>CM053153.1:92715000-97802500 GCA_028571685.1 Heterohyrax brucei | reverse complement strand
CACAGAGAATTCCAAGTATAAGTATAAGAAAATAAGAGAGACTTAGAAAACTGGTAAAACCTACATTGTTGATAGAGTTAGGAGTACTTAGCACTGTGAAAACAGCACTTTCGCAGAGCAAAATCTACTTCTGTAAGACCGGGAAACAGTGAACAGAGAATGTATGAGTTTCTCAAGATTGGTAACAGGTAGAAACAAGAGAAAGTAAACACTGATTCATCTAGCTAGAGAAGTTACCCTAACCCTAACCCTAACCCTAACCCTAACCCTAACCCTAACCCTAACCCTAACCCTAACCCTAGCCCTAACCCTAACCCTAACCCTAACCCTAACCCTAACCCTAACCCTAACCCTAACTGATTCATCTAGCTAGAGAAGTTACCCTAACCCCAACCCTAACCCTAACCCTAACCCTAACCCTAACCCTAACCCTAACCCTAACCCTAACCCTAACCCTAACCCTAACCCTAACCCTAACCCTAACCCTAACCCTAACCCTAACCCTAACCCTAACCCTAACCCTAACCCTAACCCTAACCCTAACACTAACCCACACCCTAACCCACACCCTAACCCACACCCTAATCCTAACCCACACCCTAACCCACACCCTAACCCTAACCCTAACCCTAACCCTAATCCTAACCCTAACCCTAACCCTAACCCTAACCCTAACCCTAACCCACACCCTAACCCACACCCTAACCCACACCCTAACCCACACCCTAACCCTAACCCTAACCCTAACCCTAACCCTAACCCTAACCCTAACCCTAACCCTAACCCTAACCCACACCCTAAACCTAACCCTAACCCTAACCCTAACCCTAACCCTAACCCTAACCCTAACCCTAACCCTAACCCTAGCCCTAGCCCAAACCCTAGCCCTAGCCCTAACCCTAACCCTAACCCTAACCCTAACCCTAACCCTAACCCTAACCCTAACCCTAACCCTAAACCTAACCCTAAGCCTAACCCTAACCCTAACCCTAACCCTAACCCTAACCATAACCCTAACCCTAACCCTACCCCTACCCCTACCCCTACCCCTACCCCTACCCCTACCCCTACGCCTACCCCTACCCCTAACCCTCACCCTCACCCTCACCCTCACCCTCACCCTCACCCTCACCCTCACCCTCACCCTAACCCTCACCCTAACCCTCAACCTAACCCTCACCCTAACCCTCACCCTAACCCTCACCCTAACCCTCACCCTAACCCTCACCCTAACCCTCACCCTAACCCTCACCCTAACCCTCACCCTAACCCTCACCCTAACCCTCACCCTAACCCTCACCCTAACCCTAACCCTAACCCTAACCCTAACCCTAACCCTAACCCTAACCCTAACCCTAACCCTAACCCTAACCCTAACCCTAACCCTAACCCTAACCCTAACCCTAACCCTAACCCTAACTGATTCATCTAGCTAGAGAAGTTACCCTAACCCCAACCCTAACCCTAACCCTAACCCTAACCCTAACCCTAACCCTAACCCTAACCCTAACCCTAACCCTAACCCTAACCCTAACCCTAACCCTAACCCTAACCCTAACCCTAACCCTAACCCTAACCCTAACCCTAACCCTAACCCACACCCTAACCCACACCCTAACCCACACCCTAACCCTAACCCACACCCTAACCCACACCCTAACCCTAACCCTAACCCTAACCCTAACCCTAACCCTAACCCTAACCCTAACCCTAACCCTAACCCTAACCCTAACCCTAACCCTAACCCTAACCCTAACCCTAACCCTAACCCTAACCCTAACCCTAACCCTAACCCTAACCCTAACCCTAACCCTAACCCTAACCCTAACCCTAACCCTAACCCTAACCCTAACCCTAACCCTAACCCTAACCCTAACCCTAACCCTAACCCTAACCCTAACCCTAACCCTAACCCTAACCCTAACCCTAACCCTACCCCTACCCCTACCCCTACCCCTACCCTTACCCCTACCCCTACACAGGGAATTTCAAGTATAAGTACAAGAAAATAAGAGAGACTTAGAAAGCTAGGTAAAACCTACATTGTTGATAGAGTTGGGAGTACTTACCACTGTGAAAACAGCACTTTCCCAGAAAGAAATCTACTTCTCTACGACCGGGAAACAGTGAACAGAGAATGTAAGAGTTTCTCAAGATTGATAACAGGTAGAAACAAGAGAAAGTACACAGTGATTCCTCTAGCTAGAGAAGTTACAGAGGTTTACACAGAGAATTCCTAGTATATGTACAAAAAAAATAAGAGAGACTTAAAAAACTGGTAAAACCTACATTGTTGACTGAGTTGAGAGCACTTAGCACTGTGAAAACATCACTTTCGCCAAAAGAAATCTACTTCTCTAAGACCGGGAAACAGTGAACAGAGAATGTATGAGTTTCTCAAGATTGGTAACAGATAGAAAGAAGAGAAAGTACACAATGATTCATCTACCTAGGGAAGTTATAGAGGTTTACACAGAGAATTCCCAGTATAAGTACAAGTAAATAAGAGAGACTTAGAAAACGGGTAAAACCTACATTGTTGATAGAGTTGGGAGTACTTAGCATTGTGAAAACATCATTTTCGCACAAAGAAATCTACTTCTCTAATACCGCGAAACAGTGAAAAGATAATGTATGACTTTCTCAAGATTGGTAACAGATAGAAACAAGAGAAAGTACACAGCGATTCATCTACCTGAAGAAGTTACAAGGGTTTACACAGAGAATTCCAAGTATAAGTATAAGAAAATAAGAGAGACTTAGAAAACTGGTAAAACCTACATTGTTGATAGAGTTAGGAGTACTTAGCACTGTGAAAACAGCACTTTCGCAGAAAGAAATCTACTTCTCTAAGACTGGGAAACAGTGAACAGAGAATGTATCAGTTTCTCAAGATTGGTAACAGATAGCAACAAGAGAAAGTACACAGTGATTCATCTACCTAGAGAAGTTACAGAGGTTTACACAGAGAATTCCAAGTATAAGTACAAGAAAATAAGAGAGACTTAGGAAACTGGTAAAACCTACATTGTTGATAGAGTTAGGAGTACTTAGCACTGTGAAAACAGCACTTTCGCAGAAAGAAATTTATTTCTCTAAGACTGGGAAAGAGTGAACAGAGAATGTATCAGTTTCTCAAGATTGGTAACAGATAGAAACAAGAGAAAGTACACAGTGATTCATCTACCTAGAGAAGTTACAGAGGTTTACACAGAGAATTCCAAGTATAAGTACAAGAAAGTAAGAGAGACTTAGACAACTGGTAAAACTTACATTGTTGATAGAGGTAGGAGTACTTAGCACTGTCAAAACAGCACTTTCGCAGAAAGAAATCTACTTTTCTAAGACTGGGAAACAGGGAACAGAGAATGTATGAGTTTCTCAAGATTGGTAACAGATAGAAACAAGAAAAAGTACACAGTGATTCATCTTCCTGGAGAAGTTACAGAGGTTTACACAGAGAATTCCAAGTATAAGTACAAGAATATAAGAGAGACTTAGAAAACTGGTAAAACCTACATTGTTGATAGAGTTAGGAGTACTTAGCACTGTGAAAACAGCACTTTCGCAGAAAGAAATCTACTTCTCTAAGACTGGGAAACAGTGAACAGAGAAAGTATCAGTTTCTCAAGATTGGTAACAGATAGAAACAAGAGAAAGTACACAATGATTCATGTACCTAGGGAAGTTACAGAGGTTTACACAGAGAATTCCCAGTATAAGTACAAGTAAATAATAGAGACTTAGAAAACGGGTAAAACCTACATTGTTGATAGAGTTGGGAGTACTTAGCATTGTGAAAACATCACTTCCGCACAAAGAAATCTACTTCTCTAATACCGCGAAACAGTGAAAAGATAATGTATGACTTTCTCAAGATTGGTAACAGATAGAAACAAGAGAAAGTACATAGCGATTCATCTACCTGAAGAAGTTACAAGGGTTTACACAGAGAATTCCAAATATAAGTATAAGAAAATAAGAGAGACTTAGAAAACTGGTAAAACCTACATTGTTGATAGAGTTAGGAGTACTTAGCACTGTGAAAACAGCACTTTCGCAGAAAGAAATCTACTTCTCTAAGACTGGGAAACAGTGAACAGAGAAAGTATCAGTTTCTCAAGATTGGTAACAGATAGAAACAAGAGAAAGTACACAGTGATTCATCTACCTGGAGAAGTTACAGAGGTTTACACAGAGAATTCCAAGTATAAGTACAAGAAAATAAGAGAGACTTAGAAAACTGGTAAAATCTACATTGTTGATAGAGTTAGGAGTACTTAGCACTGTGAAAACAGCACTTTCGCAGAGCAAAATCTACTTCTGTAAGACCGGGAAACAGTGAACAGAGAATGTATGAGTTTCTCAAGATTGGTAACAGGTAGAAACAAGAGAAAGTAAACACTGATTCATCTAGCTAGAGAAGTTACCCTAACCCTAACCCTAACCCTAACCCTAACCCTAACCCTAACCCTAACCCTAACCCTAACCCTAGCCCTAACCCTAACCCTAACCCTAACCCTAACCCTAACCCTAACCCTAACCCTAACTGATTCATCTAGCTAGAGAAGTTACCCTAACCCCAACCCTAACCCTAACCCTAACCCTAACCCTAACCCTAACCCTAACCCTAACCCTAACCCTAACCCTAACCCTAACCCTAACCCTAACCCTAACCCTAACCCTAACCCTAACCCTAACCCTAACCCTAACCCTAACCCTAACCCTAACCCTAACACTAACCCACACCCTAACCCACACCCTAACCCACACCCTAATCCTAACCCACACCCTAACCCACACCCTAACCCTAACCCTAACCCTAACCCTAATCCTAACCCTAACCCTAACCCTAACCCTAACCCTAACCCTAACCCACACCCTAACCCACACCCTAACCCACACCCTAACCCACACCCTAACCCTAACCCTAACCCTAACCCTAACCCTAACCCTAACCCTAACCCTAACCCTAACCCTAACCCTAACCCACACCCTAAACCTAACCCTAACCCTAACCCTAACCCTAACCCTAACCCTAACCCTAACCCTAACCCTAACCCTAGCCCTAGCCCAAACCCTAGCCCTAGCCCTAACCCTAACCCTAACCCTAACCCTAACCCTAACCCTAACCCTAACCCTAACCCTAACCCTAAACCTAACCCTAAGCCTAACCCTAACCCTAACCCTAACCCTAACCCTAACCATAACCCTAACCCTAACCCTACCCCTACCCCTACCCCTACCCCTACCCCTACCCCTACCCCTACGCCTACCCCTACCCCTAACCCTCACCCTCACCCTCACCCTCACCCTCACCCTCACCCTCACCCTCACCCTCACCCTAACCCTCACCCTAACCCTCAACCTAACCCTCACCCTAACCCTCACCCTAACCCTCACCCTAACCCTCACCCTAACCCTCACCCTAACCCTCACCCTAACCCTCACCCTAACCCTCACCCTAACCCTCACCCTAACCCTCACCCTAACCCTCACCCTAACCCTAACCCTAACCCTAACCCTAACCCTAACCCTAACCCTAACCCTAACCCTAACCCTAACCCTAACCCTAACCCTAACCCTAACCCTAACCCTAACCCTAACCCTAACCCTAACTGATTCATCTAGCTAGAGAAGTTACCCTAACCCCAACCCTAACCCTAACCCTAACCCTAACCCTAACCCTAACCCTAACCCTAACCCTAACCCTAACCCTAACCCTAACCCTAACCCTAACCCTAACCCTAACCCTAACCCTAACCCTAACCCTAACCCTAACCCTAACCCTAACCCACACCCTAACCCACACCCTAACCCACACCCTAACCCTAACCCACACCCTAACCCACACCCTAACCCTAACCCTAACCCTAACCCTAACCCTAACCCTAACCCTAACCCTAACCCTAACCCTAACCCTAACCCTAACCCTAACCCTAACCCTAACCCTAACCCTAACCCTAACCCTAACCCTAACCCTAACCCTAACCCTAACCCTAACCCTAACCCTAACCCTAACCCTAACCCTAACCCTAACCCTAACCCTAACCCTAACCCTAACCCTAACCCTAACCCTAACCCTAACCCTAACCCTAACCCTAACCCTAACCCTAACCCTAACCCTAACCCTAACCCTAACCCTAACCCTAATCCTACCCCTACCCCTACCCCTACCCCTACCCCTACCCTTACCCCTACCCCTACACAGGGAATTTCAAGTATAAGTACAAGAAAATAAGAGAGACTTAGAAAGCTAGGTAAAACCTACATTGTTGATAGAGTTGGGAGTACTTACCACTGTGAAAACAGCACTTTCCCAGAAAGAAATCTACTTCTCTACGACCGGGAAACAGTGAACAGAGAATGTAAGAGTTTCTCAAGATTGATAACAGGTAGAAACAAGAGAAAGTACACAGTGATTCCTCTAGCTAGAGAAGTTACAGAGGTTTACACAGAGAATTCCTAGTATATGTACAAAAAAAATAAGAGAGACTTAAAAAACTGGTAAAACCTACATTGTTGACTGAGTTGAGAGCACTTAGCACTGTGAAAACATCACTTTCGCCAAAAGAAATCTACTTCTCTAAGACCGGGAAACAGTGAACAGAGAATGTATGAGTTTCTCAAGATTGGTAACAGATAGAAAGAAGAGAAAGTACACAATGATTCATCTACCTAGGGAAGTTATAGAGGTTTACACAGAGAATTCCCAGTATAAGTACAAGTAAATAAGAGAGACTTAGAAAACGGGTAAAACCTACATTGTTGATAGAGTTGGGAGTACTTAGCATTGTGAAAACATCACTTTCGCACAAAGAAATCTACTTCTCTAATACCGCGAAACAGTGAAAAGATAATGTATGACTTTCTCAAGATTGGTAACAGATAGAAACAAGAGAAAGTACACAGCGATTCATCTACCTGAAGAAGTTACAAGGGTTTACACAGAGAATTCCAAGTATAAGTATAAGAAAATAAGAGAGACTTAGAAAACTGGTAAAACCTACATTGTTGATAGAGTTAGGAGTACTTAGCACTGTGAAAACAGCACTTTCGCAGAAAGAAATCTACTTCTCTAAGACTGGGAAACAGTGAACAGAGAATGTATCAGTTTCTCAAGATTGGTAACAGATAGCAACAAGAGAAAGTACACAGTGATTCATCTACCTAGAGAAGTTACAGAGGTTTACACAGAGAATTCCAAGTATAAGTACAAGAAAATAAGAGAGACTTAGGAAACTGGTAAAACCTACATTGTTGATAGAGTTAGGAGTACTTAGCACTGTGAAAACAGCACTTTCGCAGAAAGAAATTTATTTCTCTAAGACTGGGAAAGAGTGAACAGAGAATGTATCAGTTTCTCAAGATTGGTAACAGATAGAAACAAGAGAAAGTACACAGTGATTCATCTACCTAGAGAAGTTACAGAGGTTTACACAGAGAATTCCAAGTATAAGTACAAGAAAGTAAGAGAGACTTAGACAACTGGTAAAACTTACATTGTTGATAGAGGTAGGAGTACTTAGCACTGTCAAAACAGCACTTTCGCAGAAAGAAATCTACTTTTCTAAGACTGGGAAACAGGGAACAGAGAATGTATGAGTTTCTCAAGATTGGTAACAGATAGAAACAAGAAAAAGTACACAGTGATTCATCTTCCTGGAGAAGTTACAGAGGTTTACACAGAGAATTCCAAGTATAAGTACAAGAATATAAGAGAGACTTAGAAAACTGGTAAAACCTACATTGTTGATAGAGTTAGGAGTACTTAGCACTGTGAAAACAGCACTTTCGCAGAAAGAAATCTACTTCTCTAAGACTGGGAAACAGTGAACAGAGAAAGTATCAGTTTCTCAAGATTGGTAACAGATAGAAACAAGAGAAAGTACACAATGATTCATGTACCTAGGGAAGTTACAGAGGTTTACACAGAGAATTCCCAGTATAAGTACAAGTAAATAATAGAGACTTAGAAAACGGGTAAAACCTACATTGTTGATAGAGTTGGGAGTACTTAGCATTGTGAAAACATCACTTCCGCACAAAGAAATCTACTTCTCTAATACCGCGAAACAGTGAAAAGATAATGTATGACTTTCTCAAGATTGGTAACAGATAGAAACAAGAGAAAGTACATAGCGATTCATCTACCTGAAGAAGTTACAAGGGTTTACACAGAGAATTCCAAATATAAGTATAAGAAAATAAGAGAGACTTAGAAAACTGGTAAAACCTACATTGTTGATAGAGTTAGGAGTACTTAGCACTGTGAAAACAGCACTTTCGCAGAAAGAAATCTACTTCTCTAAGACTGGGAAACAGTGAACAGAGAAAGTATCAGTTTCTCAAGATTGGTAACAGATAGAAACAAGAGAAAGTACACAGTGATTCATCTACCTGGAGAAGTTACAGAGGTTTACACAGAGAATTCCAAGTATAAGTACAAGAAAATAAGAGAGACTTAGAAAACTGGTAAAATCTACATTGTTGATAGAGTTAGGAGTACTTAGCACTGTGAAAACAGCACTTTCGCAGAGCGAAATCTACTTCTGTAAGACCGGGAAACAGTGAACAGAGAATGTATGAGTTTCTCAATATTGGTAACAGGTAGAAACAAGAGAAAGTAAACACTGATTCATCTAGCTAGAGAAGTTACCCTAACCCTAACCCTAACCCTAACACTAACCCTAACCCTAACCCTAACCCTAACCCTAACCCTAACCCTAACCCTAACCCTAACCCTAACCCTAACCCTAACCCTAACCCTAACCCTAACCCTACCCCTACCCCTACCCCTACCCCTACCCCTACCCTTACCCGTACCCCTACACAGGGAATTTCAAGTATAAGTACAAGAAAATAAGAGAGACTTAGAAAGCTAGGTAAAACCTACATTGTTGATAGAGTTGGGAGTACTTACCACTGTGAAAACAGCACTTTCCCAGAAAGAAATCTACTTCTCTACGTCCGGGAAACAGTGAACAGAGAATGTAAGAGTTTCTCAAGATTGATAACAGGTAGAAACAAGAGAAAGTACACAGTGATTCCTCTAGCTAGAGAAGTTACAGAGGTTTACACAGAGAATTCCTAGTATATGTACAAAAAAAATAAGAGAGACTTAAAAAACTGGTAAAACCTACATTGTTGACTGAGTTGAGAGTACTTAGCACTGTGAAAACATCACTTTCGCCAAAAGAAATCTACTTCTCTAAGACCGGGAAACAGTGAACAGAGAATGTATGAGTTTCTCAAGATTGGTAACAGATAGAAAGAAGAGAAAGTACACAATGATTCATCTACCTAGGGAAGTTATAGAGGTTTACACAGAGAATTCCCAGTATAAGTACAAGTAAATAAGAGAGACTTAGAAAACGGGTAAAACCTACATTGTTGATAGAGTTGGGAGTACTTAGCATTGTGAAAACATCACTTTCGCAGAAAGAAATCTACTTCTCTAATACCGCGAAACAGTGAAAAGATAATGTATGACTTTCTCAAGATTGGTAACAGATAGAAACAAGAGAAAGTTCACAGCGATTCATCTACCTGAAGAAGTTACAAGGGTTTACACAGAGAATTCCAAGTATAAGTATAAGAAAATAAGAGAGACTTAGAAAACTGGTAAAACCTACATTGTTGATAGAGTTAGGAGTACTTAGCACTGTGAAAACAGCACTTTCGCAGAAAGAAATCTACTTCTCTAAGACTGGGAAACAGTGAACAGAGAATGTATCAGTTTCTCAAGATTGGTAACAGATAGCAACAAGAGAAAGTACACAGTGATTCATCTACCTAGAGAAGTTACAGAGGTTTACACAGAGAATTCCAAGTATAAGTACAAGAAAATAAGAGAGACTTAGGAAACTGGTAAAACCTACATTGTTGATAGAGTTAGGAGTACTTAGCACTGTGAAAACAGCACTTTCGCAGAAAGAAATTGATTTCTCTGAGACTGGGAAACAGTGAACAGAGAATGTATCAGTTTCTCAAGATTGGTAACAGATAGAAACAAGAGAAAGTACACAGTGATTCATCTACCTAGAGAAGTTACAGAGGTTTAGACAGAGAATTCCAAGTATAAGTACAAGAAAATAAGAGAGACTTAGAGAACTGGTAAAACTTACATTGTTGATAGAGGTAGGAGTACTTAGCACTGTCAAAACAGCACTTTCGCAGAAAGAAATCTACTTTTCTAAGACTGGGAAACAGGGAACAGAGAATGTATGAGTTTCTCAAGATTGGTAACAGATAGAAACAAGAGAAAGTACACAGTGATTCATCTACCTGGAGAAGTTACAGAGGTTTACACAGAGAATTCCAAGTATAAGTACAAGAATATAAGAGAGACTTAGAAAACTGATAAAACCTACATTGTTGATAGAGTTAGGAGTACTTAGCACTGTGAAAACAGCACTTTCGCAGAAAGAAATCTACTTCTCTAAGACTGGGAAACAGTGAACAGAGAAAGTATCAGTTTCTCAAGATTGGTAAGAGATAGAAACAAGAGAAAGTACACAGTGATTCATCTACCTGGAGAAGTTACAGAGGTTTACACAGAGAATTCCAAGTATAAGTATAAGAAAATAAGAGAGACTTAGAAAACTGGTAAAACCTACATTGTTGATAGAGTTAGGAGTACTTAGCACTGTGAAAACAGCACTTTCGCAGAGCGAAATCTACTTCTGTAAGACCGGGAAACAGTGAACAGAGAATGTATGAGTTTCTCAAGATTGGTAACAGGTAGAAACAAGAGAAAGTAAACACTGATTCATCTAGCTAGAGAAGTTACCCTAACCCTAACCCTAACCCTAACCCTAACCCTAACCCTAACCCTAACCCTAACCCTAACCCTAACCCTAACCCTAACCCTAACCCTAACCCTAACCCTAACCCTAACCCTAACCCTAACCCTAACCCTAACCCTAACCCTAACTGATTCATCTAGCTAGAGAAGTTACCCTAACCCCAACCCTAACCCTAACCCTAACCCTAACCCTAACCCTAACCCTAACCCCTACCCCTACCCCTACCCCTACCCCTACCCCTACCCCTACCCCTACCCCTACCCCTACCCCTACCCCTACCCCTAACCCTAACCCTAACCCTAACCCTAACCCTAACCCTAACCCTAACCCTAACCCTAACCCTAACCCTAACCCTAACCCTAACCCTAACCCTCACTCTCACCCTAACCCTCACCCTCACCCTCACCCTCACCCTCACCCTCACCCTCACCCTCACCCTCACCCTCACCCTCACCCTCACCCTCACCGTCACCCTCACCCTCACCCTCACCCTCACCCTAACCCTAACCCTAACCCTAACCCTAACCCTAACCCTAACCCTAACCCTAACCCTAACCCTAACCCTAACCCTAACCCTAACCCTAACCCTAACCCTAACCCTAACCCTAACCCTAACCCTAACCCTAACCCTAACCCTAACCCTAACCCTAACCCTAACCCTAACCCTAACCCTAACCCTAACCCTAACCCTAACCCTAACCCTAACCCTAACCCTAACCCTAACCCTAACCCTAACCCTAACCCTAACCCTAACCCTAACCCTAACCCTAACCCTAACCCTAACCCTAACCCTAACCCTAACCCTAACCCTAACCCTAACCCTAACCCTAACCCTAACCCTAACCCTAACCCTAACCCTAACCCTAACCCTAACCCTAACCCTAACCCTAACCCTAACCCTAACCCTAACCCTAACCCTAACCCTAACCCTAACCCTAACCCTAACCCTAACCCTAACCCTAACCCTAACCCTAACCCTAACCCTAACCCTAACCCTAACCCTAACCCTAACCCTAACCCTAACCCTAACCCTAACCCTAACCCTAACCCTAACCCTAACCCTAACCCTAACCCTAACCCTAACCCTAACCCTAACCCTAACCCTAACCCTAACCCTAACCCTAACCCTAACCCTAACCCTAACCCTAACCCTAACCCTAACCCTAACCCTAACCCTAACCCTAACCCTAACCCTAACCCTAACCCTAACCTTACCCATACCCCTACCCCTACCCCTACCCCTACCCCTACCCTTACCCCTACCCCTACACAGGGAATTTCAAGTATAAGTACAAGAAAATAAGAGAGACTTAGAAAGCTAGGTAAAACCTACATTGTTGATAGAGTTGGGAGTACTTAGCATTGTGAAAACAGCACTTTCCCAGAAAGAAATCTACTTCTCTACGACCGGGAAACAGTGAACAGAGAATGTAAGAGTTTCTCAAGATTGATAACAGGTAGAAACAAGAGAAAGTACACAGTGATTCCTCTAGTTAGAGAAGTTACAGAGGTTTACACAGAGAATTCCTAGTATATGTACAAAAAAAATAAGAGAGACTTAAAAAACTGGTAAAACCTACATTGTTGACTGAGTTGAGAGTACTTAGCACAGTGAAAACATCACTTCCGCCAAAAGAAATCTACTTCTCTAAGACCGGGAAACAGTGAACAGAGAATGTATGAGTTTCTCAAGATTGGTAACAGATAGAAAGAAGAGAAAGTACACAATGATTCATCTACCTAGGGAAGTTATAGAGGTTTACACAGAGAATTCCCAGTATAAGTACAAGTAAATAAGAGAGACTTAGAAAACCGGTAAAACCTACATTGTTGATAGAGTTGGGAGTACTTAGCATTGTGAAAACATCACTTTCGCACAAAGAAATCTACTTCTCTAATACCGCGAAACAGTGAAAAGATAATGTATGACTTTCTCAAGATTGGTAACAGATAGAAACAAGAGAAAGTACACAGCGATTCATCTACCTGAAGAAGTTACAAGGGTTTACACAGAGAATTCCAAGTATAAGTATAAGAAAATAAGAGAGACTTAGAAAACTGGTAAAACCTACATTGTTGATAGAGTTAGGAGTACTTAGCACTGTGAAAACAGCACTTTCGCAGAAAGAAATCTACTTCTCTAAGACTGGGAAACAGTGAACAGAGAATGTATCAGTTTCTCAAGATTGGTAACAGATAGCAACAAGAGAAAGTACACAGTGATTCATCTACCTAGAGAAGTTACAGAGCTTTACACAGAGAATTCCCAGTATAAGTACAAGTAAATAAGAGAGACTTAGAAAACTGGAAAAACCTAAATTGTTGATAGAGTTGGGAGTACTTAGCATTGTGAAAACATAACTTTCGCACAAAGACATCTACTTATCTCAGACCGCGAAACGGGGAACAGAGAATGTATGAGTTTCTCAAGATTGGTAACAGATAGAAAGAAGAGAAAGTACACATTGATTCATCTACCTAGAGAAGTTACAGAGGTTTACACAGAGAATTCCAAGTATAAGTACAAGTAAATAAGAGAGACTTAGAATACTGGTAAAACCTACATTGTTGATAGAGTTGGGAGTACTTAGCACTGTGACAACAGCCGTTTCACACAAGGAAATCTGCTTCTCTAAGACCTGGAAACAGTGAACAGAGAATGTATCAGTTTCTCAAGATTGGTAACAGATAGAAACAAGAGAAAGTACACAGTGATTCACCAACCTAGAAAAGTTATAGAGGTTTACACAGAGAAGTCCCAGTATAAGTACAAGTAAATAAGAGAGACTTAGAATACTGGTAAAACCTACATTGTTGATAGAGTTGGGAGTACTTAGCACTGTGAAAACAGCACTTTCGCAGAGAGAAATCTACTTGTCTAAGACCGGGAAACAGTAAACAGAGAATGTATGAGTTTCTCAAGATTGGTAACAGATAGAAACAAGAGAAAGTACACAGTGATTCATCTACCTAGAGAAGTTACAGCCGTTTACACAGAGAATTCCCAGTATAAGTACAAGTAAATAAGAGAGACTTAGAAAACTGGTAAAACCTACATTGTTGATAGAGTTAGGAGTACTTCGCACTGTGAAAACAGCACTTTCGCAGAAAGAAATCTACTTTTGTAAGACTGGGAAACAGGGAACAGAGAATGTATGAGTTTCTCAAGATTGATAACAGATAGAAACAAGAGAAAGTACACAGTGATTCATCTACCTGGAGAAGTTACAGAGGTTTACACAGAGAATTCCAAGTATAAGTACAAGAAAATAAGAGAGACTTAGAAAACTGGTAAAACCTACATTGTTGATAGAGTTAGGAGTACTTAGCACTGTGAAAACAGCACTTTCGCAGAGCGAAATCTACTTCTGTAAGACGGGGAAACAGTGAACAGGGAATGTATGAGTTTCTCAAGATTGGTAACAGGTAGAAACAAGAGAAAGTAAACACTGATTCATCTAGCTAGAGAAGTTACCCTAACCCTAACCCTAACCCTAACCCTAACCCTAACCCTAACCCTAACCCTAACCCTAACCCTAACCCTAACCCTAACCCTAACCCTAACCCTAACCCTAACCCTAACCCTAACCCTAACCCTAACTGATTCATCTAGCTAGAGAAGTTACCCTAACCCCAACCCTAACCCTAACCCTAACCCTAACCCTAACCCTAACCCTAACCCTAACCCTAACCCTAACCCTAACCCTAACCCTAACCCTAACCCTAACCCTAACCCTAACCCTAACCCTAACCCTAACCCTAACCCTAACCCTAACCCTAACCCTAACCCTAACCCACACCCTAACCCACACCCTAACCCACACCCTAACCCACACCCTAACCCTAACCCTAACCCTAACCCTAACCCTAACCCTAACCCTAACCCTAACCCTAACCCTAACCCACACCCTAACCCACACCCTAACCCACACCCTAACCCACACCCGAACCCTAACCCTAACCCTAACCCTAACCCTAACCCTAACCCTAACCCTAACCCTAACCCTAACCCTAACCCTAACCCTAACCCTAACCCTAACCCTAACCCACACCCTAAACCTAACCCTAACCCTAACCCTAACCCTAACCCTAACCCTAACCCTAACCCTAACCCTAACCCTAACCCTAGCCCTAGCCCTAGCCCTAGCCCTAGCCCTAGCCCTAACCCTAACCCTAACCCTAACCCTAACCCTAACCCTACCCCTAACCCTACCCCTAACCCTACCCCTACCCCTACCCCTACCCCTACCCCTACCCCTACCCCTACCCCTACCCCTACCCCTACCCCTACCCCTACCCCTACCCCTGACCCTGACCCTGACCCTGACCCTGACCCTGACCCTGACCCTGACCCTGACCCTGACCCTGACCCTGACCCTGACCCTGACCCTGACCCTGACCCTGACCCTGACCCTGACCCTGACCCTGACCCTGACCCTGACCCTGACCCTGACCCTGACCCTGACCCTGACCCTGACCCTGACCCTGACCCTGACCCTGACCCTGACCCTGACCCTGACCCTGACCCTGACCCTGACCCTGACCCTGACCCTGACCCTGACCCTGACCCTGACCCTGACCCTGACCCTGACCCTGACCCTGACCCTGACCCTGACCCTGACCCTGACCCTGACCCTGACCCTGACCCTGACCCTGACCCTGACCCTGACCCTGACCCTGACCCTGACCCTGACCCTGACCCTGACCCTGACCCTGACCCTGACCCTGACCCTGACCCTGACCCTGACCCTGACCCTGACCCTGACCCTGACCCTGACCCTGACCCTGACCCTGACCCTGACCCTGACCCTGACCCTGACCCTGACCCTGACCCTGACCCTGACCCTGACCCTGACCCTGACCCTGACCCTGACCCTGACCCTGACCCTGACCCTGACCCTGACCCTGACCCTGACCCTGACCCTGACCCTGACCCTGACCCTGACCCTGACCCTGACCCTGACCCTGACCCTGACCCTGACCCTGACCCTGACCCTGACCCTGACCCTGACCCTGACCCTGACCCTGACCCTGACCCTGACCCTGACCCTGACCCTGACCCTGACCCTGACCCTGACCCTGACCCTGACCCTGACCCTGACCCTGACCCTGACCCTGACCCTGACCCTGACCCTGACCCTGACCCTGACCCTGACCCTGACCCTGACCCTGACCCTGACCCTGACCCTGACCCTGACCCTGACCCTGACCCTGACCCTGACCCTGACCCTGACCCTGACCCTGACCCTGACCCTGACCCTGACCCTGACCCTGACCCTGACCCTGACCCTGACCCTGACCCTGACCCTGACCCTGACCCTGACCCTGACCCTGACCCTGACCCTATCCCTAACCCTGACCCTGACCCTAACCCTAACCCTAACCCTAACCCTAACCCTAACCCTAACCCTAACCCTAACCCTAACCCTAACCCTACCCCTACCCCTACCCCTACCCCTACCCCTACCCTTACCCCTACCCCTACACAGGGAATTTCAAGTATAAGTACAAGAAAATAAGAGAGACTTAGAAAGCTAGGTAAAACCTACATTGTTGATAGAGTTGGGAGTACTTACCACTGTGAAAACAGCACTTTCCCAGAAAGAAATCTACTTCTCTACGACCGGGAAACAGTGAACAGAGAATGTAAGAGTTTCTCAAGATTGATAACAGGTAGAAACAAGAGAAAGTACACAGTGATTCCTCTAGCTAGAGAAGTTACAGAGGTTTACACAGAGAATTCCTAGTATATGTACAAAAAAAATAAGAGAGACTTAAAAAACTGGTAAAACCTACATTGTTGACTGAGTTGAGAGTACTTAGCACTGTGAAAACATCACTTTCGCCAAAAGAAATCTACTTCTCTAAGACCGGGAAACAGTGAACAGAGAATGTATGAGTTTCTCAAGATTGGTAACAGATAGAAAGAAGAGAAAGTACACAATGATTCATCTACCTAGGGAAGTTATAGAGGTTTACACAGAGAATTCCCAGTATAAGTACAAGTAAATAAGAGAGACTTAGAAAACGGGTAAAACCTACATTGTTGATAGAGTTGGGAGTACTTAGCATTGTGAAAACATCACTTTCGCAGAAAGAAATCTACTTCTCTAATACCGCGAAACAGTAAAAAGATAATGTATGACTTTCTCAAGATTGGTAACAGATAGAAACAAGAGAAAGTACACAGCGATTCATCTACCTGAAGAAGTTACAAGGGTTTACACAGAGAATTCCAAGTATAAGTATAAGAAAATAAGAGAGACTTAGAAAACTGGTAAAACCTACATTGTTGATAGAGTTAGGAGTACTTAGCACTGTGAAAACAGCACTTTCGCAGAAAGAAATCTACTTCTCTAAGACTGGGAAACAGTGAACAGAGAATGTATCAGTTTCTCAAGATTGGTAACAGATAGCAACAAGAGAAAGTACACAGTGATTCATCTACCTAGAGAAGTTACAGAGGTTTACACAGAGAATTCCAAGTATAAGTACAAGAAAATAAGAGAGACTTAGGAAACTGGTAAAACCTACATTGTTGATAGAGTTAGGAGTACTTAGCACTGTGAAAACAGCACTTTCGCAGAAAGAAATTGATTTCTCTGAGACTGGGAAACAGTGAACAGAGAATGTATCAGTTTCTCAAGATTGGTAACAGATAGAAACAAGAGAAAGTACACAGTGATTCATCTACCTAGAGAAGTTACAGAGGTTTAGACAGAGAATTCCAAGTATAAGTACAAGAAAATAAGAGAGACTTAGAGAACTGGTAAAACTTACATTGTTGATAGAGGTAGGAGTACTTAGCACTGTCAAAACAGCACTTTCGCAGAAAGAATTCTACTTTTCTAAGACTGGGAAACAGGGAACAGAGAATGTATGAGTTTCTCAAGATTGGTAACAGATAGAAACAAGAGAAAGTACACAGTGATTCATCTACCTGGAGAAGTTACAGAGGTTTACACAGAGAATTCCAAGTATAAGTACAAGAATATAAGAGAGACTTAGAAAACTGATAAAACCTACATTGTTGATAGAGTTAGGAGTACTTAGCACTGTGAAAACAGCACTTTCGCAGAAAGAAATCTACTTCTCTAAGACTGGGAAACAGTGAACAGAGAAAGTATCAGTTTCTGAAGATTGGTTACAGATAGAAACAAGAGAAAGTACACAGTGATTCATCTACCTGGAGAAGTTACAGAGGTTTACACAGAGAATTCCAAGTATAAGTATAAGAAAATAAGAGAGACTTAGAAAACTGGTAAAATTGTTGATAGAGTTAGGAGTACTTAGCACTGTGAAAACAGCACTTTCGCAGAGCGAAATCTACTTCTGTAAGACCGGGAAACAGTGAACAGAGAATGTATGAGTTTCTCAAGATTGGTAACAGGTAGAAACAAGAGAAAGTAAACACTGATTCATCTAGCTAGAGAAGTTACCCTAACCCTAACCCTAACCCTAACCCTAACCCTAACCCTAACCCTAACCCTAACCCTAACCCTAACCCTAACCCTAACCCTAACCCTAACCCTAACCCTAACCCTAACCCTAACCCTAACCCTAACCCTAACTGATTCATCTAGCTAGAGAAGTTACCCTAACCCCAACCCTAACCCTAACCCTAACCCTAACCCTAACCCTAACCCTAACCCCTACCCCTACCCCTACCCCTACCCCTACCCCTACCCCTACCCCTACCCCTACCCCTACCCCTACCCCTACCCCTACCCCTACCCCTACCCCTACCCCTACCCCTAACCCTAACCCTAACCCTAACCCTAACCCTAACCCTAACCCTAACCCTAACCCTAACCCTAACCCTAACCCTAACCCTCACCCTAACCATAACCCTCACCCTCACCCTCACCCTCACCCTCACCCTCACCCTCACCCTCACCCTCACCCTCACCCTCACCCTCACCCTCACCCTCACCCTCACCCTAACCCTAACCCTAACCCTAACCCTAACCCTAACCCTAACCCTAACCCTAACCCTAACCCTAACCCTAACCCTAACCCTAACCCTAACCCTAACCCTAACCCTAACCCTAACCCTAACCCTAACCCTAACCCTAACCCTAACCCTAACCCTAACCCTAACCCTAACCCTAACCCTAACCCTAACCCTAACCCTAACCCTAACCCTAACCCTAACCCTAACCCTAACCCTAACCCTAACCCTAACCCTAACCCTAACCCTAACCCTAACCCTAACCCTAACCCTAACCCTAACCCTAACCCTAACCCTAACCCTAACCCTAACCCTAACCCTAACCCTAACCCTAACCCTAACCCTAACCCTAACCCTAACCCTAACCCTAACCCTAACCCTAACCCTAACCCTAACCCTAACCCTAACCCTAACCCTAACCCTAACCCTAACCCTAACCCTAACCCTAACCCTAACCCTAACCCTAACCCTAACCCTAACCCTAACCCTAACCCTAACCCTAACCCTAACCCTAACCCTAACCCTAACCCTAACCCTAACCCTAACCCTAACCCTAACCCTAACCCTAACCCTAACCCTAACCCTAACCCTAACCCTAACCCTAACCCTAACCCTAACCCTAACCCTAACCCTAACCCTAACCCTAACCCTAACCTTACCCATACCCCTACCCCTACCCCTACCCCTACCCCTACCCTTACCCCTACCCCTACACAGGGAATTTCAAGTATAAGTACAAGAAAATAAGAGAGACTTAGAAAGCTAGGTAAAACCTACATTGTTGATAGAGTTGGGAGTACTTAGCATTGTGAAAACAGCACTTTCCCAGAAAGAAATCTACTTCTCTACGACCGGGAAACAGTGAACAGAGAATGTAAGAGTTTCTCAAGATTGATAACAGGTAGAAACAAGAGAAAGTACACAGTGATTCCTCTAGTTAGAGAAGTTACAGAGGTTTACACAGAGAATTCCTAGTATATGTACAAAAAAAATAAGAGAGACTTAAAAAACTGGTAAAACCTACATTGTTGACTGAGTTGAGAGTACTTAGCACAGTGAAAACATCACTTCCGCCAAAAGAAATCTACTTCTCTAAGACCGGGAAACAGTGAACAGAGAATGTATGAGTTTCTCAAGATTGGTAACAGATAGAAAGAAGAGAAAGTACACAATGATTCATCTACCTAGGGAAGTTATAGAGGTTTACACAGAGAATTCCCAGTATAAGTACAAGTAAATAAGAGAGACTTAGAAAACCGGTAAAACCTACATTGTTGATAGAGTTGGGAGTACTTAGCATTGTGAAAACATCACTTTCGCACAAAGAAATCTACTTCTCTAATACCGCGAAACAGTGAAAAGATAATGTATGACTTTCTCAAGATTGGTAACAGATAGAAACAAGAGAAAGTACACAGCGATTCATCTACCTGAAGAAGTTACAAGGGTTTACACAGAGAATTCCAAGTATAAGTATAAGAAAATAAGAGAGACTTAGAAAACTGGTAAAACCTACATTGTTGATAGAGTTAGGAGTACTTAGCACTGTGAAAACAGCACTTTCGCAGAAAGAAATCTACTTCTCTAAGACTGGGAAACAGTGAACAGAGAATGTATCAGTTTCTCAAGATTGGTAACAGATAGCAACAAGAGAAAGTACACAGTGATTCATCTACCTAGAGAAGTTACAGAGCTTTACACAGATAATTCCCAGTATAAGTACAAGTAAATAAGAGAGACTTAGAAAACTGGAAAAACCTAAATTGTTGATAGAGTTGGGAGTACTTAGCATTGTGAAAACATAACTTTCGCACAAAGACATCTACTTATCTCAGACCGCGAAACGGGGAACAGAGAATGTATGAGTTTCTCAAGATTGGTAACAGATAGAAAGAAGAGAAAGTACACATTGATTCATCTACCTAGAGAAGTTACAGAGGTTTACACAGAGAATTCCAAGTATAAGTACAAGTAAATAAGAGAGACTTAGAATACTGGTAAAACCTACATTGTTGATAGAGTTGGGAGTACTTAGCACTGTGACAACAGCCGTTTCACACAAGGAAATCTGCTTCTCTAAGACCTGGAAACAGTGAACAGAGAATGTATCAGTTTCTCAAGATTGGTAACAGATAGAAACAAGAGAAAGTACACAGTGATTCACCAACCTAGAAAAGTTATAGAGGTTTACACAGAGAAGTCCCAGTATAAGTACAAGTAAATAAGAGAGACTTAGAATACTGGTAAAACCTACATTGTTGATAGAGTTGGGAGTACTTAGCACTGTGAAAACAGCACTTTCGCAGAGAGAAATCTACTTGTCTAAGACCGGGAAACAGTAAACAGAGAATGTATGAGTTTCTCAAGATTGGTAACAGATAGAAACAAGAGAAAGTACACAGTGATTCATCTACCTAGAGAAGTTACAGCCGTTTACACAGAGAATTCCCAGTATAAGTACAAGTAAATAAGAGAGACTTAGAAAACTGGTAAAACCTACATTGTTGATAGAGTTAGGAGTACTTCGCACTGTGAAAACAGCACTTTCGCAGAAAGAAATCTACTTTTGTAAGACTGGGAAACAGGGAACAGAGAATGTATGAGTTTCTCAAGATTGGTAACAGATAGAAACAAGAGAAAGTACACAGTGATTCATCTACCTGGAGAAGTTACAGAGGTTTACACAGAGAATTCCAAGTATAAGTACAAGAAAATAAGAGAGACTTAGAAAACTGGTAAAACCTACATTGTTGATAGAGTTAGGAGTACTTAGCACTGTGAAAACAGCACTTTCGCAGAGCGAAATCTACTTCTGTAAGACCGGGAAACAGTGAACAGAGAATGTATGAGTTTCTCAAGATTGGTAACAGGTAGAAACAAGAGAAAGTAAACACTGATTCATCTAGCTAGAGAAGTTACCCTAACCCTAACCCTAACCCTAACACTAACCCTAACCCTAACCCTAACCCTAACCCTAACCCTAACCCTAACCCTAACCCTAACCCTAACCCTAACCCTAACCCTAACCCTAACCCTAACTGATTCATCTAGCTAGAGAAGTTACCCTAACCCCAACCCTAACCCTAACCCTAACCCTAACCCTAACCCTAACCCTAACCCTAACCCTAACCCTAACCCTAACCCTAACCCTAACCCTAACCCTAACCCTAACCCTAACCCTAACCCTAACCCTAACCCTAACCCTAACCCTAACCCTAACCCTAACCCTAACCCTAACCCACACCCTAACCCACACCCTAACCCACACCCGAACCCTAAACCTAACCCTAACCCTAACCCTAACCCTAACCCTAACCCTAACCCTAACCCTAAACCTAACCCTACCCCTAACCCTAACCCTAACCCTAACCCTAACCCTAACCCTAACCCTAACCCTAACCCACACCCTAAACCTAACCCTAACCCTAACCCTAACCCTAACCCTAACCCTAACCCTAACCCTAACCCTAACCCTAACCCTAACCCTAGCCCTAGCCCTAGCCCTAGCCCTAACCCTAACCCTAACCCTAACCCTAACCCTAACCCTAACCCTAACCCTAACCCTAACCCTACCCCTACCCCTACCCCTACCCCTACCCCTACCCCTACCCCTACCCCTACCCCTACCCCTACCCTTACCCCTACCCCTACACAGGGAATTTCAAGTATAAGTACAAGAAAATAAGAGAGACTTAGAAAGCTAGGTAAAACCTACATAGTTGATAGAGTTGGGAGTACTTAGCACTGTGAAAACAGCACTTTCCCAGAAAGAAATCTACTTCTCTACGACCGGGAAACAGTGAACAGAGAATGTAAGAGTTTCTCAAGATTGATAACAGGTAGAAACAAGAGAAAGTACACAGTGATTCCTCTAGCTAGAGAAGTTACAGAGGTTTACACAGAGAATTCCTAGTATATGTACAAAAAAAATAAGAGAGACTTAAAAAAACTGGTAAAACCTACATTGTTGACTCAGTTGAGAGTACTTAGCACTGTGAAAACATCACTTTCGCCAAAAGAAATCTACTTCTCTAAGACCGGGAAACAGAGAACAGAGAATGTATGAGTTTCTCAAGATTGGTAACAGATAGAAACAAGAGAAAGTACACAATGATTCATCTACCTAGGGAAGTTATAGAGGTTTACACAGAGAATTCCCAGTATAAGTACAAGTAAATAAGAGAGATTTAGAAAACGGGTAAAACCTACATTGTTGATAGAGTTGGGAGTACTTAGCATTGTGAAAACATCACTTTCACACAAAGAAATCTACTTCTCTAATACCGCGAAACAGTGAAAAGATAATGTATGACTTTCTCAAGATTGGTAACAGATAGAAACAAGAGAAAGTACACAGCGATTCATCTACCTGAAGAAGTTATAGAGGTTTACACAGAGAATTCCAAGTATAAGTATAAGAAAATAAGAGAGACTTAGAAAACTGGTAAAACCTACATTGTTGATAGAGTTAGGAGTACTTAGCACTGTGAAAACAGCACTTTCGCAGAAAGAAATCTACTTCTCTAAGACTGGGAAACAGTGAACAGAGAATGTATCAGTTTCTCAAGATTGGTAACAGATAGCAACAAGAGAAAGTACACAGTGATTCATCAACCTAGAGAAGTTACAGAGCTTTACACAGAGAATTCCCAGTATAAGTACAAGTAAATAAGAGAGACTTAGAAAACTGGTAAAACCTAAATTGTTGATAGAGTTCGGAATACTTAGCATTGTGAAAACATAACTTTCGCACAAAGACATCTACTTATCTCAGACCGCGAAACGGGGAACAGAGAATGTATGAGTTTCTCAAGATTGGTAACAGATAGAAAGAAGAGAAAGTACACATTGATTCATCTACCTAGAGAAGTTACAGAGGTTTATACAAAGAATTCCAAGTATAAGTACAAGAAAATAAGAGAGACTTAGAAAACTGGTAAAATCTACATTATTGATAGAGCTGGGAGTACTTAGCACTGTGAAAACAGCACTTTCGCAGAAAGAAATCCACTTCTCTCAGACGGGGAAACAGGGAACAGAGAATGTATGGTTTTCTCAATATTGGTAACAGATAGACACAAGAGAAAGTACACAGTGATTCATCTACCTAGAGAAGTTACAGAGGTTTACACAGAGAATTCCAAGTATAAGTACAAGAAAATAAGAGAGACTTAGAAAACTGGTAAAACCTACATTGTTGATCGAGTTGGGAGTACTTAGCACCGTGAAAACAGCACTTTCGCAGAGAGAAATCTACTTGTCTAAGACCCGGAAACAGTAAACAGAGAACGTATGAGTTTCTCAAGATTGGTAACAGATAGAAACAAGAGAAAGTACACAGTGATTCATCTACCTAGAGAAGTTACAGACGTTTACACAGAGAATTCCCAGTATAAATACAAGTAAATAAGAGAGACTTAGAAAAGTGGTAAAACCTACATTGTTGATAGAGTTGGGAGTACTTAGCATTTTGAAAACATCACTTTCGCACAAAGAAATCTACTTCTCTAATACCGCGAAACAGTGAAAAGATAATGTATGAGTTTCTCAAGATTGGTAACAGATAGAAACAAGAGAAAGTACACAGTGATTCATCTACCTAGAGAAGTTACAGAGGTTTACACAGAGAATTCCAAGTATAAGTACAAGAAAATAAGAGAGACTTAGAAAACTGCTAAAACCTACATTGTTGATAGAGTTAGGAGTACTTAGCACTGTGAAAACAGCACTTTCGCAGAGCGAAATCTACTTCTGTAAGACCGGGAAACAGTGAAGAGAGAATGTATGAGTTTCTCAAGATTGGTAACAGGTAGAAACAAGAGAAAGTAAACACTGATTCATCTAGCTAGAGAAGTTACCCTAACCCTAACCCTAACCCTAACCCTAACCCTAACCCTAACCCTAACCCTAACCCTAACCCTAACCCTAACCCTAACCCTAACCCTAACCCTAACCCTAACCCTAACTGATTCATCTAGCTAGAGAAGTTACCCTAACCCCAACCCTAACCCTAACCCTAACCCTAACCCTAACCCTAACCCTAACCCTAACCTTAACCCTAACCCTAACCCTAACCCTAACCCTAACCCTAACCCTAACCCTAACCCTAACCCTAACCCTACCCCTACCCCTACCCCTACACAGGAAATTTCAAGTATAAGTACAAGAAAATAAGAGAGACTTAGAAAACTAGGTAAAACCTACATTCTTGATAGAGTTGGGAGTACTTAGCACTGTGAAAACAGCACTTTCCCAGAAAGAAATCTACTTCTCTACGACCGGGAAACAGTGAACAGAGAATGTATCAGTTTCTCAAGACTGGTAACAGATAGAAACAAGAGAAAGTACACAGTGATTCATCTACCTGGAGAAGTTATAGAGGTTTACACAGAGAATTCCCAGTGTAAGTACAAGTAAATAAGAGAGACTTAGAAAACTGGTAAAACCTACATTGTTGATAGAGTTAGGCGTACTTAGCACTGTGAAAACAGCACTTTCGCAGAAAGAAATCTACTTCTCTAAGACTGGGAAACAGTGAACAGAGAATGTATCAGTTTCTCAAGATTGGTAACAGATAGAAACAAAAGAAAGTACACAGTGATTCATCTACCTAGAGAAGTTACAGAGGTTTACACAGAGAATTCCCAGTATAAGTACAAGTAAATAAGAGAGACTTAGAAAACTGGTAAAACCTACATTGTTGATACAGTTGGGAGTACTTAGCATTTTGAAAACATCACTTTCGCACAAAGAAATCTGCTTCTCTAAGACCGCGAAATGGTGAACAGAGAATGTATGAGTTTCTCAAGATTGGTAACAGATAGAAACAAGAGAAAGTACACAGTGATTCATCTACTTAGAGAGTTACAGAGGTTTACACAGAGAATTCCCAGTATAAGTACAAGAAAATAAGAGAGACTTAGAAAACTGGTAAAACCAACATTGTTGATAGAGTTGGGAGTACTTAGCACTGTGAAAACAGCACTTTCGCAGAGAGAAATATACTTGTCTAAGACCGGGAAACAGTGAACAGAGAATGTATGAGTTTCTCAAGATTGGTAACAGATAGAAACAAGAGAAAGTACACAATGATTCATCTACCTAGAGAAGTTATACTGGTTTACACAGAGAATTCCCAGAATAAGTACAAGTAAATAAGAGAGACTTAGAAAACCGGTAAAACTTACATTGTTGATAGAGTTGGGAGTACTTAGCATTGTGAAAACATCACTTTCGCACAAACAAATCTACTTGTCTAATACTGCGAAACAGTGAAAAGAGAAGGTATGACTTTCTCAAGATTGGTAACAGATAGAAACAAGAGAAAGAACACAGTTATTCATCTACCTGGAGAAGTTACAGAGGTTTACACAGAGAATTCCAAGTATAAGTACAAGAAAATAAGAGAGACTTAGAAAACTGGTAAAACCTACATTGTTGATAGAGTTTGGAGTACTTAGCACTGTGAAAACAGCACTTTCGGAGAGAGAAATCTACTTGTCTAAGACCGGGAAACAGTGAACAGAGAATGTATGAGTTTCTGAAGATTGGTAACAGATAGAAACAAGAGAAAGTAAACACTGATTCCTCTAGTTAGAGAAGTTACCCACACGCTAACCCTAACCCTAACACTAACCCTAACCCTAACCCTAACCCTAACCGTAACCGTAACCCTAACCCTAACCCTAACCCTAGCCCTACCCCTACCCCTAGCCCTACCCCTACCATACCCCTACCCTTACCCTACCCCTACACAGGGAATTTCAAGTATAAGTACAAGAAAATAAGAGAGACTCAGAAAGCTAGGTAAAACCTACATTGTTGATAGAGTTGAGAGTACTTAGCACTGTGAAAACAGCACTTTCCCAGAAAGAAATCTACTTCTCTACGACCGGGAAACAGTGAATAGAGATTGTAAGAGTTTCTCAAGATTGATAACAGGTAGAAACAAGAGAAAGTACACAGTGATTGATCTAGCTAGAGAAGTCACAGAGGTTTACACAGAGAATTCCTAGTATAAGTACAAGAAAATAAGAGAGACTTAAAAAACTGGTAAAACCTAGATTGTTGACTGAGTTGAGAGTACTTAGCACTGTGAAAACATCACTTTCGCCGAAAGAAATCTACTTCTCTAAGACCGGGAAACAGTGAACAGAGAATGTATGAGTTTCTCAAGATTGGTAACACATAGAAACAAGAGAAAGTACACATTGATTCATCTACCTAGAGAAGTTATAGAGGTTTATACAAAGAATTCGAAGTATAAGTACAAGAAAATAAGAGAGTTAGAAAACTGATAAAACCTACATTGTTGATAGAGCTTGGAGTACTTAGCACTGTGAAAACAGCACTTTCGCAGAAAGAAATCTACTTCTCTAAGACCGGGAAACAGTGAACAGAGAATGTATGAGTTTCTCAAGATTGGTAACAGATAGAAACAAGAGAAAGTACGCAGTGATTCATGTACCTAGAGAAGTTACAGAGGTTTACACAGACAATTCCCAGTATAAGTACAAGAAGGTAAGAGAGACTTAGAAAACTGGTAAAACCTACATTGTTGATAGAGCTGGGAATACTTAGCACTGTGGAAACAGCACTTTCGCAGAGAGAAATCTACTTGTCTAAGACCGGGAAACAGTGAACAGAGAATGTACGAGTTTCTCAAGATTGGTAATAAATAGAAACAAGAGAAAGAACACAATGATTCATCTACCTAGAGAAGTTACAGAGGTTTACACAGACAATTCCCAGTAGAAGTACAAGTAAATAAGAGAGACTTAGAAAACCGGTAAAACCTACATTGTTGATAGAGTTGGGAGTACTAAGCACTGTGAAAACAGCACTTTCGCACAGAGAAATCTACTGCTTTAAGACCGAGAAAGAATGAACAGAGAATGTATGAGTTTCTGAAGATTGGTAACAGATAGAAAGAAGAGAAAGTACACAGTGATTCATCTACCTGGAGAAGTTACAGAGGTTTACACAGAGAATTCCAATTATAAGTACAAGAAAATAAGAGAGACTTCGAAAACTGGTAAAATCTACATTGTTGATAGAGTTGGGAGTACTTAGCAATGTGAAAACAGCACTTTCGCTGAGCGAAATCTACTTCTCTAAGACCGGGAAACAGTGAACAGAGAATGTATGAGTTTCTCAAGATTGGTAACAGATAGAAACAAGAGAAAGTACACAGTGATTCATCTACGTAGAGAAGTTACAGAGGATTACACAGAGAATTCCCAGTATAAGTACAAGTAAATAAGAGGAACTTAGAAAAGTGGTGAAACCTACATTGTTGATAAAGATGGGAGTACTTAGCATTTAGAAAACATCACTTTCACACAAAGAAATCTACTTCTCTAGGACCGCGAAACAGTGAACAGAGAATGTATGAGTTTCTCAAGATTGGTAACAGATAGAAACAAGATAAAGTACACATTGATTCATCTACGGAGAGAAGTTACAGAGGGTTATACAGAGAATTCCAAGTATAAGTACAAGAGAATAAGAGAGACTTAGAAAACTGGTAAAACCTACGTTGTTGATAGAGTTCGGAGTACTTAGCACTGTGAAAACAGCACTTTCACAGAGAGAAATCTACTTGTCTAAGACCGGGAAACAGTGAACAGAGAATGTATGAGTTTCTGAAGATTGGTAACAGGTAGAAACAAGAGAAAGTAAACACTGATTCATCTAGCTATAGAAGTTACCCTAACCCCAACCCTAACCCTAACCCTAACCCTAACCCTAACCCTAACCCTAACCCTAACTCTAACCCTAACCCTAACCCTAACCCAAACCCTAACCCTAACCCTAACCCTAACCCTAACCCTAAACCTAACCCTAACCCTAACCCTAACCCTAACCCTAACCCTAACCCTAGCCCTAACCCACACCCGAACCCTAACCCACACCCTAACCCTAACACACACCCTAACCCTAACCCTAATCCTAACCCTAACCCACACCCTAACGCTAACCGTAACCCTAACCCTAACCCTAACCCTAACCCTAACCCTAACCCTAACCCTAACCCTAACCCTAACCCTAACCTTAACCCACACCCTAACCCTAACCCTAACCCTAACCCTAATCCTAACCCACACCCTAACCCGAACGCTAACCCTAACCCTAATCCTAACCCTAACCCTAACCCTAACCCTAACCCTAACCCTAACCCACACCCTAACCCACACCCTAACCCTAACCCTAACACTAACCCTAACCCTAACCCTAACCCTAACCCACACCCTAACCCACACCCTAACCCTAACCCTAACCCTAACCCTAAACCTAACCCTAACCCACACCCTAACCCACACCCTAACCCACACCCTAACCCTAACCCTAACCCTAACCCTAACCCTAACCCTAACCCTAACCCTAACCCTAACCCTACCCCTACCCCTACACAGGAAATTTCAAGTATAAGTACAAGAAAATAAGAGAGACTTAGAAAACTAGGTAAAACCTACATTCTTGATAGAGTTGGGAGTACTTAGCACTGTGAAAACAGCACTTTCCCAGAAAGAAATCTACATCTCTCCGTCCGAGAAACAGTGAACGCAGAATGTATGAGTTTCTCAAGATTGGTAACAGATAGAAAGAAGAAAAAGTACACAGTGATTCATCTACCTAGAGAAGTTACAGAGGTTTACACACAGAATTCCAAGTTTTACTGCAAGAAAATAAGAGAGACTTAGAAAACTGGTAAAACCTACTTTGTTGATAGAGTTGGGAGTACTCAGCATTGTGAAAACATGACTTTCGCACAAAGAAATCTACTTCTCTAATACCGCGAAACAGTGAAAAGAGAGTGTATGACTTTCTCAAGATTGGTAACAGATAGAAACAAGAGAAAGTACACAGTGATTCCTCTACCTGGAGAAGTTACAGAGGTTTACACAGAGAATTCCAAGTATAAGTACAAGAAAATAAGACAGACTTAGAAAACTGGTAAAACCTACATTGTTGATAGAGTTGGGAGTAGTTAGCACTGTGAAAACAGCACTTTCGCAGAAAGAAATCTACTTTTCTAAGACCGGGAAACAGTCAACAGAGAAAGTCTGAGTTTCTCAAGATTGGTAACAGATAGAAACAAGAGAAAGTACACAGTGATTCATCTACGTAGAGAAGTTACAGAGGTTTACACAGAGAATTCCAAGTGTTACTCCAAGAAAATAAGAGAGACTTAGAAAACTGGTAAAACCTACATTGTTGATAGAGTTGGGAGTACTTAGTACTTTGAAAACAGCACTTTCACAGAAAGAAATGTACTTCTCTAAGACAGGGAAACAGTGAACAGAGAATGTACGAGTTTCTCAAGATTGGTAACAGATAGAAACAAGAGAAAGTACACAGTGATTCATCTACCTAGAGAAGTTACAGAGGTTTACACAGAAAATTACAAGTGTTATTCCAAGAAAATAAGAGAGACTTAGAAACCTGGTAAAACTTACATTGTTGATAGAGTTCGGAGTACTTAGCACTGTGAAAGCAGCACTTTCGCAGAAAGAAATCTACTTCTCTAAGACTGGGAAACAGTGAACAGAGAAAGTATGAGTTTCTCAAGATTGGTAACAGATACAAACAAAAGAAAGAACACAGTGATTCATCTACCAAGAGAAGTTACAGAGGTTTACACCGAGAATTCCAAGTGTTACTCCAAGAAAATAAGAGAGACTTAGAAAACTGGTAAAACCTACATTGTTGATAGAGTTGGGAGTACTTAGCACTGTGAAAACAGCACTTTCACAGAGAAAAATCTACTTGTCTAAGACCGGGAAACAGTAAACAGAGAAAGTATGAGTTTCTCAAGATTGGTAACAGATAGAAACAAGAGAAAGTACACAGTGATTCATCTACCTAGAGAAGTTACAGTTGTTTACACAGAGAATTCCCAGTATAAGTACAAGTAAATAAGAGAGACTTAGAAAACTGGTAAAACCTACATTGTTGATACAGTTGGGAGTACTTAGCACTGTGAACACAGCACTTTCGCACAAAGAAATCTACTTCTCTAAGACCGCGAAACAATGAACAGAGAATGTATGACTTTCTCAAGATTGGTAAAAGATAGAAACAAGAGAAAGTGCACGATGACTCATCTAGCTAGAGAAGTCACCCTATCCTTAACCCTAACCCTAACCCTAACCCTAACCCTAACCCTAACCCTAACCCTAACCCTAACCCTAACCCTAACCCTAACCCTAACCCTAACCCTAACCCCAACCCCAACCCTAACCCTAACCCTAACCCTAACCCTAACCCTAACCCTAACACTAACCCTAATCCTAACCCTAAGCCTAACCCTAACCCTAACCCTAAACCGAACCCTAACCCTAACCCTAACCCTAACCCTAACCCTAACCCTAACCCTAACCCTAACCCTAACCCTAACCCTAACCCTACCCCTACCCCTACCCGTACACAGGGAATTTCAAGTATAAGTACAAGAAAATAAGAGAGACTTAGAAAACTGGTAAAACCTACATTGTTGATAGAGTTGGGAGTAGTTAGCACTGTGAAAACAGCACTTTCGCAGAAAGAAATCTACTTCTCTAAGACCGCGAAACAGTGAACAGAGAATGTATGAGTGTCTCAAGATTGGTAACAGATAGAAACAAGAGAAAGTACACAGTGATCATTCTACCTAGAGAAGTTACAGAGGTTTACCCAGAGAATTCCAAGTATAAGTACAAGAAAATAAGAGAGACTTAGAAAAATGGTAAAACCTACATTGTTGATAGAGTTGGGAGTACTTAGCACTGTGAAAACACTACTTTCGCAGAGAGAAATCTACTTGTCTAAGACTGGGATACAGTGAACAGAGAATGTGTCAGTTTCTCAAGATTGGTAACACATAGAAAGAAGAGAAAGTACACAGTGATTCATATTCCTAGAGAAGTTACAGAGGTTCACACAAAGAATTCCCAGTATAAGTACAAGTAAATAAGAGAGACTTAGAAAACTGGTAAAACCTACATTGTTGATAGAGTTTGGAGTACTTAGCATTTTGAAAACATCACTTTCCCACAAAGAAATCTACTTCTCTAAGACCGCGAAACAGTGAACAGAGAATGTATGAGTTTCTCAAGATTGGTAACACATAGGAACAAGAGAAAGTACACATTGATTCATCAACCTAGAGAAGTTACAGAGGTTTACACAGAGAATTTCCAGTATAAGTACAAGTAAATAAGAGAGACTTAGAAAACTGGTAAAACCTACATTGTTGATAGAGTTCGGAGTATTTAGCACTGTGAAAACAGCACTTTCGCAGAGAGAAATCTACTTGTCTAAGACCGGGAAACAGTGAACAGAGAATGTCTGAGTTTCTCAAGATTGGTAACAGATAAAAACAAGAGAAAGCAAACACTGATTCATCTAGCTAGAGAAGTTACCCTATCCCTAACCGTAACCGTAACCGTAACCGTAACCGTAACCGTAACCGTAACCCTAACCGTAACCCTAACCCTAACCCTAACCCTAACCCTAACCCTAACCCTAACCCTAACCCTAACCCTAACCCTAACCCTAACCCTAACCCTAACCCTAACCCTAACCCTAACCCTAACCCTACCCCTACCCCTACACACAGAATTCCAAGTTTTACTGCAAGAAAATAAGAGAGACTTAGAAAACTGGTAAAACCTACATTGTTGATAGAGCTGGGAGTACTTAGCACTGTGAAAACAGTATTTTCACAGAAAGAAATCTACTTCTCTAAGACGGGGAAACAGGGAACAGAGAATGTATGAGTTTCTCAAGATTGGTAACAGATATAAACAAGAGAAAGTACACAGTGATTCATCTACCGAGAGAAGTTACAGAGGTTTACACAGAGAATTCCAAGTAAAAGTACAAGAAAATAAGAGAGACTTAGAAAACTGGTAAAACCTACATTGTTGATAGAGTTGGGAATACCTGGCACTGTGAAAACAGCACTTTCGCAGAGAGAAATCTACTTGTCTAAGACCGGGAAACAGTGAACAGGGAATGTATGAGTGTCTCAAGATTGTAACAGATAGAAACAAGAGAAAGTACACAGTGATTCATCTACCTAGCGAAGTTACAGAGGTTTACCCAGAGAATTCCAAGTATAAGTACAAGAAAATGAGAGAGACTTAGAAAACTGGTAAAACCTACATTGTTGATAGAGTTGAGAGTACCTAGCACTGTGAAAACAGCACTTTCGCAGAGAGAAATCTACTTGTCTAAGACCGGGAAACAGTGAAAAGAGAATGTATGAGTTTCTCAAGATTGGTAACAGATAGAAACAAGAGAAAGTACACAGTGTTTCATATTCCTAGAGAAGTTACAGAGGTTTACACAGAGAATTCCCAGTATAAGTACAAGTAAATAAGAGAGACTTAGAAAACTGGTAAAACCTACATTGTTGATAGAGTTGGGAGTACTTAGCATTTTGAAAACATCACTTTCCCACAAAGAAATCTACTTTTCTAAGACCGCGAAACAGTGAACAGAGAATGTATGGGTTTATCAAGATTGGTAACACATAGGTACAAGAGAAAGTACAGATTGATTCATCTACCTAGAGAAGTTACAGAGGTTTACACAGAGAATTCTCAGTATAAGTACAAGTAAATAAGAGAGACTTAGAAAACTGGTAAAACCTACTTTGTTGATAGAGTTGGGAATACTCAGCATTGTGAAAACATGACTTTCGCACAAAGAAATCTACTTCTCTAATACCGCGAAACAGTGAAAAGAGTATGTATGACTTTCTCAAGATTGGTAACAGATAGAAACAAGAGAAAGTACACAGTGATTCCTCTACCTGGGGAAGTTACAGAGGTTTACACAGAGAATTCCCAGTATAAGTACAAGTAAATAAGAGAGACTTAGAAAACTGGTAAAACCTACATAGTTGATAGAGTTGGGAATACTTAGCACTGTGAAAACAGCACTTTCGCAGAGAGAAATCTACTTGTCTAAGACCGGGAAACAGTGAACAGAGAATGTCTGAGTTTCTCAAGATTGGTAACAGATAAAAACAAGAGAAAGTAAACACTGATTCATCTAGCTAGAGAAGTTACCCTATCCCTAACCCTAACCCTAACCCTAACCCTAACCCTAACCCTAACCCTAACCCTAACCCTAACCCTAACCCTAACCCTAACCTTAACCCTAACCCTAACCCTAACCCTAACCCTAACCCTAACCCTAACCCTAACCCTAACCCTAACCCTAACCGTAACCCTAACCCTAACCCTAACCCTAACCGTAACCCTAACCCTAACCCTAACCCTAACCCTAACCCTAACCCTAACCCTAACCCTAAACCTAACCCTAACCTTAACTCTAACCCTAACCCTATCCCTAACCCTAACCCTAACCCTAACCCTAACCCTAACCCTAATCCTAACCCTAACCCTAACCCTAACCGTAACCCTAACCCTAACCCTAACCCTAACCCTAACCCTACCCCTACCCCTACCCCTACACAGGGAATTTCAAGTATAAGTACAAGAAAATAAGAGAGACTTAGAAAACTAGGTAAAACCTACATTGTTGATAGAGTTGGGAGTACTTAGCACTGTGAAAACAGCACTTTCCCAGAAAGAAATCTACTTCTCTACGACCGAGAAACAGTGAACGGAGAATGTATGAGTTTCTCAAGATTGGTAACAGATAGAAACAAGAAAAAGTACACAGTGATTAATCTACCTAGAGAAGTTACAGAGGTTTACACACAGAATTCCAAGTTTTACTGCAAGAAAATAAGAGAGACTTAGAAAACTGGTAAAACCTACATTGTTGATAGAGTTGGGAGTACTTAGCACTGTGAAAACAGCACTTTCCCAGAAAGAAATCTACTTCTCTAAGACCGGGAAACAGTGAACAGAGAATGTATCAGTTTCTCAAGATTGGTAAGAGATAGAAACAAGGGAAAGTATGCAGTGATTCATCTAGCTAGAGAAGTTACAGATGTTTACACAGAGAATTCCTAGTATAAGTACAAGAAAATAAGAGAGACTTAGAAAACTGGTAAAACCTACATTGTTGATAGAGATAGGAGTACTTAGCACTGTGAAAAGAGCACTTTCACAGAAAGAAATCTACTTCTCTAAGACTGGGAAACAGTGAACAGAGAATGTTTCAGTTTCTCAAGATTGGTAACAGATAGAAACAAGAGAAAGTACACAGTGATTCATCTTCCTCGAGAAGTTACAGAGGTTTACAGAGAATTCCCAGTATAAGTACAAGTAAATAAGAGAGACTTAGAAAACTGGTAAAACCTACATTGTTGATAGAGTTGGGAGTACTCAGCATTGTGAAAACATGACTTTCGCACAAAAAAATCTACTTCTCTAATACCGCGAAAGAGTGAAAAGAGAATGTATGACTTTCTCAAGATTGGTAACAGATAGAAACAAGAGAAAGTACACAGTGATTCATCTACCTGGAGAAGTTACAGAGGTTTACACAGAGAATTCCAAGTATAAGTACAAGAAAATAAGAGAGACTTAGATAACTGGTAAAACCTACTCTGTTGATAGAGCTGGGAGTACTTAGCACTGTGAAAACAGTATTTTCGCAGAAAGAAATCTACTTCTCTAAGACGGGGAAACAGGGAACAGAGAATGTATGAGTTTCTCAAGATTGGTAACAGATAGAAACAAGAGAAAGTACACAGTGATTCATCTACCGAGAGAAGTTACAGAGGTTTACACAGAGAATTCCAAGTAAAAGTACAAGAAAATAAGACAGACCTCGAAAACTGGTAAAACCTACATTGTTGATAGAGTTGGGAGTACTTAGCACTGAGAAAACACCACTTTCGCAGAGAGAAATCTACTTGTCTAAGACTGGGAAACAGTGAACAGAGAATGTGTCAGTTTCTCAAGATTGGTAACACATAGAAAGAAGAGAAAGTACACAGTGATTCATATTCCTAGAGAAGTTACAGAGGTTTACACAGAGAATTCCCAGTATAAGTACAAGTAAATAAGAGAGACTTAGAAAACTGGTAAAACCTACATTTTTGATAGAGTTGGGAGTACTTAGCATTTTGAAAACATCACTTTCCCACAAAGAAATCTACTTCTCTAAGACCGCGAAACAGTGAACAGAGAATGTATGAGTTTCTCAAGATTGGTAACACATAGGAACAAGAGAAAGCACACATTGATTCATCTACCTAGAGAAGTTACAGAGGTTTACACAGAGAATTCCCAGTATAAGTACAAGTAAATAAGAGAGACTTAGAAAACTGGTAAAACCTACATTGTTGATAGAGTTGGGAGTAATTAGCACTGTGAAAACAGCACTTTCGCAGAGAGAAATCTACTTGTCTAAGACCGGGAAACAGTGAACAGAAAATGTCTGAGTTTCTCAAGATTGGTAACTGATAAAAACAAGAGAAAGTAAACACTGATTCATCTAGCTAGAGAAGTTACCCTATCCCTAACCGTAACCCTAACCGTAACCCTAACCCTAACCCTAACCCTAACCCTAAACCTAACCCTAACCCTAACCCTAACCCTAACCCTAACCCTAACCCTAACCCTAACCCTAACCGTAACCCTAACCCTAACCCTAACCCTAACCCTAACCCTAACCCTAACCCTAACCCTAACCCTAATCCTAACCCTAACCCTAACCCTAACCGTAACCCTAACCCTAACCCTAACCCTAACCCTAACCCTAACCCTACCCCTACCCCTACACAGGGAATTTCAAGTATAAGTACAAGAAAATAAGAGAGACTTAGAAAACTAGGTAAAACCTACATTGTTGATAGAGTTGGGAGTACTTAGCACTGTGAAAACAGCACTTTCCCAGAAAGAAATCTACTTCTCTACGACCGAGAAACAGTGAACGGAGAATGTATGAGTTTCTCAAGATTGGTAACAGATAGAAACAAGAAAAAGTACACAGTGATTCATCTACCTAGAGAAGTTACAGAGGTTTACACACAGAATTCCAAGTTTTACTGCAAGAAAATAAGAGAGACTTAGAAAACTGGTAAAACCTACATTGTTGATAGAGTTGGGAGTACTTAGCACTGTGAAAACAGCACTTTCCCAGAAAGAAATCTACTTCTCTAAGACCGGGAAACAGTGAACAGAGAATGTATCAGTTTCTCAAGATTGGTAAGAGATAGAAACAAGGGAAAGTATGCAGTGATTCATCTAGCTAGAGAAGTTACAGATGTTTACACAGAGAATTCCAAGTATAAGTACAAGAAAATAAGAGAGACTTAGAAAACTGGTAAAACCTACATTGTTGATAGAGATAGGAGTACTTAGCACTGTGAAAAGAGCACTTTCGCAGAAAGAAATCTACTTCTCTAAGACTGGGAAACAGTGAACAGAGAATGTTTCAGTTTCTCAAGATTGGTAACAGATAGAAACAAGAGAAAGTACACAGTGATTCATCTTCCTCGAGAAGTTACAGAGGTTTACAGAGAATTCCCAGTATAAGTACAAGTAAATAAGAGAGACTTAGAAAACTGGTAAAACCTACATTGTTGATAGAGTTGGGAGTACTCAGCATTGTGAAAACATGACTTTCGCACAAAAAAATCTACTTCTCTAATACCGCGAAAGAGTGAAAAGAGAATGTATGACTTTCTCAAGATTGGTAACAGATAGAAACAAGAGAAAGTACACAGTGATTCATCTACCTGGAGAAGTTACAGAGGTTTACACAGAGAATTCCAAGTATAAGTACAAGAAAATAAGAGAGACTTAGATAACTGGTAAAACCTACTCTGTTGATAGAGCTGGGAGTACTTAGCACTGTGAAAACAGTATTTTCGCAGAAAGAAATCTACTTCTCTAAGACGGGGAAACAGGGAACAGAGAATGTATGAGTTTCTCAAGATTGGTAACAGATAGAAACAAGAGAAAGTACACAGTGATTCATCTACCGAGAGAAGTTACAGAGGTTTACACAGAGAATTCCAAGTAAAAGTACAAGAAAAAAAGAAAGACTTAGAAAACTGGTAAAACCTACATTGTTGAGAGAGTTGGGAATACCTAGCACTGTGAAAACAGCACTTTCGCAGAGAGAAATCTACTTGTCTAAGACTGGGAAACAGTGAAAAGAGAATGTGTCAGTTTCTCAAGATTGGTAACACATAGAAAGAAGAGAAAGTACACAGTGATTCATATTCCTAGAGAAGTTACAGAGGTTCACACAAAGAATTCCCAGTATAAGTACAAGTAAATAAGAGAGACTTAGAAAACTGGTAAAACCTACATTTTTGATAGAGTTGGGAGTACTTAGCATTTTGAAAACATCACTTTCCCACAAAGAAATCTACTTCTCTAAGACCGCGAAAGAGTAAACAGAGAATGTATGAGTTTCTCAAGATTGGTAACACATAGGAACAAGAGAAAGTACACATTGATTCATCAACCTAGAGAAGTTACAGAGGTTTACACAGAGAATTCCCAGTATAAGTACAAGTAAATAAGAGAGACTTAGAAAACTGGTAAAACCTACATGGTTGATAGAGTTGGGAATACTTAGCACTGTGAAAACAGCACTTTCGCAGAGAGAAATCTACTTGTCTAAGACCGGGAAACAGTGAACAGAGAATGTCTGAGTTTCTCAAGATTGGTAACAGATAAAAACAAGAGAAAGTAAACACTGAATCATCTAGCTAGAGAAGTTACCCTATCCCTAACCCTAACCCTAACCCTAACCCTAACCCTAACCCTAACCCTAACCCTAACCCTAACCCTAACCCTAACCCTAACCCTAACCCTAACCCTAACCCTAACCCTAACCCTAACCCTAACCCTAACCCTAACCCTAACCCTAACCCTAACCCTAACCCTAACCCTAACCCTAACCCTAACCCTAACCGTAACCCTAACCCTAACCCTAACCCTAACCCTAACCCTAACCCTAACCCTAAACCTAACCCTAACCTTAACTCTAACCCTAACCCTATCCCTAACCCTAACCCTAACCCTAACCCTAACCCTAACCCTAATCCTAACCCTAACCCTAACCCTAACCGTAACCCTAACCCTAACCCTAACCCTAACCCTAACCCTAACCCTACCCCTACCCCTACACAGGGAATTTCAAGTATAAGTACAAGAAAATAAGAGAGACTTAGAAAACTAGGTAAAACCTACATTGTTGATAGAGTTGGGAGTACTTAGCACTGTGAAAACAGCACTTTCCCAGAAAGAAATCTACTTCTCTACGACCGAGAAACAGTGAACGGAGAATGTATGAGTTTCTCAAGATTGGTAACAGATAGAAACAAGAAAAAGTACACAGTGATTAATCTACCTAGAGAAGTTACAGAGGTTTACACACAGAATTCCAAGTTTTACTGCAAGTAAATAAGAGAGATTTAGAAAACTGGTAAAACCTACATTGTTGATAGAGTTGGGAGTACTTAGCATTTTGAAAACATCACTTTCCCACAAAGAAATCTACTCCTCTAAGACCGCGAAACAGTGAACAGAGAATGTATGACTTTCTCAAGATTGGTAACAGATAGAAACAAGAGAAAGTACACAGTGATTCATCTACCTGGAGAAGTTACAGAGGTTTACACAGAGAATTCCAAGTATAAGTACAAGAAAATAAGAGAGACTTGGAAAACTGGTAAAACCTACATTGTTGATAGAGTTAGGAGTACTTAGCACTGTGAAAACAGTACTTTCGCAGAAAGAAATCTACTTTTCTAAGACAGGGAAACAGTGAACGGAGAATGTATGAGTTTCTCAAGATTGGTAACAGATAGAAACAAGAGAAAGTACACAGTGTTTCATCTACCTAGAGAAGTTACAGAGGTTTACACAGAGAATTCCAATATTTACTCCAAGAAAATAAGAGAGACTTAGAAAACTGGTAAAACCTACATTGTTGATAGAGTTGGGAGTACTTAGCACTGTGAAAACAGCACTTTCGCAGAAAGAAATCTACTTCTCTAAGACCGGGAAACAGTGAACAGAGAATGTATGAGTTTCTCAAGATTGGTAACTGATAGAAACAAGAGAATGTATACAGTGTTTCATCTACCTAGAGAAGTTACAGAGGTTTACACAGAGAATTCCATGTATAAGTACAATAAAATAAGAGAAACTTAGAAAGCTGGTAAAACCTACATTGTTGATAGAGATAGGAGTACTTAGCACTGTGAAAACAGCACTTTCGCAGAGAGAAATCAAATTGTCTAAGACGGGGAAACAGTGAACAGAGAATGTATGAGTTTCTCAAGATTGGTAACAGATAGAAACAAGAGAAAGTAAACACTGATTCATCTAGCTAGAGAAGTTAACCTAACCCTAACCCTAACCCTAACCCTAACCCTAACCCTAACCCTAACCCTAACCCTAACCCTAACCCTAACCCTAAACCTAAACCTAACCCTAACCCTAACCCTAACCATAACCCTAACCCTAACCCTAACCCTAACCCTACACCCAACCCTACCCCCACCCCCAAACCCACCCCCACACCAACCCCCACCCCCACCCCCACCCCCACCCCCACCCCTACCCCCACTCAGACTCCCACCCCTACCCCTACCCCTACCCCTACCCCTACCCCTACCCCTACCCCTACCCCTACCCCTACCACTACCGCTACCCCTACCCCTACCCCTACCCCTAACCCTACCCCTATCCCTACCCCTACCCCTACCCCTACCCCTACCCCTACACCTACACAGGGAATTTCAAGTATAAGTTCAAGAAAATAAGAGAGACTTAGAAAACTAGGTAAAACCTACATTGTTGATAGAGTTTGGAGTACTTAGCACTGTGAAAACAGCACTTTCGCAGAAAGAAATCTACTTCTCTAAGACCGGGAAACAGTGAACAGAGAAAGTATGAGTTTCTCAAGATTGGTAACAGATAGAAACAGGAGAAAGTACACAGTGATTCATCTAACTAGAGAAGTTACAGAGTTTTACACAGAGAATTCCAAGTGTTATTCCAAGAAAATAAGAGAGACTTAGAAAACTGGTAAAACCTACATTGTTGATAGTGTTGGGAGTACTTAGCACTGTGAAAACAGCACTTTCGCAGAAAGAAATCTACTTCTCTAAGACCGCGAAACAGTGAATAGAGAATGTATGAGTTTCTCAAGATTGGTAACAGGTAGAAACAAGAGAAAGTGCTGTTTTCACAGTGCTAAGTACTCCTAACTCTATCAACAATGTAGGTTTTACCAGTTTTCTAAGTCTCTCTTATTTTCTTTTACTTATACTTGGAATTCTCTGTGTAAACCTCTGTAACTTCTCTAGCTAGATGTATCACTGTGTACTTTCTCTTGGTTCTATCTGTAACCAATCTTCAGAAACTCATACATTCTCTGTTCACGGTTTCCTGGTCCTAGAGAAGTAGATTTCTTTTGGCGAAAGTGATGTTTTCACAGTGCTAAGTATTCTCAACTCAGTCAACAATGTAGGTTTTACCAGTTTTCTAAGTCTCTCTTATTTCCTTGTACTTATACTAGGAATTCTATGTGTAAACCTCTGTAACTTCTCTAGCTAGATGAATCACTGTGTACTTTCTCTTGTTTCTATCTGTTACAATCTTGATAAACTCATACATTCTCTGTTCACTGTTTCCCAGTCTTAGAGAAGTAGATTTCTTTCTGCGAAAGTGCTGTTTTCACAGTGCTAAGTACCCCCAACTCTATCAACAATGTAGGTTTTACCTCGTTTTCTAAGTCTCTCTTATTTTCTTGTACTTATGTTTGGAATTCTCTGTGTAAACCTCTGTAACTTCTCTAGCTAGATGAATCAGTGTGTACTTTCTCTTGTTTCTATCTGTTACCAATCTTGAGAAACTTATACATTCTCTGTTCACTGTTTCTCTGTCTTACAGAAGTAGATTTCTTTCTGCGAAAGTGCTGTTTTCACAGTGCTAAGTACTACCAACTCTATCAACAATGTAGGTTTTACCAGTTTTCTAAGTCTCTCTTATTTACTTGTACTTATACTGGGAATTCTGTGTGTAAACCTCTGTAACTTCTCTAGGTAGAGGAATGACTGTGTACTTTCTCTTGTTTCTATCTGTTACCAATCTTGAGAAACTCATACATTCTCTGTTCACTGTTTCCCGGTCTTAGACAAGTAGATTTCTCTCTGTGAAAGTGCTGTTTTCACAGTGCTAAGTACTCCCAACTCTATCAACAATGTAGGTTTTACCAGTTTTCTAAGTCTCTCCTATTTACTTGGGAATTCTCTGTGTAAACCTCTGTAACTTCTCTAGGTAGATGAATCACTGTGTACTTTCTCTTGTTTCTATCTGTTACCAATCTTGAGAAACTCATACTTTCTCTGTTCACTGTTTCCTAGTCTTAGAGAAGTAGATTTCTTCATGATAAAGTGATGTTTTCACAATGCTAAGTACTCCCAATTATATCAACAATGTAGCTTTTACCAGTTTTCCAAGTCTCTCTTATTTACTTGTACTTATACTGGGAATTCGGTGTGTAAACCTCTGTAACTTCTCTAGGTAGAATAATGACTGTGTACTTTCTCATGTTTCTATCTGTTATCATTCTTGAGAAACTCATACATTCTCTGTTTACTGTTTCCCGGTCTTATACAAGTAGATTTCTCTCTGCGAAAGTGCTGCTTTCACAGTGCTAAGTACTCTCAACTCTATCATCAATGTAGGTTTCACCAGTTATCTAAGTCTCTCTTATTTTCTTGTACTTATACTTGGAATTCTCTGTGTAAAACTCTGTAACTTCTCTAGGTAGATGAATCACTGTGTACTTTCTCTTGAATCAATCTGTTACCAATCTTGAGAAACTGATACATTCTCTGTTCACTGATTCCCAGTCTTAGACAAGTAGATTTCTCTCTGCGAAAGTGCTGTTTTCACAGTGCTAAGTACTCCAAATTCTAACAACAATGTAGGTTTTACCAGTTTTCTAAGTCTCTCTTTTTTACTTGTACTTATACTGGGAATTCTCTGTGTAAACCTCTGTAACTTCTCTAGGTAGATGAATCACTGTGTACTTTCTCTTGTTTCTATCTGTTACCAATCTTGAGAAACTCATACATTCTCTGTGGACTGTCTCCCGGACTTAGAGAAGTAGATTTCTTCATGCGAAAGTGATGTTTTCACAATGCTAAGTACTCCCAACTCTATCAACAATGTAGGTTTTACCAGTTTTCTAAGTCTCTCTTATTTACTTGTACTTGTACTGGGAATTCTGTGTGTAAAGCTCTGTAACTTCTCTAGGTAGAGGAATGACTGTGTACTTTCTCTTGTTTCTATCTCTTACCAATCTTGAGAAACTCATACATTCTCTGTTCACTTTTTCCTACTCTTAGAGAAGTAGATTTCTTTCTCCGAAAGTGTTGTTTTCACAATGCTAAGTACTCCCAACTCTATCAACAATGTAGGTTTTACCAGTTTTCTAAATCTTTCGTATTTACTTGGAGTTACACTTGGAATTCTCTCTGTAAACCTCCGTAACTGTTCTAGGTAGATGAATCACTGTGTACCTTCCATTGTTTCTATCGGTTACAATCTTCAGAAACTCATACATTGTCTGTTCACTGTTTCCCGGTCTTAGAGAAGTAGATTTCTTTGTGCGAAAGTGATGTTTTCACAATGCTAAGTACTCCCAACTCTATCAACAATGTAGGTTTTATCAGTTTTCTAAGTCTCTCTTATTTACTTGTACTTATACTGGGAATTCTCTGTGTAAACCTCTGTAACTTCTCTCGGTAGATGAATCACTGTGTACTTTCTCTTGTTTCTATCTGTTACCAATCTTGAGAAACTGATACATTCTCTGTTCACTGTTTCCCAGTCTTAGAGAAGTAGATTTCTTTCTCCGAAAGTGCTGTTTTCACAGTGCTAAGTACTTCTAACTCTATCAACAATGTAGGTTTTACCAGTTTTCTAAGTCTCTCTTCTTTACCTGTACTTATACTGGGAATTCTCTGTGGAAACCTCTGTAACTTTTCTAAGTAGATGAATCACTGTGTACTTTCTCTTGTTTCTATCTGTTACCAATCTTGAGAAACTGATACATTCTCTGTTCACTGTTTCCCAGTCTTAGAGAAGTAGATTTCTTTGTGCGAAAGTGCTGTTTTCACAGTGCTAAGTACTTCTAACTCTATCATCAATGTAGTTTTTACCAGCTTTCTAAGTCTCTCTTATTTTCTTGTACTTATACTTGGAATTGTGTGTGTAAACCTCTGTAACTTCTCTAGGTAGATGAATCACTGTGTACTTTCTCTTGTTTCTATCTGTTACCCATCTTGATAAACTCATACATTCTCTGTTCACTGTTTCGCGGTCTTAGAGAAGTAGATTTCTTTGTGCGAAAGTGATGTTTTCACAATGGTAAGTACTCCCAACTCTATCAACAATGTAGGTTTTACCAGTTTTCTAAGTCTCTCTTATTCTCTTGTACTTACACTTGGAATTCCCGGTGTAAACCTCTGTAACTTCTCTAGGTAGATGAATCACTGTGTACTTTCTCTTGTTTCTATCTGTTACCAATATTGAGAAACTCATAAATTCTCTGTTCACTGTTTCTCCGTCTTAGGCAGGTAGATTTCTCTCTGCGAAAGTGCTGCTTTCACAGTGCTAAGTACTCTCAACTCTACTATCAATGTAGGTTTCACCAGTTATCTAAGTCTCTCTTATTTTCTTGTACATATACTTTGAATTCTGTGTGTAAAACCCTGTAACTTCTCTAGGTAGATGAATCACTGTGTACTTTCTCTTGAATCTATCTGTTACCAATCTTGAGAAAGCGATACATTCTCTGTTCACTGTTTCCCAGTCTTAGACAAGTAGATTTCTCTCTGCGAAAGTGCTGTTTTCACAGTGCTAAGTACTCCAAATTCTAACAACAATGTAGGTTTTACCAGTTTTCTAAGTCTCTCTTTTTTACTTGTACTTATACTGGGAATTCTCTGTGTAAACCTCTGTAACTTCTCTAGGTAGATGAATCACTGTGTACTTTCTCTTGTTTCTATCTGTTACGAATCTTGAGAAACTCATACATTCTCTGTTGACTGTTTCCCGGTCTTAGAGAAGTAGATTTCTTCATGCGAAAGTGATGTTTTCACAATGCTAAGTACTCCCAACTCTATCAACAATGTAGGTTTTAGCAGTTTTCTAAGTCTCTCTTATTTACTTGTACTTGTACTGGGAATTCTGTGTGTAAACCTCTGTAACTTCTCTAGGTAGAGGAATGACTGTGTACTTTCTCTTGTTTCTATCTCTTACCAATCTTGAGAAACTCATACATTCTCTGTTCACTGTTTCCTACTCTTAGAGAAGTAGATTTCTGTCTGCGAAAGTGGTGTTTTCACAGTGCTGAGTACTCCCAACTCTATCAACAATGTAGGTTTTACCGGTTTTCTAAATCTCTCGTATTTACTTGGAGTTACACTTGGAATTCTCTCTGTAAACCTCCGTAACTGTTCTAGGTAGATGAATCACTGTGTACCTTCCATGGTTTCTATCGGTTACAATCTTGAGAAACTCATACATTGTCTGTTCACTGTTTCCCGGTCTTAGAGAAGTAGATTTCTTTGTGCGAAAGTGCTGTTTTCACAATGCTAAGTACTCCCAACTCTATCAACAATGTAGGTTTGATCAGTTTTCTAAGTCTCTCTTATTTACTTGTACTGATACTGGGAATTCTCTGTGTAAACCTATGTAACTTCTCTCGGTAGATGAATCACTGTGTACTTTCTCTTGTTTCTATCTGTTACCAATCTTGAGAAACTAATACATTCTCTGTTCACTGTTTCCCAGTCTTAGAGAAGTAGATTTCTTTCTCCGAAACTGCTGCTTTCACAGTGCTAAGTACTTCTAACTCTATCAACAATGTAGGTTTTACGAGTTTTCTAAGACTCTCTTATTTACCTGTACTTATACTGGGAATTCGCTGTGTAAACCTCTGTAACTTCTCCAGGTAGATGAATCACTGTGTACTTTCTCTTGTTTCTATCTGTTACCAAACTTGAGAAACTCATACATTCTCTGTTCACTGTTTCCCGGTCTTAGACAAGTAGATTTCTCTCTGCGAAAGTGCTGTTTTCAGAGTCCTAAGTACTCCCAACTCTATCGACAATGTAGGTTTTACCAGCTTTCTAAGTCTCTCTTATTTTCTTGTATTTATACTTGGAATTCTCTGTGTAAACCTCTGTAACTTCTCTAGGTAGATGAATCACTGTGCACTTTCTCTTGCTTCTATCTGTTACCAATGTTCAGAAACTCATACAATCTCTGTTCACTGTTTCCCGGTCTTAGACAAGTAGATTTCTCTCTGCGAAAGTGCTGTTTTCGGAGTCCTAAGTACTCCCAACACTATCAACAATGTAGGTTTTACCAGTTTTCTAAGTCTCTCTTATTTACTTGTACTTATACTTGGAATTGTGTGTGTAAACCTCTGTAACTTCTCTAGGTAGATGAATCACTGTGTACTTTCTCTTGTTTCTATCTGTTACCAATCTTGAGAAACTCATACATTCTCTGTTCACTGTTTCCCGGTCTTGAACAAGTAGATTTCTCTCTGAGAATGTGCTGTTTTCACAGTGCTAAGTACTCCCAACTCTATCAACAATTTAGGTTTTACCAGTTTTCTAAGTCTCTTTTATTTTCTTGTACTTATACTGGGAATTCTCTGTGTAAACCTCCGTAACTTCTCTAGGTAGATGAATCACTGTGTACTTTCTCTTGTTTCTATCTGTTACCAATCTTGAGAAACTCATACATTCTCTGTTCACTGTTTCGCAGTCTTAGAGAAGTAGATTACCTTCTGCAAAAGTCTACTTCTCTAAGACCGCGAAACAGTGAGCGAAGAATGTATCAGTTTCTCAAGATTGGTAACAGATAGAAACAAGAGAATGTACACAGAGATTCATCTACCTAGAGAAGTTACAGAGGTTTACACAGAGAATTCCAAGTATAAGTACAAGAAAATAAAATACACTTAGAAACTGGTAAAACCTACATTGTTGATAGAGTTGGGAGCACTTAGCATTGTGAAAACATCACTTTCGCAGAAAGAAATCTACTTCTCTAAGACCGCGAAACAGTGAACAGAGAATGTATGAGTTTCTTAAGTTTAGGAACAGATAGAAACAAGAGAAAGTACATAGTGATTCTTCTACCCAGAGAAGTTACAGAGGTTTACACAGAGAACTCCCAGCTATAACTACAAGAAAATAAGAGAGACTTAGATAACTGGCAAAATCTACGTTGTTTATGGAGTTGGAAGTACTTAGTATTGTGAAAACATCACTTTCTCAGAAAGAAATGCACTTCTCTAATACGAGAGAGTGAAATGAGAGACTATGAGTTTCTTCAGATTAAGAACAGATAGAAACAAGAGAAAGTACCAAGTGATTCATCTACCTAGAGAAGTTACAGAGGTTTACACAGAGAATGCCCAGCTATAACCAGAAGAAAATAAGAGAGGCTTAGGTAACTGGCAAAATCTACGCTGTTCGTGGAATTGGGAGTGCTTGGCATTGTGAAAACATCAGTTTCTCACAGAGAAATCTACTTCTCTAAGTCAACGAGACAGTGAACAGAGAAAGTATGAGTTTCTTAAGATTTAGAACACATAGTAAGAGGACAAAGTACATAGTTATTCATCTACCCAGAGAAGTTACATAGGCTTACACGGAGAATGCCAGCTATAACCACAAGTAAATAAGAAAGACTTAATTAACTGGCAAAATCTATGTTGTTCATGCAGTTGGGAGTATTAGCTTTTTGAAAACAACATTTTCTCAGAAACAAAACTACTTCTCTAAGACAACGAGACAGTGAACAAAGAAAGTATGAGTTTCCTAAGATTTGGAATAGATAGTAACAAGAGAAAGTACATAGTGATTCATCTACCCAGAGAAAGTACAGAGCTTTACACAGAGAAAAACCCGCTATAACCACCATAAAATAAGAGAGACTTAGATAAGTGGCAAAATCTACATTGTTCATGGAGTTGGGCGTACTTAGGATTGTGAAAACATCACTTTCTGAGAAAGACGTGTACCTCTCTAAGACAACGAGACAGTGAACAAAGAAACTATGAGTTTCCTAAGATTTGGATCAGATATTAATAAGGGAAAGTACAGAGTGATTCATGAAACGAGAGAAGTTACAGAGGTTTACACAGAGAACTTTCAGGTATAACTAGAAGAAAATAAGAGAGACTTAGATAAGTGGCAAAATCTACATTGTTCATCGAGTTGGGAGTACTTAGCATTATGAAAACATAACTTTCTCAGAAAGAAATCTACGTCTCTAAGACAATGAGACAGTGAACACAGAAAGTATGAGTTTCTTAAGATTCAGAAGAGATAGAAACAGGAGAAAGTACATAGTGATTGATCTACCCAGAGAAGTTACAGAGGTTTCCACAGAGAAATTGAAGCTATAATTACAAGAAAATAAGAGAGACTTAGATAAGTGGCTAAATCTACGTTGTTCATGGAGTTGGGAGTACCTAGCTTTAGGAAAACATCATTTTCTCAGAAAGAAATCTACTTGTCTGAGGCAACGAGACAGTGAACAGAGAAAGTATCACTTTCTGAACATTTGGAACAGATAGTACGAAGAGAAAGTACATAGTAATTCATCTACCCAGAGAGGTTACAGAGGTTTACACAGAGAACTCCAAGGTATTACTACAAGAAAATAAGAGAGACTTAGATAAGTGGCAAAATCTACGTTGTTCATGGAGTTGGGAGTAGTTAGCATTGTGAAAACATCACTTTCTCGGAAAGAAATGTACTTATACGAGACAGTGAAATGAGAAAGTATGAGTTTCTTAAGGGTACGAACAGATAGAAACAAGAGAAAGTACTTAGTGATTCATCTACCCAGAGAGGTTACATAGATTTACAAAGAGAAGTCACAGATATACCTACAAGAGAATAAGAGAGACTTAGATAAGTGGCAAAATCTACGTTGTTCATGGAGTTGGGAGTACTTAGCATTGTGAAAACATCACTTTGGCAGGAAGAAATCCACTTCTCTAAAACAACGAGATAGTGAACAGAGAAAAATTGAGTTTCTTATGCTTTAGAACACGTATGTTTTAGTCAGCTGGGCTGCTCTAACAGAAATACCACAGATTGGATGGCTTTAACAAAGAAAGATTTATTCGTACACAGTCCGGTAGGTTTCAAGTCCATATTCAGGGTGTCCGCTCCAGGAAAATACTTTCCCCTTGACGGCTCTGGAGGAAAGAACGGTATTGCATCAGTCTTTGTCCAGGGAGCATCCTCACGCAAGAACCTCTGAAGAACTCTGAAGAACTCGCTCTGCTCCCGGTGCTGCTTGCTTGATGGTAACGAGGTTCTTAAATTGTCCTTGTTTCTTTTTCCTTTTATTCCTTGCAAGCTAAAAGCATTAAGGGTGGGGCAAGCCATACTCCAGGGAAACTCCCCCACAGCAGATCAAGGAAGTAATCCTATGCAGGAATTTACAGCCCCTTTAGCATACAGTTTAGTGAACCACAGAATCGAGGACAGTCCCAAGATACTTGGAATCATGTCCCAGCCACACAGCTGCACATATTTTTGGGGGGACACAATTCAACCCATGACAACATAAAACAAGAGAAAGTACATAGTGATTCATCTACCGAGAGAAGTTACAGAGGTTTACACAGAGAACTCCAACTTATAATTACAATAAAATAAGAGAGACTTAGATAAGTGGCAAAATCTACGTTGTTCATGGAGTTGGGAGTACTTAGCATTGTGAAAACATCACTTTCTCAGAAAGTAATCTACTTCTCTAAGACAACGAGACAGCGAACAGAGAAAGTATTAGTTTCTTAACATTTGGAACAGGTAGAAACAACAGAAAGTACACAGTGATTCATCTACCCAGAGAAGTTACAGAGGCTTACACAGATAACTCCCACTTATAACTACAATAAAATAAGAGATACTTAGATAAGTGGCAAAATCTACGTTGTTCATGGAGTTGGGAGTACTTAGCATTGTGAAAACACCACTTTCTCAGAAAGAAGTCTACTTGTATTAGACAACGAGACAGTGAACAGAGAAAAGATGAGTATCTTAGGATTTGGAACACATAGTAACAAGAGAAAGTACATAGTGATTCACCTCCCTAGAGAAGTTACAGAGGTTTACACAGAGAACGCCCAGCTATAACCAGAAGAAAATAAGAGACACTTAGGTAACTGGCAAAATCTACGTTGTTCATGGAGTTGGGAGTACTTAGGATTGTGAAAACCTCACTTTCTCAGAGAGAAATCTGCTTCTCCGAGACAACAAGACAGTGAAAGGAGAAAGCTTGAGTTTCTTAACAGTTGGAACAGATATAACAAGAGAAAGTACATAGTGATTTATATACCCAGAGAACTTACAGAGATTTATACAGAGTACTCCAAGCTATAACTACAAGAAAATAAGTGACACTTAGATAACTGGCAAAATCTACCTTTTTCATGGAGTTGGGAGTACTTAGCACTGTGAAAACATCACTTTCTAAGAGAGAAATCTATTTCTCTAAGACAACGAGACAGTGAACAGAGAAAGTATGAGTTTCTTAAGGTTTAGAACAGATAGAAACACGAGAAAGTACATAGTCATTCATCTACCCAGAGAAGTTACAGAATTTTACACAGAGAACGCCCAGGTATAACTACAAGAAAATAAGAGACACCTACATCACTGGCAAAATCTGCATTGTTCATGCACTTGGGAGTACTTAGCATTGTGAAAACAACATTTTCTCGGAAACAAAACTACTTCTGTAAGACAACTAGACAGTGAACAAAGAAAGTATGAGCTTCCTAAGATTTGGAATAGATAGTAACAGGAAAAAGTACATAGTGATTCATCTACCCAAAGAAGTTACAGAGGTTTACACAGAGAAAACCCAGATATAACTACCATAAAATAAGAGAGACTTAGGTAAGTGTCAAAATCTACGTTGTTGATGGAGTTGGGAGTACTTAGGATTGTGAAAACATTACTTTCTCAGAAAGAAATGTACTTCTCTAATATGAGAGAGTGAAATGATTAAGTATAAGTTTTTTAAGATTAAGAACAGATAGAAACAAGAGAAAGTACTTAGTGATTCATCTACCCAGAGACCTTACAGAGGTTTACACAGAGAACGCCCAGCTATAACCAGAAGAAAATAAGAGAGACTTAGGTAACTGGCAAAATCTACGTTGTTCATGGAGTTGGGAGTACTTAGCATTATGAAAACATAACTTTCTCAGAGAGAAATCTACTTCTCTAAGTCAATGAGACAGTGAACAGAGAAAGTATGGGTTTCTTAAGATTTAGAACAGATAGTAAGAAGAGAAACTACATAGTGATTCACCTACCCAGAGAAGTTACATAGGTTTGCACAGATAACGCCAAGTATAACCACAAGAAAATAAGAGAGACTTAATTAACTGGCCAAATCTACCTTGTTCATGGAGTTGGAAGTACTTAGCATTGTGAAAACAACATTTTCTCGGAAACAAAATGACTTCTCTAAGACAACGAGACAGTGAACAAAAAAGTATGAGTTTCCTGAGATTTGGAGTAGATAGTAACAAGAGAAAGTACATAGTGATTCATCAACCCAGAGAAGTTACAGAGCTTTACACAGAGAATGCCCAGCTATAACTACAAGAAAATAAGAGAGACTTAAGTAACTGGCAAAATCTACGTTGTTCACGGAGTTGGGAGTACTTAGCATTGTGAAAACATCACTTTCTCTGAAAGAAATCTACTTGTCTAAGACAACAAGAGAGTGAATAGAGACAGGATGATTTTCTTAAGATTTGGAACAGATAGTAACAAGAGAAAGTACATAGTTATTGATCTACCCAAAGAAGTTACAGAGGTTTACACAGAGAACTCCAAGCTATTACTACAAGAAAATAAGAGAGACTTAGATAATTCACAAAATCTACGCTCTTCATGGAGTTGGAAGTACTTAGCATTGTCAAAACATCACTTTCTCAGAAAGAAATGTACTTCTCTAAGACAACGAGAAACTGAATAGAGAACGTATGAGTTTCTTAAGATTTAAAACAGATAGTAACAAGAGAAAGTACATAGTGATTAATGTACCCAGAGAAGTTACAGAGATTTACACAGAAGTACCAGCTGTAACCATCAGAAAATAAGAGAGACTTAGATAACTGGCAAAATCTATGTTGTTCATGGAGTTGAGAGTACTTAGCATTGTGAAACATCCTTTTCCCAGAAAGAAATCCACTTCTAAAAGACACTCCCAGTATAAATTCCAGCATCCTTCTTATCTTTTTGGTAGAGGATATCTTGGTAGAAACTGAGAATGGCAAGGAATATATAAATAAACCCTGTAACTGGTAGGGGAGTATACGACAATCACAGGATACAAGAGAAACTTCAGTAAATCAATAGGATTCCTTTACAAAAAAAACGACACTGTGAACACAGAAAGTATGAGTTTCGTACGATTTAGTACAGATAGTAACAAGAGAAAGTACAGAGTGATTCATCTACCCAGAGAAGTTAGAGAAATTTACACAGAGAAATCCGCGCTATAACTAGCAGAAAATAAGAGAGACTTAAATAACTGACAAAATCTATGTTGTTCATCGAGTTGGGAGTACTTAGCATTGTGGAAACCTCTCTTTCCCAGAAAGAAATCTACTTGTATAAGACAACGAGACAGTGAACAGAGAAAGGATGAGTTTCATACCATTTAGAACAGATAGTAACAGGAGAAAGTACATAGTGATTCATCTCCCCAGACAAGTTACAGGCGTTTACACAGAGAACTCCGAGCTATAACTACAGGAAAATAAGAGAGACTTAGATAACTGACAAAATCAACGTTGTTCATGGAGTTGGGAGTATTTAGCATTGTGAAGACATCTCTTTGCCAGTAAGAAATCTACATCTATAAGACACTCCCGGTACAATTTCCAGCATCATTCTTATCTTTTCAGTGGAGGATACGTTGGTAGAAACCGAGAATTGCAAGAAATATATAAATAAACCCTGTATCTGATAGGGGAGTATACGAAATTCACAGGATACAAAAGAAACTTCAGTAAATCAGCAGGATTCCTTTACAGAAACAACTAGACAGTGAATACAGAAATTGTGAGTTTCATACGATTTAGAACAGATAGTAACAAGAGAAAATACATAGTGATTCATCTCCTCAGAGAAGTTACAGAGATTTACACAGAGAATTCCCAGCTATAACTACAGCAAAATAAGACAGACTTAGATAACTGGCAAAATCTACATTTTCATGAAGTTGGGAGTACTTAGCATTGTGAAAGCATCTCTTTCCCAGAAAGAAATCTACTTCTATAAGACAACGAGAAGGTGAACAGAGAACGGGTGAGTTTCATAGGATTTAGAACAGATAGTAACAAGAGAATGTACATAGTGATTCATCTCCCCAGAGAATTACAGAGATTTACTCAGAGAACTCCCAGGTATAACTACAAGAAAGTAAGAGAGACTTAGATAACTGGCAAAATCTACGTTGTTCACGGAGTTGTGAGTACTTAGCATTGTGAAAACATCTCTTTCCCAGAAAGAAATCTGCTTCTATAAGACACTCCCAGTACAAGTTCCAGCATCCTTCTTAACTTTTTAGTACAGGATCCGTTAGTAGAATCTCAGAATCACAAGAAATATGTAAACAAACCCTGTAACTGATAAGGGAGTATACGAAAATCACAGGATACAAGAGAAACTTCAGTAAATCAGTAGGATTCCGTTACAGAAACAACGAGACAGTGAACACAGAAAGTATGAGTTTCATACGATTTAGAACAGATAGTAACAAGAGAAAGTACATAGTGATTCACCTACCCAGAGAAGTTCCAGAATCATTGTTATCTTTCTAGCAGATGATGGGATGGTATATGCCGAGAATCGCAATCAATATATAAATAAACCATCTAACTCATAGGGGAGTATACCAAATTCAGAGGATACAAGACAAACTTAGTAAACCAGAAGGATTCCTTGACGGAAACAACGAGATAGTAAACGGAGAAATTTTGAGCCCCATACGATTTAGAACAGATACTATCAAGAGAAAGTACATATTGATTCATCTACACAGAGAAGTTACAGAGATTTATACAGAGAACTCCCTGCTGTAACTACAAGAAAATAAGAGAGACTTAGATAACTGTCAAAATATATGCTGTTCATGGAGATGGGAGTACTTAGCGTTGTGATAACATCTCTTTCCCTGAAAGAAATCTACTTCTATAACACACTACCAGTACAAGTTCCAGCATCATTCTTATCTTTTTAGCAATTGATGCGATGGTACATGCCGGGAATCTCAAGCAATATATAAATAAACCCTCTAACTGATAGGGGAGTATACCAAATTCACAGGATACAACAGAATTTTAGTAAATCAGAAAGATACCTTGACAGAAACAACGAGACGTATGACTTCCATACGATTTAGAACAGATTGTAACAAGACAAAGTACGTGGTGATTCAACTACCCAGAAAAGTTACAGAGATTAAAACAGAGAACTCCCAGCCGTAACTACAATAAGAGAGACTTAGATAACTGGCAAAGTCTACGCTGTTCATGCAGATGGGAGTACTTAGCATTGTGAAAACCTCTCTTTCCCAGAATGAAATCTACTTCTATAAGACACCCCCAGTGCACGTTCCAGAAGCATTCTTATCTTTTTAGCAGATGGTACGATGGTACATGCCGAGAATCACAAGGAATATATAAATAAATCCTCTAAATGATAGATGAGTTTACCAAATTCACAGGATACAAGAGAAACGTCAGTAAATCTGTAGGATTCCTTGACAGCAACAACGAGACAGTCAACGGAGAAATTCTGAGTTCCATACAATTAAGAACAGATAGTAACAAGAGAAAGTGCATAGTGATTCATCTTCCCAGACAAGTTACAGAGATTTACATAGAGAACTCCCAGCCGTAACTACAAGAAAATAAGAGAGACTTAGATAACTGGCAAAATCTATGCTGTTCATGGAGATGGGAGTACTTAGCTTTGTGAAAACATCTCTTTCCCAGAAAGAAATCTACTGCTATAAGAGACTCCCAGTACAAGTTCCAGAATCATTCTTATCTTTTTAGCATATGATACGATGGTACATGCCGAGAATCGCAAGGAATATATAAATAAACCCTCTATATCATAGGGGAGTATACCAAATTCATAGGATACAAGAGAAACTTCAGTAAATCCGTAGGATTCCCTGACAGCAACAACAAGACCCGGAACGGAGAAATTATGAGTTCCATACGATTACGAAGAGATAGTAACAAGAGAAAGTACATGGTGTTTCATCTACCCAGAGAAATTACAGAGATTTAAACAGAGAGCTCCCAGCCATAACTACAAGAAAATAGGAGAGACTTAGATAACTCGAAAATCTACGCTGTTCATGGAGGTGGGAGTACTTAGCATTGTGAAAACATCTATTTCCCAAAAAGAAATCTACTTCTGTAAGGCACTCACAGTACAAGTTCCAGAATCATTCTTATCTTTTTAGAAGATGATATGATGGTACATGCCGAGAATCTCAAGCAATATATAAATAAACCCTCTAACTCATAGGGGAGTATACCAAATTCACAGGATACAAGAGAAACTTAGTAAATCAGAAGGATGCCACGACAGAAATAATGAGACAGTCAATGGAGAAATTATGAGTTCCATACGAATTAGAACATAGAGAACAAGAGAAACTATACAGTGATTCATCCAGCCAGAGATGTTACAGAGTTTTACAGAGAGAACTCCCTGCCCTAAATACAAGAAAGTAAGAGAGACTTAGATAACTGGCAAAAATCTACGCTGTTCATGGAGATGGGAGTACTTAGCATTGTGAACAGATCTCTTTCCCAGGAAGGAACCTACTTCGATAACTCACTCCCAGTACAAGTTCCAGCAACATTCTTTCCTTTTTCGCAGATGATACGATGGTATTTGCAGAGAAACTCAAGAAATGTATAAGTACACCCTCGAACTGATGGGGGAGTACAGCAAACTCACAGGATACAAGAGAATCTTCAGTAAATCAATGGGATTCCTTGAGGGAGACAATGAGACAGCGAACGGAGAAGTCATCAGTTCCGTACGATTTAGAACAGATAGTAACAAGAGAAACTACACAGCGATTCATCTAGCCAGAGAAGTTACAGAGTTTTACAGAGAGAACTCCCAGCCCTAACTACAAGAAACTAAGAGAAACTTAGGTAACTGCCGAAATCTAAGCTGCTCAGTGAGATAGAAGTACTCAGCATTGTGAAAAGCTCTCTTTCCCAGAAAGGAACCTACTTGTATAAGTCAGTCCCAGTACATGTTCCAGCATCAGTCTTTCCTTTCTAGCAGATGATACGATTGTAAATGTTGAGAATCACAAGGAATGTGTAAGTAAACACTCTAACTGATACGGTAGTATACCAAAATCACAGGATACTAGAGAAAGTTCAGTAAATCAGTGGGATTCCTTGAAACAAACAAGACAGTGAATGCAGAAGTCATCAGTTCCATACGATTTAGAACAGATAGTCACAAGAGAAACTACACAGTGATTCATCTAGCCAGAGACCTTACAGAGTTTTACAGAGAGAACTCCCAGCCCTAACTACAAGAAACTAAGAGAAACTTAGGTAACTGCCGAAATCTACGCTGCTTATTGAGATAGGAGTACTCAGCATTGTGAAAAGCTCTCTTTCCCAGAAAGGAACCTACTTTTATAAGTCAGCCCCAGTACATGTTCCAGCATCTATCTTTCTTTTTTAGTAGATGAGACAATTGTACATGCCTAGAATCACAAGGAATGTATAAGTAAATCCTCTAACAGATAGGAGAGATCAGGAAATTCTCAAGACAGGGTAGAAACCTAATGAAATCAGTAGGATTCCTTGACAGTACCGAGAATCTGAACAGAGAAACCATCAGATCCATAGCATTTCCCATAGATCCTAAAAAGAGTAAGTATCTTGTCAGTACTGAGATTGTGAACGGAGAAATCATCAGATTCATAGCATTTACCATAGATCCTAAAAAGAGAAAATACCTAGGAATTCAACTAACTGGAGAAACAACAGACTTTTACTGAGAGAACTACCAGTCCTAACCAGAATAATCTAACAGAGACTTAGATACATGGCAAAATCTACGCTGTTCATGGAGATAGGAGTACTTGGCATTGTGAAAAGATCTCTTTCCCAGAAAAGAAACTACTTCTCTAAGGCACTCCCAGTACAAGTTGCGGCATCATTGTTTTCTTTTGAGCAGATGATATGGTTGTACATGCTGAGAATCGCAATCGCAAAGAATGTATAAGTAAGCCCTCTAATTGATAGGGAAGTGCAGCAAAGTCACAGAATACAAGAGAAACTTCAGTAAATCAGTGGGATTGCTTGACAGAAACAATGAGATGGTCAAAGGAGAAATCATCATTTCCATACGATTCAGAACAGATAGTAACGAGAGAAACGACACAGTGATTCATCTAGCCAGAGATGTTACAGAGTTTTACAGAGAGAACTCCCAGCCCAAACTACAAGAAAGTAAGAGAGACTTAGAGATCTGGCAAAATCTATGCTGTTCATGGAGATTGAAGTACTTAGCATTGTGAAAAGATCTCTTTCCCAGGAAGGAACATACTTCGATAACTCAGTCCCAGTACAATTTCCAGCAAAATTCTTTCCTTTTTAGCAGATGATACGACGGTATTTGCCGAGAAACGCACGAAATGCATTTTAATGTAAATGAATTAAACCAGTGATCATATCATGAAAACTAAGATACTATCGTATAAAAGAGGGCTATGCTACATTAGCTATAGTCTTTTGAGATGCAGATCAAGTTAATAAGATATTTAGAAGTTAAAATTGGGTTTAAACTTAGAAAATTCAGGGGGAACATAGGAGCAACATTGTTTCTAAGTTTAAATCTCATTTTAACTTCTGTCTTAACTTTGTCTCCATCTCAAAAGACTATAACTACTGTAGTATATCCCTCTTTTCAGTACAATAGTATCTTAGTTTTCATGATATGATCACTGGTTACCTTCTTTTACATTAAAATGCACACGAAAATCTATTTTATCTGAGATTAGTATTGCCACACTGGCACTTCTTTGTGTATTGTTATCTTGGTATGTATTATTCCATCCTTTAACTTTCAGTTTGTTCATATCCTTAAATCTAAGGTGTGTTTCTTGTAAGCAACATAGAGACATGTTGTGTCTTTTGATCCAAGATGCCACTCATTGTCTCTTTACTGGAGAGTTCAGACTGTTTACACTCAGTGTAATTATTGATAGATATGTGTTTAGTGCTGCCATTGTGATGTGTTTATTTTTGTGTTGGTGTTTTCTCTGTTGCTCAATATTGTGTTCAGGGTCATTTCTCTTTATGGGTTGACTTATCATTTTTATCAGCGTTGGTTTTGTGTTTGTTGTGACTCCTGCATTACATCGCTTGGTTTGACATGTTGAATTGTTATTATGCTTTGTGGCTGCCCCTATGTTCCCTCTTAATTTTCTAAGTTTAAACCCAACTTAACTTCTAAGTTTCTTATTAATTTTGTCTCCATCTCAAAGGACTATAAGTACTGTAGTATTCCTCTTTTTAATAAGATAGTGTTTTCATTTTCATGATATGATCACTGGTTCCCTTCTTTTAATATTGTAGCTATCATTGAGTTTTGTCCCTTCCCTGAGCAGGTTTCTAGATGTTGTGTCTTACATTGCCTCCTTAAAAATACACTTAATGGTTCTGCTTTTCTAAGCAAAGGGCTTCTTTCAGTATTTCTTGTAGTTTTGGTTTAGTTTTCACAAAGTCTCTTAGCTTCTGTTTATCTGCAAATGTCTTAATTTCATCTTCATATTTGAAAGACAGTTTTGCAGGATATACAATTCTTGCTTGGAAATTCTTCCCCTTCAAGGTTTTGAAGGTGTCACCCCACTGCCTCTGTGCCAACATCATTTCTGCCAAGAAGTCAAAGCCTACAGGGCTTCCCTCTGAATGTTGGATGTGCTTTGAGTTTTGCTGCTTTTAAGAGTTTCTGCTTATGTTTCATTGTATTAAGCATGATTGTGTCTTGGTGTTTTTCTTTTGGGGTCTATTTTTGTGGCATTCGTTATGCATCTTGGATCTCTATGTTCTCTTCTTCCATAATTTCAGAGAAGTTTTCTGTCAGCAACTCAATGACAATATTCTCTGTGTTTTCATGTGTCACTCACTGTTCAGAAGCTCAAATTAATTGTAGATTTTTCCTCTTGATACAGTCCCACACGCTTCTTAATGCTGCTTAATTTTTCTTCTTTTCTCTGGTTTCTCCTCATAAACGCTGGTGTCAGTAGCTTTACCTTTAAAGTAACTAAGTCTGATTTTCAGTTCATCAATTCTGCTATTTTGGCTTTGAGTTGAATAGTCCAATCCTGTAATTTTGTTATTGATTTATTGGATTTCAGAATGTTAACGTTCCATTAGTTCCAATAAAAGCCAAGTGCTGTTGGATTAGTTCCAATAGCATGCTTAATTTTTCATTTTGCTCTACTGTATTTTGTTTAATCTCTAGGCAGTCTCTCTATATAATTCCTTTGTACTCAACCTACAAGAGTTTCAGAAAATCTTCTTCATAAGGGAAGTTTTTGATTCTTTATTTTGGGAATTTTCTGGAGCCATGATTGGCTGTTTTTTTAAATGCTCGATGATGGTTTTTTGCTTTTGGGATATCTAGAGGCTGTTTAGTTTCTCTGGTGTTGCCTAACGAGTTGCTGAGGCATAGTTCTGAGAAGGCAGTTGATCACAAGCCACCTCTTTGTACTGTAGTGACAGGCCCCAGTGGACTCTCTGGGGTGGCAAGCTCTGCCTCCTGGCTGGCAAAAACACTGCCTTACTTATGGAGATACTGTGGGGCCATTAACTGACAGTGTAATGTGGGTCACTAAGGGCTGGAAGAGATGAAGGTGGGCTTCACAGCAGTTACTTCTCCAGACAGTCTTATTTTAAAAAGCTAAAATCGATCTGACTACTTTCAAAGTCATTCAGGCCTTCAGGTGCAGCAGGACCGTCCTTCCAGCTGACAACGGAGTGACCAATTCAGCCATCCCAAATGCTATGATATAGTTCAAAGTAGAGAGGCACTACTGCACTGCTGTCATTGTCCAGTGGGTGCTACCCATAAAGCAACTCTGTGCCAAACACAGCCTTTCTGCTTGAAAAGTTCTCCCCGAACTGGCACTGTCTCCCAGCCTGGGAATTAGCTTCTGCTGAGGCCTCCAGTTGGGTAATTCCACCTCCCAGCTGAACAGGATAGCATTCTGGTTAAGCTACCCCTTCTGCTACGAAAGAGCTGAATCAATGGCAGAGCTCTGAAAAGAGAGGGTGGAGGAGCTGTGATGCCCCAGTCTGCTGCTGGGCTCTCAAAACTATTAGCTATCCTACACACTGTCTCTCTGCTGCAGCAAAGGCTGTTCACTTCAGCTTAGCTGCTGGCTCACACCCATCCCCCATCTACTGGGCAGCAAAGACAAAAAAATGTTAAAACCATCAGTACCTTTGGTCCACACGAGTCAGCCATTCAAGAGTGGTGGTCAGCTAGGTAGTTTTCCACTTAGTGGCATGTAGTCCAATGTGACAGCGATATGCTAAAACACTTGGAGATTGAATACAAAAGAATTATATAGAGAGACCACCTAGGGATTAAACAAAATACAGCAGAGTAAAATGAACGGAGCTTTCTGGACATTATCCTCTGCAGGCTCATGGATCAGGAGGTCCCCCCAAACCTGTGTGACCCTGACTATTCATATAGGAACAAACTTGTGAATTTTAAAGGCATGGCTTTCCTGGAAGAGCCACAAACCGACCAAAACTTTTCATGAGCTGTAAAACTAGTCTTCATAGGTGGAATGCATGCTGCTTAGGCAGACTGCAAACCAACCAATTCACTTAGGTAGACTGCAGTCCAACCAATCATTTTAGAAAAAATCCAAACCTAGAATTAGAAAGCCCACATAAGAAAAACTCATTGTACCACAGTATTAGTGTATACTCTGGCCAGAACTAAACTGCTGTTCAATTAAACCAAATCTCTATTGCTTGAAATGCCTCTGTTACATCTAAAGAGGTAGAAGATTGTTATTTCTCACTGGTCAACATGGAGGTCCATCAGGAAATATCATGTACCAGAGTTAGAAAAGTGACCACTGTCTGTTTGGTAGTCCCAGTCTGCCCGGGAGTTAGCAGGGTCAGAGAGATGAGAGAATTCTTGCAGATAGTAACATTTTCAAATGTGTTGCCTAGTTACTTAAAAGAATGATACTATTATTTGTAACACATTTATTAACATTTTAAGTTATGCATGATTGCTTTTAGTATTATTAGTAAGAGCAGCCCTTAGGTATCAAGATTTCTAGAGTGCAAAATTACCATTATCAAGGTTTAACAAGTAACACAGTCATGGTCTCTCATATTCTTCACTACTATAGGCGAACTTTGAGGGATATGCATAAAAACATTACTTTAAAAAGGAATGAATCAAGCCTATGGTGGCACTAAATCAGAAGGAAGCACAATGTATAAAAGGTGATGGCTGCACATATGACAGTTCCAGAAGTCATACTTCAAAACTGGCTGGATATTGAGACCAGCTTGCAAGATAGGATTATGACTGAAATTGCTGCTGATGCTGACAGAACCCAGGCAAATGCTTTCAAGATTAGACTTCACACTTTTGTCAGACTTAAGAATTCATTCTCTAAGAAACTAAACAATTCATGTTGGTAGCCTGGACTGTTATGTAGATATCCACTGATACTTGGCTTTCAACAGAATTCCAAAGAGATGACAAAGAACACTTAACTATTCTCTGACTAGTAGAATTAACTGCTGTTATTTCTAACTCAGTCTAAGGATATTACACTATTCACCTGGAATTACAATCAGACTGTCAGAAGCATCTTTGCAAGTACCAGAAAACTGGATTATTCTGAAGCAACACATATTTGTAAAAATAGCTCTTAAAAAACAAAAAAGGGTTGAAAGTGTTGGAAATTCCTAAACTATCAACATTGAAACTCATTTGTTGACATTCCTGTTTCTAAAAGGCTTAGCATCTGCTCTATAGGGAAAGGGTAACATCTGTTCAAAAAGGCTCAAGAAAATAGTATTTCAGTGGCCATGGATATCAGATAGAGGCATCCCTTATATGACGTATTCTTACATAACACTATTGCTTGGGTTACATTAAGGACTAATCTTGCATTTTGTTATCCTGGGCAATTACATGTTTCTAGTAACATTATTTTTAGTTTTCTTTAAGATGGGAATCAGACTCAATCTTAATGGTCTCCAAGTCTGAGACACCTAAGAAGTATGTAAACCACATAGCTCACAACTGACTGTTCAGTCTCATTACTAAGAGTTGTTTGAAAGATAATTTCCATTTTACCCATCAGATTATAATTACACAAAGTATTTTTTTTCAATTGGCCAAAGACATTCTATTTATATACTAAGAATATGACTAAGATTAAAAAAAAAGAGACGTTAATAGCAATTTTAACTGCTTATCAGTTATCACCCTTAAGTGTAAGGAAAACAAACTGATGACAGATATTAAATACCCAAATTGGTGACTTTGGGCATCATTAAATCGAATGTGTTTTTGTAACCTCCAATGATAGGTATTAATCTATATCTCTTAAAGGGTTACTGCTATTTTAGATCTAACTTCAGAATGACGTGCAGTGGCTTAAAAAGGTCATTTTTGAACATTTTGATCAGATTATATAGAAAACTCCTGATCAAAATGGGGGAAATGAAAAATATAATTTCTAATTCCAGCAGAATCCACACTTTTTCGAACCACAGAGGCTGGAAAAAAATTCTTGAAACTATTGTCCTAAGGAAATCTTTAACTTTAAACCAAAAATACTTCCTGATTCTTTTTAAAACCAAGTAATAGTTTAAGTATTAAAGAATATCTGCCTTGAGTATTATGGACTCTTTAAAATCTTTGTGGAATCAAATTGGCAACAGAAACTCAAAATATTAGGAAGTTTAGGGATAGTGAGCTTGTTAATGGAGGAACAGAGGGTGAGAATGGTTGCATTACTTGAACATGATTTTACTAAACTGTACATGAAGTGCTGATGCATATTTTGTGAGGTATTCTCAATAAAAAGAAAAAAACGTTTTTTTTGCAGCTTCTCACACCAACTGGTGGTGTAAGATACATTATGTGATTTCTATGCCTCAAACTTGTCATGTTTTGGAATGTTCCTGTCACTGTGTAAGAGATTCTTTTGGAGGCAACATGAAGAAATACAGCATCCCAATCAGCAGTCTTACCTAAGCACTAGATAAACGAGGGCATTTTGAGTGGAGCCAACAAATGACTACAGCCACTGAGTGGCTGCAAGGGAGATTAGCAGACCCACCATTGAGCTAAGCCCTAATTGCAGTTGTGAGCAAGTAAATGGTTATTTTAGTCCACTAAGTTTTGGGATGATCAGTTACACAGCAATTTTTGTATACCTAATACAGAAATCAGTGCACGAAACTTGGAACATGTGGCACCATCCCACCAAGGCTAGAAATGTGGTGAACAGACAATCATGACAGACCAGAAAAGAGAGATTGTTACTGAGACAAGAAGATGGCAGCTGTTGTTTTTTACAGTAGCTGAACAATTAGCAAAATTACCAGTTGTCTATCTGGTTAAGATTTGCAAGAAACGTTCAAAGTGTCATTTTGCTGAAGCATGAAGAGAAAGAGATGATTTAAAGTAGAAATTCTTCCGTTTGCAAGCAGAATTTAGCAGAAATACGAAAAACTCAAGACCTGCTGTGTCCAGTCCAGTCTCTCTGGCAAGCTTGACTCCTCAATTAAGAAACTGTTTCAGGCTCCTGGTGAAGTGTGCCTGTTTTGCCCTTTACTAAGACTTCAGGATTTAAGTCAGTACCTAATAAACATTATTAGCTAGACCTAAAGGCCTTATAAAAATCTTGAGTGATTTCTCCACAACACTCTAGCACTACAGAGATTTGTCTGAGTTATGGTTTCAAGCACCATGTGTTGAATTCTAATCAGATTTATAGGAACAGGAAATCCACAAAGTTTTAAAGAAGCTGTATTATGTGAAACTAAAATGTACAAAAGAGCGTCAGAAGGAAAAAAAGTGTTTCTGGCCCTCAACTTTGAGTTAAGTAGGAAGCAGGGTATGACTTCTTCAAAGCAGTTGAGGAAAATGCTGGAGTCTAATTGCCAGCAAATGCACGTCTCAGATTCTTTTACTCTCAGGCCCCTATCTGACAAGAGTAACATTCACAAAAACTATTCTAACTCACTGGAGAAAATTAGGGCATACATGTAGTTTACTCCTAACCAGAAGACCACTGTGTCAGAACGAAGGAGCCATCAATTTGACTCTCAGCTTAGTTCCTTCTCTCTGGGTCTGCTTCCTTATCTTTAGAAGGCCCAAGTAAGAGAATTTCAAAGATTCAATTTAGGTTTAAATTACAATTCCTGAATCACTTTTTCTCCATTTCTTGGATGCAGTGCATGGGAAAGGGTTAAAATGAAGTTTGAAAGTAGCTTTTTAGTGTTCTACTTTTGAAAATGAGAGGACATTTAATCGACTGACAGACATTCAGGTTGCTTTTACTTTTTCGCTGTTACGTACAGTGCTGCAACTGGTATAGTTTCTGTTCCTGCTTTCAACTCTTTTGGATTGTTAATTTTTTTAATGTCACTTTTTCACAGCTACCATACCATTTTACAATTCTACCAGCAATGGATGAGGGCCAAGCCAAGTGCCTTCGAGTCGGATCGGATGAGGGAGGGTTCCCTTTTCCCCGTATCACCACCAGTATCTATTTTTTTTTTTTAACCTCTAAACCACAGCCATCTTAGTAGGGGTGAAGTGGTATCTCACTGTAGTTCTGATTTCCATTTCACCAATGACTAATGAGGGTTCTGGTGCCACCATGGTTAGGCATCTGACTACTGACGAAAAGCTGGGCAGTTTTCAAACCCACCAGTTGCTCCTTAGAAATCCTATGGGGGCAGTTCTACTCTGTCCTACAGGATTGCTGAGTCAAAATTAACATTTCTTCATTTTTAAGTGTTTGATGAGGACCCTTGCCAGTGAAACGGTTAGCTCAGCTGCTAACCAAAAAGCTGGGAGTTTAAATTCACCAGCCGCTTCTTAGAAATCCTATATAACAGTTTTACCCTGTTCTATAGGATCACTGGAAACCCTAATGGCATAGTGGTTACGAGCTATGGCTGCTAACCAAAAGGTCAGCAGTTTGAATCCACCAGGCGCTCCTTGGAAACTCTTAAGGGGCAGTTCTACTTTGTTCTACAGGCTATGAGTTGGAATCAAATCAAAGGCAAAGGGTTAAAGGTAATGACTAATACATATATAAAACACAATATAATCAGCCATAAAGAAAAAGTCCTGATACTGTTACATGGGTAAACTTTGACAACATACTGAAATGTCACAACACGACATGGTATTATATGATCACATTTATATGAAATATCTAGAATAGGAAAATGCAGAGACCACAGTTAGTAAATACCAGGGGTGGAAAGGAGGGGTGGATGGGGAATTACCAGTTAGGGAGCACTACCCTTCTGCAAAGGATGATGAAAAAATCTGAAAATAGAAAACAGTATAGTTGCACAGTATAATGAACATAATATTAATTGTATATGTAAAATATGTTGGAATGGCAAATATTTTGTTATATATGTAACTTGCCAGTTGCCATCAAGTTAATTCCAACTCATGGTGAAGCCACGTGTGGCAAGCAGAACTGCTTCCCAGTTGTCACGATGTGACCTTTTGGAAACAGATCGTCAGGTGTGTCTTCTGAGGTGCCTCTTGGTGGGCACCAACTACCAGCCTTTTGGTTAGCAGTCAAGAACTTAACCCCTTACACCACCAAGGTATATATATTACATACACATATATAAAACAAAAAATCCAAACCTGTTGCTATCGATCATGCTTTATAAACTTAGCAACCCTATAAAACTGAGCAGAACTGTCCTATAGTGTTTCCAGGGTGCCTGATGGATTCAAACTGCTGGCCTTTTGGTTAGTGGACATAGCTCTTAACCACCTCACTACCAGAGTTTATACACACAGACACACACAAGAACAAGGAAAAAACAAAAAACAAAAAATAGACATTTAGTGTGGTAAAACAAGACTGAATATAAAGAGAGGCATGGCCAGGGCTCATGAAAACATGACAAACACTCCTGGAATTAAAATGACTATCAACAACAACAACAACAAAAAACATTGAAATCATCAAAAAACAAAAACCACTGAGGAAACTTTCAGGGAAAAATACAAGAACGGAGGACTACCAGGCTTAATATTGGTTAAGAGTTTGAGAGAGATGAAAGAAAACAGAAGAAACTAAAATGCATTTTTCTCCTAGTGTGTAGGTTAAGAATTCACTGGGGATTGTGGAGGGAGAACTGCACAGTATCACGCTGTTTTATGACACCAGGACTAAAAAAAGTTTCTAAAATTATCTAGGAACCAATGGGAGTGTACAATAAAGAACACAAAATGGAATGGCATGAGATTTCCCAAGAAGGGAATGTCTACAAAATTCTGTATCTAATTAAACTATCAAACAAGTGATAGTCCGTTACATTTGCAGACATATAATCACTCACAAAATTATCTCCCTCCAATTCTTCCTTAGAAAGTTACCTGGTCATAAGAAAGAAAAAGCCCAAGAAACAGTGGGTTTCTAACAATTAAATTAAGTATACTTACAGAGCAATCTAGATTTGAAGCAGAACTCATGGTTCCAAAATGATGGTCTCTGACAAAAAAATAATGAATGAAAAGCATTTGAAAGGAATTAAAGCTACTGCTAATTACAAGATAATAGCATAAGAAGAAATAAATCACAAGTAACATCAATGAAAAAATCACAGGCTATGTAAGAAAGGAAACCACCACTGTTCCCGACTTGGCTCAAGAGACTTCTTAGAATTGTGATAATATGAATAATAATGAACAAACTAAAAAGAAATGTACTACACAGGGAAGACAGAAAGTAGAATTATGAAAGAACTAAATCTCCACTTTATTATAAGAATGCAAAACTATAATGTTGCTGATTTATAAAGAAATAGTATAGCCTATGATTAAGCACAACAGATATAAATGTTTACAGATAAAAGCAATGGCTTCTTCAGGAGCCACATTACAGAACAAGGTAGAGGGTTTAGGGGTATACCATTAAAATCATTCTTATTCTTTTAATCATGCAAGTTTATACTTCGATGACTGTTTAAAAAAAAAATCAGTAAAAATTTTTCCTCATTCCGTTCTTAGTATGTCCCTGCATCTTTGCCAATATAAACAGTACTACATAACTCAGCTCTGCTTTAAGTTTAGTTGAGTACACTTAAATTTAAATATTCATTCAAATGTTTCTAGTAGAATCTGAATAGGACTTTAAAGTCTTTGGTTTTATTAATCAGCAACACCTTGGTAACATCGTTAACTTCTGTTAAATACGTTAACATTTTGACACTGCCCAAAGCCCTTTAAATTATAGTTTTTTATTCTTTAAGACAACTTTATGAGGTAGGTCCTATTATTATCCTGTTTTATAAAGGAGGAAAGTGGGGGTCAGAGTTCCTTGCAATCTGCCCAAAGTTAAATCTAGAACCGGACAGGTATCCTAACTCCAAAACTCATATGATGCAATTGACTTTATCCACTCAAACAGCTCAAATAATGAGTTTACATTTCCATGTCTTGCTTTTCTTTTCTTTTTGGACTAAAAAAATGATTTCACTTCTATGCTTTGTAAAGGTCTACATGAAAAGTGATGCAGTTGTTACAAAATGTGAGAAAAATTACAAGCAGTAAAATCCAACAGTAATGGGTGGATGGGCAGATTTGATGCAATGTGTCAGCATATCACAATTCCATAGCACAAGGACCACATATGACATTTTAAGACTGGCAACTACATCAAAATGGCTTATCTGACAGATTCATTTTGACTCAACCAAACTTGCTTAACAAAATCTCTGTATACCATTTATTTGCATAAAGATGTCATCATGGAAGGATTAAATAGAAACATGTGAAATCATTTGTTCATTTATTCATGAATATGTTGTCAAATTCAGTTTTCTATACACTATGGTGTTTATTCCATTTTCTGTACTACCAGATATACATATTTAAAAAAATATTTAACTTACTTTTGTGAAGAAATTAAATATCTTCTGAAAAATGAATCATTTTTATTATTGTCCTCTAGCAATAAACCTGAAATAACTCTCACTCAACTAACTCATTTAAATACTCTTGCTCAGTGGCAGTTTCTCTACAGATCTAGTTTATACAATTCTATTATAGTTAACACTGTTTAACCCTGTTACAGAGTATATAGGTAAAGAACATTTTTGTAATAAACATATTTCTCTTTGATATGATACAGAACAGTTTTTTCACACTTCTCAGCAGTCACTCAAATTTATTGAAAATCTATCCCTTTTTAAAAGGCACACACATATACAGGTTCAAATCTTTATTGTTTTAAAATTCTACATGTCTTTTACAATACAATATTTTGTTATTTAAATGTCCTCTATATGGTTAATGTACAACAAATATCTTTTTTTCCAAAACACAACCATGAATTATGATTTCATCAATATGATTATTCTAAACAGAGTAATAAAGACGATGGGAAGATTTTTAGTGCTTTGTTTGAAACTGTCAGTGGCACAGATTCTTCCCTGTAGAACCCAGATGACCAGTAACTGAAAGTGCTTTTAAAGACTGCTGATAATTTATGGCTGATCTTAAAAATCAGTCAGTTAAATTACTGAGCTCCTTTTTCCTTGAAACATCAAAGGGCATTTAAAAAAATAAATGAAACAATTTGCTTTAGTAATCTACAGAGGCAAACTCAAAAGTATGATTATCTGCATGCAATAATACTCCTCTTTAAATAGTTTTGAAGAATTTACACATTTTATAAAGAATGTGTTAAAGAGTGCAAGTATCTGATATGACTTCACAAAAGGACAAATGCTGGTAATAATAACTAACATTTAACATCTAAGTATAAGCTAATGTATATTTAACAGGCAATTAATATGGCTAATTAGAAGCCACAATGCACAGGGTATGCCCTTTGAGAAAAAGAACTAGTTTGGTCCACATTTCTAGAGTTATCTGGGTAAAAAAACAAAAAAAAACCATTTTAATTCAGCCAAAGGTTGTGATGACTTTATTATTCCTAAAATGAAGCCAGTTAAAAAGTCAATGTTGTACACCAATGAAGAGTATTGTCACGCTGACTTTGTATAAAAAGATGGCCTGTTTTTGGAGTGACGAATGAGCACTGTAGGACATATCAGAAATATTTCACAGAATGTTATTAATTTCTTCTATAAATTATACTTTCTTATTCCAGGACACTGCTTTCACTCTATAAAACTTTGTTCCCAAAGGAACTTTAAATCGGTTTTGTGCCTAGAAAGGAAAGAAAACAGAGAATCAAATAAATAAAAACAAATTACACAAGTAATCTTCTGTCATGCTACTAATAGCTGGGGTAGTGGAGGAGTCTTTATCATAAACAACACAAAACTCACACCTCATCAGTTGAGCACTATTTCTGAATCACTATTACTAATGGAAGAAAAAGCTGATAATCATTGCAAAATATATGAATTTTTAGTACACAATGAGCCTTATGTGATTATCAAATGAGCCTCAGTGATAATTTTAAGTTAGCTTAGCATTTTGCAAAACTAAGACCCAAAATTACAGCGCAGTAGTCATCTAATTCTAATAATGGCACTGATACTCCTGACATAAGTATCAAGTGTATTTTCAGTTATCTTTTTTTTTTGCTCCACATTTCACTCTTCATTGGGGGGTAGGGTATAGAAATAAGAAAACATTACGTCTTCCTCCAGGGGAAAAAAAAAACACTCCATTTATGTAGTACTCTTTTGCATATGAAGACACTAGTTAGAAAACAGAAAGTCTGTGGCACAATTCCTTTACAGAGATAGACTGTGGCTAATTTATTCTGATGTTTGCAAATAACATAAATACTTTACAAAACTGGCAGTTCAAATTCACTCTCATTAAATTTAAGCTCAAACTGAATTGAGCGGAAAGGCCAAGAACAGCACTAGTAACAATTTCTATATAAAGCAGTATGATTCTCTTTTCCGTAATTTCTAGATTCATAAAGTATATGATGTTATCTGTTTTACCTTCTTGGCTTGACAGTATTCTTTTTCCATCACTTTTCCAAGTACCCAGGGTCTTCTAGATGCACCTGAAGCTGATGAATCAAACTGTTAATTTCTTATTGAAAGTAAGGTTATTATTCAGGTAAATGTAAAAGCCAGTGTTAAAACACAGACATCTGAGATGTGTATGAGTGAAAGAATTACGTGTAACTTCTGAAACTTTTGGGATCAACGAAATACATGTCAATTCATAAAATAAAATGAAATTCATGTTACTTTTCAAACAACAATCACAGCTTTTGCCACTCATTAAATATAGATGGCATGTCAAATCACAGAACAAAGTTCAAGCAATAATAACACTGTAAGTATAAATCATGAACAAAGAACTCTAGGAATCCCAATTTAACTCAATAGTGCCATCTACTGTAAGAACTAACAAGGCGAATTTTTCTCATATCTGAAAACTATGTTACAGAGCCAAAACATGTCCTTTTCTCCCCCCTAGTTTTCAATTTCAAGTAAAGTGTGACTGTTTGGGAGGTTGTGTTTGGAATCCTTAAGGGTAGGAGAAGCACCTTTTACATGCCTGCACTTCACACTGCCTCGCAGAGTAAAAACCCAATTTCAACTCACAGTGACTCCACAGTACAGAGGAGAACTGTCTCACAGGGTTTCCCAGGCTGTCATCTCTACAGAACCACATTGCCACATCTTTCTCCTGCAGAGAAACTGGTGGGTTCCACCTGCCAAGTATTCCTTCAGCAGCCAATCACTTAATCATTGAGTCACCAGGGCTCCACTGTGCAGAGTGGGCACTCAATGACTACCTGGTAGGGTTTAAGGACCAAAAAGTCTAGAAGGGCAGTACTCATGTGAAAAGGAGATGGAAAATATACAGGGAGGCTAGATGACCAACTGTGTGACAACCTTAAGAAGAATGCACACTAATTTTCCTTTTAAATTTATCAGAAAAAGTTGTCATAATAAAGCTGATTTTAAAAGTATTTGGTCAATAAATTATTCTGTTTTAGGCTAAAGCCTGTGAAATTCCCAACAGAAGCCATAATCTTTATTCCATAAACAAATATTTTAGCCAAGGTACAAATGCAAGATACCCTGAAAAAATTATTTTTTCATGTCAGAACTGAAAATACACAGATACTATCACATGAGAAAACATAAAAAACCCTTGGATCACAACATATGGAAAATATTCTCAGCAGTAAGACAGAAGTTCACAACAAATTCACAATGACTGAAAGGAGTCATCCAAAATGAAGTGCCTGTCTGACACCTGAGAAATAATGTATTTAGTGTTAAGTCTCATTATCATAAGAATAAAAACAACCCTGTAATCCACACGTCTGCAGGGCAACACTACAGGTTTAGCCTTCTCCCAACTGGGATCCTCTGGTCTGAATTTTTTACAGGAAAAACAAAAAGTTTCACGGTTAAGACAATAAAATACGTCTTTAAAATGGTAGTGTGTGGTTGTAAATGTCTAAGAGAATTTCCCAGATTTAAACACTGACCTTTCTCCCACCCCATTCTCTTTCTGTTCTCAGAATTCATACTCAAGAACCAGTTTGAGAAAACACTGACTCATTTATGAGTGAATACCTAAGTTTCCCTGGGAAGTGTGATAATGGTCTATGGCACTAATTACTATGTTTTCTCTTTGACTTTTTTAAAGATCGGAGAACCAGGCAAAAAATATTTAGATCTAACATTTATATAAAGTTTAGTGCCATTTAAGACAAAATAAAAAATACTGATAAGATTAACGAAAACCAAGGCAGAAACACAGGATGTTAAACAGGATGGAAAAGTATTTTATAATTTATTAAAAGAACTGACAATTCTGACTTAATATAACTCTGCTACTGCTGGGGTATGAAATGTCTTGGGAATCAGTTACATATTCTCTTCCACAGATTCACTGCATGAACTATACTCTTAATTTTCAAATGTCAATAGAATCCTTTAACAAGTTGGATAATATAGATTTTATGTAAAAAACAGAAAACATAGCATTTCCTGTTAGTGAAATAACTCTGATATAATCAAACAATGGGAAGACACCATCTTTAATATACCTCCCTCCACTCAAGGTTTAATATTTTAGTTATGAAGGTGACACTTACCACCCTCACCGGGTTTGAGATCCAGGCCAGGCAGAGATTCTGAATGCAGAAAGTATAAGGTAGGACTAACAGTAAATAATACATAATTGTCATGGCGTTCATCTAGGATGATGAGTACCAAATCGCCCACCTGAAAACTGAATAAAGTAATTTTATTATATACAAGAGTGACTGTCACCCTATTCTGAAAACTTGATATATTCTATAGTGCTTAACTGTACAGGCAAATATCAATGCAACATTAGGTTTCACATTTACAGAATGTTCTTTTTACACTCTACAGTCTCCTAATGGGAATGTCCAGCATGCACAACAGAGGTTCACAGGCTGATACTAGCAACTGTCAAACATCAAGTTTCTTGAGGCAGATTTCCAATACTGCCTAACACTTAAAAAAAGAGAAAAAAAGGAAAGAAAGGAAAAACTCCTGCTTAGATGAAGGGAAAATAAATACTCATTATATATGATCTAGTCACAAGAAGATTATAGTCTTCAATCTTTTATTTTACAAGAAACATTAAGTTTCAGTGAGACTTCAGAGACAGTAAAGTTCTATGTAGTCACAGTAGCCATGAAAGACTTTGAACCCACTTCTCTAGTCCCCACTTAATGCTCTTTACCATGAAAGAGCTTCACAGAATCTAAACAAGATAATGGATATCAGTGACTGAGGGTATAAGCCTTGAAGAAAGAAACAAGAAAAGAAAGAACAAGCCACAATTGCTTGCATGCTGTGGTTGTCTGTCTCTTTAGTGCCCTCAGAAATGTGTTCAAAATATATTCAGTAAACCTCTGAAAATTAATCTTAAGATTTCTTAGTTGTCAAGATGATTTCAGTCAGTAGATTCCATACATGCTACATCATCATGTCAAAGGCAGCTGTGGAAGCTTTTAAAAGCAAATAGTCTTATATTTCCTGATTGTCCTACAGTTACTAACAGCTTACTAACTTATTATGTGGAAGGCACTGTTCTGGCTGAGTATCAGAACACATCTCCAAAATGGTAGAAGGAGCCTCTCTGAAGCAGTGTCATTTAAGCTCTCTGTCTCTAATCTCTGAAAGACTACAGACTATGTGTCCATTTGACACACAGCTGGTAAAGATAAATGCCACTTCAGCCTTTCAAATTAATGAGAAGATTGAAATGAGAAGTCAAATGTCAGTGACCGCGAGGTATCTTACACCAAAACTTCAGTCAACAAACCTACTATAAATCAAACAGTTTTTCAAAAATATTTAGTTCACTGTTATTTTTCACTTCAAGTAAGCCAAGCCAAAGAACATTATGGGTTAGTTGGGTCTAGGAAGACTGAGTGTTCAATTATTCATCTAGTAAATAGTGTATTATGAATTTGTAACATGTCAATAAAATATGGTCTGAATAAGAAAATGGGGAAATACTACAATTTTAAAACAAATCGAGACCCTCCAAACCAAAAATGAGAAAGACAAAGAGACAGGATTTAAGAGTTAAATTTAGGAATTCACCTGGAATCAGAAAGTTTCCAAGAATATGCAATAGGAACATTTTAGAGTGTAATCCCAATATTTCCACAATAATATAGAACTGCTTTCGTTTTCCAATAAAAAAAACTGCAGTTATCACTGAGTAAAAAAAACTCTCCTCAATGAACTTGGATCAGAGGGCTTTTAGCCACTGAAACACATTTTTCTTAATCAACCATTAAATACTATCCAATTCAGTACTTTTTCCATACAATAAAATCCTAAATATAGGCAAAATACTTACTCTCGAATCGCTATTTTTTCAGAATGTCTTGAAGATACTGAGGACATGCTCTGAGACATCTTAAAAAAAAAAGTTCATACAGCTTATAAAATTAGTGTACCATAAGTACTATTAGCATTAGGTCCATGCTACAAACATTTCTTTTGAACATGTTACACACAATTAAGGTTGTGTCTCAGTTTTTAAGTCCAATTTATTTATCATTTATTTTCATTAACAGAACTGTTACTTAACCAAAAAGTTGACTGGATTAAAAACTGAATACAGACCACATTTAATTTATAATTACAAATTTAATCTATAAAAAATCAAATACCACAGAAAAAGAGATAAAACTCTTTAGATAAGAATTATAAAACTCTAGCATGCAGATTTTCAGATCTTTCCCTTGGTGAAAAAAAAATTGTTATGAAAATCCTTACTCAGAAGCCCATTACCTAAACAGGAGTAACAAACAGAACAAAACTGTTTTGGGTGATTCGGGGGGCTGGTAAAACTCTCTCTCGTTATCTCCAATTCACCTCCTGAGATACTTCAGTTTAAAAAACTTTTTTCATAATCACTGAACAATAAAGGCCCTGATGGGCCATCCATTTCCTGTGCTGCTCAGGATTACAAGGACTGGTACCTGCTAACTGACTAGCAGCTGCCAAAAGCAGCTCTGCCCTTCACATAGGCTTCAATCAATCCACTGTCTGTCCTCACACAATCAAGTGAAGAATGGGCACTTGTTCCAAAGAACTGGGGCATACAAGAGGGGCAAGAAAGCCTACTGTTCTCAATCAAAGTGGGCCCAATACACAGTTGCATAAAGCAAAGGCAGAAAAACTGTCTTACAATAAAAAATAATGAAGAGCCTAGAAGTAAACAGAACAAATTTACACTTAAATGATTAACATTCTCTCTCAGTAGGAATGGGATACTCTCTGGATTCAGTTGTAAATACTTATATCAAGCATCTACTACGAACTAGTTATCATTCTAAGTGCCAGGGATGCAACAGCAAACAAAACTGACAAAAATCCTTGTCAAATATTGGTGAGATATGATTGAGGCTACTGCAAAAAACACAAGCTGACTGGTATCTGTAACAGGCAGTTCTGCTAAAATCTTTTTGAGAAACTGTTTTGTCTGCTTATAGAAATAACAATTAGCCTTAACATTGCATTGGTCATAAACACTAGATTAACAGTCTAATTGCTGTAGAATTAATAAGTGATTTATGATGTTAAAGGTAAGAAAGATACATAATGGAAAGCAGATGCTTCATTATGATACTTTTTAAAAAAACTCAATTCTAAGCACAGTATTGACCACAAGCCTTAAGCTGATTCTATTTTCTTGCACACAATATTTACCAGAAGCTGAAAAATGAAGCAACTGCTTAATTAAAGCAATTATCACTGTCTATAAAACTTTACGGGGTCATCTCAGTAACACAGGTCAGAGGAAAGCTAAGGTAATTCAGTATACTACATAGGTTCCCATATTTTCCAGAAAACTTCATTAAAAAAAGGATTTAAGATTCATAAGACTGCAATTTTGTTGCCTTGAAAAACACCTAAATTAGATGCGGTCAGACTGACAGACCATTTCTCACAAAACATATTTCCTGTTAGGCCAAGGAATAAGTCTAAATTTATAAGTAACAGGTGCTATGAGTTGGAATTGACTCTACAGCAATAGTTAAGTCCCGACCTAAGGAGGCTCTGTAGTGTGATGGTTCAAAGCTCGGGTGCTAACCCAAAGATTGGGAGTTCACATCCACCAGCCACTCTTGAGTAGGAAAAGACCTGGCTATCTGCTCCCATAAAGATTACAGCCCGGGAAACCCTATGGGGCAGTTCTAGTCTATCCTATAGAGTCATTATGAGTTTGAAATGTATCTGTACAATAAAATACAATGCAAATAACATAAAAATGTCAAGATCAATTTGGCAAGAAAAAAAACTTACAAGTCTTTGATTTAACCGCTTATTTTCTTCTTCTTTCAACTGCAATGTCTGTAGCGGGTGGGGAGGGGAGAACAAATCTGATTTATTCTCAGAGTTACTCAAAGAAATTCATACAGAATTATCATCATCAGACTAATGTTTGATTTTCTGGCAAGAAATGTTAATGGATATTATTTTCTATGAATCCTTTCCAATGCTTATTGTCGGGAGCAGGCCCCCTCTCTCCCAACATGAGGATCAAGGAGGTGCCTTCTAAGAAGGGCTTTACGACCCCCTCGGTTTATGAGATTATATTGGGACAATCTGACCAGGAACTTCTGAGGAATAGAGATCAGAGGAATGAATTTCAATGCAGCATGCCTAATAACACTGAGGCCTGCCCAGCCTCACTGGCTTCCCCCTAATTGCATTCCCCCCTCCCTTTTGTCCACATGCACAGGTTTACAAGCTAACCCTTGAAAATCTCTCAAGGACAATACTCTACATAGCCATTAAAACTACACAAGCATCTCTCTCCCTACAGCAAGAAAGAGCAAATAAACTTCTAGGTTCTTTATAGTTGGCATGGCAAACTGATAACACTAAAGAAACATCTTTCTTAAAGCAGCTGGGCTTGATTAGGGGATGGCAGGCACTTACTATCTGCACAGGAAGATATAAATAAAAACTTAGAGAAACAAATGGAGACAGCCAAATGGTGACGCCTTGAGAAGTTCACCCCTCCGTACCTTCCACTTTGAGGTACGAATAAAATCATTAATTGTGTTCCCTGACATTTATCACCACACCTGGTTTAGACCATTATCCAAAAAGGCCTTGACAATTAAGTAGAAGAAGAAGACCACGAGGGGTCACTTTCTTGTTAGCCAATAATGATGGGTCAGTTTCTTGTTAACCAATAGTTTATACGATGAAGAAAATAGGGTGAACACTACATCACCTCTTCTATAAAAACAATAAAGACAGACAGCCTCGCTCTCTTGCTCTTTTGCTCTCTGGGTCGGGCTGCCTTAAACCAGAAAAGTCTTTCCTGTCTCTCTTTATTCATTTCCCGCCATGCCTTCCCTCCCTCCGTACGGGACCCTGAAAAGTGTTGGGAATGGTTCCCAGCAGCTTGTTTACCAGTTTAAGTGGCAATCCAAACAATGTTAGGCACATTTACCTAAGTTCTCAAACTTTAGTATGACTCAGACTCATCTGTAGAACCTATAAATATGAAGATATGTAAGATCCAATCCTAAAGACCTTATTTTAGTAGGTCTGTCATAAGGCCAAGACATTCCCATGAATAACACACTATACTTCTGGTAATTCTGATGTACACAGTCACAGAACCCTTTAACACAAAAACAAGTCATGCTGCATTTGAACGAAAAAAACTAAAACCAAACCCAGGGCTGCTGAGTTGATTTTGACTCTTAGTGATCCTATAGAACAGAGTAGAATTGCCCCACAGAGTTTCCAAGGAGTGCCTGGTGGATTCATATTGCTGACCTTTTAGTTAGCAGCCATAGCACTCAACTACTGTGCCACTAGGGTATCCTACATTTGAATAAAACTATATGATTTTAATCATGGATATTTACTACGATTACAGATATCACTGAAAAAAAAAAAAACACCAGTGAAAATCTTCAATTCCTTAAGGACTAAAACTTGGTCTATAAATGAACAAACATCTGACAAATATGCACAAAAGTTAGCTCCTATCTGACCATACAAATAGTGTAAACCTCTTATGGGAAATATTTTCTTATTCATTTTACAGAACATTTATAAAAAACTTAAATCTCTTCTTCACTGTTCATTTTTAATATTTTCATTCATTACTGATATATGTTGCAACAGTTTACTGTGCTTTTCATGAAGGCTTACGTAGCAGTTTAGGTTCTCATTCAACAATTTCTATAGAAGTTTCTCGTGACATTGGTTACAGTCTTCACAATGCATGAACATTCTCATTATTTCCATCCTGGTTGTTTTGTTTCCATTAATTGAGTTTCCCTGCCCTCATCTTTGTTTTAGAGTAACTGTTGATCACATGGTTTTATACAAGCAATTTTTTAAAGAAGCATAGTACTTGTGGGTTGATATTATTTTTTTTAAGCCAGTTTGTTATTTGATCACAACAGGACCTCTGGCATTAGTTTGGTTCAAGGTTTAAAAAGAATCTCAAGACAGTAAGTTCAGGGAGTCCTCCAGTTTCAACCAGCTCAGCAGCTCTGTTTGTTTTTTAAGGAGTTTGAGGTTCTGTTTCATGTTTCCCTTCCACTTTAATGGCCATGATTAGAATAGTTGGTAGTGGTAGCTGGGCAGCATTTAGTTCTGGTTTCAGAGTAGATGAAGCCATGGCTCATGTGGATTATTTGTCCCATAGACTGTCTCTTCTTTGAGTCTTTGGCTTCCTTCTTCTCTTTCACTCCAGATGAATAAAGACCAAGAGTCATACCTTCAATGGCAGTTCAAAAGCTTTTAAGACCCAGACTTTACTTAACCCAACACTAGGACATGAACATAACTTTATGAATTACTATGCCAACAAAGTAAGATGTCCTCCCATGAGACTATGGTCCTATCCTGCAATGTATTTGGTTATGTCTAAAAGTACCCGTAACTGTGCCTCCTATGTGCTTTAGTGTGTATTTGACTGTATGTGCAAAAAGATGCACATATGTATGTATATACCTGTATTTGCACATAAATACACATGTAATCACCTATATATCTAAATACACACACACACACACGTGTTTTTTGTTTTTTGCTGTTGTTTCAAAATTTTATATACTATAGCAGTTATGAACAGGTAATTTCTTGTGTGTTTTCTAGTCATATTGTTTACCCTCATCAAGCTGTATACACTTTACCCTCATTTGGTGTTGCTTTCTCATCACCCATCTGGAGTGAATCCACCTTGCCCCACCCCTCTCCACTGTACATTGTTAGGTGCTGTGAAGATGGTTCTGACTTAGAGCTACCCTCTGGACAACAGAATAAAACACTGCACAGTCCTGTGCCATCCTCACAATTACGGTTATGCTTGAATCCACTATTGAAGCTACTGTTACTGTGCTACTGAGTTATTTTTTACATAATAGAATAATATTATATTTTATAAATATTAACAAATTCTGAATTGCTGTTGAATAAAACCCAAAATTACATTTTCTATGTAGTGGAATATTACACCATTTTGTAAACACTACCAACTTTTTTCTGATACACTGTTTATTAACTGGTTATGACAAAAGAGAGGTCTGAAATATTACCGTCAATAGTTTAGAAGTCTGAATCACAAAATGGTTATGATTTCTCAAAACTTTAACTATAAAGATAAAAAGATGTAATTTATAAGCATATGCAGAAAGTCTAATAAACTGTTTTCAGAATTAAGATTATTTAAGTGCATCCCCAAAGTGAACACATTAAACACTGTATTTCAAGAAACAAATTCACTTACCCGTTCTAACAGCATTATCCTCTGTTTTTCTTCAGATAACATATGCACATTTTCTCTACAAATGAGAGAATGAGTTACTTCAGTTTTCTCCTTAATTTTGATGTAATAGTATTTATTAGGAAGTTCTATAGCTATTTAAAAAAAATCAAATCTTTAAGACATGTTATTTATTTCTACATAGAACATAAAATAAAAAGCTAACCATCCTCCTACACACCAATACACAAAACTGAAAATCAATTATGAACGGCATACTGTGAGGAGTCCATCCTTTTCCAAATGGACTTCAAGTGTCATGTACCAATTCCCACACACCCATGGGTTTGTTTCAAATTTAACAATTCTACTAATGTTACTTCCCTGTGGGTGGTTAAGAGCTAAGGCTGTTAACCAAAAAGTCAGTAGTCTGAATTCACTGGATATTCCTTGGAAAATCTATGAGGCAGTTCTACACTGTTCTATAGTGTCACCACGAGCTATAATCCACATGACCTCAACAGGTTCAGGTTTTTTCCTTAACAGCAATAATACATTGAATAGTTTAATGCTATATCTTAACTATATCTTCACATTTGGTATGACAAAATCCCTAATCTCTGATCCTTTTGACAATGTTTTCCACTATTTTTTTACATGAATTTAGAACCAAATTTGCCATTTTTTTTACCTAACTTATACTGCTCAGATTTTAACTGGATTTATATTTAAATCTGGTGAGAAATTGTTATCTTACTGTATTTCCATCCATGAACATGGCATATCTTTCCATGTATAACTTTCAGGCCTTTTCATATATTTCAGAAAACTTTTATAGTTTTGTTCCCTTCTTATTCAATAAATTATTTCTTTAAAATTTTGAGTTTTTTTTTCCTGGAAGGTATTATGTTGAATGCAATTAGTCAGTTGCAAAAGGACAAATACTGTATAAGACCACTTACTATAAGAACTTAAGAGAAGTTTAAACACAGAAGAAAATATTCTTTGACATCTGTGAGAGTAGGAAGGAAGGGAGAAGGGTATATACTTATCAGATAGTAGACAAGAATCAATTTAAGTGAAAGGAAGGATAACACACACGTGCAGGTCAAGTTAGCACAGCCACACTAAATCAAAAGCTAAAAAGTCTCTTGAATACAACCAAACACTCCTGGGGACAGAGTAGCATGGGAATGGGCTAGGGACCATAGTTTCAATGGAAATCTAGGTCCACTGGCATAACAAAGTTTATGACGAAAATTTCCTGCATTTCAATTTGGTGAGTAGTGTCTGGTGTCTGGGGTCTTAAAAGCTAGTAAGAGACCATCTAAGATAAAGCTATTGGTCCCAACCCACCTCGATCAAAGGAAAATGAACACCAAAGACATATGGAAAATTGGACCACAAGAGACAGTAAGCACCACAGCTGGCACAGACTCCATCAGCCTTACACCAGAAGAAGATCTAGATGGTGCCCAGCTACTACCAAATGACTACCCCAACAGAGAACACAAGACAGTCCCTGATTGAACGGGAGAAAAGTGGGATACTGAGCTCAGATTCTAGGAAACAAAACAGAGTTGATGGTCTGAGACTAAAAAGAACCCTGCTGAAGAGACCCCTGATCAAGAAAACACCGAAGACATGGCCCCTAGACTCTCTATTATCTGAAAACTAAAAACCATTCCCAAACTCTTCAGACAAAAATTAAACTGGACTGTATAACACACAAATTAATACTGGTGAAGAGTGCGCTTCCTGACATAAGTACACAACGTGAGACTAAATGGGCAGCTCCTGTCCAGAGGCAAGGTGAGCAGGCAGAAGGGGATAGGAGACAGCTAAATGGTCACATGAAATGCAGGGTAGAGAGGAAGAGTGAGCTGTCACACTGAAGGGAGAGCAACTATGGTCAGATAACAATGGATAAGTTTTTATGAGAAACTAACCTGAACTGTGACCTTAAAGCACAATTTAAAAAAGATTGAGATTCTGCATACATACTCAAATTGACTTTTGATGATAAATATATAAATTACTTTTCTGGATATATCTATCACTTACACCCTGATGTACTCTTACTAGTTCTAAAAGTCTGTTCAAGTTTCACAGTTTGACAAAGCTGTTAATCTTGTAATGGTGATGATACAGTCACTTCATTTTCAATCTTTACTGCTTTTATTGTCCTGCTGAACACCAATGATGACAAAAGCTGGAATTCTTGTGTTCTAACTTTATAGAAAATACTTCTAATGTTTCAATATTAAACATGTTTCTATAAGTAGCTCATGTATGCTCTCTTAACAAGTTAGAAAGTTCTAGTTCTACTTACAAAGGTTTTATAAATAATTATTTTTAACAAGCAAACACTGTTATCATATCAATTGACATTTCTACATCTGAGACAACCACATTATCCTTCTCACATGATCTGTGAATATAGTGAACTATACTGAGATATTCTAATGTTTAACTATTATTGTTTTTCCTGAAATACTTCATTCAGTCATGTTAATATTCCATTGTATTTGATACGGAAGAACCGTCTTTAGGATTTTTTGCATTTATATTCACAAGTGAGATTAACCTACATTCGATTCACTTCTGTACCTGTGGTTATGTCCCTCTTTCCTTTATTTATGCCCTTTTTACTTGATTTACTGAATAGCTTTTACTTTATTTTTGCTCCATTTGCTTTTATTTTATAAGAAATGTAATTGAGGCTATACAGTTCTGTATGATATCATCTTGACTACATCCTTCAGCTTTTCATAGTTCTGATTAACTCAATTTCCATTTTTATATCACATTTAGTCCTAAATGGAATGAAATATTCAAATTCCCAGATGTATGGACTCCCATTTTTGTCCATTTTTAGTATTACTACTATTATTTAGTGGCCTGAAATAATCACTGTTTGGAATTTTGAAATTTCCTTTGTGATTTGGTATGTAGTTGATTGTTTTAAACTGTTCTATTAGACTAAAAGTGCTGATTACTGTATTATTCTATTTCTCCATTTTAACTTCCTGTTGCCTAGGAAATCCTGGTGGTGGTGTGTTTAACAGCTATGGCTTCTAACCAAAAGGTTGGCACTTTGAATCCACCAGGCACTCCTGAGAAACTCCTTGGGGCAGTTCTACTCTGGTCTAAAGGGTTGCTAAATCACAAGTGACTCAGCAGCAATGGGTTTGGGGTTTTTTTTTTGTCTGTTTTTTTTTTTTTTTTTGTATTTCCTGTGGTAATAATGTATTCTAACTATGGGTATAAAAACTTATCTTTAATATAGTTTATTAAAATCACATTTTTAAGACATACAAATTAAAGCCTAATAGCTTCTTTTGATCTGTGTCCTTTTTCTATTTGAAATAATCCTCTTTAAGCTTTTTAAAAGTCTTTTGCCTTGAAATCCACAGTTGACAGTAACACAGATAAACAGTATTATTTTCCTTAAACATCTTTTCGATACTATTTGTAACTTTCTGTATGATTTTGCTTTAGGTGTCTGTCTTGTACATACAAAGCAGCTGGATGGGTTTGCTTATTCTCTCTCCCTGAGGAGGTTTTGTTGTAATAGGTTAATACTCTTAGTCACATCTGTTTGGTCTAATTTCTGTCACTGTGGAGTAAAAAATTTAAGTGTACCCAAAGATTTTGATCTTTGTCCTTGGAATTTCCTCAGTGACTGAAGTGTCTCTGTTGTCTACAAAGGCTCTAGACCACACCTACCTTACACGTTATGTTAATAACATAACCAAGGTGGGGTTGGTCAGACCAAAGACACCAGATAATATCCTACATCAATGAAGTGCAAGATTCAATCAATCAAGGTTCTCAACACAGAAGCTTCAGAGGCCTTCCTAGTTGGTGGATGACCAGCATGTGACAAGGCAGTATACCCTTTGATACATGGATGCTACCAACTGGGACCCTTTCCAGACTTAGCCCTATGTCCCTCTTCATTTGTGTCATTTTTTGTAATAATTTTTGTACTAATAAAACTGTAATCTTAAGTACAGTGCTTCCTATGAGCTCTGTGAATTGTTCTAGAAATTATCAAGTGTAGGGAACTAGGGGGTGCCAGCAAGATAGGCTCCCCTCGGGCGAGTTAGTAACCAGTGAGTGAAGAAGGAATCCCCAAATTTGCAGGCAGTAAACTGGAAGTGAGGAGCCTAGGTGGTGTAGTAGTTGAGCACTCTGCTGCTAACTGAAAGGTCAGTGGTTCCAATCTACCAACCACTCTGTCAGAGGAAGATCTGCCAGTTCCACTCTGTCCTATAGGACACTAAGAGTCAGAATTGACTCAACCTCAAAGGCTTTGGTTTGATATTAAGAACAACAGGGAGTCCTCAGGACCCCTGAGCCTGCAGCTGGCATCTAATGTTTAGGGTAGACTTGGCAATCTAGAGGACTGTGATCTTTAATGTGAACTCTGACCTAGCTCTGGTAGTTAGGGTCAGGGATAAAGTGCTGCATGTGCAACTGGTGTTAGAAAAGAAGAAGACCAAAGGGGAAATGAACTCATGGTAAACTAACTAGGATGGATGAACATACTCAGTGTCATAGAAGTGAGATCTGATTTCTAAATATCACATATGTATATTCATACCTTCGCTGCTTTTAACATACATTGCTAAGCTCTCATATCTTCCCAAATCTAATGTTAACCAGTTGCTATATCCTTTCCTTTGAACTAGACAGGAACCTAAATACACTTTACTTAAAAAAAAAAAATTTCTCAGTCTATCTTTCCCAACACAATACAACCTACACTATAATTCAGATGCTTCTACTGCTATGCATGATAAGCAATGTGTTATGCTAGGTACTGGAACTTGACGTTTAAACACTGCCTGTAAATAAAAATGGCTCACCACCCCTGCTGTGGTACTTATCCTGGCTGCCTAAGAAAACATCCTCCAACAGGCTCATATGCACATATAATCAGCAATGTTAAAATGATTTCCTAATGTACAGAATTGTGATGGTACAACTTTCAGATGTATGGACTGTGGACAACCATCTATTTCCCACATTTATAACTTTATAGCTTACAAATTATAACTAGTGGCTTAAAACCCCTAAGTAATATAAAAGACAGACATACTGCACAGACATCATGCTTGTTTCCATTGCTGAATCCAATTTTCCTTCCTCTGCTGTTTCCATGGCAGATCTCTCAGTTTCACCAGTGAGTTCAGGTGCATAAGCTCCATAAAGTTCTGGAACAGCAGCTACATAAGGTGAAGGAAGAAAGCTGCTACTACGCAACTTACTAACTTCTTCTTCAAGTTTTTTCTTTTCTTCAAGCAAACGAGCTCGATCTTCAGAAAGTGACTCTATCAAATCTGAGGGCCCCCCAAATTGAAATAAACATTATGTAATGAAAAACCATTTCAAATGAATATACCTTTAGTTTTCAAAAAGAATAAAAAATGTTACAGCAAAACAGTACTGACCTTTATCTCGCTCTTGCTGCTGCATTGTACTTTTCAACTTATCACTTAGATCATTTATTATGTTTTCTTTTCTCATTTTCTCTCTTGTTAAAACAGTGTTAAAATTAGTCTGGAACAACAGAACAACAACTACTTAAAGTCTCTGCATGCACTTAACAGCTATGGCTACGAAAATAAACCTCTAAATACTTCTCTGTGTAGCTATGGGTGGAGAAGAGACACCATGATTTAAGAAGATATTTATTTTCAAATCAAAATGCTAAGCTATAATATAATACAAAGCCAGTATGGTAAACGTTATATTTTCTTGGCTCCACATTTAGAACCTTGATAACAAATTCTATTTTCCCACTGAAGCTCACAAATTTATTGTGAAAAGAATCAGTAATGATTTTGAAATTTTGCAGAAAGAAGTAAAATGATTCCCTACTGACAGATGTTCTTATGTGTACTTTACTTTTCCTCTGAGTTATCTTCTTACCTCTGGAATGTTTTTTTCTTTAGTTAAACTGTTCATTAACACACCAAATTTCACAGCGGGCTTCATCCCATATCGTTCTCTTACTTGAATCTTAACAATGGACACTGGATTTCTGACTTGTTACTCCTCAACTTTTACAAACTTCATTACTGGGAAGTTATGGATTCAGCTACCTGAGAAATGTACTCCAGGGTCTCATGAATCAATCTGGCAATTCTAACTGCAGGGTTTCTTTTAAAAAGATGACTAATGGAAAAAAACTAATTTGCAATATTTCCAGTCAGAATATCTAATTAAAATGTAACATTTATCATCACTGATACAATTATCTAAATTGATTCTGCCTTTTCAGCATTTCCCATTAAAATTTTTAGGAATTAGTTATGCCTATTCACCATCAACATGTTCAACAGTCCCTGGAGAAACAAATAATGCTAACAATTCTGGCAACAGGTAGATATAGTAAAAAATAAAGCATTTTTAGATAGAATTTAAAAACATTCACTTTAATAAATCTAGCCAGAAGGTGATACAGGAACATTATACATCTTTGAATTAATCACTTATTTATACATAACAAAAAATCAATAAATATTTATAAAAATATGTTAAATTTCAATATCATGAACTTTGTTGTTTTTGTAATATGACATTGGCTTTGGTATAAACATTACCGTAATTTATAATAGGAGTAATGGAAAGAATGGGCACTTAAAATAAAGACAAACTAGGCTTCAGGCAGTCATCTGTATTCTGGAAAAAAAAAAAGCAAAAACAAATCCATTGCCATCAAGTTGATTCTGACTCACAGGGACCCTATACAACACAGTAGAACTGTTCCATAGTTTCCAAGGAGCGCCTGGTGGATTTGAACTGTGGATCTTTTGGTTAGCAGACATAGCAATTAAGTACTCTACCACCAGGTTTCCAGTCATCCACATAAACCAAAAACCCACTGCCGTCGGGTCCATTCAGACTCATACTGACCCTACAAAATGGAGTACAACTGCAGCATAGAATTTCCAAGCAATGCCTGATAGGTACAAATCATTGTTTTAACATTAATTGCCATTAAACATGCATAGTATTTAAAATAGAAAGGTAGCTTAAAAACCACTCATTTTACAGGATACTGTATTTTATATTAATTAGTTCATTTGCAGCTTCTGGAAATATGAAAGCATGTATGTATGTGCATGAGAAGATAACAAGTGAGATAAAAGCAGAATAAATCAAATCAAAGAATCTGTCAATTCATATTACTGAAAGTGCAAAGAGGTCATTAATGAACTGCTCATAGACACTTTTTATTTAGAAATGTTGGCTCCTTTCCCTCCCACTCCATCTCCTCCACCCTGAGTACATTTCCTTGACTTCCATGAAGGTATACTTTCTTCTATTTCTCTTACTCCGCTTTTGCATGCTTTTCTTTCTCCAGACTTAAATTTTAAAGTCCTTAAGACTTGTGAGTGAAAATCCTGGTGGTATAGTGGTGAAGAGCTACAGAAGCTAACCAAAAGTTTGGCAGTTCACATCTACCAGGCACTCCTTGGAAACCATATGGGGTAGTTCTACGCTTTCCTCTAGGGCCACTAAGAGTTGTAATCAACTTGATGACAATGGGTCTAGTGTTTTCTTTTTTTTGGTTAACTGTTCTGAATGGGAATTCAAATTTCAGGATACTTAATTGTGCTCATTAGGAACCTGTACATAGATGAAGAAGCAGTTATAACACGTAGTAACTGCCTGGTTTAAAGTCAGGAGAGGTGTGGATTAGGGTTATATCTTTTCACCATACTTAATCAATCTGTTTGCTGAGCAAATATATCAGAAACTGGATTCTATAAAGAAGAATGAAGAATCAGGAATGGAAAGAGACTCATTAACAACCTGCATTATGCAGATGACACAACTCGGCTTGCTGAATGCAAACAGGACTTGAAGTACTTACTGATAAAGATATCAAAGTCTTCAATATGGATTACATCTGAACATAAATAAAAATACAACTAGACCAATAAGCAACATCATGGTAAATGGAGATAAGAATGAGCTGTCACGGATTTCATTTCTCACTTGGATCCACAATCAATGCCCATGGAGGCAGCAGTGCAGAAATCAGGTAGCGTACTGCACTGGGCAAATCTGCTGCAAAGCACCTCTTTAAAGCGTTAAAAACAAAGATGTCACTTCGAAGACTAACCTGACTCATGCCATGTTTTCAATTGTCTCATATGCATGAGAAAGAAGTGACAATGAATAAGAAAGATTAAAGAATTGATGCCTCTGAATTATGGTGTTGGTGAAGAATATTAAACATACATGAAATGCTGGAAGAATGAACACAACCAGAGTGCTCCTCAGAAGCAAGGACGGTGAGACACTGTCTCACATACTTTGGACATGTTATTAGGAGAAGAAGGACATCATGCTTGGTGTCATGGATTGAACTGTGTCCCCCCCAAAATAGGTGTAAGCACATGGCTAGGCTACGATTCCCAGAATCTTGTGATTGTACTACATTTTGTGGTTTCTCTATGCTTATGTTAAAGGATTAGGGTGGGGCTGTAAATTCCTTCATAGGATCACCTCCCTGCTCCACTGTAAAGGGAGTTTCCCTGGAGTATGGCTGGCCCCACTCTTAATCCTTTAGTCCCACAAGAGATAAAAGCAAGAGAAGCAAGAAGAGAGTTGGGAAGCTCACAACACCAAGCAAGCAAGCAGCACTGGAAAAGAGTGCAGTCCTTCAGACCTGAGGTTGCTGCACCAAGATGCTCCCTGGACTAAGACTGATGCAATACCAGATTTTCCTCCAGAGCTGACAGAGGGGAAAGCCTTTCCCTGGAGCACACATCCTGAATTTGGACTTGCAGCCTACTGGACTGTGTAAGAATAAACCTTCCTTTGTTAAAGCCATCCACTTTGTGGTAATTCAGCACTGCCAAAGCCAAGCCAAGTGCTGGGGAGTCGGATCCAAGCACTAGCTGACTCCATAAGATGAACTGACACAGTGCTACAACAATGTGTTCAAGGATAACAACAATTCTGAGGGTGGCACAGTACTGGAAAGCGTTTTTCGTCCTGTTGCACCCAAGGTCACCGTGAGCTGGAATTGACACAATGGCCTCTAGCAACAACAAGAGCTCTGAACTACTTCTTTTCTTACGGTACCCTGATTCATAATCTTTCATTTCTAAAGTAACGCTAATTTAATCAACTCTTAGGGAAAAGATGAATACTATACAATATTAAATGTATGCAGCAATTTTAACATGCATACCAGTTTTAGAAATGTATAGCATTATGCTTGGCCTGAATTCTAACAACCATCAAACTGCTCCCACAGCTGCCAGCCCTGCAGTCCCCTAGTGTGTCTCCATGTTGTAGTGAGCAATCTTCACAGTAAATGTAAATCCCATGACATTCCCTTGGTTTTGTCTCCAACTGCTGTCCAGAATCACATCAAGATAAAAGTGATCCTCCGCTGCACAACTTACACTGATTAATATTGTAGTATCTTCCTTAACTAAGCCTCGAATGAAGGGAAACGCACCTGTTGTTCAGCAATCAAAGATGTTCGAACATTTTGCATTTCTTCATTCTTTCTTTTTTCTTGCTCTTCAAGTTGTTCTAGAAACTTGGCTTTTTCTTCCTGAAGCTTTTCTTGAAGTTCAGCAACTAAACTCGAGGACTCTTCTCGGGTAGATTCAATGGCAGCACTTGAAATAAATATTAAAAGTTAAAAAAATTACAGAAGTAATCACAAATATATATTATATAAATGATGGTTAAAAAACAAAATCAGTCACTGTCAATTTTAATTCATGGTGACCCACAAGTGCACAGAGCTGTGCTCCGTATGATTTTTATGGCAGTAATCTTTTGGACACAGAACACCAGGCTTTTCTTTTGAGGTGCATCTAGGTGGACAGGAACCACCAAGCTTTTGGTTAATACAGATTACTTAACCATTTTCACCACCTCTAGTACACTGATCCTATATTAATCAATAATCATACTGGTAATTTTTAATAATTATGATTCTTTATTAGGAAACTCTGGTGGCATACTGGTTAAGAGCTACGGCTGGTAACCAAAAGGTCAGTTTTGCACATTTTCAAATTTACTGATACAATCTACCAGCTGATAATAAGTTGTCTGTTTCTTCCTTTATAAGGATGGTTTTAAATGGCCAAATACTGAAATTGCAGTTTGTTGTTTTTCCCTTGTTTCTTGATGTCCTATAGAAGGTTGCTATGAGTCAGACTGACTTGATGGCAGTGGATTTGGTTTTTTTCTTTTATTCCTTGTATGCCTGGCTGTGACATAATACCTCCAAGTATAAATCTGAGACACTCTTAGTTTCCAAAAAGGTTGGCTCGGGGATATCCTATTCCATAACAAAATTAACTGCAAGGACAAAGGAAGTATTTGTTTTTTAAATTTCTACTTTGAGGCTGGAGGGAATGGGAGTATGGAAGTTAAGAATTACAGCTTTGCTAAAAAACTGATAGGCTTCACAGGTTACAGTATTAATAAGGAACTAGGTTACTATTAATAAGAAATTAGACGGTTACTGAAAATCAAGGCCTCAGGCTACAAGTAAGTATAATCCACTGCTGTTGAGCTGATTCTCATAGTGACCCTATAGGACAGAACAGAATGACCCCATTAGCCTATAATCTTTATATAATTTGGATATGTTATCAGAAGAGACCAAGTCCTGGAGAAGGACATCATGCTTGACAGTAGAGGATCAGTGAAAAAGAAGACTCGATAAGATGGAATAACATAGTGGCTGCAACAATGGACTCAAACCTGGCAATGACTGTGAGGATGGCCCAAGACCAGGCAGTGTTGCCTTCTTAGTACCTAGGGCTGCAATGAGTTGGAACTGACCTATGCCACCAAACAACAAAAACAAACTTTACAGAGGCAGATTGCCACATTTTTCTCACTCAAGCAGTTGATGGGTTCAAACTCTTGACCTTTCTTTCAGCAGATGAGCACTGAACCACTACTCCTCCAGGGCTCTTACTCTAGGCATAAACCCACTGCTGTCAATTCTGACTCACAGCAACCCTAGAAGACAAGGCAGAAGTATCCATTATGGTTTCCAAGGAGCAGTTGGAGGATTCAAACTGCCAACCTTTTAGTTAGCAGCTGAGTAGTTAACCATTATGCCACCAGGGCTCCAAACTAGGTATAAAAAGGTCTTAAGGATTAGTTTATCTTCAAGTCTTTGGCAGGTCAAGAGATACATCTTGAAGAATTATCCAGAGTTATAGAGTGAACTAAAACTGTTATGGGGGAGGGGAGTCCTGGTTTCAGGCTGGTAGTAAGTAAAGCAGGGCATAATATGGAATTAGGTTAAAGGGCGATAAGTGAGATAATAAGTTCCTGAAGAATTCTGTATAAAGATTACAACAGAATACAAATTTAGCCACCTAAGACTACTGAGAGAAATCATATTGCAAAGAACACTGCCGTATATTTTATGGCTGTAAGGATACAAACAGCATTTCAAAAAATGTTAAAAATACACTGCTGTTTGCCATCTACCTAATTCTGACTCATAGCAACGCTATACAACTGAGCAGAGCTGCCCCGACAGGATTTCCCATGTTGTAATCTTTACAGGAGCAGATCACCTGGTCTTTTCCCCTGTAGAGCCACTGCTGGATTCAAACCATAGACCTTTCCATTAGCAGCCAAAATGCTTAATCACTGTGCCACCGAAACCACTGCTGTCAAGTTGATTCTGATACATAAGGACTCTATAAGACACAGCAGAACTGCACCAGTTTTCAAGGAGTTCCCAGTGAACTCCAACTGCCAACCTTTTGGTTAGCAGCCATAGCACCTAACTACCATGCCACCAGGGTTTCCATTGTGCACTAGGGAACCAAAAATATACTCAGGAAAATGAAAAAGTGTGGTTCCAATTGTGTGTATGTTGGTGACTAGTACGCGTACTTTCTAAATGTCTTTCACCTTTGGACTGTCTGGACGTTTTCTTAAATTTCATCAGGATCAGAGCTGTACTGAGTAAGGCAGGTAGGAGACAGTTTTGGTCACACAAGACTACACAGGCAGTACTGTCTCTCTGTAATCACTCAATAATATCCAACCCCAGAAACAGTGGGTTGGAAGATCTGCACAGCTTATCTGCTGACTCATAAGGTAAAAAGACTTTCAACAACACAGCAAAGAAATGACAACTTATGACACAGATAGAATCAATACTTACGCTGTGCTGGGGACAGTTCTCATGAACTATCTGACCAAAAATATATACTGTACCATTTTGTTTCAGAGTCCCATGAAAATCTTCTAGGTAACTGTCTGCCACATTATTTTCTATTATTTCACATTATCTAGGACCCAGATGGTTCTGGTATCAGGGGGAATAAATCCTAGCAGTGGCTACAACACTTGTGGTTAAGATTGGTTCTATTTTTAAATTAGCACCGTTGCCTTCCTTTCTGTGGCTAGCAGGTAACGGTTGTGGAAGTAAAAAAAGCAGAAAGAAAAAGTTACATTATATCACAATAATTTACTTTTAAATGTTTGGTCTAGAAAATTTATCACAGAACTCTAGTAAATTTATTAAAGTGATCATCCACCAAAAAAAAAAAAAAGACACACAATCCTATCCTTGCATATACTAATACCTAACGAGATCTGGAAGATATAGTGAAGGAGTTGCACACTATTACACTCAACTTGAAAGGAAGCCTCTCTACGAATGAAAGTCTCACCAGGCACTAAGAGATGGGTGCTAATAAAATATCTACTGTGTCCAGTTACTAGAAAATTTACACTAAATAAAAACCCGGTTGTCATGATGTTTGAGCTTTTTCCTACAATCTATTAGATGTAGGCATAGTAAATAACTAACGTTTATGGTGTTTTCTTTTTTCACTCTGCTGAGATGAAAAAATAAAGATAGTAAAATTACAAAACAAAATTACTCCACATCAACTCCCTGGAAGCCCAACTAGTTAAAAGAGTGCTAGATGTACTGACACTGTCATGTTGCTGTGATGCAACAAGTCTGCCACTGGTATTTCAAGTCCTAGCAGGGTCACCCATGATGGGAAGGTTTCAAGATGAAGACAGCTCAGAAGAAGAAATACTTCTGGAAAGAATCAGCCAGTGAAAAAAAGCAGCAGAACACTGTCTGACATAGTGCTGAAAGATGAGCCCCTCAGTTGAAAGGCACTCAACATGACTGAGACAGACCCGCTTCTTCAAAGCAGAGACGACCTTACTGACATGGATGCAGTCAAGCTTTTGTTCCCTTCATTTACTGACTTGCCATGATTCAAAACAAGGAAAAACATCTGCAAACATCCATTAATAACAAGACTGTGTGAAGTATAAAGATCAGCCCACGAGAACTGAAAACAGTCCAAGAAATGGAATGATAAAGCTCAGTATCGCACACAGTAATGAGTTGAAATGGGTTAGTATTGGTCATTCTGAATTGGACAGTTACATGGTCTACTATGCCAGGAATGACAACTTGAAGAGGAATGGCACTTTATTCATCATCAAAAAGAACATTTTGAGATCTATCATGAAGCATAATGCTGTCAATGATAGGATAAAATCCATATCCTTATAAGGTAGACCAGTTACTACGATCACTAGTGAAATTTAAAAGGAAGAAATTGAAAGTTTTTACCAACTTCTGCAGCCTGAAATTCATTGAACATGGAATCAGGATGAGCTGACAATTACTGGTGATGGGAATGCAATGGAAATGAAGAAAGACTGGTAGTTGGAAAGTATGTTCCTGGTAAAAGAAACACATGATAGAATTCTGCAAGACCAACAAATTCTTCATTGCAAATACCCTTTTTCACTAAAAGAAATAGTGACTATACAAGTGAATCTCACCGGATGGAGTAACAGGAATCAAATCAACATCTGTCAGAAAAAGATGATGAAAAAGCACATCATCAGTTACAACAGGCCAGGGGTCAACTACGGAACAGCCTATAAAGTGCTCACATGAAGTTCAAGTTGAAGAAAAAAGTTCAAGACAGTTGAAGTATAACTTTGAGTATATCCCACCTGAACTTACAGACCATCTGAAGATGAGATTTCATGCATTCAGCACTAGTGATCCAAGGCTACACAAGTTGTGGAATGACATCAAGGACATCATACAGGAAGAAAGCAAAAAGTCATTAAAAAGACAGGAAAGAAAAGACCTAAATGGATGTCAGAAGATACTCAGAAACTTGCTCTTGAATGTCAAGTAGCTAAAGCAGAAGAAATGATACACAGTGCTGAACAGATTTCAAAAAGTGCCTAGAGAAGACAACATATTTTAACGACAAGTACAAAGAGCTAGAGAAAAAAACCAAAAGGGAAGAACATACTCTACATCTCTCATGCTGAAAGAACTGAAGTAAAAACTCAAGACTCGCGTTGCAATACTGAAGGATTCTATGGGGAAAATATTAAATGAAGCAGAAAGCAACAAGAGAAGATGGAAGGAACACAGTCACTGTATGAAAAAGAACTGGATGATGTTCAACCATTTCAGGAGGGAACATGATCAAGAATCAACAGTACTGAAGAAAGATGTTCAACCTTCACTAGAGGCACTAGTGAAAAACAACATTCCAGTCACTGATGAAATACCAATTACGATGTTTCAAAAGATGCCAACACTGAAGGTAATCACTCAACCAACTGGAAGAGAGCTATATTTGTACCCATTCCAAAGAAAGGTGATCCAACAGAATGCAGAAATTATCAAACATTTATCATTAGTATCACACATAAGCAAAATTTTGTTGAAAAGCATTCAAAGGGGTTCCTGCAATACTCTGACAGGGAACTACCAGAAATTCAAGCCAGAATCAAGAGTATCTGGAATAAGAGGTTATCACTGCTGATACATACGGATTGTGGCTGAAAGCAGACAATACTGGAAAAATGTTAACCTGGGTTTTACTGACTATGGAAAGGCATTCAACTGTGTGGATCTTAAATTGTGGTTTAACACTGCAGAGAACAGGAATTCCATATCAAGTAACTGTGCTCATGAGGAACCTGTACATAGATCAAAAGGCAGTCATGTGAACAGACTAAGGGGATATTGCCATGGTTTCAAGTCTGAAAAAGTGTGCACACTTTCACTGTATGTATTCAATTTAGATGCCGAGCAAATTAACTCAAGAAGCTGGACTATATCAAGATGAATGCAACACGAGGACTATAAGACTTGTTAACAACCTCACATGCAGATGACACAATCTTGCTTGCTGAAAAGTAAATAGGATTTCAGGCACTTACTGATGAAGACCAAAGATCACAGCCTTCAGTATGGATTATACCTCAGTATCAAGGAAACAAAAATCTTCCCAAATGGATAAATAAGCAACATTATGATAAACATAGAAAACACTGACCTTGTCAAGGATTTCATTTTACCTGGATCCATAATCATCACTCATAGAATCAGCAGTCAAGAAACCAAAAAAATACTTTCCATCAGGCAAACTTGCTGCAAAACACCTCTTTAAAATGTTACAAAGCAAAAGTGATGATTTAAGGACTAAGCTGTGTGAGCTGTGGTGTTTTCTATTACCTCATACACATGTGAAAGCTGGACAATGAAAACGGAAGGGCCAAGACAAAATGATGACTCTGAATTACATGCTGGTAAGCAAGACAGAAAACACCATGGATCACCAGAAGAATGAACCAATCTGTCTCCTAGAAGTTTAGACAGAATGCTCCTTAGAAGGATGGCGAGACTTGGTCTCTCATACTTTAAAGATACTATCAGGAGTGATCAGGTCCTGGAGAGGGTCTGTGAAAAGGAGGAAGACCCTTAAGGAGTGTCAGCAACAATGGGCTCAAGCATAACAACTGCGAGGCCGTATTCTCCCTCTGCTGTAAACAGGGTCGCTATGCACTGGAAGTGACTCAATAAACACATAATAAGTGACTTAATGTACAGGGGGAAAAAAATCTTAATTCTACATTTCCTGAACCCCAAGGAGACTGAAGTATTCTCATTCTAGCCCTTTACGTTTCTTCTTTGATCTACATCTTTATTTTCCTATTTTCCTTTTCTTAAAATAACTTTACTGAGATATAATTTACACAGCATACAATCATCAATTCAAATAGCATATTTCAATGGCTTTTAGTATATTCAGAGCTGTACACCCACTGCCACCTTTTTAAAGACCAGTAGCTGCTGTGCTGGACAAGGTGTGGTGGCAGTCTGCTTCCATAGATTACACTCTTGGAAATCCTATGTGGCAATTCTACTCTTTTCTAAGATCAGTGTGAGTGGGAACTGACTATACAGTAATGCATTTTTGGTTAAACAGAAATCTCATGCCTTTTAAGTATCACCCCCCTTCATCCTGTCCATCCTAAGGCTACCATTCACTATGCAGGTTTCTGTCTCTATTGACCTTCCTCTTCTGGACATTTCATATAACTGCACCTATATAACATGTGGTCTTTTGTGATACTTAGCACACTTTCTAGGTTCATCAGTGTACAGCAGTACTTCATTCTTTTTTTAATGGTTAATACTACACTGCATCAATGTGCAACATTTGTTTATTCACTCATCACTTTACAGCATCCATTTTTCTAATAAACTGCTTTTTTCCTATTGAAAAAAGGGAACTCTGACATTTTAGATGCAATTAACACTCTATTATATTATCTTGCAAATGTTTTCTCCTAGGCAATTGTTCTCTAACTGTTGTTACTGTTCTTATAGTGGGAAAGTGGGGAAGGGAAGGGAGATCGCTGTTACATCAGTAACAGTCCCCTTCCAAGATCCCCTCTGCATGACACGGAACATGAGACTCATTATACAGAAATCCCTTCCCATTCGGTGCTAATGAAAAAGCAACCGTAAAAGATCTGGAATGCAAAAGAGAATCCAAACCAACTATCTTCATAGGAGGTTGCAGTCATACATGTGGCAATGAAGGATTCACAAGAGGGGTGGGGTAGTTCTTTTTGACTGCTCTGAAGAAATTACCAAAAACTCAAATCTACTGGCACTGAGTCGACTGTAACTCACAATGACACCATAAGACAGACTAAAAGTTCTCCACAGAGGTCCTAATACATGGCGTTAAGAAGATATAAATCATAACAAGTAACACACAAACTCCAGAAGATAAGCTAGGTAACTGGGATCTCCAAAACAGTAATATTCACTGAAAGATTTCACCGAAAGAGTCAAAAAAAGAACTTACAGACTGGAAAGAAATGCTTAGCCACTGCAAATCCAACAAAGGTCTAATCTCTAAAATATACAGGAAAATTCAACACACCAGAACAAAAAGGCTAATAATTCAATTAAAAAAGGGGCAAAGGAAATGAACAGATATTTCACCAAAGAAGACATTCAAGCGGCCAGCACACACAAGAGGAAATGTTCATGATCACTAGCCATTACAGAAATGCAAATTAAAACCACAATGAGACACCATCTCACTCTGGCACTACTGGTATGAATGAAAAAAAAAAAATAACAAATGTTGGAGAGCTTGCAAAGAGACAAACTCTTAGGTACTGCTGGTAGGAATGAAAATAACACAACCATTTTGGAAAATGATTATATGCTTCCTTAGAAAACTAGAACTAGAAATACTGTATGATCCAGCAACCTCACTCCTAGGAATACATGTTAAAGAACTAAGAGTTGTCACAGGATAGACATATGCAAACACACGTTCATCACAGCAACAAAAGAAGGAACCTGGATGCCCATCAACAGATAAACAACTATGGTACATATCCCAATGAAGTACAATGCAACAATAAAGAAAAATGATAAATCTGTGAAGTATTTCACAACATGGATAAATCTTAAGGGCATTATGCTGAGCAAAATAAGTTAACCAGAAAAGGACCAATATTGTATGAGACCCCTATTATAAAGAAAAAAGGTTTACACACAAAAAGAAATAATTTTTGATGGTTTTACAGGAGAGGCGGGTCAGCGATAGAAAAACACTAAACAGACAAGAGGTAAGCAGTAACTTTAGTTAAGGGTAAGAAAGTATACAATACTGGGGAAGCCAGGACAAGGTGTCCAAGGCAAGAGCTTCATGGAAGCTCTGCAGACACATTCAAACTCCCTGAGGAACCAAACTGCTGGTCTGATGGCTAGGGTACTTGACTGGTCTCAACTTCAAAATCAAGAGATAATGAAGGAAACTAAAGATACAAGGGAAAGAATAGTCCAAAGTCCTAATAGACTATAACTACCACTGTCTCCACTAGACTGAGTAAACACAACTAGAAGGTCCCATGTACCACCACTGACTGTTCCGAGAGGGATCACAATAGAGGGTGACCTGAAAAGAGCTGGAGAAAAATGTAGAATAAAATTCTAACTCACAGAAGAAGACCAGACACAGTGACCCGATAGAGACTGGAGAAACCCTAAAACTATGGCCCCTGGACCCCTTTTCAGCATAGCCACTCTTGAGATTCAGCCTTCAGCCACAAGATTAGACGTGACCATAAAATAAAACTAAAGAAGTACACCAAACCAGAGTCAAAGACCTGCAGGCAGGAGGGAACAGGGAAACTGGTTAATAGGGAACCCAAAGCTAAGAACAGAGAGTGCTGAAATGTCATGGGGTTGTTAATCAATGTCATAAAACTGTAAGTGTACTAACAGTTTAATGAGAAGTCTGTTTCGTAAACCTTCATCTAAAGTAGAAGTATGTACACACTTCCCCTCCCCCAACCCCGACACTGTTGACTTTACAGACACTTTGTCTACAATTCTCAACACCAAGGACACTGAATTGTGATCCACAAAACCCTGGGAGTGTCCAGGGTATTTTCTGGGGTTCAGCAAGATCAGTAACTATTAAGATATTTATTGTCTTTCTCATTTTGGAGACATCTGACAGACAGTAAAACTGCTGACATGTGAATTAAGACAGTAGTACTAATCTGTACTTGTAGTTATTGTATTCTGCATTATAAGATATTCAGTTTATTTTTTAAAAGGCAGCTTATTTTTTAATGTCCTTGATGTAGTACAAATTGATAATTTTATTAAGTTCTGATCCCTGTGTGCACATCTGTGTAATATTCAATGTGATGAAAAGGGAAGTACATATAAAGCAATTGCACTGCTCACTGAAATATGACAGTTGTCTCATGGAAAAGCACTTTATAATTACTTGAGCTGTGTGCTCATGCAGTAACTGGTTTCCATGGCGTATAACTCTGAAACTTGAAAAAAATACGGCAATCTATGGTTACTCAGACTTGGGAATTTTGGCAAACGTTTTCTCAAAACTTGAAGTGAGTCTGTCACACCTCAATGAAAACTGGCAATCTGTTACCAATGATCAATCAAGAATCTTTAAGTAAAATTTCAAATTGTAGAAACTTTTTACCAGCTACTTGACACCTTCCAAATCCTTAAGGTGTAAGACTGGTGGTGATATTAACAAACTTGATTTTTTTCTACTGTTAACAACATGTGTTAATGTTTGGAAAATCTGTGTACTCAATGAACAAGAGTTTTCCAAATGATGTTACAAACATTACTCAGTAAAACTAAAAGACAAAGCAGCAGATTTTAATGCAACAAGAGCATGAAAATACAGTTCCATACTCTATGCTGAAACTAACCTTCAAGACACTATTACTTAGTGAATTTTCATTTAGTATTAAAAAAGAATATCCACAATTGTCTGAAAAGATGATTAAAATATTCCTCCCTTTTTAAATTACATGCAGGTGTAAGGCAGGATATTCTTTACATATCATTCAAGGCATATTTCAACAGACTGGATACTGAAGCAGATATGAGAATACACTGAGCAAAACATCAATTTGAGATTTTTCAACTATTTAAAACAATGTTACTATTTTCGATTAATCTGTATTTTAGAAAACAGCTTCACTTTAAAAAGTTATGGTAACATGTAAGGAGTTGTCAAGGATTTCACTTTACTTGGATCCACAATCAACATCCATGGAAGCCGTAATCAAAAAAAATCCAAAGATGGACTGCACTGGGCAAAGAAGCTGCAAGAAATGTCTTTCAAGTGTTACAAAACAAAGATGCCACCTTGAGGACTAAAGTGCACCTGAGCCAAGCCACTGTGTTTTCAAAGGCTTCATATGCATGTGGAAGCCAGACAATGAGTAAAACACCTGTGAAGAACTGATCCCTTTGAACTGCAGTGCTGGCAAAGCAAATTGGTACCATGAACTGCCCAAAGAATGAAGAAATGTGTTTTGCAAGAAGTACAAGCAAAATGTTCCTCAGAAACAAGGATGAGAACACCGTGTCTCATATACTTTGGACAAGTTATCATGACGAATTAGTCCCTGGAAAAGGATATCATGCTTGGTAAAGTGGAAGTTCAGCAATAAAGTAGAAGACCCTCAGTAAGACAGACTGATACAGTGCCTGCAACAACATGCTGAGGCAAAGCAACAGCTGTGAGAACAATGAAGGACCAGACAGTGTTTCATTTTATTGTGCACAGGGTCTCATCAGTTGGAACCAACTCAACGGAACGTAACAAGAGTAATGGTAGTTAATCCTGTATTTGGCATTTAACCTTCAGAGTATCAAAGAGTAGTATGACTGAACAGAAAGAATGAACTTCAGAATATTCACTCTAGCATGGCTAATGTGACACAAGTTTTGAGTCTTCTCTTTTGATGACAGGATGATATGAGAGATATTTGTGCCTTTATTTAGCAGTTAAATATGGGTAAACATGTATATATAAATTAGGAATGCTGGCTAAAAGGAAGTATACAGGGCAGGACTGACATTACCCGGCATTGCCCTCACCCTTCTCTTTCACCTGCATTGTAATGATGAGATTACACATTGCCCAGTACCCCCTGGAGAGTTCCAGGTTCAAGTCTGCCAACGGAAACGACATTCATCAGGTCTGGAAGGTGGAAAAGAAGCCCACAGGTGGTTGTAGCCAGATGTAGTTTCACAGCGGCCTCTTCGCAAGTGACTGACCACCCATTTTGCTGCTGCAGAACATGCCAGATAACTGGAGCTTTCTAAGAGATTCCTGAGTTTTGCCGAAGCTTTCCAGGGAGCTTTTGAAAACCATCAGCTTTGGTGAGTGCTTCAATCTCTGTTTTCCTGGTATTTCACTTAGAGCTTTCCTGGCCTTTACCTTTTCCCCTCAGCTCTGTAATAATGCATGTATGTGAAAACTTCTAACTCATCCAGAAATGAGAAAAGCTTGCCTTCAACAGGAGAGGCTTAACTGTTCACCAAGCATGAATACATAACAAGGAGTCAATCACAAGAGACTTACTAAAAGTGATAAAGGAACAAATGTTAAAATGTGGGCTATGTATGTCTGTATTCTCTTGGAAAAATGAGTAATAGAAATAACCGATACAATCATTATGTTCTAAAAACTGTTTATTAGATCATAAAATCCCTCAGTAAATTTTTAAAAACAGAAATATGCTCTTACCAAAATGCAGTAACACTAGTCAATAATAAAAAGAAAATATAGCAACAAATCTGGAATTTAAAAACGTCATCATTTTAACCAGAAGAATAAAATTATAATAATATCAAGAAACTAAGAATGATGAAAACCCTAATCTATAATTTAGTTCTTGCCTAAATCACTGCTCAGAGGAAAACTAATTTTTAATGTATACTTACTAATTTTAAAGCAGCACAGTAATTTTTATAAGCATAAGTTAGAAACTAAAAAACAGAAAAAGAAACTTCTAAAAACCATTTCAAAAAAGTATCTCTCTCAAGTCATAATATCAAAGCATTTTCAAAAGCTACTGATTCAATTTATATAACCTCTTATTTTTTAAAGGTTGGCAAACCACTATTTAAAAATTAAGTTTTACTTTACAAAAGTATCCCAAAATTGCTACATTTACTAAAGGTAAATGAGTCCATCAAGGAACAAAGATCACAAATATAAAAGTAAAATGTGAATTATCAAGATTAATTTTATGATTCCAAGCTATAAACGTATTTCTTACCTTTTAGCTAACTGAGTCTCAAGATACTGAACTTTTTCTATTAATTCTTTCTCAGCAGCATCTCTCTCCAATTTGAACTCACTGAGAGCAGTCATGATGGCTTCTTCTTTTTCAGAATTAAGCTTCTGAATTAACTTCTCTCTCTCTTGGTCTTGGCTCATGACCAATTTTTCTTTGTCTTTTTCAAGTTCATGGATAATAGCTTTATATTTTTTCTCTTGTTGAACCATTTTTTCAGCTTTTTGTTTTTCAAGAGTACTCAATTCTGACTCCAATTTATGTTGTAGTTCAACTACTTGATCTTTCAGTTTTTTTTCTATTTCAGATGCTTGCTGATGCAAAGATGTTACTTCCTTTAACTCGGCTTTAAGCATATTTGATTCCTCTTCATGTCTGCTAATTAACTCTGAAATACACTGATCTTTTTCAATTGTCATTAAAGTTCTTAGCTCTGCTAAGCCTATCTGATAATTATTATTATTATCCTGAATCGTTTTGTTTAACTTACTTATCTCTGTTCTCAAACTTTCTGTCTCTTGTTCAAGGAGACATTTTAAGGTCTCCTTCTGTTGGACTTTGTTTTCTTCCAGCAAAAGCTTTATTTCATCAGTTTCAGCTTCCTTTAATGCAAGTTCAACCTCTAACTTGCATCGCACATCAGACAAATCAGAAACCTTAAGTTTTAATTCCTGTAACTGTTGTTCTTTTTCTTGGATAACTGTTGCATGAGACTCCTGTATCTCATCAATTCTGTGTTGATTTTCCTCTTTTAATTTCTCCAACGAAACTTTGTGCTCTGTCATAACTTTCTCAAACTCCTGCGTATGCCTGACTTGTAGCGTATCCTCTAATTCCTTAAGATGACTTTGCTCTAAATACTGAAGTTCTGCTCTCAATAACCGCATTTTCTCATCATTTTCAACATGGAGTTTTCTTAAGTCGCCTAGCACTATTTCTCGGGACTCTTTCAGCTCTTTAATTTCACAATTTTGAGTGTGCATTAAATTCTCCATCTCTAAAAGTTTCTGATCCTTTTCATTTTGCAGGCAGATAACAGCTTCTTTTTCATGCTTCACCAAAGCAAATTCGTTATCTTTATTTTGTAAAACTTCCTCAAGACATACTAGGTCTCCTTTCAATTTTTTAATTTTGATTTCCTTTTCTTCACTCTCTTTTATTAGTGCATCAAGTTTAGCTTCATATTCATTTTTTAAAGTCTGTAGTTCTCTTTGATGTTTTTCTTGTAGTGTTATTTCCAGAGAATACTTTACTTTTTCAATAATATTTCTTATTTCTACTGCTGTACATTTTAAAGAATTTGAGAAGTCACACTGTTCTTTTTGAACAAATGTCCTAAAGTGGAAAAGGTCTTCCTTGATGGTCTGTATACTGAGGTGAGAGTCTTGGGCAACAATTCTACATTTTTCCAACTGGACACTGGAAGCATGATCTCCAGAATCCTCTTTACCACAGATATTTGTATCCTGCATACGTCTGCTATCTATTGCATTGATAACAGATGAATAGAGTGATTCCACCATCATTTCTGGACTCTGTGGATCACTTATAGGATTAGGAGATGATAAGTTTTCTTCTATTACAAACTCATTCACAGCAGACATAAAATCTGATTCAGGACTTTCTGCTAATGAATCCAAGTCTAAAGAACCTTGGTCAAGAGTTTGTTCTATGTTGGGATGAGGGATAGTTTCAAAATCAAATGTATGTGCATCAATGCTATCTGGGGATAATTCTTCTAAGGGACATACTGCAGGACATAAAGGATCCTGAACAGTGAGTGGAGGAGGAGTTCTTGGTGAGGTAGTAGTTGTTATTCCTGTTGTACTTTCTATCCTTGGTGAAGAAGCAGACGGTGGGGATGCCTGACTTGCAGAGGTCTGGAAAATAGAGGGGAAAACTTAAGAGAGCTGCAGCAATAACTCTTTACACACACGAAAACAATCATTTGAAATAAATGAATTTGCCTTTTGTTCACTCAGAAGATCTGTAATGGTCTGTGACATTTCATCCAAACTCTGTGCTGCTTTTACCAAATTATGCAGAGCAAGAACATGCTGGTGTAGAGGTTCAAAGTCGCAAAGTAAGGGAACCCTGAAACAGAATACAATCAAATTAGACTGATCTCTGAAGAACAACAAAAATATGTAAGTTACGAACAACAACAAAAATATGTAAGTTACAGAAACCAAATACCTCAATATGTGCTGGAAAAAACTGGAGCATTATTAGCCCTTTTAAGTCTGAGATGTAAACAATAAACTGGCCTATCAGAAACTTCCCTCAATATGCACAACATACAAAGTAATGATAAGCCAAGTCGCCAAGTGCCGTCGAGTCAAGTAATGATAACTACCACAAAAAAAAAGAAGGAAAAACTTGCATGTAAGGCAGAATTTTCTTTATCTTCTTCTGCTCCAAATTTTCAAAATCAGTCAGATGAAAGCCAATCCACGATAAAATATGTTGCTGTCTGGCATCTCTTAAGACCACTGGTGCCACTTTTTACAGTTCCAGAATAATGAAAATATTTTAGAGCAATAACTGATACCAATGATATTTACCTGAGGAATGGCTGAACTTCTGAAGGACAAAATGATTGCAGAAACTGTAAATCTTTTAATGAAATATCTGGAAGTTCACAGTCAAACTTTCGTGGCTTTTGAGTCTACACAAATAAAATAATTTATCAAAAAATATAAAGGACAAATTTATAAGTAGACTCTCAATATAATCAAATTTAATAAAACAAACTGAATTTATGTATTATCAACATATAAAACAAAAATGCTTCAAATGATCCAATCACATTTAAGAAAGAATAAGACAGCTCAATATTCTTCAGTAAAGATACATAATTTTTTTGAATATTTAACAAATGAAATACTGGCTATCGGTAATCAACCAAGTTTCTTTTTCCTCTTCTCAGTTTTCAGTATCTTCTCAGGGGAATTCTAGCATTCCTACCAACATTAAATGAAGCCACCTGTTTCACTATTTCATAGAATAATTTTACCTTGACCTATACAGCACAATTATGAAGATCTATCTAGCCTTAAATCTATTTCCTATCATCTGTTACCATGTCTTATGTTATAACATGGTAAGAATATTCTTTGTGTTCCACTATTTTCTTACCTTTTACTTTACCATTTTATATTTTCCAAAATATAAACTCACAGTCAATTTCAAGTTATTTTAAAAATATCAACTGGTAAATCCTACCATTTTTCTCTTTATAATACAGTAAAAAAATTATACCTTTTAAAAAACTTCAGTTATTTTACTGATTATTCAGACTAAAGAGATGTCAAAACGCTTTCTCTCTCTCTCTCCCCCCATTTTATTTTTACTTTTTTTAAAAAAATCCCTGCCTGTTTCATGGCCCTTTCTCAGTAAAGGCTGTCAGATAAGACAGGTCTCGAAATGAAACAAGCTAAAATTTTTCATAGTTTAATTCCAATGAATAAGTAAATACCCATCCTATTCTTACTTGTCAAAATATGAAAGAAGGAAAGAACAAAAGAAAAAAAAGCTATTTCTACCAACTCAAAGAATATAGTATGAGATCTTATTTGTTATGAGGAGTCAAATTACAAGTATCTTAAAACCTCATGCCAGCTGCCTTTTACAACCTAAAATATTTTATATACTGATTTAAAACACACAAAAACCTGTACATCTTTGATAAATGCCTACACTTCTGAGAGGGAAAAAAAGTTTAAAAACAGCTAATTGATCAAGATTAGAAAATAAATACATACACAAAAGGAAGGGGGCCAGGAGTCCAGTCCCCTAAATAGACGATTTCTTAAGAAAGACTTCCCTGTGTAAAGAAATTAATAATATGGTTATATCAAAACTTCTTAAAGCAACAAACTAACTCTAGTTTCTAAAAAGCTAAGCTAAAATTTGATGCTGTTGTATATTTAAAATATATAGATTCAATTCTATAAACTTTAAAGGACTGTTTCTCTAGATTTCAACAGTAGTTAATAGCTCTATGTTCAAGTTAAAGAGAAGTCAGTGAAAAAGAAGACCCTCAACAAGACGGATTGACACAGGAGCTCTAAAAATGGGCTCAAACACTAATGACAGTGACGATGATGCAGGATAATGCACTGTTTTGTTCTGTTGTACACAGAAGGGGTCAACACATGTTGCTGTGACTTGGAATCAACTAGACAGCATCTAACAACAAAGCTAAAACTGGGTAGAGGGGTGGCGGGGGGGGTGAACATTTCTGTGTGTGTGTGTGTGTGTGTGTGTGTGTGAATGTGTGCACATGCATGTGTGTATACCTGCTCTGAAGGTTTACCAAGTCATCTTAATTTATTAACTGTTGAAAATACTATCCTTAATTTTTTAAAATATATTTTATGCTCAAAGGAAACACTATTCAAAGGCAAAATGACTCCAACTGAGCTACAAGATATCATACAAGATTAACTTTTACTATAGCTATTATTTCAAACCCATCAGGTGCTCCTTGGAAACTCTGTGGGGCAGTTCTACTTTGACCTATAGGGTCACTATGAGTTGGAAGCCACTCAACAGCACTGCGGTTGGGATATCTATTATCCTTAATTTGATAACATTTTGTTAGATAACTAAGAACACCCGCTATAATTTTCATACACAAATTTTAATATTTAAATTTTAGTTTACTAGATGCAGTATAAATGAAAATTCCTAAAGGAACAATGCTGTAAGTTTCAAACACAGAAATATGACTTTCTGTACAGTCAACTGACATTTTTAACTTTCAAAATACTGCATTTACATTTACAAAATGCATGGCATTTTTTTCTTTAAAATGTAATATTTAAGTTATTAATAAAGAGTACTTACTGAATAATTTCCCAAAGAATTCCCTTTTTGATTTTTCTGCTTCATATAATTGCTTTCCATCTTTGACTAAAGCACCAGCCCACTAGAAGGAAAAAAGCTTCTGTTAATAAAGAAACAACCTGCTGCCAATGAGCTGATTCTGAATCATACACCAATGTATTAAGAAAAATACACCAATTTATTCAAGTTCATATATAATTAAAACTGAATTTGGCCTGCTTACCTCCCTGTAGTGTTTTATGAACATTTTTCTCCTTACAACCTCGACAACAGCTAAGCAGTACATCTGAGGAACTGTACTAAGAGCTTCAACAATCTTGACTCTTTCTAACAGCTCTATTACAAGGCGAAGCAAAGCTTGCAATTTCTCTCCATCTTGATCAGCATGAAGCATTACAAAACAACACCACCTATGGAATGAAATCCATTTTTTTCAATGTCCTCAAGTTGGCTAAAAAGAATCCTTACTGCTTAAGCTAAGGAACAGAAAGCACAAGCGTAGTCACAAAAATAAAAGGTAAATGGAGACATACACACTCTTATTTCAATCACAACTATTTTACTATAGGGATAAGGGAAATTTTCCCCATTACTTGGGGGAAATAAATATAAACTCTAAACATCCTAAATCAGTTACAGTAGAAGCACTTACTTCAATCTGACATGCAGGTTATTTGCTAGTTCCTGTTTGGCAGTGGTACACTTCTGTTTAATATCCAATAGTTTTCTATGGTTTTGCAACATAATCATCAACTGATTTGCATGACTCAGGCACAAATCAGGTAATACAGATGCATCCTTCAAGTTTTCAGCTCTCATCTGATTAGCTAAAAATCCCTTTGACAGAAAAACATTTAAAAAGACATTAACATTGTTTCATGATAGACACATCATTTTAACAAAATGTTTATGTTACACATGAATTGTTCTAGACACATCATTTTAACAAAATGTTTATGTTACACATGAATTGTTCTATCTTCTTTTAAATGCAGGCATTTTAAAATTCCACATTTTTTCTGAATGTAGTAAATGTTTTTTAACACTAGAACCTGTGCCTAGACTCTGATTTAATCAAATGAACAATACACAAAACTCTGTCCTTTCTTTACAAAAAAGTACATACAGGACAAAGTTTTAAAATTACACTAATATTATAAAAACCTTCAGTTCCTTTCAATAAAACAGAATGCTCTTTGTTATTAAGTATAAACATGCATTATATAAGTCATCTACAACATCTCTTTGCAAAAACAATTGTTCACCAATTAGCAGATTTCATTCTGTTCTCTTCTTTTCTTCAACACTGGTGAGGTATATTCACACATCCTTTTCTATCCAAGAAAGACTTCTTCAAGAAGTCATGGCACATCTATTGAAATTTACTTTGTAAAGCCTCTACAAATGTCCACAAGATAACTGTATTATAAAACCATGTCACCATCCTCCTCCTCTCGGACATCCAGGTAACAAGTTACTAAAAATAAAGCTATATGAAATAATCATTTTTACACACTGGTGTTTTTTACCCCTACCTACATACTAAAATTTCCTGGGAAGGGAAAAGATCGGCCTATGCTGAGGCCCTATCTCTGAATCACTAAAACTCTGTGGGTCACCTTCAATGACTGTACATTTTTTTAAGTGTTCCAAGTGATTCTTACACATGGCCAGGGTTAAAAATTATTTCTAGGATTAAAGGTACAAACATGACTACTCAGGTGACATAGCAGGTCTGTTAATGTGCTGCTTGTAATGACCTACTCTGAGGAATCAGAATAAACCAAAACGAAACCACTGCCACTGAGTCAATTTTAGCTCATAGCAACCCTGTAAGACAGAATAAAACTGTCCCACATGGGTAGTTCAATAAACTTTAATGGAAGCTGACTGCCACATCTATCTGCCACAGAGTGGCTGCTGTTAATAAGTAATAGCAAAAACTTGTATTTTTCTTACGCTTAGAAAACATAAATGTCTCACGCTATGTTTAGTGCTCAGTGACTTAATTTTACATTCTTAAGATATATCATGAAGTGAAGAATATAGAAGAGATGCTAGTACAGTATAATTAGAACACTGTTTGAATTCATTCAACATGTTTAAGTAAAGAAAACAGTCATAAAAAACTTGAGGCAATGACTTATTAGACAAACACAAAAGCTACAAAATACGAGCCATCGCCTACTCCCAACAGAAGAGTCTTCAAAAAAAAAACCTAGGATATCCATTCAGGATAACAGTCTACCAGTTTCTTAAAAAACTGAATAAGCATAGGTGCCAGCTATTAACTCCTGGACATTCATACTAGACAAATGAAAACATGGGAAGTTTTATTTAATCCAGGTGAAATTTACTTCTTTCTTCAAATAAAATATAACTGTCCTTTCAAAGTTCATTGAAAATTCATTCCCCTTTCCAGTATTTCTGGATGACATTGTATTCCATTACTATATGCACCTATCTCTAGAACAATGACTGAATACTGTAATTTTACAACACATTTTATTATCTTGTAGGAGAAGTAATTTTTGTAGGCACACCATTTTGTCAAATAAGGGTGTTTAGCTATCTACCATATTTAAAATTTAGCCTCTTGTATCTTTCAATCAAATACTTTCAATTCACTTCCCACAGGTCCCAAAAACATACTGAGTAAATTATTAACAGGTACTTTTGTTATTGTCAAGTTTTATTCCTACTCTTTATACTAAATGCCTTTTTAGTTTTATGCAAGTAATGTGTACCTCCTACATTTGATTGTAAACAGCCCCAGCCTTCCATGATGCAGCTATTTTTTCTACAGCATTATGTTAAAAAAAAAAATGGCATAGTGGTACTTAAGAAAGTACTTCACAGGGTAAAGGCCAAGTTGGCAAACAAACACAAAAGGAGTGTATTCTCTGGGTGAAAATACAGCACTTAATATGTTAACGCATGTTTCGAGTTTTTAGGTATCTCTGTTATTACCAACTAAATAATCAGATAATTATCCTTCTAGGAACATAACTATACAAACTGCAAAGAGCCGGGAGTGTGCCTTGCTACTTTTTGGGTAGCTCTCTCTCCTTTCTGCTTCATGATTAACTATCACCAGAGTCATGATGAAAGCACGGATATGTATTTATCTGAATGTATTAAAATAAAGTTCAGTATCTGAAAACAAGGTAATTTCAATATAATTTTATATCTTAGTCTTCTTTCAATATGTTCGAAACATTTATAGTTCAATTTTTCTGTAATTTTATCCCTTTAAAAATAATTCATTGCTTGTATCTCCACTGCTGAAATTAAAAGATACTGTTATTTAAAATCAATTCCCAAATCTAAACCATCAGTGATAGATTACTTAAGCTGAAAAACAGTTTGTACGTGTTATCAAAGAAAATAAAAATATAATCTCAACTCATGAATCCACTAGTCTATAATTCAGACTAATCGGGGGGGGGGGGGAGAAACTAGTAAGTCACTTAGTATGAATATTTTTATGTGTAAAGAACACATAATTTAAAAAGGGAGAGAAAAAAACAGATTGAGGGAAGGATGATAGCAGTATTTACAAACTATGTCGTACCTTTCTAATCTTCAATTCTGCTACAGTATCTCTTAAGAATTCAACGATCATAACATTTTAAAGAGATGTAATCACAAAAGGATAAAATATGAGATCACTACTGTAAAAACTCATCAAAAAGTTTACATATAAGAAACAATCTTTAATGGTTACTATGAAAGGGAGGGGTGGGAGATAGAAAACAATAAACAGATTAACAGGTAAGTGGTAACTTTGGTGAAGGGGTAAGACAGTACACAGCACTGGGGAACCCAGCACAAGTTGTACAAGGCAAGGTCATGGAAACTCCAAAGATGCATTAAAACTCCTTGAAGGATAGAACTGCCAGAATGGGAGCTGTGGGGACCATAGTCTTGAGGAACATCTAATTCAACTGGCATAACATATGAAGAAAATGTTCTACATTTTACTCTAGTGAATAGTGTCTGGGGTCTTAAAATCCTGTGAGCAGCCATCTAGCATACTTCACTGGTTTTACCCCTTTGGGAGCATAAAAAAAGAAAACAAAGATAAAAGGGAAAAATTACTGAAAAGTACTAAAGGACAACATTTACAATGGCTTCCACCAGACTAAATCCAGTACAACTAGCTGGTGCCTGGATGCCACCACTGGCTACTCTGACATCGCAGTGTAGGGTCCCAGACAGAGCTGGGGAAAAATGTAGAACAAAATTCTAACTCAAAAACAAAGATTAGACATGCTGGCCTCCAGAATACTGGTGAAAACCTGAGAGTATGGCTCATGGACTCCCTTTCAGCTCAATAATAAAGTCACACCTGGGGTTCATGCTTCAGTCAAGGATTGGACAGGCCCACAGAATAAAACGAGACTAAAAGGGCATGCGGAAACCTTGGTAGCACAGTGGTTAAGTGCTACACAGCAGTTCACTTCCACCAGGGACTCTTGGAAACTCTATGGAGCAGTTATACTCTGTCCCACAGGATTGCTATGAGTAGGAATTAACTTGACAGCACTGTTTTTTTTTTTTTTTTTTTTGCTTTTTTTTAAAATTTACTTGTTGCGGTAAATGAATAAAATTTTTAACATCTACCAAGTATCTCATCTATGATAAATCCTCACCCCCGCCACCGTAGTAGCCAACAAAGTTATTTGCTTCTGTAGATAATTCTATTTTTAAGTCCTTATAACAGGGGTCTCATACAATGCTTGTCCTTTTGACACTGAGAGATTTCACTCTGCATAGTATCTTCCAATTGAAACCATGTTATGAGATGTTTTCTAAAATCTGCACTGTTTTTTATCATAGCATAGTATTCCATTGAGTATATATATATTTACCATAGCTTGTACAAAACAGCTAAATGCTGTTTTGCCATTCTACCTGGTATAAGGTGCATGCCAGCCCATGGACAAGGACTACAGAGCAGGAGGAAAAAGAAAGCTGGTTACAGTGAACCTGAAGTTGAGAAGGGAGAACACTGACCTGTACTGGAGTTGTTAACCAATGTCATAAAACTGTATATATACTGTTTCACGAGAAGCTAGTTTGTTCCATAAACTTTCATATAACATATAATAAAAAATTCTGCACAACCATCTGTGTAATACTGTCAATACTATCAATAAAGAGACAAAGGCAATACATGCTCTTTACAAGGATTATCCAGATGATATAAAACAAAACCACTGAGACAAAAATTCAAGAGAAAAACTGGCAAATGTAAACTTGTATGATGCATGGCAAACACTGTTGAAAGGTAGAATGTTCTTTTTATAATCTACTGTGTTAGCACCCAAAAATTTGTAATAAGGAAGAATGAAAACAACCTAAAGGACCACAAAGCAAAATAGAATTAAATAAACTGTTTCCTTCATTATAAAACCTAACCCCATTGCTGTCAAGTCATTTCTGAAGGACAGCCTAGAACTGCCCCATAGGGTTTCCAAGGCTGTAAATCTTTACAGAAGCAAACTGCTACGTCTTTCTCCCATGGAGCAGCTGGTAAGGGGTTTGAACTGCTGACCACCTTCTGGTCAGCAACTGAGCACTTTAACAACACTATGCCACCACGGCTCCCATTCATTCTATAGTGGATTAAAAAAAAACAAAAAACTGGAAAAAAAGCAAAAGATCAAAGATTCAGATTTCTGTTTCTAGTAAAGATAGACTGCAATGTAATGACTAGAAAGGAATATAATTTAGACAAAACCTCTTAGGGCTTTAAGGTGTCAGAGAGTTAAGCAAGCAGTGAAGGAGCCAGGATTCAGGAGAAGGAAACATACAGTTATTAATCAAGCAAATGTAAATATAAGCTACAAAAAGATGTCACTATGTACTCATCAGACAGAATGGCTAAAATTAAATGACTGATAACACATATATTTCATGAGAGGAGGAAAGAGAACAATGGGAACCCTCAAATTGTTGCGTATTTTGCAAAACAGTCTGTCAATATCTATTAAAATGAAAATAAACATATTCAAGACACAGCAATTCTACACCACCCCCAAAAATGCAGCACATATGAACTAATACACCATTCATGTAATTTCATTTACATAAACAAAAAAACAAGCACAAGTTAATTATCATCTTAGATTTTTATGCCAGAACAATGACCTCTGGGAAGAAAGAGAATGTGAAGGGCCAATGTAATTCTAGGGTGCAGGCAATGCTAAATTTCTGGATGTGGATATTGCTGTTACATGTCTGTTTACTGGTAATTCATCAAGCTACAATGATGTGTTTTTAATGTGTATTACATGTACTGTATTTTCATGATAATACAAATAATACACAAGTGTCTTGAAAATATCTCCAAGATAAAAAGCATTAAAATTTACATGGTAATGTAATCTTACTTAAATGATCTAAAAACAACTCAGTGTATACAATACTACATATACACACATACGTAGAGGCACAGTGAAAGTTATAAAAGGCTAAATGGGTAACGGTAGTCACTTCAATGAAAGTGAGTATAACTGGGAAAATCACATAAATGCAACAGGTATTTGAAACCTATTTAAAAGTAATAAAGTCTGTACCTTTACCTACCTACATCACATTTAGGAGATTACTGGTTGATGGAAGAAAGGTACTATGGATTGAAATGTGTCCTCTAAAAATGTGTGTCAACTTAGCTGGGCCACGATTCCCAGTGCTGTCTGAATGTTCATCATTCTGTCATCTGACATGATTTACCTACATATTGTATGGAAACTCCATCTCTATGATGTTAAAGAGGTGAGATTAGCGCCAGTCATGTTAATGATACAGGGCTCAATCAAGATTAAGTTGTGTTAAATCAATCTATTTTGAGAGATAAAAGACAGCAGCCAACAGAGAGACATGGGGACCTTACACCACCAAGAAATAACAGCCAGAATAGTGGGTCCCTTGGATTCAGGGTCCAGGCACTCAGAAGCCCCTCAACCAGGGAAAGACCGATGACAAGGACTTTCCTCCAGAGCCAACAAAGGCAGAGAGAGAAATAGCCTTCCCCTGAAGCTGGTACCATGAATTTGGACTTCCAGCCTACCAGACTGCAAGAGAGTAACTTTCTCTTTACTGAAGTCACTTGTGGCATTTCTGGTACAGCAGTACTAGATCATAGGTAAACTAGGAAAATATGAATTAGAATCAGATAAAAAATTTCAAATGTTTTGCTAAATGCTGTTTTCTCATCGTGCTTGTCAGGGTGATGGAGAACGAAGCAGTCATGACATCAAGTCACCACTGTGGGGCAACCTGACATGAGTTCCTATAACACTTCATTAAATTAGACCTGAGACCTAAGTATTAATAAGATTTTAAAGATGTCACATATTCCTTTGGTCTTTTTTCTTTCTCCCTTTTCTGTGTGGCTAACAGGAAGTACTGAATTGGTTAATACAAAGACTACTTACGGTTTCAATATATCAAAAATGTCTAACTGTAGGCAGAATAGAAACCTTTGTGGTACAGCTGTTCAAGAGTTTGGCTGCTAACTAAAAGATCAGTAGTTCAAATCTACCAGGTGCTCCTCAGAACCCTAGAAACCCTACTGGGCAGTTCTACTCTGTCCTAAAGGGCCAGTACAAGTAAGAACTGACTCGACAGCAATGGGTGGGTGGGTGGGTGTGTTTGTGTGTGTGCATGCACACAGAGAAGTCTAACAGCAATACAACTTTGATAAATGAGGATCACATTAATAAGTAATCTTAAATCACTACCTTCATTAATGTCTCCCCTACAGCTTCTAGTAGTATTTTCATAGTTTACCTTTCAATTTTCATCTAAATCCTCCGTGTTTTAACTCACTGATGTGAGAAATCATGTTCTTTAACTCACCATTAAAAATATGCCTTTCTTCTTTACTACATGGAACAACTATGCTGCAATGACCTCATGTATTCAAGGATGAAGTGAAAACATGATGCACACCAACAGGATATTCACATAAAACACCTTCATGAAAAAACTACAAATTCCTTTTCTTGAAAGAAATTCTGAAGTACCTGAGCAAGTTCTTTTTGTTCATTCACTAGTCTGCTGCAGCTAGCAATCATCTGGTCCAGGGCATATAGCCTATCTTCTAGCCCTTTAATGGCTTTCATATTCTGATTATCAAGTTTGGCAATAGTCTGACGGCATTCTGCTACAAACGGTCGAATAATCCTTGGATCAAGCTAAATGACAAGGAAAACATATATGAATAAAATCTACAACAAACAGAATAGTTTAAAATCTATTTTACACTATTTTGGTACACTGCTTCAGAGGAAATCTAAAGGCAAAGAAAAATACAGAAAAGCAAAGACATGGGGAATGAGTTATTCTTTCACAGGAAAGTACAGAACACATTGCTGCAAAATGCTATGGAATACATATTTAAAAATATAGTTCCCAGAATCACCCATTTCAACCATATCATGATTGTTTCACAGTCTTTATAGAATAAAGCTGAGTTAATGATTAAATCACAGTAATCTTTGTTACTATTCAATCTCTACCATTCCTTGGGTTTAATTCTATAAATCTGCTGGAGTTCTTGGAACCTAAAATACTTCTCTCAATACTGCTCTTTTCCTTTGCAAGTAAAAAGACTCACTGTCTCTTCTCCTGCACTCTCCAAAAAAGCTATTCCACCAAAGTCCTTCACCAACTACCTTAGTCACATGAGGTTTTTGTACAACTTTGTCTTAACTCGACAGGCTACAGGGCATTTCCTTTGCTGGTTTCTCTCAGGTAAGAGTTCCTATCAGAGTACCTTTCTCCGGCTCCTCTTGCTCAGTCTAATCCTTATGTACAGGTAATTCAAAACTCTGCCCTTCTGTCCTTAGCCCATTTTTACAATTACTTATAGGACCTCACCATTAAGCATGACATACATGCATGTAACTCTGAAATCTATGTCAATGCTTTGTATTTTCATAAATTCATAACCTGTTTCTGACTGCCTGCTGATATCTCCATTGAGATATCAATAATAATTTCTTCTCTTAATGACTTACATCTGTCTCCTAATGCCATCCTCTAACAGCTTCCTTCTAACCACAAACCACAGGAATAAACATACACTACAGTACAGCCTTCACTGGTCTGACACCAGTAAATATTTCCAGTCTGCCTTCTTTGCAAACTTAATTACCTGTTATGTCTAGACAAACCCTAGTGTTTCTACCTCTAGTCTACGTGCGCATAACTTGCAACTAGGTAACGGTTCTTTAAGCCTGTCTCTGCCCTAGCTATACACCGCCTCCTCTGCAATCTTTTTTCTAAAGTAAAAGACTTATTTTATGCAGTACTTTTGTACACAGACAGCACACAAGTATTTACAGCTGAAAATCCATTGTTATATTAATCACCTAAGAAGATAAAAAAGTAAACTCAGAATAGGTGGACTTCTCCTTGCACAATATTGTCATAACTGAAACATCTACATAATGTGCATGTTTCCTCACTTTTCTCCATTGCACAGTAACAGAGTTCAATGTTCATGCACTTCTATTACACAATGCAAAGACTGACTGTAAAACATTAGGGAGACAAGTCAATGAAAATAAGATTAAAATTAGTTCAAAAAGTATCAATTTGGGGCGCTTCCTTAAAAAAATAGATACTGATATACCATTTGACCCAGTAATTCCACTACTTGGAATATATCCTACAGAATCAAGGCCTTTCACACCAACGGACACATGCACCAAAATGTTTATCACAGCACAGTCCACGATAGCAAAAAGATGGAATCAACCCAGATGCCCAACACAGGAGAATGGATAGGTAAACTATGGTACATATACTCAATGGACCACTACGCAATGATAAAGAATAACGATGACTCCAGGAAACATCTCATAACCTGGTTTCAACTGGAAGACATTATGTTGAGTGAAAGTAGTCAGCAACAAAAGGACAAATATTGTAAGACACTTCTACGATAAGATCTCAAAAACAAACTTGTGTATAGAAGACGACTCTGACAGCTGCAAGGGAGGGGAGGAAGGGAGGGAGGGGGGAGGGTTTAGATTAGATAGTTGCTAGAAATCTGGTTGGGAGAAATCGGTGATAGCACACATTAGAAACAAGAACAACATTAAGTGGACTTCAGCGTAACTTGAGCACTCCTTCCATCTTAACCCAATATTGCAAGAACAGAGTAGCTGGGGCATGGGGCAGGGGACCATGCTCTTAGGCAAAATCGAGGCCAATTGGCACAACTAGCGTTTTGCTAAGAGGGCTCTCTGCACCCCACACTGGTGAGTGGCATCTGGAGTTTTAAAAGCTGCCAAGCTGCCATCCGAGGACACAGCAAATGGTCCTCACTCAGCAGGAACGGATGCTCACCGAGGACCAAAATGACATGGGGTGAAGACAACCTAGAAGATAGAGAGACCCACAGGAGTGGGTGCCTACATCGACTTGGGACCAGAAGAACCAGATGGTGCCCAGCCACCACCAGTGATAGCTGCGATGGAGCTCACTACGTTGAGTCTCACTGGCAACACAAGAATAAAAAGCGGTACATCCCTGAGATCTCCACTAAAAGACCTCAATTGATGGTCCAGCAGTTTCGGGGTTCCCCTGATACCATGGCCCCTGGCCCTGGTGCTGCCCTTGCCCATAAATCATAACGAAGGTCCACTCTTTGGACAGGAACAGACTGGACTTGGCAATGCAGAGTGACCATATATTGGATGCACTTTGTGGTTCTATACATCTATAGGATATCATCCTGCTGACCTCTGGCTGGAGGAAGGAGAGTGGGTAGAGACGAGGGGAAAGAAGGCTGTTGGGAGGAAGAGACATGTATGAAGCAGAGAGGAATAATGTGCTGTCTCCGGACAGGGAGAGCAGTGGAAGTTGCATATAGGCGGGCATGTAAATTTATACGGGAGTGTACATTTTCACTTAGTTGTATTAAATAATTAAAAAAAAGTATCAATTTGGGCAAAATTATAATAATGTATAAACTTTCCATAGCTATTACTCAAAGAAGATAAAACAAACACAAAACTAAGCTGCATAATTATGTGTTTGTGTTTTATAAACACCTGAAAAGTAGATAGCTCCCAACTAGGATATATTTCAGTTATGAGAAACTGCACTTAGGACCATTTTATTTTTTTGGATACATCTTGTTAGTAATAGGTACTACACAGAGTGCTGCAATGCATAATTTGCTGACATCATCATTCTCAGATGTTCGATCACAGGTGTTGATTTTTATAATCTACTATTTAAAACACTGCTGCACAGATGAGGTTTTCTAAAAAATGGGCTTCAGTTGCTTGAAAACAGAATCAAACACTGATTATTTTCCTAACGTCAATAGGCAGATTTGGAAAGTAGTGAGATGTTACCAAATGACATGTGAAGAAAAAAAAGAAAGGGACCATACAGACAACTCTCACTGATTTGCTGACTACAAATCCCATTCCCATTCCTGGGAATAAAAAAGAGGATCCAGAATCTTCAAAGAGTTACTACCACAACTGACACAATGTCTGCATCTTCCAAATGTTCACTGTCAGTCTGTTTTTATGATTTGTGTACATTTTTTACGTGTGTATTCAATAAAATATATGTCAGTTTATATGTAACGGTTCCAATCCCCAAAGGTAAATAAGGATTGGATTTACAAGGATATTAGTAACAAAAGGCAGTAATAATAAAAATTAACAAAAAAAATGAGGTAACAGACTTACATCAGAAATGACTTGCAACAAAATGGTTGGAACAGAACCCCACACCCATATAATGCAACTGCACTGATTTGTGATTCACTGAATACAGGGTACATAACTTGGGTTCCTACAATTTTACTCCATTTAATATTTTAATTCCATTTGTCTACTGGTAATGAAAATTAAAATTTCCAACCAAAGACTTTCAAAACATTTTCAGATTATTTTAAACCACAGAATAATATTAATAATCAGCAAATTAAATACTTACTGCTACACTGCTGTCACATTACACAGATTATAACTAGGGTCACAGAACAGCATGTGTTTATAAAGAACTATTTAATTGTACTGTCTTCTTGTTGACCCTTCCAGTTCTTTGCACGGTTGGGGGGAGTAAGTTTTTGCACAAGAAACTAGATTGAGTTGTAAACTTTCACTTAAAACCCCAAACCCAAACCCACTGCTGTTGAGTTGGGTCTGACTCACAGCGACCCTAGAGGTCAGAGGAGAACTGCCCCACAGAATTTCCAAGGAGCACCTGGAGGATTTGAATTGCCGACCTCTTGGTCAGCAGATGTAGCACTTAACCCACTTACACCACCAAGGTTTCCAAATTTCACTTAAAGTAGTATTTAAAAAATCTTCAAGACTTCAAGTTCTACAAATTCTGAATAGCTGTTTAACTAATAACGTGATTTCCCTGCTAATGATTTTATAACTAACTTGTTTTCCCAACATATAAATACTTGCAAATTTTCTTTATTAAGCCAGGCTATTGTTTCTTCCCTCTTCTCACATAAAACGAACAAAACCTGACTCTGTCAGATCTCTCATCTTCTAAGCACAAAACACAAAAAAGATTTTTAAGACTGCTTTGGAAAAAAAAAAATCATTTGACTACTGGCAGATACAGCAGAGATAAGCGTTTTCATTTACTTATGGTGGTAACCCTCCTGTATTATAGACTTCCCTGCTTTAGTAAACAGGCCCTACTTGAAACTTTCTTTGTAAAAAAAAAAAAAAAGTCAAAATGAAATGCTACCCTAAATGATGTCTTCAGGGAAATGGAAACTGAAAGAATTAAGAAACCCAGGAACTTATTTTTAAATGTTTTCCATGTTACTAGTATCTACTGTAGCCCAGCTGATACCGAGGTTAAGACCTACAGCTACTAACCAAAAGGTCAGCAGTTCCACTCTATCATCAGATCTATTAATTCAAATAAGAAAAGTATATGCTGTATTTCAGGCATCGCAACTGTGTTCTCTAAAGAGTGAATCAAAGATAAAGTCTTTTCCAACTCAGCGCCCCGATGCCTTTAAAAACATAATGTATTATTTCTGCATCACTAAAACATATGCCCAAACTGAGCCAAAGGGAAATTTTGTATCGGATTATGGATCAGATATGAAGATATACTTACTCTTCTAGGTTTAAATTTTTTTCCAAGTATATATGAAGAGACAGTAATCCAAAACATAAACTCACTATAATTATAAAATTCAACTGAAAACATGTCTAAATTTTGAATTTCAAAGATTTCAGGAACATGCAGTATGTAAAATTTCTTCTTTTCAAAGTCAGAAAGATGTTTTCTAGCAGCAAAATGATTGAAAAGAAGCACAAGAGGGACTTTCTGGGCAATGCGTATGTTTACCATCTTGTTTTCAGTGGTTACTCCCTAACTAACTACTTACAATCTGTGATTTTACTGCATGCAAATTATTCCTCAATAACAGTTAGATATACAGCATATGAAAGTCTAACCATTCTGATTCATTATTAAGTAAAAGCAGAGATGGTCAAATACTACCATTTCATTTGTTTACTTGGAGAGTGTATAGCACTCAAATCAACAGAAAGAAAAATAACTGACCTGCTCAAGTCTTACCTAAGCAGACAAAAGAGTATCACTGTATAAAGAAGTGAAATGAAAGCAGAAAGTAAAATATCCATGTGGTATGACAAGTCACTCCTACCCAAAAACATTACAAATTCATCACCACTTTGAATGCATACTTTAAAGATTGGGTACTGCACTAGAAATGTTACTGTACTCTCTCTTCACAAATTTAAAATTAATCCATAAAGGTATATGTAAATAATTTGATCTGTCCAAGGTTACACAGTTGGTTAAAAATTTTCACGATAAGGCTTACTATTTCCATTACAATAAAATTCCCAACCTAACAACTGCTAGCAGTTAAAATCACTCTGGAATATCAAAGTAATATTACTTACTCTGTTCATAGAATCAAAGCACTTCCTGACCAAAGATTCCACATCATTAGGTCTATCTTGAACATTTATCCAGTCTAATAAAGAAACATTGAAAAAAGGGAGATCACTGTCTTTGGCATCTATTGAAGTTTCATCATGCTGGAGAGTACTAAGACAAGATTCCCTAATTTCTTTGCCACTTTCAGCATCTGTAGCATCTGTAGCTACATTTTCCACTGACTTGTGAAATGAGGTTAATAATGATTTGTTAGTTGTTCTAGGCAAATCAGGAGAAAGCACCAGTTCAGTGGATCTTTTCATCTCAGCCTTTTCTGAGTCTTCATGTTCAGGTAACGAATCCAGTCTTCCCAGACATTCCCTGTAACTGTGTCTGGTTAGGCACTCCAACAGTGGAATCTTAGCCATTACAGAAACTGCTGTTCCTAAACTTAAATAAACAACAACAAAAAAAAAAACCCTGTCATTAAGATCTTAAAATACAAAAAGATGTAAGTAAAACAGTTAGACTACTTAAGAAACAGCAAGCTTAAAAAAAGGCAGATTTTATTACAAATACAATCCTATCACTATCTTATCATTATACATTATATATGTGATATATACAAAATAGTCAGCCTATGAGGCATTCTCTAAAAGAAGCCTGGTACAGTAGAGACATAGAAAGACATCATAAACACAGTTAAATATTACTCTCAAGTAATGTTATGTTAACCACATGGACACTGGTCTTTTCCCAAAGCCTTTGATATAAAAATAATTATTTAACAAAGAAGATTCACTATTGCTGCCACTTAAATTGTAAACTTTTTTCTTTAAGTCATTAAAATGCTTTTAATACATGGAAAACGTATGATGAACAATTTTTAAAAAGATTAGGGTGATTGTTGTTTTCATTCTACTCCCCAAAATAAAGAAATAGAAAGAAAGATACCATTCAGGCAATTTAACACGTGAAATCTTTAAGATTCGAGTTATACAGAATCATATATAAGATGATTCCGACCTCTAAGTTAAACTTGCATACCTAATAGAATTCCATGAAAAACAGTAACTTAAAAAGACTGTTACATAAATTTTAATTACTTCTAGTCTTAATTTGTGAATAATTTTATCAGTCATCCCTTTCCTTCTCAGTATTTGCAACATTATCAAATTAAGGCCCCCAAGTCTATCTAAATCAGCATACCAAAAAATAGATAAACCTGAGTTAACAAGGTCAACAGGAAAAAAAAAGTGTCTACCCAATTCAAGGTTAAGATTACTAAGATTAGACACCCCTCAACCAAAAGAAAAAAATCAAGAACATAAAAAGTTCAATTCAAAAACAGAAAGCATCCAACCAAAATCCAAACCTACAGCGATGGAGTCGATTTCACTTCATGGAGACCCCACAGAACAGCGTAGAACTGCCCCATAGGGTTTCCAAGGCTGTAAATCTTTACAGAATCAGACTGTCACATCTTTCCCTTGCAGAGTGATTGGCTGTCTCAAATCGCCACCCTTTTGCTTAGCAGCATTGTGCTTTAACCACTGTACCACCAGGGTTCCTCATTCAAAGCACATATACACATACAAAAAGGGTTATATTCAGGCTGAATTACTGTTACATTTTTATATTCATTATACCCTATTTGTTAAGTGTATTTTCTTCAAGAACCACTGAGTGAATGTGCAAAGAAGTATAAATAAATCCAAACTAGAACAAAATGGCTTTTTTCTCTCATAAAACATACATCATGATGGCAAAATTTAGATGAAAATAACATTTTCCTTTACTGTCTATGGTTTCACAGCTTTCCTGTGAAACTATTTCATTAGTGTCTTTTCTTTTATGGAAAACTGATAGGGCAAAAAGTAGACAAAGGTTCTTGCTTTTAAGAAGCTTTCAAAGGCACTTTGAGCCTTGTACATAAAGGAATGTGGGAGACTAAAAACATATGGTAAATAAAATTGACCATAATTTTCAAGTTTTATAATCTATAAATCACTGTCATCAGTCTGTAAAAATAAAATTATAATATGCAGTCTATGAGAAACAAAATTACAGTGACTAAAACTAAACTGAAAAGATATTTTAAACAAATATCTATTTTAATGGCAAACATACTGAGTAAGTTTTAACTTGATGTCTTCTATGGAGTGCAGATAATTTGAATAAATACTTTCAAACTTAAAAAGCAGCTTTTGGTATGAATTTGAACAGTCCTCCAAATTGGCCATGATAGCAGCCCAGCCTTGGTGTTGAAGATGTTCATCATGAACCAGACCTTCACAAAAACAGCAAAGTTTCTTGGCAACTTCATACATCTCCTATATTTGAAAAAAGAAAAGAAAAAGAAAGCAGAAGAGACAGAGTAAGAAATGGCAATGGTTTTATATGCACATTATTTTACATATATGTATATACATTATTTAAAAACTGTTTGAAAAGGAACTTTTTTAGTTTATCTTCTTTTTGATGCATCCCTTCATGGCGCAAACAGTTAACACACTCAGCTACTGACTGAAATGCTGGAGGTGCAAGGGTATGCAGATATGCCTCAGATGAAAGGCTTGGCAAATTTTCCTGAATAATCAGCTACTGAAAACCCTGTGGAGCACAGTTCTATTCTAATACGTGGAAGGTTGCCAAGAAGTGGAGTTGACTTGATGGCAATCAGGAAAACTGCTCACGTACTTAAGAACTTAAAAATATCACACAGCATACAAACAGTAAGATGTCTTTCAGTAGATACCCTAAGAGATGGTCAATAGAAGAATTAAAATACTTATCTAAAGCCAATATACTAAAGGAGGCAAAAACTGAAGATAAAGAGAGAAAGAAAAGAAGTAAAGGCTTTCTGAAGCACTGCAGCATGAAGAGAATTTGGATTAAAAAATGGCAAAAGAAGCATTCCACAAGAAGAGTAGGGCACAGTAACCTTTATGGAGTAATGCTGTCAATGTCATCACTGCATAATAACACAGTATTATGAGATGCTGTGTCATCTCATTAAAAACTAGTCTATCACACTGACTCAAGAAATACAAAGGGGGAAAAAAAACTTCAAAATTTTTACAAAGATGGGAGGCATGTGACATCCTACAATGATGTAACACCCTACAAAGTATAGCTACAAATTGAAAACATTTAAAATTATTATAGAATTCCAACTGGCCATTAATTACCTTAAAGATACAAACTTTTAAAAACACCTAAAAAAACAATGAAAACATTATTCTTCCACTGACTAGCAATTCAGTAAGTAGTTTTGAGGCAGTATCATTATTTCAGAAAATATTATGTTAACATACAAATTGAGCCCAGAAGATATAGCTTAAAAAGTAAGATATCTCACAAAGATCAGGCCAGAAATAGACACACAAGATGTAAAAATATCTGCAGAAAATACAGAAAACAAATTCCTAAAACATGAAAGTTAGCAAATGTGAGAAATTAAAATATTCCACATAAAGATTTAGATTTCTGGAGTAATTAAGGAAGGAACAAATTAAAAGGTATTATTTAGGAATACATACATTGTATGTATGTATGACAGAAGGAAGAATAACATGATGCATAGACACAACATATACGAAGTTATAGAGAAAAAATCAGCCAAAAGGAAAGTAGACAAAGAATATGAACAGGTAATTCACAGGCCACCAGAGATATACACTGAAAAACTGTATTTTATTGTTTATAAATGTATAATGAATATTTCTGAGTTTGACCTCACTAATAATCGGGTAAAATGAAAGTAAATTAACACCAAGGAAGCATATCCTCTGCTCACAAAAACAACACAATTAATTCAAAAGTTGTCTTCAATGAGACGACGGCACTTGGCTGGCTCAATGAATGGAAATAAATACTTCCAAAGCTTATTCCTGAATGAAGAGCAATCTGGAAATAATAATCAAGCAAATATATGAGTGGGCATAGCAAATCTACTTTCAGGAATCATCTGCATAAATACTTATACAGACATACAAACACAAATTATCCAAGAAAAGACAATTTAAGTACTCATTCAAAGGGCTACTCATCTAAGTTATGATACATCAGAAATTGAGTTTGGAAAAATATATATATATACCAAATACTCATTGCCGGGTAGGGCACAGGAATGGAATAGAATACAAAGTTCCCTTTCAATCTACATGTCTTGATATTATTTTGAAGTTGTATAAGAATTTTAAATTACAATTAACCACTGTTAGTAAAACACAAATTGAGCCCCAAAGTAACAGCTTCAAAATTAAAGTATCAGTGTTTTCTTTGTGGGAAGCACAGTGATATGAATGGAAAGAACACTGGACAAAGAGAACAGCAGCCCCTTTTCAATCTAACTAACAAGTTAAGCCAAGCCAAGCCAAGCGCCCTCGAGTCAGAGCCGACTCTTAGCCTTGAATAAATTATGTAAGCTCATCTACCCTTCTTGTCTCATGTATAAAGGAACAAAAGTTCTTAATGTAAGAGGACAAGGTAAAGATTTTTTGTCAACTTCTCCCCCCTGAACCCCTGAAACTAACCAAATCCAAAACTTCTGATATATCTGTATCAGTACTATGAAGAATGTGAAAACTGGATCAAGTTGGATGAAGCTGATACAGGTACTACCAGTGCAGACTTTTAACAAAACTTGAGAAGAACTCTCCTTGTTTGAAAATAAACAGGAAGCCTGTATGGGCTGCAAAGCCCTCCAAGAGCTCTATCTGAAAACCAAAATCTATCTATATGACATGCTTTCTAATTGAACAAAATATCAGAGTAAAATCTATGAGGTCAAGCAGTGAAGGAAAGAAGTGTCTTTCTCACTTACACACACATCCTGCATCTCAAAGGGTCTTCTCCATGAGCTAGCGGAGACTATCCTATACCCTAACCTACTCTATCTTCTAGGAAGGAAATACTAAAGAATTAAAATTTACAGACAAGGAAGAATTTAAAACATGAAATCTATGCTAAATTATTCTAAGTGGGGGAAAAAACATGCAATATGAATGAGGGAACTAAAAGACAACCCTGGGACAAATGTGAACTGTGAATTAATATGAACTAAGAACCAGAAAATTCTTTGTGAAGAATTTAAAAATTTATTTTTAGGAAAACAGAGCTCAAAGTAGAGATCCACCGCTTTAAAAATGATACAAGGAAATAAAAAAATTAGCTGGCTCAATTAAGGAATTACGTTGAATAGGAAAAAAATTTATCAGTGGCTACACAGGGCACTGAAAAGGGAAAATAGAAGAAGGCCTTGCCTACCTTTTAATAAAGAATTATCTACTGTTAACAACAAGATCACAGACAGCAAAAGACAAAACAAATAAATGGGACCTCATAAAAATTAAGAATTTTGTCCATCAAAAGACTTTATCAAAAAAATAAAAAGAGCAGCTACAGACTACAGTATCCTCAGAAACCATATTTCTGCTAAGAATCTAATAAGCAAAATATTTAAAAAACTTACAAAACTTTATAACAAAAAGTCACATGAGGGCAAAAGCACTTGCACAGACATTTCAATACAAAGGATTTTCAAATGTCTACCAAACGCAAGAAAAGATGCTCATTATCATTGTCATCACAGATGCAAACGAAAATCACACGGAGATACCATTTTATCCCCACTAGGGTGGGTAAGGAAACCCTGGTGGCACAGGGGTTAAGTGCTACGGCTGCTAACCAAAAGGCTTGCAGTTCAAATATACCAGTCACTCCTCGGAAACTCCACGGGCAAGTCTACTCTGTCCTATAAGGTGGCTATGAGGCAGAATCAACTCATCATCCATGGGTTAGGGTGGCTAAGATTGAAAACAAAAAAAGAAAACAAGAAATATTGGTCAGGAAGTAGGGAAACTGGAACCCATTTTCACTGCTGATAGAAATATGATAATGGTACAGTTGCTGTAGAAAACAGTGTGGTGGATCCTTAAACACTTTAAAGATTAAACTACCACGACTCAGCAATTCCAGGCATATACCCAAAAGATACTTGTACATTAATATTCACTGCAGCACCAGTCAGAATAGCCAAAAGGTGAAAACACACTAAATGCTCATCAACAGTCAACGGATAAACAAAATGTGGCACACACATATGATGGAAAACTACTCAGCCAGTAAGAGAAATGAAGTCATGATATATCCTACAACATGGATGGAGCTTAAGGGCACTCTGCAGAGTGAAATAAGTCAGTCACAAAGGCACAGACATTGCATGAATTCATTTACATAACAGCATGAGAACAGGCAAATGTGTACCTATCAAAGCTTAGTGGTTACAAGGAGCAAAAGAGAGGGCAAAAGGGGTGGAAAATTTATTGCTTATGGAATATTGAGTTTCAGTTTACAGTTGCATTATGGTAGCATTGTATAGCCAGTTATCAATGAATTGTACATCTTAAAAGGCTGAACTGGCAAAAGTTGTAAGAGATACACCTACGACGATAAAAAACAAGCAGCTGCTGAGAACGCCTATGTCCAAACACCTTATGTATATGATTCCCTGGTTTGGAGGGTTTAAGGTCATGGTTTCACTGGGACACTCCAGTTACTGGCACACTATTCATTTTTAGTGCTTGTGTTCTACCTACTGGTTCTCTGTGTAGGTCCTGAGGTCTTAAGAGCGTGCAAGCAGTTATTCAAGGTACAACTGGTCTCTATTCACTATAGTAATAGACAGCAAAGCTGGGCTGCAGTCAGCTACCTTTAATGAACATTTTGATCAAATATCCTAAAGAATTCTGATCAAAATGGAGGGAAAGGCTGAACAAAATCCCCAATTCTAATGGAATCCAGACATTTTGGAGCCACAGAAACTGGACAAACCCTTCCAACTACTGCCATGAGAAACAACAGTTTGGCTTAACTAGTAAAGAATGTAATCAAATTGACAAGATAACTAGTGAAGAATGTAATCAAATTGACAAAAGAAATCTGAAAAAGTAGACAGGAATGTTATGGGCAGTGACTTTATGTTAATGGGGGAGGAACAACTCAGAAAACAAGGATGAAAATGGTTGCACAACTCAAAGACCAGAAATAATGTCACTGAATTGTACATGCAAGCACCATTAAATATGGAGGAATTATTCAACTGGTGTGTGTGTTCTGCTGTGTATATTCTCAACAACAACAAAAATATAATTCTAAAACTAAAAAAATGACCACTGTTCCTTCTGAGGGAAACAATGAAACTAGAAAGACAATATCTGGCCTATATAAATCTGAAAGTTAAAATGGATAGGTTGCTTTGAATCACAATGAACTCAGTGGAAATGGATTTGGTTTGGGTTTTTGTTTTTTATCCCTAGAAAATCTAACATAGATCAATCAACATGAGATCATAACCTAGTAAAATAAATGGATTTTAAGGAGTTAATCCTATGGGCAAAAAGGAGCCCTGGTGATGCAGTGGTTAAGAGGTTGGCTGACAACCAAAAGGTGGACCAGTTTGAATCCCCGAGCCACTCTCTGGAAACCTACAAGACAGTTTTACTCTGTCTTATAGGGGTTGCTATGAGTCAGAATCAACTCAATGCTATCACTTACAAAGGGGGAAAAAAAAGCAAATCACTGTAATGCAGAAGGAGGAAATCAAGTTGGCTTCAGGCTTGTGCCTTGTGTATTGAGATGCTAGAAGTCTCAATACTTACATCAACAAAAGACACTAAGATGATGACACACACTGTTTCATATGCTGCCAACTACCTAATAAATATTACATACAATACATAAATATCTTTAAGGTCCTCTTTCAAAAATGTTGAGTCAATTCTTACTCACAGCTACTTCACAGGACAGAGCAGAACTGCTCCACAAAGAGTTTCCAACGAGTGCCCAGCAGATTCAAACTGCTGACCTTCGGTTATAGCATACACAGCATGTAACCATGCCACCACCAGAGTTCTGTGCAATACATAATTCACATAATATAGCTCCTATAATCCCTTCTTGAAGAAACTCCCAAACTCATTGCCATTGAGTCAATTCTGACTCATAGTGACCCTGTGACAGAGTAGAACTGCCCCACGGTTTTCAAGGAGCACCTGATGAATTCAAACCGTAGACCTAGGGGTTAGCAGCCATAGCACAGAATCACTAAACCATGAGGGTTTCCTTGAAGAAACTACTAAAGGACAAACTTCACTGAATTAAGAAATACTATGAATACAGGTATTGTGGTATTAAAAAAGCAAACAAACAGGTAAAAAGCATGGAGCTCACTTTTGGATGGAGTCTAATCAACTACGATCATTATGTTTACTGAAGAGAATGTAAAGATTTTAAACCATCCAGTAATTTACTTCCCATCAAGTAAATTCCCAACAGGAACCCTACAAGACAGAGCATTTCACTTCCAGTGCTGAAATTTTACACAAATGGCAACTACTACACCTTTCTTCTTTGGAGCAGCTGGTAGGTGTGAACTGCCAACCCTTCACTAAGCAGCTTAGTGCTTAACCAATGCACCATCAGGGCTCCTTTATAAGACATCACAATATAGACATAAAGGCAACTCTTGTGGAAGTTTCAAAATAGACAGAGATGTTTCAAACACAATTAACAGTCGAGGAACCATGGTGGTACAGTGGTCAAGAGCTCTGGCTGCTAATTGAAAGGCTTGCAGTTCAAAACCACCAGCTACGCCCCAAAAGACCTATGCAGCAGTTCTAACCTGTCCTATATGGTTACGATGAGGTGGTACTTCTGTTGATTTCTCATCAGCTTTGCTTTACCAATTAAATGTGCATATCTTTTCATACTTTAGCAATTGGTTTTAAAAGTGTTTGGATGTTACAGGTGTAATTTTCTTAATAATCTTATCAAGTTTATCTTTTTTTTAACTTTCTTATTGTGACTAAGTAAAAACAATCCAACTCATTTTGCCATACAAAACCCCAAACACACCCCTCTATGTAACTATCTGCTCTCCTCATCCTGTGATAGTACACTTTCATCTTTTAATACGGAATATGGTGGACAAATTAAAAGAAATCACGCATACATTAGATCATATTAATTTCAATGTTTAGTATTCACTGTTTTTATTATTTCCTTGATAAATTAATGCAATTATGGTTTCTTAGCTAGTCTCTGATACTCCCTATAACCTCTGAACAGTATCGGGCATCTGTCTGTGGTAAAACTCTAGTGGTGTACTGGTTAAGTGCTAAGGGTACTAACCAAAAAGTCTGCAGTATGAATCCACCAGGCACTCCTTGGAAACTCTGCAGGTAGTTCTACACAAGGTCATTGTACATCAAAATCAAATGGACAGCAGTGGGGTGACTGGGTGGGGTAAAGAACCTAGTTTTACCTCCAGTAAGACGGTATTTATCCTTGCCTACTGGAAAATGCCTTTGTCTGAGATTTCCAGGCCACTACTGGAGAATTTCTGATGGCAAGTAGGGCTGATCAAACAAGACTCACCTAGGAGGCTAACATCAATTAGCCTCAGGAGCCATGATGTAAGCCTATTATATAAGAATGTCTGAAATTAAAAAAAAAACAAAAAACAAAACCTTGAACAGTAAGTATGGCTCAAGGAACTTCCTGGTTGCCAAAAGCATCTCCTTTTGGGAGGGCAGTAAGTCCCTTAGCACATACCAGTTTCATGTTGGTAACCCTCCCAGACCTCACCTTGTCCCTTTCTTTGCAGCCTTTTTGGCTAATAAATTTGTAGTTTTAAGTACAGTATATTCTCCATGAATTTTGTGAGTCATTTCACTGCATTATCAAATCCAAAGGGGTGGCAGGAAATTTAGGGGTGTTGTGTAAACTATCCAGATTGTGACAGTATCCTGAAGATGTAGTGAGAAAGCAGGCAAAAAGGCTGGGGTGTCATGTGGATTTCCCAAACTTGTGGCTAGCATCTGACTTCCTGACAGTCTTAATGACTGTAAACTCTTACCCAGCTCCTCCTAGTGGCTAAGTCAGAGACAGTGCCATAGGGGTGGCTGGTAATGAGGATGGAAAAATGACAGTGTAAAGACTGGATCAGTCTCCATATTTCGGGGGACTAGATTCATGCTAATCTTTACATGCACTCTTCAAATATTTCTACTTCACTACAGTCTCTCTTGACTCTTACCTAGATAAAACCTTTAGAGCATCTTTTTACTTAGAATACTGTACTGTTAAATGGTGCTGGAAGAGTTTACTTCTTCTAATTCCAGGTGAGCATCGTGGGGCCGCCACGTGTGGAAATCAGCTGTGCAGCAACTAACAACATCATCCTATCATTATTCGTATTATTAATATTGTATGTCCTTCTGATATGTGCTTCTCTACTGTCTGGCACAAGATCTCTCAAGCCAAGGGCCGTCGAGTAGGATCCGACTCATGGCGACCCTAGGGGCCAGGGTAGAACTGACCCCCAGAGTATTCAAGGAGGCTTGCCTTTATACTTGCCCAAGATAAGACACCAGTCATTTCTGGAAGAAGGCCTCTGTTCATTCTAATAGGAAATGACATTTTGAATGTTCCGCATCTTTCTTCCTGTATCTCTTCTGCTTGAATTTCAGAATACCAATTCTACATATTAACAGCAGTGATGTTCTTTCTCATTTCTCTATTTCCTTTTAAAATCAGAAATATCATATCAGCACATATTTATTGGTTCTTGACATAAATGAAGATCCTCTTTTCTGTGTATCATATGGGCTTGACTTTTATTTAATACCTTTTGGTTTATCTTCTTTTCCACTTGTAATCATTTGAAATTTACATTATCTTATTTGGTTATCCTTTCATTTTTGTCACACATACTTATTATTTATTTTTTTTCTATCAGCATGCAGTATCCAAATTGAAACTTTTAATTTTTAACATTTAGCAGTAGTATAGCCTAAAATTTTACTTGTTCATTAACACATCAGTATTTTTACTCTTAATAAGAAAAAAAAACAAGTCTAAAGGACTCTGACATAAAATCAGTTTACAGAATGTTTTTAGAAATAATTTTGTCCTTTCAAAAGTATCTCTGAGTTTTCCAATACTTTCTAACGTAGTACTATCCTGAGCTCTATGAGTCATTCTGGTGACCTATCACAACCGAGGTAGTAATGGGAAGCACCAAATTTGCAGCCAGCAAATCAGCAGTGAAGGTGACTCTGGTGAGCTTATTCCAATTTAAGGTTGTACCATATGTGAAAACTGGGGTATTTTCATAAATGCATGTACTTCTGAGGTATTCAACTGAATGCACCAAAAGAATGTGTTTTCTCTTCTGGCTCCTGGGAGATAACCTCTAAACCCTGAGAATTTCCAATGACTGGAAGGTCTGTTATGCTAACAAAGTGACCATCATTTGAGGGCTGAACATGCCAGAAAGAGTCACCAACTCATGAGAGGAAGGCTGAAGGCTGAGTTCAAGTAACAGGTAAAATGATCCCATCAATCACACCTGTGAAATGAAATACACATACATCTCTAAATCTCTGCACACTAAACTGCAAGTAAGCTTTCTGGGTGGTGACATCCATGCACCTAAGGATGAGCCCTTGGGGCACAGAAGATTCTCATCCTATTTGGTCTCTTCATCTGTATCTTTTGTCAATGTTTTAAAAAAAGTGTGCAGTAGGAGTCAAGATGGAAAACTAAGCACACATCTCCCTAAATCCCTCTAGAAACCAAGGCCTGAACTGATGATTAAAGGAGGCTTCTGGACACCTAGTGAATCCTAGGACACAGCATAGGGCCATTCAGACTACATACCACTGAGTGAGAAACTTCTCTTTTGCCGACCCCTGCCCTTATTAAGCGCCAGCTCTCGCAGACTGTAGGTAGTAACTCACCATTTTAACTTTTTTTTTCTCTGTCTTGGCTGGCGGGCAGGGCTGGGGATTGACTAACAGCAGGAGTCAGGCGATCTTGTAATGGGATCAGCAAGTGGAGTCACATTATGAGAGCCCAGCTTTGGAATCTGTGCACCTCCGTGCTTTTGACTTCTCTCTCCTAATCTACACCATTGAATAGCCTATAACAAGGGAGACGGGAGAGCTTGTGTGGGACACCATTTTGATTGTCTGGGAGGTGGAGTTAACCATACGAACGCCTCAGCTAGGCCTAATTCTCAGGCTGAGAGACAGTGCCTGTCCAGGGAGCACTTTTCGCACAGAATAGCAGTCTTTTACACAGTGTGGCCACCAGATGATGGCAGGATGATGTGGATAATGATAGGATAACGTCATTAGTTGCTGCACAGCTGAATCCCACACATGGCGGCCCTATGATGCCAATCTGGAATTAGAAGAAGTAAACTCTCCCAGCACCATTTAACGGTACAGTATTCTAAATTAAAAAAATACTCTAAAGGTTTTATCTAGGTAAGAGTCAAGAGAGACTAAGGAAAAAGTATGGGATCACAGTAGTGAACTAGAAATATTTGAAAAGTGCACTGTAAAGATTAGCATGAATCTAGTACCCCAAAATACAGACTGATTCAGTCTTCACAGTATTCTTTCTCCATCCTCATTACCTGCCACCCCTATGGCACTGTCTCCCTCTGACTTAGTCACCAGAAGGAGTAGACTTTCTGACTCAGAAGACAGAGCTATTGACTCCAGCATCTAAGGGGAGAAATTAGAAACAAAGACACAAGAAAAATGAAGAAGCATATGGGACTCTATTAAGACAAACAACCTATGATTAACTGGAGTACCTGAACAGGGCAGGACACCTGAGAACACAGACAGTATTGTTTCTGAGCTGCTGACAGAAAACTTCTCAGAAATCATGAAACAAGAGAATATAGATATGCAAGATGCATACCAAATGTCACTCAATATAGATCTCAAAAGAAAGGCTCCAAGACATATTATACCCAACCTTAACAAAATGAAACATAAGGAGAAACTGTTGAAGGCAGCAAAACTCACAACAAAGCTAACAATCAGAGGGAAACCCTGTAGGTTTTCGTCAGATTTCTCACCAGAAACAAAGCTGGCACAGAAACAATGGGATGACACACTCAAAGCCCTGAAGAAGATAAACTTCCACCCAAGAATTATTTATCCTACAAAACTATCTTTCAAATATGAAAATGAAATTAAGACATTTTCACATCAACAGAAACTCAGAGGCTATGTAGAAACTAAACTGAAGCTACAAGAAATACTGAAAGAAGCTCTTGACTTCAAAGAACAAAACCATTAACTTTGCATTTTAGGAAGAAATACAGGACACATCATCCAGAAACCTACTCAGTCAGGGAAGGCTCCAAACTCAATCAAAGCTGTAATATTAAAAGAAGTGTATCAGTAATTGTATCTTGGAAACTATCATATAAAAAAGAGGAAATATTACAGTTGCTATTCTCCTTATGGATGGAGATAACATTACTAAGACTTGCAGCAGTTAAAACTGTGTTTGAATATACATTACTAAGGGGGGTGACAGGGGCTGCTGTAAAGCGCAATAAAGGTGCAACATATCAAATCAAGAAAAGTAATACAGGAGTCTGAACAACCATGAAACCAACACTAAAAAAGGTGAAAACTCAACTCATAAAGAAGAATGTCCCAGAACAGATAAATAAGAACAAGAGAGAAAACATCAACACAAAAATCACAGTGACAGCATTAAACACATAGCTATCAATAATTACATTAAATGTGAATGGACTGAACGCTCCAGTAAAGAGACAACGAGCGATATCCTGGATCAAAAGACCCAACCCAACCACATGTTGCTTACAGGAAACTCACCTTAGATTTAAAGATATAAACAAACTGAAAATTAAAGGATGAAAGAATATGTATGAAGCTAACAATACACAATGAAGAGCAGGTGTGGCAATACTAACCTCAGATAAAATAGATTTTAATATAAGATCCACCAATGTGGACAAGGATGGACACTACTGCTGAAAGGTTCAATACACAAGCAGGACTTAACAATATTAAACATTTATGCACCAAATAGAAGAGCACCTAAATACATCAAAGAAACACTGACTACACTCAAAAACGAGATAGATCGCTCCACAATAACAGTGCCAAACTTCAACGCTGAACTCTCAATATTGGACAGATGGTCTAGAAAAAAGCTCAACAAAGACACAGAAGATCTTATTACACAATTAACCAACTAGACTTCATTGATATATATAGAACTTTCTATCCATCAGCAGACAACTACACCTTATTCTCCAGGGCACATGGAACATTTTCCAGAATACACTATGTGTTAGGACATAAAGCAAATCTCAACAAAACCCATACCGTTGAATTATTGCAAAGCATCTTCTCAGATATTAAAGCCACAAAAGTCAAAATCAATAGCAGAAAAAAACACAGATAGAAAGTAGAACTCACAGAAACTGAACAACATCTTGCTCAAAAAGCCATGGGTTACAGAGGAAATCAAGGATGAAATAAAGAAACTTATGGATTCCAAAGAAATCAAAAACACTTCCTAAGAGAATCTATGGGATACAGCCAAAGCAGTCTTCAGAGATTAAGTTTATAAATCCACACATCCAGAAGGAAGGAATAACCCAAACCAAATAGCTAACTCTACAGCTAGAATAAATAGAAATAGAACAACAGAGGAACTCCTCAGGCACCAGAAGAAGCAGAACTAAATGAATTAAAGTACAGCTGAAAAAATTGAAAAGACCAAAAGCTGATTTTTCGAAAAGAATCAACAAAATTGACAAACCATTGGCTAAACTTACTAAAGAAAAAAAGGAAACAAATAACCCAAATAAGAAATAAGAAGGGAGTTGTCACAATACATCCAACAGAAATCAAAATATCGTAACAGAATACTATGAAAGACTGTACAGTAACAAATTTGAAACCCTAGAGGAAAAGGACAAATTCCTACATTCATATCACCTACCAAAATTATCAAAAGGTAAACCAGAACAACTTAATAAACTCATCACAAAGGAAGAGATTGAAAAAGGCATCCAAAAGCTACCAACCAACAAAAGCCCTGGCCCACATGGCTTCACTACAGAACTCTACAAAGTTGTAGAGAAGAGTTATCTCCAATACTACTAAGACTATTTCACAGCATAGAAAGGGATGGACTACTCTCAAATTCATTCCATGAAGCCAGCATAATCCTGATACCAAAGCCAGGGAAAGACCCAAGAAACAAGGAGAACTACAGACCACTATCACTCACAAAGCTAGATGCAAAACTCTTCAACAATATTCTTGCCAACAGAATACAACAACATATCAAAAAAAAAAAATTCATCACGACCAAGTTGGATTCATACCAGGGAAGCAAGGCTGGTGGAACATTAGAAAAACAGTTAATGTGATCAACCACATAAATAATCCAAAAGACAAGAATCACCTGATTTTGTCTATTGATATAGAAAAGGCATTTGATGAAGTCCAACACCCATTCACGCTAAAAATTCTCAGCAAAACACAAATAGGCGGCAAGTTCCTTAATGCAATAAGGGTCATTTATACAAAGCCAACCACCTACATCATCCTAAATGGAGAAACTGAAACAATTCCCCTTGAGTATGGAAACTAGACAAGGATGCCCACTCTCACCTCTCCTATTCAACATTGTACTAGAAGTTCTAGCCAGAGGAATTAGACAAGACCAAGAAATAAAGGGTATCTGCATCGGCAAAGAGGAAGTAAAACTCTTACTATCGGCAGATGATGTTATGCACAGAATCCATAAGTTAACTACTCAAACTGATAGAAGAGTTCAGTAAAGTCTCAAGATACACAATAAACGTAAGTAAATCAGCAGGATTCCTTTATATCAACAATGAGACTGATAAAGAAGAAATCACCAAATCAATACCATTTCCTATAGCCCCCAAGATGATAAAATACCTAGGAATAAATCTACCCAGAGAAATAACAGACTTTCACAAAGAGAGCTACAAGCCCTTACTACAAGAAACTGAGAGAGACTTACATAAATGGAGAAACCTACCCAGCTCATGGATAGGGAAGACTTAACATTGTGAAAATGTCTATTTTACCCAAAGTAATCTACTTTTATAATGCAATCCCAATACAAATTCCTGTGGCATTTTTTAAGGAGATGGAGAAACAAATCATCAGCTTTGTTTGGAAAGGGAAGAGACCCCGGCCAAGTAAAGAACTACTGAAGAAGTAGAACACACTGGGAGGCTTCTCACTACTCGACTTTAGAACCTATTACACTGCCACAGTAGTCAAAACAGTCTGGTACTGGTACAAAAAGAGACATACAGATCACTGGAACACAGCTGGGACTCCAGAGATGATACCATCCTCCTATGAACAGCTGATATTCGACAAAGGCCCCAGGATACTGAACTGTGGTAAAAGCAATCTCTTCAACAAATGGTGCTGGCAATAAACTGAAACAAGACCCTTATCTAACACCTTATACAAAAATCAACTCAAACTGGATATAAGAGCTAAATACCAAACCTATAACGAAGCTCATCCAAAAAAAAAATACGATCAACAACGGAAGTTTTAATACACAACGCAGATAGGCATCAAAATCTGACAAACAAAGCACATTAACGTAAGACAAAACAGACAAATGAGAACGACTAAGAATCAAACACTTTTGCTCATTCAAAGACTTCATCAAAAGAATTAAAAACCACCTACAGAATGGGGAAAAATATTTAGCAACTACAGGTCAGACTGACATCTGATTTTCATAATCTATAAGGTACTACAAAATATCAGTAAGAAAAAGATGAATAATCCAATTAAGCAATGGACAGGAATGGATTCGACTTGGTGACACAGAGTGACCACATCATGTGTGCACTCATGGTTCTAAGCCATCTATAGGATGTCGTCCTGCTGATCTCTTACCGGAGGCATGGGAGAAGGTGGAGAGGACAGACAGGAAATTGTTAAGAGGATATGACTTGTACACAAAGGAGAGGAAGAATGTGCTGTCATCAGGCAGGGAGAGCAGGGGGCACTGCACATACGCAGGCACACAAATTTATATGGGAATGTACACTTTCACTCAATCAAAAAAAAAAGTGTAATCATGAAATAGAACTTTCTTAAGCTCTAGGAGTCATTCTGGTGATCTGTCAAAACTGAGGGAGTAATGGGAAGTGCCAAATTTGCAGCCAGCAAACTAGCAGTGAAGGTGACTACGGGAACCGCCGAGCTTACAACTGGTATCTTAAATCTTAGACTTGGCAGTCTGAAGGTCTGTATTCTTTAACTGTGTGATCTAATTTATAATAGCAAAGAACAGAATTAGAAGAACTACATTTGCAGTTGGTGTTAGTAAAGCTATTTAGAGTTCGCAGATGTCATACACGTATACACACAGACACACAGACACACACAGAGTCCACAGACATCCTTTAATACCTCACTAAAACAAACTCATAACCAAAAGTTAATACTTAACTAATAAAAAAATTTATACATATGCTTGTTTTATATAAGATAAATATTATTTTACTGATTTGAAAACATGCCTATTTTTATCACGTCTGAAAGCTGTCATGCAATCTTAAGTGCAAGAATGCTGTAATATGCCTTACTGACAAAATACATTTATTAGCTATGTTTCATTCAGCTTGAGTCATATAAGCTGTCCATGTGTTCAATGTTAATGAATCAACAATATAGCACATCCAAAAAAAAAGGGAAATTTGCCAATCTGAATGTGCAGTCACTCCAGAACACGTTCAAGTAACATCTTTAGCACATGACAAGACTATGGGAAAAATTTATGGATTTATAACATGAGTCCCAATTTAAAAAAAAAAAGTAGTAGACGACATTGTTGTGAGACTGAAAGGAAAAAAAAACAACTATGATCACATAATATGGGGCCATGAAAATGTTAAACCCTGTTCAGCTAGTGTTTTATCTTAACAATGGATATAATTATTTGTAAGTAATACACATTAAAATAAAGTTTCTGTAACATACACACACACATAAAACAAAATTATGTATTAAGTGGTCGATGAAAATTCTATGACTAGAGCCCTCAGTGGAACCTAATTCTGTATTTCCCCCAAGAACAATGACTCAGTATTCTCTAACTCAGTGTTTGTGGTGACTTTACATAATTATCAAGGTTGACCACAACTATCTGCATCTTACCATCTAGGAAAGACGCTGAACAAATCATATAGAAACAACTTTTCTATTCTAAAATCCTGTAATTCTTTGTAAATGTAGAACGATCAAATGATCAACAGTGTATACAGCCCAAAACGAAACCAAACCCACTGCTGCCAAGTCAATTCCGATTCACAGTGACCCTACAGACAGAGCAGAACTGCCCCATAGAGTTTCCAAGCACCTCGTGGATTCAAACTGCCAACGTTCTGGTTAGCAGTGATTGCTCTTAACCACTACACCAGCAGTGTATATAACACTGTATTTTAAAAGCTAAATATATTAACAACCTTTTCTTTTTCCAAGAAAGTTTACTATTTTCCAAGCTTTCTGCACGCGTCCTGTGTAATTCACACTACTATGATACTTAGGTGTGAATGCTTTTAGAAGCAATTGCTGTTAATTCACGTTTACTAATGCCTAATGAGGTAATTGGAAATTCTGGTGGTGCAGTGATTAAGTGCTACAGCTGCTAACCAAAAGGTCAGTAGTTCAAATCTGCCAGGCACTCCTTGGAAACTCTATGGGGCAGTTCTCCTCTGTCCTATAGTGTCCCTAAGAGTACTGATCGACTTGATAGAAGTAGGGCTTTGATAATGAGGTAATCCTTACAATATGGCCAACAAGCAGCATCATAACAGATAAAATACTGACATTGTCAAGAATTTCATTTTACTTTGATTCACAATCAACATGCATGGATGCAGTAGTGAAGAAATCTAAAGACGCATTGCAAAAGATCTCTTAAAATATTTAAAAAGCAAAAATGTCATTTTAAGTACTAAAGTACAGCGGACCCAAATCACGGTACTTTCAATCATTTCATATGCATGTGAAAGCTAGACAATGTATCAGGAAGACAGAAGAACTGATGCACTTGAATAACGGTACTGCAAAAAAATAATGACTACACTATAGACTATCAGAAGAATGACAAAATCTGTCTTGGAAGAAACATAGCCAGAATGCTCCTGAGACCCCAGGATGATGAAATTGCACCCTACACAATTAAGACATATTATAGGGAGACTAGTTCCTGAAGCACATTATGCTGGTAAAGCAGAGAGTCAGCAAAAAAGAGAAAGATCCTTAAGACAGCGGCTGCAATAATGGGCTGAAACATAACAATAATTGTGAAGACAGGGCAGGACCAGGTAGCATTCTGTTCTATTATACAGAGACAGAGTCGGAATGAGCTGAAAACTGACTTGATGGCACTGACAATAATAACAAAAACAATGAGCTAAGACAAGCCTCGGGATCTGTGCTGGATTACTAATTGAAAGGTTGCCGGTTCAAGCCCACCCAGTAGCACAGTAGAAGAAAGGACCAGCAATCTGCCTCCATAAAGATGCCGGCCAAGAAAACCTAACGGAGTTAAATTCTACTGTTAACATGTGAAGTCACTATGAGTCAGAACTCACTCAACAGCACTGGGTTAGTTAAATGAGCTAATGTTTATGACATCATTATCATCTGTGTAAGACATAATTTGAAAAATTTTTCCAGTGTGTCAAGGTGCAGTATTTTGCTCCTGCTTACAGGATAGCTACGAGTAGTAACTAACTTACCAGAACCTAACAACATCAATTTGTCATACGTGGTGGCTCGCATGTTGCTACAACGCTGGTTACCCATGGTGTACAGGTTTCAGCAGAGCTTCAGGACTAAGACAAACTAGGAAAAAACTCCTGGCAATCTACTTCAAAAAATTAGCAAATGGAAACACTGCAGATTCACAAAACAGTACTGTCCAATAGTATCCAACATGCCAACAATCATGAGGATGGTGCACGGCCACGCAGCATTTCGTTCTCTTGTACACGGAGTTTGCTGTGAGTAGGATGTCAACTAACAACACTTCTAATTTTAAACTATAGTAGAGGCAATGACTTACAGCATACTCTCAAAAAATAACTGTTTGTATCTTACCACTGCAAGCTGTGTCCTGGAAGCTACAGTGTGAAAAACTGCAGGCATCATAAGAGACTCTTCAACTTTTATTTCCATGTCATTTTCAGTTGAAAAGGTAGTTTTAGGAATAGCTGGCGGACGATCACATAAGATCATTTCTTTGTTAAACAGAAAAATTGGATTTGTGTCCTATGTTAAAAACAAAAATGTATTTACAAAACCGAAATAACATGTATGCTTTGGCAATTATTCAAAACCAAAATGAAACTTTTGTATTATCCTTACACATGTAGCACATAAATCTTAACTTTGAATGTTCAATTCCCACCACCTTATCTCATGGGAAAGATGAAGCGTCCCCACACAAAAGGGCTCTAGACACCCACCGTCCCAGCGCTGTAGGTACACACTCTTCGATCTGCAGCCATGCATTCTCCTCCATTGACCACCAGGACCTGGTGCTGAACAGCAATCTTATATTTACTTTGAATGGCATGTTTAAGGTCTGTCACACTTAAAAAAAAAACACAAAAACAGCTATTTACATTTGTCCCAATCACAAGTACTTTTATTTTCATGACTTTACATCTGAATTATTAAAATTTTCCTGCAAACATACGTAAAAAAGAAGTTTCATGTTTCTTCAGCTGGATTTCATAATCAAATGGCTGATACTGGATGAATAAGGCATCTGTATGCCACATCAATAAAAGCATCTAAGAAATACAGGCAGCATATACAACTGTATTCATGCTGTAAATATAATACAGCAAAGGAATATGTTGAAACTGGCAACTGTATTTTAAGATCCTTAGCAGACATCACATAAACTACACTAAGTGCAAGCCACATGAAAATTCCTCTTTTCTATCTTTCAAAATACTTTTTCCTTATTTAATGGAAACCAGTCCTTTGAAAAAACAAAGTAATTCCATAATTTCATATTTAAAACCAAGACATGAGTACATTTAAAAACAGTTATTTACTGTGTCTATTTCCTTCTCTTCTCTGGGAGGTCTGAGAGCTCTCCTTACTTTCCACAAACAGGAGAGAATTTATTATTGAATATCCGAAACCCCTACAAAGCTGAAGGGCCATTAGTTTGGATTTAAAAGTTATTTTATTCTCTCATTAACAAATAAAACAAAATCTTTTTAATTGTAAGAATAAAAAGAAAAGATCAAAGAAAAAAACAGTCAAGAAACAAAGCGATAATATATAAAATGGGAGAAAATATTTGAGAATGACAGATCTGAGTTTAATCTCCAGAATATATACAGAACTACAACACAACAACCACCACCAAAAATGTTAAGAAGATATATAAATGACAAATAACAGTAACGAAGTTTAGGAATTTACTTATAATGTAGCTTTGCTTGAAATCAGTTTTTTTTTGTGCTATTGTTGCTCATGGGTAGATTTATTAGACAATGTTTTCATGTAAACATAAAAAAACATGAAAAAAGGCAACTTGAGTGCTTCAGAGGAAGATAACAAATGTGTATGTAATACACTGATATAAATGACTTTACAGGTGGCACAGGGCTACTTCTTCTTGATAACAGATTTGTTTTCTCAAAATCAATGATTTCTTCTGAAATGTCTTACAAGCAAATAAAATGAAAAATTATGGAATATATGAAAAATAACTCACGTTTGCACTGTAAGCTCTGTGTCAAATGTTAGGGTTGTTCCAGTATTGACCAGAAATACATATAACTTCATGATGGTTTTTCTAGATTCTGTGAGTTTATACCTCACCCTCTGATACAAGTACTAGAACAAACAGAAGAAAACTGATCAATTTCACATAGTAACAAATACAATTTTACCACAAGAAACAGAAATCTTACTCTATGATTAATTGTACAATTTGGTAAAGTGTTGCTTTAAAAAAATGACACTAGAAGCAAAAACTATAAATAAGGTCAGTGAGTAGAACAATAGTCGGTATATTTATGTGTATATTTTATCCTGTTCTCATGTTACCCCTCTACATTAAAAATAAGAATAAAATGTTTGGTCAAATATCTTTCTAAACCCAGGAAGCTGTTCTGTACTTTTGCCTGTTGTTTCACACTAACAAACTGATTCAGATTCACAGTAGCCTTATGTTACAGAACAGAACTGCCTCAAATGGTTTCCTGGGCTGTAATCTTTAAAGGAGCAGATTGCCAAGACTGTTCTCCTGCAGAGCTGCTAGTGGGTTTGAACTGCTGACCTTTGCAGCCCAGTACTTAGACCACTGCACCATTAAGTTCCATATTTGTTGTAGTTAGGTGCTGTCCAGTTGGTTCTGACTCACAGTGACCCTACGTTCAACAGAATGAACCACTGGTCCTGCGCCATCCTCACAATCATTGCCGCTTCACACCATTGCTGCAGTCACTATGTCTATCCACCTCACTGAGGGTCACCCTCTTTTTCACTGTCTATTTTACCAAGTATGACATCTTCCTCAGGTCCAAAGTACTTGAGGTGGAAGTCCTGCCACCCTTGCTTCTAAAGGGCATTCTAGCTGTACTGGTTCCAAGACAGATGTATTTGTTCTTCTGAAAGTCCATGATATATTCAATATTCTTCACCAATACCATAATTCAAATGCATTAATTCATCTAAAACTTCCTTTAATCATTGTCTAGCTTTCACATGCACATGAGGTAACTGAAAATACTATGGCTTGGGTCAGGTACACCTTAGTCCTCAAAGGGATGACATCTTTGCTTCTTGACACCTAAAGAGGTCTTTCGCAACAAATCTGCCCAATGCAATAAACCGTTTAATTTCTTGACTGCTGCTTCCATGGGTGGTGATTGTAAATCCAAGTAAAATGAAATCCTTGACAATATTTTGCATAGTAAGAATCAAATACTCATTAAGAGCTATGAGAAAATATCAGAAACATTAAAAATGTATTAATCTTATGCTTAAACTGACTACTGGAAAGTTAAGTATTGTCATTACTTGCAGGTTAAGAAAACAAGTTAACTCCAATTCCTTTAATTAGCTTCCTCTTAATCATGGACCCACCTAAATAGTGAGTTAAAAATCCTTCAATTTAGGCCTTAATAGTTACATCACCATGTGGAACAGTAAAAAGAGCAGAGATCTGGAGATCAGAACATTTGAAACACCTCTGATATTAATTCTGACACTGCTCGAGTTAAAATCATATGTGTAGTAACTGGGACCTTCTAAAAATTAAATGTGTTCATCAAAAGACTTCACCAAACGTGTCAAAAGAAAACCAACAGACTGGGAAAAAAGTCTTGTCGTGGACACATCTGGTGAGGGTGTAATCTCTAAAGCATACAGAAAACATCAATAACTCAACATTGAAAAGACAAAAATCCAGTAAAAAACTGGACAAAAAGAAGACATTCCACCAACAGATACATGAAAAGACACTTGCAATCATTAGCCACCTCGGAGATGCAAATCAAAACTACGATGACATAACATCTTACCCCTGCAAAAAATCAGTAAAACAGAAAACAACAAACACTGACAAGGTTGTGGGAGACAAGAACTCTTATATACTGCTGTTGGAATTATAACATGGTACAATTGTGGAAAAAAGCTAAAAATAGAAATACATTAAGATCCAGCAATCCCATTCCCAGGTACATACTCTGGAGACAAAAGAGTCATGACATGAATATACACTGCAGTATTATTCACAACAGCAAAATGATGGAAAATTCTAAGTGCTCATCAAGAGATGGATAAACAAATTATGGTATACATATACAATGGAATATTACACAATGATAAAGAATGATGATGAGTCTTAAAACATGGACAAATCTGAAGGACATTATGCTGAGTGAAAAAGTAAATTACAATAGGACAGCTGCCGTATGTCCTCAATTTTTAAAAAGTCAAGGAAAGATACAGACACAGAAAGCAATATTCTTTGATGGTTAACCAGCACTGGGAGGGGGAGGAAAGGAAAATGACCTTCTCAACACTGCTGGGAAAGGCAATAACCAATACAGGCTAAATCTATATAGCCTGAGAAAAGTAAATAAAGACACTGAGAGGTATGCAAGAATAAGGTACGATTCTGATAACTACTGTCACAATTTTGTAACAACAGTAAAAACAGCTAAAAAAATTCATGTGTGGTTATATAGATATCTTTGTTATGTATATATGTGTATAGGAAGGCATATGTGAGTACATGCATGTGCATGCATAAGTATATCTGTGGGAATATGAGTACTACATCCTTACACAAATAACATATTGTCTACATTTGTTGGCTAAGCCCCCTCCCCCTTCCTGCTCAGAAGTGCTGCCACGTCAGTCCTCTTCTACATGTAGTTATAATTTAAAAAATGAGCATACAGCACTTATGAAAATACCTTAGGGGGCAGGTGTAGCCGTCAAATGCAGAAGGCATTAATTATGTGCACAGAAATACAGTACATATTTGTGTGTGCTACATACATACATATATATAAAATAAAACACATAGGAGGCAAAGCTATGAAAACTTCCTGGACATATTCAAATACCTTGCAAGACTGTTTCACTTAAAAGGCTTAGAAACATACTTCTGTGGGGCAACTGAGTCAATTGGCATTGGCACAACACAGTTCATAAAAATAATAGTCTACATTCTAGTTTGTAAGTAGTGTCTGAGATTTTAAAAGCTTACAAGCTGTGGTGCAACTGATCACTTTTGTGTGGACTTTCTTGCCACAGTCTTCTAATTCCTACCTAAGTGAACAGGTACAACTGTGCAGATACAGAGTATTGGTCAGTGGCGCCATCCTGCTGGGCTCCAGGTGAGGTACAAGGCAGAATATTCTACCAACACTGAAAGAGAGTAGCCATGAGCAGAGACTGCCTCTTTTGAACCCAGGATCTCTGTGCTTAGAATAGAAGCTCCTGGATCCAGGAGACACAGAGTTCTAACACTGAAGACAGTGAGACTTGATGGCAGGAGAGGCCAACAGGCATCCACACACTGGGCTTCCCAGCTCGAGGCACAAGAAAGCTGAGTACCCTTGGGCAGAGGTTGAGGGCCAGGGAAAGATGTGACTATGAGCACAGCTAAAAGAGGCTCCTGATAGAGGTACTCTGTACCCTGAGTGTTCCTGAGCCTTAACTGCCGTAAGTATTGTCTGCAAGTTCTGTGTTAGCCTTGTAATAAAATTATCAATCTCAATAGAGAAGTAGAGAGTACTATGGGAGGAGTGGGTTGGTATCAGGATTGGTAAGAAGGCATGTCTGACCTCCTACTCAGAGGAATTAGCCTTAGGCTGCTGATCGGACACTCCTTTTCCTTTGTGAAGTTAGAGGAGGTCAGAAACTGCCTCCACACTGTTTTTATGTAAATAGACATCTAAGACACAAATACTGGTTTTCTACTCATCTAGAACGAAGCAGAATGAAAGACACCGAAGATTCCAAGAAGAAACTAATCCAAAAGACTAATCCACTGCCTTCAAGTTGATTTCAACTCACAGTAGCCCTACAAGACTGTGGTGGGTTTGAACTGTTGACCTTTTGGTTATCAGTCATTAACTCTTAACTACTGTGCCACCAAGGCTCGGAATAGTCCACATGAAGGGGTAGAGGTTGCCTAGTTACCACTACTGACCACCCTGAACAGACACACAACCAAAGGTCCCCAAGAGAATGGGAGAAAAAACTAAAATTCCTACAAAAGGTGAGACTTACTGCATCAAGGCAGACTAGCCAAAGCCAAGTGCCGTGGAGTTGGATCCGACTCAGAACCCCTAAAACACCATTTTAATTTGAAACTGTAGCTATTTCTGGAAGTCACCTTTCATCCAAATAATAGACTGGCTTATAAAATGCAGATTAAAACTGGTTTATGTTTGCTTGCTTGATACTGGCAAATGCCTTCTTGGTTAAACTCAGTGAACTAGAAAAGAAAATTTTCTGGATTATTATAGGTAAAGACAATTCAAATCTTAACTACTGTGTAGCAATAGCACATGACTATTGTACCATTTTTTTGTTTGTCTGTTTCAAAATTACCTTCTTAAAACTCTCTACTTGGACTCTTTTTCATAACCACATATTCTATGAAACCATAACCATGTGATCACTCCATTACACTATGTCATGAATACTGTGCTTCCTTAAATAATCAACTATAAGAGCATCCAGTCCACATTCCCCCTAAAGAAAAGCTGAGAAGATAAGGAGGGGCTGAAAAGCTAGATTAATGGAAACAATAACAGTGCTGACACACTGGAAAAATGCAACCAATGTCACTGAACAATCTGTATAAAAATTGCTAAATGGGATCCTAATAGGCTATATAAACTTTTAAGTAAAAAACAGTCAAACATTATATATTTTTTAAAAAAGCTATACATAAATATCAAAATTTAGCATTTTATTTTAAGAAAACAGAGGTTAAAATCCAAAAGATTCAAGAAAGTGGTATAAGACAAGAATGAATAAATTTCCAGAAGTTAGCAGGTATCTTCCTTTTTGCTTCTTCCATTTGAATCTAATATAATTATCTGGGATAAAGAAGCAAGTAAGACTTTTAAATTAAAATATATCTAAAATCATTTTTTAAAAAATGCATTACATCAACAACTGTTATAATGGTAATAATTATATGACTTACCGTCAAGAACTGTGAAAAAGACTACCACTTCTCAAAATGCAGATTAAAATTGGTTTACGTTTGCTTTGCTGGATACTGGCAAATGAACAGCCTTCTTGGTTAAACTCAGTGAACTGAAAAAGAAAATTTTCTGGATTATTATTATAGGTAAAGACAATTCAGTATGTAGCAACAGCATATGACTACTGCACCATTTTTTTGTCTGTCTGTTTCAAAATTACCTTCTTAAAACTCTCTGCTTGGACTCTTTGATAACTACATATTCTCTGAAACCACAACCATATGGTTTCCACTTAGACAACTTCATTGAACTACACCAAACAAAAGTCAGAACTAAAATGTCCTGTAACTGCCAACTCCTAAAGCTGTTTTCCAATCCAGAAATTCAGCGAAATTGCCTAGGGAAACTGGCTCCCATACTTTTGAGTATAAAACATCTGACAATTAAGTTCACGAACTCATCCAAGAAAAAGTGTTACACACCTCATTGCTAAGTATCACTATGATCACCTATGAAGTACTCCCCTTGGGAAGCTATGCACTGATACCAGTCCCTAGACCACCCTTCAAAGCAATTTTGGAACTCTTCTTCTGGAATGGCCATCAGAGCTGTTGTCATATTACCCTTGATGTCCAGAATGTCATCAAAATGTCTTCCTTTCAATATTTCCTTTATCTTCAGGTAAAGAAAAAAGTGACTAAAAACTCCCTCACCGACAGTGCCATGTGAGTTAGTGGTGCACTGTTGTAAGAGTCATGAGTCGTTGGCAAAAAGTTCAGGTCATTTTCATCTAACTTTTTCACACAGCCTTTTCAGCACTTCTAAACAGTAAACTTGGGTTAACTAGCCAGCTGGTACAAACTCATAATGATCCATCCCTCTTCATTTAGACTGACAGGAATTTTTGGTCTTGGAAAATTGGCTGACTTCTATTGTACACTATGATGCTTTGTTTCAGTGTTGTACTCATATACCCATATTTCATCCCCAGTGTAACACAGCCCAAAACATCATTTTGCCTCTCCAAAATGTCTTGGCAAACTTAAAACCTTCCTTTGCTTTTGTTTATCGGTGAGCTCCTTCAGGACCGTTTTTCCATACACCTTTCTCATGCCAAGATTTTCAGTTAAGGTTTTCCTAATGTCAACTGATGTTTACTTGGTCTGCTTTGGTCTGCTATGTTTCTCACAGTCAGCCAATCTGATGCACAATTTGGTAAATTTTTGTAATGTTTTCATCAGTTCTGCTTGTTACTGACCACCCTGACCTCTTTTCTTCATGACATTTTCTCTCCCCTCAGAAAAACACTTACTCCATTGGGACGCTGCCGTTTTCTTTGTGGCATTATCCCCATAAATTTGGATTGACATGTTTTTGATTTCACTTCCACTTGTGCCATATTTAACAAGAAGTTTAAAGTTTGTTCGTTGGTCTACTTCAAGCTCTGATATTCTCACAGTGGCACACTAAAAACACACAACAATGAACTCAGCAAGATTCTGCCATAAGTCAATACAAACACAGCTCTGAGACAATGATATACCAAGATTATGACACCTTACTGAGTTGTCTCTACAGTGCTGCCAAGGTAAGTGCATGGTGGCAAATTCACAAACTTAATTGTCACACCTCATATGATCTCGGGCCAGTTACCCATTTTTATAAAATAAGGATAAAAACGGTATTGTGTGTCAGTCTCTTGGTATCCATGAGCTAGTATAATCTCCTCCCACCTTGAGTATGGGCAGGGCTTATGACTATATCTAACTAATAAAATATGGCAAGAGATGGTACGACTTCCATGATTGTGCTACTCAAGACTATAACTTCGATCTTGCCAGTTGACTCTCTTAACAGGCTTTGATTAAGTAAACCGTAATACAAAGGGGCCCATGTAGCAAGGCTGAGGGTGACTCTGACTGACAGCCAGCAAGAAAACAAGGACCTCCAATTTTAACAATAACCATGTGAGCTTTGGAAGCAGGTCATTACCCAGCTGAGCCTAAAACAGGACCCTAGCCGTGGCTGACATCATGAGTGCAGCTTTGTGGGAAACCATGAAACAGAGGATCAGCTAAATTGTTCCCAGATAACAGGACACATCACAGGGGTTAACAGAATTAATGAGAAAATTTGTGTGTGTATTGTATGGTACCGGGCATATAATAAGCATTCAATAAATGACCCTCTGATACTTTCCTCAGCTGTTCTTCCTTCTTCTGTCAACTGTGAAACATTACGGTTGGATTTTAGCCCTCCTTTCTCACTCTTACAAAGGCAAGTTCATCTGCTTTACGACTTTGCCACGACATGACTCCTATATCTAGCTCAAAGACCTGCATTATCCACCTAATCCCATACAAACAAGTCCAAATCCACTTCTTGGCATGCATTTCAATACTGTTTCTACATGGGTACTCCTTATCTTCTCTGCTCACTAAAGCTACTTGCTAGAATCTACATTCACCAAATTTCACATGCTTTCCTATATCTTTCAACCTTATAAAAATATATATGTCAGTCACACCAGCAATTCTGCTGTCAACTCTAATGCTACAGTTTTGAGTGAACATGTATGTCCATTCCTAGTTCTACTGATGCTCATCATCTCTGCTCTGGACATACCTTCTCAATCTGTTCCACATAAGCTCTATCCTTAATCCACCATTCTCCCTACTACCTTCAAAAACATTATTCTGAGTGCTAGGCTGTGATCAAGTTTTTCTACTGCTTAAAATTTATGATGAGTTCAATAATTTTTATAGACGCAGGAACCATTTTATGAGTCAGATCCAACTCAATGGCACTTGGCTTGGCTTTTATACCCAATGACTCTATTCTTATTACTTTATTATTTCACTTGATGCTTGCAAGAATTCTTTAAGATAGATACTACTATATCTCTCATTTTACAGAATTTGGGGAGTTACAAAATTACCAGGTTATTAAATGATGAATCCAAACCAGGCAGTGCAACTCCACTGTCCCATACCTTTAACCACTAAAACGGTACCCAGTAAGACATCACCAATACGGCTGAGCTTCTACCTCTGCTACATATAACTTCCCACTTTCATTATTCCGTCACTCTCAATGTTTCAGTCTCAAACACCACACTGCTTTATCTCTGAACAAATCAAGCTGTTTCAAGTCTCCATGTCTTCAGAAGGGCAGTTTTCCTTGCTTAGAAGTCTACCCACTTGTCCCTCCAGCTATGAAAACTCCTTCCTTCTGCTCTCCTACATATGCAGAGGCTCAGTCACACAGAATCAGTCACTTCATCATCTGCACTAACTAATCTGTATGTGCTTCTACACTTGCCAACACTGCAGTATTTGTTTTCATTATTTCTTACTTTTAATAATCAGCAGGGACTATACGTTCCTATGAAATAGCTCTAAAATACTTTTTGAATAAAATAAAATGCGAAGACTCCCAAGAAGTTTCTTTATACCTTTTCTTTCACTATTCCTGATATCAGAAAAGAAACCAATCAACTGTCATTCAGAGGAACCTAAGTAAGCATCTATACATTATTCTTTAAATGTGATCTTACCCCACTACTCTTACCCCATTCCTTATTCCTAGTCTCAGCAGCTGGACTTATAATTTAAAACAAACAAACAAACAAACAAACAAATGCTGTGAAATGGTGTTAATTTATAAGTGGGTATCATGATGGTAGTGCAACCGTGAACATACTAAAACCCACTGAACTATACATTTTTAAAGGATGCACTTCACAATGTGTGAATTATATTTACATTTAAAAAGTGAACATCCAAAATAATTAGGGTTGCCATCCATTTTTTTTGTGCTTGTAGAGTGACATATTTATTTCTAGTATTTGTGCTTACTACATGCAAGGTACTGGAAAAGTTTATATCTACTATCATCTAGTCCTCAAAACAACCCTATCAGGTAATGTAATTCCCAGTTATAGATGAGGAACCACAACTTGACCAAAGTCACAGAATAGTGACAGAACTAAGATTTAAATTTCATGTCTTTATTCTTCCTTTCTACCAGCAATGGTGTCCATACAAACCACCTGTGTCTTCACACAACTGGGTTATATAGCTAGTGTCCACCACTCATCTGTTAATTTGTTATACTGTGGTGGCTTGCATGCTGCTATGATGCTGAAAGCCATGCCACTGCTACTTTAAATAATAGCAGAGTGACTGACAGCACACAGGTTTCAGCAAAGCTTCCAGACTGAGAAACTAAGAACAAAGGCCTGGCAATTGGCTTTCAAATATTAGTCAATAAAATCTTTATGGATCACAACAGAACATTATACAGCTTGCTTGCTTGGGACACATCATGAGGGGATGAACTTCTGGAGGATGAAATCATGTTTGGTAAAGTGGAGAGTCAGTTGCCAGCATGTTTGAATCTATCATTGTCACCACTGTGGGGACGATGCTGGGCCAGGAAACAATTCGTTCTGTTGTATAAAACATAGCCAACAATTAGCTGACTCAATAGCAGCTATCTATCTCTATTCTTTAGATTCCTGACAGGATATCTAAAATCACCCCAAAATAAAAATTCCAAGTGTAATTAAAACTAGAAAGTAACTTGGCTACTTGCATATATGCTCATTCACTGTACTACAAAGTTCTGATTAGACTATACATAGAAAAAAAACTATTTTTGTTCTCAAGTCCTATGTTGTTACAGTAACACAAGGACAAAAATTTCAATGTTTTGCTTTAAAGATGTATAAAGCAAAACATTTAAACTTCAGTTAGGTATGTACAACAAAAAGTTTCCTGCATCAGTTGCAACTGGGGCCCCTGCCAAGTAGCCCACTCAAAAAATTCAATAAACTTTTCACAACAACCTAAAGAGTGTTATTTAATCTCAAAAATTTTACCCAGAATGTATTTAAAAAAAAAACAAAATAAAAACTTTCAATACACAAAAACCCAACTAGGAAAATGGGAAACATTTAAAGATACTCTACAAAAGACAGCCAACAGTATATATTTAACATTGTTAACAAAAAAAAACTAAGCACACTCACACATGCAACATCAGTCAATTTTAAAAATCATTATGCTAAGCCTATGAATTCAGACTTACTATAACCTACTATTTGGTTGTACCTGCATGACATTTTGGAAAAGAGAAAATACCCCACTGTTGTCAAGTGGATTCTGACTCAGAGCAACCCTAATAAGGTCAGACGAGAACTGTCCCATGGGGTTTCCAAGATGTGTCTGGTGGATGTGAACTGCTATCTTGGTTTAGCAGCAGAACGTGTAATACCTGTGCCTCCAGGGCTCCAAAGACAAAACTCAGGGGCAGAAGTGTGGAGTGGAAAAATGAGATTGACCGCAGAGGGGAATAGGTGAATTCCGTGGGTGACAGAAATGTCCTACATCTTAGTTGTGATGAAGTTCACACACAACTGTGTACATTTTTCAAAACTCAACTAAATGTTTTAAAAAGGTACATTTTACTCTAAATTATGTTGCAACAAACCTGACCTTTAGGAAATGCTTCAAGATGTCTAATGGTAACTTTAATGATACATCTGGACACTGTAATATACACTAACTACTAATTTAAGAAATGTTTACTGTCTTCCTTGAAAGGTGTTTTCTTGATTTAAGTATCATAGAAGTTAGTGTCATTAGTAACAAATAGTTCTTGCCTCCTTTATCAGTTTGAAAACTTTGGGGTTTTACATATTTTTACACAATGGCTGCAACAATATGCTGCAACATACCAAGAATCATGAAGATGGCCCAGAACCAGGCAACATTTTACTGTCACACATAAGGTCATGATGAGTCAGTCAGACAACTAACAATGACAGTGTTCAAGGCCTGACAAGTTTGCAAACTCATCAAAGAACTGTTACATACCTCATTGCTGCATTATCATTACAGTCACCTTTGACACACTCCCCTTGAGAAGCTATGCACTGATACCAGTGCCTAGTTCATCTTTCAAAACAATTTTGGAACTTTCTGGGATGGCCATCAGAACTGTCATCATATTACCCTTGGTGTCCTGAATGTCACCAAAATCTCTTCCTTTTGATATTTCCTTTATTTTGGGGTAAAGAAAAAAGCCACTGGGGAGCATGTAGGTGTTCCAATACAGTTACTTTATTACTGGCTAAGACTCCCTCACAGACAGTGCCCTGTGAGCTGGTGCATTGTCATGACATAAGAGCCATGAGTTGTTGGCAAAAAGTTCAGACTGTTTTCGTCTAACTTTTTCAAGTAGCCTTTTCAGCACTTCCAAACAGTAAACTTGGTTGGTTGTCCAGCTGGTACAAATTTTTGCAATGTTTTTCATCAGTTCTGCTGGTTACTCGCCGCCCTGACTTCTCTCAATCAGTGATATTCTCTCTCTCCTCAGAAAAACATTTAATCCATTTGTACACTGCTGTTTTCTTCATGGCATTATCCCCATAAACTTGGACTAACATGTCCCTGATTCCACTTCCATTCTTAAAAAATTTAACAAGAGTTAATAAATTGCCTCATTCGTAAAAAAAAAAAAAAAAAATTTAACAAGAAATTTAATGCTTGTTAGCTGCTCTAAGTCAAGCTCTGATGTTCTTGCGACGACACACAAAAGCACACAATAACAAAAGCACACAATAACAAGACACCATTACATGTTGACACGAACCCTTAAATACCAGGGTTATAAAACCCTACCAAGTTGTTTGTACAGTGCTGCCAACATAAGCGCATGGGGGCAAGTTCATGAACTTAACTTGAATTGGTTTCAGTCTCTATAAAGAAAGAGGTGACTCAGTAATTCATCCAAATCTGACAAAAATTTACTGAAATTAAGTGCAAGGTACTGGATATCCTGCCATCACTGAGCTCACAGACTCAAAAGAGAGAAAGTTGCATTAAACAAGAAGAAACCAAGAATGGTATCAACAGATAGCTGGGTCAACTCCAACTAATGGTAACCTGCCCATGAGTCAGAGGAACAAAACACTGCCCAATCTTATGCCATCTTCACAATCACTGACATGTTGGCATCCAATGTTTTGTGGCTGGTGTGCAAATCCATCTCACTGAAAGTCTCTCTTGCCCTAACTGGCCCTCTATACTTCACCAAATATGATATGCTCTTCCAGTGACTGATCTCTCCCAGTGATGTATCCACAGCAAGCAACTTGGAAGATTTGTTGCAATATATAGGGTTTTCAATGAATATTTTTCGAAGTAGATCACTTGGTTTTGCTTCCTACTTTTAGTCCAGGAGGTTTGCTGAAGCCAGTCCACCAAGGGTGTCCTGTTGCTATTTGAAATAGCAGTGACATAACCTCCATCATCATAGCAAAATACAAGCCATGACAGTATGAAAAACTAACAGATAGGTGGAAGAATATGGTAATAAGCCATGACAACAAATGAAATAAAAGGGAGAAAAAAAAAAAAAAAAACAGTGGAGTAGAAACTTTAGATTCAGGTGACTGAGGAAAATCTCATTATGGGTTACATTTAAAAAGCCAAAGCTGAAAAAGCAGGGATAAAGTAATACAGACACATTTATCTTTCTCTTCCTTTATTTCCTTTTACATACTTTTTTAACTTCTTCATTTTGATTCACATTTACAATCAGAGAAAACCTGCAAGGATAGCACAAAGGACAACAACCAACAACACAAAGAACTAACTTCTGTTACCCAGATTACCCACTGTGAACATTTTGTTCCACTGGCTTGATCACCTGTGCCAGAGCACACTCTTCTCTTCTCACAAACGCACACACGCACACAGCTTTTCGGAACTGAGTAATGTGCAAAGTCCCCTCATTCATTTAATAAATCAGAGTGTAACTATATTAAAAGAAAGGATTTTCTTATACATGATCAGAGTACATTTATTCAATCATAAAATTCAACATTTATGTAACAGTACTAACACACTAGTTCATATTCAAATTACTGCCCCAGTGTTGAATATCCTTTTAGGTTTGTTTTTACCACCCCCTCCCTCTTTGTGGTCAAGAATAAGGAAATCCTGATGGCATGGTGGTTAACAGTTACAGCTGCTAACCAAGAGATAGATCAGCAGTTCCAATCCACAAGATGCTTCCAAGAAACTATGGGGTCAGTTGTACTCTGTCCTGTCGGGTCGCTATGAGTCAGAATTGACTTCATGGCAGTAGGTTTGAAGGTTTTTTGGTCAAGAATCTAATTCAAGACCATATGCTGTATTTTTAATTATAATCTCTTTTAAATCATCTTTAACCTGGAACAGCTCCTCAGCCTTTCCTTTTCATGATCAAGGAACAACACTGTTCTCAACCCGTCAGAGGTTTTGGGAACTATTAAGGACTAAAGATAAACTCAGTTACATTCCCTGGTGCAGAGTGATAAAAATCAGTTTCCACAGGGGCAATTCTGACTGGTGGCAACCCCATGTGTATCAGAGTAAACCATACTCTAAGGGTTTTCAATGGCTGATTTTTCAGATACAGATCAGCAGGCCGCCTTTCTTCTGAGATGCCTCTAGGTAGACTTGAACCTGTAATCTTGTAGTTGGCAGGTGACCAATTAGCAGTCAAGCTGTTTAACAGTTTGTATCATAGGGGATGGGGAGGTGGGCATGGGGTACTGATAAAACGTAGGAGTGTGCTCTGTGCTCAATAAACAGTGGAAAGGTGCCAGATTTGGACACTGAAACAAGAGGTATAGTCTGGCATGAGTATATAGTATGACAAAAGGGGGATATTCTACCCACCATGATAACAACATGCTAATCTCACAGACAGACTATTAGCATATATTCACAAATAAACGTGAGATGGGAGATGGCTCTTAATTGAATATCTATCTGGTGTTTCAACCTAAGAAACAGCTCAACCTATCTGCATACTTCATGACCAATTTAAATTACTTTAAACTAGTTCTGATTGCCCTGGATCTAGGACCCATATTAAAATTTGACTCCATTACACAGGCATGGAAATTCTGGTAGCAGCATAGTTAAGAGCTATGTTTGCTAACCAAGAGGCTGATAGTTGGATCCACCAGCTGTCCCTTGGAAACTCTAAGGGGCAGTTCTACTCTGTCCTATAGAGTCGCCATGAGCTAGAAATGACTTCACAACAGTCTGGCTTTTTGTTTTATATTTTCACACTTGGAATCATTATTTATTATTTAGATTGTTTTTTAAAAGTTCCTGTGATGTTAGCATTTATGAATTTGTCAGTTTGCTTAGAAAAACAGCTTCTGATCTATTCTGATATCCTTTTCGTGTGTGTAGTTAAGAACAGACACAGTACATATACCAATTCAACAATCTCTATATGTAAAATTCAGTAACATTCATTAAGTCAAGTTGTGCAACCATTCTTACTCTCGTTTTCTGAACTGCTCTCTCCCATTAACATAAAGTCACTGTTCTCTCAGTTTCCTATTTAGTCTTTTGAGTTGCTGTTGTCAATCTGACCCCATATAATTCTTTCAAAAAGTGCAACATGCAAGACAGACATTCCTTACCAGTTAAGTCAAACTGATGTTCGTGTTTAAGAAGACTTAAGGAAATATTTTTGGATTACAATTTAAAAATTATCTCAAGGCAGTAATTGTTGGGGTTTCTTCATCCTCCATGGCTTCAGAATGTCTAGATTTCATGTGAATCTGAAATTCTCTTCTGCATTTTCCCCCAATTGATCAGGATTCTTTGACCAAAACATTCAGTGATGGTATTTGAGTACTATCCACTTCTTCTGATCTCACGGCAAAGAAGGCATTGTTCATGGAGGCAATCAGCCTCACATTTCATTTCCTCTTTCTAGTCCTGTTTCCTGTTCCTATTTCCTCATCCCTCTCTGTTGCTCCAGATGAAAAGTATAATTACCATGCCTTGGAGAATATCCCACATTCTTATCCAGTTTTCTACTTTAACAAGAAGACCCTTTCTGAATCTTAACTTTCCATCTCCTCATTTACTGCTAGATACCACAAACAGTCCTACCTAGAGTACTCCAGAGAAAAATCAAGCAAGGAGATCAGGCATTATTCCCTCCATGGTCCTTTAATGCTAGCAGTCTATGAGTAAATGTTAGGTTCACGGTTTTCATGCCTAAAATGTTCTTATTTACTCCATATATCTTAAACAGATGTAATGTAAAATATAATAATTGCCTCTACTTACTGGGAACCCTAGTGGTACAGTGGTTAAGAGTTTGGCTGCTAATCATCAGTGTCATTATATTAATTTATAAGCTCTATCTCATTTATTGTTAAAATGTAAGGCATCCAGCTATTACTACTTCCATTTGCAGATAAAGAAATGGATTGAGAGGTTATTTAATTTACCTAAAGGCCAGGTAGAAATCCTGGTAGCACAGAGGTTAAGTGCTATGGAATCTAGTCAGAAGGCTGGCAGTTCAAATCCACCAGGCACTCCTTGGAAAACTCCACACGGCAGTTTTTCTCTATCTATAGGCCACTATGAGTCAGAATCAACTTGATGGCAGTGCATTTTGGTTTTTTTAAAGGCCAGATGCTTGAACTCACGGCAGTTTACAATATTTACTCAATAAAAAACAACTGAAAGCCTAGTATGTACTAGGCAGTTTCTTAGCTTTGGGAATAAAATACAGACAGTAAGATAAAATTGCCTTCCCTCATCCTACTGAGTGCCATGAAAATTTCCATATGTATAAGTACCATGATACAAATTTTTCAGGGAGGGGGAAAAAAACACTATTATCATAGTTACTACAACACATTTAAGACAAACAAAAAAAAAAATCTCAAAACACACTTTACTGTTTTATTGTGGAAGAATGATGCTGTTACCATAGCAACAGTTACTAGTGAATGAAAACATGAACTACATAAACCAAGTACATGATACTCTTACAATTCCTATTGTAAGAAGGGTTATTTGAATGATGATAAGAGAAAACTGTAGCTCAAAGAGTTTAGTTACTTTCCACAGTCACGCAAGTGGCAAACAATGAATTAAACCCATGTCTGGCTCAAAGACAAAAGAACATGAATGAAATACAAAATATCCACTAAAAAACTCTTAAGTATGACTACATTATATGACTCGGCATTTTCAGAATTTTCCTTTTTCATTCCACAGATTTTACTCCTTTACGAGCCATTTTTGTCATTTTCTAAATACAATACAAAAACTTCCAAAAGGGGGCAGAGTGGCAGAAAGTGACACGGTGAGGTTTTCAAATGCACAGAAAGTTATTCATTCACAAAACAGCAAGGACCTAGGTACTACAAGAACAAGATTTCCTTGGGTCAAAGGATGCAAAGGTGACTCCTGGCATGTAGCCAACTGGATATTCTTCAAACTGAAATTCTACACTATCGAGTTTTCTGGGATTGTGTATACTGACGGCATCATAGCTAAAGAAATGTGTCAAGGGTGTCAGGATCAGAGAAACTCTGGGGAGAGATTAAATTGACCAGGGGCATTCTACCTTGCCAAGCCTATCCTTGGGCAGTCCGCCTGGCTCTGGAACTTGCAAATGATGGAAACTAGGCCCAGAGTATGCCTAACACCCTGGGCAACCTATCCCTGGTAAAAGAGGCAGGGTTGGATAGAAGTCTTCCCTCCTAATGTAAGCATCTACATAATAACCTAAATTTGGCCTTTCTAAGCCTAAACTATTTACTATCTGACCCTTTACAGAAAAAAATTTGCTGATTCCTGCTCTAAAGCAGTTCACCATGAGTCAGAATTGATACGACATGTTAACTAATAACACCCATCTATCTAGATACCATATCAAAAGGCAAAGGAATCAACTTGAAGTGGCTTCCCCACTGGCAACCACAGAATAATTTGTGCATCAAAAGAGTAAATGACTGCAAATTTTGAATATATCAAATTCATGTGTTCCTAATGACACTGGGAAAAAAGCCCTTATTGGTCACCAGAGAAGATGAGCTAGGACAGTAGTCCATTATCAAAACCGAAAAAGGAAGACAAGCACTTATCCTGTCTTTCCTATATGAAATGTATTTCAGGATAACCAAATAGTTGGTAGGAAGTCCTATTTTATAGAAAAACTACAGCTAACAACGACAGATGAAATCCAGATCACATTTTACAATGAAATAATGGATTCACACATCAATGGACATTAAAAGAACTGGGAGAAACCTGATGGCTAAATTTAAAAGAATGAAATTGACAAACATTAGTCTCCTTATGTGACTCCACTGGAAATACACCAAATTCACTGCCACTGAGTCAACTCCAATTCATAGCCACCACACAGGACACAGTAAAATTCTCCACAAGGTTTCCTAGGCTGTAATCTCCACAACAGCAGACTGTCAGGTCTTCTCTCCCAAGAAGCTGATGGTGAGTGAAAAGCACAAATCTCTCAGCAGCTGAACACCAACTGTGCCACTGAAGCTCATTCATCTACAAATTACTCTTGCCCCCCAAAAGTGCAATTTTATTATACCTATACATCTACTTATAGCTTACAGGAAATAAGTAGTTAACAGATGACAACTACAAACACTACAAGGAAACAACTAAATTCACTCTTTCTCAATAAATGGCTTCAAAAATAGAGATGATTTTTATAGTTTAAGAGAGACCCCTAAGAGACACAATAACCAAATTCCATATGTGGACCTCTTTCGATGCTGAGTTAAACAAACTGTAAAAAACATTTGTGATAACTATGGAAATCTAAATATGAATTTAGGTAATCAATATTCATATATTTTAAGTAGCAATCTATTGTAAATAGCTATGACCATCCTGGCAAGAAACTAACGTCCATGGGAACAGGCTTTAAAAACACACAAAAAGAATTGAAAACACACACATTTCCCTTAGCCCACTAATTCTACCTTAACAATCCACTTTAAAGGCTACTGTAAAGAACCTGGTCTACTGAAACTAACCTACCAGCAATGCCTGTACAAGGAGGGCTACATGTATGCCTACAAGAAATGATCTATGTTTCCATATGCTTCATGAAAATTTTAGTCTTTCCGTTGTTCTATTGGTCATCTTTCCTCACGCTGATGAAGTTACTGTGACTCTATGTGAAAACAATTCTTTAAATTTTTACTGTTATGATACGGAACTAAGAAAACTTTTATACAATGTCTCCAAGACAATCATCAACGATTGTTAATATGTCTTGGCGGTTTCAGAATATCATATTTGAGTCAATCCATAACCATGAAGAGACATAAAAAATGTCGAACTTCGTGATTACCATGTATTCAGGGGAATAAATAAATAAATATTAGGAAAAACAGTAATAACTGTGAATACAATGAAAATCACAAGCACATATATACAGAAACATACAGCTCAAACTTTCACTTTATATCAACATCTAAGTAAGATAAAGGATAAAGGACATTCAATGGTCTTCTTTTATCTCAAACTAAACTATTTCAACAGAAGTCATCACAGACACAAAAAATGAAATACCTGCTTTTGAGATAAGAGTTTTCCTGGACCTATCAGTGCAGTATACTGTGATGTCACCTAAAGTGTCTTTCTATTCATAAAATAAATTACACATACAAGGCTCTTAAACCGACAATTTACAAAAACTGACAAAATTGAGTCTCTCTCCTTAAGGACAGTATGATCTTACAGAAGTAAAAAAGTACAAATAAAATTTGCAAAGGATCCAAATATATGCAAGAGAAATGAGTTTCATTACTCTCTTTCATGAATATACCAGTGCTTATTTCAGCACTATTTACAAATGCCAAAAGGTGGTAACAACCCAAGTGTCCATCAACAGATGAATGGATAAACAGAATGCAGTATACACAATGCAGTATAATTTTACCATACAGAAAAACGAAGTTCTGATACATGTTATGACATGGATGAATTTTGAAAACAAAATGCTAAGCAAAACAAGTCAGACTCAAACAGACAAATAGTACAAACCCATGCATATGAACTATCTAGTACAGCATACACAGAAACACAGAAAGCAGATTAGTAGTTACAGGTGAGAGGCGAGTGGAAGCAAAGTGAAGAGTTGTCATTTAACAGGCTTATTGGGTTCAAAGTTTCTATAAGGGGGGGTGATTAAAGCATTTTGAAAGTTGTAGCCCCCCCAAAAAACCCTATAACAATTTATAGCAATCTTTTTAACAACGGCAATCTCTGCATGCCACACTTTAGTTTTCTGATTCCCTTAAAGATCATATTGGTATCAGGAAGAAGACACTTCTTTCCATTTTGAAAAAGAAAAAAGATGACAACTGCATTACAAATAGAGCCTGCTTCCGCTCTGTAAGAGCTTTCTCAAATAAGACAGAAAGACAAAGACTCCCACATCCTCAGATCCCTTCCCATAACACTGCCTTTCTCATTCTAGCTTCTAGTCCAAGGTCCCACGGTTGGCTAGAAGCTGTGTGCCACCATCACATTCTACTCTAAATACCAAACCAAAAGAACAAACACACTGCCTTTGAGTTGATTCTGGCTATAGTAAACCTATAGGACCAAGTAGAAGTGCCCCATAGGGTTTCCAAGTCCACGTATCTTTATAGAAACAGACTACCACATCTTTCTCCTGTGGAGGGGCTGGTGGGTTCAAACTGTTGACCTTTAAGTTAGCAGCTCAATGTTTCATGCACGGCGCCACCAAGGCTCCTTACTGTAAATACAGTCTTCCCCAGTCATTCATTTCAGTGTTCCAGTTGCTATTTTTATGTACACATAAGAAATAAATCAGTGAAAGGAATGTGAAACTTGGAACCGAATTATAGAATTCCTCTATATGCAAGTCTTACTCCTATTTGAGAAGGCAGAATACAATCAAGAACTACTAGTACTAAAAATGAAGTACAAGCCATACTGAAACTACTGGCAAAAAACAGGCTCCGGGAGCTGATAGAATACCAACTGAGATGCTGCAACACAACAGATGAAATGCTGCAGGAACTTACTCATCCATGTCAAGATACTAGGCAGGCAGCTATTTGGCCAACTGACTGGAAGAGATTCTTATTCATGTCTGTTCCAAATAAAGCACTCAAACAGAATGTGGAAATTATCAGACAATATTATTAATATTACATGTCAGCAAAATTTTGTTGAAGGTAATTCAAAAACAGCTGCAGCTGTACATTAACAAGGTGCTGCCGTAAATTCAAGCCAGATTTAGAAGAACACATGTAACAAGGGATATCACTGCTGATGTCAGATCTCAGCCAAAAGAAAGAATACCAGAAAGATACTTACCTACGTTTTTATAGACTATGCTGAGGTATGTGACTGTATGGATCATAAAAAATTATGGATGATGTTGTAATAAATGGGAATTTGAGAACACCTGTGCTCATGGGAACCTATATATGGATTAAAAAGCAGTCCTTCAAACAGAACAAGTGGACACTTCAGGGTTTAAACTGGAAAAAATTATGTAGGAGGGTTGTATTCTACTATCTTGATTATTCAATCTATATGCTGAATAAATACTTTGAGAAGCCAGGCTGTATAAGAAGAATGTTACCAGTGATGAGAGAGGAAGGGAAAGAAAACTTGTATTAACGCTGGTGAAGGAAAAGGCAGTACACAACACAGGGAAGTGAGCACAACACAACTAACACAAGGGAAGACACTCAGATGTACATAAGACTAAAACACCGAGACAGTAAACATTTTAACATATACAATCTTGCCACAACAATAACAACAAATAATGACTTATGAGTGAATACACAGGTAGATACAGATGCTTAATGAGAAAGGGAGGGTGTCTCAGAATATGCCCACATGCATATATAGGTTTTGCCTAGGGTCGCTATGAGTCTGATCCAACTCAACAGCACTTGGCTTCGCTGTGGATACTTCCACATACACATTTCTATGTGCAGCATGCATATTCATCTACCTAATAGAGCACACAGGGTCACAGTCACAGAAATATTCCAAACATAACCAAATACCTTGTGGGACTAAATTACTGGGCTTAAAGTCTAAAGTCCATAGTCTTACGGGAAAGCTTCTGGGTCAACTGGCTCAGCTAGTACAACAAAGCTCATAATGACAATGTTCTGGATCCTACTCTAGTAAGTAGCATGTGGGGCCATAAACACAGTCATCTAAGATAGAACTAGTGGTCTCTTTCCGTCTGGAACAAAAGAAAGGTAAGAAAAACAAAGACTCAATGATAGTTAGTCCAAAGGACTAAAGGACCACAGGAACTACAGCCTCCATTAGCCAGACATAGAAGAACCACATGGTACCAGCTACAGTACTGAAAACTCTAATCAAGATCCCAACAGAATGTCCTGGTTAGAGTAGAAGAGGAAAAAGATAGAAAAAAATTTAAACTCATATAAAAGACCAGATTTACTGGGCTGGGAGCAACTAGAGGAACCACCACGACTACAGTCCTTAGACACTGTTCAACCTGGAAACAAAGTCACTTGCCAGATAATACCTTTCAGTCAAATGATAGGTCTATAAAATAGAAAATAACACCCGTGTGGAAAATGCTCCTTAGAACAATCATCTATATAAGGTCAAAAGGCAGTACTTGCACAAAAACAAAGATGAGAAAGCAGGAAGGGGCTGGAAAATTAGACTAATGTTAAAGTGGAACTCGGGGTGGTAATGGGAGAAGTGTTGACACATTGTGGCAACAGCAATCAAGACTCATTAACAACCTGAGGTATACAAATGTGCATAATCTTGCTTGCTAAAACTGAAGCTGACAAGAAGCATTACTAATGAAATTAAAAGACTACAGCCTTCTGTATGGATTACAACAAATAAAAAAGGAAAATCCTTACAACTGGACCAGTAAACACGATAAACTGAAAAAAAAAAGTTGTTAAGGACTTTATTCTTCCCGGATCAATGATCAACACCCATTTTAAGCAGCTGTCAAGAAATTAAACGACACGTTGCAATGGGCAAATCTGCAGCAAAAGGCTTCTTTGAACTGTTTAAAAGCAAAGAGGTCACTTGGATGACTAACATATGCCTGACCCAAGCCATGGTGTTTCCAACTGCATCATATGCATGGGAAAGCTGGATACTGAAAAAGAAAACCAAGAGATTAGAATTTTTGTGTTAGTGAAGAATATTGACTATACCATGGAATGCCAGAAGAACAAAACAATCTTCAAGGAAATACAAGAATCTTCCTTAGAAATAAGAATGGTGACAGTTTAAACTACTTTGGAAACATCATCAGGAGTTACCAAGGAGTGGAGAATGTCATCGTGCTTGGTAAAGTAGAGGGTCAGCAAAAAAATGAGGGAGAACTCAATGAGATGGACTGATACAATGGCTGAAACAATGGGCTCAAACACAGCAATGATTATACGCATGGTGCCAAGATCAGGCACTTTTTGTTCCTTTCTTACATGAATTGGAGCTGACCTGACACAACAACAACCTCTCACTGTGGACTGGGTCACCTTAGTTGACCTCATCTAAGAATTTCATTTTTTCCATTTGATTATAAAAAGGAAATCAACTGCCTATTTCACAAGGTTGTTGTAAGGATTAAAGAAGACATTTCACACATGTAAGAGTTGTGAAAACTATGAAGTGCATTAACATTAGCAATTAGCTGATGCTAAATATTTCCAATTAGAGATCCTACCATTACCTCAAACTCAAGATGTCTATATTTTAATTTAACGCTTTTCCTTCATGAGTTGGATCCAACTTGGCGGCACTTGGCTGGCTGGCTTTAGAACTAATGCCTAAATTGTTCATTTGTCAATAAAACTATCATTTCCCTATTCCGTAAAACATAAGTTATTTCTGTCCAAATCCTATCCATTTTTTTTTTCTTTAAAATCCATCACCTCTTTTTCTTATGACATAGTCCGTGCATTACAGTGCACAAACTCATCTCTGCCTCTAAAGTCTCTGATTTGGCTCCAAACCTTGCTGGGCCCTACTACTTCTCTTCTTAAGTACGTTCTTTAAACCTGAAACCAAACCTGCTGCCACTGAGTCAATTCCAACTCAAAGCGACACTACAGAACAGAGCTGAATTGCCACAGAGAGTTTCCAAAGAGTGCCTGATGGATTTGAACTGCTGACCTTTTTTGGTTAGCAGCCACAGCATTTAAAATACTCCACCACTAGGGTTTCCAGTATGTTCTTTAGCACCTTACAATGGCCTACATGACACCACTAGCTACAGTCAACTCTGACTCATGGTTACCCACGTGGACTAGAACTGTGCTCAATGACTGACTTGCTCTGTTGTTTGAAGACTAAAGTGTGCCTTATCCAAGCCATGGCATTTTCAATCGTATCATATGCATGTGAAAGCTGGACAATGAACAAGGAAGACAGAAGAAGAATTGATCCCTTTGAAACGTGGTGTTAGAGAAGACTACTGAATGTAAGATGGACCACCAAAACAACAAACAGATATGTTCTGGACAAAGTACAACCAAAGTGCTCCCTGGAGGCAGAGATGGCAAGACTGTGTCTTACATATTTTGGACATGCTGTCAAGAGGGCTCAGTCCCTGGAGAAGGACATCATGAGTGGAGGGTCAGTGAAAAAAAGGAAGACCCTCAAAGGAGACAGACTGACAGAGTGGCCACGATGATGGGCTTCAGTGTAAAAACCACTGTGGACATGGCTCAAGACTCGGCAGTGTTTCATTCTGTGGTCACTATGAGGTGAAACCGACCTGACCACACCTAACAACAACAACCACTTCTGTGACCTCCTATTCTTCATAGGCTTTTCCTAGTTTGACTTAATTTCATTATCTGCCTGACCCTACTAGCCAAGCCAAGTGCCACTGAGTCAGATCTGACTCATGGCAATATGAATTTGCCAACCCTAACATAAAGCCCGATTAATATAAAAATGGCATACTCTGGAGCATATTCTACCTACATGTGTATATTATCTCTGCCACTGACTAGCTTATGGGGCTCAGATAACCTCTACCCATCAGATTGCTTATTTATACAGTGAAATGGTATCTTTTGCAGAATTACTGAGCAAGATAGCAATATTTCTGATTTTTTGATACTACTAGGAATAGTTTAAAAAAACTTTTTAAAATGGTGACAATTATCGCTCTAATTAAATCCCTGCTTTTGAGCTGTTCTTAATTAACCCCAAGCCAAAACCAAACCTGATTCTGACTCATAGTGACTTTACAGGACAGAGTATAACTGCTCTATCATTTCCAAGAAGCACCTGGAAGATTCAAACTGTGGACCTTAGTAGATATAGTACTTAACCACTATGTCAACCAGGGTTTCCTCTAGTTTATCTTTATAGCAGAATCTTCCAACTATGCCCCTAAATGAAATCCCTACTCTGACTTTACATTTTCCTGTCAGGTAAAATAACTGTTCCCCACCCTCACTGCTTATCTGAATTTTACTAAATTTTGCTTATTCCATTATGGTTCCAGTACCACTACTGGGAAGCTTTCTCTCATGAGAGGGAGTCCACAGTATTCATTTTCCCTTCTCTGAAAGTACAGAAGTAGCTCTACAAAATAGTGGGGAATTATCTTAAATGGAGGGGGCAGCACCTCGAGGTCTCTGTTTTCTACTACCCCCTTCAAAAATCAAAAACACCAAACCTACTGCTGTTGAGTCAATTCCAACTCACAGTGATCCTATACAACAGAGCAGAACTGCTTCACAGAGTTTGCAAGAAGCACCTGGCAGATTTGAAATGCAGACCTCTTGGTTAGCAGATATAGCACTTAACCACTTATGCCACCAGAGTTCCAGGTCCCTCAAGGATTAAAACAAAACCAAACAAACTCATTGTCACTGGGTTGATTCTTACCACAATGACCCTCAAGGACAGAGCAGAACTGCCTCCTGAGGTTTCTGAAGAGCACTTGGTGGATTTGAACTGCCAACCTTTTAACAGAGGAGCTCTTAATCACCATGAGCCAAACCCAACCAGATGCTGTCAGGTCAATTCAGACTCAAACTGATTTATACACAGGAGAGAGTAGAACTGCCATTATAGAGTTTCTAAGGAATGGCTGGTGGATTTCAACAGTTGATCTTTTTTGGTTAGGGGCCACAGTCTAACCACTGTGTCACCATGGCTCTATTAAAGTCAACCCTGAAACATGGAAAAGAAGAGCTAGATGCTAAGGAAAAATGTATTTTTAAAATTACAGTTATACAGGAGTAACAACTGGATTTTCAAAGGGAAGAAAACCACAAAGCCCCTCACATATTCACACAAACTCATCTATCCAATTTATCAATTGAAGATAAGACCACCAAAGTGATCAGATCAGTCAGTCATTCCAGCTTTATTGTCAACTACTCTAATCCATTCAACACTCAGAATTAGTTGACTATATGAGAGAAGCATGAATAATGATTTCTGACCTCCCCAAATGAACACATTCATTATTTACACAACACTCACTGAGCATCTACCAAGTCAGACATTGTGCTAGATACTGGGAATAAAAATATCCTCAAGTTGCCTTCAAGTCTAGTAAAATATGTAAGAAAAGCTTTGGATGATATAATATAACGTAAACAAAAGCTTCACAGAACAAAGACAAAGACTGGGAATCACGCTGCCTGATTCGAAATTCTATCAGTTATACTTCCTGCTCCTTGTGCCCCCTGAACGCCATGTCAATGAAAATATTCTTCATTGCAAATGGAGTGTCTAAGTTGCCTAGAGATGGAAAAGTAGGCTTCAGTCTCTCCAAGAAAGAAGTATTCCCAACTGATCCTAACCTTCCCTGCAGAAATAAAAAGGACAAACACAAGGAAGAATGGTATCCTTCTTCTTCACACTGCCTTAAGAGAATCTTTCCATAAAGGTTCTGGGTCTCTTGTTTCAGTCAGCTAGTGCTGCTGTAACAGAAATGTCACATAGTGGACTGCTTTAACAAAGGAAAGTTTCATTCTTACACAGTCTGGTAGGGAACAAGTTCAAATTTAGGATGTCTGCTCCGGGGGAAGGCTTTCCCCCTTGTCAGCTGTGGAGTACAGTCCTTGTGTTGCATCAGTCTTTGTTAAAGGAGCGTCTTGGAGCAGAAACCCCAGGGCTGAAGGAGGCACTCTTCTCCCTGTGCTGTTTTCTTAATGGTGTGAGGTTCCTGATTCTCTGCTTGCTTCCCTTTCCTTTTATGTCCTGTAGCATGAAAGGACGAAGGGTGGAGCATACCATACTCCAGGAAAACTCCCTTTACAGCAGAGCAGGGAAGGAATTTACGGAGGAATTTACAGTCACACCCTAATCCTCTAACATACAATATAGGAAAATCACAAAATGGAGGACAATCACAAAATATTGGGAATCATGGCCTGGCCACATGCCTACACATATTTTTGGGAGGATACAACTCAATCCACCACAGTCTCCTAAATATATACCTTGTCTACAACCACACAAGCAATCTCACAGAATGACAATCAAAAATGGAGACAGCATATAGACAGCGAGGGCACAAAAGACAATAAACAAAATGGTAAAAAATAGAAGAGACTTTTTAAACAAAGAAGTTTGAGATATGCACATTGGTCCCCCTCATTATTACAGGTAATTTATCTCTGTGCGTATGCGCGAATCTATCTATATTTCTATATATATATACATTCATATATATAGACAATTGTGTTAACATGAGACATCAAAAATACTGCTATGCAACTTGAGATGACACAAAATGGAAACGTTATTAAAGAGAAACACATAGAATGTATCATACAGTTTAGTGTCCCGCCATTCAAAAACACTATATAAAATGTAGGACTCTGCAAATATTAGTGCAGTATGATAGATCACACTGTGTGTGAGGCCTTTCTAGTCATGGTCTTGCAGCTGTCACCCAAGTGATCAGGAAGAACTGCGTGATAAGGTAGCTGTGGTCCATCAAAGGGATTGGTCAAGTTTTGCCATCCCGCCGGGCTTGGAAGGAGCCATCCCACAGGCAGGAAAGAGAAGATACCACCAGCACTAGGGAAGAAGAACTAGTACATTCCTTTAGACCCAGGATCCCCACACTGAGAAGCTCCCAGAGCCAGGAGACAGACAGAAAGAGAACTGTTTTTAACACTAAAAGCATGAAGACCTGGCAGCAGGAAATAGTGTGGTGGGCTAGGAAGAGAAGGAGAGAGAGCACCTTTGGGCAGTGGCCTACGGTCAGAGAGCAGCATGTCTGTGAGCTCAGCTGGGAAGAGGCTGTCTCGATGGGAGACTTGTATCCTTGAGTGTCCCTGAGTCCAAACTGTAATCTGCTACTTTCTGATGAATGCTATAGTCATCATACTGCCCGAGTTCCTGTGTGACTACTGCAATGAATTATTGAACCCAGCAGAGAAGTAGATTTGTGTTAGAGTCGATAAAGATGGCAAAGTTACCGCCATGCTATCAGCAGGTTCCGATGTACAAAAGAAGTACACTGTCCTGCACCATCCTCACAACTGTTATGCTTAAAGCCCACTGTTGCAGCCACCAAGTCAATCCATCTCATTAAGTGTCCTCCTCTTTTTCACTGACCTTCTACTGAGTATGATGCACTTCTCCAAGAACTGATCCCTCTTGGTAACATGTCCAGAGTTTGTGAGGCACAGTCTTGCCCTACTTGCTTCTAAGGAACATTCTGGTTGTACTTTTTGCAGTATATTCTTCACCAACACCACAAATCAAAGACATCAATTTTTCTTCAGTCTTTCTCATTTATCATTCAGTTTTCATATGCATATGAGGCAACTGAAAATCCCCTGGGTTGGGTCAGGAGTACCTTAGTTTTCAAGGTAACAATCTTAGCTTTTCAGTAGTTTAAAGACGGCTTTTACAGCAGATGTGCCCAATGCAAAGAGTCTTGATTTCCTGAATGCTGTTTGCATGGGTGCTGACTATGAATCTAAGTAAAAGGCAATCCTTGACAACTTCAATATTTTCTCCATTTATCATGATGTTGCTTACTATTCTAATTGAGGATTTTTGTCTTCTTTATTGTTGAGGAATAATTTATACCTAAGGCAGGTGTTTTGGATCTTCATCAGTGAGTGCTTAAAGTCCTCTTTCCCTTCAACAAACAAGGTTGTATCATCTGAATCAAGCAGGCTGCTACTGAATCTTCCCCCAGTTCTAATTTCCCATTCTTCATATAATTCAGCTTTTCAATTACTCACACAGTATACAGACTGAGTAGGTATGGTAAAGGGATACAACTCTGACACACATCTTTCCTGACTTTAAACCAGGCAGTCCCCTTGTCAGATGGTGGAAAGAAGAGACATATCTGACCTCAGCCTCACAGGGATCAGCCTTGCACTGTTATCTTAATTCTTCTTGCCCCCTGTGATGTCAGAGAAGATGAGACACTGCCCCCAAGTCATTTTTATAATTAGCAGATAAACAGTCTGATGAAAACCTACCTAGGGCAGCATGTCATTAAACTTCAACTCTTAGCATTCTGAATAGCTAATCTCACTCCTTTTATGAATATTATCTTATCCTTTGTATTTGAAAGCATTTTGCAATATATGCTATTTCACTTGATAGCCTCTGCTTAACAGAAACTTAAGAATTGTTAATTAAGAAAAGCCTAATACAAAATAGTTCTCCTACCTCTGAAGTATACCAGATATGGGAGCCACATCCATTACACTTGCATTACTATCAACAGCTGAGATAATGACATCCATATCTGTGACTATGTTCAGTACAGCAACATTTAGCAAAATTTCCTTTAAATGTGAATTAAAAAGATTTTGTGGTTGCTGAGAAAACACAAAGCAAAAACATACACCAATTCAAGCTTCTACATGTAGAATTCAGTGATACTGATTATATGCTTCCAGTAGTACAACCATTCCTGACTTCCTCTTGCGTTGTCCCTTCTTTACTGACATAAACTCACTGCTCCCTAAGGTTCCTACATAATCTTTCAAATTGCTGTTGGCAATCTTATAAGAGCATAATGGTCAAGGAAGACATTCTTTACTAGTTAAGCTGCGCTGATAATGTGGTTTTAAAAAGACTTGATTTAATGTTTAAAGATTATCTCAAAGGCAGTACTTTTATGTAGCCCCCGTGACTGCAGAACATCCGCAATCCATGAGAATTTGAAATTCTCTTCTGCATTTTCCCACTTTTGGTCAACATTATTCTAAAGAACCATTGATCAAAATGTTCAGGAATGGTACCAAAGCATCATCCAGTTCTTATAGTTTCTGGCCAAAGAGATAGCTGTTATTGGAGACAATAAGCCTAGCTTTCCATTTCCTCCTATTCCTTACTCTCCTCCTTCCTGTTGCTCCAAGTAAATAAAGACCAATTAGTACACCTTGAGTGAGTTGCTCTTTTTAATTTACAATATTGTACCTATAGTAAAAAAAATTCTAGTTGTATATTTTATAACAGATACTCCAACATAGTAAAAACAGAAGTGAAACCAATGTCTCCAATACAACAAATACTTCATTCTATGAAATCAAGATTATCTGTGACATACAGCAATACCAAAACTGCATATGTAAATCTGGCATTTGTGGTGTAATGGCTACAAGAGTCAGCGAAACATTAAGAGTACGGTACTGATTTACTTAGGAGACCTAATGGCACCATGGTTAAACCCTTGGCTGCTAACCACAATATTACAATTTGAACCCACCCGATGGCTTCCAGGGTGAAAGACCTGGCTAGAAAACCCACCCTAGAAACAAGTCTAGAAAACCCTCAAAGACAGTTCTATTCTGTCATACGTGGCTGTTACGTGTTGGAATGCGCACAACAGTACTGTTTTAGTTAGCTAGTACTGCTCTAACACAGATATCACAAGTGGATGGCTTTAGCAAAGAAAAAGCTTATTCTTACACAGTCCAGTAGGCTACAAGCCAGAATTGAGGATGCCTGCTCCAGGTGAAGGCTTTCCCTCTTTGTCAGCTCTGGAGGAAAGTCCTTGTGTTACAAAAGTCTTTGATCAGGGAGCATCTTGGTGCAGGAAACTCTTGTTTGAAGGACAAGCTCTACTCCCAGTGCTGCTTTCTTGATTGCTTGAGGTTTCCAACTCTCTGCTTGTTCCCCTTTCCTCTTATCCCTTGTAGGATAAAGGAATAAAAGGTGGGGCAAGCCACATTCCAGGCAAACTGCCTTTACAATGAGCAGGAAGGTGACCTTAGGAAGGGATTTACCATCCCACCCTAATCTTTAATACACAGCATAGGGAAATCACAAAACAGGGCAATCACACAATACTGGTAAATCACACCCCAACTTAATTTCTATACATATTTTTGGGAGGACACCAATTCAATCCACAAGTACACAACAACAATGACTGATTTGATTAATACTGCAACTGAGATATTCTGGACAATGACCAATTATTAGACTAAAGCCAAGTGCATGAATAAATGATGAGGAAAGCCCTGAATCAGTAACAAAACAACAAAAAGGAAATGGATCTCACAAGAATAAATAGGGGTGCACCCTGAGCCAAGCCAAGTGCCGTCAGATCACAACTGATGGTCCAGGGACTTCAGGGTTCCCCTGGAAGCAGAGTGACCATATCTTGTGGGCACTTTACAGTTCTATGCATCTAGAGGGTGTCATCCTGCTGACTTCTTATTGGAGGGAGGGGAGTGGGTGGAGAGGAGGGGATAGGAGACTGTTGGGAAGATAGGACGGGTATGGGGCAGAGATGAAGAGTGTGCTGTCACCGGACAAGGAGAACAGTGGGAGCTGCATATAGGTGAGCATGAAAATTTATATGAGAATGTACATTTTTATTCAGTCATAATCAAAAAAAAAAAAAGGAAATGGATCACAACTGTTTTTACTCGTTAATATAATTAGGAGTTGAAATTTACTTGATAGAAACAGCTTTAGTTTTTTGATACAATTACAGAGTGCCTTGGTGGTGCAAACAGTTAAACAGAAAGGTTAGGAATTTGAACACACCCAGAGTCTCCTCCTCCTGGTGATCTGCTTTTGAAAGGTCACAGCTTCAAAAACCATGTGGAGCAACAGTTCTATTCCAACACACATGAAATCACCATGAGTCAAAGTCAACTCAATGGCAAACAAAACACAACTGCAAGTCAATAAAATACGAGAATTAAAAAGAGAGCAAAATCATAGAAGAAAAAAATGTCATTCTATAATCCTCAGGGCACGAACTAACGGCAGTGAAAGACAGAACCAAACATAAACCACAAAAGACAACATGGTTGCAGGCACTCAATACTGGACTTATAAAAATGTAAATCAACAGACCTTGACTTTGCAGAGGGAGAGTCTAGTTTATGGTAATTAGGTCTGTAATTAAGGAATCAAAAATGTGATCATCTCTAAATTATTTTTAAGTAAACTCTTCAGCCCAACCCCTCACAATCTGCTTCTCTAGCCTTCTATATATTCTACCACTTCAAAGCAATCCACACTCCTTATGTACCTGCTTTAAAATTTCTAAGCATTCACTATTCTAAATCTTATTAGCAACGTTTACATGTAAAGCACATCTTGTTGGTAGAGCTATAACAGTATGTTTCAAGGGTTCAGTTAATGTCATGAAAGTACGAATCTGGTTCTAAATTACTTTCTGGATTCCCTGAGTTTACTGCAGCTTGTACAAATACAGAATGAGAATACATTACAGGCTTCTTGTCATGACCTAAAATGTCCTACTTGATTTAGAGACCCCTCTCCAGCATTCTCCCACTTCTCTGCCCTTGATTCACAAGTCACCTTGAATAATCTCTTCATGTTTCCTTGTAAATCTGTCAAGTATCTCAGAGCTTTCACATTTACTACTCTGCCAAGAATGTTTGTCTCCAGACAGTCACACAGCTAGCTCCTGCACTTCTGGAGTCTTTACTCAAAAGTCATCAGTACATGAAATCCTCCCTGGACAACTTACCTGAATTGTATCAATCCAACTCTGATACTTTATACCCTCCTTCCTAGCTTTCTTTTCTCTCCTTAGCAGGTATCACTCTCTAACATGCTTGATACTTTAACCTGAATGAAGACAGGGATTTTGGTGCTGTAAGTTCACTGGTGAACACCAGGACATTCAGAACAGTGCCAGGCACCCAGTACAGATCCAGCAGATATATCTCAAAACCCTCTAAGGTGGTTAGGACACTTCTAAAGACAGGTAAAGTCACTTACTCATGGCATATCTACTAATGAAACCACTTAACTATTTCACATTCTCAGCTCTGCATGTTTGGTCATGCTTTTTCTTCTCCCCTAAATATCCTCCTACACATATAAATGCTCAAATCCCTTCATACCAATTTCCAATAATGCCCACATTGTATATTACACAGGACTCAACTTTCTTTCAAAAAGCAAGAATGACTTCTTACATGTTTTTATATTCCTCACAGTAACTGGTTCAATGGTCTGTGGATAAACTTAACAAATTCATGTCTGCAGTAAGGTAGTGCTAGATTTTCACTGCAATTTCTTAAGCCAGTATTTTTCTTTATTTGAAAAATACCATTCACTAAATGGAAAGATTTTACTAGCCATTTTTTAAGACAAAAGTTATGTACATCTCCAAAGCAGCTGATCAGGTATTTGTTGTGAACACATGAATAAAAATTTAAAAATAATCATGAAATTAGAGGCCAAACACAAATTCTTGTCAAGCTTAAACAATCAAAATTTAGGGTTAAAATTATAACTTTTTAAAAATGAAGATCTTATGTCCTTTGCCATTTTGAACTTTATGAATTTGGTTTGCTAAGTCAATACGCCATACATTCTGACCTTTTGTTTGTTAGCAAGGGTCAGTACAAAAATACTGCTTCTTGCTTTCCCCGTCATCCAGTAACAACATACAAAGGATTAAAACAAATAAACAAAAACAAGAAGATGAACAGACATTTCACTAAAGAAGAGATCCAGGCAGCCAAAAAACACATGCGGACATGTTCACGATCTTTAATTAAAGAAATTCAAATCAAGACAACAATGAGATATCATCTCACCACACAAGGTTGGCCATGATCCAAAAAAACACACAACAACAAATGCTGGAGAGGCTGTGGAGAAAGTGGAACTCTCCTACACTGTTGGGGGCGTTGCAAAATGGTCCAGCCTCTTTGGAAAGCAATCTGGCGCTTCCTTAAAAAAATGGATATCAATATACCATTTGACCCAGTAATTCCACTACTTGGAATATATCCTACAGAATCAAGGCCTTTCACACCAACAGACACATGCACCAGAATGTTTATCGCAGCACAGTCCACAATAGCAAAAAGATGGAATCAACCCAGATGCCCAACAACAGAAGAATGGATAGGTAAACTATGGTATATATACTCAACAGAGCGCCATGCAATGATAAAGAACAACAATGAGTTCAGGAAACATCTCATGACCTGGTTTCAACTGGAAGACATTATGTTGAGTGAAAGTAGTCACCAACAAAAGGACAAATATTGTATGAGACCTCTACGATAAGATCTCAAAAACTGTCTTGTGTATAGAAGAAAAGACTCTTTGACAGCTGCAAGGGAGGAGAGAGAGGGAGGGTGAGGGAAGAGGGCTTAGTTTAGATAGTTGCTAGGTATGTGGTTGGGTGAAATCGGTGATAGCACACATTAGAAACAAGAACAATATTAAGTGGACTTAAACATAACATGAGTACTCCTTCCATCTTAACCCAATATTGCAAGGATAGAGTAGCTGGGGCAGGGGGCAGGGGACCATGCTCTTAGGCGAAAGCGAGGCCAACTGGCACAACTAGCATATTGCTAAGAGGGCTCTCTGCACCCCACGTTGGTGAGTGGCGTCTGGGGTCTTAAAAGCTGCCAAGCTGCCATCCGAGGGCACAGCAAATGGTCCCAGCTCTGCAGGGACGGATGCTCACTGAGGACCAAAATGACATGGGGGAAGACAACCCAGAAGACAAAGAGACCCACAGCAGTGGGAGCCTACATCGACTTGGGACTGGAAGAACCGGATGGTGCCCAGCCACCACCAGTGATAGCCGCAATGGAGCTCACTGAGTTGAGTCTCACTGGCAACACAAGAATAAAAAGGGGTGCACCCTGAGATCCCCACTAAAAGACCTTAATTGATGGTCCAGTGGTTTCGGGGTTCCCCTGGGAGCATGGCCCCTCACCCTGATGCTGCCCTTGACCATAAATTATAACGAAGGTCCACGCTTCGGACAGGAATGGATTGGACTTGGCGATGCAGTGACCATATATTGGATGCACTTTATGGTTCTATGCATCTATAGGATGTCATCCTGCTGACCTCTGGCTGGAGGAAGGAGAGTGGGTGGAGAGGAGGGAAAAAAGAGACTGTTGGGAGAACAAGACATGTATGGAGCAGAGAGGAATAGTGTGCTGTCACCAGGCAGGGGGAGCAGTGGAAGCTGCATATAGGTGGGTATGTAAATTTATATGGGAATGTACATTTTCACTGTTATATTAAATAACAAATTTTTAAAAAAATAAAAATAAAAAAACAAATAAACAAAAACAAACAAAAAACCTCAAATCCACTGTCACAGGTTGATTCTGATTCATAGCGACCCTATAAGCCAGAGTAGAACTGCCCCCATAAAGTTTCCAAAGGCTGTAAATTTTTACAGAAGCAGGCTTCCTCATCTTTCTCCCACAGAGTAGTTAGTGGTTTCAAACTGCAGACCTTCTGATTAGCAGCGCAGTGCTTTAATCACTGTTCCACCAGGTCCCATAAGGGAATAGATTCATAAATAATCCTAACATAGCTAACATAAAACAATCAAAACAGACCGTAAATAACACTCCTTTTAAAAACAGGTCTGCCACTGGCCGCTGCCCAATGACTGCCCTGATGGAGAACACAACAGGGAGTTCTGGATGGAGCATGAGAAAAGTGTAGGGCAGAACTCAAATTCACATAAAAACAGACCAGACTTAATGTTCTAACAGAGACTGGAAGAATTCCCTGAACTGTGGCCTCTGGATGCTGCATTAACCCAGAACTGAATCCATTCCTGAAGCCCACTCTTCAAAGATTAGACAAAACTATAAAAAAAAAAAAAAATAGCATTCATGTGGAGATACAGGAAACCAAACAGACACAGCTCCTGTCCAAAGGAGGGGTGAGAAGGCAGGGACACAAACTGGTTGAATGAACATAAGAAACCTGAGGTGGAAAGGGGGAGTGTGCTGTCACATTGTAGAGATTGCAAATAATAAAAGTTCATACATGTAACATGTATAAATCTGTCTAAGATAGTAACTTGAGCTCTAAATTGTCACCTAAAGCACAATTAAAAAAATGAAAGCAGGAAAAAAAAAGGTGGTCTCCACATGCATTATCCAATGTAAATAATAAAAGCACAAACATTAAGAGACAAAAAAATAAACAGCACCTTAAAAAATTTTTAATTACTGCTCATCAAAAAACTTTAACAAAAAATAAAAAGATAACCACAACTGGGAGAGTATCCTTGGAAACCATATATCCAATAATAATCTAATAACAAATACAAATAACACTCTGACAATTAAACAACAAAAAAAATCCAACCATAAAACAGGCAAAGAACGTGAAGAGACAGTTCATCAAAGAGGACATTTAAATGGCCAAAAGACACATGAAAAGATGCTCATTATTATCCATCAGAGAAGTGGGCATCAAAACCACAATTGAGATATCACTGCACTCAAACTAGGATAGGTTAAGATTTAAAAAATAAAATAACAAATATTGTCAAGCATATAGAGAAATTGAGACCCTTGTCCATTTCTGTTGGGAAAGCAAAAAGCTAGTGCTGTTGTGGAAAACAGTGTGGTGACTCTCCAAACAAATAAAAATAGAACATAAAACTCATTGCTGTCTGGTGAATTCCTATTCATTGTGACCCTACAGGACAGAGAAGAACTGTCATACAGCATTTCCAAAGCAGCAGCTGGTGGATTCAATCCACCGACCTTTTGGTTAGCAGCTGAGTTCTTAATCACTGCACCACTGGAGCTCCTAGAACTACCAAAACCAAAAATCTGCTGCTGTCAAGTCATTTCCAACTCACAATGACCCCACAGGACAGAATACGAATGTCCTTCCATGTAGCAACTAATAGACTTGAACTGCCAATCTTTTGGTTAGCAGTTTAACCACTATACCATCAAGACCCAGAAATTCCTCTCCTAGTAGTACAAAGAACTTGAAAGGGGAGACTCAAATGGAGACCTGTATACCAATGTTTACTGCAGAACTATTTACAATAGTTATGAGGTGCAAACAACCTAAATGCCCATCAACAGAAGAACAGATACGCATGCAATGGAATGCTATGGAGCCATCAGTAGAAATGAAGTCTTAATACATGCTACAATATGGGTGGAGTTTGAAGACATTATACTGAGTCAAATAAGTCAATCAGAAAAGGACAGATATTGAATAACCCCACTTATATAAAATAATAAGAACAGATAAATGCAAGAAGACCAAAGCTTATTAGTGGTTACCAGAGACATGACAGAGATGCACAAGGAGCATTAACATTAACGGAAGAATGTCACTTATTGAGAAGGGTCATACAGCTGATTATTCCAATTGCTGTCAGTAAGTTGTACATCTGTTAAAAGTTGAACAGGCAAAAGTCAAGTGCTAAACATATTTATAACAATAAAAGAGAGAGAGAGAGAGAGAGGCTACTAGGACATCTCAGGAGATCTGGTTTCTTCATTTGGGGGTTAGGGTCATGATTTCATAAAACATCTCCGTTAACTGGCCTAATAAGGTATGTAGTGCTTCTGCTCTATCTCCCAGTGCCTTGTGTCTTGAAAGTTTGCAAGAGCCACCCAAGGCAAAAGAATCTCTATTCATCTGGAGCAATAAAAGAAGTAGTAGTCAGGAACAGAAGAAGAAAATAGAGTGCATGGCTAATAGCCTTCAGGAACAACTGCCTCCTTTGCCCTGAGAACAGAAGAACCAGACAGTGCCCAACCTCCATCATGGAACATTTTTCATCCCAGATTCTACAGAAGAATATTGATCAAAAGGTGGAGTCAAGGAGGCTGGATGAATCCCTGAAAATATTGCTCTGAGACAATCTCTAAACTTTAAACCAAAAAATAATCCTCTGAAGTCTTCTTAAAACCAAATAATAGTTCAGCTTGACCAGTAAAAAAATGTCTACCTTGAGCATACGGTCTTCAATACGGGATCAAACTAACAGTGACAATTCAAACACTAGGGGACAGAAAAGTTTATGTTATGAGGGAGTAATAGCTCAGAAAAGGAGGGGTGAGAATGGTTGCACAACTACAGGAATATAATCAATGTTACTAAAATATACATGCAGAAATTATTGAATGTTTTGATACATACATTCTCAGCCACAACAAAATAAATTTCAGGGAAAAAAATGGTTTGATAAGCATGTAAAACAGTACACTGACTTTGAAAAACGGTCTGGTAGTCCCTAGGATCCAGCATATACCACTCCCGGTATATGCACAAGAGAAATTACAAAAATCTGTACACTGTTTACAGCAAAGTCCTTGGAGGGTGCAAAACATTTCTGCCCTTTTTGTTAACCAAAAGGCAGGCAGGTTTGAGTCTACTCAGAAGAACCCTAAAAAAATTAGCCACTGGAAATCCTGTGGAGTACAGTTCTGCTCTGACACATAAGGTTACCACAAATTGGAATCAACTCAAAGGCAACTGTTTTATCAATCAACAAAATACAGTGTATTTATAGAGAGGAATATTATTCAGCTACAGTATGGATGAACCATGAAAGAAGCCAGTTACCAAAGGCCACATATTCGACGATACCAGTTACATGATATGTCCAGAAACAGAGAAATCTACATGCAAAAAGGAGATCAGTGGTTGCTTCAGGGGAGAGGATGATAGTCAAACACTATAGAGTTTCCTTTCAAGGTGGTGAAAATGTTCTAAAATTAACAGTGGTCCTGCATACAACTATCTGTGAAAATACTAAAAAATCCACTGAAGTGTACACTTCAAATGAGTGATCTATATAGCATGTAAATTATGTCAATTAAAAAATAAAAACCACACTGAAGTCAAGTCGATTCCAACTCAGAGTGACCCTACTGGACTGAGTAGAACTGCCCCATAGAGGTTCCAAGAAGTGCCTGGCAGATTTGAACCAAAGGGTTGGCAGACATAGCACTTAACCACTATACCATCAGGATTTCGTATCTCAATAAAAGTGTTAAAAAAATATATAGCTGAGTCTACAACTTCCAGTCAACAGAGATTTACCAACACAAAAGTTATTTGCCTAAAGCAGTCCTAGCTCCACTACTTAGGTTTAAACTCTATTACCTAGGTTTAAACTCAACTGCCACCATTAAAAGAAAAACATGACAAGACTGTTCAGAGAATATTATATTAAAAGCAAAAAATATTTCCAAAGATCTAGAAATGGTTCACCTAAAAGATCAAATAATCAAAAATAAATAAGTAAATCAGCATCTCCCTCAGTGATTCCTTGGCTTATCACAAGGAGGGACTCCCTATATATTGAAATACAAGGATCTAAACTTAAAAACAGTCACCTTCTAAATTCCTGGAGCTACTAACTTTATAAACCTTGGACTAAATTATGTAAGTCTCACAATACAATAAGCACACAAAAACTTAGAAACTACACAATACGTAGTTAAAACACAGGCACATTTCTCAACTCTGAAAAGAAGGGTAAGAACGGTTCCAAAACTCAGAGTATAATCAATGTCACTGAAGTGTCCACATACAAACTGTTGAATACTATGTTTTGCTATGTATCTCCTCATGGCGACCCTAGGGTCGCCGTGAGTCAGATCCGACTCGACGGCACTTGACTGGCTTTATGTATCTCCTCAACCACAAAAATAATAAATCATAAAAATAAAAATAGGAAAGGCACATTTAATGTGCCCGAATCACTGCTCCTTGTAAACGTGAGAACATTTTCATCCAGCTGAATGTCTTGTAGTAACACTACTCTATACACAGGGAGCACCTCAGTCTTTCTTAACATCTAGACCCTGCACCACTTCTCGGTATGAGCATACTTTGAGGAGTCATGATGGGAAACAACAAGATTATGAAACCATAATTAGTGACCACACAAAGCACATCCACCGGCCGCTGGAAGAAACTACAGAGCTCTTCCACCCCGAAGCTGCCATTTCTTACGTTAGTTAATGGATTTTGTTTCTAACAAGGCAGTTGTGAAACACATCTGCGCTCCATCCCAAATCTATCAGCGGGTCAAGCAGAGGCTGAGTCATTCCTAGAAGTAACTTTACACCGATCTTCGCACTCCAGGGTCGGGACAAAGACAGTGTCTCTCAGTTCCTCAGCCAGTGCGCTTCGCTCGGCCTCAGCCAACTCCACTCTGCCGTTTCTAAAGTCTAAATCCATCATTGTTGAGCTCTTACAGTGCTGACAGCCAGAAAGGGTGCGTCCCGGGATTCCGGGCGTGCCTCGCTCTCCGCCTAGTCCCGACAGGAGGAAGCACTGGGAGGTACCCGAGGCCAAACGAGGACGCCTCCCGAACCCGAGGAGTCGACACGGACACTAGGTCTCCAAAAGGCCCTTTGCGCTGGGGTCTGGGAGTCCGCGGGGGCTCATACGTTGCCATAGGCCGGGCTCGGAGCCAAAAGGGAGGTGACTGCAGCCCCGGCACCCCCTGCTTGGCTCGCCACCGGCCGCTGTGCCCAGATGGGGGAAGGGGAAGAGGATGGGGTAGGCGGCACTCACCGGGCAACACCTCCTCCTCCGCCGGCGGCGGCAATAGCAGAGCCCGAGACTCTCGACACCATCTTCTGCCGCCGCCTTGTCCTCGGCGGCGGCTACCAACCGCCCATCCGGCTCTGCCAACTGACACAACCGTCGGCGTCCCAGCAGTCGGCGGTGGACGAGCTACAGGGGCCGGGCGGTCAGGGCGAGCAGTCAGGCCCCTCGGCTCTGAGGTGGGCGCGGGAAGAGAAGCCGGGCAGAGCCGAGGGGCCCGGACCGCTGGGAACCCAGAAAGCAGCAACAAGGTTTGGCAGAGTCGCGGACTCCTCGGCTCAGCACCGTTTGTTATTGTCGACTCGGGCGCTTCCTCCGCGGAGCATGCCGGGAAAGGCCGGCCTTGCAAGGGAGGGGCGCACCAAGAAACTAGCACACCGGCTGCGCAGAGCGGCGTCCGCGCAGGCCCGGAAGTAAAGAATGCCGGGAAGCGGACGTCTCTATCTCCGGCCGGTGTCCAGCTGGCTTTTGGAGGTGCTGCCAGTCTCCCGTGTCCTAAGTTGACCTGCGGAAAAGGTTGGAGTAGACTGTGGCGTTGTCAGCCTTTGATTGACCGAAGGTGAGTTTGACCTTCTTCGCAGAAGCGAGTTAGCCAGGTTAAGTTGACCCGCTTGAACACCGAGCCAGCCCACGTGGGAGAGCAAGCGGCCTGTAGCGGGCGAGGCGGGGGGCCTTGGAGCGCGCTAGGATCAGTGACCGACGGGACAACGTGCAGAGAAGGCTGTGGCTCGGCCAAGCAAGACTGCCACCACCACCATCGCTCACCCGGCGACAGCCAGCGAAGTGCTCTTGTAACTTTGCTCGGCTGGAGAGGCGATTTTTCACACTAGGAAACATCGGTGGGGCAGTGTTTAGCTGTGGCTGCTAACCAAAACTTTAGAAGATCAAATCCGCCAGGCACTCTCTGGAAACTGTATGGGGCAGCTGTTCTGTGTCCAGTAGGATCTCTATGAGTCCTTATCGATTCGACGATAAGGTTTGGTTTGGTTTGCTTGGCTTAGTTAAGACAAAGCCTTCAAGAATGAGAGGGCTAAGACCTGGCCAGTTGCATTGAAAATATAAACGCCATGACCACCCTGACTTAGCTTTAGTCTGTCTAAGTTCTTTAGTGAGTTAGTATGAGCACCCTAACGGAAAGGGTTCTCGTTTCAGGACAGCCCTGAAGTTGTGAAGATAATCTTTCACCAGCAGTTACTGGAAGCCACAAGACTTGAGTGTGACACCCTGAGAAGTTACACTTAGAAAAATGAGGCCGAATAGGCTCGATGGCCACAGGTTTGTTTTTAAATCCTAGTATAGTCGGGAATATCTGTTACGAGTAGATACCTAAAGGTGAGACCTCACATAGTGACTGACAAGTTTCAGAGAAATTTGGTGTTTCTATAGACATAATAGTACTGATTTCAGGAGCACCAAAACAGAACAAAGGCTGCTTAGGAGACCGAGTTTGCAATTCTTCCTTTGTTTTGGAATGTTGAAAACATTGAATGCCTAGTAAACTCTTTCCGGCATCAGACTGACCGATTCTGAAAGTTTACCACTGGCTTCATTTTGCACTGCTACAAATCCCAAAGAAATCTTGTCTTATAAAGCCTTTGGAAAGTGGTTCTTCTTGTTTGTATTTTTTAAACTAGAATTTTAGTATACTATCTCAATGAGAGAAGTGAAAATTAAGGCTCTAAATTGTCACAAAGCCTTGGAGTAAAAGTGTGAACTGTAAACACCAAGGAAACAGAGCCAGCTGTGTTAGTCGTAGAATGTTGTCGTTAATGAGCCTTCCTTAGTCTGTTTAGACTCATGGCGATCCGATAGGACAGAATAAAACTACCCCTAGGATTTCCTAGGCTGTAATCCATACAAGGGAAACCGTGGTGGTATGGTGGTTAAGTGCTGCAGCTGCTGACAAAAAGTTTGGCAGTTCGAATCCACCAGACATTCCTTGGGCAGTTCTACTTTGTCCTGTTGGGTTGCTGTGAGTCAGAATCAACTTGATGGCAGTGGGTTTCTTCTGAGGGGGTATCTCTATAAGAGTAGGAAATCTATGGCATAGTGTTTAAGTGCTGCATCTGCTGACAAAGAGGTCAGCAGTTCATATCTGCCAGATGCTCCTCGGAAACATTGTGGAGCAGTTCGGCTCTATCCTGTAGGGTTGCTGTGAGTCAGAACTGACTCAGTAGCAGTTGTTTTGGTTTTTGGTTTGTACAGGAGCAGATCAACAGGTCTTTTCTGCCACTAGTTTGACTGATGAGTTCAACTTGCCTACTCTTCCCACTGAGCATTTAACTGTTGTGTCACCTGGGTTTCTTTGCTCAGGATTTAAAAACGTACGGAGAACATTATGAAATGATAAAGAACAGTGATGATTCCAGGAAACATCTTATAACCTGGTTTCAACTGGAAGACATTATGTTGAATGAAAGTAGTCAGCGACAGAAGGACAAATACTGTATGAGACCCCTACGATAAGAACTCAAGAATAGACTTATGCATAGAAGAACAGACTCTTTGACGGCTGCAAGGGAGGGGAAAAAGGGAGGGTGGGGACAGTTTAGATTAGATAGTTGCTAGGTATCTGGTTGGGTGAAATCAGTGATAGCACACATTAGAATCAAGAACAATATTAAGTGGACTTCAACATAAGTTGAGTACTGCTTCCATCTAAACCCAATGTTGTAAGGACAAAGTAGCTGGGGCTGGGGGCCGGGGGCCAGGGGCCATGGGCCATGGGCCATGGGCCATGGGCCATGCTCTTAGGCGAAATCGAGGCCAATTGGCACAACTAGCATTTTGCTAAGAGGGCTCTCTGCACCTCACATTGGTGAGTGGTGTCTGGGGTCTTAAAAGCTGCCAAGCTGCCATCTGAGGGCACAGCAAATGGTCCCAACTCAGCAGGAACAGATGCTTACAGAGGACCAAAACGACATGGGGGAAAGACAACCCAGAAGACAGAGAGACCCACGTGAATGGATGCCTACATTGACTTGGGACCAGAAGAACCGGATGGTGCCTGGCCACCACCAGTGATAGCCGCGATGGAGCTCACAAAGTCCAGTCTCACTGACAACACAAAATGAAAAGGGGTGCACCCTGAGATCTCCACTAAAAAACCACAACTGATGGTCCAGCAGCTTTGGGGTTCCCCTGGGAGCATGACCCCTGGCCTTGCTGCTGCCCTTGCCCATAAATCATAACGAAGGTCCACTCTTCGGACAGGAGTGGCTTGGACTTAGCAACTCAGAGTGACTGTATATTTGATGCACATTATGGTTCTTTTCATCTATAGGATATCATCCTGCTGACCTCTGGCTGGAGGAAGGGGAGTTGGTGGAAAGAAGGGAAAGGAGACTGTTGGGAGGATGAGACGTGTTAGCAGCCAAGGTCTTAACCACTGCACCGTGAGGGTGCCAGGCATGGGATGGTAATCAGCAAACAAAATAAGTGGTGAAGAGAAGTTTGGCCAAAAGATGCCAAGAAAAATATCATAGTATTTAGATTCTACAAAAATTGGCGCTTGAACTTCCTCTTCATTATCCATGAAAGTAGTCCTTACAAAGATAGTGTAATTTAGCAGTAAACAGTTAGGGATATACCAGCACTCTATTAGAAAATGTAATATTTTAAACATTGTCTCTCTAACCTTTTTTAGTAAGGAACAAAAATTCAATTCTGAATTTCTCTCATAGACTAGAATAAATTACCATAGATGCCTAGCTTGTATCCTCCCCAGATTTTGTTAAACTATAGGAATATTGGGTATGAATGAAAGCCTAGAGGTTCACCCTCACACAAGTATGTGTTGCTCATCTGAAATTTTTTCATAGTAATTTCTGTAAAGAGCATTTACTATATGTGTTAACCCAGTTAGGTATCTAAAAGGAAGTTACTAACAGTGCATGTATCCGTAGTAATTATAATATGGTACAAAGATAAGGGTGTTACAGGTAAAGGGAAGAGAAAGTTATCCTACCCTTAATTTTAGTAAGCATCTTAGGTACTTTGATATTTTTTTCAGTGAGATCAAAAGAAAATGCTTATCTGCCAGTGAGGATAGACAAAGTATGCACAGTCTACTGACAAATATTCTGGATATTTCAAATCAGTTCTTTGAAATCCTGTTTATCCTTCAGGTCCCAAATTCATTTTTACTTTTTCAGGAAGCCTTCCTTGACACAACTGTAATACTTGTAAGTCCTGTCTTACTATATGTCACACTGCTCTATGCACTTTTCTCAACAGACATCACCTTTGCAGTTTTTTAATATCTAGTATAGTGGCTATAACGTCATTTTTCAGGTGAGAAACTGTTTCTTCAGTGCTTGGTATGAACATAAATGTACTTGGTAAACATGTTTTGACAGTGTCCCACACATTGTTCAGGTCCTCAGTTTACACCTGGACTGACCTAACTAGTCTCCATTATTTACCTATCCAAGACTAGTCCAATTATGTGTCTGCCTCACCAGTCAGCCTTCATTGGTTTTGTTTTGTTAACTAGATAAAATTAAACTTTAATGAAAAACTTTTGGTGTGTAGTTACCAATCTATCTCTCCAGCTGTGCCAGTACTTTTCCCTTTTACACTTGTCTTTTTAGGGTTGTCTTGCCTGGAAGGTACTTGCCCACTTGTTCACCTTTCAAAGTCATCTTTTAAAACAGCATGGACTTCTGTGATCTTCTGACTTCTAGGCAGTGTGATTACCCCTCACCCTTCTACCTCTGCTCTGTACCACAAAACTACATAGTTCTGTTTCTTTTCTAAGTAAATATTATGTGTTTTTTAATACCTAGGTTCTTGGTACAGAGACAATAAAATTATTCAATATAACAAATCCTACAAATGCTTATATTGAGGGTATACTAAGTGTCAGTTATTGTGGAGAATTTCTGCCCTGAAAAATCACAAAAACTACTACAGGGATTGATATTTCAAAATGATTATAGTAACAGTTTATAAGCCATTAATCTTTTTCCCACGTATACTAAGAATGTTGGGAAAATCAAGTTTCACATCTTAATTTTCCTAACTCTTCCTGATGAGTGATGTCATTCATAATGCATAGGGCATTAGATATTTTTGAAACAACATAATGTTATTACCATAATTTTAGGTTATGTTAAAACAGCCAGCAAACACAGTTCACATAATTTGACTTTATTCCAAGTACTATTGACCATGTTTTTAAAGGATGAAAAAAACATACTATTTTGGACTTTGTTTTTAAGATCATAGCTAATTTGGCATCTTTAATATGGTTGTGCTTTATTTATAGTGCTGCTAGCACTGATTATTCAGTTTAATGTTTTTAGTGCTATTTACAGACCTTAAAGCTATCCTGTTCAGTTGGTCTGTTGGTACTAACAGATATTATTTATTATAATGCTGATGTTTAACTTATGAATGATTATTTTCAAAGCTAGTGAAGAACTTGATGAGCTAGTGAGCAACACTGCTTCTTCGGTTTCAACACATTCAAAAAAATAATTCTAGCATGCCTAATTTTCCAAAAGGTTTAAAACAATAAATTGAAGTAAAGTATCTCCAATCATTTTTTCCAGTGGAAGAAGTAATATCTCTTTAATATTGTACTTCATTAGGTTCTTGTCTGTCTTTTGCTTCTTAGCAAAATGTCCAAAAGTAGAGTTACAATCCTATCACTGAAATGTCTTGAAATGGAAACTAACTACTCATACTATAGTTAATGGTGTAGCGTTGACTCAAAGTTTAAGTGACTTAAAAAAACACTTTAAGGTAGTGGTTTCCAAACTTTGTGACCCTCCGTAACAATTACATTTTATGTATGGAGACAGTGGGCAAGTGGGAGGGGAAAAGGAGGGTTATTGCTTGTAGAGTACTGAGTTTGGATTTACAATAATGCAAAAATAGTAAGTTTGCATAGCGGATTATTGTAAGTGCTGTCATTGAAGTTGACACCTTTAAAAAGTTGTATTGACAAAACGTGTGTAATTTGTTTACAACAATGACAAAACAGTAGCTTCATGGGATTTAGTTCCATGGTTTGGAGAACCATGGTTTCATGGGACATCGTAGTTAATTCACCTAATATCTTGTTTTTATTTTCTTTTATTTTGTTGTAAACTCTGGCAGCATAGTGGTTAAGTGCTAACATCTGCTAACCGAAAGGTCTGCTGTTCAAGTGTTCCTTTGAAACTCTGTAGGGCCATTGTACTCTGTCCTGTAAGGGTGGAATCAACTTGATGGCACTGGGTCTGGCTTTTTGGTTTAGTCTACCTCCAGGTTCATTCTACAGTGCCTAGAGTCTTAAAACCTTGCAAGAGGGCTTCCAAGGCACAGCAGCTGGTCTATATTCACCTGGAGCAACAGGAAGAACAGTCAAGAACAGGAGGAGGAAATGGAGTGTGTGACTAAGTGCCTCTATAAACAGTGGCCTCCTTTGCCATGAGATCAGTACTGGATGATGTCTGACTGCCATTATTGACCATTTTGATCCAGATTCTGTAGAAGAATGAAGAAGATACTTAGTGTTTGTAATAATTCTGATGTTTTCTATTTTCATTTTTTCCAGTGCTAGCCTTGACCCATTAGATTGATTTCGCTACCTTCCAATGGCCTGAGTAACATTTGATTCAATGACTTAGGCAACACGCCTTGATATTCTTTGATTATTTTTTTTCCTGTGGTTCCCTGTTTTGATTAGATGCCTCAGTAGTGAGACTTGTGATTGTGTTTATTTAAGTATGTATAACTAAAGAATGTGAAACACCTGTCTTAACAGCTGTATCAGGTTTAATTTTCCCTAATTTTACTGGCTGGGAAAGAGTCTTGGAGAGGTTGAGGTTAATTTACTAATTCAATATACTCCCTTCTATTCAGTGTTATTCAGTTAGTAGGTGTCACAACCAGAATTTGAAGCAGGTAATCTAATTCTACAGGCCATATTCTTAAATAAGACGCTATGTTTCCCCTTAGTTTGGAGTGGGGGCAGGGGGAAGAATGGAGGGGGAAGCAGTGAAAACTAGAGTTTAGCAGTAGGAGAATGGCTAAAGAGTTTCCCAACTTCAGCTCTACTGGCATTTAGAGCCAAGAACACCTTTTGTGTAGAGCTGTCGTGATAACACTGCAGGATGTTTAGCAGTACCGGTTTTGCCAACTAGGTACCCATGGTACCACTTTCGATGATTGATGATAACAAAAAATATTTCCCAGTGTATCTATGCAGTCATTAAAATTTTACTCTAAAAAAATACTTAATGACATTCGGAAATGTAACTACCACATTTATTTTTAAAATGAACTCTTTTCATATCTTAACATCTCCTAAATCAGCTTTTTCATGTTTTAATGCCTGCATTTAGTAGTGGAAGGAGCCCTGTGGCACAACAGTTACACACTCAGCGGCTAGCAAAAAGGAGGTTCTTCAAACCCACCCATTGGCTTTGTGGGAGAAAGTGCCTGGCAATCTGCTTCAATAAAGATTACTAGCTATTTGGATATCAGTGACATTAGCTGATAGTCATTCTTCTCTGTCAAATGGCGTCACTCTGAATCAAAATTGACTTCAAGGCACTTTGCAACAATTTTACGGTGGATTAAGTCTCACAACTTTGTCAGCTGATTGTCATGCATTGTAGTGTGTGTGCAAAATATCCAAAGCACTGGCATCAACACTTGCAGGATAGGTATGACAACTTGGGGGAAATAATCCTAAAGACAAAAATGGAGCATTCTTTTAAACATGAAGTACTGAAAGTTTGCAGAGAGGGAGCAGAAGTGGTCAATCAACCACTGAGTAGCATTCCAAAAGATAGTTCAAAACAAGCCATCTCTAAATAATTAGAAAGTCGGCTTAAATGCACAACACCGTAGGAAATAATCATTGCCAGTGTTCTCAATTCCACAAAGAATATGTTGTATGGGAAAACCCAGACATATAAGTCAAAGAGTAATTCAGAAGAGTTAGATTTTGAATGTGAACAATTTTAGGGATATCTTGATCGTTTTGGTTATATTTCCTTTTTATATATGCACAAAAGCAATGTGATAAAATGTGTTTAATAAAGTCTAACCAGACTTATTGCTGTTACGTGAAATTCTGACTCATGGCAACCCCATGTGTTAAGAATAGAACTGAACTACAGATTTCACAAAAGCAAATCACCAGGCCTTTCTACCAACCTTTCAGTTAGTGATAAGCACAAACCGTTTATGTCAACCAGTGACCTTAATAAAATTTAACAGCTTTGGATCCAACTCAATGGCACTTGGCTTGGCTTTGGCTTGTAATGTGCCAAAAAGCGATTATAGGTGCCTTCCCCTTTTTGTGTGCCCATTATCTACATCTTCCAAATTGCATGTCTTTTAAAATACATCAGTCTTTTGAAACTTACAGTGCTTTTTCTGTTGTTCATTGTGTTACAATTTAGAAGCTTTGTCACCTTGCAAAAGTTCATTTTAGTAATCTCATTTGTGTTTTATTCTTCAGATGATCTTTTTGCTTTTTAGTCAGTCCCACCTCACTCCATATATACCAAATATTTTTGCTTTCTCAGTATGGTTTTGCTGAACTGGATGTCTGGAAAACCTAGTCTGCAATCCTGCCTCAGCCTTCTGTGTTGCTGCTCTCGTGGTCAGCCCTTTGTTTGTGTCCATCATCAATCTACACTATTTTCAAAATTCCTAAAACCCCTAGTTCTCTCATTTTTGGCAATCTCACGTACTTCACTGAGGAAATAGAATTCATCAGAAAGGGACTTGCTCATGCTTCTGTGAAATCTGCCAAACCAATCTAAACCTATATTCCCCACCAGCAGAAACTTTAACCCTAGCTGAAGGGGCAGTGCTTTAGAAGATTTCTCTTGGTAGAGCGATGAATGCTAGTTTAAAAGATGTCCAAAAAGAAGGAGCATCAAAGGCACCTAAGTGTGAGCCCATGAGACAGTAAGAGCCACATATACCAGGAAATACATCAGCATGAGACCAGCAGAATTAGATGGTGCCTGGCAACCACTGAAGAGTCCCTGATAGAGTGGGATAAATGTGAGATGCAGAACCCAAGCCCTAATAAAAAGATCAGCCTTGATGATCTGACCAACTGGTGAGTCCCAAAAGACATGGCCCCGAGACTCAGCATGAAACTGAAATCATCTTGAAAGTCAAGTTCTCAGACAAAGATTAAACTGCTAAGACATAAAGTAATATTGATGAAGAGTATGCTCCTTTGCTTGGGCAGATACAGGAGACTTAAGTGGGCAGCTCCTGTTCAGAGGTAAGAGGAAATAATAGAGGGGGACAGGAGCTGGTTAAATGGACGTGGGAAATATGGATTGAATGGGAAGAGTGTGCTGTCACAGTGTGGGGAGGGTACCAAGGGTCACGTGGCAAGGTGTGTGTAAGTTGTGTAAGACACTAAACTTGCCCATAAAATGCATTGAAAAAAATTATCATAAAAAACAAAGCTGAACACCAAGAATGAAAACGATATCGGGGAAAGAGAACCCAGAAAACAGACCCATGTGAGTGGGTGACTACATCCACTTGTGACCAGAAGAACCAGGTGGTTCCTGACCACCACCAGTGATAGCCACGATGGAGCTCACAAAATTGAGTCTCACTGGCAACATAAGAATAAAAAGGAGTGCACTCCGGGAGCTCGATTAAAAGACTGATGATCCACGAGCCTTGGGGTTCCCTTGGAAGCCCCACCCTGCCCCCACCTGTGCACACACAACAGAGGTGAGTTTTGTAGCTAAGCAGTAGACTAGTAGCCTTCCCACTCTCATGACTTCTCATCTGGATGGAAGTAATTTCCTTGCTGCCTACTGTATTTGAAATGTTTTCAGGGTGCATATTAGGCCCTTCAAATTAAGACCTCAACCTGCATAAAGGGAGAATTGTTGAGGGGCCAAATTCCAGCTAACTGCATCTGGGCACTGACTTAACTCACTGGGTAACCTTGAGCAAGTCCTTCAGTTTCTTCATCACTAAAACAAAAATCGTAGTATTTCCTGTGTAAGCCTGAAAACCCTGGTGGCGTAGTGATTAAGTGCTATGTCTGCTATGATAAGATCAGCAGTTCAAATGCCAGGTATTCCTTGGAAACTGTGGAACAGTTCTACTCTGTCCTATAAGATTGACTTAGCAGTGGGTTTTTTGGTTTAGTTAAGGCTACAAAGAGTCAGAATACTAACAACATGTAAGGATATTTTAAAATACTCCTAGAATGTCTGGCATGTTGTTAAGTGCTGTTCAGAAGAATTCTGCTTATAGCAGCCCTGTGTACAATGGAAGTAAACACTACCTGGTCCTGTGCCGTCCTTAAAATCATTGCTGTGTTTGAGCCCATTGTTGCAGCCACTGTTTCAGTTCATCTTTTGAGTGTCTTCCTCGTTTTTTAACTGACCCTCTAGCTTACCAAGCGTGGTGTCCTCCTGATAACATGTCCAAAGTATGCAAGGCATAGTCTCACCATCCACGTTTCTAATGAGCAATCTAGCTGTACTTCGTCCAAGACATGTACTTTTTCTTCTGTCAGTCCATGAATTCTTCAGTCTTTGTTCATTGTCCAGGTTTTGCATGCATGAGAAGTAGTTGAAAATACCATGGCTTGGGTCAGGTTCACCTGAACTCACAAAGGGTCATCTTTCCTTTTTTAACACTCTAAAGAGGTCTTCTGCAGCAGGTTTGCCCAGTGCAGAATGTTGTTGAATTTCTTGGCTGCTGCTTGTATGGGCATTGATTGTGGATACAAGTAAAATGGAATTCTTGACAACTTCAGTATTTCTTTTTTTACTTTATGTTGAGGTGTAATTCATACTGAAAGCTGTAACCTTTGATCTTCCTCAGTAAGTGCTTCAAGTCCTCTTTCTGTAATGAAAATTGTGTCATCTGCCTGTCGCAGGCTTAATGAGTCTTCCTCCAGCCTGAAGCTGTATTCGGCTTCATATAGGCCAGCTTCTCAGATTATTTACTCTGTATGCAGATTGAGTAAATATGGTGAAAGAATTTAACCCTGTTGCATCTATTTAAGCCATCTATTGAAACCATTATCATTCTTTGCTTACCTGGCCCAAACCATTCCAAGAAGTAGTCACTATTTGATGCCTAAAACTGTATTAACACATTCAGGCATTCCTTGCAGAAGTATATAAATGAGTAAAAAATATCAACAGACATAGGTTTTACTGAATTTCTCTTAATGCTATCATAATGTTCCATCATATGAATATATTACTTTTTTAACGACCATTTTTGATGGATTTTTTTTCCTTGAGGAATGCTGCAGTAGACAATTATGCAATACGGTGAGGGGGCCGAAGGAAAAAAAATGTTGTGTTTTTTTCTTTCCTTTCCTTCACTACTTACTAAGTCATGAATAAACTCCCAATGCACAATCGTAAGTCAGTCTTAAGTAATAAAAAAACAGAATTTTATTATTTCTATGATTTCTATCTGAAACCTAATGGCTTCAACTGCTTCAGAACACTGTTTAGCACATATTCTTTTTCTAGTGCATTAGGCTCTAGATAATTTTGAATCCTACATTACTTTTACTTTTCAAATTGCTTTATTGAAGACATTTGATAAAAAGAAATCATTTTTCGAAACATTTATCTTGTAACTGTCTTTAAAGATGTATTACCTAAAATGCCATGTTCCACTTTATGTCTTTACTGTATGTATTACCTAAAATGCCATGTTCCACTTTGTGTCTTTACTGTACAGAATCTAATTTCCTTTCGGCAAAATTTGGTATTGATCTTGTGGCCCACTTCTGCAAGGACCTATTTTTATGTGTGATCTTCAAGATCCAAATAGCATGCTGCATGTTTTCCGAAATAACACCAGGGGTCTCTGTAAGCTAGACATAGTCTACTAGGTTTAGAATTCTTCAGCTGACATTAAGCACTAGATTTTTATTTGGATGTTTCCTGGTGAAAGAACTAATAGGAATTAGTTGTTGTTTTTCAGCAGCCCAAATTATCAGCAGCCATCTTAAAATTCTACTTTCTTTTGACTAAATGGGAAACAAGAATTTCTGCTTTAGTATTTTTAGAAGCACAGTCACTGCACAGAGAATGGATGAGAAATGTTGGTGTATGTAAATTTATGGGAGAGAGAAATGGAAGAGGAGATTATGTTCTGTTGATCTGCTATCAACTTCCTCTTGGTGGAGGGACGATAAACTCCTTTCATTGTATGATAAAAGGTACAGGACTTTCCTGGGAATAATACAAGGACTGCCAGTTGTTAAGTTCATGAATTCATCCTGGAAAAAGTGCTACACACCTCACTGCTGAATATCACTGTGTCTCCTTTGAAGTACTCCACTTGGAAGTTCTACACAGATGCCAGTGCCTAATCCACTCTTTAAAGCAATTTTGGAACTCTTTTTTTTTTTTTGGAATGGCCATAAGATCTATCATCATATTACCCTGAATGTCATCAAAATGTCTTCCTTTCAATATTTCCTTTATTTTTGGGTAAAGAAAAAAGTCACTGAGGGCCAGATCAGGTGAATAGGAACGATGTTCTAATACAGTTACTTGTTTACTGTCTCTCACAGACAGCTATACAGCTTGCCACTGTGCCACCATGTGCAATGGCCATTCCAAAAAGTTCCAAAATTGCATTAAAGAATGGACTACCTGCTGGCATCAGTGCATAACTTCCCAAGAAAAGGCCTTCAAAGGTGACCATAGTGATATTTAGCAATAAGGCATGTAACGCTTAGAACAGTTAATAAGTTCATGATCTTAACTGTCAGACCTCATACACATATACACAGATCTCACTCCATAATTTCCCATGGATGGATCCATAGAGCTGGATTAGGATAAGAATCCTAGTTCTCCATTATTTCTACCAAAAAGCATATAAATTAAGGATTCATTAATTTAGAAGAGACCAATAACTTTCCTGATAATTTCATACTTCCGTGTCAAATCTTCAACCAAGTAAGAGTGAACTTTTGTAATTATGCTGCTTAGAATGGGACAAAAAGACTGAAACTGCAAAGGAGAAGAGGCCAGGAGCCTTCGAAGAGTTCGTACACAGGTACTGCAGGCTCAGGGAGCAAGCGGAAGTTAAACATAAGCTTGATCTTACTCAGGTATTTCTGTTAAAACTGTCCTGGTGCCTGGATTTCAGTTTTCTGGGCCTCAGATATCTTAAGATGAGGAAATGTTTCATTGGCATGAGAGTAAATTAGAGAATAAAATTGATGAGTCCTGAAATGATATTTAGAAAATTTAGAAGCAAAGTAGTCAGATGCTTCCTGTGGTCTCTTTTACAGCACAGAACCCCAAAATGCAAGTGAATGAATGCAACATTTTAGGAGACCTGGAGATCAAAGACAAAGTTCAGACATGAGACTGAGCATTGGGAGAGAGAGAGAAGATTGAGAAACAGTGAGGAGTTGCTAGATCAGATTTGGCAGGAATCTGCACCATGCAAGCCAGATCCACAGTACTAGAGCAGGAGGCAAGCAGCGGTGTTTTCTAATGCATTTTCCAAATTGCAAGAGACCCAGTAATAGCTCTAAGCAGATGGTGACAGGATGTTAGAGCTTCAAAGATGCCAATAATCAAACTAGCTCACCTAACCAGCCTATTTGGGGGCAGTTCAAAACAAAACAGGTAGGTAGTACACAGTAAAATAGTAGACAACTGTCTTTATCAAATCATGTAGAGAAGCAGACCATGATGGCTTTAGAGAGCTCCCAAAATAATCAAGAATCTTCCACATGAAGAGAAATTCTTGGAATTGCTGGAGGCAGAATGCAAAATATTAATATACAGAATTCTTGCAGAAATCAGGAGGGACATCAGGCAAAACATAGAACAAGCCAAGAAGCACACAAACACAGCAATAAGGAACTCAGAAGATTAGAGAATAGCATAATGACAGATTTGACAGGCTGCAATAATCTGTAGAGAGACAAGAAACAGAAATCCAGAAGATTAACTGTAAAATTTCAGAACTAGACAATAAAAAGTTAAAGGAACACTCTGCTGCCAAAAGGTCAGAGGACTGAAAACCCTACTGAATGTGCCCAGGGTTGCCATGAGTCAGACTTGACTCATGGCAACTGATTTGGCTTTTTTGTTTTTTTAGCCAACTGGACATCACTGAAGAATTATTGAGAGCTTAACCCTGGTTGTGTAGTGGTTAAGTGCTATGTCTGCTATCCAAAAGGTCAGCAATTCAAATTCAGTGCTCCTTGGAAACTGTATGGGGCAGTTCTAGTCTGACCTAGAGTCACTATGAGTTGAAATTGACCCAAAGGCAGTGGCTTTTGTATTTAAGTAGGAGAGTAAGAGAATCAGATTTAGTGTTTTAGAAAATTGCTCACAGTTGGGAAGGATTGTATTAATACAGGCAAGGTACTCTATCAGAACTGAGACAATGCAAGTGGGAATAAGAAGGAGGGAAAGTACTTGAGGACTTAGGGAAGACCAACAAGATGCTTATTTTCATCTCTGTGGTGTCTCCTGGGCCTGAATGTGTTAATACAGTTTTAGGCATCAAATAAATGATTCATAACAAAGTTACAATGATTTTGACATTATTTGTGGTAAGTATATATTACACAATAATGTAGTTTTCAGTCTTCTTGTGTGGCTACTCAGCCCTTCACTTAATTACGTAAATAAATCTTTCTAAACATGAAGCAATGGAAGGCTTCAAAAAGAAAGACAGACAGTGTAGGTAGACTTGGCTGTAGAAATTTTAAGTGTTACACATCAAAATGACTGAATAAAATTAGAAAGTAGGAAATGATATTTGCAAAAAAATAGTTGACTAGGTATGACAAGTCCTTGAACATAATTATTCTAAGTGCTACATACCTTATGACTGAATATCACTATGGTCACCTTTGAAGTACTCCCCTTGGGAAGCTATGCACCATTGCCAGTGCCTAGTCTACCTTTCAAAGCAGTTTTGGAACTCCTTCCGGAATGGTCATTGTGCACGGTGGCAAGGTGGCAAGTTCGCAAACTTAAAGGCATAGTTTTCTGTGAGGGAGTTTTTAGCCAGTAAACAAATAGCTGTGTTAGAACACCCTCCTACTCACCTGATCTGGCCCCCAAATACTTCTTTCCCCCAAAATAAAGGAAATATTGAAAGGAAGATGTTTGATGCTATTCAGGACATCAAGGGTAATATGACAATGGCTCTGTTGACCATTCCACAAAAAGAGTTCCAAAATTGCTTCAAAGGGTGGGCTAGGGACAGGCGTCAGTGAATAGCTTGCCAGGGGCAGTACTTTGAAAGCTACTGTAGTGATATTCAGCAATGAGTTATGTATTACTTTTTTCTAGGATAAATTCTTGAACTTAATTGGCAGCCCTTGCATTTAATAAATTGTGAATACAAATCATTAAGAAAAACATAAACATCTTAAAAAGATACGACAAAAATTATACCAGTAAGTAATTGAAGAAATACAAGTGACTATAAGTTGTAATTTAATGCACTTTACTAAACTGTCTGTCTTAGGCTCGATTTTCTAGAAAAGCAAAACCAGTAATGTGTATATGTACAAGGAAAGATTTATATATAAAGTACAAGGGAAGATACACAAAAGTACAAGGAAAGATTTATGTATAAGGGAAATAGCTCAGGCAGTTGCAGATGGTGAATGTCCAAGTCCTGGCATAAGCCTCACATGGCCACGGAAGCTGGTGAACCCAAGGTCAGCAGGTCAGAAACCAGAGTTCTCAGTCACCAGCTGTGTATGTCTCCGGATCCCAAGCTGGCTATGAGAAAGCGCTGCAGAAGCTGGTGAACCCAGGATTATCAGATCAGGGAACAGGACTCTCAAGCGCTGGCTGTAAGACTGATGAATCTAAAAACTGCTAATTCAGGTCCAGAAACCAGGTGCCAGAAGAGAGCAGGAGCAACTGGCTATAAGAGCAGACCGGCAGTAGGTGGTGGAAGGCGGAGAGAGGACAGCTGACGGTTGGGAAGCCACCACAGGCCCTGCTCTGCCACTTGACAAGGCAGCCAAACATGGAGTAGCCAAGCTGACATAATCCTGACCGCCACACTGTTCTATATCCTTGTTGGAGCAAGAGGATGCAAATTATGAACTAAGTAGCCAAAGACATATTACTATTTAATGAATTTCATTAAAGTTATTTAGATAAGTTCTACAGATAATTTCATTAAAGTTATTTAAATAAGACATTTCTAATTTGGGTTTTGTTGTACTTTTGTTCCCTTAGAACTCAGACTTTTGTGACATTATAATACATTAAAAAAACATTGTAATTAAGTGAAAGTTTACAATCCAACTCAATTTACCATATAAAATCCTGAGTACCCACCTGCCTCTCTGCAACTCTGTCTGCTCTCTTCACCCTGTGACAGCACACTCTTCTTTTCTACTCTTTATAATACATTTTTCATCCCAAGAATGCCATTATAATCAATTTCTTATGCTGGAACTCAGAAATACACGATAGCCTGTTACTAATTTGACTTGTATTTGACACCACTTATTTATATGATAGTGATTTACAAAAAAGAAGGGCAGGCACAGGAAGACCACAGGTTAGAAGGCCTTGTAAACAAGTGACTTTTGCAGCCCAATTGTTTATGTTCTACTCTAGTAGCAAAGGAGTCAAAATGAGAGAGAAACAGCTAGTAACTGTTTTTCCTTAATTTAACAATTGAATGCTGCATTCTGTTAAAAAAACTTTTAATTTTGTTAGGATTAACTTGAATATGTGTATATCTATTATTTCAGCCCTGGTGGCTTAATGGTTAAGTGCTAAGTCTGCTAACCAAAACGTCAGCAGTTCAAATCTGCCAGGCACTCGTTGGAAACTAGCGGGGTCAGTTCTACTCTGTCCTGTAAGGGTCGCTATGAGTCAGAATTGACTCAACTGCAAACAGGGCTTGGTTTTGGCTTATTATTTCAACCATAAATGTATGAAATCTAAATACAGATGGATTATTTTGGTGAAAAGCACAGGCCAGAACTGAAATGTGCTGCAAGAGTAAAAATATATACTGGATTTTGAAGACTTGGTATGAATAATGTAAAATAAATCAGTGTCATGGTTGGAATTGTGTACCCCCAAAAATGTGTGCAGCCACGTGGCTGGGATATGGTTCCCAGTATCTTGGGACTGTCCTCCATTGTGTGGTTTTGCTAACCTGTATGTTAAAGGATTAGGGTGGGGCTGCGAATTCCTGCTGTGGGGGGAGTTTCTCTGGAGTATGGCTTGCCCCACCCTTAATGCTTTTAGCTTGCAAGGAATAAAAGGAAAAAGAAACAAGGACAATTTGAGAACCTCGCTACCATCAAGCAAGCAGCACCGGGAGCAGAGCGCGTCCTTCAGACCAGAGGTTCTTGTGTTAGGACACTCCCTGGACAATGACTGATGCAATACCAGACTTTCCTCTAGAGCTGTCAAGGGGAAAGTCTTTCCTTGGAGCGGACACCCTGAATATGGACTTGCAACCTACCGGACTGTGTAAGAATAAATCTTTCTTTGTTAAAGCCATACACTCTGTGGTATTTCTGTTAGAGCAGCCCTAGCTGACTAAAACAATCAGTAAGATTTTTTTATGTTGATTGTACACTGAAATGATAATATTGTGGAGATATTGTGTTAAATAAAATGTATTAAAATTAATTTCAACTTTAAATGTGGCTACTAGAAATATTTAATTATATATATGGTTTACATTCTCTTTCTGTTGGATAAGGTTCATTGAGCCCTGTTTATAGAGGAGCTTTTATACTTTACATAATATCCCACAGTTTGGGGTATGCTTGAACTAAACAGTTTTGGGTACATTTTAAATATGAAGATTTTTGTTTTTTCCCAGTGATTAAAAATCAGTTGAGTATATGTAAATCTGTTTCTGGAATGTCTGTTCTATTCCATTTATCTTTGCCTATCCCTCTTCCATTATTACACATTCTTAATTACTATAGCTGTATATATACCACTTTCTTTTTCAAAATTGTTTTAGCTGCTAGTTCCTCTGCCCTTCCACATAAATTTTAGAATAACTTTGTCTATATCAACAAAACAGTTTGTTGGAATTTTGATTAGAATCACATTATATCTGTGTATCATTACTATGTTGAATATTCCAGTCCATGAATATTTCTCCAGTTATTTTTATCTTCTTTGGTTTCTTTTATCAGTGCTATAATTCTCTTTGGAGCCCTAGAAGCACAGTGGTTAAGAGCTCAGATACTAGCCGAAAGGTCAGAAGTTTAAATCCATTCAGAGTTTACTTAGTCTCTCTATAGTCACTTCCATTCTAGCAACCATGTACCTGTTTTCTGCCCCTATAAATAGCAGTGGCTTTAGAGTTTTTTTTTTTTTTTTAGCCTTTTCTCTCCAGAGCCCTGATGGCACAGTGGTTAAACATTTGGCTGCTAATCAAAAGGTTGGCAGTTCTAATCCACCAGCCATGCCTTGGAAACCCTATGGAGCAGAGTCAGAATTAATGGCAATGAATTGTTTGTTTGTTTTGGTATATAGTTCTAATATTCTTACACTTACTCGGTTAGATTTATACCTAAGAACTTTATCTTTTTAATTTAACCAATTGTAAATACTATTGCATTTTAAATTTCAGTGTTCCCATGTTCATTACTAGTATATAAGAAATATAATTGATTTTCGTATTTTTACATGTGATCTTGCTGTACTCAGTAGTTCAGGATTATTTTTCTGTAGATTCCTAGAGGCTTAATACACAGGTGGGACATGACTTTATCTTAGAATTTTCTCTACAGGAACAACTTTCTTCAGTAAACTAGGTGCCAAAATTAGTCATACTGAACACTTCACAAAAAATGAAATATGCACAAAAATGGAATATGATACATAAATGTGCCTCAGGTCCTTTCTTATAACATTTGTGAATCTTATTTCTAGTCAGAAATGATGATTAATGGAGATAAATGAGTGGTAGCAGAAAACTCATGTTGCATCTGCTTATTTGCTAATAGGTTTTTCAGTGCACAGTCCATGTCTCTCTCGTTGGCTAAACATCTGGCATCTGAACTGTGAGATGGTGTTACTACAGAATATTTCAGGAGTCTTAGCAGTGCAATAGTTAAGTGCTGGGCTGCTAATGGAAAAATCAGTGATTCAAACCCAGTAGCCACTCCATGGGAGAAAGCTGTAGTATCTCATTCCATAAAGATTACAGCCTTTGAAACTCTGTGGGGAAGTTTTACTCTGTCCAGTAGGGTCACTATGAGTTGGAATTGAAGGAATTGAGTTTAGACCTTTTAGTTTATAGAGTATTTCACAGTTATGTTATAATCAGTACCCAATATTTAGAACCTACATAACAGAGTAGAATTGCCCCATAGATTCCAAGGAGCACCTGGTAGATTTGAACTGCTGACCTCTTGGTTAGCAACCGTAGTTCCTAACCACTACACCACCACTATTTCCCTTTTTATAATTAGTACTCAATATTTAGAGAGCATTCTTGGTAATGTTTACATGGCTTTTACGTTTCCCGACAATTAAACTTGTCTAATACTGATATCAATTCATAGTTACCTTACAGGACAGAGTAGAACTACTTTACAGGGTTTCCAAGGCCATAAACCTTTATGGAAGCCTACTGCCACACCTTTCTCCCATGGAACCTTTGATGGGTTTGAACCTCTGACACTTTGGTTGGCAGCCAAGCAATAACCACGGTGCCACTGTGGCTCCATGAGTTGGAACTGACTCAGTGACAGTGGATACCTGACATGTTTAGGAAATCTAGTGTGTTAATTTATGATGATGGCTCTCAATGTGCTGCATTTCATATCATATTTGATCCAAACAAATACTAAAAGGCACTGATGTTATTTTTATTTCATAGGTGAAGAAACCAAAGTCAAAAAAACTTGAAATAACTAATGTGAAGTTACTTATTTATACTTCAGTTGATGTAGGATAACAAACCAAATAAAAAAATCCCCATACCGTGTAAATCAATTCTGACTCGTAGTGATCCCCTAGGATGAAGTAAAACTGCCCCATAGAGGTTCCAAGGGGAACCTGGTGGATTCAAAATGCAGACTATTTGGTAAGCAGCTACAGCTCTTAACCACCAGACCCCCCAAGTTTCGTGATCTAAACCAGGTCTGAGTAATTCCGGAGAGGCTGCTACTCAGCACTGCCTCATTTACCTTTGGTTTTGTTTCAAAATAGTTTGTTCTTTTTAGAAAAATTACTTTTTAAGTTTTTATGTGTCATTTGATCAACGAGATTATAAGAGAACTACTGTTAAAAAAAGATTCTAACTGCAGCTTACAGTAATCAGAAAAGCCTGATACTGGAATACATAAACCAGTGGAATAGAATTGAGAGACCAGAAATAAACCTGCACATCTGTGGCCCACTTACTTTTGACAAGAGTGCTAAGTCCATTCTGTGGGGAAAGAAGACTATGTTCAAATGGTATTGGGAAAAACGGATTTCCACATATAGGAAATAAAACAGGACCCATGCCTCGCAACTAGTTTCCACATTTAATGAATAGTTTTATTTTAAAAATCTAACAATATATATATGTATGTATATATTCTAATTCATAGTAACACTATATGACACAATAGAACTGCCCCCATATGACTTTACAGGCTGTAAATCTTTACAGGAACACATCGACAGGACTTTCCCTTACAAAATTGCCAGGTAGGTTTGAATCACCCATCAACAGCCGAGTGCTTAACTATTGCACCACAAGGTCTCTGTCTCCCAAGGAGCAACTGGTGGGTTTAAACTGCTGACCTTTTTGGTTAAGCAGCTGAGTGCTTTAACCACTCTACCACCAGGGACTTATATATTCATTTAATAACAAGCTAAGCACTTAAAAATGACTAAGCTAATTTAACTTTTTTATACTGGGAAAAAATAAATGCAATGCTTTTTTAGTGAGTTAGTCTCAAATTAATAATAATATCAACAGCTAATAAGCACTAAGTCATTACTCCATGCCCAGAACCGTGCTGGGAATTTCATTTGAACATTCCATGGGTAGTGGGAGTAATTAGGGGGTCAATAGCTGGAAGTACTGAGTAGAGTCATGGGGACGCTGCAGATTCAAGAGTGTATTTTTCACAGGGAACAGTTAATGATCTAAAAGCCTTTCAAGGGACTAACTAAATGTTCAACCCTGTGGTGTATATCTATGATACGGAATAATGACAGGGTTATTGGGGAAGAGTATCACCAGAAGAGAAGCAAAGAAGTAGAAGTCTTTGAAAGCTCAGTTGTCAATGGCAGTGGTTTACCACACTGTAAAATGGCCAAAGTGGTAGGTTCAGACACAGAAACATTTTGGGAGGATGGAAAACAAGAAATTTGAGTTAAGGAAAAGGAAACATTGGTAATTTACTCTTTGTTTTTGAGATTATTTTCCTTTTTCTTTGTTTTCTCAGTTTGGTCAACTCCCATTTTACATCCTCTGTCTGTCCATTTCTATTTTGATTCTTTTGAAACCTAAGTTCATGGTGTTTGTTCATATACGCAATTCTTGTTTAATTGTATGTTTAATTTTTGTTAAAGAGTTGTGTTTCATTTTTTCTTTGCCTTTTTTCTTAAAAACAGAAAAGGGGGATGGAGTGTTTCTTTAGGTGAAAAGATTTGATTCTCATTTTCTGTTTCCTTTTAAATTTGATAAGCTTTTGTGTGTGCTGAGTTTTTCTAAATCGTCAATAGCAGATGATTGTAGAAAGCGAAGAGGACAGCTTAGGAGGTGCTGTGTTAATGAGGTCGTATCAGAAGTGGCATGGACAAAAGACAAATAGCACAAAAGAGGAAAGTTAGATGCCAAGTGAAGATCATCAAAGAAGCAAGGACTAGAAACTGAAAGAGACAAGAATCTTCTGCACAGAGCCTCCTAGAACCAACATAGAGACAGAGCCTTCACCTGTAACTGGCACTCTGAATTGAGACTTAACTGTGAGAAAATAACTTTTTGTTCTTTAAAGCCACCCACTTATGATATTTCTGTTACAGTGGAATTACGGAACTGAGAGAAGTGGCTTATTTGTTTTGTTTTAATTTCAGGAGTATAATCGTCTGTCATTAACAGTTAAGTAAAATTTCTTTAATAAAATATCACTTTTGTTTCATCTCCTTTTGATTCTTCGGTCATCGTGTTTTAGTAGCACTCTTATCTCCACCATTTCCATTTTTCCCTTGAATGTCAAACACCCAATATATGCCTCCTCATTCCAACCCCAAAATGGCACCATCCTCAAACTAACACTGCTGATCCCAGGAATTTTCCAAGCTCCTTCCATACCATAGTCTAGCAAATAACCTGACCCAGAAGATGTCACACTTGTTCTCAATGTATTCCCATTCTTGCTGGGACATTTCCAGAAAATAATCTGTGTTCCATCACTACTGGTAGCTTGTACTCACTGCTGAGAACCTATGCCTGGCTACTCTGGTGTGGCCTAGAAGCCAAATTTGCTACTCTGGACTATTATTTCCCTATTTGCAAGGATATGAAGCTTGCAGTTTAATTTTCATCACTCTAATAAGCTGTCAATTTTAGTTTAGGTGGTTTTCTTCTCCTTGCATCTGGGGAAGGATAGGTGGATAAATTTGAATTTAGGAGTACATTCTGTGTTATAGCATGTCAGAATTACATTTCTTTTTTTAATTCATAAAAGATAAATGGAAGTTAAACTTTATTTTGATTTAAAACGTGAATTGACACTGTTACACTGCCATTATATTTTACAGGTAACAGCAGCTGAGAGAGATCAGTAAAGCAACACATCATTTTAGAAACTGAGATGAAATAAAAATCTTTTGACAAGCAGCATAGAGTTGTTTACTGACTGTTTACTGGGTTTAGGACCTCTTAGAACCTACAAATGCCAGTAAATCTCCATTAGTCCTTAAACTAATCCAAGTTAGCGTTGGCCTTTCCCATACGCATTGCAGTAAAGTTACTTTCTCTGTCACAGAGTGCTGTCCAAACTATTGGCAGACTCTAGGGTTCAGTAACAATTTTTATATCCAATATGGGGCCAGAAGCTTGCACAGACTCTCCACTGGAGCCCATCACCTCCTCAGCCATGAGTAGAACCTCCATTGACCCTCAGTGTGCACTAAGTCTCTTGTCAAAGTGGGTTAGGTTGGTCTAACCACAACCAAGGTAGTGGTGACTGGCACCAAAGAACTTTTACTCTGAGAATTAGAAACCAACTCAGGTGTAGGTACCTACTAGGTAAATGCCCTCCAAATTTCTCTTGTTAAGTGTTAATGCTTGGGATTAGATGTAAGGAAATATCTCGAGAATTGAAGTAGGACTAATACTTCCCATTACGGAGGACTGAAGCCCTACTAAGATCATCATCATTATCCCACCAAGGAAGGTGGCCTCAGAGCCCAATCCTGTTTAAAAAAATCTGTTCTGGCAAATCCTCTTACACCAAGCAGAAGAGGCTACATATTCTGAAATTTTCACTGACAAGATTGAGATAAATAGGGACAGGGGCTGTCATGTGACAGATCAGGAAATAGAGCTGGTAGCACAGAAAATGGAGAAGAAAGGATTCCTTTGATCTCCATTTGCTCTTTATTTGTAAATGTAGGTAGCAAAACCTTGTGGAAGACATGTTGACATGCAGTGGTCACAATCTAAGATGAAGATATCGTAAGGTACTTGGCAGAAACAAGCTAACCAATGAAAACAATCAAAACCTAACCCTGACACATGTACACTATTGGTGAGCTTGTCCTCTAAATGACCCTGAAGTGTCAATACGGCAGGCCTAGGAGATAAGAATGTATGTGCATGGCAACCCCTAATAGATGCTGACAACCAGATCAGAATCCATCTTGAAAACCCAGATTCCATCTTGGGCTTAGTGTGTGTGAGCACCCTGCAGGAATACAAGAAACACTGTGTCATTGTGTCCTCCCTACCCTGCTAGAATACACAAAACAGGGTATTGTGATTTATCAATAAACCAATAAATGTGTCCCTCCTCCTGGGCCTTCCATGTTGAAACTGCCTCATGAAAAGTTAACAAGCCCGCCATCGCTTTGAAGGTCTCTCACTGATTGCCTGTGATTTGTATGCCTTTGCGAAGTTTTTCATTAATAAACTTTTGGCCAACCTTTAAACTTTCTAGTTTCTTTGTGTGGTGTACTTGGCATTGGCACTTGCTGGTCAATAACAAAGATAACCATAGAATAGGCCACAAGTAGAGACTTAACATCCTAATGAAGGAATTTCACTTCTTCCATCCTACAGAATGGAACCCTCATCTAGAAAAAATATGTAGTCGTCCCCAAACCCTGAGAACAGACATATGGCCAATTCTGAATATCCATGATACATTTATATACCCCTATCTGCTCTCTGTAAAAGTCCACCTCCCCAAGATGTCTTCAAGAAACCTTGGAGACACCATGGGAGGTGGAGTCAAGATGACAGACAAAGCCCATGTCTCCTTATATCCCTCTGGAAACCAAGACTTGAACTGATAATCAAACAGTGCCTTTTGGTCACATAATGAGCCCCAGGACACAGCACAGTGCTGTTAATTTGGACTTCATACCACTGAACAAAAAACCTCCTCTCTTTCGCTCACTCCCACTCCTAGCTAGCCCTGGCTCTCACAGACTGAAAGTAATGCACTATTGTTACTTTTTCCTCTGTCTTGACCAGTGGGCGGAGCTGGGTCTTGCCTAATGGCTAGTCTCAGATGCACTGCTGGTGGGATAGGCAGGTGAAATTGCCATATTTTGAGAGCCAGGCTTAGGACTCTGTACACCTAGCCAATTTAGGCCTGACTTTTTATCTCCACCACAGTGTGGTTTGTATGGAAGCATGGCACCTATGTGCGGGACGCCATGTTGGATGCGGAGATTTTAGCAGGACCTAATTCTTAGCCTGGGAGCTAGCACCTGCAAACAGGACAGCGCTTCTCTGACAGGAAAGCAGTCGTTTACACAGTGTCACCTATGGCGGGGTCCCAGGAATGGAGGTGGAGGACTCACTACCGCTCAGCATCTTTAGCCCCTCTATCCGCTGACCGTGTGGAGGGTTCCATCTTACATACAGTGGCTGAAACTGGACCTAATTCTTAGCTTGGGAGCCAGAGCTTGCACGCAGGAGAGCACTTTTCTACCAGAAAAGCAGTACTTTACACAGTGTGGCCTAAGGCTGGGCCTTGTCAGCAGAGGACACAGGGCAGTAGCGTTGCTGTATTTTGAACTAGTTCGTATCATCTGGGATTGGATATAGAGGTGCTTACTTTGCCAGTTGGAAAGAGGGACCTCTACACCTGAAAACCTGAATGACTTGGGAAGTGGTCAGAGACCTTTTGTTTTATATTTTAAGACAGCCTAGAGAAACATCTGCAGTTCATCCTCACGGTACCTCTCCCAGGCTCTACTTACATGAAACCCAAAAAGAAACAGACACTTGGGGAACCAAGAAATCACCCATGGCTTCAGAAGGCTCCCAAACAAAACAACCAAGGAGTTTTCCGTATGAGGAAACTTTTCTGAAATCATCAGAAGGTGAATACAAAAGGATTATATACAGAGCCCTTCTAGACTTTATACAAAATGCAGCAGAACAAAAGGAAAAATTAAACAAGCTGTTCGATCTGATGCAACACCAGTACTCTGAAATCCAAGCAGATCAAGAACAAAATCAAAGACATAGAAACTTCTGTTCAAAGCCCAGAAAACAGAATGGAACAGATGGAAGAAAGAATTTTTGACTTGGAAAACAGAGCTATTGACCCCAGGGTCTATGAGGAGAAATCAGAAAAAAGAAACAAGAAAGTGAAGAAGCATTAAGAAGCATGTGGGACTCCATTAAGAGGAACAACCTTCAATTAATTGGAGTCCCTGAACAGAATGACACACCTGAGAACACAGAGAGTATCGTTGCTGAGCTGCTGACAGAAAACTTCCCAGAAATCATGAAGAGAATATAGATATCCCAGATACATATCATATGCCACCCAATATAGATCTCAAAAGAAAGATTCCAAGACATACTCAAGCTTAACAAAATGAAACATAAGCAGCAACTCTTAAAGGCAACAATTCAAAGCAAAGCTAACATTCAGAGGGAATCCTTGTAGGCTTTTGTCAGATTTCTAAGCAGAAACCATGCTGGCATGGAGACAGTGGCATGACACATTCAAAGTCTTGAAGGAGAAGAACTTCCAACCAAGAATTATATATCGTGCAAAACTATCTTTCAAATATAAAAATGAAATTAAGACATTCCCAGATAAACAGAAGCTCAGAGACTTTGTAGAAACCAAATCAAAACTGCAAGAAATACTGAAAGAAGCTCTTGGCTTTGGCTTAGGCTTAGAAGAACAAACCCACTAACTTTATATTTTAGAATGACACATCATCCAGAATTCTACTTACTTAGGGAAGGCTCCAAACTCAATCACAGCTTTAATACTGAAAGAAACAATCCAATGATTATCCTGAAAACTATGGTGCCATCATATTAAAAAGAGGGATGTACTACAGTCATTATAGTCCTTCCAGATGGAGAGGAAGTTGACAAGACTGGTAGTAATTAAAATGGGGTTTATATATAGTATATTAAGGGGGATCATAGGGGCAGCCATAAAGTACAATAAAGATGCAACATACCATATCAAAAAATGTAACACAGGAGGCTCAACAACTACAAAACCAGCTCTGAAAAAGGTGAAAAATCAACTCACCAAAAAGAATGTCCCAGAACAGATTAATAAGAACAGCAGAGAAAACATCAACACAAAAATAAACATATTACAATGGCAGTACTGAACACATACCTATCAGTAATTACATTGAATGTGAATGGACTGAATGCTCCAGTAAAAAGACATCGAGTGATATCTTCGATCGAAAGACATGACTCATCCATATGTTGTTTACAAGAAACTAACTTAAGACTTAATGATAGGAACAAACTGAAAATGAAAGGATGTAAGAATATATATCAAGCTAACAGTGAACAAAGAAGAGCAAGTGTGGCAATTCTAATCTCAGAGAAAATCAATTTTAATGTAAAATCCACCATCGTGGACAAAGTTGGACACTATTTACTGCTGAAAGGTTCAGTACACAATGAAGAATTAACTAAATTAAATATCTATGCACCTAATATCACAGAACCTAAATACGTTGAAGAAACACTGACTGCACTCAAAAAAGAGATCACTCCACAATAATAGTGGGAGACTTCAACACTCTACTCTCAATACTGGACAGATCATCTAGAAAAAAGCTCAGTACAGATGCAGAACACCTCATTGCCACAATTAACGAACTAAACCTCATCGATGTATACAGAACTCTCTACCCATCAGCAGACATCTATACCTTCTTCTCCAGTGCACATGGAACATTCTCCAGAATTGACCATGTGTTAGGACATAATGCAATCTTCAACAAAATCCATACCATTGACTTAATGCAAAGCATCTTCTCAGATCATAAAGCCGTAAAACTCAAAATCAATAGCAGAAAAAACATAGATAGAAAGTAGAACTCGTGGAAACTCAGCATCTTGCTCAAGAAACCATGGGTTATAAAACAAATCAAGGATGAAATAAAGAAATTCATTTATTCCAAGGAGAATGAAAACACTTCCTACCAAAACCTATGGGATACAGCCAAAGCAGTGCTCAAAGGTCTGTTTATCTCCATAAATGCGCACATCTGGAAGGAAGAAACCAAATCAAGGAACTAGCCCTACAGCTTGAACAAGTAGAGAGAGGACAACAGAGGAAGCCCCCAGGCACCAGAAGAAAACAAATTATAAAGATTAGAGACGAACTGAATGAATTAGAGAATAGAAAAACCATTGAAAAAATTGAGAAGACCAAAAGCTGGTTTTTTCAAAAGATCAACAAAATTGACAAACCACTGGCTAAGCTTACTAAATAAAAACAGGAAAGGAAACAAATAACCCAAATTAGAAATGAGAGAGGAGTTGTCACAACAGATCCAACAGGAATAAAAAATATAACAGAATACTGTGAAAGACTGTACTCTAACAAATTTGAAAACCTAAGGAAATGGACAAGTTCCTTGATTCATATCACCTACCCAAATTATCACAACGTGAAGCAGAACAACTTAATAAACCCATCACAAAGGAAGAGATTGAAAAAGTCATCAAAAACTGCCAACGAAAAAACCCAGGCCCAGATGGTTTCACCACAGAATTCTACCAAGCTTTTAGAGAAGAGTTATCTCCAATACTACTGAGACAATTTCACAGTATAGAAAGGGATAGAGTACTCCCAAACTCATCCTATGAAGCCAGCCTAACCCTGATACCAAAGCCAGGAAAAGACCCAACCAAAAAGGAGAACTGTAGACCAAAATCACTCATGAATCGTCAACAAAATTTTTGCCAAGAGAATACAACATATCAAAAAAATAATCCATCATGACCAAGTGGGATTCGTACCAGGGATGCAAGGCTGGTTCAACATCAGAAAAACAATTACTGTGATTAACCACATAAATATCACTAAAAACAAGAATCACCTGATTTTGTCCATTGATGCAGAAAAAGCATTTGATAAAGCCCAACACCCATTCATAATAAAAACTCAGCAAAACAGGCATAGACAGAAAATTCCTCAGCGCAGTAAGGGCCATTTATACAAAGCCAACTACCTATGTCATCCTGACTGGAGAGAGACTGAAGGAGTTTCTCTTGAGAACAGGAACCAAACAAGGATGCCCAGTCTCACCTCTCCTATTCAATATAGTACTAAATGTTCTAGCTAGAGCAATTAGACAAGACCAAGAAATAAAGGGCATCTGCATTAGCAAAGAAGTCAAAATCTCCCAATTTGTTGATGGTATGATTGTATATGTAGAGAATCCCAAAGAATCTATAAGTAAACTACCCAACTGATAGAAGAGTTCAGCAAAGTCTCAGGATACAAGATAAACATCAGTAAATCAATAGGATTCCTTTATAACAACAGTTAGACTGTTAATGAGGAAATCATCAAATCAATACCATTTACTATAGCCCCTACAAAGATCAAGTGCCTAGGAATTAATCTAACCGGAGAAATAACAGACCTTTACAAAGAGAACTACAAGCCCTTACTACAAGAAACTAAGAGAGACTTAGATAAATGGAGAAACCTACCCTGCTCATGGATAGGAAGACTTAACATTGTGAAAATGTCTATTTTACCCAAAGTAATCTAATTATATAATGCAATCCCAATACAAGTTCCAGCATCATTTTTTAATGAGATGGAGAAACAAATCACCAATTTTGTTTGGAAAGGGAGGAAACCCTGGATAAGTAAGGTACTACTAAAGAAGAAGAATACTGGGAGGCCTCTCATTACCTGACCTTGGAACATAGTACACTGCCACAGTGGTTAAAACAGCCTGGTACTGGTGCAAGAACAGACAGATTGATCAATGGAACAGAATTGAGACCCCAGAAATGACACCATCTGCCTATGAACAGTTGATATTCAACAAAGGCCCTAAGACATTAAACTGGGGTAAAAACAATCTCTTCAAGAAATGGTGTGGGTAAAATTGTATGTCCATCTGCAATAAATTGAAACAAGATCCATGTCTTACACCTTATACAAAAACCAACTCAAACTGGATAAAAGACCTAAATATCAAATCTAAAACAATAAAGCTCAATCAAGAAAAAGTACAAACAACAATGGAAGTTTTAATACACAGCATAGACAGACTTCAAAATCCATCAATCAAACCACAATCAACAGAAGAGAAAATAGATAATTGGGAACTATTAAGAATCGAACACTTTTGTTCATCCGAAGACTTTATTAATAGAATTAAAAGGCCACCTACAGAATGGGAAAAAATATTTGGCAACTATATGTCAGACTGACACCTGATCTCCATAATCTATGCCAAAGCCGAAGCCAAGTGCCATCGAGTTGGATCTGATTCATGGCGACCCTAGGGTCTCCATAATCGGTAAGGTACTACAAAATATCAATAAGAAGAAGATAAGTCATCCAATTAAGTGATGGGCAAAGGAGATGGACAGACACTTCTCTAAAGAGGAGATCCAGGCAGCCCAAAAACATGTTCACAATCTTTAGTTATTAAAGAAATTCAAATCAAAACTACAATGAGATACTATCTCACCCCAACAAGGTTGGCCGTGATCTAAAAAACACAAAACAACAAATGCTGTGGAGGCTGTGGGGAAAGTGGAACCCTCCTACACTGTTGGTGGGGTTGCAAAATGGTCCAGCCTTTCTGGGAAGTAATCTGGTGCTTCCTTAAAAAAATGATATACCATTGATATACCATTTGACGCAGAAATTCCACTATTTGGAATATATCCTACAGAATCAAGGCCATTCACACCAACGGATACATGCACAAGAATGTTTATCGCAGCACAGTCCACAAGAGCAAAAAGATGGAATCAACCCCGATGCCCAACAACGGAGGAATGGATAGGTAAACTATGGTATATATACTCAATGGAGCACTATGTAATGATAAAGAACAATGATGATTCCAGGAAACATCTCCTAACCTGGTTTCAACTGGAAGACATTATGTTGAGTGAAAGTAGTCAGCGACAAAAGGACAAATGTCGGGAGCGAAAAGAAACTGCGCCATAAAGATGGCGCTGGCAGGAAGAACCGCGCCCTTGTTTTGCACCACCGCTGAGGCATTGCCTGCCTAGCAACAGAGTAAGAACAACACCCATTGGACAATCATTACCCAATCAATGTCATTTCCCTGCTACTATATAAGCAACTGAAATAGGAAATAAAGGGTTCTGCTTCCTGTCTCCTGACGGAGTGGTGTCTCGGTCTTCTCCTTTGCGGGCAGAGGGGTTTCGGCTGGGACATCCTGGCGCCCGAACAGGGACTGGAAGCGACCCTCACCTCGGGGACGCTCGGAAAGGTGAGCTGGCACTGTCCAGGGGCCGGTACAGACCGGGGACTGGCATAGACCAGGGACTAGCATAAGCTAGGGGAATAGGGCACAATGGGGAACCAGCCTTCTAGTCAGCGGCTGTTGGACTCCCTGCGGGCTCTTATGAAGCAGAGAAATGTAGAAATTAGGAAGCGCACTTTGGAAGGCTTTTTGCAGGCTGTGGAGGAGGTCGCCCCGTGGTTCCTTGCCTCAGGTCACCTCACAGTGTCTGCTTGGAACAAGCTCGGAGGAGACCTCACTCGCGCAGATACTGCGGGTCGTCTCTCTCCAGGGGTTATGGGAATCTGGATTTTAATTCTTAACTGCTTGGAGGATGAGTCAGGTATTTTTGAGAAGGTGCTAATGAAGGGTCAGGATGCTTTTGAGCAAGTGCAGGAGGAGGCGTCACAGAAGGGGAGCGAGCAAGCTAGTCAGGAGGGGGAAAGTGAAAGTGACGATGATTTGGGAGATTACCATCCAAACTCTCCTGAGAGAGGTTTTAGAAGCGCGGGGCCCCCCGATCCCGGAGGTGTAGCGCACCGGTTGCGGGAAATGAGCTTAGATCCTCCATCCGCGTCGAAAGACGCGGAGGGAGGGGCGAAGACTGACGTCGTTCCCCCTCCATACAATCCCACGGCCCCGCCCTTGCTTGGCCGGAGCCGTTTCCCGGAGCTCTGGGACCAGCATCCCAGTGCGTTTCCGGTGTATCTGGATGCCCAAGGCCAACGCTATCATGAGCTTCTGGACTGGAAAGTAGTTAAAAGCATAGCAGAGGGAGTTAAGACTTATGGGACAGCGGCCCCCTTTGTTCAAGGGATGCTGGAGAGCCTGCATAAGCTTGCTGTGACTCCTAGTGACTGGCAACACTTGGCAAGGACGTGTCTTAGTTCCGGACAATTCCTAGATTGGAAGTCCATGGCACAGGATTTAGCTATAGAGCAAGCAGCCACTAATGCTCGCCCTCCCATAAACCAACCGGCATGGAATGTAGACATGCTTATGGGCTATGGTAATTTCGTCTATGCTCAGACCGGTTATCCTCCTCAGGTGTATGATCAGATAAATCAGATCTGCACCCGTGCGTGGAAATCCCTCCCTAACCGGGGAGAGCCCACTGGCAATTTAACAAAAATCATTCAGGGTCCCAATGAGCCATTTTCAGACTTCGTGGCTCGCATGATTGATAGTGCTTCAAAGATTTTTGGTGACCCTCACGCAGCCATGCCTCTAGTGAAGCAGCTTGTCTATGAGCAGTGCACAAAAGAGTGCCGCAACGCAATAAATCCCCATAAGCGCAAGGGCATCGAAGTGTGGATGCGAGTCTGTCGAGAACTGGGAGGAAATTTAACCAACTCTGGTCTGGCCGCAGCGTTGGTTGCTGCTATGCGAGCTCCCCCTACAGGGAATGCCCCGGGATCCACAAAAACAGGCTGCTTTAGTTGTGGCCAACCGGGTCATTTCAAGCGGGAGTGCCCTCAGCGAAAATCGCAGAGGGCGCTCAGACAGAATGAGAACCCCTCGCCACCTGCGGCGGAGAGCCAAGTATGCCCCCGCTGTCGACGAGGGTCTCATAGTGCCTCTGCATGTTTTTCTAAGACAACTATTGAGGGTCACCCATTGCCTTCTCCCGGTGGGCCTGGTGCACGCCCAAAAAACGTGACACGGGGCCCCAGGCATCAGGGCCCCCAAATATATGGTGCCCATGCTCCGCAACCCGAAGCAGTGGTCAGCCTCACGAAACCAGGTCAGGGTCAGCCGTTACAGCCCCAACGCCTCGGCGAGCCACAGCCGGGAGTGCTGGATTGGACCTCTGTACCACCACCAGACTCGTACTAACCCCCGAAATGGGAGTCCGGCCCGTACCCTCTGACATGTCAGGACCCCTTCCAAAAGATACAGTGGGTCTGATCCTGGGTCGGAGCAGCGCTACATTAAAGGGACTTGTCATCCACCCGGGGGTAATTGATTCAGACTTTACCGGTGTTATTAAGATTATGATTTCATCGCCTAGGGGTATTGCTGCCATCTCCCCGGGAGATCGGATTGCTCAATTACTTGTGCTTCCCAGTTGGCATTCCTTATACCCAGCCGAGTCTCGTTCTCGGGGGACCCAGGGTTTCGGGTCAACTGGAGACACGCTAGCCATGCTGTCACTTGAATTGGGACAACGCCCTGTTCATACTCTAAAAGTGAACGGGCATGTCATGATAGGGCTGCTTGACACCGGAGCTGACATAAGTGTTATCTCCCTGAAGGATTGGCCCAGAGCCTGGCCTTTAGAGTCCTCCTCCGATTTGTTAAGAGGTATTGGCTATGCTTCTACACCTCAAAAGAGTGCCCAGCAATTGCATTGGGCTGATGACGAGGGACATCAAGGAACTTTCCAACCATATGTCCTTGACACCCCCATTACCTTATGGGGAAGGGAGGTCCTTAACTGCCTGGGCCTCCGCCTCACTAATGAAGAGGCACCCACAAGTCCATCTCAGGACGTTGCCCAGCAAATCATGTTAAAGTCAGGTTACATGCCGGGGAGAGGTTTAGGTAAGAAACTTCAAGGGATACCCAGGCCGATTGACACGCAAGGCAATAAAGGCAGAACGGGCCTGGGTTTTCGGTCAGGGCCACTGAGCAAATAAAGATAAATTGGATTACCACGCAGCCGGTGTGGGTGACTCAGTGGCCCCTTCCAATGGAAAAGTTAGAGGCTGCCCAACATTTAGTCAGGGAACAGGTCGCTCAGGGCCATCTGCGACCCTCGACTTCCCCATGGAATACGCCAATCTTTGTAATCCGAAAAAGATCAGGAAAATGGAGATTGCTACAGGACCTCCGTGCTGTTAATGCAGCCATGGAAGTGATGGGTCCGATCCAGCGTGGCCTACCCAGCCTTGCGGCTATCCCCAAAAGATGAAAAATTATAGTATTGGATATTAAAGATTGTTTTTTCTCTATCCCATTACATCCCGATGATTCACCACATTTTGCATTCACCTTGCCATCTATAAACCACGCCACCCCGGATCAGCGATACGAATGAGTAGTACTACCACAGGGCATGGCCAACAGCCCTACACTCTGTCAATTATTTGTCTTTAAAGTCTTACAACCAGTACTTCTAAAGTGGCCCCAGGTTGCCTGCATCCATTATATGGATGATGTCCTCCTTGCCGCTGCTACTCTTGACCCCCTATAACAATGCTTTATAGCCCTCTCTGAGGCAATGGCTGGCGCGGGACTCCACATTGCCCCTGAAAAGGTGCAGCGAGGCAGCACCGTCGACTTCCTAGGATCTAAGATTTCACCTACCGCTATTCAACCTCAAAAAATCACACTGCGGAAAGACCAGCTCAATACTCTTAATGATTTCCAGAAGCTCCTGGGGGACATTCAGTGGATTCGACCATACCTGTCGCTCACAAATTCTGAGCTTTCCCCTCTTTATGACATTCTTAAAGGTGACTCGGGGCTGTCCTCTCCTCGAGAGTTGACCCCCGAGGCGAGGAGGGCCCTAGAAAAAGTCGAGGTCGCTCTTCCCATGGCCTCGCTTAACCGTAGAGACCCTACACTCCCCCTTTTATTATGCATTCTTGCTACAGTGAACCAACCCACTGGGGTGCTGTGGCAGGGTGGCCCCCTCCGCTGGGTCCACCCTCGCATTTCGACCCAGCGCAGCATTGAATGGTATCCCGGTGCTGTAGCTCGATTGGCTTTGATTGGGCTGTCAGAAGCTGTGCAATTCATAGGGCATAGCCCATCAAAATTAATCATCCCATATGACAAAGCTCAGATACAAACCCTGGCTGCCACCTCTGATGACTGGGTGGTCCTCTTGTGCTCCTTTGCTGGGGTCATTGATAACCATTACCCCAAGGACCCGTTGCTGCAATTCCACACTCGGCACCCAATTATTTTCCCAAAGATTACCTCTAAAAAGCCGATACCAGATGCCATTTCGGTGTTCACCGATGGCTCCAGCTCTGGCTTGGGCAGTATTTACATTCCTGGTCAATCCTCTCAAAGCTACCTATTTCCAAACTGCTCAGCACAGATTGTGGAGCTGAAAGCGGTTGAATTGGTTTTCCAACAAATCCACTGCCCTCTTAATATAATTTCTGACTCTGCCTATGTTGTGAATGCAGTAAACTGTTTAGAAGCAGCAGGTATGATAAGCTCTACCTCCCCTGCAACACCTGTGTTCACTAATATCCAGAACCTTATTCTGTCCCGCGATCACCCCTTTTTTATTGCTCAACACCGAGCACACCAGTCTCTTCCGGGTCCAATAACTGAAGGTAATGCTGCCGCCGATCGTTTAACACGCATGCCCATTATCCTATCCGCATTGGAGCAGGCCTTAACTTTCCATAAACAATTCCATGTCAACTCTAAGACTCTTGTTCACCATTTTGGGATCTCCAGAGCGGCCGCCTGCAATATTGTTCGTAATTGTACTGCCTGTGCCCCACACATCCCAGCCCCGCAACTGGGTGTCAATCCGCGAGGTCTTCGTCCATGCCACCTTTGGCAAATGGACGTTACTCACGTTGCCGAATTTGGCAGGCTAAAATATGTACATGTTTCTGTAGATACCTTTTCTGGAGTAATTTTTGCCAGTGCCCATGTGGGAGAAACTGCTCGACATGTTATCTCCCACTGTCTCGCTGCCTGGGCAGCATGGGGTGCCCCCTTGAGTATTAAGACAGACAATGGTCCTGCTTATACCAGTCACTCCTTTAAAACTTTCCTAACCACCATGCGCATTCATTGCACTCACGGCATACCTTACAATCCCCAGGGCCAGGGTATAGTAGAAAGAGCCCATCACACCCTAAAATCTCGTTTACAAAAACAAAAAGGGGGAATTGGTGAGGGACATACTCCACACAACAGACTGGCCTTAGCTCTTTTTACCTTAAATTTTCTTTCACTCGACCAAGAGGGGCGATCGGCAGCGGAGCGCCACTGTGGAACAGGGGCGCACCGATCCCGCTCAGTGATGTGGAAAGATGCTATCTCGGGAAAATGGCATGGTCCCGCCCCCGTTATAACTGTCACCCGAGGGGCAGTCTGTATCTTCCCACAGGACGCTGACTGCCCTTTGTGGATCCCGGAACGCCTCACCCGGACCGTCCAGGATGAGTCCACGGCTGTACCTTCTCGCACTGTTGCTAATCCCCCTACGGAGAGCGGAGGAGACGACGGAGAAGGATGAGTACTGGGGGCTCATAGACACCCTGCCCCTGCCGATCCCTGTCCATCATACCTCCCAAATTATGCCTCGGTTTTTTACCACAAATGACTCCATGCAACTTCCTGCCATTGGATCAGACTCTACGATAAGCCCAGAGCCTCGCCCTGTTAATATCTCTCTGCGAGGCCTCCTCTGCTTTATAGTATCTCATAATTTGTCAGACTTGGCACCCGACGACACCTCTTGTGTCACCTTGTATAACATGTCAGCAGGGTGGTTCGACACGCCAAGACATAGCACCGCCAACGGCACCCTCTTGCAGGGTCGCATTCCCCTTATGATTTCTAAGAATGGCACTAACCCGCCTTCACAGCCTCGCTGGGCCCCATATTGCAAAAGTACCCGAGATTGGCCACATTTATGGACAGGTTGTCAAAGTCATCGCCCACAGTGGGCGGTGAAACCCTACTTCACCTTTTCCCCATATATTGGGACTATGGCGAATCAGACGTTTTCTGGGTACAAGTATACCTGGCAAAGCCCCACTCAGGCTTCGCCCACCAACCCCTTTGACGTCTGGCTTCTCTGTGGAGTCAATGGCAGCTGCATAGATATTTTAGTGATGACTATGATCACGGGTGGAATCATCAAAAACGCCAGTGTCCAATGGAACCGTACGGAAGTTTTTGAAAATATGATACAGGAGATCTCCTCCTCCCAAAACATTACCTTTTCCCCGACTCCCGTGTGTGTTCAGCCCCCTTTTATGTTCTTACTATATAATGATTCAATAGCAAATTCCTCCATCGCTTGTTGTAATGCCACCTGCTTTTACTCTCTTTGCTGGAATGCAACTATCTTTCCCACAGCGCTGGTGACCAGGCTACCAAGATATGTCCCCTGGCCTATGAAGTCCCCGTCACCCGAGGAACTGTGGAGATCTAAGCGAGATTTCGGCCTAACTGCGGCGATCGTCGCCGCCGTTACTGCATCTGTGGCTGCGGCCGCCACGGCGGCTGTAGCTCTCACCCAGAACATTGAGACCGCGGCTGTGGTCAATAATATGGCGGAAAGCACTGCAACCGCCTTACAGACACAGTTGGCGGTGAATGGTGAAATGCTTGGAGCCATTCACATTTTGAACCACCGTATAGACCTGGTGCAAGAACAGGTGGACTCTTTAGTACAGATATCACAATTGGGGTGTGCATGGCGTCTCCCTAGCTTATGTGTTACTTCGGTGCGTTTTGACAATATTTCTCGGGCCGCGAACATGTCTCGAAGGCTCTCTGCACAACTTGCAGGCAATTGGTCCAAAGAAATGGACAATCTCCTGAAGCAATTACGGGTAGAAATCACACGAGTCAACTCTACCCGGGTCGACCCAAGGATGGCCTGCGCCAGTGGCTCCAAAAAGCAGTCGATTTCCTGCAGCATTGGGCTGGCACCGGCCCACTTGCCATTGTTCTTGTTGCCTTAATCACCTGTCTCCTTTGGCTGATGTGCAAATGGAGGCGGCGAGATGCAGTGCGATATAACCTTTTGGTTCAAGCTTTTGCCCAAGTGGCAGACGACTCAGAGGGTGGTCAGATCTGGCTATCAATGCTTGAGGGCAGCCAGTGACGGGCAACTTTCTCGAAGCATGGAGTAACCTAAGACAGGGACCCCACGAGCAACATTGCGTGTGGGTCGCCAATGACGGGTAAACCCTTGCTTGGCGGAGAACGACCCAAGACAGGCGCCTCTTGCTGATTTAGAAAAAACAAAAGGGGGAGATGTCGGGAGCGAAAAGAAACTGCACCATAAAGATGGCGCTGGCAGGAAGAACCGCGCCCTTGTTTTGCACCACCGCTGAGGCATTGCCTGCCTAGCAACAGAGTAAGAACAACACCCATTGGACAATCATTACCCAATCAATGTCATTTCCCTGCTACTATATAAGCAACTGAAATAGGAAATAAAGGGTTCTGCTTCCTGTCTCCTGACGGAGTGGTGTCTCGGTCTTCTCCTTTGCGGGCAGAGGGGTTTCGGCTGGGACAGACAAATATTCTGTGAGACCCCCATGACAGGAACTTGAAAACAGACTTATGCATAGAAGAAAAGACTCTTTGACGGCTGCAAGGGAGGGGAGGACGGGAGGGCGAGGGGGAGGAGAGTTTAGATTAGATAGTTGGTAGAAATTCGGTTGGGTGAAATCAGTGACAGCACACATTAAAAACAAGAACAATATTAAGTGGACTTCAACATAACTTGAATACTCCTTCTATCTTAACCCAATAATGCAAGGACAGAGTAGCTGGGGCGGGGGGCAGGGGACCATGCTCTTAGGTGAAATTGAGGCCAGCTGGCACTACTGGCATTTTGCTAAGAGGGCTCTCTGCAGCTCACATTGGTGAGTGGCGTCTGGAGTCTTAAAAGCTGTCAAGGTGCCATCCGAGGGGAGAGCAAATGGTCCCAACTCAGAAGGAACGGATGCTCACCGAGGACCAAAATGGCAACTCAGAAGACAGAGAGACCCACATGAGTGGGTGTCTACATCGACTTGGGACCAGAAGAACCGGCTGGTGCCCGGCCACCACCAGTGATAGACACCATGGAGCTCACAAAGTTGAGTCTCACTGGCAATACAAGAATAAAAAGGGGTGCACCCTGAGTTCTCCACTAAAAGACCACAACTGATGGTCCAGCGGCTTCAGGGTTCCCCTGAGAGCATGGCCACTGGCACTGATGCTGCCCTTGCCCATGGATCATAACAAAAGTTCACTCTTCCTTCAGCAAAAGATTGGACTTGCCGATGCAGAGTGACTATATATTGGGTATGCTTTATGGGTCTAAGCGTCTATATGATATCATCCTGCTGACCTCTGTCTGGAGGAAGGACAGTGGGTGGAGAGGAGGGGAAAGGAGGCTGTTGGGAGAATGAGACATGTATGGAGCAGAGAGGAATAGTGTGCTGTCACTGGTCAGGGAGAGCAGTGGAAGCTGCATATAGGTGGGCATGCAAATTTATATGGGAATGTACATTTTCACTCAGTCATAATTTTAAAAAATGATAAATAATTCAAAAAAAGGAATAGTACACCATGCCATACCAGAGTGACCTGCACCATTACAAGTTTTTAAAGTTGTAGAACACCAAGTTCAAATAAAAATTTACATAAAATCCAAAAGAAAAAAAGAAAAGAAATCTTGGAGGAAGCAGCCCCAGTTGCTGCTTTCCTTGTACAACAAAATAAAGGTGTCTTTCTGATCTTCCACCTCAGTCTCCTCTTTATCAGCTTTAACAAGTTATGTCAGGCAGAATGCAACACTGTCACTCTCCAGAGCTGATGTCAGGGAATGGGCATGCTAGTTTCTGGTTGACCAAGGTCTTGGTTCTTGTTCTGAGGTGGGGAAATATCCAGAGGATTGCAGTGGGCCTAAGACATCCATCCCCATTAGAGAGGATTGAAGGCCTATGAAAATTATCCCGTTTCTTCTCATTTTGAGTCATTGCACAAATGAAGGTCCCAAAGTCTTTACTCCATTCACGTCATTAAGGCCAACTGGGGGCAAGTTATACTCTCGCCTCTAGGGTCTCCATGAGTCAGATCCAACTTGACGGCACTTGGCTTGGCTACTTTTAGGAGGCAGATCTTCCTCAAACATCTTTTGAGTGCCTTCTAACATGGGTGCTCATCTTCCAGCATTATATCTGACAATGTTTCACTACTAACAAGGTTTTCACTGGCTAATACCTTTCAGAAGTAGACTGCCACACCCTTCTTCCTAGTCTGCCTTAACCTAAAAGCTCAGCTGAAACCTGTCTGCCACGAGTGGCCCTGCTGCTTTTTGAATACCAGTTGCATCGCTTCCAGTATCATAGCAACATGCAAGCCTCAGAGCCCAACCCCATCTAAAAGAGTCTGTTCTGGCAAATCCTCTTACACCAAGTAGAAGAGGCTACATATTCTGAAATTTTCACTGACAAGATTGAGATAAATAGGGACTGAGGCTGTGATGTGACAGGCCAGGAAATAGAGCTGGTAGCACAGAAAATGGAGAAGACAGTATTCCTTTGATCTCCATTTGCTCTTTACTTGTATATGTAAGTAGCAAAAACTTGTGGAAGACATGTTGACATGCAATGATACCAATCTAAGATGAAGATGTCATAAGGTATTTTGCAGGAACGAGCTAACCAACCGAAGCAAAGTGGTCAAAACCGAACCCTGACACATGTGCACTATTGGGGCTCCATTAGTACGCAGGATTTGCCAGAGCTGATCTTCAGGAAACAGCTGCAGCCAGAGTGGTAAGCAGAATAGTTCCAGAGCAGTGGACATTGGAGGGCATCCTCCTCAGCAGGAGAAACTGACCAGAAAAAATCTAATTGCACCTCAAAAACCGATGAAAACCAGTACTAGACTGTCAAAAGCTAAGTCTTTTTGTTAAACCTACCATGCATGGGTCTAAATTTTCCCCTCGGAATAAACCTCTCTTTTCCCAGCAATTCCCCATCTTTTCACTGCACCAGCTCTGGAGTTTGATACCCTTAAACTGAGCCAGAGGTAGAACTCCTTAAGCCCACCGAAGCTATTCTCCAAGACTTTAAGATGGAAAAATTAACAAATCAAGTATGTGGTGCAGGCTGTTTCCTACAGTCCTAGATGGGCAGAGGTGATTGCTGCAGACACAGGTATCAAGCTGAAGGTGCTGAGAAAGGCAGAGGGCTAATTGCCATCCCTGAATGTGAGCATGATGTGTGCCTTTATGTTGGAATGTAGATGAAGGAACAATTTCTGCCCTGAATTCCTATCTCAGGGGAGTCAGCAGATACTTTTCCCCCTTCCTCCCATTTGTTAATTTTTCCCTCTTGAAGTCTTGGAGAATGGCTTAGGTGGGCTTAAGTAGCTTGCATGTTGCTACAGTACTGGAATTTCTCAACTCTTCCAACATAACTGTATTATGCTAATTGTTCAAGGAGTCCCACAAGATTATAGTCCCAATCCCTCAAACTCATAAATCCAAATCTTTTTAATGGAACAGGATTGAGAATCCAAACAAAATATCATCTACCTATGAGCAGCTGATATACAACGAAGACCCCAAATCCAGAAATTTGGGAAACGATAGTCTTTTTAACAAAGGATGTTAGTGTAACTGGATATCCACTGCAAAACCAAAGAAGAAAGAAACAAGATCTAAGTCTCATGCCATGCACAAAAATTAACTCAGAATGAATCAATTACCTAAATACAAAATCTAAAACAATAAAGATTATAGGAAGAAGAAAAAACTAGGGACAGTGCTGGGAGCCCTAATACATAGAATACAGAATATTATTAACAGACTATAAAATGTTACTAAAATGCACAAACACTAGAAGATAAAATAAATAACTGGGGACTCCGACTCAACGGCACTTGGCTTGGCTGGCCTAAAAATGAAACATTTACATTTAACCAAAGACTTCATCAAAAGAATAAAAGACTACATGCAGATTGGGAAATAATTTTTGGCTACCATAAACCCTATCTGCATCTAATCTCCATATTCTATGAGGTACTGCAAAACCTCAGCAAGAAAAGGCAAAAAGCCCAATTTAAAAAAATGAGAAAAGGCGTGTCACCAAAGAAGACATCTAGAATGCTAACAGATACATGAGGAATTGCTCACAATCGTTAGTCATTAGAGAAATCCAAATCCATACTATACTAAGATACCATCTCTCCCCAACAGGACTGGAATTAATTCAAAAAAACCACACAAAATGGTAAATGTTGGAGAGGTTGTGGAGAGACTAGAACTCTTCTACACTGCTAGCGGGAATGTAAAACGGTACAGCCACTTTGGAAATTGGTGCTTGCTTAAAAGGCTAGCAATAGAAATAGCAGCAATCCCACTTCTTGGGCTGTCACAGGAATACATACATGCACACTGATGTTGATTGCAGCGTTGTCCACAGCAGCAAAATGATAGCATCAACCTAGGTGCCCATCAACAGATGAATGGATAAACAAACTATGGTATATTCACACAATGGAATGCTATGCAATGGTAAAGAACAAAGGTGATTTTTAGAAAACATCTCATAACATAGAGTCATCTAGGAGACATTATGCTGAGTGAAATTAGTTGCAAAAGGACAAATACTCTATTATAAGGACTTACAAAAAGTTTTTAAACACAGAAGAAAATAATCTTTGATGGTTACAAGGGTGGGGAGGGGGCATAAGTAGTCGTAGATGAGATAGTAGATAGGAATTGGGTTAATTGAAGGGAGTGACAGCACACAGTAGAAGGGTGTTTAGAAAAACTGGACTACAACAAAACTAAAAGATTTTCTAAATACAACCCAACATTTTGAAGGATAATATAGCAGTGACAGGTGTCTGGGGACCACAGTTTCAGGGGACATCTAGGCTAATTGGCATAACTAAATTTTTTAAAGAAAATATTCTACATACTACTTTGGTAAGTTGCCTCTGCTTTCTTAAAACCTAGCAAAGTTCACTTAAGGAGCATGAATTGATTTCAATCCACCTGGAGCAGAGGAGAATGAAGGACACCAAAGATGTGAGGAAAATATGAGCCAGCCAATAAAAGGTACTATGTGATCCAGAGACTGAATCAGCATGAGACCAGAAGAATTAGATGATATTCAGCCACCACCAATGAATGCCCCTTATAGGGAATGTAACATAAAATGTCTGATGTAGCGGGAGAAAAATGAGTGTGCAAAACTTGAACTCTATTAAAAGACCACATCTGATGGTCTGTCAGACTGGAGGGTCTCCTAAGGACATGGCCCCACAGACTCTGTTAATGCAGAGCTGAAACCAGTACCAAAGTCACCTCTTCAAGTGAAGATTGCCCTGGACAATAAGACAGTGATGCTGGCGAAGAATATACTTCTTAGCTTAAATATATACATGAGGCTGCCTTAGTAGTTGAGTCCTGCCTTACTAATACAACTGCCCCCTGTCCTCTATCTTTAACATCACAAAGGCAGGATTTACAACATAAAGGAAAATCAAGCTGTACCAGAAAACACTGGCAATCCAAATTGATACACACATTTTGCAGTTGCTACAATTTAATCTATGAATTGAAAGGCGTGGGTGGAGGGGGCAAGAAATGGTTGAATGAATGAGGGAAGTACAGGGTGAAAAAGAAGAGGGTGCTTTCACAAGAGTTGGGGATTGAGGAGCAGTTAAATTTGCACAGTGGTGTTGATTGTACCTGTAAACTTTCACTTAAAACACAATAAAAATTATTAAAAAAAGAAATCTTATTCTTTGAAGCACTAGGCTATATCTAAGAAATATTGATAACTATACCTCCTATGTGTTTTATTATATATATGAATACATATGCATAAGTCATAATACATAAGTCATATATTTATGTATGTATAAATCTATGTATACATACATAAATACATACTTACGGAGCCCAGGTGTTACAATGGGTAATCCTCAGACTTCAGAAGCTAACCAGAGTTTGGCAGTTGAAATCCCCCAGCTACTCTTAGGAAACCCTGTGGAGCAACTCTGGTACCATAAAACATGGGTTTAGGCCCCCTGCCACAAAAGCCAATACCGAGACAAGGGTAAAGTAAATGGTCAAGAGTTTACTTGCACACTGGCATACAGAGGGACAGGGGAATTTGGTTGTGAGAGCCTGTCTGACTTCTTCAGTTAAGTCAAGAGCTTATTTGGGTAGGTAAGAGTAAACATTACACATAAGGGACAAAAGGAAGTGGACAATTGGGGAGTGTCTGATGAGGAAATATACATCAGAAACTGGTGGAGTCTGTACAGTGAAGAGATATACATGGTGAAGAGACATCCTTTGGCAAGTGGTGAGAGGTCTGTCCAGTGAGGAGATATGCGTGGTGAAGACATACGAACAGGGAACTGGCGGGGTCTGGAGGGTCTTGTGTTTATCAACTGGTGCCTCCGCTTGTTTGATGAGTCTAAGGAAAAAGATGTAAAGGTTTTATTTCGGTGATTCCTACAACTTAATGTGTTATTTCCAGGGCCAGGTAGTGCTAGGAATCCAAGAATTTCAAGAAATACAGGTAAAGAAATGGAGTTACTCTTGACTGCCTACTTCAATCCCCCCTTTTCAAGTAGCTTTCACAATCATGGGAAACTGGGCATAGTCTCTGTGTGCTTCTTGATGAACTGGGGTGTTGTTTTTAGGGTTGGAGGGACAGTTTAGAGTAGAAAGCAATTACATCTTGGTGACTTTGACAGTAAGCACTACTCTGGGAGGTGTTTGGGTTATTTAACAACAAAAAAAAGCTCTAGCACGTAAAGTCTGTGTATTTTCTTTTGTTACGATCTTTAAGAGACAGGACTCACAAAGACACACCACACAAATTACTATGATTATACTCACAAGGGGAATTAGCCATGACCCCATCAATGGGAACAATCTTGAGAACCATTCCCATTGCCTCAAAGTCTCATGGATGGGCTGGGTCAGTTTTGAAATTTTGTAAATTCCTTCTGGACTAACTTACACCTTCTCTGTAGTATCTATCCATGTGCAATAGGTCTTATTAATAACGGTGCAGACCCTGTCCATCTTTGCTAATAGGAAGTCCTATGTCAAACAGTTGTCCCAAACCACCTTTACTAATGAGTTAAAGGAAGCTTGTGCTTCTAGTGCCCTTTCTGTCCCTGTGGCCAGGAGGTGTATGCTGTAAGACAAATTTTTTTTATGGCAATTTCCAGTAGGTACACACTTATACCAGGTGTTATTGTTCTTAAGAGCTACCACCAAAATCTGCTTTCCTCAAAAATGGGATTATACCCTTCTGTATCTCATTTTCCCTGAAATGGTTGTAGGGAGATAGGGTGGAGTTTGAGTGGTCTTAGGTTGGAAAAACTAGGAATCTGAAGGTACATTGCCCTACAAAGTCTTTGAAATTTAGGCACTGTATTACACATGTCCATGGTGTAGGTTTTTAGCTAGGAGTTGTGCTCATGCAGTAGGGCATCCTGCCATGCAGGAACATGTGCCCAAGTCGGGCACGTAGGGAAAGATATCCCTCAGGAGTAGCTGGAATGCTACTGTTTGAAGAGGATAGATAAGGAACAGATAAGGAATCATTACATAAAGAAAAAAGTTGAAAATCTTGAAAGGAATGATAATCACCTGCTGGGATGGCGACTTCGCCTTTCCGATTTTGATTAGTGATGTGAATATAGAGTTCTGAAAGTCAGAAACAAGGATGGTGAAATCATACTGAATTAACCGTGTTCTAGTGGGTATCTTTGGAATAACATTGTTCCAGGTATAACTAGACGTATCTCCGTTATAATAAAACACTGGGGCTGCCATAGGGCTGAGTGGACTCCAGACTTGGGTAGGTGGTAGCATACACAATAAACCCAACCAATGCTGTCAAGTCGATTCAGATTCATAGTGACCCTAGAATTGCTCAAATTTCTACCAGTAGCCACTGCTTGAGACCTGGCCACTAACCCATCAGAATGCTAATCCCACCCATTACAGTGAGTTCGTTCTTTGATAATTATTTGGGTCCACTTTCCCCTAGCTATTTCAGTTTCCTTCGGGGTTCCCTTTTTGTATCTTATGCAATAGTAAGTTTCTGCATCTGAGAGTATAGTGTCAGAAATAATTGCAGAAAAATCTCAGTTTTTCCGTTGAGTAGTGTCTGCTACAGGATTAATTTGAAAATTCTCGTTATTGATGTCCCACAACACCACTTGTCCCTCTTTGGGGGACTCCTGAATCCACTCAATTGGATCCACTGGTGTTAGGGAAGAGATTATGCAGGGAAGAGCTAGCACGCTTCCCACTTGTAAAGTTAAGGTACCACTGGTTTGAAGAATTTTAGGTGGTTGGTCTGGACTGAGTTGGAAAATCAAAGGAGGCTCATCTCAAGGAGGCTGGGTTCTAGGTCTGAAACATAATAATAATAAAAAGATTTATCATTGTGTAACTTTAGTGAATCTATACTTTAGGCTTTCACCTGGCATAGAGGTGTATGATGGTCCTGCAGCATCCCTGCATTTCTCTGTTTCTTCTAGTGGGGCCGCCTTTATTCTTGTATGATGTACACAAGAAACCACTCCTTCTAGTTTCAGAGATGAGTGTGTGGTGAGTAGAACTTCAAATGGTCCCTCCCACCTAGGGATTAGCTGGTCCTCTAGGTATTGGTGTTTCTAGACTTCAGTAAAACCCAATCTCCCAGCTGGAGCCTGTGAAGGGGTGCATAAGAAGGGAAAGATGGGTGGGAAGAAGCATACTGATTAATGGTGTCAATAACAGACCCACTCCCTCTTTTCTACTTCTGGTATTACTGCAGTGTGGAAGGTTGAGCTTTTTTGGAATGGTCTCCCATATATTAATTCATATGGGCTCAATTTGAGCCTGCTTGGAGGCGCTACCTGAATCATAAGCAGTACAATAGGCAACACTTGAATCCAGGTGATGTTAGTATCCTTACAAAGGTTCCCAAAGTCTTCTTTAAAGTGTGGTTCTTTTTTTCTATTTCTCCTGTTAACTGTGGTCTCCAAGTGGAAGGTAGTTTCCAGTTAATGTCCAATGCCCTGCACATCACTTGATTTGCTTGTGCTATACATGCTCCTCCACTGTTGCTTTGGATTAACAGGGGCAGGCCAAATCAAGGAATTATCTCCTTCAGCAATGCTTTAGTCACTTTAAGGGGTTGTTCCAGTCCACGAGGGAAGGCTTCTACCCATCTTTAATAGGTGTCCACAAAAATTAGCAAATATTTAAAGCTTTCAGGGGTCTGGGGCATCACTGTGAAATCAACCTGCCAATCTTCTTCCACATTTGTTTCCTGGTGTTGGATTCCTGTTTCTGTTGGGTGTGGTACAATTTTTGGATTATTTTTTGCACACAAGTGTCATCTCCTGGTGACCTCTTGTACAGTCTTCAGGAGATTTGGCCATGCAATTATTTGCTGGATCCACTCTAGACTGGCATCTTGCCCATAACGGGTTCTATCACGTATGACTGATACTACACTGTGTACTTGGGGTTCTGGTAACAGTACCTTCCCTTTAGAGCTTGCTAGCCAGTTGGAACGGGGAACTGGATGAAAACTCCATTTCTTTGCCCTTTCTAAGTCCTGGGCAGTATAGATCAGTGTGGGAAGGTCAGTAGGGCCTAAATGAAGGGTTAAAGCCAGTTCTTTTCTTACATTATCCTCTTGCATGTCAGCTCTTTATGCTTCTGTATCTGCCTTTCAATTTCCCATGGCTTTGGGTAACAGTCCCTTCTCCTGTCCAGCACAGTCACCTGGAGGGGGTCATTGACTGCCTTTAAAGGCTCAACAATTTCTGGCACATGTTTTATTTCTTTGTTAGCTGCAATTAAGAACCCTCTTTGTTTCCACAAGGCGCCATGGGCATGAGGAAATGAGTATATTTACTGTCTGTGTAGTTAGACACTCTCCTGCTCCCAACTCCAGGGCTCATCCAAGGGCTATGAGTTTGGCCTTTTGTGCTGAGGTCCCAGCAGGAAGGGGTCCTGATTCCAAGATTTCTGTCTGGGTCACTACAGCATATTCTGCCCTTTGTTGTCTTTTATATGGAAAACCACTGGGAGCCTGTTGCCTGATTTGGGTCTGTACCCTGGAAGCAGTGGAGCCAATAAGACATACTCCAAGTTAGAAAGAGGATGAAGGTGCACTAGGAGGTGTGATACCACCACAGGCTCGACAGCAACACGGGGTGTTCTCCACGAAGTCTTAAAAAACAACTTTTACATCAGAGTTTATATATCATTTCCACGAGAAATACTTCATGTCTTTAAGCATGTAGCCCACAGATAACTGTATACATCACGAGACAGTCACAATAAATTGTCTACTGAACTCTAGTCAGTTTGTTTATAGCAAGCAAAGACAAAACTTAGAACAACATTCCTCAGCTAGTGAAACTAGCCTGCTGAGATCACCCTGAGAGATAAGGAGCAAGAAAAAACTTGTGGATACAGAAAATGCCAGTCAGCCTTTCCAGCAGCTGTTTTCCGGGCTGAGGCCACTTCTTAGGAGAGCAAGGCAGAGGAAGGAGACCAAAGTCACAGGAACTGAGAGGGCTCTGCATCCCTTTGGAAAGAGGCCAGTGCAGAGGCCAGAGTAGCTGGTGCAGTAAAAAACATAGATTACTTAGAACATTATTACGGTATTAGTTATATGAAGCTCTCAATTACACATTTTGAAAAAGGGAAAATATGTTGCAATTAGGGTTGCAAGTTGTATATTATTCAATCTTGGAGTCTTTAAGAGGGGTATCTAGGAGGTCAGGCTGACTAGAATAAACTTCTTTGATTATTTCCAAGCAACCATGCATGGGGACAACCCTCCAAAATGGGCAAGAGCACAGCTGGATTTAATGAGGTAATGGCTTTTAAGAATACATTTGGATTGTCCAATAAAATGGCCTGGTATTGTCTCATTCATCCTGCTGTGAGCCAGAAACACCCCTTTTGTTCTAGAAGAGGTGAGACTATGTGTGTGGTATTTACAATTACCTGTTGTCCCAGAGTAAACTTTTCTGCTTCTTGGAGCAAGTCACAGATTGTTGTTCCTGCCTGAAGGCAGGGGGCCACCTCAGGCTACATTGTTCAATGGTTTTCCTAAATAAGCTACTGGCCATGTGGCCAGTCCTGAGGTTTGGGTTAATACTCCCATTGCAACCCCTTGTCTTTCATGTACAAACAGTTCAAAGGGTTTCTGAAGACCTGGAGCAAGGCTGGAGCAGTCATTAGTGTTTGTTTAATTTTTTTGAAAGTCTGCTGGCATTCCTTTGCCTATAGTAAGAGCTCTCTTGCTAATATGGAGTTTTGTGTGAAGTCTGAACCCTAGTATCCAAATTTGACAAAATCTAGCCATCCCTAAGAAGTGTTTTTGAAGAGGGCACCGCCACTCTCATGATAACTTCCCTTCTGTCTGGGAGGAGGTTCTGTTGTCCCTGACAGATTTGGAATCCCAGATATTTCACTTGCTGCAGTGAAATTTCGGCCTTTTTTTTTTGAACATGTAATATCCACATTTTGCCAAGTGACTTAGAACTGAAATAGTGTTTACGTCAGAGTCCTCCTTAGTGTTGCTGGTGATCAGAATATCATCAACATACTGGAACAGAAATCCTCTTTCCAGTTTTAGTTTTCTTAAGTCTTTGGCAGTACCTGACTCAATGGCACTTGGCTTGGCTTGGGCTTGGCAGTATCTCCCCAAAAATGGTGGAGGAGTTCTTAAACCTTGCGACAGGACCTGCCAGGTGAGGTATTGTTTTGCCCCTATTTTTGTATTAGTCCATTCAAAGGCAAACAGTGGCTAAGATTCAGAATGTAAGAGGACGCAGAAGAAGGTATCCTGTAAGTTCAGCACTGAGAACCAGGTACAATTCCAAGGGATTGTTACTAGCAATGTGTATGGATTTGGGACAACAGGGTGGATGGCCACAACCACCTGCTTAACTTTCCACAAATCTTGGACAAAGCAATACCCATTTGTCCCAGGCCTCAGGACCAGAAGGTCTGGGGTGTTACATGCAGACTGGCAAATCTTTAGAAGCCTAGCGTTCATATATTAGTGTACAACTGGGATGATCCCTTTCCAAGCCTCTTTTTCGGTGAGTATTGTTTTTGATTTACCATAGTTGCCCTGGGTTTTTAGAGCGATTCTTACCAGTGTAACTGATTTTGTGCTGCTGGCCTCTCTGCTGCCCAGACTTCCCCAATGTACTTCTTGCTGTATATACTCAGGTACATCACCAGGCATCGCTATTTCTGTTTCGGTGCACAACAAGGCTGCTTGTAATGCACGTAAGTCTCTGCTGGGATCTATACTAGCATTTTGGAGGGCTCAAAAGTCACCCGAGCCCCCAGCTTCTCCAGCAAGTTCTGACCCATCAGACCAGCCAGACACTCAGGCATATTGAGAAACTAATACTTTATTGCCCACTCCACAATTTACTGCTTCTAAAAATGTGTGGGTAAACAAATTTGCAGAGATCCCAACCATCTGTGTAGTTTACTGGCTAAGGGGTGATTCTGCAGTGTTCAAAACTGAAAATGTGGCACTTGTGTCAAAAATAGAGTGAGTTGGTCTCCACTCCACTCTTAAAGTTACCTTTATGGTAACTTTATGGTGTGAAATGGGTAATGAAGTCATTAGCCCCAGAGCCCTCCCCTAGGATGAGCTCCTGTCCATATGCCTGTACTGCATTCTTTGTTTCCAGCCCCGCTTTTACTGCTGGGCATTCCTGCTTCCAGTGGCCAAGCTTCCTGCAATAAGCGCATTGGTCTGCTTTCAAGGGGGCCCTCATCTTTAGTCCTGTTCCCAACCTGTTTCTATCTGGATTGGCAAAGGGCCAGGGCAGGAGCTGGTAAAACTGCTTTCTGTTTAATTTTCTGTTTTTCCTTTTGTACTGCTACTTGGTCCCTTGAATTAAAGACTTTAAAGGCAATTTCTGAAAGGTGTCCAAGCCGCACACCCAGTCTTCCTTCTAGCTTCTGAGTTCCTCCTAATGTTGAGGGTGCTCTGAGAGATAAAAGTCATATTAAGGAGTCTGGAGTTTGCAGAGTCCTCGGGGTTGATGTCAGTGTATTAGCAAAATGCAGCCATTGTTCTTTCAAGGAAGGTAGAAGGATCCTCCTTCTTGGATCACTTCCTTAATCTTTTGTAAACTTTTTAGGTCTTAGAGTCCCATGTTTTAGCTCCCAAATTACACAGGTCCAATAGAGCTATAACTTGGCTGCCGTTCCTTGCTGTTATAGTCTCATCACGGGTCTTGAGAGGGGAAGACCTCAGTCCCTTGGGTATGGTTCTCATTTGTCGGATCAAGACTGTGCAGCCAACCGGCCTCCTTTTTGGACTGTTCTAACACCATTCTACGTTCCAATGAAGAAGGTTTGCATATCTGCCCTGGACGGTGGATGGTTGGAAAAGATGGAAAGGAGGAGCTGAACCATGTAGTCTGGGTTGCTTTGGTGAGAAGGGGTTTTGATTTTTCCATTTATAAAAATCAGAAATAGCAAGATGAGTGTATATGATCACTGGTCTCTGCGAGTGGCCGGTTTGCGTCTACTCCGGCAGGGACTTCTCTCAAAGGATATTGCCCTGCCTGGCATGTGGAAGTTAAAACCAGACCCTGCTGGGTATGAGAAGGGGAGACCATGCCTGTAGTCAAACTCACTCCCTCCATTCCTCTTCCCCTGGTCTTCCCAGCTGAAAAGCTGATGGTACTGGGGTCAGGGGTTGCCGTATAAGGAGGGCCCCACTCCTCTGGGCTGCCCTGTGAGGGGCCGGCGAGGATGAAGCCATAACTGGGATCCAGCTTTCCAAGAGGGGGCCCCAACAGAAGAATCTGGTAAGATCCTCTGCTTTTGTCTCCCCTGGAAGAGAATCTGACCAGAAGGTTTTAAGGTCTGTTAAAGAGACATGAAAGCCTGAATACAGGGAATCTCATCCCACTTTTTTCTCTTCTGCAGAGTAAATCCAATTGCAAGATCATGTCAAAATCCATAGATCCGAACTCTGCCTACTCCTTCTGATTCCCCAATGTACAGTTTGGCCATATGTTGGCCAAGTGCCGTGTTAGTGCATGAAAATATCATTCTCTTTTTAGTCATCAGGCCATGGCTATGTCTCTTCCACTTGGCTACTACTCCAACCCAAGAGTGTTCTGAAGTAATAGACGACCCAGCTCCCATTGTGGCCACTAGGGGTCACAATTTCCATTCCCTAGCTTGTTGGGGTGAGGGGTTGTGGGGATGTGCTTGTTTGGAAAGAATGTGAAATTCTGCTTACCCTGAACTTGCCTGTGTCTAGACAGGGACTTGTCTTGAGGATGGCAAAAGCCTGGCAAAAGTCCTTAAGACAAGTTTAGTCTCTGTGGACTGGAAAACCAGGAAGTGCTGAAAACAGCATTTACTGAGACTAGCTCAAGGACTTTCCCTTTCGCCCTCCCTGGGAATGCCTGTTCTTCTTTTGAAGTAAGGAACACCGGTAAGATGCCTTTTCTCACTTTCTCAGCAGAAGCTTGTTTACTTTGCTCAGTAAAAGCCGGTGGGCTAAACAAACTGGTGTCAGTCTCTACTCGCAGGAGACCGTGACTTTTCTGCCCACAACACAGTGTGGTTTTTCAACCTCGGCCTCTCACACTCATCACACCCATAAGTGCTGTCCCATTTCACTCCTGTAAGTGGTGTCCCGTGTTAATCATAGCAATGGCTGGTGTCCCATGTGTATCGTGCCAGCAGGGGGTGGGGGGCGTGGAAACTTGCTACCCGCCTGAAAAGCAGCTCCACAATTAAATTGAGCTCAGCGAGCACTCCCTTAAATCCTACTCTCAGCCGCTACCACTTACCCTTGAGACACTCCTCCAGACAACTTCTGAGCGTGCCAGATCTCCTCAACCTCTGCCACCAAGTCTTGTATCCATCAAACTGTTGCCCGAAATATAGCAGGACCTGACAGGCAGTCTGAGGTAGGTAGGTAGGTTCAGGCTGGCAGAGCTGGGGAGTAGTCACTGACAAGCCAGCTCTGCTTCTTGCTTAAGCAGTTTTGGGGACCCAAGAGCAGATGCAAGCATGCTGATACATTTGCAGCATTCACCTTAAACAAAGGCCGGCCAGCCAAGTGCCGTGGAGTCGGATCCAACTCATGGCAACCTGGCAAACTGACTTCAAACATAGAGCTGGCCCTCTCACTCACCAAACAAACTCACTCACCAAGATCCTAGTATCCCAAGAGTCCTTCCAAGCATGTCCTACTCACAAGACTCGTGCCTAGGAAAACTTGAGGGCTCTGGGCCCCAAGGACTATTCAGAGAAAAGACTAACCCTGAGAAAACCTTGGGGTGTTGGGCCCCCGGAACCATCCAGGGAAGCAGGCTAAATACTTCGGGATCTGACGTGGGCCCTCCACTGGGTCTGCTCCCTGGCTTGGGCCTGAGAACAACAGGAGGAGGAGGTGCAGATTCAAACCATACCTCAGGATTTTTCTCCAGACAAACGTCTTGGGTCACTTACTTTTGGGAAAAAGGTGTGGTTCTGACTAGTGATGCCACAGCTGCTTGGAACAGATTGACCTCTTGCAGCTGCTTTCTCGAACATTCATCAGTCAGTCTCACGTACCACAGGGCCACTGAGTCTCAAAGTGGTCATATCCCAGATGAGCCCCCAATTTATTACTTTAAAACACAGGTTTAGGCCACCTGCTATGAAAGCCAATACTGAGACAGGGGTAAAATAAATGACCAAGAGTTTATTTGCAAACTGGCATGCAAATGGACAGGAGAAATTTGGGTCCCCAGAGCCTGTCCTACTTCTTCAGTTGAGAGCTTACACTGGGTAGGTAAAGTTAAACGTTAGATGTGAGGGAAGAAAGGATGTAGGCAATTGAGGGGTATCTGATGAGGAGATATGCCCTGGGAACTGATGGGGTCCATGTGGTGAGGAGGTATACATAGTGAAGACATCAAGGTCACGTAACTGGTTAGACCTGGGGTGATCTGATTCAGGTTCCCTGGATAGAGCTAGCAAATTTGGTTTCCCAGTGGCTGGCAAACTGGGCTCACCCCTCCCCCTCCTCTCCTCCACAAAAGGGTGTATCCTTTTTGGTAGCAAATGACACAAAAACTTACTAAGAAAAGTACATTCCAAAGGGGGAACATGTCAGTCTCCATGAATGGAAAAAGACCCGGTGTACATTTTCGGGGTGCTTTTTATTGGCAAAAGCAAGGGGTGATGTCATAGATGGGAGGGGAGGTAGTAACTTGGTTTTTGATTGGATTTGAGGCTACTGTAGACACATCACAACTGCCAGGAGGAACTGTTATATTTCCATCACAACTACCAGGAAGTACTCATAATTGCAATACAAACTGCCAGGAAGAGCTGTTGATACATGGCAGATCAGATTTCCTTGGTAACCTTATCAATGCTGTGTACATTGTATAATGCAAACCACGACCTTTGTTATCCAAAGAAAATGTTAGCCTCTGGAGTTAAATGTGTTAGTATGTGGCGGCAGAGATGAGGTTTTCTAGCAAACCTTGACAAAGAGATATGCATTGGGAACTGGTGGGGTCTAGAGGTTCTCATAGTGGTTGACTGGTACCTCCACTTGTCTGATGATTCTAAGCAAAAGGCTGTAAAGGTTTTATCTCAGTGGCTGTTACATGTTAATGGGTAGTGCTACGAAGCCAGGAATTTTAAAGAAACAGATGAAGAAATGGAATTAGTCTTGACTGCCTACTTCAGTTCTACTCTGTTCTGTAGAGTCGCTATGAGTTGGAATTGACTCAGTGACAATGACTTATACATACTCATACAGATGTATACCTACCTACATGCATATATACAGCACATATATTTTTCAGTTTCTTTTGCTGTTGTTTCAAAATTATATATGCCATATACATTACCAAGAGCTCCTTTTTTCTTGTGTACTTTTTAGTTACATCATTAACCTCCATCAAGGTTTGTATACTTTAAATAACTTGTATACTTCAAGTAACTTCAAATATACTTCAAATAACTTCAAAATAAATCTTATTTGGTGTTATTTAAGTATATCTTCATGAGAACTCTGGTGGTGTAGTAGTAGAAGTAAGTATACCTTCATGAAAACCCATGTGCAGAGCCAGTCAGAATTGTTGGAAAATAAACATCTCATCAATGTCTTCCGCAACCGCCAGCAACAACCCCGCCGCTGCCCCCTGGCGCGGGGTGGGTGTCGGGAGGATGAAATATTCCTTAACTAACTTTTCAGCTCCCTTGAGTTTCAGGTAAGATAACTTGAGGAATGTGCTCTGTACTTTTCCTGAGTTTCCTTCAAGGATCAGACTCAAATCACATACGTGTAGTTTGTTTTTGCTCCCTTGCCTGTCCGCTGTCACTTCGCTTCCTCCCTATCAGTGTTTCCAGCATCTACCAAACTATTTGCGTTTGAACTGTTTCCTCAGTCTGTTCATGGGGGTATCCAAATTAATTCACAATTATTTGACCACTAGGAAAACTTTGAGAGGGTTGCATGTTAAAATTTCAAAATCAGTTGCTGTGGCGTCCGCTCTGATTTACGGCATTAGAGCAGAACTATTCCGTAGGGTTTACTTTTCTCTATTCCCACATATGGCTGATTTTTTGGCAGTAGATCACCAGGCTCTTCTTCCAAGGTACCTCTGGGTAGACTCAGATCTTCAGTCTTTAGGTTAGCAGTCAAGTATGTCAACCACTCTAGGACTCCAGATTAATGTATTTCATTTAAAAACCAGAGACAGTAGTACATTCTCCAAAGCTCTCATATAAGAAGAAGCTGATTTGAGAAAGGAATGACAGTCTTTCTTCCGAGTTTTGAGCTCTGTGTCCTTTTCTGTATAGGGTTACAGGAAAGAATATCACAGAGCTTAAAGGATTAGGGTAGAGGTTAATCTTCATTGTTATAGATTCTTTATTAATTCTACTCCTTTCTTGCCCATCTGACTTTTTACTCTGATTTATATCTATTTATCTAGCAATCCTGGTGGCACCTGGTTGATGGTATCCAGACTATTTAATACTTTCTAATGATAGCCGTAGTGGGTTAACAGATACCCAGCCTTCCAACCTCACATGTCTTGTTGTGTTTTGTAAAATGATAAAGCAAATATATTCCTATAAAATGTTATTTCTATATTTAACTGTTGAAATAGTATTTATATTCTCTAAATTACTCTTATTAAGGCAAAGCCAGCCAGCCAAGTGCCGTCGAGTCGGATCTGACTCACGGTAGCCCTAGGGGCCAGAGTAGAACTGGTAAACCCTTTTGTAATTCATACTCCTTTTTTCTTTTTAAAATGAGATTAAGATATCTGAGATCTATCAGATTGACTGGAAGGGCATTTGTGAAGTCAGAAGCCCTGGATTTCTCCCTTCCTATTGCCTCTGATGTTGTACTACAGGCAAGCCATATAATGCTCTCATTAGAAGACACTGTTGAGAAAGTCAGGAGCAGGGAGCCTTTTGGTATACAAGGTGCCTGCTGGTTGAAAAAGTTATGGGGCTAAAAATAGTCTTAGTGTGATGACACTATTGAAATCAGGTACCCAGGAAACAGTCTATTGGCTAGAATTTTATTGAAGATTTTTGCATCTAGATTCATAAGTGATATTGGTCTGTAATTTTCTTTTTTTGTGGGATCTTTCCCTGGTTTTGGTATCAGGGTTATGCTGGCTTCATAGAATGAATTTGGAAGTATTTCATTTTTTTCCTATGGTGTGAAATAGCCTCATTAGTATTGGACTTAATTCTTCTCTAAAAGTTTGGTAGAATTCTCCGATAAAGCCATCTGGGCCAGGACTTTTTTGGGTTGGTAGATTTTTGATGACTTCCTCAATCTCTTCCTTTGTGATAGATTTATTAAATTGATCTATTTCTCCCTGTGATAGTCTTGGTGAGTCATATGAATTTAGAAATTTGTCCATTTCCCCCAGGTTTTCAAACCTGTTGGAGTATAGCTTTTCATAGTATTCTGTTATGATATATTTTATTTCAGATGGGTCTGTTGTAACATCTCCCAACGCATTTCTTAATCGGGTTATTTGTATCTTCTGTCGTTTTTCTTTTGTGAGTTTATCCAATGGTTTATCAATTTTGTTGATCTTCTCAAAGAACCAGCTTTTGGTTTTGTTAATTTTCAAATTAACAAAACTTTTCAAATTGTCTCCTTATTATTAGTTTTGGAAAGTTTGGTTGTAATATGTCTTGGTGTATTTCTTTTGTCACCTAACTTGCGTGGAGTTCAGTGATTGTCTTGAAGAGATATCATCTCATTTTTGATGATAACAAGAGAGTGTTTTTGTCAAACAATATTCAACAATTCTCTCTGTATTTCCCCCCCCTCTTCTGATACTCTAATCATTTGTAAATTATTCTTTTCTATAGTCTCCCACATAATTGCTAGGGTTTCTTTATTTTTAAAATTTGTTTTATCTGATGTTTCCTCAAATATGTTTCTGTCACATGCTACATCTTCAGTCTCACTAATTCAGTCTTCCATTACTCCTGTTCTGCTCCTTTGGCTTTCTATCAAGCTGTCTATTTCTGTATTGATTAATTTTCTAAATTTCTAACTATTTCCACTGTATGCTTTCTTGTAGCCTGTTCAGTTTGTCATAATGTCGCTGCATGTTTCCTCAACTTCCTGATTTCTTGAAGAGTTCTAAATATTAGTCTTTTATATTCTACCTGTGATAATTCTAGGAATTTCTCTTCCAGTGGAAAATTTGAATCTTTGATTCAGGACCTTTTTGAAGTCATAATGGTCTGTGTCTTTAAGTGCTTTTAAACTGACTGTTATCTCTGAGATTTTAATTTGTATTTATTTATTTTATGTTTACCTGCTATTTTATAGCTTCTTCTTTTATTTTGTTTTGAAATGTCCAAATGTAGTGGTTGTGTGTGATAGTTTGGTTATTTGTGTGTTTGAAGCTCTAATGTCCTGTCACTTGGTGGTTAGAGCTGTTACTAGAGATGCAAACCCAAGAATCCTTTTACTTTTCTTCAATGGATTGAACTCAGGTATTCAGGTCATCAGTCACCAAGTGTGTGGTGCAGGCTCTTGTCTACTATCCTAGATGGGCAGGGACAATTGCTATAGGCACAGGCATCTGGATGCAGCTGCTAAATGTCTGTGAGGATAGCATGTCCTCTTATGTCTGAATCTAGGTGAAAGAACATTTTATGCCCTGAATTTCTGGCTCATTGGAGTCAGATAATTTTTTTTTTTTTAAATCTTCAAGTCTTGGAGAATGGCTTAGCGTGGGCTGAAGGAGTTCTACTTCCATCTCAGTTAATGGTGTCAGGCTCCAGAACTAGGCACAGTTCAGACAGGAGGGGAAAGCACTGAGAGAAGGGAGAGATGTTTACCCTGAGGGAATGAATATGTGGTAGGTTATATACAAAACTTAGCTTTTGACAATCTAGTACTTTTTCACTGCTTCTGGAGGTATGAGTGGATTCTCTAGTCAGTTTCTCCTGCTGGGGAGGAGGCACTCCAACTGCTAAGCTCAACTCACCATTCTGGCTGCAGCTATTTCCCAGTGGGTCAGGTCTGGTGAATCCTTCTCTCTCCTCCCCATTTTTTGGTCCAATTTCTCAACTTTCCCTTTGATGTTCTGGGCTCCAAGGATGTCATATGTAATGGATTCATTTATTCTTTTGGTCTTTGTTGTTAAAGGAATTAGAAGATGCATCTGACTACTCTGCCATCCTGGCCTTGCCTCTACCTTGATTACTGCTTTAATCTTATCTCAGCTTAGCTTTACTGTATGATCTAAATCAGATAGAATCTGTATCCAAATCATACAAACAGGGGAAACACGAAACAGGAATCGTCCCTGATGACACACCAGTTTTATTTAAAAAAAACCTATTTGCTATGGAGTCAATTTAGACTCACAGTGGCCCTGTAGGACAGAGTAGAACTTCTCCCTCCCCCACAGAGTTTTCAAGGCTGTAATCCTTACAGAAGCTAATTTCCACATCTTTCCCCATGGAGTAGGTTCAAATTATCAGCCTTTTGATTAGCAGCCAAGCTCTTAGCCCCTGTTCTACCAGGGCTCTAATACATTCTTTACATGTCTAGAAATTCTAGTTGGAGGGGAGCATATGTATTAATCACTACATATTTGTCAATTTGTTGTAATAAAGTAGCTTGTGTGTTGTAATGCTGGAAGCTGTGCAACTGATATTTCAAATATCAGCAGGTTCACCTGTGTTGGACAGGTTTCAGCAAAGTTTCCAGACTACAGGGCAAACTAAGAAGAAAGGCCTGGCAATCTATTTTCAAAAATTAGTCAATGAAAATCTTTTGGATTACAACTGTACGTTGCCTGGTATAGTGCTAGAAGATGAGCTCCTATGTTGGCAGACCTCACAACAGCTACAACAATAAGCTCAAGTACACCAACAATCATGAAGATGGAACAGGGCTGGACAATGCTTAGTTCTACTGTACACAGAGTCATCATAAATTAGAGCTGATTGTACAGCAGCTACAACAATGTGTATCAAAAATTTTATGAGACAAAAGTTTGAAATTTGGTTATCATCTCTTCTGCTTTTACCATATTTTGCTAAGATCAAAACTTTGAAAAAAGATGAGAAGTCTCACTCTTTGAAATGTGTACATGATTCGCATATAAGAAGTCAGCCCCAGACTTTCTTAATTTCTATGATAAATATCTGTAAACACTCAGGCCAAAGATTAATACCTAGGAAGTAGCTTGCTCTCAAGACACTTGTAATTCTATTCTTTTTGTAGTCTTACTGTCTGTCTTGGTGTCTAGAAGTCAGTATGTACACTATTTAATGCTTGTTAAACTGGGTATGAACAATCTTTGGGGATCTTCCCTGTTTTGACCAAAAGATGCGGATATTAGCTAGATGTCCATTCCAGGTTCTTGTCTGACTAGTTATTTTATATTTTATTTATTTATTTATTTATAATTATGCTTTAGGTGAACACTTGTAGAGTAGATAAACTTCTCATTTATAGTTTGTGCATACAGTACTTCATGGCATTGGTTGTATTCCTCACAATGTGTTAGAATTCTCTTCCCTTTCCTCCCTGGTTTCCCCATTTCTTTTTACCCAGTTTTTCTACCCCTTCCTGCCTTCTCATCTTTGGTTTTGGAAAAATGTTGTGTTTTTGATTTCATGTAGTTGATTGTTCTAAGGAGAACGTTCCTTTTTGGTATTATTGTTTATTTTGTGGGTCTGTCTCTGTTATGGCTGAAAGTTGGTATCAGGAATGTTTTCAGTTCTAGGTCAGAAGAGTGTCTTAGGACCATAGGCTTGGAAGTTCCTCCAGTGCCTGTCGGTCCAGTAAGTCTGTTTTTTTTTTTTTAATTTGATTGATTTTTTTTCCTACATTTTTCTCCCCTTCTGTCTGGGACTGTATGTTGTGATTCTAGTCAAAGTGGTCAATGGTGGTAGCTAGGTACCATCTAGTGTTATGTAGGCTGTGGTTTGTGTGGTCCATTAGTCCTTTGGACTAGTTGCCCCCTTGGGTCTTTAGTGTTTTTTCTTCTCTTTTACTCCAAGTAGGTATAGACTGGGAGATGGAAGGTAATGTGACAGGACTGAAGACCATAGACATTTGGGTCACTTCCTCATGTAGCTTACTTTCATCTTGAGAGTCTGCTTAGGCCCAAACTTGTATATATCACTTATATTTAATGATGGAGTGGTGCTGTGCACATCCAAGTTTATGGCCTTGTGGATCAGGTGACATCCAGTTCACGATGGGCAGCTCAGGCCATATGGTGACTTAGTGGTCCGTGGTTGAGTGTTCAGCTTCACTAAGATCCAGTAATAAGTCAAAAGCTATTTCTCAAAAGGACAGTAGTTATCTGCAGAGGATGGTAGGACTTTGCTCTGAAATCTCAAAGATCTGTGCTGTGATTCACTAATAGTGGCCTATCGAATATCCAAATAGCATTTCTATGTGCTGCTGATGCTTCAGACACCTTTGGATCAGCCAGATTATATGACCCAGGGGCAGAAGCACTTTCATAGCAGTCTGAACCTGTTGCAAAACTTTCTCTTGGTAACAGCTCCTTCAAAACCAGCAGCTTTTTGAGTCATTTGATAAATAGACCAAAGTCACACACTCAAAAGAGGGATATACTGCTTCCCAAATCCAAAGGGGCTTATTAGATGTTGTGTCTCTTCTACAGTTATGGGAGGGGCCAGGTGCAATAACTTATCCTTCACTTTTGAAGAAGTATCTTGACATGCCTTACACTACTGCACCCCTAAAAATTTCACTGGTGTGAAAGGAACCCTCCATCATACAAATGTTTTACCATTAAGTCCAGAGTCATTGACATTTCTCTCTTACAAGGTCCAAACAGCATGATGTCATCATTGTAATAGACCAGTGTGATATCTTTTGGAAAGGAATAGTGATAAAATTCCATGATGTCTACATCAGGATGCAGGACTGGACAGTTGATACAACTCTGAAGCACGACACTAAAGGTTTATTTCTGGTCTTGCCAGACAAAGGCAAAATGCTGGTGGTCATACAAAACAGGTATGGGAAAAAAAGCATTAGCCACATCAATAGCTACATATCAAGTACCAGGAGATATATTAATTTGCTCAAGCAATGAAGCTACATCTGCAACAGCAGCTGCTGTGGAGTCACTACTTGGTTAAGTGTTCAGTGATTCACCATCATTCTCTATGATTCATCTGTTTTTTTCATACAGGCCAGATAGGAGAATTGAATTGGGATAGGGTGAAAATCACCACCTCTGAAAACATTAAGTCCTTGATGATGTCAGTGATCTCTGCAGTCCCTCCAAGAATGTGATACTGCTTTTGGTTTGCTGTTTTCTTAGGTAGGAGAAGTTCTTAATGGCTCCCACTTTTCCTACCATAATGCCCTTATACTGGGGAGAGAGTGGCCTGAAACATAGGTAGAGACACACTAGTCTGAGGATCTAGTGAAGTTTATTTGAAGAGAAAGACAGTAGGGTCTGAGCTGTGAGTGGCTCAGCCTGTCCAATAGCTGCTAGTGACAGGTTTTATAGTTTTAAAGTTTCTATGACGAAATGAGGGGTGATCTGATTCAAAAGTTATTTATGGTTTTATGGTTATACCGAGTGGGGCATACCAGGCTGTTTGGGGTCATACTCGCGGGGCATGCATACCAGGCTGTTTTCAGTTAATGACAAGGTATGATCATTGGATAAGATGACCTCCCTGAATTTCAGGGACAGAGTGCCCTGACCATACTCCATTTTTCAGGGATCCAGTGTGGGACGTCTGCCAGTTTCTGAGTGTATCTATTCCAGTTAAGGATTCTGGAACTGCAGAAATGACTACAGGTATGGATTCAGGGACTCTCTGGACACACCATGAGATGAACCTGAGCTAAAATTCAACTAGTAACTTGCGCTCCACAGGCTCCAACTCTGACTGTAGGCCACAGTGTCATTTTGGGTCTTCTGGAATTAATGTCAGTTCAGAGCCAGTATCCAGCAGTTCTTGAAAAGTCTAGTTATTTCCTCTTCCCTAATGAATAGTCACTCTCATAAAAGGCTGTAGATCCTTTAGGGAAGGCTGGGAAAAGATATAAATTTTTGGCTATATAATTATTTCCTTCTTTAAGAAGACACAGCCTTCTCTTCATTCAAAGTACTGTGGGTTTTTAACTCTCTCAAGTCTGAGAATTGATTGAAGGGCTATAACGCTCTGTTCTGGTGGTTCCAGTTAGACTCCTGTTCATTTGACCTAGAATTCTTTCCCTTGTACAGATCAAATAAATATGTAGTAAACTTCCTAACTATTTTATTCCCAGGAACATCATGACTAAGTAGTCAGTGCTGTAAGTCCATAGAAGGCAGACTATTCTGATACTGCTTTGACTCTGCTGTCCACTGCAGTAACCACACTTCCTTTACCTTTGTGGATTGAGTACTGCCACTTGGTTCCTACAACCATGAGATTGAATCAACTCTATTGTAGTTAGGTGTCTTAGTTCAGTCAGCGCAGTTCTTTTGAAGTGTAGCATACCTCCTTTATACTTCACCTTTTATGAGTTGCTAAGCCTTAAGCCTGGTTATAAGTCTAAAAGTCTAAAAGGTGAAATAGACAGTCAGCATGTGCTTTGAGACTATTTAGCATTGTCTTGTAAGGCACCTGCCTCAGTTGATGCCCCAGGCAGTGACTAAGACAATGGCTCTTCAGATACAACTGGATTAATTTCCTCAATTGTGGGTGGAGCGGCTATAGTATTTCTGAGAAGGGTGGCTTTACAAGTAGAGATGAGGTAATCTCTTCTGATGGAATGAGAGGGCTGGTTTTATTGGCAGGAGTGATTCAGTGGAGTTTAGGGGTTCATTGTACCCAGCTTCATGATTAACTGCTGTATGTCCAAGATTCTGTTCTTCCCAATCAATGACCTCACTTCAGACACTTCTCAAGGTTGGAAATTCGGTTGGTATTATAATTGGCAGGAGTCAGCTACAGGATCCAGAGCAAGCAGAAACTCACAAACCTTGTTAAGAAACTCACAAACCTTGCAAGAAACTCACAAACCTTGCAAGAAACTTTACCTATATTAGATGTAGGCCACAACCCAAGGAAACTCCCTTTCAAATGACTGGCTACTTAAACCAGATCCCATCGTGAAGGTGATCACATCATAACAAATATCATCACAGGGATGATTCCATCGCTGTATGACTGCTAAACTACTGAGAAACATGGCAGAACAAAGTTGACCACAAACTTTTGCAGTATCTCACTGTGATTTTGCTTTGTATGTTTCTAATGACTGACAGGAAACCTTAGTATTGTAGTGGTTAACAGCTATGGCTGCTAACCAAAATGTCCGCATTTCAAATCCACCAGACATTCATTTCATCTGCTTTACATGACTTAATATCGTCTGCTGTCTCTGAGGCATTAAGGTATTATTTTTTTTATTGTATATTTGCTGCCTCTTGGTTTTTGTTTTGTTTTGATACGTCTCTAGATGGGGTGCACATGCTACTGTTGTTGCTAGTCTGGTCACATTGAATCTCTCATCACCCTGTCTTTGAGTGGGTGGGGTGTTAGGGTCCGTGATTTTCAAGATGCGACACTGTTACTTTAAAGGTTAAATTTTATTAAAAAATATGCCCAATAGGAAAAATACTGGTGCACCAGGGACGCACCCCAAGCTACACAGAGCAGGGGGCGACGGGGAGTTTCCTCAGCGCCCAGTATTTAAGTCGTGAGATTGCAAAGTAGGGAGGGTGAACTGACCTTTACATTGATTGGTTAACTCCTATTAGTTGTAAAATGTGGTCAAGGTCTAGGGGTCACTTGCAGGCTGTCACTTGCAAGGTTGCCCCCAGGCTTGTCTTGTGACACTGTTTTGTAAGACAAAGGTAAGATTATTCTATGGTATTTTCTGCTATTAAGTTGTTTCCTGGGGCTTTCTTCAATACCTTGAATTTTTACCAGGCCCTTCCTCATTTCAACATTCCCCCCTTGAGTTTTATTCCAGAGTCAAATCTTAGACTCTGAGTGGGTGCCAGGCTGATCAAGGTCCTGGCTGGTCAGGGGGTGGTAGGTCTGGTGTTGGGGCTGATGTTTTAGGACCAGGAGCTGGCTAGTTTTTCTCTTAAGTAATTTAGAATGTAGGGACCCACAGTTTTAAAGTTAAGGTGAAGAGGACAAGTGGTCCTGTTAACGCAGTGACAAGGGTGGTCAGCCACGGAGACCAGGAGAACAGAGACTCAACTGATCCTAATGAAGTCCCCTATTTTCCCTGATCCCGGGTGCATTGGTTTCACAGCCCCATGTATAACAGAAATAATCATTTGTTCCTCCATATGATCCATAGACACTAGCCCCGGGACAGACGTAAAATTGTTTCTTAGCCAGTTGTTGCATGAGGCAGTTAGTAGCACACCCCCACCCATCAGCATGCATACATCCCCCAGTATTTATGAGTGTTCGTGTGGACCAACCGGGTATGGGTCTTTCTTAAGCTGTGAGCCTATAGAACCCCCCACAAGGTCACATGAATCAAGGTGAAAAACTGGTGAAGTCACCTCGGGAGGGCCAGTTAGGGTCAGTTCTTGAACTTGCCGGGGGAGGTTTCTTGGAGTCGCCTCAGGGCCGGTATGTTGTCGCACCTTCCATTGAAGGTAGATGGGAGTGACAGACCCAGGGCCCGATCCTGTCAACCTTGACAGCAGTGGGGGTTGTCAGGATTACTGTGTGGGGTCCTTTCCAACGGGGCTCCAAAGTCTCCTTTTGGTGTCTCAGGACCCAGACTAGACCTCCGGCTGAAACTGATGTGGCTTTACAGGAGGGAGATCGTGGAGGCATCTCGACAAGGGGAAAAGCAGATCTTGAGTTTTCTGCAGGGCCTGGAGGGACTTAAGCAGGTCATGATTAGAAATTTCAGCAAGTATGTCATCCCTTGGTGTGGCCTCCCGAAAACAATTTCACAGGGCATAAGGCCTTGGGAGTAGGGAGAATTACACAGACGCATTAAGGCAAAGGGAAGCAGGGCCGTCCAGTCACCGCCAGTTTCTAGGGTCAATTTGGTTAAGGTCCCCTCAAGGGTCTGGTTCATCCTCCCTACCTGTCCTGAACTCTGGGGGTGATAGGCACAATGTAGTTTCCAATTAATCCCCAGAACAGATGTTACTCACTGAGAGACTATGGCCATAAAGGCAGGGCCATTGTCTGATCCTAGCATCAACAGAACCCCGGAAACCTAGGTATGACTTCCTCCAGGAGTTTTTTTTTTTTTTGAAACTACTTGTGCTGTCTCTCTCCCAGAGAATGTGTCTATGAAAACTAAAAGGTACTTATATCCGTATCTGCTGGGCTTAATTTCAGTGAAGTCCAGTTCTCAATGTACTACAGGCATAGTGCCTCTTTCTCTCTTACCTTGGTGGGCCTTACCGGAGCAGCTTGCATTAGTGGCCTGGCAGGCTTGGCAGGTGTGCGTTATTCCTTTAGCCAACCAGGGTAGCTAGGGTATATAGTACCTTGGAGATAGAAGTTCTTGGATTCTGTTGCTCCCAGATGGGTGGTCTGGTGGATCTGGCGGACGAGCTTCTCTTCCAATTTTTGAGGGAGAATGGGGAGCCCTCCCGAAGTATAGTATCATCCTTTCTTCTCTTCTAGGTGGGCTCCTCGGGAAGGGTTGGCTCGGGGAGCTGGATAGAACTGATCTCCAGGAGGCTGAGGGCAGCTTCCTTAGCTGCTCGGTTGGCTACGTTATTGCCTTGGGCTTCCATTGTTTCAGCCCGATGATGTGGTAGGCATCTCTTAGCCACTGGTCACGGGCATTGTGCGTCTGGGGCACAGTGAGGGGTGGGGAGTCAGGGGACAGGCTGGTGTCAGGAGGCTCCTCGTCATCTGAGAGGCTGGATCTGGTGGGTAGGAGCTGTCAGAGTGCAGGGACAAGGGCAGTTCCTGGCACAGGCTCAGGTCTTGGCACAGGTGCTTATAGTCCTGGATTGACTCATACAGACCTCACAGCTGGCACAGCAGCGACATGTCCAGTTCTCGTAGTCCCACCTGTAGGCAACATCTCCTTGTACAGCACCGCTAATGTAGTGTCAAGATCGACTGGGCAGCGTGGAGCGGCGGGGCCGGGGACAGGGCCCACGTTGGCAATGCCAGCGCTGTGGCAGGGTCTGTCCAGAACTCGGGCTGTGTGGCTCAGCTCGTCATGGGTGCGGCTGTGCTGGCTGTAGACACGCTCCAGCTCCTGCCATGAGCCCCCGCTGGCGTTGAGAAGGCCGCTGAGGCCGCGCAGCAGGGGCAGGCGCCTGGCCAGCGCAGCCTCCGCTGAGGGCAGCCTGTTGCACTGATGTTCCCGATCGTTGGCTACCACCGCTGCCCCTGTGTACCTGGTGCCATCCCTGATAAAACTGCTCCCGTCAGTGAACAGAGTGAGATCAGGGTCCCGCAAGGGAACGTCCGTAAGATCTCGGCGAAGTCCATGCTGTTGGCTAAGCACCTCAGTGCAGTCATGCGGCTCGGCCTCCAGGTCCAGATCAGGCAGCAGTGTGGCTGGGTTGAAGGCTGAGCTAGAAGCAAACACAGCTGGGGGCTGATCTAGTAATAAAGACTGGTAGTGGGTTAGCCAGGCATTGGAAATCCATTTATGAGGCGGGCTACGCAGGACTCCCTCGATGGCATGGGAGGTAGTGATGGTCAGGGGCTGTCCCATAGTCAGTTTTATCAGAGTCTTTTGCTAGTTGAACGGTGGCTGCTACAATTCTAAGGCACCTTGGCCATCCTGAGGCCACTGGGTCTAGCTGTTTAGATAGACAGGCCACCGGCCTTTTCCATGGGCCGAGTGTCTGAGTAAGGACTCCCTGGGCTATTCTTTTATTTTAATGCCAATGCTAGTGCCTCCAGGAGCGACTTCTTTATAGTCTGGAAAACCTGTTGTTTCTTTAGTCCATATAAAATTCTTTTCCTTTTGTCGGGTCAGCTCGTATAGGGGGCGCATTATCTCTGCAAATCCTGGGATCCAGGGTTGGCAGAACCCAGCGGATCCCAGGAACTCCCTCACCTGCCGCGGCGTACACGGGGTGGGAATCCCAAGGATAATCTGTTTTCTTGCTTTGGATAGGGAGTATTGTCCCCCCTTGAATTGGAAACTCTAGTAAGTCGCCTCCTGGACATAGACCTGTGTCTTTTTAGCAGAGACTCGATATCCCAATTTCGCCAAGAGAGTTAACAGGGACTTGGTGGCCTTTAAACAAGTGTCTTCATCGGGTGCCCCGAGTAGTAAGTCATCTACATATTGTAGAAGGGAAATGTCAGGCCACTGATACCTGTACTCACGTAAGTCCTGATGAAGGGCCTCAAAGATGGTGGGAGAGTTCTTGAACCCTTGTGGCAGGCAGTCCAGGTCAGCTGCCCGCTGGAGCCATCTTCTGGGTCCTGCCATTCGAAGGTGAAGAGGGGCTGACTCTGCGGGCTCAGAGGTTTACTGAAGAATGCATCCTTTAAATCCAGCACTGAATACACCCGGTGTTCTGGTGACAGATTGCTCAGGAGAGTGTACGGGTTAGGACTGGTCTGGAGTCCAGCCCTCCTGCCTTCCTCACTGGCAGGAGAGGAGTATTCCAGGGCGACTGGCAGGGCACCAGTATTCCATGTTTTCTGAGTCTTTGAATGTGGGCCCTGATCCCTCTCTTCACTTCTGGCACAATGGGGTACTGTGGCACCTGAATCGGGCTGGCAGATGGTTTTAAAGTCACTATAACCAGTGGTTGGTGTTTGGCCAGCCCTGGGGAGTTGTTTTCAGCCCAAACCTGAGGAATCTCTTTGATCAATTGATTCACTGATATCACGAGGATAGAGCAGGGGCTCCTGTCAGAACCATCATAAAATCTGTATTCTTCCTCTAAAGGGGCTATCACATTGACTTGGGGTGTCAGGTAAGCATGATCCCCAGCGAAGCAGATAGTCACCTGCATTTTTGATAACAAGTCTCTTCCAAGTAAAGAGTACGGGCATTCAGACATTACTATGAAGGAGAGGGAAACAGTCTTAGCTCCCAGATTGTTCGTCAGTTCATGAGTAGGCATTAACCCCAGTAGCTCCTCGTGCTAGGGTTTTGGTTTCAGTTACAGGTCCTAGGGGTTCAATTAGAACTGAGTTGCTAGCCCTGGTGTTGACCATGAATTCTACTGGCTGTCCCCCTATTTTTAAGGTTACCCTGGGCTCGGGGGCGGGCCTGGTGAGCCCTGACGCCCTCAAACCTCTAGGTTAAGAACCTTTGGAGGGGGCTTTCTTTAGGGGCACTCACCCTTCCATTGTCCAATTTCCTTGTAGTAGCACACTGGTTTCTCTGCAGGGGAGGCTTTCCTGGCTTCCTCGTCTGATCCGGTTTCTTCTCCCAAGGGCGCAGCGGCGTGTGGCCCTGGGCTTCTGCCAGGAGGATTCTGCTTACCTTTTTGTTTTGTTTGTGTTCTGGTAGTTCGCGGTTCAGCTCGGATAGATTCTTTCCCTCGAATCCTTCTACTTTTTGTATTTTTTTTTCTTTTGATGTCAGGGCTGACTGTCCCACGAAGGCTATGTTAATGGCCCATTGATTTTTGGGAGACTCAGGGTCAATGGGAGTATCTGTGCGGTATGTCTCCATCAGTCATTCCAGAAAGGCTGCTGGGGATTCTGAGGGTTCCTGAGTTACCTGTGTTACTTTAGACAAATTTGTGGGGCGCCCAGCGGCGGCCCGGAGACCCCCCCATAAGAATCTGGCGGTAGACAGTTAGGCGCTGCTTACCTGCAGTAGTGTTTGGGTCCCAATTTGGGCGGGTCAGGGGAAAGCGTTGTTAATCTCATCTAAACCATGAGTAAAGTTTCCATCATCTCGTGGCACGTGTTTTCTGGCTAGGGAAACAATGTTAGTCCTCTCCTCAGTGGTAAAGAGGGCTTGGAGAAGTTACTGTATGTCTTCCCAAGTGGGGCTGGTGTGTTACAAAGATGGTTTCTAAGAGATATATCAAGGTTTGAGGTTTTTCAGAAAAAAGGGGGATTCAGCATTTTCCAATTGTAAAGATCAGAGGTTGTAGAAGGAGTATAGACCAAGAAGGGGGTCCCAGCCTCAGTCATGTGCCCCTGCTCGCAAGGGGAAAATACGAGGGAGGCTTCTATAAGTGGTTTAAAAGATCGACCTGAGCGGGTATGGGCTGGGCTCTGGAGATCAGAGGAAGGTGGTGCTGCATAAGTGGCGGGGGTCCGGGGAGCAGTCGGGACTGGAGGGTCTGCAGGGACCCTATACAGGCCACGGAGACTGGCTTTGGCTCCCTCAGCCCCGGTGGCGGCAGGAGGAGAAACGGGAACAGGGGGGTAGGGAAGTGGGAGACTCAGTCAGAGGAATCAGATGGAGGAAGGGAAGCTGGTGGGGGTTTTGAGGAGCCCTGAGCCGCCAGGGTTGTAGGAGGTTGTTTAGGGGGAACATAGGGTTGCAGCCACACAGGTGGCCGCCTGAGGAGGTCTTGCCAAGCAACAATGTATGGCATTTGGTCAGGGTGACCCGGATCGCCAAAGATGACCTGAAAAACAGAGTGGGTTTGTTTTAATGTCTAGGGATCCCGTGGGTGGCCATCCAGTACCCAAAGCTGGCCATTCCAGATTACAAAGTGTGCAGAGTTTTCCTGATCGCACCTTGCCGAAGTCTCGGGCTCGTTTCTGGAAATCTGAAAGTGGTTAAGGAATAGGCCTAGGGGTGTTACAGAGTGAGAATAAGATTGCCCCATGGTGGCAAAAGTAATAATCAGGACAAACAACACAATCAAATAGACACAGACCGGTCACGGAAGAAACAAAACAAAAACCAGATGTGGGATTTACAGGCCGCAGAACCAAAAAAAAAAGGAACCAGTGGTGCACGCCCAGATGGAGAACTGAGGCGTCCCCCAGCCTCCGACTCAAGAGAGCAGTTCTGCGTCCAGATTCTCTCTTAGTGAGTCCCAGAACCAGAGCTTGAGCACAGACAGACAATATCCAGAACAGACACAGACATGGAGGCAAAAGTAACAATCAGGACAAACAACACAATCAGACACAGACCGGTCACAGAAGAACTGAAACAAAAACCAGATGCGGGATTTACAGGCCGCAGAACCAAAAAGGAACCAGTGGTGCACGCCCAGATGGAGAACTGAGGCGTCCCCCAGCCTCCGACTCAAGAGAGCAGTTCTGCGTCCAGATTCTCTCTTAGTGAGTCCCAGAACCAGAGCTCGAGCACAGACAGACAATATCCAGACTCACCGGTGAGGTCCAAACCAGATCGGCTGGCTGCGGAGGTCGCTCTTGAAATCCCGGGAGAGCCCCCAAATGTTAGGGTCCGCGATTTTCAAGATGCGACACTGTTACTTTAAAGGTTAAATTTTATTAAAAAATATGCCCAATAGGAAAAATACTGGTGCACCAGGGACGCACCCCAAGCTACACAGAGCAGGGGGCGACGGGGAGTTTCCTCAGCGCCCAGTATTTAAGTCGTGAGATTGCAAAGTAGGGAGGGTGAACTGACCTTTACATTGATTGGTTAACTCCTATTAGTTGTAAAATGTGGTCAAGGTCTAGGGGTCACTTGCAGGCTGTCACTTGCAAGGTTGCCCCCAGGCTTGTCTTGTGACACTGTTTTGTAAGACAAAGGTAAGATTATTCTATGGTATTTTCTGCTATTAAGTTGTTTCCTGGGGCTTTCTTCAATACCTCCAATTTTTACCGGGCCCTTCCTCATTTCAGCAGGGGCAGCAGCAGAGTGTGTGAGCATGGTTCCCTACTCTTTGTCCTTTCAAGGTGGCTGAGGATGTACTTGGTACTGCTAGTGAGGTAATATATCTGATGGTGAATGTAAAAGGCCTAACAAAGGTCGCTAAGGTTATCAAACTACATTCTATTTTCTACCTCAATAACCAGACTAACAGGTCTACATTTCTTCCCTATTTCTTCATCTCCCTATCTCTGAAGATACAGAGTTAATTAAGACCTCAGGGCGAAGTAAAAAGTTTTGGGTGGTTTACTCTGTTTGATTATCCTGTGGGAAACATTTGAGTCTGCTCTGATTGATTATCCTGTGACAAACTTTAAGTCTGCCTTATGCTGGACAAACTTAAGACAATTCATGCTGTTTGTTAGATGTAATGAAATCTTATGATGTAATGAAATCTTGTGACTTCTGACTATTGTTCTGGGACAAAACCCTGCCTCTTTGAATTCTGGCTATAAAAACCACTGGAAATGTAACTCAAGCAGAACAATTTATTGGTCACTGATCTGCAAATAAATTATTCCTTGAACCCCATGCTGTCTCTGAATTTTCAGTTACAGTGACAGGAGGGCAAACCTGAATTCAATTTGACAACATCTTAGTCTGGCTGGTCACCTGGTTGTAGGTACAAGAAGCATTCTTACTGGTCCCTGGGTTGGAGTGTATGTGTGCACATTGTCGTTTTTCAGGTGGCCAGGATGAAGGTACCTGGGACATTGGTCAATGAGTAGGAAGTCTGGAAGCTCTCACTACTGATCCTGGGCCGTGAAGATGGAAAAGAGTAGGCATAAACCTTTAGTTGCTGGGGCTGGAGCAGTGCAAGGGGCAAGGAAGTGAACATGCCACCAGTCCATAGGTGCCACTGTAAAAAAATTCTTAGCTTCTTTTTTAACATTAAAACCCCTTTCTGTCTTAGGAATGGTGACATATAAAGAAAATAGTAACACACCTTCTTGTCCATTACTTACAAAAATTTTGAGTTTGTTTTCCCAGGCTATTCTTGATCAATAACCAGGCAGAGTGATGCCAATTTATAGTCCCCTGTTTCTGAGAAACATAACATTGCAAATGTCAAGGACAACTCACCTTGAGACAAAGAAGCTGTGTATTCTCCAGTCTCACCTCTGAATACCTGCATGGTTGCCCCCTTCACCTGCCACCCTTCTCTTTCCTAAACCCCTCTATAAAACTTGTCAGCCTGAATTGAGTTGTGAAGGTGGGTTTTAGGGTGCTAACACACCATCTTCTCAGGTTGCCGACAATCTGAATGGAGTGCTTTTAAGAGATTCAATCCCTGTCTCTATGCATTGCTTAGCAGTGACAGGCATCATGAGTCTGTAATTGGGATCTTTCAGGTAACATGCCTACTAGGAGGGTGTGCCTTTGTCCACTAGAGTATGATGTTGGGGAGGGTGGAATTGTTCCCAGCCCTCAGCCCTCAGTGCAAGTGTCCAAAGGGAGTAGCGGTGCCATTTGTCTGCAGGCCCAGGAGGCTGGTGTTGGCTGGGGTTTGGTGAGGTGAGTGCCCTTAATTTTTGCAGGGCAGGGAGCACTTCTAGCAGGTTCTGGGCACTAGTGCAGATTTGTTTCTTCTTGGGTGCATAGGTATTGGTGGTTTTGGCTAGGAATGAGGCTTGCTTTGCTCATATGGCTGCTTTGTGCAGATTTGGCTAGGAGGGTGACTGAGGTTCATAATTCTCCATGTCCACAGTTTTTGTACAGTCTCCTCTTCCATTGAAACTCAGCTTAATTCTTCAGCTTTGCCTTTGATGCTCAGAGTTCCAAAGTTGTCATCTATATCTGACTCACTTGTTTTCTCCAGTCTTTGTTGTAAGAGGAATTTTATAAGATGTCTGATTATGCTGAGATTTTGGATTACCCTTCAGTTATTTTATCTTTCAAAGAGTTCAGGATTTTTTCAATAAACTTGCTTCCCTGCAGGCTTCTCTTACCCAGTACAGTTCACAGAACATCTGTGCTGAAGTGCACTGTAGATATGGAAATGCCATCTACTGCTGGAGGGCTATGAAAGTGTTGAGTTGTGGTAGCCATCATTTTAACAAACTGCTGCATGTTCCACTACATAAAACAGTGCTTGAAGGGGAATTATGACACAATCCTCTCTGCCTCCCCCAGGACTGTTCAAAGTTGAATGTTTTTCTTGATTTTGCAGTTACTCATTTTTTTCCCTTCAAATGGAGAAACTCATAATAATATTTTAGTATTGAGGAAAATTCAAGGTAGTCTGGGCCTACCATGGATCACATTCCAAGGAAACAGGGTAAGAGGATGATAGGAGGAAGAGGGAGCTGGCTAACTGAGCCCTCATTTAGTGCCAGAACTTCTCATATAACTGTATTACATACATTAAACACTTATTTATTTAACATGCATTCTGTGCCCTGTGGCTTTCATATATTATTATATTGTATCACTTGATCTTTAGAGGAACACTGTGAGGCCAGCAAGATTATAATATCTATTTTATGGATTAGGAAGTTGAGCTTTACAGAAATGTCATGATTTACGTATAGGATGTGAATCTAAACCTATTTGAGTAATCTCCATTCCATTACTCTACACAAAGGGATTTTTCTTAGTTATCTAAGCCTGCTATAACAGAAATATCAGAAGTAGATGGCTTTAACAAAGAGAAATTTATTGTCTTACAGTTTAGGAGGCTCAAAGTCCAACTTCAGGGTGAGAGCTCCAGGACAAGGCTTTCTCTTTCAGCTCTGAGGGAAGGTCTTCTCAATTTTCCATGGTCTGGCAGCTTCCCAGTTCAGGGATCCCAGGTCCAAAGGATCCAATATTCTTCTAACTCTTGTTTCTTGATGATAGGAAATCCTCATGTTTCTCTGTTTGCTTCTCTTTCATATACTCAAAAGAAATTTGTTTAAGACACTATCTGATCTTGCAGACCTCATCAATAAGTGATTGATTTAAGACAAAAACTTATCTTGTGGATTGAGCCCTGGCTTGTGAATATAAATGCTGCTAATCATTAACATCATAGAGCTAGAATTTACAACATACACATGGACAATAATGTGAGATAATAAAGTAGTGGACAGTCATACAGTACTGGGAATCATAGACTAGCTAAATTGACACATAGTTTTGAAGGGACACAATTCAATCCATAACAGGATTCTATTACCTAAAGTATTTTATCTCAAAATATTATAGGAAGGGATCTCAGTATAATTCTTTCATGTTTACAGAATTTCAAAATTACTTTCAGGACTCCAAGCATTGGTGGCAACCAAATCTCTTTCAAAGATTTTAGAAACAAAGTCTAGTAATAATTAAAGTCTAGTAATCTCCTGTTTCTTGCTGCTGTAACTCTTTGGCTTCTTATCTGCCTCCTGTCTTCACTGGCTGTAGAGAATCTCGGTTAGTGACAATGAATGAGACAAAGAGAACGAAAAGGATGCCAGAAAGTGGCAACATCCAAGGTAACAGAAATACTATTTTCAGCAGGGTGTTTCTGTGTCTCCAGTGCAGTGATTGCTGTTGGCCAGCATTACACAGCTAGAAGACTAACTTGGCGGTATATTTCTGCATCCTGCCCATAAGGCACCCATTGTCCTCATGCTGGGTCTTGGCATCCTGGAGCAACCCTCATCCCTGTACCGTGGTGTCCCAGTTAGGCTTGCACAGGATGGCTGACATGCATTATCCCAAATTACTCTTTTCTGCCCAGCAACAGAACTATCAATTCTATTTCCACTTGTCCCCTTTCCCAGATACGTTTCCATCTAAACGAAGCTTTGATCATGCTACTCCTTTGCATACAAATTTTTGGTGTTTTCTCATTGTGCTTAAAATAAAACCCAAGCTCCTTGCCATAATCTAGAAGCCCTTATGTGATCTTACTGACCTCTTCCACTTTATGTCCATTGCTGTCCTCCTCACTTATAGGATCTGACCATACTGGCCTCCTTGCTTTTCCTCAAATACTTCAAACTAATTATCATCTGATTTTTTCTTATGATTTGAGACTCAGTTCATTTGAATTCTCAGAGGGACTTTGCTGGTCTTCAGTCTTACTTACTTTCCTACCCCACTTACATTGACCTCAACTGTTATCACATATTCCTTGCTATTTGTTCCAAAGACATTTTTTCACAATCAGAAATAATGCTTTGGATTTATTTGTTAATGTTGTTTTCTGACTCTCTCCATTGAAATGTAGGCTGTGTTTGCAGGGGCCTCATTTCCTTGTTTCCTACTATAGTCCCTATACATACTCAGTGAATACTGCCTGTGTGAAAAAAAACAACAGAACGGAATAATGGCTGATCATCAGTAGAATTTTAACTAAAACAGCAAGCAGGTCAAGGCAAGATTTTGCACAGAAACAGGGGGTAGGTGATTGAGACCAGGTCATATTCTCACCCTGAGCTTCCTCCAAATTATTGGCCTATGTAAGTCAAGAGCAAATATAGGCAGTCCTTTCTTTATATGATCCCCATATACAATAATTTCATTTAGCACATGTGACTGTTAAAGTCATGTTTCACCTTGGAGGGGCTGTAATTCTCAGTGGCAGTTAAGAAGATGTGATCACTTCCATGATGAGATTTGATGTCATGTGACCATCTCCATAATGAGACCTGTTGTGAGCAGCCAGTTAAAAAGGTGTTTTCTTGAGGGTGTGGCCTGCATCAAATATATGTGGGTTCTCTGGTAAGGTTCATGGGCTTTTGTTCACTCTGGTTCCTGAAGCTAGCTCCTGTTCATCTGAACCAGCCATCTTGCCTACAGTCTTGCCTGCCAGTCTCGGGATTTGTTGGTCTTTGCAGCCCATGAGCAAGAGCCCTGCAGTCTGGCCTGCTGATTTTGGGTTTGCCATCCCTTGCAGCTGCATGAATCAGGATGTCTTACTCATCTAGTGAGGCTATAACAAAAATACCGGAAGTGGATGGCTTCAACAAAGAGAAATTAATTGCTTCACAGTCTAGTAGCTACAAGTCTGAATTCAAGGGATCAACTTGAAGGGTAAGTCTTTGTCTCTCTGTTGGCTTTGGAGGCAGTCTTTGTGATGCATCAGTCTTCTCTTGGTCTGGAACCTCAGGTCCAAAGGATGTACTCTGCTCCTGGCCCTATAAGGTTCCCATATCTCTCAGCCTGCCTTTCTTTTGTATCTCAAAAGAGATTAGCTTAAGACAGTATCCAATCTTGGAGACCTCATTAATATAACTGCTGCTAATCCATCTGTCCTAGTCATCTAGTACTGCTTAAACAAAGATACTACAAGTAGATGGCTTTAAGAAGAGAAATTTTATTTTGTCATAGTCCAGTAAGCTACAAGTCAAAATTCAGAGCATCAGTGCCAAGGGAGGGCTTTCTCTGTTGGCACTGGAAGAAAGTTCTGGTCATCGTCACTCTTCCCTTGGACTGGTAGCTTCTGAGTTGCAGAGAACCTGTGTCCTTTCCAAAGGATAAGCTCTGCTCCTGACAATGCTTCATGGTGGTACGACGTCCCTAAATCTCTCTGTTAGCTTCCTTCTTTCATATCTCAGGAGATTTCCTCAAGGCACAGTACAATCTTATACACTGAATCCTGCCCCATCAACACACCATCTTAGTAAATCACAGTGATAGAATTATAACACATAAAAAAAGCTCATCAAATAGCAGGAAATCACACAATATTATTGGCACTCATGGTCCAGGTAAATTCATGTACACTTTTGGGGGCACATAATTCAATCAACAACACAGGAGATGTCTACAGCCTGACCTATGGATTTGGGATGTTCCAGTCTCTACAACCTTGTGAGCTATCTCCTTGATATAAAGCTTTCTATGTAGATATGTCTATGCTTTACTGGCTTTGCTACTCTAGAGAACCCAGCTTAAGACACCTAGTGTGCATAGTAATTAATCAATCTCCACAAAAGTTTCACACGTCTTATTTACATAGTAAAGTGTTCAATCTCTCTGTAAGACTGTGGCCTAGCAAATCATCGTCTTGGCAGAACTACAGACCCAGGGCCAGAAAGGCCATGCATAAAGAGAAACTTGTTATCCTGAAATGAGTGATGTGTTGAACAGACCAGAAAAAGAAAAAGCAAAACCCCCCAAAACTGAGTGCCATTGAGTCAATAGTCAATTCTGACTCATACCAACCCTATGGGACAGAGTAGAATTGCTCTATAGTTTCCAAGGAGCACCTGATGGATTTGAATTGCCAACCTTTTGATTAGCAGCTGTAGCACTTAACCACTACACCACCAAGGAACCTCATAGCCCTAAATCCTGCAGGAGAAATTAATGCATTACCATTCACTCTGACAGTAGTCTTACCATTGTTTGCAATGACCAAGTAGTATATCCTTAAAACAGAATGAAGGAGTAAATACAGGTACTGGAAATGTTACTTTGCTCTCATGACCCTTCATCAATGACCAGCTGTGATTATTTCTATGATAGAGAGAGAGGAAGACAAATATACTGGGTGCATAGAATGATACAGTTAGTGGCGCAATGGAAATTTATACATTTCTTTTCCGGTTCAGCATTTTTTAGTTTTCAAATCCTGCTTAACCACTGCTCTGTGTTTTGGTTGATTATCCTGTATCCCTTCCATCTAGTTCCTTGAATTGATTCTGTTGAAATGAGGAAGGGAGAGGTAAAAATTGGAGGTATTAAAGAAAGCCCCAGGAAACAACTTAATAGCAGAAAATACCATAGAATAATCTCACCTTTGTCACAAAACACTGTGACAAGACAAGCCTGGGGGCAACCTTGCAAGTGACAGCCTGCCAGTGACCCCTAGACCTTGACCACATTTTACAACTAATAGGAGTTAACCAATCAGTGTAAAGGTCAGTTCACCCTCCCTGCTTTGCAATCTCATGACTTAAATACTGGGCACTGAGGAAACTCGTCGTTGCCCCCTGCTCTGTGTAGCCTGGGGTGCGTCCCTGGTGCACCAGTATTTTTCCTATTGGGCATATTTTTTAATAAAATTTAACCTTTAAAGTAACAGTGTCGCATCTTGAAAATCGCGGACCCTAACATTTGGGGGCTCTCCCGGGATTTCAAGAGCGACCTCTGCGGACGGCCGATCTAGTTTGACCTCACCGGTGAGTCTGGATATTGTCTGTCTGTGCTCAAGCTCTGGTTCTGGGACTCACTAAGAGAGAATCTGGACGCAGAATCGCTCTCCGAGTCGGAGACCGGGGGACGCCTCAGCTCTCCATCTGGGCGGGCACCGCTGGTTCCTTTTTGATTCTGCGGCCTGTAAATCCTGCATCTGGTTTTCGTTTCGTTTCTTCCCTCACCAGTCCATGTCTGTTCCGTTGTCTGTTTGATTGTGTTGTTTGTCCTGATTGTTACTTTTGCCGCCATGGGGTAATCTTTTTCTCACTCTGTAACACCCCTAGACCTGTTCCTTAACTACTTTTCAGATTTTCAGAAACGAGCCTGAGACTTCGGGAAGGTGCGGTCAGGAAAACTCCGAACACTTTGTAATCTGGAATGGCCGGCCTTTGGTACTGTATGGCCACCCACGGGATCCCTAGACATTAACTAAACCCGTTCTGTTTTTCAGGTCGTCTTTAGCTATCCGGGTCACCCTAATCAAATGTCATACATTGTTACTTGGCAAGACCTCCTCAGGCGGCCATCTGCGTGGCTGCAACCCTATGTTCCCCCTAAACAACCTCCTACAACCCTGGCGGTTCAGGACTCTTTGAAGTCCCTTCCAGCTGCCCTTCCTCCATCCGATTCCTCTGACCCAGATGACTTACTGAGTCTCCCACCTCCCTATCCGCCAGTTCCTGTTTCTCCTCCTGCCGCCGCCGGGACCAAGGGAGCCAGAGCCAGTCTCCGTGACCTGTATAGGGTCCCCCTGGACCCTCCAGTCCTCAATGCTCCCCTGACCCCCACCACTTCTGTGGCACCACCTTCCTCTGACCTCCGGAGCCCAGCCCATACCCACTCAGGGCGATCTTTTCAACCACTTACAGAACCTTCCTCTCATATTTTCCCCTTGCGAGCTATAGGACACATGACTGAGGCTGGGACCCCCTTCTTGGTCTATACTGCTTTTACAACCTGTGATCTTTACAACTGGAAAATGCAGAATCCCCCTTTTTCTGAAAAACCTCAAACCTTGATACCCCTCTTAGAAACCATCTTTGTAACACACCAGCCCACTTGGGAAGACATACAGTAACTTCTCCAAGCCCTCTTTACCACTGAGGAGAGAACTAAGATTGTTTCCTTAGCCAGAAAACAGGTGCCGGGAGATGATGGAAACTTTACGAGTGATTTAGATGAGATTAACCATGCTTTTCCTCTGACCCGCCCAAATTGAGATCCAAACACCACTGCAGGTAAGCAGCGCCTGTCTACCGCCAGATTCTTATGGGAGGTGTCCGGGCTGCCACTAGGCACCCCACAAATTTGTCTAAAGTAACACAGGTAATTAAGGAACCCTCAGAATCCCCAGCAGCCTTTCTGGAACAACTAATGGAGGCATATCACACATATACTCCCATTGACCCTGAGTCTCCTGAAAATCAATGGGCCATTAATATAGCCTCTGTGGGACAGTCAGTCCCCGACACCAAAAGAAAAAAACATACAAAAAATAGAAGGATTCGAGGGAAAGAATCTATCCGAGCAGATGGAAATTGTTATGAAAACCTTCAATAACCGCGAACTACCAGAGACAAACAAGCCAAAAAGGTGAAAGCCTCCCCTGCGGAGAAACCAGTGTGCCTACTGCAAGGAAACTGGACATTGGAAGGGTGAGTGTCCCAAAAGAAAACCCCCTTCAAAGGTTCTTAATCTAGAGGCCTGAGGGCATCAGGGCTCACCATTTCCCCCGAGCCCAGGGTAACCTTAAAAGTAGGAGGACACCCAGTAGAATTAATGGTCGACACCGGGGCTAGTGACTTGGTTCTAATTGAACCCCTAGGACCTATAACCAAAACCAAAACCCTAGCATGGAGAGCTACTGGAATTGGTGCCTACTCATGGACTACTAAGCAAAAAATAGACCTGGGAACTAAAACTGTCTCCCACTCCTTCATGGTCACACCTGAATGCCCATACCCTTTACTTGGAAGAGACTTGTTATCAAAAATGCAGACGACTATCCACTTTACTGGAAATCATGCTTACCTGACACCCCACATCAATGTGGTAGCCCCTTTAGAGGGAGAATACAGACTTTATGATGATTCTGACAGGGGCCCCCACTCCATTCTCCTGGTATCAGTGGATCAATTGATCAAAGAGATTCCTCAGGTTTGGGCTGAAAACAACTCCCCAGGGCTGGCCAAACACCAACCATCATTATAGTGACATTAAAACCATCTGCTAACCCGATTCAGGTACGGCAGTACCCCATTACGCCAGAAGCAAGGAAAGGGATCAGGGCCCACATTCAAAGACGCAGGAAACATGGAATACTAGTGCCCTGCCAGTCGCCCTGGAATACTCCCCTCCTGCCAGTGAGGAAGGCAGGACGGCTGGGCTACAGACCAGTCCTAACCCGTACACTCTCCTGAGCTCTCTGTCACCACAACACCAGGTGTATTCAGTGCTGGATTTAAAGGATGCATTCTTCAGTATACCCCTCAGCCTGCAGAGTCAGCCATTATTTGCCTTCGAATGGCAGGACCTGGAAGATGGCTTTCAGTGGGCAGCTGACCTGGACCCACCTGCCACAAGGGTTCAAGAACTCTCCCACCATCTTTGATGAGGCCCTTCATCGGGACTTACTTGAGTACAGGCATCAATGGCCTGATATTTCCCTTCTACAATACGTAGATGATTTATTACTCAGGGCACCCAATGAGGACACTTGTTTAAAGGCCACCAAGTCCCTGTTAACTCTCTTGGCGAAATTGGGATATCGAGTCTCTGCTAAAAAGACACAGGTCTACGTCCGGGAGGTGACTTACTTGGGTTTCCAACTCAAGGGGAGACAACGCTCCCTATCCAAAACAAGAAAACAGACTATCCTTGGGATTCCCACCCCACGTACGTTGCGGCAGGTGAGAGGGTTCTTGGGGTCCATTAGGTTCTGTTGGCTCCGGATCCCAGGTTTTGCAGAAATAGCATGCCCCCTATCCGAGCAGACCCGAGAAAAGGAAAAGAATTTTATATGGACTAAAGAAACAGAGCAGGCTTTCCAGACTATAAAGAAGTCGCTCCTGGATGCACCAGCATTGGCATTACCCAACCTGGAAAATCCCTTCCAACTATACATTGATGAAAATAAAATAGCCAAGGCAGTCCTTACTCAGACACTCGGCCCATGGAAAAGGTCGGTGGCCTATCTGTCTAAACAGCTAGACCCAGTGGCCTCAGGATGGCCAAGGTGCCTTAGAATTGTTGCAGCTACTGCTCAACTAGCGAAAGACTCTTATAAACTGACTATGGGACAGCCCCTGACTATCACTACCCCCCATGCCATCGAGGGAGTTCTGTGTAGCCCGCCTCATAAATGGATTTCCAATGCCTGGCTAACCCACTACCAGTCTTTATTACTAGATCAGCCCCGAGTTGTGTTTGCTTCTAGCTCAGCCTTCAACCCAGCAACACTGCTGCCTGATCTGGACCTGGAGGCCGAACCATATGACTACACTGAGGTGCTTAGCCAACAGTACGGTCTTCGCTGAGTTCTTATGGATGTTCCCTTGCGGGACCATGATCTCACTCTGTTCACTGACAGGAGTAGTTTTATCAGGGATGGAACCAGGTACACAGGGGTAGCGATGGTAGCTGAAGATTGGGTCCTCTGGTCACGAGCCATACCATCTGGAACATCAGCACGATGGGCTGCCCTCAGCCGAGGTGCCGGGTGGCGCTGGCTGCTCCCTGGCTGAGCTCGTGCCACTGCCGCGCGGCCTCAGCAGCCTTCTCAATGCCAGCGGGGGCTTGCGGCGGGAGCTGGAGTGTGTCTACAGCCAGCACAGCCGCATCCATGACGGGCTGAGCCACACAGCCCGAGTTCTGGACAGACCCCACCACAGCGCCGGCACTGCCAACACGGGCCCCATTGCCAGCTCCACTGCTTCACGCTGCCCAGTCAACCTTGACACTATATTAGCAGTGCTGTACAAGGAGACGTTGCCTACAGGTGGGACTGCGACAACTGGACATGTTGCTGCTGTGCCAGCTGTGAGGTCTGTATGAGTCAATCCAGGACTACAAGCACCTGTGCCAAGACCTGAGCCTGTGCCAGGATCTGTCCTCATCCCTGCACTCTGACAGCTCTTACCCACCAGATGCCGGCCTCTCAGATGACGAGGAGCCTCCTGACGCCAGCCTGCCCCCTGACCCGCCACCCCTCACTGTGCCCCAGACATGCAATGCCCGCGACCAGTGACTACAAGATGCCTTCTGCTGGCTGAAACAATGGAAGCCCGAGGCAATAACCTAGCTGACCGAGCAGCTAAGGAAGCTGCCCTCAGCCTCCCCATCCAGCTCCCCAAGCCGAACCTTCCCGAAGAGCCCACCTAGAAGAGAAGAAAGGATGACACTATACTTCGGGAGCGCTCCCTATTCTCCCTCAAAAATTGGGAGAGAAGCTCGTCTGCCAGATCCACCAGACCACCTGTCATGGGTTGAATTGTGTCCCCCCAAAAATATGTGCAGCTGTGTGGCTGGGACATGATTCCCAGTATCTTGGGACTGTCTGCCATTCTGTGGTTCACTAAACTGTATGCTAAAGGAGCTGTAAATTCTTGCATAGGATTACTTCCTTGCTCTGCTGTGGGGGAGTTTCCCTGGAGTATGGCTTGCCCCACCCTTAGTGCTTTTAGCTTGCAAGGAATAAAAGGAAAAAGAAACAAGGACAATTTGAGAACCTCGCTACCATCAAGCAAGCAGCACCAGGAGCAGAGCGTGTCGTTCAGACCAGAGGTTCTTGCATTAGGACGCTCCCTGGACAAAGACTGATGCAGTACTGGACTTTCCTCCAGAGCCGACAAGGGGAAAGTCTTTCCCTGGAGTGGACACCCTGAATATGGACTTGCAACCTACTGGACTGTGTAAGAATAAATCTTTCTTTGTTAAAGCCATCCACTCTGTGGTATTTCTGTTAGAGCAGCCTAGCTGACTAAAACACTACCCATCTGGGAGCAACAAAAATCCAGGAACTTCTGTCTACAAGGTACTATATACCCCAACTATCCCGGCTGGCTGAACAAATAGCACATACCTGCCAAGCCTGCCAAGTCACTAATGCAGGCAGCTCTGGTAAGGCCCACCAAGGTAAGAGAGAAAGAGGCACTATGCCCGGAGTACATTGGGAACTGGATTTCACTGAAATTAAGCCCGGCAGATATGGATATAAGTACCTTTTAGTTTTTGTAGACATATTCTCTGGTTGGACTGAGGCATTTCCCACTAAGAGAGAGACAGCACAAGTAGTTTCAAAAAACTCCTGGAAGAACTCATACCTAGGTTTGCGGTTCTGTTGATGCTAGGATCAGACAATGGCCCCGCCTTTGTGGTCTGTCAGGGAGTAGTGTCTGTTCTGGGGATTAATTGGAAATTACATTGTGCCTATCACCCCCAGAGTTCAGGACAGGTAGAGAGGATGAACCGGACCCTTAAGGAGACCTTAACCAAATTAAACCTAGAAACTAGTGGTGACTGGATGGCCCTGCTTCCCTTTGCCTTAATGCATGTGCATAATTCTCCCTACCTCCAAGACCTTACACCCTATGAAATTGTTTTCGGGAGGCCACCACCCCTCTGCCCTAAACCAAGGGATGACATGCTTGCTGAAATCTCTAATGATGACCTGCTTAAGTCCCTCCAGGCCCTGCAGAAAACTCAAGATCTGCTTTTCCCCTTGTCGAGATGCCTCCACGATCTCCCTCCTGTAAAGCCACATCAGTTTCAGCCAGGGGTCTAGTCTGGGTCCTGAAACACCAAAAGGAGACTCTGGAGCCCTGTTGGAAATGACCCCACACAGTAATCCTGACAACTCCCACTGCCGTCAAGGTTGACAGGATCCGGCCCTGGGTCTATCATTCCCATCTACCTTCAATGGAGGGTGCAACAACATACTGGCCCTGAGGTGACTCCAAGAAACCTTGGCCAGCAAGTTCAAGAACTGACCCCAACTGGCCCTCCCGAGGTGACTTCACCAGTTTTTCACCTTGATTTATGTGACCTTGTGGGGGGTTCTATAGGCTCACAGCTTAAGAAAGACCCATACACGGTTCATGCACACAGAACATTCATAAATACTGGGGGATGTATACATGCTGATGGGTCGGGGTGTGCTACCAACTGCCTCATGCAACAACTGGCTAAGAAACAATTTTACGTCTGTCCTGGGTCTAGTGTCTATGGATCATGTGGAGGAACAAATGATTATTTCTGTTATACATGGGGCTGTGAAACCAATGCACCCGGGATCAGGGAAAATAGGGGACCTCATTAGGATCAGTTGAGTCTCTGTTCTCCTGGTCTCCGTGGCTGACCACCCTCATCACTGCATTAACAGGACCACTTGTCCTCTTCATCTTAACTTTAACTTTGGGTCCCTACATTCTAAATAAACTACTTAAATTCATACGAGAAAAACTAGCCAGCTCCCAGTCCTAAAACATCTGCCCCAACACCAGACCTACTACCCCCTGAACAGCCAGGACCTTGATCAGCCTGGCATCCACTCAGAGTCTAAGATTTGACTCTGGAATAAGAACTCAAGGGGGAAATGTTGAAATGAGGCATAAGTGACAGCCTTTGAGGGCACAGTAAAAATTCAAGGTATTAAAGAAAGCCCCAGGAAACAACTTAATAGCAGAAAATACCATAGAGTAATCTCGCCTTTGTCTTGCAAAACATCTGTCACAAGACAAGCCTGGGGACAGCCTTGCAAGTGGCCCCTAGACCTTGACCACGGACAGCCTTACAAGTGACCCCTAGACCTTGATCACATTTTACAACTAACAGGAATTCCAGGTGGCTTTAACCAATCAATGTAAAGGTCAGTTCCCCCTCCCTGCTTTGTAATCTCACGACTTAAATACTGGGTGCTGAGGAAGCTCGTCGTCCCCTGCCTGCTCTGTGTAGTTTGGGGTGCATCCCTGGTGCACCAGTATTTTTCCTATTGGGCATATTTTTTAATAAAATTTAACCTTTAAAGTAACAGTGTCACATCTTGAAAATCGCAGACCCTAACACCAAAAAGGGAATGGGTCAGTCTCCAAGAGTGGAAAAAGACCAGGCAGAGATTTTCAGGGTGCCTTTTATTGGGAAATGCTGGGGGGTGATGTCATAGATGGGAGGGCGAGGTAATAACTTGGTTCTTAGTTCCAGGTTGGAGGCTACATGTGGCCACCACGTAATTGCCAATAGAGCTGTTATATTTGCACCATAAACTGCCAGTGAGAACTATTGGTGTACAGCAGATCAGTTTCCCTTGGTAAAAGATGTTAGACAGCTAGTGGCAAAAGCACGGCAGAAACACAGGCCTGGAGTCTGTGCTTTAGCATTTTCTTAACTAATGTCTTATGTCTGAAATAAGAGATAGATACATGTCCAAAAAAGAAAACAGACAGAAAGAAAGATACAGGGAGATAAAATATGATAAGATGATAGAGAGACAGATAGACAGATAGATTTGTCTCTCTAAAGGGGATCCTATTTTGAAAAACATAACAAGTGATGACAAAATCACCATTTGTAGATGATTTCATAACATCTTGATATCTGTAGATTGCATAGTGTAATGATTGCATAGTATTTTTCAGCAATTCTTTCCTCTTCACCATCTTAAAACAAACAAACAAACTTTCACATCAAATTGATTCTGACTCATAGCATCTCCATAGCACAAAGTAGAGCTGCCCTGTAGGGTTTTGTCTTAGGCTGGGTTTTCTAGGGAAGCAAAACCAGTAACACGTGTAGGTACAAGGAAAGATTTATAATATATATATACAGACAGATAGATAGATACAAATATAGGAAACAGCTCACGTAATCACAGAAGCTGAATGTCCCAAGCTCTGGCACAAGCCTCACGTGTCCATGGAAGCTGAGGAACCCAAGGTCAGCAAGTCAGAGACCAGAGTTGCAGATCACCGGTTGTGTAGGTCAGTGGATCCCAAGCTGGTGGCGAGACGATGTGACAGAGGCTGGAGGTCGGTGGATTCCAAGCTGGTGGCGAGACGAAGTGATAGAGGCTGGAGAACCCAGGATCGGCAGGTCAGGGAGCAGGACTGGGCAGAGGCTGGCGAGCGCAGGATTGGCAGGTCAGGGAACAGGACCTCTCACGTGCCGACTGTAAGGACTGATGAGCCCAACAGCTGCTAGCTCAAGTCCCGGAACCAGATGCTGGAACCAGAGAGCAGGAGCTCCTGGCCACGTGAGCGATCAGCCGTAGTCCAGTGTCACGAGATGAGAGCCGAGGGGCAGGGAGTCACCACAAACCCCGCCCTGCCACTTAATACAGCAGCCAAATAGGTAGTAGCCAAGTTGACATAATCCTGACCACCACAGGTTTCCAAGGAATGGCTGGTAGATTTGAACTGCTGACCTTTGGGTTGGCATCCAACCTCATAACCACTGTGCCATCACAGCTCACAGTTTTAAAAACAAACCTCTCTTGATCCCAGTTCTTCTTCTAAATGCCATGCTTCAGCGTAAAACTAAGAAACAGTGTGTACTTACTATCTCCAGCTTGTGTTTTCTCTTTCTGTCTTGGTCCACTTGAAAGTGATCTTTGCCCCACATTGCCTGAGACTGTGTACTTAGGCCCATTGACCGCAGTATGTGAAACCAATCTATCCCTGTAATCTCCTACACTAACACTGACTTTGACATAACTTGTCATCCTCCTCCTCCTTGAAGGTTTTCTTTCACCATCTGCTTCTGTTTCTTCTACGTTGCTGTTGTTAGGTACATCGAGTCAGTTCTGACTCATAGTGACCCTGTGCACAACAGAACAAAACACTGCCTAGACTTGTGCCATGTCCACAATCGTTTTTATGCTAAGCCATTGTTGGAGCCTCGGTGTCCATCCATCTTGTTGAAGGTCTTCCTCTATTTCGCTGACTGTCCATTCTACCAAGCATGTTATCTTTCTCCAGGGACTGATCCTTCCTGATAACATGTCCAAAGTCTATAAGATGCTGTCTTGCCATTTTTGCTTCCAAGGAGCACTCTGGTTGTACTTCTTCCAGGACAGATGTGCTTGTTCTTTTCGCAGTCCGTGGTACATTCAACATTTTTCTCGAATACCACGATTTAAAGGCATCAATTCTTCTTCTGCCTTCTTTGTTCATTGTGCAGCTTTAGCATGCATATGATGAGATTGAAAATACCATGGCTTGGGTCAGGTGTAGTTTTCAAGATGATATCTTTATTTTTCAATACTTTAAAAAGATACTTTGCAGTAGACTTTCCCAGTGAAATGCGTCTTTTGATTTTTTGGCAGTTGGTTCCATGGGTGTTCATTGTGGACCCAAGTAGAATGAAATCTTTGAAAACCCCAGTGATTTCTCCATTTATGACAATGTTGCTTACTGGGCCAGTTATGAGGATTTTAGTTTTCTTGACATTGAGGTACAATCCATACTGAAGGCTGTGGTCCTTGAATTTCATCAGTAAGTGTTTCGAATCTTCTTCACTTCCAGCAAGTAAGGTGGTGTCTTCTGCATAATGCAGGTTGTTAATGAGTCATCCTCCAAGCCTCATGCCTTGTTCTTCTTTGTATAATCCAGCTTGGATTATTTGCTCAGTATACGGATTGAAAATGTATCGTGAAAATGTACTTTCCCGTAGAAATTCGCATGCTCACCTATATGCAGCTCCCGCTGCTCTCCCTGTCCAGTGACAGTACATGCTTCCTCTCTGCTCCATACATGTCCTATCCTCCTAACAGTCTCCTATCCCCCTCCTCTCCACCCACTCCCCTTCCTCCAGCAAGAGGTCAGCAGGATGACATTCTATAGATGCATAGAACCATAAAATTCTCACCAGGTATGATCACTCTGTGTCGCCAACTCCAATCCATTGCTGTCCAAAAAGTTGATCTTCACTATGATTTATGGACAGGGCAGCATCAGGGCCAGGAGCTGTGCTCCCAGGGTAACCTCGAAGCCCCTCAACCACCAACTGTGATCTTTTATCGGAGATCTTCTGGTGTACTTCTATTTATTCTCTTGCTGCGAGTGAGACTCAACTTTGTGAGCTCCATCATTGCTATCACTGGTGGTGGCCAGGCACTATCCAGTTCTTCTGGTCATAAGTTGATGTAGAGTCCCACTCATGTGGATCTCTCTGTCTTCCGGGTTGTCTTTCCCTCATGTCATATTGGTCCTCGGTGAGCATCCGTTCCTGTTGAGTTGGGACCATTTGCTGTACCCCCAAATGGCAGCTTGGCAGCTCTTAAGACCCCAGATGCCACTCACCAATGTGGGGTGCAGAGATTCCTAATTAGCAAAATGCTAGCTGTGCCATTTGGCCTCGGTTTCACCTGAAAGCGTGGTCACCACCCCTCCCTCCCCAGCTACTCTGTCCTTGCAATATTGAGTTAAGATGAGAGGGGTACTCAAATTGTACTGAAGTCCAGTTATTACTGATCGTCTTTCTAATGTGTGCTGTCACTGATTTCACCCAACAAAATTTCTGTTAACTATCTAATTTAAACCATCCCCCTCTCACTCTTCCTCTCCCCACTCTTGCAGCTGTCAAAGAGTCTTTTCTTCTATGCCTCAGTTTGTTTTTAAGTTCTTATCGTAGGTGTCTCACACAATATTTGTCCTTTTGTCACTGACTACTTTCACTCAGCATAATGTCCTCCAATTGAAACCAGGTTAAGAGATGTTTCCTGCTATGATCTTTGTTCTTTATCATTGCATAGTGTTCCATTGAGTATGTATACCATAGTTTACCTATCCATTCTTCTGTTGTTGGGCATCTGCGTTGATTCCATCTTTTTGCTATTGTGGACTGTGCTGTGATGAACATTCGTGTGCATGTATCAGTTGGTGTGAATGGCCTGGATTCTGTAGGATATATTCCAAGCAGTGGAATTACTGGGTCAAATGGTATATCTATATCCATTTTTTTAAGGTAGCACCAGATTGTTTCCAAAGAGGTTGCACCATTTTGCAATCCCACCAACAGTATAGGAGCAATCCAATCTCCCCACAGCCTCTCCAGAATTTGTTATTTTATGTTTTTTGGATCATGGCCAAACTTGTTGGGATGAGATGGTATGTCATTGTCATTTTGATTTGAATTTCTTTAATAATTAATGATTGCGAGCATGTCCGCATGTGTTTTTTGGCTGCCTGGATCTCCTCTTTTAGAGAAGTGTCTGTCCACCTCCTTTGCCCATCGCTTAACTGTATGATTTATCTTTTTCTTATTGATATTTTGTAGTACTTTATAGATTATGGAGATCAGGCATCAGTCAGGTATAGAGTTGCCAAATATTTTTTCCCATTCTGTACGTGGCCTTTTAATTCTATTAATAAAGTCTGGATGAGCAAACATGATTGATTCTTAGTAGTTTCCACTTATCTATTTTCCCTTCTGATGACTGTGGTTTGTTTGATAGATTTTGAAGTCTATCTACGTTGTGTATTAAACCTTCCACTGTTGCTCTTACTTTTTCTTGGATGAGCTTTATCATTTTAGATTTGATATTTAGGTCTTTTATCCAGTTTAAGTTGGTTTTTGTATCAGGTGTAAGATATGGATCTTGTTTTAATTTAGTGCAGATGGATATCCAATTTTACCAGCACCATTTGTTGAGGAGATTTTTACCCCAGGTTAATGTCTTTGGGCCTTAGTCAAATATCACCTGTTAATAGCCAGATGATATCATCTCTGGGGTCTCGATTCTGTTCCACTGATCTATCTGTCTGTTTTTGTACCAGTACCAGGCTGTTTTGACTACTGTGGCAGTGTAATACGTTCTAACATTGGGTAATGAGAGGCCTCCCAGCGTGTTCTTCTTCTTAAGTAATGCTTTGCTTATCCAGGGCTTCTTCCTTTTCCAGACAAAATTGGCAATTTGTTCCTCCATGTCACTGGAACTTTTACTGGGATTGTATTTTATAAGTAGATTGCTTTGGGCGAAATAGACATTTTAGTAATTTTAAGTCTTCCTATCCATGAGCAGGGTAGGTTTCTCCATTTATCTAAGTCTCTCTTAGTTTCTTGTACTAAGAGTTTGTAGTTGTCTTTGTAAAAGTCTGTTATTCCTCTGGTTAAATTTATTCCTAGGTACTTTATCTTCTTAGGGGATATAGTAAATGGTATTGGCTTGGTGATTTTCCTTAATAATCTCATTGTTGGTATAAAGGACTCCTACTGATTTACTTCTGTTTTTCTTGGATCCTGAGACTTTGCTGAACTTTTCTATCAGTTTGAGTAGTTTCCTTATGGATTCTTTGGGATTCTCTGCATATACAGTCTTATTATCTGCAAATAGGGAGATTTTTAGTTCTTTGCTGATACAGGTGCCCTTTATTCCTTGGTCTTGTCTAATTGCTCTGGCTAGAACTTCTAGTACAATGTTGTATAGGAGAGGTGAGAATGGGCATCCTTGTCTAGTTCCTGCTCTCAAGGGAAACTGTTTCAGTCTCTCTCCATTCAGGATTACATAGGCAGTTGACTTTGTATAAAATGCCCTTATTGCATTGAGGAATTTACTGTCTATTCTTATTTTGCTGAGAGTTTTTAGCATGAATGGGTGTTGGACTTTATTAGATGCCTTTTCTGCATCAATAGACAAGATGAAGTGATTCTTGTCTGTTGTAATATTTATGTGGTTGATCACATTAATTGTTTTTCTGATGCTGAACCAGCCTTGCAACCCTGGTATGAATCCAACTTGGTCATGATTTATTATTTTTTTGATATGTTGTATTCTATTGGCAAGAGTTGAAGATTTTTGCATCTAGCTTCATGAGGGATATTGGTCTGTAGTTTTCCTTTTTGGTTGAGTCTTTCTCTGGCTTTGGTATCAGGGTTTTGCTGATTTAATGGAATGAATTTGGGAGTATTCCATTCCTTTGTATACTGTGAAATAGTCTTAGTAGCATTGGAGATAACTCTTCTCTAAAAGCTTGATGGAATTATGCGGTGAAGCCTTCTGGGTCTGGGCTTTCCTTGGTTGGCAGTTTTTGGATGACTTTTTCAAACTCTTCCTTTGAGATGGGTTTAAGTTGTTCTGCTTCACCTTGTGATACTTTTGGTAGGTGATATGAATCCAGGAATTTGTCCATTTCTTCTAGGTTTTCAAATTTGTTAGAATATAGTCTTTCATAGTATTCAGTTATGATATTTTTGATTTCTGTTGGATCTGTTGTGAAAACTCCCCTCTCATTTCTTATTTTGGGTTATTTGTTTCCTTTCCTGTTTTTCTTTAGTAAGTTTAGCCAATGGTTTGTCAATTTTGTTGATCTTTTAAAAAAAAAACAGCTTTTAGTCTTTTCAATTTATTTTAATTGTTCTATTTTCTAATTTGTTTAGTTCTGCTCTAATCTTTATGATCTGTTTTCTTCTGGTGCCTGAGGGCTTCCTCTGTTGGTCTCTCTCTGCTTGTTCAAGCTGAAGGGTCCGTTCTTTGATTTGATTTCTTTCTTCCTTCCAGATGTGTGCATTTTTAGACCTAAACTGACCTCTGAGTGCTGCTTTGGCTGTATCCCATAGGTTCTGGTAGGAAGTGTTTTCGTTCTTGTTGGAATCCATAAATTTCTTTATTTCATCCTTGATTTCTTCTATAACCCATGCTTTTTTGAGCAAGGTGTTCAATTTCCATGAGTTCCACTTTCTATCTATGTTTTTTTCTGCTATTGATTTTGACTTTTATGGCTTTATGATGTGAGAAGATGCTTTGCATTAATTCAATGGTATAGATTTTGTTGACAGTTGCTTTATGTCCTAACACATAGTCTATTCTTGAGAATGTTCCATGTGCACTGGAGAAGTTGCAGTTGTCTGCTGATGGATAGAAAGTTCTGTATATGTCAATGAGGTCCAGTTGGTTAATTGTGGCAATAAGGTCTTCTGTGTCTTTATTGAGCTTTTTCTAGATGATCTGTCCAGTGCTGAGAGTGGAAAGTTGAAGTCTCCTACTATTGTTGTGGAGTGATCTATCTCCTTTTCAGTGTAGTCAGTGTTTCTTTGACTAATATTAGGTGCATAAATATTTAATGTTGCTAATTCCTGCTTGTGTATTGAAGCTCTCAGCAATGAATAGTGTCCATCCTTGTCCATGATGGTGGATTTTACATTAAAATCGATTTTATCTGAGATTAGAATTGCCACACTTGCTCTTCTTTGTTCATTGTTAGCTTGATATATATTCTTCCACCCTTTAATTTTCAGTTTGTTCCTGTCTTTAAGTCTAAGGTGAGTGTCTTGTAGGCAACATATAGACAGGTCATGTCTTTTGATCCAAGATGTCACTCAATGTCTCTTTACTGGAGCATTCAGTCCATTCACATTCAATGTAATTACTGATAGGTATGTGTTCAGTACTGCCATTGTGATATGTTTATTTTTGTGTTGATGTTTTCTCTGTTGTTCTTATTAATCCGTTCTGTGACCTTCTTTGTGAGTTGATTTTTCACTTTTTTCAGGGTTGGTTTTGTGTTGTTGAGACTCCTGTATTACGTTTCTTGATATGGCATGTTGCTTCTTTATTGTGCTTTATGGCTTACCTCATGATCCCACCTAATAAACTATATGTAAATCCAATTTTGATTGCTACCAGTCTTGTCAACTTCCTCTCCATCTGGTAGGAATATAATGACTGTAGTACATCCCTCTTTTTAATATGATGATATCATAGTTTACATGATATGATCACTAGATCATTTCTTTCACTATTACAGCTTTGATTGTGTTTGCAGCATTCCCTGACTGAGTAGGTTTCTGGATAATATGTCCTTCTAAAATATAAAATAGTGATTTTGTTCTTCCAAGTCAAGAGATTCTTTCAGTATTTCTTGTAGCTTTGGTTTGGTTTTAATAAAGTCTCTGAGTTTCTGTTTCTCTGCAAATGTCTTAAGTTCATTTTAATATTTGAAAGATCGTTTTGTAGGATACGTAATTCTTGGTTGGAAGTTCGTCTCCTTCAAGGCTTTGAATGTGTCATGCCACTGTCTCCGTGTCAGCACTGTTTCTGCTGAGAAATCTGATGAAAGCCTACAGGGTTTCCCTCTGAATGTTAGCTTTGCTTTGAGTCTTGCTGCCTTTAAGAGTTTCTGCTTATGTTTCATTTTGTTAAGCTTGATTATAATATGTCTTAGAGTCTTTCTATTGAGATCTATATCGAGTGGTGTTTGAGACATATCTTGGATGTCTAAATTCTCTTCTTTCATAATTTCTGGGAAGTTTTCTGTCACCAGCTCAGTCACAATACTCTGTGTTCTAATGTGTCTCATCCTGTTCAGAAACTCTAGTTAATTGTAAATTGTTCTTCTTAATAGAGTCCCACATGCTTCTTAATGGTTCTTCATTTTTCTTGTTTCTTTTTTCTGACTTCTCATAGATGCTGGAGTCAGTAGCTGTGTCTTGGAGATCAGAAATTCTCTTTTCCATTTGTTCCATTCTGTTTTTTGGCTTTCAATTGAAGTTTCTATGTCTTTGATTTTGTTCTTGGTATGTTGGATTTCGGAGTACTGATGTTCCGTCAGATCAGACAACTTGCTTAATTTTTCATTTTGCTCTGCTGCATTCCTTATAAGGTCTAGGAGGGAAGTTCTGAGTTGATTTCTTTGGGGGGCTTTCTGATGCCTTGGGTGATTTCCAGGTTACCATCTTCTCCAGTGTTTGTTATGTTTTGGGCTTCATGTGGGTCAATAGAGGCTGGGAGAGATGCTGTGAAGATGGACCACAGTTGTTTCTCTAGGCCATCTTAAAATGAGAAGTAAACAGTATTTCACAACTTCCAAAGTCAGTCATGTTTTCAGGTGTACACTTCCCTCTTCCTAGCTGGCAAGGTAAGCACCTCAATGTTGAACCTCAGATGTTATAAACTAGCTCAAAATACAGAAAGGCTACTGGTCTGCTGGCCTCTGATGTCAGGCCCTAGCTGTAGGCAATACTATGTAGAATTCTGCTTTTCTGTTGGAAAAGCAGTCTCCTCTGGGTAGGTACTGCCTGCCAGGCCAGAAATTAGGTCCAGCTGAGGCTTCTGCATGGATGACTCCACCTCCCAGAGAAACAAGATGGTGTCCCACACAAGCTCGCCAGCTGGTTGGGACCGGGCTCCTGGTGGAAAGAGAGGCCAAGAGTGCTGAAATGCCCAGAGTTCACAGCCTCTGCTACTGGACCCCAGCCCCAGGCGACACTGCACAAAATACCACCTCCCTGCTGGAAAAGCACTCTTCCCCTGGCAGACCTAGGAACCAAGTCTGGCCAGAGACTCTGCCTGGGCTTCTCTGTTTCCCAGTGGATCAAGATGGCGTCCCTCACAAGCACATCTGTATGGCTACCACATGGCAGAAGCAGAAAGATAGGCCAGAGGAGCTGACATGTATAGAGTCCAAAGCAGGCTCTCAGAACCTGGCAATTATGCTTGACGATCCCACCAGCAGTGCATCCAAGACTGGCAGCTAGTCGTGTCCCAGCTGTGCCCACCGACCAAGACCGAGGAAAAAAAGTCAAAATGGTAAGTTACCTTCAGTCTGTGGAAGCCTCAGCTCGCCAAGAGTGGGGTCAGTGAAAGAGAAGAGCTTTTGCATTCAGTGATATGAAGTCCAAATTGACAGCCCTATACTGCATCCTAGGTCTCACTAGGTATCCAGAAGACTCCATTTAATTATCATTTTTGGTCTTGGTTTCCAGAGGGATTGAGGGAGACATGCATTTAGTCGGCCATCTTGACTCCACCCTCCCTTTCTTTACTTTAATCCATGCATTGTCTCCTTGTTTTGTTTGCACAACTGCTTCTTGATCCGTATACAGATTCCTGAAGATCCCAGTTAAGTGTTCTGGAATTCCCATTCTCTGTAATGTTAGCCATAATTTATTGTAATCCACACAGTCAAACACCTTTGCATAGTCAATGAAACAGAGGCAAACATCTTTCTGATATTCTTTGCTTCCAGCCAAGATCCATCTGACATCAGCAATGATACCCTTGGGTCCACATCCTCTTCTGAATCCAACTTGAAATTCTGGGAGTTACTTGTCAATATACTGTTGCAGTTGCTTTGAGTGATCTTGAGCAAAATTTAATCTGTATGTGATATTAGTGGTATTGATCAGTAATTTCCACATTTGGTTGGATCACCTTTCTTTGGAATGGGCATAAATATGGATCTCTTCTAGTCTGCTGGCCAGGTAGCTGTCCTCCAAATTTCTTGGCATAGATGAGTGAGCACTTTAGCACTACATCTGTTTGTTGAATTATCTCAATTGGTGTTCCGTTACTTCCTGGAGCCTTGTTTTTTGACAATGCCTTCAGTGCAGCTTTGACTTCTTCCTTTGGTACCATTGGTTCCTGATCATGTGCTACCTCTTCAAGTGGCTGAACATCTACCAATTCTTTCTGTGTAATGACTGTGTGTATTCTTTCCATCTTCTTTTGGTGCTCCCTGAGTTGTTGAATAAAGTTTCCCTGTAGAATTCTTCACTATTGCAGCTTGAGGCTTAAATTTTTTCTTCGGTTCTTTCACTTTGGGAAATGTGGAACATGTTCTTCCCTTTTGGTTTTCCATTTCCAGCTCTTTGCACATATCATTATAATACTTTATTTTGTCTTCTTCAGCTATGTTTTGAAACCTTCTGTTTGGCTCTGTCACTTTGCCATTCCTTCCTTTTGCTTTAGTTGCACAATTTTCGAGAGCAAGTTTCAGAGTCTCTTCTGACATCCAATTTGGTCTTTTCTTTCTTTCTTGTCTTTTTAATGACCTCTTGCTTTCTTCATGAATGATATCTTTGCTGTTCTACAATTCATCTGGTCTTTGGTCATTAGTGGTTGACACATCAAATCTGTTTTTAAGATGGTCTTTAAACTCAGGAGGGATATACTCAAGGTCATACTTTGGCTCTTGTGGACTTGTTCTAATTTTCTTCAGTTTCAATTTGAATTTGCATAAGAGCAGTAGATGATCTGTGTCACAGTCAGCATGTGGTCTCATTCTGACTGCTGATATGGAGCTTTTCCATCATCTTTTTCCACAGATGTGGTTGATTTGGTTCCTGTGTATTCCATCTGGAGAGGTTTATGTATATAGTCTCTGTGTTGGTTAAAAAAATGTATTTTCAGTGAATAAGTTGTTAGTCTTGCAAAATTCTATCATGTGGTGTCTAGCATTATTTCTGTCACCAAGGCTATATTTTCCAAATACCAATTCTTCTTCTTTGCTTCCAATATTTTTGTTCTAATCACCAGTAATTATCAATGCATCCTGATTGCATGTGTGATCAATTTCGGATTATAGAAGCTGGTAAAAATCTTTAATCTCTTCATTTTTGACCTTAGTTGTTGGTGCATAAATTTGAATAAATAGTCATATTAACTGGCCTTCCTTGTAGGCATATGGATATTATCCCATCACTGACAGCATCATACTTCAGGACAGATCTTGAAAAGTTGTTTTGGATGATGAACACACAAGATTCCTCTTCAAGTTTTTGTTCCCAGTGTAGTATACCATGGGATTATCGGATTCAAATGGCCAATTCCAGTCCATTTCAGCTCACTAATTCCTAAGCTATCAATGTTTATGTGTTCCTTTTCACTTTTGACAATTTCCAGTTTTCCTAGATCCATACTTTGTACATTCCGTGTTCCAGTTATTAATGGATGCTTGCGTCTATTTCTTCTCATTTTGAGTCATGCCACATCAGCAAGCAAAAGATCCTGAAGGCTTTACTCCATCCACGCTATGAAGGCTGACTCTACTTTGAGGAGGCAGCTCTCCCTGGGTCATCTTCTGAATGCCTTCCACCCTGGAGGACTCATTTTCCAGCACTCTGTCTGACAATGTTCCACTGCTATTCATAAGGTTTTCCCTGGCTAATGCTTTTCAGAAGTGAACCTCTGGGTGCTTCTTCCTTGTCTATCTTAGTTTGGAAGCTCAGCTGAAACATGTCTACCATGAGTGACTCTGCTGGTACCTAAATACCAGTGGCATAGCTTCCAGCATCACAGCAACAAGGAAACCTCCACTGACAGACAAGTGGAGACTCCTCTACCTCCTCATATTTCTGATCTTGGATTTCTTCTTTCTACACCCAGTCTCATGGCTTTGGACACTAGCCAGAAAAACAAACCCAGTGTCATTGAGTGGATTCTGACTCATAGTGACTTATAGAGCAGCATAGAATTACTCCATAGAATTTCCAAGGAGTGCCTGGTGGATTCAAACTGCTGATCTTTTGTTTAGCAGACATAGCACTTAACCACTATATCACCAGGGCTTAACTATACAATGGGCCTCCCAAATCTTTATCTTCATCTTAGACTTCATTTTTTTTTGTAGAAAGGTATCAAACATGCAATCACTCAGAATCTCACCTCACACCAATACCAGATCTATTGGTGGTGATATTTTGCATATTTTTATTGCTTCTCACACCATGAATTGGCAGTGCCATCTTTATTACTGGAGGCAGAATCATCAATATCTGTAAGAATAGCCAGACTTAGGAATTAATCCACAAAACTCATTCTTACAATTTTGTTTCTCTAGAACAACTCTTGTTACTAAATGTCTTAGGCTGGTGTCTCTAGAGAGGCGAAACCATTGAAGTTGTGTATGTGTGTGTGTGTATGTGTGCATATGTGTATTTAAATATACACACACACATAAAACATATACTTACATATACATACATGTATATGTGCATAAATGTATGACTTACGTAGCTTCGGGAACTGACAAACCTAAGATCCACAGGTCAGACGGTGAGCTGCTGTCTCATAGCTACAAAGGCTGGCAACTCTAAGATTAGCCGGTAAGATGGCAGGCTATGGGCTCAAGTCCCAGGAACTGTAAATAAGATGCTGATGAGCTGAATGCAGGATCCAGAACACAGTAAAGGCCAACAAACTTTGCCAGAAAGTTCATATATGTTGGATGTAAGCTTTACCCCCAAGGACACCCCCTTTCAACTAATGAACTACTCATAGCAGAGCCCATTATGGGTATTATCATATAATATTAGATCTCATCATGAAAGTGATTACATAGTTATACGACGCCAAACTGCATCATCCTACATATGTCTATCAGTTTGTTATGCTATGGGGATTTGTGTGTCGCTGTAATGCTGGAAGCCATGCCACCAGCAGTCTGATACCTTAATTTGAATCATTATTTTCTATAAGAACTTGTTTAAAGTAACCTTTTCATGGACCCTCTAGCTTTAACTCTTTTCCTTCTTTGCTTCATCTAGCTTCCAGAGTGATATGCCTTTTTAAGAAGGCTGGAGTTCTATTAAGCGTAGGATCTTGGCACCTGCAGAGAGAACTCTCCTTGTCTCTTTACCTCCAAGTGTACCATATAATCAGTGCAAAAGCCATCGCTGACAAGGTATGAGTTATACTGGAAGTCCTGAGTTAGGTAGAGGTGGGAGCACCAAAGCCAGAACAGGATCAAAGAAAAACAAAATATAGCACTATGAAGCAGAGGGTGAAGAGACTTTTGACCACAATAGCCTGCTTTCAAATATTCATTTTTTGGGGGAAGATTTATTGGTCTCTGGAAAAGAAAGTTTCAAAGCGGGGTAATGTTTCCTCCCATCCTAGACAGGTGGGTTCACTGTGCCTCTGCAGCAGGACACTAGCCCTTCAGCTCTACCTGCAAAGTCCACATGCAGCATACTCAGACCATTTTGTGGGCTCTTACCTGGGCAGGAGACTTTACTCTGTCTACTGGTAGCTTGACTTTCTACTGAATTATGTAGAAGGCCAATGTTTTCTGTGAAGGCCCCTTTGTACCAACCCCAGTCCTTTGTCTTGAAGTACGATGAAATACCCATCTTCCTGCCTACTCCACCCACCTTTGGCAAGTGTCTGTTACTTATCCATCAAGCACTTTGTGGCTTCCTGTTCACTGACAGTCTGTCTCCATTACCAAGAGATTTTGAAAGGTGTTTTGTTTGATTTTCTTGCACAGTAGCTGCTTGTAATAGGCACTCTGAGATGGTTTCGGTGTACTAAGAGTCAAATAATAGACCTGCTAACTGTTAAGTGCTCAGCTGCTGACTGAAAGTTTGGTGATTCAAATGCATCCAGTGGCTCCATGGTAGAAAGCCCTGCAACCTGCATCTGTGAAGGTTATGGTGAAGAAAATCCTATTTGTCATGCAAGGATGGTATGAGTTGGAATTAACTGAACAGCACATAGCAAAAACCAAAACCACAATATAATCTTAATTCTTTTGACAGGAAGACAGTAGGAAAGAGAAGGAAGTCATCTCCTGTCAAGAATTCTACTAAATACATGTAGATTGAGTTTATGAGTTTATTTTTAGTGTTTTGTTTATTTTATGATTTAGCAATTAGGCTAAAGAAGTAAGGATCTTATATTAGCAACAATGGCAAATTTATCAGGATTCAGTTTAACAAACATGTAACGTTTACTAGGTCAAACTGAATCTTAATACGTATGTGACACCTAGTGAGTCTAGGAAACCTCTGGGTGGTACAGAGGTTAATACCATCAGCTGCTAACCAAAACAGGCACCCAGGGGAAAGATGTTGTGATCTACTTCCGAAAAATCAGCCACTGAAAATCATAAGGTGCACACTTCTACTCTGATGAGTCAAAATCAACAGCAACTAGTTTATATATATATACATAGACATATATATGTATACATATAGACACATATATACATATATATATACACACACACATATTCCAACTCGACGGCACTTGGCTATATATACATATATAGCCAAGCCAAGTGCTGTTGTATGTATTTATATGCGTATGTATATTTACTGAATTCGAGACTTGGATCACAGAGGTGGGGCAGAATTGTGTGGGGGTGCCAGCAAACCTAAGGTGTTTCTGTGGTTTAAATGTAATCCTCAATGTATTTTGAAATTTTGATAGTTAGAAATTTTACCAGGTTTCCAGTTGTTGTTGTAAGTAGCGTATTTCTCAGTCTTCTATTCCTTTTTTTGAATTGGCCCTTCAGTCATCTAAGCAAGCTTGTAGACCCACTGTCTTGTCCTGTTAACCCTGATCTGACCTAAGCAGTTGAGTGTGACTGAGCAAGAAGTTTGCAGCAGCCTCTGCTGCCTTTGGGTAGGTAGAAGTGTTTCTGTTCTATTGTGGATTTGTATAGCTGTGCACCCTATGTGCTCATGGAAGATGAGGTGACTAACAAGCCTATAGGGGGTCAGGCAGCTGTCAACATCACCTACTGAAAAAACCAGCCTGAACCATGGATTCCATATGTGATTATCTTAGGTAATCTAGAGAAGAAAAACCAATGATGCATATATACATTATACATATATGTATTGTTGAAATGAGACATAAGTAACTCCATTTAGAGGAAGAGTGCAGTGAAAATTCAGACTCCAGGAACCAACCTAGTAGGAAATAACAAGAAGAAAAATACTATAGGGTAATTACACCGAAACAGATAGAGCCCGGAGGCAGCCTCACAAATAACCCCTGGAGGCAGCCTAGTAAAACATCCACTAATGGAAATTCCATGCAGTTAACACATTCACCCACAGCTAAATTTTGCAACTTGCAGAAACTCTGTATGATCTCAGCCAACCTCAGCCAATCAATGCAAAAGTCTGCTCCCCCTCCCTATCTTGCGATTTCATGACTTAAATACTGGGTGCAAAGGAAGCTTGAGCTCACCCCCTGTTCTGCATAGTTTGGGGTGCATCCCTGGTGCACCAGTCTTTTTCCCATTGGGCATATTTTTAATAAAATTTTACCTTTAAAGAAATTCTGGGTCGCGTCTTGAAATCCGAATCCCAAAAGTCTGTGTATAGATATATGTAAGTGTGTGGGAGGGCGAGGAGCAGAGAGAGGTGTATTTCAAGGAAATGACTCATACGGTTACAGAGGTTGGCAAGTCCCAAGTCTGTGGGTTAAGAGTCAGGCTAGAGACTTCTACCGACTCATGCAGCTGCTTGTAGTTGTTGCTAGATGCTGTTAAGTTGGTGTCAACACATAATGACTCTATGAACAACAAAATGAAACACTGCCCAGTCTGGCACCATGCCTACAATCATTTTTATGCTAGACCCCATCATGTACCCACTGTGTCAATTCATCTCATTGAGGGTCTTACTCTTTTTCACTGATCCTGTACTTTACCAAGCATGAAGTTCTTTTCCAAGGATTTATGTTTCCTGACAATATATTCAAAGTTTGTAACACATAGTCTTGCCACCCTTGCTTCTAAGGAGCACATTGGTTGTAGGTCTTCCAAGACAGATTTGTTCATTTTTTTGTCAGCCTATGGTATGTTCAATATTCTTCTTCAACACAATTTAAAATCATCAGTTCTTCTGCTTCCTTATTATTGTCTAGCTTTCACATGCATATGGTGCAATTGAAAGCACAATGGCTTGGGTCAGGCACACCTTAGTTTTCAAGGTGACATCGTTGTTTTTCAAGAGGTCTTTTTGTAGCAGATTTGCCTAACGCAATATGTCTTTGATTTCTTGACTGCTGTTTCCATAGGTGTTGTTTGTGGATTCAAGTGAAATGAAATCCTTGCCAACTTCAAACTTTTCTCTGTTAATAAATGTTGTTGCTCACTGGTGCAGTTGTGAGGAGTTTCGTTTTCTCTATCTTGAGGTGTAATCCACACTACAGAATGTTGTCTTTGATCTTCAGCAAGTGCTTCAATTCCTTTATACTTTCAGCAAACATGGTTGTGTCATTGGCATAAAATGGGTTGTTTTATGTTCTTCATATAGTCCAATTTCTCGGATTATTTGCTCAGCATATAGACTGAAAAGATACCGTAAAGGGCTATAACCCTGACACATACCTTTCATGACTTTAAACCATACAGTATTGCCTTTCTGTTTGCATGACCTCCTCTTGATCCACACACAGATTCCTTATGAGTGCAATTAAGTGTTCTGGAATTCCCATTCTCCATAATTTATGTTACCCCTAATTTGTTATGATACACACAGCTGAATGCCTCTGAATAGTCAATAAAGCACATGCAAATATCCTTCTGGTATTCTCTGCTTTTAGCCATGGTTTGTCTCAGATCAGCAACGATGGCCCTGGTTCCATGTCCTCTTTAGAATCTGACCTGAGTTTTTGGCAGTTCTCTGTCAATACACTGCTCAAACCATCTTTGAATGTCTTCACCAAAATTTTACTTGTGTATGATATTAATGATATTGTTCAGTAATTTACATATTCAGTGGGATCACCTTTCTTGGGAATAGACATAAATATGGATCTCTTTCAGTTGGTTGGCCACATAGCTGTCCTTCAAATTTCTTGGTGCAGACAAATGAGCACTTCTGGCACTACATCCTTTTGTTGAAACACCTCAGCTGATATTTCATTAATTCATGGAAACTTGTTCTTCACTAATGCCTTCAACACAGCTTCAAGTTCTTACTTTGGTACCACGGGTTCCTGATCATATACTACCTCTTGAAATGGTTAAATATTTACCAATTCTTTTTCATATAATGACTGTGTATTGCTTCCATCTTTCGTTGGTGTTTCCTGTGTTATTTAATATTTTCTCTGTAGAATCCCTCACTATTACAGCTCAAGCCTTGAATTTTTTCCTTTAGTTTTCTTAGCTCGAGACATGCAGAGTGTTATTCTCTTTTGGTTTTCTATCTCCATCTCTTTGTATATGGCAGTATAATACTTTATTTTGTCTTCTTGAGTCACCCTTTGAACTTTTCTGTTCAGCTCTTTTACTTCATTATCTCTTTCTTTTGCTTTAGCTACTTGAGATTCAAGAAAAGTTTTCAGAGTCTGTCTTAGTCATCTAGGTGCTACTATAAGGCAAATACCACAAGTGGATGGCTTTAACAAAGAGAAATTTATTTTCTGACAGAAAAGCTAAGCTAAAAGTCCAAATCCAAGGGCATCAGCTTCAAGGGAAGTCTTTTTTTCTTCGCTCTGGAGGAAGATTGTTGTCGTCAGTCTTCCCCTGGACTTGGAGCTTGTGAAGTGTGGGGACCCCAGGTTCAAAGGACATACTCTAATTCTGGCATTACTTTCTTAGTAGTAGGAGTTCCCCAAATCTCCTCTGTTAGCTTCTTTCTTTTATACCCCAAGAGATTACCTCAAGGCACAATACAGTCTTACACAATGAGTCCTGCCTCACTAACACAACCATTGCTCATTCTCCCTCACTAACATCATAGAGTCATGATTTATAGCATATAGAAACATCACACAATACAAGGATTTCATGGTCTAGCCAAACTGTGACAACCATTTTTGGGGGAAACATAATTCAATCCAAGACAGAGTCTCTTCTGACATCCAGTTTGCTCTTTTCTTTCTCTCTTATCTTTGTAATGATGATTGGCTTTCTTCATGTATGATATCCTTCCACAGTTCATCTGGTCTTTGGTCTTTAGCATTCAACACATCAAGTCTGTTCTTGAAGTGGTCTCTAAACTCAGATGGGATATATTCAAGATTGTAGTTTTGCTCTCATGGACTTTTTCTAATTTTCCTTCAGTTTCATTTTGAACTTGCGTATCAGCAATTGACAGTCTGCACCTCAGTCGGCCCCTGTCCCTGTTCCAAATGGTAACATTGAACTTTTTCATAGTCTGTTCTCACAGATGTAGACAAGTTGATTCCTGTGTATTTTAGCCCTTGAGGTCCATGTTTGGAATTGTCATTTATGTTGGTGAAAGAAGATATTTGCAACTAAGAAGTCATTGGTCTTGCAAAGTTCTATTATGTGATCTCTGGCCTTGTTTCTGCCACTAAGGCCATGTTCTTCAACTACAGATCCTTCTTCTCTGTTTCCAGCTTTTGCATTCCAATCACCAATAATGATCAATGCATCCTGATTGCATGTTTGATGAATTTCAGGCTGCTGAAGTTGGTAAAAATCTTCAGTTTTCTTCAACTTGGCATCTTTGGTGAAAAACTCAGAATAATTGTATTAACTGGTCTTCCTGATAGGCACATGGATATTATCCTATCACGAGCAGTGTTGGGTAAATTTTAAAATGTTCTTTCTTATGATGAATGCAATGCCATTCCCCTTCAACCTGTCATTCGCAGAATAAAAGACCATATGATTGTTTGATTCATAATGGCCAATACCAGTTTATTTCAGCTCTCTAATACATAGGATGTCAATGTTTATGCATTCCATTTCATTTTTGACTATTTCCAGTTTTCTTAGATTCATACTGCATATATTCCATGTTATTAATGGTTGTTTTCAACTGTTTCCTCTCATTTTGAGTTGTGTCACATCAGCAAATGAAGGTCCTGAAAGCATGACTCTATCCAGATCATTAAGGTTAACTATAGTTTAAGAAGGTAGCTCTTCCTCAGTTGTTTTTGAGTGTCCTCTAACCTGGTGGGCGCATCTTCTGGTACTATATCAGATAGTGTTCTACTGCTGTTCACAGGATTTTCGCTGGCTAATTATTTTCAGAAGTAGACTGCTGTGTTCTCCTTCATAGTTTGTCTCAGTCTGGAAGCTCAGCTGAAACCTATCTGCCATGGATGATCCTGCTAGTGTCACAGCAACAAGCAAGCCCTCACAGTGTGACAAAATGACAGATATATGGCAGCATGTAAATGCAGGGGCTGACAAATCCACAGTGAGGAAGTCAGCAGGTTGCTGGCTCAAGTTGCAAGAACTAGATGTCTTATTATGATGAAGTCGATGCAGGATCCAGAGCCAGAGCCTTGCTGTAACATTCATTTACGTACTAGGAGAAGGCCACACCTCCAAGGAAGCTTCCTTTCAACAGACTGGCTGCTCATAGCAGATCCAATCATGGAGTTGATTTCATCATTACATAACAACCAAGCCACTGAGAATCATGGCCTAGCTAAGTTGACACATAACCTTAATCTTCTCTGTGGTGTTTCTTTAATTCCAAATAATTTAGCAGGATATAGTGCACCTGGCTTATTGTAGCAGTGGAAATAGAGAAAGAAACCTGATCCAGTAGGCTTCTAGTAAGGTCCTCTGACTTTAAATCTTTTTCTTAGTAAGGGATAGTCACTTATTTTTTTGAGGATGTACTCTCTGAAAAATAGAAATGATATTTTAAATCTTTTCAAAATGGCATACATTATATATAATCTGTATGATATTCCTGTAAACATAACTCAAAACATGTCAAGTGGTTAAAAATACCGTTTGTCATGGATTAAACTGTCTCCCTACCCCTATGTATGTAGCCATGTAGCTGGAACATGATTTCCAATATTTAATGATTGTCTTCCATTTTATGATTTTCCCATGCTGTATGTTAGAGGATTAGGGTGGGACCGTAAATCCCTTCATAAGATCACCTCTGTACTCCACAGTAAAGGGAGTTTCCTTGGAGTATGGCTTGCACCATCCTTTATCTTTTCATCTTACAAGAGATAAGAGGAAAGGGAAGCAAATAGAGAAATGGAGAACCTCACAGCATCAAGAAAGCAGCACCAGGAGCAGAGCATGTCCTTCAGCCCTGAGGTTCCTGCACCAAGATGCTCCCTGACCAAAGACTGATACAACACAAGGACTTTCCTCCAGAGTCAACAAGGGGGAAAGTCTTCTCCCGGAACAGACATCCTGAATGTGGACTTGTAACCTACTGGACTGTGTAAGAATAAACTTTTCTTTTTTAAAGTCATCCACTCTTGGTATTTCTGTTAGAGCAGCACTGGTTGAGCAAAATACTGTCTAAAAATTTGTTCTATAGATAAAATTGCTTTTGTATCATCTACAAATGTTCTCATTACTTATGTGAATGATACACCTTTTCTTTCTTAAGAAAGAAATGTCTACTCTAAAATTTCTAACAATATGAAAGCATATAGAGTAAAATTCATTTTCTTTTTTTGATGCATTCTCTTTCTCTCTTCTTCAGTAATTTAGAGGCAACTTCTGTTTTTATTGGGTGTGTGCATCCTAATATCCTTACAATTGTATACATGTAGCATCTTTTTCCAACATAAGAATATATTATGCATATTTTTCTGTGATTTATTTTCACTTAGCAATGTAACATTTTTCAATGTTGGTAGCTATTCTTAATGATTACAGTATTCTCTAATATAATTATACCATAATTTATCTTGCTGTGACATTATTGCTGAACACTTTGGTTGTTCTCTGTTACTGGCATGCAACACCACATTGAAAACCCTTGTAAAACTATCCTTTTCCACAAATGTGACTATTTTTTCAGAGATAGAATTGCTGGGTCGAAGAGTAGGCCATTTATTTATTTATTTATTTAAATACTTATACTGTAGGTGAAAGCTTTCAATCCAAGTCAATTTGCCATATAAAACCCTACGCACACCACTGTGCAACTCTGATGGCTCTCCCCACCCTGTGACAGCACACTCCTACTTTTCACCCTGTGCTTCCTGTATCCATTCAACCAACTTCTGTCCTTTTCCATCCTCTCGTCTCACTTCTGGACAGGAGCTGCTCAGACAGCTTCATGTATATATTTAAGCCAAGCAGCACACTCTTCCTTAGCATCATTCTGTGTCATATAGTCTGTTCCAATCTTTGTCTAAAGAGTTGGCTTTGGTACTGATTTCAGCTCTGGTTTAATAGAGTCTCTGGTGCCAAGTCCTCAGGGACCCCTCCAGTCTGTGAGACCATCAAGTGTAATCTTTTAATAGAAATCTAGTTCTGCACACCCATTTTTCTCCTGCTATGTCAGAGACTCCAGATTGTATTCTCTGTCAGGGCAGTCATTGATGATAGCCAGACACCCTTTAGTTCTTCTGGTCTCATGCTAATGTAGTCTCCAGATCACATAGCACCTTTGGTCTCCTGGAGTCATATTTCTCTAATGTCTTTGATGTCCTTCATTCTCCTCTGTTCCAGGTGGATTTAGACCAACTGATGCTAGTTAGATGGTTGGCTGCTAGGTTTTAAGACCCCAGATGCCACTCACCAAAGTGGGATGCAGATTGACTTAGATGTCCCCTGAAACCATGGTCTCCAGACCCCTGCCCATGCTACTCTGTCCTTCAAAATGTTGGGTAGTATTTAGGAAATGTTTTAGCTTTTGTTTCGTATAATCCAGCTCACTAAATTCACTTCTACTGTGTGCTGTCACTCCTTTCACCTAACCCAATTCTTAGCTACTATCACATCTTTGAATAGCCCTCTTCCTCCCTCCCCTTCCTTGTAAACATCAAAGATTATTTTCTTCTGTGCTTAAAAGTTTTCTTAAATCCTAATAGTGGTCTCATACAATATTTGCCCTTTTGCAATAGACTAATTTCACTCAGAATATTTTCCAGATGATTCCATGTTACGAGATGTTTCCTAAAATCATTATAGTTCTTTCTCATTGCATAGTATTCCACTGTGTGAATATACCACAGTTTGTTTATTGTATAAATGCATACAGTATTCGTCTGTTGTTGGGTACATAATTTGATTCCATTGTTTTGCTATTGTAGAGAGTGCTGCAATAAACATGGATGTGCATGTATCTGTTTGGGTGACTGCCTTTATTTCTCTAGCATATAGTCAAATTAGTAGGATTGCTGGATCATATGATATTTCTATTTCTAGGTTTTTAAGAAAGCACCAACATGATTTGCAAAGTGGTTGTACCATTTTAAATTCACACCAGCAGGGTAGATGTGTTCCAGTATCTCCACGACCTTTCAAAAAAATTTTTTTTGCGTTTTTTTTTTTTTTTTTAACAACTCCAGTCTTATTGGGGTGAGATGTTGTCTCATTCTAGTTTAGATTTGGATTTCTCTAGGGTTAATGATCTTGAGCATTTCTTCAAGTATCTGTTAGCCAGCTGGATGTCAGCTTTGGTACATTTCCTGTTCATATACTTAGCTCACTTTTTAATCGGGTTATTTATCTTTTTCTTGGTAAGAATTTTACAGTACTTTGTAGACTATGGCGATTACACATTGATCAAATTCATGGAAACACAATTTTTTTTCCCAGTTTGTAGGTAGTCTTTATACTCTTTAGCTGAAGCCTTTGGGTGAGTGTTAAGTGCTTGATTTTTAGGAGTTTCTGGTTATGTATTGCCATGAGTTGGATCTGACTCAATGGCACTTGGCTGGCTGGCCTCTGACGTTTGTACATTGTTAGTAATATTTGGTAGTCTGTTTGTGCTGTTTATTAGGGCTCCCAGTGTGGACTCTATTTTTTCTTCTGTGATCTTTATTGTTTTGGATTTGATATTTAGGTTTTTGATCCATTTTGATTTAGTTTTTGTTCATGGTGTGAGATACGGATCTTGTTTCATTTTTTTTGCAGATAGTTATCTAGTTATGCCAATACCAGTTGTTAGACCATCTTTACCCCAGTCTGTAGAATTTATACCTTTGACAAATACCAGCTACTTGTAGGTAGATGACGTTATATCTGGATTCTCAATTCTGTTCCATTGGTCTACGTATCTATGTCTGTAACAGTACCAGGCTGTTTTGACCACTGTGGCAGTGTAATACATTCTAAATTCTGGTAGTGTGAAGCTTCTCACTTTGTTCTTCTTTAGTAATGCTTTCTTTGTCTGTGACCTCTTCCCTTTCCACATGAAGTTGGTGATTTGTTTTTCCATCACATTAAAAACAGGCCATTGGAATTTGTATTGGGATTGCACTGTATCTTTAGATTGCTCTGGGGAGAAAAGATATTTTCACAACTTTAAGTCTTCCTATCCATGAGCAAAGTATGTTTCTCCACTTACGTAAGTCTCTTTTGGTTTCCTGCAGTAGAGTCCTGTAATTTTATTTCTACGAGTCTTTTCCATCTTGGTTAGATTTATTTCTAAGTATTTTATCTTCTTATGGGACATTGTAGACAGTATTGATTCTCTGATTTTCTCTTCGATGCTTTTTTTGTTGGTATAAAAGAATCCACCTGATTTATGTTTATCTTCTATCCTAATACTTTGCTAAACTCTGCTATTAGTTCTAGTAGTTTTTTGTAGACTCTTCAGTGTTTTCTGTGTGTCATATCTCAACATATGCAAACTGAGATACTTTTACTTCTTGCTTACCCAATTTGGATGATATTTACTTCTTTATCTTGCCTGATTGCTCTGGCTAGAACCTCCAGCACAATGATGAATAAAAATTGTGAGAGTGGGCATCGTTGCCTGGTTCCCATTCTCAAAGGGATTGCTTTCAGAGGCTTTCCATTTAGGATGATATTGGCTGTTGGCGTTGCATAGATGACCCTTATGCTGAGGAATTTGCCTTCTATTTCTTTTTTGCTGAGGGTTTTACATATGAATGGGTGTTGGACTTCGTCAAATGCCTTTTCTACATCAATTGATGAAATCAAGTGGTTTCTGTCTTTTGTTTTATTGTGGTTGATTGCACATTGTTTTTCTAACCTTGAACCATCTTTGCATCCCTGGTATGAATGCCAGTTGGTTATGGTGACTAAGTGGTTGTTGTTGTTGTTTTTGACATGTTGTTGAATTCTATTAACCACAACTTGTTGAGGACTCTTGTATCTACGGTCATGAGAGATATTCATCTCTAATTTTCATGTTTTCTGCTGTCTTTATCTGGTTTTGGTATCAGGGTTATGCTGGCTTCATGGAATTAATTTTGTACTATTCTGTCCTTTTCTATGCTCTGAAATACTTTTAGTAATAGTGGTGTTAACTCTTCTCTAAAAGTTTAGTAGAATTCTAGTGAAGCCGTGAGGGCCAGGGCTTTTTTTAGTTGGAAATTTTTACTTTTTCACCTTATTCTTTCATGATGGGTTTATTTAGTTGTTCTGCTTCCATTCATGTTAGTTTCAGTAGGAGTGTGTTTCTAGAAACTTGTCCATTTCCTCTATATTTTTAAATTTGTTAGAATATAAGTTTTCAAAGTACTCTGTTATGATTGTTTCAATATTAGTTGGGTCTGTTGTGATATTGCCCATGTCATTTCTTGTTTGAGTTATTTGTTTCCTCTCTTGTTTTGTTTTTCTTTTCCTTGTCAGTTTGACTGATGGTTTACCTGCTTTGTTGATCCTTTCAAAAAAAAAAAAAAAAAAAAAAACAGCTTTTGGTCTTGTTAGCTCTTTCAATTTTTTTTTTTTTATTCTCTAATTCATCTATTTCTGTTCTAATTTTTATTGTTTGCTTTCTTCTCATGTCCAAGAGGGTCTTTTGACCTGTTCTACTCCTCTTTCTACTTGTTCTAGTTGTAATGTTAATTCTTTGATTTGGGCCCTGCCTTAGACACCTGGTACTGCTGTACAGACATACCACAAATGGATTGCTTTAAAAAGAGATTTGTTTTCTCAAAGAAAAGTCCACAGAAATCCAAATTCAGGGGAAGTCTTTCTCTGTTTTCTCTGTGGGTAAGTCCTTGTTATCAATCTTGCTGTGGGCTGGGAGCTTCTGAGCTTCAGAGACCCTGGTCCAAAGGACATGCTCTTCTCCCTGCACTCCTTCTTGGTGATATGAGGTCCACAAATCTCTCTGTTATTGTTTGTTTTTTAATCTCAAAACATGGCCTCAAGGCACAATACAATCTTATACATTGAGTCCTGTCCCACCAACACAACTGCTGCCTGTCTGCCCTCATCAATATCGTAGAGGCAGGGTTACAACACGGAGGAACATCATGTAATACCAGGAATCATGACCTGGCCAGACTGCTACACACACTTTTTTGGGGGGACACAGTTGAATCTATGACAGGCCCATTCGTCTTTTTGGACATTTGCATTTGTTGATATAAATTGTCCTCTGAGCACTGCTTTTGCTGTGTCCCATAGGTTTTGGTAGGGGATGTTCTCATTCTCACTTGATTCTCTGAATTTCTTCCATCCTTGATTTTTTTTATAATCCAGTTGTTTTGAGCAAGCTGTAGTTCAGTTTCCATATGTTTGATTTTGTTTTCCTTCTTTTTCCTGTTATTTATTTCTACTTTCATGGCTTATATGGTCTTACAGATGCTTTGTAATGCTTTGGTACTTTGAATTTTGTTAAAGATTGCTTTGTGGCCTAATATGTGATCAATTCTGGAGAACACTGCATGTGTTTGGGAAGGAAAATACACTTGGCTGCTGTTGGGTGGAGTGTTCTGTATATGTCCATGAGGTCAAGTTGTTTGTGGCATTTAGATTTTCTGTGCCTTTATTGAGCTTCTTTCTGGATGTTCTGTCCTTCACAAAAAGTGATGTGTTGAAATTTCCTAGTATTGTCATGGAGATATTTCTTTTTTCAATACTATTAGAGTTTGTTTTATATATTTAGGAGCTCTGTTATTGGGTCTGTAAATATTTAATATGGTTATGTCCTGCTGGTGTATTCACAGTGTAATCATTACATAGTATCCTTCCTTGTGCATTTTGGTAGATTTAAAAGATGATTTTATCAGAGATTAATATTGTCACTCCTGCTCCATTTTGAATGTTCTTTAGTTGATATATCTATTTTTTTTTGATAGTTTGGGTTTTAGTCTGTTTGTGTCTTTAAGTCTAAGATGTGCCTCTTCTAGGCAGCAGACAGATGGATCATCATTTTTTTTAAATTCATTCTGTCACTCTCTGTCTCTTTATTGGTGCATTTAGTCCATTTTTTTTATAGTAAACAAAATAATAGGTATAAGTTTAATCCTGTAATTATGACGCCTCTATCTTTGTGTTGTTGGCAGTTTCCTTGTTCACCCTAATTTTTGTGTGCTAAGTTTGGGTTTTCTTTTCATCTTTTTCTTTGTTGGTGTTTTGGTATTTGCTGAGACTTGTTTTTTAATTTTTATTTTGATGTATAGGATTATTAATTTCCTTTGTGGCTACCTTAATATCTACCCTTATTTTTCTAAATTTAAGCCAATCTTTAATTGCTTTATGTTGCCTTGTCTTCCTATTGATATAAAAGATTTATGACTACATTTTTTTACTCTCTCTTTTTTGTCATAATGTTGTCATCTTTTACATATTAATATCTCTGTCCCTATTTTCAATGTTTTAGCTTTAATTTTTTTATTTCCTTATCAGTGTTGGTATCCGTTTGCTCTGTCCTGTGTTCTAGTGTTCGGTTATTATCTGATGTTACTGATTATCTTACTGAAGGATTCTTGTTAATATGTCCTTCAATTTTGGGGTGTTGTTGTTGTTGTTAGGTGCTGAGTCCATTCCAGCTCATAGCAACTCTATGCACTATAGAATGAAATACTGCCCGGTCTTGTGCCATGTCCACCATCATTTTTATGCTTAAGCCCATTGTTGCAGCCACTGTGTTAATCCATCTCATCTAGGGTCTTCCTCTTTTTTGCTGACCTTCTGCTCTACCAAGCATGATGTCCTTGTCCAGGAACTGATCCTTCCTGACAACATACCCAAAGTGTGTAAGATGCAGTCTTGCAATCTTTGCTTCTAAGGAGCACTCTGGTTGTGCTTTTTCCAAAATAGATCTATTCTTTTGGTGGTCCATGGTACGTTCAACATTCTTCTCCAGCACCACAATTCAAAGACATCAATTCTTCTTATGTCTTTGTTCATTGTTCAGCTTTCACGTGCATATGATGCGATTGAAAATACGATGGCATGAGTCAGATGCCTGTTAGTCTCCAACGTGACATCTTTACTTTCAAAACTTTAAAGAGATCCTTTGCAGCAGACTTTTGCAGTGCAATGTGTCTTTTGATTTCTTGACTGCTCCTTCCATGGGCATTGATTGTGGACCCAAGTAGAATGAAATCCTTTACAGCCCCAATCCTTTCCCCATTTATGATGATGTTGCTTACTGCTTCAGTTGTGAGGATTTTTGTTTTCTTGATGCTGAAGTGAAATCCACACTGAAGGCTGTGGCCCTTCATCTCATCAGTAGGTGTTTCAAATCTTCTTCATTTCCAGCAAGTAAGGTGGTATCATCTGCATAACCAGGTTGTTAATGAGTCATCCTCAAAGTCTGATGCCTTGTTCTTCTTCATATAATCCAGCTTCTAGGATTATTTGCTTGGTATACAGATTGAAAAAATATGGTGAAAAGATATGACCCTGATGGACAACTTTCTTGACTTTAAACCATGTAATGTCCCACTGTTTTGTTTGCATGACTGTCTCTTGATCCATATACAGATTCCTTAAGATCCCAATTAAGTTTTCTAGAATTCACATTTTATGCAATGGTAGCAATTTTACGTAATGTTTTCCTGTCTCTTCCTGCCTTCTCCAAGTAAAGACAGAGTGAGCAGCCCCCACTTGTCTGTCAGTGGAGGCTTGCTTCTTGCTGTGATGCTGGAAACTATACCACTGATATTTAGGTACCAGCAGGGTCACCTGTGGTAGACAGGTTTTAGCTGAGCTTCCAAACTAAGACAGACTTGGGAAAAGGACCTGGTAGTCTACTTCTGAAAAGATTTAGCGAGGGAAAACCTTATGAATTTTGGTTTAGTTTTTGTGAATTCCCTAAATTTCTGTTTATATGGAAATGTCCTTTGTATTTGAGAGAAAATTTTGCTGGTCACATAATTTTTGGCTGGCAAGTTTTTTCTTTTAAGACTTTGTGTATGTCATCCCATTGTCTTCTTGTCTTTCTGGTTTTCACTGAATATTCCGAGGGTACTGTCTCTTCTTTGTAGATTATTTTTTGTTTACACGTAGCCTTTTTTAAGACTATCTGTCCTTAGTTTTGGCATTTTTGATTATAATATGTCTGAGTGTCTTTATTTTGTTATCTACCTTATGTGGAGTTTGCTCAGTATATTGAATAGACATCTTTTCATCTTTCATGGTATCAGGGAAATTTTCTGCCAACAAATCTTCAAGAATTCTTTCTGTATTTTCTTTAATCCCTCCCTCATCCACCCACTTTATTCTGTTACTCCAGTCATTCACAGATTATTGTTCTTGAAAGAGTCCCACATAACTCAAAGTTTTCTTTTTTCATTTTAAAAAATTCTTTTATCTGATTTTTCACCAAATATACTGGTGTCAGTTGCTTTGTCTTCTATCTCACTAATTTGACTTTTCATTGCCTCAATTCTGCTCCTTTGTCTTTCTATTGTATTGTCTAATTCTGTAGATTTATTATTAATTCACCAAACTTCTGATTTCTGGCCTTCTATGAGTTCTTGCTGCCTGTTGAATTTGTCGTTATGCTTGGCTGCATTTTGCCTAATCTCCTTCCTGAACTCTTGAAGAGTTCTAAATATTAATCTTTTGTTTTCTACCTCCAATAATTCTAAGAAGTTCTCTTCATCTGGAACATTTCTTATATATATATATGTATTATTATGATTGAATGAGAATATACAATGTCATATAAATTTGCATATCCACCAATGAGTGGCTCCCACTGCTCTCCCTGACTGGTGACAGCACACTCTTCTTCTCCATTCTGTACCTGTCATATCCTCCTAAGAATCACCTATGCTCTCCTTTCTACCCTCTCCCCTGTGTCCAGTAAGAGGTCAGCTGTATGACATCCTACAGATGCATAGAACCATGAAGTGCACACATGATATGGTTGCTCTGTGTCATCAAGTCTGATCCATTTCTGTCTGAAGAGTTGACCTCTGGAACATTTCTTGATTCTTTGCTTTGAGAGCTTTCTGAAGCCATCATAGTCTGCCTGTTTAAATGATTTTGTATTGACTCTTGTCTCTGAGTAATCAGTAAATTATTGTATTTATTTGTTTCCTTAGTACTTTATGTTTTGTGTTGAAATGCTCGTGTAGATTGGTCAAGCTAATTTGATTATTGGTGCCTTAGACAGATGGCTAGAACTGTTGCTAGACTCATGAACCCAGACATCCATTTACTTTTCTTGTATGTATTCAGCTCAGATGCCCCGGTAGTTGGTCAACAAGTGTATGGGGTAGGCTCTCCCCTGTAGTCTTAGCTGTGTAGGAGTGATTGGTGTAGGCGCAGGTATTTTGCTGCATGCTGAGAAATATAGGAGACTAATAGCTGTTCATGAGTGTCAGTAGGGAAGGCTTTCCCCTGTTCCTTTATTTACAGAGGTAGGTGCCTTTTGCTTAAGGAAAATGGACCCTGGATGTTTAATTCAGATGTGAGAGGCATTCAAGATCCTTGGGTCCCTTATGCCTGTGCCTTCATCAACGAACTCTTTCTGTCCTGGCCAACAGATTTTTTTCCCCTTTCTATTAAAATCCTACCCTCACCTAGTCTGTAAGAATGGCTTAGGATGTGCTCAAGGGATCCTACTTCTAGTCCAGGTAACACATTAGTCTAAGGATCCTGGTATAGTGTCAAGAAGGTTAGGGGGAAGCACTGGGATAATTCGAAGTGGTTCAGTTTGAAGGAACGTTTAAGATCCACACGTGGCAGGTTAAATGCAAGCTACTTAGCTTTTGATGGTTGAATGGCATTTTTCACTGATCCTGTAGGAGTAAGTGCACTCTCTACCACTCAGCATCTCCTAGTGAGGAAGATGCTTTCCACATGCCACTTCTGCACTCACTACCCTGGCTATAGCTGATCTACCTGCCTGGTGCCAATTTCTCCCGGGTCGAGTCTGGCCAGTCTTAGCTACTTCTGGATCTTCTCTCCATTGCCTGTCACTGAGTCTGATTTCTTAACTTTCTCTTTGATTTTCAGGGCTCCTAGAATGCCATGTATCATTGATTCTTCTTTTTTTTTTTTTTGTCTTTGCTGTTAGTGGGATCACAGGAAGCATTTGACTGTCATCTTAGCTCCACCTCCTCTAGGACTTTTTCCATCTTTTACTTATTTATCAATAGTTCTGCATGTGTTATGACTAGGTATTTTTTATCCATTTTACATTTTAAAACATTTATTTTCTTTTGAGTTAGAGAGGTTTAAATTTTCATGTGGCCTAATCTGTTAGTGTTTCCCTTTTAAAATTTTATGTCTTCTTTATCAATACCTTCCCCACTAAAATAAAATAAAATAAAAATACTTTCCTTTGTATTGTTAGAAATTAATTGTTTATCTCCTTCCTATTAAACAATTTACAGATAAATGTATTTTTTTAAACTATACAGAGGAACATGGTACAAAATATGAAAGCGTAACTTTCTCTTTTCATCCCCTGGTTGCACACCCACTTCTTCCTCCTCCATGAAATACAGCTCATGATCACTGCTCCATACTGCATATTCTAGTTCATTCCCTATGGATTTACATCCATCCATATATCACATTTTAACAACATAAATGGGATCTTGATAAATGAAGTCCAACAATTAAGTCAAAAATCTTAATTTTTCTAAGTGCTACATACCTCGTTGCTGAATATCACTATGGTCACCTTCAAAATACTTCCCCTTGGGAAGCTATACCCAGATGCCAGCACCTAGTCTTCCTTTCAAGGCAATTTTGGAATTTTTTCCTGGAATGGCATGGTGGGACAGTGGCAAGATTGTAAACTTAATTGTATAGTTGTCTTTGAGGGAGTTTTTAGCCAGTAAAGAAATCACTGTATTGGAACACCCTCCGTACCCACCTGATCTGGCCCCCAATGACTTCTTTATTTACCCAGAGATAAAGGAAATATTGAAAGGAAGACATTTTGATGACATTCAGGGCATCAAGGGTTATACAACAGCTCTGATGGCCATTTCAGAAATGAAGGGTGGACTAGGTGCTGGCATTGGTGCATAGCTTCCCAAGGGGAGTACTGCAAAGGTGAGGTATGTAGCACTTTTTCTAGGATGACTTCATGAACTTAATTGTCAGACCCCATATATCTGATTATTTTACTTGCTTTTTTCATGCAGTAGATGTCTTAGGAACTTTAAATGTCAGTACAAATGAGTCAGCCTTACTCATTTTGTTTCTTGGAAATTTTAAATGTCAGTACATATAAGACTACATCTTTTTAGTGGCTAACTGGTGTATCACAGCATTCATACCATCACTTATTTACTAATTCTACTTGATACATGTAGTTTTTTTTAATTGCCTTGCCATTACCATAATTTGTGTTACTAGTTTTGTTTTTCAATATTTAGATTTTAATACTGTACATGTTTATTTTTATATTCTATATGAGATGGGCTCTCAGTCACACATTAAGCAGTTAATTTTTCCTTATTAATTTAAATTGGTACTTTATTATATTTTAAATTATTATGCCTAGTCCTGTGTTTTGACTCATCACTGTTTTTTTCCTACTTCTAGTATAAGGTCACATTGTTTTAATTTCAGTAAGTTATTTAGTATTAAATTTTTTTGAGGGCATGCTTAGCATTTATCTTCCTACATGAGCCAGAAACTACAGAATCTTTTGGAGTTGTTTACAATTAAGAGATTAATTAATGGAGCATTAGTATTTTTAAGAGTGTTAAGTCTACCATAATAACATGGATTTTTCTCCTTTCCTTTGATAAAATGAACTACTTTTCTTTAATAAAAGTTATGATTTTCAATAAAATTTTCTTCATAGTCACCTTGTATGTTTCCTTTTATTTTCTTAAATAAGTCATTGCTTTGTTATTATAAATAGGATTTTTTTCTGTTATATTTTACAATCACTGTTATACTGGAAAGTTAATTGTATTTGTATATTTATTTTGTGTCTTATATTATTAAGTGCTTACAAATGTAATACAAATGCCAACATTCAAAACAATATAAGAATAATTAAAAGCATAGTCATGTGATCTAATCTAGAAACTGTTTCCAGACCTCTAAAATGGTCCAGTAAGTTTAAAGTAGACATAAAAGCTTAGTGGAGGAGAAACTCAGACTGGTCTTTTAAGAATAGGCTGCTCAGTTATCAGAGACATGCAAATCAAATTACAATGAGGTACCACTTCATTCAACTAAAACAGTTAAAAAATAAGCCAACCAACAAATAAATCAATGAATAAATGGAAAATAACAAATGTTGGTGAGGATGTGGAGAAATTTAAAAACGGTTAACCATTGCTGGTGAGATTGCAGAATGGTACAGCCATTGCAGAAAACAACGTGGCAATTCCTCCATAAATGTAAAATAGAACTACCATATAACTGAGAAATTCCACTGCAAGGAATATGCCCAAGGGACTTGAAAGCAGTGGTGCAAATAGATGTATGTACACCAGTGTATACTGCAGCACTATTCAAAATAACCAAAAGATGGAAACAACCCAAATGCCCGTAAATGGATAAGTGGATAAACAGATGAGGTACATGCATACAACACAATACTCATCTACAAAAAATATAGGCCAGATAAATGCTACAACACTCGTGAAATTTGAAGATACTTTGCTGAGTGAAATAAGTTAGTCACAAAAAAAGACAAATACAGTATGATCTCACTTATTCAAAATGGAAAGAATAGGCAAACATAGACACCAAAGTTTGTTGGTGATTACCAGGGTCAGAACAGAGGTAGGGAAGGGGAAGAGTTATTTTGGAAGCAGTGATTTTCTATTTGTAGTGGTGGAAAACTTGGCACAGATAAATGTAAAGAATGCACAACCGATTAACATAATTGATACCACAAAAATGTACATCTGAAAAATGTGGAAATGACAAGTGTTGTGTAATACATATTTAAAAAGGGAGAGAAACTTCCGACGATGCTCGGTACCATGAAACAAGTCATGAGATTGGTGGTTTGGTTTGGAGGCTAGGATTATGATCTCATGGAATGGTCTAGTCAATTCGCCTAGTACTGTTTTTCTGTGCTCTCTGTTCTACCTTCTCCTTTACTGCATGGTGCCTGCAGTTTGAAAAGCTTGCCAGCGGCCATCCAAGCTACAACAATAGGTGTCCATTCACTCTGAGGAGCAGCAGGAGAGTCAGAAACTGAAGGAAAAAATGCTGCCGCTATGAACATTTGCCTTCTATGCCATTAGACATGAAAAACTGGATGATGCCCTGCTACCATTGCTTGATGTTTTGATCTCAGAAGCTGTAAAACAATCTTAATCAAAAAGGAAAACAACAAAACAAAACCCTAAACATAATTTCAAAGTTTTAACGGGATCCAGACTGTTCGGAGCCACTGGACGTTGGATGCATGCAAGGAATGTTTAACCTTAGATAATTTTTTAAACTCAAACTGAATCTTTTTCCAGAAGTCTGCTTTGAACCAAACAATGGTTTGTCTTGATTTGTAAACTATGTCTGTGTCTTAATTATCTATTACTGTTGTAACAAATACTATTGTAACAAATGAGTGGCTTTAACAAACAGAAGTTTGTTATCTCATAGTGTAGGATGTTGGAAGTCCAAATTCAGGGTGCCAGCTCCAGGGGAAGATTTTCTCACTCTGTTAGCTCTGTGATAAGTTTCTTGTCTTCAATATCCCCCTGCAAATAGGAGCTTCTCAGTGCAGGGAAGCTGGGTGCAAAGGACACTCTGCTCTTGATTCTTTTTGCTTGGTTGTAATGAGGTCCCCTCCTCTCTACTCGTTTGCTCTTTTCTGTCTAAAAAGAAACTGACTCAAGATACAACCTAATCGTGTCAGTTGTGTCCTATTTCATTATCAGTACAGACTTCAAGATTTGCAACACATGGGAAAGTTACATCCGATCACAAAATGAAAGACAACCACACAACTTGGCCTAGCCAAGTTGACACATGTTTTGGGGGGACACCATTTGACACGTAACTATCTGCCTTGACCATTGTGCTCTTTTAGAGATTTATCTGTATGGGTTCAAACTGATAACAGTATTTTGAAAGCTTAGATGAGAACCTCAGATGGCAGTGTCCTCATGTTGATGGTGGCAGAATAATTTGGAGAGGGATAGAGAGAATGTAAATGATAGATAGAAGAATGTAAATGATGTCCCTGAAATGTATAAATTGAATTTTTTGAAGTGGTGTGTCCTTTTCAATGTATACCCCACCCCCCTCCTGCCAAAATAAACTACACTTTTTGAAAAGAAAAAGCTGCTCTCTAAGCAATGGATTATACTGAATGATGGTACTAAAATTATGATTACCATTTCTTGACAGCGCAGAGGATGAAAGCTAGATACCAGTGGCAGCAATGGACAGAAAGGAAAGGCAGTGGTAGATTACAGAGGCTTTTCAATGGTAAGCTAAGTGGTTTGGGTTTATTCAGTAGGTAATGAAAATAATTTTTAGAACAGAGAAGTGACATTCAGAAAGGAAAGTTGTAAACTTATTTTTTGGCATGCTAGATTAAATGTAAAATCAAAGTGGCCTACTAGCTGTTTCAATAACATAGTCTTACAGAGAAAAAGGCCTGAAATAAAAGACCAGTACCAGTTGCCACTGAGCTGATTCTAACTCATTACAGCCTGATGGAATCAGAGTAGAAGCGTACTCCACAGGTTTGCAAGCTGTGATCTTTCAGAAATAGGTTGCCAGTTTCTTTGTTTTTTTTTTCTGAGTTGTCCATGGTTGATCTTAAGTACTAACATTTAGTTAGTAGCCAAGTGTTTAACCAGTGGTACTACCCAGAGACTTCTTAAAACAAACAGTAGTGGTAAATGAGTATTTTCAAGGAAGGAAACAACAATACAAAAAATGTTGAATATTTAAAACAAGCAGACAAAAGTGTTGTCACTGAGTCTGACTGACTCATAGCGATCCTATAGTATAAAGTGGAAGTCTCCCATAAAGTTTCCAAGAAATGCCTGGTAGATTTGAACTACCGAGCTTTTGGTTAGCAGCCATAGCACTTAACCTCTCTACCACCAGGATTTCTAACTGAATTTACAGGAAGAGCGAAATATCTATTCTTATTTTAGAAGAATAGAGTAAAAAAGTGGTGTAAATATGGCTTGGGGACAATGTCTGACCTCCTCCAACACCACTGGTGGAAGGAAAACCAAGATCAACATCATCAGGCTGAGTTCCATGAGGTGAAGGCCAGAGCAGCTTCCTCCTTCTGCCATCTCTACTACTTCTGACACCAATCATCCGTCATAGAGCACTGTCTACTTTTTTGTTGCGTTCAGTAATTCCTTGGAATGGCACCAGGCCATACTCACGATTATGGGAATTATTATAAATGATGTAACAGTTAAAATTCAAGCTCAGTAACACTAAAGATACAATTCTTTCATTAGGACATCCTTTTCCCAGCTGTGTCCATAGGTACAACTGTGTCTCCCAGGCCCTGAGTTCCTGCCCATATGCACTCAGCTTCCTCTGTGGGCTGGGAAACTAACTGTGCTGTGTCCTGCTGCTGGTCATTACCTCTTCAGTGGCGGTGGATAACTCCTCTCTGCTCTGGAATTGGCTCTCTTTCAGGCAAAACTGACCAGTCGCCTAAGTAGGCCACAATTACCCTATAACACAGTCACCTGGGTGGGAGTTACAAGCCCATGACTGGGAAGGCCATACACAAAAGCAATTAGTTGCACCCCAAGTGGTATTCACAAGAAGTGAATGGGAAGCTATTTTAATGAGAGTCAAGAATAAGTATGGGTTAGAAAATGTTTAGATAAATATTGAAGAAGTAGAAAAGTATACTTGAATACAGTTTAATCTGGATTATTGGTGCAGTGAAATAATTTGGCAGTACACATTGCTTCCAGTCTTGGCGCAAGTTGTCACTTACCTGTCTGCTTTTTATTTGTGGTGTAGTAAAAAATCCTCTCTGAGTTTCCACTGATGTTCTTAAAGATGCTTTGTTGTTGCTTGTGTTTTGGTGGCAACAGTTAAAACTTGTGAAAAATGATTAACTGAAATATCTTTGTAGGGAATGTGATTTTCTAAAAAGTATACTTATGTTCAAGTCAAGCCCTTTATGAAGGGTATTCTGGTGTTCTATAAAGGGTAAAGATGTTAGCTTTCCTTTAAGCTTAAAGAGAAAATGAAAAACGTTTTCAAAATACACTGCAAAGGAATCAGTTCTGTTGAACACTGTAGAATTTTAGCCTATAGAAAGTAAAAATTACATGCATTATCTCTAAGTTCATGTATTTGCTTCTTTAGTTTAATCAACAAACAATTATTCACTATTAACTATGAAAAGCACTAGTATCATTTAGTGGTTATTGAATATAAAAATAGTAAGACTCAGTTTCATAAAACTACAATGAACCTCAGAATTGAGTGGAAAAATATATAAATGGCTAAAAAATATTTCATACTAATATTCTACAATTTCAGAGTATATCTCTTTCATATCAGAAATCTTTAAAAGAGTTACATATTTTTGTTGTTATTGAGAATATGCACAGTAAAAGCATACACCAGTTGCTATATGTACAAATCAGTAACATTGATCATATATTCTTTGAGTTGTACAATCATGTTCACCCTGATTTTCTGAGTTGTTCATCCCCCATTACCATTAACTCACTTCTCCCTAAGGTTCTTATCTAATCTTTTGAGTTGCTTTTGTCAGTTCGATCCCAAATAGGTAGATCCTAAAGGTGCGCAGTGAGGAAGTCAGATACTTTTTACTAGTTAAGCCAAACTATTTTTTTGGTTTTAGGAACAGTTTAGAGAGTATTTTTGGGTAAGGAGTATCTTAGAGCCATAGGTTCAGGGTTTCATCTAGCCTCCGTAGCTCCAAAAACTCTAGATTCTATAAGATTTTGAAATTCACTTCTACACTGTACCCTTTTTTATTAGGATTCTGTTATAGAAATTTTGATCAAAATACCCAGTAATAAGTAGCCTGGCACCATCCAGTTCTCCTGGTGTCATGACAAAGGAGGCAGTTGTTCGTGGAGACAATCACACATTCCATATCTTCTTCCTACTCCTGACTCTCTGTCATTTGTTGCTCCAGGCAAATCGAGACCAATTTTTGTGCCTTGAGTGACTGCTTGCAAGCTTTTGAAATCCCGGGCACTACATAACAAACTAAGAGGTAGAATAGAAGCACTAAACATTTTATTAGGCCAGTTAACTTGGATGTTACATGCAACCATGCCTCCAAACCTCCAAAGAAACTAGATTTCATGAGGCATTCAGTTGTGCATAAGCAGCCTCCGCAGCTACTGTTTTATTATATATAAATGTATCTATCACACATCTGTTTCCAATTCAACTTCTTACATACGTACAACTCCTTGACAGCAATTACATTAATCAGCTGTTTGATTTAATCAGTGCAATTTTTGTATTACCATAAACTGAAATGGAGTACTCGACAAGTAATAGCAACGCCTCTTCTTTCCCTCTCACCCCTGAAGCCAGCCAAGTGCTGTCGAGTCCCTGGAAACCACTAATAAACTTCAGTCTCTGTAGATTTGTATTTATATTTCTTGTCTTTTTATATGAGTGAGGTCCTAGAATATTTGTCCTTTTCTTATTGACTTACTTCCCCCAGCTTAATGTCTTCAAGTTCTTTCCATACTGTAGTCTGTATCAAGAGTTTGCTTCTTTTAGTGGCTGAGTAGTATTCTGTTGTATGTACATACCAAATTTTGTTCATTCATCTGCTGATGGTCATTTAGGTTGCTCTCACCATTTGACTATTGTGAATATTGTTGCAATGTGACTGGTGTACGCATCTCTGTTTGAGTCTCTGCTTTCAAGTCTTTGGGGTATACAGCTAGGAGTGGAATTGCTGGGTCATATTGTAGTTCTTTTTTGCAGTTTTTGAGGAACTGCTGCATTATTTTCCACAATGTCTGTACCATTTTGTGTTCCCACCAGCAATAGATAAGTGTTCCAATTTTATCACATTCTCACCAACATTTTTTTTTTTTCATCTTACCCAGCCTAAAACAAACATACCAAACCCATCGCCATTAAGTTGGTTCCAACTCGTAGTGACTATATATAACAGACAGAACTGCCACATAGAATTTTTAAGGAGCACCTGGTGGATTTGAACTTCCAACCATTTGGTTGGTAGACCAAGCTGTTAACCACTACACCACCAGGGTTTCCTACTCATCCTGCTGGGATTTGAGCACATCCAAACCACAAGGAGATATCATTTTATTTCTACTACACGTCCTAGTGAATAAAATGGTATCTCTTTGTGATTTTGAGTTGCATTTCTCTGATGGCTAATGACACTGGACATCTTTTCATGTGTTTAGTGGTCACTTGAATATCCTCTTTGGTGAAATGTCTGTTCAAGTCCTTTGCTCATTTTATGATCAGGTTTTTTGTCTTTATACTTTATTGTGCTTTAAATGGAAGTTTACAGCTCAAGTCAGTTTGTCATGCAAAAACTTATACACATGTTGTTATATGACTCCAGTTGCTTTTCCCACACTGTGACAGCATGCTTCTCTCCATCTTGTATTTCCCAGGTCCACTCAGCTAGCTCCTGCTCCCTCTGCCTTCTCGTCTTGCCTCCACACAGAAGCTGCTTAGTCAGTCTCATGTATCTACTTAAGCCAAGAAGCATACTTTCCTCCAGTATCATTTTATGTTTCATCATCTAATACAATCTTTGTCTGAAGAGTTGGCTTCAGGAATGGTTTCAGTTTTGGGCTAACAGAGTTTGGGGGGCCATGTCTTATGGGGATACTCCAGTCTGTCAGACTATCAAGTCATTTTTTTGTTTTTTACTAGAGTTTGAGTTCTGCACCCCATTTTTCTCCCACTACATCAGGGACTCTTGTTTGTTTCCCCTGTCAGGGTAGTCATGGGTGGTAGCTGGGCACCATCTAGTACTCCCCACACTGATGCACGATCTGGTTTATGTGGCTCTTTCTGTCTCTTGGGCTCTTGTTTTCCTTATGTATTTAGGGTTCTTCATTATTCTTTGCTCCAGGTGGGTTGGGACAAACTGATGCTTCTTAGTTGGTGTCTTAGTCACCTGGTACTGCTTTAACAGAAAAACACCATGAATGGAAGTTTTCATGAAGAGAAGCTTTATTGACACAGTGCAGTAAGCTGCAAATCCATTTATAAATTGTAAGTCCATTCAGTATGAGAAATCATCACAGTCTGGTAGGCTGAGTCCAAATCCAGTGACAGCATCTCAGCACAGGAACCTCAGGTCCAAAGGACGTGCTCTGCTCTCAGTGCTTCTCTTTTGGTGGTATAAGATTCCCAACTTCCTCTGATCACTTCTCTCATATTCCACAAGCTTGTAGCTTGAGTCCTGCCTCACCAACACAACTGTTACAGTTTCTCCATCATCAGTTATCATAGAAGCAAGATTCACAACACATGGGAGGAATGGCATCATATTGGGACTCATAGCCAAGTCAAATCAACACACACATTTTTGGGGGGGAACACAATTCATGAGAGTCGGCCACATGCTAGCTTTCAATACACAGATGCCACTCACCAAAGTGAGATATAGAACATTTTTTCAATACATTTTTTTATGCTAATGAACCTATGTGTCTCCTGAAACCATGGTCCCACATCCCTGCCTCTGGTACTCTGTCCTTCAAAGTGTTTGGTTGTAATTCAGAAACCTTTTGACCTTTTGGTTTAGTTCAGTTGTGCTGACTTCTCCTCTACTGTGTGTTGTTCTTCCATTCACCTAAAGTAATTCTTGTTTACGATCTAGTTAGTGAATACCCTATCCTTTCTCTCCCCTCCCCCTCCCCCTCCCCCTTGTAACAGTCAAAGAATGTTTTGTTCTGTGTTTAAACCTTTTCTCGATTCCTCATTATAGTGGTCTCATACAATATTTGTCCTTTGGTGACTAGTTTCATTCACCATAATACCTTCAGACTCATGCTATAAGATATTTCAAATATATCATTGTTCTTTATCATTGTGTAGTATTCCCTTGTGTGAACATACTGTAATTGGTTTATCTACTCATCCGTTGATGGGCATCTGTTGATGTTTCCATGTTTTTGCTGTTGTAGACACTGCTTCAGTGAATGTTGGTGTGCGTCCATCTGTTTGGTGACAGCACTTATTTCTCTAGCATATAGTCCTGGATAATATCATATTTTTTTTCTAGCTTTTTAAGGAAGCACCAAATTGATTTCCACAGTGGCTGTACCATTTTACATTCCCACAAACAGTGTATAAGTGTTCCAGCCTCTCTACCACCTCTCCAGTGTTTAAATTTGGTGGGTTTTGAGTTAATATTAGCTTTGTTGGGGTGAGATGATAGTCGTACTGTAGTTTTGATTTCATTTCTCTAATGGCTAATGATCAAGAGCACTTAATCATGTATCTGTTAGCCATCTGAATGTCTTTTTTGGTGAAGTGTCTGTTTACATCCTTTGGCCACTTTTAATTGAGTTATTTGCCTTTTGGCTGTTGAGGTTTTGCAATATCCTGTAGATTTTAGAGATTAGACTCTGATTGGATTTGTCATAACTAATTTTTTTTTCCCAGTCCGTAGGTTGTCTTTTTACTCTTTTGGTCAAGTTGTTTGATGAACATATGTGTTAGATTTTTAAGAGTTCCCAGTTACCTATTTTCTGTTCTGGAGTTTGGCATTCTTAGCAATATTTCATTGTTGTGTTGTTGTTAGGTGCTGTTGAGTTGCTTCTGATTCATAGTGACCTAATATACAATAGAACAAAACACTACCCCACCTTGTGCCATACTCACAGTCATTGTTGTGCTTGAATCCACTGTGGCAGCCACTGTGTCAATCCATCTTGTTGAGGGTCTTCCTCTTTTCCCTGACCCTCTGCTTTACCAAGCTTGATGTCCTTCTTTTAGGGACTGATCTGTGCTGACAAGATATCCAAAGTATGCAAGATGTAGTCTTGCCATCCTTGCTTCTAATGTGTTATCTGGTTGTATTTTTTCCAAGACAGTTCTGTTAATTTTTTGGCAGGCAATGTATATTCAATATTTTTCTCCTACACCACAATTTAAAGGTGTTAATTCTTCTTCTGTATTTCTTGTTCATTGTCCAGCTTTTACATGCATGTGATATGATTGAAAATATCATGGTTTGGGTTTGGGTTCTTAGAGTGTTCTGGAATGCTCCAGCTCATAACTACCCTGTTCTAGAGTAGAGCCATTCAATATGAATTTTGAAATTCCGGATATATTGTAAAATTGCTTTCCAGGAAGGCCAGATGCAGAGTATGGGACTGTAGACTCAGCAACAACTCGTGCCTTCTTTCAAAATGTTTTTGTTAATTTAAGAAGCAAAAAATGTTTGTTTAGCTGCAGTGTTTATCCTTTGATAGCTGAATATTTTAATACATTTACTGCTCATTTGTATCCTCTTCTAAGACCTACTTATATTGTTGCCTATTTTTCTATTGCTGATTTAGTTTTTTTTTTTTTTAATTGATTTACATGGATCTACAGATTTAGGAATCATTGGTTTTATCATTGTGTTACTCTTTCCACTGGTTTTCCTCTTCTAATTTATTAATGAATGTTTTTATATAAGCAAATTTAAAATTGTTTTCTATATTTAAACCTGTAACATGATTTTCATTATGATTTTTCAGTACATATGTAGTTTTGCTATTTATTGACATTCACTGGTGAATCATATATCCCGAACACACCCCGCCCACACGTGTGCACACAGACATGTTCTTGTTAGGTGCTGTTGAATAGATCTTTGACTCATAGTGACTACACATGTCAAAGTAGAAATGTTCCATAGGGTTTTGTGGGCTGTAATCTTCACGGAAGCAGATTGTTAGGTCTTTCTCCTGCAAAACTGCTAGATGTTTTCAAACTACAACAGTTCAATTAGCCAGTCTCTTAATTACTGTGCCACTTGGGCTTATGTATGTAAGTGCGTGTCTATGTAAATATATGTATATATAAATACACAAAAAATATGTATAGGTATACATATATGTGTATGTGTGTGTCTGTATCTCTATCTCGGTCTCTATTTCTATCTCTACATCTATATCTAGATACACACATATATGTATACATTTACATATATATTTATATAGACATGCACACACACATATGTATGCATATGCACACATATACATGCATGTATATAGATATACGTATACATGTAAATACATACGTGTATATATATACATATACCTGAACATACATATATAGTCTTTTAATTGTGATTAACTGAACGTATACAATGCAATCTAATTTTGCATGTCTGCCTATCTGCAACTCCTTCCGCTCTCCTTGCCCAATGATGGCACCGTGCTCCTTTTCATTCTATACTTGTCGTATCCTCTTAGTAATCTCCTGTGCCCTCCTCTCCACCCTTTTCTCTCCCATCTAGAAAGAGACCAGTAGGACAGCATCCTATAAATGCACAGAACCATAAAGTACACATACCATATAGTCATGTTGTGTTGCCGAATTCAGTCCATTTTTGTTTGAAGGGTTGACCACAGTAGTGTTTTCTGGACAGGGGCAGCAGCAGGTCTAGGGGCCATGCTCTGAGGGGTACCCCCTAGGCTGTTGGGCCATCAGTTGTGGTGTTTTAGTAGAGTTCTTGAGCTGTAGCCCTCTTTTTCTCATGTTGCCACAGGGACTCAATGCTGTGTGCCCCCTCACGGTTGTCTTTAGTGATGGCCAGGCACCATCTGGTTCTGGTCATGTACTGACACAGTCTCCTATTCACATGGTTGCTTCAGTCTCTTGGGCTCTTTTTTCCTTGTGTCTTTGTTGCTCTTAGTCATCACCTGTTCCGGATGAGTTGGGACAATTTGGTGTACCTCAGATGGCAGCTTGCTAGCTTTTAAGACATCAGACACCACTCACAATTATGGGTACAGAAGACTCTCTTAGTAATACTCTAGTTATGCCAATTGACTTCCATGTCCCCTGACAGCGTGGTCCCCAGACCCTGCTGCTGCTACTCTATCCTTCCAACATTAGGTTGAGATTAGAATAATTTTCAGTTTATGCTTAAGTCCGGTTAAATTGAGCTTCTTTCTGCTGTGTGCTGTCTCTGCTTTTATCTAACAAAATTTCTTTCAACTATCTAATCTATGACCAACCCTTGCCCTCCCTCCCCACACTTGTAGCTGTCAAAGAGTCTTTTCTTCTGTACATGAGTCTATTTTTAAGTCCTTATAGTAGGGGTCTCATACAGTATTTGTCCTTTTGCAGCTGACTGATTTCACTCATCAGAATGTCTTCCAATTGAAACCAGGTAAAGAGATGTTTCCTAAAATCATCATTGTTCTTTATCACTGCGTAGTGTTCCACTGAGTTTACATACCATAGATCATTTATCCATTCGCTTGTTGATGGGCATCTGGGTTGATTCCTTCTTTTTTATCTTGTGGACTGTGCTGCAATAAACATTTGTGTGCATCTATCTGTTTGTGTGACAACCTTAATTTCTGTATCATATATTCCAAGCAGTGGGATTACTGGATCAAATGGTATATGTATTTCCAACTTTTTAAGGAAGTACCAAATTGCTTTCCAAAGAGGTTGTAACATTTTTCAATCTCACCAGCAGTGTAGGAGAGTTCCGATCCTTTCACAGCCTCTCCAGCATTTGTTGTTTTGGGTTTTTTGAATTAGGCCAACTGTGTAGGGGGTGAGATGGTATCTCATTATTGTTTTGATTTGGATTTCTCAGATAGCTAATGACTGTGAGCATTTCCTCATGTGTCTTTTGGCTGCCTGGATGTCCTCTTTGGTGAAGTGTCTGTCTATCTCATTTGCTCATTGCTTAATTGGGTTATTTACCTTTTTCTTGTTGATATTTTGCAGTACCTTGCAGATTATGGAGATCAGACATTGGTCTGACAATGTAGTTGCCAAATACTTTTTTCTGATTCTATGGGTGGTCTTTTAACTCTTTTGATAAAGTCTTTGGATGAGCAAAAGTGTTTGATTCTTAGAAGTTCTCATTTATCTATTTTCTCTTCTGTTGATTATGCTCTGTTAGATTTTGAAGTCTGTCTAAACTGTGTAGTAAAACATCCATTATTGGGCCTATTTTTTCTTGCATGATCCTTATCATTTTAGTTTTGATATTTAGGTCTTTGATAAATTTTGAGTTCTTTTTGTGTGAAATGTGAGATATGAGTTTTATTTCAATTTTCTGCAGATGGATATTCAATTTTCCCAGTAACATTTGTAAGAGACTATTTTTACCCTAGTTTACAATCTTAGGGTCTTTGTCGAATATTAATGTTTATAAGAGGACATAAGAGGATGGTTGCATCTCTGGATTCTCAACTCTGTTCCATTGGTCTGTATGTCTCTTTTTGTACCAGTATCAGGATGTTTTGGCTGCTTTGACCATGTAATAGTTTCTATGGTCAAATTATATAAGTTCTTCTACTGTGTTTCTCTTCTTCAGTAGGGCTTTCCTTATCTGGAATTTCTTTTCTTTCCAAACAGAGTTGCAGATTTGTTTCTCCATCTCATTAAAAAATGACACTGCAGTTTGTATTGAGATTGCATTGTATATGTAGATCACTTTGGGTAAAATAGACATTTTCACAATATTAAGTCCTCCTATCCATGAGTAGGTTAGTTTTCTCCATTTATGTATATCTCCTTTGGTTTCTTGCAGTAAGGTCTTCTAGTTCTCTTTGTACAGGCTTCTTCTTTTTCTAGTTAGATTTAGTCCTAGGTATTTTATCTTCTTGGGGGCTTTAGTAAATAGCATTGATGTTGTGATTTCTTCTTCGATGCTCTTTTTGTTGATATAGATGAATCCTACTGATGTACTTATGTTTATCTTACATCCTGATACTTTGCTGAACTCTTGTATTAGTTCCAGTAGATTACTTATGTGTTCTTTAGGGTTCTCTGCATATACAATCATATCATCTTGAAATAGGGAGATTTTTCTTTTTCTTTGTCGGTGCAGATACCTTTTATTTCATTGTCTTGTCTAATTGCTCTGGCTAAAACCTCTAGTACAATGTTGAAAGAAGTGATGAGAGCAGGCATCCTTGTCTAGTTCCCATTCTCAAGGGGAATTATTTCAGTCACTCTCCATTCAGGATGAGGTAGGCAGTTGGTTTGGGGTAGATGCCCTTTATTGTGTTGAGGAGTTTCACCTTTATTCCTATCTTGCTGAGAGATTTTAGCATGAATAGGTGTTGGACTCCTTTTTGGCATCAATTGACAAAACCAGGTGATTCTTATTCTTTGTGCTGTTTATGTGGTTGATCACATTCATTGTTTTCCTGATGTTAAACCAGCCTTGCATCCCTGGTATGAATCCAACTTGGTCATGGTAAATTACTTTTTGACATGTTGTTGAATTCTATTGGCTAGGATTCAGTTGATGATTTTTGTATCTAGGTTCTTGAGTGATATTGGTCTGTAATTTTGCTTTTTTTGCTGGATCTTTCCTTGACTTTAGTATCTTTATAGAATGAATTAGTGAGTATTGCATCCCATAGTCTCCTCTTTTCTGTCCCTTGACCAGCCCTTGCTCTGAGGGAGTGTGTTGCTGTGTTGTAAACTGCCCCATGGAGTGGTCCATAGGGCAAGACAAACAGTAAAGGAGGATTTGAGGTCACCAACAGCCACATGAGCTTGAATGTAGACCTTCAGCTGCCAGTCACATGAGTTAGTGTGAAGCAGATCCTACCCAAATCCAGCCTTGAGGTGATACATACCCAAAATACCTTACTTGAGTCTGTGACTGATCATGAATGAGAGGCCTCAAGCTGAGCTGTGCTGACATTGCTGGTCCATGGAAACTATGGGAAAACAAACCCTTGTTGTGTTAAGTCATTAAGTTTTGGCACCACTTATTATACAGCAATATATAATCTACAAACCGTGGTGGCATAATCTTTAAAGTGCTAATTCTGCTAACCAAAAGGTCAGCAGTTCAAATCTGGATGCTCCTTGGAAACTCTCTGGGGCACTTCTAATCTGATCTCTAGGGTCACTATGAGTCAGACCTGACTCAACAGTGGTGGGTTATATAATCAACACATTACTCACTTTTTATAATAATTTAATTTATTTTTATTGTTGTTGAGAATGTATCTAGCAGGAGATACACCGGTTTGACAATTTCTATGCATACAGTGACATCAATAATATTCTTCAAAGTGTGGAATCATTCTCATCCTACTTTTCAGAGTTGTTTCTCCTGAAATAACATGAAACTACTTCCCCCTCAAGTTTCCTGTCTAATCTTTGAGTTGTTTTTATCGATACGGTCTCGTATAGACAGATCTTACAACAGTGCAATGCAAATAAGGTAGTTTTTCAGAGTTAAGTAGCCAAGTATTTCATTTTCTTCCCTGTCCCTGACTCCTTCTTTGTCTGTAGCTCCAGAGGAATAGAGAACAATTGTTGTAACTTGAAAAGGCTGCTTGTAAGCTTTTAAGATTTCTGGCACTATACAACGAACTAAGATGTAGAACAGAAGCACTGGAAGTATTATTGAGCCAGTTAATTGGATGTCCCATGAAAACATGACACAAAACAAGGAGTCAAACCACACAAGGTATTTGGTTGTGCATAAGCAACTTCATGAGATCCTTAATCAAATTATTGTAAATATATCTACTACAGAACTTTTTCCATTTCAGCTTTTTAAGGGTGTACATTTTTTTCGTAGCAATTACTTTAAGCATCCATGCAACCTCATCCTTAACCAATATGACTTTTTCCAACACTATAAACTGAAACTTAGTACTCTCTTAGTGATATATCCCCTACCCACCCAACCTCCAAAGTCTGGTAACCACTAGTGAGTATTGCTCTCTATGTATTTGCTTGTTCTTGTTTTTTGTATATATGTAAATGAGGTCATATAATATTTTTCCTTTTATAATCAACTTATTTCCTCAGCATACTGTCTTCAAGCGGAATCCAACTTGCAGCATTTGTGAAGATTTCACTTCTCTTACTGGCTGAGTAGTATTCCATTTATATGTATACACCATGTATTTTTTTCATACATTCTTCCTTTAATGTACATTTATGTTATTTCTACTTTTTGGCTTTTGTGAATTAAGCTCCAATGAACATCAGTGTACAAGTCTTTGGCCTAGCCTCTGCTTTCAAGTCTTTTGAGTATATACCTGAGTGGAGTTGTTAGGTCACCTGGTAGTTCTAAAGGAGCCTTGATGGTGCAGTGGTTAAGTGCTCAATTGCTGACCCAAATGTTGATAATTAGAGTCTGCCAGCCACTTTGCAGAAGAAAGATGTAGCAGTGTGCTTCCATGGAGATTATAGCCTTAGAAAATCCTATGAGGCAGTTCTACTCTGTTCTATAGGGCCACAACGAGTTGGAATCTGCACAAGGGCTACTTGTCTATGATAGTTATATTTTTAGTTTTTTGAGGAACTGCCGCATTGTTTTCCACAATGACTATCATTTTGCATTCTCACCAGCAGTGGATGAGGATTCCAATTTCCCCACATCCTGGCCAGCATTTGTTACTTTCTTTTACTGTTTCTAAACCTTAGCCATTGTGGTGGCAATGAAATGGTATCTCATTGTAGTTTTGATTTGCATCTTTGATGTCTTATGTTGTTGGACATTTTTTTCATACGTTTGGTGGCTATTTACATGCCCTTTATGCCCATTTTATGACTGAGTTGTCTTTCTTTTTTGATTGAGTTTTTTCTTAATATTTTATTATAGTTTAAGTGTAAGTTTACAGTCCAATATGTCACATGAAAACTTACACAGAAATTGCTGTGTAACTCTCACTGTTCTCCCAGCACTATCACATCACATTTTTCCTTTACACCATGTATTTCCTGTGCCCATTCAACTTGCTCTTGTCCCTCTCTGCTTGCTCATCTTTCCTTTGCACAGGACCTTCCCAGTTGGTTTCATGTACCTACTGAAGCCAAGAGGCATATTCTTCACTAGTTACCATTTTATGTCTTACAGATCAGTCCAATCTTTGCCTGAAGAATTGGCTTAAGGAATGGATTCAGTTCAGGGCTAGTAGAGAGTGCAGGAGTCATGTCTTCTGGGGAACCTCCAGTCTGTCACACTATCAAGTCTGATCTTTTTAGTAGGGTTTGAGTTCTGCACCTCATTTTTGTCCTGCTTTGTCAGAGTTTTTTTTTTTATGTATTCTGTGTGAGGGCAGTCATTGGTGGTAGCCTGGCACCATCTAGTTCTTCTGATCTCATGCTGATGTAATCTATGGGTTGTGTGGCTATTTCTGTCTCTTGGGCTCATGTTTTCCTTATGTCTGTGATGTTCTTCCTTGTTCTCTGCTCCAGGCAGGTTTGGACCAACTGATGTTTCTTAGCTGACTTCTTGGTAGCTTTTAAGACACAGATGCCACCCAAAAGGGGGATGCAGAACATTATCTTAAAAAGCTTTATTACACTAGTTGACCTAGATGTCTCCTGAAACCATGGTCCCCAGTCTCCTCCTTCTGCTACTCTGTCTTTCAAAGAGTTTGGTTATACTTAGGACACTTCTTGGCTTTTGGTTTAGTTCAGTTGTACTGACTTTTCCTCTACTGTGCATTGTCCCTCTCTTCACATAACTTAATTCTTATCTACTATCTAATTAATGAATACCCTCTCCCTTCTTCTCCACCCTCAAAACAATTAAAGACTGTTTTATTCTGCTTTGAAACTGTTTCTTGAGTCCTTATAATAGTGGTCTCATATAGTATTTGTCATTTTGCAACTCACTAATTTCACTCGGCATAGTGCCTTCCAGATTCCTCCATGCTGTAAGATGTTTCCCAAATTCAACATTGTTTTTTATCGTTGCATAGTATCCATTGTGTGAATACCACAGTTTATTTATCCATTCATCTTTTGGTGGACACCTAATATGTACGTGTTCCACAGCCTCTCCAACATTTATTATTTTGTGTTTTTTGCATTAATGACAACCTTGTTAGGATGAGATGGCATCTCATTGTAGTTTTGATTTGGACTTCTCTAATGGCTAATGATGTTGAGCATTTCCTCATGGATCTGTAAGCTGCCTGAATGTCTTCATTTGTCAAGTATCTGTTCACATTCTTTGCCCATTTTTAATTATTTTATTAGTCTAGTTGTTATTGAGGTTTTGCAGTATCTTGTAGACTTTGGAGATTAGATGCTGATTGGATTTTTCTTGTCCAAAACTTTTTATCAGTCTGTAAATTGTCTCTTTACTCTTTTGGTGAAGTCTTTGGATGAGCATAAGTGTTTGATATTTTAGGATTCCCAGTTATCTATTTTCTCTCCTTGTATTTGTGCATTGTTACTTATGGTTTGTATTCTGTTTATGGCATGTATTAGGGTTCTCAGCGTTGTCCTTATTTTTTATTCCATGATCTTTATCATATTAGATTTTATTTTTAAGTCTTTGATCCATTTTGATTTAGTTTTTGTGCATGACATGAAATACGGGTCTTGTTTCATTTTTTTGTAGATGGATGTCCAGTTATGTCAACACCATTTGTTAAAGAGACTGAATTTTTTCCCAGTTAACAGACTTTGGGCCTTTGCCAAATGTCAGCTACTCGTAAGTGGATGATGTTATATCTGGGTTCTCAATTCTGTTTCATGGGTCTATGCATCTGTTTTTGTACAGTACCAGCTGTTTTGACTACTATGGTAGTATAATAGATTCTAAAGTCAGGTAGTGTGAGGTCTCCTACTTTGTTGTTGTTGTTCTTCTTCTTACCTGGGGCTTCTTCCCTTCCCATATGAAGTTGAAGATTTGTTTTTCCATCTTATTAAAAACTGCTGTTGGAATTTGTATTGGGATTACATTATGTGTATAGATCACTTTGGGTAGAATAGACATATTCCTATCCATGAGCAACATAGATTGCAGCACTATGTAGGTGTCTTTTGGTTTCTTGCAGTACTATCTTGTAATTTTCTTTGTGTAGGTCTTTTATGTCTCTGATTAGATTATTCCTAAGTATTTCTTTCTTTTGGGGAGTTATTGTAAATGGTACTAATTCAGTGATTTGCTCTTTGATGCTCTGTTTGTTGATGTAAAGGAATTCAACTGATTTTCATATGTTTATTTTGTATTCTGATGCTTTGCTGAACTCTTAGTTCCAACAGTTTTTTTTTTAATAGATTCTTTTGGGTTTTCTGTGTATAACATCATGTGATCTGCAAATAGAGATACTTTTACTTCTATCTTACCAATTTGGATGCCTTTTATTTCTTTGTCTTGCCTGATTGCTCTAGCTAGAGCCTCCAGGACAATTTTAAATACAAATGGTGGCAAAGGGCATCCTGGTCTGGTTCCTGTTCTGAAGGAGCATGCTTTCAGACTCTCTCCATTTAGGATGATATTGGCTGTTGACTCTGTATGAATGCTCATTGTTATGTAGTGGAGTTTCTATTCTGTTTGTATTTTGCTGAGAGTTTTTAACACAAATAGGTGTTAAAGTTTATCCAATGCATTGTCTGCATCAATTGATAAAATCAAGTGGTTCTTGTATTTATATTGTTGATTCCATTCATTGTTTTTCTAATGTTGAAACTTCTCTGTGTCTCAGGTAGGAATCCTGCTTGGTCATGGTAAATAATTATTTTTGATATGTTGTTGAATTCTATTGGCTAGAATTTTGTTGAGGATTTTTGTATAAATGTTCATGGGAGATCTTGGTCTGTAATTTTCCTTTTTTTTTTTTTTTGGGTTTTCCTGGCTTTTAGATCAGGGCTATTCTCTGGCTTTAGAGAATGCCTTTTGTATCTTCTGAAATACATTTAGTGATAGTGATATTAACTCTTCGGTAAAAGTTTGATAGCATTCTGCAGTGAAATTGTTAGGGCTAAGGCTTTACTTGTTGTTGGTAAGATTTTTTAATTGCCTTTTTAATAATTTCTTTTGTTGTCTTACCTTTGTGTTATTTTAAGTAGGTAGTGTGTTTCTAGAAATTTGTCTAGTTCTTCTCGTTTTTCAAATTGTTGTCAACTTGTTTTAATATATATTTCAGTAATTAGATTTTTTCAGTGTGTAATTTCTGAAGTTATTCTCTTGAGTGTCTATCTTGTCTTTTCTTTCCAGTTCTTGGTAAAGTCTTTTGATAAACCAAAGTTTTTAGTTTTCATGACATTCTATTTATTTATTTTTTGTTTTGCTGTTTATGTTTTTTGTTATTATATTAGATAATTCTTTGTTAAAAGCTAGCACTGACATTGTTATACCTTCATTTACTTTTCAGAATTTTATGGCTTTAGTTTTCAGATTTAGGCCCTTAATCCATTTTGAACTGGTTTTTATGTATAGTATGAGGCATGGATCCTATTTTCTGAGTACAAAAATCCAACTTCTCCAGAATGATTTATTGAATAGATCATTCTTACCTCACTGAGTGGACTTACCTCCCTTTGCACAAAACAGTTTACCTTTTTTTTTTTTTTTTTTTTAACTCTTGTACTCTCAATTGTATTCTATTGATCTATGTGTCTGTTTCCATACCATTATAAGGTGAGTTTGATTATGGTAGCTGCAAAATATGTTTTGAAATCAGAAGGTATGTGTCCTCCTATTTTATTCTTTTCTTTCAACATTGCTTTAGCTGTTTGGGACCATTCCAAATAAATTTGGGGATTGGTTTTTACGTTTATTTAAGAAAGGCTGTTGGAATTTGATCAGGATTGTGTTGATTGATCTGTAGATCCCTTGGGATCTTAACAATATCAAGTCTTCCAGTCCATGAATATGGAACATCTTTCCATTTATTTAAGTCTTCTTTACTCTCTTTTAACAAGTAATAGTACTTAATTTTTTGATAATAATTTATTTCTCTAAGATATTTACCTGGTAGTGAAATTACTAGGCCAGAATGTATTTATATCTTTACATTTATAAGATGATCCTAAATTATTTTCTGAAGTGCTGGTAATATATCTAATAATGTATATTATAATACATGACAACATATATTGTACTATATATGATATACATAATGTATTATATATATAATATATTCACCCATAAGCAGAGTATTAGAATTCTTGTTGCTCCACTTTCTTGCCATCACTCATGAAACTTCTACATTTTTACCAACCTTTTGAAGATTCTTTAACCAATAGATGCAATGCTGAAAGTACTTACTTGGTTGTGTCAAGATATTCAGAAGACAGCTAGCTGGTCAACTGATTGGAAGAGATTCATAATTTGTTCCCTTGCCAAAGAAAGGAAATCAAGTAAAATTCAAAAATTATCAAGCAACATCGTTAATATTACATGCTAGCAAAATGTTACTGAAGATAATTCAAAAACAGTTGCAGCTGTGCATTAGTACGGAACTACCAAAAGTTTAAGCAGGATATTTCAGAAGAGGATATGGACTGAAAGCTATCATTTCTGATGTCAGAAGCTGGAGTATGTAAAGAAGAATGGGGCATCAGAGTTGGAGGGAAACTCATTAATAACCTGTATTATGCAAATAACACAACCTTGCTTTCTGAAAGTGAAGAGGACCTGAAGCATTTACTGATAAAGATCACAGACCATAGCCTTCAATATGGATTACGCCTCAGCATAAAGCAAACAAAAACCCTCACAACTGCACTGGTAAGCAACATCATGATAAATGGAGAAAAGATTGAGATTCCCAAGGATTTCATTTTACTTGGATCCACAATCGACACCCAGGGAAGCAGCAGTCGAGAAATCAAATGACGAGTTGCACTGGGCAATCTGCTGCAATAATTTGCTTTTCAGTTCCTTAAAAACATGTCAAAAAGCAAAGATGTCACTTTGAAGACAGAAGTGTGCCTGACCCAAGCCATAGTATTGTCAACTGCATCATATGCACATGGAAACTTGACAATGAATAACAAGGGCTAAAGTGAGCTGATGCCTTTAAATTGTGGCATTGACAAAAAATATTGTAATACATCATGGACTGCCAAAAGAACACAAAAATCTGTCTCAGAAAAATTTCTACCACAATGCCCTTTAGAAGCAAAGATGGCAAGACTATGTCTAATGTACTTTGGATATATTTTCTGGAGGGATCACTGCCTAGAGAAGGACATCATGTTTGGTAAAGTACATAGTCAGCAGTAAAAAGGAAGACTCTTGATGACATGGACTGGCATAGTGGCTGCAACAATGAGCTCAAGCATATCAGTGATTGTGAGTATGGCACAGGCCTCGTCAGTATTTTGTTCTCTGATACTTTAGGGTCACTATGAGTCAAAACTGACTTGACAGCACTTAACAAAACAATGTACACGTGTGAAAGCTGTACAGTGGGAAAAAATGGAAGAAGAATTGATGCATTTGAATTGCAATGTTGGCAAAGAATATTAAATATACCACAGATGGCAAGAGGAATGAACAAATTAGTCTTAAAAGCATTACAACCAGAATACTCCTTAGAAATGAGGGTAGCGAGACTTTGATTAGCTCTTTGGACACGTCATCAGAAGAGGCCAATCGCTGATGAAGAACATCATGCTTGGTGTTATATATTAAATTGTGTTCCTCCAAAAATATGTTATAAAACTTAACCCCTGTACCTGTGGTTGTGCTCTTCTTTTGACATAGGTTTCCTTTGCTGAAGTAATGAGGCCTTATTAGTAGAGGGCATGTTTGAAGGCAATCTCTTTTGACTTATAAAAGAGGAGACTAATGTTTAGAAAGCACAAATGGAAGGGAAGATATACACCACATAATAGCCAAGGAATCTACGAACAGAAGCTAGAAAGAGACAAGGTCCTTTGCCTGGAGCAGAAAAAGAGCTCTACTCTCTAGCAGGCACCCTGAATTTGGACTTCTAACATCCTAAACTTTAAGAAGATAAGTTCTTGTTGGTTAAAGCTGCCCATTTGTGCTATTTCTGTTATAACAGCAGTAGATACATAAGACAATTGGTAAAGTAAAGGGTCAGCAAAAATGAAGGAGATTCTCAGTAGACAGATTGGCACAGTGGCTGTAACAATGGGATGTAACATACCACTAATACTGAAGATAGGTCAGGACCAGGCAACATTTTGTTCCATTATATTTAAAGTTGCTATGAATCTGAGCCGCTCTAATACAGTTTACAGTAATAGGTGCATAATGCCATCTCATTGTGACTTCAGTTTTCATTTTCTTTTTCAGTTGCAGCTTTTTCTGTATTTATTGATCATTGAAATTCTCTCTTTGTCAAGTATCTATTCAAACCTTTTGTATTTTTTATTGGCTCTGTTCTTTTTTTATTACTGGCTTAACATGAATATTTATATAAGTCTATATGTGAGTTCTTCAAAATGTACATGTTATAAATATCTTCTATTCTTTGAGGTGTCCACTTTTACTCTTCCAGAATATGTATTTAAATAAAACATCTCTCCTGTTTAAGAAGTCTTTTCCTATCAGGAGATCTTGTAGATATAATAATGAATTTAAAAAAATAATGTAATTTTTGTCTTTTACATTTAGGTTTTTTGTTCTTCTGCAATGCATTATTTTTTGGCAGGGTGTATATGTAAGGTAGGTGTCAATGCTATTGTTTTTTTTTCTAATTGTCTTAGCACCCTTTACTGAAAAGTTCATGTTTTCTCCACTGCTCTGCTATGTTGTAAATTATATGCCTGTTTCTGTGCTCTGTGGTCTGTTTTATTGATTTATCTTTCTACTCATGCACTAATGCCACACTGTTCCAATTATTGTAACTTCACAGCAAGTTGTGATATTTGGTAAGGTAGGTTCTTCCATTGTCTTCTGTTTTTTCAGGACTGTCTTGATTATTCTTGACCTTTTGTATTTTGATATACATTTTAGAATTAGCTCATTCTGTTACACACATGTGCATGCTCTGAATTCACAGACACACACACACACACACATATACACTCCTAGGATTTTCATGGGGATTGCATAAACCAACTTAGAATTCACATCTTTACAATTCTGAATCTTCAATGTAAGAACAAGCTTCATTTATTTGGGTCTATTTATATCTCTTGCTTATGAATCTGTAAGATCTCTATAGATGTTTTTAATGTATCTGATTAGATTTATTCCCACTTGATATTTTAAGGCTACTTTTTGGTATTAAAACTAATTTCCTGTTTTACCAATATAAAAGTATATACCATATACATTTTACTAATTCTTCTTATTAATTCTAATTAGCCAAGTGCTGTCGAGACAGATCTGACTCTAACTGGTTACCTCTAAATTAATTTAAATTTTTTATTCAGGCAATCACATCATATAGGAATAATTGAGATCTTTTTAGTTTCCTTGATTTGTTTGAGGCTAAAGACACAGTCCTCTCCAGAATAGATGAAAATAAAACAAAATCCAATGCCAGTGAGTCTATTCCAACTCAATGACCCTATGTGGAGTAAAACTGAACCACAGAGTTTCCAGAAATCACCTGGTAGACTCAAACTGCCATTCCTTCTGTTAGCTGACATAGGTCTTAACCATTATGCCACCAGGGTTTCTTCTAGAACAAATGGTCATCTATTTTTACTAGTCTTTCATTGTTTTGTAAAAACATACTAAATACTTAATATTAATTTGTATTCAGAATTTATTTTTATGTATTGTGGAAAGTACGACTCTATTTTGTCTTTTCCAAAGAGTTAACAAATTTTTCTAACACTATAAATTCATCACTATATCCATTTTCACCTTTGTTGTATACAATTGCTACACATTTTTTATTTTTCTAATCTGCCACATTGATTCTTTTTTCCTTGTACAGATTACATTTTCTACAGTCTTTAAATACTGATCTAGTAATTTTTGTTTATTTACTTTTTCTAAGTCAGGTCTCTTATAAACAAAGACTAAGTTTCTAAGACAGATTTTTTAAAAAAAATTTGGAAAGTAGTTTCAAAACTTCATAAGAGTCCACAAATGCATTAATTTGCCTTTGGTGTTCCAGATTTGGTGATTTCACAGCTATAACTACTGATGTCTAATGGCAAGTATAATTTTTCTGGACAAGGATGCAGAGCTTCGTGACCTAGTTGTTAGTAATGAGAAAACAGATTTTTTTTTTATTTTATCCAGCCATGAAGAGTTTAGCTGTTTGTGGAATGTTGGAACCAACCACAGTCTTTGCACACTGCAGGCATTTTCAGTGTTCTTGCTAAGTTTTATTGGATAAGTTTGGAATTCTGAGTTTTCTTTGTTCCCCTTATAATTAAAGAGAAAACCAATCATTTCCAATTAAAATAACATCCTGGGAATGATCAAAATATTAATGATGTTTTCATTGATTTCATTCAAAAGATCAAATTTCTAGGCCACCTGGTTATTTTTGAAGCTTTAACTTGCAGAGGCAGAACATTTTGCTACTGTCCAAATATGACCTCCATCCACTCTTTTCAGAATGTGTAATAGACTATATCATGGGCTTGGACAATGTCAAGTATCAATGTAATTGTATCAATTAGAGACCACAAAATTTGATTCAAAGATTTCCTCATTTTAAGCAGTGGCTAACTCTACACATGGGAAAGCAGCGTGATACCTCCTGAATATTTGGATGTGCATTTCAGCCGTTGCCTCCTCCAAGAGTCTACGGGATGCCATTGTCCCTCAAAGCTATCTTTTAGGTCAGTGCATCTCTCTTTAGCAGGAAGTCTTTAGACATCTTCCATAATCCTCATCCATGGGAAACAAAGTTGCTCTACTGAATAAGCCATGGTCAGTGGCCAAAGAGTTTATTCCTTTCTTTAGACCAGAAAATTTTGTTCTAATCTTTCCTTTACGAGAGCTGCTGTAAGGTGGTGAAAGAAAGGTATAAATAATCTTATTTTTAACTATATTTTCCTGGAGTTCATAAAAAAAATCACAATAGAGTTTTGTTAATGTGAAACCTCTGCTCACTGCTGAAAATGCAAAGTATCTCCTTTTGGTTCACTTTTTGTTTAATTATTTAACTCTTTTTTTATCCCCAGTTTTTGTTATGGGCATGCTAGATATAGTATTATCTCCTTGTTCATTTTTTTTTCTTTTTTTATTGTGCTTAAGTAAGAGTATAGAATCCAAATTAATTTTGCATGCCTGGCTATCTGTAGCTCCGTCTGCTCTCCTTGCACAGTGAGAGTACACTCCTGCTTTTCATTCTATACTTGTCATATCCTCTTAACAATCTCCTGTTCCCTCCTCTCCACCACCTTCTCTCCCATCTAGAAAGAGAACAGTAGGACAGTATCCTACAAATGCATAGAAACCATAAAGTACACATACCATATAGTTACATTGTGTCCCTGAGTCCAGTTCATCTTTGTCCAAAGAGTTGACCTCAGTAGTGTGTTCTGGACACGGACAGCCGCAGGTCTAAGGACCATGCTTGTAGTAGAGCTCTTGAGCTGCACCACAGGGAATCAACACTGTGTGCTTCATCACGGCTGTGTTTGGTGGTGGCCAGGCACCATCTGGTTCTTCTGGTCACATGTTGATACAGTATCCCATTTACATGGGTCATTCTGTCTCCTGAGCTCTTTTTAACTCCTGTCTTCGTGGTTCTCAGTGATCATCTGTTCCAGATAAGTTGGGATCGTTTGGTGTATCTCAGATGGGAGCTCGCTAGCTTTTAAGACTCCAGATGCCGCTTACTGATACAGGGTGCAGAAGACTCCCTTAGCAATAGGTTAGTTATGACCATTCGTCTCCTGGGAGCATGGTCTTCAGACCCCATCCGTACTACTCTATCCTTTCAATATTGGGTTGACATTGGAAGAGGTTTAGTTTATGGTGAAGTCCAGTTAAGTTGATCTACTTTTTACTGTGTGCTGTCACTGCTTTTGCCTAATTAAATTTCTATTGAACATCTAATCTATGACCTACCCTCTCCCCTCTACTTACATTTGTAACCATCAAAGAGTCTTTTCTGTATATAAGTCTGTTTTTAAGTCCTTATAGAAGGGGTATCAAACAATATTTGTCCTTTTGTTGCTGACTGATTTCAATCAGCATAATGTCTTCCAACTGAAACCAGGTTATGAGATGCTTCTTAAAATCATCATTGTTCTTTATCATTTCGTAGTGTTCCATTGAGTATATTTACCATATTTGTTTATCCATTCATCTATTGTTGGGCATCTGCGTTGATTCCAACTTTTTGATCTTGTGTGCTATGCTGCAAAAAACATTCTTGTGCATGTATCCGTTCTTGTGACAACCTTTGATTCAATAGGATAAACTCTGAGCAGTGGGATTACTGGATCAAATGGCATATCTGTTTCCAGCTTTATAATGAAGCATCAAATTGCTTTCCAAAGAGTTTGTACCATTTTGCTATCCAACCAGCAGTGAAGGAGAGTTCTGATCTCTCCACAGCCTCTTCAAAATTTGTTGTTTTATGTTTTTTGGATTGTGGCCAACCTTGTTGGGGTGAGATGGCATCTCAGTGTAGTTTTGATTTGGATTTCTTGGATAGCTAATGACTGTGAGCATTTCCTCATGTGGCTGCCTGGATGTTCTCTTTGGTGAAATGTCTGTCCATCTTCTTTGCCCGTTACTTAATTGAGTTATTTGCCTTTTTCTCATTGATATTTTGCAGTACCTTGTAGGATATGGAGATCAGACATGTAGTTGTCAAATACCTTTTCCCATTATGTAGGTGGTCTTTTAACACATTTGATAAAGTTTTTGGGTGTGCAAAAACATTTGATTCTTAGTAGTTCCCATTTATCTATTTTCTTGTCTGTTAATTGTGCTTTGTTGTATTCCGAAGTCTGTCTAAGCTGTGTAGTAAAGTTTCCATTGTTGACCCTATTTTTTCTTGCTTGATCTTTATTGTTTTAGGTTTGATATTTAGGTCTTTCATCCATTTGGGGTTCTTTTTGTGTAAGGTGTGAGATAATGGGTTTTGTTTCAGTTTTTTGCAGATGAAAATTCAATTTTGCCAATACCATTTGTTAAAGAGGATATTTTTATTCCAGTTTACAATCTTAAGGCCTCTGTGGAATATTGATTCTTCATAAGAGGATGGTGGCATCTCTGGGTTCTCAAATCTGTTCCATTGGTCTGTACCAGTTCCAGGCTGTTTTGACTACTGTGTCAGGGTAATAGGTTCTAAAATCGGGTAATATGAGGCCTTGCACTGTGTTCTTCAGTACTACTTTATTTATCCTGGATTTCTTCCATTTCCAAACAGAATTGGAGATTTGTTTCTTTATCTCATTAAAAAGTGATACTGGGATTTGTATTGGGATTGCATTGTATATTTAGATCACTTTGGATAAAATAGACATTTTCACAATGTTGAGTCTTCCTATCCATGAGCAGGGTAGGTTTCTCCATTTATCTAAGTCTCTCTTAGTTTCTTGAACTAAGGTCTTGTAGTTCTCTCTGTGTAGGTCTCTTAATTTCTCTAGTTAGATTTATTCTTTGATATTTTATCTTCTAGGGGGCTATAGTAAATGGTACTGATTTGGTGATTTCTTCTTTGATGATCTCTGTTGGTATAAATGAATCTTACTACATGTGTTTATCTTATATCTTGATATTTTTGCTGAACTCTTCTATTAGTTCCAGTAGTTCACTTAAGGAGTTATTTAGGGTTTTCTGCATATACAATCATATCATCTGCAAATAGGGAGATTTTTACTTCTTCTTTGCCAATGTGGATGCTCTTTATTTCTTTGTCTTGTCTAATTGCTCTGGCCAGAACTTCTAATATAATGTTGAATAGAAGCGTTGAGAGTGGGCATCCTTGTCTGGTTCCCATTCTCAAGGGCAATCTTTCAGTCTCTCTCCATTCAGGAAAATGTAGGCAGTTGGCTTTGCATAAATGCCTCTTACTGTGTTGAAGAATTTGCCTTCTCTTCCTAGTTTGCTGAGAGTTTTAGCATGAATAGGTGTTGGACTTTGTCAAATGCCTTTTCTGCATCAATTAACAAAATCAGATGTTTCTTATCTTTTGTGTTATTTATGTGGTTGATCACATTGTTTTTCTGATGTTGAATCAACCTTGCATCCCAGGTATGAACCCAACTTGGTAATGATGAATTATTTTTTTGAAATGCTGTTGAATTATACAGGCAATGATTTTGTTGAAGATTTTTTTGTCTAGGTTCATGAGTGATATTGGTCTGTAATCTTCCTTTTTTTGTGGGATCTTACCCTGTCTTTGGTATCAGGATTATGTGGCTTCATAGAGTGAGTTTGGGAATATTCCATCCCTTTATATGCTATGGAATAGTCTCAGTATTACTGTTGTTAACTCTTCTCTAAAAGTTCGGTGGAATTCTGTTGTCAAGCTATCTGGGCCAGGACTTTTTTTGATTGGTAGTTTTTTGATGACATTTTCAATCTCTTCCTTTGTGATGGGTTTATTAAGTTGTTCTACTTCTCCTTGTGGTAATTTTGGTAGGTGACATGAATCTAGAAATTTGTCCATTTCATCTTTTTTTTCCAAATCTGTTAGACTACAGTCTTTCATAATATTCTGTTATGATACTTTTGATTTCAGTTGGGTTTGCTGTGACGTCTCCATCTTGTTTCTTATTTGGATTGTTTGTTTCCTCTCCTGTTTTTCTTTTGTAAGTTTAGCTAATGGTTTATCAAGTTTGTTGATCTTTTAAAAAAAATAGCTTTTGGTTTTATTAATTTTATCAATTCTTCTGTTCTCTTATTCATTTATTTCAGCTCTAACCTTCACTGTCTGTTTTCTTCTGGTGTCTGAGGGGTTCCCCTTTTGTTGTCTTTCTACTTGTTCAGGCTGTAGGGTTAATTCTTTGATTTGGATCTTTTCTTCCTTCCATATGTGTGCATTTATAGAGATACACTGACCTCTAAGCACTGCTTTTGCTGTATCACATAGGTTCTGGTAGGATGTGTTTTCGCTCTCACTTCTTCCATACATTTCTTTATTTTGTCTGTAATATCTTCCATAACCTTTGGATTTTTAAGCAAGGTGTTCAGTTTTCGTGAGTTCAAATTTATGTAGTTTTTCAGCTATTAATTTTGACTTTTATGGCTTTACGGTCTGACACAATGTTTTGCAATTATTCTGTGGTTTGGATTTTGTTGAGACCTGCTTTATGTCCTAACACATGGTCTATTCTGGAAAACGTCCTATGTGCCCTGGAGAAGAAGGTTGATGGGTAAAAAGTTCTGTATATATTGATCAGGTCTAGTTGGTTAGTTGTCACAGTGAGATCTTCTCTGTCATTACTGAGCTTTTCTCTGGGTGGTCTGTCCATTTCTAAAAGTGGAGTGTTGAAGTCTCCAACTATTATTGTGGAGTGAGCTATCTCATTTTTCAATGTTGTTTGATGTACTGAGATGCTCTGGTATTGGGTGCCTAAGTATTTAATACTGTTATGTCCTGCTTATGTACTGAGACTTTCAGCTATGAGTAGTGAGCATCCTTGTCCATGATGGTGGATTTTACATTAAAGTGTATTTTGTCTGAGATTGGTTTGCTGCTTCTGCTCTTCTTTGTATGCTGTTGGCTTGGTGTGTGTGTTTTTCCGTCCTTTGATTTTCAGTTTGTTCATATCTTTGTGTCTTGGGTGTGTTTTTTGTAAACATCATATAGACGAGTCATGTCTTTTGATCCAGGATGTCACTTGCTGTCTCTTAATTGGAACCTTCAGCCTGTTTACACTCAGTGTAATTATTGATATGTATGTGTTTGGTGGTAGCATTTTGATGCATTTATTTTTATGTTGTTCATGTTTTCTATGTTGCTCTTAATATTCTGGGTGATTCTTCTTTATGGGTTGACTTTTTATCCTGCTCAGCGTTGGTTTTGTGTTTTTTGAGACTCCTGTATTATGTTTCTTGTTTTGATATGTGTCACTGTTATTTTGTTTTGTGGCTATCCTGTGATCTTTTTACTATTCTAAGTTTAAGCCAGACTTTAATTTCTGCATGTCTTTTTTAATTTTCTCTCCATCTGAAAGGGTTATAACAACTGTAAAATACCCCTCTCTTTAGTTTGATGATGCCATGGTTTCCATGTTAATATCACTGGTTCCCTGCTTTTAATCTTGTAGCTTTGATTGAGCTTTATTATGTCCCTTGCTGAGTAGGAGTCTGGATGCAGTGTCCTGCATCACCTCCTTAGGTATACACTTAATGCTTTTGTTTCTCTAAGCAAACAGCTTCTTTCAGTATTTCTTGTAATTTTGGTTTGATTTTAACAAAGTCTCTAAGCTTCTACTTATCTGCATATGCCTTAATTTCATGTTCATATTTGGGACACAGTTTTGCGGGGTAGGTAATTCTTGGTTGGAAGTTTTTCTTCTTCAAGGCTTTGAATGTGTCATCCCACTGCCTTCTTGCCAACATTGTTTCTGCCAAGATGTCAGCTGAAAGCCTAAGGGTCTTCCTTCTGAATGTTAGCTTTGCTTTGAGTCTTGCTGCCTTTAAGTGCTTCTGTTTATGTTTCATTTTATTAATCTTGACAATAATGTGTCATGGTGTGTTTTGTTTTGGTTCTAGTTTTTGCAGTGGTTGAAACATGTCTTGGAAATCTATGTTCTCTTCTTTCATAATTCCAGGGAAGTTTTTTTGTCAGCGACACTACAACAATACTCTGCATTTTCATCTGTCCCTCCCTGTTCAGGAACTCTAGTTATTCATACATTATTCCTCTAATAGAGTCCCACATGTTTCTTCATTTTTCTTCTTTTCTTTGATTTCTCCTTATAAATGCTGCTGTCATCTGCTCTATCTTCAAGCTCACTAAGTATGGCTTCCATTTCCCCAATTCCACTCTTTTGGCTTTGGATTCAATTGTCTAATTCTGTAATTTTATTATTGATCTGCTGGATTTCAGATTGTTGAAGTTCTGTTAGTTTAAACAGCTTGCTTAATTTTTCATTTTGTTTTGCTGCATTTTGTTTAATCTCTAGGAGGGCACTCTATATAACTTTGTTGTACTAAACCTCCGATAGTTTCAGAAAAGCTTCTTCATCTGGAAAGGGTTTGATTCTTTATTTTGGGAGTTTTCTGGAGCCATAGTGCACTGCTTCTTTAAGTGGGCAGTTATTGACTGTTGCCTGCATGCCTTTTAGAAGCTATTCAGTTTCTCTAGTGTTATCTCAACTGGAGCTGAAGCATAGTTCTAAGAGGGGAGTAGGTCACCGGCAGTCTCTATGTACTCTAGTGACTTTCCCCAGGTGGACTCTCTGTGGTGCAGGCTCTGTCTCCTGGCTGGCAAAGTTGATGCCCTAGTTATGAAGTCACTGGGGGGCCATTAGCCAACTGATGTGGATCATTGAAGAGTGGAGGAGATGCTGCCAGGCTGCTCAGCAGTCAGTTCTCCAGGTAATCTTATTTTCAAAAGGTAGTTTTCTGATAAGTGATGAGCTGTTCCAACAGTGACTGAAATTGGTCAGGCCCTCAGGTGTGGCAGGCCCCACCTTCTCATTGACAGCACAAGCACATCATAGGCCATCTGCAGATGCTATGATGTGGTTCAGTGTAGGGAGAGGTTACAGCCTTGTTGCCATTCTCTACCAGGCCCCAGCCATAATCTGAGAACCACTTTTCTGCTGGAGAAGCACTGTGACTCCACCTCCCTGCTAACCTGTATGCTGTCCTGTCAAAGCTGCCCGGCCTGCCTTGAAACAGCAGAATCTATGGCACAGCTCTGAAAAGAGAAAGTGGAGTGGCATTTGTGTCCTCAGTCAGCAGCTGGGCTGTCAATGTGTGGCTTTCTCAAGCACAGTCTCTGTGCTGTGCTGTATACTGTTTACTAAGTTCTGCATTTCAGTGTATCAACTGGCTCATGTCCAGTCTCTGTTCTCACATAACAAAGAAAGTGTTAGTACCTGCAATCCTTCTAAATGTCAAGTCAGCAGTAGCAGGACTCTGTGTGCTATTGCCTCACCTTTGAGAGACGTAGTTGCTCTGTTATTGACAAGTAGTCCAATCTGACAACCCTAAGCTGGATCCTAGGGCTCCCTGGTTATCCACGCTGTGACTCCACCTCTGTTCAATTATTATTCCAGGCCTTAGTTCTCAGAGGGAATTGAAGAGATGTGTGTCTAGTCTGCCATCTTGGCCCCAACCCCTTCCTGTTCATTCCTGAATAATCATCATTTTAGTACACCTGAATTTTGTTTTTTTCTACTATATGCTAATTAGTAATTTTTCTCAACCCTAAATAGAACATTAATTTCTGAAGACCTTTCTTAAAACCGAAGTGATATAGTGACAGTAGTCTCATGTATGGCCAAAAGACAAAGTACTGGAGAGTACTTTATTTTGATAGTACTTGTAAATATATAAATGTATATATATGTGTAAAATGAAGGTAATTAATCGCTAAGACTGTATACTCAATTGCCAGTTCAGATGTGTTCATTAGAATTGGAAGGAAAAAAGTGATCTTTTCTCTTATTTGTTGTTAGAAAGCAACTCCTCATTCATACAGAAGTGTAATTGTATGTGTTCTAATTACATATATTGCTGTTACAAATTGCTGCACAAAGTCAATTTTACACCTACTTAAATTATCTAAGATTACTGGATAACCATGATACCTGTTAAAATATATTATTGCCTTCAAGAATTCTCACCTGTGTTTATTCTAAAACAAGTGAGAATAAAATGTATTTTAACTTTACAAGGAACATGGAAAGATTATGGATTAGCAGAAAATCAGGTAGAACCATAGCCATGCAAAACAATGCAGTATTTATATCTTTTTTTCCTCTTTGTAAGTAGATAACTCCTAAGAATGGTACTGTTGCCAAAGAGATAATTTAGTCTTTTTGTTGCATGCATGCCTGCAACATTTTGCTGTGGTGTGCAGCTTATGATAGGGAGAGACAACGGCATAGAATTTTAGAGTTAGAGTGATCCTAATAGATATTTCATCTAACCTGTTACCCTAAGCAGTAATTTTCTTTACCATAGTATGTGGCCACCTCATCTGTACCTGGAATCTTCAATAACAGGTAGTTACTGTCTCACTGGGCAGCTCAGTCTATGTTTGAGGGATTCTTATCTATAATGAGTTCTGCTTGCAGTCAAATCTCCTTTCCTGTGTGATACATCTCTGGATTCTAATTTTATCCTTCAGAAATACACAGAAATACATGTTGGCCATTTTTATCTCTAAAGACAGGTAATACCATACCTCCCCAAATCTTATTTTCCTACATTAAATATTTCCAAATTCCCTCAGCCTTTTGCAGTGTGGCTAGCCTGGCCTGATTGTTTTCAAAGAGTTAGAAAAATTTCCCCTCTCCTCCACTTAGCCTTCAATAACAGTAACAACAACAACCTAAAAATGTAGCACTTAAATCTAAATACACTTACACACGTGGTCTTCTGAATAAACTGTGCACACCTTTGATGTATTAAGAAATGTTTGGTTTCAGGTAAGAGACTGACCACTGTGATGGTTAATTTTGTGTATCAGCTTGGCTAGGCTGTAGTTCCCAGTGATTTGACCAAACAGTAGTCTAAATCACTTGATCTTGAGTAGAGCAGATAACCTTCTAGTGTAGTGTAGTGTAGTGTAATATACATACATATATATATCTCAAACCTATTGCTGTTGAGTTGATTCTGACTCATAGTGACCCTATAAGACAGAGTGGAATTGCCTGCTAGGGTTTCTAAGGAGCAGCTAGAATAGATGCACACTGCTAATTTCTTGGTTAGCAGCCAAGCTCTTAACCATTGATGATTTAAAAAGCAAGATAAAACAAAACTCAAGACTGATAATCTATTTTCTTTGGACTAAGTTGTTAGTTTAATTGTGACTTCTGGGATAGCCTCAATTCAAGGTTTGAAGAGCAACTCAGGGCCATAATCTTAAGTGTTCTTCCAGCCTCAATAGGTTCAGTAATTTTGGATCCATATTTTTCTCCATTTTTAGCAGAATTCATCTACTGAGGTCCTGATTAGAATGTTCAGTAGTGGTACCAGTCACCATTTAGTTCTGATTTCAAGGGTGGAGGAGACAGTGGCTTACATGTACAATTAGTCCTGTAGTCCGGTGGCTTCTCTCACTTTTGAGTTTCTTTCTTTCAATTTTATTCCAGAACAAAACTCAGTAGGTGACTCTTAGATGATTGCTTATAAGCTTTTAAAACCTCAGACAGTACTCATCATAGTGGCAGGTAGAATATATACTTCATTTTATTATGCCAGTTGACTGGATTGTCTCAAAAGACTGTGGCACTAAGCACCCAAACCAAGAGAAGTAACTCCAGGAGGTGAATGAGTTGTGTCTAAATAGTATCAGCTTCTGTAAAACAATTCATTTTTTGAAAATTTTATTGTGCTTTAGGTAAAAGTTTACAGTGAAAATTAGTTACTCATTCAAAAATTTATACACAAATTGTTTTGTGATGTTGGTTGCAGTCTGTCAGCACTCTCCCTTTTGGCCTTAACCTTGGGTTCCCCATGTTTATTCGTTCAGGTATCTTCTACCTTCTTGCCTCCTTGTTTTTGCTTTGGAGCAGGTGTTGCCCGTTTAGCCTCCTATACTTGATTGAGCTTATAAACAAGTTCCTCACATGTGTTATTGTTCATTTTACAGGACTTTGTAATCTTTGTCTGAAACATGGATTTCATGTGTAGCTTCAGCAATGAGTTATCAAGGTATCTGGAGGTCAGTCTTTGGGGTTCTTACAGTTTCTCTCAGACCAGTAAGTCTGGTCTTTTGTTGTAAATTTGAATTTTATTCTACATTTTCCGCTTGCTCTGTGGGGGACCCTCTATTGTGATCACTATCACAGTGGTCTGATGTTGGTAGCTGGGCACCATCTATCTAACTGTAGGCTCAGGCTGGTGTAAGCCATGGTTCATTACTCCTTTTGGACTGATATTTTCCTTGTGTCTTTGCTTTTCTTCATTATCCTTTGCTCCAAATGTGATAGGACCAATAGTTGTATTTTAGATTTTTGTTACTGTTGCAAAATGATATACAATCTACCATCGGCCAATTCATCCCTTTTCTATATTTACAGCTTATTGAAATCAGTTACATCTGTCATCCTGTGTAACACTTTACCCATATTCAGTGCTACCTTTACCATCTATAAAACAAAAAGAGAGTATTACCTGGAATGTTTTTCTCCCTCTGTACCTGAGAGAGGAAAGCCTGAAGAACTATAGCCTTTCTTAAAATATCAGGATCCTGAGGTCTTCAAGCCTCATAAAATAGAATGGAAAGATTTGTTGTTTTGGAGTACTGAATTTAGCATCCTATCAAAGGACACAGGGAGGGTGAAGATTTCCTGCTAATATGACTCTTTGCTGATATTGTTGTTAGCTGCTGTCAAGCTGACCTCTGACTCATGATGACTCCATGCATAGCTAACTGAAAACTGCCTAGTCCTGTACCATTCTCATGATTGGTTGATGAGCAGAGAATTGTGATCCAGTCTTCTGTGGCTAATTTTTGGAAGTAGATTTTCAGGTCTTTCTTCCTAGTTTGTCTTAGACTAGACACTCCACTGAAAGCTATTCAACATCAGAGGATGCCTCCTAGAAGCAAAGAAAAAAAATCAATGATTCTTGCTTGTTAAATAATCAACATTCCCTAAGCATCTTGCAGCAGCTTAGTCAACTCACATGCTTTAACCTTGAGTTCCCCATGTCTGTTCACGCAGGTATCTTGTGCCTTCTTGCCTCCTTGTTTTGGCTTTAGGGCAGGTATTGCCCGTTTGTCTGATTAGTGAGCAGTGAGCATACATTGATCCATATAATTTGTTACTCATTGGTTCGTCTTGTCCTCTTGCTCCCAGATTCAGTGAGTACAATGAGGAATGGAATCAGGTGAATACTGCACACGCAGTGTGATAACTCTTGACAAGATGGGGAAGGAATGGCACAAAAGCTAGCTGCACAGGAGAAAGGAAAGGAAGGAAGGGAGAGAAAGAGAAGCAACTAAAACTCTTGAGGCCACTAACCAACTCAACCTTTTTCCCTTAGGAGAGCTAGTGGAGCTATATTACTGGAATATCTTGTGATAAGAAGGACAGTTGATGCTGTTGAGTCAGTTCTGACTCATAACAACATTATGCACAACAGAATGAAACACTGCCCAGTCCTGTGCCATGCCCACAATCATTTTTATGTTTAAGCCATTGTTGGACCCACTGTGTCAATCCATTTCATAGAGGGTGTTCCTCTTTTTCACTGACCCTCCACTCTACCAAAAATGATGTGCTTCTCCAAGGACTGATCCCTCCTGACAACATATTCAAAGTATATAAGATCCAATGTCACCATCTTTGCTTCCAAGGAGCACTCTGGTTATCTTTCTTCCAGAACAGATCTGTTCATTTGGCAGTCCACGATACACTCAATATTCTTCTCCAACATGATTCAAAGGCATCAAAAGTGTGAGGTGTAAACAAATCTGCTCACTGTCCAAAGTTGCTTTGCAAATATCCCTAAACAACAGTACAACTACCCTTTTCTCAAAAGATATGCAGCTAGCAAATGCAATATCATCTACTACATGCTAAGTGAGGTTGAAATACCAAAATTGCCTTGGGAAGGGTGAGTGCTACAGACAGAAGCACCATGACATCCTTCTGTAGGAAAAACTCTAAAACTCTGCAGGGAACAGATTTGTTTAAACTTCTCACCTTCTTATTCATTGTTCGTTCCTTATTCATTGCTGACAATTAGCAAAGAAGACAGGAGAATGGATGCCTTTCAGTTGTGGTGCTGGAGAGAATACTGACTGTACCATGGACTACCAAGTAAAGTAAAACACATACAAATGTAATCCTGGAACCCTAAGGGACAAATGAAGAGCTAAAGAACTCAAATAGCACTAAAAGGAATAAGGAGCTGACAGAGAACAGAAAACAAGGAGAGCTGTGGAATGGAGGTCTCCTACTAGCTAACATGGCATGGACTCACCATCTTGGATTACAGCCACCAAGGAAAACAGGCAAGGAATCTGGGATGATAACTTCACGGAGCTCCCAATGGGAAACAGAGTACCTGGTAACCAGGGATACATGCCCTTCTTCACTCTGTGTGACCTCTGAAGCTTTCCATAAGATCATGATGGCTTAACTGGAGAGATACAACCTCACTGCAACCGGGCTTTGCCTTGTCCCCACTGGCTGGCTTCTTCCGTGGCCCACTCTTTTCTTTTTTTTTTTGGCTTTTTTAGTTGCTTCTCTCTCTCTCCCTTCCTTCCTTTCCTTTCTCCTGTGCAGCTAGCTTTTGTGCCATTCCTTCCCCATCTTGACAGACTTTGTCACAGTGCTCAAGCAAGAGATACACAAGCACATGGCCTGTTTGAGTCTGCTGAACCTTCACTAGTAGGTTCTCTCAGTACCATTTTTTTTCCTGGTTACTTCTCTTGCTTTCACTTCCTTCCTTTCCTTTTCCTATCCAACTAGGACTGTGAGCCTCCCACACCCCTTCTCAAAGGGTAGTGCTGCTCCACTTGGCTAGAGAGCCACTGGCATACATCATACCTAGGTCCATACCACCCCTCACCAGCTGGCTCCTTCAGTGCCCAAAGTTTGCTATTGTTTCTTTTCCCTGTATCCCTTTTTTCCATACCTTTCTCCTATCTATGTATCCCCATATGCCATCCCCCCACTTCCTTGCAGGCTGTTTCACAACTTGGATATAAAGCTACTGGCACGTGGCCTCCATCAGTCAGTGCCTTCCCCAATGGCCAGCACCTTCAGTGCCGTATTTTATAATTTCCTGTTTCTTCTCTCTCTCCCCTACTTCCTTTGCTGTTTCTTGCCTGTCTAATCCTGTGCACTCTCTCTGCTCATTCTAGCTAGATATCCACCAGTGCATGACATTCCTGGGTCTGTTCTGCCCCCAACAACTGTGTACCTCATTGCTATGATGTTTCCATTTGTTCCTTTTCTTTATCTTTTTCTTTTTTTCTCCTATTTTCTCTGTCCCTTTCTTCCTTTTCTTTCTCCTACCCATTAGCTAGGTGCACTCAGCCTGCACCTTCTTGAAGGGCATTGCTACACCACTTAGCTAGAGAGTTGCCAGCACATGGCCTTTCCAAGTAGCCATTACTGACTAGGTCCTACAGTAGCTTTTTTGTTTGTTTTTCTTTTCTTTGTTTCTTTTATTTTTGGTGTTTCATCTCTCTTCTTTTGCTTTCTTCCACTCACCTTGGCCCAGGCACTGTTCCTTGCATCCTCAAAGGGATGTGTTGTACCTTTTGGCTAGAGAGCCTCTGGCATACAGCCTCCTTGGATCTGCACTGTCTCTGCAGGCTGGCTCCCTAAATGCTACATATATTTTTAAATTTATCTTTTGTATTCTTCCCTTCCTTCTCCCTCCTACTAGGCTGCATGCTTCCTCCTCATCTTCCTCACACCAGCTGGTGAGAGAGACATCAACTTGCCTCCACATCAATTCTGCTTCACCCCCAATAACCAGTTCCTATAATGCCATATTTAATTTTTGCTCTTATTGTTTTGCTTCTCTTTCTTTCTCTTTTTTCTTTTCCTGTCTCCCAACTGCCTAGCTCTGTATGTCACCCATCCCACTTCTTGACAGGCCAAGCCATACCACTCAGCTGCATAGGCATCAGTACACAGACTTGCCAGATCTGCCCTACCCTCACCTGTTGAATTCTACTGTCCCACCGTTTTATTTACACTTTTCCTTCATGTTTTACTTTCTTTTTTTTTTTGCTTCTGTTTCTCTCTTCTTTCTGTCACCCACTTAGCTCCCCATATCACATCCTCTGTCTTCTATCTTGTCTATCTGTGCTGCATGCTGAGTGACATGCCCCCTGAGCAATACTGGTGCAGAATACCAACCCCTTTACCCTACTATGTATGCACTGCTGTCTGACCCTGACCTGTCAGTCCCAGTTCATGCCACAAAAGACCAATCCCTGCCCCTCCCCCACAATATCTGCCCTGCTGCTTTATAGCTGAGTGACTAGTTTTGCCCACTCTGAAAAAGCTGTGAAAAGTATCATACCCACAGAAAAGCAAGCAACAAAATGCATCCAGATTGCCTGCCCAGACATAATCAAATAAAAGAAAAAATCAGGATGAAATTAAAAAAAAAATCTACAATTAGTAAATTAAGAAAATAATTCCTTAATGCCTCAGACAGAAGACAATATTGAAACTTATAATTAAAAGAAAAATAAAACACAAAAACCCAGAAGAGAAGATGACTCCAGAAAGCAATCTAAATAAAATGCCAGATGATCTTCTGCTAGAAGAAAAGTCACTAGAACTACTTTATAGAGATTTCAAAGGTCTAATATTCAGTGGAAAACAGAAGAAGAATTGATGCCTTTGAATTGCAGTGCTGGAGAAGAATGTTGAATATACTATGGACTGCCAAAAGAACAAACAGATCTGTTCTGGAAGAAGGGCAACCAGAGTGCTCCTGGGAAGCAAAGATGGCAAGACTGCATCTTACATATTTTGGACATGTTCTCAGGAAGGATCAGTCCCTAGAGAAGCACATCATGCTTGGTAGAGTGGAGAGTCAGCAAGAAAGAGGAAGACACTTGATGAGATGGACTGTCACAGTGGCCTCAACAATGAGCTTAAGCATAAAAACAACTGTGGGCGTGGCACAGGACTGGGCAGTGTTTTGTTCTGTTGTGCATACGATCTCTATGAGTTGGAACTGACTTCGATGGCACCTAACAACAACAGCAACAATATTCAGGACTCTCCAAGAGGTTAGGAAAGAGATGAAAGAAAATGCAGACAAATATAAGGAAAAAATAGAGAAAATAAGGGAAAATACAGACAATATCAGGGAATGCAGGCAAAACAATGGAAGGATTAAGAAAAATAGTATAGAAACAAAATGTCAAAATAAATAACCAGAAATTATACAAACACAGAAATTATAAGTACAAAATATAGACTTAAAAAAATTAGAATTGGACAGTGTGCTGCAGAAGGCTTTAAGAGCAAATTGCAAAAATAGAAGAGCCAGGCAAGAAAATAGAAGAGAGGAAACAAAAATTTAAGATAAATCCTTAAATACCACTTTGAGGAAAAGTCAGAGAAAAGAATGAAAATTAAATGCAGAAACCCCAAGAATGATGTGGGATACAATCAGAGCAAAAATTTGTGTGTGAATGGAGTTCTAGAACAGTGAGGGAAAACACAGAAAGGATCATTGAAGATTTTCTAGCAGAAAAGTTCCCTAATATCATGAATAATGAGAAACTGGTCATCCATGAAGCTCAGTGAACCTGGCACTGCTTCTTCCTTGAATCTCTCTGATAGCTTCTTTCTTTTATATCTTAATAAATCACCTTAAGGCACAACACAATCTTACACACTAAATCCTGCATCACTAACACAACTGCTGCCCACCCTCCTTCATTAACATCATAGAGGCAGGATTTACAGTGTACAGAAACATCAGATCATACCAGGAATCATGGCCTAGCCAAATAGCTACATACATCTTGAGGGGAAACAATTCAACCCATGACAATACCAAAGGAAAGTCACCAAGACATATGAGTACTGCCAATTAAGTTCTCAAACTCATCCTAGAAAAAGTGCTATATACCTTGTTGCTGAATATCACTTTTAGAGCAGCACTGGCTGACTAAAACAGAAATACCACAGAGTGGATCACTTGGACAAAGGAAAGTTTATTGTTACACAGTCCGGTAGGCTACAAGTCCAAATTCAGGATGTTCACTCCAGGGGAAGGCTTTGCCCATTGTTGGCTCTGGAGGAAGGTCCAGTATTGCATAAGTCTTTGTCCAGGGAACATCTTGGTGCAGAAACTTCAGGTCTGAAGGACATGTTCTTCTCCCAGTGCTGCTTTCTGGATGGCATGAGGTTCCCAATTCTCTGCTTGCTTCCCTTTCCTTTTATTTCTTGTTGGATGAAAGGATTAAGGGTAGTGTAAGCCACACTCCAGGGACAGTCCCTTTACAGAACAGGGAGGTGATCTTCTGAAGGGATTTACAGTCCCACCCTAATCCTTTAACATACAGCACAGCAAAATCACAAAATGGAAGACAATCATAGAATATAGGGAATCATAGCCTAGCCACAGGGCTACACCTATTTTTGGGAGGGCACAATTTGATCCATCACAATCACTATGGTCACCTTTGAAGTACTCCCTTTGGAAAACTGTGTACCAATGCCAGTGCCTAATCCACACTTGAAAACAATTCTGGAGTGGCCATCAGAGCTGTTGTTCTATTACCCATAATGTCCTGCATGTCATCAAAATGTCTTCCTTTCAGTATTTCCTTTATGTCTGGGTAAGGAAAAATGTCACTGGGGGCCACATCAGGTGAGTAAGTGGAATATGCCAATACAATTATTTATTTACTGGTTAAAACTCCCTCACAGACAACTATACGATTAAGTTGGTTAACTTAACACCATGCCACCATGTGCAATGGCCACTCCAGAAAGAAGTCCAAAATTGCTTTGAAGGGTGGACTTGCAACTGGTATTGTGCCTAGCTTCTCAGGGGAAGTACTTTGAAGGTCACTTCAATGATATTCAGCAGTGAGGTATGTAACACTTAGAACAATTAAGTTAGTGGGTTTAATTGTCAGACTGTGTATCCATAATCACAGCCACTAACACAAAAGACAAAGAAAGAATTCTTAGAGCAGCTCCAGAAACACAAAGAGTCACATACAATGGGGAAACAATAATAGTAAGCTTGTTACTGGGCAGAAACCATGTAGGCAAGAAGACAATAGGCTGACATATATGAAACTTTAAAAGAGAAAACTTGTGGCCAAGAGCAATAAATCCTGTAAAACTCTTACTCAGATATGATGGTGAAAGTAGGACATGTCCAGAAACAGAAATTAAGCGTATATGTAAAAACCAAACAAACAATATTAAAAGGTGTCTTTTGGTTGGAAAACCAACAGCATCAGACAAAAACACAAAACTAGGACACAGGACAGCATCAGTCATATGTCATCCTGGGTGATGGACTCTAAAGGGTAAAATATAACTAAAAGGCTTATAACAGGGAACCAGAGAGGTAAATCTGTCGATGACAGCAATGTCAGAACAATAACAGAGCAAGTAAATCATGTACGTACAAAACATCCAGATGGAAAGTTCTAAGTGATGCCAAGTAATAAAAGAACAGTTTAAGCTTAGAAAGATAGGGGTAAATTTCAGGTTGACCACAAACAATAGTAACAAATTTGTCATTAAAATGAAGACAAACATGAATTCTCAGTAAACACAAAATCTACGAAAATGATAAAAACAGCAATGAAATCCACAGACATAATGGATTCAGTCCAGAGAGTAAGAAAAACAAAGATAATGTCAGCACCCCAAAAAAGACAGCAATAAATTCATGCCTATTGATAATTACACTGAATATAAATGGTGTAAATATATGTGTAACAACAGACAGTGGCAGAATGTACGAAAAACCAGAAATTATGAACATGTTGTCTACAAGAGACATACCTTAGAAACAAAGACAACAAGTATGTTAAAAATCAAAGGATGGAAAGGAATATACATATGAAGCAAACAGCAACCAATAAAAGAGCCAGCCAAAGCCAAGTGCCGTCGAGTCGGAATAAAAGAGCAGTAGTGACAATATTAATCTGAACATAAACTGGACGTTAAGGCAAAATCCACTATAAAAGACAAGCAAAGACATTATATGGTTAATGGGAAACCCTCCATGAAGACATAGCCATAATAAATATCTATGCACTCAATGACAAGGCTTCAAAATACAATTAAACAAACAAACAAAAAACACTTTAGTAGCACTGAAAAGGAAGCTGGCAGTTCCACAACAATAGTAGGAGACTTCAGCTCCCGTCTTTTGGTAAATGAAATACTATCTAGAAAGACACTCAACAAACATGCAAAAAGGCCACAATCAACCAAGCTGACCTCACAAACACATATAAAACACCTATCCAACATCAGCAAAGTACACATTCTTCACTAATGCACATGGAATGTTCTCCAGAATAGACCATATCTTAGGCCACAAATCAACCCTCAACAAAATCCAAAACACTGAAATAATGCAAATCATATTCTGAGATCATAGCATCATAGAAGTAGAAATTAATTAAAAGTATGAGTAATAAATTAAAAAAAATACATGGAAATTGAATAACACTTTGTTTAAAAACCACTAGGTAAAAGAAGAAATCAAATATGGAATAAAAAATTCCTAGAATCAAATCAGAATGAAAACACATCATAATGAAACTTTTGAGACACAGAAAATGCAGTGCTAAGTGGTCAATTTACAGTAACAGGTACACACATCTAAAAAAGAAGAAAGGGATAAAATAAAATAAGTCGGATCCAACTCAACGGCACTTGGCTTGGCATACAATTAGAACAAATAGAGAACAGAAAAAGAACCCACAACCAACAGAAGAAAGGAAATAATTAAGATCAGGGCAGAAATAAATGAAACCGAGAATAGAAAAATAATACAAAGAATCAACAAAACCAAAGATTGATTATTTGAAAGGATCAACAAAATTGACAAATCACTGGCTAAACTGACAAAAGAAAAACAGATGATGCAACTAATCCAAGTAAGAAATGAAATGGGGCATTACCAAAGACTCAACTGAAGTGAAAAAGATCAAAACAGGGTACCGTGAAAGACTATGCTCCAACAAATTTGAAAACCTAGAGGAAATCAACAAATTTCTAGAAACCATTATGTACCTAAACTAGCACAAATTGAGGAACAGATCCATAACAAGGTGAGAGATTGAAAATGTAATTTCAAAAACTCCCAGCAACAACAAAAAGGGCTGGCACAGATGGCTTTACTATAGAATTCTACCAAACGTTCAGAGCAGAGCTTACACCAGAATTACCTAAGTTATTTCAGAACATAGGAAAGGAAGGGCTACTTCCAAATTCATTATATAAAGCCAGCATAACCAGATACTGAAATAAAAAAAGATGTCACATAAAAAGTAAATTATAGACCAATATCTCTCATGAATATAGGTGCAAAATTTTTCAATGAAATTCTAGCTAATGGAATTCAGCACCATCTATACATAAACAAAATATACCCAACAAGTATATTCACAATAGGCAGGCAGAGATGCTTTCAGCATTAGAAAACAAACACAATCCACTACCTAAATAAAACAAAGGAAAAGAATCATATAATGATCTCAATGTACACAGAAAAAGAATTTGATAAAGTCCCACACCCATTCCTGATAAAAATCAAAACTATTAGTGCAATCCATCACATAAATAAGGAATGATGTTAGCTGTCAGTTTTGTATAGATGTCCTTTATTATGCTGAGAAATTTCCTTTCTATTTCATCTTACTGAGAATTTTCTGTATCGGTGGAGATTATGTATGATTCGTTTCCTTTGCTTTATTTATGTGGTAAATTGTGTTGATTGATTTTTCTGTTGTTGAACCATCCCTTCATACCTGATACAAATCCCTCTTGATAATAGTGATTTTTTCTCCATGTTATTGAATTCTATTGGCTGGAATTTTGCTGAGGATGTTTTTGTCTACGTTCATGACAAGTATTGATCTGTAATTTCCTTCTTTTTTGCAGTCTCTACCTGGTTTCGGTATCAGGGTTATGCTGGCTTTCTACAATGAATTTGGGGGTATTTCATTCTTGTCTATGCTCTGAAATACCTTTAAGTAGTAGTAGTGTTAACTCTTCGCTCTGAAATAACTTTAGTAGTAGTGGTGTTAACTCTTCTCTGAAAATTAGGCAAAATTTTTCAGCGAAATAGAGCCAGATTTATTGTTTTGTTCTACGTTTGTGTTAGTTTAGGTAGGTAGTGGCTTTCATAAATTGTCTATTTCCTCTAGGTTTTCAAATTTGTTAGAGCACAGTTTTTCATACTATTCTGGTATGACTCTTAATTTCAGTTGGGTTCTCTGTGGCATCACCCATCTCATTTCTTACTCAGGTTATTTGCTTCCTCTTTTTTTTTTTTGCCATTTTGGCTGGTGGCTGATTAGTTTGGGTGATCTTTTCAAGTAAGTAGCTTTGGCCTTGTTAACTCTTTAAATTGTTTTTCTATTTTACTTAGTTCTACTCTTATTTTTCTTTTTATTTAATATGACTGAGTGAAAATGTATATTCCCATAGAAATTTACATGCCCACCTATGTGCAGCTTCCACTGCTCTCCCTGCCCGGTGACAGCACACTATTCCTCTCTGCTTCATATATGTCTCATCCTCCCAAATGCCTCCTTTCCCCTCCTCTCCACCCACTATCCTTCTTGCAGCCTGAGGTCAGCAGGATGATATCCTATAGGTGTGTAGCATCATAAAGTGCATCCAATATATGGTCACTCTGCATTGCCAAGTCCAATCCATTTGTGTCCAAAGAGTAGACCTTCATTATGATTTATGGGCAAGGGCAGCGTCAGGGCAAGGGGCCATGCTCCCAGGGGAGCCCTGAAACCGCTAGACCATCAGTTGCGGTCTTTTAGTGGAGATCTCAGGATGCACCCCTTTTCATTCTTGTGTTCCCAGTGAGACTCAACTTAGTGAGCTCCATTGCGGCTATCACTGGTGGTAGCTGAGCACCATCCAGTTCTGCCGGTCACAAGTCAATGCAGGCATCCATTCATGCGGGTCTCTCTATCTTCTGGGTTGTCTTTACCCCACGTCATATTGGTCCTCGGTGAGCATCCATTCCTGCTGAGGTGGGACCATTCGCTGTGCCCTCGGATGGCAGCTTGGCAGCTTTTAAGATCTCAGATGCCACTCACCAATGTGGGGTGCAGAGAGCCCTCTTAGCAAAATGCTAGTTGTGCCAATTGTCCTCGCTTTTGCCTAAGAGCATGGTCCCCTGCCCCCTGCCCCAGCTTCTCTATCCTTGCAATATTGGGTTAAGACGGAAGGAGTATTCAAGTTATGCTGAAGTCCAGTTAATATTGTTCTTGTTTCTAATGTGTGCTATCACCGATTTCACCCAACCAGATTTCTAACAACTATCTAATCTAAACCATCCCCCCATCGCCCTCCTTCCCTCCCTCCCTTGCAGCTGTCAAAGAGTCTTTTCTTCTATACACAAGTCTGTTTTTGAGATCTTATCATAGAGGTCTCATACAATATTTGTCCTTTTGTTGCTGACTACTTTCACTCAGCATAATGTCTTCCAGTTGAAACCAGGTTAGGAGATGTTTCCTGGAATCATCGTTACCCTTGATCATTGTGTAGTGCTCTGTTGAGTATATATACCATAGTTTACCTATCCATTCTTCTGTTGTTGGGCATCTGGGTTGATTCCATCTTTTTGCTATTGTGGACTGTGCTGTGAAAAACATTCTTGTGCATGTGTCCATTGGTGTGAAAGGCCTTGATTCTGTAGGATATATTCCAAGTAGTGGAACTACTGAGTCAAATGGTATATCAATATCCAGTTTTTTAAGGAAGCGCCAGATTGCTTTCCAAAGAGGCTGGACCATTTTGCAACCCCACCAACAGTGTAGGAGGGTTCCACTTTCTCCACAGCCTCTCCAGCATTTGTTGTTTTGTGTTTTTTGGATCATGGCCAACCTTGTTGGGGTGATATGGTATCTCATTGTCATCTTGATTTGAATGTCTTTAATAACTAACGATCGTGGACATGTCTGCATGTGTTTTTGGCTGCCTGGATCTCCTCTTTCATGAAATGTCTGTCCATCTCCTTTGCCCATCGCTTAACTGGATGATTTATCTTCTTCTTATTGATATTTTGTAGTATCTTACAGATTGTGGAGATCAGGCGTCGGTCTGACATAGAGTTGCCAAATATTTTTTCCCATTCTGTAGGTATTCTTTTAATTCTATCAATAAAGTCTTTGGATGAGCAAAATTGTTTGATTCTTAATAGTTCCCATTTATCTATTTTGTCTTCTGATGATTGTGGTTTGTTTGACAGATTTTGGAGTCCGTCCTCATTGTGTATTAAAACTTCCATTGTTGTTCCTACCTTTTGTTGATGAGCTTTATCGTTTTAGGTTTGATATTTAGGTACTTGGCTGGCATCCAGTTGGAGTCGGTTTTTGTATAAGGTGTAAGATATGGATCTTGTTTCAGTTTACTGCAGAAGTTCTACTCTTATTATTGTTATTTTCTTTCTTCTGGTGTCTGAGAGCTTCTTTTGTGGCTCTCTGTATTTTTGTTTTAGTTTTACAGATAATGAATTGATTTTAGCCCTTTCTTCTTTCAGGATGTGTGCATTTATTGCTATAAATTGACTTTTGAGCACTGCTTTTGCTGTGTCCCAAGGTCCTGGTAGAATGTGTTTTCATTCTCATTTGATTCTGTGAATTTCTTTATTGTGTCCTTAATTTCTACTATAACCCAGTAGTTTTGTGCAAGGTATTGTTCAATTTCCTTGTGTTTGATTTGTTTTCATTGTTTTTTCTTTTATTGATTTCTACTTTTGTGGCTTTATGGTCTGAAAAGAAGCTTTGTAGTATTTCAATGCTTTGAAATTGTTCAAGGATTGCTTTGCGATGTAATAAGTGGTATATTCAGGAGAATGATCCATGTGTATTGGAAAAGACAGTATACTTGGCTGGTGTAGGTTGGAATGTTCTGTATATGTCTATGAGGTCAAGTTGTTTGATTGTGGCATTTAGATGTTCTGTTGCATTGCCTTCTATATGTCCTGTCCTTCACCCAAAAGTGGTGTACTGAAGTCTCCTACTATTATTATGGAACTGTCTCTCTTTTCAATAATATTAGAGTTTGTTTTATGTATTTTGTAGCTCTGTCTTTGAGTACATAAATATTTATTGTGATTGTGTCCCCCTGGGGTTTTATCAGTGTGCTCCTGCTGATACTGGTTGAGGGAGCCAGCAATCGTAATCTTATTTAGCTCTGGGTGTTTCCATGTCATATCTCTATCTCCTTATTGGAAATTCTTTGAAGTACCTTTCTGTATGCTAAGTTGTTGGCTTTATTCCATGATAGAAATCCTAAGTCATGCCATTTGATCAGTAACCTCCATCTGTATCTCTATTTCTTGGCCATTTTCTATTAGGTTTTTTTTTTCCTTTCTCTTCAATGAATTCCATTTTAATCCTTTATTCCTTCGTCTAAGGTTCAGAGTTCTAGGTTTGACATTTGTATCTGTTTTACTTGGTTTTTCAGCTCATTGTTGCAGCAGGATACATCTGAGTAGTCTGCTGTCTTGTCTCTACCTTCCCTCAAAATCAGATCTTCACTTTTTAATGAAATGTAGTGCATACATGCAATGGAATATTTCTCAGCTACAAAGAGAAATGAAGTCCTGATGTGTGGTACAATATGGATGGACTTTGTATGCATCATCCTGAGTGAAATGAGCTGATTACAAAAGAATAAATACTGTATGATCTCATATACTGGAAATAAGCAAATATACATCAAAACCAAAACCAAACTCACTGAATATATGAATTTAAAAAAATTCATTTTTACTGTGATAAAAATGTATGCAACAAAAAATATGCCAATTCCACAATTTCTCGTGTACAGTTCAGTAACACTGATACCAATCTTCAAGTTATCACTGTCGTCTTCCAAATTGCTCCACCACCATTAACAGAAACATCGTGCTGAGTGAAATAATTCAATCACAAAAGGACAAATATGTTGTGATCTCATATACTGGAAATAAGCAAATATGTATAAAAAGCAAACCAACTCAGTCAACTTAAACTTATAGCTATCCTTTCGGACAGAGTAGGCTGGCCCCACAGAGTTTCCAGGACTATAATATTTAATGAAGCAGACTGACACATCTTTCTCCAGGAGAGTGGTTGGTGAGTTTGAACTGCCAACTTTCTGATCAGCAGCCAAGCGCTTAAGCACTGTACCACCAGAGCTCCTTAAACAAATGTGTAGAAGCCAAAAGTTATTAGTCATTACCAGGAGAAAGAGGGAAGGAAAAGGACAGAATCATTATTTAGGGGTAACTGAGTTTCTGTTAATGGTGGGGGAATGATTTGGAAAAGATATCACTCAAAGAGTGATATCAATGTCACTGAACTGTACATGTAGAAATTGTGGAAATGGCATATTTTCTTGTTGCATATGCTCTTACCACAATGAAAATAAATATTTTTGAATTCATATGTACAAATGATGGTCTTTTCACATTGTGTATATTCATATTTATACACTTGTGTTTTAGGATAATGTATTTGTGTATCTTCTGAAGTGAGGATGCTGATGGAACAGCTTGTTTTTAAATACACAACCTTAGGCCAGATAAAAGTACAACTGAAAATGCTAGTGTTGGCATTGATTGCTTGTCTTGTCAGCTTGACAGCATATCCTTTAAGGATAATCATGAAAAAATCAGTAAGAGTAACTTGGAGAGTGACTAGTTTCTGCTCTGCCAACTACTAGCTGTATGACATTGTGAAAATTTCTTAATTCTCAGAGCCTGAGATTGTTGTAAATGATAAAGAACAATCTCTCCTTCCCTAGCCCTAGCACAGCAAATTCCCTATATTCTCAGAATAACAATTAAAAAGTATGTATATATAAAAGTAAAATGCAAAAAGGATGCTATATATAATATACACACATTATGTACATCATTATAGATCCATGATTATATATCCTATATACATATTTTATATATTTTATACATAATTGTACAGACACATCCTTAAAATTTAGAGACAAGATATTGAAGATATAAATGGCTTCCTCTGAGGAATGAAAGTTTTTTTTTTTTTTTTACTTTTCATTTTATTCCTTTCTTGCTTTTGTAATTTTTAGTATGTATATGTGTTACTATTCTAGCACTAAAAAGTAAAAGCCACAACTTCTCTCAAGTCTTCATATCTTTCCCACTCCTTGATTTGTTCTGCAGTGGGCATTGTAACATGTAGGTTTTGTTCACATAAGCCAGCCAAGTTTTTTCTATATATCTTAGCTATCTAATGCTGTTAGTACAGAAATACCATACATAGACAGACTTCACAAACAGAAATTCATTCTTTCAGAGACGAGGATGCTATAAGTCCAAATTCAGATCACTACCTCCAGGGGAAGACTTTCTATGTTGGGTATGGGTGAGGTCCTTGTTAATTTTCCACTGGTTGAGGAATTTCTCAGCACTGGTATTCCAGATCCAAAAGGGTATGCTAGACTCACAACTCGCCTTTCTGCTCAGTTCTGTCCTTACGTCTCAAAAGAGAATGAATCAAGATACAGTGTAATCCTGTAGTCGGTGTCCTGCCACATTAATATAACTACCTATAATCCCATCTCATTAAAATCATTATTGTTGTTGTTGCTGTCAACTGCCATTGATTTGGTTCCAGCTTGTAGTGTCCCTATGCACAGCAGAATGAAACACTGCCTGGTCCTGTACCATCCTCACACCTGCTTATGTGGTTGAGCTCACTGTTGCAGCCACAGTGTCAATCCATCTCACTGAAGTCTACATCTTTTACACTGATTCTACATTTTACCAAGCATGCTGGCTTTCTCCAGGAACTGATCCCTCTTGACAACATATCCAAAGTACATAAGACAAGTTTCACAATCTTTGCTTCCAAGGAGCATCCTGGTTGTATGTCTTCTGAGACAGAGCTGTTCATTTATTTTGCAGTTCATGGTATATTCAATATTATTCACCAACACTACAGTTCATCATTTGTTATGATCCACATAGCCAAATACCTTTGCATAGTCAACAAAACACAGGTAAACATCTTTCTGGTTTTCTCTCCTTTCACCCAGGATCTGTCTGACATGAGTAGCAATATCGCTGTTTTGATGTCTCCTTTAAAGCTGACTTGAATTTCTGTCAGTAGCCTGTCAATATACTGCTGCAGCTGCTTTTGAATGCTCTTTAGCAACAGTTTGCTTGGATGTGATATCAATGATATTGTACTATAACTTCTGCATTTTTTGGATCACCATTTTTTTGGAATAGGCATAATTAAGGATCCCTTCCTGTTGGTTAGCCAGGTAGCTCTCTTCCAAATTTCTTGGTATAGATAAGTGAACAGTTCAAGAGCTGCATCACTTTGTAGGAACATCTCAGTTGCTATTCCATCAATTCCCGTAGAGTTGTTTTTGGCCAGTGCCTTCAGTGTAGCTTGGTCTTCTTCCTTCAGTATCATAGGTTTCTGATCATATGTTATCTGCAAAGATGAATATCAACCAATTCTTTTGGTATTTCTTTCGTCTTCTTTGCATGCTTCCATTTAATGTTTTCCCATAGAATCCTTCAGTATCTTTTATTCAATTCTTTTCACTTGAAAAATGCTGACTAGTTTCTATCTCTTCGTCTTTGCACATTTCATCATAATACTTTGTCTTCTTGAGCTGCCCTTTGAAATCTTCTGTTCAGCTTTTTTGCTTCATTAGTTATTCCTTTTGGTTTAGATATTCAACATTCAAGGGCAAGTTTCAGTCTCTTCTGTTTTCGTCTTTTCTTTATTTCCTGTCTTTTTAATGACCTCTTGGTTTCTTTATGTATGGTGTTCTTGATGTCATTTCACAGCTCACCTGATCTTTGGTCATTAGTGTTTAGTGTATGAAATCTATTCCTGAGATGGTCTCTAAATTCAGGTGGAATATACTCCAGTTTGTACTTTGTCTCTAATGGACTTGTTCTAATTTCTTTCAGTTTCAGCTTGAATTTTCATATGAGTAATTGATGGTGTGTTCCACAGTTGGCCCCTGGCTTTGTTCTGATGATGATAATTGAGCTTTTCCATTGTCTCTTTCCACAGATGTAGTCACTTTGATTCCTGTGTATTCCATCTGGGGAGACCTATGTGTATAGTTTGCATTTATGTTGGAGAAACAATGTATTTGCAGTGAAGACATCATTGGCCCTGCACAATTCTGTCACATGATCCCCAGCATCATTTCTATCACCAAGGCCATGTTTTCCAACTACCAACCCTTCCTTGTTTTCAACTTTTACATTCCAATCACCAGTAATTATCAGTGCATCCTGGCTGCATGTTTGATCAATTTCAGACTGTAGAAGCTGGTGAAAATGTCCCATTTCTTCGTCTTTGGCCTTAGTGGTTGCTGCATAAATTTAAATAATTGTGATTTTAACTGGTCTTTCTTATAGGTATGTGGATATTACCACATTACTGATAGCTTTCTTCTTGAGGATAGATCTGAAAATGTTCTTTTTCACAGTGAATGCAACATCATTCTTCTTCAGGTTGTCATTCCTGGTGTAGTAGACCATATGATTGTTTTGGATTCAAAATTGCCAATACCAGATCATTGCAGTTCACTAATGCCTATAATATTGTTCTCTATGTGATCCATTTCATTTTTGACAGTTTCCAATCTTCCTAGATTCATACTTTGTACATTCCACGTTCTGATTATTAATGGATGCTTGCAGCTATTTTCTTTCTCATTTTGAATAATGCCACATCAACAAATGAAGATCCCAAAAGCTTGACTCCATCTGTGTTATTAAGGTCAGTACTACTTTGAGGAAGTATCTCTTCCTGAGTTGTATTTCAGTGACTTTCAACCTGAAGGGCTCATACTCGAGAATTATATAACACAGCTTTCCACTGCTGTTCAAAAAGTCTTCACTGGCTAATTCTCTCTAGAAGTGGACTTGCAGGGTCCTTCTTCCTAGTTTGTCTCAGTGTGGATATTCAGTGGAAACCTCTCTACATAGGTGATGCTGCTGGTGGCATAACTCTGGTATCAAAGTAATATGCACGTCCCTACCATATGACAATCTCTGCTTGTCTGTCAGTTTGCAGTACTGTGGGGGCTTGCAACAGTATATGGACAGGGAACTTTCAGAGATTCAAGCTAGATTCAGAAGAGGATGGGACGTGAAACTGGACATATCATTACTGATATCATGTAGATCTTGGCTGAAAGCAGAGAGTATCAGAAAGATATTTACTTGTGTTTCATTGACTATGCAAAGCCATTCGACTGTGTAGATAATGACAAATTCTGGGTAACATTGTGGAGAGTGAGAATTTCAGAACACTTAACTGTGCTCATGAGGAATCTGTATATGAATCAAGAGGTAGTCATGTGAACAGAACAAGGGGACACAGCATAGTTTTAAGTCAGGAAAGCTGTGTGTCGGGGTTGTATTTTTTTCACCATACCTTTTCAATCTGCATGTTCAGCAAATAATCTGAGAAGCTGGATTATATGAAGAAGAATGAGTCATCAGGATTGGAAGAAGACTCATTAACAACATGTGTCATGCAGATGACACCAGCCAGCTTGCTGGAAGTGAAGGGGGTTTGAAACACTTATTGATGAAGATCAAAGGCCACAGCCTTCAGTATGGATTATACCTCAACATCAAGAAAACAAAAATCTTACAACTGGACCAGTAAGCAATTCTTGATAAATGGAGAAAGGATTGAGGTTGTCAAAGATTTGATTTTACTTGGTTTCACAATCAACACCCTTGAAAACAGCAATCAAGAAATCAAAAGATGCACTACACTGGGAAAATCTACTGCAAATGACCTCTTTAAAATGTTAAAAAGTAACGATGTCACCTTGAAGACTAAGGTGCCCCTGACCTATGCAATGGTATTTTCAATTTGATCGCATACATGTGAGAGTTGGACAGTGAATAAAAAAGACAGAAGAAGAACTGATGCTTTTGAATTGTGATGTTGGAGAAGAATATTCAAAGTACTGTGGACAGCCAAAGGAACAAACAAATTTGTTCTGGAAGAAGTACAACTAGAGGGCTTCTTGGAAGCAAAGATGGCATGGCTGCATCTTACATAGTTCGGACATGTTGTTAGGAAAGATCAGTCCCTGGAGAAGGACACCATGTTTGGTAAAGTGGAGGGTCAGTGAAAAAGAGGAAGACCCTCAACAAGATGGATTGACACTGGGTCTGTCACAATGGGCTTAAGCATAAAAACAATTGTGGGTGTGGTGCAAGATCAGGCAATTTTTTTTCTGTTGTGCAGAGGGTTGCTATGAGTTGGCACTGACTCGATGGTACTTGACAACAACTACAACACCATCTGACAAACTGACAGAACAGAAAGTGCTTTCAGTAGGTGGTTTTTCAGCATCAGATCACCTGGCTTTTCATCAGAGGCGTCTCTGTGTGAACTGGAACCTCCAACCTTTCTGTTAGCGGATGAGTAGGGAACTGTTTGTATTATCCAGAAATTCCTTAAATGAGGTACCCCGTGTAAAACATCTGCCTCAGGTAAGTATTCTATAAATGATAAATACTTTTATATGACTATTGATATATGCAAATTACTTAATGCCTAGCAAATGATGGCTATTGTTTCTATTGGTAGACAAAAATAACATTGCTACTACAAACAGTATAGTAGTTAAAGGAGAAATTCAGGGGCATGCTATGTAACTCGTGTTAATGATATGTGATGGTGGAGGAATAAGCAAGATGCTTGACATGAAATACACTTTTGCTGCATCAGACAAGAATGCTAAGGTGGCTGCAGACTCCAGAGGCTGAATTAGGAAGGCCACAAGCAGGCCAGAGTTGGTTATCTAGCTTCTTGGCCTCTTTTAAGAGCCCAGGAAAGGCTCCTGTTGCAAAGCCTTAGTTTCGTTTTTCCAGCTGATTTGCAAAAGTAATTTAAAACACATGCTAACATTTAAAGAACACAGGGCAAAACTAGAATGATGGCAATGATGTGTCAGTGGATTTGAGAGGCATCTGTCAGAGAAAAGGAGAGGTTTGCAGCAGATTTGATGTAGAAAAACAAAATTAAAATGATATTAATTTGACAGTCCTAAATTGAAAACTGCTGGAATTTATGGCATATGTAAATTGATTAACTCCGGTATGGCCTCAGGCAGAGCTTGTTCTGTGAACTAAAGCAGTGCAATTTACTGCTTGTGTGTTTGTGTTTGTATGCAGAGGGCTGGCAAGGGGGTGATGTTAACAGAAATCAATGCTACTTATGAATGCATCCCTCTGGAACATGGTGATAGTACAAATGGAGCTACCAAGATATTTTATGAAGAGCAAAGTGACCAGTAATAATTATCTAAGCCTATCATACTGTACAATTGCTGAGAGAACACACAGTGTAGTGACATGATATCTCTGGGATAGATTGCCCTATTGCTAGTGTAGGCATTCCAACTGCTTCAGTTTATCAAAGGAAATAACAGTCATTTGCCTGTTTGAGCTAAACATACAAAAACTGATACAGATATTTGACAAGAATGATGCCATGTTTTAGAAAAATCTTTACATCTAAGTGCACAACTGCTTGACAGGAGCCTTTGTGCTTTAATGAAGAAAAGTCTAAATATGATGGTTTTTTCAGGGATAGGAAAGGGGGCAGGATATCAACACTGAAGTGGAATAAAAAGAATGTTTTTCACATAAATGTTAGTGTCCTCATTATCAAATGATCTCTGATATTTATCCACACTTGACACTAGGCTTAGTACATTTAGTTAGAGGACAAAGCTTTCTGTTTCCTTCTTATTCAATGTCAGATAACTAATATATTTTGCAAGAGTTACAGTGGAGTTGGTGGGCTCAAAAATGAATTGTGTCTTTAAAGTTTTATTGTATAAATTTCATGGCTTGACGGCACTTGGCTTGGCTATATAAATTTCACATTAACAGATATATTTTTAGTAACTACACAGAAAAGTTTGGAAAAAAATCTTTTCTCTCCTGTATTATTTCCCCAAATACACATCCTAGCTAGAGGGATGTAGAGGCCAGGCAGAATCCAGAAATTTGGGGGCAACGTGTTTGGTTTTAGTCTGGTGGGGACAGTTTGAACAAGACCTGTAAGAATTAATTTACAGCAATGACAGATCTAGGTCCTGAGACCTAGATCTACTAGACCTACTCTCCTGAGAGTAAATGGAGAGGAAGTGGAGAACATAGGCTTGGGGCAAAGCGGTTCTGAATTTTCAGCACAGTCACTTAGTCCCATGAGTTAATTCTGTGTATGCATGCTAAAACTTTGGAGGGGGTGGTAGGGACTGTCAGAACAGACTACATGAGCTGTTGTCACAGAAGCATCTTCTGAGGCAGGAGTGACAACATGGCTAAGTCCGTTTTGGATCCTGTGTAACTGCTGTGTTATGTGGACGCATAGCAGTGTCATGGGGCCTTTTGCAAGGAGCACCTTTATCAGGGTTGAGTGTTGACTGAGAACATCCACTCAGACATCAGTGGATTGGTGTGTCGGTAATGGGAAGGGAGCAGTGACAGGAAGGCACCAGAGTCCTTAGCAACAGAAATGACATTAAGAACCAGGGACTGTAATTAAGGAGAGGGGAAATGGCAGACCAAGGGAGAGGAGGCTGCCTTTGACTATTAACCTATATTAGGTGTGTCCTGGAAGTCTAGATAATATTTCTCTGGATGAAAAGGAAGTAGAACTGGGAGGCCATTTTCGAGTTCACTAGGTACCTGTAACCCACCACCCACCTGTAACTTCCCCAATTATTTACCCCATTAGACCTGTTTCTACTTCCTATATTGACTCCCAAGTCAAGAAAATCTTGCTTACCTAGCCCAGGGTCTTTTTCAGAAGTCATCTTCTGTGATCTCTTGCCGGGAGCCGGTCCCAACACTTTGTAGGGTCCCGCACGGAGGGAGGGAGAGGCGCGGCGGGAAATGAATCAAGGGGACAGGAGAGACTTTTCTGGTTTAAGGCAGCCTGACCCAGAGAGCAAGAGAGAAGGCTGTCTGTCTTTATTGTTTTTATAGTAAGAGTGACGTGAATTTTACCCTGCCCACTGACCACACAATCTATTGGCTAGTTCAAAACCAAAACCTCGTGGTTGGCAAATTTGAGACCAAAAACCTCGTGGTCTTGAGGTGATGTAATTTTTTACCCTTCCACATGAGCTATTAGTTAACTGAAACCTGGTGATCCTTTTAACTGTCAAGGCTTTTTAGATAATGGCCTAAGGATGCCTCGAGCTCAATCAGCCCTACTTATACCTCAAGGTTAAAAGGTCCACGAGAAAGGGTCTAAAGTTTATGATCTCTATTTGTTCCTACTTTGCTCTTTATTTTATCTCCTCCTGAGGGGATAGTAAACATCTACTGTCCCCCACCCTATGTCCTTCTCAAGCTGTTCTAAAGAGGATAATTCCTTTCACATGGGTGGGGATGTGCAGTTGGGGGAAGTCAGCAGGGGTTGGGCCGGCCTCGCTGCTCTCAAAGCTGGCTGTGTTAGAGATCATTCCTCTGAGCTCTTTTTCCTCTGAAAATTCCTGTACAGGTTTTCCCAATATTATTTCATAGACCAAGGGGGTAGTAAAGGGCCCCTCTCAGAAGGCATCTCCCCTGATCCTTGTGCCAGGAGAGGAGGGGGTATCTTTTTGAAGAAAATTTGATTAGGAAGCCAAACAATATCAAGGGCAGTAGACTAAAAAACATGTCACAGGTGAGATGCTTCAGCCCGTCATTTGCAGGGGCTCGTGACTTTGTCTACAAGGCTGATGGCGGACCTCCGCAATCTCTCTCCAGCATTTGGACCTGCTGGCCTTCCTTCTTCCTGGAAACCTTCCCACTCGATTTTTGGACTCACTGCTCCATGCTGGTTATCTGCTTCACTCATATCATTCCTTCTATCTGCCCTTCTGAGTTCCTTTCCTCATGTGATTTCCCAGATGGAAGTACCGTGAGATTTTCTCTTTTTCCTACTGCACTTCTCTCCAGTGCCCACTGTGGCACTCCTCCTTGGAATATTCGGAATCACCCGGACAGTTTCCCCTCACAAAGTTACCCCTGCCACCTGACCACTCACTGAAACTCAGGTTATACTTTCTCAGCTTTCTCTGCCTTCACACATCTCCAGATATCCACTTCCATTGCCATGGAGATGGTAATTTCCCTTTTGAAATTTTCTGGGCCATTAGTATCATCAGCATTCAATGCCAGTAAACCAGTTGTTGTTGCGTTCATTCTGACTTAAGGTGTTAGTACAGAACCTTGTTTTATACGGTTTTCACTGGCTGTAATTTTTCAGAAGCAGGTCTCCAAACTTTTCTTCTGAGGTGTCTCTGAGTGAATTCAGACCTCTAACCTTTCTGTTAGTAGCAAACTGCTTGACTGTGTACATCACTTAGGGGCCTTCAAATTCAAGTCTTTCAGTCTTAAACCTCACCATCATCGTCAACTGCATTTTCACTCACCTTTTCTTCGTTTGTATTCTCTTTTTCCTATACCTGTTATTTTAGCACTGATACTACCTCATGCTTAAGTCCTCCCTCAGCCTACCTCCTTTGGTTACTTTCCCCTTCAGTTCAAGCATCAAATAGACATGTGGATAATACACACTACAGAGACTGTTTTAGGCATCTCCGTACTTCCTACCACACTCAGCACAATGGCTTTTGAAACAGAGGCTCTCGACAAATGTTTGTGAAGTGAACATGTGAATAAAGGTGCACTGTGTGTCAGCCACTTCTGAAGCCTGAATGGCAGTCTTAGATGGAAAAAGACTACAGTTGTGCTTTATGAATGCCCTTTTGCTGAAAATGAATATGAAGATTAAGCTATAAATATTCTTCCTAGGTAATTAATGGAGCAAGCAGGTAACAATAGCCTAAAATGCAATCATATTTTAATAAATTCTGAAAATTAATTAGAGTTTAGGGTCAAAACTCTTGAAACACTTCCATTAATTACTCTTTTTAGAACCCTGCTGCCACAGAGTCTATTTTGACTCACAGTCTCCGTGAGCCAGAGTAGAACTGCCCATAGTGATAAAGTTACCAAGGGAACTTGATCTACCACATACCAATAGTTTGTTCCTAGCAGTTTATGATGCAAATATAACAGTTCTTCCTGGTAGTTGTGATGCAAATATAACAATTTCTCCTGGCGATTGTGAAGTGGCTACAGTAGCCTCAGACCCAATCAAAAAACAAGTTACCTACCTCTTCCTCCCATCTATGACATTACCCCCTGCTTTGCCAAGAAAAAGATTCTTAAAATCTATACTGGGTCTTTAGTCCATTCTTGGAGACTGACCGGCCCCTCTGTGGAACGAACTTTCTCTTAATAAGCTTTCCTGTCATTGGCTACCAAAAGGGTGCATCCTTGTGTGCTTTGGGGGAGGGGGAGCCCGGTTTGCCACCTGTTGGGAAGACCAAATTTTCAGCTCGATCTGCGGAATTGAGTCAGGTCACTCGGGATCTAATCAGTTACATGACTTCAACAATAGCATTTCCAAGGCTGTAATCTTTACAGAAATAGACTGTTACTTCTTTCTCCCATGATGCAGCTGGCGGATTAGAACCACTGACCTATCAGTTAACAGCTTAGTGCTTACACACTTCACCACTAGAATTTCTGTTACCCTTGTGTAGACCCATTAAGGAGACTCAAAGGGTCCTAGTTATTACAAACTTCACTGAAATAATTACAGTGGAGTCTGGTAAATTTTATCCTTGATATTAAGTAATCAAACACAGTCTATCTTAAACACAGACAGGCAGTACCTTAGGAGGAGGTTGTGTTAGGGAAAAACTTTTGTAAGAAAATCTTTGGTCAGAAAAACAAAGAGTCTCTTAGCAAACTTTCTTCTCGAGCACTGGGCCATGCATTCCTGATTGTTGAAACAGCCCCTGACGAAAGAGGAAAGGGCCACTTCCCTAACCACAAGAACTAGTTTCAAGAATAACAGGACATTCTTGAAATGGTTACTGTGTTGGCCCCGGGCCCTGTAGAAACAGAATGCGGAACTTCCCCAACCCCACCTCCCTCAAGAATGTAAGACCCTGCCTTTATATACTCTGTACTTCTCTTGTTCGGGGCTCACTCCCTCTACTCTGACAAGAGTATGGATTGAGCCCCAGCGCGCTGGAATAAGAGCCTCTTGCTGTTGCATCAAGCTGCAGACTTCGTGAATGATTGGGGTTACGCTGTCACCTATAACTTGAGAAGGGGTCTCCCCTCTTGGGGGTCCTATCATTTGGGGGCTCGTCCGGGATTTGGTCGACCACCCCTCAGTCTCGAAGTCACTCTTGGAGGTAAGGTACTAAGCTAGCTTTATTTGTCGTCCAGCTCCTTTTTATCTGTGTTGTTATTTCAGTTTCATTTTTCAACGGCCGCTTAGGTTTCTGGTCTGAGTTTTAGGTTTGCAGTTGTTTGAATTCACCGTGAGGGTGAACAAATGGAGGCCGGTAGACGTGCCTGAAGGGTCTCAAACTGCACCCTGGGGGATGCCCCAGGGAGAGAGAGGGACCAGGGACGCCTGGTTGCCTCCTATAAGAAGGATGAGGATAAGGTTCGGTTTTTGGATGTGGAATCCTGATTACCGCCCGTCTGACTCCCTCTTCCTTTGGTGGAAAAATAAGCCTGGCTGTTGTTTACTGATGTTGGTTCGGTTTTTGGATGTGGAATCCCGATTACCGCCCGTCTGACTCCCTTGTCCTCTTGTGGAAAACTAAACCCGGTCGTTGGTTGTTGATTCTGTCCTGTTCTATCCTGTTTTTGTCTCTGTTTGTCTGGTTTGAAACCATGGGACAGACGTCGTCCTCTCCTCTTAATCTTACTCTGGCTCATTGGTCAGATGTTAAAAATCGCTCTCACGACTTATCAATAGAGGTAAAGAAACGCCCGTGACAAACATTCTGCACCTCCGAGTGGCCTGCGCTGGGCGTTGGATGGCCACCAGAGGGCACCTTTGACCCTGAAATAATTACTGCTGTTAAAACTCTTATTTTTTAGCCCGGACCTTTTCAACACCGGGATCAGCAGCCATATATACTTCTGTGGCGGGACCTGGTTCAAAATCCTGCTCCATGGGTTAAGCCCTGGTTGCCGAGGTGCACGTCCTCCGCGTTGCACATTTTGGCTGCCCTTCCCTCTAGTTCCCTTCCCAAACCCACTCCCAAAATCTACCCTTCTACCCATGATCTTATACTCCCTGAAAATGACCTCCCTCCTCCTTATCCCCCTTCATCCCGCTCTCAACCCCCCTCTGCTCCCCCAGCGCCAGAGGGAGCAGGGACTCAGCCCCCCCTTGTTTTAGGAGGGCCGGCATCTGGGACCCGGAGCCGCTGAGGAGCTTCCCCCATACCACAATTGCTCTCCCCCAGAGAGAGGTTGGCCCTCCCCCTGTTCCCGCTGCAGATGATCAGCAGGCCCTCCGACCCCTCCAATACTGGCCCTTCTCTTCTTCTGACCTGTATAATTGGAAATCTAACCACCCTCCTTTCTCTGAAGATCCCCAGTGCCTTACAGGTCTTATGGAGTCTCTCATGTTCTCCCACCAACCCACTTGGGATGATTGTCAACAGCTTCTCCAAACCTTATTCACCACTGAGGAAAGAGAGAGGATATTGATGGAGGCCTGAAAAAACGTTCCAGGAGAAGATGGCCTACCCACCACCCTCCCTAATCTCATTGACCTCGCGTTCCCCTTGAACCGGCCTAATTAGGATTACAACCAACCTGAAGGTAGGGAGAGGCTACGGGTCTGTCGCCAGGCTCTAGTGGCAGGTCTCCGAGGGGCAGCACGACGCCCCACCAATTTGGCTAAGGTAAGGGAAATACAACAGGGACGGAAAGAGGCCCCATCTGTTTTCTTAGAAAGAATAATGGAAGCTTATAGAAGGTATACCCCCTTTGATCCGACCTCCGAAGGACAAAGGGGCTCAGTAGCCATGACTTTCATAGGGCAAGCCGCCCCAGACATCAGAAAGAAATAACAGAGGTTAGAAGGGCTACAAGATCAGTCACTACAGGATCTCTTTAAAGAGGCTGAAAAAATATACCATCGTAGAGAGACAGAGAAAGAAAAAGAACAGCGCATAAAAAGAGAGCAAGAGGAGGCGAGAGGCAGAAGGATCGTAAACGAAATAAAGATCTCACACGGATCTTGGCCGCAGTCATTGATAGAGAAGGGACAGACACAAACCGGTCAGGAAGAAAGGGCAACTTGGGCAACCAGAGGACCAGAAGACAGAGACTTGAAAAAGATCAATGCACTTTCTGTAAAGGGAAAGGGCATTGGGCCTGAGATTGCCCTGAGAAAAAGGCCCAGAAAAAAATCCTGAACCTAACGGAAGATGATTAGGGGGTTCAGGGCTCAGGCCCCCTCCCTGAGCCTAGGGTAATTCTTAAAGTGGAGGGGAAGCCAGTAGAGTTCCTGGTGGATACAGGGGCTCAGCATTCTGTTTTACTGCGTCCTTCTGGACCCCTCTCTAGCAAAAAGTCCTGGGTACTGGGGGCTACAGGCCAACAACAATATTCATGGACTACCTGAAGATCTGTTGATCTTGGAGTGGGCCGGGTAACTCACTCCTTCCTAGTCATACCTGAATGTCCTGCCCCTCTGCTGGGGTGAGACCTTTTAACCAAGCTGGGGCTCAAATTACCTTTACCCCCGAAGGGCCCAAAGTCACGAAGGAAGGCCAAATGATCACAGCCCTTACCATGCGATTAGAGGACGAACACCGACTTTATGAGCGGGCTCCCGAGACTGTAGAGATAGAAGACTGGATAAAAAAATTTCCTGAGGCTTGGGCTGAGACAGCTGGAATAGGATTGGCGAAACAGCGGCCTCCTATAATTATAGAACTAAAAGCCTCAGCTATCCCAATTGCAGTCCGCCAATATCCCATGAGCCAAGTGGCCAGAGAAGGAATAAAGCCACATATTGAAAGACTATTGAAACAAGGGGTATTAATTCCTTGTAAGTCTCCGTGGAATACTCCTCTTCTTCCAGTACGTAAACTGGGTACTCAAGATTTCCGCCCAGTACAAGATTTGCGTGAAGTTAATAAAAGAGTGTGTCATGGTTTGAATTGTGTCCCCCCAAAAATGTGTGCAGCCACGTGGCTTGGATATGGTTCCCAGTATCTTGGGACTGTCCTCCATTGTGTGGTTTTGCTAACCTGTATGTTAAAGGATTAGGGTGGGGCTGTGAATTCCTGCTATGGGGGAAGTTTCCCTGGAGTATGGCTTGCCCCACCCTTAATGCTTTTAGCTTGCAAGGAATAAAAGGAAAAAGAACCAAGGACAATTTGAGAACCTCGCTACCATCAAGCAAGCAGCACCGGGAGCAGAGCGCGTCGTTCAGACCAGAGGTTCTTGCGTTAGGACACTCCCTGGACAATGACTGATGCAATCCCGGACTTTCCTCCAGAGCCGTCAAGGGGAAAGTCTTTCCCTGGAGCGGACACCCTGAATATGGACTTGCAACCTACCGGACTGTGTAAGAATAAATCTTTCTTTGTTAAAGCCATCCACTATGTGGTATTTCTGTTGGAGCAGCCCTAGCTGACTAAAACAGAGTGTTAGACATCCATCCCACCATCCCGAATCCTTATACATTGCTGAGTATTTTGCCCCCTGAACATATCTGGTACTCAACCTTAGACTTGAAAGATGCATTCTTCTCTCTTCGTCTTCATCCCCACAGTCAACATATCTTTGTGTTCGAATGGAAAGATCCCAAATCAGGAGCTACTGGGCAGTTGACATGACAAGGCTACCGCAGGGGTTTAAAAACTCCCCTACATTGTTTGACGAAGCCTTACATCAAGATTTGGCTCCTTTCAGAACCTCTCATCCACAGGTAACTCTGATCCAGTATGTAGATGACCTCCTGTTAGCTGCCTCGACTGCTGATACCTGCCGCCAGGGCACTGCTGAACTCCTGCAGGAGCTCTCTTCCCTGGGATACCGTGTGTCAGCAAAGAAAGCTCAGATATGTCGGCAGGAGGTAACCTACCTGGGATATATTTTAAGGAATGGACAGAGGTGGCTAACAGAAGCTAGAAAACAGACTGTGATCCAAATCCCAGTACCTTCCTCTCCAAGAAAAGTGAAAGAATTTCTAGGTACAGCAGGATTTTGTAGATTGTGGATACCTAGGTTTGCCACTAAAGCCGCTCCTCTGTACCCGTTAACCAAGAACTCAGTTCCCTTTGTCTGGGGTAAAGAGCAACAGCAGGCCTTCGATGACATTAAACTAGCCTTATTATCAGCCCCAGCATTGGCCCTCCCTGATGTGACTAAGCCCTTCACTCTCTTCGTAGATGAGAGAAAGGGAATAGCCAGAGGAGTCCTAACCCAAACCCTGGGGCCCTGGAAAAGACCAGTAGCATACCTATCCGGTTGCCAGCGGATGGCCAGCCTGCCTAAAATCAGTTGCTTCGATGGCAACCCTGGTCAAAGATGCCGACAAATTAACTCTGGGACAGAAACTAACCATAGTAGCACCACATGCCCTAGAGAGCATCATTCGCCAGCCGCCCGATAGGTGGCTGTCTAACGCCAGGATGACTCATTATCAGAGCCTTCTAAATGAAGATCGGATCCAGTTCGCTCCCCCAGCCATCCTAAACCCTGCCACCTTACTGCCCGAAATCAAAGAAGGGGCTGAAGTGCTCCACACCTGCCAGGAGATTCTAGCAGAGGAAACAGGAGTTTGACGAGACCTCAGCGACCAGCCCCTTCCCGACGCCGAGCTCACCTGGTATACTGACGGGAGCAGTTACATCGCAGAAGGTAAAAGATTGGCTGGGGCTGCGGTAGTTGATTGCAAAACTGTAATATGGGCCAGCAGTTTACCTGAAGGAACATAGGCCCAGAAAGCTGAGCTGATTGCCTTAACCCAGGCCCTAAAACTAGCAGAAGGCAGGAAGATTAACTTATACACGGACAGTAGGTATGCATTTGCCACTGCTCATATACATGGTGCCATCTACCGGCAGCGAGGACTCTTAACATCTGCAGGAAAAGATGTTAAACATAAAGAAGAAATTTTAAATCTGTTAGAAGCAGTATATAAACCTCAAAAAGTGGCTATTATTCACTGCCCGGGACATCAGCGGGGACAATCAGATATAGCCCTTGGAAACCAGCGAGCTGATAAAGAAGCCAAACGAGCAGCTAAAGGACTAAACGTCTTACATATATCTGAAACCAAATTAATCGCTGATGATGACACTCCAACTACAAATACTATGTCCCTAGGGCTACTTTCTCAGGCACCTGTAAATGAGGACTTGGGATCCGATGAAGATTTCAAATATATTGAACACCTTCATAAGATGACTCATCTAGGAGAACGGCGCCTCCTGGCACTAGCACGAAAATCTCCTCACTACCAATGTCCATTTAAACAAAGAAGACGAAGAGAAAACGTAAAACAGGTAGTAAAAAACTGTGTACCTTGTCAACTAGTAAACGCTCATACTCCTTCTAAGACTCATGGAAATAGATTCCGAGGGGACCGCCCTGGAGTCTATTGGGAAATTGATTTCACAGAAATAAAGCCTACAAAATATGGAAACAAATATTAATTAGTATTCGTAGATACCTTTTCAGGATGGGTCGAGGCATACCCCACAAAGACTGAAACAGCATTGGTGGTTACCAAGAAGATCTTAGAAGAAATTCCACCCAGTTATGGAGTCCCCAAAATGTTGGGGTCAGACAACGGTCCTGCCTTTGTTGCCCAGGTAAGTCAGGGTCTGGCCAAGATCCTTGAGGTACCGTGGAAATTACATTGTACTTACAGGCCCCAAAGTTCAGGTCAGGTAGAAAGAATGAATAGAACTCTCAAAGAGACCATGACTAAATTATCCATAGAGACTGGCTTAACAGACTGGATAGCCCTCCTTCCTGTGGCCCTATTCAGGGCCCGCAATACCCCTAATTGGATGGGACTGACCCCTTTTGAAATCCTATATGGAACAACTCCACCCTTGGCCACTCTGAGATCACAGGTTTCCCCCGAAAATGTAACTAATTCCTCTTTACTCTCAAGACTCCGAGCCCTTGAGTTGATCCAGCAGGAGGTGTGGAAACCCCTTACAGCTGTTTATCAGCCGGGTGATATCGGGACCCCACACAAACTCCAGGTCGGAGACACCATCTACGTGAGGCAACATCGCTCTGAGAATTTAGAGGCAAAGTGGAAAAGACCCTACGTCGTGCTCCTGACCACCCCCACAGCCATCAAGGTAGACGGGATTAGCACCTGGATCCACGCCTCACATGCCAAGCCTGCTCCACATGGAGACCAACAGTGGACCGCAGGTAAGACTGATAACCCCCTTAAGCTTCGTTTGTGTCGCGTTTCTGCTTCCAGTAAAAAGTAATATCAACCCTCATACCCCTTATACATTGACCTGGAAAATAACTAATTTCCAGACCCATGAAACCCTCAATTCCACCTCAGTAGTGGCCCCATTAGGCACCTGGTACCCAGATCTATATTTTAATTTAGAAGATATAGACCCACAATCAACCCACTGTCCCAATGACTATAGTCCTAACAATTACCCTCACATGAAGAGAAAAAGATATGTGAGTACTACAGGTACTTGTAGACAAAGAAGAATCTCTATCAGCAGAAATGGATTCTATACATGTCCTGGGTTTAGACCCCAAAATGAGAAAGGTAAATGCGGAGGAATAGAAAATTTGTACTGTAAAAGTTGGGCCTGTGTAACAACAAATGATGGAGAATGGAAGTGGACTACTAATCCTTCTCCAGGCTTAATCACTATGAAATTCGTACAACCTTGTGCTCGCACCCGTTATTCTGAAGACCCTGCCTTTATCAGGGAACTCCTCTAATGTCACTACTCATCAACACTGTAATTGGGGAACAGAAAACAAGCTGACCCTAACTGAGGTCTCAGGAACAGGAGGAACTTGTATCGGAACCCCAAAAGACCCCCAACAAAGAAACCTCTGTAACCAAACCTTAACTAGCCCCCGCACTTCCACCAACTATTATTTAGTTCCCCCAGTAGGAGGCTGGTGGGCATGCAATACGGGACTTACACCCTGTATTTCCACAACAGCATTCAACTCATCTCAACATTTTTGTGTCATGATACAGCTAATGCCTGGAATTATTTACCATGACTCTAATAGTCTCATGATCGAGTTCGACCAACACCTTATCAGATTTAAAAGGGAGCCAGTCTCCCTAACCCTGGCAGTCCTCCTAGGAATAGGAGTAGCAGCTGGAATAGGCACAGGCTCCACAGCCTTAATCAAAATACCCCAACAGCTTGGCCACCTAAGGACTGCCATAGATGAGGACCTACGAGCCATTGAACAGTCCATAACCAAACTAGAAGACTCCTTAACATCGTTATCTGAAATAGTCCTCCAAAACCGTAGAGGATTAGACATGATTTTCCTTAAGGAGGGGGGATTATGTGCAGCCCTTAAAGAACAATGCTGCTTCTATGTAGACCACTCAGGCGTAATAAAAGACTCAATGAAAAAATTTAGAGAACGTCTAGATCAAAGACAGAGAGAACGAGAGACTAATCAAGGACTGTTTGAGTTTTGGTTCTCTAAATCTCCATGGCTCACCACCTTACTTTCCACCCTTCTAGGCCCCTTACTCCTTCTCCTCTTGTTAACAATCGGACCATGCTTGATTAACAAACTAATAACCTTTGTGAGAGAAAGAATAAGTGCTGTACAAATCATGGTCCTTAGACAACAATACCAACAGGTAGAAACCAGAGAAATAGCTATACCTTAAGGGTCCCAAGATTGGGCCCCAGAACATTCTCACAAAAGAAAAAGGAGGGAATGTTAGGGAAAAACTTTTGTAAGAAAATCTTTGGTCAGAAAAACAAAGAGTCTCTTAGCAAACTTTCTTCTCGAGCACTGGGCCATGCATTCCTGATTGTTGAAGCAGCCCCTGACGAAAGAGGAAAGGGCCACTTCCCTAACCACAAGAACTAGTTTCAAGAATAACAGGACATTCTTGAAATGGTTACTGCGTTGGCCCCAGGCCCTGTCGAAACAGAATGCGGAACTTCCCCAACCCCACCTCCCTCAAGAATGTAAGACCCTGCCTTTGTATACTCTGTACTTCTCTTGTTCGGGGCTCACTCCCTCTACTCTGACAAGAGTATGGATTGAGCCCCAGCACGCTGGAATAAAAGCCTCTTGCTGTTGCATCAAGCTGCAGACTTCGTGACTGATTGGGGTTACGCCGTCACCTATGACTTGAGAAGGGGTCTCCCCTCTTGGGGGTCCTTTCAGTTGTTTCAACAACTCCATCATAAGTATGTTCTGACATCAATAGAATACGTTTTTTTTGTTTGTTCTCCTCATTACTGCTGTTTATTGTCAGTGTCTCAGACACGTAGATTGTTATAACAGAAATAGTACAAGTGGATGGCTTTAGCAAGAGAAATTTATTTTCTCACAGAAAGTTAGGCTAAAAGTCCAAAGTCAAGACATTGGCTTCAGGGAAAGTCTTTTTCTGTTGGCTCTGACAGAAGTTCCTAGTCATCAATCTTCACCTGGACTGGGAGTTTCGAAGGCACAGGGACTCTCTGTCTAAAGGATGCACCCTGCTCCTGGTGTCTTTCCTGGTGGTATTAAGTCCCCAACTGCCTGCTTGCTTCTCTTTGCTTTATATCCCAAGAGATTGCCTCAAGGCCCAATATACTTTTATAGATTTGAGTCCTGTCTCACTAATGCAACAGCTGCCCATCCTTCACCATTAACATCACAGAGGCAGGGTTTACAACATATAGAAACAGTACACAACACTGGGAATAATAACCTAGTGAAACTGTGAAACAGCTTGGGGACACATTTCAGTCCATAACAATCAGTATCTTCGTAAATCTGATCTTTGAGCATCTGCAGCTAGACATCTGAGCTGGATCACACCAGCAGTTTACATGCTGCATCATGATATGCAGTAGCCACAACTAGTGATAAAAACTATTAAAAAAAGTATAGTTTATCACAGCTCAAAGATGTCGTAAGTTGGGGACTGCCTGTATTAGATACTGTCATGTCTGGGATCTGGTTTTAGTTAGTAAATTAGCCTGTTAAAATTTTGTGGATACTTCAGAAGACATAAGACTTTTGGGCCAGAGAGAAAAGACTTTATTGCTCATAGCAAAAAAAAGTGGCATAATTTGCACAGGTTCTTCTGCCTTCCTGAAGGACAAACAGCCTAGTTGGATGCCTATGCACAAATTGAGTTGTGTTGTAGAAGAATAATCCTGAGCTTACAGAATCCACCCAAGAACCTGCTTTTGACCCAGAGGAAGACATTACACTTTCCTCAAGATGGTATTTTTCAATTGCCTCATATGTGTAAAAAAGCTGGACAATGAATAAAGACCATGAAAGAAGAACTCATGCGTTTGAATTATGACGTTGGGAATGAATATTAAATGTATACCATGGACTGTGAGAAAAAGGCACAACTCTGTCTTAGAAGAAGTATAACTAGAATGCACCTTAGAAATGAAGATGATGAAACTTTGTTTCTCATACTTTGAACATGTGATTAGCAGGTACCAGCCCTTGGAGAAAGATACCATAATTGGTAAGGTAGAGGGTCAGCAAAAAAGATAAAACTCTCAACGAGATAGATTGACACTGTGGCTACAACAATGGTGTTAAACACAACATTTGTGAAGATCATGAAGGACCAGATGTTCATTCCATTGTGCCTATGGTCCGTGTGAGTCAGAACTGACTCAATGGCACCTAACACAGCAACAGTAAGATTGTTGGCTTTAGTAAACAGCATCAGGGTCTGGTGTTCTTGACGCACCCAAAAAGAAAGTGCATGAAGGCTTAAGGCTCGTGGTAGATGCCTCTTTTGACATGTCAGGTAAGAATTTATTTTCACAGTAACAATAATACCACCATTCTTGGCTTTCTGAAGTTAAGGTGCTGACTATTGGAACTGGTTGGTGGATGTCCTTCAAGCAAAGAAAAATCTTGATAATTAGAGAAGTTAATATTGATTAGTAATACATATAAATACATACAAGAGTCTGAGAAGAAGGTAGATATAAATTAAAACTTAATGCTTTTCTTCAACAGGAATTTTTTCATCACAAATTTTAGTAGGCTGAATAAAATTCTCTTGTTTTAGTAAAAACCTTGAGAATTATTTTTTTTCTATGTTATATGACATCATTAAAAGTCCATGGCCATTACGTTGCAACAGAAGCAGAATGACCTCAGATATTATTACTAACATCAGTTATTAAACTCTTTTTGCTTGGTGGACATTAGTGTTTCACATTTGAAAGACACAGAATAGTCCTTTTCTCAAAAGATACAGTTGAGTTTGGTCATGATTATTAGTCAGAGATCCCTGTATCAATTATGGTACATATGACCATACAGGGATATGTTAAAATGTATCAGTAGTTCACAGCATCTCTGATAGAATCAGAGAACCAGGCAGAGGTGCTGAATGACCAGAAAATATGCAATAAGTAGAAATACCCAGCCACGCTATGGAACTATCAGGCAGAAATAACATTGCTGGTGGCTTGGTACTTACAGTGCTGAGTAGCAGACCATAGACTGTATGCACAGATGCCCAGAAAACTAAAGACTCGTGCCACCATGCCTGCCAGGAGATAACCTATTGTGAGTTTTTCCTCCGTTTCCCCCTGCTGTCTATAATTAGTACACCATGCAGCCTGACTGGAACCTAACTCTCCTTCAGACCCTCGCTACAAAGGACGTAAGGAAAATAAAGTTTTAGCTTTGCAGTCTATATAATTCAGGAGAGCAGACTAGCATAGTGGTTGGAATAAAGGCAGTTAGTAGTCTCTGTCATTAGTGTGTAGTGCATGGAAGTAGTAAACAGAGAGAAGTAGTTAAATGGTTGCTAATGAAATTACTTCACCCCTGTCAGTTTGTCACCATGTTTTGTCATGTTGCCATGCTGCTGGAAGCTATGCCACCAGTATTTCAAATATCAGCACGGTCACCTGCAGTGGAGCCTCCAGAAGGCACTTGGCTGGCCAGACTGAGCCAAATTAGGAAGAAAGGCCTGGAGAGCTACTTTAGAAAATTAGCTGGTGAAAACCTGTGGATCATAACAGAGTATTGTCCAACATAGTGCTGGAAGATAAGCTCTCGAGGGTGATCCGTACTCCACTGCCATCAAGTTGACTCCAACACAAAGTGACCCAGTAGGATAAAACAGAACCGCCCCATAGTGTTTCCAAGACTGTAACCGTCATGGCAGTAGACTGTCACATCTTTCTCCTGTTAGAATGGCTGATGGATTCAAATCACTGACCTTTTGGTTAGCAGCTTGTTTTAACCAAGGTACCACCAAGGATCCTTTCAAAGTTGATAGGAATTCAGAATATGCAATGGCTGAAGTGGTGGCTGAAGCATACCAACTATTGTGAAGATGATCCAAGACTAGACGATATTCTGTTCTATTGGACATGGTCACCCTGAGTCAGAGCTGATGTGAAGGCAGCTAATCGCAACAAAGAAGTGACCACTGTAATACATACTCACCTTATTGTACATGCACGGATCAATGCTGTCCCAACAGAGATAGCATGTGAGCCATGCATATGATTTTTTTTATTGATGTGACTTTTTCTACCACCATAAACTGAAACTCAGTGCTCCATAAGCTATGATACCTTTATATCTCTCTTTCCTACCCCTGTAACCACTAATGAACTTTGATCTTTAAATATTTGTGCTTGTCTTTTTATACCCAAACCACACCCACTGCTGTCAAATTGATTTTGACTCATAGTGACCTGATAGAGTAGAATTGCCCCATAGAGTTTGCAAGGAAGGCCTGGTGGGTTTGAACTGCTGACATTCTGGTTAGCAGCTGTATCACTTAACCTCTATGCCACCAGGGTTTCTGCCTTTTCATATAACTGAGTTCATATAGTATTTGAAGTGGGGATGTGACCTGCTTGAAGGAGATTGTCCTGGCAAAGTTTGCTCTTTTCTCTTGGCCTTGAGTTCTGCTTCTTGCCTGACTGTCGGTTCTTGGGATACAAGAGTGCAGCATTTTCTGGTTTGCTGCCTGATCTGAAGATTTTGTATTTACCAATTCCCATAACCTCATGAGCCAGCAGAAGTCTTAGGTCTGTAACCCGACCCACAGACATGAGAATTGCCAGCTCCTACACTTGAATGAGACATTTTTTTGAACTAAATTTCTGTGTGTATCAATATACTCATATACATTTCACTGGTTTTTCTCCTCTGTAAAACCCAGACTAAGACAATGGTCAAGACTTGTTAAATTTCTGTTCCTTCAGGATTCCTTTAACTCTCTTTTCTATCATTCATTTACGTTGATTTCATGATTTAGTGTTCAGAAAGCTGTCTAGTTTTCTTCACTTACAGATTCCTAAATAACAGATGTCAGGAAGCTCCTGTGTGCTAACAACAATACGTGGAGAACTAGAGAGGTACAGATTGCATTTCAGGTGAGGAAACTGTTGTGAAATAGGCTGCTCTGTGACTGAGTGGAACTTGTACCATTGGTGACACACAGCCTCTGAACAGGTCAGGTTCATATTGGGCCATAATAAAGCACTACATTGTGAAAGAGGAAGGGGACAGGTCATTACAAACTTTGTTGGATTTCCAACAATTAGAAAACATTGCTTATGATGGTCTTTAGCAAGAATTCTTGCTTTTTTTTTCCAATATGCCTTTTGGTAATCTAACAAAGTTCATAAATCCCTTCTCAGAATAATGTGTTAAATATATAAAATAAAATGCATACAAGTTCAAGTGAAATAAAAATGAAACTGTTTGATGTATTAAAAATAAATACATGCTATGTGTTAGTAAGGAACGTTAATAATGATAAATAAAAAGATCTAATGGTGGATGTAGTAGCTATCATAGTTTCAGTATACTGAGGCATGTGAGGAAACTCAGGTGGTGTAGTAGTTGAGTGCTACGGCTGCTAACCAAAGGTCATGTAAAACTTTTTGAGATGTCTGCAACAAGTAATATGGTATGAAAAATCAGTGACTTGTGTTGGTGACAAAGCTACTGGTACTGATAATACTGTTATGATTTATTGTCCACACTTACCATTTAGTGAAATTCTGTGGATTAGTGAAAATGCAGTAATTTTCCTATACACGACAGTGGATTCTGTCGCTAAGTTCTTGCAGATCTGTGGACCTCAGAAGTCTGTGGGTTTGATGGATGATGGCTCATTAAGCCCATGGAACATCACAGATCTTATCCAGACTCACTATCTATCATGCAACAATTCTAACAGCTACCTCACTGTTTTGCAAATAAAGATCTTTACTTTCTAAAGAAAGCATAATGCCATCTCTGACTTGGATATATCGGGCTACAAGACATAAACAAAGAATAAACGTGAAATTTTATGTGATATATTTTAGCTAACTTTACTGAATATTTGTTTCTTTAGTAAAATTTTCTTCTTTAGTAAAGAAGAAAAGCATTGTCACATAGCTCAACAAGTAGCACTAAACAATGAATTTGTTTATACTAGAACTAAAATAAACCCATCAATAATTGTCTGTTAGCTCCATGCTGAGCACTCAGAGTAGGGGAATAAGAGTACAGGTGTGTTCTGAAACTAAGACTGAACAATTATCGAATAATTCATAGTAGGCTGACATCCCTAGCTATTGGTTAGTCATGAGGATTCTAAACTGATAATAGCCATCTCCTGGTGACTCAGAAAACTTAAATAAAAACAAAATCAAGAAAATTTATCCAATTTAAGATTACACCTTGTAAAAGGTTGTTTACTTGTTGATTTAAGATATCAGTTCTCTGGCTTTACCTCTCCCTTCTGTGGAGCTAACTCCTAGTTGAACCAACAAGAACTGGTACACAGATCAAATAAAAGTAGCAAGGTTCTTTAGAAGTCAAGAGAATAAAAATTTCTAATAGAACGGTCTATCCAACTCGATAACAATGGGTATACATTAATGTATTTGTTTGTAATTTTCAGGAATATTGAAAAACCACCTTAGGGAATAATCCATGTAAATATTTAGAAGTGAGAGTAAATTTTAGCTATAAAGGTTAATGGTTTCCAGATATTTAGTTGAATTTCCATTGCTGCTAATATTTATTAAACTCTTAACATACACCAGACACTGTTCTAAATACTTATAAAACTAAAAAACAAACAAAACAACCATTGCCATTTAATCATTTCAAAGCAACCCTATATAGGGTAGAGTAGAACTGTCCCACAGAGTTTCCAAGGAGTGCCTGGTAGATTTGATAACATTAATATTATTGTCCTATTTCACAGAGAAGAAAATTGAGGCAGTGATTACTTCAGTAACTTACCCCTCATCACACAGATGGTAAGAGGTAGACCTGGAGTTCAAACCCACACCCTGTATAGTCACCCTGTTTTCTTGCCTTCTCAAGTAGAATTTAGATACTAGACACCAGCTGGTTTCTGCTGCTGTCTATAATTTAATAATTAGTGAAGCTGAACATAGTATTCAGGCAAGAGTATATGTAAAGAAATTGATACTTGTTTAAATATTTTTTTTCCTGGAAAATTCACTTTTAAAAGAAATTAAGATGAGAGATACAGATTATGGATATGGAAATCCCAAAAATCTACAACTTGTGTAAACTTCAAGTTTTGAACATTATTTGTTATTTTATTATCAGCTAAAACACTTAACTACTATAAAGTTATAACCAATACTTCAGAGATTAATGAAAAAAGTAAATTAGCCAAAGCCTAGACAAGTGCACAGTCCTTGGTTTAACTGAATGTCCTCTCAAAATGTCCTAGCCAAATGGACATTTTGTTAAGCAGCAATATAAGCACAGTTTGAAAACTATAACTGTTTTGTTTTTTCCTTTTAGGCTGGTAGAGAAGAGAAGTGAGTTAATGGAATACAATCAGCATTCATGTAAGTTCTCTTTGATGCTGTTTTGCAGCATTTTTTTCTTGTATGTTTCAACCCTACTCCAATTCCCCTATCTGTCTATGAGCACAAACTCTAAGATGCTTAATATCTTTGAACTTATATATATCCTTGAATGATAAATACTGTTGTTTTGTGTATGTATATTTTTCTTGGGGATGGGATGGGAGTGGGAGGACAGGAATGGGGTAGAGTGAAAAGCTCTCTGGGGCTGGGAATGCAAGGAGTGGTTTCTCTTGCAGATGTGGCCTGGTGATTGTTCAGGAGGAAATCTAATCATTCCATTTATTCCACAGCAGACTGCAGAGTTCTGAGCCAACAACCCAGTGTCCACCGAGATTTGAATACTTAAGTATCACTGGAGTCGAGCAGGTTTAAAAATAAAAAACAACGTAAAGTAGATAGAGGAAAGGCTTTTGGAGGAGTAGGTTCTCAATGGAACTACGGGTGAAGGATTGAGCTGCCTTTCAAATGTAAACAGTTTTTTTCTATAGGGTAGCTATGAGTCAGAACCAACTAGAAGGCAGGGGCTTTGGTTTGGGTGGGTACATAGCCAAACCAAGTGCCGTCGAGTCGGAGCCGACTCATGTATTTTAAAATGTACTTTAGATGAAGACTTACAGAACAAACTAGATTCTTTTTAAATGATTAGTACATGTATTGCCTTGTGACACTGATTGCCAACACCACGACATGTCAACACTCCTCCTTGCTTGACCTTGGGTTCCCTATTACCAGCTTCCCTGTTCCTTCAGGCCTTCTAGTCCCTACTGGGCTGGTGTGTCCAGTTAGTCTCATTTGGTTTTATGGCATTATCTAATCTTCTGAAGGGGGAACCTCAGAAGTGACTTCATGTCCAAGTGAAAAAGGTGTTTGAGGCCCATACTCAGAGAGTTCATCCAGTCTCTGGCAGACCAGTAAGTGGTCTTTTATTGTGAGTTAGAATTTTCTTCTACCTTTTTATCCAGTTACATATGGGGCCTTCTGTTGTGATCCTTGTCAGAGCAGTTGGTGGGAGCTGGACATCATCTGGCTGTGCTGGATTCCGTCTGAAGGAGGCTGTAGTACTTGTGGTCCATTAGCCCTTTGGATGGGTCTTTCCCTGTATCTTTGGTTTTCTTCATCATCCCTTCCTCCAGACAGGGTGAGACTGGTCAAGTATCTCAAATGCCTTCCCACCAGATGCTACTCACCAAAGTAGAATGTGGACCACTTTCTTTACAAACTATGTTATGCCAATTGAACTAGATGTTCCCTGAGACTATGGTCCCCAGCCCTCACTCAAGCAATTTGGTCCCTCGGGGAGTTTGGATGTGGCTATGGAGCTTCCATCACCTTGCCTTGGACAAGTGGTGCTGGCTTTCCCTGTATCATGTACAGTCTTACCTTTCACTAAAGGTACCACTTATCTATTGTCCAGTTAGTGTTTTTGCATCCCCACCTCTCCCCTCACTTATAACCATCAAAGATTATTTCTTTTTGTGTGTAAATCTTCCCATGAGTTTTTGTAGAAATGATCTCATACAACATCTGTCCTTTTGTGAGTTACTTATTTCACTCAGTATAATGTTCTCCAGACTCACCCATGTCAGGAGATGCTTCACAGATTCATCATTGTTCTTTATAATTGTGTATATTGTTCTGTGGTGTATGTGTACCATTTCTTTTATCCGTTTATCTGTACATGGGCACTTAGATTGTTTCCATCTGTTCTGCTATTGTGACCAAAGATGCAATGAACATGAATGTGCGTCTATCTATTCATGTGATGGTTCTTAGTTCTCTAGGATATTTTCCTAGGAGTAGGATTTCTGGATTGTATGGTATTTGTGCCATTTTGTTTTCCAAAGTAATTGTACCATTTTGTATTCCCACCAATAACGCAGCCTTTTTTTTTTTGGAAGTCTACTCTCTGGTTTTTTGACTGGTGCTAGTAATGTTGGGGTGAGATGGTTTCTTATTGTAATTTTGATTTCATGTATGGGCTTTTCATTGGTATGCAACATGGTACTGGGTATCTCTGTTACATATATTTTCACACAATACTTTGTTTAAAGATCTAGCCATCTTGGCAAATATATCTCTTAGAGTATTGCTTCTGATTGCATCATTGTTGTAGCATTCTATACTTTCCTATGTACAATTAGGTTCTCTCCATCTCCTTGTGCCTCAAAACAATGTTGCTTTGTATATGTCCCCCTAGCAGCTGGTTTCTCCTGGTTACGTACTCGGGAGTCACGTGCCTAGATTGTAAGATACACTGTACTTGATTATACTAAGTACTGCCAGATTGCCCTTCAGGATGGCTGTCACAGTTTACACTCTCATCCTTAGTGCAGGAAGGGTTCCACATCTTCACATCATTGCAAACACTTCGTTTTAGCTAAGTTTCTACTTTTTGCCAATCTAATAAGCAAAATCACATTTCTGCTTTAATTTATCTTTCTGTGATTAGCAACAGAATCAAGACCTGTTCCTACATTTAGTAATATCCAGGTTTTTCCTTTGGTGAATTACCTTTGTTGATTTTTCTATTGCATTTTTTATTTTTTTCTTCTTAATTTACAGGAATACATTATTTATCTGTCTACTTGTCTGTCTGTCTGCCTATCTTCTTATCTATCTCATTTAAAAACTGTTGTTGGTTAATATGTGTGGTCTCTTTTATTCTAGTGTAATTCCTGTGAATGTGTGATCTCAATCTTACAGTTTATAACTAAACTCTGCATTTTTGAGTCAGATCCGACTTGACAGCACTTGGCTGGCTTTGGCTTTGAATTAATTTTATTCCTAATATCACCAAATTAGCTACAAGTATAACATCTTTTCTCTTGATAGTTACAACTTTTTGAGAGACATTGGTTTGGGAGTGTTAATGTTTCAAAGTGTTTAATTAGAGAATTATAAATGAATAAGCAATTTTGCAATCTCTTCCATTATTAGAACTCTTTCTAAATACACAGTTTATTTAGTAAAAAATAAATGTATAGTTTTAACTTGTTAAAGTGTATGTATGTGTACAGATATCAAAGGGAAATATATTTGATTTTTATATAGCAATTTTACTGAAACACAATTCACGTTCCATACAATTCATACATTTAATATGCACAGTTAAGTGCTTTTTAGTATATCTACAGAGCTACACAGCTATCACCACAATCAGTTTTAGAACACTTTTATTTACCTCCTGCTCCCTCCCAAATCTCTTCTTGTTAGCAGTCAACCTCTTTTTGCACAATTGCTAAACTACTTTCTGTCTCTACAGATTTGCCTTTTCTGGACATTTCACATGCATGGCTTTTTCGATACGTGATCTTTGATGATTGGTTTCTGTTATTTAGTACAACTTTATTTTTTATTTAATATAACTGAGTGAAAATGTACATTCCTGTGTAAATTTACATACCCACCTATATGCAGCTTCCACTGCTCTCCCTGCCCAGAGACAGCACACTATTCCTCTCTGCTCTATACATGTCTCATTCTCCCAGCAGTCTCTTTTTCCCCTCCTCTCCACCCACTCTCCTTCCTCCAGCCAGAGGTCAGCAGGATGACATCCTACAGATGCATAGAACCATAAAGTGCATCCAATATATGGTCACTGCATCTCCAAGTCCAATCTATTCCTGTCTGAAGCGTGGACTTTCATTATGATTTATGGTCAAGGGCAGCAACAGGGCAAGGAGCCATGCTCCCAGGGGAACCCTGAAACCACTGGACCATCAACTGAGATCTTTTAGTGGGGATTTCAGGGTGCACCCCTTTTTATTCTTGTGTTGCCAGTGAGACTCAACTTAGTGAGCTCCATGGCGGCTATCACTGGTGATGGCCGGGCACCATCCGGTTCTTCGGGTCCCAAGTCGATGTAGGCACCCACTGATGTGGGTCTCTTTGTCTTCTGGGTTATCTTTCCCTCATGTCATTTTGGTCCTCGGTGAGCATCTGTTCCTGCTGAGTTGGGACCATTGGCTGTGCCCTCGGATGGCAGCTTGGCAGCTTTTAAGACCCCAGACGCCACTCACCAACGTGGGGTGCAGAGAGCCCTATTAGCAAAACGCTAGTTGTGCCAATTGGCCTCGCTTTTGCCTAAGAGCATGGTCCCCTGCCCCCTGCCCCAGCTACTCTATCCTTGCAATATTGGGTTAAGATGGAAGGAGTACTCATGTTATGTTAAAGTCCACTAAATATTGTTCTTGTTTCTAATGTGTGTTATCACCGATTTCACCCATCCAGATACCTAGCAGCTATCTAATCTAAACCTTCCCCCCTCCCTTCCTCCCTCTCTCCTCTCCCTTGCAGCTGTCAAAGAGTCTTTTCTTCTATACACAAGTCTGTTTTTGAGATCTTATCATAGAGGTCTGATACAATGTTTGTCCTTTTGTCGCTGACTACTTTCACTCAACATAATGTCTTCCAGTTGAAACCAGGTCATGAGATGTTTCCTGAAGTCATCTTCATTCTTTATCATTGCATAGCACTCCATTGAGTATATATACCATAGTTTACCTATCCATTCTTCTGTTGTTGGGCATCTGGGTTGATTCCATCATTTTGCTCTTGTGGACTGTGCTGCGATGAACATTCTGGTGCATGTGTCTGTTGGTGTGAAAGGCCTTGATTCTGTAGGATATATTCCAAGTAGTGGAATTACTGGGTTAAATGGTATATCAATACCCATTTTTTTAAGGAAGCGCCAGATTGCTTTCCAAAGAGGCTGGACCATTTTGCAACCCCACCAACAGTGTAGGACGGTTCCACTTTCTCCACAGCCTCTCCAGCATTTGTTGTTTTGTGTTTTTTGGATCATGGCCAACCTTGTTGGGGCGAGATGGTATCTCATTGTTGTCTTGATTTGAATTTCTTTGATAACTAAAGATCGTAAACATGTCCGCATGTGTTTTTTGGCTGCCTGGATCTCTTCTTTAGTGCAATGTCTGTCCATCTCCTTTGCCCATCACTTAATTGGATGATTCATCTTCTTCTTGTTGATATTTTGTAGTATCTTATAGATTATGGAAATCAGGTGTCAGTCTGACATAGAGTTGCCCCCAATTTTTTCCCATTCTGTAGGTGTTCTTTTAATTCTATTAATAAAGTCTTCAGATGAGCAAAAGTGTTTAATTCTTAATAGATCCCATTTATCTATTTTCTCTTCTGATGATTGTGGTTTTTTTTGACAGATTTTGGAGTCTGTCCATATTGTGTACTAAAACTTCCATTGTTGTTCCTACCTTTTCTTGGATGAGCTTTATCGTTTTAGGTTTGATATTTAGGTCTTTTATCCAGTTGGAGTTGGTTTTCGTATTAGGTGTAAGATATGGATCTTGTTTCAGTTTCTTGCAGATGGATATCCAATTTTGCCAGCACCATTTGTTGAAGATACTGTTTTTACCCCAGTTTAATGTCTTAGGGCCTTTGTCGAATATCAATTGTTCATAGGCAGATGGTGTCATCTCTGGGGTCTCAGTTCTGTTCCACTGATCGATCTGTCTGTTCTTATACCAGTACCAGACTTTTGACCACTGTAGCAGTGTGATATGTTCTAAAATCAGGTAATTTGAGACCTCCCAGTGTATTCTTCTTCTTTAGTAGTACCTTGCTTACCCAGGGCTTCTTCCCTTTCCAAACAAAATTGGTGATTTGTTTCTCCATCTCATTAAAAAATGTCACTGGAACTTGTATTGGGATTGCATTATATAAATAGATTACTTTGGGTAAAATAGACATTTTCACAATGTTAAGTCTTCCTATCCATGAGCAGGATAGGTTTTTCCATTTATCTAAGTCTCTCTTAGTTTCTTGTAGTAAGAGCTTGTAGTTCTCTTTGTAAAGGTCTGTTGTTTCTCTGGTTAGATTAATTCCTAGGTACTTTATCTTCTTAGGGGCTATCGTAAATGGTATTGATTTGATAATTTCTTCCTTAACAGTCTCGTTGTTGGTATAAAGGAATCCTACTGATTTACTTATGTTTATCTTATATCCTGAGACTTTGCTGAACTCTTCTATCAATATGAGCAGTTTACTTATAGATTCCTTGGGATTCTCTGCATATACAATCATATCATCTGCAAACAGGGAGATTTTAACTTCCTCTTTGCCAGTGCAGATGCCCTTTATTTCTTGGTCTTGTCTATTACTCTGGCTGAAACTTCTACCAAAATGTTGAATAGAAGAGGTGAGAGTGGGCATCCTTGTCTAGTTCCTGATCTCAAGGGAAAGTCCTTCAGTCTCTCTCCATTCAGGATGGTGTGGGCAATTGGCTTTGTATAAATGGCCCTAATTGTGTTGAGGAATTTGCCGTCTATGCCCATTTTGCTAAGAGTTTTTAGCATGAATGGGTGTTGGACTTTATCAAATGCCTTTTCTGCATCAATGGACAAAATCAGGTGATCCTTGTCTTTTGTGTTATTTATGTGGTTAATCACATTAATTGTTTTCCTGATGTTGAACCAGCCTTGCATCCCTCGTATGAATCCTACTTGGTCAGGATGGATTATTTTCTTGATATGTTGTTGTATTCTGTTGGCAAGAATTCTGTTGAAGATTTTTGCATCTAGATTCATGAGTGATATCGGTCTGTAGTTCTCTTTCTTTGTTGGGTCTTTCCAGGTTATGCTGGCTTCATAGAATGAGTTTGGGAGTACTCCATCCCTTTCTATACTGTGAAATAGTCTCAGTAGTATTGGAGATAACTCTTCTCTAAATGCTTGGTAGAATTCTGCCGTGAAGCCATCTGGGCCAGGGCTTCTTTTGGTTGGCAGTGTTTTGATGATATTTTCAATCTCTTCCTCTGTAATGGATTTATTAGGTTGTTCTGCTTCACATTGTGATAATTTGGGTAGGTGGTATGAGTCAAGGAATTGGTCCATTTCCCCTATGTTTTCAAATTTGTTAGAGTACCATCTTTCTTAGTATTCTGTTATGATATTTTTGATTTCTGTTGCATCTGTGGTGACAACCCCCCTCTCATTTCTAATTTGGGTTATTTGTTTCCTTTCCTGCTTTTCTTTAATAAGTTTAGCCAGTGGTTTGTCAATTTTGTTGATCTTCTCAAAAAAAAACAGCTTTTGGTCTTTTCAGTTTTCACAATTGTTTTTCTATTCTCTAATTCATTTAGCTATGCTCTAATCTTTATGATCTCGTTTCTTCTGGTGTCTGAGGGGTTCCTCTGTTGTTCTCTTTCTACTTGTTCAAGCTGTAGCATTAGTTCCTTGATTTGGTTTCTTTCTTCCTTCCAGATGTGTGCATTTATGAAGATAAACAGACCTCTGAGCACTGCTTTGGCTGTATCCCATAGGTTCTGGTAGGAAGTGTTTTCGTTCTCATTGGAATCTATGAATTTCTTTAATTCATCCTTGATTTCCTCTATAACTCCTGTTTTTTTGAGCAAGATGTTGTTCAGTTTCCAAGAGTTCCACTTTCTATCTATGTTTTTTCTGCTATTGATTTCAACTTTGATGGCTTTATGATCTGAGAAGATGCTTTGCAGTAGTTCAACGGTATGAATTTTGTTGAGCATTGCATTATGGCCTATCACGTGATCAATTCTGGAGAATGTTCCATGTGCACTGGAGAAGAAGGTGTAGTTGTCTGCTGATGGGTGGAAAGTTCTGTATGTATTAATGAGGTTTAGTTGGTTAATTGTGGCAATGAGGTCTTCTGTATCTTTACTGAGTTTTTTTCTAGATGATCTGTCTAGTATTGAGAGTGGAGTGTTGAAGTCTCCCACTGTTATCGTGGAGTCATGTAACTCTCTTTTGAGTGTAGTCAGTGTTTCTTCAACGTATTTAGGTGCTCTGATATTAGGTGCATAAATATTTGATGTGTACTGAAACTTTCAGCGATAAATAGTGTCCATCTTTGTCCACGATGGTGGATTTGACATTAAAATTGATTTTCTCTGAGATTAGAATTGCCACTCCTGCTCTTCTTTGTTCGTTGTTAGCTTGATATATATTCTTCCAACCTTTAATTTTCAGTTAGTTCCTATCTTTAGGTCTCAAGTGAGTTTCTTGTAGACAACACATGGATGGGTCATGTCTTTTGATCCAAGATGTCACTCCATGTCTGTTTACTGGAGCATTCAGTCCATTCACATTCAATGTAATTATTAATAGGTATATGTTCAGTGCTGCCATTGTGATGTGTTTATTTTTATGTTGATATTTTCTCTGTTGTTCTTATTAGTCTGTTCTGGGACATTCTTTTTTGTGAGTTGATTTTTCACCTTTTTCAGAGCTGGTTTTTTGGTTGTTGAGACTCCTGTGTTACATTTCTTGAAATGGTATGATACATCTTTGTTGTGCTTTACAGCTGCCCCCTATGATCCCCCTTAATAAACTATATATAAACCCAATATTAATTACTACCAGTCTTGTCATCTTCCTCTCCATCTGGAAGGACTATAACAACTGTAGTACATCCCTCTTTTTAATATGATGACACCACAGTTTTCATGATGATCACTGGATTGCTTCTTTCTTTATCAAAGCTGTGATTGCCTTTGGAGCTTCCCTAACTGAGTAGAGTTTTGAGTAGTAAAGTCATTCTAAAATATAAAGTTAGTGGTTTTGTTCTTCTAAGCCAGAGCCAAGAACTTCTTTCAATATTTCTTGTAGTTTTGGTTTGGTTTTTACAAAGTCTCTCAGTTTCTGTTTATCTGGGAATGTCTTAATTTCATTTTCGTATTTGAAAGATAGTTTTGCAGGATATATAATTCTTGGTTGGAAGTTCTTCTCCTTCAAGGCTTTGAATGTGTCGTGCCACTCTCTCTGTGCCGGCATGGTTTCTGCTGAGAAATCTGAAGAGAGTCTACAGGGTTTCCCTTTGAATATTAGCTTTGCTTTGAGTCTTGCTAACTTTAACAGTTGCTGCTTATGTTTCATTTTGTTGAGCTTGATTATAATATGTCTTGGAGTCGTTCTTTTCAGATCTATATTGGGTGGCATACGATATGCATCTGAGATATCTATATTCTCTTCCTTCATGATTTCTGGGGAGTTTTCTGTCAGCAGCTCAGCAACGATACTCTCTGTGTTCTCAGATGTCTCACCCTGTTCAGAGACTCCAATTAATTGAAGGTTGTTCCTCTTAACAGAGTCCCACATGCTTCTTAATGTTTCTTCATTTTTCTTGTTTCTTTTTTCTGATTTCTGCTCATAGATGCTGGCCTCAGTAGCTTTGTCGTCCAAGTCAGAAATTCTTTTTTCTATTTGTTCTATTCTGTTTTCTTGGCTTTGCATTGAAATTTCTATGTCTTTGACTTTGTTCTTCTTCTGTTGGATTTCAGAGTACTGGTGTTCCATCAGATCGAACAGCTTGCTTAATTTTTCATTTTGTTCCACTGCATTTTGTATAAGGTCTAGAAGGGCTCTGTATATAATCATTTTGTGTTCACTTTCTGATGCTTTCATAAAAGTTTCTTCATCTGGAAAACTCCTTGGTTGCTTTGTTTGGGAGCCTTCTCAAGCCATGGCTGATTTCTTGTGTGTCACAAGTGTCTGTTGCTTTTTGGGACCCATGTGAGTATGTGGAGGCTGGAAGAGGTACTGTGAGGATGAACTGCAGATGTTTCTCTAGGCTGTCTTAAAATGTAAAGCAAAAGATATCTGACCACTTCACATTTCAGTTAGGTTTTCAGGTGTAGTGGTCACTCTTCTCAACTGGCAAAGTAAGCGCCACTATTTCCAACCCCAGATGATACAAACTAGTTCAGAATACAGCAATGCTACTGCCCTGTTGGCCTCTGCCGACAGGGCCTAGCCTTAGCCGACACTGCGTCGAGTACCGCTTTTGTGATAGAAAAGCACTTTCTTGTGGGCCGGCTCTGGCTCCCAAGTTAAGAATTAGGTCCAGCTGCGGCCACCATATCTAAGATTGTGCCCTCCACACAGGCAGCAGACAGAAGGGCTAAAGGTGCCAAGAGGTAGTGATTCCTCTGATTCTGTTGCAGGACCCCCAAAGCAGGTGGCAGTAGATAAATTACTGCTTTTCTGTCGGAGAAGCACTGTCCTGTTTCAGGCACTGGCTCCCAGGCTAAGAATGAGGTCCTGCTAGAATCTCCGTATCTAACATGACGTCCTGCACACTGACTGCGAAACTCCGTACAAACGCCACTGAGGCAGATATAAAACGACAGGCTCAAAGTGGCTAGATTAACAGAGTCCAAGCCTGGCTCTCAAAATATGGGAATTTCGCCTGCCTGTCCCCCCACCAGCGTGTCTGAGACTAGCCACTAAGCAAGACCCTGCTCTGCCTGCCGGCCAAGACAGAGGCAAAAAAAAGTCAAAATGGTGCGTTTACCTTCAGTCCGTGAGAGCCAGGGACAGCCAGGCACGGGAGTCAGCGTAGGAGAGGAGGTTTTTCGCGCAGTAGTATGAAGTCCAAAGTAACAGCCCTGTGCCGTGTCCTGGGGCTCCTTAGGTGACCAGAAGGCTCCATTTGATTATCAATTCAGGTCTTGGTTTCCAGAGGGATATAAGGACACATGTGCTTAGTCTGCCATCTTGACTCCGCCCAATCTAGTACAATGTTTTTGTAGTTCATTTGTGTTTTAGCATGTATCAGTGCTGCTTATTGTCTTTTTGTTGTTGCTATGGAATAATGTTCTATTATATGAATGTATCACATTATATTTATTTGTCAGTTGATGAACATTTGTCTTTGTCTTTCTTTTGGTTATCAGGGGACGGGGAAACTACTATAAACGTTGATGTACAAGTCTTTGTGTGGGCACTAGTACTTGTTTTTCTTGGGTAGCTACCTGGCAGTGGGATTGCTACATCATATGATTACTGTATGTTTAACCTTTGGAAGACCTTTCAGACTGTTATGCAAAGCAGTGTATGAGGGTTTTACATTTCCATCAGCAGAGTATGAGGGTTCCAGTGTCTCCATATTCTCACTAACACTTGCTGTTATTGATCTTTTTGATCACAGTCATTACAGTGGATGTTATGGATTGAACTGTGTTCCTTAAAACATGTGTGTAGTAATTAGGCTAGCCCATGATTCCTGGTATTGTGTGATGTTCATATGTGTTGTAAATCTTGCCTCTGTGCTGGTAATGTAAGAGGGTGGGTGGGAATTGCGTTGGTGAGGTAGGACTCAAATTCTAAGACTGTAGTGTGCTTAGAGGTAACATTTTGGGATACAAAGGAAACAAGCAACATTGCAGATCTCATACCACCATGAAACAGTGTCTGGAGCTGAGGGCACTGGGTCCCTGTGCCTGGGAAGCTCCCAGACCAGGGGAAGATTGAGGACAAGGACCTTCCTTCAGAGCTGACCAAGAAAGACTTCTCCTGGAGCTGATGCCCTGAATTTGGACTTTTAGCTGGTTTTTCTGTGAGAAAATAGAATTCTCTTTTTTAAAGCCATCCACTTGTGGTGTCTGTTAGTGAGCACTAAATAACTAAGACAGTGGGTATAAAATAGAATCACATTGTGGTTCTGATTTGTATTTTCTTGTTGTCTATTTTCTTGAATGTCTATTGACATCTGTTTTCAAGTTTTAATTGGGTTCTTTGGCTTCGTATTATTGACTTGTAAAAGTCCTTTTTATGTTCTAGATATTATCCCCTTAACAGGTTAAAAAAATTTCAAGTATTTTCTCCAGTTTTGTGAGCTGTCTTTTTCCTTTCTTGATGCTATTGTTAGGTAAGAAGTTTTTAATTTTGATGTCCAACTTTTCTAATCCATGGTCATCAAGATTTCTGTCTACATTTGCTTCTGAGCTTATAGGTTTAATACTTAAATTTAGGTCTTTGATCCATTTTGAGTTGAGTTTTATGTATGGTGTGAGGTAACATCCATATATATTCTATTGCATGTAGCAATCCAGTTGTTCCAACATCATTCCTTGAAAAGACTATCCTTTTCCCCATTGAAAAATGTATTGACACCCTTGTTGAAATCAATTGACCATAAATAGGAGAGCTTATTTCTGGACTCTTAATTCTATTCCATTGGTCAGTATTTTATTCTTATGCTAATACCACACCTTTAATAACTTTAGCTTTATAGTAAATATTGAAATTGGGAAATGTGATTCCTCCAAATTTATTTTCCCTTTTTAGTATTATTTTAGCTATTAATGATCCTAGTAATTCCATATGAATCTGAAGATCAGCTTTTCCGTTTCTGCAAAGAAGCAAGTTGAGATTTTGACATGATCATGCTGAGTTGATAGATTAAATTGGGGAGTATTGCCACCTTAATAAAAATACATGAACATGGGATGCCTTTCAATTTTTGTCTTTTTTATTTCTTTAACAATATTTTGTAGTTTTCATCATGTAAGTTTTGTATTACCTTTGTTACACTTGTCTCATTCTTTTCATGCTATTTTAAATATTGTTTTCTTATGTCATTTTTAATTAACTTCTTAATTTCATTTCAGAGTTCACTAAACTATTCTGTGTCTAGAATATGCTTAAATTTTTAATAAGTGTCTTGTGTTTTCCAACCTTTCTGCACTCACTTATTAGTTCCAGTGTATTTTTTTAGTGGATTGTTTAGGATTTTCTCCATATAAGATCATATTGTCTGCAAATAGAGATAGTTTTGCTTCTTATTATCTAATCTGATGCCTTTTGTTTCATTTTCCTGCTTAATTTCCATGGCAGGAATTGCCAGTACTATGCTAAATAGAGGTATAAAGAACAGATGTCCTTGTCCTGTTCTTTATCATAGACACTGTGATAATTGCTGTTGGATTTTTGAAGATGGCCTTTATCAGGTTGAGAAAGTTCCCTCCTAGTGTTAGTTTGTTGAATATTTTTTATATCATGAGAAAATATTTAAAAATTCTCTTTCTATGTTTCAGTTTGCTAGCACTTTCTGAGGGGACTTTTGCATCTATAATTCTAAGGGCTACTGGGTAGTAATTTTCTTGCTGTATCTTTATGTGGCTTTAGTATCAGGCTAATGCTGATCTTATAGGATAGAATAAGTTTCTATTCATCTAATTTATCTGTTCTATTAGCAAACAGTTTTTCACAGTGTTCTTTTAATTATTCCATGTAATGTTGATAATAATATTTCTACTTTCAGTCCCAATTTTAGTTATTTGAAACTTCTCTCTTTTTTTCTTTATCACTTTAGCTAAAAGCTTGTCAATTTTGTTGACATTTTCAAAGAACCAACTTTTTCTCCCAAAGAGCCATCTTTCAGTTTCGTTTTTTCTCTATTGCCTTTCTATTCTCCGCTTCACTGAATTCCACTCTCAAAATTATTCTTTCTTTCTTTCTGCTTGTTTGCTTTATTCTTCCCCCCAAATTTAAGCCTTTTAAATGTTTGATTCTTTATCATTAATACACACAAATGCTATTATGGATGGAGAGCAGGGGGACAGGTTACAGTCTTCATAGGGATCAGTGTTTCTACAGTGTCACTTAGAAATTATACTATATTCATTTTATTTACTGAACTAGGCAGCCAGAGGATAGAAACATATACAATGTGGAGTAAACATATTCAGACTGTGAGGAGGAGTGCTAGCAGGAGATGCGGCTTTTTAACATGAAAAATGTATAAGGTGTTTAGTAAAAGTTTCAGAAAACAGACCAAATAAGCAAGTTTATTTTGTTAGAAAACTCCACTTTAATATGGTTTGTTGATATACTTTTATCTGTGAAAGGGCTGCCCCTACCACATCCTTCTGCAGGAAAGGGAGGAGACAGAGATGGGCCTGTTCTTAAGGATGGCGTGGCGTCCTTTTGGATGAAGGCATCTCCTGTGTGACTTTGATTCATGTGGCTGATCCAATCCACTGAAGATGATGCCAGAAGGGGAGGATCACTATTTGATAGAAGAGGACACAGAGGTTCAGGGAGGCAATGTGACTTAGGTTACATGCGACAAATGAGATAGCAGAGTAGGCTAGTCAGCTGTGCTTCCCATGGTGCCAAATACTGTCCCTCTGTTTCCATGTCACACTATCTCCACAAGAGTACCCACATGCCAGGTCCTTCACACTCTACCATTTCAATCACACTACAAGATGGCAATGTCCGTGTTCACTGTATAGGAGTTAGAAAGTCCAAAGACCAGCACAGCACCACCACCTCTTCCAGAGACACCTGATAAAGCTATTCCTCCAACATCTAAAGGGATAGGGAAAATACAGCACAGATTTTCCTCTTTGATGTATCTTATTCTCACTGAAATCTGTTGCAACAGGGTTGGGTCCTTTGCCTTCAGTAATTCGACAGAAACAAGATGTGGTGAGCCCTACCTGACAAAACTTATACCAGAATAAATCAGCATAAATCCTCAGCACCCCCCCTTGAGATCCTTCAGAATCTTGTCCCCCAGACCTGATTCTCACCAGGCCTGGATCCAAGAGTGTCTTCAGTGCACTTGGAGAGGGTCCCGGTTGACTTCCTGGGGTCAACTTTTACTGGACGGGGCATTATCAGGAAGTAGTTTGGTGAAGTGGTTACCTAAGTGTCAAATCCATAGCACAGTTCAGTATGGTGTTATCTGGGTTCTGTGAGTAGGCACAGCTGAGGGCTAGGTGAGCATCTTTCCAGCAATAAAAAAAACCTGATGGAGGAGGTACCTTCTTCATACCTTTCTGAGGGGCTCATGTCCTGGCTTCTTGGGGCTTGGAAGTAGATTTAAAGACTTGCTCTCCAAAGTGTGCATAAGAGAGACAAAAGGCAATGACTTACACTTTCTTTGGGGAAGTTTATGCAGGAACTACCTTGTTCTTAGCAGCTCATGAAGCTATTTAATGTACCTCCATTTGAAACTAAACAAAGATCTGCCAGGCATCCCTCTCTCAAAGATTTTAGGAAACTCTGTGCACCACTGTGCAAGGTAAAGAGAGAAGCAGATGGTAATCAAAAATGAGAGGAGGAAGAGACAGAACACAGTAGCTGCAGGAGGTTTGACAGACTCTCACAGGACAAATGCTCTTGATTTATAGATGAAGCAACAGTAATCCAAGGAGGGGGCATAATGAGACCAATGGCCAGCCCCCCTGCTCATACTGGGTACTCACCTCCTAAACCTTAACAAAGAACTGTGGTAGCTGGAGTGAGGACCCTGGGAGGCAGGGAGATTGCTCATCAAGATGCAAGCTTCAAGCTTCAGCAGCAGTGGGAGGAAATGGAATCCCGGCACCTCTTTCCATTGCTTTAGGTTTTTGTTCTATTTTCACTGTCTCAAAGTGGAAGATTAGATTATCAATTTGTGATGTGTATTTTATTATTTTTAAATACAGGCATTTATAGCTATACATTTCTCTGTAAGTGCTGTATCCCATAAATTTGGCATATTGTATGTTCATTTTAATCTATGTCAAATTATTTTTTAATTTCTCTTTTGATTTACTCTTTGACTCATTGTTTCTTTAGGAGTTACTTGTTTCATTTCCACATATTTGTAATTTTTCAAAATCTCTTTCTGCTAATGATTTCTAATTCTATTTAATTTTGGTTGGGAAAAATACTCTGTGTGATTCTAGTTCTCTTAAATATATTGAACTTTGTTCTATAGCCAGTTGTGTGACATATTTTGGGGAATGTTCATGCATGCTCCAGAAGAAATATTAATTCTGCTGTGTTCCTTTGCAATGTTCTATAGATACCTGTTAGGTCTAATTGGTTTATAGTGTTGGTCGTGTCTTCTGTTCCTTATTGATCATCTACCTCCTTGCACTTATTAAAAATGAGGTATTGAAGTTTTCAAATATTTTTCTTAGTTATCTATTTCATGTTTGGGTTTTTCCTCCATATTTTTAAGACTTGTTTATTAGGTATGTATGTGTTTGTAACTGTTATATATTCCTGATGAATAAATGCTTTTCATTACAACATAGTGTACTTTATCTCTAGTAAAATTTTTCATTTGTTTATTTTAAAGTCTGCTTTGTTGATATTAGTATAACCACCTTAGGGTTTTTTTTTATTTTTTAAGATTACTATTTTCATGATAAATGTTTTTCCATCCTTTTCTTTGGATCCTATTTGTATGTTTATGTCTAAAATATCTCCTGTAAACAGTGTATAGGTAACTCTTGTCTTCTGTTGTTGTTGTTTAATCCAGTTGGACAATCTCTGTCTTTGACTTAATTGTTTAATTCATTTACATTTTGTGCAATTATTGATATGGATATATTTATATGAATTATTCATAAAATATATCCATGAGTCAGACCCGACTCGACAGCACTTGGCTTGGCTCTGTATTTTTTTCATTTTTCCCTTTGCATTGCCAAGTCTCTATTAACCTGTCTTCCATCAGTTAAAATCCACTATTCAGTCTCCCTAGTCGAGTTTTTGTTTTATTGTACTTTTCAACTTCAGATTTTTCATTTGGTTCTTTGTAACAATTTTTATCTTTTTCTTGGTGTTGCCTGTTTAATGAGACATTGTTATTATGCCTTTATTTTGGGGGGGTATAGTTTCTTAATTTGTTTGAACATACTTGGGATCATTTTCTGAAGTTTTGGTCCATTAAGTCTGATACCTGGTTACTTTCACAGATGGTATCTGTTGCTCGCTTTTCTCTGGTGTGTGAGTTGAATATTTTTGTTTCCTTGGATGTCTCCTAACAATTTTTGAAAACTAGACAAAGTAGACAACATATTGTAGCATCTCTGGATATCTACTTCTCTCTTCCTTATTGGGGCTTGCTATTTGCTTATTTGTTAGTGTTTTGGCTGGACTATTTTAGTGAATTCTATTTCTCCCATAACATGAAGCCTCTGATGTCTTTACTCAAAGGGTGCAGCCTTGGCCATACACCTGTTACCTTGGGACATATAATGAGTTTAAGAAAATTGGGGGAAGATTAAGGAAAAAGACATGGCCATCATAAAATAGCATTGCATAACAAACTATTTACTGGGGTTGACAAGTTGAGAGCCATATACAAACTGTGGCACCCCGTGGAAAGAGGTCTTCCATAGGTAAGTGCTACAAAGAACCACCCAAAAGGAGAAGTGGGCATGAAAAACACCAAGAAAGAAGACTAAAGAGGAGAAAGGAAGTTTGTGTATCCCCAGGTTATATTCTCCCGCAAGAGGCAGGTGAGTCTCTGAGTCAGAGAGCTCCAAAGGACAGCAGGATCTTAAGGTTTTTGTAACTAAAGGATTTTTTCTTTTTATTTAACATAACTGAGTGAAAATGTACATTCACATATAAATTTACATGCCCCCCTATATGCAGCTTCCACTGCTCTCCCTGTCCGGTGACTGCACACTATTCCTCTCTGCTCCATACATGTCTCATCCTCCCAATAGTCTTCTTTCCCCTCCTCTCCGTCCACTCCCCTTCCTCCAGCCAGAGGTCGGCAAGATGATATCCTGTAGATGTACAGAACCATAAAGTGCTTCCAATATATGGTTACTCTGCATTGCCAAGTCCAATCCATTCCTGTCCAAAGAATGGACCTTTGTTATAATTTATGGGAAAGGGCAGCATCAGGGCAGGGGGCCATGCTCTCAGAGGATCCCCAAAACCACTGGACCATCAAATGAGGTCTTTTAGTGGAGATCTCATGATGCATCCCTTTTTATGCTTGTGTTGCCAGTGAGGCTCCTCTCTGTGAGCTCCGTCGTGGCTATCACTGGTGGTGGCCGGACACCATCCAGTTCTTCCGATCCCAAGTCGATGTAGGCACCCACTCTTGTGGGTCTCTCTGTCTTCTTGGTTGTCTTTACCGCATGCCATTTTGGCCCTCGGTGAGCATCCGTTCCTGCTGAGTTGAGACCATTTGCTGTGTCCTCGGATGGCAGCTTGGCAGCTTTTAAGACCCCAGATGCCACTCACCAATGTGGGGTGCAGAGAGCTCTCTTAGCAAAATGCTAGTTGTGCCAATCGGCCTGGAATTCACCTAAGAGCATGGTCCCCCACCCCCCGCCCCAGCTACTCTATCCTTGCAGTATTGAGTTAAGATGGAAGGAGTATTCAAATTGTGCTGAAGTCCACGTAATGTTGTTCTTGTTCCTAATGTGTGCTGTCACCGCTTTCTCCCAACTAGATTTCTAGTAACTATCTAAACTAAACCCTCCCCCCTCCCCCTCCTACCCTCCCCTCCCTTGCAGCTGTGAAAGAGTCTTTTCTTCTATACACAAGTCTGTTTTTGAGATCTTATCGTAGAGGTCTCATACAGTATTTGTCCTTTTGTCACTGACTACTTTCACTCAACATAATGTTTTCCAGTTGAAACCAGGTTAGGAGATGTTTCCTGGAATCATCGTTATTCTTTATCATTGCGTAGTGCTCCATTGAGTATATGTACCACAGTTTACCTATCCATTCTTCTATTGTTGGGCATCTGGGTTGATTCCATCTTTTTGCTATTGTGGACTGTGCTGCGATAAACATTCTGGCGCATGTGTGAAAGGCCTTGAATCTGTAGGATATATTCCAAGTAGTGGAATTACTGGGTCAAATGGTATATCGATATCCATTTTTTTAAGGAAGCACCAGATTGCCTTCCAAAGAGGCTGGACCATTTTGCAACCCCACCAACAGTGTAGGAGGGTTCCACTTTCTCCACAGCCTCTCCAGCATTTGTTGTTTTGTGTTTTCTGGATCATGGCCAATCTTGTTGGGGTGAGATGGTATCTCATTGTTGTCTTGATTTGAATTTCTTTAATAAGTAAAGATAGGATTTTTTCTTATCTAGGGCTACCTGCTGTTTGGGTGCAGTTTCTTGGGTTAAAGAAAGCAAGCAGATACTAAGTGGCTGAAACCTGCTTATCCGAGCTGTTTTAAAAGCAGTTGGATATGTACAAACTTGAGTTTGGTGCTGGAAGCTTTATGGGCTAAGAGCATCTAATGACTACGAAGATGTAAACAATGTGGAGCCAACAAACAGAGGCCGTCTTAGGCCCATTTATGTGATTGGCTTTACAAGTATCACATCACGTTGTAAGGCTCCACTAGTTTGTGGCTGATTATTCCACTGTCTTTGCAAATGTCCCAAAGTATAAATTATGCCAAGTCTGATATAATTAATTTGGGCCTGTTTGCAGCATTTTTGTTTTATTTTTCATTTATATAATCATATTTTTATTGTAGAAGTTTTGATAAAAAATTTGTAAAGGAAAATTGTTTTTTTTGATGAAGTACTTAGTCGTATACATAGCCTGCTTTTTAATTGGATTATTTGTCTTTCTGTTGTGGAGGTGTTGGGTTTCCCTTAGATTTTAGAGATTAGACCTTTCGGTATCATTTGTCACAGAGAATTCTTTCTATGTCTGTAGCTTTTGTTTTACTCTTGGTGAAGTCTTTTGATGAGCACGAGTGTTTAGTTTTAAGAAGACCACAGTTATCTAGCTTATGTTCTCGTTTTGTGTATTGTTAGTTATGGTTTGTATCCCATTTATGCTGTTTATTAGGGCCTCTAGTGGATTGGGAGTGTTGACCTGATTGTTCTTCGGTGATCTTTACAGTTTTTGCTTTTATATTTGTCTTTAATCCATTTTGTATTAGTTTTTTGTGTGTGATATAAAGTATGGTTCCTATTTCTTTCTTTTTTTTTTTTTCAGATGGACATCCAATTTTAACAACATTGTTTGTTAAAAAGATTGTCTTTTCTCCATTAAGTGGACTTTGGGCCCTTGTTGATCAGGTGACTATAGGTGCAGGGATTTACATCTAGGTTCTCAATTCTCTTCCGCTGGTCAGTATATCTGTCATTGTAATCAGTTTTAACTACTATAGCTGTATAGTAGATTCTGAGGTCAGGCAGTGTGAATCCTCCTACTTTATTCTTCAATAGTGTTTTACTTATCTGAGGCCTCTTCTCTTTCCATGTGAAGTTAATGATTACTTTTTTCATCTCTTTAGAGAATGCAATTGATATTTGAATCGGATTGCATTGCATCTGTAGATTTCTTTGGGTAGAACTGACATTGTTACAATGTTGAGTCTACCTATCCATAAACATGGTAGCTTTTTCCATTTATGTAGATCTGTTTTGGTTTCTTGCAATAGTATTTTGTAGTTTTCTTTGTATAGGTGTTTTCATCCCTGGCTGGATTTAGTCCTAAATATGTATGTTTTTAAAGGACCATCATAAATAGTATTTTTTTTCATGATCTCCTATTAGTTGTTCTCTTTATTGTTGTGTAGGAATTCAGCTGATTTTTGTATATTTATCTTGTATTCTGCCATTCTGTTGAATCTTTGCATTTTCTTGTGGAGTCTTTGGGCTTTCTACATATAATATCATATCATCCACAAATAGAGACAGTTTTACTTCCTACTTCTTACTAAATCAGATGCCCTTTGTTTATTTTCCATGCATTATTATTATTTTACTTCTGGTAAAATGTTAAACAGAAATGGTGAAAAAGGTAACCTCATCTTGTTCCTGTTCTCAGGGTGAATGTTTTCAGCTTTTATCCATCAAGAATGATGTTCACTGTTGGTTTTATATAGATGCCTTCTATTAGATTGAGAAATTTCCCATCCATACTTATTGTATTTACAGTATTTATCAGGAATGGGTGTTAGGCTTTGTCAAATACCTTTTCTGCATCAGTTGAAATGATGATGTGACTTTTTAAATTTGATTTATGTGTTAGAGTATATTAATTGATCTTGCATACTTGGTATAAATCCCACTTGGTCATGTATTATTTTTTGTTATGAAGCTGAGTTCTCTTGGCTAGAATTTTGTTGAGAATTTTTGTACCAATATTCACAAGAGATACTGGTTTGTAAACAAACTTTTTATGTGATGTCTTTTCCCAGTTTTGATACCAGGGTTATGTTGGTTTCATAGAATGAATTTGGAAATGCCCTTTTATTTTCTATGTGCTGAAACAGTTTGAGTAGTACTGGTGTAAGCTCCTCTCTGAATGTTTTGTAGAATTTTCCAGTGAAGCCATCTGGGTCAGGATTTTATTCTGTTGAAAGTTTGTGTCTGGCTACTACTGTTCTGTGTGTTAGATTCAGATTGTTGGCTGATGTTGGTTCTGTAACTGATGGACTCCCTTTACCAATTCCTGTAAATTTGGCTTGGATTTTACATATTCCCTTAATTTCTGTTTACTGTAAGTCTCCTGTCTTTACTATCAGGTTTGTGTTAGAGTTTTGCAGAATATATTATTCTTTGTTGGTAATTATTTTCTTTCAGAGTTTATATAGCCCTCCCATTGCCTTCCTGTCTGAATGATTTCTGCTTGGTAGTGAGACCTTAGTTTTAGTGTTTCCTCTTTGTATGAGACTTTTCACTTTTGTCAAGCTTCTCTCAGGATTGTTTCTTTGTCTTTGGTTTTGGTGAGTGTGATTATGGATATGTCTTCTTGACTTTCCTTTGGGGTCTCTCCTATATGGAGTTTGTTAAACTGTTTAGATGGTCAACTTTATATCTTTCATGGTATTGGGTAAATTTTCTGTCACCAGATCTTCAATGATCTCTTTATTAGACATTTTCTTCTCCTGTTCTAGAACTCAGATTACATGCAAATTTTTGCTCTTGATTGTATTCCAAATGATTAAATTTTATTTTTTTTCTCGATTTTTCCTCAAACAAGATGGTATCCAAAGGTTGTTCCTCAGTTTCACTGATCTTGTGTATTTTTCCTTAATTTTGTCTGTTTTCCTTCAACTCTTCCCTAATGTCTTGAGGAACCCAAAATATTAGACTTTTGAATTCACTATCAGGTAGTTCCAGTGCCTTTTCTTCTGTTGGTGCTTTATTTTGGTAGCTTACTAGAGCCATCCTGTTTCTCTTCTTTTTGTCTCCCACTTAGCTCAGTGCACCACATCTTGAGCTAAGTCATGAAGACATATCCATAATCACACTCACCAAAACCAAAGAAACAATCCTGAGAGAAGCCTGACAAAAGTGAGAAGTCTCATATAAAGAAGAAACAATAAGACTAAGCTCTCATCAGCAAGCAGAAATCATTCAGACAAGAAGGCAAAACAACATAGAACACTGAAAGAGAAAATTACCAACATCAAAACATATATGTATGTACCTGCATGTGTGCGTGTGCGTGTGCATGTGTGTGTGACAGAGAGAGATGATTCTGCTTGCTGTGTCTGAGACATTCAGGGATTATTTTCTTTTTAAATTAATTTAAAATTTTTTTTTGTTTTGCTTCTTTGTTTTATTTGGTTATGACCAGACATGTGTTTTGTTACTTGCTTGTCTGTGGGCATGGCAGTTCTTACAAACTTGTCCAGGTGCAACACTGGGTGGGCAGGGTTGGCAGGTAGAATCAGGAGTTCCAAGGTCTATACAAGTGCCTCTTGTGGGCATAACACTGGGCACACAATGCAGAGAGGAAGGAGGGAAGAATCAAGTTGTAGTGTGCTGCCCTATGTGGGAGAGAAAGTAAAGAGAAACAGAAGCAAACAATGAAGAAAGAAATGTAAACAAGATTGTGGTCTGGTGAAAATTGGTGAGAGTAGAGCAGAACCAGGGAGACTGTGCACCTGTTGCTATCCAGCTGAGTGGTGTAACGCAGCTTGTGCGGAAGGGGTAGGGGCACCACACAAGACTAGGTGTGCAGGAGAAAGGCAAGGAAGGAAAGGGAAGAGAAGGAAAGTACAAAAAAATAAAAAAACCGTGGAAAAAATATGGCACCTCTTGAGAGAACTATCCTTGGGGATGCAGTGGAACCAGGATGGTAGTGATCTGTTGTCATGACACAGTCCCTCAGGAAAGGGTAGAGGAAACACAGGGTCGGATGTTCTGTCTCCTGTTCAGATTCTGTGTACCTGCCTTCTTGTTCTCAGTGCCCAGGATCATTAACAGCTATGCTCCAATATGGAGAATCCTTGCCATGTTAGCTCACAGGGACCACCACTCCAAAGTTCCCTTTGATCTCTGTTCTCTGTTAAATTATTCTTCCTTTCTGTGCTCAATCTAGTTCTTTATCCCTTTTTTTAATGCTTAGGGTTCCAGGATTGATGTTTGTATCTGCTTCACTTAGCTTTTTTGAGTCTTTGCTACAGAGCACAGTGCTTGTCTATATTGTCATGTTGACTCCATTTCTAGTAAATTTTCTCAACTAATAGTTTTGCTTCATTTGCTACATGCCAGTGCTTTTATGACAATATCACATGGAATATGCTTGTGAAGCTCATACTACCATCCTGGAAATCACAGTCCTCCCATATTGTATTTGTCTATCCTTGGTTGATTGTGTTTCTGGCTGTTATTTTTTCTTAGTATATTGGCTTTCTAGTGTCATTCATTGATCACAAATTCTTAATTTTAACAAGAATTCATTAGTTAGCATAGTCAAATCCGTTAATTTTTTTACTTAAAGATTTACACTTTTGGAGTCTTGTCCAAAAATAACTTCCAACATCAAGTAAAAAACATGTTCTGCTGTATTTTACTTTTGGTAGCATTACACTTTGGTACTTTACAGCAGGTCTTTAATTTCATCTGTATATATTAGGTACAGTTACAAATTTATTTTTCTGCAAATATTTAGCCAGTTTCTTCACATCATCTTTTAAACATTCCATATTTTCCCCATGAATTTGTGATACCATGTCTAGCATATGAAGTTTTTATAAATACCTAGCCCATCTCTGAGTACCAAAAGCCCATTGTTGTCAAACCAATTACAATTTACAGTAAGTCAATAGGACAGAGTAGAACTACCCTATAAGATTTCCAAGGAGTTATTGATTTATTTAACCTGATGAACTTTTCCTTAGCAGCTGGGCTGTTAATCACTGATCCACCAGCCTCTGTTTCTAGGTAGACTCCTGTTTAATTGTTTTATTTGTCTGTTTTTCTGTTACTACTTCTTCCTTTATTTGCCTATAAAGTATGTTTTAATATCTAGTTGGACAATCTCCCTCTTTGGTCTACATTCACTTACAAAATTATATTAGTTATTCATGCCCTGTATATATTCATTTTCTGTATATATTTTAGAATGTTTGTTGAATTCCTTAAAAAAGCTGTTGGAATTTTATTTGAAATTACATGAATTAATTTAGACATAATTAACATCTGATCAATTTTAAGTGTGTTATGCACATGAGCTATCTATTTTTCTATGTCTTCTTTTCTGCCCCTTAATAGAGTTTGAGAATTTTTCTCATAGTGGTCTCATGCATTCTTACTAGGATAATTTATAGACAATTTATAGATTATGTTACTATGTATAATAAAATCTCATTATTATATTTCTGTTGTTATAGCTAATGAAAAGGTAAGTTATAATATGCAAGTACGTTTTGTCAAACTGTCAGATTCTTATTAGCTCTGTTTTTGGTTTATTCAGTTTGTAGGGTTTTCCTTAGAGTAATAAAATAATCTCAGATTATAAGAAAGAAATCTACTTGACATAAGTTTTCAAATTTATTAGCCTATTGTTGCCTAGATGGGCTTCCCCTTGGATGTATTTTTTGACTACTCAATCCTATCTCACTCACTGCAAGATCCAGTCATGATGTGTCTCCTTCCAGCTCATACTTCCTGTTGCTCTCTCACCCCCTCACTCACTCCATTCTAGTCGACCAGCTGTCCTGCTGTTTACCTACCATGTCACACATACTTCTACTCAGCACTGACACTGCCTTGTGCCTGGTGAGCTTGCTCCAACAGGACTTGCTCCTCTGTTTCCTTTATGTCTCTGCTTAATTGTCACCTCATTAGAAGTTTTTTTGTTTTGTTCTGTTAATAACCTTTATAAAAGAACACTACTACCCCTCCTGCTTTATTCCTTTTCAAACCCTTGATGTATATATATATATATATATATGTATATATATATACATCTGTGGGTAAGCTATGACTTTTTATTGCTCACTTTTGCATCACCAGTACCCACCATGTAAGGTATACAGGAGATACTTGATGAATGAAAGGAGGCTGACCCCATCTCTGCATGTGGCAAAGCTAACAGAAAACAGTTAGAACAACTAGGTTTGATAAATAAAAGTATAGCAATAGGCTGCCATTGGAAGGGGTGCTTTTTTTGTTAACAACCTGGCCATCTTGAAATTTATGCAGAAATAATTCTAGTGGGAGAAAAGTAACCATTTACATGTTTAATTTCTATAATAATTGATGCATATTTGTTAGTGAGCAGACTTTAAAAGAATGCAACCCAAAGTTTTTAGTTAAATACTTCAGTTTGTGATTGTGCAGTTCCTACAGGCAAGTGCACTTATGTTGAGCATTTTTGAATGACTTATCTACAGTGCAAACAAAATAGTATCAGAGAATTTGTTTGTTGATCAAAGGCAGGTCTTTGGAATCAGACACCACCAGTTGCTGTCCAGATGACCCTGACTCATGTTGACTTCATATGTGTCAGAGTAGAACTGTACTACATGGGGTTTGCAATGGCTCATTTTTCAGAAGCGGATTACCAGTTCTTTTTTTCTGAGGTGAATGTGGAACTGTCAATCTTTCAGTTAGCAACTTAGTGTATTAATCATTGTGTCATCTGGGGATTCTGGGATGACACTTGCCCAGATAGTTACTGGGGTTTAAATCCTAAGCATGACCACCTCCAAAACCATTGACCAGGGATGAGGACAATGGTAGTGAGGCAATTTACTAACTGTCAGCTAACCCTTTGTAAAATGGACACAGTTGTCATACCTCTCTCTCAGAATTGCTCAGAAGATTAATTGATGAAATATATGAAAAGCACTTAGGAAAGTTAAATTGTAAGTATGTATTATTTATTTTTATTATTATCCATACCATCGTGCAACAACAAGAACAAGAACGGTAACAACAGAATATAGCACCATGAGAGCAGGACCAGATCTATTTCTAGCATTCACAAATACATTCCTACAACTTAGCACTTAGTTCAAGCCAAGTGCCATCGTAGACATTTAATAATGCCATTCAAAAAGTAAATATCAGGCTGATGAATTTAATTTAGAACAAATTTCTATGTTAATAATTTGCAGGGGGCAGATTCCAGATGGCAGACTAAGCACATATCTCCTTATATCCCTCTGGAAACCAAGACCTGAATTGATAATCAAACAGAGCCTTCTGGTCACCTAGTGAGCCCCAGGACACGGCACAGGGCTGTTAATTTGGACTTCTTACCATTGAACAAAAAAACCTCTCTTTCACTGACTCCCGCTCTTGGCTAGCCTTGGCTCTCATGGACTGAAGGTAATGCATCATTTTGACTATTTTTTTCTCTGTCTTGGCTAGCAGGCGGAGCTCGGTCTTGCCTAATGGCTACTCTCAGACACACTGCTGGTGGGATAGGCAGGCAAAATTGCCATATTTTGAGAGCTAGGTTTAGGGCTCTGTACACCTAGCCACCTTGGGCCTGTCTTTTTATCTCTGCCACAGCATGGTTTGCATGGAACCACCAGTGCCTATGTGTGGGATGCAATGTTGGATATGGAGATTTTAGCGGGACCTAATTCTTAGCCAGGGAGCCAGCGCCTGCAAACAGGACAGTGCTTTTCCAACAGAAAAGCAGTAGTTTACACAGTGTCACCTATGATGGGGCATGGCAACCGAGGCTGAGGACTCACTACGTCTTGGCACTGTTAGCCCCTCTATCGGCCGACGTATGGAGGGTGCCATCTTAGATACGGTGGCTGCAGCTGGACCTAATTCTTAGCTTGGGAGCCAGAGCCTGCACACAGGAGAGCACTTTTCTATTAGAAAAGCAGTCATTTACACAGTGTCGCCTAAGACTGGGCCCTGTCAGCAAAGGCCAACAGGGCAGTAGCATTGCTGTATTTTGAACTAGTTTGTATCATCTGGGGTTGGATATACAGGTGCTTACCTTGCCAGTTGGGAAGAGGGGCCTCTATACCTCAGAACCTGATTGACTTGGGAAGTGGTCAGATACCTTTTGTTTTACATTTTAAGACAGCCTAGAGAAACATTTGCAGTCCATCCTCACAGTATCTCTCCCAATCTCTACTTACTCACAAGAAACCCCAAAAGCAACAGATACTTGTGGCAAACAGGAAATCACCCATGGCTTCATAAAACTCCCAAACAGAACAATCAAGGAGTTTTCCAGATGAAGAAACTTTTCTGAAATCATAGGAATGTAAATAATAGGAAGGATTATATGCAGAGCCCTTCTAGACCTTATACAAAATGCAGCAGAACAAAATGAAAAATTAAGCAAGTTGTTTAATCCGATGGAACACCAGTATTCTGAAATCCAACAGATCAAGAACAAAGTCAAAGGTATAGAAACTTCCATTCAAAGCCAAGAAAACAGAATGGAACAAATGGAAAAAAATAATTTTTGACTTGGAACACAGAGCTACTGACGCCAGTGTCTATGCGAAGAAATCAGAAAAAAGAAACAAGAAAAACGAAGAAGCATTAAGAAGCATGTGGGACTCTATTAAGAGGAACAACCTTCGATTAACTGTAGTCCCTGAACAGGATGACACACCTGAGAACACAGAGAGTATCGTTGCTGAGCTGCTGACAGAAAACTTCCCAGAAAGCGTGAATGAAGAGAATATAGATATCTCAGATGCATATCGTACGCCACCCAATATAGATCTCAAAAGAAAGACTCCAAGCCATATCATAATCAAGCTTAACAAAATGAAACATAAGCAGAAACTTAAAGGCAGCAAGACTCAAAGCAAAGCTAACATTCAAAGGGAAATTCTGTAGGCTTTCATCAGATTTCTCATCAGAAACCATGCTGTCATGGAGACAGTGGCATGACATATTCCAAACCTTGAAGGAGAAGAACCTCCAACCAAGAACTATATATCCTGCAAAACTATCTTTCAAATATGAAAATGAAATTAAGACATTCCCTGATAAACAGAGCTCAGAGACTTTGTAAAAGCCAAATCAAAACTACAAAAAATACTGAAAGAAGCTCTTGGCTTTGGCTTAGAACAACAAACCCACTAACTTTATATTTTAGAAGGGCACATTATCCAGAATTCTACTCAGTTAGGGAAGACTCCAAACTCAATCACAGCTTTAATACTGAAAGAAACAATCCAGTCATTATCCTGAAAACTGTGATACCATCACATTAAAAAGAGGGATGTACTACAGTCATTATAGTCCTTCCAGATGGAGAGGAAGTTGAAAAGACTGGTAGTAATTAAAATTGGGTTTATATATTGTTTATTAAGGGGGATCATAGGGACAGCCATAAAGCATAACAAAGACGCAACATACCATATCAAGAAATGTAACACAGGAGTCTCAAAAACTACAAGACCAGCTCGGAAAAAGATGACAAATTAACTCACCAAAAGAATATTCCAGAACAGACTAATAAGAACAACAGAGAAAACATCAACACAAAACTAAACATATCACAATGGCAACACTGCACACATACCTATCAATAATTACATTGAATGTGAATGGATTGAATGCCCCAGTGAAAAGACATCGAGTGACATCTTGGATCAAAAGACATGACCCATCCATATGTTGCCTACAAGAGACTCACTTGAGACTAAAAGATAGGAACAAACTGAAAATGAAAGGATGGAAGAGTATATATCAAACTAACAATGAACAAAAAAGAGCAGGTGTGGCAATTCTAATCTCAGAAAAAATCAATTTTAATGTAAAATCCACCGTTGTGGACAAAGATGGACACTACTGCTGAAAGGTTTGGTACACAACCAAGACTTAACTATATTAGATATTTATGCACCTAATATCAGAGCACCTAAGTACATCAAAGAAACACTGACTACACTCAAGAAAGAGTTAGATCACTCCACAGTAATAGTGGGAGACTTCAACACTCCACTCTCAGTACTGGATAGATCATCTAGAAAAAAGCTCAATAAAGATACAGAAGATCTCATTACCACAATTAACCAACTAAATCTCATTGGTATATACAGAACTTTCTACCCATCAGTAGACAACTACACCTTCTTCTCCAGTGCACATGGAACATTCTCCAGAATTGACCATGTGTTAGGACATAAAGCAATTCTCAACAAAATCCATACCATTGAATTAATGCAAAGTATCTTCTCAGATCATAAAGCCATAAAATTTGAAATCAACAGCAGACAAAACATAGATAGAAAGTGGAACTCTTGGAAACTGAACAACATCTTGCTCAAAAAAACATGAGTTATAGAAGAAATCAAGGATGAAATAAAGAAATTTCATGGATTACAATGAGAATGAAAACACTTCCTACCAGAAGCTATGGGATACAGCCAAAACAGGGCTCAGAGGTCTGTTTATCACTATAAATGTACACATCTGGGAGGAAGAAAGAAACCAAATCAAGGAACTAACCCTTACAACTTGAAGAAGTACAGAGAGAACAACAGAGGAACCCCTCAGGCAACAGAAGAAAACAGATCATAAAGATTAGAGCAGAACTAAATGAATTAGAGAATAGAAAAACAATTGTGAAAATTGAAAAGACCAAATGCTGGTTTTTTTGAAAAGATCATCAAAACTGACAAACTACTGGCTAAACTTACTAAAGAAAAACAAGAAAGAAAAGAAATAACCCAAATAAGAAATGAGAGGGGAGTTGTCACACCAGATCCAACAGAAATCAAAAATATCATAGCTGAATACTATGAAAGACTGTACTCTAACAAATTTGAAAACCTAGAGGAAATGGACAAATTCCTCGGTTCGTATCACCTACCCAAATTATCACAACGTGAAGCAGAACAACTTAATAAACCCACTACAAAGGAAGGAATTGAAAAAGTCATAAAAAAACTGCCAACCCAAACAAGCCCAGGCCCAGATGGCTTCACCACAGAATTCTACCAAGCTTTTAGAGAAGAATTATCTCCAATACTGCTGAGAGTATTTCACAGTATTGAAAGGGATGGAGTACTCCCAAACTCATTCTATGAAGCCAGCCTAACCCTGATACGAAAGCCAGGGAAAGACTCAACAAAAAAAGGAGAACTACAGACCAGTATCACTCATAAATCTAGATGCAAAAATCTTCAACAAAATTCTTGCCAATAGAATACGACAACATATCCCCAAAATTATCTGTCATGACCAAGTTGCCATCCAAAGCACAGCAAATGGTCCCAAGTCAGCAGAATGGATGCTCACTGAGGACCAAAACAGCAACCCAGAAGACAGAGAGACCCACATGAGTGGGACTGGATGAAATGGATAATGCCCAGCCACCATCAGGTGTAGCCGTGATGGAGCTCATAAAGTTGAGTCTCACTGGCAACACAAGAATGAAAAGAGGTTCACCCTGAGATCTCCACTAAAAGACCACAATTGATGGTCCAGTGGTTTCAGGGTTCCCCTTGGAGCATGGGCCCTGGCCCTGATGCTGCCGTGCCATAAATCATAACATAGGTCCACTCTTTGGACAGCAGTGGATTGGACTTGGAGACACAGAGTGACTGTATATTGTGTGCATTTTATGGTTCTATGTATCTATAGGATATCATCCTGCTGACCTCTGGTTGGAGGAAGCGGAGTGCGTGGAGAGGAGGGGAACGGAGCCTGCTGGGAGGATCAGACATGTATGGAGCAGAAAGGAATAGTGTGCTGTCACTGGGCAGGGAGAGCAGTGGAAGTTGCATATAGGTGGGTATGCAATTTTATGTGGGAATCTACATTTTCACTCAGTCATAATAATAATAAAAAAATAATTATAATTTGCTTTACATTACTTACTATGTTTGTATATGACAGTTATGGCACGGAATAAGCAATGGTCTGCTCTATTAATCTGCCAGAATTTGAATCTGCTTATTAGTGTATACATTCAAATTTCTTACCATGGATATTTTTACAGAATTGAAGTTGTATAACAGTGAAAGAAATTTAAGTCTCATCTGGTCAAAATTTCTTATTTCATGAATGAAAGCACCAAGTCCACTCAAGGTAGGTGACTTACCCATAGTCATACACAACAAATGGAGAACAAAGCTACTTTTTTCAGAAACCATTTCACCAAAAGGGCATGAAAAAATGAGAGGGGAGGTTTTCAACTTCTCTCAGTATATCAGAGAATAACGTGAAGATGAACTGCAAGTTGCCTGGATGAGAGAAGAATACACCTCATGTTAGAAATGAAAAGAGCACTACGCAATGATAAAGAATAACGATGATTCCAGGAAACATCTCCTAACCTGGTTTCAACTGGAAGACATTATGTTGAGTGAAAGTAGTCAGCGACAAAGGGACAAATACTGTATGAGACCTCTACGATAAGACCTCAAAAACAGACTTGTGTATAGAAGAAAAGACTCTTTCACAACTGCAAGGGAGGGGAGGTGGGGGGGAGGGTTTAGTTTACATAGTTACTAGAAATCTAGTTGGGAGAAAGCGGTGATAGTACACATTAGAAACAAGAACAACATTAAGTGGACTTCAGCATAACCTGAGTAGTCCTTCCATCTTAACTCAATACTGCAAGGATAGAGTAGCTGGGGCAGGGGGTGGGGGACCATGCTCTTAGGTGAATTACAGGCCAATTGGCACAACTAGTGTTTTGCTAAGAGAGCTCTCTGCACCCCACATTGGTGAGTGGCGTCTGGGGTCTTAAAAGCTGCCAAGCTGCCATCCGAGGACACAGCCAATGGTCCCAACTCAGCAGGAACAGATGCTCACCGAGGACCAAAATGACATGCGGTAAAGACAACCAAGAAGACAGAAAGACCCACAAGAGTGGGTGCCTACATCGACTTGGGACCGGAAGAACCGGATGGTGCCCGGCCTCCACCAGTGATAGCCACGATGGAGCTCACAGAGAGGAGTCTCACTGGCAACACAAGAATAAAAAGGGGTGCATCCTGAGATCTCCACTAAAAGACCTCAGTTGATGGCCCAGCGGTTTTGGGGTTCCTCTGAGAGCATGGCCCCTGGCCCTGATGCTGCCCTTTCCCATAAATTATAACAAAGGTCCACTCTTTGGACAGGAATGGATTGGACTTGGCAATGTAGAGTGACCACATATTGGAAGCACTTTGTGGTTATAAACATCTACAGGATTTCATCTTGGTGACCTCTGGCTAGAGGAAGGGGAGTGGATGGAGAGGAGGGGAAAGGAGGTTGTTGGGAGGATGAGACATGTATGGAGCAGAGAGGAATAGTGTGCAGTCACCGGACAGGGAGAGCAGTGGAAGCTGCATATAGGTGGGCATGTAAATTTATACGTGAATGTACATTTTCACTCAGTTGTGTTAAATAAATAAAAATAAGAAATGAAAAGAAGAAAAATAACTTGACACTTCTCTTAATTAAAACAGATTTTTTAAAATATAAAAAAGGACAGACATTCTAGTGAGAAATGGAGCAGTTGGAGCGTATTAATAACCCTTAATCTTCACTGCATATCAGAATCATACTGGGAGCTTAAAAAAAAGATGTCTAGAAACTATCCCAATAGATCTGGCTAGGCTAGGTCAGGCAGTTCCTGAGCATCTTCTGAGGTGAATATATACATAAGCAGCTTATAGAGACAGAGGATCAGGGACAGCAGTCTATTACTGCCTCTGTGCTATTTTCAGGCAATTATTTGTATTTTCCTCTTAGTATCAATTTCCTACAAGTGTACAGTGCATAATTTTAGAGATCATAAGGATGAATGACTAAAACAGAAAACATTTAACACAAGAGGTGAGTCTGTTATATTTTCTAGTCTTACACAGAAAAAAGTGGGGACATTAGCCTCTCTTTATTAGAGAGCAAACCTTTTCTGAAGGTGAGAGAATGTGTTGCAGTCTCAGAGGTAGCTTGAAGCAAGTTAAAACTTCTCGACTCAAAAAAAATATATGGTCCTAAAGTAGATGGTGGAAGAAAAAGGGAAGCAATTGTTGAAGATAAACTCAACTTTAAATTCATGGTTGTTCTCTTTGCAATAGTTATTATAATGCTTAACTAAAAAATTTCAAATATGCAGAGGCAGACCAAGATGTCAAGGTAGTCAGATTCTTCCTATGATTCCTCTAATAACAAAGACTCAAAAGAACAAATGAATCAGTTACCTAAAACATTCTAGGATCCCTGAACATAAAAGACAAACTTGAGACCTTGAAATGAGTGACCGGGAAGGGAGAGTACATGCAGAAGTACCTAGAACTGTCCAAACCTGACCCAGTGGGATATGGCTGCAGCCAGCATGGTGAAAAGTGTTTGGAGTGCATCCTCCTCAGTGGGAGAAAATGAGCAGCAGAGAGTCACTAGAACCTCCAGAACCAGTTAAAAAATGGCAGTTGATTGTCAAAAGGTATGTGGCTTGTGTCTAACCTACCAAGAGTGGATCTAAAACCTTTCTTTGGGATAAACTTTTCTCCCTTTTCCCAATGCTTCCCCTTCTCTTCTCTGCATTGTACCTGGCTTTGGAATGTGATGCAATTACCTGAGCCAGAATGAGGCCTCGTTACCCAACCCTGAGCCATTGTCTTAGATTCAGAGAGGAAACCATTTAACAGACAGGGGGAAGGCATAAAAAAAAAGCCTGCCAGCTCCCCTGAGAGGTAAATTCAAGGCAGTTCTTTCAATCTAGGATCAGGCATAGGGGACATACCTTCCTCACAGACACGCAGGGTCAGCTTTCAGCCCCTTGCTTTTCTCAGTGACTACACCCAGATACCTGTGCCTACACCAATCACTCCTGCCCATCTATAACTTTAGGGGAAAGCCTGCAGCACACACTTGGTGATTTAATACCTGGACACCTGAATTGAATCCACACCAAAAGAGTGAAGGGATTCCTGGGCTTGCATGCCTAGTAGCAGCTCTAACCACCTGGTGATGAGACTTAGAACTTCACAGGCACCAGTAAGCAAACTAGCACACATGACCAACTTATTTGAACATTTGGAAACAAAACAAAACAAAAAGTTAGGACACAGTAAACAGAGAAAAAAATAAATACAACAACTTACTAATGGGTTTGAGACAACAGTCAATATAAAATCACTTAAGAGGACATACCACAAGGGTGTTGGAAAGCTCCCAAAACAAAGAATCAAGCAATTTTCCATTTGAAGAGAACTTCCTGAACTTTTCAGAAGTAGAATACGAACAATTAATATTTAGAACTCTTGAAGAGATCAAGAAAGAGACTCAGCAAAATGCAGAGCATAATGGCAAACTGAACAGACTGCAAGAAAGCATACATAGATAGGAAGTAGAAATTCAGAAAATTAGAGAATTAGACAACCCAGTAGAAAGTCAAAGGAGCAGAACTGGGGCAATGCAAAGCAAAATTAGTGTGATTGAAGATAAAGCAAATGGCACCAACATATTTGAGAAAAAATCATTTTAAAAGAATTTTAAAAAATAATGACACACCAAGAATTACGTGAGAAACTCTATCAAGAGGAACAATCTATACATGATTGGAATACCAGAACAAAATGGAATAACAAAAACTGCAGAGAGAATTGCCAAAAATCTGCTGACAGAAATCTTCCCTGATATCAGGAAATGTGAAAAGATATTTATCCAAGATGCTCATCAAGAAGGTAATGTGATAACATACCAAGCCTTGAAGGAAAAAAATTTCCAGCCAAGATGTATATGAAAGAAAACTATTTCTCAAATATGATGGAAAAATTAGGACATTTCCAGATAAACAGGGATTTGTGGAATTTGCAAAACCGAAACCAAAATTACAAGAAATACCAAAGGATATCTTTTGGTTACAAAATCAATAACATCAAGTAACAATCCAAGACAAGAATGCTGAACAGAGCCACTGGATATCAACCAAGATAGGGAAATCACAAAAATAAGTCAAACACGGAAAGCAGGAAAATAGGTCATCATTTAAAAGATGAGAAGATGGCAACATTATGACAAAAAAGGGACTTGAAAAATTGTAGTCAGGGTGGCAGAGCCAAGATGGCAGATCAAACACACATCTCCTCAATTCCTTTTGAAAACTAAGGCCTGGATTGATATCATAATTGAACAGAATACTCTGGACACCCAGGGAACCCTAGGGTATACCACAGGATTGTCAGATTGGACTACACACTGCTAAACAGGAAACTTCCTTTCTCTGGCCTGAGCCAGCAGATGCTGAACTCCACTCGTGCTGACTCACTGCTTGGGCAGACTGCAGGTACTGATGCTTTTTTGTTTTTTCATTTTTTATTGTCTGGGAGGCAGGGGATGGCATGAGCCGGCTAATACACTGAACTGCAGTGCTAAAGTAAATAGCGTATACCACAGCAGAGAGACAATGTGTGGGATAGCCATGTTTTGAGAGCCTGGCTCCTGAATGAGGGCCCCACTGCCCCACAACATTCTCTTTTCTGAGCTCTGCCATGTGTTTTGTGGTTTTGTGCAGGAAGGGCAAGTCAGCTGGGATCCCATCTTGGTTGGCTGGGAGGCAGAGTCATCCAACTGGAGGCCTTATCAGGGACTAATTTCCAAGCTGAAAGAAAGCTGTGTTTACCACAGTGTTATTTTATAGGTAGCACCCGATTGAGGATGTCAGCAAGGTCAAAATCCCTCCCTACTTTGAACTACATCATAGTATCTGGGGAGAGCCAAAAAGGTGCTTCTGTTGTCAGCTGCAAAGTGGGGCCTGCCATACCTGACAGCCTGACTGATTTTGGCAGCTATTGGACAACTCCTAGCTTTTTAAAATAAGACTACCTGGAGAAATAACTGCTGAGAAGCCTGGTAGCATCTCTTCCAGCCTTTACTGACCCACATCACAGAGCGAATTGATAGCCCTCCATAAGTAGAATGCCTTCTTTGCCAGAGAGGAGGTAGAGCCTGGCACCCAGAGACTACACTGGGACCAGTCACTAGAGTACAGAGAGGCATCTGGTGACCAGCTCTCTTCTCAAAACCACATCTTAGCTCCTATTGAAGAAACACCAGAGAAATCAAAAGCCTCTAAATAGCACAAATCATCCCTAACCATTTAAAGAAAGCCCACCGTGGCTCAAGACAACTCCCAAAATAATGAAAAAACTTCCCAGATTAAGGAGACTTTCTGAAACTCTCAGAGATCAAGTACAAAAGAATTATATATATAATCCTCCTAGAGATTAAACAAATTTCAGTGGAGCAAAATGAAAAATTAGCCAAGCTATTTGAACTGATGGGACATCAATGAGCTGAAATCCAGCAGATGAGTAACAAAATTACAGAATTAGAAACTTCAATCCAAAGCCAAAAGAGAAGAATTGAAGAGACAGAAGTCAGACTTAGTGATGCTGAAGACAGAGCAAATGACACCAGCATAGACTAAGAGAAATCAGAGAAAAGACATAAGAAAAAAAGAGAAGCATTAAGAAACATGCAGAACTCTATTAAGAGGAATAATCTACAATTAACTGGAGTTCCTGAACAGGGAGGGATAACTGAAAACACAGAGAGGATTGTTGCTGAGCTGCTGACAGAAAACTTCCCTGAAATTATAAAAGGAGCATAGATATCCAAGATGTATATTGAACACCACAAAAGCCAGACAGTAAAAGAAAGGCAGCAAGACATATTATAATCAGCTTAATAAAATGAAACACAAATAGAGTTTCTTAAAGACAGCAAAGCTCAAAGCGAAGCTAACATGTAGAGGGAAACTCTGTAGGCTTTCATCTGACTTCTAGGCAGAAAAAAATGTTGGTAAGGAGGCAGTGAGATGACACATTGAAAGCCTTGAGGCAGAAAAACTTCCCACCAAGAATTATATATCCTGTGAAACTGTCTCTCAAATATAAACATGAACTTGAAATTTGCAAATAAACAGATTAGAGGCTTTGTAAAAATCAAACCAAAACTACAAAAAGTACTGAAAGAAGCTCTTTGCTTAGAAAAGCAAAACCATTAAGTGTATATTTAAGGAGGCGATGCAGGACACCACATCCAGAAACCTACTCAGGGAAGTCATGAAACTCAATCAAAGCTACAGTGTTAAAAGAAGAGAACCAATAATCGTATCACAAAAACTACAACACCATCACACTGAAAATAGGGATATACTACAGTAGTTATAATCCTTTCAGATGGAGATAAAGTTAAGAACATATGAAGTTAAAATTTTGTTTAAACTCAGAATATTAAGGAGGATTATAAATGTAGCCACAAAGCACAATAACAGTGCAACATATCAAAACAAGAAATGTAAAACAGGAGTCTCAACAAGCACAAAACCAACACTGAAAAAGATGAAAAGTCAACCTGTAAAGAAGAATCACTCAGAAGAGAATATTAAGAACAACATAGAAAACACCAATACAAGAGAAAGTACATCAAAATGACAGCACTAAACACATACTTATCAGTAATTATACTGAATGTAAACATACTGAACACTCTGATAAAGAGACAATGAGTAATATCCTGGATCAAAAGACATGACTCATCTATATGTTGCTTATAAGAAACACAAATTAGATTCAAGATTATGAACAAGCTGAAAATTGAAGGATAGAATAATATATACCAAGCTAAAAATATACAAAGAAGAGCAGATGTGGAAACACTAATCTCAGATAAAAATGATTTTAATGTAAAATCCACCATTGTGGACACAGACTGTCACTATTTATTGCTGAAAGGTTCAGTATGGGAGCAGTACTTAACAATATTAAATATTTATGCACCCAATACCAGAGCATATAAATACGTTGAACAAACTCTGACTACACTGAAAAATGAGATAGGTCATTCCACGACAATAGCAGGAGACATCAACACTCCACTTTCAGTAATGGACAGATCATCCAGAAAAAAGCTCAGTAAAGACATAGAAGATCTTATTGCAACAGTTAACCAACTAGACCTCATCAACATATACAGAATTTAAGTACACTTCTTCTCCAGTGCACCTGGAACATTTTCTAGAGTAGACCAAGTGTCATTACATAAAGCAAATCTCAACGAAATCCAAACCATTGAACTATTGAAAAGCATCCTCTCAGACCATAAAGCCATAAAAGTCAAAATCAATAGCAGGAAGAAAAAAAAGCATAGATAGAAAAGTGAACTCATGGTTATTGTCTAACAAAAGTCATGGGTTATAGAAGACATCAAAGATGAAACAAAGAAATTTATGGAATCAAATGAGAATGAAAACACATCCTACCAGAACCTATGGGATACAGCCAAAGCAGTGCTCAGAGGTCAATTTATCTCACACATCTGGAAGGAAGAAAGGATTCAAACCAAAGAATTAACCCTACAACTCAGACAAATAGAAAGACAGCAACAGAGGAACCCCTCAGGCACTAGAAGAAAATAGACAATGAAGATCAGAGCAGAACTAAATGAACCAGAGAATAGAAGACAATTGAAAAATTAACAAAACCAAAAGCTGCTTCTTTGAAAAGATCAACAAAATTGATAAATTGTTGGCTAAACTTATAAAAGAAAAACAGGAGAGGAAACAGATAACCCAAATAAGAAAGGAGATGGGAGATGTCACAGCAGACACAACTGACTTCAAAAGTATCATAACTGAATACTATGAAAGACTGTATATTCTAACAGGTTTGAAAATTTAGAGGAAATGGACCAATTTCTAGAGTCGTATCACCTATCAAAATTATCACAAGGGGAAGTAGAACAACTTAATAAACCCATCACAAAGAAAGAGATTGAAAAGTCATCAAAAAACTGGCTCAGAGGGCTTCACCGGAGAGTTCTACCAAACTTTTAGAGAGGAGTTAACTCCAATACTACCAAGACTATTTTACAGCATAGAAAGGGATGAAATACTCCAAAATTCATTCTATGGAGCCAGCAGAACTCTGATATGAAAGCCAGGGAAAGATCCCAGAAAAAAAAGAAAATTACAGACCAGTATCTCTCATAAATCCAGATGCAAAAAATAAAATCCTTGCCAGTGGAATTCAACAACATTTCAAAAAAAAAAAAAAAAAAAAAACTCTTCATGACCAAGTTGGATTCATACCACGGATGCAAGGCTAGTTCAACATCAGAAAGACAATTCATGTGATCAACCACATAAATAATACGAAAGACAAGAATCACCTGATTTTTGTCAAGTGATGCAGAAAAGGTATTTGACAAAGTCCAACACCCATTCATGGTAAAAAAAATTCCATCAAAATAGGAATTGAAGGGAAATTTCTCAATGCAATAAGGGATACCAATGCCAAGCCAACTGCCTGCATCATCCTGAATGGAGACTGACTGAAAGAATTTCTCTTGAGAAGGAAAACTAGACTAGGATGCCCACTCTCACCACTTCTATTCAACATTGTACTGTAAGTTCTGGCCACAGCAATTAGACAATACAAAGAAATAAAGGGCATCTACATTGGCAGAAAAGTAAAAATCTGCCTATTTGCAGATATGATTCTATATGCAGAGAGTGTTAAAGAATCTGTAAGTGAACTACTGGAACTAATAGAAGAGTTCAGCAAAGAATCATGATACAAGACAAGTATAGGTGAATGAGTAGGATTCCTTTATATCAACAGAGATCATCAAAAAAGAAATCAAATCAATACCATTTACTATAGTCTCCAAGAAGATCAAATACCAAGGAATAAATCTAACTAGAGAAATAAGAGACCTATACATAGAGAACTACAAGACCTTATTGCAAGTAACCAAGAGAGACTCACATACATGGAGAAATGTACCCTGCTCGTGGACAGGAAGACTTAACATTGTGAAAATGCCTATCTTATCCAAAGCAATCTACATATACAGTGCAATCCCAATACAAATTCCTGTGACCTTTTTTTTTTAAGGAGATGGAGGAACACATCATCTACTTTCTTTCTTTTATTTTTTATTATGGTTGAATGAAAATGTACATTCCCAAATAAATTCACATGCTCACCTATATGCAGCTTCTACTGCTCTCTCTGCCTGATGACAGCATACCTCTCTTCTCTGCTCCATACATATCGTATCCTCCCAACAGTCTCCTGTCCCCTCCTCTCCACCCACTCCCCTTCCTCCAGCAAGAGGTCAGCAGGATGACATTCTATAGATGCATACAACCATAAAATTCCCACGAGATATGGTCACTCTGTGCCACCAAGTGCAATCCATTGCTGTCTGAAAAGTTAACCTTCATTATGATTTATGGACAGGGGCAGCATCAGGGCCAGGCCCATGCTCCCAGGGGAACCCCGAAGCCCCCGGACCCACAACTGCGGTCCTTTATTGGAGATATCAGGGTGCACCCCTATTTATTCTCCTGTTGCTAGTGAGACTCAACTCTGTGAGCTCCACTGTGGCTATCGCTGGTGGTGGCTGGGCATCATCCAGTTCTTCCAGTCACGAGTCAACGTAGAGACCCAATCACGTGGGTCTCTCTTTCTTCTGGGTTCTCTTTTCCCCATATTGTTCTTGTCCTCGGTGATCATCCGTTCCTGTTGAGTTGGGAACATTTACTATACCCTTAGATGGCAGCTTTTAAGACCCCAGATGACACTCACCATGTGAGGGTTACAGATTCCTCATTAGCAAAATGCTAGCCGTGCCAATTGGCCTCAATTTCACCTGAAAGCATGGTTCCAGGCTAACAGCCCCAGCTATTCTGTCCTTGTAATAACTGGGTTAAGATGGGAGGAGTACTCAAACTGTGTTGAAGCCAGTTATTATTAATATTCTTTCTTATGTGTGCTGTCAGATTTCACCCAATCAAATTTCTGTTAACAATCTAATCTAAATTCTCCCTCCTTCACCCTTCCTCCCTCCCTATCCTTACAGCCATCAGAGAGTGTTTTCTTCTATGCATGCATCTGCTTTTAAGTTCTTATCGTAGGGGTCTCATACAGTATTTGTCCTTTTGTCGCTGACTGCTTTCACTCAGCATAATGTCCTCCAGTTGAAACCAGGTTAAGAGATATTTCCTGCTGTAATAGTTGTTCTTTATCATTGCATAGTGTTCCTTTGAGTATATATACCACAGTTTACCTATCCATTCCTCTGTTGTAGGGCATCTGGGTTGATTCCATCTTTTTGCTATTGTGAACTGTGCTGTGATGAACATTCATGTGCATGTATCAGTTGGTGAGAATGGCCTTCATTCTGTAGGATATACTCCAAGCAGTGGAATTACTGGGTCAAATGGTATATCTATATCCATTTTTTTAAGGGAGTGCCAGATTGCTTTTGAAAGAGGTTGCACCATTTTGCAATCCCACCAACAGTGTAGGAGAGTTCCAATTTCTCCACGGCCTCTCCAGCACTTGTTGTTTTGTATTTTTTGGATCATGGGCAACCTTGTTGGGGTGAGATGGCGTCTCATTGTCATTTTGATTTGAATTTTTTTAATAGCGAATGATCGAGAGCATGTCTGAATGTGTTTTTTGGCTGCCTGGATCTCCTCTTTAGAGAAATGTCTGTCCATCTCCTTTGCCAGTCACTTAATTGGATTATTTATCTTTTTCTTATTGATATTTTGTAGTGCCTTATAGATTATGGAGATCAGGCATCGGTCTGATATAGAGTTCTCAAATATTTTTCCCATTCTGTAGGTGGCTTTTTAATTCTATTAATAAAGTCTTTGGATGAGCAAACGTGATTGATTCTTAGTAGTTCCCATTTATCTATTTTCTGTTGTGATGATTGTGGTTCGTTTGACAGATTTTGAAGTCTGTCTACATTGTGTATTAAAACTTCCACTGTTGTTCCTACTTTCTCTTGGATGAGCTTTATCATTTTAGATTTGATATTTAGGTCTTTTATCCAGTTTGAGTTGGTTTTTGTACAAGATATGGGTCTTATTTTTATTTAGTGCAGATGGATATCCAATTTTGCCAGCACCATTTGTTGAAGAGATTGTTTTTACCCCAGTTTAACATCTTAGGGCCTTTGTCGAATATTAACTGTCCATTGGTAGATGATGTCATTTCTGGTGTCTTGACTCTGTTCCACTGGTCTGTCTGTTTTTTTTTTTTTTTTTTTACCAGTACCAGGCTGTTTTGACTACTGTGGCAGTGTAATAGGTTCTAACATCGGGTAATGAGAGGCCTCCCAGTGTGTTCTTCTTCTTTAGTAATGCTTTGCTTATCTGCGGCTTCTTCCCTTTCCAGACAAAGTTGGTAATTTGCTCTTCCATCTCATTAAAAATTGTCACTGGAACTTGTATTGGGATTGCATTATATAAGTAGATTGCTTTGAGTAAAATAGACATTTTCACAATGTCAAGTCTTCCTATCTGTGAGCAGGGTAGGTTTCTCCATTTATGTAACTCTCTCTTAGTTTCTTGTAGTAAGAGTTTGTGGTTCTCTTTGTAAAGGTCTGTTGTTTCTCTGGTTAAATTTATTCCTAGGTACTTTATCTTGCTAGAGGCTATATAGTAAATAGTATTGACTTGGCGATTTCTTCGTTAATAATCTAGTTGCTGATATAAAGGAATCCTACTTATTTACTTATGTTTATCTTGTATCCTGAGACTTTGCTGAACTCTTCTATCAGTTTGAGTAGTTTCCTTATGGATTCTTTGGGATTCTCTGCATATACAACTGAATCATCTGCAAATAGGGAGAGTTTTTGTTCTTCTTTGCTGATGTAGATCCCCTTTATTCCTTGGTCGTGTCTAGTTGCTCTGATTAGACCTTCTAGTACAATGTAGAATAGGAGAGGTGACAGTGGACATCCTTGTCTAGTTTCTGTTCTCAAGGGAAACTGTTTTCAGTCTCTCTTCATTCAGAATAATGTAGGCAGTTGAGGAATTGGTCATCTATTCCTATTTTGCTGAGAGTTTTTAGAATGAATTGGTATTTGACTTTATCAAATGCCTTTTCTGCATCAATAGACAAGATCAGGTGATTCTTATCTTTTGTGGTATTTATGTGTTTGATAACATTAATTGTTTTTCTGATGTTGAACCAGCTTGCATCCCTGGTATGAATACAACTTGGTCATGATGGATTATTTTTTGGATATGTTGTTGTATTCTATTGGCAAGAATTTTGTTGAAGAGTTTTGCATCTAGATTCATGAGTGATATCGATCTGCAGTTCTCCTTTTTGGTTGAGTCTTTCCCTGTCTTTGGTATCAGGGTTATGCCGGCTTCATAGAATGAATTTGGGAGTATTCTATCCCTTTATATATTGTGAAATAGTCTTAGTAGCATTGGAGATATCTCTTCTCTAAAAGCTTGGTAGAATTCTGCAGTGAAGCCATTGGGTCCCGGGCTTTTTTTGGTTGGCAGTTTTAGGATGACTTTTTCAATCTCTTCCTTTGAGATGGATTTGTTAAGTTTTTCTGCTTCACTTTGTGATAATTTTGGTAGGTGATGTGATCTAAGAATTTGTCCATTTCCTCTAGGTTTTCAAATTTGTTAGAATATGAGTCGGATCTGACTTGACGGCACTTGGCTTGGCTACAATCTTTCATAGTATTCAGCTATGATATTTTTGATTTCTGTTGGATCTGGTGTGACAACTCCCCTCTCATTTCTTATTTGGGTTATTTCTTTTCTTTCCTGTTTTTCTTTAGTAAGTTTAGCCAGTAGTTTGTCAATTTTGACGATCTTTTCAAAAAACCAGCATTTGGTCTTTTCAGTTTTTTAAATTGTTTTTCTGTTCTCTAGTTCATGTAGTTCTGTTCTAATCTTTATGATCTGTTTTCTTCTGGTGCCTGAGGGGTTCCTCTGTTGTTCTCTCTCTTCTTGTTCAAGTTGTAGGGTCAGTTCTTTGATTTGGTTTCTTTCTTCCAGATGTGTGCATTTATGGAGATAAACTGACCTCTGAGCCCTGCTTTGGCTGTATCCCATGTGTACTGGTAGGAAGTGTTTTCATTCTCATTGGAATCCATAAAAGTCCTTTATTTCATCCTTGATTTCTTCTATAACCCATGGTTTTTTGATCAAGGTGTTGTTCAGTTTCCAAGAGTTCCACTTTCTATCTATGTTTTTTCTGCTATTGATTTCAAATTTTATGGCTTTATGATCTGAGAAGATGCTTTGCATTAATTCAATGGTATGGATTTTGTTGAGAATTGCTTTATGTCCTAACACATAGTCAACTCTGGACAATGTTCTATGTGCACTAGAGAAGAAAGTGTGGTTGTCCACTGATGGGTAGAAAGTTCTGTATATATCGATGAGGGTTAGGTGGTTAATTTTGGCAATAAGGTCTTCTGTGTCTTTATTGAGCTTTTTTCTAGATGATCTGTCCAATATCGAGAGTGAAATGTTGAAGTCTCCTACTATTATTGTGGAGTGATCTATCTCCTTTTTGAGTGTATTCAGTGTTTCTTTGATGTATTTAGGTGCTCTAATATTAGGTGCATAAATGTTTAATATTGTCAAGTTCTGCTTGTGTATTGAACCTTTCAACAATAAATCCTGTCCATTCTTGTCCACAACAGTGGATTTTACATTAAAATCGATTTTATCTGAGATTAGAATTGCAACACTTGCTCTTCTTTATTCATTGTTAGCTTGATATTATTCTTCCATCCTTTAATTTTCATTTATTCCTATCTTTAAGTCTAAGGTGAGTTTCTTGTAGGCAACATATAGAGGGGTAAGGTCTTTTGATCCAGGATGTCACTTGACTCTCTTTACTGGAGCATTCAGTCCATTCACATTCGATGTAATTGTTGATAAATATGTGTTCAGTGCTGTGATTGCGATATGTTTATTTTTGTGTTGATGTTTTCTCTGTTGTTCTTATTAATCTGTTCTACGACCTTCTTTGTGAGTTGATTTTTCACTTTTTTCAGGGTTGGTTTTGTGTTTGTTGAGACTCCTGTATTACATTTCTTGATACGGCATGTTGCTTTTTTATTATATTTTACGGCTGCTCCTATGATCCTGCTCAGTAAAGTATATATAAATCCAATGTTAGTTACTCCCAGTCTTGTCAACTTCCTCTCCATCTGGAAGGACTATAATGACTGTTGTACATCCCTCTTTTTAATATGATGACATCATAGTTTACATGATATGATCACTAGATTGTTTCTTTCACTATTATAGCTTTGACGGTGTTTGGAACCTTCCCAAACTGAGTAGGATCCTGGATAATGTGTCCTTCTAAACTATAAAGTTAGCGGTTTTGTTCTTCCAAGCCAAGAGATTCTTTCAGTATTTCTTGTAGCTTTGGTTTGGTTTTTACAAAGCCTCTGAGTTTCTGTTTCTCTGCAAATGTCTTAATCTCATTTTCATATTTGAAAGATCATTTTGTAGCATATATAATTCTTGGTTGGAAGTTCTTCTCCTTCAAGTCTTTGAATATGTCATGCCACTATCTCTGTGCCAGCATCATTTCTGCTGAGAAATCTGACAAAAGCCTACAGGGTTTCCCTCTGAATGTTAGTTTTGCTTTGAGTCTTGCTGCCTTTAAGAGTTTCTGCTTATGTTTCATTTTGTTAAGCTTGATTATAATATGTCTTAGAGTCTTTCTATTGAGGTCTATATTGAGTGGTGCTTGAGACATATCTTGAGTGTCTAAATTCTCTTCTTTCATAATTTCTGGGAAGTTTTCTGTCAGCAGCTCAGCCACAACACTCTCTGTGTTCTCAGGTGCCTCGCCCTTTTCGGGAACTCCAATTAATCGTACATTGTTCTTCTTAATAGAGTCCCACATGCTTCTTAATGTTTCTTCATTTTTCTTGTTTGTTTTTTTCTGATTTCTCCTCGTAGATGCTGGAGTCAGTGGCTCTGACTTCCACATCAGAAATTCTCTTTTCCATTTGTTCCATTCTGTTTTCTTGACTTTGAGCTGAAGTTTCTATGCTGTTGATTTTGTTCTTGATCTGTTGGATTTCTGAGTACTGATGTTCCATTAGATCAAACAACTTGGTTAATTTTTTGTTTTGCTCTGCTGCATTTTGTATAAGGTCTAAGAGGGTTCTCTATGTAACCCTTTTGTATTCACTTTCTGATAGTTTCAGAAAAGCTTCTTTGTCTGGGAAGTTCTGAGGTGGTTTCTTTTGGGGGCTTTCTGACGCCATGAGTGATTTCTGGGTTACCATCTTCTCCAAAGTTTGTTGCTTTTTGGGCTTCTTGTGGTTAATAGAGGATGGGAGAGATGCTGTGAAGATGGGCCCTATTTGTTTCTCTAGGCCCTCTTCAAATGAGAAGTAAAAAGTATTTGAGAACTTCCAAAGTCAGTCAGGTTTTCAGGTGTATATGTTCCTCTTCCCAACTGGCAAAGTAAGCACCTCAATGTTCAACACCAGATGTTATCAACTAGTTGAAAATGCAGAAAGGCTACTGGCCTGATGTCCTCTGCTGTCTGGCCCCAGCTGTAGATGATACTGTGTAGAAGTCTGCTTTTCCCAGAAAAGCAGTCACTTCTGGGTAGGCACCCATGAATTAGGCCCAACTGAGGCTTCTGTATGGATGACTTCACCTCCTAGCAAAACAAGATGGCGTCCCACACAAGTTTGCCAGCTGGCTGGAACTAGGCTCCTGGTGAAAAGAGAGGCCAAGAGTGCTGAAATGCCCAGAGTCCACAGCCTCCGCTGCTGGTCACCAGTCCCAGGCGACACTGTGCAAAACACTGCCTCCCTGTCAGGAAAGCACTCTTTCCCTGGTAGGTGCCACCTCCCAGTCTAGGAACAAAGTCCAGCCAGGGCCTCTGTCTGGCCTTATCTGTTTCCCCGTGGATCAAGATGGTGTCCTGCACAAGCATGTCTGTATGGCTACCACATGGCGGACAGAAAGATGGGCCAGAGGAGCTGAGGCATAAAAAGTCCAAAGTCAGGCTCTCAGATCCTGGCAGTTACACTTGCTGGTCCCACCAGCCGTGTGTCTGAGACCAGTAGCCAGTCAAGTCTGAGCTCTGCCCACTGGCCAAGACAGAGGGAAAAAAAAATCAAAATGGTGAATTACCTTCATTCTGTGCAAGGCTCTGCTCGTCAAGAGTAGGGTCAGTGAAAGAGAGGAGGTTTTGCATTTAGTGGCATGAAGTCCACATTAACAGTGCTATGCTGCATCCCAGGGCTCTCTAGATGTCCAGAAGGCTCCGTTTACTTATCATTTCAGGTCTTGGTTTCCGGAGGGATTTAGGGAGATGTGCATTTAGTCTGCCATCTTGACTCCTCTCCCACCAACTTTGTTTTGAAATGGAAGAAAACTGGGATAAGCAAAGTACCACTGAAGAAAAAGAAAACAATGTGAGACTTCACATTGCCTGACCTTGGAACCTGTTACACTGCCACAGTAGTCAAAACAGCTGGATAGATCAATGGAACATAGTTGAGACCCCAGAGATGCCATCATCCTATTATGAACAGCTGATATTCAATAGATGCCCTAAGATTGCAAACTGGGGTAAAAATGGTGTCTTTAACAAATGATGCTGGCAAAATTGGATATAAATCTACAAAAACTTGAAACAATACCCATGTCTCATACCTTACACAAAACTAACTCAAAATGGATCAAAGACCTAAATATCAAACTTATAATAATAAATATCATGCAAGGAAAAATAGGATCAACAATGGAAGCTGTAATATACAGCTCAGACAGATTTCAAAATCTGACAAAAAGAGCATGATCAGCAGAAGATAAAATAGATAAATGGGAACTACTAAGAATCAAACACTTTTGCTCATCCAAAGACTTTATCAAAAGAATTAAAAGACCACCCACAGAGTGGGAAAATATATTTGGTAACTACATCTCAGACCAATGTCTGATCTCCATAATCTACAAGGTATTGCAAAATATCAATAAGAAAAAGGTAAATAACCAAACTAAACAGTGGGAAAGGAGATGGACAGACACTTCCCAAAGAGGACAGCAAAAGACATATGAGAAAATGCTCATGATCATTAGCTGCTAGAGAAATCCAAATCAAAATGACAATGAGATACCATCTCACCCCAACAAGGTTGGCTGTGATCCAAAAAACACAAAACAACAAGTGCTGGAGAAGCTGTGGAGATACTGGAAGTCTCCTGCACTGCTGGTGGGATTGCAAAATGGCACAATCCCTTTGGAAAGCTATCTGGAGCTTCCTTAAAAAGCTGGAAATAGATATACCCATTTGATCCAGTAATCCCACTACTTAGAATATATCCTAGACAATCAAGGGAAATCGCAGAAACAGATACATGAATATGAATGTTTATTGCGGCACCGTCTACAATAGCTAAAAGATGGAATCAACCCAGATGTCCAACAACTGGTGTATGGATAAACAAACTGTGGTATTTATATTCAATGGAACACTATGCAATGATAAAGAACAATGATAATTTTAGGAAGCATGTCATAAACTAGTTTTAACTGGAAGATGTTATGCTAAGTGAAATCAACACAAGGACAAATATTTATGAGATCCCTACTATAAGGACTTAAAAATAGACTCATGTATAGAATACTCTTGGTAGCTGCAAGGGAGATGAGTGAGGGAGATGCCTGGTCATAGATTAGATAGTTGATAGAAGTTTGTTTTGATTAAAGCAGAGATAGCATACGGAGAGAAAGAAGATCAAATTAACTGAACTTCAACATAAACTTCAACATAAAATCTAACACTAACCCAATATTGCAAGGCTAGAGTAGCAGGGGCAGGGGTCTGGGTGCTATGCTCTCAGAGGACATCAACTAGTCTATTGCTAAGAGAGTCTTCTGCACCCCACATTGGGGAGTGGCATCTAGCATCTTAAAAACTAGCAAGCTGCCATCTCAGGTATACCAAAGTGTCTCAACTCACCTAGAATAGATGATCACCAAGAACAACAAAGACATGACAGAAAAGAGTCCAGGAAACAGAATGACCCGTGTGAATGGGTAACTATATCAACAAGTGACCAGAAGAACCAGATGGTGTCTGGCCACCACCAAAGACAGCTGTGATGAAGCACAGAATGTCAAGTCCCAACGACAATACGAGAAAAAGGGGTGTACCTCAAGAAATCCACTAAAAATCTGCAGTTGATTGTCTGTTGGCCTGGGATTTCCCTGGGAGCATGGCCCCTAGATCTGCTGCTGCCCTGACCAGAAAACGTTTCCGAGGTCAACTCTTTGGACAGGAATGCACTGGACTGTGGGGCAAAATGTGACCATATAGTGTGTTTACTTTATGGTTCTATGCATCTATGGGATCCTGTCCTATTGACTTCTTATTAGAAGGAAGAGGAGTAAGGAGAGCAGAAGGAGCTGTAGATAGACAGGCATGCAATTTTAATTTGGATGATATATTTTCACTGAATCACAATAAAAAAATTGTAGTCAGGTCTTTTACATGGAGAGGCAATCAAGAAGATATAAAGAAATTAAAGAATGGTTTAAATTTAGAAAAAAATAGCAGTAAATATTGAGGTAAGCAGAAATGAAATGAAGCCTACACTTCAACATAAAATTACAAGAAAAGCATGAAGTGTCAGCAAATAAAATCCAAAGCAATGAAACAGATAAAAAGAAAACATGTAAAGAAAAGTTACTCGCCACAGAAAATTAAATAGAAAAAGGAATTGTCTATGATGAACATAAGTTCCAAATATCCAATTCTAGTTGATGAAACAAAACATTTCTAATTAAGACCCAATCTAAGCAGTATAAGAAGCTAAAGAAAAAATTCTCAGCAACTGACTTTGTATGATTTATTCCTGTGAATAAATTTCACATTCATTTTTATTCTCCTATTTCCCAAACAATGTATAACATTGCTCTTTTTAGTCTGAAAGTTGAAGTGATGTAGTTTTGCATGCCATGTCTTTTTGTATGAAGAGAATACTTATTAAAAATTAAAGACTAGTGTTATTTTAATCATAATTTTCAGTCTTTATCAACTTTCTCTTGGCTTCTGGTTTTTCCATGAGTGATTACAACTGTTTCTGTACTTAGTAATAGCCGCAAAAAGGCTAAAAACAGTAAATTATTGAGACTGTGTATGGATGGGCACATTAAGCTGAAGAAACATGGAGAAAATATATTATGACAAAGATGAGAAGAAAAGAGAGGAAAGAAACCCAAAACTTTAGAGACTGTTTTTCCCTCACTACAGGTCTAAGGTTTGTAAATAACCTTAAGAATCTAGGCAAAAAAAATAGAGTTGTCATCATCAGCAACAGAGCCACGGAGAGACAAGAAAGATTTGAGAAAAATTAGCAGTTTGGTCATGCTATATTGAATTCAAGGAGACACAGTGCATTTGTGATCATTAATTTTATGTACCAACTTGGTAGGCTATGGTGCCCCTTTGTTGGGTCAAATACTAGTTAAGATATTGACTTCAGGTAAAGGAGATTACCCATGAAAATGTGGGTGGGCCTTATCTAGCCAGTTGAATACCTTAAAGGCAAAAATAAAGGTTTCTGGGAGCAAGATTCTGCCTTAAGACTGTAACACAGAAATCCTGGCTGAGCTTTCAGACCATTTCTGGCCTTATGGATTTGGGACACTCCAGTTCCCACAGTTGCCAGAGTCCATCAGTCTATTTTTGGAGAACCCTGAAAGACATAGCATTCAAATAGAAAAATGACTATGAAACAGTGAGAAATATGTAATTAGACAGATATTAAAACAGCTGCAAAGATAAGCTTACAAGGTAAGATGAGAAATTTAAGTTTATTTTTCTTGCTTTGTATTTGTAAAATAGGTCAGTGCAATGCTGTACAGAGGTTGTTCAATGTTTTATAATTATTTACAAGACAGTTAAAAAATAAAGTTTGATTCTACACTTGTAAGAGTTTATATCTGTTTTCCAGAATGATATTGAAACAAAATAGTCTCCAACCACATAAATAAAATGTTAGGTGAAACTGTTGAAAGAAAAAGTAATAGTTTACAACAATGTATATGTATTTCTTCTTAGTAAACACAAAAGGAAAATTGGTCACGCTTCCAAAGCTTACATGATAGTTAAGAAAGAAAATGTTTTTCAGGGAGGATAGAGTATGTGATTAACCAATAGCTAATTCAGTGACACAAGACAGTCTTTGGTGTCCACTAGGAGACAGACGCTATGCTAGTGCTCAGGGAAGAGTTGTTAGGACATGGTGTGGTCCCAGTCCTCAAGGAGTTCACATCTTACAGTTTATATAGGAAAACAAAGGCACAAACAGATACTAGCAACATATACTGGTTCATAGCAGAATCTGGACACATTTCTGATAATTTTTTATTGCCCATAAAATTTTTCTTTTGCTCTTAGTTGTTTTTGTTTTTTTAATTATATCTCTGATATCCATTTCTTTCTTGTTAGTCTCCTACCGTAACTTCAGCATCCTGTATCTTCCACATGAGCTTTCATGAAGGTCTTTGAACTCGTCTCTCCACATGTCACATACTTTACTTCCAGTTCCTTCTGAATTGCAGCAGTGGTCATTCCTTTCCATTCCCAAGGACTTAAATGGCTTCCATTGCCTGCTCATTACATTTATGTTTCTTGGCCCAGCGCTCAACACTTTAGCAGTCAAAACTCTACCATTCCTGCTTTATCTCTGGTGGCATAGTGGTAAAATGCTACCGCTGCAAACCAAAAGTTCAAACCCACTAGGCACTCCTTGAAAACTCTATTGGGCAATTCTACTCCATCTACAGGTTGATGTGAATTAAAATTAACTCTACAGTAACAGGTTTGATTTTTGGTTTTGGTTTATCTCACCCCAGTGGACAATTTACCAGTTTCTCAAAATGATTCTGTTCTTATTATTCTTTGTGGGAATTCTATTAATTCTCATTATCCTTAGTGAGAATTCTATCAGTTTCAAATGCTCCTCCCATGGAGATATCCCACTCTCATATTACTTCACAATTACCACAAGTGAGTACACTGTTTCTACTCATTTCATCTGCTAGTACAGGTCTCACTTGTTTAGGAAGTGCTTCTTGAGATGAACTGTTTGAGAAACCTTGTCTACAGGAATACTGTGTGTTTCTTGGTAGTTGTTTTTATGGTTGGGTAAATGGTTTGCACTTGACAGATAATCTAAAGATTGGCACCCAGAGGTATGCAGAAGAAAGACTTGGAGATTTGCTGTAAAGATTACAGCCAAGAAAAGTGTAGGAAACAGTTCTACTCTGTTAACACCTGAGTAGGAATCAACTGGATGGCAAAGTGTTTGTTTTTGTTGTTGTTTTTTTTTTTATATATTTATTATCTTCTTTCACAGATTATAAGGCTTTTGAGAGCCTCTCTATTTATTCACAAGAAGATCAACAAGTTACAGCCTTTCCTCCAGAAACAGTGGAACATAGGTACAGAACAGGTTTGTGGTGAAAGTGAAGCCTGGTAGGTCAGGAGACAATTGTCTCAAGAAGGGGACACCTAACGATGAGTAAGACTTATTTGATTCTGGTGGTGAGAGAAGGATTTCTAGAGGAAGCTACCAGATGGTAACATTTGTATAAACATTTAGATCACTATTACCTCTTCAGCCTTACACAAAGTACATAGTTTAATATATATATATATACATATATATATACAAAATGAATGAAAATGGTGAAATGCAACATGATTTGTACAGAAAACTACGAGTCTTCTGGTGGTGCTCAATTCTTCAGTGACAGAAATGGAGAGATAACATGAGCAATGGGCTGAGTATCCATCAAGGAGGGCATTGCCTGCCAGGTTAGTAGGGGTGTTTGAAGGATGGTGTTGAGGCAAGATTTGGGAATTTCACTGATCTGTCTGGTATTTGTGTGGAGGCTGGATTTGAGCAAGGTAAGTCTGATGGGAAGAAGAAGGATAAGAAAGATGTTGTAGCAACAAAGACCTGAAAATGAGCCATAAAGATAAGAGTTGAAGAAAAGGTCAGGAATTTGAGAAAATTAGTATCTTATTGATTACCTATACAAAGGAATGGAAACCCTGGTGGAGCAGTGGTTAAATGCTACAGCTTCTAATGAAAAGGCTAGTTCAAATCTACCAGGTACTCCTTGGAAACTCTATGGGCCAGCTTTACTCTGTTTTATAGGATTGCTATGAATGTGGATGGACTTGACAGCAGTGGGTAAATTTGTATACACAAAGAGGGAGAGAGAGAAGGAAATAATGACTACTAAAATGGTAATTTCAGTAAGCTATAGAATATAGAAAAAAGGGCAACTATTTGGGGGCAGATGATAAGCTTGCCTACTAGGATACCTACAGGGAGTTGTTCAGCACACAAACACTGGAAAGATGACAGAAGGTAGATGGGAGACTGACTAGACACCATAGCTAATTCCAACTCATGGTGACCTCATGTGTGTCAGTGAAGAGCTGTCTTCCTTAAGATTTTCAGTGGTTGGTTTTTAGTACATTGCAGTATTTTTCTTTCAATGTGCCTCTGGGTAGACTCGAATCTCTAAGCTTTTAGACATTAGCTGAGAGTATTAACCATTTGCACCCTATGGAAACAGCTCTACAGTAACACATACGGGGTCTACATCAGTCAGAACTGACTTGACAGCAATTTTTTATGAGGCAGAGCTTTGAAACCCATCACCAGACAGATAAAAGTTGAAACTATGAGAGTAGGCACAGCACTCAAAATAGTGTGAACAGTGGGCCAATGCAGAGCCATTAAGAAACAGTTGGAGGTCACTTCCAAGGCTAGTGACCAGGACACAGTGAGTATCCAATAGGGTTGCTGACTTACATACTAAATTTTACAGGAGAAGCCCAATTTTTCTTTGCTGTTTCATCTCTGCACCACTTGGAACAAATGTGGTAAGGATGCTGAGCCCCAAAATGCGTTAATATAAAACTGTACACTTCTAGGTGAGTTTTGATCATATCAAGGGAAAGATATTCCAGATAAATCTTTAAAGTAAATGTCAAAACATATGCTTAAATAAAGTCACTTAATAAATTTAAGATGAAAAAACTGCTTGATGGACTCTCCCTATTTTTTCAGATCCATTCAGAAGATCAACAGAAAACAGGCAAAACTTGTCTGGCAAGGGGAACACATTACCTGTACGGCTCTTGTACACACAGAGCAGGAAGACTTTCATTAAGCTGACAAACAGTCTCGATTCCTTTTCAGAGTCCAAGAAGATGGACGCATTAACTTTATTTCTAAAGGAATTTTTTTCTTTGTAACCTTTAGAGAAATACCAGCAATTAGAGAAAAGGTGAACCCACAGACAACTAAGCTAAAGACTTAAACACTGTACTCTCAATTTTCTTAGATGACATAAAATTTATGACAATTTAATATAATTCAAATTTATTTCAATGTATTTCACATCATAAACATTTCGTTAGTAACTTTCAAAATCTAGACGTGAATTTCACCTGCTTCCTTGCAATGGTAAAATTTTGAAAATGCAGAGTTACTTGCCAAACTTAGAGCAATTAGATGATAATTAAATATATAGAACCCCTGTCATCAATCATTTCAATAAACCATAAACTAAATGCTAAACTGCTCTTTTCAAGGCCTGATGGAGCAGTGGTTAGGAGCTCGGCCGTTATCCAAAAGGTTGGCAGTTTCAATCCACCAGTTGCTCCTTGGTTAACCTGTGGGGCAGTTTTACTGTGTCCTACAGAGTCACTGAGAATCAGAATTAATTCAAAGGAAACAGGTTTTTTGTTTTTCAGTCACATAAAGTACTTTTTAAAATAAGTAACCTTATTAGAAATTTCACAAGCATTTGCAGATGTAGTTCCCATTATTTAATTGTGCTACTTTTTGGTGAAGCAAAGAGAGAAAATATTTGGGTGATATATTTTATACACATACCAGTTTCACTACTGAAATTTGCACATGCACAAATGATTTTATTTCAACACTGAAATAAACACAATAGAAAAATGATAAGAGCAAATCCCTGAAATACCAGGAAGGTTCAAATTTAGATAACAATTTGCTGTTAGAAAAAATGTATTTTTAGGTTTTGCACCAATATGTGAAAACATTCTTGCCAGATGATATATTGTAAATTGAATTGTCTAGTATTCCGAAACTCTTTCTCTGTGTTCACTGTTTTTCCCCAATGAATTGTACTTCCCACTACAAACCCTGGAGCTCATTTTTTTTAGTAAGCTTTCTTTAAAATACAAACCCAGTTAGTACTTCTTTCAGAAATTGAAATATCTTGCTTATGCCTAATGATTCCCACTATTTGAGGGTGTAATCAAGGAGGACACTGCATAAAGGACCTTTGTCCTCTGAGCTTGGTCTCCTTGACTAACGTCATTTTCTTTTTTACCTCTTTCCCACTGCTATTCCTACTCTAGTTAAATCAAAATTCTTTCTAGTTCCCTGCACTTCTGTGCTCTTGCCACATGTTGTTCCCTGTCTTTCCTAACCCTTTACTTTACTGACTTCTTGTTCTTGAAGACTCAGTTTAACCATCTGAGGAAGCTGTCTTGTTTGCCACATGATGAATAGTAACATGGGTGTAGACTGTTAAACATCTGAAACTTTATGTTCCCTTGTTCTGATTGTAAGTTTTAACCTTCTCCCCTTCCTGCACCCAGATCTGATGATAGCTTCAGCTTCCCTGCCAGACATCTGCTGTGCCCCCTCCCATACTCTGGTTGTTTGGACTTGCTCTCACACTAACTTGGTCTCTGGGATCATTTTTCCTGGCATACCAAGCACTCTCCCTCACCTTTGTTGTTGTCACAAGCCTTAGAGTAGATTCTGACCCCCAGAGACCTTATCGGTCAAACTAAAACCACTCCATAGGATTTCCTAGGCTACCCTAGGTGCTCCTCGGAAAAACTATGTGGCAGTTCTACTCTGTCCTTTAGGTCCCTATGAGTCAGAATTGACTCTATAGCAGTGGCTTGTTTGTTTTGTTAATCTTTGAAGAAGCAGACTGCCAGGTCTTTTCTCCTGTTGAGTGGCTGGTGGGTTCCAATCGCCAGCCCTGAGGTTAGCGATTGAGCACATAACTCAGCATTGTGCAACCAGGCTCCTTTCTTCAGCCTTATGCCACCTCAAGTGCTGTTTTCTTCTGTTTGCATTTCTAGTTAGCATCATGTTACTGGGGATTAACGGTGGTGTGATAATGCCAGTGAGCTTCTGCTTTTCTGCAGTGCAGGCCCTGGTCGCTGCTTAGCAACCACTTCAGTCATTTGTTGTTAAGCTTTTATTTATTTATATGTGTGTGAGTGTATGTAAAAATTTCCTCAAATCCTGAATCCTGAGGCCACTGGTCCAATATATTTTAACATTTTAAGCAAACAGCTTCACTTCTGGCTAGTGGAATGATTGAGTTTACCCACCATGAAGGCTCAGACTTCCACAGTTTCCACCCACATTGTAGAAGGATGGGTCCTTTCTCAACCCGCTGGCACACTTTTTCAGCATTTTCAGACACACTGTTTCCAAGCAACTACATCCCGGACTTCAAATAAATACAGCCAGAAATGTGAAAACAAACCAATCCAATAGATACTCTGTCATGGATCGAATTGTGTCCCCCCCAAAATATGTGTAGCCATGTGGCTGGGCCATGATTCCCAGAGTCTTGTGACTGTCCTTCATTTTGTGGTTTTCCCAAATTGTATGTTAAAGTATTAGGGTGGGGCTATAAATCCCTTCATAAGATTACTTCCCTGCTCTGCTGTAAATGGAGTTTCCCTGGAGTATGGCCTGCCCCACCTTTAATCCTTTCATGCTATGAGAGACAAAGAATTGGAAACCTTGCACCATCAAGAAAGCAGCACCGGGAGAAGAGCGTGTCCTTCAGACCTGAGGTTCCTGCACCAAGATGCTCCCTGGACAAAGACTGATGCAATACCGGCCTTTCCTCCAGAGCCAACAAGGGCAAAGCTTTCCCCTGGGGTGGACATCCTGAATATGGACTTGCGGCGTACCGGACTATGTTAAGAATAAACCTTCCTTTGTTAAAGCCATCCATTCTGTGGTATTTCGACTTCTACTGGTTCTTTAAGTTACTGTCTTTTCCCTTTCTTCACTGCCAGTGTATTAAAAAGTTAGTTATAGCTCCCTTGACCCCGATTAAATTACTTGCATCCTGCTTTCTTACCCATTCTAAAATTTGAAATTTAAATTTAAATTTACTTTACATTTGAAAAATTACCTTATAGAATGATCTTTCTTCCTCTCCTGTATCTCTGCAGCGTTTGATTCTATCATGTGGCTCTTTTGTTTTAAAACTCCCTTCTTTTCAACATCATTACTCATCTTCTTTTGGACTCTTGCCTCTATTTTTTTTTTCCTCTTCTTTTTTTGCCTTACAAACCCATTGCCACTGAGTAGATTCCAGCTGATAGTGGCCCTATAGAATAGAGTAGAACTGCCTCACAAGGTTTCCAAGAAGCAGCTGGTGGCTTTCAACTGCCTACCCTTTCATTAGCAACAAAACTCTTGACCACTGTGCCACTAGGGCTCCTTTTTTTGCCTTACATGTCCTTAAATGCGTAAGCTACCCACTGTTTTATTCTGTCTCTGTGTCTTTTATCTTGATGCTGCTTACATTTGTGATCCCACTAGGTCCACATCTTTAACGTCATCTTTATGTGCATAGAGTCTAGATATTTTCTTATGAAGTTAAGTCTGTCCTAAACTCCATATCTCTATAGAACTTATCAAAAAAAAGAAAAGAAAAACAAAGCAAACAAATGAAAACAAAAACACGGCTGTCACATTGATTCTGAATTATAGCAACCCTAGAGGACAGAATGGAATTGCCCCATAGAGTTTACAAGGAGCACCTGGTAGATTTGAACTGTCAACTTTTTGGTTAGCAGCTATAGCGCTTAAGCACTGCCCCACCAGATTTTCCCAATAGAACTTACGTCCTGCAAATTTTCATCTAGATTTCTTGCTAATACTTTGACCTCAATATACAAAAAAAAATTTATTATTGGGAAGTCCTACTCATGAAACCACATCCAAAATAGCTCCTCTACTGCAGTCTTATTACTGGTACTCCCACGTCTCCCACAAGTCTAAAGGTTTCACAATTACTCCTACCTCATCTGTCTTCACTGAACTCTTGCTCTCATCACAGTCTCTGAAGCCTCACTTAGACAAGCAAAGAAACAGACAAACCCATTTCAAAATCAGTCAGTTCATCAGGGGATACAAGCAAACTCCTTCTACCAGTGAGGGTGTATGGGACATCATGAATTACTTTTTTAAACTCTCCTGTGATTTTATGGGTCTGGTGACACACTTCACTGTGGTAGTTAAAGGAAGAATGAAAAGAACTCCCATCTCGAGTCTTTGACTTGAGATAAAGTGATTGCAGTTGAAGAAGAGGGGATGTTTTGTGTCTCAGATTACAAAGCTATGAGCTAATCTCTTGTTTTTACTGACCCTGCTCTTTTAGGTATATATTCATGCTTCTGGGAACCCTAGTGGGTGTAGTTCTTGAGAACTATGTCTGCTAAACTAAAGGCCAGCAGGTCAGATCTGCTAAGCACTCCTTGGAAACTCTATGTGGCAGTTCTACTCTGTCCTATAGGGTCACTATGAGTCAGAATTGACTCAATAGTGGTAGGTCTTTGGGTTTTATCCATGCTTCTGAATATACCAATCCAGAGATCTTAGTGAAACAATATCACATTCACTATGGTGCCCAAATTTTTTACTTTTATATGTTTATTGAAGCTTTGCTTTGAAGTATATATTGTCTTTTTAAGAGAGTATCTATCGAGAATCAAGTTGAACTCTGGATCCTCTAAGAATTACTGGCTCCCTCCAATAAAAAACAAATTTGTCCATTTTTTGTCTTGGTATCCCCCCTTTTTTTTATTGGTATTGGTATCCTTATTTTTTTTTTTTTTAGTCAAACTCAGTTTTTAACTAGGTAGTTATGTGTGAGTCTGTCTTTCCCACTAGGTTCTTCAATGTCAGAAAACAGGTAACCATCGATATCTCCAATATTGCCTAACAAAAGGTTTGCACGTTTAACCTCAATGTTGTTTAAATTTAAGTTCATTAATATTTTGTAGAAATGTAAATAAATCACCTTGAATATTCACTCTTTTTCTGTTCAGCTCTATCTTTAACTCTAGTTAGATTATGGTTTTCAATGTAGGTTGCTTCTTGGGAGTCAGGAATAATGTATCTCAAAATTTATGTGTTTGGCCTTCTGAACACTAAATATTTAGTTCACTTTTTTTTTTCTCTGTGTTGTAATTCACTCTTTCTCTAAGAGAGACAGCTTAACAGTCCTGTGGTCACACGCAGCAAACTCAAAGTCCAGTACTGCCAGGTAATACAAAGCAATCTCTAGTTTCAGTCCACTAATGACTGTCTTGAACTGAATAAAGACAAGTTATCTTTCCCTTTCCCAAAATGCACCCCAAATAAAATGATGTAAGATGTGTAGGATGCCCACAGTAAACATTTAGGAAGGAGAAGGATGCAAAATGAACAAACAACCATTTATTCTTAGTAAGAATAAGATTTCATAAAGAAGATATTGTGATGGTCCATAACTGTCCTTGATTTAGGCCTGGCTCTGCTCTTAGGAGACTGTCCCTGCCTACTGTTTTTTCAGGTTTTATTCTCTGAGACTATCCTTAATTATCTTTTTTGTTTAACTGTGAAGTGAATGTTTGGGTACATACTTTCCTTGAGAGCCATGTATCTGAAATATATGTATATAGTTTAGTAATCACAGTAACAATAGTAATACTGTTGGCAGTTGTTGTTAAGTCAGCTCTAACTCATGGCAGCCATATGTATAACAAAATGAAACATTACCCTGTCCTGTACCGTCTCCAAAGTATTTGATTAATTTAAGCTCATTGTCAGGGCTATTGTATCGTTTCATCTTATCAAGAGTTTTACTTCTACTTTACCCAGCGTAACGTCCCTTTCTAACGATTGGTCTCTTCTGATGATATCTTTTCGGTAAGCAAGATGAAGTCTTGCCACTTTCTCTCCTAAGGCATTCTATTTGTATTTCTTCTAAGACTGATTTGCTCATTCTTCTGTCGATAGTCAATAGTATATTGAGTATTCTTAGCCAAAAACATAGTTCTAATGTATCAATTCTTCTAACAAAAACAGAATACTAATAACTGTTATTTATTAAAAATATTGTTTATTCACGTACTAAATAAAATGTTAACTCTTCCCATCACTGTTGAAGTTATTGTAATCACCATTTGATACACGAAAAAAAATAATGGAGCTGGTATTTTAGTCATATCTATCTAAACCCCAAATTTTTATTCCTTTCACTATAGCTTTTGTTTTATATCACTTTTTCTTTTTGAGATAATTATAGACTCACAGGCAGTACAGGGAAATACAGGCAATACAGGGAAATCTCATACATCTTGTACAATTTTTCTCCCAACAGAAACATTTTGCAAAACTACAGTAAAATGCCTAGCATAGTGATGCTATGTATTCCATTTCATTTTTGACAATTTCCAATTTTCCTAGATTCCTACTTAGTATGTTCTGTGTTCTGATTATTAATGGATATTTACAACTGTTTTTCCTCCTTTTGAGTTGTGCTACATCAGAAAATGGAGGTCCCAAAATCTTGCCTCTATACATGCCATTAAGATCAACTCTACTTTGAGTAGGCTGCTCTTTCCTAGCCATCTTTAGAATACCTTCCAACCTGGGGGAATCATCTTCCAGGACAATATTAAATAATATTCTACTGCTATTCATAAGGTTTTCAGTGGGAAATAGACTGCTGGGTTCTTCCTCCTTGTCTGTCTTAGTCTCGAATCTCAGCTGAAACCTGTCCACTGTGGGTGATCTGGTGGTTATCTGAATACCAGTGGCATAACTTTCAACATCACAGGAACATCTGAGCCCGCACAATAAGACTAATTGACATATGGTCTACTATGCTGTTAAGAACAAGTTTAAGAGGAATGGCATTGCATTTATTGTAAAAAAGAACATTTCAAGATCAGTTCTGAAGTACAATGCTTTGAGTGATAAGATAATATCCATATCCCCCACAAGGAAGGCCAGTTAATACAACTACTATTCAAATTTATGCACCAACCACTAAGGCCAAAGATAAAGAAACTGAAGGTTTTTACCAGTTTCTGTGGTCTGACATCAAACGTGCAATCAGGATGGACTGACAATTACGGGTAATTGGAATGTAAAAGCTGGAAATGAAGAAGTTGGAAAATAGGGCCAAATGATGCTGGAGAATTTGATAGAATTTCACAAGATCAACGACTTCTTTATTACAAATACATTTTTCACCAACATAAATGGTGACAATACACATGGATCTCACCAGATGGAATACACAGAAATCAAAATGACTACATCTGTGAAAAGAGACAATGGAGAAGCTCAATATCATCTGACAGAACAAGGCCAGGTGCTCATTGCAAAACAGACCATTAATTGTTCATATGCAAGTTTAAACTGAAACTGAAGAAAATCAGAGAAAGTCCATAAGAACCAAAGTATAATCTTGAAGTATATCTCCTCAGAGTTTAAAGGCCTTCTGAAGAACTGATTTGACACACTGAACACTAATGACTGAAGACCAGATGAGTGGAGGAATGACATCAAAGACATCATACGCGAAGACAGGAAAAGGTCATTAAAAAGACAGGACAGAAAGAAAAGACCAAACTGGATGCCAGAACAGACTCTGAAACTTGCTTTTGAATTTGAAGTATGTAAAGGAAAAGAAAGAAATGATGAAGTAAAAAAACTGAACAGAAAATTTTAAAAAGCAGCTCAAGAAGACAAAGTAAAATATTATAATGATGTGCATGTGCAAAGATCTGGAGATAGAAAATCAAAAAGGAAGAACATGTTCTGAATTTTTCAAGCTAGAAGAACTGAAGGAAAAATTCTAGCTTCAAGTTGCAATGATGAAGGATTCTACAGAAAAAAAAAGTTTAAAAGACTCAGGAAGCACCCAAAGATGACGGGATACACAGAGTCATTATACCAAAAATAATGGGTTGACATTCAACCACATCAAGAGGTGGCATATAATCAGGAACTGGTGGTACAAGAGGAAGAAATGGAAGCTGTGTTGAAGGCATTTGTGAAAAATGAGGCTCCAAGAATTTAGCAAGTATCAACTGAAATGTTTGAACAAGCAGAAGTAGCACTGGAAGTGCTCACTCATCTATGCTAAGAAGTTTGGAGGACATGGTCAACTGACTCAAAGAGATTCATGTTTATGCCTGTTCCCAAGAAAGGTGATCCAGCTGATTTCAGAAATTATCGAACAATATCACTGAGATCACAAGCGAGTAAAATTTTGCTCAAGACCATTTAAAAGCAACTGTAGCAGTATTGACAGGGCGCTGCCAGGAATTCAGGCTGGATTCAGATGAGAACGTGGAACCAGGAATATCCTTGCTGATGTCAGCTGAATCCTGGCTAAAAGCAGAGAATACCAGAAAGATGTTTCCCCGTGTTTTACTGACTATGCAAAGGCATTTGACTGAGTGGATCATAAAGAATTATGGATATTACTGTGGAGAATGGGAATTTCAGAACACCTAACTGTACTCATGAAGCATCTGTACATGGATCAAGAGGTAATCATTGGAACAGAACAAGGGGACACTGCATGTTTTAGTCAGGAAAGGTGTGTGTCTGAGTTGTATAGTTTCACTATATTTTTCAATTTGTATGCCAAACAAATAATCTGAAAAGCTGACTATATGAAGAAGAATGAGGCATCAGGACTGGAGAAAGACTCATTAACAACCTGCATTATGCAGATGAACCTTGCTTACTGAAAGTGAAAAGGACTTGAAACACTGATGGAGATCAAAGATCACAGCCTTCAGTATGGATTATAGCTCAACGTCAAGAAAGCAATAATCTAAATGATCAGTAAGCAACATCATGATAAACAGAGAAAAGTGTGAGGTTGGTAGGGGTTTCATTTTACCTCTTTAAAATGTTGAAAAGCACAGACGACACCTTGAAGGGTAAGGTGGAACTGACCCAAGCCTTGATGTTTTCATTTGCATCTTGTGCATGTGAAAGTTGGACAATGATTAAAGGAGAAAAATTAACATTTTTGAATTGTGGTGTTGGAGAATATCTGTTATAGACTGCCAAAAGAACAGACAGATATGTCTTGGAAGAAGTACAGCCAGAGTGCTGCTTTGAATCAAGGATGGTGAGATTGCATCTTACATACTTTGGACATGTTGTTAGGAGGCATCAGACTCTGGGAAAGGACATTATGCTTGGTAAAAGAGAAGGTCAGTGGAAAAGATGAAGGCCCACAGCAGGATGGGTTAACAACAGTGGCTGCAACAATGGACCGAAACGTTACAGTGATTGTAGGCATAGGTTAGGACCTGCAGTGTTTCGTTCCGCTGTGCATCGGTTTGCTAACCTACTTGACAGCACCTAACAACAAAAGTATAGTACATATCACAAGCAAGATACTTCAAGACAGTTAAGATACAGAAGATGCAAAGAATCTAAATGTCCATCACTGGATGAATGGATAAACAAAATGTGGTATAAATTTTGGTGGAGCACTACTTAGTCATTAGGAGAAATGAAGTCTTGATACATGCCACGATATGAATGGAGCTGTAATAAGACATTATGCTGAGTGAAATAGGTCAGTCAAATATTATCCTCACTTACAGGAAAAGACAAGAAGAGTCAAATGTACAGAAAATAAAGTTTATTGCTGGTTATCAAGTGAGGTGGGAGACAGGGTTGACAGTGGTGCAAATATCCCATTAAGAGGAAGGTTGCACAGCCAATTATTATAGTTGCTGTCAATAAATTGTACTCTGTGAAAACGTGAAGTGTCAAAAGTCAAAATACATTTTAAAAAAAGTAAAAAGAGCAGTTGCCAAGACTGCTTATGTACAACCAAAAACCTCATGGGATATGATCTGTTGGTTTAAAGATTTAGAATCATGGTTTCATAGAACATCCCAGTTCATTGGCCTGACAACATGTTTTGTTCTTCTGTTCTGCCTCCTAGAAATTACTTGCCTGGGGTCTTAAAAGATTGCCAGCAGCCAGCAGATGTACAAAAATTGGTTTCTACTCATCTGAAACAACAGAGGAAGAAGGAGAGTCAGGAGTAAGAGGAGGACATGAAATGTGTGGCTAATTGCCACCTTGAACAACTGTCTCCTTTACCATGAGCCCAGAAAAGCTGGATGGTGCCCAGCTACCATCACTGACCACTTTTGATTCAAGATTCCATAGAAGACTCCTAATCAAAAAGGGGAAAATGGAGAAGAGAACTTCAAATTCTCATGGTCTCCAGACTTTCTGAAGCCATGAAGACTGGGTGATCTCATGGAACTATTGCCCTGAGTCTCATGGATCAAATTGTGTTCCCCCAGAAATGTGTATAACCATGTGGCTAGGTCATGATTCCCAATATTTTATGATTGTCCTCCATTTTGTGATTTTTTTATGCTGTATGCTAGAGGATTAGGGTGGGACTGTAAATTCTTTTATAAGATCACCTCCCTGCTCCACTGTAAAGGGAGTTTCACTGGAATATGACTTGCACCACCCTTTATCGTTTGATCCTGCAAGAGTTAAAAGAAAAGAGAAGCAAGCAGAGAAATGGGGAACCTCACACCATCAAGAAAGCAGTACTGGGAGAAAAGCATGTCCTTCAGACCTGAGGTTCCTGTGCCAAGATGCTCCTCAACCGAAGACTGATACAACACAAGGACTTTCCTCCATAGCCAACAGAGAGAAAGAGTTCCCCTAGAGAGGACACCCTGAATTCAGGACACCCTGAATTCAGACTTGTAGCTTACAGACTGTATAAGAACAAACTTCCCTTTGTTAAAGGCATCTGCTTTGTGGTATTTCTGTTAGAGTAGCACTAGCTGACTAAAACACTGAGAAAATCCTTAAACCTTAAGCCGAAATATTACCTGATGTCTTCTTAAAACCAAATAATACTTTAGGTTGACTAGTAAAAAAAACAAAAACAAAAACAAAAACAAAAACTTCTTTAATCATCATGCTTTTTTAAAACACTATCTGTATGGGATCAAATTGACAACAAGGTCTAGAAAGATTAGATAGGAACCTTAGAAGGCAGGAAATTTGCATCAATGGGTGAGGAATTATTCAGAAAAGAGAATGAGAATGGTTGTGTAACCTGAAGAATGTATCAGCATCTCTAAATGGTACATGTAGAACCTGTTGAGTTGATGCATGTTTTACTGTGTATACTCTCAACAACAAGAAAGACATGAAGATTTGGTACCCTTCCATCAACACAACAATCCTTCATGGTCCCTTTTATAGTCACACTCACCTCCCTCTCTGCTAACCCCCCTTTGTCCTTTGGCACTAATTTATATATCCTCATAATTTCCAGAATGCTCCATAAATCAGCTTACATATTATGCAAACTTTTGGTATTAGCCTTTTTTTTTACACTCAGCATACTTCTCTGATGATTAGATCAAGTTGTTGCAGGAATCATTAGTTTGTTCCTTTTTCTTGCTCAGTATGTAACGTAGTTTCTTTAGCTATCTGACTTGTTTCTAATTTTTATATATTGTCATATATACTGCTACTATTGTCATAATTTTTTATGTTTGGTAGGCATGTGGTTTTATTTCATTTAATTTATATATCCCTAATAACTATGTAGAGCATATTTTCATTTTTTTTTGCCATTTATGCACCCTCTGTAGTGATTTTTCTCTTTATATTTTTTACCCATTCTCTACGTGGATTGTTAGTTTTTTATCCCTCATGTAGATTTTTGAGAGGTTCTTTATTATTCTAGATGCTAGTTCTTTGTCAGATATATAGTTTGTAAATGTTTTTTATCTGTAGCTTCTGTTCCTCTTCCTAAAGTGCTCTTCAGAAATAAAAATGTTTTCATTTTATGAAGCCTAGTTTACCAATTTTTCCTTTTATGGATTATGAATTTCATGTCAAGAATAAGAGTCCTAAAAATAAACAGATTTTGACCATGAAGACTTTTCCATGTTCTTTTTTCTTGAAGTTTTATAATTTTACACTTAGAGCTGTGACCTATTTTGAGTTGTGTTTTGTATATGATGTGAGGCTTAAGTTGAGGTTCCTTTTTGGCCTATTGCCATCCAATTGCTGTAGCACCACTTGTTGAAAAGTGTACTTTTCCTCCATTAAATTGCTTTTGCTCCACTGTCAAAAATCAGTGAGGCATATTTGTGTGGGCATATTCTGGACTTTGTTCTGTCCCATTTACTTACATGTGTATCCCTCTGACATTACTATGTACATATATACATACACACACATGTATTACTATGGCCAAGGCCAAGTGCCGTCGAGTCGGATCCGACTCATGGCGACCCTATATGTATGTTTAATTTAGCTATATAATACATTTCAAAATTAAGTAGGCTGGTTCTTCCCATTTTATTCTTCTATTTCAAAATTAATTTAGTTATTTTAGTTCTCCTGTATTTACCTATAAATTTTAGAAAAATTTTGTCTATCTCTACAAAAAAAATTAGTAGGACTTTAATAGGAGTTACATTAAAACTATAGAACAATTGGCAGAGAATTAACATCTTTATTAAATTTTCCAATTCATGTAAATGGTATGTCTTTCTATTTATTTAAGTCTTCTTTATTTCCTTGATCAGCATCTTGTAGTTTCCATCATAACTTCTGCACATGGACTGTTAGACTTACACCTAAATATTTATGTTTTTGAATGAATGTAAACAGTATTGTAGTTTTAATTGTGGTGTTCGTGTTCATCGCTAGCATACAGGAAAAAAATGAAATTTTTAAATGTCTATCTTGTGTCCTGTAAACTTCACGAATTTATTAGTTTTAGAAGTTTTATTTAAAATGGATTCCTTTGGATTTTCTGTCTAGACAGTACATGTCCTCTTCAAACAGGGACAACATTGTTTCTTTCTTTCTGACCTGTGTGCCTTTTCTTGTCTTATTGTGCTCTTCAGAACTTTTGGCACTGTGTTGAATTAAGATGGTCAGAGTAGCCATTCCTATATTGTTCCCAACCTTGAAAGAAAGCATTCAGACTTTCTTCATTAAGTATTATGTTAGCTGTATGTTTTTGTAGATGCTTATTGAATTCAGGAAGTTCCCTTCTATTCCTATTTTTCTGATGTTTTTATCACGTGAAAGTTTTATGCTTTGTCAAATGCTGTGATGTCATGGATTGAACTGTGTCCCCCCAAAATAGGTGTAGCCATGTGACCATGATTCCCTGTATTCTATGACTTTCCTCCATTTTGTGATTTTGCTGTGCTGTATGTTAAAGTATTAGAATGGGACTGTAAATCCCTTCAGAAGATCACCTCCCTACTCCACTGTAAAGGGAGTTTCCCTGGAGTGTGGCTTGCCCCACCTTTAACCTTTGCATCGTACAAGAGATAAAAGGAAAGGGAAGCTAGCACAGAATTGGGAACCTCACACCATCTGGAAAGCAGCACCAAGAGAAGAGTGTGTCCTTCAGACCTGAGGTTCCTGCACAAAGCTGCTCCCTGGACAAAGACTGATGCAATACTGGACTTTCCTCCAGAGCGACAAGGATAAAAGCATTCCCCTGCAGTGGTCATCCTGAATTTGGACTTGTAGCTTATCAGACGGTATAAGAATAAACTTTCCTTTGTTAAAGCCATCCACTCTGTGGGATTTCTGTTAGAATAGCACCAGCTGACTCAAACAGGTACTATGTTGAATAAGTCGGTTAGAATAGCCATTCCTGCATTGTTCCCAATTTTGAAAGAAAGCATTCAGACATTCTTCATTAAGTATTATATTAGTCGTATGTTTTTGTAGATGCTTTTTATTAAGCTGAGGAAGTTCCCTTCTGTTCCTATTTTTCTGATGTTTTTATCTTGAAAAAATTTTACATTTTGCCAAATGCTGTTTTTGCATCAATTTATATGATCCTGGATTTTTTCTTCTTTAGCTCGTTAATATGGTGTGTTATTGCATGCAGTTCACTGGCTTTCTCTCAGACATGGACTTTCTGTGATGTGTTTGTAATTATGCCAAAGATATTGGTTGGGCTGCCTCTTCATTGTTTTACTTACCTTACAGGGTTTGCATGGTCTGCTGGTCAGAAAGGTAGTCTTTAAAACTACCCAGTTAGAGCTGTGCAAATCATGGTCAACCAAGGGGATTGGTTGGTTTATGATTCTCCTAGGAGGGTTATGCCTGGAAACTGACGAAGTTTGCTTCCATAAGTGACCAACTCCACAGAGGTTTTTAGTAAGGTAGAGGAACCCTCAAAACCAAGAAAAGCCTGAATCAGAGAGGTTTGAACTTGAAGTTCCTGCATGGGGAATCTTCTAAAAGAATTGTAACATAGGTCAAGTGCTGTAACACTGAAGAAAGCAAGAAGCTCAGGACGAGTCTGGCAGAAAAGTCAGTGGTAAGAGGCCAAGGATGAACCTGGCAGCAGAGCCAGCATCTGAGAGGGCCTGTAGTGCATAGCCAAGCAAGATGGTTAGAGCAGGAGTGGGCCCATTAGCAGTACAAAGGCCAACAATAGAGAGGCCTGAGTGGGCTGCTACATTGGCCATGAACTAGGCCAGGTAGTAACAGAGAGGCCTTACAGCACAACCCGATTCTTATCCTTCCTGAATTTAGATGATTTCTTATGCCCTATTAAAATTACACTTACTGTTTTCATAATATTCAACCAACCTACCTCCTTGGAATAAATCTCAATTGGTCATGTAGCATAATTCTTTTTTACGTTGTTGGATTCTGTTTGTTAATATTTTCATAAGAATTTTCATAAGAAGATAAAATACCTAGGAGTAAATCTAACTAGAGAAATAAGAGATCTTTATAAAGAGAACTATAAGACCTTACTACAAGAAACTAAGAGAGACTTACATAACTGGAATAATCTGCCCTGCTCATGGATAGGAAGACTCAATATTGTGAAAATGTCTATTTTGCCCACAGCAATCAACTTACATAATGTAATCCCAATACAAATTCCAGTGACAATTTTTGATGAGATGGAGAAACAAATCATCAGCTTTGTTTGGAAAGGGAAGAAGCCCCGGATAAGTAAAACACTACTGAAGAAGAAGAACACACTGGGAGGCCTCTCACTACCTGGCTTTTGAACCTATTACACTGCCACAGTTGTTGAAACAGCCTGGTACTGGTACAAAAATAGACATATAGACCAATGGAAAAAAGTAGAGAGCCCAGAGATGCCACCATCCTCCTATGAACAGCTGATATTTGACAAAGGCCCTAAGATTTTACACTGGAGTGAGAACAGTCTCTTTAACAAATGGTGCTGGGAAAACTGGATATCCATCTGCAAAAAATTGAAACAAGACCCATATGCCACACCTTATACAAAAATCAACTCAAATTGGATAAAAGACCTAAATATAAAATCTAAAACAATAAAGTTCATCCTAGACGGCACTTGGCTTGGCTAAGATAAAATAGGGTCAACAATGGAAATTTTAATATGCAGTGTAGACAGACTTCAAAATCTGACAAAGCACATTCATCAGAAGAGAAAATAGATAAATGGGAATTAATAAGAATCAAATACTTCTGCTCACCCAAAGACTTCATCAAAAGAATTAAAAGACCACCTACAGAATGGGAACAAATACATGGCAACCGTATGTCAGACTGATGCCTGATCTCCATAATCTATAAGGTACTACAAGATATCAATAAGAAAAAGATACATCACCCACTTAAGCAATGGGCAAAGGAGGTGGACAGACACTTCTCTAAAGAGGAGATCCAGGCAGCCAAAAAACACATACAGACATGCTCACGATCATTAACTATTAAAGAAATTCAAATCAAAATGACAATGAGATACCACCTCACCTCAACAAGGTTGGCCATGATCCAAAAAATGCAAAACACTAAATGCTGGAGAGGCTGTGGAAAGATTGAAACTCTCCTACACTGTTGGTGGGATTGCAGAATGGTGCAACTTCTTCGGAAAGCAATCTGGTGTTACCTTAAAATAATGGATACAGATATACCATTTGACCCGGTAATTCCACTACTTGGAACATGTCCTTCAAAATCAAGGCCATTCACACCAACTGATACATGCACATGAATGTTCATTGCAGCACAGTCCACAATAGAAAAAGATGGAATCAATCCAGATGCCCAATAAGAGAAGAATGTATGGGTAAACTATGGTATATGTACTCAATGGAGCACTATGCAATGATAAAGAACAAAGATGATAGCAGGAAACATCTCTTAACCTGGTTTCAACGAGAGGACATTATGTTGAGTGAAAGTAGTCAGCGACAGAAGGACAAATATTATGTGAGACCCCTATGATAAGAACTTAAAAGTAGACTCATGCATAACAGAAAAGACTCTTTGATGATTTCATGGGTGGAGAGGGGGGAGGGTTTAGCTTAGATAGTTGTTAGAAATTTGGCTGGGTGAAATTGGTGACAGCACACATTAGTAAGAATATCAATATTAGCGGGACTTGAACACAACTTGTGTACTCCTCCCATCTTAACCCAATATTGCAAGGACAGAGTATGTACATTTTCATTCTATCATAATAAAAAAAAATTAAAATTAAAAAAAAGAATTTTTGTGTCTATTTCATAAGACTCTTAAGAGACTGTATTGTACTAATCTATTGTTTTCTTTTTTGTATTTCCATTGTTCCCATTCCCATTTTCTGGAAGTTATTGTATAGAATGGAGCCCTGGGTTGATTTTACTCTATGCTATAGGGTTGCTAGAATTGTTATGAGTTGGTATTGACTTGATAATGGGCTGCTGCATAGGATTTGTAATAATTCGTCTTTAAAAATTTGGCAGAGTTCTTTAAACATTTGGTAGTGAAATCATCTGACCTCAAGATTTCTTTTTTAAAAAGATTTTAAATTAAGACTTAAATGAATGGTTAGAAAAAAAATCAGCTGTTGCCATCAGGTTGATTCCAACCCATAAGACCATAAGGTTTTCAGGAAGTGGCTGGTAAATTCAACCTGTCAACCTTTTGGTTAGCAATAGTTGTATCACTTAACCAGTGTACCACCAGTGCTTCTTAATAGTTATAGAGCTACCCAAATTGTCTACTTCATATTGTGTGAGTTGTGGTAATTCTTTTGTTATTTTGTGTGTGTGTCTGTATATCTAGTTTTACTTCTTTTGAGTAAATACTTAACAAGAGTGGGTTTGCTGGCTCATTTGTTAAGTATATGTTTAAGCTTATAAGAAACTTTCACACAATTCTCCAAAGTGACAGCAGAACTTTATACATTCTATCAGCAATATATAAGAGGGTTCCAGTTGCTCTAAATTCTCAAAAGTTCTTGCTAGACTTGTTAGACTTTGTTGTTTAGCTGTTGTGATATACATAAAATTTTAGCCTATATTGGACTTCACAGGTATTTCTTTGATGATTAATGATGCAGAGCTTCTTTTCATGTGCTTATTTGCCATCCTTATTTAAATATTTTAATCCTCTTTGGTTAAAATATTTAGTTAAAATATTTTACTCATTTTTAATTGAAACATTTATTTGCTTTCTACTGAGTTTTATGAATTCGCTATATGTTCTGAATACCAGTCCTTTATCAGACATATGTTTTGCCAAAATGTCATCCTGATATGTGACTTATCTTTTCATTTTCTTACCAACGTCTTGCGAAGAACAGAAGTTTTTGTTTTTTTTTCTTCTAATTCTGGTAAAATCCATTTTATCAGTTTTGTTTAATGTTTCATTTTTTTTATCCTATCTAAGAAATATTTACCCATGCCCTCCAAGTAGCTGCTGTGGGGAACTGAGTGCAATTCAGGGAGGTGGCACCAGAGAGCTTGTGCACTCCAGGTATCTGATATGGTGAAGTGGAGGCATCCCAGGAGGTGGCGCTGGAGAGCCCATGTGTTCCAGGTTGCTGCTGTGGGGGAGTAAATGCAGCCTGGAGATGAAACACTAGTGAGTCTACAGGCTCAGGTAGCTGCTGTGGGGCTGTGTGAGTGCAGACCAGGGTGATGGTTCCTGAGAGTGCATGTGCTCTAGATATCTGCTGTGGGGGACTGAATGTGTCTGCGGGCAGCAGCTCTGGAGACCTTACATTCTTCAGGTAGATGCTGTGGGGGAGTGAGCGGGACCAGGGAGGCAGCTCAGGAGAGCTCCCGTGCTCCTTGTAGGTGGTGTGAAGGAGTGAGTGTGGCCCAGGGAGGCTGTGAGGAAGAGCCCATGTGCTCCAGGTAGCGGCTATGGGAGAATGAGTGCAGCCTGCGGAGGTGGCACTGGAGACTTCACACATTCCAGGTAGCTGGCACAGGTGCCAGTGTGTGAGGTTGGCCTGGAGTGGTGGCGCTGGAGAACCCACTTGATCCAGGTAGCTGCTGTGGGAGAGTGATTGTGGCCCAGAGAGGCAGCACTAAGGAGTACTCGTGGTTCCTAGAGGACGGACCAGGGAAGTAGTGTGGCCTGGAGAGCTTTACTGCTGAGCGTGCATGGCCTGGGTAGGTGGTATGGTGGAGTGAGCGTGGCATGGGGAGGTGATGCTGGAGATTACACAACATCTAGGAAGGAGGCACCAGGGAGCACAGACAACTTGAACCTGGGAAGAGACAGAGGGGAGGAAGCACGACAAAGGGAGGTCATGTGGCCGAGATGAAGGTGTAGGGGGTAAATGGGTTGGACTAGTGTGGGACCATGTGGGCAAACACTCTGGTCTGAGACCCTGTACCAGACAGTAGGACACAGTGTATAAGGTCATTGGATCTTCAGGAAAAATGCCAGACCAACTCCAAAAGAACCAAGCAGGACAGGTCTTTCTGTTTACTGAGGCCCCACAAACCAAACCAGCTCAAACAACTTGAATATCTAGAGATATAACTTAAAGTACCATAACCAAAAACGTGTGGCCAGGACCTTTCCTCCTGCATCTGGTGACACAGCCCTGAAGAGACTCCATAACTATGCCATCTTTGTCAGCAAAGCCCTGGGACCTACCACCCTTGAAAATCCAGCTGGGATGAGATGCCAGTGGACAGTGTCTCTCTCAGTAGAGAGGCTGTTCTTAAGACACTGTTCCTAGTGAACATAGCAGCAGCTGGTGGCCGAGTGTGACAGACCCTTTCTTCCTTCCTTCTCTGAGCTAGGCTGTAGTGTCTCCTGGCATGACTCCAGAGAGTCAGCACAAGTAGGTCACCAGCTTTGTCAGCCAGGTGACAGGGCCACCCACCTCTGAGGGCCAAGATGGTGCCAGCCACCAAGCTGAGCAACACTGCTGAGCTAGACAGCACCTCTCTCACCAGAGAGGCTGCACTGAAGACTACTGTACCTAGAGAATGCAGCAGTGGCTGGCAGGCTAGTCCAGCAGTGTCTTTCCTCATTCTCTTCTTAGAGCTATGCCATAGCTTCTGCTGGTGTGACACTGGAGAAGCTGAACAGCTCTCTGATGGTGCAAAGAAGACAATCAGTATCTATCTGTTTAAAGAAGGAGACCACTGTGGCTCTGGAAAACTCCCAAAATAAAGAATCAAAAAACATCCCAGATGAAGAAGCTTCCTGAAATCATTGGATGTAGCACACCACAGAATTATGAATACAGTCCTACTGGATCTTAGGATAGAGATTAAACAAAATGAAAAACAAAACAAACTGTAAGAACTGCTGGAACATCAATGATCTGAAAGTCAGCATATCAATAATAAAATTACAGAGTTAGACAATTCAATAAAAACCAAGAAAAGCAGGATTGACGTAATGGAATTCAGAATTAGCAAGATTAAAGATAAAGTGACTGACACCAGCAATTATGAGGAAAAATCAGATAAAAGAATCAAGAAAAATGAAGAATCATTAAGAATCACATGGGGCTGTATCAAGTGGAACAATTTACAGGTAATTGGAGATACAGAACAGGGAGAAGTAGAGGAAAATACAGAGAACTTTTGAAGAGTTGCTGACAGAAAACTTCTCTGACATCATGAAAGAAGATAGCTATTCAAGATGCTTATTGAACTCCACAAAAGGTGGAGCCCCAAAGAAAGACACCAAGACATAGTGTAATCAAGTTTAATAAAATGAAACATACAGAGAGGCCCTTAAAGACAGCTAGGCTTAAACCAAAACTAATGTACAATGGGAAGCCTTGTAGACAGTCCTCTGACTTTTCATCCAAAATCATATAGTAACAGGATGACACATACAAAAGCTTGAATGAAAAAAACTTCTAACCAAGAATTATATATCCTGCAAAACCATTTTTCAAATATGATGATGAAATTAGGACATTCTCAGATAAACAGAAGCTTAGAGAATCTGCAAAAACCAAACCAAAATTACAAGAAATACTGAAGGAAACTCCTTGATTAGAAAGTCAATAGCACTGGATGTATACTCAAGGATTCAATGCAAGATACAGAATCCAGAGTCCTAATTAGTAAGGAAAGTCACATAGCTTAATCAAAGCTAAAATATTGAAATTAGAGAAACAGCTTAACACGTAAACTATGACAACATTACACTATAAAGAGGGGTTATATTACAGTATTCACACCACTTTGAGATGGAGAAGTTAAGGAGATATAAAGAGGTTAAAGACTGGTTTAAACCTAGATTAGGGGGAACACAGAGGTAGACACAAAGCAAACTAGCAATACTACAAAACAAAAACACAATACAGAAGTCTCCAAAGACACAAAACCAGCATTGAAAAGGATGAAAAGAAACCCCATAAAAAGAAAAATGACCCAGTACAGAACACTAAGTGAAACAAAGAAAATGTCAACAACAAAAAAATAAAGGCACCAAAAGGATGGCACTAAATACGTATCTATCAATAGTTACACTGAATGTAAATGGACTAAATGCTCCAATAAAGAGACAGAGAGTATTAGGATATAAGTTAAACATAAATCAGTAGGATTCCTTTATACCACCAAAGAGATCATCGAAGGGGAAGTCACAAAATCAATACCATTTACTATGGTCCCCCAGAAGACAGAATACCTAGGAGTAAATCTAACCAGAGAAGAGACCCATACAGAGAAAATTACAAGACCTTACAGCTAGAAACCAAAAGAGATGTAAGTGGAGAAACCTACCTTGCACATGGATAGGAAGACATAACATTGTCAAAATGTCTATTCTACCCAAAGCTATCTACATATACAATGCAATCTCAATACAAATTCCAATGTCGTTTTTTAATGACATGGAGAAACAAATCACCAACTTTATGTGGAAAAAGAAAAAGCCCCGTATAAGTGAAACATGCTGAAAAGGAGGAACACAGCTGGAGGCCTCACACTACCAGACCTTAGAACCTATTACATTGCCATATAGTCAAAACAGCCTGGTACTGGTACAGACACAGATCTGTAGACCAATGGAACAGAATAGGGAATTCAGAAATATCACCATCCTCCTGTGAATAGTTGATATTCAACAAAGGCCCATAGTGTGTAAACTGAGGTAAAAACAATCTCTAACAAATGATGTTGGCAAAAAACTGAAAAAAGACCTATATCTCACACCTTACACAAAATTAAATTAAAATGAATCAGACATAAATATCAAACCTAAAGTCATAAAGACTACAGAAGAAAAATAGAAACAATAATGAAAGTTCTAATATAAGACTCAGACAGACTGCAAAATCTTACAAACAATGCAGAAGCAACAGAAGAGAAAATAGAAAAATGATAACTACTAGAAATCAGACACTTACGCTCATCCAAAGAGTTTATTAAGAGAGTTAAAAGACTTAAAAGACTGCCTACAGAACGGGGGAAAAAAACTGCCAACTACATCTTGGATTGACATCTAATTTCCATAATCTACAATGTACTGCAAAACATCAACAAGAAAAAGGCAACTCAATTAAACAGTGGGCAAAGAACATGGACAGACACTTCACCAAAGAAGACATCCAAGCAGCCAAAAGACACATGAGGAAATGCTCACGATCATTAGTTATAGAGAAATCCAAATCAAAACTACAGTGAGATACCATCTCCCCCCAGTGAGGTTGACAATAATCCAAAAAACACAAAACAAAAAATGCTAGAGAGGCTGTGGAAAGGTTGGAACTCTCCTGAACTGCTGGTGGGATTGCAAAATGTACCACCTCTTTGGAAAGTAATTTGGTGCTTTCTTAAAAAGCTAGAAACAGAAATACTGTATGATTCAGCAATGTCATCACTTGGCTGGCACACAAACAGGTACATGCACACAAATGTTTATATTGCAGCACAGACCACAACAGCAAAAAGATCGAACCAACCTAGGTGCCCATCAACAGATGAATGGATAAACAAACTATGTTACATATGCACACACAATGGAACACTGTGCAATGAGAAAGAACAATGATGATGTTAAGAAGCTTCTTATAATCTGTTATCAACTAGAAGACATTATGCTGAGTGAAACCAGTCAGCTGCAAAAGGACAAGTGTTGTATGAGACTACTATTATAAGGACTTAAAAAAGGACTTATGCACAGAAAAAAAGACTCTGATGGTTACAAAGGTGGGAAAGGAGGAAGAAGGTTGTTCATAGATTAGATAGCCAAAATAGATTAGATAGTTGATAGGAATTCAGTTAGGTGAAGGATGTGACAGCTCTCAGTAGAAGGCAGGTCAGTATAACATAAACTAGGCAGTTTTCTAGATTCAACCCAACATTTCAAAGAATAGACTAGCAGGGACAGGGGTCTCGAGACCACGTTTTGGGGGAATATAGAGGTCAATTGGCATGACTAACCTTTTGCTAAAAGAATCTTCTACACCCCATGCTGGTGAATGGCATTTGGGGCTTGAAAGCTGGCAAGCTGCTATCTGAGGAATGTCAGTTTGTCTCAATCTACCTCCAACGGATGACAACTGAGAACATCAAAGACACAAGGAAAAATGAGCCTACATCACAGAATGACCTGTTTGATTAGGAGACTACATCAGCGTGAGACTGGAAGAAACAGATGGTGCCCAGAGGCCACCCAAGACAGCTTTGATGGGGGCACAATATAGAGTCCCTGATGTAGCACGAGAGAAAGAGGTACGCAGATCAAGAACTCTATGGAAAGATCAGAATTTGATGGTCCAACAACCTGGAGGGTCCCCTGGAAACGTGACCCCTAGACTTGCAGCTGCTCAGACCTGAAACCAGTACTGAGGTCAACACTTCAGACCAAGAATGGCCTGGACTCAGGGACAGCAAGTGAGCATGTGGTGTGCATACTTTATGTTTTTATACATTTATAGAAGGTTGTACTACTGGTTTCTTTTCAGATGGGAGGGGGACAGTAGTTCACTGGGAGGATACTAGTAGTAAAGAGTGAAAAGAAGGAATTTACTGTCACAGACTGAGGACAGCTGATAGAGGTGTAGAGAGGCAGGTACGTAAAACTGAACTGGATTGAATACCTTACTTAATCATAATAAAAAAATAGAAAAATAAAGCAATTACTGTCCATAGCAGCTATATACTATAAATATATATATATATATTGCCACTAACCATAGTGTTATGAGATGTATTTCCTTAAATAATAAGATTTAAAAGTTGAAATTATTCCTTGACTCATGGGCTGCAGAGTAGATGTTATGTTAGCAGGCATAAAAATATTAATCTCACTGGACATATTCATAAGAGTTCTTGGGTGGCCTGGTGCATTGTCAATGAACAGTAATATTTTGACAGGAATTTTTTTTTTCTTGAGCAGTATTTCTCAACAGTGGGCTTAAAATATTCAGTAAACCATGTTGTAAACAGATGTGCAGTAATATAGGCTTTGTTTTCCATTTGCAGAACATAGAGTACACTTAGCATAAGGGCCCTAGGATTCTCAGACTAGTAAATGAGCACTGGCTTCAACGTAAAGTCACCAGCTGTGTTATTCCCTAATATGAAAGTCAGCCTGTCCTTTGAAGCTTGAGTCCCTCTATCCTTTGAAGCTTTGAAGTTAGGCGCTGACCTCTCCTCTCTATGTAAGTCCTAGATGGCATCGTCTTTCAGTGTGACTGTTTCATCCACAATGAAAGTCTGTTGTGTAGTGTAGCCACCCTCTTTAATTAGTTTAGCCTGATCTTCTGGATAACTTGCTACAGCTTCTACTTCAGTACTTGCTTCTTCACCTGCATGCTTATGTTATAGAGATGATTTCTTTCTTTAAACTTCATGAATCAACCTCTGATAACTTCAAACTTCTGCAGCTTCCTAACCTCCCTCAACTTTCACAGATATGAAGATAATTAGGGCCTTGCTCTGGACTAGATTTTGGCTTAAGGGAATGCTCCCACGGTTTGATCTTTCATCCAGACCACTAAAACTCTCTCCATATCAGTGATAAGTCTGCTTTTCTTATCATTCATGTGTTCATTGTTGTAGCATTTTGAATTTTCTTCAAGAATTTTTCCTTCAAGTTCACAATTTGGCTAACTCTTCGGTGCAAGAGGCCTAGACTTTCCTCTCTGTTTTTGACATGTTTTCCTCACCAAACTTAATAATTTCTAGCTTTTGACTTAAACTGAGAGATGTGCAACTCTTTCTTTCATTAGAACACTTGGAGGTTATTGTAGGGTTACTAACTTGCCTAATTTCAATGCTTTTATGTCTCAGGAAGGGGGAGGCCTGGGGAGAGGAAGGGAGATGTGGATATAGTCAGTCAGTGGAGTAGTGAGATCACACACATTTACAGAGTAAGTTTGCCATCTTTTTTGGGTGCAGTTTGTTTTGTTTCAAAACAGTTATGACAGTGATATCAAAGATTATAGATCATAAATCATGATGACAGATATAAGAATAATGAAAAAGTTTAAAATATTATGAAGAATTACCAAAATGGAACACAGAAAAATGAGCATATACTGTTGGCAAATGGTGCTAATAGACTTGCTCAAGGCAAGGTTGCCTCAAACCTTTGGTTTGTAAAATTGGAGTATCTGAGAAGCACAACAAAGCAAAGCATAATAAAATGAGGTGTGTCTGTAGTTTCTGTGCACAGCTTGAAGTATGGATATTTTTTCATTTTTCTACATGTGGAAATCCAATTTTGCCACTATCATTTGTTGAAAAGACTCTGCCTCCCCCCATCGAATTGGATCTGATGTCGTCAAAAATCAGTAGACCATAGAAGTTTGCATTTATATCTGAATTTTAAATTTTATCCCATTGATCTATGTGTCTATTACTAAACCAGTACCTGGCTGTTCTGATTATTGTAGTTGAGTAATAAGTTTTGAAGTCGGAAAGTGTAAAGCCTCCTACTTTGTTTTTCTTCAAAATTGCTTTCGCTATTCAGAGTCTCTCGCCTTTCTGCACAATGTTAGTTTTTCCATTTACTATAAGGAATGCTGTTGGAATTTTGATCAGGATTGCATAGTATATGTAGATTGCTTTGAGTAGCACTGACACCTTGATTATATTAAGTCTTCTAATGCGTGAGCATGGAATGTCTATCCATCTATTTAGATCTTTCATCTCTGTCAAAGAGCCCGGGCTATGCAGTGTTAAGTACTTGACTGCTAATAGAAACATCAACAGTTCAAACCCACCAGCTGCTGCATGGGAGAAAGATGTGCCAGCCTGATTCCATAAAAACCACAGCCTATAGGGCCATTCTACTATGTGCTATAGGGTCACTATGAGTCAGAATTGATTCAATGGCAATGAATTTGTTTTTTTTTTTTTTGCGTTTTAGACTCCATCAGAAGTGTTTGATAATTTTCGTTGCATAAATCTTTCATGTTATTGTTATGCGCGGTCAAGTCAGTTGTGACTCATAGCAAACCTATGAACAACAGAATGAAACACTGCCCGGTCTTGTGCCATGTTCACAATCATTTTTTTATGGCTAAGCATATTGTTGCAGCCACTGTGTCAATCCATCTCATTAGGGGTAGTCCTCTTTTTCACTGACCTTCCACTCTACCAAGCGTGATGTCCTTCTCCAGGGACTGATCCTTCCTGACAACACGTCGAAAGTATCTAAAATGCAGGCTTGCCATCTTTGCTTCCAAGGAGCACTCTGGCTGTACTTCTTCCAGAAGAGATCTGTTTGTACTTTTGTCAGTCCATGGTGCATTCAACATTCTTCTCCAACACCGCAATTCAAAGGCATCAATTCTTCTTCTGTCTTCTTTGTTCATTGTCCAGCTTTCACATGCATATGATATGATTGCAAATGCCATGGCTTGGATCAGGTGCACCTTAATCTTCGAGATGACATCTTTAATTTTCAGCATTTGAAGGAGGTCCCTGGCAGCAGATTTTCGCAATGCAATGCATCTTTTGATTTCGTGAATGCTGCTTCCATGGGCCTTGATTGTGGACCCAAGTAAAATGAAATCCTTGACAATCTCAATTCTCTCTCTGTTTATGATGATGCGGCTTACTGATCCAGTTGCGAGGATTTTGCTTTCTTGATGTTGAGGTGCAACTCATACTGAACGCTGTGGTACTTGATCTTCATAAATTAGTGTTTCAAATCTTCTTCACTTCCAGTAAGGTGGCGCTGCCTTCATCTTCATATCCCTTGGTAAATTATTCCTAGATATTTCATTCTCTTAGATGCTATTGTAAATGGAGTTGTTTTTCTAATTTTCTTTTCAGATTTCTCTTTGCAGTCATATAGAAACTCAGCTGAATTTTTGTGTGTTGACCTTGTACTTTGCAACTGTACTATATTCCTTTATTAGTTCTAGAAGATATTTAGTATATTTTGAAGGATTTCCTATATATTAGATCAAGCCATCTGAGAATAAGGGCAGTTTTCTCTCTTCCTTTCCAATTTAGATACTTTTTAATTTCTTTTTCTTGGCTTATTGCTCTGGCTAGGACTTTCTATAAAATATACTTACTCATTGCTTACTGTCTTATTATTTGTTATTTCTCATCTATGGCAATAGGAAAAAAATCTATTATCAGGCAATTTTGCAAGAACCAAAGTGAAATAGGGAGGAGTAGGTGGGTAAGGTCTGAGAGGGGATGAGGCCACATGAGCCTGTGGTGGTTTGTATGACCTGGTTTGGGAGGAGAAGCCAGGCCAGATCCGTTGAGTGTGTGAATTGGGCAGGCAGTGATCAGGAGGTGGGAGCATCTGGACCACGAGGAGGCAGTAAGAGTCAGTGCCATAGGAGCATGGCAGTATGCTTGTAAGTCTCTTCTTCCAAAGAGGCCTCTATGCCACCTCTGTAGCCTCTGCTGGGACTAGATGGCCAGGTCTCATCTGCCCACAGGTTCAGGAGCTACTTACCACCAAGGTCCATCTTCGGTGCTGGTGGAATACAGGGTAGAAAATAAGCCTTGATGTTCTCCTCTGAAGTGTAGAGCAGGGCCAGGTGATGGCATGGTCCCAATGCTCTGGAGGCAGAGGGCAACCTCTGACCATCACCATCACTACCTCTAACCCCTTCCAGTGCTGTGGTAGTGGGGTAGGCAAGTTAGGAAAGGGGATCGATAGTACTATGTGCATTTCCATATGTCCTAGGGGGTGTCCAGTGGGTGGTCAGTGACACAGGGAGGGAAATCTGGCAAAGAAGACAGGGCACATCCCAACTTATGAATAGCACTGATTTATTCACAATGACCTGGTCTTTGGAAACTATGTCATTAAGTACAGATTGCAACATCTTATGTGTCTTTTCTTTTCTTTTTTTAGGAAGCTATTCATCTTTATCTAATTTGCCAAATTTATATGTGTTTTTCACAGTATTCTCTTGTTACCCTTTTGATGTCTTCTCAGTCTGTGGGTGATATTGCTAGATCATTCCTGATTTTCGGTATTGTTACTGATGTTGGTTATATATTTTTTTCTCTGTGTCTGTTTTGCTGGAGGCTTGCTGATATTATTATCTTTCCAAGGATAAGCTTTGTTTCATTGATGCTTTATTTTTCCATCTTTTAATACCATTGAATTTTGCATTTATCTTTATTGTTTCTTTCTTATGCTTGCTTTTCTTTTTCTAGGTTTTTCAGGTATGAGCTTAGATTCTTGAGTTGATATGTTTCCTCTTTTCCTGAAGTATGAATTTATCTGAAGTGTTTTTGAATGTATCTCTTTGTATAGTTCTTTAAAACTGTTTTTCTAGGTGTGATATTCCATATACACTAACCTATCATAGTCAGATGGTATTTTCATATTGCTAGTTTAAATGAAGTATAAAAACTTTATTCCTTTTTATGTCCCTTTACGCTCCTTGTTTGTAAAGTGGTTGCCTTATTTTCTCTGCATACATGTAGAACCATATAATCTAATGTTATAACTTTTGCCTCAGCCATCAAATACAATTTGTAAGACTCAAGAGAAGGAAAATTTGTTGTATATGTTATTTTATTCTTTCCTGATATCACAAAATTTCTTATCATGTCATTCTGTTTAGTGAACTTTTTTTAAACCATTTTTTAGTGTCTGTCCACTTACAATGTTGTAGGCTGGGTTCTTAAGAGAAGTAAAATCAATGAAGCAAAACCACAATATATATTGGTGAGAGAGGTTGGAGAGAAAGACAGATTTATTTCAAGAAAATTGCCACACAGTTGTAGAGGCTGGCAAATCCTGTTTCCAGGTCAGCTGTCAGCTGTCCTGACTCTCAGAGCTGCAGGGGCTGATGAACCCAAGATTGGCAGGTAAGATTGGCTCACAGGCTACAGAGGCCAATGAATTCCAAAACTGACATGCAGCATAGCAGGCCATTGACTAAAGCCCCAAGAACCAGAAGTCAAATGATGAAATTCCAGATACAAGACCTACAGCAAGCAACAGCCAGTGAGCCTTGCCAGAAGGTCCACGTATGTTGGATGTAGCCATAGCCTTGAGGAAACTCCCTTTACAAGGATGGCTGGTCACATCAGATCTTATTATAAAAGTGATTACATTATATCACAAAATGGAGAAGACTACATCATTACATAAATGCCAAATCACATCATTACGTAACTGCCAAACTACTGAGGATTATGGCCCGGACAAACTGACCACCATCATCAAGTCATCTTAATTTCACCACACTTGAGAATGTTTTGAGGTATCTCTTCATTTCTGAAGAATGTTCTCCCTGTGTTTAAGATGTGGGTTGACAGTTTTTTTTTCTTTTATTTGTGAAAGTTCTTTTCTTTTAGTCACTTCCTCTGGCCTTCATTTTTTTTTTTTTTAATGAGCAATCTACTGCCATTCAATTGGTTTTTCCTTATAGGTAAGGTGTTATTTCTGTATGGCTGCTTTTTAAGTTTTTTTTCCTTCAGTTTCAGACATTTAAATATGATGGTATTGGCACTTTTTTTTTTCTTTTTTATCTTGTTTGAAGTTCAATCAGCCTCTTGCATCTCATGTTTATGTCTTTGTAAGCTTGGAAAATTTTGAACCATTGTTTCTGAGAATATTCTTTATGACTTTTTCTGTTTCCTCTCCTTTTAGGACTCCAATGACATGATTTTTAGACCTTTTGATATTGTTCTTAAGGCTCTGTCCCTTTTTTTTAGCCTATTTTCTCTTTTATTCACATTGCACAATTTCTACTGTTTTAGTTCCAGTTCATGGATTTTTCGACTGTCTCCTACTTTCTGTAGTTGAGCACGTTCACTAAGCCTTTTTTTTCAGTGGTTGGTTGTATTTTTCACTTTTAAAAAATTCTGTCTTATTCCTCTTTATATCTTCTATGTCCTTTCTGAGGCTTTCTATCTTTTAATTTATTTCTAGCATTTTGGATTGCTTATTGAACCATTTTTTTTTTTGTTTGTTTGTTTTCCGTTACTGCATTTAGCTTTGTGGAGTAATTCTGCTGTCATTTTGATATTGGTTTCTGTTTACTTTTTTCTTTCTTTTTATGATCTTCTTGGTTTTTAGTATAATAATTAATTTCCTGTTGAAACTAGGACATTTTGTATAGTGTTATGAGCATGTAGATCATATTTAAAACTTCTCCTTTAGCTGTTTCCTCTGGGAAGGCAATGGGAATATCCCTTCATTACTGTCAGGTGGAAGCGTAAGTCCAAGTTTTCTACTTGGCTTCCCGTGGTACCTGTGGTGTAGTTTCCTCATTACTGCTGGGCATAGGTGGGTGTTTCGGCTGTGTTTGATCTCTGCTGAATTACTGGTGGGAGTAGCCTCTCACTGTCAGGAAGTGGAGAAAGTTCTGACTCTTCATAAGAACTCCTCTGGCATCAGCCCAATAGAGGAAGAGCAGGGTATTTTGTTTCTCTGGGGTAGGGAATCCATGCTCCTTGTGTGGTCTCTGGTGACACTGCTGGAGAAGTCTCATTACTGGAAAACAAGGATGAAATTCCTGGCTCCCTACTTGGTCTTTTCTGACAGGATTCTTCTAGGGGTTAAGAATACCTTGCTAATAACACAGGTGAGAGTCCATGTTTCCTATTTGGTCTTTTCTGATGTGAGTAGATGTGAGCACAATGTTTTCTGGGATGTTGGGCTGTATCAGAGTTGCTATTGTATGAAAATTTTCCATTTTGCTACATTACCCCACTTGCAATCCTTTGGTCAGAGACAGCAGTGTTTTGTTTTATTTTGCCTACGCCTATCAACATTTTTAGATCACCAACTTTTTGTCTCCATTTCTGGGATGTATGAGTTGAAAAGCAAACCCAAGAACTCACCATCATATTGTTGCTCAGGTCTCAAACTCATTTTGCCTTTTTCTGTCTGTAGTTTTGAGTCTTATATTTGTTTTACATGTAATGTTCAGGATTTTTGTTGTGCTCGTAGGGAGAAATAGAAGAAAGCATATCTACCTCATTTTCCCATAATCAGAACTCACCTGACCTCATACAGCTCTTTAACTTCTTGCCCACAGTTAACTGGGGGGCTTGCAGGTCTTTTTACTGCTCCATTAGTCACAAGCAAGCACAGTCCAAGCTGTGGCTTCTTGGAAATATAGACACTAAGAGTTTTTGCCTGGAGTACCCCTCATAATTAAAATACATAACATATTGTAAAATACTCATTTTTCTGGCACCTGGGGTGATACCATGAAATATCCCTCAGCAATCACACACTTCAGCACAGTCTCAGCAGAAAAGAGTTTTCTTTCCCAAGGTTATGCCCCGTCTGGGGTACCTCACATCATAACTTGTTCATATAGGACTATAAAGTCCAAATCCCTTGTCCTGTTTGGTGAAAGCTTTGAAATCTCACTTCAGCTTCAGAGCTCCCTGTGGCGTGGTTGAAGCTTCATTGAGGCTGCATCAGAGCCTGTGTTAGTCGTGTAGCCCACTCTAATGGAAATACCAGAAGTAGATTTCTTTAGAAAGAGAAACTTCATTTTGTTATAGTCTAGTGGGTTCAAAGTCCATATTCACAGTGTTAGTAGCAGGGGAAGCCCTTCTCTGTTGAGTCTGGAAGAGGTGCTTGTCAACGGTTGTCTGCTGGACTAGGAGCTTCTGGGATGCAGGGACTCCAAGTCCTTTTCAAAGGATGCACTCTGTTCCTGGTACTGCTTCTTGATTATATGAAGTCCCTGACTCTCTGCTTGCTTCCCTTTCCTTTGTGTTCCAAGAGACTGCTTTAACAGTAGATAGAAAGTCATAACTTTAGTTAGGTTCTGTTCTTTCTTCAACACTAGCCTTTATTGTGTTTTTGATGCTTAGAGCTTTTTTATCCCCCTCAATTTTATCTTTTACTGTTTGAGGATAAAGTAGCAATTGGCTCTTTATTCTTCAAGAATCTAAATTTCTAAAATCTGTTTCCTTTAATTTCTTCTTTCAAACTGATCATTTACTTCTGAATTTCTCTTTTTTAAGGTAAACCAAAAGCAAACCACTGCAGCACAGTTGATTCCAACTCATAGTGGACCTATAGGACAGAACAGAAATGCTTTTTCGTGGGGTGTCCAAGGAGCTGCTGGTGGATTCAATCTAAAAATTTAGGCTAGCAGCTAAGGTCTTAATCACTGATCCACCAAGGCTCCTGTAGTAGTGAAAAGATAGTTTTTGCTATCATTTGCTAATGCTCTATTATTTTCCAGTCTAGTTCCCTAGAGTCACATATTCACTAAATATATAATCTGACTCTAAAGTTACTTTAGTTTTAACTCTTTTACCATTTTTTTGACCAAAAATGCAAACCATATTGTATTTTCACACACAAAAAATGCATACTTTCTATGTTTGCTTGCCAATCAAACATGAAAATGCCCTCCATACAATATTTTCCGTAAGTGTTGTTATGCCACTTTTTAAATGCCTTATGAGGGGAGGTCATAGTTGACAAACAGAGGTTGCACATTATTTACATAAAAATATGGTAGCTTGGTTTTGTCACTGCTTTTTAATACTAAGACACTGCCATACACACTTGAGATATTTGTTAAAACAGCACATTGCTCCTGCTACTAGTATTTTTTTTTAGTCAAGATAAGTGAGAATATGCTTTGGTTCAAGCCCCTAAAATTCTTGTGTCTTAGCATAGCAAAAATGTGTTTCTTACACACATGCAGTCTACTCCAGCCTTTGAGTGGTTCTCCAAAGCAGCAATCCTCCATGGAGCAGATAGGTTATAAGACTTTTTGATACTGTAGCATCTCCACTTCACTGTGACAATTCTTTCATGATGACCGAAGCAGAAAGAGAGCATATATAGAACAGCGCTGTTTCCTAAATTCCACAACTCAGAATCAGCACACAAAGTTTTTTCAATGGTTTATTTGGCAGAAGTACCACTTGGCCTCACCTAACTGCAAGGGGTCTGAAAAACGTAATGTTCCTGGTATTTAAGAAAGAAAAGAGAATTAAGTATACTGAGCATGAGTGGAATAATGAGTGTAATGAAAAACATAATGGCTACAACATTATCATAGACATAAAGAGTCTGCTTATGTCTATCATGAACTCCAAAGTTAAATAATAATGTTTGTTTTAAGGAAATGAAGTAGTTTGATCTAATATTCAAAAGTAGTACACAGAGCAAAGGAGGTCAGTGGGAAATGTCTTAAACTACAGACCATACCAGAGCACTGAAGATTGATTACGACATTGCATAAAAGTTATTCACAGCCTTTATGTAATTGTTGCAAGCTACATTAGAATCCTAATTCTTAAGTCTTTGGGCATTCTGAAAGGCTTGGCATGAGTATAAATCCTACTAATAATTTTATTATTGTTACTATTACTATTATTTTACCACTCTTCACTTCTATACAGTGCAGGAAGTTTTACAGGAAAGTGTACTTTCTGGTAATCATTTACACTATGAACTCTTGAGTAGTCATTTGATTGATAAGAACTGGTATGTGTCATGGGCTGAATTGTGTTCCACCAAAAATGTATGTGTTGATTTGACTTGGTTTGGAGTTCCAATATGGTGTCCTTCCTCCCATGTGTTGTGAATCCTGCCTCTGTGATATTGATGATTGAGAATGGTTTTCAGTTGTGTTAGTGAGTCAGGACTCAGGCTTGTGGAATATAAGGGAGAGAAGTGAGCTGAGGAAGCTGGGAACCTCATACCACTGAGAGAGAAGCCCCGAGAGCAGAGCACGTCCTTCGGACTCAAGGTTCCTGTGCCGAGATGCTCTCACTGGATATGGACTCAGCCTACTGGACTCTGATGATTTTTCATATTGAATGGACTTGTAATTTAGGAATGGATTTGCAGCTTACTGGACTGTCTCAATAAAAGCTTCTCTTCATGAAACTTTCCACTAGTATTTTCTGTTACAGCAGTACCAGGTGACTGAGACAGTATGAAAACTTCAAAAATCCTATTTTCAACAGTAGTACTCATGGTATTATTCCTGGTAGCACTTCAGGGTATGTGGTTTTATTCTGCTTGTATAAATATATTTCTGATGATTATGGACCAATAGCATAACTAGAAACAATGTAAGCTGTATTTGCTCCAATTTCACATTCATGTTTGCATTCCTATTGGTGCCACTAAATCAACACACTGTACAGGGGCTCAAACTACAAAGAAACTGTCCACGGAAATAGAATTTGCCACAGATTATCTGCAATCCAGGTAATCTTCAATCCCTTAAGACAATTGTCATGGATTGACCTATGTCCCCCCCAAATATGTAGCCATGTGGCCATGATTCCCAATATTTTATGATTGTCCTGTGCTGCACAATAGAGGATTAGGGTGGAACTATAAATCCCTTCATAAGACCTCATCCTTGCTCCATTGTAAAGGGAGTCTTCCTGGAGTGTGGCCTGCACCATCCTTTATACTTTCATCCTACAAGAGTTAAAAGGAAAGGAAAGTAAGCAGAGAATTGAGAATCTTATATCACCAAGAAGGCAGCACCGAGAGCAGAGCACATTCTTTGGACCTGAGGGTTTTGTACTGAGATGCTCTCATTGAATTTGGACTCAGCCTACCAGACTGTCATAAATTCTCTTACTGAATAGATTTATAACTTGTAAGCGGATTTGTGGCCTATCAGACTATGACAATAAAGTTTCTCTTCTTGAAACCATACCACTTTGTGGTATTTCCGCCAGATGAGCTCTAACTGAATAAAATAGTACTCTTCTCTGTTGAAGGTGGAAATGTTGTTGCAAAACAGCACAGAGCCTTATCAGGAGGGAAGCACAGGAGAGGAGTTCTGTAGGCACCACAAAGATGAAACCTACATAGTGGGACCACAAGCTTGTGTTACACATAGCAGGATCTCTTAGAAAAAATCATGTCTCAAATTTGATTTGACTCTTTCTTATTGGAGTTTAAATCTGTGATGCCTTAAACTGGTGAGAATTATCTGAGTTTTGTATTTTCTCTCTGCCTGCTGAGTAAAAATTCAACTACATGTGTTAGTCATATTCCTGAAATCATCCGTCAGGCACTAGGTGTTCAATCAGTTTCTATATAAAAGATTGTCTTTTCCTCAGCAATATTCTTTCCTGGACCCTGTTTTAATCATTACAATTTTCACACTTTCAGAAACTACCATTATAATGTGCTTAAATATTTAGCTTGAGGTCAAGGTAAGGACTACATATTGTTGTTGTTTGTTTTTTTGTAAGATATTTAGAAGTTGTTTCTCAACAGAGATGCACTAACCTTTGCCAAAATCTTTTTATTTTCAAATTTTCTTTCTTTTTTCATGGTTTGTCCTTATTTTTACAAGTTGCTATTCTGTTGTCATTTAAGACTTAGTTATTCTATTTTCTACCCTCCTATGAATCTATTTCCAAGCAACACCAAACCACTTTCTGTCCTAGGCGATTATAAAAATCACTTGCTGAGATTGTGAAATGCAGATTCCTAGAATCCACCAGGCACTGCTTGAATACTCTGGGGGTCAGTTCTACTCTGGCCTCTAGGGTTGCCATTAGTCAGATCTAACTTGACTGCACTTGGCTTGGCTAGAATCCCCTATGGGGAAAGAATGCATGAGCACAATGAAATATTCTGGAATTGTTATTCTTAGCAATGATATCCATAATTTGTTATGATCCTATGCTTTCTTTCATGTACTCTAAAAAACACAGGTAAATTTCTTTCTGATATTCTCTACTTTTTGCCAAGATATATCTGACACCAGCAACGATACCCAATTTTGTCTTCTGAAGCTGGCTTGAGTTTCTGAGATTTCCCTGCTAATGTCTACAGTAGTAGTGTTTTCTGAATTATCTTCAGCAAAATTTTGCCAGTGTTTATTATTAATGGTATTGCTTAGTAATTTCTTCATTCTATTTGGTTTTCTTTCTTGTATCTGAATATAATTTCTCACTTTGACATCAACACTTAGGAGAGAAATATCTGCTTTGTTTTATTCATTCATTCATTAAAAAAAAATAACAGCTTATAGTATTGTTCTAAGCTTTATGGCTATTTAACAGTGAACACTTAGAAATCCTTACCCTCCAACAACTCACATTCTGGTGGTTCACTGCCTTATCTACTGACCCATGCAACTTGAAGATAAAGACTAAACCATTTTAAATTAAAATCATATTCAGTCAGTTTGTCTCAGGCTAATTTTATATATTTTTTTAGGACACAAGGAAAGTATAATCTAATAAGTAATCATGGTGAAGGTAAATTAAGAGAAACTTCATTTACCTTTAGGAAAGGAATACAAAGAAATTCAAAACATTTTCCTGTGAATGAGAGTTGCTGAACAAAAATGGATTATAAAGAAATAAAATAAAACTTCTACTCACAGATACGTTAAGTCATTTTGCTGGAATACTATTTTGCCTGAAATTTTTGCTATTATTTCTTCATTAAATTTAGATTCACTTTTTACCTTATAAAAATGAACGGTTACATTGACTGAAAATTAAACTAAGAAATTGAAGATGCTGTAAAAACTATTTTCCAAATTGGTATAACACAGTGAAAGTTACTGGAACAAGAAGAGATAGTTTCTGCCATAAACAACTGCTCCCTTTGACATGAGATTACAAGAACTGTATGGTTCATGGTTATTCTTACTGAACATTTTGATCAAGAGTTTACATAACAATATTGATCAAAAGAGGAAAAATACAAAATAGAATTTCAAATACTCATAGAACTCAGACATTCTGAAGCCGTTGAGTCTGGATGTATCCCTGAAACTATTGCCCTGAGAGCATATGTAAATCATAAAACAGAAATATCTCCTGAACTCTTCTCAAAACTAAACAGTAGTTTAACTTAGTAAAGAATGTCTGCTTTGAACATTATGCTTTTTGAAGATATATTTGTATGGAATCAAAGTAACAAAAGCAGCTCAAAAGATTAATTAGACAGGAACTCAAAAGTAGAGGTAGCTAATGTTAATGAGAGAAGAACAATTTGGAGACAAAGGGAAGAATGGTGGTATAACTTGAAAAAAGTCATCAGCGTTGTGGAATTGTATATGTAGAAACAGCTGAATTGGTGTATTTTCTTCTGTGTATATTCTCAACTACAAAAATAAATTATTTTTAAAAATGTGGTTATTAAGATAATGATTTCCTTTGTGAGCTATAATGTAAAAACTTTGATAAAGTTTTACACTAATCACATGTATGCATAATTCAGCAGAAGAGAAAGTAACCTTTGAATTTTTACAATTAGATTTAAAGAATGCATTATGGAATCAGATTTCTCTCAGAAAGCAATTCAGCTACACGAAAGGCAATCATTTGTAGATGTTCTTTGCTAAAATTCTCATAATAAATATAATGTGAATTTTACTGAGTAGATGTAATTAAATATATTGAATTATTAAGGTGACCCTTTGGTAGTACATGCAGTTAATGCACTCAGCTGCTAATCAACCTGCTAGTGGTTCAGAGTCACTCAGAAGTGCTTTGTAAGAAAGTCTGTTCAATCTGTTTCCAAAAAATTAGTCATTGAAAACTGCATGCAACACAGTTCTATGCAGTTCTACTCAGAGGGCTGCCATGAGTTGGAGACAACTGGACAGCCACTTGTAGTTGTGGTATTATAATGGAAACATTTAGACAACCTGAAAATGGAAAAAAGCTGAGTCAAAAAAAAGACAAAAATACTACCTGGTGCTTGGGAGACAAAATGATAACAAGAGAAAAAAGAAGGTAGAGAATATTTTTTTCCCCAAATAGTTTGCAACTTGGAAAAGTAAAAATTGATATGAAATTTGGACCTGTTAACTTTTGTTTAATTGAAGATTTAACAGTAGATGATTCAGGTGTGGAGCATTTGCTTCTTATTCTGTCTTACATTTTTCTATACATTGACATAACTGATATACTATAATGAAGATACCATCTTTACTTGCCAGAAGTGAAGAAGATTTGAAACACCTACTGATGAAGATCAAGGATCACAGACTTCAGTATGGGTTGTAACTCGACATCAAGAAAACAAAAAGCCTCACAACTGGACCAGTAAACAATGTCGTCATAAATGGGGAAACAAAACAATTGAGGTTGTCAAGGATTTCATTCTGCTTGGGTCCATAATCAATGCCTACAGAAGCAGCAGTCAAGCAATCAAAAGATGCCTTGCATTGGGAAAATCTGCTGCAAAGAATCTCTTTAAAGTGTTGACAAATAAAGATGTTACCTGAAGACTAAAGTATGCCTGATCCAAGCCATGGTATTTTCTATTACATCATATGCATGCAAAAGCTAGACAACAAACAAATAAGACACAAAAAGAATTGATGCCTTTGAATTATGGTGTTAGATAAGAATGTTGAATGTATGCCATGGACCGCCAAGAGTACAACTGAAGTGCTTCTTGGAAGCAAAGATGGCAAGATTGCATCTGACATACTCTGGACATGTTGTCAGAAAAGATCAGTCCTTGGAGAAGGACATCATATTTGGAAGAATAGAAAGTCAGTGAAAAAGAGATAGACCTTTGACGAGATGGACTGACACAGTGGCCGCAACAAGTATAAAAACGATTGTGGACGTGGCACAAGACTGAATAGTGTTTCATTCTGTTGTGCACAGGGTCATTATGAGTTAGAACTAAGTCAATAGCACCTAATAGCAATGACAATGATAGTTTTTAGGGTAGTCTCTTCCTAATAATTGTTGAGGGATTTTATTCTATTAAATTCAGCATTGTTTGAGTCTGTACCACAAAGTGGCAGGGAAAGCCCTGTTATCTTGGAAGCATTGTACAACAGCACTTCAGACCTCTGCATTTGGAGCTGACTGGAAAATTAATGTGTGCCTGACAGGAATGGGGATGGGAAAATAACAAAACATACTTTCACATTTTACTTTATGATAAATCTTTCAAGTCCTTTGTAATGTCAACGTCACTATATTGAAGTGGGGAAACATTTCTTTAGGTAAATATAATGCTTGAGTGACTAAATTCAAAAGTAAAATTTACTTCAATTAGTTAAACATGCAAAATGGAATGGTCCCAAATTTCAAAATAATGTAATTTCAAGCTTCCTTAATAATTGAGTAATATGCATACAGTGTTTAGTTGGTATTTTCTGTGGTGCTGTCTAACCACAATATCATATAATTCAAGGATCATTTATAATTCCTTAAGTATATTGCTGCTTGTTTTTTATAAAAGGAAATTAAGTAATTACACCTTCTTTCTTTACTTTTCAGAAAGGGCCTGAAGCCTAGATTAAAAAAATAAAAAAGGGAGGCAGGGACAAGATGGTGGATTAGACACAGATCTCCTCAATTCCTTCCTAGAACTAAGGCCTGGAATAATTGAACGGAGCAGTATGGACATCTGTGGAGCCCTAGGGTCTGTCATAGAGTTGTCAGATTGGACTATGTACCAGAAACAGGGTAACTACCTCTCTCAAAGATAAGGCAGTGGCATGCTGAGTCCTGCTTCTGTTGAATCACTATTTAGTATGACTGCAGGTTCTTACACCTTCTTTGTTATCTAGGAGGTGGGGGCTGGGCATGAGCTGGCTAATACATTGAACTACAGTGCTTAAGTAATAGCACATAGCTTAGCAGAGAGACTGTGCTTCAGAGAGCAATATTTTGAGAGGCTGGTTGCTGACTGAGGGCACCACAGCCCCTTGATTCTCTCTTTTTTGAGCTGCATCCTAGATTCTGCTGTTTCACAGCAGGTGGGGCAGCTCAGGCAAGATGCCATCTTGGTTATCTGGGAGGTAGCGTCACCCACCCAGAGGCCTTAGCTGGGGATAATTATCACACAGAACACTACCTCCTGTTGTAAAAGTGCATGCAGTGGTGTCTAGAGTTTTGGGTGGGTCCTGGCTGAGGATGGCAGCAACCCTTCCCTACTTTGAACCACGTCATAACATCTGAGGACAGCCTACGAGTTGCTTTCATTGTCAACCAGAAGGTGGGGCCTTCTGGTTTCAGGAGTGTTTGGACAGCTCTTAGCTTAGCAGTAAAGCACCTTTTCAAAATAACACCAACTGGAGAACTGACTGCTGAGTGACTTGGCAGCATCTCCTCCACCCTTCACTGTTTCACACTGTATCATCAACTTGATGGCCCCCCAGTGACTCCATCAGTAGTGTACCATCTTTGCCAGCTAGGAGGCAGAGCCTGCCACCCCAGAGGGTACACTCGGCTCCAGTCACTGGAGTACACAGAGGTGGCTGGTGACCAATATCCTCTTAGAGCTATGTCTCAGCCTCTTTTCAGGTAACACAGGAGAAACCAAACAACTTCTAGGTGGTGCAAATGTAACAAGCAATAGCTAACCATTTAAAGAAGCAGTCCACCATGGGTCTGGAAAATTCCCAAAATAAGGAATCAAAAAACATCCCAGATGATGAAGCCTTTCTGAAACTATTGGAGGTTGAGTACAAAAGAGTTATATATAGAACCCTCCTAGAGATCACACGAAATGCAGCAGAACAAAATAAAAAATTAAGTGAGCTATTTGAACTGATGAAACACCAATGATCTGAAATCCAGCAGATTAGTAATACAATTGTAGAATTACACAGTTCAATATAAAGCCAAAAGAGCAGAATTGAGGAAAGTTAGTGAGCCAGAATTAATGAGCTTGAAAATAGAGCAGCTGGCAACAGCATTTATGAGGAGAAATCAGAGAAAAGAAATAAGAAAAAATGAAGAAGAATCAAGAACAATGTAGGACTCTATTAAGAGGAATAATCTATGAAAACTGGAGTTCCTGAACAGGTAGGGAGAGCTGAAAATACAGACAGTATTGATGTAGAGATGCTTACTGAAAACTTCCCCTAATTCATAAGAAGAGAACATAGATTTCCAAGACTCATATCAAACACCACAAAATCTAGACTCAAAAGACACAAAGACATACTATAATCAAGCTTAATAAAATGAAACATAAAGTGAGGTATTTAAAGACAGCAAGGCTCAAAGCAAAGCTAATGTTGAGAGGGAAGCTTTGTAGGCTTTTGTCTGACTTCTTGGCAGAAACAATGTTGGCAAGAAGGCAGTGAGATGACACATTTAAAGCCCTGAGAAGAAAAATTTCCAACCAAGAATTATATATCCTGCAAAAGTGTGTCTCAAACACGATCATGAGATTAAGACATTCACTGATAAGTAGGAGCTTAGAGACTTTGTAAAAACTAAACCAAAACTACAGGAAATACTGAAAGAAACTCTTTGCTTAGAAAAAACAAAAACATCAAGCATATGCTTAAGAAGGCAATGCAGAACACAGCATCCAGAATCCTACTCAGTTAGGGGAGTCACGAAGCTTAATCAAAGCTGTAATATTAAAAGAAGGGAACCATTGATCATATCATGAAAACTATGACATGATCATACTAAAAAGAAGGATACATTACAATAGTTATAATCGATTTAGATGGAGAGAAAATTAAAAAGATATGCAGAAGTTAAAGTATAGTTTAAATTTAGAATATTAAGGGAAACTATAAGGGTAGCTGTAAAGCAAAATAACAGTGTGACATATCAGAACAAGACATGTAACATAGAAGTCTCAATAAGCATAAAACCAACCCTGAAAAAGATGAAAAGTCAACCCATAAAAAATGACACAGAACAGAATATTAAAAGCAACATAGAAAACAACACAAAAATAAATGCATTGAAATGACATCATTAAACACATACCTATCAATAGTTACACTGAATGTAAATGGACTGAATGCTCCAGTAAAGAGACAGTGAGTGACATCCTGGATCAAAAGACACAATCCATCTATATGTTGCTTACAAGAAACACTCCTAAGACTCAAAGATATGAACAAAACTGAAGATCAAAGGATGAAAATAATATATACCAAGCCAACAACATATAAAGAAAAGCAGGAGTGGCAATGCTAATCTCAGATAAAATATACTTTAATGTAAAATTCACCACTGTAGACAATGATGATTCTGTACTTAAGGAGGATATAACAATATTAAATGTTTATTCACCCAAATACCAGGATATCTAAATACACTGAATGAACACTGACAGCACAGAAACATGAGCTAGATCACTCCACAATAATAGCTGGAGATTTCAACCCTCCACTTTTACTAACAGGCAGATGATCCAGAAAAAAAAAAACTTAGTAGTGATACAGAAAATCTTATTGCAACAGTTACCCAACTAGACATCATTGTCATGCACAGAACTTATACTCTTCAACAAGTAGATACAGTTTCTTCTCCACTGCATGTGGAACATTTTCCAGACTAGACCATGTGTTACAACACAAAGCAAGTCTCAACAAAATCCAAACCACTGAATTGTTACAAAATATGTTCCCTGAACAGAAAGCCGTAAAGATTGAAATCAATAGCAAAAAAAACATAGGCATAAATTTGAACTCATGGAAACTAAACAACACCCTGCTCAAAAAGCCATGGGTTATAGAAGAAATAATGGAGAAAATAAATAAATTTGTGGAACTGAATGAGAATGAAAACACATTCTACCAGAACCTATGGGATACAGCCAAAGCAGTGCTCAGAGGTCTGTTTATCTCCATAAATGCACACATCTGGAAGGAAAAAAGGACCCCCAAACAAAGAATTAGCCCTAGAGCTTGAACAAGTAGAAAAAGAGCAACAGAGGAAGTCCTCAGGCACCAGAACACAGAACATAAAGATTAGAGCAGAACTAAATGAGTTAAAGAATAGAAGAAAAATTGAAAAAATTAACAAAGCCAAAAGCTGGTTTTCTGAAAAGATCAACAAAATTGATAAACCATTGGCTAAACTTACAAATGAAAATCAGGAGAAGAAACAAATAATCCAAGTAAGAAACGAAATGGGACATGTCACAGCTGGCCCAATAGCAATCAAAAGTATCATAACAAAATACTATGAAAGACTATACTGTAACAGATTTGAAAACCTAGAGAAAATGGACCAATTTATAGATTCACATCACCTACCAAAATTAACACAAGGAGAAGTAGAACAACTTATAAACTCATCACAAAGGAAGAGATTAAAACAGTCATCCCCAAACTACCAACTAAAAAAAGTCCTGGGCCAGATGGCTTCACTGGAGAATTCTTCCAAACTTTTAGAGAGGAGTTAAGTCCAATACTACTGAGACTATTTCACAGCACAGAAAGGGATGGAATACTTCCAAATTCATTCTACGCAGCCAGCATAACCCTGATACCAAAGCCAGGAAAGGATCCTACAAAAAAGAAAACTACAGACCAATATCACTCATGAATCTAGTTGTAAAAATCTTCAGCAAAATCCTAGCCAATAGAATTTAACAGTATATCAAAAAAATAATTCATCATGACCAAGTGGGATTCATACCAGGGATGCAAGTCTGGTTCAACATCAGAAAAAAAAATTAACATGATTCACCACATAAATAGCACAAAAGACAAGAATCACCTGATTTTGTCAACTGGTGCTAAAAAGGCTTTTGACAAAGTCCAACACCCACTCATGCTAAAAACTTTCAGCAACGTAGAAATGGAGGAGAATTCCTCAGTGCAATAAGGGGCATCTGTGCAAAGCCAACTGCCTACATCATCCTGAATGGAGAGAGACTGAAAAAGTTCCCTTGAGAATGGTCACTAGACAAGGATGCCCACTCTCACCACTTCTATCCAGCATTTTACTAGAGGTTCTGGCCAGAGAAATTATACAAGACAAAGAAATAAAGAGCATCCGCATGAGCAAATAAAAAGTAAAAATCCCTATTTGCGGACGATACAATTGTACATGCAGAGAATCATAAAGAATCCATAAGTAAACTACTGGAACTAACAGAAGGGTTCAACAAAATGTCGGGATGTAAGATGAACATAAGTAAATCAGTAGGATTCCTTTATACCAACAAAGAGATCATCAAAGAGGAAATCACCAAATGCATAGCATTTACTATAGCCACCAAGAAGATAAAATACCTAGGAATAAACCCAACTAGAGAAATTATAGACCTATACAGAAAGAACTACAAGACCTTATTGTAAGAAACCAAGAGACTTACATAAATAGAGAAATCTACCCTGCACATGGACCGGAAGACTTAACAGTGTGAAAACGTCTATCTTACCCATAGTGATTTACATTTCCAATGCAGTCCCAATACAAATTCCAGTGTCATTTTCCAAGGAGATGGAGACACAAATCACCAACTTTGGAAAGCAAAGAAACTCTGGATAAGCAAAGCATGACTGAAGAAGAGGAACACAGTGGGAGGCCGCACAGTACCTGAATTTAGAACATATTACATTGCCACAGTAGTCAAAACAACCTGGTACTAGTCCAAAAAGAGACACATAGACCAGTGGAACAGAGTGGAGATCCCAAAGATGACACCATCCTCTTATGAACAATTGATATTTGACAAAGGCCCTTAGATTGTAAACTGGGGTGAAAACAGTCTCCTTAACAAATGGTGCTGCCAAAATTGGATATCCATCTGCAAAAATTGAAACAAGACCCATATCTCACCTTACACAAAAGCTAACTCAAAGTTGATCAAAGACCTACCCATAAACCTAAAATGATAAGATCATGCAAGGAAAAATAATATTAACAATGGAAGTTTTAATACACAGGTTAGACAGAGTTCAAAATCCGGCAAAACAGGCGCAACAGAAAAGAAAATAGATAAATGAGAACTACTAAGAATCAAAAACTTTTGCTCATCCAAAGACTTTTTAAAAGAGTTAAAAGATCACCTACAAAATGGCAAAAAATATTTGACAACTGCATGTCAGACTGATGTCTGATCACCATAACATACCAGGTACTGCAAAATATCAAGAAGAAAAAGGCAAATAACTCAATTAAGTGATGGGCAAAGGAGATGGGCAGGCACCTCACCAAAGAGGACATCCAGGCAGCCAAAAGACACGTGAGGAAATGCTCACTATCATTACCTAAAGAAAGTCAAATCAAAACTACAATGAGACACCATATCATCCCAACAAAGTTGGCCATGTTCCAAAAAACACAAACCAACAATAGCTGGAGAGGCTGTGGAGAGATTGCAACTCTCCTACACTGCTGGTGGGATTGCAGAATGGTGAAACCTCTTTGGAAAGCAATTTGGCGTTACCTTAAAGTAATGGATGTAGATACACCATTTGACCCAGTACTTTCTCTGCTTGGAATATATCCTTCAGACTCAAGGCCATTCACACCAACAGATACATGCACACGAATGTTCATTGCAGCACAGTGCACAATAGCAAAAAGATGGAATCAACCCAGATGCCCATCAAGAGAAGAATGGATAAAGAAACTGTGGTGTATATATTCAACAGAACACTATACTATGCAATGGTAAAGAACAATGATGATTTTAGGAAGCATGTCATAACCTGGTTTCAACTGGAAGACATTATGCTCAGTGAGATCATTCAGCAGCAAAAGGACACATTCTGTATGAGTCCTACTATAAGCACTTAAAAATAGACTCATGTACAGAAGACTCTTTGACAGCTTCAAGGTTAGAAAGAGAAGGAGAGGATTATTATTCACAGATTAGACAGCTGATAGAAGTTTGTTAGGTGAAAGCAGTGACAGCACACAATAGAAGGCATATCAACTTAACTGGACTTCAACACAAACTGGAAACTCTTAATCTGAACCGAATTCTACAAGGATAGAGTAGCAGGGGTGGTGTCTAGTGACCATGATCTCTGGATACATTAAGGACAATTGGCTTAACTAGTCTATTGCTAAGTGTGTCTTCTGCATCCCATATTGCTGATTGGCATCTGAGGTCTTAAAAGCTAGCAAGCTGTAATCTGAGGTACACCAGATGGTCCAAATCATCCAGAACAGATGATGACGAAGAATAACAGAGACACAAGGAAAAAAGTGACCAGGAGACAGAAGGATCCATGTGAATGGGAGACTGTATCAACATGGGAGCAGAAAAACAAGATAGTGCCTGGCCACCACCACAGACAGACGTGATGGAGCACAAAATGCTGAGTCCCTGTGGCAGCATGAGAAAAAAAGGGGTGCAACTCAAGAACTCTACTAAAAGACCACACCAAGTAGTCCAATGGCCTGGGGGATCCCGTGCGAGCATGGCCTATAGACCTGCTGCTGCCCCTGTCCAGAAAAAATTACTGCGATCAACTCTTCACACAAAAATGGACTGGACTCGGGGACACAATGTGACCATATGGTGTGTGTACTTTATGTTCCTGTGCATTTATAGGATGCTGTTCTATTGGTCTCTATTGTAGATGGGAGAGGAGAGGGTGGAGAGGAGGGCACAGGAGATTAAAAGGATTACACCAAGTATAGACTGAAAAGGAGGAGAGTGCTATCACCAGGCAAGGAGAGCAGAAGGAGCTGCAGATAGGTGAGCATGCAAATTTTATTGCATATTTTCAGTTAATCACAATAAAAAAATAAAAAAGGAGAAATACAAATAAATTGTACACATTTTAAAGAACTATAAAGGAAATCGATATTTTTAATTTCACTGTAGTAAACCATTCTTTTTTAAAGATAACCATTATTTTAAGCCTGATCAATATAAATGTATAAAATGCTATGATTTGTGGAAGTGAGGAAAGAAAATACATTTAAATAATGGGACTGTAGAACAATTTTTTATATATTAACATTTTGACTAATATGCTCATGATCACAGGAACATTGGAAAGTGAGAAGATATTAATGGTGAAATGCAGATAAAAGAGGGTGTGAGGGGCCGGAAAGCTCTCTCAGCATAGCTTCAAAGCTAGTTCACAATATTGATTTTAAGGTAAGGGCTCTAGTTACTTTCTTCTTCTTTTCTATTTTTTTTCACTAATGGAACTGGAAAGATTGATGCACAGTCTTGTCTTTCCATTTCAAGTGCTCCTTCACTGTCATGAGTATGGCTTACTTTGGGCTGAACATGGATAATGGCAGTGTTAAATATATGTCATTTGTAATGGAGAATTCATTGGAAAACTGCATGAGTCACCTGTATATTAGGTTGCCAGTTGTAATTTAGGTAAGAATCAACTCACAGCTTCATTTTGGAGTTATTATTTTGCTGTTTTTTAGGTAAAAGTTTATAACGTGAATTAGTTTTTCACTAAAAATTTATTCACAGATTATTTTGTGACATTGGTTGAAATCCCTACAGTGTGTCAGCACTCTCCTCCTTTCCCCCCTGGGTTGTCTGTACTCATTTATCCAGTTTTCCTGTCTCTTCCTACTTTCTCGTCTTTACTTTTGGGTAACTGTTGCCCATTTGGTCTCATGTACTTGACTGGAGTAAGAAGCACAGTGTGTTACTGTTTGTTTTATCAGCCTGTCTACTCTTTGGCTGACAGGTGGACTTCTGGAGTAGCTTCAGTTCTGAGTTAGCTGGGTGTTCAGGGGCCATAATTCAAGGGATTCTTCCAGTCTCTGTCAGATCAGTAAGTATCATGGTTTTTTTTGTGAATTTGCATTTTGTTCTACATTTTACTCTTCCTCACTCTGGGGTGCTTTACTGCGTGATCTCTGTCAGAGTGGTCAGTGTTAGCAGTGGGACACAACCCAGATCTTCAGGGTTCAGGCTGGTGGAGGCTGTGGATCATGTGGTCCATTCATCATTTGGACTACTGTTTCTTTATTCCCCTTTACTCTGAAAGTGATTGAACCAATAGATATATTTTGGTTGGACACTTGCAGCCTTGTAAGACCCCTGATACTGCTCACCAAAGTAGGATCTAGAACATTTTCTTTATGAACCATATTATGCCACTTGACCTAGGTGTTTCCCGAGACCATGGTCCGTGACCCTTGGCCTCAAAAATTCAGTCCCTCAAGATGTTTGGATGTGTCTAGAAAGCTTTGTGACTTTGCTTTGGTCGTGTTAATGCCACCTTCTCCTATAACATGCATTTTTTATTCCTTCACCAAAGTTAATTTTTCTACTACAGTGATTTCCCTTCTCCACCTCTCCCTTCCTTCATAATCATCAATGTATTTTTCTATGTGTAAACTTTTTCTTGAGTTTTTGGCTTGGCTATAATAGTAGTCTTCGACTTGACGGCACTTGGCTATAATAGTAGTCTCGTGTAATATTTATCCTTATGTGATTGACTTATTTCACACAATATAATGCCCTCCAAATTCATCCATGTTGTGAGATGTTTTACAGATTGATCATTGTTCTTTATCCTTGTACAGTATTTCATTGTGTGTTGTGTGTTTGTTTATCCATTTATATGTCAGTGAGGACTTAAGTTTTTTCCATCTTTTTGCTGTTGTGAATAAAGCTGCAAAGAGCTTTGGTGTGCATATGTCTATTCATGTGTCAATTTTTATTTCTCTAGGATATATTCTTAAGCAGATGATGGTAAGATCATGTAGTCCTATTTCTAGATTTTCTAAAGACATCACATCATTTCCGTAGTGGTTTTACCAATTTTCATTCCCACCAGAAGTATATAGGACTTCCAGTCTTCCAACAACTCCCACATTTGTTATTTTTTGTATTTTTTTGGTTACTTTAGTAATGTTGGTGTGAGAAGGTATCTCAATTTAATTATGATTTGCATTTCTCTAATGGCTGATGAGAGCCCTCGTGGGGCAGTGGTTAAGAGTTATGGCTCCTAACCAAAAGGTTGGCAGCACAACTCCACCAACCACTCACTGGAAACTGTATAGCGCATTTCTATTCTGTCCCATAGGGTTGCTATGAGTTGGAATCTACTTGATAGCAGCAGTTTGTTTTTGTTTATTTGTTTTAATGGCTAACAATCTCACACATTTCTCATGTGTCTGTCAGTCACCTGAAAGTATTGGAAATGCCTGTTAATTTACTTTGCTCATTTGTTAATTTGTTAATTGGATCATTGGATCATTTGTCTTCTTATTGGTGAGGCGTTGCAGTATTCTAGAGATTTTAGAAATTAAATACTTGTTGGTATGTTGTAGCCAGTTCCTCTCCACCCCATCTCCACCCCCCCCCATCTGTAGGTACTCTTCTTACTCTTTTGGTGAACTATTTGATGAGCATAAAAGTATTTTATTTTTAAGAAACTTCCAGTTATTTAGTTTATTTTCTGGTGTTAATGTGTTAGTTACAATTTGTATTGTATTTACAACATGTATTAGGGTCTCTAGGAAACCCTAGTGGTGTAGTAGTTAAGTGCTATGCCTGCTAACCTAAAGGTCGGCAGTTCAAATCCACTGGGTGCTCCTTGGAAGCTCTATGGAGCAATTCTACCCTGTCCTATAGAGTCATTATGAATTGGAATCAACTTGACAGCAGTAGGCTTGGTTTTTTTTTGTTGCTGTTGTTGTTTGTTTTTTGGTTTAGCTGTCTCCTAATCTTTTTCCAAGAACTACACTGTTTTAGTTTGTATAACTAGGTCTTTGATCCATTTGAATCAGGTTTTGTGTACGATGTGAGGTACAGGTTTTATTTCATTCTTTCACTTATGGACATCGACTTTACTACTACCATGTGTCAGAAAGACTGTCTTTTTCCCATTTAAGAGGCTTTGGCCCTTTGTCACACGTCAGCTGACCATGGGTGGATGGATTTACATCTTGGTTCTCAATTCTGTTCCATTGTTCTATGTGTCTGTCATTGTACTCTAGCTGTATAGTAGGTTCTAAGCTCAGGTAGTGTGAAACCTTATATTTTTCCCTCAGTAAAGCTTTGCTTATTTGCAGCCTCTTTCCCTTCCATGAAATGCTGTTGATCCATTTTTACATCTCATTGGCAGCTGAATTGAGATGCACTGTATCTGTAGATTTATTTGGGTAGGATTGACATTTTCACAATGTTGAATATTCCTATCCATGAACATGGTACATGTTTCCATTTATGTAGGTCTCTTTTTGTTAGTTGCAGTGGTGTTTTGTAGTTTTCTGTATAAAAGTCTTCTACATCTCTGGTTACATTTATTCCTGATTTTTTCTTTTATCTTTATAGGGAATGTTTTAAATAGTATTGTTTTTCTGATTTCCTTTTTCTCCCTATGGATGTAAGCCAAAGCCAAGCCAAGTGCCATCGAGTCAGAAATCTAATCTATTTTTGTATGTTCATCTTACATGCTGCTGCTGTGTTGTATCTATTAAATCCAGTAAGTTTCTTGTGGATCTTTAGGATTCTCTATGTATATCATATTGTCTGCAAACAGATGTAGTTTTGATTTTCCTTACCAATCTGGATGTTGTTTATTTTTCTTGTCTTATTGTTCTAGTTAGGACTTCCAGCAAAACGTTAATTAGAAGTGGTGATAAATAACATTCTTGTCTTGTTCCCACTACTAAGAGAGAATGCTTTCCGCTTCTATCCATTGAGGATGATGTTGACTGTAGGTTTCACCTATCTGCTGGCTTTGTAAATACTTTTTTAATGTTGAACCATATTTGCATATTTGCATACTGGTATGAATTACATGTAGTTGTTGTGTGGTATACTATTGATTTGATACTGAATTCTATTAGCTAGAATTTTGCTGAGATTTTTTGCTTTTATATTATTTTCTTTCTGTAACTTTCTTTGTGCTGCATTTGCCTAACTTCTGTAATATAGTTATACTGAATTCATAAATGAATTCAAGAGTATTCTCTCCTTTCTGTGCTCTGAAATAGTTTGCTCAGTACTCGTGTGAGCGCTTCCCTGAATGTTTTGCAGAACTCTCCAGTGAAGCTATCCAGGCCAAGACTTTTTTGTTGGATTTCTTTCTTTCTTTTTAGTTATTACTTCTTCAATCTCTTCTCTTTTTAGGAATCTATTGAGATTTTCAAGCCTAGCTTTCTAGAAATTTCCATAAATTTGTGTTTCTGGAAATTTGTTCATTTCCTTTAGGTTCTCTAATTTGTTGTAGTGTAATTTCTTGTGGTACTTTGTTATAATTCTTTTTATTTCAGTTAGATCTGTTTCATGTACTCCATCTCATTTCTTATTTGAGTTATTAGCTTCCTTACATTATTCTTCTGTGAGTTTGGATATTGGTTTGCTGAACATTTCAAAAAACTGATTCTTGGTCTTACTGATATTTTTCTATTATCTGTTTTATTGATCTCTTCTTTAATCTCTATTATTTCTCTCCTACTGGTGGCTGTGGGCTTCTTTTGCTGTTTCTATTTGTTTGAGTTGTAGGGTTAATGTTTTGATTTTGACCTATTATACCATTGATTTGTGTTTCTATTGCTGTAAACAGACTTTCAAGCACTGCCATTCTTGTGTCTTAAAGCCTTTTGTATGTTTTTTAAATTTTCATTTGATCTTAAGAATTTTAAAAATTTCCTCTTTGATTCCTTCTATCACCCGATGGTTTTTAAGCAAGGTGTTAGTCAGTTTCTTTGTCTCCCTCACCCTTGTTCTTCATGCTCCTGATTTCTACTTTTATGGCATTGTGATCAGAGGGAATGTTTTGTATTATTTCCAATGTTTTTGATTTTACTGAGAGTTACTTTATGTCCTAAAATGTACTCTATTCTGGAAAAGGTCCTTCATGCACTGGAAAAGAATGCATACTTTGTTGTTGCTGGGTGTAGCGTTATATATATGTCTATGAAATCAAGTTGATTAATTCTGGCCTTCAGATCTTCTGTATTTTTTCTGAGTTTCTTTTTAGATGTTTCATCCTTTGCTGAGAGTGGTGCTGTTCAAGGGTCATACTATGTTGTGAAAACAATTTTTTTCTTTTTACTGCTGTTAGAGTTTGTTTTATATATTTCAGAACCCTGTTGTGTACACAGATATTTATTAAGTTTATGTTTTCTTTATGGATTGTCCCTTAATTGTTACATAATGTCTTTCCCTGTGTTTCATTGTTGATTTTGCCTTAATGTCCATTTTATCTGAGATTGGTGTTGCTGGTCCTGCACTTTTTTGGGTTACTGTTTGCTTCATGTAGTTTCTTCATCATTTGTTTTTTAGTGTATGTGTGTCTTTGTGTCTAAAATTGTTTCTCGTAGACAGCATATTTATGGGTTGCACTGTTTAATCCGTTCTGCATTTAAACCATTCATACTCAGCGTGATTGTCAATAGGTATTGCTGTCCTGTTGTTGTGCTTGTGTGTGTGGTGTTATTTTCTGTGTTCCTCTTACTTTCCTAGGCTGAATTCTTTTTGTCTGTAGGTCTTTCATCTTATTTCATTCATTATCATTTTTTTGTATTTACTGAGACTAATGTTTCTCTACTTTTCTATTCTAACGAGTAGGTTTGTTGATTTTTGTGATTTCCTTGAAATTTATCCTTATCTTCCCAAGTTTGAACCAGTCTTTTATTAGTTGATCTCACCTTGACTTCCTTTGAAAGTTTTATACTTTCACTATTTTTTTGCCCATTATTTTTCTGACATGATCATCACTTACCAATATCTCTTTTCATTTTTAGCTTTGTTTTATTATTGAAAATTCTTTACTTAGGTTGATATCTGGCAGATATTATCTCTTGTTCTAGACTACATTTGTTGTCTGATGTAGTTGAGCCTGTAACTGAAAGACTCCCTTTAATATTTCTGGTAAATTTTATTTGGTTTTCAACATTTCTTGTAATTTCTGTTTATCTGGAAATGTCCTAATTTGGCCAGCTTATCTGAGCAACAGTTTTGGATTTATCATTCTTGGTTGGTAGTATTTTTCTTCCAAGTTTTTTTGTACGTCATCCCATTTCCTGCTTGCCTATATAGTTTCTGCTGAGCAATCAGAGTTTACTCTTATTATTTCTCCTTTATAAGTTTTGTTTTGTTTTTCCCAAGTGGCTTTCAGAATTATTTTTTGTCTTTCGTATTGGCATGTGTGATTATAGCATGGCTTTGTGATTTGCATTTGGGGTCTATTCTATGTGAGGTGATTTGCATTTGGGGTCTATTCTATGTGGGGTTCATTGAGCTTCATGGATGGTCAGCTGTTCATCTTTCATGATATTTGGGAAGTTTTCAGCTAGCAAGTCTTTTGTAACCCTCTCTGTGTTTTCCATTTTTGGCTGTGTTCAATAAAGTGCAAAATTTTTCTTTAATTGTGTTCCAGGTAATTCTTAGATTTTCTTCATTCTTTTCTCTGAGTTTTCATCAAACAAAGTTGCATCTTTGGATGTGTCTTTAGTCTAGTTAATTATGTCTTCTCTTGTTTCAAGTTTGCTCCTGAAACTTTCTAGTGAGTTGATCTTTTCTGACATTTTGTCATCTGTTGTTTGGATTTCTAATTGATGTTTTTGTATAATTTCTGAGTTATTTATTTTGATTTTGTTCTTGCTTTATTTTTTCTGAATTCTTCTATTGGTCTGTCTCTCTTTTCCTTGATTTTGTTCATTTTTCCTTTGTCTTTGATCTGTGTTTTCCTTCACTTCTTCCCTAATCTGTTGAAATGTCTTATATATTAGTCTTTTGGATTTCTTATCAGATAGTTCCATTGCATTTTCTTCCACCAGAAGGCAGTTAATTTTTCATTTTCCTCATTTGCTGGAGCCATCTTGTTCTGCTTTTTAAAAATATATTTTGATATTTTCTGCTATGTCTGAGTCATTAAGGTATTAATTTATTTAGTGACTGATCATATGTCTGTTTTGTGCCGCTTACTTGTTTGGTTTTGACATGTCCTGGTGGATGGACCAAGCATGCTTTGCTGCTTGCTTATCTGTTGGCATGATAGCCCTCATTACCTTAAAAAGTAGGCAAGTAAACAGAAGGCAGGACAAGCTCTTTTCATTGTCCCAGCCAAGTGCTGTTGAGTCAGATCCGACTCATGGTGACCCTAGGGGCCAGGGTAGAACTGTACTTTTTTTTTTTTTGGAGGAGTGTTCTGGGGGCAGACTGGGCAGACACTTTCTACCTCTTATGTTAATCCAGTGCTGTAGGAGCATTCACCAAATAGGTATGGGTTTTGAATGTGGGGAGTGGTATATGCCTGCTTCCTACTGTTCTGTACCTGGTTGATTGATGGTAGCAGGGGGCAGTGAAGGCTAGTTATAGTGGCAGGCCTGTGCTGAGGATGCTGCAGCCATAGTGGCATGGTGAGGGCTGGTACAAAAGAGGGGTGCTGTAGGGAATAAATAGGGAGAAGAAAGAAAAGAGAAAGATAAAAGATAGCTGGGGTTTGAGGGTGAGGCAGACATGGAGACTTCAGGGAGAAGGGAGAGGTGGCATGCGGCTAAGTGAGAAAGAGAAATAAAAAGAAGAAAATGTCCTGAGAATGGAAACTAGACAAGGATGGCTACTCTCATCATTTCCATTCAACATTGTACTAGAAGTTCTAGCCAGAGCAATCAGACAAAAAAAAAAAAAAAAAAAGGCTTCCACATTGGCAAAGATGAAGTCAAAGTCTCCCTATTTGCAGATGATATGATCATATACACAGAGAATCCCAAAGAATCCAGAGTAAATTATTGGAACTAATAGAAGAATTCTGCAAAGTATCAGGATATAAGATAAATGTAAGTAAAGCAGTAGAATTCCTTTACAATAACAAAGGGAACATTGAAGAGGAAATCACTAAACATTAATACCATTTTCTACAGGCCCCCAAGAAGATAAAATACTTAGGAATAAATCTAATCAGAGAAACAAAAGACTTATACAGAAAGAACTACAAGACCCTTCTGCAAGAAACAAAGAGACTTACATAGGTGGAGAATTATACTCCGCTCATAGATAGGAAGACTTAATATTATGAAAATGTCTATTTTACCTAAAGCAATCTACATGTACAATGCAATTCCAATACAAATTCCTGTGTCATTTTTTAATGAGATGGACAAACAAATCACCAATTTTGTTCAGAAATGGAAGAAACTGAATATGTAAAGCAGTACCGAAGAAGAGAAACAGAGTGGGAGGCCTGACACTACCCAATTTTGGAACCTGCTACCCTGCCACAGTAGTCAAAACAGACTGGTACTTGGACAAAAAGACATACAGACTAAGGGCACAGAACTCATACTCCAGAAGCATCACTACCCTCTTACAAAGAGTGGATATTCAACAAAGCCCCAAAAGTCATAAACTGAGGTAAAAACAATCTCTTTAGCAAATGGTACTGGCAAATCTGGATATCCATCTGCAAAAAACTGAAACACTGTTTCAATCACACAAAAACTATCTTGAAGCCCCAGATAAGTACAGCATTACTAAAGAAGGAGAATACACTGGGAGATCTCTCATTACCCAACTTCAGAACCTATTACACTGACACAGTAGTCAAAACAGCCTGGTACTGGTACAAAAACAGACAGATTAATGGAACAGAATTGAGCCCCAGAGATGACATCATCTGCCTATGACCAATGCATATTTGACAAAGGCCGTAAGACATTAAACTGGGGTAAAAACAATCTTCTCAACAAATGGGGCTGACAAAATTGAATATCCGTCTGCACTAAATGAAAATAAGACCCATATCTTGTACAAAAACCAACTCAAAATGGGTAAAAGACCTAAATATCAAATCTAAAACGATAAAGCTCATCCAAGAAAAAGTAGGAACAACAATGGAAGTTCTAATACACAACACAGACAGACTTCAAAATCTGTCAAACAAACCACGATCATCAGAAGAGAAAATAGATAAATGAGGGCTACTAACAATCATACACTTTTGCTCATCCAAAGACTTTATTAATAGAGTTAAAAGGCCATATGCAGAATAAGAAAAAAAAAATTTGGCAAGTATACGTCAGACTGATGCCTGACCTCCATAATCTAAGATACTACAAAATATCAATAAGAAAAAGGTGAATCATCCAATTAAGTGATGGGCAAGGAGATGGACAGACACTTCACTAAAGAGGAGATCCAGGCAGCCAAAAAACACATACGGATCAATACGATCAATATGGCACTATTCATCAAGGTGATCAGCCACCAACCTGGTGGCAAGTTGATTACGCTGGACTACTTCTATCATGGAAAGGAAAATGTTTTGTCCTTATTAGAATAGATATTTACTCTGGATATGGATTTGCCTTCCTGGAATGACATGCTTCTGCCAAAACTATCATCTGTGGACTTACAGAATGCCTTATCCACCATCATGGAATCCCACACAGCATTGCCTCTTATCAAGGGACTCACTTCACAACAAATGAAGTGCGGCAGTGGGCCCATGCTCATGGAATTCACTGGTCTTACCATGTTCCCCATCATTCTGAAGCAGCTGGCTCAATAGAACGATGGAATGGCCTCCTGAGGACACAATTACACTGCCAGCTAGGTGGCAATACCTTGCAGGGTTGGGGAAATGCTCTCCAGGAGGCTGTGTATGCTCTAAAACAGCATCCAATATGTAGTGCTGTTTCTCCTATAGCCAGGATTCATGGGTCCAGGAATCAAGGGGTGGAAATGGGAGTGGCACCACTCACTGTTACCCCTAGTGACCCACTTGCAAGATTTTTGCTTCCTGTCCCCATGACATTGTACTCTGCAGGGTTAAATGTCTTAGTTCCAAAGGGAGGAATGCTGCCACCTGGAGACACATCAATGATTCCACTGAACTGAAAGCTAAAATTGCCACCAGGCCATTTTGGGCTCCTCGTGCCTCTGGATCAATAGACAAAGAAGGGAGTTACAGTAGTGGCTGGTGTGATTGATCCTGACTATGAAGATGAAACTGGATTGACATTACAGAATGGAGGTAAAGAAGAGTATGTCTGGAATGCAGGAGATCCTTTAGGACACCTACTACTACTACCATGTCCTGTGATTAAGGTCAATGGAAAACTACAGCAACCCAGCTCCAAAATGAGTGATACTAGCCCAGACCCTTCAGGAATGAAGGTTTGGGTCACCTCACCAGGCAAGGAACCACGACCAGCTGAGGTGCTTACTGAGGGCAAAGGGAATATGGAATGAGTTGTAGAAGAAGATAGTTCTAAATATCAGTTACAACCACGTGGCCAATTGTAGAAATGAGGACTGTAATTGTTGTGAGTATTCTTGCTTTGTTTATGTGTGTACTGGATATTTTGTTTACTTATGAAACATAAGATGTAAATGGACTAATGCATTTTCAGTTGGACATGTGTTAGTTATATCATGTTAGACATAAGTATAACTTTGTAACTGTATTCCTTCAGAGACTGTGGATGGTACAGTGAGATGTGTGCAGATGCCAAGTTGACAAGGGGTGGACGGTGGTGCTGAGGATTATGTCATTTGGCTACTCCATATTTGGCTGCTGTATTAAGTGGCAGGGTGGGGTCTGTGGTGGTTTCCCACTCCTCAGCTCTCATCTCTCGACCTCCCACTACAGTAGTCTCCTCACGTAGCCAGGAGCTCCTGCTCTCTTCTTCTGGTGTCTGGTTCCTGGACTTGAACTAGCAGCTGTTGGATTCATCAGTCCTTACAGTCGACACTTAAGAGTCCTGCTCCCTGACCTGCCGATTCTGGCTTCGCCAGCCTCTGCCATTCCATCTCGCCACCAGCTTGGGATCCACTGACCTACACAACCAGTGATCTAGAATTCTGCTCTCCGACCTGCTGAATTTGGGCTCATCAGCTTCCATGGCCACATAAGGCTTGTGCCAGGACTTGGGACATTCAGCTTGTGTGATTGCATGAGCTTTTTCCTATATCTATTTATCTATCTATGTTATAAATCTTTCCTTGTTGGTCGACGGCACTTGGCTTGGCTTGGCTTGTACCTACACATGTTACTGGTTTTGCTTCCCTAGAAAACCCAGCTTAAGACACTTACCTTCTAGGTTTCACAGATGTAGAAAAGTTTTTGTATTTTGGACTTGGAACTGGTTTTAGACTTCTATGATGTGAGACGGACATGATTTCGCTGTGATGAGATAAATGTGCTACATGTTTGTATGATGTGATTTTTGGGGTGCCAAGGGGTTAAATGTCATGGATTGAATTGTGTCCCCCCAAAAATACGTGTAGCCACGTGGCTGGGCCATGACTCCCGGTATCTAGTGACTGTCCTCCATTTTGTGGCTTTACTATGTTATATGTTAAAAGATTAGGGTGGGACTGTAAATCCCTTAGTAAGATCACCTCCCTGCTCCAATGTAAAGGGAGTTTTTCTGAAGTATGGCTTGCCCCATCCTTAATCCTTTCAGCCTGTAAGAGATAAAAGGAAAGGGAGACAGGCTGAGAATTGGGAGCCTTGTACCATCGAGAAAGCAGCACTGGGAGAAGAGCGTGTCCTTCAGACCTGAAGTTCCTGTGCCAAGATGCTCTCTGGACAAAGACTGATGTAATATTGGAATTTCCTCCAGAACCGACAAGAGGGAAAGCCTTCCCCTGGAGCAGACACCCTGAATATGGACATGTAGCCTACCGGACTGTGTAAGAATAAACCTTACTTTGTTAAAGCCATCCACTCTGTGGTATTTCTGTTAGAGCAGCCCTAGCTGACTAAAACAGAGAGGTACAGACAATTCTCTAAAGAGGAGATCCAGGCAGCCAAAAAACACACATGGGCATGCTCATGATCATTAACTGTTAAAGAAATTCAAAATGGCAATGAGATACCATCTCACCCCAACAAGGTTGGCCATGATCCAAAAAATGAAAAACAACAAATGCTGGAGAGACCTTGGAGAAATTGGAACTCTCCTACACTGTTGGTGGGATTGCAAAATGGTCCAACTTCTTTGGAAAGCAATCTGGTGCTCCCTTAGAAAAATGGATATAGATATACCATTTGACTCAGCCTTTCCATTGCTTGGACTATGTCCTGCAGAATGAAGGCCATTCACACCAACCGACCCATGCACATGAATGTTCATTGCAGCACAGTCCACAATAGCAAAAAGATGGAATCAACCCAGATGCCCAACAACAGAGGAATGGATAAGTAAACTATGGTATATATACTCAATGGAACACTGTACAATGATAAAGAACAATGATGATTTTAGGAAACATCGCTCTTAACCTGGTTTCAAATGGAGGACACTATGTGGAGTGAAAGTAATCAGCGACAAAAGGACCAATATTGTACGAGACCCCTACCACAAGAAGTTAAAAACAGACTCATGCATAAGAAGTAAAGACTCTTTGATGGCTGCAAGCGTGAGGAAGGAGGGAAGGTGAGGGCGGAAGGGTTTAGATTAGTTGATAGAAATTTGGTTGCATGAAATCGGTGACAACACACATTAGAAAGAAGATCAATGTTAACTGGACTTCAACACAATTTGAGTATTCCTCCCATCTTAACCCAATATTGCAAGGACAGAATAGCTGGAGTGGGTGGCCGGGGACCATGCTGTCAGCTGAAATCATGGCCAACTGGCACAGCTAGCATTTTGCTAGTGAGGGCTCTCTGTACCACACATTGGTGAGTGGCATCTGGGGTCTTAAAAGCTGCCAAGCTGCCATCTGAGGGTACAGCAAATGGTCTCAACTCAACATGAATGTATGATCACTGAGGACCAGAATGGCATGGGGGAAAGAGAACCCATAAAACAGAGAGACCCACATGAGTGGATCTTTACATTGACTCGTGACCAGAAGAACAAGATGGTGCCCAGCCACCACCAGTGATTGCCACGATGGAGCTCAGGGGCACACACTGAGATCTCCACTAAAAGACCACAATTCATGGTCTGGGGGCTTCCAGGTTCCCCTGGGAGCATGGCCCCTGGCCCTGATGCTGCCCCTGTCCATAAATCATAATGAAGGTTAATTTTTTGGACAGGAATGGATTGGACTTGGTGACGCAGAGTGACCATATCTTGTGGGAACTTTATGGTTCTATGCATCTATAGGATGTCATGCTGCTGATGTCTTACTGGAGGAAGGGGAGTGGGTATAGAGGAGGGGAGAGGAGACTTGGGAGGATAGAACATGTATGGAGCAGAGAGGAAGGGTGTGCTGTCACCAGGCAGAGAGAGCAGTGGTGCATATAGGTGAGCATGCGATCTTACATGGGAATGTACATTTTCTTTCAATCATAAAAAAAAAAAAACCACACAACCTCAAAATGAATCAATGACCTAAGTATCAAACAGAAAATGATAAAGATCATGCCAGAAAAAAATAGAGTCAACAATGGAAGTTCTACTACATGGCTCAGACAGACTTCAAAACCTGACAAAGCATGAACAGAAGAGAAAATAGATAAATGGAAACTACTAAGAATCAGACACTTTTGTCCATCCAAAGACTTTATCAAGTGAGCTAAAAGACTGTATAGCGAGTGGGAGAAAGGGTTTGGTAACTACATGTTTGACCGATCTCTGATCTCCATAATCTACAAGTACTGCAAAATGTCAACAAGAAAAGGTAAATAACCCAATTAAGCAATGGGCAAGGATGTCGGCACATGCTTCACCAAGGAAGTCATCCAAGCATCCAAAAGATACATGGGCAAATGCTCAGAATCACTAGCTGTTAAAGAAATCCAAATAAAAACTACAATGAGATACCATCTTGCCCCAAGAAGTTTGGCCATGATCCAAAATATACAAAACAGCAAATGCTAGAGAGGCTGTGGAGAGACTGGAACTCTCCTGCACCGCTGGTGGGATTGTAAAATGGTACCACCATTTTGGAAAGCAGTTTGGTGTCTTCTTAAAAATCTAAGAACAGAAATACCATTTGATCCAGTAACCCTACTGTTTGGAATATATCCTACAGAAATAAAGGAGATTACACAAACAGATAGATGCACACAAATGTTTATTGGAGCATTGTGCACAACAGCAAAAAGATGGAATCAACCTGGATGCCCATCAACAGATGAATGGATAAATAAACTACGGTACATATACTCAGTGGAATGCTATGTGATGATAAAGAACAATGATGATTTCAGGAAACATAACCTGGTTTCAATTGGAATACATTATGCTGAGTGAAATCAGTGATGAAAGGACAAATATTGTATGACAGCCCTGCTTTAACAATTCAAAATTGACTTATGTACAGAAGAAAGACTCTTTGATGGCTGTAAGGGTGGGGAGGGAGGGAGAAGGTTGGTTATAGATTAGATAGTTGGTAGAAATTTAGTTAGGTGACAGCAGTGACAGCATACAGTAGAAGGTAGATCAACTTAAGTGGACTTCACCATAAACTGAAAACTCTTCTAATCTCAACCCAGCATCACAAGGGTAGGGAAGTAGGGGCAGAGGTCTATGGACCACGCTTTCAGGGGACATTGAGGCCATTTGGCATGAGTCTTCTGCACCCCATATTGGCAAGTGACATCTGGGGTCTTAAAAGCTTGCAAGCTGCCGTCTGAGGTACACCAAATTGTGCCAACTCATCCAGAACAAAAGATAGCAGAAAACAACAAAGATACAAGGAAAAAGAGCCCAGGAGACAGAAGGACCCATGTGAATGGGAGACTGTATCAATATGAAACCAGACAATCCAGATGGTGCCCAGCCACAACCAAAGACAGCCGTAATGGGGAACACAATGCAGAGTCCCTGAAGCAATGTGAAAAAAAGAGGTGTGTAGCCCAAGAACTCTACTAAAAGACCTGAACTGACTGTCTCACAGCCTGGAGGGTCCCCTAGAAACATGGCCCCTAGACCTGTTGCTGACCTTAACTGGAAACAAATAATAGGTCAGCTCTTCAGACAAGAATGGTCTGGTCTTGGGGGCGCAGTGTGACAGTATGGTGTGGGTACTTTATGGCTCTAGGCATTTACAGGAAGCTGTCCTACTTAGTCTCTTTCTAGGTGGGAGAGAAGAGAGTAGAGGGGTGGGACAGATGTTTATTAAGAGGATACTAGATATACAGGGTGAAAAGTAGGAGTGTACTGTCACTGGGTAGGGAGAAGAGAGGGAGCTGCAGATAGGTGAGCATGGAAAACTGATTTGGATTGTATACTTTCACTTAATCACAATAAAAAAAAAAGAAGAAGAATTGGTATGGCAGGAGGCAATGTGAGAACTAGGGAGGTACCCAGGTTGGCAGGAAACCAGTGACTAGTACTCTATCTATGGTGGTGCAGCAAGGCCTGGGTAAGGGGTAGAAGTGGTATATGGGGGTGGGTGGAAAGGAGAAAGAAAAGTAAGAAAGAAAATAAATAACAAAATATATTTTGTTGGAAGCCAGTGTCAGGGAGAAGTTTAGACATGGAGTGGTGGCAAGGTGTTGGCTCTCTATCCTTGGCAGCACAGCATGGCCTGGTGGGAAGGGGCAGAGCTGGTGTACAGTACCAGGTGAGAGGAAGGAAGAAAAGGGAATAGAAAAGAAAAAAAGCGACTCACTGGTTGCTTGCGAGCTGGTAGCTCTGTACCCATGGCAGTTTGATGTGGCCTTGTGGGAAGGAATAGAAGTGGTATACAGGGCTAGGTGGAAGAGAGAGAGTGCAGGGAGTTCATCTGTTGGGCAGATAAGATCTGAGTGGTGATGAGACTGTAGCTATCTACCTGCTGTGGTACAGTGAGACCAGGAGGGAAGGCACAGAAACGGCATACGGGGCGAGGTAAAAGGGTTAAAGAAAAGGAAGGAAGGAAAAAAGAAACAAAAATGGCACAACAGAAACTAGTGGGTGGGGGTGAGGTGGACCTGGGATGGCAGTAGTTGGTGGCTCTCTATCTGTGGTGGCACAGTGTGGCTCAGGGGAAAGGATTAGAGGTAGCATACAGGGTTAGGTGGGAGGGAGAAAGAAAAGGAAAACAACGCGAAGAAAAGAGATGGAAAAAACTGACATGGCAAGAGCGGCTGAGAGGAGGTGTGGTAGGCCTGGGCTGGTGGTGTGCTGGTGGCTCTCTAGACAAGGTGGTAGAGTGTGGCCTGGCACAGGAGGATAGAGCTGGAGTATGATGCTATGTGGAAGGAAAAAAGAGAAGGAGCCTGCTGATGGTGGCCAGGGTGACCTGGAGTCGCTGTGGGCCAGTACCTCTCTATCCATGGTGGTATGGCATGACCTGGTGGGAAGGGATAGAGGTGATGTATATGTCTAGCTGTGAGGAAGAAAGAAAACAGAAAGAAAAATATGGCATAACAAGAGCCAACACATAGTGGTGGGGGGGACATGGGTGATGGTGGGCTGTTAGCTGTTTATCAGAGTGGCACGGTATGGCCTATCAGGAGGTGATCTGGTTAGGTAAGAGTGAAAAAGAAAACGAAGAAATGGGGAAATGGCACAACTGGAGCCAATGGGTGGGGCCACAGGAGGTCAAAGAGCAGGGAGAAAATGACTCTTCCCTGTGGAGCAGAGCTGGATGCATCTTTCCTCCTAGGCTGTGGTTCCTTCTATGTTGCCTGCCCACACTGTTGCTCTCCTTTTATTCTTTCAGGACTATAGATGGTGTGATGTTTTTGTAGGGTGGTGATGAGGCACCACAGAATTAATGGCTCAAATGAAGAGAAATGTATTCTCTTGTAGTTCTGGGGACAGAAATCTGAAATCAAGGGGTTAACAAGGCTGGTTCCTCCTGAAGAAAGTGTTGCTTTCCTAACTTCTGGTAGTTCCTGGCAATGCATGACATTCTTTGACTTGTAGCTGTGTCACTCTAATCTCTGTTTTACCCTTAGGAGCCCACTCTGTTCCAGTATGACTCATCTGCAAAGAACCGACTTCCAAGAAAGGTCATATTCACAAGTTCCAAATGATCATGAATTTTGAGGGGACACTAAGTCAATTCAGAACAGGTTGTAATGTTCCCTCCTCTTCAGCTGTTGCTAGCTCTAAGATACTATTATTTATTTCCCTAAAGCTACCTCCTTCATAGTCTTTTTATTGTCAGAAACAGTTGCTGTCATGTTGAATCTGACTCATGCTGACCTCATGTGTACGTCAGAATAGAACTGTGCTTCACAGGATTTTTGATGACTGCTATTTTGGAAGGAGGTCTTCAGTCCTTTCTTTCGAGGCCCCTCTGGGCAGTCTCAAACCTCCAGCTTGTCTGTTAGCAACTGAGTGTGTTGGCCACTTACATTACCCAGGAACTCCAGTCCTTTTGTAACCCTGTTTGAGTGTACTATTTGATTACTTCTAGTACCTGAACATACTTGTATTTCAACAAAAGTTCCTGGATGTAGACTGTCTAAAGTATAACTTGAGTGAACTTGAGGTACAGAGAGCTACATTTCTTAATTCACAGGATTTCAAGTTCAAAGGCCTATTATAATGGAGAAATTCCTTTTCCTTAGAATTATAGTCTCATTACACATTCTTGTAGATTTATCAGAGTTTATGATTTAACTTTATTTTCACTTGAAATGCCAAGCCAAGTGCCGTCGAGTCGGATCCAACTCAAACTTCAGTTATTTGGAAGCTTTGTCAGAAAAATCATAAAATAGCCAAGCCAAGTGCCTTCAAGTCAGATCCGACTCATGGCAACCCTGGGGGCCAGGACAGAACTGACCCCAGAGTTTTCAAGGAGCTCCTGGTGGATTTGAACTGCCAACTTTGTGGTTAGCAGTGGTAGCACATAACCCACTACACCACCAAATCGTAAAATATAAATGTAAAAAATTATTTCACACTATGCTAATGCTGGAAATGCTGTTGTCATAGTGGTTAAGTGCTACATCTGCTAACCAAAAGGTCAGCAGTTCAAACCCCCCAGGCTCTCCTTGGAAACTCCATGGGGCAGTTGTACTCTGACCTATAGGGTCACTATGAGTCAGAATTGACTCAACAGCAGTGAGTTTGGGCTTGCTTTATGCTAATATTGGTAACTACAAATGACTGATGTCTGACAGTAAATATTGATTAAATTATCAAATTATATGTAATTGTAAATGACAAGTTATAATTTAAATTCACTGGATATATTTACAAGAGAGAAAAGGCTTTATGAATTAATCAGACTGCTGAAAACAGACATGATTTTAAAAGGAAGTCTGCCATATAGCTACAAAGTAGCTGCAGTTATCTGGCATTATAAATAAAAATAGACAGCTTAGTTGGGAAAGTAGTTACAGAATGACCCCTTGGTTTTCTGTGACAGTCATTTGCTTGGTTTGTCAGTTGATAGGAAGCAATCTGAATGTGAGTAGGTTAGCACTGTACTGACCTTTAAACACAAGAGCTGACATTTTAAGGAATACTTTAGCTGGTAAATGGAATTTCATGCTATGTGGAAAAATATTGGGCAAATTGGTCAGTTGTATTGAATCTAATTCTAATTCTTTATTATCAGATCAATATATATATGTATATTTAATTCAAAGAGTTTCCCTTTGCATGATTTAATAACAAGGTTTCTGGAAACTGTATTTTGTTTTCTTGTCTTTTGAGTCGCTAGTTCATGTTATGCTTACAGTCTGGAGGAAGCTGAGGTCTGGGAGCCAAACTGCTGGGTCTGAATTTTTCATCCTCTCCTACTTCATGACCTTAAATAAGCCACTGTTCAGGGCCCCAGTTTCCTCATTTGAGTGGTGAAGAAGGTAATAGAGTATCTTTCTGAGAATTAAAAACTAAACTAACTGACACTGAGTAGACTCTGACTGATGACTTTGTGTGTCAGAGTGTGTTCTGTAGAGTCTTTGATGGATGATGTTTCAGAAAACCAAGCCTTTCTTTTGAGGTGATCCTGGGTGAATTTAAACTGCCAACCTTTCAGCTGGTAGCTGAGTGCTTCTCCTATCTGAGAATGAAGTAAGCTGATAAAAGTAAACAACTTAAAACAGTGTCTGTCTGCCATAGGAAAAAATCCCTGAATGTAAATTATCATTTGTGAGAGTGTTTTTAATCCTGATCCATTCCCAAGCACACCCTAATTCTATCTCACTGTAATGCAAGGTAAAATAAAAACATCCACCTTGGCCTCAATAGTGAATAATACAAATCTCCTTGATGAATTATTTAACATGAATCAGTCTTGGAAAAAAACTCGAACTTGAGGGAAAACTGTGTTGACTCAGTTCCTCCAGGGCACCTACAATGTAAAAGGAGATCCTGGGTATTCAACTCACATCGTATTTTCCTTTTAAAGCTAGAAGAACACTTTGAGTTTTCAGCACTGCAGTTTTATTTATTCATTTTTAATTACTATGTGCTCATGTGTGCCCGAGACTGTCTTTGATTCTCCAGAGCTAGTGCAATAGTTTAAAGACGAAGACTATTTGAGGAGAGCCTACTCAGGTACCTGCCAGAAGAATGTCTTTAAGTTGCAGCAAAGACAGGGAAAAAAGTCTGCTTTGCTTCAAAACCAAACCCAAACCCATTGCTGTTGATTTCAACTCACAGCAACTCTACAGGACTGAGTAGAACATAGCTGCCCAACAAAGTTTCCGAGGAGTGCCTAGTGGATTTGAACTGCTGATCTTTTGCTTAACCACTATACCACCAGGGTTTCCTTTGCTTAGAGATAATAAATCTGAGTAGCGCATTGCCATCCACATACAATGTTTATTTTGGTAGCTTAAACTGTCTCCAGCTCTCAATATTACAATTTAAGTTCCTAAATAAAAACATGAGTTATCAATATCACCTCTGTGTTTCTCACAGAAGACCACAAAAGAAAGTGCATAAATGATAACAGCATTTAGTCTTTTATTAGCGTTCTGGGACCTTTTAAGTTACAGAAACTTAGGCCTTGAGCAAATTGCTTTTAAGCCCAGCTGACAGTGATGACAGAGTGAAGCTGGAAGAATGGCCGGTTTTAAGGACAGCCTCTCAACCTAGTCGGCTAGCCAAAAATGATTGCAGAGAAATTGTAAGTAATAAAGTATAGCCAGGACACTTCTAAGTGTACACAACATGGGCAGCACACAAGGTCTGACAATTAAGTCCCTGGGCTTAGTTGTTCTAAGTGCTACATACCTCATTGCTGAATATTACTACAGTCACTTTAGAAGTACTCCTCTTGGGAAGCTATGCACCTATGCCAGTGCCTAGTTCACTCTTCAAAGCACTTTGGGAACTCTTTCTGGAATGGCCATTGTGCACGGTGACATGGTGGCAAGTTTGCTAATTTAATTCTGTAGTTGTCTGTGAGGGAGTTTTTAGCCAGTAAATAAATAACTGTATTGGAACACCCTCCCTACTCACCTGGTCTGGCACCCAGTGACACTTTTCTTGACCTAAAGATAAACGAAACATTGAAAGGAAGACATTTTGATGACGTTCAGGACATCAAGGGTAATATGATGACAGCTCTGCTGGCCATTCCAGAAAAAGACCTCCAAAATTGCTCTCAAGGGTGGACTTGGTGTATCAGTGCATAGCTTCCTAAGGGCACTACTTCAAAGGTGACAGTAGTGATATTCAGCAATGAGGCATATAGCACTTTTTTTTCTTTGATGAGTTTATAAACTTAATTGTCAGTCATGGTAGTTGGATTTAAGAGCTATCATAGGCTGTTCTTGCCTATAAATTACTTACTTCTAGCGATTTTATCCTCAGACACTGAAAGGTTAAAATATTTTCTTTGTAATACTTTAAACCACAAAGAATATCTGAGAAAGTTCATCATCAGTGCAATAGCATGCTTTAATATATACATTTTATGTATTCATTAAACATTTATTGTCCATCTACTAAGTACTTGACCTTAAAAACACAGAGCTGAAGTCTACATTCACATCTTTCAATCAGTGCACAATCTATTGGAAAACATGGAACAGGATCTAAGTAATTAGAGTTCTGTGTGAGAAAGGTTCTAAGAGAATAGGTTCAAGACTCAGTGGACACAAAGGAGGAGGGTCCCTGAATCTGAAGCTGTTGAAGTATATCTGACATGATAAGGCTTTTGAAATCTCTTGTAAGTAATACACTTGAACTGCAAGATTTTAATCAAGGAAGAATATGGTCAGATTTGGATTTGAGAGCTATTACCTAGGGAGGAGAACGAAGTAATGATTAGAGCCAGAGGGCTAATGAGGCAGAGGTGGGCAATCTGGGAATTTAATACTATTCTCTAGGTAAGATATTCTTTGCCAACACCATAATTGAAAGTATTTGTTTTTCTTTGATCTTCCTTATTCATTGTCCAGCTTTCAAACATATATGAGGAGATTAAAAATACCATCACTTGGGTGAGGCACATCTTAGTCTTTAAAGTGATGTCTTCGCTTTTTAACACTTTAAAAAGGTATCTTGAAGCATATTTGCCCAGTGTAATGCATTGTGTGATTTCTTGACTGCTGCTTCCATGAGTGTTGATGGTACCTTCAAGTAAAATGAAATCCTGGACAATTTTAATATTTTCTCCACTTATTATAATGTTGCTTACTGGTTGACTTGTAAGGATCTTTGTTTTCTTTAAATTGAGGTATAATCCATAGTAGAAGCTGTATTCTTTGATCTTCATCAATAAGAGTTTCATCTTCTCTTTACTTCCAGCAAGAAAGTTTGTGTCATCTGCCTACCACAGGTTGTTAATGAGTCTTCTTCCAATCCTGATGCTGCATTCTTCATACAGTTCACCTTCTTAGATTTTTTACTCACCATACATCAAAAGGTGTGTAAAAAGAGATTTGTGGACTTCCAGAAGAATGAACAAATTTGTTTTGGAAGATGTACAGCCAGAATGCTCCTTAGAAGCTAGGATGGAGAGATTTCACCTTATATACTTTGGACATGTTATCAGGAGGGACCAGTCACTGAAGAAGGACATCGTATTTGGTAAAGGTAGAGGGTCACAGAAGAAAGGAAGAACTTCAACAAGATCGCTACAATGATGGACTCAAGCATAGCAATTATTGTGCGGATGATGCAGGGCCAGGCAGTGTTTCCTTCTATTGTGTGTACAGTTGCTATGGGTGAAAACCAACTCAACAGCACCTGACAACAACAACATGAGATATGATAAAGACCCGAACTTGGGCAGGGCTAGTAAGAATGTAAAGGATGATTTGGTGTGTAGGAATTGTGATCAGAGATTTGGTTAAAAGAGGCAGTTCTGACAAGAGTGAGAGGATAGGCATGTGGGCACCACTCACAAACAGAATGTGATAGGTTTGTGGTATTAGGAAGGCTCCTGCTTGAGCTATAAAAAGTTGAGATAGAGCTTCCAGTGGATATGTAGGAGGAGGTGGCTGACAGGCATCTAGATATATATGTACAGATTTAGCAGGAGAGACCTAGGCTGAGGGACAGACATGAGAGTACCACTGAAAAAGAGAGAAATGTTGGAACACTGAGCATTATAGTCATTTTTTTTAACTGTTATATTACAAAATAAGTGATAAAATCTGGATAACAAATAAACAAGTGCTACAAGTATCTGTCAGTTTGTCCTATGGTGGGCACTTGCTTGTTGCTGTGATGCTAAATCTATGCCTCTGGTATTCAAATACCATTGGGGTCACTTATGGCAGAAAGGTTTCAGCTGAGCTTCTAGACTAAGACAGACTAGGAAGAAGGACCTGATGGTCTACTTCTGAAAAGAATTAGCCAATGAAAACCTAAGGAACAGCAGTGAAACACTGTGTGATACAGTGCCAGAAGATTGGCCTCTCAGGTTGGAAAGCACTCAAAACATGCCTGGGAGGAGATCCCTTCTCGAAGTAGAGTTGACCCTAATGATATGGATGGAGTCAACTTTTGGGACCTTCATTTGCTCATGTGACAAACTCAAAATTTGAAAAAAACAGCTGCAAACATCCATGAATAATCAGATTGTAGAATGTAAGAAGTATAAATTTATTATAATTGGAAATTGTCCAAAACGAAACAGAATGCATAAACAGTGATAGCATAGGCTTTAGTGAGCTGAAGACTGATATTGGCCATTTTGAATTGGACATTCACATAGTCTACTGTAGCGGGAAGGGCAATTTGAAAAGGAATGGTGCTGCATTCATGGTGAAAAAGATCATTTAAGATTTATACTCAAATATAATTCTGTCAGTGGTAGGATTATATCCACACAGCTATAAGGAAGACTGGTTAATACAACTACTACTCAAATTTATGCACCAATCGTTAGGGAAAAAGATGAGAAAATTCAAGATGTTAAAAACCTTATACAATCTGAAATTGAGCATTCAATCAAGATACATGTATAATTACTGGTGGTTGGAATGCACAAGTTGAAAACAAAGAAAGAAAATCACCAGTTGGAAAATGTGATACCAGAGATGAAATAATAGAATTTAGCAAGACGGACAACTTCTTCTTTGCAAATATCTTTTTATATCAACATAAAAGGTGACTATATATGTGGACCTATCAGGTGAAATATATAACCCTAACCCTAACCTTAGCCTAACCCTAAACCTAACCCCAACACCAATGCCAACCCCAAACCCAACCCCAACCCCAAACCTAATCCTAACCCCAACTTCAACCCCAACCATAACCCTAACTCCAACTAGAGCATCAACCCCAACCGCAATACCAACCCCAGCCCTAACCTTAACATGAACCCCAACCCCAATCCTAACCCTAACCACAATGCCAACCCCACCACAAGCACCAACACTAACCCAACCCAAGTTCCAACCACAACCCTAATCCTAACCCCAACCCCTATCTCAACTCCAACCTCAACCCTAACCCTAACCCTATTCCTAACCCCAACCCCAACCCCAACCCTAATCCTAACCCCAATCCTAGCCCTAACCCTAACCTTAACACTAACTTTCCAATACTTCTGTAGAAGGAGAGGAAACTCTGGTGGTGTACTGGTTAAATGCTGTGACTGCTAACCAGAATATTGGCAATTCAAATCCACCAAGCACTCCTTTGAAACTCTAGGGGCATTTCTACTCTGTCCTATCATGTGTCTCTGAGTCAGAATTGACTTGATGGCAATAGCTTTGGTTTTTTGTTTTTGTTTTTGTTTTTTTTTTTGAGTGGAAAAAGATGATGGAAAAGCTAATCAGAACAAGGCTAAGAGCCAATTACAGAAGGACCATCAACTGCTCATATACAAGTTCAAGGTGCAAATAAACAGGGGGCCAGGAAGGGGCTTTCTGTGTCCCCTCTAACAGCAAAGACACCCCCCCAAAAAAGGGAAAGTTGAGAAATTAGGCTGAGCAATAGGGAAAGGACAGTAGGTCCAGAAGTATGTATGATGGTCCAGAAGTACATATGATTTTCCAGAAATGACCTGTCAGAAAGTGGCTGCAAGCAGTCTGTTGATCAGAGGGGTGGTGATTGGAGAGCATCCTCTTCAGCAGGTGTGGGTACAGGTATCCGGCTGTAGGTGCTGAGAAAGTACAGGGGCTAACAGCAGTCACTGAGTGTCTGTGAGGATAGTGTGTCCCCTTATTTCTGAATCTAGGTGAAGGAACTGCTTGTTCCCTGAATTTCTGGCTCAGGGGAGTCAGCAGATCTTTACCCCTTGTTAAATTGTTCCCTCTTCAAGTCTCAGAGAATGGCTCAGAGAGGGCTTAAGGAGTCTTACTTCTGGCTCAGTTAATGGTGTCAGACTGCATAGTCAGGCACAATGCAGAGAAGGGAGGGAAAAGCTCTGGGAGAAGAGACAGTGATTTATTCTGAGGGGAATATTTAGACTCACCTGGTAGGTCACCCACAAATATCTAGCTTTTGATGATCCAGTGCTGGTTTTCACTGGTTCTGGAGGAATAATTAGATTCTCTGTTCAGTTCTCTTGTTGAGGATGACACCCTGTAACCACCTGTTCTTCAAATCATAATGCAGTTCATAGTAGTCTCCTGGCAGGTCAGTTCTGTCAAATCTTACGTACTTCTGGAATTACTCTCCTTTACCCTTGACTCAGTCTGATTTTGTGACTTTCTCTTTGGTGTTTAGGGTTTGAAAACTGTCATATGTACTGGATTCATTTGTTTTGGGGGGTCCTTGTTGTTGGAGGCCTCATGGGAAGCACCCATCTGCAACCTTAGCCCTACCTCCTAACAAAGTTTTTTTTTAAAGAAAATCTTCTATGTCCCACTGTAGTGAGTGGTGTCTGGGATCTTAAAAGCTACCAAGTGGCCATCTAGGTAGCATCTATTGGTCCCAACTCATCTAATCAAAGAGATGAGAATTACATGAGCCTAAGAGACAGAAGAGGGCATATGATCCAGATACTAAATAAGCATGAGACCAAAAGAACTAAATGGGGCCTATCTACCACTAATGACTACCCCGACAGGGATTATAACATAGAGTCCACGGCATAGCAGGATAAAAATGGGTATATAGAACTATAACTCTATTAAACAAACAGACCTGATGGTCCAACAAACTGGAAGGTTCCTGAAGATGTGGCCCCTGAACTCTCAGTCCAGAGATGAAACCAGTCTTGAGCCAACTCTTTAGACAAAAGTTGTACTAGAATAAAAGACATAAAATGATATTGGTGAAGAGGGTGCTTCTTAGATTAAGTATATACATTAAGCTAAATGAGCAGTTCCTGTCCAGAGATGAGATGTAAGGGTGGAGGGAGGACAGGAGCTGGTTGAATGGACACAGGAAATACAGAGTGGAAGGAAGTGTGCTGTCAGTGACTGGGCAGAGCAGCTAGAGTTGCATAGTGGTGTGTGTGTAAGATTTTGTGTGACAAAATGGCTTGGATTATAAACTTTCACTTACAGAAAAATAAATTTTTTTTAAAAAAGAAACTGAAGAAAATTACAAGTTCATAAGAGTCAAAGTACTACGTTGAGCATGTCCTCCCTGAATTTACAGACCATCTCAAAAACAGATATGACTCATTGAACACTAGTGTCTGAAGACCAAACGAGTTGTGGAATGACACCACGGACTTCATATATGAAGATAGTAAGAGATCATTAAAAAGACAGGAAAGAAAAAAAAGATCAAAATGGATGTCGGAAGAGACTTTTTACCTTGCCCTTGAATGTTGAATAGTTAAAGCAAAGGGAAGAAATAATGAAGTAAAAGAGATGAACACATTTCAAAGCATAGCTTGAAAAGACAAAGTAAAGTTTTATAACTACATGTGCAAAGACCTGGAGACAGAAAGCCAGAAGGGAAGAACACACTTGACATTTCTCAAGCTGAAAGAAGAAGGAAGAACACATTTGGCATTTATTAAGCTGAAAGAACTGAAGAAAAATTTCAAGTCTTGAGTTGCAATACTGAAAGATTCAATGGGGAAAATATTAAAAGACTCAGGAAGAATCAAAAGAAGCTGGAAGGAATATACCAGATAACTCTACCATAAAGGAACAGTGGATATTCAACCATTTCAGGAGGTGGCATATAATTAAAAACCTATAGTACAGAAGGAAGAAATCCAAGCTGCACTGAAGACAATGGCACAAAACAAGGCTCTACGAATTGACAGAGCACCAACTGAGATGTTTCCACAAACAGATACACCACTGGATGTGCTAACATGTCTGTGCCAAGAAATTTGGAAGACAGCTTCCTGGCCAACCGACTGGAAGACATCTATATTTATGTCTATTCCCAGGAAAGGCAACCCGACCAAATGAGGAAATTACACAATAACATCATTAGCATCACATGGAAATAGAATGCTGCTGAATATGCTTTAAAAGTGGTTGCAGTAGTGTAACAGGGAACTGCCAGAAATTACAGTGAGATTTAAAAAGGGACATGGAACAAGAGATATCACTAATGATATGAGATGGATCCTGGGTGAAAGCAGAGAATACCAGAAAGATGTTAACCTGTATTTTACTGACTATGCAAATGATTTGACTGTGCAGATCACACCAAATTACTGAAAGCATTGAGAAGAATGGGATTCCAGAACACTCTGTTGTGCTCATGAGGAACCTGTGCATATATCAAAAAGCAATCGTTTGAACAAAACAAAGTAGACACTTTGTGGTTTGAAGTCTAGAAAGGTGTGCTTCAGTGTTGCATCATTTGACCATACCTATTCCATTTGCATGCTGAGAAAATAGTCTGAGAAGCTAGACTATGTGAAGAATAATGGGGCATCAAGGTTAGAGGAGGATTCATTAACAACTTGCATTACACAGATGACACAACCTTGTTTGTTGAAAGTAAAGAGTACTTGCAATATTTATTGGTGTAGGTTAAAGACCACAATCTTCTGTACATATTAAAGAAAACAAAATCCTCAGAACTGTACCATTAAGTAACATCATGATAAACACAGAAGAGACTGAAGTTGCTGAGAATTTCCTTTTACATGGACCCATGGTCAACATCCATGTATGCAGTAGTCGAGAAATGAAAAGATATATTGCATTGGGCAAATATTCTGCAAAAGACCTCTGTAAACTGCTGAAAAGAAATCATTTTGAAGACTAAGGTAAGCCTGAATGAAGAAGCTTTGTTATTTTCAGTCACTTCATATGCATATGAAAGCTTGACAGTAAGTGAGGAAGATCTATGGAGAATGGATGCCTTTGAATAAGTTGGGTGAGAGTACTGAATAGAGATTACAACTTTCGGTGTGTTTTGTTTGTGTTTCCTGTGTATTATATTGGAGCAAAATATATAATCAACATTCCCTGAGAATAATTTTAATGTAAAGTTCAGTCATCACAACATAGTTGGCGATATTAGGATCTTGACCAATATGAAAGAAAAATACAATTTAAATAGTGTAATCAAATCCAAAAAAAAAAAATTAAATGATTATTTGGGACTGCACTTCTTTCACTTTAATTATTTTGGGAGGGCCTACTAAGTTAAAATTTAAGATGTATTATTTTCATTGGTATGGTTAGAAATTGAAGTCTGTGTTTCCTTTTATTTCTACTATGTAGACATGAAATTTAACACTATTCTCAGAATAACCATGTGTGCCTTAGGAATTCTGAAAGTCTTTTACTTTTAACTACAGTGGCAATCTGTCACTGCTTACACTGTTGCAAAAATACTGTCACATATAAGAGCCACACAGTCATAAAAAGCTAGAAAGGATAAAGTAAAATAATTAAACTTGAAATATTACTGGGAAAAGTTCTATGGATAATAAAAGCTCACTGTAACAAACCCACTGCCATCTAGTTGACTCTGACCCATAGCGACCCTATAGGTCAGAGTAGAACTGCCCCATAGAATTTCCAAGGAGTGCCTGTTGGACTTGGATTGCCTATCTTTTGGTTAACAGACATAGCACTTAACTACTATGCTACCATGGATAATAGAAATATCAAAAATAATGTCCAAAATTATTCACAGGAAAAAACTAGAGTTTACTGCCACTTATAGTAGTTCATAAGTATGTGGTTAAATGTTTTACAACTTTGCTGCCCTTGCCCATAAATCATAACGAAGGTCCTCTCTTCAGACACGAATGGATTGGACTTGGTGATGCAGAGTGACCATATATTGGATGCACTTTATGGTTCTATACATCTATAGGATATTATCCTGCTGACTTCTGGCTGGAGGAAGGAGAGTGGGTGGAGAGGAGGGGAAAGGAGACTGTTGGGAGGATGAGACATATATGGAACAGAGAAGAATAGTGTGCTGTCACCGGACAGGGAGAGCAGTGGAAGCTGCATATAGGTGGGCATGTAAATTTATACAGCAATGTACATTTTCACTCAGTCGTATTAAATAAAAAAAATAAAATAAATTAAAAAGAAAAAGTTAAAAAATAAAGATCATGTAAATGAATAGTGGGTAACTATTTGTATATGTTTATTTTTTTCTATGTTGTGTGTGTACTGAGCAAAAGGATGCCAAGAAATACTGTATCACACATCTTTACTTATCCAAAAAATGTTTATGGAAAGCCTACTGCACACACTGTTTTGGTTGACCTTCTACTGGGTGAGGTAGACAATGAACAAACAAAATACAAAGTGATATCAAGTGATTATAATGGAGAACAGATGAGGAAAAAGGAGTAGAGAGAAATATAGGCAGAGGATATTTTTGTCCTATTTTAATAACATTGCATTTTTGTTGAGACTATACACAGCAGAACATACATGAATTCAACAATTTATACATGTATGGCTCAGTAACATTCATTATATTATTTCAGTTGTGCAACCATTCTCAATCTCATTTTTCAGATTGTTACTCCCCCATTAACATAAGTGGTCTAATCTTTCCAGTTGTTGTTGTCGCTTTGATCCCATATAGGCAGATCCTAAAAAAGAACAATGTTTAAGGTAGACATTCTTCATTAGTTAAACTAAAATATTAGGAAGACTCCAGGATGTTTTCAGTTAAAGGTTTAAAGATTATCTCAGGGCAGTAGTTTTAGGGGTTCATTCAGTCTCCATGTATCCAGAATGTCTGTACTCCAAGAGAAGGTGAAATTCTATTCTGCATTTTCTACCTTTTAATCAGGATTCTTCTACAGAATTATCAATCAAAACGTTGAGTAATGGTAGCCAGACACCAACCTCTTGTGGTCTCATGGCAGACAGTCTCACAAAAGATTTATAGGGTCCTTCTAGAGCTTAGGATAGAAGTTGAACAAAGTGTAGCAAAACCAAATTAAAAATTAAACAAGCTGCATGAATTGCTAGAACAGCAATGATCTGAAATTCAGAGCATCAGTAATAAAATCATAGTCAGACAATTCAGTTGAACACTAAAGGAACAAGATCCAGGAAATGGAATACAGAATTAGTGAGACTGAAAAATAAAGCAACCAACACTATCATTACAAGGAAAAATTGAATAAAAGAATCAAGAAAACTGAAGAATCATTAAGAGTTATGTGGGACTCTATCAAGAGGAACAATTTATGAATAATTGGAGTTCCAGATCAGAGAGGGATAGCAGAAAATATAGAGAGAATTCTTGAAGAGTTGAAGTTGTTGAGGTGTTGCTGACAGAAAAATTTCCTGACATCATGAAAACTTAGAATATATCCAAGATACTCATCAAACTTCACAAAAGGTAGACCCCAAAAGAAAGACACCAAAACATATTATAACCAAGCATAACAAAATGAAAGATAAGGAGAGGCTCTTAAAAGCATCTAGGCTTAAATGAAAACTCACTTACAAAGGAGTGTCCATTAGACTGAGCTTTGGTTATTTAGCTGAAATGATGTTGGCAAAAGGCAGTGGGATGACACATACAAAGCCTTGAAGGAAAAGAAAAAAGCTTCCAACAAAGAATTATATGGCCTGCAAACTTGTCTTTCAAATATGATGGTGAAATTAGGATATTCTTGGATAAACAGAAGCTTAGAGACTTTGAAAAAAACAAACCAAAATTACAGGAAATGCAAAGAAAGTTCTTCAATTAGAAATCAGTAACACCAAATGTATAGTCAAAGATGCAACGCAGGACACAGCATCCAGAGTCCTACTTGGTTAGGGAAGTAACAAAGCTCAGTGAAACTGAAATGTTAAAATTAGGGAAACAGGGATCTCAGTATGCAAATTATGACAACATCACATTATAAAGAAGGACATTTCAATGTATTCACAGACCTCTCAGATGGCCAGGAAGTCAAGGAGATACAAAGAATTTAAAGACTGGTTTAAACTTAAAACATTAGGGGGGAATAGTGGGGTAGCCACAAAGCAAACTAGAAAGACTACACATCAAAACAGAAACACAATCTTTAAGTCTCAACAGATACAAAACCAACACAGAAAAATGTAGAAAACTCATAAAGAAAAATGACTCAAAACAGAATATTAAATGGAACAAATAAATGGTCAGTAGCACACAAATAAAGGCTCCAAAATGACAGCAATCAAAATTTATATCAATAATTACACCAAATGTAAACAGACTGAATGCACCAACAAGGAAACGGAGAGCAAATCTTTGATCAAAAACCATGATCCATCTCTATGTTGTCTATAAGAAATACATCTTAGACTCAAAGATATGAACAAATTGAAACTCAAAAGATGGAAAAATATATGTCAATCTAACAAAATGGAAAGAAGAGCAGGAGTAGCAATATTAATCTCAGATAAAATAGACTTTAAAGTAAAATTCACCGTAGTAGACAAGGATGGTCACTATCACTTAAAGATTCACTACATAAGGAGGATATAACAATGTTAAATATTTATGCACTTAATATCAGAGCATCTAAATACCATGAACAAATGCTGACAGCATTGAAAAGTGAGATAGACAGCTGCACAATAACAGGAGGAGACTTCAACACTTCACTTTCATTAATGGAGATTGTCCAGAAAAAAAGCTCTATAAAGATACAGCACACCTTATTGCAACAATCAACCAACCCAACCTCAGGCATAGTCAGAATTCTCCACCCAACAACAGATAAGTACATCTTTTTCAACATCATAGATGAAATTAGGGTTTTCTCCAGAATAGACCATGTATTAGGACATGAAGCAAGCCTCAACAAAATCCAAACCATTGAAATATTGCAAAGTATCTTCTCGGACAATAAAGGCATAAAAGTTTAAATCAATAGCATAAAAAAACGTGGGTAGAAACTGAAATGCATGGAAACTGAACAAAACCTTGCTCAAAAATTCATGGGTTATAGGAGAAATCAAGAATGTGAAAAAGAAATTCATGGAATCAAATGAGAATAAAAACACATTCTACCAGAACCTATGGGATACAGTAAAAGCAGCATTCAGAGGTCAATTTATCTCTACCAATTCCAGATGTGTATCTGGAATGGAGAAAGGGTCCAAACTGAAAAATTAACCCTACAACTCAAACAAATAGAAAGATAATGACAGAAGTACTCTTCAGGTACCAGAAGAAAATAGGTAATAAAAGTAGAGTAGAGCTAAATGATTTAGAGAATAGAAAAACAACTGAAAGAAATGACAAAATCAAAAGCTGTTTTTTGAAAAGATCAGCACAATTGATAAACCACTGCCTAACCTCACCAAAGAAAAACAGGAAAAGAAACAAATAACAAAATAAGACAAGAGTTTCCACCTCACACCCAACCAAAATTAAAAGAATTGTAACAGAATACTATAAGAAACTGTACTTTAATAGATTGGAAAACCTAGAGGAAATGGACAAATTTCTAGAATCACATTATCTACTAAAATTATCACAAAGAGAAGTAGAACAACTTAATAAACCCATCACAAAAGAAGAAATTAAAAAATTAAAACAACAACAACAACAAAAACTATTAATCAAAAAAAGTCCTGGCCCACATGGCTTCACTAGAGAATTCTACCAAACTTTTAGAGAAGAGTTAATTTCAATACCACTGAAGCTAAGTCACAGCTTAAAAAAGATGGAACACTTTCAAACTCATTCTACGAACCCAGTATGATCCTCATACCAAAGCTGGAGAAAGATAACACAAAAAAAGAAAATTGCAGACCAATATCTCTCATGAACCTAGACGCAAACATCCTCAACAAAATCCTAGCCAATAGAATCCAACAACATCAAAAAAATAATTCACCACGACCAAGTAGGATTCATACCAGGAATGCAGGATTGGTTCATCAGGCACACAATTAACATAATCAACCACATAAATAAAAGATAAGACTAACATGATTTTATTAATTTATTCAAAAAAGGCATTTGACAATGTCCAACACCTATTCATGTTAAAAACTTTGAGCAGAATAGGAATAGAAAGGAAATTCGTCAATGTAATAAGGGGCATCCACGAAGGCCAACAGCCCACATTACCCTGAATGGAGAGAGACTGAGAGAATTCCCCTTGAGAATAGAAACCAGACAAGGATACCCAATGTCACCACTTCTATTAATTGTTGTGCTGGAGGTTTGAGCCACAACAATCAGACAAGGTAAAGAAATAAAAGGCATCCACAACAGTGAAGAGGTAAAAGTATCCCTATTTGCAGGTGATGTGATCTTACACACAGAAAACCCTTAAGAATCCATAAGTAAACTACTGGACCTAATAGAAGAGTTCAGCAAAGTATCAGGATATAACAGAAGCATAAATAAACCAATAGGATTCCTTTAAACCAACAAAGAAACCGTCAAGGAGAAAATCACCAAGCAAAGCCAGCCAAATCACCAAATCAATACATTTTCAATAGCCCCCATGAAGATGAAATACTCAGGAATAAATCTAACCGGAGATGTAAGAGACCTATACAAAGACAATTACAAGACCCTATTTCAAGAAACCAAAAGAGACTTACATAAGTGGAGAAAACTACCTTGCTTGTGGTTAGGAAGACTTAATGCTGTGAAAATATCTATTCTACCCAAAGAGATCTATATACACAGTGCAATCACAATACAAATTCCAATGTCATTTTTTAATGAAATGGAGAAATAAATCACCACCTTCCTTTGGAAAGGGAAGAAACCACAGAAAAGTAAACCACTCCTGAAGAAGAGAAACACAGATGGATGTCTCACACTACCAGACCCCAGAAGCTATCACACTGCCACGGTAGTCAAAACAGCCTGTCTTAGTACAAAAACAAATCTATAGACCAATGGAACAGAATAGAGAACACAGACATAACAACATTCAACTACTAATAGACGATATTTGACATATGCCCAAAGGCAGTGAACTTGGGAAAAACAGCCTCTTTAACAAATGGTGTTGGTAGAATTGGATTTCTGTTTGCAAGAAAACTGAAACAAGATCTATATCTCAAAAACTGACTTAAAATGGATGAAAGACTTAAATATCAAATCAAAAATGATAAAGATTATGGAATAAAAAATAGGGACCACACTGAAAGTTCTAACACATGGCTTAAACAGACAACAAAATCGTAATGCACAAATAGCAGAAGAGAAAATAGACAAATGAGAACTACTAAAAATTAAACTTGTGCTCATCCAAAGACTTTATCAAGGGAGTAAAAAGATTGCCTACACTAGCTGGGGGGGCAGGGAATGGCAATCACTTATCTGATCAACATCTGATTTCCATAATCTGCAAAGTACTGCAAAATATCAACAAGAATAAGACAAATAACCCAATTACAAAATGGGTAAAGGATATGGACAGACACTTCTCCAAAGACACATGAGGACTCCCTCACAATCATTAGCCATTAAAGAAAACCAAATCAAAACTACAATGAGACACCAACTCACCACAGCAAGGTTGGCAATAATCCAAAAAAACACAAAACAACAAATGTTGGACAGGCTGTGGAGAGATTGGAACTCTTCTACACTGCTGATGGGAATATAAGTTGGTATAACTTCTTTGGAAAGCAACATGGCAATTTCTTCTTCTTTTCTTTATTATTATGAGTGAATGAAAATGTACATTCCAATATAAATTTGCATGCCCACCTATATACAGCTCCCACTGCTCTCCCTACCTGGTGACAGCACATCCTTCCTCTCTGCTCCATACATGTCCTATCCTCCCAACAATCTCCTATCCCCTCCTCTCCACCCACCCCCCTTCCTCCAGTAAGAAGTTAGCAGGATAACATTCTATAGATGCACAAAACCATAAAGTGCACACATGATATGGTCACACTTTGTGTCACCAAGTCCAATCCATTCCTGTCTGAAGAGTTGACTTCCTTTATGGTTTACAGACAGGGACAGCATCAGGGCCAGAGCCATTCTCCCAGGGGAACCCTGAAGCCCCTGGACCATTAATTGTGGTCTTTTAGTGGAGATGTCAGGGTGCATCCCTTTGTATTCTTGTGTTGCCAGTGAGACTCAACTTTCTGAGCTCCATCATGGCTATCTCTGGTGGTGGCCAGCACAATCCAGCTCTTCTGGTCACAGATTGGTGTAGTCACCCACTCACGTGGGTCTCTCTGTCTTCTGGGTTCTCTATCCCCTATGTCGTTTTGGTCCTTGGTGATCATCTGTTCCTGCTGAGTTGGGACTATTTGCTGTATGCTCAGATGGCAGCTTGGCAGCTTTTAAGACCTCAGATGCCACTCACCAATGTGGGGTGCAGAGGGCTCTCTAAGCAAAACACTAGTTGTGCCAGTTGGCCTCGATTTTGCCTGAGAGCATGGTGCCCAGCCTGCTGCCCCAGCTACTCTGTCCTTGCAATATTGGGTTAAGATGGGAGGAGTAATCATTTTATGCTGAACTCTAGTTAGTATTGATCTTGTTTTTAATGTGTGCTGTTACCAATTTCACCCAACCAAATTTCTATCAACTATCTAATCTGGACCCTCCCCCACCCGCCTTCCTTCCCTTCCCACCCTTGCAGCTATCAAAAAGTCTTTTCTTCTATGTACAAGTTCTTATTGTAGGGGTCTCATACAATATTTGTCGTTTTGTCGTTGACTGCTTTCACTCATCATAATGTCCTCCAACTGAAACTAGGTTATGTTTTCCTAAAATCATCTTTGTTCTTTATCATTGTGTAGTGTTCCATTGAGTATATATACCATAGTTTATTCATTCATTCCTCTGTTGTTGGGCATCTGGGTTGATCCCATTTTTTTAGCTATTGTGGACTGTGCTGTGATGAACATTCATGTACATGTGTCAGTTGGTGTGCATGGCCTCGATTCTGCAGGATATACTTGGAGTAGTGGAATTACTGGGTCAAATGGTATATTTATAGCTAGCTTTTCAAGGGAGCACCATATCGCTTTCCAAAGAGGTTGCACCATTTTGCAATCCCACCAACACCAACAGTGTAGGAGAGTTCCAATTTCTCCACAAATTTCTTAAAAGCTAGACAGAGAAATACCACATGATCTAGCAATTATGCTGCTTGGAACTTCTCTTACAGAAATAAGGACCATCATACAAACAGATACATGCACATAAATGTTTTTTGCAGGCTTCTTCTCGATAGCAAAAAGATGGAATCAACCTAAGTACCTGCTGCGGGTTGGGAGCTACTGTGTTCTAGCCCCCTTGCCCCCTCCTCCCTCTCCCCATGTTTGTAGCTCTCTGCTTGGTGTCTTGAAACTGTTTGCAGAGTAATAGGCCTGGGCTGAACCATTTACATTTAAGGCTAAACTATTGCCTTGAGACTATTTGCAGGATATTAGCCCAGATCGAGCTATTTGTAAAATAATAAGCCCAAAGCTAGAGCTATTTCCTTGAAACTGTTTGCAGGATAATAGCTAAGGTTGAAACTATTTGCATGTTCCTGTCCTTTGTTTGAAGACAATTTCCATGTGCTCTGTAACAGAGATCATGACCATTTTTGGCAATGTCATGCCCTGTTGACCTCCTACCTGTTAAGCCTATAAATAAAGCTTGTGAAAGTGGCCCCATGTCCATGGTTCTCCATAAGAGGCTGTGGTCCCACTTGGCCCCCACTTCGTCTTGTGTGATGTGTTTCTTGTGTGAGTGAGTAATTTTATCTTGTATGAGTGACGTGTTTCATGTATGAATGAGATTTACCATCCCCTTCCTGCCCATCTTGGGCTTTCGAATCCTCCCTAGTACTGGTCACTGGGGTGCCGGATGCAGCAGGTGCCCATCAAGAGATGAATGGATAAACAAACTATGGTATATATGTATGTACATAATGTTATACTATGCAATGACAGAGAACAGTGATGATTTTATGAAACATTTTATAACCTGGAATCAAATGGGAGACATACTGAGTGAAGTCAGTCAGAACACAGCCCCTAGACTTGCTTCTAGCTCAGAGCTGAAACCAGTATTGAAACCAATACTTTGGACAAGAACAAACTCGAATTGGGGACAGAGTGGTGTGTGCAGTCTGTGTATTTTATGGTTCAATATGAATATGAGGTTGTCCTGCTGGTCTGTTTTTAGAGGGGAAATGAGACGGTGAAGAGGAGGAGTTAAGTGTTAGTTGAGTGGGGAAGTAAGGAGTGAAAAGGAAGAGTGTACTCTCACAGAGTGAGGAGGGTAGATAACATTGCAGAGAGGCACATACTCAGGGTTTCCCATGGAAAATTGAATTGTAAACTTTCGCTTAATCACAATAAAAACAGTAAGAAAATGAAACACATAAACTGAAAATGGACAAAGACCTAAATATAAAGCTGAAAACTAAAGTTAATAGCACAAAAATAGGATCAATTCTAGAGGTCCTAATACACAGCATTAACAGAATACGAGCCATACCTGACAACACACAAACTGCAGAAATAAGATAGATAACTGGGGTCTTCTAAAAATTAAACATTCATGCTCATCAAAAGATTTCACCAAAAGAAGAAAATGGGGGGAAAAATTGGCTATTACAAATCAGGCAAAGATCTAATCTCCAGAACCTACAAGAAAATCCAATACATCTACAACGAAGAGACAAATAAGCCAATTAAAAAATGGGCAAAGTAAATGAACTGATGCTTCATTAAAGAAGATATTCAAATGGCTAGCAGACACTTGAGGAAATGCTCAAGATCAGCAGCCATTAAAAGAAAAGCCAAATCCACTGTCTTTGAGTCAATTCCAATTCATGGTGACCCTATAGGACATAGTAGAATTGCTCCACAGTTTCCAAGGAGCACTTGGCATATTCAGACTGCTGACCTTTTGGTTAACAGTCATAAGATTTAAGCACTACATACCAGGGTTTCTTCAATAGCTGTTCAAAACCCACTCATAGTGACAAACTAACTCATAGTGACTCCATAGGACAAAGTAGAACTGCTCTATAGAGTTTCCAAGGAGCATCTGACAGATTTGAATTGCCAAACTTTTGGTTAGCAGATGTAGCACTTAACTACTATGCCATTCAGTAGAGAAATGCAAATCAATATCACAATGAAATGGCATCTTACCCTAGCATTACTGACATGTATCAAAAGAACAGGAAACAATATATGTTGGAGAGGCTGCAGGGAAATAAGAATTGTTATGCATTGCTGGTGGAAATGCAAAATGATACAACCATTTAGGAAAATGATATGGAGCTTCTTCAGAAAGCTAGAAATAGAAATACCATAAGATCTAGCAATCCTAATTCTAGGAACATATCCTTGAGAAACAAGAGTCATCACATGAATAGATATATGCACATCCATTTTTATTGCAACACTGTTCACAATAGCAAGAAAAAGCAAAAAAGTTAGAGTCCCAACAACAGATGAATGGAAAAAACTAACTGTGATAATGTATACACAGTGGAGTATTATGCAACCACAAAGATCATTGATGAATCTGTGAAGCATCTCATAACATGCATGAATCTGAAGGGCATTATTCTGAGTAAAATGAGTTAATCACAAAAGGTATGACACCACTATTGTAAGAACTCATGAAAAGATTTACACACAAAAGGAAACAATCTTTGATAGTTATGAGAGAGAGGTGGAGATGGGAAAACACTAAATAGACAAAAGATAAACTGGTGATTTTGGTGAAGGGTAAGAGAGCACACAATACTGGAGAAGCCAGCACAGCTTGCCAAAGGCAAGGTCATGGAAAGTCTATGGATACACCCAAACTCACTGAGAGACTGAATTACTGGGTTGAGGGCTGTGGGCACTATGGTCTCAGTGAACATCTAGCTCAGTTCATGTACAAAAAATATTCTCAAGTAGAATAATTTATAAGAAGAACTATTGAGTCAAAGACATCTGGAATTGAAGGGAACATGAGAGGAAAAAACTTGCCAGGAATAAGTATGAGAAAACTCAGAGACAAAATAATGAAAAATGCCACTTTAGGTAGAAGCCAATTATAATTTTTAGTAACAAAAAGTATTTATCAAAAGCTACCTTTTTATATTACATCATAGATAAGATGGAAAACTAACATATTATGGTCAGTTAACTATAAACATTGAGTACACATGCTTTTTCATTTTACTTGTTTCTTAGTCCATTTATCTAAGCATTGAAATCCAGTGTTGTCTATGTTAATATGTGGGGAGCAGGAAGGCTGGTTACCCTATAGCCTAAGGAGTCATCATGTGGTGCAGCAGAGAGATTGTGCTGGGGATGGTCACATATTGAGAGTCAGGCTGCTGACTGAGGGCACCACTGCCTCTCCACCTTCTCACTTCTGAGCCGGGCCACAGATTCTGCTGTTTCATGGCAGGAAGGACAGCTTGGACAGGATGGCATCTTGGTCAGTTTGGACACAGAGTCACCCACCCGGAGGTCTTAGTTGGTGCTAATTCTCACACTGAGAGAAAGTGCCTGTCAGGAAACTGCTTCTCCAGCAGAAAAGCTGTGTTTAGGATGGTGGTGTTATGAGTGGAGCCTGGCAGAGGAAGGCAGCTAGGCCCTAACCCCTCCCTTCTTTAAATTATGTCATAGTGTCAGGGGATGCCCTACGAAGTACTTTCATTGTCAGCCAGAAGGCTGGAATGGTCACATCTGAGGGCCTGACTCACCTTGGCAGCTGTTGGACAGCTACTCACTTAGCAGTAAAGCACCTTTTTAAAATAAGACCACCTGGAGAACAGACTGATGAGCAATCTGGCAGCATATCCCCCACCCTTCACTGATCCACATCATAACATTGGCTGATGGCACCCCAGTGACTCCATAAGCAGAGTGCCTCTTTGCCAGCCGAGGCAGAGCTAGCCGCCTCAGAGAGTCCACCAGTCACTAGATTATACAGAGATGTCTGGTGACCAACTACCCCCTTAAAACTACACCTCAGCTCCTGTTAAGGTAACGCTAGAGAAGCTGAATGGCTTCTAGATGACACGAAGACAGTAACCAACAGCTAACATTGTAAAGAAACAGTCCACCATGGCTCTAGAAAACTCCCAAAATGAAGAATCAGAAAACTTTCCAGATGAAGAAAACTCTCTGAAACTATTGGAGGTCAAATACAAAAGAATTATGTATATAGCCCTCCTAGAGATTAAACAAAATGCAGCAGAATGAAATGAAAAATTAAGCAAGCTGTTTGAACTGATGGAACAGCAACTATTTGAAATCAGGCAGATCATTAATAAAATTACAGAATTAGACAATTCAATCAAAGCCAAAAGAACAGAACTGAGGAGATGGAAGCCAGAATCAGTGAGCTTGAGAATAGAGCAACGGACACCAGAATTTATGAAGAAAAATCAGAGAAAAGAAATAAGAAAAATAAATAAGCATTAAGAAATATGTGGGACTCTATTAAGAGGAACAGTTTAGGAATAACCGGAGTTCCTGAACAGGGAAAGATGGCTGAAAACACAGAGTACTGTGGTAGAGTTGCTGACAGAAAATTTCCCTGAGAGTATGAAAGAAGAGACATAGATCTCCAAGATGCATATTGAATGCCCCCAAAACTGGACCCCAAGAGAAAGACACCAAGACATATTATAATCAAGCTTAATAAAATGAAACATCAAGAGAGGCACTTAAAAGCAGCAGGGCTCAAAGCAAAGCTAACATTCAGAGGGAAACCCTGTAGGCTTTCATCTGACTTCTAGGCAGAAACTTTGTTGGCAAGAAGGTAATGAGATGACACATTGAAAGCCCTGAAGGAGGAAAACTTCCAACTGAGAATTATATATCCTTCAAAATTGTCTCTCAAATATGAAGGTGAAATTAAGACATTCGCAGATAAACAGAAGCTTAAGAGACTTTGTAAAAATCAAACCAAAACTACAGCCAAGCCAAGTGCCGTCGAGTCAGATCCGACTCATGGCGACTCTAGGGCACAGGGTAGAACTGACCCCCAGAGTATTCACGGAGTGCTTGGTGGATTTGAACTACAAGAAATACTGAAAGAAACTCTTTGCTTAGAGAACCAAAAACATCAAGTATATACTTAAGGAGGCAATGCAGGACACAGCATCCAGAATCTTACTCAGTTATAGAAGTCACAAAGCTCAAAAAAAAGCTACAATATTAAAAGAAGAGAACCAGTGATCTTAACACTGAAACTATGACATTGTCATACTGAAAAGTGGGATATATTGCACTAGATATAACACTTTCAGATGGAGAGGAATTTAGAAAGATATACAGAAATTAAAGTATGGTTTAAACTTAGAATATTAAGGGAGAGACAGAGGAATAGCTACAAATCAAAACAACAATGTGACGTATCAACACAAGAAACATAATTCAGGAGTCTCAACAAACACAGAAACAACATTGATAAAGACGAAAAGTCAGCCCACAAAGAAGAATGACCCAAAGCAGAATATTTAAAGCAACAGAGAAAACATCAACAACATAAAAATAACAGCATCAAAATGACAGCACTAAACACACACCTATCAATAATTACACTGAATGCAAATGGACTGGATGCTTCCAATAAAGAGTCAGAGCTTGAAATCCTTGATCAAAAGACATGATCCATCTATATATTGTTTACAAAAAAACACACCTTAGACTCAAAGATACACACAAGCTGAAAATCAAGAGATGGAAAAATATATACTAAGCAAACAGCATACAAAGAAGAGCAGGAGTGGCAATACTAATCTTGGATAAAATAGACTTTAATGTAAAATCCACCACTGTGGACCAGCATGGTCACTATTTATTGTTGAAAGTTTCAGTACATAAGTAGGATATAACAATATTAAGTATTTATTTATGCTTTTTATTCTTTTGATGCTTTAGATTTTAAGGCTTGCTTTATGACCTAAAATATAGTCTATTCAAAAGAATGTTCTGTGTGTTGAAAAAGAATGCATACTTTGTTGGCAATGGGTGGAGTGGTCTGTATATATCTACAAGTTGGTTGATTTGGGCATTTTATTGAGCGCAAGTGAAAAAAAGGAAGACCTTCAACAAGATGGCGTGGCACAGTGGTTGCAACAATGCAATCAAGCATAACAACTATTTTGAGAATGGCTTAGGACCAGACAGTGTTTTATTCTGCTGTACATGGTCACTATGAGTCAGAGCCAACTCAAATGTCACCTAACAACAGCACTAGCAACATACCTTTATTGAGTTTCTTTATAGATATTCTGTCCTTCATTGAAATTGGTGTCCTGAAGTCACCTATTAATATTGTGAAGCCCTAGTGGCATAGTGGTTAAGTGCTCAGTTGCTAGACAAAAGATTAGCAGTTCAAATCCACCAGCTGCTCCTGGGAAATCTTGTGGAATAGTTCTAGGCTAACCTACAGAGTTGTTGTCATTCAGAACAAACTTGACAGCATCTAACAAAAACAATAACAACGCTATTATTATGGAACTGCCTATTTCTCTTTTCAAAGCTTTTAGAATTTGTTTTGTGTATTTTGGAGCCTAATCATGCATGTCTATAATTACATATGGTTATGTCTTCCTGATATATTGAGATTTTAAATGTTATATAACACCCTTCCTAATCCTTTAAGGTCAATTTTCCCTTAAAGTCTATTTTACTGAAAATTAATAGTACCGCTCCTACTCTCTTTTGATTATTGTTTCCTTGAAATATACATTTTCCATCCTTTGAGTTTTAGTTTGTGTACATCTTTGTGTCTAAGGCTTGTCTCTGGTAGGCAATCTATAGATGGATCATGTTTTATTTATCCATTCTGCCACTCTCTGTCTCTTTAGCCATTTACACTCAGTGTAATTACTAACAGGTATAAATATACTGCTGTCATTTTTTTTTTTCTTTTTGACCGTTGCTTTGCTCCATTTGATTTTCTGTGCTGAGTTCTTTTTGTTCATGGATTTTCTTTTAATTTTTTTTCATTCTTGTTGATTTTGTGTTTGCTGAGGGTTTTCTTCTTCTTTTTTTATGTTATTTCCCCTGACCCTTCTATCCTCAACCTCTGGTTCTGGAACTCCAATCAGTTGTAAATTATTCATCTTGATAAAGTCCTACATAACTCTCAGTAATTTTTTTAAAAATCTTTTCATCTATTTTTTCTCAGACATGTTGGTGTCAGTCACTTTATCTTCAGTCTCTCTAATTCTGCATTCCTTTGACTCAATTCTCCTCCTTTGACTTTCTATTGAATTGTCTAATTCTATAATTTTATTGTTAATTGGCTGAATTTCAGACCATTGTTGTTTGACTATTTCTTGAAGCCTATTAAAATTTTCAGTATGCTCTATTGCAGTTTGTCTAATTTCCTTTCTAATGTCTATTACAGCTCTGAGAGTTATTCTTTTGTATTCTGCCTCCAATAACTGTAGGAAGTCTTCCTTTTCTGGAAATTTTTTTGATTGTTTTGTGAGTTTTCTGAAGCCATGGTAGTCTGTTTTTTAAAAATAATTTGAAATAGACTGCTACCTGTGAGCCATCAGAAAATTGTTTTGATTAATTTCAGGTATTATGTTCTGATCTCTCTGTATGTATGTATGTACGTATATATGTGCATACACACACACATTCACACACACACACACGTACTTGTATGTATTTGTTTCTTTAAGTGTCTGAGAAAACTAATCAAGTTTGCTATTTTGTTAATTGGAGCCATACAAATTCCAAAACCCTGACACTGGGTGGTTAGAGCTATTCTAATAACAGGGTTTTGGTGTCAGTTTACTTTTCTTGTGTCTCTTTAGACTGGGCACTCAGTCATTTGGTCCCCAAGTGTATGGTGCCTGCTGGAGAATGTTGATTAGAGTGGGCTCAAATTGCTGGCTGCATGCTGTGAAAGTCAGGGAATCTGCACCTGTGCTAAGAAAGGGGCGAGAGCCTGAAGCAAGAAAGGTGTATGGTTGGCAGCCCTGATCCTAGGTTAATGGCCTGTTTCTGTCCTGGTTTCCTGGCTCAGTGGCACTGGTGGACTCCTTTTTCCCCTTTGTTATGCTGTTTATTTGTTGCTTTGGGTACTATGTCAGAACTGAGTGCCCAGCACAGCACAGAAAACAAAGGTGGAAGCACTGGAGAGATGGAGACAGTTTGTACCCTAACAAAAAAGTTTTGATCCACAAGCATCTGCAAGAACTTACCTTTTGGTGTTCAAAGTGAGTAATGCTGCAATCCTGTAGGTGAGTCTGTTCAAAGTTTGTCTTCTCTGCTGAGAAACAGGCTCTCTGAACATGATTTTGTTCACTGGCACTGGCACAGAGGGTCCTCCTGTGGAGTGCAGACTCATGATAGCCCAGCCTGTCCTGTCTGGGAAACTCTACACCCACTCTTACCTCTCTGTTGGCCAGCTCTTTCTCCTCGCTTTCCCTTTTGTGTTCAGGGCTCCTACAATGTCCTATTTAATCTGTTAAGTCACTTTTCTCGCCTTTGTTGTTAGTGGGAGTCAAAGGATGGCTCTAGCTACGTCGCTTTGTTAGCCCCACCTCCTCTCTTTTATTTTAATGAGCAATTTTGTTGATTTCCTTTGATTTACCTTGAAATTTACCATCATTTTTCTGTTTAAACTGGCATTTTATTTCTTGATGTTGCCCTGACTACACTGTTTATTCCTTTTTTTTATTTTTTAAATATTGTCATTGTTTACACATATGTATCTCCAGTTCCACATTTGTAGTCTTTATCTTTGTGTTTATTTTTGAGATGTTTCTATCTGGTTGGTCTGTCTTGTGTCCTTGTCTTGGACTGTTGTCCAAAATCGTTGGTTCTCTTACTGGAGAACTCCCCTTAACATTTCTTGTAAGTTTGGGCTGGTTTTTACATATTTTCTTACTTGCTGTTTATTTGGAAATGTTCTTATTTTTGCCATCATATATGAAAGACATTTTTCTGGATATATAATTCTTGGCTGGCACTGTTTTCCCTTCAAGACTTTATATATGTCACCCCTTTGCCTTCTTGCCTACATGGTTTCTGCTTAGTAGTCAGAGTTCAGTCTCCTTGGTTTTCATTGGTGATGGCATTTCATTTATCTAGCAGCTCTAAGGATTATTTCATGGTCTTTGATTTTGTCAAGTTTGATTATGATATGACTGTGACTTTCTCTTGGGGTCTCTCCTTTATGGGGTTCATTGAGGCTCTTGGATAGATACTGTCTTAGGCTAGTGTTTTAGTCATTTAGTGCTGCTTTAACAGGATTGCTACAAATGGATCACTACAACAAGGAGAAGTTTAGTCTCTCACGGTTCAGTAGGCTAGAAGTTTGTATTCAGGGTGCCAGCTCCAGAGGAAGGCTTTCTCTCCCTGTCAGCTCTGGAGGAAGGTCCTAGTAATGCATCAGTCTTCCCTTGGTCTGGGAGCATCTCTGTGCTGTAACCTCAGGTCTAAAGGACGTGCTGTGCTCCTGGCACTTTTTTCTTGGTAGAATGAGGTCTCTATGTCTCTGTGCTTGCTTTTTTCTTTTATATCTCAAAAGAGATTGGCTTAAAACACTATCTAATCCTGTAGACTTCATTAATATAACTGCTACTAATCCATCTTATGGAAACCGTAATGGCGTAGTGTTAAGTGCTACGTCTGTTGACCAAAAGGTTGGCAGTTCACATCCACCAGGTGCTCCTTAGAAACTATGGGGAAGTTTTCTGTTGACTTATCAGGTCATGATGAGTTGAAATCGACTGAGTGGCAGTGAGTTTGTTTTAGGAGTTTGAATTTGTCTCATTAAATCATAATGATAGAGTTTATAACACATAGGAGAATTTCATCAAATGACAAAATGGTGAACAATCATACAATACTGGGAATCATGGTCTAGACTAATTGATATACATGTTTTGGAAGGATATAATTCAATCCATGACAACTGAATTCCCTAGAGATGCAAAAGCCGTAGAGTGTATAAATATGTAGAGAGACAGAGATTTATATCAAGCAAACAGCTCACATGATTTATAGAGGCTAGAACATCCCAAGTCTGTGGACTGAGATAGAGGATCTTCCCAATTCTCAGAACCACAGAAACTGGTGAACCCAAGAACAGCAGGTTAGACAACAGGGGTCCTGCTCACAGGCTGCCAAGGTTAAGGAATCCCAAGGTTGGTGGACAAGACCAAAAGGTTTCTCCTGACTCATATAACAGCAGAGGCTGACAAACCCAAGATTAGTAGACTGGGAAGCAGTACTCTTACTTGAAAGCTATGAAGATTGATAAATCTCAATATGGACAGGTAAGCTACTAGCTAAAGTCCCCAGAAACAAAGGTCAGACAAGCGGCAGTTGCTAGATCCAGAACAAGTCAACAAGCTCGGCAAGGTGAGCAGGAAGAAGGTAAGTGGTGAAAGATGGAGAGACGAAGGCTGAGGGGATGGCAACCACAGGCCTCACCCCTGCCCTTACTACTAGCAGATTCCACCATGGGGGTGATCATATACTAAATTTCAACAGAGAAGTGATCACAACATTATACAACTGACAAAACACTGAGAATCATGTTCTAGTCAGGTTGACACACAATCTTAAAACCATCATAGATATCTTCTCATCTTTCATGGCATTAGGGAAATTTTCTGCCAGAAAAGCTTCAACAATTCTTTGAGCTCTCCATTATCCCCGTCTCATTCCTCCTATCCTGCTATTCCAACCGTTCATAAGTTTTTCCTCCTGATAGTATCCCACATAATTCTTCTCTTCTTTTTAATCTTTTTTCTCATAAGTAGGTGTCAAAAGATTTATCTTCAATCTCACAGCTTCTGACTTCCATTTTCTGTTTTGCTTCTTTGACCCTCTGCTGAGTTATCTAATTCTGAAGTTTGACTGTGAATCTTTTGGATTTCCAATTTTGTATGTTTTTGAGCAACTGTTTATTCTATCATTTGGTTCTTTTATTGTTATCCTGAATTATTCTATTGCTTTGTCTTTGTGTTCTTTGGTTTGGTCTGTGTTTTGCCTAATCCTCTTCTTGATTAATCTTTTGAATTCTTTGTGAGTTACTTCCATTGTCTTATTTTCCTTTGGAAGGACTTTGGTCTTTATGTTAGTCATATCCTTGGGTCGACTTGTTCTGGTTCTTTATGTGACTTGATATTGACTGTTGTCTCTGAGGCATCAAGAAGTTCTTATATTTATTTATTGTATATTTGTTTACTGCATTCTGACTTTTGGTTCTGTTTTGATATGTCCAAGCACACTGAGTGTGTTTTCTACTGTGATAATTAGTTTGTCTACATTGAAGCTTTCATGTCCTGTCTCCTGGTGTCCAGATTTGCTAATAGGTGTGCAGGCTCAGGAGTCTGTTCTCTGTTCTTGCAAGGCTGCTGAGGATGTATGTGGCATATTTGGTGTGGAGATGAACTCATCCTTCTGGTCACCTGGCCATGGGTGCAGAGGATGTTCTCCCTGGTTGTTGGATTGGATGTTCTGTGTGTGCTCTGCCTCCTGATGGTTGATTGGGGTACAGATAGCTGGATCATTGGTCCAAATGTGTGGTATGCAGACTCAGCTACAATCTTGGCAGACAGGGCTGCATAGGGGTGTTTGGCTAGGTGCAGGTCTCTGGTTGCAGTGGGGGTAATGCAGAGGGCAAAACAATGAGTTGTCTGTGTCCTCAGTTGCTTAGATAATAGATATGTCTCTCTCCATTAGAGTGCATAGTGAAGAGAAGGACAACTTGTCCTTGGGTTCCCAGTGCTGTTGGTTGGAAGGATTGGGGGATGTCACTGGTTTTCAGCACCTGTCATAGGCAGTTAGATGGAATAGGTGGTACCACTGTCCCTCAACCCCTAGATAGGTGAGTCTAAGGTTCCATTTTAGAGGGACTTTATCAAGTGGTATCAAGTGCCATACATGGACAACTCCCACCTGGCTGCTACAGGTGAAAACGGGCTTCATTTGGAAGCTTTGCCCTTCTTTCATAATGAGGGTAGGCCCTGTTGGATTAGCCAGCAAGGCCCTGGTGTAGGTGATCAGCAGGGGTGAAAGGTACAGTAATTCTGTGGACCCTTTCCACCAGAGACTAGGTAAAGTGATGGGCACCTATAGATTGGGATATGAGTTCCCAGCTTAGAAGGCATAGTGCTACTCAGTACTGCCAGAGTGATATTGGAGCAAGGAGGGAAATGGATGAGGAGAAAGGGGTGCTCCTTTACCATGGACTTCTGGTAGGGAAAGTGCTGTGGTTCACGTGGTATATCTTTGAAACTTGTACTTACTTTTGCACATCTGGTATTTTAGGTGTGTAGTGCTGCTATAATAGAAATAGCACAAGCAGACGGCTTTAAAAAGAGAAATTTTATTCTGTCGCAGTCCAGTAGGATATAAATCCAAATTCAGGGTGTCAGCTCCAGGAGAAGTCTTTTGCTCTGAAGGAAGATCCTTGTATTCAGTCTTCCTCTGGACTGTGAGTTTCTGAGGCACAGGGACCACGGATCCTTTCCAAAGGACATGTTCTGCTCTGGCATTGCTTTCTTGGTGGTATGAGGTCCCTTCTCTCTGTTTCCCTTTCCTTTATGTCTTAAGAGATTTAGTCAAGGCACAATACAATCTTACGTATTGAGTCCTGCCCCACCAACACAACTGCCGCCCATCTTCCCACATTAGCATCATAAAGGAAGTTTTTATAGCATATGAGAACATCACTTAATAGCAGGAGAATCATGGCCCTGCCAAATGGCTACATACATTTTTGGTGAGGCATAATTCAATCTATGACATCTATGTCAACCCTGTTTGGTTCTGCAGCCGTGAGCAGAGTCACTGCTGTTTACCTTCATCTGAAGAGGTGGGTTTTGGAGTGGGATATTCAAGCTCATTTCAACATGCCTTCACTGTGCAGGTTCATCTAGCACTACACTGAGGATCCTGTGATCCATAATTCCCATTTGTGCTGCATTTAAATTGTCTCCCTTTCTAGATATCACTCAGTCCCATTCTTCATTTGTCTTTGATGCTTGGGGTCATGTAAATGTTATTCACTTGTGTTTTTTTTTGGTGGGGGAGAGGGGAAGTTTTGTTGTAAGAGGGATGACATGAAGTGTTTAGACATCCTTCCAGCCACTTTTAGATATTTAACCCAGTCTGATAATTACATAACTCTAAACTCTTACTCAGTTTAAAGCTTCTCCCTTTTCCCAGAACTGTCTTATTTCAGGCTTGATAATGGGGTAGGCAGTCAGCATCTTCTTTATTTTCCATTTTGTTCTTCTATTTCTTCTTCCACACCCTTCTGAGCTGCATCTATCTCTTCCAGAGTTGGAATTGGGTAGGGTGGTAGAGAGAAGTAAAGAGGGAAAAGAGCAATACCTGACTGCTAGATTTGTAGATATTGCGTTGCTACTCTTTTGGTAGGGCAGATTCAAATGCTGTGCTTTGCTGTGCTTTTTTTTTGGAAGCTGTTTATCACTTTTCCTCATCTACCGTTCCCTTGATGCAGACAATGCCTCCTCTAGCTGTTGTTTTCCTTTAGCTAAGATCACTTTGTTACTGCAGTTGTTCCTTCAGAAAAGAGTTAAAGAAAACTCAAGCCCTGCTGCATTCCACAGGGTCACCCCTGGCCAACCAGGAAACATGCATGCAGTTTTGTTCCTTAAATTCTGTAGGTGTCTGCCACTGTCAAATTAGCTTTATCTTCTTTTATAACTTGTAAATAGAAGAAACTCTAGTCCCAGCAACCCATCATCTTTACAGTCTTCTAAGTGATTTCTTTGAAGTACTCTTCACTTAGCTTGAGGTAAAAAAGAAGAAAACTTCTTAATTCTGTTTGAGGTTGAGGGATGGATAGACACAGGACATTGAAAACATTATCTGAATACATTTTTACCACTGTTCTATTATATTTTCAATGAATTTTCAGCCCTTTTTTATAGTGCTGGAGGTGGGTAAAGGGCTAATACTGGCAGAATCCAGTTTTGGCCACCCTATGTGTAAGCCTTTCTAGGTGGCCTAGTACTTCCTTTTGTTTCATGACCTTGAGACTTTTGCTAAACTGAGGAAACAGAAAAAAGATTTTTGACATTCTGTTACATTAGTCAACGCTTATTAAAAAAATAAACAAAATATTGCTATTCAATCCCTACCACAATGTAAAAAAAGGTATAATAATTAACCTCATTTTGTTGTTGTTAGTTGCCTATTAGACCCTGACTCATGTCAATCTTATATATAACAGAACGAAATGTGGTATGGTCCTGAGCCATATTCATGATTGTTGGTGTTGTAAGCTGACTTCTAGAGAAGCAAAATCAGTAAAGGATTTAAACATCTATATAACAAATAATAACACAAAGTCCATAACAACAGACTCAAACATTATCTGTGAGGATTAAGATTGTGTGTCAACTTGGCTAAACCATGATTATTAGTTGTTTAGCAGTTACAATGTAGTTTGGCAGCCATATGGTGATATGATTACTTCCATGTTGTGATTTAATCCATGATGAGATCTATAATGAGTAGTAAATCAGTTGAAAGGAAATTTCCTGGGGGTGTGTCCTGTATCTAACAAAGGTGGGCATTCTGATTGGGGTGGTAGGCTTTTGATCACTCTGAATACTGCATTTAGCTCCTGTTCATCTGATCTTCTTGGAACTGCAGCTAGCAGCTTGCCTGAGTTCTTACCTGTTGATCTTGGAATTCATTAGTTTTCATAGCCCGTGAACAAGAGTCCTACTGTCCAACTTTCCAATCTTGGATTTGCCAGACCCTCTGAGTGGAAATCAACTCAACAGCAATGAGTTTGGTTTATTTTTTGTTTTGAATCAGAATCCTCCAGCCTGACCCATGGATTTGTGGTCTTTGAAATGTGGGAGAATAAACTTCTCTTTGTCAAAGCCATCCACTTGTGGTATTTTTGTTATAGCAGGTTGGGCACCCAACAGTAATGGTAGCCAAATCAGCCTTGGTGAAGATAAGTCCATATAGCTGAACTCACATGTCCTTCATCCTCACCCCCATGGGCACTGTTCTCATCTGTTATTGTTATTTGATGTCAAGTTGATTCCAACTCATATACAAAACAGAACAAAACACTACCCAGTGCTGCACCATCCTCACAGTCATTGTTACGCTTGAGCTCATTGTAGCAGCCTCTGTGTCTATCCATTCTTATTGAGGGTCTTTCTCCTTTTTGATGAGCCTCCACCCATCATGATGTTCTTCTTCAGAGACTGGTCACTCCTGATAACGTCTCCAAAATATGTAAGATGAAGTATCACCATCCTTGTTTCTAATGAGTGTTCTAGCTGTAGTCCTTCTGATACAGATTTGTTTTTTCTTTTAGCAGTACATGGTATTACCAATATTCTTCAACAACACCATAATTAAAAAACATTAATTATTCGTAGGCCTTCCTTTTTCATTGCGTATCTCTCACATGTACATGAGACAAAATAAAAAAAATCAAAAAAATCATAGCTTGAGTCAGGGGCACCTTGGTCTTTAAAGTGGCATTTGTGCTGTTTAAATCTTGCTCTTGCAGCACGTTTGTCCAATGCAATATGTCATTTTTTTCCTTGATTGCTGTTTACCAGGGTGCTAATTGTGGATCCAAGTGAAATTAAATCCTTGGCAACTTCAAAATTTTCTCCATTTATCATGATGTCACTTATTGGTCCAGTTGTGAGGATTGTCGTTTTCTTTGTGTTGAAGTGTAATCTACACAGAAGACTCTGGTCTTTGAGCTTCATCAGTAAGTGTTTCAAGTACTCTCCACTTTCAGTAAGTGAGAATTACTCTTGGGTTCATGAGAAAGTACTAAGTGTTGATCCTGGTAGGAAAAAAAGCAACATTTAATGCCCATGAAGCACGTTACTTCTCTATCTAGCTGTGAGAGCCTCCTCTGCTCTGGATAACCTTCAGTAAGCATTCACATGAGTCCCTGGGGTAGGCAGCTTTCTCAAATGGTTTCTGCCTCCTGGTATTCATGTGCTGGTGTCATCTCTTCTTCTTGTGTGTGGACTGGACTTAGTGACTTTCTTCTAGTGTATAAAATGTAACAAAAGTAATATGTAACAAAATGTAATGTGTAACGAAAGTCATCTCAGAGTATAGGTTATAAGAGACTTTGGCTTCTGTCTCATCAGTATTCTCTCTTTTGGTAAATAATTACACAAAAGACTAATACACATACACACATCTTCACGGTTTATGCACATTTGGGAGTTCTAGCAGCATAATTCTGTTCCACACTTCTTTGTAGCTAGTGTTTCAGTCATATTCTGTACAGACCACTGATCATTTATCAGAACCATTAGATAATGCTCATGAATTAAAGTGCATTAATTCTTGTTATGGATTGAATTGTGTTCTCCTCAAAATATGTGTCAACTTGGGTAGACCATGTGTGATAATCTACTATTTTGTAATCTGATATAATTTTCTTAAAGTGTTGTAAATCTTGCCTCTGTGATGTTAATGAGACATGATTAGAGACAATTATGTTAGTGAAGCATAATGAGATTAAGTTGAGACAATCTCTTTTGACATATAAAAGAGAAAAGTGAATGGAGAGACAGGAGACATCATATGACCAACAATGCTGGGGGTAGAGTGCCTCCTTTGGACACAGGGTTGCTGTGCTGAGAAGCTCCTAGACCAGGAGAAGATTGAAGACAAGGACATTTCCCAGAATCAACAAACAAAGAAAGCCTACTCTTGGAGCTGGCACTCTAAATTCAGAATTCTAGCTTCCTAGAATCTAAGAGAAAAAAAATTGGGGTGAAACCATCCATTTGTGATATTTCTGTTATAGCAGCACTAGACAAAGAAGACAGATTTTGGAACTGAGAGAATGGATCGCTGCTCTGACACATACCTGTGGAAGCAGTTTTGAAATTGTGAATTGATAAAGGCTACAGGAGATTTAAAGTGCCTAATAATAAAAGCCTAGATTGCCTTGACACAGTGGTTTGACACAGCAGCTATAACAATGATCTCAATCACAACAATCATGTGGATGGTACAGGACTGGGCAGAGTTTCGTCCTGTTGTACTTAAGATTGCTGTGAGTTGAAACTGACTTGATGGTGACTAACACCAGCAGATTGCCTTGATCAAACTGTTGGTGGAATTATAGATGTCAAAGATGATTCTGGTGAGGACTCAGAAGGAAATGAGAAGAGCTATTACACTGGAGACAGAATAGACAGTGACAAGCAGCTTCAGAGAAACAGCAGCAGCAGAGAAAAGGCAGCAGCAGAACCAGAAGACAAGCACAAGATGGCATTGGAGCTGATCTGTGGACCAAGACAGCTGAGTGTCTTTGTGCAGGAGTCATCCTGGTAGAGACGGTGCCTCCAGGCACTTACTGATGGAGCTTTGGAACACTTGCTTCAGCAGGACTGATGCAGTCAGCAAGGCCTGAGGGTTCGAGAGACCAAGGAACCAGGAAGCAGAAGCTGAAGAGATAAGGAACACAAGAAGCAGAGATGCCTCAGTTTCAAAGGGTGAGGCAACTGACATGTCGGTCACAAAGGGTGGAGTTGCCAAGCAGACGCACTAGGGAAATGTGTCCACCCAAGAGCCAATGGAGCAGACACACTCTTCCAGTGAACCTGAAAGGCAGAGCTGAAACCCAGGGCCAAGGGATCTCCACTTAGAATCCGGGGAGTGAGGACAGAGCCCTTGCCTAAATGGTCTCAGAGAACAGAGAATTATTTTCAAGCCTTGAGAGCAAATGTAACACATTCTGCTGACTTCATTGGTGCTTATTATCCTTTCTTCCCCTCCAGTTGTTCCCATTTGTGATGGAAATGTCTAGCTTGTACCTGTTCCATCACTGTACTTTGGAAATAGACAACCTGCATTTTAAATTTCACAGAGGAATTTTTGGATTTTGGACTTGGAGTTGATTAAAGACTTTTGCCATGATATAATGGGGTAAATGTACTTTATATGTGGCAAGCACATGAATTTTGGGGGGCTAAGAGGTGAATGTTATGGTTTCAATTGTGTGCCCCCAAAATGTGTGTCAACTTGGTTAGTCCATGATTCCTAGTATTGTGTGACTGTCCATCATTTTGTCATCTGATGTGATTTTCCTGTATGCTGTAAATTCTGGCTCTATGATGCTAATGAGGCAGGATTAGAGGCAGTTATGTTAACAAAGAAGGACCTAATCAGCAGATTAGGTTGTATCTTGAGGTAATTACTTTTGAGACCTAAGAGAAAGAATTGAGGAGAGAGAGAGGCCATTATATCTCAACACTGGGAGCATTGCACATCCTTTGGACATGGACCTCCTGTACTGAGAAGCTCTTGGTCCAGGGGAAGTTTGATAATAGGGACGTTTCCCCAGAACTGACATAAAGAAAGACTTGCAACTGAATTTGGACTTCTAGTCTTCTCAACTGGAAGAAAATATATTTCTCATTGTTAAAGGCATCCTCTTTGTGGTATTTCTGTTATAGCAGCCCTAGATAACTAAGACAATACTTCTGGTCATCTATAACTAAGACAATACTTCTGGTCGTCTATCAGACCAGACAAGGTGGATATATTTCCCATTAAATATCCTGTTTACATAGACTGTAATGTAAATAGATGATTGAGAAATCAGAGTTATAATTAAATCTTACTATCATTTTTTGAGGAGCTGCTATTTGTCCATGTTCTATGTAATATATAAATACAATCTTTAAGGATCTTTTATGTTCTAGGATCCAAAATCTTTCTTCTGTTGTCATAAAGTGAAAGTATACAACCCAGATCAATTCTGCACACCTGCCTATCTGCAGCTCCTTCTGCTTTCCTTGCCTCGTGACAGCACCCTCCTCCTTTTCATTGTATACTCGTTATATCCTCTTAACAAGCTTATGCCCCCTCCTTTCTACCCTCTTCTCTCCCATCTAGAAAGAGACTAGTAGGAGAGCCTCCTATAAATGCATAAAACCATAAAGTACACCCACCGTGTGGTCACGTTGTGTCCCCAAGTGTAGTCCATTTTTTGTCTGAAGAGTTGACCTCAGTGGCGTTTCCTAGACAGGGCAGCAGCAGGTCTAGGGGCCATGTTCCCAGGGGATAGGATCCAAAACATTATTCACTGGAAATGATATTGATTTCTTCACCCAGTAATTTGCTTTCTGAGATACATAATTAATATCACCAAGCTCTGATATCTAATAGACTAGCTTATCCATTTCCACATATTTGAATATTGCTTTATATGCCAAGTGCCATCCAGTCAGATTGCTTTATATAGGAGAAGATTATTTCAAATATTTATGGCTCTCTTTGGAACATTTTTTCTACCTCTACTTTCAAATTTCCAATTTTCTCTTAAAAACATCGCCAGGAAATTCTTCATAATAAATCTGTTGTTGAGTGTCACTGAGTCAGTTTCTGATTCAGAGCCACCCTAAGTGCAATAGAAAGCATCTGCACAGTCCTTACAATCATGGCTATGTTTGAGTCTGTTGTTACGGCTACTACGTCAGTCTATCCCACTGAGGGTCTTCCTCTTTTTATTGGATGCTTACTCTACCAAGTGTGCTCTGTTTCTTCAAGGACTGGCCTGTCCTGACAACGAGTTCAAAGTATATGAGACAAAGTGTTGCTGCCTTCACTTCCAAGGAGCACTCTAGCTGTAGTTCTTCCAAGAAAGTTTTGTTTACTCTTCTGGAAGTCCGGGGTATAATCAGTTTTGTTTACTACCACATAATCCATATGCATCAATTCTTCTTTTGTTTTTATTATTCATCGTGCAGCATTCTCATGTGAGGTGATTGAAAACTTCATGACTTGGGTCAGGTGCACTTTGGTCCTCAAAATGCTATTTTTGCTTTTGAACACTTCGAAGACATCTTTTGCAGCAGATGTGTTCAATGTCATAATTCACTTGATTTCTTGACTGTTGCTTACATAAGCATCAATTGTGGATTCAAGTAAAGTGAAATCTTTGTCAACTTCAATATTTTCTCTGTTTCTCATATTGCTTATTGGTCCCGTTGTGAGAACTGTTTTCTTTATGTGGGCATGTAATCCATAATGAAGGTTGCAGTCTTGGCTCTTCATTAGTAAATCCTTCTAATCACGTCTTCACTTTCAGCAAGCAAGGTTATGTCATTGGCATAACACAGATTGTTAAAGAGTGCTCCTCCAATCCTGATGCCCTATTCTTCTTCACATAGTCCGGCTTCTCAGATTATTTGGTCAGAATACAGATTGAATAGATGGAGTGATATGCCTACCTTTCCTGACTTTAAACCACACAGCATCCCATTATTCTGTTCAAACGACTCCCTCTTGATCTATATACAGGTTTCTCATAAACACAATTAGGTGATCTGGAATTCCCATTCTTCACAATGTTTTCAAATGCCTTTTATAGTCAATAAAACACAGATAAGTATCTTTCTGGAATTCTGTACTTCCAGCCGAGATCCATCTGACACCAACAATGATAGCCCTTGTTTCATGTCCTCTTCTGAATCTCACTTCTGGCAGTTTTCTGTTGATGCAGTCCTGCAATCATTTTCAAATTATCTTCAGCCTTCTTTGGTTTTCGTGTGATGTTCATGATACTGTTGAATACTTTCTTTATTCTATTGAATCACTTCCTTGGAATAGGCTTACATGTGGATTTTTACCAATAGATTGGCCAGCAATCACAAATTTAACAAGTGCAAAATAATTCCTTACCTCTGTATTCTACATACGACTCACTTGATCTTCCAGCTCTTTATGGTTAAGTTGCTGGTATTTTCTTTTTTCCTATTATTGGTAAATGGCACCATCATCCTCATAGTCTTTCAGAAGTGAAAGGTCAAAATTACTGTCACTCAGCACATTCGATAAATCAACTTGGAGTGGAAGTAAAATCAGCTAATTTGTCTGACTGGTACCCTACTTTAGGCTTTAGTTCTCATCTTTTCAGCTCTTCCTTAAAGCTGGAAAACCAAATCCTTAGCCATTGACTTGATTCTTATTTATACTGGTCCTACAGGACAAAGTAGGATTGCCCCACAGGGTTTCCAAGTCTATAGATCTTGATGGAAGAAGACTGCCCCATCTTTCCCATGGAGTGTTGGTGGCTTCAAATTGCCAATCTTTTGATTCAGCAGCTAAAAATCTAACCACTGTCCCATGAGGGCTCCTAACTCTCCCTTAGACTAGTGTAACTTTCTTCACCTCTGAATTCTTCCTTTTCACAACTGCCAGTAATATTTTTCTTAATTAGGTGTGACAGTGGACTCCCTACTATCTACCCACTCAAAAAACCTGAGAATCATCAATTCTAGTCTGTGCGACCTTTGTTGCTGCTGTTGTTAGGTTGCAACTCATTACGACTGTCTTAGTCATCTAGTACCTCTGTAACAGACATACCACGAGTGGAAGACTTTAATAAAGAGAAGTTTATTCTCTCACAGTCCAGTGGGCTGTGAAATCAAATTCAAGATGTCAGCTCCAAGGGAAGGCATTCTTTCTGTGTCAACTCTGGAGTAAGGTCCTAGTAATGCATCATTCTTCCCTTGGTCTGGGAGCATCTCTGTGCAGGAACCTCAGGTCCAAATGATGCACTGTACTCCTGGTACTTTTTTCTTGGTAGAATGAAATCCCTAGGTCTCTCTGCTTGCTTCTTTCTTTTTTATTTCAAAGGAGATTGGCTTAAGTTGCCATCTAATATTGTAGATTCATCAGTATAACTGCTACTAATCCATCTTGTAGAAACCCTGAGGTAGTGGTTAAGTGCTACGTCTGCTAACCAAACTTCAGTAGTTCTAATTTGCCAGTTCCTCCTTGGAAAGTCTGTGAGGAAGTTCTACCCTGGCCAGTAGAGTTTCTATGAGTCAGAAATAACTCAACACCGGGCATGTATTTATTTATTTATTTGGTTTAAACAGACAGAGCTAGTGCATTTTGGTTTTATGTATATTTGTTGCATTATGTTAAGTGCAAGTATGACTTTATTGTTGTCTTTATTCAGAGAATATCTGTGGTTTAAAGAATTGTGTACAAGTGTTAAGTTCATAAGGGGTAGACTGTGATGGTTAGGAACCCCCGATAGTATAGTGGTAAAGTGCTACATTTGCCAACCAAAAGTTCGGTAGTTCATATTCACCAGACACTTGTTGGGAATCCTATGGGGCAGGTCTATTCTGACCTATTGGGTCACTGTGAGTCAGAATCAACTCAATAGCAGTTTTTTTTTTTTTTTTTTTTTTGGTTTGCTGTGGTTAGGGTTGTATGTCAATTGGGCTGAGGTGTGATTCTCAGTGGTTTGACAGCTGTATGAGCTTTTGATCATTTCCATGATAAAATCTGATATAATGTGTATTCTGTATTGAATTGTGTGCCCCCCAAAATATGTGTGGCCATTTGGCTAGGCCACGATTCCCAATATTTTATGATTGTCCTCAATTTTGTGATTTTCCAATGCTGTATGTTAAAGATGATTAGGGTGGGACTGTGAATCCCTTCTTAAGGTCACCTCCCTGCTCCACTATAAAAGGAGTTTCCTTGGAGTGTGGCTTGTACCACCTTTTATCCTACAATAGATAAAAGGAAAGGGAAGCAAGCAGAGAGCTGAGAACCACACACCATCAAGAAAGTGGCACTGGGAGATGAGCACATCCTTCAGACCCGAGGTTTCCATGCAAAGATGCTCCCTGATCAAACACTGATGCAACACAAGGACCTTCCTGCAGAGCCAACAAAGAGGGAAGGTCTTACCCTGAAGCAGACACCCTGAATTTAGACTTGTAGACTACTAGACTGTGTAAGAATAAACTTTCTGTTGTTAAAGCCATCAACGTGTGGCATTTCTGTTACAGCAGTACCAGATGACTAAAACAATGTGATCACTCCCATGATGGGGTCTACTTTAAGCAACCAATCAGTTGAAAGGTAGTTTCCTTGGGCATGTGGCCTCCTCAAATAGAAAAAGACATTATGGCAAGGCTCATGGGCTTTTGCTCATTCTGGATCCTGCAGCTGGCTCCTTTTGGTCTGATCTTTGGTTCTTGGGACTTGAGCTAGAAGGTTATCTGTGGTCTTGCCTGCCAATCTTGGGATCAGATGATCTTCAAGGTCTGTGAGTAAAAGGTCTGCTTTCTGACCTGCTGATCTTGGGTTCACCAGCCCCTACAGCTGCGTGAATCAACAGAAGCCTCTATCTTGACCCACAGACTTGGGATACTCTGGCCTTTATGACCCCATGATCCATTTCCTTGATACAAAGCTCTCTCTCTATATATATTTATATGCCTTAACAATTTTGCTTCTCTAGAGAACCCAGTGTAAGAAAGTACCTGACACTGTTATATGTGCAATAGTTGATTGCTAGATGTCTGTGAATTCCCCCATATGCTTAGACAGGTAAATATCAAACAAAATTTTGGTGATATATTCCTCTAGGAAACACTGCTAATACTTTAAACAGGCCATCATAAACTAAGTGAATAAATTATTAAACTATCACCAGAGAGAGCTGACTGAGAAATTGGAAGAGCTGAGGCCACTAGTAGTGTGAGAGGTAAGATACAAGAGAAAAACTTATTAAAGGATTTTAAATGAAACAATTATAGACTCTCAAAAATATTATTCACTGGCTTGATGGAATACAACAAAGCAATTATAAGAAGCTCAATATTCAGATTAAATACTACAGCATTGTTTTATGAAATAAAGCATTGATGAATCAGCCTTTTCAGAGAGCATAAAACCCATATCCACGTGGATCCAGGCAGTTTATCAGGTCTGTTTGTCAGTTGCACAGTTTAGGTTCACACTCCTCGCTATGAATTTAACTGCACGGTTATATGCGTCAAGGAGCCCTGGTGACACCGGAATTAAGTGCTCATCTGCTAACCAAAAGGAGGGAAGTTTGAACTCAGCAGCTGTTCCAGGGGAGAAAGATGTGGCAGCTTTCTTCCCTAAAGATTACAGCCTTCGAAAACATGTAAGGCAGTTCTATTCTGTCCTATGAAGTCATTATGAGTTGGTATCGACTCCACCGCAAGTTGGTACCTGAGTCTCTGTGCTATCACTCTGTCTTCTGATTAATGTGGTGAAGGGGAATCTTTTTTCCCCCTGAGATTAGATTAATAAACTCAGTGACCACTTTTCCTCTGATCTTTTTCTTCTTTAGCATGTCTCTCAGAAGTATGATGCACAGAAATCAGAAAGTACTGTCAGTTAAACATTATTAAAAGCATTTCATTTTGAACTACTAATAACCAAGCAGCTCTAAGTGGTTTCATTACAAAAGAAAAAAAAATCAGACAAATCTTGCAACTTATTATGTGAAAATGTCTTCCAAACAACATCTGTGTAAACAAAACGGCATTAGACATATACTTTGCTTTGCCACTTTGGGGCTGACAGCATCTCCATTGTCCATTACTCAGTCTTAATGATGCTCTTGGCACACAGTTGCAATACAAAGGCATATTTGGGGGCAATTTTGACTAATTTGTGTTCATATTATATTTTCAAGCTATAAAAATGGACACCAAAACAGTTTCTTTCATCTTTTTTAGTGTTAAAGTTAGATTCTATAAATGAAGAATTTATTAAAATTAGAGAAATCCAAAAGCTGACTATACTGATTGAAATTCTCAATAATCTCAATAATATCAGAAGCAGAGCTGATTTATAAAGAATTCTAAAGGTCTTTTTCTTACAACTAAGAAGTTCTTTCATCTGGAAGTTACTGGTTGGAGTTGCTAACATTGTGGTGAACATAGGAGACCAACTACTAAGATAATGGTTGCTTCAGTTCTCAAGAAAAATGCTGGACTTGACATTAATCCTTTACTTATCAAATGTCTGTTTCCTTTGGCTCTCATGAAGTGAATGAATTTGGTCCTAATTAAAATGGCAACAACTACATAGCTATAATTTGTATTTTAATATGAATGTTGACATGACAATGAAATGGAACGTAATAAATCAATTAGAGGAATTTAACTGAGCATTCTTGATTGATCACATTTCAAACATTTCTCTTAGACTTTTGTTTCTTCCCTTATACTTCTAACATTAAAATCAGTGAAAAATATGACAACATAAGTAATATTATCTATCTTCTCATATATTTAAATATAAGTTCATTGCATTTTGTAATGACTCGTTACTGTGATCACATTTACAGATTTCTGGAAAACATTTCCAGTTGTGTTTTTGCTTTGCACTTTCTATGCAACAGAACTTCAGTGCCTCGAAAAGATTCCAAGGCATAGAATTTACAATTTTTCCCATTAGCTTCATTACACAATAGTCATCTAATGCGGTGACTTGCATACGCATCCTAAAATTATTAATTATCAAACACAATATTTATGGTAAAATCCATGACTGGACTTTGATTTACTCCTAGGTGTATGAAGGAGCAGCAAAATAGAGAAAATCCTTATGAAACATTCCCCAAGAAACAGCATGGTAGTTTGAGTGGAAGTGGAAGAAAAGCTTTCCAGTTTTTGGACTAACATTAACTAAATGCTGCTCTGGAAAAGTCATTTCAATTTCTCTCAGTTTATTCATATAATAGTAAAATAAATACTTAATGACTGCTTGCCATTTACAAGGTGCTATTTTAAAAAATTTTCATATATTACCATTAAATCCTCAAGATAACTTGTGAGATAAAAAAATCTGAGACATGAAGAGGTTAAGTAATGTATGCAAAGTTGCATAGCTAGTAAGTGGTTAAGAAAGATTCTAAAGCCTCTCTATTAACCACACAGAAAAGCCAAATGATGGCAAGAGTGAAGAATATGAGGCCTGACAATTAAGTTTGTGAGCTCATCCTAGAAAAAGTGCTACGTAACTCATTGCTGAATATCACTGCAGTCACCTTTGCAGTACTCCCCTTGGGAAGCTAAGCACTGACTCCAGCACCTAGGTCCACCTTTCAAAGAAATTTTGGAACTCTTTTTCTGGAATGGTCATCAGAATGGTCACATATTACCCTTGATGTCCAGAATGCCATCAAAATGTCTTCCTTTCAATATTTCTTTTATTTTGGGGTAAAGAAAAAAGTCACTGGGGGCCAGATCAGATGAGTAGGAAGGGTGTTCCAACACAGTTGCTTATTGGCTAAAAATCCTCACAGACAGTACCATGTAAGCTGCATTATTGTGATGCAAGACCTATGAGTTGTTGGGGAAAAATTCAGGTTGTTTTTATCTGAGTTTTTCATGCAGCCTTTTCGGCACTTCCAAATAGTAGACCTGGTTAACTGTTCGTCCAGTTTGCACAAATTCATAATGAACAATCCTGATATCAAAAACATTAGCAACATCATTTTAACTCTTGATTTGGACTGATAGAATTTTTCTGGTAGTGGAGAATTGGCTGATTTCCATTGTGTACTTGGACGCTTTGTTTCATATTGGTTTTACTGATACAGCCATGTTTCATCACCAGTGGTAAAATGGCCCAAAACATCATCTTGCCTCTCCAAAAGGTCTGGGCAAACTTCAGCTCTCTTTTGCTTTTGTTCATCAGTGAGTTACTTCAGGAATATTTTTGCGCACACTTTTCTCATGCCAAGATTTTCAGTTAAGATTTTCCTGTTTCTCTATTGATGTTTCCTTGGTCTGCTGTTTCTCACAGTCAATAGACAATTTTGACACATAATTTGACAATTTTTTGAAATGTTTTCCTCAATTCTACTTGCTACTGGCCCTGCTGACCTCTCTTCTTCAGTGATGCTTTCTCTCCCCTCAGAAAAATGTTTAATCCATTTGTACACTGTTGTTGTCTTCATGGCATTATCTCTACAAACTTGGACTAACATGTCCCTGATTTAACTTCCATTCTTACCAAGTTTAACAAGAAATTTAATGTTTGTTCATTGCTCTAATTCAAGCTCTGACATTCTTGTAATGGCAAACAAACACACACAACAACAATAATGAACACCACTCAGCAAGATGCCATTGCATGTCGTCATGAATACAACTGTGAGACACTGATATACCAACCTTATGAATGCTTACCCAGTTTGTACAGTGCTACCAACATAAGTGCATGCTGGCAAGTTTGCGAACTTGTCAAATATCCTTGGTAAAGAGATAACTAGGTAAAAATCCTGAATATAAAATTAAGTTTTAATGTCTGAAGAACAGAAAAAAGGGAACTAAGACAGGTAAAAATGAGGGGAGATAAGATTGGAGACAAAATAGAATGCATATCAAATAGGCCTTGTAGGCAATTGAATGGCATTTCTGTTTTATTTTAAGTGCAATGCTAAGCTATTTGAGGATTTTTCCACTTTAAATATATTACTTTCATTACTGTTGGATGACTGGATTACAGGTGAGCAGGAGAGAAAGCAAGGGGGAACAGTTAGAAGGCTGATGTAGTAGTCCAGGTCAGAGATTATGGTAGCTTGTATTAGGATGGAAGGAGATTGTAAGAAATACCTAGAATAAGAATATATTTTGCAAGTAGAGCTGGTAGTACTTGGATTCTTGGTGTTAGGAAAAAATAAGAATTAAAGCTGAGGACTAAGTTTCGTGCTTACACAATTGGAAAGATGTCCACATCATTAAGTGAGATGGAAAAGGCTTGGACAGTGAGTAAAGATTGTCTGGGACACAAGACACAGTGCAAAGTTCATAATACACATCCAAATGATGTCAAGTATATAGTCAGAGAGCCTAAAGTGAAGCTCTAAAAGAACTCAGAGCTAGAGATACAAATTTGGAAGACTTTAGCATATAAACCAAACCCATTACAACACATTTAAGACTGAGGTTTAGAAAAGATCAACCAGGGAGAGAGTACAGCTAGAGGAAAACAAGACATAGAGGGAGAAAGGAGAGTAGAACAAGACTGATACCTTAAGAATCCCAACATTTAGTAAACAAGCGAGATGGAGAAGCTAAATGAGAAATTTGAAAAGAGTAGCCAGTGAGGTGAGACAGAAAACAGCAGAATGTAGTGGTACAGTAGTAGAAAAAAGAAGTAAGTCAAGGAGCTATTGGAAAACTCTCTGAAATTCTACTGAGAGGTTAAGTAACTTATCTGAAAAATACAGGTATCTTTGAGCAGGAAATCATGCATACAATAAAAGACTAAAATACAGGATCAAGTAATCTTCCAGTAGGAGAAAATGCATTAGTACTACCTGATAAGGAACTCAAAAGACTAATAAGAGATCAAAGAAACAGACAAAGCTGAGGAAAAAATAGACAACATCATGGAAGACAGAAAGAAAAACAGTGAAAAGATAGACAAAATCCAGGAAAACATATATAAACAATAGAATTCAGGAAAGTAACACAAGAACAAAACACCAACATGTGTAAAGAATTAGAAATTATACAAAAATAGCAATTGGAAATTCAAAAGATAAACAACAAAATTTCAGAAATAGACAAGACAATCCAAGGTTTCAAGAGCAAATGTGAAATAGCAAGAAGACAGAATTAGCAAGTTGAAGACAAAGCCACAGATGTTACTTTGAGGGAAACTCAGAGAAAAGAATGAAAAAAAAAAAAAACCCTAAGAGTTGTGTGGGATGTAACAAAAAGCACAAGTCTCATGTGATCAGTGTTCCAGAGTGGAGGAGAAATGGAAAACATAGAGAAGACTGTTGATGAATTTTTTGTCAAAATCTTCCTAAATATCATGAAAAATGAAAAGCTGGCCATCCAAGAAGCTCAATGAACCCCTTACAGGTAGATTGTAAAAAAAGTAACCAAGACATGTCATATTTAAACTCACCACAACCAAAGATAAAGAGTTCTGCCAACAGTTTGAGAAAAATGAAAAGTCGCTTACAAAGAGAAACAATAAGACTAAGTTCTGATTACTCAGTAAAAACCATGTAGTCAAGAAGGCAAAAGGAAGATACATAAAAAGCCTTGATAGAAATAACTGTCAATCAAGAAAAATATATTTGCAAAACTCTCTGCAAAATAAGATGAAGAAATTAGGACAATTTCAAGTAAAGAGAAATTAAAGGAATTTGTAAAAAACAAATCAAACTTGCAAAAAATGTGAAAAGGCATCCTTAGGTCAAGAGAACAAAAACATCAGACACCAACTGGAATCTACGACACAGGATAGCATTAGCCAGATCCCAACTTACATAAAGAACTCTCAATAATAAAAGAAAATCCAAAAGACTTACAGCAGAGAGCAGAGATGTCAATCTATAAATAACTTCAGTGCCAAAATAATAGAAAAGGTAATAAACAGGAAGATGCAGAACTTTCAAATGGAGAGGAGGTTAAGATAGTATCAATTAATAAAAGGCTAATTCAAATTTAGAAAGATAAGCATAAACTTCAATGTAACCACAAAGAAAGTTAACAAACCAACACATCAAAATGAAAAATGTCTCAGTAAACACAAAATTTGTAACAACAAATAAATGAAAAGAAACATACAAACAAAAGGAACTCATTATAGGAAAGCAAGAGGAACAAAGAAAATGTCAGCACCAGACACACACACACACACACACACACACACACCCAGAAAAACAAAAACAAAACAATAAAAACAATATGACAGCAATGAATGCATACTTTTTAATAATCACACTGACTGTAAAAGCCTTGAATGCATCTGTAAGGTCACAGAGAGTGGCAGAATTGCTTAAAAATACAGCTTATCAGTATGCTGTCTACAAAAGATACATCTCATACACAAAGGTATAAATATTTTCAAAGTGAAATTATAGAAAAAATATTTTAAACTAACAGTAGCAAAAACAGAATGAGAGTGCCATTGCTAATCTCAGATAAAATAGAAATTAGGGCAAAATCCACGATGGAGCTCACAAAGTGGAGTCTCACTGGCAACAAGAGAATAAATAGTGGTGTATCCTAAGATCTTCAATTAAAGACCACGATTGATGGTCTGGGGCTTCAGAATTCCCCTGGGAGCATTGCTTCTGTCCCTGATGCTGCCCCTGTCCATAAATCATAACAAAGGTCAACTTTTCCAACAGCAATGAATTGGACCTGGTGACTCAGAGTGATCATACCTTGAGGGAATTTTATGGTTCTATGCATCTGTAGGATGTCATCCTGCTGACCTCTTGCTGCAGGAAGGGGAGTGGGTGGAGAGGAGGGGATAGGAGATTGTTGGGAGCATAAGACATGTATGAAGCAGAGAGAAGAGTGTGCTGTCACTGGGCAGGGAGAGCAGTGGGAGCTGCATATAGGTGAGCATGCGAATATATATGGGAATGTACATTTTCATTCAACCATAATAAAAAAAAGAATTTAGGGCAAAATCTACCATATAAAACAAGTATGAGCATTATAAAATGATTAAAGGGACAATACACCACAAAGTCACAACTTTACTAAGTATGTACACAATGACAGGGATCTAAATTCCATAAATCATACTAACATACCCCAAAAGATAGACTGACAGTTCCACAATAAAAGAAGAAGGCGTCAATAAGCCACACTGGAAAAGGACAGAAGATCTAGAAAGAAAACAACAAAGTTACAAAAGATCTAAAGACTGCAATTAATCAGATTCACCTAATAGATACATACAGAACACTCCACCAAACATTAGCAAAGTATACATTATTTTCCAATGTACATGAAATGTTCTTCAGAATAGACCAAATCAATTCTCAATAAAATCCAAAATATCACAGTAACACAAAGCATTCTTTTTAATCCCAATGCCATAAAAGTAGAAATTAATAACAGGAAGAGCAAGGAAAAACCCAAATATGTGTAATATGAATAACATCTGGCTTAAAAACAACTGAGTAAAAGAAGAAATCAAAGAGGAATGAAAAATTCTTAGAATCAATAAGAATGAAAATACATCATGCCAGAACATATGAGACATAACAAGAGTGGTGCTCTGAGGTCAAATTATAGCAAAAAGCACACACATTAAAAAAGAAGGGGGTCAAAATGTAAATGTTAACCCTACAACCAGGAAGAAATAGAAAGAGGACAACATAAAAGCCCACAGCCACCCACAGAAAGGAAATAATAAAGATTAGAGCAAACATAAACAAAGCAGAAAATAATAGAATCAACAAAATCAAAAGCTGATTCTTTGAAATGATCAACAAAACTGACAAAATATTGGCCAAAATAACAAAAGAACAGGAGAAGAAGCAAATACCCACCCCCCCAAAAGAAATGAGAAGACCCAACTGAAACAAAAAAAGATAATAACAGAATGCTACAAAAAATTGTATTTTGACAAATATATTCAATATCCAATTCCAAAAACTGTCAGCTCAATGGCCAATCCTGCCTTATTCACTCCTATTTCCTATACAATATTTTGAAACAAATTCAAAGCTTCTACCATTTTAATTATCAACATTTTATATTTCCAGAAGATAAGAAAGGCCTCCCTCTTTCCTCCCCCACATGAACCCCAAATGCCATTACCTCTGAAGATTAACAACAGGGAAGGAATCCAAGATGGCAAGAGTTAGATGCCTCCTGTTGTCCCTCTTTAGAACATAGCCTCAAAAATACAAATGAGTCAATTATATACAACAATTTAGGAGCACTGATCAGAAAAGACAAAGATGAGGGGTCAGATTGAGTGGCAAGGGGAAACAGAGACAAATTCAAAAGCAGTATAGAAGTGCCAGCCTTCAGAGATACCCATATGGAGGCCTCAGCTGGACCTAATTCCTAGGCTGGAAAGCAGTGCCTCCCCAGGCCTCTCCAGAGTGCTTTTCCAGTAGAAAAGCAGTATTTTACACAGTGTCACATAAGGCTGGGGCCCAGCAACAGAGGCCAGCAGGGCAGTAGCCCTTCTGTATTTTGAACTAGTTTATAACATCTGGGGTTCAATAAAGAGGTGCTTACGTTGCCAGATGGGAAGAGGGATCTGTACACCTGAAAATATGACTGACTTTGGAAGTTGTTGGATACCTTTTAACTTTCATTTTAAAACGGCCTAGAGAAACAACTGGAGTCCATCCTCACAACATCTCTCCCAGCCTCTACTGACTCACACGATGCCCCAAAAGCAACAAACTCTGGAAAAAATCATAATGCAGAAATCACCCATGGCTCCAGAAGGATCCCAGAAGAAACAACCAAAGAACTTCCCAGAAGAAGAAACCTTTCTGAAACTATCGGAAGGTGACTACAAAAGTATGATATAGAGCCCTTCTAGACCTTATGCAAAATGCAGCAGCACAAAGTGAAAAATTAAGCAAGCTGTTGGAGCTGATGGAACACTGCTACTCTGAAATCTAATAGATCAAGAACAAAATCAAAGATGTAGAAACTTCAACTGAAAGCTAAAGGAACAGAATGGAACAAATGGAAAATAGATTTTCTGACGTGGAAGACAGAGCTACTGACTCCAGCATCGATAAAGAGAAATCAGAAAAAAGAAGCAAAAGAAATGAAGAAGCATTAAGAAACATATGAGACTCTATTAAGAGGAACAAGCTACAATTAACTAGAGTTCCTGAACAGGGCAAGACACCTGAGAACACAGAGAGTACTGTTGCTGAGATGCTGACAGAAAACTTCCCAGAAACTATGAAAGAAGAGAATATAGATATCCAAGATGCATATGGAATGTCACTCGATATGTATCTTGAAAGAAAGACTCCAAGACATAATCAAGCTTAACAAAATGAAGCATAAACAGACACTCTTAAAGGCAGCAAGACTCAAAGCAAAGCTTACATTCAGAGTGAAACCCTGTAGTCTTTCTTCAGATTTCTCAGCAGAAACCACGCTGGCATGGAGACAGTGGCATGACACATTCAGAGCCTTCAAGAAGAACTTCCAACCAAGAATTATATATCCTGCAAAACTAGCTTTCAAAGATGAAAATGAAATTGACATTTGCAGATCAACAGAAACTCAGAGACTTTGTAAAAACCAAACCAAAGCTACAATACTGAAAGAAGCTCTTGCTTAGAAGAACAAAGCCACTAAATTTATGTTTTAGAAGCAAATTGAGAGACATCACCCAGAATCCTACTCCATTAGGGAAGACTCCAAATTCAATCAAACCTATAATAGTGAAAGAAGTCATCCGGTGATCGTATCATGAAAACTATGATGTCATCATATTGAAAAGAAGGATGTACTAGAGTCATTATAGTCCTTCCAGATGGAGAGGAAGTTAATAAGACTGGTAGTAATTAAAATTGGGTCTATACATGGTTTATTAAGGGGGACCATAGTGGCAGCTGTAAAGCACAATAAAGATGCAACATATCAAATCAAGAAATGCAATATAGGAGTCTCCACAACCACAAAACCAACCCTGAACAAGGTGAAAAATCAACTCACAAAGAAGAAAGTCCCAAAACAGATTAATAAGAACAATAGAGAAAACATCAACACAAAAATAAACATATCACAATGACAACACTAAACACATACCTATCAACAATTACATTGAATGTGAATGGACTGAACGCTCCAGAAATGAGACATTGAGTGACATCTTGGATCAAAAGACACAACCCATCCATATGTTGCCTCCAAGGTACTCACCTTAGACTTAAAGATATGAACAAACAGAAAATGAAAGGGTGGAAGAATATATATCAAGCTAACAATGAATAAAGAAGAGCAGGTGTTGCAATTCTAATCTCAGATAAAATAGATTTTAATGTAAAATCCACCACCATGGACAAGAATGGACATTATTGCTGAAAGGTTCAATACACAAGCAAGGTTTAACAATATTGAATATTTATGCACCTAATATTAGAGCACCTAAATACATTGAAGAAACACTGACTACACTTGAAAAAGAGATACCTCACTCCACAATAATAGAGGCAGACTTCAATTCTCCACTCTCAATATTGGACAGATCATCTAGACGAAAGCTCAATAAAGACACAGAAGACCTTATTGCCACAATTAACCAACTAGACCTTATCAATATATACAGAACTTTCTGTCCATCAATGTACAACTACACTCTCTTCTACAGTACACAGGGAGCATTCTCCAGAATAGACCATGTGTCAGGAAATAAAACAATTCTCTAACAAAATCCCTATCATTGAATTAATGCAAAGCGTCTTCTCAGATCACAAAGCCATAAAAGTGGAAATCAATGGCAGAGAAAACATAGATAGAAAGTGGAACTCACAGGAAATGAACAGCATCTTGCTCAAAAACCCATGGGTTATAGAAAAAATCAAGGATGAAATAAATTTATGGATTCCAATGAGAATGAAAACACTTCCTACAAGAACCTATGGGATACAGCCAAAGCAGTGCTCAGAGGTCAGTTTATCTCCAAGTGCACACATCTGGAAGGAAGAAAGAAAGAAGCCAAACCAAAGAACTAACCCTATAGCTTGAACAAGTAGAGAGAGAAAACAGAGAAATCTCTCAGGCACTAGAACAAAACAGATCATAATGACTAGAGCAGAACTAAATGAATTAGAAAATAGAAGAACAATTGAAAAAATCGAAAAGACCAAAGGCTGGTTTTTTGAAAAGTCCAAAAAAATTGACAAACCATTGGCTAAACTTGCTAAAGAAAATAGAAGTGGCAGTCTTGAGGTTGATGGTGTTCTGCTGGCTGGGTTGATCTGTGCACATAGACCAAGGTGAGTGTAGTTTTTGAGACACATCTCACCAGGTTGGATGAAGTTAGATGGTGGCAAGTCTACACATGCCTCCAGAGCTGGCTGAAAGTGGCACTGGATCTGTGAAAGTTAAAGGCAAGCATCTAACCTTCCACATGGAAGCAAAATAACCCTTCTCCCACAGAATTTCACAAAGGAAAAGTGTCCTTCCCTTCCCCCTCCCCCTATCCAGATCTACTCTCAAACAAATCTGCCAGTATTCAACAACTGCCATGTCCCCCAAGCTGAAACTCATGGCTACTCACTCCCAATCTAGTCCTACAACTTTAAAGACTGTCATAAAACCAAAGCTAGGAACTCAGGGCAGATCAAGAGGACTTGCCCTTTGGTACAGCCATCGGTATCTTTCACCCCTACCTACACCTGTGTGGGTTGATTCATCACTGAATTTCCCAATTAGTACAAAACGTGAGGGCATACACCTGAAGCCCATTTTCAACTGCAGTAGCTAAGACACTGTCCTGATCCTTAAGCAGAGACCTCACCCACAACAGAGCCCTGAGTGCTGGTGGTACCACCACCAACAGGGATCTGAGAAAAAGTCATAGTTCCTCCAACTGACTGCACTGGGTACCCAAAGACTGACTGCAATACTCTCTCACTATATCTTCTAAGGAACAGAGACATATCCTCCACCCGAACACCTAGAGGCAGCTGTCAGCCTCCTGCCTTGTTCTGCACATAGCCCCTACTGCAGCCTGTGCCTACTCTAAACACCCCTGTGTATACCTGCCCATATAGGACTGTAGGTGAGAGTCTGTACCACACACTTGGTGAGTGATGACCTGGACACTTGTGCCACATCCAGAAGAAGAACAAACAGACTCCTGAGTGCATACACTTAGTAACTGCTCTAAACACAGACAGGACATGAAAGCTGCAAAGATGCCAATAACTGAAGTAGCACATATGTCCAGCCTACTTGGGCATATTAAAAAAAAAAAAAAAAACAAAAAACTAAACTAAAAAGCCAGGACGTAGTAAGCAAACATATACAACAAACAAATATGATAACTATTCGATGACTTAGAGACAAAAGTCAATATCAAATCAAATAAAAAAGCAGGTCAAGACATCTCCAAGAAGTGACCAAAATAAAGAATCAGGAAAACTTCTTGAGAAGAAAAGGTAATAGAATTACCTGAGATAGAATTCAGAGCTCATCAAGATGTTAGAAGGAGATCGGGCAAAACTCAGACCAAGCCAGTGAACGTACAGATAAAGCAACAGAGGAATTCAGGAAAACAATACAAGAACAAAGTGACAAATTTATCAGTTTGACAGACACCCTAGAGAAACAGCAATTAGAAATCCTTGAGATTTACAATAAAATTTCAGAATTAGACAACTCAGCATAAGGTCATAGGAACAGAATTGAGGCAAGGGAAGTTAGAATTAGAGAGATTGAAAATGAAGCCCTTGACACCAATTTATTTCAGGAGAAACAGGGAAAAAAAAAGTGAGAAAAATTAAGAAAGCCCAACAATTATATGTGGGACACTATCAAGAAGAAAAACTTATAAGTGATTGAAGTATCAGAACAGTGAGGGTTAACAGAAAATACAGAGAGAACTGTTGAGGATTTGATGACATCAGACTTCCTGGGTATCATGAAAGATGAAAAGTTATCTATCCAAGAAGCTCACAGTACCCTATATAGGGTAGATTCCAAAAGAAAGTCATCAAGACACGTCATAATAAAACTTTGCAAATCCAAAGACAAAGGAGAGTGACTAAGGATAAATGCAAAGTCACCTACAAAAGAGAACAAATAAGACCAAGGTCTGATTACTTAGCAGAAAACATGAAGGCAAGAAAGTAATGAGATGGCATATATAAAGAATCTAAAGGAAAAATGTTGTCAGCCAAGAATATATCCAGCAAAACAGTTTCTTAAATGTAATGGTGAAATCAGGTCATTTTTAGATGAACAAAAGGCCAGCCAAGTGCCGTCGGAAACTTGTAAAAACCAAGCCAAAATTACAAGAAATATTAAATGAAGTCCTCTGGTTACAGAAACAACAATATGAGATAACAACCCAAGACTAGAACACAGACCAGGTCAACTAGTTATTAATCAGTGTTTTACTCATCTAGTGCTGTTATAACAGAAATATCACAAGTGGATGGCTTTAAATGAGACATTTTATTCCATCCAAAACTGTTGCCGTCCAGCTGATTCTGACTCATAGTGACCCTACAGGACAGAGTGGAACTGCTACAGAGTATTCAAGGAGTGTCCAGTGTATTTGAACTGCCAACCTTTAGACCGGCAGATGTAGCACTTAACCACTATGCCATTTTATTCTGTCACAGCCCAGTAAACTACAAGTCCCAAAATTCAGGGTGTGAGTTCCAGGGGAAGGCTTTCTCTATTGGTTCTGGGAAAAAGGTCTTTGTCATCAATCTTCTCCTGGACTGGAAGCTTCTGAGGCTCAGGGACCCAGAGTCTTTGACAAAGGACATGATCTGCTCCCAGCACTGCATTCTTGGTGGTATGAGGCCACCAACTCTCTGATTGCTTCCCTTTCCTTTGTAGTTCAAGAGATCGTTTCCAGGCACAATACAATGTTACACATTGAGTCCTGCCCCACCAATGCAACTGCTACCCATCTTCCCTCATTAACATCATAAAGACATGGTTTAGAGAGTATAGAAACATCACAGAATAGAAGGAATCATGGCCTAGCCAAATGGCTACACACATTTTTTTTGGAGGGGACACAATTCAAGCCATGACATTCCACCCCTTGTCCCCCGCAAAAGCATACCTTTGCAACATGTAAAACATTTTTACCCCATCATAGCAAAAGTCTTCAGTCCAAGTCCAAAATCTAAACATTTCTCTTCTGTGAAATCTGGAATGCAAGTTATTTGCTTTCAAATTGCAATGGCAGAACAGGCATGAGCTAGAAATTTCTATTACAAATGGGAAAAATTGCAGGGAAAGAAGGGATAATAGGCAACAAGCAAATTAATAAAACACATTACATTATCCCTCAAGGCTTTTCAAATAATACTGGTTTCTCTGAAACATTTTACACAATGGCCCTGCTCTCCAGACTCTAAGTATCAGCCACAGTCTTTGGATTCCGAGTGGAGGCCCCTTGGCCCTGTGCTACAGCTCTACCTTCCAGGTCTACTGAGATAGCAAGTCTGCTTCTTCGGCTTTAGGTACACTGTTCTCCCAGTCCAACCAAGTGGAGATACTACCACCCTGTCCCTGGCATGTCCCTTCTTATGTCCCTTGAGCATGGCAGTGCCACCCCCTCAGCTTTGGGCAATGGATCTGTCCCCATACCACTGGCACTCATGAATAGCAATCCCAGACTCTAGAACCTACTCGGTGAAGATCTGACTTTTCAAAACCTAGGAGGCTGTGGCCCCACTCTTTGAAGCCCTAGATGCCATAGCTCCACCCTTAGGAAGTCTTGAGGTCATGGCCAGACCTCTGAGACTTAGACATCTCAGTTTCTCATCCTTTTTGTCTTTTCAGCTTCAGCTTCCTGTGGTCTCTTGGCCCGGGAGTCAGATCTACATTTGCCGTGCTGGGGTGAGTGTTTCAAAGTTCTACAGCTCCACCAATTTAAGTGCCTGGAGGAACCCCACTTTGCCAGTAAGTCTCCTGCATACAAACACTCAGCTTTCTTATTCCATGAGTCAGCAAGCTGAGATCCATTGATAAGTGCCTGGAGGCACCCCAACCCCCCAAGAAGTCTCCTACAAACAGGTACTCAGGTCTCTTGCTCCATGTGTCAGCTCCAGGACTGTCCTTCCCTGGTCTGGTTTTGCTGCTGCCCATCTGCTTCTGCTGGTGGCCCTCTGTTGCTTGCGTCTCACCATCTGCCCCTTCCACAGCATTAACAGTTCTCCTCATTTCCTTCTGAGTCTTCCATCCATTCATAGTTTCAAAATGGCTTCCACATTTTATGTATGTGTTACAGCAGCAATCCACTCTGTTCTAGTATTCTAGTGCTGCTTTAACAGAAATACCACAAGTAGATGGCTTTAAAAGGAGAAATTTTGTTCTCTCACAGTCCAGTAAATTACAACTCTAAATTCAAGGTATTAGCTCTAGGGAAAGTCTTTCTCTGCTGGCTGTGGAAAAAGGTTCTTTTTGTCAATCTTCTCCGGGACTGGGAGCTTCTAGGCAAAAACACCCTGGGTCCAAAGGATGCACTTGCACTGCTCCCTGTGTTTGCTTCCCTTTCCATTATATTCTGAGATACTTCCTCTTGAGGACAATTTTTTACTCATGGAGTTCTGCCCCACCAACACAATTGCCACCCATTCTTCCTTAATAACATCATAGAGGCAGGATATACAATGTATGGGAACATCACACAGTGCCAGGAATCATGGCCTAGCCAAATTGCTGCACATATTTTTGGGTGGACACAATTCAATCCATGACAAATGGATAAGTAAAACATTGTACATACATGTAATGGAATAGTACTCAGTGGGAAAGAAAAATGAGTTTCCAAAACATCTTGAAACACGAATGAACCTGCAGGATGTTAAGCAAAATAAGTCAGTCATAGAAAAGCAAATATTGTATGTTCTCACTTACGTGGAATGATATGAACAATTAAACTTACAGAAAATTAATGTTCATTAATGATTATCAGGAATTAGAGGAGGAGAAGGAGTCTCTTTAGATAGTGTTTTAGTGAGCTAGGGCTGCTCTAACAGAAATACTACAGAGAGGATGGCTTTAACAAAGGAAGGTTTATTCTTACACAGTTCGGTAGGCTGCAAGTCCATATTCAGGGTGTCTGCTCTGGGGGAAGGCTTTCTCTCTTGTCGGCTCTGGAGGAAAGTCCAGCACTGCATCAGTCTTTGTCCAGGGAGCGTCTTGGCACAGGAACCTCAGGTCTGAAGGATGTGCTCTTCTCCCGATGCTGCTTTCTTGATGGTGGGAGGTTCTCAACTCTCAGCCTGCTTCTCTGTCTTTTTATCTCTGGTAGGATGAAAGAATTAAGGATGGGACACAAGTCATACTGCAGGGAAACTCCCTTTACAGTGGACCAGGGAGGTAATCCTATGAAGGGATTTACAGCTCCACCCTAATCCTTTAACATAGAGTTTTGGAAAACCACAAAATGGAGGACAGTCACAAGATATTGGGAATCATGGCCCAGCCACATGGCTACACATATTTTTGGGGGGACAAAATTCGATCTATGACAGACAGCAAACATGTTATTTTTGTTGATGGGAAAGGTAACACCTAAAAAAAGTGACTTAAACACACCTTGACTAAGGTAAATGGTGTCACTAAAAAAGTACACAAGAAAGATGAACCTATTAGTAACTGTTATGGCATAGATAATTTTGAAATAACAGCAAAACAAACCATAAAAGTAGAAATCAATAACAGAAGCACCAAGGAAAAAAATGTCAAGTACATGAAAATTGAACACCACTTTGCTCAAAAACTACTGGATTATAGAAGAAATGAAGGGCAAAATAAAGGAATTCACAGAATTAAATGAGAAGGAAGACATATCTTACCAGAACCTTTGGGACACAGGAAAAGTAATGCTTATAGATAAATTTATCTCAATAAACGGACACATACAAAGAGACGAAAGCCAAAGCAGATTGCTGTTGAATCAATTCTGACTCAGTGACCCTGTAGGACAGAGTAGAACTGCTTCATAGTGTTTCCAAGGAGCATTTTGTGGATTCATACTGCCAACTTTTTGATTAACTGGCAAAGCTCTTAACCATTATGCCACCAGGGTTCCCGTCCAAAAAGAAGAAAGGGTCAAAATCGAAACAGTACCCTACAACTTGAACAAACAGAAAGACAGTAGCAGGAGAAGCCTTTGCACACAAGAAGAGGGAAATAAAGATCAGAACAGAATTAAAAGAAATAGAAATAGATAAAAAATTGAAAGAGTAAGATCTTTGAAAAGATCAACAAAATTGACAACTGGCCAAGCTGATGAAAGAAAAACAGGAGTGGAACAAATAACCCTAATAATAAATAAAATGAGTAATATCAGAACAGACTCAATGGAACTAAAAGAGATAATAATGGAATAACATGAAAACTTGTACTCCAACAAATTTCAAAACCTAAAGGAAATGGGCAAATTTCTGCAAAAACATTACCTATCTGAACCAAGGCAAATAGAGGTATAGACTCATAACAGAAGAATAAACTGAAGAGATAATAAAAAATTCAACAATAAAAAACCCCTAACCTAGATGATTTCACTGGAGAATTCTACCTGATTTTAGAACCTATTACACTGATACAATAGTCAAAATAGCCTGGTACTGGTACAACAACAGACACAAAGACCAATGGAACAGAATTGAGAGTCCAGGTATAAATTCACTCACCTACGAGCGGTTGATATTTGACAAAGGCCCAAAGTTCACAAACTGGGGAAAAGACAGTCTCTTTAATAAATGATGCTGGCATAACTGCATATTCATCTGCAAAAAATCAAGCAAGAGCCATATCTAACACCATGCACAAAAATCAGCTCAAAATGGAACAAAGATCTAAATATCAAATCTAAGACAAAAAAGATCAGGGAAGAAAAATTAGGGATGACAATGGAGCCCTAATACAAGGCATAAACAGTTGACAAAGCAATAGTAAAAATGCACAAACACCAAAAGATAAAATAGGTAACTGGGAACTCCTAAAAATCATTTACACTGATTCAAACACTTCATCAAAAGAGTAAAAGGATAACATACAGACTGGGAAAAAAAACTTGGGCTACCACAAATCCAATCCGCATCTAATCTCTATAATCCACAAGACACTGTAAAACCTCAACAACAATACTCCAAAACAAACAAACAAACCTCAACAAATTATCCAGTTAAGAAACGGGTAAAGGATATGAACAGATACTTCACCAAAGAAGACATTCTGGCAGCCAACAGGCACTTGAGAAAACGGTCTTGATCATTAGCTATCAGAAAAATGCAAATCAAAACTATGATGAGATACTATCTCAATCCCCAAATGCTGACATTAATCCAAAAAATACAAAATAATAAATGTTGGAGAGGCTGTGGGGAGATTAGAACATTTCTACACTGCTGGTGGGAATGTAAAATGGTGTAAGCACTTTGGAAATCCATTTGGTTCTGTCTTAAAAAGCTAGAAATAGAAATGTATTTGATGAACCAATCCTACTTCTTGGAATTTATCCTAGAGAATTAAGAGCCACATACACACATACATACATGCATACACACTCGTGTTCATTGCAGCACTGTTCAGAATAGCAAAAAGATGGAACCAGTCAAGGTGCCCATTCAGGAAAGAATGTATAAACAAACCATAATGTATTCACACAATTATGCAATGTTAAAGAACAATGAGGTATTTGGGAACATCTCACAAAATGGCAGAATCTGGAAGGCATTATGCTGAGCAAAATTAGTTAACTGCAAAAAGACAAATACTGTATGAGATCACTGTTATAAGGTCTCAAAAATTAGGCTTAAATACAGAAGAGAACATTCTTTCATGGTTATGAGAGGAGATGAGGAGGAGATGAGGGTGTTCACTAATTAGATAATAGACAAGAACTATTTTAGTTGAAGGGAGGAGAAGCCAGAACAAGTGAATTAAAACAAAACTTTAGAAGCTTTCTAAATAAAACCAAACATTTCCAGGCACAGATAGCAGGGTCAAGGTCTGTGGACCATGTCTTCAGGGGACATCCAGGTCAATTTGCATTACAAAATTGTTTAAGCAAATGATCTGCATCCAGCTTTGGTGAATGGTGTCTAGGGTCTTAAAATCTATCAACTGTCCATCTAAGAAGCGTTAATTGGTCTCAGCCTACTTGGAGTAAAGAAGAGCATCAACTACATGAGGAAAGTGAAAGGCCAAGGGACAGAAAGAGCCACATGTACCAAAGACTATATCAACACGAGACCAGAAGAACCAGATGGTGCCCAGCCACCACCATAGACTGCCCTTATAGGGAATTAAACAAAGAGTCCATGATGGAGCAGAAGAAATACAGGATACAGAATCTGAATTCTAGTATGAAAATCACACTTAGTGGTTTGGTGGACTGAAGGATCCCCGGAAGTCATGGCCCTTTATCTCTCTGTTAACCCAGCACTCAAACCATCCTGGAAGCCAGCTCTTTAGAGAAAGATTGGACTGGTATCTACAACATAAATTGATACTGTTGAATAGTGTGCTTCTTGCCCTGGACATGTACAGAAGATTAACTGGGTAGCTCTTGTTCGAGGCCACAGGGAACAACAGAGGGGTACAAGATCTGGTGAAATGAACAAGAGAAATATGGGTTGGAGGGAAGGAGTGTGCTGCCACAGTGTGGGAAGAGTAACTAGGGTCACATGGCAAAGTGTGTGTAAGTTTTGGTATGAAAAAATAACTAATTGTAAACTTTCACTTAAACACAATAAAAAAAGTGCCCCTAGTCATAGTATTTCTCCTATTACTAATGTCTTGCATTATCTGCTACAATTTTTACTGTTGATAAACAGTGCTGATACACTATGATTAACTAATTATGATTAGTCTGTGTTAAGGTTCTTGCTTTATGCTATACATGCCTATGGTTTTGAAAATCCCAGATACCATGTGTCTTTTCTAAAAATTCTTGTGAAAAAACTGTTGCATCAAGTTGATTCTTATTCATGGCGAACCTATGTGTACCAGAGTAGCAGTGTGCTACATGTATTTTTCTTGCTTTATTTTAAATTTTATTTTGTTGTTATTGTTGAGAGTATACACAGCAAAACACACCATTTCGAGTTTCTACATGTACCATTTAGTGACACTGATAACATTCTTCAAGTTGTATAATCATGCTCGTCTCCTTTCTGAGTTCTTCCTCATTTCTAATGCAATATAAACTCATAGCCCCTGAAGGTTCCTATCTAATCTTTCAAGTTGCTTCTGTCAGTTTGAGCCCACATATATAATTCTCAAAAGAGCATAATATTCAAAGCAGGCTTTTTTTTTTCTTCACTAGTAAAATTAAACTATTATTAGGTGTTTAGACATCTTTGGGGGATATCTTCAGTTTAATATTTAAAGATTATCTCAAAGCAATAATTTTAGGGGTGCATCCAGCCTTCATGGAAGTCTAGAGTCCATGAAAATCTGAAATTCTGCTCTATATTTTCCCCTTGTTTGATCTGGATTTTTCTATCAAATCTTTGATCAAAGTACTGTAACTGTAGCCAGGCATCATTCAGTTCTTCTAGTCTCCTAACAAATGATGCAGTTGTTAATGGAGCCACACTGTCTCTATCTTCCTCTTATTCCGGACTCTCCTTCTTACTCCTCGTCCAGGCAAATAGAGACCAATTGTTGTATCTTGGATGAATACTAACAAGCTTGTGCAACTGTTGGCACTATGCAGCATAGTAGGAGGGGGAATGGAAGCATTAAACACATTATTAGGCCAATTAACTGAGATGTCCCATGAAATCAAGACCCTAATTTTGAAACGAAGGAATCAAATCCCAGGAAATGTTTGATTACACATCTTAAAGCAGCTTCAGAAGCTATTCTTTCTTTTTTGTTTGTGTTGTGAATGTATCTATTACACTTTTGCCAATTTAACTTTTTATAGGTGCACAGCTTACAGATGGCAATTACAATTATCATCAGTGCAATACCTTAATGTAACTTTTCTATCACCATTAACCTCCCTGTTTACCGCAGTCCTCCTTCCCCTGGTAACTGCTAATAAACTTTAATCTCTTTTTAAAAAAAGCAGCAGCTGATCAGTGAAAAAGATGAAGACACTCAACAATGCAGACTGACACTGAAGCTACAACCATGGACTCAAATAGCAACAATTGTGAGGATGGTCAGGATCCAGCAGTATTTTGTTATATTGTTTATAGGGTCGCTATGAGTCAAAATCTCTTCCAGTTAGCTGGCCATGTAACTGTCTTCCAAATTTATTGGCTTAGATGAGTGAGTGCTTCCAGAATTGTACCCAGTTTTTGAAACATCTCAATTGGTATTCCATCAATTCCTGGAGCCTTATTTTACAACAATGTTTTCAGTACAGCTTGGACTTCATACTTTATTTCCATCAGTTCTTTACCATACAGTGTTTCCTGAAGTGGTTGAATGTTGAGCTTTGTTTGTTTGTCTTTGGTAGAGTGACTGAATATTTCTTCAATCTTCTTTTGATGCTTCCTGCATCACTTAATATTTTTCCCAAAGAATCCTTCAATCGTGTCACTCAGGCTTGAATTTTATCTTTGGTACTTTCAGCTTGAGAAATGCTGTGTGTTCTTCCCTTTTGCTTTTTTAACTGCAGGTCTTTGCGCATTTTACTGTAATAGTTTACTTTGTCTTCTTGAGTTGCCCTTTGAAATCTTCTGTTCAGCTTTAATGTCATAGGTGCTCTATGTTCAAGATCATGTTTCAGAGTCTCTTCTGACATCTGTTTTGGTCTTTTCTTTCCTTCCTGTCTTTTTAATGCCTTTTTTTCTCTTTTGTTCTCATATAATGTTATCCCACAACTCATCTGGTTTTTGGTCATTAATATTTAAACCCAATCAGTTCTTGAGATGGTCTAAATTCATGTGGAATATATTCAAGATTAATCTTTGGCTCTCATGGACTTATTCTAATTTTCAACCGTTTCACCTTGAACTTACACATGAGCAGTTGGTGGTCTGTTCTATAGTCAGCCTTGGCCTTGTTCTGATTGATGAGCTTGAGCAGCTCCATTTTCTCTTTCTACACAGGTAGACAATTTGACTTTTGTGTATTGCATCTGCTGAAGTCCACATGTATAGTTGCCATTTATGTTGAAAAAGTACATGCAATAAATAAGTTGTTGGTCTTGCAAAATTCTATCATGTGATTTCAAGTGTTGTTTCTATCATCAAATCCATATTTTCCAACTACCAATCCTTCTGTTTCTGACTTTAACATTCTAATCATGTCTATTCACAGTAACTATCAGCACATCTTGATCGCATGTTTCATCAATTTGAGACTGTAGAAGTCAGTAAAAGTCTTCAAATTCTTCATCTTTGGCATTAGTGATTGGTATGTAATTTTGAATAGTAGTCATATTATTCTTACTGGCCTCTAGGGTCACCATGAGTCAGATCCGACTCCACTGCACTTGGCTTGGCTGGCTGGAAAGAAATTAGCTTAGTGCATTTAGAAAATAACTCTTGAAGGGAGGGGAGGGCTGGTTGACAAACAAATGTAGGAAATGTGTTACATACAGTGCATGGATACATACATGTTTTCTTTCACATGAACTGCATGCAGGGCTGTTACATTTAGGAAGAGCCTAAGGAAAGAGAATCGAATGGTTCAGGAATACGTTTCATTTCTATCCCTACAGGCATCTCCATTGGCTGCTTGCAGCCTTTCTCAGTATCTCAGGTTTGTCCTCTAAAATGCAACATGAGAGACCACAGACGCACTTTATTGAGGCTTTTGTATGCCCTTGTGCAAGGGAAATTTATTAGAGAAGCAGAAAACAATCGAGTGTTTTAATTTCCTGACTCTTCCAAAGGAAAGGTGGAAAAAGAAGAAATAGAGAGAAGCAATATTTAGCTGAATTCATTCAATACTCAAGGTAACTAGTGAGACGCCTAAGGTGATTTCCTTTTTACAGAGAATGAAGAGGAAGTCCTAGGAGACAGCAGACTATGTTGTTCAGGCTTGTACTGTGCTCCATCTCACCAGACACCACTTAGCTACGTCTACAGGATGGCGACTTCCGACCAGCAGCGTCAGGGGCCTGTGACTGAGAACCTGGAGCTTTTTGTCGAATGACTTGCAAAGTTTTATGAAACATTGAATCATGATACCCTATAAGCAGTTCATTTTTATTAATCAAGTCATTATTTACACATTTTACGAAACATGAGAGTATCTCAAATCTTGGACCACTGTTTGACATTAACAGTCTCGTAACCTGACGAAGGCAAGACTATTAGAAAACTAATAATTTGCATTTTCAAGTTGCATTCACTTTTACCTTCTGTGTAGCAATAAGGTATACCTGCAATTCAAATTTAAAATACAATAGCTCATTTAGGGTATGGTGTTTAAAAATGAAACGGGAGCCTCAACTGCATTATTCTCCGTTTTATACAGATGGGTAACATCCTAATTTTATGTTTCTTAAATTCAGTTCGTAAAACGAGAATTTTAATTGTTTCAGATAGAGTGAGGTTATACCACCGGAAGGAAGGAAAAAACAAAACAAAAACTTTTTAGTAAAACTGTTCTCCTTGGTTCGCTGCTGTTTACTTGTTGGGGGCGGGAGCCCAGGAGGTCTGGTCAAGCGAGAGCGGCTGCGGCTGCGCCATTCTGCGCGCTGAGCTCGCAGGCAGAATGCAGACTAGTGAGCCAGCTTCAGGAGCGGATGCCAGACCTGGCGGTTCCTCTCCTGCCTCACAGCTCCTGGAAAGGAGATTCTTTTCCAGACCGGCCAGGTAAGGACAAGACTCTGCTGAAATCAGTGTGACCGTGAGCGCATGGAACCTAGGAAAACTGAAGCTTGACACTGCATAATTATTTGGGGTTACCTGGATTCTCTAGAGTATCCTAAAGCTGCGGAGATAGGTTTCTTTCTAAAAGATTACGGACTCTTCTTAGTAGCACTTCTTTTAATATCATCAACCGGTTGGAATGAGGTTTCAGGAAGTAAAAATTTCAACTGCTACTGACAGGTAGCAGACAGCCATCACGTAGGAAGACTTGGGATGCCGCCCGTCGCCCTCGGGACCCCAATCTCCCCTAAAACCACACTTTGACAAGCCTAATCTGTACTTTCCATTCTTCTTTCCAGCACCTGAGTGGCAGCGACGGCTCCCCTGGAGGTGGTCAGATCACGGAACTGAAGAGGGCTGGGAGCACAGCCGCCGGCGCTCTGGTACAGGTACCGACGCAGGACCCTTGACCCTGCAGAAATGCACAACAGGTTGTCCTCCTGGCAAGGACCGACCAACTCATCTTACCCGGACCCCACGCCGGGCTGCCCCAACGAATCGAGCCAGCCGCCGCCGCCCCCGCTGCCGCTGCCGCTGGCAGTGGCCGTGCCAGTTGTGTATTCGCTGATCTGCGCTGTGGGGCTGGCTGGGAATTCCGCTGTGTTGTTCGTCCTGCTGCGGACGCCGCGTCGGAGGACAGTCACCAACCTGTTCATCCTCAACCTGGCCATCGCGGATGAGCTCTTCACGCTAGTGCTGCCGGTCAACATCGCCGACTTCTTGTTGCGCCAGTGGCCATTCGGAGAGCTCATGTGTAAGCTCATCGTGACCATCGACCAGTACAACACCTTCTCTAGCCTCTACTTCCTCACCGTTATGAGCGCCGACCGTTACCTAGTGGTGCTGGCCACTGCCGAATCGCGCCGCGTGGCTCGCCGCTCCTACGGCGCGGCGCGCGCGGTGAGCTTGGCGGTGTGGGGTGTCGTCACGCTGGTCGTGATGCCCTTCACTGTGTTCGCGAAACTGGACGAAGAGCAGGGACGACGTCAGTGCGTGCTAGTCTTCCCGCAGCCCGAGGCCTGGTGGTGGCAAGCAAGCCGACTCTACACTCTGGTGCTGGGCTTCGTCCTCCCGGTAACCGTCATCTGCACCCTATACATCTCCCTGCTGTGCAGGCTGCACGCCATGCGGCTGGACAGTCATGCTCAGGCCCTGGACCGGGCCAAGAAGCGGGTGACTGTGCTGGTGGTGGGCATCTTGGTCGTGTGCCTGCTCTGCTGGACGCCCTACCACCTGAGCAGCGTGGTGGCCCTCACTACCGACCTCCCGCAAACACCGCTCCTCGCTGCTGTGTCATACTTCATCACCAGCCTGAGCTATGCCAACAGTTGCCTCAACCCTTTCCTCTACGCCTTTCTAGACGACAACTTCCGCAGGAGCCTCAACCAGCTGCTGGCTTGCCGCTCTGCCTGACGCCCCTCACCCCACTCCGCCTTCCTAGTCCCTGCCCCCAGGCTTGGTCCCCGGTGGCAGCATCCGCACCTTCTTAAAAACCTACCGGTGATGTACGTTCTTGAGCCCTACTCCAGACTTACTGCATCCAAAAACTCTGGGGCAGGCCCTCCAATTTGAGGTTTCTGCGTCTTGTAAGGATTGCAGATACAAGCTGGAGCTTGAGAAGTACAGCGGCTGCCAAGACCTGACTGACGAATTTCTAAAGTTGATTGGCACCGAGTAGTCTCTGGAGCTCGGCACTGTGGGGATTAAGGAGATGAAGAGGTCAGCGGTCAGTTTGGCTGACTCATCCTAGCGCCCCTCGCTTTCTTACCCCTCTGCCCGGTACACGCTGTCCTCACCCGGAGCTCTAGGGGGAGCCCTGTGCCGCTGAGCCCTGTTGAGGGTCCGCGATTGCTTCTGCATTCTGCTGCTCTTGTGCTCAGCAGCGACTACGCTGTGCTTTTTGCTCCAGTTAGCTTGCAGTCCGACCCAGACTCCTTCCCTTTGCACGGTAACAGCTGACTAAGGGGGCGAAAGCGGTGTTGATTCTGACCCCTGCCCTGAGAGGAACCGCGGAACCAGTGGAGCGTGCTTACAGGGCTGCCCAGACTTGCAGCGGACACCAAAACAACCTGGCAGCGTGTGCGTGTGTGGTATGTGTGTGTGTGTAGGGCAGGCGTGGGGGTGTTTTTTCTTTGTTTTTTTCCCCTTTGCTTTATTTTTTCTTTTCTTCACCTGCCATCGCCTGAAAATCTTCCCAAACACCTACACTCTTTGGGAACCCCGCCTGCCTGGCTCTAGGAGATCCAGCTTGAAGCCCACATGCGCGGTACCTGTGACTGCCTGAAGGAGCCAGCTTCCCAGGGCTGGGTAGCTCAAGGAAATCAAGCATAGTTGGAAGCCAGGCTAACCTGCTAGCCTGCCAGGGACACCTGTGGGTTACAGTTCCTGCTACTTTTTATTGTCTCAATCAGTCTCTCATACAATTCAGTTCGTTTAGCCTTTTTATGTGTTGTTTTTGACGGTAAACTTTGTAAATAATATATTCTGTACTTTCACCGTTCTGAAAGGAATTGATGTCATAAAAATAAAGGCATGTCACTCTGCCCTGTCATTTCCCTTCTCCTGTATCCTGTCCCCTTCCACTCATATTCCTGTGACCTCCTCAAATTCCCTCTGCTGAAGTCCTTTCCACATATTTTAGTCCTAGAAGACATCTGGTAGGGAGCCTGGGTGAAGCTGATAAATATCTGGCTCTGGTCTCACAGGTGAGGCCGGTCAGCACGCTACCTTTATTTTATTTACAGTTATGGGAGACAGTTTGCTTAAGAGATCGGGTTGGGTCTGTCCAACTATGCCAGGAGTTACACTTCAGATATAAGGGCAGAGTTTCACAAGATTCCTTTCGGTGTCCACCATGGTGTTTTAAGTGACATTTTTCTTTGGGATGAATTTGAAACAGGAGTGACATTTTCAGAGTCCTGTGTCTTCTGCAAGGCTCAGTGCCATGTGTGAAAAAGTATTTTAAAAGCATGAGAGAGAGGAAAACTCTCCCTTTGGTTGGGAAAGGGATACTCTTTCTCTGATTTAAGTGAATAAAAGTTGCTTCTTTAGCCCAATTAAGTATTAAAACAATGTATAGCTATCCATTAAACAAAACACTGCTATCCATTAGCAAATACAAATTAAATACCTTCTTTCAGTGACAATGGTAACTTTTCAAGGTAAAGCTCTTCATCTTTTGTTCATTTTTAGACAGTGTACATCATTGCATTTGAACAGTAATCTGCTAGGGAGCTTCAGTGTTCTCCTGGAATTCATTTCAGAGTCTTGGAAATTTCTAGGAAACATTTCACTGATTTTCTTTATGGCTCACAAAATTCTTTAATGTAATTTTTGAAAACAAAAAGTCTAGAGAAATTTCCATATCATGCAAGATGATAGAGAGTACAGTGGATGCTTGGCCACATGCAAAACCAGGTGTGATGATCTGAAGTCTAACCTTGTCTATCTTCATGAACTCAGTATCTGTGCACAGACAACTCTGGACACTGTGGGAGAGCCAAGTGATCCATCTGTCTGCTGCACCATCCACTCCCACAGATTAAATCTGAAACTGTCTCAGCATCCACAGAGGTGACTGCTGTGAACACATCAGACTGGCACTACTGTGCTGCCCACATCAAGGCAGGGACTGGCATCTTAGTGCATATGTGTGGTTAAGTAAAAGTCAGTGGCTCAGTTTCATCCTTTCATAATCACTTTATAAAATCTTGTATCATATCCAAGTTGTTGTCCTTTGTATTAGTATATAGAAGCCCAGATTGCATGTCTGACTTCCTTTCTATGACTTATATAATAGTTTAATAAATATGTAAATAGCTTTCATGAAGGTAGAGTTGATTTAGATCACTGTGTTGAATTCTTGTAGTCTTCATGTAGATTATATAGCTTGATTTTTACCATTTCTGAGATATAAAAATGTCTATTTGGTTTCTCTTAGTACAGTTATATAGTGTATTTGCCTATGCTTTCTCTTTAGAAATGCAGAAATGTTGTTATTCCACTGTAGAAACTCAAGTCTAAAATAAAAACTGAAACATTCTGTATGGTCAGTTAATATTCTGTTTCATGAGAACATGGGGTCCATAATTCAGACATCTTAGTATTTATGCATTATTAATTTCTTAGTACTGCCTTCATCAAAAACTAATCTAATGTATAATAAACAAAGAATAAAGAAGAAATATTTGACAGAACAGGATTGAGAATAAGAGGCCCCTCCCCCCCTTTATTTTGTTTGATTGTGAAAATGATGTGAAGCTGCAAGTTCACGTGTGCTGGGAAGAAACTGAACTTTTATCATATAACTACAAACTTATTTCTTGAATATCTGAGCAGCTTGTGTGAAGGGTGAGAAGTGAAGTTGCTAGAATTACTAACATCCATGTTACTATTTCAGTTAGCCGTGTGCACAGACATGGTAGCAACATGTGTAAGAGATCTCATTTACAAAAATACTGCTCTCCACAGCAACATGCTGGAGAAAATAACAACAAATGATGTTTCACTGTGGGTGGTAGTCAGTATGCTCAACAATGCTAAGCAAAAGATCATGGATGCTTCATGCAATGGTCCTTTAGTACTGGCAGTTTGGGTCTCACGTTACATACAAGAAACTCAGATACAAGGAATTGAATCAACTCAGTCAATGCCCACTAAGACCAATCAAGACTAACCCAAAGCCATCATTAGTAATAAACATTCAGACCTTATTCAGAGTTGCAGAAAATATGCAGTGTTGTTACAGATTACATGAAGGGACATAATTCAGTGGTAGAGTTCTCACTTTCAATGCAGGAGACCCAACTTCAATTCCCAGCAAATGTACCTCAAGTACAGCCCCCACCTGTGTCTATCACTGGAGACTTGCATGTTGCTATGATGTTGTGTATGTTTCAGCAGAGCTTCCAGATAGAGACTGGGCATTTTGTTCTATTGTGTATGGGATCATCATGAGTTGGGGTGATTCAACAGCAGCTGACAACAACAGAGTCTATAAGTGTAGAAGTTCCTTGAAGAGAGGTGTTCAAGTGCCCAGGTGCCATGAGCATTGTCAGCTTCATGCTGTGCCCAGAGTAGAACATCAGTGGCTCCTCTATTGATAAAGAATACAGTTATACAGTAGATGACTCTGTCCTTGGATTTGAGGGTAAGGCTCATTTGTTTATATCTTACCTCAAGATAACACACAGACGTCAAGTTACATCAATTAAAAGAAAAACATGGGTGAAGGGAGGAAAAGTTAAAATGACATTGTATCACACAGGATTTTATGAGAAACAGAACCAGTAGGAGATATATATATCAAATGTATTTTAAAGAACTGGTTTATGACATTATGGAAGCTGGCTGGGCCTTCCAGAAGGCTGGCATTCTTCAACATGAGCATTGTTGCTGTCTACACATGGAATTTCTTCTTTCTCATGGGAAACTTCCTTTGATTCTTCAAGTCCTTCAACTAATGATTGAGGCCCACCCAGATATTCAAGACTAACTTCTTTATTGAAAAGTCGGTTGATTGTAGATATTAACCACAGCTACAGGACACCTTCATCGCAACATTTAGATTAGTGTATTGGCTGAGTACAGAAATTCTATAAGAATGAGTGAATTCCAGGTCTACCAGAACAACTTTTCTCTTTTGATGACTAGCTAAGGAAGAAGGGTTGGAGGATATGAAGTGGGAAAGCAGGGAGGAGGTGAAAGCAGGGAGTAGGAGAGTAGGAGAGTGGGTGGCATGCCCCATAAACACCCAAGGGCACTCATGCCCACAGACCAGATGCCTAAAGGGACAGCAAGGGGAGAGGAAGTGACAGCTTTCTGTGAAGTTTGGATCTTTAAAAAGACTATGAGTGCAAAATCATCTCACTCAATTCCGAGGTGTTCCAAGGAGCAACCCCAGGTTCCAGGAACTCTAGGCTGTGGTGGACACGGAAGCAATGACCACACTAACCAGCACTGCCCCTCCCTTCCAAACACGTACACTGAGGAGAATAGCTGGAACTTGCTTACTCTGTTATGGGTCCTCCAGAAAGTAGGAGAGATTGCAAGTGTTCCCAAGTGTAAAGGACTTACCATTTATAAACCGTAAACAGTAACCACAAACCAGCTTACCTTAGCAATGAATTATCTGGTACATGAGAAATGGCTATTATAGGTGATACTAACAAAACAAACAGATTAGAAAAAAATGTAAGTATTAATACATGTAAGAGTATCAGGTGTATTATCCCTGGCATCCCAGTTGACACTTGATTCCTATAGCCCCTCCCTCTCTTCTTATTACTTTCTGCTTTTTCTCTTTACAAAGGGATTCCCCAGGTCCTAATTAAAAGCAAGTTTCATACATTACTTCTAAAGACATTACATGTTAGGTTTATTATAAAAATTTTCCAACAAATTAGATAAGAATAAAAGTTCCTTGAACAGAGTGGGCCACGCTGCTCAGGTTGAAAATTACAGTGAGCATTTAAATGTATTTATTTAAAGTGCAGGTACGTTTTAATGTGCAAATCACATTAAGTAATAAGATTACTCTGGATGTTATTTGTTTCCAGTTGAAAGGAAGCTCTACATAATGCGTTTATGCAATTTTCTACTGAATTTTTCAGAAATTATGCTCAAAAAATAGGTCAGTCGATTTTAAAACTTGCTTTAAACATTTCAAGCCCAACGCATATTTAATTTTTTATTTTGAAACAACTACTTTTTTAATCAAATAATGCATATTTTACTCTCTAAAACTCTGATTGTACTCTTAACAAACAGAAATCTCCTGCCCAAAAGCAAACAGCAGTTTCCTGTCTAGTTCTTCCACCATTTCTCAGAATAATTTTAGCTGTTTGTTCTTTGTTTTACCTCTTACTGAATAAATAATGAGTTTATACCTCAGTGTTTTAATTTGCTACCTTTAGACATTATTTCAGAGGGTGTATTTGAGCTTTTTCCGTACTTAAAAGATAGGTATGCTTGCTCTGTCTCCTTCCCATAGGGATAGGAGAAGGAGCTTATGGCCTCATGGATGGGACTGGAGAGTCTAACCTCTCCTAACACAAACTTTTATTCCACTTTCTACCTGTTTGTAGTCCTGCAGCCCCAATAATTTCCATGGGCAAAGTGGCTCTTTGTGGGCTTGACAGAGGCAAATCAGATCTCGCTTTGTTGGGGTATCCCTCTGCAGAAGGCCTTCCATTCTCCTCACTACCTCTTCTGCATTCCATGCTCTGGCAACTTGTGGTCTCTTTTCCAGCTCTCTTGTTGTTGGGAGCTTGTCGTTTTTAAATATCGCCCTCCTGTTATTGTAGTGGTTTGTTGACGGAAAGTAATACGTGAAACAATGTATAAATTCTATACTTTTAACTGAAATATTTTAAGTGAAGGTTTACAATTACAGTCAGTTTCTCATACAAAAGTCACATATGGTTCATCAGGTGACCTTAACTACTCTGCCCACACTGTGACAGCACACTCTTCCCCTCCAATCCATATTTCTCATGTCCATTAAAACCTGCTGAACCACTCCACCATTCCTTCTCATCTTAGAACAGGAGCTGCCCAGTTAGTCTCTTGCATCTGCCCAAGCCAAGAAGAACACTCTTCACCAGTATTATTTTATGTCCTTCATACTAGTTCAGTCTCTTTCTAAAGAGTTGGCTTCCAGAATGGTTTCAATTCTAGGTTAATAGAGAGTTCGGAGACCATGTCTTCTGGGGGCCTTCCAGTCCACCAGATCATCAAGTCTGGTCTTTATAATGGAGTTCAGGTTCTCCATCCCATATTTCTCCCACTCCATCAGGGACTGTTTGTTGTGTTCCCTTAAGGACTGTCTTCACTGATGGTGGCTGGGCACCATCTAGTTCTATTGGTCTCATGTTGAAGTAGTCTCTGATATATGTAGCCATTTCTGTCTCTTCATCTCCCACTTTTCTGCTGTTGTTGATGCTCTTCTTTGTTCCAGGTGGGCTGAGACGAATTAATGTTTGTTAGATAGTCTTGGTACCTTTTAAGACCCAGACAGCACTCACCAAAGTGGGATGCAAGACATTTGCTTAAAAAGCTTTTTTATGCCAGTTGACATAGATGTCTGCTGTAGGCATGGTACCCAGACTCCTGACCCTCCTACTCTGACCCTGGAAGTGACTGGTTTTATTTAGAATACTTCTAAGCTTTAGGTTTAATCCATTTCTGCTGATTTCTCTTCTGCTATATGTTGTCTCTCCCTTCAACTAAAATAGTTCTTGTTGAAAATCTAATTAGTGAACACCCTTCTACCTCCCATCCTTGCCCATAACCATCAAAGAATGTTTTCTACTGTGTTTAAACCAGTTCTTAAGTGAGTCTTTATAATAGTGGTCTCATACAGTATTTGCCCTTTTGCAACTGACTAATTTTGCTCAGCATAATGCCTTCCAGATTCTGTCATTTCATGAGATGTTTCGCAAATTCCGTATTGTTCTATAATATTGCATTGCGTGAATATATTATAGTTTATCTATTCTTCTGTTGATGGGCATCTAGGCTGATTCTATCTTTTTGCTATTGTGAACAGTGCTGTGATGAGTATTGATATACATGTACCTATTCATGCAGCAACTCTTATTTCTCTAGGGTAAATTCAAAGCAGTGGGATTGTTGGATCATATGATATTTCTATTTCAGCTTTTAAAGAAAGCACCAAGTCAATTTCCAAAGCAGTTGTACCATTTTATGTTTCCCCCAACAGTGTAGAAGAGTTCCAGTCTCTCCACAGCCTAACCAATGTTTATTGTTGTTATTATTTGGATTAATGCCTGCTAAATGGGGTGAGGTGGCATCTCATTGTAGTTTAAATTTGCATTTTTTTGATTGCTAATGACTGAGAGCCTTTTCTTATCTGTTTGTTAGCCATCTGAATGTCTTCTTTGTGAAGTGTCTGTTCATATCCTTTGCCCAGTTTTAAATTTGATTATTTGTCTTTTTGTTGTTGGAGTTTTACAGTATCATGTAGATTACAGAGATTTAGATGCTTGCTGAATTTGTGGTAACTGAATCCACCCCCCCAGGGCTGTCAGTTATCCTTTTACTCTTTCGGTGAAGTCTTTGGATCAGCACAAATGTTTGGTTTTTAAGAGTTCCCAGTTATCTATTTTCTCTTCTACTGCTTGTATACTGTTGTTAATACTTTGTAATCTGATTATGTTTTGTATTAAGGCTCTCAGCATTGTCCCTGTTTTTTCTTCCATGATCTCTGTCTTTTTAGATTTGATATTTAGGTCTTTAATCCATTTTGAGTTGATTTTTGTGCATGGTGTAAGATATACATCCTGTTTCATTTTTTTGAAGACAGATATCCAGTTATGCCAATACCATTTGTTAAAGAGATGGTTTTGTTGCTCAGTTTACAGACTTAGAGCCTTTGTCAAATATCAGCTTCTTGTAGGTGGATAGTGTTATATGTGAAATCTCAATTCTGTTCCACTAGTTTAGCTATCTGTTTTTGTACTAGTACAAGACTGTTTTTGACTGCCATGGCAGTGTAATGGATTCTGAAGTCAGGTAGTGAGGCTTCCCACTTTGTTTTTCTTCTTTGGTAATGCTTTACTTATCTGGGGTTTCTTCCTTTTCCATATGATGCTGGTGATCTGCTTCTCTATCTTATTAAGAAATGGCATTAAGATAGTACTGTATCTATAGATTGCTTTGGGTAGAATAGACATTTTCATAATGTTAAGTCTTGCTGTACATGAGCAGGGTAGGTTTTTCCACTTATGAAGTTCTCTTTGGGTTTTTTTTGCAGTATTGTCTTTCAATTTTCTTTGTATAGGTCTTTTACATCTCTGGTTAGATTTATTCCTAAGTATTTCACCTTTTGCAGGCTGTTGCAAATGATCATTCCCTTGTTGATGTAGAACCTCCAGCACAATATTGAATAAAAGTGATGACAGAGGGCATCCATGGCTGGTTCCCATTCTCAAGAGGAATGCTTTCAGGCTCTCTCCACTTAGGATGATGTTGGCTCTTAGCTTTGTATAAATATTTGTTATTACATTGAGGCATTTCCTTTCTATCCCTATTTTGCTGAGAGTTTTGAACATGAGTAGGTACTGGACTTTGTCAGATGCATTTTCTGCATCACTTGATAAAATCAAGTGGTTCTTGCCTTTTGTTTTCTATGTTTGATTACATTCACTGTTTTTCTAATGTTGAACTAGTCTTGCATCCTTGGTATGAATCTCACTTGTTCATGATGATCTGTTGTTGAATTCCATTGTCTGGAATTCTGCTGAAGAGTTTTGCATCTAAATTCATGAGAGCTATTGGTCTGTAATTTTCCCTCTTTGTGCTGTCTTCATTTGGTTTTGGTATGAGGGTTATGATGGCTTCATAAAATGAGTTGGGGAGTATTCCATCCTTTTCTATGCTCTGATATACTGTTAGTAACAGCAGTGTTAACTCTTCTCTGAAAGTTTAGTGGAATTCTCCAGTGAAGCCTTCAGGGTCAGAGCTTTTTTTTTTTTTTTTTTGCTAGGAGTTTTTCAATTACTTTTTACGAATGGATTTATTTAGCTGCTCTGCCTCTGTTTATGTTCATTTAGATAGGTAGTATGTCTCTAGAAATCTGTCCATTTTCTCCAGATTTTCAAATTAGTTAGATAATAATTTAGCTAGTATGAAGTCTGACAATTGCATTCGCAAACTCACCCTAGACAATGCGTCACATACCTTGTTGCTGAATGTCACTTTTGAAGGGAAACCCTGATCGTTTAGTGGGTTAGGTGCTATGTTTGCTAATCCAAAGTTTGACAGTTCAAATCCACCAGGTGCCCCTTGGAAGCTCTAGGGGCAGTTCTACTCTGACCTCTAGGGTTGCTATGAGTTGGACTCAACTTGACGGCAGTGGATTCACCTTTGAAGTGCTCTTTTTGGGAAGCTATGTACTGACACCCATGCCTAGTCCATCCTTCAAAGCAATTTTGAAACTTTTTCTAGAATGTCCATCAAAGCTGTTGCAGTACTACCTTTCACATATTGAATGTCATCAAAATGTCTTTCTTTCAATATTTCCTTTATCTTTGGGCTGGCTGGCTTGGGTAAAGAAAAGAGTCACTGGGGGCTAGATGAAGTGAGTAGGTGAGTGTTCCAATACAGCTATTTGTTTACTGGGTGAAAACTCCCTCACAAACAGTGCCATGTGAACTGCAGCATTTGCGTGATACAAGAGCCATGAGTTGGTGGAAAGTTCAGGTCATTTGCATCTAACTTTTTCACATAGCCTATTTAGCATTTCAAATCATAAACTTGGTTAACTGTCCAGTTGGTACAAATCCGTAAAGAACAATCCCTCTGATATGAAAAAAGGTTAGCAATATTGACTCTTGATTTGGGCTCAGAGAACTATTTTGGTTGTGGAGAATTATCTGACTTCCATTGTGCACCTGAATGCCTGGTTTCAGGGTCTTATTGATACAGCCATGTTTCATCACCAGTAATAACATGGCCCAAAACATAGACTTGGCAAACTTTGACCTGCTTTTCTTCATCAGTGAGCTCTTTCAGGATCATTTTTGCACACAACTTTCTCATGCAAAAATTTTCAGTGAAGATTTTCCTGTTTCTCTGTTGAGACTTACTTATTTCACTATGCTTCTCACAGTCAGCTGACAATTTTGATGCACAATTCAATGAATTTTTGTAACATTTTCATCAAGTCTGTGCAGAGCTCTCTTCATCAGTGAAACTTTCTCTCCCCTCCCCTCAGAAAAATATTTAATTCATTTGTACACTGCCGTATTCTTCATAGCATTATCTCCACAAACTTGGACTAACATGTACCTGATTTTACTTCCACTTTTGCCACGTTTAACAAGAAATTTAAAGTTTGTCCATTGCTCTAATTCAAGCTCTGACATTCTCACAATGGCACCCAAAAACATGTAACAACGATAACGAATGCTACTCAGCAGGACACTGCCACACATCAACATGTATACAGCTGTGAGACACTGATACACCAAAGTTATCAGGCCTTACCAAGTTGTTTGTATAGTGCTGCCAATGTAAGTGCACAGTGGCAAGTTCACAAACTTAGTTGTCAGACATCATATTCTATTACGATTTTTTATAAAATTTGGCACTTGGCTTTGGCTAATTTTTATTATTTGCTTTCTCTGATACTTGAGTCATTCTTATGTAGCTCTCTTTCTACTTGTTTGAGTTATAGAGTTAATGCTGTGATTTGGCCCCTTTCTTCTGACTGGCTTTATGGCCTAATATGTGGTCTATTCTGGAGAATGGTCCATGTGCGCTGGAAAAGAAAGCACACTTGTCTGCTGTTGGGTGGAGCGTTCTGCAGATCTGTTAAGTCAGTTGGGTTGACTGAGGCATTTTGTTCTTCTCTGTCTTTATGGAGCTCCTTTGTGGATGCTCTATCCATCACCAAGAGTGGTGTGCTGAAGTTTCCTCTTATTATTGTAGGCCTGTCTATTTTGCTTTTTAATGCTGTTAGAAGGTTTTCTTTTTAATATACTCAGGGTCTCTGAGTGTACAGATATTTCATAAGGTTATATCCTCCTGATGTATTTTGATCATTGTATGGTAACATTCCTTGTCCACTTTGGTGGATTTTACTTTAAAGCTTTTTTTTTTCTGAAATTAATATTGCCACTCCTAATTTTTTTTAAATGTTGTTTGCTTGGTATACTTTTCCATCCTTTGAGTTTTAGTTTTTCTGTATATTTAAGTCTAAGATATGTTTCTGGTAGGCAGATGGGTTGTAGACTTTTTTTTAAACCATTTTGCTGCTCTGTTTATTTATTGGTGCACTTAACCTATTTCCATTCATCGCAATTATTGATAGGCATGAATTTTGTGCTTTCATTTGGATGTCTTTTTTGTGTGCTGTTAACAGCTTCTTTATTCCACTTAATTTTCTGAGTTGAGTTGTTTTTCTTTATGAGTTTTCATCTTTTCATTGTTGTTTGTTTCATGTTTATTGCTACTTGATGGTGTTCTTTCTTATTTTGATGTGTAGGATTGTTAATTTTCTTGTAGTAATCTTAATATTTACCCCTATTCTAAATTTAAACCAGTCTTTAAATTCTTTATATTGCCTTGATTGCCTTTCCATATGAGAGATCTGTGACTACATTATTTAGTTCCTCTTTTTTGATATAATATTGTCCTAGTTTACACGCTGACATCTCTGCCTACTTTTAGTGTTTTAACTTTTTTGTGTGTAGTTTCCTTATCTGGCATTGATATCTGGTTCCTATGTCTTGTGTTGTAGCTTTGAATTTTTATCTGATTTTATAATCAAAGAACTTCCTTCAATATTCCTTATAATTCTGTTTAGTTTTTGCAAATTTTCTAAACTTTTGTTTATCTGAGAATGTCCTAAGTTTACCATGACATTTGAGAGACAATTTTGTAGGACATACAATTTTTGACTGGTAGTTTGTTTCCTTTAAGGCTTCATATATGTCATCCCATTGCCTCCTTGTCTTCATGGTTTCTTCTAAATTGTCCAATTTTAGTCTTATTGACTCTCCTTTGTAGATTACTTGTTGTTTAACTCTAGCTTCATTTAAAAGCATCTCATCTTTAGTTTTGGTAAGTTTTATTATAGTATGACTGGTATTTTTCTTCTGAGATCTACCTTGCTTGGAGTTTGATGAGCATCAGGGAAATTTTCTGTCAACGAATCTTCAACAATTCTCTCTATATTTCCGTTGTTGCTCACTGTTCTGGTAATCCAGTCACTCATAAATTATTCTTCTTGATTGAGTCCCACATTGCTGTTAGTGTTTTTTTGGTTTTTAAAATTATTTTATCAGATTTTTTCCTCAAATGTGTTGGTGCCAGTTGCTTTGTTTTCAATCTAACTCTGTGTCCCATTGTTATAATTCTGCTCCTTTGACTTTCTGTTGAGGTGTCTAATTATGTGATTTTATTGTTAATCTGCTGGATTTCGATCAATATTGCTCAAGTATTTCTTTTAGTCTGTTTAATGTTTCCATATATTCTGCTACATTTTGTCTGTTTTTCTTCCTGATCTCTTGAAGAGTTCTAAATATCAATCTTGTGTATTCTACCTCAGATAATTTCAGGAAGTCCTTTTACCTACAATTTTTTTGATTCTTCAGGGGGTTTTCTTAAGTCATTGTGTTCTGCCTCTTTAAATGGTTCACTATCAACCATTGTCTCTGAGCCATCAAAAAGTTGCTGTAATTTACTTAGTTTGTCTACTGTGTCCTAGTTTTTGTTTTTTTTTTTTAAATTGTTTTGAAATGTCCAAGTAGGTTGGTCATGCTAGCTTGATTATTGGTGTCTTAGAAATTCTAACATCCCGTCACCATATTGTTAGAACTGTTACTTGGCATGTGGTCCCAGGCTTTTGTTAACTTTTCTCATATCTATTCCACTCAGCAGCCCAGGTAGTCACTCTTCCCAAAATTCCTAGGTAGTTCTTCCCAAAATTCCTAGCTGGGCAAGAGTGATCGGTATAGACAAAGGTTGCTGATTTTACACATTGAGAATGGTAGAGAGCTGACAGCCAGCTATGCCTAGGCAACAGACCTGTTTCTGTCCTGGGTACCTAGCTCAGGGTAGCTGGTATATTTTTCACTCCCTTCTTCTTGAATAATCTGGGAGAATAGCTGAGGGCACGCATAAAGTGTCCTACTTCTGGCTTGAGTAGAAACATGAATTTGGCACACCATGCAGTACAGAGAATTTGATGGAGGGCAGGGAGTGCTGAGGAAAGGGAGAGAGGTTTAGCTCAAAAAAAGGTTTTAGATCTGTGCACATCCACAGGAATTTAGCTTTTGTCAACCAAATGGGACTCTTGTGATTCTTGGAGTAAGAGTGTTTGAAACTCAGCTTTTCCACTAAGGAAAACGCTGTCTGAACACCACCACTTTGTTCATTGTGCTGACTGTAGCAGATCTTCCTGTGGGGTGTAGATGCCCACTGAGTAGTCGAGGCCTGTGTAGGTACTTCTGGACCTGCTCTCCCTTCCCTGTTGCTCAGTCTGATTTCTCAGCTTTTCCTTGGATTCCAAGGCTCCTAGAATGTCACACGTAATGCATTCAGTTGTTTTTATGGATCTTTGTTATTAGAGGGATCACAGGAAACATTTGACTACTCCATCATCTTTGCTCTGCCTCCATCTAAATATAGCCCGCCAGCCAAGTGCCACTGATATATAGATTTTGATAAAATTTATTGCACCTTCTCATTAGGCTAAAAGAACTCATAAGAACCTAGTTACTTAGAAGTTTAGTGTGTAACGGTATGCATGTTATCAAAATGTCATAGAATGTCTATGAATGAATTTATGCATTCAAGCAATCTAAAATAGTTTCTTTGGCAACAACTATTCTGATATTTGGAGGTATCATCATGTAACCTATCAAAAAAACTTAACCCATTTGAGTTACAACAACTCTGTATAATTTAACACTGACTCATGCTGGAGCAGAGTGGATATGACAGCATTCAGATGCCCAGGATATGAGACTCACTAAATCAAGCTTATTGTTGGGGTACCAGTGTTTGTAAAACTCCTCTAGGACCCCAGGATGAGGCAGGTGGAGCAGAGGTGCCCCAGGTGACACACATGTCTGTGGAGGGACAATAAATCCTGTTACTGTGTGCCATGGAGGTATGTGGCATTGCTGTGGTATAGGCTGAGACAACTGAGATTTTATTTTCTTCCCTCTCATTCATTATATAAATAACAGATTTAGCCAGTCTCACTCAGGTACTTGCTCTTTTTATTGCCAGCTCATTGTTTAACTTATGTTCTATAATAGTAACCTAATATAATCTGTAAAATCCTATTGATGAAGTGGTAGTCAGTTGCTAACCAAGAATTCAGGAGTTCAAATCTACCAGCCCCTCCTTGGAGAGCCTGTGAGGCAGTTTTACTCTGTCCTTAAAGGTTGCTATGAGTTGGAATCAACTCCACTTTGAAAGGCTTTTAAGGTCATCTGAGTGATAAATATCTGTGTCTGAAATATCAAAATATTGACTGTAGGCTTCTCAGGGAAGAGACTGCTTTGATTTTAGTTTTTCTGTTTTAAAAAATCATATAAAAATAATTTCTTTTGTCTGCTGCCATGTTTCAAATCTCTATATTTTTTCCTGTCATTAGTATAGTGAAGCATAAATAACCCCCAAATAAATACTCTTTGCAAATAACAATTTATGTATAGTGAGTGAAGAAGAAAATGAGTTCAATTAATTCTGTTCGTTGTTCTCAACAAAGAGAACCAAACTGATAAACCTGCAGAGGATACTATGCTTACTTTACTTTTCTAAGAAGTTTGTAAAAAGTGTACTTGCCTGCCATCTCCAGGACAACTTCAGCAGAAAAATAAGCCCTCACAACTACAGCAGTGTTAGCTTCTTCTTTCTCTTCTTCTTTTTTTTCTAAGAATTTACTTATCAGAAAATCAAGGAAAAAAAATCTTAGGTTCCCCCCACCTCCAGTAACTGGATTCCTATATTTCTACAGATTTCCTAATTATTTCTTAGGGGCTGTCATGGGTTGAATTGTGTCCCCCCAAAAATATGTGCAGCTGTGTGGCTGGGATATGATTCCTAGTATCTTGGGACTGTCCCCCATTTTGTGGTTCACTAAACTGTATGCCAAAGGAGCTGTAAATTCCTGCATAGGATTACTTCCTTGCTCTGCTGTGGGGGAGTTTCCCTGGAGTATGGCTTGCCTCACCCTTAATGCTTTTAGCTTGCAAGGAATAAAAGGAAAAAGAAACAAGGACAATTTGAGAACCTCGCTACCATCAAGTAAGCAGCACCAGGAGCAGAGCGTGTCCTTCAGACCAGAGGTTCTTGCGTGAGGACGCTCCCTGAACAAAGACTGATGCGATACCGGGCTTTCCTCCAGAGCCGACAAGGGGAAAGTCTTTCCCTGGAGCAGACACCCTGAATATGGACTTGCAACCTACCGGACTGTGTAAGAATAAATCTTTCTTTGTTAAAGCCATCCACTCTGGTATTTCTGTTAGAGCAGCCCTAGCTGACTAAAACAGTGGCCAACTGGTCCACAGAAATTGGTCATAAAATATTTTTCTTTGCTGTTTTTCTATTACTGCCACTTAACTATTATTGTTTTAATCACTTTTTCTAACTGTGAGAATCTTCATGCATATTGTGCCTTTTGGGGGGGCATTATTTCCTTATGGTGTTCATACTAATGAAATAACCCCTCTCTTTTCCACATCTAAGCCTTCAACTGCCTACATCCTCTCCTTCTTCCTCTAGCAACATGAAGGAAGCTTCTCTTTTATGAAATATGTCTCTGTCTCCAAGGCTTGTTTTTTCAAGCTATCCCTGTTCTCTTCTAAATTATCCACATCCAACACCTACTGCATAATGCTATTGGCATTCAAACATTCTCTAATGTCTTCAACAATTAAAAACAAAAATTTTCTTAAACTCTTCTTTGTGGATGAATGCCTACTAATACAAGTAGAAGGACCAATGGAATTAGAAAAATAATCATTTTGTAATTTAAATATCATAGAATATCAGATATTTTGTAATAAGTGATTCTAACAATGCTTAGCGATTGGTTAGGAGGTTTATTGGGATCAAAGATATTTGACATGATGCCAAAATATCATCCCAAAGACTACTTGAGAATTGCAAGGATTAAGAGATACCAGCAGGAGTCAGGGAGAAATTTAGTTAGGCCACCCAGTAACTCAATTTAGCATGCTTAATAACAAGACTCAGAGGTCAGAAACGACTCAATTGTGTTGCTTTGTGTCTAACAACAAAACAGTTCCTGGGCAGTACAAACAGTTAATAAGCTTGACTGCAAACCAGAAGGTGAGTGGCTTGAATTCACCCAGAGCCACACCGGAAGAAGTGCCTGAAAATCTACTACTGAAAAATCTGTCATTGAAAACACTATGGGTCAAAATTCCACTCTCCCACACATGGGGTTTTTAAGAGCCAGAGCAAACCTGTGGTGGTCAGGATTATGTCAACTTGGCTACTATCTATTTGGCTGCTGTATTAAGTGGCAGGGCGGGGTTTGTGGTGGCTCCCTGCCCCTCGGCTCTCATCTCGTGACCTTGGACTACGGCTGCTGATCGCTCACGTGGCCAGGAGCTCCTGCTCTCTTTTTCCAGCATCTGGTTCCGGGACTTGAGCTAGCAGCTGTTGGGCTCATCAGTCCTTACAGTCGGCACTTGAGAGTCCTGCTCCCTGACCTGCCGATCCTGGGTTCACCAGCCTCTGTCGCTTCGTCTCGCCACCAGCTTGAGATCCACTGACCTACACAACCGGTGATCTGCAACTCTGGTCTCTGACTTGCTGACCTTGGGTTCCTCAGCTTCCGTGGCCACGTGAGGCTTGTGCCAGAGCTTGGGACATTCAGCTTCTGTGATTACGTGAGCTGTTTCCTATATTTGTATCTATCTATCTGTCTATATATATATATTATAAATCTTTTCTTGTACCTACATGTGTTACTGATTTTGCTTCCCTAGAAAACCCAGCCTAAGACAAAACCCAATGCCTATTAGTCTTTTTTCCAATATCAGGCAGACTGACTTTACACACCATCTGATGCCATACACTATAACATATACAGTTAATAGGAAAAAATAGTCATAGAGACAGAGGAAACAATACTATAAGAAAATAAACACACAAATCTACCATGTCAGGCACTTCAGCAAGACAGCTTTCCTGTTGAACCCTTGGAAAAAAGTCAATGTCACATATCTACAAAAGAAATAAGCTAAATGTTCTTGGTTAAAAGAAACTAAAGAAAAATAATTATCAAAAGCAATGCATGTCTTGCCCGGTTGCTGACAAAAATACGAACTCTAAAAGAGCTTTTAAGGTAATTGCAGAAAATTGAATGTGAGTTGGATTTTTTTTATTATGCTTGAATAAAAGTATACATTCCCATATAAATTTGCATGCTGAGCTATATGCAGCTTCCACTGCTCTCTCTGCATGGTGACAGCACACTCTTCCTCTCTGCTCCATACATGTCTTATCTTCCCAACAGTCTCCTATCTTCTCCTCTCCACCCATTCCCCTTTCTCCAGTATGAGGTCAACAGGATGACCTCCTATAGATGCCTAGAACCATAAGGTGGCCACACAGTGTGGCCCCTCTGCGTCATCAAGTCCAATCCATTGCTGTCCAAAAAGTTGACCTTGATTATGATTTATGGACAGGAGTCAGGGCCATGCTCCGAAAGGGAACCTTGCAGTCCCTGGACTATCAATTGTAGTATTTAGTGGAGATCTCAGGGTGCACCTCTATTTATACTTGTGTTGCCAGTGAGACTCAACATTGTGAGCTACATTGTAGCTATCACTGGTAGTAGCCGGGCACCATCTGGTTTTTCCAGTCACAAGTCGATATAGACATCCACTCACCTTGGTATCTCTGTCTTCTGGATTCTTTTTCCCCCATGTTGTTATGGACCTTGGTGATCATCCGTTCCTGCTAAGTTGAGACCATTTGCAGTACCCTCAGACGGCAGCTTGGCAGCTTTTAAGACCCCAGACACCACTCATCAATGTGGGGTGCAGAAAGTCCTCATTAGCAAAATGCTAGTTGTGCCAATTGGCCTCTATTTCCCCTAAGAACATGGCCCCCGCCCGAGATACTCTATCCTTGCAATATTAGTTAAGATGGGTTAAGATGGGAGGAGTATACAAGTTGTGTTGAAGTCCCTCTAATACTGATCTTCTTACTACTGTGTGCTGTCGCTAATTTCAATCAACCAAATTTCTAAGAACTATCCAATCTAAACCCTCCCCCCTCACCCTCAGCCCTCCCCACTCTTGCAGCCATCAAACAGTCTTTTCTGTTATGCATGAGTCTGCTTTTAACTTCTTATTGTAGGGGTCTCATACAATATTTTCCTTCTGTCACTGACTACATTCACTCAACATAATGTCCTCGAGTTGAAACCAGGTGAAGAGATGTTTCCTGCTATTATCGTTGTTCTTTATCATTGCATAGTGTTTCATTGAGTGTATATACTATAGTTTACCTATCCATTCTTCTGTCGTTGGGCATCTGGATTGATTCCATCTTTTTGCTATTGTGGACTGTGCCGCAATAAACATTCTGGTGCATGTGTCCATTGGTGTGAAAGGCCTTGAATCTGTAGGATATACTCCAAGTAGTGGAATTACTGGGTAAAATGGCATATTAATATCCAATTTTTAAGGAAGCACCAGATTGCTTTCCAAAGAGGCTGGACCATTTTGCAACCCCACCAACAGTGTAGGAGGGTTCCACTTTCTCCACAGCCTCTCCAGCATTTATTGTTTTGTGTTTTTTGGATCATGGCCAACCTTGTTGGGGTGAGATTGTATCTCATTGTTGTCTTGATTTGAATTTCTTCAATAACTAAAGATCGTGAACATGTACATATGTGATTTTTGGCTGCGTGGGTCTCCTCTTTAGAGAAATGTCTATCTCCTTTGCCCATTGCTTAATTGGATGATTTATCTTCTTCTTATTGATATTTTGTAGTACCTTATAGATTATGGAGATTAGGTGCCAGTCTGACATAGAGTTGCCAAATATTTTTTCCCATTCTGTAGGTGTTTTTTTAATTCTGTTAATAAAAACTTCGGATGAGTAAAAGTGTTTGATTCTTAATAGTTCCCATTTATCTATTTTCTCTTCTGTTGATTGTGGTTTGTTTGACAGATTTTGGAGTCTGTCCTCATTGTGTATTAAAACTTCCATTGTTGTTCCTACCTTTTGTTGATTGAGCTTTACTGCTTTAGGTTTGATATTTAGGTCTTTTATCCAGTTGGAGTTAGTTTTCGTATAAGGTGTAAGATATGGATCTTGTTTCGGTTTCTTGCAGATGGACATCTAATTTTGCCAGCACCATTTGTTGAAGATACTGTTTTTACCCAAGTTTAATATCTTAGGGCCTTTGTCAAATATCAGCTGTTCATAGGCAGATGGTGTCATCTCTGGGGTCTCAATTCTGTTCCATTGGTCAATCTATCTGTTCTTATACCAGTATCAGGCTGTTTTGACCACTGTTTCAGTGTAATAGGTTCTAAGGTCGGGTAATGAAAGGCCTCCCAGTGTGTTCTTCTTCTTTAGTAGTACCTTACTTATCCGGGGCTTTTTCCCTTTCCAAACAAAATTGGTGATTTGTTTCTCCATCTCATTATAAAATGTCACTGGAAACTGTATTGGGATTGCATTATATAAGTCGATTGCTTTGGGTAAAATAGACACTTTTACAATGTTAAGCTTTCCTATCCATGAGCAGGGTAGGTTTTTCCATTTATCTAAGTCTCTCTTAGTTTCTTGTAGTAAGGGCTTGTAGTTCTCTTTGTAAAGATCTGTTATTTCTCTGGTTGGATTAATTCCTAGGTAGTTTACCTTCTTAGGGGTAAATGGTATTGATTTGATGATTTCTTCATTAACAGTCTCATTGTTGGTATAAAGGAATCCTACTGATTTTCTCAAGTTTATCTTGTATCCTGAGACTTTGCTGAACTCTTCTATCAGTCTGAGTAGTTTACTTATAGATTCTTTGGGATACAATCATATCATTTGCAAACAGGGAGACTTTGACTTCTTCTTTACTGATACACATGCCCTTTATTTCTTGGTCTTCTCTAATTGCTCTGGCTAGAACTTCTAGCACAATGTTGAATAGGAGAGGTGAGAGTGGGCATCCTTGTCTAGTTCCTATTCTCAGGGGAAAGTCTTTCAGTCTCTCTCGATTCCCTATGATGTGGGCAATTGGCTTTGCATAAATGGCCCTTACTGTGTTGAGGAATTTGCCATTTATGCCTATTTTGCTAAGACTTTTTAGTATGAATGGGTGTTGGACTTTATCAAATACCTTGTGTGCATTAATGGACAAAATCAGGTGATTCTTGTCTTTTGTGTTATTTATGTGGTTCATCACGTTAATTGCTTTTCTGATATTGAACCAGCTTTGCATACCTGGTATGAATCCCACTTGGTCATGATGGATTATTTTTGGATACGTTGTTGTATTCTACTGGCAAGAATTTTGTTGAAGATTTTTGCATCTAAATTCATGAGTGATACCAGTCTGTAGTTTTCCTTCTTTGTTGGGTCTTTCCCTGGCTTTGGTATCAGGGTTCTGCTGGCTTCATAGAATGAGTTTGGGAGTACTCCATCCCTTTCTATACTGTGAAATAGTCTCAGCAGTATTGGAGATAACTCTTCTCTAAAAGCTTGGTAGGATTCTGCAGTGAAGCCATCTGGGCCTGGACTTTTTTTCGTTGGCAATTTTTTATTTTTTTATTTAACATAACTGAGTGAAAATGTACATTCACATGTAAATTTACATGCCCCCCCTATATGCAGCTTCCACTGCTCTCCCTGTCTGGTGACTGCACACTATTCCTCTCTGCTCCATACATGTCTCATCCTCCCAACAGTCTCCTTTCCCCTCCTCTCCGTCCACTCCCCTTCCTCCAGCCAGAGGTCAGCAAGATGATATCCTATAGATGTATAGAACCATAAAGTGCTTCCAACATATGGTTACTCTGCATTGCCAAGTCCATTCCATTCCTGTCCAAAGAGTGGATCTTTGTTATAATTTATGGGAACGGGCAGCATCAGGGCCGGTGGCCATGCTCTCAGAGGAACCCCAAAACAGCTGGACCATCAATTGAGGTCTTTTAGTGGAGATCTCATGATGCACCTCTTTTTATTCTTGTGTTGCCACTGAGGCTCCTCTCTGTGAGCTCCGTCATGGCTATCACTGGTGGTGGCCGGGCACCATCCGGTTCTTCCGGTCCCAGGTCGATGTAGGCACCCACTCTTGTGGGTCTCTCTGTCTTCTCGGTTGTCTTTACCGCATGCCATTTTGGCCCTCGGTGAGCATCTGTTCCTGCTGAGTTGGGACCATTTGCTGTGTCCTCGGATGGCAGCTTGGCAGCTTTTAAGACCCCAGACGCCATTCACCAATGTGGGGTGCAGAGAGCTCTCTTAGCAAAATGCTAGTTGTGCCAATTGGCCTGGAATTCGCCTAAGAGCATGGTCTCCCGTCCCTCGACCCAGCTACTCTATCGTTGCAGTATTGAGTTCAGATGGAAGGAGTACTCAAGTTATGCTGAAGTCCACTTAATGTTGTTCTTGTTCCTAATGTGTGCTGTCACTGCTTTCTCCCAACTAGATTTCTAGTAACTACCTAAACTAAACCCTCCCCCCCGCCCTCCCTCTCTCCCTCCCCTCCCTTGCAGCTGTCAAAGAGTCTTTTCTTCTATACACAAGTCTGTTTTTGAGATCTTATCGTAGAGGTCTCATACAGTATTTGTCCTTTTGTCGCTGACTACTCTCACTCAACATAATGTCTTCCAGTTGAAACCAGGTTAGGAGATGTTTCCTGGAATCATTGTTATTCTTTATCATTGCGTAGTGCTCCATTGAGTATATGTACCACAGTTTACCTATCCATTCTTCTATTGTTGGGCATCTGGGTTGATTCCACCTTTTTGCTATTGTGGACTCGCTGTGATAAACATTCTGGTGCATGTGTCCGTTGGTGTGAAAGGCCTTGATTCTGTAGGATATATTCCAAGTAGTGGAATTACTGGGTCAAATGGTATATCAATATCCATTTTTTTAAGGAAGCGCCAAATTGCCTTCCAAAGAGGCTGGACCGTTTTGCAACCCCACCAACAGTGTAGGAGGGTTCCACTTTCTCCACAGTCTCTCCAGCATTTGTTGTTTTGTGTTTTCTGGATCATGGCCAATCTTGTTGGGGTCAGATGGTATCTCATTGTTGTCTTGATTTGAATTTCTTTAATAACTAAAGATCGTGAACATGTCCGCATGTGTTTTTTGGCTGCCTGGATCTCCTCTTTAGTGAAGTATCTGTCCATCTCCTTTGCCCATCGCTTAATTGGATGGTTTATCTTCTTCCTACTGATATTTTGCAGTATCTTATAGATTATGGAGATCAGGCGTCGATCTGACATAGAGTTTCCAAATATTTTTTCCCATTCTGTGGGTGTTCTTTTAATTCTATTAATAAAGTCTTTGGATGAGCAAAAGTGTTTGATTCTTAATAGTTCCCATTTATCTACTTTCTCTTCTGTTGATTGAGGTTTCTTTGACAGATTTTGGAGTCTGTCCTCATTGTGTATTAAAACTTCCATTGTTGTTCCTCCCTTTTCTTGGATGAGCTTTATTGTTTTAGGTTTGATATTTAGGTCTTTTATCCAGTTGGAGTTGGTTTTTGTGTAAGGTGTAAGATATGGATCTTGATTCAGTTTACTGCAGATGGATAACCAATTTTGCCAGCACCATTTGTTGAAGATACAGTTTTTACCCCAGTTTAATGTCTTAGGGCCTTTGTCAAATATCAACGGTTCATAGGCAGATGGTGTCATCTCTGGGGTCTCAATTCTGTTCCATTGATCAATCTGTCTGTTCTTGCAGCAGTACCAGGCTGTTTTGACCACTGTGGCAGTGTAGTATGTTCTGAAGTCGGGTAATGAAAGGCCTCCCAGTGTGTTCTTCTTCTTTAGTAGTACCTTACTTATCCGGGGCTTCTTCCCTTTCCAAACAAAATTGGTGATTTGTTTCTCCATCTCATTAAAAAATGATGCTGGAACTTGTATTGGGATTGCATTATATAAATAAATTGCTTTGGGTAAAATAGACATTTTCACAAGGTTAAGTCTTCCTATCCATGAGCAGGGTAGGTTTTTCCATTTATCTAAGTCTCTCTTAGTTTCTTGTAGTAAGGGCTTGTAGTTCTCTTTGTAAAGGTCTGTTGTTTCTCTGGTTAGATTAATTCCTAGGTGCTTTATCTTCTTAGGGGCTATCACAAATGGTATAGATTTGATAATTTCCCCTTTAACAGTCTCGTTGTTGGTATAAAGAAATCCTACTGATTTACTTATGTTTATTTTGTATCCTGAGACTTTGCTGAACTCTTCTATCAGTTTGAGTAACTTACTTATAGATTCCTTGGGGTTCTCTGCATATACAATCATATCATCTGCGAACAGGGAGATTTTAACTTCCTCTTTGCCGATGCAGATGCCCTTTATTTGTTCGTCTTGTTTAATTGCTCTGGCTAGAACTTCTAGCACAATGTTGAATAGGAGAGGTGACAGTGGGCATCCCTGTCTAGTTCCTGATCTCAGAGGAAAGTCTTTCAGTCTCTCTCCATTCAGGATGATGTGGGCAATTGGCTTCCTATAAATGGCCCTTATTGTGTTGAGGAATTTGCCGTCTATGCCCATTTTGCTAAGAATTTTTAGCATTAATGGGTGTTGGACTTTATCAAATGCCTTTTCGGCATCGACGGACAAAATCAGGTGATCTTTGTCTTTTGTGTTATTTATGTGGTTAATCGCATTAATTGTTTTCCTGATGTTGAACCAGCCTTGCATCCCTGGTATGAATCCCACTTGGTCATGATGGATTATTTTCTTGATATGTTGTTGTATTCTGTTGGCAAGAATTTTGTTGAAGATTTTTGCAGCTAAGTTCATGAGTGATATCGGTCTGTAGTTCTCTGTCTTTGTTGGTTCTTTCCCGGGCTTAGGTATCAGGGTTATGCTGGCTTCATAGAATGAGTTTGGGAGTACTTCATCCCTTTCTATACTGTGAAATAGTTTCAATAGTATTGGGGATAACTCTTCTCTAAATGCTTGGTAGAATTCTGCCGTGAAGCCATCTGGGCCCGGACTTTTTTGGGTTGGCAGTGTTTTGATGACCTTTTCAATCTCTACCTTTGTGATGGGTTTATTAAGTTGTTCTGCTTCACGTTGTAATAATTTGGGTAGGTGGTATGAGTCAAGGAATTTGTCCATTTCCCCTAGGTTTTCAAATTTGTTAGAGTACAGTCTTTCATAGTATTCTGTTATGATGTTTTTGATTTCTGTTGCATCTGTGGTGAGAACTCCCTTCTCATTTCTAATTTGGGTTATTTGTTTCCTTTCCTGCTTTTCTTTAGTAAGTTTAGCCAGTGGTTTATCAATTTTGTTGATCTTTTCAAAAAACCAGCTTTTGGTTTTTTCAATTGTTTTTCTATTCTCTAATTCATTTAGCTCTGCTCTAATCTTTATGATCTCCTTTCTTCCGGTGCCCGAGGGGTTCCTCTGTTGTTCTCTTTCTACTTGTTCAAGCTGTAGAGTTAGTTCCTTGATTTGGTTTCTTTCTTCCTTCCCGATGTGTGCATTTATGGAGATAAACAGACCTCTGAGCACTGCTTTGGCTGTATCCCATAGCTTCTGGTAGGAAGTGTTTTCGTTCTCATTGGAATCCATGAATTTCTTTAATTCATCCCTGATTTCCTTTATAACCCATGTTTTTTTGAGCAAGATGTTGTTCAGTTTCCAAGCGTTCCACTTTCTATCTCTGTTTTCTCTGCTATTGATTTCAACTTTGATGGCTTTATGATCTGAGAAGATGCTTTGCAATAATTCAGTGGTATGGATTTTGTTGAGCATTGCATTATGGCCTATCACGTGGTGAATTCTGGAGAATGTTCCATGTGCACTGGAGAAGAAGGTGTAGTTGTCTGCTGAGGGGTGGAAAGTTCTGTATATATCAATGAGGTTTAGTTGGTTAATTGTGTCAATGAGGTCTTCTGTATCTTTACTGAGCTTTTTTCTAGATGATCTGTCTAGTAATGAGAGTGGAGTGTTAAAGTCTCCCACTATTATTGTGGAGTCATCTAACTCTCTTTTGAGCATAGTCAGTGTTTCTTCGACATATTTAGGTGCTCTGACATTAGGTGCATAAATGTTTAATATAGTTAAGTCTTGCGTGTGTACTGAAACTTTCAGCAGTAAATAGTGTCCATCTTTGTCCACGATGGTGGATTTGACATTAAAGTTGATTTTGTCTGAGATTAGAATTGCCACCCCTGCTCTTCTTTGTTCATTGTTAGCTTGATATATATTCTTCCAACCTTTAATTTTCAGTTTGTTCCTGTCTTTAGGTCTCAAGTGAGTTTCTTGTAGACAACATACGGATGGGTCGTGTCTTTTGATCCAAGATGACACTCGATGTCTCTTTACTGGAGCATTCAGTCCATTCACATTCATTGTAATTATTGATAGGTATGTGTTCACTGCTGCCATTGTGATACGTTTATTGTTATGTTGATATTTTCTCTGTTGTTCTTATTAGTCTGTTCTGAGACACTCTTTTTTGTGAGTTGATTTTTCACCTTTTTCAGAGATGGTTTTATAGTTGTTGACACTCGTGTGTTAGATTTCTTGAAATGGTACAATACATCTTTGTTGTGCTTTACAGCTGCCCCTATGAACCCCCTTAATAAACTATTTATAAACCCAATTTTAATTACTACCGGTCTGGTCATCTTCCTCTCCATCTGGAAGGACTATAACAACTGTAGTACATCCCTCTTTTATTATGATGACACCATAGTTTTCATGATGATCAGTGGATTGCTTCTTTCCAAGTCAAAGCTGTGATTTACTTTGGAGCCTTCCCTAAATGAGTATTGAGTAGTGTGTCGTTCTAAAATATAAAGTTAGTGGTTTCGTTCTTCTAAGCCAAAGCCAAGAACTTCTTTCAGTATTTCTTGTAGTTTGGGTTTGGTTTTTACAATGTCTCTTAGTTTCTGTTTATCTGGAAATGTCTTAATTTCATTTTCATGTTTGAAAGACAGTTTTGCAGGATATATAATTCTTGGTTGGAAGTTCTTCTCCTTCAAGACTTTGAATGTGTCGTGCCACTGTCTCCGTGCCAGCATGGTTTCTGCTGAGAAATCTGATGAGAGCCTACAGGGTTTCCCTCTGAATGCTAATTTTGCCTTAAGTCTTGCTGCCTTTAAGAGTTGCTGCTTATCTTTCATTTTGTTAAGCTTGATTATAATATGCCTTGGAGTCTTTCTTTTGAGATCTGTATTGGGTGGCGTACGATATGCATTTGAGATATCTATATTCTCTTCCTTCATGATTTCTGGGAAGTTTTCTTTCAGCAGCTCAGCAACAATATTCTCTGTGTTCTCAGATGTCTCACCCTGTTCAGGGACTCCAATTAATCGAAGGTTGTTCCTCTTAATAGAGTCCCACATGCTTCTTAATGTTTCTTCATTTTTCTTGTTTCTTTTTTCTGATTTCTGCTCATAGACACTGGCATCAGTAGCTCTGTCTTCCAAGTCAGAAATTCTTTTTTCCATTTGTTCCATTCTGTTTTCTTGGGTTTGCATGGAAGCTTCTATGTCTTTGATTTTCTTCTTGATCTGTTGGATTTCAGAGTACTGGCGTTCCATCAGATCGAACAACTTGCTTAATTTTTCATTTTGTTCTGCTGCATTTTGTATAAGGTCTAGAAGGGCCCTGTATATAATCAATTTGTATTCACTTCCTGATGCTTTCATAAAAGTTTCTTCATCTGGAAAACTCCGTGGTTGCTTTGTTTGGGAGCCTTCTGAAGCCATGAGTGATTGCTTGTATGCCACAATTGTCTGTTGCTTTTTAGGTCCCATGTGAGTATATAGAGGCTGGAAGAGGTACTGTGAGGATGGATTGCAAATGTTTCTCTAGGCTGTCTTCAAATGTAAAGCTAAAGGTATCTGACCAGTTCACAAGTCAGTTAGGTTTTCAGGTGTAGAGGTCCCTCTTCCCATCTGACAAAGTAAGCGCCACTGTATCCAACCCCAGATGATAACAAACTAGTTCAGAATACAGCACTGCTAGTGCCCTCGTGGCCTCTGCTGACAGGGCCTAGCCTTATCCAACACTGCGTCGAGTACTGGTTTTGTGATAGAAAAGCGCTCTCTTGTGAGCAGGGTCTGGCTCCCAAGCTAAGAATTAGGTCCAGCTGTAGCCACCGTACCCAAGATGGCGTCCTCCACACAGGCAGCAGACAGGGGAGCTAAAGATGCCCAGAGGCAGCGATTCCTCTGCTTCTGTTGCAGGGCCCCCAATGTAGGCAGCACTATGCAAAATCACTACTTTTCTGATGGAGAAGCGCTGTCCCATTTGCAAGCGCTGGCTCCCAGGCTAAGAACGAGGTCCCGCTAAAATCTCGGTACCAACATGGCGTCCCGCACCCTGACCACGGAGTTCCGCACAAACCCCACTGAGGCAGCTACAAAATGAAAGGCTCAAAGTGTCTAGATTAACAGAGTCCCGAGCCTGGCTCTCAGAACATGGGAATTTCGCCTGCCTATCCCCCCAGCAGCGTGTCTGAGTCCAGCCACCGGGCAAGGCCCAGCTCCACCCGCCAGCCAAGACCGAGGAAAGAAAAAAAAGTCAAAACCCTGCGTTTACCTTCCGTCCGTGAGAGCCGGGGCTAGCCAGGAGCGGGAGTCAGTGAAAGAGAGGAGATTTTTCACTGAATGTTATAAAGTCCCAATTAACAGCTCTGTGCCGTGTCCTGAGGCTGATTAGGTGCTCAGAAGGCTCTGTTTGATTGTCAATTCAGGTCTTGGTTTCCAGAGGGATAGAAAGAGACGTGTCCTTAGTCCGCCATCTTGACTCCGCCTCCTGGTTGGCAATTTTTGATGATCTTTTCAATCTCTTCCTTTGTGATGGGTTCATTAAGTTGTTCTTCACATTGTGATAATTTAGGTAGATGGTATGAGTCAAGGAATTTGTCCATTTCCTCTAGGTTCTCAAATTTGTTAGAGTACAGTCTTTCATAGTATTCTGTTATGATATGTTTGATTTCTGTTGGATCTGTGGTGACAACTCCCCTCTCATTTCTAATTTGGGTTATTTGTTTCCTTTCCTACTTTTCTTTAGTAAGTTTAGCCAGTGGTTTGTCAATTTTGTTGATCTTTTCCAAACACTAGCTTTTGGTCTTTTCAATTGTTTTTCTATTCTCTAATTCATTTAGTTCTGCTCTAATCTTTATGATCTGGTTTCTTCTGGTGCCTGAGGGGTTACTCTGTTGGTCTCTATCTACTTTTTCAAGCTGTAGGGTTAGTTCCTTGATTTGATGTCTTTCTTCTTTCCAGATGTGTGCATTTATGGAGATAACCAGATCTCTGAGCACTGCTTTGGCTGTATCCCATAGCTTCTGGTAGGAAGTGTTTTTGTTTTCATTGGAATCCATAAATTTCTTTGGTTCATTCTTGATTTCTTGTATAACCCATGGTTTTTTTTGAGCAAGATGTTGTTCAGTTTCCAAGAGTTCCACTTTCTATCTCTGTTTTTTCTGCTATTGATTTCAACTTTTATGGCTTTATGATCTGAGAAAATGCTTTGCAGTGATTCAGTGGTACAGATTTTGTTGAGAATTGCGTTATGTCCTAACACATGGTCAATTCTGGAGAATGTTCCATGTGCACTGGAGAAGAAGGTATAGGTGTCTGCTGATTGGTGGCAAGCTCTGTATATATCAATGAGGTTTAGTTGGTTAGTTGTGGCAATGAGGTCTTCTGTATCTTTACTGAGCTTTTTTCTAGATGATCTGTCCAGTATTGAGAGTGGAGGGTTGAAGTTTCCCACTATTATTTTGGAGTTATCTAACTCTTTTTTGAGTATAGTCAGTGTTTCTTTGATGTACTTAGGTGCTTTGATATTAGGTGCATAAATATTTAATATGGCTAAGTCTTGCCTGTGTACTTCTTTTACGTTTTTTGAGATTCTGTATGTTACCCAGAATATAGTCTACCTTGTAAATGTTCTATGTGCACTTGAAAAATATGGATATTTAGCTATTGTTTGTTGGAGTGTTACATAAATACCAATGAGTCATCTATATTCTTACTGATTTTTTTGACTGTTTTGTCAGTTACTATTATTAAAATTTATCTCCATGGTTGCATTAGATTTACCTTATTACTATTATTTTTTGATTGTTTTAGTGGTGACTCTGTTTTACAACAGACATCTTTAAATTGCCACCACACCCAAATCAAACCCATTGCTGACGAGTGGCTTCCAACTCATAGTTACCCTATAGACAGAAAAGAACTACCTCATAAATTTTCTAAGGAGTGCCTGGCAGATTTGAACTGCTCACATTTTGGTTAGCAGCCATAGCACTTAACCACTATACCACCAGGGTTTCCTTAAACTGTTTACTTAAACGGTTTAAATAATACTATATCCACTTTGTACATAAGTACAAACAGTAGAGTACTTCTTTATCATCTCTCTCATTCTTTGTGCTCTTTGGTCATTATAGATATGCTATAAGCCTCACAATGTGTTTTCTCTTTTTTCTTTAGTAATATTTTATTGTGTTTTAGGTGAGAGTTTACACAGCAAATTAGGCTTCCCTGTAACAATTTTTATATAAATTGTTCTGTGTGATTGGTTACAATTTTCACACTGCATTAGCTTTCTCATTACTTCCATTCTGTTTGTTCTGTTTCCATTCCTCTAGCTCCCCTTCTTTTCCTTGTTTTCTCATCTTTGCTTTTGGGTAAATATTGACCTTTTAGACTACTGTAGTTAACTGTTTAAGGGATCATATTACTCAGAGGTGACATTGTTTATTTTACAAGCCAATCTATTATTTGGCTGTAAGTTGGCCTACAGAAATAGCCTCAAATCCAAGTTTAAAAGTCTTCTTAGGGTGATAGCCTTGGAGTTTCCTCTAGTCTCCATCGATATAGTAAGGCTTGCATTTTTTTAGAAATTTGAATTTTGTTCTATGTTTTTATCTCATTCTGTCTAGGACTTTACACTGTGACCCTGATTGGAATGGTTGTTAGTAGCCAGATACCATCTTGTTTTTGGGTCTCAGGTTAGAGAAAGCTGTGGTTTCCTTGGATTAATTTCTTCTTTGAATCTTCAGTAGTTTGAAATAACTGTCTACTTCTTCCATAATTGCAGGTTGTTAGACTTGTAAACTTAGACAGTTTGCAAAGTATTCCTTAAATGGGTGGAGAAGAATGTAGAATTTGGAAACCAGTCATTTGTGATTTGGGACAGATGGAAAACTTTCTCTCTCTCTCTCTCTTTTTTTTTTTATTGTACTTTAAGTGAAGGCTTATAGAACAAACTGGCTTCTTTTTAAGAAATCAGAACTTATATTGTTCCATGACATTGATTAACAATCCCACAACATGTCAACACTCTGCCTCCTTGACCTTGGGTTCTCTATTACCAGTTTTCCTGTCCACTCCTGCCTTCTAGTTCTTGCCCCTGGGCTAGTGTGCCCTTTAAGTCTCTTTTTGTGTTATGGCCTGTCAAATTTTTGGATGAAAGATGAATCACAGGAGTGACTTCAGTCCTGAGCAAGAGGGTGTCCAGGAGCCATATTCTTGAGCTTTCTTCAGTCTCTGTCAGTCCAGTAAATCTGCTGATTTTTGTCAGAGTTTTGTTCTACATTTTTCTCCAGCTCTGTCCAGGACCTGGTTTTGTGATCCCTGTCAGAACACTCAGTAGTAGCCAGGCACCTTCTAGGGCTGGACTCAGTCTGGTGGAGATTGTGTGAGTTGTGACCCATTGGTCCTTTGGGCTAGTATTTCCCTTGTGTCTTTGGTTTTCTTCATTCTCCATTGCTCTTGGTGGGATGAGACCAATGGAGTATCATGGGTGACCACTCATGAGCTTTTAAGACCCCAAATGCTGTTCACCAAAGTAAAATATAGAAAATTTCCTTTTTTGTATAAATTATGTTATGGCAGTTGAGCTAGATGGTGCCCAAGACCGTGATTCCCATAGACCTCAGGCCAGTAATTGAGTCCCTCAGGAATTTTGGATGTGCCTATGGAATTTCCATGACTTTGCTTGAACAAGCTGTGCTTGCTTCTCTGGTATAGTGTACTGTCTTACCCTTCACCAAAGTTAGTGTAATTTCTACATTTTGCTTTAGTTAATTTCATTTTAGAGAGACTAAAAATTAGAAATAATTACTATTCTATTTACTCATATTTTCATTTCCAGTGATCTTATTTATAGGTAGATTCATGTTTACATCTATAGCTTACTTCTACTGCATGAAGAACTTCCTTCATGTAGCACAGGCCTGTTAATGAGTTTTCCCAATTTTTTTTCTGAAAAGTACATAATTGTGCCTTTTTGTTGGATTCTGGGTTAACAGCATTTTCTTTTCTTTTTCCAGTTCTCTAAAGCTGTTTTTTTTTCCTGTATTCTTGCTTACATTCTGTTTGATTAGAAGTCTGTTGTCATTTTTACATTAGTTCCTCTATATGTAAGTTAACTTTTTCTATGGTTTTCTTCAATATTTTCCCTTTAACTTTGGTTTTCAGTAGTTTGGCCATGATTTTGTACACATTTTTCTTCAGTTAATCCTACTCAATGTTGCCTAAGTTTTTTAGATTTGCATTTTATTAATTTTGGAAAATTATTGTTCATTATTATGTGTTTCTTTTTTTTCTGTTTTTCTTCTGTGATTCAAATTATACCTATGCTAAGTGTTGTCTATAAGTTTTGAATGTACAGTTGTTGAAAATCTTTCCTCTCTTTGTGTTTTAGTTTGCATAATTTCTATTAACCTGTCCTTGAATCCACAGATTCTTTCCTCTGATGTGTTCACTCTGTAGATAAGTACTGCAGAATAATTTCTCACCCCTGGTATCTTTTTCCTAGCATTTCCATTTGACTGTCATTGTAGTTTTTGTACCTTGCTGAAATATCTCTTTTGTTCATGCATGCTTTCTGTCTTCTCACTAGATCCTTTAACTTGTGAATCAAAATTATTTTAAAGTTCTTGTCTGATAGTTCTAACGTTTGGACTGTGTTGGTATTTGGTTCTTTTAATTGCTTTATCTCCTACCAATGAGTATTTTTTACTTCTTGCTTTTTGAGTGTATCATAATTTTTAATGAATATAAAAAATTGTATTTTTTAGAAATGGAAACTGTATTAAGTAAATATTATTTGCAACTGATCTGACTCGACAGCACTTGGCCTGGCTTGATTTGCACCTGGCAATAGTGTGACTGCTTCCAGTGTTCGCTGGCAGCGTGGGAGTATGAGACAACCTACTCTGCAAGTGAACTGGATTTGGGCTTTGTCGTTATTAATGTTGCCTTAAATCTACCACAGACTTCATATTTTCCTGCAGTGAATGCTTCTGTGCTGTGTTTGGTGGGGATCCTGTGTGCTGGAGGGTTTTCCTCTGTTCCTGCAGAATTTTCAGTATTAATCAGCCAACCTATCTGTACCTACCAGGGGTTATTGCTACAAATGCTCATCTCTCTCCCACTGATAGTCTGTTGAAGCTTGTATTTAATGTAGCTGTAGTTGTGTAACATGCTTTAGAACTGAATTCTTTTAAAATGGAAATTCCAACCCAGGCCTAGGAAAATGATGATTTAGGCATGTCTTTTAGTTATCTTTTGCTGCTAAAACAGAAATAACACAAGTGGATGGTTTTAACAGAAATTATTTCTCTTACAGTTTAAGAGACTAGAAGTCTGAATTCAGGGCACCAACTCTAAAGGAAGTCTCTGCTAGTTCTGAAGGAAGGTCCTTCTCTCCTTTCAACATCTGTGGGCCTATAGTTCCTTGGAGATCTTTATGTGTTTGGCATCAATTTTCTACTGGATATGAAATTCTGAATGGAGAGACCCAGAATCCAAATGATTTGCTGCACTCTCAGCTATTTTTTTCCTCTGGTGAAGGAAGTCTCTGCCCTCATTGCTCTGTCCTTTGTCTTTTGCAAGATAAAAAGTGGTGTAGGTCACACTCCAGGGAAACTTCTATTACAACATATCAGGTTTGTGACATGATTAAACATGTTGCTTCCCCCTCAATCCTTTTTAATATAATCTAATCTTGTCTCATCAACCAAAGACAGAGATTAGGATTTATAACACATAAGATAATTATAACATCACAAAATGAAGGACAACCACACAGTACTGGGAATCAGGGCCAGGCCAATTAAACATGTATTTTGGAGGATATAATTCATTCCACGATTTCTACCCTTTGTTTCCCCACCCACCAAATTTATATCATTGACACATGTAGAATTCTTTTACCCCACAATATCACCCCCAAAGTCTTAAATCAACTCCAAGTCCAAATTCCAGCCTGTGGCAATATTCCTCTTCATTTGTGAACTCTAGAATACAAGTTACTTGTTTGCAAAGCACAGTGATGGAACAGGTACAAGGCAGACATTTCCAAATGGGAGAAATTGGAGGGAAAAAGGAATAGCAGACCCTAAGCAAGCTGCTATGAGTTGAAATTGACTTGATGGCAACAGCTTTTAAGCAAATAAAAAACCCAACAGAACCATTTACTTCATCTCTTAAAGCTTGGAAATACTCCTGTTCTTTAAGGCCAGGTAGGTGGCAGCCTACTCCTTTCAACTCTAGGTCCTGGCCCATTCTCTAAATGATAGGTGGAGGTCTCTCAGGCCTGGACTTTAGCTCTGCCTTCCAGGATCAGTGATACGGCAACTCTGCTCCCTTGGTCTTGAGTAGCCGCATTCTCCTAGTCTATCTGAGTGGTGAACTCATCCACTTAGGCCTAGCAGACTCATTTTCCTGTTCTTTGGGCTATGAACTGGAATCGGCTTAACAGCAGTGGGTTTTTTGGTTTGGGTATGGCAACCCACCCTCTTCAGCTTTGGGTATTGGATTTGGTCCTATCTCCCTGGCACTTGTAAGTGGCAGTCTCAGACTCTGAGTTGGTGAAAATCTCACTTTGAAACCTAAGAGGTTGTGAACCCCCTTTGAGGCCCACCAGGCCGAGGCCCCAGACTTGGAGACTAAGGCAGTTTTGTTTTCTCTGCTCCGTATCTCCTGGGCTTCTGTTTCCTGGTTCCATGGTTTGTTAGCTCCTCAGGCTTCTTTGCCTAGCCTGACCTCTGCTCAGACTAGGCACGTGTTACAAAGCTCTTTAGCTTTACTGATAAGTACCTGGAGGCAACACTCTGACGGTAAGCTTCAGCCTGAAGATGCATAGTGCCCATTCAGTCACTCATCTGTGTCCTAGTTCTGCTGCTGCTGTTTACTGCTGCTTCTTGTTGTCTGCACTCAGTCCAGTGTTACAGCTCTTCTCACTTCCAAGTCTTCGCCAGAATTGCCTTTAATGTCCATAATTTCAGCAACAGTTTCTTCAAGGCAATCTAGTGATTTACTATTAGGCAACTTTAAACTCCTCCGGTCTCTATCTACTCAATTTCAACACCACTTCCACATTCTAAGTATCTGTTAACAGCAGGAGCCCACTCTCCAGGTGCCTAATTTTGTCTTCGTTTTCTAGTGCTGCTACGACAGACATAACACTAATGGATTTAATAAACAGAAATTTATTATCTTACTACAGTTTACATAGTTGTAAGTCTGAATTCAGGGCACCAATTCTATCTCTGTCAGCTGTGTTGGGAAAATCTTGTTTCCTTTCAAAATCTGTGGACCTTGTATTCCTTGGAGATCTCCATGCGTCTTGCCATCAGTTTTCCTCTGGATCTAGGAAGTTCTCAGCACAGGAACCTCAGGTCTAAAGACACACTTCACTCCTGGCTCTTTTTTCCTAGTGGTAGGAGATACCTCTCTTTACTTATTTTCTCTCCTTTTATCTTTTAAAAATAATGCAGGCCACACCTCAGGGAAACTTCCCTTATATTAGACGAAGGCTATGACTTTGTAAAGGGTGCTACATCACACCCTAATATATATATTTTTAACATCATGTAATCTTGCATTATCAACCAAAAGCAGAGATTAGGATTTACAACACGTAGGACAGTTAGATCACAAAATGGAAGATAACTATACAATGCTGAGAATCATGAGTTAGCAAAGACAACACATATTTTGAGGAGACACAATTGGAGGAAGACTCATTAACAACCTATGTGATGCAGATGATACAACCTTGCTTGCTGAAAGTGAAGAGGACCTGAAGCATTTACTGATGAAGATCAAAGACCACAGCCTTCAGTACGGATTACACCTTGACATCAAGAAAACAAAAATCTTCACAACTGGACCAGTAAGCAACGTCATGATAAATGAAGAAAAGAAAAAGAATTTAATTTTATTTAATTCCACAATTAAATCCCATGGCAGCAGCAATTAAGAAATCAAAAGATACATTGCATTAGGAAAATCTGCTGCAAAAGACTTCTTTAAAGTGTTGAAAAGTAAAGATGTCACTTTGAAGGCTAAGGTGCACCTGGCCCAAGCCATATTTTCAGCTGCATCATATGCATGTGAAAGCTCAGCAAGTGAATAAGGAAGAGAGAAGAAGAATTGATGCCTTTGAATTGTATTGGTGAAGAATATTGAATTTATCATGGACTTCCAAAATCACAAACAGGTATGTCCCAGAAGAAGTACAACCAAAATGCTCCTTAGAAACAAGGATGGTAAGACTATGTCTTACATACCTTGGACGTGTTGTCAGGAGGGATCAGTACCTGCTGAAGGACATCATGCTTGGTAGAGTGGATGGCCAGCAAAAAAGAGGAAAACCCTCAGTGAGTCACACAGTGTCTCAAAGATGAGCTTAAGCACAAAAATAATTGTGGCCATGGCACAGGACTGGGAAGTGTTTCCTTTTGTTGTGCATAGGGTCTCTATGAGTTGGAACTGAGTCAACAGAACCTAACAACAACTACAGTGAAAGTGTAGAACCTAACAACAACTACAGGTGAAAGTTATTTTATTTATATTATGGAAATGGAGAACACAAAGGCTGTGTTATAAACTTGTTTTTCTATTATAAGAAATAGTTGGTTAATTGTGTTATATTGTATGTTTCATAAAACTTTTTTCTTTGTTAATTAGGTCAAGTTATAGTTAGGAGCATCTCTTTCAAAACTGGAGTGTGAGGAACAGGAAGGATAAAGAAAGCAAAAAACCATGAACACAAGAAAAATGATGTTCAAACACTTTTGCTCATCCAAAGACTTTATTAATAGAATTAAAAGAATGCCCACAGAATGGGAAAAAATATTTGGCAACTCTATGTCAGACCGATGCCTGATCTCCATAATCTATAAGATACTACAAAATATCTATAAGAAGAAGATAAACCATCCAATTAAGCGATGGGCAAAGGAGATGGACAGACACTTCACTAAAGAAGAGATCCAGGCAGCCAAAAAACACATGCAGACATGTTCACAATATTTAGTTATTAAAGAAATTCAAATTGAGATGACAATGAGATACCATCTCACCCCAACAAGATTGGCCATGATCCAGAAAACACAAAACAACAAATGCTAGAGAGGCTGTGGAGAAAGTGGAACCCTCCTACACTGTTGGTGGGGTTGCAAAATGGTCCAGCCTCTTTGAAAAGCAATCTGGTGCTTCCTTAAAAAATGGATATCAATATACCATGTGACTCAGTAATTCCACTACTTGGAATATATCCTACAGAATCAAGGCCGTTCACACCAACGGACACATGCACCAGAATGTTTATCGCAGCAGTCCACGATAGCAAAAAGATGGAATCAAACCAGATGCCCAACAACAGAAGAATGGATAGGTAAACTATGGTACATATACTCAATGGAGCACTACGCAATGATAAAGAATAATGATGATTCCAGGAAACATCTCCTAACCTGGTTTCAACTGGAAGACATTATGTTGAGCGAAAGTAGTCAGCGACAAAAGGACAAATATTGTATGAGACCTCTACGATAAGATCCCCCAAACAGACTTGTGTATAGGAGAAAAGACTCTTTGACAGCTGCAAGGGAGGAGGGGGAGGGAGCATGAAGCGGGGAGGGTTTAGTTTAGATAGTTGCTAGAAATCTAGTTGAGAGAAAGTGGTGATAGCACACATTAGAAACAAGAACAACATTAAGTGGACTTCAGCATAACTTGAGTACTCCTTCCATCTTGACTCAATACTGCAAGGATAGAGTAGCTGGGGCGGGGGGCGGGGGACCATGCTCTTAGGCAAAATCGAGGCCAACTGGCACAACTAGCGTTTTTCTAAGAGAGCTCACTGCACCCCACATTGGTGAGTGGCGTCTGGGGTCTTGAAAGCTGCCAAGCTGCCATCCGAGGACACAGCAAATGGTCCCAACTCAGCAGGAGTGGATGCTCACCGAGGACCAAAATGACATGCAGTAAAGACAACCGAGAAGACAGAGAGGTGCACAAGAGTGGGTGCCTACATCGACTTGGGACCGGAAGAACCAGATGGTGCTGGTCCACCACCAGTGATAGCCACGATGGAGCTCACAGAGAGGAGTCTCACTGGCAACACAAGTATAAAAAGGGATGCATCCTGAGATCTCCACTAAAAGACCTCAATCGATGGTCCAGCGGTTTCGAGGTTCTCCGGAGAGCATGGCCCCCGGCCCTGATGCTGCCCTTACCCATAAATTATAACGAAGGTCCACTCTTTGGACAGGAATGGATTGGACTTGGCAATGCAGAGTGACCATATATTGGATGCACTTTATGGTTCTATACATCTATAGGATATCATCCTGCTGACCTCTGGCTGGAGGAAGGAGAGTGGGTGGAGAGGAGGGGAAAGGAGGCTGTTGGGAGGATGAGACATGTATGGAGCAGAGAGGAATAGTGTGCTGTCACCGGACAGGGAGAGCAGTGGAAGCTGCATATAGGGGGGCATGTAAATTTACATGTGAATGTACATTTTCACTCAGTCATGTTAAATAAAAAATAAAAAAAAATGCAAAAAGAAAAAAGAAAAGAAAAATGATGTTTATGCTCTGTTTTCACATACCCTCTCAGTGTGGATCTAGAGACAGAAGGAGAACTCAACAGTCTTCAAAGAAGTTTAGCAACATTTCTTGTATGTTACTAGTTGCCATTGTTATTCATTTCAATTTATAGTGACTTTATAGTATAATAAATTCAAACAAATCAAGTGAGAAAATCTAAATGAAAAATCTTTAACATCCAAGTAAACAACTGAAATATGTTTTATTTGAAATTGTAACCTACTCATGTGAAGGCCAGGAGAGTCAATAAGAAAAATCTAGAGTGTGAATATTAAGGAAAATCTTTACGAAAAATAATAAAATAAGTTGGAAATGCTGTTTCATGAGTGTAAAATTCCTTTGTGCTCCTTCAAAACTTATGTTCTATTTGTTATTGCTGTTAGGTGCCAACAAGTCAGTTCTGATTCATAGCAACCCTATGCACAACAGACAGAAATATTGTTCAGTACTGTACCTTCCTCACAATTCTTGCAATGTCTGTGCCCATGGTTGTAATCGCTGTGTCAGTTCATTTTGTTGATGGTATATCTCGTTTTTACTGACCCTCTACCAAGCCTGATGTCCTTCTCTAGTGAATGATTCCTCCTGACAATACTTCCAGACTACGTGAGATATAGTCTCACCATGCTTCCATCTCAGTAGCATTCTGATTGTACCTCCTCCAAGACAGATTTGTTTGTTCTTTTTACAGCCTGTGATATGTTTAATATTCTTTGCCAACACCACAATTCAAAGGCACCAATTCTTCTGTCTTCCTTCATCATTGTTTGGCTTTCATATGCACATGATGGGATTGACAACATTATGGCTTAGGTCAGGAGCACCTTAGTCTTCAAGGTGATATTTTTGCTTTTTAACTCTTTAAAGAGGTCTTTAGCAGCAGATTTGCCCAACTTTTGCCCAACATAATGTGTCTTTCTTGACTGCTAGTTCTATTAGCATTGATTGCGGATAGAAGTAAAATGAAATCTTTGAGAACCTCAAACTTTTCTCTGTTTATTATGATGTTGCTTAATGGACCAGTTATGAGGATTTTTGTCTTCTTTATGTTGAAGTATAATCCATATAAGAGGCTGTATGCTTCAAGTCCTCTTTGCTTTCAGCAAGCAAGGTTGTAGATTCTGATTAACATGGGTTATAAAAGAATCCTCATTCCATCCCCAAATCTTTTTCTTCTTCATGTGGTCAAGCTTCTTGTGTTATTTACTTAGCATACAAATTGAATAAGCATGGTGATTGGACACAACCCTGACACACATCTTTCCTGACTTTGAACCATACAACATCTCCTTATTCTGTGTGAACTGCCTTTTGATTTGTGTTACTTACAATGTTACTTGTAATTTTTTATGATCCACTCAGTCAAATACCTTAGCATTGTCAAAAAAAAAAAAAAAAAAGGGTAAATATCTTTCTGGTACTCTCTACTTTCAATCATCCAATATCAGCACTTATACCCCTGATTCTAATCCTCTGGTTGAACTTCTGGCTGTTCCCTCTTGATATACTGCTATAGCTGCTTTTCAATGAAATATAGCAAATTTTACTGGTATGTTATATTGTTTAATAATTTCTGCATTCACTTAGATCACCTTTCTTGAGTATAGGCATAAAAAAATGAATCTCTTCCAGTCAGTTACCAGGTAGTTGTCTTCCCAATTTCGTGGCATAGACAACTCAGCACTGCCATCTCAGCTGGTATCCTGTCAATTCCTGGAGCATTGTTTTCACCAGTGCCTTCAGTAAATCTTGGACTTCTTCATTCAGTACCTTTAGTTCCTGATCATATGTTACTTCCTTAAGTGGTTGAACACCAACCAGTTCTTTTCAGTATGGAAACTCTGGATAATCCTTCCATCTTTTTTTTTGAAGCTCCTGCATTGTTCAGTATTTTCCGTGTGGAATCCTTCAACATCACAACTTGAGGCTTGAACTTTTCTTTAGTGCTTTCAGTTTCAGAAATGCTGAGTGTATTTTTTCAGTTTTCTGTCTCCAGGTTTTTGTACATTTCATTTTAATAATTTCCTTAGTCTTTTCAAGTCACCTTTTAAAACTTAGGGCTGCTATGAGTTGGAATCAACTCGATAGCAGTGAGTTTTTTTGTTTTATTAAGCTTCTTCATTATTTCTTCTGTTTGCTTTAGCTGTTTAATATTCAAGAGCAACTTACAGAGTCTCTTCTGATGTCCATTTTTGTCTTTTCTTTCTTTCCCATCTTTTTGATGAGCTTCCATTTTCTTCTTGATGTCATTCCACAACTCACGTGGTCTTTTGTCATTTGTGTTAAGTGTGTCAAATCTATACCTGAAATGGCTTCTAAATTCAGGTGGGATATACTAAAGGTTGCATTTTGGCTCTTGTAGACTAGTTTTAATTTTCTTCAGTTTCAACTTCAGCTTCCACATGAGTAATTGATGGCCTATTCTGTAGTTGGCTTCTGGCCTTGTTCTGAGTTATAATGTTGAGCTTTTCCATCATTCCTTTGCACAGATGTATTCCATTTGATTCCTGTATAACCATCTGGTGAGATTCATATATGTAGTCACCATTTATGTTGGTGAAAAAAGCTATTTGTAATGAAGAGATCATTGGTCTTGCAAAATTCTGTCATGTGATCTCTGACTTTGTTTACATCACCAAGGCCATGTTTTTCAACTGTCAATCTTTCTTTGTTTCCAAATTGCAAACCCCAGTCTCCAGTAATTATCAGTGCATCCTGATCGCATATTCAATTTATTTTAGACTGCTTAGGTTGGTTAAAAGACTTCAACTTCTTCATCTTTAGTTTCAGTGGTTGGTGCATAAATTTGAATAATGCTTGTGTTGAACTGATTTTATCACTGATAGTATTGTACTTCACGATAGATCTTGAAATATTCTTTTTGATGGTGAATGCAACATTATTTCACTTCAAATTGTCAATCCCAGTGTAGTAGACCAAATGACTGTCTGATTCAAAATGATCTATCCAATCCATTTCAGCTCACCAGTGCATGGGATATCAGTACTTATGTGTTTTATTTTATTTTTGAGGATTTCAAGTTTTCCAAGATTTATACTTCCTATATTTTAGGTTCTCATCGTTAACGGATGTTTAAAGTTGTTTCTGCTCGTTTTGAGTGATGCCACATCAGCAAATGTACATCCCCAAAGCTTGATTGCAGTCATGTCATTAAGTTTGACTTCACTTTGAGGAAGCAGTTCTTCCCTAGTCATATTTTGTGTCCCTTACAACCTAAGGAGCTCATTTTCCACCATTATATCAGATAATATTCCACTGCTATTCCTAAGGTTTTCACTGGCTAGTTCTTTTTAGATGTAGACCACAGGGTCTTTTTTCCTAGTCTGTCTTAGTTTGGAAGCTCAACTGAAGCCTGGCCACCATGGGTGACCCTTCTGGTATTTGAATACTGTGGCATAGTTTCTATCATCACATGAACACACAAGCCTCCATAGTATGACAAACTGATAGACATGAGGTAATTTCCTACTTAGGGTTTATGTTTTATATATTTTCTATTTAAGTATTTATAAAACATTTTTGAGAATATAAGTGTCATGGAAACTGCATTAAAATTTATATAGTAATAGCAAAGATGAAAGTGTTTTAAAAAATCATGTGCCTTAAATGGCACTAAATTGCAGGTGTCCAGTAAAGCAAAATCTCAGACTTTGTTCTCTATTAATGCTTTAAGGAGCCCTAGTGGGTCAATAGTTAAGTGTTTGGCTGCAAAGTAAGCTGGGAGGTTAGTGCCCACAAGCTACTCTGTGGAAGCAGGAGGTAGTCTACTTCCTCTCAGTCCTATAGGGTTATTATGAATCGGGATTGGCTCAATGGCAACTTTAAAACAATTTTAAAAAAAATTTTTTGCTTTGCAAAGTGGTCACTAGAAGGCAGAATGAGGCCAGCTGTACAAATCTACCAGCTTACCTGTTAGAATGAAGGCTCTACTGAAAGAATCACAAAGAAAACTGTAAAATGAAAGAATTGGGGTCCACAAAAACTAGACAGTGTTATAGATTGAACTGTTCCCCTCAAGATATGTGTCAGATTGGCTAGATTATGATTACCAGTATCATGTAGCTGTCTTTCATTCTGTGATCTGTTGTGATTTTCCCAGCCAAGCCATGCCAGCCAAGTGCCATCCAGTTGGATCCGACTCATGGCGGCCCTACGAGCCAGAGTAGATTTTCCCATGTGTTGTAAATTCTAATATCTATGACGTTAATGATTAGAAACACTGGTAGTGTAATGGTTAAGTTCTACATCTGCAAGCCAAAAGGTTGCCAATTCAAATCTACCAGGCACTCCGTGGAAATTCTATGAGACAGTTCTTCTCTGACTTGTAGGGTCACTACGAGTCGGAGTTGACTTGATGGCAGTGTTTTTGTTTGTTTGTTTGGATATGATGTTAATGAGGCAAGATTAGAAGGAGTTATGTTAAGATACTAGGACATTATTTACAAGGTTAGGCTATATCCTGAATCCATCTCCTCTGAGATATAAAAAAGAGACATGAGCAGAGAGGAAAGGGACCACTTCACCACAAAGCAAGAGCCAGGGATAAGGTGCATCCTTTGGACCATGTATTCTTGCAATGAGAAGCTTCTAGACCAAGTGAAGATGGGTGACATGGACCTTCTCCCAGAGCTTACACAGAGAGTAACCCATCCTATAGTGTTAGCATCCCCTGAATTCAGACTTCCAGCTTCCTGAACTGTGTAAGAATAAATTTATCTTTGTTAAAGCCATCCACTTGTAATACTTCTATTATAGTAGCACTAGATGGTTAAGTAAAATGCTAGTGTTGTATGGGTTAAGTGCTATGTCTGCTAACCAAAGGATCAGCAGTTCAAATCTGCCAGACATTCCTTGGAAACTCAGTGGGGCAGTTCTACTCTGTCCTATAGAGTAGCTATCAGTCAGAATAGGCTCAACAGCAGTCAGGTTTTTTTTTTTTTTTTTTTTTGTTGTTGTTTGTTTTTAGATGATTAAGACAGAATATCTCAACTGAGACTGTGAGAGATAGTCTAGTTATCTTTACTTCTAAGGAGCATTCTGGCTGTACTTCTTCCAGTACAACTTTGTGAGACATGGTCTTGTCATCCTTGTTTCTAAAGAGTATTCTCACTGTATTTTTTCCAGTACAGATTTGTTTGTTCTTTTGGTAGTCCGGTATATTCAAAATTCTTTGCCAATGCCACAATTAAAAAATATCAATTCTTCTTTGGTCTTCCTTATTCATTGATTAACTTTCATATGCACGTGAGGTGACTGAAAACACTTTGGTTCAGGTCAGCTGCATCGCAGACTTCAAGGTGACATCTTTAAAAATATCTTTTTGGTTTACTGATGTATGATTATTTATTAACCAATGGAAAAACTTGTGTCAGTTTTTCTATCATATAAGTAGGGAAAAGAAAAGGAAATTTAAACCTTATCCTAGCTTTCCTTTCTATGACCAAGCCCCATGAGATTTAGGGAGTTTCCAGTCTCTGGATCAATGCCATTCAATTCATTCTTGGACAAGCCTTCTTGATGTCAGCCTGATTAGGGGCCCCTGATACTGGACATGGTAAAATGACTAGAAGAGCACAGTGAGGCCAGTGACAATATTTTGACCTTAGTACTACAGGAGCCCATGTATATGCTTTCATGTTCATAATGGTCTGGCTTAAAACTACTCTAAGTTGGCAAGACATGGAGGGAAAGCATTGCAGGGTCCACGTGGAAAGGGATGCAGTGAGCACTGTACTCAAGGAGTGCTAAGCAGAGTGGTGATGGGGTAGAGGTGCGTCTGAAGGCAAGAAGGGCAGTTGCCTCATCTGGCTGGGGTTATATCAATTTGGTGGATGCCAGAAGTGCACAAGGGGTTTGGCAGAGGAGACACTGGGAACTGGAGCTCACACTGACATGTATATACATCTGCATATCTATATATACACAAGCTTAAGTGTGTTAATTGATGCCAGAAAATATGCAAAATTAAATGTCTCATTTCCTTCAGGTGGTGCTATGGAAGCAAGTTTGGATGGGAGGTTGGGCCTTGCTCAGCACCAGTGAGGCCTTAGATCTTTTAAGAAATAAATTTAAGGAATAAATAAAGAAGATAATCTGATAATGAGTTGCAATATTGGGTTTCACTGTGCTAGGTTTAATCACTGTAGTGAAAAAAAAATCCAACAGTACAATCAACTCACATTACCAAGCTAAACGACTACCAAACCAAAGCCATTTGCACGGAGTTGATGCCAACTTGTAGTGACCCTGTAGGACAGAGTGGAACTACCCCGTGGAGTTTCCAGGAAGTGCCTGGTGGTTGTGAACTGCTGATCTTTTGGTTGGCAGCCATAGCTCTTAACCGCTATGCCACCAGGGTTTCCATGTGTTGGGTGAATGGATCTTAATAAATTTTCTGACAGTGGTATTTATTTATTTTGGATTATTGATTTTACTATGATGTGGGCATTTCTTTCTCTGTTTTTATTTTTACTGTGAAAATTTTTAAGCCAAGCCAAGTAAGTATATAATCCAAAATAATTTTGCATGTCTGCCTGTCTGCAGCTTCTTCTGTTCCTCTTGCCCCATGGCAGCGCACCCCTTTTCATTCTGTACTTGTCGTGTCCTATTAATAAGCTGCTGTTCCCTCCTCTTACCCTCTTCTGTCTCATCTAGAAAGAAACCAATAGGACAGCATCCTATAAATGCACAGAGCCATAAAATACATCCACCATATGGTCACATTGTGTTCCTGAGTCCAGTCCATTTTTGTCAGAAGACTTGACCTCATTAGGGTTTTCTGGTCAGTTGCTGCAGCAGGTCTGGGGGCCATGCTCCAGCGGGAACCCCCAGGCCATCTGATCATCAGTTGTGGTCTTTCAGTGGAGTTCTTGAGCTTCACTCCTCTTTTTCTCATGTTGCCACAGGGAATCAAGGGCTGTCTTTGGTGATTTCCAGGCACCATCTGGTTCTTCTGGTCACATGTTGAAATGGTCTCCCATTCATATGTGTACTTCTGTCTCCTGAGTTCTTTTTTCCTTGTGTCTTTGTTGTTATTGGTGATTGTCTGTTCTGGATGAGCTGGGGCCATTTGTTGTAAGTACCTCAGATGGCAGCTTGCTAGCTTTCAAGATCCCAGCCACCACTCACCAACATGGGCTGCAGAAGACTCTCTTACTAATAGGCTAGTTATGTCAATTGGCCTCAATGTCCCCTGAAGGCATGGTCCCCAGACCCCATCCCTGTTACTCTATCCTTGAAATATTGGGTTGAGATTAGACGAGCTTTCAGTTTATGGTGAAGTCCAGTTAAATTGATCTCCCTTCTACTGTGTGCTGTCACGGCTTTCACCTAACTGCATTTCTATCAACTATCTGATCTATGACCAACCATCTGTCTCCCCACCCTTCCTTGTAGCCTGCAAAGAGTCTTTGCTTCTGTACATGAGTCTATTTTTAACTACTGATAGCAGGGATCTCATACAGCATCTGTCCTTTTGCAGTAGACTGATTTCATTCAGCGTAATGTCTTCTTACCAAAACCAGGTTATGAGATGCTTCCTAAAATCATCATTGTTCTTTATCATCGCAAAGTGTTCCATTAAACAAATCACAGTTTGTTTACCCATTCGTCTTTTGATGAGCACCTAGGTTGATTCCATCTGTCTGCTATTGCAGACTGTGCTGCAGTGAACATTCATGTGCATGTTTCTGTTGTGTGACAGCCTTTGTTTCTGCAGGATATATTCCAGGCAGTGGGATTACTGGCTCAAATGGTACATCTATTTCCAGCTCTTTAGCCAAGCCAAGTGCCGTCGAGTCGGATCCGCCTCATGGTGACCCAGCTCTTCAAGGAAGCATCAAATTGCTTTCCAAAGAAATTGTACCATTTTGCAATCCCACCAGCAGTATAAGAGAGTTCTGGTCTCTCACAGCCTCTCCAACATTTGTTGTTTTCTGTTTTTGGATTATGGCCAACCTTGTTGGGGTAAGATGGTATCTCATTGTGCTTTTGATTTGGATTTCTCTGATAGCTAATGATCATGAGCACCTTCTCATGTGTATTTTGGCTGCACGTCCTCTTTGGTGAAGTGTCTGCCCATCTCCTTTGCCCATTGCTTAATTGGGCTATTTACCTTTTTCTTGTTGAAATTTTGAAGTACCTTGTAGATTACAGTACCTTGTAGATCAGAAGTCCGTCGGACATGTAGTTGCCAAATATTTTTCCCATTTTTTAGGTGGGCTTTCAACTCTTTTGATGAAGTCTTTGGATAAGGAAAAGTGTTTGATTCTTAGCAGTTCTCGTTTATCTGTTTTCTTTTCTGTTGATTGTGCTTTGTCGGATTTTGAAGTCTGTCTAAGCTGTGTATTAAAATTTCCATTGTTGACCCTATTTTTTCTTCCAAGGTGTGAGATATGGGTCTTGTTTTAGTTTTTGCAGATGAATACCCAGTTTGCCAACACCATTTGTTAATTTGTTCTTACCCCACTTTACAATCCTAGGGCCTTTGTCACATATCAACTGTTCATAAGGATGGTGGCATCTTTGGGGTCTCAACTCTGTTGCATTGGTCTATAAGTTTCCTTTTCTACCAGTACCAGGTTGTTTTGACTACTGTGGCAGTGTAATAAGTTCTATGGTCTGGTAGTGTTATGCCTTCCACTGTGGTCCTCTTCTTCAGTAGTGTTTTGCTCATCTGGAGTTTCTTCCCTTTCCAAACAAAGTTAGTGGTTTGGTTCTCCATCTCATTAAAATAAGACAATGGAATTTCAATTGGGATTGCATTGTATATGTAATTGCTTTGGGTAACATAGACATTTTCACAATGTTAAGTCTCCTGTCCATGAGCAGGGTAAGTTTCTCCAATTGTGTAAGTCTCTTTTGGTTTCTTTCAGTAAGGTCTTGTAGTTCTCTCTGTACAGATCACTTATTTCTCTAGTTATCAAAAATTTTAATTTTTTTATCTCTGGATAAACATGTCTATAATCACTGTGTTGTAAACTTCATGAAGGCAGGAATACTTGCTTTATTTTTAACACCAGAGTAAGTGCATGGCATAAAATAGGCATTCAGTAATGGTTGCTGAATGAGTGAATGGATTAAGAAAAAAAAAAAGCTGTCAGTGAAATTTTTTAGCTATTTAAGACTGGACTCCATGCACAGCCAAATGAAATGATGCCCAGTCTTGCACTATTTCCACAATCAATTGAGGATTAGACCATTGTGATCCACAGGGGCATTGTTGACAGATTTTCAGCCTTTCTTTTCAGTCTGTGTTAGTTTGGAAGAGCCACTGAAACCTGCTCACCAGGACAGTGACACTCAAAGCTCCACTGTCAGACAGGTGCTGACTACACGTAAGGTTCATTGTTGTTGTTAGGTGCTGTTTAGTCACTTCTGATGCATAGCTTCTCTTTGCAACTAGTGAAGCACCATGCAGTCCTGCACCATTCTAGCCAATGTTGTTACATTTGCGCTCACTGTAGCAGCCACTGTGCCAATCCATCTCTTCAAGGGCCTCCCTCTTTGTCACTGATCCTCTACCAAGCATGATGTCCTTCTATGGGGAATGGTCCCTCCTTTACTAGTCCCATTGTTGCTTCCAAGATGCACTCTGTACTTTTTCCAAGACAAGACTTGTTCATTCTTCTCACATTCAATGTTATATACAATATTCTTTGCCCCAGTGTAATTTAAAAGCATCAATTCATCTTTAGTCTTCCTTATTCAGTATTCAGTTTTCACATGTATATGAAGAAAACAAAAATCCATTTGTGTTGATCTGATTCCAACTCATAGTGACCCTATAGGACAGAGTAGATACTGCTTCATCGAGCTTACGAGGAGCTCCTGGTGGATTCCACCTGCCAACTTTTGGGTTAGTAGCTGTAGCCCTTAACCACTACACCACCAAATACACATGAGGTAACTGAAAATACCATTGATTGGATCAGGTGCACCTTAATCCTCAGAGTGACATTTTTGCTTTTGAGCACTTGGATAATGAGTTCTTTTGCAACAGAATTGTTCAACGCAATACATCTTTTGATTTCTTGACTGTTAATACTATAGATATTGACTTTGGATCCAAGCAATATGAAATTGTCATCACTTGTATGTTTTCTCTATTTTTTTGTGATATTGTTCATTGGCCATTGTGGGAATTTTTGTTTTCTTTATGTTGAAGAACAATTTATACTGAAAACTGTTCTTTTTGATCTTCATCAGAAAGTGCTTCAAGTCCTCTTTGCTTATAGCCTGCACGTTTCTGTCATCTGCATATCATAACTTAACAAGTCTTCTACGGATCTTAATGCCATGTTCTTCATCATGCAGTCCAGGGTTTCAGATTACTTGCTGAGCACACTAAGTATAGTAAAAGGATACAACATGGACAGCACTTTTCCTGATTTTAAACCACACATTAACTCCTTGTTCTTTTTGAATGATTGCTTCTTGTTCTTTGTACAAGTTTTCCATGAACACAATTAGCTGTTCCAAAATTCCCATTCTTTGCATGTTATCCATAATTTGTTATGATCTACACAATCAAATGTCTTTTCACAAGTCAATAAAACACAGAGAAGTGTATTTTTTTTTTAAGTCTCTGCTTTCAGCTAACATCCATTTGACATCAATAATGGTATCTCTCAGTCAATTTCTTCCTACATCTGGCTTGAATTTCTGTTCATATTAGTGCCAATAATATCTGGGTGAGATGATTTCTCACTGTAGTTTCTTTTGTTGTTGTTATCATTCGTTTTCTTCTTCTTTTTTTTTTCTTTCATTTGTCTGACGGCCTATGATTATGAACACTTTCTCATGTGTCTGTTATCTGCCTGGATGTCATCTTGGTCAAAATGTCTTCATATTATGTGTCAATTTTTAATTGAATTGTTTATCTTTTTGTTCCTGAGGTGTTGAACTATTCTATAGATTTTAAAAATTAGATCCTTTCCTGAAACTCTGTAGTGAAAATATATTTTTCCAGTCTGTATGTTCTTTTTTTTTCTCCTTTGATGACATCTTTTGATCAGCACATGTTTAATTTTTAGGTACTCCCAGTTACCTGGTCTATTTTCTGGTGTCATTGCATTGTTATGACATATATTTTATTTATGCCATCAGTTAAGGCCTCTTATCAATTTAGGTTTTTTATTTGCACCCTTTATCTATTTTGAGTTAATTTTTATATATAGTATGAGTTTCAGTTTTTTATAGATGGACATCCCATTATGTAAGCACTGTTTGTTAAGAAGACTGTGTATTCTTCGGTCAATAGACTTTGGTACTTTGTCAAATATCAGCTGCTTAGAGTTGGACGGGTTTACATCTGGGTTATGGGTTCTGGATTCTGTTCCATAGGTCTATGTCTGCTGTTGCACAAGCACCAGGCTCTTTTGACTACCATGGCTTTAAAATTGGTACTGAGATCAAGGAAACAGAGGGCTGTCCGCTTTGTTCGTCTTCTTTAATGCTTTGCATGTAAAGAGCCTCTTTCTTTTCCATTTAGAAGAGGTGATTTGGTTGTCCACATCTTTAAAGAATGCTGTTGGAATTTGGATCAAGTTTATCTTTATCTGTAGATCACTTTGGAAATAGGAGATTTCAAATATTCTACACCTATTTGAGTGAACTTTATTTTCTTGCCTTATTGCTGTTACTAAGACTTTCAGTACGATGTCGACTAAGGGTCGTAATAAAAGGCATCTTTGTGTGGTTCCCATTTTCAAGGGTAATGCTTTCAGACTCTCTCCATATAGAATGTTGGAAATCATTTGTTTTGTATAGATGCCCATTGCTTCATCAAGAAATTTTCCTCCTATTCCTGTTCGGATGAGAAGATGCTTTTCTGTGTCAATTTAAACAATCTTGTTATTCTTTTATTTATGTGGTAGATTACATTGATTTTCTAAATGGTGACCCATCCCTTCACGCCTGTTATGAATCCCACTTGGTCACAGCATATTATTCCATTGATATATTGTTGAAATCAATTGGCTAGATTTTGGTGATAATACTTGTGTCTACGTTCATGAGAGATTTTAATCTGTGGTTTTCTCTTTTTTTGTGATCTTTACCTGGTATCAAGTTATGCTGGCTTCATAAAATGAGTTCGGGGGATATTCATTCTGTTTCTATGCTCTGAAATGCCTTTATTAATACTGGTGTTAACTCTTTTCTGAAAGTCTGGTAGAATTCTCCAGGTGAGGCTGTCAGGGCCAAGTTTATTTATTTGTTTATCTATCTATTTACTTATGTTACCTCTTTAATCTCTTCTTTTGTCATCGATTTATTTTGTTTTTCTACCTTGGTTTGTGATAGTTTAGTTGGTAGCATGTTTCAAGAAATTTTTTTCATTTCCTCTAGATTTTCAACTTTGTTTGAGTACAGTTAAACATAGAATTCTATTGCTATCTTTTTTATTTCAGTTGGGTCTGTTGTGTTATTTCATTCTCTCCTGTTTTTCTTTCTTCACTTTGGCCAACTATTTGTTGATTTTTTCAAAGAACCAATTTCTGCTCTTGTTGACTTTTTAAAATTGTTTTTCTATTCTCTATTTCATTTATTTGTGCTCTAATCTTTATTATTTCCTTTCTTCTGGTGCCAGAGGGCACCTTTTGCTGCTTTGTTCAACTTGTACGGTTAATGTTTTGTTTTTGGCCCTTTATTCTTTTTTGCATATTTATTGAGAATTTATTGCTATAAATTGATCTCTGAGTACTGCTTTTGCTGTGTCACGAATATTAGGGTAATATGTGTTTTCATTCTCATTTGTTTCTATGAACTTCTTTATTCCATCTTGCTTTCTTCTATAATCCAGCTTTTAGGCAAGATATATATGTAATTCAGTTTCTGTGTGTCTGATTTTTTTCCTTGTTGTTTCTGTTATTGATTTCTACTTTTATGGCATTATCCTCATAAAAAATGCTTTGCAATATTTTGATGTTTTAGATTCTGTTAAGGATTGCTTTTTCACCTGAAATGTAATCTGTTCTGGAGAATGTTCCATATGCATTGAAAAGGAATGTATACTTGGCTCCTCTTTGCTCTGTGTATGTCTAGGAAGTCAAGCTGATTTTTGCAGAATTTAGATCTATTGTACATATTTTTTTCCTGTCCATCACTGAATGTGGTGTGTTGAAGTCTCCTACTGTTATAGCGATGATTGTTGTAGAGCTGTGTATTTCTCTTTTCAATGCTATTAGAGCTTCTTTCATGTACTTTGGAGCCCTGTCATTAGGTGCATGTATACCTATTACGGCTGTGTCTTCATGGTATATTGACCTTTTAATCATTATATGGTGGAATTCCTTATCCATTGTAGCAGATTTTATTTTAAAGTCTATTTTGACTTTGGTTGTTTTTCTCCTGTTACATTTTTTTCCATCCTTTAACTTTTAGTTTGTGTATGTCATTGATGCTATGTCTATTGTAAGTAGCACATAGAGAGATCGTGAGTTTTTAATCCATTCTACAATCTAAATTTCTTTATTTGCGTATTGAGTTCACTTATATTCAGTGTAATTACAAAATACAAAGTAGAGTTATTCCAGTAAACTACCATCTTGTTACTAAGTCATTGTATCTATACTTTCCTTCCTGAATTCTCTCTAATTATATTGCATGATATATTCCCATAGTCAGTGTTGCCACTTGCTTTTCTCTGATTAGCCCTCCATTTCTGTCTGGCTGCTGCATGCTCCCACTATTGACCTTAATAAATGAACTTCAGCAGTTTCTCTGTGTGACTTCACAACTCTGGGAGTTTTGAATCACTTGATTGACCCTTTGTCTCCTTCCTATATATCCCCCAAAGTCTTTCTTCTGGTCAGGGGCAATTTTCATTCCATTTAAGTCTCTACTTCCTTTTCTACATTGCTCCTAGGCTATCTTTTGCTGACCTGCCTTAAATAGGAGCATTTACCAGTTTGCTTTTCAGGGCTCTTTTAGGAATGGCGTGGTATAGGAGTTAAAAACATTAAAATCAAAAACAAAAATCTTGATTTGAATTCTGATACTGCTGACTACTAGCCATATGGCTTAGAGACAGTTAATTAAGATTTTAGATGCCCTATTATCTTATATATAAGTTGAAATTACAATATTTTTTATGTAATGACAGTCTTGTAGAATTAGGTAATTTTTGGAAAAAAAGTATTTTGTTTAGCATTGGCATGTAGAACGAACTCACAAAAATGGTAGTTTTTTAAAAATCTCTGGATAAATGTGTCTATAATCACTATGTTGTAAATTTCATGAAGACAGGAACACTTGTTTTATTCCTAACACCAGAATAAGTGCATGACATAAAACAAGCACTTAATAAATGGTTGCCAAATTTATAAATGAGTGGATATCTGTCTCAGTCATCTAGAACTGCTGTAATAGAAGTAACACAAGAGGGTGGCTTTAACAAAGAGAAAATAGTTTCATCACAGCCAAGTAGGCTAAAAGCCCAAATCCATGGCTTCAGCTCCATGAGAAGGCTTTCAGTAACAGATTTGGAGGAAGGTCCCTATTATCAATCCTTCCCTGGACTAAGAGATTCCAGTGTGTATTGACCCTGGGTCCCCTCCAAAGGATGTGTTCAGCACCTGGCATTGTTTCTTGGTGGTATGAGGTCCCTAAATCTCTCCATTGGCTTCTTTCCTTTATATACAAAGAGATTGGTTCAAGGAACAATACAACCTTATACACTGAATCCTGACTGACGAACACAACTGCTGCCCATCATCCCTCATTAGCATCACAGATGTAGTGTTTACAGCATACGGGAACATCACACAATATCAGGATATCATGGTTTAGCCAAATGGCTGCAAACGTTTTTGGGGGAACACTATTTGATCCATGACAATATCCAAAGAAAAAATTTACAACAAAAGGTTGTTAATTGTTTTGGTGTCAGCCATACACAATCAGATGAAATGCTTACCAGTGCTGCATTATCTCCACAACTGAGTGAAGACTGCATCATTGTAATCCATAGGGTCATTGTCGAACTATTTTCAGATGTAGAATGCACAGCCTTTCTTCTTAGTCTGTTTTAGTCTCCAAAAGCCACTGGAACTTGTTCACCACCACAGCAACATAGAAGTCTTCACTGACAGGGAGATGCTGACTACACATGAGATATATTGTTGCTGTTGTTCGGTGTCATTAAGCTGTTTTTTGACTCATAGCAACTCTATGTACCACAAAATGAAACACTGCCATCCTTTGTTTATGATTCAACCCAGTGTTGCAGCCACTGCACCAATCCATTTCATCAAAGGTCTTCCTTCCTTTCTTCTTCCTTTTTTTTTTTTTTTCCTGATTCTTCATTTTACCAAGAGTTATATCCTTCTACACAGAATGGACCTGTTTGATAACATGTGCAAAGTACACAACCTGAAGTCTGCCACTGTTGCTTCCAAGGACCACTGTGATTTTACTTCTTCCAAGGCAGACTGGATTAGTCTCAAATTCCATGATATATTCAATATTTTTCACCAATATAATACTTTAAAGGCATCAATTCACCCCTGTTCATCCATATTCATTCTCCAGTTTTCACATGTATATAAAGTGATATTAAACAATGCAATATCCCCTTGTTCTGATTGAAGAACTAATTCTTAGTCTGTGGATAGTTTCTGCATGAGCATGATTAACTGTTCTGGAATTGCTATACTTTGCAATGTTATCCATAATTTGTTATGATCCACATAGTCAAATGCCTTTGCATCATCAATAACACACAAATAAAATCTTTCTGTGCCTTCTGCTTACAGGCAAGATTGATCTATACAGGTAATGGTATCCTTCATTCCATGTGCTCTTCTAAATTTGGTGTCAGTTTCTGGAAATTCCGTGTTAATGTGCAGCTGTAACCATTTTCAATTATCTCCAGCAAAGTTTCATATCACACAAGCTACACTAGCAGGAAACAAACCCTGGGCTCCTATGTGGATGATGAGAACTCTACAACTGAACCATCAATGTCCCCTAGAAATGTCCCACTTCAATGACATTGTTGTTGTTAGGTGCCATCGAGTCAGTTTTGACTCATAGCAACCCTATACACAACAAAACAAAACACTGCCTGGTCATGCGCTGTGACCACAATAATTTCTATGCTTGAGCCCATCATTGTAATCACTGTGTCGACCCATCTCATTGAGGGTCTTCCTGTTTTTTTCACTGACCCTCCACTCTACCAAGCATAATGTCTTTCTCCACGTACTGGTTACTCTTGACAGCATGTCCACAGTAATGTGACACACAGCCTTGCCATCTTTGCTTCCAAGCAGTACTCTGGTTTTACATCTTCCAGAACTGGTCCATTTGTTCTTTTGCCAGTCCATGGAGCATTCACTATTTTTCTCCAGCACCACGATTCAAAGGTATCATTTCTTCATTTGTCTTTCTCACTCATTGTCCAGCTTTTTCTTGTATATGGTGTCATTTAAAATACCATAGCTTGGGTCACACATACCTTAGTCTTCAAGTCTTTTCAGTGCTTTGAAGAGGTCCTTTGAGCAACACATCTTTTGATGTTTTGACTCCTGCTTCCATGGGTGCTGTTTGTGGAACCAAGTAAAGTTAAATCTTTAACAACCTCAGTCCTTTCCTATTTGTCACGGTGTTGGTTACTGGTCCAGTTTTGAGGATTTTTGTTTGGTTGCTGTTTAGGTGCAATCCACACTGAAGTCTGTGTTCTTCAGTCTTCATCAGTGTTTCAAATTTTCTTCACTTTCAATAAGCAAGGTTGTGTCATCTGCACAATGCCAAAGCCAAGTGCTGTCAAGTCAGAGTCATCTGCACAACACAGGTCGTTAATGAGTCTTCTGCCAATCCCGATGCCTCATTCTTCTTTGTATAGTCCAGTTTCTCAGATTATTTGCTTGGCATACAGATTGACGTACACATTTCCTGACCTTAAACCATGCAGTGGACTCTTGTTCTGTTCTAACAGCTGCCTCTTGGCCCATGTACAGATACCTTAAGAGAACAATTAAGTATTCTGGAATTCCCATTCTCTGCAATGTTAGCCATAAATCTGTTATGATCCACACAGTTGAATGCTTTTGCATAGTCATTGAAACACAGGTAAACACTGTAACTCTAATACTTGCAACATGTTTTCTGCTTTACGAAATGAGTGAGAGCTTCACATAACTAATGCCACAATAATATTCTAAATAATCTCTAAGTGTTTTTTACTGTACCAGCTACACTGGCCTCTGCAACTGGCATCTTTCCAAAGGGGCACAGAGCCCCTTCAGCTCCTATGACCTTGGTCTCCTTCCTCTTTGTTCTCCTGAGAAATGGACTTCAGCCTGGGAGACAGCAGTTAGGAAGGCTGCCTGGCAGTTTCAGTATCCTCAACTTTCTTTCTTGCTTCTTATCTCAGTCAGAGTGGACTTTGCAGGCTAGTTTCACTTGCTGAAGAATTTTTGCAGAAGTTTTGTCTTCATCTGTTATGAACATGCAGATTAGAGTCTAGGTGTCTAACTTACATATCTGTAGTTTAATAAAGAGTTTCTTGTGATTATTTTGTGATGTATGCAGTTATCTATGGGTTATGTGCTTACAAACATGAAATATTCCTTGCTGAAATGATATATAAACTCTGGTGTCCAAACTGTTTTTGAGACTTCTTGGAGAACAGCCTGTGTTGCTGTCTAATCTCTGGTGGTATTATAACTCCTAATAAACCTTCTTCCTCTTTCTAACTTGGAGTGTGTTTCATTTGCTCAACTGTTCCAGGGCACAGACCCAAATCGAGCAGCAACATCTTTCTGGTATTGTCTACTTTCAGCCACTATCCACCTGACATCAGCAATGATATCCCTGGTTATATGTTCTCTTCTGAATCTGGCCTGAATTTCTGGCAGTTCCTGTGAATACACTGTTGTAGTCGCTTTTGAATGATCTTGAGAAAAAATTTACTTCGCATTTTTTACATCATGGGAAAAGATGATGGAACAGCTCCATATCAGCAGTCAGAACAGCATCAGGTGCTGACTGCAATACAAGCCATCAGTTACTCTACACAAGTTCAAGCTGAAACTAAAGGAAAGAAAATTAGAAAAAGTCCATGAAAGCCAAACTATGACCTTGAGTATGTTTATCCCACCTGAGTTTAGAGACCATCCTAAGAAGAGATTTGATGTGTTTAACACTAATGGCTGCAGACCAGGCAAACCAGAAGACATCAAAGACATCATCCATGAAGAAACCAAGAGGTGATTAAAAAATAGGAAAGAAAGAAAAGACCACACTGGATGTTAGACGAAACTATGAAACTTGCTCTCAGATGCTGAGCAGCTAAAGCAAAAGGAAGGAATGATGAAGTAAAAGAACTCAACAGAAGATTTCAAAAGGCAACTAGAGCAGATGAAGTACTATAATGACATGTGCAAAGAATTATAAGTAGAAAACCAAAAGGAAAGCTCACATTCTGCTTTTCTCAAGCTGAAAGAACTGAATAAAAAAGAATCAAGCCTCGAGTTACAATGGTGAAGGATTCTACAGAGAAAATCTTAAATGACTCAGGAATCATCAAAAGAAGATGGGAGGAATATACAGAGTCATTATACCAGAAAGAACTGATCGATGTTCAGCCATTCAAAGAAGTAGCGTATGATCAGGAGCTGATGGTACTGAAGGAAGAAGTCAAAGCTGCATTGATGGTGTCTTAGGCTGGGTTTTCTAGGGAGGCAAAACCAGTAACACGTGTAGGTACAAGGAAAGATTTATAATATATGTAGACAGATAGATACAGATATAGGAAACTGCTCATGTAATCACAGAAGCTGAATGTCCCAAGCTCTGGCACAAGCCTCACGTGGCCATGGAAGCTGAGGAACCCAAGGTCAGCAAGTCAGAAACCAGAGTTCTAGATCACCGGTTGTGTAGGTCAGTGGATCCAAGCTGGTGGCGAGAGGAAGCCACAGAGGCTGGCAAAACCAGGATCAGCAGGTCAGGGAGCAGGAGTGGGCAGAGGCCGGCGAACCTAGGATCTGCAGGTCAGGGAGCAGGACTCTCAAGTGCTGACTGTAAGGACTGATGAGTCCAACAGCTGCTAGCTCAAGTCCCGGAACCAGATGCTGGAAGAAGGGAGCCGGAGCTCCTGGCCACGTTGAGCGACCAGCCGCCATAGTGAAAGAGTCACAAGATGAGAGCCGAGGGGCAGGGAGCCACCACAAACCCCTCCCTGTCACTTAATACAGCAGCCAAATATGTAGTAGCCAAGTTGACATAATCCTGACCACCACAGATGGCATTGACAAAAAACAAGCCTCCAGGAACTGAGGGAATATTGACTGAGATATTTCAACAAATGGATCCAGCTCTGGAACTGCTCACACATCTATGCCAAAAAATTTGGAGGACAGCAGCCTACCCAGCACCTGTTTATGGCTGTTCCCAAGACAGGAGATCCATCTGAATGCAGATGTTATCAAACAGTTTCAGTGACACAGCGATTTGAAAATTTAACTGTCTATCTTGATTTCTCATTTAAACTATAGCCCAGTTTATTTATAGCACGTTTATTCTTCATTTCTCTGTATATCCTGTAGTCTTTCAAGGTAAACATGGGCTTTTCTCAGCCTATACCACCTATGCCTTGTATGGCACCATCCACTGACTAACTGTGTGCCCCTTCTCCTTTTTTGTTGTGTGTTTACAGCTATAATATGACTTCTGAGCACTGCTTCTGCTGTTTCAAAGTGTTGGTAAGGTACTTTTGTTAGTGACAATTCACCTTTCTGTAAACTTGATTCCAAACTACCACACCTTTCAGACTGAGTTACTAAAAGCTGCATTTTTCAAAGTAAACTTTTCAAGGTTAAGGGTTTTAAGATTATCATTGTGGACTGTTTTTAAGTATACTTAATGGGTAACTATTCTAAATGCTGCTAAGTTTGTTTGGAAATGATTGAAAACTTTAGTAATATTTTTTACAGAATGATTTTTCACCTAGTCTTTTTCTTCTCAGTACTTACCACAATTACAAAAAGCCCAGATATTAGAAAAAACAGATTTTTGTAAGTTAAAAACAAGCAAAAGGAACAACTTTAACAAATGTCTCACAAATAAAATGAGATAAAGTTATAATTTTAAACCTCGAACACAATGTTTTAGACTGCAAATCTTTTATTTTTCTGGTAAAAAAGCAGGTCATATTAAAATAAAAAATGTCTTAAGTTAAAAAACAGTAAACTGGAGTAAGTTCAACTCTACATTCCACAGGTGGCCAGCCACTGTCAGCATAACCAGCCTGTGGGGAATTGACAGAAATCTTTCCTTTGATAGCATTAAACTCCCAAAACAAGCATTGTTAATTAGAAAATACTCTACCCTGCAAACATTCACAGTCTTTCACAGAAGTTTCGTGGGTGGTGCAAGTTCTTTGACTGACCATGAAAAGAAGGGAATAATAGCGTAAATAAAATTGCCACACATACTTCAGGAACAAAGATTATAACGTGCAGAAGAGTAGGAAGTTGTTGGTTATATGCATGTTTTTGTCCCCCAGAAACATATCCCACCTAGTTGCATCTTAGTAAATGTCTGTTTATCTGGAGATATCTCTTGTTTTTTTCTTTTCCAGATTTGCCTTGAGTGATTTCATGAAAATTACAATGTACTTCTTGTTTTTTAATAAATAATTGTACCAATTTATACAGTTTTTGTCTTATGTCTAAGTTTGGTCTTAAACACCATGAACTTGGTCTATAATAGCTACAGAATGGTCTTTTCAGAAGTGCACTGAAGAAGACAAATTGTTTGACTGGTACACCCAGGCCTTTAAGCTATTCCAAGACTAACTCTTCACAAAAGACCTTTCGTTACCACATTCTATAAAACATGTAAAAGAGAAGGTAATGTTGCTGAATATAACACATGGTATTTCTAGCTAGTTTAATGATAAAATTAAAAGGTTTCAGTGTTTTCAGAATATAATAAAAATAAAGTTATTTTTTCAGTTAAAAGACTTAAACATTTACTTTAACAATAAGCAACTAGAGGAGAGGTTTTAAAATAAACTCATTTAAAGTAATTTTAGTCCTTTATTACAACTAAAGGTTTAGTAAGTTAACTCATACAATAAGAACTTTCAATCTGCCTCAGATACAAGATCAACTGCATTATAGTAAGGTTCCTAGTTAAGATAATGAAGTCTCATAGCTTTGATGGAAATAAAATCTTTGCTTTTAAAAATCTTTGCGTTAAATAACTTTTAAGTATTGTTTCTCAAGAATCTGTGATAAATTTCTGTCAACTTTAAAACTTTATAAAAAGCCCAAATAATTTATTTAAAATGTTATGTTATGTGAAACATGTTGTCAAATTAAGAAAAAGGGCAAATTTTAAGTTAAAACGTATGTTTCCTTTAAGGTAAAAGATGGCTCATACTAGATTGCAAACACATCATGTCATAATTTTATTATTCCAATTGCTACCTTAGTTGCATTTTTTTAAAGTTTATCATCATCAAAGCCAGTGGTTTGACTGATGAATTTGCATTGTTTGTTTACCTATGAAACTTTTTTGCTGTTCATACATCTACAGATAATCTGCTTGATAATCTTGGTACATTCGTGTTATATTCTGACTCCGTGGTATTATGTCTCAAAATTATTATGTATTATGTCTGAAACTCCTTAAAATATGATTAATCATTATATTTATAGCCTTTCATTTCCTAAATTTTTAAAATCTGATTTCATTAGACTTTGCATAATCTTTGAAATTTATTTCTATAACACTTTCACTGAAAGAGTATTATTTTTATAAGTTAAAATCATGGCCATATAAAGTTTTGTCTTCTGCAGGTAAGCTTTTACTTTCCTGATTTGCAGAAATGGTTTGACCAGAATACATCATCCAAACAATGGTCTCTATTGGATATTGAACAGGACAATAGCTAAATTGCATCACAATTTCCAGAGCTCTTACGGAGAAGCTTGTGGGCTCTCAGACTGTGACTGATACAGAGTAACATGGAACTAACTTAATTACATGGGGCTGAGTAAACTAAAAAATAAAATAAAATAAATTGAACTCATAGATGAAGTTTGATAATTGCTTTTTTATTTTTTATAGTCACTCTATTGCTTTTATTTGCTTTACTCCATAAACTTCAAGTTATTCCATGCTTTGATATGTTTTTATCTTGTAAATTATAGAAGTCAATACAGTCTAGCACATTTTCTTGTTGTTAATTGAACAGACTAACTGCATTATTTGTCTTGTGTTCCATGATGACAGCTGTATCTATTGCTTAACGTTTCTAGATGAATTAGATATTTCAGACATGAGCTACTAAAATTCTCAGAGTTTCCTTTTATTATCAAATCTTTCTCTTCACCATTATCAAATTACAATTTTAATATAAATCCTCTGTTTTAACATTTTGATTTTTTCTTTGGGATCCCAGACTTCTTTTAGTAAACACTACTTTTAGATACAATATTGTTTACTAGAATTGTGGTTTTAATAGTCATTGTCATCATAACTGGCACTGTTAAAAGTTGCATAAAATTAACCATTTATGTTTGGATCTCAAGAATTAACATAAGGCCCATGAGCCAGATAGTATGTATGGAAACCATCTGGGTTAGTGACGAACTTGATGGAGCCTTACTTGTGGGACTGAAAGGATAAGTGAGACCTTTGTGCATCTTACATACTGTACCAGACACCGTCACCTCTTTACTTCCCTGTCCCTCTTGAGGCCCAACAAAGTGTACCCCTCTAAAACAAGGTGAAGCTAGAGAAAACTTTACAGAAAGCAAGTTATTCCTTTACTTGTGACTTGAAGCCAGCCTGGTCAAAAGAGGAGAACTCCACTAAGTCAAAGTAAAAGAAAAACATTCATTGGTGTGTGGTCACAACAGAGGAATAACAAGCAAGGCCTTAAATACTTGAAAATTCAAGTAGCCACTAGAGTAAACAATATCAACAAATATGTCCAGGTGAGATAGACTACTCATTTCATCAAAGATCAAAAGATGCTCTATGAGATTTCTGATTAAAGGAAGGAAGTGTCTCAGGAAAAGAAAACTTTCAGTGCAGTCAGTAAGGCACAGGCATACTATGCTGCTCACGCTATCTAATTTTATCATTGATTTCTAGAATAGCGTCTATATTTTTGAAAAACAAGTTTTTTTCTGGTGTTTAAAACCAAAATTTGAAACATGTGCCCCAAGGGATCTAACTGACTATCTACACCCTTCAAAATACACATACTCAGGAAAAGTATTGGCTGGGTGTTGCTGCCAACAAGATATGCTTTCAGGATAGTTGAAGAAAATACTTTACTTTGTGACCATGATGTAAGCATTCTGTGAGACTGTATGTTACCTTGGAACTGTCTGTAATCATGAAACTATCTGTAATTATTAGTATATAATCGGTAACCAATCAGAATGTCATCATCACAGTATTTATGGATTTTCTTATGGTTGCCCTTCTTTCGCTTGGCTTCCTCTTTTTACTCTGTAAGAATACTTGTATTATGAAATTGTCCTCAGACTACCTGGTTCCATTATCAATGGGCTATGTAGCTTCCCAATTGTAATTGTTTTAAACCCTTAATAAACCTCTCTGTTTTAGCCTGAAACTGTTCACATTTTTCTCTACAACACCATACATTCTCTCATTTAAAAAAAGAAAGTATAGCAATTTGTGTTACCCTGCCTTTAATGTTCTCCATGTATTCTCTGAAGGAGAAAACAATGTAGAATTTCTCCCATGCAAGTACATGACAGCAAAAATGTCCAATTAAGAAAAGAAAGCAGTTTCTCTTACTCAAGTACATGAAGCCAACAAAGTTCTACTTGTTTTCGAAGTACACTTGGTGTAACAGGGATTGGAAAGTTCCAATACATTTTGTTGAAGGAGAAACCAGTAGAGTTTCTCACACAAGTGAAGTTAAAAAAGAGTTTTACCTGTTATCAGCAGACAAATAACAACAATGAAAACAGAAATGTCCATGTTACGTGCATGAGAATGTTGCTTGTAAAGTCTCTGACTGAGAAAAGGCTATACAGCTTCTCCCACTCAAGTACATGAAGCTACCAGAATTTTGTTTTCAAATGCAATTTTTGTTACAATTACTGGGAAGTTCCCAATACATTCTGTGGAGCAGAAAACAATGAAGAGTTTCTTCAGTTCGGTACATGATGGTAAAATGTTCAAGTTTTCAAAGCACATTTTGAGGGACAGGAATGGTCTCAAAATATGAAGGAGACAACAGTTTAGAGGTTCTCCCACTCCCCATTTGCTGCATGACAGCAAATGCAATTTAGGTATTATAAGAAAATCTTAGTCTACAATGACATGAAAGTTCTGTATACTTTGCAATAAAGAAACACCTATACAGATTCTCCCATTTAAGTAGATGGAGTCAAAAGCACTTTACCTGACATCCAAATATACTTGTGTTAATTGTACTGTAATATTCCCCATACATTCAAAAAGGAAAGAACAGTTTCTGCAATTAAAATTGGTGAATCCACCAGAGTTTAACTTGTTTCCAAATTACACTTTTTGTTACAAGGATGGAAAAGTATCCAGTATTTTCTCTGAATTTGGAAACAATGTAGTTTCTCCCATTCAGGTGCATGGTGGCAAATGTATTTTAGGTTTCTCAAGTAAATTTTGATTTAAAAGTATGCAAAAGTTCACAAGTCATTGCTTCAAAGAGAAAATAATACATCACTTCACTCATTCAAGTAAGATGAAGTCAAAAGCCTTTAACCTATTATCCAATAAACAATTTGTGTTATAATCCATAATTCTGTGATGAAGAAAAGAGTGCACAGTTTTTCCTGTTCAAGTACGTGATTACTTTAGAATTTACTTGTTTTGAAAGTACACTTTTTGTCACAAGACAGGAAAGTTTCTAATGTGTTCTCAGAATGGGTAAACCATGCACAGTTTCTCTCGTTCAAGTATGTGATGGAAAAATGCATTTTAGGTTTTCAAAGTGAATCTTGCTTTTGGAGGTAACAAAAGTTCACAACGCATTGCCTGAAAGAAAATAATATGCAATTTTTCTCATTCATGTAGATGAAGTAGAAATGTTTTACCTGTTATACAAAAACACTTTGAGTTACAAGCATGGGAGTGTTTTCTATGGGGCATTTTACTTGATTGACCAAAGAAAATATAGTTTTTCTCATTAAACTACATGATGCCATTAGAGTTTCTCTTCTTTTCAAAGTACCCTTTGTTACAAGGATAGGAAAGTTCACAATACATTTTGTGAAATGGGAAACAACGTACAGTTTCTCCATTCAACTACATGAATCTACCAGAGCTTTGTTGTTTTCAAAGAATACTTTGTGTTACAAGGGCAGAAATTTTAACAATGTATTCTATGAAGAACACAACGTATAGCTTGCCACATTCCAAGTACATGATAACAAAATCTTTACTTTTGATTTAAAAGGTCACAAAGCTTTGCCAAAGGGAAATTAATATACTATTTCTCCCAGTAAAGTAAATGAAGTACAAGTGTTTTAATCTATTACCCCAAAACACTTTATGATATGTGCAGAGGTATATTCTCCATATATCCTCTGATTGAGAAAATAAAGTTTCTCTGGTTCAAATATGTAACACCATTACGGTTGGCTTGTTTTCAAAGTGCACTTTGTTTTACAAGGATGAGAAGGTTCCAATACATTCCCTAAGTGAGAAAACAACATAGTTTCTCCTGTTCAAGTACATGATGGTAAATGGGTTTTATACTTTTCTAGTAAACCCTGGTTTAGAAGAATATGAACATTCACAATAGTAGATGAAGCCAGAACTGTTTACCTGGCATCCCAAAAAACTTTGTTGTACATGCAAGGGAGTGTTCCCTATACTTTCATTGGTTGAAAAAATAAAGCATGTTTTCTCCATTCAAGTACATGATGCCATTAGAGTTTTACATGATTTCAAAGTATTCTTTTGTGTTATAATGATGGGAAAGTTCTTAACACATTCCTTAAAGGACGAAACAATATAGAGCTATCCAGAATTAAATGTTTCTTGAAGGAGAAAAAAATGTCCATTTTTCCCCTGTTAAAGTATGGGACAACTAATGTGTTTTAGATTTTCAAATTTAACTCTGAGTTACAAACATGTGAATGTCATGAGTTCACTGAATGAAAGAGAAGGGAATATACATTTGTCTTATTCAAGTAGATTAAGCCACATGGATATTACATGTTTTTAAAAACACTTTGTGTTACACGCACAGAAATGTTTCCTACACATGCTATGATTTGAAATGTAGTGCAAAGTTTCTCGTATTCAAGTACTGGAAGCCATCAGAGTTTTAGACATTTTCAGTATACACTGTGTTACCTGGAGGAGAATGTTCACTGTATATTCTCTGAAGTAGAAACCAAGGCAGCATTTTTTTCTTTTTCAAACACGGGACAGCAAAATCATTTCAGATTTTCAAAGTAAACTTTGTGTTACCAGGATGTTCATGTTCTCAATTCACTGTGTGAAAAAGACAGTTTCTTACACAGTTTCTGATTAGGAAAAGGTACATACTTTCTCTCATTCTAATACGTGAAGTCAGCAGTTTCATTTTGTAGCTTAACTAACATGAGCATTCCCCACACATTCTCTGAATAAGAAAATATTATTTTCTCCTGTAAAAGTACAAGATGGGTAAAGTATGTTAGCCATTCAAAGTAAACCTTTGGTTACTTACAAGTGTGTACATGTTCCCAATTAATTGCGTAAAAGAGAAATGAATGTGCGGTTTTTCTCATTTGGTAGATTAACTTAGAAATGCTTAATTTGTTACTAAAAAATACTTTGTATTACATGCACAAGAACGTTTCTTTTACATTCTTTGATGGAGAAAAGAATGTAAATGTTTTTCCTATTCAAATAAGTGAAATCACAAGTCAAAAGTTTGTGTCCAGGTGACACAAAGTGCAATTTGACCACAGTTAAAACTCTGGTGGCTTCGTGTGCTAGAATTGGAAAAATTTTATATTCTATTCACAATCTAAGAACAAAAAGTAGTGTTCACTTTAATATAATGCGTAATGTTTTTCAGAAAGAGGTAACTGAAAAAAAAAAAAAACACACAGTGCATAATTTCTCCCACTCCAGAACAGGATGGTAAATGTAGTTTAAGTTTTCAAAGCAAATGTTGTTTCATAAAAAGTTTCATGTTCCCAGTTGACTGCATAGAAACTGAAAAAAACCGGTTTCTCTTATTACGTAGGTTAAGTCAGCAGGTTTTATGCTGTTAAAAAATATACTACATGTGCAAGAATGAGTCTCAAATATTATTTAATTAGAAAAGAATGTTAAGTTTCTCCCACTCAAGTACATGAAGGCACCAGGGCTTTAGGCAGTAATGGGGAATATATAATATGTACTTTATGGAACATGGATGTGATTATACCTTACACAAGCCCTGAACAAGAAACCAATACTGCATCTCCCATTCAAGTACAAGATGGAAATGATTCACTTTTGTTTAGCAAACCTTGTGTTACAAGAAATTGTATATTCCCAGTTCACTGAATGAAAAAGAAAGTGGAGTATAGATTCTATTATTCTAGTTGATTAAATAAGAGGGTTGTATCTCTTTTAAAAAGTCCTTTGTAAAGATGCCTGAGAGTCATTTTTAGAATGAGAAAAGAAAGCAAAGTTTCTCACTTTCAAGAACAGTAACCCACCAGGGTTTTAGATGTTTTCAATACAAACTTTTGGTTATTGGGACTTGTATGTGCCTTGCTCGTCCTATGAAGGAGAAAGCAGTGCAGTTTCTCCTGTTCAAGCACATTGCCTCAAAAATGATGTCATTTTGCTAAGTTGCCTGTGTCATCAAGTACTGCATGTTCCCAATCGACTGCATGAAAGAGAAACTACAATGCAGTTCCTTTCATTCTACTTGATTAAGTTATATTGTTTTACTTGTTTTTAAGATGCAGGTTGAACATATGTAAGAAAGTTCTGATTACATTCTCTGAGTGGTAAAAGAATGTAAGTTTTCTCACTTTCAAGTACATGAAGCCAACAGAGACGTAAAGTTTTTCAATATGTGCTTTGCGTTACAAAGACTGATTGTGCCTCATACAATTCCTGAATGAGAAACAAAGCAGTTTCTCACATTCAATACAGGATGGCAATAGTGATGTAGTTTTGCTAAGTAAACCTTATGTTGCAAGAACATGCTTGGTTCCAGTTCACTGCATGAAAGGGAAACCAAAATATAGTTTCTGTTTTTTAGATTATTAAGTTAAAGGTTTCGTCTGTTTTTAAAAACTCTGCGAAGCCAAGCCGTCAAAGGAGAATGTAATTTCTCCCTTTCAAGAACATAAAACCATGAGTTTTAAGTGTTTTCAAGGTGAACTTTGGGTTACCAGAACTTGTATGTGCCAATCACATTCTAAGAAGGAGAAAATAGTTATTCTTGTCCTAGTACTTTATCACAAAAATAATGTAGTTTTGTTAAGTAAACCTTGTGTTTCAAGAACACACATGTTATCAATTTACAGGATAAAAGAGAAATCAAAACATAGTTTTTCTTATTCCAGTTGGTTAAATTAGAGGATTTCATGTGTTATTAAAACATCCTCTGCAAAGAAGCCCCAGATTCATTCTCTGATTGGAAAAAGAATGTAAAGTTTCTCCTTTCCAAGAATGTGAAGCCACCCAGGTTTTAGATAATTCCAATGTGATCTTTGGGTCACCAGTACTTTTATGTGCCTTTAGCATTCCCTGAAAAACTCTCAAATGCAACCCACTGCCTTTGAGTTAATTCTGACTCATAGTGACCCTATAAGACAGAGTAGAAGTGCGCCATAGAGTTTCTAAGCAGTGCCTGTTAGATGCAAACTGCCTATCTTTTAGTTACCAGATGTAGCACTTCAATTCAGAGTTTCTCTTGCTAATGTACATTACTGAAAATGTGATGTAGTTTTGCTAGGTAAACCTTGTATTACCAAGATCTGTAAGTTCCTGAAACCTTGCATGAAAGAGAAACAGAAATATATATTTTCTCATTCTACTTGATTAAGTCGGAAGGTTTTATCTGTTTTTGTTTTTACATCACACTGTCCTTCTACACCAAAGACCTGAAAAACTATGTAACCAGAGACAAATGTCAGTACTGGAACTTGAATTGTCAAATGAAGAGCTAAAAATCTCAGTCAAAAACCAAATGGAATAAGAAATTGACAGGAAACATCAGGGAGAAGAAATATAAGAGAAAGTTCCCTATAAGCTAATCCAGCGTGATATTGCCATCTTGGACCACTTAAGTAAGAGCGATGAACAGAAAATGCAGGACAGCAGTTTTACGGAGGTCTTGATGCAGGGCAAAGCACCTTGTGGCAAGTGAGCCACAATTTCCCATCCTACAACTTGTCCCTGCTGGTCTACTTCTGATGCCTCTTGGCTGGCTGTGATGGCTCAGTAAGCTGGGAGTAAAGTGTCGTACCATAATCACATTCACTAAAAGCAGACAGAAAAAAATTTGAGAGCAGCTGGAGTAAAACAAAGTCATATAAAGAAGACAAATAACAAGAATAATCCCTGATTATTTAGCAGAAACGAAGGCAATAGGATGGTACATATAAAACCTTGAGAGGAAAAAAAAAATTGGCAACTAAGAGTAACATATCCCACAAAATTCTCAGTCAGTCAGATATGATGCTGAAATTAGGGCATTTCCAGATAAATAGGAATTAAAGGACTATGTAAAAACCAAACCAAATTTATAACGATTATTAAACAGAGTCCTTAGTCTGAGAACAAACAATGTCAGGCCACAGCCTGAATCTAGGACAAAGGGTTGTACCACTCAGAAAACTTGTGAGGAAATGAATTCTCAAAGATTATCCAAAAGCAAATCATTGCAGCATGGAACCAAAGAGGTTAATCTGTAAATGATAGCAACCTCAGAACACCAGCAGAGTGAGTAAGTGATGCAGAGACACAACTTGCTAATGGAGTCAAAGGTGATGTGATACGAAATAACAGTGGAGGACAAGGGTGGACTTCAAGGTAGCCACAAAGAATAGTAACAACTTACTCATCAGTAAAGAAGAAAAACACAAAGCCTCAAAAACAAAAGGGATGAAAAATAAACCCACAAATCAAAGGGATTCAGCATAGGAGAGTAATAGGGACAAAGAAAATATCCACAGCACACACGCACAAAACCTTACCAAAAATGGTAGCAATAATATGCTGTGTACAAGACACATGTTTCAACAATAAAGATGCCTGGTACTAATGCAACCTCAGATTCACTGACCAATGAAACAGAACTGAGAACCCAAATGTAAACTCATCCACCTATGGCCACCTGATGTTCTATGAGGGCCCAAAGTCCATCTAATGGAAAATGAACAGTCTTTTTAGCAGATTGTTTTGGCAAAACTTTATGTCGTCTTACAACATGGAGCAAACTGGGGGGCATTATGTTGAATGAAATGAGTCACAGAGGGACATATGTAAACACATGAGAAGGTTTATATATAGAAAAAATCTTTGATAGTTACCAAGAGTGGGAGAGATGAGGAAGCAGGGAAAAGTAAAATAATTAAATAAAAGTTACGTTGAAAATTAACACTACTCAGACAGGCTGGAGAATGTTTCTTGTACGCTCTCTTTACAGAAGGAGAATGTAGAGTTTCTTTCTTTGAAGCATGTGAATCTGCCAGGGTTTAGAACATTTCAAAACAAAGTCTAGATTAATGAAACTTTAATGTACCTTTCACACTCACTGAAGGACAAAACAATACAGAATCTGTGCCATTTTCTTACAAATGGCAAATCAATGGATTATTTCTAAGCAAACCTTGTGTTCCAAGAACATGTATGTTCCAAATTCTCTACACAAAAGATAAAATAGTTTCTCTCATTCTAGTTGATAAGAGCAGATGATTTTATCTGTTTTTAAAAAACAGTAGTGTATTTTTCTGAGGAACACATATTTTTTCTTTTATTTATTGTGATTGAGTGAAAGTGTACAATCCAGTTTAAATTTATATGCCTGTCTATCTGCAACTCCTTCTGCTCTCCTTGCCCTGTGACAGCACATTCCTCCTTTCTGTTCTATACATGTCATATCCTCTTAAGAATCTCCTGTCCCCTCCTCTCCACCCTCTGCACTCCCCTCTAGTAAGAGGCCAGTAGGACAACATCCTCTAGATGCACAGAACCATAAAGTGCATACGTCATACATGGTCACTCTGTGTCCTTGAATCCAATCCATTGCTGTCCAAAGAGTTGACCTCAGTAATGGTTTATGATCAGGGGCAGCATCAGGTCTAGGGGCCATGCTCCCAGGGGAATCCTCAGGCCTTTGGACCATCAATAGCAGTCTTTAGTGGAGTTCTCAGGGAGCACCCCTTTTTTTCTCATGTTACCTCTGGGACTCAACATTGTGAGGCCCATCACAGCTGTCATTGGTAGTGGATGGGCACCATCTGGTTCTTCTGGTCACATGTTGATATAGTCACCTACTCACATGGGTTTTTTTGACTTCTGGTTTCTCTATCCCCTATGTCGTTGTTGTCTTTGGTGATCATCTGTTCCAGATGAGTTGGGATCATATGGTGTACCACAGACGGCAGCTTCCTAGCTTTTAAGACGCCAGACACTGCTTACCATTATGGGGTGCAGAGGACTCTCTTAGCAATAGGCTAGTTTTGCCAGTTGGTCTCGATGTACCCTGAGAGTATGGTCCCTGGACCCCAACTTCTGCTGCTCTGTTCTTGCAATATTAAGGTAAGATTGGGAGAGTTTTCAGATTATATTGAAGTCCAGTTACTTTGATCTTCTTTTTAATGTGTGCTGTCACTGATATTACCCAGCCAAATTGCTATCAACTATTTAATCTATAAACAGCCCCCTCCCTCCCTTGCAGCCATCAAAGAGTCTTTTCTTCTGTGCATGAGTCTGTTTTTAAGTCCTTATAGTAGGGGTCTCATACAACATTTGTCCTTGTGCCACTGACTAATTTCATTCAACGTGATGTCTTCCAGTTTAAACCAGGTTATGAGGTGCTTCCTAAAGTCATCATTGTTCTTTATCATTGCATAATTTTCCCTTGAGTATATCTACCACAGTTTGTTTATCCATTTAGCTGTTGTTGGTCATCTGGATTGATTCCACCTTTTTGCTATTGTGGACTGTGCTGCAACGAACATTTGGGTGCGTGTACGTGTTTGTGTGACTGCCCTTGCTTCTGTAGGGTATATTCCAATCAGTGGGATTGCTGGATCAAATGGTATATCTATTTCCAGCTTTTTAAGGAAGTGCCAGATTGCTTTCTAAAGAGGTTGTACCAGTTTGCAATGCCACCAGCAGTGTAGGAGAGTTCCAATTTCTCCGCAGCTTCTCTAGCATTTGTTGTTTTGTGTTTTTTGGATCATGGCCAAAGTTTTTGGGACGAGATAGTATCTCATTGTCATTGGGTTTCTTTAGTAGCCAATGATTGTGAGCATTTCCACACTTGTCTTTTGGCTGCCTGGATATCCTCTTTAGAGAAATGTCTATCTCCTTTGCCCAATGCTTAACTGGGTTATTCATTTCTAGTTGATATTTTGCAGAGTCAGATGCAACTCGACAGCACTGGGCTTGGCTTGTAGATCACGGAGATCAGACATTGGTCTGACATATAGTTGCCAAATATCTTTTCTCATTTTGTAGGTCATCTTTTAATTCTTTTGGTAAAGTCTTTGGATGAGTAGAAGTGTTTGATTCTTAATAGTTCCCATTTATCTATTTTCTCTTCTGCTGATGGTGCTTTGTGTGCTGAGTAACATTTCTTATGCATTATCTGAATGGGAAAGAATGTTAACTTTTTCACTAACTAGTACATTCATCCACCAGAATTTTAGATGTTTTCAATAGGAAGTTTGGATTACCTGGGCATGAATTTGCCTCAGACAGTCTCTAAGTGAGAAAACAATGAGAATTGCTGCTATTCAAGTATAGGACTGCTAAGTGGATGTAGTTTTGCTAAGTAAACCTTGTGTTACAAAAATATGTAAGTTCCTGAAACTTGGTATGAAACAGTAATCAAAAGACAGTTTTTTTCTTATTGTAATTAATTAGATCAAAGGGTTTTGTCTGCTTTTTTTTAAAAAAAAAAGTTGAGTAAAAACCTATGATTGTTTCTTGTACATTAATCTACTGAGAAAAAATGTAAAATTTCTTCCCTTCAAGTATGAGAATTCAAGTATAGGTGGAAAATCAATGAAGTTTTGCAAACAAAACCTTGTGTTCCAAGACTGTGCATGTTCCCAATTTGCTACATGAAAGAGAAACCAAACTATACTTTCTCTCATTCTGGCTGATTGGTTTGTCCTATTCAAATATGTTGAGCCACTATGGTTTTAGACATTTTAAATGGGATATTTGGTTTGACTAGTCTCAAATGTGCCTTTCACATATTCTGAATGAGAAAACAAAGTAGAATTTCTGCTGTTCAAGTACACAAAGTCAAAATCTATGTAGTTTTAATAAGGACAACTTGTATTACAGTAACATGTAAGTTCCTAATTCACTGCATGAAAGAGAAACCAAAGTGTAGTTTCTTTCACTCTGGTTGAATAGATCAGAAGGTTTTATTTATTTATTTATTTTAAAAAAACAACTCTATTCATACATCCTCCAGAAAGTTTATTGTACATTCTCTGAAGGGGAAAGGCATGTAAAGTTACTCTCACTCAAGTACATTGAGCCACCAGAGTATTACATGTTTTCAATACGAACTTTTGGTTAATAGAATTATTAACAGAAATTATCTAAAGGAGAAAACAACAAAACACTTCTGTGTAAGGATAAGACTGCAAAAGGAATGTAATTTTGCTAATGAAAACTTGTGCTGCAAGAATGTGTATTTTGTCAAATCACTACATGAAAGAGAAACTAAATACACTTTCATTCTAGTTGATTATATTAGACGGTTTTAACAATATTGAAAAACCGATGTGGACATGCTTGATCATAGGGTCGCTATGAGTCGAACCCAACTCGATGGCAGTGGTGGACATACTTGAAATCTTTTCTCACATGTACCAAATGGGGGGAAAACATGTAAAGATTCTCAAGTACCGGAATCCACCAGGGATTTTGATCTTTTCAGTAGGAACCCTTAATTACCAAAATTCGAATGTACCTGATACAATCACTGAACAAGAAAAAAAATGCAAAGATTCTTCCATTCAAACACTGGGACACAAAAATGATGTGGCTTTGCTAAGTAAACCTTGTGTTATCAAGAGGTGCATGTTTCTGATTCATTGCATGAAAGAGAAACCAAAATAATTTCTCTTGTCACTGAGAAAAGAATGTCAATTTTCTCCCATTCAAATATGGTGAGGTCTCATGGTTTTAACAGTTTTCAATAGGAAATGTTGGTTAACTGGAGCTGAATGGGTCTTTCACATTCTCTGAAGAAGAAAACAATGCAGAGTATTGTTCTATTCAAGCATACGGCAGCAAAAGCAGAGTAATTCTGCTAGGTAAACTTTTTCTTACTTTAACGTGAATGTTCTCAATTCACTAAATGAAAGAGTAACCGGAGCAGAATTTCTCCCCATTTTGTTGATTAGATCAGATGGTTTTAAAAAATATGGGGTACAGGGATGAGAATTACTCTTATACATCCTCTTACTGGGAAAAGCATGTAAAGATTCTGCCTTTCAAGTTTGTTAAGCTGCCACCAGGGTTTAGACGCTTTTTTTTGGAATATTGCATTAAAGGAAATCAAATTTGCTTTTCATGTTCTCTGAAAGAGAAAACATTGCCAAGTTTCTCCTGCAAAAGTACAAGGCAGCTAAGGAAACCTTGAGTTACAAACACACGCAAGCTTCCGGTTCACTGCAATAAACCGTAACCAAAATACAGTTTCTCTCATTCCAGTTGACCACATCAAAGTGATTTATCTGTTTTTAAGAAACATAGTTGTATGCTTTTGAGAATGTTTCACAAATATTCTCTTAGTGGGAAAACAATGTAAAGATTCTCCCTTCTAAGCAGGTGAAGCTTCCAGGGTTCTAGATGTTTTCCTTACAAACATTGTGTTTTTGGAATGTGAATGTGTCTTTCACATTCTCTAAAGGATAAAGCAGTGCAGAGATTCTATTGCTCAAGTGCAGAGAGGCAAAAGCACATTCATTTTACTAAAGAAAACTTGTGTTGTAAGAACATGCATGATCACAGTTCACTGTATGAAAGAGAAACCGGACTAAGTTGCTCTCGTTCTAGCTGAATAGATCGGAGTGTTATGATGTATTGTTGAAAACTATTAGGAGTACACATCCATGAAAGTTTTTTCTTTATACACTTTCTGAGTAGGAAATGAATATAAAAATTTTCCCTTTCAAGTACACGAAGCTTAGGTGTTTTCAATAGGAACTTGTAATTACTGGGACATTAATGTGCCTTATACTTTCTCTGAAGGAGAAAATGCAGATTATCCTCCCCTTCAAGCACAGGACAGAAAAAGCAAAATAAACCTCACTGTATTAGAATGTGAATATCCCTGAAAGATAAGCCAAAATACAGTTTCTTTCATTCTAATTAATTAGATCAGAGGATTTTATCTGATATTTTATTTTATTTAAATGTGTGTACATGCCTTAGATTTCTTATGCATTCTCTTCCTTAGAAAAGAATGTTATGTATGATTCTTCCACTCACCCTTCCAGGGTTTTTGAAATTTTCAGTAGAAACTTGGGATTGTCAAACATAGGTGAACACTTCAAAGTCTTTGAAGAAGAAAACAATGCAGAGTATTCTCCTGTTCAAGTACAGGAAGACAAAAGCAATGTAGTTGTGCTAAGTAAAACTTGTATTACTTGAACATGAATTTTTCCACTGTACTTCATGAAGGAGTAACAAAAATATAGTTTCTCACATTCCAATTTATGTGATAAGAGGGTTTTATCTGTTTTTAAAGAAATGTATGTAAATGACTGAGAATAATTCTTAGACATTCATTAACTTGAAAATAATGTAAGGTTTCTGTCATTCACCTATGTTAATCAACCAAGATTTTAACTAATTTTAATAGGAAGTTTTAGCTGGTGGTAATTGAATGTGTCTTTCACATTCTCTGAAGGAGAAAACAAAGCAGTTTCTCCTACTTAAGTACAGAGTTGACTAATGCATGTTTGTTTTGCTAAGAATATCTTATGTTACAAGAATGTGCATGTCCCCGATCCACTGCACAGAAGAGTAACCAAATGTCAAGTTTCTGCCTTCCAAGTATAGGATGCTTCCAAGTATGTGATGCTTCTAGTCTTTTGAATATTTTCAATAGGAACTTCAGATTAATAGGACCTAAATATGTGCTTTTCATATTTTTTAACAGAGAAAACAATTTCAAGTGTTCTATTCAGGATCAAATAGAAAAAGCAATGTAACTGTGATAGGTAAACTTTTGGAAAATAATTATACTAACTAAATCTTGTTTGATTAGAATTTGAATGTTCCCAGTTCACTCACTACATGAAATGGAAACCAAAATACAATTTCTCTCATTCTTGTGGATTAGTCAGAGAGTTTTATTTGTTTTTAAGAACCATGTGTGGGTTGAGTCAAGATGGCTGACTAGACACATGTCTCCTTAATTCTCTCTTGAACCTAAGGCCCAGACTGAGAGTTGAATGGAGCTCTCTGGACACCCATTGAGTCCTAGAACATGGCATAGGGCTGTTGGTTTGGACTTCATGCCACTGAGTGGGAAGCAGCTTATCTTTGGCTGAGCCCCACTCTGGTTGAATTGGCTGGCTACAGTGGACTGAGGGTAACTGATATTTTTAACTTTTTTTCTTTTTGTTGGCTGGCAGCAGGAGAGTGACTCAAAGAGCAGATACTCAGACCTCGCAGTGCTAAAGTGATCAGTGGGCAGAATAGCCACATTTTGAGAGCCTGGGTCCAGGCTCAGAGCACCACAACTCCTCCACCTTCTCTTTTTGGACCTCTACCATAGATTCTGCTGTTTAGTGCAGCTGGGACAGATTGACCAGGACCCTGTTTTGTTTGACTGGGAGGCAGAAATACCCAACTGGCGGCCTCATTAGGGGCTAATTCCCAGTCTAGGAGGCAGTCCCAGTCCAGGGAGTGCATTGCCAGCAGAAAAGCTGTGCTTAGCACGGTGTAGCCTTACAGAAGGGGCCCAGAAGGGAATGACAGCAGACAAGTAGCCTGTCCTGCTTTGAACTACATTACAGCATCTGGGAACAGCTGACAAGGCCACTCTCTTGTCAGCTGGAAGAAGGGGCTTGCCACACCTGACAACCTGACTGATATTGAAAGTGGTCACAGAGCTTTTACCTTTTAAAATAAGACTGCCTAGAAAAATAACTTTGGTGCAGTTCATTGGCATCTCTTCCAGCCTTTACTGACTCACATTATAGGGTCAGCTGATGCCCCCCCCCAGTGACCCCATAAGTAAGGCCATGCCATTGTCAGCTAGGAGGTGGAGCCTGCTACCCCAGAGATTCCACTGGGCCCACTGACTGGAGTACATACAGGTATCTGGGGATCAACTTCCTCCTCAGAACTGCACCTCAGCTGCTGTTAAGGCAACACCTGAAAATATAAACAACCTCTAGATGTCTAGAAGGCAAAAGACTTTAATGAAACATTTAAAAATAAACGTTCATCCATGACTCCAGAAAACTCCCCAAATAAAGAATCAAAGAACTTTCCAGATGAAGAAGACTTTCTGAAACTATTGGTGGTTGAGTACAAAAGGATTATATAGAGAGCCCTCCTGCCAGCCAAGTGCCATTGAGTCAGATCCGACTCATGGTGACCCTAGAGGCCAGGGTAGAACTGACCCCTAGACATTACACAAAATGCAGCAAGCAAAGTGGAAAATTAAGCAAGCTGTTCAATCTGATGGAAGATCAATAATAAAATTACAGAATTAGACAATTCAATTGAAAGCCAAAAGAGCAGAATTGAACATCTGGAAACTAGACTTTCTGACTTGGAAGATAGAGCTACTGACACCAGCGCATATGAGGAGAAGTCCGAGAAAAGAAACAAGAAAAATCAAGAAGCAGTAAGGAATATGTGAGACTCTATCAAGAGGAATAATCTATGATTAATTGGAGTTCCTGAGCAGGCAGGGATACCTGAAAACACAGAGAGTATTGTTGTTGAGCTGCTGACAGAAAACTTCCCTGAAATAATTTAAGAACACAAATATCCAAGATGGGTTTTCAATAGTACATTAAAATTGACCCTAAAAGAAAGACACCAAGACATATTATAATCAAGCTTAACAAAATTAAACATAAGCAGAAACTCTTAAAGGCAGTGAGAGTCAAAGCAAAGCTAACATTCAGAGTGAAGCGCTGTAGGCTTTCACCTGACTTCTTGGCAGAAACGATGTTGGCAAGGAGGCAGTGGGATGGCACATTCAAAGTCTGGAAGGAGAAAAACTTCTAATCACGAATTATATATCCTGCAAAACTGTCACATATGAAGATGAAATTAAGACATTTGCAGATAAACTGAAACTTAGAGACTTTGTAAAAAAAACAAACCAAATCTGCAAGAAATATTGAAAGAAGCTCTAGGCTTAGAAAATCAAAACCATGAAGTCTATGTTTAAGGAGGCAATGCAAGACACAACATCCAGAAACATACTCAGTTAGCCAAGCCAGCCAAGTGCCGTTGAGTCGGATCCAATTTTAGAGAAGGCACAAATCTTAATTAAAGCCATAATATTGAAAGAAGAGATCCAGTGATCATATCATGAAAACTAAGATACCATCACATTAAAAAGAGGATATACTACAGTAGTTCTATTCCTTTCAGATGGAGAGGAAGTTAATAAGATATGTAGAAGTTAAAATTGAGTTTAAACTTAGATTATTAAGGTGGATCATAGGTGTAACCACAAAGCACAATGAAGATGCAACATATCAAAACAAGAAATGTAACACAAGAGTCTCAACAAACACAAAACCAACACTGAAATGGATGAAAAAATCAACCCATGAAGAATGCCCCAGAACAGAAAATTAACAGCAACAGAGAATACACCAATAGAAAAATAAATACATCAAAATGACAGCACTGAACACATGCCTATCAAGAATTACACTGAATGAAAATGGACTGAACGATCTAGTAAAGAGACAATGAATGACATCTTGGATCAAAAGACACTACACATCTATATGTTGCTTACAAGAAACTCACCTTAGACTTAAAGATATAAACAAACTGGAAATTAAAGGATGGTATAATACATACCAAGCTAACAATATACAAAGAAGAGCAGATGTGGCAACACTAATCTCAGATAAAATAGATTTTAATGTAAAATCCACCATCGTGGACAACGATGGTCACCATTTACTGCTGAAAGATTCAATACAAAATCAGGACTTAACAATATTACATATTTCTGCACCCAATACTACAGCATCTAAATATATTAAAGAAACACTGACTACATTAAAAAATGAGATAGATCACTCCACAGTAATAGTGGGAAACTTCAACACCATGCTTTCAGTATTGGATAGATCTTCTAGACAAAAGCTCAGTAAAGACCCAGAAGACTTTATTGTCACAATTAACCAATTAAACCTCATTGACATATACAGAACATTTTATCCCTCAACAGATAACTATATCTTCTTCTCCAATGCACAGAATAGACCATGTGTTAGGACACAAAGCAAATCTCAACAAAATTCAAACCACTTAATTATTGCAAAGCATCTTCTCAGACCTTAAAGCCATTAGTGTCCATAAAGCCATGAAAGTCTAAATCAATACCGGAAAAAACATAGATAGAAATGGGAACATGTGGAAACTGAACACCACCTTGCTAAAAAAGCCATGGGTTATAGAAGTAATTGAGGATGAAATAAAGAAATTTATAGATTCAAATGAGAATGAAAACACTTCCTACCAGAACCTGTGAGATGCAGCCAAAGCAGTGCTCAGAGGTCAATTTATCTCTATAAATGCATGGAAGTAGGAAAGGACCTAAACCAAAGAATTAACCTGACAGCTGGAACAAGTAGAAAGAGAGCAATGGAGGAACCCCTTCAGATACCAGGAGAAAAGACAACATAAAGATTAGAGCAAAATTAAATGATTTAGAGAACAGAAGAATAACTGAAAAAATTGATAAGACCAAACTGGTTTTTTGAAAGATTAACAGAACTGACAAACCATTGGCTAAACTTACTAAAGAAAAACAGGAGAGGAAACAAATAACCCAAATAAGAAATGAAATGGGAGATGTCACAACAGATCCAACAGAAATCAAAAGTATCATAACAGAATACTATGAAAGACTGTACTCTAATAGATTCGAAAACCTAGAGGGAATGGACAAATTCCTAGATTTATATCACCTATCAAAATTATCACAAGGAGAAGAACCCAACACAAAATAAGAGATTGCAAAAGTCATAAAAAAACTACCAACCAAAACCAGCGCTGTCCCAGAAGGAGAATTCTACCAAGCTTTTAGACCAGAGTCAATCTCAGTACTACTGAGACCATCTGACTGCATAAAAAGGGATGAAATACTCCCACATTCATTCTATGAAGTCAGCATAACTCTGATACAAAAGCCAGGGAAAGATCCAACAAAATAGGAGAACTGCAGACCAATATCACTCATGAACCTCAAAAACATATATGATCACATGTTCCAATCACTCAAAAATCTTCAACAAAATCTTAGCCAATAGAATTCAACAATATACCAGAAAAGTAATTCGTCATGACCAAATTGGATTCATACCTGGGATGCAAGGCTGGTTCAACATCAGAAAAACAATTAATGTGATCAGTTACATAAATAACACAAAAGATAAGGATCACTTGATTTTTGCCAGTCAATGCAGAAGGGCATCTGATAAAGTCCAACATCCATTCATGCTAAAAACTCTCAGTAAAATAGGAATAGGAAATAAATTCCTCAACACAATAAGAGCCATCTATGCAAGGCCAACCACCTATGTCATCCTGAAACAGAAGACGTTGAAAGAATTCCCCCTGATAACAGGAGCTACACAATGATGCTCACTCTCACCTCTCCTTTTCAACATTGCACTAGAAGTTCTGGTCTGAGCTATTAGACAAGACAAAGAAATAAAAGGACATCCACGTTGGCAAAGAAGAAGTAAAAGAACCATGTGTGTACATTCCTGAAAGTATTTCTTGTAGATGCTCTTTCTGGAACAAAAATGTAAAGTTTCTCCCATTCAGGATGGTGAAGTCATCACTGCTTTAGCTCTTTTCAATAGGAAGTTTAAGTCAATAGTTTAAGTCAATGTTTAAGTTTAAGTTTAAGTTTAGTTTAAGTTTAAGTCAATGTGCCTTTCACATTCTCCAAAAGAGAAAATAATGCAGTTTCTCCTGCTGAAGTACACGATGACAAAAACATTTTTGTTTATTCTAAGGAAACTTTGCATTACAATCACATGCATGTTCCCAATTTATTACAAGGAAGAGTAATCAAAATAAAATTTCATTCTAGTTGAATAGATCATAGTGTCTTATGTGTTGTTAAAACACACTCTAAATACATTTCTGAGAAGGTTTCTTATACATTCTCTGAACAGGGAAAGAATATAAAGTTTCTCACTTTCAGCTGTGTGAAGATTACAGGACTGTAGGTGTTTCTAATTGGAATTTGGGGTTACTGGGAAATGAATGTGTCTTTCCTAGAGAATAGAGTTTATGCACAAAAAATCAAAGTCACAGTTTTCATTAGCTTAATATCTTCCCTGTTTTAAGAGTATTTTTTATTAAGAGTTTTCCTTTGGTCATAATAAGAAAATACACAGGATGTATGTGCCTCTAAACTGTGTTTCAGGAAATCATTAACAATTCATCTGTTTACAGCCACATCTATCCCACAACAATTGGTTGCTGAGGGAGAATATTCCACAGGGAGAGGGAGGACTGGTGGATCAGGGACCAAAGTCAAGTGTCACTTTTATCACTTATTTGGTACCAAAAGCTTTGTTTTGCCTGGTGAGAGTACTGGGGAAATTTGGGCTAACTGGCCCAGAATCATTCTGCATCATTCACACTTGTGCTTGTAGACGTGTGTTCTTGCATACAAGTTCTGACAATTAAGTCTGAGAACTTAATTGTTCTAAGTGTATTCATTGCTGAATATCACTGCAGTCATCTTCAAAGTACTCCCCTTGGGAAGCTGTGCACTGACGCCAGTGCCTAGTTTACCATTCAGGAAAATTTTGGAACTGTTTCTGGAATGAGCATTGCGCACAGTGGCATGGTGGCAAGTTCACTAACTTAATTGTATAGTTGTCTGTGAGGGAGTTTTTAGCCAGTAAACAAATAATTGTTTTGGAACATCCTCCCTACTCATTTCATCTGGCCCCCAGTGACTTTTTTCTTTAACCAAAGACAAAGGAAATATTGAAAGGAAGACATGTTGATGACATTCAGGACATCAAGGGTAATAAGATGACAGCTATTATGGCCATTCCAGAAAAGTTCCAAAATTGCTTTAAAGTATGGACCAGGTGCTGGCATTGGTGCATGACTTCCCAAGGGAAGTACTTCAAAGGTGACCATAGTGATATTCAGCAATGAAGTATCTAGCACCTTTTCTAGGATCAGTTCACAAACTTAATGGTCAGTCCTCGTATGTCCCTGTTTGCAAGTTCTTGAGTGTATGATCCTATGTATTTGTGTTCCTATATGTGTGTTCCTCTATATGTGTATGAGTATGTGTTTTTGTGTATGTGTGTGTGCTCCAGTGTATGTACTTGTATGTGTTTATGTTCCTGTGTATTTCTGTGTATATAGGTCACTGTGTGTGTGTTCTTGTGTTTGTATTCTTGTGTGTGTCTTCATATATGTGTTCCTCTGTATTTTTGTATGTGTTTGTGCTCCTGTGTGAGTACGTCTTGTGTATATTCCAGTATGTTTCTTTCTATGTGGGTGATGCTGTGTCTTACTCATCTAGTTCTGCCATAACAGAATATACCACAAGTGAACGGCTTTAACAAAGAAAAACTTATTTTTTTCACATTCCAGTGTGCTAAAAGTCAAATTCAGGCTATTACTTTCAGGGGAAGACTTTCTCTCTGTCAGCTCTGGAGGAAGGACACTCTTGTCAAGCTTCCTCCATTCGAGGAGGTTCTTAGGTACAGAGACCAAAGGACATGCTCTACTCTTGGTACTACCTTTGTGGTGATGTAACATTCCCATATGTCTGCTTTCTTCATTCTTTTCTATGCCAAGAAATTGCCTCAAGACACAGTGCAATCTTGTAAATAGAGTCCTGACTCACCAACACAACTGCTGTTCATTTTGCCTCAGTAACACCAGCAAGGCAGGATTTCCAACACACCGAAAAATCACATAACACAAGGAAGCATGGCTTAGCCAAATTGATATACAAATTTTTGAGGGACACAATTTAATGTATGACATGCTGCATGCATATACATTCCCTTGTGTTTCTGTATGTGTGTTTGTTTTTGTGTATGTGTGTGTTCGTGGGTGTTTTCTTATGCCTGTGTGTTTGCCTGAGTTACATAAAAGCTCTCTGGATTCAGCAGTGAAAATCTAGATGAGTTCATGAACAAAATCATACAAAAATCACTTGAATTATTAAACTTTATGTCTGGGCATGTCATGTGTTGATTCTTTCTGCTTCTGAAAAAAGGTTATTAGGATTTTCAGATGAGGCTTTCTTCTCAGAAAACAGCATGGGGAAACCACTCCAACAACAACAACAAAATATTGAATTCTAGTATTCATTATGGAGCCCTGGTGGATGACAAGTGAAGAAGTTGACTGCTAACTGAAAGGTCAGTGGTTTGAATCCACCAGCTGCTCCTTGGAAACCCTACAGTTGTACTGTCCCCTATCAAGTTACTTTAAGATGAAATTGACTCGATGGCAATTTTATTTTATTTTATCATAGTATTAATTGCAAATGCCTAGATTTGACTAAAATGTTGCAGAGCTTTGATGACATTCAAATGATATAAAGGGCAAACAAGGTAAATCTATATTCTTTTATGAGATCAAAATGCTTTCCACCCTTTAAGTATCACTAGGTACATACCTTAAGCTTTGCACATTTTTATTTATTTTCTCTTCGCTTGTCTTATGTTTTGGGCGGGGAGGGGAACTTCATAAAATTCTCTCCTGAAGTCATTTTCCTATAATGTCTCTAAGCAAGCTATTCCAGTTGTAACCATTAGAGGGCAGAAAAATCTTAATCATTAGAATGTTGACTCTGTCAGTGTGGAAATAAAGATCTCTAGGCATTCTTGTGACCTTGATTTTCCCACATTTGGTAATTAGCGTAACTCTATTGGCACTTGGCTTGGCTTGGCTATGATGCCTAGTGAAAACCTTGGTATAGTTAAGTGCTATGTCTGCTAACCCAAAGGCCAGCAGTTGAAATCCTCCAGGCGCTCTTTGAAAACTCTATGGGGTCCACCAGGTACTCCTTGGGAACTCTATGGAATAATTTGGCTTGCTGCTGTGAGTCAGAATTGACTCAACAGCACTGGGCTTATTTCAGTTTATGATGTCTAGTAGAGCCAGAGATCCTTAATGAACATGAAACTAAAGTCGAACCAGTTGCTGTTGAGTTGATTTTGACTCAGGGTTTCCCCACATGCTGAGGTATAGAATTGTGCTTCATAGGGGTTTCAAGGCAGTGGTTTTTTGGAAACAGCTTGCAAGGCCTTTCTTTTAAGTAGGTACAAAAAACAAACCTTTTGGTTAGTAGTCAGCACTTAGTCATTTGCCACCCTGGACTCCTTAAGGAACATAGACAAATCTTTTCCTCTTAATTGATATTCTAGGTGTTAGTGAGCTCAGATGAACTGATATTGGCCATTCTGAATTAGACCGATGGTCTACTATGCTGCGAATGAAAACTTGAAGAGGACTAGTGCTGTATTCATCATCAAGAAGAATATTTCAAGATCTGTCCTGAAGTTCATTGCTGTCAGTGATAGGATAATATTCACACACCTATAAGGAAGCACAGTCCATGAGTCGGATCTGACTTGATGGCACTTGGCTTTGGCAGTTAATACAACTGTTTTAGTCATCTAGTGCTGCTTTAACAGAAATTTTGTGAGTGGATGGTTTTCAAAACAGAAACCTCTGTCACAGTCCAGCGAGCTAAAAGTTTAAATTTAGGTTGTCAGTTCCAGGGGAAGGCTTTGTTTGCTGGCTCTGGAAAATGTCCTTGTCATTGATCTTTCCCTAGACAAGGAACTCTAAGGCACAGGGCCCTAGAGTCCTTGGCAAAGTACATGTTGTGCTCCCAGCTCTTGATGATGTGAGGTGCCCAACTCTCTGCTTGCTTTGCTTTCCTTATGTCACAAAAGATTGGCTCAAGGCACAATACAGTCTTATAGACTGAGTCCTGCCTCACCAGCACAGTCACCCATTCTTCCTCATTAACATCACAGAGGTAAGATTTACAACATAAAGAAATGTCACATAATACTGGGATCATGGACTAACCAATTTGATAAAAACTTTCTACGTGGAACACAATTTAAACCATGACAATCATTATTCAGATTTACATACCAACCACTAAGGCCAAAGGGGAAGAAACTGAAGATTTTTATTAGCTTCTGCAGTCTGAAAATTGATTGAACGTGCAATCAGGATGCATCGATAATTACTGTGATTGGAATGCAAATGTTGGAAACAAAGAGGAAGAATTAGTAATTGGAAATATGCCCTTGATGATAGAAGTGATGCCAAAGATTGCATGATCGAATTTTGTAAGACCAATGACTTCTTCACCGCAAATACCCTTTTTCACCAACATAAATGGTGACTACATGCATGAACATCACCAGATGGATTACACAGGAATCAAATTGACTACAACTGTGGGAAGAGATAATGAAAAGCTCAATATCATCAATCAGAATAAGATGAAATACTTACTGCAAAACAGACTATTAACTGCTCTTATGAAAGTTGAAGTTGAAACTGAAGAAAATTGGAACAAGTCCACTAGAGCCAAATATGATTTGGAGTATATCCCACCTGAGTTTAGAGACCAACTCAAGAACAGATGTGACATATTAAACACTAATGATGGCCAACCAAATGAGTTGTGGAATGACATCAAAGACATAATATATGAAGAAAACAAGAGGTCTTTAGAAAAGACAAGAGAGAAAAGACCAAAGTGGATTCTAGAAGAGACTCTGAAACTTACCCTTGAATGTTTAGTTGATAAAGCAAAAGGAAGAAATGATGAGATAAAAGAACTAAACAGAGGATTTCAAAAGGAGGCTTATGAAGACAAGGTCAAGTATTATAATAGCGTATGCAAAGAACTGAAGATAGAAAATCAAAGGGAAGAGCATGCTCTGCATTGCTTAGATTGAAAGAGTTCTCAAGCCTTGAGTTGCAATAGCGAAGGATTCTGCCGGGAAAATGTTAAACAACTCAGGATGCATCAAAAGAAGATAGAAGGAATACAGAGTCATTATATCAAAAAGAACTGGTAGACAGTCGACCATGTCAAGAGGTAGTATACAGTTAGGAATGGTGGTACCCATGGAAGAAGTGGAAGATGCACTGAAGGCATTGGTGAAAAACAAAGCTCCAGGAATTGATGTACTATTAACTGAAATGTTTCAGCAAATGAATAAGTGCTCATTCATGTATGTAAAGAAATTAGGAAGACAGCTATCTGGTCAACTGACTGGGAACGATCCATATTTATGTCTGTTCTCATGAGAGGTAATCACATGCAAACAAAATTTTGCTCAAGTTCATTCAAAAGAGACTGCAGTGATATATTGACAGGGAACTGTCATAAATTGGAGCCAGATTCAGAAAGGGATGTGGAACTAAGGATATCATTGCTGATGTCAAATGAATCTTGGCCGAAAGCAGAGAATACCAGAAAGATGTTTACCTATGTTTTACTGACTACATAAAGACATTCAGGTGTGTGAATCATAACAAATTATGGCTGATGTTGAGGAGAACAGGAATTCCAGAATACCTAATTGTGCTCATGAATAATCTGTACATGGATCAAGAGGCAATAGTCAGAATAGAAAAAGGGGAGGCTTCAAGTGTTCATTCCAGAACACTTAATTGTGCTCATGAGGAAACTGTACATGGATCAAGAAGCAGTAACCAGAACAAGAAAAAGGGAGACTTTAAAGTCAGGAAAGGTGTGTGTCAGGTTTGTATCCTTTCACTATACGTTTTCAATCTCTATGCCAAGCAAATAGCCCAGGAAGCTGGACTATATGAAGAAGAACAAAGCATCAGGATTGGAGAAAGACTCATTAACAACTTGGCATTACACAGATGACACAGCCTTGCTTGCAGAAAGTGAAGACGATGTGAAACACTACTGATGAAATCAAAGACCACAGCCTTCAATAAAGATTGCACCTCCACATCAAGAAGCAAAAATCCTCACAATGGAACAGTGAGCAACATTGTGATAAATGGGGAAAAGACTGAGATTGTCAAAGATTTTCTTTTACTTGGATCCACAATTATCACCCATGGAAGCAGGAGATAAGAAATCAAAAGATGCATTGCATTGGAAAAATCTGTAGCAAAAGACCTCCTTAAAGTACTGAAAAGTAAAATTGTCATCCGGAAGACTAAGGTGCACCTGACCCAAGCCACGGTATTTTCAATCAAATTATACACATGCAAAAGCTATGCAATGTTTAAAGAAGACACAAGAATTGATGACTTTGAATTGCGGTATTGGAGAAGAATTTTGAATATTCCATGAACTGCATAAAGAATGAAAAGATTTTTCTTGGAAGAAGTACAACCAGTGCGCTCCTTAGAAGCAAGGATGATGAGGCTGCATCTTACATACTTTGGATAGGAGGGATCAATTCCTGGAGAAAGACATCATGTTTGGTAAAGCAAAATGTCAATGAAAAAGAGGAAAACCATCAACAAGATGGACTGACACAATGGCAGAAACCACGGGCTTAAGCATAAAAATGATAGCGAGTGTGGCACAGGACCAGGCAGTGTTTCATTTTGTTGTGCATAATTCTGTTGTGAGTCTTAACTAACAGGACAGCACATAACAACCCAACAGAAACAGATTATTTTAACTTTAGGATGTTAATTTCAATACACAGTATAACCTGTAAGGTTATATCTTGCTTTATTATACTTCACAGATACTGCTCAAAAGAAAAGAAAATTTGTAGCAACTCTTAATTAAGCGAGTCTACCAGCATGATTTCTCAAGTAGCATGGTCTCACTTCTTGTCTCTCTATCACATTTTTCTTATTCTCACAATATTTCAAATTATTTCATTATTATCACTGATGTTATTATTATAATTTTTGAAGGCCTGCAACTATGTCCATGTAAAGAAGAGAACTTAATCCAGTGAATGATGTGCATGTTTTGACTTCTCCAATGACCAGCCATTCCCCTCATTCCTCTCCTCGTCAGGCCTTACTATACCCTGAGACACGACTATACTGAAACTAAATGAATTAACAACACTACCATGGTTTGTAATTGTTCAAGTTAAAGAAAGAGTTGTACATTTCTCATTTGAAATAAAAAAAATTGATTAAGCTTAGTGAGGAAGACATGTCAAAAGCAGAGAAAGGTGAAAAGTGGGCCTCTTGTACCAAATAGTTAGTCAAACTGTGAACTTAAAGGAAAAGTTCTTGAAAGAAAATTAAAAGTGCTATTCCATCAAGCACTAGAATTATAAGAAAGCACAATAGCCTTATTGCTAACTTGGAGGAAGTTTTAGTGGTCTGGATGGACCAAACAAGCCACAACATTGCCTCAAGCCAAACCTAATCCAGAGCAAAACCCTAATTCTCTTCAGTTCCATAAGGCTGAGTCAAGTGAAGAACCTTCAAAAGAAAAATCTGAAGGTAGCAGAGCTACATGAGGTGTAAGGAAAGAAGTTGTCCCTGTAACATAAAATTCCAAGATGAAGCAGCAAGCGCTGATACATAAGCTACAGCAAGTTATTCAGAAGATCTGGCTAAGATAATTGATGAAGGTGGTTACTGTGACTTTGGTTTTGACAATTTCAGTGTAGACCAAGTAGCCTTAGACTGGAAGAAAACACCATGTAGGACTTTCAGATGACAAGTCAAAGCTGGCTTCAGAGTTCAAAGGATCAGGTGATTCTACATTTCAGCATTAACACAGCTGGTGAGTTGAAGCCAGTGCTCATTGGCCATTCCAAAAATCCTAAGGCCTTTAAGAATTATTCTCAATATGCTTTGCCTCTGCTCTATAAATGGAGAGAAAAAGCCTGGCTCACTGCACACCTGTTTACAACATGGCTTAGTGAATATTTTAAGCCTGCTGTTGAGAACTATGGCTTGTGGGGGGAGAGTTTCTTTCAAAATATTACTGCTATTGGCCAAGTACCTTGTCACCCAAGTGATCTGATGGAGATGTACAAAGAGATTAATGTTGTTTTCACACCTGCTAAAACAACATCTACTCTGCAGCCCATGGATCAAGTAGTAATTTTGACTTTCAAGCCTTATCATTTAAGAAATACATTTTGTTAGAGCATAGCTTCCATAGATAGTGATTCTTCTGATAGATCTGTACAAATTTAAAACCTTTTGGAAATGATTCACTGTTCTAGGTGCCATTAAGAATATTTGTGAATCATGGAAGGTCCAAGTGTCATACATTAACAGGAATTTAGAAGAATTTGATTTCAATTGTCATCAATGACATCAAGGCATTCAAGTCTTTAGTGGACAAAATAACTGAAAATGTAGTGGAAATAGAAAGAGAACTAGAGTTAAAAGTGGAGCTTAAAGATATTGAATTACTATAGTCTCATGGTAAAACTTGAATGGATAAGAAGTTTCTTCTTACGGATGGACAAAGAAAATAGTTTCTTAAGATGGAATCTACTCCTGAGGAAGAAGCCATGAACACTGAGGACAGACACAGCATTTGAAAGGGTTGACTTCAGTTTTGGAAGAAGTTCTACTTTGAATAAAATACTATCAAATGTTTTCTCATACTACAGAGAAATCTTTTGTGAAAGGAAAATCAACTTATGGGGCAAACTTCACTGTTGTGTTATTTTAAGAAATTGTCACGGAGGTGGAGTCAAAATGGCAGACTAGACACACATCTCCTCAATTCCCTCTGAAAACTAAAGCCTGTGCTCACAATTGAACAGAGCACTCTGGACACCCAGGGAGCCCTAAAATACAACATAAGGTTCTCAGATTGAGCTACAAACCACTAAATGGGAAACTTCCTTTCTCCGGCACAAACCATCACATAATAAGCCCTGCTTCTGCTGCCTCACAACTTGGGCAGACTGCACTTACTCTTTTTTCTTTTTTTCTCTTATCTGGAAGGCAGAGCATGACATGAGCCACCAAATACACTGAACTGTGGTGCTAAAGGAAACAGCGTATAGTGCAGTAAAGGGACAGTGCATGAAATAGCCATGTTTTGAGAGCCCAGATCCTGACTGAGAGCACCTCTGCCTCCCCTTTTCTGAGCTCCACCATAGATTCTGATGTTTGGTGGTGGGAAGGGCAGCTCAGCTGGCATGCCATCCTGGTTGGCTGGGAGGCAGAGTCACCCAGCTGGAGACCTTAGCAGGGGCTAACGCCCAAGTTGAGAAGCAGTGCTACTCTGGAAAGCACTCTTCCAGCAGTAAGTGTTCCAGCACAGTGTTACCTTATGAGTAGGGCCAAGGTGAGGAGAGAAGCAAGGTCGTAACCCCTCCGTACCTTGAAATACATCATAGCATCTGGGAACTGCTCAAGAGGTGCTTCTGTTGTCAGCTGGAAGGTGGGGCACGACATGCCTGACAACCTGACTGATTTTGGAGGCTGTCAGATGGCTCCTAAAATTTCAAAATAAGACTGCCTGGAGAAATGACTGCTGAACAGCCTGGTGGCATCTCTTCCAGCCTTTACTGACCCACATCATAGGATCAGTTGACAGCCCCCTGGTGATTTCATAAGTAGGGTGCTGTCTTTACCAGAGAGGTGGTAGAGCCTGCCACCCAAGAAAGTCCACTGTGGTCAGTCACTAGAGAACACAGAGCAGCTGGTAACCAGCTCCCTTCTCAGAGCTATGCCTCAGTTCCTGTTGAGGTAACACAAGAGAAATTAAACAGCCTCTAAACAGCTAGAAGGAAATAATTCATTCCTAACCATTTAAAGAAACAGCCGTCAGTAGCTCTGGAAAACTCCCAAAATAAAGACTGAAAAAACTTCCAGGTGAAGAAGGCTTTCTGAAACTACCAGAAGTTGAGTACAAAAGAGTTATATATAGAACTTTCCTAGAGATAAAAAAAAAAAAAAATGCAGCAGAGCAAAATGAAAAATTGAGCAAGCTATTTAATCTGATGGAACATGAACATTTTGAAATGGAGCAGATCAATAACAAAATTACTGAATTAGACAACTCAATCCAAAGTCAGCCTTAGTGAGCTTGAAGATAGAGCAACTGACATGAGCATTTATGAGGAGAAATTAGAGAAAAGAAAAAAGAAAATTGAAGAAGCATTAAGAAACATGTGGAGAGGTGGAGTCAAGATGGTGTGCTAGACACAAGTCTCCAAAACTAAGGCCTTGATTTACAATTAAACAGAGTCTTCTGGATACCCAGTGAGCCCTAGGACATGGCATAGGGCTGTAAATCTGGACTACATGCCACTGAATGGGAAACTTCTCTTTCACTGACCCCTGCTCTTGTTGAATCCAAGCTCTTGTGGACTGAAGGTAACTTTTTCTTCCTGCTTAGCCAGCAGGCAAGGCTTGAGTTTAACTGGCAGCAAGGTTCAGCTGCACTGCTGATGGGACCAGCAGCTGGAACAGTCACATTTTGAGAGCTTGGTTCTGGACTCTGTGCATCTTGGCCCCTCCACCCTCCCTTTCTGAACCTCTGCTATTGAATGAGCTATTCCACAGTGAGTGGGAGAGCTTGTGCAGGATGCCATCTTGTGCAGGATGCCATCTTGTTCAACTGGGAGTTGGATTTACCCAAATGGAGGCCTCAGCAGAGCCTAATTCCCAGGCTGGGAGGTAGTGCCCGCCACTTTTTTCTTTGTCTTAGCCAGCAGGCAAGGCTTGGGTTTAACTGGCGGCAAAACTCAGCCACACTGCTGATAAGACCAGCAGGCGGAACACCCACATTTTGAGAGCCTGGCTTGGGTCTTTGTGCACCTCAGCCCCTCCTCCCTCTGTTTCCAAACCTCCACCATTGAATAGGCTATTCCACAGTTGGTGGGAGAGCTTGTGTGGGATGCCGTCTTGTTCAACTGGGAGGCAGAGTCACCCAAACTGAGGCCTCAACAAGGACTAATTCCCAGGCTGAGGGGCTGTGCCAGCCTCAGGAGTGCTTTTCCAATGGAAAAGCTGTGTTTTGCACAGTGTGAATTTACAGGAGGAACCTGGCAACAGATGATAGCAGATGTATTTTCAATTAGTTTACAGCATCTGGGGTTGGATATACAGGTACTTGTTTTGCCAGCTTGGAAGAGAGGTTTGCACACCTGACAGCCTGACTGATCTTGGAAGCTGTCAGATAGCTTTTACCCTCCAGTATAAGACTACCTAGAAAAATAACTGCAGTTCATCCTGCTGACATCTCTTCCAGCCTTTACTGACCCACATCATAGAGTCAGCTGATGTCCCCCCACTGACTTCATAAGTAAGGCCATGTCTCTGCTCATCAGGAGGTAGAGCATGCTACCCTAGAGATTACACTGGACCCAGTCACTGGAGTACATAGAGGTGACTGGTGATCACCCTTCTTATCAGACTGTGCTTTAGATCCCACTGAGGTAACACAGGAGAAAATAAACAATCTCTAGATGCCCCAAAAGCAACGAACTTTGAACAGAAACTTAAAGAAAAATTCACCTATGGCTCCAGAAAGCCCTCAAAAGGAAAAAAAAAAAAAAAGAACTTCTCACACGAACAAGCCTTTCTGAAACTATTGGAGGTTGAGTACAAAAGGATTATGTGTAGAGCCCTCCTAGACATTACATAAAATGCAGCAGAGCAAAATGAAAAATTAACCAAGCTGTTCAAACTGATGGAACACTAGTATTCTGAAATCCAACAGATCAATAACAAAATCAAAGAAATAGGAAATTCAACTCAAACCAGAGAAAACAGAACTGAACAAATGGAAAACAGACTTTCTGACTCAGAAGACAGAGCTACTGACTCCAGCATCTATGAGGAGAAATCAAAAAAGAAACAAGAAAAATGAAGAAGCTCTAATAAGCATGCAGGCTTTTATCAAGAGGAACAATCTAAGATTAATTGGAGTTCCTCAGCAGGGAGGGATACCCGAAAACACAGAGAACTATTGTTGGTCTGCTGATAGAAAACTTCCCTGAAATTATGAAAGAAGAGAATATAGATATCCAAGATGCATATCAAATTCCACTCAATATGGATCCCAAAAGAAAGACTCCAAAACATATTATAATCAAGCTTAACAAAATGAAACATAAGCAGAAACTCTTAAAGGCAGTGAGACTCAAAGCAAAGCTAACATTCAGAGGGAAGCCCTGTAGGCTTTCATCTGACTTTTCTGCAGAAAATATGCTGACATGGAGGAAATGAGATGACACAGTTAAAGCATTGAAGGAGTAAAACTTCCAACCAAGAATTAAATATCCTGCAAAACTATCTCTCAAATATGAAAATGTAATTAAGACATTCACAGATAAACAGAAACTCAGAGACTTGGTGTTTTAATCATCTAGGGCTTCTCTAACAGAAATACTACAGAGTGGATGGCTTTAACAAAATAAAGTTTATTTTTAAATAGTCCAGTAGGCTACAAGTCCAAATTCAGGATGTCCACTCCACAGGAAGGCTTTTCTCCTTGTTGGCTCTGGAGGAAAATCCAGTGTTACATCAGTCTTTGTCCAGGGAGCATCTTGGTGCAGGAATCTCAGGTCTGAAGGACACACTGTTCTCCTGGTTGTGTTTGCTTGATAGTGTGAGGTTCCCAATTCTCTGCTTGCTTCTTTTTCCTTGTAGGGCAAAAGGATTAACGGTGGTGCAAGCCATACTCCAGGGAAACTCCCTTTACAGTGGGGTAGGGAGTTAATCCTATGAAGGAATTTACAGTACCATCCTAGTCTTTTAACATATAGTATAGCAAAAGCACAAAATGGAGGGCAATCATAGAATACAGGGAGTCATGGCCCAGCCACATGGCTACTCATAATTTTGGAGGGACATGATTCACCCCATGACACTTGGTAAAAACCATACCAAAGCTACAAGAAGTGTTGAAAGAAGCTCTTAGCTTAGAAGAACAAAACCATTAACTCTATATCTTAGGAGGCAATACAGGACATATCATCCAGAAACCTACTCAGTTAGCAAAGGCAAAAAAATCAATCAAAGCTATAACATTAAAAGAAGTGATCCAGTGATCATGTCATGAAAACTATGATATCATCCTATTAAAAAGACGGATATTCTACAGTAGTTATAGTCTTTCCAGGCGGAGAAGAAGTTAATGAGATATATAGTAGTTAAAATTGGGTTTAAACATAGATTATTAAGGAGGATCACAGGTGTAGCTGCAAAGCACAATAAAGATGCAATATTTCAAATCAAGAAACGTAATAGAGGAGTCTCAAAAAACACAAAACCAACACTGAAAATGGGGAAAAATCAACACATACAGAAGAATGTCCCGGAACAGAATAGTGACAGCAACAGAGAAAACATCAACACAAAAATAAACACATCACAATGACAGCACTGAACACATAACTATTGATAATTATGTTGAATGTAAATGGACTAATGCTCTAGGAAGGAGACAATGAGTGACATCTTGGATCAAGAGGTACAACATGTCTATATGTTGCTTACAAGAAACTCACCTTAGACTTAAAGATATGGACAAACTGGAAATTAAAGAATGGAAGAATATATATCAAGCTAGCAATACACAAAGAAGAGCAGGTGTGGCAATACTAGTCTCAGATAAAATAGATTTTAATGCAAAATCCACCATCATCAACAAAGATGTACACTATTTATTGAGGAAAGTTCCATACACAGCAGGACTTAACAACATTAAATATTTATGCCCCCAATAATAGAGTATCTAAATACATCAAGGAAACACGGACTACACTAAAAAATGAGATGGATCACTCCACAATAATAGTGGTATACTTCAAAACTCTACTTTCAGTACTGGACAGACCTTATAGAAAAAAGCTCAGTAAAGACACAGAACATCTTATTGCCACAATTAACCAACTAGACCTCATTGACCGATACAGAACTTTCTATCCATTAACAGATAACTACACTTTCTTCTCCAGTGCACATGGAACATTTTCCAGAAAGGATCATGTGTTAGCATGTACAGCAAATCTCAAAAAAATCCATACTGTTGAATGATTTCAAAGAATCTTCTCAGACCATAAAGCTGCAACAGTCAAAATCAATAGCAGAAAAAACAGACAGAATTGGAACCCATGGAAACTGAACACCTTGCTCAAAAAGCCATGGGTTATAGGAGAAATCAAGGGTGAAATAAAGAAATACTTGGAGTCAAATGAGAATGAAAATATTTCCTACTAGAGCCTCTGGGATGTAGCCAAAGTACACTCAGGGGTCAGTTTATCTCTATAAATGCACACACCCAGAAGGAAGAGAGAACCCAAGCCAAAGAATTGTAAAAATTGAAAAGACCAAAAGTTGACTTTTTGAAAAGATCAGCAAAATTGATAAACCATTGGCTAAACTTACTAAAGAAAAACAGGAGAGGAAACAAATAACCCGAATAAGAAACGAGATGGTAGATGTCAAAACAGACCCAACTGAAATGAGAAGTATTGTAACAGAATACTATGAAAGACAGTACTTCAACAAATTTGAAAATCTAGAGGAAATGGACAAGTTCCTAGATTCATATCAACTACCAAAATTATCGCAAGAAGTAGAGCATAATAAACCCATTACAAAGGAAGAGATTGCAGAAGTAGTAAAAAAAAAACTACCAATGAAAAAACTTCCTGGCCCAGACGGCTTCAGTGGAGAATTCTACCAAACTTTTAGAGAAGAGTTAACTCCTATACTACTGAGAGTATTTCGCAGCATAGAAAGTAGTGGAATACTCCCAAATTCATTCTATGAAGCCAGCATAACCCTTGTACAAAAGCCAGGGAAAAAGCCCACAGAAAACAAAAAGTACAAACAAATATCACTCATGAAACCTAGATGCAAAACTCTTCAACAAAGTCCTCACCAACAGGATTGAACAACATATCAAAAAAATAATTTATTATGACCAAGCTGGATTCATACCAGGGATGCAAGTCTGGTTCAACATCAGAAAAATAATTAATGTGATCAACCATATAAATAACACAAAAGATAAGAATCATTTGATTTTGTCAACTGATGCAGAAAAGACGTTTGACAAAGTCTGACATCCATTCATGCTAGAAACTCTCAGCAAAATAAACATAAAGCAAATTCCTCAATGCAATAAGGGCCACCTACACAAAGCCAATCACCTATGTCATGGAGAGAGACTGAAAGAATTCCCCTTGAGAATGGGAACTAGGCAAGGATGCCCACTCTCACGACTTCTATTCAACGTTGTACTAGAATTTCTGGCCAGAGCAATTAGACAGGATGAAGAAATAAAAGGTACCTGCATTAGCAAAGGAAAAATAACTCTCCCTATTTGCAGATGATCTGATTGTACATGCAGAGAATCCTAAAAAATCCTGAAGCAAACTACTGAAACTAACAGAAGAGTTCAGCAAAGTATCAAGATATAAGATGAACAGGTAAATCAGTAGAATTCTTTTATACCAACAAAGAGATCATCAAAGAAGAAATCACTAAATCAATACCATTTCTTATAGCCCCCAACAAGATAAAATACTGAGGAATAAATCTAACTAGAGAAATAAGAGAGCTATACAAAGAGAACTACAAGACCTTACTGCAAGAAATTAAGAGAAACTTACATATATGGAGACACCTACCCTGATCACGGATAGGAAGACTTAACATTGTGAAAATATCTATTTTGCCCAAAGTGATGTACATATATGATGTAATCCCAATACAAATTCCAATGGCATTTTTTAAGGAGATGGAGGAACAAATCACCAGATTTTTTTGGAAAGGGAAGAAATCCCAAATAAGTAAAGCACTACTGAAGAAAAAGAACATAGATTTCACACTCCCCAACCTTAGAAACTGTTACACTGCAACAGTAGTTAAAATAGCTTGATATTGGTACAAAAAGAGACATATAGACCAATGGAACAGGGTTGAGACTCCAGAGACTAAAATAAGACCCATGTCTCATACCTTATGCAAAAACTAACTCAAACTTGATCAAAGACCTAAATGTCAAATCTAAAACAATAAAGCTCATGCAAGAAAAAAGATCAACAGCACAGAAAATAGACAAATGAGAACTACTAAGAATCAAACAGGTACATGCACACAAATGTTTAGTTCAGCACTGTCCACAATGGCTAAAAGATGGAATCAGTCGGGATGCCCAACAACAGGTGAATGGATGAACAAACTATGGTACACATATTCAGTGGAACATCATGCAATAATAAAGAACAATGATGATTTTCGAAAGTATCTCATAACCTCGTTTAAATTGGAACACAGTATGCTGAATGAAATCAGTCAATGGCAAAAGGACAAATATTGTAAGAGATCTCCACTATACGGGTTTAAAAATAGACTCATGTACAGAAGAAAAGATTCTGATGGCTGCAAGAGAGGGTTCAGAGGGAGAAGACTGGCCATAGGTTAGCTGATACCAATTTGGTTGGATAAAAGCAGTGACAGCACATGGTAGAAAGGAGATTAACTGAACTGGGCTTCAACATAAACTGAAAACTCATCCAATTTTAACCCAATATTGCAAGGATAGAGTAGCAGGGGCTGTAGTCTGGGGACCATGCATTCAAGGGACATTGAGGCCAATTGGCATAAGCAGCCTATTGCTAAGAGAGCCTTCTATACCCCATGTTGGTGAGTGGCGTCTGGGGTCTTAAAACTAGCAAGCTGCCATCTGAGGTACACCAAAGTGTCCCAGCTCATCTGGAATAGACGATCACCAAGAACAACAAAGATGTGAGGTAAAAAGAGCCCAGCAGACAGAAGGACCCATGTGAATGGGTGACTGTATCAACATGTAACCAGATGGTGCCCAGTCACCACCAGCGACGGCCATGATGGCGTACACAATACCGAGTCCCAGTAGCAGCATGAGAAAAAGAGGGGTGAACCACAAGAACTCCACTAAAAGACTCCAATTGATGGCCCGGTGGCCTGGGCATTCCCCTGGGAGCGTGGCCCCTAGACCTGCTGCTGCCTGTGACTGGAAAACATTACTGAGGTCAGCTCTTTGGACAGGAAAGGACTGGACTCAGGGACACAATGTGACCATATGATTTGTGTACTTTAACTTTCTATGTGTCTATAGAATGCTGTCCTTCTGGCTTCTTACTAGAAGGAAAAGGAGAAAGGAGAGGATAGAGCAGAGGGGACAGGAGATTGTTAAGGGCATATGACATATATAAAAAGAAAAGGAGGAATATGTTGTTACCGAGAAGGAGCTGCAGACAGGCAGGCATGCAAATTTGAATTTGATTGTATGTTTTCATCACAAGAAGAAAAATAAAAAGAAATTATCACAGCAGCTCTAACATTCACCAGTCAAACAGACTGTGACTCATTGAAGGTTCAGGTGATAGTTAGTGTTTTTTAACAATAAAGTATTTTTTTATTAAGGCTCATACATTTTTTTTAAGACAAGACTAGTACGCTCTTAATAGATTACAAAATAGTGAAAACAACTTTTAAATGCACTGGGAAACCGAAAAATTCATGTGACTTGCTTTGTGATGTTGACTTTGTTGCAGTACTTTGGACTTGAACCCACAACATCCCCAAAGTATGTATCTATACAGAGGTGAGTCAATTGAATTAAAGCCGGGTGGCGGTAATAGTGGTGTTGAGGAACAAAGAAAGGCAACACTAAGTATGAGATTAAACTGATCTCTTTTCTCTAAGCCGAAACTCTTGAAACATGTTGAACTTTCCCCCAAACTGGTTCTGAATACAAGAAATTTCTACAGAAATTTTTAAAATTAATGTGATTTTTTTATACATAAAATGATCAATACTTGCTTTTCATAGCAGTGAGAAAAAAAACCTTTACAAATAAACAGATACAGACAGCTGAACATTGTTGCTGACTGTGCTCACTAACTCATGACATTAGTTTTATATTTCTAAGCACCAGCTGTACAAAGGATTTTGTTGACTTGTGTCTGAGAAATATCCATTATGCCTATGATAAACAGTTGTTCTGTAATTGGAAGAAAACGCATATCATTATTTTTAAAAATTGTATCTAAAGCTTATTGAAATTTTTCACTTAGAATATTTTCAAAAGTTGTAAACTGAACTTTCTGTTCAGTTTACAATCTGCTTTTTTACATATGTGAGAAAGTTATAGGTGACACACTTCCTTTCTCAACAGAGTTGCATAATGATAGGAAGATTCCCCAACTTTTAAAAACTATTTTGCGGCAGAAGGTTCTTCTGAGAAGCTACTTCTTCTCTTCTTAATAAAACACCACACTTACCTGGGAAGGAGCAGCTTGTGCTTATTTTTTATTTTGATTTCATTTCCTAGAAGCTTTGTAGCATATTACAAATGACTATTGCCAATGCAGAAAAGGTCAGTGACATGAACACTTTATATGAAAAATGCTTTCCTCATCTTTGAGAGGGCAAACCCTATGCATTTAAAAATAAAATTTTTGCATTAAAATTTCAAATAATCTTCTCCATGATTTTTATACTTTCAGCTAACTTGTTATTGGATCTAGTTAAATAATTGTTACTTCATCAGATAACATGTGGTTGTAACGGCAGCTCCTGCTTATAGTACAAGTGTCAGTTTGGCCATTTCCTTGTTCACCTGTATGAAGATTAATTTCATTTGTCAGCTTGACTAGGCTCAGATGTCCAGCTGTTTGAACACTGGTCTGGATGTTGCTGTGTAGGCATTTTGTAGATGTGACTAAACTATACAATTGACTTTAAGAAGATTACTTTTGATGATCTGTCTCATCAAATGAATTGAAAGCTTAAGAGCAAAAACTGAGGTTTCCTAGGAAAGATGGAATTCTTCGAAAACACAACACAAAAAATCTTGCCTAAGTTTCCAACCTGCAAGGATGTTCCACAGATTTTTGGACTCAAAGACAGAAAGATAGACTCAGTTCCCGAGTTTTCGGCCTGCTCGTCTGCCCTACAAATTCTAGACTCACCAGTACCCATAATCATACGTGCAGTTTCTTAAAATTATCATCTCTCTGTCTCTTTCTCTTGGATCAATTTCTCGGGAGAACTTTGAATGAGTTGGTGATTGCATAATTAGAACTGAGTCATTGTTTCTTGTCAGGAAGCTTTTCAATCACTTGCCCATTTTGTAAAGACTCATTTATTTGAAAGTAGAGAACATAATCTTTATTTTACTTCATTGGTAATACATATACTACAGGACAGCTAAAAACAGGAAAGAGTGAGTTCCCACACCAACCTCACAACATATTGAGAGTAACTTTATGAATAACACTAGACAGGAGGCTCTCTATCTTAGTGACTGAATGATGACACCAGTGCTAATCCATATGTAAATATGGCAAAATGTATTGAATATACTCTTCCTTATTTTTTGAAAATTATAGTTAATCATAGCTTTGTCAAAATTTAAGTCAATGTCCTTGAGATTCAGTGTGAATCTCCTTGCAAAAAGTCAGTGAAGCTATGAATCTGTATAAATCCTAAAATTGGCTCTTTATGCTAAAATAGCACTTGTACAAAGGGTATAGAACTTAAAAATGTACCTCCTCTTCCTTCTAGTCTCACAGTTAGACTCTCTTTCCCAACTTATTGACTTTTAGGTATGGTAATATGAATGACTTCTGACCAAGGATTGTGAATTGAAATGACCTTTGCCTTTAAACCCAAGCATTAAGATGAATTTGGACCCACATGGTGATGATGGAAAATCCATGAATTGGAGATACCTGAGTCCTTGAATCTGCTTGGAAAAAAACGGTAAGCAGTGTTGGTTGATACCTAAAAGTCTATGGTGAAGTATTAGATGAAGTAAGGATAAATTTTTATGGTGTTCAAAAAACTCGTTTTTTATTTTTATTTGTTCCAGTAGCTAACCTGAACTTGCAGAAGTCTGTATGAGAAGAACATACTGAAGGAAGCTAACCATGAGAATTTTTTATTATTGCACTTCAGTACTCACCACAATAGGCTGTAGAACATTTTATTTGTAAACTATGCTATGCCAATTGAAATCTATATTCCCTGAGACCATGGTCTCTCCAGCCCTCAGTCCTGCAATTTAGTTCCTCAGGGAATTTGAGTGTGTCGTGAACTTACTTCAGACAAGTTGTGCTGGCTCTCCAGTAGCGTGTACTGTCTTACCCTTCACCAAAGTTACCACTGATCTATTGTCTGTTTAGTGTTTTTCCATTCCCATCTCTGTTTTCACTGATAACCATCAAAGTTTGTTTCTCTTTCTGTATAAACTTATTCATCAATTTTTATAGTAATGGGCTCATACATTATTTGCTCTTTTGTGATTGGCTTATTTCACTCAGCATAATGCCCTATGGATTCATCCATATTGCGAGATACTTTGAAGATTCATCATTGTTCTTTATTGTTGGATAGTATACCATTGTGTATGCACCACAGTTTATTTATCCACTCATTTGTTGATGAGCGTCCAGGTTGTTTCTATCTTTTTACTACTGTGAACAAGGCTGTAAGAGTGCAGGATGTATTCCTAGCAGTGGGATTGCTGGATCATGTGGTATTTCTACTTCTAGCTTTCTAAGAAAGTGCCATAGTGTTTTCCAGAAAGAGTTATACCATTTTGCATTGCCTCTAACAGCAGTGCATAAGAATTCCAGTCTCCTTGTAGCCTCTTCAACTTTTTTTTCCATTAATGCCGGTAATCTTAGAGAGAGATGGTATGTTGCTGTGGTTTTGATTTGCATTTCTCTAATGGTTAGTGAGTGTATTTCCTATACTTGAGAAATTTTATTTCAAATTCTGGGAACAGCAAATACTCCCTGAATATTGGAAAAGATAAATGAAAACTCTAAATCATAATATTAATCAGTTAAGAAATGGAAATGTTACTCTCCTACACAAATTTCTTTCAGGAAATTTGAGTTTTAGGATATTTAAAAAAAGTTGCCATCATTTTTGTTCCAGATATTTTATAGCTGATACAAAAGTAAGTGCAGATAGCTTTCTGGTGCTTAACAGTATAATTGACTATACACTGTCATGAGTATAATTTTCTTTCTTATTTCCTTAATTTTCTATGGGACTCACTAAATGAGAAAAAAACACATTTCCCTCTGGCAAGGCCCAAGTCACACTGCACAGAAAACTACTGATTCCTTGGGAGTATCTCTAGAGGAGAATTTTCCAATAGAAGTAACCCAGATTGTAACATACCTAGTAAAATAAATCAGGCAGTTCCGGATTCTTTCTATCAGAATGAATAATTGAACTGTTTACTGGCAAGGTCATAAACGTTTTTTACTTAGTAACCAGGAAGATGATAAACAAGGTAGGGTTTCTTCTGAGTCAGGTTTCTCCCAAAGGCACCCAATGAAGGGTGAAATGTTTAGTCACCCCCATACAATTTCCATGATGTGTTGAGAGCTCAAAAATGAACTCAGGCACGGGGTTTGTAACAGTATAGATTAGAGAGACATACCCGCTGGACTGCATGGGAAAAGCGAAAGGGGGCAAGAAGAAGGTGTCTTTGTTCAGTAGCAGCTATCCTGGCCATCATGTTACCAGGGCAGAATCTTTTGTTCAGATGCACACAGGGTAGTCATCATGTGCCCAATGTGTGTAATCAAAAGAACATTCCTTTCCCTCTAGCTACAAGATTAATTTTTTTATTTTTCTTTTTATTTAACATAACTGAGTGAAAATGTACATTCACATGTAAATTTACATGCCCCCTTATATGCAGCTTCCACTGCTCTCCCTGTCTGGTGACTGCACACTATTCCTCTCTGCTCCATACATGTCTCATCCTCCCAACAGTCTCCTTTCCCCTCCTCTCCGTCCACTCCCCTTCCTCCAGCCAGAGGTCAGCAAGATGATATCCTATAGATGTATAGAACCATAAAGTGCTTCCAATATATGGTTACTCTGCATTGCCAAGTCCATTCCATTCCTGTCCAAAGAGTGGAACTTCGTTATAATTTATGGGAAAGGGCAGCATCAGGGAAGGGGGCCATGCTCTCAGAGGAACCCCAAAACTGCTGGACCATCAATTGAGGTCTTTTAGTGGAGATCTCATGATGCACCTCTTTTTATTCTTGTGTTGCCAGTGAGGCTCCTCTCTGTGAGCTCCGTCATGGCTGTCACTGGTGGTGGCCGGGCACCATCCGGTTCTTCCGGTCCCAGGTCGATGTAGGCACCCACTCTTGTGGGTCTCTCTGTCTTCTCGGTTGTCTTTACTGCATGCCATTTTGGCCCTCGGTGAGCATCTGTTCCTGCTGAGTTGGGACCATTTGCTGTGTCCTCGGATGGCAGCTTGGCAGCTTTTAAGACCCCAGATGCCACTCACCAATGTGGGGTGCAGAGAGCTCTCTTAGCAAAACGCTAGTTGTGCCAATTGGCCTGGAATTCGCCTAAGAGCATGGTCCCCCATCCCCTGGTCCAGCTACTCTATCCTTGCAGTATTGCGTTAAGATGGAAGGAGTATTCAAGTTATGCTGAAGTCCACTTAATGTTGTTCTTGTTCCTAATGTGTGCTGTCACCGCTTTCTCCCAACTAGATTGCTAGTAACTACCGAAACTAAACCCTCCCCGCCTCGCCCTCCCTCCCTCCCTCCCCTCCCTTGCAGCTGTCAAAGAGTATTTTCTTCTATACACAAGTCTGTTTTTGAGATCTTATCGTAGAGGTCTCATACAGTATTTGTCCTTTTGTCGCTGACTACTCTCACTCAACATAATGTCTTCCAGTTGAAACCAGGTTAGGAGATGTTTCCTGGAATCATCGTTATTCTTTATCATTGCGTAGTGCTCCATTGAGTATATGTACCATAGTTTACCTATCCATTCTTCTATTGTTGGGCATCTGGGTTGATTCCACCTTTTTGCTATTGTGGACTGTGCTGCGATAAACATTCTGGTGCATGTGTCCATTGGTGTGAAAGGCCTTGAATCTGTAGGATATATTCCAAGTAGTGGAATTATTGGGTCAAATGGTATATCAATATCCATTTTTTTAAGGAAGCGCCAAATTGCCTTCCAAAGAGGCTGGACCATTTTGCAACCCCACCAACAGTGTAGGAGGGTTCCACTTTCTCCACAGTCTCTCCAGCATTTGTTGTTTTGTGTTTTCTGGATCATGGCCAATCTTGTTGGGGTGAGATGGTATCTCATTGTTGTCTTGATTTGAATTTCTTTAATAACTAAAGATCGTGAACATGTCCGCATGTGTTTTTTGGCTGCCTGGATCTCCTCTTTAGTGAAGTATCTGTCCATCTCCTTTGCCCATCGCTTAATTGGATGGTTTATCTTCTTCCTATTGATATTTTGTAGTATCTTATAGATTATGGAAATCAGGCGTCGATCTGACATAAAGTTGTCAAATATTTTTTCCCACTCTGTGGGTGTTCTTTTAATTCTATTAATAAAGTCTTTGGATGAGCAAAAGTGTTTGATTCTTAATAGTTCCCATTTATCTACTTTCTCTTCTGTTGATTGAGGTTTCTTTGACAGATTTTGGAGTCTGTCCTCGTTGTGTATTAAAACTTCCATTGTTGTTCCTCCCTTTTCTTGGATGAGCTTTATTGTTTTAGGTTTGATATTTAGGTCTTTTATCCAGTTGGAGTTGGTTTTTGTACAAGGTATAAGATATGGATCTTGATTCAGTTTACTGCAGATGGATAACCAATTTTGCCAGCATCATTTGTTGAAGATACTGTTTTTACCCCAGTTTAATGTCTTAGGGCCTTTGTCGAATATCAACTGTTCATAGGCAGAAGGTGTCACCTCTGGGGTCTCAATTCTGTTCCATTGATCAATCTGTCTGTTCTTGCACCAGTACCAGGCTGTTTTGACCACTGTGGCAGTGTAGTATGTTCTAAGGTCGGGTAATGAAAGGCCTCCCAGTGTGTTCTTCTTCTTTAGTAGTACCTTAGTTATCCAGGGCTTCTTCCGTTTCCAAACAAAATTGGTGATTTGTTTCTCCATCTCATTAAAAAATGATGCTGGAACTTGTATTGGGATTGCATTATATAAATAAATTGCTTTGGGTAAAATAGACATTTTCACAAGGTTAAGTCTTCCTATCCATGAGCAGGGTAGGTTTTTCCATTTATCTAAGTCTCTCTTAGTTTCTTCTAGTAAGGGCTTGTAGTTCTCTTTCTAAAGGTCTGTTGTTTCTCTGGTTAGATTAATTCCTATGTACTTTATCTTTTTAGGGGCTACCACAAATGGTATAGATTTGATAATTTCCTCCTTAACAGTCTCGTTGTTGGTATAAAGGAATCCTACTGATTTACTTATGTTTATCTTGTATCCTGAGACTTTGCTGAACTCTTCTATCCGTCTGAGTAACTTACTTATAGATTCCTTGGGGTTCTCTGCATATACAATCATATCATCTGCGAACAGGGAGATTTTAACTTCCTCTTTGCCGATGCAGATGCCCTTTATTTCTTCATCTTGTCTAATTGCTCTGGCTAGAACTTCTAGCACAATGTTGAATAGGAGAGGTGACAGTGGGCATCCTTGTCTAGTGCCTGATCTTAGGGGAAAGTCTTTCAGTCTCTCTCCATTCAGGATGATGTGGGCAATTGGCTTTGTATAAATGGCCCTTATTGTGTTGAGAAATTTGCCGTCTATGCCCATTTTGCTAAGAGTTTTTAGCATGAACGGGTGTTGGACTTTATCAAATGCCTTTTCGGCATCGACGGACAAAATCCGGCGATCTTTGTCTTTTGTGTTATTTATGTGGTTAATCACATTAATTGTTTTCCTGATGTTGAACCAGCCTTGCATCCCTCGTATGAATCCCACCTGGTCATGATGGATTATTTTCTTGATATGTTGTTGTATTCTGTTGGCAAGAATTTTGTTGAAGATTTTTGCAGCTAAGTTCATGAGTGATATCGGTCTGTAGTTCTCCATCTTTGTTGGATCTTTCCCGGGCTTAGGTATCAGGGTTATGCTGGCTTCATAGAATGAGTTTGGGAGTACTTCATCCCTTTCTATACTGTGAAATAGTTTCAATAGTATTGGGGATAACTCTTCTCTAAATGCTTGGTAGAATTCTGCCGTGAAGCCATCTGGGCCCGGACTTTTTTGGGTTGGCAGTGTTTTGATGACCTTTTCAATCTCTACCTTTGTGATGGGTTTATTAAGTTGTTCTGCTTCACGTTGTGATAATTTGGGTAGGTGGTATGAGTCAAGGAATTTGTCCATTTCCCCTAGGTTTTCAAATTTGTTAGAGTACAGTCTTTCATAGTATTCTGTTATGATGTTTTTGATTTCTGTTGCAACTGTGGTGACAACTCCCTTCTCATTTCTAATTTGGGTTATTTGTTTCCTTTCCTGCTTTTCTTTAGTAAGTTTAGCCAGTGGTTTATCAATTTTGTTGATCTTTTCAAAAAACCAGCTTTTGGTTTTTTCAATTGTTTTTCTATTCTCTAATTCATTTAGCTCTGCTCTAATCTTTATGATCTCCTTTCTTCCGGTGCCCGAGGGGTTCCTCTGTTGTTCTCTTTCTACTTGTTCAAGCTGTCGAGTTAGTTCCTTGATTTGGTTTCTTTCTTCCTTCCCGATGTGTGCATTTATGGAGATAAACAGACCTCTGAGCACTGCTTTGGCTGTATCCCATAGGTTCTGGTAGGAAGTGTTTTTGTTCTCATTGGAATCCATGAATTTCTTTAATTGATCCCTGATTTCCTCTATAACCCATGTTTTTTTGAGCAAGATGTTGTTCAGGTTCCAAGCGTTCCACTTTCTATCTCTGTTTTCTCTGCTATTGATTTCAACTTTGATGGCTTTATGATCTGAGAAGATGCTTTGCAATAATTCAATGGTATGGATTTTGTTGAGCATTGCATTATGGCCTATCACGTGGTCAATTCTGGAGAATGTTCCATGTGCACTGGAGAAGAAGGTGTAGTTGTCTGCTGAGGGGTGGAAAGTTCTGTATATATCAATGAGGTTTAGTTGGTTAATTGTGTCAATGAGGTCTTCTGTATCTTTACTGAGCTTTTTTCTAGATGATCTGTCTAGTAATGAGAGTGGAGTGTTAAAGTCTCCCACTATTATTGTGGAGTCATCTAACTCTCTTTGGAGCATAGTCAGTGTTTCTTCAACATATTTAGGTGCTCTGACATTAGGTGCATAAATGTTTAATATAGTTAAGTCTTGCGTGTGTACTGAAACTTTCAGCAATAAATAATGTCCATCTTTGTCCACGATGGTGGATTTGACATTAAAGTTGATTTTGTCTGAGATTAGAATTGCCACCCCTGCTCTTCTTTGTTCATTGTTAGCTTGATATATATTCTTCCATCCTTTAATTTTCAGTTTGTTCCTGTCTTTAGGTCTCAAGTGAGTTTCTTGTAGACAACATAGGGATGGGTTGTGTCTTTTGATCCAAGATGACACTCGGTGTCTCTTTACTGGAGCATTCAGTCCATTCACATTCAATGTAATTATCGATAGGTATGTGTTCACTGCTGCCATTGTGATACGTTTATTATTATGTTGATGTTTTCTCTGTTGTTCTTATTAGTCTGTTCTGAGACACTCTTTTCTGTGAGTTGATTTTTCACCTTTTTCAGAGCTGGTTTTATAGTTGTTGAGACTCGTGTGTTAGATTTCTTGAAATGGTGTGATACATCTTTGTTGTGCTTTAAAGCTGCCCCTATAAACCCCCTTAATAAACTATTTATAAACCCAATTTTAATTACTACCAGTCTGGTCATCTTCCTCTCCATCTGGAAGGACTGTAACGACTGTAGTACATCCCTCTTTTATTATGATGACATCATAGTTTTCATGATGATCACTGGATTGCTTCATTCTGAATCAAAGCTGTGATTTACTTTGGAGCCTTCCCTAAATGAGTATTGAGTAGTGTGTCGTTCTAAAATATAAACTTAGTGGTTTCGTTCTTCTAAGCCAAAGCCAAGAACTTCTTTCAGTATTTCTTGTAGTTTGGGTTTGGTTTTCACAAAGTCTCTTAGTTTCTGTTTATCTAGAAATGTCTTAATTTCATTTTCGTGTTTGAAAGACAGTTTTGCAGGATATATAATTCTTGGTTGGAAGTTCTTCTCCTTCAAGACTTTGAATGTGTCATGCCCCTGTCTGCGTGCCAGCATGGTGTCTGCTGAGAAATCTGATGAGAGCCTACAGGGTTTCCCTCTGAATGTTAGCTTTGCCTTAAGTCTTGCTGCCTTTAAGAGTTGCTGCTTATGTTTCATTTTGTTAAGTTTGATTATAATATGTCTTGGAGTCTTTCTTTTGAGATCTATATTGGGTGGCATACGATATGCATCTGAGATGTCTATATTCTCTTCTTCATGATTTCTGGGAAGTTTTATTTCAGCAGCTCAGCAACAATAATCTCTGTGTTCTCAGATGTCTCACCCTGTTCAGGGACTCCAATTAATCGAAGGTTGTTCCTCTTAATAGAGTCCCACATGCTTCTTAATGTTTCTTCATTTTTCTTTTTTTCTGATTTCTGCTCATAGACACTGGCATCAGTAGCTCTGTCTTCCAGGTCAGAAATTCTTTTTCCCATTTGTTCCATTCTGTTTTCTTGGGTTTGCATGGAAGTTTCTATGTCTTTGATTTTCTTCTTGATCTGTTGGATTTCAGAGTACTGGTGTTCCATCAGATCAAACAACTTGCTTAATTTTTCATTTTGTTCTGCTGCATTTTGTATAAGGTCTAGAAGGGCTCTGTATATAATCAATTTGTATTCGCTTCCTGATGCTTTCATAAAAGTTTCTTCATCTGGAAAACTCCTTGGTTGCTTTGTTTGGGAGCCTTCTGAAGCCATGAGTGATTGCTTGTATGCCACAATTGTCTGTTGCTTTTTGGGTCCCATGTGAGTATATAGAGGCTGGAAGAGGTACTGTGAGGATGGATTGCAAATGTTTCTCTAGGCTGTCTTCAAATGTAAAGCAAAAGGTATCTGACCAGTTCACAAGTCAATTAGGTTTTCAGGTGTAGAGGTCCCTCTTCCCATCTGACAAAGTAAGCGCCACTGTATCCAACCCCAGATGATAACAAACGAGTTCAGAATACAGCACTGCTAGTGCCCTGGTGGCCTCTGCTGACAGGGCATAGCCTTATCCAACACTGCGTCGAGTACTGGTTTTGTGATAGAAAAGCGCTCTCTTGTGGGCAGGCTCTGGCTCCCAAGCTAAGAATTAGGTCCAGCTGTAGCCACCGTACCCAAGATGGTGTCCTCCACACAGGCAGCAGACAGGGGGGCTAAAGGTGCCCAGAGGCAGCGATTCCTCTGCTTCTGTTGCAGGGCCCCCAGTGTAGGCAGCACTATGGAAAATCACTACTTTCCTGATGGAGAAGCGCTGTCCCGTTTGCAGGCGCTGGATCCCAGGCTAAGAACGAGGTCCCGCTAAAATCTCGGTACCAACATGGCGTCCCGCACCCTGACCACGGAGTTCCGCACAAACCCCACTGAGGCAGCTACAAAACAAAAGGCTCAAAGCGTCTAGATTAACAGAGTCCCTAGCCTGGCTCTCAGAATATGGGAATTTCGCCTGCCTATCCCCCCAGCAGCGTGTCTGAGTCCAGCCGCCGGGCAAGGCCCAGCTCCGCCCACCAGCCGAGACCGAGGAAAAAAAATTCAAAATGGTGCGTTTACCTTCCCTCCGTGAGAGCCGGGGCTAGCCAGGAGCGGGAGTCAGCGAAAGAGAGGAGATTTTTCACTGAGTGGTATAAAGTCCCAATTAACAGCTCTGTGCCGTGTCCTGAGGCTGATTAGGTGCTCAGAAGGCTCTGTTTGATTGTCAATTCGGGTCTTGGTTTCGAGAGGGATAGAAGGAGACATGGGCTTAGTCGGCCATCTTGACTTCGCCCCCCAAGATTAATTTTTTAAACTTACATTTTCTGATTAATGATACAGACGGAAAAACACCGAGTCATTTCCACACGGGGCACATTCTTTGATGTCACTGTAGACATTGAGATGGTTGGGTTGGCCAGATGCCATACAGTATTCAGCATGAGAAAAAGGCAGAGAAAGTGACTTAGCTCAAAGCAGGGAAGAAGTCTTCTCTAACAAGGAGAAAAGACTTGGGAAAGAGAGAGAAAAAAAACATAAAAAAGAGAAGAGAGAGACCCAATTCACAGGCTCCTCATCAGAGAACCTCAGGCCTCAGTTTAGGCAGCTTAGATGGGAGTTACAGAGATAGAACATCCTATCAATGTAGATTTCCCATTCTCATCTTCTGCTCCATTTGTTCATGAATGAGATCAAGTCTAGAGTATAACAGATCCCAAAGGATCTTGTCTCAAGGATCTTATCTCAAGCATTGTGGTTCTGTCTGTGGAACAGCTCAAGATCTACTGGGCAATCTGATGGAAGAAATAGGTAGTTTGCATATTCTGAATTTGGGATACAGCTCCTGTTTTCTAAGAAAAGTGTATGGTGCTGTGGTTCTCTCTTGACATAGAGGCACTCTTGTCCAGATGGCTCAAAAGTGTGAATAGTCTCTTGTCTTCCAGGTTATGGCTACAGGGCGTGTCCCAGCTGAGCGTAACATTGTTAGCAGTGACTGACCTGTAAAGACTTACAGTGAGCAGGGAGGCAAGACTGTCAAGAGGGGTTGTGTGGACCTACTGAATGGTGAACATAGTCTTTTTCACTACCGATGGCCAAAAGAAGGCAGGACACTTGCCTCTGCAGACCAGCCAGCTCCTCAACAAGTGCAGGAAATGGCTAGATCTTTGCCTAGTGTTTCAAGGTGTCTCCCAGAGTCAGAGAATAGGTAGGGTTGCCTCAGCTGCTTTGGGGCTAGCCATGTTCACTGTGAGAAGCATCCTTTTTGCCACCCTGGTTGCTGAACAGGGTGGTTAGCCAAGGCTTCTCTCAAGTTTTATGAACTAGCTAGCATAGAATCTTTCACTTTCTGGAAGGTGGTCATGGGCCTTAATACTTATTTATTCATATTATAAAACAATACAGTTTCTAAAGAGTTTGACACTCAGTATCCTAGCATGTGGTAGTATCTTTTATAAATTAAGGATTGTTTCTGTGGAGACATCCCAATATAAATGCAGAGAAAGGAGAAATGCCAGTACAGTTGGGAAACTGATACACAAAGATTGCAATCCAAGGCTGTTGAGTTTAAGACAACCAGTTTCAAGGAGAGCCGTTTTGGTGCCCAAGAGGAACGGTATATTTCTTCACATAAGATTTTTTTTTGTATTGTTGTAAGAATGTAGCTAACAATAGTTTTATTACAAGCTTTTATTAAAATTTTAATGATTTATTTTTCCTATAATGGTAAATTAGTTTTAAAAAATACTGAAAATTTGAAGAGTAGTTTATTAAATAAGACAACACTATTTTAAGTTCATTAATATGCTATTTATTTTAAAACAAAAGAATTTTTTGTAAATTTGTATCCCAGGTTTTAAAGGAAGTAAACTTACCAATAATATTTTATAAGTATATTTTTATCTTACTGTCTTTTCAATAGAAAAAAAGTGCTATGTTTGACATTTTTTTGTGACTTAGTGTCAATATTAAATGATTTTTAAGCAATTTCAGCCTCTGAAACAGCTTTCACAGGAAGCTGCTCTGACTGATTACTTAAAAACAACCATGAAAACCATCAAATTTCAATGAGATTATACTGGGCAACATGTATGAATCCATTTCAGAAGACTGAAACACAGTGATGATTTATAAAATGCCAACTGTTGATACTACATGCTTTTGTAAATCATTTATGATGAAATTTCTACCTAACTTAAATCTTCATTATGTTTAAGAGGCAAATCAGTAGTTGCAAATAGTAAATCAGATGTGTTTATTCATTCAGTTCCTGAGTGGCACAGAGGAAAAAGTGCTCAACTACTAGTCAAAAAGTTGGGGAACCCACCCACAAGTCCCTGGAAAACAGGCTGGCATCTGCTTCCAAAAGGTTACAGCCTTAGAAACCATGTGGAACAGTTCTGCCCTGCACACATGGGGTTGTTATGCCTCAGAATCAACTCCACAGCAACTAATAACAATAAACTATGTCTTTGGTGGAGTAGAAAAATGTATGTATGAGAACTGCCAATTAAGTTTGCAAACTCGTCCTAGATAAGTGCTACACATCTCATTGCTGCATGTCACTGTGGTCACCTTCAAAGTACTCCCCTTTAGAAGCTATGCTCCAGTGCCTACTCCTAATCTACTTTTCAAAGCACTTTTGGAACTCTTTTTCTTGGATATTAGCTCTAGCTATAATTTCTAGTACAGTGTTCATGGTAATTGGTCAAAGCATCCATTTTTATCTTCTTTCTGATCCTAGTGAGATCTTAGTGGAAAGGCTTTCAGTCTTCCAACCCCGAGTATAATAGCTATGGGGTTTTCACCTACATCTTTTATCACGTTAAAGAAAATTCTTTTCATTTCTAGTTTTCTGAGTGGTCTTTCTTTCATGAAGTGATATTGGATTTTATCAAATGCTGTATCTGCATTGACTGAGATGATCATGCTGCCCTATTCCTTTGTTTTATTAATATGCTGTGTTATGGATTCAACTGGCTCCGCCAAAAATGTGCGTCAGCTTGGCTAATTGGTTCCCCGTGTTATGTGATTATCCACCACTTTGTGACCTGATATGATTATCCTATGTGTTATAAATCCTAGCCTCTATGTTGTTAATGAGGCAGGATTAGAGGCAGCTAAATTAATGAGACAGAACTCAATTTATAGGACTAGGTTGTGTCTTGAGTCAGTCTCTTTTGAGATCTACAGGGACAGAATAGAGCAGAGAGGAGAGGAACCTCCTACCACCAACGAAGAAGTAGGAGGAAAGCGTGTCCCTTGAGCCCTAGATCACTGTGTTGAGAATCTCCCAGACCAGGATAGACTGACTACAAGGACATTGCACCAGACCCAACAGAGACAGAAAGACTTCCCCTAGAGCTAGGGCCCTAAATTTGCACTTTTAGCCTTTTAAACTGTGAGAAAATAAAGTTTTGTTTGTTAGGGCCATCCACCCATGATATTTCTGCTACAGTAGCACTGGATAACTAAGACACGGTGTATTTCATTGACAGATTTTCTTATGTTAAATCACCCTTGCTTTCCTGGAACAAATTCTGTTTGATCATGGTATGTAATCTTTTTACTGTGCTTCTGGATTAACTTCCCAGGATTTTGCTGAGGAATTTCCACCTATATTCATGAATGCTGGTGTGTAGTATTCTTGTGGTGTCTTGATCTGGCTTTAGTCTCAAGGTAATGCTTGCCTCATAGAATGAGTTAAGAAGTGGCATGTCATCCTGTATTATTTAGGAGAATTTAAGAAAGATTGTTATTAACTACTTCTTAAAGAAAGCATGATAGAATTCACTAGTGGAGTAATCTAATCCTGGGTCTTTGCCAGAGATTTTTAATTATTGATTTAATGCTGTTACTTATTGTGGATCTGTTAGATTTTCTGTTTTTTCCTGAGGCAACTTTTCTAGGAATTGCTGCCATGCATTTATTCATATTTTCTAATAGTTATTTTTATTTCTGTAGATTTGGGGGTAGTATTTCCACTTTCACTTCAGATTTGAGTCTTTTCTGCTTTGTTCTGTTCTAGTGAAATAATTTTCGTCAAAACCTTTTGTAATGCAAAGATTTTTTATTGTGACATAGCAGAAAACAAAAAATGGGAAATTGACTGCAAGTATTTAAGCTATAGACAGGTCAAAAATCAAAAGCCCTACAATCAATAAGTGCTTTTTATCCATTTTTCACGGTTGCTGATTCATTCTGAGTAATGTTCAATGTACCCTTAAAGATCATTGAAACACGTACCTATGAATAAATTGCTCACAGACTATGTGATAGGTTAAAGTAAAGATAAAGAACTATGATCATGATTGGGTGACTTTTTCATGTTGTTCTTTTCTAAAAATTTGGCAGTTTTGCTCATGGATCCTGAATCTGTCATATGCTGGTTGTTTCTTTGCTATGTGGGTTATATGTGATATTGGGTAGATGTTTAACTGATTTGCTGGTGTATTTAGCTTTTGTATGCAGGTCCACATAGTCCATTGAACTGGCTAGAGAGTTTCCTACAGTTTGAAGTTCTGTAGATTCTGACAAACAAGTTGATCTTTTGTGGTTATAACGTGCAGTGGTTATGTTAACCTTTATCACTTCTTAGCCATTCTTGCCACATGTTTGCCAATTTTGTTGATGTTTTCAAACACATACGTTTTGATTTTATTCGTTCTTTTTTTTCTTATTATTCTGTATTTTATTTATATTAACTTTAATTGTTACCACTTCCTTCCTTTAGCAGGCTATGGATTTCTTAATTAGTAAAATTAAGTTATGGTTTTGAAACTTTCCTTCTTTTTTTAAATGTAAGTAGTTATAGGTATAAATTTCTCCTAAGCACTGCTTTTAGCTGCATCCCATATGCTTTGTTTTTTATTAATCTCAATGTATTTCTATTTTTATTTTCAATTTCTTCTAAGATCCATAAGTTGTTTAAAAGTATGTTGTATAATTGCCACATATTTGCAATTTTTTCCTTTTTATTATTATTTTTTATGTTCATTCCACTTTGTTCAGCAAAGACACTTTGGATGATGTGACCTACTGTATGGTATATCCTGAAGAATATTCTATGTACCCTAGAGAAATATGTGTATTCTTCTGATTTTTGCTGGAGTATATTTAGTTCCAGTTAGTTTATAACAAACCAATCGACATCAAGTCAGCTCTGACTTATGGTGATTCCATGGGTGTCAAGAGTAGAACTGTGCTCCATTGGGGCTCTGATGAGTGATTTTTGGAAGTAGATCACCGGGTCTTTCTTCTCAGGTACTTCTGAGTAGACTTGAACTTTCAACCTGTTGGTTATAAGCTGTGTGCTTTAACTGTTTGCACCCTCCAGGGACTCCTTAGTTGATTAATAGTGTTGTTGAAGTCTTCCATTTTCTTATTGACCTATGCTTAGCTGTTTTGCCCATTGTTGAAAGTGGAGAATTGTAGTCTCTGTTATTGTAGAACTGTCTATCTCTTTAATTTTGTGTGTTTTTTCCCTATGTATTATTTAATGCTACACAGTCTTTCTTGAGGGTACTTAAGAGCCCTGGTAAGCACCAGTAAACATAGGTCTTTGTATATGTATTTATTCCTGTCTTCTTTTAAAAGTAAGATCATGCAATATTTGTCCTTGTGTCCTCTATTTGACTTATTTCACTTAGCATTATGTCCTCCTGATCTGTTCATTGTTTTTCATGGTTGCATAGTATTTCATTTTATGTATGTACCTCATTTTGGTTATCTATTTGTTCACTGAAGGGTTGTTTCCATAGTTTTTGCTATTTTGAATACTGCTGCAGTGACATAAGTGCTCACAGCTGCTCATGTCACTTCTATTAGGTCTTTAGGGTATATAGCTGGGAGAGGGATTTGGGGGTCATAAGGTAAATCTATTTCTAGTCATCAGTTCTTCAGTCTTATTTATTGTCTAGCTGTCACACATTTATGAAGTGGTTGAAAAATATGATGACTTGGGTCAGGCACATCTTAGTTCTCAAAGTGATGTCTTGGCCTTTTAATATTTTACAAAGATGTTTTGTAGAATTTTCCCAGTATGATATTTCCTGAAGTCTTCTGTAAGCAAAACATTAGTTAACTTAAGTAGTAAATGATGTCTGCCTTGAGCATTGTGCTCTTTTAAACAACTATCTATAGATGAAATTGACAACAGCAACTCAAAATGTTAGATTGGAAGCTTAGAGAACAGTGACTTTATGTTAATGGAGGAGGAACAGTTTTGAAAAGGAAGGTGAGAATAGGTGTGAAACTTGAAGAGTGTAATCTATGTCACTAAATTGTTATGTAGAAATTGTTTAATTGTTCAGCTGTGTACGTTAGCAAGAAAAAGAACAAAATAATAGCCAGCCAAAAAGAGTGGGTTAGGAACAATCATTTCCTTTATACATGTGATGCACTTTGAAAATCAGGATAACACTTTGTGTACTTGTATCTGCAAATCCTTGTAATGCTTTTGCAAACAAAGCATGTGTTGGATATTGCCCGTCCTGTTTCATAAGCTGTACTTTGAAAACTTGGAACACTATTTTGACTTCATGTAGCTGAATGGAAGAAACTCTATACCATATGTGCACTCAAAGAATGTGTTTGCAACTTTTGTACCCTTGTTACTCATAGTGTAGTTCACATTTTAAATGTCAAAAACTATTGAATTCAAGCACTAGCATTGGAGAACTGTGTAGTGTTTTCTCATTTAGAGTGTATCTTGTGAACTTTTGGCTCTTTGTTAGGCACAATATACAAAGGCTGCCAATTAAGTTCGCAAACTCATCCTAGAAAAAGTGCTACATATGTCAATGCTGAATATTGCTATGGTCGCCTTTGCAGTACTCTGCTTGGGAAGCTATGCACTAACACCTGTGCCTAGTCTACCCTTCAAAACAATTGTGGAACTCTTTTTCTGGAATGGCCATCAGAGCTGTCTTTGTATTATCCTTGATATATTGAATGTCATTAAAATGTCTTCCTTTCTCTCTCTCTGTCTATATATTTGGGTGAAGAAAAAAGTCGTGGGAGATGGGGGAAGATCAGGTGAGTAGGGAGGCTGCGCTAACACAGTTATTTGCTAACTGGTTAAAAACTCCCTCACAGATGACTATACAATGAAGTTTGCAAACTTGCCACCTTGCCACTGTGTGCAAAGGCCGTTCCAGAAAGAGTTCCAAAATTCCTCTGAAGGGTGGATGAGATGCTGGCATTGGTGCATTGCTTCCCAAAGGGGGTGCTTTGAAGGTGACCACAGTGATATTCAGCAATGAGATATGTAGCACCAAGAACATTTAAGTTCCCAGACTTAATTATCAGACCTTGTATTTTGCAAAGCTGAGAAAACGCCTTTGAATTTATGTAGTTTCCAAAGTAAAAGAATGTGTAGGGAACTTTCTTGCCCTTGTAATAGACAGTGCACTTTGAAAACTAGGGAAAATCTGTTGACTTTGTGTTCATGCACTGGAGAATCTATGTAAAGTTTTCTCAGTCAAAGAATGTATTGAAAACTTTAACATCCTTGCAACCTAATGTGGACACTGAAAACCTGGAAAAATCCTTTAACTTCAAGGTAAAACATGGGAGAAATTTTGTGGTGCTTTCTCAGTCAAGGGATGTTTTGGCAAACTGTTACACATGGTAAACTTGAAAGTCACAACATCTCTTTTGACTTCATAGACTTGAATGGAAAAATCCATGTAGTGTTTTCCCAGTAAAACAATGTGTCAGAAACTTTCTCACACTTGTCACCAAACTATTGTTTAAAATTCTAGGAAACTCTTTTGACTTCATGTACTTGCAGGGGGCAGTCTTCATAGTGTTTCCTCAAGATATATGTTGGGATCATTCCAGTCCTTGTTACACATGATGTACTTTGAAAACCTGGATCACTCTCTTGGCCTCATATACTTGCATGATAGAATATGTGTAGTGTTTTCTCTGCCAAAGAATGTATTGGGAACATTTCTATCTATTTACACATGATGTACTTTGAGAACCAGGTTAACTCTCTTGAGTTTTTATATCAGAACGGAAGAATTTTTGACACATTGTCTCAGTTAAAGAAGGTACTGGGGGCAATTTCCCATCTTTGTAACACAAGATGTACTGTGAAAATCATGCTAATTCATGTGTTTTCTTTCCATCAGAGAACCTACTATAGTATTTTCTCATCCAAAGGATGTATTGGGTACTTTTGTGTCCTTGTTACTTAGAAAATCAGGGTAAATTCTACTGACTTCATGTACTTGCATAGGAAAATCTGTGTAGAATTTTCTCAGCCAAAGATTATGCTGAGAACTTTACCATCCTTTTTACACATGGTATAATCAAAACTTGCTAAACTCACTGGATAGCATACATTTGCACTGGAGGATCTATGGTGTGTTTTCTTATTCCAAATATGTGTTGGACACTTTCACATACTTATACTACATGATGTACATTAAAAATCAGGATAACACTCTCAGATTCATTTATCGTAATGGGAAAAATCAATGCCTTAGTTATCTAGGGCTGTTATAACAAAAATCTCACAAGTGAATGGCTTTAATATTTATTCTCTCACCAACTAGGAGGCTACAAGTCTGAATCCAGAGTATTAGCTCCAGAGGAAGAGCTTCTGTATCTGTCAGCTCTGAAGGAAGGGCCTTATCATCAACTTTTTTCCACTTGTCGGAGCTTCACAGTGCTGGGACCTGGGCTCCAAAGGATATGTTTTACTTTTGGTGTATCTCATATTTCATAGTGATATGAGGCTCCATGTCACTCTGCTAGTTTTGCTCTTTTATATTTCAAAAGAGATTGACTCAGGATATAACACAACCCTATAGATTTTGTAGATTTTATCCTGTCTCATCAACATAACCGCCTCTAATTCTGTCTTACTAACATAACACAAGCAGTATTTGCAACACATAAGAAAATCACATCAGATGACACAATTGGGGACAATCACACAATACTGGAAATCATGGCCTAGCCAAGTTGATGCACATTTTGAGGAGGCACTTCAATTCATAACATTCAGTGCAGATTTTTCTACTCACACAATGGTTTGGGACCTTTCTCATCCTTATTACACATGATAAATTTGAAAACCTGGTAAATTTCTTGATGCCCTGTGTTTGCAGGCAAGAATCTGTGTAGTGCTTTCTCAAAGAATATGTGAGAAACTTTCACACACTTGTAATGCAAAACATACATTGAAAACATGGAAAATTCTTGTGAATGAAATCCTAGAATGGGAGAAATTGTGTAGGCTTTTGTCAGTCAGAAAATGTCTTGGAGAGGGGTGGAGTCAAGTTGGTGGACTAAGCACACATCTCCTTATATCCCTCTGGAAACCAACACCTGAGTTGATAATCAAACAGAGCCTTCTGGTCACCTAGTGAGCCCCCAGGACACAGCACAGCACTGTTAATTTGAACTTCATACCACTGAACGAAAAACCTCCTCTCTTTTGTTGACTCCCTCTCCTGGGCTAGCCCTGGCTTTCACAGATTGAAGGTAAATGCACCATTTTGACTTTTTTTCCTCTCTGTCTTGGCCAGTGGGTGGAGCTGGGTCTTGCCTAGCAGCTAGACTCAGATGCACTGCTGGTGGGAAAGGCAGGTGAAAATGCCATATTTTGAGAGCCAGGCTTAGGGCTCTGTCCATCTAGCCACTTTGGGCCTGTGTTTTTATCACTGCCACAGTGTAGTTTGTACAGAATTGCAGTGCCTCTGTGTGGGATGCCATGTTGGATATGGAGATTATAGCGGGACCTAATTCTTAGCTTGGGAGCCAGTGCCTGCAAACAGGACAGTGCTTCTCCAACAGAAAAGCAGTAGTTTACACAGAGTTGTCTATGGTGGGGGCCTGGCAACAGAGGTGGAGGACTCATTACCTCTTGACAACTTTAGCTGCTCTATCAGTGGCCACAGCTGGACCTATTTCTTAGCTTGGGAGCCAGAGTCTGCCCAAGGGAGAGTGCTTTTCTACCAGAAAAGCAGTAGTTGACACAGTGTCACCTAAGGCTGGGCCTTGTCATCAGAGGCCAACAGTGCAGTAGCACTGCTGTATTTTGAATTAGTTTGCATCATCTGGGGTTGGATATAGAGGTGCTTACTTTGCCAGCTGGGAAGAGGGACTTCAACACCTGAAAATCTGACTGACCTGGGAAGTGGTCAGATACCTTTTGTTTTACATTTTAAGACAGCCTAGAGAAACATCTGCAGTCCATCCTCACAGTATCTCTCCCAGCCTTTACATACTCACATGGGACCGAAAAGGCAATAGACACTTGTGGAATACAAGAAATCACCAGTGCCTTCAGAAGACTTCCAAACAAAACAACCAAGGAGTTTTCCAGATGCAGAAACTTTTCTGAAATCATGGGAAGGTGAATACAAAATAATTATATACAGAGCCCATCTAGACCTTATACAAAATGCAGCAGAACAAAAGGAAAAATTAAGCAAGCTGTTCGATCTGATGGAACACCAGTACTCTGAAATCCAACAAATCATGAACAAAATCAAAGACATAAAAACTTCAATACAAAGCCAAGAAAACAGAATGGAACAAATGGAAAAAAGAATTTCTGACTTGGAAGACAGAGTTACTGACGCCAGTGTCTATGAACAGAAATGAAAAAAAAGAAACAAGAAAAATGAAGAAGCATTAAGAAGCACGTGGGACTCTACTAAGAGGAACAACCTTTGATTAACTGGAGTCCGTGAACAAGGTGAGACCTCTGAGAACACACAGAATATTGTCGCTGAGCTGCTGACAGAAAACTTCCCAGAAATCATGAAGGAAGAGAATGTAGATATCCAAGATGTGTATCGAACACCACTCAATATAGATCTCAAAAGAAAGACTCCAAGACATATTATAATCAAGCTTAACAAAATGAAACATAAGTAACAACTCTTAAAGGCAGCAAGACTCAAAGCAAAGCTAACATTCAGAGGGAAATCCTGTAGGGTTTCATCAAGTTTCTCAGCAGAAAAAATACTGGCACAGAGATAGTGGCATGACACATTCAAAGCCTTGAAGAAGAGGAACTTCCCACCAGGAATTATATATTCTGCAAATCTTTCAAATATGAAAAAGAAATTAAGACATTCCCAGATAAACAGAGACTCAGAGACTTTGTAAAAACCAACCCAAACTACAAGAAATACTGAAAGAAGTTCTTGGCTTAGACTTAGAAGAACAAAACCACTAACTTTATATTTCAGAAAGACACATTATTCAGAACTCTACTTAGTTAGGGAAGTCTCCAAATTCAATAACAGCTTTAACGCTGAAAGTAACAATCCAGTGATTATCATGAAAACTACGGTGCCATCATATTAAACAGAGGGATGTACTACAGTCATTATAGTCCTTCCAGATGGAGAGGAGCATGACAAGACTGGTAGTAATGAAAATTGGGTTTATATGTAGTTTATTAAGGGGGACCACAGGGGCTGCTGTAAAGCACAACAAAGATGTAACATACCATAGAAAGAAATGTAACACAGGAGTCTCAACAACTACAAAAACAGCTCTGAGAAAGGTGAAAAATCAACCCACCAAAAAGAATGTCCCAAAACACACTAATAAGAACAACAGAGAAAGCATCAACACAAAAATAAACGTATCACAATGGCAGCACTGAACACATACCTACCAATAATTACATTGAATGTGAATGGACTGAAGGTTCCAGTAAAGAGACATCAAGTGACATAGCGAAGCAAAAGACATGACCCATCGATATGCTGTCTACAAGAAACTCACTTGAGATCTAAAGATAGGAACAAACTGAAAATTAAAGGATGGATGGCACTTGGCTAATGATGAACAAAGAAGAGCAGGTGTGGCAATTCAAATCTCAGACAAAATCAATTTTCATGTAAAAGCCACCATCATGGACAAAGATGGACACTATTGCTGAAAGGTTCAGTATACAAGCAAGACTTAACTATATTAAATATTTATGCACCTAATATCACAGCACCTAAATACTTAAAGAAACACTGACTACACTCAAAAAAGGGTTAGGCTACTCCACAATAACAGTGGGAGACTTCAACACTCCACTCTCAGTACTGGACAGAACATCTAGAAAAAAGCTCAATAAAGACACAGAAGACTTTATTGCCACAATTAACCAACTAGACCTCATTGACATATACAGAACTTTCTATCCTTCGGCAGACAACTACACCTTCTTCTCCAGTCAACAAGGAACATTCTCTGGAATTGACCATGTGTTAGGACGTAATCCAATTCTCAACAAAATTCATACCACTGAATTACTGCAAAGCAACTCCTCAGATCATAAAGCCATAAAAGTCAAAGTCAATAGCAGAAAAAAAACATAGGTAGAAAGTGGAACTCTTGGAAACCGAACAACATCTTGCTCAAAAAAGCATGAGTTATAGAAGAAATCAAGGATGACGTAAAGAAATTCATGGATTCCAATGAGAATGAAAACACTTCCGACCAGAACCTATGGGATACAGCCAAAGCAGTGCTCAGAGATCTGTTTATCTCCATAAATGCACACATTTAGAAGGAAGAAAGAAACCAAATCAAGGAATTAACTCTACAGCTCAAACAATCAGAGAGAGAACAACAGAGGAACCCCTCAGGCACCAGGAGAAAACAAATCATAAAGATTAGAGAAGAACTAAATGAATTTGCGAATAGAAAAACAATTGCAAAAATCAAAAGCCCCAAAGCTGATTTGTTGTAAAGATCAACAAAATTGACAAACCACTGGCTAAACTTACTAAAGAAAAACAGGAAAGGAAACAAATAACCAAAATTAGAAACGAGAGGGAAGTAGTCACAACAGATCCAACAGAAACCGAAAATATCATAACAGGATACTATGAAAGGCTGTACTGTAACAAATTTGAAAACCTAGGGGAAATGGACAAATTCCTAGATTCATATCACCTACTCAAATTATCACAACGTGAAGCAGAAGAATTTAATAAGCTCATCACAAAGGAAGAGATTGAAAAAGTTATCAAGAAATGCCAACCAAAAAAAGCCTAGGCCCAGATGGCTTCACTGCAGAATTCTACCAAGCTTTTAGAGGAGTTATCTCCAATACCATTGAGAGTATTTCACAATATAGAAAGGAATAGAGTACTCCCAAATTCATTCTATGAAGCCAGCATAACCCTCATAACAAAGCCAGGGAAAGATCAAACCAAAAAGGAAAACTACAGACCGATATCCCTCATGAATCTAGATGCAAAAATCTTCAACAAAATTCTTGTCGATAGAATGTAACAACATATCAAAAAAATAATCCAACATGACCCAGTTGGATTCTTTCCAGTAATGCAAGGCTGGTTCAACACCAGAAAATCAATTAATGCAATCAATCACGTAAATATCACAAAAGACAAGAATCACCTGATTTTGTCCACTGATGCAGAAAAGGCATTTGATAAAGTCCAACACCCATTCATGCTAAAAACTCTTAGCAAAATGGACATAGATGGAAAATTCCTGAATGCGATAAGGGCCATTTATACAAAGCCAACTGCCTACATCATCCTGAATGGGGAGAGACTGAAAGCCTTTCCCTTGAGAACAGGAACTAGACAAGGATGCCCTCTCCCCTCTCCTATTCAACATTGTACTAGAAGTTCTAGCCACAGCAATTAGACAAGATCAAGAAATAAAGGGCATCTGCATCGGCAAAGAAGAAGTCAAAATCTCCCTGTTTGCTGATGGCGTGATTGTATATGTAGAGAACCCCAAAGAATCTGTAAGTAAACTACTCAGGCTGATAGAAGAGTTCAGCAACTCTCAGGATACAAGAAAAACATAAGTGAATCAGTAGGATTCCTTTATACCAAGAACAAGACTGTTAACGAAGAAATCATCAAATCAATACCATTTACTATAGCCCGTAAGAAGATGAAGTACCTAGGAATTAATCTAACCAGAGAAATAACAGACCTTTGCAAAGAGAACTACAAGCCCTTACTACAAGAAACTAAGAGCAACTTAGATAAATGGAAAAACCTACCCTGCTCATGGATAGGAAGACTTAACATTGTGAAAATGTCTATTTTACCCAAAGCAGTCTACTTTTATAATGCAATCCCAATACAAGTTCCAGCATCATTTTTTAATGAGATGGAGAAACAAATCACCAATTTTGTTTGGAAAGGGAAGAAGCCCCAGATAAGTAAGGTACTGCTAAAGAAGAAGAACACAACGGGAGGCCTGTTGTTACCTGACCTTAGAACTTATTACACTGCCACAGTGGTCAAAACAGCCTGGTACTGGTACAAGAACAGACAGATCTATCAATTGAACAGATTTGAGCCCCCACAGATGACACATCTGCCTATGAACAGTTGATATTTGACAAAGGCCCTAAGACATCAAACTGGGGTAAAAACAGTATCTTCAACAAACGGTGCTGGCAAAATTGGGTATTCTTCTGCACCTTATACAAATACCAACTCCAACTGGATAAAAGACCTAAATATCAAACCTAAAATGATAAAGCTTATCCAAGAAAAGGTAGGAACAACAATGGAAGTTTTAATACACAAAGTAGACAGACTTCAAAATCTGTCAAACAAACCACAATCAACAGAAAATAGATAAATGGGAACTATTAAGAATCATACACTTCTGCTCATCCAAAGACTTTATCACAAGAGTTGAAAGGCCACCTACGGAATGGGAAAAAATATTTGGCAACTCTATGTCAGATTGACACATGATTTCCATAATCTATAAGATACTACAAAATATCAATAAGAAGGAGGTAAGTCATCCAATTAAGTAATGGGCAAAGGAGATGGACAGAGGAGATCCAGGCAGCCAAAAAGCACATGCGGACATGTTGATGATCTTTAGTTATTAAAGAAATTCAAGTCAAGATGACAATGAGATACCATCTCACCCCAAACAAGGTTGGCCATGATCCAAAAAACACAAAAACAACAAATGCCAGAGAGGCTGTGGAGAAAGTGGAACCCTCCTACACTGTTGGTGGGGTTGTGAAATCGTCCAGCCTCTTTGGAAAGCAATCTGGTGCTTCCTTAAAAAAATGGATATTGACATACCATTTGACCCAGTAATTCCACTACTTGGAATATATCTTACAGAATCAAGACCTTTCACACCAATGGACACATGCACAAGAATGTTTATTGCAGCACAGTCCATGATAGCAAAAAGATGGAATCAACCCAGATACTCAACAACAGAGGAGTGGATAGGTAAACTATGGTATATATACTCAATGGAGCACTATGCGATGATAAACAATAATGAAGATTCCAGGAAACATCTCATAACCTGGTTTCAACCGGAAGACATTATATTGGGTAAAAGTAGTCAGTGATAAAAGGACAAATATTGTATGAGACTCCTATGATAAGGTCTCAAAAACAGACTTAGGTATAGAAGAAAAGACTCTTTGACGGCTGCAAGGGAGGGGAGGGAGGGGTGGCGGGGGGGAGGGTTTAGATTAGATAATTGGTAAAAATTTGGTTCGGTGAAATCGGTGATAGCACACATTAGAAACAAGAACAATATTAAGTGGACTTCGGCAGAATCTGAATATTCTTTCTGTCTTAACCCCATATTGCCAAGGACAGAGTAGCTGGGGTGGGGGGCAGGAGACCATGCTCTTAGGTGAAATCGAGGCCAATTGCCACAACTAGCATTTTGCTAAGAGGGCTCTCTGCACCCCACATTGGTGAGTGGCATCTGGGGTCTTAGAAGCTGCCAAGCTGCCATCCGAGGACACAGCAAATGGTCCCAGCTCTGCAGGAATGGATGCTCAGCGAGGACCAAAATGACGTGGGGGAAAGACAACCCAGAAGACAGAGAGACCCACATGAGTGGGTGCCGACATTGACTTCGGACTGGAAGAACCGGATGGTGCCCGGCCACCTCCAGTGATAGCCACGATGGAGGTCACTAAGTTGAGTCTCACTGGCAACACAAGAATAAAAAGGGGTGCATCCTGAGATCTCTACTAAAATACCACAGTTGATGGTCCAGTGGCTTTGGGATTCCCCTGGGAGCATGGCCCCTGGCGCTGATGCTACCCTTGCCCCTAAATCATGACTAAGGTCCACTCTCCAGATACAAATGGATTGAACTTGGTGATGCAGAGTGACCATATATTGGATACACTTTATGGTTCTATGCAGCTATAGGATATCATCCTGCTGACCTCTGGCTGGAGTAAGGTGAGTGGGTGGAGAGGAAGGGAAAGGAGACTGTTTGGAGAATGAGTCACATATGTAGCAGAGAGGAATAGTGTGCTGTCACCTAGCAGGAGAGCAGTGGAAGCTGCATATAGGTGGGCTTGTAAATTTATATGGGAATGTGCATTTTCACTCAGTCATAAAAAAATGTCTTTGAAATGTTCTTGTCCTTATTACACGTGATATACTTTGTTTATTTCTTAAAACAATATTTCTGTTGTTTTGAGTGAATGTTTACACAGTGTCATGGTTGGAATTGTGTCCCCCCCAAAATGTGTGAGGCCACGTGGCTGGGATATGGTTCCCAGTATCTTGGGACTGTCCTCCATTGTGTGGTTTTGCTAACCTGTATGTTAAAGGATTAGGGTGGGGCTGTGAATTCCTGCTGCGGGGGAAGTTTCCCTGGAGTATGGCTTGCCCCACCCTTAATGCTTTTAGCTTGCAAGGAATCAAAGGAAAAAGAAACAAAGGACAATTTGAGAACCTTGCTACTATCAAGCAAGCAGCACCGGGAGCAGAGCGCGTCCTTCAGACCAGAGGTTCTTGCGTCAGGACGCTCCCTGGACAAAGACTGATGCAATACCGGACTTTCCTCCAGAGCCGACAAGGGGAAAGTCTTTCCCTGGAGCGGACACCCTGAATACGGACTTGCAACCTACCGGACTATGTAAGAATAAATCTTTCTTTGTTAAAGCCATCCACTCTGTGGTATTTCTGTTAGAGCAGCCTAGCTGACTAAAACACACAGTAAATTAGGTTCCCATTTGACAATACATATATAAATTATTCAATGACATTAGTTACAGTTTTTAAAATGTGCCAGTATTCTCTTTTATTCTGATCTGGCTGTTCAATTTCCAGCACTCTAGATTCCCAGCTCTCTAATTAACTCATTTTTTCTTTATGACAGTTGTTGAACTTTTAATCATACAAACATTTATTAGCAGAGCACATATTTATGGGTAATACCTTTTATTTTTTGTGCCACTTTTTGTTAGCTAAAAGGTGACAACAGGGGATAGTGTTGGTTTAAGGTTTAATGAGTATCTCAGATTGAGAATCTCAGGGAAACTTCTGATTTTAACTTGCCCTGAAAGTCTGGGCTTTTTAAGAACTTGAATTCTGTTCCACATTTTCCTCCTATTCTATCAGGGTCTGCCTACTATGACTCTCGTCAGACGTAAGTAGTAGCTGGGTACCATCTAGTTCTTCTGATCTCAGGGTAGATAAGGCCATGGCTTGCGTAAGTTATTAACTCTGTAGACTTCTTTTTTCTCTGAGACTAGTTTCCTTTTTACTCCTTTGCCTTTAATGATTACAGACAAATTATTATATCTTATATGGTCAATATCTTAGTTATCCAATGCTGCTCTAACAGAAATACCACAAGTGGATGGATTTAACAACAACAAAAGTTTGCTCTTACACATTCCAGTAAGCTAGAAGTCTTAATGCAGGATGCCTGCTCCAGGTGACCACATTCTTTCTCTTTTGGCTCTGGAGGAAGCTCTTGTGTTTGCACCAGTCTTCCTTTCGTCTGAGAGCATCTTGGTGTAAGAACATTAGTTCTGAAACATGCACTCTGCTCCCGGTGCTTGTTTCTTAGTAGCGAAGGCTCCAACTCTCTGCATCCTTTTCCTTTTATCTCTTGTAGGATAAAAGGTTGTGCAAGCCACACTCCAAGAAAATTTCCTTAGTAAGGATGTTGCAGTCTTATCCTAATCTTCTTTTACGTAACCCAGCCTATCAACCACAGGCAGGCACTAGGATTTGCAGCATAGGGAATCACAATACAGAGAGCAATCACACGATACTGTGTAGAAAAATTGCTACAGACATTTTGGCATGGGAGACATAGTTCAATCCATGGCACCATCTACAAGTTTTAAAGACTTCAGATATCACTCACTTCCAGGATGCAGAACGTAACCTTTGTGAACTATATTATGCCTGAGCTGTCCCATGAGACTAAGGTTCTAAGCCTTTAAACCTAGAAAATCAACCTTGCAAGGTGTTTATGTCTGACAAATATCTGTAATTGTGTCTTCTATAAATATATGTGCCTGTATACACATTCCTGCAATTACATGTACATATAGATATGTCTATCAGTCCTCACATATGTACATATGCTTGTGCCTGCTAGTATGACTATATGCCTATACACTTATATATGTGACCATACATTTATTTTTTGGTTATTTTTAGTGTTGTTGCTGAGTTATATGTCTGAGTCATCTACTGCTGCTCTAACAAGAATACCACAAGTAGATGGCTTTCACAAGAAAACTTTATTCTTACACAGTCCGGTAGGCTACAAGTCCAAATTCATGGCGTCCACTCCAGGGAAAGGCTTTCTCTCTTTGTTGACTCCTGTGTTGCATTAATCTTTTGTCAGGGAGCATCTTGGCACAGGAACCTCAGTCTGAAAGACACACTCTACTTCAAGTGCTGCTTTCTTGATGGTATCATGTTTCCAACTCTCTACTTGTTTCATTTGCCTTTCATCTCTAGTAAGGTGAAAGAATAAAAGGAGGTGAAAGCCACATGCCAAAGGAAACTCCAGAAACTCACTTAGTAAGAATGTTGCAGTCCCACCCTAATCTTCTTTTAACGTAATCCCATCTATTTGTCACAGGTGGAGAACAGGATTTACAACACAGGAAAATCACCAAATGGAGAACAATCACACAGTAACGGTAATCAAGGCCCAGACAAATTTCTATGCATATTTTAGGGACAGCTGAACTTAATACATGCCATTATATATGTCAAATTATTTCATATAATCATCCATTTCCTTGAGTATTTTTTTAATATTTTATTGTGATTGAGTGAAAATGTAGACGCCAACTAAATTTGCATGCCTGCCTATCTGCAACTCCTCCTGTTCTCTTTGCCCAGTGACAACACCTCCTCTTCATTCTATATATGCCACATTCTCTTAACACTCTCCTGTCCCCTCCTGTCCACTGTCTTCTTTCCCTTCTGGAAGGAAGCTCTTGTGTTTGCACCGCCAGTAGGACGGTGTCTTAGGCTGGGTTTTCTAGGGAAGCAAAACCAGTAACACGTGTAGGTACAAGGAAAAATTTATAATATATATAGATAGATACAAATATAGGAAACAGCTCACGTAATCACAGAAGCTGAATGTCCCAAGCTCTGGCACGAGCCTCACGTGTTCACGGAAGCTGAGGAACCCAAGGTCAGCAAGTCAGAGATCAGAGTGTAGATCAGTGGATCCCAAGCTGGTGGCGAGATGAAGTGATAGTGGCTGGCGAACGCAGGACTGGCAGGTCAGGGAGCAGGACTCTCAAGTGCTGACTGTAAGGACTGATGAGCCCAACAGCTGCTAGCTCAAGTCCCGGAACCAGATGCTAGAAGAAGGGAGCCGGAGCTCCTGGCCATGTGAGCGATCAGCAGCCGTAGTCCAAGGTCGCGAGATGTGAGCCAAGGGGCAGGGAGCCACCACAAACCCCGCCCTGCCACTTAATACAGCAGCCAAATGGGTAGTAGCCAACTTGACATAATCTTGACCACCACAGTCCACCCCTTGTCAATTTGGCATCTGCACACATCTCACCTTACCATGCACAGTCTCTGAAGGGGTACAGTTACAAAGTCATACTTATGTCAACATGGTATAACTAACACATGTACAACTGAAAATGCATTAACCCATTTACATCTTATGTTTCATAAGTAAACAAAATATCCAAAACACACATACAAAACAGGAATACTCATAGCAATTATAGTCCTCATTTCTACAACTGATCGCGTTGCCGTAACTGATATTTAGAACTACCTTCTTCTACAACCCATTCCGTATTCCCTTTGCCCTCAGCAAGTACTTCATCTGGTTGTGGTTCCTTGCCTGGTGAGGTGACCCAAACCTTCATTCCTGAAGGGTCTGGGCTATTATCACTCATTTTGGAGTTGGGTTGCTGTAGTTTTCCATTGACCTTAATCACAGGACATGGTAGTACTAGGAGGCGTCCTAAGGGATCTCCTGCATTCCAAACATACTCTTCTTTACTTCCGTTATGTAATGTCAATCCAATTTTATCTTCATAGTCAGGATCAATCACGCAGGCCAGTATTGTAACTCCCTTCTTTGTCTGTTGATCCAGAGGTACAAGGAGCCCAAAATGGCCTGGTGGCAATTTTAGCTTCCAGTTCAGTGGAATCGTTGATGTGTCTCCAGGCGGCAGCATTCCTCCCTTCGGAACTAAGACATTTAGTCCTGCGGAACATAAAGTCATGGGGACAGGAAGCAAAAATCTTGCAAGTGGGTCACTAGGGGTAACAGTGAGTGGTGCCACTCCCATTTCCACCCCTTAATTCCTGGACCCATGAATCCTGGCAATAGGAGAAACAGCACCGTATATTCGACGCTGGTTTAGAGCATACACAGCCTCCTGGAGAACATTTCCCCAACCCTGCAAGGTACTGCCACCTAGCTGGCAGCGTAATTGTGTCTTCAGGAGACCATTCCGTCGTTCTATCAAGTCAGCTGCTTCAGGATGATGGGGAACATGGTAAGACCAGTGAATTCCGTGAGCATGGGCCCACTGCCGCACTTCATTTGCTGTGAAGTGAGTCCCTTGATCAGAGGCAATGCTGTGTGGGATTCCATGACGGTGGATGAGGCATTCTGTTAAGTCCACGGGTGGTAGTTTTGGCAGAAGCATGTTGTGCCAGGTAGGCAAATCCATATCCAGAGTAAGTATCTATCTGAGTAAGGACAAAACGCTTTCCTTTCCATGATGGAAGTGGTCCAATGTAATCAACTTGCCACCAGGTTGCCGGCTGATCACCTCGAGGAACAGTGCCCAATCTGCACTGTTCCTCGAGGTGATCGTGAGCCGAGGGGCAGAGAGCCACCACAAACCCCACCCTGCCACTTAATACAGCAGCCAAATAGGTAGTAGCCAAGTTGACATAATCTTGATCACCACAGACAGCATCCTAAAAATGCACAGAACTGTAAAGTATACACATCATATGGTCACACTGTGTACCTGAGTCTAGGCCATTCCTGTCTGAAGAGTTGACCTCTGTAATGTTTTCTAGTCAGGGTTAGCAGCAGGTCTAGGGGCCATGATCCCAGGGAAACCCTCAGGGTGCTGGACTATCAGTTGCAGTTTTAGTGGAGTTCTTGAGGTGCACCCCTCTTTTTCCTGTGTTACCACTGGGACTCAACATTGTGTGACCCATCATGGTTGTCTTGGGTGGAGGCCAGGCACTATCTGGTTCTTCTAGTCACATGTCGATAGAGTTGATGCAGTCACATTCACACTGGTCCTTCTGTCTTCTGAGCTGTTTTTCCTTTGTGTCTTTGTTGTTCTTGGTGATTGTCTGTTCTGGATAAATTGAGACCATTTGGTATACCTCAGGGCAGCTTGCTAGCTTTTAAGACCCCAGATGCCACTCACCAGTATGAGGTGGAGAAGACTCTCTTAGCAATAGGCTCGTTATGCCAATTGGCCTCAATGTTCCCTAAGAGCATGGTCCCCAGACCCTGCCCTGACTACTCTAACTTTGCAATATCAGGTTAAGATTAGAAGAGTTTTCTGCTTATGTTGAAGTCCAATTAAGTTGATCTTCTTTCTTCGGTCACTGGTTTCACTCAATCAAATTTCTGTCAACTATCTACTCTATGATTAGCCCTATCACTCCCTCCCCACCCTTGCAGCTGTCAGAGTCTTTTCTTGTGTACATGAATCTATTTTTAAGTCCTCACAGTAGGGGTCTCCTACACTATTTGTCACTGTGCCACTAACTGATTACACTCAGCAATGTGTCTTCAAACTGAAACCAGGTTATGAGATGCTTTCTAAAATCATCACTGTTTTTCACCTTTGCATGGTGTTCCGTTGAGTACATGTACCATAGTTTGTTCATCTGTTCATTTGTTGCTGTGCTTCTGGATTGATTCCATCTTTTTGCTACTGTGAACGATGTTGCAACAAACATTTGTGTGCATGTTTCTGTTCATGTGACTGCCTTTGATTCTGTAGGATATATTATATATTCCAAGCAGTGGGACTACTGGATCAAATGGTATACCTAATTCCATCTTTTTAAGGAAGCATCAAATTGCTTTCCAAAGAGGTTGTGCCATTTTGCAATCCCACCAGCAGTGGAGGACAGTTCCAATCTACCCACAGCCTCTCCAGTATTTGTTGTTTTGTTATTTTTTGGATCATGGCAAGTCTTGTTGGGGTGAGATGGTATCTCACTATGGTTTTGATTTGGATTTATTTAATAGCTAATGATTGTGAGCATTTCCTCACTTGTCTTTTGACTACCTGGACGTCCTCTCTAGTGAAAGATCCGTTCATCTCCTTTTTTTTTTTATTATGACCGAGTGGAAATGTACATTCCTGTATAAATTTACATGCCCACCTATATGTAGCTTCCACTGCTCTCCCTGACCGGTGACAGCACACTATTCCTCTCTGCTCCATACATGTCTCATCTTCCCAACAGTCTCCTTTCCCCTCCTCTCCACCCACTCTCCTTCCTCCAGCCAGAAGTCAGCAGGATAATATCCTATAGATGCATAGAACCATAAAGTGCATCCAATATATGGTCACTCTGCATCGCCAAGTCCCATCCATTCGTGTCCAAAGAGTGGACTTTCATTATGATTTATGGGCAAGGGTAACATCAGGCCCGGGGGCTGTGCCCCCAGGGGAACCCCGAAACCACTGGACCATCAATTGAGGTCTTTTAGTGGAGATCTCAGGATGCACTCCTTTTTATTCTTGTGTTGCCAGTGAGACTCAACTTAGTGAGCTCCATCATGGCTATCACTTTGTTCATCTCTTTTACCTGTCACTTACTTGGGCTATTTACCTTTTTCTTGTTAATATTTTGTAGTAGCTTGCAGATGTAGAGATCAGACATCAGTTCCACATGTAGTCCCTAAACATTTTTTCCCAGTCTGTAGGTAGTCTTTTAATTCTTATGAGAAAGTCTTTGGATAAACAAAAGTATGTGATTCTCAGTAGTTCCCATTTATCTATTTTCTCTTCTGTTGGTCATGCTTTGTTTATCAGAATTTGAAGGATGCCTAAGTTTTGTACTAACACTTCCATTGTTGACCCTGTTTTTTTCTTGCATGATCTTTGTCTTAGGTTTGACATTTAGTTCTTTTATCCAGTTTGAGTTAGTTTTTGTGTAAGGTGTGAGATAAGTGTCTTTTTTCAATTTTTTTGCCAATACTCTTCGTGAAAGAGTCTGTTTTTACCCCAGTTTACAACCTTAGGGCCTTTGTCAATTATCAATTGTTCATAAGAGGGTCATGACATCTCTGAGGGCTCAACCCTGTTTCATTGGTCTATATATCTCTTTCTGTACCAGTACCAGGCTGTTTCGACTGCAATGGCAGTATAATAGTTTCTAAGATTGGGTAATATGAAGCCTCCCACTGTGTTCCTCTTTTTCAGTAGTGCTTTACTTATCCGGAGCTTCTTCGCAGTAAAAGTTTGATGGAATTTTTCTCTAAAAGTTTGATGGAATTCTCCAGTGAAGCCATCTGGGCCAGGACTTTTTCTCGTTGGTAGTTTTTTAATTACTCTTTCAATCTCTTCCTTTGTGGTGGGTTTATTAAGTTGTTCTACTTCTTGTGATAATTTTGGTAGGTGATATAAATCTACAAATTTGTCTATTTTGTCTAGGCTTTCCAATCTGCTGCAGTACAGTCTACCATAGTATTTTGTTATGATACTTTCGATTTCAGCTGGGACTGTTGAGACATTTTCCATCCCTTTTCTTATTTGGGTTATTTGTTTCCTCTCCTGCTTTTATTTTGTAAGTTTAGCCAGTGGTTTATCAATTTTGTTGATCTTCTCAATAAAACAGCTATTGGTTTTGTTAATTTTTTCAATTGTTCTTCTAGTCTCTAATTCATTTAGTTCTGCTCTAACCTTTATGATCTAGATTCTTCTGTTGCCTGAAGGGTTCCTCTGTTGCTCTCTTTCTGCTTGTTCAGAGTGTAGTGTTAATTCTTTGCTTTGGGTCCTTTCTTCCTTCCTGATGTGTGTGTTTGTAGAGCTAAATTGACCTTTATGCACAGCTTTGGCTGTATCCCATAGGCTCTGGTAGGACGTGTTTTCACTTCCATTTGATGCCAAGAATTTCTTTATTTCATTCTTGGTTTCTTCCGTAACTCATGGTTTTTTGAACAAGATGTAGTTCAGTTTCCATGAGTTCAACTTTTATGGCTTTATGGTCTGCGAAGATGCTTTGCAGTAATTCAGTGGTTTAGATTTTGTTGAGACTTGCTTTAAGTCCTAACACATGGTCTATTCTGTAAAATGTTTCATGTGCATTGGAGAAGAAGGTGTACTTATCTGTTGATGGGTAAAAAATTCTATATATGTCGATGAGGTCTAATTGGTTAATTGTCACAGTAAGACCTTCTGTATCTTTACTGAGCTTTTTTCTGGATGACCTATCTGTTACTGAAAGTGGAGTGTTGACATCTCCCACTATTATTGTGGAATGATCTATCTCATTTTTCAATGCAGTCAGTGGTTTTTTTGAGGTATTTAGATACTTTGATATTGGGTTCATAAATATTTAATATCATTAAGTCCTGCTTGTGTATTCAACCTTTCAGCAGTAGATAGCGACTATTATTGTCCAAAATGGTGGATTTTACATGAAAATCTATTTTATCTGAGATTAGTATTGCCACATCAGCTCTTCTCATATGCTTTTAGTTTGGTGTATGCTAGTCTATCTTTAATTTTGAGTTTGTTCATGTCTTTGAGTCTAAGGTGTAAGAAACGTATAAACAGATCACGTCTTTTGATCCAGGATGTCACTCGTCTCTTTATTCAGCGTTCAGTCCATTTGCATTCAGTGTAATTGTTGATAGGTATGTGTTTAGTTCTGTCATTTTGATGTATTTATTTTTGTGTTGGTGTTTTCTATGTTACTCTTATTAATCTGTTCTGGGACATTCTCCCTTGTGAGTTGATTTTTCAGCTTTTTCAGGGTTGGTTTTGTGATTGTTGAGACTCCTATGCTATGTTTCTTGTTTTGATATGTTGCATTGCTGTTGTGCTTTGTTGCTACCTGTACAGTCTCCCTTAATATTCTAAGTTTAAATCCAATCTTTACCTTTCCATATCTTTTTAATTTCCTCTCCATCTAAAAGAACTGTAGCTACGGTAGTAGACCCTCTTTTTAGTGTGATGATATCATAGATTTCATGATATTATCTCTGGTTCACTTCTTTTAATATTGTAGCTTTGATTGAGTTTTGTAACTTCACTAATTGAGTAGGATTCTAGATACTGTGTCCTGCATTGCTTCCTGAAATATAGACTTAATGGTTTTGTTTTTTTAAGCAAAGAGCTTCTTTCAGCATTTCTTGTAGTTTTGGTTTAGTTTTTAGAAACTCTCTAAGCTTCTGTTTATCTGTTAATGTCTTAATTTCACCTTCATATTTGAGAGACAATTTTGCAGGACATATAATTCTTGGTTGGAAGCTTTTGTCCTTCAAGGGTTTGAATGTCATCCCACTGACTCCTTGCCAACATCCTTGCTGTCAAGAAGGCATACAAAAGCCTACAGTGCTTCCCTGTGAATGTTAGTTTTGCTTTGAGCCTTGCTATCTTTAAGAGAATCTGTTGTGTTTCATTTTATTAAGTTTGATTATAATATGCCTTGGTGTCTTTCTTTTCAGATCTATTTTTTTGTGGTGTTTGATACAAGTCTTAGATATCTATGTTCTCTTTTGTAATTTCAGGGAAATTTTCTGTCAGCAACTCAACAACAAAACTTTCTCCCTATTCAGGAACTCCAATTAATCATAGATTATTCCTCCTAATAGAGTCTCACATATTTCTTAATACTTCTTCATTTTTCTTATTTCTTTTCTCTGTTTTCTCCTCATAAACACTGGTGTTAGTTGCTCTGTCCTCAAAGTCACTAAGTCTGACTTTCATCTCCTCAATTCTGCTCTTTTGGCTTTGGATTGATTTGTCTAATTCTGTAATTTTGTCATTGATTTGCTGGATTTCAGATCATTGTTTCACCAGTTCAAATAGGTTGCTTAATTTTTCATTTTACTCTGCTGCATTTTGTTTAATCTCTGTGCTGGCTGTATGTATAATTCTTTTGTGCTCATCTCTAATGGTTTTAGAAGAGCTTTTTCAATTGCGATTTTTTTGAGGGGTGGTTCTTTATTTTGGGAATTTTGGGGAGCCATGGTGGACTATTTCTTTTACTGTTTAGGAATGGTTTGTTGCCTTTGGGCCATCTAGAGGCTCTGGTGTTACCTCAGCAAGGAGCTGAGGCATTGTTCTGAGAAGAGAATTGATCACCAGCCATCTCTGTGTACTCCTGTAACTTCTCCTGGTGGACTCCCTGGGATGGCAGGCTCCACCTCCTGGCTGGCAGATTATACTCTCTGTCAACTGACCATATGATGTGATTCAGTGAAGGCTGCAAGAGATGCTGCCATGCTACTCAGCAGTTATTTCTCTGGGCAGTCTTATTTTAAGAAGCTGGGAGCTAACCAACAGCTGCCAAAATCAGGCTGTCACATCTGGCAGTCTCTGCCTTCTGGCTGAAAATGGAAGCACCTCTTCAGCCATCCCCAAACGATAAATGCAGTTCAATTAGGGAAGGGTTACAGCCTGGCTGCTATCCTCAGCCAGGCACTCCCATAAGGTAACACTGTCTTACACAGCCTTTTTGCTGGAAAAGTGCTTTCTGGATTGACACTGCTTCTCAGCTTTGGAATTAACCCCTGCCGAGGCCTCCAGTTGGGTAAATCTGCCTCTCAGCTGACCAAGATGACATCCTGTCTGAGCTGCTTTCCCACCAAGAAACTGCAGAATCTATGGTGCAGCTCAGAAAATAGAAGATGGAGGGGCAGTGTTACCGTTATTCAGCAACTGGGGTCTCAAAATGTGGCTATCCCACATACTCTCTGCTGTGCTATACATAGTTTACTTTAGCACAGCAATTCAGCATATTTGCCAGCTAATGCCCATCCTTGGCCTCCCAGATAACAAAAATGGCACCAGTACCTGCAGTCTGGCCAAGTGGTGAGTTAGCAGGAGTAGGGCTCAGGGCAAAATATCTTGTCTGAGAGAGGTAGTTTCCTTTTTAGTGGCATATAATTCAATGTCACAATCCTATGCTGTATCCTAGGGATTCCTGGATGTCTAGAGTGCTCCATTGAATTATTAATTAAGACCTTAGTTCTCAGAGGGAATTGAAGAGATGTGTGTCTAGTCTGCCACCTTGCCCCCACCTCCCCCTTAAGTGTTTCTTAATAACATCATTTACTTTGATCAAGCTATACTAACTACATCCACATTTAATATTATTTTTGCTATCACAAAAAATAACAAAGTATCAATGCTCTGCAGCATGATTCTCTCTCCTCTGACCCCCTTGTATCAGTTCTAGCATTAGACTCTCTTCTATTCTTGTCTTTTTATAAAAGTAGAATCATACAATATTTGTTCTTATTAAATTCACTTATTTCATTTACCATTACATCGCTCAGGTTCATCTATGTTGTAATATGGTTTACACACCCATCATTGTTCTTTGTGGTTGTGTAGCATTCCACTCTAGGTATATACTACATTTTCCTTAGTCATTTGCTGTTGATGGGCAATTAAGTTGTTTCTTTTTTTTTTTTTTACTATTATGAATAATGGTTCAATGAACTTAGTTGTGCATGTGTCTGTCCATGTCTCTTTTATTAATCTTCTGTCACATATATGTAGGAGTAAGATTGCTAGATTATAAGACATTTTTATTTTGAATGCTTTGAGGAAGACCTATATTATTTTCCACAGTGGTTATACCATCTTGGCTTGGCTAGCAATGGATAAGTATTCTAATCTCCCCGTGTCCCTGACAACATTTATTTTTGCCTGCTTTTTAAAAAACAATGTCATTTCAGCAGGTGTTTTAGTCATCCAGTGCTGCTATAACAGAAAATACCATAAGTGGGTGGCTCTAGCAAAGAGAAAAACTTATTTCCTCAAAGTCTAGTTGGTTAGAAGTCCAAATTCAGCTTGTCAGCTCCAGGGAAAGCCTTTCTCTCTCTGTCGGCTTTGGAGGAAAGTTCTGGTCATCCATCTTCTCCTGGACTAGGAAGCTCTTCACACAACAACCTGGGTTCCCAAGAGTGTGTTCTGCTCCCATCACTGCTTTCTTAGTTGTATGAGGCCCCCTACCACACTCTTCTTGTTTCACTTTCATTTTATCTCTTGAAAGATAAAAAGTGAAGCAAGCCACACATCAGGGGAACCTCCCTTTACATTACATAGGGATGTGACCTGAGCAAGGGTGTTACATTCCACCCTAAGTCTCTGTAACCACAGGCAAAGATTATGATTTATAATAAATAGGAAAATCACAAAATGGAATACAATGACACAATACTTGGAATCATGCCCTAACCAAGTTGATAGATATTTTGAGGGAACACAATTTGATCTATTACAACAGCAGTGAGGTGATACATCATTGCAGTTTGATTTTCCTTTCTCTGATGACTGATTGCGAGCATCTTTTCACCTGTTTTTTGGTTGCTTGAATGTTGTCTTTGGTTGAAATGACTGTTCACATCTTTTGGCCATTTTGTAACTGAATTATTTGTCTTTTTATTGTTGAGTTGTTGATGTCTTCTGTATGTTTTAAGAGTAGACCCTTAGTAGATATGTCATTTTTATGGATTTTTTTCCCCAGTTTGCAGCTTATCTTCTTACTCTTTTGATAGTCTTTGGATGAACCATATGTTTTAGATTTTTATGTATTCCTGCTTATCTACTTTGTCTTCTGCTATTCGTGTATTTATAGCTACCTTTGTAATCTTATTACTACAAAACATTAGGTCTCAAAGTTTTCTCCCTGTGTTTTACTCTGGCAGTGTTATATTTTGTGGATATCCAGTTTTGCCAGTACCTTTTTTAGAGTCTTTCTCCTCCTTGGAATGGACTTTGACCCCTTGTTAAAAATCAATTTCCCATATGTAAATATAAAAAACCCAGCTCCGTGGAGTCTATTCTGACTCATAGCCACCCTGTATACCAGAATAGAACTGTCCCATAGAGTTTCCAAGGAGTTCGTTCCTGGTGGATTTGAACTGCCAACCTTCAGGATAGCAGCCATAGTTTTTAACCACTATGCCACTAGTGTTTCCATACATAAATATGTAGATTCATTTCTAGAATTTCAATTCTGTTCCCTGTGTCTATCATTGAACCAATACGTTTAGGGTAGTATGACTGTGTATGGGTGTGCTTGCACATCTTTTATTTTTTTAGTATTTTATTATGTTTTCAGTGAAGATTTACAGAGCAATTTGTGTTCCCATTTATCACTTTTTACACAAGCTGTTTACTATATTGGTTACACTAAGATTAGGATTAGGTTAATGTTAGTATTAGGGTTAGCTCTAGGGTAGGATTAGAGTTAGCATTTCATCTGGGACAGTGTTTCAGCTATCTAGTGCTTCTTTAACTCAAATACCACAAGTGGATGGCTTTAAAAAGAGAAATTTTATTTGTCACAGTCCAAAAAGGTAAAGGTCCAAATTCAGGGTGTCAACTCCAATGGAATGCTGGCACTGGAGGAAGTTCCTTGTAGTCAATCTTCCCCTAGACTGGAAGCTTCTGAGTCACAGGGACCCTTGCCCTTTCTGAAGGATGAGCTCAGCTCCCAGCACTGCTTTCTGTCTTGATAGTATGAGGTCCCCAAATGTCTCTGCTAGTTTCTCTCCTTTATATCTTAAGAGATTGCCTTGAGGCACAAAACGAACTTAGCCTTGAATCTTTATCTACCAACACAACTGCTGCTCATCCACCCTCGTTAACATCACAGAGGCAGAAATTCCAACATGGAGGAACATAACACAATACTAGGAATTATGGCCCAACTAAATTGGTACAGATTTTTTAGAGAATGCAATTCAATCCATGACAGATGGGGTTAAATCTAGAGTTAGGGCCAAGCTAGATTCGTGGTTAGAGTAAGGGTAAGGGTTAAGTTCCAAGTTAGGTTTAAGGCTAAAATGATGACTGTGTTAGAGTTACAGTTATGGTCAGTGAGTTAGGGTTTAAATTAATGTTAATGTGAGTGTGGGGCAGTGCTACATTAAGGTTGATATAGCAGTTACCAGCAGCCTTAGATTTACCTTTGCAGAGTAGTACAGTTAAGGTTAAGGTTAGGGTTAATGCTAAGGTTGGGGCTAGGCTATAGTTAGGGTTGGATCTAGGGTAGAGTTTGGGTTAGGCCTAGGCTAGTGCTAGGATTAGCTTTAGAGACAGGTTGAGTGTGTTTAATAGATGTTTTTCTGAAGATAAAGTTCTGTACAGTTATATCTGCAATACTACATGTTTAACAATATGAGAAACTTGTAAAACATCTTTTTTTAGTAAAGTTTGAAAATATCTTAGATTGATCTCTATATAGAATGTTTTTTTCAATTTGGTTCTGAAACCTTTCCTAAGTGAAATGGAGTGAGTTGAATACTTTTGAAGGAATGTAACAATCTGTATATAGATAAGTACTTAATAATTTTGTTAGACACAGGTTTTGTGAATGAAAAGCTTTATGAACTATGTCTGTGAATGAATGTGCTTATACCTCTTAAAAGCACATATACTCTCATTATAAAAACTTATAAGCAGAATGTGTTGAAGAGTACTCATGAATGCGTAAACATAAGCTCTATGTAATTACTTTGGTAACATGTGTGTTTGATACTGGGAAGCTTATGACAGCTTGTATTCACACAAGTTCTAAAAAAATCATTAGATTGTTGGCTTCTGCATGTACGATGTTTGACAAACTTCCCTTGTGAAAATATGTCACAGTCTGTAGCTGGGTTAACTTTGGCACTTGGGTTAGAATTATGGGGTAGTGTTAGTATTAGGATTGTTATTATGTCTAAATTAGAATGAAGGTTATGGCTGGGTTTTCAAGTTAGGGTTAATGTTTGTGTTATGATTAAGTTTAGGGCTATGTTAGGATTAGGATTAGAGAGTTAGGGTTATGGTTAGTGTTGGGGTGGTTTTAGGACTGGGTTAAGTTATTGCTGGGGCTAGAGGCAATTTATTGTTACAGCTAGTGGTAAGACGAGGACAGGGTTAGCTTAAAGTTACATTTAGAGAGTTCAGAGAAATACAGGTTTAACGCTAGAATTAGGGTTGGAAAGGATCTATATCCTTGCTTATTCCAAAGTAAAGTGATCTAGCAGAATGTTAAAATGATTCAACATTGTCATTACTATCACTCACAAGTAGCATAGCTCTGAAGAGAATTAAAATATAATTGCAGCAATACATTAACAGAGAACTCCCAAAAATTCAAGCCAGTTTCAGAAGAGGATTTGGAACCACAGATGTCGTTGCTGATGTCAGGTGATTCTCGCCTGAAAGCAGAGAATACCAGAAACATATTGACTGTATGGAACATAACCAATTATAGACAGCGTTGTGAAGAATGAGAATTCCGGAACACTTCATTGTGCTCATATGTAGCCTGTGCGCAGGTGAAGAAGCAGTCATTTAAATAGAACAAGGGTCTGTTGTGTGGTTTAAAGTCTTGAAGGGTGTATGCCATGCTTCTATCTTTTCATCATGCTTATTCAATCTGTATGCTGAGCAGATAATCCAAGAAGCTGAACTATATAAATAATGGAGTATTTGGTTTAGAGGAAGACTCATTAACAACATGCAGAATGTAAATGGAAAACCTTGCTTGCTGAAAATGAAGATGATTTGAAGCACTTACTGATGAAGATCAAAGACCACAGCCTTTAGTATGGATCATGCTTCAACATAAAGAAAACAAAAATCTTCACAACTGGACCAATAAGCAACTTTGTGATACACAGAGAAAAGACTGAAGTTTTCAAGGATTGCGTTTTATTTGAATTCACAGTCAACATCCACAGAAACAGCAGTAAAAAAAAAAAAAAAAAAAATCTAACAACTTATTTCATTGGGAAAATCCGCCTCAAAAGCCCCCTTTAAAGTGTTAAAAAGTGAGGATGTCACCCTGAGGACTAAGGTACATCTGACCCAAGCCACACTCTTGTTAATTGCCTGTATACTGTGTGGAGGCTTGGGGATGGTGTGGGTTTGTTTTGTTTTGTTTTGTTCTTAAATATGCATATGTATGCTGGGCAATAAGAAAGGGAGGCTAAAGAGGAATTGACACATTTGAATTATGGTATTGGCTAAGAATATTGAATATCCCATGAACTGCCAGAAGAATGAACAAATCTGTCTTGGAAGAACTACAGCCAGAATGTTGTCATGAGCACCCAGAAAATGTTGGATGTTGTTAGGGGAAAACAAGTAATGAACAAAGCTTGGAGTCAGTAATCAGCTTTATTTAATCAAATCACATATTTACAACTAAGCAGAAGGGAAAGGAGGTGCTAGCACCAGAACATAAAGCATTCTTATTTACATTATTTTAGAACTCTAATCTACAGTAACACTAGTTAGTAACTCTCATTTATGTTAGTTAAGACCCCCACAGTTGGTACTGCAGCAGTCAAGTCATAAGGTCGGTATGTCAACACACTCACTTCCTTAGAAGTCGGGTTCACCCTAAGGAATTTAAGGACTGGCTGTGCTCTCACCATTCTGACGTCAGAAGAATTAGAATTTTATAATGACAGGACATCTCCACAGTGAAGCAGGCAGGAACACAACACCAGGCTCAGACACTAGCAGAAGATGTGTCAGGCACTGAAAACAGGCCATTTAGACGTCAAGAGAATGATGAGGCGTCTCGGAGGCAGATCTGCCAACAGGGACAGCACGGGACACTCAGGTAACAAAGGGAAAACAGTCACAGCCACTTGCAACAACCTTTGGTGGCAAGCAGATGAATTCCCAGGGTCAGGTCACAGTGCAGCAGACAGCCGACACAGACTCTCAGGAGGATGCTGGGACCCAGGCCCTTGAAGATGAGGCACAGTAACAGACCATGGGCACAGACTCCCAGATGGATACTGTGCCCCCAGGCCTTCAAAGATGAAGCAAACGAGGTCAGGGCAGCCAACTGTGGGCACAGATCCCCGGAGGGGACTGCTGCACCCCAAGTACACAGTGCTGGATTTTTAATGCAAGTTGTTTGCTTGGTTCTAGTTGTTATCAGCCAGTCCACAAGTCTTACCTTCTGGCACCTCAAGCTGTTGACTTCTTTCTGATCGGTTATGGTCTTTATCATCTCTCCGACCATCTGTGGCCATGTCCATTTGGTAGTTGTTTTACTCACTTTACTTCCTCACTGTGTGTTTGTATTTTCTCAGTGTCTTACTTAGCTCAAACACAGCCATTTTGTGTTTAGCAGTTTAGTCACTTGCTGGTTTAGCCAATTTTAACTTACATTTTTGACAAGACTTACCTTTACTATATATTTATATACACACATACACATACGTATATACATACATATCCTCATTTCAAATGTTCCTTAGAAGTGACTAAGATCACTAAGTTGAATCTCACTGGCAACACAAGAATAAAAAGGGGTGCACCCTGAGATCTCCACTGAAAGACCTCGATTGATGGTCCAGCGGTTTCGGGGTTCCCCTTGGAGCATGGCCCCTGGCCCTGATGCTGCCCTTGCCCATAAGTCATAACGAAGGTCCACTCTTCGGACATGAATGAATGGGACTTGGCGATGCAGAGTAACCATGTATTGGATGCACTTTATGGTTCTATGCATCTATAGGATATCATCCTGCTGACCTCTGGCTGGAGGAAGGAAAGTGGATGGAGAGGAAGGGAAAGGAGACTGTTGGGAGGATGAGACATGTATGGAGCAGAGAGGAATAGTGTGCTGTCACAAGGCAGGGAGAGCAGTGGAAGCTGCGTATAGGTGGGCATGTAAATTTATACAGGAATGTACATTTTCACTCAGTCATAATGAAAAAAAAGTGACTGTGGCACATGTTATTCTGTTGCCATAGTGACAGTGACTCTATAGTGACTCATAGTAACTCTATAGAAAGGGGTAGAACTGTCCCATGGGTTTCCAAGGAGCATCTGGTAGATTTGACTTGTCCATGTTTTAGTTAGGATCCATAGCTCTTAACCACCATGCTACCAGAGTTTCTGGGCATATTATCAGGAGGACCCAATCCCTGAAGAAGGACATTATACTTGGTAAAGTAGAGGGTCTATGAAAGAGAAGAAAGCCCTCAAGGAGATAGACTTACACAGTGGCTGTAACAGTGGGTTCAGTTTAGCAACAATTATGAGGATAGTGCAGGACCAGGCAATGTTTTTTTGTTACTATGAGTCAGAACTGACTCTCCAGCATTATTACCACAGTGTTGTAATGAGGGTTAGGGTTAGCATTAATTTGGGAGTTAAAGTGAGGAATAGAGTTAGCATTAGGATTGGGGTTAACGTCAAGGCTAATGCTAAACTAGTTTGAGATTAGGTTAGGGTTAAGGTTTGAGTGGTGCTAGGACTAGTGTTAGGTAGGGGCCACTGTTGGGATTAGGGTTAGGATTAGGTTAATAAGCAGTTTAGGGGTTATCTTTAGTTTTAGAGTTAGTGTTAGAATTAGGGTTAGGATCAATTACAGGGTCAGGCTTCAGGATAGAATAAGAGTAGGGTTAAGGTAACTTTTAGAGTAAGTTTACAGTTAGTGTTAAAGTTATTTTAGGCCTAGGATAGGTTAGGGTTAGGTTTAACTCTGGGGCTAGTGTACGGATTTGGTTAGCTCTAGGATCGGGTTAGGGCTAGGATTAAGCTAGGATTAGGGTAAATTTAGTGTGTTTAAGAGTCTTTGTTTTGAACACAAAGCTTCACACAATTATTTATGTAACATTATCTATTTAATGATCTGTAAAATTTACAACAATCTCTTTTTAAGAAAGTTAAGATAATTTAGACAGATCATTGCTGTAGTTGTTAGGTCCTGTTGAGTTAGTTCCAGTCATGGTGACCTTGCATAGAAGAGAACAAAACACTCCCTGGTCCTGCACTAAACTCACAGTCATTGCTGTCTGAGCCTGTTGTAGGTAACTTCACCTTGCACCTCAACGTTTATTACTACCAGATGGACATTCACAATGTGCAAAATAGTTGTGTAGTAGATGTTTTAGTATTGTTGTAAATGAGAAATCAGTGTTAGAGGTAGTTGATAAGTGGGTTGTTATTAAGTAAGTACTGTTGAGTTGGTCAGACTCATGACAACTGTATATATAATAGACTTTTTTATTTTCCAAAAGAAAGAAGTGAGGAGTAGGTATAACCTATTATTTAAAAAATTGAACTAAACTGTGCTCTAGTTCTGTTAGGAAGTATCTGTGAACCAAGAGCTGTACAGAGTTATTTCTGTAAAATATGTATTTAGTATCCTATTAGCATGTAATGGTCAATATTTAGGGAAGTTTAAAAACATTTCATTAGATAGTATTTTGGTTATCTGGTATTGCTCTAATGGAAATATCACAAGTATGTGGCTTGAACAAAGAAAAGTGTTTTTTCTTACATAGTCCTGTAGGCTGTGTAAAAGTTCACGATATCTGCTCCAAGGAACAGGCTTTTCCTCTTTGTTGGCTCTGGAAGAAGGTCCTTGGGTTGTCTCAGTCTTTGGTCAGGAGTATCTTGGCACAGGATCCTCAGATATGAAGGATGCATGCTATCTACTGCTTTTGTTGATTTCTTGATGATATGAGGTTCCCAACTATCTACTTGCTTCCCTTTTCTTTTATCTCTTAGTAGGATGAAAGGATAAAGGGTGGTGCAAGCCACACTCCAGGGAAACTCCCTTAGCAAGCATGTGGCAGTCCTACCCTAATCCTCTTCTAATATAATCATCCTATTAGCGACAGGCAGAGATTAGGATTTATAGCATAGGAAAACCACAAAATGGAAGACAGTCACAAATATGTGGAATGATAGCCCAGCCAAATGTCTACATATATTTTTGAGGGGACACAATTCAATCCATCACAGGCAGGAAAAAAATTCATTTGATGCAGGTTATTTTACATGCTTTCCTAAATGAAACAGAGTGTTCTGTACACTTTGGGAAGTATATCACAATCTATATATAAATAGGTTAAAGTTAGTGTCAGCCTTGGAATTAGGTTTAGGGTTATGGTTAGGTTAATAATAGGTTAAGGTTACTAAGTTTGGATTAAGGTTATTTCTAGGACTAATGTTAAAGTTAAGGCTAAAATAGGGTTAGGGTTACGACTAAGGTTATCGCTAGGATTACAGTTAAACGTTAAAGTTTAGGGATAAGTCCACTTTAGAGTTGAGGATAGGGTTAGGGGTTATGATTAGGGTTAAGACTTAATTTTAGTTTTAGAGTATGTCTAGCTTTGTGGTAGTGTTACACTGGGATTAGGGTCAGGGATAAGAATAAGTGTTAGGGACCGAACTAGATTAGGTTTACAGTTAGCGTTAAGCGTTTAGTGTTATGGTTAGTGTTTAGATTAGGGCTAGGATAGGGTTATATTTATATTTAGGTTTATGTTTTAGCACAAGGTTGGTCACGGTAACAGCTACTTTTTAGAATTAGAGGTTGTCATGGATTGAATTGCATCCCCTCAGATACGTATGTATTGATTTGACTTAGCTACGAGTCCCGCTATGGTGCAATTCCTCCCATGTGTTGTGAATCCTGCCTCTGTGATATGACGATGGAGAATGGGCAGAAGTTGTGCTGGTGAGGCAGGACTCAAGTTACCAGCTGTGGGATATAAGGGAGAGAAAAAAGCATAGATAGTTGGAAATCTCATACCACCAAGGGAACAGCATGACTGAGAGCAGGCATGTCCTTTGTACCTGAGGACCCTGTGCCGAGATGCTCTCACTGGATTTGGACTTAGCCTACCGGACTGTGATAACTTCTGTTGTTGAATGGACTTGTAACTTGTTAATGGATCTGTGGGTTTCCAGACTGTGACAATAAAGTTTCTCTTCATGAAGCCTTCTACTCGTGGTATTTTCTGTTGGAGTAGTACCAGGTAACTAAGACAGAGGCTATGAATAGCTTTAGAATTAATGTTAGGATTAGGGTTGCAACTGTGTTAGTGTAATTGGTTAGTGTTAAGCTAAAAGTTAGTGTTAAATGGAGGGTTATGACTAGACTGAAGTTAGGGTTAGGGTTAGTGCTAATCTAGAGACAAAGTTAAGGTTAGTGTTAGCTTTTGTGTTGTGAAAATATTAATGATGGTTTTTTTCTTTTTCATTTGATTTTAGGTGATTTCTCTTTTCCATACTCCAAAATCAGCCACTAAAGCTTGACCTATACTGTACATGTATTAACTACCGCGCCCCCCCAACTGGAAACTGCTCTGTAGCAATTGTCTCTGCATACTTGTTTTTTCTGGTGAAAAAAGGGTAGTCAGTAACAAACCCATTACCTCTTGATTTAATGAAAATGACCATGTTCTTCCTTAATTTTAATTCCAATTAGTCTCATAATTGTAAACATGCAACTTGTCAAGTTTTTTGGATTTACTTCTTAATAGTAACTAGAAATCAGTAGTTGATCACTACAGAAGCTTGTGATTATTAAGAAGGAAAAATATGTAACCTTCTGTGAAGTCACCAATCCTCAGGAGCATTTATAGTCATGCATAGAGATGCACACATGCTCCTCCAGTTTGAAAATTATTTTAATATATCATTAAACAGTAGAATACCACGGTTTTTTCCTAACTCAAAGTTTTGTTTTTAACAATTTTTACTACTGGTTGTGGACTATGTTGCGCTCCCACCAAAATGTGTGTGTCACTTTGCCTGGACCATGATTCCCGCTTTTGTGTGATTGTCCTCAATTTTGTGATTTCCTTGTGTTATTAATCCTAATTTCTGCCTGCGGTTAATAGGGCAAGATTGGATTATATTCAAGAGGAATAAGGTGGGTTTGTCACATCCTTACCTAGGTCACCTCTCTGATTCAATATAAAGAGAATTTCCCTGGGATGTAGCTTGTAGCCCCTTTTATCCTTTTATTCCATAAGAGATAAAAAGTACGTGAAGCAAACAAAGAGTTGAGGACCTGTTAGTATCAGGATAGCAGTGCTGAGAGCAGAGCGCATCCTTCAGACCTGGAGTTCCTGTGCAGAGATGATCCCAAAACAAGGACAAACTGATATAAAACAAGGACCTCCCTCCAGAGCCAACAGAGAGGGAAAGCTTTTCCCTGAAGTGGTGCCCGAATTCAGACTTGTAGCCTACTGGAGTGTTAGAAAATAAGTCTCTTTTCATTAAAACCCAACCATTTGCAGTATAGAAACATTAGAAGACCAAGACGTTACTCTACTTAGAGTCGCTTGTTTTTAGAAGCAAAATTCTCCCCTGCATCAATCTGTAATGACAGCTCAGAATAAAACTTATGCTTTAATTACTTTGTGTTTTGATTATTTTCAACAGAATTAAGGTAAAGTTTCAGATCAGCCTTTGGTCTGAGTCACGTCATGGTTAGGGGTTATATTGGGGTTAAAGTTAAGATTAGTATTAGAATAGGGTCACATTAAAGTTTGGGCTAGGATTAGGTTCAGGTTAGAGTTAGTGTAGTTAAGAGTCCTTGTTTTAACATACAGCTTTACACAATTACATCTGGAATATTTTTAACAACCCTGGAATCTTGTATCTGTCTTGTTTTTAAGGAAATTAAAACAATTAGATAGTCAGTTATTGTCATTGTTAGGTGCCATTAAGTTGAGATCTTACATAAACAGAATAAAACACTGCCCAGTCCTGCACCATCCCACAATTGTTGCTATGTTATGTGAAATGAATCTTGCCACAGTCACTTGTAAGGCACACTGTGGTTACACCTCTTCCAAGACAAATATGTTCATTTTTCTGGGAGTCCATGGTATATCCAATATTCTTCACCAAAATTATAATTCAAAGTGATAAATTCCTCTTCAGTCTTCCTTATTTATTGTCCAGCTTTCACATGCATATCAAGTGATTGAAAAATATGATGACTTGGGTCGTGCACACCTTAGTCCTCAAAGTGATATCTTGACCTTTTAATATTTTAAAAGGTCTTTTGCAGTAGAACTTTTCCAGTGCAATACATTGTTTAAGTATTAACATTATTTTTTTATTGTCTTTAGATAAAGGTTTACAGAGCAAGTGAGTTTTTTCATTAAACAATTAATACACATATTGGTTTGTAACATTAGTTGCCAGCCCCACAATATGTCAACACTCTCACCTTCCAGACCTTGGATTTTCCATTTCTATTTTCCAGGTTTCCTGTTCAAGCTTGAATTCTCTGCCTTGACTCCGGGCTGATGTACTCATGTAGTCTTGTGTATATGGTTGAATTACAGTGTTATTGTTTGTTTTGTGGACCTGTCTAATCTTTGGCTGAAGAGAGAACCTCAAAGAGGTGTCTGAGGGCCATAATCTTGGGCTTTTCTACATTCTCTGTCAGACTAATAGTGTGAATTAGAATTTTATTCTATATTTTGCTCCACCTCTATCTGGAAACTTCTGTTGCTGTCCATGTCACAGCAGTCACTCAGGGTAGCTGAGCACCATCTAGATGTGCTAGACTCAGTCTGGTGGAGGCTATGTAATTGTCGTCCATTAGTCCTTTGAACTAATCTTTCCCTTGTGTTTTTGGTTTTATTCATGTTTGCTCCAGACAGGATTTATTAGCGGAGTATGTATCGTAGATGGCTGCTCACAACCTTTTAAGAGTTCAGATGCTACTCACCAAAGTAGAATGTAGAACATTTTCTTTATAAACTGTGTCAGTTGAGCTAGATGTTCCCCAAAACTGTGATCCCGATAGTCCTCAGCCCAGAAGTTTTTTTCCTGAGGGACCCCAGATGTGTCTCTGGAGCTTACATGATCTTGCCTTGGACAAGTTGTGCTAACTTCCCCAGTTTTGTGTGCTATCTTACCCTTCAACAGAGTTGCCACTTATCTATTGTGTATGTAATGTTTTTCCATATACACTCCTTCATAACCACCAAAGGTCATTTCTTTTTGTGTGTAAACCTTTTTATGAGTTTTTACAGCAGTGGTCTCATACAATATTTTTCCTTTTATGATTGACTTGTTTCATTCAGCAAAATGTCCTATACATTCATCCACGTTGTGAGATGTTCCAGTCTCCTTGCAGCCCCTCCAACATTTGTTATTCTCTGTTTTTTTGATTTGTGCCATTAATATCAGGGTGAGATGGCATCTCATTTTAGTTTTGATTTGCATTTCTCTAATAGCTGGTGATACATTTGTCTGTTAGCTGCCTGAATGTCTTTCTTGGTAAAGTGTCTGTTTATATCCTTTGCCCATTTTTTACTGGAGTGTTTGTCTGCTTTTTGTAGAGGTGTTAGATTTTATAGATTAGAACTTTGTCAGATATATCATAGCCAAATTTTCCCCCCACTTTGTAGGTTCTCTTTATACTTTTTGGTGAAACACCGTGTTTAACTTTGCTGAACTTCTGGTAGTTGTGTATTGTTGGTTATGGTTTGTATCCTGTTTAGGCTGTGTATTAACACCTCTAGGATTGTACCTATTATTTATTTTCTATGATCTTTATAGTTTTGGGTTTTGTACTCAGGTCTTTGATCATTTTGAATTAGTTTTCGTGTATGGAGTGAGATATGTGTCCTATTTCATTGTTTTACAGATGGATATCTAGTTTTGCTGGCACCACTTATATAAAAGACTATTTTCTCTGTTTAATGGACTATGAAATTTTGTCAAAGATTGGATGATATGTGGATAGATCTGCATCTGCGTTCTTATTTTTTTTTCTCTTGGTCAGTGTGTCTGTCATATCAGCATGAGGCTGTTTTGACTACCATAGCTATATAGGAGGTCCTAAAGTCAAATAGTGTAATTCCTCATACTTAAGTCTTTTTCTTCAAAAGTACTTTACTTTGTTAAAGAATTCTGTTGGTAACTGGATTGAGATTGCACTGTGTTTGTAGAGTGCCCTGGGCAAAACTGACATTTTCACAATGCCAATCTATGTATCTATGAACATGTTATGTTTTTCTATTTATGTAGGTCTCATTTGGTTTTATATTTATCTTTGTAGAAGTCTCTTACAACCTCGGTTAGACTTATTCTTCAGTATTTTTTTTTTAGGTGGTACAATAAGTTACTTTCTTGATTTCCTTTTTGTAGTTCTTTTTAATTGGCAACTGATTTTTTGTATATTTACCTTACATGTCTTATTTCGTTTATGTATTGGCTTACACTAATTGATTTTCTAATACTGAACCAGCCTTGCATACTTGGTATGAATCTCACTTCGTTGAAGGTATCAGTTTTTTGATATAATGCTGAATTCTATTGGCTAGAATTTTGTCAATAATTTTTACCCCCAAATTCATCAGAGACATTGTTTCATTAGAGATATTGGTCTGTAATTTCCTTCCTTCCTTCCCTCGCTCCTTCCCTTCTTCCCTCCCTCCCTTCCTTCCTTCCTTTCTCTCTTTTGCGTGTGTATCTTTGCCTGGTTTTGATATCAAGGTTATGCTGGCTTCATAGAATGAATTTTGAAGTATTCTGTCTTTTTCTAGGTTCTGAAATGGTTTGAGGAGTGTTGATCTGAGCTTTTCTCCTAACGTTTTGTAGAATTCTTCAGCAAAGCCACTGGGTCAGAATTTTTTTGTTGAGAGTTTCTTTCTTTTTATTTTTTAAATTACGTTTGAAATCTCTTCTCTTGTTATGGGTGTGCTTATATTTTTTTTAGCTCAGTTGTGGTAGTTTAGGTAGATAATATGTTTCTAGAAATTTGTCTATTTCTTCTAGGCTTTCATACTTGTCAAAGTATAGCTTTTCACAGTACTCTGTTGCGATCCTTTTTATTTCAGTCAGGTCTGTTGCAACGTCCTTCATTTCATTTCTTATTTTTTTGTTATTCACTTCTGCTTTTTTCTCTTGTCAGTTTTGTCAGTGGTTCATCAGTTCTATTGATCCTTTCAAACAACCAACTTTTGATTTTGTTAATTCTTTTTATTGTTTTTCTCTTCTCTATTTCATTCATTTATGCTCTGGTCTTTATTATGTCCTTTATTCTAGTGGCTGTAGACTTCTGCTGATCTCTTTCTACTTATGTGAGTTGTGTAGTTAAACATTTTGATTTTGTCTATTTCTTCTTTTTTGATGTACACATCTATTGCATAAATTAACCTCTGAGCACTGCCTTTGCTGTGTTTCAAAGGTGTGGCATGACGGAATTTGTTCTTATTAGATATCTTTGATTTCTTCTTTTACCTAGTGGTCTTTAAGCAAATTGTTACTAGGTTTCCATGTATTTATTTTTTTCCTTTGCTCTTCCTGTTATTAATTTTGTATTTTATGGTACTGTGATCAGAGAAGATATGTTATATTATTTCTATGTTTTAGATTTTGTTGTGGGTTGTTTTGTGGTCTAAGGTGTTGTCTATTCTGGAAAATGTTTTATGTGCTTTCGAAAGAATGCACTTTTGCTACTTTTCGGTGATGTGTTCCATATATGTCTGTGCGATCAAGTTGGTTGATTGTAGTCCTTAGCTCTTCCATATCTTTGCTGAGCTTCTTTCTAGATGTTCTGTCCTTTAACAAAAATGTTGTGCCAAAGTCTCTGCTATTGCTGTGGGACTGTCAATTTTTCTTTCCAGTGCTGTTAGAGTTTGTTTTATGTATTTTGGAGTCCTGTCATTAGGTGTACAGATATTTATTATGGTTATGTCCTGATGCTAAACTGTCTTTTTTAATCGTTATATATTGTCTTTTCTTTTAAGATGGATTGTTTTTGAAGTCTATTTTAAGAATTTAAAGAGAGTTGCTTTAAGTATTTATCTTGTAATGCAGTGCCTTGGTTTTCTAACAGTGGCTTCTGTTATTCTATTTAACTGGCCCTCTATTTTTCCTTGTTTCTCTGTATACCTTCGGATTTTTGTTGAAACTCAGTCAGTTGAGTAGTAAATGTGGTAACTCTGCAAATTACATTCTGTCCATTTCTTGAGGGTTTGCTAGCTCCTTCTTTCCTTGATTCCTGCCTTCCTTTCTTTTGTCCTTCTTTCCTTGTTCCATCCCTCTGTCTATTTCTTCCTCTTCCAAGCTTTCTGAAAGACTAGATTACTTGACATGCATGTTAACTGAAGTCTCTATTCCTTTAGCTTGTGTTTGGTTAGTATTCTTACATACATTTTCTCAAACATGAGGAATTAAGAAGAACAAAGACAAAGCCTATTGAAGTCTTTGCAGACTGACTCAGTGTTGGGGCTCTGCTTCAAGACTTAACAAGGCTTACAGGATGTCTAAAAATCAGCCTGAGGTGAAAGCTTAGAATTTTTTTTTAAGGTGATTTTTTTTTTTTTTTTTTATAAAAAATGAAAGTGTACATACTCTGTGCTTACAATATTGGGTTAAGATGAGAGGAGCACACAAGTTGTGTTGAAGTCCCATTAATATTGATCTTCTGACTAATGTGTATTGTCACCAATTTCACCCAACTATATTTCTAACAATGATCTAATCTAAACCCTTACCCCTCGCCCTCCCGCTCTCCCACCCTCCCCGCTCTTGTCATCAAAGGGTCTTTTCTGTTATGTATGAGTATGCTTTTAAGGATTTATTGTAGAGGTCTCATATAACAATTGTCCTTCTGTCGCTGACTAGTTTCACTCAACACAATGTCCTCCAGTTGAGACCAAATTGAGAGATGTTTCCTGCTATCATCGTTGTTCTTTATCAATGCATAGTACTCCATTGAGTACATATACCAAAGTTTACCCACCCATTCTTCCGTTACTGGACATCTGGGTTGATTCTATCTTTTTGCTATCGTGGACTGTGCTACAATGAACATCCGTGTGCATATATCAGTTGGTGTGAATGGCCTTGATTCTATAGGATATATTTCAAGCAGAGGAATTACTGGGTCAAATGGCATGTCTATATCCATTATTTTAAGGTAACACCAAATTGCTTTCCAAAGAGGCTGCACCATATTGCAATCCCACCAACAGTGTAGGAGGGTTCCAATCTCTTCACAGCCTCTCCAACATTTAATGTTTTGCGTTTTAGGGATCATGGCCAATCTTGTTGGGGTGAGATGGTATCTCATTGTCATTTTGATTTTAATTTTTTTAATAATTAATGATCGTGAACATGTCCACACATGTTCTTTGGCTGCTTGGATCTCCTCTTTAGAGAAGTGTCTGTCCATTTCCTCTGCCCATTGCTTATTTGGATGATTTATCTTTTTCTTATTGATATTTTGTAGTACCTTATAGATTATGGAGATCAGGTGTCGGTCTGACATCGAGTTGCCAAATATTTTTTCCCATTCTGTAAGTGGTCTTTTAATTTTTTAAATTAAGTCTTTGGATGAGCAGAAATGTTCGATTCTTATTAATTCCCATTTATCTATTTTCTCTTCTGATGAATGTGTTTTGTTTGTCAGATTTTGAAGTCTGTCTATATTGTGTATTTAAACTTCCATTGTTGACCCTATTTTATCTTGAATGAGCTTTATCATTTTAGCTTTTCTATTTAGGTCTTTTATCCAATTTGAGTTGATTTTTATATAAGGTGTGAGATATGGGTCTTGTTTCAATTTTTTGCAGATGGATATCCAATTATGCCAGCAACATTTGTTTAAGAGACACTGTTCTTATCCCAGTGCAAAATCTTAGGACCTTTGTCAAATATCAGCTGTTCATAGGAGGATGGTGGCATCTCTGGGGTCTCTACTTTGTTCCATTGGTCTATATGTCTCTTTTTGTACCCGTACCAGGCTGTTTTGACAACAGATGCAGTGTAATAGGTTTTAAAGTCAGGTAGTGAGAAGCCTCCCAGTGTGTTCTTCTTCTTCAGTAGTGCTTTATTTATCTGGAGTTTCTTCCCTTTCCAAACAAAGCTGATGATTTGTTTCTCCATCTCATTAAAAAATGTCGCTGGAATTTGTATCAGAATTGCCTTATATAAGTAGATTGCTTTGGGGAAAATAGACATATTGAGTCTTCCTATCCATGAGCAGGGCAGATTACTCGACTTATGTAAGTCTCTCCTAGTTTCTTATAGTAAGATCTTGTAGTTTTCTCTCTTATTTCTCTAGTTAGATTTATTCCTAGATAGTTTATCATCTAGGGGGCTATAGTAAATGGAAATGATTTGGTGGTTTCTTCTTTAATAATTTCACTGTTGGTATAAAGAAATCCTACTGATTTAGTTATGTTTATCTTGCATCTCAATACTTTGCCGAATTCTTCTATTAGCTCTAATAGTTTACTTATGGATTTCTTTGGATTCTCTGTATAAACAATCATATCACCTGCAAAGAGGGAAATCTTTACTTCTTCATTGCCAATACGGATGCCTTTTATTTCTTTGAATTGTCTAATTGCTCTGGCTAGAACTTCTACCACAATGTTGAATAGAAGTGGTGAGAGTGGGCATCCTTGTCTAGTTCCCGTTCTCAAAGGGAATTCTTTCAGTCTTTCACCATTCAGGATGATGAAAGCAGTTGGCTTTGCATAGATGCTACTGATGATATTGAGGAATTTCCCCTTTATTCCTATTTTTCTGAGAGTTTTAAGCATGGATGGATGTTGAACTTTGTCAAATGCCTTTTTCACATCAATGGACAAAATCAGGTGATTTTTATCTTTTGTGGTATTAATGTGGTTGATTACATTAATTGATTTTCTGATGTTGAACCAGCCTTGCATCTCTGGAAAGAAACCAACTTGATTATGATGAATTATTTTTTTTTTATGTTGTTGAATTCTATTGGCAAGAATTTTGTTGAAGATTTTTGCATCTAGATTCATGAGGGAGATTGGTCTGTAATTTTTTTTTTTTTTTTTTTTTGTGGGATCTTTCCCTGGTTTTGGTATCAGGGTTATGCTGGCTTCATGGAATGAATTTGGAAGTGTTTTCATCTCTTTCTATGATGTGAAATAGCCTCATTAGTATTGGAGTTAGTTCTTCTCTAAAAGTTTGGTAGTATTCTCCGGTGAAGCCATCTGGGCAAGGATTTTTTGTTGTTGTTGATAGATTTTTGATGACTTTTTCAATCTCTTGTTTCGTGATAGATTTATTAAGTTGATCTATTTCTTCTTGTGATAGTCTTGGAAAGTCATATGAATCTAGAAATTTGTCCATTTTCCCTAGGTTTTCAAACCTGTTAGAGTATAGCTTTTCATAGTATTCTGTTACGATACATTTTATTTCAGTTGGGTCTGCTGTAACATCTCCCAACTCATTTCTTAATCGGGTTGTTTGTATCTTCTGTTGTTTTTCTTTTGTAAGTTTAGCCAATGGTTTATCAATTTTGTTGATCTTTTCAAAGAACCAGCTTTTGGTTTTGTTAATTTTTTTTAATTGTTTTTCTATTCTCTAATTCATTTAGTTCTGCTGTAATCTTTATAATCTGCTTTCTTCTGGTGCCTTCTGGTGTTACTCTCTTTCTACTTGTTCAAGTTGTGATGTTAATTCCTTAATTTGTGCTCTTTCATCTTTCCAGAAGTGTGCATTTATAGAGATAAACTGACCTCTGAGCACTGTATCCTGTAAATTCTGATAGGATGTGTTTTCATTCTCATTTGAATCCATAAATTTCTTTAATGTGTCTTTAATTTCTATTATAATCCAAGACTTTATGAGTAAAGTGTTGTTCAGTTTCCACAAGTTTGAATTTTTACCTATGAATTTTCTATTATTGATTTCAACTTTTATAGCTCTGTGGTCTGAGAAGGTACTTTGCAATAAATTAGTGGTTTGGATTTTATGGAGAATTGTTTTACGACCTAACATATGGTCTATTCTGGAGAATGCTTTGGAGAAGAAGATGTATTTATCTGCTGACGGATGAAAAGATCTGTATATGTTGATAAGGTCAAGTTGGTTGATTGTTGCAATAAGATCTTCTGTATCTTTACTGAGTTTTTTTCTGGATGATCTATCTTTAACTGAAAGGGGAGTGTTAAAGTCCCCAACTATTATTGTGGAATGATCAATCTCATTTTTCAGTGTTGTCAGTATTTGTTCAATGTATTTAGGTGCTTTGGTATTGGGTGCATAGATATTTAATATTGTTAAGTCTTGCTTGAATATTGAACCTTTCAGCAATAAATAGTCAGCAGCCTTGTCCACAACAGTGGATTTTACATTAAAATCTATTTTATCTGAGATTAATATTGCCACACCTGCTCTTTTTCATGTATTATTAGCTGGTATATATTATTCCTACTTTTAATTCTCAAGTTGTTCTTATCTTTAAGTCTAAGATGTGTTTCTCTTAAGCAACATATAAATGGGTCATGTCTTTTGATCCAGGATATCACTTGTTGTCTCTTTACTGGAGCGTTCAGTCCATTTACATTCAATGTGATTATTGATAGCTATATATTTAGTGGTGTCATTGTGATATGTTTATTTTCATGTTGATATCTTCTATGTTGTTCTTATTAATCTGTTCTGGGACATTCTTCTTTATGGATGGTATGAATTTTGATTTTATATTTTTTGAGACTCCTGTGTTGCATTTTTTAATTTCAAATGATATATTATTAATCTGTTTTATGGCTGTATGTATTGTTCCTTTTAACTTATATTTATTGAAATCAATTTTAACTATTTTATAAGTTGGAAACTTTCTCTGCATCAAAAACAACTGTAACTATTTTAGTGTATCCCTCTTTTAATGTATTGGTATTATAGTTGTCATGATATGATCATGTATTCCCTTACTGTAATACTGTAGTTTTGGCTTGGTTTGGTGAAGTTTTGTGCCTTCCTTAACCGATTAGAAATTTGAATGAAGTGCCTTGAATTGTCACCTAACACATACATTTAGGAAAGAGCTTCTTTCAATATTTCGTGTAATTTTGGTTTAGTTTTTATGAAGTCTTTAAATTTCTCTTTATTTTCAAAAGTCTTAATTTCACCATTATATTTGATAGACAGTTTTGCAGGATAAATAATTCTAGGTTGGAAGTTTTTCTCATTCAGGGCTTTGAATGTGTCTGCCTATTGTTTGGTGATGATATGATCATGCATTATTTTTTCCTTAGTGAGCCTGTCAAGATTTTTCCTTGCCAAGGTATGTATTCTGGGTCTCTCTGGCTGGAATTCTTAGGGTTATAGGCATTTTCGTCCTTGTGGTCTAAAGACAGTTCAGTGGATTGTGTGTTGAGAGTACTAACCACAAAAACACCTATAACAGTCCCACTTGAAGGACCCATTTGTCTGCTCAACATCAAAATAGTCAAAGCCACAAAGGTTGCTGTTTCTCATTTGCACAGGGATCTTTTTTTTAACAGTTCAGTATTCCTCTCATGCATGTATCTTGCCAGCAGATTGACTTTATCTGGCCATCCTGTAGATTTTATTTTGTTTACCTTAACTTTCCCAGTATTCAAATGCTTCCTTTTACTCATGTTGCCTCAAGAAAGAGGCCAGAATTATCTTTTCTAAGGCTACTATGGAAACTCTGGTGGAGTTGTGGTTAAGAGCTGTATCTGCTAACCAAAACATTGGCAGTTCAAATCCACCAAGTGCTCCTTGGAAATTCTATGAGGCAGTTCTACTCTGTCCAATAGGGTTGCTATGAGTCAGAATCTACTCAACAGCAGTGGGTTTGGGGTTTGGTAAGGTTATTATGAAATCACTTGATTTTTGTCTCAATTTCATCATTGTGATCATGGCTCCGTTGTTGAAAAGTATTTTAAGTGTCTATACAGTCTTTTTTTAAAGAAATGTCAATCTAACCAACACAGAAGCATTAATGAATAACAGTATTTAACAAGTCTCTTAACTTGTCAAAAGGAAAAATTAAAACATTCTTTCATGATAAACTTTAAGTTGCCTTCATTGTTCTCAAGCCCATTCCCTTCCTTCCTCTGTGGAGCATGTATATAAGTTTGAAATCAAATTTTAAGGTAATTTTTTTTAACAAAAACAAAATTTCTCTATCTAAAGTAATATGTAGCCCCAAGTTTCTATTCTATTTTACCAATCTATTTCTCTCTCTTTTTTTTTCCTGTGTCAATACTGTATAATTCATTATTTAGGTTTCTCTGTCTCCCTTTTAATGATTTTTGACATCTGGTAAAATTTTTTCATATTTTCAAGTATCTTAAATATTCTTGGAGCTTAATTTTGATAACATTTTGGAATCTGTTCATTTACAAATATTCATTTGATTACCATATTTTAAATATTTATTCCCAGGTGTCTTCAAGTTTTGATTACAATTGTGTGTAGTAACTGTGAATTAAGCAACAGAACTCAGAACAATGTATATAGCAACTAGTCTCCATTTGCTTGGAGCAGCAGAGAAAGAAGCAGAGACAGGAAACGGTGGAAGGACTGGGAAGTCTATCCAGTTGCCTCCATGAATACCTACTTCCTTTGCCACGAGACCGGTACTGGATGTTGCCCAGTTACAGTTACAGAATATTTTGATCAATTACTCTATAGCATAATGTTGATCAAAAAAAGGGAAAACACAGTGAAAGATTTGAAGTTCTCATGGAATTCAGACTTTCTAGAGCCATTATAGCTGGATGACCCTCTGAAACTATTGCCCTGAGATAATCTTTAAACCTTATACTAAAACTATTCTAAGAAGTTATCTTTAAACCTAAAATAGTTTAGCTTACTAAGTAAAAATTGTTTACTTTGAGCGTTGTGCTTTTCTAAGGAATTATCTGTATGGAATCAAAGTTACAGGAAATTAACAGGTTAGATGAGAAGCCTAGGGGGCAGTGAATTTATCTTAATGGTGGCAAAATAATTTGGAAAAGGAAAGTGACAATTGTTATATAACTTGAGGAATGTAATCAGTACAACTGAATTGTTCATGTAGAAATTGGTGAAGTGCTGCATAATTTTGTTTGTGTGTTTTCACTAGAAAATAATATAAATTTACATAAAAAAAGAAAACTCACAGACTGTAACTCAGTTCCTAAAATTGGTGTAACAGTCCAAAGTGAATAAGAATTTTGGTCTACCTAAGGAAACCCCGGTGGTATAGTGCTTAAGTGCTATGACTGCTAACCAAAAGGTCAGAGTTCAAATCAACTAGGTCTACTTGGAAACTCTACGGAGCAGTTCTACTCTGTCTACAGGGTAACTATGAGTTGGAACTGACTCGATGAAAACAGGAAGTGGGACTTTATGGGGACAAAATTAAGTCATAGTTGGAAAGCCTTGAGAAAAAGACTATGAGATTATGAGCAGGGCCTGTATGCTACACAGCAGTGCTCACTTACATTCATAATGTGAACAGTGTAGGGGTTACATTACAGTGTGGTTTTATTTCTTTCTTCAGTCTTGACTGTAAGAACTTGATGCTTGACTTGTAAACACTACTTTTGAATGATTTTTCTTCCTGGGTTGAGGTCACGTTGATCTTTGTTTCCTATTCAGCTAGTCACAGAGTGATTTTTTCTAAGACAGGTAACTTTTTTATGTTGACATAGAGAATCAAAATTTTCTTCTTCTTTTTTCTTTCTTTTTTATTGTGGTTAAGTGCAAGTATACAATCTAAATTAAATTTGCATGCCTGCCTATCCGCAGCTCCTTCTAATGTACTTGACTGGTGATAGCACATTCCTCCTTTTCGTTCCATAAATGTTATAACATCTTAACAATCTCCTGTATTCTCCTCTCCACCCTCTTCTCTCCCTTCTAGTAAGAGGCCAGTAGAACAGCATCCTATAAATGCATAAAACCATAAAGTACACACACCATTTGGTCACATTGTGTCACTGAGTCCGGTCCATTCCTGTCTGAAGAGTTGACCTCAGGAATGTTTTCTGGTCAATGGCAGCAGCAGGTCTAGGGTCCACGCTCCTGGGGGAACCCCAGGCTACTGGACCATCAACTGCAGGCTTTTAGTGGAGTTCTTGTGGTACACCCCTCTTTTTTTCATGTTGCCAGTGGAACTCAACATTATGTGCCCCATGATGGCTGTCTTTGGTGGTGGCTGGGCATCATCGGGTTCTTCTGGTCACATCTTGATACAGTCACCATTCACATGGGTCCTCTGTCTCCTTGGCACTTTTTCACTTGTATCTTTGTTGTTCTTGGTGATCACCTGTTCTGGCTTATTTGGGATCATTTGGTGTACCTCAGATGGCAGATTGCTAGCTTGTAAGACCTCAGATGCCACTCACCAATATGAGATGCAGAAGACACTCTTAGCAATAGGTTAGTTATGCCAGTTGGCCTCAATATCCCCTGGGAGCATGGTACCCAGACCCTGCCCCTGCTACTCTATCCACGCAAAATTGGTTTAAGATTAGAAGAGTTTTCAGCTTCTGTTGAAATCCAGTTAAGTTGATCTTCTTTCTACAGTGTGCTGTCACTGATTTCACCCAATCAAATTTTTATCAGCTATCTAATCTATGACCAGCTGTCTCCTGAGCTCCCCACACTTGCAAACATCAAAGTCTTTTCTTCTGTACATGAGTCTATTTTTAAGGGTAGGGATCTCATACAATATTCGTCCTTTGTCACTGACTGATTTCACTCAGCATAATGTCTTCCAACTGAAATCAGGTTATGATGTGCTTCCTAAAATCATCAGTGCTTGATCATCTCATAGTGTTCCACTGAGTATGTGTATCATAGTTTTTTAATCTATTCATCTGTTGTTGGCCATCTAGGTTGATTCCATCTTTTTGCTATTGTGAACCGTGCTACAATAAACATTCATGTGCACGTATCTGTTCGTGTGACCGCCTTTGACTCTGTAGGATATATTCTGAGCAGTGAGATTACTGGATCAAATAGTGCACCTATTGATAGCTTTTTAAAGAAGCATCAAATTGCTTTCCAAAGAGGTTGTGCCATTTTGCAATCCTACCAGCAGTGCAGGAGAGTTACAATGTCTTCACAGCATCTCCAGCATTTGTTGTTTTGTGATTTTGGGATCATGGCAAGTCTTGTTGGGGTGAGATGGTATCACATTGTAGTTTTGATTTGGATTTCTCTAATAGCTAATGATTGTGAGCATTTCCTCAAGTGTCTCAGCTGCCTGGAGGTCCTCTTTAGTGAAGTATCTGTCCATCTCCTTTGCCCATCTCTTAATTTCATTGTTTACCTTTTCTTGTTGATATTTTGCAGTACCTTGTAAATTACGGGTCACCATGAGTCGGATCCAACTCGATGGCACTTGGCTTGGCTGTAGATTATGGGAAACCATGGTGGTGTAGTGGGTTAAGTGCAACCTCTGCTAACCAAAAGTCAGCAGTTCAAATCTGCCAGGCACTCTTTGGAAACTACAGGGGGATGTTCTACTTCGACCTCTAGGGTCACCATGAGTTGGACCGAACTCGACAGTAATGGGTATTTTTTGGGGTGTGATTATAGAGATCAGACATTGGTCTGACACGTAGTTTCTAAATATTTTTTCCTGTTCTGTAGGTGGTCTTTTAATTCTCTTGATAAGTCTTTGGATAAACAGAAGTGTTTGATTCTTAGTAGTTCACACTTATCTATTTTCTCTTCTGTTGATCGCACTTTTTCAGTTTTTGAAGTCTGTCTAAGCCGTGTATTAAAGCTTCCATTGTTGACCCTAGTTTTTCTTGCATGCTCTTTATCTTTCTAGGTTTAATACTTAGGTCTTTTACCCAACTGGAGTTTGTTTTTGTGTAAACTGTGAGATACTGGTCTTGTTTCAATTTTTTGCAGGTGGATATCCAATTTTGCCAACACCCTTGGTTAAAGACACTCTTTTTACGTCAGTTTACAATCTTAGGGCCTTTATCAAATATCAATTATTCATAAGAGGATGGTAGCATCTCTGAGGGCTCAACTCTTTTCCATTGGTCTATATGTCTCTTTTTGTACCGTTAATAAGCTGTTTTGACTACTGTGGCAGTGTAATAGTTTCTAAGGTTGGGTAGTGTGAGACCTCCCACTGTGTTCCTCTTCTTCAGTAATACTTAACCTATCCGGAGTTTCTTCCCTTTCCAACCAAAGTTGCTGATTTGTTTCTCCATCTCATTAGAAAGTATCACTGGAATTTCTATTGGGATTGTATTGTATATGTAGATCGCTTTGGGTAACATAGACATTTTCACGATGTTAAACCCTCCTGTCAATGTGCAAGGTAAGTTTGTCCACTTGTGTAAGTCTTTTGGTTTCTTGCAGTAAGATCTTGTATTTCTGTTTGTATAAGTCTCTTATTTTTCTAGCTAGATTTATTCCTAGGTATTTTATCTTCTTAAGTGCTGTAATAAATTGTATTGATTTGGTGATTCCTTCTTCGATGATCTCTTTGTTGGTATAAACAAATCCTTACTGATTTACTTATGTTTATCTTAAGTCCTGATACTTCTGAACTCTTCTATTAGTTCCAGTAGTTTACTTGTGGAGTCTTCAGGATTCTCTGTGTATACAATCATATCACCTGCAAATAGGGAGATTTTTACTTCTGCTTTCCAATTGTGGGTGCACTTTGTTTCTTTGTCTTGTCTGATTATTCTGGCTAGAACTTTCAGTGCAATGTTTAATAGAAGTGGTGAGAGTAGACACCCTTGTGTAGCTCCCATTCTTGAGGGGAATTCTCTCTCAATTCAGGATGATATAAGTGGTTGGCTTAGCACAGATGCCCCTTATTCCACTGAAGAATTTCTTCTCTACTCCTATCTTGTTGAGGGTTTTTAGCATGAATGGATGCTGGACTTTGTAGAGTGCCTTTTCTGTATAAGTTGACAAAAATTTCCCATCTTTTGCATTATGTATGTGGTTGATCACATTAGTTGTTTTTCTGATGTTGAGCCAGACTTGCATCCCTAGTATGAATCCCAGTTGGTCATGATTAATTATTTTTTTGATATGCTATTGAATTATATTGGCAAGGATTTTGTTGAAGATTTTTGTATCTTGGTTCATGAGTGGTATTGTTCTGTAAGTTTCTTTTAGTGAGATCTTTCTCTGGCTTTGGTATCAGGGTTATGCTGGCATCATAGAACGAATATGGGAGTATTCCATCTCTTTCTATGCTGTGAAATAATCTGAGTAGTATTAGAGTTAACTCTTCCCTAATAGCTTGGTAGAATTCTGTGGTGAAGTCATCTGTGCCAGGGCTTTGTTTCGGTTGGTAGTTCATTTATTTATTTATTTTTTATTATGATTAAATGAAAATGTACATTCCCATATAAATTCGCATGCTCACCTATGTGCAGCTCCTACTGCTCTCCCTGCCTCGTGATAGCACACCCCTCCTCTCTGTTCCATACATGTCCTGTCCTCCCAGCAGTCTCCTATCCCCACCTCTCCACCCACTCCCCTTCCTCCAGCAAGAGATCAGCAGGGTAACATCCTATAGATGCATAGAAGCATAAAATTACCACAAGAGACGATCACTCTGCGTAGCCAAGTCCAATCCATTCCTGTCTGAAAAGTTGACCTTTATTATGATTTATGGACAGGGGCATCATCAGGTCCAGGGACCATGCTTCTAGGGGAACCCCTAAGCCCCTAGACCATCAATTGCAGTCTTTTATTGAAGATCTCAGGTTACACCCATATTTATTCTCTAGTTGCCAGTGAGACTCAACTTTGTGAGCTCCATCGTGGCTATCACTGGTGGTGGCCGGTCACCATTGGTTCTTCTGGTCACAAATTGATGTATTGATGTAGAGACCCACTCACGAGGGTCTCTGTCTTCTGGGTTCTCTTTCCGCCATGTTGTTCTTGTCCTCAGTGGTCACCCATTCCTGTTGAGTTGGGACCATTTGCTGTACCCTCAGATGGCAGCTTTTAAGATCCCAGATACCACTCAATAATGTGGGGTGCAGAGAGTCCTCATTAGCAAAACACTAGCTGTGCCAACTGGCACTGATTTCACCTGAGAGCATGGTCCCCAGCACCCTGCCCCAGCTATTCTGTCCTTGCAATATTGGGTTAAGATGGGAGGAGTACTCAAAACGTAAGTCCAGTTACTATTGATCTTCTTTCTAATGTGTGCTGTCACAGATTTCACCCAACCAAATTTCTATTAACTATCTAATCTAAACCCTCTCCCCTCACTCACTCTCCCTCCCTCCCCATTCTTGCAGCCGTCAAAGAGTCTTTTCTTCTATGCATGAGTCTGTTTTTAAGTTCTTATCGTAGGGGTCTCATACAATATTTCTCCTTTTGTCATTGACTACTTGCACTCAGCATACTGTCCTCCAATTGAAACCGGGTTAAGAGATGTTTCTTGCTATCATCATTGTTCTTTATCACCGCATAGTTTTCCATTGAGTATGCATATCATAGTTTACCTATCCATTCCTCTGTTGTTGGGCATCTGGGTTGATTTTATTTTTTGCTATTATGGACTGTGCTATGATGAACATTCTTATGTATGTATCAGTTGGTGTGAATGGACTGGATTCTGTAGGATATATTCCAAGCAGTGGAATTACTGGGTCAAATGGTATATCTATATCCATTTTTAAGGGTGTGCCAGATTGCTTTCTAAAGACATTGCAGCAATTTGCAATTCCACCAACAGTGCAGGAGAGTTCCAATCTCCCCACAGCCTCTCCAGCATCTGTTTTGCATTTTTTGGATTATGGCCAACCTTGTTGGGGTGAGATGGTATCTCATTGTAGTTTTGATTTGAATTTCTTTAACAGCTAATGATTGTGAGCACGACTGCATGTGTTTTTTGGCTGCCTGGATCTCCTCTTTAGATAAGTGTCTGTCCATCTCTTTGCCCATCACTTAATTGGATCACTAATCTTACTTACTGATATTTGTAGTACCTTAAGTATTATGGAGCTCATGCAACAGTCTGATGCATAGTTGTCAAATATTTTTTTCCCATTCTGTAGGTGGCCTTTTAATTCTGTTAATAAAGTCTTTGGGTGAACAAAAGTGTTTGATTCTTAATTGTTCTTATTTATCTATTTTCTCTTCTGTTGACTGTGGTTTGTTTGACAGATTTTGGAGTCTGTATATGTTGTATATTAAAACTTCCATTGCTGTTCCCACTTTTCTTGGATGAGCTTTATCATTTTAGATTTGATGTTTAGGTCTTTTACCCAGTTTGAGTTGGTTTTTGTATAAGCTGTAAGATATGGGTCTTGTTTCAATTTATTGCAGATGGATCTCCAATTTTGCCAGCATCATTTGTTTAAGAGATTGTTTTTACCCCAGTTTAATGTCTTAGGGCCTTTGTCGAATATCAACAGTTCATAGGCAGATGATGTCATCTATGGGGGTCTCGATTATGTTCCACTGATCTATCTGTTTGTTTTTGTACCAGTGTCAGGCAGTTTTAACTATTGTGGCAGTGTAATAGGTTATAACGTCAGATAATGAGAGGCCTCCCAGTGTGTTCTTCTTCTTTAGTAATACTTTAGTTATCTGGGGCTTCTTCCCTTTCCAGACAAAGTTGGGAATTTGTTTCTCCATCTCATTAAAAAATGTCACTGGAACTTGTATTGGGATTGCATTATGTAAGTAGATTGCTTTGGGTAAAGAAGAAATTTCCACAATGTTAAGTCTTCTTATCCATGAGCAGGGTAGGTTTCTCCATTTATCTAATTCTCTCTTAGTTTCTTGTAGTAAGGGTTTGTAGTTCTCTTTGTAAAGGTCTCTTAGTTCTCTGGTTAAATTTATTCCTAGGTACTATATCTTCTTAGGGGCTGTAGTAAATGGTATTGACTTGGTGGTTTCTTCCTTAACAATCTCGTTGTTGGTGTAAAGGAATCCTACTGATTTACTTATGTTTATCTTGTATCCTGAGACTTTGCTGAACTCTTCTATCTGTTTGAGTAGTTTTCTTACGGATTCCTTGGAATTCTCTGCATATACAATCATATTATCAGCAAATAGGGAGATTTTTAGTTCTTCTTTGCTGATGCAGATGTCCTTTATTTCTTGGTCTTGTCTAACTGCTCTGGCTAGAACTTCTAGTATAATGTTGAATAGGAGAGGTGAGAGTGGGAATCCTTGTCTAGTTCCTGTTCCCAAGGGAAACTGTTACAGCCTCCCCACAGGATGATGTAGGCAGTTGACTTTGTATAAACGGCCCTTATTGCATTGAGGAATTTGCCTTCAATTTCTATTTTGCTGAGAGTTTTTAGCATGAATGGTGTTGGACTTTATCAAACACCTTTTCTGTGTCAATACACAAGATCAGGTCTTGTCTTGTATGATAATTATGTGGTTGATCACATTAATTGTCCTTCTGATGTTGAACCAGCCTTGCATCCCTGGTATGAATCCAACTTGGTCATGATCGATTATTTTTGGATATGTTGTTGTAGTCTATTAGTGAAAATTTTGTTGATTTTTACATCTAGATTCATAAGTGATATCGGTTTGTAGTTTTCCTTTTTGGTTGGGTCTTTACCTGGCTTTGGTATCAGGGTTATGTTGGCTTCATAGAATGAGTGTGGGAATATTCCACCCCTTTCTGTACTGTGAAATGGTCTTAGTAGTATTGGAGATAATTCTTCTCTAAAAGCTTGGTAGAATTCTGCAGTGAAGCCATCAGGGCCCGGGCTTTTTTAGATTGGCAGTTTTTTGATGGCTTCTTCAATCTCTTCCTTTGTGATGGGTTTATTAAGTTGTTCTGCTTCACTTTGTGATAATTTGGGTAGGTGATATGAATCTAGGAATTTGTCCATTTCCTCTAGGTTTTCAAATTTGTTAGAGTACAGCCTTTCATAGTATTCAGCTACGATATTTTTGATTTCTGTTGGATCTGTTGTGACAACTCCCCTCTAATTTCTTATTTGGTTTATTTGTTTCCTTTCCCGTTTTTTTTTAGTAAGTTTAGCCAGCGATTTGTCAATTTAGTTGATCTATTCAAAAAACCAGCTTTTGGGCTTTTCAGTTTTTTCAGTTGTTCTTCTATTCTCTAACTCAGTTAGGTCTGCTCTAATCTTTACGATTTGTTTTCTTTTGGTGACTGAGGATTTCCCCTGTTGTTCTCTCTCTATTTGTTCAAGCTGTAGGGTCATTTCCTTGATTTGGTTTCTTTCTTCCTTCCAGATGTGTACATTTTTGGAGATAAACAGACCTCTGAGCACTGCTTTGGCTGTATCCCATGGGTTCTGGAAGGAAGTATTTTTGTTCTCATTGGAATCCATAATTTCTTTATTTCATCCTTGATTTCTTTTATAACCCATGCTTTTTTGAGCAAGGTGTTGTTCAGTTTCCATGAGTTCCACTTTCTATCTATGTTTTTTTCCTTGTTGATTTTGATTTTTGTGGCTTTATGATCTGAGAAGATGCTTTGCATTAATTCAATGGTATGGTTTTTGTTGAGAACTGCGTTATGTACTAACACATGGTCTATTCTAGAGAATGTTCCATGTGCACTGGAGAAGAAGGTGTAGTTGTCCGCTGATGGATAGAAAGTTCTGTATATGTCAATGAGGTCTAGTTGGTTAATTGTGGCAATAAAGTCTTCTGTGTGTTTACTGAACTTTTTTCTAGACAACCTGTCCAGTTCTGACAGTGGAGTGTTGAAGTCTCTGTCATGGTTTGAATTGTGTCCCCCCCAAAATGTGTGCAGCCACGTGACTGGGATATGGTTTCCAGTATCTTGGGACTGTCCTCCATTGTGTGGTTTTGCTAACCTGTATGTTAAAGGATTAGGGTGGGGCTGTGAATTCCTGCTGTAGGGGGAGTTTCCTTGGAGTATGGCTTGCCCCACCCTTAATGCTTTTAGCTTGCAAGAAATCAAAGGAAAAAGAAACAAAGGACAATTTGAGAACCTCGCTGCCATCAAGCAAGCAGCACCAGGAGCAGAGCGCGTCCTTCAGACCAGAGGTTCTTGGGTCAGGACACTCCCTGGACAAAGACTGATGCAATACCGGACTTTCCTCCAGAGCCGACAAGGGGAAAGCCTTCCCCTGGAGCTGACACCCGGAATATGGACTTGCAACCTACCAGACTGTGTAAGAATAAATCTTTTTTTGTTAAAGCCATCCACTCTGTGGTATTTCTGTTAGAGCAGCCCTAGATGACTAAAACAGTCTCCTACTTTTATTGTGGAGTGATCTATCTCCTTTTTGAGTGTAGTCAGTGTTTCTTTGACGTATTTAGGTGCTCTAATATTTGGGGCATAAATATTTAATGTTGTTAAGTTCTACTTGTGTGTTCAACCTTTCAGTAATAAATAGTGTCCATCTTTGTCCACCATGGTGGATTTTACATTAAAATCGACTTTATCTAAGATTAGAATTGCCATACCTGCTCTTCTTTGTTCATTATTAGCTTGATATATATTCTTCCATCCTTTAATTTTTGGTTTGTTCTTATCTTTAAATCTAAGGTGAGTTTCTCTTAGGCAATATGTAGATGGGTGATGTCTTTTTATCCAAGATGTCACTCGATGTCTCTTTACTGGAGCATTCAGTCCATTCACAGTGCTGCCATTATGATTTGTTTATTTTTGTGTTGATGTTTTCTGTGTTGTTCTTATTAATCTGTTCTACAACCTTCTTTGTGAGTTGATTTTTCACCTTTTTCAGGGTTCATTTTGTGGTTGTTGAGAGTCCTTATTACATTTCTTGATATGGTATGTTGCTTCTTTATTGTGCTTTATAACTGCTCCTCTGATCCCACTTAATAAACTATATATAAACCCAATTTTGATGACTACCAGTCCTGTCAACTTCCTCTCCATTTGAAAGGACTAGGATGACTGCAGTACATTCAGATCCAACTCGACGGCACTTGGCTGGCATCCTAGTTTACATGATATGATCCCTAGATCGTTTCTTTCACTATTATAGCTTTGATTGAGTTTCGAGACTTCCCTAACTGAGTAGGATTCTGGATAATGTGTCCTTCTAAAATACAAAGTTAGCAGCTTTTTTCTTCCAAGCCAAGAGTCTCTTTCAGTATTTCTTGTAGCTTTGGTTTGATTTTTGGAAAATCTGTGACTTTCTATTTATCTGTGAATGTCTTAATTTCATTTTTATATTTGAAAGGTAGTTTTGCTGGATATATAATCGTTAGTTGGAAGTTATTCTCCTTCAAGGCTTTAAACGTGTCCTGCCACTGTCTCCATGCCAGCATCGTTTCTACTGAGAAATCCAACAAAAGCCTACAGGATTTCCCTCTGAATGTTAGCTCTGCTTTGGGTCTTGCTGCCTTAAAGCATTTCTGCTTATGTTCCATTTTGTTAAGCTTGATTATAACATGTCTTGGAGTCTTTCTTTTGAGATCTATATTGAGTGGTGTTTGATACGTATCTTGGGTATCAATATTCTCTTCTTTCCTAATTTCTGGGAGATTTTCTGTGAGCAGATCAGCAACAATACTGTCTGGGTTCTCAGGTGTCTTGCTCTGTTCTGGACTCCAATTAATCTTAGATTGCTCTTCTTAATAGAATCTCATATGCTTGTTAATGCTTCTTGATTTTTCTTGTTTCTTTTTTCTGATTTCTTCTCATAGATGCTGGAGACAGTGGCTCTGTCTTCCAAATCAGAAATTCTCTTTTCCATTTGTTCCATTCTGTTTTCTTGGCTTTGAATTGAAGTTTCTATGTCTTTGGTTTTGTTCTTGTTCTGTTGGATTTCTGAGTACTGATGTTCTATTAGATCAAACAGCTTACTTAATTTTTGTTTTGCTCTGCTACATTTTGTACAAGGTCTAGGAGGGATCTCTATATACTCCTTTGTATTCATCTTCTGATAGTTTCAGAAAAGCTTCTTCATCTGGGAAGTTTAGAGGTGGTTTCTTTTGGGGACCTTCTGATGTCATGGGTGATTTCTGGGTTACTGTCTTTTCCAAAGTTTGTTGCTTTTTGGGCTTCACGTGGGTCAACAGAGGCTGGAAGAGATGCTGTGAAGATGGACCACAGTTGTTTCTCTAGGCCATCCTAAAATGAGAAGTCAAAAGTATTTGACAACTTCCAAAGTCAGTTAGGTTTTCAGGTGTATACTTCCCTCTTCCCAGTTGGTAAAGTAAGCACCTCTATATTAAACCCCAGATGTTATGAACTAGCTCAAAATACAAAAAGGCTACTGGCCTTCTGGCCTCTGCTGTCAGGCCCCAGCTCTAGGTGATACCGTATAGAATTCTGCTTTTCTACCGGAAAAGCATTCTCTTCTGAGTAGGTACTGCCTCCCAGCCCAGGAATTAGCTCCAGCTGAGGCTTCCATATGGATGATTCCACTTCGCAGCAAAACAAGATGGCGTCCCACACAAGCTCACCAGCTAGCCAGGACCAGGCTCCCTGTGGAAAGAGAGGCCAAGAGTACCGAAATGCCCAGAGTCCACAGCCTCTGCCGCTGGGCCCCAGCCCCGGGAGACACTGTGCGAAACACCACCTCCCTCCTGGAAAAGCCCTTTCCCCTGGCAGGTGCCACCTCCCAGCCTAGGAACCAAGTCCAGCTGGAGCCTGTGCGTTGGCTTCTCTATTTCCCAGTGGATCAAGATGGCATACCACACAAATGCATCTGTATGGCTACTGCATGGTGGTGGCAGAAAGACAGGCTAGAGGAGCCGAGGTGTATACAGTCCAAAGCCAGGCTCTCAGAACATGGCAATTATGCTTGCGGATCCCAACAGCAGTGCATACAAGACCAGCAGCTAGTCAAGTCCCAGATCTGCCTGCCCACCAAGACAGAGGGAAAAAAATAGAAATGGTGAGTTACCTTTGGTCTGTGAAAGCCTCTGCTTGCTGAGAGTGGGGTCAGTGAAAGAGTGGAGGTTTTGCATTCAGTGGTATGAAGTCCAAATTCATAGCCTTATGCCACATCCCAGGGCTCACTAAGTGTCCAGAAGGCTCCATTTACTTATCATTTCAGGTCTTGCTTTCCAGAGGGATTTAGGGAAACGTGCGTTTAGTCTGCCATCTTGACTCCATCCTCAGTTGGTAGTTTTTTGATGACTTTTTCAATCTCTTCCTTTGTGATGGGTTTATTAAGTTGTTCTTTCTCTCCTTGTGATAATTTGGCTAGTTGATATGAATCTAGGAATTTGTCCATTTTCTCTAGGTTTTCCAATCTGTTAGAGTCCAGTCTTTTGTAGTATTCTGTTATGATACTTTTGATTTTGTTGCATCTGTTGTGACATCTCCCATCTCATTTCTTACTTGGGTTTTTTGTTTCCTCTCCTGCTTTTCTTTAGTAAATTCAGCTAATCGTTTGTCAATTTTGAGAATCTTTTCAAAAACTCATCTTTTGGTTTTAGCTATTGTTTCAGTTGTTCTTCTGCTCTCTAAATCATTTAGTTCTGCTCTAATCATTATGATTCATTTTCTTTTGGTACCTGAGGGGTTTGTCTGCTGCTCTCCTACTTGTTCAAGCTGTCAGGTTAATTCTTTGGTTTGGGTCCTTTACTCCTTCCAGATGTGTACATTTATAGAGGGAAATTGACTTCTGTGCTCTGTTTTTGCTCTATCCCATGCATTCTGGTAGTGTGTATTTTCATTCTAATTTGATTCCATAAATTTCTTTGTTTTGTCAGTGATTTCTTCTATAACTCATGATTTTTGAGCAAGATATTATTCAGCTTCCATGAGTTCAAATTTCTACCTATGTTTTTTCTGCTACTGACTTCAACTTTTATGACTGTATGCTCTGAGAAGATGCTTTGCAATAGTTCAGGGGTTTGTATTTTACTAAGACTTACCTTAGGTCCTAACACATAGCCTGTTCTGCAATGTGTTCCATGTGTATTGGAGAGGAAGGTGAATTGATCTGTTGATGGATAAAAGTTCCTGTATATGTTGATGAGGTCTAGTTGGTTAACTGTCACAGTAAGATCTGTGTCTTTGCTTAGCTTTTTTCTGGATGATCTGCCCATTACTGAAAGCAGAGTGTTGAAGTCTCCCACTATTATTGTGAAGTGATCTATCTCGTTTTTCAACATAATCAGAGTTTGTTCAGTGTATTTAGATGATCTGCTATAGGGTGGATAAATATTTAACACTGTTAAGTCCTACTTGTGTATTGAAACTTTCAGTAATAAATAGTGACCATCCTTGTCCACGATAATGGATTTTACATTAAAATCTATTTTGTCTGAGATTAGTGTTGCCACACCTGCTCTTCTTTGTATGTTGTTAGCTTGCTATATATTATTCCATCTTTTAATTTTCAGTTTGTTCATATCTTTGAGTCTAAGCTGTATTTCTTGTAAGTGACCTATAGCATGGGTCATATCTTTTGATCTAGTATGTCACTCACTGTCTCTTTATTGGAGTGTTCAGTCAATTTACATTTGATGTAACTTTTGATAGATATGTGTTAATGCTGTCATTTGGATATATTTATTTTTGTGTTGGTGTTTTCTATGCTGTCTTAATATGCTGTTCTGGGTCAGTCTTCTTTATGGGTTGACGTCATCTTTTTCATTGTTGGTTTTGCATATGTTGAGACTCCTGTATTATTTTTCTTGTTTTGACATGTTGCATTGTTATTATGCTTTGTGGCTACCCCTATGCTCACCCTTAATAGTAACTTCTGTGTATCTTTTTAACTTCCTCACCACCTGAAAGAGTTATAACTACTGTAGTATATCCCTCTTTTTAGTGTGACAGTATCATAGTTTTCGTGATATGATCACTGGTTCCCTCTTTTAATATTGTAGTTTTGATCAAGCTTTGTAACTTTCATAAATGAGGAGGATTCTGGATGCTGTGTCCTGCGTTCCTCCTTAAGTATACACTTGATGTTTTTGTTTTGCTAAGCAAAGAGCTTCTTTCAGTATTTCTTGTAGTTTTGTTTTGGTTTTTACAAAGTCTTTAAACTTCTGTTTATCTATGAGTATCTTAAATTCACAGTCATATTTGAGAAACAATTTTGCAGGATATATAATTCTGAGTTGGAAGTTTTCCTCCTTCAATGCATTGACTGTGTTATCCCACTGTGTCCTTCCCAATATCATTTCTGCTGAGAGGTCATACAAAAGCCTACAGGGCTTCTCTCTGAATTGTCAGCTTTGCTTTGAGCTTTGCTGCCTTTAAGAGAATCTGTTTTTCATTTTATGAAGCTTGATTGTAATTTGCCTTGGTGTCTTTCTTTTAGGGTCTTTTTTCTTGGTGTTTGATACATGTCTTAGAAGTCTATGCTCCCTTCTTTCATAATTTCAGCTAACTTTTCTGTTATCAGCTTGGTAACAATACTCTCTGTTTTCAGCTATCCCTTCCTGTTCTGGAACTCCAATTATTTGTAGATTATTCCTCTTAATAGAATACCACATATTTCTTAATGCTTCTTAATTTTTATTATTTCTTTTCTCTGATTTCTCCTCACGAATGCTGGTGTCAGTTGCTCTATCCACAAGGTCACTAAGTCTGATTTCCATATCCTCAATTCTGCTCTTTCGGCTTTGGATTGAATTGTCTAATTCTGTAATTTTGTTAGCAATCTGCTGGATTTCAGAATGTTGATGTTCCACCAGTTCAGACAGCTTGTTGAATTTTTCATTTTGCTCTGCTGCATTTTTGTTAATCTCTAGGAGGGTTCTCTATATAATTCTTTTGTACTCAACCTCCAGTAGTTTCAGAAAGTCTTATTCATCTGGAAAGGTGTTTGATTCTTTATTTTGGGAATTTTCTGGAGCCATGGTGGATTGTTTCTTTAAATGGTTAACAATGGTTTGTTGCTTTTGCATCATCTAGAGGTTGTTCAGTTTCTCTGATGTTACCTCAACAGGAGCTGAGATGTAGTTCTGAGAAAGGAGTTGGTCAACAGCTGTCTCTGTGTACTCTAGTGACTGGCCCCAGTGGACCTTCTGAGGTGGCAGCCTCATGTTTTGCAAAGATCATGCCCTACTTGTGGAGTCAGTGGGAGGCAATCAGCTAACCATATGATGCGGGTCAGTGAAAGCTGAAGGAGATGCTGCCATGCCACTGAGCAGTTATTTCTGCAGGCAGTCTTATTTTAAAAAGCCAAGAGCAGTCCAACTGCTGCCGAAATCAGTCAGGCCACCAGGTGTGGGAGGCCTCACCTTCTGGTTGACAGCAAACACACCTCTTAAGTTGACCCTAGATGCTATGATGTAGTTCACAGTAGAGAGAGATCACAGCTCTCTGCAAGGTAGTATTGTCTGAAACACATTGTTTCCACTTCAAAAGTACTTTCAGGACTGGCACCAGCTCCTAGCCTGGGAATCAGCCCCTTCTGAGTCCTCCGGTTGGGTGACTCCTCCTCCCAGCTGATCAAGAAGGCATTCTGGCCAAGCTACCCTTCCCACAGCAGAATCTATGGTGCAGCTTAGCAAAGAGAGGGTGATGGGGCATTGGTGCCCTCAGCCAGCAGCCAGGCTCTCAAAAGCTGTCTGTCCCACACACCATCTCTCTGCTGCACTATATGCTGTTTACTTTAACTCTGCAGTTCAGCATCTTTGGCAGCTCATGCCCATCCCCCACGTCCTGGATAACAAGGAAGGTGGCAGTACCTGTAGTCTGCCCAACTGGTAAGTCAGCAGGAATGGGGCTCAGTGTGAGCTATCTTGTGTTAGAGAGAGGCAGTTTTCCATTTAGTGACATGTAGTCCAATCTGACAACTTTATGCTGTATCGTAGGGCTTCCTGGATGTCCAGAGTGGTCCATTCAATTATCATTCCAGTCCTTAGTTCACAGAGGCAGCTAAGGAGATGTGTGTCTAGTCTGCCAACTTAGTGCTACCCCCTGAGAACAGAAAGTTCCTAATTCTTAGAAACAGCTACATTTCCCATGGCAGGTCCCATTCCAATGTGTGTTGTTGGTATGGGGGGACACACATCTCACATTCCAAGCAAGCTAGATTGGAAGGAACTTTGGGAATAAGAGTTGCTAATAAGTTGGGAATATCTGTTTAGAGAAACCCTACTTTTTTATGGTGCTCTTTTGTCTTGGTTTGTATAAAGATTATTTTTAGCTTCTTGTGTTTCAGACATTTTGGCTTTTGGTCTGTCTTTTTATAGACAGCTACTTGTTTGTTTTTTTTTTTTTGAAAATTGAAGATTTAATTCACCAGATACAGACCTCCCCTTCCCTACCCTCTGTACTTCCTCCCATCTTCTTTATTGAGCCATTCATTTTCCAGTACAAGGATGGTAAGAGAATAAAAGACCAGAGACTCTAATACCCCTTAATGCTCACACAGCTTAGAACTCTCTGTTTTGTTGGCAGTCAAAGGATAACTCCTCTGTAGCTTTGGATCCCAGAATGTGATCCATTTTGTAAGGAATTTTTTATTTCTTCACTGGAGTATGCCTTAGGTTATTTCAAACTCAAGGCTTTAAGATGTAAAACTGGCTGATGCAACTTGGTTATGACATGGAATTTGAGACTAGACAACTTTCTCTTATTTGAAATGTTGGAAATATCAGAGTGTAGTTGATTTTACATACATTGACAAGTGGTAGTAAGGGGATTTGTGTTCAGGCAACCCAGGCTTGGCTCTAAACAGAAGTTAGGCATGGTCTTTGAGATAGTAACTACCAATAGCCACTACTTGCAAGCAGTAGGAGTCAGTAGTAACCAGAAGGCTAGCAAACTAGCGATGGTGCTCTGTTCACCTGAGACAAAAAGCTGCTTTTTTTTTTACTTCCCCTCTCCCTTCAGTGTCTGCCTATCTGGGATGGTGGATACTGCAAATCTGTAATGCTTAACTGTTTGTTTTAGACTCCTAGTGCTGCTGCAACACAAATAGCGCAAGTGGGTGGCTTTAAAAAGCAAAAATTTATTTTCTCACAATTTCTGGAGGGAAAAGTCCAAATCAGGGTCTTGACTGTATAACTATTTCTTAGTCGGTATCCTTAAGTGTTCCTTGATTCACTGGCTTGTAAACAATCCTCAGATCGCATCTATCTTACCCTGTGTGTGTGTGTGTGTATGCGCAAGCCTAATCTGCTTTTTCAGTATCTCAGAAGTAATTCAATTTAAAACCCACTCAAAGTGTATATGATCTAACTAACATAACAAGCAAAACCCTATTACCAAACTGGATCATTTCCACAGGTACAAGGAATTAGAATTTTAACATATTCTGGGGGGACACAGTTCAATCCATAGCATCTGTCTAGGAAAATGACAAGAGATAATATTAAAGTTTGTTTATCTTTCATCACACATCGTGAATTTTGTGCCTTGATGCAAAGGCTTATTCACCTTGAGCAAAATTATTTTCACTTTAGTTCTTCCTTTGGACCTAGACAGCTTGTTTTCAATCAGAGTAACAAAAGTCTAAAACATAATTAACAAAGTTGGGTGTAAATCTGAATCCTCTGTTTTGTGAGTGAAGTCTCTGACAGATTGTTGTGAAAAAAAATTAAACTAACGGTTATTTTGGAAGAAAAATACATTGTAGTTTGTCAAAACTGAGACTTGGTTGGCATAGAAATACATCATTAAAAAATTGAAGGTAAGTTATTGTGTGAACTTTTTTCCTTATGTAGATATGTGGTTATTATTTTTTTATAAGTACTCACTAAGACCTTAGCTTTTATAAGTGTGGCACATAGCCCAGTATTTTTTCTTTAATGTACATGTGACTAATTAAGTTGAGTTATACCTTAAGAAATAAGAAGGAAGATAATCTCCAAGACAGTGAGAAGTGGAAAATAATAAATGAGAAAAAATAAAGAAGTCAATGTAAGTTGAGTTCTGTTTCTAGGGGAGGCACCAAGCTGAATGTTCAACTCTGTTATCACCTGGAGGGGAGAAGAACAAGAATGAGAAGCATCAGGAGCAAAATTATCCCCTATGGACTGAAATTAACACTTTCTCTTGAGATCTCTTCATTACCTGACAGCGTGCTCTCATCATGGGATAACACGGCAGTTTGCAGGTCCACAGGAAAACACATCAGCATAACTCTAGGTGAAAATTCCAGGCTGATATTGGGTTTCTCAAGTATGTTTATACTAGTTCCAAGGCACTTAATGCCTGCCATTAGAAAACCAGTAAATTTATTTTCCTTATTATGAAACATTTTTCACTTTAATTAAAGGCATATTTCACATGCAATGTAGTGTGTCAAGTGAGAGAGAGAAGGAGGTGAGAAATGGTCTCCGGCCTCAAAGACTTAGACATCTTCTGGTGGAAGATAAAGAAAACTTGTTTTGTTAGTAGCTGCCTAGTTGACTCTGACTCATGGCAATCCCACGTACAACAGTATGAAACATTGCCTAGTCTTATGCCACATGTATAATTGCTGTTATGCTTGATTCTGTTGTTGTGGTTAACTGTGTGTTTTGAATGCTTGTTAACATAGTGGTTTATCTTCCAGCACTATTTTGGACAATATTTTGTTATGAACTGTAGAGTTTTTGTTGGCTTCTTTTCAGAGTAAATAAGCACAGGATCCCCACACGAAAAACAGAACATACAACATACCTTAGTAGAACAAGTGGAACCATCCAGAGCTGTAAAAATGGAGATTCTAATTTTCACCAAGGATTTGCTGAACACTTAAAGGAAGAGCCTTGGGGATGAGAGGGAGATGAGAGAAGGCCACTCCAAATAGGGAGTAAACAATTGCCTAAGATGCATGTGAAAGCTAACAATGAAAAAGGAAGAACAAAGAACTAATGCATTTGAATTATGGTTTTGGCAAAAAATACCGAACGTATCATGAACTGTCAGAAGAAGAAAAAAAATCTGCCTTTGAAGAAGTACAGTCAGAATGTTCCTTACAAGGCAGAGGTCTGGACAGCAACTTATGTAACTCTGGACATGTTATCAGGAAGGACAGTCCCTGGAGAAGGTCATCATGCTTGGTCAAGTAGAGGATCAGCAAAAAGAAAAAGGCCCTCAATGAAATAGACTGACACAGTGGCTGCAACAGTAAGCTTAAACACAGGTATGATTGTGAAGATGGTACAGTATCAGGCAGTGTTTTGCTGTACATAAGTTGCTATGAGTAAGAAGCAATTTGATGACTCCTAAAAAAAGAACAACAGTCATGTCTGCACATACATAAATGATCAATCCAGTAAAGAGATTCTACAGAATAGATGTAGATATAGTTGGGATTGCATGGCATATTAGATTTCCTCCATACGGATTACCCTAACATCTGCAGAACCTGTCTCCTCCCCTTACACTTTTGGTTTCAGCTTCCTAAACCATCATAATTCAAAAATGTTTAAATTCAAAACTTAATTTGTATGCATCAAAAACCATTATGTTAAATTTTATTTTTTATACTATGAAACAGCCTGAACCCAGTTAATTATATGGTCAGGAAGTTGCTGTATTTGGTAATCTGCACTGAAATAAGCAGAACAGTAATAGTCTATTTACTTTGTCATCACAAAAAATGAATTTTGATTGGTCTAAGTAATACACTAATTTTTTTATCATGTCAGAGAATATAGGCTTATTTTTGAAAACTGAGATAATGTTGGAAACCTAGTATGAAGAGGCTATAAGTAGTATATTCAAAAGTTATGAATAGAATAATTGCAAAGTTCACGTGTAAATTTTTTTCAAATGTTTATTTAAATTATTTTACTTTTCTCATCACTATTCACATCAGATATTTAAATTTTTTTTACTATGACTATGTGAAAGCATACAATCTAAGTCAATTTTGCATCCCTGCCTCTCTACAACTCTGTCTGCTTTCCCCACCCTGTGACAGCACAACTTTCCTTTTCATTCTTCTAGTATCCTGCCAACAAACACCTTTCCCTTCATCTCAACTCTCTCCTCTCCCCTCTAGAAAGACACCAGCATGGCCCAAAGCCAGTGCTGTCAAGTAGATGCTGACTCACAGTAACCCTATAGGACAGAGTAGAACTGCCCTCATGGAGTTTCCAATGAGCTGGTGAAACTGATCTGCCAACCTTTTGATTAGAATCTGTGGCACTTAACCACTATGCTACCAGGGCTTAAATATATAAAATTATAAAGTACACACACCACATGTTCGCTCTGTCTCCCTGAGTCTAGTCCACCTGGGGTGTTGACCTCAGTACTGGTTTCAAATTTAGGCCAGCAGCAAGTCTAGGGACCATGTTCCCAGTGGAACACCCCAGGTTGTCAGGCTACAAATTCTGGTCTTTTAGTAGAGTTGTTGATCTGCACACCTCTTTTTCTGGTGCTATGTCTGCACCTCTGCATTGTGCCCCCTATTAAGGCTGCCTTTGCTGGTGACTTATCAGCGTCTAATTCTTCTGATCTCACAGGGTTGTAGTCTGCCAGTCATATAGCTCCTACTGTCTCTTGGGTTTATTTTTACTCGTGCCTTTGATGCTCTCAGTCATCATTTATTTCAGGTGGATTGAAACAAACTGATATTCCTCAGATGACAGCTTCCTAGCTTTTAAGATCCCAGATGCCACTCACTAACATGAGGTGCCAAGCCAAGCCAAGTGTCATTGAGTCAGTAAACTCCTTTACCAAAAGACTAGTTATTCCAATTCACCTCAATGTCCCCTGAAAACATCATCCCCAGACCCATGTCCCTTCTACTCTACCCTTTGAGTAGGAGTTTGGGTTGAGTTTGGAAAAGCTTTTAGTTTATGGTGTTGTCCATGTATGCTGACCTGCCTTCTAGTGAGAGCTGCCACACCCTTCACCTAACCATATTCCTATTGACTATCTAATCTATGAACAACTCTCTCCCTTCCCACCCCTGTAGCCATTAAACAGTCTTTTCTTCTGTGCATAAGTCCTTTTCTAAACCCTTATAATGGTGGTCTCACACAACATTTGCCCTTTTGCAGCTGTCTGATTTCATTCAGCATAATGTCTTCTAGTTGATACCAGGTTATGAAAATCATCATTGTTCTTTATCATTGCATAGTGTTCCATCATGTATGTATACCATAGTTTGTTTATCCTTTCATCTGTTGTTGGGCATCAATCTTTTTGCTATTGAGGACAGTGCTGCAATAAACATTCGTGGGCATGTATCTATTCATGTGACAGCCCTTATTTCTGTAGGATATATTCCAAGCAGTGAGACTGATGGATCGTATGATATTTCTATTTCTAGCTTTTCAAGAAAATGCCAAGTTGCTTTCTGAAGAGGTTGTACCATCTGCATTCCCAACAGCAGTGTAAGAAAGTTCCAATCTCTCCATAGCCTTTCCAGCATTTGTTGTTTTGTATTTTTTTTTTAAATAATTGCCAACCTTGCTGAGATGAGATGATATCTCACTGTAGTTTGATTTGGATTTCGCTAATGGCTAATGATCATGACCATTTCCTCATGTGTCTTTTAGCTGCCTGGATGACTTCTTTGGCAAAGTGTCTGTCCATGTCCTTTGCCCGTTGTTTAATTGGGTTATTATTATTTATTCTTGTTGATATTTTGTAATATCTTGTAGATTAAAGAAATTGATATGTAGTTGCCAAATAATTTTTCCCGTTTTGCAGGCAGTCTTTTAAGTGTCTTCATAAATTCTTGGATGAGCAGAAGTGTTTGATTTTTAGTGGGTCCCATTTACCTATTTTCTCTTCTGTTGTTTGTACCTTGTTGGTAAGATTTTGTACTCTGTGTATTAGAACTTCCATTGTTGTCCCTATTTTTTCTTCCATAATCTTTATTGTTTGGGGTTTGATATTTAGATTTTTGATCCACTTTGAGTTCATTTTTGTGTAAAGTGTGAGATACGGGTCTTGCTTCAGTTTTTTAAGATAGATATCCAACTTTGCCAACAACATTTGTTAAAGAGACTGCTTTTACCCCAGTTTGCAACCTGTAGGTCTTTGTTGAATATCAACTGTTCATAGGAGGATGGTGATATTTCTGGATTCTCTATTCTGTTCCATTGGTCTATATGTCTCTTTTTGTACCAGTACCATGCTGTTTTGACTACTGTGGCAGTTTAATAGTTTCTGAAGTTGGGTAGTGAGAGGCCTCCCAGTGTGTTCCTCTTCTGCAATAGTATTTATTTATTTGAAGTTTCTTCCCTTTCCAAACAAAGTTGGTGATTTATTTCTCCATCTCATTAAAAAAGTCACCATAATTTGCATCGGCACTGTGTTGTATATGTAGACTGCTTTGGGTAGAATAGACACTTTTACAATGTTAAGTCTTTCTCTCCATCAGCAAGGTAGGTTTCTCCACTTATGTAAGTCTTTTTTTTTTTTTTTGCAGTAGGGTCTTGTAATTGTCTCTGTATAGGTCTCTTACATGTCTGGTTACATTTATTCCTAGGCATTTTACCTTCCTGGGGGCTATTATAAATGGTATGGATTTGGTGATTTCTTCTTTGATGATCTCCTTGTTGGTGTAAAACAATCCTACTGATTTATTTATATTTATTTTATATCCTGATACTTTGCTGAACTTTTCTATTTACAGGAGTTTATTTATGGATTCCTTAGGATTCTCCTGTGTTGCCATGAGTCATATCTGACTCAACGGCACTTGGCTTGGCTGTGTATATGATCATGTCATCTGCAAATAGGTATTTTTTGCTTCTTCTTTACTGATGTGGATGCCCTTTATGTCTTTGTCTTATTGCTCTGGCTAGAACCTCTGGCACAATGTTGAGTAGAAGTGGTAACAGTGGGCAGCCTTGCCTAGTTCCTGTTTCAGGGGAATTCTTTCCTTCTCTCTCCATTTAGGATGATGTTGGTGGTTGGCTTTGCGTAGATGCCCCTTATTGCACTGGGGAATTTTTATTCTATTCCTATGTTGCTGAGAGCTTTTAATATGAGTGGATGTTGGACTTTGTCAGATGCCTTTTCTGCATCAATTGATGAAATCAAGTGATTCCTATCCTTTGTGTTATTTAAGTGGTTGATCACATTAATTGTTTCTCTGGTGTTGAACCAACCCTGAATCCCTGATATGAATCCAACTTGGTCATGATAAATTATTTTTTGATATATTGTTGAATTCCATCAGCTAGGATTTTGTTGAAGGTCTTTGCATTTAGGTTCATGAGTGAAACTGGTCTGTAATTTTCTTTTTTTGTGGGGTCTTTACCTGGCATCACCATCAGGGTTATGCTGGCTTTATAGCATGAATTTGGGAATGTTCTGTTCTTTCCTATGTTATGAAACAGCTCCAGTAGTATTGGAATTAACTGCTTTCTAAAAGCCTGGTAGAATTCTTCAATGAAATCATCTGGGCCCGGACTTTTTTGATTTGGTAGTTTGTGATTACTTTTTCAACCTCTTCTTTTGTGATGGGTTTGTTAAGTTGTTCTACTTCTCTTTGTGAAAATTTCAGAAGGTAGTGTGAAGCTAGAAATTTGTGTGTTTCCTCTAGGCTTTCAAATCTGTTAGAGTATAATTTTTCATAGCATTCTGTTATGATACTTTTGAGTTTGGTTGGTTCTGTTGTGATATTTCCTGTCTCACTTCTTATTTGTGTTATTTGTTTCCTCTCTTGTCTGTCTTTTGTGAGTTTAGCCAATGGTTTATCAATTTTGTTGATCTTTTCAGAGAAGTAGTTTGGTTTTGTTAATTTTTTCAATAGTTTTCCTATTCTGTGACTTGTTTAGTTCTGTCTAAATTTTATCATCTGTTTCCTTTGGTACCCGAGGGGTTCTTTTGTTAGTCTCTTTCTACTTGTTTGAGTTGTAGGGTTAGTTCTTTGGTTTGGGTCCTTTTTTTTTTTTTTTTTATTCTGGATGTGTGCATTTATAGAGAGAAATTGACCTCTGAACACTACTTTTGCTCTATCCCTTAGGTTCTGTTAGACTGTATTTTCATTCTTATTTGATTTCTTCTGTAACCCATGAACTTTTGAGCTAGGTGTTGTTCAATTTTCACAAGTTCAAATTTCTACCCATGCTTTTTCTGCTATTGATGTCAACTTTTATGGCTCTATGTTCTGAGAAATGCTTTGCAATAATTCAGTGGTTTGGATTTTGTTGAGACTTGCTTTATAGCTTAATATGTGGTCTATTCTGGAGACTGTTCCATTTATGTTGAAAGAGGTGTACTTGTCTGTTGTTGGGTAAAACGTTTTGTATGTCTATGAGGTTGAGTTGATTGAAGCTTTAAGTAATAAATTGTGACCATTCTTGTCCACAATGGTGGATTTTACTTTAAAATCTATTTTGTCTGAGATTAATATTACCACTCCTGCTTTTCTTTGCATGTTGTTAGCCTGGTGTATATTTTTTCTTTCTTTGATTTTCAGTCTGTTCATATGTTTCAGTCTAAGGTATGTTTCTTGTAAGCAACATATAGACAGATTGAGGTTTTTGATCTGGCATGTTACTCTCAGTCTCCTTATTGGAGCATTCAATCCATTTACATTCAGTGTTATTATTGACAGATAGTATTTAGTGTTCATTTTTGTGCCGTAACTTTTGTGTTCTTGGTATTTTATTTATTTCACTAAATATTCTGTTCTGGTTTTCTTTTTTAATGTTGGTTTTGTGTCTATTGAGGCTTCTTTTTTGTGTCCTTTGCTTTGATATGCAGTATGGTTAGTTTGCTTGTGGCTACCTTTTTTCGCACCTAACGTTCTAGGTTTAAACAAGTCTTTAACTTCTTTATATCTTGTTAACTTCTTCATCTGAAAGTGCTATTAATACTATATATATCCCTCTTTATAGTGTCATGCTGTCATAGTTTACCTGTCAAGCTCTCTGTTTCCTTAATTTTAATGTTTTGGCTTTAACCAAACTTTGTGATTTCCCTAACTAATGATGACTCTGGATGCTGTGTCCTGTTTTGCATCCTAGTTGTGGTATTATTGATTTTCTAATCAAAGAATTTGCTTCACTGTTTCTTGTAACTTTGGTTTGGTTACTTCAAAGTCTCTAAGCTCCTGTTTGTCTGAGAATGCATTAATTTCACCAATTATGCAGGATATATAATTCTTGTCTGGATTTTCTTTCCTTCAAGGCTTTGTATGTGTCCACCAATTAATTGTCTTCTTGACAAGAAGGTTTCAGCTGAAAGTTGGAGGATATTCTACAAGGCTTCTCTTTGGATGTTAATTTTTGTTTAAGCCTAGCTGCCTTTAAGGGCTTCTCTTTATGTTTCATTTTGTTAAGATTCAGTATAATGTTCCTTGGTATCTTTCTTTTTGGGGTCTACTTTTTATGGAGTTCAATGAGCACCTTGAATAGCTAACTTTTCTTCTTTCATGTCAGGGAAGTTTTCTTTTTTCTCTCATTTAACTTTATTATTATTATTTATTAATTACAGTAAATGAATAAACATCTATCAATTATCTATGATAAACCCTCACCTCCCACCCTTGTAGCCAACACAGTTATTTTCTTCTGTAGATAATTCTAGTTTTATCTTCTTATAACAGGGTTCTCATGCAATATTTGTCCTTTTGACACTGACTGATATCACTCAGTGTGATATTTTCCAATTGAAAACATGTTATGAGATATTTTCTAAAATCTACATGTTTTTTATTATAGCATAGTGTTCCATTGAGTATATGTACTATAGTTTGTTCATCCATTAATTGGTTGTTGGCCATCTAGGTTGATTCCATTTTTTTGCTATTGTGAACTGTGCTACGAAAACATTCGTGTACGTGTGTCTGTGTGACAACCTATGTTTCTGAATGATAAATTCCAAGCAGTGAAATTACAGGATCAAGTAGCATATCTATTTCCAGCTTTTTAAAAAAGCACCAAATTGCTTTCAAAAGAGGTTGTACCAACTTACAATTCTACCAAGAATGTAGGAGAGTTCCATCTCTCCACAGCCTCCCCAGCATTTGTTTTTTTTTTTGGATCATGGATAACCTCATTGTAGTTTTGATTTGGATTTCTTTGATAGCTAACAATCGTGAGTATATTCTCATATGTCTTTTGGCTGCCTGGATGTCCTCTCTAGTGAAGTATCTGCCCACTTCCTTTGCCCATCTCATAATTGAGTTATTAACCTTTTACATGTTGGTATTTTGCAGAACCTTGTAGATTATGGAGATCACATGACAGTCCGACATGTAGCTGGAAAATGTTTTTTCCCATTATATAGGTGGTCTCAACTCTTTTCATAAAGTCTACGGGTGAACAGAAGTGTTTGATTCTTAGTAGTTCCCATTTATTTATTTTCTCTTCTGTTAATTGTGCTTTGTTTGTCAGATTTTGAAGTCTATCTAAACTGTGTATTAGAACATCCATCATTGATCTTATTTTTTCTTGCATGATCTTTATTGTTTTAGTTTTGATATTTAGGTCCTTGATCCATTTAGAATTAGTTTTTGTGTAAGGTGTGAGATCTGGATCTTGTTTCTGTTTTTTGCAGATGGATATCTAGTTTTGCCAGCACCGCTTGCTGAAGAGACTGTTTTTACCGCAGTTTACAATCTTGGGCCTTTGACAAATATCAGCTGTTCATAAGAGGATGGCAGCATCTCTGAGGGCTCAACTCTCTTCCATTGGTCTATATGTCTCTTTTTGTACCAATACTAGGCTGTTTTGACTACTGTGACAGTGTAATAGGTTCTAAGGTTGGATAGTGTGAGACCTCCCACTGTGCTCCTTTTCTTCAGTAGTGCTTTACTTACCCAGGGTTTCTTCCCTTTCCAATCAAAGTTGGTGATTTGTTTCTCCATCTCATTAAAAAGTATCACTGGAATTTCTAATGGGATTGCATTGTATATGTAGGTCCCTTTGGGTAATATATTTTCACAATGTTAAATCCTCCTGTCAATGTACAAGGTAAGTTTGTCCACTTGTGTAAGTCTCTTGGTTTCTTACAGTAAGATCTTGTATTTCTCTTTGTATAAGTCTCTTTTTTTTCTAGTTAGATTTATTCCTAGGTATTTTGTCTTTTTAGGGGCTATAGTAAATGGTATTGATTTGGTGATTTCTTCTTTGATAAACTTTGTGTTGGCATAAAGGAATCCTACTGCTTTATTTATGTTTATCTTGTGTCCTGATACTTTGTTGAACTCCTCTATTAGTTCTAGTGTTTTTTTATGGATTCCTTTGGATTCTCTGTATATGCAATCATATCATCTGTGAGTAGGGAGATTTTTACTTCTTCACTGCTGATACACATGCCCTTTACTTCTTTGTCTTGTCTGATTGCTCTGGCTAGAACTTCTAGCACAATGCTGAATATAAGTGGTGAGAGTGGACATCCTTGTCTAGTTCCCCTTCTCAGGGGGAATTCTTTCAGTCTTTCACCATTCAGGATTATGAAGGCAGTTGGCTTTGCATAGATGCCGCTAACTGCTTTGAGGAATTTCCCTCTCTCTTATTTTTCTGGGACTTTTTAGCATGAATGTGTGCTGGATTTTATCAAATGCCTTTTCTGCATCAATTGACAAAATTAGATGATTCTTATCTTTCGTGTTATTTATGTGGTTGATTACATTAATTGTTTTTCTGATGTAGAGCCAGCTTTGCACCCCTGGATGAAACTAACTTGATCATGATTATTTTTTTTTTAAGCTGTTGAATTCTTTTGGCTAGAATTTTGTTGAAAATATTTGCATCTAGGTTCATGAGTGCTATTGTTCTGTATATTCTTTTCTGGTGGACTCTTTCATTGGCTTTGGTATCAGCATTGTGCTGGTTTCATAAAATGAGTTTGAGTGTATTCCATCCCTTTCTATAGTGTGAAATAGCCTCAATAGTATCAGAGTTAACTCTTTAAAAATTTGGTAGAATTCTCTGGTGAAACCATCTGGGCCAGGACTTTCTTTTTGGCAGATTTTTTAAATGACTTTTTCAATTTCTTCCTTCGTGAAGATTTATTAAGTTGTTCTACATCTCCTTGTGATAATCTTTGTGGGTGAAATAAATCTAGAATTTTGTCCATTTCCTCCAGGTTTTCAAACCTGTTAGAGTACAGCCTTTCATAGTATTCTGTTATGATCTTTTTTTAATGTCAGCTGGGTTTGTTGTAACATCTCCCATCTCAATTCTTAACTGGGTGATTTGTATCTTCTGCTGGTTTTCTATTGTAAGTTTAGCCAATGGTTTATCAATTTTGTTGATCTTGTCAAAGAATCAGCTTTTGGTTTTGTTATTTTTTTTTGATTGTTTTTCTATTCTCTAATTCATTTAGTTCTGTTTTAATCTTTATGATCTGTTTTCTTCTGGTGCCTGAGAGGCTTCCCTGTTGCTCTCTTTCTACTTGTTCAAGCTGTAGGGTTAATTCTTTAATTTGGGCCCTTTCTTCTTTCCAGATATGTGGAGTTAAAGAGAGAATTTGATGTCTGAGCACTGTTTTTGCTGTACCTCATAGATTCTAGTAGGATGTGTTTACGTTCCCACTTGATTCCATACATTTCTTTATTTTGTCCTTAATTTCTTCTATAATCCAAGGCTTTTTGAGCAAAGTGTTGTTCAGTTTCCATAAGTTTGAATTTCTACCTGTGATTTTTCTGCTAATGATTTCAACTTTTATGGCTCTAGGGTCCAAGAAGTTACTTTGCAGTAAATCTGTGGTTTTGATTTTATAGGGAAATGCTTTATGATCTAACACATGGGTCTATTCTGGAAAATGTTTCATGTGCTTTGGAGAAGAAAGTATACTTATCCATTGATGGGTGAAAAGATTTGTGTATGTTTATAAGATCATATTGGTTGATTGTTGCAATAAGATTTTCTGTAACTTTACTGAGCTGATTTCTGGATGATCCAGCCATAACTGAAAGGGGAGTGTTGAAGTCTCCAACTATTACCGTGGAATGATCTATCTCAGTTTTCTGTGTTGTCAGTGTTTGTTCAATGTATTTAAATGCTCTGGTATTGGGTGCATAAATATTTAATATTGTTAAGTCCTGCTTGAGTATTGAACCTTTCAGGAATAATTAGTGATCACCCTTGTCCATGGTAGTGGATTTTACATTAACATCTGTTTTATCATAGATTAGTATTGCCACACCTGCACTTCTTTGTATAGCTTTGGTATAGCTTTGTATAGCTTGGTATATATTATTTGATCCTTTAATTTTCAGTTTCTTCATATTTTTGAGTCTAAGGTGTGTTTCCTGTAAGCAACACCTGGATGGGTCAGGTCTTTTGATCCTGGAAGTCCCTCACTGTCTCTTTACTGGAGCAGTCAGTCTGTTTTACATTCAGTGTAGTGATTGATAGATGTGTGTTTTGCGTCGTCATTTTGGTGTAATTATTTTTATGTTGATGTCTTCTATATTGCTCTTAATATTCTGTTCTGGGTCATTCTTCCTTACAGGTTGACTTTTCAGTGTTGGTTTTGTGTTTCTTGAGACTTCTGTATGGTGTTTCTTGTTTTAATATATTACATTGTTATTTTGGTTTGCAGCTACGTGTATGAACCCCCTTAACAAGCTGAGATTAAACCCTATTTTAACTATTGCATAACTCTTTAACTTCCTCTTCATTTGAAAGGACTGTAACTGTTGTAGTATATCCCTCTTTTTAGTTTGATGGTGTCAGGAAAGTTTTCTGTCAGCAAATCTTCAACAATTCTCTCTGTATTTTCTGCCACTCCTCCTTGTTCTGTAACTCAAATTGCAGGTAAATTGTTCTTCTTGATAGAGTTCCACACGCTTCTTAATGCTTCCTCATTTTTCTTCATTCCTTTATCTGATTTCTCCTCATAAATGCTGCTTTCAGTTGCTTTATCTTCTATCCTGCTAATTGTATATGCCATTTCCTCACTATCTGTTCTCTTTGGTTTGCATTGAATTGTCTAACTCTGTAATTTTATTGCTGTGTTGAATTGTTCAATTTCTGATATTTGATGTTCCAGCTGTTGATAGTTGAGATTCATACAGCTTGTTTAACTTTCTTTTTTTTCTTTTATTATGACTGAGTGAAAATGTACATTCCCATATAAATTCGAATCCCCACCTATATACATCTTCCACTGCTCTTTTTGCCCCGTGACAACACACTATTTCTCTCTACTCCATACATGTCTCATCTTCCCAAAAGCCTCCTTTCCCCTCCTCTCCACCCACTCCCCTTCCTCCAGCCAAAGGTCAGCAGGATGATATCCTATAGATGCATAGAACCATAAAGTGCAACCAACATACGGTCACTCTGCATTGCCAAGTCCAATCCATTGCTGTCCAAAGAGTGGACTTTCATTATGATTTATGGGCAAGGGCGGCATCTGAGCCAGGAGCCATGCTCCCAGTGGAACCCTGAAGCTGCTGGACCATCAACTGCAGTTTTTTAGTGGAGATCTCGGGGTGCACCCCTTTTTATTCTTGTGTTGCCACTGAGACTCAACTTTGTGAGCTCCATCATAGCTATCACTGGTGGTGTCCGGGCACCATCCGGTTCTTCTGGTCCCAAGTGGATGTAGGCACCCACTCATGTGGGTCTTTCTGTCTTCTGGGTTGTCATTTTGGTCCTCGGTGAGCATCTGCTCCTACTGAGTTGGGACCATTCGCTGTGTCCTCAGATGGCAGCTTGGCAGCTTTTAAGACCCCAGATGCCACTCGCCAATGTGGGGTGCAGAGAGCCCTCTTAGCAAAATGCTAGTTGTGTCAATTGGCCTCGATTACACCTAAGAGCATGGTCCCTTGCCCCTGCCCCAGCTACTCTGTCCTTGCATTATTGGGTTAAAATGGAAGGAGTACTCAAGTTATGTTGAAGTCCACTTAATATTGTTCTTGTTTCTAAAGTGAGCTGTCACCGATTTCACCCAACCAAATTTCTGCCAACTATCTAATCTAAACCCTCCCCCCTCACTCTTCTTCCCACCACTCCCTTGCAGCCATCGCAGAGTCTTTTTTTCTATACATAAGTCTGTATTTGAGACCTTATCGTAGGAGTCTCATCCAGTACTTGTCCCGTTGTCGCTGACTACTTTCACCCAACGTAATGTCTTCCAGTTGAAACCAGGTTATGAGGTGTTTCCTGGAATAATCATTGTTCTTTATCATTGCATAGTGCTCCATTGAGTATATATACCATAGTTTACCTATCCATTCCTCTGTTGTTGGGCATCTGGGTTGATTCCATCATTTTGCTATCATGGACTGTTCTGCAATGATCATCCATGTGCATGTATCAGTTGGTGTGAATGGCCTTGATTTTGTAGGATATCTTCTAAGTAGTGAGATTACTAGGTTAAATGGTATATCTACATCCATTTTTTTAAGGGAGCACCAGATTGCTTTCCAAAGAGGCTGGACCATTTCACAGCCCCACCAGCAGTGTAGGAGAGTTCCACTTTCTCCACAGCCTCTCCGGCATCTGTTGTTTTGTGTTTTCTGGATCATGGCCAACCTTGTTGTGGTGTCATAGTTTCTCATTGTAGTTTTGATTTCTTTAATAACTAAAGATCGTGAACACGTCTGCATATGTTTTTTGGCTGCCTGGATCTGCTCTTTAGAGAATTGTCTGTCCATCTCCTTTGCCCATCGCTTAATTGGATGATTTATCTTCTTCTTATTGATATTTTGTAGTACCTTATAGATTATGGAGATCAGATGTTGGTCTGACATATAGTTGCCAAATATTTTTTCACATTTTGTATGTGGCCTTTTAATTTTATTAATAAAGTCTTTGGATGAACATAAGTGTTTCATTCTTAATAGTTCCCATTTATCTATTTTCTCTTCTGTTGATTATGGTTTGTTTGACAGATTTTGAAGTCTGTCTACATTGTCTATTAAAACTTCTTTTGTTGTTTCTCCTTTTTCTTGGATGAGCTTTATCATTTTAGTTTTGATATTTAGGTCTTTTGTCCAGTTGGAGTTGGCTTTTGTATAAGGTGCAGATGGATATCCAATTTTGCCAGCACCATTTGTGGAAGAGATTGTTTTTACCCCAGTTTAATGTCTTAGGACCTTTGTTAAATATCAGCGGTTCATAGGCAGATGGTATCATCTCTGGGTTCTCGATTCCATTCCACTGATCGATCTGTCTGTTCTAGTACCAGTACCAGGCTGTTTTGACCACTGTGGCAGTGTAATAGGTTCTGAAGTCAGGTCATGTGAGGCCTCCCCATGTGTTCTTCTTCTTTAGTAATGCTTTACTTATCCAGGGCTTCCTCCCTTTCCAAACAAAATTGGTGACTTGTTTCTCCTTCTCGTTAAAAAATGATGCTGGAACTTGTATCTGGATTGCATTATGTAAGTAGATTGCTTTGGGTAAAATGGACATTTTCACAATGTTAAGTCTTCCTATCCATCAGCGGGGTAGGTTTCTTCATGTGTCTAAGTCTCTCTTAGTTTCTTGTAGTAAGGGTTTGTAGTTCTGTTTGTAAAGGTCTGCTATTTCTCCAGTTAGATTAATTTCTAGATACTTTATCTTCTTGGGGGCTACAGTAAATGGTATTGACTTGGTGATTTCTTCATTAAAAGTTTCACTGTTGGTGTAAAGGAATTCTACTGATTTACTTATGTTTATCTTGTATCCTGAGACTTTGCTGAACTCTTCTATCAGTTTGAGTAGTTTACTTACAGATTCTTTGGGATTCTCTGCATGTACAATCATATCATCAGCAAACAGGGAGATTTTGACTTCTTTGCCAATGCAGATGCCCTTTATTTCTTGATCTTGTCTGATTGCTCTGGCTAGAACTTCTAGTACAATGTTGAAAAGGAGAGGGGAGAGTGGGCATCCTTGTCTAGTTCCTGTTCTCAAGGGAAACTCCTTCAGTCTCTCTCCAGTCAGGATGACATGGGCAGTTGACTTCGTATAAATGGCCCTTACTGTATTTAGGAGTTTTCCGTCTCTGCCCATTTTGCTAAGAGTTTTTAGCATGAATGGGTGTTGGACTTTATCAAATGCCTTTTCTGTGTCAGTGGACAAAATCGGGTGGTTCTTGTCTTTTGTGCTATTTATGTGGTTAATCACATTATTAACTGTTTTTCTTATGTTGAACCAGCATTGCATCCCTGGTATGAATCCCACTTGGTCATGATGGATTATTTTTGAATATGTTGTTGTATTCTATGGGCAAGAATTTTGGTGAAGATTTTTGCATCTAGGTTCATGAGGGATATTGGTCTGTAGTTTTCCTTTTTGGCTGGGTCTTTCCCTGGCTTTGTTATGAGGGTTATGCTGGCTTCATAGAATGAATTTGGGAGTACTCCATCCCTTTCTATATTATGAAATAGTCTCAGTAGTGTTGGAGACAGCTCTTCTCTAAAAGCTTGGTAGAATTCTGCAGTGCAGCTATCCGGTCCTGGGCTTTTTTTTGGTTGGCAGTTTTTTGATGACTTTTTCAATCTCTTCCTTTGTGATGAGTTTATTAAGTTCTTCCGTTTCACTTTGTGATAATTTGGGTAGGTGATATAAATCTAGGAATTTGTCCATTTCCCCTAGGTTTTCAAATTTCTTAGAGTACAGTCATTCACAGTATTCCGTTATGATATTTTTGGTTTTTGTTGGATCCGTTGTGACCACTTCCCTCTCGTTTCTAATTTTGGTTGTTTCCTTTCTTGTCTTTCTTTAGTAAGTTTAGCCAGTGGTTTGTCAATTTTGTTGATCTTTTCAGAAAACCAGCTTTTGGGCTTTTCAATTTTTTCAATTGCTTTTCTATTCTCAAATTCATTTAGTTCTTCTCTAATCTTTATGATCTGTTTTCTTCTGGTGACTGAGGGGTTCCTCTGTTGTTCTCTCTCTACTTGTTCGAGCTGTAGGGTTAATTCCTTGATTTGGTTTCTTTCTTCCTTCCAGATGTGTGCATTTATGGAGATAAACAGACCTCTGAGCACTGCTTTGGCTGTATCCCATAGGTTCTGGTAGGAAGTGTTTCCATTCTTGTTGGAATCCACAAGTTCTTTATTTCATCCTTGACTTCTTCTATAACCCATGGTTTTTTGAGCAAGATGTTCAGTTTCTAAGAGTTCCACTGTCTCTCAGTGTTTCTTCTGCTTTTGATTTTGAACTTCATGGCTTTATGATCTGAGAAGATGTTTTGCATTTATTCAGTGGTGTGGATTTTGTTGAGAATTGCTTTATTTCCTAACTCATTGTCAATTCTGGGGAACGTTCCATGTGCACTGGAGAAGAAGGTGTAGTTGTCTGCTGATGGGTAGAAAGTTCTGTATATGTTGAGGTTTAGTTGGTTAACTACGGTAATGAGATCTTCTATATCTTTATTTAGCTTTTTTTCTAGATGATCTGTCCAGTATTGAGAGTGGAGTGTTGAAGTCTCCCACTATTACTGTGGACTGATCTAACTCTTTTTTGAGTGCAGTCAGCATTTCTTCAACATATTTAGGTGCTGTGATATTAGGTGCATAAATATTTAATATAGTTAAGTCTTGCTTGTGTATTGAACCTTTCAGCAATAAATTCTGTCCATCTTTGTCCACGATGGTGGATTTTACATTAAAATTGATTTTGTCTGAGATTAGAATTGCCACCCCTGCTCTTCTTTGTTCATTATTCGCTTGATATATATTCTTCCATCCTTTCATTTTCAGCTTGTTCCTATCTTTAAGTCTCAAATGATTTTCTTGTAGACAGCATATGAATGGGTTGTGTCTTTTGATCCAAGATGTCACTCAGTGTCTCTTTACTGGAACCTTCAGTCCATTCACATTCAATGTAATTATTGATAGGTATGTGTTCTGTGTTGCCATTGTGATATATTTATTTTTGTGTTGATATTTTTTCTGTTGTTCTTGTTAGTGTGTTCTGAGACGTTCTTTTTTGTGAGTTGATTTTTCACTTTTTTCAGAGCTGGTTTTGTAGTCGTTGAGACTCTTGTGTTACATTTCTTGATACGGTATGTTGCATCTTTGTTGTGCTTTACAGATTCCACTATGATCCCCCTTAATAAACTCTATGTAAACCCAGTTTTAATTACTAACAGTCTTGTCAATTTCCTCTCCATCTGGAAGGAATATAACTACTGTAGTATATCCCTGTTTTTAATATGATGACACCATAGTTTTCATGATAATCACTGGATTGTTTCTTTCAGTATTAAAGCTATGATTGAGTTTGGAGCCTTCCCTAATGGAGTAGAATTCTGGATGATGTGTTGTTCTAAAATACAAAGTTAGTGGTTTTGTTCTTCTAAGCCAAATCCAAGAAATTTTTTCAGTATTTCTTGTAGTTTTAGTTTGGTTTTCACAAAGCCCCTGAGCTTCTGTTTGTCTGGGAATGTCTTAATTTCATTTTCATATTTGAAAGATAGTTTTGCAGGATCTATAATTCTTGATTGGAAGTTCTTCTTTAAGGCTTTGAATGTGTCATGCCACTGTCTCTGTGCTAGCATTTTTTCTGCTGAGAAATCTGATGAAAGAGTTCAGAGTTTTCCTCTGAATGTTAGCTTTGCTTTGAGTCTTTCTGCCTTTAAGAGTTGCTGCTTGTGTTTCATTTTGTTAAGCTTGATTGTAATATGTCTTGTAGTCTTTCTTTTGAGATCTATATTGGGTGGTGTATGATATGCATCTGGGATATCTATGTTTTCATCCTTCACGATTTCTGGGAAGTTTTCTGTCAGCAGCTCAGCAACGATACAGTCTGTGTTTTCAGGTGTCTCATCCTGTTCAGGGACTCCAATAATCAAAGGTTGTTCCTCTTCATATAGTCCCACATGCTTCTTCTTTTTTCTTTTTCTTTTTTTATTTAACATAACTGAGTAAAAATGTACATTCACATGTCAATTTACATGCCCCCCTATATGCCGCTTCCACTGTTCTCTTTGTCCAGTGACTGCACACTATTCCTCTCTGCTCCATACATGTCTCATCCTCCCAACAGTCTCCTTTCCCTTCCTCTCCGTCCACTCCCCTTCCTCCAGCCAGAGGTCAGCAAGATGATATCCTATAGATGTATAGAACCACAAAGTGCTTCCAACATATGGTTACTCTGCATTGCCAAGTCCATTCCATTCCTGTCCAAAGAGTGGACCTTTGTTATAATTTATTGGAACGGGCAGCATCAGGGCCGGGGGCCATGCTCTCAGAGGAACCCCAAAACGGCTGGACCATCAATTGAGGTCTTTTAGTGGAGATCTCAGGATGCACCTCTTTTTATTCTTGTGTTGCCAGTGAGGCTCCTCTCTGTGAGCTCCGTCATGGCTATCACTGGTGGTGGCCGGGCACCATCCGGTTCTTCTGGTCCCAAGTCGATGTAGGCACCAATTCTTGTGGGTCTCTCTGTCTTCTCGGTTGTCTTTACCGCATGCCATTTTGGCCTTAGCTGAGCACCTGTTCCTGCTGAGTTGGGACCATTTGCTGTGTCCTCGGATGGCAGCTTGGCAGCTTTTAAGACCCCAGACGCCACTCACCAATGAGTCCCACATGCTTCTTAATGCTTCTTCAGTTTTCTTGTTTCTTTTTTCTGATTTCTCCAGTAGATGCTGGCATTAGTTGCTCTATCTTCCAAGTCAGATATTCTTTTTTCCACTTGTTGCATTCTGTTTTCTTGGCTTTGAATGGAAGTTTCAATGTGTTTGATTTTGTTCTTGATCTGTTGGATTTCAGAATACTGGTGTTCCATCAGATTGAACAGCTTGCTTAATTTTTCATTTTGTTGTGCTGCATTTTGTATAAGGTCTAGAAGAGTTCTGTATATAATCCTTTTGTGTTCATCTTCCGATGATTTTAAAAAAGTTTCTTAATCCAGGAAACTCCTTGGTTGTTTTGTTTGGGAGCCTTTTGAAGCCATCGGTGATTTCTTGTTTGCCACAAGTGTGTGTTGGTTTTTGGGTTTCATGTGAATAAGTAGAGGCTGGAAGAGATACTGTAAGGATGGACTGCAGATGTTTCTCTAGGCTGTCTTAAAATGTAAAACAAAAGATATCTGACCACTTCCCAAGTCAGTCAGGTTTTCAGGTGTAGAGGTCCCTCTTCCCAACTGGCAAAGTACGCACCCCTATATTCAACCTCAGATGATGCAAACTAGTTCAAAATACAGCAATGCTACTGCCCTGTTGGCCTCTGCTGATAGGGTCCAACCTTAGGTGACATTGTGTAAACTATTGCTTTTCTGGGAGAAAAGTGCTCACCTGTAGGCTGGCTCTGGCTCCCAAGCTAAGAATTAGGACCAGTTGTGGCCACTGTATCCAACTTGGCGCCCTCCACACAATAGGTGGATAGAGGGGCTAAAGATGCTGAGATGAAGTGAGTCTTCAGCCTCTGTTGCTGGGCTACCACCGTAGGCAACACTGTTTAAACTACTGCTTTTCTGTCAGAGAAGCTTTGTCCTGTTTGCAGGTGCTGGATCTCAGGTTAAGAATTAGGTCCCACTGTAATCTCCGTATCGAACATGGCATCCCGCACATAGGTCCTAGGGTTTCTTACAAACCACTTTGTGGCAGAGATGAAAAGAAAGGCCCAAATTGGCTAGGTGTACAGAGTCCTAAGCCTGGCTCTTAAAATATGGCAATTTTGCCCATCTCTCCTACCAGCAGTGTGTCTGAGACTAGCCGCTAGGCAAGACCCAGCTCTGCCCTCCGGCCAAGACGGGGAGAAAAAAGTGAAAATGGTGGGTTACCTTCAGTCTGTGAGAGCCAGGGCTAGCCAGAAGCAGGAGTCAGTGAAAGAGGAGGTTTTCTGTTCAGTGATATGAAGTCCAAATTAACAGCCCTGTACCATGTTCTGGGGCTCACTAGGTGACCAGAAGGCTCTGTTTGATTATCAATTCAGGTCTTGGATTCTACAGGGATTTAAGGAGATGTGTGCTTAGTCTGCTATCTTGACTCTGCTCCCTCGATTTCTTCTTTGATGGTCTCTTTGTTAGTGTAAAACAATCCTACTGATTTATTTTTATTTATCTTATATCCTGATACTTCGTTGAATTCTTTTATTAGTTGCTGGATTTTTTTTTTAAAGTGTTCTTTAGGGTTTTCTGTGTATAAGATCATATCATCTGCAAACAGATACTTTTACTTCTTCCTTACAAATTTCAATGCCCTTTCTTTCTTTATCTTGCCTGATTGTTCTGGTAGAAACTCCAGTGCAATGCTGAATAAAAGTGATAACAATGGTCATCCTTGCCTGATTCCTGTTAGCAAGGGGAATGCTTCCAGACTTCCTCCATTAGGGATTATGTGGCTTCACGAAGATGCTCCTTATCATGTTGAAGAATTTCCCTTCTATTCTTCACTTGCTGAGAGTTTTTAACATGAATCCATGTTGGAATTTGTCAAATGCCTTTTTTTTGCATCCATTGATAAAATCAAACAGTTCTTGTCTTGTTTTATTTATCTGACTACCTTAATTGTTATTCTAATGTTGAAACATACTTGCATCCATGGTATGAATTCTACTTGGTCATGGTAAATTTTTATTTTTTGATATGTTGTTGAATTCTATTTGCTAAAATTTTGTTGAGGAGTTTTGCATCCAAGTTCATGAGTGATATTGATCTGTAATTATTCTTTTTTTGTGCTGTCTTTCCCTGTTTTGGGTAGCAGGTTTATGCTGACTTCCCAGAATGAATTTGAGAGTACTCCATTTTTTCTATACTACCTTCAATAATAGAGGTGTTAACTTTCCTCTAAAAGTTTGGTAGAATCCTCCAGTGATGCCATCAGGGCCAGGAATTTTTTTAGTTGGGAGTTTTCAAATTCACTTTTCAATATCTTCTTTGATGATGAGTTTATTTAGTTATTCTACATCTGTTTGTGTTAGTTTGGGGAGGTATTGTGTTTCTAGAAATTTTTCCATTTCCTCTATGTTTTCCAATTTACTAGAGTAAAATTTTTTGTAGTATTTTGTTGAGAGTCTGAAATCAGTTGGATCTGTTGTGATATGACCCATCTCATTTCTTATTCAAGTTCTTTTCTTCCTGTCTGGTTTTACTTGAGTCAGTTTGGCCAATGGTTTATTGCTTTTATTGATCTTTTCAAAAAACCAGATTTTTGGTCTTGTTAACTCTTTCAATCACTTTTCTATTCTCTAATTCACTTAATTCTGTTCTAATTTTTATTATTTGTTTTCTTCTAGTGCCCTACAGGTTCTTTTCCTGCTCTCTTTCTATTCTTTCATGTTGTAGGGTTAATCTTTGATTTGGGCTCTGTTTTCATTTTGGATGCATGCATTTATTAAGATAAAGTGACCTGTGAGTACTACTTTTGCTGTGTCCCAAAGGGTCTTGTAGAAAGTGTTTTCATTCCCATTTATTATATGAATTTCTTTGTTCTGTTAATTTCTTCTATAACTCAGTAGTTTTTGATCAAGGTGTTGTGAAGTTGCCATGTGTTTGATTTTTCCCCACTTTTTTTTTTCCTGTTAATGCTTTCTACTTTTATGGCTTTGTGGTCTGAAAAAAAATGCTTTGTAATTTTTCAATGCCTTTAATTTTGTTAAGGATTGCTTTATGTCCTAATATGTAGTTTCAGTTCGGGAGAATGTCATGTGTGTTGGGAAAGAAAGCACACTTCGCTGCTGTTGGGTGAAGCATTCTGTTTATGTCTATGAGGTCAGGTTGGTTGATTGTGGCAATTATATCTTTCAGGTCTTTATGGCAGTTTTTTGCTAGATATTCTGCCCTTGATTGGAAGTTGTGTGTTGAAGTATCCTACTACTACAGAATTGTCTGTTTCCATTTTCAATGCAGTTAGTATTAGTTTTATGAATTTTGAAGCCCTGTTATTGGGTGTGTAAATATTTAATATGGTTATATCCTCTTGAGGTATGTATCCTTTAATTATTACAAAATGTTCTTCCTTATCCATTGTGGTTGATTTTACTTTAAAAGTCTATGTTATCAGAGATTAATATTGCCACTCCTGCTTTTTTTAATTAATGTTGTTAGTTTGATACATTTTTTTCTATCCTCTGAATTTTAGTTTGTCCATGTCTTTGAGTCTAAGTTGTGTCTCCTGTATGCAGCACACTATACAATTTTCTCTGTGTTTTCTATTACCCATCTTGTTCTGATACTTCAACCATCCACAGATCATTCTTCTTGACAGAGTCCCATATAATTTTTTGAAAATTATTTTATCTGATATTTTTTCACATATGTTGATATCATGTGATTTATTTTTGGTCTCTCTATTTGGCTTTAATTAGGCCTTCCATTGCGTTTGTTCTTCTCCTTCGGCTTTCCACTGAGTTGTCTAGTTCTACAGTTCTATTATTTATTTTCTAAATTTCTAATTCTTGCTGTACACTTTTCTTGCAGCCTGTTTAATTTGGCATTATGTTCTGCTGCATTCTGCTTCATCTCCTTCCTGATCTCTTGAAGAGCTCTAAGTAGTAATCTTCTGTATTCTATCTCCCATAATTCTAGGAAGTTCTCACCCCCTGGAAAATTTGAATCTTTGTTTGGGAACTTTAAGTGATTTGAAATTGTTTGTTGTGTTTATTTTTTATTTAAGCTGTATTTATTTTGTATTTAAGTTGTACTTATTTACTTTGCCTACTGTGTTCTAGCTTCCTGTTTTATTTTGTTTTTTAAAAAAAGGCTAGTTGTGTGTGCTGGTTTGATAATCAGTGGCTTTGAAGTTCTAAAGTCCTGTCACTAGGTGGTTAGATCTGTTACTAGACATGTGAGCCCAAGAGTCCATTTCCTTTTCTTTCAGGGATTCAGGTCAGGTGTCTGGTATTCAGTCACCAAGTGTAAGGTACGGGCTGTCAAATACTGTCCTAGGTAAGTGGGGTAATTAGTGTAGGCAGAGGTATCTGGCTGCATCCTTTAAAAGAAATAGGAGAATAACAGCCAACCCCAAGTGTCTGTGAGGCTGGTGTGTACCCTTACGTGTGAATCTAGGCAAAAGGCTAGTTTCTGTCCTGAATGTCTGGCTCAGGGAAGTGAGTAGATTTGTTTTTTTCTCTTTCCCCGGTTCCCTTGTTTGTTAAATTGTTCTTTCTCTGAATCTCATAGAATGGCCTAAGGTGGGCTTAAGGAGTCCTATTTCTTGCTCAGTTACTCGTATTAGACTCCAGAGTTGGGAACAGTGCAGAGAAGAGAAAAGGAAAGTTGGGAGAATGGGATAGTTTTATCCTAAAGGAAAGATTTAGACTCACATGTGTGAAGTTACAATAAAAAACTTAGCTTTTGATGATCTTGTGGTGATTTTCCTTGGTTCTGGAGGTATGAAGGCATTATCCGTTCAGATTCCTCTGCTGGGGAGGACGTCCTCCAAAGAACACACTCAGCTGACCACACTGGTCCCACCCATTTCATTTCAGGTCATTTATGGTGAATCATGCTTTCCTTCCCCCATTATTCAGTGAGATTTCTCACCTTTCCCTATGATGTTCTGGGTTCCTAGGATTCATTTATTATTTCATGTCTCTGTTGTTAGAGGGGTGGAAGGAAGTGTCTGACAACTCCATCATTTTGGCTTTCACACATCAAATACTTTTAAATAAATATCCTACTTTTCTAGGTTTCCATTGTGTCCTGAGTTAAAATGAAACAGAAGAAGGTTTGGGAAGTATCATATAGCTGATTTGATTTTAAAATGTAGATTTCCAGTTTCACAGAAAGAAAATAGCGGCATTTTGCTCAAAGTGGATTCACTTGTAGATGAGAAGCTAATTGGTATGGCGTGTTTATAAGACAACTGGCTGAATGCAGTCTGATGAAAAGTATTACTACCACGGGAAATTTAACCTTTGAGTCCTCTTCAAAAATTAAAGTGAAGCATCTTGTAATCAAAGTCTTTGAAGTCACAAAATGCCTGGGACTTAATTATTTGCTAAAAAAGGGTGTTTAACAGATCAGGAAGACTCTGTGGATTGGCTAGGAGATTTGACAGACACTGTAAGCTTAGATGGAATATAAATTTCCATCAAATAGGAAGTTCTTTTCTTGAAAGAAGATGAAACACTGTTTCTCTGAATACTGCTATTATAATTCATATGGAAGAAGCTGAAGACTGGGTTAAGATTTTTTTTTAACTATTCTTTAACTCATATATTCATTCATTCACTTATTCAAGCATCTGCAGAGCCTGTTGTATATTCCAGGTACTGTGAGAACTTCTGTGAGGCATAAAGAATTAAATTAGAGACTCTTTAACTCAAAGTTTGTGCTTGAACAGAGAAAACAAACATATACATAGACAAATAGATAACAGTGTGGCAAAAGCCAAAATAAACAAATCCATTGTCTTTTAGGTGATGCTGACTCATACAAAGCATATAAGATGGTAGTAGAACTGCCCCATAGTGTTTCCAAGGGATGACTGGTGGATTCAAATTGCTGGATTTTTGGTTTGCAGCTGAGGTTTTAACCACTGTGCAACCAAATTTCCCAGTGAGGCAAATTGGTTAATAACACTCGCTTAGGTGTGAACCTAAGGTTCTTGGTCAATGTGATACAATCAGTGGTAGCCAGAAGACTGTAGGTGTCAGCCTTTTACTGCTTTCCTTGATACATAGGTCTAGAGATATTATAGTCTTTCAGACCAGAACTATACGTAGCTTTGTTAGCAGAGATTACTATAAAGAGATATGAAAACATTTTTGTGGTTTTTATCACCAGTTATTGAAAGTTTAGATACAGTAGTACTTCTTTTGCTCAAATAGCCAACTAAGAGGTGGTTTTCTCCTCATTTTGAAAGTTATTTTCAAATACAACTTTGTTCAACAAGTATTCATCAAGATACCTTCGTTCTGAGGAGCTGTGGAGCTTTCCTTTAAACCTGGAATCATAGAGACAGAGATTATCTAATCCAGCCCCCTCAATGTATTTGAAAATCCTGAAAAAGTGACCTGGTTTAGTCTTCAAAAATGACCCAGCCAAGATTCCAACCCAGAGCCCTGGAGTTCTACTCCAGCACTCCTTCTACCAGTAAACACTGGTCTCAAGCTTTTGGGTTGGATCAGAAGGTTGTTCTCTATTTAAAATATTCATAATGTGTGTGTTAGAATTCTTATTTGCCACAGAATTACCAAGTTTCTCCATAGTCATGCAATATTTTGTTAGTATTATTTGTTTATAAATTGCTTTTCTCCAGTTTTGGCAGCTATATAAATCCTTGTTTAGCTGAATTGTTCAGTTGCCTTATTTTCCTAATGCTTTTAGATGTTTCTTAATTTTGTACCTTTTTTCACAATTTACATTTCATTATGTGTTTCAAAAGTCTGATTCCATAACACAAACACAAAACACTTGAACCCTTATTAAGTGGGCCTACTTTGTCAAAACTCTGTAAGACACTGGGCAAACAAGAGGACTTCATAAATTGACACACCACAGAAGTAAGCAAATCTCTCTCCTTGTCTCCCTGACTCTGTATATCTCTCTCAGTCATCTATCATCATCATCATCTACCTACCTACTTATCTACCTACTTACCTATGCTTGTATGTTGTGGCTATTAACACATACATTGGGGTGATTTGCAGACATTGGACAGTGTCTGCAAATATTTTTGGTTGTCACAGTTGGGAGATGCTACTGACATTTAATGGATAAAGGCCAAGGATTCTGTTAAACATCTTATAATGCCTTCATGCAAAGAATTACCTAGCCCACAATGCCAGTAGTACCAAGGCTGAGAGATATTTATCTTTCTCTCACCTATCTATCTTTATGTTTTTAAGTTTATATGACATTGAATATCATAAAGCAAACAATGGTAAATAAAATAGGTAATAGGTAGAAAATGTGTCTTGTCAGAAAAAAATAGGTTGAACTTTTAAGTTTTAGTTTTGTTTTGGAAAGATGACTGTATTTAATTCCAACCCTTTGCATGAAGCTGCAAAGACAGGGCAGCACAACATTTTTATATGTATCATGGAACTTATGTTTTTAGAGCTGGTTAAAAACTTAAACTGTTGAGACCTGTACCTGGATCTTTCTGATAGTTAAATATGGATTGATTCATATTTAGCTTCTCAAGCAGCACAGTATTCTAGAAATTGTCTTTTAACTCAATTTCTTCTTCTTCCATGTTATGTGGTCTCAATAAATGAGGAGGAAGACAAAGCCCTTCATTATCATATAATTACAATTAATATGTTGAAAGCAGGAGGTGGCCATTAGAACAGCCCTGTTGTAACTGTTGCCAGCAGGACACACCATTGGATGCTGAAACCAGTGTGCTAAAGTTTGCAGAGAAACTAAAGATTTGGGTGGTCTCGAGGTATCTCCACCCCAGTTAACACTGACAGAACACTATTAACTGAGGTACAGACCTTAGTTGTTTCACCAGTTGTCCCACTAATCTCTTATTCTGTTCCAGTACACAACCCAGGATCTCACATTGTGTTTAGTTGTGTTTCCTTAGCTTCCTTTGTTCTGTGACAGTTCCTTTTATCTTTCAAGATGATACTTTTGTAAAGCACTGGATACATAGAGTATCCTTCTGTTTGGGTTTGTCCAAAGTTTTATTGTGATTAGATTGAAGTTATGCACTTTCTGTAAGGAAGTGATGGGTTCCCTTCTCAGTGTGTGTCAAGGGGCATATGATATCAATGTATCTTTTTACTGGTACTGTTATGCTGGACCACTTGATTAAGGTAGTTTCTGCTAGTCATCCCACAGCTCAGGATCTCGTAAGGGTGAAGCAAAATGTCAACCAGTTGTGTTTTAACTTGGAGTTCAGTGCTCTGTTCCAAACCCATTCAAATTAATGACAGGATTCAGTTCCTCATGGCTTTGGTAGGATCTGCCTTTGTTGCTGACTGTCAACTGGTATCACTCTGGCCTCTTCACAACATGGAAGCATGCTCCTTTATTTTTACAAGGAGAAGTTCTCCCACTAAAATCATTCCAATGCCTTTTGAGGCCTCATTTCATTAGACCAGGTCTACCCAGGATAAACTCTGCCTTGGCTAACTCTAAATCAACTGATTAGAGATCTTTGTTATATTTGTAAAATCTCTTCTGTTGTGGAAAGTAATGGAAGGACAGAAATGATATCCCACTTTCTACTCAGGTTCTGCCCACATCCAAGGTGAAGGCATTGCATATGGCTTGCACAACAGAAGGCAGGAATCCTAGAGTCATCTTAGAATTCTGCCTGTCTCAGAGAGGAGCTTTGCAGTGGAGAAACCAGTGGACCATACTCTAATCAAAGTGATCAGCATCACCAGTAGAAAGACATACTAATACATATTCTACTGATTAAAAGAAACAACTGAAGCTTAAACTTGCTAAAAATAAACATGAGTGCAGTTCCAAATGTGAACAAAGGTAGTTTATCACTGACCTCAAAGTCTAGCATGAAGTAACAAAAGCATCTTGAGAGATGGAGAAAAGTAACAGAGAACATTGAATAGTGCAAGAGAAGAGACCAGGAACACAGAGAATCTTAATAATTAGAGTGTAGAGCTGAGTTGATGCTGGTGCTCATGAAGACATAGGTGGTAGCCCGAATACATAGCAAACACAAGTATTAGTCAGTAAACCATGATTTTAGAAAAGATCAACAGGGAGCAGGACAGAGAAAATTCCAGATATCCTATAAATTCAGAATTTAGACAAAATGATAAGTGCAAGGGACATGTTCATTTGTGGCAGCAAGTTATAGGCTGGATCTGGTGCATGAGGAAAATACCTGGAAGGAACTGGGTGGCTGTCAGAGAGAGGCAGTGGAACTAGAGATGGTACTTGGGAAGCAGTTAAGTGAATAAAACAGACAGATACTCATTTCTGGACAGAACTAATGTAAGGACAGGCAAGGAGTAGAGTGATCTTGGCTTATCTCTGTCTTCAAGCCTTATGGGCTGTCAGATCTCATCAGGAGCACAGACTGTTTGGGCTGTGTCAGTGGGGTTACAGTACTTAAGTCTTCCTATCTCTGTTAGGATTTGCTCAGGACTGAGCATGTAGGTGGCCACTATAAACAAAACAAACTCCAACCAGTCAGAGGAAACTGAGACAGAGGAAAAGTTGCTGAAATGCTCTTTAGGAAAAATTCATATCAAACTGGTCTAAAATACTTCTTGGACAAATATACTCAGTCACAGACATTGAATAAAGGTTATTTCTAGCTTGAGGTCATTTGACCAGGCCCTTTTATGTTCTTGTGTACTGTTAATCCATTTTGATACTAAAACCCTGGTGATGTAGTAGTTAAGACCTATGGCAGCAGTTCAAATCCATACCAGGCACTCCTTGGAAACCACATGGGGGTAGTTCTGCTCTGTCCTATAAGGTTGCTGTCAGAATCAACTCTATGGTGACAGATTTTCTTGTTTTGTTTTGTTTGTTTGTTTGTATATGTATGAATGCTAGCATGATCTGATTAATTAATTAACTACTGTTAATCAAATAGTCCCAATCTATGTCAAGAAGTACCAACAGCTGTGATTCCCAGTGATGACCTATTAATATTTTCCCCAGTGGCACAATCCAGAGACCATTTCCAAGTTGCAGTGCTTAAAAGCTAGAGCTACTAACAAAAAGCTTAGCTTTTCAGATTCACCAGCTGTTCCTTGGAAATCCTATGGGACAAATATACTCTGTCCTGTTGGAACACTGTGAGTCAGGTTGGATTCATTGGCAGTGGGGTTTTTCTGGTCATATGTGCACAAAGAACCAGCACTGAATTCAACTATCAAAAGAAGGCCATTGTTAGATACATGACAAAATAAGATTTGGTAATGATAAATTGGGGAAGGGAATATGGGCTGGATGAGTTACCAAGAAAGAAATGGCCAGACAGAAACAGATTGATCTGTATTCTCTAATCTGTCAATGGGAATGCTGTGTAGATTTTTAATAACCTCTGTTTATTCTAACTGCACTCCAGGAATTTATTTTAGAAACATGTATTTATAAAAATTTCAACAATACTCTTTTGTAACATATTGAGACAACTTACCTATAATCTGTTCTGTTTGACCAAATCATGTTGGCATTATTTAAAAGTCAATAAAAAAACAAAATCATGAATAAATATTTGTGTGTGTGTGTAGACAATGAATGTTCCTTTTCAGGGGGATTATTGTTTTCTTCCTGTAAATGAAGAAAATCAAGACCTGTTTTATCTCTTCCACACCTTTTCCTATTTTTTAGTATCTTTAATTATTGTCAACACTGAGTCTCTAAAATTCATAAGATATGAAGAAATTCTGTCTTAAAGTTATGGGCTCAAGGGTTTTAGCACCTTACTTAGCCAATAACCAATTTTTAAAATCTGGATCCTCTTGTCTTACAATATTATGCTGCCCTTGCCCTTGCCTTGCCCCTGCCCTGTAATGAAGGTTTGCTCTTTGGACACGAATTGATTTGACTTGGTGATGCAGAGTGACCATATTGGATGCACTTTATGGCTCTGTGCATCTATAGGATATCATCCTGCTAATCTCTGGCTAGAGGAAGGAGAGTGGGTGGAGAGGAGGGGAAAGGAGACTGTTGGGAGGATGAGACATACATGGAGCAGAGAGGAATAGTATGTTGTCACCGGGCAAGGAGAGCAGTGGAAGCTGCATATAGGTGGGCATGTAAATTTATATGGGAAAGTACATTTTCACTCAGTCATAATAAAAAAAAAGAAAGAAAAAGAAAAAAAATAATAGCTGTGTTGAGGTTTTATTCATGTACTATATACAATTCACCTATTTAATGTGTGGAACTGGACAGTTTTCAAATTTCTCGATGAGATGTGCAATCCCGTTGCTAGGTGCTATCGTGTCTGTAGTGACATTTTGTATAACAGAATGAAACACTTTCAAATGATAATGAGGCAATTGAAAGCATTATGTGTTGGGTTAGGTGCACCTTAGTCTTCTAGGTGACATCTTTGCTTTATAATACTTTAAAAAGGTGCTCACTGACGGCCAAAAGACACATGTGGAATTGTTCATCATCATTAACTATTAAAGAAATTCAAATCGAAACTATGATGAGATATCATCTCACTCCAGCAAGGTTGGCCATGTTCCAAAAAACACAAAACAACAAATGCTGGAGAGGCTGTGGAGAAATTGGAACTCTCCTACACTACTGGTGGGATTTCAAGATGCTACAGCCTCTTTGAAAAGCAATCTAGCACTTCCTTAAAAGGCTGGAAATAGATATACCATTTGACCCAGTAATTCCATTGCTTGGAATATATCCTACAGAAGCAAGGGCAGTCACACGAACAGATACATGAACATGAATGTTTATTGCAGCACAGTCTACAACAGCAAAAACACAGAATCAACCAGATGCCCAACAACAGGTAAATGGATAGATAAACTATGGCATCTATACTCCATGAAACACTATGCAATGATAAAGAACAGTGATGATTTTAGGAGGCATCTCATAACCTAGTTTCAATTAGAAGACATTATGTTGAGTGAAATCAGTCAGTGGCACAAAGTCAAATATTGTATGAGACCCCTACTATAAGGACTTAAAAACAGATTCATGTACAGAAGAAAAGACTCTGATGGCTGCAAGGGAGAGGAGGGAGGAAGGGAGAGGATTGTTTATAGATTAGATAATCGATAGAAATTTGGTTGGGTAAAATCAGTAACAACACACATTAGAAAGAAGATCAATGTAACTGGACTTCAGCACAACATGGATACTCTTCCAATCTTAATCCAGTATTGCAAGGACAGAGTAGCAGGGACAGGGATCCGGGGACCATGCTCTTAGGGAACATCTAGGTCAATTGAAATAACTAGCCTATTGCTAAGAGAGTCTTCTCCAACCCATATTGGTGAGTGGCATCTGGGGTCTTAAAAGCTAGCAAGATGCCATCTGAGGTATACCAAATGATCCCAACTCAACAGGAACAGATGATCACCAAGGACAAAAATGACATGAGGAAGAGGGAACCCAGAGGACAGAAAGACCCATGTGAATGGTTGACTACATCAACATGTGACCAGGAGAACCAGATGGTGCCCAGCCACCACCCAGGATAGCCATGATGGGGCTCACAAAGTTGAGTCTCAGTGGCAACATGAGGACAAAATGGGGTGCACCCTTTGATGGTCCAAAGGCCTTGGGGTTTTCCTGGGAGCACAGCCCCTGGTCTTGATGCTGCCCCTGTCCATAAATTACTGAAGTCAACTACTCGGACAGGAAGAGAGAAATTGGACTCAGTGACACAGAGTGACCATATCGTGTGTGTACTTTATGGTTCTATGCATCTATAGGATGTCGTCCTACTGGCCTCTTATTAGAGGGGAGTGAAGAGGGTGGAGAAAAGGAGACAGGAGATTGTTAAGAAGATATGACATGTATAGAACAGAAAGGAGGAGTGTGCTGTCACGAGATGAGAGCAGCAGGAGCTGAGCATAGGTGGGCATGCAAATTTAAACTGGATTGTACACTTTCACTCAATCACAACAAATAAATTAAACTAAATTTTAATTTTAACCTAAAAAAAAAAGTGCTCCCCAACAGATTTGCCCAATGCATTGTGTTCTTTGATTTCTTGACTGCAGCTTTGATGAGTGTTGATTGTGGATCCAAGTAAAATGAAATCGTTGACAGCTTCTTTCTTTTCTACATTTACCGTGGTGTTACTTATTGATCTGGTTGTGGGGATTTTTGTTCACTTTATGTTTACTTATAATCTTTACTGAAGTCTACGGTCTTTCATCTTCAGCAGTAAGTACTCACATCCTCTTCACTTTCAGAAAGCAAGTTTATGTCATCTGCATTTTATAAGCAGGGAACATGAGTCTCAGTGAATAAAATTTTTGTATAGAAAAATAGGAACATCTAGTAGACACACCTCAACAGTAGAAGCTTCTTTCCTAACAAGACCAAACTATTGAAAAGAAAGAAAAAGTTTACTGAGATGTTTTGATGGGTGAGTCAGTTTAAGTTAGTTTTGAGACAATTATAAACTTCAGAAGCTTCTCCAAAAGGTCTGTGTGTGTGCTTTAAAGAATGTTACCTTTTTAGGATAGTTAATTTCAAACTGTAACTATTTTGAAAATTATCTACTTTTCAAAAAGTAGTTGGTATGGCTCATGAATGTAATTATTTTGAAATATCTATTAGTGCAATGTTTCTAAGACTCTCCCATTTCTTGACAAATTGTCTCCTGAAACTGGAAGGTAATTGTGAAAATCACAATGATAGAAATGGTAGAAACCTTATACTCTCCTGTTAGTGTTACTTTGCAAGTTCAGAAATAAATGCTGTAATTCTGACACCTTTCCATTATAACACGAAACAGGAAAGATATGACAAAAATTGCTCATATTCTCAAATTAGACTGAAAAAAATGCATTGTCTCTCAGTGGATATGTAATATTAAGAGCTCAACATCTAACTTTCTCAGAAAGAAAAGGCCCATTTTGCCACTTTCCATTGATTTTTTTCATAAGACTCCACCTGTGTAATTGTGCATCTGATGTATTTGTATACACAACGGAAGGTAAGTAGTTCGATTTTCACAAATATTGTGCTGTAATTTGAAATACATGGAAGTTCAAGCTTCAAAGAGAAGCCTACTCCTGGAGATGTGGTTAAACAGTAGGATCTTGTGCTTAATGTTTTTACATACCTGTAATTCTTTTTATGTTAAAGTCCCAGGAGTTGGAGAGAACTTGTATACTAGCTAGGATGGATGCCTCGGATTCATCTAGGACATTTGTTAATAGCTTTGCCAGGCCAACATCTAATCTATCACATGACAATTTCCAGATGTCACTCAGGAATCTACATCTTTCATATGCACCCTCAGAGCACCCTGCGGGATAGTCAAGTTTTGAAACCACTAATCTTGTTCATCTCTCTGTTTTACATGAGAGGAAACAAGATGTAGTTAGGACTAAGGCCTGCATGGCACTGCAGTATTGGGTTGTCAGACAATAAGACAGCTGTTTCTTGACTGGAAACCCTGGTAATGTAATGGGTTAAGTGCCACATCTGCTAACCAAAAGGTCAGCAGTTCAAATCCACGAGGTTCTTCTTGGAAACTCTATGGCGCAGGTCTACTCTGACCTCTAGGGTCATTATGAGTCAGACCTGACGTGACAGCAGTGGGTTTTTTTTTTTTTAATTCCTTCGCTGCTCATTTCCCTGGTTCCCACCTGCTGCTGCAATACCTGAAAGGATACAATCTTGATGCACACCTTTCCTGATTTTAAATAATGCAATATCTGCTTACTCTGTTTGAACAACTGTCTCTTGTTTCATGTACACATTCCATACCATCACAAGTAAGTGATGGAATCCCCATTCTTCCCAATACTATCTAAAATTTCCTATTACCCACACAATTGAGCACCTTTGTATAAAACACAGGTAAACATCTTTCTGGTATTCTCTGCTCTCAGTCAGGATCAATTTAACATCAACAATGATATTTCTTATTCTACTTCCTCTTTTGAATCCCGTTTGAACTTCTGGCAGTTCTCTGTTGACGTACTGCTGAAAGTTTTTGGATGATACTCAGCAAAATTGTACCTGTGCTTGATATTAATGATAGTGTTTGATAACTTTAGCATTCTGTTGCATCGCCTTCCTTTGGACACAAATATAGATCTCTTCTACTTTGTTGGCCAAGTACTTGTCTATGAGATTTTTTGTTACAGAGTAGTGAGTGTTTCCAACATTACATCGCTTTGTGGAAACATCTCAATGTGTATTCCGTTAGTGCATGGAGCCTTGTTTTTTTGCCAGTGCCTTCAGTACAGCCTGGAATTCTTCCTTAAGTACTGTTGGTTGTTGATTATTTTTATTCCTGAAACAGCTGAAGATTGATAAAACCTTTTTGATACAATGACTGTATTCCTTCCATCTTCTTTTGATGTTTCCTGTGTCTTTCAATGTTTTGTCCACAGAGCCCTTGAATATTGCAATTCAAGACTCCAATTTTTTTTCTTCAATTCTTTCAACTGGAGAAATTCGGAATGTGCCTTTCCTTTTTGGTTTTTTAAGTCCATATCTTTGCACATTTTATTATAATATTTTACTTTGTCTCTTTGACATACTCTTTGAAATATTCTGTTCAGCTCTTTTATTTCATTATTTCTTCTGTTGGCTTCAGCTGCTCTGCATTTGAGAGCAAGTTTTAGGGTCTCCTCTGACATCTATTTTGATCTTTTCTTTCTTTTTAGTAACTTTTTTTTGTCTTTATGTATGATGTACTTAACATTATCCCACTGCTTGTTTGGTGTTCAGTCTTTAGTGTTCAATATATCAAATCTATTCTTGATTCAGTTTCTAAATTCAGGTGGGATATACTTGAAGTTGCATTTTGGCTCCATAGATTTGTTTTAACTTTCTTCAGCATGAGTCAGATCCTACTCGATGGCATTTGGCTGGCTTTGGCTTCTTCAGCTTTATCTTGAACCAACATATGAGCAATTGACAGTCTCTGTGCAGTTGGTCTCTGATGTGTTTTGACTTATGATATTGAGCTTCTCCACTGGAAGTTGTCAAAGATGAAGTTTAAGACTTGAGGACAAATAACCTATGCATCAGTGAGATGAAATGAACTGGTACTGGACATTTTGAATTAATAATCATATTGTCTATTGTGCTACAAACAACAAATTGAAGAGGAGCAGCATTACACTGGTTGCCAAAGAGAATATTTTATATTCTCCCCTCCTGAAGTACACTGTTCTCAGTGATAGGACAATATCCACACACCTATAAAGAAGACCTGTTAATGTAACTATTATCCAAATTCACACAACAACTACTAATGCCAAGGATGAAGAAATTGAATGTTTTTACCGATTTTTGCAGTTTGAAACTGATCAAACGTGCAGTCAAGATGCATTGATAATTACTATTGATTTTCAGAATGCAAAAGTTGGAAAATATGGCCTTGATGACAGAAATGGCACTGGAGATTGCATGACTGAGCTTTGCAAGACCAATAACCTGTTCCTTGTAAATATTTTTTTTCAACAATGTAGATGGTAAGTATATGTGGTGATCTCTCTGGATATAATACAGAGGTATCAAATCAGCTACATTTATGGAAGAAGACAATGGAGACGCTCAATATACATACACACACGTGCACATACAGGCATGTTTACATATCTACACATATGTATTTGTACATATATAAATATGTAACCGTATATATGTTTTGGTTGTTGCTGCTGTTGCAAAACTGTATAGGTCATAACATTTTCTAAAAATGGTGTTTCTTCTTACACACTTCTTCGGGAAAGCATCTTCCTTGGTCATGCTGGTCAGCACACATTTAGTCTTACCTTTCCCATCACCACAAATGACAAGTGTTTGCAATTTAGAGAGTGATTCTTCTACTATTTTGTGCTGGTTACTGTCTCCAGTCTGCTTTTCTTATAACTCAGTTGTGATTAGGTTTAGGAAACTTTACATTAATATAGACTGATTAACATAACAAAGAAAACCCTATTTCAAAACAAGGTTACCTCCATAGAAATAAGAGTTTAGTGTGTCTCTCTCTCATACACACATGCACACACACACACACACATACATTTTTTTCCTGGCTTTGGGGGGACGCAAAATTTGATGCATAAAGAAAAGTGTTTTCTTTCTCTTGATATTGCTATTTCTCTGCTCTCCTAACTCAAAATCCTCAGATACAAGAGTTTGGTACTGAGCATGCCTTTTCTCTCTCCCCAACTCATAGACCTCTATATCTCACCTTACACACTCTATGCACCCAACATTAAATCTTGTTACCTTTCCTAGTATCATGACTCCTCCATGAACTCACTTGGTCAGGTGTTATTGTACTCATATTTCATTTTCTGTAGCTTTTGTTCCATTTTTCAAACATATAAAATTAAAGTCAGTTTTGAAAATGTTTTTGTAAGTTGAATTTTAATGGCACAGAGCATTTAATTTCATATCATCTTCTATTATTTTAATTGACATATGTAAAAATAACTAGTTTATCATGGCTACTAGCACAGTATCCTAACTATTCCGCTGCTAAATTGACTCTATAAAATGTGACATTTAGGGAAAAAATATGCATTTTCTAGAGCTGAATTAAAATACTTCATAATTTGAATTAATTTTAAGAGTGATTAATTGACTTTTTACATCCAAGTAGATCATCCTATAAGACATAAGAAATTACTACTTCATCTCTCCATGGCTAGTGTTAGAATTCTTAGGATATCTTTAAGAAGGGTGGTGATAAAAATGTGCTTCAAAGCAGAGCAGAAGTCCTGGTCTAGAATCTATGTTAACAGCAAAATCTGTTTTTATGGACTAAATGTGTAAAAGAAAATGAGTAACTACATGATCTGTGTTGCTGAAAGGTGACCAACAAGAACATTTTATGGAAAGGTACAGCTGACCACCTGCCCCATTTTCTCATGGTGGACTTTGCCGACCTAAACAGTCATTTAATTGGAACCAAATTTTCCTGTAGTCCTTGATAAAGAGAATCAAATATAATATCATCTCTTGATATCTTTAAATATATCATTATCTTTATGCTTTAACTATATTCTTTAAATGTTCTCTAATGCTATGTGGCTCAATCTTACGAATTGCCAGCCTAAGAAATCTTATAAAAGCTGTGGCTCTTATGCTACATTATAGTAGAAGTATTTCCTTATATCAACACTTGATATAAGTCACAGGTTATTAGTTGAATCTAGCAGCTTTGAACTGTGGTTAGAAGATGGTAAAATTGAAGACTTTACTTCTCTGTGAATTTATTACTGATATCAAGATAACTGTTGCCTTTGAATTATGGTGTTGATGAAAAACATTGAAAATGTCATGGAGTGCCTGAAGAATGAACAAATGTATCTTGGAAGAAGTAGAGCCAAAATGTTTCTTAGAAGCGAGATTGGTGTCTTAATCATTTAATGCTACTATAACAGAAATAGCACAAGTGGGTGGCTTTGAAAAAGAAAAATTTCTTTTCTCATGGTAGAAGGTGAGAAATCTCAATTCAGGGTTCAGTTCAAGGGGAAGAATTTCCCTGTCAGCTCCAGAGGAAGGTCTTTGTCATCAATCTTCCCCTGGACCAGAAGCTTCTATGCATAGGAACCCCAGTTACAAAGGATGCTCTGTGCTCCTGGCACTGCTTTCTCAGCGGTTTGAGGTCTCTAACTCTGCTTGCTTCCCATTACTTTTGTATTTTGCAAGACAAAAGGTAGGGCAGGCCAGACCCCAAGGAAACTGCCTTTTCATTGGTTCAGGGATGTGACCTTAGTAAGAGTGCTACAATCCCATTCTAATCCTCTTTGATATAAATTATATTCACAAAATGGAGAACAACCACACAATACTGGAAATCATGGCCAAATTAATTAATACATATGTTTTTGGAAGGACATATTCAATCTATAACAGAGGGCAAAGCTTTGTTTTGCCTACTTTGGACATGTTATCAGGAGGGACAGTCCCTGGAGAAGGGCATCATACTTAATAAAGCCGAGGGTCAACCACAAAAAGGAAATCATCAAGGAGATGGATTGACACAATGTATCCAACAATGATCTCAAGCATAACAACTGTGAGGATGGCACAGCACTGGGCAGTATTTCATTCTGTTATACACAGGATTGCTACAATTAGAACCAGATTGATGACACCTAACAACATCAGTGCTGTTCATTTGTGCTCTGAGGTTATACATAATGTAGTATCTAGAATGTCCTGATTGTCCTTAGTTATAGAAAATGTATATACACATTTCCTGAAGAACTTCCAAGATAAAGATCAGCATGAATCTAGATTGCGAAACGTGAGGATTGATCTAGCCCCACTTTTCCACTTCTGAATCATTTCTGACACCACCCAACATACTCTGTGTCTGACCCTACCCACTGGAGGTCCCCAACTCTGCTTGCTATCAGTTCCTTTTATCTCTTGCAAGACAAAGGTAGTGTAGGCCAGACAGCAGGGAAACTCCCTTTTCATTGGATCAGAGATGTGGCCCACCTGAAGCTAAGGTAGATCCTGCAGGTTTAAAGAACACTGCCCTTTGGACCCCAAACAGGCAAACACTGGCTTCAAGTTTGGAGTCCATATAACACTGTTAACGATTGGTTCCCACTTCTACTTTGTGTTAGATAATTCAGCAGAACAACTCACAGAAGTCATGGAAAGTACTCTATTTACATTTATAGATGTATTATGAGTATAACAAAAGAATACAAATCAGGATTGTTACAAAGAGGAGATACATGGATGAGATCTGGCAAAGTTGCCAATGTGAAACTTCCTCATCTCAAACAAGGTATATCACCCTCCTTCACGAATCAAAAAGCGCTTTGTAATTTTGTGTTCTGGGCTTTTATTGGCAAGTCCTGTGTGACAGTCTAAATCATGCCTCTTGAGGGTAGTTAATAACAGTCTCCAAGGTGAGTCCCTTTTGGTCTGGCCAGTCCTCATTCACTAGCACAAATCCTCAGATGTAGCCTGGAGGTGCAAGACCAAAGCATCCCAATTATTCTAAGCATTATTTTCAGAAACAAAGGACAAAGGCCACCTCACTTTGGGTAAAGCTGTATTATTTACCTCCAACACAAATGCTGTGATAACTTTGATATCGTTATTAAGACAGGAAGAGCCTTATATGTACTCTTATCCAGTGTCTTCAGTACAGATAGTCCAGTAGCTACATGTGTGATTTGACTGAAGGTCCCTACTAGGTAATGGAGAAAGAGAACTAGATCCTAGGCCTTACCCTTCTCTTTCAAATGACTGGAAAAAAAGAAAAACTTAGATTGTAAACATTACACTCAATAAAAAGGAGATAGTTGCTTACTCTTTTCATTATTTTGTGCATAGATAAAAATAATGGATGTTACTACTTTGTAACATGTTTTCTTTTGTTTTTAATTGGTATTCATATTTTGTACTTTTTAATATCATCGAACTATAACAACAAACCAACAATAGATAAGTTTTTTTTTTCTTAGAATAAATTCCAGATAGTTTGTAAATGGAGAATACCAATAGTAGCATTAAAGCAAAGGAAAATTGTTAGTGGCAATTAATGATATAGTATGAGATTGATTCTCTTCTTCTCTTTTTTCTTTATCACACCTGGAAATGACCCCAATAACATGCTTTAAGTAACTGTGTCACTTGTCAGCATCCTTGCTTGCTGAGACACCTGCACAGACAACACCAACTATAAGTCAGTATAATCCCCTGACTTCCAGTTATGACTCCATAGTCTCCTCTTGGGAATACCACATCAGTGCACCAGGACCCCAACACAGGACCTTTACTGTGCTCCTATGAGGCTGCAAATTCTTTGCAAAACCACTTACCAACCTCCTCCTGGACACTGAAGTAAAGACACAGTCTCAGGGATATTCATGTAACTTTTGACACAACCACTGGAATGAAAAGGGGCAAAATTGGTAACAAACTTAGACCTTTAAAATAACTTATCTAAATGGAATAGCCTTATTGATAAATATTCAACCACAGCTCTAGTAATTTGGTTTCCTAAATTGGAAAAGAAATATGATAACACAATTAAAATTGGCACTTGGCTGGCATAGTCCGCTGAGCACAATCACACTTTCTGGAAAGAACAACTGACATAAAGTAGTACAGGAAGGAGCAAAATTAAAAAAGAACTACAACTCTTTTAAATTGCAAATTTATTTCTTAGTTATTTTAAATATATTTAGCTTCTGCCAGGGAAGAATAGTAAAATTTAATTCCTTGAGCTATTTTTTTGTCTAGCTGCACAATCTCTGGATTAGCTTTTAGAGAGTGTCCTAAAAATATTCTTTGGTCCCTGGTTTTCATGTTTTTGAAGATAAGGTGTTTAAAAAAAATTTATTACAATTAATATGGGACAGAAAATGAGTATTTTATTAGTATAGAAGGTAGCGTTGCATGTTTAAAGCTCATTCCTACCATTTATCAACTCTGTAACCTTTGATCTCATTTTATTCATCTACAAAATTGAGACAACTGTAATCTTACTATAGGGTTTTCACAAAGACTAGAACCCTTATGTGAAACATCTGCTGTGCTATAGATATTTAACTCATTATGACATCAAAGATCTTAACCTATTGAATCAGGAGAGTTTCCCAGGGATCTGGAAGCAAAAGGGAGGGCAGACTTATGACTCTGTGCATATCAGTTCTCTAAGTCCAGTTCCTATAAGACAAAAAGTAGGACACCAGAGAGAAGGAAACTCTCTCCCAGACTTTCTCCATGTCTGCCCTGTCATCCTGTGTTCTAGAAACCCAAGGAGTATGGAATGTATTTAACACAACAGCATGCACTTTTCACTCTCTTCAAGAAAAGACTTTTTAGGTCACACGAGGATTAATATAGGGAAAATGGTTCTTGGTAATCTTGGATTCCCAAGACAAAGGAAAGCTCTGCTCCTAATGCTCTCCCTAGCTAGAGTTCCTTAGATTCAAATCCTGAGGCAGAATGCAAAGTTTTCCCCAGGGTACCTTCCCATCACCTTAATTATGATGTGGTTCACAGTGACTTTAGAGTGTTTACAGATGCTTTATCTTTCAAGATATATGTTGAACATGAATCTACCAATGAAACTGGTCATTTTGTCCCTTTGATGCATTTCGTGACAATCAATGTGATCAACCACTTCAAATTTTTAAGCTTTTATCATTGGTAGGAAGTTTAAGCAGCAGTCAACACAGATGGTTATATCATCATTAAATTAATGCACTTAAAGTTTTATTCTTGCTGGCACACAATTTATTACCACTTCAAAAGAAAACTGTTAAATGTTTGAGGGCTTACTTAATAATCATAGGACCAGTTTGACACCTGAAGAAACCAAAGTGTCTGGTCAAAGGCAAGCTGCTCCTTCTCAAAGATTACCTTGAGACAATAAATGAATATCACTGTCCAGATTTCTTATTGCCTATACTCTAGACAAATACGTTTACTAGGCAGAATGCTAAAATACTCTCATTAGCTTCAATGTGAGGTCATATGGTATTATTGTTACCTGTGCATACTTTTTAGTCTGTAAGTTGAGCAAATAATCTGAGAAACTGTATTTTATGAAGAAGAATGAAGCATCAGGATTGGAGGAAGACTTATTAACAACCTGTGATATGCAAATGACTCAACCATGCTTGCTGAAAGTGAAGAAGACTTGAAGCACTTACTAATAAAGGTCAAAGACTATGGCCTTCAGTAGGATTACACTTTAACATAAAGAAAACAAATCCTCACAACTGGCCCAGTAAGCAACATCATGCAAAGCAGGAAAAATTTTTGAAGTTGTCAAGGATTTCATTTTACTTAGATCTACAATCATTGCTTATGGAAGCAACAATAAAGAAATCAAAGGATGGAAAGGCTGCGCCAAGATGGCAGAGTAATCAGACACTGCCTGTGATTTCTGTAACAAAGATCCAAAAGAACAAATGAATTGATTACATGTGACATTCTAGGAGCCCTGAACGTGAAAGGGAAAGTTGAGAAACCAGAAAGAGTAGCAGGAAGGGGAGAGTAAATCCAGAAGTACTTAGGAGAAGCCTAACCTGACAGACCAGGAACCTGCTACAGCTAATGTGGTGAACAGAGCAGTGGCTATTGGGGGGTATCCATTTCACTGGGAAGGAAGAGTAGCAGAGAGTACACCTGAGCATCCAGAATCAGTAAAAAGTGGCACTTAACCATCAAAAGTTATGTGGCTTGCATCTACCTACTGTGTGTTGGTCTAAACGTTCTCATCAAAATAGACCTCTTTTTCTTTCCCTGTATTCCCCCTCCACTCTCTTGACTGCACCCCTGGCTCTAGAGTCTGATGTCATTAACTGAATCAGAATGAGGACTCCATAAGTCCACACTAAACCATTCCCTTAGACTCAGAGGGGAGGGGTACAACTTAACAAACTGGAGGTGGAGGGTGGGGACAAACTGCTAACTCCCCTAAGCCAAAAAATTCAGAACAGAAACAGTTCCTTCACCTGGGTCAGATATAAGGAGATACATCATCCTCACAGACACTAAAGCCTGGCTATTAGTCTCCTCTTTTCTCAGCATTTGCAACAGGTAGCTATGACTACACAAATCACCCCTACCCTTTTAAGATAGTAGGTTAGAGTCTGCACCACATACTTGGTTGCTGATTACTTAGACACTTAGCTGAATTGACACAGGAAAAGTAAACAGATTCCTGGGCTTTCTTTTTCAGTAACAACTCTAGCCACCCGGTAACAGGACATTAGAGCTCCAAAGACAACAATAACCAAAGTAGGACACATGACCAGCCAATCTGAACATTTCAAAACAAGAAGCTCAGACACAGCAAGCAAACAAAATAAATTCAACAACTTATCAAATCATCTAAAGAAGTAAACAGTGATGACATCAGATAGCACCCAAAATGGAAAATCAAGAGATTTTCCAGAGGAAGAGAAATCTCTGGAACTATGTGAGGTACAATACAAAAGATTAATATTTAGAACTCTTTACGAGATCAGGAATGAGATGAGGTGAAAGGTAGCAAAACATAATAACAAACTGAACAGGCTACAAGAAAACACGAAGAAGCAAGAATTAGAAATTTAGAAGATTAATAATAAAATTACAGAATTAGACAACTCAAGAGAAAGTCAGAGGAGCAGAACTGAGGTAGTGGAAGGTCAAATTAGTGAAACTGAAGATAAAGCACATGACATCAACATATTTAAGGAAAAAAAATCAGATAAAATAATTTAAAAAATCAAGAAACACTAACAATTATGTGGGACTCTATCAACAGGAATTATCTGTGAGTACCAGAAGAGAGGGAATAACAGAAAGCACAGAGACAATTGTCTAAGAATTGCTGGCAGAAAATATCCCTAACATCATGAAAGATGAGAAGATATCTATTGAATATGCTCATCAAACACCACAGAAGGTAAATCCGAAAGAAAGATACTACGGCGTATTATAATCAAACTTGCCAAAATTAAAGACAAAGAGACAATTTTTAAAGTCATTAGGGATAAAAGAAAAATAATCTACAACAATCAATTTGACTAAGCTTGGAATACTCAACAGAAACCATGCAGGAAAGAAGGCAATGGGATGAAATACACAAAGCCTTGTAGGAAAATAACTGACAGCAAAGAGCTCTATATGCAGCAAAACTGTCTCTCAAATATGATGATGAAATTAGGATATTTCCAGATGAACAGAAATGTAGGAAATTTACAAAAAAACAAACCAAAATTACAAGAAATACTAAATGAGTCCTTTGGTTAGAAAATCGAAGACATAAAGTAACAACTCAAGACTAGAACACAGAACAGAGAAACTGGATATCAAAACCAAATAAAGGAATCACAAGAATAACTCAAAGGCAAAATGCTGAAAATAGGCAAACCGAGATTCATTATGTAAATATTATAACAAAAAAGAGGGACTCAAAAGGAAATGTAGTCACAGATGTTTCATATAGAGAAGAATTCAAGATTCTGCAAAGAAATTAAAGACTGGTCAAACTTAGAAGACTAGAGTAAATAAAAAAGAACTACTAATTGTACTCATCAAAGTAAAAAATAAGAAAACCATGAAGTCTCAACAAATACATTATCTATAGTGCACAAAAGAACACATCAAAAGGACAACACTAAACTCATACATATCAATGACCATTTTGAATGCAAATGGATTAAATGCAACAAAAAAGAGACAGAGAGTAGCAGATTGGATAACAACAACAACCAAAAAACAAAAACAAAAACAAACCACACACAACCTGTCTATATGCTGCCTACAGTAGACACATCTTAGACTTAAAGATAACGCTAAAACTCAATGAAAGGGAAAAACAATTATATATCAAGCTAACAACATTCAAAAAACAGCAGGAGTGGCTGCAATAATCTCTGATAAAATAGACTTTAAAGCAAAAATCGCCACATTGGGTAAGGAAGGACATTATATAATGATTAAAGGCATAATACTCCAGGAGAAAATAGCCATAGTCAGTATCTACGCACCCAATGACGGGGTTGTAAAATATGTAAAATAAACCCTCATTGCATTGGAAGTATAAATAGACAGCTTCACAATAATAGTAGGAGACTTCAACATACTACCTTCTGTGAAGGTCAGAATATACAGCAAAAAGTTCAGTAAAAAACATGGAAGATCTAATGAACTTGCTTCATATCATAGACATATATAGACTGTCCACTCAACAGCAGACAAATACACTTTCTCTTCTAATGCTCATGGAACATTCTCCAAAATTGAGCTCATGTTAGGACATAAAGCAATCCTTAACAAAATCCAAAGCATTTTAATATATCAAAGCATCTTTTCAGACTATCAAGTCATAAAAGTAGAAATCAAAACAGGAAAAGAAAAAAACATATCAAACACATGGAAATTTAACAACTCCTTGCTCAGAAACCACTAGGCTATGGAAGAAATGAAGCACAAAATAAAGACATTCACAGAATCAAATGAGAATGAAAACAGAATACAGCAAACTCAGTGCTCACAGGTGAATTTATCTTGATAAATGCATACATGCAAAAGGTGAAAGGGCCCAAATAAAAGAACTAACTCTAGAACTTGATTAAGTAGGAGTGCAGCAAAAGAACCTCTCAGCCACCAGAACAAAAGCAAATAATAAAAGTCAGAATAGAACTAAATTAATCAGAGAATAGAAAAATTATTGAAAGAGTTAACAAGACTAAATTTGATTCTTTGAAAACATCCACAAAATCCATAAACTATGGAATAAACTGACAAAAGAAAAATGGGAGAGGAAGCAAATAACCCAAACAAAAAATGAGATGGATGATATCACAACAGATCCAACTAAAATTACAGAAATCAGCCCTGGTACTGTCTCTGTCCATAAATCATGAAGAAGGTCAATTTTTCAGACAGCAATGAATTGGACTTGGTGATGCAGAGTGACTGTATCTTGTGGGAATTTTATGGTTCTATGCATCTATAGGATGTCATCCCACTGACCTCCTGCTGGAGAAACGGGAGTGGGTGGAGAGGAGGGGATAGGAGACTTTGGGGAGGATAGGACATGTATGGAGCAGAGAAGAGGGGTGTGCTGAAAAACCAGGCAGAGAGAGCAGTGGGAGCTGCATATAAGTGAGCATGTGAATTTATAGGGGAACATACATTTTCGTTCAATCATAATAAAAAAAAGATCTTAAAAAAAGAAATCATAACAGTACTATTAAAATTTTTACTCTAACAAATTTGAAAACCTAGAGGAAATGAACAAAGTTCTAGACACATGTTATCTACCTAAACTACCAGAGGTAGAAGAACTAAAGAAATCTATCACAAAAAAAGTGACTGAAAAGGTAACTAAACCTCCCAACATATAAAAGCCCTGGCCCAGATGCCTTCACTGAAGAATTCCACCAAACTTTTAGAGAAGAGCTGACACCACTGTTACTAAAAGTATTTCAGGACATAGAAAAAGAAAGAATTCTGCCAAATTCATCCTATGAATCCAGCATAACTTGATACCCAAACCATGCAAATACAGCACAAAAAGGCAAATTGCTGACCAATATCTCTCACAACCATAAATATGAAAATTCTTAACAAAAGTCTTGCCAATAGAATTCAACAACATATCAAAAAAATAATTCACTGCAATTAAGTGGGATTCATATCATGAATGCAGGAATGATTCAACATTAGAAAAATAATTAATTACATAAAAATAAAATAAAAACCAAGAACCACTTGATTTCACTAGTGGATGCAGAAAAGATACTTGACAAAATCTGACACCCATTCATTTTAAAAAATTCTCAGCAAAATAGAAATACAGGAGAAATTTCCAAATATGACAAACATCATTTATACAAAGCCAACAGCCAGAGTCTTCCAAAATGAAGAGGGCTTGAAAGGATTTCTATTCTAGAATGGGAACTAGACAAGAATGTCCTTTGTCACCTCTTATTCAGCTTTATGCTGGAGGTTCTAGCCAGGGTAATCAGGCAAGATAAAGACATAAAGAGCATCCAAATTGGTATGGAAGAAGTAAATGCATCTCTATTTATAGATGATATGATCTTACATACAGAAAACCTTAGAATAATACACAAAACAACTACTGGATCTAATAGAAAAATTCAGCAATGTTGTTAGGTTACAAGATAAACACAGAAAAACCAGTTGAATTCCTTTACAACAATAAAGAGACCATCAAAGAGGAAATTGTCAAACCAATACCATTTACAGCAGCCATCCAAAAGATAAAATACTTAGGAATGAATCTAACCAGAAGTATGAAGAAAATTACAAGACACTACCACAAAGAATCAAGAGACCTACATAAATGGAGAAATCTACTTTTCTCATGGATAGGAAAACTTAACATCACGAAAATGGCTATTCTGCCTAAAGTGATCTGTAGATATCATGCAACCCCAAAACAAATTCCAGTAGTATTTTTAAGGAGATGGAGAAACAAATCAACCAGCTTCATATGTAAAGGGGAGAAACTACGGATAAGTAAAGTATTATTGAAAAAGATGAACAAAGTGAGAGGCCTCACGCTGCCTACCTTTAACCAGTTACATTGACATAGTAATCAAAACAGTCTGGTTCTGGTACAAAAGCAAACACATATGCCAATAGAACCAGTTTGAGAATCCAGATATAACATCATCACTTGTAAGCAGTTGATATTTGACAAAAGCCCCAAATTTGGGGAAGAGACAGTCTTATTAACAGTGGTGTTGGCATAACTGGATATCCATCTGCAAAAAAATGAAACAAGAACTATATCTCACACCAGGCACAAAAATCAACTCAAAATGGAACAAAGAGCTAAATATAAAGTCTAAAACAATAAAAATCATGGAATTAAAAATAGGGACAACTCCGGGAGTCCTAAAACAGCATAAACAGACTTAGAAATGTTACTAACAATGCCTAAATACCATAAGAGAAAATAGATAATAGAAACTCCTAAAAATCAAACACATTTGCTCACTTCACTAAAAGAGTAGAAAGATAGCTTAAGACTGGAGGAAAAAAAGGTTAGCTAACACACATCTGATCAGTATCTAAGCTCTATGATCTACAAGATGCTGCAAAAACTCTAAAAGAAAACTCAATTAAAAAATGGCAAAGGAGGGGTGGAGTAAAGATGGCAGACTAAGCACACGTCTTCCTATATCCTTCTGGAAACCAAGACCTGAACTGATAATCAAATGGAGCCTTCTGATCACCTAATCAGCCCCAGGGCACAACACAGGGCTGTTAATTTGGACTTCATACCACTAAGTGAAAAACCTCCTCTCTTTCGCTGACTCCTGCTCCTGGCTAGCCCTGGCTCTCATGAACTGAAAGTAATGCACTATTTTGACTTTTTTTCTCTCTGTCTTGGCCAGCGGGCAGAGCTGGGTCTTGCCTAGTAGCTAGACTCAGACGCTGAGGGGATAGGCATGCGAAATTCCCATGTTTTGAGAGCTAGGCTTAGGACTCTGTTACTGTAGCCACTTTGGGCCTGTCTTTTTATCTCTGCCACAGCAGGGTTTGTACGGATTCCCACTGCCAGTGTGCGGGACGCCATGTTGGGTACGGAGATCTTAGTGGGAGCTAATTCTTAGCCTGAGAGCCAGCGCCTGCAAATGGGACAGCGCTTCTCTGACAGAAAAGCAATAATTTACACAGTGCCACCTACAGTGGGGACCTTGAAACAGAAGCAGAGGAATCACTACCTCTCGGCACCTTTAGCCCCCTATCTGCTCCCTGTTTGGAGGGCACCATCTTGGATACAGTGGCCACAGCTGGACCTAATTCTTAGCTTGGGAGCCAGAGCCTGCCCACAGGAGAGTACTTCTCTCCCAGAAAACAGTACTCTACACAGTGTCGCCTAAAGCTAGGCCCTGTCAGCAGAAGCCAACAGGGCAGTAGCATTGCTGTATTCTGAACTAGTTCGTATCATCTGGGGTTGGATATAGAGGTGCTTACTTTGCTGGTTGGGAAGAGGGGCCTCTACACCTGAAAACCTGACAGACTTGGGAAGTGGTCACATACCTTTTGCTTTACATTTTAAGACAGTGTAGAGAAACATCTGCACTCCATCCTCACAGTATCTCTCACAGCCTCTACTTACATGGGACTCAAAAAGCAGCAGACACTTGTGACATGCAAGAAATCACCCATGGCTTCAGAAAGCTCCGAAACAAAGCAACCAAGGAGTTTTCCAGGTGAAGAAACTTTTATGAAAGCATCAGAAAGTGAATACAAAATGATTATATACAGAGCCATTCTAGACCTTATACAAAATGCAGCACAACAAAAGGAGAAATTAAACAAGCTGTTTGAGCTGATGGAACACCAGTACTCTGAAATCCAACAGATCAAGAAGAAAATCAAAGATATAGAAACTTCCATGCAAAGCCAAGAAAACAGAATGGAACAAATGGAAAAAAGAATTTTTGATTTGGAAGACAGAGCTACTGATGCCAGTATCTATGAGCAGAAATCAGAAAAAAGGAACAAGAAAAATGAAGAAGCATTAAGAAGCATGTGGGACTCTATTAAGAGGAACAACCTTCAATTAATTGGCGTCCCTGAACAGGGTGAGACATCTGAGAACACAGAGAGTATCGTTGCTGACCTGTTGAAAGAAAAATTCCCAGAAATCATGAAGGAAGAGAATTTAGACATCTCAGATGCATATCGTACATCACCCAATGTAGATCTCAAAAGAAAGACTCCAAGACATATTATAATCAAGCTTAACAAAACAAAACATAAGCAGCAACTATTAAAGGCAGCAAGACTCAAAGCAAAGCTAACGTTCAGAGGGAAACCCTGTAGGTTCTCGTCAGATTTCTCAGCAGAAACCATGCTGGCACGGAGACAGTGGCACGAAACATTCAACGTCTTGAAGGAGAAGAACTTCCAACCAAGAATTATATATCCTGCAAAACTATCTTTCAAATACGAAAAGGAAATTATGACATTCCCTGATAAACAGTGTCGGGAGCCGAAATCATCTTAAAGAAAATCTTAAAGAAATTTACTGGGCAAGGCTCACTTAAGAAAAATATTGTGCCAGTAAGGTCATGAGAACTGACTGCTTAGCAATATCCCAAGAAAGAATAACAAGATGTGGCTGTCCTAGGATAGGGCTATTATTAGATCAGAGGTTTTTGAGAACTAAAGAACACGGATGCATGAGAAAGACCAGAGTTAAGAATAAACAAAGAAGTGTGAACTGTATAAAAGTTTGCTTGAAAAAGAAATAAACGTCTCAGCTTGACTGGGTCCCTCCTGATGTAAGCATCTTTCTTTAAGCTCCCATGCCCTCCCTTCAGTCCTGTTCACCTGTAGACAGATGGCTGGCTCCCGTCAAACTGCGCCCCAAACAGGGACCTGAAGTACAAGGGAGATCGTGACTAGCCACTGTCGCGAAGACGAGCACTCGAGGTTAGTAGGGCAGTGTATTCATTTAACTATCAGGAGTAGAGATGGGAACGACTAGTAGTAGAGTTCTCTTCTCTCGAAAGTTTGGACATAATAAAAAAAAAAGAGGATTCTTTATAGATTTTTAACAAGTTAAGTTTCTGGGCCATAAGGAGTCTAAGAAGAGATGACTATTGATAATTAAGAACCTGTTAAACTAACATAAGGTTAAAGTTTCCATCAAAGATTTAACAGGTTTCACGGACTCTGTCCAAGATTGAAATTTAATCTGACTGGTATGGGAGATTCTCTTCCCGAGTCTTCTTTCTTTTCTTCTTAAACAGCTGTGGCTCCTTTATGCAGCCTCTGAGGCTTCTGCAGCTGTAGCCAGCAGCCACTCGGAGAATTTAAAGAAACAGGCTACCTATTCTCTTTCTACTCTCAGTCTCATGGTTTCTCGTGGGTGCCCGCCATCAGGCATCTCTCCAGGAGGATACCTCTTTTCTGTGCTGTTCGGTATTAAGGGACGATTCAGCTTTAAATGACTTTCAAAAACTGCTTGATGAGATTAACTGGCTGCACTCCTTAGAACTGAAATTAACTCCTACAAGGCTGGTCCCAGTGCAGCGTGAGGCTTACAACTAATTGATTACAACCAGTTACAGATTCCTTTGTTCCTTCTCCTTTAATCTCCAAGAAAATAGCTTTCAAATTAGAGAACAGAAACTACATTTTATATATTCACAACGTGCTTTCTTGCTACTTGTTTCTGTGAGAGTGTAAGCTTAATAGACTAGTTTCATTAACTGAGAAATTTTCTTTTAGGTTTTAAATTTTGCCTGATGTAAACAACCTGGCTAGAGTTTTTCTGTGACTATTTTAAGATTAAAGGACCAAGCAAAACTAAAAAACAAAATAAAAACTTATAAGTCTTCATTCTCCTGATCTCCATGATTTTAAACTGTACTTTCTAAAAAATGAAATACATGCTACAGAGAAGAGTGAGATAGGCAATAATCACTCAAGCCTGATAAAGACAACCTGACCCAGACAGCTAAGCAAAAAAAGTCCTTAAGCTGGTTTTAGTAAATGCAGTTTTCAACAGTCCTTCTTATCAATGGGAATTAACCCACAGGGTTTGAAGGCTGAACAATTATGACACATGAATGTTATTCACATACCTGACTTTGGAAAACTCTGTTATGTCCATGCATGCATTAACACTTATTCTCACTTAATTATAGCCTCAGGCCACACGAGAGAAGCTTGCAAGGATGTAATTCAACACCTCTTTTACTGTTTTGCAAGTTGCCAGATTCCTTCACATCTTAAAACAGACAATGCTCCAGCTTATACTTCTAAGAGCTTTCAAGAATTTTATAACACCTTTAAAATTATAAGCACAGTTTACCATATCATTTAAAAAAATACCCTTTTGTTATCAATCACTTGCTGTTATTAACCAAGCCATAGAGGCAGAAATTGTGTTTTCACAGGATGCTGACTCCCCTATCTGGATGCTTGAGGGGTTAATCCAACTCGCAAACAAAATCTAACACTGCTCCCTCTGACAAATCTCCCCAGCAACAATGAAGTCTCCGCCAAAATGTCATGTGATTGGTGCCCACCAACTCCTCCATCTCTTCCTCCTTATTAACCCTTTTCAGATACTACAACATCACCAACTTAAATAACACAGGGGACTATGTTGTCAATGGCCTAAATGGAAAGAACTCTGGACTTGGACATAAACTAACCCAGTCTCTTCTGAATAAAACAGTCACCACTTGTGTGACAGGGACCAAAGTAATACTTAAAGGGAATTCCAGTGAGAAAAATATGAACATCACTTTAAAAAAAAAAGGGGGTGACTGTCACACAGGGCAATGAAACCTGCCAGAGTGTAACCTGTTTTAACATAACATGCTTTAACTGTAATCTTACTAATTCTGTGGGTCCCCTTGGGGAAGGAGAACTTATGACTGTTCTACATCAGCCTCCCTTTGTGATCATACCTGTAAATTTGTCAGAACCTTGGTATCAGAATAGAGGGTTCCAAATAATAGAAAAATTACAGGAACTGGTTAGGCCTAAGCAGACTAAGGGAATGGTCATATTGGGAATAACTGCGCTTGTCTCTGCCTTTTGATGCCACAAAGACGGCTGAGAACATTCTAAACAATCTTAAAGAAATGTTTGCTGGACCTCTTGACACGATTTGGCACCTGCTGGTGCTGATGGCCACTAATAGATGTTCATCACCTAAAGCTGCAAACGCGGTGTGAACCCCCCATGTTTACTGTGTAACCCATTGCAGTATTCAAAGATGGGTAAGATGCTTCTTGATCTGTGTTCACCTAAGACAGGGCCCTGTTGCTAGAGGATGGGGTTCCGATGACGGGTAAGGCACAGAAATAAATAAGACAGACACGCAGAATGGGTCAGCTGTGACACAGCTGGATTTTATAAAAAGAAAAAGGGGGAATATGTCGGGAGCCAAAATCATCTTAAAGAAAATCTTAAAGAAATTTACTGGGTAAGGCTCACTTAAGAAAAATACTGTGCTAGTAAGGTCATGAGGACTGACTGCTTAGCAATATCCCAAGAAAGAATAACAAGATGTGGCTGTCCTTGGATAGGGCTATTATTAGATCAGAGGTTTTGAGAACTAGGGAACACGGATGCATGAGAAAGACCAGAGTTAAGAATAAACAAAGAAGTGTGAACTGTACAAAAGTTTGCTTGAAAAAGAAATAACGTCTCAGCTTGACTGGTCCCTCCTGATGTGAGCATCTTTCTTTAAGCTCCCATGCCCTCCCTTCAGTCCTGTTCACCTGTAGACAGACGGCTGGCTCCCGTCAAAACAGAAACTCAGAGACTTGGTAAAAACCAAACCAAAACTACAAGAAATACTGAAAGAAGTTCTTGTCTCTGGCTTACATGAACGAAACCACTAACTTTATATTTTAGGAAGACACATCATCTAGAATTCTACTAGTTAGGGAAGTCTTCAAACTCAATCACAACTTTAATACTGAAAGAAACAATCCAGTGATTGTCATGAAAACTATGATGCCATCATATTGAAAAGGGGGATGTAGTATAGTCGTTATATTCTTTCTAGAGGGAGAGAAAGTTGACAAGACTGGTAGTAATTAAAATGGGATTTATATATAGTTTACTAAGGGGGATATTAGGGGCAGCCATAAAGCACAACAAAGATGTAACACACCATAGCAAGAAATGTACCACAGGAGTCTCAACAACTACAAAACCAGCTCTGAAAAAGTTGAAAAGTCTACTCACAAAAAAGAATGTCCCAGAACAGATTAATAAGAACAACAGAGACAACATCAACACAAAAATAAACATATCGCAATGGCAGCAGTGAACACATACCTATCACTAATTACATTGAATGTGAATGGACTGAATGCTTCAGTAAAGAGACACTGAGTGACATCTTGGATCAAAAGACATGACCCATCCATGTGTTGTCTACAAGAAACTCAGGTGAGACCTAAAGATAGGAACAAGCTGAAAATTAAAGGATGGAAGAATATATATCAAGCTAACAATGAACAAAGAAGAGCAGGTATGGCAATTCTAAACTCAGACAAAATCAATTTTAATGTAAAATTCACCATCATGGACAAAGATGGACACTATTTACTGCTGAAAGGTTCAGTACACAATGAAGACTTTACTGTATTAAATATCTATGCACCTAATATCACAGCACCGAAATATGTTGAAGAAACACTGACTATGCTCAAAAAAGAGATCAGTCCACAGTAATAGTGGGAGACTTCAACACTCCACTCTCAATACTGGACAGATCATCTAGAAAAAAGCTCATTAAAGATGTGGAAGACCTCATTGCCACAATTAACCAACTAAACATCATTAATATATACAGAACTTTCCACCCATCAGCAGACAACGACACCTTCTTCTCCAGTGCACATGGAACATTCTCCAGAATTGACCTTGTTAGGACACAATGCAATTCTCAACAAAATCTGTACCATTGAATTACTGCAAAGCATCGTCTCAGATCATAAAGTCATAAAAGTTGAAATCAATAACAGAGAAAAACATAGAAAGTGAAACTCTCAGAAACTGAACAAATTCTTGCTCAAAAAACCATGGGTTATAGAAGAAATCAAGGATGATATAAAGAAATAGATGGATTACAATGAGAATGTAAACACTTCCTACCAGAACCTATGGGATACAGCCAAAGCAGTGCTCAGAGGTCTGTTTATCTCCATAAATACACGCATCTGGAAGGAAGAAAGAAACTAAATCAAGGAACTGACCCTACAGCTTGAAAAAGTAGAGAGAGAACAACAGAGGAACCACTCAGACACCAGAAGAAAACAGATCATAAAGATTAGAGAAGAACTAAATGAATTAGACAATAGGAAAACAATTGAAAAAATTAAAAAGACCAAAAGCTGTTTTTTTTAAAAAAAATATCAACAAAACTAACAAACCACTGGCTAAACTTACTAAAGAAAAACAGGAAAGGAAACAAATAACCCAAATCAGAGAGGGGAGTGGTCACAATAGATTCAACAGAAATCAAACATATCATAACAAAATACTATGAAAAACTGTACTCTAACAAATATGAAAACCTAGAGGAAACGGACAAATTCCTTGATTAATATCACCTATCCAAATTATCACAACATGAAGCAGAACAACTTAATAAACCCATCACAAAGGAAGAGATTGAAAAAGTCATCAAAAAACTGCCAACCAAAAAAAAGCCCTGGACCAGATGGCTTCACTGCAGAATTCTAACAAGCTTTTAGAGAAGAGTTATCTCCAATACTACTGAGACTATTTCACAGTATAGAAAGGGATGGAGTACTCCCAAACTCATTCTGTGAAGCCAGCAGAACCCTGATACCAATACCAGGGAAAGACCCAAGAAAAAAGGAGAAGTGCAGACGGATATCCCTCATGAATCCAGATGCAAAAATCTTCGACAAAATTCTTGCCAATGGAATACAACAACATATCAAGAAAATAATCCATCATGACCAAATGGGATTCATACCAGGGATGCAAGACTGGTTCAACATCAGAAAAACAATTAATGTGAATAACCACATAAATAACACAAAAGACAAGAATCACCTGATTTTGTCCATTGATGCCGAAAAGGCATTTGATAAAGTCCAACACCCATTCATGCTAAAAACTCTTAGCAAAATAGGCATAGACGGAAAATTCCTCAATGCAATAAGGACCATGTATCCAAAACCAACTGCCTATGCATCCTGAATGGAGAGAGACAGGAGTTTCCCTTGAAAACAGGAACTAGACAAGGATGCTCACTGTCACCTCTCCTATTCAACATAGTACTAGAAGTCCTAGCCAGAGCAATTAGAGAAGACCAAGAAATAAAGGGCATCTGCATCGGGAAAGAAGAAGTCAAAATCTCCCTGTTTGCTGATGATATGATTGTATATGCAGAGAATGCTAATGAACCTGTAAGTAAACTGCTCAAACTGATAGAGGAGTTCAGCAAAGTCTCCGGATACAAGATAAACATAAGTAAATCAGTAAGATTCCTTTATACAACAGTGAGACTGTTAATGAAGAAATCATCAAAACAATACCATTTACTACAGCCCCTAAGAAGATCAAGTACCTAGGAATTAATCTAACCAGAGAAATAACAGACCTTTATGAAGAGAATTACAAGCCCTTACTACAAGAAACTAAGAGAGTCTTAGATAAATGGAGAAACCTATACTGCTCATGGATAGGAAGACTTAACATTGTGAAAATGTCTGTTTTACTCAAAGTAATCTACTTGTATAATGTAATTCCAATACAAGTTCCAGTGTCATTTTTTAATAAGATAGAGAAACAAATTACCAGTTTTGTTTGGAAAGGGAAGAAACCATGGATAAGTAAAGTATTACTAAAGAAGAAGAACATACTGGGAGGCCTCTCGTTACCTGACTTCAGAACCTATTACACTGCCACAGTGGTCAAAACAGCCTGGTACTGGTACAAGAACAGGCAGATCAATCAGTGGAACAGAACTGAGACCCCAGAGATGACACTATCTGTGTATGAACAGTTGATTTTCGACAAAGGCCCTAAGACGTTAAACTGGGACAAAAAGCAATCTCTTCAACAAATGGTACTGGCATAATTGGATATCCATTTGCAATAAATTGAAACAAGATCCGTATCTTACACCTTATACAAAAACCAACTCCAACTGGATAAAAGACCTAGATATCAAATCTAAAACGATAAAGCTCATCCAAGAGGAAGTAGGAACAACAATGGAAGTTTTAATACACAATGTAGACAGACTTCAAAATCTTCCAAACAAACCACAATCAACAGAAGAGAAAAATAGATAAATGGGAACTATTGAAATCAAACATTTTTACTCATCCAAAGACTTTATCACAAGAATTAAAAGACCACCTACAGAGTGGGAAAAAAATATTTTGCAACTCTATATCAGACAGATGCCTGATCTCCATAATCTACAAGGTAATACAAAATATCAGTAAGAAGAAGATAAATCATCCAATTAAGCAATGGGAAAAGGAGGTGGACAGACATTTCTCTAAAGAGGAGATCTATGCAGCCAAAAAACACATGAGGACGTGTTCACGATCTTTAGTTATTAAAGAAATTCAAATCAAAACTACAGTGAGATAACATCTCACCCCAACAAGGCTGTCCATGATCCAAAAAACACAAAACAACAGATGCTGGAGACGCTGTGGAGAAAGTGGAACCCTCCTACACTGTTGGTGGGGTTGCAAAATGGTCCAGCCTCTTTGGAAAGCAATCTGGTGCTTCCTTAAAAAAGTGGATGTAGATATACCATTTCACCCAGTAATTCCACTACTTGGAATCTATCCTAGAGAATCAAGGCCATTGACATCAACAGATACATGCACAACAATGTTTATTGCAGCACAGTCCTCGATAGCAGAAAGATGGAATCAACCCAGATGCCCAACAACAGAGGAATGGATAAGCAAAGTATGGTGCATATACTCAATGGAGCACTATGCAATGATAAAGACCAATGAAGATTCTAGGAAACATCTCATAACCTGGTTTCAACTGGAAGACATTATGTTGAGTGAAAGTAGTCAGAGACAAAAAGACAAATATCGTATGAGACCCCTACGATAAAAACTCAAAAACAGACTTATGCATAGAAGAAAAGACTCTTTGACAGCTGCAAGGGAGGGGATGGAGGGAAGGGGAGGGCGAGGGTTTAGATTAGATAGTTGGTAGGAATTTGGTTGGGTGAAATCAGTGACAGCACATTAGAAAGAACTTTAATTTAACTGGACTTCAGCATAGCTAAAATACTCCTTCCATCTTAACCCAATATTGCAAGGACAGAGTAGCTGGTGCAGTGGGCAGGGGACCATGCTCTTAGGCAAAATCGAGGCCAATTGGCACAATTAGCGCATTGCTAAGAGGGCTCTCTGCACTGCACATTGGTGAGTTGCATCTGGGGTCTTACAAGCTCCCAAGCTGCCATCCAAGGGCACAGCAAATGGTCCCAACTCAGCAGGAATGGATGCTCTCTGAGGAACAAAACGACATGGCAGAAAGACAACCCAGAAGACAGAGAGACCCACATGTGTGGGTGGCTATATCGACTTGGGACTGGAAGAACCAGATGATGCCCAGCCACCACCTGTGACAGCTGCGATGGAGCTCACAAAGTTGAGTCTCACTGGCAACACAAGAATGAAAAGGGGTGCACCTGAGTTCTCCACTAAAAGACCACAATTGATGGTCCAGCAGCTTCGGAGTTCCCCTGGGAGCATGGCCCCTGGCCCTGATGCTGCCCTTGCCCATCAATCATTATTAAGGTCCACTCTTCAAACATGAATGGATTGGACTTGGCGATGCAAAGAGACCACATATTGGATGTACTTTGTGGTTCTATACATCTATAGGATATCATCCTGTGGACCTCTGGCTGGAGTAAGGGGTGTGGGTGGAGATGAGGGGAAAGGAAACTGTTGGGAAGATGAGACATGTATGGAGCAGAGAGGAATAATGTGCTGTCACGGGGCAGGGAGAGCAGTGGAAGCGGCATATAGGTGGGCATGTAAATTTATATGGGAATGTACATTTTCACTTAATCATAATAGAAATAAAAAATAAAAAAAAGAAATTTAAAGAAACAGGGATTGGCAGGGGTCCACAGAACTTTCTACATAGATATTTAGATGAGTAGAAATTGAGTAAAAGAGAAGTGTGGTGAGACTTACCTGTGGAGTATTTTCTATTGGGAAAAACAAAGAAATTCAATATTTTTGAGAATAAATATAGCATTACAATAATGTTACAGTACCTCCAGCTCTGAAAGCCTCATTTTAAATTGCCTACTGCCAAACATGCCATCCACTAAGTTATTTCAGGTTGTAGAAACATATTATTATAAATAACGTGATTGATGACTTTTTAATATCCCGATCGTACTATCATATTCTTGAGGACAGAGAATGTAAAGGATCTTAGCTTGTTGCCTCTGTACTAGGTACAGTGTGTACCAGTAAATGCCTTAAAAAACTTGTTCAGTGAGGGATTCTTACTTGTCTTTGAGGTAGTGGTGGTTCAGTGGTAGAAATTCTAGTCTTCTGTAAGAGAGATCCCAGTTTGATTCTCAGCCAATACACCTCTGAGTAGCCACTGTCACCTGTAAATGGAAGCTCGCAGTGTTGGTATAACGCTGAACAGGTTTCAGCAGCACTTCCGCACTGAAAAGGACTAGGAAGAATTACTCTAGAATAGCAGTCCAGGAAAGTCCTATGGATACAATGGCCCAGTGTAACCCATCATGACGATCGTGCAGGACTTCACAACATTTTGTTACACTGTCTATGTTATCAACATGAGTGAAAACGTGACTTGACAGTATCTAACAACAGCTGTCTTTATGTGAGATACTATATCCTGGGATCAAAGCAAAGTAAAACCAAACAAATAATGTTTTAAGTATGAATACTATAGACTATTTATCAAAACATCCTTTGGGTGCCACTTAAACTTTCCCCCAGAATGTACTTAAAACAAAAACAAAAAAACCCACAGCTATTGAGTCTACCCTATAGGACTGAGTAGAACTGTTTCATAGGGTTTCCAAGGCTAGAAATCGTTATAGTGCTGGACTGTTGAATCTCTTTACTGTGGAACAGCTGGTGCATACAAATCACCAACCTTGCAGTTAATAGCCAAACACTTTAACCATTGCTCCATTGTGCTGTATTCTTCAGTTGGAGCCCAGATAATGGCTTGACAAACTGCCAATTTAAAAATTGTTATCTAGCTTTATTTAGATAATTTTTTTAAAAAATAGCAGAAAGTTATTTTAATTCTGTATCAAACTGAGGGTTACTTTTTCCCTCTCTAATTGATAAGATACAATCTTTAGTACATAATGCATCTTATCAATACTTACCACAAGCGCTAGTTTCCTATGAATGGACCCAAAATAAACAGAACCATATTTAAAGCCAAAGTAAGGGACAGTGCAGGGAAGTCGGAGATGGCAGATAGTTATGTGACCACAAATTACTGTTATTATTTATCTATTCGTTTAGTGCAGTCTCAAAGATTTATGATCATTTCTTGCTGAGTTTCATAACAACTTTCTGAGGAGGAAAAGCTTTCCAGCTGAAAATTTACAAAAAATTGGTGCAACTCCAAATAAAAGTAATTAATATATTCTCAACCTCCACTCTGTTAGCTCTAATTCTAACAATGCCCATTGTAGCATCAACAACCCAAATTTACAAAACAAATAAGAACTGAAACTATGCAAAACAATCACATACTATGCCTTTATAATTAGCACAATCCCCCAGCCCTTACATTTATCATGTCAAATCAAGAAACCATTATCTCCAACTGACACTTAGTCACAATTTACACCATCAACCTCACCCTCACTTTCAAACTAGACTATTTCTCACTAATCTTTATATCTATTACATTGCTTGTGACCTGATCAATTATAGAGTTCTCGCTATGATACATACACTCCAATCCCAACCTGAACAATTTTTTCAAATGTCTTCTATTGTTCCTAATTACCATATTAATTTTAGTTACAGTCAACAATCTGTTTCAACTATTTATTGGCTGGGAAGGAGTCAGCATTATATCCTTCATACTAATCATTTGGTGGTACACATGAGCAGACGCCAACACAGCAGCTATACAAGCAAATCTGTACAACTGAGTAGGAGACATCAGCTTTGTCCTACCCATAACATGATTCCTACTACACTCCAGTTCCAGAGAACTACAACAAATTTTTATAATAGACCTGAAAAAAGAAACCTTCCCTCTCCTAGGCTTCCTTCTAGCAGCAACTGGCAAATCAGCATAACTCAGCCTCCATCCCTGACTTCCTTCAGCAATACAAGGCCCAACACCAGTATCAGCCAACTCCACTCCAGCACAATAGTTGTAGCAGGAGTGTTTCTCCTCATCCGATTCCACCTCCTATTAGAAAACAATAAACTAGTTCAATCCCTCATGCTATGTTTAGGTGCTATTACCACACTATTTACAGCTATCTGTGCCCTAACACAAAATAACATCAAAAAAAATCATAGCTTTTTCAACCTCCAATCATCTAGGCCTAATGACTGTAACTATTGGAATAAATCAACCCCACCTAGCATTCCTTCACATCTGCATCCACGCCTTCTTCAACGCCATACTATTCATATGCTCTGGATCAGTTATGCACAGCCTAAACTACAAACAAGACATTTGAAAAATAGGGGGATTATATAAATCTATACCACTCACAACCACCTCCCTAATTATTGGCTCGCTAGCTCTCACAGGAATGCCTTTCCTAACAGGATTCTATTCAAAAGACCTAATCACTGAAACAACCAACACCTCCTACATAAATACCTGAGCCCTTCTAATTACCCTTGTGGCTACCTCAATAACTGTCATATATAGCACATGAATTATTTTCTTTGAACTGTTAGGACAACCACGATACCCTACTCTAATCACAGTCAACAAAAACAACATCCCTCTTACCCACTCTGTCAAATGACTTATAGTAGGAAGTATCACAGCAGGATAATTGATATCCATTAGCCTGATCCCTATTTCAGCTACTCAAATAACCATACTCCCCTACCTTAAACTCACAGCACTAGCCATTACCCTCACCAGCTTCACATTAGCAATAGAACTGAACAATATCGCACACCACCTAAAATTCTACCCACCTAAATACCCATACAAATTCTCAAACACACTTGGCTGTTTCCCAACAACCATTCACCAACTACCACCTTACCTCAACTGAAATATTAGCCTTAATGTAGTATTAAACGTAATGGATCTAATTTGACTAGAAAAACTGTTACCCAAAGGATTAGCTTCATCGCAAAAACAACTTCAACACTAACATCAAACCAAAAAGGACTAATCAAGCTTTATTTCCTTTCATTCCTAGTATCCATAACAACAGATGCCCTACTAATTCTCTAATGCCCTGGAGTACTGGGAGGGGGGGAGCCCAACTAAGTGCCCCTCTGTTTTCAATCCTATTACTCCTGCTTACATTCTCTGCTTGACTGTAAAATACTATATACACAAAACATTAGGTAAGTATAATTTGAAGTTTTCAGAAATTCAAGTCAGTTTTTGGTAGTTTGTTCTCCACCATGCAAAATGTATATTGTTGTTGTTAAGTATAATTAAATGGATGTGAACTCAGTGACTCAGTGTGACACAGTAGAACTCTTCCTTAGGGTTTTCTAGACTATTATCTTTTTTCCCTTGGAGCCATCAGGTGGGTTTTAACAAGATTTTGAACTGTGATGTTTTCCATTCTAGTTAACCAAAATTAAAAAAAGACAAAGATTCTGTTCAGGTTTTACCTCCTTAATCATGACTAAACTGGTTCAAACTTTTTCAACTCTTCAGTCTCAAATTTATATTCTGCAAATGGGTATCCTGCAGCAATTTTGGATGAAGAAATATGACTACCAAATCCATTCCTTATGTTATAAATAACATTGAATTTTGTATTAACTTGAATTTTGTTCATCTCTAGATTTTGTACTAGTTTCAAAAGTATCAATATTTAACTATTTTTTCTACACATTTATTAAAAATTAAATATAAAGTGACAGTGATGTTCAGTTCAATCACTGCCTTGAAACATTTTGATACAAACAAAACCTGATATAAAATATATTATTTTTTATTTTAGTTTTAAAAATATACTAGTACTCACTGTAGCACTAAGTCATTTTAAAAGTCACCAACTAGATAACAGACAAAGATTAACTTTGGTAAATGAAAGGAAACATTCAATACAAGGGAAGTCAGTACAACTGGACTAAAGTAAAAGCAAAGAAGTTTCCTGGACACACCAAACACTTTGAAGGACAGAGTAGCTGAGACAGGGGCTTGACAGCCATAGTTCTGGGAACATCTAGGTCAATTGGCATAATGTAGTTTATTAAGAAAATGTTCTTTATGACCCTATAGTGAATGGCATCTGAGTTCTTAAACACATGGCTAGTGGCCATCTAAGATATAGTCAACTGATCCTATCCTACTGGGAGCAAAGGAGAATGAAGAAAACCAAAGACACAGGGAAAATACTAGCCTGAAGGAATAAAGGACTAAAAGAATAAGAGACTCTACCACTCTGAAACCAGAAGAACTAGACAATGCCCAGCTACCACTAACGACCACCATGATGGGTAATAAACAGAAAGTCTCAGACAGAGCAGGAGAAAAATGTGGAACAGAACTCAAGTTTACATAAAAAGACCAAACTTATGGGTCCAAAAGAGAGTAGAGCAACCCTCAAAACTGTAGCTTGCAGATGCACTACAAACCCAGGAATGAAACCACTCCTGAAGCCCACTCTTCAAGTGAAGATTGTTGTTGCTTTCTTGTTAGGTACTGTCGAGTTGCCTCCAACCCCTAATAGCCCTAGGCATAACAGAATGAAACACTGTCCTGTCTTGCACCATGCCCACAACTGCTTTTAAGATAAAGCCCTTGTTGTAGCTACTGTGTCAATCTATCTTGTTTGAAGGTCTTCCTCTTTTTCATTGACCCTCTACTTTAACATGCATGACATGTTTGTCCAGGGATTGGTCCCTACTGACAGTATGTCCAAAATAGATAAGATGCAGTCTCACCATATTTACTTCCAAGCAGAACTCTGGTTGTAGTTCTTCCAGAACAAATCTTTTTGTTCTTTTGATAGTCCTTGGTACATTCAATATTCTTCTCCAACGCCATAATTCAAAGACATCAATTCTTCCTCTCTCTGCTTTATTCATTGTCTAGCTTTCACAAGCATAGGATGCAATTGAAAATACCATGGCTTGGGTCAGGTGCACCTTAGTCTTGAAAGTGACATCTTTACTTTCTAACACTTCAAAGAGGTCCTTTACAGCAGGTTTTGTCAATGCAATGCATCTTTTGATTTCTTGACTGCTCTTTCTATGGACGTTTACTGTGGAGTCAAGACAAGCTCAATCTTTCTCCATTTATCATGATGTTGCTTGCTGGTCCAGTTGTGAGGATTTTTGTTTTTTTGATGTTCAGGTGCAATCCGTACTGAAGACTGTGATCTTTGATCTTCATCAGTAGTGTTTCGAATCCTCTTCACTTCCAGCAAGCAGGTTTGTTTCATCCTCTTAATGTAGATTGTGAATGAATCTTCCCAAATCCAACCCAGATACCTTTTTTTTTAATAGTCCAGCTTCCCAGATTATTTGCTCAGCATACAGATTAAAAAAGTATGGTGAAAGGATACAACCCTGACACACACTTTTCCTAACTTTAAAACATACAGTGTCTCTTTGTTCTGTTCTCACAACTTCTTCTTGATCCTTATATAGATTCCTCATGTGCACAATTAAGTGTTCTGGAATTCCCATTTTCCACAACCTTACCCATAACTGGCTATGATGCATGCAGTCAAATGCCTTTGCACAGTGAATGAAACACAGGTAAATATATTTCCGGTATTCTCTGCTTGTAGCCAAGATCCATCTGACATCAGCAATGATATCTGTGGTTCCACTTCCTCTTCTAAATCCTGCTTGAATTCCTGGCAGTTCCTTGTCAATTTTCTCTTGCAGTCACTTTTGAATGATCTTTTACAAAATTTTACTTAGGTGTGATACTAATGTTACTGCTCAGTAATTTCCACATTCAGTTGGATCAACTTTCTTGGGAAGGGGCATAAACATGAATCTCTTTCAGTTGGTTGTCCAGGTAGCTGTCCTCCAAATTTCTTAAAATAGACAAGTGAGCACTTCCAGTGCTGCATACACTTGTTGAAATATCTCAGTTGATAGTCCATCAATTCCTGGATCCTATTTTTGTTTTGCCAGTGCAAAACAGTACCATTAGTTCCTGACTTTATGCGACCTCTTCAGATGTCTACCAACCAGTTCTTTATGGTATAACAACTCTGTATTCTTTCCATCTTCTTTTGATGATTCCTGAGTCATTTAATATTTTCCCTGTAGAATCTTTCAATACTGCAATTTGAGGCTTGAATTCTGTTATTAGTTCTTTAAGCTTGAGAAATGCAGAGTGTGTTCTTCCCTTTTGGTTTTCTGTTTTCAGGTCTTTGCAAATGTCATTATAATGTTTCATCTCCAGTTTCCCTTTGAGATTTTCTGTTCAATTCTTTTATTGTGTCATTTGTTCCATTTGCTTTAGCTGTTTGACATCTGAAAACAAGTTTCAGTCTCTTCTGGCATCCAGTTTGGTCTTTTCTTTCTTTCTTGTCTTTTTAATGACCTCTTGCCATCGTCATGCATGATGTCTTTGGTGTCATTCCACAGTTCATCTGGTCTTCGGTCATTAGCATTCAACACATCAAATCTGTTCTTGAGATTGTTTCTAAACTCAGATAGCATACACTCAAGGTTATACTTTGGCTTTCGTGGACTTGTTCTAATTTTCGTTAGTTTCATTTTGAACTTGCATATGAACAGCCCAGGGTCTTTGCCACAGTCAGCCTCTGGTCTTGTTTCTGACCGCTGATACAGAGCTTTTCCAATGTATTTCTCCACAAATGCAGTCAGTTTAATTCCTGTGTATTCTGTCTAGCAAGGTCCATGTATATAGTTGCTGTTTGTGTTGGTGAAAAAAATGTGCTTGCAATGAAGATGTCACTAGTCTTGCAAAATTCTATCAAGCAATCTCTGGCATCATTTCTATTACCAAGGTTATACTATCCAAGTGTCTTTTCTTCTTCTTTGTTTCCAACCTTTGCATTCCAATCACCAGTAATTATCAACGCATCTGAATGGTGTATTTGATCAATTTCAGACTGCAGAAGTTGGCAAAAATCTTCAATTTCTTCATCATTGGCCTTAGTGGTGGGTACCTAAATTTGAACAATAACTGTATTAACTGGCCTTTCTTGCAGACATATGGATGTTATCCTATCACTGCCAACACTGCCCTTTAGAACAGATCTTGAAATGTTCTTTTTTGAAAATTGTTTCATGGTGATTAAGTGAAATTTTACAATCCAAGTCAATTTGCCAGGTAAAACCTTGAGTACCCACCTCTCTGCAACTCTGTCTGCCCTCCTCATCCTGTGACAGCACACTCTTTTGCATTCTTTACTTCCAGTATCCACTGAACCAACACTTGTCACCTCCTCTCTAACCTCTCCTCTCCCCTTGGAAAGAAACCTGTAGGAGAGCTTAATATATATTTTAAAGCAAAAAGTGCACAAACCACCTGCATCACTCTGTGTCCCATAGTCCAGTCCATTCGTTGTCTCGAGTTGGCTTCAGTACTAGTTTCAGCAAGTCTAGGGCCCTTGTTCTCAGGGGAGCCTCCAGGTTGTCAGATCATCATTTCGGGTCTTCTAATAGAGTTCTTGATCTACACTCCACTTTTTCTTGTGTTACGTAAGGGACTCTACTTTGTGTCTTCTATCAAGACTATCTTTTGTGGTAGCTAAGCACCATCTAGTTCTTCTGGTCTCATGCTGACATAGTCTCCCAATCATATGGGTCCTTCTGTCTCCTGGACCATTTTCCCTCATGTCTTTGATGTTCTCAGTGGTCATCTTTCCAGGTGGATTGGGAACAATTGATGTTCCTCAAATGGCAGTTTGTTGGGTTTTAAGATTCTAGATGCCACTCACCAATATTGGGTGAAGAAGGCTCTTAGAAAAAGACTAGTGACGCCAATGGACCTCTCTGTCCCCTGAAACTATGGTCCCCAAACCCCTGTCCCACTACTTTGTCCTATGAAATGTCGAGTTGAATTTAGAAAACCCTTAGCTTATGGTGTGGTCCAGTTGTGCTGATCTGCCTTCTACTGTGTTTTGTCACACCCTTCCTATTTACCTAGTCTATGAATAACCCTCTCCCTCCATCAAAGAGTATTTTCTATTGTGCATAAGCCTTTTCTTAAGTCCTTATAATAATGGTCTCATACAATATTTGTCTTTTTGCAGCTGGCTGATTTCACTCAGCATAATGTTTTCCAGTTCATTCTGGTTTATGAGATGTTTCGTAAAATCATCATTGTTCTTTATCATTGTGTAGTGTTCTATTGTGTATATATACCATAGTTTGCTTATCAATCCTTCTGTTGATGGGCACCTAGGCTGACTCCATCTTTTTGTTATTGTGGAGAGTCTTGCAACAAATATTTGTGTGCATGTGTCTGTTCATGTGATACCCCTTATTTCTGTAGGATATATTCTATGCAGTGGGATTGCTGGATCATATGGCATTTCTATATCTAGCTTTTTAAGAAAGCGCCAAACGACTTTCCAAAGAGGTTGTATCATACATTTGATGTTCCCACAAGCAGTGTAGAAGAGTTTCAATCTCTGCACAGCCTCTCAAACATTTGTGGTTTTGTGCTTTTTGGATTACCCTGGTTGCATAGTGGTTAAGTGCTACAACTGCTAACCAAAAGTTTGGCAGCTCAAATCCACCAGGCACCCCTTGGAAACCCTATGTGGCAATTCTACTCTGTCCTATAGGGTTACTATGAATTGGAATCCACATGATGGCAGTGGGTAGGTTGTTGGGGTGAGATGATATCTCATTGTAGTTTGGGTTTGGATTTCTCTAATGGCCAATGATTGTGAACATTTCCTCATGTGCCTTTTACATACTTGAATGTCTTCTCTGGAGAAATGTCTGTCCGTCTCCTTGTCCATTGTTTAACTGGGTTAGTTACCTTTTTCTTGGTGATATTTCTCAGTATCTTGTAGATTACGGAAATTAGATTTTGATCAGATACGTGGTTGCCAAATATTTTTTCTCAGTGTTTAGAGAATCTTTTAAATCTTTTCATAGTCTTCGGATGGGCATAAATGTATATGTTTTAGTCATTCTCATTTACCTACTTTCTTGTCTGCTGTTTGTGCCTTCTTAGTTATATTTTATAGTCTGTTTATGCCATGTATTAGGGCTTCCAATGTGTTATCTTTTTTATCGTCTGTAATCTTTATCATTTTAGATTTGATATTTAGGGTTTTGATCCATTTTGAGTTAGTTTTTGTGGATGCATGAGATATGGTTATTGTTTCAATTTTTTGCAGATAGATATCCAGTTTTGCCAGTATCATTTATTAAAGAGCCTGTTTTTTCTCCAGTTCACTGACTGAGCCTTTGTCAAATATCAGCTCTATATAGGTGACTGGTGTTATTTCTAGATTCTCTATTCTGTTCCACTGGTCTATATATCTGTTTTTGTATGAGTACCAGGCTATTACAACTACTGTGGCAGTGCTCTAAGGTCAGGTAATGTGAGCCTCCTAATGTGTTTGTCTTCTTCAGTAGTACTTGTCCTATCTGGAGTTTCTTCCCTTTTCAAGAGAAGTTGGTGATATGTTTCTTCACTTCATTAAAAAATGGCATTGGAATTTGTATTGGGATTGTTTTGTTTGTATAGATTAGGTAGAATTGACATTTTCACAATGTTAAGTCCTCCTATCCATGAGCAAGGTAGATTTCTCCACTTACATAAATCTCTTTTGGTTTGGTCAAATAGGTTCTTGTAATTTTCTCTGTGTAGGTCTCCTACATTTCTGGTTGCATTTATTCCTAGAGTTTTTATCTTGTTGCAGGCTATTGTAATTGCTATTGATTGGTGATTTTCTCTTTGATGATCTCTTTGCTGGTGTAAAGGAATCCTACTAATTTATTTATGTTTATCTTATATCCTGACACTTTACTGAACTCTTTTACAAGTTCTAGTAATTTATTTATGGATTCTTTGGGATTTTCTGTGTGTAAGATCATATCTTGTGTGAATAGGGGTACTTTTACTTCTTTGTTGATGTGGATGCACTTTATTTCCTTATCTTGTCTGATTACCCTGGCTAGAACCCCCGTCACAATGTTGAATTGAACAGGTGACAGTGGGCGTCCTGATCTGGTTCCTGTTCTCAGAGGGAGTTCTTTAAGTCTCTCTCTATTCCGGATGATGCTGGCTGTTGGCTTTGCTTAGATACCCCTTATTACATTGAGCAATTTTCCTTCTATTCCTATTTTGCTGAGAGCTTTTAATATGAATGTGTGTTGGACTTTGTCAAACGCCTTCTTTGCATCAGTTGATAAAATAAAATGATTCTTATCTTTTGTGTTATTGTTGTGGTTGACTACCTTGTTTTTCTAATATGGAACCAGCTCTGCATCCTTAGTATGAATTCTACTTGGTCATAGTGAATTATTTTTTTTTTTGATACGTTGTCAATTCTGTTGGCTAGGATTCCGTTGAGGATTTTTGCATCTAGGTTCATGAGAGATATTGATCTGTAATTTTCTTTTTTTGTGCTGTCTTTATCCACTTTGGTATCAGGATTATGCTGGCTTCATAGAAGGAATTTGGTAGGCTCCCATCCTTGTCTATGTTGTGAAATAGCTTCAGCAGTATTGGAATTAGCTCCTTTCTGAAAGTTTGGTAGAATTCTCCAGTGAAGTTGTCTGGGCCAGTACTTTTTGTGGTTGGTAGTTAGTTTTATTACTTTTTCAATCTCTTGTTTTGTGATGGGTTTATTAACTTGTTCTACTTCTTTTTGTGATAATTTTGATAGGTAATGTGATTCTTGAAATTTATCCATTTCTTCTCAGTTTTCAAATCCATTAGAGTACAATTTTTCATAGTATTCTTTACGAGTCTTTTAATTTTAGTTAGGTCTGTTGTGACATCTTCTACCTCATTTCTCATTCAGGTTATTTGTTTCCTCTCCTGTTTTACTTTTGTGAGTTTAGCCAATGGTTTATTGATTTTTGTTGATGTTTCCAGAACATTAACTTTTGGTTTTGTTAATTCTTTCAGTTGTTTTTCCATTCTCTAATTCATTTAGTTCTTGTCTAATTTTTATTATCTGTTTTCTTCTGGTGCCGAAGGGGTTCTTTTCTTTATTTCCTTTCTGTTTGCTTGAGTCGTAGGTCTGATTCTTTGGTTTAGGCTCTTTCTTCATTTTGGCTGTGTTCATTTACAGAGACAAACTGACCTCGAAGCCCTTCTTTTGCTGTATCCCATAGGTTCTAGTAGAATGTGTTTTCCTTCTTATTTGATTCTTTTTTACATCCTTGATTTTTTCTAAAACCCATACATTTTTAAAAAAGGTGTTGTTCAGTTTCCATGAGTTCAAATTTCTACCCAAGTTTTTTCTGTTATTGATTTCAACTTTTATGGCTTTACAGTCTCAGAAGATGCTTTGCAATATTTTAATGGTTTGGATTTTGTTGAGACTTGCTTTATGGCCTAATGTGTGGTCAATTCTGGAGAATGTCCCATGTGAATTGGAAAAGAAGACATACTTGTTTGTTGTTGGGTGGAGAGTTCTGTATTTGTCTATGAAGGTGAGTTGGCTGACTGTTGTTATAAGATCTTCTGTATCTTTATTGATTTTTTTCTGGATGATCTGTCCATTACTGTAAGTAGTCTTGAAGTCTCCTGCTATTACTGTAGAGCTACCTCACTTTTCAAAGTTGTCAGTGTCTTTTTGATGTGTTTAGATGCTCTGATATTAGGTGTGCATTTAATATTGTTATATCCTCCTTATGTATTCAACCTTTAAGCAATAAATAGTGACCATCCTTGTCAACGATGGTGGGTTTTACTTTCAAGTCTATTTTATCTGAAATTAATATTGCTACTCCTGCTCTTCTTTGCATATTGTTAGCTTGATATGTATTTTTTCCATCCTTTGACTTTCAATTTGTTTGTATCTTTGAGTCTAAGCTGTGTTTCTCATACATAACTTATAAATGGATTGTGTTTTTTGATCCAGTCTATTACTCTGTCTCTTTATTGGTGCATTTAATCCATTTACATTCAGTGTAATTATGGATAGATATGAATTCAGTGCTCTCATTTTGGTGCCTTTATTTTTTGTTGTCGTTGCCATTTTCTTTGTTCCACTTAACATTCTGTTTTGAATCATTTTTCTTTATGGATTTTTTTCTTCATGCTTTTCAATGTTGGTTTTGTATCTTTTGAGATTCCCTCTTTGTTTTTCCTGTTTTGATGTGTAGTAGTGTTGGTTTGTTTTGCATCTGCCTCTCAATTCCCCCTGATGTTCTAAGTTAAAACCAGTCTTAACTACTTTGTATCTCCTTGACTTCCTCTCCACATGAAAGGTCTGCAAATACATTAACATATCCTTCTTTACAGTGTAAGTTGTCATAATTTACATACGTAAGTCTCTGTTTCCCTAATTTTAATATTTTAACTTTGATTGTGCTTTGTGACTTCCCTAACTAAGTAGGATTATGGACATTGTGTTGTGCATTGCATCCTTGAGTATATGTCTGATGTCACTGATTTTCTAATTGAAGAAATTCCTTCAGTATTTCTTGTAATTTTGACTCGGTTTTTGCAAAGTCTCTAAGCTTCTATTTATCTGAGAATGCCCTAATGTCACCATCATAGAGGAGAGACAATTTTGCAGGATATATTATTCTTGGATAAGAGTTTGCTTTCCCTTCAAGTCTTTGTACATGTCCCGTTGCCTTCTTGCCAACAGTTTTGGTAGAATAATCGGAACTCAGTTTAATGGACTCACCTTTGTGAGCTAAGTTTTGTTTAAGCCTAGCTGACTTTAAGGGACTCTATGTTTTACTTTGTTAACTTTGATTATAAAAATACCATGGTGTCTTTTTAGGGGGATCTACCTTTTGTGGAGTTCAATGAATGTCTTGGGTAGATACCTTCTCTTCTTTCATGTTGCCAGGGAAGTTTTCTGACAACATTTGTTCCACAGTTCTCTCTGTATTTTCCGTTCTCCCTCTCTGTTCAGGAATTCCAGTAACCATAAATTGTTCCTTTTGAGAGTGTCCCACATAACTTCTAATTATTCTTCATTTTTATCAATTCTTTTATTTGATTTCTCCTCATTAATGCTGGTGTTAGTTGTTTATCTTCAGTCTCACTAATTCCACATTCTATTTCCTCTATCTTGCTCCTTGTCTAACTCTGTCATTTTATTTTTGATCTGCTGATTTTCAGATGGTTGTCGTTTTATCAATTCATGTAGCTTGTTTAATTTTTCATTTTGTTCTGCTGCACTTTATCTAACCTCCATGCTAAGATCTAGAAGGACTCTATACATAATTCTTTCATATTCTACCTCTGATTATTTCAGGAAGACTTTTTCCTCTAGGAGTTATTTTATTTTGAGAGTATTCTGGAGCCATGGTGGTCTGCTTCTTTAAGTGGTTAGAGATTGACTGTTGTCTCTAAGCCATTGGAAAGCAGATATAATGTAATTGTTAGGTTATTGCAATCTAACATGTGTGTGTGCGTGTGTATATACTTTAATTTTGTTTTGACTGTCCAAGTAGCCTTTTGAGCAAGAGAGAATATTGGAACCTTAATAATTCTGATGACCTGTCACCTCATGGTTGGAGTTGTGACTGCATTGAGAGACGCAGCATGAATTGATGACTCAGGGGAGCCAGTGGAACTTCCAACCTTCCCTTTGTTTCCCTTCCCAGGTCCAGGAGAAAAGCTCAGGGAACACATATAAAATTATCCACTTCTGGCCCATGCAGTGCTGTAGAATTTAGATCTGGTACATACCAGAAAAGAAATGGGGATAAGGCTGAATGTAGCAAATGGAGCAGTGCATAGGAAAGTTTCGAGTCATGAAATTTGACACACACTTAGCTTGCTTCTGTAAGTGCAGCAATCTGTAACTCTGAGGAGCCAGTGAATCTTCTCACCTGCCTCTCCTTTTGTTTCCCTCTCTGAGTCTGGGAGAAAAGTTGAAGGCACACAAGTATAAATCTCCACTTCCAGCCAGGTACTACACTAGAATTTAGCCTGATATGTGAAGCAGAAAAGGTAGGTGGGAAAGGCTGAAGACAGAGAAGGAATTCAGTGTGTAGGAAAGGAATGAGCCCTGAGATGCCCTGAGCACTTATCTTGAAACAAGTGGAATTTGCCTGGTGTTTTGTAGCTGCGGCCATCACCTGCCTCAGTTGAGGTTTACTTCTACCCTTCCTTTTGTTCCCTTCCTGAGTCCCACAGAAAAGCTTAGGGCACACACACAAAATCCCAGTTCCAGTCCAGGTAGTGCACTGGAATGGTATTGCTCAGAGAAGGGGATGGGGTGCTGTTGCACTCAATTACCAGCTAAGACTGTGCTCTTTAAGTATGGTTGTCTTAAGCACAGCTTCTCTGCCAAGAGAGATACTGTCCACTCAGGCATTGCTGTTCACCATTGCAGCCAGCACCAACCAGACTCTCAGGCCAGCAGAACCAGTCTTAGCCTAACCCGACAAAAATGGCTACTGTACCTGTGCAACCTCTCTGTTGCTATACCAGCAGAAGCAGAATCCTTTGTGCTATCATTTGGCTTCTGACAAAGGCAGTTTTTCCCCTTCCTGTCACCTAATTCAATCTCACAGCTTTGTGCCTTATCTTGGGATCTCTAAAATATCTATTTTGTTACATTCAGTTATTTTCCTAGGTCTTACTTTTTAGAGGAAATCAAGGAAACATGTGCCTAGTCTGCCATCTTGACCCTGCCCCCTAAATGTTCTTTTTGGTGATGAATACACCACCATTCCTTTACAAGTTTTCCTTCTCAACATAGTAGACCATCTGGTTGTCTCATTCAAAATGACCAATACTGTCCACTTCAGCTCACTAACATCTAGGATATCTATGTTTGTGCATTCAGTACCATTTTCAACACTTCTAATTTTACTAGATGCATACTTCTTACATTTCATGTTCCAATTAGTAATGAATATTTGCAGCTGTTTCTTCTCATTTTGAGCCATGACATGACTTCAGCAAATGTAGGTCCTGAAAGCTTTGCTCCACCCACATCATTAAGGTGAGTCCTACTTTGATAATACTGCTCTTTCCCTGTCATCTTTTGAGTGGCTTCCAACCTGAGGGGCTCATTTTCTGGCACTGCATCTGACAGTGCTCTGCTGCTATGCATAAGATCTTCATTGGCTAGTTCTTTTCAGAAGTAGACTGCTGGGTCTTTCTTCTTGGTCTTAGTCTGGAAGCTCAGTTGAAACATGTCTACTATGCATAAGCCTGTTCGTGTCTGAATACCAATGCCATAACTTCCAGCATCAGAGCAACAGAAGCTCCCACAGTATGACAAACTGGCAGACAAGTGCAAGAGACAAAGATTAGGTAGTATTACAAAAGAAAAAATAAGACAGACCAGCAAGATACTTCCTAATGCTATCAGATGTATGAGACAAAATATGTAATGCTTAATTGAAAGCAGGATCATAGGACAAGAAGGGACAGGAACTGGTCTAATGGACACAGGGAACCCAGGGTGGAAAGCAGGAGTGTGGGAATTGCAACTTAAGTCACAAAATAATATGTCTACAAATTTTTAAATGATCAACTTGACCTGTAAACATTAACCTGAAGAACAATTTTAAAAAATGAAAAAGAAAAAACTTGATGAAAACACTCTGAACATACTGTATAAATATTAAATATTTGAAATAATTTTTAGTAGGAAATTCTTGACTTAATACTACAAAAGACTCTAAAGCCAAACTTAATTTTGATGTAGGTAACATTTCACTACTAATAGTAGTCACATAAAATTGATAAAAATTTACTCTGGAAAAGTAGACATTCAAATTATGCTATCATAAATAATACATCAATACATGCAGTAAAATGTTTCATACTTTAATATTCACCTCAGTTCCAAGCTGAAGAACTGTCATAGCATTATGTAAAATGAATATTTCATCACAAATGTAGATTTAAGATCATACACAAGTATATAATTGTTTAGAAAACATCATCACGATAAACTATAATTACACATAATTAAAAGAATGCTGTCTAATGTTTTTTCATTTAAGCTATTCCTATTGTCTTGAAAGATGAGTTTCAAATCTGACCAAACTCTCTCAGCACTGGCCTGAATAACTGATGCTTCTGAAACTACTGAACAATTTCACGTGACTGAGGATATTTTGAATGATTTTCTTCCCCAAATTCAAGAATATCCTTTTTCCTCACAACTGTTTGTGCACTATTAAAGCTCATTAATATAAGTCAGTATTTATAGTTTTTTATTTCAATTTTTTTCATTTTAAAAAATAACTGTCATCAACATCATCTGAAGTGCACGTATTTCCTGATTTGCTTTCCTTTGTTACACATTCAATCTTGCTCCTTGCAGATTTTCTATCATTTCCCAAATGCTTTCTAAAAGTAATATGACCTTTATAACAAGGAACTAGATAAATTTCTCCTACTATGCTATCATTTTCAATAATCTTTTCCTCTGATGCTAATTTTTTTATTATGATTGAATTAAAATGTATATTCTCATATAAATTTGCATGCTAAACTATATGCAGCTTCCATTGCTCTCCTTGCGTGGTGACAGCACACTTTTCCTCTCTGCTCCCTACATGTCTTATCTTCTCAACAGCCTCTTATCTTCTCCACTCCACCCATTCCCCTTCCTCCAGTATGAGGTCAACAGGATGACCTCCTATACATGGCTAGAACCATAAAATGCCCACATAATGTGGTCCCTTTGCGTCACCAAGTCCAATCTATGGCTGTCCAAAAAGTTGATCTTCATTATGATTTATGGACAGGGGCAACATCAGGACCAGGGGCCATACTCTCAGGGGAACTCTGAAGTCTCTGGACCATGAATTGTGGTCTTTTAGTGGAGATCTCAGGGTGTACCCCTATTTATACTTGTGTTGCCAGTGAGACTGAACTTTATGAGCTCCACTGTGGCTATCACTGGTGGTGGCCAGATACCATCTGGTTCTTCTGATCACAAGTCGATGTAGACATCCACTCACCTGGGTCTCTGTCTTCTGGATCCTCTTTCTCCCATGTCGTTATGGACCTTGGTGATAACCTGTTCTTGCTAAGTTGGGACCATTTGCTGTACCCTCAGATGGCAGCATGGCAGCTTTTAAGACCCTAGACACCGCTCACCAATGTGGGGTGTGGAGAGTCTTTGTTAGCAAAATGCTAGCTGTGCAAATTGGCCTCAATTTCCCCAGAGAGCACAGTCCCCGGCCCCCAGCTCCAGCTGCTCTGTCCTTGTAATATTGGGTTAAGATGGGAGGAGTACACAAGTTGTGTTGAAGTTCCTTTAATATTGATCTTCCTACTAATATGTGCTGTCACCAATTTCACCCAACCAAATTTCTAACAACTATCTAATCTAAACCCTCCCCTTTTCACCCTCCCTCCTTCTCCTCCCTTGCAGCCATCAAAGAGTCTTTTCTTCTATGCATAAGTCTGTTTTTGAGTTCTTATCGTGGGGGTCTCATACAATATTTGTCCTTTTGTTGCTGACTACTGTCACTCAACATAATGTCTTCCAGTTGAAACCAGGTTATGAGATGTTTCCTGGAATCATCATTGTTCTTTATCATTGCGTAGTGCTCCACTGAGTATATATACCATAGTTTACCTATCCATTGCTCTGTTGTTGGGTATCTGGATTGATTCCATCTTTTTGCTATTATGGACTGTGCTCTGATAAACATTCTTGTACATGTATCCATTTGCGGAGGTCCGCCATCAGCCTTGTAGACAAAGTCACGAGCTCCTGCAAATGACGGGCTGAAGCATCTCACCTGTGACATGTTTTTTAGCCTACTGTCCTTGATATTATTTGGCTTCCTAATCAAATTTTCTTCAAAAAGATACCCCCTCCTCTCCTGGCACAAGGATCAGGGGAGATGCCTTCTGAGAGGGGCCCCTTTTTACCACCCCCTTGGTCTATGAAATAATATCAGGAAAACCGTACAGGAATTTTCTGAGGAAAAAGAGCTCAGAGGAATGATCTCTAACACAGCCAGCTTTGAGAGCAACGAGGCCGGCCCAACCCCTGCTGACTTCCCCCAACTGCACATCCCCACCCATGTGAAAGGAATTATCCTCTTTAGAACAGCTTGAGAAGAACATAGGGTGGGGGACAGTAGATGTTTACTATCCCTGCAGGAGGAGATAAAGAGCAAAGTAGGAACAAATAGAGATCATAAACTTTAGATCCTTCCTCGTGAACCTTTTAACCTTGAGGTATAAGTAGGGCTGATTGAGCTCGAGGCATCCATAGGCCATTATCTAAAAAGCTTTGACAGTTAAAAGGATCACCAGGTTTCAGTTAACTAATAGCTCATGTGGCAGGGTAAAAAATTACATCACCTCAAGACCACGAGGATTTTGGTTTCAAATTTGCCAACCACGAGGTTTTGGTTTTGAACTAGCCAATAGATTGTGTGGTCAGTGGGCAGGGTAAAATTCACGTCACTCTTACTATAAAAACAATAAAGACAGACAGCCTTCTCTCTCTTGCTCTCTGGGTCGGGCTGCCTTAAACCAGAAAAGTCTTTTCTGTCTCCTTGATTCATTTCCCGCCGCGCCTCTCCCTCCCTCCGTGCGGGACCCTACGAAGTGTTGGGACCGGCTCCCGGCATCCATTGGTGTGAATGGCCTTGATTCTGTAGGACACATTCCAAGTGGTGGAATTATTGGGTCAAATGATATATCTATATCCATTTTTTTTTTAAGAAAGTGCCAGATTGCTTTCCAAAGAGGATGGACCATTTTACAACCCCACCAACAGTGTAGGAGAGTTCCAATCTCTCTACAGCCTCTCCAGCATTTAGTTTTTAGTGGTTTTTTTTTTGGATCACGGCCAACCTTGGTGGGGTGAAATGGTATCTCGCTGTCATTTTGATTTGAATTTCTTTAATAGCTAATGATTGTGAGAATGTCCACACGTGTTTTTCGGCTGCCTGGATCTCCTCTTCAGAGAAGTGGCTATCCATCTTCTTTGCTCGTCACTTAATTGGATTATTTATCTTTTTCTTGTTGATATTTTGTAGTACCTTATAGATTATGCAGATCAGGTGTCAGTCTGACATAGAGTTGCCAAACATTTTTTTCCCATTCTGTGGGTGGCTTTTCAATTCTTTTAATAAAATCTTTGGATGAGCAAAAGTGATTGATTCTTAGTAGTTCCCATTTATCTGTTTTTTCTTCTGTTTGTGGTTTCTTTGACAGTTTGGAGTCTGTCCACATTGTGTATTAAAGCTTCCATTGTTGTTCCTACTTTTTCTTGGGTGGACTTTATCGTTTTAGATTTGATATTCAGGTCTTTTATCCAGTTTAAGTTGAGTTTTGCATAATGTGTAAGATATGGGTCTTGTTTTAATTTAGTGCAGATGGATATCAAATTTTGCTAGCGCCATTTGTTGAAGAGAGGTCTGTTATTTCTCTGGTTAGATTTGTTCCTAGGTACTTTATTTTCTTAGGGGTTGTAGTAAATGGTATTGATTTGGTGATTTCTTCCTTAATAAACTCATTGTTGGTATAAAGGAATCTTACTGATTTACTTATGTTTATCTTGTACCCTGAGACTTTGCTGAACTCTTCTATCAGTTTGAGTAGTTTCCTTATGGATTCTTTGGGATTCTCTGTATATACAATCATATCATCTGAAAATAGGGAGATTTTTAGTTCTTCTTTGCCGATGTAGATGCGCTTTATTTCTTGCTCTTGTCTAATTGCTCTGGCTAAAACTTCTAGTACAATGTGGAATAGGAGAGGTGAGAGTGGGCATCCTTGTCTAGTTCCTATTCTCAAGGGAAATTGTTCCAGTCTCTCCCCATTCACGATGACGTAGGCAGTTGGCATTGAGGAATTGGCCATCTATTCCTATTTTGCTGAGAGTTTTTAGTGTGAACGGGTGTTGGACTTTTTCAAATGCCTTTTCTGGATCAATAGACAAGATCAGGTGATTCTTGTCTTTTGTGGTATTTATGTGGTTGATCACATAACTGTTTTTCTGATGCTGAACCAACTTGGTCATGATGGATTATTATTATTATTATTTTTGATATGTTGTTGTATTCTATTGGCAAGAATTTTGTTGAAGATTCTTGCATCTAGATTCATGAGTGATATCGGCCTGTAGTTCTTTTTTGCTGAGTCTTTCCTTGGCTTTGATTCAGGGTTATGCTGGCTTCATAGAATGAATTGGGGAGTATTCCACCCCTTTCTATACTGTGAAATAGTCTCAGTAGTATTGGAGATGACTCTTCTCTAAAAGCTTGGTAGAAGCCATCTGGGCCTGGGCTTTTTTTGTTTGGCAGTTTTTTTGATTACTTTTTCAATCTCTTCCTTTGTGGTGGGTTTATTAAGTTGTTTTGCTTCACGTTGTGGTAATTTGGGTAGGTGATATGAATCAAGAAATTTGTCCATTTTCTCTAAGTTTTCAAATTTGTTAGAATACAGTCTTTCATGGTATTCAGCTATGATATTTTTGATTTCTGCTGGATGTGCTGTGGCAACTCCCTCTCATTTCTTATTTATTTGTTTTCTTTCCTGTTTTTCTTTACTAAGTTTAGCCAATGGTTTGTCAAATTTGTTAATCTTTTCAAAAAACAGCTTTCGGGCTTTTCAGTTTTTTCAATTGTTCTTCTATTCTCTAATTCCTTTAGTTCTGCTCTGATCTTTATGATCTATTTTCTTCTGGTGCCTGAGGGGCTCCTCTGTTGTTCCCTCTCTAGTTGTTCAAGCTGTAAAGTTAGTTCTTTGATTTGGTTTCTTACTTCCATCCAGATGTGTGCATTTATGGAGCTAAACTGACCTCTGAGCATCACTTTCGCAGTGGTAGGAAGTGTTTTCATTCTCATTGGAATCCATAAATTACTTTCTTTCCTCCTTGATTTCATCTATAACCCATTCTTTTTTGAGCAAGGTGTTGTTCAGTTTTCATGAGTTCTACCTTCTATATATGTTTTTTCTCCTGTTGATTTCAACTTTTATGGCTTTATGATCTGAGAAGATGCTTTGCATTAATTCAGTGGTATGGATTTTACTGAGAATTGCGTTATGTCCTAACACATGATCTATCCTGGAGAATGTTCCACGTGCACTGGAGAAGAAAGTGTAGTTGTCCGCTGATGGGTAGAAAGTTCTGTATACGTCATTGAGGTCTAGTAGAATAATTGTTGCAATAAGGTCTTCTGCGTCTTAATTGAGCTTTTTCTAGATGACCCGTCCAATATTGAGAGTAGAGTGTTGAAGTCTCCTACTATTATTATGGAGTGATCTATCTCCTTTTTCAGTGTAGTCAGTGTTTCTTTGACATATTTAGGTGTTCTAATATTAGGTGCATAAATATTTGATATTGTTGAGTCCTGCTTGTGTATTGAACCTTTCAGCAATAAATAGTGTCCATCCTTGTCCACGATGGTGGATTTTACATTAAAATCGATTTTCTCTGAGATTGGAATTGCCACACCTGCTCTTCTCTGATCATTGTTAGCTTGATATATATTCTTCCATCCTTTGATTTTTAGTGTGTTCATATCTTTAAGTCTAAGGTGAATTTCTTATAGGCAGCATATAGATGGGTCATGTTTTTTGATCCAAGATGTCACTTGATGTCTCTTTACTGGAGCATTCAGTCCATTCACATCCAATGTAATTACTGATAGATATGTGTTCAGTGCTGCCACTGTGATTTGTTTATTTTTGTGTTGATGTTTTCCGTGTTGTTCTTATTAATCTGTTCTGTGACTTTCTTCTTTGTGTGTTGATTTTTCACCTTTGTCAGAGTTGGTTTTGTGGTTGTTGAGACTCCCGTATTACATTTCTTGGTATGGTATATTACTTCTTTATTATACTTTACAGCTGCCCCTGTAATTCTGCTTAATAAACTATATATAAACCCGATTTTGATTGCTACCAGTCTTGTCAACTTCCTCTCCATCTGGAAGGACTATAATGACTGTAGTACATCCCTCTTTTTAATATGATGATACCCTACTTTACATGATATGATCACTAGATCGTTTCTTTTGCTGTTATAGCTTTGAGTATGTTTGGAGCCTTCCTTAACTGAATAGGATTGTGGATAATGTGTCCTTCTAAACTCCAAAGTTAGCAGTTTTGTTCTTCCAAGACAAGAGATTCTTTTTTTTTTTATTATGACTAAGTGAAAATGTACATTCCCATATAAATTTACATGCCCACCTATATGCAACTTCCACTGCTCTCCCTGCCCGGTGACAGCACACTATTCCTCTCTGCTCCATATATGTCTCATCCTCCCAATATCTGAGGGCACAGCAAATGGTCCCAACTCAGCAGGAATGGATGATCACCAAGGACCAAAGTGACATGGGATAAAGACAACCCAGAAGATAGAGAGACCCACATGAGTGGGTGTCTACGTAGACTTGGGACCAGAAGAACCGGATGGTGCCTGGCCACCACCAGTGATAGCTGCGATGGAGCTCACTAAGTTGAGTCTCACTGGCAACACAAGAATAAAAACGGATGCACCCTGAGATCTCCACTAAAAGATCACAATTGATGGTCCATTGACTTTGGGGTTCACCTGGGAGCATGACCCCTGGCCCTGATGCTACTCTAGCCCATAACTCATAACGAAGGTCCACTCTTCAGACACGAATGGATTGGACTTCGCGATGCAGAGTGACCATATTGGATGCACTTTATGGTTCTATGCATCTATAGGATATCATCCTGCTGACCTCTGGCTGGAGGAAGGGGAGTGGGTGGAGAGGAGGGGAAAGGAGACTGTTGGGGAGAGATTCTTTCAGTATTTCTTGTAGCTTTGGCTTGGTTTTTACAGAGACTCTGAGTTTCTGCTTATCTGTGAATGTCTTCATTTCATTTTCATATTTGAAAGCTAGTTTTGCAATTTCTATAATTCTTGGTTGGAAGTTCTTCTTCAAGGCTTTCAATGTGTCATGCCACTGTCTCCGTGCCAGCATGATTTCTGCTAAAAAATCCGATGAAAGCCTACAGGGTTTCTCTCTGAATGTTAGCTTTACTCTGAGTCTTGCTGCCTTTAAGAGTTTCTGCTTGTGTTTCATTTTGTTCAGCTTGATTACAATATGTCTTGGAGTCTTTCTATTGAGCTCTATGTTGAATAGTGTTCGATACCTATCTTGGATATCTATATTCTCTTCTTTCATAATATCTGGGAAGTTTTCTGTGTTCTCAGGTATGTTGTCCTGTGAAGGAACACCAATTAATTGTAGATTGTTCTTCTTAATAGAGTCCCACATGCTTCTTAAAGCTTCTTCATTTTTCTTGTTTCTTTTTTCTGATTTCTGCTCATAGATGCTGGAGTCAGTGGCTCTGTCTTCCAAATCAGAAATTCTCTTGTCCATTTGTTCCATTCTGTTTTCTTGGCTTTGAATTGAAGTTTCTGTGTCTTTGATTTTGTTCCTATCTGTTGGATTTCCAAGTACTGATGTTTCATCAGATCGAACAGCTTGCTTAATTTTTCATTTTGCTCTGCTACATTTTGTATAAGGTCTAGGAGGGCTCTCTATATAATCTTTTATATTCACTTTCTGATAGTTTCAGAAAAGCTTCTTCATCTGGGAAGTTCTGAGTTGGTTTCTTTCAGGGACATTCTGTTGCCATTAGTGACTTCCAAGTAACCATCTTCTCCAACTTCTGTTGCTTTTTGGGCTTCATGTGGGTCAATAGAGGCTGGGAGAGATGCTGTGAAAATGGACCACAGTTGTTTCTCTAGGCCATCTTAACATAAGAAGTAAAAAGCATTTAACAACTTCCAGAGTCAGTCAGGTTTTCAGATGTATATGTTCCTCTTCCCAGTTGGTAAAGTAAGCACCTCTGTGTTGAACCCCAGATGTTATAAACTTGCTCATAATATAAGCCTGCTGGCTTGTGCTGTTGGGCCCCATCTACAGGCAATACTGTGCAGAATTCTGATTTTCTATTGGAAAAGCTGTCTCTTCTGGGTAGGCACTGCCTCCCTGCCCAGGAAGTAGGTCCAGATGAGGCTCCATATGAATGACCACACCTCCCAGCAAAACAAGATGGTGTCCTGCATGAGCTGGCTAGCTGGCCGCGACCAGGCTCCTGGTGGAAAGAGAGGCTGAGAATGCCGAAATGGCCAAAGTTTACAGCCTCTGCCGCTGGTCCTCAGTTTCAGGCTACACTGAGCAAAACACCGACTGCCTGCCAGAAAAGCACTCTCCCCCTGGAAGGAGCCACCTTCCAGCCTAAGAACCAAGTCTGGCCAGGGCCTCTGCCTGGGTGTCTCTGTTTCCCAATAGGCCAGAGGAGCCGACATGTATAGAGTCCAAAGCCAAGCTCTCAGAACCTGGCAATTACACTTGCTGGTGCAACCAGCAGTGTGTCTTAGACCAGCAGCTAGTCAAGTCCCAGTCTGCACACCGACCAAGACAGAGGAAAAAAAATTGAAATGGTGAGTTACCTTCGGTCTGTGCAAACTTGTGCTCACTGAGAGTGGGGTCAGTGATAGAGAGGTTTTGCATTCAGGAATATGAAGTCAAATTAACAGCCCTATGCTGCATCCTAGGGCTCACTAGGATTCTGGAAGGCTCCATTTAATTATCATTTAAGGTCTTGGTTTCCAGAGGGATTTAGGGAGATGTGCGTTTAGTCCACCATCTTCACTCTGCCCCTTGATGTTAAATTTTTTAATCAATGTATTTCTAAGAGTATTTTTTAATCAATGTATTTTTAAAAGTTCTTAATTTAACCTTACTTCCTACTCACATACCAAAAACACCACTTGTGGTTAATTATTCTTTTTTTTTATTATTAAATACAAAATAGAAGTGTACATACTCTGTGCTTACAATATTGGGTTAAGATAGGAGAAGTACACAAGTTGTGCCAAAGTCCCATTAATATTGATCTCCTTACTAATGCACATTGTCACCAATTTCACTTCTTTGTCTTCTTGCTTTGTGCTGCATTGTATTTATCCATATGGTGATGGTTCAGGTATGTCTTTACATTCACTGTATAGTATCCAACCATATATACATAATGCAAATTTTACACTTGTTTTTATTTTCAAACTCGAAAAATTATTAACATGGATTTTTTTAAATTATGATTAAGTGAAAGTATGTAATCCAAATAAATTCCACATGCTTGCCTATCTGCAGAGCCATCTGCTCTCCTCACCCGTGACAGCACATTCCTTCTTTTCACTCTATACTTTTAGTCTCCTCTTAATGAGCATCTATACCCTCCTTTCCACCCTCTTCTTCCCCATCTGGAAAGAAACCAGCAGGACAGCCTCCTATAAATGTACAAAACTATAAAGTACACATACCATATTCTCTCACTGTGTCCCTGAGTCCAGTCCATTCTTGTCTGAAGAGTTGACCTCAGTAGTGATTTCAAGTCAGGGCCAGCAGCAAGTGTAGAGGCCATATTATCAGGGGATGCTCCAGGCTGTTGGAACATAAATTATGGTCTTTTAGAAAAGTTTTTGAACTACACCCTTATTTTTCTCCTGTTGCCTCAGGGACTCTATATTGTGTCCCTATCATGGCTGCCTTTGATGGTGGCTGAGCACCATCTGGTTCTTCTGGTCTCATGCTGATGCAGTCTCCCATTCATCTGGGTCCTTCTGGCTCCTAGGCTCATTTTTCCTCGTGTCTTTGATGTTCCTGGTCATCAACTTTTCCAGATGGGTTGGGAGCACTTGGTGTTCCTCAAATGGCAGGTGGCTAGTGGTGCAGAAGACTGTCTTAGCTTAAGACTAGTCATGTCAATTGACCTTGAAGTCCCCTTAAAATACAGTTCCCAGACCCCTGTCTCTGCTATTTTATTCTTTGATATATTGGGTTGAGTGTAGGAAATCTTTCAGATTATGACATAGTCCAGTTATGCTGATCTGCTCTCTGTTGCATGATGTCACTCCCTTTACCTAACCAAATTCCTATTGATTATCTAATCTATGAACATCCCTCTCCCTCCTTCCCCACCCTTGAAGTCTTTGAAGAGTCTTTTCTTCTGTATTTAGTCTGTTTTTAAGATCTTACAGCATAGGTCTCACACAGTACTTGTCCTTTAGCAGCTGACTGATTTTGCTTATCATACCGTCTTTTACTGAAACAAAGTTAAATCATCATTGTTCTTTATAATTGCATAGTGTTCCATTGTGCATGTGTACCATACTTTGTTTATCCATTCATCTGTTGATGGGCACCTACTTTGATTCCATCTTTTTGCTACTGTGGACAGTGCTGCAATAAACATTTGTGTGCATGCATCAATTTGTGTGATGGCCTTTCTTTCTGTAGGATATATTCCAAGAAATCAAATTGCTGGCTCATATAGTATTTCTATTTCTAGCTTTTTAAGGAAGTTCCAAATTGCTTTCCAAAGTGGTTGTACCATTTTGCATTCCCACCAGCAGTGTAGGAGAGTTCCAGTCGCTGCACAGCCTCTCAAGCATTTGTTGTTTTCTGGATTATTGCCAACCTCATTGAGTGAGATGGCATCTCATTGTAGTTTTAATTTGGTTTTCTCTAATAGCTAATGATTGTGAGCATTTACTTACATGTTTTTTGGCTACCTGGAGGTCCTTTTTGGTGAAGTGTCTGTCGTTCTCCTTTGCCCATTACTTACTTGGGTTATTTACCTTTTTATTGTTGATATTTTGCAGTACCTTGTAGATTATGGAAACCAGACATTGATCTGACATGTAGTTGCCCAATGTTTTTTCCCGTTCTGTAGGTAGTCTTTTAACTCTCTTGATAAAGTCTTAGATGAGCATAGGTGTTTGATTTTTAATGGTTCCCATTTATCCCTTTTCTCTTCTGTAGTTTGTGAATTGTTGGTCAGATTTTGTAGTCTGTCTAAACAATGTATTAGAACTTCCATTGTTGTCTCTATTTTTTCTTGCATGATCTTTATCATTTTACATTTGATATTTAGGACTTTGATCCCCTTTGAGTTAGTTTTTGTATGAGGTGTGAGATATGTGTCCTTTTTTTTAGTTTTTTGCAGATGGATGCCCAATTTTGCCAATGCCATCTGTCAAAGAGTCTGTTTTTACCCTAGCTTACAATCTTTGGGCCTTTGCCAAATACAACTGTTTATAAGAGGAGGGTGATATTTCTTGGTTCTCTATCCTGTTCCATTGGTCTATATGTCTCTTTTTGTACCAGTGCCAGGCTGTTTTGACTATCATGATAGTGTAGTATTGTGAAGCCTCCCACTGTGTTCCCCTTCAGTAGTGTTTTACTTATCTGGGATTTCTTCCCTTTCAAACAAAGTTGGTGATTTGTTTCTTCATCTCATTAAAAATGGCACTGAAATTTGTATTGGGATTGCATTGTTTATGCAGATCACTGTGGGTAAAATAGACATTTTCATAATGTTAAGTCTTCCTAGGTAGGATTTTACTTCCTAGGTAGGATTCTCCACTTATGTAAGTCTCTTTTGGTTACTTGCAATAGGATCTGATAATCTTCTCTGTATAGGTCTCTTACTTCTTGTTAGATTTATTCCCAGATATTTTATCTTCTTGGGGGCTATAGTAAATGGTATTAATGTGGTGTTTTCCTCTTTGATGATCTCTTTGCTGGTGTAAAGGAATCCTACTGATTTACTTATGGTTATATCCTGTTACCTTGCTGAACACTTCTGTTAGTTCTAGTAGTTTATTTATGGATTTTATAAGGTTCTCTGTGTATATGATCATATCTTCTACAAATAGGGATATTTTTACTGCTTCTTTACCAATGCAGATGACCTTTGTTTCTTTAATTTGTCTGATTGCTCTGGCCAGAACCTCTAGCACAATGCTGAATAGAAGTGGTGACACTGGACATCCTTGTCTATTTCCTTTTCTCAGAAAGAATTCTTTCAGTCTGTCTCCATTCACGATGATGAGGGCAGTTAGTTTTGCATAGATGCCCCTTGTTGCATTGAGGAAGTTCCCTTCTATGACTATTTTACTGAGAGTTTTTAATATGAATGGGTGTTGAACTTCATCAAATGCCTTTCCTGCATCAATTGACAAAGTCAGGTGATTATTATCCTTTGTATTATTTATGTGATTGATCACATTAATTGTTTTTCTGATGTTAAACCAGCCCTGCATCCCTATTATGAATCGAAGTTGGTCATGATGAATCAGTTTTTGATGTGTAGCTGAATTCTATTGGCTAGGATTTTGTTGAAGATTTTTGCATCTAGGTTCATGACTAATATTGGTCTGTAATTTTCCTTTTTTGTGGGATCTTTCCCTGGTATCATCAGGGTTATGTTGGCTTCACAGAATGAACTGGGGAATATTTTGTCCTTTTCCATGTTGTGAAATAACCTCAATAGTGTTGGAATTCACCCCTCTCTAAAAGTTTGGTAGATTTCTCCAGTGAGGCTGCCTGGTCCAGGACTTTTTTGGTAGGGGTTTTTGATTACTTTTCAATTTCTTCTTTTGTGATGTTGTTTATTAAGTTGTTTTACTTCTCTTTAGTAGGTGATGTGAATCTAGAAATTTCTCCATTTCCTTTAGGTTTTCAAATCTGTTAGAGTACAGTTTTTTGTAGTATTTTATTATGATATTTTTTAATTTGTTTGGGTCTATTGTGACTTCTTCCATCACATTTCTTATTCAGGTTATTTGTTTCCTCTACTATTTCTCTTTTATGAGTTTAGCCAACAGTTTTTTGACTTTGTTGATCTTTTCAAAAAATAAGATTTGTTTTTTTAAAATTCTTTTAATTGTTTTTCTATTCCCTGATTCATTTAATGCTGCTCTAATATTTATCATCTGTTTTCATCTGGTGACTGAGGGGTTATTTTGTTATTCTCTTTCTACTTGTTCAGGTTGTAGGGTTCATTCCTTGTTTTGTGCTATTGACATGAATTTTATTGGGATTGCCTTGCACTGGATAGAATTCAAGAAATAAGAAGTAATATTGTTGTTGTTAGGTGTTGTTGAGTTGGTTCCAACTTATATTGACCTTATATGCAACAGAATGAAACACTACCTTGTCTTGCACTATGCCCACAGTCGTTTTTCTGCCTAAGCCCATTGTTGTAGCCACTGTGTCAATCCATTACATTGAAGGTCTTTCTCTTTTTTCTATCCTTCCCCTCTACCAAGCATGATGCCCTTCTCCACTGATCCTTCCTGACACATCTAAAATATGTAAGATGCAGTCTTGCCATTTTTGCTTCCAAAGAGCATTCTGGTTGTGCTTCTTTCAGAACAGATCTGTTTGCTCTTTTGATGGTCCATGGTACATTCAACATCCTTCTCCAACATCACAATTCAAAGGCATCAATTCTTTGTCAGTCGTCCTTGTTCACTGTCCAGTTTTGCATGCATATGAGTCAGTTGAAAATACCTTGGATTGGGTGAGGCTCACTTCAGTCTTATAGCTGTCATATTTACTTTTCGATACTTTAAAGAGATTCTTCGCAGCAGATTTTCCCAGTGTAATGTATCTTTTGATTTCTTGACTGCTGCTTCCACAGGTGTTGATTGTGGACCCAAGAAACAGCCATCAGGTAGGGAGGGAAAAGATACAGTGTCTTAGTCAGGCAGGGCTGCTCTAACAGAAATACCACAGAGTGCATGGCTTTAACAAAGGAAGGTTTATTCTTACACAGTCCGGTAGGCTACAAGTCCAAATTCAGGGTGCCCGCTCCAGGGAAAGGCTTTCCCCTTGTTGGTTCAGGAGAAAAGTCTGGTATTGCACCAGTCTTTGTCCAGGGAGCATCTTGGCACAGGAACCTCATGTGTGAAGGATGCGCTCTTCTCCTGGTGCTGCTTTCTTGATAGTTGTCATGGTTTGAATTGTGTCCCCCCAAAAATGTGTGCAGCCATGTGGCTGGGATATGGTTCCCAGTATCTTGGAAATGTCCTCCATTGTGTGGTTTTGCTAACCTGTATGTTAAAGGATTAGGGTGGGGCTGTGAATTCCTGCTATGGGGAAGTTTCCCTGGAGTATGGCTGGCCCCACCCTTAATGCTTTTAGCTTGCAAGGAATAAAAGGAAAAAGAACCAAGGACAATTTGAGAACCTCGCTACCATCAAGCAAGCAGCACCGGGAGCAGAGTGCGTCCTTCAGACCAGAGGTTCTTGCATCAGGACGCTCCCTGGACAAAGACTGATGCAATACCGGACTTTCCTCCAGAGCTGACAAGGGGAAAGTCTTTCCCTGGAGCGGACACCCTGAATATGGACTTGCAACCTACCGGACTGTGTAAGAATAAATCTTTCTTTGTTAAAGCCATCCACTCTGTGGTATTTCTGTTAGAGCAGCCCTAGCTGACTAAAACAATAGTACAAGGTTCCCAATTCTCTGCCCGCTTCTCTGTCCTTTTATCTCTCTTAGGATGAAAGTATTAAGGGTGGGGCAAGCCATACTCCAGGGAAACTCCCTTTACAGTACAGCAGGGAGGTCATCCTATGAAGGGATTTACAGCCCCACACTATCCCTTAACATACAGCATAGGAAAATCACAAAATGGAGGACAGTCACAAGATACTGGGAATCATGGCCAACACACATGGCTACACATATTTTGGGGGGGACACAATTCAATCCATGACATACAGTGAGCATCCCCTACTTGTCTGTCAGTGGAGGCTTGCTCATTGCTGTGATGCTAGAAGCTATGCCACTGGTATTTAGGTACCAGCAGGATCACCCACGGTAGACAGGTTTCAGCTGAGGTCACAGACTACGACAAACTAAGAAGAAGGACCTGGCAGTCTATTTCTGAAAAGAATTAGCCAGGGAAAATGGCATAAACGTTACTATTAGGACATGTTTAATAGTCACTATGTTACACTGCAGTCAAAAGCAAGTTTTAGGCTTTTATAACGTATTGAGAACAGAACGCATAAATACATTTGTAGAAATGAATTACAGCCAGTACATATGAAAATGCTCCCAAAGATGTATCATCAAAACATTACAAAAACTGAAATAACTTTAATTTTACATTAGTAGGGTTTGCTGATTTCTTCCATCTGAAATCTCACTTTACAACATTCGTGCATTTATCCAGCACATTTTGAAGAAAATTCTCGCTTCACAGTTGATACCGCCAAATTGCTTTCAGTTGCAATAATGCTATGTCTTACAATTCAAACATTAAATTTCTTTATGCTGATGTTTGTTAACATTTTGACTTGTGAGATAAACATCAAATTCAAACATGTAAGTACAATGTGTGAGAATGCATGTAAGCTGAAATTGAATACAAGAACAGAATCATCAAAAAATTATACACTATTTCTGTCTTGAATTTATATACCACACTTTTAAATGTGACTAATGTACTTTTAAAATGTTTACATTCCCTTGAGAAATTTCCCTGCACATGAAACTGTTCAGAACTTGATGCTGTTTACTAGCTCTTTCAGATTTCTGACTGCAAGTGTTTTCAGTCACTGAGTGCTTCTCACATCCTTGGTGAGTCTTCAGCAGGCACAGCTTGTCACGCTGTGAGAAAGCTAAGCACAGAGCAGAAATAGTGAACTCTGACTGGTCTGTGAGTCACTTCTCCTAACCACAGTCATCACCTAAGTATAGTTTTGACTGTATGACGTCACTTGCCAGAGCAATGAACTTTCTCCTTACTAGCCATGTGTCAGAGAAGCATTTAGCACAACCAAGTGCCGGATGTAACCAAGCTTGGGTATTCCAATGGTCTTGCTTGCAAATTAAAAATTATATTTAAACTGAAAATAGCAGAGTGAAAATAATAGTATTTTTCAGTTTTGGTTCGGGTTCAGAGAAACGTTTTTTTTGTATTTGGGTGTTTTGTTTTCACATTAGTGAAACAAATTAGTTTCACATTAGTGAAAACAAAGGTTTTTTGTTTGTTTTCAGTTTTGATTTTCACTTCTGTTCCAGTTCAAAGCCCTTGTTTTAACTGCCAACCTTTCAATTAGCAGCAAGGCATTTTAACATTACTGTACCAGGATTTCCCAGAATGTACATTACAGTCAAATTATTACCAATTTTTATTGAACCAGTCTGATTAATGGCAACCTCATGTGTGTTTGAGTAGAACTGTGCTCTACGGGGTTTTCATCAGCTCATTTTTCAGAAGCAGATCACTGGGCCTTTCTTCCAAAGCACCTCTGCATAGATTCGAATCTCCAGCCTTTCATTTAGCAGCTGAGCACGTTAGCTATCTGCACCATCCAGGTACCTCCAGCATCAAAGTAGAGCTTCAAAATAAAATGTAAAGAATGATTGAAAATTAATGAGATAATATGAGAAAATAAATCATTTTTGATTTCAAGCATAGCTTCTGATATAAATTATTACATAATTGTTCATAATATCTTCAAATAAAGAAAATGCCAACGTATTAATTGTGAAAGAAATTATTTCAGACCTACACTACCACTACCTGATAACAAGAAAAAAAGGATGACTAGAGTAGTAACTAGTTATTAGGAGTTTTATTTAAAATTTTTATCATGATATCTCTAGTGCCTCAAACAATGTTTAACACATAGTAAGTGCATAAATATATTCCTTGAATGAATGTGGGTGGCAAAATACATCAAAAGTTTAATTATTTTTTGTGTGTGTCCTTTAAAAGAATATGGAAGTCTCTAAATGTGCAGCTTTAGAGAAACTGTACATAAGTAGACTTGCCAGAAGTGTGCAAAATTCTAGATGGAGATACTCAACATTCATCTGTGACATAAATGTCTGTGAAAGGAGTAGGGAGGGGTGGATTGGAACCAAGTGTTCCTCCCTAGAATTCTGAGATAGCACCAACAATTTTCATTTGGCTGCTAACACAGAGGTTGGCAGTTGGACCCTCCCAGTGGTTCTGTAGAAGAAAGACCTAGTTATCTGCTTCTGTTAAGGTGACAGCCAAGAAAACCCCGTGGAGCAGTTCTAGTCTGTAACAAACCACTTGTGTTAGTTATCAAGGAGTGCTGTTGTAACCCAACTAAAACAAGTTTGTTCCGCCCGCCACTGACAGCCAAAATTCAGAGAAGGCATGGGGTTCAATGCTTTATTTTCAGATGGCCAGCAGATCTGGGGGACAGTGAGAATAGTTTCTCAAAAAACTGTCCCAATTTGGGTTGCATTTCTAGTGCTTTTTATAGCCAGAATTCAAAGGGGGTAGGGGCTTGTCACAGAACAATAGGAGTCACAAGTCTTCATTACATCATAGTCTGAATTAGGAAGAGGAAATGCAGACCTGTTAGTCTGGCGGGGAGGGGAGGTCATTAAGGCAGAGAATAGAATGTAGCTAAATAATTGTTTAAGTGACCTTGGGCTAGTCTGGTCTGAGGGAGGTTTTTAAGGAAGAGAATAGAATGTAGCCTAATAACCTGAGTGATCTTTGTTAGGCCTTTACACTTACCATCACTGTAACAGAAATACAAGTGAAAGCAGTTAGCAAATAGAAACCTAAACTCTCATGTCTGAGGAGGCTAGAAGTCCAAATTCAGGGTGCCAGCTCCAAGAAGGTTTTCTTCTCTGTCAGCTGTGGGAAAATGTCCTTGTCATAAATCTTCTCCAGTCAAGGACCTTCTCAGTGCAAGGACTCCAGATTCAAAGGATGTATTATTCTTCTGGCTCTTGATTCTTGGTGGAATAAGGTCCCCATGTCTCTGTGTCTGCTTCTTTTGTACCGTAGAATAGATTGATTTGAGACGTTGAGCTCTGTGTTTTGTATCACAGCTTAACTCCTTAACTGAAATTGATTCAAAGTTTTAAGAGACTAAGACTCTTGGTGGCAGAATAAACTGGGTTCATAGCAACTGAAACTAGATTTCAGACTGCTGTTACTAAGGAACTTCAGAGCATTTTTAAGCCTCAGATATCAGTAGTCACTGTAAGGCATACCTACATTATGGCTGTATGCTGTCCTACGAGTTTCTTTCTAGATGAGAGAGGAGAGGGTGAAGAGGAGGAGAGGGGAAAGTGTTACGAGGATATGACGTGTATAGAATGTAAGGAGGAGTGTGCTGTCACCAGGCAAGGAGAGCAGAAGGAGCTGTAGATAGGCAGGCATACAAATTTAATTTGAATTGTATACTTTCACTTAATCACAATTAAAAAAAATCTGGTCAGGGATGGAGTCAAGATGGCAGTCTAAGCACACGTTTCCTTATGTCCCTCTGGAAACCAAGACCTGAATTGATAATCAAACAGAGCCTTCTGATCACCTAATCAGCCTCAGGACACAGCACAGGGCTGTTAACTGGGACTTCATACCACTGAGTGAAAAACCTCCTCGCCTTCACTGACTCCTGCTCCTGGCTAGCCCTGGCTCTCACGGATGGAAGGTAAATGCACCACTTTGACTTTTTTTTCTCTGTCTTGGCCGGTGGGTGGAGCTGGGTCTTGCCTAGCGGCTAGACTCATACGCGCTGCTGGGGGGGTAGGCAGGCGAAATTCCCATATTCTGAGAGCCAGGCTAAAGACTCTGTTAACCTAGCCACTTTGAGCCTTTAGTTTTATATCTGCGTCAGCGGGGTTTGAATGGAATTCTGCAGTCAGTGTGTGGGACGTCATGTTGGTACCGAGATTTTAGCGGGACCTAGTTCTTAGCCTGGGAGCCAGCACCTGCAAACAGGACAGTGCTTCTCTGACAGAAAAGCAGTAATTTTCCCAGTGCCACTCTACTGAAAAGAATTAGCCAGGGAAAATGGCATAAACGTTACTATTAGGACATGTTTAATAGTCACTATGTTACATTGCAGTCAAAAGCAAGTTTTAGGCTTTTATAACGTATTGAGAACAGAACGCATAAATACATTTGTAGAAATGAATTACAGCCAGTACATATGAAAATGCTCCCAAAGATGTATCATCAAAACATTACAAAAACTGAAATAACTTTAATTTTACATTAATTTTACATTGCAGGCCCTGCAACAGAAGCAGAGTAATCACTACCTCTCGGCACTTTTAGACCCACTGTCTGCTGCCTGTGTGGAGGACACCATCTTGGATACAGTGGCCGCAGCTGGACCTAATTCTTAGCTTGGGAGCCAGAGCCTGCCCACAAGAGAGCGCTTTTCTATCACAAAACCAGTACTCGACACAGTGTCGGCTAAGGCTAGGCCCTGTCAGCAGAGGCCAACAGGGCAGTAGCATTGCTGTATTCTGAACTAGTTTGTATCATCTGGGGTTGGATATAGTGGTGCTTACTTTGTCAGATGAGAAGAGAGACCTCTACACCTGAAAACCTAACTGACTTGTGAAGTAGTCAGATATCTTTTGCTTTACATTTTAAGACAGCCTACAGAAACATTTGCAATCCATCCTCATAGTACCTCTTCCAGCCTCTACATATTTACATGGGACCCAAAAAGCAACAGACAATTGTGGCATACAAGAAATCACCCATGGTTTCAGAAAGCTCCGAAACAAAGCAACCAAGGAGTTTTCCAGATGAAGAAACTTTTATAAAAGCATCAGGAAGTGAATACAAAATGATTATATACAGAGCCCTTCTAGACATTATGCAAAATGCAGCAGAACAAAATGAAAAATTAAGCAAGCTGTTCGATCTGATGGAACACCAGTACTCTGAAATCCAACAGATCAAGAACAAAATCAAAGATATAGAAACTTGAAAGCAAAGCCAAGAAAACAGAATGGAATAAATAGAAAAAAGAATTTCTGACTTGGAAGACAGAGCTACTGATGCCAGCATCTATGAGCAGAAATCAGAAAAAAAGAAACAAGAAAAATGAAGAAACATTAAGAAGCATGTGGGACTCTATTAAGAGGAACAACCTTCGATTAATTGGAGTCCCTGAACAGGGTGAGACATCCGAGAACACAGAGAGTATCGTTGCTGAGCTGCTGAAAGAAAACTTCCCAGAAATCATGAAGGAAGAGAATATAGACATCTCAGATGCGTATTTTACACCACCCAATATAGATCTCAAAAGAAAGACTCCACGACATATTATAATCAAGCTTAACAAAATGAAACATAAGCAGCAACTCTTAAAGGCAGCAAGACTCAAAACAAATCTAATATTCAGAGTGAAACCCTGTAGGCTCTCGTCAGATTTCTCAGCAGAAACCATGCTGGCACAGAGACAGTGGCACGACACATTCAAAGCTTTGAAGGAGAAGAACTTCCAACCAAGAATTATATATCCGCAAAACTATCTTTCAAATACAAAAATGAAATTAAGACATTCCCAGATAAACAGCAACTCAGAGACTTTGTAAAAACCAAACCCAAACTACAAGAAATACTGAAAGAAGTTCTTGTCTCTGGCTTAGAAGAACAAAACCACTAACTTATATTTTAGAACAACATGCTACTCAATACTCAACTCTTTTAGGGAAGACTACAAAGTCAATCACAGCTTTGATAAAACCACAGTAAAGATGCAGAAGACCTCATTGCCACAATTAACCAACTAAACCTCATTGATATATACAGAACTTTCCACCCATCAGCAGACAACTACACCTTCTTCTCCAGTGCACATGGAACATTCTCCAGAATTGACCATGTGATAGGCCATAACACAATGCTCAGCAAAATCCATACCATTGAATTACTGCAAAGCGTCTTCTTAGATCATAAAGCCATCAAAGTTGAAATCAATAGTAGAAAAAACATAGATAGAAAATGGAACTCTTGTACAACATCTTGAACAACATCTTGCTCAAAAAAACATGGTTATAGAGGAAATCAAGGATGAAATAAAGACATTCATGGCTTCCAATGAGAACGAAAACACTTCCTACCAGAAACTATGGGATACAGTGAAAGCAGTGCTCAGAGGTCTGTTTATCTCCATAAACGCACACATCTGGAAGGAAGAAAGAAACCAAATCAAGGAACTAACTCTACAGCTTGAACAAATTGAAAGAGAACAACAGAGGAACCCCTTGGGCACCAGAAGAATCGAGATCATAAAGATTAGAGCAGAGCTAAATGAATTACAGAATAGAAAAACAGTTGAAAAAAATGGAAAAGACCAAAAGCTGGTTTTTTGAAAAGATCAACAAAATTGACAAACCACTGGCTAAACTTACTAAAGACAAGCAAGAAAGGAAACAAATAACCCAAATTAGAAATGAGAGGGGAGCTGTCACCACAGATGCAACAGAAATCAAAAATATCATAACAGAATACTATGAAAAACTGTACTGTAACAAATTTGAAAACCTAGGGGAAATGGACCAATTCCTTGACTCATATCACCTACCCAAATTATCACAACGTGAAGCAGAACAACTTAATAAACCCAACACAAAGGAAGAGATTGAAAATGTCATCAAAACACTGCCAACGAAAAAAAACCCTGGCCCAGATGGCTTCACTGCAGAATTCTACCAAGCATTTAGAGAAGAATTATCTCCAATACTACTGAGACTATTTCACAGTATACAAAGGGATGGAGTACTCCCAAACTCATTCTATGAAGCCAGCATAACCCTGATACCTAAGCCATGGAAAGACCCAACAAAGAAAGAGAACTACAGACTCATATCACTCATGAATCTAGATGCAAAAATCTTCAACAAAATTCTTGCCAATAGAATACAACAACATATCAAGAAAATAATCCATCCTGACCAAGTAGGATTCATACGAGGGATGCAAGGCTGGTTCAACATCAGGAAAACAATTAATGTGATTAACCACATAAATAACACAAAAGACAAGGATCACCTGATTTTGTCCATTGATGCAGAAAAGGCATTTGGTAAAGTCCAACACCCATTCATGCTAAAAATGGGCATAGACGCAAATTCCTCAACACAATAAGAGCCATTATACAAAGCCAATTGCCCACATCATCCTGAATGGAGAGAGACTGAAAGACCTTCCCTTGAGATCAGGAACTAGACAAGGATGCCCACTGTCACCTCTCCTATTCAACATTGTGCTAGAAGTTCTAGCCAGAGCAATTAGACAAGATGAAGAAATAAAGGGCATCTGCATTGGCAAAGAGGAAGTTAAAATCTCCCTGTATGCAGATGATATGATTGTATATGCAGAGAACCCCAAGGAATCTATAAGTAAGCTACTCAAACTGATAGAAGAGCTCAGCAAAGTGTCACGATACAAGATAAACGTAAGTAAATCAGTAGGATTCCTTTATACCAACAATGAGATTGTTAAGGAAGAAATTATCAAATTAGTACCATTTATGATAGCCTCTAAGACGATGAGGTACCTAGGAATTAATCTAACCAGAGAAACAACAGACCTTTACAAAGAGAACTACAAGCCCTTACTACAAGAAACTAAGAGAGACTTAGATAAATGGAAAAACCTGCCCTACTCATGGATAGGAAGACTTAACATTGTGAAAATGTCTATTCTACCCAAAGCAATTTATTTATATAATGCAATCCCAATACAAGTTCAAGCATCATTTTTTAATGAGATGGGGAAACAAATCACCAACTTTGTTTGGAAAGGGAAGAAGCCCCGGATAACTAAGGTATTACTAAAGAAGAAGAACACACTGGGAGGTCTCTCATTACCCAACCTTAGAACATACTACACTGCCACAGTGGTCAAAACAGCCTGGTACTGGTACAAGAACAGACAAATGGTTCAATGGAACAGAAATGAGACCCTAGAGATGACACCATCTGCCTATGAACAGTTGATATTCGACAAAGGCCCTAAGACATTAAACTGGGGTAAAAACAGTATCTTCAACAAATGGTGCTGGCAAAATTGGTTATCCATCTGCAGTAAACTGAATCAAGATCCATATCTTACACCTTATACAAAAGCAACTCCAACTGGATAAAAGACCTAAATATCAAACTTAAAACGATAAAGCTCATACAAGTAAAGGTAGCAACAACAATGGAAGTTTTAATACACAATGAGGACAGACTCTAAAATCTGTCAAAGAAATCACAATCAACAAAAGAGAAAATAGATAAATGGGAACTATTAAGAATCAAACTCTTTTGCTCATCCAAAGACTTTATTAATAGAATTAAAAGAATGCCCACAGAATGGGAAAAAATATTTGTCAATTCTATGTCAGACGAACACCTGATCTCCATAATCTATAAGATACTACAAAATATCAATAAGAAGAAGATAAACCATCCAGTTAAGCGATGGGCAAAGGAGATGGATGGACACTTCACTAAAGAGGAGATCCAGGTAGCTAAAAAACACATGCAGACATGTTCACGATCTTTAGTTATTAAAGAAATTCAAATCAAGACAACAATGAGATACCATCTCACCCCAATAAGGTTGGCCATGATCCAGAAAACACAAAACATCAAATGCTGGAGATGCTGTGGAGAAAGCAGTACCCTTCCTCACTGTTGGTGGGGTTGCAAAATGGTCCAGCCTCTTTGGAAAGCAATCTGGTGCTTCCTTAAAAAATGAATATCGATATACCATTTGACCCAGTAGTTCCACTACTTGGAATATATCATGCAGAATCAAGGCCTTTCACACCAACGGTCACGTGCACGAGAATGTTTATCGCAGTGCAGTCCACGATAGCAAAAAGATGGAATCAACTCAGATGCCCAACAACAGAAGAATGGATACGTAAACTGTGGTACATATACTCAGTGGAGCACTACACAATGATAAAGAACAATGATGATTCCAGGAAACATCTCATAACCTGGTTTCAACTGGAAGACATTATGTTGAATGAAAGTAGTCAGCGACAACGGGACAAGTACTGGATGAGACCTCTACGATAAGATCTCAGAAACAGACTTGTGTATAGAAGAAAAGACTCTTTGACAGCTGCAAGGGAGGGGAGGGAGGAGGGTGAGGCAGGGAGGGTTTAGTTTAGATAGTTGATAGAAATCTGATTGGGACAAAGCGGTGATAGCATACATTAGAAACAAGAATAACATTAAGCGGACTTCAGCATAAATTGAGTACTACTTCCATCTTAACCCAATATTGCAAGGATAGAGTAGCTCGGGCAGGGGGCAGGGGACCATGCTCTTAGGCGAAATTGAGGCCAATTGGCACAACTAGCATTTTGCTAAGAGACCTCTCTGCACCCCACATGGGTGAGTGGCATCTGGGGTCTTAAAAGCTGCCAAGCTGCCATCTGAAGACACAGCAAATGGTCCCAACTCAGCAGGAACGGATGCTCACCGAGGGCCAAAATGGCATGCAGTAAAGACAACCGAGAAGACAGAGAGACCCACAAGTGTGGGTGCCTACATCGACTTGGGACAGGAAGAACCGGATGGTGCCCAGCCACCACCAGTGATAGCCACGATGGAGCTCACTAGGTTGAGTCTCACTGGCAACACAAGAATAAAAAAGGGTGCATCGTGAGATTTCCACTAAAAGACCTCAATTGATGGTCAAGCAGTTTCGGGATTCCCCTGAGAACATGGCGCCCGGCCCTGATGCTGCCCTTACCCATAAATTATAACAAAGTTCCACTCTTTTGACAGGAATGGATTGGACTTGGCAATGCAGAGTGACCATATATTGGTTGCACTTTATGGTTCTATACATCTATAAGATATTATCCTGCTGACCTCTGGCTGGAGGAAGGAGAGTGGGTGGAGAGGAGGGGAAAGGAGACTGTTGGGTAGATGAGACATGTATGGACCAGAGAGGAATAGTGTGCTGTCACTGGATAGGGAGAGCAGTGGAAGCTGCATATAGGTGGGCATGTAAATTTATACGGGAATGTGCATCTTCACTCAGTCATGTTAAATAAAAAAGAAAAAAAATCTGGTCATGAGTTAGAGAAGTTAAAAAGTCCCCAGGGTGCTCACCACCAATAGAAAAACATTCATGTGGGGTTGAGCTAGGCATAAGCTGGGCACAGAGGCACTAGGTTGCCTACCAGCCCCAAGAAAAGTTCTCATGCAATGGAGAAACAATGTAAAACAAAACATTGACCAAACCTCATAGCGGGTTCCCTCCTAGTTTTCCTTGTCTGTAGGAAACCCTGTTGGTATAGGAGTTGAGAGTTATGGCTGCTAACCAAGAGGTCAGCAATTTGAATCTACCTTGGTAGCTCTGTGGGGCAGTTCTACTCTGTCCTATAGCATCTCTATGAACTGGAATAGACTTGACAGTGGTTGGTTTTTTTTTTTGGTCAGGCAAATCAAAGTTTTACCCTAAGAGAATAGGATCCTTGCCATCTAAGACAAGTGAGCTTGGAGCATCCCTCTACTGGTATGGCAGTTTGGAGTTTATGTTCAAAATGCACAGTTGTTTGGTTTTTGAAAAATGGTTTGACTATACTAGAGGTAATGTGCAGTTTCAGTGGCCTGTGTGGGAAAGCGAGTTTGCACTATCCAACTGCTTTGTCTCTCTCTCTGTTTTTTTAATTTGGGAAATTTCTACTCAGTATTCAGATTTTGTTACTGCTTTCCATTTGCATTGCTGGGACACTCCCCTTGGACAGGATCCAGGAGAAACTGAGCTAGGCTGTGTGGACAAAGTCAAACTGAGTCTGAGAGAGACATGAGGTCTTTAAAAAAAAAAAAAAATAAGAGTTCAGAGAAGTCAAAAGGGTCCAGGATCCAACTACTTGAAACTTTTGACATGATGGATCTAGAATCTGTTTTGTTCTTTTGAAATGACTCAGCCTTACCCAAGACAGTGTGAAGTAGCAGTAGCTATTTTAAGAACTTCTACTCCTTGTTTGCTTTGTTTTGCGTTGTGCCATTTAAGAGTGCAATGCTGTTGTTGGTAGATGTAAAAACAAAACCATAGAGTAGAAAGTAGATATGTGGTCCATAAAAGCCAAACTGAACTGACCTCACTGACTAGTGAGTTTGTGATTCTCACTGCTGTTTCCTTTTTATCCTGAGAACTTAACTTTGACCTAGAGTGTCCTGTCTGGGTTTTTTTTGTTGTTATTTTGTCTGATAATGCGACAGAGGCTGAGAGCTGTCATGAGGTCATTTAAGTCTCAGTTCTTTCCTCCTCCAGACAAATGACTCCTTATGTGCTGCTATCTTCCTAAATGTCATGATTCACTAAAGATGATTTGGGCCTTCAGTCACTACTTACAGAAATTTTTAATATTAATTAGTCCATGTGGAATCAATTTATATTTTAAAACAGGGTTGTTTGTTGGTGTAAAAAAGCCTCAAAAACACAAAAATTAATCTGAAATTTCCTCTTAAAAAGATTCTCTAAAGTGCACAGAAGATAACCAAACCAAAACTAAACCCACTGCTGTTGAGTCAATTCCAACTCATTGTGACCCTATATGATAGGGTCTGGTGGATTCAAACTGCTGACCTTTTCATTAGCAGCTGTAGCTGTTAACCACTATGCTAACAGGTGCAGAAGACAGGTTTATGAAAATGTAATATGTTCCTACCTCCAGGTGATATTATCGATTTAGATTGTAATATTCCTTCAAGAAGTTTTATTTTTTCACGATTCATTTAGAGATAAATAAGCACTTTTTCAGTCAGCGTAATGCCCTCCAAATTCATCCACTTTATGAGAAGTTTCACAGATTTATCATTGTTCTTCATTGTTGCATAATACTCCATTGTGTGTTTGCACCACAGTTTTTCCATTCATCTACTGATGGACATCTAGATAGTTTCCAACTTTTTGCTACTCTTAGCAGGGCTTCAATTAACATGGGTGTGCGTACCTCTATTTGTATGATTTATGAGGTTAGTTAAGGAGCCTGATCACCACAGCATATCACTTCATCATACAACTGCTAAACAACCGATCAACGCTTGAGAAATGTGACCACAGATATGGTAATTCCTCCTTACAGTTTATGACACAGCCACATGTGTGCAACACCTCAGAAGAACAATCTAAAGTAACCTAACCCCTGTTTCCATCCTGTTTTCAAACCATTGCCGTATTCTCCGGGAGGGCTCCTATTATGCAGTTGCTGACGTATCCTCCAAAACTTGGAGCCATGTCACTGCCGGAACCAGGAAGAACGTCACCAAGCCCTTCCCTTACCCATATAAGAGGACCCCCAAAATCTATACAAGGTCTTTCTCCACTCAAGGAAACTGGCTTGTTTCTTCTCTGGAACCTACTCTCGCTTAATAAAACATCGCTGCCAAGAAGATTGCATCCTCTTGCCTTGTCCTCCAGGAGCCCAGACTCGCTAGGCTGATCTCCTGAACCTGAACCAGGTCTTTAAGGAGTAATCAGGTACAAAGTCTCAACATAATGACTCCTGTTTCTCTAGGATATATTCCTAGAAGTGGGTTTCTGGATTATACAGTATTTATATTTCTAACTTTCTTAAGGAAACACCATGTTGTTTTCCAAAATGGTTGCATCATTTTGCATTCCTGCTAACAGTGACTTACAGTTCCAGTCTCCCTGTAGCCTCTGCAGAAGTTATTTCCTGTTTTTGTGACTCATGCCAGTAATGCCAAGGTGAAATGGTGTCTCATTGTGGTTTTGATTTGCGTTTCTCTAGTGACTGGTGATCAAGAGCATTTCCTTATGTGTCTGTTGACCACTTAAATATCTTCTTTGATGAAATGTCTGTTTCCTTTCTGTGATTTTTAATTGGATTGTTTATCTTTTTTCTTGTAAAGGTGTTGAATTTTCTTGAGCATTTTAGAGATTAGACCTTTATCTGACTTGTAACAGGCAATTATATTTTCCCTGGCTGTAGGCTGTCTTTTTACTCTTTCGGTGAAGTCTTTTGATAAGCACAAATGTTAGATTTTTAGAAGATGCCAATTATCTAGCTTATCTATTGAAGTTCGTTTATTGTTGGTTACAGTTTTATCCAGTTAATGAATAAATTTTGCAGAATGAGTTTAGTTTGGAAATGTCCCGTCTTTTATGTATTCTGAAATAGTTTGAGTAGTAATGGTGTAAACTCTTCTCTGAATGTTTGGTAGAGTTCTCCAGTGAAGCCACCTGGGCCTAGATTTCGTTGTTGGGAGTTTTTTAATTGCCTTTCAGTCTCTCTTTTCTTCTTATGGCTTTGCTCAGCTTTTCAGCATCATTTTGTGTTACTTTGGGTAGGTAGTGTGTTTCTAGAAGTTTGTCCATTCCAAATTTGTTGTAGTAGAGTTTTTCATAATAGTCCGTTACGATCTTTTTTTGAAATAAAGTCTCTTTTGAGTGTATTGCAGTGTCTCCCATGTCATTTATTATTTGGGTTATTTGAGTCTTTTCTGGTTTTTCTTTTTTTTAATTGGGGCAATGTTTGTCCATTTTGTTGAGCCTTTCATAGATCTTTCAGTTTTGTTGATCCTTTCTACAGTTTTCTATTTCATTTATGTCCTCTGATTTTTATATTATTTGCTCTTATTCTGGTGGTTGAGGGAAACTGTGGTGGTGTAGTGGGGTAAGTGCTACATCTGCTAACCAAAAGCTTGGCAGTTCAAGTCTGCCAGGCACTCCTTGGAAACTCTATGGGGCAGCTCTACTCTAGCTGATAGGGTTACTATGAGTCGGACTCAACACAACAGCAGTAGGCTGTTTTTTTTGGTTTCTGGTGGCTGTGGGCTACTTTTGCTGTTTATTTTCTACTTGTTCCAGTTGTGTATCTTGAGTATTGCTTTCTCCCTTTTTTACTTTTTCGATATGGGTATTTAGTGCCATATATCAACTTCCAAGTTGTGCCTTTGTTGCACCGCGGAAGTTTTTGGCATGATGTCTTTTCATTCTCATTTGATCCTAGGAATTTTTTTATTCTATCTTAGATTTCTTCATTAATTCAGTGGTTTTCAAGCAAGATGTCATTCAGTTTCCACGTTATTGTTTTTTTCTTGTTCCTCCTGTTGTTAATTTCTACTTCGATAATGCTGTGGTTAGAGAAGATACTTTGTATTATCTCAGTGTTTTGGATTTTATTGAGTATTTCTCTGTGGCCCAAAATGTGATCTATTCTGGAGAATGTTCTACACGTGCACTGGAAAATAATGTGTACTTTGTAACGCTTGAGTGGAGTCTTCTATACATATTTGTGAGGTCATGTTGGCTGATTGTACCGTTTAGTTCTCCTGTATCTCAGCTGAGTTTCTTTCTAGATGTTTTGTCCTTTGCCGAGAGTGATGGATTGAAGTTTCCTACTATTATTATGGAGCTGTCAGTTTCTTTGTCCAGTGTGAATATGGTTTGTTTTGTGTATTTTGGAGCCCTGTTATTGGATGCATAAATGTTTATTATGGTTAAATCTTCATGATGTGTTGTCCTTTTAATCATTATGTAGTGTCCTTCTTTGTATTTTATACTGTGCTTTGTTTTAAAGTCTTTATTACCTTAAATTAGTATTGCAAATCATGTTCTTGGTAGCTACTTGCTTGATATTATTTGTTTCCATCCTTTGATTTTTTAATAAATTTATCTCTTTGCTTCTAAGATGTGTCTCTTTCAAACAGCATATTGATGGATCCTGTTATTTTATCCATTCTATCACTCTCCCTCACTTTATGGATGCATTTAGAATAGTTATCTTTAGTGTAATTGACAGGTGTGTGTTTATTGTTGTCATTTTGTTATGTGTTCTTTTGTGGTGCTCACATTTTCATTGTTCTTCTTACTCTTCTGTGGCGAATTCCTTTGGTTTTTGAATTTCTTTTATTTTTCCTCTCATAGAGTTTTGTTTTTATGGAGACATTATATTTTCCTTCTTCATTTTGATGATAAGTTTGTTAACATTCTTTGTTGGTTCACTGAAATTTACTTATATCTTCCTACATTTGTACCAGTCTATTGTTATGTGATATCACCTTGCCTTCCACTCTGGTAGAAAGTTCTAAATCCAAACTGCTTGTCATGGATTGAATTGTATACGCCCAAAAATATGTGTAGCCGTTTGCTTGGGCCATGATTCCCTGTATTCTATGATTGTCCTCCATTTTGTGATTTTGCTGTGCTGTATGTTAAAGGCTTAGGGTGGAATTGTAAATCCCTTCAGAAGATCACCTCCTTGCTCCACTGTAAAGGGAATTTCCCTGGAGTATGTCTTGCCCCACCCTTAATCCTTTCATCCTAGAAGAGACAAAAGGAAAGGGAAGCAAGCAGGGAACTGGGAACCTCACACCACCAAGAAAGTAGCCCCAGGAGAAGAGCATATCCTTGAGACCTGAGGTTCCTGGGACAAGATGCTCCCTAGACAAAAACTGATGTAATACCTGACTTGCCTCCAAAGCCAGCCAGGGGGAAAACCATCTCCTGGAGCGGACATCCTGAATTTGGACTTGTAGCCTACCAGACTCTGTAAGAATAAACCTCCCTTTGTTAAAGCCATCCACTCTGTGGTATTTCTGTTAGAGCAGCACTAGCTGACTGAAACACTGCTTAATCCCTCTTTCATTGTTCTGATGTTGCTGTCATTTACAGGTTAACCTCTCTGGTTCCCTGTTGCAATTCTTGTGATTTTTTTCTATTTTTTAAAAATATTTTATTGTTCTTTAAGTGAAAGTTTACAGTCCAAGTGAATTTGTGATACAAAAACTTGTTCACACATTGCTATGTAACTCTAGCTGCTATTCCCACCCTTTGATAGCACACTTCTTTCTACTCTGTATTTCACTTGCCCATTCAACCATCTCCTATCTGCCTCTACTTAAGCCAAGAAGTGCACTCTTCATCAATATCATTTTATGTCTTACACTCCAGTCTGATCTTTGTCTGAAAAGTTTGCTTCAAGAACGGTTTTAGTTCTGGGCTAACAGAGAGTCTGAGGGCCATGTCTTCCAGATATCCTCCAGTCTGTCATACCATCAAGTCTGGTTTTCTTACTGAAGTTTGAGTTCTTCACATCTGTTTTTCTCCCACTACGTCCTGGGCTGTATGTTGTATTCTCTGTCATGGCAGTCACTGGTTGTGGCTGGGCACCATCCAGTTCTTTTCGTCTCATGATGATGTAATCTCTTGATTATATGACCCATTCTGTCTCTTGGGCTCATATTTTCCTTATATCTTTGATGTCCTTCATTCTTCTGTGATCCACATAGTTAGGGGCCAACTGATGCTTCTTAAGTGGCCACTTGTGAGATTTTAAGACCCCAGATGCCATTCACTGAGGTAGTATGCAGAGCATTTTCCTTAAAAAACTTTTTTATGCTAATTGATCTGTATGTCCTCTGAAAACGTTGTCTCCAGACTCCTGCCACTGCTGCACTGTCTTTCAAAATGTTGGGTTATATTTAGGGAACTTCTTAACATTTCCTTTAGTCCAGTTGTCCTGACTCATTACTATGTGTTATCCTACCCTTCACCTATATTAATTCCTGTCTACTATCTAATTAATAATAACCCTATCCTTCATGTCCCATCTGAGAAGCTGGATTATACAAAGAAGAATGACATCAGAATTGGAGGACAACTCATTAACAACTTTCAGTGTGCAAATGACACCACCTTACTTGCTGGAAGTAAAGAAAATTTGAAACACTTCCTGATGAAGATCAAGGACCACAGCTTTCAGTAAGGATTGCACCTCAACTTCAAGAAAACAAAAGTCCTTACAACTGGACAAGTAATCAGCATCATCATAAATGGAGAAAGGATTGAGGTTGTCCAGGATTTTGTTCTATTTGGGTCCACAATCAATGCCCGTGGAAGCAGCAGTCAAGAAATCAAAAGATGCATTGCACTGGGAAAATCTGCTGCAAAGAATCTCTTTAAAGTAAAGAGGTCACTTTGAAGACTAAAGTGCATCTGATACAAGCCACAGAATTCTCAGTTGCATCATATGCATATGAAAGCAGGACAGTGAACAAAGAAAACAAAAGAAGAATTGATGCCTTTGAATTGTGGTGTTGGACAAGAATGTTGAATGTACCATGGACCACCAAAAGAACAGATGGATCTATTCTGGAAGAAGTACAACCAGAGTGTTCCATGGAAGCAAAGATGGGAAGACTGCATCTTTCATACTTTGGACATGTTTTCTGGAGGATCAGTCCCTGGAGAAGAACATCATGCTTGTAAGGTGGAGAGTCAGCAAAAAAGAGGAAGACCCTCCATGAAATGGATTGATACAGTGGCTGCAACAATGGGCTTAAGCATAAAAAGAATTGTGGACATGGCACAAGACCCAGCAGTGTTTTGTTCTGTTGTGCATAGGGTCACTATGAGTATTCAACGGCACCTAACAACGTAACAACAGCATCATGTTTCACCCTTGTAATCATCAAAGACTGCTGCATTCTGTGATTAAACCTTTTGCTGAGTATTTAGAACAGTGGTCTTATACAACATTTGTCCTTTTGCAATTGACTAATTTCACTCAGGATAATGCCTTCCAGAATTCCCCATGTTATGGAATGTTTCCCAAATTCCCAATTCCCAATTCTTTATCACTGCATAGTATACCACTGTGTGAATATACCATAGTTTGTTCATCCATTCATTGATTGATGAACACCTAGTTTGACAGTGCTGCAATAAACATTGGTGTGTATATGCCTGGTTTGTGGGATGGTCCTTATTTCTCTAGGATACATTAGAGGAAGTGAGATTGTTAGATCATATGGTATTTCTATTTTTAACTTTTTAAAAGTGCCACACCAATTTCCAAAGTGTTTATACCATTTTACATTCCCATCAGCAGTGTAGCAGTGTTCCAGTCTCTCCACAGCCTCTCCAACATTTATTATTTTGTTTTTTTGCATTAATGCCACCCATTTGGGGGATGAGATGGATCTCAGTATAGTTTTGATTTGGATTTATCTAATCGCTAGTGATCATGAGCATTTTCTCATATATCTGTTAGCTGCTTGAATGTCTATCTTGGTAAAGTGACTGTTCATATCCATTGCCCCTCCCCCTTTTTTAGTTGTTATTAAGTGAAAGTACACAATCCAAATCAGTTTTCCATCCCCCTATCTGCAGCTCCTTCTGCTCTCCCTACCCATTTCCCATTTTTTAAGTGGGTTATTTGTCTTTTGGTTGTTGAGGTTTTGCAGAATCTTGTAGATTTTGGAGATGAGATGCTGATTGAATTTGTTGTAGCCAAAAAAAAAATTCCTAGTCTGTAGGTAGGTATTCTTTCTACTTTTTGAGTTGAATTCTGTGGAACAGCATAAATGTTTGATTTTTAGAAGTTCCCAATTATGTATTTTCAATTCTGGTGTTTGTACATTGTTGATAATATTTTGCACTCTGTTTATGCCATGTATCAGGGCTCCCAGTGTTGTTCCTATTTTTTCTTCCATGATCTTTATTGTTTTAGATTTTGTATTTAAGTCTTTTGTTCATTTTGAGTTAGTTTTTATGCATGGTGTGACATATGGGTCTTGTTTCTTTTTTTGCAAATGGATATCTGTTATGTCAACACCATTTGTTAGTGAGACCGTCTTTTCACCATTTATGGATTTGGGGCTTCCATCAAATATCAGGTGCTCTAGATTCTCAGTTCTGTTCTGCTGGTCTGTGTATCTGGTTTTATATGAGTACCAGGCTGTTTTGACTACTGTGGCAGTGTAATAGTTTCTAAAGTCAGGTATTGTGAAGCTTCCCACCTTCTTGTTCTTCAGTAATGTTTTACTTATCTGGGGCTTCTTCCCTTTCCACATCAAGTTGGTGATATATATATATTTTTTGTCTCATTAAAAGAATGTGACTGGAATTTTAGTTTGGACTGCATTATATCTATATATTGTTTTGGGTACAGCAGACATTTTCATGATGTTGAATCTTCCTATCCATGAGCAAGATAAGTTTCTCCACTGAAGTAGTTCTCTTCTGGTTTCTTGCAGTAGTATATTGTAACTTTACTTGTCTCAGTCTTTTATTTCTCTGGTTAGATTTATTCCTAAGTATTTTATTTTGTTTAGGGCTATTGTAAATAGTATTGATTTGATGATCTCCTCTCTGATGTTCTCTTTAGTAGTGTAAAAGAATGCAACTGATCTTTGGATGCTTATCTTGTAACGTAATAGTTTGCTGAAGTTCTCTGTTAGTTCCTGTAAGTGTTTTTTGTTGTTTGTTTGTTTTGGTGTGTGTGTGTGTGTGTGTTCTTTAGAGTTTTCTGTGTACAAGACCACATCATTTCCTAATAGCCTTTTACTTCTTCCTTACCAATTTTGAGCTCCACCCCTAACCCCATTTTTTTGGCCTGATTTCTCTGGCTAGAACTTCCAGCACAATGATGAATAAAATTGGTGAGAAAGGGCATCTTGGTTTCTTGTTCTCAAGGGGAGTACTTTCAGGCTCTCTCCATTTTGAATGGTGTTGGCTGTTGGCTTTGTAGAAATGCCATCTATTGCATTGAAAAGTTTCACTTCTATCCCTATTTTGATGAGAACTTTTGACATAAATGGGTGTTCAACATTTCAAATGCCTTTTCTACATTCATTGATAAAATCAAGTGGTTCTTGTTTCAACTATGTGGTTGATTACACTGATTCTTTTTCTGATCTTGAGCCACTGCTGCATCCCTTGTATGAATCCAACTTGGTCATGGTGAAATTTTTTGGCATATTGTTGAATTCTGTCGGCTAGAATATCGTTGAGTATATTTGCATCTAAGTTCATAAGAGATATTGTTCTGTAATTTTTTTTGTGCTGTCTTTAACTCATTTGGGTGTCAGTGTTGTACTGTTTTCTTAGAGTGAATTTGGCAGTATTCAATCCTGTTCTGTGCTCTGAAATATCTTTGGTAATAATGGTGTTAACTCTTCTTTAAAAGTTTGGTGGAATTTTCCAGTGAAGCTATTAGTGCCAGAGATCTTTCTTGTCTGGAGTTTTTAAATTATCTTTTCAACCTTTTCTTTCATTATGAGTTTATTTATCTGTTCTGCCTCTGTTTGTGTTAGTGTTGGTAGGTAGTATGTTTCTAGAAATCTGTCCATTCTGTCTAGGTTTTCAAACTTGTCAGAGTACAATTTTTCATAGTATTATGTTATGATTTTTATCAGTGTCATTTGGGTCTGTTTCAGTGTCACCCATTTGATTTCTTATTTGATTTATTTGTGCCCTCTCCCATTTTGCTTTTGTCATTTTGACCAAAAGTTTTTTGATTTTGTTGATCTTTTCCAAGAACCAGGTTTTTGTATTGTTAACTCTTTTGATTATTTTTATTGTCTATAATACATTTAGTTGTGCCTTAGTTTTTATTATTTTTTGTTTCTTCTAGTGCCTCAGGGCTTCTTTTGCTGCTCTTTTTCTACTATTTAAAGTTGTAGGGTTCATTCTTGATGTGGGCTATTTCTTCTTTTTGAATGTGTGTTTTTGTTGAGATAAATTGACCTCTGGGCAATGTTTCTGCTGTGTGTCAAAGGGTTGGACAGGATATGTTTGAGTTTTCATTTGATTCTATAAGTTTCTTTATTCTGTCCTTGATTAGGAAAACCTGGTTGCCTAGTGGTTAAGTGCTACATCTGCTAACCAAAAAGCCAGCAGTTCAAATCTGACAGGTGCTACTGGAAATTCTATTGGGCAGTTATGCTCTGTCCTAGAGAGTCACTATGAATCAGAATTGATTCAGTGGCACTGGGTTTTGGCAACTGACTACTTCCATAGCTCAGAAATTTCTGATTACTTCAATGACTCAGACATTTTTGAGGAAGGTGTTATTCAGTTTCCATGTTTGATTTTTTTCATTGCTTTTATTATTAACATTTATACTTCTATGACTTTATGGTCTAAAAAGATGCTTTGTAATGCTTTGGTGCATTGAATTCTGTTAAGATGCTTTATGTCCTATTAGGTGGTCTATTCTGGAGAATGTTTCATAGGTGCTGGAAAAGGAAGTATACCTGGCTACTATTGGGTGGAGTGTTTTCTATATATCTGTGAGGTCAAGTTGGTTGATTATGGCATTTAGATCTTCCATATTTTTATTGAGGTGTTTTTCCTGGATGTTCTATCCTTCACTGAAAATAGTGTGTTGAAGTCTCCTACTATTTTTGTGGAACTGTCTGTTTCTGTTTTCAATGCAGTTAGCACTTGTTTTACATATTTTGAAGTCTCGTCTTTGGGTACATAAATATTTCATAGTGTTAAGTCCTATTTAAAATGGGTTAAGTCACCTTGGAATAGTAATCAGTTAGTTGTTATACAATGTCTGTCCTTATCCAATGTAATGGATTTTACTTTATTTAGAAATTAATATTGCCATCTAAAGCAAAAGGAAGGAATGGTGAAATAAAAGATTTAAACAGAAGATTTCAAAGAGCAGCTCAAGAAGACAAAAGACAGTATTATAATTACATGGCAAAGAGCTGGAAATGGAAAATCAGAAGGGAAGAACACATTCTGCATTTCTCAATCTGAAAGAACTGAAGAAAAAATTCAAGGCTTGAGTTGCAGTAGTGAGGGATTCTACAGGGAAACTATTACACGACTCAAGGAGTATCAAAAGAAGATGAAAGGAATACACAGAGTGATTATACTAGAAAGAATTGGTCAATTTTCAGCCATTTGAAGAAGGAACTTGTGATCAGGAACCAATGGTACTGAAGGAAGAAGTTGAAGCTGCATTGAAGGCATTTGCAAAAAACAAGGCTCCAGGAATTGATGGAATATCAATTGAGATATCTCAACAAACAGATGCATTGTTGGAAGTGCTCACTCGTCTACACCAAGAAATTTGGAAGACAGCTACCTGGCCAACTGACTGGAAGCCAAGCCAAGTGCTGTTGAGTTGGATCCGAAGAGAACTTTATTTATGCCCATTCCAAAAATAGGTGATCCAATCAAATGTGGAAACTGCCACACAGTATCGTTGATATCATACAAGAGTAAAATTTTGCTCAAGATCATTCAAAAGCAACTACAACAGTATATTGACAAGGAACTGCCACCAATTAAAGCTGGATTCACAAGAGGACATGGAGCCAAGGAAATCATTACAGATGTCAGATGGATCTTGGCTTAAAGCAAAAAATACTAGCAAGATGTTTACTTGTGTTTCATTGACTATGCAAAAACATTCGACTGTTTGGATCATACTAAATTATGGCTAATGTTGCGTAGAATGGAAATTCCAGAGCACCCAATTGTGCTTTTTAAGGAATCTGCATATAGATCAAGAGGCAGTCGTGCAAACAGAACAAGGAGACACTGCATGGTTTAAAGTCAGGAAAGGTGCACATCAGGATTGTATCCTTTCACCATACCTTTTCAATCTGTATGCTGGACAAGTAATCTGAGAAGCTGTATTACATGAAGAAGAACAAGCATCAGGATTAGAGGACAACTTAGTAACAAGCTGCGTTACGCAGATGATACCTCCTTACTTGCTGGGAATGAAGAAGATTTGAGACACTGATGAAGATCAAGGACGACAGCCTTCAGTATGGATTTCACCTCAACATCAGGAAAACAAAAATCCTCACAACTGAACCAGTCGACAACATTGCCATGACTGGAGAAAAGATTGAGTTTGTTAAGGATTTCTTTTTACTTGGGCCCACAATTGATGCCTACAGAAGTAGCAGTTAAGAAATCAAAAGATGCATTGAATTGGGAAAATCTGCTGCAATAGAACTTTTTAAAGTATTCAGAAGTAAGGATGTCACCTTGAAGACTAAAATGCACCTGACCCAAGCCATGGTATTTTCAATTGCTTCATATGCACGCAAAATCTGGACAGCGAACAAAGACAGAAGAATTGATGCCTTTGAATTGTGGTGGTGGAGAAGAAGGTTGAATGTACCAGGGCCCTCCAAAAGAACTAATAGATCTGTTCTGGAAGAAGTACAACCAGTGTTCCTTGGAAACAAAGATGGGAAGACTGCATCTTACATACTTCGGACATGTTGACAGGAAGGATCAGTCCCCGAAGAAAGACATCACACTTGGTAGAGTGGAGGGTCACTGAAAAAGAGGAAGGTCCTCAACAAGATGGATTGACACAGTGGCCACAACAGTGGGCTTAAGTGTAAAACAATTGTTGACATGGCGCAGTACCAGGATTGACTTTCTGTTGGGTTGTCTAATTCTTATTTTACTACTAATTTTCAGAATTTCTAATCCCTGTCTCTGTACACTTTCTTGCAGCTTGTTCAGTTTTTCAAGCTTTGCTGCTTTTTGCCTCATTTCTTGTCTGATCTCTTGAGGGGTTCTAAATACTAATCTTTTGTATTCTACCTCTGGTAATTCCAGGAAGTTCTTTTCATTTGGAAAATTTCTTTGTTCTTTGTTTGAGGTGCTTTCTGAAGCCATCATTGTCTGTCCCTTTAAGGGGTTTGACATGTGCTATTGTCTCCAACCATCAGTAAGTTGCTGAATTTATGTATTTTATGTTTGCGTGCTATGTTGTAGCCTCTTGTTCTGTTTTGAAATGTCCAAATAGGCTGGTTGTGTATGGTAGTTTGGTTATTGGTGTCTTCAGATCTCTAAAGTCCTATCATCAAGTGTTACTAGATCTATGAGCCCAGGAACCCTTTTGCTTGTAGGGATTCAGCTCAGGTGTCCAGATTGTCAGTCACCAATTGCCTGATGCCAGCTCTCCCCTACTGTCCTACATTGATTGGTGTAGACACAAGTGTCTAGCTGCAGGCATTGATAAACGCAGGGAGTTAAAAGTCATCCTTGAGTGTCTATGAGGATGGCATGTCCTCTTAAGCCTGATTTAATGTGAAGGAACTATTTCTGCCCTGAATTTCTAGCTTAAGGAAGTGAAGAGATTTTTGTTTTTTCCCCTTCCCCTAGTTTGTTAAATTATTTCTCTCTGAGTCTAGGAGAATGGCTCAGAGAACACTTAAGGAGACCTACTTCTGGTTCAGGTAACGACACCAGACTTCAGAGCTGAGCAAAGTGCAGAGAAGGGAGGTGGAATTCCTGGGAGAAAGTAGTCAGGTTTATCCACAAGGAAACATTTATATCCACATCCATACGCAATCAACTTGGCTTCTGAGATCAAGTACCACTTTTCACTGCTTCTGGAGGTCATATTGTACTCTGCTCTGTTTCTTTTACTAAGGAGGATGCACTCCAAACACTGCTGCTTCATTCATTACACTGGCTGCAGCCATTTCTGAGCAGGACAGGACTGGATAGCCCTAGGTAATTTATTTCCAGACATAGTCTCCCTTCCCCATCACTTAGTCCAATTTCTCATCTTTCCCTTTGATATTTACAGCTCCTAGAATGTCATGCATGATCAGTTCATTTGTTCTTTTCAAATTTTGTTTTTACAGGGATCACAGGAAATGTCTTACTACTCTGACATATTGGCCTCACTTAATTGTTATGATTTTGAATAGTTCTTGAGAGTTCAGTTCCTATGCTGGTATCTGGATGGTACAATCTTGCATCCTAGATTCAGGCTGTGATTTCACATTGTTTGTTGTCAGACCAAAGAAGTCCCTTTAAAAAAAGTATTGTATGTTTGACTTAGTTTTTACTTAGTCTCTTAATTTCTGCTTATCTGGGAGTGTCCTAATTTCACCATCGTATCTGAATGACAATTTTGCAGGATATGTTATTCTTCGTTAGCATCTTTTTTCATTTGAAGTTTTCTGTGTATATCATTCCATTGCCTTCTTGCTTGCATGGTTTCTGCCGAGTAATCACAGCTTAGTCTTACTGTTTATTGCTTAACCTCTTATTGCTTACTGCTTAATCTCTCTGTGTGACTGATCCTGTCTTCTATCTTTCAAATCTGCTCTTTATCTCTTCTGTGACACTGTCCACTTTTGAAATCTTGCTTTTCTTTTGAATTTCTAATTGTTTTTTGTATGATTTCTGGTTTGGGATTTATTTTGACATTTTGTTACTGTATTAATTTCAAGAATTATTCCATGAATTTGTCTATTTTATCCTGAATTTTGCTTGCTTTTTCCCTTCAATTCTTGGATAAATCTGAATATTGGAGATTTGAATCATCTGTAAGGTAATTCTAGTGCCTTTTCTTCTACTAGAAAGTCATCTGGTGATTTAGTTTGCATGTCTGTTGGGACTTTCTTGTCTTTTTTTTTTTTCTAAATATGTTTTGATATTGTCTGCTGTCTTTGGGGCCATTCCTTAGGTATTTTCTTTGTTCATTGATGGCAGATCTGTTTGTTTCATCCTGTTGTTTTGACAGTCAGTGGGCTGTGTGTTCTTTGTTGTTTCCTTCCCTGTGGTCATGTTTTACACCTCCTTGCCAATGTCTAGGGCCAGCCACTTAGCCTTGGTGGAGCTGGGCAGGTACAGCAGGTGATCTGTTTTCCTGTCAAGAGCTCCTAAAAGTACTTTTGCATACTTCCTGTCTGTCAGTCTCCTGGAGTGGGATGTATACAAGTAACATGGATGTTGCTATTTTCCACCAGTTGAGGTATTGCAGCTAGCCAAGAGTTGTCAGAGGTAGAGTAGCTGGGAGATGATGCAGGTAGGAAAGCATGCCTTGCTTGCTATCAGGTACTTTGTCTTCCACATAGATGTCTGTAAGTCTGCTGTCTCTTACTCTCTGCTGATCTTTGAGAAGCATTCAAGATGGCCGATCTGTGCTGGGTTAGCTAATAGGGAACTTTCTGTCATCTCTCTTCTCCCTGTCTGTCTTCTGTTAGTTTCTTATTCCAGTAGTTTTTGGGCTGAGATCTTTTTCTTCATTGGATACTTTACATTCCAGGATTGATGTTTGTCTCTGTGTTACTTAGATTTTTGGGTCTTTGCTGTGGAGTAATGGTGTGGTCCTTCTGTCTATAGCGCTATTTTGCTCAGAAGTCCCAGGACCATGTGATTAAAACTGGTTTAAAGCATATAAAGGCTGCTGGATAATGTTGACTCAAACCTGAAAAGAATTGCCATCTAGCTGCCACTGAAATTGTGTCTTTTGGAGGGCATTCCACAGTACTATCAAGCCAGATACTTCATGATAATGGGAAGCATGGTAAGACCATTGAATTCCTTGGGCCTACTGCCAAACTTCATTTTCTATAAAGTTAGTCCCCAGTGTGAGACAATGTTATGTCGGAGATCACGATAGTTTTGGCAGAAGTATTAAGTGCAGGGTAGTCCATGTCTACAGTAAGTATCTATCATAGGAAGAATCAAATGTTATCCTTTCCGTGATGTAAGTAGTCCCAGTCCAATCAACGTGCCACCAAGTTGTGGGCTGATGACCTCAAGAAATGGTGCCATAGCAAGGACTCATTGTTGGTCTCTGCTGCTAGCAGGTTGGGTACTCAGCAATGGCAATAGCCAAGTTGGCCTTGGTAAGTAGAAATGAATGTTGCTGAGCCTGTGAATAACCTCCATCCCTGCCACCATGACTACTTTGTTCATGATCCATTGGTCAGTGGTAGAAGTGACTGGGTTACAGATGACACTATTCAAAAGTGGACAGCAGCAACACTACATCCCCTTTCTGGGACCTTCCTGAAGGACAGTTGTGAAGGGAAATCCTCCCAATGGACCTTTGAGAATACACCCAATTGTTCTCTTTCTCAGAAGTAGAATTCACCATTGGCCACAGCCCACAAATTGGTATGTGCTATGAGATTGTAAACTGCCCTGGACTAAAGTCGATAGTTTGGCTAGGTGGTCAGGGATATAGAAGACACATGCTTGGAAAATTGCTACAAAGAGATATAGGGAGGAAGTATCTGTATAGACCTATCTAAAATAAGCCAAAGAAGTGAATGTTGTCTTACATGAATTCTCATTAAAGGGCAAACTCAGCAGAGGAGGATTTTAACAATCAAATGAACAGAACATTGCCACTGAGATTGTGGCATGATAGTTTTGGCAGAAGTATTAAGTGCAGGGTAGTCCATTCCAGGCACAAGCTTTCTCTTCTTCGGTCAGCTGATCATAAGAAACTCCCCCATAAGAACGTAAGTGCAGACTGGAGAAGGCAAGTGATGTGACAGAGGTGGAGACCATGGGCATTTGGACCAGTGGCTACTGTAATTTACATGCGTTTTCAGCCCTGATCAGGCCCAATCTCATATATAACACTTTCAATCAGTGATAAATTGCCACTGTGCATGTCTGACTTTATGAGTTTAGGGCAGACAACATCTATTTCCCTATGGGCCTTTCAGACCACGTGTGACTTGGTGGCTCATGATTAAGAATTCAGTCTGTACTAAAGACCATAAAGTAGTCAAAAGCTATTTCTCAAAAGTAGAGTAGCTGTCTGCATAAAATGCAGGGCTTTGCTCCGAAATGCTAAAGGTATACACTATGATTCACCATAGGGCCCTACCAAATTCTCCAAACAGCACTTATATCTGCCACTGGTGCTTCAGTGACTACTGGATCACCAGATCATATGGCCCAAGTAGAAGAGCAGCTTGCACCTGTTGCAGAGGCTTCTCATGTTTTTCTTCCCCCACCCCCCCTGCTTAAAACTAGCAGCTATTTGAGTTATTGGATAAATGAGCAGGGTAACATGGCCCATCAAGCATTGTGCTTTTCTTTTTGTTGTGGGGGCAGCCAGATGTAACAACTTATCCTTCACTTTAGAAGGCTGCCATGCACCACAGGACTGCTACAAATTTCACCCAACTGGAATGCATTTGAATTTTTGTGGGATTAATTTTGTACACTCTAGCACAAAAATGTTTTACAACTAAGTCCAGAGTCATTAACACTTCCATTGACACTTCTTCCTTATTAGGGCAATCAACATAACATCCTCTATGTAACTGACCAGTGTAATGTCTTACTAAAGGAAAAGGTGATCAAAGTCCCATGTAGACTTAGTTACAATACAGGGATAAAAGTTCGTATACCTACAGTAGGACATTGAAGGTGTATTGCTTTCTTTGCCTAATGAAGATAAACTACAACTGGAGTTCCTTCAAAATCAGAACTGGAAAAAAAGCACAGGCCAGATCAATACCAGGAACCAGGAGATGTATTAATTTGCTCAAGCAATGACACCACTCTTGAATCAGAAGCTGCAATTGGAGTCACAACTTAGTTAAATTTATGATAATCCACTATCATTCTCCAAGGTCTATCTATTTTTTCAAGGGCCAGATAGGTGAGTTGAATGAAGATGTGCAGAAATTACCACCCCTTCAAACTTCACATTGTGGTTGGTGGCAGTAATCTTTGTAATCACTCCAGAAATGTTGTGTTGCCTTTGGTTTATTATTTCCCTAATAGGTACAGTTCTCATGGCTTCCACTTGACTTTTCCTAGCATAATAGCCCTGGCTCCACTTTAGGGACCCAAAGTGAGGATTCTGCCCAGTGCTGAGTATCTCTACTCCAGTTAGGCACTTTGGAACTGGGAAAATCACGATTGGATGTTTTCAGGGGCCCACTAAATCTATTGTGAGATGAATCCCAGCTAATAGCCCATTAATAACCTGACCTGTGTAGGCAACCCTTCTCCCTCAATGAAGTGGGCCACAGTATTTTGGGAGGTCTTCTGGAATTAGTGTCAGTTCAGAGCTAGTATCCAGTAATTCCTGAAAAGTCTGATAATTTCCTTTTCCTTTATGAATACTCTCTTTAAACACTATAGATCCCATTGGAGAAGGCTGGGAGAAAGATTAAGAATAAGTGTTTTTGGCAGCGTAGTGGGATACGTAAGAAGATCTGCCTCCCTTCTTTCAACAAGTTGTAGATCTGTAAACTGGCTCAGCTTTTGCAAGTGATTGAGGGACTGAAACTAATCTGGCAATGCAAGTTAGACTGCTGCTTGCTTGACCCAAAATTCTTCTGCTTGTACAGATTAAGTAATTATTTCGCATTTATTTGACTCCTAGGGTTGCCATGAAAAAGTAGCCAGTTCCTAAGTCCACACAAATCTGTGTGATATGATTACTACTTTGACTGATGTTCACTACAGCAAGCATACCCACCTTGTTTGTCAACCGAGTGCTGCCATTGGACCCCTACCATCATGGGGTCAAATTAGTCCTATTGTAATTAGGTGTCTTAACTGGTTAGGGCAATTCTCACCGTCAAATCTGACTTTAAAAAACAACAATCAAAGTATCTTAAAGGATACTAAGGTTTCTTTCACAAAGATGTTTTTTGCCATTGTGGTAGAAGTTGTATCATCTGGGCATTCCAGATGTAAGTCTGTGAGTCTAAACTCATAAATACACCCTACTATGCCAAATTTCCTAAGCCTTGGATATTTTCTACCGCTTATCAAGGCATGTTTTGTACTTCAGCTTGATTTAGTGTAGGCCACCACATAATTCATGCTTCAGGGAACCAAAAAAGATCCTTTCCTAACCACTCAAGTTGAAGCACTGTGAAGAATTATGCCTAGTGTGTCCATATCAATAAACTTAGACTACTACAACTTTATGTTCTTTGAACCCTTATCTCACATCCTTAACAGTCACTTGTAAACATATTCCCGATGTTTCCATTTGTACATACTAGAAAACTCAACCAGTTCCTTTGGAATGTAGCAAATCTCCTCCTGGGTCACACTTTGTACTTCATTTCTTGATGTTCACTGGGACTTAAGTCTAGTTATAGGTCTGGAAGCAAAACTGGGTGACGAGGATGGGCGCTTGGAACATCTAGCAATGCCTTGTAAGGCAGCTACCCCAGGAGTTGCCTCAGGCAATGACTCAGGCACTGACCTAGATGATAACACAGATAAAGGTTCTTCAGTCGCAGCTGGGTTAATCTCATCAGATGAGTGTGGAGAGTATAATAGTGAAAACTCATTTAAAACCATAGGCTTCTATGATGCCAGATTCAAATTAAGAAATAAAGCTGAATAATCTAGCTGTTTCCCCTATAAAGCAGGAAAAAATTCTTTTGTGGTTTTCCATCATACTACAGAGTTTTTGGGAGTTCATCATATCACACAAAAATAATACTTGGATAGTTAAAAATCTTAGCTTTTTCAAAAATCATAAGGCTTGATTTTTAAGAACATAATAGAGTCAATATAAACTCAGGTTATTCTTATTCTAATGAAACATGAAATTTTTTCTTCGAGACAGATTTCATGGAAGATAAAGTTAAGCTTTCAAATTAGTAATTAAGGAAAATTTTGTCTTTTAACAGAGACAACCCCAATTTTTTAATTTATACATTATGTAATACTCAAGCTCCTACAAATCTCACAAATTAATACATTATACTGTAGCAACAATAAGAACTTTGACAACATTAAATAAAATGCTCTTTTTATGCTTTTAAGCTTTTTGTGTTTATCACATATCTCTTATACTGCAAAGTTTTAATGTAGCAAAAAATGAAGACACTCATTAACAAATGCATATGTATGCATATATATGCAACATCATGATAAATGGAGACAGGATCGAGTTATCAAGGATTTCATTTTACTTAGGTCTGCAATCAATGCCCATGGAAGTAACAGTCAAGAAATCAGAAGATGTATTGCTTTGGGAAAATCTGCTGTGAAGGACCACTTTAAAGTACTGAAAAGTGAAGATGTCGCCTTGAAGACTAAGGTGCACCTGGCCCAACCCATGATATTTTCAATTACATCATATGCATACAAACACCAGCCAATGAACAGGGAAGACAGAAGAAGAATTGATGCCTTTGAATTGTGGTGTTGGAGAAGAACATTGAGTGTACCATGGACTGCGAAGGAACAAACAGATCTCTTCTGGACAACCAGAGCTCCTTGGAAGCAAAGATGGCAAGACTGCATCTTAAACATATTTTGGACGTGCTGTCAGCTGGGATCAGTCCCTGGAGAAGGACATCATGCTTAGTAGAGTGTAGGTCAATGAAAAAGAGGAAGAGCCTCAGCAAGATGGATTGACACAGTGGCTGCAACAGTGAGCTTAAGCATAAAAATGATTGTGGACATGGCACAAGACCAGGCAGTGTTTTGTTCTGTTGTGCATAGGGTTACTATGAGTCAGAACCAACTTGATGGCACCTAACAACAACAACATATATATTCTGTTACATAAAAATAAAAAACCAAAAATACATAAACTTAAATTTTAATGAATATCTGCTAACTCAATTTGATATCAGTAACTTACCTAAAGATCTCCAAAATCATATTCAGCCCTACAAACCACAAAACAAAATCTTTTTTGCAGAATGAACTTAGTTATTTGACTTCTGGCCAACATGGTGCCATGGGCAGAAGCACCATGCCACCCTTCTCTGTTTTACCAAGTAAAACAGAGACTAACATCAATCCTGGAACACAAATTATGAAATGAAGAGATAAAGATCTCAGCCAAACATCAAATAGGATAAGAAATTGATAGAGAACAGAGAGTGAGAAGAGATATGTGTAACAGTCTCCACTCAGTTAACCCAGCACTGATTACTCATCTTGGACGCCTTGACTATCAGCAGACAGGGAACATAGGCAATCCCAGTACAAGACAAAGTACCTGGTAACCAGTGATATAAGCTTTCTTACCTCCTGTTTTCTCTCCACTACTCTACCTCAGATGCCTCCTGGATAGTTACAGTGGCTCAGCTGCCTAGGAAACGTAGCATCTGTGACATTTGAATTTGGCCAACCTACATCAAAATCTGTGAACAAGGAATATAAAAACCTCCAGAAGCTCCCAGTGATACACAGATCACCTAGTAACCAGAGATACATCTTTCTGTACCATCACCCTTCTCCTATTCAGCTTCCTTTTCTTATTACTGGCTGCAGTCTCTAGGTCGGGAAGAAACTCATTTGGCATGGCTGTTTGGATTCACCACACCCACAATGGACAGTATCCTGATTGCATTTGTCTGTAGTTGGTGTTTCTTTTCCTGTTTCTTATGATTTCTTCCATGCCTCTCACCATCTCTTCCTCCTTGCTCTTGAGCATGTGGCCTTGTGTGCCATCTTTGCCTCTTCCTGAAAAGCTATGAAGTACCACTCAACTGGGGAAACTAATCTAGCTTCAGCCTGTGACACTGCACTAGTGGGGAATCCTCCAAAAGATTGTTTTTCTTTTGCTTTCTTTTGCTGTTTTTTTTGCTGTTGTTTTGTCTATTTGTTTTCTTTATTATTTCACTGCTTGAGAGACCCTTCTAGCCAGGCTGTACTGCGTGACTAAGGACCTGCTTCTCGGATCTGTGCAGCCACGTTAATGTGATCTCCATGATATCTCTTCCTTTTTTCAGTTTCTTCATTTCTCATTTATTGTCTCACCCTATTTACCCACTCCTGTCTCCTGAATATTTCATGTTGTGCAACATCTATACCCCTTCTAGCCAGACTATACTATGCAGCCTGGAAGAAATCTCTGCAGCCTTCATAGTAGCACCAATGAGACCTCTGGAGACCTTTCTCCCCTCTCCTCCTCTCCCCTTCCCTTCCCTCCCCTCCCTCCCTCCACTCCCTTCCATCTCCAAGTTTATCTAGGTACTTTTTCTTTTCTTGTCTGTAGTTCCTTGTTCCACATCTTTTCATTCCAGTGGCAAACTTCTTTGACAGTCTTTTTTGTTTATATATTTTTGGCTACTGTTTCTCTCTGCTCCTCTCCTCCCATACCCATCTTACCTCCACACATCAACACCTGCTGCTTGTTCCTGCCTACCTATCCTGTGCACCAAACATCATACCTGCAAATAGCACAGGAATAAACTAATTGAACCAGCTCAGCACTGATCCCCACGCCACCCTTTCATCTCTAGTACACACCACAAACAAGCCAGGTCAAAACCTCCCCTTCAGCTGAATGTGACCTGATGCAGCCTAGTGGAGTCATTGGCCCTGGCGTTGGATGAGAAGGTGAAAAATACGACCACAGACAAGCAAACAACAAAGAACACAGTCTGCCTGCTCTGTCAAAATCAAATAAAAGAAGAAAGCAGGATGAACTAGACAGCTTTACAATCAACAAGCAAAGAAAATTCCTGAATGGCCGAAAGACAGCAGACAATATCAAAACACATCTTTTAAAAAATGGCAGGAAAGTTCTAATAAGTATCTAAAGTAAATCAACAAATAACTTTCCAGAAGAAGAAAAGACACTAGAGCTACCTTTCAGGGAATTCAAATCTCTAATATTCAGATCTATCCAAGAGTTGAAGCAAAAGCAAACAAAATTGAGGATAAAATAGACAAATTCGTGGAAAAGGCAGAGAAATTCATGGAATACTTTTCATAACTACAAATCACACAAAAACAACAATTAGAAATTTAAAAGAAAAACAACAAGATTTCAGAAATGGACAGTGTAATAGAAAGACTGAGGAACATGTTTGAGAAGATAGAATCAGCAAAATTGAAGACAAACACTTGAGTACAACTCAGTTTGAGGAAAAGTCAGAAGAAAGAACAAAGAAAAGTGAAGAAATGCTCAGAATTATGTGGGATACAATCAAAAGTAAAAATTTCCAAGTGATCAGACTTCTAGAACAAGGGTATAATCAGAAAACATAGATGATTGAAGAATTGCTGATTGAAGAATTGCTGATTGAAGAATTGCTGAGAGACAATAGCATTAAGATCTTTTTCTTTCAAATTTTTATTTTATTATTTTTTTATTGTGATTGAGTGAAAGTATACAATCCAAGTTAAATTTGCAGGCCCACCTATCTGCAACTCCTGCTCTCCTTGCCTGATGACGGCACACTCCTTTTCCATTCGATACTTGTCTTCTTAATAATCTCCTGTCCCCTCCTCTCCACTATCTCCTCTGCTTTCTAGTAAGTGGCCAGCAGGACAACATCCTATAGATTCATAGAACTATGAAATGCACACATCACATGGTCACATTGTCTCCCTGAGTGCAATCCATTCCTGTCCAAAGAATTGACTTCAGTAGTATTTTCTAGAGAGGGGCAGCAGCAGGTCTAGGGACTATGCACCCAGGGGAATGCCAAGGCCTTCAGATAATCAGTTGCTGTCCTTTAGTGGAGTACTTGAGGCACACCTCTCTTTTTCTCATGTTGTCACTTGTACTCAATGTTTTGTGCTCCACCACAGCTGTCTTTGGTGGTGGCTGGGCACTATCTAGTCCTTCTGGTCACATGTTGATATAGTTACCCATCATGTGGGTCCATCTGTCTTCTGGGCTCTTTTTGTCTGATGTCTTTGTTGTCCTTGGTGATCATCTGTTCCTGCTGGGTTGGGACAATATGATGTACCTAAGAAGGCAGCTTGCTAGCTTTTAAGACCCCAGACACCACTCACTAATATAGGGTGCAGAAGACTCTCTTGACAATAAGCTAGTTAAGCCAATTGGCCTCAGTGTCCCCTGGAAGCGTGGTCCCTAGCCCCCTGCCCCTGCTACTCTATCCTTGCAATACTGAGGTAAAATTAGAAGAATTTTCAGTTTTTGTTGAAGTCCAGTTAAACTGATCTTATGTGTAATGTGTGCTGTCACTACTTTCACACAACCAAATTTCTATCAACTGTCTAATCTATAACCAGCCTTCTCCTTCCCTCCCTCCCTCCCTTACTGCCTCCCTCCCTTGTAGCCATCAAAGTCTTTTCTTCTGTACATGAGTCTGTTTTTAAGTCATTATAGTAAGAGTCTCATACGATATATGCCCTTGTGCTGCTGACTGATTTCACACAACGTAATGTCCTCCTATTGAAACCAGGTTATATGATGATTCCTAAAGTCATCATTGTTCTTTATCATTGCATGGTGTTCCATTGAGTATATATACCACAGCTTGTTAACCCATTCATCTATTATTGGGTATCTGGGTTGATACCATCTTTTTGCTATTGTGGACTGTGCTGCAATAAACGTTTGTGTGTATGTATCTGTTCCTGTAGGATATATTCGGAGCAGTAGGATTACTAGATCAAATGGTATATCTATTTCCAGCTTTTTAAGAAAGTGCTAGACTGCTTTCCAAAGAGGTTCTACCATTTTTCAATCCTACCAAAAGTGTAGGAGAGTTACAGTCTCTCCACAGTCTCTCCAATTTGTTTTGTGTTATTTGGATCCTGGCCAACCTTGTTGGGGTGAGATGGTATCTCATTGTAGTTTGGATTTGGATTTCTTTAATAACCAATGATTGTGAACATTTCTTCATGAGTCTTTTGGCTGCCTGGATGTCCTCTTCAGTGAAGTGTCTGTCAGTCTCCTTTACCCATTGCTTAACTGGGTTATTTACACTTTTCTTGTTGATATTTTGCATAACCTTGCATATTGTGGAGATCAGACACCAATCCAACATACAGTTGCGAGATATTTTTTCCCATTCTGTAGGTGGTCTTTTAATTCTTTTGATAAAATCTTTGGATGACCATTAGTAGTTCCCATTGATCTATTTTCTCTTCTGTTGATCATGCTTTGTCAGATTTTGAAATCTGTCTCAGCTGTGTATTGCTGACTCTATTTTTTTCTTGCATGATCTTTATCATTTTGGGTTGGATACTTAAGTCTTTCATCCAGTTTGAGTTAGTTTTGTATAAGATGTGAGAAATGAGTCCTCTTTCAATTTTTGGCTGATGGATATCCAATTTTGCAAGCACCATTTGTTAAAGAGACAATTTTTATCTCAGTTTACAATCTTAGGGCCTTGCTGAATATCAGCTGTTCATAACAGGTTAGTGGCATCTCTGGGGTCTCCACTCTGTTCCATTCGTCTATGTGTCTCTTTTTATACCAGTACCAGGCTGTTTTGATTACTGTGGCAGTGTGATAGGTTCTCAGGTTGGATAGTGAGAGGCTTCCCACCATGGTCTTCTTCGGTAGTGTTTTCCTTTTCCAGAGTTTCTTCCCTTTCCAAATAAAGCTGGTGATTTATTTCTCCATCTCCTTAAAAAATGTCACTGGAATTTGTATTGAGATTGCATTGTGTATGTAGATTGCTTTGGGAAAAATAGACGTTTTCACAATGTTAAGTCTGCCTATCCATGAGCAGGATAGCTTTCTCCATTTGCATGAGTCTGTCTTAGTTTCTTGCAGTAAGATCTTGTAGTTTTCTCTGTATAGGTCTCTTTTTTCTCTACTGAGATTTATTCCTAGGTATTTTATCTTCTTGGGGGCTGCAGTAAATAGTATTCATTTGGTGCTTTCTTCTTTGATGATCTCTTTGTTGACATAAAGGAATCCAACTGATTTACTTATGTTTATCTTACATCCTGATACCCTGGTGAACTGTTCTATTAGTTCAAGTAGTTTATTTATGGATTCTTTCAGGTTCTCTACATATACAATAATATCATCTGCAAACAGGGAGATTTTTACTTCTTCTTTGCTGATGAAGATGCTCTTTGTTTCTTGTCTAATTGCTCTGGATAGAACTTCTGGTACAATGTTGAAAAGAAGTGGTGAGAGTGGGCGTCCTTGTCTAGTTCCCATTCTCAAGAGGAATTCTTTCAGTCCCTCTCCACTCAGGATGATGTAGGCGGGTGACTTTGAATAGATGCCCCTTGTTGTGTTGAGGAATTTGCCTTCTATTCCCGGTTTGCTGAGAATTTTTAGCATGAATGGGTGTTGGGCTTGTCAAATGCCATTTCTGCATCAATTGACAAGATGAGGTGACTCTTATCTTTTGTGTTATTTATGTGGTTGTTTGCATTAATTATTTTTCTGATGTTAACCAGCCTTGCATCCCTGGTATGGATCCAATTTGGTCATGATGAATTATTTTTTGATATGTTGTTGAATTCTACTGGGAAGGATTTTGTTGAAGATTTTTGCATCTAGTTTCATGAGTGATATTAGTCCATAGTTTCTCTTTTTTTGTTGTATCTTTCACTGACTTTGGTATTAGGGTTATGCTGGCTTCACAGAAAGAATTTGGGAGTATTCCAACCCTTTTTATTTGTGTAGTAGTCTTGAGTAGTATTGGAGTTACCTTTGCTCTAAAAGTTTGGTAGAATTCTGCAATGAAGCCATCTGGGCCAGGGCTTTTTTGGTTGGTAGGTTTTTGTTGCCTTTTTCAATCTCTTCCTTTGTGATGGGCTTATTAAGTTGTTCTACTTCTCCTTGTGATAATTTTGGTAGATTATAAGAATCTAGGAATTTGTCCATTTCCTCTAGGTTTTCATATCTGTTAGAGTACAGTGTTTTATAGTACTCTGTTATGATACTTTTGATTTCTGTTGGATCTGTTGTGACATCTCTCATCTCATTTCTTATTTGGGTTATTTGTTTCTTTTCCCTTCTTTGTTTTTTGTTTTTTCTTTGTTTTTCTTAGTAAACTTATCCAGTGATTTGTCAGTGTTGTCAATCTTTTCAAAAACCAACTTTTGGTCTTATCAATTGTTCTTCTACTCTCTAATTCATTTAATTCTGTGCCAGTCTTTATGATCTTTTTTCTTCTGGTGCCTGATGGGTTCCTCTGCTGCTCTCTTTTCACTGGTTAAAGCTGTAGGGTTAATTCCTTGGTTTGGCTCCTTTCTTCCTTCTGAATGTGTGTGTTTATAGAGATAAACTGACCTCTGAGCACTGCTTTGGCCGTATGCCATAGGTTCTGGTAGGATATGTTATCATTCTCATTTGAATCCATAAATTTATTGTTTTTGTAATCCACGGATTTTTGAGCAAGGTGTTGTTTAGTTTCCATGAGTTCCAGTTGATAGAGAAGATGTTATAGTGACAATCAAGCAACTCAATCTTATAGACATATACAGAATTCTCTGTCCAACAACAGACAAATGTACTTTCTTTTTCAATGCTCATGAAATATTCTCCAGAATAGACCATTTATTAGGCCATAAAGCAAGTGTCACCAAAATCCAAAGCACTGAAATATTGCAAAACATTTTCTCAAACCAGAAAAAGCATGAAAGTTGAAATCAATAGTAGAAAAAGCATGGGTAGAAACTCAGACTCATTGAGATTGAACAATACCTGGCCCCAAACTTCTGAGTTATAGAAGAAGTCAAGCATAGAATAAAGAAATTTATGGCATCAAGTGACAATGAAAACACATCTTATCAGAACCTGAGGGGTACAGCAAAAGCAGTGCGCAGAGGTCAATTTATCTTAATAAGTGCATCCAGCCAAAATGAAGCAAGAGCCTAAATCAAAAAATTAACCCTTAGAAAAAAGGAAAAAAAAAAAAAAAGAATTAACCCTACAGCTTAAGCAAGCACAGAGAGCAATAAAGAACCCTTTGTGCACAAGAAGGATCCAGATAAAAAAAATTAGAACACAACTAAATGAATAAGAGAATACAAAATCAAAGGTTTTCTTTTCTTTCTTTCTTTTGTTTTTCGAAAAGATCAACAAAATTGATAAACCATTGGCTAAACTTACAAAGGAAAAACGGGAGAGGAAACAAACAATATGAATTACAAATTCAATGGGTGATCTCACAGCAGACCCAATTAAAACTAAAAGAATCACAACAGAGTATTATGAAAAACTGTACTCTAATAGACTTAGAGGAAATATACAAGTCTCCAGAATCACATTACATATATATATATATCAAACTAGAACTTAACAAACCTATCACAAGAGACTGGAAAAGTAATTTAAAAAGAAAAATAATAACTACCAACCAACCTCTCCCCCCAAAAGAAAAGCCCAGGCCTAAACAGCTTCACTGGAGATTCCTTCCACCAAACTTTTAGAGAGGCATTAATACCACTACTACTATTACTAACAGTGTTTCACAGCATACAAAAGGATGGAAAACTCCCAAATTCATTCTATGGTGCCAGCATAATCCTGACACCAAAAGCAGATAGATAATACAAAAAAGGAAATTACAGACCAGTATCTCTCATGAACTTAGATGCAAAAATCCTCGATAAGCTTCTGGCTAATAGAATTCAATGACGTATAAAAAAAAAATCACTGTGACCAAGTAGTATTCATACTATAGACGTAGGAATGGTTCAAGATTAGAAAAAACAATGTAGTCAACCACATAAACAAAACAAGGCATGACAATCACCTGATTTCATAACTTGATGCAGAAAAGACATTTGACAAAGTCCAAAACTCATTCATCTTTAAAGCTCTCAGCAAAAGAACAATAGAAAGGAAATTCCTCAACATGATAAGGGACATCTAGGCAAAGCCAATAGCCAACTACATCCTGAATGGAGAAAGACTGAAAGAATTCCCTCTGAGAACAGGAACCAGACAAGGATGCTCACTGTCACCACTTTTATTCAACATTGTTCTAAAATTCCAGCCAAGGCAATCAGATAAGATAAATAAAGGGCATTTGCATCAGCAAAGAAGAAGTAAAAGTATCTCTATTTGCAGATGATATGATGTTATACACAGAAAACTCTGAAGAATGGGTTAAAGAAACTACTAGAACTAGCAGAAGAGCTCATCAAAGTATCAGGATGTAAGATCAACGTAAATAAATCAGTTGGATTCTTTTACAACAACAAAGAAGAAATCACCAAATCAATGTCATTTACAGTATCCCCAAAGAAGATAAAATTACCAGGAATAAGTCTTACTGATATTATGTAAGAGACATATACAATGAAAATTACAAGACCTGACTTCAAGAAACCTTCAAAACTTAAATAAGTGGAGAAACCTATTTTGCTCATAGATAGGAAGACTTAACTTTGTGAAAATATCTGTTCTAGTCAAGATGATCTATACATACAATGTAATCCCAATACAAAATCGTATGACATTTTTAATGAGATAAACAAATTACTAACTTTGTTTGGAAAGGTAAAAAACCCCGGGTAAGTAAATCATTACTGAAGAAGAAGAACAAAGTGAGAGGCCTCACACTATCTGATCTTAGAACCTATTACACTGCCACAGTGGTCAAAACAGCCTGGTACTGGTACAAAACCAGATACATAGACCAATGGAACAGAATGGAGAATCCAGAAATAACACCATTCACCTATGAACAGTTGATAGTTGACAAAGGCCCAAAGACAGCGAATTGGGGGAAATACAGTCTCCTCAATAAATAGTGTTGATAAAATTGGATATCCATCTGCAAAAAATTGAAACAAGGCCTTATCTCACACCTCTCACAAAAACTAACTCAAAATGTATCAAAGATCTAAATATCAATTCTAAAACAATAATGATTATGGAAGAATAAATGTGGACAACACTGGAAGCTCTAAAACAATTTAAACAGACTACAAAATACTACTAACAATGTACTGACAGTAGAAGAGAAAAACAGATAAATGGGAACTACTAAAAATCAAATCCTTACGCTCATGCAAAGACTTTCTCAAAAGACTACCTACAGACTGGGAAAAAATATTTGGCAACCAGGAATCTAATCAATATCTAGCCCGCATAATCTACACAGTACTGGAAAATATCGACAAAAAAAGACAATCCAGTTAAACAGTGGACAAAAGATATGGACAGACACTTCACTGAAGGAGACATCCAGGCAGTCCAAAGACACCTAATGAAATGCTCATGATCATTAGCTTTAGAGAAATCTAAATCAAAACTACAATGAGATATCATCTCACCCCAACAAGGTTGTCATTAATTCAAAAAACCCACAAAAATAATTGTTGGAGAAGCTGTAGAGAGATTGGAACACTTCTATATTGCCAGTGGGAACGTAAAATGATACCACTTCTTTGGAAAGCAATTTGGCACTTTCTTAAAATCCAGGAATAGAAATACAATATGATCTGGCAATTCTACTGCTTGGAATATATCTTAGAGAAATAAGGGCTGTCACATGAACAGATACATACACATAAATGTTTATTGCAGCCCTGTGCACAATAGAAAAAAGATGGAGTCAACCTAGGTGCCCATCAACAGATGAATGGATAAACAAACTGGTGTATTTACACAATAGAACACTATGAAACGATAAAGAACAACAATTTTAGGTAACATCTCATAACCTGGAATCACCTTGAAGACATTATGCTGAGTGAAATTAGTCAGCTGCAAAGGGCAAATACTGCATAAGATCAGAAAGGTTTACGCATAGAAGAAAGTAATCTTTGATGGCTACAAGGAGTGAGGGAAAGGGGTATTCATAGATAGTCAATAGGAATTTGGTTAGGTGAAGGAAGTGACACCGTGCAATAGAAGGGAGGTCAGCACAGCTGAAATATACCATAAGCTAAAAAGTCTACTAAATGCAACTCAGCATTTTAAAAGACAGAGTAGCAGGGACAGGGGTCTGAGGACTGGTTTCAGGGGACGACTAGACTTTTTCTAAGAAATTGTTGTGCATACTATATTGGTAAATGTTGCCTGGAGTCCTAAAAGCCAGCAAGCTGTCATCTACGGAACATCAATTGGTGCCAAACCACCCAGAGCAGATGAAAACCAAGAACATCAAAAACATGTGAAAAATAAGAGCCCAGGAGACAGAAGGGTCCATATGATTGGGAGACTACATCAGCATGAGACTAGGTGAACTAAACGGTGTCTGACCGCCTCCAAAGCTGCCCTGCCAGGGAACATGTTGTAGAGTCCCTGATATAGCATGAGAAAAAGGTGAGTGAAGATCGAGTACTCTATTAAAAGACAAGCCTTGATGGTCTGACATCCTGGAGGGTCACCTGGGAATATGGCCTCTGGACTTGCTGCTAGCCCAGAGCTGAAACCAGTACTTAAGCCAATTATTCAGATGAAAATTAGACTGGATTATAAGATACAGAGTGATGCAATTGTTGTGTATACCTCTTGCTTAAACATGTACATAGGACTGTCCAACCAGCTCCTTTCTAGAGATGAAACAGGAGAGTGGAGTGTAGGAGACAAGTGTTGGCTGAGTAGATACCAGAAGTACACAGTGGAAAGGAGGAGCGTGCTGTCACAGGGTGAAGAGAGCAGATATGTTTGCACTGAGGAGCATGTTGAGGGTTTTATATGGAAAATTGGCATGGATTATAAACCTTCACTTAATCACAATAAAAATAATAAAAAAGAATTGCTGACAGAAAGCTTCGCTAATATCAATGAATGATGAAAACCTGACCATCCAAGAAGCTCAATAAACTCCAAGTAGAATGGACCGTAAAAGAAAACCACAAAGGGGATATCACAATCCCACTTACTTAAACCAAAGAAAAGATTCTGAGAGTAGCTCGAGAAAAAACAAAGTTACTCAAGGACTGTATGCAACAAGACTAAGTTCTGATGGTCCCTTTCATACCTTACCCTGCCCCTGTTCTCTACCCAAAATCCAACTGCCCTGCATGTATTAAAAAGATTCCATTCTAGCCAGTGCCTCTCCTTTTAGAATACTTTCAGACAGAAGAGAGGATAGAAAGCAGGAAAAATCATGCTAGGAAAATAGACCACTGGAAGACCGCTAAAATTCTGTCTCAGTAGAGAGCTTCCCACTTTTCCTAGGAATAAACCCCCAAACACTAAACCCCGTATAGTTGGGGTGATTTCAGCTCACAGTGTCCCTGTAAGACAGTAGAATTGCCCACAGAGTTTCCAAGGAGCATCTGGGGGATTCTAACCGCCAACCTTTTGGTTAGCAGCCATAGTACTTTACCACTGTGCCACTCGTATTTCCTTCTCTATCAGTAGTTTACAAAACACATACATTGTTTTTGGAAAACACTATTTGCCTCTCAAGAGATGATTTGACAAGTCTGAGGGAGTAATAGTTGTTTTCTCTCTCGCCTTTTTCTTTGAAGATTGACATTTCAAAGCCCTGACCAAAAGTAATGCTTTTACATAAAATCTGTAGAATTGCCTTTTCCTGTGAGCCAAGTCTTTTGGTGGTCTTTAGTCATGAATCACTTGCTGATATGTCTGTGTCCCTGATGAAGCACTCCTGACGAAAGGCTGTGTTTAGTGTACTCTCCGGCAATACTAGTAAGTGCGTTTCTGTTGTACTTGGAAGCCTGCTTCTCCCTGTTATACTAAGCAAAGTAACTAGTCTTCCAAATCGGCCTGAAACATACTGCATTTTTATGCAGCATTACATTTAAAAGGAGTAAATCTCCTCTTTCTTTGAACAACAGAAATATCTTTATTTTTATTTCAATTTTACCATGTCTGTCATTCTGTCTTTAACCATATCATCTGCAGACCTACTTTGCCATTGGACCATCAGTTCCTTGAAGATAGCTATAGTTCTTGTCCATTATTATGTCTCTGGCACAGTTGGTGCCTATATATAGTCAATGTTGCTTAAATATTGTGTATTGCTGATAGAATAATTTTCACCTCATAATAAGGTAGGGTAATTTATGAGTCAGAATTGAATTGAAGGCAATGGGTTTTTGCTTTTTGTATGTATATGGTGTTATATAGAGGTTATAATTTCACAAGTAAAATTTTGTGTTGACATTGTTAAAATTTCATGTGTTGTAAGAATAAAATTAAAGCATGGCTATTAATGTCTATAGATGAGGTGAAGGACATGAGAGATGTGTTAGCGGTGGGAAGTCAGGAAACGACAAGTGTTGTTATTCTACAGTTTGAGGAGTGACAGTTGGAAACATCTCAGAAAAAGTAACTTGGTTGGTGGCTCAAAGAGAGCTTTAGAAGCAAGAAGAGGCTGTCTTTGTTCTACCTTGAAGAAATGTAGTTAACTAGAGCTAGAATGGTTCACTTGAATACTCCTGGTGCTCCAAGGCAGCTAGAACTTTTATGAGCACTACTACAATTAGATACAGTCAACAGTTCATATCCTCCAGGTGCTCCTTGGAAACTCTATGGGGCAGTTCTACTCTAACTTCTAGGGTTGCTAGGAGTCGGACCAAGTTGACGACAGTGGGTTTGGTTTTGCTTTGGCTTTAGAAACTGGCTAAATCAACAGCACAGGAGAGTAGTTGGGGAAAATGCACGCCACAGAAAATCAGAGTCTACTAGAAGAGGGAAGGATTGAAAATTCAAGAGAGAGTAGTCTCTAACCCAGGAACATTGGGGTTCTGTAGCAAATTAAGTGTCTTAATTTTGTTGTTGGATAGATTTAGTTTGAGCCGTATTACACTACACTGTAGGTTTTGACTTAGAGCAAGCTAAGTCTTTCTTTCATATGAAAATGAGCATGATATGATACCAGACACAAAGTTTGTCCTATATATTTTGTTACTATTTTTACATTACTGTTTTTAGTTGACAACAGTCTGAGCTATGTTTAAGAGGACCAGAAGGCTCCAAAGTGAAAGTGTGAAACAGTCAGGAGCCAATGAAATAAGTAGATTATCCACAAAGCTTTCTGAAGTGCTAGAACCTTTCAGTTGGCTTTAAGCTGCTATTAATCAGACTTCAGGCTCCAATCAGTTTACACTGGAAGAGAGTGGCTTACTTTAGTAGAGGTATGATCGAGGAATATAAAGAAAAGTCTGGGCTGTGTAACTCGCTATATAAACTCCCCCAACCAGACTAAGCTTAGCCAGTGATTTATAACAGTGTCCATATCTTTGCGTCTGGAGAGTTTCATTCATTTTAATTTGGCTACATTTTAGAACATCCTTCTGAAAATGCTGATTAGTTGGCAATGATGGGGCTGTAGAAGGTCAGGATCTAGCAACCTGACAGTGCTGAATGGAGAAAGAAGGCTCCAAAGAGGGGAAAGGTGATCTTTCCTCTCTACTCCTATACTCTGAGCTGGAGAGAAAGAACTGTCAGTAGACACACTGCCTATTTAGTAGCTCTGGGCATGGCCCAGATTGCAAAATCTAATCTCTTCATTGAGGACAGTTAGACAATTAAGTATCTGTTGTAGTATTTATATATCTGTTGATTTTCAAAAATACAATGAGAACATGTTCTGTTATATCCTGCTTCCAAAATTATTGTCAATCTGTCTATAAGAACTTTAGATTCTTTATCTTTATCATGTGAACACAGAACATTACATTGCTAACTAAGTTGAATTCCTACACCCAGTCCCTTCCAAATAACTATAATAATAAGGATGAGGATGTGGATGGTCACTATAATAACTGCCATCTAGTGGGTGCTTACTGTGTTTCAGGCATTGTACTAGGTGCATACGTGTTATGACTAGTCACCTAAATCCTGTAGCTTCAAGTGACTCAATCTTTATATCAAGAAGCACACACAACACAGCACTCAAAATTAAGTCAAATTTCTTTTGTTATAAATTCTTTGTAGAGAATATGAAAGATGTCATAGATTGAATTGTGTCCCCCCAAAAATGTGTGTAACAATTTGATTGGGTCATGATTCCCAGTGTTGTATAATTGTCCTCCACTTTGTGATTTTCCTATGCTGTAAATCCTTATCGTTGCCTGTGTTTAATAGACCAAATTATGTTCAAGAGGATTAGGATGGGTCTGTAAAACCCTTCCTAAGGTCACCTCCCTATTGCAATCTAAAGGTGGTTTCCCCGGAGTGTGGCTTGCACCACCCTTTATCCTTTCATCCTACAAGAGGTAAAAGGAAAGGGAAGCAAACAGGGTTGGGAAACTTGTACCATCAAGAAAGCAGCACCAGGAGTAGAGTAAGTCTTTCAGACCTTATGTATCAGGATGCTCTCAGAACAAAGACTGATGCAGCACAAGGACCTTCTTCCAGAGCTGACAAAGAGGGAGTAGACACCCTAAATTTGGATTTCTAGCCTATTAGACTGTGTAAGAATAAACTTTTATTTGTTAAAGCCATCCACTCATGATGTTTCTGTTAGAGTAGTACCAGATGACTAATACAAAAGAGTTTCTAATTTATAAGCAATGGCAACACTTCTCAGACACCTTTCCTTTTCACCCTTATTCTTTTAAATCATTGCAGAGCTCTAAATAAATAAATAAAATTAAAAATTTTACCTCAAATTCTCTCTAAAACCAGAATGTTTTCTTCTTTATGGCTTGTTCTTCTACTACTTTTCCTATCAAACATACACACACACACACGCATGTACTCACCCACACACACCCAGACACACACACTCCCTTATTTTTCAGCTTGACCTACACTTTATGTCTTCTGTTTTGTTTTTATTCCCACTTGATGAAATAATTCTCTGCTATTTATCCAGTGTTTTCTGGTGTCTACTGTGTGTGACACAAAACAGAAGATCAGTACTTGGAAAGATAAAACACCACTTAATAGGTGAAGACACTTATAAAGTATTTAACGCTCACAGTAACATAGGACAAATTGTCCAATTTCAGAGTCCAGTTATGAGTACACATTTGTTTGCATAGTTTTTTACCTTTCAGTCTAAAACTCAGGAGACAAGTATGATCCATCTTCTAGAACAGTGATTGTAAGTAACTGACAGTGTTACTTTTTATATACAAGCAAGTACAACATATTGTGCAGGTGGCAATCACTTCTAATTAATTATAAATACGCATTTTTTTCCCTAATTTATTTCCAAATTTATTTTGGATTGCAGTATATCCAACTAAAAGTCTGTATTTCCCATCCTCCATTATAAATTGAAGTCACCATTTGTGTGTCCCAGGAAAGTTCATTAAAAAGGCTATCTTGGGCCGTTTTTGCTCTTCCATCCTATTGTCTTTCATCTTTACTGTATCAGTTATAGCTGTTTGAGTGACAGAAGCTGTCTTGAGACTTAGAGTGAATCTGGGAATCAAAGCCATGTGACAATGATGAAAGAACAAAATCACATATGGAATATATATCTAGATTGTGGGGTTGCCAAATGATAAATGAGGCACTCAGTTAAACTGAAATTCCGGATAAACAATAAATAAATTTTCAGTATAAGTTTGTCCCAAATATTGTATGAGATGCACCAATACAAGAAACAAACAAACAAACAAAAACTTGATGTTTGTCATAAGTTTACATTTAACTGGGTAGTTTGTTTGCCTTTTTGGTTGTTGGTAAAAAAAAAAATAGAACAAAACTATGGCAAATATGTTCTTATCTTAATCTAGGTACATGATTTATATTTGAACTAAGTTGTTTTAGGCATCATGTAGCTGGTTATTTTTGTTTATTTGTTTGTAATAAATTGCCTAATTTTACAAGTTTTCGACTTAAAGAAAAATTACACAGATAGAGAACAGAGTTCGTGTATACCCCATATCCAGTTTTTCCTATTATTATGTTAGAATGGTAACTTTGCTACAATTAATGAATCAACAGTGATACATTATTAAAGTCAATACTTTATTTTTCCTTAGTTCTTAATTTTTTTTCCTATTCTGGGATCTCATCCAGGATACCACATTACATTTAATCATGATGTCTTAGACTATTGTGACTGTGACAATTTCTAAGACATACCTTGTTTTTGATAACCTTGAAAACTTTGAGGAGTACTAGTGAGATATTTTGTAGATTGTTCTCAAGTGAGATTTATCTGAGTCTTTGCTCATGATTAGACTGGGTTATATGTGTTGGGTAAGACCACAGAGGTAAAGTGGCATATTCATCAAATCACATCAACAGTACACGTTTTACCAACATTTTTGACTGTTGATGTTAACCTTAATCACCTGGCAGAAGTAATGTTTGTAGGGGGTTCCTCATTGTAAGGCTACTCTTTTAGTTCCTTCTTGAGGCATTTTCTCATTCAATTGTCTTAATTATATTTAAACCATTTGTAGTTAGTGTAATTATTGACCCACTAAAGTTTGTCTGTCTTTTCTTTTTTTTTTTTTTTTTTAATCATTTTGTTGTTTGTTTTCCCTTGGTTATTTTCTCTTTCTTGCCTTCCCATAGGATATGTGAACTTTTTTTAGAATTTCATTTCATCATACAGTGCCTTAACTGGATTTCTTTGTATAGTTTTTTTTTTTAATGGTTCCTTGAAATTCTTGTATTAATCTGCATTTTTCATTTTTCTGTGTGTTTAGCTTCTTCTCAGTATTTCAGTTACTTCTTTCATCATGGCTTTTTTTGTTTTTGTTGCTGTTTTGCACTGTTGAGTCAATTCCAACTCATAGTGACCCAATAGGACAGAGTAGAACTGCCCCATAGAGTTTCTGAGGAGTGTCTAGTGGATTTGAACTGCCGACCTCTTGGTTAGCAGCCATAGCACTTCATCACTATGGCACCAGAGTTTCCTTTAGTTTAGGGTACTTGTTTTAGCTACTATTTTAGGATAGAACCCCTGACAGCAAATTGTGTTAATATCTCTTCATTTGAGACTCTCTTTATTACTCTTTCATTCTTGAGGAATATTTTTATTGGATATAGAACATTTCTTTTCTTGCAGCACTAAAAATTGTGCCACTTCTTACTGACCACCAGCTTCTAATGAGAAATTCATTGCCATCAAAATGTTTTTTTTCCTATAGGTAACACACTATCCACTCTGGCTGCTTTTAATTATTTATTTATTATTTTTAGTTTTCTGAAATCTAATATTAATGTGTCTTAACATGAATTTCTTTAGATTTACCTTGTTCGGGGTTCCCTAACATTCTTGAAATTACAGGCTTATATGTATTTTTTTCAAATTTGGGAAATTTTCATTCATTATTTTTCTTTAAACATTTGCAAAGCCTTATTTTTTTTATCATCTTCTTCTGGGATTTGGATGACATTAATATTTAAATTTTTGTTATAGTCTTACATGTCCTGGAGGCTCTGTTGAGTTTTTTCAGCCTATTTTCTTTAGTGTTCACATCGTTTAATTTCTACTGTCTTCAGTATCACTAATTAGTTTCTCTGTTCTTTCTGTTTTGTTGTTGTTGTTCCTAATTAGTGAATTTTGCATTTCATTTATTACATGTTGTAGTTTTAAAATTTGCATGTGATTTTTAAAATATTTTTCATTTCTTTGTGAAAACTTTGTTTTTTTCAAGTGTATTTACAATCTCTCACTGGAGCATTTATAAGGTGGATGTTTTAAGTACTATATTTTAGTCTTCTCTGAGACTGTGCCAATGGGTGTTCCAAGCCTTGTTACTGCCAGATGGGTGTGAAAGTTAATGTTTTACACATATATGACAGTTTATATTACAATCCTGTTACTTCCGGGAGTTCAGGCTCCCAACTAAACCTTGGCTAACACCACACTTGCTGGGAAAGGGAGTGTCTTGGTTATCTAGTGCCACTGTAACAGAAATACCACAAGTGGATGGATTTAACAAAGACAAATTTCTTTTCTTACTGCCTAGTAGACTTGAAGTCCACATTCAGGGAGTCAGCTCCAGGGAGAAGCTTTCTCTCTATACCTGTTCTGGATGAAAACCCTTCTCATCAGTCTGTCCCTGAACTAGGAGCTTCTGAATGCAGGAACCCTGGGTCCAAAGGATGTGCTGTGTTCCCAGTGCTGCTTTTCTGGTAATAGCAGATCACTTGCCTCCCTGTTTGCTTCTCTCTTTTATATCTCAAAAGAAATTGTCTCAAAACACAATCCAATCTTGCAGATTGAGTTCTGTTAATGTTATGTTAATGAGTTAACTGCTGCCTGTCCCATCTCCTTAATATCACAGAAGTAGGGAAGCCTTGTTATTCTTTTCCACATGGCCTCAGCTGACACCATAGCCATGTTACCCTGACGTTGAAACTACTGATTCTCCCACACGTGAGCCAAAGGAAGATGGAATAAGCACCAATGGCTGGAGTTGGATGAAAAACTTCTAATTCCAAAGTAACTCTTTTATGTAACTGAAACAGATTAGCTTGATGCAGAAAAAAAAAAAGGGTCAGTCAAAAGTTTGAATCAATTCAGATGCTGTTTCCTGCTCCCTCCTCCCGGAAATATGGTGTTTGCCTGCCTGCACAACAAGGGGGATGTGTAGGTACCTTGCTCTGCTTTGAAACTAGTGGACCTGGATTTGAGTCTCTGCTGTGGCCAGCCAAAGCCAAGTGCCATCGAGCATTCACCAGCTATTACAAGCTACAGAAATTCTCTGAGCCACCTTTTCCTTATCTAAACGGAGATAGCAGTATTTAACTTGCTCTTATGTGAATTAGTCGACGGCACTTGACTTGGCTTATGTGAATTAAATGAGATAAAAAATGTAAAGCATTTGCCACATCATAATTGTCCAGTTAGGGGAAAGAAAAAATTATTATAAATTATTATTCTCTGGCTTAAGTTCATCTAGGTCTTTTTCCAGATTTTACCTGATTTGTGTTTTAAACTTAGTTTGAGGATGCATCTGAATTCTTTCCATCTTAGGTTTCATCTGGCTGACCAGCATCACCGTGGTTGCTCAGCTGGATGATCTGCTTCTTGCTGAGAAGTAACAGGCTTGAGAAACAGATGCTGGAGTAGTTTACAAAAAAAAAAAAAAAAAAGTAGAACTTTCTGTTGAGGTATTTTTATAAAACCTGTGTGGGTTATAGCATATCCATGATTCTTTTAAAATCTTTCTTTAAGAATAAAAGAAACAAACTTAATTAACTGAGGAAATTAGGCTAAAATCTGTATGTCTGGAGTGGAAGTGAAAGCTGTGGTGGTATAGTGATAAGTTGCTACAGCTGACAACCAAAAAGTTTAGCTGTTCTAATCCACCAGGTGCTCCTTGGAAACTATATGGCGTAGTTCAGCTCTGTCTTGTGGGTCACTATGAGTCAAAAGTGACCCAAATGGCAATGGCTTTGTTTGGTTTGCAGAATGGAATTATAGGGAATAAGTAGAAAGTATTTTATTTATGTTTGTGAAATTAATTTTTACTTCATTATTTATAAATTTGATGTTTTTACTTACTATCTGTGTGCCCTTGAACACATTTAAGTTCTCCATTTCTAGAGTTCTCATAAAGATATAGATAATACTAGTTTAAACATAATGGAGTGCTCATAAAGAAGTCATTCATGTAAAAGTTTTCACAATACTCAAAGCAGGAGGTTATGAGTAGACGTTCACTTGTTTTCCTTGTATTGAAAATAACTGAGCTATCTTTGAGACAGAAAAACAGAGGTAAACAAGACTCTAGGAGAAAGAGATAGTTGAACTCTTACTAATTTGAAACAATTTGAGGCAGTCTGTTTCCTCCGGCACTTTCCTCCACAATCCAAGGTCTGAGTACCAGCTCTAAAGATCACTCAACTGAATTTTGTCAGAACATCACAGTTGATGAGAGTGAGAATGACTGACACACGCTCTGAAAAAAAATTACCCAATTACTGTTGAGGTTGATTGAGACTCACAGTGACCCTAGCAGGACACAGTAGAATTGCACTGTAGGATTTCCAAGGAGTGTCCACTGGATTCTAACTGCTGACCTTTGGTTAGCAGCTGATCTCTTAACCACTGCAGGACTGGAACACACACCTTAGCCAGCTACGAGGTCTGACAATTAAGTTCACAAATTTATCCCAGAAAAAGTGCTACATAGCTCATTGCTAAATATCACTGTCATTATCTTCAAAGTACTCTCCTTGGGAAGCTACACAACAATGCCAGTGCCTAGTCCACCCTTGAAAGCAATGTGGGAACTCTGTCTGGAATGACCATCAAGGCTGGCATAGTATTACTTTGATATCCTGAATGTCATAAAAATGTCTTCCTTTTAATATTTCCTTATCTTTCGGTAACAAAAAATGTCATTGAGGGCAGATCAGGTGAGTAGGTAGGGTGTTCCAATACAGTTATTTACTTACTGGCTAAAACTGCCATCACAGATAGTGCCATTGTGAGCCAGTACGCTGTTGTGATGCAACAGCCATGAGTTGTTGGCATAAAGTATTTGTCCAGCATTTTCATGAAGCCTTTTTAGTACTTCCAGATAGTCACTTTGATTAACTGCTTGTCCAGTTGGTACATATTCATAATGAACAATCCTTCTGATATCGAAAAAGGTTAGCAACATTGTTTTGCTCTTGATTTGGACTTAGGGAAATTTTTTGGTCATGGAGAATTAACTGACTTCCATTGTGTACTTTGACTTTTTGTTTAAGAGTTGTATGGACACGCCTGTGATCATCACGAGTGATAACGTGGCCCAAAACATGGTCTTTCCTCTCCAAAACTTCTTGATAAACTTTAACTCCTTTGCTTTTGATCATTGGTGAACTCCTTTGGGACCATTGTTGCACACACCTTTCTCATGCCAAGATTTACAGTTACAATTTTCCTGTCTCTGTTGATGTTTACTCGGTCCGCTGTTTACTCGGTCACAATCAGCTAACAATTTTGATGCATAATTTGATGAGTTTTTGCCATGTTTTCATTTGTTCTGTTTGTTACTGGCTGCCTTGACCTCTCTTCACCAGTGATGCTTTCTCTTCCCTCAGAAAAACGTTTAATCCATTTATATGCCACCGTTGTCTTCATAACGCTATCCTCATAATCTTTGACAAACACGTCTCTGATTTTACTCCCACTCATGCAAGTTTAACAAGAAATTTAATGTTTGTTGCCTTAATTCAAGCTCCGACATTCTTGCAATGTCATACAAACACATGCAACAGCAATAATGAATGCCACTTGGCAAGACACTGACACATGTTGACACAAATGCAGTTGTGAGACACTGATATGCCAAGATTATTTACTGAGTTTCTTGTACAGTGCTGCCAATGTGGTAAGTTCACAGACTTGTTAGGCCTCATATTTCTATTAAATGGTATTGATCTAGGGTCTCAATTTCTAGTCTATATAATATAAGGTGGTTGAATTGAATATTTTAAAAAATTCTTTCAATATTGTATTAGCTTCGACTCTTTGCCTCTTCATAATATGTAAAATTAGAAACATAGAGCTTTCTTTTTATCATCATCGTTTTCCAACTCATCTGTCTCTGATTTTGGAAACTTGATTCTTGTTAGTAGTTTTTCTTCTAACTCAAAATCAACATCCTTATCCTTTACAGTGTAACTGTAGTTTTAACTCTGTTTTGTTTTATTTCTAAATCTTATTGAAACAGAGGCCTGAGCCAAATTTGTACCTAGTCAAATATAGGCCATATTAATTGTCTTTAAATATTACCTTCTCATATCCCTTCTATAACTACTGAGACTTGTTTTTTTTACTATGATTGAGTGAAAATATACATTCCCATATAAATTTGCATGCCCTCCGATATGCAGCTCCACTGCTCTTCCTGCCAAGTGACAGCCCATTCTTCTCCACTCCATACATGTCTTATCCTCCCAGTAATCTCATATCCCCTCCTCTCTACACACTCCCCCACTTCCAGTAAGAGATCAGCAGGACAACATCCTATGGATGCATAGAACCATAAAGTGCATGCATGATACAGTCACTCTGTGTCACTGAGTCCAATCCACTCCTGTCCGAAGAGTTGACCTCAGTTACGATTTATGGACAGGGGCAGCATCAGGGCCAGGGGCCATGTTCCCAGGGGAACTCTGAGCCCTCTGGACCATGAATTGCAGTCTTTTAGTGGAGGTCTCAGGGTGTACCCCTTTTTATTCTTGTGTTGCCCGTGAGACTCAACTTTGAGAGCTCCATCACTGCTGTCATTGGTGATATCTGGGCACCATCTGATTCTTCTGGTCACAAGTTAATGAAGTCACCCACTCACTGTCTCTCTGTCTTCTGGGTTCTCTTTCCCCCAAGTTGTTTTGGTCCTTGGTGATCATCCATTCCTGCTGAGTTGGAACCATTTGTTATAACCCCAGATGGCAGCTTGGCTGCGTGGCAGCTTTTAAGACCTCAGACACCATTCACCAGCGTGGGGTGCAGAAGGCTGTCTTAGCAAAACACTGGTTGTGCCAATTTGGCCTCAGTTTCCACTGAGAGCATGGTCCCTGGCCCCTGCTCCAGCTACTCTGTCTTTGCAGTATTGGGTTAAGATGGGAAGAGTAATCATGTTATGTTGAAGTCCAGTTAATATTGATCTTCTTTCTGATGTGTGCTGTCACCGATTTCACCCAACCAAATTTCTATCAACTGAAGGCACTTGGCTTTGGCATCTATCTAAACCCTTGCCCCCCAGCTCTACTTCCTTCCCCATCCTTGCAGCAGTCAAAGAGTCTTTTCTTCTATGCATGCATCTATTTTTAAGATCTTTTTGTAGGAATCTCATACAATATTTGCTCTTTTGTTGCTGACTGCTTTCACTCAGCATAATGTCCTCCAACTGAAACCAGGTTATAAGATGTTTCCTCAAATCATCATTGTTCTTTATGATTGCATAGTGTTCCTTTGAGTATCTATATCATATTTTACCTATCCATTCCTCTGCTATTGGGTATCTGGGTTGATTCCATCCTTTTGCTATTGTGAACTGTGCTGCAATAAACATTTGTGTGCATGCATCAGTTGGTGTGAATGGCTTTGATTTTGTAGGATATATTCTGAGCAGTGGAATTACTGAGTCAAATGGTATATCTAGATACAGCTTTTTAAGGAAGTACCAGATTGCTTTCCAAAGAGGCTGCCCCGTCTTGCAATCCTGCCGACAGTGTAGGAGAGTTCTAAGTTCTCCACAGCCTCTCCAGCATTGAATGTTTTGTGTTTTTTGGATGATGGCCAACCTTGTTGGGGTGAGATGGTATCCCATTGTAGTTTTGTTTTAAATTTCTTTAATAGCTAATGATCACGAGCACGTCCTCATGTGTTTTTTGGCTGCCTGGATCTCTTCTTTAGAGAAATGTCTGTCCATCTCCTTTGCCCATCACTTAATTGGATTATTTCTCTTTTTCTTACTGATATTTTGTAGTACCTTATAGATTATGGAGATAAGGTATCGGTTTGATGTATAGTCGCCAAATATTTTTTCCTATTATGTAAGTGGTGGAAAGAGTGGCCAAAGGTACTAAGATGCACAGAGACCAAAGCTGGGCTCTCAGAATGTGGCAATTGCTCCCGCCAATCCCACCAGCTGTGTGTCTGAGATTAGTTGCTAATCAAGCACCAGCTCCACCTGCCAGCTAAGACAGAGGAAAAAAAGATAAAATGGTGAATTGCCTTTGGTCCATGAAAGCCAGCAGTCAGCCAAGAGTGGGGGACAGCAAAAGAGAGGAGGTTATCCTTTCAGTGGTATGAAGTCCAAATTAACAGCCTATGCCACATCCTAGGGTTCACCAGGTGCCCAGAAGGCTCCATTTAATTATCAGTTCAGGTCTTGGTTTCCAGAGGGATTTAAGGAGATGTGTGTTCAGTCTGCTATCTTGACTTCCAAGAACTTATTTTCTGTTTCAGTAAATACAATATTTTTTGTCTGCTTTTCAATGTCTTTCATAAAATGTCCCTCTAACTCAAATGTCCTTCTACCTCAAAATCAACATCCTTAGCTTTGTCAGTGTAACTGTGGATTTAATTCTGTTTTGTTTTATTTCTAAATTTGATTGAAACAGAGGCCCTGAGCCAAATTTGCACCTAGTCAAATACAGGCCATATTAATTGTCTTTAAATATTACCTTCTCATATCCTCTCCATACCCACTGAGATTGACTTTCTGTTTCATTAAATGCAATAGTTTTTGTCTGCTTTTCAATGTCCTTCATAAAATGACCACACACTACACTACACTATACTGCATACACACACGTGCACGCACACACACACATGCACCCCTTTGTAGTCCATAAAATTTTGACTCACAACAGTGAACTGCCCCATAGTTTCCAAGGAGCGTCTGGTAGATTAGAACTGCTGAACTTTTTGTTAGCAGCCATAGCTCTTAGTCACTATATCACCAGGTCCTCCACACACACACACACACACACACACACACACACACACACACACACACACACACACTCATATTTGTTACCCAATACTTGAATTCATTGTTTCAATACATATTGGCTGAATATTTTCTGCATCAGCCTGTGCATATAATACTGAAAATATTACATGTGTTCACTTACTTCAGGAAACTTACAGCTCCAAAGGAGGTCGGTAATTGTAAGTAGAGTTATAGTAAAACAAGGTCATGATATCTAAGCAGTAACTATAGTGTGGAGTCACGGTGAAGCAGTTGTTAAGAGCCTGACTGCCAACAAAAATGGTGAGCACTTCAAATCTACCAGTCCTTCCTTGGGAACTATATGGGCAGTTCTTCTCTGTCTTATACAGTTGCTATGAAATGGTAACATCAGGAAAACAAAAATCCTTACAATTGGACTGGTAGGCAACATTGTCATAAATAGAGAAAAGATTAAGAATTTTGTCAAGAATCTCACTTTACTTTGGTCCACAATCAAAGCTTGTGGAAGCAGCCATCAAGAAATCGAAAGACACATTACACTGGGAAAATCTGCTGCAAAAGATCTCTTCAAAGTATTCGAAAATAAAGATGTCACCTTGAAGACTAAAATGAGCCTGATCCAAGCCGTGTATTTTCAGTTTAATCATATGCATGCGAAAGCTGGACAATGAACAAAGAAGACAGAAGAAGAATTGATGCCTTTGAATTGTGGTGTTGGAGAAGAGCGTTGAATGTACCATGGACCACCAAAAGAACCAACAGATCTGTTCTGGAAGCAGTACAGCCAGAGTGCTCCTTGGGAGCAAAGATGGCAGGACTGCATCTTACATACTTTGGACATGTCAGGCAGTATCAGTCCGTGGAGAACGACATCGTGCTTGATGGACTGGAGGGTCAACAAAAAACAGGAAGACCTTCCACAAGATAGATTGACACAGTGGCCACAACAATGGGCCTAAGCATAAAGATGATCGTGGACATGACACAAGACCAGGCAATGTTTTGTTTTGTTGTTCACAGATCACCACGAGCTCTGTTGTTCATAGGTTGCTATGAGTCAGAACAGACTCGACAGCACTAAACAACAACAATGTGAAATGGAATTGGTGCCATGGGAATGAGTTTGGTTTTAGCTAGACTGTACTGTGCCTTGTAAATTACATTATGGAGTTTGGTTTTTAACCTAAGGCAGTGAAGACCCATTAAATGGTTTTAAGCAAGCAGGTAGTGTACTTTTTATTTTAGAAGTTTCCATCTGGAAGCAGTGCTGAGAATAGATTACAGTGGGACAACGTCGGTATCCAAATGGGAGAGGGCTGTGGCCTACAAACTGAGCAAAGTGACGCATGGAAGCAGACAGGTATGATAGATCTGTGAAAGGCAGAGTTAGTGAGACTAAACCACTGGCTGGAAACATAGGTGAGAGAGGAAAGAATTATGGAGCATGTCTCAGTTTCTGACATGACCCATTGCTGATAATGAAACTCCTCTCAGGTCACTCCCTTCACAACTCAAGACAGCTTCAGGACCATGCTCACCTCTCCACTCTTAGTAGTGTTGTGCTTCTTGCTGCAGAACCATCCTTCCTTTCTCATTTTATGTCTCCAAATCTTACCCATATTTTCGGTTCAGCTGAAGTCTCACTCACTTCATAAAGCCTTACCCTACCATTCTCTGCTTACTTTTTCTCCTGAAATTCCGAAATCTTTGTACTTTTCATTAGGAGTCCTAGTGGTGCAGTGATTAGGAGCTGGACTGCTAACCAAAAGATTGGTAGTTTAAATACACCAGCTGCTCCTTGGAAACTCTATGGGGCCATATTCCTCTGTCCTAAAGAGTCAGTGTGAGTTAGAATTCACTCCATGGTAATGGGTTTAGTTTTTAATTGTACTTGTTAGAACTTAATTCTGTGCCATCATGCTCTTCCTTTTTACCCCGTTGTATTATGCCTGTGTTACTTTTCTGAATCACTGAAGCTCCCAGAATAGTTTGGAAAACATGGTAAATATTTGTTTATTGATTAATTGGTTAGTTAATGAATACAACTATTTTTCCCTCTAAATGTTGTTTTCCCATTTTATAATCAGTGCATACAAAAGTAGATGCACTAAACTATCATTTTTTCTGATGGCTGGGAAGCTGACTGTTGGATATTATAACAGTAAATTAAAGCAATTTGAAAACATTAGAATTTATATATTTTATACCTATACTGAATATAATTTAATTTCTTGAATTAAAAGGCATTTAATAATCTAGGAATAACAGCAAAGTGGTATTCTGAATACCTTTTATCAAAACAAGGTGTGTACTCTTATAAATGCCTGTTTGTCTTAATTTTCAATTTTTTGTGCAAATATGCAAATTTACTACATTAGAAAATAAAATTTTCTTAGTCTTATACCCACAAACCTCTTACACACTTAGCAGATGGGAAAGACAAATTTCAGAATGTTTGGCTATATTTGGTATTTGGAAAATTTAAATGTTAATTGAAATCCATTTATTAATCACCATTTTTCTATTTTTGTAATATCTCACTTCATTCCTGACAAGTAAGAAATTTCTTTAAGCTGAAAATTCATCCTAAAATCTCAAGGAGACACTATTTTCTTGAAAGTATCAAAGTCAAAAAAATAGTAAAGTGGATTTTCTCTCAGACTGTTCCTTCCAGTTAAATTGTTTTGTATCTTAAAATAACATTTCCAAGGATTTTAGGCAGGTTCTCCATCTTTCCCTGAAGATAAACAAGGATAACTGTTTGCAAATGGATTTTTTTTGCAAACTGGCCACAAAAAATCACACCTACGAGTGATTCTAAATCAAACCTAAATCTATTTCAAGGTCGATTTTAGATTTATATATTTGTATTTGCTTTCGAAATTTGATAATCGTGAGGGAGCTTATGCAAGAAGAGAAATGTGTAATAAAACTTTCTGAATGGTGGAAATTTATGACCTCTACACAGTCACAGTAGAGTGCTTTCCTCCAGGTGCTCACGGGTGCTTCTGTCCCACTAGTCCTTTAGTTTAACTGCTCTTGAGTTGATTCCAACTCATGGCAATCCTATGTATATCAGCGTAGAACTCTACTCCACATGGTCTTCAGTGGTTTATTTTTTTGAAGGTAGATCACAGGGCATTCTTGCAAAGTATCTCTGGATAAACTCAAATCTGTAATCTTTTGGTTAGCAGCCAAGCACATTAACGATTTGCGCCACCTAGAAACTCTCCCCTTGTGAAGGAAACCCCCCGAAAGAAACTTCCCCTTATCTTATCCTGCCCTGATCTGCCCACAACCCCGTCTTCCATCTTCTCCTTATCTTATTCCGCCTGGTTCTGCTCACGACCCTCTGCTCTGTGCGCAACCTCTGACCATGCCTCACCCTGCCTCCATAACAGCCTGTTCCATTTGCCCATTCGGGCGAGACGTTGGAGGTCTGTAAGCCTCCGCTGGCCCGCTAGCATAACTTCAATCAACAGCTGCTGCTTCTTTCCTTGGGTGTTGGTTGACTTCCTAGAACACCCTGACTTAGGTTTGTGTAAAACAAAACATTTTACAGTATTATAAATCTAAACTCCTTGATTTTGAAAGGCATGAATGTCCTAAAATTATGTTGGCATTCTAAAAAATATCAAAATAAAGCAAAGACTTGTAATTTGCTCACATCTCTCATTTAAATACGTTTGTCACATGTTTCTAAGAAAAGTATTTGATAGGGACCTATAAGCTGTAGGAAAAAAAAATCAAAACAACGTATTTTGCTTAAAGAGTTTGTACTCCGGTTATTTTTGTTTTCTGTGAGTAAGAATAGAGTATTGACTAAAAAAGTAAGGATTTATCTTTTACTGTAATATTAGCAATTTATTCAACAATCAATATTGTTTCATTACATATATATATTTATATATATATACTGTTCTTTGAAATCATTATTTCGTCTTGTGATTTATGTTAACCTTGATTTTTAATCATCTTTGATTCGTTTGTAGAAAACCAGTTCTCTCTGGAGTCATTTCAGCCTTTAGCCTGATACTTCAAAATTATTTATTATTCAATTAAAAGATTCTGAAACAAATTTAAAATATGTTGATGGTGGTAATGGCCCCTGAGACATCTGTCAAAGGCATGGCTGCCAACTAAGATACTTGCTTTTCCACAGACTTTTCAAATTATCGGACTAAGACATAGCATTTCAAACTCTGACGCCTTTGAAGTGTAAAATTCTGGAAAAACAAGTTTCATTTCTAGACAGCCAGAAGCTCCATGTAATTTTCAAAAGATCCACTTTAGGACATTTCCAATGATCTTTAAAGTTCCGTTGGCAATTCCAGAAGTGATAAATGACATTCATTTTGTATATAAACAAAATGCTTTTATTGCTCATGCATGCCTGACTATGTGTGTGACAGAAAGAGACACAGGAAGAAGCAGAAGCAGAAGAGGAAGTGGAGGAAAAGAAAAAAGAGGAAGAAAAGAATAGCAAAAAATTGAAACAAGACCCATATCTCACACCTTATACAAAAATCAAATCAAATTGGGTAAAAGACCTGAATATAAAAGCTAAAACTATAAAGCTCATCCAAGATAAGATAGGGTCAACAACGGACATTTTAATACACAATATAGACAGACTTCAAAATCTGTCAAACAAAACACATTCATCAGAAGAGAAAATAGATAAATGGGAATTAATAAGAATCAAACACTTCTGGTCATCCAAACACTTCATCAAAAGAATTAAAAGACCACCTACAGAATGGGAAAAAATATTTGACAACTCTATGTCAGATCGACGCCTGATCTCCATAATCTATAAGGTTCTACAAAATATCAATAAGAAAAAAACAAATCATCCAATTAAGCAATGGGCAAAGGAGACGGACAGACACTTCTTTAAAGAGGAGATCCAGGCAGCCAAAAAACACATGCGGACATGTTCACAATCATTAATTATTAAAGATGAGATACCATCTCACCCCAGCAAGATTGGCCATGATCCAAAAAATGCGAAACAATAAATGTTGGAGAGACTGTGAGCAGATTGGAACTCTCCTTCACTGTTGGTGGGATTGCAGAATGGTGCAACCCCTTTGGAAAGCAATCTGGCATTACCTTAAAATAGTGGATATAGATTTAACCCGGCAATTCCTCTGCTCAGAATACATCCTACAAAATCAAAGCCATTCACACCAACTGATACATGCACACTAATGTTCATCGCAGCACAGTCCACAATAGCAAAAAGTTGGAATCAACCCAGATGCCCAACAAAAGAAGAGTGGATGGGTAAACTTTGGTATATATACTCCATGGAGTACTATACACTGATAAAAAACAATGATGATAACAGGAAACATCTCTCAATTTGGTCTCAACTGGAGGACATTATGTTGAGTGAAACTAGTCAACAATAGAAGGGCAATTATTGTATGAGACCCCTGCAATAAAAACTTGAAAGAACTCTTTGATGGCTACAAGGGTGGAGAGTGTGGGAGAGTGGGAGGGCAAGGGGCGAGGGTTTAGAGTAGATAGTTGTTAGAAATGTGGTTGGTTAAAACTGGTGACAATACACATTAGTAAGAAGATTAGTATTAATGGGAGTTCAACATAACTTGTGTACTCCTCCTCTCTTAACCCAGTATTGCAAGCACAGAGCATGTACACTTTCATTTTTTATTTAATTAAAAAAAAAAAAGAAAGAAAAGTATAAAGAGGAAGTGAAAAAGGAAAATGTTGAGGAGGAGGAACAGAAAAAACATGAAAACACATTGTTTTAGTCAGCTAGGGCTGCTCTAACTGAAATATCACAGAGTGGATGGCCTTAACAAAGGAAGGTTTATTCTTACATAGTCTAGTAGGCTGCAAGTTCATATTCAAGGTGTCTGCTCCAGGGAAAGGCTTTCCCCTTGTCAGCTCAGGAGAAAAGTATGATATTGCATGAGTCTTTGTCCAGGGAGCATGTTGGCGCAGGAACCTCAGGTCTGAAGGATGTGCTTTTCTCCCAGTGCTGCTTTCTTGATGGTACAAGGTTCCCAGTTCTCTTCTTGCCTCTCTTTCCTTTTATCCCTTGCAGGATGAAAGGATTAAGGGTGAGGCAAGCCATACTCAGGGAAACTCCCTTTACAGCAGAGCAGGGAGATGATCCTATGAAGGGATTTACAGTCCCACCCTAATCCTTTCACATACAGCATAGGAAAACCACAAAATGGAGGACAGTCACAAGATACTGGGAATCATGGCCCAGCCACATGGCTACACATATTTTTGGGGGGACACAATTCGATCCATGACACACATATTCCTTCTTTTTCTGGATATTCATTTCTTGCTAATCCACATTTTGGCTGAAATATTGTATAAGAAAAATCTACTGTAAAAGCTCTCTTTAAAGTGTCAAAAAGCAAAGATGTCACTTTGATGACTAAAGTGTTCCTGACCCAAGCCACGGTATTTTCAATTGCCTCAAATGCTTACAAAAGCTAGACAATGAATAAACAAAACTAAAGGAAAAGCAGATGGAAGGAATACACAGAGTCATCATACTGGAAAGAACTGGTTGATGTTCAGCCATGTGAAGAGATAGCATATGATCTGGAGCCGACAGTACTGAAGGAAGAAGTTGAAGCTACATTGAAGGCATTGGCAAAAAACAAGGCTACAGGATATTTCAAGAAACAGATGCAGTGCTGGAAGTGCTCACTCATCTATGCCAAGAAATTTGGAGGAGAGCTACTTGGCCAGTCGACTAGAGGAGATCCACATTTATGCCCATTGCAAAGAAAGGCGATTCAACCAAATGTAGAAATTACCCAATGATATTGTTAATACCACGTGCAAGTAAAATTTTGTTCAAGATCATTCAGAAGTGACTGCAATAGTATACTGACATGGAACTACCAGAAATTTAAGCTGTATTCAAAAGAGGACATGGAATCAGGGATATCATTGCTGGTGTCCAATGGATCTTGGCTGAAAGCTGAGAATATCAGAAAGACTTTTACCTGCATTTCACTGACTATGCAAAGGCATTCGACTGTGTGTGGATCATAATAAACTGTGGCTAACACTTCAGAGAATAGGAACTCCAGAACACCTAATTGTACTTTTAAAGAATCTGTATACGGATCAAGAGGCAGTCATGCAAACAGAACAAGGGGACACTCCGTGGTTTAAAGTCAGGAAAGGTATACATAAGAGTTGTGTCCTTTCACTACACCTTTTCAATCTGTATGCCAAGCAAATAGTTCAAGAAACTGGATCATACAAAGAACAAAGCATCAGGTTGGAGGACGACTCATTTACAATTGCTTTATGCAGATGAAGCCACCTTACTTTCTGGAAGTGAAAAAGATTTGAAATACTGATGAAGACCAAGGACCACAGCCTTCAGTACGGATTGCACCTCAGCATTAAGGAAACAAGAATCCTCACAACTGGACCAGTAAACAAGATTGTCCTAAATGGAGAAAATAATTGAGGCTGTAAAGGATTTCATTTGACTTGGGTCTACAATCATTGCCCATGGAAGCAGCAATCAAGAAATCAAAAGATGCCTTGCATTGGGAAAATCTGTTGCAAAGGATCTCTTTCAAGTATTGAAAAGTAAAGATGTCACCTTGAAGACTAAAGTGAACCTGATCCAAGCCATGGTATTTTCAATTACATCATATGCATGGAAAAGCTGGACAAGGAACAAAGAAGACAGAAGAAGAATTGATGCCTGTGAACTGTGGTGCTAGAGAAGTATGTTGAATGTACCATGGACTGCCAAAAGAACCAATAGATCTGTTCTGGAAGAAGTACAACCAGAGTGCTCCTTGGAAGCAAAGACGGCAAGACTGCGTCTTACATACTTTGGACAAGTTGTCAGGAAGTATCAGTCCTTGGAGAAGGACATCGTGCTTGGTGGAGTGGAGGGTTAGTGAAAAGGAGGAAGACCCTCGATGAGATGGTCGATTGACACAGTGGCCGCAACAATGAGCTTAAGCATAAAGATGACTGTGGATGTGACACAAGACAAGGCACTGTTTCGTTCTGATCTTCACAGGGTCACTATGAGTCAGAAATGACTTAACAGCACCTAACAACAAGAACAACAAAGAATTGACACATTTAAATTGTGATGTTGATGAAGAATATTGAATATGCTGTGGACTACCAGGAGAATGAACAAATCTGTCTTGGAGAAAGTACAGCCAGGATATTCCTTAGGAGCAGAGATAGCTAGACCTCATCTTGCTTATTTTGGATGTGCTTTCAGGAGTGAGTAGTCCCTGGAGAAGGATTCCATGATTGGTAGAGTAAAGCTGAAAACCAAACCTGTTGCCATTGAGTTTATTCTGACTTACAAAAACCCAATAACACAGAGTAGAATTGTTCCGTGGGGTTTCCAAAGTTGAGCTCTTAGATTCAAACGTCCAACATTTTGGTTAGCAGCCAAGTTCTTAACCAGTGCACCACCAGTGTGAGGGTTAGTGAAAAAGAGCAAGACCTTGAATGTGGTAGACTGACACAGTGGCTGCAACAGTGGGCTCAAACATACTGACAATTCTGAGGACAGCACAGGACCAGACAAAGTTTCATTCTGTTGTATCTGGAGACACTATGAATGTGAGCCAACTTAATGGCACCTAACAATGACAATACTTTCCACCTTTCTCTACATGGCTCTATATTAACCTTACTCCCTGCTTTCTAGTTTTTGGCTGATCAACCAGTATGATGAACTGACAGATTGAAAGGTACTAGAAGAGAGTTATCAGAGTACTCATGCTCCCTCCCTGGTCCTGACCGTATAGGGATCAGTGGCATTCTGCATAAGGGTCCCAGTGCCCACTGGATGGCCACTTTCTACTTCTTCACAATTTTTGTATCAACCTACACCCAGATCCTCATGGAAACTTCTCTATGACCAGTTAAAAGACAAGGAAAAAGTATCAGCCTATTTGTGAAAAAGTCTGTAGCACGTGCTGACAGCAGCCAGAACTGGATGTCCATCATTTTACAGCTTCACCGTAAAGTAACTCCAAAAGAAAATTGCAAAGAGGAATTGTTCCAGGGACAGAACTTTGGACAGTGCATATGGATGGCCATTGTATAAGAAGAGATGATCTGAAGTATGGATCTACAGTGATTTGTGGAAAGTGACTAATGAGCTGTACAGCTAAGAAAGGGACCTGAAAAGAACAAGACTGGAAGATAGTGACAAAGACATCTGGGAGAAGATTTATGACTAGCCCTCTAGGAACGACACAGAATGTGAGGATAGTTATGCAGTGTCACTCAGAGGGCATACACTGGGGAGGTAGCCTTGGTAGCCAGGTGAATAAATCACCATCCTGAGGATATGTCAATCCTTTATCCGTAACTTCATGTTTGTTTACTATCCAGACCTGGGAATAATAGTCATGAAGGCAGGGATGGAATCTCTGCAAGGGATCAACAACTGAGGAAGACCCCTCCCTCACTGATGCCTGTCTAATACCACTGCTTTCACCGTATTCATCTAGACATTCAACTAGACAGTATATGTCTCAAAGGTAGCTTATTCCAAACTGATATTTCCCCTCAAATTTTTTTCTTCTACAAATACCCACCTCAATTCACAGCATCTTCATCCCTCCCATTTTGAAGAATAAAAATATAGGAGACGTACACATGTCTCTACTTTTTCTCTCACACATCACATTCAATCCTGCCAACAACAACAAAAAAAGACAATTCTAAATTTTAGATATTCCCCAAGTTCAACTTCTGCTTCCTGCCATGACAGAGAAACTTAGACCAATTTCTCTTCCCTCTTTAATTACTAGAAAACTGGCTAAATATATATAAGACAATTTTCTTAAGTTGCTGGAAACCAGGCAGTGAAAAACTGCAATTCCTGATAGAAGAAACAAAAATAGACGAGCCCCACAGTTAACCAAGTTTCTGCCTGTAGACATGTTCTGAAGCACAAGGTAGGGAGTGGAGTCCTAACTAGAGCAGTCATCTTGCTGACTGGAAGGACAGAGATGGGTGTTTGAGGAAGTGGGGGGTGCCTCGAATAATCAAGGCAGATGGCCAGATAAGAGGGAGCTACACAGAAAAAAAGGTCCAGAAATTTGAAAAGGGTTCCTTTGGGTTTTGCTGTAGTATCAATATGTGAATGGGAAGAATGAAACTCTACGAATCTATGGGCAGAATAATTTATGGGAACAATAAGTAAACAATTCCTGAAGTTCATACAGGTAGACTTTATTATTATTATGAAAGTATACACCACAAAACACTGCAATTCAGTAATTCTTATACATGTAATTCAGTGATATTGATTAGATTTTTCAGGTTGTGCAACTATTGTCACTTTTTTCCAAATTACACCCATCATCAGTAAGATAAATTTAATTCTTTAGGTGGAGCCAGGATGGTGCACTAGATAGCTATACCACGCTGTCGTACCTCTACAGTGAACACCTGAAAAACTAAGTAAAATAGATACCAATGTCAATCCTGGAAACTTAAGCATCAAATGAAAAGGTAAAGAACAAGACTGAACACTGAATGGAAGAAGAAACTGAAGGAAAATAGAGACTGAGGAGAGACACGGACTAGAGGTCCCCTACCAATTAACAGACTGACGACCTTGGACAGATAATATGGAAAAGCAAATTTACCGGCACTCCCAACCAGGAGACAGAGCACCTCGTAATCTGAGATGCACACTTTCCCACCCCTTGTCCTTTTGGTAGCAGCAAGAACCTCTCCATCCTTGCATCCCCAACTTCTGAGGCCCATGAGTCCCCTGTCCCCAGCTCACCCTGTCCTCCTTTTCTCCCTCTTTCTTCCTTTTCTTTCTCCCTCTGCATAGTCCTGTATATCACCTCTCCTGTTTCTGGGAAGCTTCTGCTGCACCACTGGAACCAGAGAGGCATTGACCTGCCACTACCACTAGTCCACCCTGCCCCCACCCGGCAGCTTACCACTGCACTCCATGTTTGTTTATCTTCTTTCTTTGCTTTGTTTTTTTCCCTTTCACCTAGCCCCGTGTAGTACTTATCCCCACCTTCTATTGACCTCCCTCTGTCGCCATCTTTTTCTTCATTGTTTTTCTCTTCTATCTTTTCTTTCTGCCTTCCACTTAGTTCCATATATCACCTCTCTTCCCTTCCCACTGGTCCCTTGAGTACATACTGCCCCCCACCTAACAGCTCCTGTTGCACTGCTATTTTTTTCTTTTTTCGTTGTTCGTCTGTCTTTTATTTTTCCCTTCCATTTAGCCCAGTAGGATACTTCTGATCTGTTTCTGCCAGCCCATACCACGCTACTGCAGTTACAGAGCCACTGGCCCACTACCATCCCAGATCTCTTGTCCACTTTCAGCTGGCTCTCATCACACTGTCCTTTTATTCTTTATTTCCTTTCTTTAAATTTTTTTCCCCCCTGAAGTTAGTGAGAATTATTTGGAATTACCTTCTGGTGGTTAAGTTATGGACCGTAAATCTATGGGTATCTTATCAACTTCTTGTTATTCTCTTTTATTTTCCAAAGTAGTACTTGCTTGTTACTAGAAACCATTGTACCGTAAATTTTAATATATATATATTATTGTGCTTTAAGTGAAAGCTTACAATCCAAGTCAATTGGCCGTTTAAAACCTTACACCCACAGCACAATGCAATTCTAGCTACTCTTCCCACCCTGGGACAGCACACTCCTTCCCACTCTGTACATCCAATAGGCATTCAACTAACTCTTCTCCCCTCCTCTCCACCTTCCTGTCTCATCTCTAACTTCCCCAACAGCCTCATGTACGTTTTTAAGCCAAGAATCACACTCTTTAGCATCACTCTGTGTCTTACAGTCCAGTCCAATCTTTGTCTGAAGAGTTGTCTTCTATACTGGTTTCAGCTCTGGGCCAACAGAAAATCTAGGGCCATGTCCTCAAGGGACTCTCCAGTCTGTCAGACCATCAAGTCTAGTCTTCTAACAGAGCTATAGTTCTATGCATCCATTTTTTCTTCCTTTATGTTAGGGACTCTTCCTTGTGCTCCCTGTCATGGCAATCATTGGTGGTGGCTGAGTGCCATCTAGTTCTTCTGGTCACGTGCTGATACATACACTTTTTATTTTCTTTCTCCCTCCCACCTAGCCCCGTACATCACTTCCCCTCTCTTCCCACTAGCACCTAGTCCATCCCACCCCTATTTGCTAGCCCTTGCTCTGTTGTCATTCTTTTTTCTTTCTTCCTGCTCTTTCTCTGTTTCATCTAGCCCTGTATGCCACTTCCCCACTTCCCACCAGCCCTGGCTGTGCCATGATGGCTAGACCCGCTAATGCACTAGCCTGCCACTGCCCTGGGTCTGAGCCTCTCTCCCTCCCCCTGTGCCACCCTTTTTCATTCTTTCTTTTCTTTCTCACTCTCTCTTAGCCCTGCAGTTCACCTTTCCTCCATTCATACTGGCACTTGAGTCTGCTCATCTTCCACCATGCTGTTGTTATCTTTCTCTTTGTTCATTTTGTTTCAACCTCTCACAGAGTCCTGTACACCACCTAGCCTACTCCCCACAAGACTGCACTACACTGCTGTGGCTAGATAGCCACAGACACAGCAATCCACGTCTGTCCTGATAGGCCTCACCCATCCACAGGTGCTGCTGCACTACCATTGAAAATGTTTTTTTCTTTTCTCTTTTTCTGTTCTCTTCTTTCTTCCTCCTTTCTACCCCTATGCATCACCTCCCCTTGTTTCCCATTGGCCCATGGGTCTACCCAACCCCCTCTTCCCGGCCCAACCAGTTTTTCTTTACTTTTTTCTGTCTTACTTTTCTTTCACCCTCCCAACTAGCCTGGTAGCCTTTCCTGCCAGCTTCCTCCATACTGCTGCAGATAGAGTGTCACTAGTGTAACAGCCTACTGCTACTCTGTGTATGCCCAGCCCCCATCTGCTAGTCTTCACAGTGCATTTATTTTAAAATTTATTATTATTATTTTCTTTTGCTATATATTCTTCCCCCCATCCTAACCCTGAACACCACCTCCCTGCATTTTCCACCAGCCCTGTTGAGATGTAATCCATACTGAAGACTGTACTCTTTAATCTTTATCAGTCTTCAAGTCGTCTTTCCTTTTGACAAACAAGGTTGTGTCATCTGTATATCGCAGGTTGTTAATAAGTCCTCCTCCAACCCTGAAGCCACATTCTTCTTCACACAATGCAGCTTATTGAATTATTTGCTCAGCATATGGATTGACACACACACTTACAGACTTTAAAAGACACAATATCTCCTTATTATGTTTGAATAATAACCTCTTGAGATATGTACAGGTTCTTCATGAGCATAATTAAGTGTCCTGGAACCTCCATTCTTTGCAATATTATCCACAGTTTGTTACGATCCACACAACAGAATGCCTTTGCATAGCTAATAAAACACAGGCAAACTTGTCAATGTACTCCTGCAATCACTTTTGAGTGATATTCAGCAAAATCTTACTTGAGTGTGATATTAATATCGTTTGATAACTTTCACATTTGGTTGGATTACCTTGTGTCTCTTCCAGTTGGCTGGCCTGGTAATTGTTTTCCAAACTTCCTGATACAGATGAGTGAGCACTTTCCATTTGTGGAAACATATCAATTGGTATTACATCAATTCCTGTAGACTCTTTTTTCACCAATGTCTTCTGTGCAGCTAGAACTTCTGCCTGCAGCATCATAGCTTCTTAATCATATGCTATCCCCCGAAATGGCTGAACAGCAACCAGTTGGTTTTGATAGAGTGACTGTGTGTTCTTTCCATCTTCTTTTGATGCTTTCTGTGTCATTCATATTTTGCCCATAGAATCCTCTACTGTTGTAACTTGAGGCTTAATGTTTTTATTCAGTTTTCTCACCTTGAAAAATACAAGCACATTCTTCTCTTTTGATTTTTTTTAACTCCAGTTCTTTGCATATTTCATCATACTTCACTTTGAATTCTTGAGCCAACCTTTGCAATCTCCTGTTCAGCTCTTTGATGTCATCATTTCTCCCATTCGCTTTAGCCACTGGACATTCAAGAGCAAACTTCAGTCTCTTCTGACATTCATTTTGGTCTTTTCTTTTTTTTAAAATGACATTTTTCTTTATGTATGATGTCCTTGATGCACACCACAACTCATCTGGTTTTTGGTCATTAGTGTTCAGTGTGTCAAAGCTATTCCGGAGACGGTCTCTAAATTCAGGTGGGATATATTCAGACTCATACTTAGACTCTCACAGACTTGCTTTAAGTTTTCTCAGGTTCAACTTGAACTTTTATATGAGCAATTGATGATGTGTTCTGCAGTTGGTCCCTGGCCTTGTCCCTGACTGATGGTATTGAGTTTTCTTTCCACAGATATAATTGATTTGACTTTTGTGTATCATATCTGGTAAGGTCTACATATATAATCACTCTTTATGTTGTTGAGAAAAGGTGTTTTCAATGAAGAAGTTGTTAATTTTGCAACATTCTATCATGTAATTTCTGACATCATTTTTATTAATAAGGTTGTATTTTCCAACTGCCAGCCTTTCTTCTTTGTTTCCAGATTTTACATTGTAATTACCAGTAATTATCAGTGCACCTTGATTGCGTGTTTTTTCAATTTCAGACTGCAGCAATTGGTAAAAATCTTCAATTTCTTCATGGTTGGCCATAGCAGGTTGGTGTAAATTTGAATACTGGTTATATTAATCAATCTTTCATGTAGTCTTAGGAATAATATTCTACCACTGATAGTGGGAAGCAAAGAGTGTTGGCATCAGAAGAATCTCCAGTCAGGGGAATCATATACCACCAAGAAAGTAATGTCAGGTAGACAGTGTGTACATTGGACCCAGGGCCCCTGTGCTGAGAATCTCTTAGATCAGGTGGAGATTGATGACAAGAGCCCTACCACAGAGCCAACAGAGAGAGAAAGACTTTTCCTGGAGCTGGCACCCTGAATTCAAACTTTGGCCTCCTAAAGTGTGAGAGGATAAATTCTTCTTTTGCATAGCCTTCTATTTATGGTATTTGATTTATAGCAGTACTAAATAACTAAGATACTTTGACTGAAGACAAATTGACAGATGCTAGTCTGGTTCAGGAAAGATCAGAGAAGAGAATGAAGAAAACCTACAAATTTTGCAGAACACATTCAAGAGCAAAAATTTTCATGTCACTGGAGTTCCACAGGCAAGCCAAGCCAAGTGCTGTCGAGTTCCACAGGAGAAAGAAAAAATAGAAAGTACAGAAAAAGATTACAAAAACTTAGAGACAGAAAATGTCTCTAATATGAAAGATGAAAAGCTGACTATCCAAATAACTTAATGAAGCCCATAGAGGATGGACCTCAAAAGAAAGTGAAAAAGACATATGATAATCACACTTTCCAAAATTAAAGGCAAAAAAAGAATTCTGAGGGCAGCTCAAGAAATATACACAGTCACATACAATGGTAAGACAATAAAATTAAATTCTGATCATAGGAGTGAAACTATATAGGTCATAAGACAATGGAATATCATATATTAAAAATTTGAAAGAAAAACAACATCAACTAGGAATAATATATCTTTCAAAGATCTCTTGCATATGATAGTGAAATTATGGAATTTCTAATAAATAGAAATTAAGTGAATTGCAAAAACCAAACCAAACTTATAAGAAAGGAGTCTTCTTAGAGAACCAACAACATCAGCCAATAATCTGAGTTTAGGATAGCATCAGCTAGATGATAACCAGGTAAAGAACTTGAAATATTAAGACAAAGCTAAACACTTAACATGGGGAAGTGGAGACATCAGAATGTAAATGATGACAATGTCAAAATAATAAAAGGGGGACCAAACACTATAAACATAGAACTTGTAAATGTAGAGGAAGTCAAGGCAATATAAAATAATAAAATACTGATTCAAATGTAGGAATATTAGGACAAATTTCAAGGTAATCATTCAGAAAATTGCCATAAGTACACATCACAAGAAAAAAGGAAGGAAACCATAAAGACTCATTAAACATGAAAGGCAAAATAGCAAAGAAGAGAAAAGAAAATTCAAAATGACAGAAGAAATTCAGCACAAAAAAAGGACAAGGAACAAAGAAAACATCAGAACCACACACAAAAAAGCACAACAATATAATAGAAAATAAACTAATACTTATTGGTAGGACAATGAACGTAAATGCTTAAATATCCCTTTAAAAAGACAAGAGAATGGTAGACTGGATTAAAATCAGACTCCTCAATATGCTTTCTATAAGAGATACAATTTAGATACAAAGTCTAAGGTCAGGAAAAATGGTATCAATCAAACAGTAAACAAAATAAGAGCAAAAGTGGCAACTAATCTTAGACAAAACAGGCTTTAAAGCAAAAACAACAATAAAACACAAGGAATGACAATATACAATAATTAAAGGAAAAATTCACCAAGAAAACACAGTTGCAATAAATAGCTAAGCACCCAGTAACACGGCTCCAAAATACACAAAACAAACTCTACCAGCACTGTAAAGAAAAAAAAAAATTCCACAATATAGTGGAAAATTTTAACATGCTACTGAAGGTAAGGACAGAACATGCAAAAATAAACTCAACAAAGATGTGGAAGATATACAGACCACAATGAACTAACTGCATAGACATATAGAACTCTCTATCCAATAGCAGAAAAGTATACATTTTTTTCCAATGCTGTAGAGCAAACTTGAAGCTGTAAAGCAAACTTCAAAGAAATCCAAAACATTCAGCTAATACAAAGCATTCGCTTTGATCACTATCTCATAGAAGTCAAACTCTACACTGGGAAAAGTGGGAGAAAAATTATTTATAAGGACACTACACAAAAACAACTAGGTAATAGAAGAAATCAAAGAGGAATAAAGACATATCTAGAATAGTAGAGTAACTGTGTAATCTTTCCATCTTCTTTTGATGCTTTCTGTGTAGTTCAATATTTTGCCCACAGAATCCTTCACTAGGGTGACTTGAGGCTTGATTTTTTTTTTTTTTTATTCAGTTTTCTCACTTTGAGAAATATGAGCACGCTCCTCTCTTTTGGTTTTCTACAGTGGGAATACCAAAAGAATAAAATGACAATGAAAACATATTAAGCCACAACTTTTGGAACACAGCAAAAGCACTACTCAGAACACAATTTATAAAAATTAATAAATACATCAATAAAGAAGAATGGACCACAATCAAATTCTTAGCCCATTAACTGGAACAAATAGAAAGAGAATAGCAAAGAGTGGCTGCAGTCATCAGAAGAATGAAATAAGAAACAAATGAAACAGAGAACAGAAAAACAATGGAAAACATCAACAAAACTGAAATTTGGTTCTTTGAAGAGATCAGGAAAATCAACAAACCACTGGCCAAACTGACAAAACTACAGCAGGAGAGGAACAAACAAGCCAAATGACAAACAAGATGGGAGCATTACAACAGATTGAACTGAAGTAAAAAGGATTGTAGCAGAATACTATTAAAGTTATATTCTAACAAATGGAAGCACCTAGAAGAAAAGGACAACTTTCTAGCAGTACACTACCTACCTAACTAACAGAAATGGAGATAGAAAATCTGAACAGATCCACAACAAGAGAAGAGATTGAAGAGGTAATAAAAACCTGACCTGGACAGCTTCACTGGAGAATTCTGCAAGACATTCAAAGAAGAGCTCACACCAACACTATTCAAACTATTTCAGAGCTTAGGAAAGGAAGGAATACTCCCAAATTCGCTCTCTGAAGCCAGGCAAAGACACCAAAAAAAAAAAAAAAAAAAAAAGAGAAATGACAGAACAATGTCTCTCATGAGCATTAATGCAAAAACCTCAACAAAGTTATGGCCCATAAAGTTCAGCATCCTATGTAAAAAATAATATAGCATGACCAAGTATATTGCTACTAGGTATGCAAGCATGGTTCAGCATTAGAAAGTCAATCAACATAATCCATCACTTATATAGAACCAAAAAGAATCATATGATCTCAATTGATGCAGACAAGACATTTGATCAAGTCTAACACCTTTTCCTGATAATAACTCTCAATAAAATATGAATAGAAGGGAAAGTCCTCAATACAATAAAATATTTATACAAAACCAAGGGCAACATCATTCTTGATGGAGAGAGGCTGAATGTGTTCTTCCTGAGAATGGAAACAAGAAAAGGATGCCATTTACCACCATTTCTATTTAACACTGTGCTGGAATTTCTAGCTAGGGCAGTAAGGCAAGAAAAACAAGTAAAGAGCAGCCACAGTATATGCAGAAACTAATCTAAAGTGAATCCAAAATTTTAAAAATCATGGAGGAAAAACTAGGGTCAGCACTGTAGGCCTTAATACATAACATAAATGGGATATAAACCATAACTTACAATACACAAACAATAGAAGATAAACTAGATAACTGTGATCTGCTAAAAATTAAACACTTATGCTTATCAAAGTCTTCACCAAAAGAATATGAAGAGAACCTACAGACTGGGAAAATGTTTTTGTCTATGACAAACCCAACAGAGGTATAATCTCTAAAATCTAGAGGAAAATCTGACACCTCTACAACAAAAAAAGTCAATCCAATTAAAAACTGAGTGAAGAACAGGAACAGACACTTCCCCAGAAAAAACATTCAGGCACCTAACAGACTCATAAGGAAATGCTGACTATCACTAGACATTAGAGAAATGCAAATCAAAACCACAATGAGATGCCATTTTAAGTGCCACTGGCACTTAAAAAAAAAAAAAAAGAAAATACAAAATGTTGTAGAGGTTGCAGGGACATCATAAATCTTAGGCACTGTTGTTCGGAATGCAAAAATGTAGAGCCATTTTGGAAAATGCTATGGCTCTTCCTTAAAAAGCTAGAAATAGAAATACCATATGATCCAGCAATCACACTGCTAGGAATGTATTCTAGTGAAATAAGAGATGTCACAGGAATAGACAGATGCATATCTATGCTCACTGTAACATTGTTTACAATAGCAGAAGTCAGAGACAACCTAAGTCCTCACCAACAAATGAATGGATAAACAAAGTAGGACATACACACACGGGGGAATGCAACTCAATGATAAAGAGCAATGATGAATCTGTGAAATATCTCATGACACGGATAGATTTGGAGGGCTTTACACATAATGGAATAAGTCAATTGCAAGTGGCCAAATACTGTGAGACTCAATTTTAAAAGTCAGTGAAAAGGTTTATACACATAAAGAAACAGTCTTGGATGGTTATGAGGGAGGAGAATGATAGGGAAGGGAAAACGCTCAGCAAGTAATAGATAAGTGGTAACCCTGATGAAGGATGACAGTATACAATACCAGGGAAGTTAGCACAGCTTCACCAAGGCAGTCATGCAGAAGCTTCACAGACATTGCTGTGACAACCCTATTCCAACAGTGCTCACTGCAGCACTTCCACAACAGCCAAAAGGTAGAAAAAACAGAAACATCCATTTATAAACGAATGAAGAAACAGTATGATACACACATACAATGGAGTATTATGTAATTATAAAGAGAAAGGGAAACCCCTGGTGGTGTAGTGGTTAAGTGCTACAGGTGCTAACCAAAAGGTAGGGAGTTCAAATTCGCCAGGCGCTCCTTGGAAACTCTGTGAGACAGTTCTTTGTACTACAGGGCTGCTATGAGTTGGAATCTACTAAACAGCAACAGGGTTGGGGATTTTTTTGTTTGTCAAAAAGAAATAAAGCTCTGATACATGCCTCAGCATGGGTGACTCTTGAAAACATTATACTGAGTTAAACGTCACAAAAGGACAAATACTATATAGCCTCCCTTTATGAAATCAGCTAATATATAGAAACCAAAAATAAACAGCGGTTACCAGGGCTGGAAAAAAATAGAAAAGGGGGATTTATAGCTTAAGGAGAATTAAATTTATCTTAAATTTTTTTTTATTGTGCTTTTTAAGTGAAAGTATACAGCACAAATCAGTTTCTCATTCAAAAATTTATGCCACGATTTTTTTGTGACATTGATGGCAATTCTTACTTTATGTCCATACGCTTCCCATTTTCCTTCAGTTCCAGGTTCCTTGTGCCCATTCATCTGGTTTTCCTATCCCTTGCTACCTTCTAGTTTTTGCTTTGCAGCAGGTCCTACTTAATCCTGGTCTTGTGTGTATCACTTCCATTTCATGATGGACTGCTGCTGTATATATCTGACTTTATGATTCAGCTCCAGGTTCCTTGTGCCCATTCATCCAGTTTTCCTATCCCTTCCTGCCTTCTAGTCTTTGCTTTGTGGCAGGTCCTGCTTAACCCTGGTCTTGTGTGTATCACTTCCATTTCAAGACAGAGTGCTGCTGTCTGTATCTGACTTTGTGACACAGTGAGTCAGACAACACCCACACTGTCATGGGTAACTCAGGCCACATATCCAGCCCACTTGGTGACTTCGTGGCTAAGTATTCACTGTCTTAGTTATCTAGTGCTGGTGTAACAGAAATACCACTAGTTTGTGTCTCTAACAAGCAGAAGTTTGTTTTCTCAGTTTAGGAAGCTAGAAGTCCCAATTTAGGGTGCTGGCTTTAGGGGAAGGCTTTCTCTCTGTTTGTTTTAGAGGAAGGTCCTTGTCCTTTCTGAGTTTCTGCTCCCTAGTGATCTTCATGTGGCGTTATTACTTTATCTCTCCTTGTCTAATCTGTTCTTTTGATATCTTGTAAGACATTGACTCAAGACAATGCACTAATCCTGTCTCATTAATGCAGCAAAGACAATCCGTGCCCAAATGGGGTTATAACCACAAGCAAAGACTTTAGGATTTACAACACATATTTTGGCTTTGGTGGGGGAACTGGGGAAATGTGGGTATATTCAGCAAACAACACAGGTATATACTCAAACTAATTGAAAGCAAGTACAAAAACAGAAACTTGTATACTAATGTTCATTGTAATGTTATTCACAATAGCCAAGTGGTAGAAACAAACCAATCGTCCACCAACAGATGAATATACAAAATACTATACAAACATAAATTACTACCCACCCACAAATGTTATAATACATGCTACATCATAGATGAATCTTGAAAATGTTATATTGAGCAAAATAAATCAGACAAAAAAAGATACATATTGTATGATCACATTTATATGAAATATCTAGAATGGGCAGACGCATAGAGATAAGTTTATCAGTGCTTACAACAGGGTGAATAGAGAGGGAAAAGGAGAGTTGTTGATTAAAGGGTACTGAGTTTCTGTTTGTGATGATGGGAAACTTGTACATAGACAACAATGATGATTGTACAACAATGATGATTGTACAACATGATGAATGTAATTAATGACACTCAATTGTAAGTTTAAAATGGTTAAAATGGCAAAGTTTTAGTTACGTATATTTTGCCACAATAAAATTCAACAGCAACAACAAAAGAATGAACCCTGAAGGACAAAAGGAGTGGATTGTCATGAATGTTAACTTCGCCTGCCCCGTGTTTGCTGACTACCATGCTTTATCCTTCTCTGTACTTCAGGAGGCCGAGGTCTCTGAGCTACATAACCTGGAATCCTTGACTTCTAGCTGCAGATTGCAGTCTGTCAATAGGAGGTATCAGTAGCTCAGAGCTGAGAAGTAGAGATGTGTCACACTGTTGCCCTTGTTCCTTCCTGCAGCCCTGCGGTTTGGCAGTGGCTACAACTTCTACTCAAGGCTGAAGCTCTTCGCTGATGGACTAGTCTTATGGTTACAGCTTCCTGAACGTCAGTCTTTGATGGCTTTCCTTCAACCTGGTGATATCTTGTAGACAGTTCCTTAAATCACTGTTTTTGAGAATAAGTCAAGAGGAAAATAAAAGATCTTCAAATGGACCTTTTTCCAGAGAAATTTTCTAAGAACTAATGAGGGAAAGACTTTGTGAAGTTTCCCATAAAATTTTCAAAGTCCTATCAACAAACTTTGTATAGTTTTCTATCCACAAAACTGCTATATTTCTCCATGTGGGTATAGAATCATATCATTAAAAAAAAATTCAATCGGTATTTCAAGTACTCACCCACACAAGTTTCCATGGAAAATACAAAAGTAATGTGATTATTCTGTCTAGATGAGTAGCAGCCAACAGTGAGACATCTCAGATACTAAAAGGTAACCTTGGAGAGAGGGGTGTCAATCAATTCACACTTTTATAAATTTGGTATAAATTGTTCATTTGCTTTGATAAGTCTTTAAGGAAGTAGTATGGCAATATATTAATATGGCAACAGAGAAATTTTAAATGACAAAATTCACTTCTGAATAGTTTTTTAAATGTAGTTTAGGAATAAATACAGTTATGAAAGCTTTTCAGTGCATATTAGTATAATGTGTCATCACATCTAGAATGCTCCTTAAAATCAAGAATAACAAGACTAAGTTTCACATGCTTTCAGTCTTGTTATCAGGAGAGAATAGTTCCTGGAGAACATATCATGCCTGGTGGAGTAGAGGGTCAGTGAAAAAAGAGGAAGGCCTTCAGTGACATGAATTAACACAGTGGCTACAACAACATAGGCTTAAGCATCACAGCAATCATGAGGATGACGCAAGACAGGGCATTGTTTCATTCTGTTGTGCATAGTGTATCTCTATGAGTTGGGGGTAACTCGATGATACCTAACAATAACAGCAGGACAGATGTCTTGTTATTCTCAACTACACATTCCTTTCCAAAGAAGCAATGTTGGTAAAATTTAATTTTAAATATATTATTACTAATTTTAAAGAAGAAAAGTCTAATTTTTAAGTAGCAACAAAGTCAGTATGGCACAGAATGAGGTATTTTTATTAATTAAATTGTCAGGGAAATGTAGGTTGAAAAGACATACCTGATTTACTGATTCCTAACATTCTATCTTGAGGTTGAAATTAGTTCTTTAACCAAACTACTCACTTTTACCCGCCAAGGCTACTCATCTTCAGCCTCAAAGAAAAAAACATCCCTCTCCTGAGATATCCTCCCTTCCTGCTGTCACCTCCCATCACAGCTTTTCTCACCTGCTTGCAATCTGTTCATCTTTGATGATATGTTACAACCCCGCTTCCACCGACGTCTGCAAATGATCTGTTTCACACATTCACAGCCCCTAACACCTGCACTACTCATGGAAGTCACTTATTTGGTTAGTGGTTTTGTTTGATGGAACTTTTTTACCTGACTACATGACATTCTTTGGAAACAGGAAGATTCTTATATTAAATTTTATAAGTACTCACATGCATGTGAATTATCATAATTATTCACATGTAGTAACCAGGATGTAATTACCCACAGAAAATGCTCAAGAAATGTTTGTAAATATTTCTGAGCAAATAAACAGCCTCATTCCAGTCATTCTCTTTATTTGTTCTCTGAGCTGTCTCAAGAATACACAAGGCTAGGCCATCCTATTGTCTGGGCTGAGTATATCTTTAATCAGATTCTGAATTTCTATGTGTTAAAGAAGCTCTAAGCTAAGATTCAGGGTATCTGAAATCCGATTCTGGCAGAATGATTACCTTAATGGGAAGCTGGTTATTTTCTGTATCTCAGTTTCCTTGTCTCTGTTGAGAATAACTTTCTAATCATAGAGATAGCTTTTTAATCATAGAGAATTGTACTGAGACTCATGAAATAAGGTAACTTTGCAATATATATATATGTATGTATGTATGTGTATAAATACAAAAAAAATCCTTTGCTGTCAAGGCCGTGTGTGTGTGTGTGTGTGTGTGTGTGTGTGTGTGTGTGTTGTGCGTATAATTAAGCCAGGGAAACTGTACCTCCAAGCTATCATGGTGCCATAGCTACAACCAGAAAGGATGAATTTTACGTTTAGCAATCCATTTCTAAGTTAGCTGCTTCTACATGCTAGTTTACAACTTTCTTCCCAAGGGTTTTCACTGATTAGCTGTGCTAATTGCAGTACTGTAAACTTAACTTGAATTTAGAATGATTGAAAGTTGAATAAGAGGCTAAAAATTCATAGTGCCTCTATTTTCTCTATAATCTGAACCTAATAAATCATCTAATACAGCAGCAATTGTGTGGGTATGTACATTTAAACCTTTGAGGTCATGCAGACTATGTTGGTCATCTGGTACTGCTCTAACAGGAATACCATGAGTAGATGGCTTTAACAGGGAAAAGCACATTCTTAACCAGTCTAGTAGGCTACAAGTCTGAATTCAGGGTGTCCATTCCAGGGGAATGCTTTCCCTCTTTGTCGGCTCTATAGGATATCCTTTTGTTGTGCCATCCTTTGGTCAGGGAGCATCTTGGTGCATGATCCTTAGGTCTGAAGAACATGTGCTGAGCTCCGTACTGCTTTCTTGATGGTATGAGGTTCCTAACTCTGCTTGCTTCCCTTTCATTTTATCTCTTGTAGGATAAAAGGATAAAAAGTGGTACAAGCCACACTTGAGGGAAACTCCCTTTACCCTGGGGTGGGGAGGTGACTTTAGGGAGGGTGTTACAGACCCACCCCATTCCTTTTTAGCATAATCCACTCTATTAACCCTAAGTGGAGATTAGAATTTACAGCACAGGAAAATCACAAAATATAGGGCAATTATGCAGTATTGGGAATTATGGCCCAGCCAAACTACTACACACATTTTTGGGGGTGGGGGACAGAATTCATTCCATGACACAGACTATGTGTTTTACTAAAAAATAACTGAGTGCACTTTAATCACATAAGGAACCAACCTACGCAAATGAAAATAAAAAGGCATTTTTGTTAGGTTTTCTTTTGTTGTTCTATAAAGACTCTGAGATGGATATAGTCCATATGTAAAATAAGGCAACCAAAGTTGTTTGTAAGGAACTAGGGACTATATATACCACTACCAGCTATTATCCTCTTCTCCCAACTTATCAGAGCTTTGCCTGTGCTTTACAAATATCTGTGCATGTCTGTGCACTTGGGGCATTTCATTCTTTTTTGGGGGGGGGTTACATTTTAAACCTTCCTTCTGAAAATGCTGATTCATTGGTAATGGAGGGGCTAAGTAAGTTTCAGATTGAAAGGGCCTGGCCAAGATAAACAGAGGAAGTGTGCTCCAAAGAAGGCAAAGTTGTGTTTTCCATCTCAGCCCTGATCTCTGAACTGGAAAGAAAGAATTACCCAGAAATGTAACTGGTGTTTTATGACTGCAAAATCCAATCTTTTCAGTAGACAGATAGATAGCTGCAGTCAAGCTGACTCCAAGCTCATGATGACCTTGCTAAAACAGAACGAAATATTTCCCAGTTCTGTGTCACCTTCACAATCATCAACATGTTCCAGTCCATTGCCGTGATTATTTTACCAGTCCCTCTCACCAAGGGTCTCTTCCACTCTCACTGGCACTCTGCTTCACCAAATGCAGTGTCCTCCTCCTGATGACATATCCAAAGCAAACGAGCCAGACAATGTTGTATTGTGATTCACAGGATTTACATAGTCTAATTTTTGTAAGTAGATTGCCAGGCATTTCTTTCTACTTTGTCTCAGTCTGGAAGCTGTGCTGAAACCTGTCCTCCATGGGTGGTCTTTTTGGTGGCATAGCTTCTAGCATCATAGTAACATGTAAGCTGTCACAGTACAGCAAACTGAAAGGCAGTATAAATTTTTCACTAAAGGCCTCTAAACACCTAAGGATTTATGTCTTAGGCTGGGTTTTCTAGGGAAGCAAAACCACTAACACGTATACACACAAAGAAAGATTTATATAAAGGAAACAGCTCACACAGCTGTAGAAGTTGAATGTCCCAAGTCCTGGAACAAGCCTCACATGGCCACAGGAGCTGGTGAACCCAAGTTTGGCAGGTCAGAGATTAGAGTTCTAGATCACTGGCTGTGTAGATCGGTGGATCCCAAGCTGGGCAGCAAGACTGCTGGGTCTCTGCTGACTCATGGAGCTGCAGGGGCTGGTGAGCCCAGGATCAGCAGGTCAGAGAATAGGACTCTCACTTGCTGGCTATAAGGCTTGATGAATCCAACAGCTGCTAGTTCAGGTTCAAGAGCCAGATGCAATAAAAGAAGAGAGCAGAAGCAGCTGGCAAGGTGAATAGACAGGAATTAGGCAGCGGAAGGCAGAGAGATGAGAACTGAGGGGCAGGAAGCCACAGCAAGCTCTGCACCTGCCACTTGATACAGCAGCCAAAGGTGGAGAATTGTTATCCAGCCAAACTGACACAGTCTTAACCACCATAGCCCACCCCTTGTCAACTTCGTACCTGAAAGAACACAATCACAAAGCCATACCTATGTCTAACGTGATATAACTAACGCATATATAACTGAAAATGCATTAGCCCCATTTACATTTTATATTTTATAAGTAAACAAAAATATCTGATATACACATACAAAGCAGAAGTACTAAAAACAATTACAGTCCTAGTTTCTGCAACTGGTCACATGGCCATAATTGGTATCTAGAACTATCTTCTTCTACAACCGATTCTGTATTCTCTTTGCCCTCAGCAAGCACCTCAGCCAGTCGTGGTTCCTTGCCTGGTGAGGTGATCCAAGCCTTCATTCCTGGAGGGTCAGGCTATTAGCAGTTATCTTGGAATTGGGTTGCTCTAGTTTTCCATTGACTTTAATCACAGGACATGACAGTACTAAGAGGCATCCTAAGAGATCTCCTGCATTCCAAACATAGTTTTCTTTGCCTCCATTATATAATGTCAATTCACTTTAATCTTGGTAATTAGGATCAATAACACAAGCTGGTATAGTAACTCCCTTCTCTGTCTGTTGATCCAGAGGCAAAAGGAGTCCCAAATGGCTTGGTGCCAATTTTAGCTTGCAGTTCAAAGGAATCATTGATATGTCTCCAAGGGGTAGTATTTCTCCTTTTGGAACTAAGACATTTAGACCTGGAGAGCAAAAGATCAGGAAGCAAAAATCTTGCAAGTGGATCACTAGGGGTAATAGTGAGTGATGCCACTCTTATTTCTATCCTTTGATTACTGATCCACAAATTTGTGCTATGGGAAAAACAGCACCATATACTAGATTCTGGTTTAGAGCACACACAGCCTCCTGGAGAACATTTCCCCAACCCTGCAAGTTATTGCCACTTAACTAGCAGTGTAATTGTGTCTTTAGGAGGCCATTCCATCATTCTATCAAGTCAGCTTCTTCAGGGTGATGAGAAACATAGTAAGACCAGTGAATTCCACCAGCATGTGCCTACTGCTATACTTTGTTTGCTGTGAAGTGAGTCCCTTGACGATGGATAACGCATTCTGTACGTCCACAGACAGTAGTTTTGGCAGAAGCATGGTGTGCTGGTAAGGCAAATCCATATCCACAGTAAATATCTATTGTAGTTATTTACAAAATATCTATTGTAGATATTTACAAAACACTGCCCTTTCCATGATAGAAGCAGTCCAGTGTAATCAACTTGCCCCCAGGTTGCTGGCTGATCACATTGAAGAATAGTCCATATTGAGGACTCAGTGTTGATCTCTGCTTCTGGCAGATTGGGCACTCAGCAGTGGCTGTAGCCAAGTTAGCCTTGGTGAGTGGAAGTCCATGTTTCTAGGCCTATGCATAACCCCCTTCCCTGCCACCACAGTCACTTTTTTTATGAGCCCACTTAGCAATGACAGGAGTAGCTGGGGAAAGAAGATGACTGGTTCCCACAGAATGTATCATCTAATCTACTTGATTGTTAAAGTTATCCTCTGCTGAGGCCACCCTTTGGTGAGTATTCACATGATACACAAATATCTTCACTTTTTTGGCCCATTCAGAGAGGTCTATCCACATACCTCTTCCCCACAAATTCTTGTCTCCAATTTTCCAATCATGGTATATCCAAGTCCCTGACCATACAGCCAAGTTGTTGGTCACAGCCCATGAATCAGTATGTAACCACACATCTGACTATCTCTCCTTCCAAGCAAAGTGAACAACCAGGTGTACTGCTCGAAATCTGCCCATTGGGAGGATTTACCTTCACCACTGTCCTTCAAAGAGATCCCAGAAAGGGGTTGTAGTGCTTCTGCTGTCCACTTTTGAGTGATGCTAGCATATTGTGGAGAACCATCTGTAAACCAGGTACTAGTTTTCTCTTCCTCAGTCGGCTCATCATGAGGAACTCCCCATGAGGCCACAGGGGCAAACTGGGAGATGAAAGGTAACGTTACAAGAGCGGAGACTGTGGGTGTTTGGGCCACTTCCTCGTGCAACTTATTTGTGCCTTCAGGTCCTGCATGGGTCTGATCCTGTATATGCCATTTCCATTTAATGATAGATTGCTGCTGTGCTGTTCTAGCGTCATGATTCTTGGACTTGTAGCCTACTGGACCGTGTAAGAATAAACATTTCTCTTTTTAAAGCAATCCACTCTACGGTATTTCTGTTAGAGCACCATTAGATGACTAAAACAATTTGTTTCGGCATTTCTATCACTATAGATTTGTTTTTAATATAGTAAGAAAAAAGTGATCTGTAATACAAGTTTACAAAAACCTTGCAAACTTTAATTTCTATGACACTGAATTGTTAACTAGGTTGAATTCCTACAACCACAGATTTCCAAGTACTATCAATAATGATGATGATTATGATAATTCATTTTCAGTTTAAAATCCTAGCAAAATATTGAAGTATGTTTTGATATGAACCTATAGCCTTCTGACTTTAATGCTGATTTCTCATAGGATAGGACAGATATTCACAACAAAAAAAGTTATTAAATTGCTTCATTCCATTTTTATTTAGGGAAAATTTCAGAAGCATTGTTTGGAGAGATTATTTTTACTGTTACTATCATATAAGAGAAAAGGAAGGCTAAGGCCCACTGGAGAGTGTGGGGCAGAAAACTAGGTTTAAATTCTTCTGAAGTCTTGAGAGTGATTTGTAATCATGATTGTGATTTTCATCTCTGTTTTTGTTTTGTTTACATTTCCACCCCTACTATGTAAGAGCAATTGCTGTAGGTGGGCTCCAACGAAAGGCCCTGATCTCTGAACTGGAAAGAAAGAATTCCTCTGAGATGTGACTGGCCTTTTATGATTGCAAAGTACAGTTTTTTCATTAGATAGATACATAGCTGCAGTCAAGTTGACTCCAACTCATGATGACCTTACCTAAAACAGAAGAAAATATTGACTAGTCCTGTATCACCCTCATAGTCATCAGCCTGTTCCAGTTCATTATTGTAGCTATTTTGCCAGACCCTCTTGCCCCCACTGGCACTCTGCTTCACCAAACACAACACCCTCCTCCTGATGACATATACAAAGCAAATGAGCCAGACAATGCTGTGTTGTGATTCATAATGTTTCCACTGTCTAATTAGGACACAGAGATGAATAAACTAAAGCTCTACCTTCAGGGACCTCATTGCTGTTGTTGTTAGTGGATATCTAGTCCATTCTGACTCACATCAACTCCGTGTGTTACAGAGTAGAACTACTTCATAGGGTTTTCTTGGCTGTAATTTTTTTCTCATTTAAAAATTTATACACAAATTGTTTTGTGACATTTGTTACAATCCCTACAAAATGTCAGCACTCTCTCCCTTTCCCTTAACACTTTGGATTCCCCCATATCTGTGTCCATTCATCAAGATTTCTTGTCCCTTTCTGGCTTGGCTGTAATCTCTCTCTCTCTTTTTTTTTAATTCAGTAATTGAGTGAAAACCTATAATTCAATTTAAATTTGCATGCCCGCCTATGAGCAGTTCCTACTGCTCTCCTTGACCGGTGACAGCACACTCCTCCTTTCTGTTCTATACATAGCATATTCTCTTAACAATCTCCTATCCCCTTGTCTCTACCTTCTCCACTCCCCTCTAGTAAGAGGCCAGTAGGACGACATCCTACAGATGCGTAGAACCATAAAGTGCACACACGACATGGTCACTCTGTGTCTCCAAGTCCAATCTATTCCTGTCCGAGACATTGACCTCAGTAATGATTTATGAACAGGGGCAGCATCAGGTCCAGGGGTCATGCTCCCAGGGGAACCCCGAGGCCTTCAGACCATCAGTTGCGATCTTTTAGTAGAGTTCTCAGAGTGCATCTCTTTTTATTCTCTTGTTGCCACTGAGACTCAACTTTGTGAGCCCCATCACAGCTGTCACTGGTCATGGCCAGGTATCTTCTGGTTCTTCTGGTCACATGTTGATGTAGTCAGCCATTCACATGGGTCTTTCTGTCTTCTGGGTTCTCTTTCCCCCATGCAGTTTTTGTCCTTGGTGATCATCTGTTCTTGCTGAGTTGGGACCATTTGGTGTACTTCAGATGGTATCTTGCTAGCTTTTAAGATCCCAGATGACAATCACCAATATGGAGTGGAGAAGACTCTCTTATTGGCTGTAATCTTAATGGAATCAGATTGTAAGATCTTTTCTGTGGTACTGCTATGTAGGTTCAAACCACTGTCCTTTGGGTTAGTAGATGAGTGCAAACTGTTTGCACTTCTTAGGGACTCACAAAGCCCGAATTCACTGCCTTTGAGTCAGGTTCATAGGGGGATATTAAAGCAAGTTAACACTCCTTGGAGGGAGATGGCAATCAATGCGGATACTCAGATGAATCAGCTTAACGCACTGAGAATGACAGTGATGGAAAGTCTTACAAAGGAGGTGAGGTTGAGTTGGCACTGAGAGATGAGCTTCCCAGAAAGATAAGGTGGCAGAGGACATTCTACAGAAAGTGACCACTATGCAAAGGAGCAGAAGTTTATGATCCCATGTCTGGAGAAAAGATACTTTCTTTAAGTGCTGTCACAGGGCTGAAGGGTGGGTGCATGTGACAGAGAGGAGAAATGAGACCAAAAGGACAGAAAAAGCTGAATATGGAGCAGTGCTGCTGAGTTTTGGATAAGAAGTGATGAGAAGGTTTTAAGTAGGACGGAGACACAATCAACAAATCTCCTGCAAATGATTTCTTTAAAGTTTTATAAAGCAAAATGTCACTCTGATGACATGCCTGACCCTGGGCATGATCTTTTCAATTACCTGATATGCATGTGAAAGTTGGACATTAAAAACAAAAATGAATAATTAGCACGTTCAAATTGTGGTGTTGGTAAAGAATATTGACTATACCATGAACTCCCAGAATAACAAATAAATATCTTGGAAAAAATAAAACCAGACTGCTCCTTAGAAGCAAGAATGGTGAGACTTCAGCTGTTTTGCCTTGGATGTGTCCTTTGGAAAGACCAATTACTAGAAACCAACATCATGTTTGGTAAAATAGAGGGTCAAGAAAATAAGGAAACCCTCAATGAGATGTAGCCTGAGTCCCTGCCAGGAGCTGTTCTTGGCCAGAGGGAACTTCAAATAGGGACATCTCTGAAGGATCATCCTAGCTTCAGATCTCTCTCTGGTAATGGCCAAGTCCTGTGGTATAACTGCCTTAATTTTGACTTCTTCCTCCATCTAATCCTACTTCCCTTCCCGGTAAACCCTAATAAACTACCTGCAGGCAAACCTCCGTCTCAAAATTTGTTTGCCATGGAAACTGGCAGCTGGTGACAAAAAGAGGGAAGGTGTGGTGGTATGCATGGACAGAGGTAGAAGAGTTCTGGGGAATAATAGAGTCAAGATTTGACTCTGTGTTTTAGACACGCTTGCACGCCCTTCACCTGATCCACACATTTCTGTCTTTGGAGCCCTTGGATACCTGCTCTGCCACAGACATATCTTCCCTGGCTCTGATCCTGTTTACACTGTAGAGTGCTTTCTTCCCAGCAGTTGTTGTTACTCTTAGGTGACATCAAGTCGATTTTGACTCATAGCAATCCTAGGTAAAACAGAAGAAAACACTGCTTGGTTCTGTGCCATCATTACACACATTGCTGTTGTTGACCCTGATGTTGTAGCCACTGTGTCAATCCATTTTGTTGAGGGTTTTCCTCTTTTTCTCTGACTTCCCACTTTTCCAAGTATAATGTCCTTTTCCAAGGACTGATTCCTCCCAAGAACATATCCAAAGTACATGAGACAAAGTCTTGCAGTCTTCACTTCTAAGGAGCCTTCTGGCTGTACTTCTTCCAAGACAGATATGTTTGTTTATCTGGCAGTCCATGATATCCAACACAATAATTTAAAGGCATCAGTCCTTCTTTGATCTTCCTTATTCACTGTCCAGCTTTTACACGCATGTGAAGTGATTGAAAATATCATGGCTTGATATCAGGAACACCTTAGTCCTCAAAGTGATGTCTTTGTTCTTTTAACAGTTTTAAAAGCCCCTGTGTAAATCAAAGTCAACTGGCATAATTAGCCTATTGCTAAGAGAGTCTTCTGCACCCCGTACTGGTGAGTGGCTTCTAGTGTCTTAAAAGCAAGCTGCCATATGAGGTACACCAGATTGTCTCAACTCATCCAGAAGAGATGATCACCAAGAACAACAAAGACATGAGGAAAAAAGAGCCAGGAGACAGAAGGACACACAATGTTGAATCCCTGTGACAACATGAGTAAAAGAGGGGTACAACTCAAGAACTCTGCTAAAAGACCACAATTGGTGGTCTGATGACCCAGGGAATCCCCTGGGAGCATGACCCATATATTTGCTACTGCACCTGTCTAGAACACACTGCTGGAGTTAACTCTTAAGAAAAAAATGGACTAGAATCAGGGACACAGTGTGACCATATAGTGTATGTATTTCATGGTTCTATGCATTTATAGGAGGCTGTCCTATTGGTCTCTTTCTAGATGGGAGGGAAGAGGTAGAGAGGAGGGGACAAGAATTTGTTAAGAGACTACAACAAGTATAAAATGAAAAGTAAGAGTGTTCTGTCATGGGGCAATGAGAGCCGAAGAAGCTGTAGACAGGCAGGCATGAAAAATTGATTTGGATTGTATACTTTCACTTAACCACAATAAAAAAATGAAAATAAAAATAGCTTAATTAATTAATTAATTATTTAAAATAAAAGCCCCAGTGGCTTAGAGGTTAAGCATTTGGTTGCTAACTCAAAGGTCTGTAGTTTGAATCTACTACTCACTCCTTAGAAAACAGATGGCATAGTTGTCTGTTCTATAGGGTTGCTATGAGTGAGAACTGACTAGACAGCAGTGGAGTTGTCCTGAAACCCTAAATATCAAATTAAGAGCTGAAAACTAGATCCAGCACTGAATGGGAAAAAAAAAACTGACAAAGTACAAAGAACAAGGAGATCTGCAGAGTGGAGCTTCTCTGCCAACTAGTGCAGCACGACTTCTCCATCTTGAGCACAGCCAGCTACAACCCTGGACTGGGAGTATAGGAAGGCAACTTCATGAAGCTCCCAACAAGAGACAGAGTAACTGGTAACCAGAAAAATATACTCTTCCACCCTTCATCCCTCTGCCCTGTATTCTGTCTCTGCTGCTTCCAAGTAAAGTCACAGGTTGTTCAACTGGATAGACACTGGCTTGCTGTCACCCTGGCTGCACCCTGCCCTCACCAGCCATTTACCCCAGTGCCATTTTTTTCTCTTTCCTTTCCTTCCTTTTCTTGCTTCCTCCTATCTCACCCTGTGCACCAACTTCACCCCTTCCTGTCAAGCCACATTGTGTTGCTCTGTGAGAAAGATACCAGCTCAGTGCCACGCTGGTTCTGCCCTTCCCCACCAGCCCCTCTTGCAGGGTCACATATATATGTTTTGTGTCTCATTGCCTTCTTCCCTTCACCTTCTCATTACACCTAGCCCTGTATTCCACCTTCACCCCTTCTATACAGGCTGTTCCACATGACTTGGCTAAAGAGCCACCAGTACTTGGCCTCCCTAAGTCTGCCCCATTCCCACCTCACTAACTCTTGCCATGCTGCCATGCTTCTTTGTCTCTCATCTTTGTTTTATTTCTCCCTCCTAACTATCTTCATATATTACATCACCTCCCTTCACCTTCCAACCAGCTGTCTGGCTGCCACACCCTCACTGGGCACTTCCTGCTGAGCCGTTTTTTTTATTTTTTTCTTTCTTTCTTCTTTTTCTTCTTCTTCCTTTTCTCCCCTCCCACCTAGACCTGTATGCTGCCTTTGTTTCTTCTTGACAAGCTGCACCATGCTTCCCAGTGACAGATAGTGGGTCTGCTCTACCCCTGGTCCACTCCACCCCTGTGGAGGAGCTCTCTCAATGCCATGTTTGTTTGCTTTTTTCTCTCTCTTTTTCCTTTCCTTCTCTTTCCTTTCTTTTACCCAACTAGATCTCTCCTCTGCCTCTTCTTGATGGGCTGTGCTTCACTATCTGTCCAAAAAGCCACTGGCACACAAACCTCCAAATCCTGCCCTGTCCCCACCCACTGGCTCCTATCACACTGCCATTATTTTGTTGTTGTTGGCTTTCTTTTCTCTCTTTTCATTTCTTCTTTTTCTTTCTTCCTCCCACTTACCCCTGTATGCCACCTGTATCTTGCCTTACTGTGTCATACCTCAATACCTCAGCTGGAGAGCCTCTGACCTACAGCTACCCCAGGTCCTCCATATCCCCACCCACTGGCTTCTGCTTTGCTGCCATTTTTTATTCCTGTTTTCTTCTCTTCTTTCTTTTCTTTCTCCCTCCTACCTAGCTCTGCACATCACATTCTCCTTTTCTAACTGACCGTTAGGTCTGCTCCGCTGCATTCATGACCTATACCTTACTGACAGGTTTTAAAAATTTTGATTATTATTTATGCATTATTTTTATATTTTGATATATATATTTTTCTTTCCTCTCCCTTCATTTCCTTACCCTTCAGACTTAGTTCAGTATGCCTTACCCCACCCCAACTGCTGGACCCTGCTATGACACAATGGCAGGGGATCCACAAGCCTTCCACTGTCCTGGGTCCACCACACCCCCACTATGCTTCCACTTATTTTATTTTTCTTTTACTTTGTTTTCTTTCTACCTTCTACCTAGCCTAGCATGCCACCACCACGCCTTTCCCACTGGCCCTCAGGTCTTCCAAGCCCCCACCTGCTGGTTGCTTTTAATTTTTTGTCTTTCACCTTTTTTTTCCCTGATACATCTAGTCCCCATACATCACCTTCTTTCCCACTGGACCCTGATGTGGCACTGTGGCTAGAGCATCCCTGGTGCTCAGGCCAGTTACCGTGTCAGGCTTGCACTGTCTCCCTTCTACCACTTGATCAGCTACTGAATTGTAGAAAATGGGCCCATGCCACTCCCCACCAGACCCCATTTATCTGGTAAGGGGCTGAGAAAGTTCCCATATGGCAGGCCAGTAGACAGCTCTGGGACAGTCAGCTCTCAGTCACCCCACAAAGCCAGTATACAGTGAAGCAGGTTCACTCTGAATGTTGTTGTCCAGCCAACCTGGACATGGTAGTAAGAATCATCATGCCCACAGATATGAAAGCAGAAAGCATGTCTGGCCAGACCACCCTGACATATTAAAACAAAGCAGATGCAGGGCAAAACAGTGGAACATACAATCAATGAATAAAGTAATACCTCAATGTCTTGGAGACAGTGGACAGTATCAAAACATAAACAAACAGGACCAGATGGCTCCAGCAAGGGAATAAAATAAAGAATCAGACAGATGACCTTGCCAAGTGCCATAGAGTCAGATCCGACTCATAGATGACCTTACAGTAGACAAAAGGCAGTTGAGCTATTTGGTATGGAATTCAAGAGAATAATACTTAGAACTCTCCAAGAGATACAAAAAACACAAATACAAAACCAATAAAATACAGCTAAAATCAAGTACCACACACACAGAGCAATAGAAGAATTCAGGATAACGACACAAGAACAAAATGCTAAAATAAATACATGATTAGAAATTACGTGAAAACAACAGCTACAAATGTAATAGCAAAATTTCAGAAAGTTTCAGGAATGAATTATAAATTATGCAACATAGAACAACATGATGGAAGACAAATCCATGAATGACACTTCAAAGAAATATCAGAGAAAACAATGAAGAAAGTCTAAGAATTATGTGTAATACGATCAAGACCAAAAGTTTGCGCGTAATCAGAGTTACAGGACAGGAGAAGGAAATATAAAATGCAGAGATTATTGAAAATTTGCTGGCAGAAAAATTCCCAAATATTATGAAAGGTGAAAAGCTGACCATTCAAGGTAAACAAACCCTTTGTAGGATAAACCCTAGAAGAAAATCAGCAAGACATATCATAACCACACTTTCAAAAGATAAGGACAAAGAAATCTGAGAGCAACTTGAGAAAAACAAAAAGTCACTTACAAAGGAGAAGTAATAAACCTAAGTTGATTAGTCAGAAGAAACTATGCAAGCAAGAAGGCAGTGGGATGACATATGTAAAATCTTGAGAGAAAAGACTGTCAACCAAGAAAAGTATGTTCTGCAAAATTCTCTCTCAAATATGATGATGAAGTTAGGACATTTCCAGATAACAGAAATTAATGAATTTGCAAAACCAAACGAAGCTTAAAAGAAATTTTAAAGGGAGTCCTCTGGTTAGACAATCAACATCAGACAACAACTCGAGTCTAAGACACAAGGCAGCATCAGCCAGATATCAAACTAGATAAAGAGCTATCAGTAATAAAACAAAACTAAAACACTTAAAGAAACAGAAGCATCAATCTGTACATGATGATATCAAAACAATAAAAAGGGGAATAAATGGCATAGATATAGAACTTTGAAATGTAGACGACAAGGGAATATCAAATAATAAATGTTGACTCAAACAGGAGTATAAGGGTAAATTTAAAGATAACCACCAAAAAAGTCAACAAATCTATCATCAGAATAAAAACCATGAAAAACACAAAGAATTAATATATTAAAAAAATCTACAATAATGAAAGATGAGAAAATTCACAAACAAAAGGAACTCTGCATGGGAAATTAAGTGAAACAGCAACAAAATCACCACCACCAAAACAAAAACCAACAACAAAATCACCACCACCAATACAACAAACAAAAAAACAATAAGACAGTAACAAACTCATACTTATCAATAATTACAATAATATGAATTGTTTAAATGCCTCCATAAAGACAGAAAGAGAGCAACACAGTGGATTAAAAAAAAAAAAAAAAACTCTATTGGGGCAGAGTCAAGAAGGCGGACTAAGCACACCTCTCCTTATATCCCTCTGGTAATGAAGACCTGAATATTGATAATCAAACAAAGCCTTCTGATCACCTAGTCAGCCTCAGGACACGGCACAGGGCTGTTAATTGGGACTTCATAACACAGAGCAGAAAAACCTCCTCCCTTTCACTGACTCCCGCTCCTGGTTAGTCCTCGCTCTCATGGACTGAAGGTAAATGCACCATTTTGACTGTTTTTTTTTCTCTGTCTTGGCTGGCAGGTGGAGCTGGGTCTTGCCTAGCGGCTAGACTCAGACACGCTGCTGGGAGGATAGGCAGGCGAAATTCCCATACTTTGAGAGCCAGGCTTGGGACTCTGTTAATCTAGGCACTTTGAGACTGTCATTTTATATCTGCCTCAGCGGCGTCTGTATGGAGTTTCACAGTCAGTGTGTGGGACGTCATGTTGGATACGGAGATTCTAGCAGGACCTCATTCTTAGCCTAGGAGCCAGCGCCTGCAAACAGGACAGTGCTTCTCCGACAGAAAAGCAGTAATTTACCTAGTGCCACCTGCTTTGGGGGTCCTGCAACAGCATCAGAGGAATCACTACTTCTCAGCACCTTTAGCTCTTCTGTCTGCTGCGTGTGTGGAGGGTGCCATCTTGGATATGGTGGTGGCAGCTGGACCTAATTCTTAGCTTGGGAGCCAGAGCCTGCCCACAGGAGAGTGCTTTTCTATCACAAAAGCAGTACTCGACGCAGTGTAGTCTAAGGCTAGGCCCTGTCAGCAGGGGCCAACAGGGCAGTAGCATTGCTGTATTCTGAACTAGTTTGTATCATCTGGGGTTGGATATAGTGGTGCTTACTTTGCGAGTTGGGAACAGGGACCTCTACACTTGAAAACCTAACTGACTTGTGAAGTGGTCAGATATCTTTTGTTTTACATTTTAAGACAGCCTAGAGAAACATCTGCAGTCCATCCTCACAGTACCTCTTCCAGTCTCTACATACTCACATGGGTCCCAAAATGCAACAGACAGTTGTGGCACACAAGAAATCAGGCATGGCTTCAGAAGGCTCCAAAACAAAGCAACCAAGGAGTTTTCCAGATGAAGAAACTTTTATGAAAGCATCAGGAAGCAAATACAAAATGATTATATACAGAGCCATTCTAGACCTTATGCAAAATGCAGGAGAACAAAATGAAAAATTAAGCAAGATGTTCTATCTGATGTAACACCAGTACTCTGAAATCCAACAGATCAAGAACAAAATCAAAGACATAGAAACTTCAATGCAAAGCCAAGAAAACAGAATGGAACAAATAGAAAAAAGAATTTCTGACTTGGAAGACAGAGCTACTGAGGTCAGCATCTATGAGCAGAAATCAGAAAAAAGAAACAAGAAAAATGAAGAAACATTAAGAAGCATGTGGGACTCTATTAAGAGGAACAACCTTCGATTAATTGGAGTCCCTGAACAGGGTGAGACATCCGAGAACACAGAGAGTATCGTTGCTGAGCTGCTGAAAGAAAACTTCCCAGAAATCATGAAGGAAGAGAATACAGACATCTCAGATGCATATCGTATGCCACCCAATATAGATCTCAAAAGAAAGACTCCAAGACATATTATAATCAAGGTCAACAAAATGAAACATAAGCAGCAACTCTTAAAGGCAGCAAGACTCAAAACAAAGCTAACATTCAGAGGGAAATCCTGTAAGCTCTCGTCAGATTTCTCAGCAGAAACCATGGTGGCACGGAGACAGTGGCATGACACATTCAAAGTCTTGAAGGAGAAGAACTTCCAACCAAGAATTATATATCCTGCAAAACTGTCTTTCAAATACAAAAATGAAATTAAGACATTCCCAGATAAACAGAAACTCAGAGACTTCGTAAAACCCAAACCAAAACTACAAGAAATATTGAAAGAAGTTCTTGGCTTTGGCTTAGAAGAACAAAACCACTAACTTTATATTTTAGAACGACTTTACTGCTCAAAATTCTACTCAGTTAGGGAAGGCTCCAAAGCCAATCACAGCTTTGATAAGGAGAAAAGCAATCCAGTGATCATCATGAAAACTATGGTGTCATCATATTAAAAAGAGAGATGTACTAAAGTTGTTATAGTCCTTCCAGATGGAGAGGAAGATGACAAGACTGATAGTAATTAAAATTGGGTTTACATATAGTTTGTTAAGGGTGATCATAGGGGCAGCTGCATAGCACAACAAAGATGTAGCATATCATTTCAAGAAATGTAACACAGGAGTCTCAACAACCACAAAACTAGCTCTGAAAAGGTGAAAAATCAACTCACAAAAAAGAACGTCCCAGAACAGACTAATAAGAACAACAGAGAAAACATCAACATAAAAATAAACACATCACAATGACAGCACTGAACACATACCTATCAATAATTACGCTGCACGTGAATGGACTGAATGCTTCAGTAAAGAGACATCGAGTGACATCTTGGATCAAAAGACACGACCCATCCATTTGTTGCCTACAGGAAACTCACTTGAGACCTAAAGATAGGAACAAACTGAAAATTAAAGGTTGGAAGACTATATGTCAAGCTAACAATGAACAAAGAAGAGCAGGGATGGCAACTCTAATATCAGACAAAATCAATTTTAAAGTTAAATCCACCATCGTGGACAAAGACGGACAGTGTTTATTGCTGACAGGTTCAGTACACAAGCAAGACTTAACTATATAAACATTTATGCACCTAATATCAGAGCACCTAAATACGTCGAAGAAACACTGACTACACTCAAAAGAGAGTTAGATGACTGCACCATAACAGTGGGGACCATGCTCTTAGGTGAAAGCGAGGCCAATTGGCACAACTAGCATTTTTCTAAGAGGGCTCTCTGCACCCCACGTTGGTGAGTGGCGTCTGGGGTCTTACAAGCTGCCAATCTGCCATCCAAGGGCACAGCAAATGGTCCCAACTCAATAGGGATGGATGCTTACCGAGAACCATAATGACATGGGGGAAAGACAACCCAGAAGACACAGAGACCCACATTAGTGGGTGTCTACATCGACTTGGGACCAGAAGAACCAGATGGTGCCTGGCAACCACCATTGATAGCCACGATGGAGCTCACTAAGTTGAGTCTCACTGGCAACACAAGAATAAAAAAGGATGCACCCTGAGATCCCCACTAAAAGACCTCAATTGATGGTCCAGTGGTTTTGGGGTTCCCCTGGGAGCATGGCCCCTCACCCTGATGCTGCCCTTGACCATAAATCATAACGAAGGCCCACGCTTTGGACAGGAATGGATTGGACTCGGCGATGCAGTGACCATATATTGGATGCACTTTATGGTTCTATTCATCTATAGGATATTATCCTGCTGATCTCTGGCTGGAGGAAGGAGAGTGGGTGGAGAGGAGGGAAAAAAGGGACTGTTGGGAGAATGAGACATGTATGGAGCAGAGAGGAATAGTGTGCTGTCACTGGGCAGGGAGAGCAGTGGAAGCTGCATATAGGTGGATATGTAAATTTATACGGGAATGTACATTTTCACTCAGTTATATTACATAAAAAATTTAAAAAAAAACCCCTATTGATATGGATTTATTCTCTTGTCTGTGAGGTCACTGTGAGTTGGAACTGACACAACATCACCTAACAACAACATGCTGTCTACAATAGACACGTTTTAGATTCAAAGACATATATGCGTTAAAAAAAGGACAGGAGAAAAATACATACAAAAGGTAACCATAAAAAGGCACAGTGGCAATAATAAAGCAGACCTTAAGGTAAAGCAAGCAATAAAAGACAATGAAGAATATTATATAATGATCAAAAGGACAATCCGCCAAGAAGACATAACCTTAGTTAATATCTACATACCAAGCAACAAGAATCCAAAACACATAAAACAAACTCTAACAGCATTGAAAAGAGAAAGTTTCATGCCGATAGTAGGAGATTGCAACACACCACTTTCAGTAAAGTGATGAAAGAGGCTCAACAGAGTTATAGAAGATCTAAAGGCCAAAATCGAAAAACTGAACTTCATAGACATATACAGTACACACCACTCAATACTGTTTTCCAATGCACATGGAATGTTCTCCAGAATAGACAACACTGCAGACCACAAAACAACCCTTAATAAAATCTAAAACATCTAAATAATATGAAGCATTCTCTCTGATCACAGCACCCTAAATGTAGAAAACAGCATGAGTAGAAAGGATGAAAAATCAAATGCATAGAAATTGAGCAACACTTTGCTTAAAAAAGCAATTGTTTAATAGAAGAAATCAAAGAGAGAATAAAAATTTTCCTAAAATCAAATGAGAAAGTAAACACATCATACCAAAACCTTTGGGACACACCAAAGGCAGTGCTCAGATCTCAATTTGTAGCATTCAATATAACATGACAATGAAGAGTGGGCCACAATCAAAATGCAAGTTCTACAACTCACATGACTAGAAAGAGACCTGCAAAAGAAGCCATCAGTCATCAGAAGTAAGGAAATAAAGACTGAAGCAGGAAAAAATGAAATAGAGAACAGGAAAACAATACAAGGAATCAGTGAGACCAAAAGTTCGTTTTTGAAAAGATCAGCAAGAGTAGCAAACCATTAGCCAAACTAACAAAAGAAAAATAGGACAGGAATCAAATAACCTAAATAAGAAATGAGTTAGAGGGAATTACAGCAGATCCAACTGAAATAAAAATGATCACTACAGAATTCTATAATAAAAAATTGTACTCTAACAAATTGAAGAACCTAGAGAAAAAGGACAAATTTCTAGAAACACAGTACGTACCTAAACTAACACAAACTGAGAGAGAAATTCTGAGAAGACTCAACATGAGTTGGAAGAGATAATTAAAAACTCCCAACAACAACAATAAAAAAAAAGCCTGGCACAGACAGCTTAACTGGAGAATTATACCAAATATTTAAAGAAGAGCTCATACCAGCACTACTCAAATTATTTAGAGCACAGAAAAAGGAAAACTCTGCCAAATTCATTCTATGAAGTCAGCATAACCCTTATGTCAAACCCAGGCAAAGACACCACAAAAAGAAAAAGAAAATTAGACCAGTATCTCTCATGGAATTAGATGCCAAAATTCTTAACAGAATTCTATCCAACAGAATTCATCATCCTAGTAAAAAATAACACACCATGACCAATAGGGATTCATACTAGATATGTGTCTTAGGCTGGATTTTCTAGGGAAGCAAAACCAGTAACATGTGTAGGTACAAGGAAAGACTTATAATTAGATAGACAGACAGATAGACAGAGATATAGGAAACAGCTCACACAATCATAGAAGCTGAATGTCCCAAGTTCTGGCACAAGCCTCATGTGGCCATGGAAGCTGAGAAACCCAAAGTCAGCTGGTCAGAGACCAGAGTTCTAGATCACTGGTTGTGTAGGTCGGTGGATCCCAAGCTGGTGGCGAGACGGAGCGGCAGAGCCTGGCAAACCCAGGATCGGCAGGTCAGGGAGCAGGACTCTCAAATGCCGACTGTAAGGACTGATGAATCCAACAGCTGCTAGCTCAAGTCCAGGAACCAGACACTGGAAGAAGAGAGCGGGAGCTCCTGACTACGTGAGCAGACCAGCAGTAGTAGTGGAATGTCGAGAGATGAGAGCTGAGGAACAGAAAGCCACCACAAACCCCACCCTGCCACTTAATACAGCAGCCAAATATGGAGTAGCCAAGTTGACATAATCCTGACCACCACAACATGTAAGGGTGGTTTAACATTAGAAAATCAATCAATATAATTTGTGGAGGCAGAGTAAAGATGGCAGACTAAACATACATCTCCTTAAATCCCTCTGGAAACCAAGACCTGAACTGATAATTAAATGGAGGCTTCTGGATAGCCAGTGAGCCCTAGGACATGTCATAGAGCTGTAAATTTGGACTTCATACCACTGAATGGAAAACCTCCTCTCTCTTGCTATCCCCTGCTCTTGGAGAGTGCTAGCTTTCATGGACTGAAGTTAATTCAGTATTTTAACTTTTTTTTTCTCTGTCTTAGCTGGTGGGCAGAGCTGAGACTTGACTAGCAGCTAATCTCAGATACACAGCTGGTGAGATCGGAGGGCAAAATCGCCACATTTTGAGGGCCTGGCTTTGGGATCTGTTCATCTCGGCATCTTTGCCCTCTCTTTCCACCTCCACCGGTGAGTAGCCTGTACGGAGGCAGGCAGACAGCTTGTGCAGAGCACCATCTTGTTCCATCGGGAGGCAGAAATACCCATGCGGAGGCTTCAGCTGGACCTAATTCCTAGGCTGGGAGGCAACACCTATGCAGAAGAAAGTGCTTTTCCAGTAGAAAGGCACTATTGGACACAGTGTCACCTATGGCTGGGGCCTGGCAGCAGAGGCCAGCAGGGCAGTAGCCTTTCTGTATTTTGAACTAATTGATAACATCTGGGGTTGGATATAGAGGTGTTTCCCTTGCCAACTGGGAAGACAGACCTGTACACCTGAAAATCTGACTGACTTTGGAAGTTCTCAGATACCTTTTACCTTTCATTTTAAGATGGCCTAGAGAAACAACTGCAGTCCATCCTCACAGCATCTCTCCCAGCCTTTATTGATTCACATGATGCCCCCAAAGGAACAAACTCTGGATAAAAGTGTAATACAGAACTCACCTATGGCTTCAGAAGGCCCCCAAAAAGAAACAACTAAAGAACTTTCCAGACGAAGAAATCTTTCTGAAACTATCAGAAGGTGAACACAAAAGGATTATATAGAGACCCCTCATAGATCTTATACAAAATGCAGCAAAGCAAAATGAAAAATTAAATAAGCTGTTCAATCTGATGGAACACAAGTACTCTGAAATCCAACAGATCAAGAACAAAATCAAAGACATAGAAACTCCAGTTCAAAGCCAAGAAAACAGAAGGGAACTGGTGGAAAATAGATTTTGTGACTTGGAAGACAGAGCTACAGACTCCAGCATCTATGAGGAGAAATCAGAAAAAGTAACAAGAAAAATGAAGAAGCATTAAGAAATGTGTGGGACTCTATTAAGTGGAACAATCTACAATTAATTAGAGTTCCTAAACAGGGCAAGACACCTGAGAACACAGAGAGTAATGTCGCTGAGCTGCTCACCTAAAACTTCCCAGAAATTATGAAAGAAGAGAATATAGATATCCGTTTTAGTCAGCTAGGCCTGCTCTAACAGAAATACCACAGAGTGGATGGCTTTAACAAAGGAAGGTTTATTTTTACACAGTCTGATAGGCTGCAAGTCCATATTCAGGGTGTCCACTCCAGGGGAAGGCTTTCCCCCTTGTCGGCTTTGGAGGAAAGTCTAGTATTGTATCAGTCGTTGTCCAGGGAGCGTCTTGGCGCAGGAACCTCAGGTCTGAAGGACACACTCTTCTCCCAGTGCCGACTGCTTGATTGTATGAGGTTCCCAGTTCTCTGCTTGCTTCTCTGTCCTTTTATCTCTTGTAGGATGAAATAATTAAGGGTGGGGCAAGCCATACTCCAAGAAAACTCCTTTTACAGTGGAGCAGGGAGGTAATGCTGTGAAGGGATTTATAGCCCCACCCTAATCCTTTAACATACAGCTTAGGAAAACCACAAAACGGAGGACCATCACGAGATACCGGGAATCACGGCCCAGCCACATGGCTACACATATTTTTGGGAGGACACAATTTGATCCATGACATCATTCAAGATGAATATTGAACACCATTCAATATATGTCTCAAAAGAAAAACTCCAAGACATATTATAATCGGGTTTAACACAATGAAACATAAACAGACAGTCTTCAAGGCAGCAAGACTCAAAGCAAAGCTAACATTCAGAGGGAAACCCTGTAGGCTTTCATTGGATTTCTCAGCTGGAACAATGCTGACATGAAGACAGTGGCATGACACATTCAAAGCATTGAAGGAGAAGAACTTCCAACCGAGAATTATATATCCTGCCGAACCATTTTTCCAATAGGAAAATGAAATCAAGACATTTGCAGATGATCAGAAGCTCAGAGAATTTGTAAAAACCAAACCAAAGCTACAAGATATACTGAATGTCTTGGCTTAGAAGAGCAAAACCACTAATTGTATTTTATAAGCAAATACATGACACATCACCCAGAAACTGATTCAGTTAGGGAAGGCTCCAAACTCTGTCAAAGCTGTAATAGTGACAGAAATGATCCAGTGATCATATCATGAAAACTATGATATCATCATATTGAAAAGAAGGATGTACTACAATCGTTACAGTCCTTCCAGATGGAGAGGAAGTTAATAAGACTGGTAGTACTTAAAATTGGGTTTATGTGTAGTTTATTAAGGGGGATCATGGGGCAGCCATAAAGCACAATAAAGATGCAAAATATCAAATCCAGAAACATAATACAGGAGTCTCAACAACCACAAAACCAACCCTGAAAAAGGTGAAAAATCAACTCACAAAGTCCTAGAACAGATTAATGAGAACAACAGAGAAAACATCAACACAAAAATAAACACATCACAATGGCATCACTAAACACATATTTACCACAGAGGAATGGATGCGTAAACTATGGTATATGTACTCAAAGGAACACTATGCAACCATAAAGAACAATGATGAGTTTAGGAAAAATAACCCAGTTTCAACGGGAGGATGTTATCCTGAGTGAAAGTAATCAGCAACAAAGGACAAATATTGTATGAGATCCTTGTGATAAGAACTTTAAAACAAATTCATGCATAGAAGAAAAGACTCTTTGACCACTGCAAAGGGAGAAAGGAAGGGAGGGAGGGAGGAAGAGAGAGAGGGAGGGCAAGGGGGCAGGGTTTAGATTAGATAGTTTATGGAAATTTGGTTGGGTGAAATCTGACTGTACACATTAGGAAGAAGACCAATATTAAGTGGACTTTAACATAACATGATTACTCCTTCCATCTTAACTCAATATTGCAAGGACAGAGTAGCTGGGGTGGGGGGCCAGGGACCATGCTCTCAGGGGAAATCGAGGCCAAATTGGCACAACTAGCATTTTGCTAAGAGACCCTTCTGCACCCCACATTGCTGAGTGGTATCTGGGGTCTTAAAAGCTAACCAAGCTACCATCTGAAGGTACAGCAAACCATCCCAACGCAGCAGGAACAGATGATCACCAATGACCAAAATGACACAGGGTAAAGAGGTAAAGAGAACCCAGAAGGCAGGCAGACCCACGTGAGTGGATGACTACATCAACTTGTGACCAGAAGAACCGGATGGTGCCCGGACATCACAATGATAGCTGTGATGAAGCTCACACAGTTGAGTCTCACTGACAACACAAGAATAAAAAGGGGTACACCCAGAGATCTCCACCAAAAGACCACAATCGACGGTCCATGAGTTCCCCTGGGAGCATGGCCCCTGGCCCTGATAGTACCCCTGTCCGTAAATCATAATGGAGGTCAACTCTCTGGACAGGAATGGATTGGACTTGGTGACACAGAATGACCATATCATGTGTGCACTTTATGGTTCTATGCATCCGTAGACCGTCATCTTGCTGACCTCTCACTGGAGGTGAGGGAATGGGTGGAGAGGAGGGCATAGGAGATTGTTGGGAGGCTAAGACATGTATGGAATGGAGAGGAAGGGTGTGCTATCATTGGGCAGGGAGACCAGTGGGAGCTGCATATAGGTGGGCATGCAAATTTATATGAGACTACATTTTCACTGAATCATAATATATATATATATATATAATTTGCCATGTATCTAGAAAAACAACAAAAATCACATGATCATCTCAACTCATGTAGAAGAGGCATTGATTAATTCCAACATGCATTCCAGATTAAAAAAGGAAATAATCCTAGCAAAGTCGGAAGAGAAAGGAACTTTGTCAACATGATAAAGATCACCTATGTAAATCTAACAGCTAACATCATTAGCAAGGGAGAGAGCTTAAAGCCCTTCTCCTAAGAATAGGAACAAGATAAGAATACTCTTTATCACTACTCCTATTAAACATTGCTCAGGAACTGTTATTTATAGCAGTAAGGCAGAAAAGAGAAATAAATTGCATACAAATTGGAGGGATCATATAATCCTATACATGCCAAGCCAAGTGCTGTCAAGTCAGATCCGACTCATGAGGAAACTGCAGAAACTAGTAGAAAGATTCAGTGCAGTAGCAAGATGCAAAATCAACATACAAAAATGAGTCAGATTCTATACACCAACAAAGAATACTTTGAAAAGAAACAATACTATAGCTACTGTAAAGATAGAGATAAATCTAACCAGGGAGGTAAAGGAACTTGTAGAAAGAAAACTATACATCACTGTTGTAAGAAATGAAAAGAGACCTACATAATTGGAAAAATATACCATGGCCATAACTAGGAAGACTCAGTATTGTGAAAATGTCAATTTTACTCAAAGCTACCTACAAATATAATGCAATCCTGACCCAAATACCAACAGCATTCTTTAATGAAATGGATAAACTAATCACCAACTATAGATGGAATGGAAGCAGGTCCCAGATGAGTAAAACTTAATTGAAAAAGAACTTTATAAGACCAGGTTGTCTCACATTAATTACCTTTGAACCTACCATGTAGCCACGGTAATCAAAAGAGCTTGATACTGACACAATGAAACAGAACTGAGAACCCAGGTGTAACAAAATCCATCCACCTACTGTCAACAGACCTTTGACAAAGACCTAAAGTACATAGAATGAAGAAAAGGCAAGATCTGCTATAAATGGTACTGCAAAACTGGATATCCATCGGTAAGAAAAGAAACAGGACCCATACACACCGCACACCCACACAAAACTAATTTAAAATGAATCAAAGACCTAAAGGCTATACAAACTAGAGCTATAAAGGTCATGAGGAAAAAATAAAGACAACATTAGTGGCCTAGCATTTGATACAAATAGAATACAAACCATAACTAACAATGTACAAACTTGAGAAGGTAAACTGGATAACTGAGGGCTTCTAAAAATTACACACTTATGGTTCTCAGAAGACTTTACCAAAAGAGTAAAAAAGAACCTACTGACTAGAACAGAAAAATCTGGCAATAGTGCATGTGACAGGTCCTAATCCCTAAAGTCTACAAGATACGAAAAATCTCAGTAACAAAAAGACAAGTAATGCAACTAACAAATGGGCAAAGGATATCAACAGACACTTTACCAAAGAAGATATTCAAGTGGCAATGCTTCCAATCACTGGTCATTAGGGAAATACAAATAAAATCTCAGTGAGATGCTATCTCACCCAGACATTATTACACTAATTAAAAAAAAAAATTGAGAAAATAAGTGTGAGAGAGATTGTTGGGAGACTGGAACTCTTATGCACTTCCACAGGAAAGCAAAATGGTCCAACTACTATGCAAAATAATACGGCGCTTCCTTAAAAATCTAGAAGTAGAGGTACAATACAAGCCAGCAATCTCATTCCTAGGAATATATCCTAGATAAATAAGAGTTATCACATGAATAAACATATGCACACACACGTTCGTTGCAGTATTATTCACAATAGCAAGAAGATGGAAACAATCTAAGTGCCCACCAAAAAATAAATAAATGGATAGACAAGTATTACATGCAATGGAATATTACCCACTCATAAAGAGCCATGATGAATCTTCAAAATATGCTACAGCATGAATGACTCTGAAGGGCATTTTGCTGAGTGAAATAAGTTAAACACAAAGAGACAAATACTTCATAAGACTAGTATTATAAAAACTGAAAGAAAGTTCACACACAGAAAGAAACAATCTTTATTGGTTAGGAGGGAGGAGGACATTGGGAAAGGTAAGTCATCAACCATATAGTACACAAATGCTAACTTTAGTAAAGGGAAAGACTACACACAATATAAGAAAAGTCAGCACAATTTGACCAAGGCAAAGTCACAGAAGCTTCATAGACACATCCAAACATCTTGAGAGATTGAGTTATTGGGCCTGAGGGATGGAGACCGTGGTCACAGGGTCATTTAGGTCAGTAGTCATAACAAAGTTCATAAGGAAAATCTTCTCTGTCCAACTTTGATGAAGAGCACCTGGGATATCAAAAGCTTGCAAGCAGCCATCTGAGCTGTATTTACTAGTCTCATCCTGTCTGGAACAAGAATGAAGAAAACCAAAGACATAGGGGAAATATTTGTCCAAAGAACTAATGGACCACAAGTATCACAGCCTTCACCAGAATTAGCCCAGAAAAACTGGGTGGTGCCTGGCTACCACCAACAACCATTCTGACAGGGGAAACAAAGTGGGTGAAAAATGTAGAACAAAATTTAAACTCACACACACACACACACACACACACACACACCCCACACACAAAGATCAGATTTATTGATCTGACAAGGACTGGAAGAATCCCTGAAAATATGGTCTCTGTCACCCTTGTAACTCAGAAATGAAGCCTCTCCCAAAGTTAACCTTCAGCTGAAGACTAGACACATTCGTAAGACAAACACTAGCACATGTGAGAAACAAAATTCTTAGTTCAATCATGTATGTGAGATCAGAATGGTAATACCTAGAAAGCAGGAAAAAGGCAGTAAAAATGGATAGATGGAAATGGGGAATTAGGGTGTGAAAGGGGAGAGAGAATGCTGACACATCGTCGATAGTGCAATCAGTGTCACAGAAAAAAATCTTGTGTATAAGTTCTTGAATAAGAAATTAATTTGCAAGCAGGACCAAGATGGCAGAGTAGATAGACACTTCCTATGTCCCCTCTAGCAATAAGGACTCAAAATAACAAATGAAACTAGTAATATGACATCTTAGGAGCCCTGAACATCAAAGGAAAAGTTGAGAAGCTGGACTGACCAAAGGGGTAGAAAGAATAGTCCCAGAAGTGCATAGGATTCCACAGCCCTGACCTGCTGGGAAGCAGCTGTAGCCACAGTGTGGTAGCCAGCAAGGAGAATGGTGGGCATTCCTGTCAGTGGAGGTGATTGTCTGGGAAGTCCACTCACACCTCTGGAGCTAGTGAAGGACAGTTCCAGATCCTTTAAAGCTACCTCTTTGCTTGTAACCTACTGGGCTAAGATCTAAATTTTTTTCTTCGATGTGGGTCTCTCCTCTCTTCTGACACTCCCCGCTCCTGTCTCTGAACTGTACCTGGTGCTAGAGTCTGATACCATTAACTGAGCCAGAAATTGGACTCTTCAAGCCTGCCCTGAGCCATTCTCTCCCTCCCTTCTCTGCACTGTGGGTGGCTCTGGAGTCTGATATCATTAAGTGAGCTGGAAGTAGGACTTTTTAAGCTTGCTCTGAGTCAGTCTGCAAGTCTTGGAGGGGGAATCAGTTTAGCAAACTTACAGAAGGATGAAGAAAGAATTTTTTTTTTCCTCTGTCAAGTCTCTTAATTTGGAAAACTCAGGGCAGAAACTGTTCCTTCACCTAGATTCAGATGCAAAGGGATATGCCAAACTTACAGTCACTCAGGGATGACTATTAACTTCCTGTCTTTTTCTGTGGCTGCAGCCAGACACCTGTGCCTATACTGATCACCCCTGTCATCTAGGACAGTTGGTAGAGTCAGTATCACACACTTGGAGACTGACTTACTATACGCTGGAGCTGAGTACATGTCAGAAAAAGCAAATGTACATTTTAAAATGAGAAGCTGGAACACGGCAGGCAAATACAAATGACTACAATTGACTCACAGCTTGGAAACAACAGTCTATACCAAAGGTGTGGACCAGGATCTCTTCAGGAAGCTCCCAGAGCTAAGCCTCAGATTTTCCATAGGAAAAGAATTACCTGGAAGTGTCAGAGGCAGAATACAAAACATTAATATTTAGAATTCTTCAACAGATGAGGAAGGAGATGAGGCAAAATGCAGCAGATCATAATTACCCATTGAGCAAGCTGCAAGAGAGCACTGAGTAGCAAGAATTAGAAATTTGATAAATTAATAATGAAATTACAGAATTAGACAACTTAATACAAAGACAAAGGAGGAGAATTGAGGCAATGGAAGCTGAAATTAGCTGGATTCAAGATAAAACTAGGTGCTGGTGTTGGGGCCTAGCTTCTCAAGGAGGGTACTTTGAAGCTGACCGTAGCGATATTCAGCAATGAAGTAAACAGCACTTTTTCTAGGATGAGTTCTCAAATTTAATTGTCAGAGCTTGTACACATATAAACATCTCATTTGTTTTGTTTTCTCTGGAGAACCTAAGCAAAGACATTGGATAATAAGAGTAGTTTTAAACAAACAAAATGATAAAGATACAGTCTTAAGGCACTGATAAATCTTACTCCCACAGTAAACAAAGTATAGCTAATTCCAGGCATGAGGTGGTAATAGCAAAACACAAACTATCACCACCAACAGATTAAGTATTGATGAGAAGCGAAGCTCTGGGGTGATCACATGTTTCACATTTTTCTATAGTTTTGTCAGAATGAGAAAAGTGTAGAGAAACTGATTGGTTGGTTCTACTGTGGCCAAAGTGGTGAAAGTGAGATGAGCTCAGGGCCACAGCTCAACTGCCCCTATAAAAACCCTCCAACTTGCCACCTGTGATCTTAAAGAAAGTCTAATTAAAAAAAAAAAAAAAAAATTCTGCTTTAGGTGAAAGTTTATAGACGACAGTACTTTCTCATTCAATATTTTATACACAGAGTGTTCCAAGACGTTAGTCGCATTCCCCACAATGTCCAGCACTCCTTTCATTTCTAATCTGGATTCTCCATTTCCCTTCATTTCAACCTTCTACTCCTTTCTACCTTCTCATCTTTGCTTTCGGGCAAATGTCCTTCTGTTCTCCAGTTAAGTAAACTTGCTGGAAATTATTTATTGTTTATTGTGATTAAGTGAATGGATACAATCCAAATTAAATTTTTCATGCCCGCCTATCTGCAGCTCCTTCTGCTCTCCTTGCCTGGTGACAGCACACTCCTCTGTTTTATTCTATATATGTCATATCCTCTTAACAATCTCCTGTCTCGTGCTCTTCACTCTCTCCTCTCCCTTTTAGTAAGAGCCCAGTATGACAGCACCCTATAAATGCACAAAACGATAAAGTACACGCAACATATGGTCAGGTTGTGTCTGCAAGTCCAGCCCATTTCTGTCTGAAGAGTTGACCTCAGTAGTGTTTTCTAGTCAGGGGTAGCAGCAGGTCTAGGGGTCATGCTCCCAGGGAAATCCCCAGGCCGCTGGACCATTAGTTGTGATCCTTTAGTAGAGTTCTTGAGGTGCATCCCTCTTTTCCTTGTGTTCCCACTCTACCCTTGCAATGTTAGGTTAAGATTAGAAGTTTTCAGTTTCCATTGAAGTACAGGTAAGTGATCTGCTGTCACTGCTTTCACACAACCAAATTTCTATCAGCTATCTAATATGTGACCAGTCCTCTTCCTCCCTCCCCTCCCTTGCAGCCATCAGTCTTTTCTTTTGTACACGAGTCTATTTTTAAGCCCTTATAGTAGGGATGTCATGCAATATTTGCCCTTGTGCTGCTGACTGATTTCACTCAGTGTAAAGTCTTCTCCTTGAAACCAGTTTATGAGATGCTTCCTAAAATGTCCATTGTTCTTTATCACTGTGTAGTGTTCCATTGAGTATATGTACCATATAGTTTGTTTATCCATTCATCTGTTTTGGGGCATCTGGGTTGATTCTGTCTTCTAGCTATTGTGGACTGTGCTGCAATAAACATTCATGTGAATGTTATCTGTTTGTGTGACTGCCCCTGATTCTGTAGGATACCTTCCGTGCAGTGGGATTACTGGATCAAATGGTGTATCTTTTTCCAGCTTTTTAAGGAAGTGCCAGATTGCTTTCCAAGGAGGTTGTACTATTTGGCAATCCCAGCAGTGTAGGAGAGTTCCAGTCTCTCCACAGCTTCTCCAGCATTTGTGGTTTTGTATTTTTGGGATTATGGCCAGCATTGTCGGGGTGAGATGGTATCTCAGACGTTGGAATTCTCTAATAGCTACTGATTGTGAGCATTTCCTCACATGTCTTTTGGCTGCCTGGAAGTCCTCTTTGGTGAAGTGCCTGCCCATCTCCTTTGCCCAATTTTCAATTCCGCTATTTACCTTTTTTTTGCTGATAATTTGTAGTACCTTGTAGATTATGGAGATCAGACATCAGTCTGACTTATAGTTGCCAAATATCTTTTCTGATTCTGTAAATGGTCTTTTAATTATTTTGATAAAGTCTTTGGATGAGCAAATGTAGTTCTCATTTATCAATATTTCTCTTCTGTTGATAATGCTTTGCTTGTCATACTTTTAAGTCTGTCTAAGCTGTGTATTAAAATTTCCTTGTTAATCCTCTTTTTTCTTGCATGATCTTTATCATTTTAGGTTTGATATTTAGGATTTTTATCCAATTTGACTCATGGTGACCCTAGGTGGCTTGGCTTGGCATCCAATTTGAGTTAGTGTTTGTGTAAAGTGTGAAATATGGGTCTTGTTTCAGTTTTTCGAAGATGGAGATCCAATTTTGCCAGCACCATTTGTTAAAGAGACTGTGTTTACCCCAGTTTCCAATATTAGAGCCTTTGAGGAATATAAACTGTTCATAAGAGGATAATGGCATCTCTGGGTCTCAACTCTGTTCCATTGGTCTATATGTCTCTTTGTTACCAATACTAGGTTCTTTTGACTACTCTGGCAGTGTAGTAAGTTCTAAGGTCATGTGGTATGAGGCCGCCAGCTATGTTCCTCTTCTTCAGTAGTGTTTTGGTTATCTGGGATTTCTTCCCTTTCCAAACAAAGTTGGTGATTTTCTTCTCCATCTCATGAAAAAAAATGTCACTGGAAGTTGTATACTGAAATTGCATTGTATATGTAGATTGCTTTGGGAAAAGTAGCCATTTTCACAATGTTAACTCTTCCTATCCATGAGCAGGGTAGTTTTCTCTGTTTGTAGAAATCTTTCTTAGTTTCTTGCAGTAAGGTCTTATAGTTCTCTTTGTACAGGTCTGTTATTTCTCTAGCTAGGTTTATTTCTAGGTATTTTATCTTCTTGGGGGCTATAGTAAGTGATATTGATTTGGTGACATCTTCTGTGATGATCTCTTTGTTGGTATAAAAGAATCCTACTGATCTACTTATGTTTGTCTTGTATCCCAATACTTTGCTGAACTATTAGTTTGAATAATTTGCTTATGGATTCTTTAGGATTCTCTGTATATACAATCATATCATCTGCAAACATGAAGATTTTTACTTCTTCTATGCCTATGCCAGTGCTCTTTATTTCTTTGTCTTGTCTAATTGCTCTGGCCAGAACTTCTAGTACAGTGTTAAAAAGAAGTGGTGAGAGTGGGAATCCTTGTCTAGTTACATTCTCAAAGGGAATTCTTTCAGTCTCTCTCCATTCAGGATGATGTAGATGGTTACCTTTGCATAGATGCCCCTTATTGCAGCCCTATCAGGGCTGTTTTGGGTGGTGGCTGGGCACCATCTCATTCTTCTGATCCTGTAGTGATGTATTCTTTTAATCATATGGGTTCTTCTGACTCCTGGGCTCATTCTTCCTCATGTCTTTGATGTTCTCTGTAGTCTTCTGTTCTAGGTGGGTTGGGGCAAATTGATGTTCCTCAGATGGCAGATTGCTGACTTTTAAGACCCCAGATGCCACTTACCAATGTGAGGTTCATAAGCCTGTCTTAGCAAAAGGCTCATTATGCCAGTTGACCTCAATGTCTCCTGAAAGCATGGTTCCCAGACCCCTGTCCCTGCTACTCTATCCTATGACATATTAGTTTGAATTTAGAAAACTTTTTAGTTTATAGTGTAGTCCATTTATGGCACTTGGCTTATTTATGTTGACCTGCTTCTACTGAGTGCTGTCACACCCTTCACCTAACTGAATTTCTGTTGACTGTATAATCTATGAACAACTGTCTCACTCCTTTCCCATCCTTGTAGCCGTCAGAGCCTTTTCTTCTACACATAAGTCCTTTTTTAAGTCTTTGTAATAGTGGTCTCATACAATAGTTGTCCTTTTGCAGCTGACTGATTTCACCCAGCATAATGTCTTCTAGTTGATGCCAGGTTATGAGATGCTTCCTAAAATCATGATTGTTGTCATTGCATGGGGTTCCATTATGTGTACATATCATAGTTTGTTTATCCATTCATCTGTTGATAGGCAGCTAAGTTGATTCTGTCTTCTTGTTATTATAGACTGTGATGAAATAAACATTTGTGAGCATGTTTCTGTTCATGCGACAGCCCTTATTTCTGTAGGGTATATTCCAAGTGGTGGGATTGCTGGATCTGTGACATTTCTATTTCCAGCTTTTTAAGAGAATGCTAACATGCATTCCAAAGAGCCTGTACCATTTTGGTTTCCCACCAGCAGTGTAGGAGATCTCCAGTCTCTCTACAGCCTCTTCAACATCTGTTGTTTTGTATTTTTCAGATTATGGCCAACCTCATCAGGGTGAGATGGTATCTCACTGTAGTTTTGATTTGGATTTCTCTAATGACTAGTGATCATGAACATTTCTTCATGTATCTTTAAGCTGCCTCAAAGTCTTCTTTGGTGAAGTGTCTGTCTGTATCATTTGCCCGTTATTTAATTGGGTTGTTTATATTTTTCTTGTTGATATTTTGCAGTACCTTATAGACTCGATGGCATTTGGGTTATAGATTATGGAAATTAGACGTTGATCTGATATGTAGTTGCCAAATAATTTTCCCCATTTTGTAAGTAGTCTTTCAAGTCTCTTAATAAAGTCTTTGGATGAGCATAAGTGTTTGATTTTTAGTGGGTCCCACTTATCTGTTTTATTTTCTGTTGTTTGTGCATTGTTGGGAAGATTTTGTAGTGTGTCTAAGCCGTGCATTAGAACTTCCATTGTTGTCCCCATTTTTTCTTGCACTATCTTTGTCCTTTTAAGCTTGATATTTAGATCTTTGATCCACTTTGAGTTAGTTTTCGTGTAAGGTGTGGGATACGTGTCTTCAACCAATTTTTTGCAGGTGGATCCCCAATTTTGACAACACTATTTGTTAAAGAGACTGTTTTTACCCCAGTTTACAACCATTGAGACTTTGTCAAATATTACCTGTTCATAGGAGGATAGTGATACTTCTAGATTCTCTATTCTGTTCCAATGGTCTATATATCTGTTTTTGTACGAGTACCAGACTGTTTTGACTACTGTCACAATGTAGTAGGTTCTAGGGTTGGGTAGTGTAAGTCCTCCCAGTGTGTTCTTCTTCTTCAGTATCCTGATAGATTACTGAACTCTTCTATTATTTCTGGTAGTTCATTTATGGATTCCTTAGGGTTTTCTGTATATACAATCTTATCTTATGCAAATATGGATAATTTTATTTCTTTACCAATGCAGAAGCTCTTTATTTCTTTAACTTGTCTGATTGCTCTGGCCAGAACATCTAGCACAATGTTGGAGAGAATTGGTGACAGTGGGTGTCCTTGTCTAGTTCTTGTTCTCAGGGAGAATTCTTTCAGTCTGTCTCCATTGAGGATGATGTTGGCAGTTGGCTTTGCATAGGTGCACCATACTGCATTGAGGCATTTGCCTTCTATTCCTATTTTGCTGAGTTTTAGCATGAATTGGTGTTGGACTTTGTCAAATGCCTTTTCTTCATCAATTGATAAAATCAAGTGATTCTTATCTTATGTGTTATTTATGTGGTTGATCACATTAATTATTTTTCTGATGTTGAAAGAATGCTGCATGCCTGGTATCGATTCTTGTCATGATCAATTATTTTTTTGATATGTTGTTGAATTTTTTGGCTAGGATTTTGTTGAAGATGTTTGCATTTAGGCTCATGAGTGATATTGATCTTAATTTTCTTTTTTGTGGGATCTTCCCCTGGCTTTGGTATCAGGGTTATGCTGGCTTCATAGAATGAATTTGGGAATACTCTGTCCTTTTCTATGTTGTGAAATACCTTCAGTAGTATTAAAATTACCTCCTCTCTAAAAGTTTAGTAGACTTTTCCAGTGAAGCTGTCTGGGTCAGGGCTTTTTTTGGTTGGTAGTTTTTCGATTACTTTTTAATTTCTTTTTTTGTATATGATGGGTTTATTAAGTTGTTCTACCTCTCCTTGTAATAATTTTGATAGATGATGTGAATTGAGAAAATTTTCCAGTTCCTTTAGATTTTCAAATCTGTTAGAGTACAGTTTTTCCTAGTACTGTTATGATACTTTTGATTTTGATTGGGTTCATTGTGACATCTCCCATCTCATTTCTTATTCATGTTATTTGTTTCCTCTCTTGTTTTTCTTTCATTGAGTTTAGCCAATAGTTTATCAACTTTGTTGATCTTTTCAAAAAAACAACTTGTGGTTTTGTCAATTCTTTCAATCATTTTGTATTCTCTAATTCTTCTAGTTTTGCTAATTTTTATTATCTGTTTTCTTCTGTTGTCTGAGGGTTCCTTTATTGTTCCCTTTCTACTTGTTCAGGTTGTAACATGACTTCTTTGGTTTAGACCCTTTCTTCATTCTGGATGTGTACACTTATAGAGATAAATTGACCTCTGAGCACTGCTGTGGCTGTATCCCATAGGTTCTGGTAGGATGTGTTTTCACTCTCATTTGATACCAAGAATTTCTTTATTGCATCCTTGATTTCTTCTTTAATCCATGAATTTCTTATTAAAGTATTGTTCAGTTTCCATGAGTTCAAATTTCTACCATGTTCAGCTTTTACTTGGCTAGCTGGCTGAGAAGACACTTTGCAATATTTCAATGGTTTGGATTTGGTTGAGACTTGCTTTATAACCTAATATGTGATCTGTTCTGGAAATTATTCCAAGTGCGTTGGAAAAGATGATGTGCTTGTCTTTTTTGGGTCAAAAGCAGAATATATATGTCCATGTGTCTGAGTTGGTTGATTGTCACAATAAGATCTTTTGTATCCTTATTGGACTTTTTTTCTGGATGATCTGTCCATTATTGAAAGTGTAGTGTTGACTTCTTCTGTTATTGTGGAGTGATCTGTCTCACTTTTCAATGTTGTTGGCATTTGTTCAATGCATTTAGATGCTCCATTATTGTGTGCATAAATATTTAATATTTTTATATCCTACTTGTACATTGAACCTTTAAGCAACAGTGTGCATCTTTGTCCATGATGTTGGATTTTACGTTAAAGTCTATTTTGTCTTAGAAAATATTTCCACTCCTTCTATTCTTTGCATGTTGTTAGCTTGGTATATATTTTTCCATCCTTTCTCTGTCAGTTTATTTCTATCTTGGAGTCTAAGTTGTGTATCTTGTAAGCAGCGTATAGATGGATCATTTTTTTTGATCCATTCCTTTATTCTCTGTCTCTTTACTGAAGCATTCAATCCATTTACACTGAGCATAATTATTGATAGATACATATTTAGTGCTGTTATTTTGGTGCCTTTATTTTCACGTTGTTGACATTTTCTTTGTTCCACTTAATATCTGTTCTGAGTCATTTCTCTTTGTTGTTTTTGCATCTGTTAAGACTTCTGCATTGTATTTCTTGTTAAGATATACAGTATTGTTAGTTTGCTTTGCGACTACCCCTGTGCCCTCTCTAATGTTCTAAATTTAAACCAGTCTTTAACTTCTTTATGTCTCTATTTCTCCTTACTTTCTTCTCTGTCTGAAAGAGCTATGAATACTGTACTATCTCTCTCTTTATAATTTACAAGTTGGGATTTCCATTTCTGTAATTTTAATATTTTAGCTTTAATTGAGCTTTATGATTTCCCTAACTAAGTAGGAGTCTGGGTTCTGTGTATTGCATTCCGTCTTTGATTATACATGTGGTGTTATTTATTTTGTAATCAAAGAACTTCCTTCAGCATTTCTTATAATTTTGGTTTGCTTTTTTCATAGTCTCTAAACTTTTATTTATCTGAGAATGTCTCAATTTCACCTTCATATTTGAGACACAAATTCGTGGGATAAATACTTTTTGGTTGGAAGTGTTTTTCTCCTTCAAGACTTTGTATGTGCCTTCTTGCCAATATGGTTTTGGCTGAAAAATCAGAAGACAGTGTAAAAGACTTCCCTTCATGTGCCAGGTTTTCTTTAAGCCTAGCTACCTTTAAGCGCCTCTGCTTATGTTTCATTTTATTAAGCTTGATTATAATATGTCTTGGTGTCTTTCTTTTGGGTCTACCTTTTAGGGAGTTTGATGAGCATCTTGAATGGCTATCTTCTCTTCTTTCATGATGTCAGGGTATTTTTCTGTCAGTAACTCTTCAGCAATTTTCTCTGTATTTTCTGCTATCCTTCTCTTTTCTGATAATCCAGTTACACATAAATTGTTTCTCCTGATAGTGTCCCACATGATTCTTCACTTTTCCTGATTCTTTTATCTGATTTCTCCTTATAAGTGCTGGTGTCAGTTGCTTATCTTTAGTCTTACTAATTCTGCACTCCATTTCCTCAATTCTGCTCTTAGAGCTTTCAGCTGAATTGTATAAAGCTGTAATTTTTTTTACTGAGCTGCTGAATTTCAGATTGTTGCTCTAGCAATTCACATAGCTTGTTTAATTTCTCGTTTTGTTCTGCTGCACTTTGGTTAATCTCCATCCTATGATCTAGAAGGGCTGTGTACACAATTCTTTCATATTCTACCTCTGATAATTTCATGAAGGCTTCTTCATCTGCAAAGTTTTTTGATTCTTTATTTTGGAGTTTTCCGGAACAATGGTGGTCTGCTTCTTTAAATCGTTAGATATTGATTACTGTCTTCATGTCATCCGAAAGCTGTCCAGCTTCTCTGGTGTCACACCAGCAGAAGCAATGGCATAGCTCAGATAAGGAAGTGGGAAAGGGCACTGCTTTACTTGACTACCACCTGCCATTGCATTCTCTAGGTACAGCTGTCTTAAGTTCAGCTTCCTTACTGAGAGAGATGCTGTACAGACAGGTGATGGTGTTGTTCAACTTGGCAGCTGGCCAAGCTTGGTCCAGCCTTCTGGCTGACAAAGATGGTAACCTACTTGTGGAGACTTTCTGGAGTCATGCCAGCAGATGCCTCAGAATAGGTCAGAGAAAGGAGGGGTGATGGATGCTGCTGCACTTGGCTTCCAGCCACTGCTGCATTCTCTTGGTGTGGTTGTCCAAAAAACAGCTTTTCTGATGAGAGAGCACTGCTGCTCAGCATGGCAGCCAGCTCCAGCAGGCCCTCAAGGCATGGTGCATTCCCCCTCTCAGCTGATTTAGATGGCGTCTTACCTGTACTGTCTCTCCTGTGGTGCACCAGCAGAATCTGTGGCATAACTCAAAGAAGAGAGGGGAAAGGACACTTCTGGACTCAGCAACCAGCTGCCACTGGGTTCCATAGATGTGACTGTCTTAAGTACAGTTCCTCTGCTTCTGGAGACATGGTTCACTCAGGTGCTGCTGCCTAGTGTGACAGCTGGCCCCAGACAGGCTCTTAGGCTCAGCTGTCCCAGTCCCAGTCCCCTGGTTGACATAGATGGCACCTGTACCTGTAAGCCTCTCTGCTGCCATGCCAGCTGAAGCGGGGCCCTTAGCACTGCTTTGTTGCCTCCAATAATGGTAGTTTTCCCTTTCCTGTTGCTCAGTCTGAACTCACAACTCCTGCTTGGTCTTGTGATTCCTAATATATCCACTCTGCTCCATTCACTTGTTTTTATAAGCTTTAGTTCTCAGAGGGAATCAAGGAGATGGGTGACTAACAAGTCTGCCATCGTGGCCCTGCCCACCCAGCACTGCTTGCTTGATGATATGAGGTTCCCAACTCCTTTTCCTCTTATCTCTAGTAGTATGAGAAGATAAAAGGTGATAGAAGTTACGCTCCAGGGAAACTTCCTTTATAGTGGAGCTGGGAGGTGACCTCCTACCCTAATCCTCTGTAACATAATCCTATCTATTAGACATAGACAGAGATTAGGACTTACAGCACAGGGAAATCACAGAATGGAGGGCAATCACACAATATAGGGAAACATGGCCCAGCCAAATATCTATGCATATTTTAGGGGGACACAATTGAATCCATGACAATCATGATGTAATATTTCTTTTTTAAATAAAAAATGTGATTTTATTACTTTTTTTAATTTTAATTTTTTATTTACTGTGATTGAGTGAAAGTGTACAATCCAGTACAAATTTGCAAGCCTGCCTAAGTGCAGCTGCTGCTGCTCACCCTGCCTGGTGACAGCACACTCCCCCTATTTGTTCTATACATGTCATATCTTCCTAAAAATCTCCTGTCCCCTCCTCTCCACTCTCTTTGCCACCTCCAGTAAGAGGCCAGCAGGACAACATTGTATAGATCCATAAAATAAACATGCAATATGGTCACTCTGTGTCACTGAATCCAGTCCGTTTCTGTCTGAAGAGAAGACCTGAGTAGTGATTTACGGACAGGGGCAGCATCAGGACCAGAGTCCACACTCCCAGGTGAACCCTGAGGCCCCTGGACCATCAGTTGTGGTCTTTTAGTGGAGTTCTGAGGGTGCACCCCTTTTTATTCTCATGTTGCCAGTGAGACTCAACTTCATGAGCCCCATCATGGCTATTCCTGGTGGTGGTTGGGCCCCATCTGGTTGTTCCAGTCATATGTCGATGTAGTCACCCACTCATGTGGGTCTCTCTGTCTTCTGGGTTCTCTTTCCCCCATGTCATTTTGGTCCTTGGTGATCATCTGTTCCTGTTGAGTTGGGACCATTTGGTGTACCTCAGATGGTAGCTTCCTAGCTTTTAAGACCCTAAACGCCACTCACCAGTATGGGTTGGAGAAGATTCTCTTAGCAATAGGCTAGTTATGCCAACTGCCCTCGATGTTGCCTGGGAACATGGACCCCAGGCCCCCGTCCCTGCTACTTTGTCCTTGCAATATTGGTTTAAGATTGGAGGAATATTCATGCTATGTTGAAGTACAGTTAAACTGATCTTCTTTGTAATGTGTGCTGTCACTGATTTCACCCATCCAAATTTCTATTAACTATCTAATCTATAACCAATCCTCACCCACTATCCCACCCCACCACTGCAGCCATCAAAGAGTCTCTTCTTCTATACACTAGTCTGTTTTTAAGTTCTTATTGTAGGGGTCTCATGCAATATTTGTCTTCTTGCCACTGACTGATTTCACTCAACATAATATCTACCAGTTGAAACTAGGTTATGAGATGCTTCGTAAAATCATCATGGTTCTTTATCATTGCATAGCTTTCCGTTGAGTATACGTATCATAGTTTATTTATCCATTCATCTGTTGTTGGGCATCTGGGTTGATTCCATCTTTTTGCTATTGTGAACTGTGCTGCAATAAACATTCGTGTGCATGTATCTGTTGCTGTGAATGTGCTTGATTTTGTAGGATATATTCCAAACAGTGGAATTACTGTGTCAGATGGTATATCTATTTCTAGCTTTTTAAGGAAATGCCAGATTGCTTTCCAAAGAGGTTATATCATTTTGCAATCCAACCAACAGTGCAGGAGAGTTCCAATTTCTCCACAGCCTCTCCAGCGTTTGTTGTTTTGTGTTTTTTGGATCATGGCCAACCTTGATGGGGTAAGATGATATCTCATGATACTTTTGATTTGCATTTTTTAATAGCATGAGCATTTCTGTGTGTCTTTTGGCTGTCTGGATATCCTCTTTAGAGAAGTGTCTATTTCCTTCACCCATCTCTTAATTGGATTATTTATCTTTTGCTTATTGATATTTTGTAGTACCTTATAGATTATGGAGCTCATATGTCACTCTGACATATTGTTGCCAAATATTTTTTCCCATTCTGTAGAAGGTCTTTTAATTCTTTTGATAAAGTCTCTGGATGAGCAAAAGTGTTTGATTCTTAATAGTTACCATTTATCTCTTTCCTCTTCTGTTGATTGTGCTTTGTTTGACAGACATTGAAGTCTGCCTATGTTGTGTATTAAAACTTCCATTGTTGACCATATTTTTTCTTGGATGAGCTTTATCATTTTAGTTTTGATATTTAGCTCTTATATACAGTTTGAGATGGTTTTTGTATAAGGTGTGAGATATGGGTCTTGTTTCAATATTTTGAAGATGGATATCCAATTTTGCCAGCACCAATTGTTAAAGAGATTGCTTTTACCCCAGTTTAAAGTCTTAGGGCCTGTGTCGAATATCACCTGTTCATAGGATAGTGGCACCTCTGGGGGCTCAACTCTGTTCCATTGTTCTATATGTCTCTTTTTGTATCAGTACCAGGCTCTTTTGACAACTGTGGCAGTGTAACAGGTTCTAAAGTCAGGTAGTGAGAGGCTTCCCAGTGTGTTCTTCTTCAGTAGTGCTTTACTTATCTGGGGCTTCTTCCCTTTCCACACGAAGTTGGGGATTTGCTTCTCCATCTCATTAAAAAAAAAATGAAACTGCAATTTGTTTGGAGATTGTATCATATAAGTAGATTGTTTTCAGTAAAATAGACAGTTTCACAATGTTAAGTCTTCCTATTCATCAGTGGAGTAAGTTTGTCCATTTATGTAAGTCCCTCTTAGTTTCTTGCAAGGTCTTGTAATTCTGTTTGTAAAGATCTGTTATTTCTCTAGTTAGATATGTTCCTAGGTATTTTATCTTCTTGGGGGCTGTAGTAAATGGTGTTGATTTGGTGATTTCTTCGTTAATAATCTCATTGTATAAAAGAATCTTACTGATATATTTATGTTTATATTATATCCTCATACTTTGCTGAACTCTTCTATCAGTTTGAGTAGTTTACTTATAGATTGTTTAGGATTCTCTGCATATGCAATCACATCATCTGTAAGTAGGGAGATTTTTACTTCTTCTTTGAGAATGCAGATGCCCTTTATTTCTTGGTCTTGTCTAATTGCTCTGGTTAGAACTTCTAGTACAATGTTGAACAGGAGAGGTGAGAGTAGGTATCCTTTCTAATTCTTGTTCTCCAGAGGAATTGTTTCAGTCTCCTTCCATTCAGGATACTGTAGGAAGTTGGCTTTGTATAAATGACCCTTAAGTGATCTATCTCATTTTTTATTGTAGTGTTTCTTCAATGTATTTAGATGCTCTAGAATTATGTGCATAGATATTTAATATTGTTAACTCCTGCTTGTCTACTGAACCTTTCAGCAGTAAATATTGTCCATCCTTGTCTACTATGGTGGATTTTACATTAAAATCGAATTTATCTGAGACTAATATTTCCATCTATTCCTATTTTGCTGAGAGTTTCTAGCATGAATGGGTGCTGGACTTTATCAAATGCCTTTTCTGTATCTATTGACAAAATCAGGTGATCCTTGTCTTGTTATTTATGTGGTTGATCATATTGTTTTTCTGATGCTGAACCATCCTTGCATCCCTGGTATGAATCCAACTTGATCACAATGAATCATTTTTTTGATATGTTGTTGAATTCTATTGGCCAGTATTTTGTTGAAGATTTTTGCATCTAGGTTCATGAGTGATATTGGTCTGTATTTCTCCTTTTGGGGGGATCTTTCCCTGGCTTTGGTATCGGGGTTAGGCTGACTTCATAGAATGAATTTGGGAGTATTTCATCCATTTCTATGTTGTGAAAGAGTCTCAGTAGTATAGGAGACAACTGTTCTCTAAAAGCTTGGTAGAATTCTGCGGTAAAGCCATCTGGGCCAGGGTTTCTTTCGGTTAGTTGTTTTTGGATGACTTTTTCAATCTCTTTCTCTGTAATGGGTTTATTAAATTGTTCTGCTTCACCTTGCTATCATTCTGCTAGGTGAAATGAATCTAGGAATTTGTCCATTTCCTCAAGGTTTTCAAGTTTGTTAGACTACAATCTTTCATAGTATTCTGTTATGGTATTTTTTTATTTCTGTTGGATCTGTTGTGATGCCTCCCCTCTCATGTCTTATTTGTGTTATTTGTTTCCTTTCCTGTTTTTCTTTAGTAAGTTTAGCCAATGGTTTGTCAATTTTCTTGATGTTTCCTGAAAACCACCTTTTGGTCTTTTCAATTTTTTTCAATTATTCTTCTGTTCTCTAATTTGTTTAGTTCTGCTCTAATCTCTATGATCCGGTTTGTTCTAATGCCTGAGGGCTTCCTCTGTTGCTCTCTTTCTACCTGTTCAAGCTATAGGATTAGTTCTCTGGTTTGGGTTCTTTCTTCCTTCTGGATGTGTGCATTTATAGAGATAAACTGACCCCTGAACACTGCTTTAGGTGTGTCCCATATGATTTGGTAAGAAGTATTTTCATTCACATTGGAATCCATAAATTTCTTTGTTTCACCCTTGATTTCTTCTATAGCCGATGGCTTTTTGAGCAAGATGTTGTTCAGTTTGCATGAGTTCCACTTTCTACCTATGTTTTTTCTGCTATTGATTTTGACTTTTATGTTTTTATGATCTGAGAAGATGTTTTGCATTAATTAAATGGTGTAGATTTTGCTGAGATTTATTTTAGGTTCCAACACACTGTGTATTCTGGAAAATGTTACATGTGCACTAGAGAAGAAGGTGTAGTTATCTGCTGATGCATAGAAAGTTCTGTATATGTCGATTAGGTCTAGTTGGTTAATTGTGGCAATAAAATCATCTGTGTCTTTACTGAGCTTTTTTCTAGAAGGTCCATCTCGTCTAACACTGAGAGTGGAGTCTTGAAGTCTCCCGCTATTATTGTGGAGTGATCTGTCTCATTTTTAAATGTAGTCAGTGTTTCTTTGATGTATTTAGATGCTCTAGAATTGGGTGCATAGGTATTTAATATTGTTAAGTGCTGCTTGTGTATTGAACCTTTCAGCAATAAATAGTGTCCATCCTTGTCCATGATGGTGGATTTTACGTTAAAATCTAGTTTATCTGAGATTAGTATTTCCAGACCTGCTCTTCTTCATATATTGCTACCTTGGTATATATTCTTCCATTTTTTAATTTTCAGTTTGTTCATATCTCTAAGTCTAAGGTGAGTTTCTTGTAAGCAACATATAGATGAATCGTGCCTCTTGATCCAAGATGTCACTCATCTCTTTTCTGGAACTTTCAGTCCATTTCCATTCAAGGTAATTATCGATAGGTTTGTGTTTAGTGCTGTCATTGTGATGTGTTTATTTTTGAGTTGTTTTCTCTGTTGCTCTTACTATTCTGTTCTGGGACATTCTTCTTTATGGGTTGATTTTTTACCCTTTTCAGTGTTTGTTTTGTGTTTGTTGAAACTCCTGTATTACATTTCTTGATTTGACATATTGCATCTTTATTATTCTTTGTGGCCGCCCTTGTGATCCCCCTTAATAATCCATGTTTAAACCCAACTTTAACTTCTACATGTCTTAGGTATAATACTTCTTTGATATGCTGTTGATTTCTATTGGCTAGAATTTTGTTGAGAATTTTTGTATTTGTATTAGTGAGGGACATGTGTCTCTAATTTTCTTTTTGTGTATATAGTGTCTTTGCCTGAAATTTGTATTAGGGTGATGTTATCTTTGTAGAATGAATTCTGGACCATATCTTCCTTTTCTATTCTCTGAGAGAGTTTGAATAGTACAGGTGTGAGCTCATCTCTAAAAGCTTGGCAGAATTTCAATGAATCCATACAGCCAGGAATTTTTCTTGTCAGGAGTGTTTTATTTTATTTTAATTATACTCATTTATTCTCATCTTTTGTTATAGGCCTCTTCAGTTGGTTGGAGTAGAGTTTTTCATGGTACTCTGTTATACTTTTTATTTGCCTTGGTTGTAGTGTCACTTATTTCTTGTTTGAGCTATTTGCTTCTTCTTCAACTTTAACTTATACCTGGACAATGGATGGTTTTACAGTTGGCCCTTTGCCTTGTTCTAACTTGATGCTGAAGCAGGAGACAATTAAAGTAAGTCCAACAGAGCCAACATGTGACCCTAAGTATACCCCGCCTGAATTCAGAGACCATCTCAAGAATAGATTTCATGCATGGAACACAAATAGCCAAACAGTAGACATTGTTGGTTAACATTAGGAACATCATACATGAAGAAAGTGAAGATCATTAAAAAGACAAGAAAGAAAGAAATAAATGGTTTCAAAAGAGATTCTGAAACTTGCTCTTGAATGTAGAATTTCTAGAGAGTGGAGGAAATGATAAAGTAAAACAGCTGAACGGAAGATTTCAAAGAGCAGTTTGAAAAGCAAGGTAAAGTAATATAGCTGGTTTCTAGAAGTCTGATAGTTTTTGCTAGTTTATTAGCTGCTCTTAGGGAGGATAAAATTATTAGATATTCTCCCTGTGACACTTCACTTATGTTACTCAAAATAAATGAATTTTAAAGTAATTTAAACATTATTTTAAAGTGTCTATAATTCTTGAGTTATATATGTTGTTTTTTGAAGTGTTAAAGCAAAATAAATGAGCAGTAGCAAAGACATACATTAGAAAAAACATGGGGAATTATGAAAATTTTAATTACCATGCCACTGTTCTCCTGAAATTGATTAAATTTTAGAATGCATTGCCTATGTTTATAAAATACTATGAATACATTTTAAATCATCATTTTAACAAAATTCACACTAAATTATTATGAAAGTAATTATTGACTACAACTTTCTTTGGGCTTAAAGGAATTATAAAGTTTGCAATCCAGTGAGTAAGCATAAAAATATTTAAAAAATAGTAAATTAATAGATACACAGGCTATAAAACCTCATTGCTGTTGAGTCAATTCTGACTCATAGTGACCCTATGGGACAGGTGAGTATTGTCCCAGAGAGTTTCCAAGGAGCACCTGGTGGATTTGAACTGCCAAATGCAAAGAAAAAATGAATAGAAGTAGTATATAAGAAAAATGTGGGGGCCAATTTTCTGGTGTCAGAGAAAATCTTGTTGAAGAAATGATACTTTGCTGGAATCTAAATGATAGTTAACAACAAGAGACACATGGACTTCAATATTTTGGAGACAAACATTTAATATAATCTTTCTCCTCAGTGTCCATTCTTTGAGTAACTTACCATGCTCCTAAACTTGATCTACTCCATGTGAACAGAGTGATCGTGATCTTTGGATATGTGGAAGTGTCCTCTGGCTGGTCATGAGTCCTTACCGGAATCTCACATTTGAGAAATGGCATTTGCTAAAAAGAGGCTGTCACCTTTTCTTTTTCAAAACTTGCTGTTCTGGTATTTTTCATAAGATCTTCCAGGACTTCCTAGAGTGTATTCTCTACAGAATTGCTCTGATTCTATCAACTTAATTGCATAACTTTTTGACACAGCTCTGTATAGGAAATGCCTGCCTTCCTGACTAGCTTACTGTTTTTATTTTTTTCATGTAACACGGCTTTATGGTGATAAGAAAACATAGCCATGCATGGAACTCTACCCTATAATATACTCAATAATCTAATCATAATGGCCAAAAAGCTAATCATTTATTTTTATTGTCACAGCTTTGTTTGGCATTGTGTACTGATCTTAGTTCTGATGTGCCTTTATTGTACAATAGTAATGCTGACTGAGGTTTTCTTGGATTGTTGGTTTTCAAAAATTATTTTTTATTATTATTTTAACTATACATAGCCCTTTCACAAAATTACATTATAGTCTAGCTTAGAGGATTCAATCAAATTAACAAGCTGAGTGGAAAGAACTGGTATCCTTGTGCTTTGATTAAGCACACTGAGCTCTGTACTCAAGGTTAGCCCTGGACTGCGAAGAACTATGAATAGGACTGCAAGCTGCTCTGTTAGTGGGAAGAGACCAATTTTCCACCAGAAAATGGAGACCAAAAGTCAATACATTTGTCTGGATGACACAGGGAGAAAAATATGGTTTCAAATGATCATTCTACACAAATGAAGGCCAGGAGCCTGAGGTTTCACAGCAGGATGCAGGCAACTGGCCAAAAGCCAAGTTTCAAAACCAACTTCCAGCTGATGAGATTGAGTGAAGAAGTAGATGCAAGGACTGCCAATAAATTTGTGAACACATCCTAGAAAAAGTATTACATACCTCATTGCTGAATATCACTATGGTCATTTTTCAAAGTACTCCCCTTGGGAAGCTATGCACTGATGCCAGTGCCTAGTTTACCCTTCAAAGCAATTTTGGAATTCTTTTTCTGCAATGGCCATCAGAGCTGTTGTTGTATTACCCTGATGTCCTGAATGTCATCAAAATATCTACCTTTAAATATTTCCTTTATCTTCAGGTAAAGAAAAAAGTCATTTGGGGCCAGATCAGGTGAGTAGTGAGGGTGCTCCAATATAGTCATTTTCTTACTGGCTAAAAGCTCCCTCACAGACAACTATACAATTATATTGGTGAACTTGCTACTGTGCCACTGTATGCAATGGACATTCCAAAACTAGTCCCAAAATTGCTTTGAAGAGTGGACTAGACCCTGGTGTCAGTGCATAGATTCCCAAGGGGAATACTTGCAAGGTGACCATAGTGATATTCAGCACTGAGGTATGTAGCACTTAAAACAATTAGTTCATGGACTTAATTGTCAGATCTCATATTTTTCCTTTTAATTTTGCATGGTTTTCATTTCTTATGACCCTTAGACATGAGTAAAAATGAACACTCATCAACAGACAGAAATACTTCTCAGTGTTCAGAAACTCTGCTCTTTGGAGAGAGTAAACAATGATATGGAAAAATCTAAGCAAAATGACTTATAATTAACAAAGACAGCAACAATAAACAGATGTGAGTATAAGTGGGATTTTTAGCTCGTTGTCAGTTCTCTACTACGTCTTAAAGAGTAGACACTGATCCCAAAAATAGACAGTATATGCACGCAGCCAAAAAGCAAGCAGAGAAACCCATTAATTTCCTTGAATTGTTAACATAGTTTGAATGAAACGGATTTTGTTTTACATTATTGTATGTTTTTACTTGCATAAGTAATTCTGACTTGCTTAGAGCTGAGCTTTTCAAAATGTGATTTGGAATCATATATATTTCTGTATTTCTCAGGCACAGCAATTATACATATACACGAAGCATCTAGGAAAAGCTCACTGCTTTCTGCTGGCTGTGACAAAGAGTCTTGAATTCAGATGGAAGTGGGACCCATGGAGACACTAACAGGGAACTCTCAAATCTCAATTATAGGGGTCTTATGTAGATAAAAAGCTGCTGACTCAGTGAAGATGAGACACCAAGCCAGATTTTTGTCTTTCTTTCTTTTTTTAAGAAAAGTTACTTTGTTTACAACTTTTCTCACAAAGTTCTAACCTCTTATTTGTGGAAAAATCGCAAACTCAAATTAGAAGATTTTGCTTTACACCATTATTTGAATCACCATTAAGAATTGCTTATTTTCTTATTTTCTTTCTTTTTTTTTTTCACTATGACTGCATAAAAGGTACATTCCCATATAAATTTACATGCCCACCTATATGGTAAGCTTATTTTTAGAAAAGAATAAATTGGAAGGTTTTCAAAGGGCCCTGCACTGACCACAGGAAGGGGTTATGGTCATGGCCATATAGGGCCTTAGCTATTGAAAGACATTCCAGTAGGCGGATGGTGCAGTATCAAGATAATTGGTGAAACTGGATCAATGTATTTCTATGGTTGTTAGAATTAAGTATAAAAATTAAGTGGGTTTTGTTTAAGGTAGAGAGGAGATTGATTTGAACTAGGTACACACTTATTCATCTACTAATTTGCTCTAACACACACTTAGTAAATTTTATGTGTTTGGTACTGTGCTAGGTTTTGGGAACACAGGTTTAAGTTACACAATTCCTGTTCTTGTCAATTTTGAAATCTAATGGGAGAGAGTGGGTTTGAGCAACAATAAGCAAAAACTAATCTCACTAGCCAGCCAAGCCCAGTGCCATTGAGTTGGATCCAACTGATTGTAAATTTTATATACAAGATTTTCAAGATTTAAAAAATAAGAAAACAGAACTTCAGGATGAGGCTGCCAGTGTTTAAGGGGGTGTTAGCAGAGCGGTTGATGTCAGGGAAGACTTTGTTAAAAAAGTAAGTCCAGCTCTGCATTTGTTTTTGCTTTCCATGCTTTATTCTACACAGATGCTGAGACTTATGTTTGGACATGTCTCAGAGGAAAGCTATCAATGTTCTATTGCTCTTAAAAATATTTGCTTCAAATACTTCAACCAAAAAAACATACAGTAACAGATCAAAGGCAGAAGTGGATATGAGAAACCAGCTATCTTCTATTAAGCAAGGCACTCAGTAGATTTGTGAAAATTAAAACAGTGCAATTCCTTTCACTATTTTTTAAGTAATTATTTTTCTTAAATAAACATGTTATTGTGTAATGTATTTTTTGTTATTTTAAATGAATTAACAAATAACTTATAATACCTCCCTTTTTTCCGATATGGTAAATATCAATAACTGTAATCCACATCAACAGAGCTTTTTAGCAGATCCTCAATAATTTTTAACTGGTAAGAAGATCCTGGGGCAAAAATGTATGGGATTCATTGGTGTTCAAGGATTCAAAGAGCATGGTTTCAATCCTTATACCAACTACCCAGGAATGTGCCTGTGACCAATTATTTAATGTCCCCAAACCTCAGTGTCATGGGTTGAATTAAGTGCCCCCCAAAGTGTTTGTAGCAACAGGGCTGGTCCATGATTCCCAGTATTGCGTAGTTGTCAGCGGTTTTGTGATTTTCCTATGTTGTGAATTCGAATCTCTGCCCATGGTTAATAGGGCAGTATTGGAGTATGTTAAAGAGGATCAGGGTAGAACTGTAACACCCTTACTAAGGTCACCTCCTTGATCTAATGTGAAGGGAGTTGCCCTGGGGTGAGACTAACATCACATTCTTTACTTTTATCCTACAAGAAATAAAAGGAAAAGGAAGCAAGCAGAGAGTTGGAGACCTCATACCATCAAGAAAGCAGCACCAGGAGCTGAGTGCATTTTTGGAACTTAGATTCCTGGGCTGAGATACTGCAAGGAATCTGGGAAAACTGATGCACCACAAGGAACTTCCTCCAGAGCCAACAGAGAAAGAAAACCTTTCCCTGTAGCCAGCACCTTGACTTTAGACTTGTACCTACTAGACTACAAGAGAGTAAGTTTCCTTTGTTAAAGTCATCTGTTTGTGGTACTTTTGTTACAGCGGTACTAAATGACTGCCAAAAGCCAAGCTACTCAATTTGCTCATCTGTAACATGGGATCTAGAACATGGCTTCCTCAAAAGGTTGTTGTGAGAATGGATAAAAATAATTTTCATAAATCATCCAGACAATGTTTAATAAATATTTACTGCAGCAAGAATCCAAATCTTGGAAGTATGAGCACTCTGTTGTTTATTCTGTGATGAAGGAAGCTTATTTCACATACTGTTTTTTATGACCCAGAGTACAATCCTTAAAGCTTCTCAGATATCTTCTCAGTGGATAAATGATAAGCTAACCACTGTAAAATTAATGACAGCCATTCTTGCTTATACATCGATTTTTCAAGTATAGAGTTCCTAGATGGTGCAAACAGTTAACACTCTTGGCTGCTAACTGAAAGTTTGATGAAGTCCCCCCAGAGGTACCTTGGAAGAAAGACTTGGTGCTCAACTTCAAAAAAAATCAGCTATTGACAACTCTGTGAAGCACAATTCAGTTTTGACACAAATGGTGTCACCAAGAGTAGGAATCAACTTGATGGCAACTTTTTAAAAATAGAAATAATAAAACCTACAACTGGGCAACATATTCTCTGGCAAGGCCTGTCCTGAGTCTATGGAAGGGAGTCTCTAATGCATCTTAGAATTTGCTGGACTGAGTTTAGCATGAGACCAAAAAATGTAGTGACCTTCTGTCAACGTTCCCAAAGTACTAAGAGTATATTAAAAAATATGTTCCCTCTAGAACAGTCCTGACTATTTGTTTCTCTGTGATGTTTATGCAGCTGCGAGTATATTGGACTTCTGGAAGCATTCTAACATAGAGGAATGATATGCCAGTAATGTTTCAAAAAAATAATTTTATTCAAGGAGGCAGAGACAACATGGCACTGCAGATAGAAGCACTATGACATCCCTCTGTAGCAAAGACCCAAAAGACTTAGTAAAAACGATACAAACATCAACCCTGGAACCCTAAGCATCAGATGAAGGGGTGAACAATTGGATCAAGCACTGAATATGAAGAAGAAACAGAAGGGATGTGGAATGGAGGCTTCCTACCAACTAATAGGGCAAAGCATCACCATCTTGGAGTGCAGAGAGCAATGAACTTTTGGAATACGGAGAAGCAACTTCGTGGAGCTCCCAATAGGAGACTGAGTATCTGAAAACCAGAGAAGCACTCATTCCCATCCCTCACCTTTTTGCCCTCTATGCCACCTCCACCTTTTCCTGATAGGCCACACCACACCACTCAGCTATGGAACCACTCTGAGTCAACTCTGCTCCCATCCACTGGCACACATCACATCATTTTTCTTCTTTTCTTTCCCTTTCTTCTTTTTCTTTCTCCTTCCCACGCAGTCCCATATGCCAGCTTCTCCCCTTCGCATCAGGTTGGATCACACCTCTGCAAACAGAGAACTACCAACATGCGGTTCCCTGGGTCCACTCCGCCCCTGCCTGTCAGCTCCTATCAAGCCATTGTTTTATTTTATTTTATTTTACTTTATCATTTCCCTTTCTCCTTTTCTTTCTCCCTTCCTCCTAGTCTTCTATGCCACTTCCACCCCTTTCTGCTGGGCCATAATGCATCACATCATCTAAAAAGATGCTAGCATACTACTACCCTGAGTTCACACTGTTTCTACCAGCTGGCTCTTGCCACATCATTTGTTTTTTCCTTTTTTTACATTTCTTTTTTCCAGCTACCTAACCCAGTATACTATCACCCCCTTTCCTTCCAGGCCATGCTGCAATGCTACAAGTAGAGAGTCACCACCTTCCGACTACCACAAATCCACTCCACACCCACATGCCAGCTCCCACTATACCAGTATCACAGATTGAGTTGTACCCTCCCCCGCCCCCATCAAATATCTGTCAACCTGGCTAGGCCAGATTTCCCAGTATTGTGTATTTTGTGGATGTCATTTTCCTATGTAAAGTAAATCTTATCTGCATGATCCTAATGAGGTAGATTACCCGCAGTTACGTTAATAAGGCAGCACTCAGTTTACAAGATTAGATTGTGTTTAAGCTAATTTGTATTGAGATATAAAAGAGAGCAGCAAGTCAAGAGACAGCTGGATCTCATACTACCAAAACACAAAAGCCAGGAGAATATCACATTCTTTAAACGAGGGATCTCTCCAGTGAGAAACTACTCAATTAGGGAGGATTGACACAGACCTTCCCCCAGAACACACAAAGACAGAAAGCTTTCCCCTGGAGTTAGTGCCCTGGATTCAGAATTCTGGCCTCTTATACTGTGAGAGAATAGACTTCTATTTTTTAAACCGTCCACATGCGGTATTTCTGTTACAGCAGCACTAGATAAGACAACTGCCATAGTTAAAAAATAATAATAATAATAAATTTCATTCTTTTCTTTTTTTCTTATTTCCTCTGGATTAGCTCAGTGTGTCACCTCCCCTCCCTTCCAACTAGCCTGAAAGTCTTCCCTAATGCCCCTTGTTGGCTTCCACTGTGACACTAGTTTTACTTTTTTAAATATATGTCTTTTCTTTTTCTTCCTTTTCTTTCTCCCTCCCATCTATTCCCATATGCCGCTGCTCCCCCATCTCCCTCTAACCCAAAGATCTGGTCCACTCCTACCCACTGGCTACACTTCTTTTCCCTTTCTCTCTCTGTATCACCTAGCCTCATACACCAGCCCCAACTTGCCACCAGCCCTCATGGTGCTGCCATGACTAGAGTGTAACTGGGGCTCAGGCCTGACACCACAATGAGCCCATACTGCCCCCTTCCCACACCACTGGAATAGGTGCTTAATGGTAAGAAGCAAGCACTGCCTGTCTAACAATCATAAAACCTACTTGGTGAGGGGCTCTGAATACTCAAATACCTCTGAATTGACATTGGGAAACAGACAGTGCCCACCTAGTCTTCCCTCATCCACTGCCAAACCAGTGTACAGTGAAGACTGCTTGCCTTGTCTGATGTTGCCCTGCCCACCTGGACAATGTGGTGACAGCTATCATGCCCATAGGTGAGCAAGCAAAAAGGCACACCTAGCCTGCCCAAGTATCATATCAAAACAAAACAAATAAACAGGGTGAAACAAACATGTAATCAATGAATAAAGAAAATAATACTTTAATATGTTAAAGACAACAAATGGGGAAACAAAAACCTTGTGGCCCAGATAGCATTACTTGCGAATTCTACAAAAAACTCAGATAGAGGTCACACCAGTACCACTAAAATTATTTCAGAGCATAGAAAAAAAGGAATACTCCTGAATTCATACTATGAAGCCAACATAACCCTGACACCAAAGCCAGGCGAAGACATTACAAAAAAAAGAGAGTAAGAGAGGGAAAAAGGAAGGGAGGGAGGGAAAGAGGCAGGGAGAGAGGGAGGGAGGGAGGAAGAAAATTACAGACCAATATGTCTCATGAAAATACTCATAGAGGCAAAAATTCTCATCAAAAGTAAAGCAAATAGAATTCAGCATCCTATGTAAAAAATAATACACCATAACCAAATGAGATTCATGCTAGGTATGCAAGGATGGTTACATATTAGAAAATCCTTCAACATAATCCACAACATACACAGATCAGAAGAATTGCATGATGATCTCAATCAACACAGAATAGGCATTTAATGAAGTAAAAAACTCTTTCCTGATTAAAAATTCTTAGTACAATAAGAAAAGCAGGAAAATTTCTCAACATAATAAAAGGTCAACATCACTGTCAATACAGAGAGGTTGAAATCATTCCTCCTGAGAATGGGAACAAGACAAGGAGGCTACTTATCACCAATCTTATTTAACATTGCACTGGAATTGCTAAGTACAGCAATAAGACAAGATAAAGAAATAAAGAGTACACAAATTGGAGGAAGTAACACTAGCCCCAGATGTTCACAGATGATGTGAATCACAAGAGAATCCCAAACATTCCACAAGAAAACTTTTGGAACTAATATAAAGGTTGAACAGAGTATCAGGATACAAAATCAACATTAAAAGTTAGTTGTGTTCTTTTGAAAAGAACTTTGGAAATGAAATCAGGATAACAACACCGTTTATAGTAGCCCCTAAAAAAATAGAATGCTTAGAATAAACCTAACTGGAACACGAAATACTCTTGCAAAGAACACTGCAAAACACAACTGAAGAAAGAGACCTACATAAACAGAAAAATATACTATGCTCATGAATAGAAAAACCCAATGTTGTGAAAATGTCAGTCTTACCCAAAGCGATCTACAGATACAATGCAATCCTAGTCCCCAAACCAACACCATGCTTTAACTAGATGGAAAAACTACTTCCCAACTTTAAGCAAACCATTACTGATGAAGAGAATAAAGTAGGAAGCCTCATACTACCTAATCTCATATATTGTACAGCTAAGGCAGACAAAACAGCCTAGTACTGGTGTGGCAGACACATAGACCGATAGAACAGCATGGAGAATCCAGATGTAAATCAAACTACCTATAGTCAACTGATCTTTGACAAAGAACCCAGATCCACCAAATGAGGGAAAGACAAATGTTAGGGCAAAATTGAAAGCTGTCTTACAGAGAAAAAAAAAAAAAAAAAGAAGCAGGATTCATAACTCACACAATACACAAAACCTAACTGAAAATGAATCAAAGAGCTAAATATAAATCCTAAAATGGTAAAGATCAAGGAAGAAAAAATGTGGGCAACACTTGGGTCCCTAATACATGGCATACATATATGCAAACCATAAGTAACAGATAAGCCAGATAACTGCTGCTGCTGCTGCTATTGTTGTTAGGTGCCGTCGAAAACTAGATGCCTAGGAATTCCTAAAAATTAAATATACATACTCATGAAAAAACTTAACTGAAAAAGTAAAAAAGAGATCCTAGAAACTGGGAAAATTTTTTAGCTCCTACATATCCAACAAGGGCCTAATGTGTAGAGTACTTCAATACCTTAGCAACAACAAAAAAAATCCAATAAAAAAATTACCAAAGGATGTAAATAGACACTTCACCAGAGAAGACATTCAGGCAGCAGCAACAGACTCATGAGTAAGTTCTCACAGTCATTAGCCACTAGAGAGATGCAAATCAAAACTACATTGACATACTATCTCACTATACATGTATGGAGCAGAAAGAAACAGTGTGCTGTCACCAGGCAGGGAGAGCAGTGGAAGCTGCATATAGGTGGGCATGTAAATTTATACAGGAATGTACATTTTTGCTCAATCATAACAAATAAAAAAAAAAAAGAAAAAAGTGCAGAAAATAGCAAATGTTAGGTTGTAAAGGGACTGAAACTCTTATGTACCACCAGTGGGACTGTAAAATGGTACAACTATGGACAATGACATGGAGGTTCCTTAAAAAAATCTAAAAACAGATATGCTATAGGATCTGGCAATCCTACTCCTATGAATAATTCCTAGAGAAATAAGAGCTCTGATGTCAATAGACTTTTGCACACCCATGTTCATTGCTGCATTACTCACAATGTCAAAAAATATGAAACTATCTAAATGACCATTCACAGATGAATGAATGAATACACATACCTATGGTAAATACACACAATGGAATACTATGATAAATAACAGCAATGAATCTGCAAAACATATCACAATGTGAATTAATCTGGAGGACATTATGTTGAATGAAATACGTTAATTGCAGCTGGACAAACATTATATGAGACCACTACTTTAAAAACCCAAGAAAAGGTTTACATGCAAAAATATTATTTTTGAAGGAGGGAAGGGTTAAAGAGAGGAAATCACTAACTAGATAGCAGATGAGTGTTAATTTTGGTGAAGGAAAAAACAACACACAATATTGAGGAATTCAGCAACACTTGATCAAGGCAGAGTCATAGAAGTTCCTTAGACACATTCAAACACCTTAAGAGATTGAATTGCTGGGACTAAGTACTGGGAATCAAGGTCTAAGGAGATAGGTGGGTCAATTGACATAACACAGTTCATAAAGAAAATGTTCTACATCCTGTTTTGGTGAGTAGCATGGGGTCTTAAAAATTTATGAGGGACCATGTAAGATATATTTATTGATACCATCACATTTAGAGCAAAGGAGAATAAAGAAAAGCACTTTACCCATCCAGGTTGGTCAGTGTGAACAAGAATTTCAGCTAATCATTTGTGAGACAAAGAAGGGGACTCTTGAGAGTCTGTGTCTGGTCTAAGGAGCTCTAGTGATTAAGTGCTCATTGGATCAATCCTACCAGTCTTTATGCAGGAGAAGGATGTGGTGGTCTGCTTCCCAAAACACTATAGCCTTAGAAAGCAAATAGTGTGGCTCTACTGTGTTATGTAGTGTCACTATGAGTCAGAATAAAGTATGACAGTAAATTTTGTGTTTGGGGTGTCCAGCCTTGTCACTGATAAAAAGATAGGTATCTGTGAGTCTTACCTAAGTCATACAGAAAAGGGTGGTTGCTTGTAGTTAGCTGTTTCCAGGAACACAAAAGGGTAGCATTTCTTGCAACTGCTATTTTCCGGAATCACAGCCTTGGATAAAGTTCAGCATTGTCTGTCCCCCTTTTTGTTCAAGATGAATCAACATTATCTGTTACTGAGCAGCTCAGAAGTGATCATAAGCCACTTGAATGAAGTGAAATGGCAGAGAAATTCTCTCTGAGGATCTTGTTGGCATTGTTACTGAAAAACCAGTTGGACCATTTAGAGACGTGGTGACAAAAGTCAGTGGTTTTAGAGTTCTGAAGACTAGGCACTTTAAAAGAAACAAACCAGCTGTTGACATTGAGTTGATTCCAACCCCTAGTGACCCTATAGTTCAGAGTAGCAGTGCCCCAAAGAAAGGAACCTCAAATGAAAAGGTAAATATTAATATAAGAGGCTAAATCAAAGTATCAGCAGTATTTGAAACAAAACCCATAGTCACCTCTCATCAGTTCTGTGTACTTTTTCTTGTACTAGATCTAAAGTTAGCCAACTTATGAAGCACCCATTTCTCCATTGCCAAGCCAAGTGCTGTCGAGTTGGATCCGACTCATGGTGACCCTAGGGGCAGAGCTCTGGAAGTCGCGACTTAGTTCAGTTGCTTAAGCAATGCCATTGGAACCTTGCAACAAAATTACATAGCACAGTCCTGTTCCACAGGCCTCAAAGACAGCCCTTTCTGTTAAATATGATGCACACAAGCCTTTAGCTAATTTGTGTCTTCAGTAAACATCACATTAAACCAAGCCAAAATGACAACAAATCTATTTATAGATGATAAACGACTTAAAATGTCTGTGGTTAACTTATTACTCATAATTATCAAAACTAAAAGATCTCATGAGGTTCATTGCAAAAATAATGCAATTGACAAGGAAATTTGGCTGGTTTTTGACATGCAAAACAACACAGCAATCCAAAGTAGTTTCTTTTCATATATATATATTATTTATTATGTGAGTGAAAATGTACATTCTCATATAAATCTGAGTGCCCACCTATATGCAGCTCCCACTGCTCTTCCTGCCAGGTGACAGCACACTCTTCCTCTCTGCTCCATACACATCTTATACTCCCAGCAATCTCCTATTGCCTCCTCTCCACCCATCCCTCCACCACCTCCAGTAAGAGGTCAGCAAGACGACATCCTCTGGATGCACAGGACCATAAAAAAAAAGTGCACATATGATACGGTCACTCGGTGTCACCAAGTCCAATCTATTCTTGTCAGAAGAGTTGACCTTCATTATGATTCACAAACAGGGACGGCATCAGGGCTAGGGGCCATGTTCCCAGGGGAGCTCTGAGGCCCCTAGACCGTCAATTGCAGTCTTTTAGTGGACATCTCAGGGTGTACCCCTTTTTATTCTTGTGTTGCCAGTAAGACTCAACTGTGTGAGCTCCATTATGGCTATCATTGGTGGTGGCCGGGCACCATCTGATTCTTCTGATCACAAGTCGACATAGTTACCCACTCATGTGGGTTTCTCTTCCTTCTTCGTTCTCATTCCCCTATGTCATTTTGGTCCTTGGGACCTGCTGAGTTGGGACCATTTGCTGTACCCTCAGATGACAGCTTGGCAGCTTTTAAGACCCCCAGCTGCCATTCACCAATGTGAGGCTCTCTTAGCAAAACTCTAGCTGTGTCGATTGGCCTCAATTTCCCCTAAGAGCATGGTGCCCTGGCCCCCTTCCCCAGCTACTCTGTCCTTGCAATATCGGGTTAAGATGGGAAGAGTGATTATGTTATGTTGAAGTCCAGTTAATATTGATCTTATTTCTAGCATGTGCTGTCACTGACTTCACCCAACCAAATTTCTATAAACTATCTAACCTAAATCCTCCCTGCTCCACCTGCCTTCCCTCCCGTCCCACCCTTGAAGCCACCAAAGAGTCTTTTCTTCTATGCATGAGTCTATTTTTAAGTTCTTTATTGTAGGGATTGCATACAATATTTGTCCTTTATCTTTGACTCCTTTCACTCAGCATAACATGCTCCAGTTGAAACCAGGTTATGAGATGTCTCCTAAAATCATGGCTGTTCTTTACCATTGCATAGAGTATTCATACCATAGTTTACCTATCTGTTCCTCTGTTATTGGACATCTGGATTGATTTCTTCTTTTTGCTATCATGGATTGTGCTGCAATAAACATTCGTGTGCATGTATCAGTTGTTGTGAATAGCCTTGATTCTGTAGGATATATTCCGAGCAGTGGAATTACTGGGTCAAATGGTATATCTAGATCCAGCTTTTTAAAGAAGCACCAGATTGTTTTCCAAAGAGATTGCACCATTTTGCAATCCTACCACCAGTGTAGTAGAGTTCCAATTTCTCCACAGCCACTCCAGCATTTGTTGTACATTTTTTGGATCATGGCCAATCTTATTGGAGTGAGATGGTATCTCATCACAGTTTTTATTTGAATTTCTTTAACAGATAATGCTCGTGAGCATGTCCGTATATGTTTTTTGGCTGCCAAGATCTCTTCTTTAGAGAAGTATCTGTCCATCTCCTTTGCCCATCACTTAACTGGATTATTTATCTTTTTCTTATAGATTACAGAGATCAGACATCAGTCTGACATGTAGTTGCCCGATATTTTTCCCATTCTGTAGGTGGCCTTTTAGTTCTATTAATAAAGACTTTAGATGAGCATAAGTGTTTGATTCTTAATCGTTACAATTTATCTATATTCTCTTCTGTTATTTGTAGATGAGCTTTATTATCTTAGATTTGATATTTAGGTCTGTCGCCATGAGTCGGATCCGACTCGATGGCACTTGGCTTGGCATCCAGTTTGAGTTGGTTTTTGTATAAGGTGTAAAATAGGGATCTTGTTTCAATTGATTGCAGATGGATATCCAATTTTGCCAGCACCATTTGTTGAAGAGATTGTTTTTACCCCAGTTTAATGTCTTAGGGCCTTTGTCGAATAACTGTTCATAGGAAGATGGTGTCATCTCTGGGGTCTCAATTCTGTTCCACTGACCTATCTGTCTCTTTTTGTACCAGTACCAGACTGTTTTGACTACTGTGGCAGTGTAATAGGGTTTCAAATTGGGTAGTGAGAGGCCTCCCAGTGTGTTCATCTTCTTCAGTAGTGCTTTACTTATTCTGGGCTTCTTCCCTTTCCAAACAAAGTTGGTAATGTGTTTCTCCATCTCATTAAAAAATGTCACTGGAATTTGTATTGGGATTGCATTATATATATATATGTGTGTGTGTGTGTGTAGATTGCTTTTGGTAAAATAGACATTTTCACAATCCATGAGCAGGATAGGCTTCTCCATTTATGGAAGTCTCTCTTAGTTTCTTGTAGTAAGATCTTGTAGTTCTCTGTAAAAGTCTGTTATTTCTTTGGTTAGATTAATTCCTAGGTACTTGATCTTCTTCGGGACTATAGTAAATGGTATTGATTTGGTGATTCCTCCTCAATAATCTCGTTGTTGGTATAAAGGAATCCTACTGATTTACTTATGTTTATCTTGTATCCTGAGACTTTGCTGAACTCTTCTATCAGTTTGAGTAGTTTACTTATGTATTCTTCAGAATTCTCTGCATATACAATTATATCATCTGAAAATAGGGAGATTTTTACTACTTCTTTGCTGATAGAAATGCCCTGTATTTCTCCATCTTGTCTAAGGTCTTTGGGTAGAACTTCTAGCACAATGCCGAATAGGAGAGGTCAGAGTGGGCATCCTTGTCTAGTTCCCATTCTCAAGGTAAATTGTTTCAGTCTGTCTCTACTTAGGATGACATAGACAGTTGGCTTTGTATACATGGCACTTATTGCATTGAGGAATTGACCATCTATTCATGTTTTGCTGAGAGTCTGTAGCATGAATGGATGTTGGACTTTATCAAATACCTTTTATGCATCAATGGACAAAATCAGGTGATTCTTATCTTTAGTGTTATTTATGCGTTTGATCACGTTAATTGTTTTTCTGATGTTGAACCACCCTTGCATCCCTGGTATGAATCCAACTTGGTCATGACGAATCATTTTTTGATATTGTTTTAGTCAGCTAGGGCTGCTGTAACAGAAATACCACAGAGTGGATTGCTTTAACAAAGAAAGATTTATTCTTACACAGTCCGGTAGGTTGCAAGTCCATATTCAGGGTGTCCGCTCCAGGGGAAGGCTTTCTCCTTGTCGGCTCTGGAGGAAAGTCCGGTATTGCATCAGTCTTTGTCCAGGGAGCGTCCTTACGCAAGAACCTCTGGTCTAAAGGACACGCTCTGCTCCCGGTGCTGCTTGCTTGATGGAAGCAAGGTTCTCAAATTGTCCTTTGTTTCTTTTTCCTTTTATTCCTTGCAAGCTAAAAGCATTAAGGGTGGGGCAAGCCATACTCCAGGGAAACTCCCCCTACAGCAGGAATTTACAGCCCCACCCTAACCCTTTAACATACAGGTTAGCAAAACCACACAATGGAGGACAGTCCCAAGATACTGGGAACCATATCCCAGCCACATGGCTGCACACATTTTTGGGGGGGACACAATTCAAACCATGACAGATATGTTGTTGTATTCTATTGGCAAGAATTTTATTGAAGATTTTTTCATCTAGATTCATGAGGGCTATCGGTCTGTAGTTGTCCTTTTTGGTTGGGTCTTCCCTTGGCTTTGGTACCAGGGTTACTTCGGCTTCATCAAATGAATTTGGGAGTATTCCACACCTTTCTATACTATGAAATAGTCTCTCCAATTAAGCGATGGGCAAAGGAGATGGACAGATACTTCACTAAAGAGGAGATCCAGGCAGCCAAAAAACACATGCGGACATGTTCACGATCTTTAGTTATTAAAGAAATTCAAATCAAGACAACAATGAGATACCATCTCACCCCAACAAGATTGGCCATGATCCAGAAAACACAAAATAACAAATGCTGGAGAGGCTGTGGAGAAAGTGGAAACCTCCTACACTGTTGGTGGGGTTGCAAAATGGTCCAGCCTCTTTGGAAGGCAATCTGGCGCTTCCTTAAACAAATGGATATTGATATACCATTTGACCCAGTAATTCCACTACTTGGAATATATCCTACAGATTCAAGGCCTTTCACACCAATGGACACATGCACCAGAATGTTTATCGCGGCACAGTCCACAATAGCAAAAAGGTGGAATCAACCCAGATGTCCAACAATAGAAGAATGGATAGGTAAACTGTGGTACGTATACTCAATGGAGCACTACGCAATGATAAAGAATAACGATGATTCCAGGAAACATCTCCTAACCTGGTTTCAACTGGAAGACATTATGTTGAGTGAGAGTAGTCAGCGACAAAAGGACAAATACTGTATGAGACCTCTGTGATAAGATCTCAAAAACAGACTTGTGTATAGAAGAAAAGACTCTTTGACAGCTGCAAGGGAGGGGAGGGAGGGAGGGCGAGGGGGGGAGGGTTTAGTTTAGATAGTTACTAGCAATCTAGTTGGGAGAAAGCGGTGACAGCACACATTAGGAACGAGAACAACATTAAGTGGACTTCAGCATAACTTGAGTACTCCTTCCATCTTAACTCAATATTGCAAGGATAGAGTAGTTGGGGCGAGGGGCGGGGGACCATGCTCTTAGGTGAATTCCAGGCCAATTGGCACAACTAACGTTTTGCTAAGAGAGCTCTCTGCACCCCACATTGGTGAGTGGCGTCTGGGGTCTTAAAAGCTGCCAAGCTGCCATCCGAGGACACAGCAAATGGTCCCAACTCAGCAGGAACGGATGCTCACTGAGGGCTAAAACGGCATGCGGTAAAGACAACCGAGCAGAGAGACCCACAAGAGTGGGTGCCTACATTGACTTGGGACCGGAAAAACTGGATGGTGCCCGGCCACCACAAGTGATAGCCACAACGGAGCTCACAGAGAGGAGCCTCAGTGGCAACACAAGAATAAAAAGAGGTGCATCATAAGATCTGCACAAAAAGACCTCATTTGATGGTCCAGTGGTTTTGGGGTTCCTCTGAGAGCATGGCCCCCTTCCCTGATGCTGCCCTCTCCCATAAATTATAACAAAGGTCCACTCTTTGGACAGGAATGGATTGGACTTGGCAAGGCAGAGTGACCATATATTGGAAGCACTTTATGGTTCTATACATCTATAGGATATCATCTTGCTGACCTCTGGCTGGAAGAAGGGGAGTGGATGGAGAGGAGAGGAAAGGACACTGTTGGGAGGATGAGACAGGTATGGAGCAGAGAGGAATAGTGTGCTGTCACCAGACAGGAAGAGCAGTGGAAACTGCATATAGGGGGGCATGTAAATTTACATGTGAATGTACATTTTCACTCAGTTATGTTAAATAAAAATAAAAAAAAGATTTCAAAAAAAAAAAAAAGAAATAGTCTCATTAGTATTGGAGATAACTCTTCTGTAAAAACCTGATAGAATTCTGTGGTGAAGCCATCTGAGTCCGAGTTTTTTCTTTTGGTTGATAGTTTTTGTATGACTTTTTCAATCTCTTCCTATGTGATGGGTTTATTAAGTTGTTCTGCTTCATCTTGTGATAATTTTTGTAGGTTATATGAATCTAGGAATTTGTCCATTTCCTCTAGGTTTTCAAATTTGTTAGACTACAGTCTTTTGTAGTATTCTGTTTTGATATTTTTAATTTTGGTTGAATCTTGTGATAACTCATCTCTCATTTCTTATTTGGGTTATTTGTTTCCTTTTCTGATTTTCTTTAGTTAAGTTTAGCCAACGGTTTGTCAATTTTGTTGATCTTTTCAAAAAATCAGCTTTTGGTCTTTTCAATTTTTTCAATTGTTCTTCTACTCTCTAATTCATTTAGTTCTGCTCTGATCTTTATGATCTGTTTTTGTTTTTTTTTTTTTTTTTTTTTGGTGCCTGAGGGGTTTCTCTGTTGTTCTGTCTCTATCTGTTCAAGCTCTATGGTTAGTTCTTTGCTTTGGTTTCTTTCTTCCTTCTGTATGTGTGCATTTATGGGGATAAACTGCCATCTGAGCACTGCTTTGGCTGTATCTCCTAAGTTCTGGTAGGAAGTGTTTTCATTCTCATTGGAATCCATAAATTTCTTTATTGCATCCTTGATTTCTTCTATAACCCATGGCTTTTTGAGCAAGATGTTGTTCAGTTTCCATGAATTGTACTTTCTATCTGTTTCATCTGCTATCTATTTTGACTTTTATGGCATTATGATCTAAGAAGACGCTTTGCATTAATTCAATGGTATGGATTTTGTTGAGAATTGCTTTATGTCGTAACACATGATCTATTTCAGAGAATGTTCCATGTACACTGGAGAAGAAGGCATAGTTGTCTGCCAATGGGTAGAAAGTTCTGTATATGTCGATGAGGTCTTGTTGGTTAATTGTCTTCTGTGTCTTTGTTGTGCTTTTTCCTAGATGATCTGTCCAGTATTGAGAGTGAAGTGTTGAAGTCTCCTACTATTATTGTGGAGTGATCTATCTCCTTTTTGAGTGTAGTGAGTGTTTCTTTGATGTATTTAAGTGCTCTGATACTAGGTGCATAAATATTTAATATTGTTGACTCCTACTTGTGTATTGAACCTTTCAGCAATAGTGTCCATCCTTGTTCATGATGGTGGATTTTACATTAAAATAGATTTTATCTGAGATTAGAATTACCACACCTACTTGTCTTTGTGTATTGTTGGCTTGACAGATATTCTTCTATCCTTTAATTTTCAGTTTGTTCATATCTTTAAGTCTAAGGTGAGTTTCTTATAGATAACATATGGATGGGTCGTGTCTTTTGATCCAAGATATCACTCGATGTGCCTTTACTGGAGGGTTCAGTCCATTGAAATTCAATGTAATTATTCAGTGCTGCCATTGTGATATGTTTATTTTTGTGGTGATAATTTCTCTGTTGTTCTTACTAATCTGTTCTAGGACATTCTTCTTGAGCTGATTTTTCATCTTTTTCAGGTTTGGTTTTGTGGTTGTTGAGACTCCTGTATTACATTTCTGGATTTGATATGTTGCATCTTTATTGTGCTTTATGGTTACCCCGATGGTCCCCCTTAATAAACTATGTCTAAATCCAATTTTAATTACTACCAGTCTTATTAACTTCCTCTCCACCTGGAAGGACTATAAAGACTGTAGTACATCTCTGTTTTCAATATGATAATATCATACCTTTAATGATATGATCATTGGGTCATTTCTTTCACTAGTATAGCTTTGACTGAGCTTGGAGCCTTTCCTAACTGAGTAGGTTTCTGGGTGATGTGTTGTGTATTGCTTCTAAAATACAAAGTTAGTGGTTTTGTTCTTCCAAGCCAAGAAATTCTCTCAGTATTTCTTGTAGCTTTGCTTTGGTTTTTACAAAGTCTCTGAGTTTCTGTTTACCTGTGAATGTCTTGATTTCATTGTCATATTTGAAAGCTAGTTTTGCAGGATCTATAATGCTTGGTTGGAAGTTCTTCTCCTTCAAGGCTTTGAATGTGTCATGTCACTGTCTCTGTGCCAGCATGGTTTTGGCTGAGAAATCCGATGAAAACCTACAGGGTTTCCCTCTAGTGGTAGCTTTGCTTTGAGTCTTGCTAACATAAGAGTTTCTGCTTATTTTTCATTTTGTTAACCTTCATTATAATATGTCTTGGAGTCTTTCTTTTGAGATCTATATTCAGTGGTGTTTGATATACATCTTGGGTATCTGTATTCTCTTCTTTAACTTCTGGGAGGTTTTCTGTCAGCAGCTCAGCAACAATACTCTTTGTGTTCTCAGGTGTCACGCCCTGTTCAGGAACTCCAATTAATTGTAGATTGTTCCCCTTAACAGAGTCCCACATGCTTCTTAATGCTTCTTCATTTTTCTTGTTTCTTTTTTCCGATTTCTCCTTCTAGACGCTGGAGTCAGTAGCTCTGTCTTCTAAGTCAGAAAGTGTATTTTCCATTTGTGTTGTTCTGTTTTCTTGGGTCTGAATGAAGTTTCTAGGTCTTTGATTTTGTTCTTGATCTGTCAGATTTCAGAGTACTCATGTTCCATCATACCAACACCTTGCTAAATTTTTCATTTTGTTGTGCTGCGTTTTGTATAAAGTCTAGGAGGGCTCTATGTATAATCCTTTTGTATTCACCTTCTGATAGTTTCAGAAAGGTTTCTTCATCTGGGAAGTTCTTTGGTTGTTTCTTTTGGGGGCCTTCTGAAGCCATGGAAGATTTCTTGGTTACGGTTTTCTCCAGAGTTTGTTGCTTTTGGGGTATCATGTGAGTCAATACAGGTTGGAACAGATGCTGTGAGGGTGGACCACAGTTGTTTCTTTAGGCTGTCTTTAAATTCTAGTTAAAAGTTATCTTACCACTTCCACAGTCTGTCAGGTTTTCAGATGTACAGATATCTCTTCACAGTTGGCTAGGTAAGCACCTCTATATTCAACCCAGATGTTATCAACTAGTTCAAAATACAGAAAGTCTACTGCCCTGTTGGCCTCTGCTGCCGGACCCCAGCCATAGGTGACACTGTGTAAAATACTGCTTTTCTGCCAAAAAAACATTCTCCTCTGGGCAGATGCTGCCTCCCAGCCTAGGAATTTGATCTTGCTGAGGCTTCCATAAGGGTACATCCACCTCCCAGTGGAACAAGATGGCATCCCACACAAGCTGCCTACCTACCTCTGCACAGGCTACTCAATACTGGAAGCAGAGAGGCCAAAAGTGCAGAGATGTACAGGGTCCACAGCCTCTGTTTCCGGGCCTCAACCATAGGTGACACATGTAAAATACTGCTTTTCTGCTGGAAATGCGCTCTCCTTCAGGCAGGCGCTGACTCCCAGCCTAGGAATTAGGTCTAGCTGAGGCCTCCATATGGGTACCTCTGTCTCTCAGTGGAACAAGATGGCATCCTGCACAAGCCACCCACCTGCCTCAGCACAGGCTATTCAGTGGCAGAGGTGGAAGGAGAGGTCAAAGGTGTCAAGATGCACAGAGTCCAAAGCCAGGGTCTCAAAATGTAGCAATTTTGCCTGTCAATCCTACCTGTTGTGCATCTGAGATTAGCAGCTAGTCAAGTCCCAGCTCTGCCCACTTGCTAAGACAGAAAAAAAGTTAAAATGGCAAGTTACCTTCATTCCACGGAGGCCAGTGCTCAACCAGAGCAGGGGTTGGTGAAAGAGAGGAAGTCTTCCGTTCAGTAGTATGAAGTCCAAATTGACAGCCATATGCTGTGTCCTTGGGCTCACTAGGTGTCCAGAAGGCTCAGTTTAATAATCAGTTCAGGTCTTGATTTCTAGAGGTATTTAGGGAGATTTGTGCTTGGTCTGTCATCTTGACTCTGCCCCCCAAAATAATTTTAAAGAAAATATCTATAAAGACAATTGTCAACTTTATTTTCAGTCTTGGCTATCGTATATAATTCATGAAAATGGATAAACTTCATAGAGGAAAAACTTCTTCAGATATAGCATATAGTAATATTGAGACATAATATGTCATGATCTGTAAAGATTTACAGCCTTGGAAACCTTATGAGATTTCATGAATTGGCATCAACTCAAATGCATTGGAGTTTTGTTTAGGTTTATAGTTACTGTGGAAGTCCTGGGTTGGTGTAAATGATTAAGCATTCTGCTTGGTGGTTCAAATCCAACCAGAGGCACATTGCAAGAAAATCCTGTCTATTTCTGAAAGATCACAGACATTGAAAATGCTGTATAGTCCAACTCTTAAACATAAGGAGTCTCTGTCAGTCAAAATAGACACAATGGCAGGTGGTTTGGCTTTTCTATTGTTAAATTAAAACAAAAATATATCAAGAGTCTCCAGTAAAGAGATTTAGGAAGTTTGAAACAAATCCTGACCATCCATATGTTAATAAAACTCCAAAGGTAAGTGATATCAATATCTCTAAGGGAAAACTATTGGCATAGGAAAGACTAGATTCAAATTAAAGATGTGAAATTGCAACCTGAATTAACATTTGAAAAATTAACTGAAATTATGATTGATGGTAAAAACTGTTGTATGTATTATCAGACATGCAGCACAAGGAGGAAAGCTAACATACAAGATGTAGTAAATGGTAAAGTTTGTCAGTATAATAGTTCAATTTTGTTACACAGAAATTTATACTTTTCTTAATCATAAATATTTAGTAAATGTAATGCTAACTTATTAAATCAGTAAACCTGGAAAAGTTTAGAAAGAACATACCTGAATAGAATAAAAATGTATGCTTATAGTTTACTGAAAACCGATAACTAAGAAGACATAGCTGTTTCTGTTAAATGAGACTAATTTTTACCAACATTTACTAAATTATGTGAGCTTGAATTCTTAAAAGATTTTGGTAAGTTTCTCTCAGAATATAATTTTTATATTGAAGTTCAATTTTCTTAATTTCTAGGAATTAATTCAGTTTATATAAATGATTACTTGTTTCAAAGTGAATCAGAAAAGAGCTTCTTTAAGGGATCTTATTCACTGGTCTTTATAAAAGAAATGCCTCATGTACTTGCCACTTTTTATCAGGATTGAGTTTCTGGCAGATGAAGTAGCTGTGTCTCACCGACAGTAATGGAAAAGTCCTTTAAGATTTCCTTTACCATGATGTATAATCTAGTGGATGTGAGCTTAAATTTGAGCAAGGGATGGAGGAGAAATCAAACATCCATGTGAGTGTCTCTAAAGACCATCTGCTTTAAGATGGGCTCAAAACCCATTGTTGCCAAGGAAATGTTAACTCATAGCACTCTCCAGGACAGAGTAGAGATGCTACATAAGGTTTTCAAAGAGCAATTTGTGGATTTGAACTGCCAACGTTTTGTTTAGCGGCCAAACACTTAATCACCAGGTGACCAGGGCTCTGTACATGTATGTATAATGGGGTTGAAGGGTATTCCCCTTCAAGGAAACTGAAGGGGAGGTAAGAGGAGAAAGAAGTAAGGGGAAGGTGGTAGGAAAAGGGAGATGTCTTAGATAAGCTGTGGTAGGAAGTTTTGAAGTTTCCATAAAAGGCCACTGGTAATCTAAATTGCCTTTAATAACATCTTACCATTTTTGAAGACATTCCACTGAGTCAGTGCTGTAATGATGAAGCATGTAGTCAGTGGGAGAAGAGGAGGAAAGTAGTTCCCTATAGGAGAAAGAGACTGAATAATGGTAACAGAGAAAAGAATAAGGCAGACAAACTATTCCATGGAGATTTCCATGAAACATCTTTGGATGCAGAGCCGAAGAGGATTCCTAATGTAATCCTCACTGAAGTATTGAGATATTTGCTTTGTACAGTCACTAGACAAAAAGAATCAGAAAAAAATATATACCTAAAAGAAGAGTGAGGGATTTCCCTCTTTAGAGTCAAGGAATAAATTCCCACTCGAAAACCACGAAACCAAACCATTGCCATCAAGTCGATTTCAACTTGTATCAGTGACTGTAATGGGCAGAATAGAACTGTCACATAGAGTTTCCAAGGAGTGACTGATAGATTCAATCTGCTGACCCTAGGGCTAGCAAACATAGCTCTTAACTGTTGCGCCACTATGGCCCCATCCCCACTAAAAAAGCCAAAGAAAAATGTTTTTGCTATAAAGGATCAAAGTAACTCCCAACCCTGTTTCAACACTCAAGTGTCCAGAGTTCTGTATTAGGAGTTATGACTAACTACTGTGGACTATTAAAGGAATTTCATACTTGCACACATTGTCCTGTTGTGCTCATAAACACTTGGATTTTTTAGTTGTCTTTGGGAGTAAATCTTTAGAAAACCTGAGTATGTCTGCCTTCAAATGGTTCATTTTTGTATTCAACAAATATTTTTGAGCTTCTACTATGTGCCACACGCATTTTCAGGAAACTTAATACAGAATCTACACAATAAAGTAACATTGCATTAAATGCCTTCTCCTACTGGCTTACCATTGACAGAATAATCACCAAAAAGGTTTTTTTTTTTTTCTCGCTGTGTCACTATCTTGTTCAAAAAGCCTGTAGTAATTCGTTTTCTTACACTTAATCAATTCCAAAGCTTTCTGCCTATTCTTCAGGAAATCTTCTAATATCTAGTCGGTATAATCTTTATCAAATATTTAGCTTACTTTTGGTCTAGTAAATTTAAATACCCCTTGCTTCAGAAATGGAACATTAAAGAATTATTTTCTTTCAGTAACGTGTGTTCCATCTCTTCATAATTGCTTATAGGATTTGAGTAAAATCCTAATGGTTAAATATTTATCTAAATCCTCATTATATCTCACACTCCTCTGAGCCACAAAATTGCTTAAAATCTGTCCCTTAAAATGTAATGCACACAACTGTTTAACATTTTTCTTGCCTTTTCTGAGAACAACCGCAGATCATGCGTGTATACTCTTATCACGTAGACCTCACATGTCTACTAACTACATGCACATAAAGCTCAAATATCAGTGGAAGAACCAAAGCCCTGAGAGGGCAGCCCTGTCCATTTAGGTTTTTTTAGGGGGGGTAATTTTTTGACTTTACGTTGCTCCCACCCATGAACAGTGACTAGTTTCTAACTCAAAACTTGAAGCTTCTGTCTCAGTAAATGGTTATACACACCTTGGTACTGAGATATAATGGACTGAGGAGTAATTTAACATAAAATATAGTGTAAATTATTGTACATCTCTAAGTTCTTTTTTTGTGGATGATGTGACAACAAACTTGGAATCAAGATTGTTTCCAACAAGGAGTTTAAACTTGGTAATTGTTGAATCATGTGTGTTGATGGAGTTTGTTAAATCAAAATAGACAACATCAACATGGGCTGTAGCCAAGAGCAATTTAGCTCTGGTGTCTCCAGTTCCATTTGCCCAGAGTAGATCAGTGTCACAAAGAGTGAACAGTAAGGAACAGATAGCTACAGTATTTTCATCCAAGATTAAATTTTTCCAAAGCAACATTGCAAAGATGCCAGTTTGAAGAGTATGATGCACCTGACCCAGACTATTACATTTTCAATTAGCTCATATGCATGCAAAAGCTGGGCAATGAATAAGGAAGACAAATAAAGAATTGGTGCCTTTAGATTATGACCATTTATGAAAACTATTGACTATACCATTGACTGCCAGAACAGTAAACAATTTGGTCTTGTAAGAAGTACAACCAGGATGCTCCTGTGAAGTAAGGATGGTGAGACTTCTTCTCATATACTTTGGATGTGTTATCAGGAGGGATCAGTCTCTGGACAAGGATATTATGCTAGGAAACTAGAGAGTCACAGAAAAATTGGAATATTCTGAACCAGAAGGATTGATACAGTGGCTGTGAAAATGGACTCAAGCTTAACAAGGTTGTGAGGATTGTTAAGGACTGAACAATGTTTTATTCTCTTTTACATAAGGTAGCTATGAGTCTGAATCTACTCAATGGCACCTAACAACAAAGCAACTTAGCATATTCAGCAAATCTGTTTGTTTGTGCTTACAATTCTCATAGCAATGTATTTTTTTCCAGGAACTCTGGTTTCTGCTAATGCCCTAGGTCCACAGCTATGAGGGGTCTACAAACTTCTACGTTGTAAGACTAAAAGCTGATTCTTGGGAAGATCAGCAAAAGTGATAAACTTTTGGCCAAACTCACAAAAGAAAAACAGGAAAAGAAGGAAATAACTCAAATAACAAATTAGAACAAATGAGATGAGTGATATCACAACAAACCCAACTGAAATTAAAAAAAATCATAACAGAATACCATGAAAAATTGTGCTGTAGCAAACTGAAAATCTTGAGGAAATAGGTAAATTTCTAGAAGCACACTGCCTACCTAAACTAACACAAGCAGAGACAGAACAATGAAATAAACCTACAACAAAAGAAGAGATCTAGACTTCTTGGTAACACAGCATCATAGAAGCAACATGTCATTCCTCCACGCCAAAGACACCCCAAACTAAGTGAAACAGACACAAATGTCAATTCTGCAATCTGAAGTGTCAAATGAAGAGATAAATATCTCACCCAAACACTGAATAAAATAAAACTGACAGAGAATAGAGAGTGAGAAGAAATACTAGAAGACGTCTCTTATCAGCTAAGCCAGCGCAGATACTACACCTTGGACTCCTGTCAGAGATTGGCAGACAAGGACCACAGGGAAATAGTTTCATGAAAATCCCATCAGAAGACAAAAAACTTGGTAACCAGCAATATATTCTTTCTCATCCCTCTTCTCCTCCCTGCTGCTGTATCTCTAAGACTTCCTGGCTGGGTGTGATGTCTCACCTGCCCAGAAAGTGCAGTAGCCATGCTACAAGGATTTGCCTAACTTACATAAGAGATTGCCGAAAAGGGGATAATGTGAAACTAACTTTTATGAGCTCCCAGAAGGACACAGATCACTCAGCAACCAATGATATATGCCTTGCTAACCTTACCCTTTCCCCCTCCAGCTTCCTCTGTATACAAGCCCCTTGCCTTTGGCTGGAGCTGCCCTGCTGCACCATAGCTGAGTAACTACCCCTGACCATTGAACAAAGAGGTGAGAATATTGTGACCACAGACGAACAGACAACAAAGAACACATAGGTTGCCTGCTCTGATACAGCAAAATAAAGCAGACAAAGACAGATATCAAACTGATAAACAAAGAAAATGACTACTGAATGCTCTGAATACAGCAGACAACATCAAAACATAAAAAAGGGAAAAAGACATTACGGTTCTAGTAGATGTCTGAAATAAAACACTAGATGACTTTCAAGTAGTAGAAAAGACACTGGAATTACCTGATAGGAAATTCAAATCTCTAATATTCAGGGATCCAAAGCTGAAGAAAAAATAGGCAAACATGAGGAAAAATAAGAAAATTCATGAAAGAAATTTATGAAAATAGTAAAGAAATAAAATGTCAAAATAAATTCACAACCAGAAATCATACAAAAACTATCAGAAATCCAAAAGATAACAGAATTTTAGAAATTGGCAGTTCATAGAAGGGTTGAGGAACAGGTGTGCAATAAGGGAAGACAGGATCACAGAAATTGAAGACAAACACTTGAATACAACTAAGTTTGTGGAAAAATCAGAAAAGAAAGGAACTAATGAAGAAACCCTGAGAATTATGTGAGATACGATCAAAAGCAAAAATATACAAGTGATTAAAAATTCCCAACAAATTAATTCCCAAATAAATTCCCAACAAAGTAATTAAAAATTCCCAACAAATGAAAGCCCTGATCCTGACGGCCTCACTAGAGAATTCTGCCAAACTTTTGGAGAAAAGTTAACATCAGTGTTACTAAAAATGTGTCAGGTCATAGAAAAGGATGAAATACTCCCATATTCATTCTGTGAAGCCAGTATACACCAATACCCAAACCAGGTAATGACTGCAAAAAAAAAAAAAAGGAAAATTACAGGCCACTATCTTTCATGAACTTAGATGCAAAAATCCTTAACAAAATTCTAGCCAGTAGAATTCAACAACAAATCATAAAAATAATTCACTGGGACAGACTGGAATTCCTATGAAGGATGCAGGTGTGGCTCAAAAATCAGAAAAACAATCAATGGAACCAATCACATAAAACAAAACAGTAGAACCACTTGATTTTATCACTTGATGCAGAAAAGGCATTTGACAAAATCCTACACTTCTCCATGTTAAAATTTCTTAGCAAACAAGAACAGGATGGAAATTCCTCACCATAATAAACAACATTGCTATAAAACCAACAGCCAGCATTGTCTGAAATAGAGTGTCTGAAAGTGTTTCCCTTGAGAACAGAAGCAGGTGAGGACACCTATCAACAACACTCTTATTCAACATCGTGCTAGAGGTTCTAGACAGAGAAATCAGGCAAGATAAAGAAATAAAGGGAGTCCAAATTGATAAAGAAGCAGCAAAAATCTCTCTTCTTTTGGATGATACAATCTTATATGAAGAAAATCTTAAAGAATGTACAAAAAAATAAAAAATAAACAAAAACTACTGGAAGTAATAGAAGGATTCGGCAAAGTATCATGATATAAGATAAACATACAAATGCTGGTTGGATTATATTACACTAGCAAAGAGACCATCAAAGAGGAAACCGTCAAATCAATACCATTTACAATAACCACCAAGAAGATGAAATATAGCAAATCTAAACAGAGAAGTGAAAGAACTACACAAAGATAATTACAAGATTCTACTGTAAGAAATAGAAAGGGATGTACGCAAGAAACCTACCTTGCTGATGGTTAGGAAGACTTAACATTGTGAAAAAGTCTATTCTGTGCAAAACAATCGACAGATACAACGCAATCTCAATACAAATTACTATGTCATTTTTTAATGAAATGGAGAAACAATTCACTACTTTTTGCGGAAAGAGAAGAAGCTCCAGATAATTCATGCTTTATGGAAGAAAAGGAACAAAGTGGGAGGCCTCACACTACCTGACTTTAGGAACCATTACATTGCTATGGTAGTCAAAAAAGCTTTGTCCAAAAAAAGGGGAAAAAAAAGCTTCGCTGCTACCGAGTTGATTCTGACTCATATAGACAGTATAGAACAGAGTAGAACTGCCCCATAGCATTTCCAAGGAGTGCCCGTTGGATTTGAAGTGCTGTTACAAAAACAGATACAGAGACCAGTGGACCAGAATTGAGGTTCCAGGCATAAAATCATTTATCTATGAGCAGATGATATTTCACAAGGGCCCAAAGTTTGTCAACAGGGGAAAAGGCAGTCTCTTTAACAAATGGTGTTAGCGTAACTGAACACCCATCTTAAAAAAATGAAAAAAGCCCGATATCCCACACCATGCAAAAAATGAACTCAGAATGAATCAGAGACCTAAGTATCAAATAGGAAATAATAAGGATCATGGAAGAAACAATAGAGACAAAGCCAGGAACTTTAATACACAGAACAGAAAGACTACAAACCATTGCCATTGATGTACAAACACCCAAAAAGAAAATAGACAAGTGAGAATGCCTAAAATTCAAACATGCTCACCCAAAGAGTTCACCAAAAGAGTGAAAAAACAGTCTATGGACTGGGATAAATTTTTGGCTACAAGTCTGATCAGCACCTACTCTCCTTAATCCACAAGGTACTGCAAAACCTCAACAACAAAAAGACAAACCAGTTAAAAAAAGGGCAAAGAGTATGAACAGGCACATCACCAAGGAAGACATTCATGTGGCTAATGGATGAACAAAGAAATGCTCACAACCATTAGCCATTAGGGAAAACCAAATCAAAACTACAATGAAATACCATCTCACCCCAACAATGCTTGCATTAATCCAAAAAACACAAAACAATAAATGTTGGAGAGGCTATGGAGAGACTGGAACATTTTTACATTGCTATTGGGAATTTAAAATGGTATAACCACTTTGGAACCAGACTTGACGCTTTCTTAAAAAGCTAGAAATAGAAATACCACATGGTCCATCAGCCCCACTTCTTGGGATATATCCTAAAATAACATGGGCTCTCACACAAATAGATACATGCATACCAATGTTTAGTGTAGCATTGTCCACAATATCAAAAATACAGAATCAACCTAGGTGCCCATCTATAGATGAATGGATAAACAAATTATGATATAGTCATCTAACGGAATAGTTTGCAGTGATAAAGGACAACAGTGCTATTCAGAAACATCTCATAACATGGAGTTATCTGGAACACATTATGCTGAGTGAAAGTCAGTTTCCAAAGGACAAATATTGTGTGAGATCACCAGTATAAGGACTCAAGGTTTAAGCATGGAAGAAAATAATAGTTGATGGTTACAAGGATGGACAGAGAGGGAGAGGAGTAGTTACATAGTTGGTAGGAACTGGGTTACGTGAAGGGAGTGACAGCATGCAGTAGAAGGGATGGATGTCAGCATAGCTGGGCTAAACCAAAAATTAATAGGTTTCCTAAATGTGACCCAACACTTCAAAGGACAGAGAAGCAGGGGCAGGGATGTGGGGACCATGGTTTCAGGGGATGTCTAGATTAATGGATGTAGCCAAGTTTTTTAAAAAAATGTTCTCCATCCCACTTTGGTGAGTGGCGTTGGCCGTTTTAAAAGCTAGCAAGTGGTAGTCTAAGTAGCATCAACTGGTTCCACCCCACCTGGAGTAGAGAAGAGTGAAAGACATCAAAGACAAAAAGAAAATATGAGCCCAAGAAACAGAAAGGGGCATATAATACAGAGACTACATTAGCACGAGCACAGAAAAACTAGATTGTGCCTGGCCACCAACAGTGATTGCCCTGACAAACAATACAACACAGAGCCACTGACACAGCAGCAGAAAAACTGGTGGGTAGAACTAGAATTCTATTAAAAAGACTAGACTTGGTGGTCTAACAGATTGGATAATCCCTTGAAGATATGGTCCCCAGATTTACTGTTAGACCGGAGTTGAAATCATTCTCAAAGCAGCTCTTCTAAGATTGGACTTGACTATAAGACATAAAATGATACTGGTAAAGAGTGTGCTTCTTGGCTTAAGCAGATACGTGAGGCTAACTGGGCAGCTGTGGGCAGCTCCTTTCTAGAGGTGAGATGAGAATGTGGAGGGGGACAGGAACTGGTTGAATGGACATGGGAAAGACAGGGTAGAAAGGAGTGTGCTGTCACAGGTTGGGAGATTAGCTAAATTACACAGAAGTGTGTATGCAAACTTTGGTATGACACATTGACTTGGATTTAAACTTTCACTTAAAACACTATAAAATATGCTTTCAAAAAAGAACCTCATGGACCAAAAATAATAATAATAATAATAATTCAACAGCATTTCAAAAAAATAATTCACAATGACCAAGTGGGATTCATACTTGGAATTCAGGGGTCAACAATAGGAAAAAAAAAATCAATGTGATCAATACCAGAACCAAAAGACAAGAACCACAAGATCATATCAGTTGATGCAGAAAATTCATTTGATAAAGTCCAACACTCATTCAGGAAAAGAACTCTCAGCAAAAGACAATTTCTCAATATAATAAAGAGCATTAATACAAAGCAAATAGCCAACAACATCCTAAATGGAGACAGTCTGAAAGCATTCCCACTGAAAACACAAACCAGAAAAGTCCTTAGCACTTCTCTTATTCAGCACTGTGCTAAAAGTACTTCATGTTGTTAGATGCCACGCAGTCTGTTCCCGTGTAGCAATCGTTTCCCACAAAGTGTCTGTTCCCACAAAGTGACTCTATGCACAACAGAATGAAACACTCTCTGGTCTTGGGCCATTCCCGTAAACTGTTGCTATGCTTGAGCTCATCATTATGAAACAAAGCAATTTGTCTGCAAAGTACCATGATGTAAAATAAACATAGAAAAATCAGACTCCTCTACATCAACAAAGAACTTTATGGAGGAAATCACCCAATCAATACCATTTACAATACCCCAAGAAGATAACATACTTAGGTATACATCTAACCAGGGTCATTAGAGACCAAGGGGAGGGGGGAAGGGAACAAGCTGAAATGCCCCTGTTGCAAGAAACCAAAAGACCTACTTAAGTGGAAAAACATACCCTACTCACGAACAGAAGACTCAACATTGTGAAAATATCGATTTTACCCGAATATCTACTGATACAGTGCAATCCTGATTCACATTCCAATGACAATTTTTCATCATGTGGAGAAACAAATCACCAGCTTCATAAGGAAAGGGAAGAGGCCTCAGATAAGCAAAGCACTGCTGAAGAAGAACAAAGTGAGAGACCTCACTCTACTTAATTTTAGAACCTATTACACCACCACAGTAGTCAAAACACCCTGGTACTAGAATAACAACAGGTACATAGACCAATGGAACAGAATGGGGGTGGGGAGGTGAACAGGTAGAATGCCATAAATCTGTAGCTTCCCCACAGCATTTGCAGGTGAATACTGACTTCGAATGTATGTCTGCTGTTTTATGATGATGAGGGCATGTAGTCTTGAATCAGCCTACAAGTTCTGAGCAGCAATAAAAGCTGCTGCAATTTTGTGGATCCCATATGCCAGTGGCTGGAGAAAAGAGAAGGACCTCTAGATAAACTCTGAGTTCCTGATTTAGGGGGTGTGATGGTGCTACATGCCATGGGACTGGTGTCCTAGCAGAGCAGGGTAAAAGGTGGGTTAAGAGAAGAAAGTATTTCTCTGCTATGAAGCTGGGGGTGAGGGTTTATTTTGATCCTGTGCAATAAATTATATACTTGTACTCAACATTTGAATGTCTAGTTTTGCTCCTACCTGGTTCTGGAGATGTGTGCAGATTGTTTGCCACCTTGTTGCACATGATGGCAGGCACTCATCTTTGGATGTCGCTGCTTGCCTCAGTCTGTGTGCACTGTTCGGATTCAGCTAGCATGGCAGTGATGGTCTTTCAGTCTTTACATTGCTATTGCTGCCTTTGAATTGTCTCTCCTTCCACCTACTGCTCAGTCCAGTTTTTCAGCTCTAATATTATAATATATAATTAATATAATATTATAATCGTAATTAGGGATCTAGACTGTCACATGTAATCAGTTCACTTGTTTTTTCAGGTCTGTGTTATAAGAGAGATTTACAGGAAGTGTCTTACTATTCTATCATTTTGACCCCACCTCCAAAATAAAATTCCCTAATAACATATTAAGTGTCTCTATTCTACCTCCTAGTTAGTTATGTAATACCTGGGGTCTTTTAAGCTTGCAAGTTGCTATCCAAGGCACAACAACTGGTCTAATTTTACCTGATACAACAGAGGAAGGAAAGTCAGGAATAGAAGAATGTGGAATGTCTGGCTAATAGCATCCATGAACAATTGCCTCTTTTGCTATGAGACAAGAGAGCTGGATCATGCCTGAAGTTGGTGATTTGTTTCGCCACATCATTAAAAATTGTCATTGGAGAGGGCAGAGTCAAGATGGCGGACTAAGCACATGTCTCCTTATATCCCTCTGGAAACAAAGACCTGAATTGATAATCAAACAGAGCCTTCTGATCACCTAATCAGCCTCAGGATACGGCACAGAGCTGTTAATTGGGACTTCATACCACTCAGTGGACAAACCTCCTCTCTTTCGCTGACTCCCGCTCCTGGCTAGCCCCGGCTCTCACGGACGGAAGGTAAACGCACCAGTTTGACTTTTTTTTTCCTCTGTGCTGGCTGGCGGGCAGAGCTGGGTCTTGCCTGGCGGCTGGACTCAGATGCGCTGCTAAGGGGATAGGCAGGCGAAATTCCTGTATTCTGAGAGCCAGGCTCGGGACTCTGTTAATCTAGCCACGTTGAGCTGTTTGTTTTGTAGCTGCCTCAGCGGGGTTTGGGCGGAGCTCTGCGGTCAGGGTGCGGGACGCCATGTTGGTATCGAGATTTTAGCAGTACCTCATTCTTAGCCTGGGAGCCAGTGCCTGCAAACGGGACAGCACTTCTCCAACAGAAAAGTAGTGATTTTGCACAGTGCTGCCTATGTTGGGGGCCCTGCAACAGAAGCAGAGGAATCACTGCCTCTCGGCACCTTTAGCCCGTCTGTCTGCTGCCTGTGTGGAGGACTCCATCTTGGATACGGTGGCTGCAGCTGGACCTAATTCTTAGCTTGGGAGCCAGAGCCTGTCCACAGGTGAGCGCTTTCCCGTCACAAAACCAGTTCTTGATGCAGTGTTGGATAACGGTAGGCCCTGTCAGTAGAGGCCAACAGGGCAGTAGCATTGCTGTATTCTGAACTAGTCTGTTATCATCTGGGGTTGGATATAGTGGCGCTTAATTTGTCAGATGAGAAGAGGGACCTGTACACCTGAAAACCTAAGTGACTTGTGAACTGGTCAGATACCTTTTGCTTTACATTTGAAGACAGCCTAGAGAACCATTTGCAATCCATCCTCACAGTACCTCTTCCAGCCTCTATATACTCACATGGGACCCAAAAAGCAACAGACAATTGTGGCATACAAGCAATCACTCATGGCTTCAGAAGGCTCCCAAACAAAGCAACCAAGAAGTTTTCCAGATGAAGAAACTTTTATGAAAGCATCAGGAAGTGAATACAAATTGATTATATATAGAGCCCTTCTAGACCTTATACAAAATGCAGCAGAACAAAGTGAAAAATTAAGCAAGTTGTTCGATCTGATGGAACACCAGTACTCTGATACAACAGATGAAGAAGAAAATCAAAGACATAGAAACTTCCATGCAAAACCAAGAAAACAGAATGGAACAAATGGAAAAAAGAATTTCTGACTTGGAAGACAGAGCTACTGAGGTCAGCGTCTATGAGCAGAAATCAGAAAAAAGAAACAAGAAAAATGAAGAAACATTAAGAAGCATGTGAGACTCTATTAAGAGGAACAACCTTCAATTAATTGGAAGAACAGGGTGAGACATCTGAGAACACAGAGAGTATTGTTGCTGAGCTGCTGAAAGAAAACTTCCCAGAAATCATGAAGGAAGAGAATATAGACATCTCAGATGCATATCTTACACCACCCAATATAGATCTCAAAAGAAAGACTCCAAGACATATTATAATCAAGCTTAACAAAATGAAACATAAGCAGCAACTCTTAAAGGCAGCAAAGCTAACATAAAGAGTTAGCAAAGCTAACTCTTAAAGGCAAAGCTAACATTCAGAGGGAAACTCTGTAGGCTCTCCTCAGATTTCTCAGCAGAAACCATACTGGCACAGAGACAGTGGCATGACACATTCAAAGCCTTGAAGGAGAAGAACTTCCAACCAAGAATTATATATCCTGCAAAACTGTCTTTCAAATACGAAAATGAAATTAAGGCATTCCCAGATAAACAGAAACTCAGAGACTTTGTAAAAACCAAACCCAAACTACAAGAAATACTGAAAGAAGTTCTTGGCTTTGGCTTAGAAGAGCAAAACCACTAACTTTATATTTTAGAACGACACACTACTCAATACTCTACTCATTTAGGGAAGGCCCCAAAGTAAATCACAGCTTTGACATGGAAAGAAACAATCCAGTGATCATCATGAAAACTATGGTGTCATCATAATAAAAAGAGGGATGTCCTATAGTCGTTATAGTCCTTCCAGATGGAGAGGAAGATGACAAGACTGGTAGTAATTAAAATTGGGTTTATAAATAGTTTATTAAGGGGGTTCATAGGGGCAGCTGTAAAGCACAACAAAGATGTATCATACCATTTCAAGAAATCTAACACACGAGTCTCAACAACTATAAAACCAGCTCTGAAAAAGGTGAAAAATCAACTCACAAAAAAGAGTGTCGCAGAACAGACTAATAAGAACAACAGAGAAAACATCAACACAAAAATAAACATATCACAGTGGCAGCAGTGAACACATACCTATCAATAATACATTGAATGTGAATGGACTGAATGCTCCAGTAAAGAGACACTGAGTGTCATCTTGGATCAAACGACACGACCCATCCATATGTTGTCTACAAGAAACTCACTTGAGACCTAAAGACAGGAACAAACTGAAAATTAAAGGATGGAAGAATATATATCAAGCTAACAATGAACAAAGAAGAGCAGGGGTAGCAATTCTAATCTCAGACAAAATCAATTTTAATGTCAAATCCACCATCGTGGACAAAGATGGTCACTATTTATTGCTGAAAGGTTAAGTACACAAGCAAGACTTAACTATATTAAATATTTATGCACCTAATGCCAGAGCACCTAAATATGTTGAAGAAACACTGACTATGCTCAAAAGAGACTTAGATGACTCCACAATAATAGTGGGAGACTTTAACACTCCACTCTCATTACTAGGCAGATCATCTAGAAAAAAGCTCAGTAAAGATACAGAAGACCTTATTGACACAATTAACCAACTAAACCTCATTGGTATATACAGAACTTTCCACCCATCAGCACACAACTACACCTTCTTCTCCAGTGTACATGGAACATTCTCCAGAACTGACCACGTGATAGGCCATAATGCAATGCTCAACAAAATCCATACCATTGAATTACTGCAAAGCATCTTCTCAGATCACAAAGCTACAGAAGTTGAAATCAATAGCAGAAAAAACATAGATAGAAAGTGGAACTCTTGGAAAGTGAACAACATCTTGCTCAAAAAAACATGGGTTATAGAGGAAATCAAGGATGAATTAAAGAAATTCATGGATTCCAATGAGAACGAAAACACTTCCTACCAGAACCTATGGGATACAGCCAAAGCAGTGCGCAGAGGTCTGTTTATCTCCATAAATGCACACATCTGGAAGGAAGAAAGAAACCAAATCAAGGAACTAACTCGACAGCTTGAACAAGTAGAAAGAGAACAACAGAGGAACCCCTCGGGCACCAGAAGAAATGAGATCATAAAGATTAGAGCAGAGCTAAGTGAATTAGAGAATAGAAAAACAATTGAAAAAATTGAAAAGACCAAAACTGGTTTTTTGAAAAGCTCAACAAAATTGATAAACCACTGGCTAAACTTACTAAAGAAAAGCAGGAAAGGAAACAAATAACCCAAATCAGAAATGAGAGGGGAGTTGTCACCACAGATGCAACAGAAATCAAAAATATCATAACAGAATACTATTAAAGACTGTACTCTAACAAATTTGAAAACCTAGGGGAAATGGACCAATTCCTTGACTCATACCACTTACCCAAATTATCACAACATGAGGCAAAACAACTTAATAAACCCATCACAAAGGAAGAGATTGAAAAGGTCATCGAAACACTGCCAACCCAAAAAAGTCCGGGCCCAGATGGCTTCATGGCAGAATTCTACCAAGCATTTAGAGAAGAGTTACCCCCAATACTACTGAGAGTATTTCACAGTATAGAAAGGGATGGAGTTCTCCCAAACTCATTCTATGAAGCCAGCGTAACCCTGATACCTAAGCCTGGGAAAGATCCAACAAAGACAGAGAACTACAGACCGATATCACTCATGAAACTAGATGCAAAAATCTTCAGCAAAATTCTTGCCAACAGAATACAACAACATATCAAGAAAATAATCCATCATGACCAAGTGGGATTCATACGAGGGATGCAAGGCTGGTTCAACATCAGGAAAACAATTAACGTGATAAACCACATAAATAACACAAAAGACAAGGATCACCTGATTTTGTCCATTGATGCAGAAAAGGCATTTGATAAAGTCTAACACCCATTCATGCTAAAAACTCGTAGCAAAATGGGCATAGATGGCAAATTCCTCAACACAATAAGGGCCATTTATACAGAGCCAGTTGCCCACATCATCCAGAATGGAGAGAGACTGAAAGACTTTCCTCTCAGATCAGGAACTAGACAGGGATGCCCACTCTCAACTCTCCTATTCAACATTGTGCTAGAAGTTCTAGCCAGAGCAATTAGACAAGACGAAGAAATAAAGGGCATCTGCATAGGCAAAGAGGAAGTTAAAATCTCCCTGTTCGCAGATGATATGATTGTATATGCAGAGAACCCTAAGGAATCTATAAGTAAGCTACTCAAACAGATAGAAGAGTTCAGCAAAGTCGCAGGATACAAGATAAACATAAGTAAATCAGTAGGATTCCTTTATACCAACAACAAGACTGTTAAGGAGGAAATTATCAAATCAATGCCATTTACCATAGTCCCTAAGAAGATAAAGCACCTAGGAATTAATCCAACCAGAGAAACAACAGACCTTTACAAAGAGAACTACAAGCCCTCACTACATGAAACTGAATGAGACTTAGATAAATGGAGAAACCTACGCTGCTGATGGATAGGAAGACTTACCATTGTGAAAATGTCTATTTTACCCAAAGCAATTTATTTATATAATGGAATCACAATAAAAGTTCCAGCATCATTTTTTAATGAGATGGAGAAACAAATCACCAATTTTGTTTGGAAAGGGAAGACGCCCCGGATAAGTAAGGTACTACTAAAGAAGAAGAACACACTGGGAGGCCTCTCATTACCCGACCTTAGAACATACTAAACTGCCACAGTGGACAAAACAGCCTGGTACTGGTACAAGAACAGACAGATCGATCAATGGAACAGAATTGAGACCCCAGAGATGACACCATCTGCCTATGAACAGTTGATATTCGACAAAGGCCCTAAGACATTAAACCGGGGTAAAAACAGTCTCTTCAACAAATGGTGCTGGCAAAATTGGTTATCCATCTGCAAGAAACTGAATCAAGATCCATATCTTACACCTTATACAAAAATCAACTCCAATTGGATAAAAGACCTAAATATCAAACCTAAAACGATAAAGCTCATCCAAGAAAAGGTAGGAACAACAATGGAAGTTTTAATACACAATGAGGACAGACTCCAAAATCTGTCAAAGGAACCTCAATCAACAGAAGAGAAAGTAGATAAATGGGAACTGTTAAGAATCAAACAGTTTTGCTCATCCAAAGACTTTATTAATAGAATTAAAAGAACACCCACAGAATGGGAAAAAATATTTGGTAACTCTATGTCAGATCGACCATAATCTATAAGATACTACAAAATATCAATAACAAGAAGATAAACCATCCAATTAAGCGATAGGCAAAGGAGATGGACAGACACTTCACTAAAGAGGAGATCCAGGCAGCCAAAAAACACATGCGGACATGTTCACAATCTTTAGTTATTAAAGAAATTCAAATCAAGACAACAATGAGATACCATCTCACCCCAACAAGATTGGCCATAATCCAGAAAACACAAAACAACAAATGCTGGAGAGGCTGTGGAGAAAGTGGAACCCTCCTACACTGTTGTGGGGTTGGAAAATGGTCCAGCCTCTTTGGAAGACAATCTGGCACTTCCTTAAAAAAAATGGATTTCGATATACCATTTGACCCAGTAATTCCACTACTTGGAATATATCCTACAGATTCAAGGCCTTTCACACCAACCAACACATGCACGAGAATGTTTACCGCAGCACAGTCCACGATAGCAAAAAGATGGAATCAACCCAGATGCCCAACAATAGAAGAACGGATAGGTAAACTATGATACATATACTCAATGGAGCACTACGCAATGATAAAGAATAACAATGATTCCAGGAAACATCTCCTAACTTGGTTTCAACTGGAAGACATTATGTTGAGTGAAAGTAGTCAGCGACAAAAGGACAAATACTGTATGAGACCTCTACGATAAGACCTCAAAAACAGACTTGTGTATAGAAGAAAAGACTCTTTGACAGCTGCAAGGGAGGGGAGGGAGGGAAGGTGGGTAGGGAGGATTTAGTTTAGATAGTTACTAGAAATCTAGTTGGGAGAAAATGGTGATAGCGCACATTAGAAACAAGAATCACATTAAGTGGACTTCAGCATAACTTGAGTACTCCTTCCATCTTGACTCAATACTGCAAGGACAGAGTAGCTGGGGCAGGGGGCAGGGGACCATGCTCTTAGGCGAATTCTAGGCCAATTTGCACAACTAGCATTTTGCTAAGAGAGCTCTCTGCACCCCACATTGGTGAGTGGCATCTGGGGTCTTAAAAGCTGCCAAGCTGCCATCCGAGGACACAGCAAATGGTCCCAACTCAGCAGGAACAGATGCTCACCAAGGACCAAAAATGACATGCGGTAAAGACAACCTAGAAGACAGAGAGACCCACAAGTGTGGGTGCCTACATCGACTTGGGACCGGAAGAACCGGATGGTGCCCTGCCACCACCAGTGATAGCCACGATGGAGCTCACAGAGATTAGTCTCACTGGCAAAACAAGAATAAAAAGGGGTGCATCCTGAGATCTCCACTAAAAGACCTCAATTGATGGCCCAGCGGTTTTGGGGTTCCTCTGAGAGCATGCCCCCGGCCCTGATTCTGCCCTTTCCCATAAATTATAACAAAGGTCCACTCTTTGGACAGGAATGGATTGCACTTGGCAATGCAGAGTGACCATATATTGGAAGCACTTTGTGGTTCTATACATCTACAGGATATCATCTTGCTGACCTCTGGCTGGAGGAACGGGAGTGGATGGAGAGGAGGGGAAAGGAGGTTGTTGGGAGGATGAGACCTGTATGGAGCAGAGAGGAATAGTGTGCAGTCACTGGACAGGGAGAGCAGTGGAAGCTGCATATAGGTGGGCATGTAAATTTATATGTGAATGTACATTTTCACTCAGGTATGTTAAATAAAAAAAAAATTGTCATTGGAATGTCAACCAGGATTGCACTGTATCTGTAGCTCACCTCGTGTAGAATTGATATTTTCACAATGTTGAGTCTTCTGTCTGCGAGCAGGGTATGTTTTTCCACTTAGGTAGATCTCTTGGTTTCTTTCAGCAGTCGTATTGCAGTTTATTCTCTGCACCCCCCCTCCCCCAAAGATCTCTAAAGACCCTGGTTAGATGCATACCTAAGTATGTTATCTTCTTGGGGTATTGTAATGGTATTGATTTGGTGATTTCCTCTGTAAAGATTTTTGTTGATGTAGGGGATTCTAACTGAATTTTGTATGTTTATTTTGCATCAAGGTACTTTGCAGACAAATCGCTTTTTTTCATAATGGAGAGCTCAAACATTTTCATCAAAAGTTGCATAGGAGAATCCTAATTAAAAGTGGAAAAATGTAGAGCAGAATTTCAAATACATGTGGAATCCAGATGTATGGAGCCATGAAAGTTGAATAAACCCCTGAAACTATTGCTTTGAAATAGTCTTTAAGTCTTAGACCAAAACTATCCCCTGAAGTCCTCTTAAAAGCAAACAAAAGTTTAACTTCACCAGGAAAAATGTCTGCCCTGAGTATCCTGCTCTTTTAAAAACTATCTATATGGGATCAAATTGACAACAGCAACTTGAAAGATTAGATAGGAACCTAAGGGGGGAGTGAATTTATGTTCATGAGGAGGAACAACAGAAAAGTAGAGTGAGAATATCTGTACAATTCAAAGAAAGCATTCAGAGTCACTAAATGGTTCATGTAGCAACTTAAATAAATGATACACTACGGCAGAGAAGGGGATGGGGAACAGATTACAACACTGTGACATTGATTTATCTCTGACACATATAGGGTCACCATGAACCAGTCTCTACTTGACAACAATTGATTTTATTCCACTATATTTTGCTGTGGTTAGTTACATAGCAGTAGCTAACTGACGCAAGACATTGTGAAGTTTAAACGAACTAAAACACATAAGGTGCTTAAAATATACCTGTTACAAAATAAACAGAACATTATTGCTATAATTTGTAGTAATATTTATTGCAGTCTTTGTGAATTCCACCATCTTCCTTGTCAAAATCTTCCTGTGAGACCAAGGACTTCAGCAGAGTGACGTACAAAACTGTCTTGCTTATCTGTGAGTTTGGAGGTAGATATTCAGGGGTGCTTGACCTAGGGTAGCAGATGCTTGCTAGTATCACAGAGTTTTGCTTAATGGATAACCTTAATTTTCCCAGAGCTTTTTATGCCAGACATGAGCAAAAGCCTGGGCCATGTGAAGACACCTGTTTTTTCATATAGGAGTAAATTGTACGTCCACATGATTTAAGAAACAAAAATCTTGAGATGGTGGTTAAAAGAGGGTACGTGTTCTTGTGGCACACTGGACTTCTCTGGGGCCCAAAGGTTCTAGGGTACTACACAGAAAGGTCCTTGATACTGACAGCACAAGAAATCTACAAGACGTGTTTTCAGGGAACACATTTTGTGTTAAACATGATTTGTGTTGTTGAGAGCATAGCTATTTTAAACAGTATGTTGAAAATATTGTCCTATGTGAAAGTGTTTAGGTAGGATACAGCAGTCAAAAAACTTGTTCTTACTTAATCCTCTACTACAGTTTTCCAGAGACCACTGTTCCTGGTTATTGTTGGGTATTTCTAATTCATAACACACCAAGAGACCTAGTTTTTCAAATGATGTTCACCTTAATTTGCAAATACAGTTGTACTGCTTTTACTAAGGAACTTCAGTTAAGGATTATGACTCTAGCTTAGGTAAATACAACAAAGCAAAAAGTTAAAACTTTGATGATTTTTTGAACAATCAGAACATGTATGCCTTATTTGAGTATTATAAATAATCCTGAATTAAGTAGTAAAGATTGAGGAAAAACAAAAATGATTACTTTCATTTTACTAAAGATATTATCAAAATTCAGTTTGAGGAGATTTAAGAATATTTCTCAGATTTCAACTGAGCCATAAAGGAAACCCATCTTTAAACAAATAATGAGGCTAAATGATTGGATCCCCTGGATCAAAGATCCAAAGGCTACAGAAAAATAAATGAAGGAGTGTCAGTTGAGGCTGAAAAAACAGCCTCAACTGAAGTGTACTGAGGTTTTTAAGAAGAGTAAGGGGTCATATTTTAAAGAGCAAGCTCTTACCTCTTTGTTTGCTTTCCAAAATTGTCATAAAGTACATCACATGGTGTAAAGGAACTTGCGTTCTTCAAAAAGGTAACTTTCTACATATTCCTGAAAATATTTTATTAACAAAGAGGGTCCCAAAGCAATCAATGACTCAAAACTTTCTAAATGGTCTGAAGCAGGAACATAGGGACAGCTGAGGAATTATAGCAAATTCAAGTTCAAGGGTTGCAGCACAACTCTGGGAGTGGCAAGAGTAGAAGACATGATCCTGGGATGCTGCTAGGGTATTCTTGGATTTTAGCCTTACTGCCAAGCCTCCTGTGTACAAGCATCTCATCTAAGGTGGCTCCCAGTCTTATACTTGATTCTGCCAACCACACCAGTGTCCTCCAGATAAATCTGTAAGTTAAAGAATCCATTGCTGAGCTGAGTCATCAGTGAAGAATGCTGACTGATTACATCATACAATCTTTTAAAAGAAACTATCTTGTTTTCCTTAATCACCATATTTCTAAACACATTTAAAAATAATAAAAATAAAAGTTGATATTGGTCATACAAGTAGTATGTAGTTTCTGTGGGTAGTATAGATACTTCACCATTATGACTATGTCTACATATTAAAAATATGTTTCACTTCCCAAACGGGCTTTTGAGGGAGTTTGGTGAACATTAGTTGTTTACCATTGAGGAACTTCTGAGTGATATTAGCAGGCAAAATTGTTTTGATACTAAGAAAATAAATTGTGCGAAAATAATTTCCTTTCAACTGAAGTTTTTAAATAAATGCTTCCTAGCTAAGCTTTCTTTTTAAAAATACCTGTTATCATCCCAGTTAAGGGACTGTATACAGGAGCTCAAATTTTCATCAGATTGATGGCATGTCAGCTGCTTCAGAGAATGGATTTCCAGTAATCCATCTGGTAATGTTTTGAAAAAAAAATTAAACACGAGATTGCAAAACAAAAGATGAGGAAATATTTAAACCTTTTTGCAATATTATTTTGACATTGTGGCATATTTACTTAATAGAAGGTTTTCACATGCAATTATAGTTTCCATCAAGGCCATTTGTATGCTCAAGCTGCAATTACTTTGTGTTGATTGTAGTTCGCATCTCATTCTTGAGCTTACTTAGAAGTCAGTTGTGACTGGAACTAAGAAATTTCAAAATAGTCTTGGAAACTCTTGGCCTCTTCCTAAGAGAAGAACTTATGTTTAAGTTTAGAATTAATGCAAAGTTTGACATATCTCCAAGATCGTATAGGTAGGTAGTGGCAAAACCAGGATTTTAAACTGTCTTTTGTGCTAAGGTTTTGTTCTATGTATAACAAAGTACTATTTTCTTTCCGACAGTACTATTTTAGAATATTCCAGAACATACCATTATAGACAATGTGTCAATTATGATCTTTCCATTTTAGAAAGCACTTGGTGACTCTGATTCCCTTTTTAGCCCATACATGAGAGAACATTTAACAAATTTTAAGGCTAAATTTTTATGTTAATATTAACACGTGATTGTTATGGTTGTGTGTCAGCTTGGCTGGACCATGGTTCTCAGTGATTTGGCAGTTATGTTATAGTTTGGCAGTTATATAATGATGTAACCACTGTCAGGATGAGATCTGAAATAATGTTATCACCTTCAGGATGGGATCTGCTGTGAGTAGCCAATCAGTTGAAAGGAAGTTTCCTTGAGGGTGTCGTGTATATCCAACACAGGTGAAGTTTTCGGCAAAGCCTGTGAGCTGTTACCTGCTCTGGATCCTGTAACTGGTTGTTTGCCTGATCTTTGCTTTTTGAGACTTGAGCTACCTTCTTACACGCCATCTTTCCTGTGATCTTGGAATTGATCTGTCTGCGCCTTGTGAAGCAGAACACTGTTGCTTTGCCTGCTGACCTTAGGTTCACCAGTCTCTGCAGCTAAGTAAGAAGTCTCCAGCCTGACCCATGCACTTGGACTTTCCAATCCCTACAGCGGCATAAATTATTTACTTATTATAAATCTCTCTATATAGAAATTTCAGAAACCCTGATGATGTAGTGATTAAGTACTATGGCTGCTAACCAAAAGGCTGGCAGTTCGAATCTGCAAGGCTCTCATTGGAAACTCTGTGGGGCAGTTCTACTCTGTGTGTCGGGTTACTATGAGCTGGAATCAACTAAATGGCAGGGTGCTTGAGTTTTATACAGATGTTTGTACATTTTACTGATTTTATTTCTCTAGACAACCTAGCCTAAGATATTTGTTCTATAGGGAACATTTTACTTCTAAGAATTAATTTTATCATTTTATTGTGCCTTAGGTGAAAGTTCATGATCCAACACACACTGTTGTGTAACTCCAGCTGCTCCCCTGCCCTGTAACAGCACACTACGCCTTTCCACCCTGTATTTCCCATGTCCATTCAACCAGCTCCTGTCACACTCCATCTTATCTCACCTTTGGACAAGAGCTACCTACAAACTCTTAAACGAAGAAGCATACTCTTCACCAGTATTGTTTTATGTCTCATAGTGTAGTGCAATCTTTGTCTGAAGAGCTGGCATTGAAAACTCTTTCAACTCTGGGCTAATAGAGCCTGGGGGCTGTATCTTCCAGGGACCCTCCAGTCTGTCTGACCATCAAGTATATTCTTTTAATCGAATTCTAGTTTTGCATATCCATTTTTTCTTTCACTACATCAGGGACCTATGTTGTATTCCTTGTCAGGGCAGTCACTGGTGACGGCAGAGCACTATGCAATTCTGGTCTCATGCTGATGTGGTTTCTGTATTATATGGTCCAATCTGTCTGTCATGCTCATTGTCTTTGATGTCTTTCATTCTTCTCTGCTCATGGTGGGTTGGGACCAATTGATGCTACTTATTGACTGCTTGCTAACTTTTAAGACCCCAGATGCCACTCATCAAAGTGGGATGCCAAATATTTTCATAAAAAATCTTTGTTATCTCAATTGACCTAGATGTTCCCTGAAACCATGGTCCCCAGACCCCTCTGCTTCCTACTCTGTCCTCCAAAGTTTTAGATTATACTTACGAAATCTCTTAGCTTTTGGTTTGGCCCAACTGTGTTGACTTCTTTTCTACTGTAGGCTGTGCCTTCCTTCTGTAACCCAATTCCTGTCTACTATCTAACCAGTGAATATCCTCTCTCTCCCTCCCCAACCTAGTAATCATTAAATACTATTTTATTCTATATTTAAACCTTGTATTGAGTCCTTATAATAGTGGTCTTATACAATACTTGTCCTTTTGCAGTTGACTAATTTCTCTCAATGTAATGTCTTCCAGATGCCTCCATGTTATGAGATGTTTTCCAAGATCATTGTTTTTTACCGTTGCATAGCATTCCATTATGTGAATATATCATAGTTTGTTTATCCATTCTTCTGCTGATGGGCATGTCTTAGTCGTCTAGTGCTGCTATAACAGAAATATCACAAATGCATAAGGGGTTTATACTGTTACAGTTCAGAAAGCTACAAGTCCAAATTAACAGCATCAGCTGTAGAGGAAGTCTTTTTCTCTTGGCTCTTGTTAAAGGTACTTGTCATCAATCTTTTTTTGGACTAAGAAGTTTTGAGGTACAGAGACCCATGTCCTTTCCAAAGTGTGAACTATGCTCCTGGCACTGGTTCTTTCCTGATGGTATAAGTTTCCTAATTGCTTGCTTCCCTTTTCTTTATATCCTAAGAGATTTCTTCAAGGCACAAAGCAATCCTATAGATTAAGTCCTTCCTCACTAACACATTCATTGTTCATTCTTCCTCATTAACATCATGCAGTCAGGATTTACAACGTATAGGAACATCACACAATACCAGGAGTCATGGCCCAGACAAATTGCTACAAACATTTTTGGAGGGACACAATTCAACCCATGGCAGTGATCTAGGTTGATTCTATCTTTTGATATTGTGAACAGTGGTGTAATAAGCACTGATGTGCATGTATCTATTCAGGTTACAACCCTTATTTCTCTAGGATATATTACAAGAAATGGGATTGTTGGATCACATGGTATTTCAATTTCTTGATTTTTAAGAAAGCAATAAATGAATTTCTGAAGTGATTGTACCAGTTTACATTCCCACCAGCAGTAAATAAATGTTCCAGTCTCTCCACAGTTTCTCCCGCAATTATTATGTTGTGTTTTTGAATTGGTGCTAGCCTTGTTCGACATCTCTTTGTAGTTTTGATTTGCATTTCTCTAATGGCTAGTGATCATGAACATTTTCTCATCTGTCTGTTGGCCTACTGGGTGTCTTATTTGATGATGAGTCTGTTCATATCCTTAGCCCATTTTTGATTGGGTTATGTGTCTTTTTTGTTGTTGAGGTTTTGCAATATCTTGTAGATTACAGAGACTAGATATTGATTGGGTTTGTCATAGCCAAAAATTATTCACCAGTCTAAAGGTAGTCTTTTTACTCTTCTGGTGAAATCTGTGGATGAGCATAAATATTTGATTTTTAGGAATTCCAAGTAGTCTACTTTTCTTCTGGTGTTTGTGCATTGTTAATAAGGTTTTGTATTAGGGCTTCTAGTGTTGTCCCTATTTTTGACACGATCTTTATTTCTTCAGATTTGATATTTAGGTCTTCGATCCATTTTGAATTCGTTTTTGTGCATGGTGTGAGATATGGGTCTCATTCATTTTTTGCAGATGGATATCCAGTTATGCCAATACCAGTTATTAAAGAGATTGTCTTTTCCTGATTTATGGACTTTGGGCCTTTGTCAACCATCAGCTACTCATAGGTGGATGATATTATGTCAGAAGGCTCAATTCTGCACCAGTTAAAGAGACTGTCTTGTCCTGGTTTACAGACTTTGGGCCTTTTGACAACCATCAGCTGCTCATAGGTGTATGATATTATGTCTGAAGGCTCAACTCTTGTTCCTTTGGTCTATGTATCTGTTTTTGTACAGTATCAGGCTTTTTTTTTTTTTTTTTTACTACTATGGCAGTGAAATAGGTTCTAAAGTCATGTAGAGATGTAGAGTAAGGCCTTCCTCTTTCTTCTTCTGTAATGTTTTAATTATCCAGGGCTTCTTCCCTTTCTGTATGAAGTTGGTGATTTGTTTCTCCAGCTTGTTAAAAAGAAAAACAAGTAATTGGAATTTGTATTGAGATTGCGTTGTTTCTATCGAGCTCTTTGGTAGAATAGACACTGTCATGATGTTGAGTCTTCTTATCTGTAGGCAAGGTGGGTTTCTCGACTTATGCAGGTCTCTTTTGGTTTCTTGCAATAGTGTCTTGTAATTTTCTTTGTATAGGTCTTTATATCTCTGTTTCATTTTATTTCTAAGTATCTTTCAGTGGGCTATTGTAAATGATATTGATTCCTCTTTGACATTCTCTCTCTTGGTGTAAAGGTGTCCAACTGATTTTTGTATGTTTACCTTATGTCCTGATCCTTTGCTGAACGTTTATTAGTTTCAGTAATTTTGTTGTGGATTACTTAAAGGGTTTCTATGTGTACCATCATATCATCTGCAAACAGAGATACTTTTACTTCTTCCTTACAAATTTTGATGACTTTTATTTCTTTACCTTGCCTGATTGCTATGGATAGAACCTCCAGCATAACATTGAATAAAATGACAGCAAAGGTTGTCTTTGTCTGGTTTCTCTTCTCAGGTAGTGATTTTAGGCTTTTTACATGTAGGATAGTTCTGTTTGTTGACTGTGCGTAAACACCTTTTATTATATTGAGGAAGTTCCTTTCTATTCTTATTTTGCTGAGAGTTTTTAACATGAACTGATGTTGGATCTGTCAAATGCCCTTTCTGCATCAACTGATAAAATCAACTAGTTCTTACCTTTTGTTTTATTTATATGGTTGATTACACTGATTTTTTTTCTAATGTTAAACCATCCCTGAATCCCTGGTATGAATTCCACGTGGTCATGGTTTGAATTGTTCTTTTAATATATCATTGAAATCTATTGGCTAGATTTTTTTTTTTTTTTTTAGTGTGTTTGCATCTGAGTTTATGACAGATATTAGTTTGTAATTTTCCTTTTTTTAAGACATATTTGCCTGCTTTGTATCAGAGTTATGCTTGCTTCATAGAATGAATTTGGGAGTATCCCACTCTGTTCTATGCTCTGAAATATCTTTAGGAATAATGATGTTAACTTTTCTCTAAAAGTTTGGAAGAATTCATCTGTGAAGCTCTCAGAGCCAGGGCTTTTTCTTTGGTTGGGGTTTTTAAAATTATCTTTTCAATGTCTTATTTTTTTTGTTAAGGGTTTATTTAGTTTTTCTAACTCTGTTGTGTTAGTTTAGGTAGGTAGAGTTTTTCTACAATTCTGTTCATTGCTTCTAGGTTATCAAATTTGTTAGCATACAGATTTTTATTGTGCATGACATTTTTAATTTCAGTTGGGTCTGCTGTGATATATCTCATTTCTTATTCAGATATTTACTTCATCTGCAGTTTTTCTTTTGTTAGTTGGGACAATGGTTTATCGATTTTGTTGATTTTTTCAAAATACTAGTTTTTGTTCTTTTTAATACTTTCAAATATTTTTCTATACTCTAATCCATTAACTTCTGTTCCAGTTTTTATTATTTGCTTTCCTCTCATACCTGAGGGGTTCTGTTGCTGCTCTCTTCCTACTTGTTCAAACTTAGGGCTAATGCTTAGATTTCAGCCTTTTCTTTTTTGAATGTGTGCATTTATTTGGATAAATTGACTTCTGAATACTGTTTTTGCTGTGTTCCAAAGGTTCTGGTAGGATGTGTATTTTTCCTCATTTGATTCTGTTAGTCTCTTTATTTGAACTTTGAGTTTTTGTATAACCCAGTAGTTTTTCAGCAAGGTATTGTTCAGATTTCATGTTTTGTTTATTTCCTTCTCTTTCATTATTGATTTCAACTTCTATGGCTTAATGGTCTGAAAAGATTCTTTATAATATTTAAATATTTGGATTTTGTTAAAGTTTGCTTTATGGTCTAGTATTTTGTCTAGTCTGCAGAATGTTCCATATATGCTGGAAAAGAAAGTATAGATGGCTACTGTCGGGTGGGGTGTTCTGTACAGGAGGTTCTGTTCTGGAGGTCAAATTTGTTCACTGTGCTATTTAAATCTTCCATGTCTTTATTTAGTTTTTTCTGGATGTTACGTCCTTTAATGTAAGTGGTTGTTGAAGTCTTCTACTATTATTGTGGAGCAGTCTATTTCTGTTTTCAATGCAATGAAAGTTTGTTTTATGAATTGTGGAGTCCTGTTGGTGGATATTTAATATGGTATGGCTTCCTGAAGTATTGACCTTTTAATCATTTATACAGCATTCTTCTTTATCCATTGTGGTGGATCTTCCTTGAAAGTTTGTTTTATCAGCAGTTAGTATTGCCACTGTTGCTCTTTTTTGAATGTCGTTAGCTTGATGTATTTTTTTCGCATCCTTTGAGCTTTAGTTTCTTTTTTAAATCCAATCTGTCACTCTCTATCTCTTTATCGATGCATTTATCCCTTTTATCCCTTTACAGTAAGTGTAATTATTGATTAGTGCTGTCATTTTTATTTTATTTTATTTTTTGGTGCATTGCAGACAACTCCTTTGTTCCACTTAGTTTTCTGTGTTGAGTATTTTTTCTTTATGTGTTTTCATCCTTTTCTTTGTTGGTGGTTTTATATTTGCTGAGACTTCATGTTTTTCTTGTCTTGTGTTTTCATGCATGTGATTGATAATTTCCTTTGTGGTTACCATATTTACCCACCTTTTTCTAAATTGAAACCAGTCAATTCATTTATATCACTTAGACTTGCTCTCCATATGAAAGATCTATGACTACATTTTTTGTAAGTCTCCCTTTTTTGTTACAAATTTTATTTAATACAATTTCCAGTGTTTTGCATTTGATTCTTTTTATATTTCCCTATTTGAGTTGATATCCTGTTGTTCCATTCAGTGTTCTAGTCTTGGATTGTTATATTATTGAATTTCTAACCACAGGACTCCCTGTAGTACTTCTTGTAATTTTGGTTTGTTTTTTGCAAATTTCCTGAATTGCTGTTTACCTGTAGATATCCTACCTTCACTATCATATTTGAAAGACAGTTTTGCTACAAATATAATTCTTAGCTGCCAATTATTTTCCTTCAAGGTTTGGTATCTGTTATCCCATTTTCTTCCTGCCTGCATGGTTTCTGCTGAGTAGTCTGAGCATGGTGACATTGACTCTCCTCTGTAGATTACTTTTCATTTATCCCTAGCCACTTTTAAAAATGTCTTCTGGTCTTTAGTCTTGGAAATTTTGTTCATCCTATGCCTTGGTGTCTTTCTTTTGAAATCTACCGTGTATGCAGTTTGATGTGCAACTTGGGTAGGTGTCTTCTCATCTTTCATGATAGCAGGGAATTTTTCTTTCAACAAATCTTTGATAATTGTCTCTGTATTTTCTGTTGTCTCCTTTGATCTGGTACTCCAATCACTCAGAGATTGTTCCTTTTGATATAGTCCCATATAATTCTTAGTGTTTCTTGTTATTTTTTAAAAATTCTTTTATCTGAATTTTCCTCAGATATTTTGGCATCTCTTATCTTCAGTCTTACTAATTTGACCCTTCACTTCCTCAATTCTGCTCTTTTGATTTCTATTGAGTTGGCCAATTCTGTGATTTTGTTATTAATTTTCTGAGTTTCTAATTCCTGTCTCTGTATGTTTTCTTACAACTTGTTCTATTTGTCATTATGCTTTGCTCCCCTACTATCCTAGAGGCAGGGGTGATTGGTATAGACACAAGTATTTTCACTTCAGGTGATGAGAAAGGCAAGAAGATAGTAGCTATCCCTGAGTGTCTATGAGGATGGTGTGTCCTCCTATGTCTAATTCTAGTTGAAGCAACTGTTTCTTCCTAAATTTCTGGCTCAGGAAAGTCAGAAGATGTTTTCCTCCCTTCACACAGTTTGTTAACTTGTTCCCTCTCTAAGTCTCAGAGAATGGCTTGGGGAGGGCTTATGGAGTCCTACTTCTGGTTCAGTTAATGTCGTGTGACTCTAGAGCTAGGTACTGTGCAGAGAAGGAATGGGTAGGCACCGGGAGAAGGGAGAAAGGTTTATCCTGAATGATTTAGATCCACACATGGTAAGTTAGGTGCAAACCACTTAGATCTGATGAACTAGTGCTGCTTTTCACTGGCTCTAGAGTCACAGGTGGACTCACCCCTCTTTCTCTCCTACTAAGGAGGACACTTTCCAAACACCACCACTCTGATCACTACATTAGCTGCAGATGATTCCCAGTGGGTCAGGTTCAGCAGTCCTGAGTACTTCAGGACCTACTCTCCCTTCACCAGTGCTCAGCCTGATTTCTGAACTTTCTCTTTGATGTTCCAGGCTCCTAGGATGTCATATGTAACAGATTCATTTGTTCTTTTGGATCTTTGTTGCTAGAGGGATCACAAGACACTTCTGACTACTCTGCCATCTTGGCCCTGCCTCTTCTCATAATTAATTTTTTCATTGATATTAGAGGCTATGAAAATATCAACAAAGTTACCAGAGCATGCTAATGATATGTTGTCCCTTGAAGACAAATAAGATATTACTGCCCTAGTATGCAAGCTTTAGATGGTTAAAGTAATTATATCTTTTGAGGTGATGGCACATAACATGTGTGATGGGGAAGTACTTAGTGGACATTCAGGTGGAGTACATATACAGACTGTCAACTGTAAAAAGTTATGCATCCACAAGTATGAATACGTGGAAAGTATTCTGTTGTAATCTATTGAGGGGAAATATGTATCTTGTTGAGTACTGCTGTGTGTCATTAGGTCACTAGGCCCAGTAATCTCTTGGGCCTCACACATCCCAAATGGGTATAAAGGACAACTGCACAGACTAGCAGGCTTTTGTGGTTGAGGAGTGGGGACTGTTGTGTCTGTTGAATATTCATCCAGTTTCTATCGCTATACCTAATACTTGTATTTTTTAAGCTAAGCAAACTCATAAACCACATGATTACTTATATCATTATAATTTTAGTCTTGGTTTACAGCAGGTAATTCTATAAACCAGAACGGTACAGCAAAGCATAAATCTCTCCTGCAATTAGACGAATACCTTCGCCTTATTTTCACACTGTTCTGATCAGTTGATGATACATTTGGTGAAGCTGAGGTCACGTGTAGTAACCTTCACCAAACATAAACTATACCAGTGGTTCTCAAAGTGTAGTCTGCAGAACTTGAGGGCACCAAGATCACTTCAGGAAGCCCATAGAGTCAAGATCCTTCTCATAATAATAATACTCAAGATTTACTCACTCTTTGCATTGTGTTGACATCTCCACAAAGGCAGTAAAGGTAAAACTGGTGGTTCCTTAAAAGCCAGACCAACCCCACTGCCATCAAGTAGATTCTGACTCATAGTATGTGAATTTAATCAGTAGTAACAAACTGTACAATGAATTCGAACGGTACTGGGAGAGAAAAATTCACTGAAATGATATCAGATTCTGCATTCATAACTAATGTTTAAGAAACTATGTGACTTGTTTAATCTTGGTGTACTGTCAAAGAAGTTTTATGGTTATTTAAAATGACTATACAGATATTGCTTCTTTACTCAACTACTTGTATGAGATTGGATTTTCTTCACATACTTCACCCAAAACAATATACTGCAACAAATTAAATGGAGAACTAGATATGAGAATCCAGTTATCTTCTGTTAAGCCATACGCTGAAAGATCTGAAAAAGAAGTTCCCCTTTTCTTATTTTTTTGGGTGGGGGTGTTCTTGGGAAAACATAAATATAGCTTCTAAAAATATATTACTTACATTAACATTTCATGTGTTTACTATTATATTTTAAATGATTAATAAATTCAAGTTTAGAAATCATTTTCATTTCATAATATTAAAAAACACTGCCATTGAGTCAACTCTGATTCACAACTGCTGAATAATATAGTAACTATTAATTGATATAATCCATATAACGAAGCTCTCTGGGGTCCCTAATTATTGTTAGAGAATAATGGGGTCCATTAAAAAAAATGAAATGGCTGCCCTACGTAATATATAGGAACTGTATCATCCCGTATGAAATAAAGAGAAGAATTAAAAATTATGGGCTAGTGAAATAACAGATGTAGAGAAGCAAAAAATGATAATCAAATAGAATTTTTTTTTTCCCTCATTTGGCTGGCTCTTGCAGCTAAGATAGATTTTATAACCTAAGTATTGTAAAAATATTTATCTTTACTTAAATTTCACTTTTGTTTAGAATAAGTACCCAGGCTTAATGTTTTATCCATTAAAACACATTGATCAATTATCCCAAATTCTAGCAAGACAAGTACTGGGCATGACTTGAGATAACACACAGGAAAAGATTCACTGGCCAAAGACTCCATCCTCCATTCTGAAGATACAATAAACTCTTAAAAACACAAATCTAATCTGTGTTCTGCTCTACCTTCTATTAGAATACATTCAGTTAGACTAGAGCACTTCAATGGATTCTTCACATCCTTAGGATAAAGTTCAGGCTTCTTGGCACGACTTCTAGAAACTCCTAAGATTTGACATCTTCTTACCTCTACAGTTATATCTCTTGTTATTTTACCTTTTGTATCATACTTTTCTGATTTCCCTAATGTTCCATACTCTCAGAGAATATTATTCTGTCCAGAGTTTAAACGTATTAACTTAGGATGTGAATTTATTGCTGTCATAACATTTATCATATATAAAATGCTTTCTTAAGTGTTATTTTGATCTTGTACAAATTTATAATTTAAGGGAATGAGACTGAGAGAGGTAAAGTACCATCCTCAAGACTACAATTATTAGAAGAAAAAGGGTTGTGTTTAAGCACCAGTCATCTGACTGGCTTCCATGACAATTCACTGCACTAATGAGGTTAGGAAAAGTCCTATAGCTAATGTCTACAGCACAAGTACTGTTCTGTTAATTTCAGAATTTTAAAATTTAAGCCTGTTTCAAGTGATTGATTTGTCTGATTCTGTATTACCTATTAAGTATACTGAATCACCGCAAAGATGTGTCTAATCCAGCCAATTTAACCAACTAAATTATCCTTGAGGAGCAGCATCAACTCGTTCAATATAATTATTTCTGTAGAATAGAAACTCTACTGTCTTAGATTCTGAGTGCCACTGTATCAGAAATACCAATGGGTGGCTTTGAAAAATAGAAATTTATTTCCTCAAAATTTAGAATGGTAGAAGTCTAAATTCATGGCACCAACTCTAGGGAAAGGCTTTCTTTCTCTATTGGCTCTGGGGAAAGGTACTTGCCTCTCTTTGGCTTCTTATTTGCTTAGTAATTTTCGTGTGACATATTATCTTTACCTGTGCTTACTTTCTCTCTGTGTAAGCTATTGCTTTTGTATCTCAAAAGTAATTGGTTTAAAACACAACATACACTGATACAACCTCATTAACATAACCCAAAGAAAAAAGTCCTGTTTCCCAAATGGGATTACATCCAGAGGTGCAAGGGTCTAAGATTTACAATGTACATTTCTGGGGCACACAATCTAATGCCAACCTCTTATTTACCAATCGTAGCATTTAGCCACTATGCCTCCAGGGTTTCCAGGGCTTAAGACTTTTAAAAATTTCCAATTACCTGTTTTTTCTTATGGTGTTTGTGCATTGTTAGTAATGTTTTGTATTCTTTATTCATCTTTGATTTCTTCCATAATCCACTAGTTTTTCATCAAGGTGTGGTTCAATTTTCATGTGTTTGATTTTTTTACCCTTGTTTTTCTGTTACTGATTTCTACTTTTATAGCTGTATGGTCTGAAAAGATTCTTTGCAATGTTTCATACTTTGTATTTTGTTAAAGCTTGTTTATGGCCTAATATGTGGCCTAGCCTGGAAAACGTTCCATGTGAATTGGGAAAGAAACTACACTTGGCTGCTGTTGAGTGGACTCTTCTGTGTATGTTTATGACGTCAGGTTGTTTATGGCACTTAGCTCTTCTATGTCTTTCCTGAGCTTCTTTCTGGATGTTCCACCCTTCAGTGAAAGTGGTGTGTTGAAGTCTTCTGCTATTATTGTGTTTGGTCTATTTCTTTTTTCAGTGCTGTTACAGTTCTGTGTATTTAGGAGTCGTACCAATGGATGTGTAAATATTTAATATGCTTATGTTGTCCTGATATATTGACCCTTTAATCATTATGTAGTATTCTTCTTATTCATTGTTATGGATTCTACTTTAAAGTCTTTTTCTATCAGAAATTAATATTATCATTTGTGTTCTTCTTTGAACATTGTTTGCTTGATATATATATGTACACATATATATATATACATATATTTCCATCCATTGTTTTAGCTTATTTGCATCTTTATGTCTAAGGTGAGTTTCACTTGTAGGCAGCATATAGACTGATTGTATTTTTTTTTAATCCATCTTGCCACACTTTGTCTCGTTATTGGAACACTTAAATCATTTACATTTAACACAATTATTGATAGGTATGAGTTTAGTGCTGTTATTTTGATGCCTTTTTTTGGTGTGTTGTTGACAGTTAATTTGTTCCACCTAATTTTCTGTGGTGAGTCGTTCATAGTTATGTGTTTTTTTTCATCTTTTTCATTGTTGTTGGGTTTGAATACTGAGACTTCTTTTTTCTTTTTTAATATTTAATGTGTGAGATTATTCTTTTACTCTGTGGTTACCTTAATATTTGTCCCTATTCTTCTAAATGCAAATCAGTCTTTTATTTCTTTGTATCACCTTGATTTTGTCTCTATAGGAAAGATCTATGACTGCTTTTTTTAGTCCTTTTTTTGTTATCCTGTTATCTTTTACATATTGTCATCTCTGTTTCCCTAGTTTCAGTGTTTTAGCTTCAGTTTACTTTTGTGATGTCTCTGTCAGTGATGATAACTATTTGCTCTGTCCTGTATTCTAGACTTGAATTGTTATCTGATGCTAATAATTTTCTATCCAAAATACTCCTTTTGACATTTCTTGTAATTTTGGTTCAGTTTTTGTAAATTTCCTAAATTTCTGTTTATCTGGGTATGTCCTAATTTGCCATCTTATTTGACAGACAGTTTTGCTGAATATGTATTTCTTCACTGGCAACATTTATTTTTTTTCTTCAAGGCTTTGTATATGTCTTCCCATTGCCTTCTTTCCCACATGGTTTGTGATAAGTTGTCCAAGCTTACTCTTATTGGTGCTTCTTTGTAGATTAGTTTTCATTTATCCTTAGCCACTTTTAAAATTGTCTCCTTATCTTTAGTTTTGCAAGTGTTGGTTATATATCTTGGTGTCTTTTGGGGGGATATTTTTGTGTGGAGTTCAGTGAGCATCTTGGAGAAATATCTTTCATGTATCAGGGAGGTTTTTTGTCTACAAGTCTTCAACAATCTCTCTCTATTTTCTGTACCTATGCCCCCCATTCTTGTATTCCAATCATTTGTAGATTATTTCTGTTGATAGAGTCCTACATAATTCTTAGTGTTTGTTCATTTTCTTAAATTCTTTTATCTGTGTTTTCCTAAAATATGTAGGTGTCAAGTGCTTTATCTTCAGTCTCACTGATTTCTGCCTTCTGTTGCCTCAGTTGTGCTCCTCTGACTTTCTACTGAGTTGCCTATTTTATAATTTTATTGTCAGTCTTCTGAATTTCTGATTTCTGTCTCTGTACGGTTTCTCACAGCCTGTGAAATTTGCCATAATGCTTTGTTATATTTTGCTTTATCTCCTTCCTGATCTCTTCAAGAGTTCTAAATATTAATCTTATGTGTTCTACCTCTGATAATTCCAGGAAGTTCTCTTCATCTGGAAAATTTTGTTATTCTCTGTTTAGAGAGCTTTCTGAAGCTGTTGTGGTCTTCCTCCTTAAGTGATGTGATATTGACTGTTGTCTTCAACCCATCAGTAAGTTGTTGAATTTATTTTATGATTGTTTACTGTGTTCTAGCTTCTCATTTTGTTTTGAAATGCCAAAATAGGTTGGCTAAGTGAGGTAATTTGATTGTTTACTTCTCTGAGGGTCTAAAATCCTGTCACCAGGAGGTTAGCATTATTACTAGGCATGCGAGCCTTGTGTTTATTCAGCTTAGGTGCCCAAAGAGTTGTTTAGTGAGTGTTTGGTGCAGGCTTTCCCATAGAGTCCTAGATAGCTACAGACTATTGGTGTGGTTGCAGGTATCTGGCTGTGTGCACTTAGAAAGGCCGACAGCTGACAGCTGTCCTTGAGTGTCTGTGGTGAAGAGTTGCTCCTGTTCCTTGATGCACGTAGGCAGATAGGTTTTGCTGTGTGACTATGGGTGATGCATGTTACATATGGAGTTGAAATACATTCAGTTCCATGGATCTCTTATGCTTACTAGGCTAAGGAACTATTTCTGACCTGAGTTCCTGGTTAATGTGAGCCAGTAGATAATTTTGTCCCCTCCTATTTTTAAGTTGTTTCCTTTCCAAGTCTGCAAGAATGGGTCCCTCTTCCTGCCCAGTAAATATGTCAGGCTTAGGAGCCAACTTGGATGCCATGGGAGATGTCAGGGTAAGGCTCTGGGAAAAGGGAAAAGATTTATCCCAAAGGAAAGTTTTAGATCTGTGCATGTTCAGTTAGAGGCAAGCTATTTGGCTTTTGAAGACTGAATGCCATTTTTCACTGATTTTGGAGGTCTGAGTGGGCTCTTCCCTGCTTCGTCTCTTCCACTGTGTAGGAAAGTTTCAGAACGCCACTGCTCACCTCATCATGCTCACTTCCACTCATCTGTCTGTGGAGTGTCAATTCTTGTTGGTTCAAGTCTGGCCAATCCTAGGTACCTCTGGACCTTCTTTCCCTTTCCTACTGCTTGGTGTGACTTCTCAACATTCTCTTTAATATTCAGAGCTCTTAGAACATCACATATAGTTGATTCATTTGTGTTTGGGAGGTCCTTGTTTCTAAAGGGATCCTAGGAAGCTCCCGACTGCTCTGCCATCTTGCCACACCCCTCAGGTCGGTTTTGAACAGCTGCCACATAAATTAAGCATTATGAAAACCTTAGCAATGAATAATGCCAGTCCATACATAATACTGAAGCAAATCATATAGAGTTGCTTATAATTTTGCCTATTTAAGACTACAGGAAATAGATTTAACTTTCTTTTCATGCTTTGTGTGCTTTTATGTTATTTAAATCATAAAATTATTATTATTTATTATTCAAATGATAAAATGAGTATGCATTTTCTAATAATAATTATTTTATCTAACACTAAGTTAATTTGATGCTGAGGCTGATGTAAGACTGCAACTCTTGCCACATTCCTAATTTCAAATTTTGAGCTTATCAATGCTATTTGCATTATTGTTCTTTTAATAACATACTGTAGTAAATGTTATTTGCTTAATTTTAAAACAAAGTTATTACTTAACTTTCAGGTATTTTGATGAATTAAAACAGACTGAATGACACAGTTCTCTTATAAACCCTTAAAAAGCTCATTTAGGATCTCAGTAAACTCCTCTATTATGTAAGTACCGTGGTCAATAAGTTAAGAATAATCATGAATGTAACCATAGGCAAAATATTATACAAATTGTGTTATAGCAAATTTTGTTTTGCTTTGTAGATGAAAGCTAGAAGTTGGAGCTATAGTTTATCATCTTTTTGAAATTCCATTGCTCTAGTCAATACTGTTTATATACACCTGGTTTGTTGAATAAACATACAGTGCCATTTCAGTTAATAGCCATGTGTTAAAGATTGGTTTTAAAAAATCAGCACATCTATTATTGTGAGTTTTTTTTTAAAGAAACCGTAATACCCCTACTAGTTTTGGTGCTTTTTGTAAGAATTAAATGTAAAAGATAACGACATATATTGTTCTAGGAAAAAATTTCTGTTTCCAGGTTTATTAAACTTAGGGGGAAAAGAACTCAACTATTCAAAACACTGCTTCAGAAGTATTTGAAATATAGGTTAAGCATTGCAGGTATCAAAAAGACTAGATTGTCAGAGGTCAGCTCCCTGGGGCCTACGTAATCAGGTGGTAGATTTCTGATTCCTTATGTCCAAAGAACTACTGTTGATTCTACTGTCTTTAATTACTGGAAACAGAAAGATGTGTTTCTAGTATCAAAACATACTTTTTATGCTTATCTTATTTTTTTTAACTCCATCTATCACATAAATATTTAATACCTCAAGAAGTCTGACATCTTGAAAAGGCAGGTTTCTTACCACTTACTTAAAATTTGTCTCATGTAGACTTCCAGGCTAATAACCTTCCTAAAGGAACACAAAGTAAGAAAGGTAGCATTCCATTATCGGCTTTCTTCCACTTGAAATGGAAGAACATTCTCTCTTCTAGACCCAAAGTGAACAGATAAACAATAGTTTTAAATATCCTTCTCCCTCATATAACCACTGCCACAGGCAATTATATTTATAAAAGAAATGTCTTTAAAAAAAAAGTTGAGATACACAATTTCTTATCCAAGAGAGTTTTTGGACCAGAGCTTTCTGATTTGAATGCAGATTTTATATTGAAATGTCAGTGAAAATTGAAAATATATATTTATAAATTACACAAATTTTCCAGGCTGATGGTTTTATATTCACCTAGAATTATTGTCTAAGCTGCATACGAAGTCATAGGAAGCTATAAAAATGTACGATGATTTTCCTGAGGAACTGCAGATGTTAAACTCTACCAGTTCTTCCCCACACATGGAGTAAATTAAAGTTGGCCTTAACAGTTCTTCTCAGGTGCCTAATTAATAGTGGGTCTGGGCTTTAACATATGGAGTCCCCGGGGGCACATACAGTTAAGTAGTCAGCTACTAAATGAAAAGATGATGGCTTGGATTCATCCAGAAGTACCTCAAAGGTAAGACCTGGTGGATATACCTCTGAAAAGCCACAGTCTTGAAAAGTTTATGGAGTGCCACTTTACTTGGAAGACATGGAGTTGCCATTAATCAGAACTGACTTGCTAGCAACTGGGGATTAAGTTTTAAAAACATTCTAATCTGTTGTGCATTTCCCTCCCAGAACACAGAATACCACTGGGGAGGCTTACCAAAGAGAAAAGAGAGATATATTCCCAGAGAACTATGATCCTGGATAGATCACTTGAGGTAGTTAATCCGAGGAATCTAGGAAAAGCTTCCTCAGATGCCTGAAAATCTTTCTAAGTGTTTTCTTCAAGCTTTGAAATTCAACAGTAAAATATTCACTTCATTAGGTTGCTCTTCCTTCATTACATGGAAAGTAAATACCCTTTCTTGACACTAACTCAGCAACTTTTACTAGTGGCAATTCAGACACCATGTTCTCTGACTCATATCCTCTTTCCTACCCTTTTTTATCTCTTAGACTTCGTGTTCTTGAGTAACTGGTGAACTTCCCCGTGAAAAACAGATTCCATTTTCTGACTTTCAAAAGTAAACTGATTTTTAAAAAAGCCTTGAGTTTTAGGATACTTCACTTTCTCAACTTAGTACCTTACCCGCAAGCGTATGCCAATGGCTAAAACTAAGGTGTTCTCATCAAAAGACTGGATATGCTACTTACTGACTCTGTGGCATGTTCTTAGCTTTTCTGTTACTCAATTCTTTCATTGATAAAATGGGTATCATGGTGGTAAATATTAAATGATATAGCACATGTAAATTGAAATGCCTCACCAAAGTGCCCAGCACAGAATAAGCACTTGATAAATGCTAAATCCCCGAAGTGACTGTCACTTTGTTGTATCACAGGGGCTTGCATGTTGCTGTGATGCCAGAAACAATGTCACTGATACTCAAAAATCACCTCTGGTGGACAGGTTTCAGGTGAGCTTCTAGAATCATACAGACCAGGAAGAAGGACCTACCAGTCTGCTTCTGAAAAAATTTAGGCAGTGAGAAACTTATGAATAGCAGGAAAAAGTTGTCTGCTTTAATGCTGGAAGATGAAATCCCCAAACTGGAAGGCATTCAAAGTACAGCTGGGGAAGAGCTGCCTCCTCAAATCACCTTAATGACATAGATTGAGTGAAGCTTTCAGCACCTTCGTTTACTGCTGTGGCACTACTGGAAAACAGAAAAAGCAGCTGCAAACATTCATTAGTACTTGGAATGTAGAATTTGTGAAGTATGAATCTAGGAGAATTGGGAATCATCCAAAATTCGATGAGATGCACGAACATTGATATTCTAGGCCTTAGTGAGCTGACATTGACTGATCATGGCCACTTTGAACTGGACAATCGTATGGTCTACCATGTCGGGAATGACAGATTGAAGAGGATGAATTCATAATCAAAAAGAACATTTCAATATTTTTCTTGAAGTACATCACTGTTATTCATAGGATAATATCCATACTCTTACAAGGAAGATTAGTTAATATGACTGTTAGTCAAATTTAGAAGCTAATCACTAAGGCCAAAGATGAAGAAATTGAAGATTTTCACCAATTTCTGAATCTGAAATTCATGAAAAATGCAATCAGGATGCATTAATAATCTTTGGTGATTGGAATGCAGAAGTTGGAAACAAAGAGAATGATTGGTCATTGGGCAATATGGTCTTGGTGATACAAATGATTCTGGAAATCACATATTAGGATTAACCATTGAAAACTCTATGAAGTAGAGTACTACCTGTATTTGTATATTGTCTTCATGATTCAGAATCAACTCACTGCAGCCTTTCATGTAGACTTTATAAATAATAAAGTAGATTTACACTTTTCAGTATAAAATTACCTCTTGTGTTGTGATATGAAATAAAACACACCTTAGAATGGTATATGAAAATCCCGGTGGTGTAGAGGTTAGGTGCAACAGCTGCTAACCAAAAAGTCAGCAGTTCTAATTCACCAGGTGTTCCTTGGAAATTTCCTGGGATGGTTCTACTCTGTCCTTTAGTTCATTATGAGGTGGAAGGAATCGACATGATGAAAAGGTTTTTCTTTTTTAAAAAAATAATAATAATATACACATTATAATCTTTCTTATATAAAAAATGTCTACAATGGACTGTCACCAACATTTATTGAAAGATTATTATATATTAGAAAGTTTTATGAACACATTATATGAATTAATGTAATGAATCAATGCAATTAATGTATTTAAAACCACACCATAGACCTATAAAACAAATATAATTTTTAATCTCCATTTTATAGATGAATCACAAGGTGATTAAGAGACTTGCCTGAGATTAAACACTACAAAGATTTGAATTAAATCCATCGGGCTCCTGAATCTATGATCTTAAAAATTACCCTGTACTAAGCTTAATGTCCTCAATCTTCAAACATACACAATCTTTAAACATACATAAGCAAAGAAATATGATGCCAACTGAGAGAAGTTATCCTTAGAGAGGGTTAGCAGGGAAGACAGCCAAGAATATACACCACCAAGGTATCCTAACAATCGCTTTATTTCCAGACATCAGAGGCATCACTAGCATAGTAGCTTCTAAGCCCCAATTTTTTGTTTCCCATAAGTTTTTAATGTTTCTGGCATTCTGTACCGGAAGCACTTCACAATATAAGTCAGTAGAAAATGTTCAACATTTGTTGTGATTTCTGTTCCTGGGTTTTAATTTCCACGGAATTTTAGTCCATGTAATCATTTTATTGTCCTCCAAGTCACGGAAGAAGGTGGTAATACTATTAAGCAATAATCTCCTCTTTTCTCTACTCTCAATTCTGGCTGTTGTAATGAAGCATTTTCCACATGGCTCTACAGGTGAGAAATACACACACAGGAACAAAACCATTGCAGACTTCTTAATGTAGAAACCACTTTTCTTTCTCTTTCTCTACAGGCCGGAAAGATTTGAGGAACAATTGCCTGGTATCCATTTTGGGTGTTTCCCGTCCAAGAAACACTGAGAGTTAAATGTACCACTAGTTCCTCTGCCTGATTGTTGGACATGTAACCACTTACTCTCTCGTCAGGGGAGATATGGAATGGAGAAAAACTAGAATAAAAAATAAGACCAAATTTTGGAGCAAAATGTTCAGATCTTTCCAAATGCTCAATTCAGGACCCAGGGAGCCTATTGCTCACTTTCAGGAAAGAAAACATCTTGACTGTTTTTACTGCTAATCACTGTCCTATAAACCAGTGTTGAATGCCTTGGCTGGATGCCAGTTACCAGTGGAAAACGACAAAAGAGGCAAATTGCATCAGCACAGCACAACTAGGCACCCCGAACTTACCACTTGGGCTCACACCATTTAAAGCTACTTCTGAAAATCTTATGAAGATTCTTCAGAAAAATTAGACATATGACATACAGATACAATTCTGTGTATGACTTCAGGAATAAATGGGCTCCCGATTCTTTAATTCTTATTTACAAAGATACATCTGTGGAATACTTCGCATGTTGCTTTCATGACACAGTAAGAAAAAGGATGTATTTGGTAAATTACTCTGATTCAAAGAACTGAATTTAAAGTAGTTCATACTTCAAGCAGTTCTACAAAAATATCAATCATTTGGTCAATCCATCCGTCTTAGTTATCCGGTGCTGTGTAACAGAAACATCACAAGTAGATGGCTTCAAAAAGATAAACTTTATTTGTTGCATTCCAGGAAGCTAAAAGTCCAAACTCAGGGTGTCAACTCCAGGGGAAGGCCCTCTCTGTCAGCCCTGGAGAAGAGTCCTTGTGTTTCATCAGTCTTTGGTCAGGAAGCATCTTTGTGTGGGAACCTCTTGTCTGAAGGACACGTTCTACTCCTGGTGCTGCTTTCTTAACAATGTGAGGTTTCCAGATCACTCTGCTAGCTTTTTTTCTTTATATCTCAAGAGACTACCTCAATGCACAGAACAAAATTGAGTCCTGCCCCACAGATACAACTGCCGCCTATCCACCGTCATTAACCCATAGAGGCAGGATTTCCAAACTGTGGGAATATCACACAAAACTAGGAATCCTGGACCTGCCAAATTTCCACATATGTTTTTGGGAGGAACGTAAATCAGTCCATGACACCATCCAGCTGTTCTCTGAGTGTCATTATGTCTACCATTCTGAGTACTGGTGGGGCAGAAATGATTGACACACAGTCAGTGCTTGGCTGAATGCTGGAGACTAGGTGACAGTAGTTGGGGTGGATGGGAATTTCAAACCCTGAGTAATGAGGACACTTCCAGGGTGGAGATATGTATGGAGTACAGAGATAAAATTCAGGGTTACCAGACTCAGTAGGAACTACTTGTTCTTTTGCTGTTCACTGTGTAGCTTGCTGATGGGGTTGATGAGCTCAGACTCTCATGAGTATAGTGTAAGAGATGTAGTAGGTGCTGCTATTTCAGACACCTAGCACAGTAGAATAACTAAACCACAGACTGAAGCAACTTGCTTTAAGTCTCTAACATAGTCAGGAATTTTTTAAGTACAACTTTTTAGGGGCCCAGTACTTTAACAAGACTAGGGGACTGTAAGGTTCTCCCTTTATGGGGAATAATGCAGTGCTCAGTGCTAGGCCATAGGATCCTTAGAAAGACCTATGTACAGCATCAGGGAGTGGGTGACATTCTGATGATGACAAGTCTGTAAGCACCCAGAGGACAAAATCTGTGCCTAGCCTGCCCACACACTGCGGTAGCCACTCAGTGCTAACTGTATTGCCCAGGGGCTCATAGTGGGAAATAATAAAATTTTAGACCTATTCCCCCTAGCAGGACTCTTAAAGCACAGCCTTTAATGAACTTCCAGGGAAAATGAACTTCATGGGGAAATCTGAATAAAACCAAGAAAGTAATAAAGGAAAAACAGGGCCACAGACCGTGATGCAACACCCTAATTGCAGCACTGTTGCAGAGTACCAGCTAAAACAGGCCCAGTTCCTTCAAAGAGTGGCTCGTGGACTTGAACTGCCAACTTTTTGGTTAGCAGCTATAGCTCTTAACTGCTGCTCCATCAAGGCTCTTCCTGACCCACAGATAGTGTGCACTTATAAATGTGTGCTGTTCTATGCTGCTAAGTTTGGGGTTAACTTGCTCCGCAGTGGTAGATGAGCTAACACAAGAGCTGAAGAGCATCACCTATGTTTACCTGGACATTGTTCTCAGCAACATCCACCAAATTTGTGACTGCAAGTAGAAGCAGAGCCCGAATTGCTAAAGAAGACAAAACCAAAGCACGGATAGTTTTATCACATAATCAAGTTTGACGTATTTTTTAATGATGCTTTCAGAAAACACAGCTACATAAAAATGGAAATTGTAGATGAAAATTTGAAAATATACCCTTTACTAATTGATGTAAATTCCTTGCCACAAGTGAGGACAAGAGAAAGAGTGGTATAAATATAACTCAATATACAATAAATTGGTATTTCTAAGAAATCTTTTCTTCTTAAATTTGCCTTCTAGCAATTCTGCATAGGTTAAAAAATAAAGAAATAAAGGAAAATTGGAGAAACAGTCAATTGCCTTTAGAACTCTTGGAGAGAACTTTTCTTTAGTATCTCTGCAGGCTCTTCAGTAGATTCCTTTGTCCTGTTTTGCTTGTTTTACTGCATGTTTGATTTATTAGTCAATAAATGTATTCATCTGCTGGATGTCTAAAAAACCAAGTCCAAAAATGTGCGTTTATTACTCTACTTTCTTGTTTTTTCTAATAATTTGTTTTTAAGTCATTGAATGATTTTTACATCAACTTATTTGCTAAAGATACGTAAGATCTTTTATAGTGCTAAGACATACATAAAAGAAGACATGTATGGTGCAGAGATGGCAATTAATGTACGCCCAGTTGTCCTAGATCAGTAGCATTAAGTTTAGGTATGCATTTCCCGATACCCTAGGCAAAAAGGGACTATTGGGTTACATCTCCCAGCTAGTTTTTCTTTAAGGTCCCCCGCTACATACTTCCTTCCTGCTTGCCTTGCCAAAGTTTCTGGCTTGTTCTGGATTCAGTACCTCTCTCTGTCTTGTCATCTGACCTCTGGTTCTTAGAATCTGAGCCAGCAGTTTACCTGATGATCTTGGGATTCATAGATCTTCATAACCTGAGAACAAGAGTCCTGCTCCCCAACCTGCCCATCCTAGGTTCCCCAGCCCCTGAAGCTATGTGAATCAGTAGAAACTTTGTGATCTTGTCTGCTGATCTTGATATTCCTCGACTTTTACAGTCTGTGAGTGGAAGCTCTGCTCTCAAATCTGCCAGTCTTGGGTTTGCCAGCTTCTGTGGCTGCATGATTTGGTAGAGACCTCTATTCTGATCTACAGACTTGGAGTCTTCCATCCTCTACAATCACATGAGCTGCTTACTTGTTATCCCTCTCTCTGTCTGTATATTTATACTCTTTACAGGTTTCAAATCTGACTCTATGGCACTTGGCTTGGCTGGCTTATGGGTTTTATTTCTCTAGAGAATCCAACCTAAGACAATCACCTTTTACCGCTCAAGAAATTAAAAGGAAAGAGAAGGGAGCAAAGAGAAAAGACCTCATAACATCAAGAAAGAGTTCCAGGAACAGAGCTCATCTTCTGGACCCAGAGTCCCTGCATGGAGAAGGTCCCAGTCCAGGGAAGATTGATGAAAAAACTGATGGAGAAAGTCTTTCCCTGGAACTGACACCCTGAATTTATAATTTTAGCTTATTTAAATATGAAGAAATAAACTTCTGTTTGTTAAAGCCATCCACTTTTGGTAGCTCTCTTATAGCTGTACTAATGAACTAAGACAAAATTTATTTTAAATGTCTTAGTTATCTAGTGTTGCTATAACAGAGATACCACAAGTAGATGGCTTTCACAAAGAGGAATTTATTTTCTCACAATAAAATAACCTAGTGGTCCAAATTCAGGATGTCAACTCCACAGAAAGTCTTTCTCTGTTTGCTCTGGAGGAAGGCCTTTGGTGACAATCTTCTCCTGGGCTAGAAGCTTCTGAGGCACAGGAACCCTGGGTCCAAAGTGCGCCCTCTTAACCACTTTGTTGTTTTCTAGGTGAAAGTATAAAGTGCAAATTAATTACAGCCTCAAAATTTCATACACAAATTGTTTTGTGACATTGTTGTGATTCCTGAAGTGTGTCGTCACTCTCTCTTTCCCTTTCCACCCTGGGTTCTCTGTGGCCATTTTTCTACTTTCCTGTTCCCTCCTGCCTTCTCATCTTTGCTTTTGGGCAGGTGTTACCTGTTTAGTATCCTACACTTGACTGAATTAAGAAGTACATTCCTCACATGGGTCATTGTTTTACAGGCTTGTCTAATCTTCGACTGAAAAGTGGACTTCAGGAGTGGCCTCATTTCTAAGTTAGCAGAGTGTACAGGGGCCACAGTTTCAGAAATTATGTGCCCAGTCTCTGTCAGGTCAGTAAGTCTGCTCTTTTCTTTGGGGAGGGAGGGGAAGGAGGAGTTTTTGTCACATTTTTCTCCTGCTCTGTCCAGAATCCTCTGTTGTGATACCTGTCAAAATAGTCAGTGGTGGTAGTTGGGCATCAATCTAGTTCTTCTAGGCTCAGACTGGTAGACTCTGTGGTTCACGAAGTCCACTAGTCCTTTGAACCAATATTTTCTCTGTGTCTTTGACTTTTTTTACTCTTGTTTGCTCCAAATGTGATGGGACTGATAGACATATTTTGCACAGTTGTGCACTAGGTTTTAAGACACAAGGTGATACTCAGGATGTAGAACATTTTGTTTTTTATTGAACTTTAGATGAAAGTCAACAGAACCAGTTTCTCATTAAACAGTTAGTAGACATTGTTTTCTAATATTGTTTGACAGTGTCACGACATGTCAATACTCTCCCTTCTCAACCTTGGGTACCCTTTCACTAGCTTTCTTGTCCACGACTGTCTTCTAGTCCTTGGTCATAGGCTGTGTGCACTTTAGTTTTATTCCAGGGGCCTATATAATCTTTGGATGAAAACTGAAGCTCAGAAATGACATTATTTAACTGAAAGTCTATCTGGAGGCAAAAATCTCAGGGTTTCTCCGGTCTCCATCAGGATCATTAGTCTAGTCTTGTGTGCATGTGTGTGTTGAGTGAAAGTTTACAATTCGAGTCAGTTTCTGGTACAAAAACTCACACAACTTTGTTATGTGACCCTAGCTGTCCTCCCCACACTACAACAGCGCACCCCTCCCCTCCACTCCAAATTTCCCACATCCTTTTGACAGGTTCCCGTCCCTTTGTTTCTTTCTCACCTCACCTCTAGTTTCAGTTCTGGGCTAACAGAGAGTTCTAGGGTCATGTCTTCTGGCCCTGCAGTCTGTCATTACTTCAAGTCTGGTCTTTTTAGTAGAGGTCAAATTCTGAACTCCACATTTCTCCACATTTCTCAGTTCTGTCCCGCTGGTCTACATGTCTGTTGTGGTAGCAGTAATAAGCTGTTTTGACTACAGTGGCAGTGAAATAGTTTCTAAAGTCAAGTAGCATGAGGTTTTCCACTTTGTTCTTTTTCAGTAATATTTTACATATCTGAGGCTTTTTCCTTTTCCATATGAAATTAGTAATTTGTTTCTCCATCTCATTAACAATTCCACTGGAATTTGGGTAAGGATTGCATTGTATCTGTAGATCACTTTAGGTAGACTAGTCGTTTTCACAATGTTGAGTCTTCCTATCCACAAGCAAGGTAGGTTTCTCCACTTATGTAAGTCTCTTCTGGTTTCTTGTAGTAGTGTCTTGTAGGTTTGTTTTGTGTGTTGGTGGGGGAGGGGTTCTTACATGTCTCTCTTTAGATTTATTCCTAAGTATTTTATCTTGGGAGCTATTGTAAATGGTATTGATTCAGTGATTTCCTCTTCAGTGTTCTTTTTGTTGATGTAAAGGAGTCTAACTAATTTTTGTATATTAATCTTATATCCCTGCCCTGTTATTTTGCTGAAAGCTTCTGTTAGTTTCAGTAGGTTGTGTGTGTGTGTGTGTGTGTGTGTGTGTGTGTGTGTGTGTGTGTGTGTGTGTTCTTTAGGGATTTCTGTATATACGATCATATGATCTGCAAATACAGATACCTTTACGTTTTCCCTACCAATTTGGATGTGCTTTATTAATTCTTCTAGCCTCATTGCTCTGGCTACAACCTCCAGGACAGCACTGAATAGAAGTAGTAACAAATAATATCTGATCTTTCTTCGTGAGTTAGAAGTAGAGCATTTTCTTTACCAACTATGCTATGTCAACTGACCTAGATGTCCTCTGAGACCATGCTTCCCAGTCTTCAGCTCCAGTAACTCAATCCCTCAAGTTATTTGGTTGTGTGAAAAAGCTTCTATGGCTTTGCCTTGGTCAAGTTGTGCTGACTTCCCCTGTACTGTGTGCTGTCTTTCCCTTCACCAAAGTTAACTCATCTACTACCTCATTAGTGTATAAATGCTGTGGCTGCTAACCAAAACAGAGTTTGAATCTACCAGGTGCTCCTTGGAAATTCTATAGAGGCAGTTTTAATCTGTCTTATAAGGTCAATGTAAGTCAGAATTGACTTGACAACAACAGGTTTCCTTTGTGGTTTTTGTTTGTTTGTTTTTACTATCTCAGTAATTATCATTCTTGGTCCCACCTCTCCCTCATAACCATCAGGGATTGCTTTATTTTGTGTGTAAATCTTTTCTTGGGCTTTTATAACAGTGATCTCGTGCAGTATTTGTCCTTTTATGATTGACTTATTTCACTCTGGACAATGCCATCCAGATTCATCATTGTTGTATGCTGTTTTAAGATTCATTACTGTTCTCTACCACTGTATAGCATGCCATTATGTGTATGTAGCATACTTCTTTAATCCATTCATCTGTTGATAAGCACTACATTCTTTCCATCTTTTTGCTATCATAAGTAAAGCTTCAGTGAACACGGTTGTGCAAAATTCTATTCTTGTGATAGCTGTTATTTCTCTAGAATATATTCCTAGGATTGAAATTGCTGTATCATATGGCGTTTCTAGGTTTTTAAGAAGGCATCATATCTTTTTTCCATAGTTATACCATTTTACATTCCTACCAGAAATACATAAGAGTTGCAATCTCCCTACAATCTGTCCAACACGTGTTATTTTCCGACTTTTGATGGTTGCCACTATCGTCGGCATAAGGCAGTCCTGACTGCAGCTTTGATTTGCATTTTTCTAATGGCTAATGATTGAGAATGTTTCCTTATATGTTCGTTAACTGTCTGAATGTCTTCTGTGGTGAAGTGTCTGTTCATATCCTTTGTTCATATTTCAACTGGATTATTTGTCATTTTGTTGTTGAGGTGTTCAAGTATTCTGTAGATGTTAGAGCTTAGTAGACCTTTGTTGGATATGTCAAAGGCACTTTTTTTCCCCAGCCTGTAGGTTCTCTTGTTACTCTTTTGGTGAAGTCTTTTGATGATCGTTTAAGTATTTAACTTTTAAGAGTTCCCAGTTACTTAGTTTATCTTATGGTATTTTTGCATTGTTAGTTATGGTTGGTTTGCATTATATTTATGCCATGTTTTAGGGCCCCTAGCATTGTCACTATTTTTTCTCCCATGATCTGTATCATCTTACACTTTACATTTATGTCTTAATTTATTTTGAATTAGTTTTTGCATATGGTGTTAGTTATGGGTCCTGTTTCTTTCTCTCTCTTTTTTTTTTTTTTGCAGATGGACATCCGGTTCCACTGGTACCATGTACTAAAAAGACTCTTTCCTCCCATTTAATGGACTTTGGTCATTTATCATATGCCAGATGACCACAGGTGGATAGATTTATAATGTAGGTTCTCAAGCCTATTCCATTGTTTATACCTGCCAAGAAATTGGATTACTATGCAACACATGCTGCCTTTGTTTTCTAAGAGGGAGATTAAGATTCCAGTAAGGCTTCAACCGCTAATTTTTATGTTCTAGTTGCTGTTAAGGTCACCAACATTTTTAAAAAATTGATTTTTTGGGCTGTCCTTCATCAGCCATGTGAGTAAACCAGTCAGAACTGGTTTGAAGCCCTGAGTAAGACACAGTCTCTGACCACAGACAGTTTACAGATCTTGTTGGGTATCTCTTTATTAAACAGACTCATCTATATACAGTTTGTTCTGAAATCAATTCAATTTTTTTCAGTTATCATAATAGTATCTATTTTGCAACTGATCATTCTTGTCCATTAAAGCCAGCCAACAGAACAGACACATCTTAATTGTTTTATTTATTTTTATTTGCATTGTCATGATAACTGAATTAAGCTGACTTATTAAAATCTGATATACTATAATTAAGTTATTATAATGTTAAAAATACTTAATTTCATAAGAATGGCTGATTTAATGATATCGCATTCTTGGGCTGACAAAATCTTTCTTTAAGAGAAAGCAGAGAGAGATGAGAGAATGGAAGATTTTAAATGTTGGACATTTACATGAATAAAAGTTATCTTAATTTCAAGAAAATACAGGTCATAGTTGGCAGATGCAATGCATTACAACACTTGATAGAGGAGTGTAATGAAGAGCTGTCCTCTCCTGTGTTCAGATCCACAGAATAAAAAAAAGTGAAAGTCTTTTATTTAAATGACTATTTTATCTATATCATACTCTTCTATTGCAAAGACCTTTTAATTCAATGGTAAGCAAAACAGAATGTGCTGTTAAATATGCATTTGAACACATTTGTGTCATACTAAACCTGGGGTAGCAATCACTTAGTCCTTGATGGCTCTTTCCTTCATTGTGTAGTATAGACTACAGCATGATGGTTTCCACTTCGTAATTTAAAAAAGAAGTAGAGGAACATTTTTTTCTTCGGTGATAATTTACATGAAATACCTCCTTTATCCTCTGATCAAGGTCCCAGTGTGGCACAACAGATTTATTGCATTCTTCTATTCAACTCAATGGCAATGGTTTTGTTTGTTTGTTTGTTTGTTTTTAATTAACCTAAAGGAAACCCTGGTAGTACAGTAGCTAAGAGCTATGACAGTTAACCAAAAAGTTGTCTGGTTCCTCTGATCTCATGCTGATACAGTCACCCATTTATACAGGCCCTTCTGTCTCCTAGGCTCATTTTTCTTCATGTCTTTGATGTTCTCAGTCATCACCTATTCCAGATGTGCTGGGACCATTTGCTGTACTTCAGATGGCAGCTTGCTAGCTTTTAAGATCCCAAATGCCACTCACAAATATTGGGGGGAAGACTCACTTAGCTAAAGACTAGTTATGCCAGTTGACCTCAATGTCTCCTGAAAACATGGTCCCCAGGCCCTCTTCCCTACTACTCTGTCCTTTGGCATATTGGGTTGAGTTTAGAAAACCTTTCAGTTTATGATGTATTCCAGTTATGCTGATCTGCTCTCTACTGCGTGCAGTCACTCCCTTCACCTAACCAAACTCTTACCGACTATCTAATCTTTGAACATCCTTCCCCCTTCCTCCCCACAGTTGTACGCATCACAGAGACTTTTCTTCCTGCACGTAAGTCCATTTTTAAATCCTTATAGCAGAGGTCTCATACAATACTTGTCTTTTCATAGCTGACTAATTTCATTCAGCACGTTTTCTAGTTGAAACTAGGTTATGAGATGCTTTCTAAACTCATTGTTGTTCTTTATCCTTGCATAGTGTTCCACTGAGTACATGTTCTGTAGTTTGTTTATCCATGCATCTGTTGATGGGCACCCAGGTTGATTCCAGCTTTTCGCTGTTGTGGACAGTGCTGCAATAAATATTCGTGTGCATGTATCTGTTCATGTCACTGCCTTTACTTTTGTAGGATGTATTCCGAGCAGAGGCGTTACTGGAACATACGCTATTTCTATTTCTAGCATTTTAAGGAAGCACCAAGTTGCTCTCCATGGAGGTTGTACCCTTTTGCAATCCCACCAGCAGTGTAGGAGAGTTCCAATCTCTACACAACCTCTCCAGTATTTGTTGCTATGTGTTTTTTGGATTTTTGCCAACCTTGTTGTGATGAGATAGTATCTCATTGAAGGTTTGATCTGAATTTTTTTTAATTTTTATTTTTATTTAACATAACTGAGTGAAAATGTACATTCACATATAAATTTACATGCCCACCTATATGCAGCTTCCTGCTCTCCCTGTCCGGTGACTGCACACTATTCCTCTCTGCTCCATACAGGTCTCATCCTCCCAACAGTCTCCTTTCCCCTCCTCTCCGTCCACTCCCCTTCCTCCAGCCAGAGGTCAGCAAGATGATATCCTATAGATGTATAGAAACATAAAGTGCTTCCAACATATGGTCACTCTGCATTGCCAAGTGCAATCCATTCCTGTCCAAAGAGTGGACCTTTGTTATAATTTATGGGAAAGGGCAGCATCAGGGCAGGGGGCCATGTTCTCAGAGGGACCCCAAAACCGCTGGACCATCACTTGAGGTCTTTTAGTGGAGATCTAATGATGCACCTCTTTTTGTTCTTGTGTTGCCAGTGAGGCTCCTCTCTGTGAGCTCCGTCGTGGCTATCACTGGTGGAGGCTGGGCACCATCCGGTTCTTCTGGTCCCAAGTCGATGTAGGCACCCATTCTGTCTGTCTTCTCGGTTGTCTTTACCACATGCCATTTTGGCCCTCGGTGAGCATCCGTTCCTGCTGAGTTGGGACCATTTGCTGTGTCCTCGGATGGCAGCTTGGCAGCTTTTAAGACCCCAGACGCCACTCACCAATGTGGGGTGCAGAGAGCTCTCTTAGCAAAATGCTAGTTGTGCCAATTGGCCTGGAATTTGCCTAAGAGCATGGTCCCCCACCCCTCTCCCCAGCTACTCTATCCTTGCAGTATTGAGTTAAGATGGAAGGAGTACTCAAGTTATGCTGAAGTCCACTTAATGTCGTTCTTGTTCCTAATGTGTGCTGTCACTGCTTTCTCCAAACTAGATTTCTAGTAACTATCTAAACTAAACCCTCCCCCCCTCGCCCTCCCTCCCTCCCCTCCCTTGCAGCTGTCAAAGAGTCTTTTCTTCTATACACAAGTCTGTTTTTGAGATCTTATTGTAGAGGTCTCATACAGTATTTGTCCTTTTGTCACTGACTACTTTCACTCAACATAATGTCTTCCAGTTGAAACCAGGTTAGGAGATGTTTCCTGAAATCATCGTTATTCTTTATCATTGCGTAGTGCTCCATTGAGTATATGTACCACAGTTTACCTATCCATTCTTCTATTGCTGGGCATCTGGGTTGATTCCATCTTTTCGCTATTGTGGACTATGCTGTGATAAACATTCTGGTGCATGTGTTGGTTGTTGTGAAAGGCCTTGAATCTGTAGGATATATTTCAAGTAGTGGAATTACTGGGTCAAATGGTATATCAATATCCATTTTTTTAACGAAGTGCCAGATTGCCTTCCAAAGAGGCTGGACCATTTTGCAACCCCACCAACAGTGTAGGAGGGTTCTATTTTCTCCACAGCCTCTCCAGCATTTGTTGTTTTGTGTTTTCTGGATCATGGCCAATCTTGTTGGGGTGAGATGGTATCTCATTGTTGTCTTGATTTGAATTTCTTTAATAACTAAAGATCGTGAACATGTCTGCATGTGTTTTTTGGCTGCCTGGATCTCCTCTTTAGTGAAGTATCTGTCCATCTCCTTTGCCCATCGTTTAATTGGATGGTTTATCTTCTTCTTCTTGATATTTTGTAGTATCTTATAGATTATGGAGATCAGGCGTTGGTCTGACATAGAGTTGCCAAATATTTTTTCCCATTCTGTGGGTGCTCTTTTAATTCTATTAATAAAGTCTTTGGATGAGCAAAAGTGTTTGATTCTTAATAGTTCCCATTTATCTATTTTCTCTTCTGTTGTTTGAGGTTTCTTTGACAGATTTTGGAGTCTGTCCTCATTGTGTATTAAAACTTCCATTGTTGTTCCTACCTTTTCTTGGATGAGCTTTATCGTTTTATCCAGTGCAGTTGGCTTTTGTATAAGGTGTAAGATATGGATCTTGATTCAGTTTCTTGCAGATGGATAACCAATTTTGCCAGCACCATTTGTTGAAGAGACTGTTTTTACCCCAGTTTAATGTCTTAGGGCCTTTGTCGAATATCAACTGTTCATAGGCAGATGGTGTCATCTCTGGGGTCTCAATTCTGTTCCACTGATTGATCTGTCTGTTCTTGCACCAGTACCAGGCTGTTTTGACCACTGTGGCAGTGTAGTGTGTTCTAAGGCTGGGTAATGAGAGGCCTCCCAGTGTGTTCTTCTTTAGTAGTACCTTACTTATCCGGGGCTTCTTCCCTTTCCAAACAAAATTGGTGATTTGTTTCTCGATCTCATTAAAAAATGATGCTGGAACTTGTATTGGGATTGCATTATATAAATAAATTGCTTTGGGTAAAATAGACATTTTCACAATGTTAAGTCTTCCTATCCATGAGCAGGGTAGGTTTTTCCATTTATCTAAGTCTCTCTTAGTTTCTTGTAGTAAGGGCTTGTAATTCTCTTTATAAAGGTCTGTTGTTTCTCTGGTTAGATTAATTCCGAGGTACTTTATCTTCTTAGGGGCTATTGTAAATGGTATTGATTTAATAATTTCCTCCTTAACAGTCTCGTTGATAGTATAAAGGAAACCTACTGATTCACTTATGTTTATCTTGTATCCTGAAACTTTGCTGAACTCTTCTATCAATTTGAGTAGCTTACTTATAGATTCCTTGGGGTTCTCTGCATATACAATCATATCATCTTGATCTGAATTTTTTTAATAGCTAAAGGTTGTGAACATTTCCTCATGTGTCTTCTGGCTGCCTGGATGTCCTCTTCGGTGAAGTGTTTGCCTGTCTCCTTTGCTCAGAGCTTAACTGGGTTATTTACCATGTTGGTATTTTGAAGTACCCTGTAGATTATGGAAATCAGGTGTTGATCTGACATGTAGTTGCCAAAGATTTTTTCCAGTGCCATAGGTAGTCTTTTAACTCTCTTGATAAAGTCTTTGGATGAGCATAAGTCTTTTTAGTAGTTCCCATTTATCTATTTTCTGTTGTCTGCATTTGGGGCTAGATTTTGTAGTCTGTCTAAGCCATGTATTAGAGCTTCCATTGTTGTCCCTATGTTTTCTTCCATGATCTTTATCATTTTCTGTTTGATATTTAGGTGTTGGATCCATTGGGTGTTAGTTTTTATGTAAGGTGTATGATATGGATCCTTTGTCATTTTTTTGCACTTGGATATCCAGTTTTACCAACACCATTTGCTAAAGAGATTGTTTTTACCCAAGTTTACAACCTTTGGGCCTTTGTGGAATATCAACTATTCATAAGAGGATGATGATATTTCTGGAGTCTCTATTCTGTTCCACTGGTCTATATGTCTGTTTTTGTATGAGTACCAGGCTGTTTTGACTACCATGGCAGCATGGTAGCCTCTAAGGTGGGGTGGATTAAGGCCTCCCACTGTATTCCTCTTCTTCATTAGTACTTTGCATATCTAGGGTTTCTTCCCTTTTCAAACAAAGTCGGTGGTTTTTTTATTCATCTCATTAAAAGATGACACTGATAGAGTCCCACATCCTTCTTCATTTTTCTTATTTCTTTTATCTGATTTCTCCATGTAAATACTGGTGTCAGTTGCTTTGTCTTCAGACTTGCTAATTCTGCATTCTATTTCCTCCATTCTGCTCTTCTGGCTTTGCATTGGATTCTCTAACTCTGTCATTTTATTCTCTGTCTGCTGGATTTCAGATCACTGATGTTCTAGAAGTCCATATAGCTTACTTGATTTTTCATTTTGTGCTGCTGCATTTTGTTGAATTTATAGGAGGCCTCAATACATAATTATTTTGTACTCAACCTCTGATAGTTTCAGAAAGACTTCTTCATCTGGGAAGTTTTTTGATTATTTTGGGAGTTTTCCGGAACCACAGTGGTCTGCTTCTTTAAATGATTAGTTAGTAACCGAAAAGGTGTTCATTGTCTCCCATGTTATACCAGTGGCAGCTATGGTGTAGCTCTAAGAAGGGAGTGAGTAAAGGCACTGCTAGACTTGTCTGCCTGCCATTGCTGCATTCTCTAGGGATACAGGACTTGTGTATAGCTTCCCTAGTAATAGAGACACTGTCAAGCCCTGCTTTGCATAGTAGGCGGCTTCTGTCATGCTCTCAGGCTTGGCAGTCCCAGTGCCAGGCTCCTGGTTAACAAAAAGAAGATCCATACCTGTAATCCTCTCAGCTACTGCACCAGCAGAAACAGACCCACTGTGCCACTATCTTGCCACAGAGGTGGTTTTTCCCTTCTGTTGCCCACTCTGATCTCACAACCCTATGCCTGATCTTGGTGCTCCAAGAATGCCCATGCTACTCCATTCAGTTGTTTTTCTAAGCCTTAGTTCTCAGAGGGAATCGAGGAGACATGATATTTTTTTTTTTCTTTTGGTACTGATATAAATGTTGGTGGTTGGATCCCATCCAGCTGTGCTTCAGAAGACAGCACTGGTAATGTGCTTCTGTAGAGATCACAGCCAAAGAAACTCCATGAGACAGCTCTACTGTGTAACACATATGATACCCATGAGTCAGAAATGACTCCAGGGCCATGGGTTTGTTTTGTTATCCCGGTATATGCACTATATGTCATAGCGTAATACAAAAGAGACCACCAAAAATAAAATAAAATAAAATAAAAAAGTCCCTTACTATCAAGTGATAGTGACCCCACAGTACAAGGTGGAACTGTCCCATGGAGTTTCCAAGGAGTACTTGGTGGATTTGAACTGCTACCATTTTAGTTAGAAGCTGTAGCACTTAACCACTAAACTACTAGAATTTCCAGTGACTGACCAAACAGTCAGGGACTTCTCTCCTAGACCCTTGTACAAGGTGGCTTCAGAGGGTTGGTTTTACTGGTGGAAACATGTTAGTTAGCAGCAATGTGCTTTCTTTTCCTCTTCTCCTTCTTTCCATCATATATAAGGAAATAAACCCTCTGAGTTCAAGAATTGAAATATAGGCAGTATCTGGGTATCTGAGTTGCTGTTTGGAGAAAATTCCTAAGAGAAATCCATCTGTATTGCATCTGACAGTAAGGCAAGCAAAAAAAGCATCATTCTTGTTTATTTTTAACTGCTGGTGAGCCCCTTCCCCTTTCTCTCCTGTGCTGAGCTGACTAGTGCTTACCACCTGCTTGGTCACTCTTTCCTCTGGCAGATAGCATGGGATGCTGTGGCTGGTTTTGCAAGGAACCTTCTAGGAGACTTACTGGTCACCCAGTCTAAGGACATACTCAGTTGAGAAAGTGACCCACTGAAGGGCCCTAACACATCTTCAGCACTATGAGCAGTGCTGACCACACCTTTCCTAGGGTGAAATTCATGGATTCTATACAGATTTTAAATAGGATGAAGATAATTCCTATGGAGTACAGGAGGGTCCTATGTGGAGTCTCTCTCATTGAGAATCAGTACCTATTAAGCCATGAAACCTGACACAAGAAAATTTTCTGTGTCTTTAAACAATCTAGAATCCTAAAATAAATAAATTCTAAAATAAAATAATTCTAAATAGAGAACACTGGCTTGTTCTCTAATGCAGAGCCACCCTGGTGGCACAAACGGCTTGCCCTCAGTTACTCACCTAAAGGTTGGCGGTGGAATCCACCCAGTGGCTCCTCAAAAGAAAGGCCTAGTGATCTACTTCCATAAAAATTACAGCCAAGAAAATTACCTGGTGAGTTCTACTTGGTAACACATGGAGTCATCATGCATCAGAATCAACTCATTGGCTTTTTTTCTCCTAGCTCATACTTCTCTGAGAAATAACACATGCCATAAGTAAATAGGTAGATTTTGTTGAGTAAGAAAATAATTCTACTATAATTATGTCTGATTCATACTGTGTATATTAGAGTACTATGCAGTACTCTAATTTGTCTGAGGTAAGGCAGAAACCATAGGTAAAAGTCAGATTGCAGAAGCTAGTAAAAATTGTTTTGATAGTAGAGTTGTTGACTATCAAATATATTGAGTCATCAATATACCTTAGGGTGATATCTCTCTGAAGAGTAATCTACCTGAAGGAGATTTAGACTTGTTCCATGATAGATTGATTACGACTCTTTATCATTGTCACAGTTTCCCAGTGTTGCAGTAACAGAAACACAACAATGAGTGGCTTTGAAAAACAGTTATTTGTTTTTTTCACAGTTTTGGAGGATGTAAGTCCAAATCAGTGTTTTGGTCCTATTGATTCCTTTCTAGAAGGCAGTCCCAGATATTCATTTGTTCCGTGTATTCCAGGAGACCTTATATGGGGTCTGCCCAGCATCAATATCTCAGTGTCTAATCTACTCTTTTTATAACTTAGAGCAATTAGATTTAGAACATCTTCCTCAGGTACAATTGAATAAACATAACAAAGTAAACTATTTCCACAGAGGATAACATCCACAGATATTGGAGTTACTGTTCCAACATATACTTTGGGGTAACTCAATTCAATCCGTAACAACCATAACCTCAGATAACTAGATAAGGAGGTAAAAAAATTGTAAAAGTAGTATGAAAAACATAGGGAAGGCTGAGTGGGTATCACTGAATGCCACAGCTGCCTATTCAAACCCATACCACCTCCCTAGCTAATACAAGTGTTCAGAATATGTACATTTTAATTATCTATCCTATTATACAATATTGAAGGCCAGCAAGTCCCACCAAGTGATGAATGATAAATTTGTGATGAATGGCCTTTGACTCAATTCAGAGCGGTAGACCGTGCCAGGGGTGCTAATTTCAGCAAGGGAACGGGATGTTTGAGGGGGTCTTATCTCCATGATCTGGAGCAGCCATTTTGCTAAAGTAGTTGTACTTCTGTGGTAAAGCATCTTGGTCAAGGAATGAAACTCACTAATGAATATGGTCTGAACTGTGGACCCAACGTAAGTTCCTGGTAGTTTGTACCAGATTATCAGCACTGTTTGTTGGTAACAGGGAATCATGGGGAGACTCTGGGAAGGCTTTGCCTTTGGGGCTTATTCTACCTCCACATTAAATGTACATTGTCTTCCAGGTGTAAGAAACTTCATCTGAGACTCCACTCCATGCATCTAGTTGTGAGGTACTCTGTGTGGATATTGGAGGTTGTCAGATCAACTTGCCAAAGGAGGACAAGTGACACTAGCACTGTCACTCAGGCCTCCTATTGCAAGGTGGTCTCTGGTTGCAATGCTCTCCTCCCTTTAATGCTGTCATTATGTGGTATCTTTTTTTTTTTTTTGCACTAAACATGCAGGCTTGTGAGCAGGGTCATTTTAGCTCCCTGAGTTTCCTTCGGTAATTACAACTTATCCTACCACATGCCAGTGAAGCATCTCTCTCTCCATGGTCTTTCACAATATTAGGGCAGTGGAATACATCCCATAGAGGTGAAATGATTAAGACCTTACAAAACTTTTTGTTGGGAAAAGAAACAGTATAATTTAAACAAACTTCAGTCAATTTAATAAGTTGTACAGGTTACCCAACAAGATAAAAATTCTCTTTTTCAAAGACATATTTAAATACTGACAGAAAGAAAAAACAACTAAAAGATCGTTTCTAGACACTGGCTGATTGTTTGCTTTGAAACAACTAATATGTACTCTGTGCTGATCAGTGGGCCAAGTACTTAATGGGTACTCATTCTTTCATTGAACAGATACTGCTGAATACCTTCTTGATGGCAGGAAATGTTTTGGATGCTGAGGATCCATCACATTTAATCATCTCAGTCACCTATGAGCTGCTATACATTCTCATTCTACAGACATTGAAAGTGAGGTTATTGAACTTAATTTTGTCTTACTTAACTAGAGTGGCTATAACAGAAGTATCACAAATGGATGGCTTCAGCAAAGAGCAATTTATTTAGGCTGGAAGCCCAAATTCATGGTGTCTGCTCCAGGGGAAGACTTTCTCAGTCTGCTCTGGAGGAAGGCCCTTGTCATCAATCTGTCACTGAACTATGAGCTTCTCTGCACAGGAACTTGAGTCCAAAGGATGTAGGCTCCTCTCCCAGCACTACTTTCTTGATGTATGAGGTCCCCGACTCTTTGCTTGTGAAAGGACCCCCAACAGGGGAGACTCCTCCTCAAGTCACAGGTGACGGCGTAACCCCAATCAGTCACGAAGTCTGCAGCTTGATGCAACAGCAAGAGGCTTTTATTCCAGCGCGCTGGGGCTAAATCCATACTCTTGTCAGAGTAGAGGGAATGGGCCCCGAACAAGAAAAGTACAGAGTATATAAAGGCAGGGTCTTACATTCTTGGGGGAGGTGGGGTTGGGGAAGGTTCCGCATGGGGTTGGTTTGTATTAGCTCAGGGCTAAGGCGGATATTTCGGGTGCATTTACTTCCTGGTATTTCTGAAACTAGGCTTTCTGGGTAAGTTCCTTCTTGTTATTCCCGAAACCAGCCTTTTTGGGTAAGTTCCTAGAGCTCTGAAGGGGGATTGGTTCTATATTGTCCTATTGTTTCTAAAACTAGTTCTTGTGGTTAGGGAAGTGGCCCTTCTCGTTTTCGTTCAACAGTCAGGAATGTATGGGCTGAGTGCTCCGGGGGGTAACTAGAGGAAAGTTGTAAAAAGATCTTTTTCCTTACAACAAATTTTTCCCTAACACTTGCTTCCATTTCCTTTTATCTCTTGTAAGTTAAAACTCGCCCATACTCTAGGGAAACCTCTTTTACATTGGATCAGAGATGCAACCTTAGTAAGGGTGCTACAATCCCACCCTAATCCTCGTTCACATAAGCTTACAAAGTGAAGGGCAACCATACAATGCTGGTTCACTTAAATTGATAACACACATTTGGGGGCCAGGGGGACATAATTCAATCCGTGACAGAATGCATTGCACTTAATCATCTCAATTACCTATAAAACGATGCATGTTCTCATTTTACAGATGGTGAAAATGAAATTGTTGAAGTTAACATACTTTGGCTTGGTCTCATAGCACAACTCCAGGAATCTAGTTCTATGTGTTAGCTCTTTGATACTGTCTTAGTCTTCATAAGCCACAGTATGCCCCACCCCCTTGGAAAGTTGGCATGGTGGTGTTCTCTGGTCTCATACAGCTAAGGACTAAAGGAAATGATGGATCTCAAAATGCTTTGCAAGCTACAAAGTGCTATGTAAATGAAAGCATTATCATTACACGGGTAAGTACGTTTGCAAAAACAAACAAGTAACATATTTCTGAAATGTTTCCATTGTTTCCTTTCCATTTGTAAGACTAAGAGCAGTCTATTAAAAGGAAGTAGCATAATGATGCTTGCTAATGATTGCACTTTCAAGCCCCATAGCGCAATCTTTATTTCCTGGCAGATGGCTGTATGGCCACAGGCCCACGTCAAAGGCAGTGATCCCTAGCATGCAGGGAACCAATGCTGTCAAACTGGACATTATTCATTGTCTGTGCACTTTGATTTTGCATTGTGACATTAAAAATCACAAGCCATGATTGTAGGTTTTGACCAGTGTGACTCTGCTCAAAGACAGCAAAGTGGATTTATTGATCTTGATTCTCCCAAACTTAGAATTCTGTTGTCTGTAAATGATTTATGAACTAATCATAATGAAACATCCACCAGGTCTAAAAAAGGATTTTAACAGTGTAAAATAACTATGCCCACATTTTAGACACTGAGGGATTTTAGCTGTTTCAGCATACTCAATTTCTGGGAAAAGAAAGATCAACAGTGTTTCTTTCTAAATTTAAAATAAGATCCAAGTTACAGAGCAGCTTGAAGCCTATACAATAGCAATTACTGTGTAATCAAAAGTCATATAGTCTTTGGTCATAAATGTCATGAAAAAAGCTGCCTGAGGGATGAATAGTCTCCAGGAGCCATTGCTTAGCCCTGGAAATGGGTAAACAGACTTATCAAAGATTTTCTCATCAGGACACAATTATACAGACACAATATACTGTTTTTAAAATATTTCAGGCCTTGGCATAGTTTCAGTAATCTGGATAGGCAACAAAGGAACAAAGAGTTTGGAGAAGAGCTGGTTAATCATCCGATAAAGATGACTTAGAAAGTCTCCTTGGTTGTTTGGACCTAATTTTCCAAATCCTTGTTACCAGTGTGTAGCTGAGAAAGGGAACACCCTTCAAGTACTTAACAGGAATGCAGACAAAATGCCTGGTAGTACCTGCTCTAGTGTCTTTCTAAAGAAATCAATTAATGTTGTCTGTAAGAGAATGAGCTTCAAAGCTGGACAGCCTGACAATCAGTATGTTCCTCCCTCGCTGCCTGAGGCACCAGGAATGCCAGGATGATGAGAAAGACAGGTAGGGTACACCTTGCATGAAGCTCACAACCAAGTGAAGGAAGACAGATAGCAAATAAGTAGATAAATGTGTAAAATGAGCTCTGCTTCGTAAGGAAACAAGTATAAGATCTCTAAAGAGAGCCATGGTTGGGTGTTCTAGGAGGTGTCAGGAAATGCCTATCTGGCCAAGGGACACCAAGCAGAAAATGAAAAAGAACTAGTCATGTGGCTTTTTGGGAAAAGAGCATTATAGGAAAAGGGTTCAGAAAATACAAAGCCCTGAAGCAGGAACAAGTCTGCTAGTCCAGGAATAGAAAAAAGAGTGCACTGGGCAATCGGTCCCGAATTCAGAAGAGTGACAAGAGATTTTGTTTGAGAAGCTCAGAGAGTCAAAGAGATTGGAGAGGATTTAGATTCTAGCTTATGGGTAAAAGAAAGCTACTGAAGTGTTTTAACTAAAGCATCAGTGTGACCTGTTTACATTTTTAAAAAAGAAAAACTCTGAGTGCCGTGTGGAAAATAATTGGGGTTGGGGAGTGGAAGTAGGAAGAAGTAGCAGTCTAGGAAAGTGATAAAATTGGCTTGGACTAAGTGCATTGACATAGTTTACATAGGATTGCTGTGAGTCAGCTTAAAGGAATCAATGGTATTTAATAACAACAACACTGTGTTAATTGTAGAGGGGATGAATAGTAGTTGGATTTAGGATATATGGTTTGAATGTAGAAATTGTTGACAAATTCAGTGTGGTTGTGGGGCTGGAGTTCAGGGAAGGAAGAAGGAACTGAAGATTTCATAGTGATGCCATGACGTGAGGCGGGGAGGACTAGGGCTGATTAGGGCAGAGAGGAATGAGAAGTTTGTTTTCAAAATATTGACTCATATTGTCTGTTAGATGTTTGGAAGCCTGGTGGCACAGTAGTTAAGAGCTTAGATTACTAACCAAAAGGTCAGTAGTTTGAATCTGCCAGCTGCTTCTTGGAAAAACTTCACTGAGTTTCTGTCCTATATGGTCACTATCAGTCAGAATAAATTTGATGGCAACAGATAGTTAGATGTTTACAAGGAGGTATAGAGGAAGCATTTGTCTAGAATTTATGAGAGAGGTTAGTGCTGAAGATATGAATTTGGGAATGCTTGGCAAATAAGCAGCATTGAAATCCATGGACCTAGATGGAATTGGAGTCCGTGGGTAGTGCAAATAGTTCTCATACTTTGCTGCTAACTGAAATACTGGAGGTTTGAGTTCACCCAGAGCACCTTGGAAGAAAGCTCTGGTGATCTGCTTCCAAAAAACACATCACTGAAAATCTTGTGGAGTACAAGTTCTACTCTGACACACATGGAGCCACTGTGAGTTGAGATAAATGCTATGGCAACTCAAATGAAAAGCATAAAGATAAGGACAAAAGCGTTATAAGATATACTTGTGAAGAGAAAAAAAAACTCAAAGACTGTTTATAGATATTCATCATGTAGCATCTGAGCAGAAAAGGAGAAGCCAGTTAAAAAGGATAAGACAGAAAGTTCCATGAGTAGGAGGAGAGAGAGAGAAAAAAAAAAATGAAAAGTAAAGAAAATTTCAGTGGGGAAAAAGCAATAAACTGCCACTGAGCGGCACAGTGCTTCAGACCTACGGTGTGCTAAACTAAAAGATAGACAATTCAAATCCACCAGCTGCCCTTTCAATTCTTTTCTTTCTCCCTTTCTAGGTAAGATCAGGACGAGACAACATTAGATCAGTTTTTCCTGCTCTAGATCTTCACTTTCCTTTAGGAAGATTTCCCAAGATCTAAATCACAGTGCAAAGCAAAACAGTGTTAACAAGCTGTTCTACTGTGTCCTAGAGAGTCACTATGAGTCAAAATTGACTAGACTGTAAATAAGATGAAGGCAGAGAATTAACCCTGGATTTGGCTGAATAAGCCACAGGTCTTGATGAGAGCAGTTTCAGTGAAATACTGGGAATAAAAACTGGATTGGAGGGTGTTAGGAACGGAAGTGGAGATATGAATATTGGTAGCTTTTAAGGAAAACTTCCAATTTTTAAAGAAACATTATTTGAAGGAAAGCAGAGACATGACTTATTTGATCCACAGTACTGAGGAAAATGAGAGTGTTTTTAGAAATATTTTAATGAAAACTGTTAGTTTTCAGTGTGCTCCCGTTGGTGGTGGGCATAATGAGAATATTCTTTCCCTAGTATCAACTTTTCATATAGAGGGGCCTCCACCGAAGGGATGGTTTTGGGTTTTTAATCTGTTACTCTTTCTTCCTCAAAGTTGGAGAGTAAGTTTATTGATTCACGTATGAAATTCGTTAGCATTATTTGCAAACCGACGGAGCACTGGGAAGTTGATTCTTTCTTCCTCTCTCTCTAGGTGAGATCAGATTGAGGCAGCAATCCTGAATCAGTTTTTTTTCTGCCCTAGACTTTCACCTTCCTTTAAGGTTTCCCTAAGATCTAAATCACAGTATGAAGCAAAACAGTGTTAACAAGACCTTTGGCCAACAATTTAAAGATCTGTCTACAATGGATTTTCAGTAACTATGATGAAATGTTTATTTCAACTTATTTATAAAACAAACAAACAAAAAAAGACCTTTGCTATCAAGTTGATTTTGACACATAGAAATGTACTTGATAGGAGAATAAAAACAGATTGTACATCCACCTGCTAAAAATCATAATTTGGATGTTGGCAAGAATGATTTACAGCAGACAGGAGAAAAAGTAGGGGACATGAGAGCAAGAACAGTAACTGGAGGAGTCAAGACATGGAGTAGACAGAATCTTAGGTATCATCTATTGTCTGCCCACTCTAACAGAACAGAAAATGGAATACAGGGGTACAAATGTAGAAAGAGTGGCCATACAGTCTTGAGATCAAATCTTGACTCCATTTCTCCATGTGATACTGAGAATATTTCTTAGTCTCTCTGACCTTTATTATTCTTATTTATAAAATGGGAATAGTAACACTTATCCCCATAGATGTTGTGAAGCACGTAAAGATTTCATATGCAAAACACTTAGAAATAAATCTGGTCCTTAATAATCAGCAAACACATGATAATAATGCTATACCAATATATCTGTAATAATAAGTCTGTATGCCAGGTCAGCCCAAGTATAATAAGTATGAGGGCAAGTACAAACCTCCTGTATGTCCCAGCAAGTTGTTGAATTTGTAGTTTGAAAATCCTGATCGAAAGGGACCTTTCTAGAGGTTTCAGCACAGATGACTTTTCAGATCTTTCTTTGGTGAAAAATCTCTTTGGTGTTTAGTATTCTAAGTCATTTTGCTGTACAATTCATAGAGGGTAAACAGAGCATTCTCCTTCATGGAGATTCTGAACAAACAACCTGGAACAGAATTATTCATCTGTTTCATACTTTTGGTTCCAGGAAAATTTAATGTCACTTGAAAGTGGGAAAAGTTCTAGAGAAACTGATTCAGATATATTTTCTTTATTTAGCAGATTCTGTCTTTATTGATTGGGTAGTTTAGACAGAAACCCTTATCAGAAGCTTCTACTGAGTTGCAGTGGTTTTTCTTGGCCAATATGCAATAGATATCTGAAGGGTCTCTTCACAAGATTACCTGCTCCTTCACATCACTCAGATCTTTCTTTGCTAACAGTGCTTCTTGTATGTACAATATCTATGACAAATTCCCCATTCTTTCTAAGGGAAGGTACTAATTCATTTACACTGCAGGGGCAATTTTTAGAAAGCCTGCCCCTGTGGGTATGTATGCTTGTGAAGAGTTTTTCATTCTTTTTATTGGTAACATTGGGATACAACTGATATAAAATAAAATGCATGGATTGAAGAATTGAGTTCCATGATTTTGACAGCCGTACACACTTGTGTGAGGGGCAATACTGGTTCAGTAACAGAATTCTCACCTTCTACACGAGAGTTCCAGTTTCTGTTCCTGGCCAAAGCACTTCATGGGCAGCCACTACCTGTCAGCAGAATCTTGCATGTTGCTTCATGATGCTTGCCATGGATTGAATTATATCCACCCCAAAATGTGTCTATCAATTTAGCTGAGCGATGACTCCTAGTGTGATGTGGTCACCCTCTATGTTTTGTATTGTAATTCTCCTGTATGCTGTAAATCCTAGTCTCTGCCTGTGGCTAGTGAGGCAAAATTAGATTATGCTAAAGAGGATCAGGTGGGGCTGCAACATCCTTATTAAGATCATATCTCTGATCCAACATAAAGGGAGTTTCCCTGGGGTGTGGCCTGTACCACTTTTTTAAAAAATATTTTTTTCCACTGTGTTTTTAGTGAAAGTTTAGTTACAGTCAGTTTCTTATATAAAAGCTTACACACTTTGCCACCCCATAGTTCTCATTTCCATTTAACCAGCTTCTGTCTTCTTCAGTCTTCTATCTGCTCAAGCCAAGAACCACACCCTCCATCGGTATCATTTTATGTCTTATATATTAGTGCAGTCTATGTCTGAGGAGTTGGCTTCTGGAATGGTTTCCATTCTGTACTAACACAGAGTCCAGTCTGTCACATTATTAAGTCTGGTCTTTTTACTAAAGTTTGGGTTCTGCACCCCACATTTCTCCCACACCACCAAGGATTCTGTTGAGTTTCCTGTAAGTGGAGTCTCTAGTGGTGGCCAGGCGCCATCTAGTTCTTCAGGTCTCATTGCAGTCTCTGCTGTGTGGCCTTTTCTATCTTGTGGGCTCATGTTTGCCTTGTGTTTTTGATGCTCTTCTTTCTCCTTTGATCTAGGTAGGCTGAGACCAATGAATGCCTTTTAGATGGCCACTTGTTAGCTTTCAAGACCTAGCACCACTCACCTAAGTGGAATTAAGAGTATTTGCTTTAAAACCTTTGCTATGTTAGTTGACCTAGATGTTCCCTGAAACCATGGTCCCTGGACCTGTAATCTTGGTAATCTTTCCCTGGAAGTGCTGGGTTTTTACTTCAAATACTTCTAAACTTTAGATTTAGTCCATTTGTGTTGGCTTTATCCTCTGCTTTATGTTGTCTCTCCCTTCACCTAAAATAATTCTTGTCAATTTTCTCATTAATGAATACCCTCCCACCCTCTAATCCCCTTTTGTAACCATCAAAGAATGTTTTCTTCTGTATTTAAACCAATTCTTGAGTCTTTATAATAGTGGTCTCATAGAATATTTGTCATTTTGCAACTTATTTTTTGTCGTTGGAGGACATTCCATTGTGTGAATATATCATAGTTGGCTTATCCCTTGATGGACACCTAGGTTCTTTCCATCTTTTGCTATTGTGAATGGTGCTTTGATGAACATTGGTGTGTATGTATCTATTTGTGTGGCAGCTCTTATTTCTCTAGGATATACTGCAAGAAGTGGGATTGCTGAATCGTACTGTATTTCTATAACTAGCTTTTTAAAGAAAGTGCCAAATAGATTTCCAAAGTGGCTGTACCATTTTACATGCCCACCACTAGTGTCTAAGTGTTCCAGTCCTTCTGCAGCTTCCTTAATATTTTATTATTTTGTGTTTTTTGGATTAATGCCAGCCTTATTGTGGTGAGATAGTATTCCACTATAGTTGTGATTTGGCTTTCTCTAATGGCTAATGATTGGATACATTTTCTCCTGTGTCTATTAGTCACCTGAATATCTTCTTTGATGAAGTGTCTGTCGATATTTTTTGCTTATTTTTTATTTGGATTTTTTTTTTTTTAAGTTTTTTAGTTTTTCGGTATCTTGTAGATTTTAGAGATTAGATGCTGATTGAATTTGTGGTAACCAAATTTCTTTTCCTAGTTTGTAGGTTGTCTTTGGATGAACTTGAACCTTTGATTTTAAGAGTTCCAAGTTACATATTTTTTGGTATTTGCTCACTGTTATTAATGCTTTGTAATCTGTTTATTCCTTGCATTGGGGCTCCCAGCCTTGGCCTGACTTTTTTCTTCCATGATCTTTATTGTTTCAGATTTTATATTTAGCCTTTGACCCATTTTAAGTTAGTTTTTGTGCATAGTATGAGGCATAGATCTTGCTGAGTTTTTTGTAGATGGATATCCATCTTCAAAAAAAAATCAAACAAGAGTTACTGGAAATCCACTTACAAGAAAGCAAACAAGTAACTTACCTTTTCCCCAGTTTACAGCCTATGGGCTTTTAGCAAACATCAGCTTCTCATAGGTATACAATTTTATGTCTAGATTCTCAATTCTGTTCCATTGGTTTACATGTCTGTTGTTATACCAGTGCCAGGCTGTTTTAACTACCATAGCAATGTAATACATTCTAATGTCAGGTAGTATGAGGCCTACCACTTTCTTCTTCTTCTTCAGTAATGATTTACTTATCCACGGTTTCTTACCTTTCTGTGTGACGTTGATGATTTGTTTCTCCATTACATTAAAAGGCCACTGGAATTTGGATTGGGATTGCATTGTATCTATAGATCACTTTGACTAAAATAGATGTTTTCACCATGTGAATTCTTCCTATCCATGAGCAATGTAGGTATCTCCACTTAGGTAGGTTTCTTGCCATACTGTCTTGTAGTTTTCTTTGTGTAAGTCATTTACATCTAGGTTAGGTTTATTCATAAGCATTTTTTTCTCCTTGGGAGTTATTCTAAATGGTATTGGTTCCGTGATTTCATCTTTGACATTCTCTTTGGTAGCCTGCACCACTTTTTATCCTACAAAAGATAAAAGGAAAATAAGCTAGCAGAAAGGAGTAGAGTGTGTCCTTCAGACCTGGGGTCCCTGCACCTGAGAAGCCCTTAGTGCAGGGGAAGATTGATGAGAAGGGCCTTCTCTCAGATCTGACAGAGAAAGCTGTTCCTTGTAGCCTATGCCCTGAATTTGAACTTCCGTCCCACTAGACTGTGAGAGAATAAACTCTATGTTAAAGCCATTCACTTGTGGCACTTCTGTTATAGAAGTACTAGGTCACTAAGACAGTGCTGAAGAGATTTCAGCAGAGCTTCTAGGGTAAGATGGGCTGGAAAGAAAGGTCTACTGTTCTACTTCTAAAAATTAGCTAACAAAAACCCTATGGATCACAAAAGTCTTATCTACAACTGATCATGGGATGGCACAAGACCTGCAGAGGAGACCAATTTCACAGCAGTTGCTGACAACAGCTGCTAACAACAATAGCATATACTCTGTTGATGCTAGTGTTAGCAAGCTACTCCTTTGTATTGCTTATTAGTTTATCTGAACATTTTTGTTTTATGAACTGTCTGCTCAAGTCAAGCCAGCTATCTTAATTATGTTGCTTATCTTTTTACTGTTAATTTGTAGAAGATATTTAGAAGTTTTGGATTATATATATTTAAATCAAATATAAGTACTGTGAATATACTTTCACAGCAACTGTCTAGCCTATTTGTTATTTTGGTGATATAACCATACACTGTGAATTTTCTTGAAGTCCCATTTAATTACTTATTTTCATATTGATGTATATAAGTCTATCTTTAAGTCCTTATAGTAGGGGTCACATACAATGTTTGTCCTTTTACCACTCACTGATTTCACTCAGCATAATGTCTACAAATTGAAACCAGATTATGAGAGGCTTCCTGAAATCATCGTTGTTCTTTAGTGTTCCACTGAGTACATATACCATACTTTGTTTATCCATTCACCTGTTGTTGGGCATCTGGGTTGATTTTGTCTTTTTGCTATTGTAGACTGTGCTGCAATAAATATTCAGGTGCGTGTATCTGTTCTTGATTGAAACTGACCTTGATTCTGTAGGATATATTCTGAGCAGTGGGGTTATTGGATAAAACAGTGTATCTATTTCCAACTTTTTAAGGAAGCACCAAATTGCTTTATATCAATTGCTTTTGTATCGATTTGCAATCCCACCAACAGTGTAGAAGAGTTCCCATCTCTCCACAGTGTCTCCAGCATTTGTTGTTTTGCATTTTCTAGATCATGGCCAACCTTGTTTGGGTGCAATAGTATCTCATTGTAGTTTTGATTGGATTTGTCTAATAGCTGATTAACATGAGTACTTCCTCATGTGTCTTTTGGCTGCCTGAACATTCTCTTTAGTGAAATGTCTATCTCCTTTGCCCGTTGTTTAACCAGGTTATTTAAGTTTTCTCGTTGAAATTTTGCAGTACCTTGTAGATTACAGAGATCAGACATCCCGTTCTGTAGCAGTCTTTTAATTCTTTTGATAAAGCCTTTGGATGAGCAAAGGTGTTTGATTCTTAGTAATTCCCATTTACCTGTTTTTTATTCTGTTTATTGTGCCTTGTCAAATTTTGAAGTTTATATAGGCTGTGTATTGAAACTTTCATGGTTAACCCTAGTTTTTCCTGCATGATCTTTACTGTTTTTGGTTTGATATTTAGGTCTTTTATCCAATTTGAGTTAGTTGTTGTATAAGATGTGAGACATGGGTCTTGTTTAATTTTTTGCCGATGAATATCCAATTTTGCCAGCACCATCTGTTAAAGAGACTGTTTATACCCCACTTTACAATCTTAAGGCCTTTATCGAATATCAGCTGTTCATAAGAAGATAGTGGCATCTCTGGGTCTCAACTCTGTTCCGTTGGCCTACATATCTCTTTTTGTACCAGGAACAGGATGTTTTGACTACTGTGGCAGTGTAATAGGTTCTAAGATGGGGTAATGTGATGTCTCCCACAGTGTCCCTCTTCTTCAGTAGTGCTTTGCTTATCCAGGGTTTTTTTTCCCCCTCTCCAAACAAAGTTGATGATTTGTTTCTCCATTTCCTTAAAAAATTGCACTGTAATTTATATTGGGATTGCATTGTATACATAGATCTCGTTGGGTAAAATAGACATTTTTCACAATGTCAAGTTTTCCTATCTACAAGCAGGGTAGGTTTCTCCATTTATGTAAGTTTCTCTTGGTTTCTTGAAATAAGACCTTGTAGTTCTCTTTGCATAGGTCTCTTATTTCTCTAGTTTGATGTATTCCTAGTTATTTTGTCTTCTTGGAGGCTATGGTAAATGGTACTGATTTGGTGATTTATCTGATGATCTCTTTGTTGGTATAAAGGAATCCTACTGATTTACTGATGTTTATCTTATATTCTGATACTTTGGTGAACTCTTGTATTAGTTCCACTAGTTTACTTATGGATACTTTAGAATTCTCTGATTATACAATCACACTATCTGCAGATAGGGAGATTTTTTTTCTTCTTTGCCAATGTGGATACACTTTGTTTCTTTGTCTTGTCTGATTGTTCTGGCCAGAACTTCTACTACAATGTTGAATAGAAGTGGTGAGAGTGGGCATCACTGTCTGGCTCCCATTATCAGGGGAATTCTTTCAGTCTCTCTCCATTCAGGATGATGCAGGTGGTTGGCTCAAAGCAAAGCTAACATTCAGAGGGAAGCACTGTAAGCTTTCTTCTGACTTCTCAGCAGAAACAATGTTGGCAAGGAGGCAGTGGGATGACACTGAAACTGTTGAAGGAGAAAAAGTTCCAACTAAGAATTACATGTCCTGTAAAACTCTTTCTCAAATATGAAGATGAAATTAAGACATAGCTTAGAGATTTTGTAAAAACCAAACCCAAACTACAAAAAATACTGAAAGAAGCTCTTTGCTTAGAAAAACAAAGCCATTAAGTGTATCTTTAAGGAAGCAGTGCAGGACACAGCATCCAGAATCCTACTCAGTAAGGGAAGACACAAAACTCAAAGTTACAGTATTAAAAGAAGGGAACTAGTGACCATATCATGAAAACTATGACACTATCATCCTGAAAAGTGAGATATACTACAGTAGTTGTAGTCCTATCAGATGGAGAGGAAGTTAAAAAGATATTCAGAGCTTAAAAATTGAGTTTAAATTTAGAATATTAAAGGGGACTATCAGGGTAACTGCAAAGCACTGTAACAATGCACCATATCAAAACAAGAATTGCAATACAGAAGTTTCAACAAACACAAAACCAAAACTGAAAAAGATGAAAAGTCAACTGATAAAAAGAAATTGACTCAGAACAGAACATTAGGAGCAACATACAAACACCAACAAAAAATATACACATTAAAATGACAACCATAGACACATACCTATCAGTAATTACACTGAATGTAAATGGGCTGAATGCTTGAATAAAGAGACAATGAGTGACATCCTGGATCAAAAGACATGACCTTTCTATGTGTTGCTTACAAGAAACACACCTTAAACTCATAGATATGAACAAATTGAAAGTGAAAGGATGGAATATTACATACCAAGCTAACAACATACAAAGAAGAGCAGGTATGGCAATATTAACCTCAGAAAAAATAGATTTTAAGCTAAAATCCACCATCATGGACAAGGATGGTCACTATCTATTGCTGAAAGATTCATTACTCAAGTGGGACTTAACAAGATTAAATATTTACATACCTGATACCACAGCACCTAAAAACATCAAATACTTACTACCCTGAAAAATGAAATAGACCACTTGACAATATCAGTTGGAGACTTCAACACTCCACTTTCAGAAATGGTCAGATCACCCAGAGAAAATCTCAGTAAAGACTCAGAAGATCTTACTATAACAATTAACTGACTATAAGTTATCAACATATACAGAAATTTTTATCTATCAACAGATAAATACACCTTCTTCTCCAATGCACATGGAACATTTTCCAGAATAGACCAAGTGTTAGGACATAAAACAAGTCTCAACAAAATCTGAACCACTGAATTATTGCAAAGCATCTTCACAGACTGTAAAGCCATAAAAGTTGAAACCAGACATGGAGTCAAGATGGCGGACTAAGCACACATCTCCCTAAATCCCTCTGGAAATCAAGGCCTGAATTGATAATTAAATGGAGCCTTCATGTCACCTAGTGAGCCCTAGGGCACGGCATAGGGTTGTTAATTTGGACTTCATACCACTGAACAGAAGACCTCCTTACTGTAGCGGACTCCTTTTCCTGGCCAGTTCTGGCTTCCACGGACCGAACGTAACTCACCATTTTGACTTTTTTTTCTCTGTCTTGGCTGGCTGGTGGAGTTAAGTCTTGACTAGAGGCTAGTCTCAGATGCACAGCTGGTGGGATCAGCAGGTGAAATTGCCATATTTTGAGAGCCTGGCTTAGGACTCTGTGAATCTCACCACCTTTGGCCTCTCTTTCCACCTTTGCCATAGTGTAGTTTGTATGGAGGAGGTGGACGGTGAGCTTGTGCGGGCTGTCATCTCGGATATAGAGACCTCAGCGAGGCTTAATTCCTAGGCTGCGAGGCAGTGCGTGCCTGAAGGAGAATGCTGTGGAAGCAGAAAAGAAGTATTTTATACAATGTCACCTACGGCTGGGGCCTTTCAGCAGAGGCCAACAGGGCAGCAGCCTTGCTGCATTTTGAACTAGTTCATAACATCTGGAGTTTGATATAGAGGTGCTTACTTTGCCAGTTGGGAAGAGGATCCTGTACGCCTGAAAACCTGACTGACCTGGGAAGTGGTCAAATACCTTTTACCTTTCATTTTAAGATGGCTTAGAGAAACAACTGTGGTCCATCCTCACAGCATCTCTCCCAGCCTTTATGGACTCACATGCAGTCCCAAAAGCAACAGACTCTGGAGAAAGCAATAACCAAGAAATCACCCATGGCTTCAGAATGCCTCCAGAGAAACAACGAAGAAACTTTTCCAGATGAAGAAACTTTTCTGAAAGGATTCTATAGAGAGCCCTCCCAGACCTTACACAAAATGTAGCAAAGCAAAATGAAAAATTAAGCAAGATGTTCAATCTGATGGAATGCCAGTACTCTGAAATCCAACAGATCAAGAACAAAATCAAAGACATAGAAACTTCAATTTGAAGCAAAGAAAACAGAATAACACAAATGGAGAATAGACTTTTTGACTTGGAAGAAAGAGCTAATGACTCCAGCATCTATTAGGACAAATCAGGAAAAACAAACAAGAAAAATGAAGAAGCATGTGGGACTCTATTAAGAGGAACAACCTACTATTAACTGGAGTTCCTGAACAGGACGAGATACCTGAGAACACAGAGAGTATTGTTGCTGAGCTGCTGACAGAAAACTTCCCATAAATCATGAAGGAAGAGAATATAGATATCTAAGATGTGTATCAAACACCACTCAATATAGATCTCAAAAGAAAGACTCCAAGACAAATTATAATCAAGCTTAACAAAATGAAACATAAGCAAGAACTCTTAAAGGCAGCAAGACTCAAAGCAAAGCTAACATTCAGAGGGAAACCTTGTAGGCTTTCATTGGATTTCTCAGCAGAAATGATGCTGGCATGGAGACAGTGCCATGACGTACTCAAAGTCTTGATGGAGATGAACTTCCAATGAAGAATTACATATTCTGCAGAACTATCTTTCAAATACGAAAATGAAATTATGGCATTTGCAGATAAACAGAGACTCAGAGACTTTGCAAAATCCAAACCAAAGCTACAAGAGATAGTGAAAGAATCTCTTGGCTTAGGCTTAGAAGAACAAAACCACTAACTTTATATTTTAGAAGGACACAACCTCCAGAATCCTACTCAGTTAGGGAAGGCTCCAAACTCAATCAAAGCTATAATAGTGAAAGAATTTATCCAGTGATCATATCATGAAAACTATGATGTCATCATATTCAAAAGAGGGACATACTACCGTTGTTACAGTCTTTCCAGATGGAGAGGAACTTGACAAGACTGGTAGTAATTTAAATTGGATTTATACATAGTTTATAAAGAGGGATCCTAGAGGCAGCCGTAAAGCACAGTAAAGATGCAACATACCATATCAAAAAATGTAATATAGGAGTCTCAATAACCACAAAACCAACCTTGAAAAAGGTGAAAAAGCAACTCACAAAGAAGGTCGCAGAACAGATTAATAAAGAACAACACAGAAAACATCAACACAAAAGTAAACATATCACAATGGCAGCACTGAACACATACCTATCAATAATTACATTGAATGTGAATGGACTGAATGCTCCAGAAAAGAGACATCGAGTGACATCTTGGATCAAAAGATATGACCCATCCGTATGTTGCTTACAAGAAACTCACCTTCCCCTTAAAGATACGAACAAACTGAAAATCAAAGGATGAAAGAATATATACCAAGTTAACAAGGAACAAAGAAGAGCAAGTTTGACAATTCTAATCTCTGACAAAATCAATTTTAATGTAAAATCCATCATAGTGGACAAGGATGGACACTGTTTATTACTGAAATGTTCAATACACAAGTAGGATTTAACAATATTAAATATTTATGCACCTAATATTAGAGCATCTAAATACATTGAAGAAACACTGACTACAGTCAAAAAGGCAATGGATCACTCCACAATGGTAGTGGGAGACTTTGGCACTCCAGTCTCAGTACTGGACAGATTGTCTAGGGAAGGGCTTGGTGGAGACACAGAGGACTTTGTTGCCATGGTTGACCAACTGCACCCGATCGACATATACAGAAGTTTCTATCCATCAGTGGACAACTACACCTTCTTCTCTAGTGCTCATGGAACATTCTCTAGAATAGTCCATGTGTTAGGACATGGAGCAGTTCTCCACAAAATCCATACCGCTGAATTGGTGCAAAGCATCTTCTTAGATCACAGAGCCATGGAAGTCAAGGTCGGTAGCAGAAAAAACATGGATGGAAAGTGGAACTCATGGAAACTGAACAACACCTTGCTCAGAAAGCCATGGGTTATAGAAGAAATCAAGGATGAAATGAAGAAATTTGTAGATTCCAACGAGAATGAAAACACTTCCTTTGGGATGCAGCCAGGGCAGTGCTCAGAGGTCAGTTTATCTCCATGGATGCACACATCTGGAAGGAAAAGAGAAACCAAATCAAAGAACTGACCCTGCAGCTTGAACAGGTAGAGAGAGAGCAACACGGGAACTCCTCAGGAACCAGAAGAAAGCACATCATAAAGATTAGAGCAGAACTGAATGAATTAGAGAATAGAAAAACAATTGAAAGAATTGAAAGGATCAAGAGCTGGTTTTTTGAAAAGATAGGCAAGGTTGACAGATCATTGGCTAAACTTGCTGAAGAGAAACAGGAAAGAAACAAATAGCCCAAATAGGAAATGAGAGAGGAGTTGTCACAACAGATCCAACAGAAATCAAAATTATCATAGCCGAATACTATGAAGGACTGTACTCTAACAAATTTGAAAGCCTAGAGGAAATGGACAAATTCCTTAATTCATGTCACCTGCCAAGATTGTCACAAGATGAGGCAGAACAGCTTAATAGGCCCGTGACAAAGGAAAGGATAGAGAGGGTCATCAGAAGACTGCCAACCAGGGAAAGCCCAGGCCCAGATGGCTTCGCCACAGAGTTCTACTGAGCTTTTGGAAAAGGGTTGTCTCCAGTCCTGCTGAGGTTGTTTCACAGTATGGAGATGGATGGAGTGCTCCTGGATTTTTTCTGTGAAGTTGGCATGGCCCTGGTGCCAGGGACAGGGAGGGACCCAGCAAATGGGGAGAGCTGCTGACTGATGTCACTCGTGGATCTGCATGCGGGAGTCTTTGACAGTATTCTTGCCAGTGGAGAGCAATGGTATGTCAAGGGAATGGTCCATCATGGCCAGGTTGGATTCGCACCAGGGATGCAGGGCTGATTCAACATCAGAGACATGACTGATGTAGTCAACCACGTGGATGTCACAGAAGACAGGAATCACCGATCTTGTCTATTGATGCATAATAGGCATTTGATAAAGTCCAACACCCATTCATGCTAAAAAAACTCAGTGAAATAGAAATAGACAGCAAATTCCTCAGTGCAACAAGGGCTATTTATACAAAGTCAACTGCCTATGTTATCCTGAATGGAGAGAGACTGAAACAGTTCCCTTGAAAACAGGAACTAGGTAAGGATGTCCACTCTCACCTCTCCTATTCAACATTGTACTAGAAGTTTTAGCCATAGAAATTACACAAGACCAAGAAATAAAGGGTGTCTGCATCAGGAAAGAAGAACTAAAAATCTCCCTGTTTGCAGATGATATGATTGCATATGCAGAGAATCCCAAAGAATTCATAAGGAAACTACTCAGACTGACAGATGAGTTCAGCAATCTTAAGATACAAAATAAACATAAGTAAATCAGTAGGATTCCTTTATACCAACAACGAGATTACTAAGGAAGAAATCACCAAGTCAATACCATTTACTATAGCCCCTAAGAAGATAAAGTACCGAGGAATACATCCAACCAGAAAAATAACAGATCTTTACAAAGAGAACTACAAACTGTTACTACAAGAAACTGAGACTTACATAAATGGAAAAACCTACTCTGCTTGTGGATAAGAAGACTTAACATTGTGAAAATGTCTATTTTACCCAAAGCAATCTACTTACATATGCAATCCCAATACAAGTTCCAGTGACATTTTTTAATGAGATGGAGGAACAAATTACCAACTTTGTCTAGAAAGGGAAGAAGCCCTGAATAAGTAAAGCATTACTAAAGAAGAAGAACACACTGGGAGGCCTCTCATTACCCAACTTTAGAACCTATTACACTGCCACAGTAGTCAAAACAGCCTGGTACTGGTACAAAAACAGACAGGGAACAGATTGGGAACTGAATCGAGACCCCAGAGATGACATCGTCTGCCTATGAACAGTTGATATTTGACAAAGGCCCTAAGGCATTAAACTGGGGTAAAAACAGTATCTTCAACAAATGGTGCTGGCAAAACTGGATATCCATCTGTGCTAAATTAAAATGAGACTCATATCTTACATCTCATACAAAAACCAACTCAAACTAGATAAAAGACCTAAATATCAAATCTAAAATGATAAAGCTCATCCAAGAAGAAGTAGGAACAACAGTGGAAGTTTTAATACACAACATAGACAGACTTCAAAATCTACCAAACAAACCACAATCAACAGAAGAGAAAATAGATAGTGGGAACTACTAGGAATCAATCACTTTTACTCACGAAAAGACTTTATTAATAGAATTAAAAGGTCACCTACAGAATGGGAAAGAATATTTGGCAACTCTATGTCAGACTGATGCCTGATCTCCATAATATATATTACAAAATATGAATAAGAAAAAGATAAATCATCCAATTAAGCGATGGACAAGGAGATGGACAGACACTTCTCTAAAGAGGAGATCCAGGCAGCCAAGAAATACATGTGGACGTGCTCATAATCATTAGCTATTAAAGAAATTCAAATCAAAACAACAATGAGATACCATCTCACCCTAACAAGGTAGGCCATGATCCAAAAAAATGCAAAACAACAAATGCTGGAGAGGCTGTGGAGAAATTGGAACTCTCCTACACTGTTGGTGGAATTGCAGAATGGTGCAACCTCTTTGGAAAGCAATCTGGCACTTCCTTAGAAAGTTGGATCTAGATATACCATTTGACCCAGTAATTCCACTGCTTAGAATATATCCTACAGAATAAGGCCAATCACACCAACTGATACATGCACACAAATGTTTATCACAGCACAGTCCACAATAGCAAAAGGAGAGAATCAACCCAGATGCCCAACAACAGAGGAATGGATGGGTAAACTACGGTATATATACTCAATGGAACACTATACAATGATAAAGAACAATGATAACAGCAGGAAACGTCTCTTAATCTGGTTTCAACTAGAGGACATTATGTTGAGTGAAAGCAGTCAGCAACGAAAGGACAAATATTGTATGAGACCCCTACGATAAGAACTCAAAAACATACTTATGCATAGAAGAAAAGACTCTGTGATGGCTGCAAGGGTGGGGAGGGATAAAGGTGTGGGGGGGAAGGGTTTAGATTAGATAGTTAATAGAAATTTGGTTGGGAGAAATCAGTGACAGCATACATTAGAAAGAAGATCAATAATAACTGGAATTCAACACAATTTGAGTACTCCTCCCATCTTAACCCAATATTGCAAGGACAGAGTAGCTGAAGCAGGGGTCCAGGGACCATGCTCTCAGGCAAAATGGAGGCCAATTGGCACAGCTGGCATTATACTAATGAGGACTCTCTGCACCCCACATCAGTAAGTGGCACCTGGGGTCTTAAAAGTTGCCAGGCTGTCATCTGAGGGTACAGTAGATGGTCCCAACTGAACAGGAACAGATGATCACCGAGGACCAGAATGACACGGGGGAAAGAGAACCCAGAAGACAGAGAGACCCACGTGAGTGGGTCTCTACATTGACTCGTGACCAGAAGAACTGGATGGTACCCGGCCACCACCAGTGATAGCTGTGATGGAGCTTACAAAGTTGAGTCTCATTGGCAACACAAGAATAAAAAAGGGTGCACCCTGAGACCTCCACTAAAAGACTGCAGCTGATGGTCCAGGGGCTTTGGGTTTCCCCTGGGAGCGTGGCCCCTGGCCCTAATGTTGCTTCTGCCCATAAATCGTAATGAAGGTCCACTCTTCGGACAGGAATGGATTGGACTTGGTGATGCAGAGTGACCATATCTTGGGTGCACTTTATGGTTCTGTGCATCTACAGGATGTCATCCTGCTGACCTCTTACTGAAGGAAAGGGACTGGATGGTGAGGAGGCAAAAGGAGACTGTTGGGAGGACGGGAACATTATGGAGCAGAGAGGAAGAGTGTGCTGTCACCTGGCAGGGAGAGCAGTGGAAGTTGCACATAGGTGCACATGCAAATTTATATGGGAATGTACATTTTCATTCAATCATAATAACAATTTTTTTTTAAAAAGCCATCCGCTCCATGGTATTTCTGTTACAGCAGCACTAATTGACTAAAACAATGAGCAAAGGAGATGGACATAGACTTCACCAAACGAAACATCCAGGCAGCCAAAAGACACATGAAGAAATGCTCACAGTCTAGCTATTAGAGAAATCAAAATCAAAACCACTATGAGATACCATCTCACCCCAACACAACAAATGCTAGAGTGACTGTGGAGAGATTAGAACTCCTTTATAATGCTGGTAAGATTGCAAAATGGTACAATCTCTGTGGAAAGCAATTTGGTGCTTCCTCATAAAACTGGAAATAGATATTCCATTGGATCCACCAACCCGATTGCTCAGAATATATCCTACAGAATCAGGGGCAGTCACATGAGCAGATATATGCACGTAAATATTTATTGCAGCACAGTCCACAGTAGCAAAAACATAGAATCAATCCAGAGGCCCAACAACAGATGAATGGATAAACAAATGATGGTACATATACTCAAGGGAACAGTATGCAATGGTTAATGGACAATGATGATTTTAGGAAGCATTTCGTAAACTGATTTCAACTGGAAGTCATTATGCTGAGTGAAATCAGTCAGTGGCAAAAGGACAAATATTGTGTGAGACCCCTACTATAAGGATTTAAAACCAGACTCATGTACAGAAGAAAAGACTCTTTGATGGCTGCAAGAGTGGGGAGGGAGGGAGGAAGGGAGAGGGTTGGTTATAGATTAGATAGTTGATAGAAATTGGTTGGGTAAAATCAGTGACAGCACATGTCAGAAAGAAGATCAATTTAACTGGACTTTAACATAATGTGATTACTCTTCCAACCTTAAACCAATATTGCTAGGACACAGTAGCAGGGGTTGGAGTCCGGGGACCACGCTCTCAGGCAATATCGAGGCCCAAATGGCATAACTAGCTATTCCTAAGAGAGTTTTCTGCACCCCATATTGGTGAATGGTGTCTGAGGTCTTCAAAGCTAGCAAGCTGCCAACTGAGGCACACCAAATGGTCCCAACTTAGCAGGAACTGACGATCACCAAGGACAACAACGACATAGGGGAAAGAGAACCCAGAAGACAGAGAGACCCATATGAGTGGGTGACTGCATCAACATGTGACTAGAGGAACCAGATAGTGTTCCCAGCCACCACCGAGGATAGCTGTGATGGAGTTCACAAAGTTGAGTCTCATTGACAAAAAAAGGGATGCACCCTGAGAACTCCACTAAAAGACCACAATTGATGGTCCAGGGGCCTCAGGGATACCCTAGGAGCATGGGTTCTGGTCCTGATGCTGCCTGTCCATAAATCATTACTGAAGTCAGCTCTTCGGACAGGAATGGATTGGACTCGATGACAGAAATGTGACTGTTTCGTGTGTGCACCTTATGGTTCTGTGCATCTATAGGATGTTGTCCTGCTGGCCTCTTACTGGAAGGAAGGGAGAGGGTGAAGATGAGGGGACAGGAGATTGTTAGGAGGATATGACATGTATAGAATGGATAGGAGGAGTGCACTGTCACTGGGCAGGGAGGGCAGTGGGAGCTGCACATAGCTGGGCATGCAAATTTATAATAAATGGTACACTTTCACTCAATCATTATATATATATATGAGACGTTGGAAAAGTAGTTAAAATCTCCCAACAAAAAAGTATCCTGGCCCTGGCAGCCTCAGTAAGGAATTCTACCAAACTTTTAAAAGAGTTGACACCACTATTAGTAAAGATATTTCAGAGCAAAGAGGAGGATGGAGTACTCCTAAATTTACCTATGAAGACAGAATAATCCTAATACTGAATACAGGTAAAGACAGCACCAAAAAAAGGAAAAACACACACCAATATCTCTCATAAAATTAGATGTAAAAATCTTCAACAAAATTCTAGCCCATAGAATTCAACAAATTTCAAAAAAGCAATACACCATAACCAAGTATCACTCATACCAGGGATGCAAAGATGGTTTAACATCATAAAAGCAATCAATGAAATCAACCATATAAATAAAAGACAAAAACCACTTGATTTTATCAATTGATGCAGAAAAGGCATTTGCCAAGTCTAGCACTCATACATGTTAAAAACTCTCAGAAAAATAGTAGAAGGGAAATTCCTCAGCATAATAAAGGGCATCTATGCTAGTAGCGTCACCATGAGTCGGATCCCACTCGACGGCACTTGGCTGGCTGGATGCAAAGCCAACATCATCCTAAATGGAGAGTCTGAAAGCATTCTTTTGAGAATGGGAACCAGACAAGACTGTTCACTGTTACCACTTTTATTCAGCACTGAGCTGGAGGTTCTAACCAGAGCAATCAGGCAAGATAAAGAAATAAAGGACATTTAAATTTGTAAGGAAGAAGTAAAACTATCTCTACTTGCAAATTATATGATCTTATACACAGAAAACTCTAAATAATCCACAAAAAAAAAACCATGCTGGAGCTAATAAAAGAGTTCATCAAAGTATTAGCATACAAGATAAACATGCATAAATCAGTTAGATTTCTTTATACTAACAGACTATCAAAGAGGAAATCATCAAATCAATACCACTTACAATAGCCTCCAAGAAGATAAAATTAACACCATTTACAATAGCCCCCAAGAAGTTAGAAGTAAATCTAACCAAGATGTAAAAGACCTATACAAAGAAAACTGCAAGAAAGTACTGTAAGAAACCAAAAGAGACCTACTACCTACGTGGAGAAACCTATCTTGATCATGCATAGGAAGACATAATATCATGAAAATGTATATTCTACCCAAAGCAATCTCAATATAAATTCCAGTGGCATTTTTTTTAAAAGATGGAGAAACAAATCACCAACTTCATATGGAAAAGAATGCTGCAACAGATGCGTAAAGTGTTACTGAAGAACAACAAAGTAGGAGGCCTCACACTACCTGACTTTGGAACCTGTTAGAACACTGCCTGACTTCAGAACACTGCCGATGTAGTCAAAACAACCTAGTACAGGTACAACAATAGATATGTAGACCAGTGAAACAGAATTCAGGATCCAGATATATTACATTACCCACCTATGAGCAGCTGATATTTGACAAAAGTCCACAGTCTGTAAACTGGGGAACAGACAGTGTTTTTAATAAACTGTGTTGACACAACTGGTTATTTACCTGCAAAAATAAAACAAGACCCGTATCTCACATCATGCACAAAAACTAACTCCAAATGAATCAAAGGACTAAATATAAAATCTAAAACAATGAAGATCATAGAATAAAAAATAGACAAAATACTAGAGCCCTAATACATGTCATAAACAGGCTACAACATATTGTTGACAATGCATAAACACCAGAAGAGAAAATAAGTAACTGGACCTACTAAAAATCATGCTCACCCAAAGACATCACCTAAAGAGTAAAAAGACTACCCAGAGACTGGGGGAAAAAAATCAGCTACCATGAGTTCCCTCAGTATCTTGTCTTCATAACCTACAAGATACTGTGAAACCTTAACAAGAAAAAGACAAATTACCTAATTTAAAAAAATGAGCAAAGGATATGAACAAGCGCTTTGCCAAAAAAGTCATCTAGTATGCTAACAGATATGTGAGTAAACTCTCACTATCATCAGTTGTTAGAGAAATCCAAATTAAAATTACAATGAGATTCTATCTCACTCCAGCAAGGTTGACATTAATCCAAGAAACACAAAATAATAAATGTTGGAGAGGTTGTAGAAAAACTGGAAGGCTTGTACACTGCTGGTGGAAAAGTAAACGACACAACCACTTCGGAAATTGATTTGGTGCTTTCTTTAAAAGCTAGAAATAGAAATACCATTTGATCCAGCAATCCCACTTCCTGGAATATATCATAGAGAAGTAAGAGCAGTCACACAAATGGATACATTCACACCAATGCTTACTACAGCATTGCCCATGATAGCAAAAAGATAGAAACAACGTAGGTGACCGCAGATTACTGGATAAATAAATTATGGTTTATTCACATAGTAGAATACTATGCAGTGATAAAGAACAACCAGGATGTTAGGAAACATCTCATAACATGGGAATGTCGTCTGGAAGATATTACACTGAGTGAAATTAAGCATTTGCAAAAGGAAAAATATTGTATGATATCACTATCACAGGGACTCAAGAAAAGGTTTAAGCACAGAAGAAAATAGTCATTGATGGTTACCACGATGGGGAGGGATGGAAAGGTGTATTCACTCATTAGATTGGAAAAAAAATAAAATAAACCACTGCTGTCAAACTGATTCCAACTTATAGTGACCTTATAGACAGAGTAGAACTGCCCCATGGAGTTTCTAAGGAGTGCCTGGCAAATTTGAACAGCTATTCTTCCGGTTAGCACTTGTAGCACTCAACCACTAGGCAACCAGGTTTCCGTTGACTAGGTAGTAGATTGGAATTGGGTTAGGTGAAGGGAGTGACAGCATGCAGTAGAATGGAGGTTAACACAGCCAGGCAATACCAAAAGCTAAGCCAGCCAGCCAGCCAAAAGCTAAGAGATTTACTAAATACAACACAACATTGGACATAGTAGCAGGGTCAGGCATCTGGATATCATGGTTTCACAGGAGATCTATATTGATTTGGATAACAAAGTTTTTTTAACAAAATGTTCTACATCCCACTTCTGTGAGTGGTATCTGTGGTCTTAAAAGCTAGCAAGCTGCCATCTAAGCAGCATCAACTGGTCCCAATCTACTTGGAGCAGAAGAGAAAGAAGGACGTCAAAGACGTGAGGAAAATATGATCCCAGGAGCCCATATAATCTGGAGGCTTCATCAGTATAAGACTAGAAGAACTAGATGATGACTGGCCACCACCAACGACTGCCCTGACAGTGAACACAAACAGAGTCCCTGACGTAGTGGGAGAAAAATGGGTGTTCAGAACTAGAACTCTGTCACAAAGCCAAACTTGATGGTCTGATCGGCTGGAGGGTCCTCTGAGCATATGATCCCAACTCTCTATTGGCTAGCAGAGCTGAAACCAGTTCTGAAGCTAACTCTTAAGACAAAGATTTAACTGAACTGTAAGACACAGAGTAATGATGGTGAAGAGTGTTGCTTCTTGGCTTAAATATACTCATATACATGAGGCTGTCTGAGCAGCAACTGTCCAGAGGTGAGATGAGAGGGTTGAGGGGGACAGCAGTTGGTTGAATGGATATGGGAAGTATAGAGTAGAAAGCAGGTGTGTGCTGTCACAGGGTTTGGAAAACAGAGTTGCATAGCAGTGTGGGTACAGTGTTTTATATGGCAAATTTACTTGGATTGTAAACTTTCACTTAAAGCATAATAAAATATTTTTTAAAAAGAAAGAAATATGATTAACCCCAGAACCTCCAGCACGTTCTTCCAAAGAGTTAGGCCCAAGTTTAACCCTCAGCATGCTTTATTCCATTTATTTATTACAACAGCCTTAGGAGGTTTGTCTATTCACCATCCCAAGTTTCAGAAGAGCAATCAGAAGCTCAAGGAGGTGAAGTGACATTCCCAAGACACACAGTTACTGGGTAACAGGGTCACCAAAGTACTGAGGAGGGGGTATGCCATCCACGTTCGAACAGCGGGGCCAGGACCCGTTGGGTAATGAAGAAGGACTAGAAGGGACACAGGAAGGTGGAGACATAGGAGGGGCAACTAGCCTGAGAGTCAGGCACCAAGTGTTCACCGGCTACTCCGGGGTGACTGCCTTGACAGCCTGTGCCACGGAGCTTACATCCAAAGTTAGAGCCAACTCATTTTCACAAGTGGGGCATGGAAGGACGTACAGTCTGAGGTAGCACCTCAGAACAGCAACTTCAGGCTTTCAGTGACTTGTGGCAAGAGGGAGAACACAAAGTGAAGAAAAATATTCTTGGCTCTCAAAATAGAATTTGAGATTAAGAGTGTGATTAAAAATAGGATATTCAACTAATTTTGTTAGTTGAAGATGAACATCATTTGGGACAGACTACTGTCATTCCCAGAACCTGTCTTCTCATCTCGCCGGGCATAACTTGGGTATGAAATTATTGTTTGGCCATTTCCCAGATGGGTACACAGAGGCTGAGAGACCGGCAACACTTTCAAGGTGATGCTACTACAGGTAAATGACAGTGCCAGGATCCCAAGGCCAGACACAGCTAACCGCACTCAGTGAGGCCACGGAGAGAAAAGGTAGTTTCAGAAGCCCTGTAACAATCTTCACACTCATCCCTGCCTGTATCCTACCTGGGGTCCTAGGCTTGCCCACCAAGGGTGGAAGCTTCTCCTAGGTGAGTTCAGCCCTAGAGTTGCAGATACAGGCAGGTTTGTAGCATCTCTGTTAGCCATGTGCAAAACTGCTTCCTCCCCTTTCTGCCCTCTCATGCCCCATTTGTGCATCAGAGGGGTCCCAGTCCCCATCTGTCATCACACTGTTGGAGCAGATGTGAAACATGACAGTGACAGGGCCCAAGCTGACACCCAGGGACCCACAGAACCGTAAAAATATGAGACTTTGGCAGGGACAGGGAAAGAATCCTTTGGTTACTGCTTAGATTCCACAGCAGAAAGGAAGCCCCTTCTTTTAGGAGACAAAGGATCCTCCCACTGGGCAGGCTGCCTCAGAGCTTCGTCATTAAGCCTTAGTCAAGTCCACTTAGTCACGGCCACCAAGCACTCTGCAGCCCCTTCACACTACCCCACTATTCAGGAAAAAGGGGAGCTGGGCAGGGCACAAGGGTGAAGTTATTGACCTCTGAGAGCTGCAGGAGCATCTGGGAAGAGCTAGCTTGCCACAGTCATCAGTGGACAGTCAGTAACAAGAGGTGAGGTCGTAATGGCCTACTCCACACAGGGTGAGCAACGGAGGTCAGAGATGGCACAGGAGAAAGTGCTGACCCAGCCTCTGACTCTCCTGGGAGTTCTTCCTTAAAGCTTTTGGTCTACTTTCCCTGGGCACTAAAAGGAACTCAGGTGCCCAGCATGCTGTGTGCTGCACACTCCCCATCACATCAGCACCCCTGAGGCAGGAACTCTGGGGCTTGGGCCTTTTGCCCCGTTCCCCATTTCAGAGGGCTTTGGAGGCCAGAAAACTCCCTTGGAAGTCCGTTTAGTCTGACCCAAAGTCAGAAATCATAGACAAGAGTGTCCAAACAGCACCCTCCACTCACATAGCGAACAGCCCACACTTGGCAGATGTCTAGCGATTCCACCCACAGAAATTTCTCCTTCTGAAGAAAGATGTTTGAGAATCTTTTGCACCTCACGTGTCCCTCCCCTGCCTAGAAAATCACTCCTCATGGGAGACAGACTCCAGATGTCACAAGGTGTCAGGAGAGCTTCCATCTACCCTCAGCCTGAGTTCCCAACCACTGTGGCATCTCTTCAGGAACCCAAGCTATCCTTGTGCACAGGCAACCAGTTCTCCCAAAAGGGTCTCTACCTTCTCCCAAACTCAACTATGCCTCATCCCTGCTCCATATAAGGGTTAAGTTCTCTGACTTCCTGCTTAGACCCAGCTTGCTTCTTCAGGAAGCCTGGTCTTTGAAACAAGAATCACTCAAACATCCATGGCATCAGAGGGTTGGTGCAGGGGTGTGGACCACTTTCCCCATCTGCCACCCTGTCCGCCCCCTGCCCCAGTCCCCCGGCAACCATACTGATGTATGAGATCTAGTTGCATCCTCATTCTAGGTCAAATTCAGCTTTACGAACCCAGTGACGACAATGGTGGTGAGGATGAAGCCTGGCTGAACACTCAGTAAGTGCTAGCCCTCAAACAGCTTCATCAGCACTATTACCATCAGCCTCATTTTACATCTATTTTCCTAATCTTTCCAGATAACTTGATTCCTTCTTCAGGAATCCTCTCTGACTCACATCCATCTCCCTCCTCAAGTTCATCCTGCCTCATACTCACAAATTTCTGCTTCATCAGTTCTGTCCTCCTTTTCCCTCTACTCGTTACTCAGACCTCATACGGGTAAGGGCTGAATTGGCCTGGGGGGAGACACTGTGGAGGCATCCCAGGTGACGTGGCAGTGAGGGTTTATCCTGGAGAGGCCTCCCTTGAGCCATCCTGTCTTACTAGTGGATTCCTCCTGGAAAAATGCCCAGATGCTTGGGAAGACAAGGCTGAACCAACATCTGAAGTGGCAAGAATGCTTCTGACTCTGACAGTTCCTGAGACCAGAGCTTCAGTATTTGGAAAAGCAATAAGAAAACATCTTGCTGTTTTGAGCATCTCTGCCCAAGTGTGCTGGTTAGGGGGCTGTCTCTAAGATGTGGTACCTGATTACAAGGATTCCAAGTTCTGTTTGGCTCTATTGCCAGGGAAATGAGGTCACTTCCTGGGGTCCCTTTCTTGGGCCTCCTCATTGAGTAAGATTTCCCCCAAGACCCACTGGGTTGCTAAATTGTCACACTCCTCCTGATGCCGGATTCATGACTATACACAGTTAGGCCAACACAGCTCTCCCCACAACCCATTGAGAAGGGCTAGGTAAATCCAGGGTCCTGACTTAGAGTAGACAGCTGGGTTCAAACAAGACTCCTCCCTTGTACCAGTTCTGTTACCCTGGATAGATAATTAAGCCTCTCAAGACCTCCCTATTCTCTCCACCTGTGCAATGGCAATCTCCTTAGAAATATTTCTAGGAATATTATCAGATATTTGTGAGATAACAACTCTATAGCCTGTGGTCTGGCATCACATGTAGCTAGCTGATGTACAAATTTAGAGATGGAATAATTATAATATAGTGAAAATGAGAAGCAGTATGGAGTACAACTCAAAACAGAGTTGGGTTCTGGCAGTGTAATCCTGGGTGTCATGGATTGAATTGTGTTCCTCAAAAAATCTGTGTAGCAGTTTAACTAGGTCATGATTCCTGGTGTTCGGTTCTCCTCCTCCATTTTGTAGGTGCCAGCTTCAGGGGAACACTCTCTCTTTGTCAGCTCTGAGGTGAGGTCCTTGTGTTGCATAGTTGGTCTGACAGCATCTTGGCACAGGAACCTCAGGTGTGAAGGATGCCCTCTGCTCTCAGTGCTGCTTTCTTGATGGTATGAGGTCCCCAAAACTCTACTTGCTTCTCTTTCCTTTTTTTTTCTTGTAGAATAAAATATGGTACAAGGCACACTCCAGGGAAATTCATTTTATATTGGAGCAGAGAGGTGACTGTAGCAAGAGGATTACTTTAACATAATCCAATCTACTAACCGTAGGCAGAAATTAGGGTTTACAGCATATGAAAATCACAAAGTGGAGGCCAGTCACAAAATACTGGAATGGGCAGTGTTTCATTCTGTTGTACACAGATTGAATGGTGTTCCCCACCCCCTAATTTGTGCCAACTTGGCTAGATTATGATTTCCACTCTTGTGTTGTTGTCTACTATTTTTTGATCTGATGTGATTTTCCTATGTGTTGTAAATCCTAATCTCTGCCTGTGGTTAATAAGGCAAGATTAAGTTATGTTAAAAAGCATTAGGGTGATATGCAATGCTCTTGCACAGGTCACAGCCCTGATTAGATATAAGAGGAGTTTCCCTGAATTGTAGTTTGTTTCACAGCAGATAAGAGGAAAGCAAGCAGAGAGATAGGGAACTCCTGCCACCAAGAAAGGCATGTCAGAAGACTGTGTCCTTTGGACCCAAGGAAGATTTATGACAAGGATCTTGCTCCAGAGCCTACAGAGAAAGAAAGATTTTTTCTGAACCTGACTCCCTGAATTCAGGAATGTAGCCTCCCAGATGTGAGAGTATAGATTTCTATTTGCGAAACCATTGACCTGTGGTATTTCTATTACAGCAGCACTGAATAAGACAGTCACTACGCATCAGAACCAACTTGATATCACTTAACAACAATAACAAGAAGAGACTCGTGGTGTTGCTCATTCCAAGCACCCTGTTTCATATTATACAAAACCAAGAGCTTCTCGCTGGTAGCTGTCCCCCAATTCAGAGGTCTCATCTTAGTTGAAGTGCTCAGAGAATTAAACTAAAGGACCCCAGTCCCTCTCTTCTTAAAGCTTCCTTGGAGGTGGACTGGTCTAGGCAGACCTCTGGAAGCTTGGGGTTCCCAATGGCCATCAACTATGACATCTCTCCCCTACTGTGCTATGGACTCGTGACATGTCGCTGGGAGACTGGATGCCACTGCCTCATGGTAAAACGACATTCATAGTCTTCTTTCTCCATGCCACTTTTAGTGTCCTCTCTTTGTCTAATATACCTCCCAGCACTGGAGCTGGGATTAAGGCTAGGGCTAGGCTAAATTTAGTGCTAAGGTGAAAGCTAAGGATAAAGATGAGGCTTGGGTTAGGGTTAGATTTAGGGCAAAGGTTAACGCTAAATCTAGGGATAAGACTAAGCCTAGGGCTGTAGTTAAATTTAGGATTAAAACTAGGGGTGTGGTTAAGGTTAGGATTAAGTTTAGGTTAAGACAGATTTAGATTCAACATTAGGGTTAGCATTAAGGTTAAAGTTCGGTTTAGCATTAGAACTATGGCTAGTGTTGGGGTAAAGTTAAGACTAAATTCGATGTTAGGTTTAAGATTAAGGCTGAAATTAATAAAAGGGATAAATTGAGGATCAGGGTTAGAACTAAGATTAATGTTAAGTTTAGGGTAAAAATTAGGTTTAGGTTTGGGATTAGGGCTTGGATTCAGGGTAAAGCCAGGGATCAGGCTAGTGTTAGGCCTAGGGTTTGGGATAATGTCAGCTTTTAGAGTAAAACTAGTATTTGGTTTAGTGCTAAATTTAGGATTGGGTTAGTTTTATGGATAAACGTTTTAGTGTTAGGGCTTGGTTTAAGGTTGGGTCTGGGCCTAAGATTATTTCTATGGTTAATTTTAGGATTAAGGTTAGTATTGTCATTAGTGTAAAGGTTAGAAACAGGGTAAAATTTAGGGCTAGAAGTAGCACTATGGATGTATCTGCCAACACATTAGGTGGAAGACCAGAGAATATGTGTAATGATGCTGGTAGCAACTTTTTTCATCCTATGTAATCTGGAAACATTTTATTCCTTCAAGGAGATGTTTGTGATTAGTTTAGTAGTTGAACAAAATGTAGAGACATATGGTTCTGTTTTTAGAACACTTGGTAATTGTATATGACTTTCTCATACACTAAATAACACACACAGACTATTCAACAACTCATAAGAACTGTACGCTGTCTATACAGTCATAGATGGCTGTGCCTTATGGCTATTGTAAGACATTTACTTTTGAACTTCCAAGCTCAAGTTATTTTCAAATTATGAAAATGCTGAAGCTTCCTAGACTATGTCTCTTGTAACATGCTAGCTTGTTATCAAAGAAATTTCCTTCTTTAAACATCATTATCAAATTTGACAGTAATTACTCCAAGAACTTCTATGGAACTGTGTTTAACCAGTCTTTAAAACAATTTGGAAAGCTACTGTAATGTCATGATTATGAGTGAATAGATACATTAGGTAGAAATGGAGATGGCTCCAATGCTGATCAGGTTTTGAAGCAACACCAAAACTTAAGACTTTATCTGGTTTGGGGTTTTCGTTATCCCTCTTACCAATATCACTCTTTTCTTTTTCCTTTTCCAGGCAATATTATTGCTGCTGAAGCAACATCATGAGAAGAGTCTCACTTTGTATCCTTTTTTATCTGAATGAAATCATAAAAAGTTATTAAAGAAGCCTCTAAAGAAAGCCAAGCTACCGACAATATAGAATAATAATTTAGGCTTTCTGGGGAGTATACTTGACATTAACAGATTCCTTTTGACTATCTAATATCTTCTTCAACATTCAAAGTGGTAGAATTATTTATTTAAATACCTTTTAAGATAGATAGTGGCATATAGGTAGTTTCTGACTTTTGTTAAGTTTCTTCTCTGTAGTAAATTAGCTCTGATATAAATTGAGTACCTCTTTTTTTAAGTTTTTTTTATTACTGCCTTTTATTATGAATATCTTTATAAATTCAATCTTTGCCTTTGGGGGTTAAAAACACTACATGTAAATTTACACATGTATTTTAATACATGCATAAAAACACACAAATAGTAAAAATTTGCCCATTGGTGAAGAAGAGTTGTGCAGCAGTGGTCTCTTGTCAGTTGAGGTAACAATTCCACTTGTGGAAGGTTATGGGTCATCTGAGTTATCTCTGGGGATAGGAATGGCATTTGTAGTCAAAAAATTAGTGAGTTATCAGTATGTCATTTTTTCCTTCATATATTTCACCATAATATGTCACTACTTCATGAATCTGCCTATTGATTTTGCAAAGCAATAGGTTTTTGAGTCTATGTTTTCAAGCACTTGAAACTGCTGATTCAGTTTAGACAAAACTCTAGCTGATTCTTTGACTGTAAAATATTTTGCCAACTTTTCTCTTTTCCACTTCTTATTTTTTTCTTTTACAGCATTTCTTTCCTTTTCCAAATCCATTAAGTCCTGGTCTGTCAATTTTTCTTCTTTATAATCTACAAGCTGTTCCACACTGGTGGTATTAAGTTCTAAATTCGGTGTTCTTGCCCTATGGATTGGATTTCCAGTGAGTCCACTTAGTGCACAGCCAACATTTGTTGTTGGAGGCTAGCATACTGCTATGATGCTGAACGGGTTTCAACTGAGCTTCCAGGCTAACACAGACCAGAAAGACTTACACTTAATTTCTGAAAAATCAACTGATGAAAACTCTTTTGATCACAACAGTCCTATCCCCAAGCAATCATGAGGATGGCACAGAACTAGGCAACATTGTACTGTGCTGTGCCAGAGGTTACCATGAGTCAAGGGCCAACTCAATGAAGCTAAAAATAGCAACAAAAAATGTCATAACCCTTCTAAATTCTGCTGCTTTTGGAACTCTTCACACAATCATTATGAGCATTAGCAGAAGAGATGGTTTAGAGAGACTAGAAGTAATTAGGAGTAACCCTGCATTAGGGAGATTAGGAGTAACCCCACATCTCTTATAAATGTAAGAACTCCATTAGGAAATTATGTACAGGGAGATTTTTAAAATAAGAGACTCAGGGAAAATTTGGATGTTCTTGTAAAGTCTGCTGTCTCTATGATTCTGCATTCTTCTTGTCTCCTGATATCCGATACTTGGGACATAAGCCAGCAGTAGTCTTCAGCCTGCTACGTGACTCATGGGTTTAGGACTTGCTTACCCCTACAATGAGCCCTGCTGGCACAGTATTTAAGAGCTGATCTGCTAACCAAACGGTTGGCAGTTCAAATCTATTAGCTACTCCTTAGAAATCCTGTAGGGCAGTCTTACAGGTTGGCTATGAGTCACAATTGATTTGACAACAATGAATAGGGGCAGACTCCACAAGTGAGCAAGTCATTTCCTCAAAACTGTGTGTCATTATCTTAAAGTAAATCTCTCTCTATATATTCATATATACACTTCATTGGTTTACTACCTCTCTCTAGCCCCTAGGGTCACCATGAGTCGGATCCAACTTGACAGCACTTGGCTTGGCTTTGGCTTTACTCCTCTAGAAGACCCAGACTGAGATAATTGGTACAATGTGTATTTCTTTTCAAACTGATACAGATGCAAAATAACAGAGTTCTTTTCTCATTTTTTACATGACTATTTTTGTTGCTGTTGTGGAAAATATACACAGCAGATACACACCAGTTCAACAATTTCCATGGTGCAATTCGGTGGCATTGATTACATTGTTTAAGTTGTGCAACTGTTCTCATCTCTCTTTTCTGAATTGTTCTTCCTGATTAACATAAATACACTGACCCTAGGTTTTCCTATCAAAACTTTTGAATTAATCTTGTCCAGTTGATACCATATACATAGTCCTTTGAAAGTGTACAATGCTCAAGTCAGACATTCTTTAATAATTATTTTTTTGGTTTGGAGCCCTGGTTGCACAGTGGTTAAGAACTTGGCTGCTAACCAAGAGATCAGCAGTTTGAACCCACCAGTCCCTCCTTGGAAACCCTATAAGGCAATTCACATTTGCCTTACAGAGTAGCTAGGGTCACTATGTATTGGAATTAACTTCATGGCAACAGGTTTTTTGGTATTGTCTGGTTTGAAAACACTTCAGGAGACATGTTTGGTTTAAGACTTAAAGATTATTTTATGACAATAGTTTCAGGGTTTAACCCAAACTCAGTGGGGCCAAAAAACCTGGATTCCATGGAAATTTGAAACTCAGTTCTGCATATTCTGCCTTTCAATCAAGAATTTTCCATAAAATCTTTCATCAAAACCTTCAGTAAACGTAGCTGAGTGCTATCCAATTCTCAGGCAATGACAAAGAGAGTAGTTGTTCGTGGACACAATTACTGCAAATTCTATTTCCCCCCTCCTGTTTCTGATTCTCCTTCTTCTTCTGTTGCTCCACACAAGTAGAGACGAACTGTTGTACCTTGGATGGCTGCCTGCAAGATTTCAAGCCCCCAGGCACTACACAGTAACCTAGGAGGTTGATTAGATGTACTAAAAATGATACTAGACCAATTAACTGGAATGTCCCATGAAGCCATGACCCTAAGCCTCCGAATGAATAAACCAAATCCCATATAGTGTTTGGCTGTTGATAAGCAGCCTTAGCAGCTACTCTTTCTCTTACTATTTTTATAAATACACATATCACACAACATTGCCCATTCAACTTTTTAGAGATGCATAACTTACTGATATGAATTACATTAATCAACAGTATAATCCTTACCCTTAATCAGTGTGAATTTTCCATCACTAAATACAGAAACTCAGTGGCTCAGAAGCAATAACTCTCCTTCCCCATCACTGACTCTGGTAATCACTGATAAACTTTAGTCTCTACATGTTTGCCTGTTACTGCCTCTTTATATGAGTGAGATGTTCAATGATTTTCCTTTTGTAACTGACTTACTTTATTCAGCATAATGTCTTCAAGCTCTATCTATGTTACAGCATGTATCAGAACTTTATTTCTTTCTCCATTTGTAGTATTTGATTGAATTTGTATGCTATAGTTTGTTTACTTACTTTTTGTTGTGTATTTAGGTTGTTTCTATATTTTGTTTATTGTGAACAGTACTGTAATAAACACTGGTGTACAGGTCTCTTTTTGAGTCTCTGATTTCAAGTCTTTTGGATACATACCTAGAAGTGGAATGTCTGAGTTACGTAGCTCTATTTTTCTGTTTACTGAGGAAGCAGCACAATGTTTTACAAAGTATCTGTAATATTTTGCATTCTTACCAGCAAAGCATAAGGGTTTCAATTTCTCAACATCCTCACCAACATTTTTTATTTCCCATTGTAAAACAAAATCTTAGCCATCATAACCTACCAGGCCTACTGGAACAGCAACTCTGGTCCCTCTCCTCCAGGTGCATAAATTTCTTAGCCCATCTGACTTGCAACTCACCTTTAGAAACGCTAAGGCCGTGACTCCATCAGAAAACCCTGAGGTCATGGCCATACCTTTTGAGACAGAGGCAGCTCAGCTTCTCAGGCTCCTTGTCTCTTCAGCTTCTGCTACCTGTGGCCTCATGCCTCACACCCACATCTGCCCTGCTGAGGCAAGTATTCCAAAGCATTGTAGCTCCACCAGCTTAAGTGCCCCAAGGCATCCCACTCCACCAGGAAGCTTCCTGCAGGCTCTCAGCTCTCATGCTCCCAGGGTATCCACTCCCAGGGAAGAGTTTCTCTACTGAATCTGGAGAAAGTTCCTTGTTATTGCCTGGACTGGAAGCTTCTGAGGCACAGAGATCTCAGCCCTTTCCAAAGGAAGTACTTAGCTTCTGGCACTGCTACTTGATGGTACAAGCTCCCCAAATCTCTCCACTAGATTTTTTCCTTTATTTTCAGGAAATTGCCTCAAGGTACAAACAAGTTTTCACATTGATTCCTTCCCTACCGACACAGCAGCTGGAAACGTATGTGGCTGAGGATAGGGCAGGACAGTGGGAGAAACAATTTTCCTACTGTATGTTTTCATAATTGATTTATTTATTCTTACACATTTGCAGTTTTCCTCTGCTGTCTCCTGCTCCCCAATTTAGTGCTGTTTGTTGTTGTTGTATTTCTGGATGTATTCTTGGTACAGACTTGGAATGATGATCTATTTACGCCGCCTTCTTCCCAGAATCTCCATCCTTCTCCAATTTTTATTCAGGGATTTTTAGAAATATAACTGTTAACTTAATCGAGTTTTTGTATTTACTAATTATAACTCAGTAAAGAAATGTTTAAGATATTTGATTCAATTCTTCTTTCGAACTAATTTAATTATGAATGTTCATCATGAAGAGCCATTTCAAAATGTGTTAAAGAATCTATTTCTGAGGAAGTTGGGACCAAGATGCCAAACTAGTGAAAATCTTCTTGTAGTACTCCATTACAACAAAGACTGAAGTAAAGAAGTGAACGACTATGTATGATAACCTAGGAGCCCTGAACATCAAAGGACAAAGTTGAGAAGTCAGAATGAGCAGCAATGGGAGGAAAAGACAGTTCAGAGTAGCAAGAATTTTCAAGATCTGAATTGGCTGACAGCCTACAGGCTGGATCAGATGGCATACATGGCTGAGGCAAGCAGTAGTGCTTGGGATGCATTTTCCACATTGGGAGAAACAAATCTCTGAAGGTGAAGCCTCACAAAACAAGGGGAAGCTGAGCTCAATTGGCAAAAGATAAGTACACGCATCTAACCCACTCCATGAGTCAAAACACCAAGGCCCCTTTGGGAATAGTTCCTTCCTATTCACTTGTCCCCTCCCTGCTCTGCTCCATGACTCAGTCTGGTGGAAGTGATTGCTGCACCCTAGTCCAGAAGTAGAACCCACCATGTGCCCCAAGCCATTCTCTCAGCTTTGGAAAGAGAACAAATTAACAAAGACAAAAAGTGATTTTCCAGCTCTACTAAAGCAGGAACTCAAGGCAAGAACAGCTCCTCTGTCTAGGCACAGGTGTAACGGGTCCATGGACATGCAAGGAGTTTTACCCCAATATAAACCTGTTTGTGCTCATTTCATTGTAGGTCCTCATTAGCAAAGTACAACAGGGTATATACCTGAAGCCTATTATAAGCTGCAACAGCTATAAAGGGGAATGATAGATTCATGACATTTGACACTGCCCTGCCTAATAAGTAAGATTATCATCTACTCACATCAAGGGCCTGAGGACTAGTAACTCCAGTCACTCCACCTAGACACTTGTGACAGAGATTCAAGAATAAGTGGTGTTTCCCAGTCTTTATAGCCAACAGCACTGGGTACCCAAAGTCTGGATGAAAAAATCACCCACCTATGCTGTCTAGGAAATAGGAGCACATCTTCCAGCAGGCACTCAGGGGAAGCCACAGTCCCCTGCCTTGCTGAGCACATAACCTTCTACTACAGCCAAACACCTGTGCCTACTCCAATCACCACTGACCATCTGGACTGTAGTGACAGCTTGCGCCACACACTCAGTGACCTGGAAACTTAAAAATTAATCCTCACAAGAAAATTCATGGATTCCTGAGCTCACATACATAGTAACAACTTTACTTTGTGACAGGATGTGAAAGCTTGAAAGACACCAATAATCAAAGCAGCTCATATGACCAACATATCTGGGCATATTGAAAGAAAACAAGAGGTTATGATACAATAAGCAAACATAAAATAAACAAACATAACTTATTAATGACTTCAAGACAACAACCAATAACAAATCACATAATAGGACAGATCATGATGACTTCAGCAAATGACCAAAACAAAGAAACAAGGAAACTTCTTTAAAAAGAGAACTTCCTGGAATTATTGGAGGCATAATTCAAGTATTAACATACAGAGCTCTTCAAGAGATCAGGAGGGAGAACCCTCTCAAAATGTACACCAAGCCAAAGAACACATATACAAAGCAATAGGGTAATTTAAGAAGGCTATGTGGCACCATAATGCCAAGTTTAACAGGCTGCAAGAATACATAGGGAAATGGAAAACAGAAATCCAAAAGATTAACAATAAAGTTTCAGAATTAGACAACTCAGTGGAAAGTCATAAGAGCAAAACTGAGGCAATGGAAGTTAGAATTAGTAAGGTTGAAGATAAACCACTTGACACTAACTTTTTTGAGGAAAAATCCGATATAAGAATTTTTAAAAATGAAGAAACTCTAAGAATTATGTAGGAATCCATCAAGAAGAAGAACTTACCAGTGACTGGAGTAAAAGAACAGAAGTGGCAGGGGGATGGGTAACAAAATACAGAGAGAATTGTTCAAGATATGTTGGTAGAAAACTTTCCTGATATCATGAAAGATGAGAAAATATCTATCCAAGAAACTTGTCAACCTTCACAGAGGGCAGAACCTAAAAGAAAGTCACCATGACACATTATAGTCAAACTTGCGAAAACTAAGGATAAAGAGAGAATCTTAAGAGTGATTAGGGATAAACAAGAAGTCATCCAAAAAGGTGAGTTAATAAGACTAACCTCTGACTACTCAGCAGAAGCCATGCAGGCAAGAAGGAAATGATATAACATACAAAGCCTTGTAGGAAAAAGAATGCCAGCCAAGAATTATATACCCAGCAAACTTACTCTTAAATATAATGGCTAAAGTAGGCAATTCCAGATAAACAGAAGTTAAGACAATTTGTAAAAATCAAACCAAAGTCACAATAAAAACTAAAGGGAGTCCTCTGGCTAGAAAATTAACAACAATGGTGACAAACCCATGATTCTAACATAAGACAGAGCAACCAGACATCAACCCAGGTAGGGAAGTTACAAAGAAAAATCAAAGCTAAAACACAGAAAATAGGGAAATAGAGATACCAACATGCAAAAGATGACAACACTAACACACACACAAAATATACCAAATAGTGTAATCATAGAACTTTCCTATAGAGAGGTAGTGATATTAAGCAAAGAAGCTGATATTAAGAAAAAAACAGATTTAAACTTTGAAAAATAGACATAGACATTAAGGTAATCACAAAGGGAACTATAAATCCCATACATCAAGAAAAGAAGAAGAAAAATATATAGGACTCCACAAAGTCAATGATGACTAAAAAGAAAATTCATAAAGAAGAATGACTTAGCACATAAAATTAAGCGGAACAAAGAACTTGTCAACAACATACACATACATCAAAATGGCAGCAAAAAACTCTTACCTATCACTAATTACTCCAGATGGAAATAGATTAAATACTAAAACAGAGTGGTAGAATGGATAAAAATGCACCATCTATCTATATGCTGCCCATAAGAGACACATCTTAGACTTAAGAACCAAAACAACCTAAAACTAAAAAGATTGGAAAAATGTATCAAGCAAACAACAATCTAAAGAGAGAAAGGGTGTCAAGATTAATCTCTGATAAAATAGAATTTAAACCGAAAGTCACTACAAAGCATAAAGAAAGCACTATAGCATCATTAAAGGGCTAAAACACTAGGAGGACACAACCATAATAAATGTTTACACACTCAATAGCAGGACTACAAAATACATAAAGTCTAACACCATTGTGAAGAGAAATAGATAATAATAATAGGAGACTTCATCACTTTCAGTAAAAGACAAAACATCCAGAAAGAAGCCCACTAAAGACACAGAAGATCTAAATATCTCAATCAACCAGCTTGACCTCATAAACATATACAGAACACTCTATCTAAAAGCAGCCGAGTATACTTTCTTTTCCAGTGCACATAGAGCATCCTCCAAAATAGCCTACTTATTAGGCCATAAAGTAAACCTGAACAAAATTCAAAACTCTGAAATTTTACAAAAAGTCTTTTCTGACCATGAAAGTAGAAAGCAATAACACCGACAGCAAGGGCAAAAGACCAAATACATGGAAAGTACACAATACATGCTCAAAAACTAATGGATCATAGAAGACAACATGGGTAGGATAAAGAAATTCAGAGAATCAAATGAGAGTGAAAACACATCCTACCAGAACTTTTGGGACACTGCAAAATTAATGCTCAGAGTTCAACAAAAGAAGTAAAAGAACTACACAAAGAAAATTACAAGAAACTACCGTAAGATACCAAAAGAAACCTACATAGGTGGAAAAATACGCTTTGCTCATAAACGTGAAGACTCAACACTGTGAAAATGTCACTTCTACCTCTAGTGATCTACAGATAAAATGCAACCCTCATCCAAATTCCAAAGACATTTTTTAATGAGATGGAGAAAGAGATCTCCAACTTCCCATGAAAAGGAAAGAGACCCCAGATAAGTAAAGCAATATTGAAGAAAAAAAGCAAAGTGGGAGACTTCATACTATGTAGTTTTAGATGCTATTATATTATACTGCCACAGTAGTCAAAACAACCTGCTACTGGCACAACAACAGATACATAAAGCAATGGAACAGAATCCATATACAAAAATATCCACTTATGAGCACCTGATATTTTAAAAAGCCCAAAATTCATTAATTGGGGAAAAGACAGTCTACTTAAGAAAGGTGCTTGGCATAACTAGATATTCATTTTCAAAACATGAGACAAGATCCACATCTGTCTGATACCACGCACAGAAACCAGTAGAGAGATGTGGGAGACACCAAACTATCAAGAAAACAGCACTGAGAGCTGAGCGCATCCTTTGAAGCTGAGATTCCTGCACCAAGATGCTCTCAGGCCAACAAAAGACTGATGCCACTTATGGACATTCCTCCATAGCTGACAGAGAGGGAAAGTCTTCCCCTGGAGCTAACATCTTGAATTCCAACTTTCAGCTTACAGGACTTTGTGAAAATAAATGTCTCTTTGTTAAAGCCATCCATTTGTGGCATTTCTGTTAAATCAGCACTGGCTGACCAAGACAAACATCATGGATGAATAAAGAGGGACAATGCTAGAAACCGTAATATGGCACAAACATAATATAGAGCCAAGCCAAGTGCCGTCGCATAATATAGAACTTAATTAAAAATACAGAGACAACAGAAAAGAAGCTAGATAACTGGGAGCTCCTAAAAATCAAACTATTTGCTCATCAAATGACTTCACCAAGAGTACAAACACAGTCCACAGACTGGGGACAAAAAATGACTATGAAACAACTGATCAGAATCTAATCCATAAAACCTACAGGGTACTGCAAAACTCCAATAACAAAAAGACAACTCAATTAAAAAATGGCCAAAAGATACTTCACCAAAGATATTCAGGCTGCTAACAGATATACAAGGAAATGTTAATGATCATTAGCCATTAGAAAAATGCAAATCGAAATTACAATGATATACCACCTCACTCCAACAAGGCTAGCATTAATCCAAAAAAAAAACCCAAAATAGTAAATATTGGAAACGCTGTGGAGAGACAGAAACACTTATGCCCTACTGGTGGAAATAGAAAGCAGTATAACCACTTTGGAAATTGATTTGACACTTCCTTAAAAAGCTAAAAATGAAGTACCATACAATCTGGCAATCCCACTCCCGGGAATAGATCCTAGAGAAATAAGAGTCATTACATGAATAGATATGTGCACAGCCATGTTCACTGCAGCACTGCTCACAATAAAAAAATAGACAGAAACAACCTAGGTGCCCATCAACAGATGAATAGATGAAAAGATTATGGTAAAGTTATACAATGGATTATTATATAATTAAAAGGAACAATGATGAACAATGATCAACCCGTGAAACATCTCACAACATGAAATGAATCTGGAACGTATCACACTGAGTGAAATTAGTCATTCACAGAATGACAAACATTGTATGAGACCACTATTGTAAGAACTCTAGAAAAGGTGTGAGTACAGAAGAAAATATTCCGTGATGGTTGTGAAGGCGGGCAAGGAGGAAGAGAATTTTTCACTAACTAGATAGTAGACAAGAATAGGTGAGGGGAAACAGAGGAACTCAGCACCACTGGAATAACCAAAAGCTAAGAAGTTTGCTGAACACAAACACTCCAAATGACAGAGTAGCAGGGTTGAGAGCCAAGGTGCCATGGTTTTGGGGACATCTAGGTCAACAGAAATAACAAAGTTTACCAAGAAAATATTCTGTATCCCACTTTGATGAGTCACATCTGGGATCTTGAAACCAGCAAACAGCCACCTAAGTAGTATCAGTTGGTCCCAATCCACCTGGAATGAATACCAAAGATGCAAGGAAAATATTACCTCAAGATACCAAAGGTCACATAAACCAGGGACTCCATCAACCTGAGAACTGAAGGACTAGACAGTGTCAGCTACTACTAGTGACTCCCCTGACGGGGAACACAACAGTCCCCAGCACAGCAGGAAAAAAGTGTGTGCAGAACTCAAATGTTAGTAAAAATTCAGACTCAGTGATCTGATTGTGACTGGACGAACCCCAGAAGCAATCACCCCTGGACTCTCTGTCAACCCAGAATTAAAACCATTCCCAAAGCCATGTCTTCAGACCAAGATTAGCCCGAACCATGAAACATAAAATAATACTGGTGAAGAATACGTTTCTTAGTTCAAATAGACACATTTAAGTAAATGATTAGCTCCTGCATAGAAGTGGGAACAGAATGTAGAAAATGTAGGAGGTGGTTGAATGGACATGGGAAACCTGGAAAAGAGAATACACTATCACTTTATAGGGATTAACTAGTGTCAGTCATCTAGTGCTGCTGTAACAGAAATACCACAAACAGATGGCTTTAACAAAGAGAAATTTATTCTGATGCAGTCCAGTAGGTTACAAATCCAAATTCAGGGCATCAGCTCCAGGGGAAGTCTTTCTCTGTTGGCTCTGAAGGAAGGTCCTTGTCATCAATCTTTTCCTGGACTTGGAGCTCCTGAGGCACAGGGACCTCGGATCCAAAAGACATGCTCTGTTCTCAGCACGGCTTTGTTCCCGATGGTATCAAATTTCCAGCTCTGCTTGCTTCCCTTTCCTTTACAATCCAAGAGATTGCCTCAGGGCATGCTACAGTCTTATAGACTGAGTTGTGCCTCACTAACACAATTGCTGCACATACTCCTTCATTAACATCATAGATGTAGGATTTATAACCTACAGGAACATCATACAATACTGGAAATCATGGCCTGGCCAAACTACAACACACATTTTTGAGGCAAACACAAGCTGGTCTAGGGCAACTAGGGTCACCCAACAATATGTGTATAAATTTTTGTATGAAAAATTAACTGTAAATATTCACTTAAAGCACAGTGAAAAATTAAAAAAGCGTCTATTTCTGTTTCACTGATATTTCCAAGTTTCCTATGATTATTTAAGGTTAGAGATTTTTAGAGCAATTATTTATATGATCCCTCTAATATTTAGTTTGCAGCATTCACTTTATATAACCAAGGCAAATTTTAATGAAGCATTAATCCAACACAGTATATGACTCTATCCGAAATATTTCAACTTAGCACAGTTTATGAGTATTCACCCATGAGAAAGTTTCCAAGTAACTACAAAAAGCTAGATTTAAAGAAGGCCTTTATCTTAGACATCTAGCAGTGATATAACAGAAATACTACAAGTGAATGGCTTTAACAAACAGAAATTTATTCTATCATAGTCTTTGAAGCTATAACTCTGAATTCAGTTCGCCAGCTCTGGGGAAAAGCTTTCTCTCACCCTGATAGTTCAGGGGAAAGATCCTTGTTACCATATGCTTTCATATCTAGGTTCTCAGCACAGGGACCATAGGTCCAAAGAATGTGATCTCTTCCTAGCTCTTCTTTCTTACTGATATAAAGTCCCTCTTCTCTCTACCCACTTTGTGTTTTATATCTCAAAAAACATTAACTCAAAATATAACCTAATCTTGTAGATTGCACCCTGCCTCATTAACATTATTGCTTCTAATTCTGCCTTATTAACACCATAGTGGTTAGAATTTGTAACATAGGATAATTACATCAGATCACAAAACGGAGGACAACCTCGTAATACAGTAAACATGGTGCAGCCAAGTCGACACATGTTTTGGGTGGACACAATTCAACCCATAACAGTTCCTCAAAAAAAAAAAAAAGAAAGAAAAGAAAATGAGTTCTTATGGTACAAAGAGCACTGGCTCTTAATCAGATGATTTGAGTTTAAATTCTAGCTTTGAGGGTAGGTTGCTTGACAAGTTATTCTTCTCACTTTTTCCTGGAGGGCCTTTTGAATCTCAGCTTGCTTCTTGTATTTGGGGCCTAGAACTGTAAGATCTTGTTGTATCTTTAAAGGCCTCACAGATAACATGAAACTCAGGATGTAACTACACATGGTTGCAAGATTAATTCCACTTATGAGACTGAAATTCATCAGTTCTAACTCAATCCATCAATAATCACCACTGGGCCTAAAAACTTTTCCTTTATATTCCATCTTTTTATTTCTTGAAAACACTGGTATTCTAATGGTTAAGAGCTATGGCTGCTAACCAAAAGGTAAGAAGTTCCAATCTACCATTTGCTCCTTGGAGATTATATAGAGAAGTTCCACCCTGTCCTATAGCATTGCTATGCGTCAGAAGTGATACAACAGAGACAGGCTTTGTTCTTTCTTTCAAGAGAGCCCTGGTGATGTAACAGTTACTTACTCAGCTGCTAATCAAAAGAATGATGGGTCAAATCTACCAATGGCTTCAAAGGAAGATCCATAAAGGTTATAGCTAATAAAATCCTACAAGGCACTTCTCTGTTACATGGGGTCGTTATGAGTGAAAATGAACTCAAAGACATTCAACAACACCAGCATTATTTCTTTATTGGATTCTATCCCTGTTTTAGTCATCTGGTACTGCTGTAATAGAAATACCAAAAGTGGATGACTTTAAACACAATCCGGGAGGCTATAAGTCTGAATTCAGGATGTCCACTCCGAGGAAAGGATTTCCCTCTTTGTCGAATCTGGAAGAAGGTTCTTGTGTTGCATTAGTCTTTGGTCAGAAACCATCTTGACACAAGAACCTCAGGTCTGAAGGACACACTCTACACCCATACTCTCTGCTTGCTTCCCCCTTCCTTTCATCTCTTATAGAATCAAAGGATAAAAGGTGGTGAAAGCCACACTCCAGGAAACTCCCTCAGTGTGGGTGTTGCAGTTGCACTCTAATCCTTTTTTTTAACATAATCTTACCTGTTATTCACAGGCAGAGATTAGAATTTATAGCATAGGAAAATCACAAAATGGTGAGCAGTCACACAATCCTGGTAATCACAGCCCAGACAAATTTCTATATGTATTTTTGGGGGACATAATTTAATCCATGACAGTCCCTGAGATAGGGCACAAATTTATCACAAATGAATACTTCATAAATTTCATTTTGCTGATGTTTTAATTAACACAATTTTCTCTTTAAAATATTGAAAAGAAAAGATGTTACCTGAAAACTAAGGTGTGCCTGACCCAAGCCATGGAAATGTCAATCACATACTATGCATGTGAAAGATGGATGATGAATAAGGAAGACAGAATTTATGCCTTTGATTGTGGTGCTGCAGAAGAATATTCGATGTACCACAGACTGCCAAAAGAACAAACAGATCTGTCCTGGAAGAAGTACAACCAGAGTGCTCCTTGGAAGCAAAGATGGTGAGACTACATCTTCTATACTTTGGACATGTTGTTAGGAGAGATCAGTCCCTGGTGAAGGACATTATGCTTGGTAGAGTAGAGGGTGAGTGAAAAGAGGAAGACCCTCAATGAGATGGATTGGCACAGTGGCTGCAATAATGGGCTTCAAGCATAAAAATGACTGTGGACATGGTGCAAGACCAGGCAATGTTTCCTTCTGTTGTGTATAGGATCACTATGAGTTGGAACCAATTTGATGGCATTTAACAACAACTAGAGAGGAATTACTTTAATAACTAGAGAGGAATTACTTTAATAACAAAGAAATCTCTTCCAATTTTAAGAATTTTGGTCCAGGGATTTATTTTACCCCCTTTGGATATCTACATACAGATAACATTGAGATATTATCATAAAGTTTGTTTTTCACTGATTCATTACCATTTGGGGAAAGAAAATAAAACTCTCTAGAATTCTCACACAAACCATTTCTCTCACAAAAACATAAAGGTCTTTGTACTTTCTGCCCATCTTCGAAGAGTTTCTCCAGGCATTCACAAGGGTGTTCCCTCCATGCCTTCACACCTCAGTGCATATCTCACTTTACCAATTAGCCTCCACAATGTACTTATAAAGCACACCCTTTCCATATCTTTCCTTTCATATTGCTTTCTTTTCCTGTGTAGGATGTGTCCCTCTCCGATATTATGCTGTAGATCTATTTTCCTGTCTGTGCTGTTTTAGTCTATTTTCCCTACTGGAAAGTAAATTACAAGAGGTCAGTGAATATACTACTATCATAGGTTTGCCATGACAAAGATTTTCCATATATCTGGGAGGTTTTTAAGAATTTTCTCACAGTTCTGAGGCAGGGCTAAGATGATGAACTAGCTACATATTTCCTATGATACGTCTAACAACAAAGACCTCAAAAAACAACTGCAGGGAATAAATAGGACATTCTAGGATCCCCAATATCAGGCAGAAGTCTGAGAGAGTGAACTGGGCAACAAGGACAGGAACAACTACCATTATCAGAATTGAATCAGCAGCCACAGAGGAGTCCACTTCTTCTGGCATGGGAGCAGAGCAGCAACACAGGAGCAGAGCCTGTCTTTCTTGCGGGGAAGCTGAGCTTGGAACTGCTGCACCTGAGAGTATTGTGGAAGTTGACAACTGTGCAGGGCACCAGCACATCAGTGGAGCATGTCTTTCTCAGCTGGGAGACTGAGATTAGGATGGCTGCACCTATAAAATACAGTGGTATCTGGAAGCCAAGTGCAGAGGCAGTGAGTGAGAGGAGTATGTCTTTATTGGTGAGGAAGTTGAGCTGTGAATCACCACACTGACAGAGCCTCAGAGGACTTTTACTGGAGTGTCACAAGTTAAGTGCTCATGAGCTCTCCTGGCTAAAACCGTTCCTATAGGCTGACTTCTCTCCATGTCCCCAACCCTTTCCCCCTCCCTTCTCTGATCTACACCAGATGCTAAATTGTGGCACGCTACCTAGGCTAGAAGTGGGAAATTTTGAGCATGTACTCTGAACTTTTCTCCCAGACTCAGAGGGAAACAAAGGGTGGTAGGAGTAAAAGAATTTCTACTATTTCACCTGAGCTGCAAATCACTGAACCCAAAGAGCCACAGAAGCTTTTCACTGGAATATCACAAATTAAGTGCTTGCAAACTCTCATGGCTCAAACTTTTCCTACTTGCTGACTTCACTATCTATCCCCAGCCTTCCCTCCCACTTCCCTGCTCTGCACCAGATGTTAAATTCTGGCACACTATCTGGGCCAGAAGTGGGACATTTTACGTGTGTAACTTGAGCTTTTCTCCTTTTTTTTTTTAATTAAAAAATGAAAGTGTACATAGTCTGTGCTTACAATAGAGGAGTACACAAGCTGTGTCGTAGTCCCATTAATATTGGTCTTCTTACTAATGTGTATTGTCACCAATTTCACTCAACCAAATTTCTAACAACTATCTAATCCAAACTCTTGCCCCTTGCCCTCTCACCATCCGACCCTCCCCACCCTTGTAGCCATCAAAGAAGCTTTTCTGTTATGTATGAGTATGCTTTTAAGTTTTTATCACAGGGGTCTCATATAATAATTGTCCTTCTGTTGCTGACTAGTTTCACTCAACATAATGTCCTCCAGTTGAGACCAAATTGAGAAATCTTTTCTGCTATCATCGTTGGTCTTTATCAATGCGTAGTACTCCATTGAGTACATATACCAAAGCTTATCCATCCATTCTTCTGTTGTTGGGCATCTGGGTTGATTCCATCTTTTTGCTATCGTGGACTGTGCTGCAATGAACATTTGTGTGCATGTATCAGTTGGTGTGAATGGCCTGTATTCTGTAGAGTATATTCCAAGCAGAGGAATTACTGGGTCAAATGGTATATCTATATCCATTATTTTAAGGTAATGCCAAATTGCTTTCCAAAGGGGTTGCACCATTCTGCAATCCCACCAACAGTGAAGGAGAGTTCCAATCTCTCCACAGCCTCTCCAACATTTAGTGTTTTGTTCTTTTTGGATCATGGCCAATCTTGTTGGGGTGAGATGGTATCTCATTGTCATTTTGATTTTAATTTCTTTAATAATTAATGGTTGTGAGCATGTCCGCATGTGTTTTTTGGCTGCCTGGATCTCCTCTTTAGAGAAGTGTCTGTCCATTTCCTTTGCCCATCACTTAATTGGATGATTTGTCTTTTTCTTATTGATATTTTGTAGAACCTTATAGATTATGGAGATCAGGCGTCAGTCTGACATAGACTGGCCAAATGTTTTTTCCCATTCTGTAGGTGGTCTTTTAATTCTTTTGATGAAGTCTTTGGATGAGCAGAAGTGCTTGATTCTTATTAATTTCCATTTATCTATTTTCTTTTCTGATGAATGTGTTTTTTTGTCAGATTTTGAAGTCTGTCTATATTGTGCATTAAAACTTCCATTGTTGACCCTATTTTATCTTGAATGAACTTTATCATTTTAGCCTTTATATTTAGGTCTTTTATCCAATTTGAGTTGATTTTTGTATAAGGTGTGAGATATGTGTCTTGCTTCAATTTTTTGCAGATGAATATCCAATTATGCCAGCATCATTTGTTAAAGAGACTGTTCTTACCCCAGTTTAAAATCTCAGGACCTTTGTCAAATATCAGCTGTTGATAGGTGGATGGTGGCATCTCTAGAGTCTCTACTTTGTTCCATTGGTCTATATGTCTCCTTTTGTACCAGTACCAAGCTATTTTGACTACTGTGGTAGTGTAATAGGTTTTAAAGTCAGGTAGTGAGAGGCCTCCTAGTATGTTCTTCTTTTTCAGTAGTGCTTTACTTATCTGGTATTTCTTCCCCTTCCAAATAAAGCTTATAATTTGTTTCTCCATCTCATTAAAAAATGTCGCTGGAATTTGCATTGGGATTGCATTATGTAAGTAGAGTGCTTTGGGCAAAATAGATATTTTCACAATATTGAGTCTTCCTATCCATGAGCAGGGCAGATTACTCCACTTATGTAAGTCTCTCCTAGTTTCTTATAGTAAGGTCTTGTAGTTCTCTCTGCAAAGATCTCTTATTTCTCTAGTTAGATTTATTCCTAGATATTTCATCTTCTTGGGGGCTGTAGTTAATAGAATTGATTTGGTGATTTCTTCTTTAGTAATTTCACTGTTGGTATAAAGGAATCCTATTGATTTACTTTTGTTTATCTTGTGTACCGATACTTTGCTGAATTCTTCTATTAGCTCTAATAGTTTACTTATGGATTTCCTTGGATTCTCTGTATAAACAATCATATCATCTGCAAAGAGGGAAATCTTTACTTCTTCATTGCCAATACAGATACCTTTTATTTCTTTGAGTTGTCTAATTGCTGTGGCTAGAACTTCTAGCCCAATGTTGAATAGAAGTGGTGAGAGTGGGCATCCTTATCTAGTTCCTGTTCTCAGAGGGAATTCTTTCAGTCTTTCACCATTCAGGATGATAAAAGCAGTTTGCTTTGCATAGATGCTACTGATGATATTGAGGAATTTCCCCTTTACTCCTATTTTTCTGAGAGTTTTAAGCATGAATGGGTGTTGAAGTGTGTCAAATGCCTTTTCAGCATCAATTGACAAAATCAGGTGATTTTTATCTTTTATGTTATTAATATGATTGATTGCATTAATTGTTTTTCTGATGTTGAACCAGCCTTGCATCTCTGGAAAGAAACCAACTTGATGATGATGAATTATTATTTTTTTTATATGCTGTTGAATTCTATTGGTTAGAATCTTGTTGAAAATTTTTGCATCTAGATTCATGAGTGATATTGGTCTGTAATTTTCTTTTTTTTGTGGAATCTTCCCCTGGTTTTGGTATCAGGGTTATGCTGTCTTCATAGAATGAATTTGGAAGTATTTCATATCTTTTTATGGTGTGAAATAGCCTCATTAGTATTGGAGTTAATTCTTCTCTAAAAGCTTGGTAGAGCTTTTCTCTTAAACTTGGAGAAGGAAACAGTGTAAGGGATAGAAGAGGATCTCTGCCAGTTCCCCTGAGGCAGCAATTCCTGCTACCCTTCTCAGTGCCGTCACAGCTGCAACCACCTGGTGACAGGACATCAGAATTATTAAGTAGCCAAAAATCACTCTAGTTCAGATGACTCGTCAATTTAGACAGCCAAAACCAAATTAAAACATATTTATATTTATTAATTAAATTTTGATAACCTAACAAATAAATCATAACACCTTTCTGAAGGCTCGCAGACAACAATTAATTCCTAATCGTTTAAAGAAGCAGACCACCATAGCTACACAAAAGTCTCAAAACAAAGAATAAAAAATTTTACAATATGAGGAAGACTTTCTGCAACCACTGAAGGAAGAATACAAAAGAATTATGTACATACTCCTTCAAAAACTCAGGAAGATGAGACAAAGTGAAGCAGAACAAAATGAAAAATTAAGCTACAAAAATTGCTAGAGCTACAATGATAAGTAATTCAGCAGATTGTTAATGAAATCACAGAGTTAGACAATTCAACAGACAGTCAAAGAGCAGAACTGAGCCAATGGAATGCAGAATTATTGAAATTGAAGATAAAGCAACTGACATCAGTATTTCTGAGGGAAAACCAGGTAAAAGAAAGTAAAAAATTAAAGAATAACTAAGAGTCACGTGGGACTCTATCAAGAGGAATAATTTGTGAATGATTCATGTACCAAAACAGGGAAGGATAACAGAAAATACAGAGAGAATTGTTGAAGATGTGCTGACAGAAAAGTTCTCTGACATCACAAAAAATGAAAACATATCTGTTTAAGATGCTCATTGAACTCCACAAAAGGTAGATCCCAAAAGAAAGTCACCAAGACATATTATCATCAAACTCAAGAAAACAAAAGATAAGGAGAGGCTTTTGAAAACAGCTAGGCTCAAACAAAACTAACTTACAAAGAAGAGTCATTAAGCCTGAGGTCTGATTACTCAATGGAAACCATGTTGGCATGATGGCAACGGGATGACACATACAAGGCCTTGAAAGAAAAAATCCTTCCAAACAGCAATTATATATCCTGCAAAATTGTCTCTCAAATATGATGCTGAAGTTAGCACATTTTCAGATGAAAAGAAGTTTAGCCAAGCCAGCCAAGTGCCAACGAGTTGAGACTTTGCAAATCTAAACCAAAATTACAAAAAATCCTGAAGGAAAGTCTTTGATTAGAAAGTCAATAACATCAGACATATAAACAAGAATGCAATTCAGGACACAGCTTTCAGAGTCCAACTTGGATAGAGAATACATAAAGTTCAATCAAAGCTGAAATGATAAAACTAGGGAGAGATCTCAGTATATAGATTATGACAACATTATACAAAAATAAGGGGCAAATTCATTCATTCATAAACCTTTGAGATAGAAAAGAAGTCAAGGTGATACAAAGAGTTTAAAGACTGACTTCAACTTAGATCTTAAAGGGGACTATTAGCTGCAAAGCAAAGTAACAACGCTATACATCAAAACAAGAAACACAATCTAGAAATCTCAACAGATAAAAAACCAACATTGAAAAGGACAAAAAGAAAACCCATAAAGAAAAGCAACTCAGAACAGAATATTAAGTGGAACAAAGAAACTGTCAACATACACAAAAAGTGCTGAAATGACAACAACAAATTCATGCCTACCAAAAATTACACCAAATATAAATCGGTTAAATGAACCAATAAATAGTCAGAGTAACAGAATGGAATAAGAAGAAATATAATCCCTCCATGAGCTGCTTAAAAGAAACACACCTAATTCTCAAAAGCATGAACAAACTAAAACTCAAAGGATGGGAAAATATATACCAACCTAACATCACACAAAAAAAGAGCCAGGGGTAGCAATATTAATCTCAGATAAAATAGACCTAAAAATAAAACCCACATTGTGGACAAGACAGTCACTATTTATTGTCTTAAGGGTCAGTACGTAAGGAGGATATAACAACACTAACTATTCATCCACCCAACAACAGAGCTTCTAAATATAACAAACAAATGGCAACAGCACTGAAAACTGAAATGGATTACTCCACCGAAGTAGCAGGAAAACTCAACACAGCACTTGCAGTAATGATCAGACTATCCAGAACTAAGCACAATAAAGATACATGACGTGACAATCAACTAACTTAACCTCATGGGCAAATATAGAACTCTCCACTCAACAACAGACAAATGTACCTTCTTTTTCAATGTTTATGAAACATTCTCAGAATAGACCATGTATTAGGCCATAAAGTAAGTATTAACAGAATCCAAAGCACTGAAATATTGCAAAGCATTTTCTCAGACAATAAAGCCATAAAAGTTGAAATCAATAGCAGAGAAAGCATGTCTAGAAACTCAAACTCATAGAAACTGAACAACACCTTTCTCAAAAACTTCTGGATTATCGAAAAAATCAAGGATGCAATAAAGAATGTCATGAAATCAAATGAGAATGAAAACACATCCTACCTGAACCTATGTGATACAACAAAACAGTGCTCAGAGGTCAATTTATGTCAATAAAAGCACACATTCAAAAAGAAGAAAGGGACCCCAACAAGGTTGGCCATGATCCAAAAAACACAAAACAACAAATGCTGGAGAGGCTGTGGAGAGATTGGAACTCTCCTACACTGTTGGTGGGATTGCAAAATGGTGCAACGTCTTTGGAAAGCAATCTGGCGCTATCTTAAAATAATGGATATAGATATACCATTTGACCCCGTAATTCCACTGCTTGGAATATATCCTACAGAATCAAGGCCATTCACACCAACTGATACATGCACACGAATGTTCATTGAGGCACAGTCCACAATAGCAAAAAGATGGAATCAACCCAGATGCCCAACAACAGAAGAATGGATGGGTAAACTATGGTATATATACTCGATGGAACACTATGCAATGATAAAGAACAATGATGATAGCAGGAAACATCTCTTAACCTGGTTTCAACTTGAGGATATTATGTTGAGTGAAAGTAGTCAGTGACAGAAGGACAAATACTGTATAAGACCCCTCTGATAAGAACTTAAAAGCAGACTCATGCATAACAGAAAAGACTCTTTGATGATTGCAAGGGTGGAGAAAGGGGAGGGTTTAGCTTAGATAGTTGTTAGAAATTTGGTTGGGTGAAATTGGTGACTGCACACATTAGTAAGAAGACCAATATTAACAGGGCTTCAACACAATTTGTGTATTCCTCCCATTATATTGCAAGGACAGAGTAGCTCAGGCGGGGGCCCAGGGACCATGCTCTGAGGGGAAATTGAGGCCAATTGGCACAACTAGCATTTTGCTAATGAGGGCTCTCCACACCCCACATTGGTGAATGGTGTCTGGGGTCTTAAAAGCTGCCAAGCTGCCGTCTGAGAGTACAGCAAATTGTTCCAACTCAGCAGGAAGAGATGATCACCAAGGTCCATAACAACATGGGGGAAAGAGAACCCAGAAGACAGAGAGACCCAAGTGAGTGGATGTCTGCATCGACTTGTGACCGGAAGAACCAGATGGTGCCTGGTTACCACCAGTGATAGCCAACATGGAGCTCACAAAGTTGAGTCTCACTGGCAACACAAGTATAAATAGAATTGCACTCTGAGATCTCCAATAAAAGACCAAAATTGATGATCCAGTGGCCTCAGAATTTTCCTGGGAGGGGGGACCCTGGCCCTGATGCTGCCCCTGTCCGTAAATCATAATGAAGGTCAACTTTTCAGACAACAATGGATTGGACTTAGTGATGCAGAGTGACCATGTTGTGTGGGCATTTTATGGTTCTAGGCATTTATAGGAGGTCGTCCTGTTGACCTCATACTGGAGGAAGGGGAATAGGTGGAGAAGAGAAGATAGGAGACTGTTGGGAAGATAAGACATATATGGAGCAGAGAGGAAGAGTGTGCTGTCACTCTTCAGGGAGAGCAGTGGAAGCTGCATGTAGGTCAGCATGCAAATTTATATGAGAATGTACATTTTCATTCAATCATAATAAGAAAATTTTAAAAAAAGAAGAAAGGCCCCCAATCAAAGAATTAACCCTACAACTTGAACTAGTAGAAAGAGAACAACAAAAGAACACCCTTGGATACCAGAAGAAAACAAATAGTAAAATTAGAGCAGAACTAAATGAATTAGAGAACAGAAAAATAGTCAAAAGAATTAACAAAACAAAAAGCCCCTTTTTTTTTTTTTTTTAGAAATGATCAATGGAATCAATAAACCATTTTCCAAACTTGAAAAAGAATTGTCTCACAGTTTTGATGTCTGGAAGTACAAAATCAGGATCTCAGCCATTTTAATTCCTTCTGAAGCCTCTAAGGAAAACTGGGTTACATGTCTCTCCTAGAGCTTCCTTAACAGCCAGTGATCTCTAGCCTGTAGTCTTTACCTCTGTCTTCATACTATTATCTTCCCTCTGTAAGAATTCTGCCTTTGAATCACAACTACTCGAAAAGTTTGCATATATCCTCTTCCTGTATTTTACTTCTTTTCTTTTACTCTGTTATTATTTCTCCTTTAAAAACAAAAAACAAACAACACCAAAAAAAAGCCCACCTTCTTGTGGATTAATGGAAAATTTCTAATGTTTCTAGTCTTGGGGCCAAATTAGCACTATCTTTTTTGTTTTGATTTTTAGTGGTTGCATTGGGGTTTGCAATATACATTTTAGTTTATCACAGTCTATTTTCAAATAATATATCCTCTTTCACTCATAAAGGAGAAAAGTTCTAAGGGTATACTCCTGTTTTTCGAGCTCTAATTCCCGTATGTTTTATTTCTGCTTATGTTTCAAAAGCGTGTTTAAGACTTCACATTCAGGGAAATTAAGATAAAATGAAATTTAACTGAGAAAAAAACCAGAACTGTTGCATTGTGTTGGCAATTATAAAATTAGAGTTTTCTTTATTATAATGATCTATTTCATTCTAAAATTGTTCTGGATCATACTAACTTAGTCTAGGAGCCCTGCAACACATGAAAGCAAGTTCACAGGAAAAATAGTTTAGAAAAATCTGTCAGCACATAACCACTCAGATCATTTAGCAGGCTCAGGCCCTTACTAACGAGCAGATCGTTTCTCTAAGCAAAGATTTTCTCAGAAAACAGAAGATTGGCTTTTCAAGGATGATGATGTTGTTAAGAAAATGTTTTGTGTTCAAGAATGAAAACCTTGAACTTAACAAAATCTCCTTGATTCTAGCTCACAAAATCTGTCTGGATCTTGATTCAAAATTTACCAAATATACCTGACACATAGATCTAGCTAGACTATCCCTCATCACACAATGTTGTGAGATTAGAGTTTCTGAATTTATTTTATCCTTAAAGTACAGAAACTTCAGATTAAACATAATTTTCTTTTAAAGACAACAATTTTCCCTAAAATCTAAAACCAAACTCATTGCCATGGAGTAAATTCTGACTCAGCAATCCTATAGGATATAATAGAACTGCCCAATAGGGTTTCCCAGGCTGTTAATCTTTATTGAAGTCACCTGACACATCTTTATCCTACAGAACAGCTGATGGGTACAAACCACTGACTTCTCGGTTAACAGCTGAGTTTTTAACCACTGTGTTATCAGGCTCCTATCAGCCCTAAACAGATCCATTAATTCTGTAAAACCCAAAGGCAGAAGAGTATCTTAATTTGGGGATTTGGGAGAAGTTCCTGACTGCCTACCTGGAGATCATTATTTAGCAGGTAAACAGTAATTAATATTTGCTTTCTTGATGTTTTACAAATTGTTTCAATATCAATTATCTCAATACATCTTTGTAACTACCCTAGGAGGCAGTTTTATCTTTATGTTCTAGGTTGGGAAAATAGGATTCAAAAATTATGAACTTCAGGTTGTTCAATTAGTGAATGATTAAGAATAAAGAGTATAACCAGAGAAATAAAAGATCGATACAAAGCAAATTACAAGACCCTATTGCAAGAAACCAAAAGAAACCTATGTAAGTGGAGAAACCTACCTTGCTAGTGGATAGACTTAACATCATGAAAATGTCTATCCAGCCAAAGCAATCTATAGACACAAAACAATCCCAATACAAATTACAAGGTCATTTTTAAATGAGATGGGAAAACAAACCACTGACTTTGGAAAGGGAAGAAACCCTGGATAAGTAAAGCACTACTGAAGAAGAGGAATACAATAGAAGGCCTCACACTATCAGACCTTAGAACCTATTACACTGCCACAGTAGTCAAAACAGCTCAGTACTGGTACAAAATTATATATATAGACCAATGGAACAAAATAGAGAATCCAGAAATAATATCACCCAAATACGAACAACTGATATTTGACAAAGGCCATAAACAGTCTCTTTAAGAAAAATAGTGTTGGCACAATTTGATATCCATCTGCAAAAAAACTGAAACAAGACCCTGTCTCACACTTTACACAAAAACTAACACAAGATGGATCAAAGACCTAAATGTCATTCTCTGTGTGTACAATCATATCATCTGCAAATAGGGAGTTTTTAGTTGCTCTTTGCCAATGCAGATACCCTTTATTTCTTGATCTTGTCTAATTGCTCTGGCTAGAACTTCTAGTACAATGTTGAATAGGAGAGGTGAGAGTGGGCATCCTTGTCCAGTTACCATTCTCAAGGGGAATTGTTTCAGGATCTCTCCATTCAGGATGATGTAGGCAGTTGGCTTTATGTAGATGCCCCTTACTGCTTTGAGGAATTTGCCGTCTATTCCTATTTTGCTGAGAGATTTTAGCATGGATGGTGTCGGACTTTATCAAAAGTCTTTTCTACATCAATAGACAAAATCAGGTGATTCCTGTCTTTTGTGTTATTTATGTGGTTGATCATATGAATTGTTCTTCTGATGCTGAACCAGCCTTGCATCTTTGGTGTGAATCCAACTTGCTCATGATGAATTGTTTTTTTGATATGTTGTTGTATTCTATTGGCAAGTATTTTGTTGAAGATTTTTGCATCTAGGTTCATGAGTGATATTGGTCTGTAGCTCTTCTTTTTTGTTGGGTCTTTCCCTGGCTTTGGTATCAGGGATATTCTGGCTTCATAGAATGAATTTGGGAGTATTCCATCCCTTTCTATGTGGTGAAATAGTCTCAGTAGTACTGGAGATAACTCTTCTCTAAAAGCTTGGTAGAATTCTGCTGTCAAGCCATCTGGGCCAGGGCTTTTGGGGGGTGACAGTTTTTGGACGACTTTTTCAATCTCTTCCTTTGTGATGGGTTTACTCAGTTGTTCTGCTTCACCTTGTGATAATTTTGGTAGGTGATATGATCTAAGAATTTGTCTATTTCCTCTAGGTTTTCAAATCTGTTAGAGTATTGTCTTTCATAGTATCTTGTTATGATACTTTTGATTTTGGCAGGATCTGTTGTGACAACTCCCCTCTCATTTCTTATATGGGTTGTTTGTTTCCTTTCCTGTTTTTCTTTAGTAAGTTTAGCCAATGGTTTGTCAATTTTGTTGATCTTTTCAAAAAACCAGCTTTTGGTCTTTTCAATTTTTTCAATTGTTCTTCTATTCTCTAATTTGCTTAGTTCTGCTCTGATCTTTATGATCTGTTTTCTTCTAGGGCCTGAGGGGTTTCTCTGTTGCTGTCTCTTTACTTGTTCAAGCTGTGGGATTAGTTCTTTGGTTTGAATTCTTCCTTCCTTCTGGATGTGTGCATTTATAGAGATAAACTGACCCCTGAGCACTGCTTTTGCTGTATCCCATAGATTCTGGCAGGAAGTGTTTTCATTCTCATTTGAATACATAAATTTCTTTTTTTTTTTTATTATGGCTGAGTGAAAATCTTAAAAGCTGCCAAGCTTCCATTCGAGGGCACAGCAAACAGTCCCAACTCAGCAGGAACAGATGATCACCGAGGACCAAAATGACGTGGGGTAAAGACAACCCAGAAGATAGAGAAACCCATAAATTTCTTTATTTCATCCTTGATTTCTTCTATAACCCATGAGTCTTTGAGAAAGATGGTGTTCAGTTTCCATGAGTTCCAATTTCTATCTATGTTTTTTTCTGCTATTGACTTAGACTTTTATCGCTTTGTGGTCTAAGAAGATGCTATGAAATATTCCAATGGTATGGATTTTGTTGCGATTTGCTTTATGTCTTACCAAATGGTCTATTCTAGAAAATGTTTTGTGTGCACTGGAGAAGAAGGTGTAGTTGTCTGCTGATGGATAGGATGTTCTGTATATGTCAATAAGATCTAGTTGGTTAATTGTGGCAATAAGATCATCTGGGTCTTTACTGAGACTTTTTTCAAGAAGAGCTGTCTGTCAGGCTGGTTTTTCTAGGGAAGCAAAACCAGTAACATGTGTAGGTACAAGAAAAGATTTATAATATATAGATAGATATAGATATAGGAAACAGCTCATGCAATCACAGAAGCTGAATGTCCCAAGTTCTGGCACAAGCCTCACGTGACCACAGAAGCTGAGGAACACAGAGTCAGCAGGTCAGAGACCAGAGTTCTAGATCACCAGTTGTGTAGGTCAGTGCATCCCAAGCTGGAGGCAAGATGAAGCAGCTCAGAGTCTGGCAAATCCAGGATTCGCAGGTCAGGGAGCAGGACTCTCAAGTGCTGACTGTAAGGCTTGATGAGTCCAACAGCTACTAGTTCAAGTCCAGGAACCAGATGCCGAAAGAAGAGAGTGGAGCTCCTGGCACGTGAGCAGACCAGCAGTAGCAGTGGAAGGTCCAGAGATGAGAGAGCTGAGGGGCAGGAAGCCACCACAAACCCAGTCCTGCCACTTAATACAGCAGCCAAATATGGAGTAGCCAAGTTGACATAATCCTGACCACCACACTGTCCAAGGTTGAGTGGAGTGTTGAAGTCTCCCACTGTTACTGTGGAGTGATTGATCTCATTTTTCAGCACAGTCAGTGTTTCTTCAATGTATTTAGATGCTCTAGTATTGGGTGCATAAGTATTTAATATTGTTAAGTCTTGCTTATGTATTGAAACTTTCAGCAACAATGATGGTGGATTTTACGTTAAAATCTAATTTATCTGAGATTAGTATTGCCACACCTGTTCCTCTTTGTGTATTGTTAGCTTGGTATATATTCTTCCATCCTTTAATTTTCAGTTTGTTCATATCTTTAAGTCTAAGGTAAGTTTCTTGTAAGCAACATATAGACGGGTCGTGTCTTTTGATTCAAGATGTCACTCATTGTTGCTTTACTGGAGAGTTCAGTCCATTTCCATTCAATGTAATTATTGACAGCTATGTGTTTAGTGCTGTCATTGTGATGTGTTTGTTTTTGTGTTGATGTCTTCTCTGTTGTTGCTATTCTGTCCTGAGATATTCTTCTTTATGAGTTGATTTTTCACCTTTTTCAATGTTGGTTTCATGGTTGTCGAGACTCCTGTATTACGTTTCTCGATTTGATACGTTGCATCTTTATTGTACTTTGTGGCTACCCTGTGATCCCCTTTAATAATCCATGCTTAAACCCAGTTCTATCTACTACAAGTCTTATTAATTTCCTCTCCATCTGGAAGGACTGCAACTATCACAGTACATCCCTCTTTCTATTATGGTGATATCACAGTTTTCGTGATATGATCACTGCATCACCTCTTTCAATATTATAGTTTTGATTGAATTTGGAGTCTTTCCTAACTGAGTAGGTTTCTGGATGATGTGTCCTAGATTTCCTTCTAAAACATAGAGTTAGTGGTTTTGTTCTTCTAAGCCAAGAGCTTCTCTCAGTATTTCTTGTAGTTTTGGTTTGGTTTTTACAATGTTTTCTGAGTTTCTGTTTATCCACAAACATCAATTTCATTTTCGTATTTGAAAGATAGTTTTGCAGGATATATAATTCTTGGTTGGAAATTTTCCTACTTCAAGGCTTTCAATGTGTCACCCCATTACCTATGTGCCAGCATCATTTCTGCTGAGAAGTCAGGTGAAAACTTACAAGCCTTCCCTGTGAACGCTAGTCTTGCTTTGAGTCTCACCATCTTTAAGAGTTTGTTTTTGTTTCATTTAGTTAAAATTGATTATAGTATGTCTTGAAGTCTTTCTTTTGGGATCTATATTGAGTGGCATTCCAAATGCATCTTGCATACCTATATTCTCTTCCTTCATAATTTCAGGGAAGTTTTCTGTCAGCAGCTCAGCCACAATACTCTCTGTGCTTTCAGGTTTTCCTCCTTGTTCAGAAATTCCAATTATCTGTAGATTGTTCCTCTTAATAGAGTCCCACATGCTTCTTAAAGTTTCTTCATTTTTCTTGTTTCTTTCTTTTGATTTATACCCATAGATACTGGAGTCAGTTGCTCTGTCTTCCAAGTCAGAAAATCTATTTCCCATTTGTTCAATCCTGTTTTCTTGGCTTTGAATTAAATTTTCTATCTCTTTGATTTTGTTATTGATCTGTTGGATTTCAGACTACTGATATTCCATCAGATCAAACAGCTTGCTTAATTTTTTGTTTTGCTCTGCTGTATTTTGTATAATATCTAGGAGGGCTCTATATACAATCCTTTTGTACTCACCCTCCAATAGTTTCAGAAAGGCTTCTTTGTCTGGGAAATTCATTGGTTCTTTCTTTTGGAGGCCTTCTAGAGCCATAGGTGAATTTTTCTTTACATTTCTGTCCAAAGTTTGTTGCTTTTTGTGCATCTGGAAGTTGTTTTGTTTCTCTAGTGTTACTTTAATGGGATCTAAAGCTCAGTCTGAAAAGGAGGGTGATCACCATTCACCTCTATGTACTCCAGTGACTGGGCTCAGTGGGATCTCTGGGGTAGCAGGCTCCACCTCCTGATTGGCAAAGATATGGCCCTACTTATAGAATCATTGAGGGGCCATCAGCTGACCCTATAATGTGAATCAGTAAAGGCTGGAAGAGATGCCATCAGGATACATCACAGGTATTTTTCTAGGCAGTCTTATATTGAATGGTAAAATGTATCTGACAGCTTTCAAGATCAGTCAGGCTTTCAGGTGTACAAGTCCTTCTTGCCAGCTGGCAAAGCAAGCAACTCTATACCCAACCTCAGATGCTGTAAACTAGTTGAAAATATGGAAAGGCTACTGCTCTGCTGTCATCTGCTGACAGGCCCCACCTGTAGACCCGCGCTGTGAGAAACATTGTTTTTCTGCTGCAAAAGTGCTCCCTGGGCAGACACTGTCTTCCAATCTGGGAATTAGGTCCTACTGGGGCTTCCATTTGGGTAACTCCACATCCCAGTTGAACAAGCTTGTGTGGCAGCCTAACACAAGCTCTCCCGCCTGCATTGAAATAGCCAAATCAATGGTGCAGGTTCAGAAGGAGAGGTTGAAGGGGCTATGTGCTCAGAGTCCAGAGCCAGGCTCTCAGAATGTGGCTATTCTGCCTGCTAATCCCGTCGGTAGTGAATCTGAGCTTTTCTGCCAGTTAAGCCCCAGCCCTGCCTGCTGGTTAAGTCAGAGGAAAAAAAAAGGTTAATATGGCAAGTTACCTTCAGACCACAAGAGCCAGCACTCAACAAGGGCAGGGGTCAGAGAAGGAGAAGTTTCTTGTTCAGTGGTGTGTAGTCCAAATTGACAGCCCTATGTCATGCCCTAGGGCTCACTAGGTGTCCAGAAGTCTCTGTTAATTGTCAGTTCAGTCTACAAAATATTAGTAACAATGCACAAACAGCAGAAGAGAAAATAGATTAATTGGAACTACTAAAAATTAAACATGCTCATCCAAAGATTCTATCAAGAGAGTAAAAAGATTACCTAGAAACTAGGAAGAAATATTTGGCAACTACATATGTGATTAACATCTGATGTCTATAATCTATAAGATACTGCAAAGTATCAACAAGAAAGAGACACACAACCCAACATTAAACCCATTGTTTAATGACCAAAGGATACGGACAGACACTTCCCCAAAGAAGGCTTCTGACTAGGTAGCCAAAAGACGGATGATGAAATGCTCACAATCATTAGCCGTTAGAGAAATCCAAATCCAAACTACAAGGAAATACCATCTCATTCTAAGGCTGGCAGTAATTCAAAAAACACAAAACAAAAAAGGTTGGAGAGGTTGTTGAGAGACTGGAGCTCTTCTACACTGATGGTGGGAATGTAAAATGGTATAACCTCTTTGGAAAGTGATCTATCACTTTCTTAAAAAAGCTACAAATAGAAATACCACATGATCCAGCAATTCCGGTGCTTAGAATATATCCTACAGAAATAAGGGCTGTGTCATGAACTGATACATGCACATGAATGTTTATTAAACTACTGTCCACAACAGAAAAAGGAAGGAATCAACCTAGGTACTCATCAACAGAAGAATGGATAGACTATGGTATATATACACAACACAGCACTATGCAATTATAAAGAACAATGATGATTTAATGAAACATCTCACAACCTGAAAGCAATTGGAAGACATTATGCTGAGTGAAATCATTCAGCTGCAAAAGGACAAATATTGTATAAGACCACCATTATAAGGATTTAAGAAAAGTCTTATGAACAGAAGAAAATATTCTTTGATAGCTACGAGGGTAGGGAAGGAGAGAGAGGATTATTCATAGGTTAGATGGTCAATAGGAATTCGGTTAGTTAGAGAGTGATAGCATGCAGTAGAGGGCAGATCAGCATAACTGGACTATACCATAAAAAGAAAGGTTTTCTAAACTCAGCCCTACATTTCAAATGACAAAGTATCAAGGACAGGGGGCTGGGGACCATGGTTTCATGGGATACTGAGGTCAGTTTGCATAACTAAGTCTTTTTCTAAGAGAGTCTTCTTCACACTATACTGATGAACAGCATCTGGGGGTCTTAAACACTGGCAAGTTGTCATCTTAGGAACATCAATTGGTCCCAACCCACCTGGAACAGATGGCAACCAAGAACATAAAAGACAAGAGGAAAAATAAGCCCAGGCAACAAAAAAGATCCAAAAGATTGGGTGACTACATCGGCATGGCAGCAGAAGAACTACATGGTGCCTGGCCACCACCGAAGACAGCCCTGACAGTGGACACAACATAGAGTTTCTGAGGTAGCATGCAAAAAAGAAGTGTTCAGGTCAATAACTCTATGAAAAGACCAGAATTGATGATAGGACAACCTGGAGAGTCCCTTGAGAACATGGCCTCTACACTTTCTTTTTAGAGGGGAGAGGACAGGGTGGAGACGTGGGGATGGTGTTAATTGAGCAGACACTGGAAGTAAAGAGTGAAAAAGAAGATTGTGCTGTCTCAGGGTGAGGAGGGCAGATAGAGTTGCAGAGATGTGGGTACTTTGGATTTTATATGGAAAATTGACTTGGATTGTAAACTTTCACTTAATCACAAATGGAAAAAAAAGGAATATAAGCACATAGTACCACGCACTTTTTACTGGGCATCATTCAAAATTATTCAAAAATTATTCAAAAATCATTCGGTGAGTGAAAAAAGTGAATACCAAAAGGTATGTCTTGACCACGATTTATATAATCTTCTTCTACATAAACACTTTGAGTCTTTTAAGTTATACATTTGTTTTGAGTTTGCAAAAATGGCTCCAAAGATAGATAGCAAATTAAATAATAACTCGTAAGTACGGAGTTGTAGTTCTAGTACTGATTTTTCTAAAAATATGAATGGAAATAAAGATAATAAGTCAGTGCTTTGTATTATTTTCCTAGATTTCAAATGTGATTTGAGATGAGAAATGGAAGAGTCCTAGGGCTGAGAAATTCGCAAAGAAGAAAATATGAAAGTAGGAACTGGAGAAAGGTAAATAGAAGGGAGAGTGCAAATTCGCAACGCTTTTTAGCTGGACCTAGTCTAGTCAGGAACAATGACCACCTTCTCTAAATCAGTTAACTATGACACTTTGTCTGCTAGTAGACAAGTGGAAACCCTGGTACATAGTGGGTTAAGTGCTACATGTGTTAAGCAAAAGGTCCGCAGTTCAAACCTGCCATGTGCGCCGTGGAAACTGTGGGGCAATTCTACTCTGATCTATAAGGTCGCTATGAGTTGGAACTGATTTGACAGCAGTGAATGGGTAGTGGACAAGAGCTTTATAATGGAGACTATCAGTGAAAAAAAAATCAACACGACTGCCTATGTCACTATCCCCACAGAGTGGATCTGAACATTAAACCCATGGACTTTCAATTTTGTTGGTAGCACTGGTGGCTTGCGAAAGACTGATAGTTTGAATCTACCAGTTGCTCCTTGGAAACCCTATAGAGCAGTTCAGCCCCACCCTGTAATATCACTATGAGTCAGAATTAACTTGATGGTAGTGAGTTTAGTCTTCTTTTTTGCTTTGGACCTTTGAAATTTCTTCATGATGTTTAGTTTCACAAAAATTGATACGAATTCTAGATCTATTCTTGCAAGTGCTCTTACCTTGTTCAAAATTAAAACCACAGGCTAATTCTCTAGAAGAATTGTTGGTTTTCAAATTAAAGTGTATATTATCCATAGTAAAACTAGTAGTAATTAAAAAATACTGCATTTAATTCAGTTTATTTACTTACTAAATAAGTCTTCTGTGAGTATCTGCTAAGCATGAGATGCCCTTCTGGGATCTGTGGAAAAAATACAGACATGTGCTTAGTTGTTAATTGTTGCTGGTTAGGCTTGAAGATACAAATGTGAAGTACACCTATCACACAAGACCTTAATTTGAAATTACTGGAGAGTTTAGACTTCTGTATCTCATATTTTATTTACTCCTTAGGTAAAAATATATTTAATACTGAAGACACAATGGTTAACATTTCAGTTCGAAAAATAACTTTTTCCCCATATTTGATAAATTCAGGACTGAGATGATCTTTGAGGCTATTCAGATAGGTTAGTTCACGGTGATTCTTAACCAGAGCTGTGGTTCCTAATACCAGGTATACCACAGAATTTTCTTTTGAGTTTTAAAAGCACAAAACTTCCCACCTTACCTCTCAGAGTTGATTTGGGGCACATCTTGGTATCTATTATTTTAAATGATATTTTATTATTAAAATTTAATAATTATTTTAAACAGTATTTTTGTTATTAAAATTTAATAATTACTTTTAATAATATTTTAATAAGCATCTCATACTTAGCAGATACTCACAGAAGACTTGTTTAGTAAGTAAATAAGCTGAATTAAATAGTGTATTTTTTTGTTACTTGATATCTATTATTTCAATCCTTGCAGGCAATTCTGACACCTAGATAATGAAAAGAATTCTTTCACTTATGACCTCTGCTTATATTTTTCAAACAGTTACACAGAGTTTCTTATAAAACTAAATGTAGAATCACACTATGGACCAACAATTTTATTCCTTAGTATTTACTCAAAAAAGAAAAAAAAAAAACATAAACCTGCAAAAAGAACATACAAGAATGTTAATTGCATATCATTAATAATAGCACATGCCTACAACAAAGGAGAATGGAGGTGGGAAAGCAACCCTGATATACAATGAAATACCACTCAGCAATTCAAAGAAATGAACTGGTAAACCTAACAATGTGAATCAATTTCAAAAACATTGTAGTAAGTAAAAGAAGACTTAGATAAAAAAGACTGTACACTATAATATCTTATTTAATATGCTAAATTCCAGGACAGGAAAAAATAATTCACAATGGAAAATAATCAGAACAGTGATTGTCTTGGAATGGATTATTGGGAAGACACAGAAGAGAACTTTCTAAGGCAATGGTGATAGTCCATTAACAGAAGTGTGGTTATTTAGGTGCATGTATTTATCAAAACTTACCATATGCTGCTCTTAAGTGCTTTAGGTTTCATGTTAAATTCACTTCAGAACAAAACAAAAAAATAACCGTGTCCAAAACTGAATTCCATTTGATGATATATATTTTGAGTACCTTTGGCAGAGGTGGAAATGGACTGAATCAACTTACGTTGAATAAATGAGGTGCACTGATGAACAGAGAACAGGATGTTAGACAGGTATATAGAATTTAAAACAAACTCAAACCCAATCTCTTGCCATTTACTTGATTCTGACTCATAACTCATTCAAATTTTCTGTATGTTTTAAAAATATTCATAATAAAATGTTGGGAAAAATTTTACAACATATATATCATGTTTAATGTGCCAGGTATTGTTCCAAGTGCTTTCTGCATATTTAATCATTTATTTCACATAAATCTTGAGACAGAGATAGGTTAGCTCTCCAAAAAATCACTTCCTCTTCTGGCCAGTCACACAGAAGTCGTTCACTTCATTGTGCTCTTGTGGTTGAGTTTGGTCAACAGAACATAAACAGGAATGATGTGTCCTGTCATCAGACTCATGTGTAAAAATCCTTTCCTACTTGAGATTTGAAGAAAACGTATGACCTTGGAGACCTGGTGTTGAAAGCAATGGAACCACAACATGGCTAACCCACCCACTGTCTTAGTCAGCTGGTACTGCTATAACACATCCCACAGTGGAAGGCTTTAGCAAAGAAAAGTCTATACTTACACAGTCCAGTAAACTGGAAGTCTGAATTCAGGATTCCAGCTCCAGAGAAATGTACTCTCTCTCTTTTGGCTCCGGAGAAATATTCTTATCCTTAATCTTCCCCTGGACCGGGTTCTGAAATACAAAGAACCCAGGTCCAAAGGAATCACTGTGCTTCTGGCACTGCTTCTTTCCTGATAACATGAGATCTCCAACTCTCTGCTTGCTTCCCTCTCCTTTAGTTCCAACAGACTGCTCCAAAGCATAATCAGATCTTGCACATTGAGTCCTGCCCCATTGATACAACTGCTGCTGGCACGATTCACAGGGGACACCAGCCACTGGTGTGATTAGCACGGGGCAGCACTTACAGGTGTGAAACAGGACACCACTTTCTGGTGTGAGACAGAACACCACTTACAGGTTGAAACAGGACACCACAGACTGGTGCAAAACAGGACACCACTTATGGGTGTGATGTGTGTGAGAGGCTGAGGTTGAAAAAATCGCACTGACCACAAACTTTTCTTTGGCTGTGGGCAGAAAAGGGATACTCTCCTGCAAGCAGAGGTTAACATCAGTTTGTTTAATGCACCGGCTTTTACTGAGCAAAGTAAACAAGTTTTCTGCTGGACAAGTAAGAAAAGGCATATTATTAGTGTTCCTTTCTTCGAAAGAAGAAATGGCATTCCCAGGAAGGGGGGTGATAGAGTCCTTGAACTATTCTCAGGGAGTGCTGTTTTCAGCATGTGCTGTTTTTCAGTACACTGAGACAAACTTGTCCCAAGGGCTTTTGCCAAGCTTTTGCCACTCTCAAGACAAGTCCCTATCTTAACACAGACCAGGTTAGGGTAAGCAGGATTCTACATTCTTTCCAAACATGTACGACCCCCAAAACTGCTGCCCATCCTTCCTTATTAACATCATAGAGGCAGGATTTAGAACATACAGGAACATCACACAATACCTGGAATCATGGCCAAGCCAAATTGTTACACACATTTGGGGGAGCAGTGTGGAGCAACTCAATCCATTTTAATCCATGGCACCCCCCAAAGGAAAGACGCTTGCCAATCCTTAGTATTGATTTGAAGTTCCTGTGAGCTATCAATATAGTACTTCTGGTTAAAATTTAGTCTTCGTATGTATGGAGCAGAGAGGAATAGTATGCAGTCACCGGACAGGGAGAGCAGTGGAAGCTGCATATAGGGGGGCATGTAAATTTACATGTGAATATACATTTTCACTCAGTTATGTTAAATAAAAATAAAAAAAAAAATTTAGTCTTCGTGACTTGATCTGTTACAGCACTTAGTGTCACTCTAAGTTGTGAAACACTTCATGATAGGTACTATTATTGTACCACATGAGAATAGTCTAAAAGTCACACAGCTGGCTAGCAGTCCTGGGATTCAAACAAGTCTGGCTCCAGAGTCTAAACTCCTCAAAATTATCTTGTCTTCCCTCTTTCTTCCTTGCAGTTACAGATATAAGTGGTTTGGTGTTTGTTTATCCCTTAAGCAAATGACAAAACCCCAAATTAGTGGATAATCCTTCAAAATTTATATTCCAGGGAGCTGACTTTCCCTAACGACAACAGAGCATATTAGTCAATTCTGAACTGTATCAGCCAGATACTCCTGCCAACAAGGAGTGTTATCAGGGACATGGTGTCTCATGAAAGAAGTGGAGGCAGGAAGGAAGAGGAGGACTTAACCACTAGCAACACTGATCTCTACCAATATGCTATTGCCCTCTGTTCATTTAAGTAATAATTAAAAATGAATCCTTCCTTATCCATCGTACACAATTAACTAGTATCTTTTTGATGGGTACTTCCTCCCATGCCTGAAAGTTCATGTCCATACCTGGAGAGCTAAGCTGGCTTCTTCAGTCTGCACCTGGCTCTGTCTGTCCAGTGACCTATCAGAAGAGGGGATTTTCTCTGTCTCCTCCAGACAGTCTGTAAAACAACCCTCATTGAGCTCCAGGTCATGGAGCAGGATCCAAAGTGAAAGAGTAAGGGCCAAGGAGAAATTTCCTATTTCTCCAAACTGAATTTTGATGAGTTCATTCCATCCGCAAGAAATACAGTAGTGGCTGAAATATAGCATCTACTCCCCAATGGGCATACGCAAAAGATAGAAAAATTTGTACAGAGGCCTATCACCGAGGTGTCTCTGGAGCTTTTGTTAACTACCAAGCTGCCTAACAACCAGATGCCTAGTAATGATGAGTTATATTTAAAGTTACCACGCAGCCTGATCTGCATTTAAGGAGAATAACAAGGTGCACAGCAGTGCAGATTTGACGGATGGAGGAGGAATTTGTGAGATTCAACCATCTTTTGTCTATTTTCCCATTATCTTTGCTGTATTAGACCAGCGATTGTAAAAACGAAACTCTGAAGAAACCTCCCAGTGTTATCTATAGACAAATGTGGCAAGTGAGCAAACAGTATCAACAAATTGGTGGTGATTTTTTCTGAATATTAATCATTAAGCATCTCTGTGAATCTGAACATCTGAAATATACTAGAATTCAAAATAAAATCTCAGCTTTCTTAAGATGAATAGTATCAGAATAGAAAATGAAGTAATGTGTCTTAGTTGGGATCTCTAAAGGAACAAACCAGTGAGATGAGTATCTAGAGAGAGAGAGAGAGATTTCAAGGAAATGATTCGTGTAATTTTGAGAGCTGACAAAATTCAAATTATTAGGCCATATCGCAGGCTGGAGACCTCTGCTGGCTCACAGGATTGCAGGAGCTGATGGATTAAAAATATACAAGTTAAATAGCAGATGAAGACTTCTGTAAATTTATGTCCCAAGACTAGAGGTCAGGTAATAAGAAAAGTGCAGGATCAAGATAGGGAAAGAGAGAAAGAGAAAGCTGTGCCAGAATATCCATTTATATTCTGGAGGAAGATCACGTACCCTCAGAGTTCCCCTTTCAACTGATTGCTTGAACACCTCAGATCACATTGTGGGGGTGATTACATTATGTTACATTACAACATTGTGCTGCATTGCATTGCACAGTGGAATAACAATCAGTCTAGTATTTGGGCAAACCCTGACAATCACAGCTTAGCAAGTTGATACACAAAAGTAAACATTACAGTCCACCTTTCTTCAGTTTGGCACCTATATACATCTCGTTAAACCATAGGTACTCTACAAGTAAAGACAATTATAGTCATACCTCCACGTAACATGATACAAATAAATTGTATGCAACCAAAAATGCACTAACCCCATTTGCATCTTGTGTTTTATAATCAAAACCCACAGCTGTCAAGTCAATTCTGACTCATAGTAACCCTGTTGGTCAGAGTAGGACTGCCCCCTAGAGTTTCCAAGGAATGCCTGGTGGATTTGAACTGCTGACCTCTTGATTTGCAGCTGCAGCAGTTCACCACTGTGCCTCCACGGTTTCCATGTTTCACAATACATAATAAGGGAGAAGACAAAAGACATTACACAATTATATAAAGACATTATATTATTGTATTCTACATATAAATTTATAAATATTGTATATATAAGAGACACCCTAAAGGATCGCCTATATTCCAAAAGTACTCTTTTTTACCTCTGTTATGTAATAACAGTCAAGATACCCTGTTAGTTAAGAGGCATAAGGAAGCAAAGTAGCCAGGTGGCATTCCTAACTTCCAGTTCAATGGAATTGGTGTTGTGTATCCTGGTGGGAGCATTTACCCTTTTAGAACTAATAATTCTAGACCAGCAGAGCTCAGGGTTGCATGAACAAGAAGCAAAAATTTTGTGAGTGGGTCACTAGGGTTAATAGTTGTTTTACAGATCCTCTTGGAGAACACTTCTCCAGATATGCAAGATATTGCCACCTAGCTTCCCCATAATTGAGTCTTTAAAAGCCCAATGTATTGTTCTGTCAAGCTATCTTCTTCAGGATTATGGGAAGCATGATAAGACCAATAAAAAATGTGAGCATGGGCCCATTGCCACACTTCTTTTACTGTGAAGTGAGTTCCTTGAAGCAATGCTGTGTGAGATACTGTTTATTATGGATAAAGCATTTCGTAAGTCCATAGATGGTAGTTTTGGCAGAAGCACTGCATACAGGGAAGAAAAATCCGCACCTGAATTAAGTGTCCATCCCAGTAAGAACAAAATACTACCATTATTATGATGGAAACTGTCCAGTGTAATCAACCTGTCACCAGGTGCCTATTAGGGAATCATTGTTAGTGTTGGCTGCTGACAGATTTGGTTCTCAGCAGTGGCTGCAGCCAAGTCAGCCTTGGTGAGTGGAAGTCCATGGTGCTACGCTCATGCATAGCCTCCATCCTACAACCATAACAACTTATTCATGAGCCCATTGGGTGATGACAACAAGGGTTGGGGAAAGAGGCTGACTGGTATCCACAGAATGTGTCATCCTGTTCACTTGATTGCTAAAATATTTCTTTGTAGAGGTTTCTCTTTGATGAACATTCACATGAGATACAAATATCTTCACTTTTTTGATCCATTTGTGGTCTATCCACGTACCTCTTCCCCACATCTCCTTATCACCAAATTTCTAATCATGTCTCTTCCAAGCCATTGACCGTCTAGCCAAACCATTGGCTGCAGACCAAAGTCTGGCCAAGTGGGATTTCCTTCCCCCCTGTCCTTTAGGGAAGTCCCATAAAAGGCTGCAGTGCTGCTTCTGTCTGTTTCTGAGTGCTGCCAACATATGATTCAGAATCAGTGCTGTTTTATTTACCTAGTGTTGCTGTAATAGGAATATCACAAGTGGATGGCTTTAACAAAGAGAAATGTATTCTTTCCCAAGTTTTGTGGCTGGAAGTCTGAATTCAGGGTGCCAGTTGCTGGGAAAGGCTTTCTTTCTTTCTTTTTTTTGTTATCATTGAATGAAAATGTACATTCCCATATAAATTGCATCCCCACCTATATGCAGCCCCCACTGCTCTCCCTGCCCAGGGACAGCACACTCTTACTCTCTGCTCCATAAATGTTTTACCCTCCCAGAAATCTCCTATTCCCTCCTCTCCACCCACTCCCCTTCCTCCAGTAAGAAGTCAGCAGGGTGACACCCTTTAGATGTACAGAACCATGAAGTGTACACATGATATGGTCATTCTGTGTCACCAAGTCCAATCTACTCCTGTGTGAGAGTTGACCTCCATTATGATTTATGGACAGGGGCAGCATGGAGCAAAACAACATGGGGGAAAGAGAACCCGGAAGACAGAGACCCACACGAGTTGGTGGCTGTATTGAGTTGTGAACAGAAGAACCAATGGTGCCCAGCCACCACCAGTGATAGCCACAATGGAGATCACAAAGTTGAGTCTCACTGGCAACACAAGAATAAAAAGACGTGCACTCTGAGAGCTCCATTAAAAGACTGCAACTGATAGTCCACGGGCCTCAGGGTTCCCCTGGAAGCATGGTCCTGGCCCTGATGCTGCCCCTGTCCATAAATCATAATGAGAAAGACTTTCTTTATGTGTCAGCTCTGGCAGAATGTCCTTGTCATCAGTCTTTCACTGTCAAGGAGCTTCTTAGCTCACGATGGCTCTTGTTTCTTGGTGGTATAAGGTCCCCATGTGTTTTGGTCAGCTGGAACTGCTTTAACGGACATATCATGAGTAGACGGCTTTAACAAAGGAAAGTTTATTCTTACACAATCTGGTAGGCTACAAATCTGAATTCAGGGTGTCTGCTCCAGGGTAAGGCTTTCCCTCTGTTGGCTCTGGAGGGAAGTTTTTGCATTGCATCAGTCTTTGGTCATATAGCATCTTGGCACAGGAACCTCAGGTCTGAAGGATGCACTCTTCTGTACCACTTTCTTGACGGGATGAGGTTCTCAACTCTCTGCTTGCTTCCCTTTTGTTTTATCTCTTGTAGGATGAAAGGGTAAGAGGTGGTGGAAGCCACACTTCAGGGAAACTCTTCTATGCAGCAGCAGGGCAGTGATCTTAGGAAAGGTTTTACAGCCCCGTCCTAATCTTCTGTAGCATAATTCACTCTATTAACCGCAGACAGAGATTAAGATTTACAGCATCAGAAAGTCACAACATATAGGGCAATTGCAGAATACAGAGAATCCCCAGCCCAACCAGATTATTACACATATTTTGGAGGGGACACAATTCAATCCATGATACTCTGTCTCTCTGCTCTCCTCTGTCTTTTGTATGTCAAAACTAATTGACTCAATATAGAACCTAACGTTGTAGATTGAGTCCTACCTCTTTCACTCATAGAGGTAGAATTTACAACATGCAGGAAAATATTATCAGATGACAAATGGTGAACAATCACACAATACTAGAAATCGTGTCCTACCCACATTAAACACACATATCCAAGAAACACAATTCAGTCCATAACAAATGGCATATCATGTAAGCCAGGAAGAAATTTTCTCTTCCTTAGTCAAAGGATCATAAAGAACTCTCACTGAGGCCATTGTTGCAGGCTGGTAGAGAGAAGATAACATAACAGTAATGGGGACCATGGGCATTTTGTACTTCCTCATATAACTAACTTGTGTCTTTAGGGCTTTCTCAGGACCAGTCTTCTATATATATCACTTCCATTTGAAGATAGAGTGTTGCTGTGCATATCCAGCTTTATGACTTTGTGTGTCAGTCAACACCCAGTTCCTGATGGGCTGCTCAGGTCACATGGAAACTTGGTGGGCTGTGGTTAAGAATTCATACTGTACTAAAACCCAGTAAGAAGCCAAAGCTTTTTTCAAAAGGAGATTAGTTATCTGCAGAGCATTGTAAGACTTCCTTTAAAATCTAAGAGTCTGTTATGTGGTTCACAAATAGGTACTTCCAAAGGCTCCAAACAGTATTTTTGTTTACTACTAACACTATTTTCTGCCACTGATACCATTGGATCAGCCAGATCCTGTGGCCTAAGTGAGAAAGAAGCTTGTATGGATGTTTGGACCTATTGCAGAGTCTTATATTGTTCTGAGAGAAGCTGGAGTAGCACACCCACATGAATGATATGTTATCTCCAAAACCCAGAGAGGCCCATCAGGCATTATATCTCCTTTACAGCTGTAGGATAGGTCAGGTATGATAATGTATTCCTTACTTTAGGAAAAACGTACCAACATGTTTATATCTCTGTACCCCTAGAATCTCAGTGAGGTGGTTGGCACCTAAATTTTTGCCAAGTTTTTTTTCCCACACTCTGGCACAGTGTCTTACCAATAAATTCAGAGTAGTTGCTATTTCCTGCTCACTAAGTTCAGTTAGCATAATGTTATCTATGTCATGAACCAGTGTAATATCTTGTGGAAGAGAAACTTGATCAAGGTCCCTGCAGACCAAATTATAATGTAGAGCTGTAGAGTTGATATACCTCTGAGGAGAAAGAGTGCAGTGTATTGCTGGCCTTGCCAGCTGAAGGCAAACCGCTCCTGGTAATCTTTACAAACCGGAATTGAAGAAAGGGCACTCGCCAAGTCAACAGCTGTGTATCAGGTACCAAAGCCAAACCTGTTGCCATCAAGTAGATGCTGATTTATAGCAACCCTATAGGACAAAGTAGAACTGCCCCAAAGAGTTTAAGGAACACCTGGTGGATTTGAACTGCTGTCCTTCTGGTTAGCAGCTGTAGCACTTGATCACTATGTCATCAGGGTTTCATATCAGGTACCAGGAGATACATCAATTTTCTCAAGCAATGAATCACATCAGAAACAACAGTTGCAATTGGAATCACCATCTGGTTAAATTTACAATAATTCACTGTGATTCTAGAAGATCTATCTGTTTCTGCTCAGCCAAATAGGCAAATTTCATAGGGAAATGGTAGAAATCATCATCCTTGAACCCTTCAAGTTCTTGATGGTGGCACTAATATCTAAGATGTAATATTGCTTTTCCCTTATTATTGTGCTAGCTATATCCAGTTCTAATGGTTTTCACTTAGCCTTCCCTACCATAATAGCTATGTGTGTGTCAGTGATACCATGTGTGGATTTTGCCAGTTTCTAAGTATATCTCAATTATGCATTTTGGAACTGTGAAAATCAGTACAGGATGGATTTGAGAATGCACTGAATCCACTGTGAGATTGTCCCAAGCTAGACTACATTAATAACTTGACCTCCATAAGACCCTGACTGGTAAACCACAGAGATTTGAGTCTCCTGGATTAGTGTCAGTTCAGAGTCAGTGCCCATAAACCATCTAAAACTCTGATTATTTACTTTGCTCAATGAACAATCACTTGTGAAAGGCGAGGAAAAGGATTAACAGCATAAATTCTTGGCAGTATAGCAGGGTACATCCTCAGTGGGTCCTAGCATCCCTTTCATTCAAGGAGTTGTGGGTCTTTAATTGGCTCAAGTTCGGGAACTGACTGATGGAGTATGACTCTTTATTTTGGTAATTTAAACTAGACTGTCATTAACTTGATCTAGAACTCTTCCACTCATGCAGATGAAGTAAATGTTTAGTAGGTTTCACATCTATTTAATTTCTAGGGACATCATGACTAAATAACCAATGCCTTAAGTCCACATGAGTCAGAATATTCAGAATATACTGTTTTGACTCTGTTTTCCACTAAAGCAGCTCTCATGGATTGAATTGTGCTCCCTCCCCCGACAAAATATGTGTATCAATTTTGCCAGACCATGCTTCCCAGTATTGTGTGATTGTTCAACATTTTGTTATCTTATGTGATTTTTCTATGTGTTATAATTCTTACACCTATGATCTTAGTGAGGGTAGTAGGGAGTTATGTTAGTGATGCAGGGGTCAATATACAAGACTGGATTGTGTCATGAGCCAATACTTTTGAGCTACAAAAAAGAGAAACAAGCAGAAAGACAGGGGGAACTCATTCACCAAAAAAGCAGTACCAGGAACAGAGCATATCTTTTGGGCTTGGTTTTCCTACATATAGCAGCTCCTAGTCTGGGGGAAGATTGGTAAGAAAGATCATGCTTTTTCTAGAGACAACAGAGAGAGAAAACTCCCTCTAAAGCTGAAATTCTGAATTTGGACTTCCAGCTTACTAGATTGTGAAAAAATAAATTTCTCTCTATTAAAGCCGTTCACTTGTGGTATTTCTGCTATAACAGTACTAGATAGCTAAGGACAGCATCCATATTTACCTTGTCCTTGGTGATTAAGTGCCACCATTTGGCAGCTACCTCCCCAAGATCCAGTCACTCTCATTGTTGTTAGGTTGTAGAAGTCAGTGAGAGCAATTCCCACTACAGTGGACCTACATATCTGAACTACATAAAAGAATAATAATAGCTGTCTTCAAGGATGCTGGGGCTCCATTCACATATGTATTCCCCACAATTTTGATGAAAGATGTTATACATAACATCACATAAATTGGAGCCAACTGGGTGGCAACTAACAATAAGAACGACATGTAACAGGTGCTCACCAGAGTAGCATACAAATGCACTCAGTAAACAGTTATAGTTGTTACTGTCTATTATGTTCCAAAAGTCCCAGAAGGAAAGTTTAATACTGAACAGCGGTTTTCACTGTGGTGATTCAATTACAGCTTTAGCATTTAGATTTAATTATTGGAAATCTATAGCTTAAATAATTTTAACCCTCAGCCAAAAAACTCTATAAATACCCAAAATAAAACACAGAAAATTTTGTATTTTTTAATATGACATACTAGTTTGAAATTGCTCTACTAAATGAAAGGCTCAAAAGAGAGGTTGTCATAACCAAAGAGACATTTACATGATTTCTGTTTCTAAACGCCAGCCACAGAAAAGACGAGAGTGCGTCTCAGACAAACACTAACACACTGTTCTCATATTTCAGTGACAGTGTGCAGTAGTTATTTCTCTTGTAAGTAGCCACACAGATTCTTTGGCACAGCAACTTCCATAGTTTCTGGTAACAATGACAAATGGAACATTTTTGCATTCTGAGAAAAACTTGCTTCTCCATCCATCACCAGTATTGACAGATTTTAAGCCCAGAGGCTTAACATCAGTTTGAAAAAATTCATTCAGCATAGATAGAATCATGCTGAATGAATGCCCTTCTAGGACACAGGGAGCTCTGCTTTGGCAAGTATCCAGGCCAGGCAGACGTGATGTCTTTAAAGCTCAGCACTTTGATAATAATCTGACTTCTTATGAAGATTTCGGCTTCCACAATCTGACAGTCTCTAAAGATAACCCCACTGCTGTCAAGTAGATCCCTTCTAATAACAACCTTATTCCAAACCCACTAGCATTGAGTAGATTCCAACTCATAGTGACCCTATAGGACTGAGTAAAACTGCTACATAGAGTTTCCAAGGAGCACCTGGAAGATTTGAACTGCCAAAATTCTGGTTAGCAGATGTAGCACTTAACCTCTATGCCACCAGGGTTTCCAGACAGTCTCTAATTCCTCACAACATGCCTGTTCGTAGGAAGTAAGTCGGTCAGCTTCATGAGAAAGATTACCCATATTTTTATGCTTCTACACAACATCAATTTATTTAGGTTGTTTAGTTCCTTTAACCTCTGTGTCCACTCATCTGCTCAGAGTATAGAGTAACAGAAGTGTAATATCAGAAAGTATCTTAGTCATCTAGTCCTGCTATAACAAAAGTACCACAAACAGATGACTTTAACAAAGATACATTTATTTTCTTACAAAAAAGTAGGCTGAAGTCTAAATTCAGAGTATCATCTACAGGGGAAGGCTTTCTCTGTTGGCTCCAGAGCAGGCAGAGTAAAATAAGGGGCCACATTTTGAGCATAACCTATAATCATTTTGTTTCTTAATTCTGCCCTCAAGAATAAATTCATTGTTCCCCTTAGTTCCTCTCAAGGTAAACTACTAATCTGTTCTCTTTAGGACTATAGAAAAACAAATGACAATGATTTAAAAATCATGAAACAAAAACGAAGGAATCAACTTTGTGACTGGAAACTTATATGATGGCTAGACATCTCTAGGCCCCAAACACTAATAAAGACATCAACACATTTGGGTGTGACAACTGTGCCCAGTTAAAGAAGAATTAATGTTCTACAGATTTCTTAAGACTCATAAAATCTTATCCCTTTTTTCTGTAGAACCTACAACTAGTCTCCATTTTGGGGAGACAGACTTTGAAGGAATCTCTTCCCTCTGTCCCCTTGCATATCAGCACACAATAAAACATCTTGCTTTTCAGCTCACCACTATCTCAAAGTTTATGGCAGGTTGTTTATGGCAGGTAGCACGATCTCCACCTAGGTTTGCAGTAACAGGTCTGGAGGAAGGTCCTAGTCATCAATCTTCCCACGAACCAGAAGCTTCTGAGACACAGGGACCCCTGGTCCAAAGGATGCACACTGCTCCCAGCACTGCTTCTTAGTTATTTAAAGTCCTCAGTTATCTGCTTGCTTCCCTTTCCTTTACAGCCCAAGAGACTGCCTCGAGGTACAACACAATCTTATAGGTAGAGTCCTGCCTCAGTAACACAACCATCATCATTCTCCCTTGTTAAGATTGTAGAGGTAGGATTTACAACATACAGGAACATCACACAATACCAGGAATCATGACCTAGCCAGATTACTACATACATTTTTGAGGACACACAAATTAATCCATGACAGTAAGGTGGGCTTATATTGAAGCAGTAACATTGTGCTGAGCTTATGTTTCCTGTGGTTGTGTTAAGCTTATGTACAAGTTTATTGTAGCAACTTATAAATTGGATAGCTTAAAACAACAGAACTTTATTTTCTCACACTTTAGGATGCTAGCAGTCTGAAATCAAGTTTGTGGCAATTGTTTTTATGGAATCCCTTAGGAAACTAACATATTCCAATACTATTCTGTTTTATTTCTCTGCATTGTTCCAGCTTTGACTACTGAAAGTTTTCACTTGAAACCTCTGTCATTATGAGTTTGTTTGTTTGTTTTGATTATGTCCTTGCTTTCTGGCATCACCAGATGTTACAGGTTCTTCTATCATATTACACATCTCACTCCTAGAATTACTCTCGGTTCCTGATCCTGGAGAAGGGAATTAGAAGCCATGATCTGGGATCTAGGGGTGTTTGTAGTTACTGAGTGGTGTCGTTTTTACAGCAAGGAAATATATGTGTGTATATCAAACCGTATATGCACATATTTATAAATATTTCTGAATGTAACCATTTGTACCTACATTTAGCTAAATATAAATTAATACAAATGTCTCCAGCTCTAATCCATTACTACATGGATCGTTGCATCCTCCATCACTTACTTATCTGTAATTTCCCATTTCAACAGAAAGAAACCTGATTCCCACCACCCACTATACATTTTCTTAATTTTTTCCATCCTGGTGTACATTTATAGAAATATCAGAACTATTATCCCATGTCCCTATTCCCTGTGTGAAACAAATTTATCAACTAGAATATAGTTCTTGAGTATAATTCCTGTTACCTGAAGTCTTATCGAAAACCCATTGCTGTTGAGATGGTTCTTGCTCATGATGACCCCACGTGTTATGGAGTAGAACTGTGCTCCACAAAGATTTCTTGCAATAATCTTTATGGAAGCAAATCACCAGATTTTTTTACACAGCTCCAATGGGAGGGTTCAAACTGCCAGTTTTTTAGATTAGTAGCTGTGTGAAAACTCAAAGACCTTCAGACATCACTCACTTTCAAAGTTATTTAGGTCAGCATCTCCCCTCTGCCCCACTTCTTCAGTGAGGCTGTTCCATACATTTCCAATATTGTTAGATTCTATTTTTACAGTCTGCATTTCTTCCTGGAATTCTCCAACCTTCTTCTTCTTCTTTTTTTTTTTTTTTTAAATTTTTATTGTGATTAAGTGAAAGTTTACAGTCCAAGTCAATTTTCCATGTAAAACTCCGAGCACTCACCTCTATGCAACTCTCATCTGGTCTCCTCACCCTGTGACAGCACACTCTTCCTTTTCACTCTTTGATTCTGGTACCCCCTCAACCAACACTTGTCCCCTCCTCTCCAACCTCTTTTTGCTCCTCTAGAAAAAAAAGGTAGACAACCCCATATATATTAACCGTAAAGTACACACACCACATGTATCACTCTATGTCCCATAGTCCAGTACAATCTTTGCCTGTAGTGTTGGCTTCAGTACCGGTTTCAGCTTTGAACTAGTGGCAAGTCCAGGACCCAGGTTCTCAGGGAATGGTCCAGGTTGTTAGGCCATCAAGCCCGCTTTTTTAACGGAGTCATAGATCTGCACACCCCTTTTTCTTGTACTGCATCGGAGAATCTACATTGTGTTCCTCGTCAGGGAAGTCTTCGGTGGTAGCTAGGTACTATCTAGGTCTTCTGGTCTCATGTTGATGCAGTTTCCCAATCATAAGGACCCTTCTGTCTCCTGGGCTCATATTTTCCACGTCTTTGATGTTCTTGGTTTTGGGTGAATTGGGACCAACTAATGTTTCTTAGATGGCAGTTTGCTGACTTTTCAGACCCAAGCTGCCACTCACCAATATGAGATGGAGAAGACTCTCTTAGAAAAAGACTAGTTATGCCAATTAACCTTAATGTCCCCTGAAACCACAGTCCCCAGACGCCTGTGCCAAAAATGCTCATTGTTATTTAGAAAACGTTTTAGCTTATGATGTAGTCCAGTTGTGCTGACCTCCCTTCTACTGTGTGCTGTCACTCCCTTCATCTAACAGAATTCCTATCAACTATCTAATCTATTAATAACCCTCACTCTCCTCTCCACCCCTGTAGCTGTCAAAGAGCATTTTCTTCTGTGCATAAGTCTTTATAATAAGGGTCTCATACAATATTTGTCCTTTTGCAGGTAACTGATTTCACTCAGCATAGTGTCTTCCAGTTGACTCCAGATTGAGATACTACATAAAATCATCATTCTTTATCATTTCATAGTTTTCCATTGTGTAAATATGTCATAGTTTGTTTATCCATTCATCAATTCATGGGTACCTAGGTTGATTCCATTTTTTTGCTGTCGTGCACAGTACTACAATAAACATTCATGTGCATGTATCTGTTCATGTGACAGCCCTTATTTCTGTAAGATATATTCCAAGCTGTAGGATTGCTGGATCGCATGATATTTCTTTCCAACTTTTTTAAGATAGTGTCAAATTGCTGTCTAAAGAGGTTATACTATTTTACATTCCTATTAGCAGTGTAGAAGAGTTCTAATCTCTCCACAGCCTATCCAACATTTCTTATTTTGTGTTTTTTTGATTAGTGCAAGTTTTGTTGGGATGAGATGGAATCACATTGTAATTTTGATCTGAATTTCTCTAACGGCTAATGATTGTGAGCATTTCCTCATGTATCTTTTAGCTGCCTGGGTGTCTTCTTTGGAGAAGTGTCTGTCCATATCATCTGGCCATTGTTTAGTTGGGTTACTTGTCTCTTTCTTGTTGACACATTTCAGTACCTTTTAGATGATGGAGATGAGATGTCAGTCTGATACGTGGTTGCCAAACGTCTCCTCAGTCTGCAGACATCCTTTTACTATCCTGACAGTTTTCAGATGAGCCTAAGTGTTTGATTTTAAGTAATTCTCATTGATCTATGTTCTCTTCTGTTGTTTGTAAATTGTTAGTAATATTTTGTAGGCTGTTTATGCCATGTATTGGAGTTTCCAGTGTTGTGTCTATTTTTTCTTACATAACTTTATCATTTTAGATATGATATTTAGGTCTTTGTTCCATTTTTTAGTTCGCTTTTGTGTAAGATATGTTTTAGTCATCCAGTGCTGCTCTAACAGAAATACCATAAAGTGGATGGCTTTAACAAAGGAAAGTTTATTCTTACACAGTCCAGTAGGCTAGAAGTCCAAATTCAGGATGTCAGCTTCAGTGGAAGTTGTTGCCCCTTGTTGGCTCTGGAGGAAAGTCCTTGTGTTGCATCAGTCTTTGTTCAGGGAACATCTAAGTTCATGAAAGACATTGTTCTGTAATATCCCTTTTTTGTCCTATCTTTACTTGGTTTGGTTATCAGGATTATGCTGACAGCATAAAATGAATGTGAGAGTGTTCCATCCTTCTCTATGCTGTGAAATATCTTTGGTAGTTGTATTGGCATTAATTCCTCTAAACGTTTGACCAGTGAAGCTATCTGGGGTAGCAGATTTTTTGGTTGGTAATTTTTTTATTACTTCTTCAGTCCCTTGTGATTTTCTTTTTTAAGCTTTTCTACTTCTGTTTGTGTTAGTTTGGGTAGGTGATGTAATTCTAGAAATTTGTCTATTTCTTCTAGGTTTTCAAATCTATTAGAGTACAATTTTTCGTAATATTGTTTTGATTCTTTTAATGTCAGTTGGGTATCTTGTAAAATACACCATCTCATTTCTTATCTGGTTTATTTCTTTCTTCACCTGCTTTTCTTTTGTGAATTCAGCCAGTGTTTTATCAACATTGTTGATCTTTCCAAAATATCAGCTTTTGGTTTTCTTACTTCTTTCAGTTGTTTTTCTATTCTCTAATTCATTTAATCCTGCTCTGATTTTTCTGTTTTCTTCTTGTGCCTGAAGGGTTCTTTTGTTTTTCTGTTTCTATTCTGCTTGTTCAAGTTGTAGGGTTATTTCTTTGATTTAGGCCCTTTCTTCTTTAGGCCTTTTGGTTGTGTACATTTATTGGAAAAAAATGACCTCTGAGCGCTGTTTGTGCTGTATTCCAGAGGTTCTGGTAGGGTGTGTCTTCATTCTTATTTGATTTCGTGAATTTCTTTATTCCACCTTTGATTTCCTCTATCACCCAGCAATTTTTGAGAAAGATGTTGTTTAGTTTCTATGAGTTTGAGTTTCTAGGCACGTCTTTTCTTCTATTGATCACAACTTTCATGATTCTATGGTCTGAGAAAATGCTTTGTGATATTTCAATACTTTGGATTTTGTTGAGACTTGTTTTATGGGCTAATACATGGTCTATTCCAGAAAGTGTTCCATACACTTTGGGAAAGAAGGCATACTCGTCTGTTGTTGGGTACGGATTCTCTATATGCCTATGAGGTTGAGTTAGTTAATTGTTACAACATGATCTTCAGTATTTTTAGTGAACTTCTTTCTACATGTTTTGTCCATTACTGAAAGTGATATGTTGAAGTCTTCTAATATTACTGTGGAGTGATCTATTTCACTTTTCAATGTTGTCAGTATTTATTTGATGTATTTTAAAGCTCTGTTTTTGGTGTGTAAATATTTAGTATTGTTATATCCTTCTTACGTGCTGAACTTTAAGCAACAAATGGTGACCATCTGTGAAGGTTAAGGCTGTGTCAACTTCACTGGACCAGTGTTTTGGAAGCTGTATACCATAGCAGGGATGGAGCCTTTGATGGTTCACCACCCACCCTCAGTCTTCATCTCCCTGCCTTCCGCCACCTACTTTTGTCTTCTCACATTGCCAGCAGCTCCTGCTGTGTTTTCATGTCTGGTTCCTGGGACTTGTATTAGCAGCTGCTGGACTCATCGACCCTCACAGCTGGTAAGTAACAGCCCTCTTCCCTGACCTGCTGTTCCTGGGTTCACCAGCTCCTGTAGCCCCATGACTCAGCAGAAACCTCACATCTTGGGATCTGCCACCCTTCACAGCCTGTGATCTGGACCTATAATCTCTGACCTGGCAATCTTGGCTTCACCAGCTCCATGGCTGTGTGAGGCTTGTGCTTCAATCCAGGACTTGGGACATGTCAGCTTTTACAATTACATGAACTATTTCCTTACATAAATCTTTCTCTATAAACACACATGTTACTGGTTTTGCTTCACTATAGAACTCAGCCTAAGACACCATCCTTGTCTGAGGTGGTGGATTTTACTTTAAAGTCTATTTTATCTGAGATTAATAATGCCACTCCTGCTCTTCTTTGCATGTTGCTGGCTTGGTTTATATTTTTCCATCCTTTGAGTTTCAATTTGCTTATATTTTTGAGTCTAGGGTATGTTTCTTGTAAGCAGCATATAGGCAGATCCTATTTTTTGATCCAAACTGTTATTCTCTGTCTTCTTATTGGTGCATTTAATACATGTACGTTCAATGTAATTGTTGATGGGTATGAATTTAGTGCTGCCATTTTAATGATTTTTCTTGTATGTTGTTAGCAGTTTCTTTGATCCACTTAATAGTTTGTTCTGAGTCATTAGTCTCTATTTTTTTATTATCTTTCTCAGTGTTGGTTTTATAGCTATGGAGACTTCTAGATTGTGTTTCTTGTTTTGATATGTAGTTCTGTTAGTTTGCTTTGTGTCTATTTCACTATTCCCCCCTAATGTTCTAGGTTTAAGCCAGTCTTAAATTGTTTGTATTGCCTTGGCTTCTTCTCCATCTGAATGATTTATAAATACATTAATTTTTCCCACTTTATAGTATAGTGTTGTCATAGTTTACTTACTGAGATATCTGTTTCTTTAATTTTAATATTTTAGCTTTGATTGAGCTTTGTGACTTTCCTAATCAGTTTAGATACTGGATGCTGTGTCCTGAATTCCATCCTTGAGCACACGCCTGATGTTATTCATTTCTAACCAAGAACTTCATTCAGTATTTGCAAATTCTCTTCTGTTTACCTGAGAATGTGCTAATTTCTTACAGCTACACATACTTTTGGGAGGATACCATTCAATCCATGACAGCTGTATACACAATTATTTTGTGTTCAACCTCTGATAAGTGCAGGAAGACTTCATCTGGGAATTTTTTTTATGAGTTGATTTATTATCCTTTTCAGTGTTGGTTTTGTGTTTGTTGAGACTGCTGTGCTACGTTTCTTGTTTTGATATGCTGCAACTTTATTGCTTTGTGGCTACTGCTATGATCCCCCTTAATAATCTAAGTTTAAACCCAATTTTAACTTCTACATATATTATTGACTTCCTCTCCATCTGGAAGGATTATAAATACTGTAGTATATCCCTCTTTTTAATGTGATGATATCTTACTTTTCATTATATGGCCACTGAATCCCTTCTTTTAACATTATGGCTCTGATTGAGTTTTGGGCCTTCCCTAACTGAGTAGATTTCTGGATATCATGTCCTACATTGCCTCCTTAAATATACAGCTAATGGTTTTGTTTTTCTAAGCAAGGAGTTTCTTTCTGTATTTCTTGTAGATTTGGTTTGGTTTTTACAAGGTCTCTAAGTTTCTGTTTATCTGTGAATGTCTTAATTTCATCTTCATATTTAAAGAAAGTTTTTCAGGATGTATAATTCTTTTCTCCTTCAAAGCTTTGAATGTGTCATCACACTGCCTCTGTGCCAACATTGTTTCTGCCGAGAAGTCAGCTGAAATCCTACAAGACATCCCTCTGAATGTTAGCTTTGCTTTGAGTCTCACGGCTTTTCAGGGTATCTGCTTATGTTTCATTTTGTTAAGTTTGATTATACTATGTCTTAGAGTCTTTCTTTTGTGTCAGTCTTATGCGGCATTTGATACAGATCTTGGATATTTATGTTCTCCTCTCATAATTTCAGGGAAGTTTTCTTTCAGCAACTCAGCAACAGTACTCTGTGTTTTCAGGTATCCCTCCTTAGGAACTGCAATTAATAGTAGATTATTTCTCTTGATAGAGTTCCACATGTTTCTTAATGCTTATTCTTTTTTCTTGTTTCATTTCTCTGATTTCTTCTCATAAATGCTGATGTCATAGCTCTATCTTCAAGGTCAGTATGTCCAGTTTCCAGTTGTTCAATTCTGTTCTTTTGGCTTTGAATTGAATTGTCTAATTCTGTAATTTTGTTCTTGGTCTGTCAGATTTCAGAATGCTAATGTTCTGTCAGCTTGAACAGCTTCCTTAACTTTTCATTTTGGTCTGCTGAATTTTGTACAGTGTCTAGAAGGGCTGTCTATATAACTCTTTTGTACTCAACCTCCAATAGTTTCATAAAGGCTTCTTCGTCTGGGAAGTTCTTTGATTCTTTATTTTGGGAGTTTTCTGGAGCCATGGATGAATTTTTTTTAAATGCTTCATTAGAGTCTGTTGCTTATGGGACATCTAGAGACTGTTTAGTTTCTCTGGTGTTGCCTTAACAGGAGATGAGGCGCAGTTCAGAGAAGTAAGTTGATGACCAGCTACCTCTATGTACTCCAGGGACTGGGCCCAGTGGAATTGCTGGGGTAGCAGGGTCCACCTCCTGGATGGCAAAGATAAAGCCCTAATTATGGAGTCACTAGGGGACTATCAGCCAACCCTGTGATGTGGGTCAGTAAAGGCTGGAAGAGAAGCCATCAGGTTGCACTACAGTTATTTCTCTAGGTAGGCTTATGTTAAAAGGTAAAAGCTATCTGACTGCTTCTACAATCAGTCAGGCAAGCAGGTGTGGGAGACACATCCTTCCAGCTGAAAACAGAGGCACCTGATCAGCTGTCCCCAGATGCTGTGATACAGTTCAAGGGACAGGCTACTGCCTTGTCGATATCCCTTGTCAGGCCCCACCCATAAGACTCCACTGTGCTAAAAACAGTTTTTCTTCTAGGAAAGTGCTTCCTGCGCTGGGACTGCCTCTCAGTCTGTGAAATAGCTCCTGCTGAGGCCTCCAGTTGGGTATTTCCACCTCCCAATCAAACAAGATGGTGTCCCAGCCAAGCTTTCCCACCCCTGCCAAAGAGCAGAATCAAATGCATAGGTCCAAAAAGAGAGGGTGGAGGGGCTGTGGGGCCCTGAGTCCAGAGCTGGGCTCTCAAAATGTGGCTATTCCACCCACTGATCACTTTAGCACGGTGGGTCTACATAGCTACTGTTTGAGTCACTATGCTGCCTACCAGCCAACAAAAAGAAAAAAAAGGTAAAAAAGTCAGTTACCTTCAGTCCATGGTAGCCAGCTGATTCAGACAGAGTAGGACTCAGCCAAAGACAAGCAGTCTCCCGTGCAGTGGCATGTACTAGAGCTCTATGTCATGTACTAGGGCTCACTGGGTGTCCAGAAAGCTCCATTTAATTATCAATCCAGGCCTTAGTTTTCAGAGGGAATTAAGGAGACATGTGTCTAGTCTGCCATCTTGACTCTACCTCTATCTGGAAAAAGTTTTTGATTCTTTATTTTGAGAGTTTTCTGGAGCCATGGTGATCTGCTTCTTTAAATGATTAGGAATTGATTGTTGTCTGAGCCATCAGAAAGCTGTTGTGATTTATTTGATAGGTTATTGCAATCTAACATATATATACATGTATCTGTGTACATATATACATAAATATATGTATACATCAATATAAATATATATACATGAATAAATAATATGCATACATAAATATATAAACATGTATATACATATGGAAACCTTGGTGGTGTAGTGGGTAAGTACTACCTCTGCTAACCAAAAAGTCAGCAGTTCAAATCTTCTAGGCTCTCTTTAGAAATTCTAAAGTACAGTTCTCCTCTGACCTCTAGAGTTGCCATGAGCTGGATCTGACTCCACGGCAATGGGGTGGGTTTTACACACACACACACACACACACACACACACACACATACATACATACATACATATATATATATGAATGAGGCATGACAATTAAGTTCATGAACTCATCCTAGAAAAAGCACTACATACTTCATTGCTGAACATCACTAAGGTCACCTTGAAAGTACTACTATTGTGAAGCTATGTACTGACACCAGCACCTTATCAACACTTAAAATCAATTTTAGAACTCTCTTTCTGGAATGGCCATCAGAGCTGTCATTGTTATTACCCTTGATGTCCCGAATGTCATCAAATTCTCTTCCTTTCAATATTTCCTTTATCTCTGGGTAAAGAAATAAGTGATTGGGAGCCAGATCAGGTGAGTGGCGAGGGTGTTCCAGTACTGTTATTTGTTTACTGGCTAAAAACTCCCTCACAGACAACTGTACAATTGTTTGTGTACATGCCAATGTGCCACAATATGCAATAGTCATTCCAGAAAGAGTTTCAAAGTCGCTTTGAAGGGTGGACTAACTGTTTGCATCAGTGCATAGCTTCCCAAGGGGAGTACTTCAAAGGTGACTTTAGTGATATTCAGCAACAAGGTGTGCAGTACTTAGAACAATTGAGTTCGTGGACTGAATCTTTAGACCTTGTATACACACACACACACACACACACACACACACACACACACACAGGTGTGAGAATTAAGTTCATGTACTCATCCTTGAAAAAAAATCTACATACCTCATTGTTGAATATCATTATGGTCACTACTTTAGTCAGCTAGTGCTGCGCTAACAGAAATACCACAAACTGGATGACTTTAACAAAGGAAAGTTTAGTCTTACACAGTCCAGTAGTCTACAGGTCCAAATTTAGAATGTCTGCTCTAGGGTAAGGCTTTCCACCTTGTCAGTGCAAGAGGAAAATCCTTGTGTGGCATCAGTCTCTGGTCAGGGAGCATCTTGGTGTAGAAACCTCACGTCCGAAGCACATGCTCTACTCCCGGTGCTGCTGTCTTGATAGTATGTGGTTCCCAATTCTCTGCTTGTTTCCCTTTCCTTTCATATCTTATAAGATGAAAGGATAAAGGGTAGTGCAAACTATACTCCAGGAAAACTCCCTTTACAGTGGAACAGGGAGGTGATCCTATGAAGGGATCTATAGCCCCACCCTAATCCTCTAACACAACATAGGGAAACTACAAAATGGAAAACAATCATAAAATATTGGGAATCATGGCCCAGCCAAAAGGCTACACACATTTTGGTGGGGACACAGTTCAACCAATGACAGTCATGCTTGAAGTACTCTTCTAGGGAAGCTATGCACCTATGACAGCTCCTAGTCCATCCTTCAAGGCAATTTAGGAACTCTTTCTGGAATAACCATCAGAGTTGTCATCATATTACTCTTAACATCCTGAGTGCCATCAAATTGTTCTCTTGTCAATATTTTCTTTATCTTTGGTTAAAGGAAAAAGTCATTGGGGGCCAGATTAGATGAGTAGGGAGGGTGTTCCAGTACGGTTATTTATTTACTAGCTCTTAATAACTCCCCCACAGACAGTGTCATGTAAGCTGGCGCATTGTTGTGATGCAAGAGCCATGAGTTATTGATGAAGAGTTCAGGTCATTTTTGTGGAAATTTGTCATGCAGACTTTTCAGAATTTCCAAAGAGTGAACTTGGTTAACTGGTTAGTCCAGTTGGTACAAATTTGTAATAAACAGTCCCTGTGATATCAAAAAGGAGTTGCAACATCATTGTGACTCTTGATTTGGACTGATGAAACATTTTGGTCATGGAGAATTGGCTGACTTCCATTGTGCACTTTGACCCTTTGTTTCAGCATTGTAGCAGTACACCCATGTTTCATCACCAGTGATAACACGGCTTGAGATGTCATCTTGTATCTCCAAAAGTTCATGGTAAACTTTGACTATCTTCTGCTTTTGTTCATGGGTGAGCTCCTTTGGGACCATTTTTGCACACACCTTTCTTGTACCAAGATTTTCCAGTAAAACTTTCCTATTTCTCTATTGATGTTTACTCAGTCTGCTATGCATCTCACAGGCAGCTGATAATTTTGTCACATAATTCAACACATTTTTGCAGTTTCGTTTTGTCATTTCTTCTCATTATTGGCCACCCTGACCTCTCTTCATCAGTGATGTATTCTCTCCCCTTAGAAAAATGTTTAATCCATTGTACACTGCCATTTTCTTCATCACACTATCCCCATACACTTAGACTAATATGTCCCCAACTTTACTTCCGCTCTTGCCAAATTTTACAAGAAACTGAATGTTTGTTTTTTGCTATGATTCAAACTCTGACATTCTCACAATAGCACATAAAAACATGCAACTATAATAAGGAAGACCACACAGCAAGACACCATCACATGTTGACACAAACACAGCTGTGAGACATTGATTTATCAATGTTGTGAAAGTTTCCAAAGTTGCTTGTACAGGGCTTCCAACATAAGCACAGGGCAACAAGTTCACACAATTGTGAGATCTTGTATATTATATGTGTGTGTGTGTATACATATGTATACATTCAAACATATGTACACACACACACACATATATACGTATTTTAATTTGCTTTTGTCTATCCAAGTAGTCTCTTCATTTGAGTAAGAGTGGTTGTTGGAGCCTTAATAATTCTGATGGTGGTAGAAGTGATGCGTGCACTGAGAAAAGTAGCAGAACTTATCTTCCAACCATCTTATTTCCTTCCCGAGGTCCATGAGAAAAGCTCAGTGCACACATGTAAAATGCCCTATTACTGGCCCAGGTAGTGCTCTATAATTTAGAGTCAAGTGTAGAGCAAAGAATGGAAGGGGAAAGCTTGGGTATGGGGAGTAAAATCAGTGTGCTCGAAAGATTTAAGTCATAAAAGTTGGCAAGCTCTTAGCTCATGACATTCCAATGAACTTTTTTTGTGGCTCTATAGTTGCCGTGGCTCACAGCACAGAGGAGACAGCAGAACTTGTCTTCTATTCTCCTTTTGTTTCTCTCTCCAAGTATGGGAGAGAATCTCAGTGTGCTCACGTAAAATGTCCTACTTCCAGCCTGGGAAATGCATCAGAATTTAGTGTCTGCTGTGGAGCATAGAAGATAGTTGGGAAAGGCTTGAGACAGGGAGAAAAATCAACATTTAGGAAAAGATTTAGCCTTGAGAGTTCATGAGCACTTAGCTTGAGATGGTCCAGTGGATTTGTCTGGGGCTCTGAAGGTGCAGCAACCTGCAGCTCAAGGAGATCCAGCAGAAATTTTCTTCTATCCCTCCCTTTGTTTCACTCTGAGTTTGGGAGAAAAGCTCAGGGCACACATGTACAATGTCCTACTTCTGCCCCAGGTAATGATCAGAATTTAGCCTTCAACGTAGCTCAGAGAAGGGAGGAAGAAGAGGGGCTGCTGTATTCATCTCTCCACCATGTTCTCTTGGTGTGGCTATCCTCAATTCAGCCTCTCGGTTGAGAGAGACTCAATCCACTCAGGTGCCACTGCTCAGCTTGGAAGTCAGCCCCAGGTGCATTTTCAGGCTCAGTAATACCAGGCCTAGCCTCCTAGCTGACAAAGATGGCCTCCACACCAGCACTGACACGCCATTCCTGCACCAGCAGAAGTGAGCCCCTGTGTACTGTTGATTCACTTCTGACAAAGTTAGTTGTTCCCCTTCTTGTTGCTCAGTCTGACCTCACAACTTTGAGCCCAGAATGTTCTTCTTGTTTCACTTAGTTGTTTTTCACTGCCTTAGTTGACATAAGGATCAGAGCAAACATGTAGCTAGTCTGCCACCTTAACCCTGACTCTCCTAAATTATTTTTTAAATTGCATTCAATAGGATCCACTCTTTCTACTGTAAAGTTCTATGAGTTTTGATTGTTTCAGTACCCTGAAAATCCTCTGTGCTTCAGCTATCCACCCCTTCCTTCCCCTAAACCCCTGACAACAACAGATCTTTTTACTGCCTACATCTTTTTACCTTTTCAAGAATGCCATATAGTTGGAACCATATAGTGTATAACCTTTTCAGACTGGTTTCGCTAACTTAGCAAAACCTTTTTAAGATTCACCCGTATCTTTTCATGGCTTGAGAGCTCATTTATTTTAATCATTGAATAATAATCCATTGTACAATATATTATAATTTGTCTATTTACCTACTGAAGGACCTCTTGGTTGTTGTAAGTTTGGGGTCACTGTAAATAAAATTGTTGTATATATCCTAGGGTCGCCATGAGTCAGATCCGACTCAACGGCACTCGGCTTTGGCTATTCATGTGTGGATATTTGTATGAATATAAACTTACAAATCAGTTGGGTGAACTGATGGAATATGATTGCTAGACTATAGTAGGGCTACATTTAGACTTGTAAAAAAGAAGACGAATTATTTTTAAAATCACTTCTAGTGCCATTGTTTTGGTACTGCAGTGACATAGCATTGTCCTCACTCTATAGCATTGGTTAACAATGGTAAAATACAAAATGTGTATGTGGGGTAGCAAAAATAAACAAAAATAGACCACAGCACAGCTGGTTGGTTTGTTTCTTTCAGAGTATTCTACTCAATGTGTTAATACTTTATCTCAACGAATTCATTTGGAATTAATAAGAAATCTACATGGCAAAAAAAGGTGCTAATCTGTGTAACCACCACCTTAGACATCTCAAAGATATTAGTGCATTTTCATGCTAACAGTCATTAAGAGGAAACCCTGGTGGTCTAGTGGTTAAGAGCTACAGTCTCTAACCAAAATGTTGGCAGTTCCAATCCACCAGGTGCTCCTTGGAAACCCTCTGGTATACTTCTTCTCTGTCCTCTAAGGTGGCTATGAGTTGGAGTCAACTCAACAGCAATGAATTGTTCATTAAGAAGTAATCTTTCTCAGTGTTTCAGGGCAATATTTGTTGGTTTATGTTAAGTGACATGCTTAGTCTAGAAGTTATGTGCTACGTAGACAAGTGACAGAAGCCCCATGCTTTTTAACTTTTTGGAAGATGAAGGTTGACTCTTAAGATAGACAATTTATTGGTGAAATTAGTAATTTATTAAAAATTCTTGATTATGCTTTAATTCATTTGTTTAAATTCTAAATAAAGAATATAGTTCACAAGTTAAATATTTTGAGATTCATTACATACTTTAATTTTTCATTAACAACTTTCCAATTAACAATGATCACAAATTCAGTATATGCTAGATTTACCAAGAGAATCGTAGAAAAGCATTAATAAAGAATCACTCTCAGCAAATTATTTTTCTTTCAAGAAACAGAAGGGATCAGCAGAAAAACCCTCACTTTTCCCGGTCAGGACTGTAACTCCATTCCCTGTAACAACTAAACTATTTTTGCTGTTGTTGTTAGGTGTCAGGTGTCAAGTCAGATCTGACTCACAGTGACACCATTCATTACATAATGTAACACTGCTTGTTGAGCCTATTGTTGCAGCCACTGTGTCAGTCTCTCTCATTGAGGATCTTCCTTTTGCTGACCCAGTAGATGTTCTTGAGTTTACCAAGCATGATTTTCTTCTCTAGGGCCTGATCCCTCCTGACAACATGCCCAAAGTATGTAAGACATAGTCTCACCATCCTTGTTTCTAAGGAGCGTTCTGTTTGTACTTCTTCCAAGACAGATTTGTTCACTATATGGGCAGTCCAAGCTACATTTAATATTCTTCACCAACAAAACAACTGAAAGGCACAAGTTCTTTTTTGATCGTCCTTCTTCATTGCCCCAAAACCCTAGTGACATAGTAGTTAAGTGCTATAGCTGCTGGCCCAAAGGTTTGTGGTTCAAATCTGCCGGAAGCTGCTTGGAAACTCTATTTGGCAGTTCTACTCTGTTTATAGAGTCACTGTGAGTCAGAATCAATTGGTCAGCAGTGGATTTTTGTTTGTTTGTATTTTGTTTATTCATTCCCCAGCTTTCACATGAACATGATGAATATTCTATGATTTGGGTCAGGTGTACTTTAGTCCTCAAGGTAACACCTTTGCTTTTTATCACTGTAAAGAGGTCTTTTATATCACATTTGCCCAATGCAGTATGTTGTTTGGTTTATAAATTGCTGCTTCCACGGGTGTTGATTGTGCATCCAAGTAAAATGAAATCCTTGTCAACTTCAGTCTTTTCTCTGTTTATTATGATGTTACTTATCAGTCCATTTATGAGGAGTTTGGTGCTGAAATATAATCCATACTGAAGGCTGTTGTCTTGATCTTCAGTAAGCACTTCAAGTTCTCCTTGGTCTCAGCAAACAAGGTTGCATCAACTGCATAATGCGGGCTGTTAATGAATCTTCCTTCAGTCTCGATACTAAGTTTTTCTTTGTGTATTTCTTTGCGATTGTTTACTCAGCATACAGATGGAAAAGTTGTGGTGAAAGAATACAACCCTTATACATACCTTTCCTGACTTGAAACCATGCAGTATCCCTTTTTTCTGTTCAAACAACTATCTCTTGATGTACACATAGGTTCCTCATGAGCACAATTAAGTGTTCTGGAATTTCTGTTCTCCACACAGTTGTCCATAAATTTTTATTATCTACACAGTCAAATTATTTTGGATAGTCAATAAAACACAAATAAACAACTGTGTGGTATTCTCTGCTTTGAGCTAGGATCCATCTGACATCAGCGATGGCATCTGTGGTTCCATGACCTCTTCTGAACCTGGCTTGAATTTCTGGCAGCTCCCTGTTGAAGCACTTCTGAAGCCACTTTTGAATAATATGTAAAATTTTACTTGTGTGTGATATTAATTACACTGTTTGATATTTTTCATATTCAAATGGACCACCTTTCTTGGAAATAGACATAAATGTGAACCATGTCCAGTCAGTTGGCTAAGTAGCTGTCTTCCAAATTCCTGGTATATACAAATGAACATTTCCAGTGTTTCATCCATTTGCTGAAACATCTTAATTGATATTCTATCAATTCCTGGATCCTTGTCTTTTGCCCATGCCTTCAGTACAGCTTGGACTTCTTGCTTCAATACTATCAGTTCCTGATCACACGCTACCTCTTGAAATGATTGAACACTGACCAATTATTCTTTAGCTTAGTAAGACTGTGTATTTCTTTCATCTTCTTTTGATGCTTGCTGCATCATTTAATATTTTCCCTATAGAATTTTTCACTTAAGCTTTGAATTTTTGGTTTGGTTCTTTAAGCTTGAGAAATGCTGAGTGTACTCTTTCCTTTCAGTTTCCTAAATCTAGGTATTTGCACATGTCCTTATAATACTTTATTTTGTCTCCTTGAGCTGCCCTTTGAAATTTTCTGTTCAGCTGTTCTATGCCATCATTTCTTCTTTTCACTTTAGCTACTCTGAGTTTAAAAGGAAATTTCGAAGTCTGCTCTGACATCTATTCTGGTCTTCCCTTTCTTTCTTGCCTTTTTTATGACCTATTGCATCCTTCACACATGATGTCCTTGATATCATTCCATAACTCATCTAGTTTTCAGTCATTAGTGCTCAATGCACTGAATTAGTTCTTGAAATGGTCTCTAAATTCAGGTGGGAAATTTAAGATTGTTCTTTGGCTCCCAAAAACTTGCCTAAGAGCAATTGATAGTCTGTTCTGTAGTTCAACCCTGACCTTGCTCTAACTGATGACATTGAAATTTTCCATCGTCTCTTTCCACAGAAATAGTCAATTTCATTCAGATGTATTCCACCTAGAAAGGCAAGGTCCATGTGTATATGAGTATAGTCATCCTTTATATTGGTGAAAAATGTATTTTCAATGAAGAGATCACTGGTCTTGGAAAATGCCATCATGCGATCTCTGACATTTCTATCACCAAGTCTGTATTTTCCAGCTTTTGGATTCTTCATCTTTACTTCTAGATTCTGCATTCCAATCATCAGTAGTTATAAATGAATTTTCATTACATGTTCAACCAAAAGCTCTGTGGTTCAAATCTGCCAGGTACCCCTTGGCAGTCTTCCTGTAACCTACAGGTTTGCTATGAGTCAGAATCAACTCAAGAGTTGTTGGCAATTGTATGTTCATTCAGTTTCAGACTGCAGAAGTTGGAAAAATTCTTCCTTTTCTTCAACTTTGGCCTGAACAGTTGGTGCATAAATTTACATAATAGCTGTATTAACTCCGTTTCCTTGTAGGTGCATGGATATTATCTGATCACTGATAATAATGTACTGAAGGCTAGATCTTAAAATGTTCTTTTTGACCACGAATGCAATGCCATATCTCTTCAAGTTGTCACTTCTGGCATGGTAGAACACGTGATTGTCTTATTTAAAATGGCCAATACCAGCCCCCTTTCAGTTCACTAATGCCTGGGATATTAGTGTTTATGCATTCCATTTCATTTTCTTACAATTTCCAGTTTTCTTGGATTCATACATTGTACAATTTCACATTCTAATTATCAGTAGATGTTTGCAGCTATTTCTTTTAATTTTGAGTTGTGCCGCATCAGCAAAGATCCCAAAAGCTTGATAACATCCAAGTCATTAAGGCTGACTAGTTTTGAGAAAGCATCTCTTCTCCAGTCATCTTTTATGTGCCTCCTAACCTGGGAGGCTCATCTTCAGTCACTGTATCAGACAATGTTCTGCTATTTGTAAGGTTTTCACTGCTTAATTCTTTTGAGTAGACTACTGGGTCATTCTTCCTAGACTGTCTTTGCAAGCTCAGCTGAAACCTGTCCACCGATGGTGATCCTACTGTCACTGGAATACAGGCAGCATAGCTTCTAGCATCGTAGCAGCATGCAAGCCTCCACAGTATGATAAACTGACAGACATGTGGCATGGCAGAAATATCTGTTAACACAAGAACTAAGCTTCCAAGAAAGAAACCTTTGCGGTACCTGTTCTCACAGCAAGTCTAAGATGAATAAAGACAGAGATAAGAATTGGACTTACTCAAAAAATAATTTTTTTCGATTGTTACTTATAACTTCTTGCAGAAGAAAACTAAAAGCCACGGAGGTTAAGATGAGGTAGTTAATAGCAGAGCCTGAGCGCTGGTTCTTAATCCACTTGCTGTTATCCTTTGAAGGAAAGATTGCTGTATATTGCTAAGGATTGTTTGGTCTGTACATAGAAAATTAAATCATTTACGTATCAATTTCAAAAGTGTAATTGATTGTACAGTGTGCAAGACACTGAGTCTCTCAGGAAATGCAAATGGTGTATAAGACTCCTCATCTGTACTCAAATAACATTTATTTTTATAGAAGGGGCTAGTAGGAAAGAGATTAGAACTGTTCTCAAATATTTCCAGTAAAAGATAGTTTAACTATTGTATGAATGAAACCAAAAATTTCCATAAACAGACTTAAGATAAAATATTTCCTATTGGATGTATATTATATGTGTGTATATAACACAATACATATATATATTATACTGTACATATATATACAAATATGTATATTTAATATATATATTTCTTAATAAAATTTGCTAGGCCCAGACACCAAAATGTAATTTCTATTTGAAAGAGAACTTCACAAATGAAGCATTCAACTTGTATAGCAAAGTAACTATATTAATACGGTATACCTGACTTAATATGGGATACCATATTAAAGGCACCATTGTGAAAATTAACCTTGTATCTATCATGTATCTATCAACTGGAGAGTGCTATCAAATTGTAGTATTACATTTTTGCTTGGTGAAGATTGTTCTGACTGTCTCTCATTCTCTTTTTCTGTATATTCATATCTATTTATATAAACAGGAAGTTTGCTATGAGTTGAAATAGACTCGACAGTAATGACTTTTTCTCTTCTTTTTAATACATGAGAAGCCCTGCTGGTACACTGGTTAAGTGCTTGCCTGCTAACTGAAAAGTCAGCTGCTCTGCAGATGAAGATACCACAATTCACTTCCAAAAAATCCTAAAGAACAGTTCTACTCTGCCCAGCATTTTTGCTGTGAGCCAGAATCATCTCAGTAGCAAAGAGCTGCATGTACTTATTTTTTTCTTTTTTGATTATACAGAGAGAGAAAAAAATAAACAATCTGTAGGTATACACACACATACGTGCATGTGTATATACATATGTATACATAGGTGTTTTCGTTAGTGGTTTTTTTTTTTAATCAAATGATATAGGTTCAGGTCTCTCAGTTTGCTAAGGTGGCTGTCAAAAATAGATGACTTACAACAGAAATTTATTATCTGACAGTTCTGGAGGCTGTTGTTGTTGTTAGACGCCATTGAGCTGGTTGCAACCTTATAGTGACTCTATGTACAACAGAACAAAACATCGTCCAGTCCTGTGCCATCTCTACAATCATTGTTATGTTTGACCTCATTGCAGCCACTGTGTCAGTCCAACTCACTGAAAGTCTTCCTCTTTTCCACTGATCCTCTGCTTGACCAAGCATGGTTTTTTACTCCAGTGTGGTCGCCCCTCCTGATAACATGTCCAAAAGACATGAGAAGAAGTCTCACCATCCTCCCTTTGAAGTAACATTCTGACTTTACTACTTCCAAGACAGATTCATTCCTTCTTCTGTCAGTCCATCACATATGCAATATTCTTAACTAGCACCATAATTCAGATGTGTCAGGTTTTCTGTGGTCTTTCTAATTTATTGTCCAGGTTTTATGAGGTGATTGCAAATAACATGGCCTGCCTGAATCAGACACACTTAGTGACTGGAAGGTAATTATTTCAGTGTGTTGCATAGTCATGCTCCCTTTCAAGAAGTTAGAGGAAGATTCTTTCTTGCCTCTCCCACTTTCTGGTAGACTATGAGATCTTTGACTTGGTAGGTACGTTTTCACATGGCTGAATGAGTTAAGCACTACATCTATTAACCGAAAGGTAGGCAGTTCCAATCTGTCAGGGATCCTTGGAAACTCTGGGGCAGTTCTATCCTGACCTCTAGTGTCGCTATGAGTAGGGCCCTACTCAATGGCAGTGGGTTTGGTTTTTTGGTGGGGGTCTCCCTTCTGAAAACCCTGGTGGTCTAGTGGTTAATTGATACAGCTGCTGACTACAAGGTCGGCAGTTCAAATCCAGTAGGCACTCATTGGAAACTCTATGGGGCAGTTCTACTCTGTCCACAGGGTCGTTGTGAGTCAGAATCAACTCCATGGCAGTGAGTTTGGTTTTGGTTTTGTCTCCCTTCTGTGTGTGTCTGTGCCTGTGTCTGTATCTCTTCTCCTCTTTTGTAGGATACCACTTAGATTGGATTAACATCTATCCTACTCTGGTATGATCACATGTTAACCTGTACCATTTTCTAAGACTCCATTTTCCAATTAAGATCAGTTTCAAAGGTATAGGGATTAAGACTGTAAAATATATTTTTGAGGGACACAATTCAATCATATTGAGGTTGTTTAAATCATTTCTAAATTATTTATTGGTGTTTAGTGTATTTTACACACAGCCATTAAGTCTGCACTCATCATTGTGTTTCTGGTACAGCCTTTGTTGCAGTGAAAGAATGGCTGAAAGAGCTGCTAATGAAAGTTTATTCCTGGATAAAAGCACTTGTCACATGCCTTACAACCCTGCCAGGAGTGCCTCTACCGAAGCCTTAGCCAGTCACCTTATCCACAACCTCTGCCTGAAGAGTCCCATGTGGGATGGAAGGATAGTAATCACCCCAGTGTCACCACCTCCATCTCTGCAAATTCTGCTTCCACTGTGGCTGCCTGCATTTAATGCCAACTCATCAGCCTGAGCTGGAGATGTCACATGTTTATATTCTTTACTAAGTGGTATGGAAGTGTTTTCAGATTTTGTACTTTCACAATGGATTATCCATTTGAATAATCCTCCCAGTACACACTATTGGAAATCCTGGTCAGATAGTGGATAAGTGCTATGTCTGTAAAACAAGAGTTCAGCAGTTCAAATCTACCAGGCACTCCTCAGAAACTCTGTGGAGAAGTTCTGCTCTGTTCAATAGGAGTAGGGTCACTATGAGTCAGAGTCAACCTGGTGGCAGTGGGTTTGGTTCTTTCTTTTTATATACACATTATTTTTTCCTGAAAATCTATCATCAGATTTTTTTAATTGCTGTAAACTACATTCCAAACATTTTGAGTTATACAGAGATAACTTGATGCCCTTTATACCCCCACCTTCCTCTTTTGTAAAGCTTTCATGACCGCACATAAGTAATCTAGTGAGGTAATGTAACATCCTCACCAACTATTCATTCAGAGAGAACAAGGTTCTATTACTTTGAGAACAAATAATTGAGTTCTTTGATGTGTTTTTCAGCCTATTAAACTTTATATAATTTACCTTGTGAAATATATTTAACATTGTGTCAATGAAGAGTGTATAATTTGAAACTATTTCTGATCTATAGCCACAAAATTCAGATACTCTAGTTTGATAACAAATTATAGAAATCGATTTTTATATTTTTGTTTTCTCTCTCCCTCTCATTTCCTTTTACTGCACAAAGAAACTAAGATCAGGGACAGTTAAATAACGTTTCCAAATGTTAAAAAACATTGCAAACCAGTAAACACGGGTGGGGGAGGAACCCAATAGCACTGCTAGCAAGCTGGTTCCAGCTCACAGACACTCTATAGGACAGAGTAGAACTTTGCTGGAGGTCTCCCAGGCTGCCTAATCCTTACAGAAGCAGAGCGGCTGGAAGGTTTGACCCACCAGCCTTTCAGGTAGTAGCCAAGCACTTAACTACTGCATCACCAGGGATCTTCTGCAGTAAATGGAGGGTGTTTAAAATTCACATTTCTCTGACTCTCGAGACCATGATCTTTCAGCTTTCCAATAATGCTGTCAGTTATAATATTTGTATAATCTTGATACAACAGTATTTATGAATCTGAGATAATATTTAACGACAAATTATTTACCACAAACTATTACAATATCCATATCTAACAAAAATTTAATTTCTTTCAATGTGCCATTTGATTTCTTGATTACTGATTCCATGAGCGTTGCATCTGACACAAGCTGTGGTGTTTTCAATTGCCACATATGCATGCAAAAGTTAAGCAATGAATATGGAAGACCAAAGTATTGATATCTTTGAATTACATGGTATTAGCAAAGAATAGTGGATATACCATGGATCACTAAATAAACTCACAAATTTGTCTTGGGAGCAGTATAGCCAGAACATTCCTTAGAAGCAAGAATGGCAAGATTACATCTTACATACTTTGGACATGTTATCAAAAGGGACCAGTCCCTGAAGGAGGACATTATGCTTGGTTAATCGGAGGGTCAGCAAAAAGAGAAAGAGCATCAACGACATAGACTGACACAGTGGCTGCAGCAGGAAGTTAAGGAGTAACAGCAATCACGGGGGTGGGGCAGGACCTGGCAGTGCTCTGTTCTGTTGTACTTGGGTCACTGGGAGTCAGAACCAACTTCAAAGAACAAAATAAAAAAAACAAAGAGAAATTTCAGGGTCCTTGGATGGCACGAACCTGAAAGCTAGCAGTTTTTTTCAGATCCACACAGTCAGCTCAGGAGACTCTCCTGACACTCTACTTCCTAAAAGTCACAACCTTAAAAACTCCTTAGAGGGTAGTTCTACTTTGAAATTTATGAGGTCGACATGATTCAACATCAGCAGTAAATGGTCCTGATGAGGAAAAAATTATGAAAAAGGCCAGTGAAAACCCTATTGATCACAGTGGCCCGGTCTGCGACCAATCATGGGGGTGGCGCAGGATCAGGCAGTGTTTCATTCTGCAGTGCATGGAGTCACAGGAGTCAGCAGCTGTCCACTCAACAGCAGTCAGCAACAAGAGAAACTTATTTTCTGTGTCTTTATAATGTTTCCACATTCATTGCTTATTCCTGTTGTTTACACATTCGTTGCAGTACTATATGCTGCTACTACTACGTGTTCTCTTTAGTTACATTCATTATGGTGCAGCAACACCTGGATAAAAGACGGTCTAAGATGAATGTCTTGCAAGCTGTCAAGGATTGAATTTTGTCCTCCCCAAAATGTGTAGCTTTCACTAGCCTATAATTTCTGGTATTATGTGATGTTCCAGTATGCTACAAACCCTGTCTCTATGATGTTAATGAGGGAGGATGGGCAGCAGTCGTGTTTTTGGAGCAGGACTCAGTGCGTAAGATTGTTTTGTGCCTTGAGGAAGTCTTGAGATACAAAGAAAGAAGCTAGCAGAGAGATTTGGGGATCTTATACCACCCAGAAGCAATGCCAGAATAGAGTGTGTCTTTTGGAAAGGACCTAGGGTTCCTGCACCTCAGAAACTCCCAATCCAGGGGAAGATTAATGACAAGGATCTTCATCCAAAGCCAACAGAGAAAGACTTCCCCTGGAGTAAATACCTTAAATTTGGACTTGCAGCCTACTGGACTGCATCAGAATAAGATTTCTCATTGTAAAGCCATCCACTTGTGGTGTTTCTCTTACAGCAGTACTAGATGACTAACACATAAGCTTTGTTCTTACAAATTACTATTCCAAAGCAAAAACAAACAAACAAAATACACACGCAATCAAGTTGAATCTGACTCATAGTGACCCTATAGAACAGAATAGAACTGCCCCATAGACTTTACAAGGAACACCTGATGGATTTGAATTGCCAACCTTTTGGTTAGCAGCTGTAGCAGTTAACCACTACACCGTCAGAGTTTCAACTATCCCATGTAGGGTATGTGAATTAGATAGCTGACAAGGCTTGGAAAAAAGGCTACATCTTTTCAAGACGATTCTTCGTATCACAGAGAGGAGGAGATTTTCCCATCTGCAGTACGGAAAGGTGAACATGGAGGTCTTGAATAAAAGAACACTGTGACTGCCTCAGGGCAGCTTTATGTGCTCTAGCTTCTATTGCTGCATAACATAGTGGCATAAAACAACAACTTCATTATGTTCACTAATTCATAGTCAGGAATCTGGACAGCAACAATGGCTTGCCTGGCTTTACCATGTTTAGGTTCTTTGTTGGGAAGACTTCAAAGCTGGGAGAGCCTCTAGGGCTAAGAGCTGGAATTATATGAAGGTGTCCTTACTCATTCATTTAGCAGCTGATACCAGCTGTTGGCTGGGATCACATGACATCTCCAGTGGTCTCCTGCAGGGGATTGGTTGGGCCTCCTTACAAGATAGCAGCTGGGTTCCAAGAGTAAGCATCCCAAGACAGCAATGCAGAAGCACATCGTGTTCCCATGATTCCGTCTCAGAACTCATCTAGCATCAATTCCAACATACTCTGCAGACTGAGATAGAAACAGAGGTCTATTCAAGTCCAAGGGGTGAGTCATAAAGCCAACACTAGATGAGAGGAATGTTAAAATGTACAAAAATTATGCGGGATGTCTCATCTTCCCAACCGGGCAGGGAGAGCAGTGGAAGCTGCATATAGGTGGGCATGTAAATTCACATGGTAATGTGCATTTTCACTCAGTAATAATTAAAAAAAAATATGTGGGATGAAAGATATCACTGTGCCATCTTTGGAAAATAGTCTGCCACAATGTGTCAGATCTTAAAAATATGCTTTTATTATTTTATAAACTATGCAAAGACAAAAGTAAACATGAAAAGAACAAATGATTAGGGACTATTTCCCAGTTATGCTGTCCACACTATAAACCTCTTCATAGACACCAATGAAATTTGAACATATATCCATTCTCCAGAAGTGGATCTTTATTCTTTCTGTATTCATCTGATACAGAAAGTGTGATGCTGTAACAAGTTTGTACTTCTCCCATTGATTGCCAGTCTTTAGGATTTGTTCTGAAATACTTGTGAGAAAGACACTTTCAGACCCTTCTTGAGTAGATATAGCCAGGAAAACTCAGCTAAACATGCAGGTATAGCACAAAGACACCAAAGCCTAAGACAACTGAAGATTTTGGTTAAACCAAGCCCATTGCCACTGAGTTCATTCTGATTGATAGTGACTACAGACAGTGAAATGGCCCCACAGAGTTTCCAGAGGGTAGCCGGTAAATTTCAACGGTTGACCTTTGGGTTAGCAGATGTAGCACTTAACCACTATACCACTGGGGTTTTCTTGGTGAAAACAATTCAGGAATAAAGCCAGTGTGGGCCCGTAATTTTTTTATTCCCTGAAAGAAGAATTATTTGTTTTTAGACAGGGGATGTTGTTTGAATCCTTCATTACATTTGAACTAATATTGGAACCACATAACCTGAAACAGTTTTCTACAAGTCAAATACATTTTGCCTGAGTATTAATAGAAATGGAAATAACTTCCTTCTGGACAAAATATAGTCCTTAGAAACAAATACTAATATACAGAAGGACGATTTTGAACCATAACTTAAAGGACAAGATGAACATTATTTTTAAATCTGAAAAAAGAAACTTGGAAAAAGCATCATGAAATTAAGGGAGCATAGCTGGCAAAGGACCTCCAGAGGATCATTTCATCACAATGTGTTAATCTAAACAGAACTGCAAATGAAAACAGTCTGTGGAAAATTGTCTTCTAATTTACAACAACAGCAAAAAAAAGTCATCAGTTAAAAAAAAAAAAATTCCATTTCTTTTAGACTGAGTTTTCTAGGGAAGCAAAACCTGTAACGCATATATGCACAAGGAAAGATTTATATATAAAGGAAACAGCTCTCTCAGTTGCAGAAGCTGAATGTCTCAAGTCCTGACACAAGCCTCACATGGCCACGGGAGCTGGTGAACCCAAGATCAGCAGATCAGAGATCACAGTTCTAGATCACCAGTTGTGTAGGTCAGGGGATCCCAAGCTGGTGGCCAGACGGAGCTGCAGAGGCTGATGAACCCAGAATCAGCAGGTCAGGCAAGAGGACTCTCAAGTGCCGGCTGTAAGAGTTGATGAATCCAACAGCTGCAGTTCAGGTCCAGGAACCAGATGCCAGAAGAGAGCAGAAGCTGCTGACTAAGTAAGCAGAGGGGCGGTGGGTGGTGGAAGGCAGAGAGAAGAGAGCTGAGGAGCAGGAAGCCACCACAGGTCCTGCCCTGCCACTTGAAACAGCAGCCGAACACGGAGTAGCCAAGTTGATATAATCCTCACTACTACGCCAATCACTACTTATTGGTTCATTATTTCTCAAATTATCTCATAGAACACGAGCACCTTTAATTGTCACTCAGAATAAAGCACGGTCAAGTTGGCATGTGCAACAATTTTGCATGTATATTATAGACTTTATCATACCCCCAAAATAAGATATGTTGAACTCCTGCACCTATGAACATGATCTTGTATGGAAATAGGATCTTTGAATATGTAAAATGAGTTCACAGTGGAGCATGGTAGGTCCTAATTCATCTGAATAGTATCATATGAAACAGAGGAGAAATAAAGAAACACAAAGAGGGCAGAATACCATATGGTAAATTAAATAGTGCTGCAAGCCAAGAAACACTTGGCTACCAGAAGCCCAGACAGACAAGAAAATGTCTTCCTCTAGTGATTTCAGAAAGGACATAGCCCTGCAGACACGCTGAATTTGGGCTACCAGCCTCCAGAACTGTGACACAATAAATTCCTGTTCTTTCTGCCCTCTAGTGTGTGGTATTTTGTTACGATAGCCCTAGGAAACTGATACAGTGTGGTTACAGGGAGAATGGTAGAAACTTCTCTCTCACATGTAGACCAAAGGCACACTATTTTATATCTTCTGACTAATGTCCCCACTCCATAATCTTTTCTCCATGCCAACATATGCCTGGATTTGAAGTTTTCTAAATGGTGTCCAACTGATGATCACTGGGTAAACATTGATACAGATAGCCTTCACATGACAAAGTGTTGTTTGGTTAAGAGCCCACTTTCACAGAACATAAAGAAAAGCTTAATTTTGTCATCAGAGAAAAGTGGTTGCTGTACTTGGTGTTCCAGTGTTAATGGTGCCATTTTTAGTGTTTTTAGCTCCAACAGCTTTATATATTCATTTTTTTTCCTAACACAGATGTCACCTTATATTATTTATAAAACATTGTCACTGTTATAACTCTCCAAAAGTGCTACTTATTTCTGTGGCATATGTGTTAAATTCTACTCTTTGATTTTAAAACTATTCTGTTCCTTTTTTAGTAATATAAAATTTGTAAATTTGAATACTAACTGTTATTTAGAATTAACATTCAGGAAATTTTAATACTTATAGTGTGGATTTTCTTCTCAGCAATCACAAATCCAGAGCCATTTCTCTGAACAAAAGGACAAAAGTGGCATAGACTGGCAGAACGCCATGTTCCCTGAGCCTGCTGTAATTCGTGCTAATGGAATTCTCCACTCACTGTTATACCCTTGCTCACCTTCCACCTGCAAATCTGTCTTAGAGGTACATTTATATGCTGCCATCTGCATGATTTTATTCCTCATGGCTCTAAGATATTTGTCCCCTTTTCCTCCTGCACTGAGGCAGAGGTTAAAGTTCACTGGGTGAATACTGGTAGACAGCCATAGTTTTTTATTCTGCATTATTCCTCTTCCTTTCTTTGATAATAGACTCTCTCTTGCCAACGAAAATCCATTCCATGACATACAAGGAAAACCAGTTCTTCCTTATCCCTGCTTCCAAATGCACACAAGTAAGAATACATGTAAAGTGCAAACACACACACATAAACACATGAAAGCAATGTAGACACATTACATAAACCTGACCAACTGGTGTACTACATCCCCAAGCAATAGTAATTGATTCAAGGATAGGCCAGTAAGAATGCGTTCTTTGGAAGAGAGGGTTTTTCTGTTATTCAGGTGTCATAAGCAATATGGATCTTAAGACAATAGAATTGCCAGTGTTACACATAGAAAGAGACTGTGTGAAAAGTCAGGCAATCTAGAAGACATATGGACTAACAAATTAAAAGAGAAATAGAGCCTGAAATAATTGTTTGAGCATTGATTCCATCCATGTCCGCCATCTGAGACATTCAGCATCCTGAGGTCAATTGCAGACAAAGCCCCACACCTTCTACAGCTTAGAACATGATTATGTCAGTTCGTCTCCGTTCCAAATACAAACCCTCACTGGTAGGAGGTATTAATCAGATGACAAGGAAGCCAATTTATGAGGAATGAATAAATTTAGTTTTGGAGAAGGAAAAATAAAAAGCCCTAACACTAGATTTCTCATTCTTTTAGAAGAACAGAGACCAGTGTTTTATCATGCTAGATTCTCAGGTCTTCTTTATAGTATGTAGCAAAGTCCAAGTTTCATTCCACAGTTACTGATGGGAAAAAAATTGAGTTCTGTCCTCATGACTTACTAGACCTAATTTGTCCATGTCCATTACCAGTCATGTGAAGTAGCCCAAGGAAACCCAGTCATGCAGCTTTAGAATTAAAGAAACACAGAAATAATCAAGTCCAGTGTTTCTGAAAGAAGACTGAACAGTAAAGATTTTAACTAACAATTATCAAATACTTACTCTTATGCATTCAGTTAGACCCCCAAAAATGTATGTACCAATTTGGCTAGCCCGTGATTCCTGGTACTGTGTGATCTTCCTATATATGTTGTAAATCCTGCCTCTATGATGTCAATGAGGGAGGATAGGTGGCAGTTGTGTTGGCAGGGCAGGACTCAATGTGTAAGTTTGTGCTATGCTTTCAGGCAATCTCTTGGGACATAAAGGAAAGAGAAACAAGCAGAGAATTAGGGACCACACACTATTAAGAAACAGTGCCAGCATCCTTGAACCTCAGAAGCTCTTGGTATAGGCGAGGATTGACGACAAAGACCTTCTTCCAGAGTCAACACAGAAAGATTTCCCCTGGAGCTGGTGCCCTGAAATTTGTACTTTTAGCCTATTTTTTGGTGAGAAAATAAATTTCTCTTTGTTAAAGTCATCCACCTGTAGTATCTCTGTTTTAGCAGTACTAGATGATTAAGACAGAATTTGTTACCAGGAAAGTTGAGTGCTGCTCTAACCCATGCCTAAACCTTGAAAGTGGTTTTGTAGCTGTGAATGGATAGAAGACTCAAAAGGAACTGAGGAGAACTGTTAACACCAAGGAAGGTGCAGGTGGTGAGAAACAGCAGCAGCAAACCAGCAATGAAGAACCAGGAGAGCCATGCAAGATAGTGCTAGAATTGACCCACAAAGTAAGAGAGTGCCTGTGTGCAGGAGGTTTCCTGGTGGAGAGGGATGTCTCCAGGAACTTATCACTGGAGCCACAGAGCTTTGAAATACTTACTCCAGCAGGGCAGGTACAGGTGTGAGATATAGTCCAAGAGACCATAGGTAACAGAAGCTGAAGAGACAAGGAGCATGAGGAATTGAGTTGCCTCAGCCTCTAAAGGTATGGCTATAACCTCAGGTGTTTCAAAGCTTGGAGTAACAGTTTCTGGTCTTTCTAAGAATGGAGTTACCACTCAGATGAACTAGGAAAATGATGTGGCTAAAGGGAAGAGAGCAGAGTTACAGTCTCAGTGGGCCTAGAAGGTAGAACCATAGCCCAGGACCAAGGGGACTCTCAATTAGAATCTGGAGAATGTGGCCAGTACCTAGAGTCTGGAAGGCAGGACTACTGTATTAAATATCTCAAAAAATGGAAGATTATTTTCAAGCCTTGAAGGCTAATGTACTGTGTTCTGCTAATTTGCCTGATGCCTATTATCCATTCCTTCTCTACAGTTTCTCCAGTAAGCAACAGAAATATCTAGCTTGTGCCTGACTGTTCTGCCATGGTAACTTTGGAAACAGATAACTTGTATTCTAGATCTCACAGTCAAAGAGGACTTTTTGGATTTGGGGCTTGGCCTTCAGACTTTTGCTGTGATGAGGTAAATATGTTTTACATGTTGCAGAGATGTGATTTGGGGAGGGCTAAAGGGTGGAATGTCATGAGTTAAATTATGTTCCTCCTCCAAAATGTTTTAGCAGTTTGGTTAGGCCATGGTTTCCAGTATTGTGTGATGTTACTATATGTTGTAAATCCTGCCTCTGTGATGTTAATGAAGGAGTAAGGGCAGTGGTTGTGTTAATGATGCAGGACTCAGTCTATAAGATTGTCTTGTTCCTCAACGCAATCTCTTGGGATATAAAGGAAAGGGAAGCAATCGGAGAGTTGGGGACTTCTTACCATCAGGAAAGAAGCAGTGCTGGGGGCAGAGTGCATCCTTTGGATCCAAGATCCCAGCACCTCAGAAAGTCCCAGTCCCAGGGAAGACTGATGACAAAGACCTTCCTCCAGTACCAATAGGAAAAGACTTCCCCTGGATTTATGCTTTCAGTTATTTTTCTGTGAGGAAATAAATTTCTCTTTATTAAAGCCATCTACTTGGGATATTTCTGTTATATCAGCACTGTATGACTAAGAGGAAACCTTGTGGCATACTGGCTAAATGGTACAACTACTGACCAGAGGGCTGGACATCCAAATTCACCAGACACTCCTTGGAAACTCTATGGGGCAGCTCTACTCTGTCTTATAGGTTTGTTATGAGTCAGAATCAAATTGACAGCATTGGGTTATATGACTAAGACACTATAACTGTATGAGATTAATACTTATATGTGGTAGGTATTATTTTTCTCAATAATTAACAAAATTATAGGGTGGAAAGTATGTTATCTTTCATAACATCCCAATCTAAATGGTGGACCTGATTTTTTATATTACACATCTAATTTCAAAGTCTATACTAGATTGTATCTCCCCTATCTAATTTTTTGCAGCTCACCAAGCTCCCACAAACAGTAACTTTGAAAGTTTTCATAATTTTGCATGTAGTAACCACATTTCTACCTATGTGATTTACTAAGTGGCTGTCTTAGTTATCTAGTGCTGTTGTAACAAAAATACAAGTGGATGGCTTTAACAAAGAGAATTTTTTTCTTTCACAGTCTAATACGATAGAAGTAAGAATTCAGGGAGCCAGCTCCAAGGGAAGGCTTTGTCTATCTGTTAGCTCTGGAGGAAGGTCTTTATCATCACTCTTCTCTTGGTCTAAGAGCTCCTCAGGCCCAAGGACCCTAGGACCGAAAGATGTGCTCTTCTCTTGACTCTTGTTTTTTGGTGATATGAAGTCCCCCTGTCTTTCTATTCACTTCTCTCTTTTGTGTCTCAGAAGAGACTGGTTTAAATTGCAGATTAGTGTTGTGGATTGAGTTCACATAACACACATAATTCCCTCTGATCAACATCACAGAGAGGATTTACAACACGTAGAGAAATCACGTCAAATGACAAAATGGTGAACAATAATACAATACTGGGAATCAATTCATGACGTGGCCTTGACAAATTTACTCATACAGTCAGATAGACCACTTTTGTGTGGCCTTTCTAGCCATGGTATTGTAACTCCTATGCAAGTAATTCGGAGGGACTGTGTGACAGGGTAATTGCAGCCCAGCAAAGCAATTGGTCAGTTTTGCTGTCCTTCTGGGCTTGAAATGAGCCACTCCAGAGATGAAGAAGAAAAGGTACCATGGCCACCAACGAGGAACAGCCAGGCACAGAGAACAAGTCCTTGAACCAGGAGTCCCTGCTCAGAGAAGTTCCTGGAACCAGGAAACAGAGAAAGAGAGAGCTGTAAACCTGAAGACAGAGACAAATGGTGGCAGGAGAGGCTGGCCGGAGACGACGGAGTAGGCTTCCTGGCCAGCAGAGTGAGAAAGCTGAGTGTCTGGGTGCCTCTAGAAACTTGTTGGCAAGGGCTAATATATCTTTGTTTATGCTTGCCTAAGCAAGGCACAGAGAGATGTACCTGGGAATGTAGCCGAAAAGAGACTGTTCTGATGGAAGAACTGTATGCCGAGTGTTCCTGATCCTGAATACTAGCCTGTTAATTCACTAACAAATCCAATAAGTGTGAGTTCCGCATGATCATTGCAATGAATTATTGAACCTAGCAGAGGTAGAGAGTGTCACAGAATGAATGGTTAGTGTCAGAGATGGTGAAGAAGGCAGAGAGTGAAGGCATGTCTGACCACGCCTCATGAGAATTGTCCTTAAACAACTGATCTTGATTCTTTTTCCCCTTTGTGCAGTGAAAGAGGTCAGATTCCATACCCAAGCCATTTTTACAGCTTGACACTCAATACGTCCAAGTTACACAAATTACTCATTGAATTGTGAGAGTGTTAATTCAGGACATACAAAACACTTAGAATAGAAATAAGTATCATTTTACAATTTTATAGTAACAGCATTGTTATTTTTAAATGAAAACTTAGCAAATAATTTCCTCTATTAAATAACTCTCAGGCTTGAATAACACATTTTTAGCTAGAATTTCTGGCTGAAGTAGCAAACAGGTGAAATTACAAAATGGAAATTATTTTCTACTGGTGATTTCAAGGATATAGAAAAAGCTAAATATTAAATGAAATAGAAAGATGTCTGGCACTTCAAGGGTGGTTCCCTGGAAAACATATTGTACATGTGCTCTCTACCCCTGAATAGCAGTTGAGATTTCTAAAGAAATTGTAGGTGACTTCACACATCAGAAAGAATATTGAAGTTATAAAACATAACCATTTTATATCCTCCAAAACTGTAAGCCCATAAACTCCAGGCTTATTTTCAGTACTCCTCCAGCCAGAGTCATCCTGCTAAGAACACTCTATAAATAAGATCTCTTCTGCATAGTAATAATCATTACTTACCAGAGGTCCGTTGGACAGGAAGATTAAAAAGGCAGCTGCCTTCCTCCTACCTCTTTTGCAGAGAAATTCCTCTACAAAGGGACTAAATAGGTTGCAGGCCAGCTTTTTTCACTCTTACCTCAACATTTCAATTTAAAAGCATTGAAAGCAACTACCCTAGACCTTGCAGTTCACTCTCTATTTTAAGTATACCTTTAAGCATAACTCATACTAATCAGTGTCTCCTCTTGTGGTTAATCCCAAGACTATGTTGTTCCTGAGTTATATGGCTGCTAACATGTTGGCTTTCTTAGCTAATTCAAACTCAGTTAAACCACCTATTATCTGCCCAGTAGTTACTGCATTAACTGATCGCCAAATGTTGAAATAAGTGCTATTTTAACTTTTCTAATAGACCTCCGACCTGACAGCACTTGGCAACAGACCAAAGTATAACATAGCCAAACAATGTAGATAAAGCAATTTTTTAAAATATATCTAGATAGATGAATGTTGTTGCTGTTGATAGCTTCCATTGAGTGGATTCTGACTCATGGCAAGCCCAGGTGTGCAGAAATCTGCTCCACAGAGTTTTCAAGGCTGTGACCTTTTGGATTACATCACCAGACACAGTACCTCTGGGTAGGTTTGAATTTTTAACTTCTTGGCTAGTAGTTGAGCACTTAACATTTGCATCAGCCAGGGACTCCTACAAAGATGGACAGACAAACATTTTAGAACAGGTTGTATTCCACTAATTTGTGCCTCAGTTGCAGGATAGTCACTCTATTGCTTCTCTTTCTTAGACTGTAAGTCAAAAGTGTATCTTATTTACCACTGTGTATCCAGGACATAGCATAGATCCTTGTAATAAGTATGAATATTCTCTAAGCATCAGATATTAAAAAAATAATTCAATTCAATTATAATTGTTTTTTTTTAAGTCATCCTTAGTTTCCATGAGCCTGGAGACTATCAGCAAAAACACATGGTGCTGAAACCTAACTGCAGGCAGAAGATGCCTAAAATTTACTGTATATTAAATCTGGTGTCCAGTCAAATATGTTTACATTTCCTTAAAAAGTAACTTGCTAATCACATGTCCACATACTCACTTATACTCGGGATCCAATGATGTGAAAGAAGGTTTCAAATGAAAAACTATGTCCTCCCTTACTTCCTATTTTCTTACACTTTCTTCAATTTATTTTGTCCCTCTTTTATTAAACAGGCCAAAGAATGCACTAAAAGTGGAAGTCTATATCCACTTGAGCTCTAATCACTTACAAGGTAGAGCTATTAAAGATAAATAGTAATAAGAAATCTGCTCGGTTGTAAAATGAGACTAGGAACTGCTTGTGCATTCTTTCCAATTAACAAGTGTCTCTTTTTACTTCCCTTCCACAGAGTTTTGCTCTGGCTACAAAAAACAAACAAAAAAAATGTTTATTTTGTCAAGAACGTGGTTTTCAATTGCTTTCTACTTGTTCATGTTTGCAAATATCATGAGGTTTAGAAACACCATTCATGGTGGTGGTGTAGTTATACTGTTCTTGTAGGGCAGGAGGTTGTTTCTATTTCTGGGTTAATGAGTTTGATTTTTTTCATACTTCTACTGATGGGGTAGGTAGACTTTGAATTTCAGGGTTTTTTTAGTGAAGGAAGAAGTGCTTGATTTTTTTTTGAGAGAGAGATGGCAGTAAATAACATTGATTCTGGAACAGTCAGTATTACTGTGAAAACAGGTGAATTTTCCTAAAATATGGAAATCATTTAAAGTCATAGTATAGATTCCTAAAGTTTACTCTTTCTCTTAATCATCCACAGTGTTTTCATAGATAGAAACTTAAAATAAATTTTACAGTTTTGAAACAAAATTAATATTATCGTCACTGAAATGCAGCTCCATAGATGCATAAAAAAGAAATGATTCACCGCAATAACCGTCGTGATTTTTTAGACACAATTTCTGTTTTATTGCAAGGCACAATAATACGTACAATTTATAATTATCATCTTCTAAAAAGTTTGAGATATGAACAACACACACTGTAGTAGAGAATTTAAATATGAATATGTTTCTGTAGAAGAGATGAAAATTGACTTCCTACAAGTAGGTTTATGACCGTTGTGGATGGGATTTTCATATTTCTATTGAATAACCCAAATGACTCTTGGTGAAACATGTGGCACAGCCTATGTGAAACTGTGTGGTACGGATTAATAAGTAAACACCAGCACGCTCTTGCTGACCTTCCTAAATGTAAGTACACGCAGACTTTGCTTACTTGTTAAGCCACACGTGGCTTTAAGTCTTCTTGTTAGTTGGAAGGAAAAGCTAAAACAGAATCATAGTAAAATTCTGAAGGCACATGGGAGACCTTCAGTGCAAGTTTTTATTTTCAAAAAGAGAGAATATACATGAAAGAGAAAGTACAACATGAACTGAAACTTACAGGCATAACGATGTCGACAGCTACATAGGTCTATATGTTTGATTTTACTATTAAACTCCAGAAGGTGTAGCCCTCTTAACATATAGGCTTTAAGAAAAAATTATGTTATTTCTGTATTATTCTGTTCTTCTGGTGAGACCCTTTACAGAAAAAAAAAAAAAAGCCATTACCTCTAAAACCGTAAGTTTCAGGAGGAAGAAAAAAAAAGAAAGAGAATTTGTATGTCATCTTGAAGTTTTAGGAAAATTATCCTAAATATGTGGCATTATCCCTAGGAGGTGCACTGTACAACACAGTTCAAGGTATGTCCTGGCACTGTGAATGGCATAATGTCCTCATTCTGGCTGCATTTATGAACAATTTTATTTTCTTCTGAAAGCCACTAAATTATATGCTGATATCTACATAAGCAGAACACCCTATCCTCCATGAATAGAGAAAATGTGCTAATAGCTTCATATTCATAAAAAAGATGCTGTAAATAACTACAGTCTGCCTATTTCTGAAATCTGGGAGTGAGTTGGATACATGAACACACGAATTATCAGCATTGCTTAAGTGCTAAATGGTATGCAAGAGTCAGAGTGACAGCATCATGAAAGACTCCCAGGGAGCCTTTGATGTGGTGGGAAACTATTTAAACATCAGCTCTAACTAACCTGGGAATATCATTAGCAGACTCTCAAACAGTGGCATGGCTGGAAAGAAGTCCATTCCTTATTTACAAATTTACTGTATTTACCTATGAAACTAGATATACTAACTGTGGTATTTAAACATTGTAATTTTACTGGACATTAAAAAAAAAGAACCCATTGCTTTGAGCCAATCCCAACTCACCTCAATCCTATGAGGACAGAGTAGAACTGCCCCATAGGGTTTCCAATCAGTGCCTGGTGGATTTGAACTGCCAGCCTTTCGGATAGTAGCTCTACCTCTTAACTGCTGGACCACTAAGGTTTCCCTCTTCACATTAGGACATACTTATCATGACATTATTTATGTGAACAACATGCTAAAAAAAATCAATAGTTATCCAAAAAATAAATTGTGTTAGAAACCACCTTCAGCATGTGTAGCTTCATCAATATCAAGATAATGTTGTATTACACAGGAACATCAGACACCTAAGTTGTGGGTCCAAGGCACACATAAGCTGGAATTTTCAGCACATAGCCACATGAAATGCTAGCCCACAGAGCATAAAGCCGGGCAAGAGTTCGGAAATGGTTATTACTCCTTTTGAGGTTGTTGCAGTCAAAAATCAAGCATCAGTTTAATGTCCACTGAGTTCTGAAACCAACATTTTTGTTGCCTTTTTTCTAAATAGAGCTCTTGAAACACCACAGCAGAGGGTGCTGAATTAGAGCTAGATTACTAGAACAGAAGGTTTGTTTCTTTGTTCACCAAGGAACTGGAAGTCAGCTATGCTTTCTTAACCTAGAGAGGTCTTCACTTGCTTGATCAGTCTTTTGCTTTAGTCCCTGCAGCCTTCTGTGTCCACTGACCTGGACTGCTAAGGGCTGACCTCAGACCACAAGACTTCTAAAAGTTTGTTAAAAATTCCCTCTCTATCTCATACTGCAGTCGTAATTTGAGTTGCGCCTAGATCATTAAACCCATCTCTTCCCACAGAACTATGAGAAGACATCTCCACGACTAGTCATACTGGCTTGTTTATCCCGTCTACGTCTTGCGTGTAAGCAGGATCCTGAACTGTATTTCTGACTCGACTAGTGACCTGGCGCTCCATCCTCATCTTAACGGGAAAGCAGAAGTCCCGGAAACACCGCTTGAAGTTCTCATCGAGGAAGGCATAGAGGATGGGGTTCAGGCTGCTATTGGTGTAGCCCAAGGCAATGCAGAAGTAGTAGCTAGAGAGGGCTGCTGTGCTGTGGGAGGTAGTCCCCAGAGCTTCCACCAGAATGAAAATGTGAATAGGGGTCCAGCAGACCACAAAAACTGCCACCACTACCAGGACCAACCTCGTGATTCGGCGAAGGTTGCGATCCTTCTCTCGGGAGCCAGAGAGCAGCCGGACGCTCTTCAGGCGCAAGATCATCAGGGTGTAGCAGGCAATGATGATGAGGACAGGGATGACAAAGGCAAAGACGAAGACACAGATTTTCATGAAGAGGTCCCACCAGGCATAGTCGTCATCAGGAAACTGCAAGGAGCACTCGATGACATCCGAATCTGGAGGAGGGGACCACCAACAAAACACACACACACACACACACGCACGCACACACACACACACACACACACACACACACACACCAGTGTTATTACCACGGCTGCAACACATTTTAAATGTGAATTTTGATAACTTTGGTTGAAAAGGCCCAATTATGGTGAGATAATATTACTTGAAACAGAGCATCAAATTATAAATGAATTCTATATTATATTACTGTCTTTATGTATAGAACAGTGAAGCTCAAAAGTCGCCATTTGTTGGCAACACGTATGTGCTACAGAATAATTTATTAAAGTTAGCTGGCAATGTGAATGATCTAGTTTTGGAAACTGGCTTGATGTTTCAGAAGAGCTACGTTGTTCATTTATAGCATGGACTCCTGTTTGCACTTCCATTCATTAACAGGTCTTCCAGAGCTAAAGCCCTGGCAACAAAGGTTAGCATTTGTTTGCAATATATAACTAAGTACTTCAAATCTGGTCATTCAATTTGACAAAAGCCAGCTTGTCTGAAGAAATTTGACAGGTTTACAAGAAATCATTATGTAAATTGATAAAAAATAAATATAAAATTTGTATAACTGTGGCACAAGTACTATGATTTAATGAACTAATAGTTTTCATCATGATTAAGTGAATTACTGAAACACTAGTACACTGTTGAAGGAGAAAGGGTGTGCCAAAGGAGATTTTGAAAGAGAAGAAGAACAAGGAGAGGAAGAGTAAAGAATAGAACAGAACTATTATGAGCAGCAGATCATCATCAAGGGAATTATGAATAAATTTGGCACACTTTTCACTTTTACTAACATTAGCTAGATAATTCAGACATGCCATCTATTTTTGTGATTACTTAGGTATTTGTTGTTTTTATTTATTTATTTTTGTTGTTGTTATTCTGCTTCTATTTGCTGGATAATATTCTCTTTGGAGTGACTTTAACATTAGAAAGTGCGAGAACCTAAGATTAGTAACTTCTTTTTTTACTGTGCTTTAAATGGATGTTTACAATGCAAATTAGTTTCTCATTCAAAATGTGTACACAAATTGTCTTGTGATATGGCGTGCAATCCTCACAATATTTATCAGCATTTTCTCCCTTTCACTTTCCATTCCAAGTGCATTTGTCCAATTTTCCTCCCCTTCCTGCCTTCTTGTCTTGGCTTTCCAACAGGTGTTTCCCATTTGATCTCTGGTACTTGATTGAACTAAGTAGTACATTCTCCACATGTGTCACTGTTTGTTTTATAGGTCTGTCTAATCCTCTGCAGCTACCATATCAATTCACCTCATTGAGGGTCTTCCTGTTTCATGCTGACCCTGATTTTGCCAATGAGCAAGTGGTGGCACAAGACGATTTCTCCAAAACGACTCCACCTATGAATGGTGAAATCAGAACTGAGCTTTGGGAAGTTTGATTTCAAAGCCATTCTGTCAACCAAGCAGGAACACTTTAAACTCCAAAGCATTAGCAGAGGTGCATTTGTCCAAGTGGACATGTACCAGAACAACAGAAGCCTGATTCCTTTCAGTGAGTGTTATGGATTGAATGGTGTTCCCCCAAAAATATATCTTGAAGTTCTAATCCCTGAACTGGTGGAAGTGATCTTGTTTGGAAATAAAGTTTCTCACTGAAGATATTATCAGTTAAGTCATACCAGTGTAGGGTGGGTTACAGTCCTAATCTCTTCAGAATGGTGTCTGACAAAATAGTCACACAAAGGGGGAAGAGATGCCAAACAAGAATGGAGGCAGACGCATCTACAAGCAGAACAGGAATGGCAAGGATTACCAGCAGACCCTAGAAGCTAGACAAGAGGCATGAACAGCTTCTCTCTCGAGTTTGTCAGAAGGAATCCACAGGCCAATGTTTTAATTTGAAGTCCTCATCTCCAGAACTCAGTACATTTCATTTCTGTAAGCCTCCCACTTTAAGATAATTAGTGTGGAAACCCCAGGAAACTAGGACAGTGAACATTTCCACAAACATGAGACTACAAGCTACCAAAGTCATTCATTTTGCTTAGGTATTAAGATGATACCAAATGCCTCTCCTGGTTACCCGGGAGTCTAGACATGCGGAGGTGTGCTGCACTCCACAGTGAACACACTAGCTGGCCTGAGACAAACCTCTCATTGCATCACCACGATCTGCTTTAGAAAACAAAAACACAGGGGTTCCTGGCAACACTATTTCAGTCTTCCCCAATTTTCTCCTCTTTTTGTTGTATAAATTAATCCTCTGCCAGCACAGGTTTATCTTTTCTTCCATTGCAACTGTACAGTTTGATCTATAGAAACTCTTTCCTGGATAAACCTCATCTATCTTAATTTCCTCTTTCAAAACCCCAGTGGAAATCCATTTCTTCTAAGCTATCATTCTTCGAAAATGATGAGATGAATGTAGTGGTTAAGTCTGCAAGTGTAACATGGAATGTAGAAAGCAGTTCATCATTTCCCCTGGGGAAAATCATCTTCTTTTGTTACTGTGCCTATTCCTCTTATCATTGTGGTAGACACAGTATTTCCTCTTAAATCTGAGATACTGTGTACAAACTCCTTAACCTCAGAGGAGATTCTGGCAATTTTATTCCATTTCTTGTAAGCCTGAAGAAACCAAACTCTGTGTGCGATTAATCATTTCCAAGAATCCTTATCTGACAGAGAAGGCTGGGCAGTGCTTAAAAATTACCAACTATTATACCTTAACATGGAAACCCTGGTTGCACAGTGGTTAGGTGCTAACCAAAAGGTCATCAGTTCAAATCCTGAAGGCCCTCCATGGAAACTCTACAGTGCTCTTTATACTCTATTCTATATGGTCACTACGAGTCAGAATCGACTTGAAAGCAGTGGGTTTGGATTTTTTGATTTTAGAGCTTGATACCAGCTGGGACTATGTTGTAAATTCACTTCTGTAGTCTCAGAAAAATATTATGTTTCATTAAGAAATGTGTACCACATAAGATAAGTTGTGGTTTTAGGGCCTTCCCTGTCCCTACGACTTTGAGAGTCTTTGCTGCATGTTTTCAATTATGTGTACTCTCAGGTATCACAAATCTCCCCAATAAACTGGAACAGTTAGACTACTGCTGGAACAGTAAATAGCATTCGTGAAGTCCCAAATCATTGCTCGGCTTTCCTCCTTGACTGAATTCCTATTCTGATGAGAATTATTTTCACACCTCACTTGTGCAAGTTTTTTGGTAAAGAAAGTCAACAGAATAGTAATTCTTCTCTTGGCTGCATACTACAGTCATCTGAGGAGATCTTAAATATCTTGACCTGCAGGTTTAGCCCTGGTTAGTCAGATCAGATTCTCCGGGGTGGAACCCAGAGAGCAGTGTTTTTTAAAGTGCCCAGGTGACTCCGCTGCACTGCCAAGGATGAGAACCAGTGTCCGAGAAATATAAGGAAAAACAGATTACCTTAGCTTAGGCAAGAACTAACATGTCCAGTCTAACAGTTTCATTTATCTGTAACTACCATTCAGTTGTCAGCCTAACTGTAAATAGCCTAGAGCCAAATGAAGGGGCAGAAATGGTTCCCTGGTAGAATTCTTGCCTTTCATGTAGGAGACCTAGGTTCAATTCCCAGCCAATGTGCTTTCTACACAGCCACCACTCCTCTGTCACTGTGGGCTGTGTGTTGCTGTGATGCTGAACAAGTTTCAGTAGAATGTCTAGGCTGAGACAGACTGGGAAGAAAGGCATGGCAATCTACTCCCTGAAATAAGCCAATGAAAACCCTATAAATAACAACAACTTGATCCTCAACTGATCATAGGGATGGTGTACAATCAACTGATCATAGGGATGGTGTACAATCAGAGAGCAGTTTGTGTCATTATATGTTGGGTTACCAATTTGGCAACAGCTAACAACCACAACAGCAGCCAAATGAAGCTGTTAAGATCATAATTTAGAGAGTGACCACACAGGAGAAAGGAAGAAAGAGTTAGCACAGGTCGTTAATGATATAGCGTTGTCACTAGGGAGAAAGAGCAAGTGTGAAAAAGTATAGATTGTAATTAACAGGTTGTGCTTTGCAAATACATGTGCCTAGGGATCCTCATGTTATCCCTACCTCTCCACATTCGGAGACATATTTCAGGAGAAGCACACGGAGTGTCTGTATCCTAGTAATTTCATGATCTCACTTTTTGTTTACAGGTGGAAAGAACACAGGATCACATTTTTCTCAACTTTCATGACTTAGGCATTATATATCTCCTGATCTTTCCTCTAGATGTGTGTCCTGCTGTTACTAATTGTTGTTGAGTCAATTTGACTCATGATGACCCCAACTCAAACTCTAGGTAAGGCCTGGTAATCTGCTTCCAAAAGGTCTCAGCTTTGCAAACCCTATGGAATACAGATCTTCTCTGAATTCTTGTACTCACCATGAGTCATCTGTGTCCAGATCCATTCCCCTCAAGTCAACCCAAACTCACAACTACCCTACAGGACAGTAGAACTGCCCTGAAAGTGTTTCCAAGGCTGTAATCTTTATAGAAGCAGACTGCTACATCTTTCTCTCACATGTGTGTCTTGTTCATTCCAAAATTAAAAGTTTGCCTAAAGTATCCGACTCGACGGCACTTGGCGACTTGGCTCAAAGTTACATTTTAAAGCATTGAATAAAAATGACTGCTCTTACCTTCCCTAACCTTTGTGCCTCCAAGGACTATTGCAGATATGCCAACAGATGATGACAGGAGCCAGATACAGATGTTGATGATCTTTGCCTTGAAGGGTGTGCGAAAGTCTAACGCCTTGACAGGGTGGCACACAGCAATGTAGCGGTCCACGCTCATCATGGTCAAGGTGAAGATGCTTGTGAACATGTTGTAGTAGTCAATGGAAATGACAATCTTGCATAGCACATCCCCAAACGGCCAGGAGTTCATCAGGTAGACTGTGCTCTGGAAGGGCATGGTTGTCGTCACTAAGGCATCTGCCAGAGCCAGGTTAAAGATGTAAATGTTGGTTGCTGTCTTCATTTTTGTGTATCTACAAGACAAGAAGCAATATCATTTTCTTCCATCTTCCTGTTAAATCCAAGAGGTGAATTGATATAAGACAACCTTAAGACTGTTGATTTTGTTTGTTCCTTCTCTCCTATTCTTCATATATTACAGAAGATCTAAAATGTAAAAGTAGGTTTCTTGATGATGCAAACGCATTCCCCTTAACTGCTAAACTGAAAGGTTGATCTGGCAATCTACTTCCATAAAGATTATGGCCAAGACAACCCTCTGAAGCAGTTCTACTGTGTAACACAAGAGGTCACCATGAATCAGAAACTGACCAGGAGCAACAGGTTTGGTTTTTTTTTTTGACATGTGAAAGAATGTAGGGAATAGGGAAAAATGGGCATAACGCCTTAATTTAATTTAGCTTATATTCTACTGCTTTTCTCACACTTTTATTGTTGTAAACTATGTAACACAATACTTGTCAATTCAAAAATTTTCCCATACATTTTGGTGATACAAGAAAGATTCATTGTGTTGTGCAACTATCTACAATATCTTATGAAATAGTTAAATAAAAATATCAAAAGAGTGTAGCTACAATTGATAATACACATAGATATTTTCAGAAACTTGCATATAATCCCGGTTTTGTCACTACCATTTCATTTTAATTCTATCCAGATTCGACTGATGTAAGCATTTGTACAACTGTTGTAGAGAAAAAACTGAAATATCATTTCAAATTAAAACAGGTTTGCTAATGGTTTAAAATAATTGCAGATGGGGAACTACGTGGCAGCTCATTAAAAACATAACCAAGTAGTCCAAGGCAGTTTCATTTTACACATATACATTTAGGGTAAAAAGAGGAACCAAACTATACACATGGTAATTACAGGAAAAACAATGAATATTGTAATAATCACAAGTTGCCTGGTTACTGATTACTAGTAGTTAGAGATTACAGGTTTTAGGTAGTTTCTTTGTCTATCTTGCAAAAATACCTTGTTGGCCATATCACCCAGTCAGCACTCTTTCTGAGTACATGTATTTTGAGGAGTGCAGATGGTCACTTTGTCAAGATCCCTTGTTGTTTTGACTTCTGAGAAAAAACAGATTTTTCTCAGAAACAAAGCTGTTAGTTTAGAAATCCAGATTAAAATTAAATAGCATGGTCAGCATATTATACATCTGTCTCATAGATTGCACTGAAAGTTGTCTTTCCCTGAGGCAAAAGATTTTTTTTGTTTTTAATTTCATTTGTGTAAAGTAAACATAAAATGTACTTAACTTCCCAGGATTATTTTGAGAAATCAGTCATTATAATTATGATGTTGTTTAACAATAAATTTTTGTTTTAATTTTTTATAGTTCCAACTACAGTTGCTGAAGCATAGTTTTATTGACTTTTGCTTACCAGTGTCACTTTAAATGAATCGTACAGATTAAGTAGGCTGAATTCTCATACACAGAACACCACTAAATGTACTCTGATACAGTAGATAAGAATTAGGTCAGACATGACTTTTTTCAACCATGAGAGATTTTTAAAACAAGTAATTTGTTTCATCTTCCAACTGAGGGAGCAGTAATTTTCAAAGCAGGTCAGAGAAATTGCATTCAAGCTCAAATTCTTCTTCCTATCCTAGCTTGAAGTTTAGTATAACTCCCATTTTCAACTAAAATTGAATTATAATGATTACTTTGCTCATAGAATGCTCCCTCAGACACTTCTAGAGCTTTAACAGTTTCACACTGTGCCAACAGGTTTCCAGGGACTCTGATAAGCTATGTTGAGAAAATCCATATGTTAATTGCTTTCTCTGCATCTCAGATCTGAACATCACAGTTAAAGAAGCTACGCCCCAGGTATATTCCAGGAATCAGTCTTCTTCATTGTTATGGCCCTGACTTTTATTAAAGGTCATTTATAAAAGCTGTTTTCTGGCAAACCCTGACGGTGCGATGGTTAAGAGTTATGGCTGCTAATCAGTAAATTGGCAGTTCGAATTCACAATGATTGTGAGAACGGTGCAGGACTGGGCGAAGTTTTGTTCTGTTGTACACATGGTCGCTATGAGTCAGAACCAACTCAACAGCACCTAACAACATCCACTCCTTGGAAATGCTATGGATAGTTCTACGCTTTTCTATTTGGCGGCTGGTGAATGAGAATTGACCAGACAGCAACGGATCTGGTTCCTTGCTTTTTTTTTGCTTTGCTGTGGCATTGGCTGTAAAGCTAGTGTCTGTGGCCACTAAGTGCTCCTCAGAAACCCTATGGGGAATTCTACTCTGTCCGATAGGGTCTCTATGAGTGAGAACAGACCTGATGAATTTTTGGGATACCTATGTCATTCAGTATATAAACTTCCATATGAAAATTTCCTTTGAGCTTTTGTGACAGGACCTTCAGGGCTTCCCTTGAAGGCAGCATGCTCTAATGCAGATGTAGGGTCCGGAGTCTAAGCTCTGAGCTGCCTTACATTATTCTTATACTTTTCTGAGTTTCAGTTTCCCACAAGTGGAGCAATAAAACTTGCCCCACTGTAAAGGAAGTAAGATGGTTAACGACCCTACTCAAAATATCTAACACACTGGGTCCCACTTTACCCTCAACACCCATCTCTCTTCCCCGCTGTTCACCCTTCCCTCCTGTCTTATCTCCTTGTTAGGAAATGGATTTCTCTGTGGTTGGATGGGAAAGCATTGTAAAGACAATACTGACTAGACTCATTCTCTGTTGGCTTCTATTTTGCAGCTGTGTCAGATAAACAGTGTTTTAATCTGGAGAATGAAGGGAATTATTTAAAATTACATTTTGTATTTGTACTTTTTATTCAAATATTAAGTGCTCGTAAGTTTTAGAAAGGAAGTCTCTAGGCATACAAAGAGTTAGCACACTTGACTGCTAACAGAAAGGTGAACAGTTTGTGGTCCACTCAGGGGTGCCTCAGAAGAAAGGTCTGGCAGTCTACCTCTGAAAAATCAGTCACTTGAAGTACTTTGGAACACATTTCTACTCTGAGACACATGCAATCACCATGAGCTGAAATCGACCCAACAACAAACTAGCAAATTAGTGTTAAGTATTAGAAAACTATTGAATACTCATGGCCAAGTACCCATAGCCTTTGCCATATAGAACCAAACCCACTTCCACTGAGTCAATTCTAACTTATAGTAACCCTAAAGGACAGAGTCGAACCACTCCATAGAGTTTCCAAGGAGTGTCTGGTGGATTTCACTTGCCAACTTTTTGGTTAGCAGCCATACCTCTTAACCACTACATCACCAGCCTATATAAAGATGCAAAAAACTAGGCAAGTCCACTTACTAAGGAGTAGCCAACTGTTTTAACAAGGAAAAACTGAAGTAATATCTGCTTAAATACTACCTTTTTAAATAGGTTCTGGTGGTCAGTGGTTGTGTATACCAGCTGTTTTATGGGAGAAAGAGGTACTAGTCTGCTTCTGTAAGAACTCACAGCCTTGAAAATCCTGTGAGAGCAGTTCTGCTCTGTCCTATAGGATCACTATGAGTTGAATTCAACTCAAGAACAATAGGTTTGGTTTTCTTAAAAATAAGGTTTCGTCCACTTCAGAAGCCAACTCCTTGAACAAAGACTGAGCCAGTCAATAAAAAATAAAATAATACTGGTGAAGTACATGCTTCTTGGCTTAAATAGACACAAGAGAATAACTGGACAATTCCTGTCCAGGAGTGAGATGAGAATAAAGAAGAGCACGGTATCTGGTTCAATGGATACGGGACATTCTGAGTGGAGATGAGTATGCTGTCATGGCATGGGGAGAGGAGCTATGGTCAGATAACAAAGTGTGTGTAAGTTTCTGTACAAGAAACGGACTCAAATTGTATGTTCATTTAACACACCATCATGTTTTTAAGAAAACAAGATTTTATGTTTCAAAAATGCAGCTTAAAAACTGGATGTCCTACTCTTTCAACCTCCTTCCATAAAATCATCAATTCTAGTAAGGATTCTGGAAAGCAGTATCTTAGCTTTCTACACTGGTGTTTTGTGACCCACCTTTCTTATGAAGTTAGGTCTTTGCCTTGTCAAGTTACACAGACCTTGAATCTATTCCTTATTTTCTCTCTGACTAATAGGCAGCTGTTGGAGAATCCATCATCACCCCAAGCTTCAGTTTCCCACACAACAAAACAGGAAATATAAATGCTTATCTCATAGAGTTACTGAGATAATTAATAGAATGCACCTGGCCCAGGGTATGTACTGTAGTTTATTTCCTTTTCCCTAGCTCCTCTTCCCTCTCTTGTATAGGTGAAAGTTGCAAGTTACCACAGGGAGCAGAATGGAATGTCATTTCCAGATAAATTTACCCCTACTCAGGTTGAGTTGGAACTGACTCAAGAGTACACACAGCCTCAAGAAAACAGAGAAGACTAAAAATGAATTCAGGGCCACAAATGCCAGGAGAACATAGTTAGTAGACATATAATTATAATAAAATGGAATATACATCTTTATGTAATCATAAAATGTGCAGTGGTAGTTTGCTCTCAGCTCACAAAATATTTATAACAAACAGATGCGTTAAACAGATGCTCCAACAATGGTAATAAAAGTCCCCGCTCCCAGAACAGCTTTGCCAAAGCTTCTCATGTAAGAGCTGCCACTATCACCACTCAGGAAGTCAGGGACTGTCTTAGTTATCCAATGCTGCTATAACAAAGATAACACAAGTGTGTGGCTTCCACAAAGAGAAATTCATTCTCTCTCAGTCTAGGAGACTAGACGTCTGAATTCAAGGTGCCAGCTCTAAGGAAAGGCTTTGTCTCTGTTGGCTCTGAGAGAAGGTCCTTGTCATCCATCTTCCCCAGTTAAGGAGCTTCTCATTGCAAGGACCCCGGGCCCAGAGGATGCCTTATGTTGCCAGTGCTGCTTTCCTGGTGGCCCCCTGTAGCTCTACTCACTCTCCTCTTCTGTGTCTCAGAAAAGACTGGCTTAAGACACAATCTAGTGTTGTAGATTGGAATTTGCCCCTATTAACATAACTGCTACTGATCCCACTCATTAATATCATACGGTTTACAACACACAGGAAAATCACAGAAGACGAAATAGTAGACAGTTACTGGGAATACAATAGTGGGAATCATGGTCTAGCCAAGTTGACAGATATTTTCTTAGGACACAATACAATCCATGAGAGGCATCTAAGAACCAGTGATACTCCTCTATTGCCAGAACTGTTGGCTTCCACCAATATACCAGTGTTGGGACATTGGTACTATATTTTGAGATGGTTCGCATTAATGATGATAACTATAACAACTGTTTATTCCAAAAACCCTCTAGGTCATCCCTGTACATTCCACTTGCTTCATCTCACCTAATGCTCAAGGAAACTCTAGAGGTTGGCATCATTATGCATATTATATAGACACAACGCCAAAGAATCACATGAGTGTGTAGACTTCTCAAAGGAATGTAGTTACAGAAAGCACAGAAGGAATCAAGTCCAAGACTAATTGATTCCGAGTCCTGGATTCTTATACCTCCCCAGCACTTAAGAACTTACGCAGCCCAGCATTTTGACTTCCACATATTTCATTGGATTATTACAACAATATACTGAGTTTACCTGGGAGATGTTGTTTCTTTTCTTTCTTTCTTTCCTTCCAAATACAGATAAAGAAAGTGAGGCTCAGGGAGGGCAAGTAGCTGACCAAAAATGTCCCAGAGCCAGAGGGCAGCAGAACCAGAGGCAGATACCTCCAAAAGAGGATCTGGAAGGGGCTAGCTAGGATATTTCCCCTTTTCCAGGATTCTGAGGGACCTCTCTTATAAACCTACAACATTGGCAAGGGAGAACCAAAAAAGATACTGTTTAAAATAATGAATAAACTGTGAGTGGCAACAGTATTCTTGGTAGTCCTTTACACATTACACTGGACTAGATTATGCAGAATATACCATTTACACAAGAAGACTCTTACCCTGAAAGACACTGAGCATCTGGGTATTATGCATATGTAAACAAACCAAAACATTTGTCCTTCCACTTTTTGCAGGTCCACTGCTGAAGAAACAAGCTGTTTTTCTTACTATAATAGAATATGAGACTATTTTCTATTTTATTCACATGGCATCAGAAAAATTCACAAGTATTTTAATTAAAATGCCAGCCACATGGATGAGAATTTCTAGCTAGGATAGAAAAACTGGAGGAGGGACTGGAAAGGAGTTGTTGCACTTTTTAGAATCTGCACCACGAGAGCATATGGCACAAAAAGAACAAAGACTGTGGGGTGTCCTCACCAGGTCTGACTTGGATACAAACCTGGAAACTACAAGAGAATATGCACAGAGGTGTGGGCCTGGCAGGCCTGGAAGAGGAGGGCAACCACAGAAACTAGCGTGCACACTGAGAGGAACATCACCAGGTGACACGCCTGCTACTGTGGGCGGTGAAGGGCTTCAGTGATTCAGAGGATGGGGGCTAGCTGCCCCCATCACAATGCAGCATCCCAGCTGAGTGCTTTAGCAAGGAGGAGGATCTTCACAGAAAACCAAGGAATGGCATTCTAAGTTGGCAGCTGGAAGTGTTTTGCACAATTAGAGAGGGACAAAGTTGTGTCAGCAGCCGTGTTGCCAGGCAAGGTTCCAGTGAAGGCTGGCAGGACGGACAGCAGCCTTCCATAACAGTGCTCTCTTCCTGTGTTGTTCTTCCCCTTATACCTGCTGTGGCCAGATGAGATGACACAGTTGGAAGAGATAATGTTCAGATCATTAACATCCTTTGCCAGGTGCTTGCTCTATGTGTTTTTCTCGTCTTTTCTGTTTAAATGATGCTTCTTTAATCAGGACTTTTTTTTATTATTATTTTCAGGTTCATGACAATAACATAGTCAATTCCTAATCTTGATGACTAATCACCATGCAGGTAGTCCCCAACTTACAATGTATCTGAGTTATAATAAACCACACGTACGACCATCGGTTTGTTTTGTTTTTCATTTGTACATCGTATCACTAGTACCTCTTCCTGGGAGAAAGTCACAGAAAAATGCAGGGGATCTGGAAAAAACTGCTGAGTTATGTGAACATGCTCTTAAGCATTTGATCAAGATACTGTGATGGAAGATATCAGTAGACTAATCATCCATATGGCAAGAACACTGAATTTAGAACTTGATGCTGTCAGTATGGAACAGTTCATAGATCACAAAGAAGGGAAATTAACAGATCAGGACTTAATGGACTTTGGAGAGGAAATAAGTGCTGAAGAAGAAAGAAGAAAGAGAGAATGAGGAAGAGGAAACAAATAAACTGCAAAACAAAAACTACAGTGGAAAGATCAGATGGAGTTTTCTCTAAACAAAATCGAGGGCTTAGATTGAACGAAAACATGGGTCCAAGTGCTGACTGCTTTGTTAAAGTCCACGGGCAGATTTGAGAAGCAGTGAGATATTACTGCAAAATATATGAAGAAAAAATGAAAAGGACCATACAGAAAACTCTCACTGATTTTCTGACTAGAAAGATTATCTCCAACCCCAGGGATAATCCAGAACCTTCGTAAGAGATGTTATTACCACATCTGACAAAATGACAATGTGATCCAACTCTTCTTCACCACTGAATTTGTATGATTTCTTTTTCTATGTATATATGTATGTAAGATTACAACTGTAAGGCAGTGTGTAATGTTCCCAACCCTCAAAGACAAATAAAGATCCATTTATAAAGATAGTGATGATAGAAGGCCATGAGTGATGAAAGCAAAAAAAAAATAAATCAGCTATTTGACTGACATAAGTCACTGGTACAGAACCCCACTGTAAGTTGGGGCTACCTATATGTGTATTTTCAAACACAAGCACTGATTTTCAGTTATTTTATTTCTGGTGTTTTTAAGATTTACCTGCAATGGCTAGGTTGACACAGGTATACTCTTTTCTCTTTCCATTAAGGTACAAGTTACCTCCCCTGTTCTCAATCCTTTAGTGTTTTCAACAACATTTTAAACAAATACCTGCTCCATACACAGCAATGTACAGACTGTGCTCCAGGATCTTTACAACTAAAGCATCATAAGTATTAATGTAAGCTACAGAATACACAAAAGGAAAATATCAGTGTGTAGTAAAGAGATGAGGACATATTTTGGACAAAAGGCAGCCTGAACAGGACCAAAAGCTTAGAGATGGATTTGGATAGATTAAGGGACTTGCTGGCTGAAGTTTTATTCAGGGATTGGTGAGGAAACTCAATTTCCTGGCTTGGGGGTCATGTGAGAGAGTAATGGAAGGCTGGTTTGAACAAGAAAAGTTGGGTCAGGACACAGAGGGCCTTGACTACAAGGATGAAAAAACAAAAGATGATTTTAACCATTTATTGAGGACTTATGTGACAGACACTGTTCTATGAACTTTGTGTCATATGACAAGAGTAGTCTTGGTAATCAGATGAGACAATGCATAAATTACTCAGCACACGTCTTGGTGCTTAATACCTACTCAATGAATGCCATCGCCATTGTCATCATTGCTGTGATGCGGCTATCATTATCATATCACTATTATTTGTATTACTTACCACATTACCACCCTATTCCCATGCTTTCTAAAGACGCAGCTGTCTTAGAGACATTTCTCAGAGTCCACAGAAAATAAGTAAAGGAACTCAGGGCTGCTTTGTTCTAGAGCTTTTTGAGGAGTTGGACATTTTATCAGAGGAATAATCTGATTATGTGAATTCTGTCACTTCCATCTGCTACTGACTAAAAACCATTCTGATCAGTGTGGTCAAGCATGCACAACAAGGCAGAGGACATTTTACATGCTGACACTGGGCAGTTGCAGAGGGAATAATGTTATACATGAGCCTAGTGCTGTCAGTATACAACCTGCTGTCATATACAATATGAACCTCTTCATAGGCAGAAAGATCTTCTCAGACCTATTTATTGGCTTGTCTGAAACCGGGAACTACTGAGACAGAGGGAGGTAAAATCTAGGTCTTCTCTCCCTTTTAATTTGGAACTGAAGCCACTTCCAGAGATAACCTTTCACCCAAATAATAGATAGGCCAAAAATAAATAATAACACAGGTTAGGAATGTGCCACTTAGAACAATGATCTATATAAAACTAAAAGGGCAACATCTGCCCAAGAGCGAAAAGGAGACAGAAGGAAGGGCAGGAAAACCAGACAAATGGACACGGGAACCTAGACTGATAATAAAGAGGGTGCTGACACCTTGCAGGGGTTGTAACCAAGGTCTCAGAACAATACTTACACAAAATAATGAATAGGAAATTAATTTTCTCTGTCAACATTCACCTAAGGAAAAATAAAATGTTCAAAAATAAGTAACAGGAAAAAACAACCCTGAGTCTTCTATGTAGCTGTCAAGCTAGAGTTCTAACATAATGGAGAGAGAAAAAAAAATCTAGTGGCCATTCTCCCCAGTTGACTCCTTTTTTTTTTTTTTAAGTATATGCCCTGGGCCAGTGGAAGACAACTGAAGGAATGTGATCAAAATGCCAGCAGCCCAGGGCACAGGTAGCTGCTACTTTGCCTGCCTGGTGAAGAGTTGGAAGGATCCCAAACATTAAATTCAGAGGAGAAGAGACAGCAGTGTCAAGGACAATAAGGTCCTTTTTACAAGCAGTGGAAGACTAGGCAGTGTTTTCTGTTTTGCCAACTTGCATGACTTAACTTTGCTTGGGCATGTCTTCCAGAGACATAGCATTCTAGTTTATGTTCAGATTTGTCAGAAATCATGATGACTTGTCCTGAAGTGAGTTATCAGAACAATTTATGATTATGAACAATTTATGAAATATGATGAGTTTGCTTCATAGAACTCTCCAAATATCTTCAGCTCATGTTGAAGAAACTGATTTGCTATATATCCTTTTGTAATATTTATTACTGAAATTACAGCTCTTTATTACAAACATGGTAAATTATTAACTTAAAAAGAAAAGTAGATTGAGTTACTTCATCTCAAACTGACCTTGATATTCACTTAATCTGCATTAGTCTAATGGAGTCACAATCCAATTGGCTCCATGCCCTGTTGTCACACAAGCAAAGAGCACAGCCATGGACATGCCCAAGTTTCATTGCTGGTGGCCACTTCCATGGGAGAGGGATGTCTTGACTGGATAGCAGACCATAGATGCATCCTGCACCATGCTGTTAGAGTAGTAGCAGGAAGGGAGTGAAAAAGGAAAATGAGAAAGTCATGTGTTCCCTGGAATAGACAGCACCATAAGAATGGCCACCCTTCATCTCTGTTATGGATTGAAGGGTATTCCGCAAAAAGATAAACAAAAGACTTAACTGCTATACCTATGAATGTGACCTTGTTTTGCAAAATAAGACGTCATTAGTTAGGTTAAGGCGGTCATTCCAGAACTGGGTTGATCCTAATCCTAATCTCTTCTGAGTGTGTCTTATAAAGGAGGACAGACATAGAAACAGTGGCACACACGGGGCAAAGACTCCTTCAGAAGATGTATCTACAAGCAACTAAGAAACACCATGAGCTTCCAGCAGTCAGTAGAAGCTAGAGGAGACAATGAAAAACCTTCTCTTAAGAGTGCTCACAGAGAACATGGTCCTTCCAGTGCCCTAAATTTCAACTTCCAGCCTCCGAAGCAGCGAAACATTAAATTTATGTTCTTTAAAGTCACCCAGTCTGTGGTATTTCTCTACAGAAGCCCCAGAAAACTAAGATACTATCTGCAGACATAGTGTAGACACTCTCTGTAGACATAACGATGTAGTCTCCTGATCTCAGATGAACATATGTACCCACACAGGGTACATATATGCAGCATCCAATAGTACCCAGGAGAAAACGGACACTCTCAAATGACCAGAACTTTTGTTTCTAGCATTAAAATTGCCTGGACATTGAGAAATATGTTGATACGAAGTGATTTTTCAGATTTTATACAGAAAATTGGTTTAGCTACAGTCCCTCAGTGTGAGAGAACAGAGAGGATCAGATTATTATCCTCTTTTTCTGTCCTCCATCCAGTGGACTGATGCCACACAGTCCTTCCCTCAATGGGCAGCACCTCAGAAGGCAGAGAAGGCTAGGTGAGGATTGGAGCTAAGCAGGATGGCTCAGACACTGATGAGTCACTTAACAGTGCTGTGCCATTGGACAAACACTGGAACTTCTGTAGTTTAATATCTTTGTCTGAAACCAGCCATAACAATCTTTGTCTCATAGGTTTGCTGGGATGTTAGAATTCCTTGAAAAATTAAATGAGTTAATAGTCAACAGGGGATCAGAAACTAGCTTGTATTATTATAGCTGATCTCCAATTCCTCGTAACTCTAGTCATCCCTAATCGAAGTCTTAAACAGCCCAGCATTCCTTAGGGATCTCATAGTCCATCACATTTTTTATGTTTTCACTTTCTGACATTTAAATTCTGACATCATTGGCCAGTAGTGAGAGTAATACTAAAAAAAGTATATATATATATAGCATAAACAGATGCATGCACATCAATGTTTATTGCCCCACTGTCCACAACAGCAAAAAAATGGAATCAACGTAGGTGCCCATCAACAGATGAATGGATAAACAAACTATGGTATATTCAAACAATGGAATACTATGCAATGATAAAGAACAGTGATGAATGTAAGAAACATCTCATAACATGGAGTCATCTGGAAGACATTTTGAGTGAAACTAGTTAGTTACAAAAGGACAAATATTGTCTGAGATCACTATTACAAGGACATAAGAAGAGGTTTGAAAACAGATGGAAATAACTATGATGGTTACAATGGTGAAGATGAGAGAGAGGGATAGTCATAGATTAGATGTTAGATAGGAATTGGGTTAGGTAAAAGGAGTGACAGCACACAGTAGAAGAGAGGTCAGCACAACTGAACTACACAGAAAGCTAAAAGGTTTTCAAAATGCAACCTAACATTTTGAAGGACAGAATAGCAGGGGCAGGAGTCTGGGGATCATGGTTTCAGGGGAAAGCTAGACTAACTGGCATAACTAAGTTTTTTAACAAAAATGTTCCGGCCCAACAACAGAAGAAGGGATAAACAAACAATGGTACATATACTCAATGGAACACTATGCAATGATAAAGAATAATGATGATTTTAGGAACCATCTCATAGACTGGTTTCAATTGGAAGACATTATACTGAATGAAATTAGTGGCAAAAGGACAAATACTGTATGAGACCCCTACTACAAGGACTTAAAAGTAGACTTAGGTACACAAGAACAGACTCTTTGATGGCTGCAGTGGTGGGGAGGGAGGGTGAGGGTTGGTCGTAGATTAGATAGTTGATAGAAATTTAGTTGGCTGAAAGCACACACTAGAAAGAAGATCAGCTTAACTAGACTTCAACATAAACTGAAATCTCTTCTAATCTTAACGCAATATCACAAGGATAGAGTAACAGGAGTGGGGGTCTGGGGACCATGGTCTTAGGGGAGATTGAGGCCAATTGGCATAACTAGCCTATTGCTGAGAGTGTTTTCTGCACCCTATATTGGTGAGTGGCTTTTGGGGTCTTAAAATCTAGTGAATTGCCATCTGAGGTGCACCAAGTGATCCCAACTCATCTGGAACAGATGGTCACCAAGAATAACAGATGTGAGGATAAAAGAGCCCATGAGATAGAAGGAATGGGTGAATGGGTGACTGTATCAAAATGTTACCAGAAGAACCAGATGGTACCTGGCTACCACCACAGACAGCCGTGATGGGGCATATGATGTTGAGTCCCAGTGGCAGCATAAGAAAAAGAGGGATGCACCTCAAGAACTCCACTAAAAGACCACAACTGATGGTCTGGTAGCCTGGAAGTTCCCCTGGGAGCATGGCCCCTAGACCAGCTGCTGTCCCTGACCAGAAAACATTACTGAGGTCAACTCTTTAGACAGGAATGGACTGGACTTGGGGACACAGTGTGACCATATGGTGTGTGTACTTTATGGTTCTATGAATCTGTAGAATGCTGTCCTACAGGTCTCTTACTAGAAGGGGGTGGAGAGAGTATAGAGGAGGAGACAGAAGATTGTTAAGAGGGTACAACATATGTAGAATGAAAAGGAGATGTGGGCTGTCACTAGGCAAGGAGAGCCAAAAGAGCTGCAGCTAGGTGGGCATGCAAATTTAATTTGGATTGGGTGCTTTCACTTAGTCACAATAAAAAATAAATAAATAAATAAAAATATTCTGTATACCACTTTACTGAGTGGTGTCTTGAGTCTTAAAAGCTGGTTAGTGGCTATTTAAATAGCATAAATTGGTCCCAATCTACCCAGACCAGAAGAGAACAAAGGACAATATAAGCTCAGAGACTACATCAACATGAAACCAGAACTAAATGGTGCCCAGCCACCACCAGGGACTGCCTTGACAGGGAACACAATGTAAGGTCCCTGATGTAGCAGGAGAGAAATCGGTGTGCAGAACAAGAACTATATTAAAAGGTCATACTTGATGGTTTGTCAGACTGGAGGACCCCATGAGGTCATGGCCCATGGACTCTGTGTTAGCCCAGAGCTGAACCAGTACTGAAAACCAATTCTTCAGACAAAGATTGGACTAGATCATAAGACACTGAATGATGCTGGTGAAGAACATGCTTCTTGGCTTAAGTATGTACCTAAAACTATCTGAACACGTCTTGTCCAGAGGTGAAATGAAGAACATGGAGAGGGAGAGAAGTTGGCTGAATGGATACAGGAAGCACAGGGTAAAAAGGAAAAGTGTGCTGTCATGGGACAGGAGGAGAAGTTAAAGTTGCATAGTGGTGTGTGTGTGCATGCTTTGGTATGGCAAATTGATTTGGACTGTAAACTTTCACTTAAAGCGTAGGAAAGTATTTGAAAAATAATAATAACTGTCTTAAAGCCTTCTAATATTTTAACATCTCTAAAACTTATTCTTACATAATGTGTGTAGCTGTCTTTTGACATATGTCATCTTCACTCCCTGAAAAAAACTCAGATTTTTCTTTTGGTAGAAAAATAAACAAATGTTAGTCTGAGACTATCCCTTATTAGTACAATTCTAATCTTGTATTGGCATTAGTAGTTCAGTGGTGTAAATCCAGTTTCAATTCCTGGCCAATGCACCTCATGCACAACCACCAACCATCTGTCAGCAGAAGCTTGTATGTTGCTACGATTCACAAAAGATTTCAGAGAAACTTTCAGTGGACAAGAAAGGCGTGGTGATCTACTACCCAAAATTAGCCGATGGAAACCCTATGCATCATGTTTAATCCACAAGTGATCATGGGTATGGTATCAGTTTGTTCCACTGGGTGTGGGGTCTCCACAAGCTGGGGCAACTCATAGCTAACAACAACAAGCATTACTTGTGCCACTGAAAGCATGCAAGTCAAAACTTAAAATGCAACTGTTGTCCAGCCACACAATTTTCAATTTTCAGCAGAGCACACTGCCTTCCAGGCAAGTGACCACTGAATGTACCAAGTTAGACCTGGAATGAAGGTGAAACCAACTGCAGAGTTATTCTCAAAGGCATTGCAGATTAACAACAGAATGTTAAGGCCATTCTCTCTTCATAAGATGGTAAATATTTGAATATGTTCATCTACTGAAAGGACAAAGTCACATAGAAAAGGAAAGACTACAGATACAGTAAAGAGAGGAGACAAAAAAAGATGCCAGAAAGGTCGGGCAGAAGGAAGAGACTCTTCAGCTGAGATAATAAGATGGAAATACAGCTGCCAACATGCCTCTGGAGATGAGGAGCTCCCAGCACCCCAGTGGACTAACAGGAAAACTAACCACTGGCCATGAAGGAACTTGGTCAGGTGGAAAGTTGGGAAATTATACAAATTTGAACTTTTTATTTTAAGGCAAATAGAAGAAAGATCTGATTCTTTCTGGAAAATGACTGAGGAATACAGAAAAACTCCTGGGCCGAATTAGATAATTTTGAAGAGGATGAAATTGTCTAAGATGGTAGGCAAAACTGTCTTTATTAGCAAGTGGATGTGAGAACAAGGCAAGGAAATTACTTACTAGATCCTAAGCAGATGTTTGGTAGAGGGTCAAGAAGATAGAGCAATGAGAGTACTCTCTCTTAGATGTTAAATGATGGCTTACAATGTCTAGGTAAGATAGAAGAGAGTCTGGGAGTAAATGAAGGATATCCAGGGAAGAAGTCTCTAATAAAAGTTTCAAAAATTAGTATAGTGAAATATAGAATGGCATAGTGGTTAAAAGGGCAAGTTATGGGCTAAGACTTCTGGGATAAATTTGACCCAAATTAGCTAAATATGGCCTTAGCTAGTTCATTCAATCTTTCTTAGCCTCAGTTTCTCATCTGTTAAATGGGTATACAAATAATATATCCATAGTTTTGAAGATTCAGTAAACTAATTGATAAGCAGCAGTTAGTTTTTACTCTGTGTCAGCACAGTAAATGCTCATTAAAATCTTAATTACTTTGCTGGGTGAGTGAGAGGTTTTGTATGTGTGACAGATCCTGGTGAGGGTGAGATAGCAGATTTGTAAAATGTCAAAGGAGGGTCTGGAGTCTGGGATGCAGGCTTAAGTTTGGAGAGTCAGAGTGCAGTGGAGACACCTCCACATGAGAAGGCAAAAAAACTATGGGATTAGCATCCTGGACACACTCATGAACACAACATAGGAGAGGTCAGAACCCTAAAGATGGTAAATGTAAAGACCTAACAAAGGTTACTTAGGATATTAGGCTACATTCTATCTTCTACCTCAGTTACCACCCTAGGACCAGACTAGCAGGTCTGCATTCTTCTCCCTGTCTCTTCCTCTCCCTACTTCTGAGGATATAGAGTTGATTAAGACCTCAGAGAAAGATAACGAAAGTTTGCATAATTCACATTGTTTGTTAGATGTAATGAAACTTTATGATGTAATGAAGTCTTGTGACTCCTGACTATTGTTTTTGTGGCAAACCCCTATCTTTTTGAATTTTGGCCGTAAAAACCACAGAAATGTAACCCAGATGGGACAGTTTTGGGCTGTCTGCCTCCCAGATTGCTAGCAAACCTGCAAATAAATTATTTCTTGAACTCCACACTGTCCCTGAATTTTCGGCTACAGTGACAAGCAGAATGAACTTGCTCCAGTTTCGGCAACACCATGAGTTGGATTCAGGACTAAAGTAGGAATTCTCATAAGGACTAAAGATGAGAAAGCTGGAGCATTCAACACATCAAAGTCATCATAGATTAGTGTGTCCTAATATGAGGAGTCCCTGGGTAGGGAGTGCTTGACTACTAGCCAAAAAGCTGGAGGTTTAAGTCTACTTAAAGGCATCATAAAGGCATCACTTAAAGGTGATCTTCCAACAGCTCACAACCTTGAAAACCCTATGGAGCAGGTCTACTCTGCACACATAGAGTTGCCATGAGCTTGAATTGACTCTAAGGCAACTGAAAACCACGATATGAAGGTGTCAATAATTGAACTGTGTTCCCTTCAAAAATGTGCACAGTAATTTGGCTAGGCCATGATTCTTGGTATTGTGTGATGTTCCTATACGCTGTAAACCCTGCTTCTATGATGTTAATGAGTGAGGATGGCCTGCAGTTTTTTTGGTGTGTAGGCCTCAGTGTGTAAGACTGTAGTGTGCCTTGAGACAATCTCTTGAGATATAAAAGAAAGAAGACAGCAGAGAGAGTTGGAGACTTCATACCATCAACAAACAGTGCCAGGAGCTGAGCACATCTTTCAGAAAGGACTTGGGGTCCCAGGGTACCAGAAACTATCAGTCCAGGGGAAAATTAATGACAAAAACCTTCTTCCAGAGCCAATAGGGAAAGCCTTACTCTGGAGCTGACACCTTGAATTAAGACTTTTAGCCTAGTGGACTGTGAAAACATAGAATTTCTCTGTTTAAAGCCATCCACTTGTGGTATTTCTGTTACAGCAGCACTAGATGACTAAGACAGAAGGAATTACGGCAGTACGTGCACTTGAAACAATGAGAACCCTAGAAAATTTCAATATCTTCAGGAGATTCTAGGAAGCATTCCAGGTGCTGAGGTGGGAACCGCTATTCACAGTGCAGGCGTAAAAATAGTCAGGGCTTTCTCCAGAGCCCTGACTTTCTCCTCAGGCTGGAGGTGGCCACCCTAGATCTGCCTAGCCAGCTGAGCCTCTTAATTCTCTCTCTAAAATGGTCTGTAAGACCTAGCTAAGACCTTTTTACCACTATGCCATCGAGTCGGATCCGACTCATGGTATAGTACTTTAAAATATTGCTCTTCCCAAAAGTAGCATTTCAATTTTCAAGCAATGTCAAGCAGCCTCATTGTCCACTAAAAAAGCTGCATTTCAATCTGTCACTTCCTGTTCTGTCCTCAGTTCCAGGGGCTTCTCAATGTTGCCTTCTCTCAAAGCTTGAGTTCCTTCTTCTCCTGGGTTAAGAAAAAAAAAATCTGAGTCCACTAACTTCCCTTCTGAAGTTTTATTTTTTCAGTTATTTACTGTCTATTAGTTAAAACAAATGTGAAATACTCCTTAAGCATCTTAGCTATATATTTAAACTAACATTTCAGTAGGCTGACACTCTGGATAGTAGTTAAACTTTTCACTTTTCATTTACAGTCAATCTCCAAGTTTATCAGAGAGGCTGAAAAATATTCTTATGACCACTACTTTATCTAACTTCTCTGATATTTTTAGCTGAATTTTTTTCTCATCTAAGATATCTCATCAAAGATATTCAGGGAGATTTCTTGCTTTCCACACTGGAGACCTAGGTTCGACTCCTGGCCAACCTACCCCCTTCATGGGGAGCTACCATCTGTCTATTAGTGTAAGCATGCATGATGGAACGATGATGAGGAGCAAAGCTTCTAGACTAAAACAGAATACACCCTCCAAATCAGCTAATGAAAACCCCATGGATACACGAGGGCTGCCAGTTAAGTTCATGAAATCATCCTAGAAAAAGTACTATGTACTTCACTGCTGAGTATCACTATAGTCACTTTTGAATTACTGCCTTTAGGAAGCTATACACTGATGCCAGTGTCTAGTCCATCCTTCAAAGCAATTTTGAAACTGTTTTTTTGGAATGACCGTGAGAGCTGTCATCGTATTAGACTTGATGTCTTGAAATGTCATCAAAATGTCTTCCTTTCAATATTTATTTTACCTTTGAGGAAAGAAAAAAGTTACTGGGGGCCAGATCAGATGAGCAGGGATTGTGTTTTGAAACAGCTATTTACTGGCTGAAAACTCCCTCAGAGACAAGTACACAAATGCTCAAACTTGCCACCGTGCCCCTGTGCACAATGGCCATTCCATAAAGAGTTCCAAAATTTCTTCCAAGGGTGGATTAGGCACTGGCATCAGTTCATAGCCTGCCAGGGGGAGTACTTCAAAAGTGACTATACTGATATTTAGCAATGAGTTATGTAGCACTCAGAGCAATTAAGTTCGTGGACTTAATTGCTGTAGTGTGCGTGTGTGTGCATGTGTGTGTGTGTGTGTGCGCGCGCGCACGTGCATGTGTGTTCCCCAAAGATATTTAGGAAACCCTGGTGGCATAGTGATTTAAGAGCTACAGCTGCTAACTAAAAGGTCAGCAGTTTGAATCCTCAAGGCACTCCATGGAAACTCCACAGGGCAGTTCTACTTTGTCCTATAGGGCACTGTGGAAAGCAAGAAATCTGCCACTGAATCACCATAAAAAGTCCTAATGAATCCACAAGGACTTTTTCTTCTTCTGACATGTTTACTGTCAAATATTTTAGGATTCTTCATTCTTTTAATCCTAGCTGCAGGGCCATATAAAAAGGTGTAGAGCAACCAAGAATCTCTTCTCAAACTTAATATTTCGGATATTCTATCAAGAAACAGAAAGATGAAGCTGCTTTAATTAAGCACTTAAATATAATGGGTGGAAACAGGTTTCTCTTAGCATCTTTTTTGTGTGTACCAAAAAAGATTTTTTAAGAAAATCTCTGCATCAAAGGCAACACAATAATTATAAAAAAAAAATTAAATTACAGGGATATTTTCTTTTTTTTTAAATAACCTTTTATCTTAGTCATCTAGTGCTGTTCTAACAGAAATGCCACAACATGGATGGCTTAAACAAACGAAGGTTTATTCTTACACAGTCCTGCATACACTAAAAGTCTGAATTCAGGGTGCCCATTCCAGAGGAAGGCTTTTCCCCTCATCAGCTCTGGAAGAAAGTCCTTTTGTTGTATCAGTCTTTGTTCAGGGAGCATCTTGGCACGGGGTCTGAAGGATGCACTCTACTCCTGGTGCGGCTTGCTTGATGGTCTGAGGTTTCCAACTCTGCTTGCTTCCCTCTCTTTTTATCTCCCCTAGGATGAAAGGATAAAAGGTGGTAAGCTACACTCCAGGGGAACACCCTGAGAAAGGATGTGGCAGTCACTTTCTAATCTTCTTTTAACATAATCATCCTGTCTATTAGCCACAGGCAGAGATTAGGATTTATAGCATCAGAAAATCACAAAATGGAGGGAAATCACAGAATACAGGGAATCCTGGCCCAGCCAAATTACTACACATATTTTTGGAGGGACATAACTCAATTCATGACACTTTCTCTCTAAAGGAGACCAGCCCTGAGGTTAATAATGATATGGATAAACACTGACAGAATGATCACTGATACAATACCTATAACATGTGGTAAGCAGTTACAGAAATAAAGGTACCAAGCTGAAGCTAGGATTAAAGGAATGAATAATCTTAATATACATGGAAGTGTAACAAACTAGGGGATACTAGACACATCAGAAGAAAAAAAAAACTTTGTGGATTCATTAGGACTTTTTATGGTGATTCAGTGGTAGATTTCTTGCTTTCCATATCAACCCTATATGACAGAGTAAAACTACAGAGTTTCCAAGGAGTGTCTTGTGGCACCTGTAGGTGAAAATGAGCTTTACAATATGTACCTGAGATTTTAAACCATGGTTTTAAACTTTATAGCACAGATGGGAGAAAAAGATCTGATATTCTCAATCAAAAAAAAAAAAAAAAAAGACTATTTTTATTACCACTACTTCCCAAGATTCATGCTCTTGAAGTTCAAAATAAATAAATGACAGGTTTTAAAAAAAAGTCAGGATAAGGAAGGAAATTAGGTCTTCACCCTTTCAGCATCTCTATACAGAGTCACTTGCATCATCCCTTTATTTACCAGAGACTGCTCAAAAAAACTGAAACTTCTCATTCATTCTCAAAGGTGCATTTCCAAAGCACTGTCGGAAAATAAACTATATGATCTCAAAGGGCGTGTTAGGATTTCTCTTTCCTTCTTTTTTCTTTTACTTGAAAGAAGCCAAGATCAGAATCTGTAACCAGATTCTGTAACTGAAAATCAGCATTATTTGTTAATATGTCTAGAATTACTTATTACTGAAAATTTGACCAGTAGAATTCCACAAAAGGACAATAATATAAAACCTTCAGTTTCTCATGACACAAAATGAGAAATCTAACCCCATTTTTGAAAACCTCTACAATTCATATTTCAGAGAAAAAATAAATTGCATGGCTTAGTGACAAAAGTCACTGACTTCCCAAACAAATCATGAGACATTTCAGTATTAAAAACCAAATCCGTTGCCACTGAGTAGATTCCAACTCATAGGGACCCTAGATGGCAGAAGATAACTGCCTTATTGTGTTTCCGAGGCTGTAATCTTTACAAACGCAGACTGACACATCTCTCTCCCTTGGAGCGGCTGCTGGGTTGGAGCCACTGCTTAGCGGTTTTACCTACTGCGCCACCAGGGCTCCTCTTCAGCACTAAAAACCCCTCATACATGGATATCAGAAACACTAAATAGTATACTGGCTTTTGCTTCATAAACCGTAGTACCAATCTGATGAGTCACGAGCAATTTTGAATTACTTTCAGTAAATTTAGTGAGCCTGAGATTTATCTTAAATATTTGCAGAAGGGAAAAACAAAGTACTCTAAATTGACACAGACAATCAGGCAGAAGATCACGCAAACGGATTAACTCCTTTAGCCAGAGACTGTAAAACTGATCTTTTTGCCCGACATCCCAGTACTTCCATGCCCATTCAATTTTCCACAGGGGTCTGGGGACAGAGGGTCCCTCTTCACTCTTTGAGACAGCTCGGTTTCACCTTGTGTGAACCTCAAAGCCTCCCACCAAAAAGATCTCCAAGGACATGCTTCTCCAGCTCTACTAAGTAATCTCCGGGACCCTGTTGGAATAGCCTCCTTCTCCTTGGCTTGCTGTCCCTACCGCCCTCCGGACCCTGAGCTCACCGAATGATCACAAACATGACCAGCGAGTTGCCCACCAAGCCCACCACGAACACCACGGAGTAGACGGCCGTGATGATGATGGGGATGACCGGGGAGATGTGCGCCGGTTCCAGTGGCACGTCCTCGAGGCCGGCGCTGCCGTTGCCGTCTGGCTCAGCCCAGCCTGGGAACAAGTCGCTGTTGTTGGGGAGCATACAGGCGTTCGGAGCGTAAGTGGGGACCGAGTCCCCACGGAAGATCTGCACCGGGGACTCCATAGTCTGCAGCAACACCTGGAGGGCAGTCCAGAAGGGTGGCACCTACGGGGCGGAGAGGAGCGAGAGGACTGACTGGACCCGGAGACGCAAACTTTCTCCGCGCAGGGGCCAGCTTCTAGTAGACTCTGAGAGCCAAGTGTCTTCATTTCCGACCCAGCTCGTTCATCCCCGGGTCGGCAGCGAGAGGACGGACCTCTCGCTGCCACTGGGCTAGCAAATCCTCAGCTGGGCTCTGTGCTGGCCCTCCCCAAAGATCCCCATCCATCCTAGGCAAGCTCCCCTGGTGGTCTCTTTCCCCAGACCTCAGCTCTGACCTTTCAAGGCAAGGGGTCCCTGAGGATGGAGTCCCTGGAGAACGGAGATCTCTCGCACAAGTACTGTGCCTTGAAAGCCACAGGCTCCCTCTGGCTCCCAGAAACCGGCTGGTACCTCAGGCGCCCAGTAGACTCCTGAGCCAAGCGCTCCGGTCCACCCAGGGTGCGCTCAGCCCTCGGAGCCGCTTAGCATCCACAGCCCTCGCCGGCTTTAGTCCCCGGCCCGCCCTGCTCTCCACCAATGGCGCCGGTTTCGGCGAGCGCAGTCCCCACGTCCTTGCTCACCTCACATGACCGGAGGCAGCCCAGCCCCTGGAGTCCACTGCGCGGGAAGCAGCCAGGGACTAAGGGCCTGACAGTGGCTTCGCGGACCAGACCCCGAAGTCCTGGAGCCCTGCTCAGCCCCGGACCTTTAGCGCTCCCCACAGGCTTACCCCGGTCTGGCAGGCTCACCGTGAGCGTGGGTCTCCTTTCCAGTAAGCACAGGAGAGCTCAGCTTGTTCTGTAGCTCTGTCAGCGAACCACAGAACCTCTGGGCAGCTTAGACTTAATAATGGAGGGTGTGTCTGTTCAGTACCATTATGCATCTGGATTTGTGTCTAGAACTTGGTGTAGGCATAGATTGTAAGACTTAGCTTCCTTCTGGAGAGGAGAGAAACCTTAGTTTTGTTTATTTGAGGGGCTCAGGCTAGCAAAGTAGGTAAAAATGATATAGTTAAATAAGACCACCTAATGAAATAATCATTTAAGACACAGAGAATTTTTGTACAGTCTGTTCCTTTCAGCATCCCTGCCTCAGCGGCCTAGAAAGCTGAATACAGACTGCACCTCTTAGACCATGCATGCTGGTCTTACCAGTGAAACATGTTGCTCACCCTGGTCTCAGAGCTACTTCCAGGAGTTAACAAGGCTCTTTTTGCCTTAAATTAATTTCCTGAGGCCACTATGTTCTCCTCACTGCTCCTTTACCAGGCTTCCAAGAAACCGGAGCTCCAGAGAGAACCTCAGTCACCACCATTTCTTCCCATAACTCTGCCAGTTCAAGGATCACTGTCACAGTCAGTATCCTGAGAGAGGGCAAAGGGACCTGAGGACAGTGGCACAAAGGAAAAAATAATCAAAGATGGAGTCACTGGTGTTCCAGACATACTTGGGAAATGCAGGAAGTTCAAACTTAGGAGAAGCTCAGGTTCAGTTTCTCTTCATACTGTAGCTCCTGAAGGAGCAAGTGGAGCAGTGGATTTCCAGTCCCCAACTAGGCACTGGAGGTAGGAGGCTGGTAGACAAGGGTTATACTCCTGGGTTTCCCATTTACGTATTCCTCTGGGACAAAGTCATAGGGTCCCTCTCTCTCAGTGACTCATGGCCGTGTCTCACCTAAATCAGTTGCCCATCGGGTTGGCTCCACCTCAAGCATGTCGATGTATAACTGTGCTCCGTGAGGTTTTCAATGGCTGATTTTTTAGAAGTGGCTCACCAGTCATTTCTTTGAGGGCACCTTTAGGTGGTCTTGGATCTCCGGTCCCACAGAGTGTTAGCAGTCTGCATCAGCCAGGGACTCCATGCTCCACCTGGCAATTGCCATAAGAAGGTTCTACACTTCTTTTAAGACTCTTAAATCCCAAAGGAGAATCAACCACCAGAGTCTTTCCACAACCATGCAAATATACGGCACTTTTAAGTACTGTGATTTGAGGAACAAAGGGAAAGCTTCCCTTCAAGAAAGGCAAATTTATTATTTTAAAAGACTTAGGTAAAGTTTTAAAGAGGTAAAAACTTTTAAAAGGTTTCCAAGTTGGCGCAATTCAAACTCTCAATATCCCTTTGTCACAAATCTGTAAGTGGGAAGGATTTTTGTTGAGGCAATACTTCTCTAACCAAAGCAGTATGCAGAACTCAGTCTAAGACGATGCTGTGCTTCTGATCTTTAACTGGAAACCTAGACCAGCTGAGATAGCTCTCCAAAGGTAAAACAGTGTTATTTATGATAAAATTGTTTTGTTTCATTTGAGTATGTCTGGGTGTAATAAATTAATGGATAAAATGAAGTGAAACCTAAATCAGCAAAGTGTTAAGAAGCTTCCCTAGACTCTGGTTACTAGGGGAACCTGACAAGTGTCTCTGTACACACTGAGGATAGATGCTTATGTGGAGCCAAGTTCTCCTGAATGAGATTGTATCAGAATAGTGAATAAAAGCTTACACTGTAGGAAGGAAATAGAAGTGGTTACAATGATGTACACAAAATATAACCTGATATAAACATATGTTATTAAACTTGCTATTATTATCTCTACCTGCCATTCTATGCAATGGCAGACATTATGTTTATAATTCTCTTTTAAAAAGCACTTTCGAAGCTGAAAATGTGTTTTCAGTGATTTTTATGGGTTAATTGTATTCAATGTTGGTTGCTGTGATGGTTAAGATTGTACATCAGCTTGACAGGGCCACAATTTTCAGTGGTTTGGTAGTCATGTAATGTGATCACCTCTTGTTGAGATTTTTAATATGTGATCACCCTCCTAATAGGATCTGCTGTGGATAACCAATCAACTGAAAGGCAGTTTCTTGGGCGAATGGCCTGCATCTAATATAAACAGATGTTCTGGCAAGGCTCAGGGCTTTTGCTTTTGTTTGCTGTGGATCCTGCAACTGATCCCTGTTTGTCTGACTTCTGGTTCTTGGGACTTGAGCTAGTAAATTACCAATGGTCTTGTCTGTCGATCTTGGGATTTGTTAATCTTCACAGCCTGTGAGCAAGATCCCTGCTCTGCTAATTTTGGGTTCACCAGTTCCTGTGGCTACATGTATCAGGAGAAGCATCTATCCTGATCCATGGACTCAGAACATTCCAGCCTCTACAACCATGTGAGTCTTTTATATGCACTCTTTACTAGCTTTTCTTCTGTAGAGAACCCCAGTTGCCTGTGGCATTTCTCTTACATAGGCTAGATAAGCCCCCAGCAGATTGTGATCAGCTCTCTTTTCTTTGACTTTGACAACAGACAAAAGCCAAGCAAAGAGTATACAGTGAAAGGGAACAGTTCTGTTTGGTTCAGGTCATTGTTACAGCCAGCACGAGTCTTACTAAGCAACAGTGCCACAAAATCCAGGTTACTTAACTCATCAAATGTTTTTGAGTGCCCTTAAGTGGCATATGAAAAGGCAAGTCTTGGAGTCCAAACAATGAACAAGACAGATAAAATCACTCCCCAACTGGGATGTGCAATCTGGTGTAAGAGACAGAATCTAAATTTTTAAAATTATATATGAATGATTAATAAATAACTGTTAAATTTCACAAATTCTGTTAAGTACTTTGTAGGAAAAGAGAAGTGCTTAATAAAACAGCATGTGATTTATTGTGATTAACCTGAAGTCTACAATCCAAGCCAATTTGCTGTACAAAACCCCAAGAGCCTGCCTCTACACAACTCTATCTACTCTCCTCATCTCACGACAGCACACTCATCATCTCTATTCTTTACTTCCAGTATTGTTTTAACTGATACCTATCCTCTCCTCTCGGAACTCTCCCATCCTCTTTAAAATGAGGCCAGTTGTAATGCCTCACATAGATATTAAAGCATAAAGTACACACTCCACCTGCTTCACTCTGTGTCCTTTAGTACAGTCCAGTCTTTCTCTGAAGTACTGGCTTTAGTACTGTTCTCAGCACTGAGCTAGCAGCTAGTGCAGGGGCCATGTTTTAAGAGGATCTTCCAGGCTTTCAGACCATCAGGTCTGGTCTTTTAATAGAGTTCTTGGTATGTACACCCCTTTTTCTCATGCCATGCCAGGAACTACACACTGTGTTCCCTAATAGGGCTGTCTTTGGTGGTGGCTAGCACCATCTAGTTCTTCTGGTCTCATACTGATGTAGTCTCACAATCATGTGGATCCTTTGTTTCTTGGGCTCACATTTACCTCACGTCTTTGACGTTCTTGGTTTTCATCTGCTCCACGTGGATGGGAACTAACTGTTGTTCCTTAGATGGCAGCTTGCTGGCTCTTAAGACCCAAGGCACCACTCAACAATATGGGATGCAAAACGGTTTCTTAGGGGGAAAAAGAAATATCTAAATATGCCAATTGACCTCGATGTCCTCTGAAACTATGGTCCCAAGACCCCTGTCCCTGTTACTCTGCCCTTTAAAATTGGGTTGTATTTAGAAAACCTTTTAGCTTATGGTGTAGTCCAGTTGTGCTGACATGTTTTTTACTGTATGCTGTCACATCTTTCACCTAACCGAATTCCTGTCCACTATCTAACCTATGATAGAATAGGCATCTCCCTTCTTCCCCTCCTCTCTTGTAGCTGTCAAAGAATATTTTCTTCCGTGCCTAGTGCTTTGATTAAGTCCTTGCAATGGTAGCCATGAGTTGGATCCAACTCAACGGCACTTGGCTGGCTTGCAATAGTGGTCTCATACACTATTTGTCCTTTTTCAGCTGGCTGAATTCAGTCAGCTTTTCAGTTGATTCCAGGTTATGTTCCATAAAATTACCTTTGTTCTTTATCATTGCATTTCTGTTCCATTGTGTGAATATGCCATAGTTTGTTTATCCATTCATTTGTTGATGGGCACCTAGGTTGATTCAATCGCTTTGCTATTGTGGACAGTGCTGGAACAAGTCTGATGGAGAATGGAGAAAGCAGGCCTGTAGAACTGAAGGGACAAGTGCTACAAAGATGAACTGGAGAGTTGTCCTGATGGTATTAGGAGGAAAACCAGGATTTGCACAGTAAGGTTGCACAGTGGAAGGGGTGGTTGATAGGTTTCATTTTAGGTGAGATCACTCATCCCTGAACCAAAGCAACTGCTAACAGATGAGGAAGACATGATAATTTTGACAACCATTGAGAAATTAAATTGACAAAATTTGCATTTGGTATGAATGTGTAATTTAGGGACCAGGATGAGTCCTGAATTGTGTTAGGAACACACTTACAGAACTAAGTAAATGGTGGTGCCATTGACTGCAATGGCAAATGTCAGAGAGATCACAAGTTTTCAGTAGGACATACAAGTTTGAGTTATGCAAGGCTAGATGTAAGACATCCATGAGGCACTCATTAGTGGATGTGGTGTCTAGCTGGGAACAGTTAGATAGTGCAGTATTGGGGAGATAAAACACACTTGCAGTGATAGGAATAAGCTGGCAGAAAATCAGTCTAGTAAGAAGGCGCTGGAAAAGCGACACTGACTCACAGGTGTCACACAAAGAAGACTGAAGAAGATCTGCCACAAAATTAAGGTGACAATGAGAATCAGGTTCAGAAAAAGTAAGAACCGACATGTTCGTCTATACCTACTCCAATCCCAACTCATACCATGATCTTAGGCTAGGTTCTATTGAGAAGCAAAACCAGTAAAAAGTATAAATATGTACACAGATATTCACATCAAGGAAACACCTCATGTGATTGGAGAGGCTGGAACATCCCAAGTCTGTGGGTCACGATACAGGTGTCTACTAATACATGGTGCTGTAGGGACCAGAGAACCCAAGGTCAGAGATCTAGGCTGCTTTTCACAGGCTAAGACTGACAAATCCCAAGATTGACAGGTAAACTGCTAACTCAAGTACTGAAGCACTGGAGATCAGATGAATTAAGAGGCAGCTGCAAGATTTAGAACAGACAAAAGCCAGAACTTCAGCTTAAATTCAGATGCAGGCTGCACGTCCAGGGAGATTCCATTTTAGCTGATGGACTACTCAGAGCAGATGTAGTCAAGGGGGTGATCACATGTAAACAACAGATCATGTCCCAGTCAAGTTGAAACACAATCTTGACCATCACATTCCTTTTTGACTTGGCACCTGAACATATTTCCATACATATACGTTCTTTACAGAAAGATGATGATAAAGTCATACTTATGTCTAGCATGATACAACTAACATGCATACAACTGAAAATTCACTAGCCACCTTCATACTTTCTGTTTTACAAGTGAGGAATACAAAACTCTTTGATGCACACATACAAATGAGAAATACTCATAACAATTAGTCTTCCTTTCTGCAACTGGTCACATGGACGTAGCTAGTGTTTGCAACTACCTTCTTTCATCACTCATTCCATATTCCCTTTGCCCTCAGCAAGTACCTCAGCTGGTCATCGATCTTTACCTGGTGGAATGACCCAAATCTTCATTCTTGAAGGTCCTGGGTGATGTTGGAATTGGGTATCTGTAGTTATCCATTGGCTTTAATCACAGGGCATAGGAGTACTAAGAGATGCCCTTCAGGATCTCTTGCATTCCAGACATACTTTTCTTTGCCTCCATTATGTAATATCAACTCAATTTTGTTTTGGTAATCAGGATCAATCACATCAGCCAGTATGGCAACTTCTTTCTTTTTCCTTTGTTCCAAAGGCATAAAAGGAACCCAAAGTGGCCAAATGGCATTTTTAGCTTCCAGTTCAGTGAAGTCAGTGATGTATCTCCAGAAGAAAGCATTCCTTCCTTTGGATCTAAGACCTCTAGACATGCAGAGCATAAGGCTGGAGAGAGGAAACAAAGATCTTGCAGGTGGTCACTACAAGTAATGGTGAGTGGTACCACTCTCATTTCCACCTTTGATTCCTGGACCCATGAATCCTGGCTGTGAGAGAAACAGCACCACATACTGGATGCTGGTTTACAGCATATAGAGAACATTAACCCAACCCTGCAAGCTACTACCAGCTAGCTGGTGCTGTAATTGGGTCTTTAGAAGGTCATTCCAACATTCTGTCTAGTCAGCTGCTGCAGGATGATGGAGATCATAGTAAGACCATTGAATTCTGTGAGCATGGGCCCACTGTTGTACCTCACTTGCTGTAAAATGAGTCCCTTGATCCGAGGCAATGCTGTATGGGATACCATGACAGTGGATAAGGCATTATGTAAGGCCATGGGTGGTACTTTTCACAGAAGCATTGTGTGCAGGGAAGGTGCATCCATATCCAGAGTAGATGTCTATTACAGTTAGGACAAAGCAGTGTTCTTTCCATGATGGAAGTGGTCCAGTGTAACTAACTTGCCACTTAGCTGCTGGTTGAGTACCTTGAGGGATGATGCCATATCAGTGTTGGTCTCTGTACTGGCAGAATGGGCCCTCAGCAGTGGCTATAGCCAAGTTATCCTTGGTGAGTGGAAGACCATGTTGCTAGCCCTATGCACGACATCTATTCCTGCCATCGTGGCTACTTCATTCATGAGCCACTTGAGCAATGACCAGAGTAGCTGGGGAAAGAGGATGACTTGTTTCCTCAGAACATTTTATCCTACCCATTTGATTGTTAACATCGTGCTGTGTTGAGGCCACCATTTTGTGAATATTCACATGAGACACAACTATCTTCAATTCTCTGGCTCATTCAGAGAAGTTTATCCACAAAACACTTCCCATAAATCCTTGTCTCCAATCTGCCAGTCATGTTCCTTTCAAATCCCTTATCATCCAGCTAAACCATTGGCTACATCCCATGAATCACTATATAGTCACACATCTGGCCATTTTCCTTCCAAGCAAAGTGAACAAATAAGTGCACTGTTCTAAGTTCTGCCTATTGAGATGAATTCCTTTCACCATTGTCCTTCAGGAATTTTGCAGAAAGGGGCAGTAGTGCTGCCGTTGTCCACTTTCAACTTGTGCCTACATATCACACAGAGCCATTAGTAAACCAGGTAGGAGTTTTCTCTTTTTCAATCAACTAATCATAAGGAACTCCCCATAAGACCATAGTTGAAGACTGGGACGTGAAAGGTAATGTGACAGGAGTAGGGACTGTGGACATTTGAACTATTTCCTCATGCAGCTTCAGACCTTGCTCAGACCCAATCTCATATATACCACTTCCATTTAATGATGCAGTGCTGCTGTTTACATCCAATTTTATGACTCTGTGGATCAGACATCACCCAGTTGATGATCAGCAGTTCAGTACACAGGGTGATTTTGTGTCCCAGAGATAAATGTTCAGTCTCTATTGTGGCCTAGTAACAAGTGAAAAGCTGTTTCTCAGAAGGAGAGTGGTTATCTGCATATGATGGCAGGGTTTTGCTTCCAAATCATAGGGGTCTGTTATGTGATTCACTAATGACTTGCCAAATAGTCCAAACAGTATATTTATTTGCCAATGACATCTCAGGAACCATTAGATCAGCTGGATCATATGGTCCAAGTGGCACAGCAGCTTGCACAGTAGCCTGAACCTATTGCAGAGCCTTTTCTTGTTCTAGGCCCCATTCAAAACTAGCAGTTTTTGAGTCACTTGATAAATATGCTGAAGTAGCATGCCCAAATGATGAATGTGTTTCCTCTAAAATTCACAAAGGCCCACTGGTTTTTTTTTCTCCTTGTTAGTCATGGGAGCAGCCAGATGCAATAACTTATGTTTCATGGTTTAGAAGGACTATCTTTACACGACCCACATCCCTCTACCCCTAGAAATGTCACTGAGGGGGAAGGTGCCTGAATTTTTGTGGGATTAATTTCTCACCCTCTAATACACAAATGTTTTACTAATACATCCAGATCATTGACACTTATTCCTTAACAGGTGTTTTAGTCACCTGGTACTGCTCCAAAAGGAAATACCACGTGTGGGAAGCATCACAAGGAGAAACTTGATTGGCACAGTATTGTAAGCCACAAATCCATTCAGTTACAAGTCTGGTCAACAAGAGAAGTTATCACAGTCCTATGGGCTGAGTCCAAATTCAAGGAGAACATCACAGAACAGGAATCCCAGGTCCAAAGGACATGTTTTGCTCTTGGTGCTACTTTCTTGGTAGTGTGAGGTTCTCAGTGTTCTCTGCTCACTTCTCTCCTTTATATTCCACAAGCTTGTAACTTGGGTCCTGCATCACTAACACAACTGCAGCCCGTTCTCCATCATCAATATCACAGAGGTAGGATTCACAACATGGGAGGAATGGCACCATATTGGAAATCCTAGCGAGTCAAATCAACACATACATTTTTAAGGGGACACAATTCAATCCATGACACTAGGTCCAATTAGCATAATATCATCAGTGTAATGGACCAGGGTGACACTTTGTAAAATGAAAAGCAATCAAGATCCCTGCAGACCAAAGTATAACTTAGGGCTAAAGAGCTGATGTAGCTGTGAGGTAGGTAAGTGAAGGTGTATTGCTGGCCTTGCTTGCTGAAGGCAAACTGCTCCTGGTGATCTTTTGAAACAGATGCAGAGAAAAAGACACTACCAAGATGAATAGCTGCATACTAGGCACCAGGAGATGTATTAATTTGCTCAAGGAGTGAAACTACATCTGGAATAGCAGCTGCAACTGGAGTTTACCATCTGCTTAAGTTTTTGATAGTCTACTGTCAGTCTCCGACATCCATCTGTTTTTAGCACAAGCCAAATAGGTGAGTTGAATCAAGTGCTTGATGGTTGTAGTAATCTCTGCAGTCCTTCTGGAAGTATGTTATTGCTTTTGGTTTACTATTTTCATGAGTAGGGACAGTTGTAATGGCTTCCGCTTGGTTTCTTCTACCATGATAGACCTTACTCCATTTGTGAGGAATCTGGTGTGGGGGTTCTGCAAGCTACTGAGTACATCTGTTCTAATTATGTGTTCTAGAACTGGGAAAATCAGTACAGTATGAGTTCAGGGGCACCTTGGATCTACACTGTGACTAGCATGAGCCAAGCCTCCATTAATAACCTGACCTCAATATGGCCTACTCTGACTGGTGGGCCACACAGATGTTTTGGGTCTCAGAGCCAGTATCTAGTAATGCCTAAAATTCTGATGATTTCCTCTTGCCCAGTGAACAGTTACTCTTGTAAAAGGCTGTAGATCCCTTTGGGGAAGTCTGGAAGAGAGACTAACAGTATAAAAATTTGGTAGTGTTGCTATATAGCAGTGGGATATTTGGAGATCCAGTTATTAATGGTATCTTGGCTAATGTCAGTCTCATAGTAGATCCAATGAGTCCCTGAGCCCATACTGTAGTGATTTTCCCAGTTCCAGAATGCACAGTTGGAATAGATACACTCAGCAACTATCAAATCTGATTACATACAATAGCAATCATAGCAGTCTTCCAGGATGTTTGGGCTCCCTTCACAAATTTGCTCCTCACCGTTGTAGTAAAAGACGTGTTCTCTAAGCATTCCATGTGTGGTTGTGTGGCTCTAACCTGATAAATCCACTCTAGCATGCCAATTTTCCTGTCTTTGGATGCCTTCTTGCACATTTATACCAAGGCAGGTTAGTACTTCAACTTGATTTAGTGTAGGGTGCCATGGAGTCTACACTGGCAGCAACCCAATCAAATAACTCTTAGGTCTTTTTCTAACTTCTTAAACTTAAACAATGAAGAATCTATGCTTAGTGGACCCATATCAATAAACTCAGACTAGACCATCATTATTTCCCTACACATTATCCCACAACTTTAGTAGCCATTCCATTGCATATTCTCCAGGTTTCTGTTTGTATATATTAGACAAGTTAAGCAGTTCTTTTGTAGTGTAGCATGCCTCTTCACGGGTCACACTTCGTACTTCACCTTCGGGGCTCTCTGGCACTTAAATCTAGCTATTATTCTAGAAGCCAGAATGGATGGTGTGGGATTGTTTTGAGAACATTCAGTATGGTATTATAAATCATCTGCCTCAAGTGAAGCCACAGGCAACAACTCAGGCAAGGACTCTTGTGAGGCAGTTTTGCTCTGGCGAATCTCATCATATGATAGCAGAGAGGCTAATGACTTTTCTGGGCAGGGTAGGGTAACAGACAAACATGAGGCAATGTTTTCAGATGTGAGTGTTTCTGTTGGCAGGAGTGATTCAATGGAATTAAGGGCTCAGTGTCTTCAGCTTCCTGATTATCTGCCCATAAATTCCAATCCCAAGTTTCAGGATCCCATAGCTTCCTAATCAATACCCTCACTTTAGTTTCAGATACCTCTTGAGGCTGGCAATTGAGCTATCATTTTAATGCAGCTACTCTCACAGTAACACCCTGAGTTTCATTTTCAGCGTACCAGCTCTGCCGAAATAAAGCTTTCTTTATGAGTCGGCTCCAACTCGACGGCACTTGGCTTGGCTTCAAAGCACAAATGGAAATGTTGAGGTCATTTATGCAGCACCTGAGTTTTGACTCTGAAGCCCAAGTACATTTCTTTCTTTCACCAGTTTGTCTAGGAAAAGCAGAACCAACCAATCAGATTTCTTATACTTCTTGTTGTGATGAAACAGTAGAAGCATGTCACATATGTGTTTACCCAGAGCCTCACTTTTCACCAATACCTGATCTATTGTTTTTAATATTCACTGTTACCTCATGCAGTGCCTTCTTTACTACTGTAAACAGAGTCATCAACATCTTTAATACTAACCAGACTTCAGAACCAGTTTAGAAAACTCATCCTTACAATTTCTGTCTTTGGAACTACTCTTGGTACTAAATGTCTTAGTCTGGGTTCTCTAGAAAAGCAAAACCAATGAAGTGTAGTGTGTGTGTGTGTGCCATGCATGTGTACACACACACATACACACACACAGAGAGAGAGAGACTGGTATCAAGGAAGTGACTCATGCAATTGTACAGGCTGGAATATTCCAAGACTGTGAGTCAGGATACAGGCTTCTTCTTGTTCATGTAGCCACAGGGAATTATGAACCAAAGATCAGCATGTCAGAGAGTAGGGTTCTTGTTCACAAGCTGTGAAGATTGATGAATTTCAAGATTAGCTGGTAAGCTGCTAGCTTAAGTCCCAAGAACGAGAAGTCAGACAAACAGTATGTAGCTGCAGAGTCCAGATCAGGCAAAAGCCAGAATGTCCATATATTCAGATGAGGGCCCCACAAATAAGAAAACTCCTTTTCACCTAACTGGCTATTCACAGCAGATCTCTTTATGGGAATGATCACATATAAACACTAAGAATCATGGCCCAGCCAAGCTGACAGACAATTTGAACTATTACACCTTGCACTAACTATCACTGAGACTGTTCTTTCTGGGAACTCTGCTCACTTCATCAGTGTGCACATACATCTCCTTTGGCTTGAAGAAGAATCTTAGGGAGAAGGGGTATGATATCACGTGATCTTCAGGGATTCTTTTCACAGGGCTTTCTGATACCATCTTTTCATCTGTTATACAGTACACCCCAAACAGATCTAGAAGCTAATTTCTACATTTCCATTGTTACTGCTTACTCCTACATGAAAAACTCTGGCTAGAAATACAACTGTAGGCTCTTACTTCTTGGACTTCTGAGGACTGAATTGGAAAAGCCACTTTAAGGGCATTAGTATGTTATTTTTTTAAGTTAATGTTTTACTGATTGTTGGCATGATTGTTGTAATTTTGCATTTCTTTTAGCTAGATTATAGGTGTTATTCAGTTTTCACTATTTTTACATGTATTCTTTTGTGTGTATTCATATTTCTATGCAATTTTCTTTTAAACATAGATTCATGTAACCACTACCATAATCAATTCACAGTGCTGCTACATCACCACAAGAAATTTTCTTGTGATATACCTTATGTTTGTAAAGTTTTTAACAAATAATGATGGGGCAGTTGAGTAACCACTTGAAAAAAAGGATGAAATTAGATTCATACCTCACATCACACAAAAGAATATTTCTTAATTTCACGACAATATTCAACATAAACAATATCAAAGACAGCTGCCAAACAAGGAGAAAACTTTCCAAAATATACTATCGACAAAGGACCACTATCGTTAATATATGACAAACCAAAACAAGACAAAATCCATTGTCATCAAACTCTTAAAAATTAAAAAATAGAATTCAGTTTAACTTTTTTCTGTATTTTTTTTATTGTGATCGAGTGAAAGTGTACAATCCAGTTTAAATTCGCATGCCTGCCTATGTGCAGCTTCTACTGCTCTCTTTTAATTTTAGTACATAAATAGCTTGAAGTTGTCACTCTAATTTTTACAAGAAGAAAAAGCTGAATGCTCTGAAAAACAATGACTTTCTTGGACCCATCAGAGAACTGAAGTTGCAGGGCAAATCAGCACCCTGATTATCTTCAGAACAGGCCAATCCAGGGAGTCATAGCTGAGATCCTGCACATTTCAAAGACAGCTTCCCCACCAGGACAACCGTCACCCATCCTCCCTCATTAACATCAAAGAGGCAGGTGTTACAATATGTAAACTTCACATAGCATCAGTAATCATGGCCTAGCCAAACTGCAGCATACATATTTTGGGAGATAGAATTCATTACATTGATAAGTACGCATACCCATAGCAAACAGTGAATGCAGTTCAATTCCTTGCCAGTGAGGGCTATTTACAACTATTCTTATTACTTGCTACATCAGAACTGGTTTCGATAAAAGTATTACAAAGCACCCTGAAGGTAAGAAAAAGCGTAGTCTAAAAGGACAAGGAAAGCATCAGAAATAGACTCAGATATGACACAGATGTTGGAATTATCAGACCAACTGCCGTCAAGTTGATTCCAACTCTTAGCAACCCTATAGGACAGAAGAGAACTGCCTCATAGAGTTTCCAAGGAGCATCTGGCAGATTTGAACTGCTGTAGCTCTTCAGTAGCTCTTCAGCAGCTCTTCAGCAGCTGTAGCACTTAACCACTATGTTACCAGGGTTTCCAAATTATCAGACAGGGAATTTAAAATAATTATAATATGTTGAGGGCTCTAATGAAAAAAGCAGACAACATGCAAGAAGAGCTGGGTAATGTAAGCAGAGGGATGGAAATACTGTGAAAAAAAATTTAAAAATTCCTTAACGAAAATGAAGAATTCCTTCTTTTGACTTCACCAACAGAGTGGACATGGGGAAGGAAAGAATCAGTGTACTTAAAAAGCAGTCAAAAGATACTTCATTATATGAAAAGCCAAGAGAAAAAATTAATGAAAAATATAGAACAGAACATCCAGTAACTGGGGAAAGTTATAACGTGTATAACTGGATAACTAGAAGGAGAAGAAAGAACAGAGCAGTAGAAATACTTAAAGGAATAATGGCCAAGAATATTCCAAAATTAATGATAGAAGTCAAACAACAGGATGATGAGTCTCAGAGAATACCTGTCTGTATTAAAAAAAAAAAATTAATCTATTTACACTTAGGCATGTCATATTTGTAAGTTGTGTTCCCCAAAATGAGTGTCAATTTGGTGGGTGACTATCAGCGGCCATGATCCCCAGCATTGTATGACTGTTCACCATTTTTTCATCTGATGTGATGAAAACATTAAGTAGCATCCTGAGTCACTCTCTATTGAGATACAAATGCCAGAAGTGAGAAGAGAGTAGAGGCACATCACGCCACCAAAAAAGAAGAGTCTGGAGCACAGTGTGTCCTTTGGTCTTGGGATCACTGAACTGAGAAGCTCGTAGGTAAAAAGATTGATGACAAGGACCTTCTCTCAGAATTGTCAGAGAGATAAAGCCTTCCTTGGAGGTACCACTGTAAATTCAGACTTCTAGCCTCTTAGACTGTGACAGAATAAATTTCTGTTAAGGCAACTGGTATTTGTCTCATAGCATTACTAGACAATTAAGAAAAGGGCCTTCCTTAAATCTAGGACCTGTACTGGTGGAGGGCTGGTGGTTCTCTAGCCACAGTGGAGGGTTGATGGAAAGTGAGAAGTGGGACAAGTGGCATATGTACCTAGGTGGAAGAGCAAAAGAAAAGGAAGAAAGAGGAAAAAAGGCCACATAGCATGAATCCTCGTGGTAGGTGCTGCTCAGATGGGTGGATTCTTGCTTCTATGTACCAGAAAGGTAAGCTACGGGAAGTATGTTTCTCTGGTCTGCCTCCTGTTAGGAGTTCTGTGAAGTTGCCTTCCTGTGCTTCCTGTCCAAGTCATTGTTGGCAGTGTTTCAAGATGGCTGTGTTTCCCCATGGTGGTTGGCAGGAATCTCGACTCCATACCTCTCCTCATCCTCTGTTTTCTGTCAGTTTCTTCCTCCATTTGATGTTTGGTCTAATTCTTTATCCCTTCACCTGATGCTCAGGTTTCCAGGATTGATGTTTGTATCTTAAGTATTTTGAGACTCTTGCAGTGGAATGGCATGGTGTGCCTGTCTAGGGTGCAGAATTTTCTCTGCCTCCCTCAAGACACTAATTTTAAGGCAAAGAAGATCAAGAGAGTTTAGTCTTCAGGAATCACCGTAGTTATTAATGCATAACCTGTAAACAAAGACATTCAGAACAAACAGGCAAAAGCCTTGTACCTTCAAGAGTTCACTGGCTGCTAATTTGGAGGACAATGGATTTCCCTTGGATTGGCAGAATCCTCTGTCTCTGAATAAGCCTTTCTGAGTAGCCTTTTCTACACTGCTGCATAGTCTAATAGAGGCTGCACAGAACCAGAGTACGTGGTACATCCCACAGACACAGAACCTCTCCATCACACACACACACACACACACACACACACACACACACACACACACACACACACACACACACACACACACACACACACTCTTTTCTCTCTCCTCACTCTCTCTCATTCTGATTCATTAGTGTAAAAGCAACCAGACAAAGCACTGATAGCTCCTGCAAAGGGGGAAGCACACCTCTGTCAGACAAGGCAAGGCCTCTTACCAACCTTAACATGTCTGATTTGGTCAGGCTATTTTAGCTTTATGCCATCACCCTCATCCTTGGCAAACACAGTGTTATAGATTGAATTATGTCTCCAAAAATGTGTGTCAAGTTGGCTAGGCCATGATTCCCAGTGTGTTGTGTTATTGTCCACCGTTCTGTAATCTTCCTATGTATTGTAAATCCTACCTTTGTGATGTCAGTAAGGTAGAATTAGTGGCAGTTGTGTTAATGAAGCAGAACTTGATCTATAAGATTAGTTCATGTCTTCAGTCAATCTCTTTTGAGATATAAAAAACAAGACAGAGTAGAGAGACATGAGGGAAACTGTACCACCAAGAAACAAGAGCGAGGAGAATAGTGAGTGCTTTGGACCTGAGATTCCTGCACTGAAAGGCTCCTAGGTCAGGGAACATTGATGACAAGGATTTTCTTCCAGCACCAGCAGAAAGGGAAAGCCTTACCTGGAACTGATGTCTGAATATGGACTTCTTGCCTCCTAGACTGTGAGAAAATAAATTTCTCTTTATTAAAGCCACCCACATGTGGTATTTTCATTATAGCAGCATGACGTGACTAAGATATATTACTACTGTATTCAAAGAGAAAAAACATTTAATCTAATGAATGTTCATAGTTATGTTATTAGTCACAATCCCATTAAAGTGTCTGGCACACAATATACATCTGCAAAAAAAAATACTGTTTGAATTAAGAGGGATTGCAAGTTATTATATTTCATAGAAAAAGAATAAGAAGAGAAGAGATGAGGTTGGTGTTAGGAAAGGTGATAATAAAATATTAGCAGACATTTGAAAAGTAGCATTAACTTGAGTTAATGGTTACATTGTATCTAGCACTTCGTATAATAGTGCTTTCTTCCTTTTTTTTTTTTTTTACATATATGCCAGCCAAGTGACGTCGAGTTTACATATATACTAAAGTAGAATTATAGCCATAGGGATAGAACTCAGGGGATAATAAATCTAGAGATAGCATGTTGGTGGATTCCTTTGAGTCCTATGTAGCATTGTATATATTCATTAAAATTAATAAACTCACTGAGCTTCACAAAATTTGGGAGTTCATGACCCAAAAAGAATTCAGACTCAGAATAACCTTTTCATCTGAAGATAATGTTTGTCAAAGTTGTTGCTTGTTTTGCAATAAATTTCATAATTATTTGGTTAGCACTCAGAGTCTAGAAAAAAAAATCCTCATGAGTGAAGAAGCCACAGCAGCTCAAGACACCTAATAATACCATCTCTGACTGACTTCTTTGTCTTGTATGAAAAAGAGTTCCAATTTCTAGCATTACCTATCATGTGACATTAAAACTAAAAGCTTTATACTTCACTCAAAAGATGATATTAAAAAGAGGATTAAAACATAGTTCTATAAGGAAAAATAAGTAAAAAGAATATGTAATACTTAAATCATTTAGCCTAACAAAGAATAAAATAACTACAAGCATATTACAGGTGACAAACAGGTAAATTCTGTGTTGTTTTATTCTTGTTTTTCTTTTTCCAAGTTTAACTAAATGTAAAGACAAGGAAATTTGAATAGCAGAGGAAGTAGGTACTATGAAATACGACCTATAAAGTAAACAAAGTTTGAAATGACTTATCAATGCTTTCAATAACACCTCAAGACTTGAACCTAGGTTTATTTCTAGGTTTTTTTTTTTTTTTTTAATTGCAAAATCTAACCAGTGCATTAAACTGAGTTACACTAAAAACAATGTTATAAATTTATACAAGCTTTTGATTTTTTCTTATTTGATCATAACTGCCTAGTGATTTATGCAGAATACACCCAACCATCCCTAACTAACAATTAAAAAAACAAACAAAAGACAGTCGTAAGTGATTTAAGCAGCATAACCATCATCACCTAGTAAGTAGAAGAGCTAGGAAAATAATTGTTCTTTTGAATCCCGACCTGGAGATCTTTATTCTTCCCCAGGTTGTACTAAAATTTCCCTTTGAGTGAAAGCAAAGATGAGTCATAGGAATAAAATTAAAATATGAGAATAATGTAAAGTGTTCACTGTAACAACTGAAGCATGAAGCTTCATTTTCTACTGTGTGTGGGAGATTATTATATTCTATGAAACAGAATAAAACAGAAAAATGGATGTAATAGAAATCACTTCATAAAAGTATATCAGTGTTAAGCTTCCGTATAATATAGGTGTATTTAGACAAATAAAACATGTAGGTAAAAAAGATAGATAAATTTCAGTCTGTTAAAAGAAGGCTGAATAATGAATAATGAAATAATGTCAATCATTTATTTGGTAAAAGAAAATTGATATTAATAAGATTATATAGCACATGTGAAAATAACATTTACAATAATAAAGATAGTACAATTTATCAAGTTTATATGTTAAACATTAAAAAAAATCACTTAGAGTCCAAAATGGGGAAAACTTCTTTGTTTAAAAATTTTACTCGTTTCAGTAATGAAACAAAATATATGAAAATGATCACAAATGTGCAATATAAAGAGAATGTATATCAAAATTGAATGTAAATTCAAACTGAATGTAAATTGAAATTTCCTCCATCTCTTTGATTTTCTATCTAGAATTGCTGAAAAATCTGACAAATAATTTAAATTATTAGAGTTCCTTTATACATGTACATTACCAGTACATTAGAGAGCACGAATTGAAGGAATATTGGGCAGGTGTCAATTGGAAAATGATGTTGCAATTTACTGCTTAGATTATTCCTGTAATATTTTCAGGATTTTTGTCTCAGGACATTTATTAGATAGTAGCAATTATTCTTCAGATTTGCTCCTGCTCTATTTTCCTCCCTCACCTTCCAGGACTCCAATTAAAGATATGTTATACCTTTTAGCTACATATCACATCTCTTGTATACCGTCTCCTTTTTTTTGTTATTTTTTAGATGTAATTAATATTCCTGTCTTCCTGTTTATTAATGTTACTGCTATCTTCTGTCAGTTGCTAATTTCTTGAAATGATTTCTTAATTGTAGCTACTATATTTTTCAATTGTAGAATCCTCATTTGATTATTTTACAGATTTTAATTCTTTGTTGAAATATGTTTTTAGCCTTCTTTTTTCCTTTGTTTTTATAACATTAATAACAATTAATCAGATCCAACTCGACGGCACTGGGTTTATATTATAGAGTTGCCTATCACATCTTTGGGATCTTTCTAAGAACAAACCTTTTTTAGACTACTGGTCACATTGTCCTATTTACATATCTATTAATTGAATACTGTATATTGTGAATGATGTATTGTGGATTATGTTATCTTACTCTAAAAAGTATTAAATTTTGTTCTCAGAGGAAGGTAAATTACTGGAAGATAACTTGTATCTAGCCAGGCTAGGCAGATCAATGGGAGTATTTTTTTTTATATCTAGGGCACAAGCCTTATTGATAGGATTTGGTCATTTATTCAACAACATAATCTTTCTGGGGTCTCATACAAAGGCCTGGGATGAACGTTTCCTCAATAAGCCTCTGCACCTGACTAAACTTGAACTCTTATGTCTCCCTAGAAATGTATACTCTCTAGAATCTTCACTCTGCTCACGGTATCCTAGCAACTTCTTTCTTGTAAATACTCACACAGGCATGAATCACCCATGGTCCTGGGAAGTTTTATGCCCATCTGAGGTTCTCTCTTTCTGGCTCACCATCTCTGCCTCCCAAATCCAGTCCCTTTAGAAGCCTGATGACTGCTGCTTCCCTTATTAGACTTGTGTTCGCTGAGTGATGGCCTGAAAATATTCCTCAAGATGAAAGCCTGGGTTGGGTTGGGGAACTCTTACATGTCTCTTCATTTTTTTTTTTGAATCAGCTTTCCTGTGCTGGCAATTTATTTTTGACTGTCCCCACCCCGCCGCCTAGAACGTATATTTGTTTATGGTAAGGTGGTATATCTGATTTAATTTGCTTTCTATGTCCAAATGCCTATTTACTTTTGTAATTGATTTCTAATTTAATTCTATTTTAATCTCTGAATGCAATCTCCAGTAATCTACCTTCCTCTGAGAACAAAAATCAATACTTTTTAGAGCAAGATAACATAATCCACAATACATCATTCACAATATACAGTATTCAATTAGTAGATATGTAAATAGGACAATGTGACCAGTAATCTAAAAAAAGTTTGTTATTAGAAAGATCCCATTCAGAGATTAATGTAATATCAAATCTTTGAAATTTCTTGAAATGTTCGTATGGCTTTGTATATGACCAATTTATATAACTAATCCAAAATAATGTGCATGATTAACAGGTAAATATAAACACCAATTAATCAAACTCATTAATTGTATTTTTAGCATCTTCTGTGTTATTACTGGTTTTTTTGTTGCTGTTTTGATTTGGTTTTTTGTTTTTGTTTTACTGGTTGCTTTTTCTTTCAATTATCGAAAAAAGCATTGTCAACTTTTCCTTATGGGTCTGTTCATTTTCACTTTATATATTTTAAAGTTCTATTGTAAATGAACATAAATTTAGGATTTCTTTATGAGTTGGAATCAACTTGATGGCAACAGGTTTTTCATTTCCTGCATGTTTGATGCTGCATTTCACACACAGATTCCCTTAAAGGCTGTCTCTGTATCCCAAGTAGCCACCAAACTACTGGGATGAGAATTCCACTCAGTGGCACCAACCACCCCATGAGTGCTACATCTATTTTGTCCAAGTGAGCTGTGTACATGAAACACACGTTTGACAAATGAAAGTCATTATTGTTACCTATGGAAATCAAACAGTAAACAACAGGAACAAATTTATGGTAAGCCAGTATCCCCTCTCCCCCCAGGCACGCCCAACTTTGAACCACAGGAGAAGGACCCATTTGTGTTTCAAACAGGACCCACTTACCCTTCCTAAAAACCGATATTCATTCTTATGTCCCAAGGAATGAATTAGATTAGCAGGTGTGCCATGGTTCACATCATCACCTCAGATATCAGCAGATGTGGTATGGCGGAGCTCTCTCTCTCTCTCTGTCTTTCTGCAGGTCCTCTTGGCTCCCTCTGCCCACCACTGACTGGTCTAGCTCTCATCCAGCCTTTGGACAACAGTGGAACACCCAGCAATAGGACAGTATCGTGGTCATTCCAAGAACAAATTTGTTCTGCAGGTGACACTTGCACAGAGTGCCCTCTGTGCTCCAAGTGGGCCTCCTGTGCTCTGTGGGATGCCTGCACTCCAGGTAAGCCCTCTGTGCTCCAGATGGGCTTGCTATGCTTTCAAGTAATATAACTCTCAGCTCAGTGGGGACTTCTGCCTCCACTTTTTCAGCCACCTGGCTTGGCCCTCTGCCATCATTGGCTCTGCTCTGTGAACAAGTTTGGCCTTGTGCCAGTCTGGGTCTCTGAACACTGTCTGCCCTGCTGCTAAAACACATGCTACTCCTTTGGACACCCTCATTTCTCCCAGTCTTCAGTGTTACTGACTCAGTGTTCTCATGGCTCTTTTACCTGGAGTAGGAGGTTCAGGGCAGGGGATAGGCAAAGGACTCACTCCCCTCCAGCCTCCTGCTGATCACAAGGTACCCAAAACTTTCGATCTTCAGTTTATATAGGAAAACTTATTGTCAGTTTCAAGGTGAGGTTTTTCTAGCAAAATTGCAGCCCCACCAGTCATCTTAGGCATACTTCAAACCCAGGACCAGAATGTAATGACTCCCTTTCATACTCAGTAATAATTTCTTACTAAAAGTCTAGTTTGTTATTAATACAGCAATGTCATCTTTCATTTACTATCCCTTTCTTTTTACTTTTTTATAAAATCATGTTTCAGACATAAGCCTTATAACGAAGAAGCCTTGGTGATACAGTAGTTAAGTGTTTATTGGTTCAAAACCACCAGCTGCTGGAGGGAGAAAGATATGGCAATATGTTTCTGTGGAGATTACAGACCTGGTAGCCCCATGGAGTAGTTCTACTCTGTCCTATAGGGCATCATAATCATATATCAAGTGTTAGATTTTGTTTTGCTACCAAATGGGACACTTTGTGCCTTCTCACTGATGAGATTAGTCTATCTATATTTTGTAATTATTGATATGTATGATTGACATATGATATTCTAGCTTTTCTTTCTGTATTTCTAGTTTTTTTGATACCCTGTTTCTTTTCTTCCTTCTTTTGGGTTGACTAAAATTTTAAACGTTCATTCCTCAACCTTTACTCTTCAGCAGTTATACCCTCTGTTTTGTAATCTACTCAGTAGTTCTCCTGGCAGTTATCATTCTATGTAAGTCAGAGACCTGGCAGGAAACAAGCAGCATAAATGAGAATGTTTTTATTAAAGGTTATTTCCTAAGGTATAGTCAGGGTTTAGCACTGCTGCAATGCGAGGAAAAGTGGCAAGTATTCACTATTAAGTCTGAAGTACCAAGTGAGGGAGAACCATTTCCAAACACAGTGAAAGTAGGTATACCTGTTAAGAGCTTTGAAAAACAACTGGCCAGCAGAAGCTGTCTTTGGAAAAGAGATACAGTTCATTTAACATGATAAAACTGGGAGGGGACCCACTAAACTCCACTGCCATCCAGTTGATTCTGACTTACAGCAAACCTATAGACAGAGTAGAACTGCCCCCATAGACTTTCCAAGGAGCGCCTAGCATATTTGAACTGCTGAGCTTTTGGTTAGCAGATACAGCACTTAACCACTATTCCACTAGGGGAATTAATACATCCACCTCACTCTCCTTCAACCCTCCATTTCTCCCAAAAAAAAAAAAAACAACCCAAGCTGAAAGAGCAGGCACAGAGAAGGGTGAATAGAGAAGATTAAGAGAGGCTGGGGCAGGGGATCAATCCAAAGTGTCCAGCACATGTGCGTATTTGAATTCTAAAGTGAATCCACATCTCTTACAGGCACTCTAGGCCACTTTGTCATGAGTTAAGTAGTAGTGTTGTCAACATTTAATTCTGTTTTAACCTTCTCCCAAATAAACATTGCTACTTTCTTTCTTCCTCATTCGTTTAGATGGTATCTCTCCGCACTATGCCTTCTATCACAAGGATGTGGTTGCGATGAGTAAGTATTGACTCAACAACAGCTGATTTGGTTTTTGGCAGCTTCTATCACAAGACATTTTTCTTCTTCATCAGATAACTTTAAAACTTCTTTCAATGCAAGTCGTTTTGCCAGACAGCAAAATACCTTCAGTTCTTGCTTACTTGAAAATGTCTTAGTCTTCCTTTTTTAAATGAATATCTGAATACGTAATTTCATATTAATGTTATTTTCACTTTGTAGATATTGTCATCCTTATTTCTGAATTCTATTTTCTCTTAGCAAAGTCTATTTTTAGTCTAATTATAGTCCTTTTGTAGACAGTCTTTTTCTTCATCTGGTTTTAAGACTGTTGCTTTTGCTCTGTCATCTATTTAACTACAACTATTTGAGGTGTATTTGTTTCTTTTCTTTTATCCTACTGTAGAATATTCTGTGCTATGTCTGCTAACCAACAGACTGGCAGTTCAAATCTACCAGGAGCTCCTTGGAAAGTCTATGGGGCAGTTCTGCCTTGACCTATAGGATCACTATGAGCTGCAATCAATTCAATGGCAGTGAGTTTAGTTGGTTTGGATTTTGGATATATACCCTGAAATTTAGTTTTCATATCTTACACCACTTTTGCAAATGTCCTAACCATTTTTTCCTTGAATATTCCTTCTTCTCCCCTATTCCCATTCTTTTCTTATGGAATATTGGTGAGTGTTTATTAGACCACCTTTTCTATTTTCTGTCTCTTAACTTCTGACATATTTTCCATTACTTCATCTCTTAATACTGTAAGTAATTTCAAATCCCTTTTCTAGTTTACTAATTCACTCCAGGAGACTTAGTGACTTGGTTGTTAAGAACTCAGCTGCTAATCAAAAAAGGTCAGCAGTTCAAGTTCGTCACCTCCTCCTTGGAAACTCTATGGGGCAGTTCTGCTCTGTCTTATAGTATTCCTGTGAGTTGTAATCAACTTGATGGCACATAACAATATTCTCTCTCTGCTGTTGAAACTATTCAGTGAATTTTTAATTTCTAAGATTATTTTTTAATTTATAGAACTACCTTTTTTCAAATCTGAGTTTTGTAATTTGAAAGGATCTTACTTTTTACCAATATTTTTGTTTTTTTTATTTTGCTAAAAGTGTTAATAAATTTTTGTGGGTTTTTTTTGTCTTTTTTTTTCTATTTCACTATGTCTATTTCCCAGAATCTCACTCTGCCATTGCTGTTCACACTGTATGTGTTTTGTAGTTTTAATAGTGAGGATACTTTTAGCAAAATTTAATTAATGCTAATCTTGGAGGAGGCTGAGTTGAGAGTATTTTTCACTATGTTTTTTGTGTACATACGTATGTGTAGGTTTTGTTTTTTGTTTTCTATGGACGTTCAGGAACACTGTTAATCTAGGGATAATTTTCCTGGCCACAAGATAACAAAGTTTAAAAGCCAAACACTTACAAGGCCATACTCAGGACTACTAATTCATCGAAGAAAAATGTTTTCCTATCTAGAGCTACAGCAACCAGACAAGTTATTTTGTCGGATTGTTTTGAGATAGGAGATTTCTTCTAGTTTAAGTCACTTCCCTGCTTCTCAGCCCAGAGAAATGTTTTTCTCAGAAGTACAATTGTACCTAAGTGAGAAGCTGGCCTGAGAGAAGGAGTAGGAATGGACCAATCCAACTGTCATTTACCTTCCTGAGGCCTCATCCACTCTCTCCTTTTTGACTTCAGGACTTGCCTTTCCCCTGGTGGCACTCCCGCGTCTGTAGTTATCTTCTTCCATGGGCTCCCTTACACGTCCTTAGTTACTGGTTCCCTCTTTGACTCAATTCCACCTGCGTGAGTACTTCAGGTATAAACTCCTGAACGCTCTTCCCCATCTTTGTTTTGCTTTTGTTTTTTGAGTAAAGCTTGGGATTTATAAAAAACAAAATACGTAGCATTTTTGTAGATTGGTTTAAAGAAGCAGCATTAGGTTATATTCAGTTCACCATCTTCCAACTGAAACAGACTTTATGTAACAGGTGCATATGTTTAGTGTAGTCTATTTTAAGTTAGAACGTAAGTGACGCAATTATTCATGATTAAGTGTAAGAATGGAAAAACATGTAGTACAGAGGCAAATGAAGTGCTGGACAGCATGAATACTGAGTTGGCAGAACGAAGCCAAGATTCTAATCTTTCTCCGGTCACTAATGGACCATACACCACTGTCACATGATTTATGCTATTTCAATCAGTTTACTCAAGATGAATTTCATTAGATGTTCTCCAGTGTGCCATACTTTTATACAATTGTAAAATTCTGCAAATTTTATTTACTTGGAAAATTTATGTATGTACACTACATACTTCCTTAAGGGTGCTCAATGAGTGGGGAACCATGTACTCCCAAACGCATCATAATGACCAATATAAAAACTTAATAAACCCCTTGCCATCCAGTTGTTTCTAACTTACTTAGTCACTCCTACAGAACGTAGCAGAGTTTCCAAGGAGCACCTGATGGATTCAGACTTCCAACCTTTTGCTTAGCAGCTGAGGCTTTTAAACATACACCAGCAGGGTTTCCCCATCTAATATTATCTCAGCTCACCGTCTTGCTCTGGCTCCTGTTGTGTCCTCTGTCTACTACGGGATATAGCTGAGTAACCTCATCTCATTCGCACCATATAGTTGTTGATTTCTGCTGTAATTTTTTGTCTATTGTTACATAAAAGCCTGCAAGAGTTTACTCAGGTATTCTTGCATAAGCCCAAAGCAGGCATTTTGAGGAAGCTGTCCTGGGAGCAACATTTGTCCGTTGCTAAATGAAACCAGTCAAAAAATACTCTCTTTTGACATATGTGATATAAAAATTGCTATGCTGTGCTGCAGTCTTCAAATTCTTCAGAGGCTTCACAGCAGAAACCCCAGTTGCCAACAGTGTTAACAAGTTCAGTTATGAACAAATGGCTTCTTACATTGAGTTTCTCTCCATCTCTACTATTTCTTTCCAGCACCCTCTTTCCAACTTGCTCTTTGAGATCACTTTCCAGAATGATCTACCTTAATGCAAACTGTCATGAAGGCTGTAGTGGTCCACCCAGACCGTCTTGCACTGATTTCCCCCTCTATTAGTAACATTGCTTGCTGATGATTCTCTGAGAATTTGCCTTTGCTGAAGGAGCTACATTACTTAAAGATATCTTACTTTCCTGGGCTAGCTAATATCTGCTGTAGTTGCATCACAGTTTCACTTCTCCTTTCTTCCTATCTATTCCTCTCACTCTTTCATGTGTTGATACTGATAGCTCACATTCTGATAAACTTACTTAACACAGTTGTATGTCTCAAGGTCTGTTTCCAAGTGACATAAGAAATAAACTCTTAGTCTTTGTTTGAGGGGCTAACGAAAGCCAAGATAATTTCTGAAGCATAAACTTTTATTTTAGCCTTTGTTTTGGGGAGTAACTCAAGTTAACACAGTTTTCATGTGTTCTGTCTCTCTCTCTCATTGCATGTATGAGTGTGGGGTGTGTGTGTGTGTGTGTGTGTGTGTGTGTGTGTGTGTGTGTTTGGAGGATTTGATGATCATTTCCCGTTGTTGAATCCATTGCCTCTTAGTCTACACTTACTTTCAGAAATAACTTCTTGAGATTTTGATTGTTATTACACTATCTCTGACATAAGAATCAATCATAACAGAAGGAACACATTACTTTTTAAGTTGTGTTTCAGTACTAATAGCTAACAACTGATTACTGAGTAGGTAAGGGATACTGGGAAGAATGACAAGCATCTTAGTATATATTTCTTTCTAACAATTTTTTAAAATCCTATTGATAGTTGTTTTGGAATATTACAGCCACTAAAGATGAAAATTCATATTTTTCTTCAATTTTTCTAAGCTGTGAAGATACATAACTATGGACAATATCAACTTTTTTCTAGTAGGTATTACTAGATACTCTTGGCACTTCAGCATTTTTGCCGCTCTCAATCTTGTTATTCTGTTGTTAGTTGAGTATCCTTAGTAATTGTAATTTTAAAATTAGCATGCAGTATACCTCTTTTTCAAGATTACTAGTAAATTGATAGGAAAGTTAAAGTTAAGTCTAATGCTGATTCCCACAGGGCTATTCATTTTGGGGACTTAATACTACCTGCCTGTGCAGGAAATTAAGTGCTATCCTTTCCTTAACTATGAATTTTGTCTTTTAATAAGGCTGTAAATATTGTAATTGCAGAGAATAAATAAATCATAAAGAAAAAGGAAACATGACTGCATTGCCTTTTGTGCCTTCACTGCCTTTTTAAGCCAGGTAGGATGAACTCGAGGGTCAAGTAATATTTTAGCAATTTTTATCAATGTGGAAGGTCAACTAAGAACATTCAGCCTTCCAAGGCAGTGCATTTTTCCTTACTATAAATAAGTTTAAATAATAAGCCATTATTCCAAATACTCATTTTGCTTTATATATATTAATCTGACTGGTGTCAAATGAAAATAAGAAAGAGTTTAGGCTATTATTTTCTTGGGCCTTGTAGTTTTCATGTGAAGTATAAATGATCACATATCATAGTTCTGAATGTTCTGTCAGTTAAATAATGCTTTTGGAATTGAAGAATTATTGTTAACTACTTGGTTATTTAAGGACACCCCAAAATACATGGCACCCTTTGATCAACAAACATCTGATTTTCCATTTTATTTGAGTAAGGTAGAGAAGTGATCACTTTTTTTAGAATGCAAATAAAATAGCATGGTGTCAGAATGTGTAATTTGATGTATATTGCTTATTCCATTTCCCCATGTATTTCTGTCTTAGTGGCCACAGCTTCACAGATACCATTTCAGACCTCTGTATAGTCCCTAATTGTCCAGCCCTTTCCTTATTTCTTCGTCATTTTATCTATCTTGACTGCCAAGCACTCATTCAAGGCCTACCTCAAAAGTAAGATGAATGCCCCAGTCTGAACGATACATCTGAGGGACTCCTGCCTCAAAATATTGACTTGTCATAAATAAGAACGTGTCACTGTGAGAACTCCATTCTCTTTTGTTGTGCAGATACTTGAAACCTTAAGACCACATTACTAAAAATTCATAGACCTTCTGATGGTACTAATAGCTGAAATCATAACTGGCACTTAACAGCAGTCGTAACTGAGGATGGTCTTAGATACAAGAATGTGATAGATACCTTAGGAAAAAAGAGATGGGCATTGAAGCCAATCTTGGGTATAATTCTATAACTCCAGTATGTACAGCATGTGGTAGACATGAAATAGTGAATAGAATTAAAGACTGACACGAACTGGAAGGGACTTAAGTTCAAGCCTGCCATTTGCTGTTCAGGCTATGTCTTTAGGATTGCTACAGGGCCAGTAAGTCAAAGTCAAAAACTAATTCAACTTCACCAGCTCAACTAATTCAACTTAACGTAAAATACTTACAAAGGATTTCCAGAATTGCTGCTCTAACACACATATTCACAATGTCCCATGGCTTTGTGTAAATGTATACTCTACAGAATACTTCAAAAAACGAAATCACTGATTCAAGTACTCATGTGACCCAGGCAAATGCCAGGAACGTCCAAGCTATCATGAATTGATGTAAATGGCATATTACCACCTATTAGAGGTTGTGGCTTCTGAATGAGCAACACCACCCATGTGGCCACTTTCATAGGTGCTGTACACTCTGAGTTACTGTACAATATTCTGATTCTTTCTAGGCTAAAAATACACATTAACTTAAAGTGAAACTCATCTAAAATTTGGAAGACGAACTTTGTATATGCTAAATTTTCTGCTCTTCATAAGCTCAAATGAAACCCACAGGGCTTTGTAGATTTTCTGAAAAAGGTATCTAAGACTTTTTCTTCTATCTTTGGAGCTTAGTACAGTGTACACATGTAATGACAGCTGATAATGTGGTGTAGCTGAGTATGAACACATTCCAATAAGTTCCCAGGGTGGCTTAATGTTGAGAACAGTTACGTTAACTTATGAAACCAATGACTACAAGAAATAGTATCTAAATATACAATTTTTCTCCTTTAAGAAAAATATCTTTATTTTTACATACTTGCTCCTTATATCAAAAATATGATTAAAAAGATATAAAAGTCATCCTAGGCAAAATTGTCAGAGCTTGTAAGTAACACAAATTATTAAAATAACATACTCTGGATATTCTATTTATTTTTTACTAGTTTCACGATGACCATGAAACAAACTCAGCTAAAATATATCGAGACAGTGCCAAGTCTTCCTTGAGCCTTGTCCTCTGGTCCCCTGAGTAACTCACTCCCACATTTATGACTGCAATGCGCCACGTGCTCGTCAAATTACTGCCAGTGAAACTGACAGAAACTTTGATCCAGAGAAAATATCCTGAAGAGTGTTAACAATCACTCAATTTATAAGCTTGCTCTTTGCCAAAAAAATTAAAATGAAACTTAAAATTCTATCTTCACCACGGAAGTACAGCAGAGATTTGAGGAAATTATACTTCAGACTAAAAGAGGAGTTTAGCCTAAGAGTGCCAAAATCAATCACCTTTCACCATTTGTTTTTAAAGTTCTTACATTTTATTTTTTTTATTATTTTTGTGTATTCAGATAATCTCAATTTAATCTTCTTAATTTGTTTCTGTATAAAATAGTTCTGTATTGCTAAACACTGCATTAGAGTCTGAACTTAAGGTACACATATGTGCTTCACTGGCTCCGTGGACTCCAAAAAAGTGTTTGCAAAATATTTTCTGTAGTTTTTTTTTCTAGAAAAAAGAGAAAACTTTCATTAAATTGTCAAAGAGATTAAGAAAATGTTAGGGGGCAGAGTTAACATGGCAGACTAAACACATGTCTCCCTAAATCCTCTAGAAATCAAGACCTCCACAATAATAGTAGGAGACTTCAACACTCCACTCTTAATATTGGACAGATCATCTAGAAAAATGCTCAATAAAGACACAGAGGATTTTATTGCCACAATTAACCAACTAGATCTCATTAACATATACAGAACTTTCTATCCACCAGTGGAAAACTACACCTTTCTCTCCAGTGCACATGGAACATTCTCTGGAATAGACCATGTGTTAGCCCAACAAATTCATACTACTGAAATAATGCAAAGCATCTCCTCAGATCATAAAGCCATAAAAAGTCAAAATCAATAGCAGAAAAAATGTAGATAGAAAGTGGAACCCATGGAAAATGAACAACATCTTGCTTGAAAAACCATGGGTTATAGAGGAAATCAAGGATGTAATAAAGAAATTTATGGATTCCAAAGACAACGAAAACACTTCCAACCAGAACCTATGGAATACAGCCAAAGCAGTGCTCAGAGGTCAGCTGATCTCCCTTAATGCACATATCTCGAAGGAAGAAAGAAACCAAATCAAAAAACTAAACTTGCAGCTTGAACAAGTAGAGAGAGAAAAACAGAGGAACCCCTCGGGCACCAGAAGAAAATAGATCATAAAGATTAGAGCAGAATGAAATGAATTAGAGGATAGAAGAACAATCGTAAAGATTGAAAAGACCAAAAGCTGGTTTTTTGAAAAGATAAACAAAATTTACAAACCATTGGATAAACTTACCAAAGAAAAACAGGAAAAGAAACAAATAACCCAAATAAGAAATGAGAGGGGAGCTGCCATAACAGATCCAAAAGAAATCAAAAACATCATAGTTGAACACTGTGAAAGACTGTACTCTAACAAACTGGAAAACCTAGAGGAAATGGACAAATTCCTTGATTCATAACACCTACCAAAATTATCATAAGGTGAAGCAGAACAACTTACTAAACCTATCACAAAGGAAGAGATTGAAAAACTACCTACCAAAAAAATTCCAGGCCCAGATATCTTCACTGCAGAATTCTACCAAGCTTTTAGAGAAGAGTTATCTCCAGTACTACTGAGACTGTTTTTTAGTATAGAAAGAGATGGAAGACTCCCAGATTGATTCTGTGAAGACAGCGTAACCTTGGTACCAAAGACAGGAAAGGATCTAACCAAAAAGGAGAACTACAGACCGATATCACTCATGAATAAAATCTTCAATAAAGTTCTTGCCAATAGAATACAACAACATAACAAAAAAACAATCCATCATGACCAAGTTGGATTCACACCAGGGATGCAAGTCTGGTACAACATCAGAAAAACAATTTATGTGATCCACCACATAAATAACACAAAAGACAAGAATCACCTGATTTTGTCTATTGATGCAGGAAAGGCATGTGATAAAATCCAACACCCATTCATGCAAAAAACTCTCAGCAAAATAGGAATAGACAGCCAATTCCTCAATGTAATAAGGGCCATTTATACAAAGCCAACTGCCTACATCATCCTGAATGGAGAGGGACTGAAACAGTTTCCCTTGAGAACAGCAACTAGACAAGGATGCCCAGTCTCCCCTCTCCTATTCAACATTGTACTAGAAGTTCTAGCCAGAGCAATTAGACAAGACCAAGAAATAAAGGGCATCTACATCAACAAAAAGTAAATTCTCCCTATTTGCAGGTGATATGATTGTCTACACAGAGAATCCTAAAGAATCCATAAGTAAACTATTCAAACTGATAGAAGAGTTCAGCAAAGTCTCAGGATACAAGATAAACATAAGTAAATCAGTAGGATTCCTTTACATCAACAACAAGATTATTCAGGAAGAAATCACCAAATCAACATCATCTACTATAGCCCTAACAAGCTGAAGTACCAAGGAATAAATCTAACCAGAGAAATAACAGACCTTCACAAAGAACTGCAAGTCCTTACTACAAGAAACTAAGAGAGACTTACATAAACAGAAAAACCTACCCTGCTCATTGACAGGAAGACTTAACATTGTGAAAATGTCTATTTTATCCAAAGCAATCTACTTACATAATGCAATCCCAATACAAATTCCAGCTTCATTTTTTAATGAGATGGAGAAACAAATCACCAATTTTGTTTGGAAAGGGGAGAAGCCCTGGTTAAGTAAGGCACTACTGAAGAAGAAAAACACAATGGTAAGCCTCTCACTACTCAATTTTAGAACCTATTACACTGCCACGGTAGTCAAAACAGCCTGGTACCAGTACAAAAAGAGACAGATCAATGGAACAGAACTGAGACTCCAGAGATGACATCATCCTCCTATGAACAGTTGACATTTGACAAAGGCCCTAAGATATTAAACTGGGATAAAAGAAATTTCTTCAAAAAAGGGTGCTGGCAAAACTGGATATCCATCTGCAAAAAATTGAGACAAGACTCATATTTCACACCTTATACAGAAACCAACTAGAACTGGATAAAAGATCTAAATATAAAATCAAAAACAATAAAACTCATCCAAGAAAAAGTAGGAACAACAATGGAAGCTTTAATACACAATGTAGACAGACTTCAAAATCTGTCAAACCACAAACAACGGAAGAGAAAATAGATAAATGGAAACTGCTAAGAATCAAACACTTGTGCTCATCCAAAGACTTTACTAATAGAATTAAAAGGCCACCTACAGAATGGGAAAAAATACTTGGCAACTATATGTCAGACCGACCCCTGATCTCTGTAATCTATAAGGTGCTACAAAATATCAAAAAAAGATAAATGATCCAATTAAGCAATTGGCAAAGATGATGGACAGACACTTCTCGAAAGAGGAGATCCAGACAGCCGAATAACACATTTGGATATGCTCACAATCATTAGCTATTAAAGAAGTTAGAATCCCAACAAGACTGGCCATGGTCCAGAAAACACAAAACAACAAATGCTGGAGAGGCTGTGGAGAAAGTGGAACCCTCCTACACTGCTGGCGGGGTTTCAAAATGGTGCAGCCTCTTTGGAAAGCAATCTGGCACTTCCTTAAAAAATGGATATCAATATACTATTTGATCCAATAATTCCACTACTTGGAATATACCCTACAGAATCAAGGCCTTTCACACCAATGGACACACGCACCAAATTGTTTATCACAACACAGTCCACAATAGCAAAAAGATGGAATCAACCCAGATGCCCAACAACAGAAGAATGGATAGGTAAACTATGGTACATATACTCAATGGAGCATTAACACAATGATAAAGAATAACGATGATTCCAGGAAACATCTCCTAACCTGGTTTCAACTGGAAGACATTATGTTGAGTGAAAGTAGTTAGCGACAAAGGGACAAATACTGTATGAGACCTCTACGATAAGATCTCAAAAACGGACTTGTGTATAGAAGAAAAGACTCTTTGATAGCTGCAAAGGAAGGGAGGAGGGGAGGGGGAGGGGGGTTAAGTTTAGATAGTTGCTAGAAATCTGGTTGGGAGAAAGCGGTGATAGCACATATTAGAAACAAGAACCATATTAAGTGGACTTCAGCATAATTTGAGTACTCCTTCCATCTTAACCCAATATTGCAAGGATAGAGTAGCTGGGGCAGGGGGCAGGGGACCATGCTGTTAGGCAAAATAGAGGCCAGTTGGCACAACTAGCATTTTGCTAAGAGAACTCTCTGCACTCCACAATGGTGAGTGGCATCTGGGGTCTTAAAAGCTGCCATGCTGCCATCCGAGCACACAGCAAATGGTCCCAACTCAGCAGGAACGGATGCTCACTGATGACCAAAAGGACATGTGGTAAAGACAACCTAGAAGACAGAGAGACTTGCAAGAGTGGGTGCCTTCATCAACTTGGGACTGGATGAACCGGATGGTGCCCGGCCACCACCAGTGATAGCCACGACGGAGCTGACTAGGTTGAGTCTCACTGGCAATACAAGAATAAAAAGGGGTGCATCCTGAGATCTCCACTAAAAGACCTCAATTGACAGCCCAGTGGTTTCAGGGTTCCACTGAGAGCATGGCCCCCGGCCCTGATGCTACCCTTACCTATAAATTATAACAAAGGTCCACTCTTTGGCCAGGAATGGATTGGACTTGTCAATGCAGCCAAGCCAGCCAAGTGCTGTTGAGTCGGGGAGGTACCATATATTGGTTGCACTTTATGGTTCTATACATCTATAGGATATCATCCTGCTGACTTCTGGCTGGAGGAAGGAGAGTGGGTGGGGAGGAGTGGAAAGGAGGCTGTTGGGAGGATGTGAGATGTATGGAGCAGAGAGGAATAGTGTGCTGTCACCAGACAGGTAGAGCAGTGGAAGCTGCATATAAGTGGGCATGTAAATTTATACGGGGATGTACATTTTCACTCAATTATGTTAAATAAAAAAGAAAAAAAAAAAGAAGTTCAAATCAAAACTACAATGTGATACCATCTTACCCCAGTGAGGTTGGCCGTGATCCAAAAAATGCAAAACAACAAATGCTGGAGAGGCTGTGGAGAAAGTGGAATTCTCCTATACCGTTGGTGGGATTGCAAAATGGTGCAATGTCTTTGGAAAGCAATCTGGCATTTCCTTAAAAAGCTAGAAATAGATATACCATTTGACCCAGTAATTCCACTTCTCGGAATATATCCTACAGAATCAGGGCCATTCACACCAACTGATGTCAAGCCAAGTGCTGCTGAGTCGGATCCAACTCATGGCGGCACACCAACTGATACATGCACACAAATGTTTATTGCAGCACAGTCCACAATAGCAAAAAGATGGAATCAACCCAGATGCCCAACAACAGAAGAATGGATAGGTAAACTATGGTATACATACTCAATGGAACACTATGCAATGATAAAGAACAACAGTGATTTAGGGAACATCTCATATCCCTAGTTTCAATTGGAGGACATTATGGTGAGTGAAAGCAATTAGTGACAAAAGGACAAATATTGTATGAGACCCCCACGATAAGAGCTTAAAAATAGACTCATGCACAGAAGAAAAGACTCTTTGATGGCTGCCAGGGTAGGGATGGAGGGAAGGCAGGTGGGGATGCTTTAGATTAGATAGTTGATAGAAATTTGGTTGGGTGAAATCCGTGGCAGCACACGTTAGAAAGAAGATCAGTACTAATTGGACTTTAACATAACATGATTACCCCTCCCATCTTAACCCAATATTGCAAGGTCAGAGTAGCTGGGGTGAGGATCCAGGGGCCAACTAGTGTTTTGATAAGACAGCCTTCCACACTCCACATTGGTGAGTGGCGTCTGGGGTCTTAAAAGCTGCCAAGCTATCATCTGAGGGTACAACAAATGCTCCCAACTCAGCAGGGATGGATGATGATGAAAGACCAAAACGACACGGGGGAATGAGAATCCAGAAGACAGAGAGACCCACGTGAGTGGGTAACTGCTAGACTTCTGACTGAAAGAATCAGATGGTATCCAGCCACCACCAGTGATTGCCGTGATGGAGCTCACAAAGCTGAATCTCATTGGCAACACAAGAATAAATAGGGGTACAGCCTGAGATCTCCACTAAAAGACCACAACTGATGGTCTAGGAACCTTGGGGTTCCCCTGGGAGCCTGGCCCTGGCCCTGATGCTGCCCCTGTCCATAAATCATAATGGAGGTCAACTCTTCAGACAGGGATGGATTGGACTTGGTGACACAGAGTGACCAGATAATATGTGCTTCATGGTTCTATGTTTCTATAGACTGTCATCCTGCTGACCTCTTACTGGAGGCAGCAGAGTGGGTGGAGAGGAGGGGATAGGAGATTATTTGGTGATAAGACATGTATGGAATGGAGAAGAAGAGTGTGGGAACTGTGGGCATGCAAATTTATATGGGAATGTACATTTTCATTCAATCATAATATAAAAAAGAAAATGTTAATAATTCCTTATAATTATAGAAGTCTAGCAAAGTGAATGCGATCATAGGAATAACTTAAAAACATGTTAATATTTATTTGGAATAATAAATTATGCAACTTAAAAGTAAATGGAAAATAGCTTGCTTTTAGAAGTGTGAATTCTGTGTCTTTTGATATTGTCTACCATCTTATCACAAAATGAAAAGCCATCTGTTAGTTTACAAATAGCCATAATAAATCACCAAGAAATAGATGAGCCACTCTATAGGGGAAAAAAAGAGAGAAAATTACATCTCTTCTTCCAGCCCCAGCCCTGATGTGTTATTCATAAACACACAAACATGAATTTCCTCATTGCACCGTTACAAGCTACTCTAAAATTCAGTGGCTTAAAGCAGTAGTCATTTATTATAGTAAATCATGCGTCTGTGTATAGGATACCAGTTGGTCACAATCAGCTTGGCTTACATATATATGTCAGCTGGAGACTCTAATCTCACCTGGGATGGACTGGGGCAGCCTAGCACCATTTCTGTCATCTTTGTCTTGAGAAGAGTGTGCAAACCTAGGCATGTCCTGATTATGGTGATGACAAATGCACAGTAGCAAGCAGAGACTGGAATACTTCCAAGAGTCTATAGTGAGCAACTACACCATCACTTCTGCTACATTCATTTGCCCAAAAGTAAGTCCTTTGGTCAAGGCCTGGAGAAATACTGGAAGAATTGAAAAGTTGCATGGAAATGTGTGAATACAAGGAGGCTTAAAAAAATAACAAAGCCAAACCAAACCTTTTGCCATCAAATAGATTCTGACTTATGGTAACCCCATAGGCCCAGGAGAACTGCCTCACATGGTTTCCAAGGAGTACTTGGTAGATTTCAACTGCCAGCCTCTTGGTTAGATGCCATTATGGTTACATCACCAGGGTGTCCAGGAATTGTAAAAGCAGAAGTAAAACCTAGTAGAAGATATGAACTTGTCTCAGAAAACGTCTGCAGAATTGATGGTAAACCAACTCAGACAGGGGGTTTCAGTAAGATGGAACAGCATAACGTTTATATACCAAAATTAATATACTTTCATATATTAAATCAGTAACAAACAGCAAAAGTTTTCATGTTTACATTTAACAGCAAATATAAAATTTTCAATAAAAAAACCTGAAAGAAATGTACAAAACTTATATCAGGGAATATTGTAAACTTTTCTGAAAGAATATTGTTGCTGGAGGAGGCAGAGTCAAGATAGCAGACTAAGCACACGTCTCCCTAAATCCCTGTGGAAACCGAGACCTGAAGTGATAATTAAATGGAGCCTTCTAGTCACCCTGTGAACCCCAGGACACGACACAGTGCTGTTAATTTGAACTTCATACCACCGAACAAAAAACCTCTGTTTTGCTGACTCCTTGTCTCGGCTAGTCCTGGCTCTCAAGGACTGAAGGTAACTCACCATTTTGACTTTTCTTTTTTCTCTGTCTTGGCTGGTGGGCAGAGCTGGGTCTTGCCTAGCAGCTAGGCTCAGATGCACTGCTGGTGGGATAGGCAGGAGAAATTGCCATATTCTGAGATCCAGGCTTAGGGCTTTGTTGATCATGCCACTTTGGGCCTGTCTTTCTGCCTCTGCTGCAGTCCAGTTAGTATGGAAACAGTGGGTCCCTTGTGTGGGATGCCATCTTGGTTATGGAAATTTTAGCTGGACCTAATTCTTAGCCTGGGATCCAGAGCCTGCCCACAGGAGAGCACTTTTGTGACAGAAAAACAGTAGTTTCCACAGTGTTGCCTACTGCTTGGGCCCAGCAATAGAGGCTGAGGACTCACTACATCTCGGCACGTCTGGCCCCACTTTCCGCCTCTGCCACAAGCTAGGGTGTACAGAAGTGGCAGCGACCTTGTGCAAGGTGCCATCTTAGATACAGTGGCTGCAGCTGGACCTAATTCTTAGCCTGGGAGCCAGTGTCTGCCCACAGGAGAGTGCTTGTAGTTTACACAGTGTTGCCTATGGCTGGTTGTCAGCAGAGGCCAACAGGGCAGTAGCATTGCTGTATTTTGAACTAGTTTGTATCACCTGGGGTTGGATATAGAGGTACTTACTTTGCCAGTTGGGAAGAGGGACCTCTACACTTGAAAACCTGACTGACTTGGGAAGTGGTCAGATACCTTTTAGTTTTCATTTTAAGATGGCCTAGAGAAGCATCTGCAGTCCATCCTCACAGTATCTTTCCCAACCTTTATCAACTCACATGAAGCCCCAAAAGCAACAGACCCTTGAGAAAACAGTAAACAAGAAATCACTCATGGTTTCAGAAGGCCCCCAAATGAAACAACCAAGGAACTTTCCAAATGAAGAAACTTTTCTGAAATTACTGGAAGGTGAATACAAAAGGATTATATAAGGAGCTCTTCTAGGCCTTATACAAAATGCAGCAGAGCAAAATGAAAAATTAAACAAGCTGTTCAATCTGATGGAACACCAGTACTCTGAAATACAACAGTCAAGAACAAAATCAAAGACATATAAACTTCAATTCAAAGCCAAGAAAACAGAATGGAACAAATGGAAAATAGACTTTCTGACTTGAAAGACAGAGCTACTGACTCCAGAATCTAGGAGGAAAAATCAGAAAAAAGAAATGACAAATGAAGAAGCGTTAAGAAGCATGTGAGACTCTATGAAGAGGAACAACTGACGATTAATTGGAGTCCCTGAACAGAGCGTGACTCCTGAGAACACAGAGAGTATCGCAGCTGAGCTGCTGACAGAAACTTCCCAGAAATAATGAAAGAAGAGAATATAGATATCCAAGATGTATATCTAAGACCACCCAATATAGTTCTCAAAAGAAAGACTCCAAGACATATTATAATCTAGCTTAACAAAATGAAACATAAGCAGAAACTCTTAAAGGCAGCAAGACTCAAAGCACAGCTAACATTCAGAGGGAAACCCTGTAGGCTTTTGTCTGATTTTTCAGCAGAATGCATGCTGGCACAGAGACAGTGGCATGACACTTTCAAAGCCTTGAAGGAGAAGAACTTCCAACCAAGAACTATATATCCTGAAAAACTATCTTTCAAATATGAAAATGAAATTAAGACATTCGTAGAAAAACAGAGACTTTGTAAAAACCAAACCAAAGCTACAAGTAATACTGAATCTGTTGGCTTTGGCTTAGAAGGACAAAACCACTAACTATATTTTAGAAGGACACATCATCCAGAATCTTACTCAGGGAAGGCTCTAAACTCAATCAAAGCTTTAATACTGAAGGAAACAATCCAGTGATTATCATGAAAACTGGTGCCATCATATTAAAAAGAAGGATGTACTGCAGTTGTTATAGACCTTCCAGAAGGAGAGGAAGCTGACAAGACTGGCAGTAATTATAATTGAGCTTATACTGAATTTGTTAAGGGGGATAATAGTGGGAGCCATAAAGCACAACAAAGATGCAACATACCATATCAAGAAATGTAACACAGGAGTCTCAACAACCACAAAATCAACTCTGAAAAGGTGAAAAATCAACTCACAAAAAAGAAAGTCCCTGAACAGATTAACAACAGAGAAAACATCAACACAAAAATAAACATATCAGAATATTGTTGCTGGATGTCATCAAGCTGATATCAACTCACAGTGATCTCATGTGACAAAAAAGAACTTTCCCACTGTATTTTTGTAGGCTGTGATCTTTACAGGAGCTAATTGCCACATCTTTCTCCTACAGAATTACAAAGTAGGTTCTAACCATCAACCTTTTGATGAGCAGCTGAATGCTTAACCAAGGGTCCTGGAAAGAATAGCAGACTTGAACAAATGCAAAGATATTCCTTGTCCTTAAATAAGACAATCAAACACCATGAAGTGTCAGCCCTTCCTAAGATAATTTATTGATCTAACACAATCCTGAAAAATATCATAGAGTTTCTTTACAGAATGAGGCATACTGATATGAAAGTTTGTATACAAACCAAACATGCAAAATAGTCAGAAAAGCTGTGTGAGGAAGCTATCCCTAGTTGGGAATGATCTTGTTGTTAGCTGCCTTCAAGACAGCCTGCAACTTATGGCAACCCCATGTGAAACACACTTTAAAGCCTCTATAATTCAAATACTGTCCTATATGTAGTATTACTGTATTTATGTATGTATATTTTTATTTTGATTAAGCGAACAAATACAATTCAAATCAATTTTGCATACCTGCCTATCTGCAATTCTATCTGTTCTCCTCATCCTGTGACAGCACATTACTCCTTTTCACTCTATACTTCTAGTATCCTCTAAATAACACCTGTCTCCTCCTCTCCACCTTCTTCTCTACAGAGTAAAAACTCCAGAAATAGAACCACATTTATATGGAATATTAAAAAGTGGTATCTCATCTGAGGCAAGGATAGACATTGTAATAAATGGTGCTGAGAAAACATAGATGAAATGGGCAAATTCCTAGAATTACACTACCTACCTAAAGTAACACAAACAGAGGTAGAAAATCTAAACAGACCCATAACAAAAGAAGAGATCGAGCTTGTTACCAAAAACTTCCAACAACAACAAAAAAACCCGGGACCAGATGACTTCACTAGGAAATTTTACCAAACATTCAGAAAAGAGATTATACCAATTCAACAAAAACTCTTTGTAAACAAAGGAGAGAAAGAAATATACCTTTACTGGTTCTATGAAACCAGCATTATTTCTGTACCAAAATCAGATAAGGGTACTACCACAAAAAAGAACATTGAGACAAATAACCCTCATGAATACAGATTCAAAAAGTCTCAACAGAATTCTGGTAAAAAAAATTAACACATCAAAAAGTCATACACTATGATCAGGTGGTATTCATGCCAGGAGTACAAGGGTGGTTCAACATTAGATAACCATTCAATGTAATTCACCACACAAGTAAAGGAAGAGAACCACATGATCATATTAATTGATGCAGACAAGGCATTTGATGAAATCTAGCACAATTTCCTGGTATAAACTCTCCGCAAAATAGAAATAGAAGTAAATTTTCTCAACATAATTAAAGGTATATATGCAAAACCAACATCCAACATTATTCTCAATGGAGAAAGGCTGATAGCCTTTCCCTTGACAACAGGAAGAAGACAAGATGCCTATTATCAGTAGTCTTATTCAATGCTATGCTAGAAATCCTAGGCAGATTAATAAAGCAGGAAAGAGAAAAAAAGGTATCCAGATATAAAACAAAGAAGTAAAAGTATTGCTATTGGTGATTCTATACACAGAAAACCCTAGATTTGAAAGGGAACCCAGAAGATGGAAAGACCCACGTGAGTGGATGTCTACGTCAACTTGTGACCAGAACAACTGGATGGTGCCCAGCCACCACCAGTGTTAGCCGTGATGGAGTTCACAAAGTTGAGTCTCACTGCCAACACAAGAATAAAAAAGGGTGCACCCTGAGATCTCCATTAAAAGACAGCAATTGATGGTCCACAGGCCTCAGAGTTCCCCTGGGTGCATGGCCCCTGGCCCTGATGTTGCCTCTGTCCATGAATCATAATGGAGGTCAACTCTCGGACAGGGATGGGTTAGGCTTGTTGACACCGAGTGACCATATCATGTGTGCACTTTATGGCTCTGTGCATCTAAGGATGTCATCCTGCTGACCTCTTACTGGAAGAAAGGGCATGGGTGGAAAGGAGGGGATAGGAGATTGTTGGGTGGATAAGACATGTATGGAGTGGAGAGGAAGAGTGTGCTGTCAAGGCAGGGAGAGCAGTGGGAGCTGCATACAGGCAGGCATGCAAATTAATGTGGGAATATATTTTCATTCACTCTTAGTAAAAAAGAAAGAAAGAAAATCCTAGATTCTCTAACAAAACTGCTGGACCTAGTAAAAGAATTCAGCAGCCTTGAATGGTTCAAGATCAACACAGAAATAGTTGGGTTTATTTACACTAATAAGGGGTATTCCTGAAAGAAAATCCAGAAAACAGTGCTATTTACAATAATAACAAAAAACGATAAAATACCTAAGAATTGTCTGTATAATTAACTGAGGAACATTAAAAAAACAAAAACAAAAACTTCTACTATAAGAATTGCAAAATACTGCTGCAAGAGACTAAACGAGAGTATAAAAATAAAAGGACATTCTGTGCTCATGGATTGGAAGACTTGCTAGATTTACTATAGTGAAAATTCCAATACTACCTAAGGAGACCTACAGATACAATGAAACCCTGTTAAAAACTCCTACAGCATTCTTTAAGGGAATGAGAAAATTAACAATCAACTTTATTTGATTTTTTAAAAATTGTATTTTAGATGAGCGTTCACTGAGCAAATTATTTTCTCATTAAACAAGTAATACTGTTTTGTGACATTAGTTGCCACCCACATGACAAGTTAATACTTTCCCCTTCTCAGCCTTGGACAACCAGGTTTCCTATCAACTCCTGACTTCTTGTCCTTGCCCCTAATGGTGTACACAGTTAGTCCCATTTTGTTTTATAGGACTGTCTGACCTTTGGCTGAAGGGTGAACCTCAAGATTGACTTCAGTATCGAGTTGAAAGGGAACCCAGGGGTCACACTCTTGGGGTTTCTCCAGTCTCTATCAGACCAGTAACTTTGTTTTTGTTTGTCTGCTTTGTGGTTTTGTTCTATAATTTTCTCCATCTCTGTCTGAGACCTTCTATTATACCAAAACAATTGTTAGTGGCAGCTGGGCGCCATCTAATTCTGGGCTCAGGCTGATAGAGTCTGTGGCTCGTGTGGTCCATTAGTCCTAATCTTTTTCTTGTAAATTTAGTTTTCTTTGTTCTCCTTTCCTCCAGATGAGGTAAATTAACCAGTAGAGTATCTTAGATGACTGAAGATTTTAAGACCCCCGACTTCACTCACCAAAGTGGGTTGTACAACACTTTCTTTATAAATTATGTCATGTCATTGAGCTAGATGGTTTCAAGACCATGGTCTTCAGCCTTCAGCCCAGTAATCCGGCGCCTCAGGGAGTCTGGATGTGTCCATGGAACTTCTATGAACTTGTACAAGTTGTGCTGTACCTTAACCTTCACTATAGTTACACTTATCTGTTGTCTACTGAATTTTTTCCCTCAACTTCCTTGTAACCATCAAAGTTTTTTTTTTGTACATCATCTTTCTCTTGAGTTTTTGTAAGAGTCATCTCATACAATATTTGTACTTTTGTAACTGATTTCATTTAGCAAAACGCCCTCCAGATTCACCCATGTTATGAAATGTTTTACAGGTTCATCATTATTCTTCATCATGTAGTTCTTCATTGTGTAATATTCCTTTGTGCGTGTAACAAACTTTGTCCATTTGTCTCTTGATGAGCACTTAGGTTATTCCATCTTTTTCACCTGGCAAATAATGTTACAATGAACATCAGTGTGTATATGTGCATTTATGTGACAGCTCTTATTTCTGTCAGATATGTTCCTAGGAATAGGATTTCTAAATCATATAGTATTTCTATTTATAGATTTCTAAGGAAGTCTTGTATCATGTTCCAAAATGTTTGTATTATTCTGCATTCCCATCAGGAGTGCACAAGAGTTCCAGTCCCACTGAAGTCTCTTCAATTCTTGTTATTTTCTGTCCTTTCTGATTTGTGCCAGTAATGTCAGAGTGAGATAGTATCTAATTGTGATTTGATTTGCATTTCTCTAACGGCAAGTGATCACAAGCATCTCTTTATATGTCTGTTAGTCACCTGACTGTCTCCTTCAGTAGAATACCTATTGGATCTGAAGGACACTCTCTGCTCCGCACACTGCTTTCTTGATGGTAGGGGGGGTTCCTAACTCGCTGCTTGATTCCGTTTTCTTTTATCCCTTGTAAGGTAAAAGATGGTGCAAGCCACACTTCAAGGAAACTCACTTAGTAAGGGTGTTATAGTCCCACCTTAATCCTCTTTGAAAACAATCCAATCTATTAACCACAGGCAGAGATTAGGATTTACAGCATTGGAAAGTCACAAAATACAGTTTAATCACAGAATATTGGGAATCATGGCCCAGCCCAACTGGTACACACATGTTTAGGAGGCCACAATTCAATCAGTGGCACCAGTTATCTAGTCATCTACTTGATCTTCTGTTTGTGTATTGTTAGTTATGAATTGTATCCAATTAATGCTCTGTATTAGGACTCTTGCATTGACCTTATTTTTTCTTCTATGATCTTTATTTTGGGGGGTTTATACTCAGGTGTTTAATCTATTTTGAATTAGTTTTTTGGTATGATATAGTATGTGAGTCACCTTTTGTTTTTTCACAGATTATCCAGTTTTGCTGGCACCATTTTTTAAGACTATCTTTTCCCTTATCTGATGGAACTTGGTGCTTTGTAGAAGATCAGGTGATCATAAGTGGATGGGTTCTCGATTCTCTTCCATTAGTCAATTTATCTGTCATTGTACCAGTACCTCCCTGTTTTGAATGTGTAGTAGGTTCCAAGGTCAGTTAGTGTAAGCCTTCCTACATTACTCTTCCTCTTGAATAGTGTTTTTTTTATTTATCTGGCAACACTTCCCTTTCCGTAAGAATTTAGTGATTACTTTTTCTGTCTTTTTACAGAATGTTGCTGATACTTGGATCAGGATTGCATTATATTTATAGATTGTTTTGACTAGAACTGACATTTTCAGAATGTTGAGACTACCCTTTCATGTCCAGGGTATATTTTCCACTCACATAGATCTTTTTTGGTTTCTTGCAGTACCATTTTGTAGTTTTCTTTATGTAGATCTTTTAAAGCCCTGGATAAATTTACTAGTAAGTATTTAGTCTGAGGGAGGGGGCTATTATAAATGCTGCTTTTTATTTTTTTGTAGTTCTGTTTATTGATGTGTAATAATCCAGCTCACTTTTGTATGTTTATCTTGTATCCTGCTATTCTGCTCAATCCTTCTGAAACCCAGCAGTTCTGTTGTAGGATCTTTTGAGTTTTCTGTACATAGTATTGTATCATCCACAAATAAGGATATTTTTACATCTTCCTTAACAATTTGGATGCATAATGTTACATAGAAGTGGTAATAAAGGGCATACCTTTATTGTCCTTTTTCTAAAGTTGAATGTTTTCAATCTGTCTCCCCATTAAGACTGATGTTGGTTTTGTATAGATGCTCTTTATTATGCAGAGAAATTTCTGCTTATATCCATTTTATGGAAATGTTGGTGGCGTAGTGGTTAAGTGCTATGTCTGCTAACCAAAAGGTTGGCAGTTTGAATCCTCCAGGTGCTCCTTAGAACCCTATGGGACAGTTCTACTCTGCCTATAGAGTCAGTATGAGTCAGAATCAACTCAACAGCCATGTGTTTTTTATCCATTTGATTGAGAATTTTTGTCAAGAATGCTATTGATTTTTGTAAAATAACCTTTCCTTCATTGATTGAGATTATCATGTGATTCATTAATTTTATTTATATGGTGGATTACATTGATTAATTTTTTTTAATTTTGAACCTTCTGTGCATGCTTGTTAATTGTATGTTGTCTTTTGATAAATTTATGATGCTAAGTTCCAGTAGCTAGAATTTTGTTGAAAGTTACTATTCATGAGAGATAATGGTCTGTAACTTTCCTTTTTTGTCATGTCTTTTCCTGATTTTTGTATCAGGGTTATGCTGACTTCATAGAATGAGTTTGGAAATATTCTTTCATCTTCTATGTTGTGAAATAGTTCCAGTAGTGCTGGTGTGAGCTCTGCTCGGGAGAATTTTCCACTGAATTCATTTGGGCCAGAGATTTTCTTCTTGTTGTTGGGAGTTTTTTGTTTGTTTGTTTTTAATAAGCTTTTCAATTTCTTCTCTTGTTATAGGTCTATTCAAATTTTCTACTTCAGTTTGTGTTAGTTTGTATAGGTATTTTGTTTATGGAAATTTGTCCATTTCATCTACATTTTCACATTTTTTGAAGTACAGTTTCTCATACTACTCTGTATGATCCTTTTTATTTCAGTTGAATGTATTTTATTGTCTCTATTTCACTTATTGTTAGGGTTATTTTCATTCTCTTCTGCTTTTCTTTAGTCACTTTAGCTAATAGTTTGTTCATTGTGTTGATTCTAATGAAGAACCAACTTTTGGTTTTGTTGATTCTTTCTATCATTTTTCCGTGCACTGTTTTATTTATTTCTGTTCTGATCTTTTTTTTGTTTCCTTTTCTTCTAGTGGCCGTGAGATTCTTTTGCTGTTCTCTTTCTGTTTTTTTCTGAGGTATATAAATAAAATATTTTTTATTTTGTAATAATCAACTTTAGATGGAAAGAAAAGAGGCCCTGGATAGGCAAAGTACTTTTGGAGAACAACTAGGAAGGATTGTGCTCAATATCAAAGCATACTCTACAGTCACTATAATCAAAACAGCCTGGCATTGCTTCAGTTATAGACACACAGACACAGTGGAGTATAATTGACAACCCAGAAATAAATCCATCCATTTATGAACAGTGATTTCCAACAAGGGATCAGAAGTCCTTCAATGGGGAGAAAGAGCATCTTTAATAAATGATGCTGGCAAAATTGGATGTGCAGTTGCAGAAAAATGAAACAAGAGCCATTACTTACACCATATGGAGAAAACTAAAGATAAATGAAAGACTTAAGTTAAACTGAAAACTAGAAAGTTCCTGGAAGAAAACAATGGTAGCCTTTTTTTTTTTTTTTAATAGATTAACAAACACAACTACAAAAGTATGTTTAGGAGAAGACAAGTTAAATAATTGGGACCATATAAAAACCACACACTTATTTCTATCAAAACAACTTATCACAAGAGAAAAAAGACAACCTTCTCAATGAGAAAAATTCTTCAGAAATGGCATATCCAATAAAGATCAAATTTCTAAAATATATATAAAGCTTCAACAGCTCAATATACTAAAAAGACAAAATACCCTGTTGTAAAATAGGCAAAGGACATGAACAGAACTTTCACTAAATAAGACATGCAAGCAGCCAACAAATACATGAAAATATGCTTAAAAGCATTAGCCTTTAGAAAGATGCAAATAAAAAACAATAATAAAAAAGAAAACAATGAGATACCATTTCGTCTTAGCTAAGAAGGCACTGATTTAAACAAATAAAAAGCAACTAATTTTGACAAGGCTGTGGGGAGATTGAAACCCTTATTCATTGCTGGTAGGACTGTAAAATGGTACAGCTACATGGAAAATAGTATGGACTTCCCCTAAAACCTAGTAATAGAGTTACCATATGACCCCGCAATCCTCTTAGCTGTGCACTCTAGAGACTTAACAGAAGTGACACAGACACAAGCACATAAATGTTCATCACAGCATTATTCACAATAGCAAAAAATTGAAAACGCCTAGGTGACCTTCAAGTGGTATGAATGGATAAGCAAAATGTGGTATACATGCAGTAGAATCTTATGCTACCACAAAGAATAATGATGAATCTGCAAATCATACTGCATAGATAGATCTGAAGGACAAAAGGCTAAGTAAAATAAGTCAGTCTCATAAGGACAAATATTACATGATCTCACTTTTGTAAAATGACAAGAATAAATAAATACAGAGACTTATGTTCATTGATGGTTACCAAGGATGGGAGGTGGAATCAGTTGCAGACACTTGTTATCTCTGGTGATGGGAAATACCACAGAACATGAGTTAAAGGACATAGGTTGACCAAAATAAATGATGCCACTAAGAAGTGCACAAGAGAAAAAGATGTTTATGCTAAAGAATAGATATATAACCAAAATTAGACCTACATAACCAAAAAATGAGCATTTGGTCACATATCTGGAACCCTGGCAGTACACTAGTTAAAAGCTATGGCTGCTAACCAAAAGGCCAGTGGTTTGAATATACCAGCAGCTCCTTGGAAACTCTATGAGGCAGTTCTGCTCTATCCTATAGGGTTGCTATGAGTTGGAGTCAACTCGATAGCAATATTTTACTTTTGGCCTTATTTTTTGGTCACCTATACAGGTATACAAGCATTTATGTGTATGAATAGATGCAAGTGAGCACATATGCGCATACAGATAGAAGTACATGTATGTACTTACAGGTTACATGTGTGTACACATACATATCCATAGAGGACAAAGTTACAGATACTTCTCAGATATAATCAAACAGTTTACAAGAATGGCATTCTGGATTTGAATGCTTAAGTTCTTAGTCTCACGGGACAACTCAGTCAACTGATATCACATAGTTCATGTTTTGCATCCTAGTGAGGTGAGTAGCATCTGTGATCTTAAAAGCTTGCAAGTGGCCATCTAAGACACAACTATTGCTCTTTACTCATTAAGATCAAAAGAAAAAGAAGAAAACCAAATTCTTAAAGAAGAATCTAATCTACATGCTTAAATAGCCTACATAAGCCACAGTGTTGTCTATTCTGAGACCAGAGAAACTAGACGGTGCTTGGCTACCTCTACCAACTATTGTGATCAGGGCCATAATAGCCGGCCCTGAATAGACTGTAAGAACAACATGGAACAGAACTCAAATTCTTGAATAGTCTGGACTTACTAGACCCAGAGAGACCCTCTGAGATTATTGCCCTGAGATGCTTTTTCAACAGTGAACTGAAACTATGCCCTGGGGTCATCTTTTAGTGAAATAAGAGGTTGGCACACAAAATAAAGGATATTATCCATGAGTATAGAGCTCCACAGAAAACCTACCCATATGGGATCAAAGGTAAACAATCACCCTCAGGCAAAGATGACACAAAGAACAGGGAAACTAGAGTAGTGGAAATGTAACAACCAGAGTGAAACTAATGAGAAAGCTGAAGCATTGTGAATAACATATCTAACGTTGCTGAATAACTTCTGTAGAAGCTGTCAATGATTACCTAATTTAACGTGTAAACTTTCACTGAAAACACAACTAAACATTATTTTAAAATTGGTGCTGAATACATTGGGTAGTAATTCTGAAAAAGACAAAAATGTAGCAATAGCTTACACCACCCACAAAATCAAATTGAGATAAATCTGATATCAAAATACAGAAATATTTTATCTTACATTGCTTTATTGCATTTTACAGATATTATCTGTTTTACAAATTGGAGGTTTGTGACAACCCTGCATTGAACAAGTCTTTTCAGCTCACTTCATGTCTCCATGTAATTTTGGTAATTCTCACCATATTTCAAACTTTATTATTATTATTATATCTTTTATGGTAATCTGTCTTAGTGATCATTGATGTTACTACTACAGTTGGTTTTAGGTACCACAAATCATGTACATACAAGACGATGAACTTAATTGATAAATGTCACATGTGTTCTGACCGCTCCATCGACCAGCCATTTCTCTCTCTCTTCCCCTCTTCTTGGACCTCTCTACTACCTGAAACACGACAATGTTGAAATTTGGCCAATTAATAGCTGTACAATGGCCTATAAGCATTCAAGTGACAGGAAGTGTTGCACATTTCTCACTTTAAATCAACAGCTAGAAATAATCAACGTTAGTGAGGAAGGCATGCTGGAAACTGAAATAGGCTAAAAGTCAGGTCTTTCGTACTGAATTATTGAAGTTGTGAATACAAAGAAAAAGTTCTTGAAGGAAAAGAAGACTACTCCAGTGAACACACAAACAAGAAAAAAAATAGTCTTACTGATGATATGGAGAAAATTTTAGTGGTTTGGAGACAACATCAAATCAGCCGCAACATTCCCTTACTCAAGGCAAATCCACACCAAAGCCCTAACTCTTTACAATTCTGTGAAGACTGAGAGAGGTGAAGAAGCTGCATAAGAAATGTTGGAAGTTAGCAGAAGCTGTTTCATGTCATTTAAAGACAGAGGCCTTCTCTACAACATAAAAGTGCAGGGTGAAACAGCAAGTGTCAGTACAGAAGATGCAGCAAGTTATTTAGAAAGTCTAGTTAGGATAACAGTAGATGAAGGCAGCTACTCTAAACAACAAATTTTCAGTGCAGATGAAACAATCTTGGTTTGGAAGAAGATACCATCTAAAAATTTAATAGCTAGAGAAGTCAGTGGCTGGCTTCAAATCTTCAAAGTACAGACTTATTCTCTCACTAGGGATTAATTCAGTTGGTGCCTTGACGTTGAATCCAGTGCTCATTTACCATTGTAAAAATCCTTGAGCCTTTAAGAATTATACTATATCTACTCTTTCCGTACTCTATAAATTGTGTAGCATACCTGGATGAGAGCACATCTGTTTGCAACATAGTTTACTAAATATTTAAAGCCCACTGTTAAGACGTACTGTTTAGAAAAAAATGATTCCTTTAAAAATACTGCTGCTCACTGACAACGCACCTGATCACTCAAGAGATCTGAAAGAGATGACAAGGACATTATTGTTGTTTTCATGCCTACTAATACAACATCTATTCTGCAGCCTATGGATGAAGGATTAATTTTGGAGAAATATATCTCTTAAAACTTTAGCTGATGTAGATGATGATTACTCGGGTGGACCTTGGGAAAATACATTGAAAACCTTCTAGAAAGGATTCATCATTCTAGATGCCATTAAGAACATTTGTGATTCATGGGATGAGGTCAAAATATCAACATTAACAGGAGTTTGGAAGAATTTGATTCCAGCCCTCATGACTGACTTTGAAAGTTCAAAACTTCGCTGGAGGACATAACTGAAAATGTGATGGCATTAGAAGTAGAGCCTGAAGATATGACTGAATTGCTATAGTCTCTTTGAGGAAGAGTTGTTTTCAATGTTCCTGAATAACTTGTGTGTAATTTTTCAAATAGTTACCTAATTTAATGCATAAACTTTAACTGAAAACATGACTAAATATTGTTTAAAATTTAAAAATTAGTACTAATATATTAGGTAATCATTTGGAAAAAAGATAAAAATATGGCAATAACTTATGCATGAGCAAAGAAAGTAGTTTCTTGAGATGGAATCTACTCCTGGTGAAAATACTGTGCACATTGTTGAACCAGAACTTGTGATAGACAAGTGGGGGCTGCTCACTCTTTCTATACCCTCCTTACCTGATGCCACAGATGGAAGGAAATTGAAAATACATGATAGCTAAGTGCAGTGAAAGACATTGTGGAACAATCGGCAAATTTTGAATAAGATTTTTAGATTAGCTAATAGCACAGTTATAATGTTAATTTCATGATTTGGGTAATTATTCTGTAGTGATATAAAAGAATGTCCTTTTCCAGGAAATACACATTGAAGTATTTACGGACCATTATTTCTGCATCTTTCTGTGACACAAAGAGGGAATATTTTTTAATTCATGGAGTTTTTACCCATTGAAAAATCCTCATCTACATTACTTGTTTTGATATCTTAATGTGTTGTTTATTTTCTGTTACCAACTTAAAGTATTTTCAACTGTAAACACACAATGAAAACAAATTTAAAAAATTCTTAATAAAAACTTTAGAAACACAAAATATTTTGTTGCATATTAGGTTAAAGCTGACAGCTTCACAAAATCAATATCTTAATTGCATCAAAATTAGAGGAGTCTTTCTGAAGATCATACGAAGTAAGAAAAAAAGTGAGAGAGGTTAAGAAAACTATTGGTTGTACCCAATCTCCCAAATCTTTTCCTTGGCCACAAAGTACAGCATCAATAACAGTATCAAACTGGAGACCTCAAGTGTGGAAAAGCTAAACCAAGAAAGAACTGGACAGCATGTATGTTTTCATTTGCCTGCTAAAAGCTCCTTTGCCAAGTTGCATATTCTGCCTACTCACTGTTCCCATGCCTGGCTCATAACCAATTACTGGCATTCATAAGCATCACTAATTCTTTTTGTTTTTATGTAGTTAATCTCAATATGATTAGAAATCATCTCAGATTCTATCACAAGACTTGTCCTTTTGTGTAGACCTTATATTTGAGACAGTGAATAACCAGGATTCTTTGCTGTGCCAGCTAGAGTTCGTTGCGCAGTGTCTTTTCCCAACTTTCGATTTATCTTTCATTATGAGCAGGAGAGACCTGTAATGAAGTGAAAAATTTATGAAAAATATCATGCCAGGACTGCTGAGGAAAAATGCAAACCACTGCTTCATAGTGTACTACAAAGTCAATATTCCAACCAATTTTCTGTTTTAATGTGTTAAGAGGAATTAAATATTAAATACTAAAATATTCTTCTATATAACCGTAGTAGATCCTGATGCAACATTCCACATAGCTTTTCCTAATTTCAGATGTGGCCATCAAGAAAACTCCCCTACAAGAATTTTTATTTTGTTTTAAATAGCTCCCTATGTCCCCTAAGCCACCAGACTTACCAGACAGGAATTTTCCAACTTACCTATTTCTTCTTCAGGTTATCTTTTTTCCTTCCTGTTTTTTTTTTTTTTTTTTTTTTTTTTTGGTAAGTTTAGCCAGTGGTTTATTAATTTTGTTGATCTTTTCAAAGAACCAGCTTTTGGATTTATTTTTCAACTGTTCTTCTATTTGTTGATTCATTTAGTTCTGCTCTAATATTTATTATTTCTTTTCTTCTGGTGTCTGAGAGATTCTTCTGTTTCTCTCTTCCTACTTGTTCAACTTGTAGGGTTAACTTTGTTTGGGCCCTTTCTTCCTTCCAGACGTGTGCATTTATAGAGATAAATTGACCTCTGAACACTGTTTTTGCTGTATCCCTCAGGTTCTGGTAGGATGAATTTTCATTCTCATTTGATTCCATAAATTTCTTTATTGTGCTTTGATTTCTTCTATAACCTGTGAATTTTTGAGCAAGATGTTGTTCAGTTTCCATGAGTTCTGATGTCTACTTTTTTTTTTTTTCCTGCCATTGATTTCAGCTTTCATGGCTTTATGGCCCAAGAAGATGCTTTGCAATAATTCAATGGTATGGATTTTGTTGAGACTTGCTTTATTTCCTAACACATGTTTTTATTCTGGGGAATGTTCCATTTGCATTGGAATAGAAGATGTACTTACCTGTTACTAGGTGAAAAGTTCTGTATGTATCAATGAGGTCTAGTTGGTTGATCGCTGCCATAAGATCTTGTATACCTTTATTAAGCTTTTTTATGGATACTCTGTTACTGAAAGTGGAGTGTTTAAGTGTCCTCTTACTATTGGGCAGTGCTCTAGCTCATTTTTCAATGTTGTCTGATTTGTTTGATGTATTTAGATGCTCTGGTATTGGGCACATAAATATTTAATATTGTTATATCCTACTTACGCATTGAATCTTTCAGCAATAAATAGTGTCCATCCTCATCCACAGTGGTGGATTTTACATTTAAATCTATTTTATCTGAGATTGGTATTGCCACTCCTGCTCTTCTTTGTGTGTTGTTAGCTCGGTATATGTTTTTCCATCCTTTGATTTTCAGCTTGTTCATAGTTTTTAGTCTAAGGTGTGTTTCTTGTAAGCAACATATAAATGAATCAAGTCTTTTGATTCAGGCTGTCAGTCTCTCGCTCTTTATTGGAGCATTCAGTCCACTTACATTCAGTGTAATTATTGATAGATATGTGTTTAGTACCATCATTTTGATGCCTTTATTTTTGTGTTGATGTTTCTATGTTTCTGTTAATACTCTCTTCTGGGTCATTTTTCTTAATGTGTTTACTTTTCATTCTTTTCAGTGTTGATTTTGTATTTGTTGAGACTCCCATACTGCACTTCTTGTTTTGATATGTCACATTGTTAGTTTGCTTTGCAGCTACTTCTTTTATCCCCTTTAATGTTCTAAGTTCAAACCAATCTTTAACCTCTGTGTATCTTCTTAATTTCCTCTCAATATGAAAGGGTTATGACTACTGTAATATATCCCTCTTTATGTTGTGATGATGTCATGGATTTCATGTTAAGATTACTGATTCCCTTCTGTTAGTGTTTTAGCTTTGATTGAATTTTGTGACTTCCCTGGCTGAACAGGACTCTGAATGTTATGTCTTGCATTGATCCTTAAGTATACAGTGTTTTTTCTAAACAAAGAACTTCTTTCAGTATTTCTTGTAGCTTTGGTTTGGTTTTTACAAAGTCTCTGAGCTTCTGTTTATCTACAAATGTCTTAATTTCACCATCATATTTGAGAGACAATTTCGTGGAATATATAATTCTTCGTTAGAAGTTTTTCGCCTTCAAGGCTTTGAATGTGTCATCCCACTGCCTTCTTGCCAATGCAATTTCTGCCAAGAAGTCAGGTGGAAGCTTACAAGACTTCCCTCTGTATATTCTTTGCTTTAAGTCTTGCTGCCTTTAACAGGTTTTCTTTGTGTTTCATTTTGCTAAGTTTAATTATATATGTTGGTGTTTTTCTTTTGGGATTTAGTTTCTGTGGCATTCAGTAAGCATATTGGATATCTATGCTCTCTTCTTTCATAATTTCACTGAATTTTTCTGTCAGCAACTTTACAACAACATTCTCTGTATTTTTGGCTATCCTGCCTGTTCAGGAACTCCAATACTCATAGATTATTTCTCTCAATAGAGTCCCTCATGTTGCTTAGTGCTTCTTCATTTCTCTTATTTCTTTTCTCTGATTTCTCCACATAAATGCTGGTGTCAGATGCTCTATCCTTAAGCTCACTAACTGTGGCTTCCATCTCCTCAATTCTGCTCTTTTGCCTTTGGATTCAATTGTCTAATTCTGTAATTTTATTATTGGTCTACTGGGTTCCAGATCATTGATGTTCCATCAGCTCAAATAGCTTGCTTAATTTTTCCTTTTGTTCTACTGCATTTTGTTTAATCTCCAGGAGGGCTCTTTACATAATTCTTTTGTACTTGAACTCCAAAAATTTCAGAAAGGTTTCTTTATCTGGGAAGTTTTTTGATTCTTTATTTTGGGAGTTTTCCAGAGCCATGGTGGACTGCTTCTTTAAATGGTTGGCTATTATTGTTGCCTTCACACCATCTAGAAGCTGTTAGGTTCTCTGGTGTTACCTCAAGAGGAGCTGAAACATAATTCTACGAGGGGAGTTGGTCACCAGCCCCCTCAGTGTACTCTAGTGACTGGCCCCAGGTGGACTCTCTGAGGTAACAGGCTCTGCTTCATGGCTGAAAAGCTGGTGCCCTACTTACGGAGTCACTGGTGGGCTGTTAGCCAATGCTATGATGTGGATCAGTGAAGAGCAGAGGAAATGCTGCCAGGCCATTCAGCAGTCAATGCTCCGGGTGATCTTGTTTTAAAAAGGTACTTTACTGATAAGAAAGGAGCTGTCCAACAGCTGCCAAAATCAGTCAGGCCCTCAGGTGTAGCAAACATGCCCTTCCAGCTGACAATGGAAGCATCTCATAAGCCGTCCCCAGATACTATGACATGCTTCAAAGTAGGGAGAGGTTATAGCCTTGCTGCTGTCATCTGGCAGGCCTTACCTGTATATCTAGGCACCATTGTCCTAAAGACAGCTTTTCTGCTGTCAAAGTACTTTCCAGACAGGACCAGCTTCTAAGCTTGAGAAATAACCCCGGCTAAAATCTCTGGTTGGATGACTCTTCCCCAGTTGACAAAGAAGGTGTCTCTCCTGAACTGTTCTTCCTGCTGAGAAACAGCAGAATCTATGGTGCAGCTCAGAAAAGAGAGGGTTGAGGGGCAGTCATTCCCTCAGTCAGCAGCTGGACTCTCAAAATGTGGCTGTCCCAAGCATAGTCTCTCTGCTGCATTACATGCTGTTTACATAAGCACCGCAGTTCAGTGTATTTTCTGTTCCATACCTAGTCCTTGCATTCCGGATAGCAAAAATGGTATCAGTACCTGCATTGTTCCCAATGAGTCAGCTGAAGCAGGGCTCAAATTATCATTGTCTCATGTTAGAGACAGGTAGTTTCCCCTATACTGGTACCCAGTTCAATCTGACAGCCCTATGCCAGATCATAGGGCTCCCCAGATGTTCATGATGCTTCATTCAGTTATCATTCCAGGCCATAGTTTTCAGAGGGAATTGAGGAGATGTGTATCGAGTCTGTCATCTTGGCCCTGCTCCCCACAATTTATGTTCAAGTTCACTATTTCTACCTTGTAACTCCTCAATCTTGCTGTTTTGACTTTGCATTGAGTTGTCTAACTCTGTACATTTATTATCGATCTGCTGGATTTCAGATTGTTGAACTTCTAGCAGTTCGTATTAAAAACAAACAAGCAAACAAAAAACAACCTTGCCTTTGAGTCGGTTCTGACTCATGGCAACCCTAGAGGTCAAAATAGAACTGTCCCTAGAGTTTCCAAGGAGCACCTGGTGGATTTGAACTGCTTACTTTTTGGTTAGCAGAGGTAGCACTTAACCAACTACACCACTAGGGTTTCCACAGTTCGTATAGCTTACTTAATTTTTCATTTTGTTCTGCTGCACTTTGTTTAATCTCCTGAAGGGCTCTCTATGTAATCCTTTTGTATTCTACCTTCATTAATTTCAGAAAAGCATAATCTGGGAAGTTTTTTGATTCTTTATTTTGGGAGTTTTCTGGAGCCATTGTGGTCTGCTTATTTAAATGGTTAGATATTAATTCTTGTCTTCATGCCATCAAGAAGCTGTTCAGTTTTTCTAGTGTTAAATGAATGGGAGCTGTGGTGTCATTCTTAGATCAGAATAAAGGCACTGCTGGATTTAATGGCCAGCCTCCTCTTTATTCTGTAGTGGCTGGCCCCAGCTGGGCTATCAGGGGTGGCAGGCCCCACATCCTGGCTGTTAAAGGTGGTCAGTGCTTGTAGTGACTTTCCATTGTTATGTCAGTTGAGCCTGTAGTATAGCTTGGGGAAAGGAGGAGAGAAAGATGCCACCACACTTGGTTGCCCAGGACCACTGCACTCACTAGATGTGTTTAAAAAAAACTGCTTTTCTGCTGACAAAAGCTGCCAAGCAGCTGCCAAGAGCAGCCAGGCCCTCAGGATTGGCAGGCCCCACATCCTGGCTGGTAAAGACAGTGCCCTATCTATGGAGTCTCTAGGAAGCTGTAAGCCAACATTATGATGTGGCTCAGTGAAGAGTAGTAGAAATGCTTCCTGTCCACTCACTCACCTTCCAGTCACCACTGCATTCTCCAGCTGGTCTCATTTTAAAATACGCTTTTACTGTTGAGAGACGTGCTGTCTAGCAACTTCAAAAGCAGTTTGGCCCTCAGGAGTGGCAGGCCCTGACTGCCAGCTGAAAAATGATAGTGCCTCACAGACTATCCCCAGATGCTAAGATGTAGCTCTAAGAAGGGAGGGATTAGGGCACTGCTACCCTCAGCTGTCAGGCCCCACAACAATCCCTAGGCAGGATTGTCTTAAAAATAGCTTTCCTGCTGGAGAAGCACTATCCAGACAGGCACTAATGTTTAGCATGAGAATTAGCCCCAGCGGAGACCTCAGGCATGGCTGACTCTGCCTCTCAGCTGACCAAGATGGCTTCCTGCCTAAGCCTCTTTTCCTGCTGTGAGTCAGCATAATCTATGGCACAGCTCAGAAAAGAGAGAGGGATGGGCACTGGCGCACTTGGTTGACAACTGGGTTCTCAATATGTGGCTGACCCAAGCACAGTCTCTCTGCTGCAGTATACGCTGTTTACTTAAGCACTGCAGTTCAGCATATTAGCAGGCTAGTACCATGTTCACAGGCTTGGCAAGCCCAGTCTTCACCTCCTGGATAGCTAAGAATGTGTCTGTACCTATAGTCCTCTAATATGGTGTATCAGCAGAAGCAGGACTCAGTGTGCCGCTATCTCACCTCTGATAGAGGTAGTTTCCCCTATCCTGCTACCCAGTCCAGTCTCACAACCCTACACCAGATCCTGAGGCTCCCAGAATGTCCACACTCTCCATTCACTTACTATTCTAGGCCTTAGTTCTCAGAGGGAATTGAGGAGATGTGTGTCTAGTCTTCCATCTGGCCTCACCTTCTCAATTTACCCATTTCAAATCCTCAATCTCATGCCATGTTTACAATCTACTTGGAAAAGTAAAACGTGCTTGTGATTACTGTATGTATTGGAATTAAATGTATTTGTACTATAGGGTAAACCCAGGTGACATAGTGTTTAAGTGCTATGACTTCACACCAAAATATTCAGTTTGAATCCACCAGGCACACCTTTGAAACTCTACTAGGCAGTTCTTCTCTGTACTACACAGTAGCTATGAGTCGGACTCAACTCCACTGGCAACGGGTTATTGATTCCTTCAGCCCATTTCTTAAGATCCAATTATGGCCCAGATGCTGTCCTATGAAGGCAGAGACAGTATCCCAGTATTCTTCAAAGTTCAAAATGGGATAAAACTTGCACTGTTGGAAAGTTAGAAAGGAAAGTTTACATATAAAGTTAACTAAACAGGTTCAAAATGTTCAGAAAATGGGAAACGTTTCCTGGAGAAAGCAGCATTTTATAGGACTGTGAGTAAAGAACCGAGTTTTTTAGTGACTTGCTCTTCATTGAAACATTGCTAGTCTCTGAACTAGATGAAACTTTATGTGAGTGATGCCAAAGCAGTCTCACACATTTTAGCTTGCAGTTTGATCGTCCTGGCTGGCCAGCTTCTGGGAATACTAAATGCCAGGATGATAAGCTGTACTATTCTGAAGTGAAACTCGACACACTAGCATTTTACTCCAAGCAAGCCACAGTAATAATAGTTTATGCAGCGTGGCAATAAAATGTCGTTGAGCACACACGTATAACATATACAATTACTCTTTCTCATGATACATTGAACACTGGAAGTTTTTCTTCTTAAATTTTTTCCCATTTGAATTTCTCATTTTTATTTTGATTTTGAATAACCTGGCACAAATGGATAGTCTCACCTCCTGATTTTCGGTGTGCTCTCTTTATCATGATTTTACTTTTTATTGTCTCCTTTTTTTTTCCAAATTGAAGAAAATTTCTAAGAAGTCCTTTTCTCCTATAGAAATGACTATTAATGTCAGTGGTAGCCTATAAAGTTGTAAAACCAGGTACAAACTTCCATGTTTGTTACTACATTCAAAATTGCTATATTCTACACTTTTTCCCCTCATCTATGTTCATTCTACAGGACTCATTGTGACCTCAGAATTTTTTGTGGTTTTCATCTCAGTGGTTCAATTGCCCATCAAACTGACTGATCGTCTTCAACAGTAATGATTTCTTAAACTTTATCTCAGGGCAGTGAAGACCAAAATTACTTTCTATAACTGAAGCACTTAAAGTTCTAGCAGGCATAAACCCATTAATATTTTGTAAAATGGTCACACTACTGAAAAGACAGTATTCTTTGATTTGCTTGTTTTATTTCTGGAAATAAGTTTAGCTGTAGAAATGAGTCAGCAGATAAATTTAATCATATGTGGCATCATTGATATACAAATAGCAGTCCCAGGTGTACTTTTAATAACTAAAACTATGTGCAGCTGTTACAAAACAAGCACAGCCAGAAACAGCAAATATATCCCTAATTAAATCATTTCAACTAAATTAATAAGTGTATCTGTCTTAATCAGAAGGACAAGGGTGAGAAAGGAGAGTGCTGGTGAGAATCAAGACCAAGGAGACAGGAACAGAGCCCATAGTATGCCACATCTCTCAGAATCCCTCATCCTCAGGTTGCCACACCTTAAACCACTGCTGAAAAGGCTGATTGCTATCATTTATTGTTCAATGTAAAACAACAAAACAAATTTACTCTAATTTTTGCAAGGCTGGGCACCAGAATAAAAGATAACTCTGGGTGTTTGAAATTCTCTGAAATGTCTTAGAGAACTCTATCTTGAAAAAGACCTTAAAAATTTCACCCAAATCTCGTGTAAGTGATCAAAGCATGGCATGTGTATGTAGATGTGTATGTGAGTAAGGGTATAGGAAAAAGGCTGAGCGGCAAGGAGGAGGTGGGTATTATCAAGACTATGATTTTACTTCATTAAGTTCCAAGTTAACTTCAAAAGTATGAAAATAAAAGCTTTGGCTAAAATGGGGATTAATAGGAAAGTGTGGAACATAAGAATAACAAAAAGTAAATTTTTTTTATTTGCTTTGATTGTCATATCTTCTTTTTATAGACTATAGGCAGTCCCCTGATTACAAGTTCTGTCCCTCACTGTGTTTTTAAGTTGAATCTGTGCCATAAGTGGGAACAGTTAAACAAGGTTCTTATCAAATGTTAATCTTATTATATTACTATATGATACATATTGTATAGTACAAATGTAGAGCATACACAAATGCTCTACAAAAGTGCTCTGTACAAAAATACAAGTGTAGAGCATACATTTCTGTTCATGAAAACATTAAAGAAACATTTCCAAATGCACTAATACATTTTCATGTAATTATTCAGTTAAAATGATAACAATGTTTGGATGTGCATCAAAAAGTAGCACCTGTTTGGCACTTTGAACCACTATGTACCTTGAATTTTTAACATAATAAGGTTTACGGGGGTTGGTTCGTGACTACAAGTTGTACATTAGTGATACTCTTGTAGCCCGGGAACTGCTTGTACCATAAAGCAATGACCATCTTTGAAAATAGATTCCATTTTTAAGTAAGTGAACATTCCCATTGTGAAGTTCTTAGGTCTGAATTCTCTGGGGTGACTGCTGAATGCCTGAAGACTGACTTTACTCTGTTTTAACAACAAACTAAAAATCCATGGTAGACTCTGAACTACCCTCTTGATGCTATATCTTGATTAAATTAAATGAATAAGAGCTACCCCTCTTTCTCCTGTCATTTTAAGTAGTCACAACATGAAAGTCACAACATTGATGGTGGCAGAGGTGGAGGAGTATTAATAGGGGGCTATTTGAAATGCAAATGTCCTAGAAACTCTTACCACTTTCTTTCAGCTTCATTTCAGAAATTCAACTAAATTTAAAGTATTTTTAATCTATTTTCATGCTGAAGTGTATGTTTAAAGAATAACAGTGTGTGATCAGTAATTTTTCTGAGAACAATGCAAGGTAGTCTTCCACATGATATATGCTACAGCCTCAGTCCAGACGTTTCTTTCAAAAGGTGATTCATCATAAGGGATATGGCATCTTTTGATAAAATAAATATAAGTAGATGATTTAGATCATAAATGGAGCAGTAAAATTCTAATCCATAATGTTATATTTTTAATATTTCATATTCTAAAATTTAAAGCTTTATCATCTCAAGACCAGGTGAGCTAGTACTGTCTCATCCTGGTAGACCAAACAAACTAGATGTCAAAAACAATTATGCAGTTATAGTTATTAATTAACTAACTCTGGAGCCTTTATTATTTCCTAAGTCCTGGAGTAAAGGCTGAGTTGTATGGATTCTGAATCAGTGTCTTGAACAAAAGAAACAAGTATGTGAAAATAGGTATGCTTCTAAGCAAGGTATGAACAAAGCACTATGGGGGCACAAATCCATCAAGGAACTCTTCTTAGACTAAAAGGACTGGAGAAGGATGTTGGGACAAGAAGAATTTGCAAGATCAAAAAAAAGGGATGTTCAAAGAAACATGTTCAAAGTCACAGAGCTGAGAGCATGTGGTATGCTCAGGAAAAAGTAAAGGTACTCAGGCTGGCTAGGATCCTCCCATCTCCTTTTGCCTCTGTCCTCAGATAGCCAATGGGTCTCTGAAAGGTGGGCCAGGATGCTTTAAGCAAGATTAGTCAAGAGATCCTCCAGCTAAAGTCTGATTAGTTTAGAACTTGGCTAAAGCAGAATACTGAATGGCAGCTGAATTGTTCCTGCATATGGAACCATGAGTCGAATCCAACTCGACAGCCCTTGGCGTGGTTTGGCTATGGAGCAATGACAGGTAAGCAGTTCCCTTAACTCATAAAAACTGCTTTTAAAGACATGCTCTCTTTCTAGCATTAACCCAGTGACTCATTGAAATCGTACTACAGTGGCTTGTGTGTTGTTGAAATGCTGGATGCTATGGCTCCAATATTCAAAATATTAACAGAATCAATCACCCATTGTGGACTTCCAGACTAAGATAGATTAGGAAAAGGACTTGGCCTTCTGCTTTAGTGAAAGATTGGCCAGTGAAAACCTTAGCAAAAACAGCAGAACATTGTCTGTTGCAGTGCTAGACGATGAGCATTTCAGATTGGAAGTTACTCACACTACCACCATGGAGGAGCTGCCTCAGAACAGAGTCGAGCTTAATGATGAGGATGGGGTCAGGCTTTTGAGAATTTCATTTGCTGATATGCCATGACTTAAAATGGAAAACAAACAAACAATAAAAACAGCTGAAAACATCCATTTAATAATCATAATTTTGAATGTATGAAATACAAATCTAGAAAAGCTAGAAGCTGTCAAATATAAAATGGAGCATATGGATTGCTACCCTAGGCACTAGTGAGCTGGAATAAACTGGCACTGGCTATTATTTTAAGTCAGACAATCATGTGGTCTACTTTGCTGGGAATAATAAACTGAGTAGGAACGGTTTCACATTCATTATCAAAGAACATTTCAAGATCTATTCTGAAGTACTACATCATCATGACAAGATGAGATGATATCAATCTGTCAGCAAGGAAGATCAGTTAATAGGATTATTATTCAAATTTATGCACCGACCACTAAGGGCAAAGATGAAGAAATTGATTTTTTTCCCAACTTCTGCAGTCTGAAATTGATCAAACATGCAATCAAGATTCATTGACAGTTACTGGCAATTGGGATATGGAAGCTGAAAAATGAAGTAGAAAGATCAGTAATTGGAAAATATGGCCTTGATCAAAGAAACAATGCCAGAGATTTCATGACGGAATTTTGCAAGACCAATGACTTTTTCATTGCACATACCCTGTCTCACTAACATAAATTGTGACTATACACATGGACCTTGCCAGGTGGGATACACAGGAATCAAACTGACTATATCTGTGGAAAGAGGTGATGGAGAAGCTCAATACTGTCAGTGGAGAAAAGGTCAGGGGCTTACTACAGAATAGACCAGCAATTGCTCATTTGCAAGTTCAAGTTGAAACAGAAGAAAATTAACTCCCTAAGAGTCAAAGCACAACTGCATGTATATCCTGCCTGAATTTAGAGACCATCTCAAGAATAGATTTGACTCATTGAACACTAATGATAGAAGACCAGATGAGTTACGTAATGATGTCAATGACATCATACATGAAGAAAGCAAAAGTCATTATAAACACTGGAAGGGAAGACCAAAATAGATGTCAGAAGAGACTCTGAAACTTGCTTTTGAACATAGAGTAGCTAAAGCAGAAGGAATAAATGATGGCATAAAAAAGCTGAAGAGAAGATTTCAAAGGGCACGTTTAGGAGACAAAGTATTGCAGTGAAATGTGCAAAGACCTGGATTTAGAAAACCAAAAGGGTAGAACATACTAGGCGTTTCTGAAGCTGAAAGAACTGAAGAAAACGTTCAAGCCTGGAGTTGCTAACTATGTTGAAGAATTCTATGGGGAAAGTACTGTGTGAAGCAGAATGCATCTGAAGAAGATGGAAGGTGACTCAGTCATCTGGTACTACTTTAACAGTGCTAACAGAAATGGACAGCTTTAAAAAGAGAAACTTTGTCACAGTCCAGTAAACTAAAAGCCCAAACTCAGTGTGTTAGCTCCAGGAGAAGGCTTTCTCTGCTGGCTCCAGAGGAAGGTACTTGTTACCAATCTTCCCCTAGACTGGAAACTTCTGAGGCGATCCTGGTCCTGTCCAAATGTTGCGATCAGTTCCCGGTCCTGCTTTCTCGCTTTTACACTCTCTCTCTCTCTTTCTTTCTTCCCTTCTTTCCACTTCTTTCTTTCTTTTCTTTTTTTTTTTCATTGTGATTAAGTGAAGGCTTACAATCTGCATCAATTTGCCATATAAAGCTCCAAGGTACTTCTTTCTTTCTCAGTAGCATGAGGTTCCCAAATCTCTCTGCTAGATTCTTTCCTTTGTATCTCAAGAGACTTCCTTAAGACAAAAAACAAACTTACACACTGAGTCCTGCCCCACCAACACAACTGCTGTCAATCCTTCCACATTAATGCCGTAGAGTCAGAGTTTCCAGCATATGCAAAATTGGGAATCACAGCCCAGCCAAATTTCTACACACAATTCATGACAGAAGACTGCTTATGCTGAATTCTCCAGGCAAAGAAGACTAGTAAAGCTTGTATATTTTTACCTAAAGATTATCTCAAGGAAATGAAATATACAGAGTCACTGTACCAAAACAGTTGACATTCAACATTTCAGGAGGTAGTATATCATCAAGAAATGATGGCACTGAAGGAAGAATTTCAAGCTGAACTAAAAACATTAGCAAAAAACAGGACTACATGATTTGACAGAATACTGATTGAGATATTTCAATAGATACAACCTTAGCATACTTACTTGTCTGTGTGAAGAAATTTGGAAGTCAGCTACCTGGCAAATCAGCTGGAAGAGATACGTACTCGTGCCCATTGCAAAGAAAAGTGATAAAACAGAATGTGGAAATTATCGAACAATATCATTACCACACACAAGTTTCTTTGTGAAAGGTGATTCAAAAATGGTTGCAGCAGTACATCAACAGTAGTCTGTCAGAAATTCAAGCTGTATTGAGAAGAGGACATGGAACCAAGGATATCATATGGATTTTGGCTGGTACAGTGCTGAAAAAGCCCTTTAGGTTAGAAGGTACTCAAAGGGTACAGCAATTGCAGTGATGGACTTGAACATGCCAGTGATCATGAGAGCAGGGCAGGACCCCACGGTATTTCCTTCTGTTGTACAAGACACAGCCATGGATAGGAGTTGACTTGACAGCAGCTAACATCACGTAAATCTTCATTCTTTCTATATCCCTCTAAAATCCCTCAATATTTTTGCTCTCTAGTTTTCCAAACTTGTTCTTTTATTATGATCGAGTGAACATATATAATCCAAATCAATGTTCCATGTTCACCTATATGCAGCATCTTCTGCTCTCTTCAACCTCTGACATCAGATTCCTCCTTTTTACTCTTGTACTATCTTCTCAACAAACACCTGTCCCCTCCTCTTCACCCTCTCCTCTCTCATCTAGGAAATCAGTAGGACAGCCTCACATAAATGTATAAAACCATAGAATATATAAGCCACATGCTCATGTTGTGTCCCCAAGTCTAGTCCATTTTTGTCTGAAGAATTGACCTCAGTACTGGTTTCATGTAGGCAAGCACCAAGTCTAGGGGCCATGTTCCCAGGGGACCCTTCAGGCTGTCAGACAATCAATTCTGGTCTTTTAGTAGAGTTCTTAAACTACACACCTCTTTTTCTCATGCTACTTTAGGGACACTATGTTATGTAACCCATCACAGCTGCCTTTGGTAGCTGCCAGGCACTAACTAGCTCTTCCGGTCTCATTCTAAGGCAGTCTTCCATTCATATGGGTCCTTCTGTCACCTGGGCTTGTTTTTCCTTGCATCGTTGATATTCTCAGTTACAATCTTTTCCAGATGAGTTGGTACCAATTGGTGCTGCTCAGATGGCAGGTTGGTAGATTTTAAGACCCCAGACACACAGAAGACTCTCTTAACAAAAGACTATTTATGCCAATTAACCTCTATGTACCCTGAAAACATGATCCCCAGACCCCTGTCCCTACTATTCTGTCCTTTGAAATGGTGGGTTAAGTATAGAAAACCTTTCAGTTTATGGTGTAGTCCAGTTATGCTGATCTGGCCTCCACCACATGCTGACACTCCCTTCACCTAACTGAATTCCTGTCGACTAATCTGTGAACAGCTTTCTCCCTCACTCCTGACCCTTGTAGCCATCAAAGAGTCTTTTCTTCTGTACGTAAGTGTATTTTTAAGTTCTTGTAGCAGAGATCTCATACAATACTTGCCTTTTTTGAGCTGAGTAATTTCACACAGCATGTCCTCTAGTTGACACTCTTTGTGTATATGTACCATAGTTTGTTTATTTCTCTGTTGATGGGCACCTAGGTCGGTACCATCTTTTTGCTGTTGTGGTCAGTGCTGCAATAAACATTCAGGTGCATGTGTCTGTTCATGTGACAGCCTTTATTTCTGTAGGATATATTCCAAGCAGTGGGGTTGCTGGATCATATGATATTTCCGTTTCTAGCTGTTTCCAGAATTCCCAAGAAGTTGTACCATTTTGCATTCCTACCAGGCATGTAGGAAAGTTCCAAACTCTCCACAGCTTCTCCAGCATTTGTTGTTTTGTGCTTTTTGGATTATTGCCAACCTCATTGGGGTGAGATGGTATTTAACTGTAGTTTTGATTTGAATTTCTCTAATAGCTAACTATCATGAGCATTTCCTCATATGTCTTCTGGGTGCCTGGTTGTCATTGATGAAGCATCTGTCCATCTCCTTTGCCCATTGCTTAACTGGGTTATTTACCTTTTTCTTGTTGGTATTTTGCAGTACACCTTGTACAGTATGGGAAACCCTGATGGTGTAGTGGATTAAGTACTACGTCTGCTACCCAAAAGGTAGGCAGTTCAAATCCGCCAGGCTCTCCTTGGAAACTCTGTGGGGCAGTTCTACTCTAAGTTCTAGGGTCGCTATGAGTCAGACCCAACTTGATGGCAGTTGCTATTATAGAGTATGGAAATCAGACATCAATCTGACATGTAAATTGCCAATTTTTCTTTCCATTTTGTATATAATGTTTTAACTCTCTTGATAAAGTCTTTAGATGAGCATAACTGTTTTTCAGTAGTTCCCATTTATCTATGTTCTCTTCTGTTGTTTGTGCATTGCTAGTCAGATTTTGAAGTCTATTTAAGCCATGTACTAGAAATTCCATTGTTGTCCCTATTTTTTCTTGCATAATCTTTATCATTTTTGATTTAATATTTAGATCTCTGATCCATTTTGAGTTAGTTTTTGTGTAAGTTCTGACATAATGTGTCTTGTTTCAGTTTTTTGCATACAGATATCCAGTTTCGCCAACACCATTTGATAAAGAGACTGTTTTTACCCCAGTTTACAACTTTGGGGCCTTTGTAGAATATCACTTGTTCAGAAAAGGATGGTGGCATTTCTGGGGTCTCTGCTCTCTTCCATTTGCCTATGTGACTATTTTTGTACCAGTACCAGGCTGTTTTTACCACCATGGCAGTGTAGTAGTTTCTAGGGTCAGATAGTATGAGGCCTCCCACTGTGTTGTTCTTCAGTAGTGCTTTATTTATCCGGGGTTTCTTCCCTTTCCAAATGAAGTTGGTGATTTATTTCTCCAACCTCTTTAAAAAATGACATTGGAATTTATATTGGGATTGCACTGTACACATTGATCACTTTGGGTAAAATAGACGTTTTCACCATGTTAAGTCTTCCCATCCATGAGCAAGGTAGAATTCTTCACCTATGCAAGTCTCTTTTGGTTTCTTGCAGTAGGGTCTTGTAATTTTCTCTGTATAGGTCTCTTACATCTCTGGTTAGATTTATTCCTAGGTTTTGTATCTTTTGGGGGACTATAGGAAATGGTATTGATTTGGTGATTTCATCTTTGATGATCTCTTTGTTGGTGTAAAGGAATCCTACTGATTTACTTATGTTTATTTTATATCCTGGTACCTTCTATTAATTCTGGTAGTTTATTTATGGATTCCATAGTGTTCCCTGTATGTACAATCATATTATATTCAAATAGGGATATTTTTGCTTCTTTTATACCAATGAGGATGTACTTTATTTCTTGTTTTGTCTGATTGCTCAGGTCAGAACCTCTAGCATAATGTTAAATAGACGAGGTTACAGAAGGCATCCTTGTATAGTTCCCGTTCTCAGGGGAAATTCTTTCAGTCTCTCTCCATTCAGAATGATGTTGGTAATTGGCTTTGTGTAGATTGTCCTTATTGCATCGAGAAATTACCCTTCTGTTCCTATTTTGCTGAGTTTTTGACATGAATCGGTGTTGGATTTGTTCAAATACCTTTCCTGGATCAACTCTGGATCAATCAGATAATTCTCATCCTTTGTGTTATTTATGTGGTTGACCACATTGATTGTTTTTCTGCTACTGAACCAGTCCTATATCCCTGATACGAATTCAACTTGGTCATAATGAATATTTTTCTGATATGTTATTGAATTCTATTGGCTAGGATTTGGTTGAAGATTTTTCATATAGGTTCATAAGTGATGTTGGTCTGTAGTTTCCTTTTTTTGTGAGATCTTTCCCTGGCTTTGGTATCAGGATTACTGTGGCTTCACAGAATGAATTTGAGAATATTCTTTCCTTTTCTGTGTGGTCATATAGCCTCTGTGGTATTGGAATTAACTCCTCTCTAAAGGTTTGGTAGAATTCTTCAGTTAAGCAGTCTGGGCCAAGATTTTTTTGTTGGTAGTTTTTTAATTAATTTTTCAATCTGTTTTTTTGTGATGAGTTTATTAAGTTGTTCTACTCCCCCTTGTGATATTTTTGGTAGGTGATGTGAATCTAGAAATTTGTCAATTTCCTCTAGACTTATAATTTTTCATAGTGTTCTATCTGTTATGATACTTTTAATTTCAGTTGGATCTGTTGTGATATCTTCTGTCTCATTTCTTATTTGGGTTACTTGTTTCCTCTTCTGTTTTTCTTTTGTAGGTTTAGTCAATGGTTTGTTAGTTTTTTGTTTTTATTTTTATCTTCTCAAAAAAACAGCTTCCGGGTTTGTTAATTCTTTCAGTTGCTTTTCTATTCTCTAATTTGTTTAGTTCTGCTCTGATTTTTATTAACTGTTTTCTTCTTGTGCCCGAGAGGTTCTTTCATTGTTCTCTTTTTACTTGTTCCAGTTGTAAAGTTAACCCTTTGTTTCAGGACCTTTCTTCATTCCAGATTTGTGTATTTATAGAGATAAATTGACCTCTGAGTGGTGCTTTTGCTGTATTCCATAGGTTCTGGTAAGCTGTGTTTTCATTCTCATTTAATTACATGAATTTCTTTGATTTCTTCTATAACCCATGAATTTCTAGCAAGGTGTTGTTCAGTTTCCATGAATTCAAATTTCTGCTATTGATGTCAATTTTTATGGTTTTATGGTCCAAGAAGATACTTTCCATTAATTCAGTTGTATAGATTTTGTTGAGACTCACTTTATAACCTGATATGTGGTCTCTTCTGGAAAATGTTCCATGTGCATCGGAAAAAACAGTGCACTTATCTGTTGTTGGATAAAAAGTTCTGTATATTTTGATGAGGCCTAGTTCATTGATTGTCTTAATAAGCTCTTCTGTATCTTCACTGAATTTTTTCTGAATGATCTGCCTGTTACTGATAGTGGAGTGGTGAAGTCTCCTACTATTATTGTGGAGTGATATATCTCAGTTTTCAGTGATGTCAGCATTTGTTCAATATATTTAGATGCTCTGGTATTGTGTGCATAAATATTTAATATTGTTATATCCTGCTTATGTATTGAATCTTTAAGCAACAATAGTGACCATCGTTGCCCATGATTGTGTCTTTTACATTAAAATCTATTTTATCTGAGATTAGAATTGCCACTCCTGCTCTTCCTTCCATGTTGTTAGCTTGGTATATATTTTTCCATCCTCTGATTTTCAGTTTCTTCATATCTTTGAGTCTAAGGTTTCTTTCTTGTAAGCAGCACATAGACAGATCATATTTTTTGATCCAACATTTTACTCTCTGTCTCTTTATTGGAGCATTCAATCCATTTACATTCAGTGTAATAATTGATAGATACGTGTTAAGTGCTGTCATTTTGGTGCCTTTATTTTTGTGTTGTTGACATTTTGTTTGTTCCATTTACTACTCTGTTCTTGGTCATTTTTTTTATGAGTTTGCTTCTCATCCTTTTCAATGTTGGTTTTGTGCCTGTTGAGACTCCTGTATTATGTTCCTTGTTTTGATACGTAGCATCGTTAGTTTGCTTTTTGGCTACTCCTTTGTTTACCCTTGGTGTTCTAAGTTTAAACCAATCTTTAATTTTTGTATGCTTCCTTCACTTCCCCTCCATCTAAAAGGGCTATAAATACTGTAATATATTCCTGTTTATAGTGTGAAGATGTCGTTGTTTACATGTTAAGATCTCTGTTTCCCTAATTTTAATATTTTAGATTTGATTGAGCTTTGTGACTTCCCTAACTGAGTAGGAGTTTGAATGCTGTGTCCTGCATTGTGTCTTTGAGTATATATCTTATGTTATTGATTTCCTAATCAAAGAGCTTCTTGCAGTATTTCTTGTAATTTTATTTTACAAATTTTATTTTCTTGTAATTTTATTTTACAAAGTCTCTAAGCTTCTGTTTATCTGCAAATGTCTTACTTTCACTGTCATATTTGAGAGTTGATTTTGAAGGATATAAAATTCTTGGTTGGAGGCTATTCTCCTTCAAGGCTTTGTATGCGTCATTCCACTGCCTTCTTGACAACACGATTTCTGCCAACAAGTTACAGGACAGCCTACAAGGCTTCCCTTTGTGTGTTAGTTTTGCTTTAAGCCTAGCTGCTTTTAAGAGCCTCTCTGTATCATTTTATTAAACTTGATTACAATATGTCTTGGTGTCTTTCTTTTTGGGTCTAGTTTTTGTGAAGTTTAATAAGGATCTTGACTATCTATGCTCTCTTCTTTCATGATGTCAGGGAAGTTTTCTGTTAGTACTTTCTACTGTTTCTCCTGTTCAAGAATTCCAATTATTTGTAGAATATTCCTCTGGATAGAGTCCCACATGCTTTTTAATTTCCTTGTTTCTTGTATCTGATTAGTCCTCACAAATGCTGGTGTCACTTGCTTTATCTTCAGTCTCATTAATTCTGCATTTCATTTCCTCAGTCCTGCTCTTTGGCTTTACACTGAGTTGTCTAACTCTGTAATTTTTTTTAATTGATCTGTTGGATTTCAAGTCATTGATGTTCTAGCAGTTCATATAGCTTGCTTAATTTTTCACTTTGTTCTGCTGCACTTTATTTAATCTCTTGAAGGGCTCCATACATAATTCTTTTGCATTCTACCTCTGATAATTTCAGAAAGCCTTCATTTGGGAAGTTTTTTTATTCTTTGTCTTGGGAGTTTTCCAAAGCCATGGTGGTCTGCTTCTTTAAATGGTTAGATAGTGATTGTTGCCTTTGCACCATCAAACAGCTTTTCAGCTTCTCCAGTGTTGTGCCAACAGAAGTTACGGCATAGCTCTAAGAATGGAGTGAGTAAGGGCACTGCTAGTCTTGGCCACCAGTCACCACTGCATTCTCTAGGTGTAGTTGACTTAAATGTAGCTTCTCTGGTGACAGACATGCTGTCCAGCCCTGTGATGCTGCTCAGCTTGGTGGCTGGCCCCAGCTAGGCCCTCAGGGGTGGCATGTCCTGTCTCTTGGCTGATAGAGATGGTGACCTACTTGTGCCAACTCTCCAGAGTCACACCAGCAGACACTATGGTGTAGCTCAGTGAAAGGAGGGATAAATGGCACCAACGCACTTGGCTGTCAGCCACCACCAGTGCATTCTATGGATGAGATTTTCTTGAGAACTGCTTTTCTGCTGAGAGAGGTGCTATCAATAACAGCTGGTACCTCAGAGGTAGTAGGCCCCACCTCCTACCTCACAGAGATGGCTACCTACTTGTGGAGTCTCTCAGGGGCTGCATCTGTAGATGCTATGACATGGCTCAGAGAAGGGAGGAGTAAGGATGCTGCCACACTTGGCTGCCAGCCACCACTGCATTCTCTAAGTGTAATTGTCTTAGAGACAGATTTTCTACTGAGAGAGGCACTGTCTAGTCAGGTGCTGTCACTCAGCATGGCACCCCACCACAGCCAGGCCCTCCATCATAGCTGACTGTACTCAGCTGACTAAGATGGCATCCTGCCTGAACCAGCTTTCCTGAACCTAGCTAGTAGAATTTATGGTGCAGCTCAGAGAAGAGACAGGGGAAGGGCACTGGTAACCTCAGCTGCTAGCCATTGCTGGGTTCTCTAGATATGACTGTCTTAAGCACAGCCTCTCTGGTGCAAAAGACACTATCTACTTAGGAACTTCAGCTCAGCATGGTAGCTAGCCCTCACCAGGCTTTCAGGGTCAGATGTCTCAGTCCTAGTCTCCCACTTAACAAAGATGATATCCATACCTATGAGCCTCTCAGTTGCTGCCCCAGCAGAAGAAGGGCTCTGCACTGCTGTCTCACCTCTGATAAAGGTAGTTTTCTCCTTTCTGTCATACAGTCCAATCTCACAACCCTACACTATATCGTGGGCTTCCAAGAAGGTCTACTCTGCTCCATTCACTTGTTTTTCTAGGTCTTAGTTCTCAGAGGGACCGAGGAGATGAGTTACTCTTAAGCCTAGTCCAGTCCTGCTTCACTGATATATTCTCCTTGGTATCTAAGTCTGAATTCTTCACGGTAAGGAAGAAAGTAAACAAAGATGGGAATCTTAAAGGCATTTAGCAAGAACAATAACAAGGTCTCAATATAACAACTTAAACAAATATAACACCAATTTCATTTTATACTATTTATACCACTTATTTAAAAAAACAACCAAAGAGTAGATATTTTCATCTCTTTCTTGGTTACCAGATCTGAGAGAGCAATTCATAACTCATTAACAGGAAAGAAGGAGAGCAATTTAATAGCACAAAACAAAAACACATTCCCAGCTCTGCTTTGTGTACTAGCATACATACACACAAGAATAATTATTTATTCACAGTGTTTTATTCAGAGAAGTTTAATCAATGCTTCTGTGCCCTACAGCCAACTGTTTGGCCTAATAAGATGCTGATTTGAAAATGATGACACAGCCTTAGGAAAGACCAGATCCAGTGGTTGTCTCCTTTAACAATAGTGAGCAGTTATGATGTCATCAGAGGCTACATTCCAGGCTGCCAAGGCTAGGCATGGTTGTCAAGACTGGCTCCTCCTCACAACTGGAGTTGGCATGCTGCCATTGGCATGGATAAAATGGGTGGGAGGGACTCTGGGAAGTGAGCTAGGTTGCTCAGCAGCAGGAAGGACTGGCAGATAAATTCTGTTTCTTGTGTATCTTTTGAGGCTTGTTGGTGGTGCAGTGGTTAATTAAGTGCTCAGCTGATAATCAAAAAGTTGACAATAGAAGCCTTCCCAGTGATTACATGACAGAAGGATCTGATGATATGCTTCTGTAAAGATTACAGCCAAGAAAATCCTATGAGGCAGTTCTGTTCTGTAACATATGGGATCACTATGAGTTGAAAATCAACTGAACAACAAATACATCTTCTAAAATCTTTGTGTGGTACAAATATTTAATGCATTCAGCCGTTAATCAGAAGTTTGGTGGTTTGAGTTCACCCTGAAGCACTTCAGAAGAAAGGTCTGGTGATTTACTTCCAGAAAACTAACCATTCAAAACCCTGTGTAGCATAGTCCTACCTGGACACACACAGGGTCACCAAGAGTTAGAGTGGACACCTCACCAACTGATGGTGATGGATGTATCTTTTAAAACAAATTAGAGGAGCAGAGAAACATTACTAACTTGTGTGAAATCATAAATAGATCATCTTGGTCTGTTCACTGCAGTGGAATAGCAATGGCTTCAAAATAAGATAGAATGGAATAAAAGAAAAGACTCCAAATAATTGTTGCTTGCAGTCCTGTACTTCTTTTCTTCCCAAGATTAAGTGCCTACTGAGTCTCTGGGAAGCATCCAGCCCTGCTCCTAGGAAGGATTATTTGATGCAAATGCTTTCAATTGTGGCCAGTATGATTTATTCCCAAGATGATCATATCCAAGCATCCATCTACTGGACTTCCCCTCACAGGATCTGAGTGTAACAGGGAGAAGGCAAGTGATTAATGAACACTGCATTATGATGAAGGATATACAAGGCCTCACTGGACTGAGAGGGAGAGTGACTCACACCAGCAGATTTAGAAAGAGGGTTGGAATGCAGACAGAGTCAGAGAAGCCTCCGGAGAGGTAGGATATAGGATGCATATTAAAGGGTGAGAACCTGGGCAAGTGAAAGTTTGACAGGTTATGGAAAGTGAAAGATTCTAGCAAATTATGAGAATGAGTGAATTTGGAAAGTAGGTTTTTATTCATGTGGGGAAAGCAGAGAGGAGACATAGTCTGGAAACAATAGTCAGAGCTGTATCACAAAAGGCAGAGTGTTAGGATGACATCAGCACAGACTCCACAGCCAGACTCCTAGCCCTGTTACTCACTGACAGTGTAACCTCTTTACTCAGAGCCCTTATCTATAATATGAGGGGAGGAATCATTCTCTACATAATTGCTGCATGCAAATATCACTATATGCATAGCACCAACTTAAGCTACATAGTTCTTTAAATATTAGCTATGCTCAGATGCTAAGTTCTCTCCTAGGTATTTCTTCTGTGTATTCTTTCAATAAGTGGATTGTTTTGGTTTGTGTTTGGGGTTATAGAACCCACTCAAAGTTGACCAACGAAGGGGCATTCACTAGAAGCATGCAGGGGAAAAGTCAGATGGTCATGCTGAGCTTCCCAGAAATGAAAACTTGGATAAGATCCTCCTAAATATTTCTATCAGAAGCCAAGGCAGCCAGCATCTGCTCCTTGAGTGGCCAGGAGTTTCTCCTCACTCATTTCCTTGTGTGCCTCCTCCATTATATTCTCCCTTTCATCCTGACTCTTCCAAATCCATCAAATCCATCACCCCAAAGTCAGCAAATTTTCTTCAAAATTAAAATCTGAACATGCTAGGTCCTTGTGTCAGTCATCTCTCACTGTCTATAAGAATACATCCAAGCTATAATTTACTACCCAATCCTGATAACATAATCTTTATCATATGTATTTCATGACCACCACCTTCTCCACCATCACCCAACATCACTCCACACAACTTGTTCACATTCCATGTGCCATATTCATTGACAATGGAGTGTCCCCACTATTCCAAATGCTACTTAAAGGTAAGAAATGTGGCACAACCACTGCTAAATTCCTAGTGATCAGATCAGTAAGTGGCACAATAGCTTCTGGGTGATGTTTGGTGAACTGAAACTTCCTAAATATTTTGAGCTGCTAAAAGCAATAGGGAAAGATACAATCATGTTTATATTTGGTTGATAGTTACGTTGACAAGGAAGAATATCATGAATTAACATAAAAAGAAAGTAAATACATACAGGTCAGTTAGAAGGCTTTTGAAGTGATCCTAACTGGGAGATGATGAATACTACCCTAAGGTGGAGTCTGGAGTAATACACCATTTATAAAGTGCTCTGTGCTGGCGGTGTTCATATTATCTGGCATGTTCATATTATCTCAATCTGGGAAATAATCTTTTCAGGGAGGGGTTATTTTGTTTCCATTTCGGATGTAAAATCATAGATCTGTGGATTTGGACCACTTACCCAAAGCCATATACCTATCACAGAGTGGGAAATTTGTTGGAGAGTAGGTACAATGCTGAAGTATGTTAGGAGACTGAAAAACTGAATAAATATAAGGGAGAGTTCCTAGGTAGAACACCTGGTTAAGTGCTCGATTTCTAACTGAAACTTTTGTGGCTCTAGTCCACTGGGGCACCTCAGAAAAAGGATCTGGTGATCTACTTCCAAAACACTAACCACTGAAAACCCTGCAGAGCCTGCTTCTGCTCTGATATACGTGGAGTCAGCAGAAGTTGGAGTCAACGGGGCAGCAACTGGTTTGCATTTTTTGGCTTGTTTGTTTGGGAGTGTAAACAAGCACAAAAAGTAAAAGGGATCTGTTTTGCATGTCTGATTAGTAATAAAAATTTTTGACAACTCATTGATAAAGGAAGAAGAACAGACTATTGAGGTAAGACATGAACACAAAGTGACATACAAGCACAGTAACTGATGTGAAATTTAGGCATCTAGCCAAATCATTTAGACATGAACAGTTCTATTTGAAAGGCACAGATAATTGTTGACAAAGTGACTTACGAAAATGAATGCTTTATAAAGTGTTTTCAAGCCTGCTTCATCTTATGTCTCAAGAATAGACAGTCTCACAGTTTCTTCACTACAATAAATGACCTGTTAATATTGCTACAATGAACAAGACCACATAAATACACGTTGGTAAAGTCTAGAGTGAAACTCCATGAGGGCAGAAACCTCATGTATTTTAGTCACATCTGCTTTCTAAAAGCTTGGCAAAATAGTGGGACTTTGTAGGCATCTAATTAATGTTGATTATACTCATTATAAAATAATAAGTATTATGCCCATTTAAAAAAATATTTTAAAATCATATTAAGATATTAAAAAAGTAAATATCATTTCAGGCAGAATTTTAGACAGTTCATCCAGTTTTAATTGCTCTAGAAAATCTGGATTCTGTGAGAATATGAAATTCTGTTCTGTATTTTTTTTAAAGCATTCTTCTATAGAATCTTTGATCAAAACAGTCAGGTGTCATAGCAGGGTACTATCCAGTTGTTCTGGTCTTATGGCAAAGGGGGCAGTTGTTCATGGAGGTAAATAGTCACAGATTTTATTTCATCTTCCTATTTGCCACTTTTTTCTTCTTCTGGTATACCCGGTGAATGGCAACTAATTATGGTACTTTGGATGAGCACATGCAAGTTTTTAAGACCCTGGGAACTCAACAACGAACTAGGAGATGGAACAGAAGCAGCAGGAACAGTATTAGACCAATTCGTTGCAACATCCCATAAAACCACGACCCTAAACTTTCAAACTAAGTAAATAAATCTCACCGGGCACTGAGTTAGATATGAGCAGCATCAGCAGCTGGTCTTCCATTGCAGAACTACACATACTACTAAAACCAAAAACAACAAACGCACAGCTGTCGAGTCAATTCTGACTCATAGAGACCATATAGCCATACAGCCAGAGTAGAACTACCCTGTAGGGTTTCCAAGGAGCACCCGGTGGATTTGAACTGCTAAGATTTTGGTTAGCAGCTATAGCACTTAACCACTACACTGCTAGGGTTTCCGTATGTAATACATCGTTTGTCAATTCAGACTTTTATAGATGTGTAATTTTGTAGCATCAATTACATCAACTGGGCCTGCAACCATCACCATTGACCAGAGTCAGATTTCTCAGTCACTACGAACAGAAACTCAGTACTCTATAAACTATGAAACTATTGCCCTGGAAACCATTTCCCTGAGGTAACATTTAAACCTTAAATAAAAAGTACATTCCTTGAAGTCCTCTTTCAGTCAAGAAGGAGTTTTGTCTAATTAGTAAAGAATATCAGCCACGAGCATTGTATTGTTTTAAAGAACTATGTATATGGGATCCAACTGACAGCAGCAACTCAAAAGGTTAGACTGGAAGCTTAGGAGGCCATGAGCTTACGTTAATGGGGCAAGACTAACTCAGAAAAGGGGAGTCAAAATGTTTTCACAACTTGAAGACTGTAATCAACGTCACTGAATTGTATCTATAGAAATTTTTGAAGTAGCATATGTTTTGCTGTGTATATTTTAAACAAAAACTATATACATATAAAAGAAAGAGTAAGTAAATCTGTGAAAGAGATGATCCGAAGCCAGAAAAAAATTAATTTACATATATCAACTTTGAATAGGATTGCTCGTAGTTCTGCTAGTAAAACATGTTTGTCAACACGTGTGTGTCTGTGTGTGTGTCTGTGTGTGTGTGTGAAATTACAGAGGATATGTGTGTGAGTGTATACTTAAATTACAGATTACGTAGGCTAAGTGTAAACTGAAAGTGTCAGTGAGGACTGTGGAAAGTCATGGACACAAAGACAAATTTTGGTGCTGCTACTTCTGGGGAAGTATTTCATTTGGGATGCCTTCCTCTGCAAGTAACAGGCTATCCAATTTAGGAAAAGCATTTGAATAATAAATCTATTCCTTGCCCCTCCCCCAAAAGGTCTTGCTCAAGCAGGCTCTAGGCAGCCTCCAGTGGGTGCTGGCTGCTGCCTCAGTTAAGTTCTATCCAGCCAAAGAGAGAGAAACCAGCTTATCACAGGAAGGAAGACATTTCCCAGGAGCTCCAGCCAAGGTGGTATTATATCTTATTGACCAGAATCGTATCACATATACATATTAAATCAATTCTAGTCAAGGATATGGGATTCTGTTGAGACCAGTAGGGCTGAGCCCCAGAGTTTACTGGAGTCAGCTTTCCTGAGGGCTCACAATGTGTGCAGTGAGGAGAGATAGGCCCCCAAATTATGAGCTCTGTTAGAAGGAGAAAAGGGCAAATAAATCCTAGACAGAGTAGCAGAGGATACCCGGCTTGAGCTAAACTGATGCAAAGAGAAGTACAGCAATTCCCAGCTGGCATTCAGTTTTATTCATATACATGAGAAAAAAAATTACAGAAACAAGCAGAACTTGGTCCAAGAAACACAAGGAGCTTTCTCTTCAGATCCTTATGTATAATAAATATGTAGAAGGTAACAATATAATTTATCATCCAAATCAGTACACTTCGAGCTTGTAGGAGATAAAAAACAAAATCACTGTATCGTGTGTATGTATGTGTGTGTGTGTGTATCTTTGCGTGTATGAATATGTGTGTATATGTGTATACTTGATAACAAAATAAGTTAATGTAGAACAATAGTTGGATATAAATGACAATTCTGCAATGCAGAAAGAAATATAACCAGATCTTCTAGTACTGTACCTGATAACCTCCTTTTGTACCACTGAGGATGCTACAAACCCTCTCCAGTGATGTAAATTTTCTGGTATTCAGTAGTCAGTGATGACACTGCACCCTCCTCCCACCCCAGGAGGGCAAGAGGTAATTACAGTCACACATTCTGAATGTTATACGTTCACATCAGCTTCCACACTCATTGTTTAATCTTTTCTAAACATGGATTACATTTTCAATTCATTGTTGCCAAAAAAAGTTTGCTAAAAAACCTTGCATTTGTAAACAATAAAATAAATTTTATTTTTTATTATACTATTTATTATATATTATTTATTACATTTATTGTTTATTATAAATAAAATAAATTATGGATTTACAGCACACAGTAAGTACATGTAGCAAGAGATTCAGGTTACTTACAACTATTTAACCTTTATATCACTAGATACAGATAAACAAACACATGTCACATACAATTACTCTATGAATTCTCACATTTTCCAATGACCCTCCACATAGTGACTTCAGATTCTTTCAGGCCACAGCACAGAAAGGTAGCCAGCAGTGGAGACAGCACCAAATAGTTCCTTTTACTCAAAGTGAGATTCATGGTCCAACCCAAGAACTCTTGAATGAGCCAATGTAGCTCACAAAACTCCCTAGGTGGCTTGTGTGCACTTAAAAGTTTGAGGAGCACTGGATTATCTCCTCTACTACCGCTGAGATGGAAAGAATGAGGAGTGAGCTGGCACTAAGTATGAGTATATGAACACATTCATTTGTTCATGAAGCATCTGTAGTGCTCTCTTGGAAAGGGGAGGACCAGTGAAACTGGGACTTGGAGGAACAGAGAGCCCAGGAGTAGTTAGTGACTGTCATTGACTGAATTGTGTCTCCCAAAAAATGTGTGTAGAAATTTGGTTGGGTAGTGATTACTAGTATTGTGTGACTGCCCTCCATTTTGTGATTTTTTCCTATGCTGGGTGTTAAAGAGGATTAGGGTAGGACTGTAAATACCTTCTTAAGGTCACCTTCTTGCTCCATTGTAAAGGGAGTTTCCCTGGAGTGTGGCTTGTACCACTTCTTATTCTTTTATCCTACAAGGGACAAAAAGAAAGGGAAGCAAGTAGAGAGTTAGGAACCTCGCACCGTCAAGAAAATAGCTCTAGAAGAGTGCAGCCTTCAGACCTGAGCTTCCTGCACCAAGATGCTCTCTGACCAAAGACTGATGCAACACAAAGACTTTCCTCCAGAGCCAACAAAGAGGGAGAGCCTTCCCTGGGAGCAGACACTCTGATTTCAGACTTGTAGCCTACTGGACTGTGCAAGAATAAACTTCTCTTTCTTAAAGTCATCCACTCATGGTATTCCTGTTAGAGCAGTACCAGATGACTAAAACAAGGGCTGCTCTTTCCAACTTGGCCTGGGTTAGAGTGTGGATCCTCTGCCTGGCACAGGCAGTTACACCAAATGGAGGTTCACTCCACCCATTCTAGATTATGTTACTGCAGCTGTTAGTAGTAACACTCTTTGGGGAACATCAATAATTCCAGGCAAAAGTAAAACCAAAGATGACTATCTCCAGCAAACAAGCAGATGCAATAATTAGACCTTCAGTAAAATTGTGCCTACTGTACATATCTTATCAAAACTAGAGGCTTTATAAAATCCATGCCCTTTATAAGTTTCTTAGCTACTATTTCAAAGACAAGGTCCAAATCATGTGTCTTTGTATTTTAAAAAGTTATTCATTTTTTAATTTTATTTTCTCTTTCAGCAAACTTTTCTGTTTAAGTAAAAAAGTATTTTAGGAAAGATGAATGCATGCCAACTCCATATTCAGCCTTTTTTCTCTGTCTTTATTAGACATTCTACTTCAACAAGTCAGAATCATGGCTTCTAGATATGATAGGTGAGTTAACTCAGGGAACAGCACAGTCTCCCTAGGAAAACAGTACCTGAAATACTCAAGCAATGATGTCATTAAGAGGAAGTTACTAAGACAGCTCTTCACCTCAAAATGTAGACTAGCTCTTGAATATATAAATATTTTAAACAATCTTTCCTACTGAACATACAATATTAACAGAAATCAAAAAGTTTCATTAACATTTAACACAAATAGATTAGGATTTACCTTCCTCACTCTTGTTTTCATGTTTTACAGGGAAATGAGTTCAGTTAAGCAAGAAGAAAAGCAACATTGAAGAATGGCTTTATTAAAAATTGTGATTGAACTAGGCAGCCTAGCACTAAAAATTTGGAGACTGGAGATTATTTTTCTCTGGGGAAGAAAACAGTGTAAATGATTTGTTGCTCACTGTTCACCACAGCAAAAAGGTAGAATCAACCTAGGTACTTATCAATGAAATAAAAGATAAAAAACTGAGGTATATTCACACAATGGAATATTATGCAGTGATAAAAAAAAAAAACAGTGATGAACCTGGGAAACGTAAACTGGAAGAACCTATCAGGTGTTATGCTGAGTGAGTCAGTCAACTGCAAAAGGACAGATATTATATGAGATTGCTATTACAAAGACTCAAGAATTGGTTTAAACACAGAAAAGAGTATTCTTTGTTAGTTAGGAGGGGGTGGGAGAGACGGATATTCGCTAATTAGATAATTGACAAGAATTATTTTAGATGAAGGGAGAAACAATACACAGCAGAGGAGACGCCAGCACAAACGGACTAAACCCAAAGTTTAGAAGTATTCTAAATAAAAAAACAAACACTCCTAGGCACACAATATCAGGGTCTGAGGTTTGGGGACCACGGTCTCAAGGGACATCTAGGTCAATTGGTTTAACAAAGTTTTTTAAGCAGATGTTCTGCATTCTACTTTAGTGAGTGGTGTCTTGGATCTTAAAAGCTAACAAGTGGCCATCTATGGAGCATAAATTGGTCTCAACTCACCTAGAGAAAAGAAAAAAGAAGAGTATCAAAGACACAAGGAAAGTGTGAGTGCAAGAGGCAGAAAAGGCCACATATATCAGAGACTACATCAGGATGAGACCAGAAGAACTAAATGTGCCCAGCCACCACCAGGGACTGCCCTGACAGAGCACACAACAGAGAGACCCTGAAGGGATGAGAAAAATGTGGGGTGCAGAACTTGTATGATAATAAAAAGGATAGACTTAATGATCTGACAGACCAGAGGGTCTGGGGAGCACATGGGCCCTGGACTCTCTGTTAACCCAGAATAGAAGCCATTCCAGAAGTCAACTCCTGAACAAAGACCAAACTGATATATAAGACATAAAATGATACTGATGAAGAGTGTGATTCTTGGCTGGGGCAGATACTGAAAACTAACTGGGCAGCTCCTATTCAGAGATGAGAGAAAATGACAAAAAGAGGCAGCTGCTGGTTAAATGGGGTAGAGGGGAGGCAAAGTGTGTGTAAGTTTTTTGTGAGAAACTATAACTGTAAACTTTCACTTAAAGTGCAATGGAAAAAAAAGCTACAAAATAAAAAATTTTTAAAGATTTGCTCCTACTTCAAAAATTTTTGATGATTTATAGGTAGTTTAAGTCTAATGTGCTCTTTCCTAGAACCATTATTATTGCAAATCAAGGGTGGCTAATATTTTTAATAAACGTTATCAAATTTTCTTAGTACTTGGATTTTTCTCTAATAAAAGCAGTTTAAGACATTGTAGTCACTTCCTAGGACTTTGTGAAGTGCTTTACATTGATTTTTTTCAAAGATAATTGTTTGATCTACTGAACACCTACTGTGAGCAAGGCCATGAACGTAGATCATCTCTGCTCCTTATTACAGTTCTTCAAGGTCAGTACTAGTATCCTAATTTCATGGCAAAAAAATAGCTGGATCTCAAAGGTGTTAATTTATTTGTCCAGAATCATACACCTAGTAGGCAATATTCATTCTGATACTTTATCAATTTGGCAGTATTTCTCCATGTTGTATCTTGGTTGCATAATCTTGTTTATTTTTTTCTTGAGGAATTATCTGAACTCAAGGCAATGCTGAAATTGTTATTGCTAGAGACCTTTATAAAATATCCCCAAATTTTAAGAAATATGAAATTTAAATAAGTAAAAAAAAACCCAAATTCTACCACCCAAAGAAGATATAACCAATATCTATACATGTGTGTTTGTATGTAAGTGTATATACATGTATCTTCTCATATACTTACATACAAACACACATGTATACACATGTTGAGCAATTTATACGTATATTTATCCACGTACATTTATTTATCCAATCAACTTATCCATCCATCAATAGATCCATTGAACAAATAGTGAAAAACAGAGCTGAAGAATTGAGTACAAGTCCTGTAGAGTTTTAGTGGTCACTTCCAGAGTTGCAGGCTTTAGCCTAAGAACACTAAAAAGAAACTGTTGAAATTTAAATGAGGGAATGATAACATATGTATTTTTTTTAAAAAAAAATGATTTTGACTACATAGTAGCAAATTCTTAGATCTCAGTATTTGAAAGACCTGAGGATGGAATGAGTTCTGCAGCAAGTTATGCCAGAGAGAATGAGGGGTCTGGCCACTGTAGTGCTCCCATAAGACACTGTGAAGGTACAAGAGACAAGAATATGGATTGGGAGCTATCTTAGTCGTCTAGTGCTGCTATAACAGAAATACCATAAGTGGATATTTTTCCCAAAGAGAAGTTTATTCTTTCACAGTGCAGTAGGCTAGAAGGCCTGATTCAGGGCACTGGCTCCAGGGAAGGGCTTTCTTTCTCTCAGCTCGGGAGGAAGATCCTTGTGATGCATCAATCTCCTCTTGGTCTGAGCGTCTCACCACAGAAACTGCAGATACAAAGTACATGCTTTGCTCCTGGCATCTCTTTCTCAGTGGTATGAGGTCCTCCATGTCTCTCTGTTCCTTTATCCCTTTTACATTTCAAGAGAGTTAGCTTAAGACATTAACTAATGGTGTGTATCTTATCAATATAACTGCTGCTGATCTACCTTATCACATCATAGTGACAGAATTTACAACACACAGGGAAATGTCATCAAATGACAAAACTGTGGGCAATCACATAACACTGGAGATCATGGCCTGGGGAAGTGGACTTCAGATATTTTGAGGGGCACTGTGGTTAGGAACTGCAGCTGCAAAACCAAATGTCAAAATTTGTATGCACCACTTACCCCTTGTAAACTCAATGGGGCAGTTCTCCTCTGCCCCACAAGGTTGCTATGAATCTGATGCTATGAATCCAAACTGACACAACAGTTCTGTTTTGTTTTGCCTATAGTGCTACATTATCATTTTAATGGCTATATACTGAATGCTATCGGCATTAAAGAAAAACCCTGCCATCAAGTAATTTCTGACTCATAACAACCTTATAGAACAGTGTACAGTTGCCCTCGTAGAGTTTCCAATGAACAACTGGCAAATTAGAACTGCCAACCCTTTGGCTCATAATCACTGGGCCACCAGAGCTTCCTTACGGGTAAATACCAAAGAAGGTTACCAAATTCATTGCTGTGGAGTCTATTCTGATTCACAGCAACCCTACAGGACAGAGTAGAACTGCATCATAGAACTTTCAAGAAGCACCTGATGTATCCAAACTGCTAATCTTTTGTTTACTAGCTGTAGCACTCAAATACTATGCCACCACCTTTCACTGTGGGTGTAAACCCAAACCAAACTCAGTGCTGTCAAGTCGATTCCAACTCATAGCGACCCTGTAGAACAGACTCAAACTGTTCCACAGGGTTTCCAAGGCATGCCTGGCAGATTTCAGCTGTCCATCTTTTGGTTAGGAGATGTAATACTTAACCACTATGACACCAGGGTTTCCATGATGGGTGGAGCATGATTTATTTAACCATTCCCATATTATCTGGACAGTTACTTTAGTTAAAATTGTCAGTATTAGGAAGGTGCTGCAGAGAACAAACTTGTGCCTAAACATTTCCTTGGGATAGATAGTTGGAATTAATGCATAAACGGGTTTGGGATATCTGTTAAACAGTAGTGTGCCTGGGTAGGTTTTATAATTCACACCTCTACCAGGAACAAAAGATAGCATTTTCTCATACTCTGTGCTCTTTTTTTTTTTGTAATTTTTGGTCATCTAATGGCCAATTATTTTTTCTCAGTCAACTGAACAGTTGAATCATTTGTTTTCTTCCATGATCAGTCCTTTCTTGTCCTTAGCTCATTTTTCTATTGGAAGTTTAATTTGTGATATTGACTTAAACTGTCAGTCTTTTGGTTAAATCTGCCAGGCACGCCTTGGAAACCCTGTGGAGCAGTTTGACTCTGTTCTACAGGGTCACTATGAATTGGAATCGACTTGACAGCACTGAGTTTGGTTTGGGTTTACACCCACAGTGAAAACCGTGAGTGCTACAGCTAGCAAACAAAAGATTAGCAGTTTGGATACATCAGGTGCTTCTTGAAAGTTCTATGATGCAGTTCTACTCTGTCCTGTAGGGTTGCTGTGAATCAGAATAGACTTGGTAGTGGTATTAAGTTTTTTCAGTCACATGTGTATTCTGGAGAATTCTAAAGGCCTTGATATTTTTCATCTCCATTTGTACATTTTGGAATGCTCTTAAATCTTTATAGAACTCAATTTATCAAATTTTCCTGGATTCTTTTGTTACTTACTTAAGATGATACACTGTTACCCTAACTTATAGAGGGAGATTCTGCTAATAACATTATTTAAAAATGTCAAAAATATATATGCATATGGTTACAACAAATCTCTTTCTACCTCTCCTTCAGTTCTTTAAATGGCATGACTTTTGACACTCTGACTTGTTATTTTTCCAGACTCTTTTTATTTCCAGTGTTGTTTTATGATTTTTGGATCTATGGCTTAATTTCCTTCTCAGATTACTTTGTTCTGCTGCACGCACATCTAAGAAGTGGTAAAAGGGGCAAAAATTCTGAATCCTTTCATTTCTGAAACATATTATTCTACCCTCAAATTTAATAGATATTTTGTCTAGAATTAGCAAAAAAAAAAAAAAAAAAACAGTGCTAGGTAAAATGACATCACCCCTTAAAATTTTGAAATTATTATGCTACTATCTGCCAGTATCCATTGGTGCTGATCAGAAATCTGATACCATCTTACCTTGATTTCTGGCAAGTGTCCTGTTGTTGGTGATACTAGTGTTTGTTTCAGTCCCTGGAATTTTTAGTGGTTTCTTTCCATTTTAAGTCCATTTACGAGTCTAGATGCATGTAACATATACTAACTCATTGTGTTGAGCATTTTCATTTCTTTTCCTCTTTCTTGCTAGAACTCTTACTAGTTATACGTGAGGCTTTCTGAATGGCTTTCCTTGCTTTCTTTTCTCTGAGCTATTCTCTTGGTAATATTGTTCTGCTTACAGTAAGATTGCTTCTTTCAAATGATTTATACATCATTGCAAGATAAGCTTTCCCATCTTTAAAAAGAGTATAGCAGAACTGATCTCATAGAGTTGTGAGAGATAAGTGAGCTAACACAGGAAAAGAACTTTTCATGGTGATTATCAGGCAGCAAGCACTATATAAATTTGGGTGAGATTTTGTCTGGGAACTTGCTTCATATATCTAGAACTTTTTGGTTGTGTATTCATATTTAGGTAAGGCCTAAAACAGGCAACTGGGGAGGCCTGTGAACACAGACAAGACTTGATGTATAGCAGGGTTTGGTTTTGTAACAGCCACTATTTTGTTAGAAAATTTCCACTGTAAGTATTTGGCTTCCCAGCCCGAGCCCTGAAGCCCTTCTAATTTTCTAAAGAAAAATCTTCAGACAATTTGCCTGAAGGATAACTCCCTGGTTACCCACAATCTGTGCAATACTTGTACTTCTTTTGTAAGTTTATTGCTAAGTACTTTATTTTATTTTTGATGCTGTTATCAGTGGAACTGTTGTGTTAATTTCATTTTGGAATGTTTATTACTAGTGTAAAGAAATACAAGCAACTTTTATATTAATCTTATATCCTGCAAAACCACCAGACTCAGTATTTTTTCTAATAATTTTTCATGGATCCCTGTAACTTTTCTAATATAAGATCATGTTATCTCCAACAGAGATTACATTATTTCTTCTTCTTCAGCATGAATGCTCTTTATTTCTTTTTCTGGCCCAATATAGTGGCTAGAGTTCTAGCACTGTACTGAATGGGGTGGTAAGAGTGGGCACTCACTTATTCTTTCTGCTCTCAGGAAGGAAGCATCCAGTATTTCACTAGCTAGCATTTTGTTGGATGTCAGTTTTTCACATATTCTCTTTATTGGGTTAAAGAAGTTCTTTTCTATTCCTAAATTTCTGAGGTTTTTATTATGAAGAGATGTTAAATTTTGTCATATGGTCCTTCTATATCCATTTGGGTTGGTTTGGGTATCATTTTGTTAGTGTCTTGTTGGGGAATTTTCTATCTACATTCACAAGGAATATTTGTGTGCAGTTTCTTTCCCTGTACTATTTTCTGGTTAAGGCATAGAATGAGTTAGAAAGTGTTCCCTTTTCTTCCATTTTTGGAAGAATTTGTGAAGGATGAGTATTTGTGATGAGAATTTGTGAAAGATGGCACTCCTCCTCCTCTTCCTTTTCCTCCTCCCCTCCTCCCCCAGATTGTTGCTTCATTTCCAGAGTTCTCCCAGTGTCTGCTTCATTTCCAGAGTTCTTAAAACATTGACTTTGGCAACTTCTGTCAGGTTTTCTTTTTGCTCTCATGTAGGGTAGATTTACGCAGGTTCTCCCTGCAACATTCAGAGTCAGGTTTGACTTGATGGCAGTGGATGGGATACCATTACCAGATTGTCTTGATTATGTAGCCTTATAGTACATTTTAAAATTGAGAAGTGTGAGTTTTCCTACTTTGTTCTTCTACATTATTGTTTTGGCTATTCAGGGCCCCTTGCATATAAATAAGAGGATCACCTTTTCCATTTTTGCAAAGAATGTTTTCGGAAATTTGAAAGAGATTACATTAAATCTATAGATTGCTTTGGTTAGCACTGACATCTTAACATTATTAAGTCTCCTAATCCATGAGTACTGAAGGTCTTCTCATATGCAATGATTTGTAGTTTTCCTTATAAAAGTCTCCAATCTCATTGTTTAGATTTATACATTTCATTATTTTAAATTAAAGTGGAATTGCAGTCTTAATTTCCTATTGTAAATTAAGTCATATTTTTAACCGCCTTTTCAAATTGTTCAGTGCTGCTGTTTAAGACACAATTAAGTGTTGTGTGATGGTATTGTACCTTGTGACTTTGCTTAATTCATTTATTGGCAGTAGTAGATTTCTTGTGGATTTTTTTTGGATATTTTATATTTAATGTCACATCATCTGCGAATAGAGATTTTTTTTCCTTTTTTTATTGACTTGAATAACTATTCTTTTTCAGTTTGGATTATTCCAGACAGAACTTTCAGTAAAATCTTCAGTAGCAGTGGTGAATACTGACACCTTGTCTCATTCTTGATTTCCAGGAGAAAGCTTTCAGTTAGCTTTGGATTTTTCAAGACTGACCTTATTATGCTGAGCAATTTCCTTGCTGTTTCTAGTCAGTTGAGTATTTTTATCTTGACAGTCTGAGTTTGATTTTGTCAAGTACTTTTCTGTATCAACTAAGGGATTACATGGTCTTTTTTCTTTTGTTCAACTAAAGTAGTATATTACATTGATATCATTAATATTACATTCAAGTAAAGTTTTGCTGAAGATTATTCAAAAGTGATTACATCAGTACATTGACAGCGAACTACCAGAAATTCAATCTAGATTTGGAGGAGAATGTGGAACCAGATATACCATTGCTGATGTTAGATGGATCCTAGATGAAAGCAGAGAATACCAGAGAGTTGTTTACCTGTGTTTCATGAAATATGCAAAGGCATTCTACTGTGTGGATCATAACAGATTATGGATAACATTTCAAACAATGTGAATTTCCAAACACTTAATTGTCCTCATGAGGAACCTGTACTTAGGTTAAAAGGTAGTTGTTCAAATAGAACAAGAGAATACAGTGTGGCTTAAAGTCCTGAAAGCTATTCATCAAGGTAGTATCCTTTCACCATACTTCTTCAATCTGTATGCTGAATAAGTAATTTAAGAAGCTGCCCTGTATGAAGAAGAAAGTAGCATCAGTTTTGCAGGAAGACTCATTAACAGCCTCTAATATGAAGATGACACATGCTTGCTTGCTGAAAATGAAGAGGACTTGAAGATTTTACTGATGAAGATCAAAGACCACAGCCTTCAGTATGGACTATGCCCTACCATAAGGAAAACTAAAATCCTTACAAGTGTTGAAAAGCACAGAGGTCACTTTAAGAACTAAGGTGCTCTGTCTGACCCAAGCCTTTTCTTTCTGAGATTCCCATAATTCATATTTTGTTTTGCTTGATGGTATTACCTAAGTCTGCTAGGCTGTATTCTCTTTTCTTCTTCTTCTTCTTTTTTTTTTTTTTTGCTCCTCAGAGTTGATCATTTTAATTGTGCTGTCTTTGAGCTTTTTTTCTTGCTGTTCCAAATCTGCTGGTGAAATCCTCCAGTGAATTTTTAATTTCAGTTGTTGTTTGCTTAACCTTCAATAATCTTACTTTCTTTTTATAGTTTCTATTTCTTTATTGATAATTTCATTTTGTCATGAATTGTTTTCCTGATTTCCTTTAGTTCTTTGTCTATGTCTTTATTTAGTTTTTTGAGCATATTTAATCTTGTTGCCTTAAACTATTCTAGTCTATAAATTATCTGAAATTCCATAGGGATGATTTTTCCAGTTTATCTTGTGCTTCTGAATATGATATCTTTTTCTGATTATTTGTACACCTCATTATTTCTTTGTTTATTGAACAATATAGTAAAGGGTTTTCCAATAAGGGTGTCCTATTTTTGATGGCTCACAGTGGCCATATTTGTGAAGCTGTAGTGACCATATTTATCACTTTCTTTGATGTCTTGACAAATAACCATGAAAAGTTACATGATTCCAAAATGCATAGAAATTATTAGTTTATTATTAAAACGAGTGTTCTGTTCACCATTCTGTGCATTACATGAAATTTATGATACTCATAATCCTTCCACAGTTAATTAAAAAATTGAGAAAACCAGGTCTATCACCAACCAGATGATCCAGTACATCAACTAACCACACATTACACGGAAAACATAGCCACCATTCTACCAGAGTGTACAGAGAATCCATCTCAATCGATTCCTCACAAAGCACGAGAACTATACTTCTCATTGACCATGAAATTTGACCGATTTTTCATCTGGACTTGAAGCTTTACCCTTATAAAAATTTTTTAACTTAAGAACTGAAGTCCAACAACCATAAATTGTGCCATACATTTGTTTACTGGACTCTAGAACAATTGGAAGTTGACCCCGCTTTTGGCCGAAAAATCACCTTTGGTGAGGAGGCTCATTTTGGGATGAACGGCTTTGTTAACAAACAAAACTGTCACATATGGAGTGATGAGAAACTAATGGAGAACCAAGAACATCCACCTCATCCCCCCAAAGTTACCATTTGGTGTGGGTTTTGGTCCGGTAGAATCATTGGCCTTTATTTTTTCCAAGAGGAACAAGGAGAGGCTGTGACTGTCAATGGCAGAAAATATCAGACTATGATAAGTGATTATTTTTGGCCCCATTTGGAAAGTGCTGTGTGGCCAGAGTTACCCAGAGTTCTTTTCCACACATCATGCCATCAAATGTAGTTCAAAATAATAAAGCAATAAAAATTATATCATTTACACAACTTGCTTTATTTAAGTTCAAAGATTGGACACCCTTATTGGAAGACTCTTTGTGTTAAGTCCAAAATTCTTATTCTTCTCCTTTTCCAAGATCTAGATTTTTAATTTTGAAGGATGTAATATTCCATATCAAACCAAAAAGTCAGTCATTTGAATCCACCAGGTGTTCCTTGGAAACTCTATGAGGTAGTTCTACTCTGTCCTATAGGGTTGCTATGAGTCAGAATTGACTCAACAGCCATCAGTTTGGTTTGTGTTTAATGTTGCATTTTCTCATTGACCTCCCATAGCCATTTTTTCAATTACAGCCATCACGGACGTCTGTGGACACAAAAGACACTGTTCTCCAGTCTGTCCAGAGAATTCTCTGTATTTCAGGAGGAGTGGTACCACTTCCAGTCCTTATAAATTGACTCAGTGCCTGGTCCTTTGATACTTAGCCTGATTTTGCAGTACAGTTTAGGATCATCCCTGTAAGAAAGCACAAATTCTTCTTAGATATTGTTTGCACACTTATTTCTTTCTGTGCATGCATGTGATTTTCTACTTTCCTGTATACATACTGTTTTTGAAATCTCCAAATTCTAAAGGTAATTGTCATTATAGCCACTTCATCAATCTTCAGGCAATAATTGTATGCTCTTTTCAGAGTGTGTAGCCACAGGTATCTACAGGTTATCTAAGACTTTGAGCATTGCTCACCAGTCCTTCCCACCCTACATAAACTCTTAAACACAAACAATAACTTTTAGCTAAATCTGATATGCTCACTAAAGAATCAAAGACCAGGCCTTTTCTCTAAGACCATGGTCTACATCACTTTAAGATGGCCAAGCTCCTCTACTGGGACGGAGAAGGGGTATAGCCAAGCAGAGAACTTTAGCTTTCTTGTTAAATATAAAACTCACCTTTTTCATGATTCAACATTTGTTCACTTGTTGCAACCCTCTGACTACTTTTCAGAATTCTTGTAAAGTTGTTTTCCTTGGAAATGCTGGGGGTAAACATAAGCATGCAATTGCTTGTGCCACCATCTTCCACAAAGCCCTCTGTGTCATATTTCTCATATGGAAAATATGACCCAGATGCTTCTAGAAACTTATGCAGCTAAAATTTTCCAAAGTATTTTAAAAAAATGGGAGATGTCACAAATAACTTGTATTCATTTATTTTGAACTTATTACAACACATCCCAAATCTGATTTTCACTAAAACTCCTTATGTTGAAGTCTGCTATCTTATTTATATTTCTTAGCTTTTCTTCTTCATCTCAAATCACTGCCCTCTATGTCAGTCTCATCTATCCAATTACACTTCCACATGGGTATTAATAATTATCTAAAATTTTCCATTGCAAATTAGACTCCTAATCTTTTCAACCCTCTGACTTTGATTACAATGCTATATTGCCAGTTGCTCAGGTCAAAATATATGACATAATCTTTGACTCTACATCTTTTCTCAGATTCTGTATTTGACACTTCAGCAAATTCTATTAGTTCTACCTTCAAAATACATCCAGAATCTATCTGATCCTTCTTATACTATCACAGCTGTCTTCTTGGGTTAAGTCACTCTTAACTTTCATTTGGATAACTGGAATACCCTCTTATAATTGCCTATACAGCATCCAGAATAAAGCATTATTTAAATAATTTATTTTTTTGTTGTTGCTGTTGAGAATATACATAGCAAAACATATACTATTTCAACAATTTCTAAATGAATGATTCAGTGACAATGACTCCATTCTTCAAGCTATCCAACCATTCTCACTTTATCCACAGTGGTAGCCAGGCATTCTCCAGTTCTTCTGGTCTCATAAAAAAAGAGGTAGTTATTCATGTAAGCAATTATCCACAGATTCCATATCTTCCTCCTGTTTCTGACTTTCTTTCTTCCTCTATTGCTCCAGGACGATAGACCAATTGTTGTATTTTAGATGACTTCTCACAAGTTTTTATGACCTCAGGCCCTATACAACAAATTAGAAAATAGAACAGAAAGACTAAACAACTTCTTAGGCCAATTAGCTGGGATGTGCAATGAAACCATGACCACTAAACCAAGGAATTAAATCCTATGAGGTGTTTGGTTGTACATAAAATGTCTTAGAAGTGACCCTTGTGTGTGTGTGTATGCAATTGTCATAAGTATATCTATCATATAACTTCAGTCTATCCAACTTTCTACATATATACAACTTGACAATAATTACATTAATCAGCTATGCAATCCTACCCTTAATCCATTTGATTTTTTCACCGCAATAATACTTTTTAAATATGTCAGATTATGTTACTCTTTGGCTTAGAACCTCCTAATTTCCTCTGAATATAAGATAAAGTTTTTACTATGGACTACTACAGGCACTCAACTATATTTGATAAAAGAAGGGGTTATTATTCCCTACCTTTGGTGGATATTTAGCTAACCAAACACATAGAACAATATTTGGGAACATGATAGGCACTCAGTTGTATCTAGTAAAGGAATGAATAGTTTATACATTTTATAGACATTTTAGTTATAAAATGCTGTTTGTTTTTTTTTACTTTATTGGGTACAAATTGGAAAAATGTAATCAAGAACATTTTCTAGAAAATTTTCTTGTATGACTCAAGAGATTTAACCCACTATAAACCTACTGTCGTCAAATCAATTCTGACTCATGATGATCCTATAGGATAGAGTAGAACTGTCCAGTAGAGTTTCTAAGGAACACCTGGTGGATTTGCACTGCTGACATTTTGGTTAGCAACTATATCACTTAACCAACATGACACCAGGATTTTCACAAGAGATTTAGTACTTACTATCAGAAGTATGAAAACTCTGGTGGCATACTAGTTAAGTGCTAGGTCTAATAAAGAAAAAACATCAGCAGTTTGAATCTGCCAGCCAGGCACTCCTTGGAAACTATATGGAGGAGTTTCTACTCTGTCCTACAGGGTCGTTATGAGTTGGAATTGACTTAGAGGCAGTGTGTTTGTTTTTCTCTTTAATAGAAGTATAGGATTCTTCCATTTGGCCTTTAATGAGTCTAAAATGTGATCAGCTGCAAAACCATTCACACATACAGACATTTATGCCTTTGTTTTGAAAAAGTGGTAATTGAACTTATTCAGTATAACAATAAAATAAGTTAATAATGCTCTTAACAGTTATGAAAGTGACAATAATTAATGGTTAGAGGTATAGAAATTTGGGGGTGGAGTCAAGATGGTATACTAAACACATGCCTCCTTAAATCCCTCTGGAAACCAAAGCCTAAACTGATAATTAAAGTGAGCCTTCTGGACTCATAGTGAGCCCTAGGACATGGAATAGGGCTTGTCTATTTAGTCTCCACACCACTGAGCGTGAAACTTCTTCTTTCGCTGACCCCCGACCTTGTTGAGTCCCGGCTCTTGCAGACTGAAGGTAAATCGCAATTTTAACTGTTTTATTCTCTGTCTTAGATGGCGGGAGGGGCTGAGGTGAATGACAACAAGGCTCAGACACACTGCTGATGAGATCAGAGATCAGAGTCACCATATTTTGAGAGCATTGCCTTGGAATCTGTGCAACTTGGCACCTCTGACCTCTGTCTCTCTCTCGGAATCTCCGAATCTCCACCATTGACTAGCCTTTTCCAAGGTAACGACGGAGCTTGTGGGGTTCCCCATCTTGATTCACTGGGAGACAGAGTTGCCTATACTGAGGCCTCAGCTGGGTCTAATTCCCAGGCTGGGATGCAGTGCCTGCCTGGAGAGAGCTTTTCCAGCAATAAAGCAGTGTTTGGTATAGAGGTGTTTACTTTGTTAGCAGGGAAGAAGGACTTGCACAACTGAAAGACTGACTAACTTTGGATGCTGTCAGATACCTTTTTCCTTTCAATAGAGAAATAACTGCAGTGCAACCTGATGGCTTCTATTCCAGCCTTTACTGTCTCACAATACACAGTAACAGCTGATGGCTCCCTAGTGATTCTGTAAGTGGGGTTGTGTCTTAGCCAATTAGGAGGTAGAGCTGCTACCCCAGAGATTCCACTGAGCCAAATCACTGGAGTATATAGAATTGTCTGGTGATCAACTTTCTTTTCAGACAGATCCTGATAAAGTAATGCCAGAGAAACAAAGCAACATCCACATGCCCCTAAAGCAACAAACTTTGGACCAGAATATTAAGAAGAATTTACCTATGGCTTCAGAAGGCCCACAAAAGGAAGATCCAAAGAAATTCCCAGATGAAGAAGGCTTTCTGAAACTATCGAAGGGCAAGTACAAAAGAATTACATAGAGAGCCCTTCTAGACCTTGTACAAAATGCAGCAGAGCAAAACGAAAAATTAAGCAAGCTGTTCAACCTGATGAAACACCGGTACTCTGAAATCCAACAGATAAAAAACAAAATAAAAGAAATAGAAAACTCAGCTCAAAGCAAAAAAACAGAACTGAACAAATGGAAACTAGAGCTACTAACTCCAGCATGTATAAGGAGAAATCAGAAAAAAAGAAACAAGAAAAATGAAGAAGCATTAAGAAGCATGTGGGACTCTATTAAAGAAACAATCTATCATTAATTGGAGTTCCTGAACAGGGTGGGACACCCGAGAACACAGAGTATTGTGGCTGAGCTGCTGACAGAAAACTTCCAGAAATTATGAAAGAAGAGAATATAGATATCCAAGATGCATATCGAATGCCACTCAATATATATCCCTAAAGAAAGATTCCAAGACATATTATAATCAAGCTTAACAAAGTGAAACATAAGCAGAAACTCTTAAAGGCAGTAAGACTCAAAGTAAAGCCAACGTTCAGAGAGGAAACCCTGTAGACTTTCATCTGATTTCTCAGCAGAAATGATGCTAGCACAGAAACAATGGGATGACACATTCAAAGCCTTGAAGGAGAACTTCCAACCAAGAATTAGAGATCCTGCAAAACTATCTTTCAAATATGAAAATGAAATCAAGACAGTCACAGATAAACAGAAACTCAGAGACTTTGAAAAAACCAAACCAAAGCTACAAGAAAAACTGAAAGAAGCTCTTTGCTTAGAAGAACAAAACCATTAATTTTGTATTTTAGGAGGAAATACAGGACACATCATCCAGAAACCTACTCAGGGAAGGCTCCAAACTCAATCAAAGTTATAATATTTCAAGAAGTGATCCAGTGATCATATCATGAAAACTACAGTGTTATCATATTAAAAAGAGGGGTGTAGTCAGTCACTATAGTCCTTCCAGATGGAGAGGACGTTAATAAGGCTTGTAGTAGTTAAAACTGGATTTAAGCATAGACTTTTAAGGGAGATCACAGGGGCAACCACAAAGCACAATAAAGACGCAACATATCAAATCAAGAAACGTAATACAGGAGTCTCAACAACCACAAAACCAACACTGAAAAAGGTGAAAAATCAACTTATAAAGAATGTCCCAGGAGATAACACCAAGAAGAGAGAGTACATCAGCACAGAAATAAATACATCAAAATGACAGCACTAAACACATACCTATCAATAACTACATTGAATGTGGATGGACTGAACACTCCAGTAAAGAGACAATGAGTGGCATCTTGGATCAAAAGACATGATCTGTCTGCATGTTGCTCACAAGAAACTCACCTTAGACTTAAAGATATGAACAAAATGAAAATTAAAGGATGGAAAAATATACATCAAGCTAACAATACACAAAGGAGAGCAGTTGTGGCAATATCAATCTCAAATAAAATAGATTTTCATGCAAAATCCTCCATCGTGGACAAGGATGGTCACTATTTGTTGCTGAAAGGTTCAGTATGCAAGCAGGACTTAACAACATTAAGTATTTATGCACCCAATACTAGAGCATCTGAATACAATGAAGAAACACTGAATACACTCAAAAACAAGATAGATCACTCCACAATAATAGCAGGAGACTACAACACGCCACTCTCAATGTTGGACAGATCGTCTAGAAAAAAAGCTCAATAAAGACACAGAAGGTCTTACTGCCACAATTAACCAACTAGACCTCATCAACATATACAGAACTTTCTATCCATCAGCAGACAACTAAAACTTCTTCTCCAGTGCACAAGGAACATTTTCCAGAATAGCCCATGTGTTAGGAAATAAAACAAATCTCAACAAAATCCATACCATTGAATTATTGCAAAGCACCTTCTCAGACCACAAAGCCATAAGAGTAGAAATCAATAGCAGAAAAAACATAGAGAGAAAGCGCAACTCACAGAAATTGAATATCTTGCTCAAACAGCCATGGGTTGTAGAAGAAATCAAGGATAAAATAAAGAAATTCATGGATTCCAATGAGAATGAAAACACTTCCTACCAGAACCTATGGGATACAGCCAAAGCAGTGCTCAGAGGTCTGTTTATCTCCATAAATGCACACATCTAGAAGGAAGAAAGAAACTGAATCAAAGAACTAACCCTACAGCTTGAACAAGTAGAGAAAGAGCAACAGAGGAATCCCTCAGTCACCAGAAGAAAACAGATCATAAAGATTAGAGCAGAGTTAAATGAATTAGAGAATAGAAAAACAATTGTAAAAATTGAAAAGACCAAAAGGTGGTTTTTTGAAAAGATCAACAAAATTGACAAACCATTTGCTAAACTTACTAAAGAAAAACAGGAAAGGAAACAAATAACCCAAGAAAGAAATTAGAGGGGAGTTGTCATAACAGAGCCAACAGAAATAAAAAATACCACAACAGAATACTACGAAAGACTGTACTCTAACAAATTTGAAAACCTAGAGGAAATGGACAAATTCCTTGATTCATATCACCTACAAAAATTATCACAAGGTGAAGCAGAACAACTTAATACCATCACAAAGAAAGAGATTGAAAAAGTCATCCAAAAACTATCCATCAAAAAAAAATCCCTGACCCAGATGGCTTCGCCACAGAATTCTACCAAGCTTTTAGATATCTCCAGTATTACTGAGACTATTTCACAGCATAGAAAGGGATGGAATACTACCAAATTCATCTTATGAAGCCAGCATAACACTGATAAAGCCAGGGAAAGACTCAACAAAATAGGAGAACTACAGACCAATATCACCCATCAATCTAGATGCAAAAATCTTCAACAAAATGCTTGCTGATAAAATACAACAGCATATCAAAAAAATAATTCATCATAACCAAATTGGATTCATACCAGGAATTCAAGGCTGGGTCAACATCAGAAAAACAACGTGATCAACTACATAAGTAACACAAAAGACAAGAATCACCTGACTTTGTCTGTTGATGTAGAATAGGCATTTGATAAAGTCCAACACCCATTCATGCTGAAAACTCTCAGCAAAATAGGAATGGATGGCAAATTCCTCAATGACGTATGAGTCATTTACACAAAGCCAACTGCCTATGTCATCCTGAATGAAGAGAGACTGAAACAACTCCCCTTGAGAACAGGAACTAGACAAGGATGCCTACTCTCACCTCTCCTATTCAACATAGTACTAGAAATTCTAGCCAGAGTAATTAGACAAGACCAAGAAATAAAGGGCATTTGCATCGGCAAAGAAGAACTAAAAATCTCCCTATTTGCAGATGATACGATTGTATACACAGAGAATCATAAAGAATCTGTAAATAAACTACTCAAACTGGTAGAAGAGTTCAGCAAGTCTCAGGATACAAGATAAACATAAGTAAATCAGTAGGATTCCTTTATACCAGCAAGATTATTAAGGAAGACATCACCAAGTCAATACTATTTACTATAGACCCCAAGAAGATAATATACCTAGGAATAAATCTAACCAGAGAAGTAACAGACCTTTACAAAGAGAACTACAAGACCTTACTACAAGAAACTAAGAGAGACTTAAATAAATGGAGAAACCTACCCCGCTCATGGATAGAAAGACTTAACATTGTGAAAATGTCTATTTTACTCAAAGCAATTTACTTATATAACGCAATCCCAATATAAATTTCAGTGACATTTTTTAATAAAATAGAGAAAAATATCACCGACTTTGTTTGGAAAGGGAAGAAGCCCTGGATGAGCAAAACACTTCCGAAGAAGAACACATGGGAGGCCTTTTACTACTTGACTTGAGAGCCTAATACACTGCCACAGTTGTCAGAGCAGCCTGGTACTAGTACAAAAAGAGACAGATACATCACTGGAACAGAACTGAGGCCCCAGAGATGACACCATCCTCCTATGAACAGTTGATATTTGACAAAGGCCCTAAGACATTAAGCTTGGGTAAAAGCAACCTCTTCAACAAAAGTTGCTAGTAAAATTGTTTATCCATCTACAATAAATTGAAACAAGACTCATATCTCACACCTTATTCAAAAACCAACTCAAACTGGATAAGAGGCCTAAATATGAAATCTAAAATGATAAAGCTCATTCAGGAAAATATAGGATCAACAATGGAAGTTTTAATACACAATGTAGACAAACTTCAAAATCTGACAAACCAACCACAATATCAGAAGAGAAAATAGATACATGGGAAATATTAAGAATCAAACACTATTATTTATCTACTGATAAAGACTTTATCAGTAGAATTAAAAGACCACCCACAGAATGGGAAAAGATAAATAATCCAATTGAGCAATGGGCAAAGAGATGGACACACACTTCTTTAAAGAGGAGATCCAGGCAGCCAAAAAAACACATGTGAACATGCTCACAATCATTAGCTATTAAAGAAATTCAAATCAAAACTGTGATGAGATACCATCTCATCCCACCAAAGTTGACCGTGATCCAAAAAATGCAAAACAGCGAACGCTGGAGAGGCTGTGGAGAAATTGGAACTCTCCTACACTGCTGTAAAATGGTGCAACCTCTTTGGAAAGCAGTCTGGCACTTCCTTAAAAAGATGGAAATAGATACACCATTTAACCCAGTAATTCCACTGCTTAGAATATATTCTACAGAACCAAGGCCATTCACACCAGCTGATACACACACACAGAATGTTTATTGCAGCACAGTCCACAATAGCAAAAAGATGGAATCAACCCAGATGCCCAACAACAGAGGAATGGATAGGTAAACTATGGCATATACAGAGCACTATGCAATGATGAAGAACAATGATGATTTTAGGAAACATCTCATAATCTGGTTTCCACTGGCGGACATTATGTTGAGTGAAAGCAGTCAGCAACAAAAGGACAAATATTGTATGAGATCCCTACAATAAGAACTTAGAGACAGACTCATGCATAGAAGACTCTTTGATGACTGCAAGGGTGAGGGGGGAGGGAAGGAGAAGATGGATTCTAGATTAGATAGTTGATAGAAATTTGATTGGGTGAAACCAGTGACAGCACACGTTAGAAAGAAGATTAATTTTAAATGGACTTCAACATAACATGATTACTCTTCCCATCTTAACCCAATTTCACAAGGACGGAGTAGCTTGAGCAGGCCCAGGGACCATGCTCTCAGGGGAAATCAAGGCCAATTGACATAACTAGCATTTGCTAAGAGAGTCTTCTGCACCCCAAATTGGTGAGTGGCATCTGGGGTCTTAAAAGCTGCCAAGCTGCCATCTGAGGTACACCAAATAGTCCCAAGTCAGCAGGAACTGATGATCTCCAACGACCAAAAGACACTGGGCAAAGAGAACCCAGAAGACAGAGAGACCCATGTGAGTGGGTAACTACATTGACATGTGACCAGGAGAACCGGATGATGCCCGGCCACCACCAGTGATAGCCATGATGGGACTCACAAAGTTGAGTCTCACAGACAACATGAAAATAAAAAGGGGTGGACCCTGAGATCTCCATTAAAAGACTGAAATCTATGGTCCATGTGCTTCAGGTTTCCCCTGTGAGCATGGCCCACAAATCATAATGGAGGTCAACTCTTCAGACAGGAATGGATTGGACTTGGTGACCCAGAGCAACCATATCATGTGTGCACTATATGGTTCTATGCATCTATAGGATGTCATCCAGCTCACCTCTTACTGGAGGCAGGGGAGAGGGTGGAAAGGATGGGATAGGAGATTTTTAGGAGGACATGACATGTACAGAATGGAGAAGAGGAGTGTGCTATTGTTGCTCATTGGCGGATATGAAAATTTATATGAGATTGTATATTCTCACTCAATCATAATAAAAAATATACAAATTTTTAAAAAGTATAGAAATTTGTGACTACAAAGATAAAACTGACACTAAGATAAATTATTGTTTCAACATATCATAACAGCATTTACTTTAAGATTAAATTCTTTTAAGGCAGTAATGAATCAAAATTAAATTTATAAAATTAACTACAGTGTTTGAAGTACATGGACCATTGTATTACATGAATTGTTTCAGACTTATAGCTTAATTGGAATTTGAATGTGTAAACTTTTGGAAACCTGAAAGCAAGTCAATGTGTAGTATTAGTCAAAAACTGGAACTAGATATGAAGGCTAGATGGTTTATTCTAGAGGTTCATACATAGAAATATAGTTCAGATTTTGAATGTAGGCCTGAAATCAGAAAGTCTATTCATGAAGGAAAGACATTTGATGGTAGGATCCAAGGTACATGTCCAAAAGTCAATAGCTAGGTGAAGTTCCAGGGAGCTAGCAAGAGCAGCAAGGATTAATGAGCAATTCAATGTAAACATTTGCAAAACAGTCATAAAATGATTAGCATATGAAACATTAAGTCATTAGGAATATTGACAAGGAGGAAAGGATGTTCTTGAACAACAAGGACAAGCAGTAGGAGCACCAGTTACTGGTAACTTGGTTTTCAGAGAAGAAATTTAATTGAAGAACCGGAGGGCAACAGAAAAACAAAGTACTGGAAAATGATGACCACAACCAGATCATTCCTGATGGTAAACCAGCAAATTCTCATCTTTGTGTTTTCTGCAGAGGTTCTAGACTAAGGGAACCATTCATTTCATTGCGGGCAACAAGAATAAATCACATGAATGGTGGATGAGAAGACATAAATGATAGCTTAAAAATCCGAGAAATGAGCATCTATCAAAGGCACAACAATCCCTATTCACTTCCAGTGACAAAGAAACAAAGAAGTCAGGAATATGAGGAGGATGTGGAACGTGTGGCTAGTACCTCCATGAACAACTGTTTCCTTCACCATGAGAACAGAACTGGATGGTGCTCAATTACCATTCCTGAACATTCTGATCAAAAATTCAATAGAATCTTATAAAAATTCTGATGTAACAAGGGAAAACGCAGAAGTTGAAGTTTTCATGAACTAGACTTTCTGGAACCATGGAGGCTGGATAAACCATTGAAACTATTGCCCTGAAATAATCTTTAAACTTTAAACCAAAGTTATTCCCTTAAATATTCTTAAAATAAAACAATAGTTTAGCTTAACTAGTCAAAAATGTCTACCTTGAATATTATGCTGCTCCAAGATCTATCTATAGGGATGATGTTGGCTACAGTAACTCAGAAGATTAGATAAAAACTTTAGGGGCCAGGAAGTGTATGTTAATAGGGAAACGACTACTCAGAATAAGAGGATGAGAATAGTTGCACAGCTCCAAGAACATAGTCAGTGTCATTGAAATTGTTCAGGTAGAAACTGTTAAATTGAAGTATGTTTCTTTGTGTATTTTTTTAACAGCAAAAATGAAATAAATATAATTGCCTTAAAAATCCAAAGTGTGAACCTCAGGAAAGACATCAGTAACAAGTTAAAAGGGTGTCATGGGGCTATGCTCTTGGAGTTTCTACAGTCTCTGGGAGATTGAATTTTCTACATTTTTTTCCACTTCTGTGTGGGACCCTCTATTGCGATACGTGTCAGAGCAGTCACTGACAGTAACTTGGCACCATCTAGTTGTGCTGAACTGTCTAATGTGGTCCTTTAGTCCTTTGAACTAATCTTTCCCCTGTGTTTTTGGTTTCTTTCATTCTCCTTTGCTCTAGATGGGTGAAACCAGTAAAGCATCTTAGATGGCCACTCACAAGCTTTAGAAATCCCAGGTGCTACTCACCGAAGTAGGATGTAGAACATTTTCTTTATACCCTACGTTAGACCATGGTTCCCAGCCTCCAGCCTAATAGATAACTAACTTTTAAAGATAGCACACATACACTTGCAAAAATCACAGACAAATCTCATTTAACAATGTAAATATCAGGATGCTTAGTAAACTACCAGCAAATAAAGTTCAAAATATATTAAGACATTATTACCTGTATTACATTCTTACTTCTGCTGTGATGGTTAAGACTGTGGGTCAACTTGGCTATGATTTGTAAGAGGTTTGTAGTTATGATGTAATTTGGTAGTTATGTAACAATGTAATCAACTCTATGGTGATATTGCTATGAGCAGCCAATCAGTTAAAAGAGGGGCTCCTTGGGGGATGTGGCCTGCCTTCAGTATATAAATGGATATTCCAACAAGGTTCTCCCTCTGGATCCTGCATCCAGTTCATCATTTGACTTCTATTTCTTGGAACTTGAGCTAGTAGCTTACCTGTCAGTTTTGAAGTTCATCAGTCTCCACAACCTTGAGCCAGCTGTCTGCCATCTAACCTTCCAATCAAAGGGTTTGTCAGCCCCTGTAGCTACATAAGTCAGAAAAAGTCTCCAGCCTGATTTCTGACCTATGGATGTGGGACTTGCCAGCCTCTACAACCATGCAAACTATTTCCTTAAGATAAGTCTTTGTCTCTGTGTCTCTGTCTCTCTCTATAAACACACACACACACACACACACACACGCACACACGCACTTCACTGGTTTTGTTTCGCCAAGGAATCCAGCCTAAGACACTTACTGTAACAAATTACTGAAAATGTAGTGGCTTAAAAAAAGTTGTATTATAGTTCTGGAGGTCAGAATTCTGACTTAGTTTCTCTAAGTTAAAACCAAGGTTGCAACAGAATTGCATTTCATTTGGAGGCTTTAGAAAAGAATCTAGTTTCCTTATCTCTTCTTCCAGAAGCCTCCTGAATACCTTAACTCCTCTTCAATGTTCAAAGCCAGCAGTATAGCATCTTCTCTTCTCCCTTCTGCTTCCATCCTTACATCTTCTCTCTCTAACGCTGATCCTCTTCTTTCCCTTTATATTCACACTCCCCTTGCCATTACATTAAGACCACAAGGGAATATGGGGTAAGCTCCCCATTTCAAAATCCTTAACTCAGTCACATCTAGAAAGTTCCTTTTACAATGTAACATATTACAGGTTGTCAAGATTATGATATGAACATCTTGGGCAGGAGTAGGAGCATTACTTAGTATATCATAAGACCCATTAAGATTTATTTCAGGAATACAAGGACGACTCCATAACACTACTAATGTTATTTCCTATATTAATAGATTAGAAAAAAACATAATTTCCAAACCCACTAAAAAAAAAAAAAAACTGCCATCAAGTTGATTCTGACTTGTGGCAACTCTTTAGACACAGTAGAATTGCCCACTAGAGTTTTCAAGGAGCATCTGGCAAATTTGAACTGCTGATATTTTGGTTGGCAGCTGTGGCACTTCACCACTACACCATCTGGGTTTCCTCTGATTTCCATAGATGAGGAAAAATCTTCAGCAGAGACGAACATCCACCCTTTTTAAAGCCACTCAATAAAACAAGAATGCATACCTAGTTAACACGACAAAGAATATTTACTACAGTTGAAACATCAGTTTTTTACTTAGGGAGGATACACTGTTTTCACTAAGATTGGAAATACATCCATAATGTCTACTATAACCTGTGTTATTCACCATTATATGACAGCTTTGATGGCCTTTCCAGGAAAAGAGTTCCAAAATTGCTTTGAAGGGTGGACTAGGCACTGGCACCATTGCATAGCTTCTCAAGGTGACCATAGTGATACTCAAGAATGAGGTATGTAGTACTATTTCTAGGATGAGTTTGTGAATTTAATTAGCAGACCTCATAAAACAAAAGAATCACATGAGCATTTCAGTTGATGAAAAATAAAGCACTCAAAAAAGTCCAACAGCAAATTCTGATAAAAAAAACTTTCAATAAAATAGGAATAGAAGGAAAATTTCTCAACATAATAAAAGGCATCTCTGTAAAACCAACAGCCAACATTCCCAAAAGAGAGAAGCTGAAAACATTCCCTCTTAGAACAGGAAGAAGACAGATGCCTTTTATCACCACTCCTATTTAATATTATGTTAAAAGTCCTATCTAGAGTAATAAGGCAAGGAAAACAAATGACAGCCAAATTAGTAAGGAATAAGTAAAACTATCCCTAAATGTAGTTGACACCATGCTATGTATAGAAAACCCAAAAGACTTTGCAAGAAACTGCTGGAACAAACATAAAAATACAACAGACTAGTGGGACATAAGACAGACCAAAGAATCAACTGGATTCCTGTACATCTGTAAAGAGACCTGTGAAAAGGAAATCAGAAAATCAATAACATTTATAACAGCCACTTAAAAAAAAAACAAAATACACAGGAATCAATCTAACAAGGAATGTAAAAGGCCCATACAAAGAAAATTACAAAACACCACTGCAAGAAACCAAAAGAAACCTACTTGAATGAAAACATACGCAATCTCACTGACAGGTAGATTCAATATGTGAAAATGTCAATTCTACCCAAAGAATTCTACAAGTACAATGCAATTCCAGCCCAAACAGCAACAACATTCTTTAACAATATGGAAAAACTAATCATTAACTACATATGGGAAGTGAAGAGGAAGTAGATTAAGTACGGCAATACTGAGCTAAGAGGCCTCACGCTACCTGATTGCAGAATCTACTGTAGTTACAGCAGTCAAAATAGTCTGGTACTGGTACAACGACAGCCTTTTTGCTGATGGAACAGAATCAAGAACAGATATAAAAGCATCCACCTATGGTCACCTTATTTTCAATGAAGATGCAAATGGGGGAAAAACAGATTTTTTTTTTTTAACAAAAACTGCTAGCAAAACTGGGTGTCCACCTGTCAAAAAATGAAACAGCATTCATACATCACACCATAACAGAAAAATTAATTCTAACTATATCAAAGACCTAAACTTAAAACCAAAACTATAAAGATCATAGAAGAAAAACCAGGGTCAACACAGAGTCCTTAATATACCACATAAACAGAATAGAAAACATAACTAACAATATACAAACACCAGAAGATACATTAGATAACTGTGATCTAAATATTAAACATTTACACTCATCGAAAGACTTCACTGAAAGAGTAAAAAGAACTTCACCCAAGAAAATATTCAGGCAGCTAAAAGACATATGAGGAAATGTTCACGATCATGGGCCATTGGAGAAATGATCAGTGCAAATCAGAACTACAATGAGATATTATCTCACCCCAATGTTACTTTCATGAATAAAAAACAGGAAATAATAAATAGTGGAGAGGCTGCAGGGAGAATGGAACTCTTATGCACTGCTGCTAGGAATGCAATATGGTATAACTATTTTGAAAAAAGTTATTACACTTTCTTAAAAAACTAGAAATAGAAATACCATATGATCTAGTAATCTCACTCTTAAGAGTATATTCTAGAGAACTAAGCACCATCATGGGAATAGACATAGCACACTCATGTTAACTGCAGTATTATTCATGGCAGCAAAAAATGAAAGCAACCTAACTGTCCATCAACAGATGAATGGACAAATTATGGTACATACATGTAGTGGAATACTACACAACAATAAAGGACAATGATGAGTCTTCAAAACACATTACAACATGGATGAATCTTGAGGGCCTTATGCTGAATGAAATAAGACAATCAGAAAAAGGCCGAAACTGCATGAGATCACTATTATAAAAATTCACGAAAAGGTTTACACACAGAAAGAAACAATCTTTGATGATTGCTTATGAGTGAAGTGGGGAAGGAAAAACACTACTTGACAAAAGAAAAGTGGTAACTGTGGAGAAGAATAAGACAACTCACAGCACTGGAGATATCAGCAAAACTTGACAAAGGCAAAGGAGTAGAACCAGTACAGACACATCCAATCCAGACTCCCTGAGGGACCAAGTTACTGGGCTAAGTACTGAAGTCACTGCTGAGGTTTGTCTTGAGCCAAAGATTAGACAGGCCACTAAAAAAATAATAATAATAAATAATAATACACACTCAACGGCTCTTGGCTTTGGCTTGGCTAATACACATAGCTCAACCATATATATGAGACTTAGTGGACACAACAGCTCAGGGACAAGAACAACAGGGCAGGAGGTGACAGGAAGGCTGCATAAACCCAAGGCTGAGAAGTAGAAAAGTGTTGACACATCACCAGATTTGCAACCAATGTTGTAAAACAATATGCATTTTAATTGTTTAATGAGAAACTAACTTGTTTGGTAAATCTTCATCTAAAGCCAATCCAAGTGCCGTCAAGTTGGATCTGACTCATGTAAAGCACAATATATATTAAGAAAATTTATTGTGTATTGCAAATACTTTTCCAATTGTTTTTCAAAGTTAGAATCATACAGCTGAAAGTTTTCTTCAATAAATGTAAATTTTTTCACAGCTAAACACAATGACTAGTTTTGTGAAGCACTTTGGTGAAAGATATTTTAGTTAGGAACACTACTTAATTGGTACTAATGTACACGTGATGTGTGTCATTAGTGCTGCCGCTGTTTTGACTTATTGGTTGGTAAAAGGAAGCCATTATTTTGAGCAAAGTGAGAAGCATATTTCAGTTAAGTCAATGGTTTACATTTACATTAGCCAGAAACCCTTGTAAGAGAAAGCAGATTGGAATATAATTAATGTAACTCACTATATTACTGCCCACTTTTCATTTAACCTTCTCCAGAAAATCAATTTAAGCAATCAGTTAGTGACAGCTATTTAATCCTTCATTCAAAACTTTAATTCACAAATTTTGTGGGGTTTTATTTGCTTTTATATGTATGTCTGTGTATCTGCATGTAAACTTCAGAGATGTAAGAGAATACTTTGTAATAATTTTCCTATATCTATTTTAAATGCCATCAATAACAAAATTTTCAGAAGAATTATATCTAGGACAAAATAATGTCTTTTACTGAATAGGAATGCAGAATACATAAAGCTTCCTTTTGAAACCTTCTTTGATTTAATGTTTAAGATTGGACATCTGTCTTTAATTTCTTAATTATGTTATATAAGAAATACAGTCTTTTTAAAACCAAACTATAGTTTAGTTCAGCAAGTAAAAAGTATCTGCTTTGAGCATTACAGTCTTTCAAGAAATATTTACATGGAGCTGAAGTGATTGGACCCCTAGGGAGCAGTGAGTTTATGTTACCAGGGCAGGAACCGCTCATAAAGAAAGTGTGAAACCGATGGCACAACTTGATGAGTACACTCAACGTCACTAAAAAGCGCCTCTAGAAATGATTGAATTGTATTTTTACTGTATATTCATAACAACAATAACAAAAAACATCAATCATATAACACTAAAAAATAAAAAGGTAGAGAGACTGACTAGAAACAAGAAGACCAAACAGACATGGTAACAAAATGCAGTGCGCTTGCATTGCTTGGATCCTGATCAAATAAGAATAACAGAAAAACGTTATTAAAAGGCATTGAGGAACAATTTGGGAATTTTAATACGGTTGTTGTATTCAATGGTAAGTTTCCTGGCTGTCAAATTAGTATCGTGAGAATACTCTTGTTCTTGAAAGACCCAACTAATGCATTTGGGATGAAGCATCAAAATGTGTACAGCTTATTTCAAATATATGTGTTTTTAAAGTGCATGCATGTACGAATTCTGAAAATGATAAAGCAAATATGGCAAATCTTAACAACTTCTATATCTAAGTGAATTGTGTACAAGAATTCATTGCCACCGTTTTCAGTTTTCCTAAGCCGTAAAAATTTTCAAAATATTCTGTTGAAGGAGAAAAAAAACTTTTGGAATGAGGAAGGAAGGGATGGAATTGAGGGAGAAACGTACCCTCCTAGTAAATGTCAGATCTTGTAGCAGTCACATCCACACTACTGTCTCACTAAATTTCCCATTACAAACTTTTAAGTAGATATTCTTGTTTTTTTACAAATGAAGACATAGAAGCTCAGGTAAATTATAAAACTTGCTTAAAATCATACGTTTTGCATAGCTGAAAGCTAAATTTAAACCTTCTTCTTTCAAGACTCCAGCTCTTCCCTTCTTTCATTCTATAATGGTGTGGTCAAGGATCTTATCTGAGTGGTTTCAGTCAGGTTGTCAGTCCGCAGCAGAACTGCCAGAGGCCCAGGATGGCCTGGAATGCTAGATACAGTCACAAAGAGCCACCTTTTTTTCTATTAGGAATTTGGCATTTCTCTAACAGCTATTACCTCAAGTCCAACCACTGAAGGAAAGGCAGAAACTGCTGTACCACCTAAAGCACAGAGGGAAACCAGAAGCCATATAGTGTCAAATAAACGAAGATAAGGAATCTTTTCTATTCTATGCTAAAAAAGTTCCCACAAGGTATCAAAGTTTTGTCACATAACATGCTTTAAGGCCTCTGGTGGTATTTAAGTGCATGGCTGCTCACCGAAAAGGTCAGCAGTTCCACTCTGTTCTGCAGTGTTGCTATGAGTCAGAATCAACTTGATGGCAATGGCTTTTTTAAAATCTTTTTGTTAATTTAGATGTGAGTCACAAAACACAAAATCTAATCCTTTAAAATGTACAACTCCATGATTTTTCATGTTTTCAGGGCCTTGCAATTAATTTTAGAACATGTTCATCATTCCAGAAAAAATTTCATACCTATTTATAATTATTCTCTTTTCCTCCAGCCTTGATCCTCATCCCGGCAATGACTAATCTTTCTGTCTCTATAAGTAACTTGCCTATCATGGATATTTAATATAAGTGTAGTCATACAATACACAGTCCTTTGTGACTTATTTCACTCAGCATAATGTTTCCAAGGTTCAGCTACAGTATAACATGCATTGTTATTGTTGCTAGGTGCCACTGAGTTGATTCCAATGCATAACAACATTATGTACAACAGAAGGAAACACTGCTCAGTCCTATGCTGTCTTCACAATTGCCATTACATTTGAGTCCATTATTGCAGCCACTGGAATGGTCCATCTCACTGAAGGTCTTTCTCTTTTTTGCTGACAATCTATCTTAACAAGCACGATGTCCTTTTCCAGGGACTGATCCCTCTTCATGACACGTCCAAAGTATGTGAGATGAAGTTTCTCTATCCTCACTTCTAAGGAGCATTCTGACTGTACTTCCTTCAAGACAGATTTGTTATTTTTTTTGGCAGACCATGATATAGTCAATATTTTTCACTAACAGTATAATTCAAAGACATCAATTATTTTTGGTTTTCTCTTGTTCATTGTCCTGCTTTCACATGCATATGAGACAATTGAAAAGACCACAACTGAGTTCAGGTGCACCTTAGGCCTTAAAGTGACGTCTTTGTTTTTTAATAATTTTGCCCAATGCACTGAGTCATTTGATTCTTGGATGCTACTTCCATGGGTGTTGATTGTGGATTCAAGTAAAATAAAATCTTTTACAACTTCAATTTTTTCTTCTTTTATCATGATGTTGCTTATTGGTCTGGTTGTAAAGGGTTCTATTTTCATTATGTTAAGATATATTCAATACTGAACACTGTTGTCTTTGATCTTCATCAGTAAGTGCTTCAAGTCTTCTTCACTGTCAGAAAGCAAGGCTGTGTCATCTGTATAATGCAGGTTGTTAAGGAGTCTACCTCCAATCCTGATGCTCCATTCTTTTTCATATAGTCCATCTTATTGGATTATTTGCTCAGCATATAAATTGAATATGTATGGTGAAAGGATATAACACTATTGCACAGTTTTTCTGACTTTAAACCACCCATAGCCCCTTGATCTGTTGGAACAGATGCCACTTGATCTATGTACAGATTCCTCATGAGCATGATTAAGTGTTCTAGAATTCCTATTCACCACAAAGTCATCCATAATTTGTTATGATCCACATAGTCAAATATCTTTTTATTGTCAATAAAACACAGGTAGACATCCTTGTGGAATTCTCTGCATGTATTAGCACTTCTTTTCTTTTTGCTGATGAATAATATTCCATTGTATGTAGGTACCACTTGTCTGTCAGTTTGTCATACTGAGGGGATTTGCACGTTGCTGTGATGCTGGAAGCTATGCCACTGGTATTCAGATACCAGCAGAGTCAACCATGGCAGACAGGTTTCCCATGAGCTTACAGACTATTGAAGACTAGGAAGAAGGACTCATCGTCTACTTTTGAAAAGAATTATCCAGAGAAGACCTTATGAATAGCAGCGGAACACTGTTATATATAATGCCAGAAAATGAGCCCCCCTGGGCTGGAAGGCTGGGGAAGAGCTGTTTCCTCAAAGTGGAGTCAAGCTTAATGATGTGGACAGAATAAAGCCTTCAAGACCTTTGTATGCTAATGTGGCATGACTCCAAATGAGAAAAATCAGCTGAAAATATCCATTAAAACTCAGAACATGGAATGTATGAATTATGAACCTATAAAAGTTGAAAATTGTCAAAAATAAAATGGAAGACATAAGCATCAATATCCTAGACATTAGTGAGCTGAAATAGACCAGCATTGGCTGTTTTGAACGGCACAATCATATGGTCTATTTTGCCAGAAATGAAAACTTGAAAAGGAATGTTGTTACATTCATCATCAAAAAGAACATTTCAAGATCTGTCCAGAAGTACAATGTTGTCAGTGATAGGATAATATCCAGATATTTAACAAGCCTATTATTCAAAATTATGCATCAACCACTAGGGTGAAAGGTGAAGAAATTGGAGATTTTGTATCAGCTTGATTGAACACACAAACAGAATGCACTGGTAATTAGTGGTAATTGCAAGGCAAAAGTTGGAAACAAAGAAAAAGGATCAATAGTTGGAAAATATGTCCTTGGTGACAGAAATGATGCTGGAGTCTGCCTGACAGAGTTTTGCAAGACCAATGACTTCTTCGCTGCAAATATCATCTTTCACTAACATAAACAGCAACTATAAGCATGGACCTTACTGGATAGAATACACAGGAATCAAATCAACTTCATCTGTGGAAACAGACCATGAGAAAACTGCATATCAGCAGTCAGAATAAGACCAGGTGCTGACTACAACACAGACCATCAACTGCTCATATGCAAGTTCAAAAAGCCCAAGAGAGCCCAACTATGACCCTGAGTATATCTCACTTTAGTTTAGAGACCATCTCAAGAACAGATGTGATGTGTCAAACACTAATGACCAACAACCAGACAAGTTGGGAATAATGTCAAGAGCATCATCAAAGAAGAAAGCAAGATGTCATTTAAAAGACCAAAAAGAAAGAAAAGGCCAAGTTGGATGTCAGAAGAGACCCTGAAACTTGGTCTTCAACATCAAGTGTCTAAAGCAAAAATGAAGGAGTGACAAAGTAGAAGAACTCAGGAGATGATTTCAAAGGGTGGCTTAAGAAGACAAAATAAAGCATTACAATGACATATGCAAAGAGCTGTAAATAGAAAACCAAAAAGAGGAAGACACTGCATTTCTCAAGCTGAAAGAACTGAAGCATCCAAGTCAAGCCTTGAACTGTCATATTAAAGGATTCTACAGGGAAAATATTAAATAATTCAGGAAGCATCAAAAGAAAATAGTCATTAAACCAGAAAGAACTGGCTAACATTCAACTATTTCAAGCGGCAGCTCATGACCAGAAACCAACAATACTGAAGGAAGAAGCTCAAATTTTGTTGAAGGCATTGGTGAAAAACAAATGTCCAGGAATCGATGGAATATCAATCAAGATTTTTCAGCAAAGAGATGCAGCACTGGAAGTGCTCACTTATCTATGCCAAGAAATGTGGAGGACAGATACCTGGCCAACAGACTATAAGAGATTCATATTTACTACTATTCCCAAGAAAGGTGATTCAGCCAAATGTAGAAATTATTGAACAGTATTATTAATATCATACATAAGTAAAATTTTGTGTTTCAGTGATTATGCAAAGGTATTCAACTGTACAGATCATAAAAAAGTGTGTATAACATTGTGGAGAATGGCAATTCCATAATACTTAACTGTGCTCATGAAGAATTTGTACATGGATCAAGAGACAGTGGTGCAAACAGAACAAGGACACACTGTTACCAGGCAAGGCTCCAGATTCTTGTTACCTGCCACCAAAATAGCTAATCTCTGAGACAGGTATTTGGGCAAGTGATCAAAAGTTTATTCTGCATTCTAGGATGCAAATGGATGGGGGATATTTTTGTCCTCAAAACATGTCCAATTTTTCCAGGCAAGGTTACAGTGTTTAAAGGGAGAAACCACATGCTGATTCAGGGATTCAAATGGGACTTGAGAAGGGGGCTGAATTCCTTCCATCCTTTTGCTTTTCTAGGTCATCCGGGTGATAAAGGCCTCACCTGCTTTGCAGTCTTACAGGCCATCACCCACCATTAAGGAAAACAAAGTGGTGCTAGACATCATCTGGCCAGCAATCTGAAAGAAGAATGCTCAGACACAGATTACTTGCTTGTCTTCTCCAGCCTCCTGCTTAATTTCTTTATCTCTAGTTACAGTATAATTTTCAGGACAAAAGCAGTCATTTATGCCTATGGTTTACCGAATCTTTAGTAGTACCTCCAAAGGTCCCACCCTGGTGAGGCTGTCTTGGGCTCTTGAAATGTGGAGGTCCATCTTTCCCTGCAATTTGGGGGTGGTCCGAAACAATACCTCTCAGGCCTTCAGTCTTAAGCACTCCTCACCCTGGAGATTTTCAGACGCCAGTTTCAACACTGTGTTGTTTAAAGTCAGGAAAGGTGTGCACCAGGGTTATATACTTTCACCATACCTTTCCAATCTCTGCAGAGTAAATAATTCAAGAAGCTGAACTATATTTAAAGGGCTAATAATTGTAAAATATTGATTAAGAATACTTGCCTGATCTCTCAGACTGACTAGAACTAACATAGAGGCTGTAAGGTTTTGTTTTCAGATCCTGCCTAGGGGACTGAGCCAGACAGTATCACCCACCTGGTGACTCCAGACCTTTCAGGATAACTTAACAGTTCCTCTAACAAACACCCACTCCCCTGTGACTCTGGCTCACCCTGTGACTCCAGGCCTTGCCCAAGGACCTGAAACCACTACCCAGATAACACCACAGTTCCTGGACGAGCTGTCTCACGGCTAGCGACTCTCCCTCCCAAGGCACCTGAATAACACCCCTTTCTTTTTCTGTAACTCTTCCTCCTTCTTCCTATAAAAAAACTTCACCTTGAGATGAGATGTTAAGATGTTTTTCATGTGCTAACCCACCATCTTCTCAGATCACCTGCCATTAATTAAGCACAATACCTTGCCATCTGTATGTCTGGCTTTGTGGTCACAGGCAGCACAGAGATGAAACCATCTTTATGGGTTACAATATGAAGAGGAACAAGGCATCAGCGTTGGAGGAAAGCTCATTAACAACTTGTATGATGCAGATAACACAACTCTGTGTGATGGAAGTGAAGATTTGAAACACTTACTGATGAAGATCAAAGACCATAGCCTATAGTAAGGATTATACCTCAACATCAAGGAAACAAAAATCGCCACAACTGGACTAGTAAGCAATATGATGATAAATGAAGAAAGGATTGATGTTGTCAAGGATTTCCTTTTACTTAGCTCCACAATCAGTGCCCATGGAAGCAGCAGTCAAGGGATCAAAAGATGCATTGAATTGGGGAAATCTGCTGCAAAGGGCTTCTTTAAGGTGTTGAAAAGTAAAGATGTCCCCTTGAAGACTAAGGTTCTCCTGATTCAATCCTTGGTATTTTTCATTCATATCATATGCATGCAAAAGCTGGTCAGTGCATAAGTAAGGCAGAAGAATTGACACCTTTGAATTGTAGTGATAGAAAAGAATATTGAATGCACTATGAACTGCAGAAAGAATAGATCTGTTCTGGAAGTAGTACAGTCAGAGTGCTCCCTGGAAGCAAAGGTGGCTAGATTGAGTCTTACATACTTTGGACATGTTGTCAGGAAGGATCAGTCCCGGGAGAAGGACATCATGCTTGGTTGAATGGAGAACCAGTGAAAAAGAGGAAGACCCTTGATGAGATGGATTGACACAATGGCTGCAACAATGGTCTTAAGCGTAAAAACAATTGTGGGCATGGTACAGGCCCGGGCAGTGTTTCATTCCATTGTGCATAGCATTGCTATAAGTCAGAACTTCTGGGAGCCAGCCCCAGCAGGGTTCCAGGACCCCGAAGGGAGGGCACGGCGTCAGCAGGAAAGAGAAAGAAATGAGACAGAGACAACTAGAAGTTTGAAGAATGGCAGCCCCCTAAGGTCTGTCTTTCTTTACTTTTTATAATTGAGGTGACATGATTTGCACCCTAGTTTTTTGATCATGTAAGCTATTGGCAAGCAAGAAACTGACCCCTCGTTACTGGCTAGCAAGAAACTGACCCCTCGTGATCTCTTATTTCTTGTTAATTGTCAAGGCCTTCTAGATAATCGCCCGAGGCACGTGTTTTGTGGTGATAATTGACAGTGAAAACAAAGTTTAACAGTGACAACAAAGTTATGCTTTGAGCTTAATGGTTCTATTCATGCCTCGAGATCAAGGGTACAGAAAGAAGGGTAGACTCCTCAAAGTTTCATTATTTAGCTGTCTCTATTTGCTCCTCCTATGTTCTTATTTTATCTCTCTCTGTGAGGGTAGTCAGTGTCCACCGTCCCCCAACCTTAAGCTGTTCTAAGAAGGATATTTCTTTAGTGTTTATTCATTTGTCATACCAATTATAATAAACTTGGGAGCCTATCTATCTTCCTACTGTAAGGAGTGAGATGTCTATTTCTAAAAGTTGTGTGGAGTGTTGTCCTTGGGAAGCTTCCCAGGGGCTTTCCCGTAATCTTATGTTTCACATGTGGAGGGGGAAGTGCAGTCGGAGGAAGCCAACGGAGCCTGGCCGGCCTCAGTATTCCTGGGCTGAGTGTGTTGTATCAGAATTCATTAAGCCGAGAGGGTTGTAAAACCCTTCTCAGAAAGCATCTTCTTTGGTCCTAGTGTTGGGAGATAACACGGTATTTTTGAGGAAGATTTGTTTAGGGTGCAAAATATCATTAGGGAGAGTCGGCCAAAACATATGTCAAGGGTGAAACGCGTCCACTCATCATCACATAGGCATATAGCTCTGCTCATAGAGGCCTTTGTGGGTAACGGGCCTTGGCACAGAAGCAACTCAACGGCACCTAACAACAAAAACAACAACATTGTCTTAGTTATCTAGTGCTGCTATAACAAATACCACAAATGATTTTAACAAAGCAATATTTCATTCTGCCACAGTGTAGTAGGCTACAAGTCTAAATTCAGGGAGTAAGCTACAGAGGAAGGATTTCTCTGTTGGCTCTGGGGAAGGGTCCTTGTTGTCAGTCTTTCCCGGGACTAGAAGATCCTGAGATGCAGGAACCCCAGGCCCTTTTCAAAGACATAGTCTGCTCTCATTGCTGTTTCTTGGTAATATAAGATCCCCAAATCTCTCATCTATGTTCTTTCTTTTGTATCTCAAGAGATTGCTCAAGGCACAATACCATCTCACACAGAGTCCTGCCCCACCAATACAACTGCTGCCCATCCTTCCTAATTAATATCATAGAAACAGGATTTACAACGTATAGGAACATCATAAAATACCTAGAATCACGTCCTAGCCAAACTGCTACACACATTTTTTGGAGGACATAGTTTAATCCAGGATGATCACATTTTGTTTATACATTCATCTGTTGATGGACCTTTGCTGTTTTCCTCTTTTGACTATTGTGAATACTGCTGCAATAAACACGCCTGTACCTATGTTTCTTAGAGCCACTGTTTACAATTCTCTTGAGTGGGATTTCTGCATCTACATGGCAACTTGAAGTCTAACATTTGAGAAACTGCCAAACTCTTCTGCTGAGGCTGCACCATTGTACATTCCCACCAACAGAATAGACCCATTGCAGTCAAGTAGATTCCAACTAATAGCGGCACTATAGGACTGAGTAGAATTGCCTCAAGTCTGTAGTCTCTAGAGCAGTAGACTGGCACATCGTTCTCCTACAGAGTCAACAATGCATTTAGCAGCTAAGCACTTTACCACTGAACTAGCAGGGCTTCTTGCAGCTGTATTTGAGGGTGCCAGTTGCTTCAAATCCTGGCCAACAATTGTTGATTATAGTTATTGCTGTGAATTGAACTGAGTCCCTTGAAATAGTTGTTCATGTAACCTCTTCTGTGAACAGTTTTTTGTTAGGTTAATGAGATCCCATATCTGTGTAGGGTGTGTTTTAAGCCACTTCCTTGAGATATAAAATGAGCAGATTGGACATAGAAAAGCAAGCAGAGATGGGCAAAAGAGATGCCACACTACACGTGTAATTACCAAAGAAGCAAGGAACAGAAGCTGAAAAGAGATAAGGACTTTCTTCCACAGACAACAGACAGATAGCCTTCCTTTAGACCTGGCACTCTAAATTTGAACTTTTAGCTTCCTAAACTGTGAGATAATATATTTCTATTGATCAGAATCATCCATTTGTGGTATTATGTTATGTTTATGTTACAGCAGCACTAGGTAACTTAGCCACCTTAGTGCCTTTTTGATTATAGTAATCTTGCTGTTGTTAGGTACCATTGGGTCAGTTACAACTTACTGTGACCCTGTGACAGAACGAAACACTGCCCGGTCCTGTGCAATATTCACAAGGGCTGTTTTGCTGAAGCCCATTGTTGCAGTCACTGTGTCAATCCGTCTTGTTAAGGGTCTTCCTCTTTTTCACTGATCCTCTACTTTACCAAGCATAACATCCTTCCCCAGAGGTTAATCCCTCATGACAACTTGTCCAAAGCATGTAAGACACGGTCTCACTATCCTTGCCTCTAAAGAGCACCTTGACTATACTTCTTCTAGTAGTTGTGAAACAGTGTCTCATTGTGATTTTTATTTGCATTTGTCTAATGACTAATAATATTGACCATCATTCCTTATGCTTAGTGGGTATTTCTACATCCTCTGTAGAAATGTTTATTCAAATTTCTTCACATTATTTTAATTGGTACATTTGCCTCTTTATTGTTTAGCTCATTTTTTGACTCTAGAAACATTACCTTAAAAGTTAACTCTAGTTAAAATTAGAGTCAGTGCACATTATCTACATCCTGCTACTTTCATGCACATAATATATAAAGCCAAGTACCGTCAAGTCGGATCCGTCATGAGTTGGACGTAATATATAAAACAACAGAAATTTTTTGTACCTACATTTTTCTTCTACTCTGTCTATAGGATCACTATGAGTCAGACTCAACTCTACAGCAGTGGTTTATGTTTTTCCATCCATCAAAATTGGATGATTGTACCAACACCACAGTATTAAATACATAGAAAGCATTTATTACAGTGGTTGAGGCATGACAGGCATTCAGGAAATGAGACTAAAATCCCAAAGGACTCATTGACAGTAGAGCATAATTGTGGTGTAATTAGGACTCAGTATTTGGGGGGTTGAGAGAGCATTTACAGGATTTTGTGTGTGTGTGTGTGTATGTGTGACTGAGAAAAAGTTTACAATACAATTCAATTTAGCATGCCCACCTGTCTGCATTTCCCTCTGCTCTCCTTATCCAGTGACAGCACCTTCCTCTTTTCCATTCCATACATGTCATAGCCTCTTAACAACCTCTTGTCCCTTCCTCTTCACCCTCTCCACTCCCCACTAGTAAGAGGCCAGTAGGATGACATCCTATAGATGCAAAGAACCACAAAGTGAACACACTATATGGTCACGCTGTGTCCCTGAGACCAATCCATTCCTGCTTGAAGAGTGGACCTCAGTAATGATCACGATCAGGGGCAGCATCAAGTCTAGCATCCATATTCCCAGGGGAACTCCCAGGCCTTCGGACCATCAGTAGCAGTCTTTTAGTGGAATTCTTAGGATTCACCCCTTTTTTTCTCATGTTGACACTGATACTTAACATTGTGAACACCATCACGGCTGTCATTGGTAGTGGCCAGGCACCATCTGGTTCTTCTGGTCACATGTTGATAGTCATCCATTCACTTAGGTCTTTCCTTCTTCTGGGCTCTTTTTCCCTCGTGTCATTGTTGTCCTTGGTGATCATCTGTTCCAGTTGAGTTGGGACCATTTGGTGTATCTCAAATGGCAGCTTCCTAGCTTTTAAAGACCCCAGCTGACACTCACCAATATGGGATGCAGGAGACTCTCTAAGAAATAGGCTAGTTATGACAATCAGCCCTAAAGTCCCCTGAGAGCATGGTTTCCAGATCCCCACCGCTGCTACTCTATCCCTGCAATATTGGGTTAAGATTGTAGGAGTTTTCAGGTTATGTTGAAGTCCAGTTAAATTGATCTTCTTTCTAATGTACACTGTCACTGATTTCACCCAAACAGATTTCATTCAACTATCTAACCTCTCTCTCCTTAACTCCTCTCCCTTGTAGCCTTCAAAGAGTCTTTTCTTCTGTACATGAGTCTGTTTTTAAGTCCTTATAGTAGGGGTCTCATACAATATTTGTTCTTGTGGCGTTGACTGATTTCACTCCAAGTAACATCTTCCAGTAGGAACCAGATTATGAGATACTTCCCCAAATCATCATTGTTCTTTATCACTGCGTAGTGTTCCACTGAGTATATATACCATAGTTTGTTTTGTTCATTCTTCTGTTTGGGGGCATCTGGGTTGATTCCATTCTTTGCTACTGTGGACTGTACTGCACTAAACATTCATGTGCATGAAAATCTGTTCATGTGACTGACCTTACTTCTGTAGGATATATTCCAAGCAGCAGGATTACTGGGTCAAATGGTATGTCAATTTTCATCTTTTCAGGAAGTCCCAGATTGATTTCCAAAGAGGTTGTACCATTTTGCAATCCCACCATCAGTGCAGGAGAGTTCCAATTTCTCCACAGCCTCTCCAGCATTTGTTGTTTTGTGTTTTTTGGATCATGGCCAACCTTGTTGGGATGAGATGGTATCTCATTGTAGTTTTGATTTGGATTTCTTTAATAGGTAATGATCATGAGCATATCCACATTTATCTTTTGGCTGCCTGGATGTCCCCTTTAGAGAAGTGTCTGTCCATCTCCCTTGCCCAATGTTTAATTGGGTTATTTATCCTTTTCTTGTTCGTAGTTTGCAGTACCTTATACACTATGGAGATCAGACATCGGTGCCACATATAGTTGCCAAATATTTTTTCCCGTTCTGTAGGTAGGCTTTTAATTCTTTTGATAAATCTTTGAATGAGCAAAGTGTTTGATTCTTAGTAGTTTACATTTATCTATTTTCTCTTCTGTCAACTGTGTTTTGTCAGATTTTGAAGCCTAACTTGTGTATTGAAACTTCCATTGTTGATCTTATTTTTTCTTGGATGATCTTTGTCTCTTTAGGTTTGATACTTAGGTCTTTTATCCAATTTGAGTTGAATTTTGTGTAAGGTGTGAGATATGGGTCTTATTTCAATTTTTTGCAGATGAGTACCCAACTTTGCCAGCACCATTTGTTAAAGAGACTGTTTTCACTCCATTTTACAATCTTAGGGCCTTTGTCAAATATCAAGGGCTCATAAGGGGATGGTGGCATCTCTGGGATCTCAGGTCTGTGTTCCATTCAACTGTATGTTTTTTTTTTGTCCCAGTGTTAGGCTATTTTCACTACTGTAGCAGCATAACAGGTTCTACAGTTGGGTATTGAAAGGCCTCCTGGTGTGATCTTCTTCTTCGGTAGTACTTTGCTTACTCAAGGTTTCATCCCTTTCCAAACAAAGTTAGTAATTTGTTTCTCCATCTCATGCAAAAATGTCACTGGAATTTGTATTGAGATTGCATTGTGTATGTATTTAACTTTGGATAAAACAGACGTTTTCACAATATTGTCTTCTTATCCATGAGCTGGGTAGGTTTCTCCATTTATGTAAGTCTCTCCTAGTTTTTTGCAGTAATGTCTTGTAGTATACATGTGTGTATACTACTTGTGTATACATTTGTGTATATACTTGTGTATACTACTTATGTATACATTTGTGTATACATCTCTTGTTTCTCTAGTTAGATTTATTCCTAGGTATTTTATCTTCTTGGGGGCTATAGTAAATGAAATTGATTTGATGACTTCTTCCTTAACAATCTCTTTGTTGCTATAAAGGAATCCAGCTGATTTACTTATGTGTCTATTGTATCCTGAAACTTTTCTGAACTCTTCTATTATTTTGAGCAGTTTACTTATGGATTCTTTATGATTCTTTGTGTATACAATCATATCACCTGCAGACAGGGTCCTGTCTAATTGTTCTGGCCAGAACTTCTAGTACAATGTTGAATAGGAGAGATGAGAGTGGGCATCCTTGTCTAGTTCCCATTCTCAAGGGGAACTGTTTCAGTCTGTCTCCATTCAGGATGATGTAGGCAGTTGGTTTTGCATATGCGGCCCTTATCTTGTTGAAGAATTTACCTTCTATTTCTATTTTGTTGAGAGTTTTTACCATGAATGAGTGTTGGACTTTGTCAAATGCCTTTTCTGCATCAATTGATCCTTATCTTTTGTGTTATTTAGAGGTTGATTGCATTAACTGCTTTTCTGATGTTGAACCAGCCTTGCATCCAAGGTATGAATCCAATTTGGTTGTGATGAATTATTTTTCTGATATGTTATTGAATTCTATTGGCTAGGATTTTGGTGAGGATTTTTGCATCTACATTCATGAGTGGTATTGGTTTGTAGTTCTCCTTTTTTGTTGGATCTTTCCCTGGGTTTACTTTCAGGTTTATGCTGGCTTCATAGAATGAAATTAGGACTATTCCATCCCTTTCTATGCTGTGAAATAGTCTCAGTAGTATTGGGGTTAACTCTTGCCTAAAAACTTGGTAGAATTCTGCAACGAAGCCATCTGGGGCAGGGCTTTTTTTTGTTTGTAATTTTTAGATGACTTTTTAAATCTCTTCCTTTGTGATCAGTTTATTGAGTTGTTCTACTTCTTATTGTGATAATTTTGGTAGGTGCTATGAATCTAGGAATTTGTCCATTTCCTCTGTGTTTTCAGATCTGTTAGAGTGCAGTCTTTCATAGTATTCTGTTATGATACTTTTGACTTCTGTTGGATTTGTTGTGACCTCTCCCATGTCATTTCTGATTCGGGTTGTTTGTTTCCTTTCCTGTTTTTCTTTTGTAAGTTTATCCAATGGTTTATCAATTTATTGATCTTTTCAAAAACCAGCTTTTGGTCTTATCAATTTTTTCTGTTGTTCTTCTGTTCTCTAATTCATTTAGTTCTGCTCTAATATTTGTGATCTTCTGGTGCCTGAGGTGCTCCTCTGTTGCTCTCTTTCTACTGGTTCAAGCTGTAGAGTTAATTATTTGGTTTGGGTCCTTTCTTCCCATAGTTTTTTCAGCAAGGTGTTTTTCAGTGTCTGTGAGTTCCCATTTTTATCTATGTTTTTTCTGTCTTATGGCTTTATGCTCTGAGAAGATGCTTTGCAATAATTCAGTGCTTTGGATCTGGTCTATAGTTTCTTTATGTCCTAACACATGGCCTATTCTGGAAAATGTTCTGTGTGCACTGGAGAAGAAGTTATAACTAACTGTTGATGGATAAAGAGTTCTGTATATGTCGATGAGGTCTAGTTGGTTAATTGTGGTAATAAGATCTCCTATGTCTTTACTGAGCTTTTTTCTAGAAGATCTGTCCAATACTGAAAGTGGAGTGGTGAAATCTCAAACTATTATTGTGGAGTGATATATCTCATTTTTCAGTGTTTCTTCAGTGTATTTAGATGCTGTAGTATTGGGTGCATAAATACTTAATGTTGTTAAGTCCTGCTTGTGTATTGAACCTTTCAGCAATAAATAGTGACCATCCTTGTTCATGATGGTGGATTTTGCATTAAAATCTAATTTATTTGAGATTAATATTGCCACACTTGCTCTTCTTTGTATGTTGTTAGCTTGGTATATATTATTACATCCTTTAATTTTGAGTTTGTTCATATCTTTAAGACTAAGATGAGTTTCTTGCAAGCAACATATAGACGGGTCATGTCTTTTCATCCAAGAAGTCCCTTGTCTCTTTACTGGAGCATACCATCCTTTTACATTCAGTGTAATTATTGATAGGTATGTGTTTAGTGCTGTCATTTTTATGTATTTATTTTTGTGTTGGTATTTTCTCTGTTACTGTCTGTATTCTATTCTGAGTCATTCTTCTTTATGGATTGATTTTTCATCCTTTTCAGTGTTAGCTTGGTGTTTGTTGGGACTCCTGTGTTACATTTCTTGTTTTGGTATAATGCATCTTTATTGTGCTTTGAGGCTACCCCTATGGTCCCCCTTAATAATCTAAGTTTAAAGCCAATTTTAACTTCTACATGTCTTATTAACTTCCTCTTCATGTAGAAGGACTATAACTCCTATAGTGTATCCCTCTTTTTAATGTACGGTATCACAGTTTTCATGATATGATCACTGGATCCTTTCTTTAAATATTATAGCTTTGATTGAGTATTGTGCCTTCCCTGAGTAGGTTTCCAGATGTTGTGTCCTGCATTGCCTCCTGAAATATAGAGCCAATGGTTTTGTTCTCTAAGCCAAGAGCTTCTTTCAGCATTTCTTTTAGCTTTGGTTTGGGTTTTACAAAGTCTCTGAGTTTCTGTTTATCTGTGAAGGTCTTAATTTCATCTTTATATTTGAAAGACAATTTTGCAGGATATATAACTCTTGGTTGGAGTTTTTCTCCTTCAAGGCTTTGAATGTGTCATCCCACCATCTCTGTGCCAACATCATTTCTGCCAAGAAGTCAAATGAAAACCTACAGAGCTTCCCTGTGAATGCTAGCTCTGCTGTGAGTCTTGCTGCCTTGAAGGGTATTAAGATTTGTTATATAACATACATAGTTTTATCCTATTTATATTGTTTTACAATATAAATTGTATTTTATTTTACAAATATTTACAAATATTTTACAAATCTGCCAAGATTTTTTTTTTTTAATCTGAGCAAAATGAAAGTATTTTCTCAATCAGGAAATAAAGTATCTTAAATGATTTTATTTATTGATTGATAAAACAGGAAAATTTTTGAAACCAAAGCCTCCATCCATAATTAAACCAACCCTGGAAACATATAGATGTGGGTTTTGTAACAATGAACCTCAGTGCACCAAACTGAAAGTACCATATCTCCTTTTCACAGAATATCAATAAGTGATCAGTTCCTGTGGCTCTTAATTCCAGTTCTCCCCTCAATGGCAATGGAAATAAACTATAAATGCCTTTGCAAAATGTTATTGACTCAATTCCCATCACTTACTGAATGAAGAAGCATCTAATATGTCAAAAGGAAAATGTGCATTTAATAACAGTGGCCCCCAAACAAAGAGCAGATAGAGGCATTTGTTGATACTTGACTGGACTTTAACGAAAAATGTTAAGAAACATTTTGTTTGTTTGTTTTAACTGGGGCACTGTCTTTTAACTCTCTTAATTTAATGTAACATTTTAAAGAAACATTTTACAAGTCATAAAACATTTCATATTTAAGGCAGGAAATAAAGGTGACTTGAATTTACAGCACAGACTGATGTATTTACCCTTTGTTCCCCACTGCTTCCCCTGGGCAGGGAGAGAAAAAAAACCTAAGCACATTTTGCAACACAAGCTGGAAGACACACTCTTCCTTCTGCAGAATTAACATTGTAACAAGTAAGAGGGAATCTCCACATGAGAAGTTTCTGATACAGCAAGGATCAGAGTTCTCTCCGCTATCAACTGCACACAATGAAGATAAGAAGTCACTGAACCAGCCCCTTGACTAACTGCAAATGATGTTCTTCTGTATCAATGTTATAAAAGATAATATTGTTCCTTACTTAGCCTCACTCATCTCTCTGTCACTGAAAGGAAGAAAACATTTTTTTCTCATCTTCCAGACTGAAAACTGAGGCACAAAAAAGTTAAAATTCCTGAACTAATGTCGAAAAGAGAGTTAGTATGGCAGATCTCTTAGATGTTCTGATTCAAACCAGAATTCTTTTCACTACGTTATGTTCTGTTTTCTCAAAGATACTATCTAGACCTAAGTTGTTTTAAGCACTTAGTTCGACAAAAGGAGAATTAAAAGCTAAGTTTTTGCTCTTTCTGTTCTGATTTGTCTTTACTGATTTTAAATAGGAGGAATGATTTCAAAATGCACATAGTTCTAGTTCTGTCTCTAACTAGCTTTGTAACACTAGGCCAACTGCTTGAATCTTAGTTTGGTCTTCACATTTCTCATCCACAATACGTGAATAGCTGTAGTTCCCTGCTAAGCCAAGTGCTGTCGAGTCGGCTGGTTGCCTAGCCTTCACGTGTGTTGTTTTGAGAAAAATTTGATTATGTGTTAGAAAGTACACTGAAAAGTAGAAAGTACTCCATAAATATAAAGTTTTGTTTATTAGTAGAATCCCTTACATTAATACAACTCTTAGTAATAATCTTGCCCTTTTCTGAATATCATGGCATTTTCTCATGTGTCCTTTAAGATGTGTTCCACTTTTCACCTCAGGTATTAATACAGCTGATGTTTGCTCTGCAGTATTTGTGCTTTGATGACCAAGACCATGAGACATTTAAATCCTCACGTATCTCTCTAGCATACCTATGACAACAAATGAAAGGTTTTCCAACGGATTGGATCTTCCTCATCTGGGGAGCAAACTGAAGCCTTCTCTACGCAGCTGCCCATCAGGGGAAACAGAGACACAGAGGACAGTGACCCTGACTGAAACACAGGCACCATGCAGATCACTCCCTAATGGGCATAGGCAAAGGCTAACTATTCTGTTATAAAGTGTATGGAAATTAGCACACCTTCACCCTCACCTCTTAATAATCACAGCATGAATTAATGCTAGCAGCGTAAAAAAAGAAAAAATCAGCATTAGCTATGAGTGAAAGCGTGCATTTCAAGTAGTTTTTAAAGAGATGTTTAGCTTGGTTACAGCCATTAGTGTCTGCATGTAAATGAGAATGTGTTCGAAAATCCACAGATATGATTAAATATTTGTAATATTTTACATGAGAAACTTCACATAAACACACCATTTTGTGTAATGATGTGCATCGTGTTGTTTCCAGGTTTTCTAATTGAATAAAATAAATAATATTAGAGTAAGAAAGTAACGAGAATGCTTAAGGGTTTATTAATTGTTCCTCTGTGTTAGTGGCATGGGCATGTGTGAGCCCATGTGTGCATACAATGTCACTTGTAATCTGTGTGCATGAGTGTGTGTGAGAGAGCCCATGTGTTCATACAGTTGTGAGTGTGAATATTGTCCTTGATGTGCACATACACACTACCACCTACTAGAAGACTAGGGTTTGCATTTGCTTTTCTAGGGAAAATACAGAATTTATGCTACTATATTCATACTACTAAGCCGTCCGTTTTCCAGAACGCTGACCTGGATTGTGTTGCCACTTGTGACCACTGAGTAGCTCAAAACTAATCTAGCCTTATAGGTACTCCTTGGCATCAGCTTACAATGCCAACATCCAATGAGCCATGCCAGTGCCCAAATGAGTGGATCAATCTACGTAACTTCAGCCTATCTTACTTAACATTTTCCATGTTATCCAGCTATACATGTTTTGCATAAATGCATACATTTATCGTCTTCGCTTTTGAAAAGTATTCTGTGAAAACCTTCCATCATTTCTTTCCTTTATCATGTTTTGTTTTCAAAAGGAAGCCATCCCAATCTCATGGTCAAACACAGGATGCAATTTTATATTCAAAATAATCTCAAGGCCTCTAACTGTATATAGATGCAGTACAATATTTTGCTTATTGCCAATGAATCAATTCTGACTCACAGCAACTCTATAGGATAGAATACAACTGCCCCATAGAGTGTCTAAGAAGGGCCTGGTAGATTTGAAATGCTTACCTTTGGGTTAACAGCCATAGAACTCAACCACTGTGCCACTTGGATTTCTGGTAATTACTATATTTGCCCTTCATTCTTGTATTCTTCTCAGTGTCTTCCTTTGCCTTGGCCATGTTATGCTGAGTTCCCTTCTATTGTGTATTGCTTTCCAGTCACCAATATTAATACATGTCTTCTATCTAGTTAGTAATTTTTCTTCTCTCTCCTTCCCATCCTTGGTACCAGAATTTTTTTTCCTGTGTCTATACCTACCTTTGTTTTTGTTTTTTTTTTAAAATAGTGCCTTCATTCAATCTTTACCCTTTTGTGGTTGACTTATTGCACTCAGCACGTGGAAAACAAAGCAAAACAATCCCATTGCCTTTGAGGTGGTTCCTACTTACAGCTACAAATAGAGCAGAATAGAGCTGGCCCCACAGAGTTTCCATGGAGCAGCTGTAAGATTGGAACTATTGACCTTCTAGTTAACAGACAGGCTCTTTAATCTTTATGCCATCAGGGCTATATCACTCAGCATAATGTCCTCCAAATTCATCCATGTTGTAAGATGTTTTGTGAATTTGACATTATCCTTTATCACTTCCAAGTATCCCACCATGTGAATGTACCACAGTTTATCCATTTATCTATTGATGAACACAGAGTGTTTCCATCTTTTTGCTATTGTGAGTAATGCTGCAGTGAACATGGGAGTGAGAATATCTAGTCATATCACGTCTCTTATTTCTGTAAGGTATACATCTAGGAGTGGGATTGCAGAATCATACAGCATTTCTATTCTTTTAAGGAGTTGCCATAGCATTTTCCACAGTGGTTCTATGATTTTTCACTTCCACCAACAGTGGATGAGTTCCAGTCTCCATACAACACCACCACAATTGTTATTTTCTCTCTGTGTGGGGGGTGGTTTTTTGATTAGTGCCGTTAATGTTAAGGAAAGATGGTGTCTCGTTGTAGTTTTGATTTGCATCTCTCTAACAGAACTATGGTGCCATAGTGGTTAAGGGATCAGTTGCTATAAAAGTAGGACAGTTAGAGTCCACCAGCTGCACCTTGGCAATCTTACGGGGCATTTCTACATTGTCCTGAGGTTTCGACATTATCAGAATTGACAAGACTGCAATGGATTTCTTTTTTGTTTTGTTTCGTTATAGTAGCTAGTGATTTTGAACATTTCTTCATGTGTTTGTTAGCTGACTGGGTTTTTTCTTTGGTGAAGTATCTGTTCAAATCCTTTGCCTATTTTTTAATTGGATTATTTGTCTTTTTTTGTTATTTGGATGTTGCAATATCTAATAGATTTTGGAGACTAGAACCTTATCAGATATGCCATATCCCATTTTTTCCCAGTATGTAGGTTCTCTTTTTATTCCCTTTTTTGTTCGTTTGAGGAATTCCCTCTCTTTTTCATTATGACTAAGTGAAAGTATACAGTCCAAATCAATTTTGCATGCCCACCTATCTATACTTCCTCTGCTTACCTTGCTCCATGACAGCACATTCCTTCTTTCATTTTATACTTGTCATATCCTCTTAACAAGCTCCTGCCCCCTCCTCTCCACTCTCTTCTTTCTCAACTAGAAAGAGACCAGCAGGATGGCATCCTATAACAGTGCAGAGCCATAAAGTACACACATCATATGGTCACATTATGTCCCCAAGTCTGGTCCATTTTTGTCCAAAGAGTTGACCTCGGCAGTGTTTTCTATATAGGGACAGCAGCAGGTCTAGGGGTCATGCTCCCAGGTGATCCCCCGGGCCGTCAGACCATCAATTGCAGTCTTTTAGTAGAGGTCTTGAGCTGGATCCATCGTTTTCTCATGTTGTCACAAAGACTCAACATTGTGTGCCCTATCATGGCTGTCTTTGACCGTGACCAGGCACCATCTGGTTCTGGTCACATGCTGATACAGTCTCCCCTTCATGTGGGTCCTTCTGTCCCCTGAGCTCTTTCTTCCTCTTGTCTTTGTCGTCCTCAGTCATCATCTGTTCCGGATGAGTTGGGAGCATTTGGTGTACCTCAGATGGCAGCTTGCTAGCTTTTAAGACCCCAGAAACCATTCACCAATATGGAGTGCAAAAGATTCTCTTAGCAATAGGCTAATTATGCCAACTGACCTCAATGTCCTCCGAGAGCATGGTCCCCAGCCCCCGCCCATGGTATTCTGTGCTTCCGATATTGGGTTGAGATTAGAAGAGCTTTCAGTTTATAGTGTAGTACAGTTAAGTTGATCTACTTTCTACTGTGTGCTGTCACTGCTTTCGCCTATCCACATTTTTATCAACTATCTAATCTATCACCAACCCTCACTCCTGCTTCCCCATATTTGTGGCCATCAAAGAGTCTTTTCTTCTGTACATAAGTCTATTTTTAAGTCCTTAGAGCAGGAGTCTCATACAGTACTTGTCCTTTAGCCACTGATTTCACTCAGCACAATGTCTTCCAATTGAAACCAGGTTATGAGATGTTTCCTAAAGTCATCATCGTTTTCTATCATAGCATAGTGTACCACTGAGTATATGTACCAGTTTGTTTATCCATTCATCTGTTGATAGGCACCTAGGTTGATTCTGTCTTTTTTGCTATTGTGGACTGTGCTGCAACAAACATTTATGTGCATGTGTCTGTTCATGTGACACCATTTGTTTCCATAGGATAAATTAAAAGCAGTAGGATTACTGGATCGAATGGTACCTGTATTTCCAGCTTTTTAAGGAAGCGCCAAATTGCTTTCCAAACAGGTTGTACCATTTTGCAATTTCACCAGTAGTGTAGGAGAGTTCCAGTTTCTCTACAGCCTCTCCATCATTTGTGGTTTTAGTTTTTTGGATTATGGCCAGTATAGTTGGGGTGGGTAGTATCTCATTGTAGTTTGGATTTGGATTTCTCTGACAGCTAATGATTGTCATTATTTCCTCGTGTGTCTTCTGGCTGCCTGAATGTCCTCTTTAGTGAAGTTTCTCTTGATCTCCTTTGCCCATTGCTTAATTGGGTTATCTTTATTTTTTAATTGATATTTTGCAGTACGTTGTAGATTATGAAGCTCAGATGTTGGTCCAACATGTAGTTACTAAATATTTTTTCCCATTCTGTAGGTGCTCTTTTAACTCTTTTGATAGTCGTTGGATGAGCCAAAGTGTTTGATCCTTAGTAGTTCCCATTTATCTACTTTTTCTTCTGTTGATCATACTTTGTCAGATTTTGAAGTCTGTCTAAGCTGTGTATTAGAATTTCCATTGTTGATCCTGTAGTTTTATTACATGATCTTTATCATTTTATGTTTGATATTTAGTTTTTTGATATATTTTGAGTTAGTTTTTGTATAAGGTATGAGATAATGTGTCTTGTTTCAGTTTTTTCCAGATAGACATCCAATTTGTTCAAGAGCCATTTGTCAAAGAGACTGTTTTTACTCCAGTTTACAATTTAAGGGTCTTTTGTCAAATATCAGCTGTTTATAAGAAGATGGTGGCATCTCTGGGGTCTCAACTTTGTTCCATTGATCTATTATGTCTCTTTCTGTCACAGTACCCAGCTGTTTTGACTACTCTGGCAGTATAATAGGTTCTAAGATCTGGCAGTGTGAGACTCTAACTCTGTTCCACTTCCTCAGTAGTGCTTTACATACCCGGAGGTTTCTTCCCTTTCCAAACAAAATTGGTGATTTCTTTCTCCATCTCATTAAAAAAATCACTGGGATTTGTATTGGAATTCCATTGTGTACATAGATTGCTTTTGGTAAAATAGACGTTTTTTATAATGCTAAGTCTTCCTATCCATGAAGAGAGTAGGTTTCTCCATTTCTCTAAGTCTCTTTTGGTTTCTTGTAGTAAGGACTTGTTCTCCTTGTGAAGGTCTGTTATTTCTCTGGTTAGATTTATTCCTAGGTACTTTATCTTCTTGGGGCTAAAGTGAAGGGTATTGAATTGGTGATTTCTTCACGGATGACATAAAGGAATCCTACTGATTTACTTATGTTTATCTTATATTCTTTTTTTTTAACATGACTGAGTGAAAATGTACGTTCACGTATAAATTTACATGCCCACCTATATGCAGCTTCCACTGCTCTCCCTGTCCAGTGACAGCACACTATTCCTCTCTGCTCCATACACATCTCATCCTCCCAACAGTCTCCTTTCCCCTCCTCTCTCCCCACTCCCCTTCCTCCAGCCAGAAGTGAGCAGGGTGATATCCTATTGATGCATAGAACCATAAAGTGCATCAAATATATGGTCACTCTGCATTGCCAAGTCCAATCCATTCCTGTCCAAAGAGTGGACCTTCGTTATAATTTATAGTTAAGGGCATCATCAGGGCTGGGGGCCATGCTCTCAGGAGAACCCCAAAACCACTGGACCATCAATTGAGGTCTTTTAGTGGAGATCTCAGGATGCACCCCTTTTTATTCTTGTGTTGCCAGTGAGACTCCTCTCTGTGAGCCCCATCGCGGCTATCACTGGTGATGGCCAGGCACCATCCGGTTCTTCCCTTCCCAAGTTGATGTAGGCACCCACTCTTGTGGGTCTCTCTGTCTTCTCAGTTGTCTTTACCGCATGTCATTTGGATCCTCAGTGAGCATCCGTTCCTGCTGAGTTGGGACCATTTGCTGTGTCCTTGGATGGCAGCTTCGCAGCTTTTAAGACCCCAGACACCACTCACCAATGTGGGGTGCAGAGAGTTCTCTTAGCAAAATGCTAGTTGTGCCAATTGGCCTCGATTTCACCTAAGAGCACGGTCCCCTGCCCCCCACCCCAGCTACTCTATCCTCGCACTATTGGGTTAAGATGGAAGGAGTACTCAAGTTATGCTGAAGTCCACTTAATGTTGTTCTTGTTCCTAATGTGTGCTATCATCGCTTTCCCCCAACCAGATTTCTAGCAACTATCTAAACTAAGCCCTCCACCCTCACCCTCTCTCCCTCCCCTCCCTTGCAGCTGTCAAAGAGTCTTTTCTTCTATACACAAGTCTGTTTTTGAGATCTTATTGTAGAGGTCTCATACAATATTTGTCCTTTTGTCACTGACTACTTTCACTCAATATAATGTCTTCCAGTTGAAACCAGGTTAGGAGATGTTTCCTGGAATCATCATTATTCTTTATCATTGCATAGTGCTTCATTGAGTATATGTACCATAGTTTACCTATCCATTCTTCTGTTGTTGGACATCCGGGTTGATTCCATCTTTTTGCTATTGTGGACTGTGCTGCGATAAACATTCTGGTGCATGTGTCCATTGGTGTGAAAGGCCTTGATTCTGTAGGATATATTCCAAGTAGTGGAATTACTGGGTGAAATGGTATATCGATATCCATTTTTTGAAGGAAGCACCAGAATGCTTTCCAAAGAGGCTGGACCATTTTGCAACCCCACCAACAGTGTAGGAGGGTTCTACTTTCTCCACAGCCTCTCCAGCATTTGTTGTTTTGTATTTTCTGGATCATGGCCAATCTTTCTGGGGTGAGATGGTATCTCATTGTGGTCTTGATTTGAATTTCTTTAATAACTAAAGATCGTGAACATGTCTGCATGTATTTTTTGGCTGCCTGGATCTCCTCTTCAGTGAAATGACTGTCCATCTCCTTTGCCCATTGCCTAATTGGATGATTTATCTTCTTATTGATACTTTGTGGTATCTTATAGATTATGGAGATCAGGTGTCGGTCTGACATAGAGTTGCCAAATATTTTTTCCCATTCTGTGGGTGTTCTTCTAATTCTATCAATAAAGCCTTGGATGAGCAAAACTGTTTGATTCTTAATAGTTCCCATTTATTTTCTCTTCTGTTGATTGAGGTTTCTTTGACAGATTTTGGAGTCTGTCCTCATTGTGTATTAAAACTTACAGTGTTGTTCCTACCTTTTCTTGTATGAGCTTTATTGTTTTAGGTTTGATATTTAGGTCTTTTGTCCAGTTAGAGTTGGTTTTTGTATAAGGTGTAAGATATGGATCATGATTCAGTTTATTGCAGGTGGATAACCAATTTTGCCAGCACCATTTGTTGAAGATACTGTTTTTACCCCAGTTTATTGTCTTAGGGCCTTTGTCGAATATCAGCTGTTCATAGGCAGATGATGTCATCTCTGGGGTCTCAATTCTGTTCCGTTGATCCATCTGTCTGTTCTTGTACCAGTACCAGGCTATTTTGTCCACTGTGGCAGTGTAGTCTGTTCTAAGGTCGGGTAATGAGAGGCCTCCCAGTGTGTTCTTCTTCTTTAGTAGTACCTTACTTATCCGGGGCTTCTTCCCTTTCCAGACAAAATTGGTGATTTGTGTCTCCATCTCATTAAAAAAAGATGCTGGCATCTTTATTGAGATTGCACTATATATGCTTTGGGTATAATAGACATTTTGACAATGTTAAGTCTTCCTATCCATGAGCAGGGTAGGTTCCTCCATTTATCTAAGTCTCTCTTAGTTTCATGTAGTAAGGGCTTGTAGTTCTCTTTGTAAAAGTCTGTTGTTTCTCTGGTTAGATTAATTCCTAGGTACTTTATCTTCTTAGGGGCAATCGTAAATGGTATTGATTTGATAATTTCCTCCTTAACAGTCTCATTGTTGGTATAAAGGAATCCTACTGATTTACTTTTGTTTATCTTGTATCCTGAGACCTTGCTGAACTCTTCTATCAGTTTGAGTAGCTTATTTATAGATTCCTTGGGGCTCTCTGCATGTACAATCATATCATCTGCAAACAGGGAGATTTTAACTTCCTCTTTGTCGATGCAGATGCCCTTTATTTCTTGGTCTCATCTAATTGCCCTGGCTAAAACTTCTAGCACAGTGTTAAATAGAAGAGGTGAGAATGGGCATCCTTGTCTATTTCCTGATCTCAAGGGAAAGTCTTTCAGTCTCTCTCCATTCAGGATGATGTGGGCAATTGGCTTTGTAGAAATGGCCCTTATTGTGTTGAGGAATTTGCCGTCTATGCCCATTTTGCTAAGAGTTTTTAGCATGAATGTGTCTTGGACTTTATCAAATGCCTTTTCTGCATCAATAGACAAAATCACGTGATCCTTGTCTTTTGTGTTATTTATGTGGTTAATCACATTGTTTTTCTAATGTTGAACCAGCCTTGCATCGCTGGTATGAATCCCACTTGGTCATCATGGATTATTTTCTTGATATGTTGTTGTATTCTATTGGTGAGAATTTGAAGATTCATGAGTGATATCGGTCTGCAGTTCTCTTTCTTTGTTGGGTCTTTCTCTGGCTTAGGTATCAGGGTTATGCTGGCTTCATAGAATGAGTTTGGGAGTACTCCATCCCTTTCTATACTGTGAAATAGTCTCAGCAGTATTGGAGATAACTCTGCTCTAAATGCTTGGTAGAATTTTGCGGTGAAGCTATCCAGGCCCTGGCTTTTTTTTGGTTGGCAGTGTTTTGATGACCTTTTCAACCTCTTCCTTTGTGATGGGTTTATTAAGTTGTTCTGCTTCACGTTCCGATAATTTGGGTAGGTGGTATGAGTCAAGGAATTTGTCCATTTCCCCTAAGTTTTCAAATTTGTTACAGTACAGTCTTTCATAGTATTGTTAAGATATTTTTGATTTCTGTTCCATCTATGGTGACAACTCCCCTCTCATTTCTGATTTGAGTTATTTGTTTCCTTTCCTGATTTTCTTTAGTAAGTTTAGACAGTGATTTCTCAATTTTGTTGATCTTTAAAAAAAAAAAAAAAACAGCTTTTGGTCTTCTCAATTTTTTCAATTGTTTTTCTATTGTCTGATTTATTTAGCTCTGCTCTAATCCTTATGATCTCATTTCTTCTGGTGCCTGATGGGTTCCTCTGTTGTTCTCTTTCTACTTGTTCAAGCTCTAGGGTTAGTTCCTTGATTTGGTTTCCTTCTTCCTTCCAGATGTGTGCATTTATGGAGATAAACAGACCTCTAGCACTGCTTTGGCTGTATCCCATAGGTTCTGGTAGGAAGTGTTTTTGTTCTCATTAGAATCCACGAATTTCTTTCTTTCATCCTTGATTTGCTCTATAACCCATGTTTTTTTGAGCAAGATGTTGTTCAGTTTCCAAGAGTTCCACTTTCTTTCTATGTTTTTTCTGCTATTGATTTCAACTTTGATGGCTTTATGATCTGAGAAGATGCTTTGCAGTAATTCAATGGTATGGATTTTGTTGAGCATTGCATTATGGCCTATTACGTGGTCAATTCTGGAGAATGTTCCATGTGCACTGGAGAAGATCATGTAGTTGTCTGCTGATGTATAGAAAGTTCTGTATATATCAATGAGGTTTAGTTGGTTAATTGTGTCAATGAGGTCTTCTGTAGCTTTACTGAACTTTTTTCTAGATGATCTGTCTAGTAATGAGAATGGAGTGTTAAAGTCTCCCACTATTATTGTGGAGTCATCTAACTCTCTTTTGAGGGTAGGCAGTGTTTCTTTGACGTATTTAGGTGCTCTGATATTAGGTGCATAAATATTTAATATAGTTAAGTCTTGCTTGTGTACTGAAACTTTCAGTAATAAATAGTGTCCATCTTTGTCCACGATGGTGGATTTGACATTAAAATTGATTTTGTCTGAGATTAGAGTTGCTACCCCTGCTCTTCTTTGTTCATTGTTAGCTTGATATATATTCTTCCATCCTTGAATTTTCAGTTTGTTCCTGTCTTTAGGTCTCAAGTGAGTTTCTTGTAGACAACATATGGATGGGTCATGTCTTTTAATCCAAGATGACACTCAGTGTCTCTTTACTGGAGCATTCAGTCCATTCACACTCAATGTAATTATTCATAAGTATGTAATCACTGCTGCCATTGTGATATGTTTATTTTTATGTTGATGTTTTCTCTGTTGTTCTTATGAGTGTGTTCTGGGACATTCTTTTTTGTGAGTTGATTTTTCACCTTTTTCAGAGCTGGTTTTGTAGTTGTTGAGACTCCTGTGTTACATTTCTTGAAATGGTATGATACATCTTTGTTATGTTTTACAGCTGCCCTATGACCTCCCTTAATAAACTATATATAAACCCAATTTTAATTGCTACCAGTCTTGTCATCTTCCTCTCCATCTGGAAGGACTATAACAACTGTAGTACATCCCTCTTTTCATTATGATGACACCATAGATTTCATGATGAACACTGGATTGCTTCTTTCCATCTCAAAGCTGTGATTGACATTGGAGCCTTCCCTAAATGAGTAGAGTATTGAGTAGTGTGTCGTTCTAAAATATAAAGTTAGTGGTTTCATTCTTCTAAGCCAAAGCCAAGAACTTCTTTCAGCATTTCTTATAGTTTGGGTTTGGTTTTTACAAAGTCTCTGGGAATATCTTAATTTCACTTTCGCATTTGAAAGATAGTTTTGCAGGATATATAATTCTTGGTTGGAAGTTCTTCTCCTTCAAGGCTTTGAATGTGTCATACCACTGTCTCCATGCCAGCATGGTTTCTGCTGAGAAATCTGACGAGGGCCTACAGGGTTTCCCTCTGAATGTTAGCTTTGCTTTGAGTCTTGCTGCCTTTAAGAGTTGCTGCTTATGTTTCATTTTTGTTAAGCTTGATTGTAACATGTCTTGGAGTCTTTCTTTTGAGATCTATATTGGTTGGTGTACTACATGCATCTGAGATGTCTATATTCTCTTCCTTCATGATTTCTGGGAAGTTTTCTTTCAGCAGCTCAGCTACGATACTCTCTGTGTTCTCAGATGTCTCACCCTGTTCAAGGACTCCAATTAATCGAAGGTTGTTCCTCTTAATAGAGTCCCACATGCTTCTTAATGTTTCTTCATTTTTCTTGTTTCTTTTATCTGATTTCTGCTCATAGACGCTGGTATCAGTAGCAGTGTCTTCCAAGTCAGAAATTCTTTGTTCTATTTGTTCCACTCTGTTTTCTTGGCTTTGCATGAAAGTTTCTATGTGTTTGATTTTGTTCTTGATCTGTTGGATTTCAGAGTACTGGTGTTCCATCAGATTGAACAGCTTGCTTAATTTTTCATTTTGTTCTCCTGCATTTTGTATGAGGTCTAGAAGGGCTCTGCATGTAATCATTTTGTATTCACTTCCTGATGCTTTCATGAAAGTTCCTTCATCTGGAAAACTCCTTGTTTGCTTTGTTTGGGAGCCTTCTGAAGCCATGGGTGATTTCTTGTATGCCACAATTGTCTGTTGCATTTTGGGTCCCATGTGAATATGTAGAAACTGGAAGAGGTACTGTGAGGATGGATTGAAAATGTTTCTCTAGGCTGTCTTAAAATGTAGAGCAAAAGGTATCTGACCACTTCACAAGTCAGTTAGGTTTTCAGGTGTAGAGGTCCCTCTTTTCAACTCACAATGTAAGCGCCACTATATCCAACCCCAGATGATACAAACTAGTTCAGAATACAGCAATGCTGCTGCCTTGTTGGCCTCTGCTGACAGGGCCTAGCCTTAGCCGACACTGTGTCGAGTACTGCTTTTGTGATAGAAAAGCACTCTCTTGTGGGCAGGCTCTGGCTCCCAAGCTAAGAATTAAGTCCAGCTGCAGCCACCATATCCAAGATGGCGTCCTCCACGCAGGCAGCAGATAGAGGGACTAAAGGTGCCGAGAGGTAGTGATTCCTCTGCTTCTGTTGCAGGGCCCCCAACGTAGGTGGTCTTCGGTAAATTACTGCTTTTCTGTCAGAGAAGCACTGTCCTGTTTGCAGGCACTCCCTCCCAGGCTAAGAATTGGCCAAGTGTTAGATCCCACTAAAATCTCGGTACCACATGGAGTCCCACACACTGACTGCGAAATTCCATACAAACCCCGCTGAGGCAGATATAAAACGAAAGGCTCAAAGTGGCTAGATTAACAGAGTCCTAAACCTGGCTCTCAAAAGATGTGAATTTCGCCTGCCTAACCCCCCAACATTGCGTCTGAGTCTAGCCGCTGAGCAAGACCCAGCTCCGCCCGCCGGCCAAGACAGAGGAAAAAAAAGTCAAAATGGTGAGTTACCTTCAGTCCGTGAGATCTAGGGCTAGCCAGGAGCAAGAGTCAGCGAAAGAGAGGAGGTTTATCGCTCAGTGGTATGAAGTCCCAATTAACAGCTCTGTGCCATGTCCTGAGGCTGATTAGGTGATCAGAAGGCTCCGTTTGATTATCAGTTCAGGTCTTGGTTTCCAGAGGGATATAAGAAGACGTGTGCTTAGTCCGCCATCTTGACTCTGCCCCCACCCATCTTATATTCTGATACTTTGCTGAACTCCTCTATTAGTTTCAGTAGTTTACTTATGGATTTTTTTGGATTACCTGTATATACAAACATAACATCTGCAAATAGGGAGATTCTCAGTTCTTCTTTGCCTATGCAGATGCCCTTTGTTTCTTTGTCTTGTTGAACAGAAGTGCTGAGATTAGGAATCTTGTCTAGTTCTCATTCTCAAGCAGAATTCTTTCAGTCTTTCACTATTCGGCATGGTGTAGGAGGTTGGCTTTGCATAGATGCCCCTTATTGCATTGAGGAATTTCCCCTCTGTTCCTATTTTGCTGAGTGTTTTTAGCACGAATGGGTGTCAGACTTTGTCAAATGTCTTTTCTCTATCAATTGACAGAATCAGATGATGCTTATCCTTTGTGCTCATGTGGTTGATCACCTTAACTGCTTTTCTGATGTTGAACTAGCCCTGCCTCCCTGGCATGAATCCAACTTGGTCATGATTAATTATCTTTTTGATATGCTGTTGAATTCTATTGGCTAGGATTTTGTTGAAGATTTTTGCATCTAAGTCCATGAGTGATATTAGTCTATAATTTTCTTTTTTTTGTGGGATCTTTCCCTGGCTTTCATATGAGGGTTATGCTGGCTTCATAGAAGGAAGTTGGGAGTATTCCAGCCCTTTCTATCCTGTGAAATAGCCTCAGTAGTATTGGATTTAACTCTTCTGTAAAAGTTTCATAGAATTGTGCAGTGAAGCCATCTGGGCCAGGACTTTTTTTGATTGGTAGTTTTTGTTTTGTTTGTTTATTACTACTTTTTCAATCTTTTCTTTTGTGATGAGTTTATTAAGTTGTTTTACTTCTCCTCATGATAATTTTGGTATGTGGTATGAATCTAGAAATTTGTCCATTTCCTCTAGATTTTCAAATCTGTTAGATTTTTTATTTTGCTGAGACTTTCTTTATGTCTCAACACATGGTCTATTCTGGAAAACATTCTGTGTGCTTTGGAGAAGAGGTACTTACCTGTTGATGGGTTAAAAATTCTGTATATGTTGATAAGGTCTAGTTGGTTAGTTGTCACAATAAGATCTTCTGTATCTTTACTGAGCTTTTTTCTGGATGATCTGTCTGTTACTGAAATGCAATGTCGAAGTCTCCAACTGTTATTATGAAGTTATCAATCTCATTTTTCAGTGTTGTCAGTTGGTTCTATGTAAATACATAGATGTATTTAGATATACTTAGATGTATTGGGTGCATAAATATTTAATATTGTTATGTCCTGCTTATGTATTGAACCTTTTAGCAGTAAATAGCAACCATCCTTGTCCATGATGGTGGAACATACATTAAAGTCTATTTTATCTTAGATTAGTATTGCCACTTTTGCTCTTCTTTGTAGATTGTTGGCTTGGTATATATATTTACATCCTTTGATATGCAGTTCGTTCATATCTTTGAGTCTGGGGTTTGTTTCCTGTAAGTCACGTATACATGGGTCATGTCTTTTGATCCACCATGTCACACATTGTCTCCTTATTGGAACATTCAGTCCATTTACATTCAGTGTAATTATTGATAGGTATGTGTTTAGTGTTGTCATTTTGATGATATGGTGTTTTCCATATTTTTCTTAATATTCTGTTCTTGATTATTCTTCTTTAGAGTTTGACTTTTGACCTTTTTCAGTGTCGGTTTTGTGTTTGGTCAGACTCCTGTATTATGGTTCTTGTTTTTATATGTCACGTTGTTATTTCAGTTTGTGGCTACCCTTATGATCCCCTTTACTATTCTAAGTTTAAACCAAACTTTAACTGCTGCATATCTTTTTAATTTCCTCTTCATCTGAAAGGGTTATACCTACTGTAATATATCCCTGTTTTTAGTGTGCTGATGTCACAGCTTTCATGTTATGATCATTGGTTCCCTTCTTTTAATAACATAGCCTTGATTGAGCTTATTTTTTTCCCTAAGTGGGTCGCCATGAGTCGCCATGATTCGGATCCGACTCGACGGCTCTTGGCTTGGTTGGCTAAGTGGTTAGGATTCTGAATGCTGTGTCTTGCATTGCCTCCTTAAGTATACACTTAATATTTTTGTTTTTCTGAACAAGGAAATTCTTTCAGTACTTCTTGCAGTTTTGGTTTGATTTTTACAAGGTTTCTAAGCTTCTGTTTCTCTACAAATGTATTAACTTCACTGTCATATTTTAAGAGACAATTTTGCAGAATGTATAATTCTTGGTTGGAAGTCTTCCTCCTTCAGGGCTTTGAATGTATCATCCCACTGCTTTCTTGCCAACATCTTTTCTGCCAAGAAGTCAGACAAAAGCCTAAAGGGTTGCCCTCTGAATGTTAGCTTTGCTTTAATACTTGCTGCCTTTAAGAGAATCTGTTTATGTTTCATTTTGTTAAGCTTAATTATAATATGTTTTGGTGTCTTTCTTTTTGGGTCTAGTTTTTGTGGCATTTGACACACACCTTGGATATCTATGTTCCGTTCTTTCATATTTTCAGGGAAGTTTTCTGTCATCAACCCATAGCAGTGATCTCTGTATTTTCATCTATCCCTTCCTGTTTATGAGCTCCAATTATTTGTAGATTATTCCTCTTGATAGAGTCCCACATGTTCCTTAATGCTTCTTCATTTTTCTTATTTCTTTTCTCTGATTTCTCCTGATAAATGCTGATGTCAGTTGCTATATTCTCAAGCTCACTAAGTCTGACCTTCATCTCCTCAATTCTGCTCTTTTGGTTTTGGATTGAATTGTTTAACTCTATAATTTTGCGATTGATCTGCTGAATTTCAGATTATTGATGTTCCATCAGTTCAAATAGCTTACTTAATTTTTCACTTGCTGTGCTGCATTTTGTTTAATCTCTAGGAGGGCTCTGTATGTAATTCTTTCATACTCAAGCTTTAATAGTTTCAGAAAGTCTTCTTCACCTGGGAAGTTTTTGGGTTCTTTATTTCCAGAGCCATGGTGGACTGCTTCTTTCAATGCTTATCAATCAACTGTTGCTTGCATGCTATCTAGAAGTTGTTCAATTTCTCTGGTGTTATCTCAACAGCAGCTGAGGCATAATTCTAAGAGAGGAGTTGGTCATCAAGGGTCTCTATGCTCCAGTGACTGGCCCCAGGATGACTCTCTGGGGTGGCAGGCTCTGCTTCCCAGTGGCAAAGACAGCACCCTACTTATGGAGTCACTGGGGGGCTGTCAGCGACACTATGATGTGGATCAGTAAAGGGTGGAGGAAATGCTGCAGGGCCTCTCTGCAATCCATTCTCCAGGTGGTCTTATTTACAGTGGTACTTTACTTCTGAGTGGTATTGTCCAACAGCTGCGAAAAACAGTTAGGCCCTGAGATGTGGGAGGTTCCGTCTTCCAGCTGATATCAAAAGTACCTCACAGGCCATCCCCAGATGCTATGACATGGTTCAAAGTAGGGAGGGGTTAGGGCCTTCATGTCATCCTCTGCCAGGCCCCACCAAAACATACAGACATGAATTGTCTCAAATACTGCTTTTCTGCTAGAGAAGCTCGTGCCAGACAGGCTACTGCTCCACTGGAGAATCAGCTGCAGCTAAGGCCCTCATCTAGGTGATTCTGCCTCCCAGATGATCAAGGTTGCAACCCCACTGAGTTCCCTTCCTGAAGTGAAACAACAGAGTCTTTCATGCAGCTCAGAAAAGAGAGGGTGGGGGTGCAGTTGTGCCCTCAGTCAGCAGGGGGGCTCTCTATATGTAGCTATCCCACAAACTGTCGCTCTGCTGTGCTTTACACTGTTTACTTAAGCACAGCAATTTGGCATATTTGCCAGCTCATGCCCAGTCCCTGCCTCCCAGATAACAGAGAATGTGTCAGTACCTGCAGTCCTCTGAAACAGTGAGTTAGCAGGAGTGGGGGTCAGTGGTTGCTGGCTCGTCTTTCAGAAGGGTAGTTTAGTCCATTATTGGTGCCTAATCAAATCTGACAATACTATGCCGGGTTCTAAGGTTCCCTGGATGTCCACTGCTCCATTCAGTTATCATTCCACGCCTTAGTTCTCAAAGGTAATTGAGGAGACGTGTGCCTAGTTTGCCATCTTGGCCCCACCTCCCTTTTTTTTCTTTTGGAAGCCTTTTGGTGAGCCTAAGTATTTAATATGTAAGAGGTCTCATTTATCTAATTCATCTTCTGCTGTTTGTACATTTTTAGTTATGTTTGGTGTTATATTTATGCCATATATTAGAGCCTCTAACATTGTACCTACTTTTTGCTTCCATGTTCTTAATAGTTTTAAGTTTGATATTTAGGTCTTAAATCCATTTTGAGTTAATTTTTGTGTACAGTGTGAAATATGGATCCTGCTTCATTTTCTACAGTAGATACTCAGTTTTTCTAGTTCTGTTTGTTAAAGAGACTACCTTTTACCCCATTTAATGAACTTCGGCCCTTTGTAGAATGCCAATTTCCCACAGATGCATGGATTTGTCTCTGGGTTCTTAAGTCTATTCCACTGGTCTATGTATCTGTCACTGAAACATTAACAGACTGCCTTGGCTGTATAGTAGGTTTTGAAACCAGGTAGTGTAAAGCTTCCTGCTTCATTCTTCTTCAATAATGCTTTCCTTATCCAGAAGCTGGTTACTTTCCATGTGAAGTCAGTGTTATGGACTGAATTGTATCCCCCCCAAAATGTGTGTAGTAGTTTGTCTAGGCCATGATTGTGCAGTAGTCTTATATACTGTAAAGCCTGCCTAGTGGCAGTTGTGTTGGTAGGGCAAGACATAATGAGTCAGATTGTAATGTACCTTGAGACAACCACTTGGGATATAAAGGAAAGAGAAGTTAGCAGAGTTTGGGACCTCATACTACCAAAAAAGAAGCAGTACCAGAAGCGGAGAGAGTCCTTTGGAAAGGACCCTGTGTTCCTATGCCTCAGAAGCTCCCAGTCCAGGGAAAGTTTGATAACCAGGATCTTCCTCCAGAACTAACAGAGAAAGATTCCCCTGGAGCTGAAGTCCTGAATTTGGACATCATCTTACTCTACTGTGACAAAACACGTTTCTATCTTTAAAGCCATTCACTTGTGATATTTATGTTAAAACAGTACTAGATGACTTACAACAGTTAGTGATTAATTTTTCCATCTTGTTAAAAAACACTTTTGGAATTTGGATCAGGATGACATTATATCTATAGAGTGCTTTAGGTTGTATTGACATTTTCACGATGTTCCATTTTCCTATCCATAAGCATGGTGATTTTGCCATTTATGTAGGTCTCATTTGTCTTCTTACATGAGTGTTTTGTAGTTTTCTTTACAAAGTCTTCTTCTGCTACATTTATTCCTTAGTATTTTGTCTTTGGGGGGTTATTGTAAATGGTATTGTTTTCCTGATTTCTTTTTAAAAATTCTCTCTGTTGATGCACAGAAATTCAACTAATTGTCTATGTTGATCGTTTCTCCTGCTACTTTACTGAATTCTTCTATTAGTTCCAGTAACTTTCTTGTGTAATATCTGGGATTTTCTATATATAAGATCCTATTGTCTGCAAATAATGGTACTGTTCCTTCTTTACTAATTTGAATGCCTTTTATTTCCTTCTCTTGCTGTATTTCTCTAGTTAAGACTTACAGTGCAACGTTAAATATGAGTAATGATAAAAGACATGATTGTCTAGTTCCCATTCTCTGAGGGAATGCTTTCAGTCTCTCTCCAGAATAATGTTGGCTGTTGGTTTTACATAAAGACCCTTTATTGCATTTATGAGTGTCATGGATTGCATTGTGTTCCCCCTAAAAAATCTATGTAGCAATTTGCGTAGGCCATGATTTCTGGTAGTGTGTATGTTGTAAACCCTGCTCCTATGATGTTAATAAGGAAGGATGGGCAGCAGTTGTGTTGGTGGGGCAAGACTGAATGCGTAAGATTATTTTATGCCTTGAGGCAGTCTCTTGAGATACATAGAAAAAGCTAGCAGAGAGATTTGGAGACCCCATACCTCCAAGAACCTGTGCCAGAAGCTGATCACATCCTTTGGTAAGGACTGAGGTCCTTATGCTTCAGAAGCTTCCATTCCAGGGGAAGATTGACAACAAAGACCTTCCTCCAGATCCAGCAAAGAAAGCCTTCCACTGGAGCTGACATCCTGAAATTGGGTCTTCAACCTACTGGACTGTGACAAAACAAAATTTTTCTTTTTAAAGCCATCAATCTGCTGTATTCTTTTAAAACAACACTAGCCAAGACAGGAATTTTTCTTCAATTCCTATTTCATTGAGGTTTTTTTTTTTTTAATCAAGAATGAGTGTTGGACTTTATCAATGCATTTTCTGCATAACTGAGATAATCATGTGATTCTTTTATATTAATTTATGTGATGGATGACATTAATTGGTATTTTAATGTTGAACGAACTCCGCACAGATAGTATGAATTTTACTTTGTTATAATTTTTTTTTTTTTTTTTTTTTGCAGTGCTGTGGAATTCTATTGGCTAGAATTTTGTTGAGAATTTTTAGGTCTATATTCATGAGAGATATTGGTCTATGATTTTCTTCTTTTTGTGATTTTTTTGCTGGCTTTGATATCAGGGTTGTGCTGATTTCTTTTGGAGACTATTCTTTCCTTGTCTATGCTCTGAAGCAATTTCAATACCATTGGTGTGAGCTCTTCTCTGAATGTCTGATATTTTCGTTGAAGCCATTCAGGCCAGGTCTTTTTGATTAGGATTTTTTTTTTTAATCTCTTCAATTTCTTCTTTCGTTGTTCATCTGTTTAGTTTTTCTACTTCAATTCATGTTAGTCTAGGAAGGTAGTATGTTTCTAGAAATTTGTCCATTTCATCTAGGTTTTCAAATTTGTCAGAATATAATTTTTCATAGCATTCTATTATGACCCTTTTTATTTCAGTTGATTCTGCTGTAATGTCACTCATTTCATTTTTATTTTGGTTAGTTGAATCTTCTGCTTTTCTTTTGTCAACTTGACCAGTGTTTTGTCAATTTTATTGATTCTTTCAAAGAACCAGATTTTTGTCTTCTTGATTCTGTTGTTTTTCTGTTCTCTGTTTTATTTTTCTGCTCTGATCTTTATTATTTCCTTTCTTCTAGCAACTTGGAGGTTCTTTTGTTGCTGTCTTTATATTTGTTTGAGTTGTAGGAGTACTGTTTTGATTTCATCTCTTCTTTTTTGGTGTGTACTTCTATTGCTGTAAGTTGACTGCTAGGCATTGTTTTTACTGTGTCCCAAAGGTTTTGGTATTTTGAATTTTCATTTTCTTTAGAGTCTAAGAATTTTTAAACTTTATCTTGATTTCTTCTATTACCCAGTGATTTGTAAGCAAGATTTTGTTCTGGTTCCATATATTCAATTTTTTTTCTTTTGTTCTGCCTTGTTGTTGATTACTTTCATAACATTGTGATTAGAAAAAATGCTTTGTATTATTTTGATATTTCAGATTTTGAGGCTTCCTTTGTGGACTAAACTGTGGTCTATTTTCGAGAATTACCTGTGTTTGTGAAAAAAGAACATAAATTTTGCTGCTGTTGGGTGTAATGTTCTGTGTATGCCTTTTAGGCCAAGTTGATTTTTTGTGGCATTTAGATCTTCTGTATCTTTTCTGAGTTTATTTCCAGATGTTCTATCATTCACCAAAAGTGGTGTGTTGAAGTCTCCTATTATAATTATGAAGCTTTCTATTTTCAATGCTGTTAGAGTTTGTTTTATGTATCTGGAGCCCTATCATTGAATGAGTATATATTCTTTGTGGTTATGTCATCTTGGTACATTTACCCTTTAATTATTATAATAATGTCCTTCCATGTCTTTTATGGTGGATTTTGCTTTAAAGTCTATTTTATCAGAGACTTTTGGTTATTGTTTGCTTGATATATGTTTTTGACAACTAGCAGTAGTAATATTTATGAAGCTATATTGGCCATATTTATCATGTTTTTTCTAATTAGTCTTAACATGTAGCCATGAAAATTGCACGGTTCCACAATGCATAGAAATTATTAGTTTATTATAAAAATTGGTGTTCCAACCACCAAACATTCTGTATATTACATGAAATTTATGATGTGTATAATTGTCCCACCAAGAAAACAATTCAATGTTTGATCAAAAAATTGGAGACAACCAGATCTGTTCTCAATCAGATAATGCCTGTGTGTCAGTGAACTGCATGTCCCAATTAAGACATTGCCACAGTTCCATCATTGGTCAGAGTGTATGTAAGAATCCGTCCTAATCAGCTTCTCACCGAGCACAGAACTAAGCCTGTCATTGACCACAATTTGGCAGATTTTGCATCTGAACTTGAAGCTTCACCCTTACAAAATTGTTTTAACTCAAGAACTGAAGTCCAGCAACCACAGACTGCACTGTACATTTGTTGACTGGGCTCTGAAGCAACTGGAAGTTGGCCATGATTGGAGCTGAAAAATCACCTTCATCAACAAGGTCCATTCTTTGGATAACGGTTTTGTTAACAAACAAAATTTTTGCATTTAGAGTGATGAGAATCCAAAGGAGATTCAAGAATGTCCACTTCATCCCCAGAAAGTTACCATTTGGTGTGGGTTTTTGTCTGGCAGAATCTTTGACCTTTATTTTTTCCAAGATGAATGAGGAGAGTCTGTGACTGTCAGCGGTGAAAGATATTGGGCTTTAATTACTGATTATTTGGGACCACATTTAGAAGATACCACAGTGACCATTTACCTAAAATTCTTTTCCACACATAAAGCCATCAAAAATACTTCAAAATATGAAAACAATTAAAACTGTATCATTTACACAACTTGTTTTATTCAAGTTCAAAAATTGGACACCCTTATTGGAAGACCTTTTTCACAGTTTTTCATCAATTTAGTTTTAGTAATTTGCATATTTTTGTCTAAGGTGTGTCTCTTGTAGATAGTACATTGATAGGTCATGTTTTTTACCCATTCTGCCACTTTGCATCATTTTACTATGCAGTTAATTCATTTTTATTCAGTATGATGACCAATAGGTGTTAAGTTTACTGCTTGTATTTCCTTGTGTGCATATGTATACATATTTTTATATTTTCTGGTTTGGGCTGTCCTGCTTAATTTTCCGTGCTGAGTTCTTTTTATTTGTGGACTTTGTTTTCAATTCTTTACTGTTGTTGATTTTATATTTACTTAATCTTCATCTTTTTCTTCTTTTTTTTTTTATTTTGATGAGCAGGTTTGTTGACTTTCTTTGTGGTTACCGTAATTATACTTTATCTTCCTAAGTTTAAAGCAGTGTTTTATTTCTTGATATCACCTTGACTTTCTCTCTTTATGAAAGTTCTATAACTGTAACATTCATTCCTCCTTTTTGTTTTGACATTGTTGCTGTTTACAGATTGACATCTCTGGTTCCCTATTTTCAGTCTTTTAGCTTTGTTTTATTTTTAGAATAGATTAATATCTGGCCAATGGTGTCCTGTGTCATAATCTCAGACTGTTGTCTGATGTTGTTGGTTCTCTATTCAAAGGACAATCTTTAATATTTCTTGTAAATTTGTTCTGGTTTTTACAAATTCTCATAATTTCTGTTTATCTGGAGAGTCCCTAATTTCACAATCATATTTAAGAAAAAAATTTGCAGTCTATATAATTCTTGTCTGGCTTTTTTTAACTTTCAAGGTTTTATATATGTCATTCCATTGCCTACATGATTTCTCTTGAGTAATCATAGCTTAGTCTTATTTGTTCACCTGTTGTAGGTGACTTTTTACTTTTCCCTAGCTGCTCTTCATACTCTTTCTTTGTCTTCAGTTTTGGCAAATTTGTTTATGATATGTCTTGGGGACTTCCTTTGGCTGTCTATCCTTTCTTTGGGGTACATTCTTTGATGGATACCTTCTAAACTTTCATGACATTAGAGAAATTTTATGGCAGGAAATCTTCAGCAATTTTTTTTCTCCTCTTGTTCTTTCTTTTGATAATAACTATTAAAAGTAATCAGACCTGTTGGTTAGACCATTACCTCTTATCCTTCCTATGAGTTTGATAAAACTTTGGGGGGGGGTCATTCACACAACTGTTACTATTGGCAGATAAAAGTTCTTTAGGTGGAACTAATATCCATATGAAGGTATATCCTTTTTCTAAAGGCTTGGTGTGAAACTTTAGCAATAAAATAAGTATGAAATGAGTGAAATTAAAGTTTGTGTTTTAAAAACTGCAGTTTGTTTAATGTTTTCAGAGCTCAGTTCTTTAAACAATGATCTAGTGTAGTCCTTTATATCTAGAAATGGCCCTGTTTTGTCCAATGAGAATAATTCTACTTAATCAGAGGGTGAAGACTTTCCAGCATTACCCAGAAGACTGTGTTTGCCTTCTTGGCCATCTGGATGTTACAATACATCATATCAAATTTATTGACCTTGTTCAGCAATCACTTTCCATGGGAAGTGGTCTCATGCTTTGTTGAGGAGAGCTGCCTTCTTACACAGTATTTTAATAGTTGGTTTTCCCATTTCTCCTTTTCATTCTACTCTGTAGCCCCAATTCTTAGAACAGTTACAGATAATAGCAAATTAAAAATATGTATCTTTCAATATGAGCTAGTAGTAAAATGATTAACTAGCTGGGTCCTACTTCCTGTTTAATGGCACAGTATAAAACATCTAGGTTTTAAGAGGCTTCAGATTCCATTATACTTTTCATTTTCAAGCTGTTATATAAACAACAAAAGCCAAGAGATATAGGTTAAAATCAGCTAGAAGCACTTTGTAAAGCATCAAGTGGGTGCAAGATGTGAAGAGAACTATATAAGGCTGGATGGAAGTCAAACTTAGACAGTGATCTGGTCTGGGCTCATCTAGCTCTTCCACCAAGCAGCCACATAAGAACTTGCTGGGGTTTAACAGAAAGGTATCTACTAATTTTCTAACTGACACATGACTTTCAGTGTATGGCTAATTGAGTATATTTAAAAGCTATCTGCATACCCAGATTATAGATTCCTCTTAAAAGTAGAGTACTGACATTTATTTGCCATAAAGGCAGGAAATCTGGAGGGAAGTCACCCTAGTAATATAATGCATGTCACACAGACATTGGCAATGGTTTGCAGTATTCATTGGCTACCGAAAGGTAAAATGGAGATCAAAATATTTCTTACCTGCTGCTTTGTAGGCTGTGATCCCACCATAAGGATTACAACCTATAGCTCTGATCTTTCTTTCTAGTCAAATCTATAATCAAGTTAAAGTCAACTGAGGAAACCCTAGTGGTGTAATGGTTAAGTGCTACACCTGCTAACCAGAAGGTCAGCAGTTCAAACCTACCAGGCATTCCTTGGAATCTCTATGGGACAGTTCTACTCTGTCTTTATGGTGGCAATGAGTCAGAATCAACTCAATGGCAGTGGGGTTTTAGTAGAAAGAAATGCCTTCTAGTCTACATGAGGAAACTGCTCTCTCTTTTAACGATCTGATTTTCCAAGATTCACATTGGTAGGAGAATTCTCATTTATATGTGAATGGCAGCTGTAATCATCAGGTACATGTACATATATGTGGTTAATCATATACACATGCACTCATGTGCATTCATTAATTCTACAAATTTATATGAAGTGCTTAACAAGGTACTACTCTAGATCCTGAGTTTATAGAAAATAATAACATGTACTACCTACCCATTCTTCTAGGAAGATTCAGTGAGTAGACAAGCAAATATATATCACATATCAGCTGGCAATCAATCCAATGGAGAGAAGCAAAACAAGAGAGGAGATAAAGAAAACTGGATGAGGGTTACTATTTTATGTAAAGTAGCCAAGGAAGGCCTTCATGAGATAGCACTGGAGCAGACACCTGAAATAAGTGAAAGGTGAGACAGGCTAAGAAATCCACAAGAAGAAGATTCCAGACAGCAAAAACAGCAAGTGCAAAGGTCCTAAGGTAGAAGCACACTAGGTACATAGTAAAACCAACAGAGGCCTCATAGGTGGAATGAAAAGAGGACCAGGAAAAACAAGGAATATAATTTATGTAAGTGTATAAATGGGATGTTGTCATTCTGATTAGTTAAATATCTTTTTCTTCTCTTCTCCATCTATCACCATTGTCTACAATTTGGAAGCATCATTTATTAAATAATCACTTTTTCCATAAATAGTGACAAATGGTACATATTATATTCTTACATATTCTGGTAAGATTTTGTTTGCTTTTCTGGATCTCTACTCTGTTCCACTAACCTATTTTACATAGCAGCTTTTTAGTGCATTCTGGTATTTGATAAAAATCTATCCTTCTTCATTTTTCTCTTTTTTTCTCCTGCCTTCCTTTTTATTTTTAAATATGTGCCTTTCTCATGAAATGTAAGATAATTTTATCTGACTCCATTAAAACTTTTTCCTCTTAGAAGGTTAACCAGAATTTAAATTGGGAGATAGGTGTTTGAAGCACTAATGTTTAAATTAGCTAGTTATTCTGAGACAAGAGCAGACTGTACAATTCAGTTTGTGTAGATTCTGCATGTTCTCCAGTAACATTTCAGGTCCAGTGGCTTTCTTGTTGAATTCATATCTATTTTGGTAGAATTTTCTTTTAACTAATGTGAAACAATATTTACTTTTGTGTTCTCACTTTAAGATGCTAGTAATCAATGAAGACTAACTGATTTTGTGATAAGTATTGCATACCTGAGTAGCCCTCATGACACACTGGTTAAGGCACTTGGCTTCTAACCAAAAGGTAACCTGTTTGAAAGAACCAATGGCACCACAGACAAAGATGTGGCAGTCTGCTTCTGGAAAGATTTACAGTCTTGGAAACCATGTGGGGAAGATCTATTCTGTTCTATGCAGTTTCTCTGAGACAGAATTGATTCAGCAACAGTGGGTTTCATTTCATTATTTTTCATTTTTTTTTTATTTATTGGTTTTGGTTATCCGACTCAACGGCACTTGGCTGGCTGATATATCTATATACCTTACCAAATTTTTTTATTAGTTTCAGACTCGACGGCACTTGGCTTGGCTTAAGTTATCTATATCTACAAATATATTATCAGCAAAATAAAAATAAAGTATGGTTCTAATTTTTCAATGTTTATTCTTCTGTTTTTCCTAGTCAGTTTACCATCTTACCCATCAGGTGGAATCACAGTTATGATTTTTACTACCATAGATTTATTTTGAATGTTCTAGAAATTCATGTCAATAAATTCAGTGTCTTAAGCTCTGCTCTAACAGAGATACCACAAGTGGATAGCTTTAAAAAGAGGAACTTATTTTCTCACAGAAAAGTAGCCAAAAGCCCAAATTCAGGATATCAGCTCCAGGGGGAGGCTTTTTCTGTCGGCCCTAGAGAAAAATCCTTGTCATCAATCTTCCCCTGGACTGGGAGCTTCTATGGTACAGGGATCTTGGGTTCTTTCCAAAGGATATGTTACGCTCCTGGCACTGCTTCTTTCCTGATGCTAGGCGGTCCCCAACTCTCTGCTTGATTTCCTTCCTTTTATATCCCAAGATGTTGTCTCAAGGCACAATGCAGTCTTACAGATTGAGTCCTGCCTCACTAACACAACCATGGCCCATCCTACCCTCATTAACATCAAATAAGACAGCAGAGGTAGGATTTACAACGTATAGTAACATCACACCATACAAGGAATCATGACCTTGCCAAACTGCCACACACATTTTTAGGGGGAGAGAATTCAATACATGACAGAGAGTTTATACTTTTTTGTCTGGCTTCTTTTGCCAAGTACTGTTTTTAGTATCCATTCATGCTTTTGTCTGTGTCATCACTTCTCAGTATTTATAAATAAGTGCTATTCTCTGTATAAATATCACCCAATTTATTCATCTAGTGCCCTGCTGATAGACATTTGAGTTGTTTACAGTTTGGGGTTATCAAATATAAGACTTCTCTGAACATTTTTTAAAAAGTCTTTTTTGTATGCATACATATTTATTGCCCTTTAACAGATATTTAATAGCAAGATTGCTGGGTCATAGAGTGGATTTTGTTTAACTTTCTAAGTGTCAAAAACTATTCTGTGGGTGCAGAGTCAAAATGATGGACCAAATGCACATTCCTCTAAATCCCTCTGGACATCAAGACCTAAATTGATAACTAAATGGAGACTTCTGGACACCTAGTGAGCCCTAGTACACAGCATAGGGCTGTCAGTTTGGAATATATACCACTGAACAGGAAGTTTCTTCTCTTTCACCAACTCCCACCCTTGTAGAATGCCCACTCTCACAGACTGAAGGTAACTAGCCATTTTAGCTTGTTCTCCTCTGTCTTAGCCAGCAGGCAAGGCTGGGGATTGACTGGCACCTAAACTCGGACACACTGCTGGTAGGATTGGCCAGCAGAATCACCACATTTTGAAAGCCTGGCTTTGGACTTGGTGCACTGTGGCACCTATGGCCTCTCTCTCTGAGCCTCCATCATTGAGTAGCCTATTCTGAGGCAAGCAGGGGAGCCTGTGCAGGACGCTATCTTGTTTGGCTGGGAGGTGGATTACCTATATGGAGGCCTCATTTGGACCTAATTCCCAGGCTGAGAAACAGTGCCTTACCAGAGGGGAGCTCTTTTCTGCCAGAAAAGCAATATTTTGCACAGAATGGCCTATGAGTGGAGTCCAGCAACAGACGACAGAAAGGCAGTAGACTTCTTGTATTTCAAACTAGTTTACAACATCTGGGGTTGGATATAGAGGTGCTTACTTTGCCAGGTAGGAAGACGGACTTGTACACGTGAAAGCCTGACTGACTTGGGAAGCTGTCAGATACCTTTTACCATTCAATATAAGAATGACTAGAGAAATAATTGCAGTGCATCTTGACAGCATCTGTTCCAGGCTTTATTGACTCACATTATTGGGTCAGCTGACAGCTCCTCAGTGACTCTGTAGTTAGGGTTGCATCTTTGCCAATCAGGAGGTGGAGCCTGATGCCCCAGAGATTTCACTTAGCACAGTCACTGGAGTACCTAGAGGTGTCTGGTGATCACTTTTCCTTTTGAATGAGCATTGGATCCTGTTAAGGTAACACCAGAGAAACAAAACAACCTCCAGATGCCCAAAAAGCAACGAACTTTGGGTAAAAATATAAAGAAGAACTCATCTATAGCTTCAGAGGGCCCCTAAAAGAAAGAACCAAAGAACTTTCCAGATGAAGAAACCTTTCTGAAACTATCGAAAGGCAAGTACAAAAGGATTATATAGAGAGCCCTGGTAGACCTTATACAAAATGCAGCAGAGCAAAACAAAAAATTAAGCAAGTTGTTTGATCTGATGGAACTCCAGTAGTCTGAAATCCAACAGATCAAGAACAAAATCAAAGTCATAGAAACTTCAGTTCAAAGCCAAGAAAACATAATGGAACTGTCTTAGGCTGGGTTTTCTAGGTTAGCAAAACCAGTAACAGATATAGGTACAAGGAAAGATTTATAATATAGATAGACAGATAGATATAGGAAACAGCTCACACAATCACAGAAGCTGAATGTCCCAAGTTCTGGCATAAGCCTCACTTGGCCATGGAACCTGAAGAACCCAAAGTCAGCAGGTCAGAGACCAGTGTTCTAGATCACTAGTTGTGTAGGTCGGTGGATCCCAAGCTGGTGGCAAGACAGAGCAGCAGAGGCTGGCGAACCCAGGATCAGCTGGTCAGGGAGCAGGACTCTCAAGTGCCTACTGTAAGGATTGATGAATCCAACAGCTGCTAGCTCAAGTCCAGGAACCAGATGCTGGAAGAAGAGAGCAGGAGCTCCTGGCTACATGAGCAGACCAGCAGTAGTAGTGGAAGGTTGAGAGATGAGAGCTGAGGAGTGGGAAGCCACCCCAAACTCCACCCTGCCACTTAATACATTAGCCAAATATGGTGTAGCCAAGTTGACATAATCCTGACCACCACAGGAACAAACGGAAAAGAGTATTTCTGATGTGAAAAACAGAGACACTGACCCCAGCTATGAGGAGAAATCAGAAAAAATAAACAAGAAAAATGAAGAAGCATGTGAGACTCTATTAATAGGAACAATCTACAATTAATTGGAGTTCCTAAGCATGGCAAGACACATGAGAACACAGACAATATTGTTCCTGAGCTGCTGACAGAAAACTTGCCAGAAACTATGAAAGAAGAGAATCTAGATATGGAGTGCCACTCAACATATATCTCAAAAGAAAGACTTCAAGACATATTATAATCAAGCTTAACAAAATGAAACATAAGTAGAAATTCTTAAAGGCAGTAAGATTCAAAGCAAAGTTAGTGTTCAGAGAGAAACTCTGTAGGCTTTCATCTGACTTCTCAGCAGAAATGATGCTGGCATAGAGACAATGGGATGTCACATTCAAACCTTGAAGGAGAAAAACTTCCAACCAAGAGCTATATACCTGGCAAAACTATCTTTGAAATATGAAAGTGAAATTAAGACATTCACAAATAAACAGAAACTCAGAGACTTTGTAAAAACCAAACCATAGCTACAAAAAAATACCAAAAGAAGTTCTTGGCTTAGAAGAACAAATCTACTAACTCTGTATTTTAGAAGGAAATACAGAACACATCACCCAGAAACCTACTCAGTTAGGAAAGGCTCCAAATCCAACCAAAGCTGTAATATTAAAAGAAGTGATTCAAAGATCATATCATGCAAACTATGATGTCACCATATTAAAAAGAGGGATATACTACAGTCATTATAGTCCTTCAGAAGGAGAAGTTAATAAGACACGCAGTAGTTAAAAGTGGCTTTAAACATAGATTACTAAAGGGGATTACAAGGGGAGCCACAAAAGCACAATAAAGATGCAACATATCAAATCAAGAAACATAATACAGGAGTCTCAACAACAACAAAACCAACACTGAAAAAGGTGAAAAATCAACACACAAAGAAGAATATCCCAGAACAGAATAGTAAGAACAGAGAAAATGTCAACACAAAAATAAACACATCACAATGAAAGCACTAAACACATACCTATCAATAACTACATTGAATGTGGATGGACTGAATGCTCCAATAAAGAGACAGTAAGTGACATCTCAGATCAAAAGACACAACCCATCTATATGTTGCTTACAAGAAATTCACCTGAGACTTAAAGATATGAAGAAACTGAAAATTAAAGGATGGAAGAATATATATGCAGCTAACAATACACAAAGAAGAGCAGGTGTGGCAATACTAATCTCAGAGAAAATAGATTTTAATGTAAAATCCACCACTGGACAAAGAGGGACACTACCTCTTGCTGAAAGGTTCAACACACAAGCAGGACTCAACAACGTTAAATACTTATGCACCCAATACTAAAGCATCTAAATCCATCAGAGAAACACCGACTACATTCAAAACTGAGAGAGATCACTCCTCAATAATAGCAGGAGACTTCAACACATCACTCTCAGTATTGGACAGACTGTCTAAAAAAAGCTGAATAAAGACACAAAAGATCTTATTGCCACAATTAACCACCTAGACCTCACTGACATATACAGAACTTTCTATCCATCAGCAGACAACTACACCTTCTTCTCCAGTGCACATGGAGCATTTTCCACAACAGACCATGTGATAGTACATAAAGCAAATCTCAACAAAATCCATACTATTGAATTCTTACAAAGCACCTTCTCAAACCATAAAGCCATAAATTTGAAGTCAATAGCAGAAAAAGCATAGAAATTGGAACTCATGGAAACTGAATAATATCTTGCTCAAAAAGGCATAGATTATAGACGAAATCAAGGATGAAATAAAAATATTTATGGATTCCAATGAGACTGAAAACACTTACTACCAGAACCTATGGGATACAGCCAAAGCAGTGCTCAGGGGTCAGTTTATCTCTATAAATGCACACATCTGGAAGGAAGAAAGAAACCAAATCAAAGAACTAATGCTACAGCTTGAACAAGTAGAGAGAGAACAACAGAGGAACCACCTAGGAACCAGAAGAAAACAGATGATAAAGATTAGAGCAGAACTAAACCAATTAGTGAATAGAACAATTGTAAACATTGAAAAGACCAAAAGCTGGTTTTATGAAAAGATCAACAAACTTGACAAACAACTGGCTAAACTTACTAAAGAAAAACAGGAAAAGGAAACAAATAATACAAATAAGAAACAAGAGGGGAGTTGTCACAACAGATTCAACAGAAATAAAAAATATTGTAACAGAATACTACAAACGACTGTACTGTAACACATTTGGAAACCTAGAGGAAATGGACAAATTCCTAGATTTACATCACCTACAAAATTATCAAAAGCGAAAGCAGAACAACTTAGTAAACCCATCAAAACAAAGAGATTGAAAAAGTGATTTAAAAGAAAAAACAACCTACCCACTGAAAAAAGCCCTGGCCCAGATGGCTTCACCACAGAATTCTACCAAGCTTTTAGAGAAGAGTTAATGCCACTACTACCGAGAATATTTCACAGCATAACAAGGGATCGAATACTCCCAGATTCATTCTATGCTGCCACATAACCCTGATACTAAAGTCGGGGAAGGACCCAACCAAAAAGAACTACAGACCAATATCACCCATGAATCTAGATGCAAAAATCTTCAACAAAATACTTGCCAATAGAATACAACAACATATCCAAAAAATAACCCATCATGACCAGGTTGGATTCATACCAGGGATGCAAGGCTGGTTTGACATCAGAAAAACAATTCACATGATCAACCACATAAATAATACAAAAGACAAGAATTACCTGATTTTGTCTACTGATGCAGAAAAGGCATTTGATAAAGTCCAACACTCACTCATGCTAAAAACTCTCAGCAAAATAGGAATAGACAGCCAACTCCTCAATGCAAAAGGGGCCATTTATACAAAGCCAACTGCCTACATCATCCTCAATGGAGAGAGACTGAAACAATTCCCCTTGAGGATGGGAACTGGATGAGGATGACCGCTATCACCTCTCCTATTCAACATTGTACTAGAAGTTCTAGCCAGAGCAATTAGACAAGACCAAGAAATAAAGGGCATCTGCACTGGCGAATAGGAAGTTAAAATCTCCCTATTTGCAGATGATATGATTGTATATGCAGAGAATCCCAAAGAATCCGTAAGTAAACTATTCAAACTGATAGAAGAGTTCAGCAAAGTCTCAGGATACAAGATAAACATAAATAAATCAGTAGAGTTCCTTTATACAAACAATGGGATTATTAATGAAGAAATCACCAACACAATACCATTTACTATAGCTTCCAAGAAAATAAAATACCTCGGAATAAATATAACCAGAGAAATAATAGACCTGTACAAAGACAACTACAAAGTCTTACTACAAGAAACTAAGAAAGACTTACATAATTGGATAAATCTACTCTGCTCATGGATAGGAAAACTTAACATTGTGAAAATGTCTATTTTACCTAAAGCAATCTACTTATATAATGTAATCCCAATACAAATTCCTGTGACTTTTTTTTTTTTTTTAATGACTGAGTGAAAATGTACATTCCCATTTAAATTTACATGCCTTTGTTTGGAAAGGGAAGAAGCCCTGAATAAGTAAAGCACTACTGAAGAAGAAGAACACACTGGGAGGCCTCTCACTACCCAACTTTAGAACCTACTGCACTGCCACAGTTGTCAAAACAGCCTGGTACTGGTACAAAAAGAGACAGATAGATAAATGGAACTGAGTTAAGAAATCAGAGATGATACCATCTTCCCATGAACAGTTGATAGTCAGCAAAAGCCATAAAACATTAAACTGGTGAAAAAAAACAACCTCTTCAACAAATGGTGCTGGCAAAATTGGATATTCATCTGTGATAAATTAAAACAAGACTTGTATCTCACACCTTATACAAAAACCAATTCAAACTGGATAAAAGACCTAAATATCAAATCTAAAATGATAAAGCTGATCCAAGAACAAATAGGATCAACAATGGAAGTTTTAATACACATCACAGACAGACTTCTAATAAATCTAATAAACAAAGCACAATCAACAGAAAAGAAAATAGATAAATGGGAACTACTAAGAATTAAACACTTTTGCTCATCTAGAGATCTTATTAATAGAATTAAAAGACCACCTACAGAATAGGAAAAATATTTGGCAACTATATGTCAAACCAACGTACAATCTCCATAATCTATAAGGTACTACAAAATACCAACAAGGAAAAGATAAATAATCCAATTAAGTGATGGGCAAAGGAGATGGACAGACACTTGTCTAAAGAAGAGATCCAGGCAGCCAAAAGACACATACAGACGTGCTCACCATCAGTAACTATTAAAGAAATTGAAATTAAAACTGATGACATACCATCCCACCCCAACAAGATTGGCCATGATCCAAAAAAAAAACAAAACAATAAATGCTGGAGAGGCTGTGGAGAAACTGGAGAAACTGGAACTCTGCTACACTGTTGGTGGGATTGCAAAATGGTGCAACCTCTTTGGAAATCAATCTGTCACTTGTGAAAAAGATGGAAATAGATATTCCATTTGACCCAGTAACTCCACTGCTTGGAATATATCCTACAGAATCAAGGGCATTCATACCAACTGATACATGCAGATGATGCTTATTGTAGTGCAGTCCACAACAGCAAAAAAAAATGAAATCAATACAGATGCCTGCCCCGACCCGCGGGACAAATCAACGAAGGGACGAGGGGGACCTGTGAAAATAAAGGTGGGACAGGAAGAGGCGAAGAAATAGAGGCAAGTCAAAGTTCTGATCAAGCCTCAAGGTTTTATTGTTAAAATGAGGTATATTTATAGCAGCGGGAATAGAGGGAGGGATCAAGTGACGTAGGGATGGAGTGACATTTGGAGTGAGGTAGTTGTCGGCTGGGGATTGGATATACATAGGACTAAGGCAGTGACATCAGGCAGGAAGTTTTTCGCGCGCGCGGGCCTTTTGAATTTCGCGGGCGCGGGCTTTTTCAAACTTGGCGTGCGCAGGCTTTTTCAGCCCTACAAGCTTCCTGTATGTCGGGGCCTGGGGGCTCACCCATGGCTCCCGACATCTCCTCCCTTTTTGTTTTAATTCATGGGAGGTGGGCTTTAACTGGGCGAGGGGGTATTGACCAAGGCTCCTCCACGTGGAATTTGTGGCTCTTGGTATCTTTTGAGGAGGAGAGGCAGAGCCGTTTTGATGTTGAGATAGATACCAACCTCTATGCAAGCCAGGTGTGCCCCAGGGAAACGTAGAGGAGTTAGTGTTAACTTTCCCTTGCAATGCTTTGCTTCGCACTCGCCCCAGTACCCATACCTCTCTTGCCGGATTGGTAAGGAGGTAAGCATGCCTCTACTTTTCATGCTGTCCCCGTGGGGAGGAAGCTAGGGTACCCCATTTCAGTGGCATAAGCTTCGTCAACTGCCAGGCGATGGTAGTGAACTTGAATAGGTTTAGCTTGTGCAGCATCTATTTGTTGTTTGATGAGGCTTGTTATTCTTCTGAATGCCCAAGGGCCGAAGGTCAGGAACAGTAATATTCCTAAAACAGGGCCAGCAAAACTGAGAAGTAGATTAGTAAGCCATGAAGTTCCGGTAAAGTTAAAATCAAGCGGTCCTGAGCTGCTTCCCCATTTTCGTTGTCTTTGATTTAATCGCTCTCTGAGTTTAGTCATAGTGTCCTTAATGACCCCTGAATGATCTGTCTTTGTTACATGGTTTAGAGGAACTAAATCTTTCGTTTTTATCATAATACTTAGTAAAGGAGAAACTTAAGAGGTCTGAAGAAGGTGTGGACCATTTCCAATTTCCATCACTTGAGGTAACGCAACTCCATTTTGCGCAGAAGTAGGAATCGGTTGTCCCACAGTGAGCGCCTTTATTATAGTTGGGGCAAACATAAAACCCGAAGTTGCGCACGTGTTTAGAGGCGTATTCTTTTATGCGTGGGATGACATCTTTAAGGCAAAAGGAAAGGTCAGGCCACCAAGTGTTTAAGGGTTTGGTGTCACTAGCATTATAGAGTATGGAATTATCATTTAGGTTTATAACAGCCCATTTAAGGCTAAAAGGAGCATGGGGGTTGGTAGGGGCAAATCCTTCATATGTAGGAAAAATGATTAACAAGAAGGTTAAAAAGCTTATCTGTGATGGATTGTTGACTTCCATATCGCAGAGTTTTCTCAGCATTTCACTCCAGCGATGCCGGACACAGGTGGCCTTCACAGCCTACAAAAGAGGAGAAGGCTTCTCAGGGGTATTTTCCCTGGAAATGGGGTTATCATTGATGGGCTTAACAAGACGTTCGGGTAGCCACCGAGGGGCCCCTTCTGGAGTATCATACACACATGCGTGGCCTCTTCCCCAGATAAGAACCGGATCAGGACCGTGCCATTTATGGGTTATGGGATTTTTCCACATAACCTTGGCATATTGATTTTTAGTCTCTTGATGCCAAAGACGATCTGCCGCAGATTTTTCATTAATATCTAGTTGTAGGAAATTAAGGATGAATAAGGCATGATTTAGGAGGTTACGAGGAGAACCTTTAGTGGAATAAACAGTGTTTGTCTTAAGTTTGGATATGGTATACTTAAGGGTCTGGTGGGCTCGCTGTATTATGCCCTGTCCCTGAGGATTATAGGGAATGCCAGTTACATGTTTGATCTGGAATTGACTACAGAAATTTTTAAAGGTTTGTGATGTATAGCCTGGTCCATTGTCGGTTTTGATTTGTTGGGGCTTCCCCATGATGACAATACATTGGAGAACATGTGCTATAACATTTTTAGAGGCCTCACCACTGTGGAGGGTGGCATGGAGGAACCCACTATAGGTGTCAATGGTCACATGGGCATATTTGAGGTTACCAAACTCAGGAATATGGGTAACATCCATCTGCCAGATTTCATTGGGGAGCAGGCCCCTTGGGTTAACTCCTAGGTGGGGGAGAGGCAGAAGAGTTACGCATGCGGGACAGTTTTTAACAATTTGTCTCGCCTGTTCTCTATCAAGTGGGTGAAGAGGGATAGTGAAGAAGCAATCTTTGAGATCAATAATGATTTTAAAGTAATTAGCTGGAATGGCGACAGGGGAGGGGAGTCCAGGTTGGAGAGCCCCCATTGTAAACATGGTTTTATTAATTTCTCTGAGGTCCTGAAGGAGTCGCCATGACCCATTTTTCTTTTTTATCACAAATATAGGAGTATTCCAAGGAGAGGTAGTTGGTTCTAAATGTCCAGCAGCCAGCTGTTCCTGCACTAACTCTGTGGCAGCTGCGAGTTTTTGCTCAGTCAAGGGCCATTGATCTACCCACACTGGAGACTCAGATCTCCACTTAATTTTATCAGCGTGGGGTGCAGGGGAGTCAATGACCACTAAGGAAAATTTTCACTTCCCAAGCCTGAACGATTATTTTTAGGCGTTACAGGAAGAGGCTGCTTCATGCCTTGATTATTTTTTCCCAATCCCTGTCCCGGTAGGAAGCCCAGATTAAGCATCTGTTGGGTAACTATTTCATTTGGGCTACACATGATGATCCCCAGCTGGGATAAGACATCACGACCCCACAGATTAACAGGCAAATCCGGAACAATATAAGGTTGAATTTGTCCTGAGTTACCCTCAGAGTCCTTCCAAGTAAGAATTTTTGAGCTTTGCTTAGGATTGACAGACTGACCAATGCCTTCAAGATGAGTTATTGAGGTCTCACAGGGCCAGATGGAAGGCCAATATTTAGCTGAAATTACTGTAGCATCAGCTCCTGTGTCCATTATTCCTTCAAAGGCTTTGCCATCTAACTGGAGGGTGAGTCTTGGCCTGTCAGGGGTTACTGGTTGCACCCAATAGGTGTCGGAAGGCAGAATTCAACCTAATGGACTGCATGTGTTTGTTGGGTGTGGAATCTAAGAGAAGTAATATAAGTTGTACTATTCTCTTTCCTTTTGGAATAGACAGGGGCCCCAACTGAGCCGAGGCCAAAGAGTAATTTGTCCTGTGTAGTCATTATCAATGACCCCAGGGATGACATGAAGGCCGGCCAATGAGGAACTGTCACGCCCTAAGATTAAACCAAACATTCCCGGGGGCAGTGGCCCATAAACCCCTGTAGGGATGAGTTGAACACCCTGATCGGGCACTAATATTGTATCAGTGGCGGAACACAGGTCTGCGGAGGTCCGACATCAGCCTTGTAGACAAAGTCATGAGCCCCTGCAAATGACGGGCTGAAGCATCTCACCTGTGACATGTTTTTTAGCCTACTGTCCTTGATATTATTTGGCTTCCTAATCAAATTTTCTCCTCTCCTGGCACAAGAATCAGGGGAGATGCCTTCTGAGAGGGGCCCTTTACTACCCCCTTGGTTTATGAAATAATATCGGCAAAACCTGTACAGGAATTTTTGGGGAAAAAAGAGCTCAGAGGAATGATTCCTAACACAGCCAGCATTGAGAGCAGCGAGGCCGGCCAACCCCTGCTGACTTCCCCCAACTGCACATCAAGAGCAAAGTAGGAACAAATAGAGATCATAAACTTTAGACCCTTCCTCGTGAACCTTTTAACCTTGAGGTATAAGTAGGGCTGATTGAGCTTGAGGCATCCTTAGGCCATTATCTTTAGATAAGCCTTAGCAGTTAAAAGGATCACCAGGTTTCAGTTAACTAATAGCTCATGTGGCAGGGTAAAAAATTACATCACCTCAAGACCACGAGGTTTTGGTTTTAAACTAGCCCATAGATTGTGTGGTCAGTGGGCAGGGCAAAATTCACAAGGTCTCTCCTGTCTCCTTGATTCATTTCCCGCTGTGCCTCTCCCTCCCTCCGTGCCTGACCCTGTAAAGTGTTGGGGCTGGCCCCCTGCACAAGTCCAATCCTGTGCTTCCAGGGGTGGCACGGCAGAGGGAGCTGATACTTGTCTTTGTGTCTGTTTCTAGGGGACGAACCTGACTGCCCCTAGGTTCTGTCCCAAGGGTGGGGCCGGCCGGGCTGAGATTTTTCAGCAGGCGGGACGCCAGCTGACGGCGGCCGCCCCTTCTCAGCCAGCGCTCGGAGCTCGGGGCAGCGCGGCGTAGGCCGGGGCCACGCGAGGAGAGCGCGCGGCGCGCCGAGCCCTGAGCACCGGAGCCCGGTTTCCCTCATGGCGACCGTGGTTTGGGGAGCCCTCTCGCCTGCCCCCACACACCCCCGAGGAAATTTTTAACTCCCTGTTGCTTCACAGGGGACTTTCTCTGTTCCAAAGGTTCTATAATAATCATTCAGACAGTCTCTAACCCTTTTCCAACACAGGGTCTATCGCCCCCTTCTGGGGAAAACTAAGGTCAGACATTAGACAAGAAATTAAAGAAATGTACTAAATCTCTCTCCTTTTTTTTTTTTTCCAACCGTAATTCTTTACAACTTGAAGGAATCCCTCCTTCTTATCTCTTTGTTAGCCTTAAATCTTCGCCCCTTGAAAGAATCCTTGATTGCCGTTAGCAAGAGTTCATGTGAACTTAATTACCAACTTACCTCTAAACAGATCAGACTCGCAGGGCAGCTACTCCCGCGGTGATCAGGACGAGTTTGACTCACGAGCAGCTTTTCCCGTGGAAACTCCAGTCGAGCCAACTCACACCCGGTGCGGCAGCTCAGGACGCCTGGCCAGGACTTCCTTCTCCGTGGTGGGTTTCTTTCAGCAGCTCCGTACCTCGGGCCCCACGTTGAGGCGCCAGTTTTGCCCCGACCCGCGGGACAAATCAACGAAGGGACGAGGGGGACCTGTGAAAATAAAGGTGGGACAGGAAGAGGCGAAGAAATGGAGGCAAGTCAAAGTTCTGATCAAGCCTCAAGGTTTTATTGTTAAAATGAGGTATATTTATAGCAGCGGGAATAGAGGGAGGGATCAAGTGACGTAGGGATGGAGTGACATTTGGAGTGAGGTAGTTGTCGGCTGGGGATTGGATATACATAGGACTAAGGCAGTGACATCAGGCAGGAAGTTTTTCGCGCGCGCGGGCCTTTTGAATTTCGCGGGCGCGGGCTTTTTCAAACTTGGCGTGCGCAGGCTTTTTCAGCCCTACAAGCTTCCTGTATGTCGGGGCCTGGGGGCTCACCCATGGCTCCCGACAGACACCCAGCAACAGAGGAATGGATAGGTAAACTATGATATATATATTCAACAGAACACTATGCAGTGATGATTTTAGGAAGCATCTCATAACCTGATTTCAACTGGAGGACATTATGTTGAGTGAAATTAGTCAGCGACAAAAGGACAAATATTGTATGAGAACCCTACAATAAGAACTTAAAAACGGACTCACTCATAGAAGAAAAGACTCTTTGATGGTTGCAAGGGTGGTGAGGGAAGGAGGGAGAGGGTGAAGTCTAGATTAGATAGTTGATAGAAATTTGGTTGGGTGAAATCAGTGACAGCACACATTAGAAAGAACATCAATTTTAACTGGACTTCAACATAACATGATTACTTCTCTCATCTTAACCCAATACTGCAAGGACAGAGTAGCTGGGCCAGGAGGCTGGGGACCATGCTTTCTGGGGAATTTGAGGCGAATTGGGACAACTAGCATTTTGCTAAGAGAGTCTTCTGCACCCCAAATTGGTGAGTGGCTTTGGGGGTCTTAAAAGCTGCCATCTGAGGTACACCAAATGGTCCCAATTCAACAGGAACAGATAACTACCAAGGACCAAAATGACATGGAGGAAAGAGAACCCAGAAGACAGAGAGACCCGTGTGAGTGGGTAACTACATCAACCTGTGACTGGAAGAACCAGATGGTGCCTGGCCACCACCAGTGATATCTGTGATGGGGCTCACAAAGTTGAGTTTCACTGGCAACACAAGAATAAAAAAGGTTGCATCCTGAGATCACCGCTTAAAGATGACAACTGATGGTCCAAGGGCCTCAAGGTTCCCCTGGGAGCATGGCCGCTGATCCTGATGCTGCCCCTGTCTATAAATCATAATGGAGGTCAACTCTTCGGACAGCAATGGATTGGACCTGGTGACACAGGCTGAACACATCATGTGTGCACTTTACAGCTCTATACGTCTGTAGGGTGTCATCCTGCTGATCTCTTACTGGAGGAGGGGAGAAGGTGGAGAGGAGGGGATAGGAGATTGTTAAGAGGATATGACATGTATAAAATGGAGTGGAAGAGTGTGCTGTCACCGGGCTGGGAGAGCAGTAGGAGCTGCTCATAGGCAGGCATGCAAATTTATATGGGAATGTACATTTTCACTCAATCTTAATTAAAAAAAAAATTCTGTAAAGAGTTTGGACCTTTTTACCTTTATACCAGCAGTGTCTGAGAGTACAATTGTTGAAACTATCAGACTTTTTCTTAGTCATTCTAGAGATTATGAAATTGCATCTCCTTGTGGCTACAACCTGCCAGTTCTTTAATTATAAAACCCTAGTGGTGAAGCAGCTAAGAGCTATGGCTGCTAAGTGAAAGGTCAGCAGTTCAAATCCACCAGGTTCACTTTGGAAACTCTATGGGGCATTTCTACTCTGTCCTATAGGGTCATTATGAGACATAATGAACTCAGTGGCCGTGGGTTTGTTTTTTTGGTTTTAAGCCTAATTTTATTGAGCCTTTTTCCATGTACCTATTGGGCCCTGATAATGTAGTGATCAAGTATTTGCCTGCTAACCAAAAGTAGACAGTACAAACCCATCAGCTACTCTTTGGAAACCCTATAGGGCAGTTCTACTCTATTCCATAGGTCTCTATGAGTCAAATCTAACTTGATCCCAATGGGTTTTATTGGCTATTCATATTTAAAAAAATACTAATACACTGAGAAATACCAAAAATTAGAGTAACAGAATACATTTACTCTGAGTAGATATGATTCAAATCCAGTTGCATCAAAACTAAAAACTAAAAGGATTTGGAAAAGAGCTCCGAAGAGGGAACAGTAAAAGTAGATTGTATCTCATTGCTACATTGATTTCAGAGGAGACAGCATCAAAGCAGGAGGAGAATTTTAGGGTCAGTCTATTATAGAGGCATTAATGAGCCTTGGTGATACAGGGATTAAGCACTCTACTGTTAATCCAAAAGGTACAAAGTTTGAGCCCACCTTGTACTTACTACAAGGAGCAAGATGTGGCATTCCGGCTTCACTGAAGATTCACAGTCCCGTAAACCCTAGGAAACAGTTCTATGCTGTCCTGTACCCCTAGATCAGAATTGACTCAACTGCAGTCAGTTTGGTTTTGAGGACATGCTGTATGTCCTACACACAATCTCTGTCTAGACCCTATCTAGACCCTTCGTTCCTTGAAGCTGGCTGTAACCCAAACCAAGTGCCATCGAGTCGGGTCCCACTCACAGCGAAGTGCTATGTGAAGCTGGCTGCACTTAGATAATTTTCCAAAAGAATCCATTGCTTAAGGCAAAATGCTGTCTGCTAAATTTCTTACTAGGCTCTTCTTTGAATTTAGGTAAATTTAGGAAAACTTTTTTAAGGCTCAAGTTTCAAAAGGACACTTTGGTGGATTACCTAATACCGTGAACGTAAAATCTAGATTTTAGAATTAAAATGGCTTTCTTTTGCAGCATGCCTGTTCAACTCTTTTGATCATTTTTAAATTAAGTTTTTCATCTTTCCTTGTTTCAATTCCATTGACATTCTTTGTATATTCCAGGTGTAAGTTTGTTCTAGATATCTCTTATGTGAATTGTATGTTCATTTTCTTAAGGGCATGTTTTTTATGAGAACATAATTTTAATGTTTTGAAATTGAATTTATAGATTTTTTTTTTCTTCTATGGTAATTCTTTTGGTGTCCTGCTCAAGAAATCTACCTTACCAAATGTTATTGAGATACTCTATTTTATTTCAGAAAAACTTATCTGGCTTTCATATTTAAGGTTTTTATTTAAATCTGTGATCTATCTCAAATTATTGTTTGCATATGGATAAGGAGACAGAATTCATATTTTTTCTATCAGGATATCCTTCCTTTTTTTGTTTTTTCCAGAGCCACATGAACTGCCTTGGCCTATGAGCCTCAAATCATTTGACTACAAATTTTGGTTCTATTTCTAAATTCTGTTCTGTACAATTGATCTCTACATCTACCTCTGTGACAGTACCACACAGTCTTCATTGGTGCATCTTAAAAGTAGACTTTAAAATCAGGTAACAAAAGTCCTCAAACTTTGTTCTTTTCAGAATTCTTTTGGATCTTATAGATCTTTTGCATTTCCATAGTAATTTTAGCACAAATTTGCCAATATCTTCATCAAAACTTGCTATGATTTTATGAAGATTTAGTGGAATTTACAAATGAATGCCCCCACTTGTCTGTTTGTCAAACTGCGGGGTCTTATGTGTTGCTGTGATGATGGAACTATGCCAGCTATGCAGAAAATAGCAATTCTGGAAGAATTATTTGTGTTATTAAGGAATCTGTATGTGGATCGAGAGGCAGTCATGCAAATGAAACAAAGGGGCCACTGCATGGTTTAAAGTCCAGAAAGTTGTGCATCAGGGTTACATCCTTTCAGCATACTTTTTGAGTCTGTATACTGAGCAAATAATCTGAGAATATGGACTATGTGAAGAACAAGGCATCAGGACTGGATGGAGACTCGTTAACAACCTGCATTATACAGAAGACAAAACCTTGCTTGCTGAAAGCATTGAGGATTTGAAACACTGATGAAGATCAAAGACATGATCATTACTATGGGTTACACCTAAATATCAAGAAAACAAAAATCCTCACAACTGTAAGCAACATCATGATAAATGGAGAAAGGATGGAAGTTGTCAAGGATTTCATATTACTTGGTTCTGTGATCAAAGCCAAGCAGCAGTCAAGAAATCAAAAGGTGCATTGCATTGGGAAATTCTCCTGCAAAGGACTACTTTAAAGTATTGAAAAGATATCTTCTTGAAGACTAAGGTATACCTGATCCAAGACATGGTATTTTCAATCACCTCATATGCAAGTGAAAGCTGGACAGTGTGTAGGGAAGACAGCAGAAAAGTCGATGCCCTTGAATTGTGGTGTTGGAGAATATTGGATTGCCAAAAGAACAAACAGATTTGCTCTGGAAGAAGTCCGAACAAAGTGCTCCTTGGAAGCAAAGATTGTGAAACTGTCTTACATACTTTAGACATGTTGTCAGAAGGGATCAGTCCCTGGAGAAGGATGTCAACATCCTGATGTCAACATCCCTGGAGAATGGAGTGTCAACAGAAAAGAGGAAGATCCTCAACGAGATGGGTCGATACAGTGGCTGCAACAATGGGCTTAATCATAAAAATAATTGTGAGAATGGCACAAAATCTGGCAGTGTGTCATTCTGTTGTGCACAGGGTCACTATGAGTTGGAACTGACTCTATGGCACCTAATAACAACAACATAAATGAATATGGGACGCTTGAGTGCATTAATAACACACTGGCTCTTCCAATAATAAATACAGTGGTATATCTCTAATTCACTTAAATCTTTACTTTCTCTTAGCAATGTTTTATAATTTTAATAAAGCTTTTGCACATCTTTAATTAGATTTATTTCTAAATATTTGATTTCTTATTATTTTATAATTCCAATATTCAGTTGTTCATTGCTAGTATGTAAAAATGCAGTTGCTCTTATATCCTCTTTATATCGTTTAGAGAGCCTTGATAGCACAATGGAAACCCTGGGCTGCTCACTGAAAAGTTGGCAGTCCAAATCCATCAACATTTTTTAGCGAACTTTTTTCCCATTGGAAAAGTATTTCTTCTGAGGAAAGACATGGCAGTCTGCTGTCTGTTTCTATAACAATTATAGCCTGGGAAACCCAATGGGGTAGTTTCATTCTGTACCTTAATGTAACTGTGAGTTCAAGTAAACTTGATAGATTTGTTTGTTTGGTTTTGGTGTCCTTTTATTACCGGTGAAATTTCTAAATACACTTTTTTTAGTTCTAGCCATTTTTTGTACATTTTGTAGTATTTTCAACAGACACAATCATATTGTCTTTTTAAAAACTGACAATAGCCTTTATCTCCTTTCCAACTTTTATGCATTTTGTCTCTTTTACCTTGTAAAACTTGATTAGGACTCTCACTTGAGTAAAAATGGTGAGAGCAGATGTCCTTAAATGGCCCAGTCCTGATCCTAGGGGGAAATAGTTTAATGTTTCAGAACTAATTAGGAATTTAGATGTGGGTTTTTCATAGTTGTCTCTTATGACTCATAGTGACCCTACAGGACAGAGTAGAACTGCCCCATAGCATTTCCAAGAAGAACCTTGTGGATTTCAACTGCCAACCTTTTGGTTAGCAGCCACAGCACTTAACTGCTATGTCACCAGGGTTTCAGGAACAGAAATGCCCCATAGTGTTTCCCAGGAGCTCATGGCAGATTTGAACTGCCGACCTTTCAGTTAGCAAATGAAGCATTTAACCACTAGTCAATCAGGGTTTTTATTATGAGTCATAATCAACTTGCCAGCAGTGTGTTTGATTTTTTGTTGGTTTGTTGGTTGGTTGGTTGGTTTATTTGTTTGGTTGGTTGGTTGCTTGGTTGGTTGCTTGGCTGGTTATTTGCTTGCTTGGTTGGTTGTTTGGTTGCTTGCTTGGTTGGTTGCTTGGTTGTTGCTTGGTTACTTGGTTGGTTGCTTGATTGTTGCTTGGTTGCTTGGTTGGTTTGGTCTCATTAGATTGAGAAAGCTCCCTGATACTTCTTGTTTGCTGAAAATTTTACCCTTGAAACTATGTTGATTTTTCAAGTACTTTCTGTATCTATTGAAATGATCATGTGGAAGTAATGAATGATGCTAATTGGCTTTCATATGTTACATCAGCTACACATTTCTAGGATAAATTCTACACATCATGATATATTACCTAGAACTGGTTTCCTAATGTTTTCTTGAGGATTTTAATATCTATGCTTATGAGAAATACTATTTTATAATTTTCATTTCTTTCAGTGTTGTTAAATATATAATTATATATTAATTAAAAAGAATAATGCAATACTTGACTGCTCTATGATTTAATAAACAATTTGCAAATGAGACAATGTCCTCCTCAAGTAAGAAGAGCCTGTTTCCAGAGAATGGAGAATTCATGGAGACTTGAATAACTTATAATCACACATTTCCAAAGTGATAACGTTTTTAATGACTGGGAAGTTAACATAAAAAACATAGCTCCCCAGAAGATTTGGGCCTCTACCCACCTTGAAATCCGAAGACCTGTAGAAATTTAAATGAAAGAGGCCTGAGTCCTTTCCATTAAATCGCTAATTAATGGGGTTTTTTATTTGCCTACTTTTGGAACAGGGAAGAAAAGTCAATTAGCAAATTTGGGTGAGAGAAAACAAATTGCTGGTAGATTAGTTTGAGGTCAAAAATTTTTAAGTTCAGAGATAAGAAAATGTTTCTTAAATAAAAGTAAAATATTTATTTTACTGTAAATGTTATTTCATAGTGTCTTTGTCAGGTTTGGGTATCCGGGTAATACTGGCCTCGTAGAACAAATCTGGGGTCTCCATGAGTTGGACCCAACTCGACAGCACTGGGCTGGGAGAACAAATCTGGAAGTTTTCCCTACCTCTCTTTTTTCTATTAGAGTGTAGGTCAGTTTAGCATTATTTCTTCCTCAATAAGGCTCATCAGTAAAGAAGACAGCAGAGCTTAGAGTTTTCTTTCTTGATAAATTTTAATTAAAAAATTAAATTTCTATCATGAATTCGGGGATTTAAATATTTGTTTCTTTGTAAGTCATTTTTAGTAGACTGTGCTTTTCAAGGAATTTATCCATTTTATTTAAGCACATAAATTATCAACCCGTTTGTCGTTACTGAAATTGGTTACCTCTGTAATTTTTTTTAATTTTTTTCAGTTTTGCTGTAAGCTTACTAATTTTTTTCAAAGAACTATCTGCTGACTCTGTTAATTTTTGTCTAGCATTTGTTACTGATCACATTGGTTTCTACTTTTATTTGTTTTGTTTTGTTTCCTTTCTTCCATACACTTGAAGTATGATTTTGCACTCCTATTACTAGTTTCTGGAAGCCCTGGTGGTGTACTGGTTAGCAACTACAGCTGCTTACCAAAAGACTGGCAGTTGGAATCCACCAGTTGCTCTTTGGAAACCCTGTGGGTAAGTTCTACTCTGTCCTATAGGTTCTTTATGAGTTAGAATCCACTTGACGGCAACTTTATTTTTTTAATTACTGGCTCCTGAATGTAGAACACAGAAGGGTAAACCTTTTTTACTTTAAAAAAATTAGCAATTGAAGCTAAGTTGTTACTCTAAACACTTCTTAGTTGTTGTCGTAGTAGACATCATCGAGTCAGTTCTGACTCATGGGGATCTTCCATACCACAGAAGAAAACGATGTTCAATCATGCACCGTCCTCACAATTGTTATGCTTGAGCCCATTGTTACAGCTTTGGTGTCAATCTTTCTCATTGAGGGTCTTGTTTTTTACCAAGCATGATGTTCTTCTCTGGAGAGCAGTCCCTCCTAATACTGTGTCTAAAGTATGGGAGATGAATTCTCACTATCCTTGCTTCTAATGAACATTGTATACTTCTAGGACAAATTTGTTCTTCTGGCAGGGTATAGTATATTCAGTATTGTTCACCAGCACCATAATTCAATTGCATCGATTCTTTTTCCATACTCATTGTCCACCTTCCACATGCACATGATAAGACTGAAAGCACCAATGCTTGGGTTAGGTGCAGTTTAGTCGTTAAAGTGACGTCCTTGTTTCTTGCCACTTTAAAGAGATCATTTTCAGCAGATTTGCCCAAATCACTGCATCATTCAATTTCTTGACTGCTATTTCCGTGGGTATTGATTGTGGGTCTAAGTAAAATGAAATTCTTGACAACTTCAATCATTTTCCGTTTATCATGATATTGCTAATTGGTTCATTTGTGAGAATGTTTGTTTTCTTCACATTGAAACAATCCATACTGAAGTCTTTGGTCTTCATCAGTAAGCACTTCAAGGATTCTTTACTTTTGGCAAGCTAGCTTGTATCAGCAGCATGTCACAGGTTGTTAATGATTACTCCTCCAATCCTGATGCACCATTCTTCTTCTTAGAGTCTTGAAATTGGCTTTGTCTGATACTAACACGGCCAAACCAGTGTTATTACGTTTACCATTTGTCTGGCTAGTGTAAGCAAGGACCTGAATTTTTTATTTCATCTAATTTTAGTTGACTTAATTATCTGACTCGACGGCACTTGGCTGGCTTTTTTTAATTAAACATAATTACCTCTGACTAATAGCTAGTATATTAGATACCACAGCTTTAAAGATTATAACATATATATTTGTTACCGATTTACTTTTCAAATAACATACTACTTCATAAGAACTGTAAGGAATTTGCAAACATATAATTCTATTTATCCTCCCCTTACCCATGTACCCTTGTTATGTTATTGTTTACTTCCATATATGCTATCAAATGCACAGTATGCCAAGCAAATGCACAGTATAGATTATCAATATTTTTGCTTTAAACTATTGATAGTCTTTTAAGTAAATTTGAATATGTAGGTATAGATGAATTTTTTTAATATCGCTCATATTTACCCAGATATTCACACTTCACTCCCTCCTTCACTGTCACAGATTGAATTATGTCCCCCAAAGTATGTGTGCGACAATTTGGCAAGGCCATGATTCCCAGTATTGTGTGGTTGTCCTCTATTTCATGATTATGCCAAGTTTTCATATATTTTGTAAACCCTAATATCTGCCTGTGGTTAATGGTTCATGATTGGATTCTGTTAACGAGGATTAGGATGGGATTGTAACAGTCTTACTAAAGTCGCATCCCTGATCCAACATAAGAGGAGATTCCCTGGGGTGTGGCTTGAACCACCTTTTATGTCTCAGAGCATATCCTTTGACCTGAGGTTCCTGTGCTGAGATGTTCCCAGACCAAGGAAACACTGATGCATCACAAGGACCTTCCTCTAAAGCTTCGCTTGGAAGCCTGCACCCTGAGTTTAGACTTCTAGTCTACTGGACTGTGAGAGCATAAACTTCTTTGTTAAAGCCATTAAGTTGTGGTATTACTAAGATTGCTAAAACATGCATATTAGAGTTCCATCCACTGACATTTTCCATTAGAGTGAAGCACTTGAAAACTTTCTTTTTCAATCCATGTTTGCTGGAGAAAATTTTCACATCTCTTTCTGTAATTTGTTTTTCCATTCTCTTCATTTTTAAGGATATTTTTACTAGCTATGAAATCTTAAATTAATGTTGGTTTTCTTCTAGCACTTTTCAGATGTCATCCCATTCTCTTCTTGCATCCGTGATTTCTGCTGAGAATTCAGCTATCATTCCTCTGAAAATAATAGGTCTCCTTTTTCTAGGTGTCCTTAAGATTGCCTCTTTATATTTGGTCCTAGCAGGTTTGTCAAGAAAATCTTCGTTGTGATTCAGTTTAATTTATTCTGTTAGTGATTCATTGAAATTCCGAATCTGTCAGTCTAGTATTTCATCATTTTTGGGGGAAAATTTTGGCCATCAACTCTTCAGATATTCTTCCTGCTGCATTCTTATTCTTGTCTGTTTCAGGGACTCCGGTTATATGTGTGTCACATTCCTCGGTATTATACTTTTTTAACTTGGTTCAGTTTAGATACATTCTATCAGCCTCTTCAAGTCTGCTGATTCTTTCCTCAGCTTAGTCTTAGTCCATTGTTAAACTTCTCTAATGAAGTCTTCATTTGATTTCTGAAATCAAAGCTTTTCTATGTAACATTTTCATTTGTTTTTTTTTATAGCTTTTTATAGTTTCTGTGGCTCTGTAAAAATTCCCTGTCTCTTAATACATAGTTTCCACCACTTTTACAAGAGTTTTAAGTTAAAAGAAAAAAAATTTATTGAGCTTTAAGTGAAAGTTTACAATCCAAATCAATTTCCAGTATGAAACACTTCACACACACACAACTATGTTTCTATAACTGCTTACCCCTCACCCCCATGACAGCACACTCCTCCTTTCCACCCTGTAGTTTCTGCATCCATTTATCCAACTTCTGTTCCCCTCCATCCTATCGTCTCACCTCTGGTCCTCTGGTCAAGACTTGTTAGACAGCTTCATGTATATATTTAAGCCAAGAAGTTCAGTCTTCACCAGCATAACTCTACGTCTTATAGTACAGTCCAATCTCTTTCTGAAGAGTTGGATTTGGTACTGGTTTCAGCTCTGGGCTAATGGAGATACCAGGGGCCATGTCCTCAGGGGACCCTCCAGTCTAATAGGCCATCAGGTGCGGTCTTCTAATAGAGTGCTAGCTCTGCACATCCATTTTCTTCCTGCTACATCAGGGATTTTTCTTTGTGTTGCCTGTCAGAGAAGTCATTGGTGGTGGCTGGGCACCACCTAGTTCTTCCAGTCTCCTGCTGGTATAGTCTGTGGATCATATGGCACATTTGATCTGCCAGGCTCGTACTGTCCACAGGTCTTTTATGTCCTTTACTCTCCTCTGCTCCACATGCATCACGATCAATTGATACTAAGTTAGATGGCAACTTGCTAGCTTTTAAGACCCTAGATGCCAATTGACAGAGTAGTATGCAAAACACTTTCCTTAAAAAAGAAAAATTAGTTATGCCAGTTAGCCTAGATGTCCCCTGAAAATGTCATACCCAGATCCCTTTCTGTCCTTCAAAGTGTGATATTGTATTTAGAAAGTGTTTTAGTTTTTGATGCAGTCCAGTTGTGCTAACCTCACTTCTGCTGAGTGCTGTCACCTAACCCAATCCGTATATACTATTTAATCTATGAATACACCTCCTCCTCTATTACTACCCATGTAACCATGAAAGATTATTTTCTTCTGTGCTTAAGCCAAAAGTTCTTATAAAAGTGGTGTCATACAATATTTGTCCTTTTTGCAACTAATTTCACTCAGCATAATGTCTTCCAGATGACTCCTTGTTTTGAACTGTTTCCTAAAATCATCATTGTTCTTTATCATTGTATGATATGTCATTGTGTGAATACACCATAGTTTGTTTATCCATTCATCTGTTAATCGGCACCTGGGTTGATTCCACAGGTAGGAGCTTAGTGCTGTCATTTTGATGTCTTTTTTTGTATAGTGTAGACAAATAATTCCTTTGTTCCATTTAATTTTCTACACTCAGTCTTTTTTTGTGTGTTTTGTTTTCATCTCTTTCAGGGTTGGTGGTTTTATATTTGCTGAAATTTCATGTTTTTCCTCATTTTTATTTTGATGCTTAGGATTGAAATTTGCCTTTGCAGTATCCTTAACATTTATCCCTATTTCTCTCAGTTTAAACCAGCCCTTAGTTTCTTACACTGAGTTAGTTCCTCACTGTATGAAACATCTATGACTATGTTTTCTTTTGGTTCCTTCTTTTTTTGTTACAATGTTTACATAATGACATCTCTGTGTCCCTATTTTCAGTGTTTTGCCAGTGATTCACTCTTGTGATTCTCCTATTTGGGTTCATACCCATTTGTCCTGTTCTTTGTTCTGCTCTTGGGTTATTATCCGGTGTTATTGATTTTCTTACCAAAGGACTCACTTTAGTATTTCTTGTTATTTTATTTTGGCTTTCAAAAATTCCCTAAATTTCTATTTATCTGGAAATATCATGCCTTTGCCATCATAGTTGAGAGACAATTTTTTGGATATATAATTCTTGTTTGGCAATTATTTTCCTTCAAGGCTTCATATATTACATCCCATTTCCTTCTGGCCTTCATGGTTTCTAGTGAATAGTCTGAGCTTAATTTTATGGATTCTCCTCTGTAGGCTATTTTTTGTTTATTCTTAGCTACTTTTAAAACTGTATCCTTCTCTTTAGTTTTGACAAGTTTGATTACAGCATGCCTTAGTGTCTCCCTGTGGATCTAGCTAGTGTGGAGTTCAGTGAGTGTCCTGGATAGGTATCTTCTAGTTTCCCGTCAGCAAGTCTTTAACAATTCTCACTGCATATTCTGTTGTCCTCCTGCCTGCCCCATTCCACTACTCTAGTCACTAGTAGTATTCCTTTTCACAGAGTTCTGCATAGTTCTTGATTTTTTTAAATGATTTCATCTGGTTTTTCCTCAAGTATGTTGATGTCGTGTGCTTTGCTTCAGTCTCACTAATTCACCCTTCCATTGTTTCAATTCTGATCCTTTGACTTTTAATTGAGCTAGTTCTGTAATTTTATTATTGTCTGAATTTCTAATTCTTGCCACTCAGTGCTTTCTTTCAGCTTGTTCGATTTGTCATTAGGCTCCCCTGCATTTTGCCTCATCTCCTTCTTTATCTCTTGAAGAGTTCCAAATATTAATCTTTTGTATTCTACCTCTGATAATTCCAGGAAGTTCTCTTCCTCTGGAAAATTCAATTCGTTGTTTTGGGAGCTCTCTGATGAGATCATGGTTAACTCCTTTAAGTGCTTTGTTATGGACGGCTGTCTTCAAGCCATCAACAAATTGTATTTATTTATATGTTCTAGCTTCTTATTTTGAAATGTATGGTTTACTTTTCTTATATGGATTCTGGTCAGGTATCCAGGTAGTCTGTCACCAGGTGTGTGGTGCAGGCTCTCACCTGCTGTACTGGATGGGCAGAAGTGATTAATATAGACACAGGTTTCTGGCTACAGCCACTGAGAAAGGCAGGGAGTTAACAGCCATCCATGCGTGTCTATAAAGATGGCGTATCCCCTTATATCTGAATCTAAATGAAGGAACAGTTTCTTCCTTAAGCTTTCCCTGATTTTCTGGCTTAGGAAAGTCAGAATAATTTTTTTTTCTGTCTTCCCTTCCCCCGAGTTTATTAAATTGCTCACCTTCTGAGTCTCAGAGAATGGATCAAGGCAGGCTTAAGGAATCCTACTTCTGCCTCAGTTAATGGCATCAGACTCCACTGCATACTCTACTTCAGGTACAGTGCAAAGAAAGAAGGGGTAGAGTGGCTCAGGGTGAGCTTGAGGAGTCCTACTTACAGCTCTGTTAATGACATCAGACTCTAGCACTGGGCATGTGTAGAGAGAGAAAAGAAGACAGGCTCATTTCATAGAAAAGGTTCAGATCTAAATGCAGCAGGTTACACACAAAGATTTAGCTTCTCAGATCTGGTGCTGTCTCCCACTGGCTCTAGAGGCACAAACGAACTCTCCAGACAATCATTTCTGGGAGAGCGTAGGGAGCCCACCAACCTCAATATTGGCCTACTGAATGGAGGCTGCACCTGCTTCAAGGCAGCCCAGGTCTGTAGAATTCTATTCAGTTCTGGCACTAGTCTCCTTTACCCATTGCTCAGTCCAATTTCTCAGCTTTCTCTTTGGCATTCAGGGCTCCTAGGATGTCATATGTACTGGATTCATTAGTCCTTTTAGGTCTTCATTGTTAGAAAGGTAACAAGGAGTTTCCATTTAAGATTTTTATCTTTTTGTCACAGTTATTTTGAAGTGTCTGTTAGATAATTCCAACAACTCACCCATGTCTAGCTGTTGCTTATCTTGAAATCACATTAGTTTTGAAGTTTTTTCATTTGTCTTTATTATTATTATTATTTTATTCTAGGCAAATAGTTTAAAACAAGAATAAAGACTCAATGTTTTCCTTCAGGGGAAAAAAATAAAAAAGAATGAACCTCCTTTTGTCAGTCTACAGAATTTTATCTGTAGTTGAGCTTGGTCTAGTCCTGACATTGCTTTAATCTGGCTCAGTTCACCCCTGGCTTTGGGTACTTGCAGGTTGTGGGAGCCTCTCTCTGCTCTTCCACTTTGTCCCAGCATTAAGAAAGAAATTTCTTATACTCTGTGAAGATCCAAAGTGCTTCTGGGCTGTGTCTCAGCTCTCTGAAAGCCCAGAATGTCTTTGTCAGAATTCTCTTAGCTCTCCTGCCTTGCTCTCAGTCTATAGTATTTGAGAGCCTCAAATGAGTATCTCTCAGATCTTCTGCATTGCTTAGTTTAGTTTTTTTTGGGGGGGGAGCTTCTCTGATGTGTTTTATTATTAGAATATAAATTACATGCTCATACAAGTCTCTATACTCCTTTATTGACCAAGATAGAAGTTCCTCCATAGATATTTAGAAAAAGAGGACTTTATTTTCATTATTTTTCTAATGTATAATTATTTCAGTCCCTCTTTGATGGTAGGCTTATCTATGAGTGGCCTCATAAAGCGTTAAATATTTTAGTTGTTTTGTTTTTTATTTTGTTGCCTATTTCTAATTTTATTCGTTTATGATCACAGAGAATGTGATATATAAGATTTCTGCACTATAAAATATGTCCACAAGGTCTTTTATGTGGTCTAACACATACACGTTTTTTGTAAGGATTTCACAAGATACTAAATTAAAAAAAAAACTCAAGTTTTTTAATTGTAATATTTATTTCTTCTATGTCTTTATTTCCTTTTTGTTTATGGATTTGTTCAGTTCCAGAAGGACCATATGTAAGTATTCTGTGATTGTATTTCCTCATGTTCTTATGTTTCTAGTTGTTTTTTGCTTTATATACTTGCTACTTTGTTTACTAGGTACAGGTTTATGAGTATCATTATTTCTTTACAGTCTTTATCCTTTATCATGTACCTGCTTACACAAAAATCAGTCTAATATCTTTTATTCTGTTTAGTACATTAAACTGAAATTCCACTTTCTCTCACGTTAATGTTCTCTTTCTTTTTCTTGGCATTTACTTGGTATTTCTTTGCTCATTTCTTTATTTTCAAGAAATCTATTATACTTTCCTTGGTAGACTATAAACTAGAACTCTAGATACGTGTAATAAATATCTATAGATGTGTTTGTGTGCACTTACACTTGATTAAAATGCAAACACAAATTTGTACAAGATGAATACCTTACTATGTGTATTTTAAGACTGATGTAAATTCAAAACCAGATCATTTTGTAGGATTTTTTTTTTTTTTACTCCTCCCTCTATTCTGGTTAAAAGTATGGCTGCTAACCAAGAGATCAGCAGCTTGAATCTAACAACCACCATGGAGCAGTTCTAGCTCTGGCCTCTGGAGTCACTGTAAGTTGGAATCCACTTGACAACAACAGGGTGTTTTGCGTGTGCTGCTCTTGTTCTATCGCCCCATAACCCTTTGCATGGACATGGATTTGAGTCTCTGTTATTGTTTTGCAATTTAAATCTTGAACTACTCTCTGGGCTTCTTCTTGTGTTTAGAGTTCCTATCACAGTCATCATTGTGTTTTCCTCCAGTGTCCTCCTACCTCCTCTCTTGCTGCCCTGTCAACTGGAAGTAAAGTCACTAAGAGACCAGACCCTGGATTCAAATTTCTACTATGCCATTTAATATGTGAAAAGTTACTTAATCATTCAGAATTCCACTTCTTCATCAATAAAATGCTGATTATAATGCTTTTATCACAGCCAAGCCAGCCAAGTGCCATCAAGTAGGATCTGAAACTTGTTTAAAATTTGTAAAAATAGGGGTAAATATTAAGGTAACCACAAAGGAAATCATCAATTCTACATATCTAAATAAAAAACAAAACCATCAAGTTTCAGCAAATACAAAACCAGCAGCAATGAAAAAGATGAAAAGAAAATCTATAAAGAGAAATGACTCAATGCATAAAACTAAGTGGCACAAAGAAACTGTCAACAACAAACACACCAAAAAGACATCAAAATGACAGCACTAAATTCATACCTTTCATTAATGATACTGAATGTAAGCAGATTAAATGCACCAAAACAGTGACAGAGACTGGCAGAATTGGATTTAAAGAAAAAAAAAATCCATGTTGTTGCTCCCTGCAAGAGATGTACCTTAGACTGAAAGACACAAACAAATTAAAACTCAAAGGATGAAAAAATATACACAAAACAAATGATAATCAAAAAGAGCAGGAGTGGCAGTATTTCTGATAAAATAGTCTTTAAAGTAAAATCAAGCACAGTGGACAAAGGAAAGTCACTATACAATGACTAAAGGGTGAATACATCAGAAGGACATAGCCACATTAAATGCTTACACACCCAATTGTAGGGGCCATAAGTACATTGAATGAACTCTAGCAGCATTGACAAGTGCTATAGACAACTCCATAATGATAGTAGGAGATTTCAACACACCACTTTTGGTGAAGGATGAAAAATGCAGAAACAAGCTCACTAGGCACAGAAGCTCTGAGTAAAATGACCTCATAGACATACACAGAACATTCCACTCAACAACAAACAAGTATTTCAGACCATAAACCTGTAAAATTCAAAAATCAGTAGCAGAAAAAGCTAGGAGAAATAATCTAATGCAACTGAACAATGCCTTGATCAAAAACTACTGGGTTGTAGAGGAAATCTAAGACAGAATAAATACGTTCATAGAAACAAATGAGAATGAAAGCGCATGCTGCCAAAATCTTTGGGACACAGAAAAGCACTGCTCTGAGGTCAATTTATTTCAATAAATGTACACACCCAAAAAGAAGAAAGAGCTCAAATCAAAGCATCAACCCTACAACATGAACAAGTAGAAAGAAGGAAATAAAAGAAACCCTCAAGCACCAGAAGAAAAGCAAATGATAAAAATTAGAGCAGAACTAAATGAAACAGAAAATAGAAAAGCAACAGAAAGAATTAACAAGACCAAAAGCTGGTCCTTTGAAAAGGTTGACAAAATCAATAACTTGTTAGCCAAAAGGACAAAAGAAAAACAAATAACCTGAATAAGAAATGAGATTGGTGGTATCACAACAAACTCAACAAAAATTTTAAAAAATCGTAACAGACTATCATGAAAAATTATACTCTCACAGTCTGGAAAACCAAGAGGAAATGGACACTTCTCCAGAAACACATTACCCACCTAAACTAACACAATCAGAGGGAGAACAATTAAATAAACCCAGAACAAAAGTAAAGACTGAAAAAGTAATTTATACCACCCCACTGCCCAAAAAGCCCTGACCCTGCTGGCTTCACTGAAGAATTCCAGCAAACCTTCAGAGAACAGTTAACACCACTATTACTAAAGGCATTTCAGAGTATAGCAGAGGATGGAATACTCCTAAACTCATCCTATGAAGCCAGCGTAACCCTGATACAAAACCTAGGTAAAGACAGCACAAAAAAAGGAAAATTACTGACCAGTATGTCTCCTGAACTTACATGCAAAAATTCTTTAAAAAATTCCAGTCAATAAAATTCAACAAAATGTCAAAAAATAATTCATCATAACCAAATAAGATTCACACTAGGGATGCAGGGCTGACTGAACTTTAGAAAAATAATCAATGAAATTTACCACATAAAGGAAACAAAAGACAAGAACCATTTGATTCTATCATGATACATAAAAGACATTTGACAAAGTCCGGTATCCAATTATGTTAAAAATGTCCAACAAAATAGGAAAAGAAGGGAAATTCTTCAACATAATAAAAGTATCTATATAAAGCCAGGAAACCCAGGTGGTGTAGCAGTTAAATGCTATGGCTGCCAACCAAGACACTGAAGGTTTGAATTTACCAAAGGTTGAATTTACCAAAGGATGCCCTTTGTCACCACTTCTATTCAACAGTGTGCTGAAGGTTCTAGCCAGAGAAATCAGGCTAGAAAAAGAAATAAAGGGTATTAAAATTCGTAAGGAAGAAGTGAAAGCATTTCTATTCACAGATAATATGATCTTACACACAGAAAACCCTAAAGAATCCCCTCAAAATCTTTTGGAACTAGTCTAAGAGTGCAGAAAAGAATCAAGATAGAAGATAAATATACAAAAATCAGTTGGATTCCTCTCCAACAACAAAGAGAATGTCAAAGAGGAAGTCACTGAATCAATACCGTTCATGATAGCCCCCAACAAGACAAAATACAGAGGAATAAGTGTAAACAGAGATATAAAATACCTATGCAAACAAAACTACAAGACACTGCTGCAAGGAACCAAAAGAGATCTATGTAAGTGGAAAAACTTGATATCATTGAAATGTGTATTCTACCCAGGTGATCTATAGATACAATACAATGCTAATTCAAATTCTAATGGTATTTTTCAATGAGATAGAAAAACAAATCACCAACTTCTTACGGAATGGGAAGAAGTCCCAGATAAGTAAAGCATTTTTGAAGAACAAATTGGGAGGCCTCATACTGCCTGACTTTAGAACCTATTACACTGCTTCTGTAGTCAAAAGAGTCTGGTACTGGTACAGCAACAGACACATAGACCAATAAAACAGAATATAAAATTGAAAATCCAGATATTAAATCATCCAGAGCAGCTAATATTTCACAAAGGGCCAAAGTCCATAAATTGGGAAAAAGAGAGTCTCTTCAAAAAAAATGGTGTTGACATAACTGTATGTAGATCAACAGATGCTCTGCTGCTACCTGGCCAACTGCTTAGAAGAGACCCAAATTTTTCCCTTTCCAAAGAAAGGTGTTCCAACCAAACGTGGAAATTACTGAACAATATCATTAATATCACACACAAGTAGAATTTTGCTCAAGATCATTCGAAAGCCAGTGCAACAGTATACTGACAAGAAACTGCCAGAAATTCATGCTGGATACTGAAGAGGAAGTGGAACCAGGAACATCATTGCTGATGTCAGACAGATCTTGGCTGAAAACAGAGAATACCACAAAGATGTTTGCCTGTGCTTCACGGACTATGCTGAAGCATTCAACTGTGTGGATCATAACAAATGATGACTAACACTGTGGAACGAGAGAATTCCAGAACATGTAAGTGTGCTCCTGAGGAATCTGTATATATGGATCAAGAGGCAGTTATGTGACTAGAGCAAGAGGAGACCGCATGGTTTAAAGTCAGGAAAGGTGTGTGCCAGGGTTGTATCTTTTCACCATATCTTTTCATTCTGTATGCTGAGCAAATAATCATGAAACCAGATTATACGAAGAAGAACAAGGTATCAGGATTGGAAGACGACTCATTAACAACTTGTGTTATGCAGACAACACCACCTTACTTGCTGGAAGTGAAGAAGATTTGAAACACTGGTGAAGATCAAGGACCACAGCGTTCAATATGGATCGCACCTTAATATCAAGAAAACAAAAATCCTCACAACTAGATGAGTAAGCAACATTGTTAAAAATGGAGAAAGGTTTGCTGTTGTCGAGGATTTCATTTTACTTGGGTCCACAATCAATGCCCACAGAAGAAGCAGTCAGGAAATCAAAAGACACATTGCATTGCAAAACATATGCTGCAAAGGATCTCTTTAAAGCATTGAAAAGTAAAGATTTCACTTTGAAGACTAAAGTGCGAATGACTCAACCCACGGTATTTTCAATCACATCATATGAATGGAAAAGATGGACAGTAAACAAACAAGACAGCAGAAGAATTGATACTGTTGAATTGTGGTGTTGGAAAAGAATACACCATGGACCTGCAAAAGAACAAACAGATCTGTTCTAGAAGTACAACCACAGTGCTCCTTGGAAGCAAAGATGGCAAGACTGCATCTTTTCATACTTTGGACATTTTGTCAGAAGGGATCAATACCTGCAGAAGGACACCATGCTTCGTAGAATGGAAATTCTGCAAAAAAAGATGAGATAGATTGGCACCTTGGCCAGAACAATGGGCTCAAGCATAAAAATTGTGGACAAGAAACAAGACTAGGCAGTGTATCATTCAATTGTTCATAAGGTCGCTATAAGTTGGAACTGACTTGACAGCACCTAACAACATCAACAAAAAATCAAACAAGACCTTTACCTCACACATGCACAAAAATCAACTCAAAACAGATCAAAGACCTAAATATCAAATCAAAAACAATGAAGATCATGAAAAAATGAATAGATACTACGCTAGGAGCTCTAACACAAGGCATAAACCAAATACAGAACGTTACTAACAATGCACAAACATCAGAAAAAAAGATAAATTGGAATTTATAAAAATCAATTATTTGTCCAAAGACTTCACCAAAAGGGTAAAAAGACAACTTGCAGACTGGGAAAAACTTTTTGGCTAGTGCTAATCCAGTGAAAGCCCCATCTCCATAATCTGAGGTAGCACAAAACCACAAGAAAACACAAATAACCCAATTAAGCAATGGGCATAGGATATGAACAGGCAGTTAATCAAAGATGACATCCAGAATGCTAGTAGATACCTGAATAAATGATCAAGATCATTAGCCAACAGAAAAATTCAAACCAAAACTACAAAGTGATGCCATCTCACCCCAACAAGGCTGGCATTTATCCAAAAAACACAAAATAATAAATGTTGAAGAGACTGTAAAGGGACTAGAATACTTATACACTGTCGGTGGGAATGTAAAGTGGTACAACCACTTTGGAAATTGATTTTGGTGCTTTCTTTAAAAAGCTGGGAATAGAAGTACCATACAATCCAGCAGTTGTACTTCTTGGAACACATCCTAGAGAAATAAAAGCTCCCACACAAATAGAAATATGCATACCAGTGCTCATTGCAGCACTGTTCACAATAGCAAACAGATGTAATCAACCTAGATGCACATCAAAGGAAAAATGAATAAACTAAAGTTGTCATGGATTGCACTGGGTTCCCCCCCACCCAAAATGTGTGTATCATCTTTTGGCTGGGCCATAATTCCCGGTGTTGAGTGATTTTTCTCATGTGTTGTGAATCCTGTCTCTGTGATGTTGATGAGGGAGAATGGACAGCAGTTGTGTTGGTGAGGCAGGACTCAGTCTACAAGCTTGTGGGATGCAAAAGAAAGAAGTGAGTAGAGAGATTTGGGAAATTTATGCAACCAAGAAACCAGCACCAAGAGCACAGCATTCCCTTGCCAGGATGTTCTCCGTTAAATTTGGAGTCTTAATCTGCTGCACTGTGATGATTTCTCATATTCAATGGACTTGTAGCTTATGAATGGACTTATAGCTTAGCAGACTGTGATAATGAAATCTCTCTTTGTTACAGCCATCCACTTATGTATTTCTTTTTATTTTGTTTTTTATTATTATTTATTTTTTAACATTTATTATAGTAAATGAATAAAATTTCTAACATCTATCAATTATCTCATCTATGATAAACCCTCACCCCCTACCCTTGTAGTTAACAAAGTTATATTCTTCTGTAGATAATTCTGTTGTTAAGTCCTTATACATGTCCTTTTGACACTGAGTTCACTCAGTGTATTATCTTCTAATTGAAACCATGTTATGAGATGTTTTCTAAAATCTACATTGTTTTTATAGCATAGTGTTCCACTGAATGTATGTACCACAGTTTGTTTATCCATTCATCTGTTGGTGGGCATCTGGGTTGATTCCATCCTTTAACTATTATGTACTTAGCTGCAATAAACATTTGTGAACATGTGTCTGTTCATATGGCAGTCTTTGTTTCTGAAGGATAAATTCCAAGCAATGGAATTACAGGATTGAATGATACATGCATTTCCAGCTTTTAAGTAAGTGGCATATGGCTTTCCAAAGATGTCATACCAACTTGCAATCCCACTAGCAGTGTAGGAGAGTTCTAATCTCTCCACAGCCTCTCTAGCATTTGTTCTGTGTTTTTTTGGATCATGGCCAACCTTGTTGGGGTGAAATATTTCATTGTAGTTTTGGTTTGGATTTCTCTGACAGCTAATGATCATGAGTATACTCTCATATGTCTTTTAGCTGCCTGGATGTCCTCTCTAGTGAAGTGTCTGCCCATTTCCTTTGTTGATCATTTAATTGGGTTATTTACCTTTTTCTTGTTGATATCTTGCAGAACCTTGTAGATTATGGAGATCAGATGACAGTCTGACATAGATATCCATCTGCAAAAATCTGAAACAAGACCCAGACCTGATACCTTACATAAAAACTAACTCTACGGATCAAAGGCCTAAATATCAAACTTAAAATGATAAAAATCATGCAAGAAAAAAATATAATCAATGATACGTGTTCTAATACACAGCTTAGATAGATTTCAAAATCTAATAAAGCACCATTAACAGAAGAGAAAATAGATAAAAGGGAACCACTTATGCTATTTCTGTTAAAGCAGCATGAGTTAAGACAATGGTGTATTCACAAAATGGAATGTTATGCAATGCTAAAGTACAACAATGAATTTGGGAAACATCTCATAAAATAGAGGAATCTGGAAGGTGTTACGGTAAGTGAAATTAGCCAATTTCAAAATGACAAATCTTGCATGAGACCACTGTTACAAGGACTCAAGAATTCGTTTAAACAGAGAAGAAAATATTCTTAATGATTAAGAGGTGGGTAGGATGAAGAGGGGTATTCACTAATTAGATAATTGACAAGAATTATTTTAGATCAAGGGAGAAGCAACACACAGCAGAGAAGTCAACACAAGAGCCAAAACTTAGAAGTATTCTAAATAAAACCAAACACTTCTGGGGACAGAGTATCAGGGTCAGGGGTCTGGGGACCATGGTTTCAGGTGACATCTAGGTCAACTGGCATAACAAAGTTTATGTTCTGCATTCCACTTTGGTTAGTGGTATCTGGGGTCTTAAAAGTTAGCCATCTAAGAAGCATTACTTGGTGTCAGCCTACCGGGAACAAGGGAGAAATAAGAGCATCAATGGCATAAGGAAAGTGTATGACCAAGAAACAAAAAGGGCCACATATATCAAAGACAACATCAATGTGGGACCAGAAGAACTAGATGGTTCCCAGGCACCACCAAAAACTGTGCATATGGGGAACTCAAAAATGAGTCCCTGATAAAGCAAGGCAAATGTGGGGTGTAGAACTCAAACTGTACTAAAAATACCAGACAAGATAGTCTGACAAACCTAAAGAGTCCCTGGAAGACATGGCCCCCAGACTTTTAGCCCAGAACTGAAACTATTCTGGAAGACAACTTCTCAAATAAAGACCAAAGTGGTATATAAATTATAAAGTGATACTGGGGAAAAATGTGCTTCTTGGCTTGGGCAAATACAGGAGACTACCTGGGTATCTTCCGCTAAAAGATGAGAGGAAATGACAGAGGGGAACAGGAGCTGGTTAAGTAGACAGAGGAAGTACAAGATGGACGGGCACAATGTGCTGTCACAGCATGGGAAGAGCAGCCACAGTCACATGGAGGCAATGGCAAAGCGTGTGTAAGTTTTTGTGTGAGAAACTGACTTCAACTGTAAATTTTGCTTAAAACACAATGAAAAACATTCTACAGAAATAAGGGCTGTCACACAAACAGATACATGCACATGAATGTGTATTGTGGCACTATCCACAACAGCAAAAAGATGGAATCAACAAAGGTGACCCTCAAAGGAAGAACGGATCAACAACCTATGGTATATATGCACAATGGAACACAATGCAAGGTTAAAGAAGACTGATGACTTTAGGAAACATCTCATAACCTGGAATCAACTGCTGAGTGAAATTAATCAGCTGCAAAAGGACAGATATTGCATGAGACCATCATTACAAAGACTTAAGAAAGGACTTACGCATGGAAGAAAATACTCTTTGATGGATAAAAGGGTAGGAAGGGAGAGAGATGATTGTTCACAGATAGTTGATTGGAATACAGTTAGGTGAAGCGAGTGACAACATGTAGTAGAAGGCAGGTCAGCATAACTGGACTACAACACAAGCTAAAAGGTTTTCTAAATTCTATCCAAGAGTTAAAGTACAGAGTAGCAGGAACAGGGATCTAGAGATCGTGTTCTTGGACGATACCAAGGTCAATTGGCACAATTAGACTTTTGCTAAGAGGATCTTCTCTACCCCATATTGGTGAGTGGCATCTAAATCTTAAAAGCAAACAGACTGCCATCTGAGGAGCATTAATTGGTCCCAACTCACCTGGAATAAATGACAATGAGAACATCAAGCACAAGTGGAAAAATGAGCCCTAGAGATAGAAGGACCCATATGAATAGGAGACCACATCAGCTTGAGACCAGAAGAACCAGATGGTACCCGGCCTCCACCAAAGACAACCCTTACAGGCAACATGATGTAGAGTCCCTGACGTAGCATGAGAGAAAGAGATGTGCAGATCAAGAACTCTACTAAAGACCTGAACTGATGGTCCAACAGCCTGGAAGGTCCCTTAGGAATATGGCCCCTAGACTTGTTGCTAGCCCAGAGCTGAAACTATTGCTGAAACCAATGCACTAGACAAAGAATGGACTGGACTTGGGGACACAGAGTGATGCATGTAATGTGTGTACTTTACAATTTAATATATATATGAGGCTGTCCTAATGGTTTCTTTTTAGAGGGGAGAGGAGAAGGTTGAGACAAGGGGACAAGTGTTTGCTAAATGGATACTGTAAGTAAAGAGTGAAAAAGAAGAGTGTGCTGTCTCAGGGTGAGGAGAGTAGACAGAGCTACAGAGAGGCAGGTGCTTGGGGTTTTATATCCCAAACTGACTTGGATCATACACTTTCACTTAATAGCAGTAAAAAAAAAAAAAAAAGAATTAACCACAATGAAAAAATAATAATGTGTAAAAATTTGAAAAATGAAATCCATTAAATATGCAGAAATAAAGCTATCATCCAACCCACACCTTAGTTATAGAAGGACTCACCTTTAACTCTATTACCCTGAGCTAGTCAAACAACAAGAATGAGACTTCAGTTGTCATAAGTAGATAAAAACGTCGCTACAAACTGCTGCATGTTCCAGCTGCCTCTTTCACAACTGCCAAGTTGTTAGGCTTTTCCTGGTTTCTCACCTGCTTTTCTTCTTTCCACCCAGCTCTGTGTCTTCCTATTTCCTTTTCTGACTCTGCTTCCTCACACGTTAGTACAGGCAGCTAGAATATCGGAACATACTGCCACAATCTAAGAGGATGAGGGACTATTTCTCACCGGTGGGACTGGGTTTTTCTGAGGTTAAGGCTTTTTATTTAGAGCTTCCCTCATTTTTATTTTATTATAGAGCTTTCCTCTCCAATCTTAGATTCTACAACTCATGGGTTCTTCTTTTTCCAATTTGACATGTTACTTTCTATTACCATTGCCTTTGATGTTCTAATTGTCTCAGTTTGCACTTCTTCAGAGTGACTCCTGTGATGTTTTGACATGTTTCTGAGTCAGAGAGCACAGTCTTGCTTTCTGGTACAAGAAGTTCCAAGCTCAACTTGTGATTTCCGTTTCCAACAACAGCCATTTCTTCAAGGAATCTGTCTCTTTTGGTGAAGAATGCCATTCCCAACAAAGAGGTAGGCACTATGTAGCGTTCTTCTAGGCTTTGTAAGTGGATATAGTGAGTAAATTCATATTTAAATTATAAATGTATGCTGTAATCATAATCCAACACCAAGAGGTTTTTTTCTCAATTTCCCCTAGTCCCATATTTTTGTGTCCTTTCTCCCATGTTAATAACCCTGATTCCAAAATTTTTGATACATTTACTTGAATATTACCCATGAATTTGTTTCCAAATTACTCCACCAATATGATTACCAACAATAAATCTATAAAGAAAAGTGCAAAACTTCCTTGCAGATTCTTCTCACTTTAGAATATGCTCATATATCACTGTGGATCACAGTCACACCTGTCTTCGAAATTCATTTATTTTATGTAATTGTGTTATTATTTTGATATAGTTAGATTTAACTTTTTCTGCTTTTGTTTGTTTATCAACTGTAGTATTTTCTTTTTCTTCTTTTTTGAAAATGTGAAGCATCACGATTCCAAAGTCAAAACTCTATTAAAAAGATATTATTAACAAAATCTCACCATCATTTCCATAGCTTGAACTATACTCCCCAGATAAAAGCATTTTTGTTATCTTCTAGCTTATCTTTCCTGAAAAATAAGCATATATTAATAATAATTACAAACATGTTTCCTCTTTCAAAGCAACGCTACAGTACTGTGTACATTTTTTCACTTCTTGCTTTTCTGCTTTGCACAGAAGTGACTTACCTCAGAAATAAATCAAAGCAGTTTATAGAAATCCTCACATTTTGGCCATGTAGAACTCCATTGTATGTATATATGACTGTCATTCTTTAATGTGTTATTGTCAGTATAATCATTTTGAAATCACTAACTTAAGTGATCAAAGTCAGTTTTCAAAGGCACAAAACAGCCTTAGAAGAAGAAAAAGAATTTTTGAGTACCAGAGTAATGTATGATGATACTCTCTTGGTAAGTTATTTAGCCTATGTGTATAATTTATACCTATGTATATAATTTATAAGTTATTTAACCTATGTGTATAATTTATACCTATGTATATAATTTATAAGTTATTTAACCTATGTGTATAATTAAACCTGTGTGTATAATTTCCATCTATTATGTACATAGTAGTGTTGTGATGTTTTGTGTACATAAGTGAAATAAAACTATACTGTAAGGCAACTTGTATACACACACCCTGTAACGCAACACTGCCCCTGGATACTAGATATATGAGGTCTGACAATTAAATTCAGAAACTCATCCTAGGAAAAGCACTACATACCTCATTGCTAAATATTACTAAGGTCACCTTCAAAGTACTCACCTTAGGAAGCTATGCACTGATGCCAGTGCCCAGTCTACCCTTCAAAGCAATTTTATAACTCTTTCTGGAATGGACATGGCACACAATGGTACAATGGCAAGCTTGTAACCTTACTTGTATAGTTGTTTGTGAGGTAGTTTGTAGATAGTAAACAAATAACTTTTTTGTAATAACCTCCCTACTTACCTGGTCTAGCGCCCAATGTCCTTTTTCTTTACCCAAAGATAAATCTGCCTATTATACTTAGCTGTTATCAGTTGAATTCTGTTGCACTTCTGACACCAGGTCCACAAGCAGCCAAGCCAGCCAAGTGCCTTCGAGTCAGATCCAACTCATGACAACCGTAGAGGCCAGAGTAACTTGAACTAATTAATGCCAGAAAATTTTCATTAATCCTTAAACTAGCCCAAATCAGAATTGGCCTGCCCTGCACACACAGAAGAGTCAGCTTTGACCACAAACTGGCCTCAATAGAAGGAACGAATCATAAGGAAAATCATCATCCATACCCTATTTTGAAGTAGGAGTCTCACAACAGTCACATTATCTGTTTCCCGGCTGCCTTCTGGAGATTGCCCTCCCCAGAACAGTTGCATGGCTGCACCTTGCTGTCAAAATCACATATAAGCCCTGCATCCCTGTAGCTTGGGGGGCAGGGGGGGTAGACATGAGGAACTTCCACCCAGCTTCTTGCTATGCATGTTGAAATAAAATTACTTTCTCTTTCTCAGAAACAGGTGTGCAGATAATTGGCAAATATGAGGGCTCTAAACAAGGAGGCGTCTTTCAAGGTCTGCTAACACATGTGCAACATCTTCCACTGACCTTAACCTCTTGGAGCTAGATAGAGCAAACCTTACAAGTAAAAGGCACAGTCCTCCAGACTGCCAACATCTCAGATGCCAGCTGCAATCTTGGGAGTCCCCATGACACATTTGCTTCTGACCTGCTAGTTAAAAATTCAGAAGTTCCTCTACCCCTTCAGGATAGTCTCCATGAGCTTGCACGTTCTCAGTCCTCTCAACTTCTGACCTGCTAGTTCGCACTAATCTCTTGAGTTTGATAACTTGCTAGGATGACTCACAGAACTCACAGCAAGTTTCATATTTACAATTACAGTTTTACAGGAAAAACGATACAAAAGAAGAAAGGCATAGGGTAAGGGTCAGGAGCATTCTCAGTGTTTAGATACCTTGTCCAAAACAAATGCACTACCCTTGCTTGTGTAGAGAAGACTCACTGACCAAAAAGCCCATGGAGCTTCAGTGTCCAGAGTCTTTATTAGAGCTTGATTATTTAGGCATGGCTGAGTGAATTCTCTCTAACCTCCAGATTGGCTGATATTTAAAAAAAAAAAAAAAAAAAAAAAAAAAAAACCGTTGTCATCAAGTTGATCCCAACTCATAGTGACCCTATGGAACAGAGTGAAACTCTCCATAGAGTTTTCTTAACCACTAAGCCACCAGGTTTTCCAGGTCAATCATACTCATGTCTTGTCTGACAGGAGACTGCCTTGTAGTAAGTGCAAGGAAACTATAAATGTTAAATGAGTATTTACATACTTCTACCGAGATGCTGATACAGGGTTGCTATGAGATGGAATCAGTTAGACAGTTGGGAATTTGGGGGTTGGTATTGTGAACTCCTGTGACCCTCTGTGGAGGTTCCGTGGTGTAATGGTGAGAACTCAGTACTGTGACTCAAGCAATCCAAGTTCAAGTCTCTGTGAGATCTTAGTGCTTAATTCAAATGAAGAGTGGTTTGTGTCTTTATAAAAAAAAGTCCTGTAAGAGTGAATGAATCATGTTACCACACCTTCCAAGTTCCCCTCCTGATGGTCATTTAGGAGTGACAAAGCAGTTTTAAAATTGGAGACACAGACTGAATTGTGGCCCCTTCCCCCAAACTGCGTGTAGCAATATGGCTAGGCCATGATTCCTGGTATTGCATGATATTCCTATGTGTTATAAATCCTGTCTCTATGATATTAATGAGGAGGATGAGTGGTGTTTATGTTAGTGAGATAGGACTCAGTATGAAAATTGTATTATGCCTTGAGGCAATCTCTTGGGATATAAAGGAAAAGGAAGCAAGCATAGATTTGGGAATCTCATATCACCAAGAAAGCAGTGCCAGGAGCAGAGCGTATCCTTTGGACCCAGTGTCCCTGCACCTCAGAAGCTACCAGTTCAGGGGAAGATTGATGACAAGGACCTTCCTCCAGATCTAACAGAGAAAGCCTTCACCTGGAGCTGATGATCTGAATTTGGACTCTTAGCCTACTTTACTATGATGAGATAAACTTTTTGTTGTTGTTAAAATAAAACACAACAAAAAACAATACTTAGTTTTTATTAGCCTTTGAAGATGTAGAAATTTTGAGGAAAAAGTTTAGATGTTGAAAACTTAGTACAGAACTGAATTCTAGGCACATCTTAAGACTCCTGGAAAAAGTCTAAGAAATTTTAAACCCATTTATGCATTGACAAATAATTATTTTGCAACTTCAATGTGCCAGACATTGTTGCCAGGATCTGGGAATATAATGGTGCATACTGAGTGTGTAATGTCCAGCTGAGAATCTGGCACATGGCAAAGATGTGTTAGTTATCAGCACTGCATTTGTACTTACTGGGTACCAAATAAATATTTCACTGCTGAGGATATAGAAGAGCTCAGTTCCATGTACCAGGAAAAGCAACCAACATCTGTTCCCCAGATTATATTCCAAATTTGGCTATGAGTTAGATAAAGTAAGTCACGTGAGAAGTCCTGAGATTTTGAAAATTGACTTTTTCCCCACTGTGAAGCCATGAACTTGAACAAAATAAATTATTATCTTTGGGACCTAGTTTCCTGATGTTGTGAGAACTAGAATGACCTCAACTATAAATAGATGTCTGTAAATGGTCACTGAATAATTTAAGACCACTTTGTACATGTCTGACCCTCAAGAAGTCAATGCAAATCTGCTAGGTTTGAGGTAGAAACTTACTCACAAAAGAAAACCACAGTGCTGTCGAGTCAATTCCGACTTATAATGACCCCATGAGACAGAGTAGAACTGCTCCATGGAGTTTCCAAGGAGCATCTGGCTGATTTGAACTGCCAATTTTTTGGTTACCAGACATAGCACTTAACCACTACATTACCGGGGTTTCCAGGACTTACTCAAAAACTCCTCTAATTGCTACTGTCCAACAGGTATTAGTAGTTTGTCATTTACTTAGTTCCCTTTCCCTTGCCTCAGATAACAGCATTAAACTCTCTGGTAGATCCTCGGGTGAGGTAAATTCTTTACACTGGTTTACTAACCAGAAGGTTGGAGACTTGAATTTGGAAATCCTGGTGGCATAGTGGTTAAGTGCTAAGGCTGCTAACCAAAAAATTTGCAGTTCAAATCCACCAGGTGCTCACTGGAAACTCTATAGAGAAGTTCTACTCTGTCCTATAGGGTCACTGTGAGTTGAAATGAACTTGATGGCAGTGGGTTTGGTGTTGGTTTTTATTAGTGCCACAGAACAAAGGCCTAGTTATCTACTTCCATCACCTTACAGCCATTGACAATCCTGCAGGACATAGTTCTACTCTGATAAACATGGGGTTGCCATGAGTTGAAATCAACTTAATGGCAACATGTTTGATTTTGTTTAGTTTTGCCAGTACTGTGACCAGAACTAAGGGTTTCCCAGGAAGTAGAACTTCTAGCCCTAAAGCTATGACAGTCCTGGACAAACTAGGAGGGCTAGTTGCCCTGCTCCTGGGGAGCCACCACTTCCATCCTCAACTGTGGGAGCCAGTGGATCTGACTCTACTCTTTGTCTAAGCGTTTCTAACATTTCTGCTTGCCTGTCAGGTTGTTAAAACTTTTTATTATGTCAGATTTCACCTGAGAAGATGTAGAGTTAGAAGCTGTAATGGCCATCTTGTTACACTATGTGGGAAGTTTTAAAAACTGAACCACATCAGAGGAAACAGAGTCAAACCATGGATACAGGGACAGGCCTAGTGATTGATTTGAATGTTTGAATCATCTGTACTTAAAACAAGACTACATTACCCTCTAACTTACATGACTCTCCCTCCTGTAAATCAGAATGATTAAAAGGAAATTTTTATGTTTACTCATCAACATATGTTCCATTTCTGATACGTATAATAAAACTGCTAGCCCCACTCCCCCCCCTTGAAGAGTTCACAACTTATTTAGGCCATAAGACAGAAGGAAAATAACTAGAAACTGAAGGTCACTTATGCTGAGTGGGCCATCAGTAAATGCTCTTACTGTTCTCAGAAACCAGTTTAGTCTAAGAAGATTAGGGAGCATCATATTGAGCATGGCCCCAATGGGCAAGTAGCCTTTCCTAAAAGTAGAGACAGAAATGAAAGACTGATGTGAGCACAGCAGGTAATGGCTGTTCATCAGGTGTCTCTTAATAGAATACAGTCCCTTAAGGCAGAGCTATGTCTGTCTCCATTCCTAGAAAAGTTTCTGGAACACAAAAGTGCCCAGTCATGGCAAGTGAATGACAATGTTCTTGCACAGCGATGCTATAAAAAAATAATGCAAGTACATTAATAATGCCAAGTGCCAAGTGAGGAGGTTTAATGTCTGGTGTTGGCTGATGTGAGATGAAATTGAAACAGTCACCTCCACCATTTACTTTCCATTCCATTAAAAAATTATGTTAGTAAGTTGTCATCAAATCAAGACTGACTCATGGCTACCCAATGCGTGTCAAAGTAGAATTGTGTTTCATAGAGTTTTCAACAATTGACTTCTCAGAAGTAGATCACCAGGTGGTACACAGGAAGGACTTTGGGCCCAGACTGTCAAGGGTAGAGAGACACCCAATTTTGACACTGACTCTGTGATCTTGTACAAATTATCCTCTATCGGTCTCGGTTTCCTCGTACGTAAAAAGAGGAATGAGATTAGTCCCTTCTTCATAGTTCATCCTGTAAGTAAACTGGAAATGCCTGGCACATAGCAAACTCTCAACTCTTGTTGACTATGATTATTATTAATGATCATCTTTCTACCTCCTGTACCTAGAAAAACACATAGCACATAATAAATGCCTAATCAAAATTTTTTCATGACTGTTGAATTAATTAAAAAAGAAGAGTGAAGACTCTTGAATATAAGGCTACGAATGATGAGATACAAAATACAAATCATTGATTGTCAAGAAAGTAGATTTTCATACAGGTGCCAAACATATCCACTCAGTCCCAAGGCAGCAGAATTAGAAGGGAACATTTTTTACATGGTTTTCGAAAGTTTCCCCAGAGTTTTGATAGATAATCCACCCTTCCTTACCTCAGCAGCCATTGCTATAAACATAAATGGGACCTTGAAAAAGCTAACCGGGCATTAGCAAATATAATAGGATAACTTGGACTAAGGAGGACAAAATGTGCTGATTCAGATACTCTAGAGAAGATGCCCCTTAATCACGGTACCACAAGGGATCCACAATTAGCTCCTACATAGAAACTATTTTTATTGCTGTTGCTGGGTTTACAAGCAAAAAAAAAAAAGTATTGCTAGGGTGCTCAAGAAATTTCTTGGCCTTGGTCCAGAAAAGGACCCTTAGGCAAGGATTAAAGCACTGATTTCTTCTTAAGAGATTCCCATGGGATGCTGTGCAGCATTTGACAACCGAGGACTTGCAGACACGAATTACAGATTCCTCTAGTGGTAGGTTCTCACTCTGATGAAAGCAGAAGCAAATCCCAGTTTAAATAAATACATTATTGAGTAATATGATACGAACCAGAGGTGTGATTGTTCTTCAAATGACAACACTGTTTAGAAACAGAATATTTTTCTGAAAGACGTTGCTGGAATGGTACAATTTGACCTTAGTGAAGCTGACTTCCATAGTGGTTTATAAGGACATTCTTAGTCTTAGCAGAAGGTTAGTTTGAAGAGCAAATGTTGCAGTTCAGTGCCTTTAGTACATCTAAGTAATCCTCTACTGCTACTAAGGCAACTGCAGAATTAGTAATTTTCTTGAGGGTTTTTTTAATACATTTGTGAAAACTTCTGCAAAACCAAAACACCCAGAAAATGAGAACATGGAATGTTCTTTGGTTGAATCAAGTAAAACTATTAGAAAAATGCAATGTCTCTTGGTTATTGACCATCACCTCCAACCTACTTTATACTATGTGGTAACTTTTCAACTAAGCCATATGAGAAAATTAAAGTTCAGTCTTTGAAAGAAATCATCTTCTGTTTGTATCAGGTCCAGAGTATCGTGGTTTGGGTTCCATCTGACCAAGACCATGACTTGTTGCAAACATAACTAAAAAATTCACACAAAGTATAGCCTCTTCAGTTTTTATTACTAGTCCTTGCAGAATTTAGTACTGTACATAAGAGATCATTGTCTTTCATAAAATCTTAGGAAGTAAAAGATGCAGAAACTGTGTTTGATTTTCTAGACACAATTTGAATGTCATTTTGTAAAGAATCTCATTCTAAGGACATCAGAATCCTCTGACTGACCTTTTAGGTCTGTCCTGTGTGTGGGATATGTGACCATGCTTCAATAGCTTGTGCCAGGCCTGTGCTACTGTCATTGCAGACTAAGATGATCCTTTCCCTGTGCTAATAGGAATGCCTCTGTATGAACCCCACTCTTTTCCAAGAAGATTTTCACTCAATTTTTTTTCTCCTCCAACTAAGAAAGTAGAGATAGCAAACTTCTTAAAGGCTTTTGAGGTTCTTAAAGACTGTATAAGGAGAGTGGTCGTTCAGCAGCAGAATTCTAACCTTCCGTATGGGTGATCCAGTTCAATTCCTGGCTAATGTACCTAAAGAATAGCCACGGCCCATGTGTCAGTTAAGGCTTGTGGGTTGCTGTGATGCTGAAGAGGTATCAGTGGAGATTCTAGACTAAGACCAAAGAGGAAGACATGCCTGATGATCTACTCCCGAAAAATCAGTTAATGAAAGCATTATGGATCACAATGGTCTAATCCTATCATTCATGCGGTTTCCATGAGTCAGGGACTAACTCAACGGAGCTAACAATAAAAATCAAAAGACCATATGAAGAAACAAAATTCATCAGTTTTCTGTTCAACTTTATACTTTGTTATTTTAATATGTTACAATAAAGTTATGAGCAACTTAAAAATAAAACATTAACTGTCTCAGTTATCTAAGGATTTGTAATACCAAGACAATGGTTTAAATGGTAACAATTAATCATTTCTCAGGACTATACTAGTTGATCAGTGTTTCTTCCACAGTCACATCTAGACACATTCAGGCACTTCAATCCACTGATGGAGCAGCTGGGTCTGGCTGATCTGTGGAAGCCTCTCTCAAGGTCTGAAGGCCAGGCTATGGTAGGAGAGCCACACTCTCCACATGCTGTTTCAGGCTGGAATTCTTTACAAGGTGGTCTCACAGCAACCTTTCAAAGGGTTGAAAGAGAGCTTACAAGGTATACCAGGTCCTATAACTCATATGAAGTCACTTCTGCCACATTTTACGGTCCAAACAAGAAAAATAGGCTCCACCTTTTGTTGGAAAATTGGCAAAACCACTTTGCAGAAGAACTTGCATACAGGGATGTGGCCCTCTATCTGTCTCTGTATGTAAGGCAAGCTAAGCATATTTTCTATGTTTTTCAATTGATTACATTTCAAATTGTTATGTAAGTACCTACGTAATAGCTTCAGTTTTGTCTCTTGGACCACAAAGACCAGAATAATTATTATCTGTCCATTTCCAGAAAGCTTCCCTCCCCTTGGATTATCTGATCATCAGCTCAACACTTTCAAGACACAGTTTCCTGAAAATATACAGGAATACAGATCAGTGGATTCTCAAGATTTTTAGAATATGAATCTCTTGGTAAGCTGCCTGTACATGAATCTGTGATTCTCTGGAAGTTGGGACAATAAGAATAGAAAAAAAGAATGAACTACTGCTTTACTAAAGTTTTCTGCAAAAAGTTCTCATAGTTTAATAAAGTTATTTATATTCACATGGTGATTTGTACTTCTCTGAGCTTCTGTTCTATTTTTGTTTTTTATTTTTCTCAGTTCAGTTGTACCACCAGTACTTAAAAACATTCAATTTGTAGATACTTTGGTTAATTGCTATTGCTACTAACCAAAAGGTCGGCAGTTCAAATCCAAGGTTTTCAGCTGGGAAGTTTCCTTTTAAATAAATATGCTGCATGGGTCAATTTTTTTTTTTAATCAATAAACCTCACTTTCCTAACTACTAGAATGAAGCTACTGGTAACTGTGAGCCAGTCCCTCAGAGGCACAAATGGCTTGCACTTGACTACTAACAAAAAGCTTGGGGCACCCAGCAGCCCCATGGAGGACAGGCTTGGTGGTCTACTGCCATAAAGATTCTTGCTATAGGATAAAGTGGAACTGCCCCGTAATGTTTCTGAGGAGTGGGTGGTGGATCCAAACTGCTGACCAAAAGGTCAGCAGCCTGCATTCTTAACCACTTCACTTCCAGGGCTTTCCGTAAAGACTATAGCCAAGAAAATTTCTATAAAGCAGTTCTACTCAATAGCATATGGGGTCACCATGAGTCAGAATCAACTTACCAACAATGGATTTAGTAACTGTATGACAGTTCACTGTTGTTTTCAGTGATTCCTCAACTATTCTTTCTGCTTGCCTCTTTCTTAAACCCAAACCAAACCCAATGCCATCAAGTTGATTCTGACTCACAGTGAGCCTATCAGACAGAGTAGAACTGCCCTATAGACTTTTCGAGGAGTACCTGGTGGATTTGAACTGCCAATCTTCTGGTTAGTAGCTGTAACAATTAGCCACATTCCGTCAGTGTTTCCCTTAGGCTCTGTTTGTTAATCAGACTGGTTTAAACTGTGGTAACAATATAAACTCTATAGCTTCAAAAGTCCAGACAACAAGAAGTATATTTCTTGCTTGCCACACATTCCTGACAGGTGTTTTGATTGGCTAGAGTGGTTCTCATTCATGTAGCCAATGGGCCTCTAACTTCTTTCAGATAATGAATCTGTCAACTCCTAGAATTTCATTGCCATCCACGAAAAAGAGAAAAGCATGGAGTAGTCTTCTGGGATGGAAACCCTGGTGACATAGTGGATAAGAGGTACATCTGCTTACTAAAAGCTTGATAAGTTCAAATCTGCCAGGCACCCCTTGGAAACTCTATGGAGCAGTTCTACTCATCCTATAGGGTCTCTATGAGTCAGAATTGACTTGATGGCAGTGGGTTTGGTTTGGTTTGAGTTTAGCCTGGGGGAGGTCACATAGTAGCCATAGAAGAGGCCTGCATTCCAGGGGAAATAAGTTCATCACATGGAAAATGTAATTGCACTGTTGACCTGCAGAGACTTCTGCTCATCAGCCTGGTAACTTGTTCTCTTGTTTTAAGGTGTATTTATATCATTAATCTGAGATCACAAGAGTGATGGAACTGGCTCACTCATTGGCCCTTCTATGATGCATATAGGATGCATGGTATCTTAGTTATCTGGTGCTGTTGTAACAGACAAAACACAAGTGAATGGTTTTAACAAGGAGAAATGTATTCTCTCAAAGTCTAGGAGGCTAGTAGACTGAGTTCAGGTTATCAGCTCCAGGGGAAGGCTTTCTGTCTGTGTTGGCTCTGGAGGAAGTTCTTAGTCATCAATCTTTTTATTCTAGGAGTCTCCAGATGAGTCCAAAGCATATACACTGCTCCCAGCTCTGCTTTCTTGGTGGCATAAGGTCCACCCGTTCTCTCAGCTTGCTTCTCTCATTTATATCTCAAAAGAGATTGGCTTTAGACAAAGCTAATTTCAGGATTGAGTCCTGCCTTCTTAACATAACTGCTGCTAATTGTACCTCATTAACATCACAGAGGTAAGATTTACAATGCAAAAGAAAATCAAGTCAGATGACAAAATGTTGAACAATCACTCAATACCAGAAATCATGGACTAGCCAAGCTAACACACATTTTGGAGATGACAGAATTTAATGCATGACACATGTGAATGTAAATATTGAATGGAATTATACCCCAACTCTCAAGTATCCCTGAGGAGTATAATATTAATATGAAAGACTATTTTTCTGTTTTCTCTTATTGTTAACCCTAGTCATCACAATATGTAAAATGTCAAACATAAAAAGAAAGCAAAATGTAAATCTGATTACATATTTTTTGATACTCACTGTAGAAAAATATCTGCCAACTGTAAATTAGACCTGAAAAATCAAAGCATGAAACAGAAACTGGCAAATATTTTTGTCCCTGGGAACTGGCATTTCTGAAGTCAAATAAAGAAGCAGAGCATAGTTAAATGATACGCTTTTCTCATTTGGGAAATGATCCAGGCCTGACAGAACAGAACCTCTGTATGTGAGCCATGCAGTAAAATCATGAGTAATATCCAGCTGCTTCCCATTTAAAGCACCAAAATAAATAAATAAGTAAATGGAATGTTCACTTATTCAAATTTATTTTCCATTTCACCATTTGTCTTGAAATTAAATCACTGATATGCACCGGGAGGCATGAGGGGTCACCATGAGGTCACTTGTCATTTATTTAAATCTAGCTTGCGCATGCATAGTAAGTCAGCTTTCTCCTTGGCCTTTGAATATCCTGCCTCTCTTCTCCTGGATTTTGTTAACAAATATTACAAGAGTGGCAAAAAATAAAAATGAGAGAAAATAGCAAACCTGACTGTGAAAATTACAAAAGATATTTTCAGGATATGAAGAAGTTATGAAGTAATAAAACCACTTCTGGCAGTGGAAACACACCCCAGTATGTTTATCTAGATTTTACTGACCCAAAACCATCTAGTCACAAGAAAAGTCTGAGCCTCACTGAACTTTTGCAAGAATATAGGGAAATCCTTTCCTTTCTTCTCTCAGACTGTTGAAAGTAGCTGTTGGTGAGCACACAGGTTGGGAAAGACCATTTATCACCTGAGTCAGAACTTCAGAAGCTCAGGAATTAGAGGTTCAGACAGTAAAGAAAAAGTCATAGAAGATGGCACAACAAGCAAACAAGATTAATTACTTGAAGTGGAAAATATAATTATTTAATTTTTTTTTAAATTGCTTTTCACTTCAATATTTATGATGACCAAAGAAAATCCAACTCCATTGCTCTTTTGTCATTTCTGACTCACAGCAACCCTACAGGACAGAATAGACTTGCCCCATAGAATTTACAAGAAGCAATTGATGGATTTGAACTGCCAACGTTTTGGTCAGCAGTTGAACTCTTAACCACTGTGCACCAGGGTTCCATGTCTATTTTAATAAAAAAATCAATAATAATCCAAGATTAATATTTTGAACATAGGAAAAAAGAAAAGCCTGAATCAAACTCCCGACTACCCCTTCACATCAACACAAGACAAAAAAAAAGAAGAAGAATCACATTATAGCAAATATTATAAACACAGTAAAAATTTTATTTGTACAATTACTTCTGAGGACTAGGTATGCATTGTTAGGCTAATTCAAAATCAAATAGCTATAAAATCCAAATCAGTTATCATAAAAGATTGGATGATAAATCACTGATTTATCACCCATTGGTTGGGAAGTTAAATATTTTGTTGTTAGGGTTATGACAGTTAAAATTTCACTTTCCCTTTAGAAAATAGAATTCAATTATAAATGACTTTTCATTTACATTCTGAAAAAAGCTACTGAAAGTATAGATAACTTTTAAATCACTGTGTGCATGGCTGTGAAGTAAACATCTGTCACAAACATATAGAGATTAAAATTTTATAGATTTTTACAGCCACAAAATTGCACCTTTGTCCTTGGTCTTCAAATTTTGAGACCACCTCCATTCCTGAAGAATGGAAGGTCACCTAGATAGAGTTTTGGAATTCCTCTTTCCATTGCACCAAATCTGAACACAGTAACCCATATGACAGAGTCTAAAATTTCAAGTTAGAAATCCGTTTCATTGGTTATGATTTCTGCATAACCAAGAGCTTTTTCTTTTCTTCCCTTTCCTTTTCTTCCCTTTTCTTTTCTTTTCATTTAATGATCTGAGAATCTGATGATTCTGAAGTACTAAGGCTGGAAGGGTCCTGCTGCAAGAATCATTTTGCAAATGAGGAAATTAAGAGGCATATGGTGACTGGACCATGGCAGAACAAGCACAGGTTTTTTGTTCCTCTTGTACTTATTACAATAATCCATTCCCAGGTCCTAAGGATGATAACTTTTTTAATTTTAAGAATTAGCCACCAGCTGTGCTGGGGGCTCAAGGACAAGTGACATCTGCTCCTACTCCCAGCTGTCCACACCAGAGCTGTATGGACCAGTGGTTCCTGCTACTCTACCCAGCCATGAAACAGAGACACCCATTCCTACATCCAGTCACCTGTGCCAGGTCCTGTAGACCAGCAGCATCTGCTACCCTTCCCAGCTCAGTGCACCAATGGTCCAAAAACTAGTGGTCCACTCTCCACTGCATTGTACTCAGTGGACAGGGGCATAACTTTCCAGTGAGCATTCTGGGCTGGCAGCATCCCTTTGCATCCTTGAAAGCCCTCCCTCCCCCTGTAACCAGAGGCTTGTGCCTGTTTTGACCATCCTTGTGCAACACTGCCCATGTGGCAGCATCAGTGAAAGCTTCCATACCAATCATTTTGTGACAAGCAATCTGGCAATTGACAGAATAATTTTACAACACACAACCAAGTAGTAATTGAGAATGTTCCCTGAACCCACAACCAGGTAACAGGCCAGACAGACACATCACTTCACCAGCAATTCTAGCTATATCCTTAGCCATCCCACAAGATAAGCAAACAAATCCTTACTAGCCCAGTCAGCCAGTGACCTATCCACAGAAAGAAAGGTGGTGAGAACGCCAACCAGAGTAGCAACCAGAGTAGCACATATGCCCAGCCTAATAAGATATATTAAAACAAAGAGCAAAATAATTAGAATACAGAAAAAAGTGCAATAAATAGAATAGTGCATTAATGCCACAAAGAAAACAGATACTGTCAGATCATATAAAGAATCACAAAATGATTCCAGCAAGTGACTGTAATAAAGAACTAGAAAATCTTCCACAGAAAAAGTGGTAATGAAGCTATCTAATAAAGACTTGAAAAGACTAATATGTAGATTTCTCCAAGAAATGAAGATAAAGATCAAGGAAAACAGACACAAGCAAGGAAAACATAGACACAATCAAGAAAAATACAGAAAAACAAAAGAAGTCAGAAAAACAGTACAAGAACAAAATGATAAAATAATAGACAATTAGAAACCACACAAAATCAAGAACTAGGTATCCAAAAGATTAACAACAAAATCTCAGAATTAGAAACTCAATAGAAGGAAATAGAAGCAGAACTGAATAAATGGATGAAGGAATCAATGAAATGAAGGAAAATTGCTAGACATTAATTTGTTTGAGAAGAAATAAAAAGAATGAAAAAAATAAAGTCTACAAATTATGTGGGATTCTACTGAGAAGATAAATTTATCAATGATTACTATTGCAGAACAGGAGGAGCCCCCCAAAAAAATTAAAATTAAAAAATCCACAGAGAATTGTCAAAGACTTACATTACAAAAGAAGAGAAGATACACATCTATCAACTCAATGAGCTTCATATAGGAAAGACTTCAAAAGAACGTAGCCAAGATGTACAATAATTAAGTTTGCCAAAACCAAATCAAAGAAAGAACCCTGAGAGCACCTCAGGAAAAAATGAAAAGTTACCTATAAAGGAGACAAGAAAATTAACTTCTGACTATTCAGCAGAAATAATTCAGGCAAGAAGACTATGGGTTGACCTATATAAACCCTTAAAGGCGGGGAAAGCCAGTCAAGAATTACATATTCAGCAAAATTGTCTCTCAGATACAGTGATGAAATTAGGACATGTCCAGATAAACAGAAATTAAATGAGTTTTAAAAAACCACACCAACCTTAGAAGAAATATTAAAGGTAGTCCCTCAGGCAGAGAACCAATGTCAGACAACAGGTTAAGATTAAAAAAAAAAAAAAAAAAAAAAAAAGACCATTGCCATCAAGTTGGGTCCAACTCACAGCAGCCCTAGAGGTCAGAGCAGAACTGCTCCATAGAGTTTCCAAGGAGCACCTGGCAGATTTGAACTGCCAACCTTTTTAGTAAGCAGACGTAACACTTAAACCACTACACTACCAGAGTTTCTGTAGCTTAAGATTAGGACACAGGATATCTATCACCAGCTAGATACCAACCAAGATAAAGAATTCTAAAAAGTAAAATAAAGCTGAAAGACTGAAAACAGGGAGCCAGAGATGTCATTCTGTAAATGGCAACAATATTTGAACCAAAAGAAGGACTAAGCAGTGTAGTTACAGAACTTTGATATGAAAGAAAGTCAAGGCAATAACAAGAAATAAAAGAATGCTTTAACACAGGATGATAAAGAAAAATTTCAAGATAACTACAAAGAAAGTTGACAAACCTATCGTCAAGATTAAAAGAAGACTTATTTCACTCAGCATCTGGCTCAACTGGTACTACATAATTTATAAATAAAATGCTCTATATTCAACTTTGGTGACTAGCATCTGGGTCTTAAAAGCCTATAGTGGTCATCTAGGATACTTCACTGGTCTCATCCCTTTGGGAGCAAGAAAGAGTGAAGAAAACTATGATACATGGGAATGATTAGTCCAAAGAACTAATGGACCACATCTACAATGTCCTTCACCAGACTGAGTTCAGTGGTGCCTGGCTACCACCACTAAACTCTCTAACATGGCTCTCAAGAGAGCCCAGACAAAGGTGCGGGAAAGTGTAGAACAAAACTCTAATTCAAAAAGGAAGATCAGGTTTGCTGGCCTGACAGAGACTGAAGAAACCCTGAGAATATGGCCCCAAGATACCCTTTTAGCTCAGTCATGTAGGTACTCTTCAGGTTCATCCTTCAGTCAAACACTGGACAGGCCTATAAAACAAAATGAGACTAATGGGACACATCAGCCCAGGGGATGAAAAAGCTGGTAACAAGGAAGCCAATGTTGAAAAAGGAAAGTGTTGACATGCTGTGAGGTTGTTAGCCAGTGTTACAAAACATGTATATATATGTATGTATATAGGGTTGCCATGAGTCAGATCCAACTCGATGGCACTTGACTGGCTTGGCATATATATATGTGTGTGTGTGTGTGTGTATGCATATACATGTATACTTATTTGTATGTATATACATATGTTATAAAACAACATGGATTTTGTTAACCTTTACGTAAAGTACAATAAAAGTAAATAATAAATGAAAAGAAGAAAAACCACTCAGTAAAAGCAAGTCAATAAAAACAAAATAATTGAAAAGATAATCTACAAACAAAAAGGAGTCAGCACAGAAAATGAAACAATAGAAATAACTGGCAATACCACATACACACAAAAAAACTAAAACCAACAAAATAGCAGCTGTAAACTCATACCTATTAATAATCACACTTAATGTTAATGGCTTAAATGTACTAACAAAAAGATGGAGAATGACAGAATGCATTAGAAAACAGACATGAGTAAGACACAAAGACAAAAACTAAACCCTCCCCCCCAAAGAAAACTACAGCTATCAAGTTGATTCCATCTCACAGCAATCCTATAAGGATGGGAAAAGTATATCCATCAAACAATAACCAAAAAGAAACTGAAGTGGCAATATTAGTCTCTGATAGAGTAGACTTTAAGGCAAAATCCACCATAAAAGATTAGAAAGGACATTATATAATGATGAAAGGGTCAATCCACCAAGATATAACCATAATAAATACATACACATTTAATGACTGTGCTCCAAAATGCATAAAACAAACTCTAATACCACTGAAAAGAGAAATAGACAGTTACCACAATAATGGTAGGAGAAGTCCCCACACCACTTTTGGTAAAGGACAAAACAACCAGACAGAAGCAAAGATACAGAAGATCTAAATGTCATGATCAAACAATTCAACTTCATAGATGTATACAGAGTACTCTACCCCAAAACAAGAAAAGTATACATTTTTTCCCAAAACACTTGGTTCATTCTCCAGAACAGTCCACATTTTAGGCAACAGAGCAAGCATCAATAAAATCAAAACATCAAAATAATACAACATAGTACGTTCTTTTTCTGATGATAATGCTTTACAGTAGAATTAATAACAGGCAGAGCAAGGGAAAAGATCAAATATGTGAAACCTGAATAACACCTTGCTTTAAAAACTGCTGGGTAATCAAAGAAATAAAAGATGAAATCAAAAAATTCGTAGACTCAAATGGGAAAGGAAAACACACCATATCAAAATCTCTGGGACACAGGAAAAACATTTTTTAGAGGACAATTTATAGCAATAAATTCATATAACAAAAAAATTCATATAACAAAATGAAAATACTAGACCTACAACTCAAACAACACACAAAAAAAAAGCATCGAAGAAGCCCACTGTCTCCAGAAGAAAGGAAATAATAAAGATCAGAGCAGAAACAAGTGAAGTACAAGACAGAAAAACAACAGAGAGAATCAAGGTATAAGTCAGTTCTTTGAAAAGATCAATAAAATTGACAAATTGCTGGCCAACCTGACAAAACCAAAGAACAAGCAAATAACTCAGATTTGGTGGCATTACAGTAAAATGAATTGAAATAAGAAGAATCATAAAATAACAGTTTGAAAAATTCCAGTCCAACAAATTTGAAAACCTAGAGGAAATCACAAGTGTCTATGGTTTAGTTACCTAGTGCTGCTTTAACAGAAATTCCACACGTAGATGCATTTAAAAAGAGAAATGTTATTTTGTCACAGTCCAGTAGGCTAAAATTCAGGATGTCAGCTCGAGGGGAAGTCTTTCTTTGCTGGATCTGGAGGAAGATCTTTGTCATCAATCCTTCCCTGGACTGCAAGTTTCTGAGGTGCAGGGATCCTGGTTCCTTCCAAAGGACATGTTCAGATTCTGGCATAGATTCTTAGTGGTAGGAGGTCCCTAAATGTCACTGCTAGCTTCTTTCCTTTATGGCTCAAGAGACAGCCTCAAGGCACGAAAAAATCCTACACAGTAAGTCCTACCCTCCTAACACAACAGCTGCCCATCTACCCTCATTAACATCCTGAGGCAGGATGTACAATATGGAGGAACATCACACAGTCAAATTTCTACACATTTTTGGGGGAAAACAAATCTATCTGTGACAATCTAGAAGTAAACCATCTATGTAAATTAATACAAGCTGAGGAAGAAAACCTGAACAAGCCTGTAACACAAAAAAGAGTTTGAAGAGGTTAAAAAATAAAGGAAAAAAAACTTCCAACAACTGGAGAATTTTACCAAGCCTGCAGAGAAGAGTGCAAAACAGTACTACTCAAAGTATTTCAGAGCATAGAAAAGTAAGAAATACTCCTGAATAAATTTTGTGAAGCTATCATAACCCTCATCCCAAACGGCTATGTATTGAAATGAGTCTCTCCCACCCCTCTACCCTGCTCACCTCTCCCACCCACACCTCCCCCTATGTGTGTGCCAATTTGGCTGGGCCATTATACCTGGTGTTGTGTGACTTCCTGTATATTGTAAACCCTGTCTTTACGATGTTAATGAGAGAGGATGGTGGCAGCTGTATTGGTGGGCCAGGACTCAATGTGTAAGATTGTATTACTCCTTGAGGGAATCTCTAAAGATTTAGAGAAAAGCTAAATTAGCAGAGAGTTGGGAATCTCAGACCACTGACAACACGCAATGCTCAGAGCAGAGTACATCCTTTGGCAAGAACCTGGGACCCCTGTACCTCAGAAACTCCCAATCCAGCGGAAAGTTGATGATGAGGACCTTGTTCTAGAACCAACCTTCTCCTGAAGCTGATGCCCTGAATTTGGACTTGTAGGTTACTGGACTATGACCAAACAAAATTTCTCTTTTTAAAGCTATCTACTTGTGCTGTTTATGTTATAGTAACAATAGATAACTCAGACACAAAGTCAGTCAAAGACACACACACACAAAAGAAAATTACAGATCAATATCGTTCATGAATACAGACACAGAAATTTTTACCAAAATCACAGCCAACAGAATTCAACAGCATATCAACAAAGGAGAAAAAAAAAAAGTGACTAAGTGGGATTCATACTGGGGATTCAAGGATAGTTTAGCATTAAAAAAATAATAACATAATCTACCATATTAATAAAACAACAGAAAAGAATTACATGGTCATCTCAATGCAGAAAAAGCATTTGATAAAGTCCAAATCTAATCTGGATAAAAATACTCAAGGAAGAAGCAACAAAGGTAGAAAACTTACCATAGCAAAGGGTATATGTACAAAACCAATGGCCAACATTATTTCTAATGGAAAAAGACTGATACCATTTCCCTGCACTGGAAGTCCTAGCTAAAGCAATAAAGTAAGAGCAGGAAACAAAAGGCATTCAAATTATCAAGCAAGAAGCAAAACTATCCCTTATTTCAGATAACATGATCCTGTACAAAGAAAACCAAAAAAATTCCACAATAAAGATACTGGGCATAATCGAATGATTCAGCAAAGTGTCAGAATACAAGATTGACACACAAAGTCAGTTGGATTCCTCTACACAAACAAAAAGAACTTCGAAAACAACATCATTTATAACAGACCCCAAAAGATAAAATACTGTTGTTGCTCGTTCTCATCGACTTGGCTTCAATTTATAGCAATCTGATGTACAACAGAACAAAACACTGGCTGGTTCTGCAGTATCCTAACAATGATTGCTGTGCTTAAGCCTACTGTTGCTTTAAGATCATATACTTAGAAATAAATCTAAACATGGATCTAAAGGATCTATACAAAGGTAATACTACAAGAAAACTAAAGAAACCTATATAAGCAGAAAAACATACCATGCTCATGGATTTAAAAAAAAAAAAGAAAAAACTTGTTGTAAATGAGTGAATCCCAAGTGACAGAGACATGACACGGCAGAGTACAATTGCCCCATAAAATTTCTAAGGAGCACTTCATGTATTCATACTGCTGATCTTTTGGTCAGCAGCTATATCACTTAACCACTGTGCCACAGAGTTTCCATTCTAATGGATAGGAAGACAAAGTTTTAAAAATGTCAATACTACTTCAAGCAATTTATAGATATAATTCAAGCCCAATTTAAATTTCCAACAGGATTCTTTAAAGATATGGAGGAAGACAATCACCAAATTCATATGGAAATGAGAAAAGCTCTGGATAAATAAAGCACCACTGGAGAAAAAGAACAAATTAGGAGGCCTCATACTACCTGACTGCAGAACCTACTATACCATCACAGTAGTCGAAACAGCCTGGTACTGATGCAACAACAGACACATAGACCCATGAAACAGAATTGAGGATCCAAATGTAAATTTATCTATCTAGGATCAGCTGAACTTCAGAAAAAAAAAAAGGCCAATGACCATTAAATAAGGAAGAGACAGTTTCTTTAACACATGATACTGACAGACTGGATGTCTATAAGTAGAAAAATGAAATAGACTCCATACCTCACATCATACACCAAAACTAACCCAAAATGGATCAAAGACCTAAATATAAAAGCTAAAATGATAAAGATCATGGAAAGAAAAATAGGGACAATGCTAGAAGTCCTAATACATGGCATAAATTGAATCACAAATGTAACTAAATATGCACAAAAGCAGAAAATCAATTAATGAATGAAACCTCCTAAAAAGTTAAACATCCATACTCATCAAAAGACTCCAAAAGAACAGAGAGCCTTCAGACTAGAATAAAAATTTTGCTTATGACATATCCAACAAGAGTCTAATCTCTAAAATCTGCAATACACTTCAACACCTCAACAACATAAAGACAAATTTTAAAAAATGGCCAAAGGTATGAACAGACATTTTGCCAAAAAAGACATTCATCCAACTAACAAGCATATGATACTGTAAGCAGCATCATGATAAATAAAGAATGAGGTTGTCAAGGATTTTATTTTATTTTTTTCTACAATCAACAGTCATGGAACCAGCACTCAAGAAATCAAAAGATGCATTGTATTGGGAAAATTTGTTGCAAAAGACCTCTTTAGAGTGTTGAAAATTAAAGATGTCATCTTGAAAACTAAGGTACATCTGACTCAACTCATAGTGTTTTCAAATGCATCATATGCATGTGAATTCTGGACAATGAATAAGAAAGGCAAAGAAATTGACACCCTGAAATTGTGGTATTGGAGGAGAATATTAAATATACCACAGACTGCCAAAACAATGCAGGTTTCTGTCCTGGAAGTAGTATAACCAGATTGCTTCTTAGATGCAAGAACTGAGAGACTATGTCTTACATAATTTGGATGTATTGTCAGCAGGAACCAACTCCTGGAGAAAGACATCATGCTTGGTAAAGTAGATGCTCAACAAAAAAGAGGATGATCCTCAAGATGATTGATGTAGTGGCTACAACAATGGGCTTAAGCATAACAGTGATTATGAGCATAGTATGGGAACTGGCAGTGTTTCATTCTGTTGTATGTAGACTTGCTATGAGTCAGAACTGACTTGACGGTGCCTAATATCAACAACAATGAACACATGAAGAAATGCTTGAGATCACTAGCCAGTAGAGAGAAGCAAAGTGTAAGCACAATGAGATATCATCTCACCCTGACAATAATACCACTAATGAAAATAGCAGTTGCTAATATGGAGAAATTGGAACTCTTACACACCACTAATGGGAATGTAATACGATACAACCATTGTGGAAAACTATAGCACGTCCTTAAAAAACTAGAAATACAAACACACATGATCCAGCAATCCCTCTTCTAGGTATATGCCCTAAATAAAAAGGATCCATGACACAAATAGACACTTGTACCATGTTCATTGGAGATTATTCATAACAGCAAAAAGATGGGAACAACCTAAGTGTCCATCTACAGATGAATAAAACCCATTGCTATCGAGTGAATTCCAACCTATAGAGACCTTATAAGTCAGAGTAGAACTGTTTCATAGAGTTTACAAAGACTGCCTGGTACATTTGAACTGCTGATCTTTTGGTTAACAGATATATCACTTAACCACTACACCATCAGAGTTTCCACAGATCAATAGATATACAAATTATGGTACATGCACACAATGGAATAATATGCAACAATACAGTACAATGATGACTCAGCAAAATGTCTCACAACATAGGTAAATCTAGGGGGTATTATGGAGAGTAAACTAAGTCAGTCACAAGTGGACTAACGTTGCATGAGACCACTATCAAAAAAAAAGAAAACTTATACATAAAAAAAAAAACTGATGGAAAGCATGGGAGGGAAAATTACTAACTAAGACACATACTAATACTGCTGATGGGAAAGGCAAACATAATATGGGGAAAGTGAGCACAACATGTTTAAGGTAAAAGGAGACACCATGAGGAAGGTAAGAATAAAGGGAGGGAACAATCTTGGAGAAAATATGCTCACTATTCCCCAGATTCACGTGCTTGTGTATTAATAAAGCATACTTGAACGTTTTTCCCCATCTCTGAGTTTAGCAGCATTAGGTGAGGAGGGTAACAGCATCAGGTAAGGAGTGTAACACCATCAGTTAAGCAGGGTAACACCATCGGGTAAGCAGGGTAGCACCATCAAGTAAGCAGGGTAGCACCATCAGGTAAGGAGGGTGAAGATAGAGTAAGCAGACCCCACTTGTCTGTCAGTGGAGGCTTGCTTGTTGCTGTGATGTGGGAAGCTATGCCACTGGTATTTAGGTAGCAGCAGGGCCACCCGTGGTAGATAAGTTTCAGCTGAGCTTCCGAACTAAGACAGACTAGGAAGAAGTAACTGACAGTCTACTTCTGAAAGCAATTAGCCAGGGAAAATATTATGAATAACAGCCAAATATTGTCAGATATGATGTCAGAAAGTGAGGCCCCCAGGTTGGAAGTTACTCAGAAGATGACTGGTGAAGAGCTGCCTTTTCAAAGAAGAGTTAACCTTAATGACATGGATGGAGTAAAACCTCTGGGATCTTCATTTGCTGATATGACATGACTCAAAATGAGGAGAAACAGCTGCAAACATCCATTAATAATCAAGACATGGAATGTATGAAGTATGAATTTAGGAAAATTGGAAATTGTCGGAAATGGAATGGAATGCATGAATTTTGACATCCTAAGCATTAGTGAACTGAAATGGGCCAGTTTGGGCCATTTTGAATCTGACAATCATATGGTCTACTATGCTGGGAATGAAAGTTTGAAGAGGAATGGTGCTGCTGTTTCATCATGAAAAAGAATATTTCAAAATCTGTCCAAAAATACAGTTCTGTCAGTGATAGGATAATATCCATACACCTACAAGGAATACAACTATTATTCAAATTTACGCACCAACCACTAAGGCCAAAGATAAAGACGTTGAAGATTTTAACCAGTTTCTGCAGTCTGAAATTGATCAAACATCAATTAGGATGCATTAATAATTATTGGTGACCCAAATGCAAAAATTGGAAACAAAGAAGAAGGATTGGTAATTGGAAAATATAGCTTTAGTGATAGAAATAATGCCAGAGATTGCATGATAGAATTTTCCAAGACTAACAGCTTTTTCATTGCAAATACCTTTTTTAACCAACACAAATGGTGGCTGTACACAGGGACCTCACCAGATAGAATACACAGGAACAAAATTGACTACATCTGTAGAAAAAGATGATGAAAAAGCTCCATATCAGCAGTCAGAACAAGACCAGGTGCTGACTGTGGCATGGATCATCAATTGCTCATACGCAAATTCAAATTGAAACAGAAGAAAATTAGAACACGTCCACAAGAGCCAAGGTATTACCTTGAGTATATCCTTCCTGAGTTTAAAGACCACCTTAAGAACAGATTTGATGTGTTAATTGCTAATGACTGAAGACCAGATGAAATGCGGAATGACATCAAAGATGTCATACAGGAAGACAGCAAGAGGTCATTAAAAGACAGGAAAGAAAGAAAAGACCAAACTGGATGTCATAAGAGGCTCTGAAACTTGCTCTTGAATGTTGCGCTACTAAAGCAAAAGGAAGGAGTGGTGAAGTAAAAGACCTAAACAGAAGATTTCAAAGAGCAGCTTGGGAAGACAAAAGAAAATATTATAATTACATGTGCAAAGAGCTGAAAATGGAAAACCAGAAGGGAAGAACACATCCTGCATTTCTCAAGTTGAAAGAACTGAAGAAAAAATTCAAGCCTTGAGTTGCAAAAGTGAAGGATTCTACAGGGAAAGTATTAAGTGACTCAGGGAGCTTCAAAAGAAAATGGAAGGAATACACAGAATCATTATACCAGAAAGAACTGGTCGATGTTCAGCCATCTGAAGAGCTAACATATGATCAGGAACCAATAGTACTGAATGATGAAGTCAAAGCTACATTGAAGGCATTGACAAGAAACAAGGTTCCAAGAGTTGATAGACTGTCAACTGATATATTTCAACAAACAGACGCAGCACTGAAAGTGCTCACTTTGTCAATGCAAAAAATTTGGAGGACAGCTATCTGGCCAACTGACTAGAAGAGATCCATATTTATGCCCATTCCAAAGAAAGATGATCCTACTGAATGTGGAAATTGCCAAACATTATCATTGACATTACATATAAGTAAAATTTGCTCAATGTCATTCAAAAGCTGCTGCAACAGTATATTGACAAGGAACTGCCAGAAATTCAAGCTGGATTCAGAAGAGGATATGGAACCAAGAGATATCATCACTGATGTCAGTTAGATCTTGGCTGAAAGCAAAGTACACCATCAAAATGTTTACTTGTGTTTTGCTGGCTGTGCAAAAGCATTTGACTATGTGGATCACACTAAATTATGGCTAACATTGCAGAAAATGTGAATTTCAGAATACCTAACTGTGCTCTTAAGGAATCTGTATGTGGATCAAGAAGCAGTCATGCAACTGGAACAAGGGGACACTGTGTCATTTAAAGTCAAGAAAGGTGTGTATCCTTTCACCATAACTTTTTAATCTGTATGTCAAACAAATTATTCAAGAAGCTGGATTCTATGAAGAAGAACAGGCCATCAAGATTGGAGGACGACTCATTAACAACCTGTGTTACTTTCTTGTTGGAAGTAAAGATTTGAAACTCTTACTGTTGAAGATCAAGGATCACAGCCTTCAGTACAGATTGTACCTCAGCACATCAGGAAAGCAAAAATCCTCACAACTGGACAAGTAAGCAACACTGTCATAAATGGAGAAAAGACTGAGGTTGTCAAGGACTTCATTTTACTTGGGTCCACAGTCAACACCCATGGAAGCAGCAGTCAAGAAATTAAAAGACCCATTGCACTGGGAAAATCTGCTGCAAAGGACCTCTAAAATATTTAGAAGTGAAGATGTCACCTTGAAGACTAAAGTATGCCTGACCCAAGCCATGATATTTTCAATCGCATGATATGCTTGCAAAAGCTAGACAATGAACAAAGAAGACAGAAGAATTGATGACTTTGAATTGTGGTGTTGGAGAAGAATGCTGTATATACCATGGACTGCCAAAAGAACAAACAGATCTGTTCTGGAGGAAGTACAACCAGAGTGCTCCTTGGAAGCAAAGACGGCAAGACTGCATCTTTCATAGTTTGGACATGTCGTCAGGAAGGATCAGTACCCAGAGAAGAACATCATGCTTGATCATATGTTACCTCTTCAAGTGGCTAAACATTGATCAGCTCTTTCTGGTATAATGACTCTGTGTATTCCTCCCATCCTCTTTTGATGCTCCCTGAGTTGTTTAATAGTCTCCCAGTAGAATGCTTCACTATTGCAACTCAAGGCTGGAATTTTTTCTTCCAAGCATGATGTGCTTATCCAAGGATTGATCCTTCCTGATAACATGTCCAAAGTATGTAACAGTGGAAGGTCAGTAAAACAAAGGAAGACTCTCCATGAGGTGGGTTGATACAGTGGCCACAACAATGGGCTTAAGCATAAAAACAATTGCGGACATGGCGCAAGACTGGGCAGTGTTTCATTCTGTTTTTCATAGGGTCACTATGAGTCAGAACTGATTACATGGCAGCTAACAACAACAGTTGAGTTTGGTTGCAATCATAGGCAGAATGAACTTAGTTTTGGTTCGGCAGCATTTCAGTCAAACGTGACAGGACTTCAAGAACCTCTCTGGTAAGTTTCGCCTAGGATAGAGCTGACTTCTCTCTCCTTCACTCTCTTGCTGTACTTTAAAAATAGCCTCAGTGAACAGACAGATAACTGGCAGAGCAACTGAAGAACTCTGATCGGGGTCACTCCCTGGTGAGGTCCAAAGGCCTGGCTGCTCATGATGCCCCAGTAACTCTGGCCTGGATGGTGAGTGTATCTATCTCTTCTGTCAAAGTCTAAGGATAAGGTTCATAAAATATTTGCAGGCACGAGTCAGGCATTTAAGAGCCAATACAGTGCCTGCCACTGGAAGACTTGTGACAGGATAAGAGGGTACATAGAATGGAAGAGGAAAATCTTCACCCTCTGCAAGACAAACTCCGTGTAACATGAGGAGCATACTGGTCCAAGTAAAGCACCCCTGAACCCCTTTGGACCTCCACTTCCCTGATAGGATAGAAGACAGATTCCTCGGCCTTCTTTCCTTTCCTCTTTTCTTCTTTAGGTCAGCCCAGGGCAGAGGGAACTTGCTTGGAGGAGTTCCCATTGTCTGCCTGGATGGACAGGACTGGAGGGGTGGCTTCCAAATGCTCTAAGAACCTTTTCCTTGGGAGCTTTCAAAGGACACTCATCCACAGCTGCTGTTGGCTCATGAATCTAAAAAGATTCAAGTACTTTATTCTGGTTGCACACAGAGAACCCAAGTTCTCATTAAATTTCAAACTTCTGTCTCAGTTCTGTGTGTCCGGTAAAAAAAGGAACATCTGTAGCAACTAAGGAAGTTTTCTCTATAATATGGGAAATAAGACCTTTGTTCCTAAGAAAAGCCTGTCTGGTCTCTGTACAGATATTCACCTGTAACTAAAGATCACATTAAGTTTGACTGTAATACAGCCTCATCAGTGTACTAGCTAGACTCCAGAGAAAGTAAGCCATTGAATGAATCCGTAAAATTATTTTTTCATCCTGCAATTAATTTTTTTTTTTGTCAAAAATCAGGAAAGTGCTCATTAAGCTCACTTTAATTAAGAAAGTGAAGCTGCGTGTGTACCTGGTAAAGTGAAGCTGTGTGTGTGTGATAAAGTGAAGCCTCCTATGTATGCATTTGATAAGATAAACATATTTATAATGTGGTTTTGTGTTCACCTTTGTCAGGTCATGGAAATGTCTTTTTCATTGCTGTACTTAAGTACAAAATGTACTGTTATACTGTTGTACTGTAAATACAACAGCTTGTTGTACAAATTTGGGGATCCCAAATTTGTAATTTTGTGTGGAAAATATCTGATTTCTGCAGACTGAATGTTTAATGTCTGTGCAAGACTTCACAAGTTTGTCTTTGGGCCACACACTTGGCCAATTCAACCTCAGGATTATTTTTTTCCCAAGTATTATCTTATCCAAAATCTCTGTTTTTATAAAACAGTCTTTGCCTATGAAATGTCTTACATCTTATCATTGCCCATGTGTCAGACCTCCCCCACCTTCACACAGTCTAAGATATTTCTTGTTTTGATTCTTTTGAGACAAACTTATTTGGCAGGTCAGAAAAGGCCTTTTGCATTCAGATCCTCCTAATCTGTGGTGGGAAAGTCTTGCCTGAACTAAAATAGATATGAAGTCAGATTCCAGGTAGATCCAGGGCTTCCACTCAGAATCTGGAGAAGGGAGCTTTTCCTAGAGTCTAGAGGACAGGACCAATGTGTAAAATGTGATATGTTCTGTAAAACTGCTTGGTGTCCTGGGAATCACTGCATTTCACCCGTAGCTTCTCCCACTTGTGATGAAAATGTTTTTGAAAACAGGAGATGCTAGATAATCAGATTATTCTGAATACTGTTAAAACTTCAATGTTGACTGCTCACTCCTTCCCTGAGGAACCAGCTCCCCCCATCCTGCTGAAGGCAGCTTAGGTACACTCTTCCCATCACACACCTGGCAGGGAACTCAATTCAGACAGGGAATCCAGGATAACAAAGCAGGGTAATACCCTCTTCAACAACTCCTGACTGGAGTAAATCAACAAGAGCAATAGGGTAGATATTATTGGGCACACACACTATTTACCACCTGTAATTTATTAAATTAGAAAAGTTTAAATCTCTCATGTACAGCAGACCCTAAAAGGTAACAGAATTAATAGCCATCATCTTTGCCACTTATAACTCCAGCTGGGCTAATGTTAAGGCTTTGGTAAAAATGATTCTCACTAATGATGAAAGGTGCCTGGCCCTGGTAAAGCAAAGGAAGAAGTCAAGCTGCTTCACCCTGAAAGCCCAAATGACTCTCCTGACTCAGCAATAGCCATCCTACTGACAGCCTTATTGGGATCCCAAAGATGAGGGCTTGCCTCTCCTAAACTATTGTGAAAGATATGTTTTAGCAGATCTTCAAAATGGGGTCCCTAAGCAGAAAAGTTTGAACATGGTACAAGAAGTAGGCAAAAGGCCACCAAGGATCCAAGTTTCTGGAAAGAATCTACAACACCTACCATAAGTACACTGTTATGGACCCCCAAGTTCCTGAAAATTAGAGAATGATAAACATGGCTTTTATCTCCCAAGGCACACAAGATACCCTGAAAAAGCTAAGAAAGTTGGGTGAAGTTTTTGGGAATGAATCCTGCCCAGCTTGAGGAAATTGCATTCAAGGTATTTTAGTAACAGGGAATTCAGGGAGACCCAAGTTGTCACCATATTCTTGGAGGCACCCAACAGGGATCTTGGGGGTGACGATCCCCAATCAGGGAGAATCAATGAACATCCTGCAAAGAAGTAGGGCACTAGAAAAATGAGTGTCTTAAGAAGGAGACTGCAAAAAACTGGTAGAACAGACCATCAAATGGCTGGGATGTCAGAAATGGGAGATGACTGAAGAGGCCTGAGGCTATAGCCTGAATTAACTACTGACACTGTATTTCCCTCCCACCACCCCCAGGAGCCTTGGGCAAAATTAACAATAGGGGGACAAATGGTGGACACTGGGGCCACATATCAGTCCTCAATAACCCAGCCAGTCCTGGTGACAGAAATGACACGTCAATGGGAACATGCATTTTTCTATAGCCTCTTGAGTGTCAGACTGGAGGAAAGCAGATGACTCACCAGTTTCTGTATATGCCGGACTGTCCTGCCCCATTATTAGGAAGAGATTTACTATCTAAACTTAATGCCAAGATCACCTTCTCTCCTGAGGAAAAGAGCCTCCCATTTCAAGTACCTTGCAAAAACACCTAGCAGCTCCTGATTCAGCACCTAGAGGTAGAGTCTGACAGGTCAACAGAAATCAATGATCAGATAGGAGACTACACACAGCCTGGAGACCACAGTTATTAGGAAACATTGAGAAGATGACCCACACTTTAAAGAGACAAATCTCTTTAAAACTATGTCAAGAGACTCACTTACATTGGGATCAGGTCTCGCCCATGCCTTGTTTAGAATCTGGGTAGCCCCTAGAAGTAGACTCAAATTGATCCCCGATGAAATTGTGTGTGGGAGATCCTTCCGGGCTACCTCAGTAAAGCTTTCCCCACAGGCAGAAAATGACCTTAAAGTTCAGAAACATGTACAACACCTCCAACAAGTTTTGTCTTTAATTCACCAGTTTTCTCTCCCCAGGTTTTCAGTTTCCCTTTCAGATGATTTACATACCTCTTGGCCAGGAGATAAGGTTCTTTTAAACATTTGGAGAGAGGGGTCTGGAGAACAGCTGGAAGAGAAGTGGACCAGCCCATGGAAAATCATCCTGACCAACTCCACTTGCAGTGAAATTGGCTAAACCGAAGGCCTGGACACATCAGATGTGGATGAAGCTATTCCCCTCAGCAGACAAGGACACAACAGAACTTAACTACAGTGGTGGATCACTACTCCTTGAAAAGAAGCCAGGATAAAGTTCAAGAAATGTCTTCCAGAATCCTCTCTCTCTTCCTCAGACTCAACTTAGTTCTAGGCCTTTCACAAGATACTGTCCCTTTCTGACAAAATGAAAAGTATGTACTTATCTTACACAAAGTGTATGTTTCTTACTTCTGTCCAGTGGAGGTACTTACGTTAAACAAATTTTTGATTGGTGTATGCACCCTTCTGAGGTTGATTAGAAATTCTACCTTGTTCAGACATGTTCAAAAGAACCTCACTTAGGGAGGTATCTGTAATTGGGGACCAGTCAAGAAAGAAAAGGAAGGAGAGATGTTCTCAGTCCAGCTTGAGACTATCACCCCTAGTGAAAACTTCAGATTTTTAGGATGCCCTTCTTTCTGTTATGATCTTAATAACCCCATTATACAGAAGTATAATGGTGTCCTTGCTAAAGGACACATTAAGTTACCTAAAGGATGATTCTTGCTGTGTGGAAATCTGGCCTTTTCATATTTCCCCACCAGTGCTACGGGGGAACCTTGCTCATTGGGGAAGCTTACCTCATTTCTGCCCCATATTAAAGACATTCAACCTAACTATGCCCAAACTGTAAGAAAAATTAACCTTCCCAAAGATGGCCACAGTGACATACATCTGTTCAGTCTGGCTGAATATGTGTCCTTGTCTCCTTTTGTCAGGACTGCCATGGCAATAGGTTTCAATACTGAAATTAATAGGCTTGTGCTGTGGTAATAGGCTGCGCTATGGTTAAGGCCTTAAGCGCTATCTCACAAGCCAAAAGCACTTTAAGCACAGAGTAGGGACAAGTCAGAGAGACTGTTCTGGTAACCTAGGTAGCTGTAGGCTACTTACTTCTCAGACATAATCAGGGATGTGAAGATCTTAAGGGGATGTGTTGCTTTAAATTGATTTTTTTTAAAACTTGAAAAAGGTAAAGGATGTTATGAATAAAATCAAACAGCAAGAAGGCTTCTTTGAGTTGGAGTTTGAGAAATTATTCTCATGGTTCCCCAAACTAAGTTTGCTGTGCATACTAACAACAGTAATTGGAATCATTGTTATTGGTGAATTATTTGTTTATTGCCGTATAGAATGCGTACTCTGCCTCACAACTAACTGTGCCACATGTTGTAGACAGCTAGCCTTCAATTCAAAATTTGATCCTAGAGTTAATGCTATAAATCAAAGCAGCTGTTTTCATTTAAAACCTTTTTCATAGATATGAAACTGGTGATTAAGAGTGGGCTATGTTAGTGGAGGAAGGTTGCCTGGCTTGCTAAACTACATTTCATTCCCTCTCTTATCACTGTTCTGAACTGGATCAACAGACTTCCATTTCTCTACCTGTCTGCAAGGTAGTAAATCAATTATTTCAAACATTCAGGGACACAATGAGATTGTTTGATAAGATATATAGGAATCTTGTGATTCTCTGTTCTGTCTTGTAACAAAGTTTGACATTTTCCAGATGCAAATCCCTTTGTAATGTGGCTATAAAAGCTGCTGGAATTACAACTTAAGCAGAACAGCCTTGGAGAAAATAGTCTTACTGTTCTCTAGAATTGCACGTTTGTCTGTTAACAAAGCATTAAAAATAGAATAAAGGGAAACTACAGTAACTAATATAACAGATTGCAACAATTGCATTAAGAAATATATATATATTTTATTATGATTGAATGAAAACGCACATTCCCATATAAATTTGCATACCCACCTATATGCAGCTCCTACAGCTCTCCCTGCCTGGCGACAGCACAGTCTTCTTCTCTGCTCCATACATGTCTTGTCCTCCCAACAACCTCCTATCCCCCTCACTCTACCCACTCCCCCTCCTCCAGTAAGAGGTCAGCAGGATGACATCCTATAGTTGCATAGAACCATAAAGTGCACACATGGTATGGTCACTCTGTGTCACCAAGTCCAATCCATTCATGTGCAAGAGTTGACCTCCATTATGATTTATAGATGGGCAGCATCAGGGCCAGAGGTCCTGCTCACAGGGGAAGCCTGAGGCCCCTGAACCATCAAAAGTGCTCTTTTAATGGAGATCTCAGGGTGCACCTCTTTTTATTCTTGTGTTGCCACTGAGAGTCAGCTTTGTGAGCTCCATCACAGTTATCACTGGTGGCGGTCACTAGTCAATGTAGTCACCCACTCACATGGGTCTGTCAGTCTTCTGGGTTCTCTTTCTCCCATGTCGCTTTGGTCCTTGGTGATCATCTGTTCCTGCTGAGTTGGGAGCATTTTCTGAAAGTTCAGATGGCAGCTTAGCAGCTTTTAAGGCCCCAGGTGCCACTCATCAATGTGGGGTGCAGAGGCTCTCTTATCAAAATGCTAGTTGTGCCAGTTGGCCTCCATTTCCCCTGAAAGCATGGTCTCTGGCCCCACACCCCAGCTACTCTGTCCTTGCAATATTTGGTTAAGATAGGAGAAGTAATCATGTTACATTGAAGTCCAGTTATCATTGATCTTCTTTCTAATGTGTGCTGTCACCTATTTCACCCAACAAAATGTCTATCAACTACCTGATCTAAGCCATCCCCAACTCACCCTCTTGCCCTTCCCATCTTTGTAGCCGTCAAAGAGTCTTTTCTTCTACGCATGAGTCTGTTTTTAAGTTCTTATATTAGGGGTCTCATACAATATTTGTCCTTTTGTCACTGACTACTTTCACTCAGCATAATGTCCTCCACTTGAAACCAGGTTAGGAGATGTTTCCTAAAATTACTGTTGTTCTTTATCATTGCATAGTGTTCCACTGAGTATATATACTGTAGTTTACCTACCCATTCCTCTGTTGTTGGGCATCTGGATTGATTCCACCCTTTTGCTTTTGTGGACTATGCTGTGATAAACATTCATGTGTGTGTATCAGTTGGTGGGAATGCCCTGATTCTTTAGGACATATTCCAAGCAGTGGAATTACTGGGTCAAGTGGTATATCTATATTCAGCTTTTTAAGGGAGTGCCACATTGCTTTCCAAAGATGTTGCACTGTTTTCCAATCCCACCAATAGTGTAGGAGGATTCCAATTTCTCCACAGCATCTCCAGCATTTGTTGTTTTGTATTTTTTGGATCATGGCCAACCTTGTTGGGGTGAGACAGTAACTCATTGTAGTTTTGATTTGAATTTCTTTAATAGCTAATGATCATAAGCATGTCCGCATGTGTTTTTTGGCTACCTGGATCTCTTTAGAAAAGTGTCTATCCATCTCCTTTGCCCATCACTTAATTGGATGATTTATCTTTTTCTTATTGATATTTTGTAGTACCTTACAGATCATGGAGATTAGGGGTTGGTCTGACATATAGTTGCCAAATATTTTATTCCCATTCTGTAGGTGGCCTTTTAATGCTATTAATAAGGTCTTTGGATGAGCAAAAGTGTTTGATTCTTAATAGTTCCCATTTATCTATTTTCTGTTGTTTGTGTTTGGTTTCATAGATTTTGAAGTCTGTGTACGTTATTTATTAAAACTTCTGTTGTTCTCCATACTTTTTCTTGGGTGAGCTTTACTGTTTTAGATTTGATATTTAGGTCTTTTGGGCAGTTCTACTCTGGCCTCTAGGGTTGCCATGAGTCAGACCCAATTCAATGGCACTTGGCTCGGCTTTTATCCAGTTTGGGTTGGGTTTTGTGTAAGGTGTAAGATATCGGTCTTGTTTCAGTTGATTGCCGAAGCATATTCAATTTTGCCATTTGTTGAAGAGATTGTTTTATCCCCAGTTTAATGTCTTAGGGCCTTAGTCAAACATCAACTGTTCATAGGAAGATGGTGTCATCTCTCGGTTCTCAATTCTGTTCCACTGATCTGTCTCTCTTTTTGTAACAGTACCAGGCTGTTTTGACTACTGTGGCAGTGCAATAGGTTCTAAAGTTGGGTAGTGAGAGACCTCCCAGAGTGTTCTTCTTCTTCAGTAGTGCTTTACTTGTCCAGGGCTTCTTCCTTTTCCAAACAAAGTTGGTAATTTGTTTCTCCATCTCATTAAAAAATGTCACTGGAATTTGTATTGGGGTTGCATTATATTAGTAGATTGATTTAGGCAAAATAGACATTTTCACAATGTTAAGTCTTCCTATCCATGAACAGGGTAGGTTTCTCCATTTATCTAAGTTTCCCTTAGTTTCTTGTAGTAAGGACTTGTAGTTCCCTTCGTAAAGGTCTGTTATTTCACTGGTTAGATTTATTCCTAGGTATTTTATCTTCTTAGAGGCTATAGCAAATAGTATTGATTTGGTGATTTCTTCCTTAATAATCTCATTGTTGGTATAAAGGAATCCTACTGGTTTACTTATGTTTATCTTGTATCCTGAGACTTTGCTGAACTCTTCTATCAGTTTGGGTAGTTTACTTATGAATTCTTTAGGATTCTCTGTGTAGACAATCACATCATCTGCAAATAGGGAGATTTTTACTTTTTTGTTGATGCAGATGCTCTTTATTTCTTGGTGTTGTCTAACTGCTGTAGCTAGAACTTCTAGTACAATGTTGAATAGGAGAGGTGAGAGTGGGCATCCTTGTCTAGTTCCTGTTCTCAAGGGGAATTGTTTCAGTCTCTCTCCATTCAGGATGATGTAGGCAGTTGGCTTTGTATAAATGGCCCTTATTGCATTGAGGAATTGGCCATCTATTCCTATTTTGCTGAGAGTTTTTAGCATGAATGGATGTTGGACTTTATCAAATGCCATTCCTGCATCAACAGACAAAATCAGGTGCTTCTTGTCTTGTGTATTATTTATGCGGTTGATCATATGAATTGTTTTTCTGATGCTCAACCAGTCTTGCATCTCTGGTGTGAATCCAATTTGGTCATGATGGATTACTTTTTGGATATGTTGTTGCATTCCATTGGCAAGAATTTTGTTGAAGAAGATTTTTGCATCTATATTCATGAGCAATATCAGTCTATGGTTCTCCTTTTTTTGGTTGGGTCTTTCCCTGGCTTTGTTAGCAGGGTTATGCTGGCTTCGTAGAATGAATTTGGGAGTATTCCATCTCTTTCTATGCTGTGAAATAGTCTCAGTAGTATTGGAGATAACTCTTCTCTAAAAGCTTGGTAGAATTCTTCAGTGAAGTCAGCTGGACCCAGGCTTTTTTTCTTTGTTAGTTTTTGGAAGATTTTTTCAATCTCTTCGTTTGTGATGGGTTTATTCAGTTGTTCTACTTCACCTTGTGATAATTTCGGTAGATGACATGAATGTAGAAATTTGTCCATTTCCTCTAGGTGTTCAAATTTGTTAGAACACAGTCTTTTGTAGTATTATGTTGTGATATTTTTTATTTCTGTTGGATCTATTGGGACAACTCACCCTCTCGTTTCTTATTTGGGTTATCGACGACACTTGGCTTGGCTGGTTTCCTGTTTTTCTTTAGTAAGTTTAGCCAATGTTTTGTCAATTTTATTGATCTTTCCAAAAAAAACAGCTTTTGGTCTTTTCAATTTTTTCAATTGTTCTTCTATTCTCTAATACATTTAGCTCTGCTTTGGTCTTTATGATTTGTTTTTGTCCAGTGCCTGAAGTGTTCCTCTGTTGTTCTCTCTCTACTTGTTCAAGCAGTACGATTGGTTCTTTGACTTGGTTTCTTTCTTCCTTCCAGATATGTGCACTTACGGAGATAAAGACCTCAGAGCACTGTTTTGGCCATATCCCATAGGTTTTAGTAGGAAGTGTTTTCATTCTCATTGGAATCCATGAATTTCTTTATTTCATTCTTGATTTCTTCTATAACACATGGCTGTTTGAGCAAGATATTGTTCAGTTTCCATGAGTTCCACTTTCTCTCACTGGTTTTTCTGCTACTGATTTCGACTTTTATGGCTTTGTGATCTGAGAAGATGCTTTGCATTATTTCAACGTTATGGTTTTCGTTGAGAATTGTTTTACGTCCTAACCATGGTCTATCCTGGGAAATGTTTCATGTGGACTGGAGAAGAAGGTGTAGTTATCTGCTGATGGATAGAAAGTTCTGTATACGTCAATGAGGTCTAGTTGGTTAATTGTGGCAATAAGTTGTTCTTTGTCTTTATTGAGCTTTTTCCTAGGTGATCTGTCCAATATTGAGAGTGGAGTGTTGAAGTCTCCCAGTACTATTGTGGAGTGATCTATCTAATTTTTGAGTGTAGTCAGAATTTCTTTGATGTATTTAGGTGCTCTAATATTAGGTGCATGAATAGTTAATATTGTTAAGTCCTGTATGTGTATTGAATCTCTCAGCAATAGTGTCCTTCCTTGTCCATGGTGGTGAATTTTATATTAAAATCTATTTTATCTTAAACTAGAATTGCCACACCTGCTCTTTTTGTTCAATGTTAGCTTGATATAAATTCTTCCATCCTTTAATTTTCAGTTTGTTTCTTATCTTTAAGTCTAAGGTGAGTTTCTTGTAAGTAACATATGGATGGGTCATGTCTTTCGATCCAAGATGTCACTCAATATCTCTTAACTGGAGTGTTCAGTCCATTCACATTCAATGAGATTATTGATATGTATGTGTTCAGTGCTGTCACTGTGATTTTTTTATTTTTGTGTTGATTTTTTTCTCTGTTGTTCTTATTAACCTGTTCTGGGACATTCTAATTTGTGAGTTGATTTTTCATTTATTTCAGCATTGGTTTCGTGGTTGTTGAGACTCCTGTATTACATTTCTTGATTTGATATGTTGGATTTTGTTGTGCTTTAGGGCTGCCCCTATGGTCCACCTTAATTAACTATGTATAAACCCAATTTCAATTACTACCATTCTTATCAACCTCTTCTCCATCTGGAAGGACCACAATGACTGTAGTAAATTCCTCTTTTTAATATGATGACATCATAGTTTTCATGATATGATCACTGAATTATTTCTTTCACTATTAAAGCTTTGATTGAGTTTGAAGTCTTCCCTAACTGTGGGTTCTGGGTGATATGTCCTGTATTTGCTTCTAAAGTATAAAGTTAGTGATTTTGTTCCTCTAAACCAAGATCTTCTTTCAGTAATTCTTGTAGCTTTGGTTTAATTTTTACGAAGTCTCTGAGTTTTTGTTTATCTGTGAATGTCTTCATTTCCTTTTCATATTTGAAAGATAGTTTTGCAGGATATATATTTCTGTGTTGGAAGCTCTTCTCCTTCAAGGCTTTGAGTGTGTCTTGCCACTGTCTCCTTGACAGCATTGTTTCTACTGATAAATCTGACAGAAGCCTGAATGTTAGCTTTGCTTTGAGTCTTGCTGCCTTTAAGAGTTTCTGCATATGCTTCATTTTGTTAAGCTTAATTATAGTATGTCTTGGAGTCTTTCTTTTGAGATAATATTGAGTGGCATTTGATATATATCTTGGATATCCATATTCTCTTCTTTCATAATTTCTGGGAAGTTTTCTGTCATTAGCTCAACTACAATACTCTCTGTATTCTCAGGTGCTTCGCCCTGTTTAGGAACTCCAATTAATTGTAGGTTGTTCTTCTTAATAGAGTCCCACATGCTTCTTAATGTTTCTTCATTTTTCTTGTTTCTTTTTTTCTGGTTTCTCCTCATAGATGCTGGGGTCAGTAACTCTGTCTTCCAAATCAGAAATTCTCTTTTCCATTTGTTCCATTCTGTTTTCTTGGCTTTGAATTAAAGTTTCTATGTTTTTGATTTTGTTCTTGATCTGTTGGAATTCATCAGATCTAACAGCTTACTTAATTTTTCATTTTGCTCGGCTGCATTTTGTGTAAGGTCTAGGAGGGCTCTATATATAATCCTTTAATATACACATTCTAATAGTTTCAGAAAAGCTTCTTCATCTGGGAAGTTTTGAAATGCTTTCTTTTGAGGGCCTTCTGAAGCCAAGGGTGATTTCTTGGTTACGGTTTTCTTCAGAGTTTGTTGCTTTGGGGGCATCATGTGAGTTAATACAGGCTGGATGAGATGCTGTGAGGATGGACTGCAGTTCTTTTAGGCTGTCTTAAAATGAGAACTTAAAATGACAACTTTCAAAGTCAGTTGGATTTTCAGGTGTATAAGTCTGTCTTTCCAGCTGGCAAAGTAAGCACCTCTATATTGAACCCTAGATGTTATAAACTAGCTCAAAATACGGAGAAACTACTGCCCTGCTAGCCTCTGCTGTTGGGCCCCAGCTGTAGGCGACACTGTGTAGGATACTGCTTTTCTGCAGGAAAAGTGCTCTCCTCCCTCCAGGTGCTGCCTCCCAGCCCAGAAATTATGTCCAACTGAGGCTTTCATATGGGTATCCCCACCTCCCAGTGGAACAAGATAGTGTCCCACACAAGCTCGCCACCTGGATGGGTCCAGGCTACTTTATTGTGGAAGTGGAAAGAGATGCCAAAGGTGCCGATATGCACAGAGTCCACAGCCTCTGTTGCCAGGCCCCAGCCGTAGGCGACACTAAAATACTGCTTTTCTGGCAAGAAAGCGCTCTCCCCTGGGAAGGCATTGCCTCCCAGCCCAGGAACTAAGTTCAGCTTGGGCCTCCATATGAGCTAATCTGCCTCCCAATGGATCAAGATAGGGTCCCACACAAGCTCACTGCCTGGCTGGGTCCAAGCTGCTCTATTGTGGAAGCCAAAAGAGAAGACAGAAGTGCCGAGATACCCTGAGTCCAAAGCCAGGCTCTCAAAATATGGCAATTTTTCTTGCTAATCCCTCCGGCAGTGCATCTGTGATTAGTGGCTAGTCAAGTCTAAGCTCTGCCAGCTGGCTAAGACAGAGAAAAAAACATGACATGGTGAGTCACCTTCAGTCCACACAAGCACACTCTTCCTGAGAGTGGGCTCAGTGAAAGAGAGGAGGTTTTGCATTCAGTTTTATGAAGTCCAAATTAACAGCACTATGCAGCATCCTAGGGCTTGCTAGATATCCAGATGGCTCCATTTAGTTCTCAGTTCAGGTCTTGGTTTCCAGAGGGATTTAGGGAGATGTGTGTTTAGCCCAACATCTTGACTCCAGCCCCCAAGAAATAATTTTTGAATGACTACATATATGGAGAAGCATGCTAAAAAGCTGTGAAAGAATATAATGAAGCACATTTATCTGTAGATATAAGTTTGCGTGTGGATGTTTCTATATGTGCAATTGTAGATGCTATGGAACTAGATGCTATAGAATATTAATTTATATAATAGGGCACACAAGAGGCATGGTCATGGAAGCTTCTCAGACGTAACCAAACCTCTCATGGGATGAAGTTCCCAGGCTTGAAGTTAAGGGACTGTGGACTCAAGGATATCTACATCAATTGGCACAACATAGTTTATGAAGACAGTGTCTTGCATATGGAGTCTTAAAGCTTGTGAGCAGCCATCTAAGATACAAATTTTGTTCTCTTCCTACCCAAAGAAATGAATGTGAAGGAAACTAAAGACTCAATGGAACAATTAGTTCAAAGGACTACTAGACCACAAGAATCACAGTCTATAAAAACAAAAACCTGAAGAATTAGTGGTGCCTGGCTACCACTCCTGAACACTCTGAGTGGAATCACAACCAAGGTTCCTGGACAGAGGAGAAGAAAAATGCAGAGCAAAATGTCAAACTCACATAAAAAGAGGTCCAACAGAACCTGAGGAGCCCCCAAGGCTATGATCCCAAGACACCTTTCTGACTTGGAACTAAAGGTTTTCCTGGCAACCACCTTTGTTTCCAACAGTTAATAGTCCCATAAAATAAACACCTGACAGGAATATGTACCTTAGAAATGTTAATTAAACAAAGATCAAAAGGAGCGTATTCATCCAAAAGAGGGCTGGAAGGGGTAGAAAACCTATATGACAGAAAATGAAGGAAACCAGGGTGGAAATAGAGGGAGGGTTCATATATTTTGTGGAATGCAATCAATGTCAGTGAACACTATGTAAAAGCTACTAAATGGGAAACTAATTTTCTCTGAAAATTTGTACCTATAGCATAATTAAATAAATAAAACATAGGGAAAAAAAGCTCTTTGCTGTTACCAGGAATGAAAGGGCATGGGAGGGGAAACTTTTTTAAATAATAAGTTAAAAAAAAAATAGCCAGTCATGTATAAAGGCTGTTAAGGGACAAAAAGCAGCATTCATTAAAGTTTGAGGATGGAGGGGGCAAAGATAGCGGACTAGATACATGTCTCCTCTATTCCCTCTGAGAACTAAGGCTTGGAATGATAATTGAATGCAGCAGCATGGACATCCTGAGAGCCCTAGGATTTAGCACAAGGTTGTCAGATATGACTAGGCTCCAGTAAGTGGAAAACAACCTCTCTCAAAGATGAGGCAGCAGCACACTGAATCCTCTTCTGCTGACTCATTGTTTGGGAGGACTGCAGGTACTGACATCTTTGTTATCTAGGAAGCAGGGACTGGGCATGAGCCAGCTAATATGCTAAACTGCAGTGCTTAAATAAATAATGTATGGGGCAGCAGAGAGACTGTGCTTGGGATGGCCACATATTGAGAACTGCCAATCGAGGGCACTACTGCCCTGCCACCCTCACTTTTCTGAGTGTGTGCCATAGATTCCACTGTTTCACAGCAGGAAGGGCAATGGAAGACACCAGTTTGGTCAGCTGAGAGTTGGAGTTAGCTACCCAGAGGTCTCAGCTGGGGGCTAATTTTCATGCTGAGTAGCAATCCTTGTCTGGATGGAACTTCTCCAGCAGAAAAGCATTGTTTATGACTGTGGTGCCTAAAGATACAGGTAGGGCCTGTCAGAGGGCAGCATCAAGGTTCTAACCCATTCGTTCTTTGAACCACTTTGTAGTGTCTGGGGACAGACTATGAGGTGCTTTGGTTGTCAGCCAGAAGATGGGGCATGACTGACTTTGGCAGCTGTTGGACAGGTTCTCAGTCCACAGTAAAACACTTTTTAAAATAAGACCACCTGGAGAACTGACTGCTGAATGAGCAGAAGCATCTCTACCATGCTTCACTGATCTACATCATAGCATCACCTGATGGCCCCCCAGTGACTCTATAAGAAAGGCACTGTCTTTGCTAGACAGGAGGCAGAGCCTGCCATCCCACAGAGTCCAGTCCAGCTGGGGCAGTCACTAGGGTACACAGAGGCAGCTGGTGACCAAATCTAGCAGTGTCCTTATTCTCCTCTTAGAACTGCTTCAGCTCCTGTTGAGGTATCACCAAAGAAACCAATTCCTACATGAGGTGAAGACAACAATCAATATCTAATCATTTAAAGAAGCATTCCACCTGGAAAACTCCCAAAATAAAGATGGCAGAGTAGACAGATATCTCCTCATCTCCCTCTGAGCACTAAGGCCTGGATGATATGTTTTATGGAGCACTGACTACCTGAGACGCCTGGGGACCTAACATATTTGACTGGGCAACAGTATCAGATTAAGCTTCTCCTCTCAAAAACAATCCAGCAGCTGTTTAACCTCTGCTTCTGCTGCTACATTGTAACAGATCTGCAGCTTCTGCAAATGGCCAGTAATGGTAACATACTTTCATTATAAGCAGACAGGTGAAGTCCCCTGTTCCCTGCTACCTGTTCAGGACTGTTTAACCTTTACTTCTGCCTACACTGTAACGGAGAACTGCAGCTTCTGCAAACGGCTAGTAACGGTAATATACTTTCATTATAAGCGGGCAGGTTAAGTCTGCTGTTCCCCACTACCTGTTCAGGCCAGCCTGTTGGACAGCTTCCAGCTCCCAATTCAGCACCTGGACAGCTCCCTGCATAGAAGTCCAGTTTACTTTTACTTTTAAGGTTTACCTTTTTAAGGCTGAGAGGCTTGTATTTTCTCTCTGGAAATTTCTCTATTGAAAAACCTGTCACATTTTAAGATGGGCTGACAGCCCCCAGTTTCTCCATAAACAGAGCAGCCTCTTTGCTACTCAATAAGTGAAGTCTTCCACCCTTGAGAGTTCACCTGGGGCAAATCACTACAGTATTATAGTCAGCTGGTGGCCAACAATTCTCTTAGATCTATTAGTAGAGAAATCAAATAACATCTAGATGGCACGCAGGCAACAGACTTAAAGAAACAGTCTTCAAATGCTCCAGAAAATTCCCTAAATAAAGATTCAAAAAATTCAAAAAATTTCCCAGATGAAAGAGCCTTTCTGAATCTAGCAGAGATTGAATACAAAAAGAAATTATATACAAAACCCTCCTAGAAATTAAACAACATACAATAGAACAAAATGAAAAATTTGGTAAAGTATTTGATATTCTAGAACACCAACAATCTGAAATACATCAGATTAATAACAAAATTACAGAATTGGATAATTCTATCCAAAGCTGAAAGAGTAGGATTGAACAGATGGAAGTTAGAATCAGTGACCTAGAAGACAAAGTAACTAATGCCAACATTTTTGAGATAAAATCAGAGAAAAGAAATAAGAAAAATGAAGAGATGTTAAGAAACATATGGGACTCCATGAAGAGGAATAATTTATGTTTAATTGGAGTTCCTGAACAAGGGAGGATTAATGACAACATAGAGAGTATTGCTGTAGAGATGCTGACAGAAAATTTTCCTGAGATTATGAAGAAAGAAAATATAGATATCCAAGATGTTTATCGAACACCGCAAAAATTAGATCCCAAAAGGAGAACACCAAGGCATATTGCAATTAAACTTAATAAACTAAAACACAAAGAGATGCTTCTGAAAACAGCAAGGCTCAAGTCAAATCTAACATTCCGAGGAAAACCCTGTAGCCTTTCATCTGACTTTTCTGCTGAAACAATGCTGGCCAGAAAACAATGGGCAGACACGTTCAAAGTCCTGAAAGAGAAAAACTTCCATCCCAAGATAATCTATCCCGCTAAACTGTCTATCACCTATAATGGTGAAATTAAGACTTTTGAAAATAAAGAGAAATTTAAAGACTTCGTAAAAACTAAACCCAAATTACATGAATTATTGAAAGAAACTCTTCCCTAAATATATGTTTTAGGTGATAATTTAAAACACTTCCTCCAAATTTCTAATCAGCTAAGGAAGGCACAAAACTTCATCAAAACAAGCCAAAAACTACAGTATTATAAAAAGAGAATTCATGGTCATATCATGACAACTATAATATCACATTTAAAGAGGGATACACTACAATAGTTACGGTTTGTTTTTTGATGCAGCGACAGTTTCTGACTTCTAAAATAATTAAAATTGATTTCAATAATTATACGTTAAGGGGGATTAGGTATGTAGCCATAGAACTAATTAACAATAAACCATTTGCAATGAAAAATCACAATACAGGAGTCTCAATAAATATAAAATCGAAACTCATACCATCCATAAAGAAGAATGTCCCAAGACAGATTAATAAGAACAGCAGAGAAAACACCAACATGAAAATAAACATATTGCAAAGACATCACTAAATGTATATGTGTCAATAATTACATTGAATGTAAATGGTCTGAATGCTCCAGTAAACAGACAGCGAGTGATATCGTGGATCAAAGGACATGAGCCATCTATATGTTGCTTACAAGAAACACGTCTTAGACTTAAGGATAAGAACAAGTTGAGAATTAAAGGTTAGAATAATATATATCAAGCTAATAATATATGAAAAAGAGCAGGTGTGGCAATATTAATCTCAGATAAAACAGATTTTAATGTGAAGTCCACTATTATGGACAAGGATGGTCACTATTTATTGCTGAAAGGTTCAATACTCAAGCAAGACTTAACAATATTAAATATTTATGCACCCAATACCAAAGCACCTAAATGCATTGAACAAATACTGACAATATTGAAAAATGAGATTGATCATTCCACAATAACAGTTGGGGACTTTAACTCTCCCCTTTCAGTTAAGGATAGATTATCCAGAAAAAAGCTCAGTAAACATACAGAAGATCTTGTTGCAACAATCAGCCAACTTGACCTTATTGACGTATACAGATCTTTTCATCCATCAACAGATAAATATACCTTCTTCTCCAAAGCACAGGGAACATTCTCCAGAATAGACCATATACTGGGTCATAAAACTATTCTCCATAAAATCCAAAACACTGATTTATTGGAAAGTACCTTCTCAGACCACCGAGCTATAAAAGTTAAAATCAGTAACAGACAATTCATAGGTAAAAATTCCAACTTGTGGAAACTGAACAACACTTTACTCATAAAGCCTTAGGTTATAAAAGAAATAAAAGACACATTAAAGAAATTTGTGGATTCAAATGAGAACAAGAACACATCCTGCCAGAATTTATGGGATACAGCAAAAGCAGTGCTCAGAGGTTATCTCTATAAATGCACGCTTGCAGAAAGAAGAAAGAACACAAATTAAAGAATTAACCTCGCAGCTTGAACAAGTAGAAAGAGAGCAACAAAGAAACCCCTCAGGCACCAGAAGAAAGCAGATGATAAAGCTTAGAGCAGAACTAAATGAATTAGAGAATAGAAAAACAATTGAAAAAATTAACAAAACCCAAAGTTGGTTCTTTGAAAAGATCAACAAAATTGATAAACCATTGGATAAACTTACAAAAGAAAAACAACAGAAGATACAAATAACCTGATTAAGAAATGAGTTGGGAGATATTACAACAGACCCATCTGAAATAAAATATATCATAACGGAATACTATGAAAAGCTCTACTCTGACAGGTTTGAAAACCTGAGGAAATGGACAAATTTCTAGATTCATATGACTCACCAAGACTATTACAAGGAGAAATAGATCAACTTAATAAATCTATCACAAAGGAAGAGATTGAGGAAGTCATCAAAAATCTACCAACTAAAAAACAGTCCTGGTCCAGATGGCTTCACTGGAGAATCCTACCAAACTTTTAGAGAAGAATTAACTCCAATACTAATGAGGCTATTTCACACTATAGAAAGAGATGAAATATTTCCAAATTCCTTCTATGAAGCCAGCATAACCCTGATAGCAAAACCAGGGAAAGATCTCACAGAAAAAGAAAATTACAGACCAATATCACTGATGAATCTAGATGCAAAAATCTTCAACAAAATTCTAGCCAATAGAATTCAACAACATATAAAAACAATGATTCATCATGATCAAGTTGGTTTCATTCCAGAGATGCAAGGCTGGTTCAACATCACAAAAACAATTAATGTAATCAACCGTATTAATAACACAAAAGATAAAAATCACCTGATTTTGTCAATTGATGCAGAAAAGGTGTTTGACAAAGTTCAACATCCATTCATGCTTAAAACTCTCAGAAAAATAGGAATAAAAGGGAAATTCCTCAATATAATCAATAGCATCTGTGCAAAGCCAATTGCTTTCATCATCCTGAATGGTGAAAGGCTGAAAGAATTCCCTTTGAGAACGGGAACTAGACAAGGATGCCCACTCTCACCACTTCTATTCAACATTATCCTAGAAGTTCTAGCCAGAGCAATTAGACAAGACAAAGAAATAAAAGGCATCTGTATTGGCAGTGAAGAAGTAAAGATTTTCCTCTTTGCAGATGATATGATTGTTTATACAGAGAATCCAAAGAAATCCATGAGTAAACTATTAGAGGTAATGGAAGAATTCAGCAAAGTATTGGGATTCAAGGTAAACATAACTAAATCAGTGGGATTCCTTTATACCAACAACGAAATTATTAATGAAGAAATCACCGAATCAATTCCATTTACTATAGCCCCCAAGAAGATAAAATACCTAGGAACAAATCTAACTAGAGAAATAAGAGATCTTTACAGAGAAAAGTACAAGACATTGCTACAAGAAACTAGGAGGGACTTACATAAGTGGAATAATCTGCCCTGCTCATGGATAGGAAGACTCAATATTGTGAAAATGTCTATTTTGCCCAGAGCACTCTACTTATATAATGTAATCACAATACAAATTCCAACAACATTTGTTAATGAGATGGAGAAACAAATTATCAGCTTTATTTGGAAAGGTAAGAAACCCCGAAAAAAGTAAAACACTACTGAAAAAGAAAAACATGCTGGGAGGCTTCTGACTACCTGACTTTAAAACCTATTACACTGCCACAGTAGTCAAAACACCCTGGTATTGGTACAAAAAGAGACATATAGACCAATGGAACAAAGTAGAGACCCCAGAGATGCCACCATCCTCTGATGAACAGCTGATATTTGACAAAGGTACTAAGATTTTGAACTGGGGTAAGAACAGTCTCTTTAACAAATGGTGCTGGCATAATTGGATTTCCCTCTGCAAAAAATTGAAACAAGACCCATATCTCACACTTTATACAAAAATCAACTCAAATTGGATAAAAGATCTGAATATAAAAGCTAAAACGATAAAGCTCATCCAAGATAAGGTCAACAATGGATGTTTTAATATGCAATATAGACAGACTTCAAAATCTGACAAACAAAACACATTCATCAGAAGAGAAAATAGATAAATGGGAATTAATAAGAATCAAACACTCATAGAAAGACTTCCTCAAAAGAATTAAAAGACTACCTACAGAATGGGAAAAAATATTTGGCAACTCTATGTCAGACCAACACCTGATCTCCATAATCTATAAGGTTTTACAAAATGTCAATAAGAAAGAGACAAATCATGCAATTAAGTGATGGGCAAAGGAGATGGACAGACACTTCTCTAAAGAGGAGGTCCAGGCAGCGAAAAAACACATGCAGACATGTTCATGATCATTAATTATTAAAGAAATTCAGATCAAAATGACAATGAGATACCACCTCACCCCAATGAGATTGGCCATGGTCCAAAAAACGCAAAACAATAAATGTTGGAGAGGCTGTGGAGAGATTGGAACTCTCCTTCACTGTTGGTGGGATTGCAGAATGGTGCAACCCCTTTGGAAAGCAATTTGGCGTTACCTTAAAATAATGGATATAGATATACAATTTGGCCCAGTTATTCCCCTGCTCGGAACATATCCTACAAAATCAAGGCCATTCACACCAACTGCTACATGCACACGAATATTCATTGCAGCACAGTCCACAATAGCAAAAAGTTGGAATCAACCCAGATGCCCAACAACGGAAGAGTGGATAGGTAAACTTTGGTACATATACTCCATGGAGTACTATTCACTGATAAAGAACAATGATGATTGCAGGAAACATCTCTCAGTTTGGTCTCAACTGGAGGACATTGAGTGAAACTAGTCAGTGACAGAAGGACAATTACTATACGAGACCCCTAAGATAAAAACTTAAAAGCATACTCATACATAATAGAAAACTCTTTGATGGCTACAAGGGTGGGGAAGGTGGGAGGGTGGGAAGGCAAGGGGCGAGGGTTTAGATTAGCTAATTGTTAGAAATTTGGTAGGGTGAAATTGGTGACAATACACATTAGTAAGAAGATCAATATTAATGAGACTTCAACACAACCTGTGTACTTCTACTCTCTTAACCCAATATTGTAAGCACAGAGTATGTACACTTTCATTTTTTTATTTAAAAAAATAAAAAATTTCGCACATTATTTGAAAAATTTATGAATACCAAGTATTTTATGGCATCTAAATAACATAAATATTAAAAAACAAAACATAAAAAGAATTAAAAAAACTTCCCAGGTAAGGAAGCCTTTCTGAAATTATCAGACATTGAATGTAAAAGAATTATGTATAGAGCTCTCTTAGAGATTTAAAAAAAAAAAGCTAGAACAAAATGAAAAACTAAGTAAGCTATTTGAACTGATGAAACATCAGTGATCTGAAATCCAACAGATCAATAATGAAATTACAGAGTTAGACAGTTCAACTGAAAGCCAAAGGAGAAGAATCAAGGGAATGGAAGCAAGAGGTAGTGAGTTTGAGGGTAGAGTAACTGACATCAGCATTTATGCAGAGAAATCAGAGAAAAGACAGAATAAAAATGAAGAACCATTAAGAAACATGTGGGACTCTATTAAGAGGGAGAATCTATGAATAATTGGAGTTCTTGAACAGGAGGGTTAGCTGAAAATACAGAGAGCATTTTATAGCATTGCTGACAGAAAACTTCCCTGAAATTATGAACAAAGAGAACATAGATATCCAAGACGATTAGTGAGTGCCACAAAAACTGGACCTCCAAAGAAAGACACCAAGACATATTATAATCAAGCTTAATAAAATGAATCATAAAGAGAGGGTCTCAAAGGCAGTGAGGTTTAAAGCAAAGCTAACACGCAATGGAAGCTCTGTAAGCTTTCATCTGACTTCCCGACAGAAACAGTATTGGCAAGAAGGCAATAGGATGACACATTCAAAGACGTGAAGCAGAAAAACTACCAATCAAGAATTACATATAATGCAAGATTCTCTCTCAGACATGAAGGTGAAATTAAGACATTCACTGATAAACAGAAGCTTAGAAACTTTGTAAAAACCAAACCAAAACTGCAAGAAATACTGACAGAAGCTCTTTGTTTAAAAAAACAAAAACATCAACTGTATACTTAAGGAGGCAATGCAGGACGTAGAATCCAGAATTCTACTCAGTTAGGGAAGTCACAAAGCTCAATCAAAGCTACAATATTAGAGGAAGGGAACCAGCGATCTTAACACAAAAACTATGACATCATCAGACTAAAAACAGGGATAGGTATAACCATTTCAGATGGAGAGGAAATAAAAAAGATATGCAGAAGTTAAAGTCTGGTTTAAACTTAGAATATTAAGGGGGCATCACAGGGGTAGCCACAAAGCAAAATAACAACGTGACATATCAACAAAAGAAACATAATTCAGGAGTCTCAACAAACACAAAACTAACACTGAAAAAGACAAAAAGTCAATCCATAAAGAAGAATTATCCAGAACAGAATATTAAGAGCAACATAGAAAACATCAACAACACAAAAATAAAGGCATCAAAATGACAGCACTAAACACACACCTATCAATAATTACATTGAATGTGAACAGATTGAACGCTCCAATAAACAGACAGAAAGTGACATCCTGGATCAAAATACACAGACCACCTATATGTCTTTCATACTCTTCACTCTCTCTGGATCCAGATAGGTTGAGACCAATTGATACTTCTTAGATGTCTGCTTAGTGGTTTTTAAGGCCCAAGGCACCACTCATCAGAGTGGGATGCAGAATTCTTTCTTTCTTTTTTTTAATTATCTTTTTATTATTATTGTAATTAAGTGAAAGAATACAATCCAGATCAATTTTGCATGCCCACCATCTGTTCTCACTACCCAGTGAACAGTACATTCCTTCTTTTTACCTTATACTCTTAGTATCCTCTTAACAAGCACATGTCTCCTGCTCTCTACTTTCTTCTCTCGCATCTAAAACAAACCAGTAGGACAGTGTTGTGGACTGAATTGTGTCCCCCACAAAATAGGTGTAGCCATGTGACCATGATTCCCTGCATTCAATGATTGTCCTCCATTTTGTGCTTTTGCTATACTGTATGTTAAAAGATTAGAGTGGAAATGTAAATCCCTTCAGAAGATCACCTCCCTGCTCTGCTGTAAAGGGAGTTTTCCTGGAGTATGGCTTGCCCCACCCTTAATCCTTTCGTCCTAGAAGAGATAGAAGTAAAGGGACGCAAGCAAGCAGTACCTCGAGAAGAGAGCATCCTTCAGACTCCAGGTTCCTGTGCCAAGACACTCCCTGGACAAACACTGATGCAATACCAGACTTTCTTCCAGAGCTGACAAGGTTGGAAAGCCTTCCCCTGGAACAGACATCCAGAATTTGTGCTTATAACCTACTGGGCTGTGTAAAAATAAATTTTCCTTTGTTAAAGCCATTCACTCTGTGGTATTTCTGTTAGAGCAGCCCTAGCTGACTAAAACAGACAGCTTCCTACAGATGTTTAAAACTATAAAGTACGCACACCATGTGGTCACACCGTGTCCCCGAGTTCAGTCCATCGTTGCCTGAAGAGTTCATCTCAGTACTGGTTTCTGGTCAGGGTGAGCAACATGTCTAGGGGCCATGTTCCCGGGGGACCCTGTTCCTGGGGGACCCTGTTCCCGGGGGACCCTCCAGGCTGTCAGGCCATCAATTCTGGTCTTTTAGTAGAGTTCTTGAACTGCTCACCTCTTTTTCTTAAGTTGCCTCAGGGACTGTACATTGTGTTCCCCATCGCAGCTGCCTTTGGTGGTGGCCGGGCACCATCTGGTTCTTCTGGCTTCATGTTGAAACAGTCTTCCATTCATATGGGCCTTTCTGTCTCTTGGGCTCTTTTTCCCTCCTGCTGTTGTTGTTCCCAATCATCAGCTATTCCAGATGGGTTGGGATTGTTTGACATACCTCAGATGGCAGCTTGCTAAATTTTAAGACTCCAGGTGCCACTCACCAATACGGGGTGCAGAAGATTCTCCTAGCAAAATGCTAGTTATGCCAATTGATCTCGATGTCCCCTGAAAACAAGGTCCCCAGGAACTGTCCCTGCTACTCTATCATTTGAAATGTTGAGTTGAGTTCAGAAAGTCTTTCAGTTTATGGTGTAGTCCAGTTAAGTTGATTTGCTCTATATTGCAGATTCACCTAACCAAATTCCTATCAACTAATCTAAGACCCTGATGGCATAGTGGTGAAGTGCTGTGGCTGCTAATCAGAAGGCTGGCGGTTCAACTCAACCGGGTTCTCCGTGGAAACTCTATGGGGCAGTTCTATTCTACCTATAGGGTTACTATGAGAAGAATCAACTTGACGGCAGTGGCAACCTATAACCAACTCTCTCCCTCCAACCCCATCCATATGGCCCTCAACGAGTCTTGTCTTCTGTACATAAATCTATTTTGAAGTCCTTATAGCAGGGATCTCATACAATACTTGTCCTTTGGCAGCTGACTGATTTCACTCAGCATAGTTATCTTCTAGCTGAAACCAGTTAATGAGATGTTTCCTAAAATCATCATTGTTCTTTATCATTGCACAGTGTACCATTGTGTTTATGTACCATAGTTGGTTTACCAGTCATCTGCTGAAGGGGACCTAGGTTGATTCCATCTTTTTACTATTGTGGACAGTGCTGCAATAAATATTAGTGTATCTGGTTGTATGACAACCTTTATTTCTGCAGGAAGTATTCTGAGCAATGGGATTGATGGATTGTATGGTACTTCTATTTCTAGCTTTTTAAGGAAGCCCCAAACTGCTTTCCAAAGTACTTGTACTATCTTGCGTTCCCACCAGCAGTGTAGGAGAGTTTCAATATCTCCACAGTCTTTCCAGTATTTGTTGTTTTGTGTTTTTTTGAATTATTGACAACCTTGTTGGTATGAGGTGGTATCTCATTGTAGTTTTGATTTGGATTTCTTTAACAGTTAATGATCACGAGCATTTCCTCATGTGTCTTTTGGCTGCCTGGATATCTTCTTTGGTGAGGTGTCGCTCCATCTCCTTTGCCCACTGCTTAATTGAGTTATTTACCTTCTTGTTGTTGATATTTTGCAGTACCTTGTAGATTACGGAAATCAGGCATTGATCTGACATGTAGTTGCCAAATATTTTTTGTCATTCTGTAGGTAGTCTTTTAAGTCTCTTGATAAAGTCTCTGGATGAGCATAAATGTTAGATTCTCAGTAGTTCCCAATTATCAATTTTTTCTTCTGTTGTTTGTGCATTGTCAGATTTTGTAGTCTGTCTAAACTGTGTAACAGAAATTCCATTGTTGCTCTCATTTTTTTCTGTGTGATCTTTGTCATTTTAGGTTTGATATTTAGGTCTTTGATCGATTTTGAGTTAATTTTTGTGTAAGATGTGAGATATGGGTCTTCTTTCAGTTTTTTGCAGATGAATATCCAATTTTGCCAACACCATTAGTAAAAGAGACTGTTTATGTCTTTGGGCTTTTGTCAAATATCAGCTGTACATAAGAGGATGGTGATGTTTCTAAAGTCTCAATTTTATTCCATTGGTCTATATGTCTCTTTTTGTACAAGTACCAGGATGTTTTGGCCACCACGGCAGTGCAATAGGTTCTAAAGTTGGGTAGTGTGAGTCTCCCACTGTGTTCCTCTTCTTCTCTAGTGCCTTATATATCTAGGGTTTCTTCATTTGCAAACAAAATTGGTAATTTCTTTCTCCATCTCATTAAAAAACTATTCTGGAATTTGTATAGGGATTGCATTGTATACATAGATCATTTTCGATAGACATTTTCACAATGTTGAGTCTTCCTAAACATGACCAAGGTAGGCTTCTCCATTTATGTAAGTCTTTTTTGGTTTCTTAAAGTAAAGTCTTCTCCTTTTCTCTGGGTAGGTCTCTTATTTCTCTGGTTAGATTTATTCCTAGATGTTTTATCTTTTGGGGGGCTACAGTAGATGGTATTGATTCTGTGATTTTCTCTTTGATGTTCTCTTTGTTGGTGTAAAGGAATCTTAGTGATTTACATATGTTTAGCTTATATCCTGATACTTTGTTGAACTCTTCTATTAGTTCCAGTAGTTTATTTATGGATTCTATAGGATTCTTTGTATATACTGTCATATCATCTGCAAATAGTGATATTTTTACTTCTTCTTTACTGATGTGGATGCCCTTTATTTCTTTGTTTGCCTGATTACTCTGGCCCAAGCTCCTAGCACAATGTTGAATAGAAGTGGTGACAGTGTGCATCTTTGTCTAGTTTCCATTCTGAGAGGGAATTCTTTCAGTGTGTCTCCATTCAGGATAATGCAGGCAGTTGGCTTTGTATAGATGATCCTGATTGTGTTGAGGAATTTCCCATCTATTCCTATTTTTCTGAGAGTTTTTAATATTAATCAGTGATGGATTTTGTCAAGTGCCTTTTCTGCATCAATTAACAAAATCTGGTGACTCTCATCTTTTGTGTTGTTTATGTAGTTGATTATGTTAATTGTTTTTCTCATGCAGAACCAGTCCTACATCACTGGTATGAATCCAACTTGGTCATGATTAATTATTTTTTTGATATGTTGTTGAATTCTGTTGGCCACGTTTTTGTTGAAGATTTTTTCATCTAGATTCATAAGTGATATTGGTCTGTAATTTTCTTTTTCTGTGGAATGTTTCCCTGGCTTTGGTATCAAGGTTATGCTGGCTTCACAGAATGAATTTGGGAGTATTCTGTCCTTTCCTATGCATGAAATGGCCTCAGTAGTATTGGAATTAGCTCCTCTCTAAAATTTTTGTAGAATTCTACAGTGAAATCATCTGGGCCAGGACTTTTTTTTGTTTGCTAGGTTTTGATTACTTTTTCAATCTATTCTTTCATGATGAATTTATTAAGTTGTTCTACTGCCCCTTGTGATAATTTTGATAGGTGATGTCAAACTACAAGCTTGTCCATTTCCTCCAGGTTTTCAAATATGTTACAGCTTTTCACGGTATTCTGTTCTGAAACTTTTGATTTCAGTTGAGTCTGTTGTGACATTTCCTGTCTCATTTCTTATTCAGGTTATTCGTTTCCTCTGCTGTTTTTGGAACCATTTAGCCAATGGTTTATCAATTTGGTTGATCTTTTCAAAAAATCAGCTTTTGGTTTTGTTAATTCTTTCAACTTTTTCTATTCTGTAATTCATTTAGTTGTGCTCTAATCTTTATTATCTGTTTTCTTCTAGTGCTCAGAGTGTTCTTCTGTTGTTCTCTTTTTACTTTTCCAAGCTGTAGGGTTAATTCTTTGGTTTCTGACCTTTCTTCCTGCCAGATGTGTGCTTTTGTAGAAATAAATTAACCTCTGAGCACTGCTTTTGCTGTATCCTGTAGGTTCTGGTAGAACATATTTTCATTCTCATTTGATTCCATAAATTTCTTTACTGTGTCTTTGATATCTTCTATAAAGCATGAATTTTTGAGCATAATTCCATTCAGTTTCCATGATTTCAAATTTCTACTTTTGTTTTTTCTGCCGTTGGCTTCAACTTTTGTGACTTTATGGTCCAAGAAGATGCTATGCAATGTTCCATGGTTTGGATTTTGTTAAGACTTGATTTAAGATCTAATATGTGGACTCGACGGCACTTGGCTTATTTGGTCTATCCTGGAAAACGTTTCATGTGCATTGGAGAATAAAGTGTACTTATCTGTTGTTGGGTAAAAATTTCTGTATATGTCAATGAGGCCTAGTTGATTGATTGTCACAATAAGCTCTTCTGTATCTTTCCTAAGCTTTTTTCTGGATGATTTGTCCTTAACAGAAAGTAGTGTTCAAATCTACTACTATTACTGTGGAGTGATATCTCATTTTTCAGTGTTGTCAACGTCTGTTTGATGTATTTTGATGCTCTGGTATTGGGTGCATAAATATTTAATATTGTTATGTCCTTCTTATGTATTGAAACTTTCAACAATAGTGACCAGCTTTGACCATGATGGAGGATTTTACATTAAAATCTGTTTTATCTGGGATGAGTTTTGCCATTCCTGCTCTTCTTTCCAAATTGTAAGCTTGTTATACATTCTTCCATCCTTTGTTTTTCAGTTTGTTCATATCTTTGAGTCTAAGGTGTGTTTCTTGTAAGCACCATATAGATGGATCGTGCTTTTTGATGCAAGCTGCTATTCTCTGCCACTTTATTGGAGCATTCTATCCATTTACATTCAGTGTAATTATCGACAGGTGTGTGTTTAGTGTTGTCATTTTGATGCCTTTATTTTTGTGCTGTTGCTGTTTTCTTTGTTCCTCATAATATTCTGTTTGGGGTCATTTTTCTTTATGGGTTTACTTTCCGTCCTTTTCAGTGTTGGTTTTGTATTTCCTGAGACTGCTATATTATGTTTCCTGTTTTGATACATAACATTGTTAGTTTTCTTTGTGGCTACCCCTTTGATTGCCCTTACTGTTCTAATTTTAACTTCTGAATATCTCCTTAATTTCCTCTCCATCTGAAAGGGTTACTACTACTGTAACATATCCCTCTTTGTAGTGTGATGATGTCATAATTTTCATGTTAAGATCTCTTGTTCCCTACTTTCAATGTTTTAACTTTGATTCAGCTTTGTGAGTTCCATAACTGAGTACAACTCTGGATGCTCTGTCTTGTAATGCATCCTTAACTATACAACTGATGTTATTCTTTTTCCAAACAAAGAGCTTCTTTCAATATTTCTTGTAATTTGATTTTAGTTTTTGCAAAGTCTCTGTCATGGATTGAATTGTGTTGCCCCAAAAATATGTGTAGTAATCTGGCTGAGCCAGGATTCCCTGTACTCTGTGATTGCTCTTCATTTTGTGAATTTCTGATGCTGTAGATCCTAGTTGCTGTATGTAGCTAATAGATATGATGATTATGTTAAAAAAGGATTAGGGTGGGACTGCCACACCCTTGCTAAGTCTGTTTCCCTGGAGTGTGGCTTGCACCACCTTTTATACTTTCATCCTGTTGGAGATAAAAGAATAGAGAAACAAATAGAAAGTTGGGAACCTCACACCATCAAGACAGCAGCACAGGGAGTAGAATGCATCATTCAGACCTGAGGTTCCTGACCCACGATGCTCCCTGACCAAAGACTGATGCACCACAAGGAACTTCCTCCAGAACTAACAGAGGGAAAATCTTTTCCTTGGAGTGGACACCCTGAATTCAGACTTGTAATCTACTGGAGTGTGTAAGAATAAACTTTCCTTTGCTAAAGCCATCCACTCATGGTTACAGCAACAATAGTTGACTAAAAAGTCCCTAAGCTTCTGTTTGTCTGAGAATGTCTTAATTTTACCATCATATTTAAGAGACAATTCTGCAGGATATATAATTCTTGGTTGGAAGTTTTTCTCCTTCAAGAGTTTGTATGTGTCAACCCACTGTCTTCTTGTCAGTGTAGTTTGTGCAGAGAAGTCAGACGAAGGCCCACAGGGCTTCCCCTAGTGTGTTTGTTTTGCTTTAAGCTTCACTGCCTTCAAACGCTTCTCTTTATCTTTCATTTTATTAAGCCTCATTGTAATAGGTCTTGTCTTTCTTTTGGGATCTGGCTTTTGTGGTATTCAGTAAGCATCTTGCATAGCTATGTTCTCTTCTTTTAAGATATCAGGGAAGTTTTCTGTCAGCAACTGCTCAACAATTCTCTCTGTATTTTCTGCTAACCCTTCCTGTTCAGAAACTCCAACTGTTCATAGATTATTCCTTTTACTAAAGTCCTGCATGCTTCTTAATGCTTCTTCATTTTCATTGTTTCTTTTACCTGATTTCTCCTTATTAATGCTGATGTTTGTTGCCTTATCTTCAAACTCATTAATTCTGTGTTCCAATTCCTCCATCCTGCTCTTTTGGCTTTGCATTGAATTGTTTAATTCTGTAATCTTATTATTGATCTGCTGGATTTCAGATCGTTGATATTCTAGCAGTTCATATACCTTATGTAATTATTCATTTTGTTCTGCTGCAGTTTGTTTTATCTCTAGGAGGGCTCTATAGATAATTCTTTTGAATTCTGCCTCTGATAATTTCAGAAAGTCTTCTACATCTGGAAAGTTGTCTAAATTTTTATTTTGGGAGTCTTCAGGAGCCAAGATGGTCTACTACTTTAAATGGTTAGATATTGAATGTTGTCTTCCCACTGTCCAGAAGCTTTTCAGTTTCTCCAGTGTTACACCAATGGGAGCTATGGTGTAAGTCTAAGAACAGAGTGAGTAAGGGGACTGACTATCAGCAGCTTCTCTGTTCTCTAGGTGCGGCTGACTTGTGTACAGCATCTCTGGTAATATAAGCTCTGTCGAGCCCTAAGATGCTGCTCACCTTGGTAGCTGGCCCCAGCTAGGCCCTCAGGGGTGGCAGATATGGCCTCCTGACTGATAAAGGTGGTGAGCTACTTGTGCTGACTCTCCAGCATCACATCAGTCGAGACTACGGTGTAGCTCAGGGAAGGGATGAGGGAGGGTTGCCAGGAACAGTGCCTTCTCTAGATGTGCTTAAAATCTGCTTTTTCTGCTGAGAGTGATGCTATTCAGCAGAAGCCAAAAGCAGCCAGGCCCTCAGGGGTGGCAGGCCCTGCCTCATGGTTAGCAAAGACAGCACCTTACTGATGGAGTCTCTAGGGAGCCATCAGCCAATGCTATGGCTTGGCTCAGTGAAGGGTGGTAAAAATGGTATCACCACAGTCAGCTGCCAGTCACCACTGCATTCTGTAGCTGCTCTTAACTTAAAGCTGGTTTTCCACTGAAAGTGTCATTGACCAACTGCAGCTAATAGTGGTCAAGCCCTCAGGGGTGGGAGGCCCTGCATCTTGGCTGACAAAGACAGCCCTTTGTCAGAAGTCAGCAGGTGCTATGAAGTGGCTTAGAAAAAGGAGGAGTTAGGGTCCTGCTGCGGTCTGCTATCAGCTACCATTACTCTCTATAGGTGTGATTATGTTGAAAACAGCTTGTCTGCTGGGAGAAGTGATAACCAGACAGGAACTGTTGCTCAGTATGTGAGTTTGCTTCAGTTGAGCCCTAAAGCAGGGCTGATTCCACCTTCCAAACTAACCAAGATGGCATCCCAGCTGAGATGTGTCTGTTACAGTGAGTCAGCAGAATCTACGGCACAGCTCAGAGAAGAAAGCGGGGAGGGTCACTGGCACCCTCAGTTGCTCTAAGTGTAGCTAACTCAAGCACAGTCTCTGCTGTAGGATAACGTGTTTCCTTATGCAATACAGATCAGCAAAGTAGCTGGGCCTTGTCAGACTACTTATTTGCAGAGCATTTATGTTTTTCTTGTTTTTTTTATTTTAATATGTAGAATTGTTAGTTTTCTTTGTGGTTACCTAAATATTTAACCTTAGTTTTCAAAATTTATATCTGTTTTTAGTATCTTTGTATCACGTTGATATCCTCTTCATATGAAAGATCTATAACTACATCTTTTATTCCCTCTTTTACTGTAATGTTGTCATCTTTTACATAATGACATCTCTGTTTCCCTATTTTTAATGTTTTAACTCTGATTTGTTTTTGTGATTTCTGTATCTGGGTTAATATCTGGTTGCTCTGTCCTGCATTCTAGCCTTGGGTTATTATCAAATATTGATTTTCTAACCAAAGGACTAACTTTAATATTCTTTTAACTTTGGTTTGTTGTTGTAAATTCCCTAAATTTCTGCTTGTCTAGAAGTGTCCTAATTTCATCGTCATATTTAAGAGACATATGTAAGATAAATAATTCTTGGCTGAGATATATATATGTATATATATATTTCTTCAGGTCTTTGTATTTGTCACCTCATTGCCTTCATGGTTTTTGCTGAGTAGTCTGAGCTTACGCTTATTGACTCAGCTTTGCAGATTATTTATCATTTACCCCAACTCATTTAAAATTCTCTCCATAACTTTAGTTTTTGCAATTTGATTATAACATATCTTGGTGTTTTTCTTCTGGTGTCTACCTTGTGTGCAGTTCAACGAGCATATTGCATAGTATAGTCTCATCTTTCATAATATCAGGAAGTTTTCTGTCAGCAAATCTTTAACAATTCTTTTTCTGTTTCCTGTTATCCCATTTTGTTCCAGAACTCTGTTTGCTCATAGATTATATCTCTTGATAGAGTCCCACGTAATTCTTAGTGTTTCTTGATGTTTTTAAACTCTTTCATCTGATTTTTCCACAAATATGTTTATGTCAAGTGTTTTATCTTCAGTATCTGTAATTATGGCTTCCATTGCCTCATTTCTGCCCCTTTGACTTTCAATAGCCAAAAACAAACCCACTGCCATTAAGTTGTTCTGACTCATAGTGACCCAATAGGACAGAGTGCAACTCTCCCATAGAGTTTCAAGGAGCACCTAGTGTATTCAAACTGCCTGCATTTTGATTAGCAGTCATAGCACTTTAACCACTGTGCCAATGAAGTTTCTACTTGACTTTCTATAGAGTTGCCTAAGTCTGTAATTTTGTTGTTTATCTTCTGAATTTCTGCATGCTTCTCTTGTGCTCCTAATCTTGAGCACACTCTCTCTCTCTCTTTCTCACACCCACACCCCAACATATTCAATAGTTTTATATTTTACATCTAAATCCATGAATTATTTTGAGCCTGTTCAATTTGTCATTATGATCTTCTGCATATTGTCTGATCCATTTTCTGCTGTCTTCAAGAGTTCTAAATATGATCCTTTGTATTCTACCTCTGATAATTCCAGGAAGCTCTGTTCATCAGGAAAATTTCTTGATTCTTGTTTTGGGAGCTTTCTGAAGCCATTGGGGTCTGTTTTCTAAAATGGTTTAATACTGACTGTTGTCTTCCAGCCATCAATAAGTTGTTGTATGTATATGCTTTGTTTTCTTACAGTGTTCTAGCTTAGTGTTTGTTTTGTTTTGAAATGCCAGAATAGGCTGATTGTATGAGCTAGCTTGATTATGAGTAACTTTGAGGCTCTAACGTCCAGTAACCAGTTAGTTAGAGTTGTTACTAGACAGGTGAGCCCAGGTGTCTATTTAATCTTCTTGTGTTATTCAGTTCAGGTGCCCAGGTAGTCTGTCCCCAAGTGTATGATACAGGTTCTTTCCTACAGTCCTAGATGTAGAGGAGACATTGGTGTAGACATAGGCATCTGACTGCATACACTGAGAAGGGCAGAAGGCTGACAGTCATCAATGAATGACTGTGAGGAAGGCATGTCCCCCTATTCCTGAGCTTAAGCAAAGGAACTATTTCTTCCCTGAAGTTCCCATCTTAGGGGAACTTGCAGATTATTTTGTTTGCTTACATTTATTTTTTATTCATTCATTTGTTTATTTGCTTGATTGTTTTCCTCCTTGTTTGTTAAATTGTTCCCTCTCTGAGTCTAGAAAATATGGTTTAGTGTGCAAGTAAGGAATCCTTCTTCTATCCCAGGCAATGGTATGAGACTCTGGAGTTAGGCACAGTGCAGAGAAGGGAAAGGGAAGCACTGGGACAAGAAAGAGAGATTTATCTGGAAGGAAAGAGTCATGTCTTTGTGTAGTAGGTTAGATGCAATCTACTTAGCTTTTGACTATCGAATGCTGTTTTTCACCTATCCTGGAGGCACGAGTGGGTTCCCTGTCACTAAGTATGTCCTGAAGAAGAAGAAGCTTTCCAAAAGCTCCGATTCTGCTCACTAAGTTCTGCTGCAGGTTGACCTCTTGGGCAACACTTCCCTTTGGGTCCAGGCTGGCCTTTAGGTACTTCTGGATCTACTTTACCCTCCTTGTCATTCAGTACAATTTCTCAAATTTCCCTTCAATATTCAGGGCTCTTAGAATGTCATATATAATTGATTTATTTGTTAATTTGGGGTCTGCATTGCTTGAGGGATAATAGGAAGCATCTAACTACTCCATCATCTTAGCCCTGCCTCTTAATGTTTATTATATTACAAAATCATGTGATCATTTTAGAACATTTTGTAACATAAGACATTATGAAGAAAGTTATCATCATTAGCCTCAGCAAGGTGGTCACCCTTAACATTTTCTGAGTTGTATTTCTTAACATGAGCAGATACCTAGAATCCCACGGTCATTGTAAATTTTTGAAAGCATGTTTATTTGGGTGTATGGTATTCTTCTCTGAATGTTTTCCATATTAATTTAATATTTGCCCATTTAGGCGACTTCAATTTTCCTCTGAGTGGGTTCACATATACTACTGCAGCTATTAGAGCCCTGGTGGTGCAATGTTTAAGACCTCTGCTGTTAAGCAAAAGATTGGCAGTTCAAATCAACCAGCTGTTCTTTGGAAACACTATGAGGAAGTTCTACTGTGTCCTATTGGGTTGCCAGGAGTCAGAATCAACTCAATGGCAATGGATTTAGTTTTGATTTTTAGTCACTAAAGGTCTAAGGTGGATTTGAACTGCTGACCTTTGGGTTAGCAGCCCTAGCACTTAACCACAACACCAACATGGTTTTCAAAGCTCTAAGTTAGCATCATCTTCAAAAGTCAATGATCAGTCTCAGAAATTCAATAACATGAACAAACATCTAAGTGCATTCACAAAAGACAAATGTTATGGGCACTATCTAGCATGGAGAAATAAATCTAAACCAATAATTACAAGATATGGCAGAAGATGAATGTTTCTATTATAAAGTTACAAGAAAACCCAAGAAGATAGGGAAAAATTAGGCAGTTTCAATCTTAGAAAAATGGCATTTGAAGTGACAACACAAAAACAAGGAAATGGTGGATGTACCCAGATGGGTAGTTTTCACCAAGCTATGAGAAGAGTGGGAATGAAGCACCCTGAGAAAGATTTTTGTCTTTACACAAAGGCAGCATCAGCCAGCCACGGTCACTGCCCTGCTGGGATGGGACCACCACTGTGTAACGCACATACATCATTAGGTCTCGAAACTGCGTTGGGGGAGGACATGTTTGGTGATTAGTCAAAGGTATCTTTCAGCCTGATACCGGCCTTTGACACAGGACACTGTAAAAACTGAATTCTTCTTCCTCTGCTGTGCCTTATGGAGCATGGGAGCAAAGTCTGGATTTATTGAAATTGTTCTTATTGTTAGCTGCCATCCAGTTAAAACAAAATTCTGCTCTGCCTTGTGCAATAGTGTTATCACTGGCTGATTTTCAGAAGTAGATCACCAGGATTTTTTTCCTAGTCCATCTTAGTCTTGAGGCTCTGCTGAAACCTGTTTTGCATTATAAAACCAACAAGGCTTCACTGACAGATGGGTGGTGGCTGCACTTGAGGTGCTTTGGCTAGGAATCCAACCAGAGCCTCTGATGTGGAAAAAGATAACGCTACCCACCAATGCTATAGGTAGGAAAATGACTATAGTCAACTCTAACCACAAAATAACTAACTCATACAGCAGTTGTTCCTTATAGCAACCAAGTGGGCTAGGTTCTTTTTTACTTTCTTTTCTTTTCTTTTTTTTTTTTTTTCATTCTGTTTAGCATGAGGAGAATAAAGCTTAGCTTCTAAGTGGCAGAGCTAGGATTTGAGCTTTTAAACACTTACCATCCCTGTTAGGAGGAACATAAAGTGATCTGCTCAAGGACAAAGTCAGGATACCAAGGATGGAAAAATGGAGAGAACCCACATCTTGGTATTATACGGCCACTGAATCAGCCTTACCTGGACTTACACCATCTTGAATTTCTCAGTTAATCAATGATATTTTCTGTTACATGTCATCGAAAGCATGATAAATAGATACAAGTAAGACAAGAAAGAAAAGTTGATTTAAGGTTATGGGCAGTTCTAAGTGCCCCATGTAGTGTTATGGACTACAGACTTATTTAAATAGGGATAATAGAAGAAAAGGTGTAGGCTAGACCCAGAAACCCTAGTGTTTGGAAAAAACAATTCAACAAACTCCACCACCCCCTCTAAGGAGGTGTGGTTGACAACACAGGGAGAGAGTTGTATGAGCAGACATTCACTACCTTATTCTTTTCTCATTTTCCTTGATCACATATATCCTAGACTATTGTCTTTAGTATGGATTACACCTGAACACAAAGAAAACAAAAATCCTTACAACAGAATCAATAAATAACATTATGGTAAACGATGAAGAAATCAAAGTTGTCAAAGACTTCATTCTTTGTGGATCAACAATCAACGCCTATGGAAGCAGATATCAAGAAATCAAATGACATACTGCACTGAGTAAATGCTGCATTGTGTTTGTGTGTGTGTGTGTGTCCATTGATGACTAAGGTGCACCTGACCCTATTTCCAACTGTGTCATTAGCATGTGAAAGCTGGACAATGACAAAGGAAGACTGAAAAATAACTGGCAGTTTCAAATTGTGGTGTTGGCAAATAATAGCGAACATACCATTGACTACTAGAAGAATGAACAAATCTGTCTTGGAGGGAGTACAAACATAATGTCCCTTAAAAGCAATGACAGTAATGAAACTCTGTCTCACTTACTTTGGACATATCAACCAATCACTGGAGAAAGGCATCATGGTTGGTAAAATAGAGGGTCATTGAAGAAGAAAGAGACCCTCAAAGAGATGGCTTGACAAGTAGCTGCAAATATGAGCTCAAATAGCAATGGTTGTAGGGATGATGCAGGACCTAGTAATATTTTAATAAACAACAAGTTGCTAAATGAAGCTAGCGATAATTACAACACATCTCATCCCAGTCCAGATATCTTTGAGCCATACTTTTCATTTAACACAACAGTTGCCAAAATAATCTTCTCTGCTACGTTTCCCACATAAATTAAGCTCTCTGTAGTGTGAAAGAAATGCTACAGAGATGTAGACATCAGAGAGATGTTAACTAGTGTTGAAGATTTAAAGTACATGCTGAAAAATCATAATTTGGTGAGTATTATTTCTTTTACCATTCATAAGTTGCAGCTGCAAGCTTTAAGAAAATATATTTTTAAAAAATACCTAGCCGTCTTCCACATGCACCTCAAATACTTTGAGTACTGTAAAATTAAACATGGAAGAGTCAGAAAAGGATGACCCAAGCCAATGACACAGTCTCAAACTTACTAAGTAGAAATTAATTTCCTTATACTGAGAAACACACAGGATCAGGAAGAGAATATGAAAGAATGACAGGGGTCTGCGGTTTGCAGTGATATCCTGTGGGCAGCAAAGAAGTCAGTAATTTTACAGGAGAGAGGGTACATACTTTTCTCTAATTATTCAGGTAATAATTACAAGAAACATAATGAAAACAGAAAACATTTACATTAGATTCACTGTGACAGTAAAGAAGTAACACATGATTAGGACTTCATTCTAAATACTGAAGGACACAAAATGAGCTGGACATCATTGCTTCCTTAAGAGAAGCATCCATGGTGACCTCTGACCTGAGAGAACTAGTGTGGAGCTCCTCACTGTAACATCAAGAGATCTCAAGGGCTCAATCTGGGCAGAAGCGTGCACTTTCTCCCCTTAACAAGCTAGTGGTTTGGGAAGTCATTTAAATTCCTAGGGCTCCAGCTTAAAGTGAAGGAATTGGAGTGAATGAGATCTTATAACTGCACTGTTTCATCAAAAAGTATGGGAGGTAATGAGGTGCCTCTATTCTCTATTAGTCTTAGATGATATGATTACTAACCCCCCATGAAGCTCTCCACAAGACTCCCTTTGCTTTTCTGCCCCTCTCCTACATGCTGTACAAGTAGGAGCAGTGGCTTGAGATGGCCCCACAGTGTTTTCTGTTCATTCATCCTTCCATCTGCTCATGAATGCCTGGCTGCATCTCGTTGTATGCCCATGACTAACCAGGGCTATGTGGGGTCCTGGAGATACAAAACAAAAAATGATCAACTACTTCCATGAACCTAATGTCTGAGTGTGAACCCAACCTTGTCTGCCAAAGATGACTTTACTAGAGCATGTGTCACTAAATTTGTAATCACAGGACTAATATTAGGGTGTAACTGTTCCTAATACAGAGCTTCTGAGTTTTCCTGCTCGCTTGCTTTTTGTTAAAAAAAAAAAAATTAAGTTTCCTTGCTCTAAATAAGATAAAACTTACATTTCAGATTCTAGTTGAAATCATGACTTTCTACTACTGTGGTTGTTGTTATGCTTTGGAAGGAGCCAGAACACTGAGAAATAAGTAAACTTTATATGGCTGTGAAAATGGTAAAATATGCTGTCGACTTTACACACACTAATCTTTGAAAGCAAATTCTATCCCTAATGGTAAAACCTAGCATACAGAATTATTGCTCTGACTTCTTAGGGTAATGATGATGACTCACAAATATACATAAGCACAGGTTTCCTACCAAATGCTACCTCTCATGTCAGTTGAGTATATTTTATTTGATCTTTATTTCCTTAATGGCTTCTTTATTTTAAAAAGCTGGATTTTATAATGTGCATGATTATATTCTTCTTGGTTAAGAACCACTTAGCCTATGATTGAAAAGCTCTAATAAACACAAAATATAGTTTGTAACTCACTTCAATCAAGCTGGAGTCATCACAGCTCATTGTCACTGGATTACAGATATCTCTCATCACAGTCCACCGACAACAGAAAGCTCAGTATCACCTGTGGTCCCATCCAACACAACACAATGGTCTTTTTTCCACCAAAACCAAAAACAACCAAACTTTGTGTTGTAGAGCCAATTCCAACTCATCGTGACCCTATAAAACAGAGCAGAACTGCCCCATAGGGCTTCCAAGAACTGGCTAACAGATTGGAACTGCCAGTCCTTTTGGTTATCAGCCATAGCTCACTGCAACCCTTAAATTACTGCACTACCACGGCATCAAAAGGGACTCCAAGTGCAGTTTATTTTTCTTTCTTACTCTTTTTAATACTTAATGTTTCTCAGTGAGATACATTTACTTGCATATACGGGAATATCCCATAGTGCTTAACTTTGCAGTATTATTTGCATAAAAAAGTTTATTTTTCTTTCTTACTCTTTTTAATACTTGATGTTTCTCAGTGAGATACATTTACTTGCATATGCAGGATTATCCCATAGTGCTTAACTTTGTAGTATTACTTGCAAAAAAAAAAAATCACTATCCTTTTACAGTCAAAAATCCAGAAAATTTGTCTGAGAGGAAAAATGGAAAATACCTAAGAGATCAGGCTTTGCTAGCTTTCGAAATCAGAATTCTATCTTTGACAGTTCCCGACAATGTGACAGTAAGGAAGTTATAAACCTTTCTGTGCCTCAGTTTTCTCATCTAAGAAGTGTGGATAATGATAGCTCAGGGAAGTTTACGAAGAGTCAATGAGCTAAGGCTTACAAAGTACTTGTATAGAAGTGATAACTTTTTTTTGGTTTTTGTGGGTTTTTTTGGAGGAGCAATATTTGCTAGTTTTTTTGTTTTTCTGGGTCCCCGCCCCCCTCCCCCCCCCCCCCGCCCAACCTGCAATGCCTGAATCATTGCTTCAGTAAGCAGTTTGCTTTGGCAATAATAACTAACATTTTTGGAGTTTTCAGGTAAAGACTTTAAAAGCATTTTTTCTTAATATTTTGACTGGTTGAGTCCTAGACCAAATTTACTTCTTAGCTGGATGTAGATTCCCCATTGGTCTTTCTCTACTCTTGTTAACTCTATTCCCTTGTGTACCAAAACCAAAACCAAAAACAAAAACAAAAACAACCCAGTGCCATCAAGTCGATTCTGACTCATAGCAGCCCTATAGGTCAAAGTAGAACAGCCCCATAAAGTTCCCAAGGACTGCCTATGGATTTGAACTGTCTATCTTTATGGTTAGCAGATACAGCACTTAACCACTAAAAACCAGGGTTTATTTTCAGAATATCACTGGCTTGGAAATAAGTAGATTTTCGAAATCTAAAGGCATAAGAAACTGTTTGTAATATTGTACTCTGGTTGATAGAGTTGTTTTCCTCTGGGTTACAGGTTAGCAATTCTAATACTGCTATCTATACACATACGCTAGCATGGAACAATCATGTAAGTTTAATGGTGTATAGTAGGAGTCAAGGTTTCTCACTGCTGAAGTGGGAGTTTGCATATATGCAATGGTAAGAGGCTAGTATGATCCGTGTGGTAATAAATTAGAGGTGAAATCATCAGTGTGAACACATTTAGCTTAATATGGCTAAAATAGTTTAACATAAATACCTATATTAATGTTAAAGGTTTCTATATAGAAATAGTTACATATAGAAATGTGTTGTTGTTTTTAGTTGCCATGGAGTCAGCTCCAACTCAAGGTGACCTTATAGCTTACAGAACAAAACATTGCTCAGTCTCACGTCGCATTCATGGTCATTGTTATGCTTGAGTTCATTGTTACAGTTATGTCAATCCTTTTCAGTGAGGGATTCCCTAATTTTGAAGGCCCTCTACTTTGCCAACTGTGATGTCATTTTTCTGGTGATTGATCTTTCCTGATATTGCTTCTAAAGTAAGCAAGACAAATTACTGCCATACCCATATCTAAGGCTGATTTTTTTCATTCTTCTGTCAACCCACAGTGTATTCAACATTCTTTGTCAACACCGCAATTCTAATGCATCAATTATTTTTTCTTCCTTTTTCATCGTCCAGCTTACATATACATATAAGGTGACTGAAGAGACCACAGTTTGGCAGTCTTTAGCAACAGTGTTTGCCCAGTGCAATATGTCATTTGATTTCTTGACTGATGCTTGGCAATGCTGATTGTTGATACAAGTAGAATGAAATTATGGACAGTATCAGTTTCTTCGCCATTCATTATGATATTATTTATTGGCCTAGTTGTAGGGATTTTTCACCTTCTTTTAATCAAGTGTAATGCATATCGAAAGCTGTAGTCTTCGAGTTTCATCGATAAGAGTTTCAAGTCATCTTCATTTTTGGCAAGCAAGGTTGTGTCATCTGCATAACGCAGCTTGTTAATCCAGTGCTCCTCAAAGCCTCATGCTGCATTCTTCTTCACACAGTCCAGTTTCTCAGACTACTTGTTCATCATACAGATTGAAAAAGTAAGGTGAAAGGATACAACCCCGCCATATATCTGTTCCAATTTTGAACTATGCAGTATCTCCTTGTCCTCTTTGAATGATTGCCTCTTGATCCATGTACAGATTATACAGGAGCACATTTAAATATTCTTTGAAATGTTATCCATATTTTCTTTTTTTATGATCCATGCAATTGAGTGCCTTCACATAGTTGATGAAACAAGTAAGCATCTTTCTGGTGTTATCTGCTTTAACAGAGAAAAATGGGTGGGAAGTAGATGGGAACTGTCTGTGCTATCTTTACAAATTTTCTGTAAATCTGAAACTATTCTGAAAAATGAAGTTTATACCCCAAAATTGACCAGGGCTTTCTGTCTCTTAAAAGTTATAATGGTATCAGGATACAATTCCTAATCCTTCCAATGCTCATCCTGTCTTAACCAGTAGGGTTTTACTTACCTCCTAATCTTCACCTCTTTCCTGGCCGTGTAGCCCTCCATGTCCCTGATATACTGGCTTTCTGATGCTTCTACGGTATGTACACCTCCCTCTAAATTCAGTCTTCTCACTGACTTGTTCCTTCTGCCTGCTGTACTCTATTTGTTTTCTGGTAAAATGGCAAAACCAGATAAGATTGTCAGTGCAGTAATTATGGTGGACATAGGATGAATAACCAGCCTAGTGCTACTCATTTTTGGTTAACAGAGCTGGGATTTAGGTTCATATATTTCCTTCACTTATCCACATCCTCTTTGTATCTCTTATTGCCAAATTTATGGATGTTTCAAATCTCATTTTCTTCTCATTTCATCATGGCCTTTATAAAACAAGGTATGCAGTTACTGATTGTTAAGAAATGCTTCAGAAGAGCCTGACATTTTTCACAATAATCAAATAAACATATGCTACAAGAATCTCATTGCCCTCTTTCCCCATAAAAGTCTGCCAGATGTTCCTATCTGCTCAAATGCAGCAGAAGAGACTTCCATGAATTAATTCTTCCCAGACCAGCTGCCTGTACATCTCTGCCTGCCGCTGCCAGAGCTGATTTCCTTTGCTCTCTGTCTGCTCTGAAGTGGCACTGACTTCGCAGATGTTGCTTATATCCATCCCTTTTCCTTTCTGTGGCAAAACTGACATGATTTCAGCTACTTTTTGAAGAAAACTTCGAAGATGAAATAAGTTGTGCAAGGTGGTGTTTTGAGCTAGGACTCCCCAAGTTTCACTATCAGTACTTTCAACAGAAGTGTGAATGACATATTCTCCCTCTCCCCCGATAAGGCTGTAAAACTTAAGAGACTTCCTCGTGGTCTTGGCCAGGATCGCTAACGAAAGCTTAAAGCTCCTTTGTCTACATCAGAAGTCCTGTTGAATCTTTGAAGAAATATAATGATTTCGATTGGCTGCAAATCTTCTAATTATTTCTACACTACAGGATTCTACATGATGCTTTTTTGTTGTTAATTGTAATGGAAGCTAGTTTTCCCGGAAGGCTGCCATTCCTCTCATCTAGCTCAAAATAAGCCAGTAGGATTGATCTTTTAAAACACATTCCTTACATAGTAGTAAATAGACAGTGGAACAATATTAAGCTCACTTTTTTAATATTATAGTGTTTATAAGCCAGTGGTTTGAAGTTTGTATGAAAAAAAAAAGTGGCCTTCAGATTAGCAAAAATCTCAGTCTGCCCTCAGCTTGTAGCTTTTCTACATTTACTAATATTTTGGAATAAGTTTCTTTTTAGTTTACTTACAGAGAAATCTAAGCACATGTGCAAATATCACCCTAGAATTAAATGAGGTTATTGTTTGAGGTTATTGTTTATAATAAACTTCTGTTAAGCAAAATGTGAAATTTTTAAGTATTTACAGCCCCATACTAACTCTACCATTCTTAGGGAAAAATTGTTTTTCTATTGGAACTGTTGAAATAAAAACTATTTTTAACTGCTCCTGATAGCCATAAATTTCAATTAAGCACAATTATTATTTCAGTTAATTACCCTTATCTTCAATAGCAATGATGAACTCCACTCAAATGAGCAACTATCAAAACAACAGTGCTGCTGAAAATCTAAAAGTTAGGTACAAGTGACATAAAACCCAATTCAAACAAGTAAGCAATATAAACGAATATTCTGACTCACATACTTAAAAAATCCAGAGGCACATATTTCTAATTTCAGGCTATACTTCATCCAGTAGCTGAGATATATCTCCAGTGTCTCTAGACTTCTCCCTTTCTGCTGAACTTTGTGAAACATCCGACTTGTCCTCAGGCTGCTCACAATACCCCTCCAGCAGCTCTGGGGGTTCCCATATGCAGAACTGCAAGTGGCACACGCATGCTACATTATCCAAGACAACAAAGAATCTCTCCTGATGCTTGTTGCAGAAGATGAAGTAAGAGGTTCCTCTTGACCTTGGGCAATGTCTCATCATACCTCCAGAATTATTGGCTCATAGGCTCACGTATTTAGTTTATGTCTGTGGCCAGAGAAATTGAACATGCAGTTGACTTGGTCTTGAAATTGAAGTAGAACTGGGAAAAGGGGCTTTGGGGAAGAAATGGAAACAGAGAAATTTATGCTGGTGAACCAGGGGGGAAAAAAGTCTACTACCACAGCAGACCAGAAAACTCCTTATTCCAAATTTTTAGGAAGCACACCAAGGCCAGAGGATGGTATAGGAGCAGTGTGAATGAATGTACAGGACATGCAGACGCATTCTCAAAGAGTCCTTAAACCCAACAAACTCCACTGCCATAAGAGTCAATTCTGACTCATAGCGACCCCATAGAACAGAGTAGAACTGCCCCATAGAGTTTCCAAGGGACACCTGGCAGATTTGAACTGCTGACCTTTTGGTGAGTCCAGCCATAGCCATTAGTACTCTCCAGTTTTACAGATAAGTAACCAGGCACAGGCTTTTTGCCATGTTTTGCCAAGAACTCTAGCTGGACCAAAAATATCTGGGTGCTTAAAGACTAAATGCTTTAGAGGTTAATCAGAACTAGCAAAAATACACCCATAAAGTGATCACATCTGTTGAGAGTTTAACCCAGTCTGGAGGTAGACAAAACTGACTTGCCTTTCAATCACACTACTTACTAGCTGTGTGGCTTTCAGAGGATTACTTAGTCTCCTTGGGATTTCGTTTATTCACCTGTTGAATAACACTTAATTCACACAGTCATCATGAAAAATAAAATAAATTCTGTAGGGAAAATATTTACCAACGCCTGGCCCCACATTGCTGCTGCTAGGTCTTCCAACACTGGAAGGAAGGAAGGAGGGAAAGAGGGAAGGAGGGAAGGAGGGAAGGAGGGAAGGAGGGAAGGAGGGAAGGCAGCTTGCTAACTTTTAAGACCTCAGACACCACACACTAATATGGAGTGCAGAAGACTCTCTTAGCAATAGGCTAATTAGGCCAATTGCCCTCTGTATCTCCTGAAAACACAGTCCCCAGACCCCTTGCAACACTGGTTGAGATTAGAAGAGCTTTCAGTTTGTGGTGAAGTCCAGTTAAGTTGACGTACTTTCTACTGTATGCTACCATTGCTTTCACCTAACTGAATTTTTATCAACTATCTAATCTATAACCAACTCTCTCCCTCCTCCCCACCCTTGTAGCTGTCAAAGAGTCTTTTCTTCTGTCCTTATAGAAGTGGTCTCATATATTGAAGCAATTTTGGTGATGATCAAAGACTACAAGCCTCAGTATGGATTACATCTCAACATGAAGAAAACAAGAGTCCTTGCAACATCATGAGAAAATATTGAAGTTATCAAATATTTGATTTTAGTTGACTCTACAATCAATGCTCGTGGGAGTACAGTTAAATCAAATGATGTATTGCATCAGGTAAATCTGCTGCAAAAGACCTCTTTAAAGTATTAAAAAGTCAATGCACACTTGATCTAAGCCATGATGTTTTCAATCACTTCATTTATGGGGGAAAGCTGGAGAACACAAGGAAGGCTAAAGAACTGTGGTGTTGGTGAAGAATAGTAAATATACCATAAACTGTCAGAAGAACCAAGAAATCTGTCTTACAAGAAACACTTCTTTAGAAGGCTTCTTAGAAGCAAATATGGCCAGACTTTGTCTTGTGTTTTTTGGACATGTTATCAAGAGGGCCTATTTCCTGGAGTTAGACATCATGCTTGGTAAAGTAAAGGGTCAACAAAAAATAGGAAAACCTTCAATGAGATGAACTGATACAATGACTGCAACAATGGCCTCAAACATAGCTATGACTCCGAGGAAGACACAGGACAAGTTAGTGTTCCATTCTGTTGTACACAAGATCACTATGAGTCAGGACCATACCTAACGACAGCCTCTAAGGCTGATGAAATTCTTATGTATGGAGTAAGTACTAGGAACAATAAGAAGAAATGCTTTTCCCATGAAATTTAAGTCATGAGTGCCCTTTGAATGTAGTGAGTGTATCTCACACAGTGTTGCTTGGCTTCTCCTGCTACCCAGTGATAAATGATCACTCTAACCAGTTGGCCAATATACCTTATCTGTCATTTGTGTCACCTACAGAAACTTTTTGGTTCCTCAGAAAGTGAAAAAGAGGCAACTAAATTATATAATCAGGACCCTAGAGAGGATTGGTTACTAAGAGAGAAATCTGGACAATATTCATTGCAGCACTTATCACAACAGCCAAAACATGGAAACAATCAAAATTTCCACCAATAGATACACAGACAAAGAAGGTGTGGTATGTGTGTACAATGGACTATTACTTCACCATAAATAGAAATCGAGTTATGATGCATGCCACTACATGGATAAACCCCACACAGCTTATGCTGAGCAAAATGGTAATGCTACATGATTTCACTTACATGAAATAAGCAAATATATAGAAACCAAAGATTATTCGTGATAGCCAGGGGTGTTAGTGAGGAGAGAAAGGGGAGATTTGCTTAGGGTGCATTAAGCTTATGCTAACTGTGGTGGAATGATCTGGAAAGCATTAACAATAATATTGCATAACAGAATATGATCAATGTCACTGAGTCACATATGTAGAAATGATTGAATTGGCAAATACTTCAGGGGGTATATTTTCACCACACTTTAAAAAAAAAAGTGAATAGTACTCTGATCACATGTGCTTCCATTTTCACTTTATATGAATAAAACAAAACAAAACACATAGTTTAAAAATAGCTAAATTAAAGTTATTTCTTTTTCCTCATTCTATCCTCACTATGTGCTCATGCTGTGTTGAAGTCTATGTGGTGTGCTCTGCTCCACATGGTAAATATTAAAATGCAAATAAGAAAGTAGTTGAGGGTGATGTAAGATAAATGTTAAAATAAGTTTGTAAAACAGAGTATCTTTTTTATGAAAGTACTATTTGAAGAAGTAATCTTAAGATAAGAAAAGGAAAAGCTGACAAATTTTCTTAGACTCTCATTATTTGATGATGAAGATGTTTACCTACATTGTTCTTAAAGAGCTACATAATAAATAATCCAAAATTCCAATGTTTTCAAAGAAGATTCACCAAAGAAATATTCAGAGATTTATGACTTTTAAATTAGGAAAATTACTACAGAAATATATCAATAGTCAGACATTTATTTGTTCAGAAGTATGTTCCCCATAATAAAAAAAAAGATAGATATCAGATACAAATGTTTGTCTCACATCTTATAAAAATGTTAATAAGTGATTAAAAAGATATTTTTAATTTTAAAAGTCATAGTAGTGATGGAAAACAGGAAAGAATGTCTTCAATGAATCAGAAATTGTTACAGTTCCCTGAAAGATAGACAGCAAATGGGAACTGACAATAATCATAAAGGAAAATGCACAGCTGAAAACAGACACGGACAAAAACTACAATAAAAACATGATCATCCAAGGATAATTGATATTTCCAAACACCAAAATCATCAAGTGGGCCCAAATTCACGTGTGAAACAAATAACCTTGGAAGCAATAGAAATAACCTGGAGTATAGAAGAAAAAAATCAACATGTTCTAGCCACTATGTCAGATTTAAGAGAATATTACAAATCATACAATAAAAATATTCCCAAGTGAAAACAAAGCTATATGAGAGTAAGAAAGTGCACTTAATCATTCAAATATGATCATAAAAATTAAAATTTCAGTAAAAGAATTGAATACTAGAATGAGTATAGCCTGAAAATCACATGAGTAGTAAAACAGGTCTCTTAAAATATAAAACAAAAAGACAAACAAAAAAATAAATATGTATTTGAGAAGAATGTTAAAAGCACCGAGTACCAGTAAGTATATTGCTACATACATTTGATGGAGAGAGAGATAGGTGGAGGGAGAGAGAAATATAGAGAACAGAATAAAAATGGAAAAATACTAAAAATACTTTTTCCTCAATCAAAGGCAACTGAAAGGAACTACAGTACCAGTAAAGCTGGATGAAAAAAAAATACACATTTAACACTACAAATGCAGACATATCATGGAAATAAATTGGAATGCCAATTAAACAGCAAATTCTAAATGCTTACCTTAAAAGACAGCAATCAGGTTGACAGCAAATGTCTTTTTTTCTGTTTCTCACAATTTTTTTACTATTGTTGTTTATTTATTTGTTCATTTACTATTTCTGTCCCCACCCCTCCTCTCCCTGGTAATCATCAAAGATTGTTTCTCTATATGCGTACAGCTTTTCGTGGATTTTCATGCCTCACAAAACACCTGACCCTCTGTGATTTACTCTTTTCACTCAGCATAATGCTCTCCAATTTGTTCCGTGTTATGACATAGTACCACATGTTGCCATCGCCACCTACTAAAAAGACTGTCCTTTTCCCATTTGATGGACTTTGGGCCCTTTTCAAAGATAAGATGACCACAGGTGAGTGGATTTACATCTAGGTTCTCAATTCTGTTCCATGGGTCAGTGTGTCTGTCCTTGAACTAGTATTAGGCATCTTTGTTTCTAAGACGCATCTCTTGTAAACACCATATTATTGCTGTCATTTTGTAGTTGCTGTGAGTTTGAATTTACTCAGTAAGAATGGGTTTGATTTCTGGAGTTTGGTTTTTTGTTTGTTTATTTGTTTGCTTGTGATGCTGATCTATTCTTTATTCTTCTTACTCTCCTTTGCTGAATTCCTTTGGTTTGTGAATTTCTTTCATTTTCATAAATTTTGTTTTTATTAAGACTTTATGTTCTTCTTTACTTTGATGAGTAGGTTTATTAACTTTGTTTGTGGTTATTTTGAAATTTACCCTTGTCTTCCTAGATTTGAACCAGTATGCAGTTCCTTGGTAGCACCTTGCCTTTGATTCGTTTAGAAAGTTCTCTAGGCTACACTGTCTATTCCCTCTTCTATTTTTCTGATGTTGTTGTCATATACAGATTAATGTCTTTGGTCCCCTGTCATAACCCTTTTAGTTTGGGTAGTCCTTGGAGTTCGTTTCCTAGGTTAGTGTCTGGCTGGTACAATCTTATATTCTAGATTCAGGCTGTGGTCTGACAATGTTCTCAGGCCAAAGGACTCCCTTTAATAATTCTTGTAAATTCAGTTGGGTTTTTACATGTTCTGTTAATTTCTGTTTGTTTGGAAATATCTTAAGTTCACCATGATGTTTGAATGAGGCTTTTACAGGATTTATTTTACTTAGTCTGCAATTTTTCTTTTCTTTCAAGGTTTTATGTATATCATCCCACTGCCTTCTTGAGTGCATGGTTTCTGCCAAATAATCAGGGCTTACTCTTATTGTTTTCCTCTGTATGTGACTTTTTGTTTTTCTCAAGCTGCTCTCAGAATGTTTTCTCTGTCTTTAGTTTTAGCAAGTATAAGCATGGTATGTCTTGGTGATTTTCTTTTAAGGTATATCCTATATGAGGTTCCTTAAACCTTTTGGATAGTCAGCTGTTTATCTTTTGTGAGATCAGGGAAGTTTCCTGTCAGCTATTCTTCAATGATCCTCTTTGTATTTTCCATTTTATCCCCCTGTTCTTGAATTCTGACCACTCCTAAATTTTTGCTTTTGATTGCATTCATTAAATAGAGATGTATGTGAAGTTTTATGCTCAATTTTGCTGATCTTGTGTTTCATCACTTCAAATCACTTCTTCAGTCCTTTTACCACACTGTCTGTTTCTGAAATCTTTTTGTTTATCTATTGGATTTCTACTTGTTTTTGTATGGTTTCTAGTTGTGAATTTGTTTTGGCCTTTTGTTCTTACATTATTTTCATGAATTCTGTCATGAATTTTTCTACATTTTTTCTTGACTTCTACATGTTTTCCCTAATTTTTGTCTGTTTTTTGCTTCACCTCTTGAATAGCTCTGAATATTGGAGATTTGCATTCTCTTAGGGTAATTCTAGTGCATTTTCTCTTTGGAAACTTTCTGGGGAAGTTCTAACATGTCTTAGAGGATCACTATACGTTGGAATCGACTTTATGGCAACAGGCTTGGTTTGATTTTGGGTTTCTTCTACTTCAAAATCATCTGGTATTTTATTTTGGACACCAACTGGAATCTTCCTGTCCTATTTTTAGTATACTTCGATAACGTCTGCTGCCTTTGGGCCATTCAGTAGTTATTTCCTTTGTTTATTGGTTGTAGATCTGTTTGTTTCATTCTTCTTTTTTGTTTTATTTGGTTATGTCAGAGCAGACAAGCTGTGTAGTCATTTCTGGTCATATTTTTTTAATCTCCTTGTCCACCAGACAGGACCAATCACTCAGCTATCATGGAGCAGGCCCAGTGGGTAATCTATGTCTTTCTGGGAGTTCTTGCAAGTTCTTTTATTCCCTCCTCTGTTGATCTCCTGTGTAGGTGGAGCAAATCGTAGCACTACAGATGCTGTACTTACCAACCAGCTGAGGCACAGTAGTTAGCCAGAAGGCATAGGAAGTAAAGAGGCAGGAGATGGGGGTGGGAAAGCATGCCTTGTTTTCACCTGGTGCCTTGTCCTCTGCCAAGATCTCCTTAAATCAACTGTCTCATGGTCACTGTCTGCTAGTCTCTGATCAGCATCCAACATGGCAAATCAGTGCTGAGTTAGCTGCTAGGGAACTTTCTCTAGTATGTTTCCTCACTCTCTTGTTTATCAATGTCTTATTCTATGAGGTATTTGGCTGAGATCTTTATCTTTTCATATGACACTTCATGTTCCAGGGTTAACAATTGTCTCTTAGTTCTTCAGTCCTTTGCTGTGGAGGGACAGCATGGTGCTTCTCCCTATGGCACTATGTTGGCTAGAAGTGAACTGCAAATTTCTTATGTGTGTGTGTATATATTCTACTGAATGCCAGCAAACCAAAAGTCTAATGGGCAGCCTGCTAAAAGGTAAACTTCCATGGTTGAGATGGTCAGCCTTAGGTGGGCAGGGACTCTGGACTGTCTTGTTCACTGCTGTAATTCCAGCACATAGAACAGCTCTGGCACTTATAAGTGTTCAGTAGGTATTTGTTGAGTGAATAAAAATTATTTTAAAAATTGAACAATACGTTCAAACTAGTATTTAAATATCAAAAATTTTGAAGGTGTTAAATTTTACATTTTACAACTCATACTATCTCTAAAAGAAGCATTAAAATATTGGATGCAAAGAAAAAAGAGAAATATGAAGAAGAGAAATGGTGACATGAAATACATGAAAGAGTGGTTAACAAAAAGATGAGTAAAATGTGCCTATGCCAGGGGAAGGTTGATGACAAGGACCCTCCCCAAGAGCTAACAGAGAGAAAAAACTTTCTTTGGGGCTGGGGCCCTGAATTTAGACTTCTAGCCTCATAACCATGAGAGAACACACTCTTGTCTGTTAAAAGCCATCCACTTGTGGTACTTCTTTTATAGCAGCACTAGACAACAAGACAAAAATGAAATGGAATGTCTACACATCGATATCCTAGACATTAGTGAGCCAAAATAGACTGGTACTGGCCATTTTGAATTGGAAAATCATACGGTTTACTATACCAGGAAAGAAAATTTGAAGAGGAAAGGGGTTGCAGTCATCATTTAAAGGAACATTTTAAGATCTATCCTGAAGTACAATGCTATCAGCAATAGGGTAACACTCATACTCCTACAAGTAAAGCCAGTTATTACAATTATTATTCAAATTTACACACAAACCACTGAGGCCAAAGATGAAAAAATGGAAGATTTACCAGTTTCTGTAGTTGAAAATTGAGTAAAAATGCTATCAGTATGCATTGATAATTAGTGGTGAATGGAATGCAAAAGTTGGAAACAAAGAAAAGGGATCAATAGCTGGAAAATGTGGCCTTGGTGATAGACATGATGTCAGAAATTGCAAGACAGAATTTTGCAAGACCAATGAAGACTGATGGCTTCTTCATTGCAAATACCTTTTTCCGCCAACATAAATGGCCACTGTATACAAGGATCTCACCAGATGGAATACACAGGAATCAAATAAACTACATCTGTGGAAAGAGACAGTGAAAAAGTTCAATATCATCAGTCAAAGGAAGGCCAGGTATCAACTGCAGCACATACCATCAGCTGTTCATAGCCAAGCCAAGTGCCGCCGAGTCAGATCCGCCATGAGTCAGCTGTTCATATGCAAGTTCAATTTGAAACTGAAGATAATTAGAAGTCTATGAGAGCTGAAGTGCAACCTTCAGTATATCCTACCTGAGTTAAGCGGCCATCTCAAAAACGAATTTGATGCATTAAACGCTAGTGAGTAAAAACCAGAGGAACTGTGGAATGGCCTCAGTACATCATCCATGAAGAAAGCTAGAGGTAGTTAAAAAGGCAGGCAAGAAAGAAAAGACCAAATTGGATGTCTGAAGAGACTCTGAAATTTGCCCTTGAATGTTGAGTAGCTAAATGAAAAGAAAGAAATGGTGAAGTAAAAGAACTGAACAAAGTGATTCAAAGAGTGGCTGGAGAAGACAAAGTAAAATATTATAACGACACATGCAAAGAGCTGGAGATAGAAAACCGAAAACATGCTCTGTATACTCGAGCTGAAAGAACTGAAGAAGAAAAAAAATCAAGCCTCAAGTTGCAATAGTGAAGGATTCTACAGCGAAAATATTGGGTGACACAGTGTTTTAGTCAGCTAGGGCTGCTCTAACAGAAATACCACAGAGTGGATGGGTTTAACAAAGGAATATTTATTCTTACACAGTCTGGTAGGTTGCAAGTCCATATTCAGGGTGTCTGCTCCAGTGAAAGGCTTTCCCCTTGTCGGCTCTGGAGGAAAGTTTGGTATTGCATGAGTCTTTGTCCAGGGAGCATCTTGGTGCAGGAACCTCAGGTCTGAAGGACGCGCTCTTCTCCCGGTGCAGATTTCTTGATGGTGCGATGTTCCCAATTCTCTTTGTTTCTCTTTCCTTTTATCTCTTGCAGGCTGAAAAGGATTAAGGGTGAGGCAAGCCATACTCCAGGGAAATTCCCCCTACAGCACAGCAAGGAAGTAATCCTATGCAGGAATTTACAGCCCCACCCTAATCCTTTAACATACAGTTTAATGGAGGACAGTCCCAAGATACTGGGAATCATATCCCAGCAACATGCTACACATATTTTTGGGGGGACACAGTTCAACCCATGACACACAGCAAGCATCAGAAGAAGAGGAAGGGATACACAGTCATTATACCAAAAAAATTGATCGAAGTTCAACTATTTCAAGACATAGCAAATGATAAGGAACTGAAAGTACTGAAGGGGGCTTTTGGGGCTAAAACTTGTAACAACAGAGAGACCATCCTTGGCTCATTTATATAAAAATGTTTCATGTTTTGTTGCTACAGTGTTTCATGTTCTAATTAGTTGCTTCTAACTTGTGGTAATGCATTTGATTTTCATATATTAAAAACTTTTTATTTTTACCTTTCATTCTATTTTCATTTTAGCTGTTTGTTTTGATGTTTTCAGTCATAAAATGATTTCTTCTACAAATTGATCAATTTTCTTCTGTAATATTTATATCCCATGTCTTATTGTTGGAGGCAGAACTTTGAAGTTGATATTTAAATAACAGTAATGATAGAAACCACCCTTGATTTGTTTCTGACTTTAACGATGCCTCCACAGATTCAGCTTTGCACTGAATCTTGTCTTTGGTTATAAAGGTACATTTCTCCTCTAGCTTAGTGTGGTTTCTTTGTCAGGACTGGGTGTTGAATTTTAGCAGTTAATGTCTGCTTATTGACATTGTCTGTTTACCTTCTATTCAATCATCAGTACAGTCTCATGTTCTTCCTGTTTATAGGAAACATTTGCTTTTTGATTTTAATACACAGCCATTTGATTATACAACGTAACTATAATAAACCAATGATCAAGGAGTCTCTTCCTCTCTGTCTCTCTTGCTTTTATCTTTTCTCTCTTCTTAAAGTAGTTGGAATTGAGTTTTTGCTACTTTCAACAACTGAAATAACATAATTATAGCTAATTATAATATATGCACTAAATAACTTTAATACACCTATTTACTAATAATTTACTTAGTTTCCCAGTATTTTTTATGTACCAAGACAGTGTTTGTTTTGTTGAAAAAAGTGAGTCATTTCTCATCTTTTTCTGCATTATGAAGTAGTTTTCATAGAGAATTCTCTCTATGCCTGAAATAATTTACCAAGAAATTTTTCTGACCCAAGAGGTCTTTGAAGAATAAACAACTCTTTGATAAGTTAACATCAAGGAAGCTTAGTAGCACAGTGGTTAAAGCACTTGACTGCTAACTGAAAGTTTGGCAGTTCAAATCCACCAGCCACTCCACAGGATGTGGCAGTCTACTTCTAATAAAGATTACAGGCCTAGAAACTGTATGTGGGCAGCTTTATTCCACTCTATAGTCTTTATGAGTCAGAATCACCTCAAGAGCAATGAGTTCATCTTAACTTCATCTGAAATTTCTGATCTATTAAGAGTTTCTTCTTTTTAAGATTTTATTTATTTAGACAGTTTCTAATTTATTAGCAGACACTGAAGGACGTTCTATGTATTTTATGACAAGTAAAACCAGTGAAACAAGAGAGGTAGGAAAGATAAATAAAAAAGAAAACCCAAAGGACTTAGGAAAGGAAAACTTTCTGTGGCAAGCAATAGTTGGAGACAGAAGTGGGGCAACCTGCTTTATGTTTCAGTGATCCTGAGTCCAAGTTAGTTTAATTTTGTTCACACTTCTATTGATTTGCACAGTGATAAGAGAGGTTGCTAGAAATCAATTAAGTCTGAAAAATCTGACCGGTTCACCTCCATAAAGATTTACAAGCTTGGAAATCTTATTGTGGCAGTTCTGCTGTGGCTGCTATGAGGCAGAAATGGTGTAACTGGAATAGGTTTGGTAAGTTTTAATACTTCCTTTATACATTAGTTGCAGTGGTATAGAACCTTGCAATACAAATGCATAACAATGAGGCATGAAGTTTCTTTCAATATATTAAAAAAGACACAACCATCCTTGAAAACATGCCAACCCTACTGTGACTGGAAACAAAGGCAAGCACACAGCAGTGAGTGGGAGCAGATGCAGTAGCAGTGCATATTCCAGGACCAGGGTCAGAGGCAAGAGAGTCAACCCCTGGAGAACAGTGAGGATTCAAGACCAGAGTCAGGCTCATGGTGGGGGAGCAGGAATGTAAGTAGGACCCCAAGCAATAGAGCAATCTTCTGAAAAAGACTTTACAGTAAGATTATTAAAAATCCTTACATAAAACGGAAGGGAAAACATTCTTAAAGTTAGAATCAGTAGTGAAACAAAAACAAAGAGGTGTATTTTTTAAAAATGGAGTTTTTTAAAAGAACAAATCAGAAATCTTTAAATCACAGCTTAGTGCTGAAATAAAGAACAGTCAAGGCTATACTAGACACAGCCAAATTACCAATTAGGTAATTAGAAATTAACAATGAATAACTGATTCAAAACATAGCATGGAAAGATAAAGAGATGGATAATAGAGAAATTAAGAAACTGGAAGCTGGTTCTGAGCTCCTGCTTCCTCTAGGTCCCCTGCTTCTCCCTCATTCCACCATGTTAGCGTGCTAGCCCTTCCCTCACCAGTCTCTTTCCAGCAAGAATTTCGCTTCTTCAACTATAAAACTCAAGACTCATAAGAGATGAACCTAACTAACACTTGAGCAACAGAAGAGCCTAGCAAAAGCTTGAATGTTAATCTGAGATAACCCCATCAGAAAGATCCTCAATAATTTAGGGTATCAGGGAATTTCCACTTGCAGTATTTTCTACACAGCTTCCTGCAATACTGCTGGACCTCCTCTCTTCTTAAATTTCTCTTTCTTCTTACGCTCCGTCCTTCCCAACTTCTCAAATTCCTATTTAGTTATCACACCTCTTCCCAGGCCATTCAGACTACACACAGAGGGATTTATCCTCACAACAAAACGTATCTGTTAAGAAGCTCTTGGGCACAACTAGATGGTTCCCAGCTACAACCACTGACTGCAAGGACAGGAATCACAACAGAAGGTCCTGGACAGAACTGGAGAAAAATGTAGGGCAAACCTCTAACTCACAAAAGAAAGAAAGAAAAAAAAAAAGACTTTCTGTTCAGGCAGAGACTGAAGAAACACTGAGAGCATGACCCCTAGATACCCTTTCAGCTCAGAAATGAAGTCACTCCTGAGGTTCACCCTTCAGTGAAAGAGTACACAGACCCATAAAACAAAACAAGATTAACAGGGCATGTCAGCCCATTGACAGGGATCAAAAGGCAAAAAGGGAAAGGAAAGCTGGTAATAGGGAACCTAAAGTTAAGAAAGGAGAGTGTTGGCCTGTTGTGGGGTTGTTAACCAATGTCATAAAATAACGCGTTTACTAACTATTTAAAGAGAAACTAGTTTCTGTAAGCCTTCATGTAAGGTACAAAATCTTTTTAAGTAAAAAAATAAAAAGACATTCTTAATATAAAAAGAGAGATAGTTATCAATACAATAAGATTTGTTTGAAAAGCTGTGACGATAACATTTTTGTTTTCTTATGACAGACTTTTATTTTTTATTGTAAGACATCTTGATATTTACAATCACATCCTTTGACTAATCTCATTCCACCTCATTTAACCTTGGGCTTCTCTACAGTATATTCTCTCTTTTGTGTGCTGTCAATATTTCTGTTGAATTGTTTTGCAAACTGGGACTAAAGCAAATGTTCCTAATCATGAGTCAAAATGTGTGTTATTAAAAAATGATTGCATTTGAGCACAGTCCACAATGCAAAAAGATGGAACTAATCTTGATGCCCAGCAAAAGATGAACAGATAAGCAAGCTATCTTACATATACTCAACAGAACACTGTGCGATGTTAAAAAATATTGACAATTTTAGGAAGCATCTCATAACTTAGCTTCAGTTGGAAGACATCATGTTGAGTGAAATTAGTCAGTGGCACAAGGACAAATATTGTATGAGACCCTTATGATAAGGACTTAACAGACTCAGAAGATAAGACTCTTTGACAGCTGCAAGGGAGGGGAGGAAAGAAGGAAGAGGGTTGGTTAGAGACCAGATAATTGATAGAAATTTGGTTGGGTGAAATCAGTGACAGCACACATTAGAAAGAAGATCAATTTAACTGGACTTTAACATAACCTTAAAACTCTTCCAATCTTAGCCCAGTGTTGCAAGGACAGAGTAGCAGGGGCAAGAGTCTGGGGACCATGCTCCCAGAGGACCTTGAGGCCAATTGGCATAACTAGCCTATTGCTAAGAGAGTCTTCTCCACCGCACATTGGTGAGTGGCATCTGAGCTGCCTTCTGTGGTATACCAAATGGTCCCAACTTAGTCAGAACAGATGATCACCAGGGACAAAACAGTCATGGGGGAAACAGAGCCCGTAAGACAGAAAGACTTACGTGAATGGACGACTACGGCAACATGTGACCAGAAGGATCAGATGGTGTCCAGCCACCACCAGTGACAGCTGTAATGGGGTTCACAAAGTTGAGTCCCAGTGGCAATACAAGAATAAAAAGAGATACACCCTGAGAACTCCATTAAAAGGCCTCAACTGATGATCCGAAGGCCTGGGGGTTCCCCTGGCAACATGGCCTCTAGACCTGATGCTGCCCCTGTTCATAAATCATTGCTGAGGTCAACTCTTTGGACAGGAATAGACTGGGCTTGGGGACATAGGATGAACAAACAGTGTGTCCACTTTATGGTTCTATGTATCTAAGAGATGCTGTTCTACTGGCCTCTTTACAGAGGGCAGATGAGTGGATAGAAGGTAGGGATAGGAGATCCTTAACAGGATACGACATGTATGGAACAAAAAGTAGTGTACTGTCACTGGCTAGGGAGACCAGAGGGAACTGCAGATAGGCAGGCATGCAAATTTACCTTAGATTGTATACTACTTTCACTCAATCACAATTAAAACAAAAAATACTTCAATGAGATACCTTCTCACCCCTGCCCCCAAATGGTTGCATTTGATTTTATAAAATTAAAAAGTATGGCTAAATAAATAAATAAATAACAAAACACCATATGCAAAGTAAAAAGATGGAGGAAAACTGGGAGAAATATTTGTAACTTATATTAAAGATAAAGTATTAATACCCCTGATATGTAAGATTGGTCCCCTCCCTTCCTTTTTTTAAAATTATACTTCAGGTGAAAATTTACAGCTCAAGTTAATCTCTTATACCTAACTTTATACGTATACTCATATTTCATGTGACACTAGTTGCGCTCCCTAGAATGTGACAGCACTACCCTTTAGTTTCCTGTGTTCATTCAACCACCATCCAGTCTGTTCCTACCTTCCCATCCTGCCTCTGGATAGGAGTCGACACTTTGGTCTCCTGCACCTTCTTAAACTAAGAGCACACTCTTCGCAAGTAATATTTTGTTTTATAGTCCAGTCTAATCTTTGAAAAGTAGTTTTTAGAAATGGTTTTAGTGCTACGTTAAAACAGCATCCAGGGGCCACGGCTTCAGGAGTTTGTACAGTCTCCATCATGTTATTAATTCTGGTCTTTATATGTGAATTCGAGCTCTGTTCCACACTTCACTCGTCTGTCAGGGCCTTTCCATTGTATTCCCTGTCAGAGTTCTCACTGGTGGTAGCTGGGGACCATTTAGTTCTTCCAGTCTCAGGCTGATGGAGTCTCTAGTTTACTTGTTCCTTTTGTCTCGTAGACTAGTATTTTCCTTGTGTGTTTGGTATTCTTCATTCTCCTGTGCTCCAAGTGGGCTGGATCCAGTTGACATATCTTAGATGATGCTGACCAAAGTGGAATACAGATCATTTTCTTAACAAAGTTTATTATGCCAATTGACCTAAATGTTCCCTGAAAACATGGTCCCCAGCCCCAGCTACTGTCCCTCAAAGTGGTTGATTGTGTTCAGGAAACTTCTTAGCTTTTGATTTAGTCCAGTGATGACTTTCCTTTTATTTTGTGTTGTCTTTCCCTTCACCCAAGGTCATTCTTATCTACTATCTAGTTAGTGAATTCCTCTTTCGTTTCTCCTCATCCTAATAGCCATCAAAAAATGTTTTATTCTGTCTTTCATTTTTTTTTTAGTTCTTACATAGCTGTCTAAAATAATATCTGTCCTTTTGTCACTGTCTAATTTCACTCAGAATAATGGCCTCCAGATTCATCCACGTTATGAGATGTTTCACAGATTCTTCATTGTTCTTTATTGTTGTATAGCATTCCATTGTGTATAATACCATAATTCATCCATTTGTATCTTGATGAGTACCTAGGTTGTTTACATCATTTTTGCTACTGAACATTGCTGTAGTGAACTTAGGTGTGTATGTATCTCTTCTTGTGACTGCTCTTATTTCTCCAGGATATTCCAAGGAGTGAGATTTCTGGATCATATGATATTTCTAGTTCTAGCTTTTTAAGAAAGCACCAAATTGATTTCCAAAGTGCTCGTACCATTGTACATTCCTACCAGCAGTGTCTAGGTGTTCCAGTCTCTCCACAACCTCTTTTTTATTGTTTTGTTTTTTTGGATTAGTGCCAGCCTTGTTATCGTTAAATGGTATCATTTCATTGTAGTTTTGATTGGCATTTCTCTAACGGCTAATGATAATGAGCATTTCCTCATGACACCCCACTCCTGGTGCCAAATTCTGTCTTAGTTATCTGGTACGGCTCTAACAGATATCTAAAATGCAGAAGTGATTTTGAAACTGAATGGCCAGCAGATTCCAAAGAAACTGAAGAGAACTGTTAACACCAGAGAAGCTGGCAGATGGTGAGAAAAAGTGTCAGGGAACTGGCAACCAGAACCAAGATACCAGTGCTAGACAGTGCTAAGGCTGATCCACAGACCAAGAATGCTGAAAGCAGGAGGCTTTTTCATGTACTAAGATGCCTTTGGGCATGTAAATCAGTGGAGCTAGGTTTGCTGACCCATGGAGAGAGACAGCTGACTGTGTGCAGGAAGCTTCATGGTGGAGTGGAATGCCTCCAGGCAAATAAATCTGTGACACTACAGAGCTTTGGAACATTTACCCCAGCAGGGCAGATAGGGGCATGGGGCCCTGCACAGAAGGACATAGGAGACAGAAGCTGAAGAGACCAGAAGCACAAGAAACTGAGCTGCCTCAGTCTCAGAAAGTATGGCCTCGACTTGAGGGATTTCAAAAGGTGGAGAGATGGGTTCTGGTGCTTCTAAAGGGGGAGGTGCCACTCAGCTGAGCTAGGAAAATTGTGAGCCTGAAGCTGAGGGGGCAGAGTTGCTGTTTCAGTGGGCCTAAAGGTGGAGCTGTAGCCCAGGCCAAGGGGTCCTTCACTCAGAATCTGTAGAGTATAAGCCAATACCTACAGTCTGAGGGGCAGGGCTAAAGTGTAAATTGTCTCAGAGAACGGAGGATTATTTTTAAAGCCTTGAGGCCTAATGTAATGTGTTCTGCTAACTTGCTTGATGTTTGTCGTCTTTCCCTGTGATTTCTCCCATTGGTAATGGAAATGTATAGCTTGTACCTTCCCATTCCATCATCATAGTTTGGAAGCAAATAACTTGTATTTTCAACGTCACAGAATGAGAGGAACTTTTGTATTTTGAACTTGGAGTTGATTTAAGGTTTTGTCTATGTTGTCTTTATGTTGCAAGAATGTGATTTGGCGGGGGTGGGGGGTAGGCCAAAGGGTAGAATGTCATGGATTATATTGCATCTCCTTAAAAATATGTGTAGCAAGTCAGCTGGGCCATGATTCTCGGTATGGTGTGAATGCCCTCCATTTTGTGATTTTCCTATGCTGTAAATCCTAATCTCCTCCTGTTGTTAATAGACTGGATTATGTTAAAGAGGATTAGGGTGGGACTATAACATCTCTCCTAAGATCACCTGCTCCAATGTAAAGGGAGTTCCCCCGGACTGAGGCTTGTACCATTTTTTGTCCTTTTATCCTATAAGAGACAAAAAGAAAGGGAAGCAAGCAGAGAGCTGTGGATCTCTTACCATCAAGAAAGCAGCACAGGGAGCAGAGTGCATCCTTCATACCAGAGGTTCCTACACCAAGATGCTTCCTGACCAAAGTAAGGCTAACATAACACAAAGACCTTCCTTCAGAGCTGACAAAGCTGGAAATCCTTCCTCTGGAACACATAACCTGAATTCAGACTCGTAGCCAACGAAACTGTATAAGAATAAACTTTTCTATGTTACAGCCATCTGCTCTTGGTATTTTCTGTTAGACCAATACCAGGTGACTGAGACAGAGTGGCATTGCTAGATAATTCTAGGTAATTCTATTTTTAGCTTTTTAAGGAAGCACCAAATTGATTTCCAAAGTACATTATCACCAGCAGTGTCTAAGTGTTTCAATTTCTCCACAATTTCTTTAACATTTATTATTTTGTGTTTTCAATTGGTGTCAGCCTTGTTAGGGTGAGATGATATCACCTCACTGTAGTTTTGATTGGCATTCCTCTAATGGCTAATGAAAATGAGCGTTTCCTCGTGTATCTGCTGGGTGTGTGAATGTCTTCTTTGGTGAAATGTCTGTCCATATCCTTCATCCATTTTATAATTTGGTTATTTGTCTTTATGTTGTTGAGATTCTGCAGTATCTTGTAGATTTTAAGGATTAGGCTTTGTTTGGACATGTTGTAGTCAAAATTTTTCCACAGTCTGCAAGTTAGCTTTTTATACTCTTGATGAAGTCTTTTGATAAGCTTAAAAATTTGATTTTTAGAAGCTCCTGATTATCTAGTTGTTCCTCTGGCATTTGTGCATTATTAGTAATGATTTGCATTCTGTTTGTACCATATATTAGGTCCTAGGGTTGACCCTATTTTTTTCCCCATGATAACCATCATTTTCAGTTTTATATCTAGGTCATTGATCCATTTTGAATTGTTTTTTGTGCATGGTGTGAGGTATCAAACTTGTTTCATTTTTTTGCATATGGATACAAAGTTATGCCATCGTCATTTGTTAAAGTGACTGTCTTTTCCTCATTTAACAGACTCTGGGTCTCTGTCAAGTATCAGCTACTCATAGGTGAATGAATTTACATTTGAGTTCTCAATTCTGTTCCATTAGTCTATATACCTACTGTTGTATCAGTATCAGGCTCTTTTGACTACCATGGCTATATAAATCAGGTAGTGTGATGCTTTACTTCAATAATGCTTTACTTATCCAGGCCCTCTTCTCTTGGCGATTTTTTTTCTCTACCTCATTAAAAAAAAAGTCATTGGTCAAAGGTTGGACTGGACTAAGGGACACAAAATAACATTTAATACGATAATACATATGAGGCTGTTCAACTGGTTCTAGAGAGGAGGAGGGGAAGGAGAGGACAAGTATTGTTTGAGTGGATACTGAAATAGTGGAAAGGAAGAGTGTGCTGTCATAGGGTGAGGAAAGTAGAGTTTCATAGAGGTAGGTACTCAGGGTTTTATATGACAAATTGATTTGGATTATAAACTTTCACTTAATTACAATAAAAAATTAAATGTCAGTGGAATTAGTATTGGGCTTGCATTGTATCTGAAGATCTATTTGGACAAAGCTGACATTTTCACTATATTGAGTCTTCTTATCCACGGGCATGTTATGTTTTTCTGCTTATGTAGATCCCTTTTGGTTTCTTGCAGTAGTGTTTTTTTAGCTGTCTTTGTACAGATCTCTTACAAATCTGGTTAGATTTATCCCTAACTGTTTTATCTTCTTAGAGAGTATTGTAAATGTACTAATTCAGTGATTTCCTATTCAAAGTCCTCTTTGTTAGTGTAGAGAAATCTGACTGATTTTCTGTTTCTCTTGTACCCTGATACTTTGCCAAAATCTTCTGTTAGTCCCAGTAGTTTTCTTGTGGATTCTTCAGGGTTTTCTGTTTATAACATCACATCATTGGCAAATAAAATAAGGAGACTTTAACAATATATGCCAGAAAATCAGAACTCCTGTTAGAAAGACTCTAGAAATACATCTTAAATATATGAAAAGATGTTCAAACTTCAGACTTACTCAAATATAAAAGAAAATTCAAATTAGAAGTACAATAAGAATCTATATCTCCCTATGAGATGAACAAACATGCAAATTTTGTATCATACATTGTTGATAATGTTCCCCTGACAGCCTTCTATAAACATAGCTGGGAACATAAAACGATGTGTGTGTGTGTGTGCATGTACATGGAGAACAATTTGGCAATACCTAGCAAAATGACCAGTAAATCTGGCCTTTTTAATGTGATTTTTAATTCGATTCTATGATTTTCTCCAGTTCTGTCGAGAACTCCATGATGTTATCCACAACAGGGCAGTCAGTGGTGGTAGCTGGACACCATCTAGCTCTTGTCTCAGGTTGGTGGAGTCTCTGGTTCACGTGGTCCTTTAGTCCTTCAGGCAAACTATCTGCCTGTGTCTGTCTTCTTTGTTTTCCTTTGCTACAGATGGATGAGACAAATAGTTCTATCTTAGATGGCCACTTGAAGGCTTTCAAGACCCTACATGCTACTCACCAAAGAGAGCTGTAGAACATTTTCTTTATAAACTATGTTATGCCACCTGACATATATGTCCCCTGAGACTATGGTCCCCAGCCCTTAGCCCCAGCTACTCAATCCCTCAAAGTATTTGGATGTATCTAAAAAACTTCTGTTTTTTGCGTAGTTGTACTGACTTTCCTTATATTATGTGTTGTTCTTCCCTTCACCAAAGTTGAGATTTGTCTAGTGTCTAGTTGGTGAATTTTTCTCTCCCTCCCTCCCTCTCCAGGCTCATAACTATCAATGTATGCTTGTTTTCTGTTTAAAACGTTGCTTTAGTTCTTATAATAGTCTCATGCAATGTTTGTCCTTTTTTGACTGACTTATTTCACTCAGCATAATGCATCCAGATTCATCCATGTGGTGAAATGTTTAGTAGAATCATCATTGCTGTTTCATCATTGCATAGTATTTCATTGTGTGTATGTGCCATAATTTGTTTATCTGTCTTGAGATGGACACTCAGGTTGTATCTATATTTTTCCTATTGTTAAGGATGTTACAGTGAACACGGATGTGCACATGTCTATTCTTGTGACAGCTCTTGTTTTTCTAGAATACTTCTCTAGGATTCAGATTGCTGAATTCTATTTCCAGCTTTTTAAAGAAGCATCAAATTGCTCTCCAAAGAGGTTGTACCATTTTGCAATCCCATCAGCAGTGTAGGAGAGCTCTGATCTCTCCACAGCCTCTCCAGCATTTGCTGTTTTGTGATTTTTGGATCATGGCCAAGCTTGTTGGGATTAGATAGTATTTCATTATAGTTTTGATTTGTATTTCTCCAATAGCTAATGATCACAGCATTTCCTCATGTGTCTTTTGACCGCCTGGATGTCCTCTTTAGTGAAGTGTCTGTCCACCTCCTTTGCCCATTGCTTAGTTGGGTTTTTGCCTTTTTTGTTAATATTTTGCAGTACCTTGTAGATTATCAAGATCACACATCAGTCCAGCATGTAGTTGCCAAATATCTTTTCCCATTCTGTAAGTGGTCTTTTAATTCTTTTGATACAGACTTTGGATGAGCACAAGTGTTTGATTCACAGCGGTTCCCACTTATGTATTTTCTGTTCTGTTGATCATGCTTTGTTTCTCAGATTTTATAGTCTGTCTAACCACATATTGGAACTTCCCTTGTTGACTCTACTTTTTCTTGCTTGCTTTTTATCATGTTATGTTTGATAGTTAGGTCTTTGATCCATTTTGAGTTAGTTTTTCTGTATGGTGTGAGATATGGGTCTTGTTTCGGTTTTTTGCAAATGAATATCCAATTTTGCCAGCACCTTTTGTTACAGAGACTGTTTTTACCCCAGTTTACAACCTTAGGGCCTTTGTTGAATATCATCTGCTCATAAGAGGATGGTGGCAACTCAAAGGTCTCAACTCTGTTCCATTGGTCTATACATTCCTTTTTGTACCAGTGCCAGGCTGTTTTGATTAAAAGTTTGGTAGAATTCTCCATTGAAACCATCTGAGCCAGGGCTTCTTTTGGTTTGTGGTTTTTTTTTTTAATTGTGTTTTCAATCTCTTCCTTTGTGATGAGTTTATTAAGTTGTTCCACTTCTCCTGTGATAATTTTGGTAGGTGATGTTGTGAGAAATGTCAGCACCCCAGACACTTCTCCTGTTCTTCCTGGCAACCAGCGGGCTGGTATAAACCTCTGGCTAGGAATGTGCCTCGGTGGTTGAGGCAGGCCATCTTTATCCCTTATGAGGTCATTTATAGGCAGTCACTAGTGTCTTTTTCTGACGAATGATCAAGAAATCCAGTACAAATCTAATTAGCAAGAGTGAGGCTTTGTTGGCCAAGTTTGCAAAAATTGGTAGTCTGAGCCCACAAAGGAGGCTGGTTAGAGAGGGCATGCCAAACAGTTCCTCACAAGCCCTTTTTATCTTCTGATTCTCACATCCTCCCCCAGTTCCTCACTGGTTGAGTACCATGTGGTTAACAGTCTCTCCCGAACATCACCTAAGTCTTAACATTCCATCTCCTGTTTCCCAAATAGAAGATCCCCTCCCTTCTCCATTCACCCCTTCTTTTAGGTTAACTAGTAACTTCTTATCTTGGACTTTGTTCTGAAGATGGACCATTTTGAATTTTATTTCTCACAATGTGAATCTAGAAGTTTGTCCATTTCCTCTAGATTCTTAAAATATGTTAGAGCACAGTCTTTCATAGTATTCTGTTATAATACATTTGATTTCTGTTGGGTCTGTTGTGACATCTCCCAACTCATTTCTTTTTTGGGTAATTTGTTGCCCCTCCTGTTTTTCTTTTGTAAGTTTAGCCAGTGGTTTGTCAATTTTGTTGATCTTTTCAAAGAACCAGCTTTTGATTTTGTTAATTTTTTCACTTGTTCCATTCTCTAATTCATTTTGCTCTGCTCTAATCTTTATTATCTGTTTTCTTCTGGTGTCTGAGGGGTTCTTTTATTGCTCTCTCTCTACTTGTTCAAGCTGTAGGGTTAGTTCTTTGGTATGGGTCCTTTCTTCATTCCTGAAGTGTACATTTATAGAGATAAATTGACTTCTGATAACTGTTTGTGTTGTGTCCCGTAGGCTCTGGTAGGATGTGTTTTCATTCTCATTTGATTGAATAAATTTCTTTATTTCATCCTTGATTTCTTCTATAACTCATGATTTTTTTAGCAGGATTTTGTTCAGTTTCCATGAGTACAATTTTCTACCTATGTTATTTCTGCTGTCAATTTCAACTTTAATGGCTTTATGGCCTGAACGAAAGCTTTGTAACATTTCAATGGTTTGTATTTTGTTGAGACTTGCTTTATGTCCTAACACATGATCTATTCTGGAAAATGTTCCATGTGCATTGGAGAACTTGTATTTATCTGTGGATGGGTAAATAGTTCTGTATACGTTGATGAGTTCTAGCTGGTTAACTGTTGCACATACTGAGTTTTTTTCTGGATGATCTGTCCATTACTGAAAGTGGAGTGTTGAAGTCTCTTTCTATTACTGTGGCATGATTTATCTAATTTTTCAGTGTTGTCAGTGTTTCCTCAATGTATTAATACGGTCTGGTATTGGGTGCATAAATATTTACTATTGTTATGTCCTGCTTATGTATTGAATTTTTCAGCAATAAATAGTGACCATCTTTGTGCACAGTGATGGATTTTACATTAAAGTCTATTTTAACTGAGATTAGTATTGCCACTCCTCCTCTTCTTTGTATGTTGTTAGCTTGGTATATATTTTTCTATCCTTTGATTTTCCATTTGTTCATATCTTTTAATCTAAGCTGTGTTTCTTGTAAACAACATATAGACAGATCATGTCTTTTGTTCCAGCATTCCATTCTCTGTCTCTTTATTGGAGCATTCAGTCCACTTACATTCATTGCAATTACTAATAGGTATGTGTCTAGTGTTGTCATTTTGATGCTCTTATTTTTGTGTTGTTGATGTTTTTTGTGTTGCTCCTAATATTCTGTCCTGGGTCATTCTTCCTTATGAGTTGACTTTTCATCTTCTTTGGTGTTGGTTTTGTGGTTGCTGAGACTCCTGTATTATGTTTCTTGTGTTGATATGTTGCACTGTTATTTTGCTTTGTGGCTATCCCTATGGTCCCAATTAATATTTTAAGTTGAAACTAGACTTCACCTTCTGCATTTCTTTTTAATTTCCTCTCCATCTGAAACAACTGTATATAGTGTAGTATAGTCCTCTTTATAGTGTGATGATGTTATAGTTTTCATGTTAAGATCACTGGTTCCCTTTTTTTGATATTGTAGGCTTTGGTTGAGTTTTGTGAATTCTGTAACTGAGTAGGATTCTGGATGCTGTGCCCTGCATTGCCTCCTTAAGTTGATTTTTTTTTCTAAACTAAGAGCTTCTTTTAGTGTTTCTTGTAGTTTGGGTTTTACAAAGTCTCTAAGTTTCTGTTTATCTGCAAATGTCTTAATTTCATCTTTATATTTGAGAGACAGTTTTGCAGGATATATAATTCTTGATTGGAAGTTTTTGTCCTTCAAGGTTTCGACTGTGTCACCCCATTGCCTTCTTGCCAACATCGTTTCTGCCAACAAGTCAGAGGAAGGCCTATATGACTTCCCTTGGTATGTTAGCTTTGATTTAAGCTTTGCTGCCTTTAAGAGCCTCTCTTTATGATTCATTTTATTAAGCTTGATTATAAAATGTCTTGATGTCTTTTGAGGGGGGATCTAGTTTTGTGGCATTTGACAAGCATCTTGGTTATCTATGCTCTCTTCTTTCATAATTTCAGGGAATTTTTCCGTCAGCAACTCTACAACAACATTCTCTGCATTTTTGGCTATCCTTCCCTGTTCCAGAGCTCCATTTATTCATAGATTTTTTCTCTTAATAGAGTCCCACATGTTTCTTAAGTTTCTTCACTTTTCTTACTTCTTTTCTCCAATTTCTCCACATGAATGCTGGCATCAGTTGCTCTATCCTCAAGCTCACTAACTGTGGCTTCCATCTCCTCAGTTCTGCTCTTTTGGCTTTGGATTGAATTGTCTAATTCTGTAATTTTATTATTGACCTGGATTTCAGATTGTTCATGTTCCATCAGTTCAAGTAGCTTAATTTTTCATTTGTTCTGCTGCATTTTGTTTAATTTCTAGGAGGGCTGTATACATAATTCTTTTGTACTCAATCTCTGATAATTTTGGAAAGACTTCTTCATCTGGGAAGTTTTTTGGTTCTTTATTTTGGGGGTTTACCAGAGCCATGGTAGACTGTGCTACACTTGTCTGTATTTTAAGGGACTCCAAAAAACTGCTAGTTTTGAGCGGGGCACAGGATAAGGAAAGACTGTATACTAGGTTCTCCATAAGTCGGATCCAACTTGACAGCACTTGGCTTGGTGTAACAGGTTCAGACTGCAATGCAAGCTGTTCTTCTGCTTGGGCCAGATGATCCAGCAAATCCAATGTTTTTTGAAGCATCAATGGCTCATAGAGATGCTATTTGGAGACTTTAACCAAAACTAAACTCTTTCATTGTGTCCATTCTGACTCATAATGACACTAGAGGGTTTGCAAGGCTGCAATATGTATGGAAACAGACTGCTTTCCCTGTATCCCAAGGAGCAAGTGATGGTTTCAAACCACTGACTTTTTCGCTAGCAGTCAGTTGCTTCACCCACTGTAACACCATGGATTCTTTGGCAGGCCCCACTTGTTGAATTACAGTGCAGACAGTTAGGATTTTGGCACAAAGCCCTGCCATCATTTGCACTCTCCTTTTGAGAAATGACTTTTGGCTTATTATTAACCCTGAGTAGAACTGGAGGTTATGGATTGAATTGTGTACCCAAAAAATCTGTGTTGTAAATACCAACCTCTATGCCTGTGGATATAACCCCACTTCTACAACTGGTACCCAGAGTTTGAACTTCTAGCCACCTCAATTGTGGGAAAATAAATTTCTATTTGTTAAAGCCAGCACTGGATAACTAAGACAGAATTTGATATGGAGAATTGAGAGTACTGCTCTAAACAAATGCCTGTAACATAGGAGTGTTTTAGAATTGGGTAATGGGTGTAAAATGGAACAGTTTTTAAGGAGTCTAATAGTAATAGTGTAGTTTGCAATGAAGAGGCTATTGACTGAATTAAGAATGTCAAAGACATTCTAGTGAGGGCTCAGAAGAAAGGGAATAGAGCTATAAAGGAAATCTCTATTATCTTAGCGAATACAGCATCTTTAAGCAAATAGTTCACACCCCTTGGGCTTATTTGCTGGCTGTGCCCTCACCCAGCAGTGCACCATCCCAAGCACGCTGTGCTAAGTTTTCTTCACAGCAACATGTAAAAAAATCTGATGAAACAATGTGTATGAAAATATTTTGCTGGGGGAAGGCACAGTCTGCAAACAAGCACATGCATTATGTTTTATTTACATTAAGATATGGTACATGTGGTGCAAACAATAGAATGTTTGTAGAAACAGGGATGTTAAATGTTCTTCTTGTGAAGCTTTAAAAGAAAATGATAAGCATATGAGGGGATAATGGAGGAGGGGCAATGCTTTCCAAACAGTTGGAAGGAACTCGTTTGAATTGTGTTCAAACATTTGATGGGACGTAGAACTGTAAGCGATGAACTTGGAAAACTGGTAGATAAGATTTTTAGACAAGATCATAAAGGAGCTGCACGTTTTCTCCTTGTCATATACAGTAAAATGCAAGAGGAAAGAGATGGACTTAAAACAGAACTATACAAAATGAAACCAGAAATTAAAGATCTGGAAAATTTCATGGTGTAAACTAAGGACACATGTCTTAGAATTTTCACCAAGAATGTAGCTGCACAATCTTTTGTTAAGGAGATTAAGCCTGTGACTGATGGGTCTAACCAATTACTACAGCAGAAAATCCATCAACTTAAATCGAAGGGGACAGAGAAAGAACAAAAGGAAAGAACACTGTCTGCCTCTGGGAATTCTACAGGCAGGAAACAGACCAAAGGAGCTACATCTATTGCCCTTCAAAAAAAACAAAAAGACTGTCCCTGGAGCAGCTAAGAGATCAGCAGAACTGTTAGAAAGAGCACAAGAAGCAGGGCCTTCTTGGTTACAAAAGGTGGGGCAAATTTCTGCTGAATTTCAAAGGGAGGGACTATAGCGTCCAAAGTTTCAAAGACATGAATCTTCTTCAGCTCAGTTCTAAAGTGTAGACCTGCCATTAAGATGTGCCCGGGGAATGAGGTCACCACCCAGAGCTAAGGGGGAAGGCCATCTATACTCAAGGAAGTTGGGCAACTAAGGCAGAGGGAACAGAGTTGCTGTCCCAGAGGGCACATGCCTTAGTCAGCTAGTACTGTTCTGACAGAAACACCAAAAATGGATGCCTTTAACTAAGAAAGATTTATTCTTAAATAGTCCAGTAGTCTAGAAGTCCAAATTCAGGGTTCTAGCTCCAGGGTAACACACTCTCTCTGTGTTGGCTCTGGAGAAAGGTCTTTGCTCTGCATCAGTCTTTCTTTGGTCTGAGAGCATCTTGGAGCAGGAACCTCAGGAGTGAAGGACACCCTCTGCTCTCAGTGCTGTGTTCATGATGGCATAAGATCCCCAACTTTCTGGTTGCTTCTCTTTCCTTTTATCTCTTTTACGATAGAAAGTGGTGTAAGCCATCCTCCAGGGAAACTCCTTTTGCAATGGAGCAGGATGGTGACCTTAGGAAGGGTGTTATAGCTCCAACTTAATCTTCTGCAATATAACTCAGTCTATTAAGCACAGGCAGAGATTAAGATTTACAGCACAGGAAAACCACAAAGTGGGAGTAATCACAAAATACTGAGGCTCATGGCACAGCCAAATTGCTATGCATATTTCTGGGGGGACACAATTCAATCCACGGAAGATAGGGCTAAAGCCCTGGGCTGAAAGACTTCCATCAAGAATTCAGAGGGCATGGCTGGCACCTAGAATCTGGAACGCAAGGCCATTGCCTAGATAGTGTCAGAGAACAGAGAATTATTTTCAAGGCTTGATGGCTAATACAAATTTTTCTGCTGGGTTTTGGACTTGCTTGGTGCTTCTTTCCCTCCAGTTCTCTCATTTGCAATGGAAACTTCTATCTTGCACCAGTCCCAACATTGTACCACGGAAGCAAATATCTTGTATTTTCGATTTTACAGGTTTGTAGACGAAGAGTAATTTTGTCTCACGATGGAATTTAGAATTGATTTAAGACTTTTAGGATGATATGATGAGATAAAAAGTGGTGCAGGCCACACCCCAAGGAAACTTCCTTTGCATTGGATCAGGGGTGTGACCTTGGTAAGGATGTCACAATCTCACCCTTATCTTCTTCAACGTAATCCAAATTTACCTCATTAACCAGAAGCAGAGATTAGGATTTACAACATATAGAAAAATCAATCACAAAATGGAGGAGAAACACACAATAGTGGAAATTATGACCCAGCCAAATTGATACACACATTTTGGGGGCAACATAATTCAATCCATGATACCCTAATACCTCACCCTTCCTCATGGTCATCTGACAGCAACCTGGTGGCAGATTGGAACCAATTCCATCATGGAAAGGACAATGTTTTATTCTTAATGGAATAGGCACTCTCTGGATACAGATTGCCTTCCTTGTATGACTGCCTCCTGTCAAAACTACTGTCTGTGAATTCACAAAATACTTAATCCACCATCATGTGTCCCACATAGCAGTGCCTCATATCTAGGGACTCACTTCTCAGCCTATGAAGTTTTACAGTGAATCTATGTTCATGGAATTTACAGGTCTTGCCATGTTTCCCATCTTCAAGAAACAGCTGGTTAATAGAATGATGGAATGGCTTTTATTAAAGGCACAAGTTAGAGCCCCAGCTATGTGGCAATAATTTGTAGGACTGGGGAAATGCTCTCCAGAAAGTTGTATATGCTCTAAACCAGCATCCAATACATGGTGCCATTTTTCACCATAGCTAGGATTCCAAGGTCCGGGGATCAAGAACTGGAATTGAAAGTGACACCACTCACTATTGCCCCTGGTGACCCACTTGCAAAATTTTTGTTTCTTGTCCCTACAATCCTATGTTATTCAGATCCAGAAGTCTTTGTTTGAAAGAGGAGAATGCTGTTACCTGTAGACACATCACTGATTCCATTTAACTAGAAGTTAACAAAGCCTCCTGGCCATTCTGGGTTCCGTATGCCTCTGGATCAATAGGCAAAGAAGGGAGATACCATACCGACTGCTGTGATTGATTCTGCTTACCAAGAGGAAATGGGATTGATATCTCATAATGGAGGTAAAGAAGATGCCTACAATACAGGAAATCCCTTGGAATGTCTCTTAGCACTACCATGTCCTGTTATTAAAATCAATGAAAAGTTACAGAAGCCCAGTTATGACATGACGGCTAACAGCCCAGACCTTTGAGGAATGAAGGTTTGGATCACTTAGATGTCAAAGAACCATGACTAGGTGTGGTGATTGCGAGTGTAAAAGGAATTTTGAAATGGATAGAGAAGAGTACATGTAGTTTTAAATAAAAGTTACAATCATGAATAGTCACAGAAACAAGGACTGTAACTGTGTAAGTATCTCTTCCTTTTTTATTATGTGTATATTTGTATGTGTGTGTATGTATGTGGCAATTGTTTTTGTTTTCTTCCCTCCCTTATAAAAAACATAAGGCGTAAACAGAGCCAGCATGTTTTCAATTGTATGTATATTAGTATCATATTAGGTGCAAGTATGATGTTATAATTGTCTTTATTTAGGGATTGTGTATGGTAAAAGGAGACGTGTATCAATGCTAAAATGACAAGTGTAATACTGTGATGGTTAATGTTATGTGTCAATTTGGTTAGGCCACGATTCCCAGCATTTTGTAATTATTCTCCATTTTGTGATCTGATGTAATTGTCTTCTATTTTGTGGTATTGTATAATTATCCTCCACTTTGTGTGCTGTAAATCCTAAACCTCTCTATGTTAATGAGGTAGGATTAGTGTGTGGTGTATCTTGACTCATATCTTTACTGAAGGTCATGACACAAGTCACTACCTTACTCAAGTATCTCATGTAAGAGAATTCTCCTTAGGGAAAATCTCATTACTTGTGCATATATGTATATATATATATATGTATATATGGTGTTTGCATATATGAGTCGGATCCGACTCGATGGCACTTGGCTTGGCTGGCATATATATAGATACTCTCCTAGAGTCGCCATGAGTCAGATCCGACTGGACGGCACTTGGCTTGGCTGGCAAAACTCACTCTTGTTCTGGATTCTGCATCTAGTTTGTCATCATCTGGCCTCTGATTTTTTTGGACTTCAGCCAGCATCCAGCCTTCTGACCTACCAACCTCTAGAGCCCTGTGTACCCACATGCTTTCACCTGACCTACAGTTTGGGATGTGAAATCTCTTGGTTTTTTGTTTTTTTGTTTGTTTGTTTTGTAGTTTATATTTTTAATTTAAACACATGGAAATCTTTCCATTACTAGCATGTACAGAATTGTCTAATTTCTTTAACAGGGTAGTGTAACATGCAAATAGTAAGTGTACAATTTTAAGATACTACTTGGTGAATTATCGTAAGGTAAAAATGCATTTGCAACCACTCCTCAGATCAAAACATAGATCAAAGAATACTACCAGCATTCCAGAAGCCCCTCTCTTCTCCTTCCCAATTGTTACCTCTGTGACTATCTTGATTTCCAACAAGTCAAGAACTTTCTTTTTTTGTCATAATTTTTTATTTTTATTTTTTATTAAAGAAAAAAATGAAAGTGTACATACTCTGTGCTTACAATATTGGGTTAAGAGAGGAGGAGTACACAAGTTGTGTCTAAGTCCCATTAATACTGATCTTCTTACTAATGTGTATTGTCACCAATTTCACCCTACCAAATTTCTAACACTTATCTAATCTAAACCCTCGCCCCTTGCCTTCCCACCCTCCCATCGTCCTCACCCTTATAGCCGTCAAAGAGTCTTTTCTATTATGTGTGAGTGTGCTTTAAGTTTTTATCGTAGGGGTCTCATGTAATAATTGTCCTTCTGTCACTGACTGGTTTCAGTCAACATAATGTCCTCCAGTTGAGACCAAATTGAGAGATGTTTCCTGCAATCATCATTGTTCTTTATCAGTGTATAGTACTCCATGGAGTATATATACCAAAGTTTACCCATCCATTCTTTTGTTGTTGGGCATCTGGGTTGATTCCAACATTTTGGTATCATGGACTGTGCTGAGATAAACATTCATGTGCATGTAGCAGTTGGTGTGAATGGCTTTGATTTTGTAGGATATATTCTGAGTAGAGGAATTACTGGGTCAAATGGTATATCTATATCCATTATTTTAAGGTAATGCCAAATTCCCTTCCAAAGAGGTTGCACCATTCTGCAATCCCACCAACAGTGAAGGAGAGTTCCAATCTCTTAACAGCCTCACCAACATTCATTGTTTTGTGTTTTTTGGATCATGGCCAGTTTTGTTGGGGTGAGGTGGTATCTCATTGTCGTTTAGATTTGAATTTGTTTAATAATGAATGATCATGAACATGTCTGCATGTGTTTTTTGGCTGCCTGGACCTCCTCTTTAGAGAAGTGTCTGTCCATCTCCTTTGCCCATTGCTTAATTGGATGATTTGTCTTTTTCTTATTGATATTTTGTAGAACCTTATAGATTATGGAGATCAGGCGTCAGTCTGACATAGACTGGCCAAATGTTTTTTCCCATTCTGTAGGTGGTCTTTTAATTCTTTTGATGAAGTCTTTGGATGAGCAGAAGTGTTTGATTCTTATTAATTCCCATTTATCTATTTTCTCTTCTGATGAATGTGTTTTGTTTGTCAGATTTTGAAGTCTGTCTACATCGAGTACTAAAATGTCCATTGTTGATCCTGTCTTATCTTGGATGAGCTTTATTGTTTTAGCTTTTATATTCAGGCCTTTTATCCAATTTGAGTTGATTTTTGTATAAGGTGTGAGATATGGGTCTTGTTTTAATTTTTTGCAAATGGATATCCAATTATGTCCGCACCATTTGGTAAAGAGACTGTTCTTACCCCAGTTCAAAATGTTAGGACCTTTGTCAAATATCAGCTGTTCATCAGACGATAGTGCCATCTCTGGGGTCTCTACTTTGTTCCATTGGTCTGTTTGTCTCTTTTTGTACCAATGTCAGGCTGTTTTGACTACTGTGGCAGTGTAATAGGTTTTAAAGTCAGGTAGTGAGAGGCCTCCAAGCATGTTCTTCTTTTTCAGTGGTGCTTTACTTATTCGGGGTTTCTTCCTCTTCCAAATAAAGCTGATAATTTGTTTCTGCATCTCATTAAAAAAGGTTGCTGGAATTTGTATTGGGATTGCATTATATAAGTAGAGTGCTCTGGGCAAAATAAACATTTTCACAACATTGAGTCTTCCTATCCATGAGCAGGGCAGATTACTCCACTTATGTAAGTCCCTCCTAGTTTCTTACAGCAATGTCTTGTAGTTTTCTCTGTAAAGATCTCTTATTTCTCTAGTTAGATTTATTCCTAGGTATTTTATCTTCTTGGGGGCTATAGTAAATGGAATTGATTTGTTGATTTCTTCATTAATAATTTCATTGTTGGTATAAAGGAATCCTATTGATTTAGTTATGTTTATCTTGGATCCCGATACTTCATCGAATTCTTCTATTAGCTCTAATAGTTTACTTATGGATTTCTTTGGATTCTCTGTATAAACAATCATATCACCTGCAAAGAGGGAAATCTTTACATTCAGTGCCAATACGGATAGCCTTTATTTCTTTGTCTTGTCTAATTGCTCTGGCTAGAACTTCTAGCACAATGTTGAATAGAAGTGGTGAGAGCAGGCATCCTTGTCCAGTTCCCGTTCTCAAAGGGAATTCTTTCAGTCTTTCACTATTCAGGATGATGAAAGCAGTTGGCTTTGCATAGATGCTATTGATTATATTGAGGAATTTCCCTTTTATTCCTATTTTTCTGAGAGTTTTAAGCATGGATGGATGTGGAACTTTGTCGAATGCCTTTTCTGCATCAATTGACAAAATCAGGTCATTTTTATCTTTTGTGTTATTAATATAGTTGATTACATTAATTGTTTTGTGATGTTGAACCAGCCTTGCATCTCTGGAATGAAACCAACTTTATCATGATGAATTATTTTTTTTATATGCTGTTGAATTCTATTGGCTAGAATTTTGTTGAAGATTTTTGTATCTAGATTTATGAGTGATACTGGTCTGTAATTTCCTTTTTCTGTGGGATCTTTCCCTGGTTTTAGTATCAGGGTTATTCTGGCTTCATAGAAGGAATTTGGAAGCATTTCATCCCTTCCTATGGTATGAAATAGCCTCATTAGTATTGGAGTTAATTCTTCTCTAAAAGTTTGGTAGAATTCTCTGGTGAAGCAGTCTGGGCCAGGCCTTTTTTTTAGTTGGTAGATTTTTGATGACTTCCTCAATCTCTTCCTTTGTGATAGATTTATTAAATTGATATATTTCTGCTTGTGATAGTCTTGGTGAGTCATATGAATCTAGAAATTTGTCCATTTCCCCCAGGTTTTCAGACCTGTCAGAGTAGAGCTTTTATTCTGTTTTATTTGTATTCTGTTATGATATATGTCATTTCAGATGGGTCTGTTGTAACATCTCCCAACTCATTTCTTAATCGCGTTATTTGTATCTTCTGGTGTTTTTCTTTTGTAAGTTTATCCAATGGTTTATCAATTTTGTTGATCTTTTCAAAGAACCAGTTTTTGGTTTCGTTAATTTTTTTGATTGTTTTTCTATTCTATAATTCATTTAGTTCTGCTCTAAGCTTTATCATCTGTTTTCTTCTGGTGCCTGAGGGGTTTCTTTGTTGCTCTCTTTCTACTTGTTCAAGCTGTGAGGTTAATTCTTTAATTTATGCTCTTTCTTCTTTCCACAAGTGTGGATTTATAGAGAGAAACTGACCTGTGAGCACTACTTTTGCTGTATCCCATAAATTCTGGTAGGATGTGTTTTCATTCTCATTTGAATCCATAAATTTCTTTAATGTGTCTTTAATTTATTTTATAACCCAAGGCTTTATGAGCAAAGTGTTGTTCAGTTTCCACAAGTTGGAATTTTCACCTATGAATCTTCTGTTATTGATTTCAACTTTTATAGCTCTTTGGTCTGACAAGGTACTTTGCAATAAATCAATGTTTTGGATTTTATGGAGAATTGTTTTATGACCTAACATATGGTCTATTCTGGAGAATGTTCCTTGTGCTTTGGAGAAGAAGTTATATTTATCTGTTGATGGATGAAAAGATCTGTATATGTCAATAAGGTCAAATTGGTTGATTGTTGTAATAAGATCTTCTGTATGTTTACTGAGCTTTTTTCTGGATGATCTATCCTTAACTGAAAGGGGAGTGTTAAAATCCCCAACTATTATTGTGGAATGATCAATCTCATTTTTCAGTGTTGTCAGTATTTGTTCAATGTATTTAGGTGCTTTGGTATTGGGTGCATAAATATTTAATCTTGTTAAATCTTGCTTGAGTATTGAACCTTTCAGCAATAAATAGTGACCATCCTTGTCCATCATAGTGGATTTTACATTAAAATCTATTTTATCTGAGATTAATGTTGCCACACCTGCTCTTTTTCGTGTATTATTAGCTTGATATATGTTATTCCAGCCTTTAATTCTCAGCTTGTTCTTATCTTTAAGTCTAAGATGTTTCATGTAAGCAACATATAGATGGGTCATATAAATGGCCAGTGGATCTTGTAGTCATACAAATCAAGGGAAGCCTACAGCCCAACAATTAACCCACAGATTTAGGAATCCCAGACTTCACATACAAGTTCTGACAATTAAGTTTTTTAACTTGCCATCATGAGCTTAAGTTGACAGCACTGTATAAACAATTTGATAAACTTTCATAACTTTGGTATGTCAGTGTCTCAGGGCTGTGTTCATGCCAACATGTGGTGGTGTCTTGCTGAAAGGTGTTCACTATTTTTGTTGCATGTTTTTGTGTGCCTTCTGAAGAAAGCCAAAGCTTGAATTAGAGCAATGAACAAACATTAAATTTCTTGTCAAATCCAGCAAAAGTGGAAGTGAAAACAGGAACATGCTAATCCAAGTTTATGGAGACAATACCATGAAGAAAACTGTAGTGTACAAATGGATTAAATATCTTTCTGAGGGGAGACAAAGTGTCACTGATGAATAGAGGCAGGATGGTTGTTAATGAGCAGAACTGACAAAAACACTGCAAAAATTCATTTAATTGTATGTCAAAATCATCAGCTGACTATGAGTACTATAGCAGACCAAGTAAATATTGATAGAGAAACAGGAGAATCTTAACACTAGAAATGTGTGTGTAAAAATGATCCCAGAGAAGCTTCCCAATGAACAAAAGCAAAGAATAGTTGAAGTTTGCCAAAACCTCTTGGAGAGGAAAGATGATGTTTTGGGCTGTGTCATCACTGGTGATGAAACATGGGTGTACAAAGGAACTCCCGACACAAAGCATCAGCATGCACGATGGAAGTTAGTCAGTACTCTGTAACCAAACAAAAGTTCCATCAGTCCAAATCAAGAGTCAAAAAGACATTGCTAACCTTTTTGGTATGAGAGAAATTGTTCCTTACGAAATGGTACCAACTGGATAAACAGTTAACCAAGTTTACTATCTGGAAATGCTGAAAAGGCTTCATGAAAAAGCTATACAAAAATTACCAGAACTCTTCACCAACAACTCATAGCTCTTGCAATTCAACAGTGCATCAGCACACATGGCAGCATCCGTGTGAAAGTTTTTCATCAGTAAACAAATAACTGTATCAGAATACCCTACATAGTCACCTGACCTGTCCTCTGAGGACTTTTCCTTACTGGAAGATAAAGGAAGACATTTTGATGACATTCAGGGCATCAAGGGTAATGCAGTGACAGCTCTGATGGCCATTCCAGAAAAAGAGTTCCTAAATTGCTTTAAAGGGTAGACTAGGCTCTGGTGTTGGTGCATAGCTCCCCAAGGGAGTACTTCAAAGGTGACCGTAGTCATATTTAGCAATGAGGTATGTAGCACTTTTTCTAGGATGAGTTCACAAACTTTCCTGTCAGACACTGTATTTATGAGCTGTATATATGGAAACTTTGGTGGCATAGTAGTTAAGTGCAATAGCTGCTAACTAGCTAACCAGAAGATTGACAGTTCAAATCCATGAGGTGCTCCTTGGAAACTTTATGGGGCAGTTCTACTCTGACCTATATGATTCCTATGAGTTAGAACTGACTCAACAGCAGTAGGTTTGGCTTTTTGGTGTATACACAGAGAGAGAAACCACCATTCATCTATCAGTTTCTTGTACTGTGGTGGCTTGTGTATTGTTATGATGTGAAAGATATCAATATTTCTAATATCAACAGGGTCACCAATGTTGGATAGGTTTCAGAAGAGCTACCAGACTAAGACACACTAGCAAGAAGGACCTGAAAATCTGCTTCTGAAAAAAATGAAAAGGAAAAAATTATGATCAATATTCTAGGCATCACTGAGCTGAAATAGATTGGTATTGGCCATTTTGAATCAGAAAATCATATGGTCTACTTTGCCAGGAATGACAAGTTAAACTGAAAACATTGGTGACAAACTGAAGAAGAACAGTATCACATGTATCATGAAAAAACACATTTCAAGACCTATCTTGAAGTATAACACTGTCAGTGATGGGATAATATCCACATGTTCAAAGAATACCAGTTAATATGACTATTATTCAGATTTATGCAACCATACTTTAAGGCCAAAGATGAAGAAATTGAAGTATTTTTTTAGCAATTTCTGTAGTCTAAGATTGATCAAACATGCAGTCAAGATGCATTCACAATTACTGGTAGTTGGAATGCAAAAATTAGGAACAGCAAGGATCAGTAGTTGGAAAATCCTGCTTGATGATAGAAATGACACTTGAGATCACAGGTCAGACCAACAAATTCTACACAGCAAATGCCATTTTTCAACAACATAAACAGTGGCTATACAGAAGGATGTGGCTAGATTGAATGCACAGGAATCTATTCAACAGCATCTGTGGAAAAAGACAATGGACAAGCTCAAATCCGAACTGCTGACCTTTCATTTAGCACTATGCCACTAGAGTTTCTGCAAACATCTTAGGAGGTGGCAAATGCTTAAGAACTAACAGTACTGAAGAAAGAAGTCCAAGCTAAACTGAAGATGTTGGTGAAAAGCTGGCTCCAGGAAACTACAGAATACCAATTGAGACAATTGAAAAACACATAAAGTGCTAGAGGTGTTCATCTGTCTATGTTATTAACTTGGAAGATAAGGAGATATGAAGATATATAAAGATACAGAGATATGAAGATAGGGAGATCCATCTCTGTGCCCATTCCAAGAAAAGATGAACTAATCAAAAAGTGGAAATTATCGAACACTACCATTAATACCACATACAAGTAAAATTTTGCTGAAGATCGTTCAAAAATGATTGCCACAGAACATTGACAGTGTACCGGCAAAACTTCAAGCTGGATTCAGAAGAGGAAGTAGAACGAAGGATACTGTTGCTGATGTCAGATGAATCTTAGAGGAAAACAGATAATTCTAGAAATATGTTTACTTGTGTTTTATTGATGATACAAAGACATTTGACTGTGTGGCTCATAGAAAATTATGGATAACATTGCACAGAATGAGAGTTCTGAAACACTTAACTGTGCTCATAAGAAGCTTGTACATAGACCAAGAGGCAGTTGCTTCAGCAGAACCAGAAAATACTGCACAGTTCAAAGTTAGGAAAGGTATGTGTCAGGGTTTTTCACTGTAATTATTCTATCATTGTGCTAAGAAAATTATAGAATCTGGACTAAATGAAGGAGAATGGGGCATAGGATTTGAGGAAGACTCATTAACAACCCGCAGTGTGTAGATTAAACAATCTTGCTTGCTGAAAGTGTAAAGGACTTGAAGCACTAATTGAAGAAAATCATAGACTACAGTCTTTAGGGTGGATTACTCTCAACATAAAGAAAACAAAAATCCTCACAACTGGACCAATAAGCAACACTGTGATAAATCAATCAATAAACACCCATGTAAGAAGCAATCAAGAAACCAAATAATGTATTGCATTGGGGAAATCTACTGCAAAAGCCCTCTTAAAAAGCCAAAAATTCACTTTTCAGGCTAAGGTACAACTGATCGAAGCTATGGTGTTTTAAGTACCCTCATATGTATAAGAAAGCTGGACAAAGATTAAGGAAGACCAAAGAACTAATGCCTCTGAATTATAATGAAGATAATTCAATATAGTGGAAACTGCCAAAAGAATGAAAAAGTCTGGTAGAAGTACAGCCAGAATACTCCTTAGAAACATATACCTTGGAAGAAATCAAACTTCAAAATCCACCTACAAGCACAAACTTCTGACACTTATCAGGGGAGATCAGTCCCTGGAGGACATCATGGTTGGTAAAGTAGAGGGTCAACAAAAAAGAGGAAGATCCTAGTGGAGATGGACTGACAACATGACTGCAACAATGAGCTCCAGCATAACAACAGTTCTGAGAATGGTGCAGGATCAGGAGTATTTTGTTTTGTTGTACATGGCATCACAGTGAGTCAGAATCAATAACAATGACACACATACGCATATCCATTTCATTGATTTTGCTTCTCTAGAGAACACAGCCTAAGACAAATTCTGACAGCCAAGCCAAGAGAAAAATTAAGTACACAGAAAAAACAAAATTATTAACAGCTCTCTTCTCATCAGAGAGAAAGAATACCAAAAGAAAGTGGAATGACAAATTCAAAGTACATTAAGGAAAAAAAATGAAACTATTCTATACTAGTTGATAGTTCATCAGTGAAACAGTTCTTCGAAAGCAAAGTTAGGATAAAGGCATTCCGTGATCAAGATACACAAAGACTGGAAAGATGCATTGCTAGTATGCCTTTGCTGTAAGATACAGTAAGTACTCCAGAAAGAAATAAGATGACAATAGACAATAACCTAAACCCACAGTTTACCACTGAAAATGATAAACATAAGAAAAAACATAAACATGTTTGGGAGTGTGTATATGCATGTGTGTGTTTCTAGCAAGTACGGATTATGTCTGCCTTTGGTCAATTTCCAGTGCTTTGAAGTGATTGATTTTGACATTTTCCCTAGTATTATACTTGAGTGTTGAGCCAAGAAATCACTCACACATACTCATAATCAGCAGTCCCTTCCCCAAGCCCACATTCCTTCTTAAATCCACTCCAATCAGGTTTTCAGTTTTACCACAGCAACAAAACTGTTCTTGAAACATTAGTAATAATCTTCATGTTGCCAGATTCACTGGCCAGTTATCTGGCTTTAACTGTTAATAATGTTTAATGCAGTTAATCACTCACTTCTTTTTCTTCATCTGGCCTCCAAGATATCACTGTTTCTTGATTCTCATGTTGTCTAACAGCCACTTCACCTCAACCTCCTTTGATAACTCTCTGTTATCTTCCATATCCTGAGGGGTAGACTGCCTCAGAGTTCTGACCTCCTTCCTAGCTCTCTCTATAAAGATACTCTACAGCAATGAATCTACATTTATATTGACAACTCCCAATTTCAGGACTTCAGTCCTGAACACTTCTCTTAACTGGATTAATGAAGGCATCCCAGACCCCAAATTAACAAACTCAGTGCTGTTCAATTGATTCTAACTCATAGCAACCCTGTAGGACATGTAGTTTCAAAAGAGCAGCTGGTAGATTTGAACTACTGATCTTTTGGCTAGCACCTGAGTACTTAAACACTATGCCACCAGGGCTCCTTCTCAAACTTAAGATATAAAAAATCATTTTTTTTTCTCTTCCAGACTTTGTTCATATAATGTGTTTGTCCTATCAGCATATAAATCTCAATTTGTACAATTGGCTTTAAGTAGCCAAAAACATGAGTCATTCTTCAACTCACTTTGTAAAAAACATATTCAAATGTGATCTCATCTCATCACCTACACTGGTACTGCCATGGTCTAGGGCAAAATCATATGTCACCTTTGTCATTACAACAGCCCATTAACTTGTCTCTTGGATTTTAATTCCTGTCCTTCTACAGCAGCAAGAATTGTTGTTGCTTGTAGTTGCTGTCTAGTCAGTTCCAACTCACAGTGACGGTAGGAGGTTTGACAATTAAGTTTGCAAACTCATCCCAGGAAAAGTGCTACATACCTTATTGCTGAATACAACTAATGTCACCTTTGAAGCACTCCCTTTGGGAAGCTATGCAGTGATGTCAGTGACTACTAGACCCTTCAAAGCAATTTTTGAACTCTTTTTCTGGAGTGGCCATCAGAGCTGTTGTCATATTACCCTTGATGTCCTGAATACCATCAAAATGTCTGTATTTCAACATTTCCTTTATCTTTGGGTAAGGAAAAAAGTCATGGGGTGGGGGAGAGCCAGATCAGCTATGTAGGCAGGATGTTCCAATACAGTTATTTGTTTACTGACTAAAAACTCCCTCACAGACAACTATACAATTAAGTTCATGAATTTGCCACTGTGCCACCATGTACAATGGCCATTCCAGAAAGAGTTCTCTACATTCATGTGGGTATTCTCAAGGTTGCATTTCAGCTCTCATTGATTATTTGAACAAGTTGTCTTTCAGCTTGAACTTGCACATGAGGTAATTGATAGTCTTTTCCACAGTCAGCCCCTGTACTTGTTCTGAGTGATAGTACTGAACTTTTCTATCATCTTTCCACAGACATAGTCAATATGATTCCTGTGTACTTCATCCAGTGAGGTCCATGTGTATAGTCACCATTCATGTTAAAAAATATTTAAAAAAAAAGATATGCAATATAGAGATCACTGGTCTTGCAAAATTCAGTCATGTAACCTCCAGCATCTTGTCTATCACCAAAGTCATATTCCAACTACCAATCCTTCTTTGTTTCCACCTTTTTCATTCCAATCACCAGCAATTATCAATGCATCTTGATTGATGAATTTCAAACTGCAGAAGTTGGTAGAAATTTTCACTTTCTTCATCTTTGACCTTAGTAATTGGTGCACAGATTTGAATAGTTGTGTTAACTGGGGTTACTCATAGTTCTGTAGATGTTGTCCTATCACTGATAGCATTGTATTTCAGGATAGATATTGATGTACTGTTTTTGGTGATAAATGTAATGTCATTCTTCTTCAAGTTGTCTTTCCTAGCATAGTAGACCATAAGATTTTTCTCATTCAAATTGTCTAGTATCAGTCTGTTTCAGCTCATGAATGCCTAGGATATAAATGTTTATGTACTCCATTTCATTTATGATGACTTTCAATTTTCCTAGATTCATGTTTCATATATTCCACTTTCCAATTATTAATGGATGTCTGCAGCTGTTTTTTCTTATTTTGAGTTGTGTCACATCAGCAAATGAAGCTCCCAAAAGTTCCACTCCATTCATATTACTAAAGTCAACTCTACTTTGAAGAGACAACTCTTCCCCATTAACGCTTTTTGTTCCTTCTAACCTGAGGGACTCATCTTCTTACACTTCATCAGTGTTCTGTTGCAATTTATAAGGTTTGCATTGGCTAATTATTTTCCTAGAAGTAGACCACCATGTACTTCTTCCTTACCTGTCTTAGTCTGGAAGCTCTGTTGAACCCTGTCTGTGAATGGTGACCTTGCTAGTATTTGAATACCGGTTTCACAGCTTCCAATGTCACAGCCACACACAAGCCCCCACAGTAAGACCAACTAACAGACATGATAAGCAATAGTTTCTTAAAGGCTTCCTGAATTTTAATCTTGCTCTTCTATATTTTATAGCAGTAGAAGTACTTCTTTTAAAACTTAAATCACATTATGTTATTCCATTGCTAAAATTTTCACCTGAAGTAAAAGCCATATTAGAAAATTTCATCAAATCACAAAATGAAGGACAGTCTCATGATACCGTGAATCATGCCTTGGCCACATTGACCCATATTTTAGGAGAACATAATTCAATTCATAACAAACCAAAACAAAAACAAACAAAATAAACCATTACAGGACAATATCCCTTATGAGACAGAAGCAAAAATCCTCAACAAAATGCTAGTGAACACAATCAAACAGCATTATGAAAAAAGTTATATACACCATGTTTTAGTCAGCTAGTGCTGCTCTAACAGAAATACTACAGAGTAGATGGCTCTAACAAAGGAAGGTTTATTCTTACATGGCTTTAACAAAGTAAGGTTTATTCTCACACAGTCCTGTAGGCTACAAGTCCCAAATCAGGATGTCTGCTCCAGGGGAAGGCTTTCCCCCTTGTCAGCTCTAGAGGAAAGTCCAGTATTGCATCAGTCTTTGTCCAGGGAGCATCTTGGCTGACAAACCTCAGGTCTGAAGGACGTGCTGTTTTCCTAGTGCTGCTTGCTTGATGGTATGAGGTTCCCAATTCTCTGCTTGCTTCTCTTTTCTTTTATTTCTTGTAGGATGGACAAATTAAGGGTGAGGCAAGCCATACTCCAGGGAAACTCCCTTTACAGTGAAGGAGGGAGGTAATCTTATGAAGGGATTTACAGTCCCACCCTAATCCTTTAACATACAGCACAGGGAAATCACAAGACAATCACAAAATACTGGGAATCATGGCCCAGCCACATGGCTACACATATTTTGGGGGGGGGGATACAATTCAATCCATAACACACCATGACCAGTGGGATTTATTTCATTAGTGCAAAGATGATTCAACATTAGAAAATTAATCAATGCAATACAGCACATCAATAGAACAAAGGAAGAGAACCACATGATCATCTCTATGGATGTAGAAAATCATTTGATAAAATCCAACAACGTTTTCTTGATGAAAACTCTCAATAATACTGGAAGAGAATTTTCTCAGTATTATTCAAGGAATATATGAAAAATAAAAGCCAATGTTATACTTAATGGAGAAAGATTGAGAGCTTTCTTCTTGAAATCAGTAACTAGAAAAGAGTGCCTACTCTCACCACTTGCATTCAGTATTGTATTATAAATTCTAGCCAGAGCAGTAACACAAGAGAAGCAAATACCAAGTATCCACATTGGAAAAGAAGGAGTAAAATTATCTCTGTTTATGAATGATGAGTTCCTATATATAGAAAACCCAAAGAATACACAAGAAACATTATACAGCTAATGAAGAAATTTAGCAAAGCTGTAGAGTATAAGGTCAACAAATAAAAATGAATTTGGTTTCTACACAACACCAATGATGAATATTAAAGAAAAATTAACAAGTTTGCTTACAATAGCATTAAAGAGAAGAAAATATCTAAGAACAAATTTAACCAAGGCTACGAAAGACTTATACAATGAAAATTTTAAAACACTGATGGAAAAGATTAAGCCAAGCCAAGTGCAAGATTAAAGATGACTTATATAAATGAAAAGAAGTTCTACATTCATAGGTTGAGGCTTAATGTCATTAAGATGTTAATATCACCTAAAGAGATCTATATATTCAATGCAATCCTGATCAGAATTCCAAAGCCTGCTTTTTAGAAATGGAAAAATTAGTCCTCAACTTTACATGGAACAGTAGCAGGCCCTAAATAGGTTAAAAAATGATGCAGGAGAACAAAGGAGAAAGACTCTCGCTTCCTGATTTTATAAAATATATTATACAGCTAAATATCGTACAGTAATCAAACAACCTCGAACTGGCATAACAACAGACAGACCAAAGGAACAGAACTGAGGATCCAGAAATAAACTCACACATCTACAGTTAGTTGGATTTTTACAGGGGTTGTGAAGTTATTCAATGGGGAAAGAAGAGACTCTTCAATAAACGATGTTGGGAAATGAGATTTCTGAAAGCAGAAGAATAAAACAGGACCTATGCCTCATGGTGTACACAAGCACAAATTCAAAATGGATTAAAAACCTAAATGAGAAAACTAACACAGTTGAGGTCTTAGAAGAAGATGCAGGGGTAAAGATGTCAAATGTAGCTTTTAACAATGGATTCTGTAATAACAAAAGTACAAACAGCAAAAGATAAAATAAATAAATGGGACTTGTCTTCATCATCTGATACTGCTCTAACAGAAATACCACAAGTGGATGGCTTTAAAAGGAAAAACTTAACTTTGTCAGATTCCAGTAGCCTGAAAGTCCAAATTCAGGACATCAGCTCCAGAGGAAGGCTTTTTCTGCTGGCTCTGGAGCAAGGTCCTTGTCATCAGTCCTCCCCTAGACTGGGAGCTTCTTATGCACAGGGAACTTGGATCCTTTTCCAAAGGATGCTCTCTGTTTCCAGCACTTGTTTCTTGATGGTTTGAGACCCCCAACTCTCTTCTTGCTTCCCTTTCCTTTATATCCCAAAAGATTGCCTCAAGGCACAACCCAATCTTACAAACTGAGTCCTGCCCCACCAAGGTAGCTGCCACCCTTCCTCACTCATTAACATTGTATGGCAGGATTTGCAACACGGAAGAACATCACACAATACCAGGAGTTAAGGTCTAGCCAAATTACTACACACATTTTTGGGGGACACAGTTCACAATCTGTAACAGGACTTCATAAAAATTAAATCATTTTCTTCATAAAGATTTACTGAGGAGATGGCCTAAGATTACAGCTAATTCACACAAACTATGCCCTCCTTGTACAGCAAAGGGCAGTTACAGAAGACAACCTGGCAACCCAGAACAGTAAACAAAATGATGAAGAATTCGACTGAGCACTGAAGGAAACGAGAAACTGAACAAAAAGAGTGAAAAGGAACTACGGACTACAGACATCCTGTCAGACAGCCCAGTGCACTGTGGTGACCTTGGGACAAAGCAAACAGTGTTCCTATGTGAAAAGCACAAGAAGGCAACATAATGCAATCACAACAGAAGACAGAGAAATTGTGTAGTGAAACTTGGAGCAAAGGAAGGTGAGGTGAACATGAAATGAATTTAAGGAAGTACAAAGAGGTGAGAACACAGGGATCTAGACAACCACAGATCAAGGAGGGAGATAGAAAATAAGGACACAACTACCTACTAGCAGTAATCCCTAATTACTTGGATGACTGGTACTAGCAGAGTAGAAAATCCTTGGAGTTGCAAGCTAGAAACACTCACCCAACCAGAATGTAGACAATGCCCACCCTTCAGCCTTGGCCATGGCTGGATCCTGATTTCTGACTGCATTTTGTGGGCAGTGTCCCGGTAATCACAGCTGAGACTGGGAGAACATATCCTCGTATGCCACCTTTGCACTTTCCCAGTGATCTGTGATGTGCCCTACTTACCCAACTCCATACAAATGAAAAATAAGTAATAGTATACACTCTTGTCCTGTTGACCTGTAACCAGAGGCCCACACTTGTCACATCCATTCCAGTGCTGACCCACTTACTCAACAATCCTCAGCATGCACACCCACTCCATTGGACCTGCATCTGGAGGCTTGCACCCACTCCCTTCACCCACGTGCTGTCTCACCCAACCAGCAATTGATAGCTCATACTTTCACCACTAGACTAGTGACCAGAAGCATAAGAGTTCTTCTTTCATCCCCAGCACTCCATCTGCCCACTGTCAGTGAGTTCTTGTGCCACCCACCTGTGACCTATGACCTGTGTGTCCTCTTCTTGACTGCCCAGAAACCAATGGTTTGCACACATGGCACACAGCTCAGCAACTGGCAAGAATGCTCCTGCACCTGTGCCCTGGTTCCAGACAGAAAGACATATAGCCTCATCTGCAGTGCCAGTTACATCCTAACAGGCATCATCTGCACCTTTGCCAAACAATGAGCAGAAGATCCCAGTACCATCACCCAACATCTACCTGGATGCAGCATACACATCCTATATCAAAATAGATCCTGCAGGCTGTATGCACTTGTTCTGAAACCCCTTGATAGCCTACCACCTACTGAGACGTGAATTCATGCATACAGTGCAGACCTACCCCCATGTATTTGGGTAGCACTCCTTCACAGTAGATACAGAAATGGCCTTCCTTAACCTCTAGAGAATGTATTAACTGCTTGCATCAAAGCAGAAGAGCTCCACAGTTCCACAAGGGAAAGAATCAGTTCTCTTACCTCCACTCAGTTCAGTAAGGGAGGACATATAAGCCTAAACACAGAGGAAAAACACATAAGTCTAACCATCACACCCACTAGTGAGATGCAATCATGCCCAGCCAACAGACACTACTGAAGTCACACAAAGACCAGAACTACAAAACAAAGACAAAAAAATAATACAAAGGGAAAAAAAGACATTTTAAAAGGTAAGAAAAGAAACAAAGCTCCATACCCAACAAAACAAAACAAAAAATTAGCATAAAGTAAATAAACATACAACCAATAAAGAAATATATGAGCAAACGACAAAACAAAAAATTAGACAACAGACAGTAACAAAACATACAAAGAAACAGGATAAGATGGCTAAAACAAGCGACCAAAAAAAGAGGTAGAAAATCTTCCTGAGGAAGAGACGGAAATAGGAAGAATTCAAGACTTATGTATAACATCCTCAAAAAATATCAAGGAAAGTGGGACGGAGTCAACATGGTGGACTAAGCTCTCCTTATATCCCTCTGGAAACCAAGACCTGAACTGACAATCAAACAGAGCCTTCTGATCACCTAATAGCCTCAGGACACGACACAGAGCTGTTCATTGGGACTTCGTACCACTCAGTGAAAAACCTCCTCTCTTTCGCTGACTCCCGCTCCTGGCTAGCCCCGGCTGTCACGGACGGAAGGTAAACGCACCATTTTGACTTTTTTTTTCCTCTGTCTTGGCTGGCAGGTGGAGCTGGGTCTTGCCTGGCGGCTGGACTCAGACGCGCTCGAAATTCCCATATTCTGAGAGCCAGGCTCGGGACTCTGTTAATCTAGCCACTTTGAGCCTTTCATTTTGTAGCTGCCTCAGCGGGGTTTGTGCGGAGCTTCGTGGTCAGTGTGCAGGACGCCATGTTGGTACTGAGACTTTAGCAGGACCTCGTTCTTAGTATGGGAGCCAGTGCCTACAAACGGGACAGCAATTCCCCGATAGAAAAGTAGTGATTTTGCACAGTGCTGCCTACGTTGGGGGCCCTGCAGCAGAAGCAGAGGAATCACTACCCATCAGCACCTTTAGCCCCTCTATCTGCTGCCTGTGTGGAGGACGCCATCTTGGATATGGTGGCTGCAGCTGGACCTAATTCTTAGCTTGGGAGCCAGAGCCTGCCCACAGGAGAGCACTTTTCTATCACAAAACCAGAACTCGATGCAGTGTTGACTAAGGCTAGGCCCTGTCAGCAGAGGCCACCAGGGCAGTAGCATTGCTGTATTCTGAACTAGTTTGTTATCATCTGGGGTTGGATATAGTGGCGCTTACTTTGTCAGATGAGAAGAGGGACCTCTACACCTGAAAATCTAACTGACTTGTCAACTAGTCAGATACCTTTTGCTTTACATTTGAAGACAGCCAGAGAAACATCTGCAATCCATCCTCACAGTACCTCTTCCAACCTCTGTATACTCACATGGGACCCAAAAAGCAACAGACAATTGTGGCATACAAGCAATCACTCATGGCTTCAGAAGGTTCCCAAACAAAGCAACCAAGGAGTTTTCCAGATGAAGAAACTTTTATGAAAGCATCAGGAAGTGAATACAAATTGATTATATACAGAGCCCTTCTAGACCTTATATAAAATGCAGCAGAACAAAATGAAAACTTAAGCAAGTTGTTCGATCTGATGGAACACCAGTACTCTGAAATCCAACAGATCAAGAAGAAAATCAAAGATATAGAAACTTCTATGCAAAGCCAAGAAAACAGAATGGAACAAATGGAAAAAAGAATTTCTGACTTGGAAGACAGAGCTACTGATGTCAGCGTCCATGAGCAGAAATCAGAAAAAAGAAACAAGAAAAATGAAGAAACATTAAGAAGCTTGTGGGACTCTATTAAGAGGAACAACCTTTGATTAATTGGAGTCCCTGAACAGGGTGAGACATCTGAGAACACAGAGAATATTGTTGCTGAGCTGCTGAAAGAAAACTTCCCAGAAATCATGAAGGAAGAGAATATAGACATCTCAAATGCATATTGTACGCCACCCAATATAGATCTCAAAAGAAAGACTCCAAGACATATTGTAATCAAGCTCAACACAAGCAGCAACTCTTAAAGGCAGCAAGACTCAAGGCAAAGCTAACATTCAGAGGGAAACCCTGAAGGCTCTCGTCAGATTTCTCAGCAGAAACCATGCTGGCATGGAGACAGTGGCACGACACATTCAAAGTCTTGAAGGAGAAGAACTTCCAACCAAGAATTATATATCCTGCAAAACTATCTTTCAAATACAAAAATGAAATTAAGACATTCCCAGATAAACAGAAACTCAGAGACTTTGTAAAAACCAAACCCAAACTACAAGAAATACTGAAAGAAGTTCTTGGCTTTGGCTTAGAAGAACAAAACCACTAACTTTATATTTTAGAACGACACAATACTCAATACTCTACTCATTTAGGGAAGGCTCCAAAGTAAATCACAGCTTTGATATGGAAAGAAGCAATCCAGTGATCATCATGAAAACTATGGTGTCATCATAATAAAAAGAGGGATGTACTACAGTTGTTATAGTCCTTCCAGATGGAGAGGAAGAGGACAAGACTGGTAGTAATTAACATTGGGTTTATAAATAGTTTATTAAGGGGGTTCATAGGGGCAGCTGTAAAGCACAACAAAGATGTATCATACCGTTTCAAGAAATCTAACACACAAGTCTCAACAACTATAAAACCAGCTCTGAAAAAGGAGAAAAATCAACTGACAAAAAAGAGTGTCCCAGAACAGACTAATAAGAACAACAGAGAAAACGTGAACATAAAAATAAACATATCACAATGGCAGCAGTGAACACACACCTATCAATAATTACATTGAATGTGAATGGACTGAACGCTCCAGTAAAGAGACACCGTGTGTCACCTTGATCAAAAGACATGACCCATCCATATGTTGTCTACAAGAAACTCACTTGAGACCTAAAGACAGGAACAAACTGAAAATTAAAGAATGGAAGAATATATATCAAGCTAACAATGAACAAAGAAGAGCAGGGGTGGCAATTCTAATCTCAGACAAAATCAATTTTAATGTCAAATCTACAGTCGTGGACAAAGATGGACACAATTGCTGAAAGGTTCAATACACAAGCAAGACTTAACTATATTAAATATTTATGCACCTAATGTCAGAGCACCTAAATATGTTGAAGAAACACTGACTACACTCAAAAGAGAGTTAGATGACTCCACAATAACAGTGGGAGACTTTAACACTCCACTCTCATTACTAGACAGATCATCTAGAAAAAAGCTCAGTAAAGATACAAAAGACCTCATTGACACAATTGACCAACTAAACCTCATTCATATATACAGAACTTTCCACCCATCAGCAGACAACTACACCTTCTTCTCCAGTGCACATGGAGCATTCTCCAGAATTGACCACGTGATAGGCCATAATGCAATGCTCAACAAAATCCGCACCATTGAATTACTGCAAAGCATCTTCTCAGATCATAAAGCCATCAAAGTTGAAATAAATAGCAGAGAAAACATAGATAGAAAGTGGAACTCTTGGAAACTGAACAACACCTTGCTGAAAAAAGCATGGGTTATAGAGGAAATCAAGGATGAATTAAAGAAATTCATGGATTCCAAAGAGAACGAAAACACTTCCTACCAGAACCTATGAGATACAGCAAAAGCAGTGCTCAGAGGTCTGTTTATCTCCATAAATGTACACATCCGGAAGGAAGAAAGAAACCAAATCAAGGAACTAACTCTACAGTTTTAACAAGTAGAAAGATAACAACAGAGGAACCCATCGGGCACCAGAAGAAATGAGATCTTAAAGATTAGAGCAGAGCTAAACGAATTAGAGAATAGAAAAACAATTGAAAAAACTGAAAAGACCAAAAGCTGGTTTTTCGAAAAGATCAACAAAAATGATAAACCACTGGCTAAACTTACTAAAGACAAGCAGGAAAGGAAACAAATAACCCAAATTAGAAATGAGAGGGGAGTTGTCACCACAGATGCAACAGAAATCAAAAATACCATAACAGAATACTATGAAAGACTATACTCTAAGAAATTTGAAAACCTATGGGAAATGGACAAATTCCTTGACTCATACCACCCACCCAAATTATCACAACGTGAAGCAGAGCAACTTAATAAACCCATCACAAAGGAAGAGATTGAAAAGGTCATCAAAACACTGTCAACCAAAAAAAGTACGGGCCCAGATGGCTGCATGGCAGAATTCTACCAAGCATTTAGAGAAAAGTTATCCCCAACACTACTGAGACTATTTCACAGTATAGAAAGGGATGGAGTACTCCCAAACTCATTCTATGAAGCCAGCAAAACCCTGATACCTAAGCCAGGGGAAGATCCAACAAAGACAGAGAACTACAGACCGATATCACTCATGAACCTAGGTGCAAAAATCTTCAACAAAATTCTTGCCAACAGAATACAACAACATATTAAGAAAATAATCCATCATGACCAAGTGGGATTCATACCAGGGGTGCAAGGCTGGTTCAACATCAGGAAAACAATTAATGTGACTAACCACATAAATAATACAAAAGACAAGGATCACCTGATTTTGTCCATTGATGCCGAAAAGGCATTTGATAAAGTCCAACACCCATTCATGCTAAAAACTCTAAGCAAAATGGGCATAGACGGCAAATTCCTCAACACAATAAGGGCCATTTATACAAAGCCAATTGCCCACATCATCCTGAATGGAGAGAGACTGAAAGACTTTCCTTTGAGATCAGGAACTAGACAAGGATGCCCACTCTCACCTGTCTTATTCAACATTGTGCTAGAAGTTCTAGCCAGAGCAATCAGACAAGACGAAGAAATAAAGGGCATCTGCATCAGCAAAGAGGAAGTTAAAATCTACCTGTTCGCAGATGATGATTGTATATGCAGAGAACCCCAAGGAATCTATGAGTAAGCTACTCAAACTGATACAAGAGTTCAGCAAGGTCTCAGGATACAAGATAAACATAAGTAAATCAGTAGGATTCCTTTATACTAACAATGAAACTGTTAAGGAGGAAATTATTAAATCAATACCATTTACGATAGCCCCTGAGAAGATAAAGTACCTAGGAATTAATCTAACCAGAGAAACAACAGACCTTTACAAAGAGAACTACAAGCCCTTACTACAAGAAACTAAGGGAGACTTAGATAAATGGAAAAACCTACCCTACTCATGGAAAGGAAGACTTAACATTGTGAAAATGTCTATTTTACCCAAAGCAATTTATTTATATAATGCAATCCCAATACAAGTTCCAGCATCATTTTTTAATGAGATGGAGAAACAAATCACCAATTTTGTTTGGAAAGGGAAGAAGCCCCGGATAAGTAAGGTACTACTAAAGAAGAAGAACACACTGGGAGGCCTCTCATTACTCAACCTTAGAACATACTACACTGTCACAGTGGTCAAAACAGCCTGGTACTGGTACAAGAACAGACAGATCAATCAATGGAACAGAATTGATACCCCAGAGATGACACCATCTGCCTATGAACAGCTGATATTCGACAAAGGCCCTAAGACATTAAACTGGGGTGAAAACAGTATATTCAACAAACAGTGCTGGCAAAACTGGTTATCCATCTGCAATAAACTGAATCAAGACCCATATCTTACACCTTGTACAAAAACCAACCCCAACTGGATAAAAGACCTAAATATCAAACCTAAAATGATAAAGCTCATCCAAGAAAAGGTAGGAACAACAATGGAAGTTTTAATACACAATGAGGACAGACTCCAAAATCTGTCAAAGAAACCTCAATCAACAGAAGAGAAAGTAGATAAATGGGAAATATTAAGAATCAAACACTTTTGCTCATCCAAAGACTTTATTAATAGAATTAAAAGAACACCCACAGAATGGAAAAAAATATTTGGCAACTCTATGTCAGACCGACGCCTGATCTCCATAATCTACAAGATACTACAAAATATCAATAAGAAGAGGATAAACCATCCAATTAAGTGATGGGCAAAGGAGATGGACAGACACTTCACTAAAGAGGAGATCCAGGCAGCCAAAAAACACATATGGACATGTTCATGATCTTTAGTTATTAAAGAAATTCAAATCAAGACAACAATGAGATACCATCTCACCCCAACAAGATTGGCCATGATCCAGAAAACACAAAACAACAAATGCTGGAGAGGCTGTGGAGAAAGTGGAACCCTCCTACACTGTTGGTGGGGTTGCAAAATGGTCCAGCCTCTTTGGAAGGCAATCTGTCACTTCCTTAAAAAAATGGATATCGATATACCATTTGACCCAGTAATTCCACTACTTGGAATATATCCTACAGATTCAAGGCCTTTCACACCAACAGATATGCACCAGAATGTTTACCGCACCACAGTCCATGATAGCAAAAAGATGGAATCAACCCAGATGCCCAACAATAGAAGAATGGATAGGTAAACTATGGTACATATACTCAATGGAGCACTATGCAATGATAAAGAATAACGATGATTCCAGGAAACATCTCCTAACTGGTTTCAACTGGAAGACATTATGTTGAGTGAAAGTAGTCAGCAACAAGAGGACAAATACTGTATGAGACCTCTATGATAAGATCTCAAAAACAGACTTGTGTATAGAAGAAAAGACTCTTTGACAGCTGCAAGGGAGGGGGGAAGGTTTAGTTTAGATAGTTACTAGAAATCTGGTTGGGAGAAAGTGGTGATAGCACACATTAGAAACAAGAACCACAGTAAGTGGACTTCAGCATAACTTGAGTACTCCTTCCATCTTAACTCAATACTGCAAGGATAGAGTAGCTGGGGCGGGGGGTGTGGGACCATGCTCTTAGGAGATTTCCAGGCCAATTGGCACAACTAGCATTTTGCTAAGAGAGCTCTCTGCACCCCACATTGGTGAGTGGCGTCTTGGGTCTTAAAAGCTGCCAAGCTGCCATCCGAGGACACAGCAAATGGTCCCAACTCAGCAGGAATGGATACTCACCGAGGACCAAAATGACATGCAGTAAAGACAACCGGGAAGACAGAGAGACCCACAAGAGTGGGTGCTTACATCGACTTGGGACCAGAAGAACCGGATGGTGCCCGGCCACCACCAGTGATAGCCACGATGGAGCTCACAGAGAGGAGTCTCACTGGCAACGCAAGATTAAAAAGGGGTGCATCATGAGATCTCCACTAAAAGACCTCAACTGATGGTCCAGCAGTTTTGGGGTTCCTCTGAGAGCATGGCTCCCCGGCCCTGATGCTGCCCTTTCCCATAAATTATAACAAAGGTCCACTCTTTGGACAGGAATGGATTGGACTTGGCAATGCAGAGTGACCATAGATTGGAAGCACTTTATGGTTCTACACATCTATAGGATATCATCTTGCTGACCTCTAGCTGGAGGAAGGGCAGTGGATGGAGAGGAGGGGAAAGGAGGCTGTTGGGAGGATGAGACATGTATGGAGCAGAGAGGAATAGTGTGCAGTCACCGGACAGGGCGAGCAGTGGAAGCTGCATATAGGTGGGCATGTAAATTTATACGTGAATGTACATTTTCACTCAGGAATGTCAAATAAAAATTAAAAAAATATATATCACGGAAAACCCACAAAAAAAAGGCTAGATGATTTCAGGAAAACAATGACAGAATAAAATGATGAAGTAAACAATTGGAAAAGATAACAATGACTAGAAATTCAGAGACTAACAATAAAATATCAGAAATAGAGGATGCAATGGAAGGAAATAAAAGTAAAATGGAATCACTGGAATAAAGAATCAATGAAATATAGGAGATATCGCTTGATAAAAGTTGAAGGAAAAATCAAAAAAGAATGAGGAAAAATGAAGAAAGTCTAAGCTTTATGTGGAAAACTAGCAAGAGAAATAATTTACATATAACTGGAACTCCATAGAAATGAAAAATAAGTAGACAGAATTTTTGAAGATTTATTGGCAGAAAATTTTCCCAATATCATGAAAGATGTGAAGGTTTCCATCAAAGAAGCTCAAAGAACACCATACAGGATAGACCTCAAAATAATCAAACTTTCCACAACCAAACGCAAAGAAAAAATCCTGAGAGCAGTTCATGAAAAATGAAGTCTCACCTACAAAGGGACACCAGAGATGTCAATCTGTAAATGATGACAGTTTCAAAACAAAAAGAAGGAATAAGTGGTGTAATACTCTCATATACAGAGATAGTCATGGTGATATTAAAATACAATAGACAGTTTCAGACTTAGGAAGATAAAGATAAATTTCAGAGTAACCACAAAAAGAAGTAAGAAAATCCCTCACAAACATAAATAAGAAAATCAAAGACCCATAAACACAAAATCAACAACAACAAAGGATCCAAAAAGAACATGCATAAGCAAAAAGAACTCAGCACAGAAAATTAAATGGAACAAAGAAATTGTTAACCTACAAAAAAGAATAACAAAATGATAACAGTAAATTTATGTGTCAACAACCACACTTAATGTAAATGGTTTATGCACCAGTCAACATACAATGGATTAAAATTTAAAAAGGACCCATAAATACATGACTTACAAGCAAAACACCTCAGACAGAAAGACATAAATAAGTTAAAATTTAAAGGATGAAAAAATATATCAAGCAAACAGTAACTGACAGAAAGCAGGAATGGAAATAATAATATTCAGTCACATAGACTTTAAGGCAAAAACACATTATAAGGACAAAGAAGGGTATCATATAATGATTGAATAGTCACTCCACATAATAACATGACCATAATAAATACTTATGTACCAATGGCAAAGCTCCAAAATATGTAAAACAAACTAACAAAACTGAGAAGTACTCCTACCCCTCACTTATCAGCTGTCTCATTATCTGACATTTAACATTTACAACAATAGTAAAAAATCTACTATCCAGCTATTTTGAACATTAACAAAATAATGAGCACAGCAGCAACAAATAAGGGGCATTCTTTCCCTCCAGGAGGGTCTCCAGGTGGACTCTGAAAAGCTGGGCCCCGCTGCCGTAAGCCCTTTGCTCTTTCCTGCCAACGGGGGTGCCACATTCAGCTATGCCATGTGAGACCAGCCTCTTCTGTGATCACAACCTCTGGGTGAAATCACAGGCAGCACCACGCTAGTGGATGCCTGCCTGTTCTGTGTTCCCTGCTTTTATGCGGCGTGAGTTCCTGCAGCTCACAAATGTTGTGGAGTAGGAAGGGAGGAAAGAAAGAGGCATCAAAGAGGGTAATTTGAAAGAAATGCATGTGGGTTTAAAGGACTCTCATAGTGAGCTGAACTGGACCTGAAGCCTCTGCCTCAGTGGGGTCATAGGCACAGCCAGGCTCCCAGTACCCTAGCAGAAAGGTCCAAGCCTTAGTGACTTACCAGGCTTAGAGAGCAGAGCAGGCTCCAAGATCATTAGTGCAAGACTAGGAGCAGTAAGAGTGGATGGAGACGAATCTATGAGGGATGTTCTGACTCAGCACAGAAGGATGGTGAAGTAGCTAAGCCATTGGCTCTCCAGTCACAGAGCCTAGCTTTATCCAACCTTGTCTTCTCCAACCCTCTTTCTCCACAGAAAAATAATCCATAACCAGACTCATCACAATGATGAGCCCATCAGTAAATCTTAAAAAACAAAAACGCTTTCCCATCAGGTCAATTCCAACTCATAGCAACCCTATAGGACAAAAGTAGAACTACCTCATAGAAGTGCCTAGTGGATTCAAACTGACTGCCTTTTGTTTAGCAGCAGTAGCACTTAATCACTATGTCATTAAGTTTAGCTGTTATTAATTCTACAGTTATGTTAAAAAAAAAAAAACTCAGACAAACGGATGGTCTGAAAACAGAAAAAATCCTCTACTTTCAAGTAACACTGACTTTCGTATAACAACCCAATATTTGGAACCTAACCATATCAATAAATGAGAAGCAGATGCAGACATTTCTAAAATAGCAGTAGGAAACCTTAACATACCACTTTGAATGATGGACAAAACAGCTAGAATGAAACTCACCAAAGACACAGAACATTTAAACAACACAATCAACCAATTCAACGTCATAGATATGTATACAGAATGCACCACCCAATGGCAGCAGCACAATACAGATTCTTCTCCAATGCACCTGGATCATTCTCCAAAACTGACCATATTTTAGACCACAAAGCAAACCTCAGCCAACTGAAAACACAAATAGTACAAAGCTTCTCCTTTGATTATAATGCTATGAAACTAGAAATCAATAACAGAAAGAACAAAGAAAATAATTAAATCCACGAATATTGAATAGCATCTTACTAAAAGCTATTCGGTAACAGAAGAATTTTAAAATAAAATTTAAAAAATATTAGAATCTAATGAGAATGAAAACACAACATACCAAGACATTTGGACACAACAGTGGTAGTACTCAAAAGAGTATTTATAGCAATAAATGCACACATTAAACAGCAGGGGTGGGAGTGGTGGCTGACATCAATAATTTAGTCCAACAATTTAAACAAACAGAAAAAGAGCAGTAAAGGAAGCCCACAGTCACTTGAAGTACCAAACCAAAAATCAAATTTATTGCCCTTAAGTCAATTCCAATCCACAGTGACTGTACAACAGAACTGCCTCATCTGCCCATAGACTTTCCTAGGAGAGCAAGGTGGATCAAACTGCCAACTTTTTGGTTAGCAGCCGTGGCTCTAAGAACCAAGATTTCTCATGGGTAGAAAGGAAGTAATAGAGATCATAGCAGAAAGAAATGAAACAGAAAATAGAAAAAAAAACTAGAAGTTGGATCTTTGAGAGAATCAATAAATTTGACAAATTGTTAGCCAAACTGACAAAGGAAGAAAGTACAAAGATGCAGAAAACCAAAACAAAAAAATGAGATGAATGACATTTCAACAGAACCAACAGACATAAAAGGAATTGTAACAGAGTATTATGAAAAAGTTTAGTGAAACAAATTTGAAAACCTGGAGTAAAAGAACAAAAGAAAAGAAAAATCTCTCAATGAAAAAAAAGAAAATGCTTCTGCCCAAGGGGCTTCAGTGGAGAATTCTATTAAACACTAAGAAACACACTGACACCAATCCTATTCAAACTGTTTCAGAATATAAAAAAGGAAAGAATATTCCCTAATTTATTCCATGTAGTCAGTATAACCCTGATACAAAAGCTAGGCAAAGACTTCACTAAAACATAAAATTACAAACCAGCACCTCTTATGAATATAGAAGCAAAGATTCTCAACAAAATTCTAGCAAACGGAATCCAACAGCATATCAAATATATATATATATATATGTACCCACAAACACACACACACAATGATCAAGTGAGATTCATACCAGGGACAAAAGGATGGTTCAACATTAGAAAATCAATGAGTATAATTCAGCACATAAATAAAACAAATGAAAAGATCCCATGATCACCTTAACATATGCAGAAAAGGTATTTGATAAAATCAAATGGCCTTACCTAATCAAAAAAAAAAAAAAAAAGCTCAGCAAAACAGGAATAGAAGGAAAATTCCTCAACATAATTAAATGCATATATGTAAAGCCAATAGCCAACATTAGAATCAATGGAGAAACATGGAGAGCATTCTTCTTGAGGACAGGAATAACACAAGGATGCCCTTTATCACCATTCATATTCAGTTTGTGCTGAAAGTCCTATTTAGAGCAATAAAGCAAAGAAGATAAATAAAGGGTATTCAAACTGGAAAGAAAGAAGTAAAATAATTCTTATTCACAGATGACGTGATCTTACAAATACACAATCTCTAAGACCCCACCGAAGAGTTACTGAACTAATGAAAGGATTCATCAAAGTGTCAGGATACAAGATCAACAATGCATATCAGTTGGATTCCTCTACACTAACAAGAGGACTCTGAAAAGGAAATCAAGGAAACAATACCACTTCCAATAGTTCTCAAAAGAATAAAACACCTAGCAATAAACCTAACCAAAGACTTAAAAGATTTATACAAGGAAAACTATGAAATACTTCTATGAGAAGCTAAAAGAGACCAACATAAATGGAAAAACATACTCATGGAACAGCAAACTTAACTTTGTAAAAATGTCAGTGCTACCAAAAGCATTATATAGATAATAATACAATCCAAACTCCAACAACGTTCTTTATGAAATGGAAAAACTAATTTCCGACTTAATATGGAAAGGAAGGAGGGCCCAAATAGCTTACATAATATTGAAGGACAGAGTTGGAGGTCTGACAGTTCCTGATCTAAAATTTTATACACAGGTTTAGTAATCAAAACATCCTGGTACTGTTTCAGTGACAGGCAGACCAGTGGAATAGAATTGAGAATCCAGAAGTACATTCATCCATCTATAGGAAGCTGATCTTCAAAACAGGTTCAAAGTAAGTTAATGGAGAAGAAACTATCTCTTTAACAAATGCTGGCAAAACTGGATATCTATATACAGATAAATGAATCAGGACATATACCTCTTACCACATACAAAAACTAATGCTAAATGGATACAAGACCTACATGTTGAAGCTAAAACTATAAAGTTCCTGGAAACAGCATAGGGTCAAAACTAGAGGGCATAATTTTTGGCATAAATAGCCTATCAAATGAAACTAAAACTGCACTAACTAAATTAACACTAAATTAGATGACTGGGATCTCCTACTAATTAAGCTTATGCTCATCAAAAGACTTACTGGGAGTAAGTAAAAAGAAAGTAAAAGTAAAAGGAGAACCTACGGACTGGGAAAGAAAGCTTTGGCAATGCCATATTTTATAAGGGTCTAATCTCTAAAATATATGGAAAACTTCAACAACTGAACAACAAAAAGACAATCCAATCAAAAAATACACAAAGGATATGAACAGACACATCAGAGAGCGAGGCTAAGTTGGCAGAGTAGTTGGATACTCCCTGTGATCCCTCTACAACAAATGAATTAATTATATATAACCTTCTAGGAACCCTAAATATCAAAGTGAAAGTTGAGAAATTGAACTTAGCAACAGGGAAGGGAGAGTAGGTCCAAAAGTCCAAAGAGTGGCGACACCTGAGCTGACGGGAATCGGCTCCCAGCAGATGGATCTGTGGCTGAGACTTTGGTGAGCAGTGCAGTGGCTTTTGGAACCCATCTTCCTCAGTGGAACAGGCCAGTCAACAAAAAATCTATTCAGTTAAAACTATCCAGAATAGTTAAAAGTGACGTTTGATAATCAAAAGCTAAGTAGGTGGAGATCTGAACTGTTCCATTAGGATAAACCCGTCTCCTTTTTCCTAGCACTTTCCCCTCTCTTTTCTGTGCTTTCTTCAGCTCTAGAGTCTGATGCCACTACACGGGATAGAAGTAGGACTCCTTATACCTCCCTAAGCCGTTCTCCTAGATTCCTAGAAAGAATAGTTTAACAAACAAGGGTAATAAATAAGTAAAAAAAATAATCTGTCAGCTGCCCTAAGGTATGAACTCAGGGCATAAATAGTTCCTTTGCCTAGACTCAGGTATGAGGAGTTACTCCTTCCTCACAGACACTTGCTTTCTCAGCACATGCAGCCAGATACCTGTGCCTATACCAATCACTCCTGCCTATCTAGGACTGTAGGGGAGAGTCTGCATCACACACTTGATTACCACATTGGCACCTGAGATGAATACTACAAAATAAGTAAGCAAATATCTGGGCTCACCTGCCTAGTAACACAATATCTGTCTGATGACAGGACATTAAAGCCTCAAATGTGCCAACAATCAAACTAGTTCACATGACCAGCCTATTTTGGCATTTCAAAACAAAACAAGAAACTAGAACACAATAAGCAAACATAAATAAGTATAACAACTTACTGATGGCTTGGAGATAACAGTCAATATCAAATCATTTGAAGAGACAGACTATGATGGCTTCAGAAAGCTCCCAAAATAATCAAGAAATTTTCCAGATTAAGAGAACATCCTAGAATTGTAAGAGGGAGACTACAAAAGATTAATATTTGGAACTTTTGGAGAGATCAGAAAGGAGATCAGGAAAAAAGCAGCAGAAAACAGTAACAAATCAAACAGCTGAAAGAAATCATAAAGAAACAGCATGTAGAAATTCAGAAGAGTAATAATAAAATTACAGAATTAGTAAACTCTATAGAAAGTCAGAGTAGCAGAATTGAGGCAATGGAAGCCCGAATTAGTGAGACTGGAGATAAAACACTTGACAGAAACTTATTTGAGGAAAATCAGATAAAAGGATTTTAGAAAATAAAGAACAATAAGAATTGTGTGGGACTTTATCAAGAGGAATAATCTATGGTTAGAGTACTAGAACAGCGTGAGATAACAGAAAATACAAACTTATTGAAGATTTATTGAGAGAAAACTAAGACATATTATAGTCAAACTCGCCAAAACAAAAGATGAGACAATTTTAAAAGCAGCAAGGGATTAATGAAAAATAATCTACAAAGAGTCAATAAGACTAAGCTTCGACTACTCAGCAGAAACTGTGCAGGCAATCAGGCAGTGGGATGACATATACAAAGCCTTGAATGAAAAAATTGCCAGCCAAGAATTATATGTCCAGTAAAGCTGTCTTTTGAATACAATGATGAAATTAGGAGATGTCTAGATAAACAGAAGTTCATACAATTTGCAAAAACAAGCCAAAATTACAAGAAATAGTAACAGAAGCCCTTCAGTTAGAAAATCAATAGTATCAGATAATAACCCAAGGTGAGAACAAAGGGCGGAGCAACCAGATATCAACCCAGAAAGGGAAATCACCAACATAAATTAAAGTTAAAACACTGAAAATAGGGAAGCAGAGATGTCATGATGTAGAAAAGGACAACACTACAACAAAAAGAGGACTAAAAATGTAGTCATAGATCTTTCACATAGAGAGAAAGTCAAGACAGTACAAATTAAAGACAGCTTTAAATTTAGTAAAATAGAGGTAAATATTAAGATAACCACATAGAAAACTAACAAGCCATACATCAAAATAAAGAGGAAAATCATTAAGTCTCAGCAAATACAAAACCAGTAGCAATGAAAAAGAAAGAAAACAGACACTTCACCCAAGAATACACTCAGAGAACCCAAGAGAACAAATACATCAAAAGATGCTTGAGCTCATTAGCCATTAGACAGACACAAATCAAAACCAAAATGAATTAGCATCTCACTACTGCAAAAACAAAAATGATCAGAAAGCCACAAGTGGTAGCAAGGTTGTATAGTATTGGAACTCTTACACTTTGCTGATGGGATAGCAAAATTGTACAATCACTGTGGAAAACAACATGGTGCTTTCTTAAAAAGCTAGAAATAGGAATATCTGTGATCCCACAATCCCACTACTAGGTATATATCCTAGTGATACAACAGTAGTGACATGAAAAGACCCATACATGCCTATGTTCATTACAGCATTACTCACAGTAACTGAAAGACAGAAACAACCTAAGTGCCCCATGAAGCAGTGAATAGGTAAACAAATTGTGGTACATACATACAATGGAGTACAATTCAACTGCAAAGAACATTTTATAACATTCATGAATCTGGAGGACGTTGCACTGATTGAAATGTCAGTCACAAAGAGACAAATGTTGTATGGTCCCACTGTTATTAAAAAACAAGAATAGGTATGAACAAACTAACAAGCAAACTACTTTGATTGTTACCCCAAATGGGGTTGAGAGAAAAAGGGAATCACTTTGTAGATGATATATACTTGTTACTTTAAGTGACGGGAAAGGCAGTCTCAAATATGAAGTGAAGTCAGCACAACTTAATCAAGGTAAACAAAGACACTAAGAAATGTACAAGAAAAAGTGACAATTTCAGTAAATGTTATAACACATATAATTTTGCAAAGTAAAACAGTAAAAATATGTGCGTTGTTACATAGGTAGACATTAACACATGTAAGTGTATAGGAAGGGATATTCAAACGCATGTGCATGTATCTGTACACATATGCATATACACATTTGTGTGTGCTGACTATATATCCACATATATAACAAACCACATAGGAGGTACAGTTACGGAGCTTTCCTAGACGTATCCAATCCATGGGATTGGGTCAAAAGACTTGGAACTATAGTCTCAGGCAACTAATGTAGTCAACTGACATAACAGTTAAAAAAGATAATGTTCTATATCCTAGTTTGGTGAGTATTTCAAGCTTCTTAAAAGTTCATGAGCAATTGTTTAAGGTAAATTACTGGTCTCTAGTCACATGGAATAAAAGAGAACAAAGGAAGCAAAAGGCTCAAAAAGAAACTAGTCCACAGGACTGATAACCCGCATAAACCTCAGCCTCTTCTAACCTGAAATCAGAAGAACTAGTTGTTGTCCAGATACTGCTACTGATCATACTGACCAGGGATACAACAGAAGGTCCCAGATGGAATGGGAGAAAAAACACAGAACAAACCTAGAATTTCTAAAAAAGAGAAGATCAACTGTACTAATAGAAACTAGAGGAACCCTCAAAGCTGTTACCCTAAGACATTCTTTGAACCTGGAATTATGGTTGTTTCTGCAGGTCACCTTTCACACAAATAACACATTGACTTACCAACTAAACAACATCATTTAAAAATAATGTGCTGCCCTTAAACGATTAACTATATTAGACCAAAATTGTCAACATTTACCCAAAAGTGAAGAAAGAAGGCAAAGAGGGAAAGGAAAGCTTGTTCAATGGGAACAGAACAAACAGAATGAAATAATGAGAATACTGGTGCATTTTAGAAACTGTAACCAATGGCATGGAAAAATTTGTATAAAAATTGCTAATGAGGAACCTAATTTTCTGTAAAATTTGATCTAAACACAATAAATATTATATTTAAAATATATTTTCCCACAATGTGAAAAGACAAGCTACTGTATGAGAGAGTATTCAACAAAAAGACAAGTAACACAATAAAAAAATGAGCAAAAGACTTGAACAGACATTTCACCAATGAGGACATTCAAATGGCCATGAAACACATGAAAAGATGCTCAACAGAGGTGTAAATAAAGAACACAATGAGAAACCATTTCACTCTCACTAGGATGGATAACATTTACAAAAGAAAGAAGAGAAAGAAAATAACAAATGTTGATGAGGATGTGAGGAAACTGGAACCCTTCTCAACTGCCAGTGGGAAAGCAAACCGGCACCAGCAAAGTGCTGCAGGGTTGGATCCGACTCATGGTGAACCTAGAGGCCAGAGTAGAACTGCCCTCTAGAGTCTTCAAGGAGCACCTGGTGGATTTGAACTGCAGACCCTGTGGTTAGCAGTAGTAGCACTTACAGCTGGTGGAAAACAATGTGGCAAGTTCCTCAAAAAATTAAAATAGAACTACCATATGACTCAAGAATTCCACTCTTACGAATAATTCCAAAAGACTTGAAGGCAGAAGCTCAAATGGAGACTTGTACACCAATGTCCATTGAAGTACTATTCATAATAGCTGTAAAGTGAAAACAACTTAAATGCCCACCAATGAATAAACAAAATGTGATACATTAAAATGGAATACTATTCAGCCAGTAAGAGAGATGCAGTTTTGATACATGCTACAGTATGGAGAGAACTTGAAGATATGCTGAGGGAAAAAAGTCAATAGCAAAAGGACAAATATTGTATGACCTTACGTAAAAAGAGAATAGGCAACTTTTATCGTGTCCCTGTGTGGAAAGGAGGGAGAAATAAGAGGTCATTGCTTATAGAATACTGAGTTTGGGTTTACAGTGATTCAAAATTTTCATTTATTAAGGGTAACATGGCACGGTTGATTAATGTAATTGCTGGTCCAAAATTTGTATACCTGCAAAAAGTTGAATATTGATTTGGAAAAAGTTATGTGATAGACATAGTTACAACAATGTCCCCCCCCCTCAAAAAAAGGAAGAAGAAGAGTATCTGCTAAAAATTGTTTATATAATTCCAAATACCTCATGAGATTTAGTGTCTTGTTTTGGAAGTTTAGGGTCATGGTTTCATGGGACATCCCATTTAAGTGAAGTAATATGTTTAGCACTTCTGTTACAGTACATTGTATAGCACCAACCCCCCCCCAAAAAACCCACTGCCATCAAGTTGATTTCAACTTATAACCCTGTATGACAGAGTAGAACTGCCCCATAGAGTTTCCAAGGAATGTCTGGTGGATTTGAACTGCCTATCTTTTGGTTAGTAGTTGAGCACTTAACCACTACACCACCAGGGTTTCCTGTGTAGTGGTATTAAAAGCTTGCAAGCAGCCATCCAAGGTATTTACCTGGAGCAACAGAGAAAAAAGGAGAGAGAGGAACAGGAAGAGGACGTGGAATATATAGCCAACTGCCTTCATGAACAACTACCTCTTTGCCATGAGACCAGAGAAACTGAATGGTGCCAGCTACCAGTATTGAACATTTTGATCAAAAGTTCTATAGAAGAATCCTGATCAAAATGAGGAAAATGCAGAATAGAATTTCAAATTCTCATAGATTGTAAACTTTCTGAGCCAAGAGGTATAGATGAACCCCAAAACTGTTGTGCTGAGGTAATTCTTAAACTTTAAACCAAAATTATCCTGTGAAGTCTTCTTAAAACCAAATAGTTTAGCTTAACTAGCACAGAATGTCTGCCCTGGACACTGTGCTGTTTTAAACCTGTATGTAGGATCGAATTGACAATAATCAATCAAAAGGATAGATAGGAAACTTAGGGAATAGTGACTTTATATTCATGAGAATGAAACAATTCAGAAAAGCAGGGTGAAAATGTTTGCACAATTTGAGGAATTCAATCAGTGTCACTGAGTTGTACAAGTAGAAACTGTTGAATTTGAGTATGTTCTGTTGTGCATATTCTCAACAATAACAATAAAAGTTAAATTGTAAGAAGAAAGATACTGCCTTCTATAGGTCCTAGAATAGATAATTATCTGACATAAATTGTAATAATTCTCTGATGTATAGATTTACACAAAATTATACAAAAACCACTGAGTGATATATAATTATTAGTTCTATTTTATCAAGCAGAAAAAAAACAGATTGCGAAAGTGTGTGTCCAATGGTCCATTACTGAACAAACTATGTGGATGTTTTCTAAAGTTTCTGAAATGATTATGTTTTATCTGTTAGTGAGAAAAATATAGGCAGAATTTAGCTATGCTGTATGGGACATAAAAGGGCAGTGGTGGTTCAGTGGCAGAATTTGTGCTTTCCATGTTGGAGTCCCAGTTTCAATTCCCAGCCATTCTAACTCATGCATAGCTACTACCCATCTGCCAGTAGGGGCTTGCAAGTTGCTATGGTGCTAATCAGCCTTTATGAAAACTTTCAGACTAAGATGAACTAGCAAGAAAGTCCTGGTAATCTGCTTATAAAACTCAGACAATAAAAATCCTATGGACCACAACCAATCTATCTGCAACTGAACATGCATATGCATAGGACAGGACAGCATTTTGTTCCCTTGTACATAGGGTCACCATGAAGCAGGGACAATCTGATGATGGCTAACAACAGAAATGTGAAACATAATGCCATCTCTTCACTTCCCCCAATATAAATGCGAATAACTTCACTTGAACTTTGCATAAAATTTTATTTATATATTTCACATCTGTATTATTATGTCTTTCCATTAATGATCTTTGTTTACACATGTAACATAAAATATGAGTTTTAGAGATGAGGTATAAATTGTTTTAACTTATCACTCAGAATGCTTTCTCATGTAAGTACTAAATTAATTTTTGCCTATATGACTAATATTATTAAACAGCAGCAGAGAGTTAGCTCCTTAATTTAACATGTCTAAAAATTAACTTACGGCACAGTTACAGATAATTCTTAGACACAGCAAAATACCTCGATGGATTGAGTGTGACAGATTAGTACCATAGCTTTGTGGAACACCTCACTTCATTGGCATAAAGAGTTCGTAAAGTTATGTCGTACATTTTAAAGTTCATAAAGTCTGCTGCATAGTGTGTGATCTTAAAAGCTTGCAAGCAACTATGTATGATACAACTAGTGGTCTCTACTCATCTAGATCAAAGGAAAAATACGGAAACCAAAGATCTGAAGAAGAAACTAGTCTACAGGACAAAGAGTACACGTGAATCATGGCCTCATCCTGTAGAGCTAGATGGTACCTGGCTACCACTATCAATCATTCTAATTAGGAACACAGTAGACGGGCCCTGACAGAACTGGAGAAAAATATGGACCAGAACCTCTAGTCTTCTAAAAAAACTTTTTTAAAAAAACCCATTGGACTGGTTGAGACAAGAGGACTCTCCCAGACAATTGTCCTGAGATACTCCTCAAATGCTGAACCAAAACTAACCCCTGAGGTCACCTTGTAGTTAAACAGCAAATTGGCTTACAAAATAATGAATATCAATCATGGATACTGTCAATCTTTTTAAAAAAATAACCTGTATGAAACAAAACAGTCACAACTACTTTGAAAAAAAAAAGATGATAACGTAAAAGAGAAACTAGATTAATAGAAATGGAACAACTAGAATGGAAATAAATGAGCATGTTCACACGTTGTGAAGAGTAAAATCAACATCACTGAACAACTTGTGTAGAAATTGTTGAATGGGAACCTAAACAGATGTGTAAACCTTCTCCGAAAACACAATAAAATATTTTTTAAGCACTCAACTTATAATTTTTCCCAAACCTACTGTCTTCTGCATATAATAATGTCAACTCCTTTCCACCAAAAAAAAAAAAAAAAAAACACAAAAAAGTAATCATTGTTTCCCTAGAACCTCCATTGATTACTAGGTTCCATCCATGTCACTGTACTTGTCTCTTCCTGTCCATTTCCACAAACCAATTCTAAACTGAACCTTCTGCCATCAAGCCAATTCCAACTCACAGCAATTTCTACTATTGCTGCCTTATTCATATCTAAATCATCTAAGTTCCTTAAAAACTGACCTCCCTAATTCTATGGTGTCCCTATCTCAAACTCATTTCCTTACTATTATCAATATGCTCTTGAAATAACCAGATCATTTGTCTTACAATTTTAACAGATTTTCAGCGTCCTCTGTTCCTCCATATTAAACAGTATCATATCTAAACTACTGCTTGTTTTAAGAGTTTTGGTTTTTTTTCCCATTACTCCCCAGTTTAATTCCTGAATTCTCCAATATATGTATTTTTCTGGCCCAACTAATGTAACCCATACACAAACTTACCATGTTTCTTACTCTTCTGGTCTTCCTCCCAAGTTAAACAGCTCACCTGTAATGCCCTCTTTCCTCCCTGACAGCTTGCCTCCCTGACAGGTTGCCTGTTGATCCAACCTCAGCTTGTCACAATTTCTCTCAGTCTCTTTTAATAGTCCTTGTTGATCTCTTCCCTCTTAAAACCCTTTTAATATTAGAGTCTGGATTAAAAAATTTAGCAAGCACTATCCCTTATATTATTTGGGTTTCATTTCATGCATGTTGCTCATATTCCTCACACTTTTTGATCATAGGGACAATGCTTTATATTTTATTAGTATTCCATGATACTTGACACAATGGTGACCAAGAAGGAAGTACGAACTGCCCTTGTGTTATGCTCAGCTATGTACAGCTCACAGTTATGAAATAAACCCTAAAAAGTCTATGATATCAAAAATTAGAGATACATCCAATGGTTTGTAACCACAAATGGGCACCCCTTCACAATGTGCATCAAAACATTATTATTACTCTATTATTGTATTAAAGATGTTTTAGTATATCTGAAAGTGTTTCTTGAATGATTTTACATATAGAAAGTTATACTATGTAACTAAGACAAACATGTGACTGATGTTAAATATGAGCTGCACCTAACTTTTCCAATTTATATACAAATTTGACTTAAAGGTAGATTCAGGAAGGAACTAGCTCATGATCTGGGGACTATCTGTATGCAAAAACTGCCCTTCTGACTGATAATGAAGTACAATGAAAAAGTATATAAATAAGAATTTCTGCCTGTACTTGGATCCTTGAGTATTTGCTATGGCGTCCTTAAATAGCAAATTCATGTCAGCCTGGTTTTCAGGATCCTAGAAAATTAGGTGTCTCTATACCATATAAAGTAACAACTCAACCCCAAATAAAAAGAAAGCATTTTAACATTTGATTTGTCTTGCTGTCCCTTCCAACACTTGTCATAATTCTTTATTATTCCGATGTTTACTTCAAAGACCAGTCCTATTTGCTGATGCCTTGGTGCTTGAATGCATTGCCTCCAAAATCTTCCTCCTCCCTCTCCCTTTTGCCTACTTACAATGCCACATCCTTGACTTCATTACAAAGGGAACATTTTCTGTTTGTTTTTATAAGTTTTTAGATATTCCTAACCATAACCTTTATCTATATAAGTTTCTTGCTCAACTAATCCTACTATATCCGTTCTTTGTTTACATAAGGTCTCTCATCCGATTCTCCTTAATTTCTCCCCATCCAAATGCCCTTTATATCTTAACTTTTCTCCTTATCCATTTTAAGTCTATGATCTGTTATTTCATATCTGCCAATATGTGAAACCCCTTGACTCTTTGTCCTTTCTGTAGGCTTAACTAAATGTCATACAGCACAAGCTCAAACATGTAGAATAGGTAAGTCAGCTCTTTCAGTTCCCTCTGATAAGGGTTGTTTGTTCCAGACACGGTTGGACACACCAGAATCGTGCTTAAGTAAAGGCATCCCGTACCCTCCGCTCTCCCTTTTTTATAGTGATTCTGAGATTACCCGATCAAGGAATCGCTAAGGGGTCTTTTGTGGTTATGAAGGTAACTTTGAGAGTATATCTTGCAGCTGGTTTTCAGTTGATCAGGGAAGCTTTCGACAATAATACCTGAAAGACCTTTGGGCAAGTTGAAATTCTGCATGATTTTTCCCAAATACGTTAACGTGTTGCCAGGTAGCCCAAATGATTCAACAGACAATTGAGTTCATCACTCCGCGTTTTCATTGCAAATTACCAGCAAAATTTCTGTCTTGGATGAATACATACACCCTCTCCTTGACTACAGTAGACATCTGAACTTTGTTATAGAAAAAGGAAGAAAGATAAAAAAAGAAAATGAACCATAGAACCACACAAAATTGGTACTTAACATAAATTCACAGTTGTCAGTCTTCATGGCATCTCATGAAATGACTATAAAACCTACTATGATTCTCTTGTCACCTCATATTCCCCATCAACATAAGATCTTACCTCACCCAGCAGAGAAAATGTGAGTCACAAAATAAGAATGAACACTGCTCTGCACCCCCAGACTGCACGTTGTCTACCATCTCACCCCTCACTATGTCAGAAGTGACCTTTGTCCTGTCAGAGTCTAGGCCCTCTACCTGGGATCTGGATCCCATGCTTCCCAAGTGGAACTGTTTTCTCCTTAATCATAAAAATTTCAAGTTCTTGATTAAGTTATCCTAGCATTTTCAAATTAGCATTTAAATATGCTAAAATCCTTTTATGTTGATAGGAAAGGACAGAGAGGAGGGAGGAAGGACCAGAAGTTTCTGTTTTTCTCTTTGTTTTCTCTTCAGCTATAATTCACATGGTATAAAATCCACCACTTCATAGTGTACAGTTCATCCGTCTGGGTGTATTCGCCAGGTTGGGCTACCATCACCATTATCTCCTTTCAGAAAACTTCCATCAGCCTATAAAGAAATCTCTTACCCAGCAGCAATAACTCTCAAATTTGCCCCTCTTATCAAAGCCTGGTAACCACTACTATAATTTCTTTCTCTGTGGATTTGTCTCTTCTGGGCAATTTTTTTTTTTTTTATAAATGAAATCATACAATACATGACTTTTGTGTCTGGCTTCTTCCATGTAGCATAATATTTTCAAGGTTCACCCATGGTTTAGCATATTATTGCTATATTTGTTTTTATAACTAGAAATATTCCATTATATGGGTATATAGCATCTGTTTATCCACTTAGGAGTTGATAGACACTTATGTTGTTCCCACTTTTTGAGACTATTATGAATGATACTACTAACACTCAAGTACAAGTATTTGTGTGAATACACCTTTTCAATTTTTTTGTTAGTGAGTTATTGACAAAGGATAGACTTGTGTATCAGCAGAACAGAGTAGTCCAAAAATCCACTCATATGTGTATGCTTAACTGGTTTTCAACAAGGGTGCCAATACCATTGGATGGGGAAAGATTTACCTTTTCAACAAATAGAGCTGGGACAATTGAATACACATATTCAGAAAACGAATTTGAATTCCTACCTCGCATTGTATATGAAAATTAACTTAAAATAATCAAAAGCCTTATATAAGATTTAAAATTACAAAGCTCATTCTTAGAAGAAAGGATAGATATAAATTGTTCCTTACTGATTTGTAGAAACACAACTCATTTTTCTGTCTTGATCTTGTGTCTTGCCAATTTGCTGAACTCACTTATTAGTCTTAGTAGTAACTTGTGAATTCTTGGGCATTTTTCTAACTAAAGGACTACCATTAACAATTCTTGTAAGTTTGCTTTGGTTTTTACATATTTCCTTAGTTTCTGTTTATCTAGAAATGTCCTAAATTTGCCATCATATTTGAGAGTTTTGCGGAATGTATTACTCTTGTTTTGCAGATTTTCTTTTCTTTCAAGGTTTTATTAATGCTCTTCCATTTCCTTCTTGCCTGTGTGGTGTCTTTCAAGTAATAAGAGCTATGTATGTAACTTTTTGTTTTGCTAAAACTGCTATTAGGTTCTTTCTTTAACTTTGGTTTTAGTGAGTGTGATTATAACATATCTAGGTGATATTCTTTGGGAGCATATCCTATAAGGGATTGAGGTTTGTTAGATGGCCAGCTTTTCCTCTTTCATAACTTTAGAGAAGCTTTCTGCCAGCAAATCTTTAACGGTCCTCTCTTTTCCATCCCCTGACCCACTCACTTCTTCACTGTTCTGGAACTCCAATCACAAATGAATTTTTGCTTTCGCTTGTATCCGACATTTTTCTCAGGGACCATAATATTTTTCTTCATTTTTTCCTCTAATTTTTCTTCAAAGTGGTATCCAAGGATTTGTCTTCATTTTCACTGATCCTGTTTTCCAGTGTTTCAGATTTGCTCCTAAACCCTCCTATTGCACTGTCCATTTCTAAAATGTTGTTTATCTTTTGAATTTCCAATTGTTCTTTTTGCATTATTTCTAGGGTTTTTTTTTTCACATTTTGTTTCTGTATTATTCTCTGAATCCTTTTATTGCTTTGTCTGTGTTTTCCTTGATTTTGTCTGTATTTTCCATGATTTTGTCTATTTTTTCATTGTTTCTGTCTGCATATTTCTTTATCTGTTGAAAAATCCTGAATATTAGAGTTTTAAATTCCCTATCAGGTAGTTCCAGTGCCTGGTGTTTTATTTTGGCCACTCTCTGGAACCGTCTTGTCCTTTTTTAATATATTTTGATATTTTTTTCTGTCTCTGGGACATTCAGAAATTATTTTATTCATTTATCGACTGTAGATCTATTTTGTCCTGCTTTTTTGTTTCCTTTGGTCATATCTGAGTAGGTGTGCTGTGTGTGCATTTTGTTGCTTGCTCACCTGTGGTCACAATACTTCTCACCACCTTGTCCAAGTGGGCAGAGCCAAGCACTCAGCTATGCAGTAGAGAGGGTCCAGTGGGGATGCAGAGGCCGAGACAGGTAGTTTGGAGCACAAACTGGGGCCAACAGGACAGGACCAGGGATAGTACAGGATGGGATCTAGAGGACATCAGTGCTGCTCAGGGTGATGGCACTCAGCACACAGTGCAGATAGGTAAAGGGAAGGCAGAGGATGTGGCATGTGGAGCGAGGTGGGTGAGTAAAAGAAGACAGAAAAACAATGGTAGAAAAGACTGAAAGAAAAAGAAAAAAATAAATAAAATGGCAGTGCATCAGAAATTTACAGGTGATGGAAGAGTAGACCTTGTGAGATCATGTGCTTGTGACACTCTGGCTGAGCAGGGCAGTTCAGCCTGTCAGGCAGGGGCATAAGGCTAGATAAGTGGGAAAAGGAAAAAGAGAACAAACAAACACACAAAAACAATAGCAAGAATAAATAAATATGGTGATGGCAGAGCTGACCATTGAGAATGAGGTGGAATTGGGTGACAGCATGCTGATGCCTCCCTCACCAGGTGGCTTGGCATGGCCCATTAGAAAGGGGCAGAGGCAGCAAAGGGCCTAGGTGGGAAGGAGAAGGAAAATGAAGATGGGAGAAGATAAAGAAATATTAAAAATATGACACTGTAGAAGCCAGCCTGTGAGGACAGCAAAGACCCAAAGTGACCACACACAGTGACTCTCCAACTGAGTGGTGTAGCATGTCCCCTTGACAAAGGTTGCAGGCAATTCACAGGGCTGGAGAAGTGGTTGAAAGTAAAAGAATGAAAGGAGAGAGAAAGAACAAATAGAAAAAGAAGAAAACAGACCAAAAAATTATAGCCTACCAAGAAGAGGATAGGATGGTGTCTTAGGCTAGGTTCTCTAGAGAAGAAAAATCAATGAAGAGTATACATATATATAAATGACTTAGCGATTTTAGAAGCTGGAACATCCCAAGTCTGTGTATCAGGATAAAGGCTTTTCCAAATTCCATAGTTGCAGGAACCAGCAAAACCAAGATTTGCAGGTTGTAGGTCACAATTCTTTTTCACAGGCTGTGAAGACTGACAAATCTCAAGGTTGGCAGGTAAGACCACTAGGCTCCTCCTGACTCATATAGCTGCAGAGGGGTGCTGGTTAACTGAAGATCAGTAGGTAGGAGAGCTGGGCACTTGCTCACAGACTATAAAGATCAACTAACCCCCAAATGGGTAGGTAAGCAACTAGCTCAAGGCCCAAGAATGATAGTCAGACAAATAGGAGGCATTTGCAGGATCCAGAGAAGGCAAAAGCCAGAATATTCACTTATATTCAGTTGTAGGCCACACACTCAGGGAAATTCCTTTTTGGCAGATTGCCTATGCCTAGCAGATTCCATCATGGGGGTGATCACATACAGACACCGAGAATCATGGAGTAGACAAAGTGATGCACAATCTTAACCATCACAGATGACACAGGGGGTAACTGGGCAGGAAAAAGCAAAGGAAAGAAGAGAGAAGAAACAAAGAAACAAAAAGCCAAATACTAATAATAACAACAAAAGACAAACAAAATAGTACTAGAGGGGCTAGCTAATGTATGCAGGGAAGACCTGCGTATCAGTGAGCTGGTATCTCTGCAGCCAAGAGCCCTGGCCCATTAGTAAGCTGTAGAAGCTTCATATGGAGAAGAAGCAGCAGGGCAGTGGGTAGGGAAGCATATATCCCTGGTTACCAAGAGCTCTGACTCCTGTTGGGAACTCCACAAAGCTGTCTTCCTATAAACCCTATTGGTTGTTGTATGGAAATCTGTGCTGTGTTAGTGAACTTCCACTCCCTAGCTCTGCTCATTTTCTTGCTGTCAGTTTCCTGTTCCATTCGGTGCTTTATCAAGTTCTTTATTCCTTCTTTTGATGCTTAGGGTTCCAGGATCAATGTTTGCTATAGATTTTACTTAGTTTTTCACGTCTTTGCTGCAGAAGGGCAGCTTAGTGCTTCTGTCTATAGAACCATGATAGTTCAGCCCCCTCTTGGGAATTTCTCTATATACAGAAACGTGTCATCTAAGAATAGAGATAGTTTTAACTCATTTCAATCTGTATGCCTTCCAACTCTCTTTTTCTTGCCTAGTTGCCCTGGCTACAATCTCCTGTTCAATGTTAAACTGAACTTACAGGAGATATTTTGCTCCTGACCTCAGGGATAAAGTTTTAATTATGAATTGTGAAGTATGGTGTTAGTTGTATGTTTTTCATAGATCCCTTTGTCAGGTTGAAGAAGTTCCCTTATATAGTCTGTTGAATGTTTTTATCGTGAAAGGGTGTTGTATTTTGTTAAATGCTGTTCCCGGACTGTTGAGAAGATGATTTTTTTTAAGGCTTCATTTTATTAAAATGGTGTATCACATTGATTAATTTTCAAATGTTGAGCCAACTTTGCATTCTTGCGATAAATCCCACTTGATCATGGTGTGTAGTCTCTTTCACATGCTGCTTAATTCTATTTGCTAGCATTTTGTTGAGGATTTTTGCATCTATACTCCTAAGGGTTATTGATCTGTAGTTGTCTTATGTCTTTGACTCTGGTATCAGGGTAATATAGATCTCAAAGAAGAATTTAGGTAATGTTCCTTCATTTTCTACTTTTGGGGGAGAGTTTCAGAGTGACTGGTGTTGATTCTTCTTTAAATTTTTGGTAGAATTTAAAGTGAAGCCATAGTCTGCATTTTCTTTATTGGAAATTTTTAAATTATTAATTCAACCTCTGTATTTTTTGTAAGTCCATTCAGAATTTATATTTCTTCTTGAGACAGTTTCAGTAGTTTGTGTGGCTCTATGAGTTTTTTCATGTCATCTAGCTTATCTAATTTGTTGGCATATAAATTTTCATGCTATTCCTTTATAACCCATTTTATTTATGCATGATCAGAAGTAATGTACCCTTTCATTACTAACTTTAAATATTTGAGATTTCTCTCTCTCTCTCTCTCTCTCTTTTTTCACAGTCAGTTTAATAAAAGGTTTTTCTCCTCCAACCCCCACCCCAGAGAATAAACTTGTGGTTCCATCTGTTCTCTCTGCTGCTTTCCCGTTCTTTATTTTGTTTCTTTCTACTTTATTATATATTATGTTCTTTGTTGTCTAGCTTTTGGCTTAGTTTGATTTGGGTTGCTGTCTAGTATACTTTCATTTCAGCCTAAAAAACTCAAACATTTGTGGTAGAGCTAGTCTGCTAGTGATGAACTCTCTCTGTTGTTTGTTATATGGAAATATGTTAATTTCTCCCTTGTTTTTGAAGGATAATTTTGCCTAATACTGAGTTCTTAGTTGACTTTTTTCTTCAAATAAGAACTTTGTGTGTGTCATCCCACTGCCTAATGCCCTCTCTTTCTGATAAGAAATCAGTTATTGAATTTACTGAGAATTCTTTTTTGTGTGAAAAATCACTTGTTAGTGTTTTTGAGATTATCTCTATGCCTTTAGCTTTCAACAGTTTATGTGTCTACATACTCTTTGAGTTTCCTATGCTTGAAATTTTTCAAGCTTCCTAGACGTGTAGTTAATGTTTCCCCTAAGAACTGGAAAGGTTTTAACAATTATTTCTTCAAGCATTTTCTGCCACTTTCTTTTCTGTCATTCTGGAACTCCTATTTTTGCATACGTTTTTATGATTTATGGTGTTCCACAGGTCTCCAAGACTCTTCACTTCATTCTTTTTTTCTTTCTATTCCTCAGATTGGATAATCTCATGTAACCTGTTTCAAAGTCTGCTGATTCTTTCTTCCGCTAATTTGAATCCATTGTTAAGCTCCTTCTAGTGATTGTGTTTTTATATTAGCTATTGTATTTTTCACCACCAGAATTTCTATTTATTATTTCTATCTATTTCTATTACTATTTTCAATAATTTCTATCTCTTTCAATTGATATTCTCTTTTTGGTGAAATATTGGTCTTATTTTTTCCTTTAGTTCTTTAGATATGGTTTCCTTTCCTCTTTGAAAATATTTGAAACAACTGATTTAAATTTTTATTCAACATCTGTCATGTGTGGTCGCTGAAATCTCTGTTCCAATAGTTTAGCAGTTAGCTAGTGATTAGACAGGGATTTCATAAAATGTTAAGAACCAAAAAATATCTCACAATGTTGGCTGAATGTCTCTGTGTGCATGCTGAGGTGTTACTTGAATGCTCAGCCAGGAAGTTGACAAGTCTCCCTTGGACTTATTTTCATTCCATAGAGCCTCAAAATCAACCACAGATTAGAGGCTTCTCAGGTCTTACCTTGGACTATGCGTGGCCTTCTAGTTTCCCAGAAATATATCAGGACTTTTCAAAGATTTCAAGAATATCTTATTCACCAGGCTTTCCTCCCAAGTTATTTGTTAGTCTGTTTCTTTGTATTGCTTCAAAAACACCTAAAACCTCTGCCTGTGCATGTTTGTAAGAAATATACCCTGGTAGCTGCTATGGCACTTGGCTAGTTCTGAGTCACTGGGAATAAAGAAAAACTTTTTGAGTGGATCTTCCATTGAGTTACTAGACAGACCAATAATTATCATTCTTGGTGAATGATATTTGTTCTACCTTATTTTCAAGACTACCTCTGAGCTGCAAATCCAATTATAGGGCTGGTGTAAGTAAAAGGCTCACTGTGCTAACCAACACTCAGATTTTTTTCTTCACTGAGCACTCCCAGGTTGCTGAAAGCATTTGGTTTTTTTCTAGTGTTCAGAAAATGTTGACTCTGACAGTATTTGCCAGATGTTTTGCTGATTTTACAGAGGACGAACCTTTAGAGTTCTTCTGCCATTTTGGTTGATACCACTTCTCCCTCTTTTCCTTGAGTCCCTCTATCAATCACCCAAACTCTGTCCACTTCACTGACATCCAAATTATTTGAAAGGCAGTTTGCATTTATTACCTCATTTTATCATGTCCCACTACAACCTCAAACCTCTACCATTGGTTCCCGTCCCCCAACTGCACTGATACCTCTCTTTCTAGAGTCATCGTTTTACATTTTTTAAACATTCTTAATTTTCTGTTTCTGTTATGCTTTCTGCAAATACCTGTTCTTATGCCACTAAATGGCATGTGTTAAAGGACTGACTTTGCTTCTATTTTTATCATTATCACTCGGAGACAGATGCTTCCTCCTTGGCCTGCTCCTTCTCACCTGTAGATGCTGCTCCAGATTTAAGGGCATGTTCTCTTCTTTTCTCATTCTGTACTCCACTCCTAGGTTATCTCACTCACTTCCATGACTTCAATTATCCCTTACAAGTCAAATGAAGACATTGAAAACCTCATTTATTACCTTCCCCCAGTAAATCTGATTTACTTCAATGTAACTATCCCCCCAAAATATCACAACCATTCACCGGTGTTTTGGACAGAAACCTAGGAGTCACTTTTGACTCACATCATCCCACTGATATCATTCTATGAATAACATCCATAAAGTCCTTATCAAAGAAATCACTTTCATAGATTTAAAAGATACATGTATGCATTGATCATCCCTGAAAGTTGTAAAGCATAGGCTAGCTTCCCTGGGGAATTCCAGGAAGGTAAACAAAGTTATTAGAAACCTATTCTAAAATAGCAAGTTCCCAGCAGAGCTGACTGAAGGGGAAAAGTAAGGTGGATTGGCCCAAAAGTGGCCTGCAGATATCAGGGCAATAGAGAATGGACTTTAAAAGAGAAGAGACATTCTCTGTAAGAGCTTCTTTAGGTAGAGGAAGGTAGAACCTTGCCAGCTATATTGTCTTTGCATGCAATGGCTAGTTTAGACACGGAATATAAGCTCAAGATTACAATGATACCAAGCTATATCTTAGCAAATCCATTTCCTGGTGAAGAGAATGACCTGGAAAGAGGGTTCCACACAACTTTACCTAAAGGAAATAAATGCAGCAGAACTACATGGTAACTTGCCCTGAAGCACTGCATACTGTAGCTATAGCTCTTGAAGCCATATATGGCCTATTTTTAACTTATATGTATTTGAGAAAATTGTGCTTTCTGAAATGGAAAAAAAAGAACAAATGTATATCTTCTGTCTTCTTGTCTGCTGCTTGTTATATGACATTGATGTTCCAAAGATGCTCTAGCAGTTACCTAAGAGACAAGAATAGACAGGAAATATTTTGGACATATTTGTGACTTTATTGCCAAGAATTATAATATTTCATATACAAATGATTAGGTAACATACCCTGCTACATGAGTTTATTTTACAGTTAATGATAGTTTTTATTAAGGTTTTAGAAGCTTCTGTTCACCTTAGTTGGACAGAGACAAGCTGAAAATCAAGCACCAATGATCTATTAATAAATTGACGAAAGAATAGGAAAAATAATAGTGAAAAGCAAAATGCTAACATATCCACTGGAATTGAATCAGGTTTTATGAGAAATTGTATTTATACTTTCTCTACTTTGAATTATTATCCCTCTACTATAATCTCTTTCAAGCCCTATTTTCCAGCACTGGATCATTACAGAAAGGAAGATATCCATATGTAATGACCAAATATGAATTTCATAGGCTTTTCTACCCTCTTCCATAAATGATATAAACTGACAAGTGTGATATTGGACTAAAAATGGTGGTAATTAAAGAACCCTAATTCTATACGAGTTCTACACCTGCTTAAGGATATTTTGCCTTCTTTCATGCCTTTAATCTAAGCATACACAAGTCACTTACATGAGAGAAGAAAAAGTGGCCAAGAAAACATGCATCCCTCATGATCAAAGAAAATTTTTTAGAAAACGACTCTCATAGGTCATCAAATTTAGTCCATGCAATCAGGCCACTCAAGAATATGACCTTAGAGTCTCTTTAAAATTCTTAAGGGATGACAGTCCAGCAATTTCCCTCAGAAGCTATTATTTTCCTGTAGTTGCTTTAACAAATTATCACAGATTGTTGTTGAAACACACAACTACTAGTCAAAGGTTGGTAGCTAGAGCCCACTAGCAGTACCTTGGAAAACAGTCCTGAAAATCTGCTCACCAAAGGTCACAGCCTTGAAATTCCTGTGAGGCAGTTCTCTGCATACACAGAGCCAACAGGAGGTAGAATTGACTCCATGGCAACTATCAATAACAAAAACAACTGTAACAAATTACCATTAATTAAGGGATTTAACACAACATGAATGTACTATTTCACAGTTCCAGAAGCCAGAATTCTATAATAGATATTACCAATAAACAAACACACACACAGGAAAAAAAAAGGGCGGGGGGAGTTTGGCAGAGCTATGATACCTCAAGAGGCTCTAAAAGAAAATTCATTCCTTGCCTCTTTCAGTTTCTGGTGGACAACAGTTCTTGGTGCTTATTAAATTGTGGTTGCCTCTCTCTGATTCCTGCCTTTGTGGTCATATTGCCTTCTCCTCTTCTGTGTATGTCGTCTCTCTCTGCCTCTCCCTTATGAGAATCCTTGTAAGAATAGATTTAGTACCCACCTGGCTGATCTAGGATAATCTTCCAATATCAAAATTGCTAACATGATCACACCTGCAAAGATCGTTTTTTGTTTGTTTGTTTTTTAATCATAGAAGGTAACATCCATAGGTTCCACAAGTATCTTTTTGTGGACCATTATTCATCCTGGTACAGAAGCACGTGAAGTTTTTCTCGTCCAACCCATATAAATTTATAGAGGGGTTTGCAGCATCCTGAGGTAGTAGTTGGAAGATGCATTTGTTTATTTATTCAGCTAATATCTAGGCAATATTAACTCTGTGCCAGAGTCTGTGCTAAGCTTGTGAATACAGTTGTGAAAAACACAAGCACTGTTGCAGTTTTGTGGGAAGTGGATTTGAAGTTAAACATTCCCAAATTCATGGTAGTCACAAGTAGGAGTTTAGAAGTGAAGGGTCTATTTACAGTTGAGAGATGGGCCAATGTAAAGTATTTTCTGAATGCCAGGGCTTTAAACCTCATTTATGTGGGATGTCCAAAGGAAAAACTGGGAAATTAGGTAGGTCCATTTTTTATATAGAATCCAGTATTGTCCAAGGTATATGGAATATGGCCTTAATTAGGTTTCTCTCCCTCACTGTACCCTCAGAGTATCACACAAGAAAAAATGCCAAGACTAGGAGATAGGAAATTTGTATTTCAGTGTGTTAGCCCTCCCCTCCTACAAGCCCCAACTCCTCAGACTTTTAGACCATTTTCCCAGCTGCTAATTTAGGAAGCCATGATACGGATTCCCAAAAGGGCTATGGAAATTTTGACTATTATATAGATTTAAAATATGCTTAGTTTTAAGAAGGACAAGGAACCGTGCAGCCTGAAGCTGGTCATGCATCCACATGCCATTCTGATATTCACAGCTATGAAGCCAGAAGTGAAACAGGCTGGCCTCTATTAATTGTATTCTGTTCGGTGAGTTTCCACTTTATGAAAGCTGTCTTGGAAACACTTTTTAACCTTTTGATTGGCTAACATTTAAATTATTAAAAAATATATATACATGAAGTCCAGCAGTAGTTGACATCTTGTTTGGCTGATTGTCTTTGTTGCTAAATATTATTTGGTGCAATATATCATGAGCCATATCTGAACTCTGTGAAGATTCCGAAATTCTTCGGACTTTACTTACTAGGTTTTGCTCAAGTGTGCACGAGTCACCCTTATTGTCCTTTCATCTATCCTTTTAGTGAAAGTGCTACTGTGATCTAATACCACACGATATTTTTTCCTTTTCCAAAGGGGTGTGCAACCTCCTCAGCTCCTGCAGCCTTGGTTTCTCTCTTCTTTGTTCTGTTGGAAAATGGCCTTCAGCCTGCAAGCTGACAGCTGAGAAGGTTTCTTGGCACTTTTGGTCTGCAACTTTCTTTCTTGCTCCTTATTTCAGTCAAAGTGGACTCAGGAGGCCAGTCCCACTAGCTAAGAAATTTTCATGTAAGTTTTTTTTCTTTGCCTGTTACAAATAGGCAGATTAGAGTTCAATTGTATGACAAATATATCTTTAGTTTAATAAAGAGTTTCTTGTGGTTGTTACGTGATGTGTATGAACATCTGTTTAAAAACACTACATAATCCTTGCCAAAATGGCATATAAGCTTTGATGTAAAAATTGCTTTTGTGGCACTCAGCAAACAACAGCCTACATTGTTGACGTCCACCCACTCCCTCTCATTGGTGAATAATCTCCTAAGTAAAATTTTCTTTCTCTTACCTAGTGGAGGGGTAGTGGTTAAGTGGTTAAGTGCTACATCTGCTAACTGAAAGGTGAACAGTTCAGTCCACCAGGCACACCTTGGAAACTCTAATGAGGCAGTTCTATTCTGTCCTGTAGTGTCACTATGAGTCAGAATCAACTTGATGGCACTGGATTTGGTTTGTTTTTTTTTTTCGTTTGTTTTGTTTTTTGTTTTTAGTTCTGCTTTTGAGTACACTTCATTGGCTTGGCTACCCCAGGGCATGAACCCTAATTGGGTCCATATACTTCTCTTTAAGAGTTTTGACAGCATTCAAAATAGGAGCTTCTCCCTGGTCTTGTAGAATACGAGGGGCAGTATTTTTCAAATCACTTAAAGTTGTCCTCCTGATTGGTAGTTCTTACTAGTGACTGTTCTTATTGTTGCTGCTGAGTCAGTTCTGACTGATGGTGACACCATCAGCAGCAGGATAAAATGTTACCTGGTCCTGCATCACCTTTATGAATATTCATATGTTCAAAGCCATTGTTTCAGCCATGGTGCATTTTGAGTGTCTTCCAACCAAGGAGTCTTCTCTTCTAACACTGTATCAGACAATATTCTGTTATGATCCATGGGTTTTTCATTGACTAAGTCTTAGAGGTCAATTTCTAGGTCTTTCTTCCTCATCCACCTTAGTCTGGAAGCTTCACTGAACTTGTCCACCATGGGTGACCTTGCAGGTGTTTGAAATGCTGGTGTCATAACTTCCAGCATCACAGCAACATACAAGCTACAACAGTACAACAAACTGATTGACAGGGGCTGCTGATAGGAAACTTTCATCAATAGGATGATGCAAGAAGTGATACCTGTTAATCCATGAAACACTGGCCTTTTAAAACCTTACCTCCACAACTCAGCTTGTGAGTGTTCTACAAGCGTAAATTGTATGTGAGGAAAATAGCCAATCAAGGAATTATGTATCAATCCTGTTTTCCACAATTAAACAGTCCCAGCAAGACTGTAAACAACTAAATATGGGTACTTAACAAGTTCCTCCCTGGTAAGCCGCCAACCTCAAGTAATTATCACCCCAATTGTGTATGTTCTTACATAATGACATGATGAGTGCTAAAGTTAGGGGAGTCTTCAATATCATCCAAAATAGACTTATCTCTTCCTCTCTAGGATACCCTGGTAGTGTAGTAATTAAGTGCTATGGCTGTTAACCAAAAGGTCAGCAGTTCATATCTGCCAGGAACTCCTTGGAAACTCTATGGGGCAGTTATACTCTGTCTTCTGGGGTCACTGTGAGTGACTCAATGGCAGTAGGTTTGGTTTTTGGCATTTATTTTGATTTTTGTTGTTTTTTCTTCCTCTCAAATGAGAACACTAAACAGTAAGAATTGACTTGGACCATGTTGGAGCCAATTAAAGGGTAAGACAAGAAATAATGAGTGGTAGTCACTTTTTTTATATGCAATTGAATTTATTCCTGATATATATGTAGAATATCTTACTTTCCTTTTCTGGTCTATAGCTGTTAATTCATCATCTACATATAAATTATTTATAGTAAAACAGTTTTAGAGAGCAACTTTGTAAGAAGCAAGGACATTTTCTATAGAACACAACATACACAGCATCTAATATTCTTCCTCTTGGCACATGTTTTTAATGCTATTTCACTCAACCAATTATTTCAAGCTAGCACTTGAATATACACCCAGTTTAGCAGGAACAAATTGGGAGTGTGTTTAGGAAGAAGCAGGAAGCTCTGCTGGATCTCTAATTCCAGAATATATTTCGGTAAGAGCTTAGTTTAATACTAAGATTCAGAAAAATAACAACAAAGAACAGAAAGTCAGGTGCTTGGCCAATGTTAGTCCTTTATCCAAAATGATAGTATTTTGTTTTACAAACTGCAACTCTACATGACTTGTAGTAGCAAAATTCCTTCACATAGGCCCTTAGCACATGGCAGAGCTAACCGAAGCTCAAGGCAGGTGGCCCAGTTGTGCTCTGAGGGTCACACTCCAGTCATTGGCAGATGGGCAGGAGAGGAGTGGCACAGATACCAGAAAAGGTGGAACATCACTGTCCATGGAAGCCTAGAGGAATTAAGGACCTGAACTTGCTCCACAACTAACTGAAAACTTGGCCAATTTGGCTACCTTCCTGGGCTGTGGTTTCTTCATATATTAATATATATTGGATAAAATAATGTCTAAAGTACTATAGAAAAGGAGTTTGGATGGGCCTGCTGAAACAGACCACCTCACATACCACAGTCAGATTCAGGAAGATCATGGATTACATAACACTTGTCACTTAGGATAAACAGGTCCACAGCCAGAAGATGTAAACTCTGTGGGGAATGACCTAGGGAACGTCTTGCACCTGGACAACTCCTGGATCTAAAGGACAATCATTGCCCTCTAGGGAGCTCTGGAAGCCTGGGAGCCATGCATGCATCTAGAATAGTCTATGCTACCTTTTGTTTTGACCAACCACTTCCCTATATTCCCTAACCTTTGTCGTTACATAGAATCTTTATTTTCTACCTGTCTTTGGCCAGTTATCTGACATCCACATCACAGTTCCGTGGCAATAGTCACACAGGTACTTTCTATCTCCAGCACTCTGACAACCCACTAGGGGAAAAGAGAGGAGGTTTAATGTGAGAAGTGATAGCAAACTATATGCATATCAGTCATTAAGAAAAAAAAGTGACTTCCTTATGGGAATGAAAATTTATTCAACATAAGAAGGAAGTTTCAAACTTTCAAACAAGTTCATACTGAACTGGTTTGCTCTGCATCAGAATAGAATCTCAAGCAGAGGGTGAAGAACACCTGGCAGCAATTCTGGCGGATGCAAAACAAGCAATATATGGTTAAGAATGGATAAGAGAAAGGAGACATGACATTTAGATATCGTCCAAAGCTTTGATTCTTGGAGTCTATAAAAGAAAGACCAAAGATATCAGGTTTCTGGGTTATTCAGTGACAGACCAGGTGCTCCCCAGAGCAGAGGTAGTAGTACTTCTCAGTGCCTGAGGGGCTCTAGAGTCTGCAGTTAGCAGAGATCCATGGAAACAAATTTCAAGATCTGCACAGAGCAATGAGGATCATCAGCAGGCCAACAACTGCAGATTTCAGCCAAGGAAATTTATGCTTTTCACAGGACCCTGTGGTGTTTTGAAAGAGAATGGCAACTTAAGTCCAAGACAGAGGCACCTATTTTGGACATGAAAATAAGAAAGTGAGAAGAGTAGGCAGTGAGGGAAGGAAGAGCACTCAGGGTGAGGCTATCAAGATCACATATGCTGACCTGAAACAAGGTGTCAGCAGCTCCATACTGCAGTTTCCTCTTCTGCACACATCAAGTCTCCTCATGTTAACATCAGCACCTGCCTTCATAGAGTGGTCAAGTGGGTTTGAAGCTTCTAATGTCCCATCCAATGCTGAGACCTAAGTATCAATGCACAAAGTTAGCTCTTCACTGTATGTAATTATTAGGCCAAAATGCTGAGCTATAAACTGCACTGACTTAAAAAAAAAATTGAGAGTGAAAAGCTGTTTATTTCTAAGCATTATAATAGTAAGTCATACAAAATTACATGATGTATAAAATTCGTAAAAGAAGAAACACAAGGTAGGGGCACAGTGGCTGAGGTCTGGCAATTCATTTGGTCAGTAACACTCATCAGACTCCATCATGGGGGCAAACACAAGATTATATTAACTGCCAAGACAATGAGAATCACGGCCCAGCCAAGCTGACACACAGTCTTAAACATCACAGCTTCTATAAGGATAGGGTCAGGAGATGATGGAGTACATAGGGCTCCATAAGAGATGCTTGATAATGGTAGTTGAAACCATGCCGATGATACTAGTGGAAGTCTTGTGCCTTCATTTGGCAAGGAGCTTGAGAAGGAAAGGGCGTGCAGGCACAGGAACAAGTATCATAGAATGCATAATACATTCACAGGCCAGCTGGGCCAGGTTCCCAGGAACCTCCTTCTCTGGTCTTAGTTTCCAACTGTATTGTTATTAGTTGCCATCTAGTTGATTCATGGTAACCCCTATACAACAGAAAGAAACTTTGCCTGGTCCTGTACCATCTTCACAACCACTGGTTAAAGTCCTTTGTTGCAGCAACTTAGTATTCTGAGGGACATCCAACCTAGGGAGCTCATCTTCCAGGACTTTATCAGCCAATCCTATATTATTATCCATATGGTTTTTGTTGGTGATTTTCAAAAGTAGATTTCCAGGCCTTTGTTCTTAGTTATCTTAGTCTGGAAGCTCCACTGAAACCTGTCAACTACAAGTGATGCTGCTAGTATTTGAAATCACAGCAACATCCAAGACACCACAGTACAAGAGACTGACAGATAGGTGATAAATCCAATTTCACAGTTGATAATAGTCAGTCCTATTTATTACAGAGTAAATCGACTTTGATCTTCTTTAACGATAAAAATACAGACATATACATGTGAAAGTACTCATGGATTAATTATTTTCTGTCTGGAATTTTTTGCTGATGTCATGTTTTTTTCACTAATGAAAGGGATGCTGAATCATTTGTTGGTGTTTTTGAATTTTTCAAAAAATGGGGTGTCAACTGCAAATGGGCTATGTTGGTCCCAAGGCCCAGAAAGGAAATCATAAATGGTTTCATTCAAAAGTAACTCATTTATTTTCCCAAAATACACATAAAATACTAAATAAGTGTTGCACTTCCTGCACATAATTATTATCAGACTGATTCAGAGTGAGCCATATCAGTCCATGTTCCATGAAGTACCTCATATACGCAGGACATATCAGCCTCATGGCCCAGGAAGTATATCACAAGCTATTTTCATCCCAAGAAAGAAACCTCATTTACTTGAATATTTCCAAGTGCCAGTAACCGTACCTTCCCAGTAACACAAAGGAAATAGTAAAATTGCAAGGCGTATTTTACTTCACAGAAGCCAAAAGACATAAAGGTTTTCACACAATCGCTCCTCCAGGAAGCATCCTTCATACAAATGGCTCTCAACATTCAAATGTGGCACAGACCAACTTCCGGTTTTTAGGCACTTGCACCAGCTTCCCTGACAACACCGGAATGAACTAAATCAGCTCAAATACCTACCAACAAACTTCCAGGGCATAAAATGTAACAGGGATATGCACATGCCATAGACTGTGAAAAGGTTAACAAAATTTAAAATAAAATAAAAGGGAAAAGGCACATAAAATACCAGATACTACTTCTCAGGGAAACCCTGGTGGCCTAGTGTGTTAAGTACTACTTCTGCTAACCAAAAGGTTGGCAGTTTAAATCCACCAGACGCTCCCTGGAAGTTCTATAAGCACTTTTACTCTGACCTCTAGGGTTGCTATGAGCAGGACTGGACTCGAATGCAGGGAGTTTGTTTTTTTTGTCACTTCTCAGAATTTCAAATGCAATCTCCATTATCTGTCTAAGACATAAACTATGCAGCCTTTCTTCCTCTAGAATCAGCCTCGCCACCCTAGGGTCCTGATCCCTCCTGCCTCCCTACCCTCAGCCCCACAGCTGTCGCTCAAGACCCCTCCACCGAAGCCCCTGTTACTCGTGTTTGTACTCCTACAGTATGACAAAATGACAGACGGTAATCGAGTCAATAAAAATCAATCTGATTTATTGCAGGTAAATCATATCTATTTCTTCTTAAGGGTAAAAATGCAGACATGTATGTGTGAAGATACTCATGGATGAATTACAATGCTTGATTAGTAGCATATCCTACTAACCAAGAGGCAAGGACAGATTTATGGAAGTCACTCACCTGCCACTCCTAGAAAGAGCAGTTCAGCACGGAAGGAGAGGTCCTGACAGCAGTCATCTAGGACAGTCTGCCTTACCCTCTCAGCCTGCGTCCTTCTTTTTTAGCTGGGAAAAGTCTGCTTCACAGGGCAATTCTGAGAATCAGTGAGATCCTGAAGAGGCAGCTCACTACAGTAGTGCTCAAGACACTTGGGTTTCTGTCCTCAGGATTATTGTTTAGGTCCTCTTTGTCCCTCTGATGTTATTATTACTCCCCTTCCCGCCACTAACTCTTCTTCCAAAAGAGCCTATCCACCTCCACAGACGTGGTCACTTCCTCAGGCTGCAGCGCCAGCCGCACCGTATCTCCAACCTCTAGATGTCCCCTAGGCATATGTCTAAATTGTCCACAATCGCCTGTCCCCAGGTGTTTCAAACCAGGAAACTCTCAATTCCTTTTCTGTGCTCTCCCCTCTGCATTCAAGTTCTCTTCACCCCTTGACCCCTCTGTCTTCTCACACTCTCCCCACCGCTTCTGCAGAACCTCCCTTTCGTCTGCATCTTGGGGCACCTATCATGTGGGTCTTCCCTCTCAGGCTCTCCTTAGCCTCAGTAACCTATCACTCTACTGCTGAATGTTTCTTCAAAATCCAAATTTGATGATTGCTCCACCTCTGCTTAAAATCTTCCTATAGTTACCCATTACCTGAAAACAAAATCCAAACTCAACATATAAGACATTCTTCACACAGGTCCAATTCACTTAGATTCCAGCCTTACCCTTGACTCATTTTTAATGTTTCTACCCAAGGAACTGTCTTTCCCATCCGACACCCCATGCCTCCCCTCTTTTGCTTCATCCTACTCTTACTACACTGATTACTTGTCAGTCTCCAACACCAAATTCTTAGTTTCTGTGCAGAGAATATTTTGTTCACATTCATATCCCCAGGGCCTGCAATGCAGCCAGCTGCTTAGCAATTGCTTAGTGAGTGTTTGTTAAATGAGGGGGAAATTGATTCTTTCTAGACACTGCAACAGGAGGAAAATAGTATCTTAGAAAAGATCTTCAATAACAGAAAAGGTAATACTTATTTCATTTCTGTCTCAGAGAACTCTAACTTCTGTTTCCAGTCAAATCCCTGCATAAATAATGTGGTTGCTGTTAGAATGTTGTTTTAGTCAGCTAGGGCTGCTCTAACAGAAATATCACAGAGTGGATGGCTTTAACAAAGGAAGGTTTATTCTTACACAGTCCAGTAGATTGCAAGTCCATATTTAGGGTGTCCACTCCAGGGGAAGGCTTCCCCTCTTGTCTGTTCTGGAGGAAAGTCCGGTATTGCATCAGTCTTTGTCCAGGGAGCATCTTGGTGCAGGAACCTAAGGTCTGAAGGATGTGCTCTTCTCCCGGTGCTGCTTGCTTGATGGTATGAGGTTCCCAAATCTCTGCTTGCTTCTCTTTCTTTTTATCTCTTGCAGGATGAAAGGATTAAGGGTGGGGCAAGCCATACTCCCGGGAAATTCTCTTTACAGTGGAGCAGGGAGGTGATCTTATAAAGAGATTTACAGTCCTACCCTCATCCTTTAACATACAGCATAGGAAAACCACAAAATGGAGGACAGTCACAGGATACTGGGAATCATGGCCCAGCCACACAACTACACGTATTTTGGGGGGACACAATTCAATCCATGACACATGTGTTGGTTCTGACTCATAGCAACCTTCTGTACAACAGAATGAAACTCCGCCCTATCCAGAGCCACGCCCACCATTGTTACGTGTGAACCTATCATTGCACCTGCTGAGTCAGATCGTCTCCCTGAGGGCCTTTCGCCTTTCCGGTGAACTTCTGCTTCACCAAGCATGAAATCCTTTTCCAGGGACTGATCCCTTCTTCTGACATGTCCAAAGTATGTAAGACGTAGTACTGCTGTCCTTGTTTCTAAGGAGTATTCTGCTTGTACGTCTTCCAAGACACATCTGTTTGTTCTTTTGGCAATCCACAGTATGTTCAATATTCTTTCCAGGCACCACAATTCAAAGGCATCAATTCTTCTTCTGTTCCCATTACTCATCATCCAGCTTTCAGATGCATATGATGCAATTGAAAATACAATGGCTTGGGTCAGACACGCCCTGGCTTTCAAGGTAACGTCTTTGCTTTCCAACACTTTAAAGAGGTCTTTTGCAGCAGATCTGCCCAATTTTTTAATATCTGCACTACAGCTTTCATGGGCAATGATTGTGGAATCAAGTAAAATGAAATCCTTGATAACCTCAGTTTTTTCCCCATTTATCATGACGCTGCTTACTGGTCCACTTACGAGGATTGTTGTTTTCCTCTTCCAGGGTCACTGTGGGTCGGACTCAACTCGATGGTAGTTGGTGGAGTGTTAGGGTTTATGTGTAATCCATACTGATGGCTGCTGTCTTTGATTTTCATCAGTGTTTCAAACCCTCTTTACCTTTAGCAAGAAAGGTTTTGTCATCTGCATATGGCAAGCTGTTAATGAGTCTACCTCCAGTCTCGATGCCCCATTCTTCTTCACATAGACCACCTTCTTGAATTATTTGTTCAGCATACAGATTGAAAAGGTATGGTGAAAGGATACAACCCTGATGCACACTTTTTCTGACTTTAAAACATGCAGTGTCCCCTTATTCTGCCCACACGACTGCCTCTTCATCTGTGCACAGATTCCTCATGAGCACAACCAAGTGTTCTAGAATTTCTATCTTCCACAATGTTACCCATGATTTGTTATGATCCACAAGTGGAATGCCGTTGCACAGTTAAATAAAACACAAGTAAACATCTTTCCAGAATTCTCTCCCTTCAGTCAAGATCTATCTGATATTAGCAATGATATCCCTGGTTCCACATCATCTTCTGAAGCTGGTCTCAATTTCTGACTGTTCACGGACAGTATACTGATGCTGCCCCTTTTGTGTGTTGTTTGGCAAAATTCTACTTGTCCATGATATAAACAATATTGTTCAGTAATTTCTGCATTCAATTGGATCACATTTCTTGGGAACAGACATTAGTATGGACCTCTCCCAGTCAATTGGTCAGGTAGCTGCCATACGAATTTCTTGGCATAGATGAGTGAGTGTTTCCTGTGCTACATTTGTTTCTTGAAACATCTCAACTAGTATTCAGTCAGTTCCTGGAGCCGTGTTTTTCACCAGTGCCTTCAGTCCAGCTTAGACTTCTTCCCTCAGTACCATTGGTTCCTGATCATATGCTACCACTTAAACATTGAACACTCACAATTTTTTTTTCATGTAATGACTGTGTATTCCTTGCATCTTCTTTTGATGCTTCCTGAGTCATTTAAAATTTTCTCAGTAGAATTCTTAACTATCGTGTGCAGCTTGAGGCTGGAAATTCTAATTCAGTTCTTGCAGCTTGAGAAATTCTCAGTGTATTCTTCCCTTTTGGTTTTCTCTCTACAGCTCTTTATACACATCACTATACTACTTTGCATTTGCGAGGTACCCCTTGAAATTTTCTGTTCAGTTATTTTACTTACCATTTATTCCTTTTACTTTAGCTACTTGACATTCAAGAGCAAGTTTCAGAGTATATTCTGACGTCGATTTTAGTCTTCTCTTTCTTTTCTGCCTCTTTAATGACTTCTTGTTTTCTTCACGTATGATGTCCTCAGTATCGTCCCACAACTCTTCTTGTCCTGAGTCACTAGTGTTCACATCAAATCTGTTCTTGAGATGGTCTTTAAACTCAGGAGGAATGTACCCTAGGTCATACTTTGGCTCTCGTGGATGTGTTCTAATTTTCCTCCATCTTGATTTGAAATCATATATAAGAAATAGATGGTCTGTTCCACAGTCAACACATGGCCTTGTTCGGACTGATGATCTTGAGCTTTCCCACCATCTCTTTCCACAGATGTAATCAATTTGATTCTTGTGTATTTCATCTGATGAGGTCCATGGGTGTACAGTTGCCACTTATGTTGGTGAAAAAAGGTATTTGATGAAGAAGTTGTTGGCCTTGCAAAATTCTATCATGTGGTCTCCAGCATCATTTCTATAACCAAGGCCAAATTTGCCAACTCTCAATCCTTCTTCCCTGTTTCCAACTTTTGCATTCCAATCACCAGTAATTATCAGCACATCCTGATTGCGTGTTCAATCAATTCCAGACTGTGGAAGCTGGTAAAAGTCTTCCATTCCTTCATCTTTAGCCTCAGTGAATAATAGTTGGATTAACTGGTCTTCGTTCTAAACATGTGGATATTATCCTATCACTGATAGACTTGTACTTCAGGAATGATCTTGAAATGTTTCTTTTAACAAATGCTGTGCCAAACCTCTTTAAGTTGTCATTCCTGGCACGGTAGACCATATAATCATTCAGTTCAAAATGGCCAATACCAGTTCATTTGAGTTCACCATTGCCTAGGATATCAGTGCTCATACATTCCATTTTTCATGATTTCCAGTTTTCCTAGATTCATGCTTCATACATTCCACATTCTGATTATTAATGGGTGTTTGGTGCTGTTTCTTCTCATTTTAAGTCATGTCACATCATGTCACTGATGAAGGCCCTGGATGTATAACACCATCCATGTCATTAAGGTAGACTACACTTTGAGGAGGCAGCTCTTCCACAGTCGTCTTTTGAGTGTCTTCCAACTTGGGGGCTCATCTTCCAGTACTACGTCAGGCAGTGTTCCACTCCTATTCATAAGGTGTTCACTGGCTAATTCTTTTCAAATCTTTCTAATCTGTCTTAGTCTGGAAGCTCAGCTGAAACCTGTCCACCATGAGTGACCCTGCTGATATCCAAATACCAGAGATATAGCTTCCAGCATCACAGCAACACACAAACCCTGTCAGTATGACAAACTGACAGACACATCAGGGAGCACAAATAATAACACTCTGTTATTCCTGTGCAGGAAGACAAGTAACTTCACTCTACAAAACATAAAAACAAACCAACTCATAGCAACTCTACTGCATAGACTGTAACTGCCTCATATGGTTTCCAAGGAGCAGCAGATGGATTCAAAGTGCCAACCATTCAAGGTCCCATTGCACCTGCTACTTTCAGTACCACATTTCTCCAACTGTCTTAAAATAAATAAACCTTCTCCAATGTACCTGGCAGCTACAAAACACAATTATCAGGGCTCTTCACAATCAGTATTTGTTTTTTTCAGTCTGTTAAGTTACTATTTACGTTTATATTGGTTAATGTTTCTTAGTGCCTGGGAGACTTAAATGCTACTTCCAAAATAACCTGGCATTCTTTAGGATCAGCCTGTGAACTGGGTTAACCTGGTTAATTATGTATAACCAACCAAGACTAGCTTTACCCAGTACCGTCAAGTTGATTCCAGCTCATAGCGACCCTATAGACAGAGTAGAACTGACCCACAGAGTTTCTAAGGAGTGTCTGGCAGATTTGAACTGCTAATGTTTTGGTTAGCAGATGCGGCACTTAACCACTAGGACTTTACAGTTTTCAGCACTACCTGAATTTATAACAGGAGCCCTAGTAGTATAGTAGTTAAAGCACTGAATTACCAGCTAAAAAAGTCATTGATTTCAACCTTGTGAGGAGAAAGATGCGGCAGTCTGCATCCATAAAGGTTTATAGTCTTCGAAATCCTACAGGAAGTTCTACTATGTCCTATAGGGTCTTGATGAGTCTGAATCGACTCAACAGCATTGGGTTTGGTTCAGGGTATTTTGGGGGGAGGGAAGTCGTTGTTTATTCTTTGGATTGACTAACTTTACCTTGTTGAAAGTGACCTCAAAGTTTAATCTAGACTATGTAGAAACAATGTATGAACCAATTCCAGCTTCCCGTTAAACATGACTCACTCAGGTAACATCTTTTGAATTTGAAGCTGTCACTAGCTGATTATAATAAATGAGACTAAGCTTATTAAATAGAGAGAAGATCTGGAACGTGAAATCTAATCAAAGGTGCTTCTAGGGAGGAGAGGAATACAAATCCTGCAAAAGAATGCTTTGGCACAGAAGGAATAATCTTTTCACTTTAAAATTCGCTGTTGGTTTGCTAGAGGAAGATGTCAGTGAGCTGCATGCATGGTTCATCAATTTTACTGTGACTCCACTATAATAGCTAAATCAGTCCTAAGGGACAGCAAATGCATAGCAAAGAAATTATCACATGAAGGCTCTCAAAAGACCTGCAAATATCTCTAACTGGATGGGGTGGGGGGAGAAAATCACATTGAGAGAGCTGATGTAGAAATTGTTTGGAGAGTGTTTGTCTCCCCCCACCACCCACCCCCGGGGAAAAACAAAAAGCCATATCCTGTTACAAATCCTGACAACTTTAACTCCTTTAGGAGGATGTTGCAGCAGAAACCAGCTTCAGACAGTGAGTGTGAGCAGACTCTGGGGTGCTGGTTGATGCAGTGTTCCTCCAGATTTCTATTCCATACCACCTGGTCAGAGTGTACTGCCAGGCTGTCTGGTTTTGATATTGCCCACATCCCCTCATTCTCACTTTCTTACATTCATGGTTCCACAACTATTCGAGCTTTTTTTCCCAACTATTTAGTAATCAGTCCTCAGCTAACCTACCACTTAAGATTCAGGCTCTGTAGAAGCATATACTTTCTCTGTACTGTACTCAGTGGCTTCCCACACTCTGGAGAGAGTGTAGGAAGCGTGTAGAACAGTACAGACTCCATCAGTTGGCTTCCAATATTACAGGGCTGGAGTTCTTGGGTAGCGCTAATAGTTAAGTGCTCAGTTGGAGGTTCAAGTCTACTCATCTTGGAAGAAAAGCCTGGAGATCTACTTCCAAAAAGTCATAGCCACCCTATGGAGCACAGTTCTACTCTGACACAAATAGGGTCACACTAAGTTGGAATCAACTGTATGACAACTGGATTGGCCTTTTGGGGTTTTGTTTTTGTTTTTTGTTTTGTTTCATTTTATTTTTAATGTGTCAGGTAAGTGTGCTGGTCCTGGAGCTATGATGTACACATGACTCTTCTGGCATCTGGTGGACAGGTAGCTTTGGTTCCAGTAAGTCAGGTGGAACACAAAGATTCACCCTTGGCTTAGTCCCTGTGTTAATCCAGAGTAGTGATTCTCAAGCTCACAGTTCGTATCAAAATCACTTGGAGATTAAAACACAAATTACAGGACCCTCCCCCTAGAATCTGACTAAATAATGGGTGATAGACCCCTCAGGCACCATGCATTTCTAATCAGATCCCAGCGAAATCAGCATCAGTGGCCCTCGGACCACAGTTTAAGAATCAAGACTCCAGTCTAAGTCAATCTGGGGAGGAGGATATAGTAGGGGCAAGTAAAGTCCCTGTACAGACTCCAGGTTCAACCAGGCATCACAACACTATATCTGGGTATGGGAAGTCTTCCTTCCAAACTTCACTAGGCAAATTGTTCACATTCCTAGTAGTTCCCCTGGCCACCATGACTGACTCAAGAGATGATAGCAGCCTTGGCCCAGCACCAGGACCCAAAGACTACAGGAAGGGGTAGCCACAGAGGAAAGGAAACACATAGGAGGCTGGTGGGACTGCACAAAAAAGTGGCGTGGTAAGTCAGAATGAACGTGTCCCAGAAAGATAAGAGCAAACTAGACTGAAGGACTAAACAGAGATGTGGAGAAACTGGAACCTTTACTCCTAGTAGAACTATAAGATGGCACAGCTGCTGTTGAAACCAGTTTGGTGGCTCTTCAAAGAGTTAAACAGAATTTCCTTATGATTCAGAAATTCCAATCCTGAGTATATACTCAAAAGAATTGAAAGCAAGTATGAAAACAGATGTATGTAGTTCATTGCAGCACTATTCACAATACTCAAAAGGCAGAAACAACCCAAACATCCATCAACAGATGAGTGGATAAACACAATGTAGTATAGACATACAATGAAATGTTATTCATCTATAAAAAGAAATAAAGTCATGATACATTCTACAATATGAATAAATCTTAAAAACATTGTACGAGTGAAATAAGTTAATCGCGAACGGACAAATATTGCATGATCTCACTTGTATGAAAAGTCTAGAATAAGCCAACGTGTATAGACCAGGTCTATTAGTAATTACCAGGGGCTGGTGGTGGTTGTTGTTGTTAGGTGCCATCGAGTCAGTTTCGACTCAGAGTGACACTACGTACAACAGAGTGAAATGCTACATGGTCCTGTGCCACCCTTACAATTGTTATCCTTGAGCCATTGTTGCAGCCACTGTGTCAATCCATCTCACTGAGGGTCTTCCTAGTTTTCATGGGCCCTTTAACATTATCCAGCAGGATGTCCTTCTCCAGGGACTTATCTGATCTCTCCTGATAAGATGGCCAAAGTATGTGAAACATAGTCTCACTATTCTTGCTTCTAAGGAGCATTTTGGTTGTACTTCTTCCAACACTGATTTGTTCATTCTTTTGGCAGTCCATGGTATATTCAATTTTCTTCTCCAGCATGATATTTGAAAAAAGCTGGTTCTTCTTTTGTCTTCCATATAAATCAATCAGTTTTTTATTCATGTGAAGGGGTTGGAGGGAAGAGAAAAGAGGGAGTCATTGCTTAGGGGTCACTGCTTCTGTTTAGGGTGATGGAAACATTCGGAAACAGACAGTGGTGATGGTTACAGAACATGATGAACATAACTAATGTCACTGAATAATGCATGTGAAAAATATTGAAAGGTAAATGTCTTATTATATACACATGTACTGCAATTTTTAAAAAAGTGCAGAAAAAGGATTGTCATGGATTGAACTATGTCTCTCCAAAAATGTGTGTAATCATTTGGCTGGGCCATGATTTCCATTTTGCGATCTTCCTACATTGTATGTTAAAGAGGATTAGTGTGGGACTACAAATCCCTTCCTAAGGTCACCTCTCTATTCCACTGTAAAGGGAATTTGCAGAGTGTGGCCTGTGCCACCATTTATCCTTTTATCAAACCAGAGACAAAAGGAAAGGGAAGTAAGCAGAGAATTGGGAACTTTCCACCATCAAGAAGTAGCACTGGGAGTAGAGTATGTCCATCAGATCTGAGGTTGCTGTATCAAGATGCTTCCTGAATAAAGACTGAGACAACACAAGGACTTTCCTCCAGAGCCAACAAAGGGAAAGGCCTTCCCCTGGAGCAGAGCTCCTAAATTTGGACTTGTAGCCTACTGGGCTGTGTGAGAATAAATTTTCCTTACTAAGCCATCCACTCATGGCATTTCTGGTAGGGCAGTACTAGCTGACTAAAACAAGAAGGTAAAGCAAAAATTCTTACAAATTTAAAAATGAAAAAGAACTAAGTAGGGGGTCAAGTCAAGGACAGTGGAGTCCACACAAACATGTCTGGTTGCTAAGGAAATTGAGACTTGGAAATATTTTCAGAGGATGAGTGTTTTAAAAGGTCACGTCATGAAGCAACAGAGGCCGGTGAAAGGGCCATACAAGCCCATGTAAGGAGAAAGCCCCCACAAATTTTGACATGAATATTTTCATAACAGAAAACTTGAAACCTATTATATCTGTTTGGAAAATTTAGATTTGTTCTTCTCAGGTTTGTTCAACAATGAATGCACATGTACTACATTTTAATCTGATGCAGCAGACAAAAGGAGCTGATTTATCAGTGCTTGCTTTGCACTGGAAAATGTCATTATGGAAACAGCCATGCCTGTCAGAGGCCAGGCCTCGTTTCTCAGACTCACAAGCATAGCTCCTAAAATTGTCTCCTCTCAAAACATTAGACTTTGTTTGTTTAAGGTTTTTAAATCTAGCATCAGCTTTCTCAGTAGCAGGTAGCAGGAAACAGGAGAATGCAACTTCCCAAGTTTTTTTACTTTTTTTTTTTTATTCTTTGCAGAATGTAGAAAAGTCATTTTAAAGTGAAACCGGAATCACACAACAAATATCATCCAGGGTCCCTAAAGGCTAGAATCAGGCATAGATGGGGGTGCCACTGAGAGAAAGGGGAATTAGAAAAGATGAAGCTTGTTCTCTTAATACCAAAGACACTTTCCCTACAGGTATCATTATAATAAAATCATAAATAGACAAGTTACTTTGGAGACATTTAATTCTAGCAATCTTCCAAGTCCTTTATTTTTAATAACAACATTGTTATTGTTGGTGGGTACCACTGAGTCCATTTCAACTCAAGATAGTCACATGTATTACAGAGTAGAGTTGTGCTATGTGGAGTTTATTTTAGCTGTAATCTTTATGAAAGCAAATCACCATGTTTTTCTTCTGTGTCTCCACTGAGTGTTTGAACCATGAGCCTTTCAGTTAGTATCCACATGCTTAATCACTGCATCAAGTTTTAATAAATTTACTCAGTTTATTTTCTCTCTCACATAAGCGAATCCAGACACAGTCCCAGAATAAGAGCTCAGGGGTCAGGTCTGTGTCTGGTGAGTGACAGGACAGTGACTGACCACTAGTAATTCACTAAAGATGGAAACCCTGGTGGCGTAGTGGGTTAAGTGTTATGTCTGCTAACCAAACGGTCGGTAGTGCAAATCAGCCAGGTGCTCCTTGGAAACTCTTTGGGGCAGTGCTACTCTGACCTCTAGGGTCTCTGTGAATTGGACCCAACTTGACAGCAGTGGTATTTTTTTTTTTTAATTTACTGAGGACACGTGGAGAGTAGTATTTTCCTCATAGCATCATTTAGAGATTTGAGCTTAGTCAGTGTTTCTTCAATATACTTAGGTGCTCTAATATTAGGTGCAAAAATATTTAATATTGTTAAGTTCTGCTTGTGCATTGAACCTTTCAGCAATAGTCCATCCTTGTCCACGATGGTAGATTTTATGTTAAAATTGATTTTATCTGAGATTAGAATTGTCTTTCAGTTAGAATTAGAATTGTCTTTTAGTTAGAATTGTCTGCTCCTCTTTGTTCATTGTTAGCTTGATTTATATTCTTCCATCCTTTAATTTTCAGTTTGTTCACATCTTTAAGTCTAAGGTGAGTTTCTCATAGGCAACACATGGATAGGTCGTGTCTTTTGATCCAAGATGTCACTCGATATCTCTTTACTGGAGCATTCAGTCCATTCACATTCAATGTAATTACTGATAGGTATGTGTTCAGTGCTGCCACTGTGATTTGTTTATTTTTGTGTTGATGTTTTCTCTGTTGTTCTTATTAATCTGTTCTGGGATCTTCTCTGTGAGTTGATGCTTAAGTTTTTCAGGGTTGGTTTTGTGGCTGTTGAGACTCCTGTAGCACGTTTCTTGATTTGATATGTTGCATCTTTATCGTGCTTTACAGCTGCCCCCATAATCCCCTTTAAGAAGCTATATAAAAACCCAATTTCAGTTACTACCATTCTTATCAAATTCCTCTCCATCTGGAAGGACTATAACAACTGTAGTGCATCCCTTTTTTTTAATATGATGACATCATAGTTTTCACAATATGATCGCCAGGCTATTTCTTTCACTATTACAGTTTTGATTGAGTTTTGAACCTTCTCTGAGTAGGATTCTGGGTGATATGTCCTGTATTTGCTTCTAAAATGTAAAGTTAGTGGTTTTTTTTATTCTAAACCAAGAGATTCTTTCAGTATTTCTTGTAGCCTTGGTTTGGTTTTTACAAAGTCTCTAAGTTTCTGTTTCTCTGCAAATGTCTTGATTTCATTTTCATATTTGAAAGATAGTTTTGCAGGATATAGAATTCTTGGTTGACAGTTCTTCTCCTTCAAGGCTTTGAATGTGTCATGCCACTGTCTCCGTGCCAGCATGGTTTCTGCTGAGAAATACGATGCAAGCCTACCGGGTTTCCCTCTGAATGTTAGCTTTGCTTTGAGTCTAGCTGCCTTTAAGAGTTTCTGATTATGTTTCATTCTCTAAGCTTGCTTATAATATGTCTTGGAGTCTGTCTTTTGAAATTTATATTGAATGGTGTTTGAAATATATCTTGGATAGTTATATTCTCTTCTTTCATAATCAGGTCAGCCACAGTACTGTCTCAGCCACAATACTGTTCTCAGGTGTCTCTCCCTGTTCAGGAACTCCAATTAATGGAAGGTTGTTCCTCTTAATAGAGCCCCACTTGCTTCTTAATGCTTCTTCATTTTTCTTGTTTCTTTTTTCTGTTTTGTCCTCATAGATGCTGGAGTCAGTAGCTGTCTTCCAAATCAGAAAGTCTATTTTCCATTTGTTCCATTCTGTTTTCTTGGCTTTGAATTGAAGTTTCTATGCCTTTGATTTCATTCTTGATCTGTTAGATTTCAGAGTACTGGTGTTGCATCAGATCGAACAGCTTGCTTAATTTTTCATTTTACTCTGCTGCATTTTGTGTCTAGCTCTAGGAGGGTTCTCTATATAATCCTTTTGTAGTCACCTTCAAATAGTTTCAGAAAAGCTTCTTCATCTGGGAAGTTCTGTTGGGGGCCTTCTGAAGCTGTGGGTGATTCCTTGGTCATGCTTTCTTCCAGAGTTTGTTGCTTTTCAGGCATGATGTGAATTAATAGGGGCTGGGAGAGATGCTGTGAGCATGGACAGCAGTTGTTTCTCTGGGCCATCTTAAAATGAGAGGTAAAAAAGTATCTGACTACTTCCAAAGTCAGTCAGGTTTCAGGTGTACAGGTCCTTCTTCCCAGTTGGCAAATATATCAAACTCAAGATGTTATAAACTAGCTCAAAATACAGAAAGGCTGCTGGCCTACTGGCCTCTGCAGTTGGGCCCCAGCTGTAGACAACACTGTGTAGAATACTGCTCTTCTTCCAGAAAAGCGCTCTCCTCCAGGCAGGCACTGCCTTCCAGCCCAGGAATTAAGTCCAGCTGAGGCTTCCATATGGGCATATCTTCCTCTCAGTAGAACAAGATGGTGTCCCGCACAAGCTCACCACCTGCCTCGGTCCAGGCTACTCTATGGCATAGGCGGAAAGAGAGGTTTTAGTTGAGATGCACAGAGTCCACAGCCCCTGTTGCTGGGCCCCAGCCATATGCAACACTGTGTAAAATACTGCTTTTCTGCTGGTAAAGTGCTCTCTCCTGGGCACGTGCTGCCTCCCAGTCTAGGAACTAAGTCCAACTAAGTCCAATAGGTTTCTCTGTCTGCTAACAGATCAAGATGGTGTCCCACACAAGCTTGCCACCTGCCTCAGTACCAGCTACTCTATGGTGGAGGTGGAAAGAGAGGCCAAAGGTGCCAAGATGCAGCGAGTCCAAAGCCAGGCTCTCAAAATATGGCAATTTCGCCTGCCAATCCCACCAGCAGTGTGTCTGAGATTAGCTGCTAATCAAGTCCCAGCTCCACCCCCTGGCTAAGATAGAGGAAAAAAAGTTAAAATGGTAAGCTACCTTTGGACCTTGCAAGCCAGTGCTCTCCAAGAGTGGGGTCAGTGAAGGAAATGAGGTTTTGCATTCGGTGGTATAAAGTCCAAACTAACAGCCCTGTGCCAGGTCCTAGGGCTAACTAGGTGTCCAGAAGGCTCTATTTAATTATCAGTTCAGGTCTTGGTTTCCAGAGGAATTTAAGGAGATGTGTGTTTAGTCTGCTATCTTGACTCCACCCCCCAGAGACTTTGATATGATCACATAGTCACACATCATTTTACGAAGTGTGTAAATAAATACAGTTGGAGGTTGTTTTTTGATAATTGGGTAGCACTGAAGAAAAAGTAATAAAACTCCTTTGAGCTGATTCCAATTCATCATAAATAATAGTGAATTGATGAAGACAGTCTGATGTGTGTGTGAGTGTGTGTGTGTTTGCATGTACCTTTGTGTATCTCTTCCCCTATATTCCCTGCCATCTCCTCAGCATATCGTTACAAAATGTTACGTACGATCTATACTTATGATATTGATATAGGTATTAAAAGGAGTAGTTGGTCCATGTGCATGAAATGTAGGACTGTTCCATAGGGTTTTCTCAGCTATCATCTTTACAGAAGCAGATCACTAAGCTTCCCTCCCAAGGGGCTGCTGGGTGGGTTTGAACTCCAGTGATTAGGTTACTAGTAGACTACTTAGCATTTATGCACATTTATTGATTTGCTGGCCTAGAACTGCCAGCTTGTGGAGGGAAGGGATGAGATCTTCTATTTCTGTATCCCCAGCTCCTGGCACAGTGCCAAGCACATGGGAGGCATCCGATGAATACTTGGTGAACAAAGGAATTTCTCTTGCAATGTTTTAGACTCATCATAGTAAACACTTTAAAATCATTGTGAGGACCTCACAGTTGCTGCTTAGGGATTCTGCAGGAATCATATATTTCTGTATCAAGTAATATATTTGAATGTTTGTAAAAATTATTAAAATTTCCAGGTTTATATGTGACAAAGTATGCAGGCAGAAACTAAAGGGTAGCATTTTAAAAAGTGTTATTCTATTCTTGTTTGACACTAATGAAAATGCCTTCTAAAATGAGCATTTTTATTATACTGAAATTTCTTTGGAATGTTATTTTAGTGACTGCCTCATTTATGTGACAACTCATTCTACCTCTTCCTGACATTTTCATTAAAACCAATTTTGATCCTCTCTTCCTTCTCTGCAGACAGTATATATTTATATACACCTAAATTTTAAAGAGATACACTCTCTAAGCTGGATTTATTTGAAACTTTCAGAGCTGGCCAATCTACTGCTCTTTCATTACCAATACCAATGTAGTAAGTGTTTTAGTCAGCTAGGGCTGCTCTAACATAAATACTACAGAGTGGATGACTTTAATAAAAGAAAGTTTATTCTTACCTAGTCTGGTAGGTTGCAAATCTTTATTCAGGGTGCCTGCTCCAGGGAAAGGCTTTCCCCCTTGTCATCTCTGGAGGAAAGTCCAGTATTGTTTCAGTCTTTGTCCAGGGAGCCTCTTGGCACAGGAACCTCAGCTCTGAAGGACCTGCTCTTCTTTCTTGATGCTGTGCTGCTGTCTTGATGGTACGAGGTTCCCAATTCTCTGCTTCTCTTTCCTTTTATCTCTTGCAGGCTGAAAGGATTAAGGGTGAGGCAAACCATACTCCAGGAAAACTCCCTTTACAGTGGAGCAGGGAAGGTAATCCTATGTAGGGATTTACAGCCCCACCCTAATCCTTTAACATACGGCACAGGAAAACCACAAAATGGAGGACAGTCACAAGATACTGAGAATCATGGCCCAGCCACATGGCTACACATATTTTGGGGGGTACACAATTGAATCCATGACAGTAAGTATAGATCATATGTAACATTTTGTAACCACATGCTGAGGAAATGGCAAGGAGTGGGAGGGCAGAGATACATGCATGTATACACACATGTATGCACACACACACATCAGACTGTCTTGATCAATTCACCATTATTCATCAGAATTCTAGATTTTCATGTCAATTAAATCAGAGAAATTCCCAGGGTTAGATCTGATGTTCTCCATTCAGATACATAGAAAAGATGGTATTTCTAGACTACAGACAAACAAGTAACTTTGGAATAAGTCAGATGCTGTGATAACAAAGTACATAGCTCTTACATGGTTTTGGTGAAAATGATGGAAAAGCTCTTAGAAATACACAAAGCACTCCCCAAATGTAAATTTCAGGAAAATGTGATACAGTTACTTGGCTGGTACTGGAACAGCCTTGCTGATGTGCACACATGGCTGCTTTTTTTTCACTGTTTTAGCATTAGCCTCCAACCAAGAGCCCAACTCTGACCCTGGCCTAAAGTATGACCTCTCTCTCAACTAGTTCTCTGCACTGCTCATCTTGTTCTCAGATGGTCCACTTGTCCGGTGGTTGCCAGTTGGCTGTCTGTTCTTTCACTGTACAATTCCCAATCCTGCAGCAGTGCCTAGAATTTGAGAGGATATTTATTTCCTTGGCACAACACACCCTGGGCCTCCTGATTTTTCAACAAATATTTACTGAGTGCCTAACCCATAAGACCTCTCCTAGACACTAAAGACACATTAGTAAACAAAATAGAAAAAAATAATGATAAAGTACATCCTCTCATAGAGGTAGTACAGAGAGACAGACAATATTCAGACACAATTAATAAGAAATATAAGATACATGCTTTGGAAAAATTGAGCAGGGTAAAGAAGATAAGAGGTGCCAAGATAAAGAATGGATTTCCACTGCAAGTGCTTACAATAGTTTTTTGTATTTTGCTTTTAAATTTCCAAATAATCTTTTAAAAACTGTCTTATTTGAATCTTATGCTGACACTGTATTTATATCCATGAAGCGTAAATGGAAACTAGTCTTGAGTGTCAGGAGACCTAGAGTATGTTCTTCTCTTTGCCTTTTAACCCTTTAGCTCCGTGGCTGTTTTAGTCAGCTAGGGCTGCTCTAACAGAAATACCACAGAGTGGATGGCTTTAACAAAGAAAGATTTATTCTTACACAGTCCGGTAGGTTGCAAGTCCATATTCAGGGTGTCCTCTCCAGGGAAAGACTTTCCCCTTGTGAGCTCTGGAGGAAAGTCTGGTATTGCATCAGTCATTGTCCAGGGAGTGTCCTAACGCAAGAACCTCTGGTCTGAACGACGCACTCTGCTCCCGGTGCTGCTTGCTTGATGGTAGCGAGGTTCTCAAATTGTCCTTGGTTCTTTTTCCTTTTATTGTTTGCAAGCTAAAAGCATTAAGGGTGGGGCAAGCCATACTCCAGGGAAACTTCCCCCATAGCAGGAATTCACAGCCCCACCCTAATCCTTTAACATACAGGTTAGCAAAACCACACAATGGAGGACATTTCCAAGATACTGGGAACCATATCCCAGCCACACGGCTGCACACATTTTTGGGGGGACACAATTCAAACCATGACATCCCACCCTTTGACAACCCAAAAATCACATCACAAAACATTTAACATCATCTCACCATAGCAAAATTATGTCCATCCATATAACAGAAGTCTTAAATCAGTTCCAAGTCCAAAATACAAAAACGCTTCTACATCTGTGAAACTTAGAAGGCATTAACAGGCAACAGGCAAGTCAACAGAACAGATTACATTAGCCCTCAAAGCTTTGGAAATACTCTTAAATTTTCTGAGACATTCTACACAACAGCAATGCTCTCCAGACTCTAGGTATCGGCCACGCTCTCTGGTTTCTGAGTGGAGACCTCCAGTAAAACAAACTCACCGCCCTCGAAATGACTGGAGCGGACACCCTGAATATGGACTTGCAACCTACCAGACTGTGTAAGAATAAATCTTTCTTTGTTAAAGCCATCCACTCTGTGGTATTTCTGTTAGAGCAGCCCTAGCTGACTAAAACAGTGGCTTTTATTTTAAAATTAAGTAAAAAAATGCTGAAGTTTACAATTCATTTAATTAATTGCAAGGTAGTCATGGCAAAACACATAAGTAAAACCACAAGATATTCATTCAGGACCAAAGAATCAAGACACTATGAGGTTAGTCCCACTCTTGGCTAGTCTAATATACAGTTAGAGTGCAAATTTTTAGATTTCAGTTGTTTGCCTTTATTGAGTGGTCTCAAAAGGAAAGCTTGACCGTGGTTTGAGCAAGCTATTCATCTTCATGAGCCTTCAGGGAAACTTAACTTAACAGACCATTTTCAGATGGCTGACTATAGATACACTTTATGACTGAGGTCCAAGGATGGCAACATTAAGCAAAGTCTCAGTCTTTGTCTCTGGTGGACTCTCAGTCTTTAGAGGGAGAATCATAGACTAGAAAGAGATCTCTTGCCTCTGCCTTCTCTCAGTGAAAGTGTCAAAGTCTATGGTTTAGATGTGATTTTTCTCCCCTGGGACTTATACGATACAGGCTAGGTGATGTCATGTTTTACAAAGACTGATGTGTTACTTCTTTTCTCTAAACTCAAATTAGGGAATTATTTGTGACTGACCTAACATCTCACAGCAATATTTTATATTGTGTATAGGTGCAAAGCCAATTTAGGGAAGCTGTTTATGACATAACTCACATATTTCTATTTTTCAATTAAATTTTCATGTGGGTACAAGATGATGGGCTAAACACACATCTCCTCAATTCCCTATGAGAACTAAGGCCTGAAATGATAATTAAATGGAGCACTCTGCACATCCAGGAAGGATATTGCATAGTGTTGTCAGATTGGACTATGTGTCACTAAACACCAAACTAACTTTCCCTAACATGAGACAATACACACTGAGCCCCCCCACCTGCTGACTCACTGCTTGGGCAGACTGCAGGTACTGAACAGCTTTTTTGTTATCTGGGAGGTGCAGGCTCACGCCTGCAAATATACTGAACTGCAGTGCTAAAGTAAACAACATATAGTGCAGCAGAGACACTATGCTTGGGATAGCCAAATTTTAAGAGCCCTTCTGTTGACTGAGGGCACTACTGCAGTTCCATCCTCTCTTTTCTCAGGTGCACCATAGATTTGGCTGTTTTGCAGCAGGAAGGGAAGCTCAGGAGACACACCATCTTAGTCAGCTGAGAGGCAGAGTTACCCAACTGGAGGTCTCAGCAGGGGGCTAATTCCTATGATGTGAAGCAGTGCCAGTCCAGAAAGTGCTTTTCCAGCAGAAAAGCTGTGTTTAGCACAGTTTTACCTTATAGGTGGGGCTCAGCTAAGGATGGCAACAAGGCTGTAACCTCTCCCTACTTTGAACTACATCATATCAGGATATAGCCAAAGAGGTGCTTCTGTTGTCAGCCAGAAGGCAAAGTCTGCCACAACTAAGGCCCTTACTGATTTTGGCAGCTGTTGGACTGCTCCCAGCTTAACAGTAAAGTACCTTTTAACATAAGATGGCCCGAACAAATAAATGTGGAGTGGCCCAGTAGTATCTCCTCGACCTTTCACTGCCCCATATCATATGGTCAGCTGACAGCCCCCTAGTTTCTCCATAAGTAGGGCACTGTCTTTGCCAACCAGGAGGCAGAGCCTGCTACCCCAGAGAGTCCACTGCAGCCAGTCATTAGAGTACAAAGAAGTGACTGGTGACCAACACTCTTAGAAGTATGCCACAGCTCCTGTCGAGGTAGCACCAGAGAAACAGAACAGCCTCTATATGGCCCGAAGGCAACAAACAATTGCTAAACATTTTTTAAAAAACAGTCCACTGTAGCTCCAGAAATCTCCCAAAATAATCAAAAAACTTAACAGATGAAGAAGACTTTCTGAAACTATCACAGGTTGAGTACAAAAGAATTATATAGAGAGCCCTCCTAGAGATAAAACAAAATCCAGCAGAAGAAAATGAAAAAGTAAGCAAGCTGTTTGAACTGGTGGAACATCAGGGATCTGAAATCCAACAGATCAATAACAAAATTAGAGAATTAGACAATTCAATCTAAAGCCAAAAGAGCAGAATTGAGGAGATGGAAGTCAGACTCAGTGACCTTGAGGACAGAGCAATGGACACTAGCATTTATGAGAAGATATCAGAGAAAAGAAATTAAAAAAATGAAGAAGCATTAAGAAACATGTGAGTCTCTATTAAGAGGAATAATCTATGGATGTTGGAATTCTGGAACCAGTAGGGATAGCTGAAATCACAGGGTGTATTGGTGTGGAGCTGCTGACAGAAAATTTCCCTGAAACTATGCCAGAAGAGAACATAGAGTTCCAAAATGCATATCAAACACCATAAAAATTAGACCCCAAAAGAAAGACACGAAGGCATACTACAATCAAGCTTAATAAAATGACACATAAACAGAATCTCTTAAAAGCAGCAAGGCTCAAAGAAAAGCTAACATTCAGAGGGAAGCCCTGTAGGCTTTTGTCTGACTTCTCAGCAGAAATGATGTCGGCAAAGAGGCAGTGGGAAAACACAATCAAAGCCTTGAAAGAGAAAAACTTCAAACCAAGAATTATACATCCTGCCAAATTCTTTCTCAAACATAAAGACTAAGTTAAGACTTTTACAGATAAACAGATGCCTAGACACTATAAAAATGAAATCAAAACTACAAGAAATACTGAAAGAAGCTCTTTGTTTAGAAAAACAAATCAAGTATATATTTAAGGAGGCAATGCAAGATACAACATCCAGAAACCTACCCTGGGAAGTCATAAAGCTCAATCAAAGCTACAGTATTAAAGAAGGGAACCAGCAATCATATCATATAAACTATGACATCATCACACTGAAAAGAGGGATACATTACAGCAGTTACAGTCCTTTCAGAAGGACAGGAAATTAAAAAGATACGTAGAAGTTAAAACTGGGTTTAAATTTAGAATACTAAGGCAGATCATAGGTGTCACGGATTGAATTGTGTCCCCCAAAAAATATGTGTAGTCATGTAGCTGGGCCATGATTCCCAGTATCTTGTGACTGTCCTCCATTTTGTGTTTTTCCTATTCTGTATGTTAACGATTAGGGTGGGACTGCAAATCCCTTTATAAGATCACCTCCCTGCTCCACTGTAAAGGAACTTTCCCTGGAGTATGGCTTGCCCCACCCTTAATCCTTTCATCCTGCAAGAGATAAAAGGAAAGGGAAGCAAGCAGAGAACTGGGAACCTCATATCATCAAGAAAGGCAGCACCAGGAGAAGACTCAAGTTTCCTGAAGCAAGATGCTCCATAGACAAGGACTGATGTAATATTAGACTTCCCTCCAGAGCTGACAAGGGGAAAGCCTTCCCCGAGCAGACACCCTGAATACGGACTTATAGCTTATCAGACTGTGTAAGAATAAACTTTCCTTTGTTAAAGCTATCCACTCCATGGTACTTCTGTTAGAGCAGCCCTAGCTGACTAAAACAATAGGGTTAGCAGCAAAGCATAATAACAATGCAGCATATCAAAACAAGAAATGTACTACAGGAGTCTCAACAAAACCAACACTGAAGAAAACCAAAAGTCAACCCATAAAGAATGACCCAGGGCAGAATATTAAGAACAACATAGAAAATACCAGCACAAAAATAAAGGCATCAAAATGACAGCACTAAAAACATACCTATCAACAATTACACTGAATGTAAACTGACTGAATGCTCTAATAAAGAAAGAGCAAGCGACATCCCAGATCAAAAGACATGTCCTGTCTATATGTTGCTTACAAGAAATACATCTCAGACTCAAAGACATGAACAACTGAAAATTAAAGAATGGAAAAATATATACCAAGCTGACAGCACACAAAGACCAGCAATGGGACAACACTAATTTCAGATAAAATAGATTGTAATGTAAAATTCACCATTGTGGGAAAGGACACTCACTATTTATTGCTGAAAGGTTCACTACATAAGCACGATTTAACAATATTAAATATTTATGAATTCAGTATCAGAGCATCTAAATGCATCCAACAAGCACTGACTATATTGATAAATGAGATAGATCACTATACCACAATAGATGGAGACTTCAACACTCCATTTTCAATACTGGACGGATCATCAAGTAAAAAGCTCAGTAAAGATACAGAGGATCTTATTGCAACAATCAATCAACTAGACCTCGTCGACATATACAGAACTATTTATCCATCAATTGATAAATAGACCTTCTTCTCCAATACACATGAACAGTTTCCAAAATAGACCATGTGTTAGGACATAAGGCAAGTCTCAACAAAATCCAAAGCATTGAATTATTGCAATGAATCTTCTTGGATCATAAAATCATAAAAGTAAAAATCAATGGCAGAAAAAACATACATAGAAATTGGAACTCATAGTAACTGAATAACACCCTACTCAAAAAGCTACGGATTATAGAAGACAAGGATGAAATGAAGAACTTTATGAAATCAAATGAGAATGAAAATACTTCCTACCAGAACCTATGGGATACAGCAAAAACTGTGCTCAGAGGACAATTTATCTCTATAAATGCACACATCTGGAAGGAAGAAAGGACCCAAACCAAAGAATTAACCCTACAGCTTGAACAAGTAGAAAGAGAGCAACAGAGGAATCCCTCAGTCACCAGAAGAAAACATAATAAAGATTAGAGCAGAATGAAATGAATTAGAGAATAAAAGAACAACTGAAAAAATTAACAAAACTAAAAGCTTGTTTTTCGAAAAGATCAACAAAATTGACAAACCATTGGCTAAATTTCAAAAGAAAAATAAGAGAGGAAACAAGTAACCCAAATAAGAAATGAGATGGGAGATACCACAACAGATCCAACTGAAATGAAAAGTATCAAAACAGAATACTACAAAAGACTGTACTCTAACAGATTTGAAAACCTAGAGGAAATAGACAAATGTCTAGATTCATACCACCTAGCAAAATTATCACAAAAAGTAGAACTTAATAAACCCATCACAAAGTAAGAGATTGAAAAAGTCATCAAAAAACTACCAACCAAAAAAATGCCAAGATGACTTCACAGGAAAATTCTACCAAATTTTTAGAGAAGAGTTAACTCCAATACTACTGAGACTATTTCATGGCATAAAAAGTGATGTAATATTCCCTAATTCATTCTATGAAGCCAGCATAACCCTGATACCAAAGCCAGGGAAAGATCAAACAGAAAAGGAGAATTACAGACCAATATCACTCATGAACATAGATGCAAAGTCTTCACAAAAATCTTGGTCATTAAAATTCAACAACACATATAAAAAAAATAATTCATCATGACCAAGTTGGATTCACACCAGGGATGCACAATTAATGTGATCAACTACATAAATAACACAAAGTATAAGAATAACCTGATTTGGTCAAATGATGCAGAAAGCCATTTGACAATGTCCAACACCCATTTGTGCTGAAAACTCTCATCAAAATAGACATAGAATAGGAATTCCTCAGTGCAATAAGGGACATCTATGCAAAGTCAACCACTTACATCATCCTGAATGGAGAGAGACTGAAAGAATTCCCCTTGAGAATAGGAACTAAACAAGGATGCCTACTCTCACTACGTCTATTCAACATTGTACTAGAGGTTCTAGCCAGAGCAATTAGACAAGACAAAGAAATAGAGGACATCCACATCAGCAAAGAAGTAAAAATCTTCCTATTTGCAGATGATATGATTGTCTACACAGAGAATCCTAAAGCAAAGAATCCGTAAGTAAACTGCTCAGAGTGATAGAAGAGTTCAGTAAAGTCTCAGGATACAAGATAAACATAAGTAAATCAGTAGGATTCCTTTATACCAACAAAGAGATCATGAAAGAAGAAATCACCAAATCAATAACATTTACTATAGCCCCCCAAAAGATAAAATACCTAGGAATAAATCCAACTAGAAAAATAAAGAGACCTACACAGAGGAAATTACAAGATCTTACTGCAAGAAACCATAAAAGACTTACATAAATGAAGAAACCTACCCTGCTCATGGGTAGGAAGACTTAACACTATGAAAATGTCTATTTAACTCAAAGTGATCTACATTTCCAAAGCAATCCAAATACAAACTCTGGTGTCATTTTTTAATGAGGTTGAGAAACACATCACCAAAGAAATCCCGGATAAGCAAAGCACTACTGAAGAAGAGGCACATAATGGGAGGCCTCACACTACCTGACCTTAGAACCTATTATACTGCCACAGTAGTTAAAACAGCCCGGTACTGGTACAAAAAGAGACATCTAGACTAAAGGAACAGAGTTCAGACCCCAGAGATGCCATCATCCTCTTATGAAGAGCTGATATTTGATGAAGGCCCTAAGATTCTAAACTGGAGTAAAAATAGTCTCTTTAACAAACGGTGTTGGCAAAATGGGATATCTATCTGCAAAAAACTGAAATAAAACCCATATCTTACCCGTTAGACAAAAACTAACTCAAACTAGATCAAATACCTAAATATCAAACCTAAAACAGTAAAGATTATGCAAGAAAAAAATAGGTCAACAATGGAAGTTTTAATACACAGCTTAGACAGACTTCAAAATCGGACAAAACAGTCAACAGAAGAGAAAAATAGATAAATGGGAACTACTAAGACTCAAACATTTTCACTCATACAAAGACTTTATCAAGAGAATTAAAAGACCACCTAAAGAATGGGAAAAAATGCTTGGCAACTACACATCTGACCAACATCTGATCTCCATAATCTGCAAGGTGCTGCAAAATATCAGCAAGAAAAAGGTAAATAACCCAATTAAGTGACAGGCAAAGGAGATGGACAGCTGCTTCACCAAAGAGGATGTCCAGGCAGCCAAAAGACACATGAGGAAATGCTCACCATCATTAGCTATTAGAGAAATCCAAATCAAAACTACAGTGAGATACCACCTCATCCCAACAACGTTGGCCATGATCCAAATGCTAGAAAGGCTGTGGAGAGATTGAAACTCTCCTACACTGCTGGTGGGATTGCAAAATGGTACAACCTCTTTGGAAAGCAATTTGGCACTCCCTTAAAAAGCTGGAAATAGATATACCATTTGACCCAGTATATTCTGACCACTGTTCAGAATATAACCTACAGAAACAAAGTCTGTCACATGAACTGATACATGCACATGAATGTTTACTGAAGTACTGTCCACAATAGCAAAAAGATAGAATCAACCTGGATGCCCAACAACAGACGAATGGATAAACAAGCTATCATATATATATGCAGTGGAACATCATGCAATGATAAAGAACACTGATGATTTTAGGAAGCGCCTCATAACCTGGTTTCAACTGGAAGGCATGCTGAGTGAAATTAGTCAGTGACAAAAGGACAAATATTTTATGAAACCCCTACTGTAAGGACTTAAAAATAGACATACAGAAGAAAAGACTTTTTGATGGCTGCAAGGCAGTCAGAAAGGGAGAGGGCTGGTCATAGATTAGATAGTTGATGGAAATTTGGCTGGGTGAAATCAGGGACAGCAAACAGTAGAAAGTAGGTCAACTTAACTGGACTTCAACATAAACTGAAAACTCATCTAATCTTAGCACAAAGATTACAAGGGTAGAGTAGCAGGGGTGAGGGAATATAAACTGTACTCTCGGGTGACATCGAGGCCAATTGACATAACTAGCCTATTGCTAAGAGAGTCTTCTGTACCCCATATTGGTGAGTGGTGTCTGTGGTAGTAAAAGCTAGGAAGCTGCCCTCTGAGGTACAACAAATGGTTCTGTCTTATCCAGAACAGATGAGCACCAAGAACAACAAGGAAAAAAGAGCCCAGGAGACAGATGGACCCATGAGAATGGATGGCTGTATCAACCAACATGTGACCAGAAGAACCAGATGGTGCCCTGCCACCGCCAAAGACAGCCATGATGGGGCACACAACGATGAGTCCCAGTGACAACACAAGAAAAAGTGGGGCGCACTTCAAAAACTCCACTAAAAGACCACAACTGATCATCCGGCAGCCTGGGGGTTCCCCTGATAGCATGGATCCTAGGCCTGCTGCTCCTGACCAGAAAACATTATTGAGGTCAACACTTTGGACAGGAACGGACCTGACTGTGGCACAGTGTGACCATATAGTGTGTGTGCTTTATGGTTCTATGTGTTTACAAAACGCTGTCCTACTGGCCTCTTACTGGAGGAAGAGAGAGGATGGAGAGAAGGGGACAGGAGATTGTTAAGAGGACACGACATATATAGAACAAAAGGGAGGAATGTGCTGTCACAGAGTAAGGAGAACAGTAGTGAGTATGCAAATTTAATTTGGATTGTATACTTTCTCTTAATCGCAATAAAAAAAGAAATTTTCTACTTCTAGGTAACATTATAAGTGGCATATGCATGGCTTAAGAGCATCACAGAGGCAAACAACACAATGCCCTGTACGTGTTACAAAAATATGTATAACTCTGCCTGATACATATGTGGTCTGACAGCACTGCAGAAACTTATGTTAACAATAGATAAATTTGGTGAAAAACAAGAAATCTTTCTTGGCAAAAATAAGAGGATTTAGCTAGACTCTGAAATCCTTTTCAGGCTTAAAAGTATAGCAGTAACAGTGCTGAACTTTGTCTGAGCCCTGTGATCCTGGAAAACTGGGAAGATGAAGAATGCTCCATGCTTTGTGTTCTGGTGAACAGCTTGCTACAAAGAACTGCCCTTCCCCAAGTGACTCAGATGAGATTCACATGGTCCCTTTGTTCACGTTGTTCCCCAAGGCCAGACATAGGTCTTCCAAGACCTCATTTTTTGCCTAATAAATGCTAGTTCCCAGTAATCATTCTGAACAAAATTTTGTTACCCACACTTTTTGTTAAATTAGTCTGTGCCCCACAGGTCCCCAAACTTTGGCTTCACCTTAGCCTGAACCAGCAGGCAGACTATCCTGAGCACCAGTTGGCCCTTAGGGCAAAACGTTCTCTAATCTACTACTTAACCATACCATCCATTCGAACCATCAGTTCTTTCTAGCACCGTTTATTCCTCCACCCTATAAAATGTATGTGTGAGGATGGGAATAGAAACCTCGGTGGCATCATGGTTAAGTGCTAAGGCTGCTAATCAAAGGGTTCCAGGTGCTCCTTGGAAACACTATGGGCAGTTCTACTATGTCCTATAGGGTTGCTATGAGTTGGAATCAACTTGACAGAAATAGGGTTTTTTTTTGGTTTTATATATATGTTGGCCCAACCCTTGGGAAGTTGGCAGATCTTATGGTTGGAGCACTTTTCCTACTGCATCCCCCTTCTTCTTCCCTTGTTCCTTTTGAACAAAGTTTCTTCTTGCTATATCTTGATTTTTTTTTTTTTATAGTACCTTGGGCAAAACAGGGCTATGTTTTGACTACTCACAAAGAAATCACATTAAAAAAAAAAAAAAAGCCATCTAAAAAAGGCCTGAGAAGTAATTTAAGGGTCTCCTGAAGGCTCAGGAGGATGCGTTGTCTCAGCTTGCTCAAGTCGTGCGGTAGTAACAAATGGCCTCAAGTCTCAGTGGCCTATGATGACAAACATTTATTTTCAGCTTCTGACCTTCCTTCCCAGGCCTGAGATGACTCTGCTAGCCTTTGCAGGAAAAAAGGAGACCAGCCGTGCACAAACCTGCTCAAGCACTTCTTCAAGCTTCCTTCCAGCCTGAAAGCACAATCTTTCTACTCATAGTTTATCCCACAGCAAATCATCTGATGTCAGCAAGGTAGGGAAGTAAAATCCACTCCAAGCAGGGGCCCTGCGGGGAAAGAACCACAACATTTGCAGAGAACTGTCTGTCTTAGGCTGCTGGTGGGGCTGTTACAAATTATCACAAGTGGAGTCTCTAAAGGACAGAAATTATTTTCTCCTAGTCTGGAAGTCAGAAGTTCAAACCAGATTCTCAGCGAAGTCAGTTTTCTTCTTGTCGGAAACTCAGGCTTTCCTTAGTTTCTTGGTGACCCTCGTGTGGCATCTGTTGTTTTCTCCGTGTATACCTCTGTCCTAATGTGCTTTATAATATAACTCACAAGAGACTAGGTTTAGGGTCCACCCTACAGTGACATGGCCTCATAAACATAACAAAGAAAACCCTATTTCCAAACAAGATCACATCCACACGTACAGGGGTTACCATGTCACTGAATGTTGACAGTTTACTGCATCACAAGAGCAAAACGCTGACTGGCTTCCAGCTGCTCCTGTCAGGGTGATGTACTAGCACCTTAGGACGCAGGCAGTCACTTGCTTCTGTGCAGTTGGCAGGGGCTTCCCATATGGCCCACAGAAGACAATCCCTTGGGCAGAGTCCCTCCAGGAGGCAGAGGCAGAGTTGAAGACCTAGAAATGAACATTTGCATTGAATTTTATCATTCATAAATGGCCTCAAATGATACTCCACTAACTCTCCAGGGCACTAGAACTTCTGTCCATATTTTTTTCACTGTTGTGTCCTCAGTACCTAGAATAGAAACTTACATGTGGTAAGTGCTCCATGGATGTGTTTTGAATCAATTATTTCAGTAATCCTGTGAGTAGTGCCCCTATTTAAATTTTGGAAGGTCGAAGTTTGGGAAATGGTTGTAGCTTACCTGAGTGTTGACAGACATTGATGGTGTCAGCATGTGTCATGTGGCATTTGAGGCATTTGAGACACATCCCGGTAGAGGCATCAGAAAGGATTCCTGTCTCCCACCAAATCTTAAAATACTTTCTTATGCCATTTCTCCATTTTAGGCAATTCTCACATACTGCCTAGTTTTCTGTTGATCTCTGTATTCTTCTTACTAGCTTGTAAATTTGAAACTAAATTTGAAGTCTAATTCTTCTGACTAGCTTGTAAATTTGAAGCTAGAAGTAATAGTATCTGATTCATTTTTGTGACTCCTTGTAAGACGTATATCACACAGCAGCTAACACAGGTAGAAGATGCTGAGAACAATTTACTCAAGATTCCGTCTGTCTATATGCTCACCCAGCCTGCTTCATCATCTTCCCAGGTGCACAGCTGAAGTCTATTTCCCAATCTCCTGTGACATTAGATGTGCTGTGTGACTGAGCTCTGGGCGGAACACGGGTTTGAGAGACACCCACTGTCTGCTGGCCCTAAAACCTCCCTCTGAGTCTTCTATTCTCTCTTTGGCCTTGTCTCCACCACCCTGGTTCAGAAGATTTCAGGGACAACTTCACTGCCCTAGAGGATGGCATAGTCTGAAGCAATATGCCCCCACCATACACATCTGACCCTCCTTGGACTGTGACGTGAGGGAAAAATAACTGTGTGTGTATCTATGTGTGCACGTGCATGTGCGTGCATGCGCACATGTTTGTGTGTTAAGGTACTGAGACTTACAGCCGCTAGTCTTTCCTAATACAGTTTCCAAAACAATAAATACCAGATCTGGGTGCAGAGTTTGTTACTCCTAGACAAGTTAATGATTCCTCTCCTGTTATCTAGAGAGCTTTGAATTTAAGTGAAGACACCACTTCAGTTGCATATGAACTGGAGTAAGAAGGACTTGAAGGCAGAAAAGGAATGCTTTAGGCACACACACACCTCTTCTTATGGTAGTCTTTTGAATCACATTAGTTAGGGACACCTCATTCCTTGTCTTAATCTGTATCCTCGCCCCACCAGTGATGCCAATAAATATACTGTATCAATTAATGTATCAACTGTGCCCCAATTTCAGTTAATCACTTGGAATAATTGAAAATTGAAGCGCTCCTTTGGGAAAACATGTGTCATCTTCTTTCAGGCAAAAACAACTTTTACATTGGGAGAAATAAAAGCCTCATCCACAAGATAGACATCAGCCCTTCAATTCTCTAAACTAGAATCCTTTCTTTATCTTGGCCAGTACAGGAGCGAGTCCGTTCTGTCTGCAGGCAGTTACACTGCATTTGTCATAAAGGCTACTATCTCCACAGTGTGAGAGCACCATATGAGGTTTGCATTCCGCTCTGCATATCCAAGAGCCGTTTTATTCCCAGTGAATCTAGACTATTAAGGCCTGAGAATAAATCCTATGCCAGTATCCAAGTCCATGATTTTACTTATCAGCGGAAACCAGAAAGTGTATGAAAAGAAAATGACTCAATACCTGTGACCAGCGAGTACTGTCATGCACTACTTTATAATACAATCAGGAAATGAGACCACGCAGAGATAACTAAAGTCAGCGCCACTGGATAACTGGCATCAGTACTAGGCATCAGAAATATCAGCTATTGTTTGCTGTTACATTTTTACTGAGACAAAAATCGAAACAATGCTGGTTTGAATCAGGAAATCTCACCCCCCCGCCCCCCAACGCAGAGAAACACCCCAGGAGGCCAGCTATCTGCTCTATTCCCTCCGCAACCCACTAGGTTTTGATGCTTAGACTTTCCAGCTGGATTCGAGTATCTCCAAAGCAGGGGTTCTCTACTGCTTGTTTTAACGTCTTAGGCCAATCGTCACACTCCCTGTTACAGCACAAGCTTCCTGAGAGCAAAGACTTCATGCCTAGCAGGTCTCAATAAATATATTTGGAGTGAACAAATCTATACGTGAATGAATGTGCTTCACCAGCCTTCAGCACACTGTCTCTGTATGGAAATGTTTACTATCTTGAGTATACCAACTTCCGCACTCTGGACTTTACTCCACAATGTTTCTGCTGTTCCATAACAAGATAGACAGCCATTGCTCGAGATTCATGTTTTTATTAGACAATTGAAATCCACAAACTACATGTGAAGTTTGAAGATGCATACTGTTTTAAGGTCCCATCAATTCAGTTCTGATTCCTAGTGCCCAGTCCTGTATCGTCCTCAGTTCTAAGGAGCATTCTGGTTGCATTTCTTCCAGGACACATTTGTTCACATTTCTGGTAGTACGTAATATATTCAATATTCTTCACCAACCATGATTCAAAGACCTCAATTCTTCTTTCACCCTTGTTACTCATTGTCCCACTTTCACATACACATGAGGTGACTGAAAACACCATAGCTGGAGTCAGGTACACCTTAAACCTCAAAAGGACATCTTTGCTTTTTAACACCAGAAAGAGTTTTTGTTATCATTGCTTTGTTTTGTTTTGTTTTGTTTTTGGCAGATTTGTCTAACGCAGCATATATGATTCCTTGACTGAAGCTTTCGTGAATATTACTTGTGAATCCAAGTAAAATGAAATTATTGACAACATCAATATTTTTTCCATTTATTATGATGTTATTTCTTGGTTCAGTTGTCAGACTTTTGGATTTCTTTATGTGGAGAAGTAACCCATACTGAAGGCTGTAGTCTTTGATCTTCATCAGTAAGTTCTTCAGCTTCTGTCACTTTCAACAAGCCAGGTGTCAGCTGCATATCACCAACTGTTAAAGAGCCTCCCTCAAATCCTGATGCTCTGTTGTTCTTTGTATAGTCCAGTTTAACTAAGTGTAAGACATAAAAGTATCAAATAGTTTTAAGGGAAACAGCAGCTCCATTAAGCTCACTCTTCTTTTGTTATTCTTCTTAGCACATTGCATTTAGAAGTTTCATGATAAGCTCTTCAAGATTGTTCAGATACTGAATCCTTATGAGAGCTCACGTGCCTCTGGGAGGGTCTGTCTGTGCTCTGTGAGCTGCCAACAAGAGACTGAATAGCCAGATCTGGTTCCAAGTCCCCTCAGACCACAGCTTTCCACAGGTTCATCTATTAAACCTGCATATGCTCTGGGGAGGTAGAAAACAAAGTCTCTGGGAGAAAAACATCTTTTCCATACATGTTTGCTACATAAATTCTGCCAGTACATAATAGTGTCATCAGGAGTCTATCCTTAGACTCTAAAATGCTCCACCTAAGATTCTAGACTAATGCAAGCCTATAAGCATACACGATATTGATTAAAAACTATTTAAAACAGTAAAAAGACAGAGACAATCTAAATTTCAGTTACTACAGGAGTAACTAAATAAAGGCTGATGTGTCTTCATTATAAAGCCGTTGGTGTCTATATTACAACACTGAGATTTTTTTAAAAAACAAGGTTGCATATCTTGTGGAAGGAAAAATTCTGGGGTCTAATGTGTTCATGAAGTCCCTGGGTAGTACAAACATTTAATGTGATCAGTTGCTCACTGAAAGACTGGAGATTAGAGTCTACCCAGAAGGGCCTCAGAAGAAAAGCTTGGCAACTTGCTTCAGAGAAAATCAGCCATTGAAAACCTTGTGGAGCACAATTCCACTCTGACACACATGGGATGACCATGAATCAGAATCAGTTGACAGTAACCAGTGATAACTGTGTGGGTCTGGAAAGATACATATCAGTTAACTGTGATGTTCTTGACTGTTGAAATTAAAATAGAGAGCTTTACTTTTTTATGTTAAATCACCTATGTATTCTGACAGAAACCCTGGTGGTGTAGTAGTTAAGGGCTATGTCCGTTAACCACGAGGTCGGCAGTTTGAATCCACCAGGCACTCCTTGGAAATTCTGTGGGGCAGTTCTACTCTGCCCTGTATGGTTGCTACGAGTCAGAATCAACTTGACGGCTTTGTATATAGTCTGAATGTTTTACATAAGCATCTGTCATTTCTTAAATAAAAAATAAGAATTTAAAACTATGTAGGTCGTGAGAATTAAAAAATTGCTAATCTGTTTTTACTGTATAAAATAATCTAAATTAGTCCATAGTCATTCCTAAGAGGTACCTCATTAAAGCTAGCAGTAGAGTATTTAGCTGTCATGAGCAGAGGGACACAAAGACACTGTTCTCTTAGGATTAAAAATAAAGAGCACCTGGTTCCAACCCATCTTGAGTAAAAATTTGTTAATGCACTCCATTGACAGCCTCTTCCAGGGTCACACCAGCCAATAGTTTATCTCTTTTCCTCTGTGCTAATTGGTGATTTGCTAAAGATGTATAAGCAATAAAATACCTTTACCATCAGGGAATTTTTGCCTACCTTGAATTTTTAAAACCTGCCTGAAACTCTGTTTTAGCAACAATCAATTAACACTGCTCTCCAGAGTCTCCAGGTTAAGAGATCAAAGCTTCTGGGAAGATGAAGAAATTGGAAGACAGACTCTTAATCTCCAGTCACACAACTCTGCCCTCGGCCTGTAATCAAGTCTAAGGTATGAAACTTGAAATGCTGAACCACAAGTTAAAACATTCATCATCGCAACAAAATTGTCTTCTCACCTATCTAGTGTTGCTTAGGTGCTCGATTTCCACATACAGCCACAGACCAGGAACACAGCACCTGTTTGCATTCTGCTTTTAGAAATGAAAGCAAAAGGAATCTTAACAAAAAGATAACATATGTCTTAGTCAGAAATGCCATAGGCAGATGGCTTTAAAAAGAGAAATTTTATTCTGTCACAGTCCAGTAGGCTACAAGTCCAAACTCAGCCTATCAGCTCCAGGAGAAGGTTATCTCGGTTGGCTCGGGAGGAAGGTCTTTGTCACCAATCTTCCCCTGGACTAGGAAATTCTGAAGTGTAGGGACCCTGAGTCCAAAGGAAGCTTGTGCTCCTGGTGCTCTTTTCTTGGTGGTGTGAGGTTCCCAACTCTCTGCTTACTTCCCTTTCTTTTATATCCCACGAGATTGCCTCAAGGCACAATACAGCCTTATAGACTGAGTGTTGCCTCACCAACACAACTGCCACCTATTCTCTCTCATTGACATCATACAGAAAACATTTACAATATATAGAAAAACCACACAGTACCTGGAATCATGGCGCCACCAAATAGATATACACATCTTGGGGGAAACAGTTCAATACATGATATTCCACTATTTGGCCCTCAAAAAATCACATCCTTGCAAGTATAAAATGTATTCACATCATAGCAAAAGTCTTACCTCCAAGTTCAAAATTCAAAAGTTTCTCTTTGTGTGGCAATTCTAGAATACAATCTATTTGCAAAGGTACAATGACAGAATAGTCACAAGCTATACATTTCCATTACAAATGGGAGAAACAAGAGGGGGTAAGAGTGTAACAGCCACCAAGCAAGCCAGCAGAACATATTAGATTAGCTCTCAAGGCTTTGAAAATAGTCTTCTATTTTCTGAGAACTTTTGCACAGCAGTACTCCTCTCCAGACTCTAGAAACTGACTACACTGTCTATTCTGAGAGAGAGTTCCTGGGTTCTGTGCTTCAGCATCTTGCAGGCCCCCTGGGACAGTAACTCTGCTCCCTTGACTTTAGGTACACCTTTCTCTAAGATCATCTGCACCATTAGAAACATCAAAGGCCACAACTCCACCCTTTGAAGCCCTGAGGTTATGGCCATACCTTTTCGAGAAATACAGCTCTACCTCCTTGTCTCTTTAGCTTCTGCTTCCTGTGACCTCTCAGCCTGGGCCTCACTCCTACACCTGCCCTACTGAGGCAAGTGTTCCAAAGCTCCATATCTTCACCAGAAAGTGCCCAGATGCACCCTCCTTCTCCAGGAAGCCTCCTGCACACAGATAGTAGATCTCTAGCTCCATGGGTCAGCAAGCCTGGCTCCACCAATAAGTGTCCAGAGGCACCCCACTCTGCCAAGAACATACACAAAATATAAAGCAAAAAGACCCTGCAAAACCCCAACAGATAAACATAAGCACTGTTACTATTTAATGTATATACCTTTGTATACTTCTTGGAAACACTGGCAGCATAGTGGATAAGTGCTACATCTGCTAACAAACACGCTGGCAGTTCAAATCCTTCATGCACTCCTTGAAAACTCTGTGAGCCAGTTCTGCTCTGTCCTATAGTGTTGCTTTGATTTGGCATCCACTTGATGGCACTGGGTTTGGTTTGGTTTGGTTTTGCATATTTCCTACGAACATATGTACACATAAAAAACAAACTCATTGTCATTGAGTCAGTTCTGACTCATGGTGACCCCATGTGTGCAGAATAGAAGTGTCCCGTAGGATATTCTAAGCCTAGGCTTTTTGGAAGCAGATCACAAGGACTGTCTCCCAAGACACCTCTGGGTGGTTTTAAATGACTAATCATTCAGTTAGCAGTCAAGTGCTTAGCCATTTGTGCCACCTAACTAGAATTAAATCAAAAACCTTGTTCAAAACAAAAACCATGTTGTAACAAGTTAGGAACTACAACAAAAACAGTAGGAAAATAAGAGTTTCTTCCATAGACCATGCCTTCAAGAAATAGTTGCTATCCAAAGAAAGAGAGAAATGCTACCTTGAGAAGAAAACACATTTAAGAACCAATGCTTTGGGATGGATGACCTTGAAGCATGGGTATTGACAACAGGAAAAGAGCCTGTGGAGAAACTAAAACCAGTGCAGAACAGGAGAATCACTTGTGCCATAGCCTGTACCAGACATGAGATAGAGTACCAAAAAAACAAGTTGAGGAAGTAGATTTAGAAGTAAAAGAGAAAACTCTTTAAATACTCGAGAAGAATGGAATAAATGGAGAACTACCCATGTCTAGGGAAACATTAGTGGTGTCGTGATTCAGTGCTACATCTGCTAACCAAAAGGTTAGCAGTTCAGATCCACCAGGTGCTCCTTGGAAACTCTATGGAGAAGTTCTACTCTGTCCTATAGGGTCACTATGAGTCAGACTCAACTCAATGGCACTGGATTTAGTATGTTTTTTGGCTTTTAGAAATGTCTGGAGGCAGCTGGCATCAAAGAAAGGGAGGTCTTATCTGATGATGTTTACTTTTATAGGGAAACAGGAGGAAATATCAGCTGGAGAAGGTGGGGTAAGGTGAGAACTAAGATGATCAAGTGAAGGTTGGGAATAGAATCAGAAGTCAACTTAGAACAAAAATTATGTATCTCTCATAAGGGCATTTAGAACCCTGCTGAGTGTTTTTAATTTTTGCTGCACAGTCTAAGGGATTTAACATAATCTTTGAAATTCATTCAGGTTTGTTTTTTTTTAAAAAAAAAAAAAGAAAGAAAAAAAAACTTTTAGCTGTGGCATCACATGTAGATAAATGCATCATATACAACAAACTGACAATTATGAGGTCAGACGATTAAGTCCCCAAAAGTAATTTTTCTAAGTGCTACATACCTCATTGCTAAATATCACTACAGTCACCTTCAAATTATTCCCCTTTGGAAGCTATGCACCGACACCAGCACCTAGCCCACCCTTTAAAGCAACTTTAGAACTCTTTCGGGAATGGCCATTGTGCTTGGCAGCATGGTGGCAAGTTCACAAACTAACTGTATAGTTGTCCGTGGGGGAGGACATTAGATGTGTTAGAACACCTTCCCTACTCACGTGATCTGGCCCCCAGTGACTTTTTAATTTATCTGAAGATAAGGGAAATGTTGAAAGCAAGACATTTGGATGACATTCAGGACATCATGGCTAACATGACAGCTCTCATGGCCATTCCAGAAAAAGAGTTCCAAAATTGCTTTGAAGGGTGGACTAGGTGCTGGCATGGCTGCATAGCTTCCCAAAGGAAGTACTTCGAAAGTAACCATAGTGGTATTCAGCAAAGCGGTGCGTGGCACTCAGAACAATTAAGTTTGGAGATTAAATTGTCTGTCCTCATACAGCCTCCCTAATTCCACACTCTTGCACAGCCAACACACAAACCTGCAATAGGGTCCATCAAAAAAACGTTAGAAGCTATTATCCCACCCCTGAAATTCTCTATCACTGATTTTCTCTCCAAAAAAAAAAAAAAAAAAAAAATGTGCCCAAGTCATCTGCCTGTGTAATCTTCTCTCTGCTTAGCCTAAAATGATCAGCAAGCACTCTTTGCCTGTTCTCCATTTCTCGTTGATTAATCTCACTCAGCGCCTGTCATGCTCCCAGATACATTCTCTTCATCTTTCTCCACTTGCTTAATTCTGCACAATGATGCTGGGGTCAGGGGCAAGGATGAAGCAAGATGTCTCAACTCCCCATCTCTTACACGTTTCCTTTCTTCACACTGTGATACCTATTGTTTCATCTCAGCCTGTCTCAAGTGCCACCTGCCCAATGACGTCTCCTCTAAGTGCCGTAGGAGAAATCAGTGTGCTTTTCTCTGCCTTGAGTAGTTTTAATATCCATAACCAACCTCAGATTGTACCTTCCCTGAGAATGGAGTATACATCTTATTTGTCTCCCTAATGCCACATGCCTAGCATGGCACTGTGTGTTTATTACAGGGTCAAAAAATTTGGTATCCTGTTTAACCTGAAATCGTGGCTTTTGATCTACTGTCACAAGCACTGCAAATAACAAATTGAAGTATCCACAAATAGCACTAAAGCTACGTGCTCTGATCACAGACCTCTGCTCTTCTCTCTCTAGGATGACTTCCCCAGAGGCCTCACACTCCCTACATGATGTTAGTCATTGTTCACATGAAGTTGATCCCCAGCTCCACACATCCTCTCCTAGCTTACCATTGTCCTTTACTGCACTCAGTAAAGGACACCCACACTACCGATTCCTGAAACCAGGACATAAAAAAGTAATTTGTTTCTCTTCTCTCTGACTTTTCTTTCTTACCTTCTACCCTGTGCCAATGAACCACCACATACCTTTCCCATCTATACACACATCATGTGCTGTGACTGCTATCAAGTCCCTCACAGGTCCCATGTCAGGATTAAGAATGTTGTAATCATTAAAGAGTGACTATGGAAGTCACTAAAATTATTTTTTACAACTTTCAACCAGAAGGGAAACTCTAACACAGAATGCTGAAGTCTTAGTCCCATTCATTCTTTAGCAGAAAAAGCCATACCCTGACCAACAGGTCAGCTTTACCCCACTAGCTTGTACCTTTGTCAGCCTTTCAGTAATAAGGCACAGCATTTATAGATCTGCACCATGCTTTCAAATGCCTTCTTTTCATTCTTCTAATACCTAGGCAAAGTATGTGTCACTAGTCCTTTGTAACAGAAGAGGATAAGAGCCATGAGGTCTTAGTTTCAGGCAGCTCGGGCTGTTCTAACAGAAATACCATAGAGTGGACAGCTTTAACAAAGGAAGATTTATTCTTACAGTCCGGTGGGCTGTAAGTCCAAACTCAGGATGTCTGCTCCAGGGGAAGGCTTTCCCCCTAGTCGGTTCCGGAGGAAAGTCCAGTATTGCATCAGTCTTTGTCCAGGGAGCGTCTTGTCGCAGGAACCTCAGGTCTGAAGGATGCACTCTTCTCCCATTGCAGCTTTCTTGGTGGTGTGAGGTTCCCAGTTCTCTGCCTGCTTCCTTTTTCTTTTTATCTCTTGCAGGATGAAACAATTAAGTGTGGTGCAAGCCACACTCCAGGGAAACTCTCTTTACAGTGGAGCAGGGAGGTGATCTGAAGATCTTAACACATGGCACAGCAAAATCACAAAACGGAGGAGCGTAGAATACAGGGAATCATGGCCAAGCCACAGGGCTACACCTGTTTTGAGGGGGACACAATTCAATCTATGACAGCCTTATACCAAAAGTATCTCCTGAATTCTTCACAAAACCAAATAGTAATTTAGCTTAACTGACTAAATAAATAAATAAACAGAAGTCTTCTTGGGCGTTGTGCTTTTTTAAGAAGTATCTTTATGTGATCAAAGTAACAACAGCAATTCGAAAGATCAAACAGGAAACTTAGGGGACAGTATGTTTACATTAAACATACTGTTAAACAAACAGTTCAGAGAAAGAGAGTTAAAATGGTTGTACAACTCAGAGAATGCAATCGATGTCACTGAATTGTATGTGTAGAAACTGTTGAATCAGTGTATATATTGTTGTGCATATTCTCAACAATAACAACCAAATAAGAAGAAAAAAACCCATGAAGGTTAAAGTACTTATCTGAGATCACACTACTGGTGAGAGTTCGAGGTGCAGAAGAACAAGGTGTACTGATTCCCAGCCTCTCTGCCCTAGAAACCTCTTTAGATCTATTTCTCCTCCTAAAGTGAATTGGGTTAGATGATTTAAAATATTTTTATGATTCAAAATAATATTTATTTATCTTTTTAAAAATATATGTACAGTTATTAAGGGATACCTATGTGCTAGGTACAGAATCACTAAAAAAAAACTCTTGAGAAGAACCTAGTTGTAGCTCGGGAGAGAAGAAGAACCTGTAAGACAATCAGTGTCAAAGTGTGATAATGGTGGCTTCCCAGAAGTGTTAAGGACAATAGTCACAAAGCAGGGTCCCAGACCAGCAGCAGATGCACCATCCAGTAACTTGTTAAAACTGCAGGTTCTCAAAGTCTACTTTAGACTCTCCGAATCAGAAATTCTAGCAATGGAATCCAGTAATCTGTGTTTTCACAGGCACTATGCTTCTGTAAAGAAGCATATGGGAACCCTACAGGTCAGATATGCCATGTCTTATAGGGTCCCTGAGAATTGAAATCAACTGAACAGCAGTGAGTTGGGGTTTTTCAGATGAGTGATGCTGCATCCCGACAGAGCTTGGGAAGCACACAAAGACAGACGTTTTATCTCTAGCCCAAAATAAGCTTCATGAAAGGATATAATTTAAACGTGATTCTTGAAAGAAAAGTAGGAGTTTAAAAGTCGTAGAAGTTAAAAATTATATTTTAAGTGGAGGGAATATCCTATGCAAAGATAGACAAAGTACAGTTAGAGAATTTGAGGAACTATAACAGCTCAACATAAATAAACTGAATACCAGCCAAAAAAGCCCCAATGCTGTCAAGTTGATTCCAACTCGTAGCAACCCTATAGCACAGAGCAGAACTGCCTCACAGTGTTTCCAAGGAGAGCCTGGGGAACTTGAACTGTCAACCTATCTATTAGCAGCCTTAGCACTTAGCCTCTATGACACCAAGGTTTCCAGCTGAAGACTAGGAGCCTGGAAAACCTGGCAGGATTTCCACGGGTGTGGAGATGGAACTGCATCCAGTGGACCACAGTTCTGTTCTTTACAAGGTTTATGACCTTTAATGTTAACAGGTATTTTATGATAAAAGAGTTCCATAAAAATTAATATTGGAGGAACTTTGTATACTAGATCCACCTGCACCCTTAAACTCACAGGACATAATAACACATTAAGGACTCAGAGAATTGCTACAGTAAAAAGGAAATGTTCAACTTTGTTTAGATCAACATTTCTCATACTGACTCTGAAACAGCATACATTTTTCATGGAGTACCTATTAGCTCTTTGATGTACATTGTCTATGTTCTCTAAAAACAGTGGGAATTCTTTACAGTTTTTAAGCAGAAAAAATTAGAGTCTTATTTTGGGAAGATTACTGCTGTAGGGGTTTGATAGGTAAATTAAAAGATGGAGAAACCTAGAGACAAAGGAATAGGAGTCACAAGGGATGGCTTCAAAATTTGATACACTCTTTCTGTACGCAGACACAATGGTTGTTTTATATTTGAATGCAAATAACTATATCAAATATAAATTAAATATTTCACAAAAGACTTTAAGATCAGAACTAATTTCTGTCTAATATACTGAGTATTAGATTAAGATTAAGCACACAAGTTACTGTTCTTGAAATACATGATTTAATTCACAGGTAATCTGAAATCTTGAAAATAAACAATGTTGCTAAAATTACTTCTTACTTATTTTTCCAAGATGTAGAAAAATGCATTTCCATGAAAAGCCAATTTTCTTTTTCACTTTTTGCCTTAATGATTCAGCTTACTATCTAATAATGTCACTTGGATCTCTTCTCTTCAACTATCTGACAACAAATTATGAAATTTCCTAAAGTTCTATAATAGCACCAAATACTGTCACCGTCTTGTGGTTGCTGGTTAGAACAAGGGCAGCAATTCACCTGTCCTTTGGGCCATGGAAGGATTTCTGGAAGAGGGCCAAGGGATGGAATTTCAACACTTCCGACTTATTAACAAAAGACTTGAAAGAAGAAATTCAAGAGTTATAATAAGAGCACAAACAATAAGTGTGCAAGAAACTTTTGCGTGTACATCACTGTACTGCCAGCCAAAGCCAAGTACCTATAACGTCATTATATTCTAAAATACAATTCATGAAAAGAACTAAATTTGGTAGGTACTTCAGATTTTGGGATGTATCCATCTATTTCATTTTCTTTCTTTCTCTCTTGAAAATGATGCTTCAGTTCTCCTCCTATCTGAAACTGTTGTCACTTCTTGATGAGTAACTGACATCACTTTCTTAAACTTTGTCATTCTTAAGTCAAAATAGATCTGCAAAGATTATCAGTCTTCACCTGTAGTTTCTAACACTGGCGAAGACCAGTCATGCCAGGAAAACATCACAGCTGCTTTTGATTACAGCCATAAGTAAATCAGCAGAATTATGGCGCTATTTCCTTTAGCTAAACTTTCTTTTGGAGGTTGTATATGACATAAAGCCAAAAACAAACCCACTGCCATTAAGTCGATCCCAACTTATAGTGACTCTAGGATGGAGAAAAATTGTGATGTAAGAAAGAAGAAATAGGATTAAAAATGTTCTCTTCGTAGTGCAAGGGATTAATGCATGTTGCTGCTAACCAGTAGGGTGGAGATTCATGTCCACAAGTGGATGGCTTCAACAAAGAGAAGTTCATTCTCCCCAAGTCTAGAAGGCTAAAAGTCCAAACTCTGGGCACTGGCCCTAGGGGGAAGCTCTCTCACCCTGTCTCTCTTTTGGCTCGGAGGAAGGTCCTTATATGCATCGATCTTCACTTGGTCTAGGAGTATCTCAGCACAGGAACCTCAAGTCACATGGATGTGCTCTGTTCCTAGTACTGTATTTTTGGTGGTATGAGATCCTGTCTCTCCACTCTTGTCTTTTATGTCTCAAAGAGATTGGCTTAAGACACTATCTAATCTTGTAGACCTCATCAATGTAACTGCCACTAATCCATCTTATTAAAGCAGAGTAACAGAATTTATAACACATAAGAAAATCTCATCAAATGGTGGACAATCACACAGTACTCGGACTTCCGGCCCAGCCATACTGCTACACACATTTTTGGGAGGCACAATTCAATCCATGACACTTATGGAACACAAGTCTACTTTGACACATATGGGATCACCATGAGTCAAAGTGGACTCTATGGCAATTGGTTGATGTGCCAGACACCTCTGTGAATATTAACAATTGAGAAAGAAAAGCTCCTGATAGTACAGAACTTTGTTCTAGAAGAGGAAAAGAGATGGTAAAAATCACACCAGTATGTACAAGGTGATTTCTGAAGACGTTAAGTTCTACAAACAAAATAAACAGGATGATATAATAGTGTAAGACTGTGGGGTAACAGAAGGTAAGTCTAGTCACTAGGAGGGTTGGTGTAAGAGGTGAGATTTGAAGGCTGAATGGAATTTGAGTCAAGAGAATAGCTTTCAAGTAAACAGCAAGTGCAAAAACTCAGGGATAAAAAGGAGCTCTAAGTCTTCACAGCACAGTGAGAAAGTCATATCCACTGGAGAAGACAGGGCAGGAATTGAGATCTTCCTAGCATCATTTGAAATCTCCAATTACTCTCTCGTCATGAGATAGTCTAATTTTTGCTCTGGCCCCTGAGAGCTAATGAGATCATAGTTAGTTGTTACATTATGTAATCTTTCACCTCTCCCCCATCAAAAAAAGAAAATAGACTTAGCTTTTAATTACTGCTTATAACCGCAACTATCTTCAGTGAAAGTGGAGTATAAGACCAAAAAAATTAAAGTGTGTGTGGCCAGATGAATCAGTTTTGTGTGGCCAGATGAATCAGTTTTGTGTGGCCAGATGAATCAGTTTTGTGTGGGCTTTCTCTTCATGGTCTTGTAAATCACAGGGGTGGGACTGGGTGATAGACTAATCATGACCTACCAAAGGGATTGGTCAGCTTTGTCATCCCACCAGGCTTGAAATGAGCCACCTCAGAGGTAGGAAAGAGAGGATACCACCACCACCAAGTAACATCCAAGTGCCAGTGCATATTTTCAACCCAGAATCTCTGTGCTGAGAAGTTCCTGCAACCAGCACAGAGAGAGAGCTGTAACCCTGAAGATGGTCAGCAGAGTTGACAGAAGAGGCTGACAAGAAATAGATCAGTGGGTTTCTTGGCCCACAGAGTAAGAAAGCTGAGTGCCTTGGGTACCTCTGGGGACTTAATGGCAGAGCTAAAGGAGTTTTGTACCACTTGCCTATGCAAAGCAGCAACTTAGAGCCAAAGAGAGGTGTACCTGAGAGCATGGCTAAACAGAGTCTGCCCTGAAGGAAGAACTGTATCCTCAGTGCTTCTGAGTCTAAATTGTAACTGTTACTTCCCTCACAAACCTGTAATCATGAGTATTGTCTACGAGTTCTGTGTGGCCATGTGGCCATTGCAATGCATGATCGAACTCAGCATACAAGTAGAAAACACCACAAGAGGAATTATTGGTGTCAAAACTGGTAAAGATGATGGAGAGAGGAGGTATGTCTGATCTCTACCTCTTAAGAATCAGCCTTAGGCTGCTGATCTTGATTCTCCTTCCCTCTTGAAAAGATAGAAGAGGTCAGACTGTACCTCTTCATTGTTTTTTCACAACGTAACATTATGCATGCCTTGAGATCTGGAGAAAGTTGAAAGGGTATTGAATGGCCTAACCTAAGTTCTTCCTTCTCATTGTGCTCTTACAGATAAGATCTCTTCACCAAAACCTTCCTTATCAGGGGACTAGGCACAATGTTCATGTATGGCTTTCAGTTCCCTGTCAACTTACAGAATTATTTCAACAAGCCAACCGCGTCTTCCCATGGAAACCAGAAGTGATTTAATCCTGTTGCTAGTAAAAAGCCTCCCTCCCACAACCTCTACTTATTCACTCTATTTCCAGATTCAACCCTACTTATATCTCCCGTGTGATACTCTGTGTTTTACTCTTCCAGCTGTGAGTATGTATAACTAATAAACTGAAGTTGTTATCATCTGTTCCATACCAGTATCATGTGATCATCCATCCCCATAACCCTAGAGTGAGAATCTTTCCTCACCAACAGGATTAGAGGAGATAATCCAAAACAGAAGGCTGGTTTCTATTCCTGAAAGAACCTTGATAAGTTTGGATGTACCAAGTTGACAAAAGGGCTCAGTAGAATTGATCTCTCTACATAATATAGGAGAAGAATTGAAAATTCTAGGAGAATTTGTGGATCAAAGGTGGAAGGTAGGAAAGACAAGAAAGGATTCAAAACGATAGGGAGCAAAGACTAGATGAGACCAGTGAAACGCCACAATAATGAGATGGCCTTGGATTTCCTCAATGCACAGAATATTTAAAGGTTTCTAAGACATTTTAAAGTCCAGAAAGGTCAAGGCTAACATCTGGGTTACGTTTTGTTATTTGAGATAGAAAATATTTGAGTAATTTATCTAACCTTTTTAGCTGATGAAGAAGAATGCAGCATTAGGATTAGAAGAAGTCTCCTTAACAATCTGCAATACACAGATGACGACTTTGCATACTGAAAATGAAGATAACTGAAGCATTTATTGATGAAGGTCAAACACTACAGCCATTTAGTATGAATTACACCTGAATGCAGAGAAATTGAGAATCTCCACAACTAAACCCATAGACAGCATCATAATAAATGAAGAATAAATTGAGAAATAGTACAACATACTGTATTAGGAAAGATATCTGTAGTTGACAAATCATACAATGTATTGTTGTATACAATGAAAAAGTAAGCAGTTAAGAAATCATACAACATATTGTATTAGAAAAATCTGCTGTAAAAGACCTCTTTAAAGTTTTAAAAAGTAAAGATGTAATTTTGATGAGTAATGTAATCCTGACCCAAACCATGGTCTTTTCAATTGCCCCATGTGCTTGGGAAAGCAGGACAAAGAAAATGAAAGTCATTAAAATAATTGATGTAGTCAAAATGTGGTGTTGGTGAAGAATAGTGAATATACCATGGATGACCAGAAGGATTAACAATAATCTTAGAATATGACAGCCAGAATAGCTCCTCAGAAGCAAGGACGAGACTCCAGTTTACTTACTTTAGGCATGTCATCAGAAAAGACCAGTCGCTAGGAAAAGATACCACATTTGATAAAGCAGAGGGTCAGTGAAACAAAGGAGCCCTGCAGTGAGATGAACTGACACAATAACCACAATGGGTTCAAATATCTCAACAGCTGTAAGGATGCTACAGAACTGGACAACATTCTGTTGTGTTAGCCTAGACTTGTCATGAGCCAGAGCCAACTCATTGGCAACTAACAACTTAGCTTGTTGTAATAAATAATAACTCCTCAAATGCCACCTAAAAATACCTAAATTCTTACTCTTACCACTACCCATGGACAAGCTGCAAGACAACCACCCAAATTTCTGATCACCTGCTTTGGAGGTCCTCCTCCAAGTTCCTAGATTCTAGTAAACTTACGTCTTCCCTTTTCTTTACTTAGCCTTGGGGTCATAGCTATTTCCTGCAGTCACCTGAAAGATTGCCTGTAAGATATCTGTATTGTCTTGGCATCCCTTTTTAGCCATTTTAGCTTTCCAGTATCTGTCATCACTTTTCTATACTAAATCTCCTTTATCTCAACTATTTATAATGGTTTCTTTTTTTCCTATCTGTACCATGATTGACACAGATAACTTATCTAAACTGCTCAGCTCATTATAAGTTAAATAGGGATATCTCAACCACACCCACAACACATGATTTCATAGCTCTTTTCCCTCCATTCTATGGAAACATCACACTACCTCATCACACCAACATGAAACACTCTTCCTAGTTCCGTCTGGTGCTCTTTCACCTATGTCAGCACCTTCTCCGCTAATGTCTGTTGACATAGTTCTAAGTCTGTGGTCTGGATAACTCAGCTCTTGCTGCCCCTTGTACATCACACACAGCTCTAGCCCTACTCTCTCTTCTTCTTAAGTTCACTAATCTATTTCTCCTCGTAGCTGCCTATAGTCTAGAGATTCCAAGGAAGATTAATCAAAATTCATGTATTCACTGAACGCAAAATTTTGAGAAAAAATAATTAATGTTTGCTGAAACCCTGGTGGTGTAGTGATTAAGTGCTATGTCTACTAACGAAAAGGTAAGTGGTTGAACTCCACCAGGTGTCCTTGGAAACTCTATGGGGCAGTTCTACTCTGTCCTATGGGTCACTATGAGTTGGGACTGACTTGATGGCAATGGGTTTTGGTATGATACAAACAGGGAGCCCTGCTGGAACAGTAGTTAAGAGCTCGGCTACTTACGAAAAGGTCAGCAGTTTATATCTACTGGTCTGTCATGGATTAAATTGTGTTTCCCCCAAAATACATGTAGCCATGTGCCTGGGCCATGATTCCCAGTATTTTGTGATTGTCCTACATTTTGTGATTTTCCTGAGCTGTATGTTAAAGGATTAGGGTGGGGCTATAAATCTCTTCATAAGATCATCTCTCTGCTCCACTGTGAAAGAGTTTCCCTGGAGTATGGCTTGTACCACCCTTAATCTTTTCCTCCTGCAAGAGGTAAAAGGAAAGAAAAGCAAGCAGAGAATAGGGAGCCTTACACCATCAAGAAAGCAGCACCAGGAGAGGAGACCACCCTTCAGACCTGAGGTTCCTGCACCAAGATGCTCCCTGGACAAAGACTGATGCAATACTGGACTTTCCTTCAGAGCTGATAACGGAAAAAGCCTCTTTTCCTGGAGTAGACATTCCTTAAAAATTTACAGCTTTGGAAACCATATGGGACACTTCTACTCTGCCCTGTAGTGTTACTATAAGTTGGAATCAACTCGATAGAAATGTGTTTGGTTTTTCTAGTATGATATAAAGTAAGAGCAAATCCCAGCTTTGGAACAGGGATGATAAACTTGCTGGTTATCAATTTTTAGCAGAATTTCATTACCACTGAAACCTGTGGAAAGTGTGTCTTTGTGTTCTGGCCTTGAGTGCATCTGTAGAAGAAGGAGTCCATGGCCAGCTTCCCTTAAACTAGGTTTTTCTACCTAAAGAATGTCCTTATTATCTGGGTGCTTAGTAAATTAACAAGGAGTGATCTCTAGGTTAATAATTCTTTATTACTTTTTCCTTGAACATGGTGTGATCTTTTGACCCAAAGATTTGGTGTTTTATATAGGACATTTTATTTTACTTTATAAACAAAGAAACTACTGAAGCTGCCAAGGACTTTATTTTACTTGAATCCACAATTAATGCTTATGGAAACAGCAGTCAAGAAATCAAACAACACGTCTCATTGCAAAGAACTCTTTAAAGTGTTGAAAAGCAAAGATGGCACCTTCAGGACTAAAGTGCATTTGATCAAAGCCATGGTATTTCCAATCACCTCGTACGCATGTGAAAGCTGGACAATAAATAAGAAAAATCCGAGAAGAATTTATGCCCTTGAGTTATGGTGTTGACAAAGCTTACTGAATATACCAAGGACATCCAGAGGAATGAATGCATCTGTCTTGGAAGAAAAACAGGCAGAATATTTCTTAGAAGCAAGAATGTTGAGACTTTAGACATCATGCCTGGTAAATTCAAAGGTCAGTGAAAAGAGGAAGACACTCAGCAAGGTGGATCAACACAGCAGATGCATCACAGGCTCAAACACAGCTGTGGCTTTGAGGATGGCACAAGACCAGGCAGTGTTTCCTTCTGTTACACACAGGATGGCTACAAGCTGAAACCTACTCCATGGCACCTAAGAGCAACACAGTTCTCTTTTATATCCCTATGCCTTTTTCTACCTCATTTGATGAATTCTGTTCTTTCACACACCGATTGTGTTAGATTATTTTGCCCCCCATATAAATTATTTTTGCTCTCAACGAGTTAAGCTTTCTGTCATTTTTTTAAAGATTTACTTCAATTAGCCCAAGTCAATTCTTCATCTTTTTGTTTTTAATTGTCCATTTTCTTTTTTGCTCTTCTCTATATATGTGTTAGTTTTGTAATGATGTTGTTTAGATCCTTACTATTCTTTTCATACTGGTATAATATTCATATTCATCACAATGTTATCAGTGTTTCTTCAAAGTCTTGGTTTCCTGTATGTGTTTTTCATTATTCTCCATAGCTTAAGTTACTGGAGGAGAATTGCCTCTACTCCTGGCATGTTCCAGATATGTCAAATAAGCTATGGTCCTTTCCTGCACTGCTTTCTGTCTCTCTTCCTTGTCTTCCCCTTCTTCACTTTTCCCAGGTGCTAAGATGCTGTGTCTCACATTGCTGATCCTGTTGAGGCAAACTAGACTTTTTATTTGCTCACATACAGTCTGGAGGAATGTTCCCTTTTTTCCCTCAAAGCTATAGGTCTTGGAAGGTTTTGGTTTTGGCGGGGTGGTCTCCCCCTTTTCTTCTCTCCAAACGACATGGCAGAGAGCATAGGGAGAGTGTGGTAGAGGTGGGCACAGTCTCCTTCAGAATGTCTGGACTCTGCTTGTTCTTCTGAGGACACTGGCAGTACTTGGAACATCCCCCAAATTTGGTGAATGGCACAGACACACACCTTTCATATTCCTTTGACACATTTCTTTGCCACACAGAAGGAAGTAAAGGCAAGGACATCCACTCAGTTTACTTTCTTCTTGAGTTTTGGGTAATGACAGAAAACACTTACGTGGGGATCTACATGCACGTACTCTTTTGGTCACTTTAAACATATCAGCCAATTTGAAGCCTTTCAACATCCCTCCCTGACAGGTACTATTTCCATGTCCATTTTGTAGTGAAGAGCTGAATCCCTGAGCACTTAGGTGATTTGCCCAAATTGATATAGCTAGAAGTAAAGAGTCAGGCTTCAAAATCTGCTATTAGCTGCTATCCTATGTAGGATCCTATTTTTGATACTTCTTTCACCTCCCATCTTTGGAGACTGCTTGAAGCACTCCCTCCACCCATCTTTCCTCCTATTACATACTAATGAGAATGTTCAGTGTTGTGTAAGTGCTGGATGGAGGGTTTGACAGTCAGCCGTCTATGCCAGGGCCTTCTTGCTTCCTTTGTTCACCACTTTTTGAAGGTGAGGACATTAGATTCTGTCCTTTGGGCTGCTGGTAGTAAGGGGCTTTTTTGGTTTGTTCATTTGGTTTTTGTTGTTATTGTTTTCCTGGGTTTTTTTGAAGGTTGTTAGAAATCTGAGTGTCTCAAGTTCATTTTTTCCTCTTTTTGGTCAGTTCGTTAGGTACGAAGTGGTGAAGACTCTATAACCCAGTTTTACTCTGCTGTCTTTACCCGAAAGACTCACAGGAGTCATCTTAATATTTCTGATGAGTGAGCAGACCAACCTGGAGGCAAAACAGAAGGGCTCCTGAGCTTCAGTTCTGCATGGTCAGGGAAAGCTTCCTAAAGAAAATTACTCCTGAGTTGAGACTTGAAGGATTTACAGACAACACGTAGAAATGATATTTAAGGAAGATGTATAAAGCAGAGAATTTAGAAGTAGCACATATCTGAGAAGAACTTCAGCAAATTCAGGGATCCCAAAAACTACCTCTGGAGGCAGGGAGATAAGGTAGAAAGGGACACAGATACATAACTTCAACCTTAGCCTTGCACTCCATGACAATAAAGATGCACTGGAACCCACTGAAGAGTTTTAATTAAGGAATTTCAGATCTTATTTGCATATAGCACTCTGGCTGCTACATGCAGAAACAATTTATAAGGCACACAGCAAGAAACAGGAAAATCAGTTAATAAACTATTGCAGTAGTTCAAAGAGAACTCAAGTGTTTCTATGAAGATGAAGAGAAGGGGATAAGTACAAGTAAGCTTTAAGAAGTAAAATATTTGATCCTTAGTGATTAATTCAAGTCAGAAAAAGTTAGAATCAACCATGACATTCTTATTTGCAGCTTCTCATTTAATGAGTAGCCGGTAAGATTACAGACTGAGAATAGGGAATATAGGTGATAGACAAGTTTGTAGGGTCATTATTAAATTTTATTTGAGCTCTGTGTTGAGTATGAGGAAACCCTGATGACATAGCGGTAAAGTGCTGCATCTGCTAACCAAAAGGTCAGCAGTTCAAATCCACCAGGCATTCCTTGAAACTCTATTGGGCAGTTCTACTCTGACCTATAGGGTCACTATGAGTCAGAATTGACTCAATGGGAGTGGGTTAGTGGGTTATTGAGTATTGAGTCTCAGCCACTTACACTCAGTCTTCCCCATATGCAGAAGTGATTTTTTTCTCCCAGTAATATTTTACCCACACACCCTTCTGGCAGTTACCTCAAATTCCCTCATAAACAACACATACATGTGTCTTATTTGTTTTACTAAACACTTACTGAATCTTATAAGCCTGATAGTACTCACCCTTACATGTAGTATCTGTTCAATTAATGTAATGAATTAATATAATAAGTCATGAATGAACAGATAACTCTAGGCAGTACTCCAGAGATATAAAATGAAAGATTGCTGTTGCTAGGTATTGTCAAGTTGACTACAACTTATAGCTACTCTGTGTATAAAAAGCCAAGTGTCGTCGAGTTGGAGCCAACTCATGGGTATAGCAGAAGGAAATGTTGCCTGGTCCTGCACTGTTTTCACCACGGCAGGTATGTTTGATCTTGTTGTTGCAGTCTATCTCACTGAGGGTCTTTGTCTATCTCACTGAGGGTCTTCCTCTTTCTCACTGAACAAGAATGCTTTATGAAGCATGATGTCTTTCTCCAGGGAATGCTTCCTTTTGGTAATTGCCCACACTAAGAAAGATGAAGTCTGGACACCCTTGTTTCTGAGGAGCATTCTGGCTGTAACTCTCCCAAGATAGATTCCTGCGTTCTTCTGGCAGCCGTCAATGCCATAATTCAAATGTGTCAATTCTTCTTTAGTCTTCCGATTTTTATTGTCTAGCTTTTAGGCCAAGCGAATCTTTGTCCTCAAAGTGACAGCTTTGCTTTTTAACACTTTAACACTTTGCAGCAGATTTACCCAATGCATACATCATTTGATGTCTTGACTATCAGTTCTAGGGGTACTGATTATGGATCTAATATTTGACAACTTCAATATTTTTTCTTTTTATCATGATGGTGTTTATTGGTCCAATTGTGAGGATTTTTATTTGATGCTGAGATGTAATCCTTCTCAAAGGCTGTAGTTTTTCTTCTTCACCAGCTAGTACTTCAAGTTGTCTTCACTTTTGACAAACCAGGTTGTGTCATTTCCATATCTTTCAGACTTTTGATCTGATATTCACTACCAGAAAATGTGAATTCTGATTAAAATTGTTTTAGATTTGTGTAAGTTTATTAGCTGGCTACCTTACAGAGAATTTATCAAGGAAATCAAAAAAGGAGAGAATTAGCCTTAAATTACAAAGTAAGAAAGATTTACGTAGCTGCTAGGAAATATTTATACTTATGAAACACACATTAAGCATGTTGCAAAACAATTAGCAGTTACTGATGTAACTCAATACATCAATTCTGAGCACATTAATAATTCAAGAGACAATTTTTCAAACTGAAATCTCAGAGCTTATAAAAATTAAAATATCCATTAGACAACTCAATTACGTTTAACTGGTAGCTAGGTTTCCAAGAAGGATTCGTGTTCAGTTAACTCTTGTTGTTGACTTGTCTCTCACAGTTCTTTCTGTTAGAAACTTCTGATTGCACTCATAAAAGGCTTTTTTCAGTATAAATATACATTTCATCATTATTATTATCACAGATATTATGTTTGATCTGATTGATCTGTAAGAGTTAACTGCTCACATTTTAGAATCAACAGCCATTTAAATCATCAGAAAAGCAATTAGTTAAATAGCAGCCCAATATCCTGAAATTTTTCAACCACTGCTAAAGGTAGATAATCCTTAAATTTCTCAGTGATTAAATGAAACTCTTGCTCTTTAGAGTCAAAAGTAATGTTTTAAATAAAAGTGTACTCCACCCTCCCAAACTAGCCTTTCCAGCAGAACCACCTTTAGAGCAAGTTGGGCTTGAACTTTTCACACTGTTATCTAATTTCTCCAAGTATACATTCTTAGCAATAAAATAACCTTGCAAGAATAATCAGTGAATTTAGTGAGAGAAGATACGCAAATGTTGGCATATTAAGGTTATAGATATTGTCTGCATTAAAAATTGTCAGATTAAATCATTTTTTCCTTCATGAAGCATTGCCATTATATTCAAAAAGCTAATTTGTACTGATACAATTTTCTTTCAACTTCCACACTAAACACAAAACTAAGGCTTCTAGAATTGCTTGCTTCTGGGAGGATCAAATAAAGCTCCTCTTGTTGGTAGAGATGGTATACTTCCTCATGATATATACATGAAAGATTAGGGTCAGCTGAAGGGTGAGGAAGGCTAAGGATGATAGTCAATGGTATGGGTCAGTGAAAGGAGAAATCATAGACTCTTCTCTCCTTGACCTTCTGTAGATTGTAACACTTCTGGTGAATCACTTTGTAGTACCTTCTTCCCTTAGTGTGAAGCTACAGTGTTTTTTCTTCTTAATTCTCTGCCATACTCTATTTTATTATTCTTTAATATGCAGCCCTAAAGTGTTCATCTTATCACATTTTACACCAATAGTACAAATAGTGTTTCCTATGTCTTTACCGGAAACCCTGATGGCATAGTGGTTAAGTACTATGTCTGCTAACCAAAAGATCAGCAGTACAAATCCACCAGGCATTCTTTGGAAACTCTATGAGGCAGTTCTATTCTGACCTATAGTGTCACTATGAGTCAGAATTGACTCGGTGGCAGTGGGCTTGATTTGGTTTTGGTTATGTCTTTATCAACTTTGAAATATTTTTTGAGCAGCTACTCTGGAAGCTACCAGTCAGAATGGAAGGTATATCTGTAAATAGATAAGCTACAGTCCAATGTAGTAAGGGTTATTCAATAGGTAAACATGAAGATCTCTGTACCCATTCAGTGCTGGTACCACTTACAGTGCAATAAAGGCCCATCCACAAACCAAGTAAAGCTATGTGAACCTAATCGCTCTCCAGTTTCATAATCAGTGCCTACCTGCTTTTGGCCAGCTCTGCTATACTTGATGTTCTTACCTGTTCAAACAGGGACTGTGGCACTCAGTGCATCAGCCACCCTCTCAGCTATAATCACTCAGCTCTAGACCACACTGTCTCTGGAGGACTCACCGCCCCTACTTAGGCCAGGTCTGTTAGTGCACACTCTATCCTCCGTGGCAGGGGTTCTTAAAGGATGGTCCATGAAAACTTGAGGGTTCCTGAGAACCTTTCAGGATTTTTCACAATCAAAACTACTGTCACAATAACGCTAAAGCATTTTTAACTGTGATGATATTTGTACTGATAGTGCAAAAGCAAAGGTGGATAAAACTTTGGGCTTCTTAGCACCAATCAAGGCAGTTTTATTAGTAGACTTTGTATTCATCAGTGCAGCTTAAAAAAAAAAAAAAAAAGACAATTTCACTCCATTAAAGAAGCAGAAAAAGATAATAACTTTATTAACTCTCAACCCACTAGCACACATCTTTTTTAATATTCTATGTGATGGAATAGGAAGTGTGTATAAAGCACTTCTGCTGCATACCAAGCACTGCGACAATTGTCTTGAAGAGAAACATTTGTTGCCGGCTAGACTCTTTTTTCATGGGACTCCATTTCTGCCTGAAGAAACACAACAGATCACTATAGTTATTTGAAGTTAGATATTTAGCAGACACTTTTCCTAAAATAAACTACAAGACTGTTATTTCAAAGAAAATAACTAACAATATTGTTTGCCAATAATAAAATCTGAACTTTCAAGCAGAAATGAAAATTTAGAACTTCCCAGGACTTATAGATTTTTCAACTGAGATCAGAGGGACTATTAACAAACATCATTTTGTATACATTGTACAATAAAATGCTTCTCCATTTGGAAGAGCTGCATAACTTACTGAAGTAATAATTTCCTAATGGTCGATGCATGTATGGTGGTACAAAAACATGCATGCATGGGTTAAAGCTGCATCTAGAGTGTGACACAACCAGTGGGTTTTAGTGTTTCAGAGTTCAACAAGTTCCCTGGTAGGGTTTCAGATTTCATCCCGCAACTAACTTTTAAGAACCTACCACTTGTCCAGCATTGGTGCAGTATCAAAGAAGAATATCCACAATTATCTGAAAGGCTGTTAATGTACTTCTCCCTTTTCAAACTACATATCTGTATGAGGCTGCAGATTAAATGCAGAAATGGGTGTAAGAATCTGTCTTTCTAATAAGCCAGACACTAAAGAAATTCGCAAAGAGTAAAACAATGCCACTCTTTTCACAATTCTTTTTGTTTTGAAAATTAGTTTTTTTCATAAAAATACATCATTTATATTCCATATATTTATCATTTTAAATTTATGTACATTTAATAGACATTTTAATGTTTTTCAGGTATAATATCTGACATGGAAAATATAGATATAACCACCATAAATAAAATCCCTTTAGGACCTCAGTAATTTTTAAAGAGAAAAGGCATTCTAAGACATGAAAATACAAGAACAAATGTGCTGTGTGTTACCAGCTTATCCCAGCCATGAAAAATGGACACCAGTTTATGTGGGTGCACAAAGGACACTGAACTCTCATGGAAGTTGGGAAAAGTTGCCTAAAGGAAGCCTTTAGTAAGCTGTCTGTGAAGGGCATGTAGGAGTTCATTTACGTTCTCCTGATATACAGTAAACTCTGTGAGCAATATGATAGGAAGAACTGTGGACCAGGAGCCAGAAACACAAGCTACTACTATTTTGTAATCTGGAAGAATTTATCTATAATCTCCAGAGCACAGTTTCTTGGTTTATAAAATGCAAGTATTAGATTTTATTTGTCCCTAAAGACCCTTCCACGTGTACATTATGCTAACACTAAACATATATGTGACTTTTAAGGAATTTAAAGAGTTCAAAACAGTATTTGAAAGAAGCTTTAAAAAAACTGTATATTAAGAGTTACTGAAGGGGTGGAGTCAAGATGGTGGACTAAACACACATCTCCCTAAAACCTTCTGGAAACCAAGACCTGAATTGATAATTAAATGTAGCCTTCTGGACATCTAGTGAGCCCTAGGACGTGGCATAGGGCTGTTAATTTGGACTTCATACCACAGATTGCAAAACTTCCTCTCTTTGACTAACCCTACTCTTGGCATGCGCTGGCTTGCACAGACCAAAGATGGCCTAGAGAAACAACTGTGGTCCATCCTCACAGCACCTCTCCCAGCCTCTGTTGACTCACATGATGCCCAAAAAGCAACAAACTCTGAAGAGAAACATAACTAAGAAATCACCCCTGGCTTCAGAAGGTTCCCATAGAAAGTACCACAAAACTTCCAAGACAAAGAAGCTTTTCTGAAACTATGGGAAGGTGAATACAAAAGGATTTTATACAGAGCCCTCCTAGACCTTAAACAAAATGCAGCAGAGCAAAATGAAAAATTAAGGAAGCTGTTCGACCTGATGAAACATCAGTACTCAGAAATCCAACAGATCAAGAATAAAATCAAAGGCATGGAAACCTCCATTCAAAGCCAAGAAAACAGAATAGAACAGATGGAAAATGGACTTTCTCATTTGAAAGACAGAGTTACTGATTCCAGCATCTATGAGGAGAAATCAGAAAAAAGAAACAAGAAAATGAAGAGTGGGACTCTATTAAGAAGAAAAATCTACAATTAATTGGAGTTTCTGAACAGGGCAAGACACCTGAGAACACGAAGAGTATTGCTGCTGAGCTGCTGACAGAAAACTTCCCAGAAATTATGAAAGAAGAAAACATAGATATCCAAGATACATATCAAGCACCACTCAATACAGATCTCTAAAGAAAGGCCCCAAGATGTATTATAATCAAGCTTAACAAAATGAAACATAAGCAGGAACTCTTTCTTTCAGCAAGACTGAAAGAAAAGCTTACATTCAGAGGCAAACCCTGGAGGCTTTTGTTGGATTTCTCAGCCAAAACAATGCTGGCACAGAGACAGTAGCATGAGACATTCAAAGCCTTGAAGGAGAAGAACTTCCAACCAAGAATTATATACCCTGAAAAACTACATTTCAAATTAGAAAATGAACTGAAGACATTGGCGTATAAACAGAAACTCTGAAACTTTGTGAAAAACAAACCAAAGCTCCAAGAAATGCTGAAAGAATATCTTGGCTTAGAAGAACAAAACCATTAACTTTATATTTTAAAAGCAAATAGAGGACACATCACCCAGAATCCTACTCAGTTAGAGAAGACTCCAAACTTAATCAAAACTATAACAGTGAAAGAAAAGATCCAGTGATCATATCATGAAAACTATGATGCCATCATATTAAAAAGAGGGAAGTACTACAGTCGTTATAGTCCTTCCAGATGGAGAGGAATTTGATAAGAATGGCAGTAACTGAAATTGTGTTTATATATAGCTTATTAAGGGGGATTATGGGAGCAGCTGTAAAGCACAATAAAGATACAACATGTCTAATCAAGAAACATAATACAGGAGTCTCAACAACCATGAAACCCACCCTGAAAAAGGTGAAAAATCAACCCACCAAAAGAATGTCTCAGAAGAGATGAACAAGAACAACAGAGAAAACAGGCAGCACTGAACACATACCTATCAATAATCACATTGAATGTGAATGGACTGAACACTCCAGTAAAGAGACATCGAGTGACATCTTGGATCAAAAGACATGACCCATCCAAATGTTACCTACAAGAAACTCACCTTAGACTTAAAGATAGGAACAAACTGAAAATTAAAGGATGGAAGAACATATATCAAGCTAATAATGAACAAAAAGAGTAAGTGTGGCAATTCTATCTCACATAAAATAGATTCTAATGTAAAATCCACCATTGTGGGCAAGGATGGACACTATTTATTACTGAAGGGTTCAATACACAAACAAGACTTAACAATATTAAACATTTATGCACCTAATATAAGAGCACCTAAATACATTAAAGAAACACTGGCTACACTCAAAAACGAGATAGATCACACCACAATAATAGTGGGAGACGTCAACACTCCACTCTCAATACCAGGCAGATCATTTAGAAAAAAACTCAGTAAAGACACAGAAGACCTTATTGCCACGATTAACCAACTAGACCTCATTGACATAAACACACCTTTCTGTCCATTAGAGGACAACCACACCTTCTTCTCAAGTACACACGGAACATTCTCCAGAATAGACCATGTGTTAAGACAGAAAGTGATTCTCAACAAAATCTGTACCATTGAATTAATGCAAAGCATCCTATCAGATCATAAAGACATAAAAGTGAAAATCAATAACATTGACAGAAAGTGGAACACATGGAAACTGAACAACATCTTGCTCAAAAAGCCATGGGTTATGGAAGAAATCAAGGATAAAACGAAGAAATTTATGGATTCTAATGATAATGAAAACACTTCCTACCAGAACCTATGGGATGCAGCCAAAGCAGTGCTCAGAGTTCAGTTTATCTCCATAAATGCACACATCTGGAAGGAAGAAAGAAACCAAATCAAAGAACTGACCCTACAGCTTGAATAAGTAGAGAGAAAACAACAGCGGAACCCCTCAGTCACCATAAGAAAACAAGTCATAAAAACTAGAGCAGAACTAAATGAATTAGAAAATAGAAGAACAATTGAAAAGAACAAAAGCTGTTTTAAAAGATCAACAAAATTGACAAACCATTGGCTAAACTTACTAAAGAAAAACAGGAAAGGAAACAACTCAAATAAGAAATGAGAAGAAAGTTGTCATAACAGATCCAACAGAAATAAAAAAATATCGTAACAGAATACTATGAAAGGCTGTATCCTAACAAATTTGAAAACCTAGAGGAAATGGACAAATTCCTTGATTCATATCGCCTCCCAAAATTACCACAAGGTGAAACAGAACAACTTAATAAATCATTCACAAAGGAAAAGATTGAAAAAGTCATCCAAAAAAAGACAAGCCAGAGGAGCTGAGATGTGTGGAGTTCAAAGCCAAGCTTTCAGAACATGGCAATTGCGCTTGCCGAACCCACCAGCAGTGTGTCCGAGACCAGCAGCCGGTCAAGTCCCAGCTCTGCCCACTAGACAACAGAAAGAAAAGAAAAAAAGTCAAAATGGTGAATTACCTTCAGTCCATCCAAGCCCGCGCTTGGTGAAAGTGGGGTCTGTGAAAGACAGGAAGTTTTGCGTTCAGTGGTATGAAGTCCAAATTAACAGCCCGATGTCACATCCTGGGATTCACTAAGTGTCCAGAAGGCTCCGTTTAATTATCAATTCACGTCTTGGTTTCCAGAGGGATTTAGGGAGATGTGTGTTTAGTCCACCATCTTGACTCCACCTCCCAAAAAATCTAGTTTTTTTTAACCATTAAACCACTAACATATATCACCCTTTTGATTGCTTTATTCTCTGAATTCTAGATACCAGAATTCAAACTTTCTTTTGAAGCTCAAGTGGCACAGTGGCTAAAATCTCAGCCGCTAACCAAAATGACAGCAGTTCATATCTACCAGCCACTCCTTGTGAATACTATGGGGCAGTTCTACTCTGTTATATAGGGTTGTTATGAGTCAGAAACAGCTCAACAGCAGTGGGTTTGGTTTTCCTGATGAGACTCTGGAAACTTTCCCCAGGTCATGGTACAGCATGTTAATTGTGTTTGGCTCTCCATTCTCCCTTTTCTTCTTTTGGTGATTGCTTTTAGCTGGCCACATCTTTCAGCCAGATGCCAAACAATTGGCTGTATTTTCTAGCCTCGGTTGCAGCTGTATGCATCCATGTGACCAATATTCAGCTACTGACAAACAGGCAGATGTAACATGTGAAGCTTCTCAATCACTTCCCTTTCTCTTTCCCACTTGTCACTAGTTAGAAAATGGTGACCAATCAAAGAAGCTCTTCGGAACCTGAGTTAACACTCACATACTGAAAATGTCAGAGCCACCACAAGAGCCCACGTACAAGGAGGTACCTTGGAGAAATGCTTGTGAATTTGCCTATCATCATCTGGCTCACCTTGGGCTGTTAGATGGGAGGAAAACAAACATACATTCTTTAAACAACTTTTTTAATTCATCATTTTGTTACAGTTTTTCTTATACAAAAACTAATGCATACTTGAAGACAGTTTCTGGTTACATCGATTTAGTTGCGGACATATTGCCTTTTCTATATTCACAAATTTTACTCCTAGAAATTCAAGGATTACTTCATCACAAGAAGCAAAATCAATGACTGTTGTAAACCTATCTAAAACCCTCAGGTACTTCAATTTGCAATTATTATTCTCCAAGTTTGAGAGTGTCATGGAATTAAGTTCACTAACCTGACCAGCAATCAGAATCAACTTAATGACAGCTATCCAACTAACTAGTGGTGAAATGGAAAACTCAGTGAGAGTAAGTTATGGTGAAGAGACTCTGGGTAATGCTATTTTTTAAATTATCCACTACTGTCACTCTGATACTAGGTGTTTGAGCAATAAATAATTTTCCTTGTTAGAATGCTTTCCTTCTTAAATGTTTCTTCAAAATTTATGGGAGCAACATATGCTTACTGATGTGTGCAGTGCACCCTCCTCACAACCCTTTGTGACAACCATACCACCATGCAGACAGGCAGAAGCCATCTCCATATGCAAATAAACAATTCATATACATTGTTACATTTTAAAGACATTTTGTTGTTAATAAAATTTTTACAAAACACTAAAAAGAAAAGAAAGAGGGAGACAGAGACAAAAGAAGAGGAAGTGATGCTAAAAGATTACTTGCCAGTTTTGGGGGTTGGTTAATGGCACACTCTTGCCATTTATTTAAATCACTATTTTAATATCTGTATAACAATGTATTCCATTTTTAACACAAAATAAAAGGCAGTGATCTCTGATTGCTCTCTTTGCCGCTGCCCCTGACATTTTCAGCCAAGTGCTGCAGAGGACTCATAGCACTCTGACCAACTTAAAAACTCTGCAGCCATCACATCAAAAGCTCTCCCGCACTTCAATGATCTGTGTTACCAGAGGGAGGTATTCAGCCCAGACTCTGCATTTCCAAGGCCAGATTTTTCCTCCCCAGATGCACAGATTGTCTTAGCACTGCACCTGTGACAATCCTCAACAAAGCATCACTCCCCCATTGTCATCATCTATAGAATATCAATATCACATCTCACATCTGTGGAGAATTTTAAGGCATCTGTAACTGATTTTTCTTTTTTCACTCCAATTTAAGATAGAGGTTTTGTGATGGCACTAACATAACAGCTCTTCAACAAAATCAAATAATTTGCGAAGCCGTCTTTACAGACAGGTGATTTAAAGTGATCTGAGGAAACAGATAAGTCTCAGTTAGTGCTTTTGATATATCAGACTTTGCAGTCTCTAAGATTTTGCATTTGCTTTGTGAAATGGGAAACCCTGATGGCATAGTGCTTAAGCACTTAAAAGTTTTAGGAAATGTATCATATAAAAACCAGTATGTATAGAGAAAAAGCAAGAAAAATGCAACAGCAGTACACCTACACTTTGCATATCTAAAGCTCAAAGCAGCAGAAAAAAGGTTTTTGTTCATTCTATCTACAGAGATTTCATGTTTTCTTCAAGCCACTTGGAGATTCAGTCCTTGATTTTTTTGACTACAGAATTGAACATTACATCTTTGTCTCAATTGTCTAAACAATGATCTTTTTATCCTTGAAATCAATCAATGTGTTTCATTTTAACAAACGGGGAAAAAAAATGGCTTGACACCTATAGAAGATCTTGTGAAATGTCATTCTGGTTTGCAGTATTGCATTTAGTGTTGGTTGGAATGGGTATGAAAGGCACAGACACTACAGGTTGTCATTACCGACACCAACCATTACCTAAGCTGCCCTTGCTAGACCTGCGTCTCCAACTGAAGTCATTTCCTACCACACATGCTGCCCAGTGACCCCCTCCCTACCAGTAGTTTCTCCCCATTCAGAAAGTTGGGAGATCTTTGAGGACCTGGAAAAACATTCCCCCCACAACCCACTAAACATATACATAGTTTTCTCACACAATTTCTGAAGGTTAATTTGAAACCCTTTCAGAGATCTTGGGTTAAGAATCGCTGCCAGCTTCTGATCTCTGGGTGGCATGCAAACTGGAACCCTTGACTTTCATGTATAAAATTATGTGGCTCAGAAAGTTCCCAAGGAGCACAGAGTTCAGGATTCAAGGAGATTGGGGATAAGATGAATGGACAAAAATCACAGATTGTCATAAGTCATCTTACATGAGATCATCCATTCAACAGAGGAGGAAACCAAGAGCCAGGAGGTTCAGGGCACCACCTGCAGTTCCACAGCCAGTAACAGGTGGAGAGAGACCAAGACCCAGGCCTCCTCATGTCCTGTGCAGAGCACTTGGCATCCTACTGTATGCCTAGAAAAGGGCATAGGATGATGATGGAATTGAGGGAATCATTAGGTAGCATCTCTCTTCTCCACCACAACTCATGCTAATTTGAGAAATGAGACACACTAGACCTCCATTAGACAGCAACTGTGATGTTATCTTCATTTCTAATAAGTTTTTTGAGGATGGAGCCAAAGGTCTTGATGATACTCAGCCCGTCTCCAAGCCTAGACATATGGACATTTTCTGGAAAGGACCCAGGATCCCTGCACTTCAGAAGTTCTCAGTTCAGTGGAATATTGATGGCAAATAACTTCCTCCAGATCTAACAGAGAAAGCCTTCCCCTGGAGCTAATGCCCTGAATTTGGACTTGTAGCCTACTGAACTGTGACAAAATTAATTTCTCTTTGTTAAAGCCATACAGCTACGGCATTTCTGTTGCAGCAGCACTAGATAACTAAAACATATGCTTGAGTATAAATTTAAAACATCCCTCTCTTTCACTTCTGGGATTACAGCTTAAAGATACTGTCACTTTCCCATGACTTTTCAATGTTACTAAAATAATTGAAGTAAATGATTACGCAGTAATCTATGGATTACATTTTGGACATTATTCTTAAGCATAATTTTTATGAAGATTAATTTGTTTTTCTGCTAACTTTTCTAGCAAATTATTTTATGCAGGGATGTCCAACTAAATACCTTGACAAGAAGAAGAGCTGTTACACATTTTTGCCTAATTTGTAACAAAAAGTCTGTTAGAGTATTTGTCATACATGTGCTTATTTCATCAGAAAATGTCTCAGATTAAGAGTTGACTCTTAAAACATTTTTACGCAACATAAGAAATACTTACTAAAGACAATATAAGAAATATTAAAAAATATAGTAATGTTTACCAGTATTTCCATTGTTCACTTACAACAACTTTAACATTCTGATAAATTTTATAGCACTGTGTATATAATAACCTTACATATATGATTTGCTTTTCTCCCCAAACATTGGTGCAGAGATGACCAATTCTCTTCTTTACACAGTGCGGAGATGGGACTAGCTGAGACACTTTCCCCAGGAGCTCCATTACTTGAGCACCAAGGCACAGAACACGGGTGGGTAACTGTGCTCCTTAAAGCACGTTGAGAGCCGCCTAGCCAATAAACTCCCCAAAAAGAAGATTAAGAGGTAAAGTTCTGAGGACTGTGGTAAATGGTATCCCAACAGGCTGCAGCCAAATAGGTGCACAGAGTAAAGGCAATAAACAGCTCCAGCCACACTCGACCATGACTGACTGTGGGTATCTGAAACCAGAAAGCCAAACGACAGAACAGGAGGGACTACTCCTGTTTCACACCCATGATTGGTTGAATACAAGCACAAGAACCTGTGGATATGGAGGGCCACTGTGTCTACCAAAGGAATGAAGACATTTACATCTGCAAAAACATCAAGCCTTTATATTTAATAATTTATGATCAGACTCACAAAACATCTTCAAGTATCTTCCAGTTTTAGAATTCTTTGCAATAATAAAGAAGACAATTGCCCTTACTGTTTCAGAAAATGTGTAAATATAATTAATTAAAACTAAACTTCAAAAGTAAGTCTAATGAGTCATGCTTCTTCCCTAGAAATGTAGATGTGTATTCTTTCAGTAAGTAGACTAGTTTTTAAATTAACTACTCTATCAAACAAAGCAAACAAACAAAAACACTAAATTAGCTGCCCTCCAGTTGATTCCAACTCATGGTGACCTCCTGGGTGTCCCAAAAAGACACAAAAGACACAAGCTTCACAGGGTTTTTAGTGGCTAATTTTTCAAAAGTAGATCTCCAAGCTTTTCTTCTGAGGTACCTGTAGGTTGATTCAAACCTCCAGTCTTTCAGTTAGTAGCCAAGAACTTCATTTGCCCAACCTAGCAACTCCTAACTATGCTATTTAAAAAAAAAAAAAAAAAATTCATTGTCATTAGGTCAATTCTGACTAATAGCAACCCTGTAGGACAGAATAGAACTGCCCCATAGGATTTCCAAGCCTGCAAATCTTTACAGAAGTAGACAGCCACATCTTTCTCCACCAGAGAGGGGTTTCCAATCTTTCAGTTGGTAGCTGAGCACTTTAACCACTATGCCATGTTAGGTGATGACATGTCCAAGTTGTCCTCACCAAACACCCACTGCCATCAAGTTAATTCTGACTCATAGTGACCCTATAGGTTACAGTAGAACTGCCCCATAGAGTTTCTGAGGAGTGCCTGGGATTTGAAATTCGTAAAATATTCTGTACTGCCTGGTTGCTACAGAAGAGTTCATTTTCTTTGAATGATAAATGATAACTTGTTACTTCAGTGTAATATCAGACCTTCACAATAGGAAATTCCAAATTTTTACTCTGCTTACATATACATACTGGTGTCTAGAGCTCATTGTAATGCATTTCATAAAGAACTATTGATTATACGGGTAGAGACTGTGCTCGTTGTTTCAAATGTATCACTTAATAAACTTAAGAATCTTAGGGAGGTCTGCTTCTTTGGAGGATATTTACAAATCACTCTGAGCTTCAACAAATTAAAAATCTGTTTCATAAGTCATAATATTACAGAACCATCAAGTCACACTTTGGCTGAGTTTGCTACTTTATTCACAGGGTGAGTTTCTACTTATTTTCTCTAGAGTTTAATTACAGAATATCTAGTACCTTAAAACTACCATGAATCTTAAACTGGTAATTGTACATGCACTGAATTCTTAAACAATATCACCACACAATTGTAGCATATATTTCCATATACATGCATACTTCTTCAAAGGACTTTGTAGTTGTTTACATATCATGTCTCCCTTACAGAACTTTATTATTATTCTTAGCTAGGCTTCTACATTTAATATTTAACTTAATCCCCATACAATGTCTCTTACACAGTTGTCATTGTCTGCATTTTAGAGATGCAAATTAAATAAACATGCTAAATGGATTTAAAGAACTTGTCCAAGTTCAAATGCTACCAAAGGGTAGAACCAGGATTTTAATTCCTGCCGTTGTGGTTTACTCCAGAGCATCTAATCACCACTGTGCTGAAAGCCTCTTTCCACAGGGTGTTCATGTGCTACACCTTTATGTCTCACACAATTCACGGTACTGTATCTGGCAAATAGTAGATGCTGAACACTGCTTAGCTAATAAAACAAAATTATATGGCAACATACAACACAGAAATTTTCAGAGCAAATCTGGAAAAGATACAAAATGGGTATTATTCCAGTTTTGCAAGCAAGGAGCCAAGCATCAAAAAGCAACGTCCTTAAGTACAAATAGTTTTTATAAGTTTGGGACTTGAAATAGGTCATGTGATCCTGCTCTGCGGAGAGAGGTCGTAAGGTACAGTTGAGGGGCCATGCAGAACAGTAGCAATGAGCCAACACCGGCCATTGATCCAAACACCAACCCCCTCTTAAGAGTTACGTGACTCTAAGCAATAAGCCTCAATTGCCTCATTTGTAAAATGAGAATAATAAAAATCCATTCCCTAGGGGTTTGTTGAAAGGATCATGTGAGCTAAAACACTAGAGCCCCTAAATACATATCACCTATTATTTTATACACTCTTTGCTACAGGATGAAGTTTCCTAATGTTAGAAAATCTCAGCACTAATGGCATGCATGTTGAATTTTGGTAGCACAAAGACAATTGAATCACATATGCCAGTAGTTATTTCTTTTCAATGACCTTTTAATTCTATGATCACACCCAAAAGAATCTACTCATTTCTAATACAATCACTTGTTATAATCTCTCTTTCTTAATAAAGAAAATACAGGTTGGATCTGAAAATATAAATAGACAATAAAAACAGCTGACTAATTAAGATGCTCTGTTTTCATTCTATTCATTTTTATATGTACTTTATATACATGGTAAGCAATATTTATTTTCTGTTATACGACAGTGACTACCAATTTTGCTTTATTGAGGTATGAAAGGTACTGAACAAACAAAAGACTCAAACAACTCAAAAGTCCTTCAGTAGGAACCTGGTTGAACAAACTTATACATCCACAAAAAGGAGTATTATGAAGCTGTAACAAGAAGTGAAGCATGTCTCTACACGCTTCCATAAAGTAATCCCCGGAACATATTAAGTGGGAAAAAGAAAAAAAAAACAAAGTTTCCCAAAAAGTACGTATGTAGCAAAATTATTGTATAGGATACTATAATAGTGGGCACATGACATCATGCATTTGCCAAAATTCATAGTATGGTACAACTCAAAGAGTAAACCCTGGTGCAAGCTATGACCAAAAAGCCAAATGTGTTGTCATTTCCGATTCATAGCAAACCTATAGAAGTAGGCTGCAATATCTTTCTCCGGCACAGCAACTGGTAGGTTTGAGCTGCCAGTCTAGCACCTGAGAACTTAATCACTGTACTACCAGGTCTCCTTAATATAAACTATAGACCTTAGTTAATAAAAATATATCAGTATTGGTTCATCAATTATAACAAATATACCACAGGAAGGAGTGTAATATGTTAATAATAGGAAAATTGTTCAAAAGGTAAACAGATGTACAGGAACTCTGCACTTTCTGCACATTTTTTGTGTAATCCTTTAACTGTTCTCAAAAATTAAGTCTATTTTTAAAAAGTGTATGTGATATGCTATCATTTTCTTTTAAAAAAAGGAATACATACACATATGTGGGTGCTTACATGGATGCATATGCATTTTTATTTGCTTACATTAAAAATTTAAGGCAGAAACTTTTAAAAAGTTATCTATAGTAAAGGAGGAGATAGGATGAAAGCAAAAAGAACATAAGCTACAATTACTGAATACAATTTACTTTGAGGATTTTACTTCAGAATCATGTAAATATTTCATACAATTATGAAACAAAACTAAAAATTCTGCTTCTAGGAAAATAGAGCACACATACTTTTTTATATTTCTCTGGCTAACTACAACTGAAGTCCTGGATATGATATGTAAAACAAATATAAAAAGACTCCAAAAGGGAAAGAAGGAGGTGACCAGCAATAGAACTCAGGCCCTAAGGAACAACAAGGTTGTGATTTCCCTGCACTTTCTCTTTGTCTCAAATATCCAGTACTGAATGCTGGAGAAACTGGAAACCCCAGAAATGCCAACAGACGCATGTGTAATCCCCAAAGAAAAAATCGACTCTGTCTGCTCAAAGTTCCAGACAAGGAACAATATAGCAAGAGAGAAAACTGTCATACAGTAATCACTACATGCTAGCCAAATACCACAAAAAAAAACTTCCACACCTTCACACCAGTAAAGGCCCAGTGAAGATCTAGACTTCCACATTTTAGGCTTTAATGAGGGCTCCCTCTTAACCATTCCCCAGAATGCTGTTAGACATGAATAGGTGGGAAACTGGGGCCTTCATCCTTGCTCAGACAGTACTGCTTTAACTCACATTGGCTGTAATGAGGTTCCCTACCATCTCCAGCCTGGGCTGGCATCAGAGGCGGACTAGGGGTGAATGAGGACTTTCATCACTCAGCAGTGAGGAGCTCTCCCCACCCCTACACTGCAAAATAACATGTTGTCAATGGTGGCCACACTACAGAAAAGTGATTGCCTTGGTGAAAGGTAGGGCAGTAACCAGTACTGGGAAAGCCAGGACAACCTGTCCAAGGCAGGGTCAGGAAGCTCCATAGACCCATCCCAACTCCCTGGGGGACTGAACTGCTAAGCCAAGGGCTATGGGGACTATGGTCTCAGGAAACATCTACCATAATGCCTAACACAATTTATAAAGAAAGCGTTCTCTATTCTACTTTGGTAAGCAGCATCTGGGTCTTAAAAGCCTGCTACCAGCCATCTAGAGCCTTCAAAAGCAGGGGAAATGAAGAAAACTAAAGATCTCCCAAGGCTTCCACCAGACAGAGTCCAGCACAACTAGGTGGTACCCAGCTACTACCACTGACTGATCGGACAGGAATCAAAGCAGAGTCCTAGATGGAGCAAGAAAAAAATATAGAACAAAATTCAACTTACACAAAAAGACTAGGCTTACTGGTATGACAGAGCCTACAGAAATCCTGACAGTGTGGCCCCTGGACATTTTTCAGCTCAGTAATGAAGTCACTCCTGAGTTTCACACATCAGCCAAAGATTAGACAGGCCCATAAAACAAAATGAAACTAAACGCACACACCAGCCCATGGGTGAGGATTGGAAGGCAGGAGAAGATGGGGAAAGTGGCAATGTGGAGCACAGAGTCAATGAGGGAGAGTGTTGACACGTTTGGGGGTTGTTAACCAATGTCATAAAACAGTGCATATACTAACTGTTTAATGAGAAGCTAGTTTACCTTGTGAACGTTCATCTACAGTATAACAAATAAAAAGTAATTAAATATTCTGAACAGCAGAGAGAAAATAGACTGAAATTCATGATTAGAACCTCAGGGACAAGTACAACTGTAATAAAAGATAAAGCATTGGTACCGCAGAGGCACCAAAATAAGGGGAGAAACAGAGAGGACCTGAAAAAGTACTCAGAGAAATAAGTACTCAAAGAAAAATTTTCCCAGTTTTTGCAAAAGACATTAATCAACGGATTGAATAAACTGATTAAAACTGAAACTAGAAAAATACATTCCCCCTAAAAATGGGAATGAAGCTCCTGGGTGGTATAAATGATTAATGCACTTGGCTGCTGACTGAAAGGTTGGAGGTTTCAGTCCACCAACACGCACCTCATAAGAAAGGTCTGACAGTCTACTTCTAAAAAAAAGTAACCATTGAGAATCAAATGGAGCACAGTCTTTCCTGACATACATGGAGTTGTCATGAGTTGTAGTTGGATCAAAAGCCCTTGGTTTTGTTTTCTTTAAAGACTGAGAACAAGACAAAGATGCTACTGCACCATAATTATGAAATGCAGCTCTGAAACCTCTAGCCAACATAAAAAGGAAAAAGAAAGAAAGAAAAATTATACTGGTTAGAAAAATAAGAATAAAACTTTCCCTTTTGGCATGTGACATAATGTTCAACATAGAAAATTCCAAGGAATTTATCAAAAACTAAAAAAGTAGTTCAACAAGGTCATATGATACAGGATACTTTTACAAATACCAATTGTTTTAGTATATGCAGGCAGTGATCACTGGGAATGTCTGGTGGTGTAACAGTTAAGAACTTCACTTCTAAGCAAAAGGTCAGCAGTTCAAATCTACCATTCACTCCTTGGAAACATTAGGGGCAGTTCTACTCTGTCATATGGGATTGCTATGATTCAGAATCAACTCCACAGCAATAGGTTTCATTTTTCTTTTTAGCAATGAAGACATGGAAACCAAAATTTAAGACTCAATTCCATTTACAAGAAAAAAAAGTATACTTCGATGAAAGTCTAATAAAGCATAAACAGGACTTTTATATTAGAAACTTTTTTTTTAAGCTGATAAAAGTAACCACACAACAGATAAATAAATGGAAACATACCACATTCAGTGACTGAAAGACTCAATAAAGATGTCAACTCTCACCAATCTGATATACCGGTTTAAAGCAATTTGTATCAGAGATTTTTTATGGAGGTACAGACAAGATAACTATCAAATCTATATGAGAAAGCAAATGAAATACAGTAGTTAAAACAATTCTGAAAAAAAGCAAAAGAAAGTGAGAGAAATCACTCTACTCAATATAAAGACATATATATATAAAGTAATCTGTGTAGGCTGGCTGATAGATAGATACATAGATCAATGAAACAGAACGTAAAACCCAGAAATAAAGTCACACAAGTAAAACCAATTTAATTTTTGCGAAAGACAAAAGTAATTCAAGAAACAGTCTTTTCAACAAATACTGCCTAGCCATAGGCAAGAAAATAAGCCTTGACTTACACCTCTCGCCTTATACAGAAACAAAGGTTGTCACACGAACGGACACATGTACACAAATGTTTGCTGCAGCACAGTCCACAACAGCAAAAAAGTTGGAATCAACCTGGATGTCCATCAGCAGATGAATGAATAAACAAACTATGGTACATATACTCAGTGGAACACTGCACTGTGATAAGAAAAAAAATGACGATTTTAGAAAACATTTTGTAATATGGTCTCATTTGGAAGAAATTATGCTGAGTGAAATCAACCAGTTCAAAAGGACAAATTTTGTATGAGACCCATGTTATAAGGCCTTAAAAAGAGAATTATCCACAGAACAAAATGACTGTGTTGGCTACATGAGTGGGTGAGAAGCTGAGGGTTTATCATAGATGAGATAATTGATAGATGTTAAAAATTTTATTCTTTTACTATAATTAATAAAAAAGTTAAATTAAAATTTAACTCATAATGGATTAGATTTAAATGTGATACTGTAACAATTGTGAAAGGATAATATAGGACAAAATCTTTGGGAACTAGGGCTTGGTGAATAGTTCTTAGATACCACACAAAAAGCACAAGCACAAAAAGAAAAAAATTGAGAAACTGGACTCCACCAAAATGAAAAACCTATGTGCAAGTTTCTCCTAAGAGGATGAACAGCCAAGCATTATACAAAGGAGATAATATTTATAAATAATACAAATGACAAAGGACTAGTATCTGTAATATGTAAAGAACTCTCAAAAATAAACAGTAAAAAGAATTTATTAGAAAATGGGTAAAAAGACATGTAGAGACATATTACTGATGAGCATATACAAAAAATTCGTTAAAAAAAGCATGTGAGAGATGCTCAGCATTACTAGCCATTGTCATTATTGTGTGTCCCCAAGCTGATAATCAAATCATAGAGACAGATGCTACCTGACAGAGTAAAACTGCCTCACAGAATTTACTAGGCCAGAATTGACTCAATGCCAACAGGGTTGGTTTTTATTTTTGTTTTTCGTCTGGTTGGTTTTTTGGTTTTTGACCCTTACGGGAGCAGATCACTAGGTCTTCCTTCAGCCATCTGCTGGGTAGGTACCAGCCAGTAACTTTTCATCAGAAGCTGAACTCTTAACTGTTGTGCTGCCAGGCCTCCTTCTCTACTCATCCGAAAAAATGAAACAAAACCTGTTGCCACTGAGTCAATTCATAGCAACTCTATAGGAAAGAGCAGAACTGTCTCGTCGGGTTTCTAAGGAGTGGCTGGTGGGTTTGAACCGCCAACTTCTTGGTTAACAGCCAAACTCTTAACCACTGTGCCACCAGGGTCACCATTAGTTATATGGAAAATGCAAATTAAGACCCTGTGAAGATATCAGTACACAGTTACTGAAACATTTAGAATTAAAAGTTGTAACAAGGCCAAATGCTGGTGAGAAAACAGAAAAATTAAATCTCTGTACACTACTGAAGGAAACCCTGGCTACACAGTAGTTAAGTGCCATGGCTGCTAACCACAAAGTTGGTAGCTTGAATCCACCAGGTATTCCTTGAAAACCCTATGGAGCAGTTCTACTCTGTGCTATAGGGTTGTTATGAATCAAAATTGACAGAACCTCAATTTTGGGTAAGTTTGGATTTAAGTTCTTTGCTTTTTGTTTTTTCGTCTTTACACTACTGACAGGAGCCCTGGTTGCACAATGGTTAAGCACTCAACTGCTAACCAGAAGGTCAGGGGCTGAACTCATCACTGGCATCACAGGAGGAAAGACCTGGGATGTGCTCTGGTAAAGATTTCAGCCTGGGAAAACCTATGGGGCATTTCTACTCTGCCTTACAAGGTAGTTATAAGTTAGAATCGTGACACAGCATACAACAGCAACACTACTGGTGGGATGTAAAATGATACAGCCACTTTGGCAAACAGTTTCTTTTAAAGCTAAACATTCCTCTATCCGTTGTCATGGAGCCAATTCCATTCCATACTTGCAGGACATTGTTGAACTTGCTCACAGAGTTTTCAATGCTGTAATCTTTACAGAGGCAGATGGCTCAGATGATGAGTTCCAACTGCCAATCTTTTGGTTCGCAGCTGCATGCTTAACCACTGTGCAACCAGGGCTCTTTGCATTTACCGTACAAGCCACCAATTACTCTAGAGAAAAGAAAAATAACATCTAGGCAAAAAAAAAATTGCACAGATTATTCGTAGCAGCTTTATTCATAGTAGCCAAAAACTGAAACAACCAGAATATCTCTCAACGGAAGAACAGTTGAACAAACTGGTGATTCCACACCATGAAATAGCATTCAGCAAAAAAAGGGACCAACTCTTGACACATACAACAATTTAGATGTATTTTAAGGGTATTATGCTGTGTTGTTTGTTTTTTTCAAAAAAAAACAGTAAATTCAAAATGTTAAATGCATGTAATTCAATTGTCACATTCTCAAAATTAAATAAAATTATGGGGATGGAGAACAGATTAGTGGTGGTCAGGAGTTAGGAATGGTATGAAGGGTGAAGTGAGTATAATTATAAAGGGTAACATTTAGAAGATTTTTGTTTATTGTGGTTGAGTGGAAGTGTACAGTCCAGTTTAAATTTGCATGCCCGTCTATCTGCAGCTCCTTCTGCTCTCCTTGCCCAGTGACAGCACACTCCTCCTTTCCATTCTATACTTGTCATATTTTCTTAACAATTTTCTGTCCCTCCTCTCCACCCTCTCCACTCTCCTCTAGTAAGAGGCCAGTAGGACAACACCCTACAGATGCATAGAACCATAAAGTGTACACATGATTTGGTCACTCTGGGTCCTCAAGTCCAATCCATTCCTGTCCAAAGACTTGACCTCAGTAATGATTTATTATTAGGAGCAGCATCAGGTCTAGGGACTAGATTTCTGTGGTGACAGAATATACCTATTTCTTGGCTGTGGTGGTAAAAGTTACACAAATCCATACATTATGCAAAAACATAAAACTATACATGCACATTGTACCAACATCAAATCTGTGGGCTTAATGTTACAATTACGTAAGATGAAACCATTAAGGAAAACAGTGAAAGACACATGAGACCTCACCATACTATCTTCATAAGTCCTGTGAATTTATAATTATTTCAAAAACAAGTTTTTAAAAAACAAAATCAGAACTCCAAAAAACTTAGAGCAAAAGGATAAATAAGCTTAACAACTCATACATATTAGAAACCCTGGTGGTGTAGTGGTTAAGTGCTGCTAACCAAAAAGACAGTAGTTCAAACCCACAAGCAGATCCTTGGAAACCCTATGGGACAGTTCTACTCTGTCCTACAGGGTTGCTGTGAGTCAGAATCAACTCAATAGCAGTGTTTGTTTGTTTGTTTTTAATCATATATCAGGTTAGTGGCATAACCACACGTAGAGAAGTTATCTTGAGGTACTTTACAATCAGTAATTGGACTCTGTATCCTTAGACAGATATATCCTAACCACAAAACTTAGCAAAAACAAAATCTCCAATTACTTCTAATAATCACGTGGTTGGTGATAGTGCTATTATTTTTCTGAGACAGTCCTGTGTGCATTGTGGAAAAAAAGCAAATGAAGGATTATATTAACATCATTAGGAACTGATAATTTGGGCATGAGAGAGAAGGGAGATGCAAGATCAGCAAGGCTGAATGAAAATCTATAGTTCTAAATTTGGGTTGAATGAAATCACTATTTTATATTGGGCATCCTATCCAGTGAAAAAGACATAGACATAATGAGCAATCCAATAGCAGCTATCACTCTACAATTCAGATCATACTTTTCAAATACATTTTCCCACACCAAGGAAACAGGGCTCATTATACAGTTAGCACAGTACAAATATGTGCTGCAGCTGGAATCTCTTGAATACCAGAAAGCAAAAAACTTCTCAAGAACTACTGAGGCCATGTCAAAGGATTCAAAAATGACTCCAAACGGTCAAAGATGGGGCAATTTGAGCCTCAGTGATGATGAGGGTTATGGTGCTGATAATAACTGAAGCAGATTAAAACAAATCTAAATCTCTAAATCCAATGAACTCATAATAATACTTTCTTTAAAATACATATATATGCATATTGGCCATCTTGAATAGATGTTAAAGAACTGACTCATTATTTTTTAAACTGGTGAATAACAAAAGAAATTAAGCATTTATCTTGCCTTTCCTATACAATTTTACCTCCAAAAACCCACTACCATTGAGTTGATCTCAACTCATAGAGACCCTACAGGACAGGATAGAGCTGCCCCACAGAGTTTCCAAGGAGTTTCTGGTACATTTGAGCTGCCAACCTTTTGGTTAGCAGCTGTAGCACTTAACAACCACACCACTAGGCTTTCCACAATTTTACCCCAGGGTAATGAAATTGATCAAATTAAGTTTTTCTTCATATGCCGATTCTAGCTACTTAATAAGGTAGAATTAGAACATCACCATTTTGCAACTCTTAGTGAAATAATGAAGCAGGGTAGTTGTTGTCAATGGTTGGTAACATCACAATGAAAGAGACAACCAGACATATACCACCTAAAGAAAGCACATAACATCATCTAGCAAGTATTTGGGAGGGGTGGGAATCCAGAGTAACTGTAACTACCAGACACTGAAGAGCATCATAGATGACACCACAGGGATGTAGTCCACAAAATTCAGTCTAAAGGAATCTCTACAGGACAAAAGATTAAGCATTATCAACAAATTAATTGCAAAGAGCAAAAGAGGAAAAGCAGGAACCTACAAAATAAATGTATGAGACTTAACTACCAACAGCAACAAATAGACTTATTTGTATTCTGATTAAAATGATCTATAGAAACTGTTTATGGGACAACCAAAGAAATTTGAATACTAACTGGATATTTGATATATAGAAAATTACTGTTAATTTATTTACTGTATGAAATGTTAATGATTGTGAATTTTAAAGATCCAACTTTTAGAGATACACATTTTATCTAGCTATATATTAATATTTAATAATAGCTTATTCATAATCATCATTATGAAATGCTACAATGTCTGATATTTACTCCCACATAATCCAGAAGAGGCAAGGATGCAGAAGTAGAAGTGGACAGAGGTACAGAAGAAATGAAGTGGGTCACAAGTTATTGATTGTTGGAGCTTTCAGTGATTCAGGACTTTACAGTTCATTACACTATTTTTTTCTACTTCTATATACATACATATTTTTTAATCCCATAATGAAAATGTTAAAAAAGATTCTGGGTCAGTTTTAGAACTTTTTGATATATAGTAATAGGCATGATAGTCAGACATAACAAAAATCACTCAGTTGGGTTTAACACAATAGAAGCCAGGAGAAATTGCTATAGACAAAGTCATCATGTCTAACTGTGTTTATTGATCACTGTTTAATCACTGCAGCCATTTGTGAAGAAAGAATAATTTTCCAGGCCTGATTTGGAGTTCTATAATACAACCTGCCGTCCAAAGAGCTCATCTCATTGATCATTCCAGTACTTCCACGAGGTGAGCAGGCAATTTCATCTACATCAACAATGGCACAAAAATTTCAGGTTCTGTCAAGTGGCTGCCTTAAAATGGCACTTAGCAACTGTGTCCCAAACTCCGCACAGACCTGCAGACTATGGGAGATGTGACTAAAGCAAGCAGTGTGAGTCTCGACCACAACTGGAAGCTTAGGTTAAGGATCACAGTGATCCAGCAGGACACCTGGGCTGACAGTGGGGGACAAACATTGCATGTAGAGGAACTAGAATGCCTTGTGTTAGGCTCTGTTGATGTCCTGGGGCTGAGGCCACATCACAGACTTTATAACTGTACTCGACCCAAGACAGAACTAATAGAGACTTCCTCATCCCATTCATGACTTTCCCAGCTTAAATTAGCCTAACACTAAAACCACTACCTAGTTCTCAAACACGTACCAATTACCCCTTATTTGTACAAATCTCACAGGGTTTCCAAAGAAGTATCCCCTTCTTCTAGAGTCCAAATCTCCTCCATATGCAGGGCAAACTTACTGCTGGATATAACATCAATAAAATTTGGGCCATGAATGAAGATGTATTTTGGTCATATTAATGTCATATTAATATTGTAGATAATCTTATATACACAGCCAAGACAAGCATGCATAGCTTTAAAAAAAAAAAAAAAAACTCATTGATGCCCTGGCAATTCTGAGTCACAGGGACTCTATAAAAAACAAAAAAAAACAAGCCTGTTGCCAATGAGTTGATTCCAACTCATAACAATACTATAGGACAGAGTAGAGCTGTCCTACAGAGTTTCCAAGGAGCACCTGGTAGGTTTGCACTGCTGACCTTTTGATTAGCAGCCATAGCTCTTAACTGCTATGCCACCAGGGTTTCCAGTGACTCTATAACCGAGTGCTGTCAAGTTGATACCAACTCATAGTGACCCTATAGTGACTCTATAGAGCTCCCTAAAAAAAAAACAAAAAGAAACCAAAGCAATTGCCTTAAGGGCAACTCTGACACATAGTGACCCTCTGGACAGAGTTAGACTAACCTATATGGTTTCCAAGGAGCACCTGGTAGATTCAAACTGCCACCCTTTTTGTTAGTAGCCATAATTCTTAAACACTGCTCTACCAGGGTTTCCTATGCATGTAACAGCACTTCATAATTATCTAAGTATCTGTCTCATTGAAGAAATTATATCTAATAGTACTACTACTATTATCATGGTACACACACACACTGAGAAATGTATTCATATTAGACACTATTTAATTCTTAAAAATATAGACCAGAAGCTTGCCATCCCTTCTTCTAAACGGTGCCTAAATCATCCAGAAGTCTAAATTACCAGCTTACATAGCCATTTATGCATTCCTTATATCTTCAGTTAAGTATGTACTCTGTGCTAAAGGACAGCAGTGAGCTGTTTTTAGGTGCTGTCCGGTCAGTTCTGAGTCACAGCAACCCTATGAACAACGGAAGGAAACACTGCCCAATGCTGTACCATCCTCCCTATACTTATTACGTTAAAGCCCGTTGTTGCAATCACTGTGTTAGCCCACTTTATAAAAGGTCTTCTTTTTTGAGACCTTCTACCTAACTAAACAAGACGTCCGTCTCCAGGGTCTGACTCCTCGTGATAACATATCCAGTATAGGTGAGATGAAGTCTAGCCAGCCTCACTTCCAAGGAACACTCTGGCTGTACTTCTTCCAAAGACAGACTTGTTCAGTCTTATGGCACTCCGTGGTCTATTCAGTATTATTTGCCAGCAGTGTAAGTCAAAGATATCAATTCTTCTATGGTCTTTATTCGCTGTCTAACTTTTGCATGTGTATGAAGCAATTAAAAGTACCATGTCTTGGATCAGGCACACCTTAGTCCTTAAAATGACATCATTCTGTTTTAAAACTTTATAAAGTCTTTTTGCAGCAGAGTTGCCCAGTGTGGTACATCATTTGATTTCTTGATTACTGTTTTGATGGGCACTGATTGTGGACCCAAGTAAACTGAATTCCTCCACAATTACAATCTTTTCTGTTATCATGATGTTGTTTTTTGGTGCAGTTGTGAAGATTTTTGTTTTGTTTATGATAAGGTGTACTCCATACTGAATGCTATAGTCTTTAATCTTAATCAGTAAGTGCTTCAAGTCCTCTTTCAGCAAGTAAGGTCGTGTCACCTACATATCACAGGTTGTTAATGAACCTCCCTGTTATCCTTATGCCATATTTTTCTTCTTATAGTCCAGCTTCTCAGATTATTTGTTGGACATATAGACTGAATAAGTATGGGAAAGTCTGCAACCCTGATGCATATGTTTCCTAATTTTAAACTACACAGTATTCCTTTGTTCCATTCAAACAGCTGCCTCCTAATCTGTACATTACTTCTTCATGAGCACAATTAAGTGTTCCAGGATCCCCATTCTTTGCAATGTTATCCATAATTTGTTAGGACCCACACTTTGAATGGCTTTGTACAGTTGATAAAACATAGATGAACATCATTCTATTCTCTACTTTCAGCCAAGATCCATCTGACGTCAGCAGTGCTATCCCAGGTCATCTTCTGAATTAAGCTTGAATTTCTGGTAGTTCCCTGTACTTACACAGCACAGCCACTTTTGAATGATCACCAGCCAATTTTTCTTGCATGCAATATTAACAATATTGTTCAGTAATTTCTGTATTTCATTGGGTCACCTTTCTTGAGAATAAGCATAAATATTAATCTTTTCCAGATCATTGGCCAGGTAGCTGTCTTCCAAATTTCTTGACATGGGAAAATGAGCCACTCCAGTACCGCACCCCTAACTGTGTCCAGTAGCTGAACCTGGACGTGCACACATCTGTGAAAGTGGCCATATGTACCTACAACTCACAAACACTAGGCTTAGGATATATAGGGTCTGTGGAAACACAGAAAAATATGGTCTGCAAATAAAAAAAAAAAATGTAGGGGGAAATTGAGATCCTGCCATAAAAGCAAAACGCTTTGTCCTTGGAAATGTCAGAATGAATATCTTCCCATCCAGTGTAGCCATCCTATTACCGTTATAGAAATGCCTCCAGTTTCCATTTTATGTTAAAGTGGTTACAGTGCTGATTTTCATATCTTATGCAACCTTGAAAATAAGCACATGAATATATACCAACCACAAAATCATGTTAACTTCTTGGTGCTATGTGTAGGCATGGAGAATGAAATAAATGAAGTGAATGAAAGTTGTTACTTCTCAATTTTACTGTACCTGTTTCATCAACATATTTTAAGAAGCATACCTGCAATATTGTGGAAAGAATTTAGTCTAAGAGTCAAGAAATCTGGACTTTGACTTTGAGCCTAGCATTTAAAATTTACATGAATTTTATAAAGTGATTTCTCCAGTGTGTGTTTCAGCTTCCTGTACCTGAAGTAAACGACTGGGACTGAATCACCTCCAAGACCTCCCAGCACTAAAATTCAGATGTTGGCTTGAACTTCCTTGTTAGAGAGAAAGACCGTGGGGTGTGGAGCAGCAGACCAGAATGAGAGTTCTAACTTTCCTACTTAATACATTTGCTACTTAAGCAACTCAAGCTTAATTTCTTCCTTCACAACTTGAGGATACTAACAAAAATATTATGATGATTTACAGATTGTTGCGAGGAGAGATACAGAGCAGAGTTGTAGCCCCTGATGAGTGAGCACTTGTTAGAAATGGAGGTCTTGCAGAGAAGTGAGGAAGAGTGAAATGAAGCAAAGGAAATGGGAGATCAGGACAGAATGTAAAGAGGGTGGGAACAGCAGAGAAGGTAAACAGTAAATTGCGAACTTAAACTTGAGTTAGCTCACTTCAGAATAGTATTAACATTCTTCATTATCTAAGAGACGTGAGGAGTGGAGAATGTAAATATCTTGTCTAATGTTAGCCAAAAACTGGTAAAAATGAATAAATAGACAAAAATAAAGCTACTCTATGTTTTTAATGTCTAAACCCAAACCAAGATACTAGATGCATTGTTCTCTACAGTCATGGTTTCCCAGTTACCTGCATTCAGGACACCTGTCCGGGAGCATCTCAGATGTCTGTTAAACATACAGAATACTGGAGCTCACCCTGACCTCATAAACAGAATTCCTAAAGTGAGACAGGTGATTTAAATCTGTTTTCTAAGTGATTCTCGTGCAAGCTATAATTTGAGACCACTGGTCTTACATGTAGAATATGATTAATGAGCCTCTGGTGGCCAATCAAAGATTTCCAGTACTCCTCGTTGCCCTCGTAGTCTTCTATCAACCCTAGGAGTTACTGTTTCCCCAGAGGAATTTGTGTTTGCTGACCCTGGAATCTTTATATACAAAATTGTCAAAGACAACTTGGACTATTTTCCAGACTTTTCCAGGGAAATGGTCATCATGAAGCAAAACATCAAGCAAGCAGAGTGGTGAGTGAGTGTCTGTCAGAAATTGAGTTCATTAAGTCTGTAGTTCATATGATAAAGAAAAGCATTTTCAATAAGCAGTGCTGGAAAAATGGGATTTTCACATGAAGAAAAATAAAACAGGATATATGCCTCACATCATACACAAAAACAGATTTTATAGATTAAAGACCTAAAGGTAAAAACTAGTACCAAAAAATTCTTAGATGAAAATCCAAATGTAAAGAAGTTTTTAACAATGGATTCTCTAATATGATAACAAAAGCACAAATAACAAATGACAAAATAAGTAAATGAGACCTTATAAAAAACTGGGGTAAAAAATTCATCAAAAGACTTTGCCAAGAAAGTGGAAAAAAACGAACTACTAACTGCAAAAATATCTTGCAAGAATCAAATAAAAACAAATACATAAGACTTTGATGACTTAACAACAAAAAGGCAACCCAACCAGAGCTGGGCTAAGGACTTGAATAGACAGTTCACCAAAGCAGACATTGAAATAGCCACCAAACACATATAAGATGCTCAATATCAATCATCATCACAGAGATGAAAATCAAAACCACATGAGTTACCACTTTATTCCCACCAAATAGCTAAGATTAAAAACAAAAAAATAAGAATTGTTCGCTAAGATGTGAGAAAACTAGAACCCTTATTCATTGATAGTAAGAATACAAAATCATAGGGCTGTTACGGGAAACAATGTGGTCACTCTACAAAAACACTAAAAACTACCATTGTTGTTGTTAGACATTATCAAGTCCAATCCAACTCACAGTGACCTTGTATACAACAGAATAAAATGCTTTCCTGACCTGTGCCATTCCCACACTCCTTGCCATGTGTGAGCTCATTTTTGCAGCTACTATGTCAGTCCAACAGGTCTTCCTGTTTTTCACTTTACCAAGCATAATGGCCTTCTCCAGGGACCAAATCCCAAAATCAAACCCACTGCTGATGAGTTGAGTCAGATTCCAAGTTGTGGCTGGTGGATTCAAACTGACCTTTTCAAGCTGACCTTTTGATTAGCAGCCACAGGATTCAGCCACTATGACAACTGTTTTTTTCCCTCCAGGGACCAATCTCTCTTAATAACATATCAATAGCATGTAAGACATAGTCCCGCCATCCTTGCCTATAAAGAGTATTCTGATTGTACTTCTTTCAAGACAGATTTGTTTGTTCTTTCGGCAGCCCATAGTATATTCAATACTTTTCACCAACACAATTCAAAGATATCAATTCTTTGCTGGTCTTCTTTGTTCATCTTCCAGCTTTTGCATACCTATTAGGTGGCTGACAATACCATGGCTTGGCTCAGGTACACCTTAGTCCTCAAGGAGATAGCTTTGCTTTTCAACACTGAAGAGGTCTTTTGCAGCAGATTTTGTCCAGCACAATGCATCTTTTAATTTCTTGATTCAGTCTTCCATGGGTGTTGATTATGGATCTAAGTACAGTGAAATCCTTGACAACTCTAATCTTTTCTCCACTTATCATGATGTTGCTTATTGGTGCAGCTGTGAGGATTTTTATTTTATGTTGAGGTATAATCTATACTGAAGGCTATGGTTTTTGATCTTCATCAGTAAGTGTTTCAAATCTTATTCATTTTCGGCAAGCAATGTGTATCATCTGCATAACTCAGGTTCATAACTCTTTCTTCAATCCTGATAACCCATTCTTCTTCACAGTCCAGAATCTCAGGTTATCTGCTCACCATACAGATCAAATAGGTATAGTGAAAGGATACAACCCTGACATACCCCTTTCTGACTTTAAACCATGTGGTATCCCTTTGTTCTGCTTGAGCAACTGCCTCTTGATTTATGTACAGGTTCCTCAAGAGCAAAATTATATGTTCTAGAATTCCCACTCTTTGCAATGTTACCCATAATTGGTTCTGATCTACACAATGAAATGCTCTTGTATAGCCAGTAAAACACAAGTAAACGTCTGTCTGGTGTTTTGTGTTTTCCGACAAGATCCATGTGAAATCAGTAATAATATCCCTGGTTTCATTTCCTCTTGTAAATCCACCTGAATTTCTGGCAGTTGATACATTGCTGCAGCCTCTCTCGAAAGATCATCAGCAAAATTTTACTAGCATATGATGTTGACGATACTGTTAGAAAATTTCTGCATTTGGTTGGATCACCTTTCTTAGGAGTATGCATAAATATGGATCTCTCCCAGTGACCAGGTAGCAGTCTTCCTAATTTCTTGACAGACGAATGAGCACTTCCAGCAGTGCATCCATTTGTTGAAATATCTCAACTGGCATTCCATCAATTCCTGGAGTCTTGTATTTTGTCAGTGCCTTCAAAGCAGCTTGGACTTCTTTCTTCAGCATCATCAGTTCCTCATCATGTTACCTCCTGAACTGGTTGAACACTGACTAATTCATTTTGGTATAGCAACTCTGTGTATTACTTCCATCTTCTTTTGATGCTTCATGTGTCACTTAATATTCTTCCCATAAAATCTTTCAGTATTGCAACTCAAGGCTTGAATTTTTATCAGTTCTTTTAGCTTGAGAAATGTTGATTGTGTTATTCCCTGTTGGTTTTCTATCTCGAGGTCTTTGCATGTGTCATTACAATACTTTGTTTTCACTAGCTGTCCTTTGAAATCTTTTGTTCAGCTCTTTCATTGCATTATTTCTTCCTTTTGTTTTAGCTGCTCAATGTTCAAGAGTAAGTTTCAGTCTCTTCTGACATCATTTAGGCCTCTTTCTTCTGTCTTTTTAATGACGTCTTGCTTTGTTCACAAATGATGGCATTGATGACATTCAACAACTTGTCTGGTCTTCAGTCATTAGTGTTCAACACGTCAAATCTACTATTGAGATGGTCTCTAAATTTCAGATAGGATATGTTCAAGGTTGTACTTTGGCTCTCTTGGACTTATTCTAATTTTCTTCAGTTTCAGCTTAAAGTTGCATATGAGCAAGTGATGGTCTGTCCACAGTCAGCACCTGGCCTTGTTCTGATTGATGATATTAAGATTTTCCATGATCTGTTTGCACAGAGTAGTCAATCTAATTTGCATGTGTTCCTTCTGATGAAGTCCAGGTTACCATTTAAGTTGGTGAAAAAAGATACTTACAGTGCAGTAGTTGCTAGTCTTACAAAATTCTATCTTGCAAGCTCCAGCATCATTTCTATCACCAAAACCATATTTTACAACTATCAACTCTTCTTTGCTTCCAAATTTTGCATTCCAATCACCAGTAATTATCAATGCAAACTTATTGCACGCTCAATCAATTTCAGACTCCAGAAGTTGGTAAAAATCTTCAATTTCTTCATCATTGGCCTTAACAGTTGATGAGTAAATTTGAGTAATTGTCATATCCACTGGTCTTCCTTGTATGTGTATGAAAATTATCCTGTCATTGACAGTGTTATATTTCAACTCACACTCTTTTTGATGATTAATGTAGTGCCATTCTTTCTGTTTTAATTCCCAGTGTAGTAGACCAATTGATCTAGAAGTTCACTCCTAGGTATATACCTAAAAGACCTGAAAACAGAAACTCCAACAGATATTGTACACCAATGATCATTGCATCACTATTCACAGTAGCCAAAATGTGGAAACAACCTAAATGTGTGTAAACAGATGAATGAATAAACAAAACATGATACATATATAAAAAATAATAATACTCAAACAGTAAGAGAAATGAAGTCCTGATGCCCTGATACTTGCTACAAGAAGGATGGAGCTTGAAGACATTATGTTGAGTAAGATAAATCTATAACAAACAGACAAATACTGTATGGCCTCACTGGTGTAAATAGACAAGGATAGATAAACATATAGAGACCAAAGTTTATTAGTATTTAACTAGTGGTGAGAGGGAGGAGGAAAGAAAGTGTTATTGTTTATGGAGTACTGAGTTTTGGATTACAGTGATAGAAAAAACATATTGATCAAGGTTGAGTTTTGACAGCAAATTAACACAATTGCTGTCAATAAATTTTACATATGTAATAAGTTAAATTTGCAAAAATTTTTAATACAACAAGGAAGAACAGTTACTAATTCTCCTAAGATACAGCCAAACACTTCATAGGATGTGGTTCCTCAGTTTGGAGGTTTAGGGTCTTAATTTCATGAGACATTAAAATTAAATGCTCCAGGGGGCGGAGTCAAGATGGCGGACTAAGCCCACGTCTCCTTATATCCCTCTGGAAACCAAGACCTGAACTGACAATAAAACAGAGCCTTCTGATCACCTAATCAGCCTCAGGACACGGCACAGAGCTGTTAATTGGGACTTCATACCACTCAGCGAAAAACCTCTCTTTCGCTGACTCCCACTCCTGGCTAGCCCCGGCTCTCACCGATGGAAGGTAAACGCACCAGTTTGACTTTTTTTTTCCTCGGTCTCGGCTGGCGGGCAGAGCTGGGTCTTGCCTGGCGGCTGGACTCAGACGTGCTACTGGGGGGATAGGCAGGCGAAATTCCCATATTCTGAGAGCCAGGCTCGGGACTCTGTTAATCTAGCAACATTGAGCATTTCGTTTTCTAGCTGCCTCAGCGGGGTTTGTGCGGAGCTTTGTGGTCAGTGTGAGGGATGCCATGTTGGTACCGAGATTTTAGCGGGACCTCGTTCTTAGCCTGGGAGCCAGCGCCTGCAAACGGGACAGCGCTTCTCCGATAGAAAAGTAGTCATTTTGCACAGTGCTGCCTACGTTGGGGGCCCTGCAACAGAAGCAGAGGAATCGCTGCCTCTCGGCACCTTTAGCCTCTCTGCTGCCTGTGTGGAGGACGCTGTCTTGGATACGGTGGCCGCAGCTGGACCTAATTCTTAGCTTGGGAGCCAGAGCCTGCCCATAGGAGAGTTCTTTTCTGTCATAAAACCGGTACTCGACGCACTATTGGCTAAGGCTAGGCCCTGTCAGCAGGGGCCACCAGGGCAGTAGCATTGCTGTATTCTGAACTAGTTTGTTATCATCTGGGGTTGGATATAGTGGCGCTTACTTTGTCAGATGAGAAGAGGGACCTCTACACCTGAAAACCTAACTGACTTGTGAACTGGTCAGATACCTTTTGCTTTACATTTGAAGACAGCCTAGAGAAACATTTGCAATCCATCCTCACAGTACCTCTTCCAGCCTCTATATACTCACATGGGACCCAGAAAGCAACAGACAATTGTGGCATACAAGCAATCACTCATGGCTTCAGAAGGCTCCCAAACAAAGCAACCAAGAAGTTTTCCAGATGAAGGAACTTTCGTGAAAGCATCAGGAAGTGAATACAAATTGATTATATACAGAGCCCTTCTAGACCTTATACAAAATGCAGCAGAACAAAATGAAAACTTAAGCAAGTTCTTCGATCTGATGGAACACCAGTACTCAGAAATCCAACAGATCAAGAACAAAATCAAAGACATAGAAACTTCCATGCAAAGCCAAGAAAACAGAATGGAACAAATGGAAAAAAGAATTTCTGACTTGGAAGACAGAGCTACTGATGCCAGTGTCTATGAGCAGAAATCAGAAAAAAGAAACAAGAAAAATGAAGAAACATCAAGAAGCATGTGGGACTCTATTAAGAGGAACAACCTTCGATTACTGGAGTCCCTGAACAGGGTGAGAGATCTGAGAACACAGAGAGTATTGTTGCTGAGCTACTGAAAGAAAACTTCCCAGAAATCATGAAGGAAGAGAATATAGACATCTCAGATGCGTATCGTACGCCACCCAATATAGATCTCAAAAGAAAGACTACAAGACATATTATAATCAAGCTTAACAAAATGAAATACAAGCAGCAACTCTTAAAGGCAGCAAGACTCAAGGCAAAGCTAACATTCAGAGGGAAACCTTGTAGGCTCTCGTCAGATTTCTCAGCAGAAACCATGGTGGCACGGAGACAGTGGCATGAGACATTCAAAGTCTTGAAGGAGAAGAAATTCCAACCAAGAATTATATATCCTGCAAAACTATCTTTCAAATACAAAAATGAAATTAAGACATTCCCAGATAAACAGCAACTCAGAGACTTTGTAAAAACCAAACCCAAACTACAAGAAATACTGAAAGAAGTTCTCGGCTTTGGCTTAGAAGAACAAAGAAACTAACTTTATATTTTAGAACAACACACTACTCAATACTCTACTCATTTAGGGAAGGCTCCAAAGTAAATCACAGCTTTGATATGGAAAGAAGCAATCCAGTGATCATCGTGAAAACTATGGTGTCATCATAATAAAAAGAGGGATGTACTACAGTGATTATAGTCCTTCCAGATGGAAAGGAAGATGACAAGACTGGTAGTAATTAAAATTGGGTTTATAAATAGTTTATTAAGGGGCTTCATGGGGCAGCTATAAAGCACAACAAAGATGTATCATACTATTTCGAGAAATCTAACACAAGAGTCTCAACAACTATAAAACCAGTTCTGAAAAAGGTGAAAAATCAACTGACAAAAAGAGTGTCCCAGAACAGACTAATAAGAACAACAGAGAAAACATCAGCATAAAAATAAACATATCACAATGGCAGCAGTGAACACATACCTATCAATAATTACACTGAATGTGAATGGACTGAATCCTCCAGTAAAGAGACACCATGTGTCATCTTGGATCAAAAGACACGACCCATCCATATGGTGTCTACAAGAAACTCACTTGAGACCTAAAGATAGGAACAAACTGAAAATTAAAGAATGGAAGAATATATATCAAGCTAACAATGAACAAAGAAGAGCAGGGGTGGCAATTCTAATCTCAGACAAAATCAATTTTAATGTCAAATCCACCATCATGGACAAAGATGGACACTATTTATTGTGAAAGGTTCAGTACACAAGCAAGACTTAACTATATTAAATATTTATGCACCTAATGTCAGAGCACCTAAATATGTCAAAGAAACACTGACTACGCTCAAAAGAGTTAGATGACTCCACAATAATAGTGGGAGACTTTAACACTCCATTCTCATTACTAGACAGATCATCTAGAAAAAAGCTCAGTAAAGATACAGAAGACCTCATTGACACAATTAACTAACTAAACCTCATTGATATATACAGACCCATCAGCAGACAACTACACCTTCTTCTCCAGTGCACATAGAACATTCTCCAGAATTGACCACGTGATAGACCATAATGCAATGCTCAACAAAATCCATACCATTGAATTACTGCAAAGCATCTTCTCAGATCATAAAGCCATCAAAGTTGAAATCAATAGCAGAAAAAACACAGATAGAAAGTGGAACTCTTGGAAACTGAATAACATCTTGCTCAAAAAAACATGGGTTATAGAGGAAATCAAAGATGAATTAAAGAAATTCATGGATTCCAATGAGAACAAAAACACTCCCTACCAGAACCTATGGGATACAGCCAAAGCAGTGCTCAGAGGTCTGTTTATCTCCATAAATGCATACATCTGGAAGGAAGAAAGAAACCAAATCAAGGAACTAACTCTACAGCTTGAACAAGTACAAAGAGAACAACAGAGGAACTCTTCGGGCACGAGAAGAAATGAGATCATAAAGATTAGAGCAGAGCTAAACGAATTAGAGAATAGAAAAACAATTGAAAAAATTGAAAAGACCAAAAGTTGTTTTTTTGAAAAGATCAACAAAATTGATAAACCACTGGCTAAACTTACTAACGAAAAGCAGGAAAGGAAACAAATAACCCAAATTAGAAATGAGAGGGGAGTTGTCACCACAGATGCAACAGAAATCAAAAATATCCTAACAGAATACTATGAAAGACTGTACTCTAACAAATTTAAAAACCTAGGGGAAATGGACCAATTCCTTGACTCATACCACCTACCCAAATTATCACAACGTGAAGCAGAACAACTTAATAAACCCATCACAAAGGAAGAGATTGAAAAGTTCATCAAAACACTGCCAACCAACTACACAAGAATAAAAAGAGGTGCATCATGAGATCTCTAAAAGACCTCTATTGATGGTCCAGTGGTTTTGGGGTTCCTCTGAGAGCATGGCCCGCGGCCCTGATGCTGCCCTTTCCCATAAATTATAACAAAGGTCCACTCTTTGGACAGGAATGGATTGGACTTGGCAATGCAGAGTGACCATAGATTGGAAGCACTTTATGGTTCTATACATCTATAGGATATCATCTTGCTGACCTCTGGCTGGAGGAAGGGGAGTGGATGGAGAGGAGGGGAAAGGAGGCTGTTGGGAGGATGAGACATGTATGGAGCAGAGAGGAATAGTGTGCAGTCACTGGACAGGGAGAGCAGTGGAAGCTGCATATAGGTGGGCATGTAAATTTATATGTGAATGTACATTTTCACTCAGTTATGTTAAATAAAAATTTAAAAAAACAAAAAAACAAAAAAAACACTGCCAACCAAAAAAAGTCTGGGCCCAGATGGCTTCATGGCAGAATTCTACCAAGCATTTAGAGAAGACTTATCCCCAATACTACTGAGGCTATTTCACAGTATAGAAAGGGATGGAGTACTCCCAAACTCATTCTGTGAAGCCAGCATAACCCTGATATCTAAGCCAGGGAAGGACTCAACAAAGACAGAGAACCACAGACCGATATCACTCATGAACCTAGATGCAAAAATCTTCAACAAAATTCTTGCCAACAGAATACAACAACATATCAAGAAAATAATCCATCATGACCAAGTGGGATTCATACCAGGGATGCAAGGCTGGTTCAGCATCAGGAAAGCAATTAATGTGATTAACCACATAAATAACACAAAAGACAAGGATCACCTGATTTTGTCCATTGATGCCAAAAAGCATTTGATAAAGTCCAACACCTATTCATGCTAAAAACTCTTAGCCAAATGGGCATAGATGGCAAATTCCTCAACACAATAAGGGCCATTTATACAAAGCCAATTGCCCACATCATCCTGAATGGAGAGATCAGGAACTAGACAAGGATGCCCACTGTCACCTCTCCTATTCAACATTGTGCTAGAATTTCTAGCCAGAGCAATTAGACAAGACGAAGAAATAAAGGGCATCTGCATCGGCAAAGAGGAAGTTAAAATCTCCCTGTTCGCAGATGATATGACTGTATGTGGAGAGAACCCCAAGGAATCTATAAGTAAGCTACTCAAACTGATAGAAGAGTTCAGCAAGGTCTCAGGATACAAGATAAACATAAGTAAATCAGTAGGATTCCTTCATACCAACGATGAGACTGTTAAGGAGGAAATTATCAAATCAATACCATTTACGATAGCCCCTGAGAAGATAAAGTACCTAGGAATTAATCCAACCAGAGAAACAACAGACCTTTACAAAGAGACCTACAAGCCCTTACTACAAGAAACTAAGAGAGAATTAGATAAACGGAAAAACCTACCCTGCTCATGGATAGGAAGACTTAACATTGTGAAAATGTCTATTTTACCCAAAGCAATTTATTTATATAATGCAATCCCAATACAAGTTCCAGCATCATTTTTTAATGAGATGGAGAAACAAATCACCCATTTTGTTTGGAAAGGGAAGAAGCCCCGGTTAAGCAAGGTACTACTAAAGAAGAAGAACACACTGGGAGGCCTCTCATTACCCGACCTTAGAACATACTATACTGCCACAGTGGTCAAAACAGCCTGGTACTGGTATAAGAACAGACAGATCGATCAGTGGAACAGAACTGAGACCCCAGAGATGACACCATCTGCCTATGAACAGTTGATATTCGACAAAGGCCCTAAGACATTAAACTGGGGTAAAAACAATATATTCAACAAATGGTGCTGGCAAAATTAGTTATCCATCTGCAATAAATTGAATCAAGACCCATATCTTACACCTTATACAAAAACCAACTCCAGCTGAATAAAAGACCTAAATATCAAACCTAAAACGATAAAGCTCATCCAAGAAAAGGTAGGAACAACAATGGAAGTTTTAATACACAATGAGGACAGACTCCAAAATCTGTCAAAGAAACCTCAATCAACAGAAGAGAAAATAGATAAATGGGAACTATTAAGAATCAAACACTTTTGCTCATCCAAAGACTTTATTAATAGAACTAAAAGAACACCCACAGAATGGGAAAAAATATTTGGCAACTCTATGTCAGATCCACGCCTGATCTCCATAATCTATAAAATACTACAAAGTATCACTAAGAAGAAGATAAACCATCCAATTAAGCGATGGGCAAAGGAGATGGACAGACACTTCACTAAAGAGGAGATCCAGGCAGCCGAAAAACACATGTGGACATGTTCATGATCTTTAGTTATTAAAGAAATTCAAATCAAGACAACAATGAGACACCATCTCACCCCAACAAGATTGGCCATGATCCAGAAAACATAAAACAACAAATGCTGGAGAGGCTGTGGAGAAAGTGGAAACCTCCTACACTGTCGGTAGGGTTGCAAAATGGTCTGGCGTCTTTGGAAGGCAATCTGGGGCTTCCTTAAAAAAATGGATATCGATATACCATTTGACCTAGTAATTCCACTACTTGGAATATATCCTACAGAATCAAGGCCTTTCACACCAACAGACACATGCACGAGAATGTTTACCGCAGCACAGTCCACGATAGCAAAAAAGATGGAATCAACCCAGATGCCCAGCAATAGAAGAATGGATGGGTAAACTATGGTATCTATACTCAATGGAGCACTACACAAGGATAAAGAATAATGATGATTCCAGGAAACATCTCCTAACCTGGTTTCAACTGGAAGACATTATGTTGAGTGAAAGTAGTCAGCGACAAAAGGACAAATACTGTATGAGACTTCTACGATAAGATCTCAAAAACAGACTTGTGTGTAGAAGAAAAGACTCTTTGACAGCTGCAAGGGAGGGGAGGGAGGGAGGGTGATGGGGGAGGGTGATGGGGGAGGGTTTAGTTTAGATAGTTACTAGAAATCTAGTTGGGAGAAAGCGGTGACAGCACACATTAGAAACAATAACCACAGTAAGTGGACTTCAGCATAACTTGAGTACTCCTTCCATCTTGACTCAATACTGCAAGGATAGAGTAGCTGGGGCGGGGGGTGTGGGACCATGCTCTTAGGAGATTTCCAGGCCAATTGGCACAACTAGCATTTTGCTAAGAGAGCTCTCTGCACCCCACATTGGTGAGTGGCGTCTGGGGTCTTAAAAGCTGCCAAGCTGCCATCCAAGGACACAGCAAATGGTCCCAACTTAGCAGGAATGGATACTCACCGAGGACCAAAATGACATGCGGTAAAGACAAAAGACAGAGAGACCCACAAGAGTGGGTGCTTACATCGACTTGGGACCAGAAGAACCGGATGGTGCCCGGCCACCACCAGTGATAGCCACGATGGAGCTCACAGAGAGGAGTCTCACTGGCAACGCAAGATTAAAAAGGGGTGCATCATGAGATCTCCACTAAAAGACCTCAACTGATGGCCCAGCAGTTTTGGGGTTCCTCTGAGAGCATGGGCCCCTGGCCCTGATGCTGCCCTTTCCCATAAATTATAACAAAGGTCCACTCTTTGGACAGGAATGGATTGGACTTGGCAATGCAGAGTGACCATAGATTGGAAGCACTTTATGGTTCTATACATCTATAGGATATCATCTTGCTGACCTCTGGCTGGAAGAAGGGGAGTGGATGGAGAGGAGAGGAAAGGAGGCTGTTGGGAGGATGAGACATGTATAGAGCAGAGAGGAATAGTGTGCAGTCACCAGACAGGGAGAGCAGTGGAAGCTGCATATAGGTGGGCATGTAAATTTATACGGGAATGTACATTTTCACTCAGGCATGTCAAATAAAAATTAAAAAAAAAATTAAATGTTCCAACAGTATGCTTAATGATTTGTTTCTACCTCTTAGTTCATTGAGTAGTGCCTGAGATCTTGTAAGCTTGTATGCAGCTGTTTGTGCACAACAACTAATTTCTATTCAACTGGAGGAACAGAGGGAGAAGGAGAGTCAGGAACAGAAATAGGATAAGAAATACGTACCTAACTGGCTCCACGAACAACTGCTCCCTTTGCTATGAGATCAAAAGAACTAGATGATACCTTGCTACCACTACTGAAAATTCTGATCAAGATTATATAGATGAATCCTGATTACAAGGGAAAAAATGCAGAAAAAAAAAATTCAAATTCTCATAGATTTCATACTTTCTGGAGCTATGTAGGCTAGATGAATCCCTGAAACTATCGCCCAGAGATCATCTTTAAACTTGAAACTAAAAATATCCTCTGAAGTCTTCTAAAGATCAAACAAGAGTTTAGTTTAACTAGTAAAGAATGTCTGCCTTAATCACTGAACTCTTTTAAGAACCATCCATGTGTTATCAAATTAACAATAGCAAAGTGAGAACAGATAGGAAATTTAGGAGGTAGTGAGTTTGTGAGTGGGGAGAGACAACTCAGAAAAATGAGGGTCAGGAGGAAGGGCCGAGGTATTGGAGTAGTAAAATGCCTTATGTCACCCCTTTTACAACAAAGACCAAAAATAAAACAAATGAATCATATATGTAAGTCAATCTAGAACCCCAATTATCAAAGACAAAGCTGAATAATCAGGCCAAGCAATAAGTGAAAGGAGAGACAATTTAAAAACAACAAAAATAGAGAATGACTGATCATGGGAGTACCAGTGTCCTACTAACTGAATCTGCACACTATACACAGGCTGAAGTAAACAGTAAAATCTCAAGCCAAAACCCACCTCATCTGGTATAACTAAGCATCAGCAAATCTGTACACACTTCGAGAACCAAATAGGAGTGACACGAGACCTGCAAAAGTTAAGTGAAAGCCCCCAATTCACCTCACATGCACCACAACCCTTACCCCAACCAGAACTCCATGGCTAAAGAGGACTTTCATTTCCTCATCCATTCTTCTCTACACTACAACCCCAATCTGGCAACATTCAAGACTGTCACATCCTAAAAAAAAAAAAAAATACTGTCACATCCTCTCATGACCTGGTACACAGGCACCTACACCTTCACCTATCTACTGGCATAGGAGGGCCACAGACTTATATCAACTTTTGCCTCCTGCCAATTACCTGCATCAGTACCTTAATGGCTAGCTGGCACAGCATGCCCTCATTAGGACAAAACAAGCAGGACATCTAGCTGGAACCTATTTTCACCTGCAGTATCCAAATTAGAGCTGGAGATTTGTGACATTGGTCACTACGAGCCCCTCAGAAGGAGCCTCAAACATCACACCAGGTGACTGAGGACTGTAATATCACCCATTCTATCTAGCCACCTAAAATAGGTGACTGAGAATTAGTGGCACCTCCAGTTCCTCCAGACAGTGGAGCTGGGCACCCAGGGACCAGCTGCACTACCTCTACCCACTACAAGTTCTAGAAGACAGGAGCACAGCCTCCATCTGGACAAGAAGATATCTATGGAACAAGCTCAGTGAACTCCATATAGGGTAAACCTCAAAAGAAAGTCATCAAGATACTTAATAATCAAATTTGCAAATACCAAATATAAAGAAAGAATCCTGAATGCAACTAGAAATAACAAAAAATTATCTACAAGGAGAACGAATACTATAAACCCTAATTACTCAAAGGACAATATATACGTAAATTCTTGAAGGGCAAAAATTATAAGCCAAGGATTATCTATCCAGAAAAACGATCTCTCAAATATGATGGTAAAATTAGATTACTTCCAGTAAACAGAAAGTAAGTAAAAAAACACAAGAAAATTAACTGAAATATTAGAGGTAGTTCTCTGCTTAGAGAACCAACAATATCTGACAACAATCCACGACTAGGACATAAAACAGATTAACCAGATATTAACACAGATAAGGATTTTACAAAAGCAGTAAAAAAGTTAAAATACTAAATATGAGGATTTGAGTACAGCAATATGCAAATACTGACAATATCAAAACAAAAAAGAGAATATACGGTGTAGCAATGAAAACTTCCATTTGGAGGAGAAGTCAGGTCAACATCAAGAAATAAAACACTGATTGAAACTTAGAGAAACAAAGGAAAATTTCAAAGTAACCACAAAGTTGGCTAACAAACCTAACCATCAAACTGAAAAAATAAGAAAAGTATATGACTCAGAAAACACAAAATCAACAATAAAGACTTGAAAAGAAATACACAAAAGAAACTCAGTACAGAAAATTAAGCAGAAAAAGCAAACAACAACTACAACAACAAAATATTACACTGAATGTAGGTGGTACAAATGCCACAGTAAACAAAGAGTGGCAGAATGTGTTTAAAATAAAAAAAAAAAAAAAAACCCTCCATCTACATGCTATCTATGAGAGGCACAAAGACGTAGGCAAACTAAAACCAAAAAAAGCTGGAAAAATATACGAAACAATCAAAATGGAGCAGGAGGGAAAATAATAGTCTCTGATAAAATAAACTTTAAAGAAAAATTCATCATAAAGGATAAGGAAGGACATTATATAATAATTAAAGAGAGGAGCCCCTAGGGTAATGATGTTAAAAGTTCAGCTGCTGATTAAAAGGTTCCCAGTTTGAATCTGCCGGAATTTCTTGCAAACCCAATAGAGCAATTCTACTATTTTCTGTAAGGTGACTGTGAGTTGTAATTGATTAGATGGCAATGGATTTGTTTTGTTTTTTTGTTTTGACATCATGAGGACATAACCACAATAAATATTATGTATCCAGTTACAGTGCTCCCCAAAAAGTGAATACAGAAACAGCACAGAAAAAAAAAAATCAAATAGATGGAAACTGAACAATACCTTGTTTGAAACTACTAGGTAATAAAGGAAATCAAGGATGGAATTAAAAGCTCCATGGAATCAAATGAGAATGAAAATAAATAGCACTGAAAAGAAAAATAGTTCAGCAATAATAGTGAGAGACTTAAAAGCATCACTTTTAGTGAAGAACAGAACATCTAGAAAGAAACTCAATAAAAAAACAGAATATCTGAATGCCACAAGTAATCAACCTGAACTCATAAACACATACAGAACACTGCACCCAACAGCAGCACAGGGTATACATTCTTTTCCAAAGCACATGAAACATCCTCCAGAATAGATTACATTTTAGGCTGCAAAGCAAGCCTTAACAAAATTCGGACCACAGAATTAACACTAAGCATCTTCTCTGGACATATTATCATAAAAGTAGAAATCAATAACAGAAATAGCAAACAAAAAAGTCAAGTAGGTGGAAACTGAACAATACCTTGTTGGGAACTACTGGGTAATTAAAAAAAAACCAAGCCAAGCCAGCCAAGTGCTGTCAAACCAAGGATGGAGTTAAAAAATTCCATGAAATCAAATGAGAATGAAACTACATCTTACCTGAGGCAGGGCCAAGATGGTAGAGTAGTCAGATGCTTCCTGTGATCCTTCTAGCAACAAAGACCTAAAAAAAAAAAACGAATTCATTATATCTGATATGCTAGGAGCCCTGAACATCAAAGAGAAAGTTAAGAAATTGGACTGAGTAATGGGAGAAGGAGAGTAGGTCCGGCAATACTTAGTATTGACCAGACATGATTCACTAGGAGTTAGCCACAGCCAGTGGGGTGAGCAGAGTGGCTTTTGGAGGGCATCCTCCTGAGGGGCACGGACCAGAGCCAGTGAAAAGCAGCACTTGATGGTCAAAAGCTAAGTGACTGGAGTCTATCTATCGTGCACAGATCTAAATCTTTTGGAATAAATCTCTCTACCTTTTCCTAATGCTTTCCACTCTCCTCTCTGCACTGGTCTGAGCTCCAGAATGTGATCCCATTGGCTGAGCTGGAAGTAGGACCCCTTAAGCCTGCCCTGAGCCATTCTCCTAGACTTGAAGAGGGAACAGTTTAACAAACTGGATGAAGGGAGAACAAAAAAAAAAAAAAAAAATCTGCCAGCTCCCCTGAGCATGAAATTCAGGGTGATAACGTTTCCTCCACCTAAAATCAAACACAAGGAAGCATACTCTCTTCAGAGACCCTCAGCGATGGCTGTTAGCCTCCTGCCTTACTCAGCACCTGCAGCTAGGTACTTGTGCCTACACTAATCATCTCTGCTCACCTAGGACAGTAGAGGAGAGTCTGCACCACACATTTGATGACTGACTACCTAGATACCTAGTCTAATTCATATAAGAAAAGTAAACAGACTCTTGGAATCCCATGCTTAATAACAGCTCTGGCCACCTGGTGACAGGATGTTAGAACTAAAGAGCTGTCAATAACCAAAGTAGCACACACAACCAGCCTATTTGGTCATTGCCAAATGAAACAAGAAGCTAGAACACAGTAAGCAAACATAAATAAATTCAACAACTTACTGACAACTCAGATACAATCGTCTGTATCAAATTACTTAAAGAGGAGATCATCACGGCTCCAGAAAGCTCCCAAAATGAAGAATCAAGATATTTCCCAGATGAAAATGACTTCCTGACACTGTCAGAGGTAGAATAAAAAAGATAAATATTTAGAACTCTTGAAGAGATCAGGAAGGAGATGAAGTAAAACACAGTAGAGCCTAATGACAAACTGAACAGACTTCAAGAAGGAATAGACAGGAAGTAGTAATTTAGAATATTAATAATAAAATTACAGAATTAGACAACTCAACAGAGTCGAAGGAGTAGAATTGAGGCAATAGAAGTCAAAATCAGTGAGACTGAAGATAAAGCACTTGATACCAACATATTTGAGGAAAAAATCAGATAAAAGAATTTTAAAAAATGAAGAGACACTAAGAATTATGTGGGACTATTTCAAGAAGAATAATCTACAAGTGACTGGAGTACCAAAACAGGGAGGAAAACAGAAAGTACACAGCAAATTGTTGAAGATTTGATGACAGAAAGCTTCATTGATGTGATGAAAAATAAGAAAATATCTATCTTAGATATCTTAGAAGATATTCATCCAACTCCACATAAGGTAGATCCCAAAGGAAAGACATCAAGAGATATTATAATCAAGCTTGCAAAACTAAAGATAAGTAGAGAATTTTAAAGATGGCCAGGGATAAATGAAAAATAATCTACAAAGGTAAGTCAGTAAGACTATGCTTAAACTGCTTAGCAGAAACTATGCAGGCAAGAAGGCAATAGGATGACATATACAGTCATGACAGAAAAAAATTGCCACCAAGAATTTTCTTTTATCTCCAGAAAAACTATCTCTCCAAAATGATGATGAAATTAGAATATTTCTAGATAAATAGAAGTTTAGGGAATTTGCAAAAACCAAACCAAAATTACAAGAAATATTAGAGAGAGTCCTTTGGTTAAAAAATTAATAACATCAGATAACAACCCAAGACTAGAAAACAGGAAGAAGCCCCCAAGTATCAACCAAGATAGAATCATAAAAATAAATCAAAGCTAAAACACTGAAAGTCTCAAAGGCTTTACTCCATTAAGGTCAGCTCTATTCTGTTTATAGGGTCGCTATAAGTCAAAATTGACTTGATGGCAGGGGGTTTAGTGTTTTTTTTTTTTTCTTCCTACTTTGTGGAGGCAGCTCTTCTCCAGTCGTTTTCTGAGTGTCTTCCAACCTGGGTGGGGAGGGTGCTCATTTTCTAGCACTATATCTGACAATTTCACACTGCTTTTCATAAGGTTTTCACTGGCTAATTCTTTTCAAAAGTAGACTTCCAGGTTGAAGCTGCACTGAAGGCATTGGCAAGAAACAAGGCTCCAGGAGTTGATGGAATATCAACTGAGGTATTTCAAATGGATGCCGTACTGGAAGTGCTCACTCATCTATGCCAAGAAACTTGGAGGACAGATACCTGGCTAACTGACTTGAAGAGATGCATATTTATGTCTATGCCCAAGAAAGGTGATCCAACCAAATGTGGAAATTATTGAACAACATGATTAATATCTCATGCAAGTAAAATTTTGCTCAAGAGCATTTAAAAACAACTGCAACAGTATATTGACAAGGGATTGCCAAAAATTCAAGCCGGTTTCAGAAGAGGACGTGGAACTAGGGCTATTATTGCTGATGTCAGATGGATCTTGGCTGAAAGCAGAGAATACAAGAAAGATGTTTACTTGTGCTTCATTCACTATGCAAAAGCATTTGACCACGTGGATCATAACAAATTATGGCTAACGTTGCAGAGAATAGGAATTCCAGAACAGATAATTGTGCTTTTAAGGAATCTCTACATGGATCAAGAAGCGGTTATATGAATAGAACAAGGGCACTTTGCATGATTTAAAGTCAGAAAAGGTGTGCATCAGCATTGTATCCTTTCACCATACCTTTCCAATCTGCACGTGGAACAAAATAATCATAGAAGCTTGAACACATGAAGAAGAAAAAGGCATCAGGATTGGAGGAAGACTTGTTAAAAACCTGTGTTACACAGATGATACAACCTTAACTTACTGGAAGTGAAAAGGATTTGAAACACTTACTAATGAAGATCAAAGACCAGAGCCTTCAGTATAGATTGCACCTCAACATCAAGAAAACAAAAATCCTCACAACTGAACTAGTAGACAACACTGTGATAAATGGAGAAAGGATTGAGGTGGTTAAGGATTTCATTTTACTTGGGTCCACAATCAATGCCCGTGGGAACAGCAGTCAAAAAATCCAAAGACTTGTTGCTTTGGAAAAATCTGCTGCAAAAGACCTCTTTAGAGTACTGAAAAGTAAAAATGTCACCTTGAAGTCTAGGGGGCACCCGACTCAAGCCATGGTATTTTCAATTGCATCATATATATGCAAAAGCTGGGTGATGAATAATAAAGGAGAAGAAGAATAGACACCTTTGCGTGTTGAAGAAGAATATTGAATGTACTACAGACTGCCTAAAGAACAAACAGATCTGTTCTGTTAGAAGTACAACCAGAGTGCTCTTTGGAAGCAAAGATGGCAAGATTACTTCTTAGATACTTTGGACATGTTGTCAGGAGTGATCAGTTCCTGGAGAGTGACATCATGCTTGGCACTCTGGAGTTCAGCAAAAAAGAGAAAGACCCTCAAAGGGATGGATTGATCCAGTGGCTGAAACAATGGGCGTAAGCGTAAAAATAATTGTGGATGTGGTGCAAGACTCAGCAGTATTTCCTCTTGTTGTACATAGGGTCATTGTGAGTCAGAACTGACTTGACAGCACCTAACAACAACAAAAAAACACTGAAAATAGGGAAACAGATGTCATTAAGAGAATGATGGCACATTATAACTAAAAAAATGTAGTTACAGATCTCTCATATGAATAGAAAGTAAGGGTAAAGAAATGAAAAAGTGGTTTAAATTTTAAAAAACAGTGGTAAATATTAAGGTAACCAGAAAGGAAACTAACAATCCTATACATTAAAATAAAAGACAAGAAAAAGAAAGTCTCAGCAAGTACAAAACCAGCGGCAATGAAAAAGATGAAAACACATAGAAAAAAAAATGACTCAACACAAAAGATTTGATGGAACAGAGAAACTCAACAACACAAAAAAAGACATCAAAATAATAACACTAAACTCAGGCTACAAAAAGAAATGAAGGGCATCCAAATTGATAAGGAAGAAGTAAAAGTGTCCATATCTGTGAGTGACAGAATCTTCTACACAGAAAACATTGAAGAATCCACATACACACACACAAAAAAACAACCCTATCAAAACTAGTAGAGGAGTTCCATAAATTATCAAGATACAAAATAAACATACAAAAAAATCAGTTGGATTCCCCTACAGCAATAAAGAGAGCATTAAAGAGGAAATCATCAAATCAAAACCATTTACAACAGCTCCCGAGATGGTAAAATACTTAGGAAAAAATCTAACCAGAGACATAAAAAAACCAATACAAAGAAAACTACAAGACACTACTGCAAGAAACCAGAAGAGACCTATGTATGTACAGGAACCCACCTTGCTCATGGATAGCAATATTAAATATAGTGAAAATGTCAATTCTACTCTAAGAGATCTATACATATAACACAATCCAAGTGTAAATTCCAATAGCATTTTCTAAGGAGATGGAGAAAGACATCACCAACTTCATATGCAAAGGAAGAAACCCCAGATAAACAAAGCATGTCTGAGGATGAACAAAGCAGGAGGCCTCCTACTACCTACTTTTAGAACATATTACATTATCATAGTTGTCAAAACATCCTGGAACTGTTACAAAACAGATACATAGACCAGTGGAACAGAATCAAGAATCCGGACAAATTATCATCAACCTATGACCAGGTGATATTTGACAAAGGCCTCAAATCCATTAATTGTGGAAAAGACAGTCTCTTTAACAAATAGTGCTGGCATAACTGGATATACATCTGCAGAGAAATGACACAAGACCCATAGCTCACACCATGAACAAGAACTAACTCGAAATGGATAAAAAATCTAAATACCAAATTTAAAACAATAAAGATCATGGAAGAAAAAATAGGGAAAATTCTGGGTGTCCTAATACATGGCATAAACAGAATACAAAACATTGTCAACAATGTACAAACACCCGAAGAGAACATAGATAACTGAGAACTCCTAAAACTCAAACATTTGTGTTCATCTGAAGACTTTACCTAAAAAGTAAAAAGACAACCTACAGACCGGGGAAACAAACACTGGATACAACAAAACCAATCAGCATCTAATCTCTAAAATCATTATAAGATACTACAAAACATTAGCAACAAAAAGAAAATAACCCAATTAAAAAGTGTGCAAAGGATGTGAAGAGGCACTTCACCGAAGAAGACATTCAGGCAGCTGATAGATATATGAGGAAATGCTCATGATCAGTAGCCGTTAGAGAAATGCAAATCAAGACTACAAAGAGATGCCATTTCACGCCAGTAAGACTGACTTTAATCCAAAAACACAAAATAATAAATGTTAGTGAGGCTATGGACAGACTGGAACACTTTTGCACTGCTGTGAAATGGTACAATTGCTTTGGAAATTGATTTGAGCTTTCTTAAAAAGCTAGAAATGGAAACACCATATGATCCAGCAGTCTCACTTCTTGGAATATGTCCTAGAGCTGTCATACAAATAGACACAAACATGTACACCAATGTTCATTGCAGCACTGTCCACAATAGGCAAAATGATGAGTCAACCTAAGTGCCATCAACAGATGGATGGATAAATTATGCTATATTCACACAATGGAATACTACACAATGATAAGTAATGAGAATGAAATTGGGAAATGTAACACAGAAGAATCTGGAAGGCATTATGCTAAGTAAAATTAAGCAAAACAACAAATGTATGAAATCACTGTTACAAGCACTTGAGAAAGGGTTTAAACACATAAGAGAACAGTGTTTGGCTGTTAAAAGGGTGAACAAAAAGAAGAGGCAGATTCACTAATTAGCAAACAAGAGGTATTTTAGGTGAAGGGAGGGACAACAAACAGTAGAGAAGGAGTCAGCACAACTGTACTAAACCAAAACTGAAGTTCCTAAATACGACCAAAACACTTCCAGGGACAGAGTAGCAGGAGCAGGGGTCTGGGGACCATCGTTTCAGGGGACATCTAGAAAAACTAGCGTAAGAAAGATTTATTAAGAAAATGTTCTGTACCCTAGTTTGGTGAATGGTGTCTGGGGTCTTAAAAGCTAGCAAGAAGCCATCTAAGATGTTGGTCTCGACCCACCTGAAGTAAACAAGTGTGAAAAACATCAAAGATATAAGGAAAATATGAGCCCAAGAGACCAAAAGGGCCACATAAATCATAGACTACATCAGCATGAGATGGGAAGAACCTGATGGTGCACAGCTACTACCCATGACTGCCTTACAGGGAACACAAAAAAAGAGTCCCCGATGGAGCAGGAGAAATGTGGGGTACAGAACTGACTCTAGTGAAAAGACTAAGACTTCATGGTCTGACAGACTGGAGGCTTCCCAAAAGATATGGCACCCAGATTGCCTGTTAGCCCAGAACTGAAAGCATTTCTGAAGCCAATTCATCAAGGACTGAGGAGTTGTATAATACATAAAATGATACTGGTGAAGAGTGTGGCACTTGGCTTAAGTAGGTACTGAAGACTAACTGAGCACATCCTGTCTGGAGGTAAGATGAGAAGATAGTTGGGGACAGGAGCTGGCTGAATAGACATGGAAATGCATGGTGGAAAGGACTGTGCTGTCATAGTGTAGGGAGAGTAGTTGTTGTCATGTAACAATGTGTGCATAAGTTTTGCAGAAGAAACTGACTCAAACTGTAAACTTACAAAAATTTACAAAAATAAAAATAAGCAAAGGATATGAACAGTCACTTCACCAAAGAAGACATTCAGATGGCCAACAAACACATGAGAAAATGCTCACAATCGTTTGCCGTTTGAGAAATGCAAATTGAAACTAAGACGAGATACCATCTCACCCAAACATTAATGGCACTAACCCCAAAAGCACAAAGTAACAAATGTTGGAGAGGTTTCAGGGAGACTGGAACTCTTAGGCACTGCTCGTGGGGATGTAAAATGCTGCAGTCACTTTAGAAAATTATATGGTGCTTCCTTAAAACCCTAGAAAGAGAAATATTATGCTAAAACCAGCCAAATCCATTCACCACTGAATAGATTTCAAATGATAGTGACCCTATAGGACAGAGTAGAACTACCCCACATGTTTTCCAAGGAGCACCTGGTAGATTCAAACTTCTGATCTATTGGTTAGCAGCTGTAGCTCTTAACCACTGTGTCACCAGGGTTTCTAGAAATACCACAGGATCCAGCAAGTTCACTCCAAGGGATATACCCTAGAGAAATGAGCTGTCCTGTGAATAGACGTACGCACACCCACGTTCACTGCAGCACTATTCACAAAAGCAAAAAGATGAAAACAACCTAAACAGATCAAGATATAAATTACATTACATACACATACTAGAATACACTATACAATAATAAGTAACTGTGATGAGTCTGAAAAACATCTCACAACATAGATAAATCTAAAAAATATTATGCTGAGGGAAATAAGGCAGTCAAAACAGGACAAACATTGTATGAGACCACTATTTAAGAACTCAAAAAAAAGGTTTACACACAGAAAAAATTCCTAAACAGTTGCAAGAGTGGGGAAGAAGGAAAGTTGCTAACTAGATAGTAGACCAGTATCAACGTTAAAGATACCATTCCATATTGTGGAAGTCAGCTCAACTGGACTCAAGCAAAAGCATAGACGTTTCCTAAACTAAAAAATCCAACCCACTGCCATCAAGTTGATTCTGACTCATAGTTGTCCTAGAGGTAAGAATAGAACTGCTCCATAGAGTTCCTAAGAAGCAGCTGGTAGATTGGAACTGCCAACTTTTTGGTTAGCAGATGTAGCACTTAACCACTATGCCAGACACATCCAAATACTTTGAGGGACCAAGTAGCTGAGTAGTGGGGCTGGAAATCTGTCATGGATTAAACTGTGTCCCCCAAAGTAGGGGGTTAGTAATTTGGCTAGGCCAGCATTCTCAGTATTCAGTAATTTTCCTATATATTGTAAACCCTGCCTCTATGAAGTTAATGAGGGAGGATGGGCAGTGATTGTATTGGTGAGGCAGGGCTCAATCTATGAGACTGTCATGCCTTGAGGCAATCTTTCAGGATAGAAAGGAAATGGAAGTAAGCACAGAGCTGGAGATTTCATGCCTCCAAGAAACAGTGCTGGAGTCCTTGCACCTCAGAAGCTCCCGGTTCAGGGGAAGTTTGATGAGAGGGACCTTCTTCCAGAGCCATCAGAGAAAGCCTTCCCCTGGAGCTGATTCCCTGAATTTGAATTTACAGTCTACTGGAATATGACAGAATAATGTTTCTCTTTTTAAAGCCATCCATTTAGTCTATTTCTGTTACAGCAACACTAGATGACTAAGACAGGATATCTATCTCAACTGGCTTAACAGAGTTCATACATTCAACTTTGTTCTACACTCAGTTTTGGTGAACAATGTCCACAGTCTTAAAAGCTTGTATGTAACATCTAAGATATATCTATCCATCCTATTGTTTCCCCAGCAAAGGGAAATGAAGAAAACCAAAGACACAAGGAAAACAGGAGATCAAAACATCTGGGATACTAACAGTAGCATCTAAGATACTTTTATTGGTCCCATTGCATCCAGAGCAGAGAATGAAGAGAAGCAAAGATGCAGAGAAAATACTAGCCCAAAGGACAACATAAACCAGAGATCCGCCAGCCTAAGCCCAGAAGAAATAGAAGACACCTGGTTACTGCCACCAACTGACTTCTCTGACAGGGATTAGAACAGAGACTGCTAGACAGAATGGGAGAAAAATGTAGAACAGAATTCAAATTCACAAAAAATGACCAGACTTACTGGTCAGACAGAGATGAAAAGGAATCCCTAAATACTTTAGTAACTGAGAACTGAAACTACTCCCAAAGCCCACTTTTCAGACAAACATTAGACAGGCCTATGAAACAAACAATACCACACATGAGAAGCTTCTTAGTTTAGTTGAACACATGAGACCAAATGGACAGATACTGCCCAGAAGCAGGTCACAAATGTGGGAAGGAACAGGAAGCACATGAATGGACACAGGAAACTGGGGTGGAAAGGAGGAGCATGCTACCACATGGTGGGGGACTGCAACCAATGTCACAAAAAAATAATTATATAAATTCTTGAATGAGAAATTAATGTGAGCTCTAAAATTTCACCTAAAGCATGCAAAAAAAATTTTTAAGATTTGAACTCAAAAAAAGTAAAAACAGTCTTGTCCTATATGTCAAATTGCACATGTAGAAGCTATTGAATCACAGAGTGTTCTGGTATGTATATTCTCAACAACAACAACCAAAATAAAATAAATAATAGAAAAAAGTTGAGTTTGTCCTTTTTCTCCTTGGTTAAGAGATATGGACAATTAATTATAAATAGTGAATGGAAAATCCAGAAATGCCAATAAGAAGAGAAACTATTTAAAAATTAACTTAGAGTACCCAAGATTGCTAAAACTCTGCTGGCCTTCACAGACTGTGTGAGTTTTATAGATGAGCGTGCATGGAATTTTAGTTAGAAACCAGAAGAGCCATTCACGGATCATAGTTCATATTCTAGTCTATGCAGTCACCACAGAGGGTAAGTGCTGCATGCCAGACAGCACGAGGAAACTCCGACATCCCCTGAGATGGTGACTAATCTCTGTCTGAGGAAAGGTGGGCACCAGCCACTTTAAAGGCTAATCTAAATTTATGAGCCCTCACTTTTTGCCCATTCTCTGAACATTGATTCAAGAAAATGTGCAGCTATTGAACGTCCCAGATGAGTGTGGAAAGGTCAAAATTTCTATGGCAGAAATAAACAGCTCTTGGATGAAACAGGTTTAGAAATCTTGTGTTGTCCTTCAGCCAGATGAAAATTTCTAGAACTGGAATAAAAGTGCAGCTTCACCAGGTTTCTTTTCCTAGCAGTTGCTGTCAAGTTGTTTCTTATTCATGGGGACCTCCTGTGAGTCTGAGGGTTTTCAACAGCTGTGAACTTTCAGAAGACTGCCAAGTCTTTCTTCTAATGTGCACCTGGAAGGAACAGAATGCCCAGTCTTAGAGGTAGCAACCCAATGTGATGACTGTTTGTACCACCAAGAGACTCTTCTTTTTCTAGTATTTTATAGCCTTCAAAAGAGAGCTAAGCAGTTATTTGAAGTTACCTCTCATGTAATTTTCCCTACAGTGTGAATAGGGAGATCACTCTAGGAGAACCAATAAGAAGAGCTTGCAAAAATTTAAGATGAGTTTACAAGATAAGGTAATTGAATAACAGATTTGACAATTTTCTAATCAGTTGTAGACTACTAGGAACTGATTATACAAAACCATCCAGTTGACAAGTTGATGTGTTTCATACTTCAGTTGTTAGACCAAATGCACAGTCTCTGTAAGTATAGAACAGATACAGATGAGTTAACGCTTCCAATATATTTTACATCTTATCAACGTAATTCTTCCTCCAAGTTTTAAGATCAAAAACTTCCCCCAAATCACCGTCAGTTCAAGTTTCTAAACCCTGAAGCTCCAAATACGTGCTTTGCAAAGAAGACAAAATTCCAATTAATTTTTATTAGAAATCCTTATTGAGATCATTGTAAACTTATCTTTGGGACTTATTAATGACCCCTGCTAATTTGCATCACATCATATTTTATCCTTATTTTTCTGAAAGAAATACAAGACATTAAGATTAATTTTCAGATATAGAGGAGGTGATTTCAAATTAACTCTCAATATTCAAAGTAATGGAATGGAGGCAATGACTTGGAAAATCCAAAATTGCAGGTCATTTTTAAACCTATCTATCTTTTTATTTCATTAGGATAAATTATTTTAAATGATTGCATATGCCACATGAAATACAGTAAGACTAGAAGGATGCAAACTACATTTTAAGGCCCTTTGTGACTATTAACTAGCTAACAGAAGAACATGAATAAATGGAGAAGAAAAAAAAAAGTTTCTACACTTCAAAGGAAACCACTCTGAACTGTTTTTCACTGTATTAATCTTCATGGGAGAATGGTGAGTATGAGGGCTGAGTATGTGCAGCCTCTAGGGAGGCCTTCCTAGAAACAGTAAACTCAACAGCAGTAAGCAAATAATTGACACCATTTCTAGAAATTCGGCTTAAGAAAATGATTTTATGACGATAGAGAAAAGCAAATTTTTGTTAATTTAGGAAAGTAATACTAAAATGCTTTGTTTGAACAGCTCATACAACCAACTGTAGTCTTCCTTGGAGACTGTTATCAGTTTCCGACATCTCTTTTCAGCCTGTTTCTATCCATGCTTTGGTGGTGGAGTGGCGTGGTGTTTGACAGCCAGCCAAAAGATCGGTAGTTTAAACCCACCATCCACTCCTTGGAAACCCTAGGCGGCAGTTCTGCTCTACCTATAGGGTTACTATAGTTGGAAGAGATTCGAGGGCAACAATTTTGTTGTTGTTGTTTTTTAACGGTCAGAATGCAGATGCTAAGGCAAGATGGATGGCTATTCTCCCTTTCACTCCACTTCTGCTGCCGGCTAGGAGCTACTGTGTCCCAGCCCCCTTGCCCTCTCCTCCCTCTCCTCCCTCTCTCCTCCCTCTCCTCCCTCTCTCCTCCCTCTCCTCCCTCTCTCCTCTCCCCCCTCCCTCTCTCCTCCCTCTCCTCCCTCTCCTCCCATGGTTTGTACGTCTCTGCTTGGCAACTATTTACAGAATAATAAGAATTATTCCTTGAAGCTATTAGGCCAGACCAAGCTATCTGTAATATAATAGGCCCAAAGCTAGAGCTATTTCCTTGAAACTGTTTACAAGTTAATGGCTCAGGTTATTTGCGTGTCCTTGTCCTTTGAAGGCAAAGACTTCCCTGCACTCTATAACCAATCAAAATACAAAGATCATGACCACTTTTGGCAATGTCCCACCCTGTGAAACCTGTAAATAAAGCTTGTGCTAGCAGACCGGTGTCCATGATTCTCAATAAGAGATCATGGTCTCCCCTGGCCCGAACTTTATGTTGTGTGGTGTGTTTATTTGTTCTTGTGTGAGTGACGTGTGTTCATGCATGAATGAGATTTCTCATCCTTTCGCCTGTCCACTGCGGCCTCGGACCGTACATAGCGCTGGCCGCTGGGGTGCCTGACGCGGCACACTTCATTATGTATAAAATGTACAGCTGTCAGTCACCACCACAGTAAAACTCTGCTCTCAGTCAAGTTGGCCACACCCCCCAGGTGCAAACGAAACACAAATGTGCCTTTCAGAGAGTAGCCTGGGCAGAGAAACTGTTCGAGTCTTCTCATCAAGGACAGCTGCATCCAGAGAATAGCTGGAAGAGGTTTGTTTGAAATCAAGTCATAGTAAAGAAGTACAATGACACCCTATTCATTGTTTCTGGATTAGGCAAAATTTGAATGCATAACCAATGCTACTCACTGCCTTCTAGTTGGCAACCCCATGCACAATTGAAGGACATGCTGCCCAGTCCAGGGCCACCCCCCCTTAATTAGCTGCCAGTCAGACCATTGTGACCCATAGAGCTTTCATTGGCTGGTTTGGGGAAGTAAATGGCCAGGCCTTTCTTCCAAGTCTTAGTCTGGAAGTTCCACCAAAACCTGTTCAGCACCACAGCCACACACAAGCTGGCTCTGACAGACCAGTGGTGGCTGTGCATGAGGTGCATTGACTGGGAATCTCCTTCATAAAAGGTGAGAATTCTATCACTAAACCACCACTACTCACTTGCAAACTGGATGTCTTTAAGTCAATTCTGACTTGTAACAACCCATGTATTTCAGGGTAGAACTGTACTCCATAGGGCTGACTTTTCAGAAGTTGATCACCAGCCTTTCTTCTGAGTTGCCTCTGGGTGGATGTGAACCCCAGACCTTCCAGTTAGTAGCTGAGCATATTAGCCACTAGACTCCACAGTATTTTTTAGTAGCAGATGAATGAGCATAAAATAATGCATTTCGTAGTATGAATCCACCTATATTCATAATCTCAGGCTCCAGACTATTGTTTAAAAAAAAAAAAAAAAAAAAACCTTTCGCAGCCCTTGAAAAGTTATGATTTTGTCGCAGTTTTCGTGTCCCTTCACGGATTCTTGGTCCTGGGGCAGACCTCACCCTCTTTCATCACCCTCTTTCATCACCCTCTTTCATCACCACTCCTAGCTGCAGAGTACCTTCAGACAGCTAAAGCTCTACGTTTGAGAATTTTGCAGGAAAATGCTACTTATAGTTGCTTTCAAAAAGAAAAGGTCAGCAAGTAATGACTTTAGAAACAATTTATTAAAGTTTAGTATTATAGATAGCTTTGTGCTCGGAGATGTTCAGGAAAGAGGGTCGGGCAGGCTGCCATAACTTTTTGTCATAACTGCCAAAACCCAAGTACCACAAGTGGGCATCTTCTCACAGTTGAGAAAGCTAAGAGTCTAAATTCATTGTATGGGTCTAGGGGGAGATCAATCTTCCCTTGTCAAATTTAGTTTCTAGTAGCTGCAGCAATCCTGTGTATGTCTCCATGTCTACAGTATTCTTTATGTAGCTCTGAAGGGATTCAATTCAGAGCAATTAACCTAACAAGCAGCCTGCTCCCAAACAGGATCCCATCCACAGGTACAAGGGCCTCAATGTGTATTCTAGGGGGTGTGATTCAATCCATAACAAGGGTCAGGGGGACCGCCTGCTCTGCCAAGGCCTCTGTGTGTTACACTGCCACCTCCCTCATTGGGTCACATGGGCATCTGCTCCAGCCCACACAGCTCCTCAGGGTATGCTTAGGGCACGGTGATACTGCAGAGTGCTTAGCAACAGCCTCAGAATGTCACAGTGTTTGAAATTGAGGAGGTAACATAGAAATCATCCATCCAAAGCTTTAATTTTACTGGTAGAAATATTGAAGCCCAGAGAGGCAAATGGACCTGCCTATGGTCACAGCACATCATAGAACAGAAAGTAGAGGTGGGTCTCATCCCTACCAGATAAGTTGGAAGCTCTACCCTAGACATCTAAATATTGCCAAACTAAATTTATTTCACTGGAGCATTAGCTCAGCTGGAGCAGCAGAATGATAGCACCTTGCAGAAACAGAGTGAGAACTTGACACAAATTCTGATCAGACCTGCCTGCCAAGGTCAGCCAAATTTTCAGCCAGCTAGGTGAACATGGAGTCCCAAAGATTTCACTTGCTTTTCCATTTTTTCCAGATACCTACTGTTTACCTTTGTTTCCTCCTGAGTGGTGGTACGTTTCACATCTCTCCTTTTAATTCTCTGTGGTAAAGTAATAGCAGCTTGTGGGTCGGATGACACTAAGGCACACTGAACACACAGGTGTGGGGAGGAGGGTGTGGTGTCTACACCTCTGAGTCACTCTCCAATGAGTCAGAAGGTACCCTGACTTCAGAATTCAGAAACAAATGAATCTGAAAGACTGGGGAGAAGGATAACCAGAACTGCAGGGGAAAATGGACTCCTACGAACAACCCAGAGAGTATTTAAACAGTGGACTGAGAAAACCAAAACCAAGGCAGTTGCCAGTGAGTTGACTTCAACTTGCGGTGACTCACTTTGTTGAAGAGGATAATTGCGCACCATGGGGCTTCTAAGATTGTGACTGTTTGGAAGCAGATGCCGGTCCTTTCTTCTGAGGCACTTCTGGGTGGGTCTTGATTGCCAACATTTCGGTCAGTAGTCAAGCACTTAACCATTTGTGCTACCCAGGGACTCCTGTAAAAGTCTCTGGCTCTGTTGGTGCGATGGCTAGCTACTTCTCATGCCATGGAGAGCATAGACATAGATGGGAAAAGAAACTGAGGACAGAAGGAAACAGGGACTAGAACTGGGGCCATATACCTTTATTACTGTTGTTTTAAAGCTAACCAATACAGTAATTTTGAAAACATTACCATTTTTTTCAAGCTTGGAGCTCTGAGCTTCACACATAACAGTGTCTCAGAGATCAAGAAGGCTGAGTCTGAGGCCCCACTGTCCCCACATAAGCCCCAGGTCTGCTCAAGCACTGCATCTGAGCAGCCAAGGCCATTTAAGATCTTGTCCCTTTTACAGATCCCTTCTCAATATTGACTTCACATCACATTTACCAAAGTCTTTCTGTCTCTTCTAGCTCTGTCTCACACACACCCACACATGTGTACAAAGACATCATTCCGTGATGAAGACACTAGTACATAAGAATAACAGAATAAATTGTATTTTACCTAAGGGTGTTTTCAGTGTGCAATAAAGAAAGCTAGGAAGAGCTGCTCTGAGCACTTTTATCTCTGGTAAGTGTTTCATGCAGACTTAAAACACGTGAAATGATTATCGGGAGGAAAGAACCAGGGGATTAAAAGAAGATCACAGAAGGAGGTTTTAGGTAGAAAAACGCCTCTCAAAAACCCAGCACTCTGGTCAATGGTGAGGCAATTGTATGGAGCACACAATTCAAATAGCCCTAAGGAAGTACACATGGATGCACACCCCGGGTCTCATCACCCAAGCTGGAATACTCCGGCAAAGTCAGAACAGTGGTGGGGAAGAAAGGGTAAACAAATCTCAGAGTGAGAAACAGAGTGCTGAGGGGCAGTTGGCATTTTCGCTTTGATCGGTAGCTTGAGCTACAGTCAAGGAGGTGAGAGCCCAGGGTAGCAAACAGACCCTCGGCCCTGTCTGCAGCCGTGCTGGTGGCAGCGCCTGAGAGCCATCACCTGACGCTGATTTTCTAAAGCTTTCTTTTATTGTTAGATCACTGGCTCTTCTGAAAGCAGTGTTTGATTAACACCTCATAGGTATCATCGCAAAGAAAATGTTTTATTTTCCTCATCCTTCAAGCTCCAAATGAAGCCCCATTCTTCCAGAATCTTATCAAATCTAGTGCACACTGAACCTTATTTCCATCAACCCATGTAAACACATGAGAATCTGAACATCCTGGAAACATTTTGCTGTTAGAAACCTCACCTCACTCACAAGATCAAAGTACTGGAAAACGCAATACTAACTCTGACATTTGTTGAGTGTCTCCTACAGAACCTACAGATAGATGTCAGGCTGAGTCCTCAGAAACCGCTCAGGAACTGACTGATCAACAAAAGAGGATGCAGAGTTCAAGCAGGGAAGCGGATGGTGAGGTACAAACAGAAGTCAAGGGACCAGTTACGAATGTCATTGAGGAAGTTTGGGGAGACAAACAGAAGGACCAGGGCAGGAGATGTGAAAGAACAGTGAGAGGAAGCATGGGCCCTGAGGCCGAAAACAGAAATACCAACAGAGACTTCCAGATACTAAAGGCTAAGTCTATACTCAGCTCATGTGTGAGACCTTTACATGCTCTGATTGATTTACACCTCAGACCATCTCGATGAGGTAAATACTGTCATAGAACCCACTTTACAGATGAGCACATAAAGGCACCCAAGAAAACCCACTACTATCAAGTCACTTTCAACTCATAGCAACTCTATAAGCACAGATAGGTCAATTTGCTCGCATGATGATGAGTAGCCAAATAGTAAAAAGGCACCACAGACACCTAGGTTCTGCCCCCCGTGGAAAAGAGTGAGGAGGAGAAGCGACATAATGCAGACTTTTCACTGCAGTGTCTGACAATCAACAGAGTGTAAAATAGTTATGAAAATATTTTCAGATTCAGCCAACTACATTGCAGGTACAAAGAATCAAGTACAGCTTGTTTTCTTTTATTCTCCTCATAAAGAGAGAAGGGAGTAAAACACGGGTGTTCATGCGTACTCAGAACAATGAGTAATTCACGTGTCCCTGCTCTGGGGTCCAGCCCTACAGTTTGTGCTAGCAGGGCCCGAGAGTCTGTGTGGGCACCGTCTCAAGGCTGTTCTGGGAGGCTGCCCCAGGCAGAGAATGAATGCAGTGGCCTTGATGCCCTAGCCCACTGGAGCTGCCCAGTTCCCTTCTGAAAGGACTCTGACCCAACCTGCCCTATTTCAAGAGTTTAGCAGACGCATATAAATTCCAGCTGGTAGCTTCCCTGGGCTGCCCACCAGGCTCAGTGTGCTGAAGGTTCACTCTGTGCGTCCCAGAAAGTAGCCTCATCTGCTCCTCATTCTGCACTGTCTGAGCCACTACTCTTCTGACCAATTTATTCTACTCTCCCCAAAGCCTCCAGCACATTTCCAGTGGCCCAGGAACCAACGTCACCAGGAAGGGCAGAGGTTTTTGTGCTTCTAGTTCTGTCACTCATCAGCCAGTCACCATTCATCTACCCAGTTGTCACCTTGTTACACAGTGATGGCTTGCCTGTTGCTGTGATGCAAGAACCTGTGACACCAGTATTCCAGTACCAGAAACATCACCCGTAGTAAACAGTGGTGCTGCCAGATGAAGACAAACTATGAAGGACCCAGCAGTCAACTCTGAAAGAATTGGCCAGTAAAAACATTATTAGTAGTAGCAGAACACTGTGTCTGATACACTGCAGAAAGACGGGCCCCTCAGATTGGTTGTTGTTTTTGAATGCTGTCAGGTCAGTTCCAAAGCATACAGACCCTGAGAATAACAGAACAAAATACTGCCTGGTCCTGCGCCCTGCCCACCATTGCTTTTATGCTTAAATCCACTGTTGCAACCACTGTGTCAATCCATCTCTTTGAGGGTCTTCCTCTTTTTTCACTGACCTTCTGCTTTACCAAGCATGATGTTTTTCTGGGACTGATCCCTCCTGACAACGTGTCCAAAGTGTTTAAGATGTAGTCTCGCCATCTTTGCTTCCAAGGAGCACACTGATTGTATTTCTTCTAGAACAGATCTGTTTGTTCTTTTGGCAGTCTGTAGTGTGTTCAATTTTCTTCTCCAAAACCACAATTCAAAGGCATCTGTTCTTCTTCTGCCTTCCTTGTTCACTGTCCAGCTTTCACATGCATATAATGTGACTGAAAATACCATGGTTTGGGCAAGTGCACTTTAGTCTTCAAAGTGACGTCTTTATTTTTCAATTCTTTAAAGAGGTCTTTTGCATTGGATTTTCCTAATCCAATGCATCTTCTGATTTTTTGACTACTGCTTCCATGGGCATAGATTATGGAACCAAGTAAAATGAAAACCTTGACAACCTCAGTCCTTTCTCCATTTGCTTACTGGTCCAGTTGTGAGGATTCTTGTCTTCTTGATCTTAAGATGCAATTTATACTGAAGGCTATGGTCTTTGATCTTCATCAGTAAGTGTTCCAATAGTCATCTTTCAGCAAGCAATGCTGTGTCACCTCCATAAAGCACATTGTTAATGACTCTCCCTCCAATCTTGACACTTTGTTCTTCTTCATATAATCTAGCTCCTCAGATTACTTGCTCAGCATAAAGATTGAAATGGTGTGGTGAAAGAATATCATTGATATCACACACAAGTAAAATTTTGCTTAAGATCATTAAAAAGCAACTGCAGCAGCATATTGCCAGGGAACTGACAGAAATTCAAGCTGATTCAGAAGAGGATGTAGAACCAGGCTATCATTGCTTATGTCAGTAGAGTCTTGGCCAAAAGTAGAGAATACCAGTAGGATGGTTACCTATGTTTCATTGACTATGCAAAAGTACTCAACTGTGTGGATCATAAATTATGGACAACATTGAGAAGATTGGGAATTCCAGAACACTTAATTGTGCTCATGAGGAATCTGTACATGGATCAAGAAGCAGTCATGTGAACAGAAAAAGGGGACAGTGCATGGTTTAAAGCCAGAAAAAGTGTGCACAAGGGTCGTATCCTTTCACCATACCTTTTTAGTCTCTGTGCCAACCAAATAATCTTCAGGCTGGAAGGCACTCAAAAGACAGCAGGGGAATAGCTGCCTTCTCAAAGTATTCAACCTTAAAGATATTAATGAAAGAAAGCTTTTGGGATCTTCATTTGCTGATGTGGCATGACTGAAAATGAGAAGAAACAGCTGTAAATATCCATTAATAATCAAAACATGATATGGACAAAATATGAATCTAGGAAAACTAAAATTTATCAAAACTTAAATGGATCACATACAGATCATATCATAGATATTACTAAGCTGAAATGGACTCATATTGGATGTTCTGAGTCAGACAATCATACAGGCTCCTCTGCCAGGAATCAAAATTTGAAGATGAGCAACGCTACACTCATCATCGAAAAGAACATTTCAAGATCTATCCTGAAGTACAACACTGTCTGTGACAGGATACTATCTGTATGTCTACAAGGCAGACCAGTTAAACTGACAATTATGCAGATTTACTCACCAACCACTAATATCAAAACTGAACAAGTAAAAGTTTTTTTACCGACTTCTGCAGTCTTAAGTTGGTCAAACGTGCAACCAGGATACATTGATAATGACTGGGATTGAACAGGAAAGCTGGAAACAGATGATCAATAGTTAGAAAATACGGATTTGGTGATAAAAACAATGCTGAAGATTGCATGACAGAATTTTGTAAGACTAACAACTTCTTCATGGCAAATATTTTTTTCAACAACATAAACATTGACTAGATCTCACCAGATGGAATACACGGGAATTAAATCTATTACACTGGTGGAAAGAGACAACAGAGAAGTTCAACATCATCAGCCAGAGCAAGGCCAAGAGACAACTCTGGAACACACAATTAACTGCTCGTATAAAAGTTCAAGCTGAAGCTAAAGAAAGTTAGAACAAGTCTATAAGAACCAAAATATGACCTTGAGCATGTTCTGGATGATTTTAGGGACCATCTGAAGAATAAATTTGGCACAATGAACAACCAAAGATCAGATGAGTTATGGAATGACATCAAAGATATCACACATGAAGAAAGCAAAAAGTCATCTAAAAGACAGGAAAAAAAAATACAAGACTAAAATGGATGTCAGAAGAGACTCTAGTGTTACTCTTGAACATAGAGTAACTGAGTGAAAGAAATGATGAAGTAAAAGAGCTGAACAAAAGATTTCAAAGGGTGGATCAGAAGACAAGGTCAAGAATTATAATGAAATATACAAAGACCTGGAATTAGAAGACCAAAAAGGAAGAATAAGCTAGTTATTTAACAAGCTGAAATAAGTAAAGAAATATTCAATCCTCAAGTTGCAATATTAAAATATTTTAGTGGGAAAATATTGAATGACTCAGGAAGCTTCAAAAGGAGATAGAAGGAATACAGAGTCACTGTACCAAAAGTAGCTGGTCAATGATCAACCATTTCAGGAGGTAATATATGATCAAGAACTAGCGGTACTGAAGGAAGAAGTCTAAGTTGCACTGAAGGCACTGGCAAAAAAAAAAAAAGACCATAGGAATTGATGGAATCCCAAATGAGATTTATTAATAAACAAACAGAGGGCTGAAGGGTGGCCTCTTGTCTATGCCAAGACGTTTGGAATACAGTTACCTGGCCAACTGACTAGAAGAGATACATATTTGTGCCCATTCCAAAGAAAGGTGACTCAACAGAATGTGGAAATTATCTAACAATATCATTAATATCATACATAAGTAAAGTTTATTGAAGATCATTCCAAAGCAGTTGTAGCATACATCAATGGAGAGCAGAAAATTAAGCCAGATTCAAAAAAGGATGTGCAATGAGGAATATCACTCAATCTAATCCACAACAAAAGTTTATCTGTCACTAGGCAAAGGTTTTCTACTGTATGGAATGTAACAAAAAGTGACATCATTGCTGATGTCAAATGGATGTTGGTTGAAGGAAGAGAATACCAGAAAGATATTGCCTTGGTTAACAGGTAATGTTATAAAAGAACTACCATAAGCAGATGGTTTTAACAAAGAGAATTTTATTCCTCCACATTTTGGGAAGCTGAAAGTATAAATCCAGATTCTCAGCTTCAGGAAGTTCCTTGTTATCAATCATCCCCTGGTCTGGCAGCTTCTCAGAACAGAGACCTTGGTCCAAAGGGCATGCTCTGCTCCTAGTACTTCTTGCATGATGGTATGAGTTCCTCCTGTATCTTTGCTCACTTCTCTTTTTTATATCTCAGAAGAGATTGGCTAGAGACACAACCTAATCTTTTAGATAGAGTTGTGCCTCATTAATATAATTGCCTCTAATCCTGCCTCACTAACATCATAGAGGTGGGATGTAAAACACACTGAAAAATCAAATCAGGCCACAAAATGGTGAATAAACACATAATACTAGAAATCATGGCCTAGTCAAATTGATAAACGCTTCTGGGGGACACTATCTAATCCATAACAAATGTTTGCCTGTCACTAGGCAAGACATTCAACTTTATGGAATGTAACAAATTAAGAATAAAATTTGAAATAGTGGTAATTTCACAACACTTAATTGTGCTCATGAGGAACATATACATAGACCAAATGAAAGTTGTTCAAACAGAACAAGGGGATACCATGAGCTTTAAAGGTATTTGTCAGGGTTGCAGCTTTTCATTGTATTTATTCAGTCTGTATGCTGAACAAATAATTTGAGAAGCTGAACTATATTAAGAAGTATACATTATCAGGATTGGAGGAATACTCATTAACAACCTGTAACATGCAAGTGACACAATTTTGCTTGCTGAAAGTGAAAGGGATTTGACTATGGCCTTCGATGTATATTACATTTTAACATAAATGAAGCAAAACTCCTCACAACTGGACCAATAAACAACATCATGATGCCAGCCAAGCCAAGTACCCTCAAGTCAGATCCGACTCATGGCAACATCATGGTAAGTGAATAAAAGATGGAAGCTGTAAAGGATTTCATTGTATTCGGATCTGCAAAAACGCCCACGGAAGCAATAGTCAAGAAATTAAATGGTGTATTGTACTGGGCAAAACTGCTGCAAAAGATCTCTTCTGTTACAAAGGAAAGATGTCACTTTAAGAACTAAGTTGAGCCTGACCCAAGCTACAGTATTCCTGATCACTTTACATGCATGGGAAAGCTGGACAGTGAGTAAGGAAGACCAAAGACAAAGCAATACCTTTGAATCATGTTGTTACTGAAGAACGTTGCATATACCATAGACTGCCAGAAGAAAAAGTAAGCTGTCTTGGAAAAAGCATCAGCCAAAACGTTCCCCAGAAGTAAGGATGGTGAGACATCATCTTTTTTCATACAGGAGGCATTAGTCTCTGGGAAAGAACAGCATGCTTGTTGAAGCAGGGGTCAATGAAAAAGAGGAAGACCTTCAACCAAATGCACTGACACAGCGACTGCAACAGTGGGCTCAGACATGACAAGGACTGTCAGCATGATATAGCAGTAGACAGTATTTCATTCTGTTGCACATGGGGTCCCTAGCAGACAGAACTGAGTTGACATCACCTAACAACAATTTAACGAGTGGACTTTCTCAGATGCTCACAGACTTGGGGCCCAGTAGCCCACCCCACGAGGCAGGTAGGCAGAGTGGGCAGTGGTGACATGGCAGCTTAGCTGGGCTTCCCTCCAGCAGGGGTCACATCTTACCATGTACAGCCATCAGTGGTCAAGTTTGAGATGCAAAGACACTAAGCCCAGTCCTGCCTTGTCCAAGTGAAAGGCTTACTCAGGCAGAGGAGCAAACAGAGTAAAGCATGTGCTGGGACCTGTAGAGCAAAGCCAGCGGTGCTGCCTGCTCTCCTTGGTACCCTGCTCACCTCCTGTCTGCCTCTGAACATCACCAGGAGCTGGAAAGTTCAGCTCCACAAAGGCTGTGGCCCTCAATTCTGTAGGCCTAGGTCAGAGTTCCCCTAAGCAGAGCAGCAACACAAAGGCTGCTAAGAACCTACCTGGCAAACCCTGAGTAGGGCCACTAGGCACACCCAGTCCCTTCTGAATCCTAGAAGTCCAGCCAAGCCCCACTCAGCCCCATGCAGTTTCCCGAGGCAGACACCACATGAATCCTGCCTACGTCCCGTTCTCTCCCTTCAGATTGCCGGACACTAACCCCTGCCCTCACGTCACGTCCCATCTCCATACAGCTGGCTGGTCCCGCCTTTTCTCCTGTCCTTAGTGACTCTGCCTGTAGTCTTCAAACGCATTTAGCAACCAACACCTCACTTGTCATAGCCTGCAGGACTAGTATGACCTTTTGGCTAAGAGGAGGGTTCTGGACTCAAGCTTTGGGGTCCAAATCCTAGATCTACTGAATTCTGGCTGGATTTGAGCAAATTATATAAGCTCTCTAAATATCAGCCACTCCATACTTTCAAAATGGATGAACAAGTGCCAATAACTTTGAGTTCCTCAATGAATTAAACCATAAAATCCACAGAGTACACAGCCCTCTCCCAGTCTCCAGACTGAAACAATGATTACCAGTTACCGTAATTTCTCATCCTATCACTTTTCTCACCCCTTCTTCACTACTCCATTCAGAAACTTCCCCTAGGCCTCACTTCTTTTGTCATGTGTTCACACTCCAGTTCCTTCTTCAAACCCACGACCCCAAATAAACGACCTGTGTGGGCATGACTTTCACTTCATCCTATTCCTGCTTTGTTTTCTTATTTGTTGGTTAGTTAACTCAGGATGAAGAACTTTATGGCCAATAGCAGAATGTGTTCTCCATCAGTATTTCCAGTACCTGGAAGAGTCATAACATCTCAACCCCAAGAGCATTTAAAAAGAACCATGGTGTGATCTTACCTACAGGGTTTATGATTTAATTGGTCTGAGGAGCAGCCTGTGCATCAGGGACTCCAAAGATTCCTCCAGTGCTTCTGATGTGCACCCAAGGCTGAGGATGTACACCCTAACCAAGAAGAAGTATTGCTCTTAGGAGGGTTATAAGCACGATCGTGGTTGGGCAGGCCCCCGTCCCATACAGGTGTAGCAGAAAGGACAGAGGCTTTGGTATCTGGGAGCCCCTGATTTGAGTCCTGGTCCAGCTACTTACTAACAAATTACCTCATCTAACCAAGCCTTAACTTTCTCATCTAAGAAGTAAGATAGGAGCACACACTTCATTCAAGTTTGGGACAACCGAATGAGATGACACATACAAACTGCCTGCTGTAGTACTTGGTGCAGGGTAGTCTTTGGAATACATTAATTCTTTTTTTCTCTTTTCCTACAAGCCACAGGATTGCAGCAACTCTTTCCACATGACAGTTTTAGTACCCTATCCAGAAGTTTGAGAACAAGTATCAAGACCCCCAGGGGGGTAGACTTAACCCGCCTTTCCACCATTTTGGTGCTTGCAGAGAGGCAGAACAGTTGCAAAGAAGAGTCAGAAGCTGGCTCCTTATAATACTCTGTGACTTCACTGTTCACTGCCTTGTTCTCCCACCCACTGTCACCATTTCCTGGCCTACCTCATAAGAATATCTTACCTCCCTCCTTCAAACCCATATTGATCTAGAGATACCCACCCAGTGTACTTATGTATCCATCAACTCATTCGTATCCATCATTCTTTTGTATCAAAAGCACCCAAACTGTAACTCCTGCCACTTATAGTACATAAAACACTTTCCCAAAACTAACAATAAAAAATTTAAGTTCTGGGAGAGAGGATTGCACTGACAAAAGCATCCCATTATATAATGTGTCCTTTCACCATGTTGATCTAACTATGCTTGTCGCTTAGAAAAGAAAATGCGAATCATCAGTCAGGTGCTTCCCAGCTCCTCACATTACAGGCCTTTAACAAAGAACTGTTAGATCCTTTTTCCTTTCTGTGAGGTGGAAGGACCCCTTTCCACTGTTCGGCATAGGTCACTCTCTCACTTTCGCTAGGGTCGTGGATCATCAGTCATGCCACTCTGTCCTGTGTCTTCAAATTCTCTTCCTACACTCAAACCTTACATTAAACCACAAAGAAGTCTGTTATTCTCAGAGCACTCACCCTTAACCCTATCTGCCTTCTTCCCTTTACTTTTAAACTCCTTAGGAGAACAGTCTTTCTGCTTACTCCTCTTTCTCCTTCCTAGTCACCCCTCTGTCCATTACACTCTGACTTTTATACTCACTAATGAAAGTGTTCTCAAAAAATTCACTTAGGAACTTCCATTGTTAAACCTAATGGGTAATCACACATTTTGGCCTCTGAACTGTCGACTGGGCACATGTGTACACACATACACATTTACACACAAACACGTAAACTCACTTTTCGCATGCACATATGCACACACATGCATGCATACACAATACGTGAGCATAGACACACATGCATGTACACATTCACACACCCACACCTACATATACACAGCTTCTTGTAGTTCCTCCCTTGAGTCCAGGAAATCTGCAGTTCTCCTAGCTATCCTGCTTCTCTGACATTTTCTATTTCCATTTTGATTCTGACTCATAGCAAGCCTATAAAATAGAGTAAAACTGTCCCATGACATTTCCAAAGAGCAGCTGGTAGATTTGAACCACCTACCTTTTTGGTTTGCAGTCATAGTAGCACTTAACCAGTGGAACTTAATAAGAATTCATAACAAATAATAATCCTAAAATGTACTCTCCAGCTCAGAATCTTCTTGATGAAGGAGAAACACAGCCCACTTCTTCCTCAACTTCTTGGCGTGGATGTGTTACAGGGCACAGGTGGCCCTTGTCACATCCTTTTGCCTGACTCCTGAGCATGCTGACTGAATCACATTCCCAGCCCAAGCTACTGAGTCTCGCTGCTTTTCTGCCTCAAGGATTTCTTTAAAGTTGAAAAGGCAGCTATCACATGTAGATGTGGCTGACCAGCAAGCCCAATAGAGTTAACACTCCCAGGGACAACTGTCAGCCAACAGAGAATGAAATTCTGTAATTCACTGGCCTCAACAACAACCAGCTTGATACTGAACCCTTCACTGAATTTCTGCCCTTCCACTGCCTCAGTCTCACTGCTGCCTCATTTCTTCCTCCTAGGATTGCCTCCACACTGATAACTGAAGTTGCCCAGGAAAGCAGAAATTCAGGATCGACATCTCGGACTGTGTTTTAGTTATTTCCTGCTGCTGCAACAGAAATACCACACATGGATGGTGTCAACAAACAGAAATTTATTCTCTCCTGGTTAAGAAGTCTAGAAGTTCAAATTCAGGGCCCTAGCTCCAGGGATGTCTTTCTTTCTGTGTTGATTCTGGAGGAAAGTCTGTGTCATCGATCTTGCCTTTTCTAGAAGATTCTCAGTGCAGGGACCCAGGTCTCTACTGATGTCTCCTTCTACATATAATTAACAAAGTTTTTCCTCTCTGCACACTTCTCTCTTCTATAGCTCAAAAGATATTGACTCAAAAAGACAACCTAATCTTGTAAACTGTGCTCTGTCTCATTAACATAACTGCCTCTAATCACACCTCGTTAACATGACACTGTTGTCAGATGCCTTCAAGTCAGTTTTGACTCCTAGTTACTGTATCTACAACACAATGAAACACTGCTTCATCCTGCACATTCTGCACCGTTCTTACAATCCTTTTTTGAGCTCATTATTGTGGCCACTGTAGTGATCCATTTTGTTGAAGGTCTTCCTCTTTTTTGGTGGCTGTCTACTTTACCAACCATGATGTTCTTCTCTGGGGACTGATCTTTCCTGATATCGTGTCTAAAATATGTTAGATACAGTCTTGCCATCCTTGTTTCTAAGGAGCATTCTGGTTGCACTTCTTCTCATTTGCATTTGCTTGTTGTTTTGGCAATCCACAGTGTAGTGAATATTTTTCACTAACACCACAATTTAAAAGTGTTAATTCTTCAGTCTACTTTGTTTACCTTTCACTTTCCACATGCATACAAGATGATTGGAAATCCCAAGGCTTGGGTCAGCAGCACCTTAGTCTTCAAGTTGGTGTCTTTGCTTTTTAAGACTTGAAAGACACCTTCTGCAGCAGATTTGTTCAATGTAATGCATCTTTTGATTTCTTCTCAGCTGCCTCCATGGATGTTGATTGTGGATAAGAGTAAATGATCCTTGCCAAATTCAGTCTTCTCCTTTTATTATATTTTTGCTTACTAGTCCAGTTGTGTGCACTTTTGTTTTCTTTACATTGAAGTGTAATCCATACTGAAGGCTGTGGTATTTGATCTTCATCAGTAAGTGCTTGAAGTTCTCTTCACTTTTATCAAGCAATGTTGTGTAACCTGCATAGCACAGGTTGTCAGTGACTCTCCAATCCTTACACCCTATTCTTCATACAGCCCAGTTTTTTGGATTATTTGCTCAGCATATAGATTGAATAGGTATGATGAAAGGATACAACCATGATGCATCTGTTTTCTGCTCTGTTCAAATGACTGCCTCTCAGTCTATATACAGATTTCTCATGAGCACAATTAAGTGTTCTGAAATTCCCATTCTTTACAATCTTACTCATAATTTGTTACAATTCATGTAGTTAAATGCCTTTGCACAGTCAATAAAACACAGGTAAACATCTTTCTGGTGTTCTCTGCTTTCATACAGGACCTATTTAACACCATCAAAGATATCCCCAGTTCCACTTATTCTTCTAAATCCAGTCTGAATTTCTGGTGGTTCCCTGTTGACATAGTGCTGCAGTTGCTTTTGAATTATTTGCAAAATTTTACTTGTGCATGACATTAATGATACTGTTCAATAATTTCTCTTCGGTTGGGTCACCTTTCCCGGGACTAAGCATAAATATGGATCTCTCCCAGTGGGATAGCCAGGTAGCTATCTTCCAAATTTTTTGATGTACATGAGTGAGCACTTCCAGTGCTGCATCCATTTATTGAAACCTCTCAACTGGTATTCCAACAATTCCTGGAGCTTCGTTCTTTGCCAACACCTTCAAGGCAACTTCAACTTCTTCCTTCCTTACCACCAGTTCCTGATCAGGTGCTACCTCCTGAACTGATTGAATCTTGACAAATTCTTTTTGACATAGTGACTCTGTGTATTCCTTCCATCTTCTTTTGATGCTGCTTGTGTCATATGATATTTTACCTGTAGAATCCTTCACTATTGCAACTTGAAGCTTGAATTTTTTTCATCGGTTCTTTCAGCTTGAGAAAAGCCAAACATGTTCTTTCCTTTTGGTTTTCTATCCCCACATCTTTGCATGTCATTGAAATACTTTGTCTTCTCTTAGTGCCCTTGGAAATCTTCTGTTCTTCTCTTTTACATCATCATTTCTTCCTTTTGCTTTAGCTACTCAACATTCAAGAACAAGTTCAGACTCTCTCCTGACATCCATTTGCTCTTTTCTTTCTTTCCTGTCTTTTTAATGGCCCCTCTTGCTTTCTTTGTATATGATGTCTCGGATGCCATTCCACAGCTGGTCTGGTCTTCGGCCATTAGTGTTCAAAAGTGATCTCTGAACTAAGCTGGGACATGCTGAAGGTGATACTTTGGCTCTTGTGGACTTGTTCTAGTTTTCTTCAGTTTCAACTTAAACTTGGATGTGATCAGTTGACGGTTTGTTCCACAGCTGGTCTCTGGCCTTGTTCTGACTGATAATAAGTTTTCCCGTAGTCTCTTTCCACAGATGTAGTCTATTTGATTTGATTCTTGTGTACTTCATCTGGGCAGGTTCACATGTATAGTTGTCATTTATGTTGCTGAAAAAAGATATTTGCAATGAAGAAGTCACTGGTCTTACAAAATTTTATCATGCAATACACAGCATCATTTTATCAACAAGGCCTTATTTTCCAATTACCAATCCTTCTTTGTCTCCAGCTTGCACATTCCAGTCACTAGAAATTATCAATGCATCCTGAATGCATGTTCCATCAATTTCAGACAGCAAAAGTTGGTTAAAAAATAAAATAAAATAAATTCAATTTTTTCTCTTTGGCCTTAGTAGTTGTTGTACAAATTTGAATAATAATCATTTTAACTGGTCTTCCCTGTAAGAGTATAAATATTATACTATCACTGATAGTGGAAACCCTGGTTGGCATAGTGGTTAAGTGCTACATCTGCTAACCCAAAGGTCAGCAGTTCAAATCTGCCAGGCACTCCTTGGAAACTCCATGGGACAGTTCTACTGTGACCTCTAGTGTTGTTACGAGTTAGACTCGACTCCACAGCAGTGGGTTGAATCACTGATAGCATTGTATTTCGGGGTAGATCTTAGCATGTTCTTTTTGACAATGAATGCAGTACCATTTTTTTTTTTGTCATTCCTGGAATACTAGAGAATATGGTTGTCCAATTCAAAATGGCCAATCCCAGTTCATTTCAGTTCAATAATGCCTAGGATATCAGTACTCAGGAATTTCATTTCATTTTTGGTGTTTCCAAGTTTCCTAGATTCATATTTTGTATATTCCACATCCCAGTTATGAATAAATGTTTGCAGCTGTTTGTTCTCATTTTGAGTTGTGACACATAAACAAATGAAGGTTTCAAAAGCTTAGCTCCACCCATGTTATTATGGTTGACTTTACTTTGAGGAGGCAGCTCTTCTTCAGCATATTCTAAGTGTCTTTCAACTTGAAGGGGTCACCGTCTGGCATTGTATGTCAGACAGTGTTGCACTGCTGTTCGTGACGTTTTCACTGGCTAATTCCTTTCAGAAGTGAATTGCTGAGTCCTTCTTCCTAGTCTGTATTAGTCTGGAAGCTCAGCAGAAACTTATCCACTATGGGTGACCCTAACGGTAATTGAATTCTGATGACATAGCTTCCAGAATCACAACATAACATGAGCCCCCAGAGTATGACAAACTGATAGCTGTGTGGGGGAATTATCATTATAGCGGTTAGAATATACAACATATTGGATAATTACATCAGATTACAAAATGGAAGACAACCACACAATACTGGAAATCACACCCTAGCCAAGTTGACACACATTTTGGCAGGACATAATTCAATTCATAACACGCTGGATCATCTGCTTGACAGATTACAACAAGAATTTAACCCTGGTCACAAGTAGGGTAGTGTTGCTGGAGTGTAGTAGTGACTAGAAGTCTCACCTGACAGGATCGGGATAGAAGAAGAAGCAAGGAGGTGAGGCAACAGCCCTAGCATTTTAGTGGCATAAGAGTAGATTTTATGGGAGGATGTCTTAGAATGACCACCCATTTGTCAATGTGTCATATATTGTGGTGGCTTAAATATTGCTATGATGCTGCAAGCTATGCAACCAGTATTTTGAATACCAGCAGGATCATTCATGGTGGACAGTTTTGAGTGGAACTTCCAGACTAAGGCAGGCTAAAAAGAAAGGCCTGGCAACCTACTTCTGATGGGTAGCCAGTGAAAACCCTATAGATCACAATAAAATGTTATCCTACTCGGTTGCTTTGGACTCATCACCAGGAGGAATTAACTGCTGGAGAACACAACATCATGTCTGGCGAAGCAGCGGGCCAGCAAGGGATGCCTTCAGTGAGCTGGCTTGGCACAAGAGCTGCAACAGTGAGCTCGAATATGACAGTGACTGTTAGGATAATACAGGACCAGGCAACATTTTGTTGTGTATAGACTTACCATAAGTTGGAGTCAACTCAACAGCAGCTATCCTCTGTCTTTATTGCAGAACTGACTGTTATTTCTTTTTATCTGCTCTTAGAACCAGCAATAGGGTGGGAGGGGAAGCACTCACTTCAGACACTAAATTTTTTTCTGTTCTTTTCTTTTTTTTTTTATTAAATAAAAAATGAAACTGTACATACTCTTTGCTTACAATATTGGGTTAAGAGAGGAGGAAGTCCCATTAATATTGATCTTCACTAATGTGTATTGTCACCAGTTTCACCCAACCAAATTTCTAACAACTATCTAATCTAAACCCTCGCCCCTCGCCCTCCTGCCCTCCCATCCTTCCTACCCTTGTAGCCATCAAATAATCTTTTCTATTATGTATGAATATGCTTTTAAGTTTTTATCATTGGGGTCTCATATAATAATTGTCCTTCTGTCACCAACTAGTTCACTCAACATAATGTCCTCCAGTTGAGACCAAATTGAGAGATGTTTCCTGCTATCGTCGTTGTTCTTTATCAATGTATAACACTCCATTGAGTACATATACAAAAGTTTACCCATCCATTCTGTTGTTGGGCATCTGGGTTGATTCCAACTTTTTGCTATTGTGGACTGTGCTGCAATGAACATTCGTGTGCATGTAGCAGTTGGTGTGAATCGTCTTGGTTTTGTAGGATATATTCTGAGCAGAGGAATTACTGGGTCAAATGGTATATCTATATCATTATTTTAAGGTAACACCAAATTGCTTTCCAAAGAGATTGTACCTTCTGCAATCCCAACAACAGTGAAGGAGAGTTCCAGTCTCTTCACAGCCTCTCCAACATTTAATGTTTTGTGTATTTTGGATCATGGCCAATCTTGTTGGGGTGAGATGGTATCTCATTGTTGTTTTGATATGAATTTCTTTAATAACTAAAGATCGTGAACATGACCACATGTGTTTTTTGGCTGCCTGGATCTCCTCTTTAGAGAAGTGTCTGTCCATCTCCTTTGTCCATCACTTAATTGGATGATTCATCTTTTTCTTATTGATATTTTGTAGAACCTTATAGATTATGGAGATCAAGCGTCAGTCTGACATAGAGTTGCCAAATATTTTTTCCTGTTCTGTAGGTGGTCTTTCAATTCTTTTGATGAAGTCTTTGGATGAGCAGAAGTGTTTGATTCTTATTAATTCCCATTTATCTATTTTCTCTTCTGATGAATGTGTTTCGTTTGTCATATTTTGAAGTCTGTCTATATTGCATATTAAAACGTCCATTGTTGACCCTGTTTTATCTTGGATGAGCTTTATCATTTTAGCCTTTATATTCAGGTCTTTTATCCACTGATTCTTAGCATTTGGGCAGTTATGAAGTAGTTTGGCAGTCATATGACAATGTGACCGATTATGTGGTGATCACCTTCATGATGGGATCTGCTCTGAGTAACTAATCAGTTGAAGGATGGTTTCTTCGGGGGTATGTCCAGCACTGAATATAATTGGACTCTCTGGTAAAGTTTGTGGGCTTTTGCTTGTTCTGGACTCTGTAGCTGGCTCCTGTTTGTCTGACCTCCCATTCTTGGGACTCCAGCTAGGAGCTTACCTGCAGTCTTACCTGTTGAGTTGAGATTGATTTGTCTTTGGAGCCTATAAGCAAAGGCCTTGCTGTCTAATCTGCTGTTCGTGGGTTTACCAGCCCCTGCAGCTATGTAAATCAGGAAGACACCTCCAGCCTGACCTGTAGATTTAGGACATTCCAGCTTCTACACTGGCATGAGACATTTCTTTGACATAAATCTCTTTATATGGACATCTACACACTTTGCTGGTTTTTCCTTTCTAAAGAACACAGCCTAAGAGAGTAATCAAGCTCAGGAATGGAGGTGAATATTTTAATGCATTTTAATCTCTACATTTATTTGTAATTTTGACATTTTACTTATTGTGCACAGTTAGCATTAATATTATTTTTTTAATTACATTAAAATATTACTTATCTTGATTACTGAGTTTTGATACCCCATTAACTTTTACACCAGAGAACAGTGCCTCATTTGCCTCACCTTACTTCCAGCCTTACCTGTCCTGGGTTTGTTTTTTTGGTTGGTTGGTTGGTTGGTTTTACCTGTCCTAGAACACATCAGCTGCCTATAAATCAGAGCAGACTGCTAAATCCAGAGGTCCCATGACACCCTTTAAAGATTCTTCATACACTACAAAGGGCTCTGGTGGTGCAATGGTTAAACACTTCACCACTAATTGAAAGGTCTTGGTTTGAACCCACCAGCCATTCCACAGGAAAATGATGAAGCAGTCTGCATCTGTAAAGACTACTGCCTTGGAGACCCATGGGGAAGTTCTACTCTTTCCTATAGGGTCACTTTTAGCTGGAATCCACTGAACGACAATGGATTTGGTTTGGGGTTTGGACACACTGTACAACTGACAGACAAATTTGGCTCAGGATTTGATCACAAGGGTAGTAAGGCTATAAACAGAATGAATGCAAGTCCCAATAGGTCTCCTATCTTAAAGTCAAGCCCCTGATAAAGAGTGCAACCTTGAATGTTAAGATGAGAATATTTGTATAGCTGCACTTGATGGTCTATAAACTTCCAATTTCACTGCACCTACGAGTAAGCTGAGGTGATTCTTCCCTTTTTCCGAGAAGGACAGCCACCCTTTGCTTAAAAATATTCAAGAAAGATGCCTAGAAACACGCAAAGAAGAAACATGAAGCAGATGCTTTGTAAAATAATGCCTGCCCATCTGTGCTTCTAATTACCTCCAAAAATAATATCTAGAGTTACATTTCAGCATATTCAGTGAAAAGAGGAAATAGATACTTTACCAGGAGATATCACAACTTATGAATATGTACTGGAAAGAACCAGAAGAACACGTATGGAGATGGTCCTTGCAGGTGTTGGATGAGTGAGAAACAGAATACAAGACTGAATGGGGCAGAGTTCATTTCTGCGGGAGCATAGTCTCTGGGTTGAGGATTTAATATTCTGGCCAGAATCACCAGGGCTGGTCCTATGAAGCTGAGGGGCCCTTTCACTTGGACATTGTGATTGTTGTCAGGTGCAGTCGAGTCGGTTCCGACTCATAGTGACAACAATAAATGAGTTGGAGGTCTGCATCACCATGGCAGACTATTCAGGAGATAATCAGAAGGATCAAAAGAGAAGGAAATGCTAGAATGGGTTTATCCTACGGATCAGAAAAGGGCCCACTAGTGAAGGGAGACCATATCCTCTTAATCAGAGTTGATCTGAAAAGATACTTCCATGAAATGGGTTCCCTGGTGCCAGTGGAGATAATAGGATCTCTGATTCACACAGGCTAAGAGATGTTATTTAATCACCAATGGCCAACACAAACATAACAACTGCAACGTGAATCAAACACATCATTGCAACCTGGTGCCTTGGTTTATAGCAATCTATGAGAATATCTGATAGGCTGTAGAGTTCCTAAGTGTAAAGGAGATGGAGCGCCAACTAGGGCATCATTAACTTGAATAACCAGAAGAAAGCTGGTGTGCAGAAGGCTGTTATCCACTTTTGCAATAGAAAATCATAATCCCTCCAGTTATGAGCCGTTTCTCAGACCCAGACAATCAGTGGAAGGCACCCGCTAAGGAAGGGTGGTCCAGAGCCGCCATACCAATTTATATTTCCCCAAGCCTACTCCAGGGAAACCTGATGCTGTTTGCCAGAGTAACTGTTCACTGAGGAAAGCCAATATCCAGAATGTCAAACTGTGGGATTAAGTTTAAGTAATTAGGCGACACTGTAACAAAGAACATGAAGTGTCATAAGGTCATGCTGGATATACCCAAGTACATCTCACAATGGGCTGAACAGGTCAGCGCACCCACCTGGTGGTCATTTCCCTGAAACCCAAGTGTGTAACTGAGATGGATGTATTTAGCAGCTGACAGAATCCTTCTCACAATAATTTTCTGACTGGTAGAGTAAGCTGTTATAGTAGGAAAAGACACAGGCTACTGAAATGCCCCTCTCACCACCAAGATAGTAAGCAATACCACAATTGGTGGTGACAGTGTATCTCCATTCAGTTCACCTGCATGGCCTCAGCAAGAACCAGATATATTAAGATGCAGGACAGTAGTCTACCATAAACTTAACCAAGAGCTCTAATGATAACTGGCTATCAACACAGCCTCTGACAGATGGCATGCTACCATGATTAGGATGAATTGCATTCTTGTTTAACCCTTTATCCATAGAGAAGATAAAAGGCAATTAACATTCATGGGAACAATGGCAGCACATCTTCACTCTTTACCCAGATCCATTAGCTCTCCTGCTGTGACCCAGAATAATTCACAGAGGCCTTCATCATCTTGACAGTCCATCTAACTTCACATTAGTCCACTACATGGATGATAACAGCTTACTGTATCTGATGAACAGAAGTGGCAAGTACTGCAAATGCAATAATAAAAAACATGCCCTGCACAGGGTAACAAACCCCTAAGAGTCAGAGACCTACCACATCAGTGAAGCTTTCAAGGGCCAAAGGTCCAAGGTATAAGAAAAAGACAAGTCATTGCACTCCTGAACATTAAGAGACACAGCACTTGATGTGGATTTTGGAGGCAGCATATACTGCACTTGAGAATTCTTCAGCCTGTATACCTGTTACAGCAAAAGAAGATTCTGCAACAGGTCCAGGCTCCAGGAAAAAATTTCCTGACAGCCGGCTGTCACACAGCAGTTCCAAAAGGGCTACAGGTCTCTGTGGCAAATAAGGAGACCATGTGGAATCTCTAGCAAGCCCCAGAAGAAGATGGCAACATGCGGTTTTGTGGCAAGACCGGCTTTCCACGACCAAGGCTATAAGGTCTTTGATAAGCACCTCCTGCATGCTACCGTGCCCTAGTGAAGAGTAGGCACCTGACCCCAAGACATCAAAAGGTTGCACAGCTGGAGCTTCCCAACATGAGCTAAGTGTTTTCAGATCACCATATCTCAGTTGTCTACTGCTGCATAACAAAGCTCCCCAGAACTAAGTGGCTCAAAGCACAATTTTGTTTGTTCATAATGTTGTAGGTCAAGATAGTTGGACTTTTTACACAGATATGAGGGGATCCCAAAAACATGAACATGAGAGCCTTCCAAAGCCCCTAATGACCCATGTTACAAGGAAATTCACCCCTCCCAAGATACTTGCAATGGTTAATGTTATATATCAATTTGGCTACACTATGATCCCCAGTGGTTTGGAAGACAGTGTATAATCCCTTCTATTTTCTGACCTGATATAAGTAGCCCACCAGCTGAAAGAAAAGTTTCCTAGTCTCTAGTATTCAGATCAGACGCGAAGGCACTTGGCTTGGCTGGCTAGCAAAGTTCATTCTTTCTCAACACTGCACTCTCTCTTCACCTATGGTTCTTGGGACGCAAGGCTGCAGAAGTCTCTGGTCCCCTGCCTGATATGCAGATTCTGGATTTGCCAAACCCAGCAACTCTACGAGCTAGCAGACGCCTCTGGTCTACCTCCTGACCGGCATGGCTTCATCAGCCCGTGCAGTCAGCCCTACAGCCTGTTGCCTGACCTACAGATTTGGCGATCAACAGGCCCCAGAATTGCATCAGCCATTTTCTTGAAGTAAATTTCTCTCTACACATATTTCTATGACTTCATTGGTTTTGCTGCTCTACAGAACCAAGATTAAGACAGTAACCACTATGGGATCTTGCCAAACATCAATATATAGTGAAGGTGATGTGACAAGAATCACATAGTGTATCACTATTAAGTAGTCAACCTAATAAAACACTGAAATGGTCTCAAAGACCCCCTTTGGGGACAACACTCTGTGGAATGGAGTGCTGTCCCAAAGATATAGTATTTTAACTGAATTGGCCAATACATGAGATCTGACAGTAAAGTTCATGAACTTACCCTAGAAAATGTGCTGTATACCGCATTGTGGAATATCACTATGGTCACCTTCGAAGTACTCCCTTTGGGAAGCCGTGCACATCCTTCAAAGCAATTTTGGAACTCTTTTTCTGGAATAGCCATCAGAGTTGTCATGTTACCCTTTATGTCCTGAATGTCATCAAAATGTCATCTTTTCATATTTTCTTTATCTTCAGGTAAAGAAAAAAGTCATTGGGGGCAGATTGGGTGAGTAGGGAAGGTGTTCCAATACAGTCATTTGTTCACCCTCTAAAAGCTCCCTCATAGACAAGTATACAATAAAGTTTGCAAACTTGCCACCGTGCCACTATGTGCAATGGTCATTCCAGAAAGAGCTGCAAAGTGGCTTTGAAGGGTGGACTAGGCATTGACATCAGGGCATAGTTTCCCAAGGGGAGTACTTTGAAGGTGACCACAGTGATATTCAGCAATGAGGTATGCAGTACTTAGAACAATTAAGATTGTGGACTTAACTGTTGGACCTTGTATGCTGTTGTGACACCAACAAACAGAAAGTGCAAGTCTGGGAACCAGGAGGCGGAGGTAGGATTGGCTCTTACTGTCACTATTACTCTATACTTCTATAAATTGTGCTTTCCATCCTTGCAACATTGAACCCTAATGGGTTAAAAGGTTCAGTTCTGGGAGTGTGGAATGTGGGATGGGGTCATACCACCACCATGGTACCCCTAAGAATTCCAGTGAATCTAACACTACAGCTGCCTTTGGGGAGGACCTGGTTTGCTGGCACATAATGAGGGTAGGAAAGAACATGTCTGAAATGTGTAGCGTTCACTGGGGATCTCTTTGTACTTTCATGGTGATTATTGTGTGTAGGCAACCTGCAATCACAACACATCAAGACAAGACAGCCAAGGTCCAGCTGGAAATAAAGGTCTCGGACACCCTGAAGGGCAAGTAACCTAGAACAGCTGAAGTGCTCCCTGAGGATGAGCGGAATTTAGATGGTGGAGAAGGGAAAATTACAAATAGTTATTTCAGCCTTGATTCCAACTTTAGGAGGGGAAGTTGCAGTTCATTCAATGTACCTTCCTTAGCAACCGCGGCCAGCTTCTGCTGTCATTAACAGAATGTGCTTAATCCAAGGCCCTGGAAGATCCACGAGAGATAAGAGGTGACTGTCATGGACATTTTCTGTGCCACTTCACATCCTCTCACCCCACTTACAGTTTCAGCAGCCACTGAGCGACTGAGCGCGACGCACACTCAGTGCGTCAAGAACCCCTTGACATTTCTCCCTCAAGTTTTTTGTTGTTGCTGTTTTTTCCAAAAGTCTTGGAAGCCTGCTTAGCCGCTTTCAAGTTGCCCTAGAACGTTTGAGTGACTTAATGTCCCTGAGATACTGCTTAATCAAAACACAACGAGGGTCATGAATAAATGATCCAAACCCCTGTTACTTGGAAGGACAATTTTCGGAGTCCTTCCACAGAGCGCCTCAGAGTCTCTAGCAAAATTGGACTCCAGTGGAGGCAGTAGTAACCAGCTAAATTACAAACTTTTAGTGGCTTTCCTCTTTCCCCTTCACTGTCCTCATTCTCTCTGTTAAGAGCTGAATAACGACCCCCACAAAGGTGCCCACCTCCTAATCCCCAGAGCCTGTGGGTGTTACCTCACATGGCAAAAGGGACTTTGTGAGTATGATTAAACTGAAGATCTCAAGGTAAGGAGATTATCATGGATTATCTCAGTTGGCAAAGACAAAGGTGCTTAAGAGGAGTTTGAGTCAGGGAGAAAGTGATGTCATGACCGAATACAGACTGAAGTGATGTGGCCAGAAACCAAGGATAGCCGCAGCCTTGAAGCTGGAGGAGGCAAGAATGGACTCATTCCCGGAGCCACCAGAAGGAAGCAGCCCTGATGACATCTTGATTTTAGCACCCTCCATACTGTTTGACCTTCTGACCTCCGGAATGCTGAAGGAATAAATGTATGCTGTTTTAAGCCACTAAATTAAGAAACTGATACATACTCTCTTTTTCTTTTGAGGATCAAATAAGCTGCTTTCTACTCTCAAACTTTGCATTCTGGAGAACTCAGATTAAAGGCACACCTCCAATTTTCCACATACAAAACAATTCATCATCACCCTTTCAAATCCTCGTCTTCCTCTTGGTGCTGCCACCTCAACTAGTGGAAGCATCAAATAGCAAGTCAGACTCTCAAATGTCACCTTAACCCCTATGTTGTCTCTGATCTGCACACCCAGTCAATCACTAAGTACTGTCAAATCTTAGAAATGCTGCCTGAATCTGGCCCCACCTCACATCCAGCAGACCCATCTCTCTCTCCTGAGCTAGAATGCCTCCCGACCAGCCTTGTGCCAACAGTCTCCTTGTCACCAGTCTCCAAATTTCGTTAATCTTTTATATCATTGCCAACTTTTTTTCCTAAAAATAATGCCTCACTTCCAAACTTAAAACCCTTTAACAGTTCCCCAAAGGCAGCAGGATACAAACCAAGCCCCTTAGTATGTTTTATAGTGTCATTTATAGCCAAGCACCAAACCCTTTCACTAGCCTCATCACCTGATGCTCCACGACCTTCCAACAAAGTCACCTTGAACTTGTCTTTGTTGTTGGAAACATCTGCCCTTCCTGGGCACTTCATTCACATCTGCTCTTTTGGAATACCCTTCTTTCTGCTCTCCTCTTATAGAGTCCCCTCCCATCTTTTAATTTAAGACTTACGCTAAGGTATAAAAAATTACCACAAACTCAACTGTTTAAAACAACATACATCTATTGTTCATAATTTCTATGGGTCAGGAGTACAAGCACAACTTCACAGGGTCCCCACTCAAGATCTCTGAAGAGGCAGCCTTTGAGATGCTGGTCAGGGCTAGGGTTTCGTCTTAAGGCTCAACTGGGCAAGAATCTGCTTCTAAGTTCATGGAATTGTTGGCAGAATTTAGTTTCTCCCGCTTGCTCAGGAACTCATTTTATTGCTGGCTGTTAGCTGAAGGCACTCTCAGCTCCTTGACACATGGAGCCCTGTGTAGAGCATCACACACCACAGCAGCTGGCTTCATTACAGCCAGCAAAGGACAGTCTACAGTCAAGATGGGAATGACACTCCATCATCTCTGCCATATTCTAACAATTAGTAGCAAGTGACAGGTCCTGCCCCTATGCAAGGGGTCTTAACCACTGGGAGACTGTGGGTTTGGGGGACCCTGTTAGAGTCTACCACCACAAGCCCTAGCTCTGCCACTACCAGTGTTCCCTGGGCCTGTTCTCTTTTGCATTCTCACAGCAGCTGCACCTCAGATATAGTCCTGGTTTCTCTCTCATAGCTCATAAAGTAAAAGCTCCTGAGCACAGTTTTCTGCTCAGTGCTGGCTTCCTCCAGCACGGTCCCTGCACTATTCATGTCGTACTCCCAGCACTAATCCAGGACACCTCAACTGCATGGGATGAAACACCGCAACTACCCGCTCCTGGGCACAATTTCCATTTTCAGAGCAGGAAGAAGTTGGATATTTACAATATTGAGTTTCTATAAATTTAACCTTGTCACAGTTTTCTGCTTGTCATAAAGAGCATGCTGGTAGGTTTGACAATGCAACCAAATGATTGTTCTGTTTGCAACTGAACTCAGGGCTTAGATTTTCTTGTACCTGAATGTTACTCTGCTGCAGTTGTTGTTAGATGCCATCCAGTCAGTTCTGCCTCAGCAACACTATGCACAACAGAACTTAACACTTCTCCATTCGGCACCATGCACACCGTGTTGCTACTCTTGATCTCACTGTTTTAACCGCTGTATCAATCTATCTCCTTTAGAGTCTTCTGTTTAACTGAACTTCCACTATATCAAGCATGACATTCTACTACAGCAACTGATCCCTCCTCACAAAGTGTTCATGGTATGTAAGACACAATCTCACCTATCTTTCCTCTAAGGAGCACCATAGATGTACTTCATCCGAGACAGATCTCGTTGTTCTTTTGGCACTGTGTGGTATATTCAATGTGCTCCTCCAACACCACATTTTAAAGGCATCAATTCTTCTTCTATCTTCCCTATTTATTTTCCACTGTTCACATAAATATGATACAATTGAAAATGCTATGGCTTGGGTTAGGTGCACCTTCGTCTTCAAGTGACATCTTTGCTTTTCAACACATTAAAGAGGACTTTAGATTTGCCCAATGCAATGTATCTTTTGATCTCTTTATTGCTGCTTTCGTGGACATTGATTGTGGATCCAAGTAAAAAGAAATCCTTGACAGCCTCGATCTTTTCTCCACTGATCATTATGTTGCTTAGTGATCCAGTTGTGAGGATTTTTGTTTTCTTAATGCTGGGGTATAGTCCACACTAAAGGCCGCCACCTTTAGTCATCATCGTAAGTGCGTCAAATCCTCTTCACCTTCAGCAAGCAAAGTTGTGTCATCTGCATAACGCAGGTTGATAATCAGTCTTTCTTCAGTCTTGATGCCTAATTCCTTTTCATATCCCCGAGCCCCTTGGATTATTTGCTCAGGTTTTTTTTGGTCATCTAGTGCTTTTTAAACAGGAATACCACAAGTGGATGGCTTTAAAAAGAAAAATTGTATCACAGTCCAGTAGGATAAAAGTCCAAATTCAGAGTGTCAACTCCATGGGATGGCTTTCTCTGCAGGCTCTAGAGGAAGGTCCTTGTTGTCAGTCTTCCTCTAGACTGGAAGGTTCTGAGGCACAGGGATCCTGTTCCTTTCCAAAGAACATGCGTGTCTTCCAGCACTGCTTCTTCATGGTATGAGGTCCCCAAATCTCTCTATTAGCTCCTTTCCTTTATATCTCAAGAGACTGCCTTGAGATCTTAAAACAATTTTACACACTGAGTCCTGCCCGACAACACAACTGCAGCCCATCAGCCCTTATTAAGGTCATAGAATCAGGATATACAACACCATAGTGGAACATTACACAATACCAGAAATCATGGCCTAGCTAAATTGCTACAGAGTTTTTGGAAACCTAATTCAATCCATGACAGTAAGCATACAGTCATAGTAGGTACAGTGACAGGATCAATCCTGATGCACACCTTTCCTGACTTTTAACTCATGCAATGTCGCTTTGTTCTGTCCAAGCACTGCCTCTTACTACATGCACAGATTCCTCATAAGTACAATTAAGTGTTCTGAAATCCCCATTCTTTCCAGTGTTCCCTATATAATCTCTTTTCTGTAGGAAGAATAAAAAGGAAGAATACAAATGGGTTGCATTTTTCTTATCCAGTCTGCCACTCTCCATCTCTTTATTGGTGCATTTAGTCCACTTACATTCAGCATGATTATTGACAGATCCAAGCTTAGTACTGTCATTTTGATGTCTTTTTGTATATGTTGTAAACAATTTCTTAGTTCCATTTAATTTTCTGTGCTGAGTCTTTTTCCTTTATGTGTTTTCTTTTCATCTTTTTCAGTGTTGGTGGTTTTGTATTTGCTCAGACTTCATGTTTTTGTTTTTTATTTTGATGTGTAGGATTGGTAGTTCCCTTTGTAGTTATGTTAATATTTGCCCCCAATTTTCTAAATTTAAACCAGTCTTCAATTTCTTTACATCACCTTGACTTCCTCTCCATATGAAAGATCTATGATTATATTTTCTTTTGGGTCCCTCATCTTTATTATAATGTTTACCTAATGACATCTCTGCTTTCCATTTTTCAGTGGTTTGCCCATGGTTTATTTTTGTGATTCCCCTTATTTGAGTTGATATCCCTTTGCTCTGTTCTATGTTCTGATCTTGTGTTGTTACCTAGTGTTACTGATTTTCTAACTAAAGGACTCCCTTTAATATTTCTTGTAATTTTGGTTAGGTTTTTGCAAATTCCCCAAACTTCTACGTATCTGGAAATGTCCTAGTTTTACCGTCATATCTGAGAGGCAACTTTGTTGGATATATAATTCTCAGCTGCCAGTTATTTATCTTCAAGGCTTTGTATATGTCAGCCCATTTTCTTCTTGCCTGCATGGCTTCTGCTGAGTAGTTTGAGCTGAGGCATATTGACTCTCCTTTGCAGATTATTTTTTGTTTGCCCCTAGCCACTTTTAAAAGTGTTTCCTTATCTTTCATTTTGATAAGTGTGATTAACAGAAGTGTCTTTCTTCTGGGATCTACCCTGTGTGGAGTATGGTGGATGTCTTGGCTAGACTTCTTCTCATCTTCCATGACATCAAGGGAGTTTTCTGTCAGAAAATCTTTGACAATTTTCTCTGTATTTTCTGTTACTCCCCTCTGTTCTGGTACTCCAGTCACTCTTAGATTATTCCTCTTCATAGAGTCCCACATAATTCTTCCCTGTTGCTCAGTCCAATTTTTCAGCTTTCACTTTAGTGGTCAGTGCTCCTAGAATGTCATATGCACTGGATTCATTTGTTCTTTTGGGTCTTTGTCGTTACAGAGGTTACAGAAAGCATCTGTCTACTCTACTATCTTGGCCCCTCCTGTATATCATTTATTATGATAACACAGTCAAATGTTTTTCCATGGTCAGTAAAACACAGGCATTCTTGTACTCTCTGATTTTAGCCAGGATCTGGAAGACACCATCAATGATATCCCTCATTCTACTTGTTCTACTGAGTCTGGCTTGCACTTCTGTAAGTTCCCTGTTGATATACTGCTATAGCCACCTTTGAATGCTCTTAAGCTAAATTTTTCTTACACGTGATATTAATGATATTTTCAATAGCTTCCACATTCAATTGGATCACCTTTATTTGGAATAGGCGTAAGTATGGATCTCTTTCAGTTGGTTAGCCAGGTAGCTATCTTCCAGATTTCTTGGCACAGATGAGTGAGCACTTCCAGTGCTACATCCATTTGTTGAAACATCGCAGTTCAAATTTCATCAGTTTCTGTAGCTTATATACTAAAGTTTAGCCACCATTTCTATGGAAATTTTAGACAAGAGATTTAAAAAGTAATATTTATTGAGCTGATATGCACAGTACTCCAACTCTCCCTATGATTCCTGTGAAAAGAAGCATTATCATAACCCCTTCAAAATCAGGAAATTGAAGATTCTGTTATGTAATCTGTTCTCAATGGTCTGAGAATTCAAGTTGGTCTGGATGATCTCATATTTCTGCTCCTCCAGCTCAGTGTCCCTGGGAGAAGTTTCAAGACCAGGAAGCAGCTCCTGCATCAAGGAGAGGGTGCTCTCCTATGGCTCTAATTCTACCCAGGCAAATCCCTGAAGAATCAAAGCTTCCAGCCCAGGACATCTAAGTGCTAAAAGCTGCTGCTGCCCATCGGGGGATACTCAGGAGTAGAAGCCCGAGCCGCCCGGGGGTATGGAGGATGCTGAAGGGAGAAGGCAGAGCTAAGCGCAAGAGATGGAAACACACACCTGAAAGGTCCTTGAATCATTTAGTTGCTAAATCAGTTAAAAATTCCTCCTGAAAGAAAATTAGTTTTAAAAGATGCTTCAGTGAACTTTCTTATGCCTATGTGATTTCCTGATTTTGTATCAAAGGCCGTCTCTGAACCCACAAATGCCTGATGCCCTGTAAAATCCCAGAAACAACTGACTTATTGTATTCCGGAGCCAAGTTATTCAAATCCTAAGTCTAACAATAAAGTCTAAGCCACCTGAAATCTCCACTCTACTTGAAGGTACTATACAGTCCTTATCTGGTCAGCTCCTACCCGTATAGCCCTCCCTGGAGGTCATCCCAGAAAACAGAATGGCAGGAAACCAAAGAAGTTAATATTTACCCAGCTTTCTATTTTTTAAATGCTATCTGGTAGTTGTGACTGGTTTGCCACTATCAAAGGTAAATCTTGTTTTATATAAAATGCTTTCAGGTCTAACTTTTTTACCTATTCAAAAGTAATTACTGCAGCCCACTTTAACCCTGGCAGGGGACTCTTGCAAGCATAGACCCCTCTGAAGAAGCTATGTGATGTACTAGAAAGGGTCTCCTCCTAAAGAAGCTGGGCGGTGCACTAGAAAGGGCCACAGACTTCTCTTCTTAGTTATTCAAAAGAGCTTATGTGCTGCCTCCTGTGTTTCATTAAATGAAAGGGTGGTGAATAGATGCCAACAGAGTTTCTTTCAGCTCCCCAGAGTAAGTAAATTGAATAATCTTTTTATCAGCTCACTTTAAAATTTTTAACCGTGACTCTTACTAACTTGTGTTCAATTAAGTCCCTCCAGGCAGGTACTTGAAAAGCAAGCATAATGCCACTCCAAAGCAGAAGAATCAAATAAACCATCTTTTCATCAGAAATGCCACAGCTCTGGAAATAACTAAAAACTGCTCTGTCTCAAGTACTAGTGACACTGATCTGTTGTATTCAGAGCAGAGTCAGTCTGGCAGGCTCTGGAGTCTTTCCCGCTTGGCAGTGCAGGGCAGGCAGCACAATCAGGAGGCATGATTGTGAGAGCAAGGGGAGTGACATCTACAAGAGGCTGTGATGTGGTTTCCAGTGCTCAGTGGACTCTCCACAGTGTCTATCTATCCCCTAAAAATTCAGTCACGAGCTATGCTTTTCTCTTTCTAGAGCAGTCTGAAGGACATCCACTGAGAATGGTCTTCCTTCCACAAGCTCTGGCTGCTTCTAAGCTAGTAGCCTGAACCTTGCCCCAACACGCACACCTGCTAGAGTAAGGGGAATCTGAGAGTCAGGAGAAGTATTCTGGGTCCATGATGACTTGAGCTTCTAGGAGGTGCAGGAGCAATTCCTGACATCCAAGCAAGAAGCTTCAGGCTGCTCATGCCCAAGACTAGGAAAACATCCAAAAAAGCCACTGTGGGAAGAGCAGGAAGGAGCTAAGAGGGCACCCGGAGGCAGGCTCTGCTCCCACTGTGAAAACTGTGCAAGCCTTCTTGCTCTGTGCCTCAGCTTCCTTGTCTATAAAACAGGAACCATACCAGTACCTGTCTCATCTCACTGCTGCAAGGACTCACAGATATGGCAGTATGCAACTTGGAGACAGCCTGGCCCACAGTGGCTCTATGCTCTCAGCTGTGCTTGGAGGGGCTGCCAGGGTGGTGCACAGAGCATGTTAAGGAGCTAGGAAAGAGCTTATCCAAGGGATGCAAAAGGTCCTCTTACTGTATTTCATTAAAAGCCAACAGGGAAAATCCTCACACCCTTCTTGAAAAGGTAAAATTGATCTTAGATGAGAGTTGTAGAGTTTCACGTAAAGAATCAGAACTGATATCCACCCATGCTCAGCACCAAAACCCAGGGCATCTATAATCTATGTTCTTGAGTTATCAACTAGTAGTTCAGCAACTGTGTATAGCCCTGGGATAGATAACCTTATTGGTATAGCAAAAAGGCTGATCAATTTATTTCCTTAAGAAGCACAGTGAATAGACAACAAACATCTGTTAATCAAATAAATTATGTCAGTGGGTATTTGGAGTTTGTGTTAGGCATTTGAAGGGAATAAAATTTGGGGAGATATAAATAACTTACTGAAAGAAAAGATTGAGATATAGTATACACTCACGCATCACACAGTAGAAGATGGTGGTGGTGGTAATGGTAGTGGCGGCAGTGGTGTTAGATGCCATTGAATTGGTTCTGACTCATCACAAAACTATGCACAACAGAACAAAACACTGTGCAGTCTTCTGCCACACTCAATAACCGTTTTATGCTTAAGTCCATTGTTGTAGACGCAGTGTCAGTCCGTCTCCTTGATGGTCTTCCTCTTTTTCACTAACCCTCTGCTCTACCAAGCGTGATATCCTTCTTTAGGGACTGATCTCTCCCAATAAGTCCAAAGTATTTAAAACACAGTCACACTATCCTTGTTTCCAAGGAGCACTCCAGGTGCAGTTGTCCCAGGACGGAACTGTTTGTTCTTTTGGCAGTCCGTGGTACATTCAATACTCTTCTCCAAAACCGCAGTTCAAAGGTGTCAGTTCTTTTCTGTCTTCTTTATTTGTTGCCCAGCTTTCGCCTACATATGATGCAATTGAAAATAGCACAACTTGGATCTGGCACATCTTAATCTTTAAGGCGACATCTTTACTTTTCAACACTTTAAAGAGGTTGTTTGCAGCAGATTTGCCCAATGCAATGCGTCTTTTGATTTCTTGACTGATCTTTCTGTGGGCTTTGGTTGTGGAATCAAATAAAATGAAGTCGTTAACAACCTAGATCTTTTCTCCTTTTATCATGATGTTGCTTATTGGTCCAGTTGTGAGGATTTTTGTTTTCTTCATGTTGAGGTGTAATCCAACCTGAAGGTCTTTGATCTTTATCAGTAAGTTCAAGTCCTCTTCACTTTCAGCAAGCAAGGTTGCATCACCTTCAGTCCTGATGCCTCATTCATCTTTATACAGCCCAGCTTCTTGGATTATTTGCTTGGCACACAGACTGAAAAGGTATGGTGAAAGGTTACAATCATGATGGGCACATTTTCTGACTTTAAACCATGCAATGTCCCCTTACTGTGTTTGAACAACTACTCTTGATCCTTGTACAGATTCCTCACTAGCACAATTCAGTGTTCTGGGATTCCCATTCTCTGCAGTGTTACCCATAATTTGTTATGATCCACACAATCAAATGATTTTGCATGGTCAGTGAAACACGGGTAAGCATCTTTCTGGTACTGTCTGCTTTCAGCCAAGATCCATCTGGTTCCATGTCCTCTTCTGAATCTGGCCTAAATTCTGGCATTTCACTGTGAATATATTGCAGCAGTTGCTTTTGAATGCTCTTTAGAAGAATTTTACTTGTATGTGATATTAAGGATATTGTTTGATAATTTCCACATTTGGTTACATCACATTTCTGGAAAATAGGCATAAATATGGCTCTCTTCCAGTCAGGGTAGCTGGAGGAGACAAAGTATTATAATGACACATGCAAAGAGCTGGAGACACAAAACTAAAAAGGAAGACATGCTCTGCATTCCTCAAGCTGAAAGAACTGAGGAAAAAATTCAAGACTCAAGTCACAATAGTGAAGGTATTATACAGTGAAAACTTTAAACAATTCAGGAAGCATTAAAAGAAGATGGAAGGAATATACAGAGTCATTATACCAAATAGAATTTGTCAGTGTTCAACTATTTTGAGAGGTAGTGTGTGTCAAGAACTGATGGTAGCAGATAATAGAGGCTGGTAACTTAATCTCCAACCCTCCATTCCAACAGTAACAATAGTTTTTGAATCATTTTAAAGTTATCATCATGTTCATAACAAAGTAAATGTGAAACTGGAGACCTGAAAACCAGAGGCCAGAAAAGCACTTGTTTTCAAACTATATGGGGGGTTGAAGTAGACAGTCAGTGTTAATTTTTTACCTGTTTTTTCAGGTCTAATTCTGTATCTGTTTTTCTTAAAATTCTTGGCTTCTTAACATTACCTGACTCAGGCAGGAAATCATACATTAACTTACAGGAGCTACTGAGACTGAAATCTTAGTAGCCTTCTTCTTAAGGTCATCAAACAAGTAGACACACCAGTTCAAAGACCCCCTGTTCAGGTGACAACTGATATCCTCTACTCCCCAGTTCCTGATACATATCTCCTCATCCACTGGACCCCAGTTCCTGACACATGTTTTGCCTGGATCCCTGAGGCCTGAACCGAGACAGATGCCTCCCCATCCAATTGCCCACATTGTTCCCTGATGCCTGACGTTGCAGTTTCACGGAGCCTCTCCCTTTAAAAACATTGACCTTGCCTGACAACTTCAGACAGGCTTTGAGGATGAGAAGCCCCCTGTCCCCTGTTTTGCTGGTACAGAGAAATAAAACCTTTGATTACATTATCCAAGATCCTGTCTCAGGGATTGGCTTCATGGCAGGTAGCATGAACCTGCAGTTTTGACTGGTAACAGATATATTTATTCTTTGGACAGAGGTTGTAGGTTGGCAGGGTGAGGGCCCACTGTGGTGGGTTTAGAAGCTACAAGTTTGCCTTACTCTGGAACTGGTAATAGAGGTACCAATAGAGGCACCAGACACTGGACCACCACAGCCAGCTGGTACCAAGAGTTTCCTGCATAGCAAGGGGCCAGAGCCAGGCTCATCACAAGAAGTTGGGACCTGAAACAAGAAATCCAAGACAAAATATCTGTAGCAACTGCTGCTCGTGGTTGTGCCTGAAGAGAGCATATCACTAGGGAGACCGGAGGATACAGAGTAAAGCCAACCAAAATGGGCCAGACCACCCATTTCTCAGTAATCAGGTGCCTACAGTCTCCAAGTTACACAATCAAGGACCCCAAAGCTGACAATACACAAGCTGATTCTAGACCTGACCCCTGAAATACAAGAGGAAACAGCCATCCACACAACCACAGATGACTGAGGTCGGGCTGAAAGAAACCAAAAATGCCCTATTCAATGTGTCTGCAGCTCAAAATGCCAAAGCTGCTAGAAAAAGTCTGATTTAAAAAAAAAAAGATTGTAAACAAATGTAACAATCAAGAGAGAAATTTAATACTGACAAAATGGAAACAGAACAACACAGAAGTGATTTAAATGAGTAAATTTAAGATCTTCAAGTAAACATTATTTAAGAACAAGAAATTATTAAAATAGGGAATTGTGATTAAGGAGAGAGGGGTAAACATTGCCTTTGATAATAGTAGCTCTTGGTTCTTTGATGTGAAAAGAGGCAGTGCAGTCATTTAAACTTGATCCAACCACTTAGCATCTTACAAAGTTAAAACAGCTGAAGGAAGCAAAATAAGAAGGCAATGCTGTAGGAAGAGCACTGCGTATTGATCACACCTGCTTCATTATGGGTCACCTACTTGCTTTTCCTGTTTCACTGTTTCTTTTAAGGCAGAGAAACTTTCTCTTGTGTTTCTGTATTCCTCAGTTTTGAATTACTGAATTTCTCAGTCTCGGCCATGCCAGGATTGTCAAACATAGCTGCAAAGAAAGGGAACAGAGCACACAAGTGAGTGGAGTCTACTTAGCGCAGTATCATTTTTGTTTTAAAGCTAAATGTATTTTAAAGAAATGAAGAGGAAAAATAGCCTTTTGTACTTATCCACGTATTTACCATTTCCTATGTTCTTCATTCTTTATGGAATATACAAGTGTTCACCTGGTATCATTTCCCTATAACTTAAAGAACTTTATATCATTATTTTTTTTTCTAAATTTTGTTTATTTATTTTGTTATTGTTGAGAATACGTACAGCAAAACATACACCAATTCAACATTTTTTACATGTACAATTTAGTGAAATTGATTGCTGTATTTTTACTCAAAATAATCCACCCCTTCTGCCATTGTTTGCCAGCCACCCCCTGCCCCCATAAGGTATTTTAAAGTGTAGCACTATGCCAGTTTTTTTTTTTTTTTTTCATGTTTCTGTGAAAACAAATTAATTTAGTAAGCTTGCAAGAATGCCTCTTGGGGGAAGGCACCACTGGCAGACAAATGCAGAAAATGTATATTATGTATAAATGCATAAAAATAAGGTACACTCTTTAAATTTTGCAACCATTCCTGTCTTCCTTTCGATTTCCTCCTCACCGCTAATATAAACTCATTGTCCCCTGAGGTTCCTAACTATTCTTTCAAGCTCCTATTGTAAATTTGATCCCATTGTAGATAATTCTTAAAAGAGCATAAAGCTCAAAGCAAACCTTTGTCACTAGCTAAGCTATTCTATTGTTTGGTTTTAAGATGACTTCAGGGTATAATTTTGGTTTAAGGTTTAAAGATGGTCTCAAGACTATAGTTTCAGGGGTTCATCCACCCTCCATGACTTCAAAAAATCTAGAGTTCATTGGAATTTGAAATTCTGTCTTGCATTTTCACGTTTCTGATCAGAATTCTTCTATGGGATCTTTGACCTGATTGTTTGATGATGATAGCCAGTACCGTCTAGTACTTTGGTCTCATGGTAACAGGGGCAGTTGTTCATGGAAGCAGTTAGCCATGTATTCTATATCCTCCTCTTATTTCTGGCTTTCCTTTTTCTGGTGCTCCAAATGAAAGAGACTAACTGTTGTCGCTTGAATGGATGTTTGCAAGCTTTTAAGACCCCAGTGCTATACAACTAACTCAACAGGTAGAACAGAAGCACAAAACACATTACGGGCCAATTAAGTGGCATGTCCCATGAAACCATGACTCTAAACTCCCATGCCAAAGAATCAAGAAGTGTTTTGTTGTACATAATCAGCATCAGCAGCTACTCTTTTTTTTTCCTATCATTGTTGTAAATGTATTTATTATACAACCTTCACAAATTCAACTATTTACAGGCTACAACTTACTGACAGCAACGACAACAATTGCCTTGGGAACCCTACCACTAGTCAATGCAATTTTGCTATCACCATTAAGCCTCCCAAAATTAATGTTCATTTTTAAGCAGAAAAAAGAAAAAATATACATACTACATGTTACATGTAAAGGCATATCATTCTTAAAATTTTGAGCCAGATTGTTTATGATACACTGAGCTCACTTGCTGAAAAGTGGCGCTCACAGCTTCCTCTGGAGCAGCCAGGAATCGTGGATTCTGCTTGTTTCCATTCAGATGGAGAGGAGCTGCAGTGAAGCTCAGCTTCCACAGAACCGGTAGTCTCTCACCAGCAGGAGGCACAGTAAGTACTTACTGACCCTGAGGATCCCAGGTCCTGGATAGCAGATCATCTGGCTGTAAACAGATTCCACCCCGCCTATTTTGTGAGAAACACATAGGCATCAAGCATGTCCTATAAAAAGATTGAGAAACACACAACAAAAGCTCCACTTCTCTGTTGGATGATGGGAAGATTGGAGGACACACACATGCCTTTGATTTTCTTGCTGACTCTTGGGCTATTGAAATCTCCCTCTCTCCAATAAAGACTATTTCCTAATCCATCCTGGATGGCACCAGATTATTTGGTATTTAGCTATCTCCATTAACAGTATGAACAGTAGGGTTCAGAGACTAAGAATGACACTTATTTTGACAAGAAGGCCTGTGAGGCAGTTAAGTTCCTGCCTATGATTTCTGAATTTAAAGTGTACTCCCTTGACATCTTGATCACACCAGAATCTGCTGAGAATACTAATAGCTTGCAATGCTCAGTATAATTTCTGTGTGTTCTGCTGCTTTCTGTTGAGTTGTCAGCAGACCTTATATTAGGAATATGTTGAAATTTAAAATGCCAGTGCTCCTAATAAGAAGACAGGAAAACTAGACAAGATAATGGTGGCTATTAACTATAAGCTGCAAACTCAGACTATGTTTTCCTGTCATTTATTTTTATTGTTAAATATAATACACATATAGAAAAGCATGTAACAGAATTGTAGTTTAAAGAATACTTATTCTTTAAGACCCATTTGTAACTATCCCCTAGGCCAAGCAATATTGTGCCAGTATCCCAGATCCTACCACTCCCTCCTGCATCCTTCCCAGACTACTAATCTCTCCTTCACCCTCTGAGGTTTCTCTTATACTGAGTTTGGTGATAATAATTTGTTGAGTGGCTTCGTAGTTTTTATTATCTCTGTGAATATCCCTAAATACCGTACTACACTGTTCAGAAAGTTAGATAAATGGAACCATACTTATTATTTGTGTGTATGTGTTAATATGTGTCTTGTTAGTTTCAGTAAATATTATATTGATGAGATTTATTCAAGTTGCAAACATGCAGTTTGTTCATTACATAATTGTGTAAGATTTCACTGGATAAATCTATTAATGTGTTGCCAAACTGAAGCAAGTTCATTCCATCTGTCAGTGCAGCCAAAAATTTAGAGGCAACAAAGAGTTCAAGGAATGCTTTATTAGTTGATAAGCCAGCAAACCTGGATGCCATGGATTGAATTGTGTCCCCTTAAAAATATGTGTAGTCATGGGACTGGGCCATGATTCCCAGTATTTTGTGATTGTCCTGCATTTTGTGATTTTCGTATATTGTATGTTAAAGGACTAGGGTGGGACTGTAAATCCCTTTACAAGACCACCTCCCTACTCCACTGTAAGGAGAGTTTCCCTGGAGTGTGGCTTGCTCCACCCTTAATCCTTTCAGCCCGCAAGAGATAAAAGGAAAGGGAAACAGGTTGAGAATTGGGAACCTGGTACCATCAAGAAAGTAGCACTGGGAGAAGAGCATGTCCTTCAGATCTGAGGGTACTATGCCAAGATGCTCCCTGGACAAAGACTGATGCAATATTGGACTTTCCTCCAGAACCAACAAAAGGAAAGCCTTCCTCTGGAGCAGACATCCTGAAGCTGGACTGTGTAAGAATAAACCTTCCTTTGTTAAAGCCATTCACTCTGGTATTTCTGTTAGAGCAGAACTAGCTGACTAAAACACTGGGAGTCAGAGAGAATAGCTTCTCCAAATCTGTCCCACATGGATTACATTTCCAGTGGTTTTCATAGCCAGATTTCAAAGGCACTGGCTTCTGAAGATTGTCCCACAACAATAACTGGGTGTCACAAGATTCCATTACATCATAAGCTTCCATTACATTTTATCAAACAGTGTGAATTCCCCAAAATTTCATTATCTCTCTGCAGTCTTAATCAATTTATTTCTCCAGAGATAGGGAGAGGAAAGTAGATAGGCTAATCCAGTGTGGGGGTGATAATTGGGACAGAGGAGGGAATGTAGTTTAATAGTCCAGATGACTTTTGTTAGATTCTTATATTCACCGACATTCCCCACTCTAATTTTTTTATTTTATATCTATGAAATAGGTCTTAAATGAAAATAACTTCTTTGATTTACAGCATTAACTCCAGAATCAAGTCTTTTATTGTGGGCTGACTCTCTACTACATGCAGTACAGTTAGTCATGAGGCAGGATATACATTGCATAAAGTAACAAATAGTCTACAAACAATTATGATTACTATTCCCATTATTAGCGTGTACAGCCAACTTAAGTTGGGGAGCCATGAAAATAACTTTTTAAACTCCAACCTGAAGACTTCCTGCTGTTTGATGTTATTCATGATCTTCTACTATTTTTAATTTGTTCACTATCAATTGGAAATTATCAGACAAGTTAAAGCAACACATCCCCTTAAAATCATCACATCTATGATTACATCTGAGGAGTAAGTAGTCTATAGCTGACTGGTTTTCCAGAACTGCCTCTCTGACTTGTTCCAATTCAGCACCTAAAGCACTTATGACCTGTGAGGTAGCATTTAAGGCCTTAACCATGGCACAGGCCTGTCTATTAATTTCAACATTTAAACCTATCACCATGGCAGGCACGACAAAAAGGGACAGGGATGTGTATTTTGCAGTACTGAATAAACGTATGTCACTTCAATAATCTTAGAAAAGTTAATTTATCTTACAGTCAGGGCATAGTTAGGCTAACTGTTCTTGATCCGGAGCAGGAATGGGGTAAGCCTTCCCAGGGAGCAAGGTCCTCCTGTAGCATTTGCGTGGACACATGACAAGCACCATCCTTTAGGTAACTTAATGTGTCTATTGGCATAGGATAGTATCATACTTCTGCTACATCTCAAGATGGGGTTATTAAGGTTTTAACAGAAAGGCAACTTGAAAATTTAACACAGTTTTCTCTTGGGGTGACAATCTCAAGCTGGAATAAGAACATCTCTCCATCCTCTTTCTTAGCTGGTCCCCAATTATAGATATCCCTCTAAGTTATGTTCTTTTGAACATATCTGAGTACAGTATTATTTCTGATCAATTCCAGAGTGGTGCATACACCAATTACACATGAGGTAAAAAGTTTTTCAACATAAGGACCTCCTGCTAGACAGAAATTAGAGATATTTATTACATTTCATGCAAGGTAAGTCCATATATTTTCACTTTGTCAGAAAGGGACAATTTCTTGTGAAAGTCCTGTATCTAATTTGAGGCCTAGGAAGAGAGAGATGATTCTGGGAGACATTTATTCCTTTCTTTTTTTTTTTATGATTGAATGAAAATATAATATCCCATATAAATTTGCATACCCACCAATAAGCAGCTCCCACTGCTCTCCCTGCCTGATGACAGCACACTCCTACTCTCTATTCTGTACATGTCATATCCTCCTAACAATCTCCTGTCCCCTCCTCTCTACCCTCTCCCCCACCTCCAGTAAGAGGTCAGCTGGATGACATCCTATAGATGCATAGAACCATAAAGTGCACACATGATATGGTTGCTCTCTGTTACAAAGTCCAATCCATTCCTGTCTGAAGAGTTGACCTCTATTACGATTTATGGACAAGGGCAGCATCAGGGTCAGGAACCATGCTCCCAGGGGAAACCCAAGGCCCCTGGACCATCGATTGCCATCTTTTAGTGGAAATCTCAGGATGCACGCCTTTTTATTTTTGTGTTACCTGTGAGACTCAACTTTGTGAGCCCCAACATGGCTGTCACTAGTGGCAGCCGGGCACTATCCTGTTCTTCCAGTCACATGTCGATGTAGTCACCCACTCACGTGGGTATCTCTGTTGTTTGGGTTCTCTTTGACCTGTGTAGTTTTGGTCCTTGGAGATCACCCATTCCTGCGGAGTTGGGACCATCTGGTGTGCCTCAGATGGGAGTTTGGCAGCTTTTAAGACCACAGATGCCACTCACCAACATGGGGTGCAGAAGACTCTCTTAGCAAAATGCTAGTTATGTCAGCTGGCCTCAATTTCCCCTAAGAGTATGGTTTCCAGCCCCCGATCCCAGCTACTGTGTCCTTGCAATGTTGGGTTAAGATGGGAGGAGTAATCATGTTATGTTGAAGTCCAGTTTTTCCAATGTTTGCTGTCACTGATTTCACCCAACCAAATTTCTGTCAACTATCTAATCTAGACCCCACCCTCTACCTCCCTCCCTCCCTCCCTACCCTTGCAGCAATCAAAGAGTCTTTTCTTCTATGCTTGAGTCTGTTTTTAAGTTCTTATAGCAGGGGTCTCATGCAATATTCGTCCTTTTGCCTCTGAGAGACATTTCTTGAACTTTATCTTGGTTCCCCCTCTGGGAGTGGCAATCCACCATTTGTGGTTGGATCTGTCAAGGAGGCATTCAAGTCCATATCTGCTGAGGGGTACGGCTTCACCTGGGTGTGAGTTGTCCAGGCCTTCAGTCTGGCCAATTTCACAGCAGTGCAGGTGATCAGGAAGCCTTCCCACTGGCCCATTAATTTCTCTTCCAGCTGTTCTTCAGGCTCCTCTCTCCAAATTTTTAAGAGAACATTATCTCCTGGTTGAAAAGAATGTATGTTACTGAGTGCTGCCGATCTAAAGCAAATTCTTTCCTCCTATCACTACAACTGAAAATTCATAGATGGTGAAGTGTTCAAGGAATGCTTTATTAGCAGAAAAGCTGGAAAATCTGAAGGACAGTAAGAACAGCTTCTCTGAATAGCTGTCCTGTTTGGGTTACCTTTCCAGTGGTTTTTACAGCCAAATTTCAAAGGGATTGCATCTGAAGGTTACTACATAACAATAACCAAGAGTCACAAGATTCCATTACATCGTAAACTTCTATTACATCTTATCAAACAGTATCAATTATCCAAAATTTCTTTATCTCTCTGAGGTCTTAATCAATTTTACTTCCCTGGAGATAGAGAGAGGAATGCAGACCTGCTAATCCAGTCTGGGGGTGATAATTGGGGCAGAGGATGGAATGTAGTTTAATAAACTAAAAGACTTTTCTTAGATTCTTATATTCTCCAACACAAGGGGAAGAATGAGGAACTGGGGAGAGAAAACTGGTGAATTAAAGACTAGACTTGCTGGAAGTGTTGCATGTATTTCTGAACCTTAAGGTCATTTTCTGCCTGTGGGGAAAGGTTTACTGAGGCAGCCTGGAAGGGTCTCCCACGTACAATTTCATTGGGGGTCAGTTTGAGCCTGCTTCTAGGGACTACCTGGGTTCTAAATAAGGCAATGGGCACGACCTGATCCCAATGTAAATGAGTTTCTTGACATAATTTGGAGATTTGTCTCTTTAAAGTTTAATTCATCTTCTCAACTTTTCCAGACAACTGTGGTCTCCAGGCTATACGTAGTCTCCATGTAATGCTTACGAATTTACTCACCGTCTGTATAACTTCTGCGGTAAGCGATAGGCCACTATCGTTCTGTAGACTGGCTACAACCCGTAGCAGGGGATCACTCTGTCAGTAGAATTTTTACTGCTTCAGCTATTTTTTCCACGTGGGTGGGGAAAACTTCAACCAAGCCTGAAAAGGTATCCACTAAAACCAGGAGAAACTTCAGTCCCTGACAGGTAGGAGGCATTTAGGTCAAGTCTGTCTTTCAGTGCTCTAAGTGTATGGCCCCTTGATGTTGCTGTAAAGGTTTTTTTTTGGATTCTCTGGCTTATGATTGTTCTTAAAGCAAATTAACATCTGGAGATTATTTCCTTGAGGACCTGGGGTAGAAATCTTCGTCTCAACCAAGATCTAAAAACTCAGTTAAGGCCTTTCTCCCGTAGAGGGTCGTTTCATATGAGCGTCTAATAACTTGGTGGGTCAAAGCCTGCGGTAGCCGTATCATTTCTTGCTCGTCTATCATCCATCCATCCTTCTCATTCCCAGATTCCTCCTTTTCAGCCCATTCCTTGTCTGCCTTATTGTGTACCAGATGAAAGTCCAAAAGAGCAAGTGGTAGCATTAAAGTGGCTGTGATTTCCAACCTTGCCGCCTCCGGCTGTTGTATCAGTTAATCGGTTACCTCTGGCAATTAAATCCATTCTTTTCTGGTGTCGATGACAGTGCGTGACTGCCACCTCTCAAGGAAGCAGTACAGCTTCTAGCAGGAGGAGGACTCCCCAGCTGTTTTTAACTTCCTTTTTCCTGGCTGTCTGTAAGTCCGGTTCTTTACAGATAGCCCCCTGAACATGGAAAATTAAGTAGGAAAACTTTGAGTCTGCATAAATATTACTTTCCCTTACAATAATTCTAAAGCTGTAGCCAATGCTACACGCTATGCCATTTGGACGGAAGTTCCAGGGGAGGGCCTTCGTTTTCCTTAGCCTTCCATGTTTGTCACCGCACACCCTGCCCTCTGCATTCCTTTCTCGACGTAACTGCTCCCATCCACAAACGGAGTCCAGTCTGTCTCCTCCAAGGGGCTGTCCACCAAACCAGATCAACTAGAAAATACTTGTGCTATTCCTTCTAAACACCGATGTTCTAAAGGTTCCTGGCTGGGGTCAGGCACTAGAGTGGCAGCATGCAAACTGGCCACCACCTTCAAAGTTACAGCTGAGTTGTCCAGAAGAATGGCTAGATATTTTCCCATCTGGCCTGTTGTCATCCACAAGTTGCTCTTTTGCTGGAGCAGGGGTGAGCACATGGTGAAGGACACACAACGTCATAGATTGTCCCACTGTGAATTTTCCTGCTTCTTTGAGATCACAAGTGGCCTCCACTGCTCTCAGGCAGACTGGCCAGCTGAGAACAGTGAAGTCTAACTGCTTGGAAAGATGAGCAATTGACTGAAGAGTGTTCCTGATGTGCTGAACAAGCACCCTCAGTCCTAGGCCCTGCCTTTCACATACATGTAATGTGAAGGCTTTGATAGTTTTGGTAGACCTAAGGCTGGGGCTTCTTTTAGTTATTACTTGAGGGTTTCAAAGGCTTTATTGTATTCATAAGATCATTTGAAGGGTCTCTCCTCTTCCCCTTCCAGGGCTTCATATGGCCAAGCCGAGTGCCGTCAAGTCGGATCCTACTCATGGCAATAGGGGTTATATAATTAAGCCATAATTAGGGGTCCAAATGTGATGGAACCCCACCATTCCAAGGAATCCCCACAACTGCTTCATGGACTTATGGCCAGAGGTTCAATCAATCAAGTCTTTCCTGCCTCCCAACAGACTGCTTTTCCCTGGTTCAGTTAAAAATCCAAGGAACTTTACTTCCTGTTTGCATATTGGAGCTTTATTTCGGGAAACCCAGTAGCACACTGGGCCAGGTGGTTTAGAGATCAGATAGTATTTGTCAAATAGTCTGAGTCTGGTGTCCAATTATCAGGAGCTCATGAACATACTCAATAGTTTGACCATTTGACAATTTTAAGATCAAATAAGTCCTGTGCAAGGGCTCTCTGATTACTGTGGTGGCATTTTTTAACCCCTGGGGAAGCTGTCCAGCAGATTTGTTCTTTCTTCAACATTTCTGGATCTTGTCATTCAAAAACAAAACCCCCCTGGGAGGATTTCACTAAGGGAATGCAAAACAATGCATCCTTCAGGTCCAGAACAGGAAACCACTCAACCTCAGGTAGCAAGTTGTTCAAGAGATTATATGGATTGGTTACTAGTGGATAGATATCCAGAACCACGTCATTAACAGCATGAAGGTCTTGTAGAAACTCATATTCCCCTGTTCCAGGCTTTTTTTTTACTGGCAAGATCAATGTATTATAAGAGGTTTGACAGGATCGTATCAGACCACAGTCCTTGAACTTAACGGTTGGGGTAACTCCCCATGGGGATTGGTTCCTCTCAGGAGGTTAATTTCCTGGCTTCAGCTGGACCTGAACAGGAGGGACTCATAGAACCTTTCCTGGAGTCCCACTAGCCCATACCGAGGGAGTTGATTTCTCCTCTGCCAGAGAGGCTCTACCTCCAGATGTTGAATCAAGAACTGCCAAGCATTCTCACGAGGTGCTTCCATCTGGAGGCTCTTCTCCTCAGGGAAGAAGGTGATCTAGGCATTAAATCTGGACAATAAATCTTTCCTCAATAGCAGGACAGGACAGTCTGGCATGTACAGAAACTGGTAAGTCATCTGCTTTTTTCCAATCTGGCAATCAAGAGGCTGTAGGAAAATCTTACGTTCCAATTGTCCCATTATTCCTTTTACTGGGACTAACTGATTAGTCAGTTGTGAAAGGAGGTTACAAAGGACCAAGTACGTGGCCCCAGTGTCCACTATGAAGTCCACCATTTATTCCCTCACTCTTAATTCTACCTGAGGCTCCTGGGAAGCAATCATAATGTCGGTGGTTAATCCCAGCTTCAGTCTCAGGCCTCTTCAGTCATCTTCTGTTCCTGACAACTCAGACATTTGGCAGCCTGTTTGCCAGTACTGGCAGTGTCCTTTTTCCAGCACCCTATTTCTTTGCAGTATGCGCACTGATCCTCCTTTATTGGGACTCATCACTGTGAGATCCCTATTGGGTGCCTTATCATCCCTTGCTATTTGTTGTCTCCAAAAATATGGTGGCAGCTTGGGTCTTTCTGAATTCTCTATTATTAAATACCTTGAGTGCAATTTCCACCAGCTGGGCAGGATTCATTCCTAGCTCCACCTAACTTCTGTAATTGTCTTCAAATGTATGGTGTGCTTTCAGAAGTAAAAGTCATATTTATCACTCTCTGATTTTCAGGTGCTTGGGGGTCCACATCAGTGTACTTATGGTGAGCATTGTAGATTCTTTCCAGGACCTCAGATGGATCCTCAGTGGCCTTTTGCCATACTTTTTGCACCATGGTCGAACTTTTCTGCTTAGGGACTTCATTTTGGAAACCTGCTAAAATACATTTTCTATAATGGTTTAGAAGAGGTAAGCCTCCATCGTTTGGGTTCCAATTAGGCTCGGTTACTGGGTCAGGACTGTTGTTCAGGCTTTGTGAGTGAAGCTTCTCAGCTTCTTCCTTTGTCTGACCCAGGACCACGCACCTTTCATCACTGGTGAGAAGTACATTTTACAAAGCGTGAATATCAACCCATTTGGGGTTATGAATGACAAAGATGGTGGTTATTCATTCTGTTACCTTATTAGTGTCCACTCTGTATGAAGGATTTGAACTCTTTCAATTTAATAAGTAGGAGGTAGTAACTGGTGTGCATGCCCAATGATAACCAGTGGGTTGCCCTTGTTGATTTACTCTAGTGGGGAGCTGCCCAAGAGGGTAATGCCCTACCTCATTATCCTGGGTGGTGTGTGATGGTGAAACTGCATCTAAGCTGCCTTCAGCAGAGTAAAGGGGAAGAAGTTCCTCAGGAAAGGAAGGGGCAGTTGGTGTTGGAGTTCTGACACTATTCGTAATAATCTGATCATCCAGCATCTCCCATTCATGTTTGTCAGAAGAATTGTTTATATAGACAGAATTGCTCAATTCTCATTCATTCATCCTTCTCTGGTTTCCTTTCCCCCATTGTGCCATCAATTGATTGCCTTTATGCCCAGCATCCTTATTATGCAAAACCATAAATGTCTGAACATACGGAATTTCACTCCATTTCCCTGATCTTTGGGAAAAGAGCTCTATTTGCAGGATGTAAAAATAGTTAATGGATCTATTTATCAGCCAACTTTATCCAGAGTCTAGCAGCTATTTTGGCCAGGCCATAGTACAATAAAACTTCATTTGATTTTTAGTTACATGTGAGTATCCGTACTGAGACCAGTCACACAAAATCTTCCCCCATGGGCTTTCCTTAGGAACAGAGGCCTTATTTCCCATATTTCAGAATATATAAATACAGAGAAAGTTTTGTTAGTTGGGAGATATTCCTTTTCTTATCAGGTAGGCAGAGCTGAGACAGAGGTTCAAACTCTGATGAGAACCTGAGTACTCTGCACACAACCAGAATAAAGCCCTTGAATCCTTTTATATTTGCAAATTGACAGCAGGCACAGAAGAGCAGCCTTCAGAGGTTCCCAAGGAAAAAGATTCCTGGCAGCACTGCGCAGAGCATACAGAAGCCACACTTCTGGTCCCATCTGTTCAGGCAAACATAAGGGACTCATCCAAGATCCCTCTGCCCTGTGTCAAGTAGGAGAAGAAAAGAGAAAGGAGAAGAGGCTGAGGAATCCATCTTCTATCCTATCAGGGAAGCAGAAGTCCAGGGGGGATGGAAGGTGTTATAGTTGGACCAATATGTTTCTCACATTGCATGCAGTTTGTCTTTCTAGGGGTGGATATTTTTCTCATCCACTCTATGTGCCCCCTTATCCTGTCACAGGACTCTTCCAGCAGAAAATGCCCTGTTGGCTCTTAAATGTCTGATCTATGCCCACAAATGTTTATGGACCTTATCCTCAGCCTTTGAATGCAACAGATATGTACCCTCACCCATCCAGGCCAGAGTTACTGGGGTGGCACGAGTAGCCTGGCCTTCAGACCTCACCAGGGAGTTCTTCATTTGCCAGACCAGCTATCCACCTGTTCACTGAGGGTTTTTAGAGATGTAGCAGAAAAGTGGAGGAGAAAAAAGTTGGCTTTTCCCTGGGAAAGAACTTATCAGAGGGGTCTCCAAAGTCCTGTTGAAGTCGCAAGAAATGTTGCCAAACCAAAGCAAGTTTGTTCCACCTGTCACTGCAGATGAAAATTTAGGGACAGCAAAGGGTTCAAAGAATGCTTTATTAGCAGATAAGCCAAAAAGCCCAGGAGACAGGGAGAATAGCTTCTCTACAGCTGTCCCATTTGGGTTACCTTTCCAGCAGTTTTTATAGCCAGATTTCAAAGGGATTGGCATTTGAAGATTGTCACAGAACAATAATGACGAGTCACAAGATTCCATTCCATCTTATCAAACCGTGTGAATTAACCAAAATTTTATCATCTTTCTGAGGTTTTAATCAATTTACTTCCCTGGAGATAGAGAGAGGAATGCAGACCTGCTAATCCAGTCTGGGATTGATAATTGGGGCAGAGGATGGAATGTAGTTTAATAACCTAAAAGACTTTTGTTAGATTCTTACATTTACCAACAAACAAACTTACTGAGTCTTAAGTATGGATATGTTAAACTTCCATAAATAATACCAAACTATGTTCCAAAGTGGTTGCATAAATTTAGTCTGCCACTCAACAGTGTACAAGAGTCCCTGTTGTTCATATTCTCATCTAACCCAGAGGTTAGAGATGATAGATCTAACCCTGTGGTGCTGATTCACTGGGTGTATACGGAAATGAAAAGTAAAAAGCAAAAAAAGAAAAACGCACAATTCTATCATTATTACTCTCTGTAATAACTAAAATGAAAGTAAGAAATGGGCAAGTTTAGATACTGGTCAGTCTAAACTCGGGCCTTCAATCTTAGGGCCTCTACCAAGGGAAGATTCTGACACTGGGATCACAGAATCTGAATGGCCTCAGAGTCGTTTACAATTGGTAAACTTACACTGGAAAAAAAAAAACAGATAAAAGAAGGCTAGTCTGGTACCTAAAACAATAGTAAGGACACGTACAAGGGAGAGTCAAGGAATTCATCCCAGCAGGGTAAAAATATATAAATAGTCATTAATAAATGGAGTGAATAGAACAAACATTGATGAGGGGAGAGGAAATAAAGGGAAGAGTCAAGAGATTCATCCAAGTAGAGTTGAACTTTTTAAAAGTTTATTAAGAAATGGAATGAATAAGGTGGACCTTACTACGGGGTTGAAACAAAGTCTTTAATACAAACTATTTTTTTTATTATGATTGAATGAAAATGTATGTTCCCATATAAATTTGCATGCTCATCTATATGCAGCTTCCACTGCTCTCCCTGCATGGTGACAACAAACTCTTCCTCTCTGCTCCATACATGTCCTATCATCCCAGCAGTCTCCTGTCTTCTCCTCTCCACCTACTCCCCTTCCTCCAGTATGAGGTCAACAGGATGATATCCTATAGATGCCTAGAACCATAAAGTGCCCACAAAATATGGTCACTGTGAGTCTCTGAGTCCAATCCATTGCTGTCTGAAATGTTGACCTTCATTATGATTTATGGCCATGCTCCCAGGGGAAACCCGAAGCCCTTGGACCATCAGTTGTGATCTTTTAGTGGAGATCTCAGGGTGCACCGTCATTTATTCTTGTGTTGCCAGTGTGACTCAATTTTGTGAGCTCCATCGTGGCCATCATTGGTGGTGGCCAGGCACCATCTGGTTCTTCCGGTCACAAGTTGATGTAGACACTCACTCACATGGGTCTCTCTCTGTCTTCTGGAGTCTTTTCTCCTTTGTCATTATGGACCTCGGTGATCATCCATTCCTGCTGAGTTGGGACCATTTGCTGTACTCTCAGATGGCAGCTTCACAGATTTAAAGACCCCAGATGCCACTCACCAATGTGGGGTGTGGAGAGTCCTCATTAGCAAAATGCTAGTTGTGCCAATTGGCCTCTGTCTTCCGAGAGTATGGTCCCTGGTCCCCCACCCCAGCTACTCTGTCCTTGCAATACTGGGTTAAGATGGGAGGAGTACACAAGTTGTGTTGAAGCCCCATTAATACGATCTTCTTACTAATGTGTGCTGTCACCAATTTCACCAAACCAAATTTCTAACAACTATCTAACCTAAACTCTTCCCCTTAACCCTCCCACCCTCCCCACTCTTGCAACCATCAAAGAGTCTTTTCTGTTATGCATGAATCTACTTTTAAGTTCTTATTGTAGGGGTCTCATACAATATTTGTCCTTCTGTCACTGACTACTTTCACTCAACATAATGTCCTCCAGTTGAAACCAGGTTAAGAGACGTTTCCTGCTATCATCGTTGTTGTTTATCATTGCATAGCGTTCCATTGAGCATATATACCATAGTTTACCTATCCATTCCTCTGTTGTTGGGCATCTGGGTTGATTCCACCTTTTTGCTATTGTGGACTGTGCTGTGATGAACATTCGTGTGAATGTATCAATTGGTGAGAATGGCGTTGATTCTGTAGGATATATTCTAAGCAGTGGAATTACTGGATCAAATGGTATATCTATATCCATTGTTTTAAGGTAGCACCAGATTGCTTTCTAAAGAGGTTGTACCATTTTGCAATCCCAACAACAGTGTAGGAGAGTTTCAATCTCTCCACAGTCTCTCCAGCATTTAGTGTTTTGTGTTTTTTGAATCATGGCCAACCTTGTTGGGGTGAGATGGTATCTCTTTGTTGTTTTGATTTGAATTTCTTTAATAGCTAATGATTGTGAGCATGTTCACACGTATTTTTTAGCTGCCTGGATCTCTCTTTAGAGAAGTGTCTGTCCATCTCTTTTGCCTGTCACTTAATTGGATGATTTATCTTTTCTTATTCATATTTTGCAGAATCTTATAGATTATGGAGATCAAGCGCCAATCTGACAGAGTTGCCAAATATTTTTTCCCATTCTGTAGGTGTCCTTTTAATTCTATTAATGAAGTCTTTGGATGAGCAAAAGTGATTGATTCTTAGTAGTTCCCATTTATCTATTTTCTCTTCTGTTGCTTGTCGTTTGTTTGACAGATTTTGAATTCTGTCTACACTGTGTATTAAGCCTTCCATTGTTATTCCTACTTTTTCTTGGATGAGCTTTATCATTTTAGATTTGATATTTAGGTCTTTTATCCAGTTTGAGCTGTGTTTTGTATAAGGTGTAAGATATGGGTCTTGTTTTGATCTATTGCAGATGGAGATCCAATTTTGCTGCACCATTTGTTGAAGAGATTGTTTTTACCCCAGTTTAATGTCTTAGGGCCTTTGTCAAATATCAACTGTTCATAGGCAGATGGTGTCATCTCTGGGGTCTCAATTCTGTTCCATTGATCTATTTGTCTGTTTTTGTACCAGTACCAGGCTGCGTTGACTACTGTGGCAGTGTAATAGGTTCTAAGGTCCGGTAATGAGAGGCCTCTTAATATAAACTATTGAAGATTTGGTAGACCAACAGGAGCCCTCGTAAACAAGTCTCAGACCCAGTATAAACAAACAAAAAAAAAATGTGTCATTGAGTCAATTCTGACTCATAGCAACCTTATAGAACAGAGTAGAACTGCTCCATAAAGTTTCCAAGAAGCTCTTAGTAGATTTGAACCACCAGTCTTATGGTTAGCAGGCATAGCACTTCACTACTATGCCACTGGCTACAACTACATTTGGAAAATATAGAAATGCAATGGTTGATGAAATTAAGCCTTTACCTAAGTGTGCTATGCAGATGAATATTTCATTTCCTATACTTGGAATTATAAGACAGAGACATGTAAATTTGCCCTTCAGTCAATATTAATTGCATATGCTAAATGGCAAACACTAAACCACTAAGATTGCCCAAGCCCATACATGTTATTAATTTTGTATAGAGTGTTATTACAGACAGTCTCTATACAATAACATCCTGTGTGAAGTATAGACTGGGGTTTTCACTGAAAGTCTGTGAACACCACACAGCTATTATACCACGGTGACTGAGATTCACTATGACAAAGGACATGAAATAATATTGAGAGCTGAAATATCCATAATGTCCTAGGTGATGCCAGAGAAATGCTCTCTCAGGAGTGGCAACAGCCAGAAGAGTTCTATAATAAACAATGGTTTATACTGGAACATGCTACTAATGGAATGCAAAGAGGTCTGCATAAGCATGGAGTCTCTCTTTCCCTAAGGCTAACTTTAGAAGCACTGTAGAGATTGTCAGACCCTGTTGCCACTTGGACAGGTCCATATAGACAGATCTCAGTTAGCCAAAGAGCTGCTCAGTTTATGTATGGCAGTTCCAAGGTGTCTTAGTCATCTAGTGCTGCCATAAAAGAAAGATGATAAGTAGATGGCTTTAACAAAGAGAAGTTTATTCTCTCACAGTCCACTAGGCTACAGGTCCAAATTCAGGTCAACTCCAAGAGAACACTTTCTATTTCTGTTAACTCTGGAGGAAGGTCCTTATGATGCACCAGTCTTCTGTTGGTCCGGGAGCATTTCAGCACAGGAACCTCAAGTCCAAAGGACACACTCTGCTCCTGGCACTGCTTTTTAAATGGTTTGAGTTTTCCCTGTCCCTCTGCTTGCTTCTCCCTTTTATATCTCAAAATAGATTAGCTTAAGACTATCCAATCTTGTAGACCTCATCCATGTAACTGACAATAATTCCTCTTATTAAAGGATAGTAAGTGATAGAACTTACAACACACAGGAAAATTTCATCAAATGACAGTGTTGTAGACAATCATACAATACTGAGAATCATGGCCTAGCCAAATTAATAGAAACATTGAGGAGAAAAAATTTTAACGTGTCCCACAAGGTGAACTGGTATGCTTGCCTGAAGTGATCTCTTAGATGTAGTAGTAAAGAAACAGGGTGAATCTAGCTATATTTGTCTTTCACCCATGGGGCACAAAATGCCAACAAGAATTCTTCTGTTAGTTTTTCATATAAAAACATAGGTACAAATAGCCAAAGACAAAGTAAATAAATGGAACCTCATAAAAATGAAGAACTTTTTGTACATCAAAAGACTACAAAAAAAGTGAAAAGATATTCTCTGACTGAGAGAATGTCTTCAGAGACTATGTAGCTGATAAGAATCTAATAAAAAAGATATGTAAATATTCAACAACAAAAAGGCAAATAACGTAATTATTAAATGGGCAAAGTACTTGAATAGATAGTTCACCAAAGAGGATATTCAAATGGCCACAAAACACATGAAAAAAATGCTCAACATCATTAGCCATCAAAGAGATAAAAAATGAAACCAAAATGAGATAATTTCCCTCTCGCTAGGATGGCTAAGACCTCACCGTCCCCCAGAAAGACCTCACCCCCCAAAAAGACCTCATCCCCCCAAAATGTAAATGTTAGCAAAGATCTGGGGAAACTGGAACCTTTATCCATTGCTAACGGGAATGCAAAATGGTACTGCTGTTGAAAATATTGTAGTAGTTCCTCTAAAAACATACAACTGCCATATGACCCAGAAATTCGACTTTCAAGCACACAGTCAAAAGATTTGAAAGCAGAGATTAGAAGAGAGACTTGTACACCAATATTTATTGCAGCACTTACTCACAAAAGACAAAATGTGGAAATAACCTAAATTCCCATCAAAAGATGAATGGATAAATAAAGCGTGTTGTTGTTGAATGCCACTGAGTCCATTCTGACTCATAGTGACCTTATTTACAATAGAACAAAACACTTCCCAGTCTGAGCCATCCTCACAATATTTGCTATGCTTGAGCCCATTGTTGCAGCCACTGTGTCAGTTCATCTCCTTGAGCATCTTCCTCTTTTTCACTTTCTCCAGGGACTGGTTCACTCCTGATAACATGTCCAAACTACATGAGCCAAAGTCTCATCATCCTCGATTCCAAAGAGCACTTTGACTGTACTTCTGCCCAACAGACTTGTGCATTCTTCATGAAGTCCATGATATAGTCAGTACTTTTCACCAACATCATAACTCAAAGGCATCAATTCTTTTTCAGTCTTCCTTATTCATTGTCAAGATTTCAAGTAGATATGAACCGACTGAAAATACATGGCTTGGGTCAGGTACATTTTATTCCTCAAGGTGACATCTTTGCTTTTTGACACTAGAAAGAGATCTTTTGTAGCAGATTTGCCCAATGCAATGCATCCTTTGATTACTTGATCACTGCTTTCAGGGCCATTGATTGTAGGTCCTAGTGAAATGAAATCCTTTACAACTTACAATTTTCTCTGTTTATGATGATGTTGTTTATTGGTCCAGTAGTTTAATCCATTTGGAGGCTGTGGTCTTTGATCTTCATCTACAGCAGGCTTCAAGTTCTCTTCACTTTCAGCAAACAAGATTGTGCCATCTACATAATACAGGTACTTAATGTATCTTCCCCTGATCCTCCTGTCTCATTCTTCTTCTTATAGTCCAGCTTCCTGGATTATTTGCTCAGCATACAGATTGAGTAAGTATGGCAAAAGAATACAATCCCGACACACACATTTCTTGATATCAAATCATATAGTATCTCCTGGTTCTAGCTGAATGACTGTATAAGTTCCTTATAAGCACAGTTGGAAAAAAAAAAAAAAACTCACTGCCATTGAGTTAGTTCTGATGGGTAGCAACCCTAGACATCACAGTAGAGCTGCCCATAAGAGTTTCCAAGGAGAGTCTGGCAGATTTGAACCAAAAGGTCAGCAGCCATAGCACTTAATCCACTATACTACCAGGGTTTCCTTGAGAATATTTAGATGCTCTTGAATTCCCATTTTTTATATGCTATCTGTAATTTGTTATTATTCACATTGTCAAATGCCCTTACATAGTCATCTAGTGCTGCTCTAATAAATACCTAAAATACAGAAGCAGTTTTAAAACTGTGAATGGATAGAAGACTCAGAAGGAACCAAGGAGAACTGGTAACACCAAAGAAGTAGCAGATGGTGAGAAACTATAGCCACAGAACCAAACCAACGTGAGACAGGGCTGGAGCCAACTCACAGACCGAAAGAGCTGAGTACCTGTGCACAGAGGTTTCCTGGTGGAGAGGGCTACCTCCAGACACTTGAATCAGTGGAGCTACAGAGTTTTGGAACACTTGCCCCAGCAGGGTAGATGCAGGCCTGAGGCTTGGGCCATGAGGCTCTAGGGAGAAGCAGCTGCAGAGACAGAGAACATAAGAAGCTGAGGACCTCATTCTTAAATGTGTGCAGTGACCTCATAGGTTTGAAGGGTGGAGCCATGGCCCCTGATGTTTATAACTGTGGAGTTGCCACTCACGTGGACTTGACAAATTGATCACCTGAAGCCAAGGAGCAAGAGTTTATGCCCCAATTTGCCTGGAAGACAGAGCTGTAGTAAAGGCTATAGTACAGGGCTGGAGAGTGTGGTTGATACCTAGAGTCTGGTGTGCAGGGCTATTGTGTAAAATGTCTCAGAGAATGGAAGATTATTTTCAAAGTTTTGACAGCTACTATAATGTGTTTGGCTGATTTGCTTATTGTTTGTTTTACCTTCTTTCTCCCATCTGTAATGGGAATGTCTAACATATGCCTGTTCTGCCACTGTAGTTTTGAGGTAGACAACTTATAGTTTGAATTTCATAGATAAAGAGGAATTTTTGTATTTTGGACTTGAACTTTGAGCAGCACTGGGAGAAAGGCACCTCCTTCAGAGCTGAGGTTCCTGTGACATGATGCTCCCTGATAAAAGATGAATGCAATACAAGGAACTTTCTCCAGAATCAAAAAAGGAAACGCCTTCCCCTAGAGTGGACATCCTGAATTTGGAACAGCAGCATACCGGACTGTGTAAAAATAAACTTTTCTGTGTTAAAGCCATTCACCTTGTAGTACTTCTGTTAGAACAGTACCAGATGACTGAAATAACAGGTAAATACTTTTCTGGTATTCTCTGCTTTGAGCCAAAATTCATCTGACATCAGCAGTGATGTCTCTCGTTCTATGTCTTCTTCTGACTCCAGCTTGAATTTCTGGCAGTTTCTTGTCTTTGTATTGCTGCAACCATTTTTTAAAGGTCATCAGCAAAATTTCATTTCGTGTGAGATATTAATGATATTGTCCGCATTCTTTTGGATCGCCTTTCTTTGGAACGGGTATAAATATGGATCTCTTTCAGATGGTTGTCCAGGTAGCTGCCTTCCAAGTTTCTTGGCATAGATGAGTGAGCACTTCCAGCATTGCACCTGTTGGTAGAAACATCTCAATTTGTATTCTGTCAACTTTTGGAGCTTTTTTTTTAAGCAATGGCTTCAGTGCATCTTGGACTTCCTCCTTCAAAATATGCTACATACATACAATGAACTGTTATTCAGTAATAGAAATGAAGTCTTGATACATTTTACAATATGGATGAAGCCTGAAGACATTATGCTGAATAAAATAAGTCAATCACAGAAGGACAAATATTGTGTGACTTCACTTATATGAAAAGACAAAAAAAGACAAATGTATAGAGGCCAAACTTTACTAGCAGTTACCAGGGGTGGGAAGGATAGTGAAAAAGGTGTTGCTTATGGACTAATGAGTTTCAGACTACTGTGATGAAAAAATAGCATTGATTAAAGGTAGGATTGCATAGAAATTACTGTAATCAGTATCAATAAGTTGTACACCTGTAAAAAGCTGAATTGACAGAAGTTGTGTGTTAGATGTATTTAGAATAATGACCTAAATAAATAAATTCAGAGTAGTTTCTGGGGCCACTTATGTACCACCAAGTACCTCATGGGATTTTGTTCTCTGATTTGAAGATTTAGAGTCATCATTTCATGGGATATCCCAGTTAATTGGCCTAATAATATATTTACTGCTTCTCTACTCCTCTTTATTTGCATAATACCTAGGTTTTTAAAAGCTTGCTGACATCTTTAATTACCAGTGAGTGCTTCAAGTCCTCTTTATCTTCAGCACAGACAATTCCACCAGCCGTATAATGCAAGTTCTTAATGAATCTTCCTCCAATACTGATGCTCCATTCTTCTTCATATAGTCCAGCTTCTCAGATCATTTGCTTGGCATATAGACTGAAAAGATATGAATACAACCATGATTCACACCTTCCCTAGCACTGAAGCATTCAATGTTCTCTCGTTGTATTGAAAAGATTGCCTCTTGATCTATGTACAGATTCTTCAGGAGCACAATCAAGTGCTCTGGAATTCCCATTCTCCTCAATACTATCCATAATTTGTTATGATCCACACAGTCAAATGCCTTTGCATAGTCAACACAACATAGGTAAGCATCTTTCTGGTACTCTCTGCTTTCAGCCGAGATCCGCCTGATATCAAGCAACGATATCCCTGGTTCTATGTCCTTTTCTGAATTTGGCTTGAATTTTGGGCAGTTCTCTGTAATACACTGCTACAGTCGATTTTGAATGATCTGTAGCAAAATTTTACTTCTGTACAATGTTAATGATATTGTTAGATAATTTCTGCTTTCAGTTGGACCACCTTTCTTGGGAGTAGGTACAACTATGAATCTCTTCTAGTTAGTTGGCCAGATAGCTGTCTTCCAAATTTCTTGGCATAGATGAGTGAGCTCTTGCAATGTTCTGTTTGTTGAAATATTTCAATTAATATTCCATCAGTTCCTGGAAACTTGCTCTCCACCACGCCTTTAATGCAGCTTTGACTTCTTCCTTCAGTATGAGGCCTGACAGGTTCATGAACTGATCACAGAAAAAGTGCTGCATACCTCATTGCTGAGTATCACTACAGTCGCCTTTGAAGTACTGCCCTTGGTAAGCTACACACAGATATCAGTGCCCAGTCCACGCTTCAAGGCAAATTTGGAACTCTTTTCTTGGAATGGCTATCAGAGCTGTCATCACATTACCCTTGATGTCCTGAATGTCATCAAAATGTTTTCCTTTCAATATTTTCTTTATCTTCCAGTAAAGAAAAAAGTCACTGGGGGCCAGATCAGGTGAGTGGGGTGGGGGAGTGTTCCAATACAGTTATTTGTTTACTGACTAAAAACTCCCCTACAGACTACTACAAAATTAAGTTTGCAAACTTGCCACCTTGCCACTGTGCACAATGGCCATTCCAGAAAGAGCGGCAAAATTGCTTTGAAGGGTGGGCTAGGGCTGGCATCAGTGCATAGCTTCCCAAAGGAGACATTAAGCTATGAAATATACAGCACTTAGAAGAATTAAGTTCTCAGACTGAATTGTCAGACTTCATACTATTGGTTGCTTATTATTTGCTACCTCTCGAAATGCTTGAACATCAACTAATTTTTCTGGTATAATGACTCAGTCTATTCATCTATTCATCTGATGCTTCCTAAGTCATTTAATATATTCCCTGTGGATCTGACTCGACGGCACTTGGCTTGGCGTAGAATCCTTCACTGTTGCAACTCAAGGCTTGAATTTTTTTCTTCAGTTCTGTCAACTTGAGAAATGAGAATATGTTCTTCCCTTTTGGTTTTCTGTCTCCGGTTCTTTGCACATCATTATAATACCTTGTCTTCTCAAGCTGCCCTTCGAAATTCTCTGTTCAGTTCTTTTACTTCATTAGTTCTTCCTTTTGCTTAGGTACTGAACATTCAGGGGAAGTTTCAGAGTCTCCTCTTTGGTCTTTTCTTTCTTTCCTGTCTTTGTAAGGACCTCTTGCTTTCTTCATGTATGATACCTTTCAGATCATTCTACAACTCATCTTGTCTTTGATTATTAGTGTTCAGCTTGTGAAATCTCTTCTTGAGACAGTCTCTAAAGTCAGGTGGAATATACTAAACATTGTATTTTGGCTCTTGTGTGTTTGTTCTAATCTCCTTCAGTTTTAGTTTGAACTTGTATATGAGCAATTGACAGTCTGTGCCACAGTTAGCCCCTGGTCTTGTTCTAACCAATGATATTGAGACTTTTTGTTGTCCCTTTCCACAGATATAGTCAATTTGATTCCTGTGTATCCTATATGGGCAGGTCCGTGTGTATAGTAGCCGCTCATGTTAGTGAAAAAACTGACAGACAAGTGGGAAAATTACACCTGAAAATGTGTTATTTGGGAACCTGCCAAAAATCAAAATGAGTCCTACAAAGCCGACTGGTCTTGCCCAGTGAGATGTTTTTGTCATATGATATCGTGATGGACTGGACTAATTGCTAATGACTGAGTAGATCTCAAATAATGTGCCAATGTTTCACTTCATGCTAGTTGCTCATTCACATTCTATGCACATATTACTTTGTGACATTGGCTGCAATCTCCACAGTGTGACAGCACTCTCCCCCTTTCTACCCCAGATGCCCGTGTATATTTTATCAGTTTTCTGTCACTTCTTGCCTGCTATCTTGCTTTTAGGCAAGTGTTGTTGTTATTATATGTCTGAACAAACTGTTGTAGAAGTATGTTCCTCACATGTGTTGTTTGTTTTATAGATGTGTTTAATCTTTGTCAGCAAAAAATGTGCTTCAAGAGTGGTTTCACTTCTGGTTCAGCAGAATATCCAGGGAGTATAGTCTCAGGGATTTCTTCAGTCTCTCTCAGACCACTGAGCGTGGTCTTTTTTCGTAAACTTGAATTTTGTTCTGGGGTTTTTTTCTGCTCTGTCAGGAACTTTCTCTTGTGATCCACATGAGAGCAATCGGTGGCAGTAGACAAGCATCATCTAGCTCTTCTGCGAGCAGGCTGTTGGAGGCCTGGATCGTGCAACCCTTCAGTCTTTTGAGTTAAAACATCGTGTCTTCGGTTTTCTTCATTCCCCTTTGCTCAGGACCATCTGGGACCAATAGATGTATCTTAGATGGCCACTCCCATGTTTTTAAGGCCCCAGACACTATTCATCAAAATAGGTTGTGAAACATTTTATTTTTCTTTTATTATGATTGAATGAAAATGTACACTCCCGTATAAATTTGTATGCCCACCTATATGCAGCTCCCACTGCTCTCCCTGCCTGGTGAAAGTACGCTCTTCCTCTCTGCTCCATACATATCTTACCCTCCCAACAAACTCCTATCCTCTCCTCTCCGCCCACTCCCCTTCCTCCGGTAAGACATCAGAAGGACAACATCCTATAGATGCATAGAACCATAAAGTGCACACACAATATGGTCACTCTGTGTCGCCAAGTACAATTGATTCCTGTCTGATAGTTGACCTCCATTATGATTTACAGACAAGGGCAGCGTCAGGGCTAGGGGCCATGCTTCCAGTGGAACTCCGAGGCCCATGGACCATCAACTGCAGTCTTTTATCAGATATCTCAGAGTGCAGCCCTTTTTATTCTTGTATTGCCAGCGAGCCTCAACTTTGTGAGCTCCACCACAGCTATCACTGGTGGTGGCCAGACGCTATCCAGTTCTTCTGATCACAAGTTGACGTAGTCACCCGCTTACATGGGTCTCTCTGTCTTGTGGGTTCTCTTTCCCCCTGTCATTTTTTTTGGTCCTTGGTGATCATCCATTCCTGGTAAGTTGGGACCATTTGCTGTACCCTCAGGTGGCAGCTTGGCAGCTTTTAAGACCGTGGACACCACTCACCAACGTGGGCTTCAGAAGGCTCTCTTAGCAAAACACTAGTTGTGCCAACTGGTCTCAGTTTCCCCTGAGAGCATGGTCTCTGGAACCCCACCCCAGCTACTCTGTCCTTCTAATATTGGCTTAAGATGGGAGAAGTAATCATGTTATGTTGAAGTCCAGTTAATACTGATTTTCTTTCGAATATGCGCTATCACCAGTTTCACCGAACCAAATTTCTATCAACTAATCTAAACCGTCCTGCCCTCAACCTCCTTCCTTCCCCACCCTTGCAGCTGTCAAAGTCTTTTCTTCTACGCATGAGTCTGCTTTTAAGTTCTTATCGTAGGGGTCTCATGCAATATTTGCCCTTTTCTCGCTGACTACTTTCACTCAACATAATGTCCTCCAATTGAAACCAGGTTATGAGATGTTTGCTAAAATCATCATTGTTCTTTATCATTTCATAGTGTTAAATTGAGTATATGTACCATAGTTTACCTATCCATTCCTCTGTTGTTGAGCATTTGGTTTGATTCCATCTTTTTGCTATTGTGGACCGTGCTGTGATAAACATTCATGTGCATGTATCAGTTGGTATGAATAGCCTTGATTCTGTAGGATATATTCCAAGCAGTGGAATTACTAGGTTAAATGATATATCTAGATCCAGCTTTTTAAGGAAGTGTCAGATTGCTTTCCAAAGAGGTTGCACCATTTTGCAATCCCACCAACAGTGAAGGAGAGTTCCAATTTCTCCAGAGCCTCTCCAGCATTTGTTGTTTTGCATTTTTTGGATCATGGCAAACCTTGTTGGGGTGAGATGGTATCTCATTGCAGTTTTGATTTGAATTTCTTTAATAGCTAATGATTGTGAGCATGTCCTAATATGTTTTTTGACTGCCTGGATCTCTCTTTAGAGAAGTGTCTGTCCATCTTCTTTGCCCAGTGCTTAATTAGATTATTTATCTTTTTCTTACTGATATTTTGTAATATCTTACAGATTACGGAGATCAGGAGTTGGCCTGACATATAGTTGCCAAATATTTTTTCCCATTCTGTTGGTGGCCTTTTAATTCTAGTAACAAAGACTTTGGATGAGCAAAAGTGTTTGATTCTTAATAGTTCCCATTTATCTATTTTCTCTTCTGTTGTTTGTGGTTTATTTGTCAGATTTTGACATCTGTCTACATTGTGTATTAAAACTTCCATTGTTGTTCCTACTTTTTCCTGGATGAACTTTATTGTTTTAGATTTAATATTTAGGTCTTTTATCCAGTTTGAGTTGTTTTTTGTATAAAGTGTAAGATATGGGTCTTGTTTCAATTTATTGCAGGTGGATATCCAATTTTGCCTGCACCATTTGTTGCAGGGATTGTTTTTTGCCAAGTTTAATGTCTTAGGGCCTTTGTCAAATATCAACTGTTCATAGGCTGATGGTGTCATCTCTGGGGTCTCAATTCTGTTCCACTGATCTATCTGTCTCTTTTTGTACCAACACCGGGCCGTTTTGACTACTGTGGTAGTGTAACAGGTTCTAAAGTCAGGTAGTGAGAGGCCTCCCAGTGTGTTCTTCTTCTTCAGTAGTGCTTTACTTATTCGGGACTTCTTCCCTTTCCAAACAAAGTTGGTAATTTGTTTCTCCATCTCATTAAAAAAATGTCACTGGAATTTGTATTGGGATTGCATTATATAAGTAGATTGCTTTGGGCAAAATAGACATTTTCACCATGTTAAGTCTTCCTACCCATGAACGGGGTAGGTTTACCCACTGATAAAACTCTCTCTTAGTTTCTTTTAGTAAGGGCTTGTAGTTCTCTTTGTAAAGGTCTGTGATTTCTCTGGTTAGATTTATTCCTAGGTACTTTAGGGGCTATGGTAAATGGTATTGATTTGATTATTTCTTCCTTAATAATCTCATTGTTGGTATAAAGGAATCCTGCTGATTTGCTTATGTTTATCTTGTATCCTGAGACTTTGCTGAACTCTTCTATCAGTTTGAATAGTTCACTTATGGATTCTTTAGGATTCTCTCCATATACAATCATATCATCTGCAAATAGGGAAAATTTGACTTCTTTGCAGATGCAGATGCCCTTTATTTCTCAGTCTTGTCTAATTGCTCTGGCTAGAACTTCTAGCACAATATTCAATAGGAGAGGTGAGAGTGGGTGTCCTTGTCTAGTTCCTGTTTTCAAGGGAAATTGTTTCAGTCTCTCTCCATTCAGGATGACGTAGGCAGTTGACTTGGTATAAATGGCCCTTATTGCACTGTGGAATTTGCCATCTATTCCTATTTTGCTGAGAGTTTTTAGCTTGAATGGATGTTGGACTTTATCAAATGCCTTTTCTGCATCAATAGAGAAAATTGAGTGATTCTTGTCTTTTATGTTATTTATGTAGTTGATCACATTAACTGTTTTTCTGATGCTGAACCAGTCTTGCATCCCTGGTATGAATCCAACTTGGTCATGATGGATTATTTTTTAAACATGTTGTTGTATTCTATTGGCAAGAATTTTGTTGAAGATTTTTGCATCTAGATTCATGAGTGCTATCAGTCTGTAGTTCTCATTTTTTGTTGAGTCTTTCCCTGGCTTTGGTATCAGGGTTATGCTGGCTTTATAGAATGAATTTGGGCATATCCTATCCCTTTCTATGCTGTGAAATAGTCTCAGTAGTATTGGAGATAACTCTTCTCTAAAAGCTTGGTAGAATTCTGCAGTGAAGCCTTCTGGGCCCAGGCTTTTTTTCATTGGTAGTTTTTCGATGACTTTTTCAATCTCTTCCGTTGTAATGGGTTTATTAAGTTGTTCTGCTTCACCTTGTAATAATTTGGGGAAGTGATATGAATCAAGGAATTTGTCTTCCTCTAGGTTTTCAAATTTGTTGGAGTACAGTCTTTCATAGTATTCTGTTATGATATTTTTTGTTTCTGTTGGATCTGTTATGACAACTCCCATCTCATTTTTCATTTGGGTTATTTATTTCCTTTCCTGTTTTTCATTAGTAAGTTTAGCCAGTGGTTTGTCAATTTGGTTGATCTTTCAAAAGACCAGCTTTTGGTATTTTCAGTTTTTTTAAATTGTTCTTCTATTCTCTAATTCATTTAGTTCTGCTCCAATCTTTATGATCCATTTTCTTCTGGTTCCTGAGGGGTTCCTCTGTTGTTCTATTTCTACTGTTCAAGCTGTAGGGTTCGGTCTTTGGTTTGGTTTCTTCCTTCCAGATATGTGCATTTATGGAGATAAACTGACCTCTGAGCTCTGCTTTGGCTGTATCCCATAGGTTCTGGTAGGTGTCAGTAACTCTGTCTTCCAAGTCAGAAATTCTTTTTTCCATTTGTTCCATTCTGTTTTCTTGCCTTTGAATGGAAGTTTCTGTGTTTTTGATTTTGTTCTTGATCTGTTGGATTTCAGAGTACTGGTGTTCCATCAGATCAAATAGCTTGCTTAATTTTTCATTTTCCTCGGCTGCATTTTGTATAAGGTCTAGGAGGGCTCTCCATATAATCCTTTTGTTTTCACCTTGTGACAGTTTCAGAAAAGCTTTTTCATCAGGGAACTTGTTAGGTACTTTCTTTTGGGGGACTTCTGAAGCCATGGGTGATTTCATGGTTACTGTTTTCTCCAGCGTTTGTTGCTTTGGGGGCATCCTATGAGTCAATAAAGGCTAGGACAGATGCTGTGAGGATGGATCACAGTTGTTTCTCTAGGCCTTCTTAAAATGAGAGATAAAAAGTGTCTGACAATTTCCAAAGTCAGTCAGGTTTTCAGGTGTATAGGTCCCCCTTCCCAGCTGGCAAAGTAAGCAACTCTATGTCAAACCCCAGATGTTATAAACCAGCTCAAAATACAGAAAGGCTACTACCCTGCTGACCTCTGCTGTCAGGTCCCAGCTGTAGGCTACACTGTGTAGAATACTGCTTTCCTACCAGAAAAGTGCCCTCCTCCAGGCAAGTGCTGCCTCCTGGCCCAGGAATTAGGTCCAGCTGAGGTTTCTGTATGGTTATCTCCAACTCCCAGTGGAACAAGATGGGGTCCCACACAAGCTTGCCACTTGGGTGGGTCAAAAGAGAGGCCAAAGGTACCAAGATGCAAAGTCCACAGCCTCTGTTGCCAGGCCCCAGCCGTAGATGACACTGTGTAAAATACTGCTTTTCTGAAGGAAAAGCACTCTTCCCCAGGCAGACACTGTCTCTAAGCCTGGGAACTAAGTCCACCTGGGGCCTTCGTATGGGTGTCTCTGCCTTCTAATGGAACAAGATGGTGTCCTGCACAAGACTGCCACCACCTTGGTACTGGCCACTATATGGCAGAGGCAGAAAGAAATATCAAAAGTGCTGAGATGCACTTTTGCCACGCTTTCAAAATATGGCAATTTCACTTGCTGATCCCACCAGCAGTACATCTGAGATCAGCAGCTAGTCAAGTAACAGCTCCACCCACCAGCCAAGACAAAGAAAAGAAAACTAAAATGGTGAGTTACCTTCAGTCCATGCAAGCCTGCACTCGCTGTGAGTGGGGTCAGTGAAAGGGAGGAAGTTTTGCCTTCAGTGGTATGAAGTCCAAATTAATAGCCCTATGCCACATCCTAGGGCTCACTAGGTGTCCAGAACACACCATTTAATTATCAGTTCAGGCTTTGGTTTCCAGAGGGATTTAGGGTGACATGTGTTTCGTCCTCTGTCTTGACTCCACCTGCTGAAACATTTTCTTTATGAGCATTTTTCTTTATGCTAATTGACATAGATGTCCCTAAAGAGTATGGTTCCCACTCATCAGCCCCAGCAATTTGATACCTCAAGATGTTTGTATGTGTCTAGGAAATTTCTATGGCTTTGTCTTAGTCAAGTTGTGCTCACTTTTCTTATTCAATGTGTTATCTTTCCCTTCGCCAAAGTTGACATTGGTCCCACTGTCTGGTTATTTCCCCATCTCCCTATCTCCTACCCTCATAACCATCCCCAAAAAATGTATTTTCCTCTGTGTAAGCCTTTTCTTGAGTTCTTATAATAGTGAACTCATGCAACACTTGTCCTTTTGGATTGAGTTATTTCACTAAGTGAAATGCCCTCAATTCATCCATGTTATGAGATATCTTGAGAATTTATCTTGTTACTTATTGTTTCACAGTATTCCGTTGTGTGTGTAATGTATGGTAATTTGTATATACATTCATCTCTTGATAAGCTTTTAAGTTGTTTCTACATTTTTGCTGTTACGAATAAAGCTGCAGTGAACATATATCTAGTTGTGCAATGGTTCTGTTTTCTCTGGGATATATTCCTCTTAGAGTGGGATTTCTTGATTGTATGATATTTCCATCTCTTGCTTTTCTTTTTTTTTTTTTTTTTTTTGCTTTCACTGGTAATCTTTATAAAATTATTCTGTAAATGAAATGATTTAAAAAGTTGTGGGTGTAGGGGAACTGCTACAAGACGTACTTTAGTCCCCATGCTTAATACTCCTGTGTTAGTAAATATCAGAAAAATCGAATTAAGCTTCAGTCTTCTCCTAGTATTGAGTTCATTTGATGAATCTTCATAGCCTTCCTTTCTATGCCCCACTTCAGCGTACAAACAGAAATCAAACTTCTAACAAATTAATTTTTCCCCAATTCAGATTCCAAACTGAACTTTCAGCTTCAGAAAACTATCCAACATTTCATAAATATTGTTACAATATCTTTTAAGCCTTTCCTTAAAGAAAGGAAATAAAGAAACAAGTTTTTCTGCCTTTTATTTAAGCTGACTTTTCTGTTCCCTTGTGGTCCCATTAACTCTATTTCTTTTTATTGTGATTGAGTGAAAGTACACAATCCAAACCAATTTTACATGCCCACCTATATGCAGATCCATCCCTCTACTCACCCAGTGACAGCACATTCCTTCTTTCGACTATGTACTTCTAATATCCTCTTAATCAGCACCTGTACCCTCCTCTTCACCCTCTTTTCTTCCATCTAGAAGGAAAACAGTAGGCTGTCCTATAAGTATATAAAACCATAAAGTACACACATCATATGGTCACACTGTGTCTCCAAGTCCAGTCCATGCTTGCCTGAAGAGTTGACCTCAGGACTGGTTTCTGGCAAGGGCTGGCAGCATGTCTAGAGGTCGTGTTCCCAGGGGACCCTCCAGGCTGTCATACCATCAGCTCAAGTCTTTTAGTAGAGTTCTTGAGGTTTACTCTTCTTTTTCTCATGTTGTCTCAAGAATTCCACATTGTGCCCCCATCACGGCTGCCTTTGGTGGTGTATTAACCTTATTTAACCAAAGATAATTGAGAATCAGTTCTCTGAAGGCTGGGGCATTTGGAATGAGCCTGGAATTTGAGGCCTACCAGAGTCTACCTCCAACTTACTTTTTTGTCTTCTACCACCCTTCGGCTCACTTCATTTTCTAAGTATGAACTGTCTACAGACTATTTTCTAACCTTGGCTCAAGGTTTCGGTCCATCATATTGTTGCTCACATTATTCCCTTCTTTGTAAACACTACCTCCTTCTAGGCTCATTTAAGTCATTGCCCAAGTCGTGCTTTTTTTCCAAGACTCAGTGGACGAGTTCAACTCCCCATGCAGCTTTCCTAACAACAACACTTTGAGCAGCACTACCAAGAACCTTTTACTTGGGAGTCTTTGAAGGCCTCTCATCCATGCCCACTATCTTATCACAAATCTAAAAAGTTCAAGTCCTTTATTCTGGTTGTGCACAGAGAACTTCGGTTCTCATCAGGGTTTGAACTGCTGTCTTTGTTCTGTCTTTCTGGTAAGAATGGAACATCTGTCCAAACTAAGAAAGCTTTCTCTGTATCTGTATACTCTGTGATATGGGAAAATAAAGCCTCTGTTCCTAAGAAAAGCCTGATGGAGCAGAGTCAATCTGTCTGATTTCAGTATGGGTACCACCTGTAACTAAAGATCCACTGGAGTTTTATTGTAATGTTTCCTAGCCAATGTACCAGCTAGACTCCAGAGAAAGTTGACAACTGAATGGATCCATAAAATTATTTTACCATCCTGCAATTAGAGTTCTTTTGCCAAAAATCAGGAAAGCACTAGCTAAGCTCACTTTAATTAAGATGTGCCTGGTAAAGTAAATGTATGTGTTTTATAAAATAAATGCACTTATAGTGTGGTTTTGTATTTGCCTTTAAGAGGTTTTGGAAGTGTCTTTTTCATTGTTGTAGTTATAAAAGCTGTGGAGACCTCAAATTTATAATTTTCTGTGAGAAGTGTCTGATCACTGTGGACTGAATGTTTAACATCTGTGCAAGATTTTGTAAGTTTGGCTACAGGCCACACATTTCAAACAGTTCAACCTCAGGATTGTTTTTTCCTGTAGTGTTGTCTTAGTCAATGTCTCTTTTCTGTAAAACAGTCTTTTCCCGTTGCCTTAATGTCTTGTCATTGTCAATATATCTAATTTTAAGATGTTTCTTGGTTTAACTCTTTGAAACAGACTTGGTTGGAATGTCAGGAAAAGTCTCATATTCAGATCCTCCTTATCAGTGATGAGGGAGAGACTTGCTTGAGCTAAGATAGATAAGAAAGCCAGACTTCACATAGATCTAGGTACACTGTCAATGGTCTAAAAAAAATCCTAACTTTACAGCCCTTAGTTAAAGGCCCCTTACTTGAAGGGACAGTTTTGTCTTAAAGAGAAAGTAAAAACTCCAAAACAGTAAAAGGGAAATTAATGATCTTTTGTCCTCAGAAAGAAGGAGAGGGTAGGGCAGGATCAGCTTCCAGTCATAGCTCAAGGGGGGGTTTTCAAAAACCCTTTATAATTGGGTGGAGACCTTTTTAGGACAAAAAGCAGGTAAGAATTACTACTTTACTTTGATTATCAGAAATTGCCAAGCCGAGTAAGCCAAGTGTCGTTGAGTCAGATCTGACTCTAGAATGCTTAGCCAAGCCAAGTGCCGTCGAGTCGGAAGCAACCTTTATTTCAGCTCAGGATTTTAGGGTAACTGAGTTAATGATGTCTGGTATAATGTAAGTGTATATACTGTTCACTTTTCAAGCAACAAGAATATATGAACTCTATAAGGCTAATGAATGAGTTATTTTTTCTGTTTAAGGAATATACAATAAAAGTTGTTTTCTGGGGGGAGGGAATGTTTATTTGGTCTGGTTAATGGTTTTTTTAATGGTTTGATTCATGAGATTTCTAAGAACATTAAACTTTAGAAAAATTGAGATTTTTGCTGCTAAATTACAAAATTTTCTGACTTCTGAGTGAAATGGTTAGTTTACCCCTTGAAGGCAAAGATTTGATCTCTCAATAGAATACGATTCCTGAGTCAAAATTAAGCCACAAGGTGTGGAAGAAGGTTTTGACACAGTTCTTATTGGGTTACATATTATTTTTTCCTTCTTAAAATTATCTAACAAATGCATATTAAGTCATGATTTTATTATTGGTAGCTGGAGAAAACCTTGGTTACATAGTGATGAGTACTATGTTTTACTGATCACAAAGTCTGCACCTTAAATCCACCAACTGATAGGAGGGCAATTCTATTGTGCCTTATAGGGCCTCTGAATTAAAATCAACTCCACCACTGTGGGATTGATTCAGTTTTAAATTGTTAATTTGACCTGTTGGGAAACAAAAACTGAGCTTGGAAAATGAAGTGCATCAGCTTCAAAAGTGTACCTCAAAGGTTTAAAAAATAGAGTCACACCCCCGTTGTTTTAACTGTGGAGTTGCCACTCCTGAGGGCTTGAAAAAGTATGTGCCTGAAGCCCAAGAAACAGGAGGTACTGTCCTAGTAGGCCTGGAAGGCAGAGCTATAGGACAGGGCCAGGGGGAATTCTATTTGTGATCTGGAGAAGGGTGCCAATTCCTAGAGTCTAGAGAATAGGGCTGTTGTATAAAATGTGATGCGTTCTGTAAAACTACTTGATGTCCTGTGAAGCACCTCTTTTCCTCTTCAGCTAATCCCATTTGTAATGGAAATGTTTTTTTTTTTTTTAGAAAAAACTGGAGATACTAGACAATCAGTTTATTATGAATACTGTTAAAATTTCAACACCAACTGCCCACTCCTCTCCTGAGAAAGGCTCCCCCTTATCCTGCTGAAGGCACCTTAGATAAAATCTCACTATCGCACATCTGATTCAGCCAGGGGATCCAGGATAACAAGGAAGGGCAATACCCTCTTTGACAACTTCCTATTGGCGTAAATTCACAAGGGCAACCAACTAGATATTATTGGGCATGCACAACATTTACCACGTCCAATTTATAAAATTGGAAGAGTTTCAATCCCTTATACAGATGGACCTTAACAAGGAAACAGAATTAATAGCCACCATCTTTGACACTTATAACCCCAACTGGGCCAAGATTCAGGCTTTGTTAAATGTACTTTTCACCAGTGATGAAAGGTGCATGGTGTTGGGTAAAGCAAATGAAGAAGCGAAGAGGCTTCACTCTGAAGGCCCAAATGACACCCCTGACCCAGCAATAGTCATTCCAGTGACCAAGCCTAATTGGGACCCCAATGATGACAGCTTGCCTCTCCTAAACCATTACAAAAGGTGTATTTTAGCAGGTCTCCAAAATGGGGGCCCTAAGCAGAAAAGTTTGAATATGGCTCAAGAAGTATGGTAAAAAGCCACTGAGGATCCTTCCAAGTTCCTGGAAATAATGCCTACTGTAAGTACACTAATATGGACCCCCAAGCACCTGAAAATCAGAGAATGATAAACATGACTTTTACATCCCAAAGCACACCAGACATCTGGAAAAAGCTACAAAAGTTGGGCAGAGTTTTGGGAACAAACCCTGCCCAAGTGGTAGAAATTATACTCAAGGTATTTTAATAACAGGGAATTGAGGAAGACTCAAGCTACCACCACGTTCTTGGAGACAATGTATAGTAAGGGACATAAAGGTACCTGATGGGATCTTGGGGAAGATAAGCCCCAATCAGGAAAAATCAATACACATATTACAAAGAAACAGAGCTCTAGAAAAATGAGTGCTCTAAGAAAAAGGCTGCCAAAACTGGTAGAACAGGCCACCAAATCGTTGAGCTGTCAGAAATAGAAAATGACTGAAGACGCCCAAGTCTACAGCCAGAATTGACTACCAGCACTGTAATTGCTCCCTCAGGAACCTTGGGTAGAATTAAGAGTGGAGACAAATGGTGGATTTCCTAGTGGACATTGGGGCCACATATTTGGTCCTCAATAACCCCCTTTCACAAACACCTACTCAGTTAGTCCAGTGATGGGAATAATGGGACAACTGAAACACAAGTTTTCCTACAGCCCCTTGAAAGTCCGATTGGAGAAAAGCACGTGACTCACCAGTTTCTGTGTACACCAGACTGTCCTGTCCCACTAATAGGAAGGGACTTATTGTCAAAACTTAATGCCAAAATTACCTTCTTCCCTGAGGAGAAGAGCCTCCAGATTAAAGTACCTTACAAAAATGTCTGGTAGCTCCTGATTCAACATCCAGACATAGAGCCTGACTGGACAAGAAAAATCAATCAGAAGCAGATTCCTGAAACTCAAATAGGAAACTACACACAACCTGGAGACCACAGTCACCAGGAGAGGTTGAGAAGATGAACCACACTTTAAAGAGAGAAATCTCCAAGTTATGTCAAGAGACTTATTTAGACTTACTTACATTGGGATCAGGTCTTATCCACTGCCTTGTTTAAAATCCAAATAGTCCCTAGAAGCAGGTTCATACTGAGCCCTTATAAAATTGCTCATGAGAGACCCTTACAGTCTGACTCATACAACTTTCCCCACAGGCAGAAATGACCTTAAAGTTCAGAATTCACCAGTTTTCTCTTGCCAGGTCTTCATTCTCACACTCAGATAAAAACTTGGAGAGGGAGTCCTGAAGAACAGCTGGAAAAGAAGTGGGCCAGCCTGTGAGAAGTCTTCTGACCACCCCTACTGCTGTGAAATTGGCGGGACTGCAGGCCTGGACACATCACACCCAGAGGAAGCCATATCTCTTGGCAGACACAGACACAACACATCCCAACCATGAGTGGTGGACTGCTACTCTCAGAAGAACAGCGAAGATGAGATTCAAGAAATGTCTTCCAGAATCCTCTCTCTCTCGTCCTCAGACTCGGTTTAGTTCTAGGACTTTCACAAGACATTGTCCCTTTCCGATGAAATGAAAATGTTTGGATTTATCTTACAATGTAATGAATGCTTCAGATTTCTGTCCGATGAGAAGTACTTGTGTTGAACAAATTTTTGATTAGTGTATGCACCCCTCTGGAATTGGTTAGACATTTTCCTTGTTCAGATATGTTCAAAAGAACATCACTTATAGGGACATCTGTAACTGGGGACCAGCTAAGGAAAAAAAAGAAGACAAAGAGATGTTCTCAATCCAGCATGAGACTGTCACCTCTAGTGAAAACTGGGTCAGGGTGCCCTTCCTTCTGTTATGATCTTAATAACTGCATCCTCAAATCTAACAGAAGTAACAGTGTCCAATGCTGATGAGCACACTAAGTCACCTAAAGGATGGTTCATCCTGTGTGAAAATCAGGTTCTTCATATTTCCCCACCAACGCTACAGAGGGACCTTGCTCCTTGGAAAGGCTCACCCCATTCCTACCCTAGGTTAGGGACATCCAAACTTTCTTACAGCCTGAACTGTAAGAAAGACTAACGTTTACAAAGATGGCCATAGTGACATACGTCTGTTCAGTCCAGCTAAATACATGTCCCTGTCCCCTTTTGTCATGCCTGCCATGGTGATAGTTTTAAATATTGAAATTAGTAGACTGTCCTGTGCTGCGGCTAAGTCCTTAAATGCCACCCCGTAGGCCAAAAGTGCTTTAAATGCTGAAGTGAGACAAGTCAGAGAGGCAGTTCTGGAATATCGGGCAGCTATAGACTACTTACACCTCATACACAATCATGGATGTAATGATCTTGAGGGAACGTATTCCTTTAACTTGTCTGTTAAGTTCCCAATTGATAGAGAACAAATTAAAAACAATAGGATATTGTGAATAACATCAAACAATGGGAAGGCTTCTTTGGATTGGAGTTTGAGAAATTATTCTCACAGGCCTCCAACCTAGGTTGGCTGCACATATCTGTTTGTTGCTATATACAGTGTGCCCCCGTACTGTAGAGAGCTAGCCCACAATCTGAAATTTGATCCTAGAGTTAATGTTATAAATCAAAGCAGCTATTCTGCATTGAAAACCTATTTCATAGACATGAAATTGATGACTAAGAGTGGGAAATGTTAGTAGATACAGAACTTAACAAAGATCACCTCTGTCTTGCTATCACTTCCCAGACCAGATTGGCAGGCTTCCATTCCTCTCTGTCTCTGAGGTAGTAAATCAAGTATTTCAAACTTTCAGGGAGGTAATGATATTTTCAGTGAGATGTAAAGGAATCTTATGACTCCCTGTGACAAGGTTTAACCTCTTCCAGATGCAAATCCCTTTGTAATCTGGTTATAGAAACTGCTGGAATTGTAACCCAAGTAGGACAGTCTTGGAGAAATTAGTCTCACTGTCTCCCAGATTTGCATGCTTATCTGTTAATAAAGAATTGCTTGATCCTTTCACTGTCTCTGAATTTTGGCTGTAGTGAGACAAAATAACTTGCTTTTGGTTCGGCAATATTTCTATCAACTTTGTTTTGTTCATGGCAGGCTCATTTTGTGTTCTTTTAGAAAATCCTTCCCTGTGCCCCAGGTTATGAATATTCTCTGTTTTAAAATTAAATTCTATGCAATTTTTTGTTTGTCTGTTTATATATATGTAGGTCTTAATTCTACTCAGAATTGATGTCTGTATATGGCATGAGATAGAGATCCTTATTATATTCAATTGTTTCATCTTCATTTACTAAAAATCTACTCTTTACCCATTGTTCTGCAGCACCAACTCAAGTGTCAGTATGTACCTCTACAACATCCGCCACTTCTGCCAACTCTATCACCACCTCTACTACTACCACTACCTCCATGACCACCTCCACCCCTACCACCTCCACCACCTCCACCACCTCATCCACCATCTCCACGAGCACCTCTATCACTTCCACCAGCACCTCCACCACTATAACCTCCACCATTCCCCCACCTCTACCAGCTCCACCACTACGTCCACCACTTCTACTACATTTACTGAGATCTCTGCCTCCACCTCCATTTCTGCCATCACCTACACTACCATCTCTACCTCGACCTATACCACTCTACCACCTCTTCTATCTCCACTACTCCACCACCTCCACCACTCTACTGCCTCATCCACCTCTACCATTCTACCACCTCCACTGCTGTCTCTGCTACTCCAATTGCCTTTACCACCCCATACTGCAGGAGAATTTCTCATACCAGCTCCTCAACCAAGGCAGAAATATTGATGTCCGACTCCACTGTTCCACATTCCGCTCCACGTCATTTATCTTTTTTTAAAATGAGACATTTAAATTCATATTAGCTTTGAAAAATATTCTAGTGATCTATATATTGATTTAATAATGTAAATAAGAGTGTTTAAACCATCTCTTCATAAAGTGTATATATTTTTGAAGTGTACTCTGTAGTTTTGAAAGTTGCTGTGTTGGCTGGCTGGTTGGCTGGCTGGCTGGTCGGCTGGCTGGCCAAAAAAAAAAAATCAAGTCAGGTCAGATCTGACTCAGAGTGACTCTAGAGGTCAGAGTAGAACTGCCCCATAGAGTTTCCAAGGACTACATGGCAGATTTGAATCGCCAACCTTTTTGTTAGCAGATGTAGCACTTAACCCACTATGCCACCAATTGCTTCCAATTTCTGATACACTGAATAAAAATTTCCATTCCAACAGGCTCAACCTTTAGAGGCTATTATGGATTGAATGTATCCCCCAAAAATATAGATCAACATGACTAGGTCGTGAGCCGCAGTACTGTGTGATTGTCTACAATTTTGTTATTTGATGTGATTTTTGTATATGCTGTAAATTCTACCACTGTAATGTTAATAAGGCAGTTATGTTAATAATGAGGTAGAATTCAATCTGCTAGACAGGTTGTATTTTGAGTCAATCTCTTTTGAGATATAAAAGGCAGAAGTGAGCAGAGAGACCCAGTGAAACTCATACCATCAAGAAACTAGAGCTAGGAGAATAGTGAGTCCTTTGAACCCCAGGCCCTGTGCTGAGAAGCTGCTAAACTGGGGAATATTGACAAAAGGATCTCCCCCCAGAGCTGACAGAGAGAAAAAGCCTTCCCCTGGAACTGGCACCCTGAATTCAGACTTCTAACCTTCTAGACTGTGAGAGAATAAATTTCTGTTTGTTCAAGCCATATGTTTATGGTATTCCTTTTGTATCAACACTATATAACTGAGAAAATTTGATCTGATCAAGCTGTTCTCCAGTTCTCTAAAACCTCATCTTTAATCCTTTATTCAGCAACATGAGGGGATTCTTTCTTGTGCCTTTTCCCTCATGGACTCCTTTAGTCCATCTACCCTTTTCTCACTGCTCTGGACATTATAGGATGCTACTGAATTTTACTTTTGTCCTATATCTTTTGTTCGTTCTTGAGACAGTTGTACAGTCACATACAGTTGTAAGAAATAATACCAGAGAATTCCTTATATCCTTTACTCTGCCTCCTCCAATAATAACATCTTATGAAACTATAATAGAGTATCACCACAATGATATTAGCATGGATACATCCCACCAATCTTATGCAAAGCTCTTATACTTACGTTCTTGACGTGTGTGTATTAAGTTCTATAAAATTCCATTACTCTTGTAGTTGTGGGTATATACTTTAGAACAGAGGTGCCTGGCATAGTTAAGATAGCTGGCTTAGGAGAAGGCTCGCTCTTTTTTGTGAAGTTTCTGCTTCTGCATTCCTGAAAAGGTAACTGACCTCTTCACATTCATATGATTGCGGATTTGCCCTGTGACTGGGTAAAACCAGTAGACCCTGGCCCCCTAACAATTGTCTCATTTAACCAACCCGGCTTTTGCCCCAAACCTACTCTTAGCAAACAAGGAAGAGATCAGGAATACATGGAAGGAAAACGAGTTTACCCAGGAGGATACCAAAGTGCCAAAGAAAACAAACCCACTGCCGTGGAGTTGATTCCAATTCTTAGCAACCCTGTAGGACAGAGTTGAACTGAGTTTCCAAGGAGTGCCTGGTAGATTCAACTACTGACCTTTTTGGTTAGCAGAGATAGCATTCGAACATTCACTCTTTTTGATTAGCAAATGTAGCACTTAACCATTACACCACCAGGGTTTCCTATCTATGTGCAGGAGCCCTAAAATCAAAACATTTAATCAAAGCAAAATGGTTGGTTTGGGTTTGAGTTCAGATTCCATCTTGGCTCAGGCTAATGTCTTCAGCAATCAGTGACTCTGGTACAGAGTTAAAAACCTGTGACTAAGAAATTGTTTTCTCTTTGGGTTAAAGGAAGAGAAATGAAGCCATAGATTTAGGTACTTAACAAAGGATTTCCTTTGTAACCATCAAACCCTTAGGCAGACCTAAGCACATAATAAAAGTATTATTTTAAATGTTATTTAAAAAAGAAACCCACTGAGTCAATCCCTGACTCATAGCAATGCTATAGAACAGAGTAGAATTGCTCAACAGAGTTTCCAAGGAGTGCCAAGTGAATTGGAACTGCCAGCCTTGTGGTAGTAGGTATAGCTCTTAACCACTATACACCACTATAGTTTCCAAATGTTACTAAGGGAGAGTCTTTATGCAAGACCTCTATCAGAAGTCCCCTCTCCTAAGCCCTCAGGAAATGTTTAAAATCCCCTGTAAAATCCTCTTATTCATGTATTCAAACTCACCAATTAAAATAGCCCAGAACCAAGTTTCCAACCAATGACCATAAAGCACCCCTATACACACACCTCAGGTTTCCCCATTTCCTAATCTTGTAACTTTCAACTAGAATATTATAGCTTAGTCCTGGCTTCTGCCCTATATCTGTCCCCAAGAAGCAGCTTCCCGTTGGATTTGCTGGTCTTCACTACGTGTAGGCTAACTGCTTCCCATTCAAATATTTCTTATGCTTTCAATAAATCTCTTTGTTTCACTTTAACAGAATCTGAGAGTTTTACCTTAGGACAACCACCACAGTCAAGATCCCTTGTGTTGTCCTATTATGGAACATAACCACCCCTCTTCTCATCTACCTCCCATGTTTCTAAATATTTCAAAAATGTTCAAAAATGGAATCATATAGAATATAACCTTTGGGGATTGGCTTTCTTCACTCAGTATGACTCTCTAGAGATTAATACAAGTCATTGTGTGTGTTGATATTTTGTTCCTTCATATTCCTGAGTGTTATTCCATACTATGGACATACCAGGAAACCTTGGTGGCATAGTGGTTAAGTGCTATGTCTATGGTTAGCAGTCTGAATCTGCCAGTGAAACTGGAGGCTGCAAAACCCTAGGGTGAAGGGTGTTTGAAGCTGAAGGCCACAGAGGTTTTGTTTCAGATTACCCCCAATTTGCAGGAAAAGATATGATTTCCACATTCCACAAGCCCTAGATGGCAATGCTAGCATGGGCTCTCAGAGGCATCACTACAGATTCAGTGAACTACAGACACTAAATGATTCCTTTTGTTTTGATAATTAGACTCTTAATTAATGGCACAAGAATTAACTAGGAGGCTAGTGAAGACAGGGAAGTGACTTGTATTTGTGTATTCTTCTTTTAGATTGCTGGCCAGATGAACTTGAGTGTCACTTCATTTCCCTTGAAGGCCGGTGATGGCCTGCAAGATTGAGAAACAGACTAACTTCACCCAGTTGACTTCCACCCAGATCTGCTTTCCCTAAATTTGAGTGTGGTCTTTCCCTTTAAATACTTTGACTTTGCCTAACAAAGGAAGACAGGCTCTGAGGACCGAATTTCCCCTGTCCCTTACATGCCAGCATGTAATAAACTTCTTGGGCATTTACTTTACCCCTGTCTCTGTATTGTCTTTTGTGGCAGGTGGCCTAAACCCACTTTTTACTGTAACAAATTTGGGGGGCTCATCCAGAATTGCAGCCACTTGGGATTCCATGTCCCCCTAGCACAGCGTAGGATCTATTAAGGAGTGGCCACAAGAGGCCCATTTGCCTTTGAAAAAACACTGGGTCTGTCCCACTCCAGCCATGGCACCACTGGTCCCAAAACTGAAATTTCCAAGTGACCCAAGATGTTTACTGGAGAAAAGGAAAAAAAAAAAATCTTCTAGGGTTTTGTTTGAGTCTGCACCTTTTCACCCTGTTGTGCTCAGAGCACAGTGGGGGCCCCATGCCAGGCCTGAGGTGTTTGGTTGCTTGCCTGGAGGATTCTTGGGGCTTTTGCCTTCAGGTTTTCCCAGGCTCCAAGTTCATGAGCAGCACAGGCTGGGAGGACTAACAGGTTGTTCCCTGTGCTGCCAGTTGCACAGAAATAAAAGTTTTGATCACTCAACCAAATATCTCTATCAGAGCTTGGCTTTTGGGGGCAGGTAATGAGCTATGGAGTTTAGTCCAATAACACCAGGCACTCCTTGCAAACAATATGGATCAGTTCTACTCTGCTCTATAGAGTCACTGTGAGTCAGAATCAACTCGACAGCACAGAGTTTGATTTTTGGTTATGGATATGCCATAGTTGATTTAACTGTTTACCTGCTGACAACATCCTGGCTGAGTCTGGTGTTGACTACTAAAAATAAAGCTTTTCTGAACATACATGCACAGGGTTTTGTGTGACAATAAGTTTTCATTTCTTGAGATAAATGCCTACAAGTACAAATGTTGGGCCATATGGTAGTAGCATGCTTAATCAATAAGAAAAGGTTGTCTGTGCTATCTTACATTCCCACCAGCATTGTATTAAGGATCTGGTTTCTCCTGTTACTGACTTTTGATAACTGTAGATTTCCCTTTTCACTGACTAGTGAAGATAAAAACATCTATAAACATGTTACACTCCTTGAAAACTTCCCTAGCTAAGCAGGTACCACTCAATTTGCAGTCCCTATCTCAAAAGCCCATACACTGCAGTTCTTAAGCAGCCATCTCCAACCAACAAAAGTTGACATAGAGTAGAATCTCTTTCTCATCCTGTGATTAGTAAACCTAAACCAACAAGAGGACAACCTCATGGACTATGGTTAACAGGAATTCATAAATCTTTTAAGTACTTTCTGTTGAAATGAGGCATAAGTGACTCCATTTTGAGGAAGGGTGCAGTAAAAATTCAAGGTATTAAAGAAAGCCCCAGGAAACAACTTAATAGCAGAAAATACCATAAAGTAATCTCCCCTTTGTCTTACAAAACATCTGTCACAAGACAAAGTCTGGGGACAGCCTTGCAAGTGACTCCTAGACCTTGACCACATTTTACAACTAACAGGAATTCCAGGTGGTCTTAACCAATCAATATAAAGGTCAGTTCCCCCTCCCTGCTTTGTAATCTCATGACTTAAATATGCGTGCTGAGGAAGCTTGGGGTCACCCCCTGCTCTGCGTAGTTTGGGATGTGTCCCTGGTGCACCAGTCTTTTTCTTATTGGGCATATTAATAAAATTTTACCTTTAAAGAAATTCCGGGTCACGTCTTGAAATCACGACCCCAACACTTTCAAATAATGAATTAACATTATCTGAATATTCAGATGGTGAATTAACAATTTCTTCCAGAAGAGCAAGTTTTTTGCTCTACTTCATTTTGTTTTCCATGAGGAAATCAACTCTTTATTACAGTAAGAGATGCAGAGTATAAACACCTTTACACGTGGACCCACAATATGTTTATCTCCACACATATTCTAATTAAAAACCTGATTTATCAGCTTAATTATAATCCTTAAAATTAATTATTTCTAACACAATTTTTGCCTGAACTTTCAGATTCTGTTTTATGTTATTAGGCTCCTTTTAATACTAGGAGACATTCTCTCATATTTCCAAATAGCTCAATATTACCCTAGAAATGGAGGTGTACATAACTGAATATATAACCCAATTCCCACCTCGAGTCTGGGGAACCTCTGACTAATATGGATGCTTAAACCCTGTGCCTGAAGCAAGACCAGACAAAGCTGCTGCTCACTCTTTTCAAGAGACCTATGTCCTGCTATTAGCTGTGAATCCCAAAAGGTCTCAGTCTATGGCACTTGGAAGAGTAACTAGAAAACAGTAAGCCGTTGTTACTGGACAGAACGCTTGCTAAAGCTCTCAGAAATCTCAGGTTTTACAGTCACAATTCAACCTACTTTCCCTCCTTTCCTTCATCCTTCAAAGATCTTCCCACTGATCCACTCTTCCAAGACAAATAAGCTCCAGTAGACCACGTCTGCAAACTCTTGCTCTCCTCATATGTCAGCCAAATCTTGACCTTACCAAAATCCCAAGAGGTTCTGAAATCCTTCCCGTGTTAGCTCCAGTGCTCCATAGACCTCAGGATGGGAGGTGTACCTGGGTCTTCATCTGTCCCTGTTTCACAGATTGCCATTCCTCCATCCTCAAGTTGAAAGTTTTGCTTTTTTTCAGATTCTGACCATTCAGCAATGCTACCTCGCGGTTCCACCCCAAGATGTAGACAGGTGGTTTAGGGTCTTTACTCCATCCAGCCACCTCCTCTTCAACATTGTAGTGCTCTGAGTGATTATGAGGCCAACAATCCAGCTAGCTATAGCAAGCTAGGTTGTCAGTGCTTGACCTTGTCTTTTCTTCTCGTGCCCATTATTCTCTCCCTTTTTCTCTCCATACTATGCAGATGCCTAAGCACTTGTTATCACTCTAGAAAGCTCTACTTTGGGAACCCCACACTGACATGTATTTCCCTCTGACCATGCTGACTTAGCCTCTGGAATTACCACTCCATTATTTCCACTATGCCTTTTTTCTTTCTTTCTTTCCTTCTTTCTTTCTTTCTTTCCTTCTTTCTTTCTTTCCTTCTTTCTTTCTTTCTTTCCTTCTTTCTTTCTTTCTTTCCTTCTTTCTTTCTTTCCTTCCTTCTTTCCTGCTTTCTTTCTTTCCTTCCTTCCTTCTTTCTTTCTTTCTTTCTTTTTTTTTGGTAGCCTCATTACTACCTCTAGGCAATAATACCTTTGACTTACTCCACTTTATTAATTTCCTTGCCATTTGATCTCCCTTTTGCTCCATGAAGTTCCATACTTCAATCTCCTCGTGTAACTTCTTCTGTTGTCTCCTTCCCCTATCCTTTCCTCATCTCTAGCTCCCTTTCCTACAGCTAAGCTCTCTTACTATTGTAGGAAATGGCACACTTGCCAATACTGAGCCTCACTGATTTATGGCCTCTGCCCTCACTAGGACCATCAACCCTGACCCCAAAATCTTTATGTCTCCCCCATTTTGTAGTAACACATTCAAATCCCTTCTTCTGGACCAGTTATACACTTATAAAGATTTTGTTAGTGAAATATGGTTTTTAAGTCTTCTTTTTCTCATTTTAAAAAATTTTATTGATCTGGCTATCACTATTTATTGTTTCTTAATATGACTGTGTTATACAAAAACAAGTTAAATTCTCCACAGGTCAATTGTCAATGTTACTGAGAGGTGAAAAACATCTCCCAAGTTCAGATTCTGTATCACATTAATATATTACAATGTAGGCTTGGACATCTAATTTCTGCTTTCTCTGTGAAAAACAAAATGTCAACATAGAAATTGGAAGAGCAAGTAAAAATTTCGGCAAAATCACATGCAAATTCAAAGTGAAAAGACATTCAAAGCATAACAATTATCTTGTGGTTCTTGTCTCTCATTGTCCATTCTGTGGCATCTAAAGACATAATTAACCTTAAGGAGCCTGATAAACTCACGAAGGATGAAAAACAAACCATCAAAGTCACGAAAGTATTTGAAGATAAGTAGCTAAAATACTATTGTAACTAGAGCAACCAAAAGACAAACTATATCTGTAGGAAGAAAAAAAGTATCTTGCCTTCTTCGAGGGTATTGAAAACGTTCACCTGAACTGTTTTAGGGGAGTTCTCCTTTCAAGAAGGATTTTTAAGCCAGAAATTCTATCTGTTCGGGACAGGAGCCAATGCTACAGGCTGGGAATGTGCTGGAATTTTATTTGTACTCCTCCAATGGGTGCAAAATGTGCTTTCAAGGTAGGAACTGGTCTGTCCTGAGTCAAGAGGACAGATCATTCTCACATGGGTAAGGGGACCCAAAGATCAATTCCTTTCTTTGTGTGTCTATGTTAAATCTCTCCAAGGTGTGAGATCTGTATTACCTATGATCGGGAGCACCATCTTTCTTCAAGACTCTCTCCAGCTGTCTTTCCATCAATTCTTAGTTCTGCCTCTGTTCTGAGTTCTTTCCCCCGTTGTCAGCACTGCTGTGTAAGAGCTAGCAACAACAACAAACTAAGTAAAATTTTTTAGTGGGTAAAAGACTTTATCAGTGAGTAAAAAAGATCTTACAGACTGGGGGCAAAATTCTTTGGGAAAACATATCTGATAAGGATCTAATCCCTAAAATATACAGAGAACTTCAGCAACTCAACAAAAGAAAGACAAATAATCCAATCAATAATTGGACAAAGAACATGAACAGATACTCCACCAAAAATGACATTCAAGCAGCCAACAAACACATGAAAGGATGCTCATGATCATTAGCCATTACCCAGAACAAAGCATTGCCATAGAGTTGATTCATAGTGACCCTATATGATAGAGCAGAACTGCCCCATAGGGTTTCTGAGATTATAAAACTTCATGGAAGCAGACTCCTGCAGTTTTCTCCTAGAGAGCAATTGGTATGTTCAAAACCACTAACCTTTTGGTTAACAGGTGAGTGCCTTAGCTACTGTACCACCAGGGCTCCCTTATTAGCCACTGTTGTTAGATGTCATTGAGTGGGTTCTGACTCACAGCAACCCTGTGCACAACAGGACAGAACACTGCCTGATTTTGCACCATGTCCACTATCATTTTTATGCTTAAACCCATTTTTGCAGCCACTGTGTCAATCTACCTCATCAAGTATCATCCTCTCTTTTGCTGAACCTCTACTCTACCAAACATGATGTCCTTCTCCAGGGACTGATCCCTCCTGACAACATGTCCAAAGTATGTAAGACACAGTCTTCACAGTTTTGCTTTCAAGAAGCACTCTTGTTGTACTTCTTCCAGAAGAGATCTGCTGATTCTTTTGGCCATCCATGGTACCTTCCATATTCTCCAACATCACAATTCAAAGGCATCAATTCTTCTTCTGTCTTCTTTGTTCATTGTCCATCTTCTACATGCATATGATGTGACTGAAAATATCACAGCTTGAGTCAGACACGCCTTAGTCTTCAGGGCGACGTCTTTACTTTTTAAGACTTTGAAGAGGTCATTTGCAGCAGCTTTTCCCAACGCAATGTATCTTGTGATTTCTTAACTGCTGTTTTCATGGGCATTGATTGTGGACCCAAGTAAAATGAAATCCTTGATAACCTCAGTCCTTTCTCCATTTATCATGATGTTGATTATTGGTCTAGTTGTAGGGAATTTTGCTTCCTTGATGTTGAGGTGCAATCCATACTGAAAGCTGTGGTCTTTGATCTTCATCAGTAAGTGTTTCCAATCGTCTTCACTTCCAGTCAGTAAGGTGGTGTCATCTGGGCAAAGCAGGTTGTTAATGAGTCTTCGTGCAATCCTGATGCCTCATTCTTCTTCATATAATCTCGCTTCTCAGATTATCTGCTTTGTATACAGATTGAAAATGTATGATGAAAGGATACAGCCCTGATGTACACCTTTCCTGACTTTAAACCATGCAGTGTCCTCTTGGTCTGTTCACACAGCTGTCTCTTGATTCATATACAGATCCCTTAAGAGCAAAACTCAAATGTTCTGGGATTCCCATTCTCCACCATTTGTTACGATCCACACAGCCAAATGCCTCTGCATAGTCAATGAAGCACTGATAAACATCTTTCTTGTACTCTCTGCATTCAACCAAGATCCATCTGACACCAGCATATCCCTGATTTCACATCCTCTTCTGAATCTGGCTTGAATTTCTGGCCGTTCTCGTCAAAATACCGTTGCAGTCACTTTTGAATGATCTTGAGCAAAATTTTACTTGCAAGTGATACTAATGATATTGTTCAGTAATTTCTGCATTCAGTTGGATCATCTTTCTTTGGAATGGGCATAAATGTGGATCTCTTTCAGTCAGTTGTCCAGATAACTGTCCTTTGAATTTCTTGGCATAGACAAGTGAGTACTCATAGTGCTGTATCCATTTGTTGAAATATTTCAGTTGGTATTCCATGAATTCCTGGAGCCTTGTTTTTCACTGATGCCTTCAATGCAACTTCAACTTCTTCCTTCAGTACCATCAGTTCCTGATCATATGCTGTCTCTTCAAATGGCTAAACACTGACCAGTTTATCCTGGCGTAATGACTCTGTGTATTGCTTCTATCTTCTCTTTGGTGCTTCCTGAGTCATTTAATATATTCCCTGTAGAATCCTTCACTATTGCAACTTGAGGCTTGAATTTTTTTCCTCAGATTTTTCAGCTTGGGAAACACAGAATGTGTTCTTCCCTTTTGGTTTTCTATTTCCAGCTTTTGCACAGGTCGTTCTAACACTTTATTTTGTCCTCTTGAGCTGCCCTTTAAAATCTTCTGTTCAGTTTTTTTACTTCATCATTCTTTCCTTTTGCTTTAACTGCTCCTCATTCAAGAACAAGTTTCAGAGTCCCTTCTGACATCCAATTTGGCCTTTTCTTTCTTTCCTGTCTTTTTAATTACCCCTTACTTTCTTCATGGATGATGTCTTTGATGTCATTCCACAATTCATCTGGTCTTCAGTCATTAGTGATCAACACATCAAATCTGTTCTTGAGATGGTCTCTAAACTCAGGTAGAATATATTCAAGGTCATACTTTGACTTTTGTGGACTTGTTCTAATTTTCCTCAGTTTCAATTTGAATTCACATATGAGTAATCGATGGTCTGTGCTGCAGTTAGCACCTAGTCTTGTTCTGACTGCTGATATGGAGTTTTTCCAAAAATGTAGTCAATTTGATTCCCGTATATTCCATCTAGTGAGGTCCATGTGCGTACAGTTGCCGTTTATGTTGATTAAAAAAGATATGCAATGAAGAAGTCATTAGTCTTCCAAATTCTACCACATGATCTTTAGCATCAATTCTATCACCAAGGCCATATTTTTTCAATTGCCAAGCCTTCTTTTTTGTTTCCAACTTTTCCATTCCAACCACCAATAATCATCAGTGCATCTTGATTGCATGTTTGACTAATTTTGGACTGCAGAAACTGGCAAAAATCTTCAATTTCTCCATCTTTGGCTTTAGTAGTTGGTGAGTAAATTTGCACAGTAGTTGTATTAACTGAGCTTCCTAGTATGCTTATGGATATTATTCTATCACCGACAGCATTGTACTTCTGCTGCTACATAAGGTTTTCACTGGCTAATTCTTTTCAGAAGTAGACTGCCAGGTCCTTCTTCCTAGTCTGTCTTAGTCTGGAAGCTCAGCTGAAACGTGTCCACCATGGGTGACCCTGCTGGTATGTAAATACCAGTGGTATAGCTTCTAACATCACAGCAACACACAAGCCCCACAGTACGACAAACTGACAGACAAGCAGGGGTCATAAGCCACGAGACACATGCGAGTGAAAACTGCAATAAGACACCATTTCCTATAAAAATGCACAGAATGAAAAAGAAAACAGCAAGCATTTGGTAAGGTTGTTGGGATATTGGGACCCTTATCCACTACTAGTAGGATTGTAAAGTGGTACAAACACTATAGAATAGGGTGTGGTGCCTCCTCAAAAGACTAGAAATAGAAATACCTTATGATTCAGCAATTCTACTAGGTATATATTCTAGAGGTCTACTGGCAGTGAAACAAATAGACATGCACACCTATGTTTGTTGCAGCATCATGCACAGTAGCAAAAATACGGAAACAACCTAACAGAGCATCAATGCAAAAGTAAATTGTGTAGTATCATATAATGGAATACTGCACAGCTATAAAGAATAATGATATGTTCTTGAAACATCTTATGACATGGATGAAGCTGGAGGACATTATACTGAGGGAAATAATCACAAAAGGACAAATATACTTTGATTTCACTTTTATAAAAAGACAAGTATATATACAGAAAGCAACATACTTTGGTGATTACCCAGGATGAGAAGGTGAGGGAGCAGGGATCACTTCCTAGATAGCAGACACTTGTTATTTCTGGTGATGAGAAAGACAATACTGAACTTGGGGTAAAGTCTACACAAGCTGACCAAGTAAATGATGACACTAAGAAGTACACAGCAATAATGGATTTTCTGGTAAATGCTATAACACATGCAATAACAATTATAATCGGTGTACATGTATGTGATCACATAGGTAGATATGTATCCATATAGATAGATACAGGTATAGATACAAAGTTACAGATACGCCACCCACTTTATGGATAGATAGGTAAATAGATAGATGCTAGGTATGGATAAGTAACTGAGACAGACAGATACATAGTGTCTTAGTCATCTGGTACTACTCTAACAGAAATACCACGAGTAGACGGCTTTAACAAAGAAAAGTTTATTCTTACAAAGTCCAGTAGGCTACAAGTCCAAATTCGTGATGTCTGCTCCAGTGGAAAGGCTTTCCCTCTTTGTCAGCTCTGGGGGAAGGCTCTTGTGGATCAACCTTTGGTCAGGGACTAACTTGGTGCAGAAACCTGAGGTCTGAAGGATGCAATCTTCTCCCGTTGCTGCCTTGTTGGTGGCATAAGGTGCCCACTTCCAGCTTGCTTTCTTTTCTTTTTATCTCTTACAGAATAAAAAGATAAAAGGTGGTGCAAGCCACATTCCACAGAAACTCTCTCCACATTGGAGCAGGGAGGTGGTCTTACGAAGAGTTTTACAGCCCACTCAAATCGTCCCCAACATAATCCACTCTGTTAACCACAGGCAGAAATCAGAATTTACAGCCTAAGAAAATCACAAAATGGAGGGCAATCACAGAATGCAAGAAATTGTGGCCCAGCCGAAATACTACACGTGTTTTTAGGGGGACGCAATTCAATCCATGACAAATGGTAGTGTCTTGGTCATACAGTGCTTGCCTATTTAAAATGCATCTCTAAGGGCAAATTCTGATCTAAAGGATTTAAGGCCCTGGGGTTCTGGAACAGGGACTCAGGGGTGAGAGGGCCTGAGTCAGGAGTCACAGCCCAACCGGGAGAGGAAAGCCTGGGGAATTACAGCCTGTCCTAAAATACCAGAGGCCTGAGGGCTTCCAATCTGAAGAGTCATAGCCTAGTTACAAGCACCCGGAGCCTGGAAGCCTGGCACAAGAGAAACTGCTGCACAAATGCTTCCTGTGAGCAGTTTGACCCCAGAGAAAGGAGAGCCCCTCCTCTCAACTTCAGAATTTGCTTATCTTTATCTTTGTAACCGTGTTAATACCAGTTAGAAGGTAACGTGATAATTTGTAAAACTACTATGCCAGTAAAATTGCAATATGAAAATCTGTAAACTTGTAGTCGCCAATTGGAAGAATGTATGAAAATTCCTTTGTTTGAGAAAACATATAAATAGGTATGTTTGATAACAGAATGGTGTGCGCCGCTGTTTCTCGGACTTGACCGCAGCATCGCCATCAATACATCCCCCTCCACTTAAAGGCAAAATGGTGTTTGAGGTGTTTGCTGCTCTGCGGGCTGAGCTTGTCTTTCACCTGCAACACAATGATGAAGCAGGAGACTAGGAGAGGAAAAGCAGGTGAAATGAGGGAGAAGCTTTAGACACCCCAATTTTAAACAGGAAAATTAAAATGGACAGCCAGGGTTAAACCTTTTTGCTTGTCTTTTCTCCTGTCTTAAAGATTGCTGATAGTCCTCACCTCAGCCCTGGGCTGGGCTGAGGAGGTCACCCATTAACTGACAAGAACCACCGAGATAACAGTCTTTGTAGCATTTTACATCTTCTTTACGTGTGTCAGAGAAATGGAGACACAGAGAAGACAGGAGGGACTGCTTCTCCAAGAGAAGTCCTAGAGTGTCTAGGTCCTGACCTTTGATACGCAGATTCCGCCAACCTGCTCTCAGGACAGAGTGCCCCTCCCAGCTGCCCCCATTGTTCTCCTGAGACCACTGTGCCTGAGAGGCCTCTGTGCCTGAGAGACCTCTGTGCCTGAGAGACCTCTGTGCCTGAGAGACCTTTGTGCCTGAGAGACCTCTGTGTACAGCGTGTCCTTTTTTCCCTACATAAACCCAGTTTGGCCTGACCAATTTGGACAGCGGCACTTGGCTTGGCTTGGCTGGAGATTTCAACACGTCTGTCCCCCATATTCTTGCCAGCAGAACACAGTTAGTAAACTTTTTTGATCCCTCACCCCAAATACCTGTTTTAGAGATTGGCCTTGGGGGTCTGGTAAGGAGAACCTGAAGTATTGTCCAATAACACAGGTAGGAGGACTGTAGGAGTATGGGCAGTGGCTATTAGGACGCAGTGCTGTAAGCTGTCTCCTGTGCTGGGAGATCATTCCACCCTGTTACTTCCATTGCCTCTGTTGCCAAAATTGAAGTCCAGTTTGTACCACGTGTCACTAGCTGAAAATTCAGAGACAGTGTGGGGTTCAAGGAATAATTTATTGGCAGATCTGCTAGCAGTCTGGGAGACAACGAGCCAAAAGCTGTCCTGCTTGGGTTACATCTCTAGTGATTTTCATAGCCAGGCTTCAAGGGTAGGAGGCTTGTCACAGAACAACAGTCAGGAGTCATAAGATTTCATTACATCATAAGGTTTCATTATATCTAATTACCCAAAAGTTTGTCAAGGACAATCAAAGCAAACCCAAAAGTTTGTCACAGGATAATCAAACAGAGTAAACTATCCAAAAATTTTTACCTCTCTCTGAAGTCTTAATCAACTCTATATCCTCAGAGACAGGGAGAGCAAGAGACGGGGAGAGGAATGCAGACCTGTTACTCTGATTATTAAGGCAGAAAATAGAATGTAACGTAATAACCTAAGCAACTTTTACTAGACCTTTATGTTTACCATCACCTCCATGTGTCCACAAAACATTCTGTGAGTTTTGTTCTGTGGATCGAGGGAATGTGGCTGTTTGAACACTGGGAGGAGAAAGGGCATGGACTGGACAGACGTGCAGTGACAACACGAGACAGTTACAACATGACCAGAGATGGAAGGCAAACAACAGGAAGCAATTTGAGGCAAGAAGGGGTAAGTTACAACCAGGAGGTAAACCCAAGCACAAATTAGATCCTTAGAGACCCTCTTTGGGAACGGGACTGAACTGGCTGTAATCATGTAGGATAAAGGCTCAACTGTTCGGTTTAGATATTCAAGAGGACAGTGACACCCAAGGGCTAGAGAGTATGACAGAGACACAAATGGACAAATGAAGCACACGTTTTTAGGGAGCAGACCAACAACAAATTAAAATTGATCACCAAATCTTCAGAATAAAAGCAAAAAATCTAAGCCTATTTTCATATGTGCAAATGGAAAATAAGATTTTTAGAACTGAATTTTCTCTAAAGCAATAAGACTATGCCCCAATTCCCTACAATAAGAGAGTTCCTCAAAGTTATTGTTTCACTAGAGTACAATATATGTCAATAGGATTATGGCTAAAATCCCCATTTAGACTTCATTTTCATTTGGCATTAATGACTATGGCAATAAGATGTATCCTATAACTTGAAAAGATTGGGATTAGTCATCTTTCATTGTTTTATTAACTTATCCAGATGCTATGTGAAAATAGGAAACTGACTGACATTTTTCTTATCTCCTCCTAACCCAGAATTGCCCAAGGAAAGGAGTGATTGACTTGGAAAGGATGATTTAAATAATGTATAATAAGCTAACTGAGTAACCCCCAGGACTCTTGGTAGTTCACCAAATGTCCTCTTAAAGCAGAAGGCTGAGAGTCTGAAAACCCAATTGTTTCAAAATAAATAAATAAGAAAAACAGGAGAAAAAGAGAGAAGCAATTAGAGGCAACCGTGCTTTTCCAGAAGGCAACGTGAATGCCTGAGTAAACAGACACTCACTATAATGTTCCCGAGTGTTTGTTTGGAAAGGATCCACACGGCTAACAAAACGGTGCTGAATGTTCATTGGGAAAAATCTTTTAAACAGGAAAAGAACATGAAGGACAGTTGATCTCAGATTTTAAATTTAAACAAATGGCCACACCAGTTTTTTAATTTGCTTCTAAATACTGTGTCATGGATTGAATTATGTCCCCCCAAAAATGTGTGCAGCGGTTTGGATGGGCCATGATTTCCAGTGTTTTGTTCTTGTCCTCTAATTCATGGCTTTCCTATGCTGTAAATCCTAATCTCTGCTTGTGGTTAATAGGTTGAATTATGTTAAAAAGAAGATTGGGTGAGACTGTAACACCCTTTCTAAAGTCGCCTCCCTGCTCCAATGTAAAGGCAGTTTCCCTAGAGCGAGGATCACACCCCCTTTTATCCTTTTATACTACATGAAATAAAAGTAAAAGGAAGCAAACAGAGGGTTGGGGACCTCATGCCATCAAGAAAGCAGCACTAGAAGCAGGGCGCATCCTTCAGACCTGAAATTCCTTCACCAAGATGCTCTCTGACCAATGAAAGACTGATGCAGCGCAAGGACCTTCCTCCAGAGACAAGAATAAACTTTTCCTTGTTAAAGCCACCCACTCATGGTATTTCTGTTAGAACAGCACCAGGTAACTAAGACACACTGCTTCACACGGTCCTCGAGGGCTCTAGTCTTTTGTCTCGCCACCTTTACCTCTGCCATGCTGAAGACAAGTGTGTTAAGGATCCCTTTGTCCAAGCTCTTTGACAAAGTCGTCTAAATTGAATTCCTTCAAATCACCAAGTCTTCTGTCTCTATTCAATATTTTCTAAAATTATCCTTCTCTAATGCAGCTGTGAAATCCCTCTGTAGGACATCTGTACTGACTGTATACCACCAGTAGTAGAAAAAAGGTATCTTTACTCTCTTTTTGCATAAGAGGTTTAGTATAGCTCTGATGATTTTTTTCACTCCTAGGTACCAAATAAAAGCAAAAATAACTGGATCTCATCTATGGGATCATTCAAATGAGAGTATTTTGAGTTTTTTAAATCTGTAATCCCTTTAATGAACATAAATATTGCACACACACACACTTCCTCTCAACTCCCTCGGTTAAGGTCACTGTGTATTGTTGGAAAGATGTTATCTGGAAAACTTAAAGACAAACTTTTAGTCCAACACCATGGAGGTTCTGGCTCCTCCAACCCTCCACATCTAAGAGTGGCAGTTGTTACCCACAATCTACTCGCCTTCCACAAAGAAATCATGAAAGACAGTGCATGCATACTAAGGAGAAAGAGCAAAAGGAATCATGATTTAAATACCCATCTCAGGCATGCTGTGCCTATATTATCAAGCTTGGAATGGTTTTATAGATTTAATTAGCAATGCTAGGAATTAAAAAAATCATGTCAGAACTACATTAAACCTCTTATGCAAAAAGACCATAAAGGCACCTTTTTTCCACCACTAGTGGTATACGGTCAGTGCAGACATTGTATAGAAAATTTGGGGTAGCTGTGTTGGAGAAGTAGTCATGGAGCAGCCAATAACCAAATACAAAGTTATGTAGTCATAAATCTTTTAACCTGACTTTTCTGGCCTTGATTATAAAACCAAACCCACTGCTTTTGAGTTGATTCCAACTTACAGAGACACTATTGGACAGAGCAGAACAGCTCCATAGAATTTCCAGGGAGCACTTGGTGGATGCAGGCTGCCAAACTCTTGGTCAGCTGACCACCAAGTTTTCCACCTTGGTTATATGGCTCCAAAATTAACTCAGCAGTGATTGATTTTAATTTCTCTTCTTGTCCTTCTCAACATAATTCTCAACTAGGATAAAAAGTATTCAAACAATTCAAAAGAAATTGAATTAGCCTCATGGGATGCCCAGTTTATCAGTGTGTGTAAAGTATAATGGACCAGTTTTTAGTTAGGGTTGGAGCTACAATTATTTTTTTTGTTTGTTTGGGAGTGTGAGGAAGGTAAACTTAGCAGAGTATAACTTAAGGTCCTATGTATAAATAAGGAAACCCTGGTGGTGTAGTGATTCAGTGCTACATCTGCTAACCAAAAGGTCGGCAGTCTGAATCTGCCAGAAACTCCTTGGAAACTCTGTGGTGCAGTTCTACCCTGTCCTATGGGGTCGCAACGAGTTCGAATCAACTTGACAGCAGTGCTAGATTGGCACAAATTTAAATAAATATATAACTACATTAAGTGAAAGAAGATTTAAACAAACCAGAATTCATACAAGGCTGGTGGAAAATGAATTGGTACATCTACTTTGGAAAACATTTCAGAAAAATTGCTGAAGTTGAACATAAACTTATGCTACAACCCAGCAGTGCCATTTCTGGGTTTCTGTTCTCAAACAACAGGTCTTAAAATTGAGTCTGTGTGCTCCTGCGGTCCCTGGATACTCCTCCAAGTGGTCCACAAGTCAATACTGTTTTAATTCTAAAACTAAGACATTTAAGAAAAAAGTGTAATGATTCAAAGACAGGGTAAGAGAGACATGAAATCCTGAGCTGGTGAAGTGACTTACACAATGTATCTCATCATCGGAATGCTGAAAAGTGCTGGTTTCCTTTGCTGGGCTCCATTTCTGGTTTCCTTGAGAACAGTCTGGTGTCCTGTTTTACAGATCAAGCGAGATGGTTTAGATCACACTGAACAAATGAAATTAACTCCGAGGAAGGAATGCAAACTCATTCTGTCTAATTACTAAGAACATTTTGAGCAAGTAGCTTTTGCAGTTCCTGGTATTGGCCTCTTTATTCTTTGGAGAAAACAAATATCAGAACAATAATGACCTGCACTTGAATCTCTGTTGATGGAACAGAGTGCGTCTGCTCACCTATCATATCCTGTGTCTTCAGAGCAAAGTGCAAGGAAAACCAACTGAGATAGCCCCGATTTGGAGGGTCCCCCACTTTGAGCAGAACCAGAAATAAAGTGATTTCCTGACACTATTTGAGGTGAGACTACAATGGCTCCTGAACTAAAAACCTTTTCTACAAACGCATCAAATTACCATTTACCTTCTTTCTGCCAGACAAATCCTTGGGATATAAAGGTCTGGGCAGCATCAGACAGATAGGAGGTGACAGAGCAGGTTGGGGTGCACGGCCAGGGCAGCCCCCGGATCACCCAGAGACAGTACAACCCATGTGAGCACCAGCCTGCAGAACTGAGCACAGCCAAGGACCATCCTCCACAGACCCCTAGTGCCTTTCTGGTCCTTTCTCAGAAGGCAGATGCTTAGACCCCTGGAAGTTCATGGTCCCCAGCACTGGGACACTGTTTTCATAGCCCTCAGCTACTCTTTTGTTCTCTTTTGTCATTTGCCTTTGTAAGCTGTGCTACGTCCTGTTCAAAAAGAGCTACCTTCTACAGAGCTGAAATGAGTAAAGGAAGAACGGAAAAAGAAAAGGCAAGAATTCATAAGTGTTGCCTAGCAGCAGAGAATCAAAACAAGCCAATGCAATTAGAATAAATTAGCAGGGAGGAAGAAAAGAGTTCTTCTCCAGAGATCATCAAGATGTATTACTGATTTGAAATGGGTTAGAGGTAGATGGGCTTCAAAGCAGAGGGCGGAATAAAATGGCTAATAGAAGTTCAGTTCACAGCTTTACGACAAAGAGTACAGTTTTACCTCCTGTGTAAGTGGTTCAGACTTTCAGCCTTTCGAGCCCATATTTCCCGTGAGCTGGGAATACTACTGTTACTGAGGATGATATGTGTTTGGTTACGCTCGAAGCAATCTGGAAAATGTCAGAGCTACTGGAAATTAATGGATTCTGTGGCACATTGCATGTGGTACCAAGCTCTTTTTCAAGTAGTGGTACCAGTTACCATCCAGACAATTCCAACTCATGGCCACCCTGTGTCTGTCAGAGTAGAACTGTGCTCAGCAGGGTTTTCCATGCTTGATTTTTCAGAAGTGAGTCACCAGGCCTTTTTTGTGAAGCAACTCTGGGTGACTGTGAACCTCCAATCTTTTGGTTAGCACTGAGCACAGTAACTATTTGGATAGTCCAGGGATTGCCAAGCTGTGTTCTAAGGTCCTCTGAATATTACCTGACGTTTTCCTGACAACAGCCCCATGAGCTGCCTACCATTATTATCACCATTTTACAGAAGAACAAGCAGAGGCACAGAAAGTTTAAGTAACTGGCCCAAGGTCACAGAGCTAGTGAGTTGCAGAGCCGAGATTTGAATTCAGGTCACTGAGTTCCAAGGTCTAGGCTCTCACTACTATCAGTTTGAAAAAAGAACAAAAGTCTTACCCAGTGTTGGTGAGGATAGGGGAAGCGTTCTCTCAGGCAACATTGAAGGTAGGATACCTGGATACAAATAAGCATGCTGACTGCCTGAATGGTGTGGCCTTTGGGACATTGGGGTTCCTGTTGAATGCAAACACACTGGTCATTCCTGTGAATGTGCTGCCTCTTATGCCTGTTAGGGTAACCAGGGAGGAAATCCTGGCTCACAGCAAATGGAACATACCAACCATGTCTCTCTTGGTTGATCAACCCAATCCTAATTCCTGATAATGCAGAGTTCTTTCCCTTTCCACTGTTAAGACATGGGAATGACCCCTTACCCTCTAACCAGGCCCATTAAACACAGCCATCCATTGACTCACCTCCCTTCTAAGAGCCCATGGAAAGCCCCACAGATTTCAAGTCTTCTCCCTCAGTGAATCTCAGTCTCTTAGCTTTAATAGTTCAATTTTCTGTGTGTGTTTCCATGATCTTTTTTGGAAGAAAGATGGATTTGGACTCCCTTACCTGGCTTTTACAATCTCTGTTGTTGTTCCTACCTCTGTAGTATGCACACACATACACACATATAAATCCCAAATCTACTTGGTCACTTGATTACAGCAGTTCCGCAGCTGAGCAGGACACAGCCATCCACACTTTCAGTCCTCCCCTCCTCTATCTGGGGTCACGCAGACCCTCCTGAGGGAGGAGATGAGACAACCACACAGAAACTAGAGATGCTCCATAAACATCCCACCTGTCAAGGAGTGGGTAAAATGGACTGTTTTTATTTTGATGTTAGATATTCTTACCAGAAATAATATGTGCTTATTGACTGGTCTTAATCTATCTGTATTATTTACCAACACAAATAGCTTGCTTTTTGGGGATTATTTACTTCTGAGAGCTGACCAACTAGGAGTTAGAAGACTCTGAGTCAGAATCATGGGCCAGAACCAACAATTCACCCAGAAGCCTGCAGCTTGGAAGCTGGAAGCTTGGAAGTAGACTATCATCTTACCTATCATTCTATCTTCCACAAGTAATGTAACAGAACAGGGATATGGCTCAGCCACATCATGTTCCCAGCTCTTCCTCCACTGTGAAGACTGACTTGACAATTCAATGTTTACTTTCAACACACCTTTGAAAACTGTAAAAGCTACATTCCCCAATACTTTCAGTTTGTCCAGATGTGCTCATAAAAGCCTGACGGAAGAGCACAGTGTGTTTTCCTTGTCTTGATCTTTGTTAGAGAAGCAGTGATTTCTCATGTGGGTCAAGGTTCCAGAGCTGTGGGAAAATATGTTAACTCTCTTGACATGACCACAGCCATCTTGGCGGCCACACTGTTGTTTTCTTCAACTTTATATAACCTTTTGTACTGAGAGCATGATGATCAATTCTCTTGACTTTACCTTGTATCCAGTAACTGAGGAGTAATGTGGAAACACATCCAGGTAACGAGATTAAGGCACGCAGGGAAGCAGGAAACTGTGGCCCGGGCATGCAGAACAATGGGTAGCAGAAAACCATTCCCACCTTAGCAACTAGCTAGGTAACTGGATGTTTCCAACTCCTTGGTTTCCAGGATACTAACTGTTCTCAGTGAACAGTGTAACCTGATTCTCGGCTCTCGGCACAGGGACCATTAGTCCCCTGGTCCCACTTTTGTCTGTCTGTCTTTTCCTTAACCTCGGAGTGGCTCCCTCCTCTGCCCATGTTCATCAGAGGACTTTCTGACTCCAACACAGAAAAACAAACCTGCTACTGGAAATGACATTCCACAATGTTCACCCATTACTTCATGGCCCGAACAAGGTCACTGATACAAAACACCAGAAACCCATTTGCATTCATGGAAAGCTTAAGAATTCATTCCTGTTTTGTTCACCTAAAATATCATACCAACCTTACTTGCTAGTTGTAGTGTAGAACTGGATAATGGCAGGTGTTAAGGATTAAACTGTGTCCCCCCAAAAAATGCATCAACTTGGCTAGGTCATGATTTCCAATACTGTGTGATAGTCCACCATTTTATGATCTGATGTAATTTTCCTATGTGCCGTAAAGCCTAACCTCAATGATTTAATGAGGCAGGACAAGAGACAGTTATGTAAACGAGGTAGGACTTAATCTGCAGGTTTAGGACACAACCTCGAGTCAATATCTTTTGCAAGACAAAAACAGAGAAGTGAGCAGAGAAAAGAGGGACTTCATGCCATCAAGAAAGAAGAGCACATTCTTTGGACCCACAGTCCTTGTGCTGAGAAAATCCTAGACTCATGGGAAGATTAATGTCAAGGACCTTCCCCTACAGTCAACAAAGAGAGAAAGCCTTCCCATGGAGCTGAATTTGGATTTATAACCTGCTAACAGTGAAAAAATAAACTTATGTTTGATAAGGCCATTCATGTGTGGTATTTCTGTTAAAGCATCACTAGATAACTAATACAGCAGGTAACTAGGTAACACAACTTCTCAGTTTGAAATTTTAGGTCATGAGAAAGTATGGAATAGACAGATACTGGCCTGGTATAATGAAAGTCAGGGAGCACTTCAAGACAATGGCTCTGAAATTTTATCCTAGCCAGAATATGTGTAGTATAAGTGCAGAGGGCTATCCAATCTCATCAAGCCTCTCTCTATAGGGAATGATCTCAGAGAACTCATTTCCTGTTATGAGAGTAACTGAACACTAGCAATGCTAGCTCTTAACTAAAATACACAATCTTATTTCATCTTCATATCTATGTAGATTTTATTAATACTATCCTACTGATAGAAAACCACCACCCGTCTGTCATTTCACTGTATGTTGCTGTGATGCTGGAAGGTATGCCATCAGTATTTCAAATACTGGGAGGTCACTCATGGTAGACAGTTTTGATGGAGTCTGTAGTGTAAATCAGACTAGGAAGAAAAGTCTGGTGATCTACATCTGAAAATTTGAAAAAAGAAAACAACCCATTGACATCAAGTCAATTTCAACTTACAGTGACACTATAGAACAGAGAACTTTCCCATAGGAGTGCCTAAATAACCGTATGGATAACAGTAGAATATAGTGTGATATAACACTGGAAGATGAGCCACTAGGTTGGAAGACACTAAAACTACACAGCAGTTGCAACAATGGGCTTGAGTGTTCAAACAATTGTGAAGACGGCACTGGACTGGTAACATTTGTACTATTGTATGTGGTATCATGAAGTCAGTGGCAACTAGCAACAACACTGACAGAAAAATTCAGTTCCAAAAAGTATTGTGCTTTTGGAAGTACAACTCAGCACTGTGAGCCTTTGGTATAACACAAGTTGCCTCTGGTAAGTGGACATCCCACAGACCCAGGGATCTCCTGCTGTGTATGGTTGGGAAAAAAGCAAATTACTCCCCATCTCCTGACTACTTAAAGGAGAGGCTGAGTTAATCCTAAAGTTTGCTTATTTTTGTTACCTGATTTGGGTCCATGCCCTGGAGCAGTTGAGCCAATAAAACATACTCCAAGTTAGAAAGAGGAAGAAGGTTTATTAGGAGGTATGATACCACTGGAGACTCAACAACAGCGCAGACTGTTCTCCATGGAGTCTCAAAAGACAATTTTTACATCAGAGTTTATATATCATTTCAGCAAGAAATACTTCATGTTTTTAAGCATGTAGCCCACAAACAACTGTATACACCGCAAAATAGTCACAAGAAACTCTTATAAAACTACAGATATGCACGTCAGACACCTAGGCTTTAATCTGCGTGTTTGCAACAGGCAAAGACAAAACTTACACAAAAATTCCTCAGCTATTGAAACTAGCCTGCGAAGTTTACTCTGAGATAAGGAGCAAAAAAGAAAGTTGTGGATACACAAAATGCCAGGCAGCTTTCCTAGCTGCTGTTTTCCAGGCTGAAAGACATGTCTCAGGAGAGCAAAAAAGGGGAGGGAAACCAAGGTCACAGAATCTGAGGGGTCTCTGCTCCCCTTCAGAAAGAGGCCAGTGCAGAGGCCAGAGTAGCTGGCGCAGTAAAAAAACACTTAACAGATTACTTAGAGTATCATTATGGCATTAGTTATATGAAGCTCCCAGTTACACATTCTGAAAAGAGGGAAACATGTTGCAAGCTAGTCGGGTTACATTTTCCACTGCTCAGCCTTCCTGCCACCTGCCAGTCACCCCTGAATGCAGTTGTTTCCTTACCTGAAGGCATTCAGGGCACCTGAAGCAGCTCAAGGCAGCCTGACCCCTTCAGTCCTTCCCTCCACAGTGGCACCTGAGTCTTTTTAAGAGCCCCAATCAGGGACCCTCTCGTGCTATGATGAGCTTTGTGCACATCTACCTGGGCAGTCCCAGGGATGGGACCCTGGAGCACTTTCTCTCCACTTAAATATCCCATGGAGGAGGTTTTTCCCTAGTTGCCTTTCTCTTTTGCCAGGCTTTTTTTTTTTTTTTTTTTTTTTCTGACTGCAAAGTTAATTCTGTCTCATTAGAGGAAATCTGGAGAATGCATAAATGTATAGATAAGAAATTAAAATTACTCATGGTCCCTCCCTGCGGAGGTAAATGTTATTGAATAACATTGTCATCTATTCCCCACTAGATTTTTTTACTGCACATTTTTCCATTCCTGTGTAAATTATTTACAGTGACACTAAGCATCTACTGCTTAGCAGGTGCTGGACATGGGGCAGATCACAGACATCCTCTGCCCTCAGGAGCGCACAGCCCTAGGGAGGCAAGTGGCAAACAAACAAACCCCAAAAAAGTGTAATTATAAATTGTTGTCTTGGGGTTCTCTAGAGAAACAGTGCCAGGTTCTCTAGAGAAACAGAGCCAATGATATATATATATTTGTATGTATACCTATACATATATGTATAGGTATACACATACGTATATGTATATGCATAGTAGTGGTCTCCAGAAGGAAAGTGAGAAGCAGGAGCACACAGAGCACTTTAGGTGCCCTGGAGAAGCTCTTGGGATGGGCACCTAAAGGGGGCTGATGCCTCTCAGCTCTGGACTTTCCTCCAGTAAAGCAAGGCATCACAGAATGACATGCCCAGATCTAGGGATCTCTAAGTTTGTCTGAACAAGTCTCCACAAGAGTGACTGAAGAGAGAACCAGGAAATGGGTTGATGAAGAGGAGAATCTAATTCAAGATTCATTTTATGATAAAATAATGGCAATGTATGAGTTTATAAAGAAGGAAATATGAGTTCCAACACTCCTATTAAGTCTTAGTTAAAATTACCAAAACCAGTGAAGGTAGAACTTCATGACTTTTGACACAAATGCTTTGAAGACGTCAAGTACTGGCCTACCCATCTCCACCTGTAGTTAAGAAAAGATTCATTTCTGGAAAACATGACCATCAGATGCGCTAGAGGCAGTTGTGGAAGTCAAGTTCAGTTAAGATTCTTTGAAGTCAGATTTACTTTGTATTTTTCACCATGAAATGGAGTCACTTATTTACAATAAGTACTTCTCTGAGCTTGTGCTCTAAACACAGTAATTGTTACAAAATCTTTGTTCTTAGGACTATAATACCTGCTTGAGCTTGACTTGTTTGTAGGAAATTTTATTTACTGATTATTGGTGCTATCACAATTTAAAGTTACTCATCAAACATGCTGTATTTAACTCAAGTTTGACTTTACTGATCTTTTCTAATTAATCCAAATAACAATGTAAAAATATGTAGATTCTCTTGGCAATATGAAAAAATGGCAACACTTTTTCTTCCAAATATACGTTATATAAGTGAAAGCAAATCATAACAGATACAGATTTTAAATGTGATGCAAAATCTGGACTTCTCTTCCTACCAGTATACATATATAGGCATATTAATTTGTATATTGCAAGTATAGTGCATATTTCATTTTTTTATTTAAAATATCATGAAAAATTACCTTGGATCATTAAGATTTCTTCAGCAAGTTCATATCCAACGACTGCACACAGTTTTAGCATAGAGATATCTCTTGAATGATATATCAGTTTCCCTATAATTCCTTTAGGTTTCTTCTAATCTATTAGAAGAACTATTCCATGAATAGCGATGATGAATTTCTGTATGACTCACTCATGATTTCCTTAAAATATACTCCTATCTGTGGAGTGGTTGATTCAACAGTAAACATATTTTTAAAGACCTTAAAACTTATTGCTGTGCTGACTTCTACACCAATCCATTGCCACTGAGCCAGTTTTGACTCATAGTGACCCTATAACACTGAGTAGAACTGGATTACCAGTTAGCTCCCTCCCTCTAGCAGTCAACAGTGGTTCCCTTATCTCTTGCCTTCTCTTCCTCCCTCAACTGTGCAAACTTTTTCCTACCCAGTACTAATAAGCCCAAGCCATATTCTCCATCCTTTGTCTTCAAACATTTTTAATCTAGCCAAGTCCTGAATAGCATAATCTCCCCCTAGGATTGTGGATTAAATCTGAGGTCCACAGCCCTCAGGTTAATCTGTCCATTCCTGTCATTCCCTTTGGTAGTTACACTGACAGCTGTATTGAAACACATAAAATCTTTGAATCTCTTTTAATACCGGTTCCAACTTCCTTCCTGAGGTCCCAAGAACTCTCTGTACTTATCTAGAATAAATTATTATAGGCAGATCTTGAGGCAGGAAAGCCACAGAAAGTGCTCACAATGCAGCAAAGTCATTCTCCTTGTTGCAGCCCTTGAGTGCTGGAGTAGTTCAGTCTGAAACAGGGCTGCTTGGCAGAGCTACAGGGGTTGTCACTAATGCTTGACATCACCATGCTGTGTAACTCAGACAAAGTCCTAAACCAACCACCTCTCCCATCACCACTGTAATTCTTGAGACAAATGCACAAGAGGAGAAGACCCTGGGGCTGACTTTTTCTGTAAAACTGTCTTGTTGTCTAATGTTCCAAATAGTTCAAGACCAAATGCATTGACCACCCTGCCTCATATCATTCTAAATAGCAGACATGGGGGAAATAGTATCTTCAAATGTATGCTTTTTCTATGACAGAAGTGACTGGCCCTGCAGTCTAGGCGGGGCTAAACTCCCTCCACAGAGATATTCCAATATGTCTTGCCCAGTTGTAGCTGTAAATTAGCAGATAAGGCAACCCTGGCCTGACATGGGCTCAGGTTGCCAGTAGTAAACATCTGGGTCATGTACTTGACAAGCCTCTGGGCAAGCAGAGCTGGTGGCTGAGAAGAAGACTCTAGGATGGACAGTGGAGGATGAAGGTAATGAGCATTGATCGTGGCCCCCGGACCAGCTACAGCAGTGGGAGCTACCTACTTTTTTCCACGTCCTAGGAGCAGACTGCGGTAGAAACAAGATGAACTACCCAGATTCTCCGAGAATGAATGAACATGCAGCCCACCTCAGGAGTGTGGTCAGCAGAGAGTCACCGCTGGGCCACACCAGAGATTGGCCCTAACCAAGGCTCCTGTCTCTCAGGACAGGTTTGGCAAAGCACAGGTACAAAGGCCTAGCCATTCTGGCCTGAGAGGGGACAACTCAGAGGGACACTTGCTCCAGACTCCGTAATGTGCCAGAGGAAGCTCTGTGGGGCTGCCTCATAGCCTCATAGCCTCATAGCTCAGTGTCTCCCTCTACCCAAGCAATTCAGCCTGCAACAGTAAAGAAATAACACAAACATAGCAATTATAGGCGGATTATGGAGAACAGGAAGAAATAAAAAGAGGGGGAGAAAGGCAGAAAAAGAAGGGAGGGACAAGAGAAAGAAAGGGAAAGGAGGGGAGGGAGGGACAAGTTAGTTTCTGGTCATATCTTCTGTAAGTGAAAACTACATCTCTAACAGGCCAAGAAGCTAGTGCAGGTGGCTTAATTCAGGAGTTGAGCTGGGTCTGTCTGAGCCAAGACTAGTCTTCTGCTGCCCTGTCCTGCCTGGAGAATGTCACAGAAGCTGACCAGTCTACACCGGCATGCTTGACAGGTGACAGGTGCCGAACATTTGTGCCCCTCACCTGCAACTCATGAACAGGAGAATATATTGATCTCATTCAAACTTGGTTCCTTTATATTTGAAACAAAGGTATCCAGAAATTTTTGTTATTATTCTGTAATATTCCACTACTCTAATACCTGTATTTTTTAGCACATTTTTCCATCTTACAGGGCTTTTGTGACTTGGAAATTCACATAGTGAAATTTCTGCGTGATGCGACAACATCCAGTAGCGGGGCCACAGCATTACCCAAGCCCTCGACTCCTGAGTGAAAACCTTCTCTTTGCACTTTGAGAAAAAGTTTTCTGAAATTCGTGATGTTCTTCAAGGAGCTCATGACATCAAAAAAGGTTGAGAAGCTCTGATCAAATTCACCTATTCTATGTCGTTACCAAATGGGACAAGTTTGCTTTAAACAGATGTGGCAGATAAACAACAGATTTAAGTGTCACAGATGAGGAGAGAAATAACACAGACTCAAAGATTGGGAAAAGAATAATGAAAAGGACAGGAAGGGAATGAGTGCTGCTGAGTCCCCAGGGCTCCCTGTCCTCCCAGCCAACCTGTCTCTGAGTCAGGCCTGAGCCCTTGGCCCAGGCACACGGGAGGTGGCATCTTTCCAAATCTGGGGATTTGAGCCTCCAGTGCGGAAGAAGTGGCAGCCACACATTCAAGGGGCCCAGAGATAGTGTGGGTGTGCAGAAGCATCAGCACATGGAGGGCTGGAATGTGCTCCATGTTCCCACAACCCTAAGGACATCTGAGCTTTTCACAAATGCCTCCCTGACTCTCAGGAGGGACAATTTCTTCATTCATCAGATACTTTCTTCTTCAGGATGTGCTATGTGCCAAGCAGTGAAGAAAACAAACACACACCTCAAAAACAGGATTCTCCAAGAAAAGCTAAGCACGTCAGAACATGCTTCCGTAACTAAAACTACATCTCTAACAGGCCATGTAGCCAGCCCAGGAGGCCTAATTCAGAAGTCAAGCTGGGTCTGTCTGAGCCAAGACTACTCTTCTAGAGAATGTGATGGAAGCTAATCAGCCTATACCAGCATGCTTGACAGGTCACAGGTGCCAAACATTTGTGACCCTGCTATCAGAACAGTGAGGACACAGGATAGTCTGTGGGAAATACAGACCAGACCACAAAGGGCTCCTGGTTGTCTTAGTACAGTCCAAGGCCAGCTCATAGCCTCAAACTGATCCAGAAAAGCTTAAATGAACTGATTTTTGCTGCTCCCAATTTTCTTTCATCAGTAGATGGAAATCTCAAAACAGAACTGACTGAGTTCTATTGAAAGAACAAAATCTGCATCCTGAATCTTTGGCTTGGCTGATGCAGCCAATCCTCCAGCCCTCCACTCTAAAAACCCATTACCATCAAGTCAATTCCAACTGATAGTGACCCTATGACACAGTATAGAACTTCCCCGTAGACTTTCTGAACAGTTGCTAGTTGATTCAAACCGCCAGCCTTTCGGTTAACAGCCAAGCTCTTAACCACTTCGCCATCAGAGAGCTCTTCTGCACCCCAGTGAGTCAAATGATTAGCCATCCACAGAGATTCTCCTTGTAAAAGAGAAATATAAGCCCTGGGGTGTTCTACGATTTACCCAAAATAGGTTCACTTTCACAGCAAGAACTTTTCCTTCAAAAATGACTTCACCTTTCTACAAGATAATGATGGTGTAATTCATAGTCTCACAGCCACGCCTGTATCTCACTCCTAATTCAGAGTTGTAGCTATACCATGCTTATCTGGGAGCCCTTAACAAAGCCAAAGATCTAATGATCTTCAGATAGTAATTTCACATATATCAGTCTGGCACTTAGCAAACAGTCAATAAATGTTTGAATGAGTGAGTGAGTGAGTGAGTGAATAAATGAATTTCACAAAGTATGTCGTAATCATAATTCTCAACATTGATACCTGGATGTATATATACTCTGTAAAGTGGTTGATTTCAGTACATACAGCTAGACAAACACCCACTGAGAATCTGATGGACACCACTTCCAGGAGAGTAGCAGTGGTCCAGTGTCACGTATTCTAACTCATGTGACTCTCACAATGACTTCATAAGACAAGTACTATTGTTATCCAACAATTACAGGAGAGAAAAAAACAAACATCCAACACTTAGCAACTTGTCCAGGCCACACAACTGACAAGAGACAAGCTGCCAAGCTGGCTTCAGGTCATATCCATGTCAGGCCACACTCAGCCACCACCTCAGCTGGAGCTTTTAGAGTTAACAAACAGTAGGATCCAGTGTTTTGACTCCTACTTAATTTTCGTCCCGAGGACGATCTGCAGTACCACAGCTGACCTGGACCCAGAGCCACGAAACTCTTCCCCATGGAGAAAACTCTAACTTCACAAGTAGACCAGGGAGCCATCTGTATTGAGGTTCGGCATCCTTGACACAGTCACACAGACAACCAGGAGTCAACTATATCAGATAAGAAGGGATTTTGATTTTTGTACTTACAAAGGTGCCTAAGTGCCTATTATCTTGAACAAGCTAACTTCTCATTGTGTTAATGTTAGATAACACTGAGTCAGTTCCCACCCCTGGCAGCCCTCTGTGCAACAGAACTTGGTATTGCCAGGTGCTGTGCCTTCCTCACAATCATGGCTATGTTTGCGCCAGTTGTTGCAGCCGCTGTGTCAATCCGTTTTGTAGAGGGACTTCTTTTTCATTGGTCGCCATGAGTAGGGTCCGACTCGACGGCACTTGGCTTGGCTAATTTACCAAGCATAACGTCCTTTGGGTGCTGATCCCTCCTGATAACCTGTCCCAATCACAGAAGTCTCACCATTCTTGCTTCCAAGGAGTACTCCAGCTGTATTTCTTCCAAGACACACTTGTTCCTTTTCTGACAGTCCGTGGTATATTCAATATTCTTCATCAACACTATATTTTAAAGTTGTCAGTTCTTCTTTGGGCTTCCGTAATCATTTTCCAGCTTTCACATGCATATGAGGTGATTGCAAATATCATGACGTGGGTCAAGCACATCTTGAAATTTCTGCTTTTTAACACTTCAAAGAGATCTTTTGCAGCAGATTTGCCCAGTGCAATATGCCATTTCGTTTCCTGATTGCTGCATCCATGAAGGTTGATTGTGGGTCCAAGTAAAATAAAATCCTTAACAATCTCAATCTTTTTGCCATTTATCATGATATTGCTTATTGGTCCAGTTGTAAGGATTTTTGTTTTCTTTATGTAGAGACGTAATCCATAGGAAAATCTGTGGTCCTTGATCTTCACAGGTTATTGCTTAAGTCCTCTTTGCTTTCAGCAAGCAAGGTTGTGCCATCTACACATCTTGCAGGTTATTAATGAGTCTCCCACCACCCTGATACACTTTCTCCTTCATCTAGTCCAGCTTCTCAGATTATTTGCTCAGCATACAGACTGAGTAAGAGTGGTGAAATGATGCACCTCTAACATGCACCTTTCTTAGTTTTAAAAAAATGCAGCATCCCCTGGCTCTGTCTGAACAAATGCCTCTTGGTCTGTATACAAGCTCACATGAGCGCTATTAAGTGTTCTGTAATTCCCAGGTTTTGAAATATAAAACCTGGAAATTATTTTGAATTATTATCTGTTATGATCCACACAGTTGAATTGTCTTTAAACATCGGTAAAACACGGTAAACATCTCTTTGGTATTCACTGCTTTCAGCCAAGATGCATATTTATGATTTTATGTCCAGATTCTCAGCTTTATTCCACTGGTATGTGTGTCTGTTGTTGTAGCGGTACCAGGCTGTTTTGACTACTGTAGCAGTGTCACAGATCCTAAAGCCAAGTAGTGTGCATCCTCCCACTTTATTCTTCTTCATTACTGCTTTACTTATTAGGAGCTTCTTCTCTTTCCATGTAAAGCTGGTGATTTTTTTCTCCATCTCAATAAAAATTGCCATTAGGATTTGGATCAGGATTGCATTGTACCTATAGATCACTTTGGGTAAAATACACATTTTCACAGTGTTGATCTCACTAGTTATGAGCAAGGTAGTGTTTCTCCACTTATGTAGGCCCCTTTTAGTTTCCCACAACAATGTCTTATAGTTTTCTTTGTATAGATCTTTTACATCTCTGGTTAGATTTATTCCTAAGTATTTTATCCTTGGAGGGCTGTTGGTGTAGAGGAATCCAGCTGATTTTTGTATGTTCATCTGATTCTTTGCCTAACTTGTCTATTAGCGCAATTAGTTGTGTGTGTGTGTGTGTGTGTCTTCTTTATAGTCTTCAATATACAGGATCATATCATCCAGAAATAGAGATATTTTTGCTACTTCCTTACCAGTTTGAATGCCCTTTATTTCTTTTCTAGCCTGATTGCTCTGGATAGAACCTCCAGCACAGTGTTGAATGGAAGTGCTGATAGAGCATCTGTCTCTGGTTCCCGTTCTCAAGAGGAACACTTTCTGAGCCTCTGCATTTAGGATGATGTTGACTGTTGGGTTTACATAAGCCAAGTGCCGTCGATAGATGTCCCTTATTATTCTGGAGAATTTCCCTTCTTTTCCTATTTTGCTGAGAGTTTTTAACAACAATGGTGATGGACTTTTTCAAATACCTTTTTGCATCAATTGATAAAAGCAAGTGGTTCTTGTCTTTTGTTTTATTTATGTGTTTTATTACATAGAGTGTTTTCCTAATGTTCAACTGTCCTTACATAACTGGTATGAATCCCACTTGGTCATGCCAAGCCAAGTACTTGGTCACAGTGAATTATTATTTTATATGTTGTTGAATTGTATTGGCTAGAGTTTTGCTGAGGATGTTTGCATCTAAATTCATGAGAGATATTTGTCTTAACTTTCCTTCTTTGTGATATCTTTATCTGGTTTTCATATCAGGGTTATACTGGTTTTATAGAATGAATTTGGGAGTATTCCATCCATTTCTATGCTCTGAAATACCTTTAATAATAGTGGTGTTAACTCTTCTCTGAACACTTGGTAGAATTCTCCAGTGAATCCATCAGGGCCAGAGCTCTTCTTTTCTGGCAGTTTTTAAATCACGTTTTGAATCTCTTCTTTTGTTACAGGTTTATTTAGTTGGTCTGCCTCTGTTTGTGATAGTTTAGGTCAGTAGTATCTCTCTTAAAAATTGTCCATTTACTTTAGGTTTTCAAATTTGATGAAGTACAATTTTTCATAGTATTCCATTATGATTTTTTATTTCAGTTGAGTATGTTGTGATATATCACTTCTCTTTTCTCATTAAGTTTATTTGTTTCCCCTCCTGTGTTTCCTTTGCAGTTTGGCCAATGGTTTGTTGATTTTATAGAACTTTTGAAGAGCCAGTTTTCAGTCTTGTTAACTCTTTCTATCGTTTTTTTCTATTCTCTAATTTATTTCTCTTTGCTCTAATTTTTATTATTTGCTTCCTTCTGTTGTGCAAGAGGTTCTTTTGTGGTTCTTTTCCCACTTGTTTGAGTTGAAGGATTAGTGCTTTCATTTGAGCCCTTTCTTCTTTTTGGATATGTGTGTTTTTGAAATAAATTGTTTTTGAAATAAATTGATTTCTGAGCACTGCTTTTGCTGTGTTCCAAAAGTTCTAGTATGATGTGCTTTCATTCTCATTTGTTTATGAATGTCTTTATTCTGTCCTTGATTTCGTATATAACTTGGCAGTTTTTGAGCAAAGTGTTGTTCAGTTTCTATGTGTTTGATTTTTTCCCTTGCTTTTTCTGTTACTACTTCTATGGCTTTATGGCCTGAGAAGATGCTTTGCAATATTTGAATGTTTTGAATTTTGTCAAGGTTTGCTCGATGGCCTAGTATGTGGTCTTTTCTGGAGAACGTTCTATGTGCATTGGAAAATAAGTTATACTTCACTGTTGGGTAGAGTGATCTCAATATGTGTACAAGGTCAAGTTGGTTGATTGTGGCATTTAAATCTTCCATTGTGGAGCTGTCTTACTTTTCAATACTGTTAGTATTTGTTTGATGCATTTAGAAACCTTGATGTTGAGAGCACAAATAATTAATATGGTTATGTCCTCCTGATGTATTGACCCTTTAAGCAGCATGTAGTGACCTTCCTTGTCCACCGTGGTGGACTTTACTTAGTCTATTTTATCTGAAGTTAATATTGCCACTCCTATTCTTTTTTGAATGTTGTTTATTTGTCATGTTTTTCCATCCTCTGAGTTCCAGTTTTCTTATATCTTTAAGTCTAAGGTGTGGCTCTTATAAGCAGCATATAGAAAGATCATGGTTCCTTTTTTTAAAATCTATTCTGCTACTCTTTTTCTCTTGTTGGTGCATTTAACCTATTTACATTCAGTGTACTTACTCTTAGGTATCATTTAGTGCTGTCATTTTGGTGTCTTTTTTGTGTGTTGTTGATAGTATCTTCATTCCAGTTAATTTTCTGTGCTGCACTGTTTTTCTTTATGGGTTTTCTTTTCATTTTCTTGATTGTTGTTCATTTTATATCTGCTGAAACTTCTTGGTTTTGTTTCTTAATTTCATGTGTAACCAAAAACCAAACCAAACCCAGTGTCATCAAGTCTATTCCAACTCATAGTGATCCTCTACTATAGGTCAGAGTAGAACTGCTCCATAGAGTTCTCAAGGAGCACCTGGCAGATATGAACTGCCAATCCTTGGATTAGCAGACATAGCATTTAACCACTACACCACCAGAGTGTAGGAAAGTTAATTTCCTGTGTGGGCACCCTAATGTTTACTTCCATTATTCAAAATTTAAAGTAGTCTTTAATTCTTTGTATTGCCTTAACTTCCTCTCCATACAAAAGATCTATGACTACATTATTTAGTTTCTCTTTTTGATATAGTGTTATCATGTTTTATATAGTGACATCTCTGTTTCATTACTATTGGCATTTTAGCTTTGATTTATTTTGTGGCTTCTCTATCTGCATTAATATCTGGATGCTTTGTCCTGCATTGTAGTCCTGAGTTTTTATCAGACATTACTGATATTCTAATCAAAGAACTTCCCTCAGTATTTCATATCATTTCAGTTTGGATTTTGCAAATTCTCTAAACTTCTGACTGGCTGGGAACGTCCTAATTTCACTGCCATGTTTGAGAGACAGTTTTACAGGGTGTATAATTCTCGGCTGACAGTTTTGTTTTTTGTTTTTTTTCTTCCTTCAAGACTTTTTGTACTTCCTCTCATTGCCTTCTTAACTACATGGGTTCTGCTGAGTAATCTAAGCTTAGTCTTATTGATTCTCCCTTGCAGGTTATTTTTTGTTTAACTCTAGTTGTCTTTAAAAAAATCTCTTCATCTAGTTTTGGTAAGTCTGACTATAATATGTCCTGGTGTCTTTCTTTTGGGACCTGCCTTTTGTGGAGTTCAATGAGAATCTTGGATAGATATCATCTCATGTTTTATGCTATCAGGGAAATTTTTTGTCAACATATCTTTGGCAAGTCTCTCTATATTTTCTGTTATCTTTCCCATTCTGGTAGTCCAGTCACTCATAAATTGTTCCTCTTGATAGAGTCCTCCATAATTCTTAGTGTTTCTTCATTCATAAAAATTGTCAGATTTTTTGCCTCAAATATTTTGATATCCGGCGCTTTGTCCTACGTATCACAAATTCTGCATCCCATTGCCTCAATTCTGCTCCTTTGACTTTTTATGGAATTGTCTAATTCTCTAATTTTATTGTTAATCTGCTGAATTTCAGATCATTTTTGTTCAAGTATTTCTTGCAGGCTGTTTAATTTTCATTATGCTCTGCTGCACTTTGCCTGATCTTCTTCCTGATCTCTCAAAGAGCTCTAAACTTTAATCTTTTGTATTCTACCTCTGATAATCGCATGGGGTCCTCTTCATCTAGAAAGTTTTTTGATTCTTTGTTTTGGCAGTTTTGTGAAACCATAGTGGTCTGCTTCTTTAAATGGTTTAATATGACTATTGTTTCTGAGCCATCAGAAAGTTGTTGTAATTTATTTATTTATATTTGCTTATTGTGTTCTAGCTATATACATACGTACTTTTTATTTAGTTTTAGGCTGATAGTGTGAGGTAGTTTGATTATTGGACACTTAGAAATTCTAACATCCTTTCACAAGATGGTTAGAGCTGTCACTAGGTACATGGGCCCAGGCAGTAGTTTACTCTCCTTATATTTATTCAGTTTTGGAGCCCAGGTATTGGCTGCAAGTGTGCGGTGCCTGCCCTTTCCCACAGTTCTATCTGGAAATAGAAGATTAGTATAGGCACAGGTTGCTGGTTGCATGCACTGAGAGAGGAAGGGGATTGACAGGCATCTGTGTCTTGGCAAAGGACCTATTTCTTCCCTAAGTTCCCAGCTCAGGAGGGCCAGCAAATCTCTTTCCTCCATCCCATCCCCATTTGTTAAATTGTTCTCTCTCCAAATCTAGAATAACTTGGAGGTATGTAAAGGGTTCACTTCCAATCCAGGTAAAGCATTAGAGTTTGACACCCACTGCAGTGCAGAGAAGGGAAGGAGAAGTACTGGGGAAAGGTAGAAAGGATGATTCCGAAGGAAAGTCCCAGATCCACATGAATCCATGAGCACTTAGCTTAATGCTCTCAGATGGGAGTCCTTTGTGGTTCTGCAGGCTTGATAGTGTGAAGCTCAGTTTCCCTACCCACAAAGATGCTCTCCAAATGCCTCCTCTCTCTTTGCTGTGCTGGTAGTAGCAGGTTCTCCTGTTGGGTGAAGATTCCCATGAGGTCAGTTCTGGACAATCTAGGTGTTTCTGGACCTACTCTCCCCTTCCTGTTGCCCAGTCTGATATCTCAACTTTCCCTCTGAGATTCAGAGTTCTTAGAAAGTCCTATATAATCCACTCAGTCATTTTTCTGTTTTTCTTTGTTGTTAGAAGGATCACAAAATGTCTGTGGCCATACCACCATCTTAGCCTCGCCTCCCTTTCATGATAGATCTTGAAGTGTTATTTTAGACAATGAATGCAATGCCATTCCTTTTCAATTTGTCATTCCTGGCATAGTAGACCAGTTGATCGTCTGATTCAAAACGCTAATACCAGTTCATTTCAGGTCACTAATGCCTAGGATATTGATGTCTATGTGTTCCATTTCATTTTTTGATGACTTCCAGTTTTCCTAGAGTTGTACTTTTTACATTCCAAGTTCCCGTTATTAATGGGTGTTTGAACCTGTTTCTTCTCATTTGGGGTCTTTCCACATCAGCAAATCATGCTTCTGAAAACTTGACTCCATTCATGTCACTAGGATCTACTCTACTTTGAGGAAGAAGCTCTTCACTGATGGTATTTGAGTGCCTTCCTACCTGAGGGATTCATCTCCTGCTACTGTATCAGACAATGTTCCACTGCCATTCGTAAAGTTTTCACTGGCAAATTTTTCTCAAAAGTAGACTTCCAGGTCCTTCTTCTTTGTCTTAGTCTGGAAGCTCCACTGAAACCCGTCCACCCACAGTGACTCTGCTAGTATTTGAAATAGCAGTGCAAAGTTTCCAGAATCACAGTATCAGGTAAGCCACCAAAACACAACAAACTGACAAATGTGTGGTGGACTCCTCATACCAGAAAGAAATTTAATCCCACTTCTAGTTTGCAATTGTGAATGTCATGGATTGAATTGCATCCCCTAAAAAATGTGTGTAGTAATCTGGCTAGACCATGATTGCCAGTATTGTGTACTGCCCTCTGTTTTGTGATTTTCCTATGTTGTAAATCCTAACCTCTATCTGTGGTTAGTATACCGGATTATGCTAAAGAAGATTAGGGTGGGACAGCTACACTCATCCTAAAGTCACCCCCCTGCTCCAGTGTAAAGGGATTTTCCCCGGAGAGTGTGTCTTATACCGTATTTTCCTTTCATCCTACAAGAGATAAAAGGAAAGGGAAGCAAACAGAGAGTTGGGGACCTTGTACCATGAAGGAACCAGCACCGGGAGCAGAGCTCATCCTTCAGACCTGAGGCTACTATACCAAGATGCTCTCAGACCTAAAAAAGACTAATACAACATAACGACTTTGCTTCAGAGATGAAGGGAGAATGTATTGTCCTTGAGCCAGCACCCTGAACTTAGATTTCCAGCCTACTGGACTGTGTAAGAATAAACTTTTCTTTATTAAAGCCATCCACTTATGTTATTTCTATTATAGCAGTACTAGATGACTAAAACAGTGAGGATAAATGCAAGTACTGTCCCACGGAGATATTAAAATAGCAAGGTACCAAGCTGAACCCTGCATCATAAGGTGTCAGGATGGGCACAACTGACAGTTGATCTGGTACCCAAAAAGTTGGAGAATAATACGATGCTCCATGCAGTGTGGCTTCCTCTGAGAGTTAGGAAGGTATGAGGTGACAAAAGTGAGTAGTCCCCCTCACCCACTCTCACCATACCTTCCCTCCTGCAAATTCCATGCACTGCTCTGTTGTTTTATAGGCAAAGTAACTTCAACTTCAAATTACTTTTCCTGGTGAAACTTCATGTTGAGATTTGTAGTGTCTCTGAGGTCATTACAGAACCAAGGATTCCCCTAGTTAGGAATAGGCTCATATCCAACCTCATTATACTTAACTATAAAAATAGGATAAGATTAGAGTTTACCTGCCAACTCCAGGGGCTGCTATGGACACCTTCCGTTGGAAACACATGGGATTCAACTCATGAAAGGTAAAACACATAGTACAACTAGACAAAAACACAGCTCATTGCTTTTGAGTTGATTCCAACTTACAGTAACCCTATAGGAAGGAGTAGAACCCCATAGATTTTCCAAGGAGCAGCTGGTAGAGTCAAACTGCTGACCATTTGGTTAGCAGTAGAGCTCTTAATCACTGTACCACCATGGATCCCTAAAAAAATATATTCTTTATTTGTAATGCTAGAAACTAGAATGTTAGCTTTAAAATTCAAGAAAGGTCGATGCAGTCCACATAGTCTACACATGAATATAAAGCAATCCCTTAAAGTTTTCCTTGATACAGATTTTTAACAAAGGGGCAAAAGAACCTACTGAGAAATTAAAATCCACATTCAATCCTCATGCTAACATAAAAGGAACTCAAAACCAAACCAAACTTGTTGCTGTCAAGTCAATTCCAACTCATAGTGACCCTATAGGACAGAGTAGAACTGCACCATAGAGTTTCCTTCAGGTTACAGAAGCAGGCTGACACATCTTTCTCTCTGGTAGTGGCTGGTGGATTCAAACCTTTTGGTTAGTACTCACGAGCTTAATCACTGTGACACAGGGATCTTTTTTTTCTTTTTTTAACATTTTATTGTGTTTTAGATGAAAGTTTACACAGCAAATCAGTTTCCCACTCAACAGATTGTACACAAAGTGTTCCATGACCTTGGATGTAATACTCACACCTTGTCAACACTTTCTCCAGTTCTACCCTGGATTTCCTGTTTTCTTCCATCTGCTTTTCCTGCCTCCCACTTTCTCATGTATGCTTTTGGAAAGAAGTTGTGTTGCCCTTTGGGTCCCATTTAATTGTTTCTTCCATAGAACATGTTCTTCACAGGTATTATTGTTTATTTTATAGGCTTAGCTATTGCTTGGCTGCCCAGGTGGTTTCCAGTGATGGCTGTAGTTCCAAGTAAGAGGGGTGTCATAGGATCATAGTTCTGGGGGTTTCTCCAGGTAATTTTTTACTAATTGATTTTTTTATTCTATACTTTCTCTTGCTCTGTGCAGGACCCTGTATTTTGATCCCAGGAAGACTGATGAGTAGTGGTAACTGGACTCTGTCTAGTTCTTCTGGTATCAGCATTACATAGGCCATACACATGGTCCAGTTCCTTTGGACTGATTGTACCCTTGAGTCTTTGGTTTCTTCACTCTTCTTTTCTCTGGATGAATGGCCATTTGCAAGCTTTTAAGACCCTAGACTCTACTCACCAAAGTAGCATGTACAATGCTGTTTTAATGCACTGTGTGATGCCAATTGACAAAGATGTCCTGTAAGGGCTCCCTTTTCCAAGAAACTGAAGTAATGGTTTTCAAACATCTTTGCTTATATGTTCCCTCAAAGAATTTGAAAAATAAGCCCTATTATTTAACAGTGAGAAATTGACGTCATTCTTTTTTTCTCCTTGAATTCATATTTTCAGTCTTTTCTTCCACAGAATTTAATTCATTTAAATATACTCTCATGTTTAAAATCTTCGGTTGATCATTTCTACATGTGATAGATAGACGATACCTTATCAGCCAAAGTAAACCACTTTTTTTGTCAAGTCTGACTCAGAACAACCTTACAGGACAGAAGAGTACTGCCCCATAAGTTTCCAAGGTTGAGATCTTTAAAGAAGCCAACTGCCACGTCTTTCTCCCCCACGAGCAACTAGTGAGTTCATACTATTGACTGTTTAGTTAGCAGTGGAGCTCTTAATCACCAAGCCATCAGGGCTCCTTGGTAGATACGTAGATGGACTTTTTTTTTTAATTTCCTAGCACTCTTGTTTTCTAAATGTGAAAAACAGCTTCTTCTGGGTTGAGTTATTCACAGTATCAATAGTTTATAAATTTTAATAATAATTATTGTTGTTGTTACTTGTGATTGAGTCTATTCTGGCTCATGTTGACCTGATGTGTTATGAAGTAGAACTGCTCCACAGAGTTTTCTTGGTTGTGATCTCTGTGAATCAAATTGCCAGGTGTTTTCCACGATACTTCTGGGTATAGTTTTAAACTGACCGTTTTTAGGTTGGCAGTAGAGCATAGACTGTAACAAGGTAACATTTTCATTAGACTTGGCTTGGCATACTTGAAGATTATTTATTACTACAGTGAGATAAGACAGGGTTGAGCACTTATTGTATACCTGTTTTTCACTGATATGGTTCTAAGTGCTAAGGAATATCATTCACGTAAATAAGTATATGAGAAGGCAAGGAGTTCTGTTATAACACTGTTACTGCATTCATTCAATTCCTGCTGATGTATATGCTAAATGTATAAATTGACTTAGCAATAAAAAATTATTTTAAGAATTTCTTTACAAGCAGCTCACTTAGATCTTGTTTTAATTGTTTTGAAAGCAAAGATTTGGAAATCACTTGACTGTTGACTGGATTTGTTATCAACTCATTTTCTTTCTCAGTGTGATAAAAATGTTTTTCAAAAGGACTTTTAACTTATCAAATGGCCATTCATTACAATTGACCCTCTTCACTTAGAGGCACTGAGTTTATGGAACTAAAATAAAACTAGAGTGAAAATCAAACCTATAAAGTTGAACACTGAATATTTTAGGGTTTTTTTCTTTTTTCCACTGGCTATAAAAGATATGACTTCATGTTTAATTTCTATTTTGTTGGTTGTGTCAATCAACATTAAAAGGATGAAAAATGTAGAGAAAACATTTAAGAAATAATACAAATAAATTGAAAATATTTAATAATTTAAAATGATTACATTTAGAATAAACGATTTAAATTACAGCAGCAAGTTAAGACTGTCTGCATCTAGAATCAATTGTAATGAAATTAAACTGGTTTCTGCAGTTTAAGGCATTATATTTAAACTGAATTTAGGGGAGATTTTGTTTCTACTCATACATTAGGTAAAAAGCAAAGATGTCCCTTTGATGACTAAGGTTCACCTGACCTACACCATAGTCTTTTCAATAGCCTCAAATGCTTGTGAAAGCTGGACAGTGGAAAAGAATGAGGGAAGAAGAATTGACTTCTGATTGTGATGTTGTCAGTGAACACTGAATATGTTGTACTATGGATTGCCAAAAAAAAGAACAAATCAGTCTTAAAAGAAATACAATTAGAATGTTCCTTAGAAGCAAGGATGGTAGTATTGGCTCTCTTACTTTGGAGAGATCATGAGTGTCACAGTCACAGATTGCATTGTATCCCCCCATATATGTATGTATTGATTTGACTTGGCTGTGGGTCCCAGTATGGTGCAATTTTCCCATGTGTTGTGAATCTCGTCGCTGTGATACTGCTGATGGAGAATGGGCAGCAGTTGTGCTGGTGAGGCAGCACTCAAATTACTAGCTGTGGTATATAAGGGAAAGAAGTGAGCATAGAGCATACCTCCAAGAAACAGCACTGAGAGCAGAACACATCCTTTGGACCTGAGGTTCCTGTGCTGAGATGCTGTCCTTGAACTTGGACTCAGCTTACTGGACTGTGACAGTTTCTCTTATTGAATGGGCCTGTAATTCATAAATGGATTTGTGGTTTAATGGGCTGTGACAAAGTTTCTCTTCATAAAGGCTTCCACTCACATTTTTTTTCTGTTGGAGCAGTACCAGGTGACTAAAACGATCAGAAAAGATCAACTGCTACAAAAGGACATCATGGTTGGTAACATAGAGTAATAAAGAAGGTGAGGGAGGGCCACAATGAGGTGGACTGACAGAATAGCCTCAGCAATGGACTCAAACATATCAGCTACCATGAAGATGGCACAGAACCAGACCACCTTTTGTTCTGTATCACAAGATTGCCATGAGTTTGACAGCAACTAACAACAAGAACACACGTAAGAAGATACTCTGCTTTTAAGGGTATGATGTAATCTTCTCTGTGGAAATAAACAGCGAGAAAGAAAAACTGCTACTGAGCCACTAGCAGGCACAGAGCTTATGAAAGATGCACTAACAATTATTATTAAATCAATATATTCATAGTTTCCAATAATCTTTTTGCAAACAATGAATGAAAATGTTTTATTTCCCCTATGTATCTGTATAAAGGTTCATGAAAGCATAAAATAAATATGTATTTCTTTTATGCAAACTCATAACATTTATCTTGAGGTAAATTTGAATCATCTCATACCCTCCTCCTAGAAATCACTTAAAATTTGGAACTGAGACACAGTCTAAGAAATGGGCAAATAACAGTCTCATTCTGGAGGGTAGGAAAATGCAGAGCCCTCATTTTTGTGCCAAGTTGTGTTTGCCAGTATGCTTTTCACAAATTTTTACTATTCAATCCTATAGAAACACAAACTAAGGCGTGCATCTCGGTCATGAGTTCGTACCTGGGTGAAAGAGATGCCATGGCTTCAGGACCTCCAGTACTGTGCTGATTCTCTCCCAACTACACACTTAGGAAGTTCTCCCTAGAGGGTGGTGTATTCTTGAAACACAGCCAGAGAAGAAAAATCAGAAAAAGACAGAGATACTCACACTATGTTAACTCCACATGTAGCTGAATTCAGAACAGTCCAATATTGACCAAAATACTCTGTTTCTCCTGTCTTCCTCACTCTTAACAGAAAGAAATGCTCAGGAACCCTGATGTGGGTTTAAGAAACCATGAAAATAAAGGAGCCAATGCCAATCGTTCAGGGTTGTTCTTTTGTTTGAAAGGGCAATAGGAATGTGCTTGATTTGTGAAGTGGAGAAAAACTTTTGTCTCAGTTACCTAGTGTTGGCCTAACCCTCCTCAAAAAAACACCCACAGACAGGTGGCTTTCAAGTACAGAAATTTAGGTTGTTACAGTTCAGGAGGCAGTAAGTCAGAACTCAGGGCATGGCTTTAGGGGTAGTTTATTTCTTGTCGATAGCCCTGGGCACTTCTTGGCGTCTGTTTTCCCTTTGCATATCTCTGTATCAAGTCTGGTTTTTTATGATTCAGAACGGTTTGGATTTAGGGCCCACCCTACAGTGTTAGAGGAGCCCAGGGAGTGCGGTGGCTAAAGTACCCACTAGCTAATCTGCAGGAAACTACTTCCATAAAGATTACAGCCTCAGGAGCCTATATGATGGTTCTACTCTGTCCTACAGGGTCACTAAGAATCAGAATCAGGTGGTTTTGTTTTATTTTATTTTTTGTTTCTTTGTTTTGTCTACACTCTTATGACCTTATTAACCTAACAAAAGAAAAATCTATTTCCAAACACGATCCCGTCCTCAGGAGCCAGACTTAAATGTATAGTTTGGGCAGACACAATTCTGCCTGCAACAAATGCCATTAAAGGGGATGTGAGAAAGAAGAGCCATCAAAACTTGCAAGGCATAACCCACATGAAGAGCACTGTCCTGAAGGAAGATATGGTTGCAAGACTACTTCCTGCTTCCTGCTCATCAGTGGACCATTTCTGCACTGGCTCAGTCTGGATCCTCCTCTACATGTCCCAGACAAGTTCAGTCCAAGCCTCTTCAGAATATCTACTTCTCAAGTGTGTATTTCCTCAAAGTGCCACCTGTAGTGTCACAGCTGTATTGGTGTCCCTGAGAGCAGCTGTGCAGGGGCCATGACCAGGCTCTCTCACCTGAGCTCTGGCCCTCTCTAGTCTCAGTGAGTTACAAAGTCTCATCCTGCCAGAGCCAGAGTCAAATCTGAAAATGGATCAACCTCACAGAAAGTAGGAGTAGCTGAGAATAGCAAATCCTAAAATGTCTGGTTGGTTAAGTACTGATGGATGCCCACTGAACTTCACAACAAGAATGTCTACAGGTAAAGTAATTGACAACAGGTAAACCAGAGGTATGCAGCAGAAAGTCAAGTTAGGGTGAAATGAGGACTAGAAAAAGTCCTGATGGAAAGCTATGCAGATCTCAAATCTCATCCTTTTGTTTGTGAAAGTTTCCCATTACCTGCAAACCAAAACAATCCATCAGTCCCGATACTCACATGAAATATTTTTTTTTTAGGAAGTGTTTTATTTTTTTTATTTTTTTATTTTTTTAAATTTTTTATTTAATATAACTGAGTGAAAATGTACATTCCCGTATAAATTTACATACCCACCTATATGCAGCTTCCACTGCTCTCCCTGCCCAGTGACAGCACACTATTCCTCTCTGCTCTGTACATGTCTCATTCTCCCAACAGTCTCTTTTTTCCCTCCTCTTCACCCACTCTCCTTCCTCCAGCCAGAGGTCAGCAGGATGACATCCTATAGATGTATAGAACCATAAAGTGCATCCAATATATGGTCACTCTGCATCGCCAAGTCCAATACATTCCTGTCTGAAGCGTGGACCTTCATTATGATTTATGGTCAAGGGCAGCATCAGGGCGAGGGGCCATGCTCCTAGGGGAACCCCGAAACCACTGGATCATCAATTGAGGTCTTTTAGTGGGGATCTCATGGTGCACCCCATTTTATTCTTGTGTTGCCAGTGAGACTCAACTTAGTGAGCTCCATTGTGGCTATCACTGGTGGTGGCTGGGCACCATCTGGTTCTTCTGGTCTCAAGTCGATGTGGGCACCCACTGCTGTGGGTCTCTTTGTCTTCTGGGTTGTCTTTCCGCCATGTCATTTTGGTCCTCGGTGAGCATCCGTTCCTGTTGAGTTGGGACCATTTGCTGTGCCCTCGGATGGCAGCTTGGCAGCTTTTAAGACCCAAGACGCCACTCACCAACGTGGGGTGCAGAGAGCCCTCTTAGCAAAACGCTAGTTGTGCCAATTGGCCTCACTTTCGCCTAAGAGCATGGTCCCCCGCCCCCCACCCCAGCTACTCTATCCCTGCAATATTGAGTTAAGATGGAAGGAGTACTCATGCTATGTTTAAGTCCGCTTAATGTTGTTCTTGTTTCTAATGTGTGCTGTCACCGATTTTACCCAACCAGATACCTAGCAACTATCTAATCTAAACCGTACCCACCTCTCTCCCTCCCTCCCCTCCCTTGCAGCTGTCAAAGAGTCTTTTCCTCTATACATAAGTCTGTTTTTGAGATCTTATCGTAGAGGTCTCATACAATATTTGTCCTTTTGTCACTGACTGCTTTCACTCAACATAATGTCTTCCAGTTGAAACCAGGTCATGAGATGTTTCCTGGAGTCATCGCTGTTCTTTATCATTGCGTAGTGCTCCACTGAGTATATATACCATAGTTTACCTATCCATTCTTCTGTTGTTGGGCATCTGGGTTGATTCCATCTTTTTGCTATCATGGACTGTGCTGCGATAAACATTCTGGTGCATGTGTCCATTGGTGTGAAAGGCCTTGATTCTGTTGGATATATTCCAAGTAGTGGAATTATTGGGTGAAATGGTATATCAATATCCATTTTTTTAAGGAAGCGCCAGATTGCTTTCCAAAGAGGCTGGACCATTTTGCAACCCCACCAACAGTGTAGAAAGGTTCCACTTTCTCCACAGCCTCTCCAGCTCACATGAAATATTTTTAATTTTACTAAAGTCCTCATAATTCATGTGTTGTATTATAGACCTTAGTGTCCTTGGTGTCTCTTTCTGCATTATAAATTTTTTGAAGGCAGAAGGCAGCATATCACATGCATCCTTATACACACTCACAGCACTCATATACATTCTGTCATACAGACTTTGCACAATGAATACTTACATTAGTCCCTGCACAGTACTGGCTTAGCATTCATTGATTTGAATTCAGTGAGTGTGCTATACCTTTAAAAAAATAACTTACTTAATGATTTAAATAAATATTCCATTTCATTGATCTATCATTGGGTTATATGCTGACAATACTGAAACATCTTCATAATCACATAATTTATTTCCATCTCAGTGTCATGTTTTCATTTCAAAATAAAAATTAATTTGAATAGGTCTGCAGACATTAATCATATCCTTGTGAAGCATGGATATGCATAATAAGTCTTCTAGAGCAAAATGTCTGGGTTAGTTTTCACTTGAGATGTCAACTGAATTTTAATACTCTTGGCAAGCAGAGGTTCTGTTTAGAATGGTGAATCTGTCTGCAAGTCGCAACCAAAGTGATACATCTCAGGCAGAGGGCTCTCTCAGCAGCTCCTCACTTAGGCACCTATAGTCCAAGACCTGCTCTTCAGCTTTGCAGTCCCAGAACCAAGAGTTTACCAAGATATCCAAGTGCATCAGCCTTTCGAATGCTGAACTCAACAGAGCAGTATATATTCAAAACGTGAAATGGTAATTTAGAAAGTCAAGTGTGGCCCTCCAGGACTCACTTTGTGTGTTGGCTGAGCAGGACCCTATCTTACACAAAAGTTTTCCCATAGTCTCTAACAGAATTTCCTTCCTTGTAACAGGGAAGCAGGTGGCAAGGAAGGGAAACCCACCAGTGGGCACTCCTTGAAAATTAAAATGTGCTATAACTAATAACCAGCTGCCATCAAGTTGGCTCCAACTCACAAAGTGACTCCATGTGTATTGGAATAGAACTGCTCTCCATAAAGTTTTCAACAGTTCATTTTTCCAAAGTACATCATAAGGAATTTCTTCTCAAGTGCTTCAAGGTGGACTAAACTTCCAGTCTTTTGGTTAGCAAGCAAGTGTGTTAAATTTTTGTACCACCCAGGGACTCCAGAGTGTATCATTTTAAAAAAAAAATGTTGACACAATTCCAACTCATAGTGATCTTATAGGAGAGAGTAGAACTGCCCCCACAGAGTTTCCAAGGATCAGCTGGTAGATTCAAACTGCTGACCTTCTGGTTAGCAGATGTAGCTCTTAACTGCTACACCACCAGGGTTTCTAGAAGGTACGATAGTCCCAAGTAGACCAAAGTCAGTGCAGCATCTAACCAGCTGGGGAAGTCACCCTGCCCATGACAGTGCTGTGTAAGTTATCCACACTCATGCTTTCTGTTCACCACATTTCAACACATTCAGACAGGGGTTATACAGAAAACAACCCAGACATTAGCCAAGACTTGGATCTCTTATCTGAGTACCTGTTATTGTCCAAAACAGCAATTTCTTCACTGCTTTTCTGTTTACATGTAACAGATACTTCTGATACCCAACTGGGTATTTATTGCTGACAGTAATATTTGTATAAAGATTTCTCTGTGGATTATGACTTCTGTAATTGCCATATTGAAGTGTGTCATGGATTGAACTGTGTCCTCTCAAAAATGTGTGTGGCCAGGTGACTGTCCATCTGTTTGTCCATCTTGTGATTTTTCCTATGCTGTGTGTTAGAGGATTACGGTAAGACTGTGAATCCCTTCATAAGATTACTTCCCTGCTCCACTATAAAGGGTGTTTCCCTGGAGTATGGCTTACACCACCTTTTATCCTTTTATCCTACAAGAGTTAAGAGGAAAGTGAAGCAAGCAGAGAATTGGGAACCTCACACCATCAAGAAAGCAGCACTGGAGAAGAGCGTGTCCTTCAAACCTGAGGTTCCTGTGCCAAGATGCTCCCTGAACAAAGACTGATGCAACATAAGGAATTTTCTCCAGAGCTGACAAGGGTGAAAGCCTTCCCCTGGAGTGGACATCCCGAATTTGGACTTGTAGCCTACCAAACTGTGTAAGAATAAACTTTCCTTTGTTAAAGCCATCCACTCTGTGGTATTTCTGTTAAAGCAGTATCAGCTGGCTAAAACAAAATGAATAAGATTTGTGGGCATGTGGGTGTGGGTGTAAACTAGATTAAGTTTCAGGAGAGGGAGTTAATAAAGGAAATTAGTTGCTTAAAAAAATGTTACAATACTTTCACCAGCAAGCTTTTAGGAATGACTCACAGAGTAAGTCTGCCTATGTAGCCAGTTAGGCTGCTGCTACCTCTGCCACCATCAGGGAGGTTGGAAGTCAAAAGGTGGCCACCGGTTGTGGTGCATTCAAAAGTACACACCACACTGAAACCTAACTATCAGGAAGCCACAGCTACTGCAAGCTGCAGCACTCCATCCCATTGGCCTGCTACTGGACAAAGGCATTGCTGCTGAAAAGTCTAACGTTTCTCAACAACAAGGAGTCACAGCACCATGGAAACAGTGCCTGTTTCAAGTGTCTTCCAGAACCCACGGAACTGGTCAGGCCTCAATCTCATGGAAAAGGTATCTTTGGCCTTCCCAGACTCTGCAGATGAGGGAGACACAGAAGACAGCAGACCCAGTGGATGACACCAGACCCTATGCAAGGCTTGAGGAAAACCTAGCCTTCACATTCAGGCCTCATAGTCTACTGCAAGGATAGAATGGAGAGAAACAGTACTTAACACCAATATAAGCAAAGTACAGGAACAGACACAGCTGTGACTCAAGGTATTTATGGACATCACAGAAGGAAGACAGCTGTCAGACCAGGGACAGTGTCAGAAGTGTCATTTGAACTATCCTGTGGAAGATTGGTAAGACTAGGAGGATGGGGCCAGTATTGCACGTAAAAAGAAGAGCCAAGGAAGAGGCAGGGCAAGTGTCACTTGTTTCATAAGCTGGCATATAAGAGGAAAATGAACTGAAGGATAGACTGGAGCTGGGACCTCACCGAGTAGCTGTTGGAATGGGATGAAAAAGACAGAGTGTTTCTGAAATTGAAGTGACAGACTATGAATTGTGTCTAAACTATGAATTCCTCATAGACATGGAATAAGTCCTATAATTTTTTACTATATGTTTTATAATCTGTACTGTCTCCATTCTCTTGGTGCCTGCTAGTTGTGCGAGATGTAAAATTGTGGCATATTTATACAACTCAGTAAACTGAAAAAATGTTGGAAGTGAATCACTGCTGATTCTGATGTTTTGAATCTTAATAACTGAGAGAATGATATGTCAATAACAGAGCAGAAGAAGCCTGAGGTGTCTCACAAAAAAAAAAGTGTAGACTTTCTGGCCTGGCAGAGGCTGGATAAACTCCATAAATATGGCCTCCTGACACCCTTTTAGTTCAGTAATGAAGTTGCTCTAGAGGTTCACCCTTCAGACAAAAATTAGACAGGCCCATAAAACAAAATGAGACTAAAGGGGCATGCTGGCCCAAGGGCAAAAACTACAAGGCTGAAGAGGCCAGGAAAGCGGGTAATGGGGAGCTCAAGGTCAATAAGGGGCAAAGCGGTGACAAGTTATGAGGTTGGTAACTAATGTCACAAAACAGTATGTGTGCTGATGGATTAATGAGAAGCTAGCTTATTCCCTAAACTTTCATCTAAAGTAAAATATTTTTAAATGCCAAAACAAACAAACAAACAAAGAACTAAAAGCCTGAGATGAAACTGGCCTGAGGAGTAGGTCACTTTGTTATAAGCTTGAGCTGCTGACATCCAGGGAGCAAAAAATGTGGTCTTAAACCTTGAGACACATCAGGGTGAAAGCTTGTGACCCAAGTGTAAAGGAAGAAAGAGAGTAGACGGACAACTCAGAGCATGGCCTTGAAGTGAAGGAAGAAGAAGTAGAAACACCCACAGCACAAGAAGGGGCTGGCTCAAGATGTGTCCTGAAGCTAGAAGTTCAAGGGCAACAAACACATCTTGTGAAACCCCACAAAGAGCTTAAGGGATCTACATAGGAAAGCAATTCATTTGGTGTTAGGAGGCTATCAATGATATCAGAAAGAGCAGGTGTAGTAAAGCAGAAACCCATTGCCTTGGCTGCATACTGTTACTTCATGGGGAGTTTTAAAACTACAGATGCCTGAGTCTCCCTCCTAAAGACTCTAATATAATTGGTCTGTGCTACCATGACTGAAGATCAGGATGTTCGAAAACTTTCCAGGAGATTCCAATGAGCAGCGAAAGTTGAGAATCACAGCAGTAAGGTAGTGAGATAAAACATTAAATTCTAATTAAGGAGACTACTTTGGAAATGTGGAGGCACTGTGTAACCATGTACCTCCTCTTCTCCCTCACAGTTTCTGTTATTATTAACATCTTGCAATTGTGTGGTACTTTTGATATGATTAATACATTATTATTAACTAAAGTCTATGACTGATACATTATTATTAACTGGAGTCCGTAACTTATATTAGGATTCTCTATGGGTTTTGCGAAGACAAACCATGATGTATCCTCCACTGCAGTGTCATACAGAATAGTTTCACTACCCTAAAAATCCCCTGACCTCCTTCTATTAATCTCTCCCTTCCTCCCCTCAAACTCCTTCCAACTTAGGACATCTTAGTTGCTTACAGTTTAGGGGAATTAAGAACAAGGCTGGTATTCACGTGCAACTTTTTAAGTGGACGTACATTTTCAGCTCACTTGGGAATTACCTAGGAACATAATTGCTGAATCATATGGAAAACTATGTTTAGCTTAATAAGAAACTGCCAGTGTTTTCCATCAGCACTGAATGAAAGTTCGTGTTGCTCCAAATCCTCAACAGCATTTGGTGTTGCCAGTATTTGGGATTTTAGTTATTCTAATAGGTGTTTTGAAACCCTGACAGCATAATGGTTAAGTGCTATGACTGTTAACCAGAAAGTCCACAGTTCTAATCCAGGTGCTCCTTGGAAACTGTGGAGCAGTTAGACTCTATTATAGGATTACTATGAGTTGAAATGACTTAGTGGCAATGGGTTGGTTTTGCTTTGCTTTGGAGGTGGGCATATTTTTGGTTAATAGCTGTGTAGTGGTATCTCATTGTTGTTTTCATTTGCATTCCTTAAAACGTATGCTCCTAGTTGTCATGCTCAGCAGCTAACCAAAAGGTTGGAGGTTCAAGTTTGCCCAGAGATGCCTCAGAAGAAAGATACAGTAATCTGCTTTCAACGAATCAGCCACTGAAAACCCGACAGAGCACAGTTTTATACACATGTGGTAACTGTAAGTCAGAAATAATTCAATAATAATTAGTTAACAGCATATGGTGTTCAGATTCTTTTTGTATGCTTTTTGACATCTGCTGTCTTTTTTGATAAAGTGTCTATTCAAAACTTTTGCCTATTTTTAGTTGGGAAAGCACCTGGGGCATTGCCTGAGCCATTCCCTGAAGCAGATGCCTTGAAAAAAATTGCTTCATATGCTCAAGTACCACCACACCGCTCATCTTTTTTCTAGAACTATAAATAGACTCAATTCCAGCAGGCCTCAAAAGGTGAGGTAAAAACTGTAACTCATGAGAAGTCATACTACAACCCAAAAGAAGAACTACTTGAGCTTTCTAATACATGTAGAGAGAAATCTGGGGAATATATGTGGGAATGGCTATCAATGGTATAGGATAATGATGTAAGGGACACAACGTCTGAATTTATTGGTATGAACCCCCTAAACAGAGATTCTTCTTTCACTATTTCAGCTCAGTGTGTTAGAAAAGGATGTAATAGTTTCCTTGGTTGGTTGACAGAAAAATAACTAAAAAAGTTGGCCGGCACTAAAAGAAGTTGAAATGTCAAAACTCCCTTGGGATATTGTACAAGAGGGTATGCAAAGACTTAAAGAAATCTGAATGGTTAGAGCAGATTTATCATGTTGGACCCACAAATCTACCCAGGGAGTGACCAGTGGTAACAATTTCACCACAGCGGTGAGTAATAAAGTTGTGAAGAGAGTGCCAGCAACCTTGAAGACTGCTATGATTGCTTTTCTGCACAGGTCGGATATCAAAGCGAGTGCTACTCTCACTGAAAAAGGATACCTAATTACAATAGGGGCAATTGGATGCTGAGGTGGCAGAGGCCAAATGGTGACACTTAATCACTAAAGGGAAACCCTAGTGGCTTAGTGGTTAAGTGCTACATCTGCTAATCAAAAGGACAGCAGACGAAATCTGTCAGAAGCTCTTTGGAAACTCTATGGGGAAGTTATACTCTGACCTATAGGGTGGCTGTGAGTCAGAATCCACTCAGTGGCAGTGGGTTTGGTTTTGGTTTTAGTCATTAAAGACACAGTGGGCATGATTACTTTAATGGACAGCAGAGTCAAAGAATTAATCAGAAATAGTCTGACTCACATAGACTTATGACATGGTTATCTAGTCATGGTATCCCTTAGAATGAAGAAGATGGAAAACCTACTACATATTTACTTGATCTATACTGGTAAAAGCTATACTGCCAACCAAAGGTTAACAGTTTGAATCTACCAGCCACTCCTTAGAAACTCTGTGAGGCAATTTAACTCTGTCCAATAGGGTCACTATAAATCAGAATTAACTTGACAGCAATAGGCTAGTACACAAGTGAAAGAATTCTAGGTCAAGTGAACAGCAGTCTAACCTGAGTAGCAAAAATAGAGAGTCACAACTCCTAGACCAGTTTCCAAACTTGAGCCAATTTGCAGACCCACAATCCTGAGAATGAAAGGGAAACTGGGACCCCTTGAGGAAGGACTCTTCTACACTGCCAGTATTTTATACTGTTGATCTTTCTTCCGGTTTTCTCCATATGAATCTACTGCCTTTTATGAGAGTGTCTACGAGAACGTGCCATTAAGTTCATAAACCCGTCCTGGAAAAAGTGTTACATACCTCATTGCTGAATACCACTACAGTCACTTTTGAAGTACTCCCCTTGGGAAGCTATGCACTGATGCCAGTACCTAGACCACCCTTCTAAGCAACTTTGGAACTCTTTTTCTGGAATGGCTACCAGAGCTGTCATTGCATTACCCTTGATGTCCTGAATATCATCAAAATATCTTCCCTTCAATATTTCTTTTATCTTCAGGTAAAGGAAAAAGTTACTGGGGACCAGGTCACCAGTGAGTAGGTACAGTGTTCCAGTACAGTTACTTGTTTACTGGCTAAAAACTCCCTCACAGACAGCTATTGAATTTCTGAACTTGCCTCCATTCCACTGCACTACTGTGCACAATGGCCATTCCAGAAAGAGTTCCAGAATTGCTTTGAAGGGTGGACTAGGCACCGGCATCAGTGCATAGCTTCCTAAAGAGAGTATTTCAAAAGTGACTACAGTGATGTTCAGCAATGAGGTATGCAGCACTTAGAACAATTAAGTTTATGGACTTAATTGTCAGACATCGTATTCACTGGGGAAAAGGAAATAATTAGACACTGGGGGATGTACTGGACCATGGCTCTAAAGTAACACTAACTCCAGGAGATCCAAAACATTACCATAGTCCAACAGTCAGAGTAGGGGCAAGTGGAAATCAGATCATTAAAGGACTTTTAGCTCAGATCTGGCTCACAGTGGGTCCCCAAACCTAGCTGACAGTGATTTTCACAGTTAAAGAGTGCATAATTGGAATAGACAGAGACAGCAGCTGAAAGAACCCCCACATTGAATCCCTGACATGTGGAGTAAGGGTTATTATGGTAGGAAAGACCAAGTGGAAGCCATTAGAACTGTCCCTACAGAGAAAGTAGTAAACCAAAAGCAATACTGTATTTTTGGAAGGATTGTGGAGATTAGAGCCACCATCAAGGACTTGAAGGATGCAGGAGCTGTGATTCCCACCACTTCTTCATTCAATTCATATATCTGACCTGTTCATAAAACAGATAGATCTTAGAGAATAATAGTGGATTATTGTAAATTTAACCAGGTTATGACTCCAATTGTAGCTGCTGTTTCAGATGTGGTTTCATTGCTTGAGTAGCTTAATACAGCTCTTGGGACCTGGTATGCAGCTATTGCTCTGCCCAATGCCTTTTTCTTGATTCTTGCTTCTAAAAACCATCAGAAGCAGTTTACATTCAGTTGACAAGGTCAGCAGTACACCTTCATTGCCCTGCCTCAAAGATACATCAACTCTTCAGCTGTATGTCATCATTAGTCTGTAGGGGTCTTGATTATCCTTACTTTACACAGGATATTACACTGTTGCATTATGCTAACTGAATTTAGTAAAGAAGTAGTAACAATGACTGCATACTCTCAAGACATTTGTGTTCCAAAAGGTGGGAAGTGAATCTAACAAAATATTACGTACTTGGAAGAGGTTGAGCCAACATGGCACTGTAGACAGAGGCACCATACCATCCCTTCCCAATGCAAATATGAAAAGCTAAGTAAAACAGAGACAAACATAAACCCTAGAACCCTAAGCATCAATGAAGGGGTAAAAAACTCAACCAAGCACCAAATAGAATAAGAAACTGTCAGAGAACAGAGAGAGAAGAGAGATATGGAGCAGTGGTCCCTTATCAGCTAACACAGCACAGATTCATCATCTTGGACTCCTGTCAGAGATCAGTGGGCAGGTAGTATGGAGAAGCAGCTTCACAGAGCTCCCAGCAGGAGACAGAGCACATAGCAGCCAGCAATAATTGCTTGCCCATCCCTCACCCTTCCTCCCCCTGTTTGGCCTTTGCCACTTCCCACTTAAATTTGCCCCACCCACAATGGCTGGATCCTTCAGTGTCATTTCTTTTTTGTTGGTCTTGCATATTTCAGCCTATTTTGGTTTCTTCACTGCCTCTTGCCTCCTCCCTCCTGTCTTAAATACTAGGCTCTGTGTGCCATCGTTGCTACTTCTTGACAAACTATGAGGTATAACTCAGCTGGGAAACTGTTTTCCAGTCCATGTCACTGTGTTAGTGGAATCCCTTTGGCCTTCCCCCCCACCCTTTTTCCTTTTGTTTTTCTTCATATCTTAGTTTCCCATCTCTCTCTAATTACCATTTTTCCTATCCCATGAATATCTGGCACTATGTGCCATTTCTGCCTCTTCTAGGCACACTTTACTGCATGGATTGGGAGCCATCACCCTGGTCTGCACAGTTACACCAGTGGGATTCTGGAGAGACATTTGTTTGTTTGTTTGTTTGCTTGCTTGCTTGCTTGCTTGCTTGCTTGCTTGCTTGCTTGCTTGTTTGTTTGTTTGTTTGTTTTTCTCTTTGTCTTTTTTTCTTTCTCCATTTCTCCAATTTTATGTATCTCTACTGACCCCTTTTCCTTTCTTTTGAAGACCTGACCCTCTATGCCAAGACTGCCCCTGCTAGAGGGGCTGTGTTATACAGTCCTGTTCTGCACAAGTGTGCCATTAGGATCCCTAAGGGAGTTTATTTAATTTTTTTTTCTGTTTGTTGTTCTTTATTTCTGTTTCTCATCTCTCTGTACTTTCATCTTTTCCTGTCTCCTGAAAAACTGATGTTGTGTGCCATCTCCACCACTTCTAAACAGGCTGTGCCCTGAGGTCTGGGAGCCACTTCCCTAGCTGCTAATGGGAGCCTTGGAGTCATTTTTGTTTTCTTTTTTCCTTTTTCTTTTTCTTCATTTTGCATATCTCCACTCCAATGCAAGGTTCTCTCAGCACTTGTTTTTTCAGGTCCTGTTTTTCTCCTCTCTCTCTCTTCTTTTCCATCCTCAGTTTAGCTCCATACATCACGACTTCTCTCTCCCTCCTGCTTATCTGCACCATGCACTGAATATTGCACCCTGAACAGTACAAGCATGGCCTAATGGAACCTTCCTTTCACTGACCTCCATATACCCTGTTGTCCCAATATGTGCCAAAAACAATTCACCCAAACACCTCCCTTCAGTGGGACCTGTCCTGTTACACCATAGCTGAGCAACTAGCCCTACTCACATGACAGGAAAGTGAAAATTATTATGCCCACAGAAGAGCAAACAATAATGAAAACACAAACTACCTGCTTATGCATAACCAAATAAAACAAAGAAAGCAGAATGGAACAAATATACAATAAATAAATGAAAAAAGTAACTACTGAATGTCCCAAAGAAAGCAGACAATATCAAAATGCATATTTAAAAATAAATAAATAAAAAACAGGAAAGGATGCTTCCAATAGACATTCAAAATAAAACATCAGATAATCTTCCAGCAGAAAAAAAGACACTGGAACTACCTGATAACCCAAAACCCAAACCCACTGCCACTGAGTCAGTTCCAACTCAACTTACAGTGATCCAACAAGACACAGTAGAATTGCTCCATAGAGTTTCCAAGGAGTGGCTGGTGAATATGAATCGCCAACCTTTTGCTTAGCAGCCGTAGCACTTAACCACTATACTTCCAGAGTTTCTGGAACTACCTGATAGAGAATTTAGATCTCTAGCATTCAGCACTATCCAACAAGTGAAGTGAAAAGCAAACCAAAATGAGGAAAATTTATGGAAAGGCAGACAAAATCATGGAAAATGAAAAAAGATTCATGAAAATAATACACAGCTAGAAGTCATATAAAAGAAGCAACTAGAAATCCAAAAGATAAATTAAAAATTTTCAGAAATGGACAGTGTCCTAGAAGGCTGAGGAGCAAATCTGAAGCAACACAAAATCAGCATCACAAAACAAAATCAGTGAAACTGAATCCAAACGCTTGTGTGCCACTTTGTTTCAAGAAAAAAACAGAAAAAAGAAGAAAGCCTGAGAATTATGTGGGATACAATCAAATATCTGAAAGTGAATGGAGTTACAAAAGAAGGAGAGAAAATGGAAACTGTAGACAGGATCAATAAAAAATTTCTCACAGAAAACTTTCCTAACATCAGGAAGGATGAAAAGTTGACCATCCAAGAAGCTCAACAAATCCTATGAAGAATGGACCCTAAAAGAAAATCACCAAGGCATATCATAATCACACTCACTAAAAATCAAAGACAAAGAAAGAACCCTGAGAGCAGCTCAAGGAAAAAAAATCCAGAGGTGAAACAACAAGACTAGCCAAACCAAAGCCGAGACTAAGTTCTGATTATTCAGCAGAAACCATTTGGGTAAGAAGGCAATGCAATAATATATACAGAACCTTGAAAGAAAAAGAATTGTCAACCCAAAGCAATATATTCTACAAAACTGTTATGAAAATATGTTGGTAAAATTAAGACATTCCTATATAAACAGAAGTTAAAGGAATATATTAAAGCCAAACTTACAAGAATTATTAAAGGAAGTCTGATGCCTTGAGAACAAACATCAGATGACAGTCTGAATCTAAGACACAAGATTATACCAGCTAGATACCAACCTATGAAATGAATGCTCAAGGATTACCCCAAACTAAAAGATTTACAACAGGGAACCAGAGAGGATAATCTGTAAATGATAGCGATGTGGGAATAAACCTTGTAGGTATAACTTTTTTAATGGAGAGGAAAGCAAGGTGATACTAAGTAATAAAAAACTTGTACAAACCTAAGAAGATAAGTACAAATTTCAAGGTAACAACAAAGAAAGTCAGCAAGCCTACTTATCAAAAGAAAAAAGAAAAATAGTCTCAGTAAAAACAAAATCTACAAAAACAGAAGAAATTAAAAAGAATCCAAGAACAAAAGGAATTCAACGCGAAAGAATAAAAGAACAAAAAATGTTAGCAGCACACACACAAAAAAAAAACCTATAAAATGACAGCAATAAATTCTTACCTATCAACAATTACACTGAATGCAAATGGCCTAAATGCACCACCCAGGAAGAGACAGAGTGACAGAATGGATAAAAACACAGAATCTATCAATACGCTGTCTGAGAGACTCACCTCATGTGAGATTACATTAATATGATTGCAATCTCCATCTCTGGCAGAAACAATCTCCCTTAACAGCTTTGAGAAACAAGCTGCTATGCTGTGAACTGACATTTTTAGGGGTCCGTATTCAAGGAGCTCAGGATGGCCTCCAACTGAAAGCCAGAAAGAAACTGAGCCACTCCTACTGGCCCAGTGCAAGGACCTGGATTATTCCATTAACCATGTGAGTTTGGAAGTACATCCTTCCTTTGTCAGACACCAGATGAGACACGTGCCCTGACCCAGATCTTGATTACAGTTTTGTAAAACCTCAAATCTGATGATCCAGGTAAACTCTGCTACTGACCTTGATTCTTGTCCCACAGATATTATGGTGTAATAAATGCGTGTTGTTTTAACAGACTGCTTGTGGAGATGTTGTTACGCAGTAGTAGATAAATAATATGGAAAGTAATTCCCACAGTAATTAATCCTCCATGGGCAAAATCTGAAATTCTGCCCTGTTTTTAAGAGGAAACGGACTATTCTATTGCATCTAAAATAATTTCAAATCCCATAAAAATAAATGTGAAAGTAGGTTTGATGAGTGCTCTGAATATCAAGACTCTTTCTGGGTAGAACTTAACAGCATGCTGACCTGGGTTTAAATCCTGGCTCTGCCACATGTGATTTGCTATTTTATCTCCTTTAGCTGTAGTTTCCTCATCTGTAAAGTAGGAACAATACTTGATTCACAGCGTTCTTATAGGTGTACAGATGAGCTATTTCATATATCACATATATCACAATGCCTAGCATAAGAACTCAATACATTTAATTGTCATTCTTATTATTTTCACTGAAGTTAATCAAATCAAATCAAATTATCATAATCTGTGATGATCAATAGCACGGGCATGATACAGATCATTCTACAATATCCGTGCAGTAAATATTTATCAAGTATCACAATATACAGTTGTTGCCTGAGATTCAGATACACTTTGGTGAATAAAATAGGCATTGTTTTCAATTTCATGATACTTACAATCTATTGTAGAGAATATGGAAAAATAGCTAAATGACTGAATGAATGAATAAGTGATTTGCTTGAGGAATCCTACTGAAGTACATAACATTGTTTCTTCCAGAAAGTGTTCCTGTATTAATTTACTCTACCAAATGCCACTTTTCTCCCAAGTGAGGTCCTGTAATGGTGTGTTAGTCTGATACCAAACTTTCCAATTACTTTTAATTATTAAAATAATTTGATTAAAACTTGATTCTCATATTCTGCTGTTGTTGTTGGGTGCCATTGATTCAGTTCTGACTCATAATGACCCCATGTACAACAGGATGAAACATTTCCAGTCCTAGACCATCGTCACAATCCCTTTGCTATGCTTGAGCTCATTGTTTTAGCCATGGGTCAATCCATTTCATTGAAGTACTTCCTCTTTTTCACTGACCTACTTTAGCAAGCATGGTACCTTTCTCCAGGGACTGACCCCTCCTGATCACATGTCCAAAGTATGTGAGATGTAGTTTTGCCATCCTTGCTTCTAAGGAGCATTCTGGTTGTACTTCTTCCAACACAGATTTGTTAATTCTTTTGATAACACAATGTATGTTTATTATTCTTTGCCAACACCACAACTGAAGTGTCATTTCTTCTCTGGTTTCCTCATTCATCATCCAGTTTCGCATGCATATGAGACAACTGAAGCATTACGGTTTGGGCCAGGTGCACCTTAGTCTTCAAGGTGACATCTTTGCTTTGCAACACTTGAAAGATTTGTCCAATGCAATGGATCTTTTGGTTTTTTTGGCTGCTGTTTCCACGAGTGTTGATTGTAGATCCAAGTAAAATGAGATTCTTGACAATTTCAATATTCTCTGTTTATCGTAACGTTGCTTACTGGCCCAAATGTGAAGATGTTTGTTTTCTTTATGTTGAGGTGTAATCCACACTGAAGAATGTGGTCTTTGATCTTTATCAGTATGTATTTAAGCCTCTTCAATTTCAATCTCGTAGTCAATCAGAATTTTTCTGAGCTTTCCTCTTCTCCACTCTCATAAGAAGACTCATGGTTCCTTTTGCTGAGGTAGAGGGAGTACAGAGACACTCTGCTTTACCTGACACATACTTAGCCTTTTCAGTGCTTCCCTCTTTGCTGTTGGGATAAGGAAGAAGAAAAATGACATTTCCCTGCGTGACTGCTCCCACTGAGTTTGATGAGTTGATTCTAATTTCTAATCCATTAAATAAGGCAGAACATGGTGACGTGAGACCACTGCTGTGTTTTTATTGAACATAACTGTCTGGCGTTAGTTCATTGTCTTTAGAACGGGTAGGTATGGGTAGAAATTCCACAAAGATGCACTGTCAATTGAGTCCTGAACAGCTCTGCTATACATTCATGGTAGGAAAGATTTAGAGTGTCTTTAAATAGGCCCCACATGGTGGCATCATGCAACAATTCTCAGATGCACCTATGTTTCCAGCACTGTCTAATCTCCAATAAATTTGAAGCCTCTGGCCTTGTTATTACCCAGCTCCATTACTTTAAGGAGATCCTTGCCCTCTTCTTCTTCTACACAACAATGCCTCATTTGTCATCATTTCAGGTCAGTAGCGAAAGCATGGGTCAGCTAGCTCAGCAGCTAAGGGGGCATCCAGATGGGAAATGAAATGCAGCAAACCTTTTTTTTCTAAATGTAGGCACCCCATCCAACTTGGCTTTAGAGAAGAAATCCAACTGAAATATCCTCTCACCGGCCCTATGGACAGCCTCTTTTCACAAACACTGTGGTCTTTCTAAAGACTGCTTTTCTTTTGTGTCCTGTTTCAGAGGCTTCCTCCATCCACCTTTTTAATCTCTCATTTGTAAAAGTTGCATCTGTGGATTTCTTAGATGCCAAGAAAAAGGAAGAAAAGCTAGATACTCCACCATAGGCTTCTACAGCCTCAACACAGAAGGTGCGCATATAATTTATCCTCAATCTATGTCATTTACCTTCTTCAGACTGAGGGAAGTTGGATGAACAGTCTTCCATGTATTCAGAATGAATCAACATCCACCTCTAAAAGGAGAGAAAAATGCTAATGTCCATGGTAAAGGTCCCAGGTTGGTCAGACTTCATAATTCAAACATTTATCATTTCGCCTCCTACTCATAGTGACCCCCTGTGTGTCAGAGCAGAGATATGCTCTCTAGGGTTTTCAGTGGGTGATTTTTCAGGAGTAGATCATCAGGCCTTTCTTCCAAGATGTCTTGGGATGTGCTCAAACCTCCACCATTTGGGTCATAGCAGAGCATGTAAACCACTTGCATGACCCAAGATATTCCTTCATAATTTAGGTTGCATTTCATGACTGCCCTATACACTAATAATTGTTTTCTGACATTCTAGAACATAGTTCTATACTTCTTGTTGCCATTGCAGAAGTAGATGTTTACACAGCTTCTTGGAGTTCAGTCATTTTCAGAAAGACAGATGGGTTGTCTTCTTTTCTTTGCCTGTGGTAATTTCTCTTAATATGAAGATTGGCAAAATCCTAACTAGTTAAGATTTTTTCTGCCCCCTGGGACTCAAGATGGTGGGTAGACCCTACAAGGTATATGAAAAGTCCAGGACATGAGATCCAGAGAAATAGAGGAAACACAGAATGCTAAGGTAAAGTATCTTCTCAGTGTTGCAGGTGAACAAGGCACTTTTTCTAGTAACCAAAAATACAGATGTAACATCAAGGAAACTTAGACTGGTAAACAGAGGTGGTTCTCTGAAGGTCCTGTCAGAGGGTGAGCCAGCGCTCAAAAAAGCACTCGTCTTTTATTTTATTTAAACCAGAGGATTTCAACACATGTGAAAAATGCATCTATGCTCATACTAGCTCCAAGCAGGCAACAGCTGCCAGATGGAGCTGGACATGAACTTTTTGCCGTAAAATACACATTCACTTGTAACAGATGCTACTGATGCTGTGGTCATTAGCCTAGTATGGACCAAACCACACCCTCCAAGAATGAGTATTCCATAAGAAATGTTTTTCACTCGTAGTCTCTTCTAAGAATGTTAAAACTGTTATTGTCTGAGAGCTTAGGTGGGAAGGAGGCCCACTAAAGCAGAAAAATAAAGAAAGCAAAAGAGGCAGATATATCAAACTGAAATGGACACTGAGATTTCTGAGCCAAATGATGTATAAATAATGAGAGTAATAAATATCTTAACCGAATAGACAAAAATCATAATTTTGTTTCCAAAGGCAGCTCAGTTTTCCCACTCAGTGGACCTCCCACTGATGAAGACCAAACCCAAGTTTGGCTTGTACCTCTTGCTCTGCAGCTTATTTCATATCTTTTTCAGTGGTTCTTCACTCTCCACATGTCATTTCTCCTCTCTTGCCTTCTAAGGGGGTTATACTTTTTTTAAAAGACAAATGAGTGTTTTTTTATGTGTAGCATGGTGTTTAGCACATTCCTGAATGAAGCTCATCTAAAACACACACTTTCTCCACAAGGCATATGAGCGCTTCCTTGCTCTTAGCACAATCCTTGTGGGTCATTTTCAGGAAGTCTTTGCAGACATTGGACCCAGCCATGAAGGTCAAAGTGCAGGGCAGATAATGAACTCCACATTCATCTAGCTATTCACAAACCTGATGCCCACTTTATTCGGACTTTGCTAGTGCAGGACAGGGTACCCCTAGGTTCACCAAGCCAGCCGGGTTGCACAACCTCATCACAGCTTGGGAGAGCAGGCTTTAGATATACCTTGTGCTCACCTGCAGCAGAATTTTATTTGCAGGACTCCTGCTTTTTGTCTAAATGAAGTAATCCTGGCTGGAAGCCCATCTGAATACAAATAGTAATAATTGTGAAAGCCAACATTCATGGATCCTCTTCAGTGGAGAGTGAAACAAGTTTTTAGAAAAAGCTAAGTAGATGTCTGGCATTTTGTGAGGTTCACAGGTTTGGGAAAGTAAATTCCAGTCTTCCTATAAAGAGTGTCCTGACCAGGCTCAGCGGGGAGCTGATATTCACTCTTTGAAAGTCATTCAATTATTTATTAATTGGCAACTTGGTGAGCAGTAAAAAAAAAAGACAAGCAGTTTAGGGCACTTATTTCTTACTCTCAAAATTTAAATACAGCAATAAAATCACCTAATATGAATATGTAGAATCACTCAGATATCATTTTTTCAGACATGGAATGTTTTTAATGAAAGTGGCATTTCATAAAATGAGATTTTATTACATAAGTGTCACATATAGCTCCAACATTTATATTCTAAGCATGTTATTTTCAAATTTTGTGTTAAGTTTGGAAGATTGTTTTTATTTTAAAAGCTTTGTGCAAAATCCAGCAGCCCCCTGGTCCAAGGCAACTGAATCTCCACCATCGCTCTGGTCTCAGACATGGTTCCCCCACTTGCCAGTTATGGTGGCCACACCCATGCTGACAGTGCTCTAGCCTGTGACTAATATGGAGACCATGGTCCTGAGGGGCAGAGTTATATGTCATGTTACATTCAAAGACAGTAAAAGCCTGTCATGGACTCCATTGTCCCCCACCTCAAAAAAAGTATGTAGTAATTTGGCTGGGCCCTAATTCCCACTATTGTGTGATTGCCCTCCATTTTGTGATTTTCCTATAGTGTAAATTCTAATCTCCTCCTGTAGTTAATAGATAGGATTATGTTAAAGAGGATTAGGGTGGGACTTTAACACTCTTACTAAGTGTGTTTACCTGAAGTGGGGCTTGCACCACTGTTTATCCCTTTATCCGACAAGAGACAAAAGGAAAGGGAAGCACAAAGAGTTTGGCACTCATGCCATCGTGAAAACAGTGCCAGAAACAGAGTGCAGTCTTTGGCGCTGAGGTTCCTGTGTTGAGATGCTTCCAGACTGAAGAAACACTGATGCAAACAAGAACCTTCCTCCAGAGTCAACAGAGAGACAGTACGTTCCCCTGAAGCTAGCACCCTGTATTTGGACTTAAAGCCTACTGGACTATATAAGAATAAACTTTTCTTTGTTAAAGCCATCCAGTTGTGGCATTTCTATCATAGCAGCACTAGACAACTAAGAAGAGCACCCAGGAAAAAAAATTCACCAAATCTGTTGCCTTCTAGTCAATTCAGACTCATAGCAACCCTACAGGGTAAAGTAGAATTGCCCCATAGGTTTCTAAGCAGTGCCTAGTGGATTTGAACTGCTAGCATTTTGGTTAGCTGCCATAGCTCTTAACCACTGTTTCCAGTAAGAGCCCAAGTTCAGTAAAATGTCTTCAGGTTTGTCGGTTATATTCACCTACCTGGAAATGTACTTCTGAAGTCCTTTGCAGAAGACTGGGACTAGGTCCTCCTCAGACAAGTACACAGTGCAGCAGGCTTTAAAAGGTCAGACACGTGTTTAAAATTGCAAAGCCTCCAGTTCTGAGAGTACCTAGATGCCACAGTATTTAACACCTGTCCTTTTCTCGTGCTACCTATAGTTCAGAGAAGACCAGGTCTCATCAGCATGTACAGCTGATCCTCATTACTCATGAATTTCGTTATTTAAAAATTCACCTACTTGAATACATTCGTAATTCCAAAATCAAATACTCATGGTGCTTTCCCAGTCATTTGTGGATATGGGCAGAAGGATGAAAAATATGAGTCGGAGCTGGCACCGTCCCAGCTGAAATCAAGCAAATGCCCATTGTTCGACAGTCTGCCTTCTTGTTTCAACTCATACTGTCAACACACACCCCTTTCACAGAGAATTTAGTACCACCTTTAAACATTTTTGTGTTCTTGTTGGTGGTTTTGCCAGTTAAAATGGCTCCCAAGCCCTATTACTGAAGTACTAGCTAACATTCCTAAGCACAAGAAGGCCTTGATATGCTTTAAGGGAAAACAGTGTGTGGTCAGTAAGCTCCCTTCAAGCATTGGTTACACTGCTACTGGTTGTTAAGTTCCGTGTAGATGAATTTATGAAGTCTAGCAGTTAAGTTCACAAACTCATTCTAGAAAAAGTGCTACATACTTCATTGCTGAATATCACTATAGTCACCTACAAAGCACTCCTGTTGGGAAGCTGTGCACCAATGCCAGAGCCTAGTCCACCCTTCAAAGCAATTTTGGAACTCTTTCTGTGGAATGGCCATCAGAGCTGTCATCGTATTACCCTCGATGTCCCAAATGTCATCAAAATTTCTCCCTTTCAATATTACCTTTATCTTCTGATAAAGAAAAATGCCACTAGGGGCCAGAACAGGTGAGTAGAAAGAGTTTTCCAATACAGTGATTTGTTTACTAGCTAAAAACTCCCTCACAGACAGTGCCATGTGACCTAGTGAATTGTCATGACACAAGACCATGAGTCACTGGCAAAAAGTTCGGGTCATTTGTATCTAATTTTTTCACCCAGCCTTTTCAGCACTTCTGAACAGTAAACTTGGTTAACTGTTTATCCAGTTGGTACAAAATCATAACGAACAATAACTCCGATATCAATAAAGGCAAAATCATTTTAGCTCTTGATTTGGACTGACAGAACTTTTATGGTTGTGGAGAATTGGCTGACTTCCATTATGCACTTTGGAACTTTGTTTCAGGGCTGCACACTGGTACACGCGTGCTTCATCATCAGTTATAATCCAGCCCAAAACATCATCTTGCCTCTCCAAAAGGTCTCTGCACACTTCAATTCTCTTTTGCTTTTGTTCATAGATGAGCACATCTGGGACCATTTTTTGATGCAAAGATTTTCTTCTCATGCTAAGATTTTCAGTTAGAATTTCCCTGTTTCTCTATCAGTGTATATTTAGTTTGCTACGTTTCTCATAGTCAGCTGATGACTTTGATACATAACTAGACAAACTTTTGCAATGTTCTCATCAGTGCTGCTTGTGACTGGCTGCCCTGACCTCTCTTCATCAGTGATGCTTTCTCTCTCCTCAGAAAAAAGCGTTTAATCTACTTGTACACTGTCATTTTCTTCACTGCATTATCCCCATAAACTTGGACTAATATGTCCCAGATTTCACTTCCACTCTTGCCAAATTCAACAAGAAATTTTAGTGCTTGTTCATCACTCTAATTTAAGCTCCAACATTCTCACAATGGTACACAAAAAGATACAACAACAATAAAGAATGCCCTTCAGCAAGTCAGTGCCACATGTTGACACAAACACAGCTGTGAGACACTGATATAACAAGGTCATGAAACCTTATCAACTTGTTTGTACAATGCTGCCAACATTAGTGCATGGCAGCAAGTTCCTTTGTGTATTAAATAAGGTGTTTGTAGACACATAGATGTAGAAGAAGGCTGGGTACTGACCAATCTATCAAAAGCTCAGAGACTGTCAAGACTTGACCTCAAATTTCCCTTAAGAAATGTGCCCTCTGTAATGATTAATGTTAGACGTCAGCTTGGTTAGGCTAGAATTCTCAGTGGTTTGCAGACATTATGCATCACCTCCCACTATGATCTGATGTGAGCAGCCAGTCAGTTGGAAAAGGAGTTACTTTGGGGTTGTGGCCTGCATTCATGATATAAACAAAAGTTCTGGCAAATCTCTCTTTCAGATCCTGCAATAAACTCGGTGTATGACTCTCGTTGCTGGAACATGAGCCAGCACTCAGTCTGTTGCCTGACATGCAGGTTTTGGATTCACCAATACCTGTAACTCCATAAAGCCAGCAGAGGCCTCCAGCCTGTCACTTGACCTGCAGGTTTTGAGTTCCTCAGCCCCTGCAACCATGCGAGCCAGCAAATGTTATCAGTCTGTCATCTGATCCATGAATTTGAGACTTGCCAGCTCCCCAAACTGCATGAGCTATTTTTTTGAAGTCAATCTCTGTGCATTTTTCTACAGCACTTTTGCTCTTCCTCTTTGTCTAGAGAACATATGTTAAGACACCATTATTCCATATTCTCAATGACTTTACATTGTGTTACTACTGTAAGTTACATTGACTGGCCTGTAACATTTGTCATACATTATTTCAGAGGACAGTCTTGAGACAATCTGTGATCATCTTTGGGATGAGTTTTATGTTTGGCTTAATCAACACTCCTTTTAGGGTCATTATTCTCCTAGCCTGTTTTTGATGTTCACCATTTGGTTTTATTGACCTGACAACTCACCTGATAGCAAAGCTAATAATTAAAAGTATAACTATGGAAAAGTCAACTCATCAAGCTGGAAGATCCTAGACCTAGAGTAACAGATAACAAACTGTAAGACATAGACCTCTTATCCAAGTACAGTTCATACTAAATAAATACTTGTACAAAGTAACAATTTTATCTGAACCATCAACAATGTAAGCTTTATTGGATTGCGGGAGATGGAAAATGAAGAAGACACCAGCATTCAGGTAAGTACCTGACACTTTAAATAGTGACTGTTTTGTGAGCTGTTTCCTTATACTGATGATGGTGCAAATTAAGATCTTAGCCCCATAAGGAGAATTCTGAAGTCCTTACTTCATTGTTATCTATTCCCCACCTAAGTGCCTTTGGTTATGTAGTACTTTGTGAAAGGTGGTCTCCCTGATATCTGTCATCAGAAGTCCTGGCTTATCTAACCACAATGCCAGACATGTATGGTGGCTCAGTCAACAACTATCTCCTTGCTTCTTCTTTGCCAGCAGAACCTCATTTCTTCAAGGGTCTTCCTCTGTATGCTTCAGAGGAAGATGGTACTATTCTGAGTCCTCGTTATAAAGCCAGCAAGTCTGGCCATCTGACTGCTCTTCCCTGCCATTAACTGTGGACTGCTTTGGGTTGACGAGAAGTGAGAGAATTTCTATCAGACACTTAGAGAAAAACTAAGGGACATGAAGACAGAGCCTCTCATCTTCCTCTAGGCTCTTCAGTGTCTTGTCAGATGCTGAGTGCCTGGGTCTAGAAGGGAATCAGCCTACAGACAAGCAGATACACGGAAGACAGCTTCTTAATTTCAAATAATATATTGTTAATCTGCTTTATGGCTACATGTATTATCCTCCTTAACATATATTTATTGAAATCAGTTTTAACTATTTTATAAGTCTGAAACTTTCTCTGCATCAAAAACAACTGTAACTATTGTAGTGTATCCCTCTTTTAATGTAACGGTATTATAGTTGTCGTGATATGATTATCATAATACTGTAGCTTTTGGCTTGGTTTGGTGAGTTTGGGCCTTCCTTAACTGACTAGGAATTCGGGTGAAGTGCCTTGAATTATCACCTAAAACATACATTTAGGGAAGAGCTTCTTTCAACATTTCATGAAATTTGGTTTAGTTTTTATGAAGTCTTTTCTTTTTATTTTCAAAAGTCTTAATTTCACTATTATATTTGATCGACAATTTTGCAAGATAAATAATTCTAGGATGGAAGTTTTTCTCATTCAAGGCTTTGAATGCATCTGCCCTCTGTTTTCTAGCCAGCATTGTTTTGGCAGAAAAGTCAGATGAAAGTCTACAGGGTTTCCCTTGGAATGTTAGTTTTGACTTGAGCCTTGCTGTCTGAAGAAGCATCTGTTTGTGTTTTAGCTTATTAAGCTTAATTATAATATGCCTTGGTGTTCTTCTTTTTGAATCTAACTTTTGCAGTGTTCAGTAAACATCTTGGATACCTATGTTCTCCTTGCTTATAATCTCAGGAAAGTTTCAGTCAGCATCTCTACAGCAATACTCTCTATGCTGTCATTAATCTTCCCTTGTTCAGGAACTCCAATTAAATGTAAATTATTCCTCTTCATAGAGTCCCACATGTTTCTTAATGCTTCTTTATTTTTCTTATTTCTTCTCTGATTTCACCTCATAAATGCTGGCATTAGTTACTTTGTTTTCTAGGTCACTGTTTCTAACTTCTATCTGTTCAATTCTACTCTTTTGGCTTTGGATAGAATTATCCAATTCTGTAATTTCATTACTAATCTGATGTATTTCAGATCGTTGATGTTCTAGCATTTCAAATAGTTTACCAAATTTTTCATTTTGTTCTATTGCATTTTGTTTAATCTCCAGGAGGGTTTTATATATAACTCTTTTGTATTCAACCTCTGTTAGATTTAGAAAGGCTTCTTCATCTGGAAAATTTATTGAATTTTTGAATCTTTATTTTGGGAATTTTCTGAAGCATTTGAAGGCTGTTTCTTTAAATGGTTAATTATAGGCTGCTGCCTGTGTGCCATCTAGATACAATTTGATTTCTCTGATAACGCATCTAAGAGAATTGTTGATCACCAGCTGTCTCTATTACTCTAGTGATTTGCCCCAGGTGGACTCTCAAGCGTGGAAGATTCTGCTTATTAGGTAGCAAAGAGGCTGCTCTGTTTATGGAGAAACTGGGGACTGTCAGCCGATCTTACAATGTGAGTGAGAGAAAAGAGGCTTTTCAATAGTGAAATAAATGTTCAGGGAGAAATACAAGCCTCTCAGCCTTAAAAGTAAACTGCGCCTCTATGCAGAGAGCTGTCCAGGTGCTGACTGGGAGTTGGGAGCTGTCCAACAGGCTGGCCTGAACAGGCAGTCGGGAACAGCTGACTCCACTTGTCAGCTTATAATGAAAGTATGTTACCAGGCCGTTTGTGGAAGCTGCAGTTCTGTTACAATGTAGCAGCATAAGCAGAGGTCAGATGGTTGCCGGATCATTTTTGAGAGGAGAATATTAGTCCGATACTGTTGCCCAGTCAAATACGTTTGGTCTTAAATTTACCCAGATATTCAGCGCTCCATAAAAAATATCATCCAGGCCTTAGTTCTCAGAGGAAAATGAGGAGACGTCTGTTTACTCTGCCATCCTGTAATGGAAAATAATTCATCATGATCAAGTTGGTTTCATTCCAGAAATGCAAGGCTGGTTCAGCATCAGAAAAACAATGTAATCAACCACATTAATAATACAAAAAATAAAAATCACCTGATTTTGTCAACTGATGCAGAAAAGGCACTTGACAAAGTTCCACATCCATTCATGCTTAAAACTTTCAGAAAAATAAGAATAAAGGGGAAATTCCTTGATATAATCAGTAGCGTCTATGCAAAGCCAATTGCTTTCATCATCCTGAATGGTGAAAGACTGAAAGAATTCCCTTTGAGAACGGGAACTAGATAAGGATGCCCACTCTCACCACTTCTATTCAACATTGTGCTAGAAGTTCTAGCCAGAACAATTAGACAACTCAAAGAAATAAAAGGCATCCATATTGGTAATGAAGAAGTAAAGATTTCCCTCTTTGCAGATTATATGATTGTTTATACAGAGAATCAAAAGAAATCCATAAGTAAACTACTGGAGCTAATAGAAGAATTCAGCAAAGTATCAGGATACAAGATAAACATAACTAAACCAATAGGATTCCTTTATACCAACAATGAAATTATTAAAGAAGAAATCACCAAATCAATTCCATTTCCTATAGCCCCCAAGAAGATAAAATACCTAGGAATAAATCTAACTAGAGAAATAAGAGATCTTTACAGAGAAAACTACAAGACCTTACTACAAGAAACTAGGAGAGACTTACATAAGTGGAGTAATCTGCCCTGCTCATGGATAGGAAGACTCAATATTGTGAAAATGTCTGTTTCGCCCAAAGCAATCTTATATAATGCAGTCTATAAAGCAGACTTATATAATGCAATCTCAATACAAATTCTGGTGATATTTTTCAGTGAGATGGAGAAACAAATTATCAGCTTTATTTGGAAAGGGATGAAGCCTCGGATAAGTAAAGCACTACTGAAAAAGAAGAACACACTGGGGGGAATCTCACTACCTGACTTTAAAACCTATTACACTGCCACAGTAGTCAAAACAGCCTGGTACTGGTACAAAAAGAGACATATAGACCAATGGAACAAAGTAGAGACCCCAGAGATGCCACCATCGTCCTATGAACAGCTGTTATTTGACAATGGTCCTAAGATTTTAAACTGGGGTAACAACAGTCTCTTTAACAAATGGTGCTGGCATGATTGGGTATCCATCCGCAAAAAATTGAAACAAGACTCATCTCTCACACCTTATACAAAAATCAACTCAGATTGGATAAAATACTTAAATATAAAAACTAAAACGACAAAGCTCATCCAAGATAAAATAAGGTCAACAATGGAAGTTTTAATACACAACATAGACAGACTTCAAAATCTGACAAACAAAATACATTCATCAGAAAAGAAAATAGATAAATGGGAATTAATAAGAATCAAACACTTCTGCTCATCCAAAGACTTCATCAAAAGAATTAAAAGACCACCTACACAATGGGAAAAAATATTTGACAACTCTATGTCAGACCGACGACTGATCTCCATAATCTATAAGGTACTACAAAATATCAATAAGAAAAAGACAAATCATCTAATTAAGCTATGGGCAAAGGAGATGGACAGACACTTCTCTAAAAAGGAGATCCAGGCAGACATGCTCATGATCATTAATTAGTAAAGAAATTCAAATCAAAATGACAATGAGATATCACCTCACACCAATAAAGTTGGCCGTGATCCAAAAAATGCAAAACACTAAATGTTGTTGAGGCTGTGGAGAGATTGGAACTCTCCTACACTGTTGGTGGGATTGCAGAATGGTGCAACCTCTTTGGAAAGCAATCTGGAGTTACCTTAAAATAATGAATATAGATATACCATTTGACACAGTAATTCCTCAGCTTGGAATACATCCTACAAAATCAAGGCCATTCACACCAATTTATACACACACACAAACGTTCATTGCAGCACAGTCCATGATAGCAAAAAGATGGAATCAACCCAGATGCCCAACAACAGAGGAATGGATGGGTAAACATTGGTATATGTACTCAATGGAGTACTATGCATTGATAAAGAACAATGATGATAGCAGGAAACATCTCTCAATTTGATCTCAACTGGAGGACATTATGTTGAGTGAAACTAGTCAGTAACAGAAGGACAATTATTATATGAGACCCCTACCATAAAAATTTGATGGTACTTGGCTGACCATAAAAACTTAAAAGCAGACTCATACATAACAGAAAAGACTCTTTGAGGGCTACAAGGGTGGAGAGGGTGGGAGGGTGGGAGGGCAGGAGAGTGAGAGGCAAGGGTTTAAGTTAGATACTTGTTAGAAATTTGTTTGGGTGAAATTGGTGACAATACACATTAGTAAGAAGATTAATATTAACGAGACTTCCTGACTTGACGGCACTTGGCTTGGCTGGCTCAACACAACTTGTGTACTCCTCCCATCTTAACGCAATATTGTAAGCACAGAGTATGTACACTTTCATTTTTTCTTTAATAAAAAAAAAAAGAGGGCTAAGTGGAGAGTATAGCAGAGAACAAAAAGCCTCTGGGCTTCTTATTATGTGTTGCAGTAATTGTTTTTAAGCTCGTGTGAGTGAGGATTTCTATTGCTTGCAGCCCAAAGCATCTGAAAGGACACATCTTTATAAAACGTACTGAATTACTGAACACTAAATACTTTGCAGGTCGAAGTTGTTGACCTTATAGTTAATGAGAAAAAGTGCACATGTGATGTTCTAATAAAAGTTTTTAATACATTTTTACATTCTAAACCTGGTCAGCATTTTCATCAACAATTTGAATAAGGACACAAAGTTTCTGTTACTAAGTGCACATTTGGCCAATGCTCAGAGGAATTACTAATAAACTGAATAGCAGAGTCAGAGCTTGAGAATATGAATAGAATTCACTTGTATATTAAATAATAATTTGACACTGTAAAAACAGGTTGGGGGTAGTATCTGACCTCCTCCAACCCCACAAGGGGGAAGGAAAACCAACATCGACAGCACAACCCATGAGGTTGAGGCCAGACAAGCCTCCTCTCTCTGTCATCTTCATCAATCCTAGTACCAACCATTCTTCTAACAGCACTCTCTAAGGGGTTTGATAATTCACTGAAATGGCCACACAGAACTCAGATCGTACTAACAACTGTGGGGTTTATTAGGGAAGTAACAGTTACAATTGAGGCTTAAGAACACTCAGACTACAGTTCTTCCATCAGGATAGCCTCTTTCCAGCCTGCACAAGGCATACCTCTCCATGGTCCTCACTCTCTGCCCAAGGACACTCAGCTTTCTCTCTCTTTGGACCAGAAAGCCCATCATGCCACCTCCCGTTATCAGGCCTCTGCTGCTAGGTCTCTCCTGTTGGCCTCTGTCCTTGGCAGTGGTGGAATCCACCTCTCTGCTGTGGAACTGGCTCACTTTTAAGGCAAAAATGACCAGTCTCCTTAATAGGCCGCAATAACCCTGTCACACGATCACCTAGGTAAGAGTTAGAAGACCATGTTTAGAAAGGCTACACACAAAATTAATTAATTGCATCACAACTGTGATTTACTTATTATAGAACTAGAAATATAGCTTAGCATTAAGAAGTTTATAGAAGGTTTGACAAAAGATTTGAACTGGAAGAAGAAAGAATAAGTAAACATACATACAAGGCAGTTGAAATTATTGAGTTTGAAGAGCATAAAGAAAATAGAAAAAAGAAAAGTCAACAAGAGTGTATGGGACTGTGGAACATCAAGTGGACCAAGACACTAGTAGGATGAAGAAGAAAGAATGGGGAAAAAAATGTTCTATGCAGACAACAGCCAAAAGAGAGCAAGTGTGGCTATATTAACATTAGACAAAATAAACTTTAACTCAAAATTTATTATAAAAGACAAAAAGCCAAAAGGAAAAAAAAAAGTCAGTGCTGCTGAGTTGATTCTGAGTCATAGCAATCCTATATAATTACTTAATGTCTTTTTGTTTCTCTTCATAAAGACCCTATGAAAAAACAAAAGAGGACATCAAATAATTATGAAATGGTCAATTCATCAACAAAATAAAACAATTATAAAAATATATACACCTGACAAGAATGACCCAAAATGCATGAAATAAACATTGACAGAATTGAAGGGAGAGACAGTTTTATGACACTAGTTGGGGACTTCAATATATCACTTTCAATATTAGACAGAATGTCTAAAAAGACAATTAGTAAAGAAACAGAGGACTTGAACAATACTGTAAGCCATTAGACCCGACAGCTGTATAGAGAACACCACACTCAACCAAAAGACAATATATGTTCTGGTCCAGGGCACATGAATCATACCAGAGGTCACAAAACAAGTCTCAATAAATTTAAAAGATTAAGGTAATACAAAGCATATTCTTCAACTACACATAAATAAACTATAATCTAGTAACAGAAGGAAAACTGGAAAATATACAATACATGAAAACTAAAAAACACAATATTAAGGAACAAATGGGTTCAGGAAGAAATCAAGAGACAAATAAAAATACTTTGAATCAAATGAAAATGAAAGCATATGATACCAAAACTGAAAGGATGAAATGAAGACAGTACTCGGAAGAAAATTTATAGCAGTAAATGCTTACATTACATAAGACAGATCTCAAATCAATAGCCTAACTTTACAACTTAAAGAACTAGAAAAATATGAGCAAACCAAACTCAAATTTTTCAAAGAAAAGAAATAGTTCTAGCCAGAAGAATGAGGCAATAAAAGTAGTAAAAGTTATCTCAACCAGAAAGCAAACAAATAAAACCATTCCTTCTGGTAGACAACACGATCTCATATGTGGAAAATTCCAAAGAACCTACACGAAAAGTGCTAGAGCTCAATAATAAATTCAGAAAAGTGACAAGCTACAGAATTGAACACACAAAGATAAATTGTCTTTCTATATACCAGCAATAGGCATTCTGAAAAGAAAATTAAGGAAACAATTCCATTTATGATAACAACTAAAATAATAAAATACCTAGAAATAAATTTAACCAAGGAAGTGAAAAACTTGTACAGTAAAAAACTATAGAACAGTGTGCAAAGAAACTAAAGACCCAAATACATAGAAAAACATCCCACATTCATGAAGTGAAAGACACAGTATTGTTAAGATATCAATATTACCCAAAGCTGTTTGCATTTTCAACAGTTCAGCAATTCCTGTCAAAATTCCAAGAGCCTTCTTTGCACAATTGAAAAGCCAATCGTCAAATCCATATGGAATACAAAGGGTCTCCAATAGCCACAGGGATGTTGACAACAAAGAACAAAACAGGAAGATTCATACTTGCCTATCTCAAATCCGTGAGTCCTGACTTACAGCCAACATGGCATCATAGACAGAAGCACCATGTAGTTCCTCTACAGCAAAGACCAGACAAATTGAATAAAACAAAGACAAACATCAGTCCTGGATCTCAAAGTGTCAAATGAAGACATAAAGATCTCAGTCAAACACCCAGTGGAATAAGAAACTGACAGAGAACGAAAAGAGACCCAAGAGGAAGGCCCCTACCAGCTAAACTAGCACTGATTCACCATCTTAGACTCCTGCTGGAGATTGGCCGACAGGGAGCATGGGAAAGCAGATTCACATGAATCTCAGGAAAATATAAAGAAGCTGGTAAACAGCAAGACATGCTTTCCCACCCCCCATCCTCTCTAAGCTGCTCTGCCTCTGATACCTCCTGGCTAGCCGCAATGACTCAGCCAGCTAGAAAATGCGGCGTCCCTGCCACTTCAATTCACCTCGTGAGATCAGCAGGTGAGGATACTTGAAGTTACCTTCAGAATCGCCGAACAGGACATAGATAGTGCACTAACCATCCGTATACTTTTTTCTAACCCTCCCCTTCTTATCTCCCTCAGCTTCCTCTGCTTCCCACCTGCTTCAGTCTCTTGGTCAGAAGGAAATTCCTTTTGCCTCGATGCTTGGATTCTCACGCCGCCACCCCTTCACTAGCTGGGTCCCTGAAGCCATTTGTCTGTAGATGCTGTTGCTTTTTTTCCATTTCTTCCATATCTCCCACCCATGTCCCTCCTTTGTCTTGAACACCTGGCTCCATGTGCCATCTATGCCTCGCCTTGAAAGGCTGTGAAGTGTTGCTTAATGGAAGAATCATTCCCCCAGCCTTGACCCCATGCTGGTGAAATTCTTCAGGCTTTTTTCTTCTTTCTTTGTTTTGGCTTTGTTGTGTTTTATATGTTTGTTTTCCTTTTCTTTGGGTGACTTGGGTGTCCTTTCTACCCTGGCTACACTGCACGGATTACACGGATTACAACTGCACGGATTACAACCCATATGCCCAGTCTTTGCACCTACATCAGTGGGATCCCTGGGGATATTTCCTTTCTTTTACCTTTTTCTTTTTGTCTTTTACTCTTTTTTGCTTCCTGCCACTCTTCATTTCCCAGCTCCCATTTCTCTATACTTAACCTTCCTTTCTTTTCCTGTCTCCTTAAACATCTATACCCCTATAGCCAAGCTATATCATGCAGCCTGGGGTATACTTCCCTGGTCTTTGCAGTACTGGTGAAACCTCTGGGGACCTTTCTTTTCCTTCCAAATTTACAACTAGTTGTTTTTTCCATTTTTATTTTTATTTTTTTTAATATTTTTGCTTTTCTCTGTTTCTCAGGTTCTTTTCTCTGCACTCCAAAAACAAGCTCCTTTAGCACTTTGTTCGTTGGCTTGTGTCTCCATCTCCTTCGATTCGTCTCTCCTATACTCATCTTAGCTCCACACACCATAACCTTCCTGCTCCTTCCCGCCTATTTGCACTGTGTGGTAAACATCAGGTCCTTAAGCAGCGCAGGCACAGCCTGCTCTATCCTGTCTACCACTGATCTCTGGCCTCCCTGCGAGTCCTAGTACATGCCACAGACAATCTATTCCAGCCCCTCCACTTCAGCTGGATCTGTCCTGCTGCACCCTAACTAAGTGACTGGCTCTGCCTGTTGGACAAGGAATTGAAAGATACTGTGACCACAGATAAGCAAACAACAAAAAATGCACAACCTGCCTGGTCTGACTAAAAAACAGGTAAACAAACATACAATTAATAAACAAAGAAAATCACTACAGAACATCCTGAAGACAGTGGACAATATCAAAACATGTTTTTAAAATGACAGAGTGGTTCCAATAGATCTCTAAAATAAAACACCAGATGACTTTCCAGCAGAAGAAAAGACACTAGAATTACCTAACAAAAAATTCAAATCTCTACTATTCAGAGCTATCCAGTAGTTGAAGTAAAAAGCAGATAAAAATAAGGAGAAATAGACAAATTCATTGAACAAACTCTTGGAAGAATTCATGAAAACTATATGGGAACAAAATGCTAAAATAAACTCACAACTATAAATCATACAAGAACAACAATTAGAAATCTGAAAGATAAAAGACGAGATGTCAAAAATAGACACTGTCATAGAAAGGTTGAGGTGCAGGTTTGAATTATTTAAGACAGGATCAGTGAAACTGAATACAAATACTTGGATACCACGCTGAGGAAAAATCAGAAAATAAAAAGAGTAAAAATGAAGAAACCCTAAAATAATGTGGGATACAATCAAAAGCAAAAACTTGCAAATAATCAAAGTTCCAGAACACGGAGAGAAAATGGGCAACATAGAGAGGATCATTGAAGAACCACTTACAGAAAACATCTCTAATATCATGAAAGATGAAAACTGACCATCCCAGAAGTTCAGTGAACACCATATAGGACAGACTCTAAAAGAAACTCACCAAGTCAGATCACAATTACATTTGCTAAAAACAAAGAAAAAGAACAACTTCCGAGAGCAGCTTAAAGAAAAAAAAAGTTACATAAAAAGGAGAAACAATTAGACTAAGTTCTGATTATTCAGCAGAAATCATGCAGGCAGAAAGGGAAAGAAATGATATCTATGAAACTTTGAAAGAAAAAAACTACCAACCAGCAATAATATATCCTGCAGAACCCTCCTTCAAATATGATAGTCAAATTTGGACATTCCCAATAAACAGAAATTAAGGGAATATGTGAAAAACAAACTAAACTCACAAGAATTATTAAAGGGAGCCCTTTTATCTGAAAACAAGCAAAAACAGACCACAGCATGAATTCAGGATTGTCAGATACCAGCCAGGAAATGAACTCTCAAGGACTATCCATACTAAAATAAATACAACAGAGAGCCAGAGAAATTAATCTGTAAATTACAATAACATCAGGAAAATAAAAGAGGGAATAAATGGTGTAGGTATAGAACTTTTAAATGGAATATAAGCCAAGGCAATACCAAGTAATAACAGTCTGGTTCAAACCTAGGAAGATAAGGGTAATCCCAAGGTAACTGGAAAGAATATTAACAAACCTACTCACCAAAATGAAGACGAAAAACAAAGTCTCAGTAAAAACAAAATCTACAAAATGAAAGAAATCCACAAACCAAAGAAATTCAGCACAGGACATTAAAAGGAATAAAGAAAACATCAGCGTGATGAAAAAAAGCACTGCAAAATGATAGCAATAAACTCACACTTTTCAATAATTACACTGAATGTAAATGGCATAAATGCACCTAGAAAGAGACAAAGAGTGACAGAATAGATAAAAAACAGGATCCATCAATATGGTGTTTACAGGAGAAAGACCTTAGAAAGAAATACTTCTAGTATTAGAAGGATAGACACACTGAACAATGGGAAAGAATTAAGAACTCAGATGTAAATCCACCCACCTATTGTCACCTGATATTCAACAAGGGTCCAAAGTCTGTCACATGTGGAAGACAGTCTTTTTAACAAATGGTGCTGGCAAAATTGGATTTCATCTCATAAAATGAAACTAAAGGACATCATGCTGAGTGAAATGAGTTAATCACCAAAGTAAAAATGTTGTGTGACATCATTACTGTAAAAACTCATGAAAATGTGTACACATAAAAAGAAACAATCTTTAATGGTTACCAGAGAAGTGAGGAGTGAGGATGGAAAAACACAAAATAGACAATAGATAAGCGGTAACTTTGAGGAAGATTAAGACAATACAAACTACTGGAGAAGTCAACACAACTTGTACAAGGGAAGGTCATGAAATCTCCATATATACATTCAAACTCCCTGTGACATGGAATTGCTGAGACGAGGGCTGTGTGGACCACGGTCTTGAGGAACATCTAGCTCAACTGGCATAACATAGTTTATAAAGAAAATGTTCTACATTCTACTTTGTTGAATAGCGTCTAGGGTCTTAAAAGCTTATGAGTGGCTATCTAGAGTGTTCCATTGGTCTTAACCCTCAGAAGCAAGGAAGCATGAAGAAAACTGAAGAAACAAGGAACAGATTAGTTCAAAAGACTAACAGATGATATCTAAAATGGCGTGTAGAGGATTGAACCCAGTACAAGTAGATGGTGCCCAGCTGTCACCACTGACTGCTCTGACAGGGATCACAACAGAGGGTCCTGGACACAGCTGGAGAAAAATGTAGAATAAAATTCCAACTCATAAAGACCAGATACACCGGCCTAACCAAGGCTGGAGAAATTGAGCGTATAGTCCCCAGACACCCTTTCAGCACAATAATGAAGTCACTCCTGAGGTTCACCTTTCAGCCAAAGATTGGACAGGCCCATAAAACAAAACAAGACTCAAGGGGCATACCAGTCCAGAGGCAAGGACTAGAATTCAGAAGGGACAGGACAGCTGTAATAGGGAACCCAAGGTTGAGAAAAGAAAATGTTGACCTGTTGCGGGGTTGTTAACCAATGTTGTTAAACAATATGCATAGTAAATCTTTAATGAGAAAACATTTTGTTCCGTAATCCTTCATCTAAAGTACAATAATAATAATATTATTTTTAACTGTGAATCCTTACGGGGCTTTTCTTCCCAGAGTTTGCGGGAAAAAACAACTTGGGAGAATTCTCAAGTTGACTGACATTTCTTGCATAAGCTATCAACAACTTGATGGTTTGCTACTTGTGTCTGGTCTGGCCTCAGTAATTAACAAGGCCTGAGTTGACTTAACATTTCCTGGGTAGTCAAGGATTGGTGGGGCTCCGATGCTGATAGGTAGGCCTTGCCTTAAAGTTGACATGAAGCAACCTGCATAAAGAACTGTAACACAGAGACATGAAAGGCTTCCTGGACAAGGAGAGCTGGAAGGGCTGGTGCATCCCTCCTGCCTGAGGAATCTCCCAGATGTGGAAAAACAGCTGTACACTGTTAATGAGAGGTTATACTGCTAAACAGCTATAATATGCAGAGACAAGGAGCAGGCCCAGAGCTGAACAGTGGCACAGGCAGAAAAGTAGAATCAGGTACCCAGTGGGCAGACATGCAGTAGCAAAGTGGTTGCAGAAAGAGAGCTGCTATAATAAAAGCTGTGAGAACTAAACCAATTGAGTCCCGAGGTTGGCCCAGATATAGCAGCAGGTGGGAAGAAGGGCATGGCGTTACAAGTGGATGTGCATAATCAGCCTGAAAGAGGGGCAGGCACAAGAAGAAACCAGCCACAGGGTGCCACCCGATAGCACCACAGGAACAGTCAAGGGGCACCTGCCCAGACCTGCAGTGAAGAGCTTACAGGAGCAGCCTCAGGTCCTGTCTAACAGTACTGCAGGAGCTGCCATAAGGCACAGTCTAACAGCCACATGGGGGAACAGCTTCCAGTGGCAGAAGCAGTCACAGTCGCAGGGCACGTAGCCCACAGAAAGAAGCAATGAGTGGTGGCTGCACCTAGGAAGGAATGATCAACAGTTCATTTGATGGAATGCTGTCCAAGTACTGACAAGAATATTTCTTAGTTGAAACGTTTTCTAATAGGTGAGAGAAAAGTAGGTCCCTTTAGGACATAATTCAGTCCCATGCTCTCCTAAAGTTTGCCCTTTGCATTTCTTCATTTATATATTTCTCTGTTCATATCTTTATCTGTATTAAGGTTGTTACTGCAGGTATGCTGTTTCTGTAACTGTGGATGTTACAATTAATTACTGAATCCTGTAGAATGTGTAACAGGATGGCTGGTGTCTTAAAAATGGGGAAGTTTGGAACCAGCTTGGTGCTGATCCTGATTCTTACTAACAAAATTATCCAGGAAGTTTACTATAAAGCTATAGCAATCAAAACAGTGTCACACTGGTTTAAAGACAGACATACATACCAGTGGAATACTTGCTTGGGAAATACACAATTTTTGACAAGGGTATTGTTATGAACTGAATTGTGTTCCCTCAAAATGTATGTCAGCTTGGTTAGGACATGATTCCCACTACTGTGTATTTGTCCATCATTTTGTTACCTGATGTAATTACCTATGTGCTGTAAATTCTAACTTCTATAAGAATAATGGGGCAGTTGTGTTAATGAAGCAGGACACAATCTACAATATCAGGTTGAATCTTGAGTCAATCTCTTTTGAGTTACAAAAGACAGGAAAGATACCTCATTATTACTAAGCAAGAAGAGCAAAAAGCAGAGCATGTCTTTGGACTTGGGGTCCATATGGTAACATTGCTAGACCAGAGAAAGACTGATGAGAAGGATCTTCTCCCAGAGCAGACAGAAAGAATAAGCCCTCTCCTGGAGTAAGCACCCTGATTTTGGACTTTCAGCTTCCTAAACAGTGAGAGAATAAATTTCCTTTGTTAAATCTATCCACTTGTGACATTTCTTTTACAGGAGGACTAGATGATTGAGACTGTTACTAAGTCCATTCAACTGAGAGAAAATAGTGTCAAAAAATGGTGCTGGGACAACTGGATCTCCATATGCAAAAAAATCAAGTGTGTCCTATACATCATGTCATATACGAAAATTAACTCAAAATGAATCAAAGGTCTAAATGTAAGAGCTAAAAGCATAAAACTCTTAGAAGTAAACATAAGGTAACTCATCAATGGGTGTTCAGATATGGACCCCAAAAGTTCTAGCAACAAAGGAAAAAGTAAATTAGATTTCATCAAAAATACAAATTTTGTGCAGTAGAGGATTTTATCAGTAAAGTAAATGGACAACTTACAGAACAGGAGAAAATATCTGGAAATTATACATCTGATAAGGATTTAATATCCAAAATATATAAAGAACACCTACAACTCAACAACAAAAAAACAAATAACCCAATTTGAAAATAAGAAAAAGACTTAAGATACTTCTCCAAAAAATATACATAAATGATCAGTAAGCACGTCAATAGAAGCTCAACATCATTATAGAAACACACATCAAAATCACAATGAGATACCACAACATACCCACTGGGCTGACCATTATCAGGAGAAAAATAACAAGTTTTGGCAAAAATGTGGAGAAATCAGGGGGCAGAGCCAAGATGGCAGACTAGACACAGGTCTCCTCAATTTCCTCTGAAAACTAAGGCCTAGATTAAAAATTGAATGGAACATTCTGGGTACCCAGAGAGCCATAAGATATGGCATAGGGTTGTCAGGTTGAACTACATGCCACTAAACAGGAAGCTTCCTCTCTCTGGCGTGAGCTGGCACATGCTGAGCCCTGCTTCTGGTGACTCATTGCTTGGGTGAACTGTAAGTACTGATGCTTGCTTGCTTGCTTGCTTGCTTGCTTGCTTGCTTTTGTTATTCAGGAGGTGGGAGATGGCATGACCCAGTAAATATGCTGAACTGCAGTGGTAAACTAAACAGCACATCGCACAAAAGAGAGACAGTGTGTGGGATAGCCACATTTTGAGAGGCTGGCTTCTTAGTGAGGGCACCATTGCCCCTCCACCCTCTGTTTTCTGATATCCACCATAGACTGTACAGTTTCACGACGGAAAGGGCAGCTCAGCCAGGACACAATCTTGGTTGATGGGGAGACTGGTCACCCAACCAGGGGCCTCAGCAGGGGCTAATTCTTAAGCTGAGAAGCAGTGTCCCTCCAGAAAATGTTTTTCCAGCAGAAAGGCTGTCTTTAGCACAGTGTTACCTTATGGGTAGGGCCTGGCTGAGGACAGCATAAAGGCTGTAACCCCTCACTACTTTGAACTATGCCATAGCATCTGGGGAAGACTGAAGAGGAGCTTCCATTGTCAGCCAGAAGGCGGGGACTGCCCCACCTGATAGCCTGACTGATTTGGGCAGCTGTCAGATAGCTCCTAAATTGTTAAAATAAGACTGCCTGGAGAAATAATTGCTGAGGGGCACAGCAGTATCTCTTCTAGCCTTTACTGACCCACATCACAGGGTCAGTTGATGGCTTCCCCAGTGACTGCATAAGTAGGATGCCATCTCTGCAAGCCGGGAGGCAGAACCTGCCATCCCAAAGAGTCCACTCGGGCCAGTCACTAAAGAACACAGAGGAGGCTGGTGATCAAATCATTTATCAGAACTACACCTCAGCTCCTGTTGAAGTAATACCAAAAAAACTAAACAGCCTCTAGATGGCCGGAAGGTAACAAACCATCTCTAAACATTTAAAGAAATAACCCACAATAGCTCCAGAAAACTCCCAAAATAAAGAATTAAAAGAACTATCCAGATGAAGAAGTCTTTCTGTAACTGTTGGAGGTCAAGTACAAAACAATTATACATAGAACCATCCAAGAGATTAAACAAAATGCAGGAGCAAAACAAAAAACTAAGCAAGCTAATTGAACTGATGGAACATTGATGATCTGAAATCCAGCAGATCAACAACAAAATTACAGAACTAAACACTTCAATCCAAAGCCAAAAGAGCAGAACTGAGGAAATAGAAGTCAGACTTTGTGACCCTGAAGACAGAGCAACAGACTGCAGCCTTTATGAGGACGAATCAGAGAAAAGAAATAAGAAAAGTGAAGAAGCATTAAGAAACATGTGGGACACTATCAAGAGAAACAATCTATGATTAATTGGAGTTCCTGAACAGGGCAAGATACCTGAGAACACAGAGAGTACTATTGCTAAGCTGCTGACAGAAAACTTCCCTGAAATTATGAAAGAAGAGAACATAGATATCCAAGATGTGTATCGAATGCTACAAAAAATAGACCCCCAAAGAAAGGCACCAAGACATATTATAATCAAGCTTAAAAAAATGAAACATAAACAGACTCTCTTAGAGGCAGCAAGGCTCAAAGCAAAGCTGACATTCAGAGGGAAACCCTGTAAGCTTTTGCCTAACTTCTGGGCAGAAACTTTGCTGGCAGTGGGATGACACTTTCAAAATCTTGAAAGAGAAACACTTCCAACCAAGAATTATATACCCTGCAAAACTGTCTCTCAAGCATGAAGGTGAAATTAAGACATTTGCAGATAAACAGAAGCTTAGAGACTTTGTAAAAACCAAACCAAAACTGCTAGAAATACTGAAAGAAGGAAAACAAAGCCATTAAGTGTGTATTTCAGGAGGCAATGCAGGACACAGCATCAAGAAACTTACTCAGTTAGGGAAGTTACAAAACTGAAAGCCACAATATTAAAAGAAGGAAACCAGTGATCATATCACAAAAACTATGACACCATCACACTAAAAAGAGGGATATACTACGGTAGTTATAGTCCTTTCAGATGGAGAGGAAGTTAAAAAGATATGCAGAAGTTACAATTGGGTTTAAACTTAGAATATTAATGTGGATTATAGAGGTAGCTGCAAAGCACAATAAAAATGCAGCGTATCAAAACAAGAAAAGTAATACAGGAGTCTCAACAACCATGAAACCAACACCAAAAAAGATGAAAAGTCAACCCATAAAGAAGAATGACCCAGAAGAGAACATTAAGAACAATACAGAAAAAAACAACACAAAAATAAATACATCAAAATGACAGCACTAAACACATACCTATCAGTGATTACACTGAACATAAAAGGACTGAATGCTCCAATAGACAATGAGTGATATCCTGGATCAAAAGACACAACCTACCTATATGTTGCTTACAAGAAATACACCTTAGACTGGAAGATATGAACAAATTTAAAATTAAAGAATGGAATAATAAATACCAAGCAAACAATATACAAAGAAGAGCAGACTGGCAATACTAAGCTCAGATAAAATAGATGTTAATGTAAAATTCACCAGTGTGTAAAAGAATGGTCACTATTTATTGCTGAAGGGTTCAACACACAAGCAGAACTTAACAATATTAAATATTTATGCACCCAATACCAAAGCATCTAAATATATAGAACAAACACTGACAACACTGAAAAATGAGATAAATCACTCCACAATAATAGAAGGAGACTTCAACACTCCACTTTCAGTAATGGACAGATCATCCAGAAAAAAAAAACACAGTAGATCATACTGCAACAATTAACCAATTAGACCTCATCAACATACACAGAATGTTTTGTCCATCAACATGTAAGTAAACCTTCTTCTCCAATGCACATGAAGTATTTTCTGGAATAGACCATGTATTAGGACACAAAGGAAATCTCAGCAAAATCCAAACCACTGAATTATTACAAGACATCTTCTTAGACCATAAAGCCATAAAAGTTGAAATCAACAGCAGAAAAACCACTGATAGAAGTTGAACAACACCTTGCTTAAAAAACCATGGGTTATAGAAAAAATCAAGGATGAAATAAATAAACTTACGGATTCAAATGAGAATGAAATCACATCCTACCAGACTCTACGGGATACAGCTAAAGCAGGGCTCAGGGGTCAATTTACCTATATAAATGCACACATTTTGAAGGAAGAAAGGACTCATGCTAAAGAATTAACCCCACAGCTTGAACAAGTAGAAAGACAGCAGCAAAGGAACCCCAGAGGCACCAGAAGAAAATAGATGATAAAGATTAGAGCAGAACTAAAGGAATTAGAGAATAGAAGAGCAATCGAAAAAAATTAACAAAACCAAAAGCTGTTTTTTTTAAAAGATCAATAAAACTGATAAACTGTTAAATAAACTTACAAAAGACAAACAAGAGAGAAAACAAATAATCCAATTAAGAAAGGAGATGGGAGACGTCACAACAGACTCAACTGAAATAAAAAGTATCATAACAGAATACTACAGGAGACTGTACTCTAACAGATTTGAAAACCTGGAGGAAATGGACAAATTTCTAGATTCATATCACCTACCAAAATTATCACAAGGAGAAGTAGAACAAATTAATAAACCCATCACAAAGAAAGAGATTGAAAAAGTCATCAAAAACCTACCAACCCAAAACAGTCCTGGCCCATATAACATCACCCAAGAATTCTACCAAACTTTTAGGGAAGAGCTAATGCCAATACTACTGAGACTATTTCACGGCACAGAAAAGGATGGAATACTCCAAGATTCATTCTATGAAGCTTGCATAACCCTGATACCAAAGCAAGGGGAAGACTCCACAAAAAAGTAAATTACAGACCAATACCACTCATGAATCTAGATGCAAAATTCTTCAACAAAATGCCTGCCAATAAAATTCAACAACACACCAAAAAAAATAATTCATCATTGCCAAGTTGGATTCACACCATGCATACAAGATTGGTTCAACACAAGAAAAACAATTAATGTGATTAACTACATAAATAATACAAAAGATAAGAATCATCCGATTTTGTCGATTGATGCAGGAAAGACATTTGACCACGTCCAGCACCCATTCATGCTAAAAAAACTCTCAGCAAAATAGGAATAGATGGAAAATTCCTCAAAGCAATAAGGGACATCTACAAAAAGCCAACCACCTGCATCATACTGAATGGAGAGAGACTGAAAGAATTCCCCTTAATAATGGGACCTAAACAAGTATACCCAATCAATACATTTATTCAACATTGTACTAGAAGTTCTGGCCAGAGCAATTAGACAAGACAAAGAAATGAAGGGCATCCACATCAGCAAAAAAGAAGTAAAAATCTCCTATTTGCAGACGATGTGATTGTATATGCAGAAAATCCTAAAGAATCCATAACTAAACTACTCAAACTGATAGAAGAGTTCAGAGAAGTATCAGGATACAAGATAAACGTAAGTAAATCAGTAGGATTCCTTTACACTAACAAAGAGATTGTCAAAGAAGAAATCACCAAATCAATACTATTTACTAGAGCCCCCAAGAAGATAAAATACCTAGGAATAAGTCTAACTACAGAAATAATACAAAGAGAACTACAAGACCTTACTGCAAGAAACTAAGAGAGATTTACATAAATGGAGAAACCTACCCTTACCCATGGATAGGAAAACTTAACATTGTCAAAGTGGCTATTTTACCCAAAGTGATCTACATATACTATGCAATCCAAACACAAATTCCAGTGACATTTTTTAATGAGATGGAGAAACAAACCACCAACTTTGTTTGGAAAGAGAAGAAACCCGATAAGCAAAGCCCTATTGAAGAACAGGAACACGGTGTGAGGCCTCACACTACCTGACTTCAGAATCTATTACACTGCCACAGTAGTCAAAACGGCCTGGTACTGGCACAAGAAGAGACATATAGACCAATGGAACAGAGTTGAGACCACAGAGATGCCACCATCCTCTTATGGATATTTGATGTTAGACAAAGGCCCTAAGACTTTAAACTGGGGTAAAAACAGTCTCTTTAACAAACGGTGCTGGCAAAATTGGATATCCATCTGCAAAAAAACTGAAACAAGGCCCATATCTCACACCTCACACAAAAACTAACTCAAACTGGATAAAAGACCTAAATATCAAATCTCAAACAACAAAGATCATGCAAGAGAAAATATTTTCAACAATGGAAGCTTTAATACACAGCTTAGACACACTTCAAAATCTGACAAAGCATGATCAATGGAAGAGAAAATAGATAAATGAAACTACTAAGAATCAAACACTTTTTCTTATCTAAAGACCTTATCAAAAGAATTAAAAGACCACCTACAGAATGGGAAAAAATATGCAACTACATGTTGTATTGATGTCTGATCTCCATAACTTACAAGGTTCTGCAAAATATCAGCAAGAAAAAGGTAAACAATGCAATTAAGTGGTGACCAAAGGAGGTGGACAGTCACTTTACCAAAGAAGACATCCAGACAACCAAATGACAGAAGAGGAAATCCTCACGATCATTAGCTGTTAGAGAAATCCAAATCAAAACTACAATGAGATACCATCTCACCCCAACAAGGTTAGCCATGAACCAAAAATCACAAAACAACAGATGCTGCAGAGGCTGTGGAGAGATTGGAACTCTCCTACACTGCTGGTGGGATTGCCAAATAGTACAACCTCTTTGGAAAGCAGTCTGGAGCTTCCTTAAGAAGCTAGAAATAGATATGTCATTTTTTCCAGTAATACCACTGCTTGGAATATATCCTACACAATCAAGGGCAGTCACATGAACAGATACATGCACACAAATGTTTATTTCAGCACAGACCACAAAAGCTAAGAGATGGGATCAACCCAGATGCCCAACAACAGACAAGTGGATAAACAAATTGTTGTACATACACTCAATAGAACACTATGCAATGATAAAAAACAATGATGACTTGGGGAAGCATCTCACAACCTGGTTTCAGTTAGAAGACACACTGAGTGAAATCAGTCAGTGGCAAAAGGACAAATATTGTACGAGACTCCTACTATTAGAACTTAAAAATAAAATTTGCAGAAGAAAAGATTCTTTGATGGCTGCAAGGGAGGGGAGAGAGGGAGAGGGCTGGTCATAGATTAGATAGTTGAGACAAATTTAGCTGGATGAAAGCAGTGACATCAAGCAATAGAAAGAAGACCAATTTAACCGGTAGAAAGAAGGAAGGAAGAAAGAGAGAGAAAGGAAGGAAGGAAGGAAGAAAGAAAGAGAGAGAGAAAGGAAGGAAGGAAGAAGGAAAGAAACATAGAGAAAGAAGGAAGGAAGGGAGGGAGGGAGAGAGGGAAGAAAGGAAGGAAAGGCAGAAAAATAGAAAGAAGGAAGGAAAGAAAGAGAGAGAAAGAAAGAAAGCAAAGAAGGAAGGGAGGAAGGGAGAAAAGGAGGGAGAGAGGAAGGGGCAGGGAGGGAGGGAGGGTGGGAGGAAGGAAGGAAGAGAGAGAAAAAAAAGAGAAAGGAAACAAGGTAGAACACTTGTGCTTTGATGCTGGGATTATAAGATAGTACAGCCACTGGGAAGAACAATTCGGTGGTTCTTCAAAAAGTTAAACAAATACTTGTGTGCCAGTGTTCATTCTCAATAGACAAACCATTGAAAAGAACCAAGTATCCATTAACAGATGAATGGATAAATACAACGTAATAATATTCAGCCATAAAGAGCAAGCAAGAAAGTTCTGATACATGTTATGACATGGATGAACCTTGAAAATGTTATGATGAGTAAAGCAAATCAGATACAAGGGAACATCTAGATCAGATGGCATGACAAATTTTATTAAGAAAATATTCTGCATCCCACTTTGGCGAATGACAGGCTCTTAACAGCTAGCAAGCATCTGTCTAAGATGAATCAATTGGTCCCAACCCATTCAGAGCAAGGAGAATGAAGAACACAGACACAAAGAAAATATGAGCCCAAGAGACTGAAAGGGCCACATAAACTGAAGATTTCATCAGTCTGAGACCAGAAAAGCTAGATGGTACCTAGCTACAACCAATGACCACCCAGACAGGGAATACAACAGAGTCCCTGATGAGCAAGAGAAAAGTGGGGTATAGAACTCAAATCATGTAAAAAGACCAGACTTAATGGTCTGATTGGGATTGGAGGGACCCTGGAAGGCATGGCCCCAAGATGGTCTGTTAGCCCAAAACTAAAAAACATTCTTAAAGCCAACTCTTCACGTAAAGATTGGACTGAGCTATAAGGCATAAAATGATACTCATTAAGAGTGTACTTCTTAGCTCAAGCAGATATATGAGACTAAATAGGCGGCACCAATGTGGAGGCAAGATGAGATGGCAGAAACAGACCAGCAGCTGGCTGAATGGACTTGGAAAATATGGGGTGCAAGAGAGGAGTGTGCTGTCACATCATAGCCAGTGCAACTAGGGCTACATAACAATGTGAATATAATTTTTTGCATTAGAAACTAACCTGAGCTGTAAGCTTACACTTAAAGCACACACTGAAAAAAAAAAAAAAACAAGTTTTGGAGGCTGGAGCTAAAGGACAAATGGTAATGACTTATTTGCATGAGAAACTAACCTGAGCTGTAAACTTGCACTTAAAGCACACACCAAGTAAAACAAGTTTTGGAGGCTGGAGCTAACAGACAAATGGTAATAACTTATATTTCTGTCTTTTCCGCTTTATCAACAGCCTATACAGAGAGAGAAGATAATAAATATAAGCCAGTTCTCACTTCCAGTCTTGGGAATTGAAATTAAATTGTTCTCCTGAAGATGGTAGCAGTGAAAGAGATCAACTCAGATTCTTACTGTAAGGGTGGGAGTTCCAGATCCCTTCCCCACTGATGCCATTATTGTTGTTACTCTTCACTTTTGGTTCACTTTCTTGCTATTTTCTACTTCTCCTCTCTCTTTGTCCCTCTTTTCCTGCCCTCTTTGGGGTTAGAGTATCTGTAGTTTTCTGTTCTGTCTCCACTGCTAATTTTTTCTCTCTCCCTCTTAGTTTCAGTTTCTTTAGTGATTGCTCCTGAAGTAAACATCCACTGTTATCACAGTCTAGTTTATAAGAATATTGCACCATTTTGTACATAACTTGAGAATCGTAAGAGTAAAATACTATTTTCTCCATCTAAACTTCATGTTATTGTTTGAATATTTTTTATTTCTATGTATTTAAGAAACATAGTTTCTAATTCTTTGCACATTAGTTTTTTCAACTACCTTAATCGATGGCACTTGTCTGGCCCCTAATATTGTCTTTCTTCCTTTGAGAAGAGGAAAATTACAGTGGCATAGGGAGTAACTGGAAGGTAAAGCATCTAGGATCAATGTCCCTTCAATCATAGCAGTTTTTCTTCCACTTGTACTGTTTCTGGAAGAGGAATCAACACTATTTGTCTAACTGAAATAAATGGCGACCTAAGTGTCAGATTTGCATACAACGTTGATGAAGTAGCCTAACATTATGTACAGCTCATTCTTCTTTCCAACTGACTTTTCCACTGGAAACTCAGAAGTTGAAGGAGCTGTGCTTCTCAAAGACACAGTATTTTGTATGGAAAAATAAATTTTTCAGACTAAAAATTGATTTGATCCCAAGAGATTCAGTCTTGGGAAATAACATTGTCTCCTACTGAGCAGCTCCAAAGTTTAAACTATTGTCTGTTTTCGAAGGCAAAGAATGAGAATACAGAAACTTTTAAGCAACTTCAAGTAAATCAAAGTATCAAAACTTGGCTCTTTAAGCTTTCCAAGATTTGACACATAATCTACAGCTAGAGTTTACAAAGTTATTTTAATTGTGTGGAAATTTAGTTCAATTATTATGGTGCAGCTAAATACAACAAAAAGATATTAAATGGAGATGTTCTGCAGCTCTGGTGCTTGGGGCTGGTCAGGTGGAACCTGTGGAATGCAAGTAGAATCGAGCTTCACCTGCCAAAGGATATCCACTTGCAGGCATCTCTTAAAATACAAGGGTCAACAAGACAAAAAAGTTTTATAAGAAAGCCAAGCATGATTTCATTCTCCTTTTAATACCTAATAATGAACCTTGGCAGGACAGTGGTTAGGTGCTCAGCAGCAAATCCAAAAGTCAGCAGTTAAAACCACGAGCTACTCTATGAAAGAAATATGTGGCAATTTGCTTCTGTAAATATTACAGAGTTGACAGTTCTATAGGGTGGTTCTGGTCTCCTCATAGGATCACAATAAATCTGACTCAACAGCAACTGAGTTTTGGTTTAATGCAAACACTTATGGATCTCTCAACATCTGAAACTTTAAAGTACTGTTGCTAAAATTACTGAACATACCTGTTCCAGTTAATTTCACTAGAAACAACTAATAGATAATTTTAGAAATTGGTTTATTTAGTTGGGTTTCATGTCAAACCTTGAAGACTATGTCTTAAAACATTTGTTCAACCCAATAAAAAATACCCTGTTCCATACCAATTTTTTCCAAATGTATTTCAACTCACAGCAGAATTATTTCTGACAAAATCAAGAACAAAAATATCATAACAGAACACTATGAGAGGCTGGATTCTAACAGGTTTGAAAACCTAGAGGAAATGGACAAATTTTTAGATTTGTATCACTCACCAAGATTATCACAAGGAGAAGTAGATCAACTTAATAAATCTATCACAAAGGAAGAGATTGAAAAAGTCATCAAAAATCTACCAAACAAAAAAACGTACTGCCCAGATGGCTTCACTGGAGAATTCTACCAAACTTTTCGAGAAGAGTTAACTTCAATACTATTAAGGTTATTTTACACCATAGAAAGGGATGGAATACTCCCAAGTTTATTCTATGAAGGCAGTATAACCCTGATACCAAAGTCAGGGAAAGATCACACACAAAAAAGAAAACTACAGACCAATATCACTCATGAACGAGATGCAAGAATTTTCAACAAAATTCTAGCCAATAGAATTCAACAGCATATAAAAAAAATAACCCACCATGACCAAGTTGGATTCATACCAGGGATGCAAGGCTGGTTCAACACCTACAATTAATGTAATCAACTACATTAATAACACAAAAGACAAGAATCACCTGATTTTGTCAATTGATGCAGAAAAGGTATTTGACAAAGTTCAACACCTATTCATGCTTAAAACTCTCAGAAAAATACAATAGAGGGAAAATTGCTCAGTGCAATCAGTAGCATCTATGCAAAGCCAACTGCCTTCATCATCCTGAATGGTAAAGGCTGAAAGAATTCCTTTGAGAACGGGAACTAGATAAGGATGCCCACTCTCACTACTTTTGTTCAACATTGTGCTAGAACTTCTAGCCAGAGCAATTAGATGAGAAATAACAGGCATCCATATTGGCAATGAAAAAGTAAAGATTTCCCTCTTTGCAGATGATATGATTGTTTATACAGAGAATTCAAGGGAATCCATAAGTAAATTATTGGAACCAATAGAGGAGTTTAGCAAAGTAACAGGATACAAGATAAACATAAGTAAATCAGTGGGATTCCTTTACACCAACAGTGAGATTATTAAAGAAGAAATCACCAAATCAATTCCATTTACTATAGCCCCCAAGAAGATAAAATACCTAGGAATAAATCTAACTAGAGAAATAAGAGATCTTTACAAAGAGAACTACAAGATCTTACTACAAGAAACTAAGAGAGACTTACATAAACAAATGGAGTAATCTACCTGCTCATGGATAGGAAGACTCAACATTGTGAAAATGTCTATTTTACCCAAAGCAATCTCAATACAAATTCAAGTGACATTTTTTAATGAGATGGAGAAACAAATCATGAACTTTGCTTGGAAAAGGAAGAAACCTTGGGTAAGTAAAGCACTACTGAAGAAGAAGACCATACTGGGAGGCCTCTCACTACCTGACTTTAGAACCTATTACACTGCCACTGTAGTCAAAACAGCCTGGTACTGATACAGAAAGAGACATATAGACCAATCAAGCAGGGTTGAGACCCCAGAGATGCCACCATGCTCCTATGAACAGCGGATATTTGACAAAGGCCCCAAGATTTTAAACTGTGGTAAGAACAGTCTCTTTAACAAATGGTGCTGGCAAAATTGGATATCCATCTGCAAAGAAACACCTTGTGTAAGGTGTCTCACACCTTATACAAAAACCAGCTCAAATTAGATAAAAGACCTAAATACAAAATCTAAAATGATAAAGCTCATCCAAGATAAAATAGGATCAACAATGGAAGTTTTAATATACAATGTAGACAGACTTCAAAATCTGACAAAGCACGATCAACAGAAGAGAAAATAGATGAATGGGAACTACCAAGAATCAAACACTTTTGCTCATCCAAAAAGACTTCATTAAAAGAATTACAAGATCACCTACAGAATGGGAAAAAATACTTGGCAACTCGATGTCAGACCTAGGTCTGATCTCCATAATCTATAAGGTATTACAAAATATCAACAAGAAAAGGATAAATAATCCAGTTAAGTGATGGGCAAAGGACATGGACATCTCTCTAAACAGGATATTCAGGCAGCTGAAAGACATATGCAGAATTGCTCACAATCATTAGCTATCAAAGAAATCCAAATCAAAACTACAATGAGATACCATCTCACCCCAACAAGGTTGGCCATGAACCAAAAAACACAAAACAACAGATGATGGAGAGGCTGTGGAGAAATTGGAACTCTCCTACACTGCTGGTGGGATTGCAAAATGGTAGAACCTCTTTGGAAAACAATCAGGCTCTTCCTTAAAAAGATGAAAATAGATACGCTACTTGATCCTGTAATTCCACTGCTCAGAATTTATCCTACAGAAACAAAAGTTGTCACACGAACAGACACATGTAAACGAATGTTTATTGTAGCACAGTCCACAATAGCACAAAGTTGGAATCAACTTCAATGTCCATCAACAGATGAATGGATAAGCAAACTATGGTACATATACTCAGTGGAACATGATGCTATGGTAAAAAACAATGACAATTTTAGAAAATATCTCATAACATTGTCTCATTTGGAAGAGATCATTCTGAGTGAAATCAATCAGTGTCAAAAGGACAAATTTTGTATGAGACCACTGTTATGAGGATTTAACAAGAAAATGACTGCCTGGGTCCTTGATGGCAGTGCTGGCCCCCTACGTTAATCGACCTACCACAAAAGTTACTCGTGCAATAGCTGATACAGAAGTGGCTGATACAGTTCAGCAGAAGCATGGAATGTGGGCTATGCAGGTATCAGACAGGGGAGAGTGGCCCCGGAGGGAGAAGTGTCCCCTCAAGGTAACCTGATCCCAGATGTGGGCTGACATGATAACAGCAGGTGTTAGCCAAGATAGATGACAAGCCTAATTGAGTGCTGCTGAGCGGTGGCAGCAATTAAAGCTTGAACAGCACTATGCTGCTCCTAAGTCTAAGAAAGGGGAGATAAAGGGAGGATTCCCACAGGTGGAGTGGGGAGAGGCATGAGCCGCGCAGTGCCAAGACTATTTCAGGGATTCCAGTGACCCTGGTGGCTCAGCCACCTGGCAGTTTGCCTGGGATCCAGACCAAGTTCCCCATGCAGGGAATGGAAGTCCTGATGGGGAACAGAGTCCCTATGTAGAATTAGCCATTTGTTGGTCCTCCTCAAATGTGTAATGCATCATGGCATTGGTAGATAATGGGGCTGAATGCTCTCTAACCCCTGTGAACCCTGAAAAGTTCTCTTGGCCCCTACAAGTGATAGATGGATATGGTGGCCAGACTATCCAGATGTGAGAAGTCTAGCTGCACTGGCCATTGGTTGCCTGTTCCCTAGAGTATGCAGAGTTCATATTTCTCTAGTGCCAGAATATATTTTGGGTATAGACATCCTGCATGCTTAGCTTGTGCAGACAACAGCCAGGGAATTTAGACTGCAGTTAAGAGCCATAAAAGCCATAGTTCGAGGTCATGCTTGAGTGATCCTAGTGGAGCTGCCCACTCCAAGCAGAGTCATGACTGTGAAACAGTACCATCTCTCAGGGAGACACAAGGAAATCGGGGAAAGTACTTTTTTTATTTATATGTATTTTATCTATTTATTGTGATTGAGTGAAAGCATACAATGCAGTTTAAATTCATATGCCTGCCTATGTGCAGCTCCTATTGCTCTCCTTGCCCAGTGACAGCACACTCCTGCTTTCTGTTCTATACATGTCATATCCTCTTAACAATGTCCCATCCCCTCTTCTCTACCTTCTCCACTCCCCTCCAGTAAGAGGCCAGTAGGGAGACATCCTAGAGATGCGTAGAATCATAAAGTGCATGCAAGGTATGGTCACTCTGCTTATCACCAAGTCCAGTCTATTCCTGTCCAAGGAGGAGTTGGCCTCAGTAGTGATTTATGATCAGGGGTGGCATCAGTCAAGGGGTCATGTTTCCAGGGTAAATCCGGTGGATTTCTTAGAGTGTATCCCTTTTTATTCTCATGTTGCCATTGAGACTCAGCTTGTGAGCCCCATCATGGCAGCCAATGGTGGTGGCTAGGCACCATCTGGTTCTTCTGGTCACATGTTGATGTAGTCACCCACTCATGTGGGTTTTTCTGTCTTCTGGGTTCTCTTTCCCCCATGTCATTTTGGTCCTTGGTGATCATCTGTTTCTGTTGAGTTGGGACTGTTTGTTGTACCTCACATGGCAGCTTGCTGACTTTTAAGACTTCAGATGCCACTCACCAATATGGGGTGGAGAAGGTTGTCTTAGCAATATGCTAGTTATACCAATTGGCCTCAGTGTCCCCCGGGAGCATGGTCTGGGAAAACTACTGAAGAATTGCACCAAGTGCAAATACTGAGGCTTGCCTAAAGCCCCTTCAACTCTCCAGTGTGCCCAGTAAAGAAGCCTGATGGCTCCTGGCAAATGACAGTCAACTACCATGAGTTAAATAAGGTGGTGGCATCGATGCATGCAGCAGTACCTGATATAGCTGTTCTGATGGATACTTTGAGCCAGAAGTTAAGCACGTATCGCTTCGTGGCTGACCTCGCTAATGCCGTCTTTTCATCCCTGTAGCTGAAGTGAGCCAGGAACCATTCACGTTCACGTGAGACAGGAGGCAGTGGACTTTAAATATGCTACCCCAGGGCTACCTGCATGGCCCCATCATGTGCCATAGTTTGGTGGCAGAATACGTGGTGCTGTGGAAAACCCATAGGGGGTTCACTGGTACCATTATATTGATGACTTGTTGCTCAAAAGTGACTCTCTTCCTTTGCTTGAACAGGCAGTGCTGACACTTGCAGCACCTGTGATCAGGGGCCTGGGAGTTCAACAAGGCCAAGTTGCAAGGCTTGGCTTATCAGTAAAATTGTTGGAAGTTGTTTGGTCAAGTAAGGCTAAAGTTATCCCAGAAGCAGTGATAAAGTACAAGCTTTCCCTTTCCCCAGGACTGTTATGCACTTGCAGGAATTCCCAGGCCTTTTGGGATATTGGCAAGTGTTTACCTGGCATCAGACCCAGACACTGAGGCCCTCACATGCTGTGATGAAGAAAGGGGCAACTTGAGACTGGACAGAGGAAATGCAAACAGCCTTTTAAGTGGCCAAATGGGCCATACAGCAGGCCCATGCTCACAGAATCTTTGATGCCTCTTTGCCAGCTGACCTCACTGTGCGTGTGACTGCTGAGCTTTTGGCTGGGGATTGTGGCAGCAGCAAGGCCAAACTAGAGTGCCCAGTGGGTTTTGGTCACAATTGTGGAAAGGTGCTGAGCAGCACTATACGTTGACAGAGGAACAACTGGCCGCTGTTCATGAAGCCTTGCAGGCCATGGAAGCCATCACCAGAAGCGACGCAGTTACAGTGCAGATGACTCACCCCATAGTGGGCTGGTGCAAGACTGGACAGTCAAGCCTCGGAGTAGGATCACCCAAATCCCTGCTCTAGCAAAACAGGGAGCATACCTGCAGCAAAGAACTTCCTTGTCAATGTCTCCTCTGAGAGACGAACTACAAGAGGTATTGGGGCCCTTGTTCTCTACAGTTAGTGAAGATGCTGGTGGAGGGAACTCCATGCCACCACCAGAGCCCTGCCCATACAAGGAGAGGAGGGCCCCAGTCCCTACTAGTGCCTGGTATACAGATGGTTGAAGCCAGGGAGCCACTGCTAGGTGGGCAGTAGCTGCATACCACCCAGAAACAGAGACCATCTGGTGGGATTGCGGCACTGGACGGAGCGGTCAATGGGCAGAACTGTGAGCCGTGTGGATGGTGCTTTCCCAGGAACCTGACCTACTACATATTTGCACTGATAGTTGGGTTGTATTTCATGAACTAACTTTCTGGCTTGTCACTTTGAAGTACAACCAATGGACAGTAGAGAATCGCCCACTTTGGGGCCAGGACATGTGGGAGGAACTTTGGGACACTCGCCACCAGAAAGAAGCCACTATATACCATGTGACTGGACACACTCCATGACAGTACCTAGGCAATGATGAGGCTGATGCCCTTGCCCAAGTCCACTGGTTGAAATGGGTGGACAGGAGGTAGCCACTTGGCTCCACATCTACCTGTTACATGCCAGGCCACAATCTATGTGGGCAACAGTGCAGCCTTGAGGCTTGCCAGTTACATACAAGGAAGTGCAACAAGTGACAGACACTCGTCAAGTGCGCTTTAAGGAACACACTCAAAGGCTGCCCCACACCTCTAGCCAAATTCAGCAAGGGCTGTGACCTCTAGAACACTGGAAGATACATGTGATTGGACCCCTACCCTTATCTAAAGGGAGTAAGTATATAGCGACAGCAGTAGATATTGCTTCTGGTCTACTAGCTGCACATCTAGCTGCTGCTGCGGACCAAAGGGCGGTGTTGAGGCCGTGAAGCGGCTCAGTGCCAGCTACAGGTACCCCTAGGTAACTGAATCAGACAACGGGACTCACTCTACTGGATATTTGGTACAGCAGTGGGCCAAGGAACAACTGGTGTAGTAGAAGTTCCACACTCCTTGTTATCTCCAGGTCACGGGACTGACAGAGAGGTAAAATGGTATATTAAAACAAACTCTCTGAGTGAGTTCACCAGACAACACTCTGAGAAACTTGAGAGCTAGACTGGGGCAGGTCCTACAAATGCTGAAGGAGTGCCACCGCTCAAAGCTAGCAGCACCAGTGGACTTGATCACTCATACTGCTGTGCCTATACACCTGCAGACTGTAACAGCAAAAGAATTTCTAAATCCTGGCAAAAGGTGCCTAGGGAACATCCTCCTCTCAACTCCCACTGTCCTACATGGAGGAGAAACTTTTGAATGGATATGGCCTTGGAAAATGAAAGTAGAGACATTCACTTGGATTGATCTAGTTTTCTCATGGGAGACAGGGGAAGAGCGCGATTTGAATGCCTGTACTTTGATACTGAGTGACCTCCGAAAATTACAGTATCCATTCTTGTAGGTGTACCTACCATTCTCAAAGGTGCATGTGTACTATGTGTTTGGCCTATACACACAGGGCCTGTACTTGTCTGTACTGAACCCACCTTGCCTACCAATACAGTGGCCAAGGTTTGGTATGAGAGGCTGGGGAGACCTCCCCTTGCCAGCTTCTCTCTTGTCCTGGGGTGGACAAGTGACCTGTATCTTACCAGATGGAAGAGATCTCCTCATGCTGGTTTCTCAAACTTGTCTCTTTGCAGCCATAGCCTAGTTAGTGGAAACACCTTGGTTGACCAGGTTCACACCTTGGCAGGTCTCCAGCCAATCAGCAGTTGGGTTTGCACCAAGATGCCGCTCAGTGCTGCAGGATGACTCCCTTGGAGAATCCACCCTGCTACTGGAGAAAAGTGGACATGGCTGCCAGAACTGGGGCATGGTGACACCCCTCTGGCATGTTACCTGAGAGCATGTGAAGCTCCTGGCGAGAGAGCACGTAAACTATGCCCAACCCTGGACACGCTATGCCACCTGGGATGGTCTCAGGTAGCTTACAGCTTAGGCAACTGAATTGTGGGACAAATCCCCCCTTTGCATAGAGCAGGACTCCAGGGCCACCCCATGCTGGGTGGTCACCTGAGGGCTTATGTCAGAACCTTGCCCCACCAGAACAATACCACAAGTTGGGGGAGAAGAAAAATGGCAAGGAAGAAAAATGTAGGGGCCCACCCAGTACCCTGGGGTTGTCTGTGGGTTTGTGGCTCTCGTGGTCGGCCCTACTTGTCTTTTAATTGGATGGGCTGATGTACATGGGGATGGCTGTACATACCAGGTCATATTTTTAAGCCTCTTCCTGGTAGGTCCAGTAACTGGGACATCAAGTGAAGCATACTACTTGGTGGTATTATCCATTGGCTTTGTTTATGCTCCATGCTGCTGCTATAGTGACCCAAACACAGGTGGCTGCACTGGCACTGCACACCGCCAGGGCTCTGAATGCCTTGCATCAGACCATGACCCTACTAGATGAGGAGGTGTGCCAACTCTGAAAAGTAGTACTGCAAAACTGCATGGCCTTGGACATTCTGACTGCAGCCCAAGGGGGATTTGTGCTCTCCTCCACACTATAACGTGGCACTTACATTCCAGATGCTCATAATAATCATTAGTCAAGCTTTAAAGCAATTAGCCAAGTAGACACAGTCTGTTACTAGCCTTACCGGGAGTCCCTTAGCTGAACGGTGGCACAAACTTGGAGATACTTGGCAGGCCGCATTAGTTACCATACTGGGAGTAGCCTGAGGGTGTGCTTTAGCTTGTTGTCGCCTAGATTGTTGCTGTGGCTTATGGATCAATACAGCCCCACGCCTGACCCAGGGGTCTTCATGGAAAAATTACTTGTGGACTGTACAGTAAGCAAAACACCCTTTGGGGTGGAGGGTAGGGACAATACAGAAGGCCGTCTTGCTCAAGCCTTCTGGCAGAGAGTGCCTCAGTAGTTTAAGACCATCCAGCTGGGGGAAGGCCTGCTGGCTGATGATTTAGCAGTAGTTCTCTACCTTGTGTACAACCTTGAGGGTCCTGAGTTTGGCTATCCGCTGCCTTTGTCTGAATCTGTATATAAGTTCTCTGTGCCACAAGGCACAGTGGAGCTGCTGAGTGCTGTATGTGCTCCCCATCCCCTATGCCCACCAATAAGGTTGCCATGACTACATCTGCCCTGCCTCCATCCCCAAGTTTGCCCAAATCACAACTCTGCATCCCTCATCTTGAGTACCTGCACTGTGACAAATTTGTTCTACTAAATGTATGCCTGATTAAGATCTATGTAAGAGTTAAGTACTTAGATTTAGTTTGTCAGATTATAAATCAACTCTGTGAGGTGTTTGCCATTTATGTCATATTACATTTTATGGAGGATTTTATCAGTGGATATTAATTAAAAGCATGAAGTAAAGAAAAAACAAAAGTGTATTTGTAATTGTTATAAGTAATAAGGTTGAAGAAAGATGTCCAGAGACAGTATGCTTTATGGGATTGTAATTAAACCACAAGACTTCTTGGGTATGAAAGCATTAAGTTTCCACCAGACAGTCACATGCCTTCTGCTTTAGAACAGCAAGTATGCAAAATGAGACTACGATCTCAAACCAAACCTCTGCCACTGAGTCGATTCCAACTCACAGTGACCCTATAGCACAGAGTAGAACTGCCCCATGGAGTTTCCAAGGAGCACCTGGCGTCTTTGAACTCCCAACCTTATACCACCAGGGTTTCTGTGACTACAATCAGGAGGGAGGATATTAAAGAACCCATGTGTTCTTAGGAAAATCAGCAGACTGCAGTCCTCTAGTTACTCAAACTTCTATAAATTTGAGTGCCTTGAAAACCACGTAACTATACACCCCACAATACATTAACACAAAACTCATCTCTTGCTAATGTAAATGCATAATTACCAACAAGAGAAATTCAGTCTAGTATTTTTCCATGTTTTGGAAAGTAAATTTATCTAAGTTTAAACAATTTTAAAATCTAAAACATTTCATCAAAAGATACTGGTTGGATCAGACTACGTATTCTCTGGCAAACAGTAGTCACATAAACCCACTGACTAAGAAAAGCACCCACCACTTCCACAAAACTTTCCCCACAGAATCTCTATTTTGAAACTGAAACAATCTTTCGATCCTTAAATAGGAGATGGATCCTATGGTTGTCTTTTTATGAGAGAGAAAAAAAAAAACCTACCAAAAAAACTGTTTATTTGCCATAAGACATTAACTCAACATTCAGACAGCTGTCAGCTATAAAAAAAAAAAAAAAAAAAGGAAAATGAGTGTAAAACGAGGCTGAGTGACCCACTGATGAAGTTAAAACACAAAGGGCTCCAGTGGGCAGGATGCTTGCTACTCAGCAGAACTGCTGAGATGCTCATACTCTAAAAGCACTGGCATTCCAGTAGCGGGGTTGAAATACAATCTCTACTTATCACTGTTTAAGCCAAAAAAAAAAAAAAAGGTAAAACAAATAACGTACTTAAAAACCAATGTCCAAAACACAAGAAATCAATTTTGGAACACAGCATCAAATAAAAAAGAAACTCACTTAAAATTTTAAAGTTCTCTACATATTAACTCTATCTAAATAATAGAGCAGAGGATTGCTGCAATGTGTGTTTGTGTACAGATAGACGATTCAGACAGATAGGGCAGATGAATTTCAGAAGTTCTATTAGCCTGGCCATTCATTACTTTACAATAATTCTCCTAAGCTGAACTGAAAGGAGACAAAAAAAGGCAATGTTTGTTTTACAACCAATTAAGGAAGAAGTCAAAAGAAATTACAATATTTGGAGTGAGAATCCTTTAATAATTATATTCATTTCCAAAGAAAAATAAATACAGAAATTGCAAGCAGTATATATAATAGTAATATTTTCCTTAGATACACAAAGCATCTACTCTGATACAACTTAATGGGCAAATACTTGAACTGAAATCAGCACTGGAAAAAGGTACACAACAGAAGACAATTACAAGTAAAATTTAAAGGCATTTATTCTTGGCCTTAAATACTGAGATTCCCACTCCAGGTACACAGTCACAGGTAAAATGGGAAACCTGGAAGTTCAAAGATGCGAGTAGAGTTCAGCTTCGGGCAGCAGCTGTCTGAGGCTGCTCTGATTGTAGCTGTTTGCCAAGATACTCCCTGGAAAATAGAAGTAAAATAATAAGATAAATTAAAATTTAAATTAGAATCTTTCAAAATTGAGCATGGTATACACTGTCATATATACTTTATTATCTAAAAAATGTATTTCAGTAGATATAATAAAACAACCCTAGAAAATCAAAACTTTGCACATTTCAAAGCACCTATGTTTTATGAAGCCTAAATGGAAACCTTGTTCTGTATATGGCCTGTCACTCACACAAAAACAGGTGACCACAGACAGTGGGACTGCTTCTCCAGGAAGGTCTACCTTTCAGTTTTGCTAAGAGGTCTTGTTCACTGCTGTTGCTACTTTTGCAATCCAAGAAGTTCATCATTCAATTTATTACTGTAAACAAGTAGACTGCAACATGACAAACAAATCTGATTTGGTGAATACAAGCTTCGTCACCCTGAGACAACAGCATAAAAGCCGCAGTCACTGAGACGACAATACTTGTAGGAGCTCTCTGTATCGAACACTTTCACAGGCATTACTCAACGCTTTCATGAAGAGTTGTATTTAACCCATAGAATAGTCTTAGAACCATGAGGTACTACTCCCAAATTACAGATGCAGAAACTAAGGCCGAGGGCCCACTCTAGAACACATTCTCTTTCCTGAAAAAAAAGTTGAACATACATCCATAATGTGTGTATAAATACCAAACCAAACCTGTTGCTGTTGAGTCAACTCACTCAGAGCAACCCTAGAGGACAGAGTAGAACTGGCCCATAGAGTTTCCAAGGAGCACGAGGTGGATCTGAACTGCTGACCTTCTGGTTAGCAGTCACAGCACTTAACCACTGTGCCACCAGCAAAAAAACAAAAAAGCCTGATGCCAGTGAGTCAATTCTGACTCACAGTGACCTTCATAAAGTAGAGTAGAACTGCCCTATAAGGTTTCTAAGGACTGGTCAATGGATCACCAGCTGTTGCTCTTAACCACTGCACCACCAGGGCTCCCTAGTAACTACAGGGACTCCTGTTAATCCCAGAAGGCAATGTTTGTTCTACATCCAATTAAGGAAGAAGTCAAAACTTCTGTGAAGGAGTTGCCCAAACGTTTTAGAATCAACTAATAATGATTAGAAAGAAATACTTTCAAAAGGATATTAAGTGTCCTTCCTATAAAAACAGTAACAACAACAAAAAAAATCCAGCATGAGTTCTGGAACAGCAGCTTAGGCTTTCATTGTAGCTCCACCACTTCTTACACTGGCAACCTCCAGGGAGCTTAAGAAGGTGAACTAAAATTGAAATTCTGGTAGGCCAACCAAAACATCCTGTGGCATGAAGATAATTTTCTTATCCTTATAAGAAAATTCTCATTAATTTTAGATGTCACATTAAAGATATGCTTGTTTAACTAGGAGCTGCTGTCATGTGATTTAGACAATGGTGACCTTATTTCCAATCAACAGTAAGGAAATACTTCCAGTTTATGAAAATACCCAAACAGAAGCCATCCTATAAATTTTATTACACAGAAACAGTGTATGGCCACTGTTAGTGCTGTCACTCCCAAGAAGAGACTGCAACCATGGCTGCAACTGTCTGTTATCATTTATTTGTGGGGAGCGGTTGACAGCTTGAGGCTAATATTTACTACACTACAATATTTACTATTTACTACACATTTCCCAGATTTTATTACACACACACGTGTGTGTTTATGTATTAAGACCTTAATACACAGTAATAACTGCTTATTACTTAACACATTAAGTATTACTTAATACACAATAAGATTTTAATACACATACGTACATACAATTCCCAAAGCATGGATAGTGACAGTTCAAAGATGGCCTTCACCACCCAGACCCTACTGTGATAGAAGATCACTGAAAAACTCTTGCCTGGGCTAAATTAGCTCTGAGGATATTTCACATACATACACAAGAAAATAAGCCTGGTGGCGGAGTCAAAATGGCACACTAAACACAAGTCTCCCTAAATCCCTCTGGAAACCAAGACCTGAAATGATAATTAAACGGAGCCTTCTGGACACCTAGTAAGCCCTGGATGCAGCACAGGGCTGTTAATTTGGACTTCATACCACTGCATGGAAACCCTCCTCTCTTTCACTGACCCCACTCTTGGTGAGCAGAGGCTTACACAGACTGAGAGTAACTCACCATTTTGATTTTTTTTTCCTCTGTCTTGGTCAACAGGCAGAGCTGACACCTAACTAGCTGCTGGTCGTGGATGCACTGCTGGTGGGACTGACAAGTGTAATTACCAGGTTCTGAGAGCCTGGCTTTGGACTCTCTACACCCCGGCTTCTCTGGCCTATCTTTCTGCGTCCCTGTGCGGTAGCCATACAGACGCACTTGGGTGGGACGCCATCTTGATCCACTGGGAAATGGAGAAGCCCAGGCAGAGGCCCCAGAGAGACTTGGTTACTAGACTGGGAGGTGGCACCTGCCAGGGGGACAGTGCATTTCCAGCAGGGAGGTACAGTGTCACCTGGGGCAGGGGCCCAGCGGTGGAGTCTTTAGACTCTGGGCATTTGGGCACTCTTTGCCTCTCTTTCTGCTGGGACCCTGGGCCCAGCTGGCTGGCAATCTTGTGCAGAACACCATCTTGTTTTGCAAGGAGACAGAGTCATCCATACTGAAGCCTGAGCTGGACATAATTCCTGGGCTAGGAGGCAATGCCTACCCAGAAGAGACCGCTGTTCCAGCAGAAGCAGAATTCTACACAGTGTCATCTACAGCTAGGGCTCAACACCAGATGCCAGCAGGCCAGCAGGCCAGGAGTCTTTCTGTATTTTGATCTAGTTTATAACATCTGGGGTTCAATACAGAGGTGCTTACTTTGCCAGCTGGGAAGAGGGATGTATACACCCGAAAACCTGAGTGACTTTGGAATTTGTCAAATACTTCTTACTTCTCATTTTACGACAGGCTAGACAAACACCTGTGGCCCATCTTCACAGCATCTCTCCCAGCCTCTATTGAACCATATGAAGCCCAAAAAGCAACAAACGTTGGAGAAGACAGTAACCCGGAAATTACCCATGGCATCAGAAGGCCCCCAAAAGAAACCACCTCAGAACTTCCCAGATGAAGAAGCTTTTCTGAAATTATCAGAAGGTGAATACAAAATGATTATATAGAGAGCTCTCCTAGACCTTCTACAAAATACAGCAGAGCAAAACGAAAAATTAACCAAGCTGTTCAATCTAATGGAACATCAGTCCTTGGAAATCCAACAGATCAAGAACAAAATCAAAGACACAGACACTTCAATTAAAAGCCAAGACGACAGAATGGAACAAATGGAAAAGAGAATTTCTGATTTGGAAGACAGAGCTACTAACTCCAGCATCTACGAGGAGAAATCAGAAAAAAGGAACAAGAGAAATGAAGAAGAATTAAGAAGCAAGTGGGGCTCTGTTAAGAAAAACAATCTATGATTAATTGGAGTCCCTGAACAGTGCAGGACACCTGAGAACACAGAGAGGATTACTGCTAAGCTGCTGACAGAAAACTTCCCAGAAATTATGAAAGAAGAGAATATATTCAAGATACATACCAAACACCATTCAATTTAGATCTCAATAGAAGGACTCCAAGACATATTATAATCAAGCTTAACAAAGTGAAACATAAGCAGAAGCTCTTAAAGGCAGCAAGTCTCAAAGCAAAGTTGAAATTCAGAGGGAAACCCTGTAGGCTTTTGTCAGATTTCTCAGCAGAAATGATGCTGGCACAGAGACAGTGACATGACATATTCAAAGCCTTGAAGGAGAAGAACTTCCAACCAAGAATTATATATCCTGCAAAACTATCTTTCAAATATGAAAATGAAATTAAGACATTTGCAGATAAACAGAAACTAAGAGACTTTGTAAAAACCAAATCAAAGCTACAAGAAATACTGAAAGAATCTATTGGCTTGGAAGAACAAAACCACTAACTTCATATTTTAGAAGGACACATTATCCAGAATCCTATTTACTTAGGGAAGGCTCCAAACACAATCAAAGCTATAATAGTGAAAAAAACGATCTAGTGAGCATATCATGTAAACTATGATATCATCATATTAAAAAGAGGGATGTACTACAGTTGTTATAGCCCTTCCAGATGGAGAGAAAGCTGACAAGACTGGTAGCAATCAAAATTGGGTTTATACATAGTTTAGTAAGCAGAATCATAGGGGCAGCCATAAAGCACGATAAAAAAGTAACATACCATATCAAGAAATGTAATACAGGAGTCTCAACAATCACAAAACCTACCCTGAAGAAAAGGAAAAATCAATTCACAAAGAAGAAGGTCACAGAACAGATTAATAAGAACAACAGAGAAAACAACAACACAAAAATAAACATATCACAATGGCAGTACTGAACATACACCTATCAATAATTACATTGAATGTGAATGTACTCAATGTGCCAGTAAAGAGACATTGAGTGACATCTTCGATCAAAAGACATGACCCATCTATATGCTCCCTAGAAGAAACTCACCTTAGACTTAAAGATAGAAACGAACTGAAAATCAAAGGATGGAAGAATATATATCAAGCTAACAATGAACAGGTGTGGCAATCCTAATCTCAAAAAAAAAAAAATCAATTTTAATGTAAAATTCAGGATCATGGACAAGGACGGTCACTATTTATTGCTGAATGGTTCAATACACAAGCAGGACTTAACAATATTAAATATTTATGCACCTAATATTAGAGCACCTAAAAACGTCAAAGAAACACTGACTACACTCAGAAAGGAGATAGATCATTCCACAATAATAGTAGGAGACTTCAACACTCCACTCTCAATATTGGACAGATCATCTAGAAAAGGCTCAGTAAAGACACAGAAGAACTTATTGCCACAATTAACCAATTAGACCTCATCAACATATACAGAACTTTCTGTCTATCAGTGGACAACTACACCTTGTTCTCCAGTGCACATGGAACATTCTCTGGAATAGACCATGTGTTAGGACATAAAGCAATTTTCAACAAAATCCATACCATAAATTAATGCAAAGCATCTTCTCAGATCATAAAGCCATAAAAGTCAAAATCAATAGCAGAAAAAACATAGACAGAAGGTGGAACTCATGGAAACTGAACAACACCTTGCTCAAAAAATCATGGGTCATAGAAGAAATCAAGGATGAAATAAAGAAATTTATGGAATCCAATGAGAATGAAAACACTTCCTATCAGAACCTATGGGATACAGCCAAATCACTGCTCAGAGGTCAGTTTATCTCATAAATGCACACATCTGGAAGGCAGAAAGAAACCAAATCAAAGAACTGACCCTACAGCTTGAACAAGTAGAGAGAGGACAACAGAGGAACCCCTCAGGCACCAGAAGAGAACAGACGATAAAGATTAGAACAGAACTAAACGAATTAGAGAACAGATGAACAACTGAAAAACTTGAAAAGACCAAAAAGCTGGTTTCTTGAAAAGATCAACCAAATTGACAATCTATTGGCTAAACTCACTAAAGAAAAACAGGAAAGAAAACAATCCAAATAAAAAAATGAGATGGGGGCTGTCACCACAGATCAAACAGAAATCAAAAATATCATAGCTGAATACCATGAAAGACTGTATTCTAACAAATTTGAAAACCTAGAGGAAATTGACAAATTCTTTGATTCATACCACCTAACAAAATTATCACAAGGTGAAGCACAAAGGAAGAGATTGAAAAAGTCATCAAAATACTGCCAACCAATGCGGTAAAGACAACCGAGAAGACAGAGAGACCCACAAGAGTGGGTGCCTCTATCGACCTGGGACTGGAAGAACCAGATGGCGCCCAGCCACCACCAATGATAGCCATGACGGAGCTCACAGAGAGGAGCCCCACTGGCAACACAAGAATAAAAGGAGGTGCATCCTGATATCTCCACTAAAAGACCTCAATTGATGGTCCAGCGGTTTTGGGGTTCCTCTGAGAGCATGGCCCCCGGCCCTGGTGCTGCCCATTCCCATAAATTATAACAAAGGTCCACTCTTTGGACAGGAATGGATTGGACTTGGCAATGCAGAGTAACCATATATTGGAAGCACTTTATGGTTCTATACATCTATAGGATATCATCTTGCTGACCTCTGGCTGGAGGAAGGGGAGTGGACGGAGAGGAGGGGAAAGGAGACTGTTGGGAGGATGAGACATGTATGGAGCAGAGAGGAATAGTGTGCAGTCACCGGACAGGGAGAGCAGTGGAAGCTGCATATAGGGAGGCATGTAAATTTACATGTGAATGTACATTTTCACTCAGTTATGTTAAATAAAATAAATAAATAAATAACTGCCAACCAAAAAAAGCCTGGGCCCAGATGGCTTCACTGCAGAATTCTACCAAGCTTTTAGAGAAGGGTTATCTACCTCCAATACTACTAAGACTATTTCACAGTAGAGAAAGATGGAACACTTCCAAATTCATTCTATGAAGCCAGCATAACCATGATACCAAAGCCAGGGAAACATCCAACCAAAAAGGAGAACTACAGACTGATATCATTCATGAATCTAGATGCAAAAATCTCCAACAAAACTCTTGCTAATAGAATACAAAAACATATCCAAAAGATGATCCATCATGACCAAGTTGGATTCATACCAGGGATGCAAGGCTGGTTCAACATCAGAAAAACAATTAATATGATGAACCACATAAATACCACAAAAGACAAGAACCACCTGATCTTGTCTACTGATGCAGAAAAGGCATTTGATAAAGTTCAACACCCATTCACGCTAAAAAACTCTCAGCAAAATAGGAATACATGGCCAATTCCTCAATGCAATAAGGGCCATTTATACAAAGCCAACTGCCTACATCATCCTGAATGGAGACAGTTTGAAACAGTTTTCTTGAGAACAGGAACTAGACAAGGATGCCCACTCTCACTTCTCCTATTCAACATGCTACTAGAAGTTCTAGCCAGGGCAATTAGACAAGACCAAGAAATAAAGGGCATCTTCATCAGCAAAGAAGAACTAAAAATCTCCCTATTTGCTGATAATATGATTGTATATGCAGAGAATCCCCCAGAATCCATAAGGAAACTGCTCAAACTGATAGAAGAGTTTGGCAAAGTCTCAGGATACAAGATAAACACAAGTAAATCAGTAGGATTCCTTTATACTAACAATGACGTTATTAAGGAAGAAATCACCAAGTCAATACCATTTAGTATAGCCTCTAACAAGATAAAGTACCTAGGAATAAATTTAACCAGAGAGAGAAATAACAGAACTTTACAAAAAACTACAAACCCTTACTGCAAGAAACTAAGACAGACTTACATAAATGGAGAAACCTACCTTGCTCGTGGATAGGAAGACTTAACATTGCGAAAATGTCTGCTTTACCCAAAGCAATCTACTTATATAATGGAATCCCAATACAAGTCCCAGTGACATTTTTTAATGAGATGGAGGAACAAATTACCAACTTTGTCTGGAAAGGCAAGAAGCCCTGGATAAGTAAAGCATTACTAAACAATAAGAACACATTGGGAGGCCTCTCATCACCCGACCTTAGAACCTATTACACTGCCACAGTAGTCAAAACAGCCTGTTACTGGTACAAAAACAGACAGATAGATCAGTGGAACAGAATCGAGATCCCAGAAATGACATCATCTGCCTATGAAGAGTTGATATTCGACAAAGGCCCTAAGACCTTTAACTTGAGAAAAAACAATCTTTTCAACAAACGGTGCTTGCAAAATTGGATATCCATCTGCACTAAATTAAAACAAGACCCATATCTTACACCTTATACAAAAACCAACTCCAACTGGATAAAAGACCTAAGTATCAAATCTAAAATGATAAAGCTCATCCAAGAGAAAGTAGGAACAGCAATGGAAGCTTTAATATACAATGCAGACAAACTTCAAAATCTGTCAAACAAACCACAATCATCAGAAAATAGCTAAATGGGAACTGCTAAGAATCAATTACTTTTGCTCACCCAAAGACTTTATCAATAGAATTAAAAGGCCACCTACAGAATGGGAAAAAGATTTGGCAACACTATGTCTGACTGACGCCTGATCTCCATAATCTATAAGGTATTACAATAAGAAAAAGATAAATCATCCAATTAAGCGACGAGCAAAGGAGATGAAGAGACACCTCTCTAAAGAGGAGATCCAGGCAGCCAAAAAACACATGAGGACATGCTCACGATCATTAGCTACTAAAGAAATTCAAATTACAACTACAATGAGATACCATCCCACACCAATAAAGTTGGCCATGATCCAAAAAGCACAAAGCAACAAATGCTGGAGAGGCTGTGGGGAGACTGGAACTCTCCTACACTGTTGGTGGGATTGCGAAATGGTGCAACCTCTTTGGAAAGCAATCTGGCGCTACCTTAAAATCATGAATATAGATATACCATTTGACCCAGTAACCCCACTGCATGGAATACAGCCTACAGAATCAAGGCCATTCACACCAACTGATACATGCACACGAATGTTCATTGCAGCACAGATCACAACAGCAAAAAGACAGAATCAATCCAGATGCTCAACAACAGAGGAGTGGCTACATAAACTATGGTATATACACTCAGTGGAACACTATGCAATGATAAAGAACAACGATGATTACGGAAAACATCTCTTAACTTGGTTTTAACTGGAGGATATTATGCTGAGTGAAAGTAGTCAGTGACAAAAGGACAAATATTGTATGAGATCCCTACAATAAGACCTTAAAAACAGACTCATGCATAAAAGAAAAGACTCTTTGACGGCTGCAAGGGTGGGGAGGGAGGGAGGGGGACAGAGCGGGGGGGTTTAGATTAGATAATAGAAATTTGGTTGGGTGAAATTGGTGACAGCACACATTAGAAAGAAGATCAATAATAACTGGACCTCAACACAATTTGAGCATTCCTCCCATCTTAACCCAATATTGCAAGGACAGAGTAGCTGGGGCGGGGGGCCAGAGACCATGCTCTCAGGTGGAATCAAGGCCAACTGGCACAGCTAGCATTTTGCTAATGAGGACTCTCTGCAAGCCTCACTGATGTGTGGCGTCTGAGATCTTAAAAGCTGCCATCTGAGGCTACAGCAAATGGTCCCAACTCAACAGGAAAGGATCACTGATGACAAGAACGACATGGAGAGAAGAGAACCCCGACGACAGAGGGACCCACGTGAGTGGATCTCTACATCGACTTGTGACCAGAAGAACCAGATGGGGCCCAGCCACCACCAGTGATAGCCACGATAGAGCCCACAAAGTGGAGTCTCACTGGCAATGAGAATAAATAGGTGTGTACCCTGAGATCTTCAATAAAAGACCCACAATTGATGGTCCAGGTGCTTCACAGTTCCCCTGGGAGCGTGGCCCTGGCCCTGATGTTAACCCTGTCCATAAATCATAATGGTCAACTTTTCCAACAGCAATGAACTGGACCTGGTGACGTACAGTGACCATATCTTGTGGGAATTTTATGGTTCTATGCATCTATAGGATGTCATCCTGCTAACCTCTTGCTGGAGGAATGGGAGTGGGTGGAGGCAGGGGATAGGAAACCGTGGGGAGGATAGGACATGTATGGAGCAGAGAGGAGGGGTGTGCTGTCACCACACAGGGACAGCAGTGGGAGCTGCATATAGGTGAGCATGTGAATTTATATGGGAATGTACATTTTCAATCATAATAAAAAAAAATAAGTAAAGAAAATAAATTTTAAAAAAAAGCAGCCTGACACTAGATTTATTTCAACACGCTCTTCAAAAATTCCAATTCTGAATGTTAGACTGTGTAGTATGATTCTTCCAGAATTCATGTTTAAGGTGCACTTCAAGATTCCATGCTACCTTTATTACAAGAGGCTATGGCTCATTCAAAAAGCAGGCAACATCAAGGACCATATTATCTACGTCAGTTTCCAAGACAGCTGGCAGAGAACACATCCAAGCCTCTCTGACTTGGGCTGTCAACAAAAGGATCCCCACGGTTCCATCCTGCCCAGAGACATGAAGGGTGGTTCACAGGAGGCTTCACTAATAATATTTGGGACTCTGGAGAATCCTTTGAGAGAGAGTCAGTGAGGGAGAACTAATGTTTTTACAGAAAGACACTAGTACAGTAAGTGTGAAGTAGGAGGACACTGACAGAGAACAGTGCTACAGTTTCTCCCTTCCCATCTTCTGCTCCTTTGTTTTCCTGCCCCAAAATACCTGTTATGGGTAATGTCCTCTCCCGCATCAGCATCTCTCCTACAAAATAGATGGCTCAGAGCCATGCGCTAAGAAACCAGGGCCTTTGGTCTTCAGCCTACCAATCAGGGTTTGTGTAATTTAGGATTCGGGGAAAGCCACACACACACAAACAGTCCAACTGAGAACTCTCACACATCGAAAGCACCAGAAGAATTTCTTTGAGCCCAATCATGACACTACAGTTCACAATCACAAAAGCTATGCTAAGAGCCGACCTGGGATGCATGGAAAGAAGAGTCAGGTTTCCCTAATGTGGGTTGCTGAAATAGCAGGAGCTGAGCCATGGTGTCATGTGTTGAACGATGTCCCTCAAAACTGTATGTTGAAGTCCTAATCCCTCTACCCGTCCATGTGACCTTGTTTAGAAACAGGGTTTTTAAAGGTACGATTAAATTGAGGTCATTAGGGTGAGTAAGACTGGTATGTTTATGAAAACAGAAGACACAGACACAGGGAAGATGGTCACATAAAGACAGAAGTAGAGATTGGAATTACACTGTCACACATCAACGAACCCCTAGACCCACCAGAAGCTGGAGCAGACAAGGAATGATCTTCCCTGAGCCTCCCATGAAGCATCGCTCTCCTGACACCTTATTCCAGACTTCTAAAGTAAATTCTTCTCACTGTAAGCCATCCAATTTCTAACTGTTACAGTACATCTAGGAAACTAATACAAGGGGTCAACTGGAAAAGATATGATAATATGGAAAAAGACCCAATCTATAAAGAGCTTAGAGACAATCTACTACATTCAACTTAGCTTGCTAATTTATTTAGTCTGTTCCCTTAATGCCCAGTGACAATATGTAGTCAGCAAAAAGAAATATCTTCATACTCAGGGAGCCACAACTGCCTCTCAACTCTATGATGGCAAGCCCAGGAAGGCATTATAACAAGTGCCTGGTGCCGAGGACAGTGCACGGTTACTAGGGTGCCACACTCTGCTACAGGCTCAGCAAGAACTTCATTGCAGATATTTTCACACATTACGCTCTTTAGTCCTTACAGCACAGCTGGGAGGGAACAGAGCCTCCATACACTTAAGTAAGTTGCTCAAGGGCCAAGTGAGCAAATGCCATGACCCAGGCTCTGAACCCATCTTTCCCGGTAAGTGGGTGTGAATAACTGCTTCAGTGTCAGACAACAGGGAAACTACTACTGATCTTACTACAGGGGATTACAATGCATATAGAGAGACAATTTAATAAATTAATCTCAGAACTGAATCCATCTTTCTATACATGAATATATATACATATATAAATATATAGTATAATGACTCAAAAGGTATCCAATTTCTATCAGTAATCTATATAAGAGTTTACTATTAAAATTTTGCTTTTACTACCTACAAGGAAAAATTTGAGAGGTATACCAATTTTCACCTTTATTTACAACTTCACTAAGCCAGGAACACAGTGGGCTAATAACACCTTCACTGCTGATTGCATGGTGAAGATCAGCATGAATCCAATTCCCAAAACAACAGTCTAAATATGGCCTTCACTGCCCAGGTACTACTGTGCTAGCGCCAAAATCACCAGAAAGCTCTTGCCTGGGTTAAATTAATTCTCAGAATAGCAGCAAGGCCTTCGTCATATTATCACTAAGTGCCATGCCTTCACAGAATATTGAGGGTGGTTTTGTTCTTTCTTTAAAACCTTAGTGGAAGACTAATAGCAACTGTGATGCTATTCAATGTACTTTATACAAGCCACAGATAACTTCGCCTGTATCACTGAGTGTCATGAGAAGAATGAATTTTCCTCCTGACAAACGTGTTACCAATGAAAACTACAATGTCTAATTTTTCTTTTGCCCTATCTTCTCCAACAGGCTTGATAAAAACCCACAGTTTTTTATCATATAAAAATAATTATATGATTTTACCTTCTTCTTTCTGTGTCTAAATTCTTTATATCTGAATCATAATGAACACGGAATTCTGTATCCTGCTTCTTTTCATGAGTTTATCTTAATTATTACCAAAACCACAAGCAAGTCAAAATTATATAACAGTCTTCTGAACCCTTACCTCTCCTGTTTTGGAAAACAAGCGCATAATATAAATCATCAACATTCTTCTCCGAATAGACGTTAAAAAAAAACCTTAGAAAATAAAAACTTTACGATTGTCTATAGTGCAAACTTGTAGTGGGAAAGATAAAAAAATTTAAACAATTTAACATAGTCCTGTTTTCTTTCAAGCTGACTCAATAGTTTAGTTATAAATTAAGAGTGATTCCTCTAGATTTTAATGTAATTTTGAATCCAATACATAACAAAGCAAATTTTATTTTTATAAACTGATTTTCCTATATAACAACTGAATTGTGAAAAATCACAGTAGTCTCTCATATCTGCATCCCATTTACATGGAAATATTCAAATTTCCAAAGTAAGTGCATAGAGTCAAACTGTCTCCTAGAAAACACAGTGACTAACACCATGACTAACACCCCATTGTGAGGTTATGATAATGAGTTAATGTGGGAACACTATGTGAACCCAAGTCTGTTGATGTTAAAACTCAGGTTTTAGCGCATTTTTCTCTCTCTAACTAGTTGGAACTATAGTATTGCATGGCAGTGAGAATAAAGTTTCAGAACATCACAGTGTGAATCCTCTATTTTCTCAAGTGGATTCTTATAATCATTATCCACTTCATTTTCTAGAAGCATTTAAATTCAAAGATTAACAGATTAGCAATAACCATGTAAGAAGAAGAACCCTAGAATTAAAAAAAAAAGTAATTCTAAAAGTATTATTTGTGGTCCTAAGAAAATCAAAGTACATTTTAAAAGCAACTGAATCAAACGGTATGTTAGTAAAAGCAGTTTATGTAAAATTCACAATAATAAAGTTATTTTTCCCACATGAACTTCAGTAATCCAGCTTTTTTTTAACTAGCTATAGAATCTCAACATCAATAGTCAGATCCACAGTTTGTTATCTCTGGCTTATGCACAAGAATAAACCCTCTGTACCTATCACTGCCAGTCCTATGACTGCAGTGCTTACCAATTTTCTAACATATAGTTACGATATTCAAAGCAGTGAGCTACTCAAAGCTTCAGCAATGACAGCAAATGCTTCTTTTTGTTTTAAATGCTGGTCTCTGAACAGCAGGGAGTTACCACAAAAGCAGTCTGCATGCTACAGACTGCAACCTCACCAACACATTACATGCCAGAGCGGTTATGATACACAGTGCGTGAGAGAAGGTCCATGTTGTTGGAAAGACATTCAATGAGAAAGTGCACTTTAAGTTAGCCACAAAGATAGCACACAAGCAAAGTCCATGTTTAAGATTTACTCCAGACTCTTTTTCTTAAATGAAACACAGAATATAAGATTGAGCACACCATGAGAGCTGAGCCAAAGGCAAGTGCCGTCTAGTCGGATCCGACTCATGGCTGAGAGGGTCTGGTTTACCTTCTACTGGTGTTTAGCTCAGTGTCTAGGATTTACTGAGTTTGACAGCTATTGAAATGAGGAGCAATTGAAGTCTCACGGGAAAGTTAGAACCTGAAAAGGAGGCATTTTTCTCCTAAAGAAAAATGCCCTAACGCATCATCAGAGGCCCACACACTAGCAGTAAGGCTACAAACTACTCCATAATCTAAGCCAGCCCATTACCAGCAGAATTACTCACACAAAATTTAAAATTATTTATAATTAAACTCTGTGTGTAACACACAAAAAAGCTGACTAAATGTAAAGAAACAATGTTTTGGAAGGCGTGTTCAATGCTTTAACGATACATAGTAGAAAGTGAATTATATCAGCTTTACTGCTAAGCTTAGAAGATCTCAGAAGATCTAGTCTACAAAATTATTCACAGTAATCACTTCCTCATGACACATACAAAAACTAAAATACACCAAAACATGGTGGCCATTTGTTCCTCCAATATGAATTTATAGTCACCTGAAATACAACTCTCAAAGCAGTTTAGCAGACTATATTTAACTTCTGCATAGCTATATAAGAGAGACAAGAGGCTTAAGGTTGGCTGCTTTGTTCATTTGATTGGCTGATTTTATTTAGCAACTGAGACTATCAATTTATACCTGCTACCACTGTACTCTTCCCTCTTCTTTTTTGTCTACCTTCAATCTGTCCCTAGGTCCTATGGACTCCTATCTCCTCACTATGCCAAATCCATTCTACCCATGGGCCTGCCTTGCTTAGCAGAGATCTTCATAACAAATGGTCTGCATGGCATTTTGCTACCAGCACCAGAAGCCCTGTTGGAATAGTAGTTAAGTGCTACGGCTGCTAACCAAAAGGTCTGCAGTTCAAATCCACCAGGCACTCCTTGGAAACCCTAAGGGACAGTTCTACTCTGACCTACAGGGCCACTATGAATTGGAATCAACTTGATGACAATGGGCTTGTTGGTTTTTGTTAGCACCAGATCCTCAGTGGCACAGTGGTTAACCATCTGGCTGCCAAGCAAAATGTCAGCAGTTTGAACTCTTGGAAAACCTACCAGGTGGTTGGTTCTACTCTGTTCTACAGAGTCACTGTGAGTCAGAACCTACTTGACCGAAATAGGTTTGTTTTTTGTGTGTGTGATCTGTTAACCGCTCTCAGGCATGAAGCAGGCCTTTGTTCCATATGGTCTACACAGCACTTTTTATAAGCATGTGCCTATCTCCTTCCACCACAGGATGACTGACCTGCCTCGCACAGTATGGGAAACTCATTAGATTCTTATTTGTGAAATTAACGTTCTAATTTTTCTCCCCAAAGATAATCAGAAAAGTTAAGATTAAAAAAAATTAGAAATATGATCTAAACTAGAAACTATGTGATCAGTAGGCCTATCAATTGCCATCATCAACCTTCTCTGTGTCAAAAGCTAGTTTCCAAATTACATTAAAATGAATGCTATTTAAATAAAACCTATAGTTATTTTTTCAGTTAATAAATCAAGGGAAGTGGTACAACTAACACTTCTAATTTCTTAAGCAGTTCAAATGTCAAAACATAAACATTTTTCACAATACTTATGCCATAGCCAGCCAGCCAAGTGCCGTCAATCCAAATATTAATTTTCAAGGAATTATAAATGGTTATTCTTACACTCTTAAGGTAAGAAAGAACTTTATTACTCAAAATCAAAGCCATTATTGATAATCTGAATACACAATAAGAGTACACAGTACACTGAACTTCTCAGAGGCAGCTACTTGTTCCCCAATATCCCTTTTCTCTTCCTCAACAGAACCTCTAGACTTTAGTGAGGCACTCTTGGCACCCAAAGATAAAGGCCTCACTTTCCACTTCCTTCAAATCTATGCGTGTTCAGTGACTGAGTACTGGCCAGTAAGTGCAAGTAAAAATGTGGAAGACAGCTTCCAGGATCCTTTCTGCTTTCTAGAACACCCAATCACACCCATGACCAGGAGCAGGAGGGCTATCCCCTCCAGTGGCAGAATACTGAGCCAGAAGAATCCTGGATCCCTGAGCATTTCTAATTCTGCACTGCCTACCCCCACCCTTTTATGTGGTAAAGAAACAAATAGCTGTCTTAGACTATTGTTATTTTTTGGTTTCTTATTCTTAGATGAAACTATCCTTCCAGTTCTTCTCCTCTTGAAGAAAAATAATATCAATACTAGTCAGATAGGACCTTAATGCAACGTGTGTGACTAGACTAACCAACTTGGGATTTAAAATATGGTTACACAGCAGTTTAACTACAAGTTTAGATAAATCCAAACAGACTACATTAAAGCTCAGATTTTTTTCAGACTAAAATTCTGCAACTTTCCTCACTGGAAAGTTTTAACAGGCAGCAGTGCTGACACAGTCTCTACCTATCAAGAATTCATGTAACAGTTATTGCCTGGTCCTCTAATTCCCATCCCTGCAGATGAGCAGAAAGGCTGGCTGTTATATCAGGCCAGAACTAACAAGGTAATATTTAACGAACAATACAATCTTGATTATTTGAGGAAATAGTTCGCAAGGTTATAATGCAAAGTAAATTATGATCACATGATAATGTCTACTCCAGTTAGGACACTTCAGTTAGCCTAAATCACTTTAGGCAAAGAAAAAGTAGACTAGAAAAGAAACAAAAACAGCAGGAAAAAGGCCATAATGTGACCACTTGTTTTCATACTACCCTCCGGATAAAGGTTCTTACTTGCAAATTAAAAGCTACTGACAAGGCTGAAAGCATAATATGGAGAAGCTTGGTCTGGACAGAAAATTGCAGAGAAGAGAAAAGGTGAGGTGGAAATTCAACTGGCAAAATGAAGAGAAAGTAAAATGCTTGGTTTAAATATTTTAGACAACTTAACATTCTACATAATGTCAAAGATCAAGTAAAAAATAATGATACCAGCTTACTTAATAGTTACCTATCCTTTGAAAACTGTTTAGTTTTCTAATGTTACGTCACAAATGAGACCACTTTCAACAAAGTAAATATTCTGTTGTATAGACAAACCTATACATTTTTTGTGCTCATCAGTCTTGACCATATGCCTATAACATGTATTTGCTAAATATAAAATGCAAATAATTTTTGCTAGCAATTTTCTTCAAATTGGGAGCTCTTTATTTTTTTTCTAAAGCTTCAACCTAAACTTTTATTTCCAAAGTCTGTTCTTAGAGTCTCAAATTTAAAAAAAAAAAAAAAAAATTAGATTTAGTATTTCAGCTGTAAGTTCTTAAATTTTTTGGTTTCTACAAAGATATAATAATAAGTCAAGGTGAAAATAAATTATGGCTACCGAATTCTGTGGAGACACTAAGCTACCTTGAAGAACTTGGAAATACTATCTAAACAACAGAAGCCTGAACAGCATAATGTTCTGCCGTTCCCCCAAAAAACTTCTATCTACTTGAAATCCTAATGCATAAAATAACAAACCATACAGCACATATGACAAGTATTATTTTAAAGAGACAGCAAATGACAAAACATCCTGGTTTTGCTAATAAACAATAAAAACAGAAATAACTCTAAACACAGGTATGTGGGGAAGGTCATCAAATGACAACTTGTAAGAATTCAAGAAATGAACACTTAATGTAGTGTTTAAATATTTTAAACTACTATCTTTAATTAGGAAACCCTGGTGGTGTAGTGGTTAAGTGCTAATATCTGCTAACCAAAAGGCTGGCAGTTCAAATCTGCCAGATGCTCCTTGGAAACTGTGTGGGGCAGTTCTACTCTATCCCACAGGGTTGCTATGAGTCAGAATTGACTCAATGGCACTGGGTTTGGCTTTGGGATTATATTTAATTATGTAGCATACAGAATAATTATATAATTATAATCTAGTTACATAATTATAATATACAATTCTATATAAAGGGTCACTATGAATTGGAACTGACTTGATAGCAATGGGTTTAATTTGGATTTGGTTACCATAATTATATAAAATTTACATAAACAGTATTTTATATCATAAATGATGTGATTTATTTTTTGTTGTTAAATGAGAACAACAAAAGTGATTAAATGAGATGGAAATTACCAGCATGATTTATAAAGCCCAGATATAAAAACAGAAGCAAATAGCATTAATCTGTAAAATTTGAAGGTTAGTTACGATGCAAGTTATATTTACCTGGTTAAAATGTTTCTCTCTCATATTCTGCTCTCTCCTAAAAAGGTTTGGGAAGATGCTTAATCTTCTCGGCTTATAAATCAAGTGAGTTACACTTCCTTAGAAGTCATTTTCTTAACTCCTGGAGTGTACATCACTTTCCCTTTGGGGGACAACAAAGTCATCACCCTAAACCTCAAGTTAAGGAGCCCTGGAGGAACAATGATTAAGTGCCCAGCTACTAACCAGGGGTTCAAACCCACCAGCAGCCCCAGAGAAGAAAAGACCGGGAGATACACTCCTGTTAAGATTACAGCCTAGGAAACTCCATGAGGCAGTTCTAGTCTGTCATATAGAGTCCCTTTGAGTCACAATTGATTTGACAGCACACTATGAACCTCAGGTCAACTTAGGAGATAGAGGTAGGAATGCATCTTTTTCCATCAAAACACAACAAGCAGCAGACAGTGGTTAAGTGAACCAAAAAGAATGAAAGGGTGGATCACTAATCTCTGGGGAAGCTCGATCTCATCTCATGATCATGTTACAGAGGCTATTTATGACTGGCAAGAATACCTAAACATAGACAGCCATTCTGCACAAACGTCAGTGGGTAGAATGAAAGGTCAAAAACTAAAAAAAAAAAAAAAAAGTATTCCCTAAACAAACTGGAGATATGCTGGTTTCAATCAAGAGAGAAACAGCAAGGGTTTAAGACAAAAAAAGAACGATCAGGATGGCAAAGGACAGGCACTTACAATGGAAACAAGGAGAAGAGGCAGAGGATGGACGAGTCCCACAGCAGGGCCACTTGCAGGCCAAACGAGTCCTGATACCACCTTGTTAAGAAGAACCCAATCACTGTGCCCAGGTAGGGGGTACTAGGGCCCCTGAAGTATATCTTACTGAAAAACATGATACATTGACATTAACTCTATTTGTCAAAATAATGAAGCTATGTTAAATACATTATTAGAATTAACTTTACTGCTTTTTACTTTCTTAACTGTGGCTACCAGAGAATTTGAAATATCACGCATGTCTTTCCCTGTTTTTCCACTGGGCACTGCTGCTATAGGCAACTGTATCCATGGTCGGCCCTTCTCAGCAGCGCCTCTTGCTCAACATGTTTACCATCCTGAACCAGGCATTCTATGAGCTAAAATACATAAACAACATAAAGTAAGAGCCAGCTAAGCAGAGAAACCCCGGTGGTGTAGTGGGTAAATGCTATGGCTGCTAACCAAAAGGTTGGCAGTACAAATCTACCACGCACTCCTTGGAAACTCCATGGACCAGTTCTACTCTGTCCTATAGGGTCACTATGAGTTGGTCTCGACTCAGTGGCACTGGGTTTGGGTTTAAGCAGAGACTTGTCACCTGAAATACTGAGAAGATGCGTATTGACATGCTCTCCCTTGTATCTTCACACTGGTTAACTCCTACTCAAGGCTTGGCTTAAGTGTTCTTCCTCTGGGAAGAGACAACCTTGATTTCACCAGGATGAAGTCAAATATCCATCTGCTGTTTTCCCAAAGTACACAGTGGTTAGCACACAGTGCTGGCATTTTCTGTAGGCCAAATCTCTCATCAGTCTCCAAGCTCCCTGAAGGCAGAAACGTACATCCGAGTAGTCTTAAAACAGGACCTGACATGAAACAGTGGCTTGAAACACCTTGACTGAATAAAAGGCTAACTCACACAGCTGAGTACCCATGACTTCAGTTCTGCTGATAACTGGCCTCTTGAGACTCAACAGCAGGGGATGAAAACTCACCACCTTTGGCCAGAAACAGCCACCCTCCTCAGTGGTCCCTCTACCACACATACACACAAGCGCACCAGCACCATATACCTTGTATGGCCAGTACAATTAATTTTTTCCAAGTTACACGTTGTACCTTTCACATTATTATGGCCAGAGTAGAGTCCAGTTGATATTTTGGAAGCAAGGAAGAAGGATGGCCAGCCACACCATATTCAATTCTTTGCAAGTACCTTCAAGTCACTGATGGAGTGGAGACCTGGCAACTGCATCTATTTAGGTAGCCTTACTTACCACCTCAGCTTCAGCTTATTACATGAGAGACAAGCAGCTATTAAACAGCTTCTCCCTCCAGAAACTTGAAAATGGGATGCTCAAATGAGCCAGTTAAGTGAGGAAAGAAAAACTAGAAAATCATGAAGACACTGAAGCTTAGCCTGTCCTTTGAAGCAACCACAGGACAGTCTGGGACAAAAAGTCAGGGTATAGAGAAGGGAAAAGCAGACAGGCTGCAGAGAGGAGAAACCCGGTGGCCCAGAGGGAAAAGGCGATGCTGCCATGATTCCTGGCAGCCTGGGACTCCCAGTTTCAGTGGACAGGCTTGCCAGACATTAGCTTCTGTGAACTTCCCCAGCACCTTTAAAATGCTGTTGTTGTTAGCTGCCATCAAGTCGATCCTGGCTCATGGTGATCCTATGTAGAACAGAATGAAACACTGCCAGGTCCTGCACTGAATTCATCATCCCTCATAATAGATCTTTTTATATTTAACCTAACTTCCATAGGTTTTTATTTCTTTCAATCATTTCTGACAAAGAGAAAGAGTAAGAAAAAAAAAAGACGTTAAAACCATAGTCTGCTAAGATGCTCTCTCACCAGTACTGCTAATTCCATTCCTGGTGTGTTCTGGTGGAATCTTTTAGTGGCTGACTGTCTCTATAACTTTATCATTTATATTATTTCTTGACTAAATGTACAGCTTCTCCTGACATTGTATAAAAAACACTGCAAAGATTTTTTTAATCATACATTAGAGATCAATTTTTACCATCCCTTTGATTTTATAAAAAAAAAAATGAATAAATCAGAACATATATTCTTAGTTAAAAACAATTTATACTTTTCAGGAGAAAAGTAGCAAAACTGTTGTAGGATGTCAGGAGACAATAAACTATTAACTGGTTACATTTGATTTTAAATAAAGGAATATGCAAAAGGAGCTTAGGTAAAATATGTGTGTGTGTGTGTGTATACATGTACACACACACAATTTTCTTATGTAAGCAAAATAAAATTCGACATAAAAAGTAAAGGCTCAAAATTATGCTAAATATTTTACTAATATACTAACCATGAAAATATAATCATCAAATGAGACATATCATCACTAAAAGTGGAAGAAAACAATGTCTGCAGTAAATTTACACATCTTATGATTAACTTTCTTAAAATGTATTAATGAGGGAAAATACAGACCCTTGATATACCAAGTAAAACCTCTAGTACTAACTTCTAGTGGAGAGCTTGGCTAGGAAACATTTTCTAATAACATTATAAGATCTATTTATCTTTGAAAAGATCAAAGATCTAACGTCATTTTCCAAAAATCATAACTGACATACTGTTATCAAACTTTTCTGAAGTGATGCTCATTTAATGATACATAGGTGCTTGAGGAAGAAATGAAAATGGGGTAAAATTCTTACTCAGAATGAGGCCTAGTTACTCCTCTCACTGCCACAGTAAAACACACACAAGATGCTTCACTGCCCTGTTACACCTTTTCTTAATTTTCAGCTCTGTACACACTGATGAATACAGTCTACAGAGTCATCAAAGACATCACTGTTAAGTGTTGTCAAGTTGGCTCCAACTCACAGTTACCCCGCACGTAACAGAATGAAACAACGCCCAGCACTACGTCATCTTTGGAACCATTGCTATGTTTGAGTTCACTGTCGCAGGCACCATGTCAACTCATCTCATTGAACATTTCCCTGTTTTTCACTGACACTCTATTTTACCAAGTATGATGTCTTTCTCCAGCCACTGGTCCCTCCCAATGACACATCCAAAGTATATAAGTCAAAGCCTCACCACCCTCACTTTTATCTAAGGAACATTCTAGATGTACTTCCTGAGACAGATTTGTTCCTTCTTCTGGCAATCCATGATATTCAAGTAAAGAGTCTTCCAATAGGTATGTCCTATTTTTGACAGCTCACAGCAGCCATATCTGTGAAGCCATAGCACCACATTTATCATATTTATTTGATTAGTCTTGAGAAACAGCCATGAAAAGTTAGACTATTCTATAGCATGTAGGAATTATTAGAGTTTATTATTAAAATGGGTGTTCCATTCACCAATCACTCCATGCTTTACATGAAATTTATGATGCACATAACTGTCCCATCAAGAGAACAAATGGACATTTAATCAAAAAATTTGAGACAACAGGTCTGCTGTCAGACAATGACTGTACATCAATGAACCATACATTCCAATGAAAACATCACCATTATTCATTTGAGTGTACACAAGAATTCATCCTAAACAATTTCTCGCCAAGCACAAGAATTGGGCCCTTCATCAACCACAATTGGGCAGATTTTGCATTTGGACTTGAAGCCTTACCCCTACAAAACTGTTATAACTCAAGAACTAAAGTCCAATGACCATAGATTGCACTGTACCTTTGCTGACTGGCCTCTGGAGCAACTGGGAGGTGATCCTGTTTTTGGTGCAAAAGTTATCTTCAGCGATGATGCCCCTTTTTGGAGTAATGGTTTTGTTAACAAACAAAACTGAGGCATTTGGAGTGATGAGAACCTAACTGGGATTCAAGAACATCCACTTCATCCCCCAAAAGTCACAGTTTGGTGTGGATTTTGGTCCAGCAGAATAATCGGCACTTATTTTTTCCAAGATAAACGAGGTGAGGCTTTGACTACTAAGGGCCAAAGATAGCGGCTTATGATAACTGAGCCTTTTGGGCCCTATTTCAAAGGTGCCACGGTGGCCATTTACCTGAAGTTCTTTTCCATACATCATACCATCAAATGTACTTCAAAATAATAAAACAGTCAAAACCGTATCATTTACACTACTTGATTTATTCAAGGTCAAAGATAGGGCACCCCTATTAGAAGACTCTTTGGCTCATGACTTAAAATCCCAGTTACACTGGAATTCTATTCTGATGACTCCAGCATAAATCCATTCTTGTATAAGTCAAATATTTTTTTTTTAGTTTTCATTATCATCGCCTTTTATTATCAGTATCCCTATAAATCCAGTCTTTTTCCTTGGGGGTTTGAAACATTACTTAAGATATATATATATATATATTAGGATATACTTTAGTACATACATATATACATTAAAAAATATACAAACAATAAAAATATACCCAATGATGAAAAAGAGTTGGATGGCACTGTTATTTTGTCAGTTGTAGGAATAGCCCCACTTGGGGAAGGTTCTAGATCATCTGGATTATCTCTGGGGATGGGGATAGAATTTCTAGTCAGAAAGTTAGTACGAGTTATCTGCATGGTTCTTTTCTTCTTTAATTCATATATTTTATAGTAACATCTCACTGCTTCCTGAATCTACCTATTAGCTTTAGCAAAGCAGTTAGCATCTGGATCATGTTTTCAAGCAACTGAAAAGTTCTGATTTAGTTTAGAAAAAAACTCTAGTTAATTCTTTCACTGTAAAATGTTTTCAACTTCTCTCCTTGTTCCTCACTCTTCCTTCTTTAGCATTTTTTTCCCCTTCAAAATCTGTTTAGGTCACCATCTGTCAATTCCTCTTCTTTACTGAGCCAGGAGTTCTCCCACATCAGCAATGATCACATTCTGAACTCAGCCTTCTTGCCATACAGATGATTTTCACCAATCTCTTCCATCATATGATCCTACTCAAATGCTTGGAGCATGTTCACATAACTCAACAATTTTTTCCATATCCCCTGTATACATTTTCCCATAAGTTTCTCCGAATAAGATGTATTAATGATGAAACGCACAAAAATAAAAACAGACAGTCATAAGTACAGTTCATCATAACTTGAGTATGCTTTAAGCCAGGAACCACCTGCAGAGTTCAAATGTTTTCTAATTTAACAGGACGAAAAAAAAAAAAAAAAAAAAAAAACCAAAAACCTGAGAAGACTCATAAGGAATCTTTTTCTCATCTCACACTTCCCCTTCCCACTGCCAAAAGGATGAAGCCAGAGCCAAAGGATCTAGGAGCAGGAAGGCAGAGGAAGCGTGCTTCTTCTGTAACCTCGTTGTGCAGCTGCAGTGCTCCAGACTTGCCTTGCCTACACATAGGGCTCATGTTACATGAGAAAGACATTTCCCTCATTTATGTAAAGAAAATTCTAAAAGGAATAAAATGGGTATTCAGATTGCTGTGATAAATTCTCCCAGACACCCAAGACAATGCACATGACTTTGAAGGTGGCCTTGGCAGTGGTGCAGCCATGCCCAGACTCTCTGTTCCAAGGATTCTATGGCAGCTTTCCAGTGGGTGGCAAACTCGCACAGCATGCTTCCAACCTTCGCTGTACTTCAACCACTTCTCACCAAGAAACTCCTTCTCTATCCTCAAGTCACAGCTCAAGCGTCACTCCCTCAGGCTGCCCTAGGTGAACTGGGACAGTTCCCCTGGCTCCTCTGGTACCTCACCATACATCTGTCACAGCTCTCATCACAGAGCACTCAAACTGAGCTACAGCCTTGTTTCCTACTTCATATTCTCCCTTGTAGCACTTCCTGAATAACAAGTATTCTTCCTGTCCATAGCTAAATTAGAGACAGGAAGCCTAATATACAGTTTGAAGTAATACCCCTTAACAGGGTACAAATGGAATAGTACTATTTTCAAAACAAATGCTAAAGTGTTTTCTCATAAGATATTTCTGGGTTACCTAGCAAGCTAGGAACAACTGTCAGCCAAGAGACTATTTTTGTTTCAGGCCTCTACAAAAACCTAGCCCTTAAGGAAGCTGAGAAAAGAAGCTTTTAAAGGCTTTCCTGCTAGTTGGATATAAGAAATACGATCTTTAATGAAAAGATTCTGGCGCTTGTACTAATACTCTGTAACCTTTTTAGTGAATTCATTTTTAAAATATAACTAAGAAAAGGAAATAAACTTCAGTGAACTCATGTAAGGGGGTTGTCTATTTAGAATATCATAAAAACTACTTCATCACTATAAAATTCTTTTAAAACATGAAGTTCAATTAAGGAACAATTTCTAACAAAGGGTGCCTTTCTTAACATGGCAGGTTAATTGCCATTTTTTATTCCTCAGATTTTCACCAGTAACATACATTTGTCAATTCATTTCCATTATCCATGAAAACTTTTTCATTTTCATTTTCCATCAACATACGTACAATGTCTGGGTAACATACTTAAAAGGAAATGAGGAAAGTAATTAAAAAACTTAATTAAATCCCTTATTGAGTAAATTAGGTTTGACAAATTTTTATTTTCTAGGATACTCTACAGGCTATTCCACTGAGGTTTATTTGACTGTTGCAAAGCCCAGCCTAAGTAAACATTTTGAAGAGGTGGGTAATAAAAACAGTAAAAAAAAAAAAAGTATAAGCATTGGTGGATAACTGGGGAAGCACATGTCAAGTAGCAGTCTAAGATTTATTTTACGCTGACATCTTGAAAATCAATTATAATTTAGTACTACATAGAGCCCAGAAACATGTCAGTATTGCCTCAAAACACACTGACAAAGTAGAAGAACCTTCTGACTGAATACCGGGTATTTACTCAACTGATGGTAGGCCAAAAGCAATCAAGAACTCCTCTTTCCTTAGACCTGGTTCAGTTTTTTTTTTTAAAAATCTAGTTATATTTGTTTTTTTAAAAATATACATAGCACATAACACTAAAGATAGCTTGAAAGTCTTGAAATGTCATATAAACACTTTGGAAAATTTAAGGCACTAGACAGAGACCTGGACAATGTTAAATCTGTAAATCTACGTGTGTTACGGACTGTTAATATGTTACTGATTACTAATGCTGAAAGGTTAAAATGTTTTTTTTGCCTCCAATTCAGTTCATAAGTAGTCACTTTAATCACTCACAGAATAATTAAAATAGTCATAAGCAGATGTAAACCTCACAGAACAGAGACATATTCACCCAAACATAGTGAGTCTTCCCCAGTTATTCTAATTTTCTACAAATTAAAGACGTAAAAAGGGTAGGTAACATTCATAACTTGTTATTCCACTTGGAAGGAAAAAAAAAGTTTGAAAAAGAAGCCAGAACACAAATAGAAAAATTCTCCACAAGAGCCTCTACCTACAAAATTCAGTGTTTCTTTCCTGAAGTCCTGAGCTGTCCAAATGCACATATGTTGCTTCTGAATTAGAGGCTGATTACATTTAAAATCACTCTGTAGGAGAAAAATGATGACAGTTTATGATGTTAAATGACAAAGCAAAAATTGGGGGTCTCTACAAAACTTCTCTATAGTAGGTTGTCAATATTTACATATTTTGCCATATTTATAAATATAAAAATCCAGCACTGCTCAAAAAAACAGGAGTATACAAAAATGCCACAAGATGTAGGGCAGAGAGCTGCAGGCCCTCAGAGAGGGGCATTAGCAGGACTGGGCCCCCAGCAGCAGTCCCTTCCTCCCTAGCAGCTCTGCTCTCTCTCTACCACCCCTAAACCACCTCAGATTATCTGTAATCCAGATTATTCCATGTAAATACAGATGCCCAAGTTCAAGATAGAAATACTGGCTATTCTAAGACCTGCAATTAACTCAGATAATTTTGAAATCAATCACAAAATCATCAGAAAGTATTAAATCAGTACTTTTGTCTGTTACATAACTAAACTCCATATAACATAAACTGAAATTCATCTTTACATTTTCAAGAATCTTAATACATGACTCCTTAAACTAAATTCAAATCAAGATCCACAACCACAGCAGTTCCACAATTTCAAAAGCATCCACCCACTTTACACTTACACTTTTAAAACTATACTCACTAAAATTCCCCCAAATAAAAAATACATATTAAGTTTAACATTCTCAAAAACTATGGCTCAGTAAATAAACAGAAACATTAGGAATAATGATATATCAAAAACTCTAAAAATAATTTTGCATAGCACAGTAAAAGAAAACCAAGGGTGTGCTGGAAAAGCAAGATTACAGACAATAAGTAAATAACTGTGAAAAACTCCTGTCATTGTCTTCCCGACAGACTTTTATTCTGGTTTTATACATAATATATTTCAACTATTTTTAACTAATTTATTTTAAAATATACCACTTATAAAAAATTATTTTAATTTAAATCAGAACAAACAAAACACTAAGAGAAAACGAAGTCAATCAAGTTTTTCAGTTTTTATTTGGTGTGACAGCAAATAATTCCAAGAACATTTTGTAAGATTCAGTCAATAAAGATATTTTAAGCACTAGTACCATAACGCTGAAAAGCCTGTACTTGACCCTTCTACCACCATGGTTTTAATAAAGACAACTTAGTTGCCTACATAAAGAAACTAATACCAAGCCCTTCTACATTTGGGGATATACTCTGCAACTTACTTTCCAGATTATGTTTGAGTTAGTATCATCTTAATATGCTTTGAAATACAATTGCTAATTACCTGAGCAATATCCATTCTTGAGCAGAAAGAGCTAGAGTCACGTGTGAATTCTGATCTTTTATGTAAAAAATTCCTTATTAAGAAGGTATATGAATACACAATGCTAAGCTTCCCCATTAAACACAAAGGAGATTATCATAATTAAAATATTTTTAATTAGAAATTTTAAAACTAAAATAGCTTGACATATAATGAACAAGAGAAGGGATAGTCATTTATCAGCTAAACAGTGAATAAAGCAGTTTCTGGCCATAAAGACATATACCCGCCCTTCTTTTTCTTCAAAAAAAATGCACTATGAGACTAACTCATGTCCCTTAATTCAAGAAAAAAATATTTCTAATTTTAAATATTTCAACTTCAATGTGTGACCACATGAAATACAAAAATTCTCAACCCAAAACCCGTCCCTGCCAGCAAAAGGAAAGTCATTACCACATTCCTTTCTTTCATACTAACAATATACATTAAAAATAAAACAAAACCTCTAAATCCAAGAATAAATTCATCAGGAGAAGAAATACCAAAATGAGTTGTATTTTATTAATAAAATAAGACTTACACTTCAGCAACAAACCTGTGACTGTTTACAAAAACCTCAGGAGGAGATTTTGGCAAATATAGGTTCACTGGCTCCAACAGCTTCAACTGTGTGAAACACTAACATTCTTCAAACTAATTCCATGAAGCCGACAGAAACAAACTAAGCCAGCCAAGTGCCATCGAGTCGGAAAATTAAGAGATACCAAATTACTAAATAATTCATTTATTTTCAAAATTATAGCCTAGGGTAAAGTGAAACAAGGAGGAAAATCCAACGAAGTATTTGTTTTACTGATAGACTTGATTTTATTTTATTTCTTTCCATCCTGCTACATAAAAACCATTTGGAATGTTTTAATACCATTCTTCTTGCACTGAGAATATAAAGAAAGCAAAAGCATCTTCAGGCCATCAAGGGCTGCCAGTGCTAGATCTGAAATCTGTCCCAAACCCACCTACTATTTATCTCAACTTGTGATCCATCTCTATCTGGAACTACCACAAGAGCCTCCTAAGCATTTGTCTTGCTTTTACACTAATACTCAAATGTTCATTTGCCATAAGGAAGCCAAAGTGACCTTCTGAAAACATCAAATCATCTCATTCCTCCTATAAAACCTCATAGCCTTTCAACTCATCATGTAAAAGTAGTATACCAGACCCTACATGTTTGGACCCCTCCCCATGTCTCCTAACCCATCTTTTCCAATGCTGGCTGTCTTCTGTTCTTTAAATCAGAGCTGTTCAACCTGGTGCTACTGACATCCGGGCCTACTAGTTCTTTGTTGGGGAGGGCTGCCTGTGCACTGCAGGACATTTGGAAGCATCCCCGGCCTCTACTCACCAGATACCAAAGTACCATCCCACACTGAGCTGTAACAACCAAACATGTCTGCAGGCATTGCTTTCAACAAAGCCAGGCTTACTCCTGCTTTACGGCCTTTCACTTCTCCTTCTTCGGACCAGGATAAAACGCTCATCCCAGTAACTAAGCTGTACTGGTGTCTTCTTCTCATCATCACTGTCTCATCTTCACTGTCTGGCCTACTCACAGACACCTCTCTAACCATCATACAGGAGTTGTACCCTCTTTCATCCTATCCACAGCCCTGCACTTAAAACAATAGGGGCCAAAGTTGGTGGCTGTTATCAGGTGCTGTCAGTTCTGACTCACAGCAACACCATGTACAACAGAACGAAGCACTGCCTAGTCCCACACCACCCTCACAGTCACTGCTATGTTTGAATCTATTGTTGCAGCTACCACGTCAGCCCTTTGTCTTTTTTAAAGACCCTCTACTTTACCAAGCATGAAATCCTTTTCCAGAGATTGGAGTTACCTGATAACCTGTTCAAAGTACATGAGATGAAGTCTCATCATCTTTATTTCTAAGGAGTATGCTAGTTGTACTTCTTCCAAGACAAAAACAGTTGTTGAAAAAAATGCAAAAAAGTCAGGATCTATGAGGAAAGTATTGAAGTGGCAACACTGCGGCATTTAACATACGATGTAACAGCAGCACTCCAGAATATTCTCCTATACTGTGTTAGCTGACACATTCTAATGTGTCATTAATTTTGGGCTGGTAGCATTAGCTACAGCTATAGACCACACATATCTATTCATCACGCATTAGCAGAAACATGTTCCCCCTGTTCCCCCAGGAACAGAGGCAAGTGGACTAGTCAGAAGAGCACTGACTGTACTGAACCCACAGCAGAGACAGCACGCTAAAGGGAACCCTTCTGCGTTGGTTCCTTCATTCACACAGAAGGCCCCATTAAGTCTAAGCAGCACTCTTTAATTTATCTTGTTGTAAGTAGTACAAAAGGCCAATAATTTTGATTTAAAAATAAAAGAGAAAAACATGACTCTGGTTACTTCAAAAGCCAAAGGCTATAATGAGTGAAATGTGAGTGCTGAATCTAAACTGAACCACCTATTTTTAGTGCTTTAATGTGAACTGGTAAAATTCATTCAGGTTAACCACATGCTGAATAATTAATTAAAACTTGCAAAACTGTAGTCTGCAAAGTATTCAGTTGTCCAGCTGTATCCTATTCAACTCCAAGAAAGAATAATTCACTTTACGTCTCAAGGGGCCATTTAGTTAATTCTGAAGATGTTTTTGATATCAGTACTTTGAATGAACACTTCCTGAAATAAAGTGGTTTATCTCTGTAAAACTATCCTGGCATTGCTCTAAATAACTAAAATATATTTCTAGATTTTTAATAAAAGTCACTGACTTTAAAATCTATCATCCATCAGTGTAACAACCTTAGAACTTTCAGAAGGGGTGCATAAGATCTTTCAGAGGGACATGGGGGTGTGAGGAAAAGCCATTACATACCAGTTGTGCACCATTAGCTTCTGCACAGCCAGCAAAGCATTGTAGCGGACCTGCTGGTCCTCATGGTGCATGTGGTTCATCACCAGCTGCTTCCCACCGAGCTGTTCAATAACCCTGCAGAGCAAAAGAGCAGTGGTAAAGATTCTTTAATCACTTTCAAACTCATGCTCAAATAAGCAGAAAGTTCAAATACATACCAAAGGATTTACAAAAGTTAAAATACAGGTAAGTAAACCAATACATTTTTTATATCATTTTCTCTGAAAATCACAGATAGAAAGTATTCACATAATTTCTCTTTTGAATTCATAACTATAAATCCACTTGTTCATCTTATTCCCTGCTCTAGAAAATCAGCATCTACCTGGATACCCTACAAACCATTGCAGTCTAGATTATAACGTTTTAATAAATTTTATCAAGTTATATTTTATAAAACTAGATGACTGAGTATTAACTTCTTTATTACCAGTATTTCTGGTTTACTCAAAATGAACATATGATGCATCCTTAACAACACAACGTCAATTCTATCAGCAGTCACGCCACATGACAGATACAGGCTTAGGTGCAGATAGGAGAAGCACAGCAAAAAGCACAGTAGAGGCCATATTAATTTTCTATAAGAAACTCCATTGGTTATAAGATCTCTATCTTTTCTCGGACTGATGGAGTGTGCCACACAGCCAGCCTCCTTGGCAGTGAGACAGAGGAGAGAATTCACATTGCCAAGAGTACAGTGATGCCTGAAGCTGCTTTCTACCACTGTGCCTAAAAATTCTGCAAATCCATTTAATGCAGATGCAGACACCGAGTGAAAAGTGATTATTTACTTAATGAATAGAAACCGTTCTCTCTTCTTCTCTAAGGGTGTAGCTAGAGCTAGAGCTGTGGTGTTTCTTAGCTCCAGCACAAAAGCATGGACTTCCCTATCCATTCTTTGTCCATCATCAGTCTTATGGATGATACCACTGCTACTCAGTTGGTGAAAAGTGGCATCTTAACCTAGTAAATTCCTCCCTGGCAAACAGAACAACAGTATCTTTCTGACAGAGTTGCTGTGACAACTCAAGACATGAAGTCCAAGTGGAACAGTCCCTGGAGCAAGGTAAGGTCTTTTTGTTGTAGGAGCTCATCCTCCAAAAATCAATTCAGGGAGTTTCTACCATTCTCAATACAGACCAAAATTCTTAAACTGGACAACCAGGGCTTTACAGTGTGACTTGAGCCCTCTTCTCTGGTTTCATAGAGCACAAATGCACATGACATGCTCCCTGCAAGCTAACCCCATCAGCCTACTTTCAGTTTCTTTAGCCACAGCACCTTTGCACATATTTTTTTTCTCCAGAAGCTTTCCCATCCCTCTTCATCTCAATAGTCTTTCTTCCTCTTTCACATCTTAGCTTACCAATCACCTCCTCAGGGACATGACCCCTAAATCCAATATTACATGAATCCCATAGGTATATCCTTTTGGTATTGTTATATATCCCTCCTTCATTGTACTCTCCTGAGTTATAATTTTCCGCCTAAATGATTTTTAAACAGTATTAAATCTGTCTTCCCCATTATTCAAGAAGTTCCATGAGGGTCCAAACCATACATGGCTTCACTCACCCTTCAATTCCTAGGACTTTAGACACTCATCAACTATCTACTAAATGAATGTGTTACTTGGTCATTAAAGCCTAAGTGGCTAAAGAGTTTTTAATGATGTAGTATCAATTCTTAAAGGCAGATTATAAAACAGTAGTCACGCTGTTTTCTCCATTTATTTCAAATTCTACTTTTGAACAGAATATGCCTTCCAGAGTGAAGGCAACCTGCGGGTAGGTTTACAGTGTTTGCTACTGTACAGTTTCTCTTCTCCTCTACTCTCATTCTCATAGTCAAAGACCAAGTAGGTCTTTCAACAAGATAGACCTTGACTGATGGTAAAAGTGCCTGAGACTAATCCTTCCCTGAACTACTGTAGCATACCATTCCCAGAACTCAAAATAATAACAACTGTAAACATCCACTCAGCACTTACCATCTGCCACGCACTTTTTATGCACTAACTCTTAGAACAGCTATCAGTAGCCTAGAATAGCCACAGCAGAGGGATGACAGAGACTAGAGATTAAAAAGAAAAGCGTACAAATCAGGAGTAAGATTCAGGAATAAGGAACCACAAAGTTCAATGTGCCCTACTATTCTTACATGTACTTTGAATTATCAACTGTCACACGAAGAAACAGTTGCTCATGCTGACAAATTATCTAACTAAACATCAGTTAATGTCAAAATTTTTGTAATTATTAACAAAACTGTAGTACATTTTAATGTTCTGGAACCATGGAAAATTGCATGTATATAATACACGTACATGACAGGGTGTTAACACGAAACTCTTTCTGCCTCACTTGCAACCCAGAAACCAAGTCCACAGATTTCAGACACTAAAGTGGACTTGTGAATGAACACCACACGCCCAGCTTACAGAGAACAATTTTTCACCCTGAGGTCCTCTTCAGTGAGATTTTTTGTTTATTGTGACTGAGTGAAAGTAGTATACAACTCAAGTTCTATTTGCATGCCTGCCTCTCTGCAGTTCCCTCTGGTCTCCTTGCCCAGTGACAGCACACTCTTCCTTTCCGTTCTATACAGACATGTTCTGCTAACAATCTTCTATCTCTTCCTTTCCACCCTCTCCTCTTCCTTTTAGTAAGAGGCCAGTAGGACAGCATCCTGTAGATACACAGAACCGTAAAGGTAGACACATCATATGGTCACCTTATGTCCCTGAGTCCAATCCATTCCTGTCTAAAGAGTTGATCTCAGTAATGAATAATGATCAGGGGCAGCAGCAGGTCTAGGGTTCATGCACCCAGGGGAAATGCCAGGCCATCAGACCATCAGTTGCGGTCTTTTAGTGGAGTTCTTGAGGTGTGCCCTCTGTTTTTTGTGTTGCCACTGGGACCTGACATTGTATGCCCCATCATGGCTGTCACTAGTAGTGGCCAGGCACCAGCTGGTTCTGCCAATCACATGTTAATACAGTCATCCATACATGTGGGTCCTTCTGTCCTCTAGGCTCCTTTTATCTTATGTCTTTGTTGTCCTTGGTGATAATCTGATTCAGCTGAGATGGGATCATTTGGTGTACCTCAGACAGCAGCTTGTGAGCTTTTAAGACCCCAGACATCACTCACCAATATGGGTTGCAGAAGATTATCTTAGCAATAGGCTAGTTATGTCCCCTGAGAGCATGGTTCCCAGACCCCTGTTGCTGCTACTCTATCCCTGCCATGCTAGGCTAGGAATAGAAGGGTTTTCAGTTTATACTGAAATCCAGTTAAAATGATCGTCTTTCTGGTGTGTGCTGTCACTGCTTTCACCCAACCAAATTTCTATCAGCTATCTAATCTATATGCATTCCTCTTCCTCTCTCCCTCTCCACCCTTGCAGCTGTCAAAGAGTCTTTTCCTCTATACATGAGTCTGTTTGTAAGTCCTTATAGTAAGGGTCTCATACAGTATTTCTCCTTGTGCTGCTGACTGATTTCACTTAACATAATGTCCTCCAGTTGAAACCAGATTATGAGATGCTTCCTGAAATTATCATTGTTCTTTATCACTGAATAGTGTTCCAGTGAGTATATGTACCATAGTTTGCTTATCCATTCATCTGTGGTTGGCCATCTGGGTTGATTCCATCTTTTTGCAATTGTGGACTGTGCTGTAATAAACATTCATGTGCATGTATCTGTTCATGTGACTGCCCTTGATTCTGTAGGATATATTCCAGGCAGTGAGGTTACTGGATCAAATAGTATAACTATTTTCAGCTTTCTGAGGAAGCGCCAGATTGCTTTCCAAGGAAGTTGTACACTGGTGTAAGAGAGCTCCAATTTCTCCACAGCCTCTCCAGCACTTGTTGTTTTGTGTTTTTTGGATCATGGCCAACTCTGTTGGAATGAGATGTTATCTCATTACAGTTTTCATTTGGTTTCTTTAATAGCTAACGATTGTGAGCATTTCCTCATGTGTCTTCTGGCTGCCGGAAAGTCTTTAGTGAAGTGTCCGCTCATCTCCTTTGCCCACTGCTTGATTGGGTTTTTTTGTTGATATTTTGCAGTACCTTGTAGATTATAGAGATCAGATATAGATCTGATACATAGTTGCCAGATATTTTTTTCCCATTCTGTGGGTGGTCTTTTACTTCTTTTTCAGTGAGTTTTTCAAGGTGAAAGGAGTACACATACTGTAGGTTCCCCGAGAAGAACAGAAGGGGAGATGTCCTCTAAAAGATGCTGAAGGGTTTTCTGCAGGTGTCATGGCAGGGGCCTAGTGCCTGGCACAAGCCCAGGAGACCACAGAACCCTGTACAAGAAGTGGAGGTAGTAGCGACAGGACAAGCCTACATTTCCAGAACTCAAGAGTCACCAGAGGTTAGAGGAAACACAGTAAAAGCTCACCTCAACCTACAAGGAACTACAGCTGGGTGGACCAGGAGACACACCTACCATGAACCCAATCAAAGTGTTCTCAAAATAAGTATCTGAGTCTAGCACCTACAGGGCAACAGAACACAAAGCCCCTGCTTCTCCTTTCACTTCCAGTTCAATTTCTCAGCCCCAGAGAGACTGAAGCAACAGTGAGGATGCAGGTTCTCACCTGCCAGAGCACAGTGCACAGGAGGGAGAGAAAAATGTGAGAAGAGTTATTTATTTAATATGTTAGACTAAACATTTTCTACGATTTAAGATAAACAAAAGGCTATCTGAGGGTGAACAGACAGTGATGAAGTCTGCCAGGTTTTCAGTCAAAAGTGTCAAAATATTATCACCGAATAAATTTTAAAGTAATGTTGGGAAAAAAATAAAGACAGGTTCTTATTTCACCACTAACATCCTATTCATGCTACTGACTATGTGTAAGTATGTATGTAGCTACTTCAAGAGTCTGCAAGGATGGCCTCTTGCCACTGCTGTTGCCTTCAGGGGGGGATCTCCACTACACTAGGGAACACCCCATACCCTCCTGTCCTCACTTATTCCTCCCCAGAAAGCACTACTATGAGTGGTGAGTTTGGAAGCAGGAATCGGCATGCCAGTCTCCACTCTTCCCTTTCCTTCTACAAGGACCCGGTGCTACCAGGAAAATGGGCTGGGCCAGCTCTAGAACCTGGTATCAGGAAAGTCATGCGCCTACTGTGCCTACGTTCTTCAACATCAGCTGTATCAGCAAGGATTCTACTGTGGCCTGATCTGTCTCTCCTTTGTCCTGTTTTACAGTTGTTCACATTTCAAGCAGGCAGTAAGAGGGCTATTGATTGAGCCTTTTGTGAATACATCCAACACATGGAAATACATGAATACATACTCTCATAAAGTTGCATCATGTGTAAAATATGACAGAAGGGAAAAAAAGACACTGTTTGTAACAGTAATAGTAATAATACAGGCACTTCTTGTAAGTGTGGTAAATGCTTTCTACTTTTAATCTCACTTAATCCTCACAAAAATAAGTGTGTTGTCTAGGCTCTGTAAAGCTGTGTTCTCTTGACATTTTAAACCCTTGCACCTTACACTACCTCATGTTATCACCAGCCAAGAAAATTCTGAAGAGCTTTTAATACTCATTGTACCGATTTATTAAACATTCATTTTCAAACTGTCCTGTAATCTCACACAGAGAGATGGAAAATCTCTACTCCACTGAAACTTACTGCTGTAAAGCAACAGCTACTTCTAATCTTCTAAATTTCAGGTGCAACTGTATACCTAACACTTCCTGATTATACAAATACCCAGTAACTCAGTTGCCTGAAAATCTACAGATAGAACTAAAATGCTAGGCAGAGTGGGGGAGGAGAGCACAAAATTCTTGCCAGTTGGCCAACTAAGACAAAGCATCATTACAAAGAGAAGATACTTGGATGATTTAATAAGTAACTAGAATCAAGTACTTCATTGTAGTGCAATGGTTAAGAGCTCAGCTGCTAACCAAAAGGTCAGCAGTTCAAATCCACCAGCCACTCCATGGAAACTACAGGGGACAGTTCTATTCTGCCCTATGAGGTTATTATGAGTCAGAATTGACTCAGTGACAATGCATTTGATTCTGGTTTTTGATCACCAGCACAATGTTGGTAAGAACATTAAAGCAATGTACCAACTGGTAAAACAGAAATATAATTTTAGAAAAAACTTTAAAATAGCCTACAAAGCTACAGGGTCACTCTGAGTCTGAATCAACTCAACGACAATGGGTTATTATGGTCTGTACTAAAGAAGTTTTATCTTTTAATAATGTTCTAGATGAGACAGCTGAGTTTACATGAACTATACTGATAAGAATTTATTGTCCACTGTTCTACTCATGGCTGCTAGGAGGCTAATGAAATTATATGAATTATATCGTAACACACTATGATTCCAACTAAATAACAAAAATAATAAAGCATATGTAAACAGTATTGTTTTTCAAGCATTTCAGCGGAGGAGTGGGGAGGAACCTGTGAAAAGGAAAACGGGACAAGAGACGTGAAGAAATGGAGGCAAGACAAGATTCTGATCAAGCCTCAAAAAAATTTTATTGCAACAGAGGAATATATACACACTGAGGAGGGGAGGGGTTTGGAGTCAGGCGAGATCTGGTGTGAGGTGCTTGGCGTTTTATGCTTGGTTAGGCAGTATGCCTGGACAGTGACGCTGGGCAGTGACATGCGGGTAATTTTCGCGCACGCGCGTTTTCAGGGGCTTTCCAGACTTCCTGTTTTTTGGGGCCTGAAGTTTTTCATGGCCCCTGACAGAGCAAATAATGAGAAAACAGCAAAACCAATTCTACCCATTAATTTAAGTCTGCAAAAGGTGTTCCTCAAGTTTATTCAGTCTCTTTCTTCTACAGTTTTACTGACCTGGACAGAATCTTCAAGTCTTTGTTGTCTTCTACTAAGAGAAGACCGTATTTTACCTCCTTCCCTCTCACCCAAAAGCAGAAGCGTGAGGCTCTGCACTGGCCAAACCATCCCACTCGTCAAAAAGCCATGTCTACGGTGACCCTGAAGGTCAAGGAGATCACAGGACAGCTCCTACCCACCTACCTTTTCTTCTCATCCCTTTCCTTCACCAACTAGGATGGTTACTTAAGGGACCACTTGAGGCTTCCTCTGACCCTATTTCCACTCCCTTCAAGTGATCATCTCCCATTAGCTTTCTCTCCTTCCCAATAAGGAGCTGGGCCCTGGATCACTATCAGAGCCTCAGAAGGCTATGGCAAGTTGGCTTCAAGGGATCCTGCTTGAGATACTGTTAGCAAACACCAACTGCTAGGCTCTCCTCCTCACTCTGGCTCTGACAGTGACAGCTCTGCATCTCACTGCCTGTGAAGTCCACAGTCCTAGCTTCACACACAAGAAAAAACAATACTGAAGAGGACGTGGCAAACACTGAGGCTTGTGGCCTTCTCTGATTCCTAGAACTTAGGCCACACTAAACCAGGGGAGAGCAGCTATCCACGTATTTGGATCCAATACCTATGCTAGCAGTAGTACTTCAGGATCTCCACCCTATGTGGGAGAAAAAACTTGTCATGCAGTCCTTGTTTCTAGACTGCCACATCTTTCTTAGGTGGAGCAGCTGGTAGGTTTACACTACTGACCTTTTCATTAGCAACTGAGCACCTAATCACTGTGCCAAAAGGTTAGTAGTACAAACGTACCAGCCACTCCACCTGAGAGAGATGTGACAGTCTACTTCAGTAAAGATTACAGCCTTGGAAATGCCAGGGGGCAGTTCTTCTCTGCCCTCCAGGGTAATTATGAGTCGGAACGTACTTGACGGCAGTGAGTATACACAAAGAGAACAACAACTTAAGTTAATAATTATTAAAGAGCCCATTTGGGACATAATCTGAATTATTAAAAGAAATACAACTGACATTAAAATTTAATCATGGTAATTACAAAGACTTCGCATTTTAATGAAAAAGACTAAGATTATTTTTTAAAAAGGAGAGGAGCCCATATTAAACCAGATTATATCAAATATTAAAGTGAATAACACTAGAAATGAAAGAGTATCTGATAATAACAAGAGAAAATACTTGTGATAGTAGATAGTTGATGAATAAAAGCCATTTTGTTCAAAATAAAAATACAAAACAAATTTCAATCTACAGAGAAAATAGTATTTTTACCATAAAGTCTGCATCATCTACCCACCATTCTTAGAGTACACTTCAACATATGCACTTCTTATCAGTGCACATGACATGCTAAGGTTTTAAAGAACTATTATATGAAACGCTAAAGTTTTAAGAACTATTAAGTCAAAAATGTGGAAGGCTCCATTCTAATTTATCAAACGGTTTAGTGGCTGAAATTCTAACTCATTGCTTAATCCAACTAAAATAATAGCAGCAGCCTCCAAGCACTAAATGCACATGTATGCAGGCACTGGGATAAGTACTACAAGTGCAACACGATAGTCCTCTAGCAGACAAGTAAATTTTACATTGGTAACTGTATTCTTACAGATTTAATTTGAGATTACTTCACTGTACCTGAGTAGTTCTTATGTGTCAGTCACATCATAAGTGCTCTGATATTAGATATTTAGGGTTACTGCATTGTCAAAATGGCAATGAATATCTTTATGGATGTCTCATATCTTTGTGTATGAGTCCTGTTTTCTCTTTAGAATGAATTCTCAGTAGTGTAATTACTAAGTCTAAAGGTATACATGTGTTACATTTCGCTGTGTATCACGACAGTGGAATCCAAAAAAGAATTTTACCTGTTACCAACACATTGATATTTTATATTATTTAAATTTCCTGCATTATTAATAAAATTGAATACCTCAAGTGTTTATCAGCCATTTATAAATTATTATTTTTATATATTGCACATGCATGTCTTTTGCCCATTTTGGGAGCCACCATCTGAGAGTTTGTTGTGCTGTGTAATGGCTCACATGTTGTCATGGTGCTGGAAGCTATGGCCACCCAAATTTCAAGTATCAGCAGTGCCACCTATAGTGTACAGGTTTCAGCATAGCTTCCAGAGTAGGAAAAAAGACCTGGCAGCCTACCTCTATAGCTTCGCCAGGGAAAACTTCTGTCGATCATAATATAATGCTAGAAGAAGAGCCCGCTGAGTTGGAAGGCACGCAGAATACACTGTGGTTCCAGTAACATACTCAAACCTACCAATAATTGTGAAGGTGGTGAAACACTGAACAACATTTTGTTCTGTTGCACATGGGGTCGCAATGAGTTGGAACTGCCTTGCTGACATCTAGCAGTAACAGATATATAAAAGGAGTATTTTCAGAGGAATACTGTAGTTTCTTATAGCTTCTGTAATTTGACTTACCAATATATAAGGATATTATAAAGATGTAGTTAAACCTCGAGTGTATCATTAGGCATAAGAGGAGTCTGAGCTAATCGGCTTGGTACCATGAGCCAGTCAAGACGACTCTTAGTTGGTTTCAGAATCAGAAAATATTACTGATGTTACTACAACTGCTGTTTCTTCTGTTCCCACCACCACCATTCAAAACCATTGCCTGACAGTTCCTTATGATGTGTTTGACACATAAGGACTATTCAGCTACAGTGAAGTATTCTCAAATTACCAGTGTAAAATTTCCTTGTCTCTTACAGGACTGTCATGTAGCGCTCACAGTATTTATCAGTTGGATTAAGCGGTGAGTTAAAATTTCAGCCACTAAATCATTTGATAAGTTAGAATGGAGCCTTCCGCATTTTTGACTTAGCCAAAGCCAAGCCAAGTAACTTCATAGTTCTTAAAACTTTAGCATTTCGTATAATAGTTCTTTAAAACCTTAGCATTTTGTGCGCACTGATAAAAAGCACACATATATATAAACAGACCTTCAGAAAAAACATCATGTTATCTAAATTCTGACAAAAAAAACCCTCCAAATACATTGCTAAAAATGGTTATAAAGTTGCACATACATTTCCATTTATATAAAAGTACATACTTTTATATCTATGTAGCAACATACCATCATCCTAAATTCAGTGAACATGGAAACTATGTCTATTTTGTTCACTTTATAATCAGGAAGAAGGTTATTCATATTTTTAAAAACAAACAAACAAAGATAACCTAGGAGAATGGCTACCAGATTTCTAAATCACCAGTAAAAGAAACCACAAACAGAAAGAGCTATAGCTTTTTCCCTGGAATGTAAGCTCCATGAGAGAATGCTCAAAATGGGGCCTAGCCCGCAGCTGTTGTTGTGCTGCTGAGTCACAGAAACTCCACTCCTATGAGACAACCAGGTCAGCCTTTGGGAAGAGTCAGAAATAGCCTCCACGTCTGAGCCACAAAATCCTTTTCTTAGTGCCACTGAAGGTTGGTGGATGTGCTGCCACACCTGGTACAATGACAGATCCCAGCACCAATGCTGACTCTCAGTGTGTGAGTGTGATCAGTGACCAATTTGTCTCTGCAGTTCTTGCCCATTGAGGGGTGTCTCTAACATGCTGGATTATAATTTCCCGAGTGACAGACCAAGCAGCTAGGCCACTGGCAATGGCTTGAGAGTCAGCATCGGTAAAAATATAATAGTTCATTAGGAGATGATGGCCAGAGCTACAATTCAGCCTGGAGCCCTGTTCACTTATTTACTGACCAAGCCCATGTTTGGCTCAGCATAGCTGGTGCTGAGGTTAAACATCCACAGAAGGCCCAATGTGCACTATAAAGTTTCAGCTTAGCTGAGCCACCAGTGAAGAGACCAAGCATTCAGAAGACCCCTGTGAATACTGGCCTTGCTTCAGGTGGTGAAATGGGAGATAAAGGGCTCACCCAAGAGGAAGCAATCACTTTGTCATGAACAACCAATATGCTATTTGGGCTAGCTGTATGCTGATATATCCACTCTCCACTTGACAAGTGAGGTCTATTGTGGCCTTCACAGCTTGCTAGTCATGCAGTTTAAGCTGATCCACCCAAATGGGGAATACAAGGCAGAAAGTAACCAGGCCTATATGAGTCAACTGTTCCAATCTCAACAGTAGCAGGCAAATTGTAGCTTTTCAAAAGGGGCATACATAGAAGGCTGGTCGGGGAGGAGACACGTCAAATCCCCAAGGTTACCTCTCAGTACATACCTCCTCCCTCTGCCAGAGGCTCCAACTAGCAAAGCCATCAGTCACAGAGACTTGCAGCTCAGAGGGGTCACTTGGGTTGAGAAGCCACAAAGGTGGGAGATGCCACAGTGTGTCAGACAGCTTAAAAACACTGCCTGTTGGTCTGAGATCAACTTCTAAGAAACTTGACTTTGTAGGCAAGCCCCTGGATTTTTGTTAGAAATTATCAGAAGTGTGACAGCTCTGCAATCAGGGGTACTGAGACTGAGGCTGCTTGTTTGCCAGCCAACAGGACACCACCCATATAGTGAAACCTTTGGTCACCAGAGGGTAGAAGCACTTGTGCTACTCCTGACCTTTCCAAATGGTAGTGGGGATGATCAAAATGTTCCAGTAGCACTATTCTATATGTCATTCTTCCCAAATGGGAGAATCTCTCCTCACAGTTTTAAGATGGAAAAGTACAAACTGTAAAACTTTAATTACTCATAAACTTTTAAACACAGAAGTGACAACAGCAGTACAATGAACTGGCCCAATGAGCTCTAACCACAGGATCACATTACTTTCTTTCTACTTGCAGTTAGGAAATATAGAATCTACAAAGAAAAAAAAAATAACTTACAATCCCACCAACTACAGACAATCAACACTGACTAATTTTGTGGAGAATGTATATTATATGGCTATTTAATACAATATCATTATGTGTATGCACCACAGTGCTTAACTGTCATTACTACCGCACATGTAGGATTTTTTTTAAGTTTTGCTGTTATAAGTAATGTTGCAAGAAATTGTTACTATTGTCTTCAAAGTACCACTTCTAAGAAAACCTATCTTCAAACACAGCTCTCTTCTTACCCTCCTTCCCACTCCATCTATAGATTCAATCAACTCATACCCTTGCTCGAGTCTCAATCTAGGCAGGAAACTCCTGGCCAAAATCCCTTTCTTTACATATGACTTCTATTGATATAACCAAACTTACTTTGCCTCCTTAAATTACCTACTTACCTGTTAACCTGCATTTCAAATCCTTTGCTTAAGGTTACCCATCACTGAACAAATCCTTATAAATCTTAGAAACACTACTACCCACCATATCACCACCACTCATTAAGATACCAAGCAGTATAATCTATCCTTGGAACAAAAGAAACTTCTAGGATTTTTTTAGCACTTTCTTTTATATACTGACTAAAGCATAAATCTAACATTGTTATTATTGCCTCAAAAAAGGCTTTTCTCATACATTTGGCTTGGCTTGGCATAACTTATTCCTTTTCCACTTGTTTGAAGCTTCTTATACTTTTACACACACACACACAAAAGCATGCACACAAGCATGTGTACACACACACATCCAAATCTGTGCCATCGACTCTGAACTGCATCTAAAATAAAACCTATGCGAAACTATCAGCACGAGTTTGCACTACTAGGTTAGAATGAGAGTACTCTGCAGTCTGAACACAGGTTGACACATTTTTGCTGTTGTTAGTTGCTGTCAAGTAACTCCAACTCAGTACGATTTTATGTATAACAGAAGGAACTGCTGTGCCAACTTCATGACCATTGATTGGTATGGTTCAAGCAATTGCAGCTACTGTGTCAATCTATGTTGCTGATGGTTTCCCTTATTTTCACTGATCCTTGACTTTAACAAACATGACAGCCTTTCTTTGTGACAGTTCTTTCCTGATGAGGTGTACAAAGTAAGCTAGCTGAACTTTTGTCATCCTCGCTTCTAAGGAATATTTTTGTTATATTTCTTCTGTTTTAGTCATCTAGTGCTGCTGTACCAGTACTACCACAAGTACATGGATTTAAAATGAGAAATTTTGTTTGCCACAGTCCAGTATATTAAAAGTCCAAGTTCAGGGTATCACCTCTCCAGCGAAATGCTTTCTCTGCTGCCATGGAGGAAGGTCCTTGTCATCAATCTTCCCCTGGACTGGAAGCTTCTCAGGCACAGGGACCCTAGGACATGCTCAGCTCCCTCGGGACTGCTCCTTGGTGGCGTGAGGTCCCCAAATCTAACCATGTCTCCCATTATTTTATATCCCAAGAAGCTGCTCCAGTGCCAGTGGAGTCAAGACGGCGGAGTACACACACATCTCCCTAAATCCCTCTGGAAACCAAGACCTGAATTGATAACTAAACAGAGGCTACTGGACACCTAGTGAGTCCTAGGACATGGCATAGGGCTGGAGCTACATACCACTGAACAGGAAATTTCTCTTTTGCTGACCCCTGCCCTTGTTGAGTGCTGGCTCTCACTGACCGAAGGTAACTTGCCATTTTAACTTTTTTTCCTCTGTCTTGGCTGGCAGATGGAGCTGGGGCTTAACTGGCAGCTAAGCTCAGATGTACTGCTGGTAGGATCAGTGGGCACAATCACCCAATTCTGAGGGCCTGACTTTGGATTCTGGGTACCTCAGCACCTTTGGCCTCTCTCTCTGAGCCTCCACCATTGAGTAGCCCGTTCTGAGGCAGGCAGGTGAGCTTGCACAGGACGCCATCTTCTTTGACAGGGAGGTGGATAACCCATATGGTGGCCTCAGCTGGAACTAATTCCCAGGCTGGGAGGCACTGCCTGCCCGAAGAAGAGCACTTTACTGGCAGAAAAGCGGTATCTTGCACAGTGTGGCCTACGGGTGGGGTCTGGCAGCAGATGACAGCAGGGTAGAAGCCTTTCCATATTCTGAACTAGTTTACATCATCTGGGGTTGCTTACTGAGGTGCTTACTTTGCCAAATGGGAAAAGGGACTTGTATACCTGAAAGCCTGACTGACTTTGGAAGTTGTCAGATACCTTTTACCTTTCAATATAAGACTGCCTAGAGAAATAACTGCGGTACATCCTCACAGCATCTCTTCCAGCCTTTACTGACTCACATTATAGGGCCAGCTGATGGCTCTCAGTTACTCTGTAGGTAAGGCCGCATCTCTGCCAATTAGGAGATGGAGCCTGTTACTCCAAAGATTCCACTGTCTCCAGTCACTGGATTACAGAGGGGTCTGCTGATCAACTTCCTTTTCAGACTAAGCTTTAGATCCAATTAAGGAACACCAGAGAAACAAAACAACCTCCAGATGCCCAAAAAGCAACAAACTTTTGATAAAAACATCAAGAACAACTCACCTATGGCTTCAGAAGGCCCCCAAAAGAAAGAACCAAAGAACTTGCTAGACAAAGAAGCCTTCCTGAAACTATCAGAGGTTGACTACCAAAGGATTATAGAGCCCTCCTAGACATTATACAAAATTCAGCAGAGCAAAATGAAAAATTAAGCAAGTTGTTCAATCTGATGGAACACCAGTACTCTGAAATCCAACAGATCAAGAACAAAATCAAAGACATAGACACTTCAATTCAAAGCCAAGAAAACATAATGGAACAAGTGGAAAACAGACTTCTTGACTTGGAAGACAGAGCTACTGACTCCAGCATCTATGAAGAAAACTCAGAAAAAAGAAACAAGAAAAATGAAGAAGCACTAAGAAGCATGTGGAACTCTATTAAGAGGAACAATCTACAATTAATTGGAGGTCCTGAACAGGGCAGGATGCCTGAGAACACAGAGAGTATTGTTGCAGAGCTGCTGACAAAAAACTTCCCAGAAATTAGGAAAGAAGAGAATATAGATATCCAAGATGCCTATTGAATGCCACTCAATATAGATCCCAAAAGAAAGACTGCAAAACATATTATAATCAAGCTTAACAAAATGAAGTATACACAGAAACTCTTAAAGGCAGCAAGACTCAAAGCAAGGCTAACTTCCAAAGGGAAACCCTGTAGGCTTTCGTCTGACTTCTCAGCAGAAACGATGCTGACATGGAGACAACGGAATGACACATTCAAAGCCTTCAAGGAGAAAAACTTCCAACCAAGAATTATACATCCAACAAAACTATCTTTCAAATGTGAAAATGAAATTAAGACATTTGCAGATACACAGAAACTCAGATACTTTGTAAAAACCAAACCAAAGCTCCAAGAAATACCGAAAGAAGCTCTTGGCTTAGAAGAACAAAACTATTAACTCTATATTTTAGGAAGAAATACATGACACATCACCCAGAAACCTACTCAGTTAGGGAAGGCTCTAAACTCAAAGCTATAATTTTAAAAGTGATCCAGAGATCGTATCATGAAAGCTGTGATGTCAACAAATTATAAAGAGGGATGTACTACAGTCGTTATAGTCCTTCCATATGGAAAAGAAGCTAAAAACTTGCAGTAGTTAAAATTGGGTTTAAACATAAATTATTAAAGGGGATTATAGGGGTAGCTGCAAAGCACAATAAAGAGGCAACATATCAAATGAAGACATATAATACAGCAATCTCAGCAACCACAAAGCCAACAATGAAAAAGGTGAAAAACGAACTCATAAAGAAAAATATCCCAGAACAGAATAATAAGAGCAACAGAGAAAACATCAACACAAAAATAAATACATCACAATCACAGCACTAAACACACACCTATGAATAATTACATTGAATGCTCCAGTAAAGAGACAATGAGTGACATCTTGGACCAAAAGACATGACCTATCTATATGCTGCTTACAAGAAACTCACATGAGACTTAAAGATATGAACAAACTGGAAATTAAAGGCTGGAAGAGTATATATCAAGCTAACAATACACAGAGAAGAGCAGGTGTGGCAATACGAATCTTAGAGAAAATAGGTTTTAATGTAAAATCCACCATTGCGGACAAGGAGGGACACTATTTGTTAATGAAAGTTTCAATACACAAGCAGGACTTAACAATATTAAATATTTATGTGCCCAACACTAGAGCATCTAAATACATTGAAGAAACACTGACTACATTAAAAAACAAGATAGATCATGCCACAATAATTGTAGGAGACTTCAACACTCCACTCTAAATATTGGATAGATGATCTAGAAAAAAACTTAATAAAGACGCAAAAGATCTTATTGCCACAATTAACCAACTAGACCTCATCAACATATACAGAACTTTCTATCCATCAGCATACAAATACACCTTCTTCTCCAGTGCACACAGAACATTTTCCAGAATAGACCATGTGTTAGGGCATAAAGCGAATCTCAACAAAATCCATACCACTGAATTACTGCAAAGCATCTTCTCAGACCATAAAGCCATAAAAGTTGAAATCAATAGCAGAAAAAACATAGATAGAAACTGGAACTCATGGAAACTGAACAACATCTTGCTCAAAAACCCATGGTTATAGAAGAAATCAAGGATTAAATGAAGAAGTTTATGGATTCCAATGAGAATAAAAACACTTCCTACCAGAACCTACAGGATACAGCCAAAGCAGTGCTCAGGGGTCAGTTTATCTCTATAAATGCACACATCTGGAAGGAAGAAAGAACCCAAACCAAAGAACTAACCCTCAGGTTGAAAAAGTAGAGATAGAGCAACAGAGGAACCCCACAGGCAGCAGAAGAAAACAGATCATAAAGATTAGAGCAGAACTAAATGAATTAGAGAACAGAGGAATAATTAAGTAAACTGAAAAGACCAAAAACTGGTTTTGCAAAAAGATCAACAAAACTGACAAACCAATGGCTAAACTTACTAAAGAAAAACAGGAAATAATCCAAATAAGAAATGAGAAAGGAGTTGTCACAACAGATCCAACAGAAATCCCAAATACCACAACAGAATACTACGAAAAACTGTACTCTAACAAAACCTAGAGAACAAATGGACAAATTCCTTGATTCATATCACCTCTCAAAATTATCACAAGGTGAAGCAGAACAACTTAATAAACTCATCACAAGGGAAGAGACTGAAAAAGTCATTAAAAAAAAAAGTACCAACTAAAAAACCCTAGCCCAGATGGCTTCACCACAAAATTCTACCAAGCTTTTAGAGATCAGTTATCTTCAATACTACTGAGAGTATTTCACAGCACAGAAAAGGACAGAATACTCCCAAATTCATTCTATGAAGCCAGCATAACCCTGACACCAAAGCCAGGGAAAGATCCAACAGAAAAGGAGAACTACAGACCAACATCACTCAGGAAGCTAGATGCAAAATCTTCAACAAAATCCTTGCCAGCAGACTAAAACAACATATCAAAAAAATAATTCATCATAACCAAGCCAGATTCATACCAGAGATGCAAGGCTGGTTCAACATCAGAAAAACAATTAATGTGATCAACCATATAAATTAGCAAAACACAAGAATCACCCGATTTGTCTACTGATGCCGAAAAGACATTTGATAAAGTCCAATACCCATTCATGCTAAAAACTCTCAGCAAAATAGGAATAGACGGCAAATTCCTCAATGCAATAAGGGCCATTTATATAAAGCCAACTGTCAAGAACCTGCCGCAAACCACCATACAATCCCATACACTAAGTCCTGCCCCACCAACTCAATGCGGCCCTTCCACCCTCATTAACATCCTAGAAGCAGTATTTACAACAAGGACATCACACAAGACTTGGAATCATGCCCCAGCCAAACTGCTACAGATTTGGGGGGAGGAGGGCAACACAAGTTAACACATGACATCTTCCACGACTAACTTGTTCATTCTTTTGCCAGTCTACACTACATTCAATATTCTTTGCCAATGCCACAGTTTCAAATATATTAATTTTTTTCTGTCTCCCTTTTTCATTATCCAACATCCACATACATATGAGGCAATTATAAAAACCATTACTTCAGTCAAATAAAGTGACATCACCTGCTTTTCAAAATTCAATAGGCCCAACATAATATGTCATTTGATTTCCTGACTACTGTGTCCATGGACCATGATTACTGATCCAACTAGAATAAAATTATTATCAACTTCAGTTTCTTCTCCATTTATTACAATGTTATATATGGATCCAGTTTGTAAGAATTTTCATTTTCTTCATCAACCCACTGCCGTTAAGAGTATCTAAGAAGCCCCTTGTGGATTTAAACTGTTAACCTTTTGGTTAGCAGATGTAGCACTTAACCCACTACACAACCAGAGTTTCCATTTTCTTCATGTTCAGGTGCAATCTACACTGAAAGCTGTAGTCTTTTACCTCATCAAAAAGTGCTTCATGCCATCTTCATTTGTGGCATCTGACTATCATATACTGTTAAAGAGTCTCCCTCCAATCCCAATGCCACTTTCTTCACAAAGTCCAGCTTTTTGGATTATTTGTTCAGTATACAAATTGAATAAGGTGAAAAGATAAACTGTCACACACCTTTTCCAATTTTAAACCACAGCATCCTCTTGTTCTGTTGGCATGGCTGCCTCTTGACCCATGTAGAGTTTCCACATAAGCACAATTATTTCATTAGATGCACCACATAATTTTTGACTGTACTTAGATAGTACCAACATCCCACGTACTTTTCCATATGCCACTTTGCTAGTATTTCTTCCACTACAAACTGCTCATTTATCCTCACAAGGAGCTCAAACTACAGAGCAGAGCTGCCCTGTATACCGAAAACGCTACTGTGTTGCATTTTGCCAGTTTGCCACAATGACTCACCACACTGAGTTCTGAGATGTTCAGAGCCATTATTCCAACCCAGAAGAAACCCAAGAGAAAAGCTTCCCTCTATTCCAAGGGGGCGTGAATTACAACCTCTTCGCCCTTCATCGGAAACCCAAAGTGGGTTGCATCTTACTTCACTTCTAATTTAAACCTAGTTTCTACATATCAACCCCTACAATTCAGCATGTGACCCATGTGACAATTCACAGTACTAGCAAAATTCTGCTGCAGATAAACACTGTCATGGTTTTGTAGTCAGTGTTACCAACCAAAGCAGCCTGAGCTACTACTATGAAGCAAATACAGAAACAAGGTAAAGAAAAATATGATGTATTCCACAGACACTTGAAAAAGGTAATTTCTCTGCTTGAAGGGATGGATACCCATCTAATTATTTATATGATTTTTATGTTTAAATACTTATAAAGCAAAGTTAAAGAAGTTTTCTTGTAACACTATAGAATATTCAAGTCTGTAACTTTGGCTCTGTCAATTTTTCCTTACATTCTAGGAAGTCTGGGGTTTATATATTTTGATACTACTATTCGATAAATACGATTGTTGTATGTTGTCCTTATAAGTGCTTTGATGAATTAAATTATTAACATTAATAACAATAAATGCAGCTAATACTCACTGAGTACTTACTATGTACCTATCTGCACTATTCTAAGCACTTTGGATGACCTCATTTAATCCCAGCATCAATCTCATGACGAAGGAATACTACTACCAACCCCATTTTACAGATTAGGAGATGAGTTAGCAAGTGGAATAGCAACAATCATAGTATCACAAATTCTTTTGTTGCATTTAATGTTTCCTTCACACAATACTGGCACTTTTCGCATTTTATTTTTGTAAAATAAGTCTATCTTTTCAATGTTAACGTACCTCAGTCATTTCAAATCATGTAAGCAGCAATACTTCTTCTGTAAGGTCTCACCTGTGCCCTCCCATATCAAGTTCCTTTCTGTCAATATCATCAAATGCATAACTCCATTACTATGCCACTACACATCTATTGTAACTTTACAGGTATTTTATTTATATTCCTTTTATATTCTGAACCTATTTAGGCTAGTTGTGGTTGTTTGTGTGCCATCAAACTGATTCCGACTCAAAGCGACCTTACAGAACAGAGTAGACCTGTCCTATAAGGATTTCCTATGCTATAGTCTTTACAGGAGCAGATCATCAGGTCTTTCTCCTAAGGAGTGGCTGGTTGGTTCAAATGGCCAACCTCTGGGCTACCAGCCAAGCACTTAACCATTATGCCACCAGGACTCCTTAAACCCGCTTCTGTTGATTTGATTCCAAGTCCTAACTGCCCTCTAGGACAGAACAGAACTGCCCATAGGGATTCCAAAGAGCAGCTGGTAGATTCAAACTGCCAACCTTTTTGGTCAGCAGCTGAGCTCTTCATTAGTGTGTCATCAGGGCTCCTGAGTTTTCCTTTGTCTGTGTCAAATTCATTTCTATAACTTTAAATAGTACACAAAAAATAACCAGTAATCACAAAATGGCTACTGAATTAAATCATACAAACCAAAGGAAATCTATAAAATGAAATTTCCAGCATGACTTCTATTGGCTAGTATATACCAGGATCATAAACTATACTTTTATTTTTATATTACCAACTTTTAATTAGGTTTACCATAGCTCATTTCCAGCATTATGATAGTCTTCACTCTACTCATTTCGTAAGTTCCTGTGCTAAACTCCTCTATTTTAGACAAGTACACTAGTGAGGATTCTATGCTGAAGGTTTCAGAAAATGCAAATGAGATTCATGTTTTTTCCTCATACCGTTTGCCTCGTGGATAGTGCCTCACATATTCTCCAACATCATGAGCAGCAACAGCTAAAACTTGTGGATCATCTGATACCTCCAGAAGTTTTGTCAAGATTCTGAAATAAATTTAAACCCAGAAATATCAATTTCTAGTTTTTCTATAGAGCATAACAGAACACAGGCATAACACAGATATCTTCCTAAAAATAATCCAATGCTGTCAACCCACAGGACAGAGAAGAACTGTCTCATACAGTTTTCAAGGAATGGCTGGTGGATTTCAATGACTAACTTTGGGTTAGCAGCCAAGCTCTTAACCACTGCAGCACCAGGGCTCCTTCCTAGAAAATAGGTGTTTATAAATATAATCATATTTTCTTATGAATCTCACTATTATACATCATGTAGCATTTTTTAAGCCTTTTACAAATATGTAACATTCAGATTTGCATTGTATACTATGCACAATTCTGAAAATATCAGAATTCTTCCTATCATATTGTAAAGTTACTTTAATGTAAGACCACCAGTGAATTCTTGCTAATAATTTTTTAGATAAATCATTTTAGGACTTGAACATCTTTTGTTATTATTAGAAACAAACTGTTTTCAATGCACTAAGATCAAGATGGCAGACTGAACACAAAGCAGGCATTTCTCCTTTCTCTTGCCCCAAATCTCACAAAACACAGGAACATATATAAACAGGATTAAATCCATAAAAGCAGATGGATATTTCTGAAAAGTTTGGCAGCCCAGATGCTAAATCCCTTGCCCTGGCAATACATTTTCTGGTACAACCATACAAGCAGAATAAAACTACTGCTGGAGCCTAAGGGATATTTCCAGGGCAGGAGTCAAGGACCAAGAGCAGAGAAGGCTTGCCTCTTCTGGGACTGAAGCCACAACCACAAATGTATGCCTTTTTGAGGACCTCTACAGAGACACTGTATTTACCCACAAAGTGTATGTGTCCTTGGAAGTTCAGAAGGAAGACTATACTGCTCAGAACCCACAAATCTGGAAAAGGAATGACTTCCTCATGTTTAAAAGTACAGATAATTCAGGAATAGATCATTCCACATTACTTAAAAGGCTCAAGAGCATGGAAATACATGCAAAATTTTGTTTAAAAGTACAGATAATTCAGGAATAGATCATTCCACATTACTTAAAAGGCTCAAGAGCATGGAAATAACATGCAAAATTTCTCACTTCATTCTACAAGGCTATCTAATCATGACAACCAACCAAAGTAAGTAAGTTCTTAAATGCCTGGGTAGAAAAAAACAATTACTTTCTAATATGCCAGCCACAATCACTGACTCAGAAATAAGCCTGTTACCATTAAGTGAATTCCAAACTGTGCTCCATAGGGATAGGGGTTTCAATGGCTGATTTTTCAGAAGTAGATGGCCAGCCTTTCTTCTGTGATACCTCTATATGAACTTGAGCCTCCAACCTTCTGGTTAGCAGCCCAGCATGTTACTCACTGTACTATCCAGGGGCTCTGACTTATAAACAGAGACTTAAAAACTCAGCAAATTGAGTACAGCATAACTGGTTATACTATACTGAAAGAATATCATTTTTCAGGCAGAAATGCTAGAATGGTTCAACATTAAATATATAAAAAATGCATTTTATATATATACATGTGTGTATGTATATATATACATGTATATATATACACACACACATACATATTTCCCCTCCCCCATCTATATATTGAAATTCTGGTGGCATAGCAGTTAAGAGCTATAGCTGTTAACCAAAAAGTCAGCAATTCAATCCAAGAGGCACTGTATTTTTAATTTAGTACATTTGCAGATGCAGGCTGAACACATAAGTATGTTAACAAATGCTAAAAAAAAACTCTTAAATAAAATTCAACATCTATTTCTGATTAAAATTTAAAAAACTATCTGTAAACTGAAGCCAGGACAATATGTCATAGATCTTGCAAAGGAATGTACAAGAAAGTCAAAGCCAAATTCAGAAAAAAACATTATGATTACTAAAATGTAATATCACATTAGAGGTCTAGACAATGCAATAAGGAAAAAGGAATAAGAAATATGAAAAATAGAATATTGTTACCATTTCCAGTAAATATTACTAGAAAGTTAAAGATGACTTCAGAAGTCAGAAGGCTATTAATAAAATATACAGCTGTATATAAGAAAAGCATATAAAAACCAGTTAGTTTCCAAACACATCAATAATTACCAATTAGCAAATATGGTAAAAAACAGAAATCTGTAAAATGATCTTGGACTAGGTCTAATAAGAAATGAGCCAAGAACCAATAAAAGAAATATGACCATAGTTCATTAAAGATACAAAAGAAACAAACCAAACTAAACCCAGTGCCATCAAGTCAATTCTCACTCACAGCAACCCTACAGAGTACAGTAGAACTACCCTATAGAGTTTCCAAGGAGTATCTGGCGAATGTAAACAGCTGAACTTCTGGTTCACAGCTGTAGCACTTTACTACTCCATATTTGTAGAAAAATATGGGAAAATATTTTTATAATCATGAGGCACCAAGGAATTTTAAAAGGTTTAGAAGATTTAAAAGTCTTATGAGACCAACAGTTTTCACCTTTAATAAATTAAAAGTTGTTTTACACAGGTTTTCAACAAGGATACTGAGTCCATTCAATACGGAAAGAATGGTCTCTTAAACAAACAGTTCTGCAACAAATGGATTTCTACATGCAAAAGATTGAAACTAGACCTATACCTCAAGCCACAGACAAAAATAAACTGAAAATGGATCAAGGACCTAAATGTAAGAGCTAAAACCATAAAACTCTTCGAACAAAATATACAGGTAGTGCTCCAGAACTTCATTTTAACAATGGGTTCTTAGCTATGACACCAAAAGCACAAGCAACTGAAGACAAAACAAATAAATGGGACTTCATCAAAATTAAAAACTTTTGTTCATCATAGGACTTTATCAACAAAATGAAGAGACAACCAGAGATTGGGAGAAAATTCTTAAGACATCATGTATCTAATGAATACATAAAGAACGGCTACAACAAGCAAAGCACCTGAATAGATATTTCTCTTAAGAAGAAAGACAAATAGCCAACAAGCACACAAAAGGATACTTACAATCATTAGTCAGTAGGGAAATGCCTAGCAAAATCACAATTCAATACCACTTTGCGCACTAGAGTAACTATGATCAGAAAACGGAAAAACAAAAGGTGTTATTAAGAACGTGGTGAAACTAGAACCCTCATCTGTTGCTGGTGGGAATGTAAAATGGTACAGTCACTTGGAATACAGTTTTTCACTCCACAGAAAATATGATCTAGCAATTCCACCTTCGGGTTTATGCCAAAAAAAACTGAAAGCAGGAACACAGATACTGGTACACCAACATCCACTGCTGCATTGCCTCACAAGAGTCAAAAGTCAACCTAAACGCCCTTCAACAAATGAACGAATAAGCAAAATGTGCTTTATCAATACAGTGGAATACTTACTGAGCTACAAAGAAAAATAAAGTCCTGATACATGCTACAAAATGAATGAACCTTGAAAAGTTGCTGAGTGAGGTTAATAACAAAAGTAAGTATCTAGAAGAGACAACTATAAAAGACCAAAGTTTATTAGTGATTAACAAGGCTGCAAGGAGGAGAAAAAAAGAGAGTCATTCCTTAGGTAACACTGAATTTCTGTTAAGGGTGATGGAAAAATCCGGATGGCAGTGATACTGCACAACACGAAAAATGCAATTAAATGTTACTGAATTATAGGTAAAGACATAGGTTCAGGTTAACCTTGCACAGAAGGAACACTGGAGACTGTACCACCTTGCTACTCAAAATGGGATCTGCAAGACAGCAGCATCACCTGGGAATAAGAAATGCTGAGCCTCAGGCTCCACCTCAGTCCACTGAGTTAGAATCTGCATTTTCATTTTACTGAGCTCTCCAGAAAAGTTTGAAAGCACAGTCTTAGACTCAAAGAATACTACAGCTGGAAGAAGTCACCAGAGATCTTCTAGTCAAATCCCCTACACAAGACAGAAATTACCCAAAAGTAGTCTACAATAATGAAAACATCTTAGCAGTTTCTGGAATTTTGTTGAGCGTTCTTACTAGTTCTACATCCAAATCATCAATTAAAACGTTCAAAAGAATGAATCCAAAAAAGGTTTCTGTGGTGGCAAAGAAAGCTCCTGCCAAGCTGTCTCTGAGTACAGTCATTAAGTCAACAGTGTAGGTCCATCAGTCATAATCCAAATCTCTGTCACCACATTAACCAAAGGCCATGATTCTATCAAATTCTGTAATGGGATCAAGACATTGGAATTACATCTAAATGCAAATTCAGCCTCTGACATTGCCTAGAAATGTAATCTTTGAAAGTGTTGTTTCAAATCCAAGAGAGTGTACACTATTATTCTAACTGATCACTGACCAAATGTCCTCTTGTACTCTTTCACATTTTAATTAGCTTTATAACGTTTGAACCCTCAGCTTAAGCTTTCTCTTAATTATCATCATCATAGTTTTACATTATGTCAAAATACTCCTTTTTTCAAAATACACACCTACTTCACAATTAAACATATTAAACCACAAGGTATTTTCAATTATTACACTCAGACATGCTAGAGAAAAAAGTGACCTTATATTATATACTGACTAGCTTTGAATTACCTGAAAAATAGGTCATAGCCTGCCATAAGTGTCATTCTTACAGATAAAAAGAAGGCTAGCACTGTGCTTTTCTACTGGCCTAAAGATTTCATCTACATCTGCTTTACCAGCTAGTTTGAAGGGCAGCATGAGGATGCTCTCTGCTAACCATTCTCATGCAGAACATTAATAGTACCAAAACTAAAGACAAACCAAAAAACAAAAACACTGCTGTCGAATGGATTCTGACTCACAGCAACCCTATAGACAAATCTCTCATCATCGCTTTAACAGAGAACTAAAATGCTACATGCTATTGTTTGTGGTTATTCAGAAAAACCACAAAGGGTCATATAAAGATAAAGGGTTTACTTTCAAGGAGCCATAAAAGTTACAATCCAATAACAGAAAACACAAGGTGTGTACTATAAGGATCTTTGAGTATATCATTATAAAGATACACATAATGCTTCAGTAATAATTTGAAAAATCTTCCCCCATTATATTCAAATTTTCCAAAGAGTAGATCTGAAGAAAATTATTTGAGCTCATTTTGCAGTTGGTGAAATTAGAAACTCAAAGTGGCAAGACAATGCTGAGGGGAAAAAAAAAACTCTTCTTTATTCTTTTCTATTTTCTGTCACCTCAACCACATTTGGTTTGCCATACTTTCTTTAAATAAGAATAATGTGCCTTTGCTCCCTTCCTCATTCAAATGACAGTAAAAGGATGTTTTTATTTTTTATCAAAAAACTGGACAAAATGAGAAATGAAACAAAGCAAGAAGAGAGTGACACAACACATTCATGAATCTGAGACTCCAAATTACAAAAGAAATGGAACTCAACCACAACTAGGTAAAAAAATTGGCTAGTGATCTGAACAGCTATTTCTTCAAAGAAGATATACAAATGGTTGTCAACAATCACATGAAACTATGTTCAACACTGTTACTCATCAGGGAAATGTAAATCAAAACCACAACGAGATACCACTTCACAACCACTAGGATGGTATCATGGATTGAATTTTGTCCCCTCAGAAATGTGTTGTAGCAGTCTGGCTGGGCAGTGATTTCTCAGTCTGCATGATGTCCCTGTATGACATAAATGTTGCTTCTATGATGCCAATGAGGGAGGATGGGACGGCAGTTGCGTTGGTGAGGCACGATTCAGTGTGTAAGACTGTATTGTGTCTTCAGGCAATTTCTTGGGATATAAACAAAAAAAGAAGCAAAATTCAGGGACATCCACACCACCAAGAAGCAGAGCAGATTCTTTGGAAAAGATATGAAGTCCCTGTGCTTCAGAAGTTCCCAGTACAGGGGAAATTTGATGACATGGACCTTCCTCCACAGTCAACAGAGAAAGACTTAACCTAGAGCTGATGCCCTGAATTTAGACTTGCAGCCTACTGGACTATGACAGAATAAAATTTCTCTTTTAAAATCATCTACTTGTGATATTTCTGTTATAGAAGCACTAGATGTCTAAGACAGATGGCTATGATTCAAATATCAGATAATAAAAAGTGCTGTCCAAGATACAGTGTGGGAAAGTAAAATGGTACAGACACATTGGAAAATAATCTAAAAGCTCCTAAAATGGCTAACCACAGAATTATCACAAGACTGAGCAATTCTACAACAATGTATACACCCAGAAGTGTGAAAACACATGCCCACATAAAAACCTATAAACAGATGCTTACAGCAACATTATCTGTAATAGCCAAAACACAAAAATAATCCATATGTTCACCAACTGATGAATGAATAAAATAAAATGTGGTCTATCCATATAATGGAATATAGTTTGGCCATAGAGAAAACTGAAGTTCTGATATATACTAAACCTGGATGAAACTATGAAACATTAAGATGACAGAGATAAGTCAGTCACCAAAAGATAAATACTGCATGATCGCACTAATGTGAAATATACAGAACAGGCAAATTCATCGAAACAGAGAGAAGATTAGTGGTTGATGAGGCCTGAGATGTTGGTGAATACACAGTGATAGCTAAAGGATATGAGGTTTCTTGTCTGGGCAAAGATATTTTAAAACTGATGTGTGGTGATGATTATACATATCTGCAAATTTACTAAAATCCAGTGAAATGTATACTTTAAGTGTGTCGATTATGTGGTTTGTGAATTATATCTCAGTGAAAGAAAAGGAAGGAAGAAAAAAAGGAGGGAAGGGAGGGAAAGAGGGAGACACTTGCACATATATGGTCATCTTAGCACAACAACTCTGAAGCACTGGAGAAAATGTTCTTTTCAATAAATGGTACCGGGTCAATTACACATTCACGTGATGGGAAAACAATTAATACTAGCACCTACTTACACCATATCCCCAAATCAATTCCAGATGGAGAAGAGATCTGTCTGTAAGAGGTTAAGCAAGAAATCTTCCAGAAGATAACATAAAAATATATTCTAGGTATCATTTTTCTTCAACAAGACACAGGAAAGCGCTTACACAAATTAAAAGACTGATGAACTGAACAACATTTAGAGCTTCTGTTAACCAAGACACCACTAAAGAATAAAACAATATGACAGAGTGTGGGAAAACATTTTCAATGGGTACACATGATAGAGAACCCAGGTATGAAATACTTACACAACCTCTACAAAATTAAAAATTAAAAAAAAAATGAACACTTTCTTCTGAAAAGAAGGTATCAAATGGCCAATAAGCACATGAAAAGTTACGTAACTTCACCAGTCAGCAATAAAGCATAAATCTAAAATACAGAATACCTGAAACTAAAAAGAATGCCACAAACAAGTGCTGGTAGGAATCTTGACCAGCATGTGAAGGGAAATAGTTTGTAATAAAAAACTTACTTCAAGAGCTCATAATTCTTTTCATTTAATCTCACAGCATTCTCTCTCCAAAATTTCTCAGATTTGTGTACAGGACTCCATTCCAACCTTCCAGATTTTAGCTCTGAACTGTATTCATCAAATGAGCTAAAAAATGTTTCAAGAATTCAAAGTTTTTAAAAATCTGACAGTTAATCCAAAATTAAACAAAATATAACATTTTTACTAGTAATTCAATTACAGAGATAATCCTTTGTACCTTAACTACCAGTTTAAAGAGTTTATTTAGACATCTTAAATATTTTTTAATAAATTATGTAAAATTTTATTGTGATACAAAAAGAACTTACACATGTATGAAATTTAAATGACAGGAATGAGATATTACAATATACACTTGCTTTCAAAATCCTTACCTGAATAAACACAGAAGTGTTATTCAACAGAGAATATCTGATAATGTAAGAGTTTCTACTAGGACATTTGAACTACTGTATTTGTCAGACCACTACATATATTAATGTAAATTTATGTAAAAGCATAGTACTTTAAAACAAAATATTCTGTAATAAACCTAGTGCCACTGTGTCAGATCCCACTCATGGCAACCCTAGAGGCCCGAGCAGAATATTACATTTATTTTAAAAACTACAATACTGCATCGTAAAAGAAAAAACACAAGATGGAGAGGTAATTCACTAATTGAATTCATCCATTAGAAGTTAGGAGTCTTGATACCATAGTGGTTAAGACACATCACTGCTAACCAAGCAGCTGGTAGTTCAGATCCACCAGCCACTCTTCAGAAACCTTATGAGGCAGTTCTATTCTGTCTTATACAGTAGCTGTGAGTCAGAATCTATAGGAACAGGTTTGGGTGTTTTTGGTTTATTATAAGCTGATTACAAATAAAACACTCTGTACATATACCTGCATCATATTTTAATTTAAAAAGTCATTCACTGTGTTTACAGTAATAATGTATTATTGAAAACTTCATAATATAAAAAAATTTAAATGTGATTAACCAGCAGATAGACCCAGTGGAAGAACACGTTTGGGCTTTCTTCCAGTTAAAAAAAAAAAAAAAAAGAGGTAGCCATTTAAATATTAAGATCAAGAATCTGTTATAGTCAGGATTTACTAGTTACACTGATCAGAAAATATCCCTTTGAAAAAAAATAGTAATTTGCTTTGATTAGGATCAACTAGCATAAAATACATTAGTATTTTTTAACATTAGCATCCTAAATCTATAACTGTGAGATCAGAGATGTCTCTTTCAACTACACCTATAACACACTTTATATAAATAAAAATATTTTTTAAATGATCAAATTCAAGGTAAAAAAAACAATAATAACTGGCTACAAGGAGGCACTGACTAGATTATTTATAAAGTTAACTATCATTGATCTTTTTTTAAAAAAACAAGTCAAACAATTACTACAGAGGAGTTTATCACAGATTTTAAAAATAAATATAGTAACAATAGTTTATAACTGTGAAAGTCTATTGTTGGCCTGTCCATTATACTACAATCATCTTAACCATACCTGAAATTTTAGAATGACACAGATCATTTGCCTTTCTCTACAAATACCCACTATAAGCCACCAATATAGGTAACACATTGCATTTCTATGAAATCTTTTGGGCCTTGGGATCACGGACCACAATCAACTATCTAGTAAGCACATTTCCAGAGCATATACTATACCTGAGGTGTCTGCTGGGTACCTGAAACTTCAAAATAAATCTTGTGAGATTAGCATTTTTATTGTTATACTATCAAAAAGAAAACTGAGACTAAACAAGTGTGTTGAAAGTCACAGATTTAGAAAGCAGCCAATGAGCCCAAACTGTCTTGCTCCCAAACCCAATCCACCTATGGGGAAGTATTAATTTTCAGGTAGTAAAACTCTTTTGAAACTATGTCAGTCAGTTAAAAATGATAAATACGTGTATGAATGGGAAAGATCATCAAGGCATTACTAAACACAGAAACAGTAAGGGCCAGAAGACTGTGCATAACTCGATCTGTGGTGGTGGGGATGTTGGGGCTTTATATGGAACACTAGAAATTACAGGGGGAATAGGAGTTGGAGGAGGAAGATGATCGGAAGGCTCTTATTTTTTCATTTAGACTCTTCGGTACTGTGTAAAGTTTTTTTTCCTTAGTGTATGTATATTATTTACATGATTTTTAATATAAAAAATAAACTTACACATAGGACCTTCAAAAGACAGGAAATAAAAAAAAACTTTCCATACATAAGCAAACTTCCTCCAGAACGTAACAATCACTGCTGCTTTAAAAGGGCTCTGAGTCAAAAAGTCTCTCTAGTGGTTCCACAGTCAGGCCATAATCCTAACAACAGCTGGTCAGATTTTAAACAGAGAACAGCTGGGATCTCCCCAAAGAGAAAACACAGCTCTAACCAATTGTCGCCGGATAAGAATGATGAGCCAATTTTTCTAGTTTTCCAATTTTTAACAGAAGGCATAACATTTTTACAAAATTTTTGGTTTTTAAAGATTGTGACAAACTCAGATTTTCTGAAAATACTATCCAAGTCAAACAAGGCCTACTGGGTCCAGCCTATAATAATTAAAGTAAATTATACACACCTAAGATCCTGGACACTCTCACCGAGTTTTTCCAAAAGAAACTTTATATCTTCACTGATATCTTCATCATCATATTTCTGCTGTTCCAAGTTCTCCAGCTGTTTCAGAACTTTGCACTGAATCATAGCCAGGGCATATTCTTGGCGAGTTTCTCTTTCAGTTGACTTTTCTAAAAAGTTCTGAGTTAGACAAAGAGATAATGAGAAACAATATAGTACATGACATTCTCAGACCTCTACACTTCTTTTTAACTCCCTCTCTTCTCCTTCTGTTCTTGAGTTTAACTATCATGATAGCTGACTCCATTCCTCTAATCTTTACTTCTTCTCTGACCTTCTGTCCTAGCTGAATATAGCTTATTAAAACATTTCTCAAAACACTCAACATGTTTACAACTAATTCTATCAAAACTCTCGTGACCCTTCTGAGTACACCATAATGGACTCTTCACTTTTTAGCCCCTAGAGCACTTAGAATAATTAAGAAAAAGTGTTTCTTCAACTATCTCTCTAATTACAAGTCAATCACCTCCAACTCCAATCAAATTAAAAGTGCACAAAGGACAGGAATAAAAACTCTTCTTAAATAGTTATTAGAAAAGTTTTGTGACATTCAGATAATCCCAAATCTTCTGTGACTTCCTATTTTTTAAGAGTACTTACAAAGACAGCACAGGAATCCAACGATTGAGACTGATTAAACTGTTCAATGAATTAACCAATATTTCTGAGCATGACCACTCTAAGCCCTGGAGACAAGAACAAACTACCAGACACTGCCCCTGCTCTTGAGAAACCCGCCTTCACTGAGTTGGTATGGAAGACTCGTCAAATGCCAGAAAATCCTGTAGTAACTAAAACTCCAAATATGCTACATGAAAACTTCAAATATCTTTATTTTTGAGAACTAGTTATATCCTGAACAACTACAACAAAATAAACACAGAAAGAGATTTAGCTTGGCATTGGGAAGTTAATGAGATCAATGCCCATTATCCTTCCCTTTACATTTCCAACAGATCTTAAATACCTTGAGATTAGTGAGTGTCTTATTCACTTGTATACCACTAGAGCCTAGCTTAGTATCTGGCTCTGGTTGACAGTCAATAAAATATTTTAAAACCTAATATTGGGTCACTATGAGTCGACATCAACTCGACAGCAGTGGGTTTGTGTTTTAGTCTTTCTTCTCAGAGCTTATATCTATAAATAGCACAAATTACTCGCAATTCTTTTATTATAAATAGATCACAAGTAGAGCAGCAACAGCATAACTAAATTATTTCTTTTTAGAATTATTCAAAACTGTAACATGAAATTCCATTTCAAGTACGAAGAATTAAGACTGGACAAACGCCTCTCTTGGAGAAAGCAACTATAAAGCATGGTATTTTCACCATGATAGGCCATACGCTGAACCATAAAAGAAGTTTCAAATTTCAAAGGACTGCAATTCTATATTCTCTGGCCATAATGGAATTCAGTTAGAAATTAGTAAGTTGTCTAGAAAAATCTAAAGTATTTAGAAATTAAACAACATCTATATTCCTGCATCAAAAAATAATCACAATGAAACAGATCAATATTTTTACATGCTTCTCTCCACTACTAGACTGTAAGATTCTTGTCAATGGTCCACACTAGACATCACACATTATTTTCAATTCCTTACTTATTCTCACCTCCTGCCTATGACTACTCCTACAAATTATTCTTTCAGGATACTGTCGTTTCCTACTGGTCAAATTCCTTTCCAAATCCTTAAACTGTGGGGAGTCCTAAATTCTAATAACCTTTATGAAACTCGTGCCTTCTTCTTTTGCAAGTTTCTTGTTCAACTACTAAATTTCCTCTTTTGCATCTTCCTGCTACTATCTCTAGTAACTTTGGAAATATATCAAAGCTGTTTTGTTCATATGGCCATTATTTTTGCCACTTGGAGAATTTAACTTCTGTTTAAGATCTTTATTTCAATGATAATCTCAATACATTCAAAACACCTAATATAGAATATCCCCATTCTAAGACAAATCCCCGTCTCAACTCTCCAAGAGCCTGGCACCTCAGAACTTAACCACCTTTGAGCCCTCTCCCCTCCAATCCTGTATCAAATCAATCTTTAAGCTTTATCTATTTTTCCTTCAAAATACGGCTCAATTTCATCTTAATTAGCTTAATTTCTTTTTTCAATCTTATTTCAGATAATGAAAAGAGAAATGAGAAGTCATCAAGAAACTGAATTTGCCAGAAAAAAACTTGTATTATCTGCGAAAGGCCATAAAACTAAGTGGTATCTTCATCTCAACAAAAAGCAAAAGTGGACAAGCAAATTTAAATGTCATTTGGCTTTTAGCAAATCAGTGGTGAAGTGGGAACCTGACTTCACTCAGAATAAGGTAGAATCAATTGACAATTCACATCATTCCTTCATGAAAACTGTGCTTCTCCCCTAGGGTCGCCATGAGTCAGATCCGACTCGACGGCACTTGGCTGGCTAGGCATATCATTTGTGATCAGTTTTATTCTACCAATTTACAATCAGTCATGAATGCTTTTATAAAATACAATAAATACGAATTACTAGAAACATGAATTAAAAGACACGAAAAACACAAGCTTAGATGTATATTATTAAATTCAATAGACACAACAAATTCTTATAAGTTTCCAAGTGTTCATTCTTGATTTCTGTATTTATCCACTGCAGGCAGCTAACCGTTCACTGCATGCACTGGACTACGAACTACATACTAAATAGCACTATATTAAAGGACTAACCCCTCAAATAAACATCTCTCAGTCTTGCTATATCTCATCCAAATATGGTATCTAATAATCAAGATAGAGGTTAATCAAAGAGACGTTTAAGCAGAAGTCCTAAAATAAGCAGTGAGGGACAGACCTGAGAATAAAATATCTTGGTGGCAACATTTTTATATAAAACAGTGGGCAAAGCAGTTCTTCCCTGATCCAAGACATTAAAACTAGAGCTGGCCTTAGCCATCACTAGGCACAGGATGGGGCTGTGAGCATATGTGTGTGCAGGTCTAGGTCTGTGTGAGCATTTATGTGTGTATACGTGAATTAAACATCATGATTCATCTATATGATGAAAAGCAGATCTTAACTTGCAATTTTTTTATCTTTCTGCTGAAAATCAGTTATAAAAATATTTACCTTATTTAACATATTAAGTAGACGAGTCAACAGAGACAAAAAGAGAAATACAACTCACAACTGATATAAAATTCTATAACAAAAATGATCTTCAAGTCTTTCTCAGTCACAGCTTTAAAACATCCTAGTTTATTTTAGGAAGTAAAGATTGACAAATCAGTTTAACTAATAGCGACAGCTGTGGAGACCTGGAGTTTAGCACCTACTCTGAACAGCTGACAGTGATATCTTCAAAAATAAAGTTCATCCAGACAAACAGAAAAAAATTAATTAGCAGCTGCTAGATTTGTTCAGCTCACAGCAGTTCAGCAAGCTTCGTAAAATCTTCATGATGAAAATTTCCTTTCTAAGTTTCAGGATGTGGAAAAAACTAGATCATCCTCAAATAGCCTCATCAGTCTAATCTTTTTAAATGGCTTTGGAAATCTGAGACACACACACACACACTCAAAATAACAAGAATTTTTTTCATCTGTTTGATGACCTAAACCCAAGTGGCTTTATCACACATTTATTAATGGTTCAATTTTAGCTAAGTTGCAGACACCAAAGTTGTGGACATCTGAAGACATTCCTATGATTTAATGAAAGAAAAAAAAATAGAGGGTTTTCTTTCAGCCCTCAGCATATTCACATAATGACTGCATTATTCCAATTCAGCATTGGATAATAAAAATATGTATATGAGACATCAAAATTGCTGCCAATGAACTGGGTCTATTTAAACAGTCTGAAACTCAAAGTTACCCATAGAAGTCCAGAAATCATCATAATAAATGCCATAAATTATAGGTAAAAACAAACTGCAAACACAGTTTAAATAAGATTTCAAATTTTGCTAAGTGCTTGTAAAATATTCATGCTGCCTCTTGTAAATCAAGTAGAACAGCATTGATCTTTGCTTAGGTTCAACAGTAGTTCAGCAAAATCCAATTTACAAGGGCAGGAAATTTAAAGAGGCAAATTGCTGTTATTCTATCAGTTTATGGAGAAAAAAAGGCAGAGGCATAAATACACACTGTATATTTACTATTGCCAGGCACTTCATCTATTATTTCATTTAATCCTTACCAACTCTTGAAGTAAATTAAGTACGGCTAACTGTCGTTGTTCTTGGGTGGCACAAATGGGTAAGGCTCAATACACACCAACAGTTTGGCAGTCCACCTAGAAGCACCTGGAAGGCAAGTCTGGCAATCTGCTTTCCAAAGATCCCAGCTTTGAAAAGCGTATGGAGCAGAGTTCCACTCTGACACACACGGGTGGCCGTGAGTCAGAAGTGACCCCAGGGCAACTAACAACGACGGTAACCACCACCACTGCCTTTTGCCGATGGAAAAACCAGCTCTGAAAGTTTAACAGCAATTCTTACAGCACTTAAACAATTAAATGCTAGAACTCACACTTAGATCTATCTACTCCAGAGGTCACACTCTTTCCACTGTTCCACACAGAAATGAAAATTCCCAAAGAGCTATGGAAACCCTGATGTCATAGTGGTTAAGAGCTATAGCTGTTAGCCAAAAGGCTGGCAGTTTGAATTGACCAGGCATTTCTTGTAAACCCTCTGTATCAGTTCTACTCTGTCCTGTAAGGTCATTACAAGTCAAAATTGACTGAATGGTTGATTTATGCCCTCCTAATTCTCAAAGTTCCATAAAAAAATAATCAACCTAGAGTTTCCAAATCTGGTCAAAATGAAAACTAAGCATCTCAGTCTAGATCTTCTTGTGCCTTTTCTGAGCTTTCCATGTTGTAAACACATTCTTCTATGATTCTATTATGACAAAGATTTTAACAAAATGCAAAGTACTTAGGGCAGCTTATCTTATTCATCTTTGCATGTGCACACATTGATAGGCACATACTTGGTCTTCAATCAACATCTGATGTGTGGATAAAATTACAGATGAATAAATAATCCATGAAAAATATGAAAAGAGAGTGGAAGGCTCAAAGGTATGCTTCAACTAACATCTGTCTTCTATGATATAGCAATACTACATATACCTATTTATAATGACGCTTTTATGCTACATGATGATGGTTTAAATGAAAAACAATGGGAAGGAAGAGGAACTAAGTGGGAACAAAAATCTTAGCAAGATTTGTGACGTCAGATACAAAAAAACACTACACTTGCCCACTTAAAGAAGCTACTGCTAATCTTTATACTAAAGCTTAGATCACTACTATGAAGTATTAGCAACTGATTTCTTTCTAGAAATGCAGAGCACTAAAGAGTATTTAGAAAAGCCATGTAAGTTTATCTAAACTAAGGGGAAAGATACAAGAGAGATTCTTTGAAACAATACGCCATGAATAAGACCATGAATAAGAAAATTCTTCTTTCCCATAAGTCTATTTTTATCTGAAGCAAATGATCATATCACAAAATATCAAAAGACTGCAACAAGAAATAATTCTAAGTCATCATACTACCTGACCTTAGAAACTATTGCACTGCCACATTAGTCAAAACAGCCTGGTACTGGTATAAAAAAGAAATAATTTTACAACTTACTATCTTCAACGTTTTAAAAAATAATTTTTTAAAATATGACTAACATACAGATAAGGATAGGTAGATATAAACTCAAAAATAATACCATTCATTTCCAAGTTAATTACTTAGGACACTGTTGATCTTTCCACTAGCTAGAAGTAAAAGTCATAAAAAGATAAACATAGTAATTTGAAATATCTTTCCAGGGTACTCTGTCTACAGAGACTTCAAGAGAAGGGTGACTACTTCTCATAACAGTTTGGAGATTATAAAGTAACTTCTTATTTTCTGAAAGGAGCCTTCAATACTAACTCTACAAACAGCTTCAATTTAGAAACAAATCTATACAAACAGAACATAGGGACTTTATTCTGTGAAATGTTTTGTTAAGTAGATTATTTTGATAACCTTTGAATGTATTCATTAACATAACTTAAAACTAGACATAGAAGACTGAGCTAAATTCATTCTCAATGTACCAACAGCTCCAACCAAATAGAGATTCTGCCACAGAAAACTACTACATAGTTTTGAATGTGAGAAACCAAAGTAGTCAAAAGGTAAAAATGAATTTAACTCAGTCAAAACAGAAACTGATAAGTAAATCCAATATCACTACCATATTCCTACAGAATGGGGGCAGTGGTGGAATTTTTGCCTTCCATGTGAGAAATCTGGGTTTCAGACCCAGGCAATGCACTTTAGGTGCTGCCACCGCTCATGTGTTAGGAGATGCTTACATGTTGCTATGATGCTGAACAGCTTTCAACCAGAGTTCGCAGACTAAAATGAACAAGGACCCTGGCAATCTACTTCTGCACATTAGCCAACGAAAACCCTATGGAGCATAATGGACAGATCCATAACTGATTATGGGGCTAGCACAGGATGAGGCAGCATTTTATTCCACCATGCTTGTGTTCCCCATGAACCAGAGGCCTACTTGATAGCAACTAACAACAAGACTCCTCCAGAAGGGTTTTCTACTTTGTCTTTCAATGTTTTTTTTCAGTTCTTAATATACAGATTTTACACAATGTATGACATATTCAAGTTACAACAAACCACACTTATCCGGAATACTGCATCTTCCTCAGAGAAAGTTATGGGAAAATGTATGCAAGGGATACGCAAAAAACCTACCACATTACGTGAATACACTCCACACATTTGATTAGAACAATATGTTGCAAGATTGTCCACTGAATTTAGAACCTGGTACCACCAAGGTGGTACAGTTCACAGATCATAAACAAGTGGAACTGACGTATCAGGACATAATGGATGAAAGAAATGCTGAAGAAAATACAGAGAAGTTGTCAAAACATTTTATAGTGAAAGCATCAGCTGGAATATTGCCTAAACTAAATCAGGGGCTTCAGTTGCTGGAAAACATGGATTGCTTTGCTAAAGACAACAGGCAGATTCAGGACACAGTGAGAAATTATCACAAAATATGTGACGAGAAAAAGACAAGAACATACAGATAACTCTCACTAATTTTCTAACTAGAAACACTATCCACCCAGGAATAATCCAGATAATTCAGAACCTTCCACAAGCAGAGTTATTTACCCCAACCGACAAAATGCCAATGTCATCTAACTCTTCTTCATCATTGGACCAAATTTTTATGATTTGTGTATTTTTATGTATGTGTGTATTAACATACATCTGTGAGCATATATGCAATGTTCCCAACCCAAAGACATATAAAAGATTAGCTTTATAAAGATCCTAACGTGACAGAAAAAAAAAAGCAGGAACAAGAACTAAGAAAAGAAAATGAAGTATTTGACTTATATCAGAACTGATTTATGACAGAGTCACCAGAACAGAGCCTCATCATAAACCAGGGACTATCTGTAGTCACAAATATTTACAGAGGGCCCACTATGTGCCATGCATTCAACAATTCTGTTGCATCTGTGGTGACAACTCCCCTCTCATTTCTAATTTGGGTTATTTGTTTCCTTTCCTGCTTTTCTTTAGTAAGTTTAGCCAGTGGTTTATCAATTTTGTTGATCTTTTCAAAAAACCAGCTTTTGGTCTTTTCAATTTTTTCAATTCTTTTTCAATTCTTTTTTTTTCAAAGGGGTTATCATGTGAACATCAGTAGAGTCCATGACAGAAAAGGACAGACAATATCACTGTCACTGACAAGAATTTTGTTGAAGATTTTTGCATCTAGGTTCATGAGTGATAACGGTCTGTAGTACTCTTTGTTGGATCTTTCCCTGGCTTAGGTATCAGGGTTATGCTGGCTTCACAGAATGAGTTTGGGAGTACTCCATCGGTTTCTATACTGTGAAATAGTCTCAGTAGTATTGGGGATAACTCTTCTCTAAATGCTTGGTAGAATTCAGCCGTGAAGCCATCTGGGCCCGGACTGTTTTTGGCTGGCAGTGTTTTGATGACCTTTTCAATCTCTACCTTTGTGATGGGTTTATTAAGTTGTTCTGCTTCACATTATGATAATTTGGGTAGGTGGTATGAGTCAAGGAATTGCTCCATTTCCCCTAAATTTTCAAATTTGTTAGAGTACAGTCTTTCATAGTATTCCGTTATGATATTTTTGATTTCTGTTGCATCTGTGGTGACAACTCCCCTCTCATTTCTAATTTGGGTTATTTGTTTCCTTTCCTGCTTTTCTTTAGTAAGTTTAGCCAGTGGTTTATCAATTTTGTTGATCTTTTCAAAAAACCAGCTTTTGGTCTTTTCAATTTTTTCAATTCTTTTTCTATTCTCTAATTCGTTTAGCTCTGCTCTAATCTTTATGATCTCATTTCTTCTGGTGCCCGAGGGGTTCCTCTGCTGTTCTCTTTCTACTTGTTCAAGCTGTAGAGTTAGTTCCTTGATTTGGTTTCTTTCTTCCTAACAGATGTGTGCATTTATGGAGATAAACAGACCTCTGAGCACTGCTTTGGCTGTATTCCACAGATTCTGGTAGGAAGTGTTTTCATTCTCATTGGAATCCATGAATTTCTTTAATTCATCCTTGATTTCCTCTATAACCCATGTTTTTCTGAGCAAGATGTTGTTCAGTTCCAAGAGTTCCACGTTCTATCTCTGTTTTTTCTGCTATTGATTTCAACTTTGATGGCTTTATGATCTGAGAAGATGCTTTGCAGTAATTCAATGGTATGGATTTTGTTGAGCATTGCATTATGGCCTATCACGTGGTCAATTCTGGAGAATGTTCCATGTGCACTGGAGAAGAACGTGTAGTTGTCTGCTGATGGGTGGAAAGTACTGTATATATCAATGAGGTTTAGTTGGTTAATTGTGTCAATGAGGCCTTCTGTATCTTTACTGAGCTTTCTGTATATATCAATGAGGTTTAGTTGGTTAATTGTGTCAATGAGGACTTCTGTATCTTTACTGAGCTTTTTTCTAGATGATCTGTCTAGTGATGAGAGTGGAGTGTTAAAGCCTCCCACTACTACTGTGGAGTCATCTAACTCTCTTCTGAGCGTAGTGAGTGTTTCTTCGACATATTTAGGTGCTCTGACATTAGGTGCATAAATATTTAATATAGTTAAGTCTTGCTTGTGTACTGAACCTTTCAGCAATAGTGTCCATCTTTGTCCACGATGGTGGATTTGACATTAAAATTGATTTTGCCTGAGATTAGAATTGCCACCCCTGCTCTTCTTTGTTCATTGTTAGCTTGATATATATTCTTCCATCCTTTAATTTTCAGTTTGTTCCTGTCTTTAGGTCTCCAGTGAGTTACTTGTAGACAACATATGGATGAGCCGTGTCTTTTGATCCAAGACGACACTCGGTGTCTCTTTACTGGAGCATTCAGTCCATTCACATTCAATGTAATTATTGATAGGTATGAGTTCACTGCTGCCATTGTGATATGTTTACTTTTATGTTGATGTTTTCTCTGTTGTTCTTATTAGTCTGTTCTGGGACACTCTTTTTTGTCAGTTGATTTTTCACCTTTTTCAGAGATGGTTTTATAGTTGTTGAGACTCGTGTGTTACATTTCTTGAAATGGTATGATACATCTTTGTTGTGCTTTACAGATGCCCCTATGAACCCCCTTAATAAACTATTTATAAACCCAATTTTAACTACTACCAGTCTTGTCATCTTCCTCTCCATCTGGAAGGACTATAACAACTGTAGTACATCCCTCTTTTTATTATGATGACACCATAGTTTTCATGATGATCACTGGATTGCTTCTTTCCATATCAAAGCTGTGAATTACTTTGGGGCCTTCCCTAAATGAGTAGAGTATTGAGTAATGTTTCGTTCTAATATATAAAGTTAGTGGTTTTGTTCTTCTAAGCCAAAGCCAAGAACTTCTTTCAGTATTTCTTGTAGTTTGGGTTGGGTTTTTACAAAGTCTCTGAGTTTCTGTTTATCTAGGAATGTCTTAATTTCATTTTTGTATTTGAAAGATAGTTTTGCAGGATATATAATTCTTGGTTGGAAGTTCTTCTCCTTCAAGACTTTGAATGTGTCATGCCACTGTCTCTGTGCCAGCATGGTTTCTGCTGAGAAATCTGATGAGAGCCTACAGGGTTTCCCTCTGAATGTTAGCTTTGCCTTGAGTCTTGCTGCCTTTAAGAGTTGCTGCTTGTGTTTCATTTTGTTAAGCTTGATTATAATATGTCTTGGTGTCTTTCTTTTGAGATGTATATTGGGTGGTGTACGATATGCATCTGAGATGTCTATATTCTCTTCCTTCAAGATTTCTGGGAAGTTTTCTTTCAGCAGCTCAGCAACAATACTCTGTGTTCTCAGATGTCTCACCCTGTTCAGGGACTCCAATTAATTGAAAGTTGTTCCTCTTAATAGAGTTCCACATGCTTCTTAATGTTTCTTCATTTTTCTTGTTTCTTTTTTCTGATTTCTGCTCACAGATGCCGGCATCAGCAGCTCTGTCTTCCAAGTCAGAAATCCTTTTTTCCATTTGTTCCATTCCGTTTTCTTGGCTTTGCATAGAAGTTTCTATGTCTTTGATTTTCTTCTTGATCTGTTGGATTTCAGAGTACTGGTGTTCCATCAGATCGAACAACTTGCTTAATTTTTCATTTTGTTCTGCTGCATTTTTATAAGGTCTAGAAGGGCTCTGTATATAATCAATTTGTATTCACTTCCTAATGCTTTCATAAAAGTTTCTTCATCTGGAAAACTCCTTGGTTGCTTTGTTTGGGAGCCTTCTGAAGCCATGCGTGATTGCTTGTATGCCACAACTGTCTGTTGCTTTTTGGGTCCCATGTGAGTATACAGAGGCTGGAAGAGGTACTGTGAGGATGGACTGCAAATGTTTCTCTAGGCTGTCTTCAAATGTAAAGCAAAAGGTATCTGACCAGTTCACAAGTCAGTTAGGTTTTCAGGTGTAGAGGTCCCTCTTCTCATCTGACAAAATAAGCGTCACTATATCCAACCCCAGATGATAACAAACTAGTTCAGAATACAGCAATGCTACTGCCCTGGTGGCCTCTGCTGACAGGGCCTAGCCCTATCCAACACTGCGCCAAGTACTGGTTTTGTGATAGAAAAGCGCTCTCCCGTGGGCAGGCTCTGGCTCCCAAGCTAAGAATTAGGGCCAGCTGCGGCCACCGTATCCAAGACGGCATCCTCCACACAGGCAGCAGACAGAGGGGCTAAAGGTTCCGAGAGGTGGTGATTCCTCTGCTTCTGCTGCAGGGCCCCCAACGTAGGCAGCACTGTGCAAAATCACTACTTTTCTGTCGGGGAAGCGCTGTCCCATTTGCAGGCGCTGGCTCCCAGGCTAAGAACGAGGTCCCGCTAAAATCTCGGTACCAACATGGCGTCCCGCACACTGACAGCGAAGCTCCGCACAAACCCCGCTAAGGCAGCTACAAAACGAAAGGCTCAACGTGGCTAGATTAACAGAGTCCCGAGCCTGGCTCTCAGAACATGGGAATTTCGCCCGCCTATACCCCAGCAGCGCGTCTAAGTCCAGCCGCCAGGGAAGACCCAGCTCCACCCGCCAGCCAAGACAGAGGAAAAAAATGTCAAACTGGTGCATTTACCTTCCGTCTGTGAGAGCCGGGGCTAGCCAGGAGTGGGAGTCAGCGAAATAGAGGAGGTTTTTCACTGAGTGATATGTAGTACCAATTAACAGCTCTGTGCCATGTCCTGAGGCTGATTAGGTGATCAGAAGGCTCTGTTTGATTGTCAATTCAGGTCTTGGTTTCCACAGGGATATAAGGAGACATGGACTTAGTCTGCCATCTTGACTCCGCCCCTCACTGTCACTGACAGATGAAAACCGTTGACTCATGGGGAGGATAAGCAACCTGATGAGGGGACAGGGATCAGTCCAGAAAGCCAGTCCACTGGATTCCCAGCCTACATGCCGTGCAGACATACACACAGCCAAGCTGAGTGGACCCAATCTGTGCATTAATGCACAGCATAATCAAAGCAAAGCAGGAACTGCCCAGACTGTGAAGATTCAAGAATTCAGAGACTCTCTGCTTCAGGTTTTCAGTACTCAATGCAGTTCTTCTGGAGCTGGTCCCTCATGTTAAGAAGGGAACAGAGATTATCAACTGCAGGTATTAAAATGTAAACAGAGGCATATATTTGTAAGTGACACTAAGCAGTGTGTACTTTTTTCTTAATAATTTCCTACAGCATTTTACTTTTGTCCATTAAAAAAAGAAATTGTTGTGCTGTTGATTCCAACTCACATAAAAGAGACCAAGCCATTTCCAGTTTTTAAAAAGGTCTATATTTAATTTGGAGAAGTTTAGTAAAATAAAAGCTTTTGTGGCTATAGCAAGGAGGAAAGACAAGGAAGAACCCCTAAACAAAGGGAAGTAGAACAGAAGGAGGAGCTCTAACTTTTAAGGAATAAATATACCAAGTTGAAACAAAATGACACAGACTGGGCCACAGTGAATAAAATTTAAGAGGAATCAGCTCTTATTCCACAGTCCCTCAGATTAGGCACAGCATACACTATAAAATAGCAAAAGTCAGATCTGATAACAAGTATTGTGCAAAGGTACTACACCACAGTGTGAACCCAAATCTGGGTAAGTTAACAGACAGGCTGGTTGAAGGGTTAGTGTTTACTAGCTGAGTACACAGAATGGTAACAGAGATAACAAAGCATAGTTGGATTTTATAGAGCAAAGCTGTAAAACAAAATGGATACAAATACCAAGATTCCATGTGCAAGAGCCAGACATACATGTTCCATTTACTCCCTTAGCAGTCAGGATCTCAGAGGAGGGGAGCAGGTGGTAATTAAAGCTCCAAAACAAATTAAGCAAGGCCAGAAAGTCTTTTTTCACTTGTTCACATAATCAACCTCTGTCTGCCTTTGTAGTTCTACCAAACAGCTAATCATTCTTCAAAAATCTCTTTTGAGAACTCTACTCTCTGAAGGTTTTCCTAAACTTCCTATTCGTGTCCTCCATACTTCTCACATCTTTTACACTACTTTTATTCTCATAATTACTTATCCCCCATTGCACTAAAGTCATTTATTCACATATTCTATCTTCTCCACTGAACTCTCAGACCATCAGTGTCAAGCTGGACCTTGTTTAGCTGGGTACCTAGATAATTAACAGCGTCCAGCACATGAAAGAAACTCAGAACTTGTTTCTATAATTAAATTAACCTCTAGCAGTAAAAGGAAACTGCCAAGAGCCAAGGAACTTCTAATCTTTATTCAATAATATAATGGTAACACACTAAGTAGAAGAACGAAATCCTTTCAGTTTAGCTACTAAATATCTCAGTATTAATACAAACTATTCTAATTTAAGCCCTGATTATTACGTTACCTAGACTAGACTGTATTTAGTTGGCAAGTGGTGTACACAGTTTGTGACAGAGCCAGTGCAGGGAGGCAGAGAAGCAAGGAAGTACTACACTCAACTGTCTCTTAAGGGCTACAGAGCTATTTTTATATAAAAAAGATTGTTACGTTTTATGAATAAGAAAAACAACAGCAAGTCTAACACATAGAGCAATATTTGGTCCAGAAGTAGCTGGCATTTTTCATATCTAGCAGTTTACACTTCCACCTCATTTTGCACTCTGTAGACAAAGTTTACCCTGGTAACACCTCAATGCTTTAACTACCCACTCCACTCTTACTAGGTAGCTCAAATGGGTTTTTAGGCTTTTAGCTGGTATTTTAAGCAGAGAAACTCAACTTTCTTTCTCACATTACCTATAGTTTTCCCTATTATTGTTTTTTTCCTTCTTAATGGCAAGATTATTGAGTATTAAGTATTATTGAGTATTAAGTATTAAGCCCGGGAGCAGGGGAAGCCACAAAACAAGACAGCAGAGTGGTTTTAAGAGGATAAACTTTAGAGTACAACAGATCTGACTGAAATTCTAACACTTACTGAGGAATTAATCTCAAAGCCTTACCTTCCTCACTATAAGATAAAAATAATAATAGGTTCTCTGCTCCTTCTGGGTATTCTGGCAAATCATTCAACCTCTCTGGTTACCCAAATGTTTAACAGTGTCTTGCACATGAAAGAGACTCAGAATTTGCTTCCTGAATTATTCGATTAACCTTCAGTAGTAAAAGGAGACTGAAGACCCTCGAATTCTTGAAAAGATTAAATGCATAAATACATTTAAAGCAATTACAATAGTGTCTGACACATACTAATCTCTCAGTGAACGTTCGCTATTATTATTATTATTAGTGACATGTATCTTTAATGCTTTCTACACACCACATTTCGAAAGCTAAAGGTAACTAACATGAATAGGCAACTCACAAGACAAATGTAAATGACTGGTAAAGATATTAATGCTGAGCCTTATTCATTATTCATTATTAAAAGAATACAAATTTAAATGGTAGTACCACACAATGTGAACACACATAACAATGGTTAAAATGGCAAATATTTGTTTTATATACACACACACATATATGCAACCAAAATAAAAAAAACAGAAATTTAAAATAATGATGTCATTTTTCATCTATTTCTTGTAAAAATTAAAAGACAGTATTAAATGCTAGTAAACCAAACCAAATCTACTGTCATCGAGTCGTGTCTGACTCATAGTGACCCTGTAGGTCAGGGTAGAACTTCCCCCTACAGTTTCCAAGGAGCACCTGGGGGATTTGAACTACCAACCTTTTGGTTAGCAGATGTAGCACTTAACCCACTGCGCCACCAGGGTTTCCAAACGCTAGCAAGAGAATGAAGAAATACGCACTCTAAATGTGCAGTTAATGTGAACATAAATTTGCATATTTTTTGAGTGTCATTCAGCATTATCTATCAAAACTATTTCATCCCTAGGTAATGAGAAGAGTTAATACACTTGGCTGCAAACTCAAAGTCAGACGCACCTCAGTAAAAAGGCCTGTGAATCTACTTCTAAAACTTCAGCCACTGAAAACCCTACAGAGCACAGCTCTACTCTGCCACACATGGAGTCACCATGAGTAAGCGCCAACCCAACGGCAACTGGAAGTGGTATCAGAACAGTCAAAGAGCATATCATTTGGCTCAGCAATTCCATCTCTAGAACTACAACAGAAATATTCAGTACACAAACATTTATAATATAATATCACTGTTATCTTTAAACACAAAACAAAATTAAGTATCTGTTCATGTATTTATCTCTACACAAGCTTTAAAAGTCTAAGAAATGGTGGTTATGTATGGCAAATGTGATAACTACACTATTTATATTTTTGCAATACATCTGTGCTTTTATCTATTGTTAATTTATTTAAGAACAAATAATGGTTAAAAGCACAGATTCTAAAGTCAGCAATTTGGATGTGCATGTCTACCAACAACCAGCAACGTGACTTCTCGGCCTAAGATTCCCCATCTGTAAAACAAGAAGACAATCAAAATTAATAATAACAACTATGTTTTAGGACTTCAGTTAGCATGAAATGTGTTAACAAAAGGGATGCACTTGGAATTATGCCTGGTAGAGTAAGAAGCGTGTGAACACTGTCAGCCAGTATCATCCATGAACAGCATTTTACAGAGACATTAAGTCAACCAAGCCATGACCCAAATGTCCATCTAAATTTTAAAACAACAAAATTATCAATATACAATCATTATAGCAAGTCACTGGTTTGAGATAACTAACAAACAACACTCAACTTTTACGTTTTCAGATTATTCATAGAGGATATTTTATAGACTTTTATAAGAAAGGCCATCAGGCACAATGAAAGCCCAGTGCAAGATGACCTAGGACCCAGATCTGAGCTCCAATCTCTTGTATGAGGAGTCCCTTCATCTGTCTTAGATCATCTCCAAAGTCTCTCCTACGGCCAAGTGTTAATATCCTAGTGGGCTAACTTTATTGTTTACAATTACACATCTTCATAGCTGTCTCTTCTTTGGTCTTCCTAATTAACTGTCCAGCTTTTCCACACATACGAGGCAACTGAAAATACCACAGCTTAGATCAGGCACACCTTAGGCCTCAAAGTAACTTCATTGCTTCTTAACACTTCAAAGAAATCTTTTGCAGTAGATTCACCCAGTAAAATCCATCCTCGGGTTACCTGATTGCTGCTTCTACAGCTGCTGATCATGGATCTAACTAATAGAAATCCTCAACAACTTTAATATTTTCTCCATTTATCATGATGTTGCTTACTGGTCCATTTATGAGGATTTCTGTTGTTTTTATATTGAAGTGTAGTCCATTCTGAAAGATTTGACTTTCATCTTTTTCATCAACCCTCTGTGTTACCAAACATTATGTCCTTCTCCAGGGACAGTAGCTTCCTGATGACACGTCCCAAGTATGTGATACTAACTCTCACCATCCTTGCTTCTAAAGAGCATTCACTCCCTTCAAGTCCTCTTTGCTTTCAGCAAGCATAACAGAGCCGGCATAATATAGGCTGTAAATTAGTCTTCCTTCAATCCAGATGCTGTACTCTTACTCATACAGTCCAGCTTCTTGAAAAATTTGCTCAGCATACAGATCAAACAACTATGGTGAAAGGATATAACCCTGACACACACCTTTTCTGACTTTAAGTCACGCAGTATCCCCTTGTCCTGTTCAAAACATTGCCTGTTGATCTACATACAGGTTCCACATAAGCACAGCTAAATGTTATGACATTCTCATTCTTCACAATGTTATCCATAATGTGTTATGATCCACACAGTTCAATGCCTTCGCATAGTCAATAAAGCACAGGTAAACATCATTCTGGTATCCTCTGCTTTCAGTATTCTTGGTGAAGTATACTGTATATAATATGGACTTTCAAAAAAAAGGACAAATTTGTCTTGGAAGAAGTCTAGTCAGAATTTTCCTTAGAAGCAAGAATGGTAAGGCTTTGTGTCACATACTTGGGACATGTCATCAGGAAGAAGCAGTCCCTGGTGAAGGACATTAGACATCATGCTTTTGGTGAAAAAGACAAAGACCCTCAACAAGGTGGGCTGACACAGTGACTGCAACAATGGGTTCAAACATAATTACTGTGAGGGTGATGCAGGACCACATAGTGTTTTGTTCAGTTCTACATGAGGCCACTGTGAGTAGAATCAACCTGACAAAGCACCAACAACAGCATGGCTGCCTCAAAAAATATATATACTGCTAATCAGTATACCATGTATTGAAATACCACTTCATTCTAACATAAATGGAAAGTTATTCAACAAGAGTCTTCTGGAACACATGGCAGCAAAAACAGACTTTTTCTATCAGAACACCACACAGTTATATTTCTCAATCAGCATTCTACAACTCACATATTCATTTAAATGGTTTCCTTTCACCTACCCCACACACACAAATCAGTGGAATTTTACTCTCTGTTCACCAGGATCCTACAGTCTCCTAACTACAGCACCAGAGGTGTTCACACCTTTGAGGACTAAATAGAGAATACGCAACTTTTTCCCAAAAACCCTAAAATCGCCTGTTTAGAGCCCTGCTGGCACAGTGGTTAAGAGCTATGGCATGCTGTAGCTGCTAACAAAAAGGACAGCAGTTCAAATCTGCAGGCTGCTCCCTGGAAATCCTATAAGACAGTTCAACTCTGTCCTATAGGATCACTATGAGTCAGAATCAACTTGATGGCAACAGGTAATAAGTAAAACCCTAAAATACCCTACAGAGTGAAAATGACTGACACACACATAAAAAGAACACAAAGCACTTACACGAAATGCTGCAAGAATGATTCTTGTTACTTTCTCTTTGACAGATTCTTGAAGGATATCAGACAGAACAGGAATGATATTGTAGCGCCGCAGGTGTTCACACATTTGAGGACTAAACGCCAGGAGCCATATTGAGAAAACCATTTGATACTGGAGTTGAAAGCCACACTTGTTACTCAGAACTCCCATTATGCTGAAAAGAAACACACATTTACAGAATACATTTAATAAGACATCATAATAAGAATGAAGAAATGATTCATTGTTCTTATCTTTTTACACCAATGGAACAAGTCTCTGATTATATTCACAATTTCTTTTCTGCCACCAGAGAAAAGCAGCCAGAGTCCATGCCACAGAAGGCCATTTTGCGCCTCAGCTCTGTTTAACCTTTCTCCAAAAGTCTTGGAGCCTCCAGAGGCAGCAGCCGTTGCTGCCAGGTGGCAATGAAAAGATAAAGAAGACTTGCAATATGGCAAAGGAATGGTAAGAGAAGCATGACAGACAAAAATCAACAGCACTTAACAACAAAGTTGTGAGTCCTGGTGAAATCAAGTGTTACAACATGATCCTGAGTATGGACAGCCAAGAGGATCATTCATAGCTTTACAATATATAGAAAACTCACGACAGAAAAAAGGAAATGAGTTTGGAGGAAACTTTTATGTCAAAATTTGACATAACCAGTCACTCAATTTTAAAGTTACAGAAGAACTCAGAAGCTTCTAAACTCTCAGTTTATTAAAAGGAAACTGGGAAAGCTACACGTAAATCAAAGAAAACATATACCACAGAAGAAGAGAGCTAAAGAAATTCCCCTGGGACATACAGCTCAATCAGTATAATAAAGTTTATTAAGAAAATGATCTGCATTCCGCTTGAGTGAGTCACATATAAGATCTTAAAAGATACCAAGCAGCTGGAGGAGGGGGACAGAGTCAAGACAGCAGACTAGACACACATCTCCTTAATTCACTCTGAAAACTAAGGCCTGGATCGATAATTAAACGGGGACTTCTGGACACCCAGTGTGCCCTAGACATGTCACAGGGCTGTAAATTTGGACTACATGCCACTGAATGGGAAACTTCTTCTCTTTTGCTGACCCCTGTCCCTGCTGAAAGGCCGGCTCCCATGGACTGAAGGTAATGGCGGTTTTAACTGTTCTTTGTTGTTGTTAGCCCACAGCAGCGATCAGGCTTAACTGGCAGCAAAGTTCAGCTGCAGTGATGATGTGATCATTGGGCGGAACAGCTACACTTTGAGAGCCCAGCTCTGAACTTACAGCACCATAGCCCCTCCACCTTTTCATTCCGAAATTCCGCCACTGATTCAGCTGTTTCACAACAGGGCAGGAGAGCTTGTGCAGGAAGCCATCTTGTTCAACTGGGAAGTGGATATACCCAAAAAGAGGCCTCAGCAGGGGCTAATTCCCCAGCTGGGAAGCAGTGCCAGCCTGGGGAGTGCTTCCTCAGCAGTAAAGCTGTGTTTAGTAGGTCTAGCCTCACTAGGGTATGGCCTAGCAGCGTACGACAGCAGGACAATAGCCTTTCGATACTTTGAGCTAGATCACAGTATCTGGGGATGGATATAGAGCGGCCTCCATTGCTAGCTAAAAAGATGGGCTTGTACACCTGACAGCCTGACTGACTTTGGGAGCTGTCAGATAGCTTTTAACTTTCAAAATAAGACTACCTAGAGAAATAACTGTGGTGCAGCCTGACAGCAACTTTTCCAGCCTTGACTAACCCACAACACAGAGTCAGCTGATGCCCCCCACCCCCAGTGACTCCATAAATAGGGCAGTGTCTATCCGAGCCAGGAGGTGGAGCCTGCTACCCCAGAGATTCGATGGGCCCAATCACTGAAGTACATAGAGGTGATGGGTGATCAACTTTTGATTCAGATCCTGTTAAGGTAATATAAGAGAAACTAAACAACCTCTAGATGCCCAAAAAGCAACAGACCTTAGCCAGACACTTAAAGAAAAATTCACCCATGGCTCCAGAAAGCTCCCACAATAAAGAACCGAAGAACTTCCCAGATGAAGAAGCCTTTCTGAAACTTTCAGAGGTTGAGCACAAAAGAATTACATAGAGAGCCCTGCTAGACATTATACAAAATTTAGCAGAGCAAAATGAAAAATAAGCAAGCTGTTCAAACTGATGTAACACCAGTATTCTGCAATCTGACAGATCAATAACAAAACTAAAGAATTAGAAAACTCACGTCAAAGCCACGAGAACAGAACTAAACAAATGGAAAACAGACTTTCTGACCTGGAAGAAAGTACTACTGACACCAGCTTTTATGAGGTGAGATCAGAGAAAAGAAACAAAACAAATGAAGAAGCACTAAGAAACGTGTGGGAAAATTCCTCAGTGCAGTAAGGGCCATTTATACAAAGCCAACTGCCTATGTCATCCTGAATTGAGAGAGACTGAAAGATTTTCCCTTCAGAACAGGAACTAGACAAGGATGCCCACTCTCACCTCTCCTATTCAACATTGTACTAGAAGTTCTAGCCACAGCAATTAGACAAGACCAAGAAATAAAGGGCATCTGCATTGGCAAAGAAGAAGTCAAAATCTCCCTGTTTGCAGATGATATGATTGTATATGCAGAGAATCCCAAAGAATTTATAAGTAAACTACTCAGACTGATAGAAGAGTTCAGCAAAGTCTCAGGATACAAGATAAACATAAGTAAAACAGCAGGACTCCTTTATACCAAGAACGAGACTGTTAACGAAGAAATCATCAAATAAATACCATTTACTATAGCCCCTAAGAAGATAAAATACCTAGGAATAAATCTAACCAGAGAAATAACAGACCTTTACAAAGAGAACTACAAGCCCTTACTACAAGAAACTAAGAGACACTTGGATAAATGGCAAAACCTACTCTGCTCATGGATAGGATGACTTAACATTGTGAAAATGTCTATTTTACCCAAAGCAATCTACTTATATAATGCAATCCCAACACAAGTTCCAGCATCATTTTTTAATGAGATGGAGAAACAAATCACCAATTTTGTTTGGAAAGAGAAGAAGCCCCAGATAAGTAAGGTACTACTAAAGAAGAAGAATACACTGGGAGGCCTCTCATTACCCAGCCTTAGAACACACTACACTGCCACAGTGGTCAAAACAGCCTGGTACTGGTACAGGAACAGACAGATCGATCAATGAAACAGAACTGAGACCCCAGAGATGACACCATCTGCCTATGAACAGTTGATATTTGACAAAGGCCCTAAAACATTAAACTGGGGTAACAACAGTACCTTCAACAAATGACGCTGGCAAAATTGGATATCCATCTGCAATAAACTGAATCAAGATCCATATTTTACACGTTATACAAAAACCAACTCCAACTGGATAAAAGACCTAAATATCAAACCTAAAACGATAAAGCTCATCCAAGAAGAGGAAGGAACAACAATAGAAGTTTTAACACACAACACAGACAGACTTCAAAATCTGTCAAACAAACTACAATCAACAGAAAATAGATAAACGGAACTATTAAGAATCAAACACTTTTGCTCACCCAAAGACTTTATTAATAGAATTAAAAGGCCACCTAAAGAATGAGAAAAAATATCTGGCAACTCTATGTCAGACTTATGTCTGATCTCCAAAATCTATAAGATACTACAAAATATCAATAAGAAGAAAACAAATTATCCAATTAAGCAATGGGCAAAGGAGATGGACAGGTATTTCTCTCAAAGGGAGATCCAGGCAGCCAAAAAACACATGCGGACATGTTCACTGTCTTTAGTTATTAAAGAAGTACAAATCAAGACAACAACGAGATACCATCTCACACCAACAAGGTTGGCCATGATCCAAAAAACACACAACAACAAATGCTGGGGAGGCTATGGAGAAAGCGGAACTCTCCTACATTGTTGGTGGGATTGCAAAATGGTCCTGTCTCTTTGGAAAGCAATCTGGTGCGTCCTTAAAAAAATGGATATAGATACACCATTTGACCCAGTAACTCCACTACTTGGAATATATCCTACAGAATCAAGGCCTTTCACACCAACAGACACATGCACAAGAATGTTTATCACAGCACACTCCACAACAGCAAAAAGATGGAATCAATCCAGATGCCCAACAACAGAGGAATGGATAGGTAAACTATGGTATATATACTCAATGGATACTGCAATAATAAAGAATAATGATGATTCCAGGAAACATCTCCTAACCTGGTTTCAACTGGAAGACATTATGTTGAGTGAAATTAGTCAATGACAAAAGGACAAATATTGTATGAGACCCCTACGATAAGATCTCAAAAACAGACTTATGTACAGAAGAAAAGACTCTTTTCTTCTGTAAGGGAGGACGAGGGGGAAGGGTTTAAAGTAGACTGTTGGTAGAAATTTGGTTGGGTGAAATCAGTGATAGCACACATTAGAAACAAGAACAATATTAAGTGGACTTCAGCATAACTTGAATACTCCTTCTATCTCAACGCAATATTGCAAGGATAGAGTAGCTGAGGCAAGGGGCAGGAGACCATGCTTTTAGGCGAAATCGAGGCCAACTGACCCAACTAGCATTTTGCTAAGAGGGCTCTCTGCACCCCACACTGATGAGTGGCATCTGGGGTCTTAAAAGCTGCCAAGCTGCCAAGTTGCCATCCGAGGGCACAGCAAATGGTCCCAACTCAGCAGGAACGGATGATCACCGAGGACCAAAATGACACGGGGTAAAGACAACCCAGATGATAGAGAGCCACATGAGTGGGTACCTACATCAACTTGGGACCAGAAGAACCGGATGGTGCCTGGCCACCACCAGTGATAGCCGCGATGGAGCTCACTAAGTTGAGTCTCACTGGAAACACAAGAATAAAAACGGGTACACCCTGAGATCTCCACTAAAAGGCCACAACTGATGGTTGAGCAGCTTCAGGGTTCCCCTGGGAGCATGTCCCCTGGCCCTGATGCTGCCCTTGCCTATAAATCATAACGAAGGTCCACTTTTCAGATACGAATGGATTGGACCTGGCGTTGCGGAGTGACCATATATTGGATGCACTGTATGGTTCTATGTGTCTACAGGATATCATCCCACTGACCTCTGGCTAGAGTAAGGGGAGTGGTGGAGAGGAGGGGAACGGGGACTGTTGGGAGGATGAGACATGTATGGAGCAGAAAGAAATAGTGTGCTGTCAACAGGCAGGGAGAGCAGTGGAAGCTGCATACAGGTGGGCATGTAAATTTATATCGGAATGTACATTTTCACTCACTCATAATAAAAAAGAAAGAAAGAAACATGTGAGACTCTATCAAGAGGAACAATCCACAATTAACTGGAGTTACTGAACAGGAAGGGACACCTGAAAACACAGAGAGTACTCTTACTGACTTGCTCACAGAAAACTTCCCTGAAATTATGAAAGAAGAGAACACAGACAGCCGAGATGCATACCAAATGCTACACAATGTAGACCCCAAAAGAAAGACTCCATGACATATTATATTCAAGCTTACAAAATGAAACATAAGCAGAAACTCTTAAGGGCAGGGAGACTCAAGGAAAACTAACATTCAGAGGGAAGCCCAGTAGGCTTTCGTCTGACTTCTCAGCAGAAACCATGTTGGCATGGAGTCAGTGGGATGGCACATTCAAAGCCTTGAAAGACAAAAACTTACAACCAAGAATTGTATATCCTGAAAAACTGTCTTTCAAATATGAAAATAAAACTAAGACATTCACAAATAAACAGAAACTCAGAGATTTTGTAAAAACCAAACCAAAGCCCCAAGAAATACTGAAAGACGCTCTTTGCTTAGGAGAACAAAACCATTAGCTCTGTATTTTAGGAGACAGTACAGGACATATCATCCACAAATCTACTTAGTTGCGGAAGGCATACAACCCAACCAAAGTTAAACTATTAAAAGAAGTGATCCAGTGACAATATCATGAAAACTATGATACCACCCCATTAAAAAGAGGGATACACTACAGTAGTTATAGTCTTTCCAGATGGAGATGAAGTTAATAAGATATATAGAAGTTAAAATTGGGCTTAAACATAGACTATTAAGGGGGATCACAGGTGTAGCTGCAAAGCACAATAAAGATGCAACATATCAAAACAAGAAACACAATACAGGAGTCTCAACAAACACAAAACCAACACTGAAAAGAGTGTAAAAGCAACCCACAAAGAAGAATGACCCAGAACACAACAGTAAAAGCAACAGAGAAAGCATCAACACAAAAATAAATACATCAAAACAACAGCACTAAACACATAGCTATCAATAATTACATTGAAGATAAATGGACTAAACACTCCAGTAAAGAGACAATGAGTGACATCTTGGATCAAAAGACACGACCCGTCTATAAGTTGCTTACAAGAAACTCACCACAGACTTAACGAAAGGAACTGAAAGTTAAAGGATGGAAGAATATACACCAAGCTAACAATGTACAAAAAAGAACAGGTGTGGCAGTACTAATTTCACATAAAATAGATTTTAATGTAAAACCCACCACTGTGGACAAGGATGGACACTACATATTTCCGAAAGGTTCAATTCCCAAGCAGGACTTAACAATATTAAATATTTATGCACCCAATACTAGAGCATCCAAATACGTTGAAGAAACACCGACTACATTCAAAAACCTAGCAAGCAGCCATCTAAGAAGCATTGGTTGGTCCCAACCCACCTGGAGCAAAGGAGAACAAAGCTGACCAAAGAGTAAACAACAATACAAGCCCAAGAGACAAAATGAGCTAAATAAACCAGAGATTCCATTAGCCTGAGATAGGAAAAACTACATAGTACCAGATTACCACCAATGACTACTCTTGATGGGGAGCACAACAGAATCCAGTCCACGGTGGAGCAAGAGGTAAAGTGTGATGCAGAACTGAAATTCTAGTAAAAATATCAGACTTAATTGTATAAAACTAGAGGAATCCCACAACACCTGGCCCCCAGATTGTCTGTTAACCCAGGACTGAAAACATTCCTGAAGCCAACAGACAAAAGCAGACTGAGCTACAAGACATAAAATGATACTCATGAAGAGTATTCTCCTTAGTTCAAGCAGATACACAAGACAACACGGACAAGTCCTGTGGGGAGTCAACATGAAAAGGCAGAAAAGCACAGGAGCTGAATGCATGGACACAGAAAATGTGGGGTAGAAAGGAGGAGTGTACTGTTACATTACAGAAAGAGCAACTAAGGTCACATAACAATGAGTGTCTAAATTTTTGCATGAGAAACTAACATGAGCAGTAAACATTCACTTTAAGCACAATTTTAAAAAGAAATTCCCCTGTGATATGTCTATATTCAGGCAATGACGGCACCGTCTTAGTCATGTAGTGCTGTTGTAATAGAAAATATCACATGTGGATGGCTTCAACAATGAGAAATTTATTCCCTCACAGTCCAGTAGGCTACAAGTCCAAATTCAGGGTGCTGGCTACAAAGGAAGGCTTTCTCTCTGTCATCTCTGGAGGAAGGTCCTTGTCATCAGTCTTCCCTTGGTCTGAGAGGACCTCAGCACCAAACCCCAGGTATGAAGGAAGCACTCTGCTCCAAGCACGGTTTTCTTGGTGGAATGAGGTTCCCTGTGTCTCTCTGCTTGCTTCTCTCTTCGCTATCCCAAGGGAGATTGGTTTAAGACACTACCTAATCTTACAGACCTCATCAACATAACTGCTGCTAATCTATGTTATCAAATCTATTCAAATGCAGACAATTGCACAACACAGGGACTCTGGGCCAAGCTAAATTGCTACACAAATTTTGGGGAGGAAACAATTCAATCCATGACAACCAAGACTCATCAAACAAAACTAATTTAAAAAAAAAATGACCAGAGGTGCTGAGAGAAGCTCAGAGATGGTACACTGCTGAGAAAACCCAACAGAAAGGCGTTAAGTGGGAATGGTATACAAAGATGCTGAGAAGCTCAACAGAGTCAATTCTCCACACTGTATGTGATTCCACTGAAAAATAAGTTTTCTACATCTAAATATTAACCACAATACCCCGATGAAGCAAAACAAAACTCCTCAGTTACCAAGATGAGGTATGGATTGATTTAGGGTCAAGAAACTTAAGCCTGAACACAAAAAAGGGCAAGCTAAGGAGACACCAAGGACATACAGATCCACACTAAACTTGAATACAGTAAGGTCATACATATTGTTAAGGATATATGTGGCAGTACAGTGTAAAGCACAGGGCAAAGAAGGTGGGTGAAACTGACCCTGTTTATACTGTCAAAGGAGTTTACAATCTAGCATAGTGAAGGGAAGGATTCCTCGAGGAGGTTGTAGTGACTGAGAGATGAAAAATGAGTGGGCATTAATTACCATTTAGATTTTGGATATTCTTCATATTACTAAGCTAAATAGGACTGTTGCCTAAAAATAATCAAACAGGAAAATTTAGAGTTATAGTTAAAACCACTCAAATATGATACAAATTCCTAAATGGTACTTTTGTAATTTCCAACTAGATTGTAAACTTCTTACAGGGAAGAGTCTTTTTTTTTTTTTTTTTTTTTTACATTCCCAGTGATAATATGTAGCCCAACTTCATGTAGCGCTCAATGAGTTCAAGTCCAAAATTAGATAGACAAAGGTTCATGAAGCCAAATTAACTATTTAGTATTCTGCTTTTTAATTAAATTTTAAAAAATACAATAACAATATAGGGAATAGGGAGACAAAATAGGGTTATGGCCAACTTGTACACTTCAAACTGGCCGCTACTCTTCAAACCCACAGAGCACCCCATTACTGTCACCCAAAAACACATTGCACTGGTTTTTTTAATCTCATCTTTAATCTACATACTATTTTATAATTTTCAAAATACTTCAAATTGGAGTGTAAATAGTCACAAATGTTGGCTGTATTTGTGGAGGCAATTATCCCACTAAAAGCCTTCTTTTAGTTTCATGAAGGGTAAACAGGCTTTGGGAAGCCAACTATGACCACCCTCATACCATCCACCAGTTCAGTATAGTTTGATGAATCATTCTTACAGAAGCCCCTGGCTTATGGCCACTACTGTCCACCAACGAGAAAAAAAAAAAACCTCTGCCCTTCCACTGCGAAGCATGGAGCTTTGTTTTTGTCCTGCTGCCACCCAGGACTTGCCTCATATATGCCACCCTAATGACTTCCTTTGCTGGCATCCTAGAGTTGTTGGTCCCTTCTTTTGGTCCCTTGCACCCTCCATTTTTGGAGGTAATGTCACATTACTAGTCCATGTCTGGACATGTCAGTATTTTAAAAAGGAGGAGTCCTGGTGGAGCCGTGGATAAATACTTGCCTGCTAACCAAAAGGTTAGCAGTTGGAATCCATCAACCACTCTGCAGGACAAAGATGTGGCAATCTGACTCCATGAAGATAAAAGCCATGGACTTCAGGAAATGGACTAAGCACAGAAGACAACAATCTTTGTTGGTTATTGACATTGTGGGGGATGACAGGTATTTTCAGAGTTTAGATATTAGATAGGAACAAGGTTAAGTGAAGGAAGTGTCAGCACACTTACTTAAAAGTGAGATCAGTATTTCTGGACTATTTATACCAAGAGTTAAAAAGATTTCCTACATACAACGTGATACTTCAAAAGTTAGAGGTGCTGGAGTAAGGGTCTGGGGATCATGCTCTCAGGGGACATCTAGGTCAATGGGCACAACTAAGCTTTTCCTTTTTAAGAAAACAGTTTGCATCCCCATTTGGTGAGCAGTGTCTGGGGTCTTAAAAGTTAGCAAGCTGCCATTTAAGGAGCATCAACTGGTCTCAATCCAGCAGGAACAGGGAGAACAAAGGACATCAAAGATAGGAGGAAAATGTGAGCACAGGAGACAGAATGGGCCAAATGATCCACAGTCCACACAAGCATGAGACCAGAAGAACTAGATGTTTCCCAGACACCTCCAATGTCTGCCTTGAGAGGCAATACAGTGTCAGACTCCTTGAAGTAGAGGAAGAAAAACAGTGATACAGATCTAGAATTCTGTTAAAAGACCAGAACTGATGGTCTGACACTCTAAAGTGTCACCCAGGCACACGGCACCTGGTCTCATTCCTACCCCAGAGACGAAACTAGCACCAAAGACAACTCTAGACAAAAATCAGATTAAACTGTAAGACAAGAGGCTGTTGGAACAGTTCCCCAATAGTAATGAGAGAGCAGGGTAGAGAGAAGGTGACACAAGACTAGGCTGGATGAATATGGTAAGTACAGACGGAAAGGGACGAGTGTGCTGTCAGAGTTGGGATAGCAGATATAGTTGTATAGAGATCTACACATAGGCTATGATATGGCAAACTGACTTCATTTGTAAATTTTCACTTAACCATAATAAAATATTATTTTAAAAAAAAAGATTACAGCCTTAGAAATCTGTAGGGTAGTTCTGTCCTGTAGGGTTACTGTAACCTAGAACTGATTCTTCAACAATGGGATTGGTTTTTCAATGGATTAGGAGCCACAGTGGTGCAGTGGTTAAGTGCTCAGCTACTAAGTGAAAGGTTGGAAGTTTGAACTCAACAGCTACTCTACAAGAGAAAGATGTTGCAGTTTGCTTTCCTGAAAATTTATAGCCTTAAAAATCTTATAGGACAGCTCTTTGATTGTCTCTTTGTTGGTGTAAAGGAATCCAATTAATTTATGTATATTTATTTTGTAGCTTGACACTTTGCTGAACTCTAGTAGTTTTCTTCTGGATTCTTTAGGATATTCTATGTATAAGGTTATGTCATCTGCAAATAGAGATACTCTGTACTTCTTCCTTACCAATTTAGATGCCTTTATTTCTTTATCTTGCCTAAATGCTCTGGCTAGAACTTCCAGGACAATGGTGAATAAGAGTGGTGACAGTGGGCTGCCTTGTCTGATTCCTATTCTCAAGGGGAATTCTTCCAGACTCTCTCCATTTAGGATGATGTTGCTGCTGACTTTATATGGATGCCCCTTTTTATAATGAGGAATTTCCCTTCTATTCGTATTTTGCCACGAGTTCTGAACATGAATGTGCATTGGACTTTGTCAAATGCCATTTCTGAATCAACTGGTACAATCAACTTGTTTTTGTCTTTTAATTATGAGGGTGATTACATTAATTGTTTTTCTAATGGTGAACCATCTCTGCATCCCTGGTATGAATTCTGCTTGGTCATGATGAATTATTTTTTTGATATGTTGTTGGATTCAGTTGGCTAGAATGTTGTTGAGGAGTTTTGTACCTAAGTTCACTGGAGATACTAGTCTATAATTTTCCTTTATTGAGCTATCTTTACCCAGCTTTGGTATCAGTGTTATGCTGGCTTCATGAATTTGAGAGTATTCCATCCATTTCTCTGCTGTGAAATATCTTTAGTAATAGTGATTTTAACTCTTCTCTAAACGTTTGGTAGAAGTCTCTGGTGAAGCCATCTGAGCCAAGACTTTTCTTGGGTGGGTTTTTTTTTTTTTTTTTACTACTTTTTCAATCTCTTTTTTGTAATGAATTTATTAAGTTATTCTATTTGCTTTAGTTTTGGTAAATAATATGATTCTAAAAATTCATCCATTTCCTCTGGATTTTAAAATTTATTAGAGTATAATTTTTCATAATATTCTGTTACGATTCTTCTAATTTCAGTTGGGTCTGTTATGATATTGTCCATGTCATTTCTTATTTATTTGCTTGTTTTCTTTTCTTTTGGTCAGGTGACCAATAGTTTACCAATTTTGTTGACCTTTTAAAGCAAGTAGCTTTTGGTCTTGTTAACTCTTTCAGTCAATTGCTATTCTCTCACTCATTTAGTTCTGGTCTAATTTTTGTTATCTGTTTTCCTCTGGTGTTCAATCATTCCTTTGTTGCTCTCTTTCTACTTGTTCAAGTTGTAAGGTTAACTTTTTGGTTTGGGCACTTTCTTCTCTTGGATGTGTACAATTATTGATGCAAACTGACCCCTGAGCACCACTTTTCCTGTGTCCCATAGGTTCCAGTGTGATATGTTTTCATTCTTACTTGATTCTATGAATTTCTTTATTCTGTCTTGGATTTTGTCTATTACCCAGATGTTTTTGAGCAAGGCGTTGTTCAGTTTTTGTATGTCTGATTTTTTTTCACCTTGCTTTTTCTGCTATTGATTTCTACTTTTATAGCTTTATGGTCTGAGAAGATGCTTTACAGTATTTCAGTGCTTTGGATGTTGTTAAGACTTGCTTTACGATAATATGTCTTCATGTCTTTCTTTTGGGATCTACCCTATGCTGAGTTTGATGAGCATCTTAGATAAATATCTTCTCATCTTTCATGATACCAACGAAGTGTTTTGTCAACATATCTTCTAACAATTCTCTCTGTATTTTCTGTTATCTTCCTCCCATTCTGTTACCCTAATCATTGGAAAATTATCCTCTTGATATAGAGTCCCACATAACTCTTAATGACTTCATTTTTTTAATTCTTTTATCTGATTTTTCCTCATATATGTTGGTGTCAGCTGCTTTAAATTCAGTCTCACTAATTCTGCATTCCCTTGCCTCAATCCTGTTCCTTTAACTTTCTATTGAATTGCCTAATTCTGTAATTTTCTGTTAATCTGCTGAATTTTAGATTGTTGTTGTTCAAGCATTTCTTGCAGCCTGCTTGATTCTTCATTATGCTCTGCTACATTCTGCCTAGTCTCCCTCCTGATGTCTTAAAGAGCTCTAAACATTACTATTTCTTATTCTACCTGCAATAATTACAGGAAATATTCAACATCTGGAAAATTTTTGATTCTTTGGGGAATTTTCTGAAGCCACAGTGGTCTGCTTCTTTACATGATTTGAAACTTACTGCTGTCTCCAAACTATCAGAAAGGTGTTATAGTCTTGTTATCTGAATTAGTTTGATTATCAGAGTCTTAAAATTCCAATGTCCTGTCACCAAGTGGGTAGTGCTGTGAGCACACTGAAAAAAGCAGGGAGAGGTGCCAGCTCAGGGAGAGCCAACAGATTTTTTTTTCTTCCCTCTCATTGTTTTCCTCTCCAAGTGTAAGATAGCTCAGGACACGCATGTACGATGTCCCACTTTCAACCCAGGTGGTGCGTCAGAGTTTACTGCCCAGTGCAAAGCAGAGTAGGGAGGGGGAAGTGCTGTAGAAAAAGAGAGAAATCAGTGTGTAGGAAAGGTTTAAATCTGACAGAATTCACAAGCAATTAGCTTATGATGGTCAGGTGAAAGTCTGCATTTCTGCAGGTGCAGCCATTCAGAGCTCAGATCCACTGATGAGAAAGACGCACTCCACTCACAGAGCTGCTGCTCTGTTCAGCTGTCCACTGCCATGCTGTGGCTTCACTGGGCTGGCTGAAGCAGGTCCCTGTGCAAGGTGTGGATTTAATTTTCACTCAAGTAGTTGCTTCTGGATCTGCTTTCCCCTCCCAGTTACCCAATCTGATCTCTCAGCTTTCCACCTGATATTCAGGGCTCCTAGAAGAGAGTCCATTCAGTTGTTTTGCTGGTTCTTCGTTGTTAATGAAATCAGAGATTATGTGATACTCCACGATCACAGCTCCATGCATTTTACGTTTTATCCTCTAGTTCAATCTTTGTCTGAAAGAGCTGGCTTTGGGAATGGTTCCAATTCTGGGCTAATACGACTCCAGGAGTTACATATTACAGGGATCCTCTAGTCTGTCAGACTATCAATCTGTACTTTTTAACAGAGTTCAAGGTCTGCACACCCATTTCTCTCCTGCTGTATCAAGGACTCATTATTGTGTTCCCTGTCAGAGCAGTCACTGGTGGTAGCTGAGTACCACCTACTTCTGATCTCACGCTGATGCAGTCTCAGGTTTATGTGGCCCCTTTCTGTCTCTTGAGCTCACAGTTTTCTTACATCTTTGGTGTTCTTCATTCTCCTTTGCACCAGGTGGGTTGGGACCAATTGATGCTTTTCAGATGGTCACTTACTAGCTTTTAAGACTCCAGATACTACTCACCAAAGTGGGGTGTAAAACACTTTCTTAATAAACTTTGTTATCCCAATTGACCTAGATATCCCCTGAAACCATTTTCCCCAGACTCTTGCCCTGCTACTCTCGAAGTATTTTGTTGTATTCAGAAAAGTTCGTAGCTTTGGATTTAATCTAGTTGTGCTAACATCTCCTCTATTGTATGTTGTCCTTCCACTCACCTAAAATAATTCTGCTCAACTACCTCATTAGTTAATACCCCTCTCCCTCCCTTCTCATCCTCATAACTATCCAAGAATGTTTTCTCTTGTGTTTCAACCTTTTCTTTAGTTCCTATAATAGTGGTCTCATATAATATTTGTCCCTTAACTAATTTCACTCACCCTATTGCCTGCTGGACTCCTCCATGTTATGGTACATTTCACAAATTCATACTTTTTCTTTACCACAGCAAAGTATTTCATTGTGTGAGTACACCAAAATTTGTTTATACCTTCATCTGTTGATGGTATCTAGGTTGATTCCATCTTTTTGCTACTGTGGACAATGCTACAGTGAACACTGGTGTGCATACATCTATTCACTTCAGAGTTCTTATTTCTTCACAATATATTGCAAGGACTGGAATTACTGGATCAAATGGTATTTCTATTCCTAGCATTTTAAGGAGGTACCAAATAGATTTCCAAAGTGTTTCTATCATTTTACACTCCTACCAACAGTGTATAAGTGTTTCAGTCTCTCCACAGCCTCTCCAATATTTATTATGTTTTTTGTATTAATGCTAGTCTTGCTGGACTGAGATTGTATCTCATTGTAGTTTTGATTTGCATTTCTCTAATGCCTAATGGGAAACTTGGGTGGTGTAGTACTTAAATGCTATGGCTGCTAACCAAAATCTTGGCAGTTCAAATTCACCAGGCACTTCCTGGAAACTCTACAGGCTAGTTCAACTCTTCCCTAAAGGGTCACAATGAGTCAGAACTGACTCAGCGGCAATGGGTTTGGTTTGGTTTTATAAAGCTTAATGATCATGAGCATTTCCTTATGTATCTGTTAGCCTCCTGAATATCCTCTTTGGGTAAGTACCTGTTCATATACTTTGCCCATTTTTAAGTGACTTGTCTTTTTGTTGTTGACGTTTTGCCGTACCTTGTCAATTTCAGAGGTTAGATGTTGATCAGATTTGTTGCAGTCAAAATTTTTTTCCAGTCTGTAGGTATTTTTTTTACTCTGACTTGATGGCACTTGGCTGGCTTGGTAAAGTGTTTGGATGAGCATTAAGTGTTTCATTTTTAGGAGTTCCCAATTATCTATTTTCTCTTCTGGAGTTTTTGCATTGTTAATAATGTTTCGTGCTCTGTTTATGCCTTATATTAGGGTTCCTTGCATTGTTCCTATTTTTTCTTCCATGATCTTTATCATTTTAGATTTTATATTTAGGTCTTTGATATAATTTCAGTTCATTTTCATGTATGATATGAGGTATAGGGTGCATTTCACTTTTTTGCAGACGGATATCCAGTTATGCCAACCAACAGCATTTGTTAAACACAGTGTCATTTTCCCAATTAAAGGACTCTGAGACTTTATCAAATATCAGTTGCTCATAGGTTGATGATTTTATGTTTGGATTCTCAATTCTGTTCCATTGGTCTATGTATCTACTGTTGTATCAGTACAGGCTGTTCTGACTACTGTGGCAGTAGAATAGGTTCTAAAATCAGATAATGTGAGGCTTCCTATTTTCTTCTTCTCCTTTAGTAATGCTTTACTTATTCAAGGCTTCTTCCCTATCCATATGAAGTTGGTAATTTGTTTCTCCATCTCATTAAAAAACACTGTTGGAATTTGGATCACGGCTGCACTGTATGTAGAGATCACTTTGCATAGAATACACATATTCACAATTTTTAGTCTTCCTTTCCATGAGCAAGGTAGGTTTCTCCACTTACATAGGTCTCTTGGTTTTCTGAAGTAATGTCTTGTAGTTTTCTTTCAATAGTTCTTTTATGTCTCTGGTTAGACTTATTCCTAAGTATTTTATCTTCTTGGGGACTATTATAAATGGTATTGATTCAGTGATTTTTTTCTTGGATGCTCTATTGATGTAGAGGAAACCAATTGATTTTTGTATGTTTGTCTTGTTTCCTAACTCCTCTGCTGAACTTTTCCCAGTAGGGTGTTTTTGTTTTGTTTTTTTTCTTGTTTTGTGTGGAACGTGTAGGGTTTTCTGTGTATAAGATTGTATCACCTGCAAAGAGACACTTTTACTTCTCTCTTACCAATGTAGATGCCCTTTATTTCTTTTTCTAGCCTAACGACCCTACCTAGCACCTCCAGCCAGAGGCTGTTATTCAACAATGGTGACAAAGGGCATCTCTGGCTGGTTCCTATTCTCATCCTTTAGGATGATGTTGGCTGCAGGCTTTGTATAAATGTCATTTACCATGTTGAGGAATTTCCCTTCTATTCCTATTTTTCTGAGGGATTTTAATATGAAATGGTGTTGGACTTAATGCCTTTTCTGCATCAACTGATAAGACCATGTGGTTCCTGTGTTTTCTTTTGTTTATGGAACTGATTATACTGTTTTTCTAATGTTGAGCCATCATGTATACCTGATGTGAAGCCCACTTGGTCATGGTGCTTATTTTTTTTATTATGTTGTTGTATTCTATTGGCCAAAATTTTGTTGAAGATTTTTACAGCTAAGTTTTGTGGGATATAGGTATGTAACTTTCTTTTTTGGTAGTATTTTTACCTGGTGTTGGTATCAGGGTTACGCTGGCTTCATAGAATGAGTTTGCCAAATATTTCCTCATTTTCTATGCTCTGAAATACCTTTTGTAAAAATGGTGTGAACTCTGGTGAGGCCATCCGGGCTAGGGCTTTTTCTGCTGGGAATTTTTTAATTACTATTTCAATCTCTGCAATTTTGAAGGATCTTATGGGTAAAATATTGATTGTAGTAAGCATCAAAAGAAGATGGAAGGAGTACACAGAGTCACAGGACCAAAAAGAACTGGGTGATGTTCCACCATCTCAAGAGTTAGCAAATGATCAAAAACAATGATACTGAAGGAAGAAGTCCAAGTTTCACTGAAGGCACTGGTGGAAAGCAAGTTTCCACGAACTGAAAGAATACCAACTGATATGTTTCAACAAATGGATGAAGCGCTGAAGACACTCACTGTATACGCCAAGAAATCTGGCAGACAGCTACCTGGCCAACTGATTAGAAGAGATACATATTTGTGTCAATTCCAAAGAAACATGATCCAACAGAATGTATAAATTACTGAGTGACATCAGTGATATCACATTCAAGTAAAAGATAATCCAAAAATGGTTGCAGCAGTACATCAACAGGTAATTGCCAGAAATTCAAGCCAGAGTCAGTAAAAAATATGGGATATCACTGCTGATGTCAGATCTTGGCTGAAAGCAGAGAATACCAGCAAGATTGTTTACTTGTATTTTATTGACTATTCAAAGGCATTCAACTGTGTGGATCATAACAAATTGTGGAAAACACTGAAGAATAATAACTTCAGAATATTTCACTGTGCTCCTGAAGAATCTGTACATAGACCAAGACACAGCTGTTTGAACAGAACAAGAGACACTGTAGTGGTTTAAAATCAGGAAAAGTGTGCAGCAGGACTGCAATCCTTTCTCCTTACTTAATCTGCATATCGAGCAAATAATCCAACAAGCTGCATGATATGAAGAACAGGGCATCATAATCAGAAGACTCTTTAACAATCTTTGATATGCAGATGACACAACCTTGCTTGTTGAAAAATGAACACCAATGGTTACAGCTTTCAATATGGATTATATCCCAACATACAAAAAACAAAAATCTTCACAAAGGGACTGCTACGCAACATCATGATAAATGGAGAAAAGATTGAAATTGTCATAGATTTCTTTTTACTTAGATTCACAATCAATGACCATGGAAACAACAGCCAAGAAATCAAATGAGATACTGCACAAGGCAAATCTACTACAAAAGGCCTCTTTAATGTGTTGAAAAGCACAGACTGTCACTTTTAGAACTGGGGTGTACCCAACACAAATCCTAGTATTTTCAATTGCCTCATGTGCATGTGAAAGCTAGACAATGTTAACAAGGAAGATTGAAAAAGAATTGATGCCTTTGAATTATGGTGTTGGCAAAAAATATAGAATATGCCAAGGACTGCTCCAAGAACATGTCTTAAGAGAACTACAGCCAGAGTACTACTTGCAATGAAAGATGGTAAGACTTCATCTCATGTATTTTGTTATCAGGAGGGACCAGTCCCTGGAGAAGAACATTATGCTTAGTAAGGTAGAAGGTGGAGGGAGAAAGAGGAAGACCCTCAATAAGATGGATTAGATACAATGGGTTCAATAACGGGCTCAAATATAATAACGACTGTGAGGATGGCACAGACAAGGCAGTGTTTTGTTCTGTGTTCAAAGGGTTGCTAAGAGTCAGAACCAACTTGTCAGCACCTAACAACATCAATGCTAAAAAAAAAATGAAGTCTAAAATAATAAGATAGTTGGAGAAGATATAATAGCCTAGGAGGACGATGCAATAGTGAAATAAATCATCTTTTCTTACTGCACTGCCCAAGATATTACTTACCTTTTAAGATAAACAGTAATCACCGTATTTATAGCCTACCTTTAGTTTTCTGTGCTGAAAAGAGTTAACACAGTAAGCCTGAGGCTGATATCCTTATAAACGCCTGCTTGCAGGGTTAGACATTAGACCTTAACTGGCATCTTGAAATTTGGCTGGTGAACACATCCTCATCCTGTTGTGCAACTCTCCCTAAATGAAAAGGGCGGCTCACTGTACACAGACTGACTATACAAACAATATGGTTTATGATGAACACCTGATTTCTTCTGGGACTCTGCAATTTTGTTTGGGGCTACCCAGAAGATGCCTCCATCACCCGTCCCCTGTAAAACTTTTGGTAGCTGAGTCTCTAGTTGGGTTTCCCTGGGTAAAAACATCATACCCATGTCGCTGTATTTTCACTCCAGAAGAAGAATATGTTTTCTGTGTCCCTTCATGGTACAGAGAGAGAACAAAAGAAAGCCTGTACAGGATTCCTTCAGACTCTGCCTGTGGTATTCTCCCAAAAGATTTGGCTGTACAACCTCACTGAGTCTCTGTAACAAATCACAGTCAAGGGTACAACTATATGGCGAGTCTTCTGAGACTTTCTAGTTAGTCTCCAAATGTAGGGCGGTCTTAGGGATCTCAACACAGCTTGAACATAGCCGAGCATTGTGCATCTTTCATCTCCGACCTGTCAGTGACAGGAGAGGGCATTCACAGTTATTAGATAAACCAGAAGATGAAAGCAAAGAGATAGCTAGTATTCTGTTCTCTAACAATGATAGTGAAAATCATCATGAGTGAAATCTAAACCTGTGCATCTTCAGACAACTATCAAAAATTAATTTTCTCAAACTCAAGAATCAAGTGAACTATATATTCCTAAAGATAATAAAGTAAAATATGGCATACACACTGAGTTAGCCATTTAATATGAAAGACTCAGAAACACTATTTTGTGACAAGAATCTGGACCACCTCATTTTGTTAAAAGGATACATGAAGGTTGTCTTTCATCTTTTATGGTGTTTGTACATCAAAATTTACTTATTACAAAAAGGTTTTCCATGTTTAAATTATTATTAAATCTTCTAAAAGCTGAAATCAGCCTGATACAAAAGGACAAACACTGCAGGAAACCACTTTCTAAGGACTTAACAAAAGGCTTATTCCCAGAAGAAAATATGCTTTAATGGCTACAAGGGTAGCGAAAGAGGGAGATAGGTATGCATAGATTAGACAGTTGACAGAAATTTGGTCAGGTGAAGGAGTGACAGCATACAACAGAAAGCAGGTCAACACAACTGGTCTATATCATAAGCTAAAAGGTTTCCAAACACAATCCAACATTTTAATGACAGAGCAGCAGGGACAGGAGACTAGGAACCATGGCTTCAGGGGTCATCAAGGTCAACTGGCATATCTAGTTTTTCTTCTAAGAAATTATTCTGCATCCCATATTAGTGAGTAGTGACTGGGGTCTTAAAAGCCAGCAGGCTGCCATCTAAGGAACATCATTTGGTCCTAACCCATCAGGAGCAGATGAAAACCAAGAACACCAAAGCCATGAGAAAAACATAAGCCCAGGAGCCACAGGGGTCCATATGACTGGAAGACTACATCAGCATGAGACTAGATGAACGAGGTGGTACCCAGCCACCACCAAAGACAGCCCTGACAGGAAACAAAATGCAAAGTCCCTAATGAAGCACAAGAAAAAGGGATGTCCAGATTAAGAGCTCCATTAAAGGAACAGATTTGATGGTCTGACACCCTGGACGGTCCCTTAAGAACATGGCCCCTGGATTTGATCTTAGCCCAGAGGTGAGACCAGCACTGATGCCAACACTTCAAACAAAGATTGAACTGGACTAAGGGACACAGACTGACGCAGGTAGTGTGTGTAGTTTATGGCTTAATATATATATGAAGCTGTCCAAATGGTATCTTTTTAGAAGGGAGAAGGGAGATTGGAAAGGAGGGGACAGGTGTCAGTTGATATTAGAAATAAGAGTGAAAGGAAGAGTATGCTGTCACAGGGTGAGGAGAGCAGAGAGAGTTGCATAGAGGTGGGTGCTCAGGATTTTGTATGGTGAATTGACTTAGAGTGTAAGCTTTCCCTTAATCACAATAAAAAAATTTTTTTAATGAAAAAAACTTCTAACAGCTGTTTTTACTATCATTTTATCCTTCATTCTGTTAATAACTATAAAACTATTTTTTTAAAGGGTTCTGCTGGATCTAGACCTAGACAAATTGTGATGACTATACTGAGGGAAAAGTAAGCAGCAGAGTAATGTAAGAATAATTACTAATTTACTGAATCAATGTTTATTAATTAGTTTACAAACTGACACATTATCTCTTTACTGACAACTATGGCTGCAAGATTAAAATACAGCCTGCCTACTGCTGAGGTACTCATAAGAACTTCAAAATTAAATGAATTAATACAAATTAACACTGTGGACATGTTGTCAGGAGTGATCAGTGCCTGGAGAAGGACATCATATTTGGTAAAGCAGAGTAGTTAAAAAAAAAGAGAAAGACCCTTAACAAGATGGACCGACACAGTGGCTGCAACAATGGGCTTAAGCATAACAGTGATTGTGGGCACGGAGCAAGACTCAGCAGTATTTCACTTAGCGTTGCTCTGAGTTGGAACCAACTCAGTGGCACCTCACAACAACAAAAGTACAAATAACAATACAAATGTAATTCACAAAAAACAGTCATTTGTAAGAGTAACCCAGCCACATAAGTTGTACGCAAATTGGGCTGAGAAGACCTAGAATACATCCCTGTGCTGGAAACGGATGGACCAGTCTGTAGTCCGATAACACTAGAATCAAGTTCTTTTGATCAACTCTTCTTGCTCTAAATCCTTGCTTATCAAGCCACCTTCTGTTGATAACCTAGCTTCCAAGAGAGAAAGAGTCTAACTGAAAAGAATATTTGATGCAAGAGCAGCTAGATCTTTCATTATGATCCTAAAACAGGATTTTGCTTGAGGGGATTTTAGGCTGTTTGATTGTACAACTTTGTTAAACCTGAGTAGACAGCTTCTCAAAATTTCTGAGTCTATAAACTAGGACCCTACAAAGGTAAGGGCTTGTGTATGGCATTATACAGGGGCCGTGTAGTTAAGAGTTAATCAAAAGGTCTGCAGTTCCAACCCACCAGCCACTCCTTGGAACCCTATAGGGGTCCTTTAGGGTCTGGATAAGTCAGAATCAACTTGATGGCAACAGGTTTTTATGGTATTATGAGGAATGGTATTGTAAGTCACTCTTTTCCGGATAAGACATTTCCTTGTCGATTTTTTGCCCGCATTTACTACAAGATACATTTAGAATGGTTTTTTGCATTGTGAATATCTAGAATCTGTTATCAAGTACTAGGTTTTCAGGACAACTAAACCTCTCTTATGGAAATTCTGTGGTGTAATGGCGAAGTGGTCAGATGTCTGCTGACCAAAAGTTTGGCAGTTCAAATCCACTAAATGCTTTCTGAAATCTTGATAGGACGGTTCTACTCTGTCCTATAGGGTCATCATGATTCAGAATCGACTTGATGGCAATGATTTTGGGGGGCGTAAACCTCTTACAGGGAGTCCACTGATGGTTCATATGGTTAACATCTTGGCTGCTAATCAAAAAGGCTGGAATTTTACAGCCACCTACAGATAGCTTGGGAAAAAAAGGCCAGATATACTTCTGAAAAATAAGTCACTGAAAACCCTATGCAGTACAGTTAGTTCTATCCTCACACACATGGGATTGCCACGAGTCAAAACTGACTCCTCAGTAACTGATTTGGGTTTTTTTTTTTTTTTTTTGGCAGGTTTTTAATCTTAAAATAGTGCAGGCCAAAGGGGGAACAGTCAGTTTAATAGTTACTGACTTCTGAAAATGTTAACATAATCCATGTTACACAGATATGGGTAAAAAAATGCCACTTTTTGGATTAAATGTATTTCTTTGAAAATGTATAAAAGTGATGCTTGAAAAAGTCATTCTACATTAAAAACAAAAGGACACTCACCAGTTTACCCCATCTGCTTCAACCCAGGCAAAACGGTATTCATTAACCCGGAGCATCAGCTGAAGACATCCAGCAACGCACTGCACATACTGAGAACTCTACGTAACAAAAAGTGCAAGGATTTACAACTGGAAGGCATTTATTTTAAAGTCATGAGATCATACACAAACATTTCTATAAGAAGTCTTTTTTTGTTAAACCAGAGTTTATTAACAGTACAGCATCCAAAATTTCCTAGTAACTTTCAAAAGTCAATCCTCAGGTCTGTTTTTACCTCTGCCTCTTAGAGATAAAGGTGACTGCATCTCTCAAATTAAACCCACACAATTCAAGGCTATTTAACAGCCATAGTTAGAGAACTACACGGCAAAGTACCACCCTGACATGTCTGACAACTATATTGCTTTCCAAACTTTGATTTACTCCTTAAAAGAGGTACTATATAGAATATTGCTCTATATAACTATATAAATATCACAGAACAACAAGATTAACAAACAGAAGAGTTCGTTTTGCAACAGGTCTATATCTGAATGATCTGGGACCAGTTACTGAACTTTGCGAATACTGTTTCTTCATCTTTAACGAAGATGCCACCTCTAAACACCTTGAATGGGTAATGTGAAGATTAGGTGAAATAGTTCATTTAGCATACAGCAAGACGTATCACAGAAACTGAACACATGGGAACTTAAAGCAAAATACAAAATATGTAACATAGTAACATATAAAAAGTCTAATAAAATGCTTAAAAAGATTGCCTGGGATTAAAAACACTGTCAATTCAATAGCATCATGGCACAGAAATTGTGATTAATATCTGAAACATGAAATAAACAGCAATAACCACCCCCAGGAAATTATATATATATAGCCATCGAGTTGGTTACAACTCATAGCAACCCTATAGAATGGAGTGGAACAACCCCACAGGGTTTCCAGTGAGCACTTGGTGGATTCCGAATGCCCTTTCCTTTCACCAAAGCTAGTAATAAGAGCCTCTGGCCTTACCTCTTCCCTAAGTATTTACCAAGAACCTTATATCAATAAACAGTGGACAGACAGGAAGAAACTGCAGATCCTAACCTTAACAAAGAACTCACTAAACTCGAAATATTTATAAAGGAAAGAATCTTGAAAGTTATATATATTACAAAACCTAATATACATGCTATTACTAAATGTTGTTTTCTAATTTCATCAACATTCTTAAAAACTTCAAAGATATTCTAGTCATTCAAAGTTTAAATATATGGTAACATGAGTACATCTATTGGAATATCAAAAGTCATCAAGAAAAGGTTATCTTAGGTTTTATCTAGAAAGTAGTGAAAACAGTTCAAAAATACAATAAACCCAGTAATACAATTTGTCTGAAAACTCAAAGCATTAGGAGAAATTAAGGACCAAAAAATGTGCATTTTCAGCTCTAAAACAACTTTCCATGGAAAACAATTTTTCCAATTAACTCAGCAGGTAGTAACCCTTTTCGCATGAGGAATTGTATACTGCTTGTTTAGAAACAGAGCCTGAGCTAGGTTTCTAGATATTATAAACTAAAAGGCAATCGAGGTTCCTCTCTTCTCTTCCATTTATCATCAGGGAACTCTCAATGCAAAATTATTTTTGGCTTATTGTAACTCTTCCTTTTCCACGTCCATTTACCAGGATATGTTAAAAATGTGACATACTTCAAATATGGATTTTTTTGGTACTCTTTACATCTTCAGTGTTCACATTATTTAAAAAGGCAAACAGTGCTCATCCTAAAATTGACAGTCCTCCCCTACTGTGCATTATAGGTATTTCAAATACCATTCTAGATATTTTGTTCAAAATACATAGTCAGGACAACACGGTAAATAACTGAACTGAACCCTCAAAGTAGACTATATTGCTTTTTTACACACTTACACATAAAATTATTCAATGATTTATTTGTTTTTATTGTGCTTTAGATGAAGGTTTATTCAATAAATTTTAAAAAGAATAATTAGCCTTGAGTCAATCTAACCAGCCACCACCTCTAACCCTACACAAGGGCAGTTCGAGACCGCTGGAGAAAAGCCATCAGGAATGCTGGTCTGTTTGATGCCATTCCCCAGGGTCGATAACAAACACTCACCACTCTCTTCCTGTTTTAATTTCTTCCCTCACTTTCAGCAGATAAAACAGAGGCCACTAGCTGGAGATTCACTCAGCACCAACATCTCAAGCCCTAGACTCATCTACATTTACAGCCCATCTTATGTCTTTCTCAGCCACAACATACACATGGCCTTCTTCCTGTCTAACACCAATAGATCCAGAAAGTTCTATCCCATTCCTCCCAAATAACACTCCATCAACCAGATCCCTCTCCTATATCTTCAACTTTTCCCTTTTATTACAGTGGCCAAGCACTTGGCTACTAACCAAAAAGCCAGCTATTCAAACCTACCAATCGCTCTACAGAAGAAATACATGGCAGTCTGTTTCTGTAAAAATTAGGGCACTGGGAACCCTATAGAGTAGTTCTACTCTGTCCTATACGGTCACTACAAGTCAACATGGTTATTTTTCTTCTCAGCCTCTAAACACTAAATCCTTTCTCACTTTAAATCTATCGTTAGGCCTTGTATATATCTCTGCATTGCCTCTTTCATTTTCCTAAAGATACAGGAAGGTTTCTTGAAAGAACTGCCACCACATTTTTACCTTTCCTCTGCCTTATCACTTCACCGACATGGCAAATGACTTTAAAATTGACAGCTCCAATGGTTTCACTCTGCTGAGAAAACACGTCCCTATTTCCAACTACTTACTGGAAACTCTTTCTCACCTTCCTCTCCATCTGAACTGATGTAGGTGCTTCAGGCCTTGCAGTAAATCTAACCCCTGTCCCAGGAAAAGAGAAGCCTATACTGCACAATGGTAAAGTGCGAAGATTATTGAACCAGCCTGCCATGCTCAGCCATTCACTAGCTGTGTGACCCTGTATTTGCTTCCCACCTGTAAAATGGAGAGAATAGGACAAATCCTATTGGGTTTAAAGATAATAACACCAGGGCATATAAAGAGTTTAAAACAGTATCTGTCATAAAACATTCAAAAAATTGTGCTGCTTCTGCTACTGCTGCATTTGAATTACTATTAGTATATTTTGACTTCTCTAAACAGAATTAATCATTTTTACAATGCCATATGTAGTTTCTAATCTAGTCTTTTGTAATTGTATTGTATTGGGCAAATCTGCTGTAAAATACCTCTTTACAGTGTTACAAATCAAAGCTGCAACTTTGAGGACTACAGTATGTCTGACCCAAGTCATGGCATTTTCAATCTCCTCATGTGCATGTGAAAGTAGGACAGTGAATAAGGAAGACTGAAGAAGAATTGATATTTCTGAACTATGGTGTTGGTGAAGAATGCTGAATGGACTGCCAGAAGAACTAACAAATCTGTCTTAGAAGAAATACAGCCCGAATACTCCTTAGCAGAAAGAATGGCAAGACTTCATCCTATGTACTTTGGACATGACATCAGGAGGGAACAGCCCCTGGAAAAAGTCACCATGCTTGACAAAGGAAAGGTAAGCAAAAAAAGACTGACTGCAACAATGGGCTCAAGTATAACAATTGGGAGGATGGTGCAGGACCAGGGAGTGTTTTGTTCTGTAGTACACAAGGTCACAAGGACTCAAAACCTACTCAACAGCATCTAATAACAACATGGAGAGATCAGTTATCCTCATTAGACCAGAGAGTAAAAGATAGATTTTCTTAACCTCAGTACTGAAACAAAATTCCTAGTAAATAATAGTATTTAGAAAATGAATGAACCATTACTCATGATCTTTTTTTCCTTAATTAGCTTGATTTTGCCATTTGCAAAAAATAATTAGTACTACTGAACTCCTCAGTCTAGGATTAGAGGTGGTGGCTAGCTGGATTTAATCAAGGTAGATTTTCTTTCAAAAATCAGTGAATAAATCAATCAAAAAAGTAGTACCTAAAGTTCTAATACACATTTTGTCCAAGTTAAATGACTTTCATCTTTTCCTTAGCAAGATGTTTCTAAAAAAAAAAAAAAAGGCACAAAATAAGTCCCCAAATTCAAACTTATCACCCTACAGTTCATTTCTTGTTAATAAAAAAGGCAAACATGCAGCTATGCAGCTATTCTCCATATTGTTAAATATAAACTCCCAGCTTTATCTTTTATAACTATATATATATATATGTTTTTTGCTAGAATTTCCTATTCTATTAGCAGACATTAAGACCTTTGAAAAGTATTGCTGACCTAGATAAAACTGCTAATAGAAATCTCTGAAATTTCAGAGGATTTGGGGCATCAAACGCAATCTTCTCAGGATAAAAACTGAAAAGCAGAAGAATATTCTACCTTATAAGAAATAGTCTACTTGCAGGAAAACACGAAGAATGACTAAGGTGATGAATATTCAATGAGGTTAAACGGAAATTATCACAAGAAAGAAGCAAGTGAACAGAAGCACCCTGTGCCTTTCCTCAGAACCGTGAAGGTGACTCTTGTTCCTGGCTTGGCTTACCTCTCCCTGCATCTCTGGGACTCTCCGCCTCATGATTCAACCAGGATCAAATTCCAGGTATTAAAGAAAGCTAGACACTAGAGGTATGACTTGACAAGCAGTACAGAATCTGACTAAAATTTCCATACTTCATTTTTATTGACTTGAATTTCACAAGCACATTTAATATATTTGGCCCTTGGCTTGGCTTGTATATATTTATGGTAAAATATCCAATCAATATAGCACACCATAAAATAAAAATTCACTCTCAACCTCTGCTAGTACTACCCCTAAGAGACAGTCACTATTAGATATTTTTGTGTAATATTTGAGAAATTTCCTATGTATTGTGTCTGTGTGCGTATGGTTTATAAATATATAAGTAAGATTATAGGACAGATCTCATTCTGCAATTTTATTTTTTATTTAATAACTCTTACATATAGAAATTTATTGCATTTCTAGCAGCTTTACTTACATAAGGAATTTAAGCCATGGCACTCTCAATATGAAAAAATTATTCATTAATTCAGCAATATTTATTGAGTTTCTTATACTCTCTGGTATGTAAACAAGACTCTATTTTCAAATATTCTTAAAATTCAGCCAAAGATTAAGAAGCTGACTTAACCTTGCAGCTCTAACAAACTACCTCATGACAGCTACAATCTTAGACTACAGGGTAAAAAGCAGAGTAAGGGACATAAATCTGGCCCACTGCCATTTAGTCAATTCAGACTCTTAGCAATCCTTTATGACAGAGTAGAACTGCCCCATAGGGTTTCCAAGTCATGGCTGGTAGATTCAAACAGCTGACTCTTTGGTTAGCAGTCCAGCTCTTAACCACAGCACCACCCGGGCCTCATGACGAACATAAGCCCAAACAAAACCCACTGTCGCTGAGTTGATTCCAACTCATTATCAACTTTATAGGACACAGTAGAACTGCTCCATAGAGTTTCCAAGGAGCATCTGGTAGATTCGAACTGCCGACCTTCCTGTTAGCAGACATAGCACTTAACCACCACGGAATCAACTCGACAATGGTGGGTATGAGAAACATAAGCCCTACATAATTCTGTTCTTAACTATTCTTCATGAAGGCACTATAAATCTGTACTGAATATTCATTCAATAAATACCTGTTGGGTGTCTTTCATGTGCCAAACACTGTTGTAGTGCTGCATACAATCATGAACACAGCACACCTACACTCCTGAGATCCTGCCATCACACTGCCTGCACTCCAGAGAGGAAGAGAACAATACACCAAAACCAAGTAAATTACAAACGGTATCAGATGCTGACAGATTCAACACAGGAAAAGTAACATAGGAGAAACGGGAAACGTACAAAGGGAGACGCTTGTGTTCTTTAAAGAGCATTTAAAGGGCGGTATGCTACTGCAATGAGAAACAGAGTCTGACAGCACTGTGAGGAAGGTAATAAGACAAGCTGTGCGGCAATCTAGGCAACAAGAGCTTATTTACCACTACAGTCCACAGAAATGATATAACAGACCAAATTATTTCAAAAGAAGTCCCTCTTTCCCATGCTCCTCTTTACCATGTCACCCCTCCCCACCCCACTACAACTCTTCAGTGGTTTCCATCGCCAAGGAGACAATTAGAGACCATAAGCGGCTTTTAAGCCCTGCATTATTTGGACTCACCTGCCTGGTCAACTGAACATTTCTACTTTCCCTTTTTGTTTTACCATCACTCAACCACAGTCAGTTCTTTTTCACTGTAGTTTTTCTGTTTATAAGCTATTGAAATTACCAGAGTGAGTTCATCTTGGATTCACACTAGATGTCAACTTTCTTTACATTTAAACTAATGATGTGTGTGCTGCTCCACACATCCTCAGCCAAGAACTGGCCACAGCATGGACTCCTATACAGTAAACCTCAACACCAGAAAAAAACATTATGTGTCAACACATTTGAGAAAATACTTCAACTTAAGTTTTCCAGTGCTGCTGAAAATGCAAACTCTTTCTACACTGTGGTAGAATAATCACACCACAGGCAAAGTAGCAACTAATGCTGCTCACCTCCAGGTGAATATGGTCTCTAAGAACCATATTCTACAAAAGTACAAAGTGACTGAAGAACTACAAAGGTAACAATGATAAAAGTAACTTCAGTGATACTGGACTGCAGTAAAACTGTTATAAATATATTTATACACAGATTTTTTCCAATATTCATCTTCATACTTGAAATACAGACCTAAATGAGGACAAGCAAAGATAAAACTTGCTTCAACTCTGAAATTATAGGCATTTCAGGAAACAAGTCTACACTGCATTACAAAGATTTGTTCCACACATACGTAGTGACTAAATTGACTAAATTCTAAAAACAAATTTTACATGAAATGGAAGGATGTGACTTACAGTCTTAAAAGTACTATAAATGGATTTTTGGAAAAATTAAAGGGTGTGTATAGATACATAATTTTTGCTTCTATTATAAACATTAACTGAAAAAGTATACACAGGAGAGGACAACATCAAAAGTTGGTAGTGAATCAAGGCAACTAAAACTCCCTACCTTGTTAACAGAAATGTAAACTGGTTTATAAAACTGATTAGCAGCATCTACTAAAATTAAACATATATATGCCCTATTACATTAAGTACATTAAACATATATTACCCAGCAATTCTACTCCAGAATTAAGTCCTCCAAAATATATGTCTACATCTACCAAAAGATAAGCACAGAAAGAATGTTCACAGATTTATTCACAACCAAAAACTAGAAGCAACTCAAATGTCACCAATAAGAGATGGCTAATATACAGCAATGCAAAAGAATAAACTACAAATTACAATTACAAATTAAATGTAACATGAATCTCATGGATACAATATTAAGCTACAGACTCCAGGTACAGAACGGTTCATGCTATACTTGACTCCATTTATTTGGAGTTGAAAACCAGGCAGAAGTAACCTATGGAAAAAGATGTCACAACATCATATTTATGGGAGGCAAAATGAAGGGAAGTATCAACTGGAAGGCACATCCAGCTGTACATTTGAAATGTGTGCATTTTCCTTTATGTAAGTTATGATACAATTTTTTTAAAAAGAGAAATAACTAGAGACAGAAAGGGAGCCCAGGAAGGAAGAGAACACTAGAATCAGAAGTTCTGCCACGTTATCTCAGGCAAATCACTTACCCTCTTAAAACCTGTTTCCTCATCAATAAAACAAAATAATATCAGCCCTACCAAATAATCAAAACAAACAAACAACAACAACAACAAAATGGCTATGAAACATATCTGCAACTGTAAAGCACTAAACAACTTTAAGGTACACTACTGCCTAGTAATCATGAAATAAAATACATATAACTCAAGAACTCTCTTATTAAAAGAGATCCTCTAGTCAATGTTTACAAAATAGTTTGATTAAGATACAGTCTTACTCAAAAAAGTAATTTCACTATTAATGTACAAACTTACAGCTCTCTTTCAAGTAATGCTTTCAATCTTAGTCATGTAATTCAATTAATTGACTATCAGGATTCTCTATGTGGGGAAAATTATTGTGGACTTCAACTAAATATGATTTATTTTGCAAATTACTGCATTGTATACAACTTCTAAGAACACATCGATTGCATAATAGTAGGTCACTTTACACTGTTATGGGTGCTACACTTACAGAATGATAAGTAAAACAAAGCTTTGTACTCAGATGCTTTACTATTTCATTTTCCTTTGCATTGCCAGAATATGTTTCCAGACAATCCTTCTAAAAAATAAATCCAAAAAACAAAATTCATCCTTCCTCTCCTTTGGTTTTTTTAAACATCCACCCTGTTTAATACCTTTCAATGATTCCCAATGTCTTAAATGTATTAATTTTGTGGTAAGGAAATAAAAAGCAAAGGAGCAATAGGGATGATCCAAGAATTGCTTAAAGTAAACAATCACACTCTTGAAACGCAAATTATGCCATGCAAGTAATCTGAATCACATGGAGCTCCCACACACTCGGTCCCCACAGAGCTGGGTTCTATTCACCAGCCAGCACAGGGTGCAAGTAATTAAGTGGCCTGTGCTATGTGAACTACTCACAGGGCCCACTAGTTTCTGGTACCTGGAAGCACTGCTGATGTGCTTATTAACAATGTAGTAAAGAATTCAAGGCAGTCTTCCATCCCTTAGGGAAGGCTGAAAAGTGTCACATGAGCACGGTATTAAATTACAAATTATCCTCATGAACCAAAACCAAACCCGCTGCCACCAAGATGGTTCTGACTCACAGAGACCCTACAGTAATATAACCAAACCCAGTGCTGCTGAGTCAATTCTGACTCACAGCAACCCTATAATACAAGAGAGCAGAAATGCTCCAGCGAGTTTCCAAGGAACACCTGGCAAATTTGAACTGTCAACCTTCTGGTTAGCGGATGTTGTACTTAGCCACTACACCACCAGGGTTTCCTACAGAAAGCAATTTAACGAGTCAAGCTTTGTTTCCCATTACGTGCTACAACACCGATGAACCTTGACATTATCCTTAATGGAAAAAAAAAAAATTAAACTCACTGCTCCCGAGTCAATTCTGACTCACAGTGACCTTGTAGGACAGAGTGGAACTGCTCCACACGGTTTTCAAGGACTGACTATGGATTTCAGTTGCTACAGTTTGGTTAGCACCTTAACCCCTGTGCACCAGTCACAAAAGACCATGTTGTATGGTTCCTGTTACATAAAATAAACGGAACAGGGAAATCCATAGAGACAGAGAGTCAAATATGGTTGGCAGGGGTAAAGGATATGGAAAGACTATCCAATGTGTACAGGGTTCCTTCAAGAGGCATTGAAAGTTTTGGAAGATTAGACTGTGGTGATGGTTGCACATCCCTATGAACATATTAAAAGACACTGAACTGCAAGTTGATAAATTTCATGGCATGTAAGATATATCTTCATAAAGTTGCTAAAAAACTAAACTAAAAATTGAAAACTGACTTCCTCACTTGCACTAGCCACACTGCCAAGTATTTACAGCCACATGTGGCTAAGCGGCTAACATACTGGACAGAGCAGATACATAACATCCAACCATTACGGGAAGTTCCACTGGACAGCCCTCCTTCAGAGCATTAAGAGGCATGATAGCAATAAAGAGGACCTGACAACAAAGCTAAATTACTAACGACCAATGAAGCAACAGAAACCCTGGTGGTATAGTACTAAACAAAAAGTCAGCAGTTCAAGTCTAACAGGTGCCCCTTGGAAACTCTACAGGGCAGCTCTGCTCTGTCCTACAGGGTCATTATAAGTCAAAATCAACTCAGTGGCAATGTTTTTTTGTTTGTTTTGTTTTTTTAACGAAGCAATATTCATCCCACAGTAACTAAGCTAGACTGCATCTGCAACAAATATGGTTGAAGACCAGGACACAGTCAAATGCTACATCTAGGAATCATTTTGCTCTCCTACCCAAGTGTAAACAAAGCAAGGCAGAGGAAAAAAGAAACAAAACAATGCCCAGATTCCTCCTAAACCCACTGCCATCGCATGGATTCCAGTTCACAGTGACCCTACAGGACACAGTACAATTGTTCCCATAGAGTTTTCAAGGCTGTAAATCATTTTGAGAGCAGACTGTCACATCCTTCTCCCACAGAGTGACTGCTGGCTTTGAACCACTGGTCTTGCACTTAGCAGGCAAGCTATTAACCACTGTGCCACTAGGGCTCCTTAAAACTCCTTCTAGATCCTCCTGAGTCTGTGAAAGATTATAATATGGTCTCAAAGTTAGGGCATTAATTAGCACAACATTCAACTATCAAGCCTGTGCCACTGCCTCGAAGAAGAGAATTCATGATTCACATCCAAGAACTGGTAGGTAAAGAAATGGAGAGTTAAAGGTAAGTACACAGAATCTGGCGTAGTTTATTAATTTCACAGTTAGGCAAAGACAGCCTAACGCATTTTAAAGAAATTCCCTTTATGTAATGTTGTTCAAATATAAGTGCCTGCAATGACCTATGCATAACTTACTATGATGTTCCTAGGGTCATTTTGAAAGCAATGGGTTTGATTTTGGTCTATGGTCATCTTCAAAGTTAAGACTGTGAATCACACATATTTTCATTTTGTAGTGTAACACTATTTTTGTGTGTTTATTTTATACTGTCATCTAGTGGCAATATGATGTAACGCAGTTTACCAACTGCTCTGCTCTGCAAACCTAAAGGGATTTTTAAGGACTCCACTTGAACACAATAGGATGACAGAATAACTGTGATTTTAAAAAGTCTGAGGAAGTTGTATGTGTGACTGGAGGAATACCCAAAGATCCTAATAAATAAAGTTCAGTTGTTTCAGATGTAATTCTGTCACTGAGCAATTCATTCTTCTGCAGTTTCTGCCACTCATAAGCTGTATATGACCTTGGACAAGTGTTCAACGCACATTAGCTACCAGATTGAGATTCCCCTATTAAAATACAAATACAAAAGGAAGGGCTAACACTCTACTCTCAGTTTATTTATTGCTTTTCAAGTTGACAGCTATCTTAAAAAGTAAGAATCTTCAAAAAGAGACAAAAAACATGTTCAGGTTTAAGGGAATTAGAGTGGTAAGAAATCAAAAGCCAACTTTTTCTTACTTAACAATTACCCCTAACGCTAATTCCATATTAGATGTATGTGGACAAGTCTACAAATCTAATCACTCTGACTAAATATACTCCCAATTCAGTAAATCAGTTTTCTTTTTCCAATCTACTGACAGAAAAGATTAAAATGTCATGCCATTAGAACTTTAATTTTATTATATAAGCTTCAGTAACTTACACATACATTAACAGCCATTTAATTAAGTTTATAAGATAAATGATTCTGAAAACCCTTTTTAAAAACATCTACATAATGCCAAAATATGCAAACTAAATAACTTTTCAAAAATTCACACTGGTAGAAATCTAGGTCATACACAATGAAGATTTCCAATTTGCCATCTGCTAATGACTGAATATCTGGATTCTAACTTGGTCATACCACCTCCCTTACTCACGCTGGCCCCAAGATTGCTCATCTAGTTCAACATCTTGTTCTAATTTCACTGTCAAATCCTTCAGCCTATGCCCTAACAGAGCCTAGCTCTTGGCTTTGAAAATGAACCCTGCTGTCACCTACAATCCTACAATGTACACACAGATGTGTTCCATACAAGTTATAGAAGCATTGGTAACTAACATGGACAGAAATAGCTTCTATGGAGCTTCAATTAGGTCAATTATAGACAGGATGTACACACCACCCTCTAAAGACGCCTTGCTGTTTTCCAGAGCTGTTTCAACAAAGAAAGTGAGATGCTTTTTTTTTCCCTCTTCATCACTAAACTGACTCCAATCACATGACCCACACTTGACCAAATGTACTGCCAGTTCCTGAGCTATCCCTAAAGGACAGAAAAGTTAAGTAATTTTCAAAGGGGACAGGTAACTTAAGCTAGAAAAGGGACTTTGGGTGGACATGACTAGTTTTGATCTTTAACCTTTTTGGCTCTACAAGATCGGGGACTGGCCAAAACAGGTGTTCTGAAGCCCTACCTAAAGCCCTGAGCAACACAGGGCAAGAAACAAATTTTGGTGCTACTGGGTAATGCTGCTGTTTTCTACTGTTTAACATATGGTTCACCTATCTTTTACACAAGTATGAGACAGGTTATCAGACAACTAAGGTCTGTTACTGAAAACAGTAACATTAAGATTAATAGCACCAGCTGAACAGATGAATTCAGACTCTTGCTTTGATTTCCAGGCCTCAAGCACAGTAGCCCGAAAAAAAAAAGACCCAAAGGGAGGAGCAATGTCCCATATGTACCATATAGATAAAGTGATCACCACAGACTATAAATATTTACAAACAGCTTTGCAATACCATTAACCTAACAGGAGGTGACATATCAAATCCACAGATTTGCATTTGTGGAACTAGTAAATGCTGAAATATTTTAGATGTCTATGACTCAAAATAGGTTATACTCAAGAGTGTTAGGAGGCCAGTGAATTAAGAAGGAATATACTTACATCACTTGAAGAGACTGTTCCTGTTTCAACAGCAACACCGCTACCACGCAGTTTCTATTACAAAATAAATAACTTATTACTTAGTTTTGCTTTTAATTGTATCCTAATTTATCAGCATAGGACAGACAGCTAAGCTAATTCATAATCATTTTCTAATTCTACATAAGAGTCTATCATCAATGCACAAATAGCATGGGGATGACACAAGACTCTTCTAAATATTATTATAACCTTCCAGGTATTGCCTCCATCAATAAAATACTAAAAATTGTACCAATACTAAAACTAAATACTAGCACCACCTAAATTTCATAAGTGAAGCAAGTTAAAACTGCCACATCTCAGGATTTACTTACTGAATCATTTTTCTAATAAGACAACTGCCTTAAGCTGAACTATCAATATTCCATGATCTACACAACTATATTCTGTGACAAACCTTTTGAAATAGGTGTCCAACAATGGGAGATACTCTACAGTATTAAAATTAAGCTACCTATAGCACTGCTAACAAGGTACAAAGAAAATCAAAAATCTCAAATGCTATAAAGAAATAACAAAGAAATTGTAATGTAGAAAGCGAAAGGCAGAAAGTGCACAAGAAAAGTGGCAATGAATTTCTTACAGAAAATTGTTATTTTATTCAATAAATACTGTCCACTGACTGTAAGACTTTGGCTTTTATAACCCAAGTGCAATTTTATAAACTACCAAACCGAATCGCCAAACCTGTTGCCACTGAGTCTATTCTGGCTTACAGCAACCCTACAGGACAGAGTAAAACTGCCCCACAGGGTTTCAAAGGAACACCTGGCAGATTTCAATTGCCAACCATTTGGTTAGCAGCTGCAGCACTTAACCATTTCACCACCAGGGTTTCCAAACTACCAAAAAGGCTCCTAGATGTCACATAAAAAAAAAAAAAGCACTAAGGTGACCATCAACAGAGAATGGATAAACAAATTCAGATGTATTTACACAATGGAACACTATGCAACGATAAAGAACAACAATGATTTTATAAAACACCTCATGACCTGGAATCATCTGGAAGACATTACGCTGAATGAAATCAGTAGCTGCAAAAGGACCAATACTGTATGAGACCACTTTTATAGGGACTTAAGAAAAGGCTCATGCACAGAAGAAAATAATCTTTGATGGCTAGTAAGGTGGGGAAGAAGGGAGAGGGTTGTTCACAGATTAGACAGTCGATAAGAATTCAGTTAGGTGAAGGAAGTGACAGCATGCAGTAGAAGGGAGGTCAGCGCTACTGGAGTACACGATATGCTAGAAGGTTTTCTGAATATAATCCAACAGTCCAAAAGACTGAACAGCAGAGACAAGGGTCTCGGGATCATGGTTTCAATGGCTGATGTCAATTGGTATAACTAGCTTTTTTCTAAGAAACTGTTCTGCATCCTGTATTTGTGAGTGGTGCCTGGGATCTTAAAAGCCAGCAAGCTGCCATCTAAGGAGTATCAGTTGGTCTCAATCTACCTGGAGCAGATGAAAACCAAGAACATCAAAGACATGAGAAAAACATGAGCCCAGGAATCAGAAGTGTCTATACAACTGGGAGACTACACCAGCATGAGACGTGAACTAGATGGTTCCTGGCCACCACCAAAAACTGTCCTAATAAGAAATACAATGTAGAGTCCCTGATGAAGCATGATGAAAATGGAAGTGAAGATCTAGAACTCTATTAAAAAAACAGAATTTGTGGTCCGACATCCTGGAGGGTCCCCAAAGAATACGGTCCCTGGACTTGGGGTTAGCCCAGAGCTGAAACCAGTGCTGAAGCAAACTTTTCATAAAAAGATTGGACTGAACCATGAGACAGAATGATGCAGATGGTGTATGTACTTCTTGGTTTAACGTATATATAAGGCTGTCCCACTGGTTCTTCTTTAGAGGAGAGGGGGAAGGTGGACAGGAAGGGACAAGTGTTGACTGAGCAGACACTGGAAGTATAGAGTGAAAAGGAGGAGTGTGCTAAAACAGGGTGAGCAGAGCAGACAGAGTTGCATAGAGACATGTTTTAGAGGTTTTATACGGCAAAGTGATTTGGATTATAAATTTCAGTTAACAACACTGTAAAAAAAAAAAAATGAAAGAACTTTCCATTCACTTGGACTCTTGAAACTTTATTTCTACTAGAATCATGACATTGTGGTCCTTCTTATGAGGGTGAAACTTTAGAGAAAAAAGAGGACTTTCAGACACAGTACCATCACAGGACATGTAAGCAAAGTAGTAAATGAAATCCCAAGTAATTCTATCTTGATGTTCTTTATATAAGTGCTGTGTAATGTAATCCTAGTAAAATGCTCCAGAAGGAGTGTCTACCCACAGTAAGGGAGGAAGTCCTAGTCACAGCCAAGCAGACACAGTGGTCAGACTCTGGAAGCAGAGCCAAACCTTCTGTGGAATACCCTGTAAAAGTAGTCCTGAAGCAGAAGAACTGCAAAGCAAAAATACCACATCGAAACTCATAAAGCCAAAGATTCAGTGATTAAGAACACATTCAAAACACAGAAACCCTTTAATAACAGTTATCTAAAACCAAGAAACAAAAATGTTTTAACACTGAAACATTTGCTTTCAGTAGTGACATTTTCCCCAGCTGCTGGACACAGTTACAGCCACAGCTAGAAGTGACAAATCATCTGTGGGGCACAACACAAATGCTATGCCTGTGAGGGGAAGTCTAAAGTGAAATTGTCATGGGCTGAACTGTGTCCCCCAAAACTCTGTGCAGCAATTTGGCTAGCCCAGGACTCCAGGTATTATGCGATGTTCCTACACGCTGTAAATGCTGCCTCAGTGACGTCAGTGACATCAGTGACAGAGGATAGACAGTGGTTGTGATGGTAAGGAAAGACTCAAAGGTATAAAGACTGCATTGCACCTTGAGGCAATCTCTTGAGATACAAAATACAGAAGCTAGCAGAGACAGTTGGGGGACCTCAGACCACCTACAAGCAGTGCTGCAAGCAGATGCTACGCTTTGGAAAGAACCAGGGACCCTGTGCCTCAGAAGCTTCCAGTTCAGGAGAAAACTGATGCCAAGGACCTTCTTCCAGAGCCATCAGACAAAGACTTGTCCTGGAGCTGATGCCCTGAATTTGGACTTGTAGCCTAATGGACTGTGACAGAAAAAAATTTATCCTTTAAAACCATCCACTTGTGGTATTTCTGTTATAGCAGCACTAGATGACTTAGAGAGAAACCACCAAAAATGTTAATGGTAAAATACAGTATGCATTCTTTCCTATCAATTTTCATTTTATGAATGCAGTTACAAAAGGCCCTCAGTACCAATATACAATGTGTCACTATTAAAGCCAAATGTAGTTTGTTTAAGGGGAGAACTCATTTCAAAAAAGCAAAAAAAGTCGGGGGGAGGGGAAGCAGTATACCTATTTAAGCATTCTCGTCCTGCTGACATACAAACTTAAAACTCTCATTTTTGAACATCTATTTCTCATGTTCTAAACATCTTTTAAAAAATCTCATGAATTCAGTAAAATCTGCTTATTTGTTGCTCTTCTAAAAATACATAAAATAAAGCTCAAAAATATGTTTAAATCAATGCTACAGGTATGAAAAAATTGTGTATTTCATTTTGTCTCTGATATATTCTATCCAAATACCGCTCCCCTGCTAAAAATTAAAAAAAAAAAAATTAATGGTAAGACAAAACTAAATCTAATAAGCCAAATGTTGTGGCATCTCTCTCTTACACCTCAAATTAAAACCTACTAAAACAATAAAGTCACCTAAAACCTAAACTACAGCTTTTAAAAACTTTATTTCAAACAGACGTTTATTTGTAAACTAACACTGACAACTTAATGATTATCAATATTATTTCTCCTGGCCCCACTGCTCCATTTTGCCACATTGTGACCCACCCCCAACACCAAAATCTCCTTCTCTCTATCTTTCTTCTCTAGAGTACACCTCCCCACCCTCCTTTACTTCAGTATTTTCTGAAGATCATTTCCACCAAGTCTCCCTTTTACCATCAAATACTTAAAAACTAGAAACACAAACAAAAGAGACACATTCCATAGATCCTGAGTGAGTCCCCTCTCTTCTGCCCTATCCTAGAGAATCATGAGAATCACGAAGACAAACACACAAAACTTGCCACTTTACCAGTCATTAAACAATCAAACTATTTGTCTCCATGGAGAAGTAGAACTCAAGAAGTCCAAAAGCAACCAAGACTACCAGTATACAGGTTTTCTTTCACTTTAGGCTCTAAATGTTCAATCCCAAAATGATATGGTCAAATCACTGAATATTAATCCCTAAGAGAAAGAGTTGTTTTATAGGTACACCTGAAGCCTGGGACTGCTTCCTGGCCAGGACAAGTCGATGCAATAATAATCACCGGTGGGCAGTCCACAGCTCACAACACCCCTGGCAATACCTAGGGCCAGGGTGTTTACTGGTATAACTGGACAGACAACCTCGCCTGGTTATGGGACCACAGGGGATAACAGACCCCATCAGACACCTTCAGAAGCTCTCCCAAAACCAAGATGTCTTGCACCAATCTTGGTGGTCCACAATCCTGAGGCTGGCTACAAGCTCAGGCTAGGAATCTCTCAGCTACTCTAGCCTGCACTCTTTCCTTACCACAGTTTCTTTGGTCTCCATTAAAAGACTTACATTAGTGTGCTCTTTGGAGTTCCATAAGTCCTTTTCAGTGTTCCAACCTGTGTGATAGTGACAGCCACACAGAATGAAGACACTGCCTGGCCACTGAAGAGTGTGAATGGGAAGTTCCCATGCAGTAGAAAAGACAGAAAGGTTTGAATTGAGGTCAAAGAGAGAAAAGTGAAGCATGCTACCAAGGTAGGAGCAGTTTCATTTATTCATCAAGTTAAAAACAGCATTAACTTTTTTATCATTTGATGTACTTGCCATGAATAGCTCATAAGAACATGGATATTATATTCCTCTCAAAGGCACCGAAAGAAATTTCTTTTACCTGTGAGCTCAGCTGAGTTTTTATCCAGTTGAAATAGTAATTTAGGTCACTGCCTTCCATCAATTCTTTTCCCCATGCTGCTAATTTGGCAATGATTCTTGCTGCCTAAAAACAAGTAAGCAATCCATTTGAAGACTGTATTGATTCAAAGATCATATTATATCCCTTAAAAACCAAGACTCACAACCATTTTGCTCCATGACTTCTGTAACTTTCACCTCCTCCAAAAATAGTAATTCATATTCTATTTTAAATATATTTGAACGTAAATACATGCAGATATACATATTCAAAATGCATTTTTAAACATTTCAATTAAAAAGAATCAGAATTAGTTGTTTCAACAATTCCATAACTTTTTTAATACTATTTTATGTTTCAAAAGGACGACTAGGGTTCATTTTAGTACCAGCAAAAGCCAGAAGAACAAAAAAAGAACAACAACTTTCTTAGGGGGCAGACATTCACCAAATCAGTTGCCACACACAGTTCTGAGAAATCTCTACAACAGTCTCCTAGCTACTCTAAGTCCTTCCAGGCTCCTTGTGAGTTCTCATCCTTACCTCAGTATAACACATACTTTGGTATTAGACAGCCACCTCTCACTACATATGCAAATACCCTTCCTCCCTATTGAAAGATTTCCTTCAAGCTATCATTATTGTTTTTATTAAGCAGGCAATATAAACACTAATTCTCCACACAGAAATCCTAATTTAATAAGGATTCTTTCAGTATCCTCTGAAAGCAAGTCATTGTTCTAAAACCCCAATTTCTCAGAAGTAATTAAGCCCAGCAGAATGCAAGGCTGTGGCAGTGGACTGGTATTTTTTCTGCCATCTGAATACAATCCAGCCAGGCTGACAGAGGCACATGCCCAAGCCCACTGTGGCAGATACTCACGTCGGGCGGGTCTACTTGGAAGTGACAATGTGGAACGTCATCAGGGGCACCTGAGTTGTGACACACCAATGATTTCACAGACTCAGCTAAGTGAATTTAAAGAACGTATACTACCTCGACTTAACAGCTCCAAAGGAAGCAAGGACTGAAATGACATCATGTAAGTACAAGGACAAGGAAAAGTAGAAAGAAACCTGACACGCCTACTTCCAGCATAAGCCCTTCATCAGTACAAGGTAAACATGACAAGCTGACCCTAACAATTTGAAAGAGTAGTAAGAGATAACTGAAATCCCCAAGAAGCTAAAACATAGAGTTGGTAGCAAAACTGATTATTGAGGAGGAAAGGTAGAATCATTGCTTAGGAGACAGTGCGTTTCTATAAGGGTGATGGAAAAATCTGGAAGCCAGCCAGCCAAGTGCCATCGAATCACAGACAGTGATAACAGTTGTACAACAAGATAAAGGTAATTAATGTCACTGAATTGTACATACAAAAATGTTGAAATAGCAAATGTTTTCTCATACATATTTCTATGAAAATGAAAACCAATAGCCACCTTAAAAAAGATGAACTTTCGTTAAGTGTCTACTTATTCTTTAATATGTACGTCGATTACTCCAAGAGCATGGCTCCCAGACAGCCTTATTGATCAGTGCTGAAATTACACCTGAGGTTCACTCGTCAGTCAAAGATTAAGCAGGATCATCAAACAAAATGAGACCAAGGACAAGAAGGCAGGAAGGGATAAGAAAACTGGCAATGAGGAACTCAAGATCAAGAGTGGGACAGTGTTAACGTCATGGTGTTGGCAATTAGTGCCAAAAATCAGTATATGTATTGTTTGATGTGAAACTAGCCTGCTCTGTAAACCTGTGCTGAAAGTACAATTTTATATGCAAACATATGTCATTCATATGCAAAAACATCAAAATAAGCAAGAAATTTAAAACCAGATATCCAGAAAGGGAAAATAATCCTATACAATTTGAAAGAGAACATGTATTACTGAATTCTAAAAACTATTCTTTAAACTACAGTTAATTTAACAAATCCTCCTTTTTCCTTTCTTTCTAAATGTTTTATAATGCACACTGGAACATAAATGAGTGTGTTATAAAACACACTGGTACATAAATGAGTGCAGGAAGAGTGAGAAGGTGGAGAGTTGTGAGTGCATGCTTGCTAATGCCTCACCAGCACTGGTTTTTAGCATAAAAACCAACAGGCAGCTACTGGAAAGAGCAGCCTCGAAGCTGCTGACCTGGAGCTCACTCTGCATTGAGAACAGAAAAAGTGCCTGTACCAAAGTATGTTTTCTTAACTCTCTTCTCAAACATTCTCCCAGCTCCATAAAAGATTTCTCAGTGTTAGGGTTTCCAAAGACAGTCCTTCAGGCTAAATTTAAAATGGTAGTATATTTAAGATATTTAAAAAGTGATTAATTAATTAATTGTACACAATAGATGCTTCCAAGTAAATTTTAATTTCCACATAGCAAATCGTGCTTAACCCTATCAGAGACAATCTAAGGCTTTTGTACATGTGAATTTACCAAAGCATTTTTAGGCTAATGAATTCATCAGATAGTCTAACTTAACTATATCAGAATAATTTTGTCTCCTTCTGACACCTCAATATCATCACATTACTAAACAACAACAAGGAAACACTATTTTTAAAAATAAATGTGGCAGCAGTTACTTCTCTGGGAATTGTACGGTTCCATTATTGTCACGTCCATTCTGACTCATAATGACCCTACAGGACAGAAGAAAACTGCCCCATGGGGTTTCAAGGAGTGGCCAATGGATTCAAACTGCCAATCTTCTAGTTAGCAGTCATAACTCTTAACCACTACACGGAGGTAACTTAGCCATAGATGCCCCAGGCTTGTTTCTTCCATAAGTTAGAAATGTGATCAATTCAAAATTTACCATATGAACAGTAAAGAGATCCTGGCGATTCAACATTGGCAGAAAATAGGACCACGCAGTGTTTTTGCTCCGTTTTGCATAATCAAAGAAAATGCTCACCCGCTGGTGATTTTCCTAAAAAAGAAAAACGGCAACACTTATCAGAATGATTTCACTAAAAAATGTTAACAACTGTGCATTGCTTCTCAATTTTTCATTTTAAATCCCACTTAAGTCAGCATGAGGTTTTGGGGTTTTTTTTCCCCAGTGTATATGACTTCCTTCTGTTACCACTATTATGGAGTAGATATTTTAAATCCACCTGTGATAATTTGATGGTCTTAAATCAAGACAGGCTAGAAAACCCAGCCCTGCAAAGCACTGGACTGTGCATGACCTCTTCTAGGCCTGTATTTCTAACTGTGTGTCTCAGTACAGTTGTGTTGATGGAAGGTGAGCACCCTGACTTCACACAATGAAATTACAAGGGGCAGAAGCACCACAAATAAACTCTTGATGAAAGGATCAGCAAGTCACCTCAAATTACTTACAAACAGGCAAGGGAAGCAGGGTATGAGAAAAACACCAGGTGTGCACGGTTACTCCTAGCAATCATGACAGAAAAATCAGGGGCAAACAAAGGCAGCAAAAAACAGCATACCACACAAGCAGCTGGACAAAGGAGTTGAGGAACAGTGAATTCTCTGAAATCATGCAAACTTCACCTTTCACTCAAATTTTCTCTGCACATAAATGGCTGAAATCTACTTCTTGGTTCATTACAAGAGTATTATTTGCTAAATGCAGTATTTGCTAAAAGCTCAAATAACCACACAAATAATAACTGTATCATTTTTAAATCAAAATGTAATTCTTATAGTTACCTACTTGAGGAAAAGACTACCATCTACTTAAGTAATGAACAGTTAAAATATTACAACAATAATTATGATAAAGGCTTAATCAAAGGAAACAAAATTCAGGGAGGTCATCATAACTCCATAGATGGATTATTTCCAAAGTGAAAACTGTATTTCTCATTGTAATATAAATGCACAAAGTATCCCATATATAAAAAGTTCAAAAGCCATTTTACAAAATATTTTATATAAATTTAAAACTTATCTTTAGAACTAGGTCTTTGGTGATTACCACTCCTTGTGAAGACAGCTATGGATAAAATACTTTCAGCCACATTCTCCCAAGCATCCAGGTTTCACACCTCTAAGAGAGTGACATGAATAAAGCCCTAATAGTCAGAGGAAGTAGGAAACCATAGTGGTGTAGTAGTTAATTACTACATCTGTTAACCAGAAGGCTGGCAGTCGGAATCCACTAAGCACTCCAAGAAGCACTTCTACTCTGTCCTGCAAGGGTTGCTATGAGTCAGAATTGATTCAACAGCATTGGCTTTTAGTTAGAGAAACTTAAGAACTACTGTTGGTACCCAAGCACAGAAAACAATACTTAAAATCATGTACTGAAAAGTAAACACATGAAGAAAAATAAGCAAATCTGTCCAAAAATACTCTGTTCAGAAATAAGAATGAAATAGCTGGATTTTAAAAAGTGAAAAAAATTAAAATCACAGTACTTTCTTACATAGTACAAAGAATCACATGGTAAAGATATATACAAATTTCTAGTAAACTCAAATCAAGCTCACTGATGGCAACCCAATTTATGAATTAAACCAACTGTTAAAATATACTGCATTGATAATGGCAGCTACCTAACTCTGACTCTTTCCACACATTCTCCACTGACAATACAGGTCAGTAACAGGAAGAAGACAAAGAATGGAAACTTCCAATTATCTGCAAATAGAGAAAATAAAACACTGTATCCCAGCAAAGCTCTCTCTCATGTCCCCAACTCAAGCTTCTGTGGTCAACAAAGTCAAACTAGAAAATGTTCATGGAGAGAAGCATATGGCCCAGGAAGAGTCCTAAATGGATCTGTAATAAGCACCAGAAAATAAAGTAAGTCCAAAGTGTGAAAGAACAGACAAAGATTCCTGGTAGATTAGGATACTGACAATGGGGAACAAGATGCAGTCTTGAGAAAAAAAGGTAAAAAAGAGTGAGAAGTATTTTTTGGAGTTTAGATGGTAAAGGGGGAAAAAAAAAAAAAAAAGGTGGAAATTTAGGAGCCTCCAAAGCAAAAGAGAACCAAAAATATCAAAGGGAAGAGTCATCCATTTGAGAAACTGCACCTCACTAGAAAAACAAGAGGATGCTCCTGGGTGGTGAATCTTGACTCATGACATGAACAGAGAGAAGCCAACTAAGAAGGTACTGTACAAAGAAAAGATAATATCCAAATCAAAATATCTTAGCTGATTAATTTTCCCTCAAAAAAAAAGCAGCAAAAGAAAACTGTAATACTCCAAACTGAATTAAATGTCTTCAAACACACATTCAAGAAAAGTAAAAAAAACTCTCCTTGAGGAATAGTGTGCTGTCACTGGGTGGGGAGAGCAGTGGAAACTGTATATGGGGGGGCATGTAAATTTATATGGGAATGTACATTTTCACTCAGTCATAATAAAAAAAAAACCTCTCCTTGAATCAAACATTCAAAAACAAAACAGAGAAAATGTCCCCAAAATAGGAAAAAATAAAGAGCTGATTGAACCCACAAATGAAAGAACAAAATAGTCTCAAAAAATTAAGACTAAATAAATTACAAGGTACCCAAGACAGAATAGACTCAAAAGCATCTCAAAGAATTTTGAACCACGCATTCTGAATTTGCCTCACTGTCCTTTAGTTACGAAGGCTATAAAACAAAAATTAAAATGCAAAATTTAAAGAATACCACACCCAGAAACCTTCCTTGGAGAATCTACAATCAAAAGACTCCTGGGAAAACTCAAGCAAAAAGATCAACGGTGAAAATGTGATATAATAAAACAAAGTGGAGGACACGTACAGAAGCAGTAATACATAAAAGTATATACCATATTCCGACAAAGTAAGAAAATAAAAATACCAAACTAAAAGGCAAAACAAAAGGAAAACAATAAAGTACAATAATCCCACTGAAAGTCAGAAGCCAAAAATACCATTAAAAACTGACAAACCAAACTACTGATGAATAAAGAAGGGAGTCATTAAAACCATATAATTACAAAAATAACCAACAGAGGGAAAGAAAAATAGAAACCTTCCTAAAAGTCAAAGAAATTTTTAAAAAATAAAGGTGTACGGAAAAAACACCACATACAGAATGAAACAGTAAATTTAACATAAAACACATAGTAATGGGCAAAGTCATTGAATTGTATGGATTGTAACAAATTACACATACCACTGTAAATAATGGGAATTTCAGAACACTTAACTGTGCTCATGCAGAGCCTGCACATAGACAAAGAAGCAGCTATTCAACCAGAACAAGGGGATACCGACTAGTTTAAAATCAGAAAAGTATGGGCTAGGGTTGTATCCTTTCACCATAGTCATTCAACATGCATGCTGTGCAAATAACCCAAGAAGCTGGACTGTAAGAAAAACATGTGATACCAAGACTGAAAGAAGACTAATTAACCACCTATGATATGCAGACAACACAAGCTTGCTTGCTGAAATCAAAGACTTAAAGCATTTACTGATAAAGATCAAAGACTATAGCCTTCAGTATGGATTATCCTTCAACATGAAGAAAACAATAATCTTTACAACTGGACTGAAAGCAACATCATAAAAGTTGGACAATGAATAAGGAAGACTGAAGAAGAATTTATGCCTTTGAGTTATGGTACCGGTGAAGAATAATGAACATACCACTGACTGCCAGAAGAACAAACTATTCTGTCTTGGAAGAAATACAGCCAGAATTCTCTTTAGAACCCAGGCAACTTTACCTCATATAATCTGGACCTGTAATCAGGAGGGATCAATCCCTGTAGTAGGGATTGGTAAAGTAGAGGGTAAGAATAAAAGAGGAAGGCTCTCAATGAGATGGACTGACACAGCGGCTGCCACAAGTGGCACAAACACCACAGTGACTGTGAGGATGGCACCACATTGGGCAGTGTTTCCATCTGCTGGTACGTATGGTCGATATAAATTAAAGCCAACTCAATGGCACCTGACAATAATACAATATACCCCGCATGACAGAGTTAAAACCAAACATCTTCCAAACGTGAGAGGCTTAATTCACCTATTAAAAGAAAAGGGTGTTCAAACCAACCACAAAACAAGACATATTCTGTACTGTGTACTAGAGAAACACCTCAGACACGATTCATAGACAAAAATGTGTGACCAAAGATATATAAGCAAGTGGAAAGCAAGGACTGCTATTCTGATGTTAAAATGGAACTTAAGCCAAAATGCACTAAGTGTGACAAGAAGGACACTTTAAATTTAAATGCCACAATTCACAATGTCAACACAACAGTAATGAATAGCTATATGCATCAAGTAATACAGCATCTACATTTCCAAACAGAAACTACACACAATGCTAGAGTGAATAAAAACATTTATGAGGAGATTGTAATATACTCTTTCAATATGAGAGATCAAGTAGACAAAAAACATAGAGGATCTAAACAGTATAATCAATAAGGTAGATCTTCCAGATACACACACATAACTTTACATGCTGTAAGAGAAGATACATCTTCTTATCAAGCACCCATGGTACATTTTTTTAAAAGTACATCATATTAGTTAACAAAGTATCCATAAAAACCATAATGTAGAAATGTTACATTTTAAACAATGCAACAAAGTTAGAAAGTAATAACAAAATTTTTTAATGTACCTCTATCTGAAATTTAACTTTTAAACAAGTCTTTATTGAAAGGGAAAATGCAAACAGAACTACTGAAATTGTAAAAAATAATGATACTAAAATCACTACACATTAGAATTTAAGGGTTATATTCAAAACAGTAGTCAAAGGAAAATTCATGCCCTCACACACTTTTAGCCTTGTAAATAAAAGAACAGAAATTAAAAATCACTAATTCAAAATGCTAGCAAAAGAACAAAGTAAATGACAAAAGCACATAAAGAATAATAAAATAAAGACAAAGCAGAAAACAAGGTAACAAACAGAGAAACTATAGATAGAATTAGTATCAAAATCCTGTTTATTTGAAGAGTTAATAAAATAGAGGAGACAACAAAACTAGTTAACTCAATCAAGGAGAGGAAAAAAGAGCCAAGCCAGAAAAAAGAGAGAAGGCCCAAATACACAAACAAGAAACGGCCCAAAATGGTGTCTTTGTTACAGCAGTCCTAAGTAACACAGCACAGGCTTCTAGCCTCCAAAACTGTGAAATAATAAATTACGCCCATTTGTGATGTTTTTATCATAGCAGCACTAACTAAAATAGCAAGGATGCCCAAAATCTATCTTGGTTACCATTTAACATTGTACTAAAGGTGCAGCCAATACAAACAGAAAAGAATTAATCAGACACATAAAAATTGAGAAGAAAGTAAAACCATTTATTTGTAGACTATACATTTAAGAAAGAAAAGGAAAATCCATCAAAATTATTTCAAACAAATTCAATAAGGTATTAGACTATAAAATTAATAAACAAAGAGCAACAGCTTTGTGTACACAGACCACTTCAAAGATATAATGGAAGAAGCCTCATTTATGATAGTAATAAACACTGTAAAATACTTAGGCATAAATTTACCAAGAAATATGCAAAATCTTTAGGAAGGAAAAATTAAAACACAAACATACTTAAACAAAAGGAAAGACATTCTGTGTTCTTGAATAGGAAAGTTTATTACCGTCATATTCTTCCCTGAGTTAATTTAAAAAAATTAACAAAATCTTAGTTATAATGACAACAAATTCATGCACCCAGACAGGTGGATGCTCAATTTCATACAAAAAAACATACATAGAATAGTTACAAAAATACTGAGAAGAAAGGCAGTAAAAAGCTACAGAGGGCCTCCACAATGAAAAGTGTGTGTGCAAGTCCAGAAATGAGCCCAGTTTTATATGGAAATTCATGTTACAGCTGGCATTCCAAATCACTGGGACAAAGACTGGCTTTTTAATAAGCAGTGCTAGGACACTAAGTCAGAATGGACTCAACAGAATGTAACAACAAGAATCCACCACCCACTGCCTTCGAGTTGGGTCTGACTTACAGAGCTATCCTAGAGATCAGAAGAGAGCTTCCCCAGAGAGTTTCCAAGGAGCACCTAGTGGATGTGAACTGCCACCCTGCTGGTTAGCAGACATAGACACAACAAGAATAGCACAACTGAAGGGTCATTTAGACACATACACCATACACAAGAATCAACTCCAACTGGATTAAATATCTAAATGTAAAAAATGGAACTGTACAAGAAGAAAACATGAGTAAGTTCCATCATAACCTAGCTGTATGGAAAAACTAAGAACCCCAGTATACAGTGGTTAAGCGTTCAGCTAACAGAAAGGCCAGGGCTTCAAATACACAAGCCACTTCAAGAGGGAAAAGACGTGACAACTTGCTCCCATAAAGATAGCAAGAAGTTCCCGATGGAGCTGCGAAACGTGGGGTGTAAAACTCGAACTCTAGTTAAAAGCTCACACATGACGGTCTCACAAACTGGAGTATCCCTGGAAGACTTGGCCCTCGCATTCTTGTTCACCTAAAACTGAAACCATTCCCAAAGCCAATTCTTCAAAGACTAAACTAGTCTGTAAGACACGAAATGATACTGGTGAAGAGTGTGCTTTTCAGCTTAAGTAAATACTGGAGGCTAACTGGGCAGCTCCTGCCTGGAGGTAAAACGAGAAGGCAGAGGGCGACAGGAGCTGGTTAAAAGGACACGGGAAATTCGGGGTGGAGGGGAAAGAATGTGCTATTACAGTGTGGCAAGAGCAGCTGGGGTCACAAAATAAAGTGTGTTTTTGTATGAAAAACGGACTTGAACTGTAAACTTTCACTGAAAACATAATGAAAAAATTAATTTAAAAAAAATTACAGCATAGGAAACCCTATAGCATAGTTCTGCTCTGTCCTACAGGGTCATTTATGAGTTGAAATTGACTCAACAGCACCCAACAAAAGGAAACAACTATGACTCAAAATTCAGATTTCAAAAAACGATAAATTAAGAATGTATTTTTAAAAATACATGCACACATATACATACACACTCAAACACATGTAAGAAACCCCGGTGGCATAGTGTTAAGTGCTGTAGTTGCTAACCAAACAGGTCAGTAGTTTGAGTTCACCAGGCACTCTTTGGAAGCGCTATGCAGCAGTTCTAATCTGTCCTGTAGAGTCGCTGTGAGGCAGAATCAACTCGATGGCAGTGGGTTTGGTTTTCTGGGTTGGTACACACTGCCTTACATAAACCACCATAAGCAATGATAAACTGGGAAAAAATACTTGAACTATGTATCTCAGATACACACTTAACATATAGATTTCTAAATAGTGAGGGAAATACACAGACTAAAAATTTAACTTAAAAAAAAAATCTCATAAGACATGAGCAAATATTCAGGAAAAAAAAGATACAAAAGTGACCCTTAAATATGGTAAGATGTTCAACTTCAGATAACATTTCTCACCTATCAGGCAAAAACTGAAAAGCTTGACAATGCCCTCTGCTGGCAAGGTTAGAGGGACACAGGCACTCTCCTACACTGCCGGTGGGAATGTAAAATGGACGATGTGGCAGTATCTTAACAAAACTAGGGAAACCCTGGTGGCATAGTGGTCATCTGCTGCATCTGCTAATCATAGGCTGGCAGCTGAAATCCACCAGGTACTATCTGGAAACTCTATGGGTAGTTCTACTCTGTCCTATAGGGTCATTATGAGTTGGAATCAATTCAACAGCAGTGGGTTTGCCTTTTTTGGTTTAACAAAACTATACGTAGTTCCCTTTTTACCCAGCAACTCTCTTCTAGGAATTCACCCTTGAGTACACTCCAAAAAATACAAAAATACTTTGCATATAGTTATTCTTTGCATCATTATTTGTAATTGAAAATATTGCTTGGCACTGTCACAAAACAACATGTATTAACTGTTATAGTGAGAAATATGCTCTGCAAATCTTCATCTAAAGCACAACTTAAAAAATGCACACACAAAAAATACTGGAACTAACCTTAATGCATGGTACATAGGGGTCTGATTAAGTAAGCTAGGGTACATCGACTAATATAGTACTGCACAGTACTATATTAAAAAGTAAAGTAAAAAACAAGGAATATGGGAGATCTCTATGAACTGAGGAGCCCTGGTGGCACAGTGGTTACGAGCTTCAGCTGCTAACCAAACGGTCGCCAGCTTGAATTACCAGCTGCTCCTTTGCAAACCCATGGAGCAGTTCTACTCTGTCCTACAGGGTTGCTATCAGTCAAAATCAACTCAACAGCAATGGATTTAGTCTGGTTTATATGAACTGATATGTGAAACAGCGAAGTGCAAGAGACTATACCTGTCATTGTTAGGTGCCATTGATGGCCTCTAGGTGGCAGAGCAGAATTTCCCCATAGGTTTTCTAGGCTGTAATCTTCACAGGATCAGACTGCCAGCTGTTCCTCCCAGAGTCACAGGGTGGGTTCAAACCACCAGCCTTTAGGTTCACAGCCAAATGCTTAACTGTTGCACTACCAGGGCTCCTTAAACTATACCTAGTAAGTTACCTTTGAATAAGGAAGAGGATGAAATAAGCAGATAAATAGGAATCTGCCTACCTATGCTGGCAAAAAGAAAATTAGGATAAACCAGAAACCAATGATACTGATTACCTATAAGAGATAGACAAGAATGGTTACAAGGTATTGGGTAGAAGTTAGTGACACATTTATACCTTTCAGTATAGTTTCATAAATGCATGTTAATGTCTTACATTCTCAAAAATAATAAACAAGGATGAGAAAAATAAAACCAAAAGTGAATACAATGAATCTAACTGCATTCTGAGTATAATACAATCACTGAGTACAACGTGAACACAATACTCTGTATTTTCAGTCTACAAGCAAAAAGAATTACAAATAAATACTGAACTGCAGTATTTAATATATACATATATAAATGCTCATATTTTCCAGCTGTGTATGCTAGCAATTCTGAAACTACTCTATATGCATTCTAGAAAAAACAAACATATTCAGGATAACAGGAATCAGGTATCCTGGCATCAGAGAAGAGAGTTACAGGCATGGAGAGAGGGCCGACTAGAATGAGTCCTGCAATACTGAGTAGTACTCATGGTTTTTAATATATAGGTATCTGTATGCTTAAAAATTGACAATGTATCTGTTATGTAGATGCATACATCTAACACAGATACATAAATTCAATGTCTGCATACTGACTCACACTTTCTCATTCCAGGCACAGTCCCATACAACAGCCAAATCATTGTTACCAGTGTTGTTATTGTTAGGAACCAAAGAGACCCCAAGTGACAGGGCAGAAGTGCCTCATACAGTTTTCCTCACTGCAGTCTTCATGGGGTGGAACACCAGGTCTTTCTCCCGCTGGTGGGTTCAAACCACCGACCTTTTAAGTGCTTTAACAGTTTGTGCCACCAGGGCTCCTTAGACAAGGCATGACAATCTCCATTCACCTTACCTCTACTGCTTTAAGAGAAAGCACCGACAGGAACCAGTCATTCTTGATAAGCCTGCATCAGCCCAGACTTGACGATGAACCTTCGTTCATACTCTAGAGTCACTACGTTCCTGTAAACGACATGATGGTCCCCGGGTGGACAGCACCATTCTCTCCCTCATCTTTGTATTGCCAGTAGCTGGCACAGTACTTGGGATGGCTAGTGCTATAGACTGAATTGTGCCCTCCACCAAAAAAAAACATGTACTGGAATCCTAACCCTGATACCTGTGGATGTAATCCCATTTGGGAATAGAGTTTTCTTTATAATGTCAACAAACGCCTATCAGTACAACACCTGTCTTCAACTAATTCACTTTTGAGACACAAAAGAGCAGATTCGGCACAAGGAAGCAAGCACGAAGGAGGAAAGATAAAGGCCACAAGCAGATTGCTAAGGAACACAGAGAACTCCAGAGAAACTGAGACAAGGCTTTTCCCTTAGAGTAAACAGAGCGAAAGCCTTGCCCTAGTGGCAGTGCACTGAATTAGGACTTCTAGTCTCCTACACTGTGAGAAGCTAAATTTCTTTTTGTTAAATCCACCAATTCATGGTGTTTCTGTTACAGCAGTACTAGATAACTAAGGCAGCTGGTCATCAATAAATGTTTTCAGTGTCTCTAAGCACTCAGACTGAGATTTCAGGTCTCTTTAGACATGCAGACAAGGACTGGGCTCAGAAGCCAGACAGCCTGTCTCATTAAGAACTGGTTCACATATATACCAACAAACTGAGCCTCAATTATCCTCTGAGGTAGAAAACAAAACTGTGAATACAAGAGAACACTGCATTAAGGGACAGTAAAGCAGTAAATACAAACTTCATGCAACTGGACTAGTTTCAGATGATAAACAAAACTACTTCTAAAAGAGACAGTGCTAGTGAATGCAAGGACCTTGCCTACATTCAGTAACTAACCTCCAGTGCCTGGCACAGGCCTGGGACATATGGGCAATGAAATCTGTGGATCAACTGAAGTAGGAGTCACACCATCTATAGGTCAGTACAGCTTTCAGAAAGCCAAATGTGATTCACCAAACAGCACTGGTACTCAATAAAAAACTCTCAGGTATCTTGGGAAAAAATATACATTAATTATCTGACATCCTGAGAAACCCCAAGCCAAATCAGACCCACTGCCATCAATCGATTCCAACTCAGTGATCCTACAGGCTGGGCAGAACTGCCCCACAGGGTTTCCAAGGCTGTAATCTTTCCAGAAGCAGATCACCACATCTGCCTCCTGCAGAGCAACTGGTAGTTTCAAACTGCTGACCTTTCTGTTAGCAGCCAAGCACTTAGTGACTGCATGACCAGGGCTACTTTCCTGAAAAACAGCATAAAATAATCTCCATATGGGCATTCCATCTTTAGCACTATTACCAAATCATAATTCATATAATAAGAAAAAAGTGTACTATTAGTCTCTAGGGGAAAAAAAACAATGCTGTAAGTGAAACAGGGATCACCGGTGGTACAGTGGCTAAGCACTCAGCTGCTAACCAAAAGGTTGGCAGTTCAAATCCACCAGCCACTCTGCAGGAGAAAGATCTGGCAGTCTGTTTCTGTAAAGATTACTGCCTTGGAAACCTTATGACAGTTTTATTCTTTTCTATCGGGTCACTGGGGGTCAGAATCAACTTGATGGCACCAGGTATTTTTTGGTTTTGGTAAGCGAAACCTTACAAATATGTCACTGTGAGGTCCACAAAAAGATGAAGAATATACTCACCTGCAGCATATCATCGACCATAGTCAGAATGTACTGAACTGTCTGCTCTTTGGAGATATGAGTCATCAGATTTATAAAGGTTTTGGCACACTAGAAAAAGATAAAATTATCATTTCCAATCACAAACATTTTAACTGAATTTCAGTGAAACATTATTTCTCTTCCAAAATTAGTAAATGCTACTAGATTTCAATTGTAGAAAACGTATACTTTTCGCAAATACTGCTATAATCATTCTGACTTGTACCCATATACTTATATATAATGACAAATTTCAAAATGTGCTATATTTAAATAGACATACCTTGCCACTATCAACTCTTGATTATACATGATGACAAAGATTCAATTAGGAAGAAAATCAAAAATTACAATTGGTCTTGAATTATTTTTTATCTATTGCACGTACTGGGAAACAGAATACTAGAGCCAAAAGAGTAACAGGGATCAGAATGAGAAGGCTTTGTCCATTTTCCCTTCTACAAGTTACCAACTATATGAAAATCTCCCTGGAATTCAACAAAGACTAGAGGCAGCAATATGTTTTCTATCATTTTTCTCAGGCTTGCAGTAAGAATCAAACTAAGTTATATATGGGCTTATTCAGCCAACCAAGTGCCCTATATTAGAAAATACGACAGCTAGTAGAAATGTATCTCAGTCAGGTCATGTTCTAAAGTCAGCATACAAAGCAAAAGGTATATAATCCAGTTATCCTTTATAATCCTTAAATCACTCATAAAAACACAGTTCTGTGCATGCAACACCAATCAGCAACACTGTCATACTCTGAAAAACCTTCCAAACCCTGAGGACATGTTAAGTACATTTCATCCAGTATACACTCATTCAATAAATCCTTACTTTAATAAACAGCATGTGATAAGGTTGTGCTATAGAAAACTGTATACCTTATCAAATCATACCTTTTTTACAGCTTATGTTATGAGACATTATCTTCCGAAGTCCACTTACTACACTGAATATTAGAATGAAAATACTACAAAATTAACACCTATGACATTTGTATCATCAGAAAAAAAATCAACAGTAAAAAAAAATCATTTAAGCTTTTTAAAAATCAAAAGATTAAAATGGCAAACAAAAGATCAACCTCTTTTAGCAAAACAGGATAAATTACCTTCGGCATTTCTGTCACAACTCTTCTTTTCAGACATACTACCTAAGTGGTGCAAATTGTTAATATGCTTGGCTGCTAACTAAAAGGTTGAAGGTTCATGTCCATTCAGAGGTACATCAGGAGGAAGGCCTGGCAATCTGCTTCCAAAAAAACCATCCATTGAAAATCCTACAGAGCAGTTCTACTCAGACATATATGGGGTTACCGTGAGTCCGCGTCAACTCAACAACAACTGGTTTCTGGCATTTTGTTGAGGTGAAACCACACACTCACAGCCTTGCAATCCCTAAGGACCTGTCACAGCAGACACTATAATTAAGAAATAACTATTGTAACTCCATCAGGGACAAGTCTCATCTCATCGCTACTGCTCCTCCAGTGCTCGCAATACATGTGGTAAGACTCATGATGGATCTGCTGAACGAATACAGTATACAGGCATTCAGGCCCTGGCTGGAGAGAGCTTCTTCCAAAGGCTGACACCAAAAGCAGACATCACAGAGGACAGTGTAGTAGATTTGATCACACAATTTAAACTTAAATATGGCAAATAGCCCTCTAAAGTAAGCTAAAATTTAACAAACAAGTTGGGAAAATAGAGGCATACAAAGCTGTTATGCTTAACACACACAGGAATTTGAAAGTAGAAACAGTACAAACACTCCTACAGATGAGTAAATGAAAAGAATATATATAGGCTATCACTATGGACATTCAAGTGGCCAAAAAACATTTTAAAATGTGCAACACTATTCCATTACCTATCAAAATAGTCACCATAAAAAAGTGAATGTGAAGACTCAGCTTTGGTGATGGAGCAGAAAAAACAGCACTCTCATATACTGTGGCAGGCACTGTAAATTGGTATAATCTATCAGAACATTTTCATTAGAGTACATCAAAACTCTTATAAATCTTCAAATTAATCTATCAGTAATTACATTTTTAAAATTTATTATGAGAAATAATTCAGACTGTTCATCTCAAGACTGCTTACAATAGGAAAAATAAAAAATAGGAACAGCCAAAATAATCAGCCATAGAGAACTGGTTTAGAGTATTATGGTTTATACATTAAAGGGAACACTAAAAACTACTTTAAAAAGTCACAGGAATACCTTTACAAGCAGGGAAGAGGGGTGATACATAAGGTTAACTGAAAATAACAAAACAGCACTATTATTTTTCCAAAAAGTTCACATTTGTATTAATACATACATTGCATATGTACAGAAAAATACCTAGTTAAGCACAGAATAAAATGTTAACATTATGCTAACTTGCATCAGAGAAAATCAGATACAATAATTCTTGTTTTCTTCTTTCTGATACTCCTTTTAACCTATCAAATTAGACCCTTCAAACATTGCTAATGAGAATACAAAGTGAAAAAACTTTTCTAAAAAAAAGTTTAAGCAACTCTAAAAACGTCACATACTTTGAAACACTAATCTTCCTTCTAAGAATCTAGCCTAAGAAGGTACCAGAAATGCAGAAAAGGCTGGAAGTATAAACATATTCAATATAATAATTCTTCCAAAATTAACAAAGAAAACTGAAAACCACTTAAATGTCTTCCTATAATAAAAAGATTTTCAGCTAAATCACAATACATAGCTACAGTGGAATATTAAATAATTATTAACATTTGTTTTTCTAGAATTTTAAATGACAAGAGTAAGTGTTCATGACGTAATGTTTGTGTCAATCACCTGGCTGCCTTCAGCTTGAAGCATGTCTTGCTTCTCTTCAGGACTTCTCTTCATTTCAAATCTTTGAATAAATTCACAATCTTCGGCAGAAATCATCTGTCCCCTAGAAAGTAAGAATGAGTTGTTTTTGCTCAACAGAAGTTAAATAGCCACTGTGAGGAAGCAATACAGGAATTCCTGGCCTTTCTCCTCTCTCCTATGCAGTAAATCACCAGGTTTAACATGCGGACCCTGGGGAAGAAAGCTCTGGATTCAAAGCCTAGTTGCACCACTGACTGACTGAATAACCTCTTAATTTATCTGCAAAAAGGGAATAATAAACACATTGTATCTAAGGGACTGCAACGATGCTGAAATTAAGTAATGCACAGCACGTGACTCACAGTCATTGGAAACCCTGGTGGCATAGTGGTTACACTAACCAGAGCTAACCAAAGTAGTAGGAAACCTTGGTATCATAGTGGTTAAGCTAACCAAAAAGCTGGTAGTTCGAATCCACCAGGCACTTCTTAGAAATCCTACACAACAGTTCTACTCTGTCCCACAGGGTCACTATGAGTCAGAACTGACTCTATGGCAATTTTGTTTAAAGCACTCATAGGTGGCACTCAGTAACATGTTATCTCCTACCCTCATCCAAAGTCTCACCCTCATATCCATTCCCAAGCCAAACAATGTATTTTGCCACCTGATTCATCAAGACTACGATTATTTTCTGCAGCATATCCTTTCCCTCCAGATTCAGAAAAAGATGAGCCTCCTCTCTGAAAAACTGCCCCTTCATTGTGTTTCCCTGTCTTCCCCACAGCCCTCCTACATTCTCATTTTTCTCCCAAAGGCCCCGTCACTGGCTCTTTTCTCTTCAAGGCCTCTTCCCATGGCTCACTTCTTGTAATCTTGCTTTTCTTTTCCAAACTATTTGCTCAGTGAGATTTAAATCAACACAGTCCTATCTTACCTCTCTCCCAAACCACCTCCAACTGTACTGTTCCTCTATTAACAAGGGTCCATTTTCACAAATTCTGCTCCATCAAGACTGAATGTCATCTTCCTCTTCTAAACCCAGCTTGTCTTCCTACACTGTCTGTTCATCGGTAGCTCTGACATGTCCCCTAACAAGCCCCCATTCCTATGACCTAAACACAAGCCCTCCTTGTTAAAAGCTATATTGGCAGAACCACCTTCCCAGTCTCTGTTAGATAGTGAGCACTCTGGGATTCACATCAATCATCTCAGATCCTCAGTACACAGAAAACACACAGAATTCAAGCCACTCTCAGGGTGAGTTCCCATTCAACTTACAAAACTGTGGCAAGTCACTAACCCCCAAATCACTATTTTCCACATCAGTAAAATGACAATTATACTCCCTGTCCTATTTCACTGAGTGGTTATGCAGAGTAAGTATGAAAATATAAGGAAAAGCACCTGATAGATGCAAACATTTAGTAAAAATAAACTTAAAAAAAAAAAGTTTTGTAATACACTGTCAAAAAAGCTGAGCTTCTTCATTTGAAAAGCTGCACCTCTCCCCTAGTATCTCGAGGGACTAGTGTTCCAGCAAACTCAGTCAGTAAAACAGAATATGAAGCAGGTTTCACAACATGCATAGAGAAACTGTTGCTTTTCACAGCTGTCTTTTGGGTGGGTGCCCAGGGCAGAAGCAGTAAGGGTTCCTGTGCAAGTGATTCAGTAAGAAGAACTCCCAGTAAAGGTTAGGAACAGAGAACAAACTGGATCAGAAGAGAAAAGAAAGTCAAGCCAGGGTTTCTGGTGCAGTCCTGTAGAAGACAGCCTCCACTGACCCAAGAGGAGACCTGGGGATGTAAGCAACATCCCCAGGAGAGCTGTGCCCTCCCCATGACAAGGGAGCTGAGCTTTCATGCTTCCCTGACACTCCTAGCCACAACTACTTATCTTCCAAAAAAGATCTTAATCTGTATGTATTTAAAATTTATCAAGGCTTTTAACTTTATGCCAACTAGGTCTTGTATACACTATCACCATATACTAACTTGTTTCATACTTTGAATTTGCCTGAGTTTTGTAATCCACTGTTCTATAATTTTTCTCATATTACTTCTACATTGTTTTAAGCATATAAATTTGTTTTAATGTAGGCTCCTTTTTAAAAAACACAATTTTCTTAAATATTCTCATGTAATAATTTTTTCCAAACATGTCTGTCTGCATTACCAGTCCAAAGTCCTTGTCCGTCTAAATCTCTCTGTAGCAGGTGAGAGTGACCACTTTTTGACATGCTCTTCCATACCTTCCCAGTGATTCTCCTCCTCTCAGGCCATCCCCTTGCAGTCTCTCAGTGCCTCCTCCTCCTCGGAGTCTGTGTGTGGTGTTCCCCAAGAGCTCCCATCTACCCTCTACAGTGGTATCTTATAATTTTGCAGCTTTTTTTCCCCTTTCAAATAATTGTTGTCCTAAAAAAAAAAATGACAACAATTGGTTGTCCTAAATAAGAAGGACAATTATTTGAAAGGAAAGTCTGACTTATCAAGTCTGAATTCTTTGCACTTATTTGCAAGAGAGCTTTTTACTTTTTTTCTTTCAGTTCTTTAGACTTGGAGTCTTCCTTTGACGTTTTCATAATTTACGAGCTGAGGAACTGTTCTCTGACAGCCTGCAACCCATCAGGCATCAGTCCTAGCAACTCTTACGCCTCATGCCAGTCTCCTCTCAGGCAGTGTTGTCTCAGGCCTGTGACAACACTTTCATCAAAAGGGTTCCAGCTTCTCATTCAACCCTCCTGCAAGTCACCCTCTTAACCACTACCAGACAGGTTTCTCATACACATTATCTGATTGTATTTTTCCTTTCACATCAGACTATGGACTTGAATGGCAGTTCTACCTAGAATCTAGCCAGAGACTTTCAATAAAACTCTTTTCAGTTCATCAACTAATTCAAACCTGTATGAGCATGTAACAAATTTGTAACAATTTGTTACTTAAGCTATCTAAACAGCTATCTATTCCTCTTTAAAATAAGGATACAAAATCCTACAGCACCGCATTGCCATGAAAATAATGTAAGATAGTATGTTACTTATCAAGTCAATGTCCAACTCCTTTAGCACAGCTTACAAAGTCCTTTATTATCTAGCTCATCTTTTTCCAAACACTCATCTGCACTACTTTGCAGCTACTCTACTTATTCATGATGGAATCAGCGAACAGGGATTGCCAGAACAAAAGATGCATCAACTACTTAGACCTCCCCTGTTAGAGACCCTGGTGGCATACTGGTTAAGAGCTACAGCTGCTAACCAGAAGGTGGACAGTTTACAAAAGCCAGGCACTCCTTGGAAACTCTATAGCACAGTTCTACACTGTCTGTAGGGTCTGTATGAGTCAGAAACAATTCAACAGCGGTGGGTTTGGTTAAGCTTGGAGCCTTGGTGGCACACAGGTTAAGAGCTTTGCTGCTAAATCAACAGGTCAGTAGTTTGAATCCACCACCTGTTCACTGGAAATGCTATAGGGTGGTTCTACTCTGTTTTATAGGGTGACCATGAGGTCAGAATTGATGGTAATGGATTTTTGTTTGGGTCTAGTTTTTTGCTGAGCTTGTACTTCAGTGGAGCAAATGGAAAATACAAGGTCTGATAATTAAGTTCACAAACTCATCCTAGAAAAAGGGCTACACACCTCATTGCTGAATATCACTACAGTCACCTTCGAAGCACTCCCCTTGAGAAGCTATGCACTGATGCCAGCACCTAGGCCACCCTTCAAAGCAATTTTGGAACTCTTTTTCTTGAATGGCCATCACAGCTGCTGTTGTATTACCCTCAATGTCCTGAATATCATCAAAATGTCTTCCTTTCAATATTTCCTTTATCTTGAGGTAAAGAAAAAAGTCACTGGGAGCCAGATCATATGAGTAGGGAGGGTGTTCCAATAAATTTATTTCTTTACTGGCTACAACTATACAGTTATTAAGTTCATCAACTTGCCACAGTGCCACCACGTGCATTGGCCATTCCAGAAAGAGTTCCAAAATTGCTTTGATGGGTAGACTAGGCACTGACATTGGAGCATAGCTTCTCAAGGGAAGTACCGCAAAGGTGATAGTAGTGATTGTCAGCAATGACGTATGTAGCACTTAGAACAATGAAGTTCGGGGACTCCATTGTTGGACCTCGTACATACATACAAAAAAAATTTTTTAAAGTATACATACACATACACTATTATAATGTTGGGAATGGTACTGCTATGAAAAAAAACTGAAGCCAAGCAAGGGACTAGAAATTAACAGGAGCAATGGAAGAAAGGAAGTAATCACAGAAGTCCTTGCTGAGGCCACCTGTGCAGACACCTGAAGGAAGTGAGTCCATTAATCAAGTGATCTGAGAGAAGATCTTCCAGAGAGATTAGACACAAATCCAAGGTTGCTGGGGCAGGAATATTTTTTCCATGTAAGAAAGAACAAGAAGGTGGGTGTAGTTAGAAAGCCTGGAGAAGGCTGATACTATTTTATTTCCTTTTTTTGTTTTTCAAATTATTCTTGCTGCTATGTAAAGAATTGCTCCATGTGGTAACAGTGAAAGCAAATCTTCCTTATCAGAATCAACCATGAGTTTCACAGATTAAGAATCAGCCCAAAAAGCACTGAAAGACAGCATCAATTCCAAACTCCTTCCAACGGCTCCCAGGTCCTTACTGAGCACCCACGGCTGCCTCTTCACTGACCATCTCCAAAACATCCTTTATTTCCTGACCCAGCATGCTGTCTTCTACCCCCCTGCTTTGATCACACTGTCCCCTGCATATGTCTAAATCCTATTCATCCTTTAGAACTCTGTTCAAAGATCATCCTCTTTAGGAAAACTCCCTGGGGGTAGGATTAAACCAAAAACAAAAATCAAACACAGCGCCGCTGAGTCCATAGCGACCCTATAGGACACAGCAGAACTGCCCCATAGAGTTTCCAAGGAGTGCCTGGTAGATTTGAACTGTCAATCTTTTGGTGAGCAGCTGTAGCACTTAACCACTGCAGTACCAGGGATTAGCTGTCCTTTTCTGGTGTGCTCCTCATGCCCCAAGCACCCCTCTGTGATAATAGTTTAATGTTATGTATCAGACCTCCCTACTAGAGCATGAGTTCCTTTATGAAGACACCTCAGACTTGGCAGGTGCTCGGTAAATACTTAATGAGTAACTAAATCAACAGAAATACAAAGATAACTTTTATACACTACATATCCCTTCCACAACAAAATAAACTGTTATATATAAAACTAAAAATTCCTCAGTTTGTGTTTCAAAATGTTCGAAGTTGAACCAATAACCCACTCTGTTACACATATATCAAAATAAACAGATACAAAATAAAGTCAAAACATTAAAATATGGTCAAGAATAAATGAAAGCTTACTTCATAAAGAATACTGAAACGCCAGCCCACTAAATATCAATAAACACAAGAAAAATGAGAAAGAACTAAAACTGAGATAGTATGAAGCTGTGCTAATTGCTCCACAACAGCTAAGCACCTCTGTTGCTAAGTGCAAAACCACCCAGCCACTCCACAGCATAAAGACCTGGCAATCTGCTCCCAGAAAGATTACAGTCTACTCTCTCACATGGGGTCCTTATGAGTCAAAAACAGACTCCACAGCACCTAATAACAATTCATACTTTAAATACATTATTTCATAATTACCCTGTGGGACATATATCCCCATTGTATATTTTATTGAACTGAAGAGACGTTAAGTGATTTGCCTAAAACCACCAAACTAGCAGACAGCAGAACAAGAATTTAAACCCAAGACTCCCAACTGAAACATCTCTGCTTCTAGTTTTCTAAGCCACTCTGCTACACCATCAGTGTCACCACAGTGACAGCCAGGTCCACTGATTGGTCTGGCAGGTTCTGCCCATAAGCCCATCCACCCTCCACAGCTCGTGAACATTCCATCCACATTTCCCACTCATTCTAAAAATTCAACTTTCCAGGCAGAGAAGGCCAAAAGTACCGCTACCCCACTATAGCCCCAAGCTGTTTCCACCATACCCTACTGTATCCCATGACAGCTAATTATCATGAGGAAGTATTTTCTTCCACATTTATTAGCACTTTTCCAGTATTTCTCTCATAAAAGCATGACTATAAAGAAGCCCCATGCATAAGCACATGATTATCCATTATTCACAGCAAGCCAGTACTTACTGGAGGTAGGACTGCCAGTTGACTTTGTTCGCCCGAACTTCTGCAGCCTTGGCAGCAATAATATTAGTTGGGACAGCAGCATCCACAGCACCCCGGATATCCATCCTGGTCATCTAAATTTTATGCTCTTGAATGTATTCTCAACAGATCTCCAATTCAAATGCAAGATAATAACAAAATAGCATGTTTTATTATTTTTGCAAATACTATCACTGCCTATCACTATTATTAATAATATTATCAGCATCACATTTAAGAATTGAAGATTCTTAGTCACAGGCAGATACCAACATACCCGTTTTAAACGAGATAATTAACTCAAATACTAAATAACCCAAATCTGAAGGTACTACCTCGCCCATTTATGCACTGCTCTGTGAAACTGTTCTCTATAGGCCTTACTTTTACAGGAAAGTTTTTTAACCTTTTGCATTAATACTGCATTAAGACTTTAAAGTGACTACTGAAGATAATGACATCAGAAAGCATAACTGGAATAAGCATACAAATTAAGAAAATAACTTTATATGATTAGGATCAAATTCCCCCTTCCGACAAATACAGGTACAGCTAAGGTCAAATACTTTACCAATGTTTATTAAGCATCATTATGAGGTGATATATAGAACATACTTATATAAACCCTGAGTCCAGGTTGCACAGTGGTTAAGCTCTCTGTTGCTAACCAGAAAAGGTTACCTGTTCGAATTCACCAGTAGCCCTGCGGTAGACAGTAGCAGCAGTCTGCTTCTGTTAAGATTACATACAACAGTGGACACCTTACAGGCACTTCTACTCTATCACAGAGTGTCACTATGAGTTGAAAACTCCACAATGGCAACGAGTTTGACTTTGCTTTTTATAAGCCCTTTCTAAAAAACACTGCATTACCTGTACAAACTAAAATACCGGTTGTTGTTAGATGCCGTCGAGTCGGTTCCGACTCATAGCGACCACGGTACTAGAGTGGGAAAAACTCCCCTTTTCAATCAAAGTTCACAGAATTTTCAAAATCATTTTTCGGGGAAATTTTGCAATAAATGCCAATTAAAGTTTAGGTACACTGAACAGTGTGAGTCTGAAAAGAACCTATCATAACAGCTTCTAAGTAATTCTCACTCCTAAACTGACGGAAAAAAAGCTTACAGCTGATATTATTGTGGCACAAAATGGAGGTTCCAGTTCACAAAATATAAGCTAATGAAACTAAAAAATTAAAAAAATCCACCAAGGTGATTCCGATTCACAGCAACCCTACAGGACTCAGCAGAACAGCCTCCTAGTTTCCACGGCTGTAATCTTTACAGAACCAAACTGCCAGATCTGTCTCCCAGCCGAGCAGCTGGACACTAACGCAGTATGATCACTGCGCCACCAGGGCTCCACAATTTTATTCCAGGGTTCCAGTGACCTTAGCCAGCTGGGTACTTTAGCTCTACGCCTAAGGATTTGTTGCCTAAACAAGCAAAAGCCCTGCGAGCTGGCAGGCCCAAGTAGAAAGAGGTTCGTTCCGGGCCAGGCTGGAACTCTGGAACCAAGCAAGCTCAGCTCCACCCATATCTCTTAAGGAAGCCGACGGTGTCTCCCGACGGTCATTCCTCCAGCTGTCCAAGGTCATGGCCTAATCCTGGGCGAATACACTTTTTAACCCGTGTCTCTACACTCTCTCTTGCCTCACGTCCTTCCCCCTTGGGGAAAAGATCTGCAACTTAGTAAACCCGGGGGAGACCCGAAAGGAATGAAATTAAAGAGACGGGGAAACAAAGCGCAGCAGGTGGATGGAGGGTCGGGGGGGGGTGGCAGGTAAGAAAGCGCTCCGGCGGGAGACCAGCGCGCACCAGGGACGCAGGAGAAAGCTGAGGGGCCAGCTCACCTGGGCCTCTGTCGCAGACTCGCGGACCCAGAAGCCTGAGTGCAGTCTTCTGTCACAAATCCTCGGCCCCTGCAAGTCACCCGGAGGGGCGGCGGCCCGGGACGTCGCTGTTACAGCCCGGCTCGGGCTTCGAATCAGAGACAAGTCGGAGTCTCTTGCTCGGTCCTACGACCCGAGCAGCAGCAAGAAACTCTGAACCTGAAAAGCGAAGGGACGCACACCAAGGAGACGTTGAGGACACTGAACAACAGAGAAGGAAGCAGAACCTGCGGCAGAATGGGAGACCGCCGGTCACGTGACAAACAGCACGTGATCGGCACTGTGGACGGAAGCCCGGAAGATCCGTAACAGGGGGAAGAGGAGCGCTTCGTTTTCCAGGTAGAGGCTGCCGATCAGGAGCTGCCTGGGGAGCTCGGAGGGAGCTGAACTGGCAACCGGCTGGCGGTGCATGCGGGGAGGGGAACCTACATGCACCCCAAACCCAACAGAGCACCCCTGCTGGACGGCAGCAAGAGAGACCAGAGCTTATTTAACTGCCATGTCTTTGCAATTGTTGGTTTAATGCTTTTTAATTAAAAATTCCTTGCCATCTAGTGGATGGCAAACCTGTATGACGGTGTCAAACTGCACCATAGAATTTCCAAGGAGCGGCTGGGGGATTGGAAATGGCGACCTTCTGGTTAGAACGGAGATCTTAACTATTGGGCCACCAGGCCTCCTATGCTTTTAAAAAGACTAGCTTTAATTCGTGCTTAACAGTTCATTTTTATTCCCATTTTAAATCTGAAACCAATGCTGAGATATTGTTTCTCAGAATCACAAGAATTCTCTTGACTCGGGGTTCCATATTCAGTAGATAGAGTATTGGGGATATACTTCTAAAAAATTAGTCATTATCTGAAATTCAAGTTTAGCTGGAAGTCTTGTGTTGATCTGGAATTCCTGTCTGGATCTCAAGTTTTTTGATTCCCTGGTCCAGGCCTCAGCTACCCAGACCTTAAACTAATAATGAGTAATACTACACTACAACTAGAGGTTACGAATCACTAAGTAGCATATTTTTGTTTAAAAGCTCTGAAAGAGATTTATAAATACAACCAATATATACTCACTAATAATGTTTGAAAAGGTAAAGTTTTAAAACTGTTAAACCAATACTACATTAAACACAGTAACCAAAAGTCTCAGTGCCATCGAGACGGTTTAGACTCATAGAGAGGCTATAGACAGTAGAACTGCCCCATAGAGTTTCCAAGGAGCACCTGGAGGATTTGTACTGCCAGTCTTCCAGTTCACAGCTGTAGCACTTAACCATTATGCCACCAGGGTTTCCAAACACAGAAACAGTATATAAAATACTCCTTTTCTATTGCTGCCGTAAGAAGTTAGTAGCTTAAAGCAAAGCACGTTTATTATCTTACTGTTCTGTGGGTCAAAACTGACATGGACCTCACTGAGCTAATATCAAGGTGTTAACAGGACTGTGTTCCTTTTCTGAAGGTTCTAGCATAAAATCCGTTACCCTGGCTTTTCTAATTTCCAGAAATACCAATGTTCCTTGGCTCATGGCACCTTCCTCCATCTGCAAAGTCAGCAGCATCACATCTCCGTGACCCTTCTTCCATAGTCATCTGTCTCACTCTTTCTGACTTTTTCTCTCTCTCTGATATCCTCTGTGTGTGTGTGTGTGTGTGTCTCTCTCTCTCTCAATCTGTTTTTCTTTTCCATGCATGTGCACACGCACACAACTGGGATGAGTTCTTCAATTTACAGATTCATGTCATTAGAACTCCTTTGAGTAATTGAAAATAATCTTCCCATCTCAAGGCCTTAACTTTAATCACATCTGCAACCTTAGTTCCCTGTACCATGTAGGTCTCTTGGTTTCTTGCAGCAGTGTTTTATAATTTTCTATCAGTTTTTTACATCCATGGTTAGATTTTGTTCCTATGTGTTTTATCTTTGGGGGGCCTATTATAAATGTTATTGTTTTCCTGATATCCTTCTTGAGCTGTCTTTGTTAGTGTATTCACAGGTTTCAGAGAATAGTACATGAAAACCTTTGGAGGAATACTATTCTGCTCATCACAAATACCAAGGAAGATACTAATTTATTGCAAGTAGTTGAAGAAAGATATAAAAAGGTCCTACCCAATATCTGTGTTACAGTTCTAAGGTAAAATTTTTAAAAGAACTATAGCAAATATGGCAAAATACTAGAATTTTTAAATCCTACAGTAGTGGCTATATAGATATTCCTTACCTTGTTTTGTTACCTTAAATTTTTCTGTCAAAAAAATCAGTTTGGTGTAAAAACACACCATGCTCATGGAAAGGTAGACTCATTGTTGTGAAATGTCAGTTCTACCCAAAGCAATCTAAAAATATTAAGCAATCTCAATCCAAATACCAACAGCATTTTCTTTAAAGAGATGGAAAACCTAATCATTAACTTTATAAAGAAAGGGAAGAGTCACCAGATAAGTAAAGCCCTACTGAAAAAGGAAAATGAAGTAGAAGGACTCACACTACCTAATCTCAGAAACCGCTGTTGAGCTACCATAGTTGAAATGGCTTGGTACAGGTACAATGGCAGATATATTAACCAATGAAACAAAATCGAGAATTCAGGTATAAATCCATCTGCCTATGATCACCTGATCTTTGACAAGGGTCAAATGGAGAAAAGATGTTCTTTTTAACAAATGGTGGTGACAAAACTGGATATCCAGCTGCAAAAAAATAAAGCAGGACCCATACCTCACACCATACACAAAAACTAATTCAAAATGGATCAAAGACCTAAATATAAAACCAAAAACTATAAAGATCATAGAAGAAAAAGTAGGACTAGTGCTAGAGGGCCTAATGCACCACATTAACAAGATACAAACCATAACTAGTAACACACACACTCAAGAAGGTAAGCTAAATAACTGAAATTCTCTCAAAATTAAACACTTACGCTCATGAAAAGACTTCAACAAAAGGGTAAAGAAGGACTTATAGACTGAGGGAAAATGGTTATGACAAATATGGTAAAGCTCTAATCTCTAAAATTGACAGGAAAATCCAATATCTCTACAACAAGAAGGTAAATAATCCAGTTTAAAACTGGGCAAAGGAAATAAACAGACATTTCATCAAAGAAGACATTGGAGTGGCTAACAGACACAAGAAGAAATGCCCAAGATCACTAGCCGTTAGAGAAATGCAAACTGAAACCACAATGAGATACCATCTCACACCAGCATCACTGGCAGCAATCAAAAAAAAAACAGATAATGACAAAGGCGGGAGAGGCTGCAGGGATACTGGAACTGTTATGCACTGCTGGTGGGAATGCAAAATGGTACATCCACTTTGAGAAATGATATGGCACTTCCTTATAAAACTAGAAATAGAAATACCATAGGATCCAGCAATCCCACTCCTAGGAATATATCTTAGAGAAATAAGAATTGTCACAAGAACAGACATAACACCCATGTTCATTGTAGCATTGTTCACAGTAACAAAAAGATGAAAACAATCGATATGCTCATCATCAAAAGAATGGACAAACGAAGTATGGTACGTAGAGACAATGGAGTGCTATGCAACAATAGTGAACAATGATGAATCTGCAAAGCACCTCACAACATGGATAAATTCAGAGGTCACTGTATGAGTGAAATCATTCAATCACAAAATTACAAGTGTTGTATGAGACCACTACTGTTAAACCTCATGAAAAGATCTACACACAAAAAGAAACAATCTTGATGTTACAAGGGAAGGGACAGGTGGGATGGAAAAACATTAAGGAGACAATAGATAAACGGTAAACTCTGGTGAAGAATGAAGACAGTACACCATACTGGGGTGGAGAAGAAAGAAGAAAAATTAAATCAACTTTAACACAATAAAGCTGATTCTATGGGTACAACCATTTATAAGTTAATTTGTAAGTTAATAAGGCATTTAGTTACCGTGAAAATAAAATTTAAAAGATAGCAGGTATTAGCCTCTACAACAACTTAGTAAAATAACTGACTGGTAACAAACCCATAGAAAGGTCATGAAACTGTTCCCCTTGACATATTCTAAAATACTGTTAACTTGACACATGTTTCAGAGGTTCTAGGTGTGGGGAAGGAACCACACTGCCAAGGATATTTGAAGTTGTGTGGAGCACTGGGCTTTACTAGAATGAGTAAGGGGGGTGGTGCTAGCATTTGGTGTCCAGGGACCAGTAATGATAAATTACACAGGGAGACCAATCACTCTCCACATACAAATTGTTTTTCAGCCTGAAATACTAGATACACTCCCTGTGAGTGGCTGACTGTCTGCATGAATAATCTGTTATTCCAAGTACAGAGGCGGATTCCAGGCTATGCTGAGGACATGACTTTACTGTTACAGGTACAACCTCGTGTGCATCTGATGCAAAGGTAAGCACTAACAGGAAGTATGACAGAACACCTCTCAAAGGGTTAAATGTGTACACTCCATAACCGACTATCAAACTTCCAGGAGAGAGATTAGCCTACGTGTGCAAAAATAAATGTATAGATTTTCTGTTCAGTACTTTTACCGTCCACGTTAAGCCCATTAATAGAGGAATGTGAAAAATTATGGAATAATACACATATTATGCAGCTATTTTAAAAGAATTAGGGTAGAATTTTTAAATCTGACCTAGAAAGACATTCACACTACCTTGATGAGAAAGTTGATCTCAAATAATAAGTGCAGGATAGTATCATTTTTGTTCTTGCTTAACTGGTGTGTATATACCAGTATAAAAATCTATAATGGCAAACACCAGAATGTTTTTTTTAAGTGGGAACCTCTGAGAAGTGAGATGTAATGATACGTTTATTCTCACCTTTTATTTTAAACACTTCTGTAAAATCATGTGAGTTTCAGTTAGCATGTATTACTTTTGATTATGAAAAACTGAAGACAGAATTCACCAGTATGCCATCTGGGCCTGCAGTTTTCTTCTTGGGCAAGGTTTTTTTTTTTTTACTACAGTTTCAATTTCTTTAACACAAATAAGTCTATTAAGTTAGCTATTTCTTTGACAGTTTGTATCATTAAAGAATTTATCCATTTAACCCAAATTGTCTAATTTATTAGCATACATACAGTTGTTCATAATCTTCCATTTAGTATCCATAAAATTAGTACTGATAGTATCTCTTTTTCTCTGATTAAATGACAATGGTAGTATCTTTTACTTCTCTCTCTCTTTGTCCTTATCTGTCAGACTACAGATTAATCAATTTTTATTGATTGAAAATCATCAGTTTTCAGTTTACTGATATTTTTCTCCAGTAAATTTGTTTTCTATTTTAGTAATTTCCACTCTCATCTTTATTATTTCTTTTTTTCTACTTACCTTAATTACATTTGCTAGTTTCATAAGGTAGAAACTGAGGTCATTGACTTGGCCTTTTTTAGTGTTTCAATATAATTTTTTAAGTAAATTTCCTCCTTAAGCATCATCTCGCAAATATTTATGTGTTGTGCTTTCATTTTCATTCAGTCCAGAATACTTCCTAATTTCTCTTTTGACTTCTTTTTTGATCCTCAAGCTATTTGCAAGTGTGGTTTTTTTTAAATTTCCCAAAACTTGGAGCATTTTCAAAAATCTTTCATTAGTGATTTTTTTCTTTGTTTTTAACTCACCATTCCTTCCTCTCTTCATCCTATGGTAGCCACTAACTTTTTTGAGTGTTTGTGAATTTGACTATTCTGGATATTTCGTGGAAACCCTGGTGGCATGGTGGTTAAGTGCTATGGCTGCTAACCAAAAAATTAGCAGTACAAATCTACCAGGGGCTCCTTGGAAACCCTATGTGTCATTTCTATTCTGTCCTATGGGATAACTATGAGTCGGAATCAACTTGACAGCAATGGGTTGGGTTAGGTTTTCATTTTTAGATATTTTATCTAAGTGGTATTATACAATATTTGTCCTTTTGTATTTGGCTAATTTTCATTAGCCCAGTCTTTTAACGATTCAAACATACAGTTGCATCAGAACTTCATTTCTCTTTATAGCTCTATCAGTCCATTATATGTATATACCGTATCTTGTTTATTCATTCATCTATTGATGGACACCTGGATTGTTTCCACCCTAAGGCTATATGAATAATGCTGCAGTAAACATTATTGTATATGTGTCTGTTTAAGTAGCTGCTTTTAATGCTTGAGTATATACCTTGGAGTGGAAATGTTGGATCAATCTGTGTAAGTTTTTGAGAAACCACCAAATAGTTGTGTACAGCAGCTACACCATTTAGATTCCTACCAAGAATATAAGAATCTCTTGGTGGAATAAAAGTTACACACTAGACTCCTCGTCCAAAGATTGGCAGTTCGTATCCAACAGAGGTACCTCAGAAGGTAGGCCTGCAATCTGCTTCTGAAAGGTCACAGCCTTGAAAACCCAAAGGAACAGTCCTATTATGCACACACAGGGTTGCCGTAAGCTGGAATCAACTAGACTGCAACCAATAGTATATGGTGGTTCTAATTTCTCCACATCCTAGCTGACACTTTTTATTCATAGTAGGTATCCTAGTGGGTATGAAGTAATATCTCATTGTGGTTTTGATTTGTATTTCCCTAATGATGTTGAGAAAAGCCCTGGTGGAGTAGTGGTTAAGAGCTACGACTGCTGTCCAAATGGTCAGCTGTTTGAATCCTTGGAAACCCTATGGCTAGTTCTACTGTGAGTCAGAATCAACTAGACAACAACAGATTTTATTTTTAGTTTGAGCATCTTTCTACTTGCTGGTCATTTATATATCTTCTTTGGAGATAAGTCTATTCAAGTCCTTTGCCCATTTTTAAAATTGGGCTATTTTAAAGGTTCTTTATACATTCAGAAATCCTGATGGTACAGTGGTTAAGAGTTCAGCTGCTAACCAAAAGGTCAGCAGTTTGAATCCACCATGAGTTCCTTGTTAACCATATGAGACAGATCTACCCTGTTCTATAGGATTTCTATGAGTTGAGTAAGCCTCATGAGGTGTGATGTAATTTATCATGACTATGTAGGAGACTAATAAGAACCCTGAACACTAAAGTTCAGATGAAATTTCTGGTTGCTGATTATGCATAAGAAAAGGTAACACATCCATCTTGGGGATATGAAAGCTACACTCTGGGACCCTACCTAGACCTGATCCTATGTGTCTTTTCACTTGTATCTTTTTAGATTATAATAAAGCTGTAGCTGTAAGTATCACATATTCTTTGTGAATTCTGAGTCACTTCTATGAATTAACAGATGGGCAATGATGGTGAGAGCCAGTAGGGACTGATGTCTGCCTATTTTGCAGTCTGAACTTGTGAGCTCTGATGCAACTCTGGGTGACTAGTGTCAGAGAAGGCTGCATAAACCCCTGCCCTGAAAGATGGCATCCAGTGGCAGGTAGCTAGGGTCAGAGAAAGAGTGCCACTCAAGCGGCAGGCAACAAGAACAAGGAAATGGGAAGATGAGGACTGAATTTATCCCCACATTTTGGGGATTAGATTCATTGCTGATCCTTACAACAGAGTTAGCAACAAAAGTGGGATTTACTGACTGCTCTTTACTTAATGCACACCTGCTTGGTTAAATTTATTCCTACATATTTTATTCTTTTAGATGCTATTGTAAAAGGAATGGTTTTCTTAATTTTCTTTTCATATTATTTGTTGCTGGTGTATCAAAACCATGACTGATTGCCCTGGCGAAAATTTCACGTGCACTGCTGAATAGTAACGGTAAAAGCAGACATCCTTGTCTTGTTTCTTATATTAGGGGATGTCTTGGATTGAATTGTGTCCCTTAAAATTACCTGTCAACTTGGTCAAGTCATGATTTCCAGTACTGTAAGATTTTCTACGATTGTGTTATCTGATACGATTTCACTATGTGTTATAAATCCTAACACTATGATGTAATGAGATGGATTAGTGGCAGTTATATTGGGGAAATCTGCAAGATTAGATTGTGTCTTAAGCCAATCTCTTTTGAGATATAAAAGAGAGAAGCAAGCAGTGAGACTTGGGGACATCATTACCACCAAAAAAGCAGCACCAACTCAATTAAATAATGGGCAAAGGAGATGGACAGACATTTCTCCAAAGAAGACATCCAAGCAGCCAAAAGACCTTTGAGGAAATGCTCATGATCATTAGCCATTACAGAAATTGAAATCAAAACCACAGGAAAATACCATCTCACCCCAACAATGTTGACACTAATCCAAAAGACACAAAACAAATGTTGGAGAGACTGTGGAGAGATTAAAACTCTTCTAAACACTGTTAGTGAGCGTGAAAAATGGTACAATGTCCTGGGAAAGCAGTACAGCACTTTCTTTAAAAGCTAGAAATAAATATACCATATATACTGTTTGGACTATATCGTAGAGAAATTAAAGCTGCCACACACACACGGATACGTTCACATGAATGTTTATTGCAGTGCTGTCTACAATAGCAAAAGATAGAATCAGCCTAGGTGCCCATCAACAGATGAATGGATAAACAAACTGTGGTATGTATACACAACGGAACACTACTACAGAACAATGATGATTTTATGAAACATAACCTGGAATCAACTGGAAGACATCATGATGAGTTATATCAGTCTGCTGCAAAAGGACAAATGTATGAGACCACTATTTTAAGGACTTAAGAAGAGACTTACACACAGAAGAAAATACTCTTTGATGGCTAAAAGGGGAAGGAATGAGAGAATAGGGTTATTCACAGATGAGATAGTTGATAAGAATTCGATTAGGTGAAGGAAGTGACAGGACACAGTAGAAGGCAGGTGAGCATAACTAAGGAAAAGGTTTTCTAGATTCAACCCAACATTTCAAAGGACAGAGTAACAGGGAAAGGAGTTGGAGGACCATGTTTTCAGGGGACATCGAGGTCAGTTAGTATAACTAGTCTTTTTCTAAGAGTGTGCTCTATATCCCGTATGAGTGAGTGGTGCCTGGGGTCTTAAAAACCTGCAAACTGCCATCTGAGAAACATCAATTCTTCCCAACCCACCTGGAGCAAATGAAAATCAAGAACATCAGAGACACAAGAAAAAATGAGCCCAGGTGACAGAAAGACCCATACGACTGGAAGACTACATCAGCTGGAGAACCGAAGAACTAGATGGTGTCCGGCCACCACCAGAGACAGCCGTGACAGGGAACACAATGTACAGTCCCTGATGCGGCATGAGAAAAAAGGGCTGTGGAGATCTAGAACTCTATTAAAAGATCAGACTTGATGATCTTACAACCTCGAGGGTCCCCTGAGAACATGGCCCATAAACTTGCTGCTCGCTCAGAGCTGAAGCCAACGCTTCAGACAAAGAATGGACTGGACTTGTGAACACAGAGTGATGCAGGAAGTGTGTGTACCTTATGGTTTAATATATATATGAGCTGTCCTCCTGGTTTCTTTTTAGAGGGGAGAGGAGAGGGTCTTGATTGGATACTGGAAGTAAAGAGTGGAAAGGAAGAGTGTGCTGTCATATGGTAAGGAGACCAGATAGAGTTGCATAGAGGGAGGTTCTCAGGATTTTATATAGCAAATTGACTTGGATTGTAAACTTTCACTTAATCACAATAAAAAAAAGGTGGGGGCAGCACCAGAAACTGAGCATATCCTTTGGACCCAGGGTTCCTGCACTGAGGTGATGCCATAATAAGGGAAGATTGATGACAAGGACCTTCCTCCAGAGCTGACGAATAGAAAAGTCTTTCCCTGGAGCAGATGCCCTGAATTTGGTCTTGTAGCCTACTAGACTACGATATAAATTTCTCTTTGTTAAGCCAAGCCAAGTGCTGTCGAGTCAGATCTGACTCATGGTGACTCTAGGGGCCAGGGTAGAACTGACCCCCAGAAAAGCATCCACTTGTGGTGTTTCTGTCACAGCACCACGATACCTGTCATGGATTGAACTGTGTCTGCCCAAAATATGAGTAAAATTGGTTAGGCCATGATTCCCAGTATTGTGTAGTTGTCCTTCATTTTGTGATCTTCCTATGTGTTATAAATGGTAGTATCTGCCTTGCCTCTGGTTAATGAGAATTATAGTGGGGTGTGACATTCTTACTAAAGTCATATCCCTGATCCATTGTAAAGGGAGTGTGGCCTCAACCACTTTTTCTTTTACAAGAGATGAAAGGAAAGGGAAGCAAGCAGAGAGTTGGGTACCTCATACCATGAATAAAGCGGTGCAGCAAGCAGACCCTGCCTTTGGACCTGTGGCCTCTGCATGGAAAATGTTCTAGTCTTGCAGATGATTGAAGAGAAGCCAAGAGAGAGAGAAAGACTTCCTCTGGAGCAGACACCCTGAATATGGACTTCCAGCCTACTAGACTGTGAGAAAATAAATTTCTGTGATATTTCTGTTATAGTAGCACTAGATGACTAAGACAATGCCAAAGACAGGAGGAAATCTTTTAGTCTTTCACTACTGAGTAAGATGTTTGCTGTGGGTTTCTCAAAAATATCCTTTATCATATTGAGGAATTTCTATTCCTAATTTGCTGAGTACTTTTATCGTGAAGTGGTGTTGGATTTTGTCAGACACCTTTTCTGAATCACTTGAGATGATTGTGGGTTTTTTACCTTCATTGTATTACTGTGGTGTGTGACACTAATTGATTTTGTTATTTGAAATACTCTTATTTTCCCAGCAATACCACTTGATCATGGTGTATAATCCTTTCAGCGTTCTGTTGGATTTAGCTTGCTAGTATTTTATTGAGCATTTATCATTGATTTTTTTTAAATTAATTTCACTGTGATCAGAGAAAACACTTCGCATGACCTGAATCTTTTTAATTTATGGAGTCTGTTTTTATGACCCAGAGTATATTCTGTCCTCTTAAACTTTCTGTATATTTTGCTGGCATTAGTCAAAATGTTATGCACCAAAAACTAAACCAAACCCATGGCTGTCGAGTCAATTCCGACTACATAGCTACCCTAGAGAATAGATAGGGTTTCCAAGGAGTGCATTGTTAATTAGAAACACTGACCTGTTAGTTAGTTGCCTTAGCTCCTAACCGTTATGCCACCAGGGTTTCCAGAATGTTCTATAAATGTCAGTTAAATCAACTCGGTTCAAATTCTCTATATCTTTACTGATTATCTGTCTATTTCATTAATTATTGAGGGAAAGGTACTAAATTCCAGATAGAACTGTAAGTTTTATTTAGTTTTCCTTGTATTACTACAAGATTTGCTTTCTGTGGTGTAGTGGTTAAGAGTTCAGCTGCTAACCGAATGATTAGCAATTCAAAACTACCTGATGCTGTTGGAGGCCCTATGAGGCAGTTCTGCTCTATCCTGTGTGTTGCTGTGAGTCAGAATTTACTCAACAACAATGAGTTTTTTTGATTTGTTTTGTTTTGTTTGTTTGTTTGTCATTATGTATCTGTTAGTTATTGTTTTGTCCTCTTGGTGAATCAACCCCCTTATCATAATGAAATAAACTTCTTTATAACTGAAAATATTTTTTGCTCTGAAATCTATTGTGTTGGATATTAATATATCAACTCCAGCTTTCTTTTGATTAGTGTTAGCATGGCATATCTTTTTTCTGTTCTTTTACTTTTAATCCATTTGTGTCTTTATATTTAAAATGTTTTTCTCATAAGCAGTATATAACTGGGTCTTCCTGTTTTTTATCCAATCTGACAATTTTTGCCTTTTGATCTGAGATATTTAGACCATTAACTTTTCATATGATTATTTATATAGTTAGGTTTAAATCTACCATTTTGCTATTTATTTTCCATTTGTCTTTTCTCTGTTTCTGTTTTCCACTTTTCCTACCTTCTTTTGGTTTAATCAAGTATTTGTTTTCATAATTTTTCCTTCTTTGTTGGTTTATTAATTATAATTCTTCATTTTTTGTTTTAATTGTTATTGTAGGGTTTATAATATATACTTTTAACTTACAGTAGTCTACTTGCAAGTCATATTATACTACTTCACGTATAGCACAAGAACTTTGCAGTCCTATACTTCCATTTCCCCCCTGCCGACTTTTGTGCTGTTGTTGCCATACACTCCTATGTTTGTTATAAATCCCAGAATGCATTGCTGTTATTTTTGCTTTAAACGGTCTTCTCATGAGAATTAAATATTTTTAAAATCAGTGTCTATCTTTGCAGTTACCATTTTCAGTGTTCTTCAATCCTTTGCACATATCCAGATTTATAAATTCAGTATCATTTGCCTTCTGTGTGAAGGAAAATGGTTAATGCATCTTGTGATTCACATCTGCTGGGGATGAGGTTTTTTTTTAGCATTTTTATGTCAGAAAAGCCTTTATTTCTATGTTTCCTGGTTGTTGTTATAATGATCTATAAGAATTTAAAAAAAAAAAAACATGTATACTTTGCTGTTGTTGCTGAGAATATACACTGTGAAACGTATGCCCAAATCCAGTAGTGTCTACACGTGCTATTCAGTAACAGTGATCACGTTCTTTAAGTTGTACAGTCATTGTCACCCTTCTTTTCTGAGTTGATCCTCCCTGACTATCAATGATTCACTGCAATTCTAGGTTCACAATATCTTCTTTTTTACTATTTTTTTTTCTTTCAGTATTCTAAGTCCAAGTTGACAGTATTTTGGGAGTGTTTTATCTTTTGGGGAGCGCTTCTAGCTTGGATTGGTCTTGGGGAAAATCTACTATTAACCTTAGCTTTTTGTTTTCCTTTGTCGGCTTTTAAGATTTTCTCTTTACCACTAGTTTAAGCAATTTGTTTATGATACGCCTTGGTGTAGTTTTCTTCATGTTTCTTGTGCTTAGAGTTATGCAGCTTCATGGATTTGTAAATATATAGTTTTCATCAACTTTGGAAAATTATTCCTTCAATTTTTTTTTTTAAAGTGCTACTCTGCTTCTGTTGGGGATTCCAAGTACATATGTATTGGACTGCTTCAAGTGGTCTAACCATTTGCTCACCAATGCTCCACTGGATTTTTTGGTATTTATTTATTTATTTATGGTCACTGTCTTTTCTTTTTGTCTTTTATTTTGGACAATTTCTTTCACTATGTCTCAAGTCCACTAATATTTTGTTCTCCAGTGTCTAATCTCCCTGTATTCCCATTCAATAAAATTTTCATGTCTATAAAATCAGTTTTAGTTTTTTCCATCTTTTCCCTAAACTCTTGAACACATGGAATACAGTCATAACCACTGTTTTAAAGTCCTTGTCTACTAATTGAAATATCTGTGTCACTTGTTTACTTTTTCAGATGGAGCATATTTCCTTGTTTCATTGACTGGTAATTTTTTATTAGATGCCAGGTACTGTGATTTTTGTATATGGGGTTTTATACTGTAGGTGCTCAGATTTTTCTTACTCCTGTAAATATTCATGGGCTTTCTTCTGGACACACATTATCCCTAGTTTAATCTTTTGGAGTCTTACATTTAAGCCTTGTTAGAAGGGACTAGAGCATTATGTACTTTAGAGTTAATGTTCCCCACTCTTGAGGGGAAATCCTTCTAAATTCTGAAAGGTTCAGTGATTTGTAAATTTTAACTATTTCCATTGTGGCTAGTAAGAACATGCAGAATTCTCAGTCCTTTGTGAACTCCATAGATTGTTTCCTCTAACCCTTTTAGGTGATTTTTATGCAGCCTCAGCTATTCTCCTCATAGCAGTGTACTGATCTGTTCTCAGCTAAATACTCAAGGAAGGTCCTCTAATCATCATGTTCTTTCTCTATTCAGCTATTTCCTTTCCAGTACTCTCCCCTGGGAATGCCACCATTGACCTTTCCAGACTTGCTGCTCTGTCTCTTCACTTCAGGGAGACCACTGATATCCACCTGCAGTTGCCTCCCCTGTGCTACTTCCTGGAAACTTTCTTACTGCAGCAAGTGGGGCATTCACAGGGCTTACCTCATTCGTTTCCTGCCCCTTGGAGATCACTGTTCTGTAATACTAATATCCAATATCTTGAGAACAATTTTTTCATATACTTTGTTGAATCTTTTTTTCCTTGTTTCAGGTAGGAGAGTAAATTCAATTACTGTCACTCTATCTTGGCCAGAATTGGCAGTCTGAGCTTTCTCTTGAATGCAAATCTAACCATGGGAAAAAAAAATGTATCATAGAAAGAGAAACAGCAGAAAGAAACTAATCACATACTAATAAACTCTCAAACACTAAAATGTAGTTAATGTTATGAAAAAAAATCAGTAAAACATTTCCCAAGATTTCTGTAATTTCCTTGTACATATTTTGCAGTTCTCATACATGGCAAATTCCTGAGATGCATGTTATAGAGAATAAACATAGAATAGAATGAATAAATAAATAATAAAGCTTTTTTTTTTCAGCAGGCAACCTTATCCTGATTTCAGGATTTTAACCAATGGCAACCATTAATCTCAGGTTCCAGCATAATTCTTCAAACTGATTTTCTATAACTCACATGTGCAACTCACAAAAATATTAGACAGATGGTAGTAGGAGGCCTAGATGTTTGTTGTTACTTGTTTATAAAGTTCAAATGCACTTGTATAAGGTGGGGACCTGTCAGAGAAGGAAAACTCAAATATTTTACTTTAATAGAGAGTAATGGAAAGTAGTAAGACTGAACACTGTCAAAGGTGGAAAACTTGTGAGACCTGGAAAAGCAAGGCAATATTGTCCAGTTCCAGCTCTCACAGGTTTCCCTGCATATGTTTTTATAGCAATATATAACAACCTCATATATTGCTATAAAACAAATTTATATATTTATAATGGAGGGGAAAGGCCTTCTTTTAAACAGTAAGAATTTTTTTTGTCCTTCTTTCATGGATATTTCTGCCCCCCACCACCTGCACAACAGGAGGGACTGTGACAGAGGCTGCTGCTGAAGGAAGAGAAGAACCACAAACCAAAGACTGTACATCCAGACAGAAGCATGCTCTCTGGCTCAGGATTGTGGGCAACGGACTCTGCTTTTGCTAATGGAGTATTATGTTGTTTGTCCTGATTTGTCAGGGGGCTGCATAAAGGACTGTAGAGATGATTTCCCTCTGAATTAGATAGCAGCCATGCTCCTGCAAGACTGCAGAAGGTGTAGTACCAAAGAAAAGTCCATAGACAGTACCTGCACTTAATCACATGGGACCAATTAGTGCACGTGAGGCACACCAAAACGTAGATCTAGCTTCCAAGGCCTGAAGGAAAAATGACGGTATAAGAAATCTCCAACAATTCTGGAGTTTTTATAGTTTATTTTTGTTGGTGGTGGTGAGAATATACACAGCAAAATATATGCCACTTCAACAATGTCCACCTATATTATTCAGTGACGCTGATTACATTCTTTGAATTGTGTAAGGATTTATCCACCTTTTTAGAGTTTTTCTTCCCTTAGTAACACAACCCACTGTGCCCTATGGATCCTATCTAATCTCCCAAATTGCTGTTCTCAGTTTGACCCTTTATAGATAGATCAGACTAGAACTTTTAATACTATTATGTAATTGCACAAATTTTTTCATAAGGTTTCCACTGGCCAGTTTTTCTCAGAAGTAGACTACTACCAGGTCCTTTTTCCTAGGCTGCCTTAGTCCAGAAGCTCTGCTGAAACCTGTCCAGCATGGATGACTCTGCTTTATTTCAAATACTGATGGCATAGCTTCCAGCATCACAGCAACATGCAAGCCGCAGCAGAACAACAAACTGAGAGACAAGTGACAATAAGAATCATAATGTTGACAGAGAATATCGAATATATCACGGACTTCCAGAAGAATGAACAGATTTGTCTTGGAAGAAGTACAGCCAGAATTCTCCTTAGAAGTGAGGATGGTGAGACTTCGTCTCATTTACTTTGGAGATATTATCAGGAGGGGCCAGTCCCTAGAGAAGGACATCATGCTTAGTAAAGTGGATGGTCATCAAACAGAGGAGCGCCCTCAGTCAGATGGACTGACACCGTGGCTACAACAATGAGTCTAAAGCCCAACAATTATGAGCATGGCACAAGACAGAGCAATGTTTCCTTCTGTAGTACATAGGCTCACTATGAGTTGAAATTGACTCAGTGGCATGTAGCAATAGCAATTACACAAAATGATAGAGTAGGATGTTCCAGGGGTGCATCACCCTCCACCTAAATAACAGTAGTGCTGCAATTGGGATCAATTATTTCAGGACTCTGGAACTAAATCAGACATTTACTTCAACAGGGGAGTGCTTGAAGAAGACACAGGCTACTGATCTAGGTAAGCCACATGCACTAACGGGACACCATCCTTCACTCCTCATCCAGTCCCTGGTGGTGGAGTCAGGACCTGTGTTCTTAGAGCAAATGGCTGGTGCTAAGGTTGGCAGTGGGGATCCGTCCTCCAGGATTTAGGTTTACACAGTGTGCACAGTTGGTTTGGCCTCTTAGTGTCCTGCAAGATAGGCACAGACTACGTGATTTTAATCCTCTTCCAAAAATGGCTACACTCCGCCGGTATATTCAAAGGAACAGAGAATTATCTAGTGAACTCTATCAAGACATTGACCTACTCCAGAGATAATAGAATTGCAATACATATTTTCTAAAAACTGCCTTGGAAAAGTTACTAATCCAGCAATTGACAAAAACCTTTACTAAGAAAAACAACCTCTGAGGAAGGAAACAATCATATATTTTGTTTATTTGTTTATTTATTTCACGGAGTACAAGAAAATATCCCCTGAAATAGTAGTTGGGCATAGGCTGTAGAAAAGAAATTCTAACTGTCCAGAAATGTTTTGGAAGGCAATGTTGGCAAAAGCAGTCAGGGAACATTGCTGATCAGATAAACTACTACAATTTTAACCAATTAGATACATATATATGCCAGCCAGCCAAGTGCCATCAAGTCAGATATAAGTAAATTAAAAAAAAAAAAAAAAAAAAAAAGCTACAATCCTTGGGGAAGGGAAAGAATCTGAGCTCTAGAGTTACCACATTATAATATTTAAATGTGCCAGTTGCAATAAAAAAATGAGACCTACAAACCAAACCTAAAAAACCAAACTCATTGCTGTTGAGTCAATTCCAACTCATAGCGACTCTACAGGGCAGGGTAGAAATGCCTCATAGTGTTTCCAAGGAGCAGCTCATGGATTTGAACTGCTGACCTTTTGGTTAGCAGCTGTAGCTCTTAACCACGGTGCCACAAAGAGATACAAGGAAACAGAAAAGGGTGCAAAGAGACAAACTGATTCCATGAAGGTCTGGAAAATGAAACAATTAGAAGCCTTCAAAATAACAATATTGAATATGCTTGAAGAATTAGACTAAAACCCAAACAATGAACTAAAAGAAATCAAGAAAATAATACAGGAACAAAATGAAAATTTCATAAGGATATCAAAACTATGAAGAAGAATCAAACAGTATATTAGAGCTGAAGACTAAAATAAATGAAAAAATTCATTGGAAGATTGTAACAACAAATTTGAGCTGGCAGAAGAAACAGCAAATTAGGAGATAAAGTAATTGAAAGTACTGAGACTGAAGAACACAGCAAAAATAAAGAAAATGAAGAAAAGCCTAACGGAAATGTGGGACACTAACAAGTGAAACATGGTACAAATCCCAGGAGAAGAGATAGAGAAAGTGGTAGAAAGAACATCTGCAAATACAATGGCAGACAACTCTGCAAATCTGATAAAGGACATAAACTTACAAATTAAGAAGTTCAATGAACTCTATGTAACATAAAGAAAAGAGATGCAGGCTAAGATATGTTATAGTCAAGCTCTCAAAAAACAAAGAGAATCCTGAAGTCACCAAGAGAGAAGCAAAATGTCACATTCAAAAGATCCTTAGGAAGATTAAGTGCCAATTTCTCCCCTAGAAACCAAAGAGGCCCCAAGGCAATGCAACTGCATATTTAAAGTGCTGTATGAATAGACGTGTCAACCAAGAATGCTATAGCTGGCAAACTGTCCTTCAGACATATGAGGTCTGACAATTATGTCCACAAACTTAATTGTTCTAAGTGCTACATGCCTCACTGCTGAGTATCATCACTACAGTCACCTTTTAAGTACTTCCCTTGGGAAGCTATGCAGGAATGCCAGTACTAGTCCACCCTTCAAAGCAATTTTGGAACTCTCTCTGGAACGGCCATTGTTCATGGCGGAAAGTTTGCAAACTTAATTGTATAGCTGTCTGTGAGGGAATTTTTCACCAGTAGACAAATAACTGTATTGGAACACACTCCCTAGTCACCTGATGTGGCCCCAAATGACTATTTTCTTTACCCAAAGATAAAGGAAGCATTGAAAGGAAGATATCTTTATAACACTCAGGACATCATGGCTAATATGACAGCTCTCATGGCCATTCCAGAAAAGAGTTCCAAAATTGCTTTGAAGGGTGGACTAAGTGCTGGCATCAGTGTACAGCTTCCCAAGGGGAGTACTTCGAAGGTGACCATAGTGATATCCAGCAATAAGGTATATAGCACTTTTTCTAGGATGCCAAAAGCCTTCACAAAATTTATTGGCAGTCCTTGTATACAGAGTACTCCACCCAGCAGCACCACTATTGCCCTAACACTATTTCTTCATTATTTCTTCAGTAAGTCTATTATTGATTTCAATATGATACTGTTATAGCATAGACAAGATGTTATCTGAATCTCTTCAATATAAGGGAAGTCAGATCAAACTGTAGAGACAGGACAAAAATAATAGTAATAAATAATATATCCATCAAATTAAGTCATTGTCCTATATAGGCACATTGAACATACAGAACAACACATTTATGGAGTATTTGTTTTAGTTATCTAGTGCTGCTTTAACAAAAATACAATAAGTGGGTGGCTTTAACAAAGATAAATTTGTTTTTTCATAGACATTCCATTAGTTTACAAGTCTTAATTCAGAGTGTCAGCTCCAGAGACAGGCTTTCTCTCTCTGGTGTTTCTGGAAGGCCCTTGTGGTACATCAGTCTGCCTTTGGTCTGAGAGGTCCGGAAGCATCTCAGCATGGGAACCTCAGGTCCAAATGACACATTCTGCTCCCAGCAGTGCTTTCTTGGTGGTATGAGATCCCCAGCTCTCTGCTGACTTACCCTTCCCTATCACCTCTTGAGAGATAAAAGATGGTACAGGCCACATCCCAGGAAATTCCCTTTACTTTGTACTAGAGATGCGACTTGGGTAAGGATGTTACAGTCTCACTTCAGTCCTCTTAAACATAATCCAGTCTGTCCCCATTAACCACAGGCAGAGGTTAGGATTTATAATGTATACAAACATTACAATCGCAAAATAGAGGACAACCACATAATACTGAGAATCATGGCCCAGTCAAATTGCTACACACATTTTTGGGGGGACATCATTCAGTCTGTGATGTTGTTGTTAGGTGCCACGGTCGAGTCAGTTCCAACTCAGAGTGAGCCATGCACAAGAGCAGACACCGCCCCATCTTGCACCATGTCCACAGTCGTTTTTAGGATTAGCTCATCGTAATGGCCACCATGTCAACCCATCTTGTTAAAGGTCTTCCACTTTTTTGCTGACCTGACATTTTACCAAGTATGATGTCCTTCTCCAGGGACTGATCCCCTCTGACAACATGTCCAAAGTACATAAGAGGCAGTCTTGCCATCTTTGCTTCCAAGAAGCACTCTTGTTGTAGTTCTTCCAGAACAGATCTGTTTGTCCTTTTGCAGTCCATGGTACATTCAATAATCTTCTCCAACACCACAATTCAAAGGCATCAATTCTTCTGTCTGTTGTTCATTCCAGCTTTCACACGTGTATGAAACCTCATTGCCATTGAGACAATTCCAATCATAGCGACCCTACAGGTCAGAGTAGAACTTCCCTACAGAGTTTCCAAGGAGCACCTGGTGGATTTGAACTGCTGACCTTTAGGTTAGCAGCAGTAACTCTTAACCGCATATGATGCAACTGAAAATATCATGGCTTGGGTCAGGCACACTTTAGTCTTCAAAGTGACATCTTTACTTTTCAATACTTTAAAGAGGTTCTTTAAAGCAGATTTTCCTTGTACAATGCATTCAAATTATGGTAATATCCAAAATTGGCGAGGTACTCAAATTTTCTTTGGTACTTCTTTGGAGTTGCCCAAAGTTGGTTGAGAAGCACTGATACAGTCAAATAGTTTCAGTGAAAGTTGTTAAGTGCAGTAACAGATGCACACCTAAAACTCCTCTGTGAGCACAGCAAGGGGAGCCATTACTGCTGCTCCCAGAGAGGAGGGAAAAATCAAAGGAACTAGACTCCACTTACGGACTGACACTAATTCTGGACAAGGCTGACAAACCAAGGTATAGGTTAAGGGCATTCCAGGCAAAAAAGAGAAAGAATGATTCTTAGATTCTAAATGAGTCCTTTTGTTTCCTTCTGGCATTATCCACTTGCAAATCCAGTCAGTTTCAAGATGAAATAGTTGACTTCACAACAAATGAAATCTGGAGTACATTTCTCTCTTTAAATGGGGCAGAACCGGTGACCTGTTCTGCATGCCACCTTCCCCACACCAGTTCAGCCATCCCGTGCCATGATGCAGCAGGTTTCAGCGGGTTGTAGGAGGACTGCCAACTAAGTTTGTAAACTAATCCTAGAATTACTGATATTACTGAATATCACTGCAGTCACCTTCCACATAGTCTCCTTGGGAAGTTATGCACTGATTCCAGCACTTGGTCCTCCCTTCAAAGCAATTTTGAAGTTCTTCCTGGAATGGCCATCAGAGCTGTCATTGTATTACCCATGATGTCCTGAATGTCATCAGATTGTCTTCCTTTCAATGCTTCCTTTACCTTTGGATGAAGAAAAAGTCATTTGGGGCCAGATCAGGTAAGTAGGGACGGTGTTTCAATACAGTTATTCATTTCCCGGTGAAAAATTCCCTCACAGACAACTATACAATTAAGTTTGCAAACTTTCCACCATGAGCAATGACCATTCCAGAAAGAGTTCCAAAGTTGCTTTGAAAGGTGGATTAGGCACTGGTATCAGTGCATAACTTCCCAAAGGAAGTACTTCAAAGGTAACCATAGTGATGATATTCAGCAATGAGATACGTAGCACTTAGAACAATTAAGTTTGGGAACTTAATTGTTGAAACTCATATGAGGCCCTCCTTTTCTCAGAGAGGCATAAAGGCATGGAACATAACCAGTAATTGTGCCATGAGCAAGTGCTTCCCAAGCCACCTGGAATGACTTTCTACAAGTATCATGACATTACCAAAAACTTCTCCAGCATTAGGGAGAAAAGAAGAGGCAAGAACTCCCTGGCAGTATCACCCTAACACAATTTCTTCATTGTTTACTCAGATTGTCTATTACTGATCTGAATATAATATATAATATAGCATAGACAAGATGTTCTTTGAGTCTTTTCAGCATGAGGGAAGTCAGATAAAATTGTATTGACAGGAGAGAAATAATAGTAATAAATAATTTATTCATCAAATTAAGTCAGTGTCCCATATCTTTAACATTTTTTTATTAGGATAGTATCACGTGTTTGGAAAAAATATATCACTTACAAATGACCAGTAAGGGGGTTAAAAAAAAAATTACTAACTTTCAAAGGAACTTCTTCAGTCTAAAATGTTATATTCAGCATCACTTCTAGTCTTTTATTTCCAACTGTGCATTGAACTTACACTTGCCTATAGAAACAGAGGAGTTATATGCAAAGGATATTTCATTCTAAAAGATGCTTTATCATAAAAACTTAAGGCTGCCTAGTGAAGCTTATGCTACCAGCCTACCACCAGTTGGAGAAGGATTTTGAATAGTTTTTGTAGCTCCTGAATAGGTTATTAGTTTAATGGAAGAATGATTGTTCAATATAGTTTCATATAGTCCCTTTGGCACTAATAGATATTTGCAAGAAGCTGGTCTAGTTTGGCTTCCTAACAGGCACTGACAGCAGGATCTTATGGTTCTACACCATTGGCTCCTACAGACAAAAAATCTAAAATTTGAAATTGAAAACATGTCACAGTCCTAGACGTTTCTAAATGACTGTGTGAATGATCCCTGCCTGCTAGTGATCCATGCCTTTATGTAGTCCTCTCTCCTCAAGCATGGGCTAGACAAAGTGATCTGCTTCTGAGCAACAGAATATAACAAAAATAAGGGGAGTGTCTATCTGAGTGTGGTTACAGCAGATTGTAACTTGGCTTCGGCCCAGCTTATGCCCTCTCCAGTTCTCCTCTCTCATTCTCTGCACTGCCCTAAGGAGTGGCATGCAAGGCAAAAAGCCGAGCAGCCTCCAGTCAGCAACCAACAAGGAACTGAGACCCTGAAATCAAGAGCCTTCAAGGAGCTGGGTGCTGAGAAACGACACAGGTGAAGCCAGTGACTGTCGCCACAGTGAGCCTCCAAATTATGTTGCCATGGCAGACAACTTGTTTGCAGCTGTTAGAGACCCTGAGCTGAACAACACGTTTGAACTGAGCCCTGATTCATGATCCACAGACACTGAGATAACAATGTTGCTTTAAACTACTAAGTTTTGGATTATTTGTTTTGTAACAACAGATAACTAATACAGTTGTAGTAGCTAAGATAATAATAATATTCAGGATTTATCTGCAGTTTATTATGTGCCAGGCACCATAACATACCTTTATATATGTTGCAAGTGAAAGAAAACAGACCAAACTAGCTGAAGCAAATAGAATATCCTGAAAGTCATACTTCTTTATTCTAATGAGGTTGTTGATCATGTCTACCACTCATCTTTCAGTTTCCATACTGTGATGGTTTGAATGTTGAAGCAATGCTGGAAGCTATGCCACCCACTTTCAAATATGCCACCACTTTCAAGTTATGGTGGGCAGAATTCAGTGGAGCTTCCAGCAGAAGTAGACTGCAAAGATAGGCCCAGAGAGCAATTTCTGAATATTAGCCAATGAAAACCCCATGGTTCACAATAGAATGTCATCTTATAAAGTGCTAGAAGATGATCCCCATAGGTTGAAAGTCACTCAAAACACACAGTGGCCACAACAATGGACTCGAACATACCCACAATCATGAAGATGGCACAAGCCAGGGTCAGGGTTCATTCTGTTGTACATGGGGTTGCCATGAGACAGAATCAACTCAACAGCAAATAATGATCATGTAAATGAAAAATTTAGATTTTGATCAACAAAGATGAATTGCTCAAGTGATGCCAGGAAACGCTTTCTGTATGCTGTTTCTGGTTCTCAGTGAGCTGGATTTATTCTAAGTAGCCTCTATCCAAGTATAGGCAAAGATACACATATCAATGGCACTACACAGTCTACCAATTTAGTAAATCTAGTGGAAACAAACCCTTTTTTTCTAACAGATGACTGAAAGTCTTAAGGCTGACTGCACTGGCAAGATCACATGATTGACCTTGAATGGCTGTAGGCAGACGGATGGACTCTACCAACAGCTCAGGTGTGGGTTAAGTTCACTGACGTGGAGGTGGATACAGGGTCAGCCCCACCTAAATCGCAGGGACTGAGAAGGGATTAGACATATTATCCCAAAGAAAATTAAGATGTTGTTACTATAAAAAAAAAAAAAGGAAAAGAGAGGGAAAATAAAAGAAAAGGAGGATGTGAATGGCAGACAAGGAAAAAGATATTCACTGCATTTCACTTCTTGACAGTTCAGCATTGACACGCCTACCTCTCTTTTCATATATGCTCTTTCAGAATGCTCCCACTTAACATACCATACATAGTTAAAAATGTATTCACATTCCAAGGAAGACAAATGTCGTGGATTAGCACTGCTTGGATCATAATTCCCTTGACTGTATGTCCATCCACCATTTTGTCATTTGATGAAGTTTCCTGCTCATTGTAAATTCTATCACTATGATTTCATAACATAGGTGAGCAGCAATTATATCGTTGAGGTTTACAAAATTAGATAGTTTTTTAATCCAGTCTCTTTTGAGCTATAAAAGACAGAATCAAGCACTGAGACAAGGGAACCTCATAACACCAAGAAAACACCAAGAGCAGAGTGTGTCCTTTGGACCTGAGTTTCCTGAGCTGAGACACTCTCAGATCAAAGAAAGATTGATGACAGGGATGTTACTGCAGACCTGACTGTAAGAGAAAGTCTTCATTTAGAGCTAATGTCCTGAATTTGGACTTGTAGCCTACTAGGTTGTAAGAGAAATAAATTTCTCTTTGTTGATGCCATCCATTTGTGGTATTTCTGTTATGCTGTTGTTGCTGTCAGGCACCATGAAGTCAGTTCCAACGCATAGCAACTGTCATGAATTGAATTATGTCCCCCGAAAAATATGTGTGGCCATGATTCCTGATATTTTATGATTGTCTTCCATTTTGTAACTTTCCTGTGCTGTGTGTTAAAGGATTAGGGTGGGACTGTGAATCCCTTCATAGGATCGCCTGCCTGCTCCACTGTAAAGGGAGTTTCCATGGAGTATGGCTTCTATCACCCTTAATCCTCTCATCCTGCAAGAGAGAAAAAGAAAGGGAAACAAGCAGAGATTTGGGATCCTCATGCCATCAAGAAAGCAGCACCGGAAGAAGGGCACATCCTTCAGACCTAAAGTTCCTGTGCCAAGATACTCCCTGGACAAAGAATGATGCAGTAGTGGACTTCCCTCCAAAGCCAACAAGAGGGAAGCCTTCCCCTGAGAGCAGACATCCTAAACTTGGACTTGTAGCCTACTGGACTGTGTAAGAATGAATTTTCCTTTGTTAAAGCCATCCACTCGTGGTATTTCCATCAGACCAGCACTAGCTGACTAAAACAGAATTTGATGCCAGGAGTGGAAGTGGTTTTAAAGCTGACTGGGTAGAAGACTCAAAAGGAATGCAGAACTGTTAACAACGATGAATGTGGAGATGGTGAAAAATGAGCAGCAGAAGACCAGCAGCAGCAGCTGTGGCAGCAGTAGAACCAAGACAGCGTGACACAGCGCTGGAGCTGACTCAGGGCGTGAGAGGGCTCAGTGCTTCTGCGCAGAAGTTTCCTGATGGAGTAGGGTGCCTGTGGGCACTTGAATGGGTGGAGTTCTATGAAGGGATTCACAGTTTTACCCTAATCCTTTAGCATACAGCACAGGAAAATCACAAAATGGAGGACAATTACAGAATACAGGGAATCCTGGCCCAGGCAGATTACTACACATATTTTTGGGGTAACACAATTCAACCCATGACATCCCACCCTTTGGCATGCCAAAACTCACATCTTTGAAACATGTAACACATTTATCCCATCATAGCAAAATCATGTCCATCCCATAGAATAGAAGTCTTAAATCAGTTTCAAGTGATCAGTTTCACGGCCACACATATTTTTCGGGGGACATAATTCAATCCATGACAGTTGCTATGTGTTGGAACTGATTTCCCTCCAAAGCCAACAAGAGGGAAGCCTTCCCCTAAGAGCAGACATCCTAAACTTGGACTTGTAGCCTACTGGACTGTGTAAGAATGAATTTTCCTTTGTTAAAGCCATCCACTCATGATATTTCCGTTAGACCAGCAACAACAGCACAACAGCAACAACAGCACAACAGAAATACCACAAATGGATGGCAGAGCTCTGCAACAGTTGCCCCAGCAGGGGAGGAATGAGCCTGAGGCTCAGGTCATGTGGCCACGGGAAGCAGACGCTGAAGAGATAAACAGCATGAGAAGCTGAACTGCCTCATTCTCAAAAGGTATGGCTGTGACCCCAGGGGTTTGAAAGGGTGCAGCCAGGGCTTTCTGTGTTTGCAATGGTGTAACTGCCACACATTTGGGCTTAGGGTGCACCTAAAGCTGATGGGGCAGTTACTGTCCAAGTGAGCCTAGGAGGCGGAGTTGTAGCATAAGGCCAGGGATCTCCCCTCAGAATCCAGAGAGTTTGGCCAGTATCTAGAGTCTTGAGGGCAAGGATATTGTGTAAAATGTCTCAGAAAATGTAAGATTATTTTGAAAGCTTTGCGGGCTAATACGATGTGTCCTAATAACTTGCTTGTTCCCTATTAATGCCTTCTTTCCCTGCAATTTCTCCCATTTGTAATGGAAGATCTAACTTGTGCCTGTTCATCCATTGTACTTTTGGAATCAAATAGCTTCCATTCTAGGTTTCACAGATATAGAAGAGTTTTGTATTTTGGACTTGAAACTGATTTAAGACTTCTGTTCTATGGGATAGACATGATTTTGCTATGATGGGATAAATGTGTTACATGTTTCAAAGATGTGATTTTTGGCATGCCAAAGGGTAGGATGTCATGGGTTGAACTGTGTTACCCCAAAAATGTGTAGTAATCTGCCTGGGCCAGGATTCCCTGTATTCTATAATTATCCTCCATTTTGTGATTTTCCTGTGCTGTGTGCTAAAGGATTAGGGTAAAACTGTAAATCCCTTCATAGGATCACCTCCTTGCTCCACTGTAAAGGGAGTTTCCCAGAGTATGGCTTGTACCACCCTTAATCCTTTCATCCTGCAAGAGATAAAAGGAAACAGAAGGAAACAGAGAATTGGGACCCTCACATCACCAAGAAAGCAGCACCAGGAGAACAGTGTGTCCTTCAGACCTGAGGTTGTTGTGCCAAGATGCCCCCTGAACAAAGACTGATGCAATACCAGAGCCAATAAAAGGGGAAAACCTTCCCCTGCAGCAGACATCCTGAATTTGGACTTGTAACCTACCAGACTGTGTAAGAATAAACTTTCCTTTGTTATAACCATCCACTCACGGTATTTCTGTGAGAGCAGCACTAGCTGACTAAAACAGTGATCCCATGCACAACAGAACAAAACACTTCTGGTCCTACACCATGCCCACAAACTGTTACAGCAGCACTAAATGACTAAGATAACAACCCAGAATCTTTTCCCATATTGCATCTGTCTCAAAGTAAAGGGTCACTTAGTGATTTACAATCTTTATGATCTAGTCCTTGCATGGGTCCTTATGGCTGCCAATCCAAGGTGCAGTGGTACATCTACCACGAGCACTACCAGCATACAATGACGGAAAACAGTTTTGGTCCATGGCACATAGCTATGTCTGCCCCTCCCATCAGTAGAACAAGTTCCCTGATCCACAAGCCTGAACTAGGACTGCCATTTCAGAGGTCTCCCTGTCCCGATGTGTTCAGTAACTGCATCCAAGATGAGCATCTGGAGGGATTTCCCTCTCTAGATCTGCGCATCTTTAGCCTCCGTTGCCTAAGGGAAGAATCTTGCTTGTGATTTGCCAGGTTTGGGGGTTTTCTTATCGTTCAAATCCATTAACGCTTTACTCTATATGCTTTCTGTTGAAATCCATTTGTTTTCTATCCATCTCTTCAGCCAATAAATAAGTCAGAGATTTTCTAGATTAACAGTCCATTAACCTTTCCCACTCTGAGATGCTTATACTTCCTAGATACAAGTCTCTGAGCTCTGTAAATTCCACTGATTGTTTAGGACATGTCCTTCTACCTGGGGTTATGTATAATAGTGACCTACAGTGGGGGAGACAGAGCTCTCATCTGTCAGCACAGGAGTCAGCTCTTTATAAGAAATGGACCAGAAGTGCTTGGGAGGGGCCTGAGGATGCAGTTTTTTCCAGTTTCTCACATTATCTCCTTCTCAGTTTCTAGTCATGCTTTCACTACCATAAATACTAGCCTGCTCCACGTTCCTTCTTTTGCACATGGAACTCCAGTTTTCCCAGCATGATCTGTTGAAAAGACATCTTTCCCCACTGAATGGACTTGGTGCTCTTGTCAAAAACCAGTTTGCCAGAGGAAGATACATGGGGGAAGATGGGGGTGAAGGGGGGTGAGAATCAACTGCAATAAATACTACAGCATATACAACTCTACAACAACAGTAAAAACAAATGAAATTGCCATATATTTCAATCAAAGACTCTAGAGAAGAGTCTTGATCAAGTAGGGGAAAATGCAGAACAGAATTTCAAATCCTCATTGAATCCAGACTTTCTAGAGCCATAGAGGCTAGATGAACCACCAAAATGATTGCTGTGAGGCTTTTAAATCTGAAACCCAAACTATTTCCTGAAGTCTTTTTAAAAACAAACAATAGCCTACCTTAACAATTAGAGAATGTCTGCTTTGATCATTGCCCTCTTTTAAGATCTGTCTATAAGGGATCCAATTGACAACGCCTACCTAAGAGATTACACTGGAAACCAAGGGGGCAGTGAGTTTATGTTAACAGGGGAGGAACAACCCAGAAAAAGAGGGTGAGAACGGTTGCACAACTCCAATAATGCAATTAATGTCGCTGAATTGTACTTGTAGAAACTATTAAATTGGTGTATGTTTATGTGCATATTCTCATCATAACAACAACAAATTTTTAAAAATCTATTAGCTGTAGGTGGATAGACTTGTTCCTGGACTCTCAATTCTACTCCATTAGTATGTATGTCCATCCTTATACCAGTACCACACCGTTTTGATTACTAGTTTTATAGTACCTTTTGAAATTGAGAACTGTGACTCTTCCAATTTTGTTCTTTTTTGGGTTTTTTGTTTTGTTTTGTTTTTAGTTCTTCTGGGCATCTTGCAACCCATAAAAATGTTAGGATCAGCTTGTCAATTCCTGTAAAATAACAGCTGGGATTTTGACAGGAATTTCGATAATTCTGCTCATCAATTTGGGAGTCCCAGGAACTTTTGTAGGAGAAAAGTTTCCCAGTTCACAATTCCTGGTGATCACCAGGCACAGCCTTTACTTTTCTGCTCTGCCAGTTCCACAGAGCTATTTAGCTATTGGTCATCTCTTAAGAAGAATGTGCTATGTGCTATACTTTTTTAATGTTTTATAGTCTAACATTTATAAAGCACCTTATAAATGTAAAGTATGGTATTAGAAGCCAGTTCTTGGATTTACCATTAGGTCACTAGTTACCACATAAGAAAATTTCCTTAACTAATTTCACATGATGTAAGTAAAAACTAAAAATGCTTGGGCTAGCTGCCTTCCGAGGGCACAGAAAATGGTCCCAACTCAGCAGGAACGGATGCTCACCGAGGACCAAAATGACTTGGGGTAAAGACAACCTAGAAGATAGAGAGACCCACATGAGTGGGTGCCTACATAGGCTTGGGACCAGGAGAACCAGATGGTGCCCAGCCACCACCAGTGATAGCCATGATGGAGCTCACTAAGTCGAGTCTCACTGGGAAAAAGGGGTGCACCCTGAAATCTCCACTGAAAGATCGCAATTGATGGTCCAGCGGTTTCAGGGTTCCCCTGGGAGCATGGCCCCTTGCCCTGGTGCTGCCCTTGCCCATAAATCATAACGAAGTTCCACTCTTCAGACACAAATGGATTGGACTTGGCGATGCAGAGTGACCGTATATTGGATGCACTTTATGGTTCTATGCATCTATAAGATATCATCCTGCCAACCTGTGGCTGGAGGAAGCAGAATGGGTGGAGAGGAGGGGAAAGGAGACTGTTGGGAGGATGAGACACGTATGGAGCAGAGAGGAAGAGTGTGCTGTCACCAGACAGGGAGAGCAGTGGAAGCTGCATATAAGTGGGCATGTAAATTTATATGGGAATGTACATTTTCACTCAGTCATAATAAAAAAAAAGAGTGAACATTAAAAATAAATAAGTAATGCTTGGGCTTAAGTTTAGAATAGAAGTTTAAAATAACTTTCTGGCTGCAAAATTTGCTGTTAGTAAAATGATCCTTTAAGAAATCTAAAAGATTAGACTGACCTTCTGCCTGTCAACTGCTTAGCCCAAGATTGTCAAGCACAGTTGCCGCATACACATTACTAATATAGAATCAGCAATTTATGTACTTACTTACCATTATATATTAAGCTGTATTTATCACTCAAATCATTTATTTCAACAAGTTTGAATTATGAATACATTCTTGCCTTTAGGGGGCAGTAATAGAATAACCAGGCAAAAGAAGTTCTATACCAGCAGTGGAGACTAAAGATCTGTATATAAGCTACAGAGCCACAAACAGATAATCCTTATGCTTTGACTACTGCAGATTTCCAAGGAGGCTGACAGCAGCTTGAGAGATGCCCTAGCATCAGCCAAAGGAAGAGAAATAAAGTGGATTTTGTCCTTGTATTTTTATTAAAACATGTCCAGCCTTTTTCAAGACAACAAAGAGGATCTCCAGAAACACTTTTACAGGTCGTCTACATGGAAGAAACATCTGTCCTTGTTTAGGGATGAAGGATATAGTGCAAACATCTACCAAATCCCTGAACATGAAGAGGACACCAATGCTGTGCATGACTTCAAGGTAAGACAACCTCTTCACGATACATAATTCTTTCTTGACCAAAAAAAAAAAAAAAAAACAGGAGGCGGGTTTATCCAAAAAGTACATAAAATCATGAAACAAGCTTGAGTGCCTTGCTTACTTTATGTTACTGAAGGTTTATCCCCCAAAGGAAAAACTATAACCATGGTGACAGTTACTGAATATGCCTAATTTTCTCCCACCTCAGTAGTGTCCCTTTATCAAGACAAGCCAATATTCATCGCTTTTTTGTTCTGGAAGATACAGGTTTTAAAAGCAGAAACTGAGCCATAGATTGTGTGGCTGTTGATATTAGCCTCCGGATGTGTGTCTCCAATATAAATATTTTACCCCAGGGTGGCAATTAAAGAAAAAATTTAGACTGTTTTTATAAAGATTGCTACAGAGTAGTTAATAGATTGATACAGTAATATAAGGACATTAAGGTTTTAACAGGGTGTTCTTTTTTTCCGCCTATGTTCCAAGTAATTCCAAAGACAACATAACTTTCTACCATTAGATAGATCATGTACTCAAAGAATGGCAATTTTACAGCTCAGTGTATCTTCGCAGAAGGCATAGTTTAAGTCGGTAAATCCTCTTAACTATTAATAGAACCATTTCTTAAAAGATTATTTTGGTGTGGAGGAAGATGCCATTTGTTAGTGTCTAACAAATGGTGATCAGAGTTAAGAGTTAAATGTTGCAAAACTAGACCACGGCAAATGATAAAGTATTCGTGTTAGCACTAAAAATCATTTGCCCTTGTGCCGTGGCTCCTATCCCAACAATGATCATTCTTTATTTGCAGACACTACTATTTAATTCTCTTGGTCTGCCTCTTTCCCTGATATTACTTCAATTAACTGGCACAAACAGGAAAAAAAAATTTAATTGCTTTAAGTTATACAGAAGCATTTCATGTGGAAATGAATGGATGTTTGTTTTTGACCTTTCAAACATACATGAATTACAAATAATACATGAATTTCCACATTACCCTCAAATATCACCAAGGAGCAGTTAGCAATTGGTTGCTTGCCAAAGATTAGTGACTAAAACCCACTCAATGTTCTTTGGAAGAAACTTTTGGGTAACTGCCTCCATAAAGATTACAGCTAGTCAACTCCTGTGGAGCAGTTCTACTTTATAACACACGGGATCGCTATGAGTCAGGGGCTGATTCAATAGCAGCTAACCAACAATAACCTGTTATCACGTAACTAATCACTAGGGCTTGAAAAAACTGAAATAAAATAGAATCTAGTGGCCAAAAGTCCCTACATGATGGACATCTAAATGAAGGCAAGATGTGCGCTGTTGTTGTTGGGTGCCATCAAGTTGATCCTGACTCACAGTGACCCTATGTACAACAGAATGAAATACTGCATGGTCCTGCACCATCGTCACAGCCACTGCTGCGGTTGAGTCCATTGTCACATACACTGCATCAATCCATCTCTTTGAGAGTCCTCCTTTTTCACTGACGTTCTACTTCACCAAGCATGATGTCCTTCTCCAGGTCTCTCCTGGTAGCACATCCACAGTATATGAGACAAAGCCTTGCCTTCCTTGCTTCTTCCGAGACAGATTTTTTTGTTCTTCAAGCAGTTTTTGGTATACTCAATATTCTTTGCCAACACTGTAATTCAAAGGCGTCAATTTTTCCTCAAGCTTCCTTATTCATTGTCCAGCTTTCACGAGCATATGAGGCTATTGAAAATACTATGTCTTGCTGCAGGCACATCTTAGTCCTCAAAGTGGCATATCTGCTTTTCAACACTTTAAAGAAGTCTTTGACACAGATTCGCTCAGTGCAATATATCATTTGATTTCTTGACTTCTGCTTTCACAGTTACTGATTGTGAATCCAAAAAAAACCCTTCACAACTTCAATCTTATCTCCAATTATCATGATACTGCTCATTGGTCCATTTGTGGAGATTTTTGTTTTCTTTACGTTGAGATGTAATCCATACCGAAGATTGTGGTCTTTGAACTTCATCAGAAAGTGTTTCAAGTCCACTTTTAGCAACACAAGATTGTGACACCTGCATAATGCCGGCTGTTTAATGAGTCCTCCTCAAGTTGTGATGCCATGTTCTTTATGTAGTGCAGTTTCTAGGATTATTTGTTCAGCACACAGACTGAATAAGTATAGTGAATTGATACAACCCTGACCCACACTGTTCCTAATTTTAAACCACAAGTATCCCCAGTGTTTGAGGCACTGCCTCTTGATTTCCAAGGTCTAACAAGTCTGCATGATGACAAGTTTGCAGACTTAATTTTATAGCTGTCTGTGAGGGAGTTTTTAGCTAGTTATCAAACAACTGTACTGGAACAGCCTCCCTACTCACCTGATCTGGCCCCCAGTGATGCTTTTCTTTACCTGAAGATAAAGGAATATTGAAAGAAAGGCATTTTGATGACATTCAGGACATCAAGAGCAATACAGCTCTGATGACCATTCCATAAAAAGAGTTCCCAGATTGTTTTGAAGAATGGACTAGGCATTGGCATCGGTTCAGGGCTTCCCAAGGTGAGTACTTTGAAGGCAACCATAGTGATAGTCAGCAGTGAGGTTCTGTGGCACTTTTTCTAGGACAAACTCACAAACTTAATTGGCAGTCCTCATGTACTATTTCCTCATGAGCACAAGTAAGTGTTCTGGAATTCCTACTCTTCACAATGTTATCTATAATTTGTTATGATCCACATAGTAGAAAGCCTTTGCATATACAGTAAAATGCAGGTGAACATCTTTACGATGGTCTCTGTTTTAATCCAAGATCTATCTAACATCAGCAATAATATGCTTCATTCCACATCTTCTTCTGAACCCTGCTTGAATTTCTGGCAGCTCCCTGTCAATGTACTGCTGCAAACATTTTAGAATTATTGTCAGCAAAATTTTAGTTGCGTACGATATCGTTCAATCATTTCTGCATTCTGTTGGATCACTTTTCTTTGGAATGGGCACAAATACTGATCTCATCACTCAATTTTCCAGGTAACTGTTCTGCAAATTTCATAGCATACAAGAGTAAGTACATCCAGCACTGTAGGCATTTGTTGAAACGTCTCAACTGCTCTTCTGTCAGTTCTTGGAGCCTTGTGTTACACAAGTTCCTTCAGAGCATCTTGGACCTCTCCCTTCAATACCAACAGTCCTCGATCACAGGCTACTTCCTGAAATGGTTGGATGTTGCCCAGTTCTTTTTGGTACAGTGACTGTATGTATTCCTTTTTTCGATGCTTCCCATATTTTTCACTATTTTGCCCGTAGACTCCTTCAAAATTGTGACTCAGGGGTTGAATGTTGTCTTCAGTTCTTTCAGCTTGAAAACTGTCAGGCATGTGCCCTTTTGGTTTTCCAACTCCAGGTCTTTGCACATTTAATGATAAAACCTTGCCTTCTATCCAGACTAATTGGCATACCCAAGGTTTTTCTCTTTCCCTCTCTCAAGATATCACTCCACATACCATCTGGGTGAGTGGTGACTGGGATCTTAAAAGCTAGCAAGCTGCCATCTAAATAGCACCAAATGGTCCCAATCCACGTGAACCTCAGGTAAATGGTGAACATTGAGGACAGAAGAAAAATAGGAGCACATTAGATGTAAGGGGCCATATGAGCCATAGCCTGCTTTGGCATGGGACCAGAAGAACTAGACGGTGCCCAGCCACCACCAACGACGGCCTGGATGGGGTACGTGGAACAGAGCTCCAGATGCAGTAGGTGAAAGAGTGGAGGGTAGAGCTAGAACTATAACAAAAGAGCACACTTGATGGTCCTTCTGAATGGAGGGTCCCCAGGGAGCATGGAGCCTGGACTCTCTAACCCCAGATGGCATCCAGCACCAGGGGCAACTTCCCAGACAAAGACTGACCTGGACTGTACAAAACATAGAGTAATACTGGAGGTGAACAAACTACATGGGGTTGTCTGAGAGGCTTTTCTCCAGAGCTCAGTTGATCGGGTGAGGAGGGCCAGACCTTGATCACAAGGTCATGAGAAGCACGCAACACAAGGGGTAGCATGCTGTCACATGGTGAGTGGCACTTACTGTAGAACAGTAGTTAAAGTTCTGGGTGTTATATGGCAACATGGTATGGACTGTAAAATTTTTCTTAATTCACAATTTAAAAATATTTAAATAAATAAAACCTTGTCTTCTCAATCTGCCCTTTGAATTATTCTGTTAAGCTATTTTATTTCATCATTTCCCTCTAGCTAGAGCAAGTTTCAGAATCTCTTCTGACATCAGTTTTGGACTTGTTTCTTTCTTTCTTTTTGATGACCTCTTGCTTTCTTTATGTGTGATGTCCTTGGTGTCATTTCAGGACTACTCTGATCTTCAGTCATCAATGATCAGTGCATCAAATCTGTTCCTGAGATGGTCTCTAAATTCAGCTGCTATATACTCAAAGTCATATTTTGGCTTTCCTGGAATTTTCCTAGTTTTCTTCAGCTTCAACTTAAACATGGTTATGCACAGTTGATGGTCTGTTCTGCATCAGTTCCTGGCCTTTTTCTGACTGATAATACTGAATTTTTCCATCCTCTCTCTACACAGATGTCATTGACCTGATTCCTGTGTTTTCAATTCAGTAACATCCATGTCTACAGTCACTGGTTATGTTGTTTAAAAAGAGGTATTTGCAGTGTATAATCTATTTGTCTTGCAAAATTCTGTCATGCAATCTCTGGCACCATTTCTACCACCACAGCCACATTTTTCAACTACCAAATCCCGCTTTGTTTCCAACTTTGGCATTCCAATCCTGATTGCATGTTCTATCAATTTTGGACTGCAGAAGCTGGTAAAAATCTTTAATTTCCTTATCTTTAGCATTAGTGGTTGCTGCATAAATTTGAATAATGTCAAATTGCTCTTCCTTGTAGGCATCTGAATATGGTCCTATCACTGACAGCATTGTATTTCAGGAAACATGTTGAAATACTCTTTCAGACAATGAATGCCAGACCAACCTTCTTCAAGTGGTCATTCCTGCCATAGTAGACCAAATGATTGTCTGATTCAAAACTGCCAACACCAGTTCATTTCAGCTCACTAATGATCTTCATTTATTACATTTATACTTTGATGACTTCCAATTTTCTAGATTCATGCTATGTATATTCCATATTTAGATTATTAATAGGTGTTTGCAGCTGTTTCTTCTCATTTTGAGTCTTGCAACATCAGTAAATGAAGGTCCTGAAAGCTTTAGTTCATCGATGTCATTAAAGTTGACTTTACTTTGATGGGGCAGCTCTTCCTTAATCTTATTTTGAGGACTTACAACTTGAAGGGCTCAACTTTCAGCACTTTACCAGACAATGTTTTCCTGTTATTCACAGGATTTTCACCAGCCAATTTTTTCATAAAGACTGCCAAGTACCACTTCCTAATCTGTTTGTCTGCAAGTTCCACAGCTGAAATCTACCCACCATGAGTGACCCTGCTGGTATTTGAAATATCAGTGGCATAGCTTCCATCATTACAGTAAGCCACCACAGTATGACAAACTAACAGAGGTGAAAATGTGTGCTAATAAGTAGAATTTGGAGGGTATTCTGAGGAAATGGACAGCAAAAACATTTCACACACATATGTGTGTGTGTATATATATGTATACACCCACATACATATCTTAAAAATTCTAACTGTGTGAGGGGGTATGTTTTACCATGGAATCACAGATGCACTGGAAAAGTATTTGGAAAACAGCAGAGCCATGCTGCACACCCTTCTGGTGATGATACATTTGGTACTTGTCTTAGACTGGGTTTTCTAGGGAAGCAAAACCAGTAACATGTGTAGGTACAAGGAAAGATTTATAATATGTAGATAGATACAGATATAGGAAACAGCTCACATAATCACAGAAGCTGAATGTCCCAAGCTCTGGCACAAGCCTCACGTGGCCACGGAAGTTGAGGAACCCAAAGCCAGCAAGTCAGAGACCAGAGTTCTAGATCACCGGTTGTGTAGGTCAGCGGATCCCAAGCTGGTGGTGAGATGAAGCGACAGAGGCTGGCAAAACCAGGATCAGCAGGTCAGGGAGCAGGAGCGGCAGAGGCTGGTGAACCCAGGATTGGCAGGTCAAGGAGCAGGACTCTCAAGTGTTGACTGTAAGGACTGGTGAGTCCAACAGCTGCTAGTTCAAGTCCCGGAACCAGACACTGGAAAAAGAGAGCAGGAGCTCCTGGCCACGTGAGCAACCAGCAGCCGTAGTAAAAGGTCACGAGATGAGAGCCGAGGGGCAGAGAGGCACCACAAACCCTCCCCTGCCACTTAATACAGCAGCCAAAATATGTAGTAGCCAAGTTGACATAACCCTGACCACTACAGTCCACCCCTTGTCAACTTGGCATCTGCACACATCTCACCTTACCATGCACAGTCTCTGAAGGAGTACAGTTACAAAGTCATACTTATGTCAACATGATGTAACACATGTACAACTGAAAATGCATTAGCCCATTTACATCTTATGTTTCATAAGTAAACAAAATATCCAATACACACATACAAAGCAGGAATAGTCATAGCAATTAGGGTCCTCGTTTCTGCAACCGGTCGCGGGGCCTTAACTGATATTTAGAACTGGCTTCTTCTACAACCCATTCTGTATTCCCTTTGCCCTCAGTAAGCACCTCAGCTGGTCGTGGCTCCTTGCCTGGTGAGGTGACCCAAACCTTCATTCCTGAAGGGTCTGGGCTATTATAACTCATTTTGGAGTTGGGTTGCTGTAGTTTTCCATTGACCTTAATCACAGGACATGGTAGTACTAGGAGGCATCCTAAGGGATCTCCGGCATTCCAAACATACTCTTCTTTATTTCCGTTATGTAATGTCAATCCAATTTCATCTTCATAGTCAGGATCAGTCACACTGGCCAGTATTGTAACTCCCTTCTTTGTCTGTTGATCCAGAGGTACAAGGAGCCCAAAATGGCCTGGTGGCAATTTTAGCTTCCAGTTCAGTGGAATCGTTGCTGTGTCTCCAGATGGTAGCATTCCTCCCTTCAGAACTAAGACATTTAATCCTGCAGAGCATAAGGTCATGGGGACAGGAAGCAAAAATCTTGCAAGTGGGTCACTAGGGGTAACAGTGAGTGGTGCCACTCCCATTTCCACCTCTTGATTCCTGGACCCATGAATCCTGGCGATAGGAGAAACAGCACCATATATTGGACACTAGTTTAGAGCATACACAGCCTCCTGGAGAACACTTCCCCAACCCTGCAAGGTAGTGCCACCTAGCTGGCAGCGTAATTGTGTCTTCAGGAGACCATTCCATCGTTCTATCAAGCCAGCTGCTTCAGGATGATGGGGAACATGGTTAAGACCAGTGAATTCCGTGAGCACAGGCCCACTGCCGCACTTCATTTGCTGTGAAGTGAGTCCCTTGGTCAGAGGCAATGCTGTGTGGGATTCCATGACAGTGGATGAGGCATTCTGTAAGCCCACGGATGGTAGTTTCGGCAGAAGCATGTCGTGCCAGGTAGGCGAATCCATATCCAGAGTAAGTATCTATCCCAGTAAGGACAAAATGCTTTCCTTTCCATGATGGAAGTGGTTCAATGTAATGAACTTGCCACCAGGTTGCCAGCTGATCACCTCGAGGAACAGTGCCATATCGAGGACTCAGTGTTGGTCTCTGCTGCTGGCAGATTGGGCACTCAGCAGTGGCTGTAGCCAAGTCAGCCTTGGTGAGCGGGAGCCCATGTTGCTGGGCCCATGCATAACCACTGTCCCTGCCACCATGACCACTTTGTTCATGGGCCCACTGAGCAATGACAGAGGTAGCCGGAGAAAAAGGATGATTGGTTCCCACAGAATGGGTCATCCTATCCACTTGATTGTTAAACTCATCCTCTGCTGAGGTTACTCTTTGATGAACATTCACATGAGACACAAATATTTTCACTTCTTTGGCCCATTCAGAGAGGTCTAGCCACATACCTCTCCCCCATAAATTCTTGTCTCCAATCTTCCTATCATGTTCCTTCCAAGTCCCTGACCAACTGGCCAAGCCATTGGCCACAGCCCATGAATCGGTATACAGCTGCACATCTGGCCACCTGTCCTTCCAAGCAAAGTGAACAACCATATCCACTGCTCAAAGTTCTGCACACTGGGAGGATTTGCTTTCACCACTGTCCTTGAGGGAGGTCCCAGAAAGGGGCTGTAGTGCTGCTGCTGTCCACTTTCGAGTGGTGCCAGCATATCGTGCAGAACCATCTGTAAACCAGGCACAAGTTTTCTCTGCCTCGGTCAGCTGGTCATAAGGAATTCCCCATGAGGCCGGGAACCACGACCAGCTGAAGTGCTTACTGAGAGCAAAGGGAATACAGAATGGGTTGTAGAAGAAGCCAGTTCTAAATATCAGTTAAGGCCCCGCGACCGGTTGCAGAAACGAGGACCCTAATTGCTATGACTATTCCTGCTTTGTATGTGTGTATTGGATATTTTGTTTACTTATGAAACATAAGATGTAAATGGGCTAATGCATTTTCAGTTGTACATGTGTTACATCATGTTGACATAAGTATGACTTTGTAACTGTACTCCTTCAGAGACTGTGCATGGTAAGGTGAGATGTGTGCAGATGCCAAGTTGACAAGGGGTGGACTGTGGTGGTCAGGATTATGTCAACTTGGCTACTACATATTTGGCTGCTGTATTAAGCGGCAGGGCGGGGTTTGTTGTGGCTCCCTGCCCCTCGGCTCTCATCTCGTGACCTTTTACTACAGCTGCTGGTTGCTCACGTGGCCAGGAGCTCCTGCTCTCTTTTTCCAGTGTCTGGTTCCGGGACTTGAACTAGCAGCTGTTGGACTCATCAGTCCTTACAGTTGGCACTTGAGAGTCCTGCTCCCCGACCTGCCAATCCTGGGTTCACCAGCCTCTGCCGTTCCTGCTCCCTGACCTGCTGATCCTGGTTTTGCCAGCCTCTGTCGCTTTATCTCACCACAGCTTGGGATCCGCTGACCTACACAACCGGTGATCTAGAACTCTGGTCTCTGACTTGCTGACTTTGGTTCCTCAACTTCCGTGGCCACGTGAGGCTTGTGCCAGAGCTTGGGACATTCAGCTTCTGTGAGCTGTTTCCTATATCTGTATCTATTTATCTATCTATATATTATAAATCTTTCCTTGTACCTACACGTGTTACTGGTTTTGCTTCCCTAGAAAACCCAGCCTAAGACAGTACTCTTACTGGGTAATCAAAGCTACTGTCCTGACCCCACAGCCCTGTAAATTAGGTCAAGTCTGTGTAATAGCAAATGAGATTGGCTTGTAGATAGCCCAGTGAGACATCCTACTGACCCTCATGACAGTTTTGCATTATCTCCTTTTTCATCTTTTTATATCACATCTGAATATAAATAGATATGGCCCTATTTGCGAGAATATGAAGGTGGTAGCTCTCAATGCATTTTAATGCTACAAATACCATTGAGTCCTTACCACCTGTAAAGTCTTGGGCTAGGTGCTGTGGGGGATAAAGAGAAGGATAAAGATATGTTTGCCTCCTCTCAGGCTTACAATATATTGGGAATAACAAACACATCCACACATCATCAGCATGACTTGTGTCAATAACAGTACATTCTTTCAGTGATGTAGTAAGTACAGTAAGAACTAGGGATGGCATAGGAAGCTTTGTGGTGATGGATCAGATTTTATCCTGATTGTGGTGGTGGTTACATGACTCTGCATGTGTGATAAAACAAACACACGAATCAGTGTATGGAAGACTGGTGGAATCTGAATGAGCTTTGTGGATCAATTTCCAGTTTGTAATATTATAAGTGTTACACAGAAAACCCTGATGGTGTCACAGTTGAGAGCTACAGGTCAGTGGTAGAATCTACCAGCCACCTGGAAATCCTAGAGAGTGGATCTACCATGTCCTTTAGGGTCAATATGAGTCAGAATAGATTCAACAGCAAAGGATTTGTTTTATGTTTGTTTGTTTTTTATAGTTACACATCCATGGAAGCTGGGTGAATGGTGCATGGGACTTACTTGCCCCTTTTTTCCCTTTCTTTTTCTGCAGTTTCCTATAAATCTACAATTGTTTCAAAGTAGAATTTTTTTTTAAATCTCCAGAGGCACTGACATACCTATTTACATTAATTGCCTACATTTATTATTGTAGTTCTTCTGCTTGTTCTCTTCTCTGGGTCCTTAACAAATGAGAAGACAAGTTTGGAAACACTATTGGTTAAACATGTGAAGTCAGCTGAGTGGTGATTTGAACCCAGGTTTTCTAACATTGATAGCTTCTGCCCAGCAGTGGGTTTATTTATTTATTTTTTTGGTGGTGGAGAAGGAAGCAGTGATTTGGAAACCCTGGTGGCATAGTAGTTACGTGCTACAACTGCTAACCCAAAGGTCAGCAGCTCAACTCCACCAGGCACTCCATGGAAACTCTGTGGGGCAGTTCTACCCTGTCCTCTAGGGTTGCTATGACTCAAAATTGACTATGATTTGGTTTGGTTTGGTACCAGTGATTTAGATTCCTAGTGCAGCAGTGGTTAAGAACTCGGCTGCTCAGCAAAAAGTCAGCATTTCAAATCCATTAGCTGCTCCTCAGAAACTCTATGGGGCAGTTGTACTCTGTCCTACAGGGTTATTATGAGCCAGAATCGTCTCAAGAGCAACTGGTTTGATTTTCTTGGTTTGCCAGTGATTTAAACAGTGAATTACAATTCGGTGAGCTTGAATCCAGCCTTCTTGATAGTGTTTTCTGTATGCATTCTGTTTAGAATACTCCAGCACAAGCCACTAATTTACTACAAAATAGATTCCCTACATACACACACACATAGAGATGAATGCTCCTTCACACCCCTTTCCATCAAAATGCTTTTTCTTTGTCTCTTGGTTGTTGTTTTTCCTTTTTCCCCATCAAGATTTTTGCTTCCTTTCATTCAAGGTAGAGCCTTAGTGGCACAGTGGCTAAGAACTTGGCTGCTAACCCAAAGGTTAGCAGTTTGAATCCTCTGGTGCTCCTTGCAAATCCTATGGTGCACTTCTATTCAGTTCTGTACAGTTGCTATAAGTCATAATCCAGATAGACTCAACTGGCATTGTGCTTGATTTATTGAGGGTGAAATCTGCGAATGGGAAGTAGGGGGTGCTCTAGGGTCGGTCACTAGGTAATATGCTTGAGAAGGAGAAAGCCTCAGAAACACCCAGGTAGGAAGTTGAATGTTTATCTGTCTATAGATATAAATATATATGTGTTTGCATGCGTATGTATCTGTATTCTTTCTCAGTAATAAAAGTGATTAGAGTTTGGCCAAAAAAATTGTTTGACAAAATTATGTTTTGGATCATTCTATTGTCAATACCTCCCTAAGAGTTTGGGTTTCTGAGCACTCTGCTGTTCCAGATATGTGATCCATTGAGCAACTGATTCAAGCACTTGTTTTGAGACTTTATACAATGAATAAAATAAAAATTAATTTCAAGGCCTGAAAGTGTATCTATAAGGCCAAAGGAGCTTTCTGTGGTGAAAAGAGAAAAGAAGAAAAGGAAACACGTCAACAGCGAGAAAGGAATACGCTTGCGGTAGCCAACATCTTAACACTAATGTATCACAGAACACAATTGTTCTGCCCAATTTCCTTTTTGAAAGAGTAATCTTTACAGTCTGCAGAGCTCCTGGGTGGTGGTGAACAGCCAACCTTTAGGTTAGTACTTGAACTCAAACTGTTTGTGCCACAGAGGGACCTATTTTGAAAGAGTAATCCCACTGAAAATACTAAAGTTATTTTCTTATCTTTCTGATGCCTCTCTGAAAAGAATTACACAGTCATTAGTTTAGCTGATGAGACATTCACAAACCTACTTAGCACATGCTCATTTGGAAGCGTGTCGTGGGAACATCTTCTGCAGACAGAATGTGCTTGTTAATTGGCAATTTTCAGAACCTGTTGTAAGATGTTTCCAAGGTGAAGCAAGGGAGGAGGTAAGACTCATCCTTAGCTCAGAGATCACGTGAGTCAGCTGACTAGGGCTTCACATTCTGAGTGAGCCAAACTTCCAGAATTGCCCTTCAAGGAGACTGTACAGGAGATGTGGGAAGTTGTTTTTGGAAAGGTGAAAGCTCTTCAGTATTCATCCTCCAGCTTACAAAAGCCAGGACAGTGTGTGTGGCATTAACAGCAAAGTAAAAATAAAGTTGAATGTTATTTCGGTTTGTCATAAAGTATGCTTGTTATCGTCCCAGAGACTCCTTGCAAATTAGTAACAGAAAACCAAGAGCAGGCTACCTGAAGATTTCCTCTAGCACAAAACTATAAAGTGACCATTATTCCAGTTCTTCTAAGACAAACTTAATAGGCCTCAAAAACATCCCAAGAGTCTAACAGTCAAAAGAGTTATACAGAACTATACAGAAGAACTGAGATATTTATTACTGAATGGCAGCTAACTTGGGTGATGCCCTAGCTGAATGAAACATTTGCCAAGCCAACATTTAAGATATAGATAATATTATACTGAGTGAAATAGGTCAGAAACAAAAGGACAAATCATGTATGATCTTACATGAAATACCTAGACTAGTCTGATACACAGCAACAGAAGATTAGTGGTTACAAAGGGCTGCAGAGAAAGAGGAATGTGGAGTATTGCTTTATGGGTATGAGTTTCTGCTTAAGAGTGAAAAAAAAGCTTCAGAAATAGAAAACAGTGGTGACTGCACACCCCTGTGGATTTAATTAATTAATTGTACACTTAAAAATGGTTAAAATGGTGGCAAACTTTGTTACATTTGTTTAATCACAATGAAAAATTAATGCCACATAATGCCTTTCAAAGGAATAAATTGGTGACACATTTAAAAGTGGAAGGTGAAAGGCAACCTTCAAAATCCTTATAATTTTCAAAAAATTTAAGACATAGTTTTCATGAATAACAGAAATAAATGTTTCGCCTTGACTGATACTAAATGCCAGACACCAAATATTCGTCCCTCACTATAGGTAAGTGACAGAAGTCCAATGCAGACAAGCCATCTTCATCAGTCAAGTTACCTTTGGTCACGCTGTAGTCACTTACACTATGCCAGTGACTGCACAAATAGAAGGGTACTTTTCACCAAGCCACCATTTGATGTGAGTCAGGCTATTACGTGAGGAATAACTCCAGCACAAAGGCTGCTTTTATCTTGTGGCTGGGCCATATTGTGGATTCAAGTTCACATACTTGTGGGTGGGAGGGGGAAAAGTTTAACTATCCCAGTGTGAAGTGAGTCACACTGTTTCTATTCACTTTCACTTTGGCCAGAGCCAAGCAGGTGGCCACTCTAGTTGTAAACACTGGAAAACACAGAGGAGCCCAAGGTACTGGCAACCACTTCTATTCTAAAGCATACCATTCATTCAGCTCTTCGCTATAAGCCCAGAGTTTCAAATTCTGACACAGCTCTGAACAGATAACACAGAAAATCATTATATCAATAAAACAATAGACTCTTACTGTGAAAACACCTGCTGTTGACAGAAGTCGTAAATAGAAATTTCAGAGACTACATAAAGAGAATAAGGCATCCTGAAGGCATCATAAAAGAAACCACTGTTTCTCATTTGGCGTGGGGAAAAAAAATCAGCTTTATTAAGCTTGAGTTGATTTTTTTTTTCTTCAATTGCCATAAACTGTAGCTACCGGGAAAATTTTCACTCTTTTATCAATGGTGATATCATGCAAAAACTAAGAGTTTGCTACCTGTTGTGAACTGAACTGTGTCCCTCCAAAATATATGTTATAAATTCTAACTTCTATTTGGAAATGAGTTGTCTTTGTTATTTTAGTAAGACAGGATTAATGCAAATGTGTCAAATCAATCTCTTCTGAGATACAAAAGATGCTAAACAAGCAATTAAGAGAAGCATAGATGGGGGAGGAAAAGATGGCAAGCTGCATGAAGATTGCTCAGGAGCAGAAGCTCAGAGAGACAAGGACCTTCCTCCAGAGCCAACAGAGAAAGAAAGATATGCCCCTAGAGCTAGCATACTGAATTTGGACTTCGAGCCTCCTAAACTGTGATAAAATAAATTTGCTTGGTAAAGTCACCCACTTTTGGTATTTCTGTTGTAGTAAAACTAGGTAACTAAGGAAACCTGGTGACAAAATGATTAAAGCACTGGCTGCTAACCCAAATACTGGCAGTCTGAACTCTCCAGCTGCTCCTCAGAAGAGGTGGCAGTCTGCTTCTATAAAGATTACAGCCTTGGAAACCCTGTAGGGCAGTTCTACTCTGTCCTGTAGGGTCACTATGGGTCGGAATACACTTGATGGCAACAGGTTTGAGTGTTACTTGTTTTTTGTTTGGGGGGGGGTAGTTTTCTTAGGTAGCTAAGAAAACCAAACCAAACTAAACCCATTGTCACGGAGTTGATTCCAACTAATAGCAACTCTCTAAGACAGAGTAGAACTATCCCATAGGGTTCCAAACAGTTGCTGGTAGATTCAAATTGCCATCCTTCTGGTTAGCAGGTGCAACTCTTAACCACTTAGCGTCTTAACTGCTAAGATGCTCACTAAAACAAGGTACAATCATGTTCATTGTCCACAGCTGGAAATAAAGATGTATTTACTCATACAAAGAAGAACCTCTTCACTCCTAGTCTTCAAAGTTTTAAATAAAATTTTTAAATAAAAATTTTGGCTATTTTTGCCAATTTTAAAAATATTCTAATAATGATCGTTTGGTGTTTTTACATTAAATATTTGGGGTTTTGTCACTAGATTAGATTTTCAAAGACCAGCATCTCTCTCTTTACACATACAGTGATTTATTTTAGTAAAATAATGTATTTTAAGTGAGTTTTCTGAAGTTCTAGATGAAAATAGGTCAAAGACTACAGGGGCAATATGAGTCAGAATTGACTTGATGGCACTGGGTTTGGTTTGGTTGGTTTTAGCATAACGTGGTTTCAAACTTGAGTTTGCTTTGTTCTTGAGACTATCGGTCTCGAGTTTCTGAATACGTGAATAAACCTGGCAGATCTGAAGGGCTTCATACAAGGCATGATTACCTCAGGCTCAGAGTACAGTACGGTAGAAAATAATGAACCTGTTATTCCTTGGTGGTGACCCATGATTCTCAAAAGTTTTTAAGCTTCCAGGCTGCTAGTGTATTTGCCACAGATTCCTGACTCATCCAAGGCAGGGCAGGGCATATCTGGGGCCTCTATCAGTACTACTGGCTAAAGGCTCTGTCTACAGGGCCAGTGAGAGCTCTGTGCCTTCCAGTGGCTTTGTCAAAGATTCTTCTACACATTCATGTAGAAGGACACAGAAGAAATATTTTAATAATGTATATTGGAATTATATTCATTATAACATCTAAGCAGACGTTGCACATATGAAATTACAATGAAGGGTCACAGGAAAGTATCTAGAAAAGAAAGTTTTATGTGGATATAACATATATAGTTATTACTTTAAAAATGAAGAGACACAATAGCAGTTTGGATGTCACAAAAATTAAAACTATCAAATTTGAAAACATATTCAAGAAATTCTTCCAGAATACCAGAAACCAAACACATCAAGTAGGTTCCAATTCACAGCAATTGATAGGACAGTGTAGAACTGCCCCTATAGGGTTTCCAAAAAGCAGCTGGTAGATTTGAACTGCCAACCTTCTGGTTAGCAGTCATAGCTTGATGTAGCTCCCAGCCTCTGAGCCACTGGGGCTCCATTCCAGAACAACCCAGAAGAAGAAAATGAATACATTAAATTTGTGAGACAGGAAATAACCAATATGAAGGATGGAGCTTGGAGAGACACTTTACCAAAAAAAATATATATATATATCATTGAGTTGATTCCAATTCACAGTAACCCCTTGGGACAGAGTAGAATTGCCCTATGAAGTTTCCAAGGAGCAGTTGATAGTGGATTTGAACCACCCACCTTTTGGTTTGCAGTCTAGCTCTTAACCACCAGGCCACCGGGGTTCTAAGAGTCATCTCAAAGCCAAACCACTGCCATTGAGTTAATTCCTACTCATAGAGACCCTACAGGACAGAGTAGAACTGCTCCACAGAGTTTCCAAGGAGCACTTGGTGGACAGAGAGTTTCCAAGGAGCATCTGGTGGATTTGAACTGCTGATCTTTTGGGTTAGGGAGAGATAAAGTGAGAATTGGGGTGATGCAAGAGCAATAATAACATTTTTGGAAAGTTCATATCACTTATATAAACAAAGATTCAGACAATAGCCCAGGAATACATCTTTGTTCCAAGCAAACTTAATGAAGATAGATGTAAACCTAGGAACATCCTAGTCTGATGTTCAAATTTCAAAAATTAAAACAATATTCTATAAATATTCAGAAGAAAACAAAATTAGATTTCTTGCAAGGGAATAAAAATTACCTTTCTCTCACGATTATCTTATACAGTAAACAACTAGACAATATATTTTAGCTATACAGCTGCAAAGAAAAAAACCTTATATTCCAAGACATAAGGAGATGTTTCACACATGCAACTTTAAAATACCTTACGGGCCTTCCAAAGCAACAGTGACACTTAAAGACGACAGCCCTGGTACAGACGTATGAGACCTGCTTTGTTTATATCTACCATTCACAAGCTTCATAATAACACCTTCTTCTGTTTACCTCTATTCCCACAACCTTACTGGCAAAGTGTCTGCTGATGGGCTCCATGTGAATTAAAGTCTACAGTCACCAAACCCAGTTGGGACATGGTGGGCTGTGAGGTTTACATATGAGTGACTCCCTTTGCCTTCTCAAATGAGGTCACATTAATCCAAAGTGGGTCACTTAGTACTCAGCCAAATTGGTATATGAATATTTTCTACTTACAAGTTATCAATAAAATAATTGAGCAAAATAGAGCAATATTTATGAAATAATACTACAAAGAGATGATCAAAGCATTTGCTACAACCAATTTCACACTTTTCCCTATATTATAATAAACCTGCTCTCTCCACTTCTGCAAATTGAATTTTGCCCAGTTTACCTAATACTTTTCATCTATGACCATTTGCCTAGGAAGACACATGTTCTGAAGGAAATGTTGAAGTTTTCATTTGAAGAGAGTACATTACCATTACCACAATCCATGGAGGGTGTATGCTTAATTACAGACACTTTTGCTGCAGTGTGCATTTGGAGCCATCTAAAAAATAAACTTGATGCCCCAAACACATAGCACTGAAGAGTTGGGAGATGTCATCAAGGGCATCATACATGAAGAAAGTGAAATGTCACTTAAAAGACAGGAAAGAAAGAAAAGACCAAAATGGATATCAGAAGAGACTCTGAAACTTGCTCTTCAATGTTGGGTAGCTAAAGTGAACAGAAGAAATGATGAAGTAAAAATTGAAAAGAAGATTTCAAAGGACAGCTCTAGAAGACAATGTAAAGTGTTACAACGAAATATGCAAAGACCTGGAGTTAGAAAATCAAAAGGGAAGAACACAGTTGGTGCTCTTCAAGCTGAAAGAACTGAAGAGAAAACTGAAGCTCAACTTGGCAACACAGAAGGATTCCAAAAGATGAAAAAACAGTCACCACATGGGAAAAAATAAATAGTGACCATTCTACCATTTCAGCAGGTACCAAAGATACTGAAGAAGTACAGGTGTGCTGAAAGCTGTGGCAAAAAACCAAATCTCCAAAAAGTGACAAAATACCAACGGACATGCTTCAACAAACAAATGCAGGACTGAAAGTACTTATTCCTCTGTGTCAGAAAATCTGGAAGACAAGCCTATTCAAAAAAAAAAAATGGAATGCAGAAATCACTGGATAGTATCATTAATGGAAAATGTGTCTCAGTCATCTAGAGCTATTATAACAGAAATACCACAAGTGGATGGCTCTAATAAAGAGAAGTTTATTCTTTCACAGTCCAGGAGGCTAAAAGTCCAAATTCAGGGCACTGACTACAGGAGAAGGCTTTCTCTCTCTGTTGGCTCTGGAGTAAGGTCCTTGTGATACAACAATCTTCCTTTGTTCTGGGAGCATCTTAACACAGGAACCTCAGGTCTAATGGACATGCTCTGTTTTTGATGCTGTTTTCTTGGTTGTGTGAGGTCCTCAACCCTCTGCTTGCTTTCCTTTCATCTTTTCTAAAACAAAAGGTGGTACAGACCTCCCCAGGGGAACTCCCTTTATATGGAGTCAAGGATGTGACTCTATGGAGCCGTTCTGCTCTGTCCTGTAGGGTTGCTATGAGTTGGAATTGACTCAGTGGAAGTTAGTTTGGTTTGGTTGGTTTTGTAATCTAGAGGCGAAACCCTGGTGGTTTAGTGGTTAAGTGCTAAGGCTGCTGACCAAAAGGCTGGCAGTTGGAATCCATCAGATGCTTCTCAGAAACTCCATGAGGCAGTTTTATTCTGGTCTATCAGGTCTTTAACAGTCAGAATTGACTCAACAGCAACAGGTTTGGTTTGGTTTTAGTTTAATCTCGACTCCATTGTAACCAACTTAAGTCTGATTACTTGAACTGGGTTTGGTTTGGGTTTCCGTATCCTTTTTACCAATGGAAAAAGTCTAGTAATACGTGTCCTTCAAGAAACCCAGGTACAAACTGCCACTCAGCTGAATGGCGGTATAAAATCAATGTCTGTGCAGTAATAAGAATTGGTTTTGGGATTCCCGGAGCCTTGGTGATGCAGTGGTTAAGCACTCAGCTGCTAACCAAAGTGTCATCAGTTTGAACATACCAGCTACTCCACCAGAAAAAGATGAGGCAGTCTGCTTCCATAAAAATTACAGTTTAGGAAAGTATAAGGCAGCCTTACCCAACTGATAAGGTCAATATGAGTTAGAATTGACTAGGCAAATTGGTTTTTGTGGTTTTCATCCTGAGTCTGGCTTTTATCACCTACAAAATAAAAACACCTCTCACATGTAATTTCATTATATTGTTCAGAAAAGTCAAATGAGGTAAAGTTTGGAGAAATATTGGTAAACTTCAAAGATGTGAACTTTAATCATGTATTTTGAATATTAAAAACAGCCTGCATTGAGGGGTCCTGGCCTCAGATTAGTCTTGAGCTGCTATGTCGGGTGCCCCAAGAGCCCACGGGCTTGCTTTGTAGCCAGTTTCTCTCAGAATCATTGTTAACCTAGTTAACTCCAACCTGGGTTCCAGTTTGCTTGTGGGACCTCAAACCTACTGGGCACAGGTTAGGGACCAGTCAGTACTGATGGGCTCATTGATCAATAGATGGCAGTACCCTGGTAATATAGATCGGCTTACAGACTGTAGCTGCTGATGACGATGACTAACAGATTATCATTGCTGTAAACTGCCAACCAGTTTGCCCCAACTCATGGTGATCCCACACACAAAAGGATCAGACAGTTGTGATCTCACAGAATGTTTATTGGCTGAGTTTTGGAAATAGATTGCTAGGCCTTTCTTCTGATGCCATCTTAGTCTGGACGCTCCGCTGAAACCTGTTCAGCATCATTACAACACACAAGCCTCTGCTGACAGATGGGTGGTGACTGAGCATGAGGTGCATTAGCTGGGAGACTAAGCCAGACTCCCACACGAAGGCGAGATTCTACCACTGAACCAATAGATTACGTATTATTTCCCTACTACATTTCCTTCATGTGGGCAAAACCTTAGTCAGAAATGTTTTGTGACTCCTTGACCTCCTTAACCTAAGGGCTATTAAAATCCCTTAAGCCAAATGTTTCATATTCTTGAAAGGAAATTAATTATTGTTATGAACCCCAACTTGCCCCCATATATGTGACTTGAAGGCAGCAGTACAGTGCTGACCTTCCAGCTGCCAAAAGAAAAACACCCCCTTTAGAATACCAAGCAGAGCATTACAATTCAGTCTATTACAATTCAAAGAAATCAGTGACCACTAACAAATTCTCTGGGCAACCAGGCCAGAGAAGGAAGAATTCCTCAGGACAGGGCCATGGGATTGGTAGGCCTGGCCTGATGGAGGCATATACCAAGCTTGGTTCATGAACACACTATGAGCTCAAGTGGCCTTCCTGTCTCTGTCACTCTGCACAAACAGAAATGTCTCTTGTCTTTCCATGCTGTTTGTTAATTTTTGTGCTCCACCAGCATGAAGCTTGTCTCACAGGCCCAGGATTATGTCAGACAAGTTGGATGCAAGCTTCTCAAGAAGGGCCCATCCATGTTGCTTCTGCACCAAGTGGCTCCAAACATACACTTTAACAAACCTCAGACTTACACGTGGAATTGTGACAGCTTCTAGCCCAGGGTTTATTATCTGCTTCAGTGTAAGAAAAAATTAGATGCATTGTATAGAAATTAAAAATCTCATCATTAAGTTATTTTTAGTATGGAAAATGTCAAACTTATATGAAAGTGAACACTACAATAAAACCCTATGTATCCATTTCCCAGCTGCAACAACCATCAACTCAAGATCATGTCCTTTTTAATTTCATTAATCTAATGCCTGCCGTGTCCAATATATGTTTTAGGTTTTTGAGACACAGATCTGAATGAAGCAAAGTGCTGACAATCACAAAGCTCAGAGTCTATGGGGAAACAGACAGCCACCACACAGAGCAGTTGGTACGAGAACAGGAGGAAACACATCAGGCAGCCAGACTGACGCACAACCACCTATGACTCAGTTTATCACACTGTCGTAGCTTACCTGTTGCTAGGATGCTAGAAGCTATGCCATTAGGATTTCAAACACCAGCAAGGTTGCCTATGGTTTACGTGTTTCAGCAGAACTTTCAGACCAAGACAGACTAGGAAGAACAGGCTGGTGATTTACTTCTGAAAATTGGCCAATGAAAATCCTATAGATCACAACAGAATATTGTCCAGATAGTGCTGGAAGATGAGCCCCCTAGGTTGGAAGTCACTGAAAATACACAGCACCTGTAACAACAGACTCGAGCACATCACTAATTGTAAAGGTGGTGCAGGACCAGGCAACATTTTATTCTGTCATACATGGGGTCATTGTGAGTTGCAGCCAACTCGGTGGCAACTTGCTACAATAATAACCCCATCTAAGGGAACTTTTGAAGGAAATGGCACCTAAGTGGAGATTCATATGTAGGATGCTGCCTTGGGATGGAGGAAGACAGCCAACTAGGACAAGGGACTAACTCAGGCAGAAGCAATGGTTTATACAAAGTCTCGGAGATGAAAAAGAACAATGAGATTTTAGGAACCCAAAAGAGTATTGATGTCATAGGAGGTCTGATTACCAGAAAAGAAATCATGAATGATAAACAGTATTAATCATTAAAGATCTTAGGTGCCATATTAACTCACTGGAATATCATCCAGCATGAAATGGGGAACCACGGAATGGTTAGAGGCAGAACAACTGCCTTTTAGAAAATCACTGTTGACTGCACAGTGGGGAGTGTATACTCAAAGGCTTTAACTGTTCCCGAGACTGTTGTAAATTAATTAAGAAGAGTTGAGAGGTCATACAATCCTGATAGCACAGTGGTTAAGAACTCAGCCAATCAACAGGTCATGTTCAAATACACCAGCTGTTCTTTGGAACCTCTATGGGGCAGTTCTACTCTGCCCTATAGAACACCTATCAGTCAGAATCAACTTGATGGCAACAGGTTTGGGTACAATTTAGAAGTTAGAATGGGGATGCTAGTAAGTGAGTGCTTAGAGAGGCAGAGTAGCTCTGGAACTCTCCAGGAATTCTGATCTGCTTCTCCATCTCAAGGTAAGGCCAATATTTATGGTGCATGCCTACATACATATGAGAGGGCCATAGAGTGGTTATGTATCAGGAAAAAAAGTCAATATGGCTTACTCAAATTTATGAACCCACAACTAAGTTCAAAGTTGAAGAAATTGAAGATTTTCACCAATTTCTGCAGCTTGAACTTGAAAACATGTGATTAAGATGTACTAATAACTACCAGTGACTGGAATACAAAATTTGGAAACAAAGAAGAAGGACTGGTAGTTGGAAAACATTGCCTTGGTGATAGAAACAATACCAGAAATTGCACGAGAGAATTTTTCAAGACCAATGACTTATACATTGCAAATACAAAATAAATGTCAACTATACACATGGACCATGCCAGATGGCATACACAAGTATAAAATCAACTGTATCTGTGGAAATGATAGAAAATATCAAGAACATCAGTCAGAACAAGGTCAGTGACTGACTACAGAACAGACCATCAATTTTTCATATGTAAGTTTAAGTTGAAGCTGAAGGAAATTGAAACAAGTTCAGTACAGTTAAAGTATGATGATGAGAACATCCCACTGGAATTTAGACACCATCTCAAGAATAGAATTAATACACTGACCATCATTGACTGAAGACCAGTGAAGTTGGGGGATGACATCAAGAACATCATATGAGTCATCAGGAAGACATTATGCTGAGTTAAACTAGTTGCAAAAGGACAAATACTGTATGCAGCCACTATTATAAGAACTTAAGAAAAGGTTTAAACACAGAAGAAAATAATCTTTGGTGGTCGTGGAGGAAAGGGAGTTAGAGGGATATTCACAGATTAGATAGTAGATGTGAATTGGGTTAGGTAAAGGGAGTGATAGCATGCAGTGGAAGGGAGGTTAGCACTGTTGGACTATAGCAAAAGTTAAAAGGTTCCCTAAATACAGCACAACATTTTGAAGGAAACAGTAGCAAGGACAAGGGTTGGAGACCATGGTTTCAGAGGACGTCTAGGCTAATAGGCATAACTAAGGTTTTTTTTTGTTTTTTTTCCAAGAGAGTGTTCTGTATACCACTTGGGTGAGTAGCATCCTGAGCCTTAAAAGCCAGAAAGTGGCCATCTAAAAAGCATCAGCTGGGCCCAATCCACACCAATGACATGAGGAAAACATAAGTCCAGGAGCCAGAGGTGTCATATGATCCAAGAATACATCAGCATGGGACCAGAAGAACTAAATGCTGCCCATCACCTCCAGTGACCGCTCTGACAGGGAACATAATATAAAGGCCCTTATATAGCGGCAGAAAAGTGGGTGTGCAGAACTAGGACTTTATTAAAAGTACACACTCGATGGCTCAGGAGACAGGAGGGTCCCCTAAGGACAAGGGCCCCAGACTCTCTGCTAGCCCAGAACTTAAAACAGTACCAGAGCCAACTCTTCAGACCAAGACTTGGCTGGACTATAAGACATAGAGTGATGCTGGCAAAGAATGTGCTTCTTGGCTTAAATGTATACATGAGGCTATCTGAGCAGCTCTTGTCCAGTGTTGAGAAAAGAGGATACAGAGGGACAGGAGTTGGTTGAATGGTTATGAGAAGTACAAGGTGGAAAGCAGGGATGTGCTGTCACAAGGTAGGGAGAGCAGCTAGAATTGCATAGCATTGTAGGTGTGGGATTTTATATGGCAAATTGACTTGAATGATAAACTGTCACTTAAAGCACAATAAAATACATATTTTTTAAAGGAACATCATATACGAAGAAAGCTAAAGGTCATTAAAAGGACAGGAAAGAAAGAAGACTAAAATGAATATCAAAGGAGACTCTAACACCTGCTCTGGAATATACAGCAGCTAAAGTGGCTGGAAGAAATGATAAAGTAAAAGGGCTGAACAGAAGATTTAAAAAGATGGCCCGATAAGACAAAATAAAGTATTACAACAAAATTTGCAAATACCTGGAGATAGAAAACCAACAGGGAAATCTAGATACTGAATTTCTCAAGCTGAAAGAACTAAAGAAAAAATTTAAGATTCAAGTTGTAATACTGAAGGATTCGATGAGCAAAATATTGAAGTAGGAAATACCAAAAGAAGAAGGAAGGAATACACAGAGCCACTGTACCAAAAAGAACTGGTCATTTCAATAGGACTCATATAATTAACAAACAATGGTATTGAAGGAAGAAGTTTAAGCTACACCAAAAGCACCAGCAGTCAGAATGTTTCAACAAATGCATGTCGTGCAGGAGCCACTCACCCTCCAATGCCAAGAAATTTGGAAAACAGCTACCTGGTCAACTGACACTGACTGGAAGAGATCCACATCTGCACACATTTCAAAGAAAGGTGATCTAAGAGAATGTAGAAATTACTGAACAATATCATTAATATCACACAAAAGTGAAATTTTTGCTGAAAATATTTCAAAAATAGTTGCAGCAGTATATTGACAGGACACTGCCAGAAATTCAAGATTCAGAAGAGGACTCAGAACAAGGGATTTAACGGTTAATGTTAAGTGGATCTTGGCTGAAAAGCAGGGAATATCAGAAAAATGTTTACCTGTTTGACAGAATGCAAGATATTTTACTGTGTGGATCACAGCAAACTATGGGTAGCATTGCAAAGAATGAGTATTTCAGATTAGTTAATTGTGCTCATGAGAAACCTGTGCATAGACGAAGAGTCAGTTGTTCAAACAGAACAAGCGGATACTGTGATTTAAAACCAGGAAAGGCATTCATCCAAATGTAGTTCATCATCTTACTTATACAATCTGTATGTTAAACAAATAATTCAAGAAGCTGCACTACATGAAGAAGAACACGGCATCAGGATTGGAGGAAGGTTCATTCACACCTTTCATTACGCAGATGAAACAACCTTGCTTGCTGAAAGTGAAGGAGACTTGAAGCACCTACTGATGGAGAGCAAAGGCTACAGCCATCAGTATGGATTACAAGTCAACATAAAGTAAACAAAAATTCTCACAACTGGACCAATAAGCAAAATCATGATAAACAGAGAAAACACTGAAACTGTCAAGGATTTCATTTTATTTGAACCCAAAAAATATTGGGCAAATTTGCTGCAAAAGACGTCTTTAAAGTATTAAACGCAAAGATGTCACTTTGAGAACTAAGGCAGACTTAAACTAAGCCATGGCATTTTCAGTCACCTTATGCATACAAAAGCTGGACAATTGATAAGGAAGATCAAAGAAGAATTGATGCCTTTGAACTATGCTGTTGGTGAAGACTATAGAATATACCATAGACTGCCAGAAGAACCAACAAACCTGTCTTAGAAGTACAGCCAGAATTTTCCTCAGTGGCAATGATGGTGAGATTTTTGTTTTGTGTACTTTGGACATGTAACCAGGAAAGACCAGTCCATGAAGGACATCATACTTGGTAAAGCATCCAGCCAAGCCAGGTGCCGTCGAGTTGGATCCAACTCATCAGTTCTACCCCGGCCCCTAGGGTTGCCATGGTAAAATAGAGGGTAAGCAAAAAAGAAGAACCTCAGTCAGATGGATTAGGCACAGAAGCCACAGCAACTGGCTCATACATAACAATGACTGTGAGGATGATGCTGGACTGGGCAGTGTTTCATTCTGCCATACAGAGGGACACCGATTCAGAACCAACTTGACAGCATCAAAAAACAATATAGAATGGCTATATTCACCTGGAGCAACAGAGAAAAAGGAGAGTCAAGAATAGTAGGAGGAAATGGACTGCATGGCCAAACGGCTCTATGAACGACTGCATCCTTTGCCATGAGATCAAAAGCAGAAGACATCCAACTTTCATTACTGAATATTTTGATCAGAATCTTGATCAAAAGGGGGAAATGCAGAGCATAATCTCAGATTCTTAAGAAATCCAGATGTTCTGGGGCCATAGAGGCTAAATGGATCTCTAAAACTACAGCCCAGAAATCATCTTTAAACTTTAAACCAAAAATATTCCCAGGAGTCTTCATCATACCAAACAACAGTTTAGCTTAACTAATAAAAATGTCTGCCTTATGAAGTGACAGGAAACCTGGTAATGGAAAACCCAAAGTCAAGAAGGGGAGAGTGTTTAACATGTCGTGGGGCTGGCAGCCAAAGCAAAATGTGTATATTAATTATTTAATGAGAAACTAGTTTGCTCTGTAAACCTCCAACTAAAGCACAATTACAAAAAGAAAAAATGTCCACCTTGTGCCCTGTGCTCTTTCAAGAACTATCTATATGGGATCAAGCTAACAAGGTCAACTCAAAAGATTAGTTAAGAAACTGGGGGTGGGGGCAGTAAGTTTATGTTCATGTGGAAGAACAACTAGAAAAAGAGGGTGACAATGGTTGTGAGACTTGAAGAGGGTAATCAATATCACTGAACTGTACACTTAGAAATTACTGAAGTGGTATATGTTCTGCTTTGTACATTCTTAACAAAGACAAAAAATTAAACTAGAATGATATGGTATTACAGTTGTAAAATAATTGCTTGTAATTTTTGTTCAGATGCCAAGCCCAATGATGCCCCTCCCCCATTTTCCCCTACAACACACACACGCACAGAGGGTATGAAAATGTCTACCACCCACATAACGAGATCTTTAGAAGTAGAAGGGCAAGAACCAAAGCTAGTCTAAAAATAGCATGACAGTGCAGAGAAAGGAGACTGGCTTGGAGTTTTATGGTGGTTAGTGCGTGAGAATGGGCCAAGGGTGCTCCCACCAGGGCCAGGACTTGCATGATTGGAACTTCCCCAGTTTGAATTTTCTGCAGGTGCCAAAAGATGGAGCACTCAAGCTTTCTCATCTCTGGTTCAGATGAGGAACAGAAGTACATAGAGAGTGGCAGGTCTTGAAAACTGTCAACAGCCAAGCAAAAACAATTGAGTCAGATTCTTCATTACAATAGAACATAATGCACAATAGGGTATACAACAGAGTAAGTCTCCATCCTACCCATGTCCAGTTACCAGTCCTCCTACACACCCAAGAAAGCTACTCGTACGAGCTTTCGTACATCCTTCCAGAGATAGTCTACACATAAATACACACTCACATCTCATCTCTTTTACTTAAAAGTGTTACAAACTTGATAGTGTTGAGTTTAGTTAAATTCCTTCAAAAACTTACTCTGTTATTTTCTAGATATAAGGTCTTGGACAAGTTATGTAACCTCTCTGAGTCTCTGTATGATCATCTGCAAAATAATACTCATAGGTTCTTATATAAAATAAATGACAAATCAAACAATAGCCTGTAATATAACAATGTGCCATTTTCTTTGTACTTCTCTGGCTGCTGTTTTTCAGTCACTTTTGCAAATTCTCCTTCCTTTATTGACTCTAAAATATTGGAATCTCCTGACTTTAGTTCTTGACCCTCTTACTACTAGGCTTACTTTCCTTGGTAAATCTTGACTGTGTCAAGGGCTTTAAGACAGTCCTACAGGCTGAAGGCTCTACTCAGCTCTATCTCCTGCAATCCACACAAATGGCAACTGCACATGTAGATTTAAATGCCTAACAGGCACTTCAAAATTGTTGTTGTTGGTTGCCACTAAGTCAACTCCTACTCATGGCAACATTATGTATAAGTATAAACAGAATGAAAGGTAGCCCAGCCCTGTGCCATCCTCAAGAATCTGGATTTGCCTTTCTCCAAACCCCTCTTCTTTGAAGTTCTCTCTCAGTACAGTGCTATAAAATCACCTGGCTTCAAACCAGGAACCTGAGGTACACATTTTTTACTTGCCTCTTGTCCTCACTTCACACCCTCATTCACCCCAACTTTTATCCACCCAGAGCTCTACTCTGAGCTTAAGTCTCTTTGATAACAGCCTACTTGACATCTCCATTTGAATGACCCACCTGCATCTCAAAATTACGCCTATACAGAATTCTTATTTTCTCTCCTTCAGTCTCCCTCATTTCAGGAAGCCACCCAACTGCACAAGTCAAAAAGCCTACAGCCTGAGAACTATCTTTGATTCCCTTTTTCTCAGCCTGTACATACAATCCACCTGAAGTCCTACTGATTCTATCTCCAAAAATTACCTCAAATATGTTTCCTTTTATTTTATATTACCTGTGCCAATCATCATCTCTGAGAAATACAAAACCTGTTGTTTCAGTATCTCCATCTTTAATCACACCACTACACAATAACTAAAAGATCTCTTAAAACGTAATTCAGACCATGTCACTCTCTCTTGCTGAAAACCTTTCCACACCTTTCACTGAATAAAATCCAAAATCTTTACCATGATTTGCAGGCCCTATTTGGTCTACATAGATTCTTAATACCTTTTCATTTGCCACACCAAGAGAACAAATCATTTTCTTTTTCACTCTTTTCTAACTCCCAAGCATCTAGGACAGTGCTTGGATCATAGGAGGTACTCAATAAGCATTTGTTAAAAAAAAAAAAAACAAATAAATGAGTGACTTAGAAGAGACTTCCCGATCTGGTGCCTGCTTACTTGTTCAGCTATTCTCTATTACCCCAAAATTTCTGGTAAAGGGACAGTTTAATTCTGCTACAGACATGTCCTTTACGAGCAGCTGCTACGTAGGTGTGAATCTAAATCTTCAATTTGCTTTTTAAAAGGATGAGGCATTATTTATATTGACTTGGGGTATGGCTATTTTCTAGCCTGCATAAAGACAGTCTGCTCACTATTCCAAACGCTAGGGATTGAGTGAGACTTATAAATGTCTATCCTGCAAACAATATCACAGTGGCAGCAAAAATCAAAGTGAGCAAACATTAAGACAGTGGTTTTAACCACTTCCTTTTCCCAGCCTCACCCTTCTCATTATCAGTGCCTCCATTTATACAATCAATCACCATCAAGTTGCTTCTGACTCAAGGCAACCCCAAGTGTGTCAAAGTAGCGCTGTGTTTTATGTGGTTTTCAGAGACTGATTTTTCAGAAGTAGATCCCCAGGACATTCTTGCAAGGTGCCTCTGGGTGGACTCAAATCACTAACTTTCTAATTAGCAGCCAAGTGCTTGTTCACCATTTGCATCACCCAGGGACTTCTGCCTGCTTTACACAACATCTCTTTATGGCACCTTCAAGTAAGCTCTAAGCATAAATAATATTTTTAAAGGTATTAAAAGAATGGATATGAGAACTGTCTGAATTCTTTCAAAGCATAATTAGGAGCTGCAGAGACTGTGATTTCTTTAAGGGAAGGCAAAAGTTTGTCTTCAGAGTTTTCAATCACTGTCAGCTTAAGTCTTAGACCTAAGGAAGAACAATGTAGCCAAATGACAGAAAATAAAAATGTTGTATGTGGCTAAACCACAACAAAATGCAACTCTAAAAATAAAGATTAGGACAAACTAGATCATTTCATAAAATGAAATTTAATTTTCAGTTCTATTTTAAGTGGCTTTACATCTAAAAAGCCTCAGAAATATTTGATAGAGGACTAGTTTAATTCTGCTGTGTATGTGTCCTTTATGAACTGTTATTTTTTAGGTCTGAATCAAAATCTTCAATTCACTTTTTAAAGGTGTGAGGCATTGTTTAGACTGATTGGGGGATTTTGCGATTTTCTAACCATTCATTTCACTGTTTAATAACCAACATGCTTGATTAGGCAAATGGATATTCTATTAGAACAAACAATTTCTTGCGTCTTCTGGATTCCCTAAAGAGAAGAGCTTTCAGGAATACAGAATCCGTGATGATTCCATTTGTTAGCTAATGTTCTTGAAATCCCAGTTATCTAGAATCTGGCCTATAAGTAAGGCCTGATCTCTGAACTGATCATAGCTGGAGGTAGCTGAAGGTCTTTCCCCAGATAAGTTTTCTCTGATACAATTTTTGTGGTTACACTGATACTGTGTGGTTCTGTCCTTGCTGGGAGGCCAAAGGAGATGGATGAACTTCAGCAACCCACATCTCCGCTAGTCAAAATAACCACTTGGTCCAGCCTCTGCTGCACAGCAGCAGGATGAAACATAGACTCATGGAAAGAGGAAACGTGAGACACAGATGATAAAACCTATGAAAGCGGAAAAGGCGACTGTCTCTGGGGAAGCTTAGAGTCACAGCTTTGTTTTAGGGAGTTGGATCTGGGGCTTTTATTCTGCCTGAATACTTCCACCACTTCCCTCACAAGAGTCTCTGTCTTGAAGCACTGGAGCGAAGCAAATGCCTAATGAAGCATACGGAGGAAAGGGAGTGCAGGGACTTGGGAAGCTAAATTGGAGTGAGGAAAGATGAGAGAAGGGTCTGGTTACAAGTTCGCACGTTCTCACAAAGCCATTTGGAAATCTGAGCTGAAGACAGCAAATTCTAGTACCCACGGGGCTGAACGTGTGGGCACGTGTACTCAAGAGTGTTTTGGGTGCTCTTTTTCAGCGTTTGATCTAAGCCCAAGCGCAGGCCGGTCAGGAAGATTGTGGGGATAGGGGATAGGTCAAACTGAAGCCATAGAACATAAGAACTAGGTTTAGCGCAGGGCGTCTCTGTCCTCTCCCAGGTTCCTGCAGGGAACTATTCTGCAATGGCCTAAGTCCTGCGGCCCCACAGCTACTGAGGATGCTCATCGGCTGAGCCCCATCCCAAGTCCCTCCTGTGGAGCTGGGCCCCAGCCCTCTCCCAGCCCGGTGAGGTGAAGGATTGGTGGCTCTGCCTTTGGAAGCCAAGTCAGATTCTAGGCTTTTTCCAAATCGCCCGTATCCCTCGTGGAGTGAGCTGCGGGGTTTCCCCAGAATCTTCGTGGGCTCCCAGCTCCAACCTCTAAACTAAAAGATATGTGCCCGGACATGCAGGAGGGGAGAAGAGCCTCTGAATGTGGAGCATTAACCTTATTCTCCAAGGAAAAGTAATGAGGGGAGCAAAACAGTGTGAACGGTACTCGGAAATGCAAACCAACGTCTCCTGTCTCCCTGGACTCGTTCAAAAGACCGAGGACAAAGCGCTCGGTAGCTTTCCAGAAAGGGCTTCATGAATGAGAACCAGTTGCTAGCTTTTCTCCTTGCCTCCCAACCAGCGCTTCCCACAAGACTTTCACCACCCGAAGAAAACAAGCCTGGCCTGGAGACAGCGGAGTAGGGGAACTGTGCCAGGTCCCTAGAGGCCGCCCAGGCCCTCCTGCTGTCAGGACCCTGGAGAGCGGCCGCGGCTTCCAGGGAAAAGACCCCGCCTGCGCGATTCGCTGTATTTCCGAGTTAAACTGCTCTGAATTCAACAGCTCTGCCACTTTTACTTACAGCTTTCCGCCCCTGGCTTCATTTTTCTTGGCAACCACCTCTCTTGGTTTTCACATGCAGATTAAATTGTCTCTTTGTTTTGCTTGAGGAAACTGTTTTGCTTGGTTTAATAGGTTCGGGTTTGTACCGACACTAAACGTTAGTGGAGAAATAGCTCAGAGCCTGAGAGAGGCAGTTGGCCTTACAAGTTGCTAGCTCTTTAATTTACCCAACAGGCGGTGAACTCAAGGAATAAAGAGACTACCCCATAATTAGTAATCAAGGGATTTGCAAGGCTGAGTCTAGAACCTGGTTTCATGACGTCTAAATTAAGCTTCCCTAGACTATCTAAGAAAAACGTTTTTACCTTCTCCATTGCCTCCTGGGTCTCCTAACCGAGTGGAAGGTGGAAAGGGTCTGTGTTCCTGAGAATAAGATGGACACACAGGGTGTGGAGAGCGGTCTGCCAGATGTGCATTTGGAGTAAGGACACGAAACTTGAGTCCTGGTAACTCCCCACCCCATCCAGCACACCCAAAGTCAAATGGGTCAGTCTTGTTCTCAGCTGAGCCTGGGGTGGAGCTGGGCTCTCTATCAGGTCACCTTTGACATCTATCTCAGTGAAGCCCAGTGCACAGTGCTATATCTCTTGAAGAAGATACTTCAGGGGGTGAGAGAGGGCAGAGGGCAAGCGGAAGAGAGGAAGAATCAGGCAAGGCAAAAGGCAAAGTTAAAAATCTCATTCAAATTCTAAAGAGCCGAGATTTGTGAACATTCTCTTCCGTACAGCGCATCCTACACTAAGGTGCAATACAATACCCTGGTAATGTTAACAGGCAGATTCTGATTCAGCAGGTCGAGACGGAACTTCAGATCTACATTTCTACAAGCTCCAGGTGTTACCGAAGCACCTGGTCCACGGACCATACTGTCAGTAGCACCAGTCAGAAAACCTGGAAGACACAAGAAAGTCTAACCAAAAGCCTTTCGTTATGCTTTCATTGACCCTGTCCTGAATCCTCAAGTAAAGAGCCCCTCTCAATGCAAGTTCTGTTCAGTCGGTGGCTGGACGCAACAGTAATGGTGTGCCGATTTTCTCTCCCTCTCGGTTGCTACCCTTCCCCCTCCGGCCTTCGCAGCTTCCAGGCTCGCCCGCTGGCCCGATGCTGCCCGGTCTCCTTCCTAGTTGGCTTTCTGGCATCGCGCGGCTCTTCGCTCGCCATCTCCGGCGACCCCCTCCAGAGGCTCCCCGGTGGCGCTTGGACTTCTCCCCTCTACTCCCAGCCACGCCAGCGGCTGTGCTCTCGCGGGCACACACGGAGCGGCCAGGCCGCCTGGCGTTCCTGCTTGGGGCAGCCCTAGCACTGCCCGGTCGACTCCCAGGCCCACCTGCCCGCTGGGTCGCGGAACCCTGGGAAGAGGACGTCCGCACCTCGCAAAGCTGGCCGGTGCTGGTGAGTACAGTGGTCTCCACAACGCCCCTACTTCCTACCTCCCCCTCCTTACTGGCAAACACTTCCGCAGCTCCTTCTAGACCTGGGCTGACCCGCTCCACCCCGCGCTCAGGGCCCAGCTCCTGGAAGGAAAGGGTGCCGGCCCCGCCCCCTCCCCAGAAAGGCTCTGGCAGCAACTTTTCTCTGCTCACTTTTCTCCCAGGATCTATCGAAGTGGGCGGGAGCCCTAGGCCTGCCGCAGGCGTTTCTCCAACTCTTGTTCTCCACGTGCTTCCCTCCTTTGTGCCTCCCTCCTCAGTGCCTCGGGGGACGCACTTCACCCTTCCAGCTATTTCACTCCCCGCGCAGCAGCCTCGGGCTTGCAAGTCAAGGGAGGAAATGACGTGCTGTTATTTTTGTGTCAGGTCAGCTTCCAGCTTCAGGCTGGTCCTCAAAGCTCCGGCGCAAGGCCCCGGGGCAAGGCTGGGTGTCTCTCCCGAGGGGACCCAGGAAGCTTAAGAAGACTCGTGGAGCTTTGGACACGCAGAGCTGGACAGCAGGCTCCTCCGATCCCTTGTCTCCCTCTCCCCCTGGACTCAAAGTCCCAGGAGAAGCAAGGTCGGCGGCTGCCATGGGTCTCGCAGGGTTATGAAGTAAGAGATTACCCCGAAGGGAGGGACCTACCCTCCAGAGGCGAGGCTTTCCCAGAAATAAAAATATCTGGTCCACAGGCTAGACTCTCCTGGAAGCTAACACCCTGTACGCACTGTGCTCCCGAGCATCCACACGGTCCTCCACTCTGCGTTTATAAGCCCCAGTTCGCAGTCTAGCACTCTCGATCCTCCCTTCGGCCCACGCGAGGAGGCAGAGGGTGGTACTCGCCTAGCTCGGTGCCCACACTCTTAGCATTTCCCACCCGGTGTCGGACCAGGGCAGTGGACAGGCTCTCAGTCCCTCACCCTCGAGAGTCCTCCGGCCTCTGTGGCGCCTAGAGTCCCCAGCCAAAGGAAGCCAGGGTGTAAGACTGAGGGTTGACAAGGGGACGGAGGGGTGGAGGAGGAGAGAGGAGGAGGCGGAGGAGTCGAAAGGGGCGGAAGAGAAGGCGGGGAGAAGCCAGAGCAGGGGAGGGAGGAGGCTGCGGGGCTGAGAAGGGGAAAGCAGGGAGAGCAGCCCGCTGCGAGAACTGCACTCCGTGTTAGAATAAACTAAGGCACTCTCCAGACGCATGCGCACGACCGACAGCGGTGACAGGCCGGAGCTTCCCCTCCCGCCGGCAGTGCAGGCTGCGCGGCAGCTGCGGCGTGAGTACCGCGCTTCTCCACTTTCTGGGACTCTTTCTGACAACCCGAGCCAGGGAAGGTGGCAGGCCAGGCGAGTCGAGCACGCGCCGCCCCCATACGCCGTGGCGACGGGAAGTGGGTGCTGGTCTGCACCCCTCCGCCCTCCTAGCGCCCCTAGATTGTCAGTGTGGATTTTGGGATTGGGGGAGTGGGATGAGGGTGTGTCTTTGTTCGGAGGGGCTGGAGAGCCACCAAGAGCAGTTTCTACCGGGTCCGCTGGGAGAGTCTGCGCAATTCAACCTCAGTGGCCCACGGTGGGTAACTGAGAGGGGCCGCTAAATGCACATTTACTGAGCGAAGCCTCTTTCAGAAACTCAGGTAGATGGAGATGCCGTGGTTCCCGCCAGATGGAGGGAAGAGATGCGAGGGGAAGGCAGGCCGAGTTGTGAAAAGGGAGAGAAAACCGGTCTCCTTCGGAGGAGGGTGACAGAGCTGCGTACTTGACGGAGCAGGGGCGAGAAGGGAACAGTAGGCTCCCGAGCCGGACCGTGGGAGGGGCACATGTCTCTTCGGCTTCAACCTTTACACCTTTGAAGACCTAATGAAAAGAGCTGGCCCCAGTCTTTGCCTGAGCCTAGGCAGCTGAGGTGCGGGAGCCGCGGGGATCTTTTCTTGAACAAACCGGGTGCTGGACTCCTTCACACTCTTGGAGCTGTGCTCAAGAAGTTGGAGAGTCGGCCTGCGGAGATTCGGGGACAGAGGAAGGAGTTACCGAAAGCGGGCGGTGCCGAACGAGGGTGGGCTTGAAGGGTCTATGCGCTCAGCTAGCCCTCCCGCGGCCCGCGGCCTGTGGGGAAAGGGTCGGGAGTGGGGCTGAGTGAGCTCCTCCTTCCCCCGCGTCCCTCTTTTAGGGCAGTGGGCGGGCTGGGAGCCAGGGCAGTCGTGGCGAGCAGAGACGACAGAGGTGTCGGCGGCCTGTGAGTGCGACCTGCTTCACTCTTCCCCAGACGTCTTGTCCCTAGTCAGCTAGGGACTAGGAGTAGGCGTCTGACGATCTTGTCTGCGCTGGTGCCAGCCTCCGGGAGAGTGGGCGCTCAAGGGGCTCCCGCAGAGGCGCGCCTCCGGAGGGGGTGGGTCTTGAGCATTCAGAACCTGCTAGCAACAAAGAAAACCCCGGAGAAGTTGCGCGGATGCTACAAACGCGCAGCGGGAGGACTGGCGGGCTGCCGCGCGGGACGAGCCAAGACTGAGGTCAGTGGGGCTGGGAGTTCAAAGAGCCACTTCTGTCTGCATGTCACCCGCGGTGGACAGAGGGCAGAAATGAACGTGGACGCACTGTTCCAAGCCCAAAGGAGGAGAGTACTAGAGGAGGAAATCTCTTCTTGCTGTCTTTACTTTCCAGAATCCGGCAGAGGCCATGCCTTAGGTATGCTCACCGAATTGCAAAAGCTGGCATCCTCTACTGGAGCGCCTTATGGCCTCTGAAGGGTGGGATGTATGGAGCTTCTGAATCAGTGTCCAGCCACACTCCTTGGGTCATGCCCCATCTCCAGGCCACAGGTCACCAGGCCCCTGAGTACTTTGGCTTCATTTCAAGTTGTTCTAGACTATGCAATTGACGAAAATAATGATTTAAATTCCGGAAATAGCCAGACTTCCTCCCCAAACTTGGCAACGATGTTTTTCGTGAAATTACTCCATCATCAGTTTCTCTGGCACAACCAAGATTTGCCAAGTACAGTTTTTGTTAAAATACTTTTTTCCTCACAATCTAGTGCTTGCTCTACTGGGCCTCATCTTGCTCATCTTCTATTCATTTAAGTGACATCTTTCGTGTAAGCATTAGTAACACATATGAGAGGCAGTATTTCCTGATGGTTAAGGGTCCTGAGTCTGGAGCAGACTGGATTCAGATCCCAACCTATCTGTGTGACCTTAGTCATGGTACTTAGCTTCCGCATGCCTTGGTTTTACTGTCTGTAAAATGGAGATAATAAAACTACCTACCTCACAGCGTGGATCCTCTGGGTGGTGTAAAAGGTTCATGTGCCTGGTTGCTAACAGAAATATGGGCAGTTCTGATCCACCCAGGGGCACCTTGAAGAAAGTTCTCGCTATCTATTTATGGAAAACCAGCCACTGAAAACTTGACACACATAAGGTTTTGCGTTTTGCTCTGACACACAGAGGGTCATATGATTCAATCAGCTCACGGGCAACTGAACTGGACCTTTTGCAGGCTGGCTACTAGTGTTCAATGAAATACTACAGTAGAGCTCTGAGAACTGTGTCTGGCACATACCAAATAAAAGTAGTTACTACTATATTTTATTTGCTGTTTTACTATAAACCCCAAAAAAAAAAGACTGCCTACTCAACGCAACCCTACAAGACAGAGTACAACTGCTCCATAGAGTTTTCAAGTAGTAACTGAAGATTCAAGCTACCGACCTTTAGGTGAGCAGACATAGTACTTGACCACTATGCCAGCCAAGTGCCATCGAGTTGGATCCGACCCTGGAGACCAGAGTACAACTGCCATCTAGAGTATACAATAGGACTATATGGGTGCTAAATTGGGTGCATAAACATAAAAAAAAAACAAAAAACAAGTAAACATACCTATTGCTGAATTCTGCATAATGAAATAGATGATGTGTATAATCAAAATTAGAAAAGCAGCTTTTTTCTATCCCAATATCCAAATTTAATACAATACATTTCTGCATTTGAACCCTTTGTATTTCAAACAATAGTGAAATATTTACAAACAGTATTTTAAAAATACTATCCCTAATCTTCAATACAAAGGATTTCACTTTGTGAAATATATGCCTAAAAAATGTACTTTAACCCATTGCTATGGGCCATCCCATGTGTGTAGAGTAGAACTGCTCCATGGAGTTTTCAAAGCTGTGACCTTTCAGAGGTTGATGGGCAAGCCTGTCATCCTAAGCACTTCTGGGTGAGATGGAACACCACCCTTTCAGTTAGTAGTCCAAGGTGCTTAACTGTTTCTGCTACCAGCTAATTAGAAGTCAATGTAAGATTAGAATTAATGTCTTCTGACTCCCTCCCTAGAGTTCTTGTAGCCCACACTGATGATTTCCTGTTTCCTGCAGTGTGTAAACCTTTAATAAATAGGAAATGGAAAGGTACTGCATAAGTAACAACATCTAAGCCTGTGTAATGTCCATCACAAAGAAGAACTAGGTAGCACTGTAACAAGTACTCCTGTGGAACAGCTTTGTGTGGCCCTTCACAGTAGAAGACATGACCACATGACTTGTCAAAGGCAAAGGAAGGTCTCAGATCAAACTAGAATTTAAGGTCTATGGGAGGATGCACTTTGTTGCATATTCTGTCGACACTTTATAGCAGTTTTATATTAGAAACCACTCTTGAACTTGTCTTAAATTCTTAAAATGTTCTGACTGGCTTTGAAGGTCAGCCTTATAGAACTTTTTGGGAAAGGCCTTCAAAGTCAAATGAGTAGACATTTTATTAGTCCAGTTCCTTGGACTCATGAGATAGAGAAAGTTTTCCTATTTCAGTGCAATAGCGTGGTTACAGGTCTTACTCCAGGCCCTTGACTGCTGACTCCTAAAACTCTGCTGTTTTTTGGTTTCTGCATGTGGCCGTCTGATGACATTCCCTTCCACAGGCACTTGGCCAGTTGGGGCATAGAGGTCCAGCCCTCACATGAATGGTTTAGGAATCATGTGGCAGAGGCTTTCCTAGGAGTATGTGGTGATTTATAGGAATGACGGGTCATCTAAAGAAGGCATTTCTAGGAATTATGCCTGACTCTTTGAAGGAGGAAACCGCGGTTCAGTGCATCAGGTTGGTGATTTATTTTTGACTTTGCATCTCAGGGACACCTGCCATATATCCTTAGACAAACAAACTACAGGGCAGCAAGCAGTGAGTGACCTTCTAGCATGCTCCCAAGCCAGTTCGGCAGAGCTGAGTTTTGAAGTCATATGTTAAGTCAGATCCCAATATGGTTAGAATGTGACTCACTGTCCAATTGGGAATACTGTGAATTGGTTTTTAATGCACCATCAGGTGAGTCACAATGGGAGCTTATATTCAAATGTGTCATGTCAGTCAGTCAGCAAATAACAGGGTTCACTCTGAGTCAGAGTTTCACATTTTGTGTAATAAGTGTGAGTCACTGACTACCCAGCACCATAGAAATGGTTCCTGGATGTTACCGTGAGCAGTTCCCTTGAGAGTTTAGACAATGCTGTGTGGGATGACTCAGTTTGTCATACAATTGAGTGGGCTTTGTTCAAGGCCATTCACAATAAAGTTTGATGTGAGTGAGTGCCCGTGGTAGTACTGTGTGACTAGGAATTTGAGAATAAATTGCCTTAATTCTAGTCTGTCTGTTTTGACTCTCTGTATTTACATGGAGAATCATTTGTGGTTCTCTGTTGCTCAGCACTGATGTCTTACTTCAGGTATTTAGTAATTATTAAGACAATTGACCTTTCTGATTTGAGAAGACACAATTTTTATTTATTAATCATTCTGTACATTGTAAAGTCCTTCTAAAGTATCCATGTTAGCATTTGGATTTTAGATAAAGGCATCTCTGCAGAGTTACCTGATAGTTTGACTGCAGCCCAGCACTAAAGGAGTATGCCCTGGTCTTAGGTTGTCTTGGTTTGGGCCCTTGTCTTCTCTTCCAACTAACTGAATGGAATTTCAGTTGAATTATCATTCAAGAGCCAGAATGCAGACTTGTGGTTGCTGCTTTGAAGTTGACAACAGCCAACATTTCTGAGGGCTGCATGGCTAGAATCCACAGAGGTTCGTTGAACTGTTCCAGTTATGCAGAAGCAATGTAAAGAATAATGCAGCTTTTTCTTTTTCTTCACCCTATCACGGGATAGAGTGATGAGATTTAAGAGTTGGATTTCTTTATTTGTATAAAAGTCTTGTTGATAATAAGTGGCAAGGATTTATTATCCTTAGAACCAAAATTAGATTGCTGCTCAACAGTTAAAACACAAAACAAAAACACTGCTGCTGAGTCAGTTCTGACCCACAGTGACCCTATAGCACAGAGTAGAACTGCCTCATAGAGCTTCTAAGGAACACCTGGTAGATATGAACTACTGACATTTATTGATTAGCAGCCACAGGCTTTAACCACTACACCATCAGGGTTTCCTACTCAAAAGTACGTGTATGTTTTTTCTCTTCATCTCTAATCGTGCCAGGAGAATCCAGGTACATGTGCTTCACCATATTCCTTTATCAGGTTCAACAAATACTCATTTCTAGTGATGGTGTGGACACTGTATCATACACCTCCTGCTGTATATAAATACCTCTTTCCATTTAGTAGAGACCATACATGAAGAGTTGAATTCTTTCTAAAGTAATATAATTTCTGGAAAATTCAAGTCACTGGAACTTTTTGTATATCACACTATTTATAAAACTGAATCAATGATTCTACTTGTTTGCTAAGTTCCAGTGATGAGCCTTTAGGCTTTGTGAGATTTGTGATTGCTTTTAACTTTGTTTACTTGAGTTATAACTTACAGTAAAATGTACACTTCTTAAGCATACAGCTCAATAGACTTTACAGATGTGCCACCATGAAACCACTATCTAAACTAAGGTTTCTCAACTTCAGCCCTAGTGGCATTTTTGGTCCGATAATTCTCTGCTGTGGGTTATTCAGCAGCATCCCTGACCTTTATCCACTAGATGCCGCTAGCACACTCTCTCCTTTTGTGACAATGATGTCACATGTTACTTGTGGTCAAAATCACCCCAGTGAAGACTACTGCACTAGATCAAAATACAGAATATTTTTCATGCTGTATAAGGCTCTCTTGCTTCTACCTAGCCTGTACTCCTATAAAGATGACTGTTTAAGTAACCTTTCTCATCGTATGTAAACTCATTTGGACTCATATGAATTATACAGCCTAAGTCTTTGCATTTAGTTCTCTAGCTCAGTATTATGTTTTTTTGTTTGTTTGTCTTTTGGGTTTTTTTCTTATTGTGATTGAGTGAAAGTGTACAATCAGGTGTAAATTTGCATGCCTGCCTGTGTGCAGCTCCTATTGCTCTCCTTGCTTGGTGACACCACACTCCTCCTTTTTGTTCTATACAAGTCATATCCTCTTAACAATTGTCTGTCCCCCCCTCTCTACCCTGTCCCCCCCAACCCAGTAAGAGGCCAGTAGGACGATATCCTATAGATGCATAGGACCATAAAGTGCACACACGACGTGTTTTTGAGATTCATTCATTTTTACAGCATGCGCTGCTATCTTTTAGTGTTCTGCAATTCCTTTGTATGAGTATACCACAGCTTATTTAGGCATTACACTAATGAAGGACATTTGGATTGTTAGCAGTTTGGGGCTGGTATAAGTGTTTCCTCCAATGATCGTAAGTACTCATTTCTGTTGGGTATATGCCCAAGACTGTAACTGTTGGGTAATAGATTTGATATATGTTTAGCTTTAGTAAATACTGCCAGATGGGTTTTCAAACCACTTTTACACTTCAAAACCATTTTATACTCCTACTAGCAATATATAAAGATTTCTATTGCTTCACAGTCTCACTAGCACTTGGTTTTGCATATCCATTTAATTTTAGTCATTCTGGTAGCAGTGTGGAAACACTGGTGGCATAGTGATTAGGTGCTATGGCTACTAACTGAAAGGTTAGCAGTTTGAATCTACTAGACACCCCTTGGAAACTCTGTGGGGCAGTTCTACTCTCTCGTAGGCAGTTTCTATGAGTGGTAATCGACCCATTAGCAGTGGTTCTTCTTCTTCTTCTTCCTCTTCTTCCTTTTTTTTGGTGGCTGTTTAGGGACATATCATTGTGGCTTCAGTTTGTATTTCCCTGATATCATTGTTGAACACCTTCTCATGTTTTTTTGGCCGTTTGCCAGTCTTCTATTATAAATTACTTCTGCAAGTCTTTGGCCAATTTTTCTCTTGTGTTACCTATCTTTTAATTAGTGATTTGTAGCAGTTCCTTTATATTCTGAATACAAGTCATTAAAATGTGTATGTGTACATACTGCAAATGTTTTCTCCTAGTCTGAAGTCTGCCTTCACACTCTCATTCACTGGCTTCCAGAGTTTCCGTAGAAAATCATCCTTCTTTGAAGGTAGCAAATGATTGTTCTCTGGCTGATTAAACTTTTTTTCTCTGTCTTGCCGCATTTTGACTATAACATGCCTGTGTGTGGCTTTCTTTCTGCTTATTTTGTTTGGGATTCACTGAGCTATTTATATCTGTGGATTAATATCTGTCATCAGCTTTGGAAATTTTTCATTCAGTGTCTCTTCAGATATTACTTCTGTTTTCTTTCTTTCCTGCAGGCTTTTGGAACTGAAACCATACATACATTAAACTTTTTTCCTTCTTTCCCTCATATCTCTTGGAAGGTTTCTAATTTCTGTCTCTTGTTCTCTGTACCGTGTTATCTATTCTTCAGTTTGAATACTTTCTATTGGTCTGTGTTTTAGTCTACTTATCTTTTGCTGTGCCCAATCTTCTGTCAAACTATTCCAGTAAGTTCTTAATTTCAGAAACTGTTTTGCTCCAGATGTAGTATCTTTATTTGGTTCTTTATAATAAATTTAAATTCTGTAGTGAAATTTCCCATCTTTTCCTCAGTTTTACCCACTTGATTTTTATCTATTAAATCCAATATTGACATTATTTGTACACCTTAATCTGTTGTGTGTTGTTGTTGTTTTTATTGGCCACATTTTTTTATCTCTTTGCACGTCTGGTGATTTTTACAATGTACCGGAAAGGCACTGTATATAAACAAACAGTATAGTGTGTATCTTCCACCAGGAAGTAACCTGCCGTTCTCCTCTCTGGGTGATGGGTTGATCCCATCATGCCTAGCAGGGATTGAACGGAGTTGGGGTTGGTCACAACTTTAATGAGACTTAGCTCCCTGTGGTTCTTTTCTACTACTCAGGTTTGTTTACCTTGGACTTTGGACTGAAAGCCTGGTAGGTTTCTAACTTCTCAGTCTCAGAGACTGAGGGACACACTCAGTCTGCCTTTCTGAAGTTCTGAGCTTTTACCTTTGCCACATGTGCCCTGTATGGCTTCCAAGTTTTGTGAATGCCTTGAGGAAGGCAGGTATGTTTGGGGCAGACCTTGTCACCGAAGTGGGACTTGTTCTTCTACATGACACTCTAGTGTCCCTCTACATCACCAACCAATCCTCAGTCAGCAAGTGCACTGAGAAAAGAAGGTGTCAGGTAGCAGATGGCTCACCAGGGAAGGCTACTTCCTCTTGGAAATTCTATTAATTTGATCCTCTGTGTGCTCCTACTCTCTGATGTCTTCAGAAATAAATATGATGTTAGCTATTAATCTGGTTGTTTTTAGTCAGTTGTCTTAGTCATCTGGTGCTGCTCCAACAGAAATACCACAAATGGATGGCTTTAAAAAGAGAAATTTTGTTTTGTCACTGCTCAGTAGGCTACAGGTCCCAGTTCAGGGTGTGCACTCCAGGGAAGTGCTTTCTCTTTGGGCTCTGGAGAAGGGTCCTTGTCTTCAGTCTTCTCTTGGACTGGAAGTTTCTGATATGCAGGGATCCCAAGTCCTTACCAAAGGACATGCTCTGCTTCCAGCACCGCTTCTTGGTGGTATCAAGTACCCAACTCCATGATTGCCTCTCCTGCCTGTACATCCCAAAAGGCTCCCCCAAGGCATAATACAGTCCCACAGATTGAGTCCTGCATCCCTAATACAACTGCTAACTACACTCCCCAATCAAAATCATGGAGGCTGAGTTTACAACACAAAGGAATATCACACAACACCAAGAATCAAGGCCCAGCCAAATTAATACACGCATTTGTTGAGGGACACAATTCAATCCAGGACATCCATTAATCTAGTTGTTGCATAGAAAGAGTAGTCTGTCTTGACCTAAACACCATGTTTTGTGACAGTTTTTTGTTTTGTTTTTTTTTTAACTTTCTTTTTCTTCTATCTTTGGATTATATTTTTTATCTATTATATAATTTGTTTCCAATAAATGCAGAGAATAAGTAAAATGAAATTTCCCATCTTTTCATCAGTTTTGCCAAATAGAGAGATTAGAGCAGTGAAGCCAACTGACCATTTACATTTACAAGTGTAAAATGTAACATACAATGGAAGGAAAAGAAGTACGTTATAATCTTTGCTATACTTTGTGCTTCATCTGTAGTTGTATAATGTGGAAAGCATGAGCACTGAAATGAAAGAGAAGAGAGTTCAAGTTTTAACTTTGCTCACTAGTTTCATGGACCTTTGGTTCTGCAGATGTATGGCAGGGATGATTCTGTATAGTAATAAATGTAAAGCACAGGATTGGTGTGTGAGAGTATTCTGTACCTGACACCTGTTATTATTAACTACTAATATTTATACATTATTATTTGAGCTCCTGGATGTGGATGATGGGCCCTAGTGGCACAGTGGTTAAAGTGCTCAGCTGTTGACTAAAAGATCACCAGTTAGAACCCACCAACAGCTCCCCAGTAGACAATTTGGCAGTCTGCTTTCATAAAGATTAAAGCCTTGAAAACACTATAGGGCAGTTCTACTCTGTCCTGTGGAGGTGCACTGAGTAGGAAGCAGCTCAATGGCAGTGGCAGTGGGTTGGATGTGGACAATTTGATTTAAAATATTTATATTTTTAAACATATTTCAATGTGGTAGAGATTCTAAAGTTCTGTCATTTGAATAAGGTTCCAGTCAGCTCTGACTTATAACAACCTTTGGTGGAATAGAACCTTTGACTTAATATCTAGAGCCCTAGTGAGGTAGTGTTTGTGAGCTCAGGCTGCTAACCAAAAGGTTAGTGGTTCAAATCCACAAGCCACCCCTTGAAAACTATATGGGGCAGTTTCCCTTTGGCCTGTACAGTCCCTGTGAGTCAGAGTTGACTCAGTGGCACACAACAACAACATGGCAATATCTAGGAAAGTATTACTGAGTTTGTGAGTTCATATTAGGCATTATCTCTGTCTTTCATTAAAAAAGAATAAAACTTGGCAAATGTAAATAATTTATATAAATGTTAGTTGCAGAAGGGGTCGTCTTCAGAGTAGTCTGCCCTCAGTACAATCCACATCTAACTAGTTTGTATTATATCCAGTAGGGTTTATTATAAGATACTGGCCACAAGAATGCAATATTAAGAAAGATTTAGGAAAGGCTAACAGTGTTTTCTTAATAGGACTGCTGACTGACTTTCGCAGAGGAGAATCTGGGTAAAAGCTGTGAGTTATTTCAGCTTTATCTACATGAAAGATTTAGATACATAATTTTCTCATTCAGTTTCTTGTTACTGAGCTGCTCTTTTATTTTGATTTCTGCAATTTTTTCTTAAACAAAAATACTGTGCTAACATATGGAGACGATTAGATCTGCTGTAAATTTCAGATGAAATAGTAGTCCTGGAAGCAATTCAGTGCTTCTGAAGCAAGCATGGACTCTCCCAGCCGGTGTGGGGACAGTGCTTCATTCTGCATTGCCACGGCCTCGGACAGAGACTTTCTACAGAGTTCTTAACCGGTGATGGGTGGTCAGTTGGCTTCACTGCTCTGGTATGTATATTTGGCAAAAGACTATACTCCTTACAATCTCTGAATAGTTATTACAGATTCGAGAGTTACAGGATCTAGTTAGGCAATTGCCCAGAATTTCTCAAGTTCTCATTACCCCACAAACCCAACGCATAGTGACCCTAGAGGTCATTATAGCTACGTTTATTAAAGCAAAGATGTCAGTTCTGACCCCTTTCAGTGACTTGTTAGCCTGGGCTGTGCTTTGGAACATGGAGTCCTAGTTAACAAAGACACCAGAGCATTATAACAAGACCACTGAAGAGGAGGGAGGGTGATATAAGTACAAAAAGGTAAAATTATGCAAAATCTGATAAAAAGAACAACTCACCTTGGGCTTGTTATGCAAGGGTCATAAGACAGGCAAAAGACTATTTGTTTTCCTTATTTTCCAGTGGTCTGCTTTCAAAATCATGAAGGTATGAAAATGAGAACTAGTGATTTATACAGAAAATGTATTTGTTAAACATATCAAATCTGTTCTGTGAACCAGCCAAAGGGGAGTCCATATAGGTAGTTCATATTTTTTTCACTGAGACTGGTTCTCTATAATCCCCTTTACCTGCACTTGTGCATAGGAGTTTTAGTCCTGGGCTCTTCTTTCTGTATAACTGCCCTATAGTGTTTACAAAAACGTTATTGAGTGACTACTGTGCAAAATCTGTAACCACTCAACATTTTCATTTAGTTGAAATGTCTTCCACTTTTGATCTATTTGGTCAATGTTCTTAGTTATTTAACACTTCTAGCCAAGGGCTCAGCTTGTAGTAAAACTGCCCCATAGAGTTTCTAAGGAGTCCCCAGCAAATTTCACCTGCTGACCTTCTGGTTAGCAGATCTAGCACTTAACTACTACACCACCAGGGTCGCTAAGTCTTGGAATTGACTCAGTGGCAGTGGGTTTGGTTTGGTTTTAGCCAAGAGTGGCTGATCTGAAATGTAATAGGTATTTTGATGCAAATTATAGAGAACCAAACCTTGAGGAACAGAGCCTCCTACACTCCCTAGGGACTGCAGGCAGAAAGGTTCCACCAGCTGGGCCCACTGGGGGCTGTCCTGGGAACACAAAAGGCAGCCTGGGAGAAGGTGATGCCCAGAGTTTCTATTAGCCTTTCGGAGTCAACATCAGATGTGCTGGAAGACGATCCCAAAGGCGTGCTAATAGACATCTAAAAATAAGCCACATCTATTTCATAGTGACTGGGCCACAGCTGTGGTGTGAGGATGCAGGCATTGCTGTGTGGTGCCTTGAGCCAGACCTGGAGTCTAAAAGATCTAACTCTAGTTAGAACTGTAGCTGATGCTGAGATGTTAGGCAAGTCACACAACTTTGGGTTTCAAATAGGGATCCTGAAATCTACTCCACAGTTTCAAAAATTGAATGTGGTGAGATGTTACCACAACCATACTTACTAGACTGCCTTTAGTGTTCCCAAGACAGCCCCCAGTGGGCCCAGCTGGTGGAACATGTCCAGCTGCAGTCCTTAAGATGTGTGGGAGTCTCTGTTCTTCAAGGTTTTGGTTCTCTACAATGGCAGGGGGCAGACAGGCAGGTTGAGCATGGACTAGAACTTATTCATTCATGGAGAAAGAGCTACGGTGAAGGGTTTAGATTTTATTCTGAGTATTAGGGGTTACTAGTGAAGGCTACAGGAGGGGGCTAACATCTGGATTCTATTTTGAAAACATGACTCAGTGGCTACTGGGAATCAAGAGGAGGGCATGCATTAGAGGCCTGTTGTAGCAGTGCAGGTCAGAGATGATGGTAACACTGGCTAGAGTGGAGGCATGGGCATGCAGAGAAGGTGCGGACCTGCCAGAGCAAGCTTGCTGATGAATGGGGGTAGAGGAAGGGGGAGGGTTAGGGTGACTCCTCCTGGGAAGTGTGCAGGTACAGCGGCATGTATGGACCTGAGAAGCAGAGGAGAGAGAAACAGGAGTCTTTTTTAGACATTACAATCTGAGGTGTTCATGGGAGCTCCAATGTGGTGGTGCCATGTAGGCAGCTAGGTCTATGTCATTTTAAAGCCTAGATTGGACACATCCAGGTAAATAACTATGATCTCATGGGCTAAATTATCAGGAAGTTATGGTGGAAAGTTCTTCAGCATTATAAACAGGCCCTTACTACTCTGGAATCTTTATCTCATTCTCTCAATTATCTGGAAACAATCTGCTGACAGTTTCTCTATGTCTCTATCAGCCAAGCCAAGTGCCGTCGAGTCCGTTGGCCAATTAAGGCCCATAAGCCAAATCTAGACCACTACTTCTTTTTTGGGTGGGTCACACACTACAAATGGTTTTTACATTTTTAAATGGTTGGGAGGAAAACAGAATGAAAAGTGATGTTTCATAATAGATGGAACTTTTATGAATTTTAACATGAAGGAATAAAATTTACCTTGTTCATTTATGTATTGTCTGACTGCTTTTGTGCTACACTGGCAGAATTGAGGAGTTAGGACAGAGACTTCATGGCCTGTGACACCTAATGCATGTGCTAGCTGGTCTTTTACAAAAAAAAATTGTTTGCCAAGTCCCAATCTATAACATAGATGTAAATGTGGGATAACAAAAGAAAAAAGAAAAACGTGAGCCATCGACTCTATTTTGACTCATAGCAACGCTGTAGGGCAGAGTACAGCTGCACCATGGAGTTTCTCAGGAGTGCATGATGGATTTTAACTGCCTACTTTTGGGTTGGCAGACAGCACTTACCCACTTTCCTACCAGTGTTTCCAAATGTAGGATACTACTGGGTTTTTGTAGGATGCTCTCTATATGGAAGTGAATACAAAGTTCACATAAGCTCAATCAATAGCAGTTATTTACTAAACTGTCTCTTACAGAAATAGTGCACTTACCAAGAAAAATGAAATCAGAAAGACCAAAAATCTAATTAAACATAATCTCCTGTGAGAAATAAAATCAAAGCACCTAATTTAAGTTTCTTTTGGGATCCACCAATTCAAAAGTTTCATACTAACTCAAAGATATTTTGCTTTATAGCTATTAACAAGCTCCAGAAATACTAATAAAGATGTCCTGTTGCTATCATATTGAGCCTCTAGGACAGGATAGAGCTGCTCTATAGGATTTTCAGGGAGTAGCTAGCAGGTGGATTTGAACTACTGACCTTTTGGGTTAAACCAGACTGTTAACCACAGTGACACCAGATTCACAGGGAAATCACTGCATGCACAAAGGTTTGTGTGTAAGAGTTCAGTTGCTAGAGGTTTTAAATGAGATGGGAGCTCACCATTTCATATTTTTTTTATAATACAGTCATCGTCACAAGATGAAAACTTCTAACTAATAATGTACTAGGGTGAATTGTGAGGAGCCAGTACTACTAAGGACTTATGGAGAATTTTATGGGAGGAAAAGATAATTTGTGAAAAAGAGATGTAGAGGGAAAAGTCACCCAGACAGACCTATGAGGGACAGAAAAGGCTAGTTATTGTGAAGATACCCCTTTGTACATTTTTATTATCCTTAATTTGCATGTAAATTAGCATATCTTCCCCTAACTGTCCCCAGACCTAAGCTTCATCTGCTGTAATTAACAAAGAAGAAGTTCTTCAAAAGATATTTATCCAGGCCTGATGGCAGTAAGGTTTGTGCCTAGCACAGAGGACTGGCACAGAACAGGAGGGAGCCCCTGTGATGCTGGGTGAATCCTTAGTGTCAGCTCTGCTCCTCACTGTCAAGTTTTATGTGAAAGATTTTCCTTAGTTTCAGCTAATAATTTAGGTCATTATATTTATTTATTTATTTATTTATTTTTATTTAACATAACTGAGTGAAAATGTACATTCCCGTATAAATTTACATGCCCCCCTATATGCAGCTTCCACTGCTCTCCCTGTCTGGTGACTGCACCCTATTCCTCTCTGCTGCATACATGTCTCATCCTCCCAACAGCCTCCTTTCCCCTCCTCTCCGTCCATTCCCCTTCCTCCAGCCAGAGGTCAGCAAGATGATATCCTATAGATGTATAGAACCATAAAGTGCTTCCAATATATGGTCACTCTGCATTGCCAAGTCCAGTCCATTCCTGTCCAAAGAGTGGACCTTTGTTATAATTTATGGGAAAGGGCAGCATCAGGGCCAGGGGCCGTGCTCTCAGAGGAACCCCAAAACCGTTGAACCATCAATTGAGGTCTTTTAGTGGAGATCTCATGATGCACCTCTTTTTATTCTTGTGTTGCCAGTGAGACTTCTCTCTGTGAGCTCCATCGTGGCTATCACTGGTGGTGGCCAGGCACCATCCGGTTCTTCCGGTCCCAAGTCGATGTAGGCACCCACTCTTGTGGGTCTCTCTGTCTTCTAGGTTGTCTTTACCGCATGTCACTTTGGTCCTCGGTAAGCATCCGTTCCTGCTGAGTTGGGACCATTTGCTGTGCCCTCGGATGGCAGCTTGGCAGCTTTTAAGACCGCAGATGCCACTCACCAGTGTAGGGTGCAGAGATCTCTCTTAGCAAAATGCTAGTTGTGCCAATTGGCCCGGAATTCGCCTAAGAGCATGGTCCCCCGCCCCCTACCCCAGCTACTCTATCCTTGCAGTATTGAGTTAAGATGGAAGGAGTACTCAAGTTATGCTGAAGTCCTCTTAATGTTGTTCTTGTTTCTAATGTGTGCTATCACCGCTTTCTCCCAACTAGATTTCTAGTAACTATCCAAACTAAACCCTCCCCCTCTCCCCCTCCCTCCCTCCCCTCCCTTGCAGCTGTCAAAGAGTCTTTTCTTCTATACACAAGTCTGTTTTTGAGATCTTATCGTAGAGGTCTCATACAGTATTTGTCCCTTTGTAGGTCATTATATATTTTATTCATTAAATGCAATGTAAGAATGAATGTTAGTTTTAAGAAGCATAAGACAGAATATGTGTATAATAACCATGACATCATTAAGATAATAATATTTAATATCATCTTATGCCCAACCATATTCCAATGATGTCATGTTAGTCAGTTTACTCCAGACTACTACCTCTGTGCTATTCTTCCTTTTCCAGGCACTAACTTGTAGGAGAAACTAGATCTATGATCTCATGGATTGTTCCACCTCATGAAATTGTTTCCTAATTCCTAAGAGTATTAACTTCTTCCTCTACACCCTAAATTTCCATAAATGTTACATTAAAAGGCTTAAACAGAGTAAAATCCAGCGATCTGGCAAGAATACTCTGTGGGTACTGCTAGCACAAATGTTGCACCAATCAAAGGGCTGGGTGATGGTAACCCCACATTTAGCCATGCTGCTATCACTCTTTCTTACAAATCCCATCTGTGGTCAACTCAGTGTAACATCTGCAGTGTGGCTAACTGGTACAGCGTATGTCTGGGCCTGCATGATGCAAAGATAACATGGCCTTCCCTCATTAGAACCACTCGTCTGTCATCTGTGTGGCTTGCTGCTGCTGTCATGCTGGAAGCTATGCCACTGGTATTTCAGATACCAGCGTGGTGACCCAGAGTGAACAGGCTTCACCAGAGCTTCCAGACAGAGACAGACTAGGAAGAAAGATCTAGTGATCTTGTTCTAAAGGTTAGCTAGTGAAAACCTTATGAATCAGAACAGAATATTAGCCACTGTAGTACTAGAAGATAGAACGCTTAGGTTGGCACTACACGAAAACTGCCTCAGTGGACTCAAGCATACCAGTGATTATGAAGGTGGTGCAGGATTGGGAACCATTTCATTCTGCTGTACACAGGTCGCCATGAGTTGGTGCTGACTCAGCGTATTGATACCAGCAGTGCTCTCATTACAAGCACCTCTGCTTGGTCGATAGTACAGTGGTTAAGAGCTCCACTGCTAACCCAAATATCAGTAGTCTGAATCCACCAACCATCCCTTGGAAACCCTGTGAGCCAGTTCAGCTCTGTCCTGTAGGATCATTTAGTTGGAGTCTACTCAGAAGGAATGGACTTATTTGTTTTTCTGCTTGGTTGAAGATCATGATAACACCCCCTCCCATTCTGAGCTCTGTCCCTCAGGCAGAGTTGCTATGGTTACAGCTGATGCCTAGAAGACTGTATCCCAGACCCTCCATTTGCACCCCCAGGGGCTTCTACTCTGCCTTTCACCCTGGATTCTAGGAGTGATGATGATGTTGGATTCTCCTCTGACTTGTACCTGTTCACCTCCAGAAATATACCCAAGGTAGCAGATGCCACCTAGACCCTTGCCCTGGTGTAGAGGGGTTCTCAGAATGTACCTAAAACCACATGACTATCAAGGAGTATGAATGAGCTTCATCTTTTCACTTGGGCAGTTGCTCCTTGTCTCGCTGCAAAACCAAGGAAGAAACTGGCTTCAGACCTTTCACTAGAAGTACAGATTTACAGTGGATTTAAACCTGTGTCACATTTCACTGCATAGTCTAAAAGTGAAAGCAGAGGGTGGGGCTCTAGGCTTATTTAGATTTCAAACCATGGATCCTAGGGTTGCCATGAGTCAGAACCGACTCAGCGGGCACTTGGCTTGGCTGGCGTAAGAGACTGACCACCACAGGGGCTTGTGTGACATTAATGGCAAAAGACAGTTTCTCGTTGTCTTCTGTGTTAAATAACACTTGAAATGTAGCTTGTGAAGCTTTATGCATTTCTGTTTGTCTGCGTGCAATTGGGAAATGTAGGAAATGCTGGAAATGTAGGAAAGGCTGAAAATAATCATTCTCTAGGCCAAAGAGCACTTAAAATGCTTTTACACAAGGGAAAAACTGATCTTTGTACTGACTTACCCTTGTACGAGAAACAGTGGTGGGCTCCGAAACATGACTGCCCTGTCCATTGGAACGTTCCCCCGAAAGAGGGAATGTTTTCACTGCACATTCCTTTGAAACATACACTTTGAAAACTTCTGTGAAGGTTAGGAACTGCCCATCGGGACCGCAGCATTTCCTTCAGAACTCTGTGTCCCACTGCTAACCATGCCAAGTGCTGTGTGAGACTGCTTGGATCTCTCCTCCCTCCACCTCGCACAGCCTGTGTCCCTTGTGTTTGTCCCTTGTGTTTGTCTTTTGTACTCCTTTGTTCTTCCATGGGTGTCTTTGCCTTTTCTGATGCTTTTCAGCATTAAGTCACAGGATAATAATTTCATAGAACTTGAGCCACAGATGGCCAGAATGAGCAGGTGACTTCACTCACAAAGTCAGGAAAGAAGCAGTACCAGCACCAACTCTCTTCTTGTTTGCACTCTTTTCCAGTCCACCATGTTGCCTTTAAAGTGAATTAAAATAACAGCACTTTCTTGTTGTTGTTGTTAGTTGTTGACGGGTCAGTTCTGACATGTACACGGTGACAATGAAACCAAATGAAACACTGCCCAGTCGTGCACCCTCGTCGCAATCATTGTTATGCTGGAGCTCCGTTGTTGCAGCCACTGCGTCAGCCCATCTCCTGGAGAGTCTTCCTCTTTATTGCTGATGCGCTCCTTCAGCAAGTGTGACGTCCTTCTCCAGAGACAGTCCCTCATGATAGCATGGCCAAAGTACATGAGATGAAGTGTGGCCATCTCGCTTCTAAGGAGCATTCTAGCTGTGCTTCTTCCAAGACAGACTTGTTTGTTCTTCTGGCAGTCCGTGGTGTGTTCAGTATTCTTCACCAATACCATAAGTCAAAAACATCAATTCTTTGGTCTTCCTTATTCACTGTCCAGCTTTCACACACATATGAGGTGATTGAAAGTATCATGGATTTGGTCAGGCACACCTTAATCCTCAAGGTGACACTGTAAAGTGGCCTTTTGTTTCAGACTTGCCCAATGCAATATGCTGTTTGGTTTATTGATTGCTGCATCTCTGGGTGTTGATTGTAGACCCAAGTAAAATGAAATGCTTGACAACTTTGAAATTGTCTCCATTTATCATGATGTTGCTTATTGGTCCCGTTCTGAGGATTTTTGTTTTCTTTATGTTGCTATGTAATCCATATTGAAGGCTGTGACCTTTGATTTCTTCAGTGTTTCAAGTCCTCTTTGATGTCAGCAAGCAAGGGTTTTGTCATCTGCGTATCACAGGTTGTTAATGCATCTTCCTCCAGTCTCAATTCCCCAGGCTTCTTCATACAGTTCAGTTTCTTGGATTATTTGCTTAGCATACATATTAAATAAGTATGGTGAAAAGATACAGCCATAGCATGTGTCATTTCTCCTTTTAAACCATGTAGTATCTCCTCATGCTATTCAAACAACTCCTTCTTGACCTATGCACCAAGTGTGACCTGAAGTTCCCAGGGCTCATTTAAGTGTCCTGAAATTTCCGGGACTCCCTGTGTTTTCATGAGCACAATTAAGTGTCCTGAAATTCCCGTTCTTTGCATTGCTAACTGTAATTTGTTAAGATCCACCTGATTGATTGCCTTTGCATAGTCAATAAAAAACAAGTAAACATCTTGCTGGTGTTTTCTGCTTTTAGCTGGAATCCGTGTGACATCGGCAGTGACATCCCTTGTTCTATGTTCTTGACTCCAGCTGTCTGAGAATTTCTGGCAGTTCCCTGTCAATGTATTGTTGCAATAACTTTTTGAATTTAGCAAAACTTTACCTGTATGTCATATTGATGATATTGCTATTTATGCATTTTGTTGGATCATCTTTCTTTAGAATAGGCACAGATATGAACCTCTTCCAGTCAGCTGGCGTGTAGCTATTTCCGACATTTCTTGGCATAGACAAGTGAGTGCTTGTAGCACTACATCCATTTATTAAAATGTCTCAATTGGTATTTTGTCAGTTCCTAGAGCCATGCTTTTTAACAGTGGCTTTAGTACAGCTTGGACTGCTTCATTTAATACCATCAGTCCTTGATCATATGCTGCTTCCTGAAATGGTTGGATGTTAACCATTTGTTAACCAATGATACGGAGACTGTGTATTTCTTCCATCTTTGTTTCATGTTTCTTGTGTTGTTCAGTCTTTTAACCATTGAATACTTCACTGTTGTGTCTCAAGGCTTGATTTTTTATTTATCTTTGATTCTTTCAGCTTGAGTGGGTTCTTCCCATTTGGCTTTCCATCTCCAGGTCTTTGCATGTGTCATCATAATATTTTGTCTTCTCTGGCCACCCCTTGAAATCTCTTGTTCAGCTGTGTTCACTATTTCTTCCTTTCAGTATGGCTACTCTACATTCTCTTCTTCTTAACAAGTTCTAGAGTCTCTCCTCACATTCATTTGGTCTTTTTTTTCCCCCTATCTTTTTAGTAGCCTTTTGCTTTCTTCACTCATGATATCCTGTGTCATTCCACTTCAGTCATCAGTGTTCAGTGCATCAAATCTATTCTTGAGATGGTCTCATATGAAAGGAATCATACAACATGTAGTATTTTATGACTTGCTTCTTTCGATTACTGTGTTTTGAAGATTCATCCTAATTGTACATGTTAGAGTAGGAAAAAAATAAAAACCACCATTCATCTGTTTTTGCCTGTTTAGCTTATACATGAGAGCTCCATCCCAGAGAGCTATACTCAAGGCCAAGATAATGCAACTTGTAGGGATAAGAAGCCTGGAGCCCATGAATCTGACACCCACCCCCAGGACACCCTGGATGCTTCCCCAGTGTGTGAAAGTGTTCTCATTTTCTGCCTCGCAAACTGACAGATTTACGTCTCTCTTCTCTAGTGTTTCCATTGTCAGCCTTTCGTGGCTGTTTTTGGCCCTGAGTGCATACACTCAGAGGCATTCTAGGCCTGTGGTAGTTGAAGTGACAGATGTCTGCATGTGGGTGAGTGAGGTCCTCTCTCTCTGATGAATCTAGGCACTAGGATGCAGGGTCAATTTGTTTACCATTTTAAAACATAATTTCAGAGCTCTCCATATTATCATATCTTTTATGTTACCATTGGTAAGTACTAAGCTAAAAACAATAATAATATCTTTTGAGTACTGCTTCACAGCTTTCAGAGTCCTTCCATATGTATTCATTTAATTACTTTCCGTAAATCTGCAGGTAGCTCACATTGTACCATTTTTCAGATGAGGAGGTTGAGGCTTAGAAACATGAACTCATTTGGTCCAGAGTCAGGACAGAAGGGACCTCTGACATGAAACCCGTGCTTTCTTTGCTCTGGCACTGCCCTCTGCAGTGGACTTCTTGAAGAACTTGATTGGTTAATTAATTACATTTCAGTACTTCTTCAGTAGCTGTCAGCTGTGGGCTGGAGGACCATCTCCAAGACTTCCAGGGTCCCTCCAAGTAAATCCTCTGCTCCCCTGTGTCCTTGCCTGGCCCCTCTGGTCCCAGTGCCCACAGGGATGTTGACCTCAGAACTTGGCTTCCTCTACTGGGGTCTTTGGAAGTGAGAGTCTGTAGTTAGCAAGGTACCTACTTCCTTCACAAGCTGTCTTCTTTACCTGTTTTTGACTCACTGCTTCCCTCAAAGCCCATATCACTGTAGCCTTTTTCTGCTGAAATTTCACCACTTATGTTAGGGCAATGTTAAATCATTTCTCCTCTTCTCCCTCAAAACTCTCTCATCTGCAGTTGCAGTTCTCAGACTTCAGCACCCACTCCTCTTCTCAGCTGCCTGCTGTGTGTTCACCTCCCACCCAACACTCAGAGAGAAGACTCTCTCACAGGTAGGACTCCAGCTCCTCTGTGCCACTACTCCTAACATCATTCTTGATTTCTCCCACATTCTGTCAGTGACCTGTGAAATATCTTAGCCTCCAATTCTTTGGTTTCTCAGCTCCAGAAAACTATTCCTGGACCATACTTCAATCCTCACTTATGGGATCATTCCCTAGAGCTAACCATTCCGAATCTCACCTTCTCAGGAGCCTCTTCTTCATACCCTCTTCTTTCACACTAACTCACTAGAGTCCTTTTAGTCCTCCTCTGGTCACTTTCTGTGACTATGCCATGTCCTCTGTACCATCTGCTTTATCTGTGTTCCCTCTTACTACCATTCAGTGAATGCCCCACGTCATTTTTTAAAATAGGCTTTATTGCCAGCAAGTTTCCATCTGAGGACACCAGTTGGTCCCAACCTACCTGGAGCAGATGAAAACCAAGAACATCAAAGACATCAGGATAATATGAGCTCAGGAGACAGAAGGGTCCATATGATCGGGAGACTACATCAGCATGAGACCAGAGAACTAGATGGTGCCCGGCCACCACCAAAGACTGCCCTGACAGGGAACACAATGTAGAGTCCCTGATGTAGCATGAGAAAAAGGAGTGTGCATATCAAGAACTCTGTTAATTCCAGCATCATTTTTTAATGAGATGGAGAAACAAATCACCCATTTTGTTTGGAAAGGGAAGAAGCCCCAGATAAGTAAGGCACTACTAAAGAAGAAGAACACACTGGGAGGCCTCTCATTACCCGACCTTAGAACATACTACACTGCCACAGTGGTCAAAACAGCTGGGTACTGGTACAAGAACAGACAGATGGATCAATGGAACAGAATTGAGACCCCAGAGATGACACCCTCTGCCTATGAACAGCTGATATTCGACAAAGGCCCTAAGACATTAAACTGGAGTAAAAACAGTATCTTCAACAAATGGTGCTGGCAAAATTGGTTATCCATCTGCAATAAACTGAATCAAGATCCATATCTTACACCTTATACAAAAACCGACTCCAACTGGATAAAAGACCTAAATATCAAACCTAAAACAATAAAGCTCATCCAAGAAAAGGTAGGAACAACAATGGAAGTTTTAATACACAGTGAGAACAGACTCCAAAATCTGTCAAAGAAACCACAATCAACAGAAGAGAAAATAGATAAATGGGGACTATTCAGAATCAAACACTTTTGCTCATCCAAAGACTTTATTAATAGAATTAAAAGAACATCCACAGAATGGGAAAAAATATTTGGCAACTCTATGTCAGACCGATGCCTCCATAATCTATAATCTCCATAATCTATAAGATGCTACAAAATATCAATAAGAAGAAGATAAACCATCCAGTTAAGCAATGGGCAAAGGAGATGGACAGACATTTCACTAAAGAGGAGATCCAAGCAGCTAAAAAACACATGCAGACATGTTCACGATCTTTAGTTATTAAAGAAATTCAAATCAAGACGACAATGAGATACCATCTCACCCCAACAAGATTGGCCATGATCCAGAAAACACAAAACAACAAATGCTGGAGAGGCTGTGGAGAAAGACGAACCCTCCTACACTGTTGGTGGGGTTGCAAAATGGTCCAGCCTCTTTGGAAAGCATTCTGGCGCTTCCTTAAAAAAATGGATATCAATATGCCATTTGACCCAGTAATTCCACTACTTGGAATATATCCTACAGAATCAAGGCCTTTTACACCAATGGACACATGCACCAGAATGTTTATTGCAGCACAGTCCACGATAGCAAAAAGATGGAATCAACCTAGATGCCCAACAACAGAAGAATGGATAGGTAAACTGTGGTACATATACTCAATGGAGCACTACACAATGACAAAGAATTGCGATGATTCCAGGAAACATCTCCTAACTTGGTTTCAACTGGAAGACATTATGTTGAGTGAAAGTAGTCAGCAACAAAAAAGACAAATACTCTATGAGACCTCTACAATAAGATCTCAAAAACAGACTTGTGTATAGAAGAAAAGACCCTTTGACAGCAGCAAGAGAGGGGATGGAGGGAGGGCGAGGGGGGAGGGTTTACTTTAGATGCTAGAAATCTGGTTGGGAGAAAGCCGTGATAGCACACATTAGGAACAAGAACAACATTAAGTGGACTTCAGCATAACTTGAGTACTCCTTCCATCTTAACCCAATATTGCAAGGATAGAGTAGCTGGGGCAGGGGGCAGGGGACCATGCTCTTAGGTGAAATCGAGGCCAATTGGCACAACTAGCATTTTACTAAGAGAGCTCTCTGCACCCCACATCAGTGAGTGGTGTCTGTGGTCTTAAAAGCTGCCAAGCTGCCATCCGAGGACACAGCAAATGGTCCCAACTCAGCAGGAATGGATGCTCACCGAGGACCAAAGTGACATGCGGTAAAGACAACCTAGGAGACAGAGAGACCCACAAGAGTGGGTGCCTACATCGACTTGGGACCAGAAGAACCGGATGGTGCCCGGCCACCACCAGTGATAGCCACGATGGAGCTCACAGAGAGGAGTCTCACTGGCAACACAAGAATAAAAAGGGGTGCATCCTGAGATCTCCACTAAAAGACCTCAATTGATGGTCCAGCAGTTTTGGGGTTCCTCTGAGAGCACGGCCCCTGGCTCTGATGCTGCCCTTACCCATAAATTATAATGAAGGTCCACTCTTTGGACAGGAATGGATTGGACTTGGCAATGCAGAGTGACCATATATTGCATGGACTTTATGGTTCTATACATCTATAGGATATCATCCTGCTGACCTCTGGCTGGAGGAAGAAGAGTGGGTGGAAGGGAGGGGAAAGGAGACTGTTGGGAGGATGAGACATATATGGAGCAGAGAGGAATAGTGTGCTGTCACCGAACAGGGAGAGCAGTGGAAGCTGCATATAGGTGGGCATGTAAATTTATACGGGAATGTACATTTTCACTCAGTCATGTTAAATAAAAAATTTAAAAAAAAAAAAAAGAAAGGAAGAACTCTGTTAAAAGACCAGACATGATGGTCTGACAACTTGGAGGATACCCTGAGAACATGGCCCCTGGACTTGCTGTTCTTCCAGAGCTGAATCCAGTACTGAAGCCAGCACTTCAGAAAAAGAATGAACTGGACCAAGGTACACAGAGTGATATAGTTGTATTTTACGGTTTTAACATGTACCTATACAGAGGCCTATAGTTCACATTAGGGCTTACTCTTTGTGTTGTACAGTCTGATGGGTTTTGGAAAATGCACAACATCATGTATCCACCATTGCAATATTGTACAGATTCGTTTGATGGCATTGAAAATGTCCTGTACTCCACCTGTCTATCCCTCCTCCCCTTGAACATCTGCAACTGCTGATCTTTTTACTGTTTGTAGTTTATGTATAAGTCATGCAGCTGGAATTGCACAGGATTTAGCCTTTTCAGATTTTCGTTTAGCCATATGCATTTAAGTTTCCTTTATGTGTTTCATAGCTTGATACCACCTTTCTTTTTATTGATGAATAATACTCCATTGTGTGGACATGTGACAGTTTGTTTATCCATGTATCTATTGAAGGAAATCTCAGTGGCTTCCAATTTTTGGCAGTTATGAGTAAAAGGGCTGTAAATATTCATGTGGACATAGATTTTCATCTCATTTGGGTAAGTACCTATGAACATGATTGCTGGATCATATATGTTAAGCCTACATTTAGCTTTTTAAGAAACAGCTACAGCGTCTCTCAAAGTGGGTTCACCATTTTGCATACCCGCAGCCCACTGCATTTGTATTTGCAATTCTTCCTTTGTTAGGGTCCCAAATTTTCATCTGCCCACCGTCTCCCCATCATCTGGTCTCTCCACTGTCGGCCTGTCCTGTCCTCAGCAGGCTGTGGCGCATCTCCTATTTCACTGTCTTCATAGCACTCACCAGATCCAACACTAACATACTTAGTGTTTTTTACAGATTTTGTCCATTTCCTTACTTAAACAGATGCCTCTGTGTAGCTCTCCCTGTGCCTGGAGCCAGCAGCGTTGCTGGCTTCTGTGCCACTCAGTAAACAGTGGTGATCAGGAAGAAACTTTGAAGGCCACCAGGAGGAACATTTTTACTCTAGATTCATAATCTTTCTTTCTTTATCTGATGCTCCTGATAAGTCATCAGACATTCAGAATATGTGCTACATTTACCAAACCATGAAACAAAACGTCTGGCAAAGATGTTAAGAAGACACCAGTTCCCACAGTATCAGAGTGACAAAATCTAAGGACAATGGAGAAACAAGAATCTTTCGTAAAGCCATGGTTGTGCTCATGGGGACTCCACATTTATACAAGCAATTGTGGGATTTCATGAGTCCTTTTTATGCATGAAGTAGGTGCTGTCTCACTCACTGTTATACTTTTAATAAATTCCTCCTCCATTGTGCTTTCCAGTGCTTTGACATGGGTGAAAAAACATTGAAAGGACAAGAGAAACAACATTCAGTAGAGGGCAGAATCACAAAACCAAAACCAAAACTCACTGCTGTTGAGTTGATTCTGACTCATAGTGACCCTATAGAATCACAAAGAACCATAGAAACCTGGGGTGGGAAGGAATGCACGTATCTAGATTAAGCAGTCAGAACATCTAACTCATTCTGTAGAGATACAAACTTCCCTAAAGTAGCCTCGCAAACAACTATGTTGTTGTTGCATGCTGAATCTATTCTGACTCATGAGCCACCCTTACATACAACAGAATGAAACACTGCCGGGTCCTGTTTGGGTCCCGTGCACCTTAGTCCTCAAGGTGATCTTTGATTTTTAATACTTTGAATTGCAGCAGATTTGCCCAGTGTACCATGTCTAGTGTGATTTCTGCTAGTGTGACTGCTCCTTGATTGTAGATCTAAGTAAAATGAAATCCTTGATATCTTCAATATTTTCTCCGTTTATCATGATAGTGCTTATTGAGCTGGTTGAGGGAATTTCTGTGTTCTTGTGTTGAGCTGCCGACTCAGCGGCACTTGGCTGCTGTGTTAAGTTGTAACCCATACTGAAGGCTGTAGTCTTTGATCTTTATCAGTATTTCAGGTCTTCAGTTTCATTAAGAAGGCTGAATCATATGCATAATGTAGGTTTTTTACAAATCTTCCTCCAATCCTGATGCTTTGTTCTTCTTCTCGGATTATCTGCTGAGCATACAACAATGATATTAATGAGTATTTAGTATTTTCAGAGGTGTCCGTGGGCTAACTAATATTTGAGAATGCAGCCATCTGTAATCTGAGGTCTTCCATGGTCTTCTGGTATAAGGAGAGACTATGGGAAGATTTCAGTCAATAATTGCAAAATGCTATTAAGCTGTTGGTTGGTGTTAAGAAAGAACAACTAAAAAACATATATTCTTTTTTTCAATCACACCTTCTTTATTTTTAATATTTCCCAAAAGGCAACTGAACAGTTGGTTCATTTAGTGACTACAAAAGAGAAGAAAAATACATCATTAGTATAACTCTAAAACCTTCAGTGGCTTACCTTACAAATTTGGCAGGCAGCTGTATATGCAAAAAGAGTAACGATTTCCATTGTTGAAAAACAGATGGTAACAGGCTTGAGTCCTTTTTAAAAACTTAGGAACATGTGTAATTGTCCACCTGGAGCTAATTACAAGTTTAAAAAGTCTTTTGTTATTATTAAGCTTTTAGTTGCCTTCTCCTATTATAATAACAATTAACCAGCATTTTTTTAAAATAGCCACCAAATTATTCAGATGGTAAAACTAAAGAACAGCAGTTTTTTGGAAACCCATAGCTTTTGGAGAAACAATTTAGTATTCTCACAAAAATTCATAGCTACTAAAAAGTGGTGGTAACTTCCTGTGTCACAGAAAGATGAAAAACATTTGCAGGATAGTGGATTTTGACCCATGGTGCCCACATGTGTGTCCAAGTAGGACTATTCCATAGGATGTTCATGGCAGTGACCTTCTAGAAGCAGATAGCCAGGTGCTTCTTCCAAGTCACCAACCAGAGCTTAACTGTTTATGTCATCAGGAACTCCCAGCTGAAAAACAACTTTGATTTAGCTTTGGGTCTCTTTGACCAGTATACACTGCTATACTGAAGTCAAGGCAAGTAATTTCAACTCTTCATTAGTATTTCATGAGTTTGGAATTTGTTGAACCTTTTTGCATAGATGACTGTACTGCAGGAGAACATGTCAGTGTGGTTTCAAACTAAAAGCTGGTATATTTCAGCATCCTACTAAGCATGTAAGAGGCATCAATGCTGACCAGGATTGTCGCCTATTCCCAGCAGCTGGTCATAACAGGTGGAAGCAGAGGGTAGCCGCTGTGGCCCAGTTTGTGACTTAATTAGCATCAAGCAATCAGAAGATAATGCTCAGAGCAGGTGATTCCGAGGAAGCTGTGTTTACCTGTTGCTATTTTCAGAGTAAGGAGCTAAACCCAGGAGAGTTCAGCCAAGTGGAATCAGTACTAGCACTTCAAATCAGTATGATTTTCTGCTTTTATTATGCAGATTCTTGAATGAGAGAGAATCTCAGCCTAAACAGGTTTCCTGATGATTTCAACGACCGTGAAGGCAAACATGTTCCCAAAGAGTTCCCTGCAGGTTAGAAAAGCCTATTGTCGTATCCGATTTGTAGTTGCCTTTACCACGCATCCACCACCCATCTGTCAGTTTGCCGTGCTACAGTGGCTTCTGTGTTGCTGCAGTGCTGGGTGCTATGCCACCAGTATTTCAGACACCAGCAACATCACCCATGATGGACAGGTTTCAGCAGGGCTCCTAAGACAGACTAGGGAGAAAGGCCTGGTGATCTGCTTCCAAAAGTTAGCCAATGAAGACCTTACAGATCACAACAGAATCTTGTCCAGTATAGTACCAGAAGATCAGCCCTCTAGGTTGAAAAGCATTATTACACAACAGCACGAGAGTGAACTCAGAAATACCAAGAAATACCAACAATTATGAGGACGGCACAGGACTGGGCAGCAGTTAGTTGTGCTGTATGTAAGGTCACCATGAGTCAGAGCTGACTTGATGGCAATGAACAACAGCCACCAACCTTAAGGACTTTTGCAGCTCCCTTTTTCTGCTGCTTTTGTCCTTTATCTCTTATCCTCCTCCTATATATAGGATTTCTTCCAGTTCTACCAGAAGTGAGAGGTGTGGACTTCAGGATCACTCCACATGCAGACTGTTATGGGTTAACTTGTGTCCCAGTACTTTTGGATTTGACTGTATTTGAAAATGAGATCTTTGGCTGTTCTACCAGTTAACATGAGACCATACTTGGAGCAGAACAGACCCTAATCCAACATAATTGGTGTTCTTATAAAAAGAGGAAACCCTGGTGGTATAATGGTTAAGTGCTATGGCTGCTAACCAAAAGGTCAACAGTTCAAATCCACCAGACACTCCTTGGAAACTCTATGGAGCAGGTTGACTTTGTCCTATAGGCTCACTAGGAGTCAGAATCAACTAGACAGCAGTAAGTTTTGTGTTTTGTTTTGATTTTAAAGAAAAAGAGAAGAGACACCGAGACAGAGAAGCTCAGAGGGAAGATGACCAAGAGAAGATGGAAGCAGAGACTGGAGTTACACTGCCACAAGCCCAGGAACCCCTGGAGCCCCAGAAGGTGGTAGAAACAAGGACAATTCTCCCCTAGAGCCTTTGAAGGGACCTGGCCCTACCAACACCCTGATTTTGGATCTCTGGTCTCCAGAACTGAGAGGGAATGAATGTTATTTTGAAACACTGAGTTGGTGATACTTTGTTACAACCACCCTGTGGAACCAATACCTCTCCCACAGTTGAACACGCAATTTTAAGACAAAGTGTCTATAGAGGACCCAACAGTGGCTCACTCCAGCCCTCTCCCCCAGCCACAACAGCTCAAACGCTGGATAGGCAAGCTCTGCAGGCAGAGATGTGGTGAACGCAGTGCCCGAAAGATCATCCTGACTTGGGAGCAAGTTGGAACGCATCATGCTTAATACTCAGAGGCACTGCAGAGAACGAGGAAGTGAGAGTGTCTCCCGAGGCAGCTGCAAAGACAGTACTCCCAGAATGTTGCCTTTATTTTCTTCCAACTCAGCATAGTGGCCTTTCAGAAAGCAGCAAAATGAAAATGAACAGAACTGGTCACGGTGAAAAGGAGCTTTGTTCCTGATACAGGGCAGCAACTGAGCACTGATCGTTTGAAAAGACTCAGAAAAATATTGAACTGTTTTTAGGGCACAACAGAGGAAACAGGTAAAATTACAGTGGCTTAGTATAATCTGGAGGAAAAAAAAGTCTTATACTTCAGATGGGAAGTGCTTTCTGCTTGTAGTCAGATGTTTGGTATATTCTGAATTATTAAAGTTGAGAAATTGTTTTAACTCTCCTCAAATTTAGATTTCTAAGGTCATGGCGTTAGAGTGCCCGCCCAGGCCATTCGCCCGTGGGTGTCCCTCTGTCGAGCCTCTGTCTCTGAAGAAACTGGTGTCTGAAAAGTTGCTTTCAATTCAAACAGTGATCGAGATAAACTAGTAAGAGCATTTTGCCTTGGTCATTAATTGCACTCTTTTGAAGAATTCAGTTTCAGTTAACAGAAACTCCACAGGCTGAGAGCAGGGTTTCCGGGTAAGCCAGTAATTATTTTAATTGTTCTTCAAGATGACATTGTATGCAATCCTTTCTGACTACAGATTGTCAGTTCAGCTCTGGCCTTTTGGTATAGAAGTCTATAGAGGTTCTCTCACCTTCAGAACTTTTTGACTCTCTAGTGAAAATATTACCCCAGTTTACAAATTGTATATTAATTTCAGTCAATTTGGGTTATTAGCTTAGTATGGTTCTTATCTTAACAAAGCTGTAGAATACCCAAAAATAAATGTCTTTACTTCCTACCCCATTCCATCATCACTAGTCATTTCTTCAGTGAGAAAATAGAAAAGAAGATAAAACTGAAATCAGTAAATTTTGAAACATGTTGGAACCAAAGTCTGGTGGGATCAGTTGAGAGATTGGTGTATCAAATGAGAGTCATGTGCCATCTCCCCACCATTGCCATCTTTTCATGACTTCAGTAAGTGAACTACCTAACAGTTTCTTGTGTTTATAAATCATCTTCCTTCTGCAATAGTTGTTTTCTATCCAAAGCTGAATATTTTCCCCAAAACATTAATGAATAAGTGAGACATCATGAATGGGGAATTGATGAGTCTGTGGTAGGTACATGGTAAGGCCAGAAGTCTACTGTCAGCTGAGAGGCTCTTGCATTCTGTGACTTGGTGGTGGTAGCATTAGCTGCTATCTAGTTGGCTCTGACTTGTGGCAACTCGTGGTGCAACATAGTGAAATACTGCCTGGTCCATCTTCGTAATTACTGGTATGCTGAAGTCCATTGTTGCAGTCACTGTATATTGAGTGCCTTCCAAACAAAGGGGCTCATCTTCCAGCACTATGTCAGATAATGTTCTTTTGTCATCTCTAGGGTTTTCATCAGCTAATTTCCATAAGTAGATCAACTACAAGATTAGGTCTTTTTTCCGAATTTGTCATAGTCTGGAAGGTTCATTGAAACCTGTCCACCCTGTGTGACCATGCTGTTTTTTTGAAATACTGCTGGCACAGTTTCTAGCATCATAGCAACATGCTAGTCACCACAGTGACAAACTGACAGATGAGCAGATCTCAGAAAATTCGTGGGAACTTTATACTTCCATCCTAGATGTGGAAAAAATGAGAAGCCAAAACCTCCCATCCCATACTCCAGAGGAAACTGGTCAAATCAGGATCATTTCAGACATGGAAAGTAGGATTTAGCTGGAACTCAAGAAACCATTTTTAGTTGTGCTGCCTCAGCCAGACAAGCCACTGCTACAGAATCGACTTCATCTCACAGCAACCCTATAGCAATCCAAATGCTGATAGCCCTGAAATACTCAGAGGCTATCTGAAGACTGTCACAGACATCTGAAATCCCTGGAACAGTCTGGAAGCCCTGGTGGCATAGTGGTTAAGTGCTACCTCTACTAACCCAAAAGTTGGTAGTTCAGATCTACCAAGTGCTCACTGGAAACTCTGTGGAGCAGTTCTACTCTAACCTATAGGGTTACTACGAGTCAGAATTGACTTGATGGCAGTGGGTTTGGTTTGGTTTGGTTTGGTTTGGTTTGGAGGACTGCCTAAAACTGTTGTCATCAAATTTCCAGATGCCCCAGAGTAAAGGAGCCGTCTGCTCTGGGCTGCTCATCCAGGTCCTGCTGGGGTCTGGGCTATGGACTGGGAGCTCACTCAGCAGTTCTGGTAATTCCCAAGGCAGACACAGCTTGGCCACTCTGGGTGTTCACTGGGGGCTGTTCTTCCTAGATTCTCACTAAATAAATTTATAATTTATTTATTCCATTTCATTAACAACCCAATGAGAAATGGTCTAAGCCCCCTTGAATTTGAAGCAGCACTTTTTGTATTACTATAATTAAGCCAGTGGAAGACAACAGCATAGCAATGATTAAAATAAAAGCAGGGAAATTTCTCCCCAGGGAAGCATTAAGTGGTCCTATTCTAAACCTCGGTAGACATTTTTCTACCACATCTTAGCACAATTTCCAAGTGTGAGGTTTTGGGTTCCTGCCAACAAGTCACTCCTAGCTATTTTTGTGGAGGCACCAGAAACCGGAGGTACTGTTCCATTGACTCTGCACTACTGACAATCTGGACACTGAGAAACACATCCAGAAGTGCATCCTATAATGTAGATGGGTTTTTCAGTAATGTTCTAGTGGCAGGTAAGAGCAGGTTGCAGCTGCCTCGCATTACAAGTGAGTTGACACTCTAATTACTACAAACAGATTGGGAATAACAGGAGACTGTTATTATTTGGAAATTATTTATTTAGAGCACTAAACTCAGTAAATAAAAAGGAAGTCGTCACAGACAAGCAAGCATGGAAGCAGGTCATGAGAATTAAAAGCAGTAGGTGTAATAAAGCAATAAAGGAGATACAGAAAAAGTAAAGTACATTGGCTTACAAAACTAAAAAAATTACATGCTTATAAGCTGCCAAGAGCATCAGCATAGAAAGTTATTTATATTACATTTAATGAAAATAAAACAGAATTCAGACTTATATATGCATTCCTTTGTAATCATGTAGAGAATCAATTTGTAATGAACAAAATAAATGCCAAAATTAAAATTAAATTAAAAAGTAAAATTCTACCCTGTGGTAGAATTAAGACTTGTTTTCCTCTTAAATGGTACAACTGCTAACAATTGTTGAACATTTAATAATGTCAAGCACTGTGTTAAAAGTTTTACATGTTATATCATAATTATTTCTTCCAGTGACCACTGGAGATAAGGAAAAAAACACATTGTCATCAGCTCAGTTCTGACTCATAGTGATGCCAAAGGACAGAGTAGAAGTGCCTCATAGAGTTTCTAAGATCAGCTGCTAGCTTGAAAGGGCTGGTCTTTGCATAGCAGCTGAGCTGTTAACCACTGTGCCACCAAAGCCCTGCAGGAGTCTTCGTAGTTTAATAAAAATATATGTACACAACAATTTGCGTTACTAAAATACAAACTCTTCCTTAGGAACCAGTTAAATAATTAAGAGCTAATCTAATTTATAATGTAATTATTTTATCTATACTATTTCAGAGAGAGCGTATTAAGAGGTTATTAACAGAGCCATCCTAATGTCATTTTTAACCGTGCGTGAGTGCTTGTGTGTGTACTTTTTCATAGCTAAGAGTATCTTGGGTCTTACACAACAGCCCAGTAATGCTCTCCTTTTCAGTTGGACTTCATTTGATAGCAGTTTAGTCAATTGTGTGATGGATTTTAGTTGCTCTCATATTTCTAAATTTTGTTTCTGGGTAACTGACTATAGATACCTAGAGAACAACATAAACTGTGTGACAAGAACAAGTCTGACCTGCAAGTAGAAAACAAAGTCATCAGTTGTGTGGAACTGACAAAAATAAATGTTTCAAACACAATGAAGAAAGCCAGAATTTTGCAGCCCGCAGGGCTATCCACAGCCACTGTTCTCTCAGTCAGAAGACAGGCTCAAAGCAAAGTTTGTCTTGATCTAAAATGTGGCAGCAAGAATGGTAATTTATCACATAGTCTTCAAAACTGCTTCGTAGAAGTGTTTACAAGGAACTTCAGATAAGACTTAAAAGTTTCTTGAGGCCAGGAAGCCAAACCAAGAACTTGCCACTGGATTTCACCTATTATACCCACAGATTTTGGTGAGTTCCTCTTTTCTTGAGGTCCTAGACTACCTAAGATTACTGGGCCTGCCAGGAAGTGACTGTCCTTATGCACCTGTCAGGCTGGGAACCTTATAGGTCAGGTACCAGATTAGATATCCTGGGTGAGATTTGTAATCATTGGCTCTGTAAAACCACTCTAGTTGTCAAAGTTAGAGTAGTCTCAGTTTCAGGCATGAAAACTGTCAAACTTGACCAAACTAAAATGTCTGTCTCAACTAGTTCACATCAGGCATTGCTGCATATTCATCAGACCTGCAGTGGGTAGGGGAGAGAAGCGTGCTGTCTCTTCCCTTGTCTCTGCACTTTTTCTCCCTTGTTTACTCTGCTGCCCTGACCCCCAACAAGATGAAGATCAGAGGTGGTGCTTATCATTCTCACATGGAAGTTCTTAGACAACTCCCACTCCCTCAGGGCCTTGTCCCCATCCCCCACCCCCCACTAACCTCTACACTCCTGTCCCACTATTCTTGGACTCATCTTGCCCCAAAAGGCAGCCTTCTTAGATAAAATATTCCCAAAAATATTCTAGCTTGGCTACCTTCTAGGTCATATACTTGGCTCTGGGAGAAATTTGCCCATCCATGCCTAGGTAAATGATGGAAGTGCAGTGTGACTGACTCCCTTTCTCTTAGGCCTAACTCTTCCAACCTTTTTCCTCATTCAGTCTTCCATACAGGAGTGGAAGCACCAGTCTCTGTGCCCACCAGGCTCTGCAGGTTTCTCTCAAAAACTCCTCCATATGACTGGCCTGGCCTTGGATTTCCTGTAAATACACAGCCAGGGTCTGCAATACCAGTCTTCTCTTCTGGCAAGATCCTCAGTATCTCCAGGTGATTCTCATGCTGCCTTATCATGTGCCTTGAGAGATAGGATGAGAACTGCTGCTGTACTCTCTACACTTGTTACTAACTTATTTCAATGAAATCCCCATTTTTCTAAAATGTTTTCAAGATCAGAAGTGTGTGACTTTCATTGTTCCTCTTACTAAGTTTTATGTAGAGGGATCTAGAAGTCCTCTTTGTGTGAGCATGCATCACCATTGTCCGTACCTTTGGCAATTCAGGAGGCTGGAAATCCTGAGAGGACAGGAAAAACACCATTTAGTATCCTGTTAATGCCATGTGTTAGGGCCTCTAAGATTGATCCTATTTTTCTCTTCTGTTTTTTGCGGTTGGAGGGAGGTAAGACGATATCTCATTGTAGTTTTGAGTTGCATTTCTCTAATGACTAGTGATCAGAAGCATTTCCTCATGTGTCTTTTAGTTGCTTGAATGTCTTCTTTGGTGAAGTGTCTGTTCATTTCCTGTGCCTGTTTTGTAATTAGATTGTCTTTTTTGTCATAGAGGTATTGGATTTTACTGTTGATTTTAGAGATTATATCTTTGTCAGATTTGGTGTAGCCCCAAGTTTTCCCAGTCTGGAGGTTCTCTTTGTGCTCTTTTGGTAAAGTCTTTTGATGAGCATAAGTGTGTACTTTTTAGAAGACCCTGGTTATCAGCATATCTTCTGCATAATCTGTTTTCTTCTTATGTCTCTTAGAACATCAGAAGGCTGATTATTGATGTAATTATCATTCCTTTGCTCCAACTCGACGGCACTTGGCTTGGCGTATCATTCCTTTGCAGGAAATCTCTCCCACGCCCATATGCCCCCTCCCCCAACCTCGTAGCCTCTAAGATTGTCTATTAATACTTAATGTTCTGAAGGTTTACCGTAAGGATTCTATCCTTTTATGTCCTATTTTTTAGAGCACTTTCTAACTGCAGACTTACTTTTTGTTTTTTTATTAAATAAAGAAAATGAAAGTGTACATACTCTACGCTTACAATATTGGGTTAAGAGAGGAGGAGTACACAAGTTGTGTCAAAGTCTCATTAATATTGATTTTCTTACTAATGTGAATTGTCACCAATTTCACCCTACCAAATTTCTAACAAGTAACTAATCTAAACCCTTTTTTTTAATTATAGAAAATTCTCAGAGCATCTGCTTTTTTGTGTTGTTTTCCCATCAGTCTCTCTATTTTCCTTATTTAAAATTTCTGTTAAATGGGAGGGTGGGGGTGGAGCCAAGATGGCCAACTAAACATGTCTCCCTAAACCCCTGTGGAAACCAAGACCTGAAATGATAATTAAACGGAGCCTTCTGGACACCTAGTAAGCCCTAAGACACGACATCAGGCTGTTAATTTGGACTTCATACCACTGAGCAGAAAATCTCCTCTCTTTTGCCGTCCCTGCTCTTGGTGATGCTGGGTTTCAAAGACCAAAGGTAACTCACCATTTTAAGTTTTTTTCTCTGTCTTAGCCGGCAAGCAGAGCTGGGACTTGACTAGCAGCTAATCTCAGACACAAAAGCTGGTGGGATTGGCAGACAAAATTGCCACATTTAGAGAGCCCAGCTTTGAACTCTGCATCTCAGCACCTTTGGCCTCTCATTCCGCCTCTGCCATTGAGTAGCCTGTACTGAGGCAGACGGGAGCTTGTGTGGGATGCTGTCTTTTTCTGCCGGGAGGTGAATATACCCATACGGAGGCCTCAGCTGGACTTAATTCCTAAGCTGGGGAGCAGTCCCTGCCCAGAGGAGAGCTCTTTTCCAGCAGAAAAGCAGTATTTTTCTCAGTGTCGCATATGGCTGGGGCCCGGCAGCAGAGGCCAGCAGGTGCTTACTTTGCCAGCTGGGAAGAGAGACTTGTACACTTGAAAACCTGACTGAATTTGGAAGTTGTCACATACCTTTTACCTTTCATTTTAAGGCAACAGTGGTCCATCCTCACAGCATCTCTCCCAGCCTTTATTGACTCACATGAAGCCCAAAATGTGACAAACTGGATAAAATCATAGCAAAGAAATCACCCATGGCTTCAGAAGGCCACCAAAAGAAACAGCCAAAGAATTTCCCAGACAAAGAAACCTTTCTGAAACTATCAGAAGGTGAATATGAAAGGATTAGAGAGCCCTCCTAGACGTTATACCAAATGAAATTTCTGTTAAATGTATGTTGAGACCTATAATTCAGCATTCTCCATCTCTCTTCCTTTTAAACAACTTTATTAAGATATAATTTAGACACTACAAAATTTATTCATTTGAAGTGTACAATTCAGTGATTATTTGTATTATCTTCAGAGTTGTGCAACTGTTGTTATAATCTAATTTTAGAACATCTTCATCGTCCCCCAAATAAAAAACCTGTACTTGTTTGCAGTGACTCCTGATTTTCTCCATTTTTTTCCCTATCCCCCGGCCCTATGAAGGCACTAATTTGCTTTCTTTTACTCTAAACATGCCTATTCTGGATATTTCATATGAACAGTAATATATAACAGAAAGTCTTCTGTGACTGGCATCTTTCATTTAGCATAAAGTTTTTTTAAGTACATCCATGTTATAGTATGTATCAACACTTTATTGCTTTTAGTGCTAGATTGACTACATTATATTTATTCATTCATCATTTAATACATTTGGGTTGTTTCCACTTTGGGAGTTTTATGAATAACCCAGCTAAGAACATTCATGTGCTAGTTGCTATGTGGCCATAAGTTTTCATATCTCCTCCTAGGAGAAGCCCAGTGGGGCAGTGGTTAAGAGCTTGGCGGCTAATCTAAAAGTCGTCTGTTCAAACCCACCAGCTGCTCCTAGGGAGACAGATATGGCAATCTGTTTCTGTAAAGATTTAAGCCTTGTAAACCCTGGGTAGCAGTTCTGCTCTGTTTTGTAGGGTTGCTGTAATTCTGAACCAGCTTGATGGCAACAGATTTGATTTTGGGTTTAGATACCTAGAAATGGGATTGCTTGGTCATGTGGCAGCATTATGTTTTATGTTTTGAAAAACTGTCAAACTCTTTTCCAAAGTGGCTATGCTGTTTTATATTTCCAACAAGAATGTATGAAGCTTCCAATTTCTGTACATCCTCATCCACCCTTGATTCCCACTTTTTCTTTTTTTTTTTTTATTTAATATGACTGAGTAAAAATGTACATTCCCGTATAAATTTACATACCCACCTATATGCAGCTTCCACTGCTCTCCCTGTCCGGTGACAGCACACTATTCCTCTCTGCTCCATATATATCTCATCCTCCCAACAGCCTCCTTTCCCTTCCTTTCCACCCACTCTCCTTCCTCCAGCCAGAGGACAGCAGGATGATATCCTATAGATATATAGAATCATAAAGTGCGTCCAATATATGGTCACTTCCCACTTTTTCTGATAATAACCATCCAACTGGGTGTGAAGTATTATCTCATTGTGGTTTTGATTTGCATTTCTATCATGACAAATGACGGTGAGCATCTTTTTATGTACTTGTTGGCCACTTGTATATGTTCTTTGGAGAAAGGTCTGTTCACATATTTTGGCATTTTAAAAATGGATTAATTTCTTTTTTATTCAGTTGTAAGAGTTCTTTGTATGTTTTGAATACAAGTCCTTTATTATATATATGATTTCCAAATATTTTCTCACATTATAAAAAGCATTGTCTTTTTACTTCCTTGGTAGTGTCCTTTGAAGCATAAAATTTTTAAATTTTGGCTAAGTCCTAGTTAATGTTAATCTGTTTTATTGTTCATTCTTTTGGTTCATGTCTAAAAACAAATCACTGCCTAAACCAAGGTCAGGCAGTAGACATCCTTATCTTATCTGCAGTCTTAGAGGGAAAGCTTTCAGTCTTTCAATATTTGGTATGTTAGCTGAAGAATTTTTTTAAATGTCCTCTACCAGTTTGAGAAAGTTCCCTCCTCTTCCTACTTTGTAAGGAAATAATGAAACAGATCCGACTTGATGGCACTTGGCTTGGCTTGGCTATTATCTTGTAAAAATGCCTTTTCTATGTCTGTTGAGATAATCATGTGATTTTTTTTTCCTTTTATTCTGTCTATGTGGCATATTAAGTGATTTTTGAATGTTAAGCTTATATTCTTCAATATATCCCATTTCAGGATGGTGCATAATCCTTTTTAAATATTACTGTATTTGATTTGTTGGTATGTTGTTGAATTTTGCATCTGTATTCATAAGGAAAATTAGTTTTCTTGTGATGTCTTATTCTGGTTTTCATATCATCATATTGGTCCAGTGGAATAAAAAGGATTCCCTCTTATTCTGTTTTCTGGAAGAGTCTGTGAAGGGTTGGTATTAATTCTTCTTTGAATGTTCCATAGAATTCACCAATGAAATCACCTGGGCCTGGACTTTCTGTGTGAGTTTTTCAGACACTAATTAAATATTTTTGCTTAGTATTGATCTATTCAAATTTTTCTTCCTGAGTTTGGTATTTTGTATCTTTCTAGAAATTCCCCATTCCCTCCAGATCATCTAATTTGTTCATATACAGATGTTGATAGCATTCCGGTATAACCATTTTTCATTTCTATAAGGTCAGTGGTAATGGTCCCTCTTTGACTCCACATTTTAATAATTTGAGTCTTTTGTTTTTTCATAAGTCTAGCTGAAAAGTTGTCAATTTTGTTAATCTTCCTAAAGAATTTTTTGATTGTATCAACATACAATGCAAAGAACCAGATGGTGCCCAGCCACCACCAATGACAGCCGTGATGGTGCACACAATGTTGTGTCCCAGTAGCATCATGAGAAAAAGGATGGTAGACTTCAAGACCTCCACTAAAAGACCACAACTGATGGTCCAATGGCCTGAGAGTTCCCACTGGGAGCATGGTCACTAGACCTGCTGCTGCCCCTGATCATAAATCATTACTGAGCTCAGCTCTTCAAACAGGAATGGATTGGACTTGGGGACACAGAGGAACCATATGGTGTGTCCACTTGATCGTTCTATGCATCTACAGGATGCTGTCCTACTGCCTCTTACTAGAAGGGAGAGGAAAGGATAGAAAGGAGGGGACAGGAGATTGTTAAGAGGATATGACATGTATAGAATGGAAAGGAGGAGAGTGCTTTAATCAGGAAAGGTGAGCAGAAGGAGCTGCAGATAGGCCGGCATGCAAATTTAATTTGGAATGTATACTTTCACTCAATCACAATAAAAAAAAATTTAAGAATTTTTTATCTATGAAACACAAAATTTTTCTATTTTCTAATTAAATTCTACTCTAATTCTGATCCTCCCTTGTATTTGCTTTGGGTTTAAATTTTCTCTTTTTCCAGTGTCTAAAGGTTTACAGTTAGATTATTAATTTAAAATCTTCTTTTTTAACATAGGCATTTACAGCTACAGCTATCCCTCTAAAATATGCTTTGGCTGTATCCCACAAGTTTTATATGTTGTATTTTTGTTTTTATTCATCTCAAAATATTTTCCAATTTTCTTGTAATTTTTTTCTTTGACCAGTAGCATTTTCAGGAAAGTGTTTGATTTCCATGTATGTTTAGAATTTGCTAAGTATCTTTTTTGTTGTTGATTCCTAAGTCCTACTGTATTAGAGAAGATAGTTTGTATGGTTTCAATCATTTTAAATCAATTGTGTCTGATTTTATGGGCTAACATATGATCTGTTTTGGAAAAATATTCTCAAATACACTTGAGAAGCATGTATACTCTGCTGTTGTTGAAGGGTTCTATAGATGTCTGTTCCATCTAGTTTATAATGTTGTTCGTGTCTTCTTTATTCTTGTTGGTCTTCTTCCTAGTCAGTGTATACAGTATTGAAAGTGGGATAATTACGTCTTCTATCGGAAATACTGGTGGCCTAGTGGGTTAAGTGCTTGGTCTGCTAAACAAAAGATTGGCAGTTCAAATCTGCCAGGAGCTCCTTGGAAACTCTATGGGGCAGTACTACTCTGACCTCTAAGGTCTCTGTGAGTCTGACCTGACTCAAAAGCAATGAGTGGGTATTTGTTTTTGAAGGGAACCCTAGTGGCATAGTGGTTAAGTACTATGGCTGCTAACCAGAGTGTTGGCAGTTCATATCCCCCAGGCACTCCTTGGAAACTCTCTGGGGCAATTCTCTGTTCTCCAGGGTGGCTATGAGTCAGAGTCGACTCAACAGCAGTGGATTTTATTATTTTTGAATGGTCTATTATATCCTTTACATCCATTAGTTTTCATACGTTTTGGTGCTCTGCTGTGAGGTGCATATATGCCTGTAATTGTGCTATTTTCCTGATGGGTTGGCCTTCTTATCATTGTGAAATATCCTGTCTGTCTAGTAACATCCTTTTTACTTTATTGTATTTTGTCTGGTATTAGTATAGTTTTCTTAAAGCTGCTGTTTGCATGATATGCCTTTTTCCATTCTTTTACTTTTAACCTCTTTGTATCTTCAAATCTAAAATATGTCCTCTGCTTATAACATATAGATCAAAAAGCCAAGTGCCGTCGAGTCGGATCCGGCTCATGGCGACCATGGTTTTTTTTCCTTTGTTTTATTTTTATCCATTCTGATAATATACTCACATTTAATATTACTAATGATACTGTGGTATTTTGCCATTTGCCTTTTGTTTTCTATATAGATTTACATACACATTTTTTGGTCCTCTTTTCCATCTCTGTTTCTTAGTGGATATTTTCTATTGTGCCATTTTAATTTCTTTTATAGTTTTTGTCACCATATTTTTTTTGTTTTCTTAGATTCTCTAGGGTTTACTCTCTGTGTCTCTCTCTCTCTCTAGTCATAATGTGTTAGAATCAGCATCAGATTTACACTCACCCCTACCACCGTTAACCACAAGGTTAGTTCAAATCCACCAGACGCTCCTTGAATACTCTGGGGGTCAGTTCTACCCTGGCCCCTAAGGTCGCCATGAGTCGGATCCAACTCGGCGGCACTTGGCTTATTCCAGTAATGTATACAATCATGACTCCTATGTAAGCTCTTTTACCTCCCCTCTTCTGCTAATATTTTTGTCTGTATTAAGAATGTATATGTTACAAAGCCAGTAACATATTGTTATAAATACTACTTTTTACATTATATCTTTTAAAGAAGTCAAGAGAAAAAAGGAGAACAGAAACATATTTGTAGAGTTTCATTTTTTAATATTACCTTCTTATTTGCCATTTCTGGTTTTCTTCAATTTTTCCTGTGGATTTCAGTCACCATTTACTATGATTTTCTTGTTCTAATATAGCTTTATCTGTACCTCTCTCCTTTTTGTTATTATTGTCAACCATTACGTTTTGTAGATTACAGGCCATCAGTACAATCTTATTAACAATGGTTTATGCAGTTGCTTTTTAAATCAGATAATAAAAGACTAAAGAACAAGTATTTAAATATACCATCTTTTATCATTACTTACATCATTACCTTTACTGGAGCTCTTTATGTATATGTGAGTTTATTCAGATTACCGTCCGGAGTCATTTTCTTTCAGCCTGAAGGACTTCCTTTAGGATTTCCTGTAAGGCAACAAATTTTGCAGTTTCTGCTTATCTGAGAATAGTTTCATCTTCAGTTTTAAAAATAGCTTTGCTGGATATAGGATTCTTGCTTGACAGTTTGTTTTATTCAGCACTTTGAATACGTTTTCTCACATTTTCTGACCTCTGCTGTTTCTGAGTCAGCTGTTAATCGTATCGAGATTCACTTCTTCATCTTTGACTTTCAACATTTTGACTGTGACATGAATCTTTTTATGTGTAGCTTGCTTAGAGATGATCACACATCTCAGATGGGTAGATTAGTGCTTTCAATAAAATTTGGAAAGATGTCACCCATTATTTCCTTGAATTATTTTTCTATCTCTATGCAGAAAACAGTTAACATAGCAGGCCTGAAACTGTGATTCTTAGAATCTTTAGAATCCTGTTTGCAATGCTGATCCTTGGCTGGCATCTGGGAATTAGGCTCTTAGAATGTTCCCAGTCAACATCTGACTGACAACAGTGACAAACTGTGCCTAGGCTTTTGGTGTAAACAGTTTGATTTATGCTGAACACCTGCTTTCCTTTTGGGATTCTGGAATTTGTACGAAAAGTGCCTGTGACTGGCCTCTAGTAAAAACCTTAGTTTTTACTAAAACCCAAACTCCAAACTCACTGCCATTAAGTTGATTCCAGCTCATAGTGACCCTGTAGGACAGTAGAACTGCCCCATAGGGTTTGCAAGGAGCACCTGGCGGATTCGAACTGCAGACCTTTTGGTTAACAGACACAGCACTTCACCACGGCACCACCAGGGTTTCCATGGTTTTTACTAAAGGAGTCATTAAATGGACTTTGCTGAACAAAAGTGTCACACACATGTAGCTGCAGTTTTTGTTGCTAGAAGAAGAGTGTGTTCTGAGTGATGCCTCATGGGAGGGAGAGAACCTAGGAAAGTCTGTCCAAGAATTCCCCACACTTGGCCAGTGCCTTTTCCCTTGTCTGATTCTGCCATATTTTGGCTTGTCTGCCTTGTCACTTGTTGCTGTTGGTGTCTTAAATCTACCAGCACCTTCTTAATTGCTATCCACTAATACCTAAACCAGAAACCCTGGTGGTGTAGTGTGTTAAATGCTAACCAGAAGGTCAACAGTTCAAATCTGCCAGGCACTCCTTGGAAGCTCTATGTGGCAGTTCTACTCAGACCTCTAAGGTCACTGTGAGTCTGGACCCAACTCAACAGCAATGGGTTTGAGGCTTTTAATACCTAAAATGTTTTTTACAATGCCCTGAGTCTCCCACTTTTCCAAGTAAAGTCAGTCCCCTCAGGGAGAGTGGCACAGCAGTTGGGTGTGAATTCACCCTGTTTCTCCATCATTTACACCTAGCTCCTAGCTCTATTAGCAGGCACTGGGGAAGGGGCCTGGTATTCTCAGCTTGACCTTCCCAGCGTGAAGCCATCAACCTACCAACAAACTAGAGCTTCTGCCCTGCGAGTGAGGGCTCAATGGAAGAAGGGATTCGAGATACCACTGGGGTGAAAACATAGTCCTAGACTGGAAACTGTCAGAGCAGGGACCTCTTTTTTTGGCCACACTAGCCCAGAGTTCAGCTCCTAGCACAGGGAGCTAGGAATAAGAAAAAGGAGGTAGGTCATGACTTAAATGACAGCCACTCCTGTTATTCTTACTGAGATTAAGTTTGTTTTCTTGGGGGGAAAAATGCTTCTCTACCACCCCTATGCAAACTTGCCTACGCTGTCTGTAGATAACCTTGGTGGTGCTGTGATTAAGAGGTAGCTACTAACTAAAAAGCCACTGCTTGGAAAACCTATGGTGCAGTTATGTTCTGTTCTGTTTTATAGGGTTACTATGAGCTGTAATCCACTCCACAGCAATAGGTTTTGTTTGTTTGTTTTAGTATATGGATCAATTTCTAGAAATGCTAGGGGCATAGTGGTTAAGTGCTAGAGTCGCTAACCAAAATGTTAGCTTCTCATTAAACAGCCAGTACACATTTTATTTTGTGACATTGGTTGCCAACCCTACAACATATCACTGCTCTCCCTTCTTGACCCTGGGTTCCCTATCACCAGCCTTACTGCCCTTCCTGCCTTCCAGTGCTTGCCCTTGGGCTGGTGTGCCCGTCTAGTCTCCTTTTGCTTTACGGGCCTGTCTAATCTTTGGATGAAGGGTGAACCTCTGGGGTAACTTCATTACTGAGCCAAAAGTGTGCCGGCAGGCAGTGTTCTTGGGATTTTTCTCATCTCTGTCAGGCCAGTAAGTCTGATCTATTTTTGTGAATTAGAATTTTGTTCTACACTTTTCTCCAGCTCTGCTGGGGACCTTGACTGTGATCCTCATCAAAGCAGTCAGTGCTGACAGCCTGACAGTATCTAATTTGCACGGCACTCAAGTCTGGTGGAGGCACTGGCAGTCAAAGTCAACCAGTCCCTTGGACCAGTTCTTCACTGTGTTTCTAGTTTTCTATTCCTGTGCTCCCAACGGGGTGATACTGTGGGGTATCTTAGTATCTTAGATGGCTGTGCTCACAAGCGTTTAGGACATCAGACTCTACTCGCCAACACAGAATATGGAACATTTTTTTTTATAAACGATGTTATGCTAATTGAGCTACGATTCCCTGAAACCATGGTCCCCACAGTCCTTAGCTTAGCAAGTAGGACCCTCAGGGAGATCAGCTGTGTCTGTGGAGCGTCCATGACCTTGCCCTGGACAAGGTCTGCTGGCTTCCCCAGTATTGTGCACTGTCTTACCCATCACTAAAGTTACCACTTACCCGTTATCTGTTTGATGTTTTCCCATCCCACCTCTCCCCGCCATCCAAACCACCAGAGATTATTTCTTTGTGCATGTAAACCTTTTCGTGAGTTTTTATACGAGTGGTCTCATACAGTATTTTACATTTTGTGATCGACCTGTTTCACTCAGCATAATGCCCTTCATATTCATCCATGTTGTGTGATGCTTTGCAGATTCATCATTGTTCTTTGTCATTGTATAGTATCCAAATATGTGTATGTACTGTAATTTGTCCATTCATCTGTTCTTGGGCTTCTATGTTGTTTCAGTCTTTTTCCTGTTACAAACAGTGCGGCAAAGAACATGTATGTCTATTTGTGTTATGGTTCTTATTTCTCTAGGATACATTCACATAAATGGGATTGCTAGATTGTATAATATTTCTGTCTAGCTTTCTAAGGAGACGCTGTATTGTTTTCCAAAATGGCTGTATCATTTTGCGTTCCCACCAGCAGTGCGTAAGAGTTCCAGTCTCGCCGCAGCCTTTCCCACATTTGTTATTTTTTTGTTTCGTTGCTTGGCACCAGCGATGCTAGGGGAGATGGTATCTCACTGTGGTTTTGATCTACATTGATCCTGAGCACTCATTTGTATATCTGTTAGCCATGTCTAGAATGCCTTCTTTGATGCAGTGTCTGCTTGTTTCCTTTGCTCATTTTGTGACTACACTATTTGGTTTTTTGTTGTTCTTATAGAAGTGTTGGATTTTTCTGTCAGTTTTAGAGATTAGACCCTTGTCTAATCTTAATCAAGCATGATGTCCTTCTCCAGGGATTGAGCCCTCCTAACAACATGTCCAAAGTATGTAACATGTAGTTCATCATCCTTGCTTCTAAGGAGTGCTCTGGTTGTAATTCTTCCAAGATAGATCTGTTTGTTCTTTAAATTGTTGAATATACCAATTAGCTATCGCTTAAAAGTATATTTACTCTCTACAATAGGCCTGGGACACTAAATATACAACTTTCCTATAAGCAGATATATTACTTGTCCTTTAAATAAGCATGCAGTAATTTAAAATATCTTGCTTTGCCAATTCTAAGAAAGCTAAAACAATAGGTTTCTGTAAATATGAAAACTGCTTAAAATGGGCTTTTTTTTCGGGAAATGACAAATACCATATTGTCTCAATAAAGGAAGAAACTATTGAAAAAAAATTGAAGTGAAAAAATTGAAAACATAGTCAACAAGCTATCTGTAACAGCTTCTAATAATCTCATGGGCAAATTCTACCAAGTCTTCAAGGAAAAATAATTCCCTGTGAATATATATGTAGATAAATATCTTAATAAAATATTACCAAAAGTCAGCAGAATAAAAGAAAAACCATATATTAGAACTAAGACACATGTACCTAGTAAAGGTAGTTATTAAGAAATTCATTAACCCACTTCTGTTGAATAGATTCTGACTCTTAGTGACCCTCTAGGACAGAATAGAACTGCCCTATAGGGTTTCCAAAGAATATCTGGTATATTTGAACTGCTGACCTTTTGTTTAGCAGCCTTAGCACTTAACCAGTACACCACCAGCATTATGTGATTAATTTCTTTAAGGGAGAAGATTAGATTGTCTTAATAAAAAAATCTAAAAAATACCCCTGTCGTGGTCACCGGGTACTGCTCTAACGGAAAATACCACGAGTGGAAGGTTTCATGTAGAGAAGCTTTATTGAGACAGTCCGGTAAGCTGTAAATCCATTTACAAACTGAAAGTCCATTCAGTTAGAGAATTTATCACAGTCCGGTAGGCTGAGTCCAAATCCAGCGAGAGGATCTCGGCACAGGAACCTCAGGTCCAAAGGACGTGCTCTGCTCTCGGTGCTTCTCTCTTGGTGGTATGAGGTTCCCAACTTCCTCTGCTCACTTCTCTCCCTTATATTCCACAAGCTTGTAGCTTGGGTCCTGCCTCACTAACACAACTGCAAACCGTTCTTCATCATCAGTATCACAGAGGCAGGATTCACAACACATGGGAGGAAGGGCACCATGTTGGAACGCCAAACCAATTCAAATCAACACATACATTTTTGGGGGGACACAATTCAATCCATGACAACCCCACTGCCTTGGAGTCGATTCTGACTCATGGCAACCTTACAGGACAGAGAAGAATGATGTTTTAAAATCTGACTTCATCTGATAAAAGACATTGTCTTGTCAGCATCCATCAAACTGGAGTAAGTTCCTCAATAGCTGAGTGGATAAACAATTGTGGTATATCTGTACATTGGAGAAATTACCCAGCAATAAAAAAGGAACAGACCTCTGACACATGCAACAATCTCAAAATAATTTTTTGAACAAAGGAAGCTAGAAACAGTAAGAGTGCGTATTCCATTTATATAACATTCTAGAAAATGAAAAATTATAGTGACAGAAAGCAGATCAATGACTGACTAGGGCAAGGAGCAGTAAGAGGAAGAGGGTATGGAGAGATTCCAAAGAAGCAGGGGGAGCTTTTAAGGGTGGTAGGTGTGTTCACTGTCTTGGTAGTGGTGGTGCTTTTGCAGATATATTGTACACCACTGAGTGAATTTTTACTTACAGACATGTGAAGCTTATCAAACTGTATACTCCAAACACATGCAGTTTATTGTATGTCAGATATACCCCAATAAAGCTGTGTTTTGAAAAAGTACAAGGACAGAGTTTGAGAGAGTTTGCCCTTGACTTCTGAAGGCTGTGGTTAGTCATGAGTGTGCTCTCCAGGGTATTAAGATTCTTCCATGTATTTATGAAGAACTAGGTGCATAAACAAATAAAACTAATAAGATAGGCTAGTACAACTTATGCTATGTACGTAATAGAAGAAAACCTTAAACTGGTGAAAGCACCCTCTCTGAGAAATAAGCAAACAACTAAACCAACTGCCATCAAGTCAGTTCTGACCCATGGTGACTGTTGCAGAATAGAAGGCGCTCCATAAGGTTTTCAGTGGCTGATTTTTCAGTAGATCACTAGGCCTTTCTTCCCAGGTGACTCTGATCGATTCATATTCCCAATTTTTGGTTAGTAGCCCAAAGCTTAACCATTTGCACCATTCAGGGACTCCTCGAACAAATCAGTAAAAAAAAAAAAAAAAAAAAAAAAAAAATTGTAAATTCCTCTCACTATACATGAGAAGAATTAAACAAATAGATATTTCATGTACCATTTGGGAAGACTGGATCTTGTAAAGATGTTGAAATAGGAGTCCCTTGAAACCCTTTGACATTGCCACATAATACTCTTTTCTTCTTTTGGGAAGCAATTAAAGTTTTTTTGTTTGTTTGTTTTTAAAGGCAAGTTGCATCAATTCATCTTAGAAAATAAAAGTTTTCTAAAGCATATTTATTTAAAGACTGGAATGGATTATCCTTGCCACTCATGTCCTGATTGGAGCAAAATCATCATTGGTCTCTATCTCCACTGAAATGTCACAAATGAAAACCAGAGATTTGAGGGAAAGGTTAAGCCAAATGGCTAGTGGACCACGACTACCACAGCCTTCACCAGACTGAGACCAGTACAACTAGATGGTACCTGGCTGGTACCACTGACTACTCTGCCAGAGACCAAAATAGAGGGTCCTGCACAAAGCTGGAGAAAAATGTAGAACAAAGTTCTAACTCTAACTCAAAAAAAAAAAAGGTGATGTCTACTCTGACAGAAACTAGAGAAACCCTGAGAATATGTCTCCTGGACACCCTTATAGTTCAATAATGAAGTGACTCCTGAAGTTTATCCTTCAGCCAAAGCCTGGACAAGCCCATATGCAAAACAAGACTCAAGGGGCACACCAGCCCAGGGGCAAGGACTGAAAGACGGGGGGGGACAGAAAGATGGTAATAGGGAACCCAAGATCAAGAAGGGGCAGTGTGCAAGCTGCCATCTGAGCCAAGCCAGCCAAGTGCCATCGAGTTGGATCCGACTCATGAGGGCACAGCAAATAGTCCCAACTCAGCAGGAACGGATGCTCACCGAGGACCAAAATGACATGGGGTAAAGACAACCCAGAAGATAGAGAGACCCACATGACTGGGTGCCTACATCGACTTGGGACCAGAAGAACCAGATGGTGCCCAGCCACCACCAGTGATAGCCACGATGGAGCTCACTAAGTTGAGTCTCACTGGCAACACAAGAATAAAAAGGGGTGCATCCTGAGTTCTCCATAAAAAGACCTCAATTGATGGTCCACCGGTTTCGGGGTTCCCCTGGGAGCATGGCCCCTGGCCCTGATGCTGCCCTTGCCCGTCAATCATAATGAAGGTCCACTCTTCGGACACAAATGGATTGGACTTGGCGATGCAGAGTGACCATATATTGGATGCACTTTATGGTTCTGTACATCTATAGGATATCATCCTACTGACCTCTGGCTGGAGGAAGGAGAGTGGGTGGAGAGGAGGGGAAAGGAGACTGTTGGGAGGATGAGACATGTATGGAGCAGAGAGGAATAGTGTGCTGTCACTGGACAGGGAGAGCAGTAGAAGCTGCATATAGGTGGGCATGTAAATTTGTATGGGAATGCACATTTTCACTGAGTCATATTAAATAAAAAAAAGAAGGGGCAGTGTTGACATGTTGTGGGGTTGGGAACAAATATCACAAAACCATATGTGTATTAATTGTTTAATCAGAAACTAATTTGCTCTGTAAAGTATCATCTAAAGTACATTTTAAAAAAAAGAAAGAAATGCCACAGATGAGGCAAGAGACTGATACCCAGTTTCTGCCCCAGCAGCTGTGTTAAAGACTCTCAGAGATACATCTGCCTTCGAAGCCATCTTCCAGTAGTACCATAAGATGCGGTTGTGAGCTGGGCAAATTTCCATGCCTCCACCCTTGACCAAGTGAGCCCTGCCAACTCAGAAGCCTAGGACTGCCCGGTGGAGGGCTGGGCACTGTGGACAGATCTGGGTGATGTGAGCATTGTTTAGGTTGCCAAAAGAAGAGACTCTCTCTCATGCTATCCTGAAACTTATACCCCCATGTAATGAAAAGACAAGGCTAGCCTAGAAAAGAAGTCAGTCCCAATTTTGGCAGGTACTAAGACAGATGTCATTTCTCTCAAAATAAATCTATAAATCAGTCCTGACCAAAATCCCAACACAAGAAAATAAAAATCCCAACATGGGACCTTGGCAAGCTGCTTCCCCAATTCAACTGGAAGAAAAAATGGTCAAGAACAGCCCTCAAAAAAAGTTTAATTAAGAAAACTTGACCCACAAATATAAAAAAATAATAATTAAAATCAAGTTCCATAGCATATAAGAATAGGCAATGTTGTGGCTGTTAGATGCCATGGAGTTGGTTCCAGCTCACAGCGACCCTATGCAAAACAGAACGAAACACTGTCCAGTCTTGTGCCATGTCCTCAATCATTTTTATGTTTAAGCCCATTGCTGTGGCCACTGTGTCAGCCCATCTCATCAAGCTTCTTGCTTTTTTTCACTGGCTCTCCATTTTACCAAGCATGATGCCCTTCTCCGGGGACTGATCCTTCCTGACAATATATCCAAAGTATATAAAACACAGTCTCGCCATGTTGGCTTCCAAGGAGCATTCTGGTTGTACCTCTTCCAGAACAGATCTGTTTATTCTTTTGGTGGTCCATGGTACATTCAACATTCGTCTCCAACACCACAGTTCAAAGGCATCAGTTTTTCTGTCTTCTTTGTTCATTGCCCAGTTTTGGCATGCATGTGATATGATTGAAAATATCATGGCGTGGGTCAGGTGCACTTGAGTCTTCCAGGTGACATCTTTACTTTTCAATACTTTAAAGAGGTCCTTTGCAGCTGATTTTCTCAAGGCAGTGTGTCTTGATTTCTTGACTGCTGCTTCCATGGACATTGATTGTTAACCCAAGTTAAGATGAAATCCTTGACAACCTCAGTAGTTTCTCCATTTATGATGGAGTTGCTTACTGATTTGATTGTGAGGATTTTTTGTTTTCTTAATGTTGTGGTGCAATCCATACTGAAGGCTGTGGTCCTTGGTCTTCATCAGTAAGTGTTTCAAATCTTCTTCACTTCGAGCAAGTAAGGTGGTGGTATCTGCATAACACGGGTTGTTAGTGAGTCATCCTGCAGTCCTGATGTCTTGTTCTTCATATAATCCAGTTTCTTGGATTATTTGCTCAGCATACAGATTGAAAATATATGATGAAAGGATACAACCCTGATGCACACCTTTCCTGACTTTAAACCATGCCGTGTCCCCTTGTTCTGTTCACATGACTGCCTATTGATCTGTATACAGATTCCTTCAGAGCACAATTAGGCATTCTGGCATTCCCATTCTCTGCAATGTTAGCCATAATTTATTATGATCCACACAGCTGAATGCCTTTACATAGTCAATGAAACACAGGTAAACATCTTTCTGGTATCCTCTGCTTTCAGCTGAGATCCTTCTATCATCAGCAGTGATATTCCTGGTTCCACATCCTCTTCTGAATCCAGCTTGAATTTGTGGCAGTTCCTTGTCAATGTACTATTGCAGTTGCTTTTGAATGATCTTGAACAAAGTTTTACTTGTGCGAGATATTAACAATAATGTTCAGTCATTTCTGTGTTTAGTTGGATCACCTTCTTTGCAATGGGCATAAATATGGATGTCTTTCAGTCAGTTGGACTTATAGCTGTCCTTCAAATTTCTTGGCATAATACGCAATAGGAATAGACAGTGAATTATGGAATAATGAATTATTGATGAGTGAAGAAGAGTAAGCTATACAAAAGAAACTACAGAAGCTTAAATAGGACTTTGGAATTAAATTCTGGATTTACTGTCCTATTCCAGTTTTGTTTTTGACTATTTCTGGTAGGCAATAGGAATAGACAAAGACAAAACTGGAATACAACAACAAAGCCAAAATTTAATGCCAAAGTCCTATGTAAGCGTCTATAGTTTCTTTTGTATCAGCTTACTCTTCACCCATCAATAATTCACTGGTTGTATCCAAAATAAAAATTGACTCAGCAGCTTCCAGTTTCTTAGTGCTTTTTGCTTCTCTCCCTCAGCTCTTTTGTGGTCCTCAAAGAAAAAAAAAAAAAAGAGAGATGGGAAACCAAGGTCAAGAACAGGAGTCTTGATATGTTGTGGGGTTGGTAAACAGCATCACAGAACAGCATGTGCTTAATTAGAAACTAATGTTCTCTGTAAAGCTTCATCTAAAGTATAATACAATAAATGAAAAAAGGAGCAGGGCTAAGAAACATAAAGCATTTGCTTCCCCACCCAGGGAGCTGGAGTGAAGTTACTAAGAAAGCAGGAGAGGTCTGGGGCCACCCACAGTCCCTGCTTGACATCCCGCTTCCCTCCCTGGGAGTTCACTGAACAATTACTGTGCACCTGGCAGCTCCTAAGTGCTTTGCATGTTTGGACCATTAATCCTAAAGCAGGTAACGTAGAGATGACATAGCGGGTCAAGAGTTGAATCACGTCTGCCAGACCTCTGGGAACACAGTCTCCTTTTCTGACATTTTCATCACTTCTGTGTCTGCGTGACTTGATGAGGGCCTCAGAGACCAGCCACAATTAACCTGTCACCTATAACTGCTCCTCGGTGGTTCAGTTCCAGAGGGCTCAGCCAGGACATGCCCCTAGTGTCACACTTGCTGAGACATCTTAGATTTATGTGTTTACTTTTCTGTCTCCTTTACTGAACTGTGAGCTCCTTAAGGGCAGGGACCCCCTCATTCATTATTTTACTTTTAGAGTATATCACAGTGATAGACAGACACCAGGCATGAAGTAAATGCTGGATAAGTTACTGGATTATAAGATTCTCAGCACCTGATTTTACGAGAATTAACAGACATGATGTGGATAGAGTCAGGATGGCATTGGCATCTTGTAGCAGCAACATCCCTGTGCTGATGGCCTGTTAATTTTGCCCCCTCCCTTTTTGCATTCCCTGCTGCAGCTTATGGGATCAGAACGGATGGAGATGCGAAAACGGCAGATGTCTGCAGCCCAGGAGGCACCAGGCACCACTCCAGGCCAGCATGTGGTGGGAAATCGTGGCTCAAATGCCTGCTGCTTCTGCTGGTGCTGCTGTTGTAGCTGCTCTTGGTAAGGTGTGGGGTTTTTATCAGTACATTCCTGATGGACAGATAGTACCTGTCAGTAGCTTTAGTTTAGGGTTAATTTAGCAAGTAGTGTTTAAGCAACTATTGTATTTCTAAGGAGTCCCTGACTGGTGAAAAGAGTTAATAGGCTCAGCTGCTGATCAGCAGGTAAGAGGTCTGAGTCCACCCAAGAGAGATGTGGCGATTTGCTTCCGAAAGTAATCAGCCACTGAAACTCTGTGGAGCACAGTTCTACTCTGACACACGTGGGGTCACCATGAGTCAAAGTCAGCTGCAATTGGCTTTACTGTGTGCTGACACTGATTTGACTTCTGTAAGCCACAAAATGAAAATAAAGAAGAGAATACATTCTAGTACTTGAGGAACTTATATTCAGATTTCTGGAATCAGGTGAATGTAAGTTCAACAATTATGAAGAATTATTTAAGAGAGTTTATCATCTAATATTAATATTAGGGCAGAGACAGTGCCTGGACAGTTGTTTGTGGTGAACTCCAACACTCTGTCATTGGTAGGAAAGGCTTTGTGGAGAAGGAGGACTTGAGATGTGTCTGAAGGCTGGATTATAAAGTAGAGAAGGCCTAGATATTTTCTACTGCTTCTGTTTTGTTAATTTTGTTTTTCATAAAGAGAAATGTCAAAAAACATCACTGGCTAGCTTATTGAGTAGAGGAAGATACATGACCATTGTCCAGGAAAGTCTGGGCAGCTCCTGCTTGATATGGTCTCGTGTTAGTTTCTAAAATTTTCCCATCTTTGGATGGGGCACAGTGGTATGAGTGACCAGAGACTGAAGGAATATGGGGAATGAAGAGTTAAGCAGTGCCATGAAGTTTTGCCTTCAACCTAAGGTTTCAGTTCCTTGCAGGAATATGGATGACTAAACAAGAAATGGAAAGAGAGGCTCACATGGCAGACCAAGACCCACCTCAGATGTGAGGATAGTGTGGTGGCAGAGAGGCTAAGTTAGGCCTCTTCTCTGGTCTTTCTGTTTGTTAGGCCATCAGTGTTAAAGGACAGTTGTCTGAGAGAGGTGCAAACAATGTCCAGTGCCAGTGAGACTCCTGCCTCCCATCTGTGCTGCCATGGCAGGGGACAGGAAGCTGAAACCATGGTGTGAAGAATGTTCTGTACTGCTGGTGTAAGGACAGCAGGTGGAGACAGGTCCCAGCGTATGCATCTCCTAGAAAGTGGGGTAATGCCTGCAAGAACAGGATGTGGAGTTAGGAGTCATAAGTTTGGGGCTCTATCCTGGATCTAGGGTATATCAGGAACTAGTTGGGACTGAGCCTGCAGCTGGAGATATCAGCAGCTGTAGGCGAGCAGGGCTGGAGAAAGCAAGAGCTGCCCATATAGTCAATACATTTGGGTGTGATGGTAGCTGATTGCCAACTTTTCAGTTGGGTAACATGTAGAGAAGCATGCCCCCAATTTGTTCTACTAGTTTTACTGTCTTTCTGAGAGTTAAATGTGTGGTTGTGGTTGTTGTTGTTGTTAGGTGCTTTTGAGTTGGTTCTGACTCACAGTGCCCCTGTGTACAACAGAAGAAACACTGCCCAGTCCCATGCCATCCTGATAATTGTTGTTAGGCTTGAGGGCACTATTGCACTCACTGTGCTGATCCATCTCATTGAGGGTCTTTCTCTTTTTCACTGACGCTCTACTTTACGAAGCATGATGTGATTATTTCTGTACAAAGTTCTCAAAATTCATCCTTTCACTTGTTCTGTTTCTAAGACTTTTATTGCACCAACACTTCAACAAAATTAATTTCTTCTCATCTTGGAAATATGGAACTGAGATGCAGTATGCATATGGTAAGCAGAAACAAATCTCAGGGGACGCTGAAATTTATTTTTAATTACATGAACCACACTTGGTGTGATGTCTCCATGCCACACCACTTTGTGTTCTGACAGGGCAAAGAAGTGATTACATCCACTCCTCTCTTACCAACATGGTTAGGTTCCAAAGACCAGTTTGTTACGCATAAATCGTCATGTGAACATGGAGGATAACTACATCAGGTCACAAAATGGAAGGTGACTGCATCGTTACATAACTGCCAAACTGCTGAGAATCATGGCTCAGCCAAGTTGACACGTTACCTGGAACCATCACAGCCAGTGTTACTCTTGCTTTGCACTCAGCAATCAATACTACCAGATGCATGTTGTTAATTTGCAAAATAGTCAAGTAGTAGATTTTTTGCTATTGTCAATAATGCAAAATGCTGGGGAATGAGATAGTGCATAAGTGAAGAGCAGATGTATCTACTTTAGAACCAAATGGAATTTGTACTCACAAGTTACCCTTTTATGAAATGTACCCCAAATTTCACTTTTTAAACTTTTATTGTGTAAAATTTTAAACATACACAATAAAATATTCACAGTATAATAATGAACCTCCTTGTACCCATCAAAGGACTAGTAGCACAGTGGTTAAGAGATTAGCTGCTAACCAGAAAGTCAGTAATTTCAATCTACCACCTGCTCCTTGGAAACCCTGTGAGGCAGTTCCACTCTGTCCTAGAGGGTCACTATGAGTTAGAATCAACTTAACAGCAATAGGTTTGTTTGTGTGGTGTGTGCCCGTGATTCAACCACAGTCATCGTTAGTCTCAGCCTGACTAGTTTCAGTCACATTAGTTGATCTTATGATCAACTTATCTTTGTATCTGTCAACATCTGTATCTGTCTGAGCCAGGAATTTCTTAACCACATTAGTTGCTCTGATGACTGACTAATCTTGTGTCTGTCTATATTCGAATCTATGTCTATCTGCACACACACACACACACACTCATCTTTACTATTTATTTGAAACTGCTACGTTATTTGTCCCATCACTTAGGATGTGGGCAACAGACATGAAGAGACATTTCACTGAAGAGGACATGGAGGTGAGAAAGAAGACCGTGAAAATGCTCAATATCACTAGCCGTTAACCAACCCAACCCATGGCCATCCAGTCAATTCCTTCTCATAGCAACTCCACAGGGCAGAGTAGAACTGTCTCATAGGGCTTCCAGAGAATAGCTAGTGGATTCAAACTGCCAACCTTTTGACAAGCAGCCATAGCACTTAACTACTGCACTCAGGTCATCTCAGGATCCATTAGGAGATGTAAATTAAAACTACAATAAGAAATCACTGCACACAATTAGAAAAGCTAATATATACGTGTGTGTGTATATGTATATATATATATATGTACATATGTATGTATATGTATATGTATATATGGAGACCCTGGTGGTGTAGTGGGTTAAGCCCTATGTCTGCTAACCAAAAGGTTAGCTGTTTGAATCCACCAGGTGTTCCTTCAAACGCTAAGGAGCAGCTATAATCTTTCCTATGGCATCACTATGAGTCAGAATCGACTGAATGGCACCTGATGTTTTTAGATTTTATATATATCCGACTCAGCAGCACTTGGCTTTGGCACGTACATATACATATACATATACATAGTGACAGTGCCAAATGCTGGTGAGAAGGTAGGGAAACTGGGTCACTTGCATTGCTGGTGGAAATCTGAAATGGTACAACTACTCTGGAAAACAATTGTCAGTTTCTTGAACAACAAAACATGCAATTGCTGAATGACCCAACATTATTAGCCTTATTTATGAAAGCCAGACACTGGAAACTGCCCAGATGTCCTTCAGTGGGTTAATGGTTAAACAAGCCACAGTATATCCAGATCAGAGAATACTACTCAACAATAAAAAGGAATGAACTGTTGATACACACTCCTCAGATGACTCTTCACAGAATTATGCAGAGTTTAAAAAGTCAATCTCAGAAGATCACATACTGTATGATTTTGTGTGTGTGTGTGTGTGTGTGTGTGTGTGTGTGTGTGTGTGTGTGTGTGTGTGTGTGTTCAGCCACTTCAGGAAGTAACATATGATCAGGAACCAATGGTACTAAAGGGGGAAGTCTAAGCTGCACAGAAGGCAAAGGCGAAAAACAAGGCTCCAATAATTGACAGAAGACCAGACAGATGCAACACCAGAAGTGCTCAGTCAAAGAAACTTGAAAGATAGCTACCTGGCCAACTGACTGAAAGAGATCCATATTTATGCCTATTCCTAAGAAAGATGATCCAACCAAATACAAAATTTATCAAACAGTATCATGAATGTCACATGCCAAGCAAAACTTTGCTAGAGAGCATTCAATAGTGGCTGTAGCAGTGTATCAACAGGAACTGCCAGAATTGAAGCCAGGTTTAGAAGAGGATGTGGAACCAGGGAAATCATTGTTGAAGTCAGATGGATTTTGGCTGAAAGCAGAGAATACCAGAAAGATGTTTACCAGTGTTTTCTGGGCTATGTTAAGGCATTCAACTGTGTGGATCATAACAAATCATAGATAACATTCCAAAGAAATGGAATTCCAGAACACTTAGTTGTTACTCATGTGGAATCTGCACATGGACCAAGAGGCCATCATTGGAACAGAACAAGGGGATACTGTGTGGTTTAAAGTCAGGAAAGGTGTGCATCAGACAACTATAAGGTGGCACTATAAGATGAAGTGTTCAACGGAGGTCCCAGGAATCAGGTGGAGACAACACAGAACTACCAGACAGGTGTCAAAGGCATCAGAGGGAAAAGAAATAATAACAATGTAAGGAATCACCCTCTCACTCAAAATAAACCAGAAATTCAGTATTGCAAAACACATTTTAAAAATCTAGTCCTGCTAAGAAAGAGAAACACTAAAACTAGAAGACAGATGCAGTTTAGAGCTTAATAAAAAGATTGATGCCAGCCAGCCAGATAAAATACATTCCAAATTCCCAAGAAGTACATGAAGAAAGGGCTTCCATTTTCAGAAACAAGCGAGAAATTAGAATGAAATGAGCAGAAATGAAACACAAACAGGTGGACATGAAGAAAAATGGGTTGGACATTTTGGAAATAAAAATACAGCCATGGAAACTATCAAAACTGATGAGATAAATACAAGTATATACACAAAATGGATCTTTGTATGATAGAAGCAAGGATCCACTAGCACGCCGTCCCAGGAAACTTAGGGATAAGGGAAAATTAAGAACACTTAAGAGTGTAGCCACACCAGGACAGTGGCTCAGATCATGTCAGTCCACATGTGATCTGTCATTCCAGATTTCTCAGAGCAGAATCATCAGACTGCTATTTGTTTTTTTCTCTCTAGAAGCCAGAAAACCACTTGGCTTGAATTTCTGGCAGTTCCCTGTTGATACACTACTACAGCCACTGTTGAATGATCTCCAGGAAAATTTTGCTTGCCTGTGACGTTCATATTGTTTGATAAGTTTTGCATTGGTTGGTGGTTCTCTTGTGCACCAGTAAAGTACCATACAAGTGGAGGTTACCTAGCAGTCCTCAGTCTGCATATGTCAGATCAACTTGAAATTTAAAAATAATGCTGCTGCTCATCAACAGATGAATGGATAAAAAAAACTATAATACACATACACAAGTGAACACCATGCAATGAGAAAGGACAATGATGACTTTAGGAAGTACATCATGACCTGGTATCAACTAGAAGACAGTATGCTGAGTGAGATCAGTCTGCTGCAACAGGACAAGTATTGTATAAGACCTCTGCTAAGAGGACTTAAAAATGAACTTATGTACAGAAGAAAAGACTCATTGACAGTTACAAGGGTGGAGAAGGAGGGAGAGCAATATTCACAGATTAGTCAATAGGAATCTGGTTAGGTGAAGGGAATGACAGCACGCAATAGAGGACAGATCAGCATAACTGGTTATCTAAACTCAATCCAACATTTCAAAAGATACAGTAGAAGGAACAGGGGTCTGGGGGCCGTGTTTTGAGGGGACATTGAGGTCAGTTGGCACAACTAGACTTTTGCTAAGACAGTCTTTGCACACTATATTGGTGAGTGGCATCTGGGGTCTTGAAAGCTAGCAAGTTGCCATCTGAGGAATAAGAAATGGTCCCAACCCGTCTGGAAGAGATGACAACCGAGAACTTCAGAGACACGAGGAAAAATGAGCCCAGGAGACAGAAGGACCCACATCAGTTGGGAGACTGCCACGTCCGGCACCCCAGTAACCAGCACTGAGGAACACCCATATCCAAGGGAGACAGGAAAGAGGCTGAGAAACTCACACATGACACACATCACACAAGATAAAGTTGAGGCCAGGTGGGACCAAGATCTTTGATGGAGAACGATGGCCACCATTCCTCAATAGGAAACCTTATTTATAGAGTTACAATCCGGAGGAGGTTGGCAGGGCAGTCTATTTTGCCAAAAATGGTTACAATAGTAGTGGGGCATCTCATGATTGGCTGGTCCATACACAGACGTATCATCAAGGCACGAAGTAGGGGAAAGAGGTAAAGGTCAAGCTTTCTCAGAGGCTCTGCCATACCCGAGAAAAGCCTAAACCTACATCAATAAGACAATAGGTGGGACAGCACATTTCTAGCAGCCCGCAGCAGGAGACTATATCAGCATGAGACCAGAAGAGCCAGAAGGCACCTACCACCACCAAAGACAGCTGTGATGGGGGACACAATGTAGAGTCCCTGATGTAGCACAAGAAAAAGAAGTGTGCAGTTCAAGAACTCTACTAAAAGGCCAGAACTGATGGTCTGACAGCCTGAAGGGTCCCCTGGGAGCATGGTCCCTAGAGTTGCTACTGGCCCTGATCTGAAAGCAGTACTGTGGTCAACTCTTCAGACAAGAATGGACTGGACTCAGGAACACAGTGTGACCATGTGATGTGTGTACTTTATGGTTTTATACATTTATAAGAGGCTGTCCTACTGGTTTCTTTGTAGATGAGAGAGAAGAGGGTGGAGAGGAGGGAATATTAGAAGAGTAAAAAGGAGGAGTGTGCTGTCAGAGTGAGGAAAGCAGATGAAACTGCAGATAGGTGGGTATGCAAAATTGATTTAGATTCTATACTTTCCCTTGATCACAATAAAATAAAATAATCCTGTGACAGGCCCCAGTAAAACATAACCATCTTGTGAAATCTGGCACATGGCTGGAATGACAGCCCACAGCCAATGACCACCCCCCACACTTTAAAAGATCTCTTAGAGCTTGAGATCTTATGAGTCAGAGGGATACTTGGGGGTCAACACAGTTACTGTCCTGTGGCTGTGATGACAGGACCAGATTCCCTCAGAACAGCCTCCTGTTGGAGGCAACCCCTGTTAAGAGCTTCCTATGACTCTCAGCATGGTGGTGCCCACACCCTGACAACAAATTCTGGTAACAGTCTTCTAGGTGTAGAAAGTTGAGGATACTGTGAAATGAAACCTCCCTACTTTAATGAACTTACCTGAGAGGTCCCCAGATGGGGAGATCAACTAGAGAAATTTTCCCTTCAGATCCATCATCAAGTGTGTATGTTGCTGCTGCCTAACAAATGTGAATCATGTGCTGGGGGTGGGGGAGGGGAAGGTGGGAGGGAACTCCACCTAGACACAGTAATAACAGCAGTAACACACAGCACTTATTATGTGTGTATATAAAAGACAGTAGGACATGTCTACACCATATAAGAGAAAAGTAAATGAAAACTTAGTCAAACTGTTAGTCAAGAGTGGAGTGAAATGCAGACGTTTTCAGACAGACAAGTCCAAGAGCGTTTACTACCCGCCACCACCACCTGAAGTTGCCACCAATTCGACTCCTTCTCATGGTGGCTCCATGTATGTCATAGGAGAACTGTGCTCCACAGGGTTTTCATGGCTGTGATCTTTCAGAAACGTATCCCCACGCTTGTCTTTGATATTTTGGTGAGTCGTGCATGCTTGGCTGTTTGTGCCACCCAGGGACTCCTTACTAGCCATAAACCAATTGCTTTTGAGTCAATTCTGATAGCAACCCTGCAGGACAAAGTAGAGCTGCCCCAGAGGGTTTCCAAGGTGCAGCTGTTGGATTGAAACTGCAGATTTCTTGGTTAGCAGCTAAGTGCTCAACCACTGGGCAACTGAGACGCTTTACCATCTACTCCCAAAACCCATTGCTGTTGAGTCAATTCTGACTTATGGCAACTGGATAAGACAAAGTAGAGCTGACCCATAGACTTTCCAAGGAGAGGCAGGTAGACTCAAACTGCTGGCCTTTTGGTTGGTAGCCATAGCACTTGATCACTATGCCACCAGGGTGTCTTTACTACCTACCAAAAAAAAAAAAAAAAAACTCCTTGCTACCAAGTCATTTCTGACTCATAGTGACTCTGTAGGACATAGAACCACTCCATAGAGTCTCCAAGGGACACCTAGTGCATTTGAACTGCTAACCTTTTGGTTAGCAGCCAAACTCTTAATCACTACACGACCACGGTTTCCTTACTACCTACAAAATTCCCTAAAAGAACTAAGAAAGAATATACTTAGGGAAAAAGAAAAAAGAAAAAGAAATCACGGGAAACAAGCAAAGATGATGAAAACAAAAGAGATCAAATAGAACTACAAAAATGTAGTATTTAATTTTGTGTTAAAAGATTTACAACAAAAGCTGAAGACAAATAACTTCATGTTGATGATAGTCAATTAACTGCAGATTTTGTTAGGGAAAAAAATTACAGATAAGGAAAGTTCTTTTCAAAATAAATGGTATTTATTATTAGTCCTGAAATATAACACATAGAAGACAAGAGAATATAGAAAAATTTGTTAGTATGTGGCATCAGTACAGGAGAGAATAAATTAGTCAGTAAACAGCAGGACATTTGGCATCCCACCTTGCCTGGACTTTCTTGGTTTTAACATGGAAAAGGCTTACATCCCAGAAAACCCCTAAGTCTCAGGCAAACCAGGATAGTTAGTCATTTTACCTGGCCTATATGGAAAAAAATAGAATCATTTTCCTATATTACACCATTTACAAAAATCAACCTTCTTCCAAACAAGATGAATTCCAGGCAGCCCCAGGTTCAACAATTAATCCGTGAACTTAATTGTTGTAAGTGCTACATACCTCATTACTGAATATCACTGTGGTCACCTTCAAAGTCCTCTCTCTGGGAAACTATGCAACAATGCCAGCACCTAGTTCACCCTTCAAAGCAGTTTGGGAACTCTTTCTGGAATGGCCATTGCACATGGTGGAATGGTGGCAAGTTGACAAACTTAACTACACAGTTGTCTGTGAGGGAGTTTTTAGCCAGTAAACAAACAACTGTATTGGAATACCCTACCTACTCATGTGTTCTCCCCCCAATGATTTCTTTCTTTACCCAAAGATAAATGAAGAGGTTTTGATGACATTCGGGACATCAAAGGTAATATGATGACAGCCCTGATGGCCATTCCAGAAAAAGAGCTCCAAAATCGCTTTGAAGGGTGAACTAGGCACTGGCATCAGTGCATAGCTTCCCAAGGGAAGTACTTCAACGGTGACTTTAGAGATATTTAGCAATGAGATATGTAGCACTTTTCCTAGGAAGAGATTGTGAAATTAATTGTCAGTCCTTGTAAATGATAACAGTCAAGACGAAAACATAGGATAATATTTTTATCACCTTGGTGTTGGGAAGAATTTAAAAAATAAAAGGAAGAGACTGATGAATTTGCCTAAATTAAAATGTTAAAATATGTTTAACAAAAGAAATGAAAACATGGAGCCACACAAAAACTTGTAGATGATGTACAGTGTCCGTCAACTTACTAATGGATAAACAAACTGTAGTATGTTTGTACAATAGAATATTATCTTATAATAAAAAGTAATGAAGTACTGATACATGCTATAATATGGATGAAAATATTATGCTAAATGAAAGAAGCCAGTCACAAAAGGTCACATTGTATGATTCAATTCATATGAAATACCTTGCATAGGCAAATATAGGAGACAGAAAATCATGATTGTCTACTCTTGGGGCTGGAGGAAAAGGAGAGTGAGCTGCTAATATGTATGCACAGGGTTTCTTTTGGGGGTGACAGAGTGTTTTAAAATAGTTCGTGATGACAGTTTTACAACTCTATAAATATAGTAAGTATATTGTGTTGTACAGTTTAAATTGGTAAGTTGTATGGTTTCTTGATTCTTTCTCAATAAGGTTGTTTTAAAAAATGTATTTAACAATAACAGTAAAAAGAAGGAAAGAAAGAAAAAGAAGCCACTGCCAAGATACCTAAAATAAGATGAAAGGCTAAAACTACTGAAAGAAGATAGTAAGAGTGTATATAAAAAAACAAAGAATCCGTGTCCAAATATATATTTAAAAAAAAAATTCAGGAGACTAATAAGAAAAAAATGACCAAAAGAAAAGTCAGCAAATGGAACAGAAAAGAAAATCCATTTGTGCTTCTTTCTGCTAACTAGTATCAGGTAAAGAAAAATTAAACTGCATCACTTCATGTCTGTCACATTGACAAAATACTTAAAAATCTGACATTTAAAAGTGAAAGGTCATGTTGAGAAATATAGTGAAGAACTTGGAACTCTCATGCATACCAAGGAGTGTAAAACAGTACAACCACTTGGGAAAACAATTAGGCAACACTGGATAAGGCTGAACATGTGCTTAACCTTTGAACAGCATTTCCAAGTATGTACTCTAGCCTAGGAAGAACTCTCGCAGATGGACAAGGGGACGTGTGGAAAAAGACTCACTGCAGCATTAGTCTGATTGCAAAAAAATGGAATGCAGCTCCAAAGCTCATAAACAGTGCAACTGTGATATAGTTATAAAATGTAGTAACATTCAGCATTTAAATGCATGTATTACAGGGGGAAAGTAAATTAGCAAGCAATGCATATTGTGTAATACACTTACACAAAGTTTGCAAATGTGGTGTGTGCAAATATATAAACATAGATTGGTATAAACGTGAAGGGGAATGACAAACAACAAATTGAGGGTGGTGGTTATCCCTGGGGTAGGGAAAAAAGAAAACCCCACTGCTGGTGAGTCAATTCCAACTCATAGACATCCTATCAGACAGAGTAGAACTGCCCCATACAGTTTCCAAGGAGCACCTGGCAGATTAGAACCGCTGACCTTTTGAATAGCAGCCGTATCACTGAACCACTATGCCACCAGGGTTTATCCTTAGGATGGAGGTGGGGGAGCTGAAAAGATGGAGGGAAAGTACACAGGAAATTTCACCTCTTTTAATATTTCATTTCCTTTGTATTTTTTTCCACTGAGTATCAAGCTTTGAAATTTAGCTACATCAATACACATGCTAAAGTTAATTTTCAAGAAAAGTAGATGGTAATACGTTCTAAGCCCTTGTGTTAATCTTTCTCAAAACTACACTGTGGATTCTGTCGTATAGTGCTTTGTGAAGGAAGTCATCCATATTTTATTCCCTTGAAAATAAACTTTCTTCTCCCTGGTGGGTTAAAGACGTATTCCTGTCGATGACTCAAAAATTACCAATATATACCTCCTAATGGGTCTTCTTTTACTGATTTGTTTCTTAAACATGGCAAGCAACTGTTTTGGCTTTCGCCCACATTTTTTTTTTGTTTGTTGGTTTGTTCTGCTGTAACAGTAAGAATGTTATTGTTCTCAGCTGGAACAGATGATCACCAAGGACAACAATGACACAAGGGAAAAAGAACCCAGAAGACAGAAAGACGTGAATGAGTGACTATTATCAACATGTGACTAGAAGAACCGGATGGTGCCCGGCCACCACCAATGACAGCCGTGATGGGGCCCACAATGTTGACTCCCAGCGGCAACATGAGAATTAAAAGGGGTGCACCATAAGAACTCCATTAAGAAACTGCGTCTGATGGTCTGAAGGCCTGGGAGTTCCCCTGGGAGCATGGCCCCTAGATGCTGCCCCTGATTATAAATCATTACTGAGGTCAGCTCTTCAGACAGAAATGGATTGGACTCAGCGACACAGAGTAACCATATCCTGTGTGCACTTTATGGCTCTGTGCATCTATAGGATGCTGTCCTACTGCCCTCTTACTAGAGGAGTGAAGATGGTGGAGAAGAGGGGACAGGAGTTTGTTAGGAGGTTACGACATGTGTAGAATGGAAAAGAGGAGTGTGCTGTCACCAGGCAAGGAGAGCAGAGGGAGCTGCAGATAGGCGGGTATGCAGATTTAAATTGGATTGTGCACTTTCACTCAATCACAATAAAAAAAGGAAAAAACTTGAAAAAAAAAAAGAATGTTGTTGTTAGCTGCCTTTTGAGTAGGCTCCAGAAGCGTGGTGACCCCATCCACAAGGAGTGGGCCATTGTGATCCATGGGGTTTTTGTTGGCTGATTTGGGGAAGTAGATTTCCAAGTCTTTCCTCCTAACCAATCTTAGTCTGGAAGGTGCTGAAAGCTGTTCAGCACCATCACAACACACAAACCTCCACTGACAGGTGGCTGGTGGCTATATTTGAGATGCCTTTGCCAGGAATTGAATTTAGGTCTCCTACATGGAAGGCAAGAATTCCACCACTGCCCCAATAACAAAAATCCCACTTAAAGAAAACTTGACACAAAATATATTTTCAAGAAGATCTCCTTAAAAAATTTTTCCTACTTGAAAAAAGAGGCAGAAAGGAAGAAATGTCAAAGGGTAAAAAAAAAAATTGAATTATTTAGTTGGCATTAACACTTCCAATTCTGTTAGGAATCTCTTGTCAAATTCATCATTTTTCTTTCTGTGGACTTTTTGGCCCCATTGTGTAGCAATGTGTCCTCCTTACAAAAGAAGCCTGGGAAACCATGCATTATTAATGCTCACACAGAGAGAATACTACCCAGATGTCTTTCAAGTTTTGTTTTTGTTTATTTTTTTAAAAACATTATTTACTGAAACTTTTTAGTCTTGGCATCATGAAGTCCTCAAGTCAAAGAGTTCCTGTGGTTCTAATAATTTGTGTAGTTAAAGAAAAATAGAGCTAAACACGTGATTTATAAAGCCAATGAGCTCATAATAGGCAAGAAGGCAAAAGATGAAGTAAAAAGTGTTAAGGAATGATATAATAAAAGGAAGTAATAGCAAGATAGAGCAAACACAAATAAAACAAACAACCAAAACCCATTGCCACTGACTTGATTCCAACCCACAGCAATCCTATAGGACAAAGCAGAATTGCCCCAAGAGTTTCCAAAGAGCTTTGACCCTTTGGTTAGCAACTATACTACTTAGCCAGTACACCCCACAAATAGCCAGTAATAAAAAGCCACTTTGAAATTCATGAGAAACACTAAAGGCATTCCTGCTAAAACCAAGAGCAAAGCAGAGATGTCCACAGTCTCCACTGCTATTTCTTGTACTGAGCACTGTATAACACAATTTGATGTGGATTAGTGGTGGCAGTCACACCTTCCATGCCGGAAACCCAATACCATTTTTAGCCCACGCACAGCCACCACTCCTCTGTCACTGGAGGCTTACGTGTTGCAGTGATGCTATACAGGTTTCAGCAGACTTTCCAGAATATGACAAACTATGAAAAAAGGCCTGGTTATCTACTTCCAAAAATCAGTTTATAAAAACGATATGTATTACAATGGTCTCATCCCAAAGTAGTCATGGTGGTGGCAGCACTGGACCAGGTAGCATTTCATTCCATTGTGAATGGGGTCACAATGAGTTTGGGCTGACACAATGGAAGCTAACAACAAAAACAAAGCGATTAGACAAGAGAACATAGAGGACCAAGAATTTAGGTGTTGAGGGGGGCATATATATCTCTTTATACTTGCAGATGATATGAGAGTATACCTGGAAATCACAAAAGAGTTGTTGGTAGAACTGATGCAAACACAAAAGGATTCGTTAAGGAAAAAAAAAACAACATAAAATTAACATGAAATGTAATAGCCTTCAGAACATGTACCAAAAATATATGAACAGGCTTTATAATTGATTCAGTAATAGATAACCGCACACACGAAGTGGGCAAAGAAGTTGCACAGACGTCTCACAAAAGAAATTCAGATGACTAACAAGCACACAAAAAGATGCTCAGTGTCATTAGCCATTGTTGTTCGGTGCCACTGAGTCAATTTCATGTCATAGTGACTCTGTGTGACAGAATTACCCTATAGCATTTTCTAGGTGGTAAGCTTTGTGGGATCAGATTATCAAGTCTTCTCTCTCATGGAACCACTGGGTGGGTTCAAATGGCCAGCTTTTTGGCTAGCAGCCAAGTGCTTAACCACTGTACTACCAGGGCAATGTTATCTGGGAAATGCAGATCAAAACCACAATGAGATGCTATCCCACTAGGTTAGCCATCAGAAAACAAAAACAAAAACAACAGAAAGTAACAAATGCTTAAGAGGATGTAGAGACCCTAGTGGCATTGTGGTTGAGTGCTATAGCTGCTAACCGAAAGGTCAGCAGTTTGAATCCACTAGATGTCCCTTAGAAACTATAAGGCAGCTATACTTTGTTCTATGAGGTCTCTGTGAGTCGGAATTGTCTCAGTGGCAGTGGATTTTATATTGATGAGGATGCAGAGAAATTGGAACCCTCAAACATTGCTGATGAAATGAAAACCTACTGCAGCTGAGTTGATTCCAACTCCTAGCAACCCAATAGGTCAGAGTAGAACTGCCCCATAGAGTTTCCTAGGAGTACCTGGTGGAGTCAAACTGCTGACCACATGGTTAGCAGATGTAGCACTTAACTACACCAACTAGGGTATAGTGCAGCTACTGTGGAAAACAGGCATTTCCTCAAAAAGTTAAACATAGAGTTACCTAGCAGTTCTACTCCTACATACTTGCCCAAGAAAAATGAAAACATACATCCACACAAAAATTGCTACACAAATGTTCACAGCCAGATTATTCATAATAGCCAAAAACTGGAAACAACTCAAATGTCCATCACTGAACATACATTCATGCAATGAAGTATTATTTAGTAATAAATAAGAATGGAGCACTGATACATGCTACATTGTGGATAAAACTTGAAAACATTATGTTAAGCAGAAGAAGCCAGCCACAAAAGACCACACCGTATTATCCAAAATTGGCAAATCTCCAGAAATAGATGGAGAAAAAAATTGAAGTTGTCAGCAGTTTGATTCTACTTGGATCAACAGTCAAGTCCGTGGAAGCAGCAGTCAAGAAAGCAAATTATTCAATTGAAATAAGATATATCATAACAGAATATTATGAAAAGCTATCTGACTCGACAGCGCTTGGCTTGACTTATACTCTAGCAGGTTTGAAAACCTAGAGGAAACGGACAAATTTCTAGACTCATATGACTCACTAGGACTATCACAAGGAGAAATAGACCAACTTAATAAATCTATCACAAAGGAAGAGATTGAAAATGGCATCAAAAATCTGCCAACCAAAAAAAGTCCTGGCCCAGATGGTTTCACTGGAGAATTCTACCAAACTTTTAGAGAAGAATTAACCCCAATACTATTGAAGCTATTTTACACCATAGAAAGAGATCAAATATTTCCAAATTCATTCTATGAAGCCAGCATAACCCTGATACCCAAACCAGGGAAAGATCCTACAAAAAAAGAAAATTAAAAACCAATATCACTCATGAATCTAGATGCAAAAATCTTCAACAGAATTCTAGCCAATAGAATTCAACAGCATATAAAAAAAATAATTCATCATGATCAAGTTGGTTTCATTCCAGAGATGCAAGGTCGCTTCAACATCAGAGAAACAATTAATGTAATCAACTGCATTAATAACACAGAAGATAAAAATCACCTGATTTTGTCAATTGATGCAGAAAAGGCATTTGACAAAGTTCAACATCCATTCATGCTTAAAACTCTCAGAAAAATAGGAATAAAGAGGAAATTCCTTAATATAATCAGTAGCATCTATGCAAAGCCAACTGTTTTCATCATCCTGAATGGTGAAAGAATGAAAGAATTCCCTTTGAGAATGAGAACTAGACAAGAATGCCCGCTCTCACCACTCCTATTCAACATTGTGGTAGAAGTTCTAGCCAGAGTAATTAGACAACTCAAAGAAATATAAAGCATCCGTACTGGCAATGAAGAAGTAAAGATTTCCCTCTTTGCAGATGATATGATTGTTTATATAGAGAATCCAAAGAAATCCGTAAGTCAACTATTGGAGCTAATAGAAGAATTCAGTGAAGTATCAGGAAACAATATAAACATAACTAAATCACTAGGATTCCTTCATACCAACGGTGAAATTATTAAAGAAGAAATCACCAAATCAATTCCATTTACTATAGCCCTGAAGAAGATAAAATACCTAGGAATAAATCTAACTAGAGAAATAAGAGATCTTTACAGAGGAAACTACAAGACCTTACTACAAGAAACAGGAAAGACTTACATAAGTGAAGTCATCTACCCTACTCATGGATAGAAAGACTCAATATTGTGAAAATGTCTATTTTGCCCAAAACAATCTACTTATATAATGCAATCCCAATACAAATTCCAGCAACATTTTTGAACGAGATGGAGAAACAAATTATCAGCATTATTTGGAAAGGGAAGAAGCCCCAGATAAGTAAAACACTATTGAAAAAGAAGAACACACTGGGAGGCCTCTCACTACCTGACTTTAAAACCTATTACACTGCCACAGTAGTCAAAACAGCCTGGTACTGGTACCAGAAGAGACATACAGACCAATGGAACAAAGTAGAGACCCCAGAGATGCCACCATCCTCCTATGAACAGCTGATATTTGAAAAAAGTCTGAAGATTTTAAACTGGAGTAACAACAGTCTCTGTAACAAATGGTACTGGCATAATTGGATATCCATCTGCAAAAAATTGAAACAAGACTCATATCTCACACCTTATAAAAAAATCAACTCAAATTGGATGAAAGACCTAAACATAAAAGCTAATCCAAGATAAAATAGGGTCAACAATGGAAGTTTTAACACACAATATGGACAGACTTCAGAATCTGACAAACAAAACACATTCATCAGAAGAGAAAGTAGATAAATGGGAATTAATAAGAACCAAACACTTCTGCTCATCCAAAGACTTCATCAAAAGAATTAAAAGACCACTTACAGAATGGGAAAAAATATTTGGCAACTGTATGTCAGACCGATGCCTGATCTCCATAATCTATAAGGTACTACAAAATATCAATAAGAAAAAGACCAAGGGGGAGTCAAGATGGCAGACTAAGCACACGACTCCGTATATCCCCCTGGAAACCAAGACCTGAATTGATAATCAAACAGAAACTTCTGATCACCTAATCAGTGCCAGGACATGGCACAGGGCTGTTAATTTGGACTTCATACCACTGAGTGAAAAACATCCTCTTTTTCACTGACTGCTGCTCCTGGCTAGCCCTGGATCTCATGGACTAAAGGTAAACACACCATTTTGACTTTTTTTTCTCTATCTTGGCCGGTGGGCGGAGCTGGGTCCTGCCTAGCAGCTAGACTCAGATGCACTGCTGGGGGGGTAGGCAGGTGAAATTCCCATATTTTGAGAGCCAGGCTTAGGACTATGTTAATCTAGCTACTTTGGGCATGTGTTTTTATCACTGCCACAGCAGGGTTTGTACGGAATCGCACTGCCAGTGTGTGAGATGCCATGTTGCATACACAGATTTTAGCAGGACCTAATGCTCAGCCTGGGAGCTAGCGCCTGTAAACAGGACATCGCTTCTCCAACAGAAAAGCAGTAACTTACACAGTGTTGCCTACGTTGGGGGCCCTGCAACAGAAGCAGAGGAATCACTACCTCTCGGCACCTTTAGCCCCGTTATCTGCTGCCTGTGTGGAGGGCGCCATCTTGGATACAGTGGCCACAGCTGGACCTAATTCTTAGCTTGAGAGCCAGAGCATGCCCACAAGAGAGCACTTTTCTACCAGAAAAGCAGTACTTTACACAGTATCACCTAAAGCTGGGCCCTGTCAGCAGAGGCCAACAGGGCAGTAGCATTGCTGTATTCTGCACTAGTTTGTATCATCTGGGGTTGGATATAGAGGTGCTTACTTTGCCAGTTGGGTAGAAAGACCTCTACAACTGAAAACCTGACAGAATTGGGAAGTGGTCAGATACCTTTTGCTTTACATTTTAAGACAACCTAGAGAAACATCTGCAGTCCATCCTCACAATATCTCTTCCAGCCTCTACTTACTCACATGGGACCCAAAAAGCAACAGACACTTGTGGCATGCAAGAAGTCACCCATGGCTTCAGAGGGCTCCCAAACAAAACAACCAAGGAGTTTTCCAGATGAAGAAACTTTTATGAAAGCATCAGAAAGTCAATACAAAATGACTATATACAGAACCCTTCTAGACCTTATACACAATGCAGACAACAAAAGGAAAAATTAAACAAGCTGTTCAATCTGATGGAACACCAGTACTCTGAAATCCAACAGATCAAGAACAAAATCAAAGACATAGAAACTTCCATGCAAAGCCAAGAAAACAGAATGGAACAAATGGTAAAAAGAATTTCTGACTTGGAAGACAGAGCTACTGACACCAAAGTCTATGAGCAGCAATCAGAAAAAAGAAACAAGAAAAATGAAGAAACATTAAGAAGCATGTGGGACTCTATTAAGAGGAACAACCTTCGATTAATTGGAGTCCCTGAACAGGGTGAGACATCTGAGAACACAGAGAGTATCATTGCTGAGCTGACAGAAAACTCTCCAGAAATCATGAAGGAAGAGAATATAGACATCTCAGATGCATATCGTATGCTACCCAATACAGATCTCAAAAGAAAGACTCCAAGACATAATCAAGCTTAACAAAATGAAACATAAGCAGCAACTCTTAAAGGCAGCAAGACTCAAAGCAAAGCTAAGATTCAGAGGGAAACCCTGTAGACGCTCATCAGATTTCTCAGCAGAAACCATGCTGGCACGGAGACAGTGGCATGACACATTGAAAGCCTTGAACGAGAAGAAGTTCCAACAAAGAATTATATAACCTGCAAAATTATTTTTCAAATACGAAAATGAAATTAAGACATTCCCAGATAAACAGAAACTCAGAGACTTTGTAAAAACCAAACCAAAACTACAAGAAAGACGGAAAGAAGTTCCTGGCTCTGGCTTAGAAGAACAAAACCACTAACTTTATATTTTAGAACGACACATTACTCAAAACTCTACTCAGTTAGGGAAGGCTCTAAAGTCAATCACAGCTTTAATATGGAAAGAAGCAATCCAGTGATCATCATGAAAACTATCGTGCCATCATATTAAAAAGAGGGATTTACTACAGTCATTATAGTCCTTCCAGATGGAGAAGAAGATGACAAGACTCGTAATAATTAAAATTGGGTTTATATCTAGTTTATTAAGGGGGATCATAGGGGCAGCTGTAAAGCACAAGAAAGACGTATCATACCATTTCAAGAAATGTAGCACAGGAGGATCAACAGCTACAAAACCAGCTCTGAAAAAGGTGAAAAATCAGCTCACAAAAAAGAATGTCCCAGAACAGACTAATAAGAACAACAGAGAAAACATCAACACAAAAATAAACCTATCACAATGGCAGTAGTGAACACATACCTATCAATAATTACATTGAATGTGAATGGACTGAATGCTCCAGTAAAGAGACATCAAGTGGCATCTTGGATCAAAAGACATGACCCATCCGTATGTTGTCTACAAGAAACTCACTTGAGACCTAAAGATAGGAACAAACTGAAAATGAAAGGATGGAAGAATATATATCAAGCTAAAAATGAACAAAGAAGAGCAGGTGTGGCAATTCTAATCTCAGGTAAAGTCAATTTTAATGTAAAATCAACTATCGGGGACAAAGATGGACACTATTTATTGCTGAAAGATTCAGTACACAAGCAAGAAAGACTTAACTATATTAAATATTTATGCACCTAGTATCAGAGAACCTAAATACATCGAAGCAACACTGACTACACTCAAAAAAGAGTTAGATCACTCCACAATAATAGTGGGAGATTTCAACACTCCACTCTCAATACTGGACAGATCATCTAGAAAAAAGTTCAGTAAAGATACGGAAGACCTCATTGCCACAATTAACCAACTAAACCTCACTGATATATACAGAACTTTCAAACCATCAGCAGACAACTACACCTTCTTCTCCAATGCACATGGAACATTCTCTAGAATTGACCATGTGTTAAGACATAATGCAATTCTCAACAAAATCCATACCACTGAATTACTGCAAAGCATCTTCTCAGATCATAAAGCTGTAAAAGTCTAAATCAATAGCAATAAAAACATAGATAGAAAGTGGAACTCTTGGAAGCTGAACAACATCTTGCTCAAAAAAACATGGGTTACAGAAGAAATCAAGGATGAAATAAAGAAATTCTTGGATTCCAATGAAAATGAAAACACTTCCTACCAGAACCTATGGGATACAGCCAAAGCAGTGTTCAGAGGTCTGTTTATCTCCATAAATGCACACATCTGGAAGGAAGAAAGAAACCAAATCAAGGAACTAACCCTACAGCTTGAAGAAGTAGAGAAAGAAAACCAGAGGAACCCCCTCAGGCACCAGAAGAAACCAGATCATAAAGATTAGAGCAGAGCTAAATGAATTAGAGAATAGAAAAACAATTGAAAAAATGGAAAAGACCAAAAGCTGGTTTTTTGAAAAGATCAACAAAATTGACAAACCACTTGCTAAACTTACTAAAGAAAAGCAGGAAAGGAAACAAATAACCCAAATTAGAAATGAGAGGGGAGTTGTCACAACAGATACAACAGAAATGAAAAATATCATATCAATACTATGAAAGACTGTACTCTAACAACTTTGAAAACCTAGAGGAAATGGACAAATTCCTTGACTCATACCACCTACCCAAATTATCACAGCATGAAGCAGAACAACTTAATAAACCCATCACAAAGGAAGAGATTGAAAATGTCATCAAAATACTGCCAACCAAAAAAAGTCAGGGCCCAGATGGCTTCACTGCAGAATTCTACCAAACTTTTAGAGAAGAGTTATCTCCAGTACTACTGAGACTGTTTCACAGTATAGAAAGGGACGAAGTACTCCCAAACTCATTCTATGAAGCCAGCCTAACCCTGATACCAAAGCCAGGGAAAGACTCAACAAAGAAGGAGAACTACAGACTAATATCACTCATGAATCTAGATACAAAAATCTTCAACAAAATGCTTGCAAATAGAATACAACCACATATCAAAAGAATAATCCATCCTGACCAAGTTGGATTCATACCAGGGATGCAAAGCTGGTTCAACATCAGAAAAACAATTACTGTGATTAACCACATAAATAACACAAAAGACAAGGATTACTTGATTTTGTCCATTGATGCAGAAAAGTCATTTGATAAAGTCCAACACCCATTCGTGCTAAAAACTCTTAGCAAAATAGGCATAGATGGAAAATTCCTCAATGCAATAAGGGCCATTTATACAAAGCCAATTGCCTACATGATCCTGAATGAAGAGAGACTGAAAGACTTTCCCTTGAGATCAGGAACTAGACAAGGATGCCAACTCTCACCTCTCCTATTCAACATTGTACTAGAAGTTCTAGCCAGAGCAATTAGACAAGACCAAGAAATAAAGGGCATCTGTATCGGCAAAGATGACGTTAAAATCCCCTGTTTGCAGACGACATGATTGTATATGCGGAGAATCCCAAAGAATCTATAAGTAAACTACTCAAACTGATAGAGGAGTTCAGCAAAGTCTCAGGATACAAGATAAACATAAGTAAATCAGTAGGATTCCTTTATACCAACAACGAGACTGTTAATAAAGAAATCATCAAATCAATACGATTTCCTATAGCCCCTAAGAAGATAAAGTACCTACGAATTAATCTAACCAGAGAAATAACAGACCTTTACAAACAGAACTACAAGCCCTTACTACAAGAGACTAAGAGAGACTTAGATAAATGGAAAAACCTACCCTGCTCATGGATAGGAAGACTTAACATTATGAAAATTTCTATTTTACCCAAAGCAATCTACTTATATAATGCAATCCCAATACAAGTTCCAGCGTCATTTTTTAATGAGATGGAGAAACAAATCACCAATTTTGTTTTGAAAGGGAAGAAGCCACAGATAAGTAAGTTACTACTAAAGAAGAACACACTGGGAGGCCTCTCATTACCCGACCTTAGAACATACTACACTGCCACCTTGGTCAAAACAGCTGGGTACTGGTGCAAGAACAGACAAATGGATCAATGGAACAGAATTGAGACCCCAGAGATGACACCCTCTGCCTATGAACAGTTGGTATTTGACAAAGGCCCTAAGACATTAAACTGGGGTAAAAACAATATCTTCAACAAATGGTGCTGGCAAAATTGGATAGCCATCTGCAATAAACTGAAATGATCCATATCTTACACCTATAAAAAAAACAAACTGCAACTGGATAAAAGACCTAAATATCAAACCTAAAATGATAAAGTTCATCCAAGAAAAGCTAGGAACAACAATGGAAGTTTTAATACACAAAGTGGGCAGACTCCAAAATCTATCAAACAATCCACAATGAACAGAAGAGAAAATAGATAAATGGGAACTATTAAGAATCAAACACTTTTGCTCATCCAAAGACTTTATTAATAGAATTAAAAGAACACCCACAGAATGGGAAAAAATATTTGGCAACTCTATGTCAGACCGATGCCTGATCTCCATAATCTATAAAGTACTACAAAATGTCAGTAATAAGAAGACAAATCATCCAATTAAACGATGAGCAAAGGAGATGGACAGACATTTCACTAAGGATGAGATCCAGGCAGCCAAAAAACACATGTGGACATGTTCACGATCTTTAGTTATTAAAGAAATTCAAATCAAGACTACAATGAGATACCATCTCACCCAAACAAGGTTGGCCATGATCCAGAAAACACAAAACAACAAATGCTGGAGAGGCTGTGGAGAAAATGGAACCCTCCTACACCATTGGTGGGGTTGCAAAGTGGTCCAGCCTCTTTGGAAAGCAATCTGGCACTTCCTTAAAAAAATGGGTATAGATTTACCATTTGAACCAGTAATTCCACTACTTGGAATATACCCTACAGAATCAAGGCCTTTCACACCAACGGACACATGCGCAAGAATGTTTATCACAGCACAGTCCACAATAGCAAAAAGATGGAATCAACCCAGATGCCCAACAACAGAAGAATGGATAGGTAAACTATGGTGTATATACTCAATGGAGCACTACACAGTGATAAAGAATAAGATGATTCCGGGAAACATTTCATAACCTGGTTTCAACTAGAAGACATTATGTTGAGTGAAAGCGGTCAGCGACAAAAGGACAAATATTGTATGAGGCCTCTACGATAAGATCTCAAAAACAGACTTGTGTATAGAAGAAAAGACTCTTTGACAGCTGCAAGGGAGGGGAGGGAGGAAGGGGAAGGGGGGAGGATTTAGATTACATAGTTGCTGGAAATTTGGTTGGGTGAAATCGGTGACAGCACACATTAGAAACAAGAGCAATATTAAGTGGACTTCAGCATAACTTGAATACTTATTCCTTCTTAACCCAATATTGCAAGGACAGAGTAGCAGGGGTAGGGGGCAGGGGACCATGCTCTTAGGCGAAATCGAGGCCAATTGGCACAACTAGCATTTTGCTAAGAGGGCTCTCTGCACCCCACATTGGTGAGTGGTGTCTGGGTTCTTAAAAGCTGCCAAGCTGCCCTCCAATGTCACAGCAAATGGTCCCAACTCAGCAGGAACTGGTGTTCACTGAGGACCAAAATGACATGGGGTAAAAACCCAGAAGATAGAGAGACCCACATGAGTGGATCCCTACTTCAACTTGGGACCAGAAGAACCGCATGGTGCCCGGCTATCACCAGTGATAGCTGCAATGGAGGTCACTAAGTTGAGTCTCACTGGCAACACAAGAATAAAAAGTGGTGCACCCTGAGATCTCCACTAAAAGACCTCAATTGATGGTCCAGTGGTTTCAGGGTTCCCCTGGGAGCATGGCCCCTGGTCCTCATGCTGACGTTGCCCATAAATCATTACGAAGGTCCACTCTGGACTTGCCAATGCAGAGTGACCATATATCGGATGCCCTTTATGGTCCTATGCATCTATAGGATATCATCCTGCTGACCTCTGGCTGAAGGAAGGAGAGTGGGTGGAGAGGAAGGGAAAGGAGATTGTTGGGAGGATGAGACATGTATGGAATAGAGAGGAATAGTGTGCTGTCACTGGACAGGGAGAGCAGTGGAAGCTGCATATATGGGAATGTACATTTTCACTCAGTCATATTACATTAAAAAAAAATACAAATCATCCAATTAAGTGATGGGCAAAAGAGATGGACAGACACTTCTCTAAAGAGGAGATCCAGGCAGCCAAAAAACACATGCGGACACACTCATGATCATTAATTATTAAAGTAATTCAAATCAAAATGACAATGAGATACCATCTCACCCCAACAAGATTGGCCAGGATCCAAAAAATGCAAAACACTAAATGTTGGAGAGGCTGTGGAGAGATTGGAACTCTCCTACACTGTTGGTGGGATTGCAGAATGGTGCAACCTCTTTGGAAAGCAATTTGGCGTTACCTTAAAATAATGGATATATACAATTTGACCCAGTAATTTCCCTGCTTGGACTATATCCTACAGAATCAAGGCTATTCACACCAAATGATACATGCACACGAATGTTCATTGCAGCACAGTCCATGATATCAAAAAGTTGGAATCAACCCAGATGCCCAACAACAGAAGAATGGATGGATAAAGTTCGGTATAGGTACTCAATGGAGTACTATGCATTGATAAAGAACAATGATGATAGCAGGAAACATCTCTCAATTTGGTCTCAACTGGAGTACATTATGTTGAGTGAAACTAGTCAGTGACAGAAGGACAATTATTATATGAGACCCCTACAATAAAAACTTAAAAGCATACTCATACATAACAGAAAAGACTCTTTGATGGCTACAAGGGTGGGGAGGGTGGGAGGGCGGAAAGGTGAGGGGTGAGGGTTTAAATTAGATAGTTGTTAATAAATTTGGTTGGGTGAAATTGGTGACAATACACATTAGTAAGAAGATCAGTATTAATGGGACTTCAACACAACTTGTGTACTCCTTCCATCTTAACCCAATATTGTAACCACAGAGTATGTACACTTTCATTTTTTGTTTAATAAGAGAAAGAAAAGAAACAAAGCAAATTATTTGCATTGGACAAACCTACTGCAAAAGACCTCTTAAAAGTTCTAAAAAGCTAAGATACCGCTTTGATTACTAGGCATGCCTGACCTAAGCCATGCTCTGAAAAATTGTCTCTTGTGCATGGAAAAACTGAACAATGAAGAAGCAGGGGGAATAAATGATGCTTTTGCAATATGGTGTTGGTAAAGAATACTAAATGTATCATCAATTACCAGAAGAATAAACAAATCATTCTTAGAAGAAGTACAACCAGAATACTCCTTGGAAACAACAATGGTGAGACTTCAGCTCACTTATTTTGGACTTACCATAAGAAAAGACCAATTGCTAGAAAAGGACATCATTTTGGGTAAAGGTTAGCAAAAAATGAGGGAAAGCCTCAATGAGATAAATTAAGACAACAGCTGCAACAGTACTCTAACATAAGAGGTCTGACAATTAAGTCTGCAAACTTAATTGTTCTAAGTGCTGCAAATCTCATTGCCGAATGTCGCTATGGTCACCTTTGAAGTACTCCCCTTGGGAAGCTATGCAGTGATGCCAGTGCCTAATCCACCCTCCAAAGCAGTTTTGGAACTCTTTCTGTGACACAGTGGCAAGTTGGCCAACTTAGTTGTACAGTTGTCTGTGAGGGAGTTTTTAGCCAGTAAACAAATAAGTATGTTGGAACACTCTACCTACTCACCTGATCTGGCTCCCAATGACTTTTTTCTTTACATGAAAATAAAGAAAATATTGAAAGTAAGATATTTTGATGACATTTGGGACATCAAGGGCAATACGATGACAACTCTGATGGTCATTCCAGAAAAAGAGTTCCAAAATTCCTTTGAAGGGTGGACTACATGCTGTCATTGGTGCATAGCTTCCCAAGAGGAGTACTTCAAAGGTGGCTCTAGTGATATTCAGCAGTGTGGTATGTAGCCCTTAGTCTAGGATGAACTTAATTAGTGTGCTTCTACCAATAATGATGAAGATGATGGAGGACCAAACAATGGTTTGTTCTATGATACACAAGGCTACCATGAGTGGGAGCCAGTTTGATGACAAATAACATTCTCAACAACAACGTAGAGACAGAAGATGGATTAGTGTTTGCCAAATGCTAGTGGAGACTGGAGAGATGGGGGGCTGAGGAGTGACTGCTAACGGGTACAAAGTTTCTCCTTTGGGATAATGAAATGTTCTAAATTACAATATGGTGATGGTTGCCTAACTCTGTAAATCTACAAAAAACCATTCAGTTGTGCACTATAAACAGGTAAACTTTATGGTCTGTAAACTGCAGCTAAATTATTAAAAATTAAAAGCCTCATGTAGAAACAATAATCAGAAGATGGAAATAAAAGTTCCGTTTATAATAACAAAAATACTTGGAATTTACAAAGAAATGCATGAAATGTATGTAAGAAAACATTCCCTTGATAAACATAAGAGTAGATTTTTATTGTACCCTTTTTCTCTAATTTTTTTTATGTACGTGTGTGTTAAGCATATAAAACCTCCATTTTGCTTAATATATACATGAGGCTGTCCAACTGGTTCCTCTCTGAAGGGGAGATGGGAGGCTGGAGGGGAAGGGACAGGTGTTGGTTGAATCAATACCGAAAGTACAAAGTGGAAAGGAAGAGTGTGCTGTTACAGGGTGAGGAAAGCAGACAGAGTTGCATAGAGGTGTGTGTTCAGGATTTTATATGGCAAATGGCCTTGGACTGTAAACTTTCACTTAATAACAAAACAGTAAAATTAAGAAAAAAAAAAAAGAAACACTCCCTTTTGACTGAAGCAAAGCCTGGAGAACACTTTCTTTTTCAAGGTTCAGGAAATAGGATGAAAATTCCGAGCATTCCCAGTAGTTCTACTTTTTGCTACCTTTCTAATGAACGTGTCTTTACTGGGGGAGGGGAGAGTATTCTAAATGTAATTGAGCATAATTTCTAATTACTCCTCAGTTACTATAGACCACAATATGGTAATTTATTTTGCTAATGTTACCTTATTGTCATACTTTGGCTTACTTAAGAAAGCCAAACGCATTTTTTTTTCAAGAAGAGGAAGATCTGAAGTGGGTCAAAATATTTGTATAAATTATATCATTGGTGCAGACAGGACTCATGTGACATGAGAATGTCTTGTTTCTTTCAGTCTCACTGTCAGAAATCAAGACCAGAGACCCAGGAGGGCTTCTCACGACCTCAGAACAGAGGGCCTCCCGACCTGTGAAGAAAGGTGAAACCTTGCGTCGCTCAAGTTACCAAATTGACAGAAATGCCAGCTGTGAACGAATTTTTTTGCTTTCTGTGTTTCAAAGACCTCACAATTTCTCTAACTGCAGTTTAATAAGATGAGGGCAGTCTCACCTCCCGAGACTGCAAAATTCCTATTAAATCATGTGAGATGGGGAGAAAAAGCAGTTGCATTAGTAAAAAATTCCTTTTGCTAATCACAGATATAAGTCTATGTCCCTTGAGAAAACATATGTTTCATTTTCATATATGTTTTAGAATAAAAGATCCATAATGAAACATTTACATACTTGATTTTCAGGAAAATGTAAGTTCATTTCTTTCTTACCTGTAAATTTCTGCTAAATGGCCAATATATTATTTGTTGAAGTCTAGGTATTTGGAAAAGAATTTTAAAGAAAACAACACATAAAATCACTTCCCATAATGTCACATTTTAAAATTGCCTTCCTTCATTTTAAAATTGTTTTCCTTCATACTATCAATTGATTTGCTTTTATTTATCTATTTTTATATCTGTCTTGGTATTGTAAGAGCCTATAAAATTACAGGTATTAGATAAATGCCCTAAAAACATTGGAAACTTGGTAATGTAGGGATTAAGTGCTGTGGCTATTAACCAAAAAGTCAGCAGTTCAAAAACATTAAAATAGCTTGTATGTTAAATTGCTTATTTTTGAAGGAAAAAATGTAATAGTACAAAAGCAACTTAAATATGTTTCTTCATTTTTTATCTTTATTTGTCCTTACCTAGCTTTTTTTTTTTTTTTTAATGCAGGAGGCATGTAAAAACTCTTCTACAGTTCTTTACTTTGTTAAAAAACTCCATATTGCACTATATTCCATTCTGAGACTGTCTCTAAGCTGTGCAGTGCTCCAGTGCTGCTAGACTAACAGGTGTTGGTTCATACTCACCCTGGGGTGCCTTGGTAGATAGTCCTGGCAGTCTGCTTCTGAAAGGTCACAGCCTTAAAAACCCTATGGAAGCAGTTCTACTCTGACATACACAAGATCACCATGAGTCAGAAGTGACTCTGCAACAACTAACAACAACAAAGCTTTGAAAATTATCTCTGGTACCAAAATGCCTGCAACTGGTCCTAGCTCTAACCATCCTACCTGTGTGATCTTGATCAGTTTACTGAATAGTCACACCCTGCGTCAGTTTCCTCATGCATAAAATGGGAATCATATAGTAGGATGTTGTACCTCAAGCTAATGAAGTGTTATGAATATTGAGTAAGACAAATAAAGCATGTAGAACAGAGACTGGTAAAAGGAAGCATTCGATATATGTTAGCTATTATTCATTCTCAAAGAGTACCTGGGTTGCCCAGCAGTTAAGCACCGGACTACTGACCAAGGCAATACAAACCCACCCAGAAGTGACACAGAGGTAAGGCCTGGCAGTCTACTATGAAAAGGTCACATACATTGAAAACCCTATTGTTTTAGTCAGCTAGTGCTGCTCTAACAGAAATACCACAGAGTGGATGGCTTTAACAAAGGAAGGCTTATTCTTACACAGTCCAGTAAGCTATAAGTCCAAATTCAGGATGTCTGCTCCAGGGGAAAGCTTTCTCCCTAGTGGGCTTTGGAGGAAGGTCCGGCACTGCATCAGTCTTTGTCCAGGGAGCATCTTGGCACAGGAACCTCAGGTCTGAAGGATGCGCTCTTCTCTCGGTGCTGCTTTCTTGGTGGTGTGAGGTTCCCAATTCTCTGCCTGCTTCCCTTTCCTTTTAGCTCTTCTAGGATGAAAGGATTAAGGGTGGGGCAAGCCATACTCCAGGGAAACTCCCTTTACAGTGGAGCAGGGAGGTGATCTTATAAAGGGATTTACAGCCCCACCCTAATACTTTAACATACAGCATAGGAAAACCACAAAACAGAGGACAGTCACAAGATACTGAGAAGCATGGCCCAGCCACATGGCTACACATATTTTGGGGGGGACACAATTCAATCCATGACACCTATGGAGCAATTCTGTTCTGCACACTAGGTAGCTACGAATTAGAGTCAACTCAGTGGCAGCTAACTACAATAATTATTCATTCTTAATTATATACAATTAATAATATAATATGACTATGCATTGTTACTATGCCTTTGCTTCCATTGCTGCTTAGATATTAATATTATACAGTTGTGCGCTGTATAACTTCCATTTGGGCAACTTCTGACAGCATATACATCCCTGGTCCAGCACACACCCTCCGGGGCGTGCCCTCAACCCAGGGGGAGCAAACCTACCCTAACTCCCCCACCTGCAGGAACAGGCACACCTGCTGTGGGGACGGTAGACGCTGATCCTGTTCCCCAGCAGGTCAGTAGGCATCTCAGAGTGGGCAGAGTGGCAGCACTAGGGCAGAGATTGCTCCTCTGCAGCTCAGCCACCACCAGAACCTCCTCGTCATGACCTTTGCAGGACTGAGGGGACCACGCGCTTCCACAACATCCAAATTAGTGACGTCCTCAATCACAGAACTGTCCTGGACATGAAGGGATGCATGACTATACTTACTTCCATCTGCCTCCTTTACCTTTCTTTGTCTTTCTACTTGTCTTTCAATTTCCGGCAATGTTTTCTGTGTTTCCTGGAAATAGCACTTATGTTAGGTTTTGCTTTTTTTGGCCAAGCATGAGTCTGTGTCTTTAGGCCAAACTCACAGCTGTCAATCAATTCCAACTCTTAATGACTCTACAGGATAGAACGAAACTGGCCCATAGGATTCCCAAAGCTTTAAGTCTTTAAGGAAGTAGACTAGCACATCTTTCTCCCTCAGAGGGGCTGACCTGACAGGTTCCAACTGCTGACATTTCTGTTAGCAGCCAAGTTCTTGCCTTACCACTGCAGCACCAGGGCTGCTCTTACGTTTAAACAGGGTCCTAGAATCCAGTCTCATTGACCAGAGATTCTGATCATTCTTGATGTGTAATCTTCTCAGATAATCTTTGGTTTTCTGCTTATAAAATCTCCTGATTATTTCCTAAAGCTTTTCTTTTGCCATATTGACTGCTTTATTTGCTCTTAAGTTCTTCAGCGCTATGCAAAGAATAGATGGGGTCTTGTTAAAAAAGATTCTACTACTGATTCCTGTTAGGTTTTTCAAAAATCACTCTTTAACATGTATTTCTCAATTTGACAGAAGTAAAAGCATATCTTTTGAATCTTCATATTTAAAGAACATAATTTAGGGTTCTTTAAGCCTCTTCAATCTAATTAACCCTTGTCAAACTCTTCCAGGATTTTTCTCTTCAATCTAATTAAACTTTGTAAAATTAATCCAGGATTTTTGTGTAAATTTCTTTAAATTAATCTTAAATCTTTAAATGAATCTTTAGTCTTTTAAATTAATAATTTCTTTCAGAAGTAATTGTTCCAGAGTTATGATAGGCAGTTTATTTTTCATACATATTACTTTTTTCATGATGAAAAATTCATATGCTCATGACTTAAACACCACAAAAGTTTTACAGTAAGAACTTGGTCTTCCTTTTATTCTAGACCTCATCCTAATCTCCAGAAATAAATGCCATCAAAAGTTTTTTTGTATCTCCTTAAAGGAATTTTTCATTCATTTACATATACCGTATTGAAATGGACTCCATCTATACACAGTGAATGTAAGGATTACCTCATAAAATGTTCCAGTAAGTTTCAAGGGTTATTATTCAGTTGTTTCTTTTAACCTCAATACAATTAAAATGGAAGTAAAATTTAAAACACACATTAAAAATTCTCGTATGTTTCATATTTTAAAAACACTTCTGTGTAAACTTGTAGGTCAGACAATAAATCATAATAAAGGTTTTTTGTTGTTGTTATTTTCACCTTTTCACCAATCTACTACACAAAATTGACCTATCAGATTTGTAAGATGCAGGGAAAATAGTTATGTAGAGAAAAATTTATAGCCCTAAGTGTTTATATGAGAAAAGAAGAGTGATCATTAATGAGCTAAGTGTCCAACTTAAGAGTAAGAATAGAAATAACTGAAGTAGAAAAAAAAGATACAATGCATAAGATGAAGACAAATATTAATTCTTTAAGAAGACTTTAAAAGTTAGTACACTCTGCTGTGATTGATCAAGAAAAATACAGGGAACATATAATTAAGCAATATTAAAACTGAAAAAAAGAATGTACTATTCACTGGAAACTGATATTATGGTAACTCTAGAAAGAATGTATGTCAATGAACTTGATAATTTAGCTCCCCTAAGCAAATTCCTAAAAATCTAGGAATTACTAAAACTGACGCAAAAAATAGAATAGTCCTGTGGCTACTAAAGTAACTGTATCAGTAATTAATAAAATTCCTACAGAATAAACACTGGATCTACATGGCTCTACATGCTAGTTCTACAAAACATTCTAGGAATAGATCACTTTGGAATTATGCAACTTTTGTGTACCAGTATGATTTCTGCCAGGCCAGTATAACGGGGACACCAAAACTGGATGAGAATGGTGTGAGTACAGAAACTTAGAGGGAAATCGTATTAGGAATCCTGGATATACACAGCATGAGCAACTCTTGGAAACATTAATGTTGGGTGAAAAAAGCAGATTGCAGAAGATAGCATCTAGCAAGTCATTTTTAGACAGTTTTGGGGGAAAATAAGCCCTAAAGAAGACATTCTTCAGAGATATATGTAAAATCTGTGAGGAAAAAAAGAATGGGGAAACGGACAATAAGGATTGCTGCTAAACAGACTGTTTTGTAACCTCAATAAAATTTAAAATAGAGGTAAATAAAAAATAAACTGGAAAAAAGTAAGCAAAAAATCAAGGATAGGAGTTTCCTTCTTGGGGGCGGTAAGTATTATGGAAATAGCTCACAGGTAAATACAATTTTATTGGTCATTTGGTTTATATATATTCTTGTCTTTCTCAAATATTACTTATGAGATTTGTCAGTTAAGTCCGAGAACTTAGTTGTTCTAAGTGCTACATAACTTCACTGCTGAGTATCACTACAATCACCGTCAAAGCACTCCTCTTGGGAAGCTATGCACCAGTCCCAGTGCCTAGTCCACTCTTCAAAGCGATTTTGGAACTTTTTCTTGAATGCCCATTGCTCATGATGACATGGTGGCAAGCTTGTGAACTTAATTACAGAGTTGTCTGTGATGGGGTTTTTAGCCAGTAAACAGGTATGTATATTGGAACACCCTACCTACTCACCTGATCTGGTCCCTAATGACTTTTTTTATACCCAGAGATAAAGGAAATATTGAAAGGAAGACATTTTGATGGCATTCAGGACATCAGGGTAATATAAGAGCTCTGATATCCATTCCAGAAAAAGAATTCCAAAATTGCTTTGAAGGATGGACTAAGCACTGGCATAAGTGCACAGCTTCCCAAAGCGAGTACTTCGAAGTTCACTGTAGTAATATTCAGCAATAAGGTATATAGCACTTTTTCTAGGATGAGTTTATGAACTTAATTGGCAGTCCTCATAATTTTGTTTGCATGTGCGTGTGCCGTGCACACACACACACACACACACACACAAGCCATTTCCACTTTGTTCTGGAGAGGCATGTTGTGAAGTCTAACTTTGTTCTGTCACAGGTAGTGGTGGTGGTAGAGGAGTTGCTCAGGGGGCTGTGGGATTTTTCTTTATCTTCATACCTTAAAACTACTGCCAGGAGTGTCTAGATGTAACAAGTATGTCTTTAGCGGCCATTCTAGCACCTTGGTTTGCCATCATTTTCTGTGACCCTGCAGCCCAGCTAAAAAACATGAATACATCATATATTTTTGCCCAAGGCCCAAGGATACGAGATTTATCCCTTTCTAAGGGGGCCTCAGTGCATGTATTTTTCATTTTCAGAAGGGAAAACATACTTGTTTCTAGAGAAAAAATTCAAATTAACTTATAGTAACATGTTTCCATTTCCCCCCCTTCTTTTGGTCTACTAAGCGTGACCCCTACTCTGGAAGAAGTCATTGCCTGGGCCCATTCCTTTGACAAGTTAATGATCACTCCAGCAGGAAGAAATGCTTTCCGTGAGTTCCTTCGGACAGAATTCAGTGAAGAAAATATGCTTTTCTGGATGGCCTGTGAAGAATTGAAAAAAGAAGCTAATAAAAACATGATTGAAGAGAAAGCAAGGATAATATATGAAAACTACATCTCTATTCTTTCTCCTAAAGAGGTGTGTGACCACTCAAAAATTTTCTCCAAGGGAGCTATTTGGCAATACTAAGCCCTTGGGTGTCTGGCTGTGTTTACCCTGCACAATTACAGTTATTGCAAAATACAGAGAATTATTCCATTCATCATTTATAGTAGATTTTTGACCAAGGACTTACAGATGGTCTCCAAATACGACCTAAAACTGATGAAAGATTTTGTGCATGTTTTTGGAAAAAGTATCCACAGCATTCATCAGATTCTTAAGAAGGAAGAGTATACACATTCTACTGCCAACATTTGTCTAATGAGTTACACTGACAAGGCATTTCTGTAAATAAAATTATCATTTTATTCTGGGAGAAATATTTTTTAATAATATTTTATTATGTTTTGGTGACAGTTTACACAGCAGATTAGGTTCCCATCTGACCATTTCTATACAAGTTGTTCGGTGACAGTTATGTTTTCTCAATGAATCAACGTTTTGCTTAATTGTGTTCTGGCTGTTCTGTTTCCAGTGCTCTAGTTTCTCTCCCTTCTTATCTTCTTTTTGCCCTAGAGTAATTGTTGATCTTTTGATCTCATACAGGTGTTTTTTTTAACGGAGCACCACACTCATGGGTAATATCCTTTATTTTGTGAGCTAATCTGTTATTTCGCTAAAAGGTGACCTCAGGTGATATTTTTGCTTCAAGTTTTAAAGACTATCTGAGGGCCTTAGTCTCAGGGAGTCCTCTAATCTCAACTGCTCCTGTAAATCTGGACTTTTTAAAGATTGGACATTACATCCACGTTTTTCTCCCATTCTGTCAGGATCCATCTGTTGTAGCCATCATCAGAACAGTCAGTTGTGGTAGACAGGCACCAGAGCAAAAGATCTTTACAGGTAATTTTACTTTATATTGTAAGATCATCACTTACTATGATACTGAGGCTAAAAAGGTTTTCCTTCGAGTGTTGTTTTTTATATCAGAGACTTTATTAGATGAGTAAAACTAGGCAAGTCTCAACCTTTCAGATCTTTACTGTTCAAATCTAAAATCTAGGATGTTAGGTTGATTTCAAAAGTAAGTGCCATGTAGCTCTGATCATAAAATCTCCCATTCACCTACTTCCTACTCTATGAGAATATAAAGTGAACAGGATCGCTCTTCTCCTGTCACGCAGCTCACCCAGAAGTAGCTGAGTAGAGGTGGTGATGAGTGTAGAACACAGAAGTGAGTCATCAGCATTGTGATGGAGACAAGATATAGAAGAGGTTGCTGGGGTAGGCTATCAAGGGGCCAAGGGTAATGACAAGGAAGTCACCGGGAGCACAATGGGATGAGGACATCCCAGAAGACAGGACTAGATGGGACAAGGGTAAAGGTATAGAATAAATGTACAATTAAAGTGTAGATAGTTGGGCAGGTGTGAAGTACAAGGTATTTCCTAACTCCTAGGGCTGGTGGCAGGCCAAGAAGGATAGCTGAGAAAAGCTAAAAGGAATGAGGATACCTGAGGCATGGAGGCCCTGTTGAGGTTTTCTCATCTTGTCCTGGAAGCTGTTGGATTTTAGCCTGGTAATGTGATCAAATTTGGATTTTTCCAAAGACCGTATGGCTGCCTACTATTAGAAGAACAAGATCCAAGGCAGAGGGCAGTGAAAGGATGAAGGCCAAACTACGCTAGTACAGAGAAATGAGATAGGGTTTGATTTGGTGTAAAATCCCCGAGTTTGAAATGACACTTAACTGCTTGGATCCAGTAGTGGAGAATTCACTGGAATCAGGCTTACAGGAAGAGGCACTCAGAAGAGTTTAGTTTTGCTTATTTAGGTTTAAATTGTTAAGTAGGATAGAGTCCGCTGACAGATTATGAATACGGACCTCAAAAAGTTGCTTCCAGTAACCTATGCATCCTGGATAATAAAAGGCAAAGGCATTCCTGTGCTTCAGTAAAAGGCTGGCGTAAACAGTGAAACCTATAAGAGCTGAAACTCAGTGGGACTGCCTTGTTACTTTCTGAGTCTTGCAAGTCTTCTGTCTTTGACAAGGTAGTCCTTACCCCTTTTCTGTCATTCATTTCATTGGAAAACATTTGAATTTTCCTTCTCTGACAGGTTTCTGATTTACACAGTTCCAGACTTTCTCAAGTCTTGCTGTATTTTTATTTTGTCATGATTCTCCCTTTTTTAAGGCAAGACTTTTAGCAGGTGTTTTTTAAAGTATTATATAGCAAAAAAAAAAAAAAAAGGCTTAGCATATTTATGAAAGCAAAGGTGATATAAAAAGATGAACACTTCCACCCAAACACAAGCATTTTTTACTTGACATACAAAAGCTTGACAAAAATTAAGGGCATGGATTTTGGTGTCAGATCAGCTAGGGTTTGAATCCCAGTTCTGTCACTTAATAGCAGTATAACCCTGGGCATATTTTTTAACCTCTCTCTAGCCTTTCAGTTAGCAGTGAGCACATTTACCTAGGTACGTCTTCCAGGAATTCCACCAACATCCATAAGCCTCACAGATTCTTTTTTAAGCTCCTGATCTCAACATGGTTAGAAGTCATCTTTGATTTCACCGCAGAATGTGCCCCTTTGTGTACAACTTTGATTTGAAATGGTGAATAACCATTTGGTGCCTGGTACAAATGGTTAATGTGCTTGACTTCACTAACCAGCAGGTTGGAGGTTCAAGTCCATCCGGAGGTGCCTTGGAAGAAAGACCTGGGGATCTACTTAGGAAAGTAGATCTACATAGCAAAAATCAACCATTGAAAACCCTATGGAGCAGGTTCTACTGTGACACATATGAGGTTACCAAGAGTCACAGTTGACTTAATGGCACCTGGTTCTGCAGTAACTAACCCATTGCCATCAAGTGGATTCTAACTCACAGCAGCTTTTAGGAAAGAGGAGAACTACACCATGGGTTTTCCATAGCTATAACCTGTTATGGAAACAGACTGCTACATCTTCTACAGAGTAGCTAGTGAATTTGAGCCTCTGATCTTTTGGTTTGCAGCCTAGTGCTTAATCACTGAGCCACCAAGGTTCTTTCTGCAGTAACACATCCTTTCTCTTCCCAGAGCAGGCACTTTCTTTGTGGAGGGCTTCCTGTTTGTGCAGGATCCGTGTTAATAAGCACTGCATCTTTACACCCAATAGCTTTCTGTAGAGGATCTTGAGTGGTGAGTGCCACCACAGGAATAAGTCAGGGGCAAGGAGAAACAGAGCAGGATCATTTACCTCTGTCTGTAGGAGGCTTCCTAAGAGAATGATATCTAAGTGAAGACTTGAAAGAGGAGCAAACACAGCCAGGCCAGGGAAAAACCAAAAAAACAACCAAACCTGTTGCAGTCAAGTTGATTCCAACTCACAGCAACCCTGTAGGACAGAATGGATCTACCCCATAAAGTTTCCAAGGAGTGCCTGGTGGATTCGAACTTCCAATCTTTTGGCTATCAACCACAGCACTTAACCACTACCGCACGAGAGTTCCCAGGCTGAGGAGAAGGAAAGGTTATTCTGGACATGAAACAGAGAAAAGACTGTGTTAACCTCTTCACCCTTTAAATTCTAGGTGGTTCAGAACAGCTAACGTGTGGAGCAGAAAAGTCGACCTGGGGAGTTCATGGCAGCAAGTCATAATGAGTGCTCTAAGGCCTAGCATGTCAGTACTACGTTTGCATTTTAAGGCCAGGGACTGATGGTTAGGACATGGTCTGGAGAGGCATTGTGCTGGCCAGGGGAGAGCAGGTGAGGGGCTGCTGCCCAAAGCCAGCAAGAAAGGACCAGGGAGTTTGATGAAAGAAAAGTACACTGATTCAGGTGTTGAAATGGTTGACTCACCGGGGCTTTGTGACTGAAGGTAGAGCCAGAGAGGAAACAGAGGGTGAGCAGGACTCCAAACTGGGTGAGAATGAAGAGCTCCATTCTTCACTGACCTGTATGTACCAAGAAGAGATCTGGAGATGCCAGAGATTAGTTTTAGATGTGTTGAGGGGCTTTCCAGAAAGAAGGTAGATATAAGCTTTGCAAAAGATTGCTGAAGTCAGTATTTAAATTTATGATTTAGCTGCTCATGTTTTCAATATCTATAGTAAGCAATCACATAGTCATTGCAAAGCATGCCCAGTGGTACAGAGCTGTTCCAGCTAAGGGGCTTTACGGGAGAGAAGAGAGTGCCAGTTCATCATCATAGCTCCAGCTTGTAACCCTACTTGTCAGCTGTCCCAAAGGCAGTGTCTGAGCCCTGGTATACGAGACAGTCTTATCTAGCATGAGCAAAAGACCAGACTAGTATTAGCAAACATCTACTACAGGCTCACTGGGTTCACGCACTGTAAATAAGTTCTCATTATACCCTCATAAGAAATCTAGTTGGCCCTATCATTCCCACTTTACAGAGGAGTTAATGATAGCACAGAGTTTACCTTGCCTGCTGCCTCACAACAAATTATTGACTGAACTGGAATTTAAACAGAAGCATCTGACTACAAATAACTCACTGCCATCAAGTCAGTGCTGATTCACAGTGACTCCCTTTGAGTCACAGCAGACCTGTGCTTCATAGATTTTTCAAGTGGCTGATTCCTTTTTCCTTTCTGGGTAGACTCTTCTAACCCTTTTGTTAGTACCCAAACACCAGGGGCTCCCATCTGACTACAAGGCTCATGGTTTTAACCCTTCCACAGTGCTTCTGAGCCAACTCCCAGTTTACTGAGGCACTCTATCCTGACAGAGGGCCTGGCATTGACTCCCTGAAACTGTTTCTAGTTGGGCTGAAGCTTTAGGGTGTTCGGGTGTTATTAGGAAATTAACAAGGGGTCAGTCTTTGCATCTTCTAGTGACCCTATAGGACAGTGAGTCGAACTGTGCCATAGGGTTTGCTAGACTGTAAATATTCATGAGAGTAGATCCCCAGGTCTTCTCTACCACAGAGCGGCTGGTGGGTTTCAACTGTCCACCTTTCACTTAGCAGCCAAGCTCTTAACCATTTTGCCATCAGGGCTCCTGTGTGGGAACTAACTCAACAGCACCCAAGTCTGTGGATGCTTCCTCTTTCTTCAAATACAGTACAGTCATTCAAAGGAGATTTTCTGAAGTCTAGGCCTCAAAGTGTGATGCAATTAGCATCACCTAGAACTTGTCAGAAATAGAAATTATCAAGACCATGGAAACCCCGGTGGTGTAGTGGGTTAAGTGCTACTTCTGCTAACCAAAAGGTGGGCAGTTCAAATCAGCCAGGCGCTCCTTGAAAACACTATAGGGCAGTTCTGTCCTATAGGCTTACTATGAGTCAGAACCAACTCGAAGGTAGTGAGTTTGGTTTGTTTTTTTGGGTGGCATAGTGGTTAAGTGCTATGGCTGCTAACCAAAAAGTCTGTAGTTCAGATCTACCAGGCTTCCCTTGGAAACTCTGTGGGGCCGTTCTACACTGTCCTATAGGGTTGCCATGAGTTGTAATCAACTTGACAGCAATGAGTTTGGTTTGGTTTTTCAACCCACTCCTAGGAACCCTGGTTACTTAGTGGTTAAGACCTTCAGCTACTAACCAAGAAGTCAGCATTTCAAACCTAGCAGCCATTCAAATCCAAGAACCACTCTTTGGAAATTCTATGGGGCAGTTCTGCTCTTGCGTGTAGGGCCACAGTGAGTCTGAACTGACTCAATGACCACTAACAGCAACAACAAGGAGTCTTGGTGACTCAGTAATTAAGTGCTCAGCTGCTAACCCGAAGATTGGTCAGTAGTTCAAACTCACCAGCAGCTCACAGGAAGAAAGGTGTGCTGGTCTGCCCCAGTAAAGACAGCCTGGAAAACCATATGGGAGCAGTTTTACTATGTCATACAGGGTCACTAAGAGTTAGAATCAACTTGACGGCAGTGTGTTTAGGTTTGTTTGGGGTTTTTCTGTACCCACACCTGCTGAATCCGACCTCTGGGATGGACACAGCAGTTTGTGTTTAACAAGTGCTGCAGGGGCTTCTGACAGTGTGACAGCCCCTGTTGGCTATGTTTTCAGTTTCTCTTTCTGTAGTTTGGATTTATGGATGACCTTTGTTGGTTAGAGATTTTTGAAACACAGAACCATGGGACTTAGGGATGATTTACTAAAGGGGAATATCTAACACTAGTGTTATTTTTTTCTAACTACAGGTCAGCTTAGACTCCCGAGTAAGAGAAGTCATCAACAGAAACATGTTGGAACCATCCCAGCACATATTTGATGATGCACAACTTCAGATTTATACCCTGATGCACAGAGACTCGTACCCCCGGTTTATGAACTCTGCTGTCTATAAGGACTTGCTCCGGTCCTTAGCTGAAAAATCCACTGAGGCGTAGGATTCTTCATATTTATTATGAATAAAATATTAAAATAACCCACAGACTACATCTAGAACAGAGAATTTAGAGGCACTATCATCTCCTGGAGTGATTTTAATAACATAATTCCTTCCACAGAGGGCTGTGTATTATTCACAAAGTATATTGCAGCCAATTTAGGGATATTTTAGAGGAACAAATGAAATACGGCTGTTCTAGAAAGGTAGTATATTTAGATTCCCAGTCACAGCAGCATCTTCTCACCAGCAGAGGGCATGCTAGAAGACTCCATACTGCCTGGGTGTGTACACACTCTGGAACACACAGGAGCACTTTTGTGTTGCGTGAGTTCAATAACTGAATACTTCCCCCACAAGAAAAGTCATTCAGGGGTTTCTCTACTGCCATCCCTTCTTTCAGACTCCATTTTGAACACTTAACCAGTGTCACTACTGACCCGAATTCACGTTTTGTAGCGGTGTGACCAATACTTGTAAAAATGGCACTCCACTTCATCTTAGGATGTATTTATGCAGTTGAGCATGTGTACCCTTCCCTAGTTACGGGAAAGCAGTGTGCTCTGAAGTGGTCCAGCATCAAATGTTGGGTAAAAACAGCAGGCTCACAAAATTTTTTCTGTAAAAGTGACCATTATTTTAATATCAGAATTTGACAACAAAAAATAATTTATCAGTATACAATTTGGTTATATTTCTAACAAAGCTTTAAAATAGGCATATTTGCACTTTTATTATGGAAAAAATCTGGGCATTTTCACTCTCAAAAAAATGAATAAAGCACAATAGTTTTACCTCAGTCTTGATTTTTTTTCTTCATATATAAATATTTGAGATACATAAAGTTAAGGAAGTAAAGCTACATGCAAGATGTCTTTTAGCTTTCAGACTGTAATTCTGCCTTTGGTGAGTCCTTCCAAAGATAGATGTTGGCCTGTGTTTTCCTGACTATGCAAAGGCATTCAGCCATGTGGATTATGTCAGATTATGGATAGCATAATTTGTTAGGTAACTGGATAGCTGTTGTTGTCAGGTGACATGAAGTGGGTTTCAACTCAAACCGACCTCACATGCAACAGAAGGTAGCAGTGCCCAGTCCTGCACCATTCTCACAGTCACTGCTGTTTGAGCCCACTGTTGCAGCCCCTGTGCCAATTCATCTCATCGGAAGTATTCCCCTTTTTTTCCTGACTCTCTATCTTACCAAAAATCATGTCCTTCTCCAAGGATTGGTCTGAAGTACCTGAAACAAAGTCTCACCATTTTTACTTCAACGAATCACTCTGGTTGTGCTTCTTCCAAGACAGATTTGTTTGTTCTTCTGGCAGTCTGTAGGTACCAATTCTTTGATGGTCTTCCATATTCATTGTACAGATTCTATATGCACATGAGGCAACTGAAAATACTATGGCTTGGGTCAGGTTCACCTTAGTCCTCAAAAGTGACATCTTTGCTTTTCATCACTTGAATGAAGTCTTTGCAGCTGATATGCCCAATGTAATACATTGATTTCCTGATGGCTGCTTCCATGGGCATTGATTGTGGATCCAAGTAAAATGAAATCCTTGACAATTTCAATTTTTTCTGCTTATCCCAATTTTGCTTATTGGTCTAGTTGAGAGGATTTTTGTTTTCCTTATTTTGAGGTGTAATCCATACTGAAGGCTGTTGTCTTTAATTTTACCAGTAAGAATGTCAAGTCCTATTCCCTTTCAACAAGAAAGGTTGTACCACCTGCATATCATAGGTTGTTAATGAGTCTTCTTCCAATACGGATGCTGCATTTTTCACATTCTCCAGCAGATTTACTCAGCATACAGATTGATAAGTGTGGTGAATGGGTACAACCTTGATTCATACATTTTCTGATTTAAACTATGCAGAATCTCCTTGTTGTGTTAAAAAAAAACTTTGGCCTGTATAGGTTCTATGTAGATTCTGAATGATCACAGTTAAGTATTCAAAAATGCCAATATTTTCCAATGCTATCTATAATTTGTTATGATCCACATAGCTGAATGTCTTTGCATAGCCAATAAAACAAGTAAATATCTTTCTGTAATTCTCTGCTTTCAGCTGAGATTCATCTGACTTCAGCAGTGATACTCCTCATTGAACAGTTTCTTCCGAATCCCGCTTGAATTTCTGACAGTTCCCTGTTGATGTACTACTGCAAGTCTTTCTTAACTGCCTTCAGCATAATTTTATTTCCATATGGTACTAATGATATTGTTTGATAATTTGATAATCCACATTCTGATGGATCACCTTCCTTTGGAATGGCAGCTATATGGATCTCTTCCAGTCAGTTGACCAGGAGTTGTTTTCCAAATTTCTTTGCAGAGATGAGTGAGCACTCCCAATGCTGCATCCATTTGCTAAAATATCTCAGTTCACATTCCATCAATTCCTGGAATTTTGCTTTTCAGCAATACCTTCAGTGCTGCTTAGATTTCTTCCATCAGTTCTTGATCATATGCTACCTCCTAAAATGGTTGAACACGTGTCAGTTATTTTTGGTATAGTGACTGTGTATTCCCTCCAGATTCTTTTCATGCTTTTTGAATCACTGTTTTTTGTTCATGAAATCCTTCAATACTGCAACTTGAGGCTTAAAATTTTTCTCCAGTTCTCTCAGCTTGAAAAATGCTAAGTGTGTTATTCTCTTTTGGTTTTCTAACTCCAGGTCTTGGCACATTTCATTTATAATACTTTGCCTCTTGAGCTGGCCTTTGAAATCTTCAGCTCTTTTACTTCATCATTTTATTTTAGCTACTCTACGTCCACGAGCAAGTTTCAGAGTATTTTCTGACATCCACTTGTCCTTTTTTTTCTTTTGCTGTCTTCATGTATGTCCTTGACTTCATTCTAAAACTCCTTTGGTCTTCATTTATTAGTATTCTATGCTATTTTTGAGATGGCATCTAAATTCAGGTGGGATATGCTCAAAGTTGTACTTGGCTGTTACAGACTTGTTTTAATTTTCTACACCTTGCATTTGAATACAAGCAACTAATGGTCTGCTCTGCAGTTAGCTCCTGGCCTTGTTCTGACTGATGATAATGAGTTTCTCCATCATTTGTTCCCACAGATGTAGTTGATCTGATTCCAGTGTATTACGTCTGGTGAGGTACATGTGTAGTTACTGTTTGCACTGTTGGAAAAAGGTATTTGCAATGAAGTCACTGGTCTTACAAAATTCTATCATGCAATCTCTGGTATGGTTTCTGTCCCTAAGGCCATATTTTCCAACCACTGATCCTTGTTCATTTCCAGCTTTTGCAATCCAGTCACAAGTATCATGCATCTTAATTACATGTTTGATCAATTTCAGACTGCAGAGTTGTTAAAAATCTTCAGTATCTTTACCTTTGGTATTAGTGGCAGGTGAGTGGACTAGACTAATAACCATATTAACTGTATGTGTATGTATATTATCCTACCCCTAGGATTCTGTCTTTAGGTCTCACTATTTTTATCACAGGCAAATAAAATAACTTTATAATGAGAAGTGAAACTACTGATTTGTAGAACTGAAGAAACTCATCACTGTCGTAAATGAAAAAGACATCTAAAGTGAAATAAGAGTGAAAGATATCCAGAATCCAGAATGATTTGAAACAAAGGTTAGAAATTATGTTGTGAGGGGCCCACACCAGTATCAGGAGTTGGTGATAGGAATAGCCTCCAATCTTCCCTGCTGTCACACCTGTGAAGCTCAGCCAGCCACCTTTCTTAGTACTAACACAACAAAATAAATGTTGGTAAGAAGTTAGCCTTTATATAAGAAATTAGTGTTTATAAACTAAAATGATATATTGCATTATATAAGTTGAACAGTAAGGGTTTTTCTATTAAGTTACTGGCCTTGAACAAACCACCTGAGCGTTCTTTTCCTGGTATATGTGTGATAGAAATTTCAAGTTGTCCAATCTAGATAAGGAACCCAGGTAGTGCAGTGGATAAGAATTAATGGCTGCTAACCAAAAGGTCAACAGTTCAAATCATCCAGGCACTCCTTAGAAACCCTATGAGGCAGTTCTACTCTTTCCTACAGGATTGGTATGCACTGGAATCGACTCAATAGCAACAAGTTTTTTTAATCCAGCTGGCATCCACGGGTGGTGCAAACCATTAAACACCCGAGTACTGGCCGAAAGGTTGGGAGTTCAACTTCAACCTCCCTAATCTCAAAAGACGGGCCTGATGATAAGCTTCTGAAAGATCACCGTCCTGAAAACCCTGTGGTGTAACTCTGTTCTGCACACATGGGGTTACCATGAGTTGGAATCGACTTGCTGGTGACTAACAACAACCTAGATAAAGCACAACAATCAACAAATGGTTTTTTTTCTTCAGAATAATATCAGCTTCACTCAGTGGAAGATGAAATTGTGGCCTTGACATTATAGTCAACTAATGTGGATTAACTACCGCAGAGAACTATCTCAGAGAACAGTGGGAAGGCAAATAAATAATTAAAAGTCAAAAAATCATCAGCTATTTAACAATAAAGACTTTAATTGGGAGGGGCTTAATAAGCATTTGGAGCTGTGGCCCCTTCCTCTTAAAAGAGGTATTAGGACTGCCATTATAAAGAAAAACGAAACTGGACAAATCAACGAAACAACCCTCTGTGATGAACTAGCCTGATATTTGTGATCTCAAAGCTCATTCCAGATCTCATATACCTCTACAGATTAACTGGAAATTTTACTAGTGATCTCACAGGTTTTGATGCTCTGATATTAGTACTTTTATTTGCATATCAGTATACAATTACTTAACTCAAATATTCAAAACACATTTAAGAGTAAAACAAACTTTAGCACTGTTTGTAACAGAAACTTATTTCAAAATAGTTTAAGCACAAAGGAAATTTATTGGTTTTCTTAAGTTGTAACTCCAGAGCAGCAGGTGCTTCTGCATGGCTGGATCCAGACATTCAATGCTACTAAGGCCTCTTTCTTCACCTCAGCTTCTCTGAGCCTCATTATACAGAGTCTAAACTTAGAGGAAACAAACGGTGTCAGTCAGCCTCAGGCACAGCTCCTGATAATTTAACATTCCAGAATAGGGCTTTGTTTACATGTTAATCCCAGGGAAGCTATGTGTGGCGTAAAACACTATGAATGACAGCGCACCAAGGTCTATGGAGTACAGGTGACAGACAAAAGCTAGAGCTACACCATTGCACTGTAGTGGTCTCTTAGTTTTTTGTTGTTGTTGTTATCAGCTGTATTTTCAAAATGGCATTGTTATCCAAATAACTGGAATACACATTTTAAACAATATTTTAAGGCAAAAAAAAAAAACCTTTGGATTTCAAAGCAGTTGAGTCATCCAATCAGGGAAACACTTGGGCTAATTTAACCTGACTATATGCATATCACATATGAAAAACTGTTTCTATCTTTGCAGCCATGGCTATTAAGACAAAAACATTAGCTGTATTATGGCACCCAGGGAGTCATCAGTGGCAGTCACCTGTGCTTTCATTTGCCATCCACCGGTTGGAAAAACAAGTCAAAGAACATACACGTTGGTTCGCAGAGGGAGGAATCAATTGATAATAAAACTGTTGCATCATTTTGCAGAACTAAAGCACAGAAAGGGATCTACCAGGACTCTAGCTGATTACAATTCTTCCTTTAAAGTTGGGCATCTATCCTGGACACCGGGCGGTAAAAATGCAGAACAAAATTCAAATTCACAAAAAAAGACCAGACTTACTAGTCTGCAGAAACTGGAGAAACCCCAAGAGTATGCCCCCCTGGTACCCTTTTAACTTGGTACTGAAGTTACTCCTGAAGCTCACCCTTCAGCCAAAGTTTAGATAGGCTTATCAATCAAACAATAGCACACATAGCACAGCCATGCATCTAAGACTAAACAGGCACGTCAGTCCAAGAAGGCAGGAAGGGATGGGAAAACTGGATGAATGAAAATGGGAAACCCAAGGTCAGGAAGGGGAGAGCTGACACATCATGGAGGTGGAAATCCATGTCACAAGAAATATGTGTATTGTTTAATGAAAAACTAATTTGTAAAGTTTTGTCTAAAGAACAATAAAAAATAAAGTTAGGAGTCTAAAAATTATTGCCAACCAGGAGTTATCTACCCTACTCACACAGGTCTTCAGATAACTTCACGGAACATTCTTATCATCTCAGCTCCTTTACAACAAGAATGTAACACACTGACACAAACGTACTCAAGAAAAACTTCAACTATTTCAAGAGCACTTAGGTGATGTGGGTTCTGTTGAGGTGCTAGAGATTTCACCATGAACAAGTTTCCCGTAAAAATACATCAACAATATTTAAGTAAAAAAAAAAAAAAAAACAATTTTTAAGGTATAATTAATGGTTTTCTAATGTAGACAAGGTAATAAGATTTTTCCAATGTATTTTTCTTGTACTTTTGACTGACTTCAATCGACTGAAGTTTTTGCCATTGTAATGCTTCCATTTCTACCTAGCAGTGACTCTGTTCCATTTACTGCGAAGCAGTACCTTCAGTGTTTGTGCTTGAGTTATTTTTGAAACTGACAGAAACATGCTGCTTTCACAGTAATTCCATGTCAGTGAATATCTACATCACATTTCCCAGTAGATTATTCAATTCCTCTTCAATAGGTTATTTTCTACAGCAAAATACGGGAAAAGAGGATCATTGCTTAGTATTCTTTAAATACTAATTTTTTACAGTGTGGAGAAATTAGTTCCTTTATTTAGCCTTCTGCTTTATTCTTTGGAAAAACAGAGAAATTTTCTCCCTAAACCCTCAGGAGATAACTTGGGCCTAGTTTTCTACCCCACAGGGTTTGCTACTTGTTATCTAGGTTGACTCACATTTCCTAGGTAAGCTGAAAAAAACTTGCAGTTTCATACTTTTTGTCTGGCTCTGGGCTACAACTTGCACTGGTCTATTTTATGCACCTTGCAGGAATTGGTCAATATACTTACACAAATTGTTACTACAGGAAACTGTAGTCTGCGGCCTACCAAGAAGAATTAATCAGGAGGTAGGGACAAGACGGCAGAATAGTCTGACATTGCCTATGGTACCTCTTTAAAACAAAAACCTGAAAAGTGAATTGTCTTAGGCTGGGTTTTCTAGGGAAGCAAAACCAGTAACACGTGTAGGTATTAGGAAAGATTTATAATATATATATATATATAGACAGATAGATAGATACAAATATAGGAAACAGCTCACGTAATCACAGAAGCTGAATGTCCCAAGCTCTGGCACAAGCCTCACGTGTCCACGGAAGCTGAGGAACCCAAGGTCAGCAAGTCAGAGACCAGAGTTGCAGATCACCGGTTGTGTGGGTCAGTGGATCCCAAGCTGGCGGCGAGACGATGCAACAGAGGCTGGAGGTCGGTGGGTCCCAAGCTGGTGGCGAGGCGAAGTGACAGAGGCTGGAGAACCCAAGATCGGCAGGTCAGGGAGCAGGACTGAGCAGAGGCTGGCGAGCGCAGGATTGGCAGGTCAGGGAGCAGGACTCTCACGTGCCGACTGTAAGGACTGATGAGCCCAACAGCCGCTAGCTCAAGTCCCAGAACCAGACGCTGGAACAAGAGAGAGCAGCAGCTCCTGGTCACGTGAGCGATCAGCAGCTGTAGTCCAGGGTCACGAGATGAGAGCCGAGGGGCAGGAAGCCACCACAAACCCCGCCCTGCCACTTAATACAGCAGCCAAATAGGTAGTAGCCAAGTTGACATAATCCTGACCACCACATGAATCAATTATATATGACAATCTAGAAATGAGCATGGAAGGTAAAGGTAAAGAATCACAACGAAAAGCAGGGGTAGAGAGAGACAGTTCAGAAACAGTGAGCTACCACGTCTGACCCTGTGGGAACCAGCATCCTACAGGCTGGATCAGCTGACAAGCACAGTGATGCTCAGGACATGTTTTTTAACATTGGGTGAGACCAAGGAATGGAAGTTCTGCTGAACCCTCCAGAATCAGTGAGAAGTGGCACTCAGCCACCAAAAGATAAGTACATGTCTAACCTACTGCAACAATCAAAAAACACCCCCTTTGTAAAGATCTTCTCTTCCATTTGCCTGCCCCTTCCTTGCTCTGTACCAGGTCCATTCTAACTTCAGCAATTGCTATGTCCCCTGGGCTGAAAGTAGGACCACTCATATGCCCTGAGCTCTTCTCCTGACTTTGGAAAGGGAATAAATTAATGACAGGAAAAAAAAAAAGATTCTGCTACCTTCCCTAAACCAGAAATTCTGGGCTTGTACAGATCCTCTGCCTAGGCACAGACAAAAAGGCTTCACAGACTTTGAATGTCTTTCACCTCTGCACAGACTTGTGTCAGCCCATTTCAACAGCATAGGCCCTCATTAACACAGTACAATAGGATATATGCAAAAGCCTAAATTCAGCCGTATCAGTTACAAGGTGGAGTGGTAGGTTCATGATGTTTAATACCGTTCTGCCCACTAAAGTAGAGTCCTCTTCTATGACATCAAGGGCCTGAGGACTATTGCAACAGGTACAAGAATAAGTGGTGCCTTACAGTTAACAGTGTTGGGTGCCCATAGTCTGGCTGCTTAACCCACCTATCTATGCATTCAAGGGATTGTGGACAAGCTTTCCTCACAGGCACTCAGAGGCAGCCATTAGCCCCATCCTGCTTAGTGCATGACCCCTTATTGCAGCTAGAAACCTGGGTCTACTCCATCCCTGCCTGTCTAGAACTGAGAGAGTCTATACCGCATACTTGGTGACTGACCACCTAGACACTTGGGCTGAATCCATATCACTAAAGTAAATGGACTCCTGGGTTCACATACCTAGCAACAGCTATAACCACCTGGTGACAGGACACAAGAGCTTCAAATGTATTGATAACCAAACTAGCTCACACAAGCAGCAGCCTATTTGAGATTATCAAAACAAGAAGCTAGGACACAATAAGCAAAAACAGTCCATATCACATCACTAGAGGCAGACCATGATGGCTTCAGCAACACACAAAGAATCAAGAAATCTTTGGAAGGATTAGAACTTATCAGGATTACTAGAATTCAAACGGTTAATATACAGAGCTCTGAAAGACATCAGGAAGGAGTGGGCAAAATGCAAAACAAGCCAAGGAATACACATACAACGCAACAAAGGAACTTAATAAGATCATATAGGAGTTTAATGACAAATTTAACAGGCTGTAGGAGTCCAGAGAGAGAGTAAACAAAAATCGAAAAGATTAACAATAAAATTTCTCAATTAAATAACTAATCAGAAAATCATAGGATCAGAATTGAGGCAATGGAAGTCAGAATCAGACTGAAGATAAAGCTCTTGACACCCACATATTTGAGGAAGAATCAGACAAAAAAATTTTAAAAATGAGAAATACTAACAATTATGTGGGACTCTACCCAGAGAAATAATCTATGAATGATTGGTGTGTTAGAACAAGGGGAATCAACAGAACATACAAAGAGAGTTGTTTACGATTGTTGAGAGAAAATGCCTTTGATATCAACAAAGATGAGGATGAGAAAATATCTATCCAAAAAGCTCACCAAATCCCATACAAGTTAGATTCCAGAAGAAAGTCATCAAGACACTTTATAATCAAACATACTGAGATGAAACATAAAGAATTTTAAGAGCAGCTAGTGCTAAACAAAAAGTCATCTACAAAGGAGAGTCAGTAAGACATACGTTAAACTTAAAGAAACAAACTAGAACTCAAATGATGAAAAAATATATGTCAGGCAAACAATAATCAAAAAAAGAACAGTGGCAATATTAATCGCTTACAAAACAGACTTTAAAATTGATTGCAAAGGATAAGGGAGAACACTAGTTAAGGATTAAAGGATCAATATACCAGGAAGAGATAACCATAAACAACATTTACACATTCAGTGACAGGGCTCCAAATATATAGTACAAACTCTGACAGCATTGAAAAGATAAATAGTAGTAGACTATTAGTAGACTTACAGAAATAGTGGTAGACTTCTAGTAGTAGAAGATTTCAACACACCATTTTCAGTGAAGCATAGAACATCAAGAAAAAAAGCTCAATAAAGACACAGGAGCTCTAAATGCAACAATCAACCAACTTGATCTCATAGACATATACAGAACAGCAACAAAGTATATTTTCTTTCCCAATGCACATGGAACATTATTCAGAACGGACCACATATATATATTAGGCCATAAAGCAAGCCTTAACAGAATCTAAAGGACTGAAATATTACAAAACATCCTTTCTGACAAAGCCATAGAAGTAGAAATCCGTAACAGAAAGAGTGGGGGCGGGGGGCAGCAAACACATGGAAACCTAAAAACACCTTGTTCAAAACCTACTGGGTTATAGAAGAAATTAAGGCAGGAATACAGAAACGCACAGAATCAAGTGACTAGAAAACATATCCTATCAGAACCTTTAGGACATAGTAAAAGCAGTGCTCAGAGGTCAATTTATATCAATAAATGCACACATCCAAAAAGAAGTAAGGCCCAAATGAAACATTAACCCTAATACTCCAATAGAGAGTAGTAGAAGAAGCCTTCAAGCACCAGAAGAAAGCAAATAAAAATTACAGCAGAATTAAAAGAAATAGAGAATAGAAAAACAACTGAAAGAGTTAAGAAGACCAAAAGCTAGTCCTTTGAAAGGAGTAACAAAATCAATAAACCACTGGACAAGCTGACAAAAGGAAAACATGAGAGGAAGCAAATAACTCGAATGACAAATGAGATAGGTTATATCACAACAGGCAAAAAATTGCATGCTAACAAATCTCAAAACCTAGAGGAAATGGACAAATTTCTAGAAACATACTACCTACCAAAACTAATACAAGGATAGAAAAATAAACCTCTAACAAAAGAAGAGATTAGAAAGAAAATTTTTTAAATTCCCAACAAAAATAATCTCTAGCCCTGAATTCAGCATAACCCTGATATTAAAACCAGAGAAAGACAACACAGAAAATATTGCAGATCTACATCCCTTACAAACATAGATACAAAAATCCTCAACAAAATTCTAGCCAATAGGATTCTACATATAAAAAAAAATAATTCCCCATTACCCAGTGGGATTTATACCAGGTATGCAATGATGGTTCATTAGAAAAACAATCAGTGTAATTCATCACATAAATAAAACAAAACATAAGGACCACAAGAGCTTATCAATTGTTGCAGAAAAGGATTTGACAAAGTCCAACACTTAGCAGTGGTTAAAACTCTCAGCAAAATAGGAATAGAAGAAATATTTCTCAACACAATACATGATTTGTACAAGGCAAAGAGCCAACACCATCATTCTAAATGGAGAGAATCTGAAAGCATTCTCCTTGAGAATAGGAACCAAACAAGGATGCTTTTTATCATAATTCTTATTCAGTATCGTGCTGGAAGTCCCTGCCAGGGCAATTAAGCTAGAAAAAGAAATAAAGAGCACCCAAATTGGAAAGGAAGAAGTAAAAGTATCTCTATTTGCAGACAATATGATCTTATAGACAGAACACCTCAAAGAACCTAGAAGAAAGCTACTGGAACTAAAGAAAATTCAGCGAAGTATCAGGACACAAGATAAAAATACAAAAATCAGTTGGATTCCTCTAAAACAACAAATAGAACTTCAGTGACGAAATTACTAAATCAACGCCATTTACAAGAGCCCTCCAAAAGGTAAACTAATTGGGAATAAATCTAACCAGAGATGTAAAAGACCTATACAAAGAAAACTACAAGACACTACTTCAAGAAACTAACAGAGACATACATAAGTGGTAAAGGATGGAAAGGACAGGAAGACTTAACATTTCAAAAATTATACCTAACACAATCTACAGATATAATGTAATCCTGATACAAATTCCAATAGCATTTTTTAATGAGATGGAAAAACAAGCTACTAACACCACATGGAAAAAAGGAAGAGGCCCTGGATAAGTAAAGCATCACTGAAGACAAAGAACAAAGTGAAAGGCCTTACACTACCTGATTTTAAAACATACACTGCCACAGTAATCAAAATAACCTGGTTCTGGTACAACAGCAGGTAAATACACCAATGGAACAGATTTGAGAATCCAAACATATGTTAATGCATCCACCTATGAGTGACTGATATCTGACGAAGGCGCTAAGTCTGTTAAACAGAAAAAGACAGTTTCTTTAACAAATGGTGTAGCATAAAAAGAACTCTGGTGGTGTAGTGGCTAAGTGTTACAGCTGCTAACCAAAAGACTGGCAGTGCAAACCTGCCAGGTGCTCCTTGGAAACTCTATGGGGCAGTTCTACTCTGTCTACAGGGTTGCTATGAGTTGGAATTGACTTGACAGCAGTGGGTTTGGTTGGGGTTTTGGTGGCATAACTGGATATCCATCTGCAAAAAAAATGAAACAAGACTCATACCTGACACTATGCACAAAAATTAATTCAAAATGGATCAACCACCTGAATATAAAATCTAAAACAGTAAAGTTCATGGAAGAAAAAATAGGAACAATGCTCGGAGTCCTAATATACTGCACAAACAGAATACAAATCATAACTAACAATACACAAACACCAGAAGAAGAGATACTAAATAAATGGGAGCTCCTAGAAATCAAATACTCATACTCACCAAAACACATCACAAAAGGAATAAGATCAATAACAGACTAGGGAAAAAAATTTGACTATCACAAATCAGATCAGAGTTTACTTTCTAAATCTGTAAGATACTACAAAACCTCAGCAACAAAAAGACAAGTGACACAATTAAAAAATAGGCAACGGACATGCACACAAATCTTTATTGAAGCACTGTCCACAATAGCAAAAAGGTGGAATCAACCTAGGTGCCCATCAACAGACGAATGGATAAACAAACTATGGTACACATAGACAATGGAACACTGCAATGATAAAGAATTATGATTTTATGAAACATAACCTGGAATCAACTGGAAGACATTATGCTGAGTAAAATCAGTCAGCTGCAAGAGGACAAATATTGTGTGACAGCACTATTATAAGGACTTAAGAAAGGACTTATGCACAGAAGAAAAGATTCTTCGACAGCTCTAAGGGTAGGGAAGGAGGGAGGGGGTTGTTCATAGATTAGTAGATAGGAATTTAGTTAGGTGAAGGCAGTGACAGCACTCAACATAACTGAACTACACCATAAGCTAAAAGGTTTTCTAAATTCAACCCAACATTTCAAAGTACAGAGTAGTAGGGACAGGGGTCTGGGGACCATGTTTTCAGGGGACATTGAGGTCAACTGGCACAAGTAGTTTTTTACAAGAGTCTTCTGCACCCCATATTGGTGGAGTGGCACCTGCCTGGGGTATTAAAGGCCAGCAAGATGCCATCTGAGGAACATCAACTGGTCCCAATCCACCTGGAACAGATGAAAACCTAGAACATCAAAGACATGAGGAAAAACAAGCCCAGGAGACAGAAGGACCCATACCATAGGGAGACTACAGAACAACAAAAAACTAGATGGTGCCTAGCCACCAACAAGACAGCCCTGGCAAGGAACACAGTGTAGAGTACCTGATGTAGCATGGAAGATGCAGGTCTAGGACTCTTAATTAAAAGACCAGACATGACAGCCTGACAACCTTGAGAATCCCCTGAGAACATGGCCCCTGGACCTGGTGCTAACCCAGAGCTGACACCAGTACTGAAGCCCATACCTCAAAGAATGGGCTGGACTCATGGACACATAGTGATGTAGGCAGTGTGTGTACTTTATGACTTAATATATATATGAGGCTGTTCTACTGGTTTCTTCTTAGAAGGGGGAGGAGAGGGTGGAGAGGAGGGAACAAGTGTTGGTTGAATGGATACTGGAAATAAAGAGTGGAAAAGAAGAGTGTGCTGCCACAGGGTGAGGAAAGCAGATAGAGTTGCAGAGAGGTGAGTGCTCAGGGTTTTACATGGCAAATTGATATGGATTGTAAATTTTCACTTCATCACAATATTTTTTTTTTAATGTGCAAAGGAAATAAACAGGCACTTTAAAGAAGACATTCAGGCAGCTAACAGGTACACAAGGAAATGCTCACTATCATTAGCCACAAAAAAACAAACAGAAAAACTACTGTCAAGTCAATTTTGACTCATAGCTACCATTTAACACAGGGTGGAACTGCTCCATAGAGTTTCCAAGGAGTGCCTGGCAGATTCAAACTGCCCACCTTTTGGTTAGCAGACAGAGCACTTAACTACTACACCACCAGTATTTCCTCATTAGCCATAGAGAAATGCAAATCAAAACTATACAGAGATAGCATTTTACTCCACCAAGATGCTTCTGTAAAAAGCTAGAAGTAGAAGTACCACACGATTCAGCAATCCCACTCCTTGAAATACATCCTAGGGAAATAAGGGCTATTACATAAACAGAAAAATGCATATCCGTGTTCACTGTTGCATTGTTTACAACAGCAAAAAGATAGAACCAACTTAGCTTTTGATCAATAGATGACTGGATAAGCAAATATACAAAAAAAGCATAACACAGAATCTGTGAAACATCTCATCATGGATGAATATGGAAGGCATTGTGCTGAGTGAAATTAGTAGTAAAAGGATATTATATGAAACCACTATTATAAGAATTTTAAAAAGTTTCAAACACAGAAGAAAACATTCTTTGATAGTTACGAGGGTGAGGAGGGAGGAGACAGGTATTCTCTAACTAGAGAGTAGACACGAATTACCTTTGGTAAAGGGAATGACAACACATAGTACAAGGGAACTCAGCACAAGTGAACTAAACCAAAAGTTGAGAAGTTTCCCAAATACAACTGAACACTTACAGGGAAAGAGTAGCAGGGATGCGGGTCTAATGACCATGGTTTCAGGGGTCATCTAGGTCAACTGGCATGACAAAGTGTATTATGAAAATGTCCTTCATCCCACAATGGTGAGTGGTATGTAGAGTCTTAAAAGCTAGCAAACTAAGATACATCAATTGGTAGCAACACACATACAACAAAGAACAATGAGGAACATCAAAGACACAGGGAAAATATAAGACAAAGAGACAGAAAGAGCCACATAAACCAGAGACTACATCAGCACAAGATGAGCAGAACTAGATGGTACCCAGTTACCACTAATGAGCATTCTGACAGGGAACACAAGTCCCTGAAAGAGCACGAGGAAAGGAGTCTAGTCTAAATCTTTGTCTTATGAGTTGGTTTGGGAGTGTTTTAGTTGTGGACTAAAACAGAGTTCAGCTTCTGTGTCTTCCAGGGACTCCCCAGTCTGAAGACCATCAAGTGCAGCACTCACTGAAGAAAACCAATCAGGCTTCATAGTCTGCAGACTGGTTCCTGGAAGATACAGGCCCTGGACTGTCTTTTAGTGCAGAACTAAAACCACTCCCAAAACCAACTCTTAAGACAAAGATTAGACTACACTATAAGACATAAAATGATACCAGTGAAGAGCGTGTTTCTTGGCTGAAGTAGAAACTTGAAGTAAATTGGCAGTTCTTGACTGGAGGAGAGATGAGAAGGCAGAAGTGGTTAGGACCTGGTCAAATAGACATGGAAAATAAAGAGTAGAAAGAAGGAGTAGGCCATTACATTGTAGGGACAGCAATGAGGGTCACATTAAAATAGAAGTTTTTATATGACACACTGACTTGAATCATAAACTTTCGCTTAAGGCACAATTTAAATGAACAGCAACAACAAAAAAATTGATGGTGCTCAGTTACCACTAATGACTGCCTTGGCAAGGAACACATCCGAGGTCCTCACAGAGCAGGAGAAAAGTGGGGTGCAGCGCTCGAATTCTAGAAAAAAATGCCAGACTTAATGCTCCAGGGCCGCTATGAGTTGGACCTGACTCAGTGGCAGTGGGTTTTAATGACTGAGACAGGAGGACCCCGGAAAACACGTTCCTGGACTGTTAGCCCAGAACCAAAACCACTCCCAAAGCCAATTCTTCAGACAAGGACTAGACTGGACTGTAAGAAATAAAATGATACTTAAGAAGAGTGTGCTTCTTAGTTCAAGTAGACACATGACAGTAAATGGGTAGCTTCTATCTGGAGATGAGAAGAGAAGGCAGAAAGGGACAGGGGATAGCTGAATAAACTCAGGAAATCCAGGGCAGAAGAGAAGAGTGGACTGTCATAGGGAGAGCAACTTAGGGTCACATAATATTGTGTGTATAAATTTTTGTATGAGAAAGTAACTTGAACTATAAACTTTCACTTAAAGCACATACAGAAAAAATGGTATTGGAGCAATCAGCTGTGCTTTTGAGCAAAAAAAATAAGAATCAGTTCAGGACCCTGGTGGGAGGGTCACACCTTGAAATTGACCAGGAGTCTGCTTATATGTGCAGCCAATGGCACAGAGGTTGGCAAACAGAAAGAGAAGAAGCAGCAAACAGAAAAAAGCCAAGAAGAAAAAAGGCAGAGAAAGGAGGCAAAGAATCTCTTAAAAGAACTGCAACATGGATCAAGGGCTGAACACATTGAGGAGCCCAGAAGAGACCCTGTGTCACAGCCAGTGGCAACAGTCCCAGATGGGGCCCTTTGGCCTAGCTGTTGACAGTAGAAACCTAATGCCATGAATATACCCAAGAGTTGAACCAAACAGTAACACCGGCTACGAGCTAGGTCAATCAGTAGTGGATAGGCAGACAGCAGGAAGACGGAAGCAGGAGGTCTGCACAGCTGAGAGGGGATACGCATGGCGGGTAAAAGGGCCTGCTAGTTCGCACTGCTGAGAGAAGCTAAGAGCTATCCTGTACTAAAGAAGGGAGGGATGAGCTCTCCACTTTTGCAGCAGACGTCCAATCTTTGCCTACATGCTTCATGAACCTGACCCTGAGTTGTACCCTGTTGATCTTGATCCCAAGCTGTACCTGTTACTTCATTTGTAAACTATTTAACTGTAAGTATGGCCTAGGAGTTCTCTGTGGCTGTTGCAATGAGATATCTAACTCAGAAAAGAAGTGAAGTATGCCACAGAAGGGACAGCTGGTGTCAGAAATGGTAAAAATGCTGGAGACCTATGTCTGGCCACACCCTCATGGAATCAGCGGAATCAGCTCTGAGTCATTACCTTTCAAGAAGTTTGACAGGTTCCAATGCTACTGTCATTTCATAGACAGATAAATTCAATCAACCCCCCCAAATTATGCTTTGATCTTTAGGGACACTGCACACCTATAAAAATTATAGCCTGTTGTTTTAGTCAGCTAGGGCTGTTCTAACAGAAATACCACAGCATGGATGGCTTTAACCAAGGAAGGTTTACTCTTACATAGTCTGGTAGGCTGCAAGTCCATATTCAGGGTGTCTGCTCCAGCGGAAGGCTTTCCCCCTTGTTGGCTCTGGAGGCAAGTCCGGTATTGCATCAGTCCTTGTCCAGGGAGCATCTTAGTTCAGGAACCTCAGGTCTGAAGGATGCGCTCTTCTCCTGGTGCTACTTTCTTGATCATACGAGGTTCCCAATTCTCTCTCTGCTTCTCTGTCCTTTTATCTCTCATAGAATGAAAGGATTAAGGGTGGGGCAAGCTCTACTCTAGGGAAGCTCCTTTTACAGTGGAGCAGGCAGGTAATCCTATGAAGGGATTTATAGCCCCACCCTCATCCTTTAACATACATCATAGGAAAACCAGAAAATCAAGGACAGTCACAAGATACTGAGAATTACGGCCCAGCCACATGACTGCACATATTTTGGGGGGGACACAATTCAATCCATGACATATCACCCTTTGGCACCCCAAAAATCACATCACAGAAATGTGTAACACATTCATCTCATCATAGCAAAATCATGTCCATCCCACATGACAGAAGTCTTAAATCAGTTCCAAGTCCAAACTACAAAAACTCTTCTACATCTGTGAAATCTAGAAGGTAAGCTATTTGCTTCTAAAGGTACAGTGGCAGGACAGGCACAAGTTAGACATTCCATTACAAATGGGAGAAGTTGCAGGGAAAGAAGGCATTAACAGGCAACAGGCAAGTCAGCAAAATATTACATTATCCCTCAAAGCTTTGGAAATACTCTTACATTTTCTCAGACATTCTACACAATGGGCCCTGCCTTCCAGTCTGTAGGTATTGGCCACACTCTGGTTTCTGAGTGGAGAACCCAGCCCTGTGCTACAACTCTGCCTTCAAGGCCCACTTGGACAGAAACTCTGCCCCATCTGCTTTAGGAGCACCCTAAGCCCAACTGAGTGGCAATTCCACCCTTACAAACACAGGACACCATGGTTTCACCCTTTCAAACCCCCGAGGCCATGGCTATAACTTTTGAGACTGAGGCAGCTCAGCTTCTCACGCTGTTTGTCTCTTCAGCTTCAGGTTCCTATGGCCACATGACCTGGGCCTCAGACCCACATCTGCCGTGCCAGGCAAATGTTCCAAAGCTCTGTAGCTCCACTGATTTAAGTGCCTGGAGGCACCCCACTCTTGCTGGAAAGTGTCCTGCCCAAAGGCACCCAGCTCTTGCACTCTGTGGGTCAGCAAGGCCAGCTCCACTGATTTAAGTGCCCAGAGGCACCCTGTACCACGAGGAAAACTCTGTGCACAGGCACTCAGCTCTCTCGCTCCAGGGGTCGGCTCCAGCACTGCCTCTGGTTCTGCTGGTGCTGCTGCCGCTGCTGCTGCCACCACTCCTCTGTGGTTTCTCGCCATCTGCACCTTCATCCTTCCTTCTGAATCTTCTAGCCTTTTGCAGTTTATGGCTCCCACATTTTATGTATTTGCTAGAGGAGCACCCCACTCTCATGGTATCAAATTCTGTTTTAGTCAGCTAGGGCTGTTCTAACAGAAATACCACAGAATGGATGGCTTTAACAAAGGAAGGTTTATTCTTACACAGTCTGGTAGGCTGCAAGTCCATACTCAGGATGTCTGCTCCGAGGGAAAGCTTTCCCCTTGTCAGTTCAGGAGGCAAGTCTGTTATTGCATCAGTCTTTGTCCAGGGAGCATCTTGGTGCAGGAACCTCAGGGCTCAAGGACGTGCTCTTCTCCCGGTGCTGCTTTCTTGCTGGTACGATGTTCCCAATTCTCTGCCTGCTTCTCTGTCCTTTTCTGTCTCGTAGGATGAAAGGATTAAGGGTGGGGCAAGCCCTACTCCAGGGAAGCTCCCTTTACAGAGGAGCAGGGAGATGATCTTATAAAGGGATTTACAGCCCCACCCTAATCCTTTAACATACAGCATAGGAAAACCAGAAAATGGAGGACAGTCACAAGATACTGGGAATCATGGCCCAGCCACATGGCTGCACATGTTTTTGGGGGGACACAATTCAATCCATGACACCTGTTATGTCTGTCAATTCAAATAAACAATAGGTAAAGAAGACAGACACACATTTCACCAAAGAAGACATCCAAGCAACCAAAAGACACATGAGGAACAATTCACAACCATTAGCTATTAGAGAAATCCAAATCAAAACTACAATGAGATACCATCTCACCCCAAAGAGGTTGGCAATAATCCAAAAAATACAAAACAACAAATGCTGGAGAGGCTATGGAGAGATTGGCTCTACTACACCTCTGGTCAGAATGCAAAATGGTACATCTTTGGAAAGCAATTTGGCTTTCTTGAAAAGCTAGAAATAGCACTACGATATGATCCAGCAATCCCACTGCTTGGAATATATTCTACAGAAATAAAGGCAGGTCACACAGATACATGAACACAAATGTGTACTGAAGTACTGTCCACAACAGCAAAAAGATGGAATCAACCTAGGTGTCCATCAGCAGATGAATGGTTAAACAAACTATGGTACATATACACAATGGAACACTATGCTATGATAAAGAACAATGATGACTTTAGTAAGCATCTCATAACCCAGTTTTCACTAGAAGACGTTACACTGAGTGAAATCAGACAGCTGCAAAAAGACAAGTATTGTAAGAGACCTCTGCTAAGAGGACTTAAAATTGGACTTACATACAGAAGAAAAGACTCTGACAGCTACAAGGGTGTAGAGGGAGGGAGAGAGATGTTCATAGATTACATAAAAACAAAAGCAAACCCACTGCCATCGAGTCAGGTCCAGATAGTCAATAAAAATTTGGTTAGGTGAAGGGAGTGACAGCATGCAGTAGAGGGTAGATCAGCACAACTGGAAGACACCATAAACCAAAAGGGTTTCTAAATGCAACCCAACATTTCAAAGGACAGAGTAGCAGGGTCAGGGGTTTGGGACCATATTCTCAGGGGATACTGAGGTCAACTGACACAATTAGTCTTTTGCTAAGAGAGTCTTCTGCACCCCATATTGATGAGTGGAATCTGGGCTCTTAAAAGTTAGCAAGCTGCCATCTGAGGAACAGCAAATGGTCTCAACCCATCTGGAACAGATGACGACCAAGAACATCAAAGACATGAGGTAAAATGAGCCCAGGAGACAGAAGGACCCATATGAATGGGAGACTGCATCAGCATGAGACCAGAAGAACCAAATGGTGCCCAGGAACCACCAAAGGCAGCCATGATGGGGGACACAATGCAGAGTCCCTGACATAGCACAAGAAAAAGAGGTAGGCAATTCAAGAACCCCACTAAAGGACCAGAACCGATGATCCAACAGCCTGGAGGGTCCCCTGGGAACATGGCCCCTTGACTTGCTGCTGTCTCTGACCTGAAACTAGTACTGAGGTCAACTCTTCAGACAAGAATGGGCTGGACTCAGGGACACAGTGTAACCACATGGTGTGTGTACTTCATGGTTTTATATATTTATAGGAGGCTGCCTTACTGTTTTTTTCTAGATGGGAGAGGAGGTGGTAGAGAAGAGGGGACAGGAGTTTATTGAGAGGCTACTAGTAGGGTGAAAAGGAGGAGTGTGCTGTCACAGGGTGAAGAGAGCAGTTGGAATTGCAGATAGTCAGGCACGCAAAATTGATTTGAAATGTATACTTGCAGTTAATCATAATAAAATAAAATATTTAAAAAATTATAGCCTGTTACTTTTTTACTATCTTTGAATACTTCAAAACCTTTCAATCTATAAGATTTATACAGATTTAGATGTTAAAGTTTATATACAGATTTTAGAATTTTTTCATGGCTTAGCCAGACTTAGAAACTTTGCTCACAACAACTCACGTGAGCCAAAAAAAAAAAACCAAGATTGTTATTTTCTGCTTTCCCAGAATGATTCTTCATATTGCTACTACTTTTGTCTAACTGAATTAGTCCTGTATATTCATTTATCAGTTACTTTACCCTGCAAGTAAATATTATCAAAGGTTCTTCTTTATCTACTTTAAGATCAACTACTATTTTGTCACAGTAGACTTATTCATTTGAGTCTTTAACATTACATCAAGTGCACACAGAGCATGCAAAACAGGATTTATTCCCATGCTCTACTCTGAACCTCAACTCCATTCCCACCTATACTCCTCAACAAGTGCCTAAGAGAAACAAAAATAAAACCAATATGCTCTGCATTTACAGCTCAGTATTAAGTTTTACTTAAGTGAGATCAGACCTCAGTTAAGACTGTGCTTTAAAATATCTTAACTGTCTGGCAAAAACAGCAGCTTAGATAGATGCATCTTAACATTCTGTTACATTAAAAACTACAGAAACAAAGTGAAACAAATAATGGCCCTGAATCCCTGAACATCAAACAAAAGGCTGAAGAACTTGACTGAGCACCAACTGAAATGAGAATTAGAAAGAAATCAACAGGAATAGAGAAATTCTTAGAGTGCCTTGGTGATCCAGGCAGGCTGCCACAGCATAGACATTTTGAGACAGTAGCAAACAACATGCCCAGGTGAGGAGATATATCAAAATCAAAATAAAACAATATAGAAAGGACAAATACTGTATGAGACCTCTACAGTAAGATCTCAAAAACAGACTTGTGTATAGAAGAAAAGACTCTTTGACAGCTGCAAGGGAGGAGAGGGAGGGAGGGCGAGGTGGGGAGGGTTTAGTTTAGATAGTTGCTAGAAATCTGGTTGGGAGAAAGCAGTGATAGCGCACATTAGAAACAAGAACAACACTAAGTGGACTTCAGCATAACTTGAGTACTCCTTCCATCTTAACCCAATATTGCAAGGATAGAGTAGCTGGGGCAGGGGGCAGGGGACCATGCTCTTAGGCGAAATTGAGGCCAATTGGCACAACTAGCATTTTGCTAAGAGAGCTCTCTGCACCCCACATTGGTGAGTGGCGTCTGGGGTCTTAAAAGCTGTCAAGCTGCCATCCGAGGACACAGCAAATGGTCCCAACTCAGCAGGAATGGATGCTCACTGAGGACCAAAATGACATGCGGTAAAGACAACGTAGAAGACAGAGAGACTCACAAGAGTGGATGCCTTCACCGACTTGGGACTGGAAGAACCAGATGGTGCCTGGCCACCACCAGTGATAGCCACGATGGAGCTCACTAGGTTGAGTCTTACCGGCAACACAAGAATAAAAAGGGGTGCATCCTGAGATCTCCACTAAAAGACCTCAGTTGATGGTCCAGCGGTTTCAGAGTTCCCCCGAGAGCATGGCCCCTGGCCCTCATGCTGCCCTTTCCCATAAATTATAACAAAGGTCCACTCTTTGGAAAAGAATGGATTGGACTTGGGCAATGCAGAGTGACCATATATTGGATGCACTTTATGGTTCTATACATCTATAGGATATCATCCTGCTGACCTCTGGCTGGAGGAAGGAGATTGGGTGGAGAGGAGCGGAAAGAAGGCTGTTGGGAGGATGAGACATGTATGGAGCAGGGAGGAATAGTGTGCTGTCACTGGACAGGGAGAGCAGTGGAAGCTGCATATAGGTGGGCAGGTAAATTTATACGGGAATGTACATTTTCACTCAGTCATGTTAAATAAAAAAGAAAAAAAACAATATAGAAAAGATAAACACACAATCAATAAAGAAACATATAAACAAATAAAATAGAATGGTAATGGTTTGAAGACAGTAGCTAACTACAAATCCTACAAAGAAACATGACAAGATGGCTTAAGCAAACAACCAAAATAAAAAGGCAGAAAACCTTTCTGAGGAAGAATTGATAACGGAAATATCTAGCAAGGATTTAAAAAACTAGTATTAAGTCTCCTCAAAGTGATGAAGGGGAAAAAAAAAAGCCTAGAAGACAGCAGGAAAACAATACAAGTATGCAACAACAAACTCAATAAACAACAACTAGAAATTCAGAAGCTTAACAATAAAATGTCAGAGATTTAAAAACCACAGAAATAGAATTAAAACAACAGAAGAATCAGCAAAAACAGGACAAATTCCTTGTAATAATTTGTTTGACGAGCAAACAGAAAAAATACTGGGGGGGAGGAAAAACCCACAAGTCTAAGGGGGGCACCACCAATGGGGATAATACACTTAGGTAAGAAATTCCAAAAGAGAGAGAAAAAAAGAGTATAGAGAGAATTTGAAGAAAAAAATCATGGCAGAAAACTTCTCAAATATCACAAAAAATGAGAAGGTATCCATCCAGGAAGCTTAGCAAAGCCCAACCAGGATAGACCCTCAGAAATTCACAAAAACATACCACAATCAAACTTTCCAGAAACAAAGGGAGAATTTTGAGAGCAGCTAATGAAAAGCAAAACACCAAATGGAGATTCTATTAGACTATATACTGACTTCTTATTAGAAACCATGCAAGCAAGACAGCAATGGGATGAAACCTACAAAGCCCTGAAGTAAAATAACTGCCATTCAAGAATTACATACTCAGCAAAACTGCTTTTCAAAAATGAGGGTGAAATTAGAACATTTCCAATCAAGCAGAAATTAAGGGACTTTCTAACCACAAGATCAGCCATACAAGAAATATTAAAGGGAGACCTTCAGATACAAAAACTATATCAGACAACAACCTAAAACAAAGACACATGACAGTGTCACCCAGATACAAAGTCAGGTAAACACCTTACAAAAGAAAAACAATGTGACAAAATTGATTTAAGGGAACTATAAATATAAACATACAAATGATCACAACTTCAAAACAAAAGGAGGAGTGAATGGCATAGTTACAGATCCTTCATATGGAAAGGAAGTCAAGGCAATTTCAAGATATTACAGACTGGTTTAAGAAGATGATATACGTAAACTTCAGGGCAACCACATGGAAAATTAATAAATCATCTCATAAAAATGAGGGAAACAAAGATTCAGTAAACACAAAAACTGTGAAAAATAAAAGGAAAAAGAAATCCATATATAAAAAGAACTCAGTACAGATAGTAGAGAAACCATTAACACTGCACAAACACACACACATGTATATCTAAAACAAAATGAACGCAGTAAATTCTTACCAACTGATAATTACTGAATGTAAATGGATTAAATGCACCAGTCAAGATAAGATTACAAAACCATGACCCACCAATACATTGTTCACAAGAAATACAACTTAAACACAAAGACATAAATAGGTTAAAACTCAAGGATCAAGAAAAGAATACCAAGCAAACATTAACCAGAGAGACTGAGAACGACAGTGTATGACCAAGCAAGCTTTAATTAAAATCCATTATTTAAAACAGTAACAAAAAGATACTATATGATTAACGGGTCAATTGACTAAGAAAACACAACAATTATAAATATTTATGCACCCAATGCCCCCGCAATATGAAAAACTGACTTCTGTCCTGAATTGCAATGCTGTCAGTGATAGGATGATATCCATATACCTACTAGGAATGCCAGTTAACATGACTGCTACTCAAATTTACGCACCAACCACTAAGGCCAAAGATGAAGAAATCAAAGATTTTTACCAGCTTCTGCAGTCTAAAATTGATGGAACATGCAATTGGAAGCACTGATGATTAGTGGTGATTGGAATGCAAAGCTGGAAACAAAGAAGGATGGGTTGTTGGAAAATACAGCCTTCATGACAGAAATGATGCTAGAGATCACATAATAGAATTTTGCAAGACCAATGACTTGTTCATTGCAAATAATTTTTTCACCAATGTAAACAGCAACTATACACATGGTCCTAACCAGATGGAATACACAGGAATCAAATCAACTACATCTGTGGAAAAAGATGATGGAAAAGCTCCACATCAGCAGTCAAAAACAAGACCAGGTGCTGACTGGTACAGACCATCAATTGCTCATACGCAATTCAAACAGAAACTGAAGAAAATTAGAACAAGTCTACAAGAGCCAAAGTATAATCTTGAGTATATCCCACCTGAATTTAGAGACCATCTCAAAAACAGATTTGATGTGTTGATCACTAATGACCAAAGATCAGATGAATCGTGGAGTGACATCAAAGACAGGAGAAAGTGAAAGGTAATTAAAAAAGACAGGAAAGACCAAATTAGGTATCAGAAGAGATTCTGAAACTTGCTGTCAAACATCAAGCAGCTGAAACAAAAGGAAGGAATGATGACGCAAAGGAACAGAAAATTTCAAGTGACAGCCTGAGAAGACAAAATAAAGTATTATAATGACATGTGCAAAGAGCTGGAAATAGAAAATCAAAACAGAAGAAAATGTTCTGCCTTTCTCAAGCTGAAAAAATGAAGAAAAAATTCAAGCCTCAAGTTGCAATAGTGAAGGATTCTACAGGGAAAATATTAAACAACTCAGGAAGCATGAAAAGAAGATGGAAGGAATACACCGAGTCATTGTACCAGAAAGAACTTGTTGATGTTCAGCCGTTTGAAGAGGTAGCATATGGTCAGGAACTGACAGTGCTAAAGGAAGACGTCAAAGCTGCACTGAAGGCTCTAGCATAAAATATGGCTCCAAGAATTGATGGATTACCAACTGAGATATTCAACCAACAGAGGGAGTGCTGGAAGTGCTCACTCATCTATGGCAAGAAATTTGGAGGACAGATAACCTGGCCAACCAGCTGGAAAACACTCACATTTATGCCCTTTACAAAGAAAGGTGATCCAATCGAATGCAAAAATTACCAAACAATATCATTAACATCACACACAAGTAAAATTTTGCTCAAGATCATTCAAAAGCAATTGCAACAGTATATTGACAAGGAACTGACAGAAATTGAAGCTGGATTCAGAAGAGTACATGCAACCAGGCATATCATTGCCAATGTCAGGTGGAACTTGGCTGAAAGCAGAGAATACCAAAATGATGTTTACTTGTGTTTCATTGACTAGGTAAAGGCATTCAAACATGTGGATCATAACAAATTATGGCTAACATTGCAGAGAATGGAAATTACTGAACACTTAATTATGCTCTTAAGGAATCTATACATGGATTAAGAGGTAGCCGTGCAAACGGAACAAAGGGACACTTCATGGTTTAAAGTCCAGAAACGTGTGTCAGGATTGTATCCTTTCATCACATCTTTCTGATCTGTATGCTGAACAAATAATCAGACAAGCTGAACTATATGAAGAAGAACAAGGCATCAGGACTGGAAGAAGACTTATTAACAACCTGTATTAACCAGATACCAACACCTTACTTTCTGGAAGTGAAGAGGATTTGAAACACTTATTGATGAAGATCACCACAGTCTTCAATATGGATTGCACCTCAACATCAAGAAAACAAAAAAACCTCACAACTGGACCAGTAAGCAAGATTGTGATAAATGAAGAAAAGACTGAGGTTGTTGGGGATTTCATTTTACTAGTTTCCATATCAACGCCCATGGAAGCAGCGGTCAAGAAATCAAAAGATATTTTGCACTGGGGAAGTCTGCTGCAAAGGAAAACCTTAAGGTACTGAAAAGTAAAGATGTCACTTTGAAGACTAAGGTGCACCTGACCCAAGTCATGGTATTTTCAATTGGTCATATGCATGTGAAAGCCGGACAATGAACACAGAAGACAGAAGAAGAATTGAGGCCTTTGAATTCTGGTGTTGGAGAAGAATATTGAACATACGACAGACTGCCAAAAGAACAAACAGATCTGTCCTGGAAGAAGTATAACCAGAGTGCTCTTTGGAAGCAAAGATGGCAAGACTACATCTTACATAGTTTGGACATGTTGTCAGGAGAGATCAATCCCTGGTGAAGGACATCATGATTGGTACAGTGGAGGATCAGCGAAAAAGAGGAAGACCCTTGAAGAGATGGATTGACACAGTGACTGCAATGATAGACTTAAACATAAAAACAACTGTAGACATGGTGCAAGACCAGGCAGTGTTTTGTTCTGTTGTACGCAGGGTCACTATGAGTCAGAATCAACTCAATGGCACCTAACAACAACATAAACCTAATGCCAGAGCCCCAAAATTTATAAAACTAACAGAAATGAAACAAGTAGATTTACAGTAATACTAGCAGATTTTGACACACTGATTTTCACAATGGACAGAACTAGAAACAAAGTCAGTAAATATACAGAAAATCGCAGTAACACTATAAACAAACAGGAACTCACAGACATATACAGAACACACCATGTAACAACAGGACAACACACATCCTTCTGTAACACACATGGAACATTGTCCAGAATAGACCATATTTTATACTGCAAAGTAATACTCAGTAAATCTGAAAAGTCAAGAAATTATACAACACATCTTCTCTGACTATAATGGTATAAAAATAGAAATCAAGCACAGAAATACGGAAGATTAAATGCACGGAAACTGATACAGAAAAAAATACTGAGCAACAGAAGAAATCAAAAGTAAAACTTTAAAAATACTTACAATCAAACAACACTGAAAATACAATGTAACAAAACCATTGGGACACAGCAAAAGGAGTGCCCAGACAGAAATTTACAGCAGTGAATACATTTTTAAAAAGTCCAGTGTCAATAACTTAACCCACCAACTTGAACAAATAAAAAAGGGATGGCAAAAGAAGACCAAAACTACCAGAAGAAAGCATGTAATGAAGATGAGAGAAGATATCAAACAGAAAACAGGATAAAATCAACTAGACATTGGTTCTTTGAAAAGACCAATAAAACAGACAAACTTCTCCTAACAAAGGGAAAAATGAGAAGATGCAAATAACCAAAATGAAAGTGAAGGGATTACAACAGATCCAAATAAGATAAAGATCATAATATCAAGAAAAATTATACTCCAATAAATTTGAAATCCTTGACAAAATGGACAAATTTCCAGAAATACACTACCTACCTACACTAGCACAAATAGAGGTGAAAATCTAAAAAGACCCATAACAGAAGAAGAAATGGAAGATGTCATCAACTCCCAACCAAAAAAAAAAAACACCCTAGGACCAAGCAGCTTCACTGGAGAATTTTACCAAACATTGAGAAAATTGTTGACACCAACTGTAGTCTAACTCTTCCAAAACACAGAAAGAAAAAGAAGGACTACTGACTAACATCCTCTATGAAGCCAGCATCACCCTCATACTTAGCCAGATAAAAATACCACAAAATAAAGAAAATTATACACCAATATCCCTCATGAAAATAGATGTAAAATTCTGAACCAAATACTAGTAAACAGAATTTAACAATATATTAAGAAAATTATATATCGTGATCAAGTGGGATTCACATCAGATATACAAGTGTGGATCAATATTAAACACTCAATGTATTCACCACATAAATACAACCAAGTAAATAAATCACATGATCATCTCAATAGATGCAGAAAAGGCAGGTGATTTAAAATCAAACTCCTTTTCCTGATACAAACTTTCAGCCAAAAATGGAATAGAGGGTGTCACGGATTGAATTGTGTCCCCCCCCAAAAAATGTGGTAGCCATGTGGCTGGGCTACGTAACTCCCAGTATCTTGTGACTGTCCTCCATTTTGTAGTTTTCCTAAACTGTATGTTAAAGGATTAGGGTGGGGCTGTAAATCCCTTCATAGGATCACCTCCCTGCTCCACTGTAAAGGAGCTTCCCTGGAGTAGGGCTTGCCCCACCCTTAATCCTTTCATCCTATGAGACAGAAAAGGACAGAGAAGCAGGCAGAGAATTGGGAACATGAACCATCAAGAAAGCAGCACCGGGAGAAGAGCACGTCCTTCAGACCTGAGGTTCCTGCACAAAGATGCTCCCTGGACAAAGACTGACGCAACACCAGACTTGCCTCCTGAGTCGACAAGCAGAAAGCCCTACACTGGAGCAGACACCCTGAAAATGCACTTGCAGCCTACCAAACTATGTAAGAATACACTTTCCTTTATTAAAGCTATCCACTCTGTGGCATTTCTGTTAGAGCAGCCCTAGCTGACTAAAACAGAATTTGGTACCATGAGAGTGGGGTGCTGCTCTAGCAAACACCTAATATGTGGGAGCCATTTTGAAATGGCGAATGGATAGAAGATTCAGAAGGAAGGATGAAGGCGCAGATGGTGAGAAACAACAGAGGACTGGTGGCGGCAGAGAGAGCTGAGTGCCTGCGCACAGAGTTTTCCTCGCGGAACGGGTGCCTCTGGGCCCTTAAATCGGTGGAGCTGGCCTTGCTGACCCACAGTCTGCGAGAGCCTTCCAGCAAGAGTGGGGTGCCTCCAGGCACTTAAATCAGTGGAGCTACAGAGCTTTGGAACACTTGCCCTGGCAGGGCAGATGTGGGTCTGAGGCCCAGGCCATACGGCCATAGGAGGCTGAAGCTGAAGAGACAAACAGCGTGAGAAGCTAAGCTGCCTCAGTCTCAAAAGGTATGACCATGACCTCAGGGGTTTGAAAGGGTGGAACCATGGCATCCTGTGTTCGTAAGGGTGGAATTGTCACTCAGTTGGGTTTAGGGAGCACTTAAAGCCATTGGGACAGAGTTTCTGTCCAAGTGGGCCTTGAAGGCAGAGTTGTAGCACAAGGCTGGGTTCTCCACTCAGAATCCAGAGTGTGGCCAATACCTGAGTCTGGAGGGCAGGGTCATTGTATAGAATATCTCAGAAAATGTAAGAGTATTTTTAAACCTTGGAGGGCTAATGTAACGTGTTCTGCCGACTTGCCTGTTGCCTGTTAATGCCTTCTTTCCCTGCAATTTCTCCCATTTGTAATGGAATGTCCAACTTGTGCCTGTTCTGCCACTGTACCTTTAGAAGCAGACAGCTTACCTTCTAGGTTTCACAGGCATGTAAGAGTTGTGTATTTTGCACTTGAAACTGATTTACGACTTCTGTCATATGGTATGGACATGATTTTGCTATGATGAGATGAATGTGTTACATGTCTCCATGATGTAATTTTGGGGGGGGCCAAAGGGTGGGATGTCATGGATTGAATTGTGTCCCCCCCCAAAATATATGTAGCCATGTGGCTGGGCCATGATTCCCCAGTGACTCTCCTCTATTTTGTAGTTTTCCTAAACTGTATGTTAAAGGATTAGGGTGGGGCTGTAAATCCCTTCATAGGATCACCTCCCTGCTCCACTGTAAAGGGAGCTTCCCTGGAGTAGGGCTTGCCCCACCCTTAATCCTTTCATCCTATGAGACAGAAAAGGACAGAGAAGCAGGCACAGAATTGGGAACCTTGCACCATCAAGAAAGCAGCACCAGGAGAAGAGCGTGTCCTTCAGACCTGAGGTTCCTGTGCCAAGATGCTCCCTGGACAAAGACTGATGCAATACCGGACTTTCCTCCTGAGCCCACAAGGGGAAAGCCTTCCCCTGGAGTGGATACCTTGAATATGGACTTGCAGCCTACCAGACTATGTAAGAATAAATTTTCCTTTATTAAAGCCATCCACTCTGTGGCATTTCTGTTAGAGCAGCCCTAGCTGACTAAAACAGAGGGCAATGCCTCAACATCTTTAAGTGCATATATGCGAAACCAAAAGCCAACACCAGTCTCAATGGAGAAGAGACTGATAGTCCTCTTCTGGAGAGTGGGAACTAGACAAGGACATCTATTATTGCCATTCTTATTCAATATTATACTGTAAGCTATCAACAAAGCAGTAAGGCTAGAAATGGAAATAAAGGATATTCAAATTGGAAAGAAGTAAAACTATGTCTATTCGCAGCTGATGCAATCCTATACATAGAAGATCCCAGAGATTCCACAAGAAAGCTACTGTATCTAATAGAAAAACTCAGAAAAGTGACAGAGTACAAGATCAGTACATAAAACTTAGTTGGGTTCCTTCACACTAACAAGAATTATAAAAAAGAAATACTGAAAACAATAGCCCTTATAATAGGTCCCAAAACAATAAAATACCTACAAATAAACCTAACCAAACATAAAAGACCTATACAATGAAAACTATAAAACACTACTGTTAAGAAACTAAAAGATACCTACACAAATGGAAGAACTTCTGTGCTCAAGGACTGGAAGACAACACTGTATAAATTCCAACACTAAATTCAAATTCCAACAGCTTCACTGAAGTGGGAAAATCACCAACTTTATATGGAAAGGAAAGAGGCCCTGAATTGCCAAAAGTATTCAACTATAAAGTATGAGGCCTTGCATTTCCCAATCTCAAAACATGGTATACACACACACAAAATCCACTACCTTTGAGTCGATTCCAACTCATAACAACCCTATAGGTCAGAGTAGAACTGCTCCATAGAGTTTCTAAGGAATGCTGGTGGATTTGAAGAACCGCCCTCTTGGTCAGCAGACATAGCACTTAACTACTATGCCACCAGGACTTATAGTCACAATAATCAAAAGGGCCTGGTACTATTTGAATTATGAAAACATACACCAATGGAACCCAGAAATAAATCTGTCCATCTATGGACAGCTGATGTTCAACAAAGGGTCAAAGTCTGTGCAATGGAGAAAAAACAGTCTCTTTAACAAATGCGTGTAGCAAAACTGGATGGATATGCACTTGCAGAAAAATGAAACTGGATCCTTTACCTCATACCACACACAAAAACTCAAAATGGATCCAGTAGTTAAATGTTAACACTAAAATTACAAAGTTTCTGGAAAATAACACATCGCAAAATTATGCGCTCTAATTATTTTATTCATATATTATCAATTATCATACAAATGCATGAACAACAAAATTAGATAAGTGGGAACTCCTAAAAATTAAATATCTATGTTCATCAAAGACTTTACCAAAAGAATAAAAAGAGAATGTAAAACTCGGGGGAAAAAAAATCTTAGGAAATGAACTACCTGATAAGGACCTAATTCCTAAAATATATAGAAAACTCTAATAACTGAAAAATAAAAACAATCTAATTAAAAAATGGGCAAAGGACACGAATAGATACTTCACCAAAGAGAACATTCAAGTAGCCAATAAAATACATGAAAAGATGCTTACAATCATTAGTCAATAGAGGGATGCAAATGAAAAGTATAATGAGATACCATCTCACCTCTGTGAAACTGGCACTGATTTTTTTTTTATGAAAAAAGGAAAGCTCAACCACTACCAAAGACAGCTGTGAGGGGACACACGATGCTGAGTCCCTGTGGCAACACCAGAATAGAGAGGTGCACTACAAAAACTCTTAAGACCACAACTGATGGTCCGATGGCCTGGAAGATCCCCTGGGAGCATTGCTCCTCGACCTGCTGCTGTCCCTGATCAGAAAACACTACTGAAGTCAACCCTTTGGACAAAAATGGACTGGACTCGGATATAATGTAACCATGTGATGTGTGTACTTTATGGTTCTACGCATTTATAGACCGCTGTCCTACTGTTTTCTTTCTAGGTGGGAGAGAAGAGTGGAGAGGATGGGCCAGGAGCTTGTTAAGGGGATATGGCAAGTATAGAATGAAAAGGAGTGTGCTATCACCGGACACGGACAGCAAAAGAAGCTGCAGATAGGCAGGCATGCAAAATTAATTTGGATTGTATACTTTCACTTAAATCACAATTTAAAAAAAAAAGGAAAAGAACAAATGCTGATGAGGTTGAATAGAGATTAGAACACTTATCTGCTACTGGTGGGACTGTAAAATGATACAACTAGTATGAAAACAGCATGGAGCTTCTGCAAAAAGCTAGAAATAGAATTACCTTATGTTCTAGCAATCCCACTTTCAGGTATATACCCCAGAGGTCTAATAACAGTGACAGACATTGCATTATTCACAATAGCTACAAAGATGGAAACAATTCAAATGCCCATCAATGGATGAATGGGATAAACAAAATCTGGTACATACATACAATGGAATATTATACAACTATAAAGAATTTTTCAAGACACTTTACAACATGGATGAATCTGTAGGACAGTATGCTGAGTGAAATAATTACAAAAGGACAACTACTGCATGACCTCACTTTTATAAAGCAACAAGAACAGGTATACATACAGAAACCAATGTTCACTGGTAAGTTACCAGGGATGGGAGTGGGAGAAGAGGGAATCACTCACTAAATGGTAGGCACTTGTGATTTTGGGTGATGGGAAAGGCAGTACCGAATGTGGGTGAATTGTGCACAACTTCACTAAGGTAAATGATGATACTAAGAATTACACAAGAATAAGTGGCACTTTTGATAATTCAGTAACATACAGCATTAACAGCCAAAAAACACATGTGGTTACAAAGGTAGGTAGGTATATATGCGTGTACAGGAAGGAATACATGTGTATGTATGACTGTAACTACAGGTTTATCTGCAAGCACATGTACATGCATGTGCACGTGTGCTACAAATGCATACATTCACATACATAATAAGCACACAGTTATGGATACCTCCTGGACATAATCAAATACCTCACGGGATCGGTTTATGGATTTGAAGGCTTAGTACCATACTCTTGGGAGACAACTCAGTCAACTGGCATAGCACAGTTCATAAATTTTGTGTTCTACATCCTAGTTTGGTATTGTCTGGGATCTTAAAAGCTTTCAAACAGTAATTTAAGATACAACTATTGGCTTCTACTCACTTAAAGCAGAAGACAAAGAAAGATTCAAAGAAGAAACTATTCTATGGACTGAAATTCTACATGAACAACAATATCACCTACCTTAAGACCAGAAGACGTAGACGGTACCTGGCTGCAACTACCGACAACTTTAATTATGGATACAGTAGACGGTCCCAAAGAACTGAAGAAAAACAGAGACCAACACTCAAATTCCTAAAAAAGGCCACATTTACTGGACAAATAAAGAGACCAGAGAATCCCTACAGACTGTATCACCATGAGATATCCTTTAAACTCTGTACTAAAACCACTCACAGAGCTCATCTCTCACCTAAATAAGACTGGCTCATAAAATAAATGATATCTCCCATGAGCACTTGGCTTCTTTAAAAAATCATGTATATACCGGACAGGGAGAGCAGTGGAAGCTGCATATAGGTCAGCATGTAAATTTATACGGGAATGTACATTTTAGGTCATATTAAATTAAAAAAAAAAAATCATGTATATGAGACCAAATAGTCAACATTTACCTAACAGCAAAGATGGGAAAGAAAGGGAGACAAGGAAGTTAGGTTAATGGAAACATTACAAAGAGAAAAGAAACCAGAATGTTGACACATTATGAAAAAAAGTAACCACTGACAATATGCATAAAAACTGTTACATATATGTCATTTTCTGTGCAAATTTTCATTAAAAAGTACAACATTTAAATACTAATTTTTTTAAGGCAAAAAATATGGACACTGAACCAGAGAAAATTCAACCAGCCAAAAAACACATGAAAAGATGCAAGCAATCAATTGCCATTAAGGACATACACATCAAAACTACAATGAGATGGCACTCATAAAAACAAAAATAGAAAACAATAAAGTCAAGATGGCAGACTAAGCACACGTCTCCTTATATCCCTCTGGAAACCAAGACCTGAATTGATAATCAAATGGAGCCTTCTGATGACCTAATCGGCCTCAGGACACGGCACAGGGCTATCAATTGGGACTTCATACCACTGAGCGAAAAACCTCTCTTTCGCTGACTCCAGCTCCTGGATAGCCCTGGCTCTCACGGAGGGAAGGTAAACACACCATTTTGACTTTTTTTTCTCTGTCTTGGCCAGTGGGCGGAGCTGGGTCTTGCCTAGTGGCTAGACTCAGACGCACTGCTGGGGGAATAGGCAGGAGAAATTTCCATGTTTTGAGAGACAGGATTAGGACTCTGTTAATCTAACCACTTTCAGCCTTTTGTTTTATATCTGCGTCAGCGAGGTTTCTTAAGGAATTCTGCAGTCAGTGTGCGGGACGCCATGTTGGCACCGAGATTTTAGTGGGACCGCATTCTTAGCCTGGGAGCCAGTGCCTGCAAACAGGACAGTGCTTCTCCAACAGAAAAGCAGTAATTTTCCCAGTGCCACCTGCACTGCAGGCCCTGCAACAGAAGCAATCACTACCTCTGGGCACCTTTAGCCTCTCTGTCTGCTGCCTGTGTGGAGGATGCCATCTTGGATTCGGTGGTCACAGCTGGACCTAATTCTTAGCTTGGGAGCCAGAGCCTGCCCACAAGAGAGCACTTTTTATCACAAAAGCAGTACTCGACGTGGTGTCGCCTAAGGCTAGGCCCTGTCAGCAGAAGCCAACAGGGCAGTAGCATTGCTGTATTCTGAACTAGTTTGTTATCATCTTGGGCTGGATATAATGGCGCTTACTTTGTCAGTTGAGAAGAGGGACCTCTACACCTGAAAATCTAATTGGCTTGTGAAGTGCTCAGATACCTTTTGCTTTACATTTTAAGACAGCCTAGAGAAACATTTGCAATTCATCCTCACAGTACCAATTCAAGCCTCTACATACTCACACGGGACCCAAAAAGCAACAGACACTTGTGGCATACAAGAAATCACCCATGGCTTCACAAGGCTCCCAAACAAAGCAACCAAGGAGTATTCCAGATGAAGAAACTTTTATGAAAGCATCAGGAAGTGAATACAAAATGATTATATACAGAGCCCTTCTAGACCTTATACAAAATGCAGCAGAACAACATGAAAAATTAAACAAGCTGTTCAATCTGATGGAATACCAGTACTCTGAAATCCAACAGATCAAGAACAAAATCAAAGACATAGAAACTTCCATGCAAAGCCAAGAAAACAAAATGGAACAAATAGAAAAAAGAATTTATGACTTGGAAGATAGAGCTACTGATGCAAGCGTCTATGAGCAGAAATCAGAAAAAAGACACAAGAAAAATGAAGAACCATTAAGAAGCATGTGGGACTCTATTAAGAGGAAACACCTTCGATTAATTGGAGTCCCTGAACAGGGTGAGACATCTGAGAACAGAGAGAGTATCGCTGCTGAGCTGCTGAAAGAAAACTTTCTAGAAATCATGAAGAGAATATAGACATCTCAGATGTATGTCATACGACACCCAACATAGATCTCAAAAGAAAGACTCCAAGACATATTATAATCAAGCTTAACAAAATGAAACATAAGCAGCAACTCTTAAAGGTAGCAAGACTCAAAGCAAAGCTAACATTCAGAGGGAAACCCCGCAGGCTTGCATCAGATTTCTCAGCAGAAACTATGCTGGCATGGAGACAGTGGCATGAGACATTCAAAGCCTTTAAGGAGAAGAACTTCCAACCAAGAATTATATATCCTGCAAAACTATCTTTGAAATACGAAAATGAAATTAAGGCATTCCGAGATAAACAGAAACTCAGAGACTTGGTAAAATCCAAACCCAAACTACAAGAAATACTGAAAGAAGTTCTTGGCTCTGGCTTAGAAGAATGAAACCACTAACTTTATTTTTAGAACAACACACTACTCAATATTCTACTATTTTAGGGAAGGCTCCAAAATCAATCACAGCTTTGATACAGAAAGAAGCAATCTAGGGATCATCATGAAAACTATGGTGGCATCATAATAAAAAGAGGGATGTACTACAGTTGTTACAGTCCTTCCAGATGGAGAGGAAGATGATAAGACTGGTAGTAATTAAAATTGGGTTTATAAATAGTTTATTAAGAGGGATCATAGGGGCAGCTGTAAAGCACAACAAAGATGTCTCACACCATTTCAAGAAATGTAACACAGGAGTCTCAACACCTACAAAACCAGCTCTGAAAAAGGTGAAAACTCAAGTCACAAAAAACAATGTCCCAGAACAGACTAATAAGAACACTAGAGAAAACATCAACATAAAAATAAACATACTACAATGGCAGCAGTGAACACATACCTATCAATAATTACATTGAATGTGAATGGACTGAATCCTCCAGTAAAGAGACACTGAGTGTCATCTTGGATCAACAGACATGACCCATCCATATGTTTTCTACAAGAAACTCACTTGAGACCTAAAGATAGGAACAAACTGAAAATTAAAGGATGGAAGAATATATATCAAGCTAACAATGAACAAAGAAGAGCAGGTGTGGCAATTCTAATCTCAGACAAAATCAATTTTAATGTCAAATCCACCATCGTGGACAAAGATGGACACTATTTATTGCTGAAAGGATCAGTACACAAGCAAGACTGAACTATATTAAATATTTATGCACCTAATATCAGAGCACCTAAATACGTCGAAGAAACACTGACTATGCTCAAAAGAGTTAGATGACTCCACGATAATAGTGGGAGACTTTAACATTCCACTCTCATCACTAGACAGATCATCTAGAAAAAAGCTCAGTAAGGATACAGAAGACCTCATTGACACAATTAACCAACTAAACCTAACTGATATATACAGAACTTTCCACCCATCAGCACACAGCTACACCTTCTTCTCCAGTGCACATGGAACATTCTCCAGAATTGACCATGTGATAGGCCATAATGCAATGCTCAACAAAATCCATACCACTGAATTACTACAAAGCATCTTCTCAGATCATAAAGCCATCAAAGTTGAAATTAATAGCAGAAAAAACATAGATAGAAAGTGCAACTCTTGGAAACTGAACAACATCTTGCTCACAAAAACATGTGTTATAGAGGAAATCAAGGATGAAATAAAGAAATTCTTGGATTCCAATGAGAACGAAAACACTTCCTACCAGAACCTATGGGATACAGCCAAAGCAGGGCTCAGAGGTCTGTTTATCTCCATAAATGCACACATCTGGAAGGAAGAAAGAAACCAAATCAAGGAACTAACCCTACCGCTTGAACAAGTAGAGAAAGAACAACAGAGGAACCCCTCGGGCACCAGAAGAAATGAGATCATAAAGATTAGAGCAGAGCTAAATGAATTAGAGAATAGAAAAACAACTGAAAAGGCCAAAAGCTGGTTTTTTGAAAAGATCAACAAAATTGACAAACCACTGGCTAAACTCACTAAAGAAAAGCAGGAAACAAATAACCCGAATTAGAAATGACAGGGGAGTTGTCACCAAAGATGCAACAGAAATCAAAAATATCATAACAGAACACTATGAAAAATTGTACTGTGACAAATTTGAAAACCTAGGGGATATGGAACAATTCCTTGACTCATACCACCTACCTAAATTATCACAACATGAAGCAGAACAACTTAATAAACCCATCACAAAGGAAGAGATTGAAAATGTCATCAAAACACTGCCAACCCAAAAAAGTCCGGGCCCAGATGGCTTCACTGCAGAACTCTACCAAACATTTAGAGAAGAGTTATCTCCAATACTACTGAGACTATTTCACAGTATAAAAAGGGATGGAGTACTCCCAAACTCATTCTATGAAGCCAGCATAACCCTGATACCTAAGCCAGGGAAATACCCAACAAAGAAAGAGAACTACAGACCAATATCACTCATGAATCTAGATGCAAAAATCCTAAACAAAATTCTTGCCAATAGAATACAACAACATATCAAGAAAATAATCCATCATGACCAAGTGGGATTCATACCAGAGATGCAAGGCTGGTTCAATATCAGAAAAACAATTAATGTGATTAACCACATAAATAACACAAAAGACAAGGATCACCTGATTTTGTCCATTGATGCAGAAAGGAATTTGATAAAGTCCCATACCCATTCATGCTAAAAACTCTTAGCAAAATGGGCATAGACAGCAAATTCTTCAACATAATAAGGGACAGTTATACAAAGCCAATTGCCCACATCATCCTGAATGGAGAGAGACTGAAAGACTTTCCCTTGAGATCAGGAACTAGACAAGGATGCCCACTCTCACCTCTCCTATTCAACACTGTGCTAGAAGTTCTAGCCAGAGCAATTAGACAAGGCCAAGAAATAAAGGGCATCTGCATCAGCAAAGAGGAAGTTAATATATCCCTGTTTGCAGATGATATGATTGTATATGCAGAGAACACCAAGGAATCTATACGTAAGCTACTCAAAGTGATAGAAGAGTTCAGCAAAGTCTCAGGATACAAGATAAACATAAGTAAATCAGTAGGATTCCTTTATACCAACAACGAGACTGTTAAGGAAGAAATTATCAACTCAGTACCATTTACAATAGCCCCTAAGAAGATAAGGTACCTAGGAATTAGTCTAACCAGAGAAACAACAGACCTTTACAAACAGAACTACAAGCCCTTACTACAAGAAACTAAGAGACTTAAATGGAAAAACCTACCCTGCTCATGGATAGGAAGACTTAACATTGTGAAAATGTCTATTTTACCCAAAGCAATTTATTTATATAATGCAATCCCAATACAAGTTCCAGCATCATTTTTTAATGAGATGGAGAAACAAATCACCAATTTTGTTTGGAAAGGGAAGAAGCCCCGGATAAGTAAGGTACTACTAAAGAAGAAGAACACACTGGGAGGCCTCTCATTACCCGACCTTAGAACGTACTACACTGCCACAGTGGTCAAAACAGCCTGGTATTGGTACAAGAACAGACAGATGGATCAATGGAACAGAACTGAGACCCCAGAGATGACACCATCTCCCTATGAACAGTTGATATTCGACAAAGGCCCTAAGACATTAAACTGGGGGTTAAAACAGTCTCTTCAACAAATGGTGCTGGCAAAATTGGATATCCATCTGCAATAAACTGAATCAAGATCCATATCTTACCCCTTACACAAAAAACCAACTCCAACTGGATAAAAGACCTAAATATCAAACCTAAAACGATAAAGCTCATCCAAGAAAACGTAGGAACAACAATGGAAGTTTTAACACACAATGAAGACAGACTCCAAAATCTGCCAAAGAAACCACAATCGACAGAAGAGAAAATAGATAAATGGGAACTATTAAGAATCAAACACTTTTGCCCATCCAAAGACTTTATTAATAGAATTAAAAGAACACCCACAGAATGGGAAAAAATATTTGGCAACTCTATGTCAGACCGACGCCTGATCTCCATAATCTATAAGATACTACAAAATATCAAGAAGAAGAAGATAAACCATCCAATTAAGCGATGGGCAAAGGAGATGGACAGACATTTCACTAAGGATGAGATCCAGGCAGCCAAAAAACACATGTGGAAATGTTCACAATCTTTAGTTATTAAAGAAATTCAAATCAAGACGACAATGAGATACCATCGTACCCCAACAAGATTGGCCATGATCCAGAAAACACAAAACAACAAATGCTGGAGAGGCTGTGGAGAAAGTGGAACTCTCCTACACCGTTGGTAGGGTTGCAAAATGGTCCAGCCTCTTTGGAAAGCAATCTGGCGCTTCCTTAAAAAAATGGATATTGATATACCATTTGACCCAGTAATTCCACTACTTGGAATATATCCTACAGAATCAAGGCCTTTCACACCAACGGACACATGCACCAGAATGTTTATCGCAGCACAGTCCACCACAGCAAAAAGATGGAATCAATCCAGATGCCCAACAACAGAAGAATGGATAGGTAAACTGTGGTACATATACTCAATGGAGCACTATGCAATGATAAAGAATAACGATGATTCCAGGAAACATCTCCTAATCTGGTTTCAACTGGAAGACATTATGTTGAGTGAAAGTAGTCAGCGACAAAGGGACAAATACTGTATGAGACCTCTACGATAAGATCTCAAAAACAGACTTGTGTATAGAAGAAAAGACTTTGACAGCTGCAAGGCAGGGGGGAAGGGTTTAGTTTAGATAGTTGCTAGAAATCTGGTTGGGAGAAATCGGTGATAGCACACATTAGAAACCAGAACAACATTAAGTAGACTTAAACATAACATGAGTACTCCTTCCATCTTAACCCAATATTGCAAGGATAGAGTAGCTGGGGCAGGGGGCAGGGGACCATGCGCTTAGGCAAAATTGAGGCCAATTGGCACAACTAGCGTTTTGCTAAGAGAGCTCTCAGCACACCACATTGGTCAGTGATGTCTGGGGTCTTAAAAGCTGCCAAGCTGCCATCCGAGGGCACAGCAAATGGTCCCAACTCAGCAGGAATGGATGCTTACCAAGGACCAAAATGACATGTGGTAAAGACAACCTAGAAGACAAGAGAGACCCACATGACTGGGTGCCTTCATCGACTTGGGACCAGAAGAACCGGATGGTGCCTGGCCACCACCAGTGATAGCCACGATGGAGCTCACTAGGTTGAGCCTCACTGGCAACATAAGATTAAAAAGCGGTGCATCCTGAGATCTCCACTAAAAGACCTCAATTGATGTCCAGAGGTTTCAGGGTTCCCTTGAGAGCATGGCCTCCAGTCCTGATGCTGCCCTTACCCATAAATTATAACAAAGGTCCACTCTTTGGACAGGAATAGATTGGACTTGGCAATGCAGAATGACCATATATTGGATGCACTTGATGGTTCTATGCATCTATAGCATACCATCCTGCTGACCTCTGGCTGGAGGAAGGAGAGTTGTTGGAGAGAAGCGGAAAGGAGGCTGTTGGGATGAGACATGTATGGAGCAGAGAGGAATAGTGTGCTGTCACCGGACAGGGAGAGCAGTGGAAGCTGCATATAGGTGGGCATGTAAATTTATATGAGCATGTACATTTTCACTCAGACATGTTAAATAAAAAATAAAAATAAATAAACAAATACTAGTGAGGTTGAGGGCAGAATGGAACCCTTATCCATTGCTTGTGGAATTGTTAAAGTAGTACAACCACTACGGAAAATGGTATGGCTCTTACTCAAAAAGCTAGAAATATACACACATATGACCCAGCAATCACACTCATAGGTATACCATCTAAACCAAAAACCAAACCTGTTGCTGTGGAGTTGATGTCAATTCATAGCAACTCTACAGGATAGAGTTGAACTGCTACACTGAGTTTCCAAAGAATTCAAAATAGTAAAAGATAAAAACAGCTTAAGTGCCCAATAGCAGATGAATGCAGAAATGTACTACCTACATGGAATACTACACAACCACAAAGAATAATGACAAGTCCTCAAAACAGAATGCAGATGAACCTAGAAGACTTTATACTGAGCGAAATAATTTCCAAGGACAAATATCATATGATCACATTTTTAGGAGACTAGACACATAGAATAGACCAATTCACCAGTAGTTACCAAGAATGGGGGGAGTACTCTTGAAATAGTAGACACTTATTTTGGTGATAGGAAAGGGAGCACTGAATGTGGGTAAAGAGAACACAGCTTGACCAAGGTAAACAATGTCACCAAGAAGGGCACAGGAGAAAATGCTATTTTTTGGTAAAGGATATTATAATTCTACAATACGAAAAGCAAAAAATGTGTGTGGTTACCCAAATATGTATACAGGCAGAATGTGCATATGCACATCAGTGTGTGGGCACATATGTATGCAGACAGATGTATCTATAAGCATACACACACAAACGTGTGTGCATGCATGTATATCCATATATATGATAAACCATACATGGGACACAGTTATAGACACACAACCAAATACCTCACAATATTGGGTTTTTGGAGTTTTTAGGCTTAGGACTGTAGTCAAGAACAACTCAGTTAATCGGCATATTGTTTAAAAACTGTATGTTCTGTATCTTGATGTGGTGAGTAGTGTCTGGGGTTTTAAGAGCTTGCAAACAGCCATTTAAGATATAACTATTGGTCTCTACTTGTCTGGAATGAAAGAGAAAGAAGACAACCAAAGACTCAGAGAAGAAAGTAGTCTATAGGATTAACAGACTTACAGGAATCATAACCTCATATACCCTGAGACCAGGACTAGATGATGTCTGGCTACCACTAGCAATGCTTTTGTTCAGGGCTATAATAGATGAATTCTGATAAAACAGAAGAAAAATATGGAAGAGAACTTATTAAGTCCAAACTTACTGTATTTTTCATAAACAATCCATGCCTTCTATGTTTTGTTTGCCAACCACTCCCTCCCGTGAAGCATTTTCCTAAAAGGCTGCTATACTGTTTTAATATACTTGCTTTATTAAAAATTAGTATACAGTGTTCATGGAAATCTCACAGGGGGAGGGAACAGTTGGCAAACCAAACGTAGAAGGTGCACATTATCTGGGTAAAAATTCTGTACTGGATTGGTTTAGAATAGTGGACTTCCCAAGACTACTGCCCTGAGATATGCTTTAAGTCTTAAATTATCTCTTGAGATCACCTTGTAGCTGAGTAATGCATTGGATCCTAAAATAAAGAATATCACCTGTAAGACATAAGCTCCTTTATAAAATTATCTATAGGTGATCAAATGGTTAAAAATTAAAGATGAGAAGGGAATGAGGAATCTACAGTACCAGAAATGGTATGAGAATGACACAAGGTGAAAAATGTAACCAATATCACTACATAATTTGTGTAGAAATTGTTAAATGGAAAAGAAAAAAAACTAATATGTAAACTTTCACCTTAAACACCAAGTATTACTTACAAAGAAAAATCTTAGTTGGAAGGACAAGGAATAGTAAAACACCAGGCGGAGGAAGCTTTAATGTCCACACAAAATGACACAATGTGATACTCTTAACAAAACAAACTTTATTGAATTACAAATCAAAAAATGGATTCCTTAATTTAAAAGTGAGACTCTTTTATGTCTCTTAAACTCACTCCTTCCAAAATGCATTTTTTTCTAAAATGATTAAAATAATGGGTTGATGAGTGAATTGACAAAGAGGTGGGTGGGTAAATCAGTTGCCAGTTCTTACATATGGAGCTTAATGTGGACCTTAAAATATTGTTTCCTTCATTACATCGCGCTTGGCTTGGCTTGGCTTGGCTTGGCTTATTACATCAAACTGATCTGCAGTAAGAATGGGGAAAACTACAAGAGGGAGTACAAAGCATGCACTGAGGTCTTTCTAAAACTGTCTGACAGAAAGCAGATGCAACATGATAAAATGTGACCTTCCCAACACTGCTCTTTCAGATGTGCCACAGCAAGTGGACACAAAGGAACTCAAGTGTAACTGTTGGTTCCTATTTCTAAAGAACAAATGACACACACTTACACAAAAAGTAAAAATTGCAACATCTTGTGCTATTTCTTGTGTTACAGAACACATATCCAGTTTGTTAAACAGCCTTGTTCAGCAAGTAACTGAAAAGGCAAGTAAATAAGACTTAGGACAAAAATATTTTCTATCAACCTCCAAATGGAAAGACCACACAGCTTTAATGGTTTATACAGTGTTTAAACTTAATCCTCAGTCAGTACGAATTCTGAATTAAAAATCAAGTTGTGAAACACTTACAATAAGTAACCCAAAAAAACCCAAACCCACTGGCATCAAGTTTCTTCTAATCTACAGAGCAGAGCAGAACTGGCCCCACAGGTCTTCCAAGGAGTGCCTGGTGGATTCCAATTGCTGACCGTTTGGTTAGCAGCTGTTAACACTTAACCACTATGTCACCAGTGCTTCCAATAAGTAAACTATAATAAAACGCTATTTTTCTTTCCCAGTATGTCCTCCTGTGAGGGGGAAAAATATTTAGAAGCTTTCAATCTTTGCCTGTGTAGGGGTTTATAAAATTCCTACTAAACTACAACAAACTACAGAGTCAAACAGGTAAACAAACAAAACGAGAATGACTTCAACAGTCATGTTTCTGCAAGTAAAATCCATTAAAAACAACATACATGTACAAGAAATGAGGATCATGATTAGTCACAGATGTAAAATAAGATAAAGTTATCCCAGACTTCTGAACATCCTAATTAAAATCAAATTCATATGCCAATTCAAATATTATGTACAGTAAACTGGTCCAGTATTATTTGAATCTTTACCATATCTGATAAACCTAAAACTGTGTTACCTTTTCTCTTCCTTTAGTATTGCAGGTACATGCTAACATGGAAAATATTTTAATCTCCATTTATGTATTAACAGAGAAGACACCATTTTTAGTGTGCATGTTTGTTTCAGACTGTAAAAACGTTAAGGTATATTTTCCTTTAAGAAGAAAAAAATATAAAAATCAACTGCCAAAAGTTTAATTGGTAAAAGTTTAATGTCAATTCACTTATTAAAAAAAAAAACATTTTTTTTTTTAAACAGACAGCATACAATTATTACATAGTCTTCCCTACTCATTTGAAACTACAGGAGGCATTTAAGAAAGGGATGTTATGTCAAAAAACAAAGGCTAACCCAAAGAATGTACACCACCGTTTTAAAAATCTGATTTGCAGGAAAACTAGTGGCTTGTCCTAGTTTTAAAGCTAATTACAAAATCCATTTTCTTAATGGTCCGAACAGCTTGCCAATTCTTCTACCTCAACAGAACTGTCAAAAAAGAAGAAATATTTTGTGAGACTTTTAAATACACACAATAGAAGTATATTCCCCATTTAATACAACACAAAATTTACTTTGTTAAGAAAAGGAGGTTTTCTTTTAAGATGCTGTCTTTTTCAGATGTGAATCAACAGGTTCTGTGTCAGACTTTGCATTGCAAACTACCTGTATTCAAAACCAGCTGCAATATCCCCTGCCCCTGATAGTACTGACCTATCATGCAAAACAAATCTAAGGGTGATACCTGAAAAATCCAGGTTTGCTCAACAGGCTATAACAAATGTTAACGTTATGCCACTCTTTCTTATGCCATTGTAAAAGTTCTGTCAGCTCATAAGGATAGGAGGCATCTTGCTTCAAACCATGTGGATGCTTTCAATACCATTCATCTCCCCAGCTCAGATAAATTTTCAGTATAATAAAATGAGTACTGTCTCCAACACTTCAAACAGTGTCAAGGGTCAAAGTCCCATACCACATTTATAGGGGATATATACCCACTGTCTGGTTTTATTCACTTCTGACTTTCAGGAAGTGCTTTAACTTAGGTGAATACTTCAATGCAAGCACTAAGCTGAAAAGTCTACTTAAGAAAAAAAACTTTATAAACTTCAAAAAAACTAATAAAAATAGTATTTTGGGAATACAGACAATTATTAGGAACTTCAAACATATTTCTACTCCTCACCAAAACTTAAAATGTAAGCATTATTTCCATTTAATACATGAGAAAATTACAGTTCAGTAATGGCAAGTGGCAAAAGAGTCCAAAATCTGTTTGGATCCAAAGACTATATTGCTTCCATGCAAGTGTCTCCAATCTCTCCCTCCCACTCCTATCTCTAATAATTACACAAGTGCTCTTAAGAGGTGATGTGCAATCTTTCATCCAATTTTAAGCTGTTATTTTTGGAGGTTTATAAAAAAACACTGAAGAGTAAATCATTTAAAGGACAAAAATTTACCTGTAGGAGGCTAATTTAAGCCTACACAGACAACATAAAGACTTAGTAAGACATCTACTAGATAATAATAGTATTTATCTGCATTTACTAAAATAAATATTACAATCAGTGAGCTTGATTTCAACAAACTAATACACATGTACAAGATGCTCCAGAAGTCCAAGAATAGAAGCATTTGTCTCCTTAAAACTGAGTGAACACAGTACATGCAAAATCCTGCTATTCGTGCTCTAAAACAACACGGAGGTAAAAAGTTAATGACTACCTCTAAAACAGTACAAAATAGACTACAAGATTATAGGTCAGTGTGAGGATATGAACATACTTAGATATTTAGGCAGACTTATAAAAAGATACGAAGAAATCATTCCACTATAAATTACAATGTGAATCCAAGAGAGTATGATACCTTCCATCGATTTCCACATTCATTACAGACGACGAAAGTTGTCATCGGTTCATCAGCACTACGGGTCTGGACCTGCAAGTGAAAAATATCACCTTTTACAGTACCATAAAAAGTGTGGCCTAAATAAGAACGGGCTATTTGAAGATACATAATAACCACTATGATATCACAATAAAGCAAATAAGAGCTAAAGGAAGTTCACATAAAATAAATAATGCTGAGTATATACTTCCAAATTTCATTTTTCTAAGTTTTTCCTTGTTTGTCCTTTCATTTGTTTGATTCACTCTTGGTAAGTAGAAAATCCACAAAAGTCACTTAAGTTTTTGACAAATGACTAATATGAAAAAATATTCATCACTAAGAAGCACAGAAAAAGATCTATCAATTTTCTCCTACCAAATTAGTAATGATATAAAAATTAATATTTCAGACTGACAAATGTAAAAATGTTAAGCTAGTCTGCAGTAAGAGGATCAGATGTTCATTCTCTGTAGGCTGGGAATTTGGTATCGATTCTATTTTAAGATGAGAATTAAAATGCAAATAAAGATCTGTATAAAAGGATGTTTGAATAGTGTAATTTTGTAATAGCACACACTCTGCACAAACACTAAAATAACTGAGCTTTGAAATAAGGCACCTCAGAAGACAGGCCTGGCAATGAGCTTCCAAAAGGTCTTGAAGACCTAATAGCTCCTTTAGAGTTCTTGATAGTTGTTAGTGTTCCAAAATATACCCATTTGATAAATTATGCAAACCCTTAGGATATTTGCAAAGCTCTGAGGAATGTGCTTACATTAGAATAGCTAAGTGAAAGAAAGTGTATAAAGTACTTTTTACAGTATTTAGCTGCAAGTATTATTCAGAAAAATACACAAAATATTTATAAAAATTCACAAAATATTATGGATTCCAAAATATTGATATCTGCTCTCTCTGAATGGCTGATTATGAGTGGTTTTAAATTTCTTGAGCATTATTTTCCCATATTTTCCAAATTTTCTTTTAAGAGCCCCAGGGTGAAACAAACAGTTAAGCACTCAACTACTAGCCAAAAGATGGCCAGTTCAAATCTACCCAGAAGCACCTCAATAGACAGGCCTGTCAATCAGCTTCCAAAAGGTCTTGAAAACCTTATGGCTCCTTTACAGTTCCTGAGAATTGTCAGTATTCCAAAAATACTGTTTGGTTTTTTTTTAAGTTTATAAAGATTCTTTTTGTTCGTTTAAGTAGACTTCTCAGCTTAGTGCTTATACTGAAGTATTCGCATAAGTTAAAGCATTTTCTGAGAGTCAGAAGTGAATAAAAGCCAGACAATGGGTATATATCACCTATAAATACAGTATAGGACTTTGAGGGATAGCTGAGTCAGAATCAACTTGATGATAACTAAAAACAACAGGTACTGTAATAGTGATCTAAAAAAAGGTTAACATGATTTGTAAAATTTTTACTTAGACAACACTATAGATCTCTGAACTTCTTTACTACAGAGAGTTATTGGAATTGAAGGTGTCAAAGACAAAATGGCTACTTTAAACCATTTCTAAAAAAGGAAGCTGACAAAGCACTATTAAAGCTAAAAGTTATCCTTAAATTCAGTTAAGTCAAGAGGAAGGAAGAAAAAGAAGGGTAGAGGTAAGAAACTAACAATACTGCATTCTGAATAAGGTTTAGGTCAGCATGAAATGATGAATCCCAGCTTATCATCATACTTCAAAGACTGGAACCTTCATGGTACCCGTCAACTATCAAAACAACTTCTACAAGTTCAAAGGAAGATAAAATAGAGCCATTCTCCAGAAAGCATTCTGCATATTTAAGGCCTTCAAAAAACAAAAAATGGTTTAAGACAAGCCTTCTTAAATTTTCATACATACTTACTACTTGATTCCCAGGCCCTTAAAAGTAGCTATGAGGAATCTCTTACTCTCTTGATAAACGTTTTAATCTCCCAGTAGACCCATGCTAACCAAGAATCACATTTTTAATTCATTTAAAGCTGTTACTTTTCAGAGAACTTCTATCTAAAGGGAGAATACTGAGTCTAAGGAAAAACATTGACTTTATCTTTAGATTGAGCTTTTTATAGTCGATAAACTTGCTACTTACTTTTTTTATCTTAGTTTACAATCTGATATTTAAATATATCAACACTGTATGTTTTAAAGAAGTTTTCCCTCAACAACAAAAAGACAAACAATCCAATCAAAAAGTAGGCAAAGGACATGAACAGATACTTCACCAAAGAAGACACTCAGGTAGCTATATGACATGAAGAGATGTCTGCCATCATTAGTCATTTAAAAACCAAACAATTCCAACCCACTGTATCAATTTGATTCTAATTAACAGCAACCCTACAGGACAGAGGAGAACTGTCCCATAGTTCCTAAGGACTGTCTGGTGGATTCAAACTGTCAACCTTTTGGTTAGCAGCCACAGCCCTCAACCACTATGCCGCCAAGGTCATTAAAGAGATGAAAATCAAAAGTACAGTGAGATACCATCTCACCAAAAAAGCTGAAAGCAACAAATGTGGCAAGGCTGTGGGGAGACTGGAACACATCCACTGCAAGTGAGACTGTAAAATGGTACAACCACTATGGAAAATGGTAGAGCACTTCCTCAAAAAGCTAGAAATAGAAATACCATAAGATCCAGCAATCCCACTCCTAGGTTTATATCCCAGAGAAGAAGAGCTGTGACAGGAATAGACATATGCACACCCATGTTCATGCAGCACTATTCACAAGAGCAAAATGATGGAAACAACCTCAAGTGTCCATCAATGGATTAACAGATAAACAACATGTGGTACATGCATAGAACACTACACAATGATAAAGAATGATGAGTCTGTGAAATATCTTATAAGATGGATAAATCAGGAGAACACCATGCTGAGTGAACACCATGCTGAGTGATGCCTGAATCATAAAATGACAAATATTCTATAATACAACTTTTATAAAAGGCAAGAAAAGGTTTACATAGAGAAAGCTATATTCTTTGATGGTTATCAAAGATGGGAAGGGGAGGAGGAAAGAATCACTTACTAAAAAGTAAAATATATTAATTTTGTTGAAAGGAAAGACAGACAATACACAATACAGGGGAATTTGGCAAAATGTGACTAAAGTAAGTGAAGACACTGAGCAGTATGCCAGAATAAAAGACAACTACAGTAAATGCTATAGCACCTACAATTCCAAAACAACAGTAGTAACAACCAAAAATCTGTGAGTGATTACATAGGTAGATATGTATGGTATGTAAGTGTGGGATGGCATATGGGAATGTGTACATATATAGGTATACACACATTTGTAATATGTATGCTGCATATATAATCATATATATATAATAGAACATACAGGGGACACAGTTAAGGAACCTGTCTAGACATATCTAAACACCTCATGGAACTACACTATTGGTTTGAAGGTTCAAGACCAAGTCTTGTGGGACATCTAGGCAAACTAGCACAACACAGTTCATAAAGATAATGATTTATATCCTAGTTTGGTGAGTGACATCTGGGGTCTGACAAGCTTGTGAGTGGCCATCTAAGATATAACTGTTGTTCTCCTCCCATCTGAAGTACAGTAGAGGAAATCAAAGACTTGAAAAAAACAATTCAGAGACAGTACTAACCACACTGTCCTTCCACAGCAAAGACTTGAAAAACTAAGAGACAAACGTCAATCCTAGAACCCTTAAGAGTCAAATGAAGAGATACAGAATTCAGCCAACCATCAAATGGATAAGAAACGAACAGAGAGCAGAGAACAAGGACAGATAAATGCAAAGGTTCCCTATCACCTAAGGCAGCACGGAGTCACCATCTTGGACTTCTGTAGGAGAACGGCAGATAGGGAGTAAGGGAAAGCAGCTTCACTGAAGTTCCAGGGGCAACAGAACACTTGGTAACCAGCAGTATAGGCTTTCCCATTTCCTACACCTTTTTCTTACTGATCAACCTCCTCTGCTTCCCACCAGCTGCAGTCTCTTGGCCAGGAGACACCAGCTTTGACGCCACGCCACTTGGATTTATCCTTGTCACAATGCCTGGCTCCATAAGTGTCATTTGTTTGTTGCTGGAGTTGCTTTTTCCTGGTTCTTTTGGTTTCTTTCATGCCTCTCACTACTTCTTCCTTCTTTCTCTCAAATACCTGGCTTCATGTGACATCTTTGCTTCTTTTTGAAAGGCTGTAAAATACTGCTTGACTGGTGAACTGCTTCCCCTACCCTCACCACCACACTGATGGGATTCTCCAGGGTATTCTTTTGGTTTTTGATTTCTTTTCATTCTGTTCTGTTTTGTTTTCTTTTTCTTTTTGCAGCTTTGGAGACACTTCTAGTGGGGCTGTATGGACAGCTTGGGAGACACTTCCATGGTATGCACACTGGTGGGAATCCCTAGGAGCACTTCTTTCCTCTTTTTTGCCTTTCCTCATTTCTCAGTTTCTAATCTCTCTATACTTGTCTTCTTACCATGTCTCTATGGATACCTATAGATACCTAGCCCTATGTAACATCTCTACCCCTCCTAGATAGGCTGTACAGTATGGCTTGGGAGTCACTTCTCTGGTCTTTGCAGCCACACTGGTGGGATCCCTGGGGGCTTTGCTTCTCTTTTCCTAATGTTTATCTATGTGTTTTCTTTTTTCCCTTTTGCTTTTTTGTTTTTCTTAGTTCTTTTGCTTTCTCAGCTCTTCACTTGAACAAGCTCCCTTAGCATTCGTTTTTCAGTTTATTTTTGGCTCCTGTTTCTTTCTCCCCCACCTCATACCCTTCTTAGCTCCACACATCACCATCTTAGCTCCACACATGACAACCTCCCTCCCTCCTTCCTGCTTACCTATACTCCACGCTGAGCATCACACTCCTGAGGAGTACAGGCACAGCCTACCAGAACCTGCACTGCACTGACTCTCAGCCCATCCTCTCATCCCCAGTACATGCCACAAACAACCCATTCCCACCTTTCCTCTTCACCTGGACCTGCCCTGCTGCACCACAGCTGAGTGACAGGCCCTGCCAACTGGGCAAACAGGTGGAAAATATTGTGACCATAGGCAAGTAAACAACAAAGAAAGCACAGCCTACCTGCTCAGACATAACCAAACAAAAGAGCAGTACAAAACAAACAAATCTAGTCAATAAACAAAGAAAATAACTACTAAATGTCCCAAAGGCAACAGACAATACCAAGACATACAAAAAAACATGGTTTAGTAGGTGTCCAAAATAAATCACCAGATGACTTTTCAGTAGAAGATGCTAGAAGTACCTTATAAGGAATTCAAATATTCTCACATTCAGAGCTATGCAAGATTTGAAGCAAAAACCAAACTAAAATGAGGAAAAAATAGATAAACTCATCAAAAATAAACTCTAACAATTATGTGGTACACAATCAATAGCAAAACTTTGTAAGTGATCCAGGACAGGGGGAGAAAACAGAAAACACAGATGATCACTGAAGAATTACCAGAAGAAAACTTCCTTCCTATCTTGAAAGACGAACAGGTAATCACCCAAGAAGTTCAATACGATCCCAACATAAAATCACCAAGGCATATCACATGACTACACTTGCTAAAGGCAAAGAATTGTGAGAACAGCTTGAGAAAAGTGAAGTATCTACAAAGCTACATGACAAACTAGTAATCCTGGTTAATCTTCAGGGAAAGGGAGTTACATGGCTCAACGCAAAAACAGGAGGGAAAGTTCTTGTTTACAATCTTTTACTCCTTTTGAATTTTCAACCTAGAGACTGTAATACCTATTAAAAAAACAAAAACAAAACTAAAGGCAGGATTCTACAGTGTACACAGAGAGCTTAGCCACAGATACCATATTTTTAAATGCTTAATTCTGTCATTCAGAAAATTCAGTTCTCTAAATCTACCCAAAACGTAACAATAAGTTGTTTTTAGCACATATTACAGACAAAGCACACAAAAAGTACTTGGCAAATTAAAATAGGATGGTGGCCAAAAAAAAAACACCTCCACATTTGCATATCCAACCCAAATACCTATAATCTGTTTCTTGTCAGCTGTTCTGAGAACACAAAAGGTTACTTACATTATAAATCAATTTAAGAGTCATTAATATGTTACAAAAAAGAATAAAAATATCTAGGAACAAGTTAGGCTGAATATACTCATGATCCACATGAAGAAGAAAGAAGAGCTTTCTTTAAATTATATGATCTAGGAAAATGTTTGCATAATAACCCATATTTGATTGCTTATAGACACCCTGAGAAAGAACATGCATGTTTTATTAAATTCTATGATTTACATATTTTATTTAACTAACATGGCTCTCAGAAACCCTAGTAGCATAGTGGGTTGAGCGCTACATCTGTTAACCAAAAGGTCAACAGTTCAAATCCACTGGGTGCACCTTGGCAATTCTCTATGGGGCAGTTCTACTCTGATCTCCAGGTTCACTATGAGTTGGACACGACTCGATGGCAGTGTGTTTTTTTGTTTGTTTGTTTGGTTTTTGGTAACATAGCCCTCACAATAACTATTTCAAGGAAATGATAAACTATCAATTTATTTTCAATTAATTAGTATCTATTATTGTTTAGAAAGCATTTTATATATAAGAGATCACATCTCCTCTTGAAAGAAAACAATTACATTGCCACCTGTTTTCTAACAGAAGCTCCAAGTATTTCTGATAAGAAATAAGAATCTACAAATGGTCACAAACCTGTGTGTAAGTACAGTTCTTCTTTTTGCACTTGCCACATGTGAATAAGTCAGTCTGGGTTCCACCTGTCTTCGCCATTTGATGTTCTCTGATGGCTTCTTTGGTCAGGTTTTTCCGCATCTCTTTTAGCTCATCACTAGCCATTTCCTATTAGGAGGTAATAATACCAATCAGTTACAGGCATTTTCTACTTTAAGGCTTTAATGCTCAACTACCTTAACAGAATCAAAATCAAGTTTTAAAGTTTTGAAAGTGAAAAATTATTTTTCCTCAAAGCACTTTAAAGAATTTCCTTCCTTTTAAAGTTTCTCCAAATACCTATAAATTTATATGCAAAAACTGGATTCAACTACTGTTTAAAAGGCTTATAAACAATGCAACTCTGTAGCAATTAGTATTCCTAGCACCAGACTGTCAAGTCTAAATACCAATTCCCCTTAACTCCCAGCCCCAAAGGAAACAGGGATCTATGAAGGAATCTCTGCTTCCAAATTTAAGGTCAGACATGCACAGAATCAGTCAAGTTCATGCTCTTGTGGCAGAAAGCACAAGCACTACCAAAGACCATTGTGACTGAGTCAAACGGACACAGGAGCCACAACGAAGAAGGTCCCATCAGCCAAAGACAGGACAATTCTAGCTTTCAAAATAATTATTTTAAAGAATCAAACCCTGCTGGATAAATAAAAACTCACTATTTAAAAAAAGAGCACACATGTATGTAAAAACAGAAACTGAGAGTAGTTAAGACACCAACTCCTTACTCTGCTAATTGCCAACTAAAGAAACACACATTTACCCAAGTTTTGCTATATAAACCAAACGGAAACCAACAACCCTAGTTTAGAAGAGAGAATGCATTGCAAAGAAATCTAGTTAATAAATGTGAAAAGAATTTTTACAGTCACTTATTTGCAACTCCTAAAAACCAACTCAGGCAAGGATTATCAGTGAATGAACCTCTTAAACAAAAGCTCAATGGAGAACTTTACAACAGAGGAATCAGACTGTCACTGCCAGCCTACTGATCAATCTCAGCAGGCTAAAAGTAGAGCAACAGGAAACTACATGCCCCAGCTGTGATGTGGGGGTCCTGGTTAAGTGTTTAGCTGGTAACCAAAAGGTAAGCATTTCAGACCCACCAGCTACTCCTTGGAAACTCTATGGAGCTGTCCTACTCTATCCAACAGGGTCTGTATGAGTTGGAATCAACTCAATGGCAAGGGGTTGGTTCTTCAATGGGTTTGGCAGGCTATGATAGGAGATAACAACAAAAATTATGAAGTATTAATGCAAAAACAAAGGCTGAACTTTAATCAAGCTTATGTAACTAGTTCTCAGTTAACTGAAAATGGAGGGATTCAAAAAAACAAGTTAAATAAAACCAGGAGGAAGAAACAAATTCATACTATGAGGGATATTCTAAAAAACTGAATTGGTTTAGTAAAAAGGTCAACATTACGAAGAAGGAAAAAAAGGAGGGGGAAACAGAAAGCAAAAAAGACTGCTTCAGATTAAAGCTAAAACTAAAGCCTTAAGATAATGAACTAATAATGTGTACACTCTGAATTCTGATACGAAGTAAATGTACAATCAGGAAAATAGAAACTAGATAGTAGATAGTAACAAGATACTACTGCTAATTTTGTCATCAGATGTAGTAATAGAAATGTAGTTACATAAGAAAAACATATTTTCACCTCCACACTCTGAAGTATGTAGATATAAAGTGACAAGACTATCTGGGATTTGTGATAAAGTCTCTAGGTGGCAGAGTTTCCTCTGAATTGCTAATCTACAGGCTGGCCGTTTAAACCTACCCAGCAGAAACACAGAAGAAAAGGCCTAACAATTTGCTTTCATGAAGATTACATCCATGAAAACCCTATGGCACAGTTCTACTATGTAACAAATAGTTGCCACAAGTCAACAGCAACTTACAGTAGCAACATATGCTTTAAAATAATTCAGAAGAAAAAAGCAAAAAAGGGATAAAGAAAGGACAACATATTCTTCAAAATACTTGAAAGCTGGGTGATGGACATACGAGATTTCATTAGGCTATTATCTCTAATCTGTAAAATTTTAGATTATTTCTATAAGGTATTTTAAAAATAGCAGTTTTTATTAGCTACAGTGAAAAATGAACTCACTCTCTTGGATGCATAATAAAATAGACTACAGATACACTACAGCTATTTGTCTATGAAGAGCTATTATCTATAAAAGCAAGCTGAGTTTCATTTTCTCTATCATACCTTATGTAAATTTAAGGAAATGCTCAATAAGATGTGACAAATTTTACAGTGTTTACCATGAAAAGAGCTTAGAGGTTACAAAGTCGATCTGTAATCAGAGATAAAACTCTTTGTTTCTACTCAAAACCATAGTAAGTATAACACTTGTTTTTGGACAATGCATTTAATATCGTCATCCAAAGATCATGATACAGCTGTGGATGGGACAAAGTACTGATGCCAAGCGCCCATAGATTTAATCCATTTTAACCCTGTAGGCATGACAGTTAGCAGCTCAGCTGCTAACCAACAGGTTAGCATTTCAAATCCACCAGACACTCCTTGGAAACCCAGGGGCAATTCTACTCTGTCCTACAGAGTCACTAAGAGTCATAACAGACTCAATAGCAGTGCGTTTGTTTTTTTTTGGTTAAATACATCAAAACAGCTCATGACTACTTATGACATACTTAGTATCTCTTTACACTTAATAGCATGGAAATATATCATGCAAACTTTACATTCAGGTATACTCACCTCTGCCGTCATTCTAGCAAATAAGTCAGGAGGAATGTTCCCACAAAGTACATTTTTCCTTAAATTTGGATTCTTTGCATCCTTAAGATTTGATATTCTACTTCGTACTCTATTTTTGTATTTCATGTCTGTGTTCCTTATTTCTTGATATATAGGTACTAGGCCGTTAAGGAAAAAATGGTTAAATTATAACTGTCAGACATTTTTTTTCTATTCTGCCAAAATAAGAGTTTTTTAAATTTCCAAGCAGTTCACAAAATTGCTTCTGATTCAAGTAACCTCATTACTGTGACTCTTTAAAACTCTTTCTACTTGTTCTTTGAACTGTAACTGGCAAATAACTATGACCGTACTTTTACAAGGTTTGAGTAATTCCTAATGGTAATACCAGCAGCACACAAATTAACAGGATTCTAATGGCAATTCACGAATTCCATCCAACCAACCAAGTGAGGGAAGTTCTGAAAAGGAACTTGAACTTAACACAAGCTTTAATTGGCCAAACTTGGATTCTAGCAGGATACTAAATGTCGGGATGACTACATAATTCCCTTGGGCACCTTCTGAAGAACAGACCATCCTCTGTCAGCCCTGAAAGTTCATTTTTTCCCTTCCACTAGCAAGAAACTAGCAGGTTTTGAAATGTCTGGGCAGAAGAACATGTCACGACAGAGGCTGGCCTCTGGAGAGCTCCTTTTCTAACAACAGCAACTCCTTAATTAGGCTATTCCATTGCCAGACTGCCACCTACATGTTCCCTGTCCTCTTACTCTATCCTGGCCCCACGTTCTGCAGCCTGTTCCATGGTGCCAGTGCAAATACACATCCCCCCAGGATAAGGAACTCAGGATACTGTGTGTGCTCTGCTTAGTTTCCCCTAAATACTAGTGTATGTGTGTGCTTTCCATGTCCTTTGCACAAATGCAACTGAGACGCAACATTCTCAGTTTGCAAAGCAGAAAAATGTGGATGACAAGAGAAACACAAAAGTTAAAATTATATGAATACTCCTCTCCCTTCTCACCAAAACAATATAATCAAGACAGAAACTGGAGAATAAAACTTGGAATTCTGTACAGGAAAAAAAATTACAATTAATATAGCAAATTATTTAAAAGAATTAGGAATATACACATGAAGGATATCTTCCTCAATCTGAGAACCTAATTCTTCCTCATCAGCTCCAATAGCAATGTAGTCCTCTAAAAACATGAACAAAGAATTGTCAAGAGTTAGTTATCTTAACATTTTAGAAGAAAATTGCAATACAGGGTCAATTAAACTGCATTCCTATTTCTTTAACCCCACTTGCCTTACACAGAGAATCCTCTCATATTAGAATCTGGTCCCTTTACTACCCACTAGACTCCTCCTCTGGATTCACCTACGATCCACAGTGCTCTTGCTCACTGATGACGCCTTATCCCTCAGGAGTAGGAATTGATCTAGCAGGTAACTCCTCATTTCACAACTCCATAAATTCTGGTTGTTCCAGCAGAGAGTAGAGAAAGTTATAGAAAGAACTGTCTTGTCTCCTGTGACTCAGGCTTCAATGCAAAAAACCATTCATTTCATCTGCCAATCATATATATGGACACACTCAGAAGATTCCTATAAATACATTCAAAAGGCTAGAAAGAAATAAAAAGAAGCTATAAAGAAAAAAACACATAAAAAGAGACAGTAAAAGGAATCAAAGTAGAAAAGGTAAAGAGAAAAATAGGTCAAACTAGCTATTATTCAGTATAAAAAAACCATGAATTTGTACAAAATGATTAATATTCCTGTGTATGAAACCCTTACAAAGTCAAACTTTACATAGTAAAACTGGGTATGTTCAAATTAAATTGAGTTCCCATATATAAACCAAAATCTCTTTTCCAGTTCAAAAAAAAAGAGAAAATGGAATTTAGAACATACAACTTACATACAACATATCATACTAACATTTGCCGGCAGGGCACAAAAAAACACAGTATCACTAACTTTCAATTTGAGTGCAGAGTAATCAGTCTGCAGATTAAATGAAAGAAAAAAAGACACTGTGTAGAAAAAAAAGTTCACACCATTACAAATCAGTAAGCACCCGTATATTACACAACATTTGTTTCTTGGAATTATTACAGCAATAAGCAGATGCCAGAACATGACTTTCTCTGCTCCTTCACTGATCCCAATTACCAGTATCTCCTCCCTGAGCTAAGAAGAGTTAGGCAGCAATCACCTGGACGATGCTTGTTAAGACAGCAGGCATGGAAGTGCAGATGGTGGTGGTAGTGGTGGTCAAATGGCTGGGGAATAAAACAACAGACACTAAACTTACCTCCTGTTCGAAGAGCTGCAGCAATCATCTCCCTGCACTTTAATCGCACAGAATCTGAAGTGCTTGGTGCCCGAGGAAAAGACGAAACATAAGTGTCTCGAGCATTTGTCTCATCCTTTCTGTTGCTTATGTTGCTGCTGGAGCTACTAAAACACACACACATGCACACACACCCCAAAAAAGAAGTCAGAAAAAACTCTCTTAAAGTAACACCATTACCGTAAGTCTTTAAAAACAAAAATATTAGCCTTAATGAAAATTAATAATTCAGTGAATCTTGAATGAGCAAAGAAGTTTTTTGCCTGTATATAGATTAAATGACTGTATTTTTACCTTGATTCATCTTTTAAACATTAAACAATATTTTTAATAGAAAAAACACACATTACAGTTCATTACAATAAACAAAAACTAAGGATCTTGGTTGTGAGGAGAAGCGAAAGGGAGTGAGGCCACACAAGGGAAGAGACACATTTGAAAATCCCTGTTCCAATTGGTTACATATGCCAATGAGTTTTATATTAAAAATACCTCTTCAGGATAAAAGCTTTGTGCACCGAGATGTTTAAGTTACAAGAGTACAAAAAGATCTCCTAACTTCTCCTCAGAAACATCAACTTAATCTGGATATTAGGCAGTGTAATTTTTTTTCAGTTAGCCTCCTGAATTCACCTGCTTTAGAGGAACTTCTTATATTAGGTTGTCACTAAAATAAGTTCCATCCAAAGTATTTTTCTGTGACTAGTTTCAATTAACTTTCATGGCATTAAAGATATCTGCCACAAACCTTTCCAACAATTAATTGTATTGTTCATTTTACAAATCTAACTTACTGTACTGTTGCAAAGAAATACCTTCTTACTTTCTCTCTGAAACATAACTCAGTGTCAAATTTCACAAATACATCACATCGGACAAAACAATTATGTCATATATTTCCTAGGTTTAGTCATCTCATTTCCCAAAGCTTCCTTCACTGATTCCACCCGACGCTCCCTAAGTCTGTACAAAGGTTTTTATGACGACTTCTCATACTTTCTTCCCTATTACGCTGGGGTTCTCAAGAGAAGAACTAGGAGCTAACTCATTATATTTTCAGCACAAAGCAAACAGCCTATCAGTAATAAATGCTAAAAACTTTATGTCTTCAATACTTCAATTATACACATTTGCCCTTCTGACATGTAGCCAAGGCCTAGCCCAACTGAAAAATTGCCCAGCTGGACCCTTTTCCTCACTGGCTTCACTACTGCCAGCCTACCCTTGAAATCTTGATGCTTTTTTCCTAATCATTTAACCACTTTATTTTCTCCTTGAATTCTTGTACCCCAGATGCATAACCTTTCTCAGCTATAATTCAGTTAGATCTAATCTCCAACCTTCCTTTAGGTACAAATCATTTCTCCAATTCCTTCAACATGTATATGAATATGTATATATAAACATCACCACTTACTTAACAGACTTCATAGATAACCTCTATGTCTAAATTTCAAGTGCATAAAACTGGTAAACACAGTGAAACCTCTGAGAGCTGGAACTTGATGGGACCTTTTGTTTATCCCAGTCTCACAAGGTTTATGCTGTTGACAGGGTAGTCTTATTATCATCTTTCTGTTACTCTTTAAATGTGGAAATTATTTGTGTTTTCCCTCTCTTACCCACATTCTCGCTTTCACAGGTTTTACCATACTAAGAACTCTTCCTTCAATATTCATTTGCGATATTTGTCTACATTTTTATGTATTCAAGGCATTAAGCCATTAACTCTGAATGCAACTTAACTTAAAGCATATGCTAAAAAAAACCCATAAATTATGGCATGTACTTTTCAAAAATGGCAAGGTCATGAATGGCAGAAACAGACCGAGGAGCTGTTACAAATTAAAGAAAACTGCAGATGCATGACAACTATGTAAGTCATCTGTAATCAGATTTTGGAAAAATATTTTTCTTTTGCAATAAACGGCATTATTGGGATGACTGCTTAAACATAAACAGAAAAAAACAGTATTGCATCAATGCTAATTTTCTGATACTGGTAGCTATACTTGGAAACCTTGGTGGTGCAGTGGGTAAGAGTTATGTCTCCTAACTAAAAGGTCGGCAGTTCATATCCACCAGGTGCTCCTTGGAAACTCCATAGGACAGTCCTACTCAGACCTATACGGTCACTATGAATCAGAACTGACTTGACAGCACTGGGTTTGCCTTGGTTTTTGGTAGCTATACTGTGGCTGTACTTAAAAAAAATTTTGCTTTTTCTCAGGAAACACACATTAAAATATTTAGGGGGAAGGAGATATAATATCTGCAAATTGCTCCTTTCGGGTAATCAAAACACAGTATTCACACACACACACGCATATGCGTATGCATATATAACATAACTGGGGCAACCGGATAAAGGCCTTATGGGAGTTTTTTGTAATATTCTTGCAGCTTTTTTAAAAGTCTGAAATTACTTCAAAACAAAAAGTTGAACTGCATAAATTTAAACAACTACTCTTTAACCTTACCTTTGGGATAGCTTTTTTACCATCAAGGATATTTAGTACTAATACATAAAATAATAGTGTATGGCATTAATAACTGCTACTAAAAAAAATGACAGGTATGTTAATAATTTTGGAAAAATAGTGAGTATAAATAGATAGCCTTAATGTTTTAGCATGCCTACAAGTCTGTAAGTAAATTACATAGTAGATGAAAGCTGAAAAGCAGAGTTTGGAAGCCGTAGCTCCAAAGCCAAGCCAGCCAAGTGCCGTCGAATCGGATCAAAAGCAGTGTTTTTAAAATTTTAGTGTGCTTCAAGATCACCTAACGGGCTTATTAAAAAGATTTTTGAGCCTGCCCTCAGGGTTCCAGATTCAGCATTCCAGGGAGAATGCTAAGAATTTGCATTTCTATCAAGGTCCCACACTTCCAAGAACCACTACACTTAGCCATATTTACTGCTAAAACTACAAGCTTCCAAACAGAGGAACCATATTTACCACCCTCACAGCAATGTGCTGGATACTGCACAATTCTTTAGACATGATAAATCCAAACCAAACCCACTGCTGTCAAGTGATTCTGACTCAGAGCTACTGGTGGACTCAAATTGTCAAACTTTTTGGTGAGCCGTCTGAGCTTTTAATCACTGTGTCACCAGTGCTCCATCACATGTGATAACCAAAGAACAAACTCCGTGCTGTTAATTTCAACTCATAGAGACCTTACAGGACAGAGCAGAACTGCCCCATAAGATTTCCAAGGAGTGACTGGTACACGTGGACTGCCAACCTTTTTTGGTTAGCAGTCAAACTGTTAACCATTATACCACTGAGGCTTCATTAGATGTGATAACGGAGAGTAACTGCAAAGACGCTATCAGAGATGAGGCATAATGTGATTCCTTCATTACTGAACTACATGCTTTAAGTTCTTAAGACGAATGGCTAAGTTTGGAAGAGAAAAAAGGCATAAAAAGGGGAATTAGATGCAGGGCCAAAAATCTAAAATGGTGTAGTAAATACAGGAAACGGCTGTTGGAGGAGTCTCTACCTGGCTATTCCATTATTACTTCTATTAGTGCCTATCCAAGAAACCCCAGTCAGCCTGCTAAATACAATGTAAGTACCTGGTCTTATTCATGAAGTATCTGCTACCTCTCTTTGAAATTTATAGCCAATGTAAGAAACCTTAGAATATTTGGCTACAGGTATTCACTAATTGTGTTTGATTAGAGAACAGAAAGAGGAACACAGCTATGGGATCTAAAAGCTATGGAGGAAGTGAAGGAGCCAGTGAACCCATCTCTGACTTTCAACATTAGTGAACTTCGATAAAACAAAATACCTTTCTTCTCTCGCTTCAGGGCTATTTTGTGACATAATTGCAGGTTCTTTTTTCTTTTCTTCAGAGTCTTTATCAGTTGATGGCCCATCTGAAATTTTATGAAATCCATAATTGACATGTGAAAAAAAACAAAACTGAAATAGTGTGTGTCATCAAGCCATTCGCTCAATAAAAAAGTTAAAATCCTAAATTTTCAATAAATTAAAAGTTCACACAAGCTATCCTATTAACATATGCACTTCAGTATTTCTTACAATGCATAGTCAGTCACCAATCATAAACTCCCTCATTTGGTGGAAATTACAAATTCATGTGCCAATGATGCCAAGCCAGCCAAGTGCCGTCGAGTCGGATCCGACTCATGTGCCAATGATACAGAAGGAAAATATATGGAAAAAATATCAATAACATCATTTTAAAAAATGAAAGCAGAGCATAAGAACAGTATTTTTTAATTATTTCTCATGAATTCAAAAACTCTCAAGTTACACACAAAATACAAATAAACATTTCAAGGACAGTGTCAAAAGATACTGTCACAAAATAAAATCTCAGGATTAGTAAGTCCTCTCCAGGTACTTCCATCTTAAATTTGTCAAGTAATATCAAGTCCATGAGCTTTAAGGCCTGAGATAAGCAATCAGGCAGTAGGAAATAAAAGTACATAAATTAGCTTAGACTGACATAGTATTTTAGGATTAACAAGAAACATTATCTCACTTATTTACATTTTGTTCCCTACATAAGTGATAAAGACTACACAAATAATTCTTTCAATACTTCATGTCTTCTGTATACAGTACAGAATACGAGCACAATATTCAACTGTACCCACTGGGATCAATTAAGGAACTTTCTAGTCAATCTAAATCTCTAGTCGTGACTAACAATATTAAAAGTTTCCTATATGATTCCAATATGCTGTAATAGAGAATGACCCCAATTACAACTCCACAATTTATCTTAAAAAAAAAAAAACAGTGTCACCAAGTCAGGTCCTACTCATGCCACCCTAGAGAAGTCTAGTTCATGAAACTAAAATACAGTTCAGTCCTTCTACGACAGAACACAAGCATATGCCTTAGCCTCCACATACTAATTTTACTGCCCTAGTTATTCTAAATCATGGGGAAGGTCTCAAAATATAAAGATGCCATAGCATTCACTGTGTGGTAGTAACGAAAGGCTAGTAATGACGTTAAAGAATATGGCAAGGAATAAGGACAATTCTAAAAGTAATAGACTAGAAAGTATTAAAAGACATAAGTTGATTTAATAAGGAAAATGTAACAATGATTCAGTTTTTGATAAAAAGGGGCAGTAAAACTGATTTCACAGGCTGCCCTGACACAGTGAGAATGGGTATGATCATTTTAGAAAACAAAACAGTAACAGCACATACAACCATGCAAATACTCATGTTACCTGAATAGAGTGTTGAGGGAGGACACACAGCGAGCAGGACATGCTCCAGTGCTGGCATGACAGCATATTCAGCTCGAGCTAAAACGTTTGCTACCTACAGACTGTGTGTACATACGTAACCTCTCAGTCCTCAACTATTGCCTCTTCAGAGTGAGGATTATCATAGCAGCCACCACACTGAATTGTTCAGGATTACATGTATTACTTCCTGGCACAGAATAAATGCACCAAAACTTGGCACATCTTAAGTATTCAAAAATGGGCTACTTAGCATCTGTGGTAGTAAATCATCTTCTAGAAATGTAGCTAACAATCTGGAGAAAAGGCTTTAGGTAGAAAGATATTTATCACAACATTAGTTATACTAACAGGCATAAAGTTAAAAAAAAAAAACCTTAACTGGTAAGTGATGAAATTATGACATTACTCATTCAAGGAACTACTGTGAAGCCAATAAAAATGAGTTATGACAAAGGAAGGTATTAAAAAAAAACCTGCTTAAAAAAAGCAGAATATAAATAAGTTTACATACAGCATAAGTAAAATTAGAGTTGAAGTAAAATCTACGCATAAGTGGAAAATGATAAAAAACAAGAAATGTAGTAATATACAAACTGATGGTTATACCTAGAGACAGATCTAAGGATCTTTTTTTCTCCAACTCCCCACATATTATTTATGGAACACTTAAATCTTTTATTGTAAGTTAAAAAAGAAAATTAAAGGAGAAACTGAACCGAAATTAGATATCTCAAATAACTACACAGAGTAAATTTAACTGCAGTGTCCACTCTTTTCTCCCCTAAAACATAAATCCTTTTTCTAGAAATAAAAATATATGTATATGGTTCTCAACCAACTTTCCAAGACTAACTGTGATTATCCTAAAATATGGAATTAGACTTAAAATTTAAATGAAGTATAAATGTAAGGGTTCATCTTTAAACAGACTTTCTAAAAAAGACTATTTTGAAATAAATCAAACTTGTACAAATATTATAAAAACAACAAAGAATTACCATACAACTTTACTCAAGTTCCCCAATTGTTAATATTTTGCCGTATTTGTTTTCTCATTCATTCATTCATTCCCTCATCTCTCTCTCTACGGAAACAGACACGGACCCACATATACAAACATATTATCTTTGAACTATTTAAAAATAAGTAGCAGGCATTATGTTCTTTTATCCCTAAATGCTCTGAATATTTCCTAAGACATTTATTTACATAACCACAGTAAATAATCAGTAAATTTAACAATGACACAAAATTGTTAAACTTATTTATGCCAAGCCAAGTGCCATCGAGTCGGATGTGACTTATCTACAGACCTTACAAAAATTCTGCCAGTTTTTCAGAAAATGGTAAATTTGTAGCAATTCTTTTCTGGTCTAGACTTTAATACAGGATTATGTATTGTATTTTAATTAAAACTAGACTTTTAAAATTTTATAATTTTACAGTTTTTATTTCCTAGTGTCCCAGCTCTTGTAACAGGCTTATGTTACTATTTTTGCAATTTTAAAAGATCACTTTTTCTATTTTTTCTTCCATATAAGGTTGATAGCTTCAAAATTAAATGACCTTAACATCCAGACCTCATTTTTAAAGTCCATTTCCCTCAGAGAAATGCTGACTAGAGGAGTGGTCAGAGAAGAGAGAGAAGTCTGGTACACCTGTTATGTCAGAATGTAGTCAAGTGATCAAAAACAGACGGGGTATGCTTTAGTTATCACCTCTCTACTCCCTCATGTCCAAGTGCTAAGCAGATCACAAATTTGCTTTGTTTCCACAGATCTACCTGTTCTAAACATTTCATATAAATGAAATAATATAAAAGGAAAAAGAAAAAAAAAACAGACATGTCCAAAAGATAAAGGTGCTAGCTTGTAGGTGAACCCACTGGCCAAATCTGGGATAATTTAATTACCAAAATAAATATGAATAGCAATGGATTATAATCTGTTGAGCAGAACAGGAATCCATGAGTCCACACAAATACTGGATAAAGACATACCTGAGGGGGGAAGAGTAAAAAGGAAGGCTCTTTCTTATTGTAGAATGACAACTTATAAATACTGAAGCAGAAAAATTAGAAAATTATAATTCTGCAACTGTCACTGTAAAGAAGGGTTTAGACAAGTAACAGTGGATACTAAATCTCAGAACGTAGTCTCTCTCAAAGAACACCTATTAGTTATGAGAACAAAGACAATTATACAGAGAACACCTTAACTGCGTTATCACAATATGATCAATTTCTCTAGATGCTATACCTGAAAAGGACACTACATCACGTAAGTACTGCTCCAACTATAGAAGCACAACCTGATCTAATCATGAGTAAGCAACAGAAAAATTCCAAATGAGGAGCACTCTACGAAACAGAAAGGCAGAGACAGTACTTACATTCGTCAAAGTATCAGTGTCATAAAAGACACAAAAAGACTTAAGAACTGTTTCAGATAAGGAGGCTAGCTATGTGACCCTGGACTAAATCTTGTTCTGGATGCAGGAAAAGCTTTAAAGGACACTACCAGGACAACTGAACAAACTACATATACTACAGACTGGATAAATGTACTGCACAAATGTTACATTTCTTAAATTTCCTGTACTATGGTTGCATAAACAGATAAGCTTATTTTAAGGAAATATACAATTAAATATTAAAGGATAACAGAATATGATAAATGAAAGCCACTCTCAACGGTTCAGAAAAATGTGTGTATTTACATATATACACAGAGGGAGAGAGAATACAGAGAATATGGTAAACAAACAGCAAAATATTAAAAACTGATAGAGATACACGTGGAGTACTTTTATTATTCTTGTGCGTTTCCTGTAAATTAGAAAACTATTTCAAAAGCAGTTTTAAAAAGCATGCACGACTATTCCCTTGGGAGAAAATTTCCTTTTCTTCTTACTTACAGAAGTTATCCAGTTGTAAGTACTGAAAGTCAAGAAAGCTCAATTTGACTATTTTGAAAAAGCAAAACACTTATGGAGGCTAAACTACTCCCCCCTGTTCTTATTTTAAAGCACTGATTTCACGTAACAGGTAGATTCACACACACACACACACACACACACACACAAATACAACAACACTTGAATAAAATAGAGTATAATACATATGTGTAAGAGAAGAAACGCCAATTATACCTAATAACTTTTTCCAGGATTTGATAAGAGATTTTGCTAAAGATGTAACTTCTTCATCTGTACTCTGCTTGCGAATAGCATTAACTGACATTCCAATTCTTGTGGACTGCAAGAAAAGAACAAAAAATCTGTGAAATGCTTACAAGCAACTTCATTTCAGACAAATTTAATGTATTACCTATTTTTTTTTTCTGTCCCAGATTCCTATTGCCAGTTTACAGCAAAATACTGGAATTTTCTCAATTCTTTTAATAGTATATTATAGACTTCATCAGACAGAAACACCTTCAGACCAAATCTTAGACTCATCAATGTTATCACTGAAAATAATGCAACCATACAATCGGCTACTGTAAAAAATGGATTAAGTGTAAAGTAAAATAAGACTTTCCACAAGTAAAACACAAGAATAAAATATAAATTGTTCATACTTACATGAAATCTGACAACTAAGATTATAAACTCATCCTAGAAAAAAGTGCCGCATACCTCATGGCTAAATAACACTATGGACACCTTCGAAGTACTTGCTTGGGAAGCCATGCACCAAAGCCAGCACCTAGTCCATTCTTCAAAGCAATTTTGAGACACTTTCTGGAATGGCCATCATACCTGTTGTCGTATTACCCTTGAGGTCGTGGATGTTATCAAAATGTCTTCCTTTCAGTATTTCCTTTATCTTCAGGTAAAAAAAAAAGTCACTGGGGGCCAGGTCCCCAGTGAGTAGGTAGGGTGTTCCAAAACAGTTATTTGTTTACCAGCTAAAAACTCCCTCACAGACAACTACAGAATTAAGTTCGCAAACTTGCTACCATGCCACTGTGTACAATGGCCATTCCAGAATAAGCTCCAAAACGGCTATGAAGGGTATACTAGGTGCATAGCTTCCCAAGGAGAGTACTTTGAAAGTGACCATAGTGATATCCAGCAGTGAGGCATGTAGCACTTAGAACAATTAAGTTCATGGACTTGTCAGACTTCATATATAAAGCACACAGAAGCAATGACTGATAAATGTACTAATAAGTGTTTCCATACATTTTCTTACTTAGATTACATTATGGAACACCTGCTATAACTTATAGTGAGGCTATCCAAACACAGATCACTTCCTACAGAGGTTTAAAAACATTGTTTTTCTTTGTTATAATCATTATATAATCACAGATATTAATATAATTTACTATATAATTTACTATATAGAATATAATTTACTATATAGGAATACTATGTGCTTGGACCTATGCTAGCAACATGTAAACTCTTAAACCTTCCTAACAAGTTTTAAATTTGAGATCATCATCCCTATTTTTAAAGATGAAGAAATTGGAAATACAGATAAATAACTTGTTCAACATTACACCATCACTAACTGGCAAAGAGGGAGTTTCGATCCAGGGCTGTGTAACTTCAAAGTCCATGCTCTATCACATCAAAGGTGTTCAAACTGTGCTCAAAGAACACAAAAAAATATAACAAGCCAATCAGAAATAACGAATACAATATGGCAAATTACTTAGTAAGTTCAGGTTGTTAACAGACAATCTTTCAAAAACATGTACTGAAAAAAAGAAAACCCTGTTGTCGACTTTAAGGCAGAGAAATAAAAGGGTACTTAAGGTTTCCTTCTAAATTATTCAATTCTTTCAATAAAAAGGCTTGGGACAAGTTTTGTTCAAGAATTTATACTGTGTGTTTACTAAAGTGCCCTGTGTATACCTTTTGGAAAGCTAGGCAGGGCAGATAAGGTTCAAAATCAAAAAGATAAAGGTACTTACAAATCCAAAGCCCCAGAATAATTTCCTATAAGAAAACCTAGTTTATTGAACAAATGGAGGAAAAACTTGAGTTACTAACCTAAAGTTCTAAAGCTTAAGACTGACACAGAAAAGAAAATGGCATTTCAAGAGAGTCAGAAGCAAGCAAAAGAATACGGAGAGCATGAATAAACTGCACGTGATTGAAGTGACTGAGTTTTTAATTATTATGGGATGTGCTGATCACTAAAAAGTCAATGATTATCCCACCTAGAAATTCAGAAAACCTATAAAAAGAACATAAAACTGTTCCAGTCGTCAGTAAGTCAATTACAACCCCTGGTGACTCCATGTATATCAGAGCAGAACTGTGCTCTGCAGGGTTTTCGATAGCTGATTTTTCAGAAGTAGAATGCCAGGCTATCCTTCCAAAAAGCTTCAGGGTGGACTCAAACTTTCAATCTTTTAGTTAGCAACCGAGTGCCTTAACTGTCTGCACCACCCTGCGACTCCACGGAAAATACAGTTATCTGTAACAAACATCTTCTTTAATGAAGATACTGTCTAGCCAAGAAACTATGAGAATACAAATAAGGCTGCTAAGGTAGAACAATAAGGATCTGAGGTAATTTTGTTTCCTTTTTCTCCTTTTAAAGCATTATTTTACAGAGAGTGGAAGAAAGAGGACAGATGAAAGGACTGTGATGCTACCTCACTTGAATAACCAAATTTAGATTTGACTGAGGATTCCCCAGACTCTACAATTTTTTCCTAAAACTTGTACAGTATGAATAACATGTTGTTATAGGTAATTATAAAAAACATGTTGTATACTCAACTAACATTAGGAAATAGAGGAAAACAGGTTTCTCAGCTGCAAGACTTTTTGATGCCTTTAAGATAACATCATGAAACTCTAGAAGGAGAAAATATATACCTCTGTCCATGCTTGGCCATCTGGAATCTATAGAATACCAAGAGCACAGTTTCAAAAACACTACCTTAGAGAAGTGGAGAGCAGATTAAATAGCCTTTTAGAGTCAGTAGTAAATCAAAAAGGAATGAGTACTAAGGATCAAGAGACACTGCTAACCTCGTAACAAACTTAGGCAGAATGATGTGCTCTGGATGAAAAACTCAGTTTGAAGGTACTCACCAAATCTTAAGTTAAGAAACTTACATATTAGTGATCTAAAAAAAATGAATAGACAGCCCATGTTCATTAATCAAGCAGGCAATAACAACCAGATTGTTGTACATATTCAAAGCAATACTGTTCTGGATTGAACTGCTCCCCCAAAATACATACAGGAATTTTAAATACCTGCAGATGTAACCACATTTGAGTGTTTTCTTCATTATGTTCTGAGAATGAGACCCTAACAGTATGGTGAACCCTAAATCTAATCACTTCTAAGTTATAAAAACAACAAATTAGATACAGAAACAAGCACATATGCAGGGGAAGAAGATGCTGTTTGATGACAACAGAGGCAGATAAATGTACAAATCTAAGACCTCCAAGGATTACCAGCTATTAGAAGCTGAGACAAAGAAGCACCTTCCCTTAGAGCCACACTCTGAATTCAGACTTTGTCAAGGCCTGTCACCCACAAAGGCCCCTGTGAGCAAAGTTACAAGCCTATGTGATGACAGGCGGAGGCATCTCACCCGTGACATATTTTTAGCCTACTGTCCCTGATAGTCTTTTGCTTCCTAATTAAATCTTCCTCAAAAAATACCTGCTCCTCCCCTGGCACGAGGATCAAGGAAGATGCCTTCTAAGATGGGCTTTACGACCCCCTCAGCTTATGAAATAATATTGGGAAAACCTGACCGGGAACTCCTGGAGAAAAGAGCTTGGAGGAATGAATTCCAATATAGCACGCCCCGCCTGAGAGCACCGAGGCTGGCCCAACACCGCTGGCTTCTCCCAGCTGCACATCCCCCTTCACAGGTAATAAGCAGATTGCAGGAAGGCCCTGGGAGGCTCCTGAGGGACGCCTCCCACCTCAGCTCTTAGAAATGAATATTCCACTCTTTGCATCAGGAAGACAGATAGGCTCCCAAATCTATATATTTGGTATTGACAAACAGACAAATACTAAAGAAATACCCTTCTTTGAACAGCTTGAGAGAAGTTTAGAGTGAGTGACAGTGGACACTTATTGTCCCCACAGGAAGAGATAAAAAAGAACTAAGAAGGAACAAATAGAGACTGTCAGAGTATAACTTTTTAAGATGAGTTTATTCTCTCTTCCTGCACCTTTGACCTCGAGGCACAGGTACAGTTAATAGAGTTCCAGGATTAGCCTTGTTCCGACTGTTGATTATAATCACAATATACTGGTCTCGAACCATTATTTAGAGGGCCCTAATGATTAACATGAAAAAGGACTACAAGGTATTGGTTCTTTACTAGCCAACAGAGAGGACCCTAATAATTAACAGGAAAAGAGACCACGAGGTATCCACTTCTTACTAGCCAATCGCTTACGTGGTCAAAGTACAGTTACCTCATTGACTGTAAAAAATAAAGGAAGACAGACCTTAACGGGCTGCCATTCTCCAAAACTGTTTCCTGTCTCAGTCTCATTTCCTCCACCGACGCCATACCCTCCCTTCGTGGGCCCGAAAAAGTTGTCGGGGCTGGCTCTCGGCAAGACTTCTAGCCTCCTGAACTGTGAGGAAATCAATTTCTGTTCTTTAAATCCAACCACTTGTGGTGTATCTGTTGCAGTAGCACTAGATAACTAAGATAAAAACCTATCCAAATCCAACTTGCTTTTTTGCAGAAATTAACATGCTTATCCTAAAATTCATATGTAAACATAAAAGACCCAGAATGTCAAAAAGAACCTTTGAAAAAGCAGAACAAAGTTGGAAAACTCACACTTCCTGATTTCAAAACTTATTAGAATGTTACCAATAATCAAGACAACTATGTGTGACTTAAAGGTACATCAAACCAAAACCAACCCTCTGTAGTCAATTCTGACTCATAGCGACCCTACAGGATAGAGAAGCACAGCCACCAAAGGACTACCAAGGAGTGACTGGTGGATTCCAACTGCTGACCTTTTGGTTAGCATACATACCACTTCATCACTCGTCTTCCCTTAACCACTGTACTACCAGGCAAGTTTCAGAAGAGACTCTGTAACTTGCTCTTGAACATCAAGTAGCTAATGCAAAAGGAAGAAATGATAAAGTGTAAGAACTAAACAGGAGATTTCAAAGGGCAGTTTAAGGAGACAAAGTATTACAATGACATGTGTGAAGAACTGGAAACAGAAAACCAAAAGGGAAGCACACACTGCATTCATAAAAAATTCAAGCCTCGAGTTGCAACAGTGAAGGATTCTACAGGAAAAACGTTAAATGACTAAGGAAGCATCAAAAGAAGACAGAAAGATCCCGATAGGAGAGGATAAAAATGTAGAACAAAACTCAAATTCCTTAAAAACAGAACAGATGTACTGTACCAGCTGAGACCAGAGGACTCCCAGAGACTACTGCCTTAAGATACTCCTTAAATCTTGAAATAAAACTCACCCCTAGGATTACCTTTTAGCTAAATTAACAGACTGGGTCACAAAATAAAGAGTATCACCCATTAAGTACTGTGCTATTTACAAAATCATCTATATGAAACCAAATGGTAAACAATTACTTTAAAACAAAGACTAGTATGTAAGGGAACAAGGAAATTAGATTAATGAAAGCTGAACAACCACAAATGGAAATATTGAGAATACTCATGCACTGTGAAGAACGTAACCAATGTTACGGAACAATTAGCACAGAAATTGTTTATTGGAACCTAAAATGCTGTGTAAACTCTGCTGAAAACACAGTAATACATCACCAGTAGAGAAACAAGAATACTTGCTACACAGCAGACATTTAATTACTGAAAAAAGAAACATATAATTTACAACTAATCCAATTTATTACAGTATTTGTCTTCCCATTTACCTCCTCACTTGCCATTTACTCTTCAATCCACAGCAGTTAGCCCTTTCTACCATCTTAACTGTAAACTCCATAGGACTCTTCAGTTGTCAAACCTGCCTGTTACATTTTAACTGCATATCCTTCTTCCTGGAGCATACAATCCATTCCTGCTCTATTATTAGCTCCAAAGTATTTCCTAAATTCATCCTTTCTCTTACACTCTTGAGCTGCTGACACATGACTAAGTAATTAAAATGTATTACAATTAAAAATTCAGTTCTTGGATCACATTTAAGTTTACAATAGCTTCATGTGGCTAGCAGTTACAATATCTGAGAACAGATACAGAACATTTCTATCATTGCAGAAAGTTCTATTTCAAAGCACTGCTCTAGATTACATACTCAACTATCTACTAGACATCTCACCTATTAGTTTCACAAGTATTTCAAAACTCAGTGAATCCAAAATGATCCTTTATCCCTTGAACCCACCATCTTTATTTCCTTCTTGGCGCAATTCCACCAGGTAACATTTTCTGAATCTTCCTATATTGTTAAATGGCATCATTTACTACTATCTACCACAAAAATCTCAGTCTTAGAAAATTTCTTCTTCTTCTTCTAGTCACCTGCTAATTCTTGTAGACTGTCCATGATTAACAAGTTCTGCTTCTCTCCATTTTCAGTTGTACTATTTTTCTTACTTGAAGGCCTCATCACTGCTTACCTGAATAACTACTCTTTATCAACAAGTTTTCCTGTTTCCAGCCTCTCATTTCTTGTGTAAATCAGGTCATGTACTCTACTGCCCAATTCCTTTCAGCAGAACTGCTCTCAGGAATGCAAGTTAGATCCCTCATGCTATCCTGCATTTTCAGCTCTGTATTAGGCTTGTCCTTACTTTTACTTTACTTTCTGTCCTAGTGCTGCTATAACAGAAATACCATAAGTAGACAGCGTAAGAAACAGAAGTTTGTTCTCTCACAGTCCAGTAGACAATGGATTCAAGGTGTTGGCTCAAGGGAAAAGCTTTCTCTCTCTGTTGGCTCTGGAGGAAGGTGCTTCCCTTGGTCTAGAACCATCTCAGCTCAGGACTCTCAAGTCTAATGGACATGCTCTGCTCCCAGCACTACTTTCTTGGTGCTATAAGGTACCCATGTCTCTCTACTTGCTTCTCTCCTTTATATCTCAAAAGAGACTGGCTTGAGACACAATCTAATCATGTAGATCTCATCAATACAACTCACAGTAATGCATCTCATAATGGAAATTCTGATGATGTAGTGTTTAAGTGCTTCATTTGCTTAACCAAAAGGTCAACAGCTGAAATTTGTCAGGTGCTCCTTGGAAAATCTATGCGGCAGTTCTACTCTGACCTATGGGGTCACTGTGAGTCAGAATCAACTTGACAGCAGTGGTTTAATCCATTTCATTACATCATAGTGACAGGATTTACAAAACACAAGAAATCACATCTGATGACAAAATGGTAGACAATGATACAATAGTGGGAACCATGGCCCAGCCAAATTGATGCACGCATTGTTGGGGGTACACAATTCAATCCATGACACCTTCCTACTATATCAAATGACCTGCAGTTCCCCCAATATGCCATACTGCTTCCACATATAGTTTCCTGCCAGAATACCTTACCCAACCCAGCTTTCTAACCTGTTGTTGTTAATTCTGACTTGTGGTGGTCCCGTGTGTTACAGAGTAGAAGTACTTCATAGGATGTTCTGAGTTATAAGCTTACAAAAATCCCCAGAGGGCACAAGCAGTTTATAATAGGCACTAACCTAAAGCTTGGCAGCACCATGAGAGATAAGCCTAGCAATCTGCTTTCATAGAGATTACATACAGACAAGAAAACTCTATGGTGCAGTTCTAGTCCATAACAAATAGGTCACCATGAGTCAGAATCAGCTCCACAGCAACAAACGATTTTATCTCATGGAATTAGAACACCTGGCCTTCTTCTGCTGCACCACTGGGTGGGTTCAAACTTCAAACTAACTTCTAGGTTAGTACTCAAGCACAAACCATTAGCACCACCTAAAGATTTTCCATCCGCCTAATGAGAACTCAGTTTATGCCCCATATGAAGGCTTGCTTTCCAGAGCCTCCCATATTAAGTGATGCAATTAAGAAGTAAATGTTTTGGGGCTTCAAACTGCCCTACTCTCCCCCAAATGAATCCCATACAAACTATCTAGACACCTACATTACACTTTAGTTCAATGAGAGGGAAAGCTTATATCTTATTCATCTTTACAAACCCAACACAATTCTTAATCATAATAAAAATTCAATACATGATGATGATTAAACAACATGAGTGTATTTAATGTCACTGACCTGTATACATGAAGACCTTTAATGGCAAATGTGTTCCATCTATACACTTCTCACAATAAATAAATAAATAAAAGTCTCAATGCTTGGTATAAAAATACAGAGACTTTCCAAGGAAATAAGTATATGGAAGAAAATCAAAGATGGGTATAGATGGTAACCCTATCCCACTTCTTGGGATGCAATAGTTAAATGCTCAGCTGAAAACTGAAAGGCTGTTGGTTCACACCCAAGAGCAGCTCAGAGGGATTAAAGACCTGTCAGTCTGCTCCCCTAAAGATTATTGACAATGAAACTCTACTGGGCAGTTTCTACTCTGAACTATAGGATCACTGTGAGTCAGAATCAACAGCACACAACAGTGGCAACATGTAAGTTCCACATCCTCTATAAACTCTACAAATACATCTCTTAAATAAACACTGGAACTACTACGTTGTTTTCTATGTAGCGTTTTTTTCCACAAAAATCTACTAGGTGAGACCATAACCAGGTAGATTACATACTGTGTCTCAAAGATACAGCTGTTCCCAAAGTTACCTGCCAGTGTAGCTACTGATTCTTGGATAGAAAACCTAAACTGAGAAGTTAATACTTCCTGACTGTCTTTTCTCTTTCTTGGCTATACATTTAGAAAAGTTCTTCCATCTTTTTTGTACCATGGATCCCTTTAGCAGTCTCGAGAACCTCATGGCCCCCACTTCTCAGAACATTCTTAAAGTGGATTACAGAAGATGAACAGGATTACAGAGGAAATCAATTATATAATTCATAGATACAAAATTTTTTTTAAAGGTAATAATAATGTGTTTTCTCCTTTACTAAATAATATCTAGCATAGGTTATAATAGCTACCACAACAACGAGCATACATGGATTTCAGTATATCTGAAACAAATGTAACATAAAGTTAAAATACTTCTTGATTTCTGTTACGTTACAATTGTAAATACTACAAATACAACTATGGTTTACCACCTTCGTAACTGGGAAGAGAAAAGTTCAATTTCAGTTACGTATTACTGAAAATGTATGACTTTTTTATCAACCATGTTCATAAAATCCCCTGCCACCCTTCCCTGAATTCTGACTAATAGTACAGAAGCAGCAAAGAAAGCACTCATGGATCAGAAGAAATGTCTAATAGGTAACAGACAGGTTCACATTCCTCCTTTTTTTTTTTTTTTTACCATTCCCTCTCTTGTTAATATTTTTACATTCTAAACATGAAAGATCATTAGAATAACACTTTAGTAGTAAACGATGCAGTGTCTGCTAGACATCCAACTGTGTATGTGGTTGGTCAGTGCTAAAAAAAAAAAAAGAGAGAGAGAGAGAGAGAAGATTGACCAAAAATGCCACATAAACCAGACTCTATCCGACTCGATGGCACTTGGCTTTACTGGCCTGAGACCAGAACAACTTATGGTGCCTGGCTACCACCAATGACCACCCTGATAAAGAACACATCAGAGTCCCTGACAGAAGAAAAATGGGGTGAAGAACTCAAATCCACACAAAAGGACCAGGCTTAATGGTCCTTAATGACACTGGAGGAAGCCCAGAAGGCATGGTCTCTGGACTGTTAACCCAGAACTAAAACCATTCCCAAAGCTAACTCTTTAGACAAAGATTAGACAAGACTCTAAGACATTAAATGATACTCATGAAGACTTTGCTTCTTAGTTCAAGTAGATACACGACACTAAAGGGACAGCTCCTGTCTGGAAGTGAAATGAGTTGGTTCAACAGATACAGGAAATACAGGCTGGAAAGAGGGAGTGTGCTGTGGCACTACAGAAACAGTAAATAGGGTCACATAGTAATGGTTGCATAAATTACTGTATGAAAAACTAACTTGAGCTGTAAACTTTTACCTAAAGCACAACCAAACAAAAGAGAAAGATAAAAGAAAAAGAGGAGATCAACACCTTGACATCCTCATCTGGGGGTCAGCTTCACATTGGCAGTTGTTATCAATGAAATGTTCCAGAAAACAACAAATCTTAGAAGACCAAATCAGAGCCAAGAGTCAACTCAATGGCAATGCGTTTAGTCTGGATTTTTAGCCTAGTTTAAAGATTCACATTTTAATGAGGAAAGAGAAACCATTGTCGTCCTTAGTAGATTATTGTTTTATATCACTACCTTAAAAAAACAGAAGTTAATAATCATTTACATCATAATGTGGTTATTGTTAGGTGCTGATTTTCAACTCACAGAGATTCTATTTTACAGAGCAGAACTGCCCCATAGAGTTTTATTAGCTGTAATATGCAGAGTAGATTTTCAGATCTTTCTCCGACGGAGAGGGTAGGTGAGTTCAAATTGCCAGTTTTTCAGTTAGCAGCCAAACACTTAACCACTGTGCTACCAGGGCTCCTTTTACACTATAAAATGGTAGTACAAAAATGTTTCAATATTTTATAACATTTTGCAATTCAAAACATATATACCGTTAAAAAAACTATTTTTAAAGTGACATCATAGTGCATGCATTCCTTTAGTAAAACATTAAGAAAGATCAATCATAAAGTATTTAATAATTAAAAAAAATCAAACTCACTGCGATCAAGTCCATTCCAATTCACAGTGACCCTATAGGTCAGAGCAGAACTAACCCACAGATCCAGTTTCTAAGAAATGCCTGGTGGTTCCAAATGGCAGACCTTTTGGTTAGCAGACATAGCACTTAATTACTATGTCACCAGGGTTTCCTAAGGTATAATAGTTACCATAAATATAGCAACTATGATACACATAAGCACATACCTGTAATAACTCCAGAGTCATGGGAATATTTTTAAGCTCCTTCAGTAAATCCAATGCTCCAGCCTGTAAAACAGAGTAATTTCATACTTAATTCCTAGGACATTAAGGTCACCATGGCTCACTTACTCATGTGAGAACAGAGCTGTGTATGTATGTGAGTATATGGATATACATACATATATATGTAAAAAATTCACTGTCATCAGAGTGACCATATATTGGAAGCACTTTATGGTTCTATACATCTATAGGATATCATCTTGCTGACCTCTGGCTGGAGGAAGGGGAGTGGACGGACAGGAGGGGAAAGGAGACTGTTGGGAGGATGAGACATGTATGGAGCAGAGAGGAATAGTGTGCTGTCACCGGACAAGGAGAGCAGTGGAAGCTGCATATAGGGGGGCATGTAAATTTATATGTGAATGTACATTTTCACTCAGTTATGTTAAATAAAAATTAAAAAAAAAAATTCACTGTCATCAGTTGATTCCAATTCCTAACAACCCTACAGGACAGAGCAGAACTGACCCATACAGCTTCCAAGGAGTACCTGGTGGATCTGAACTGCCAACTGTTTGGTTAGCGTCCACAGCACTTAATCACTATGCTACCAGAGTTTCCATATATGCAGTGTTTTTCAAACAAGGGCTGCAACACAACAGAAGACCACAAAATCCACTTACAGGTTATGATGAGTACTGGTGAAGTAACTGATAAGCACTGTTTTGTGAGAGTTTATTTCAGGAATATTTGTTTATATGCATGTCCCAAGGAAAAATGTAAAACGTATTTCTTATTGTGATGGTATACCACATCCCAGTTTCAATGGAAAAAAGCTAACCCTCAAATTCATTTGGAATTGCAAGACACTCTGAATAGCCAAAACAATCTTGAAAAAGAAGAGCAAAGTAGGAAGACTCACACTTTGCAATTTCAAAACATATTACATATTATTATTAGTAAAAACAGTGTTGCAGTGGTATAAGGATAAATATATACATCAAAGGACTAAAACTGAGAAACCAGAAATGAATCATACATTTATGGCCAAATCCACTCAATAGGGAAAGAATAGTCTCTTCAATAAATGGTGCAGTGACAATGAATGAAACTGGACCCATATGTCACACCATATACAAAAAGTAACTCTTAAAAGTGGACACAGGGTTAATACTTCAGGATGGTTTCTTTATCAATAAATTACTAGATAAGATAGCAAAAGCTAAAGCAACAAATGAAAAAATAGGTAAGTTGGATTTCATCAAAACTGAAAATGTGTACATGGAAGAATTTTATGAAACAAGTGAAGAGACAACCTACAGAATAGAAAACAATATTTGGTAACTGTTTACCTGTTTCAAGGGAACAAAAACACATACAACTCAATTTTTAACTGGGCAAAGGACTTGAATAGGCACTTCTACAAACAAGACACACAAATGGCCAACACGTGAAAAAACATTCAACATGGGAAATGTAAGCCAAACCAATAACGGGATACTACTTCACAGTGACTGTGATAGCTGTTCTTGGAAAAAACAGAAAATAACAAGTGTTGGAAAGGATGTGGAGAGATCAGAATCCTCTTCCAGTGCTGCTGGGAATGTAAAATGGTATAGTGTAGCTGCTGGGGAAAACAGCTTGACAAGTATACAAAAAATTAAAAACAAGTGGGGCTAAGATGGCAGAGTGGTCAGATGCTTTCTGCGATTCCTCTAACAACAAAGACCCCAAACACCAAATTGATCAATTATATACGAAATTCTAGGAGCTCTGAACATCAAAAGGAAAGTTAAGAAATTGGACTGAGGGACAGGAAAGGGAGACTAGGTCCAGAAGTACCTAGGACTGGCCAGATGTGACCTGGCAGGAATCAGCACCCTGTATGCAGATCAGCTGCAACAAGCGTAGTGAGGGGAGCAGTGGCATTCTCAAAGTGTCTTACACAGTGCCGGAGACTACACAGCGGAGAGCTCCCTCACACCTCCAGAATCAGTGAAAAATGGCAGTTGATGGTCAAAAGCTAAGTAGCTTGCATCTAGCCTATCACATGAGGATCTAAACTTTGCCTTCATAATAAATCTCTCTCCCATTTACTAGCACCTCCCCCTCCCTTCTCTGCACAGCACCTGAGCTAGCCGCAGAGAATACATCCCATGGGCAGGAAGTTGGACTCCTAATGCAGGCCCTGAACTATTCTCCCAGCCTTGGGGAGGGAACAATTTAATAAATGGGGATAAAAAATTATCTGCCAGCTCCCCTAGCCAGGAACTCAGGTCAGAAACAGTTCGTTTGCCTAGGCATAGGAATAAGGGGTACACAGACCTTGACTACCTCTCACCTTTGAATACTGCATCAAGTACCCACAGTCCTGCCGTAAAATCTACCAACTTAAGTGCATTACTGAATAGAGACATACTTTCCTCACAGACACAGACAACTGTCAGGCCCCTGTGTTTCTCAGCACATGCAGCCAGATACCTGGGCCAGCATCAATCATCCCTATCCATCTAGGACCACAGAGGAGGGCCTGCACACACTTACCTGGTGACCAAATACCTAGACACCGATGCAGAATACATACAAGAAAAGAAAACAAACTCTGGTGACAGGACAGGATGTTATAGAACATCAAAGATGCCAATAATCAAACTAGCTCACCCCAAGCCAAGTTTGGCACTTCAAAACAAGTTAGAACACAGTAGGCAAATGTAAAATAAATAAACACAGCAACTTAATAATGGCTCAGAAACGACATAAAGAGGTAGACTATGGTGGCTTAGAAAGCTCCCTAAAGAAATAATCAAGAAATTTTCCAAATGAAGGGAATACCCTGTATTCCACTGGAGGTACAATACAAAAGCTGAAGACACAGAATTCTTTAGGAGAACAGTCAAAACGCAGCATAGTATGACGACAAATTGAACAGGCTGCATGAAACCATACAGCCAGCAAGTAGAAATTCAGAAAACTAACAGTAAAAATTTCTAAATAGGAAGTCAAAGGCACAGAATTGAGGCAACAGAAGTCAGATTAGTGAGACTGAAGATACAGCACTTGATATCAACATATTTGAGGAGAAATCAGATAAAAGAATGTTTAAAAATAAAGAAACAGTAAGAATTATGCAGGACTCTATCAAAAGGAATAATTTCCAAGTAACTGGACTACCAGAAGAGGGAGAGACAAAAAGACAGAGAGAGAGAACTGTTAAAGACTGGTTGATAGAAAACTTTCCTGATACCATGAAAGATGAGAAGATATCTACCCAAGATGCTCACTGAATTCCCCATAAGGTAGATCCCAAAAGAAAATTACCGAGACATAATCAAACTTGTCACAACAGTAAGGAGAGAACTTTACAGGTGTCCAGTGATAAACAAAACATAACACAAAAATAAGTCAATAAGACTAAACTCAGACAACTCAGCAAAAACTTTTCAGGCAAGAAAGCAAGAGAATGACCTACACAAAGTCTTGAAAGAAAACACCTAGCAGCCAAGAATTTCATAACCAGTAAAACTGTCTCTCAATATGATGGTAAAATAAGGACATTTCCAGATAAACAGAAATGTAGGAATTTGCAAAACTCAAATGAAAACTACAAGAAATACTAAAGTCTTTCAGTTAGAAAATGAATAACATCAGACAATAAACAAAGACTAGACTGCAGAACAGAGCAACCATGACAGACAAGTGAAAACACCACGGCTTGGATGAGGCACACCTTAGACCTTGTCAAGGACTGAACTGTTTCCCCAAAAATGTGTGCAGCAATTTGGCTGGGCCATGATTCCCAGTATTATGCGGTTGTCCTCTACTTTGTGATCTTCCTATGTTGTATGTTCTAATCTTTGCCTGTGGTTAACAGGGCAAGATTGGATTATGTTAAAGAGAATGAGTGAGACTGTAACGTACTTATTAAGGTCACCCCCTTGATCCAATGTAAAGAGAGTTTCCACAGGATGTGGCTTGCATCACCTTTTATCCTTTATTCTACAAGAGATAAAAGGAAAACGAAGCAAGTAAAGAGCGGGGGCACCTCATACCACCAACTAAGAAGCACTAGGAGCAGAGTGTATCCTTTACACCTGAGGTTCCTATGCTGACATGCTCCCAGACCAAAGGGAGGCTGATAACAAGGACCTTCCTCCAGAACTAAGAGAAAGCCTTCCCCTGAAGCCAGCACTCTGAATTCATACTTCTAAACCTACTGGACCGTAAGTGTGTAAACTCATCATCCACTTCTGGTATTTCTGTTGTAGCATCACTAGATTACTAAGACAGCCCTCACAGTGACATCTGTGCTTTTTCAACATTTTAAAGAGGTCACTGGCAGCAGATGTGCCCTATGCAATACGTTGTTTGATATCCTGGCTGCTGCTTTTATAGACGTTGATGTGGATCCAAGTACAAAGAAATCCTTGACAACTTCAGTATTTTCTCCGGCTATTATTATCATGCACTGAACTGTGTCCCTCCAATTAACATGCCTCAATTTGGCTACACTACAATTTTCAGTAGTATGTGATTGTCCAACATTTTGTCATTGATGTTATTTTCCTATGTGTTGTAAATTCTACCTCTGTGCTGTTAATGAGGTGAGAGAGACAGCAGTTATATCAATAAAACAGGACTCAATCCAGAAGATTAGACTGTGTCTTGAGTCAATCTCTTTTGAGATATAAAAGAAGAAAGGGGAGGGATAAGACCCCATACTACTACCAATAAAGCAGTGACAGCTGCAGAATAAATCCTTTGCACACAATGTTTCTCCTAGTCTAAGGGAAGATGATAACAAGGACTTTCTTCCAGAGTTGACAGACTGAAAGCCTTCCCCCGGAGCTGGTGCCCTGAATTTGGACTTCTAACCCACCAGACTGTGAGAAAATAAATTTCTCTTTGCTAAAGCCACCCACTTGTGGTATTTCTGTTAAGAGTAGCACTAGATAACTAAGACAATCATAATGCTCCTTATTGACCCAGTTGTGAGATTTCTGTTTTATGTTGAGGTGTAATCCATACTGAAGGCTGCAGTCACTGATCTTCATCAATAAGTACACTTCAAGTCCTCTGAACTTTTAGCAAGCAAGGTGATATGATCTGCATATCACAGATTGTTAATGAGTCTTCCTCCAATCCTAATGCCACATTTTTCTTCATATAGTCCAGCTTCTTGGATTATCTGCTCAGCATACAGAGTGTAAAAATATAGTAAAAGGATACTATCTTGATGCAAACCTTTCCTGATAACAGACAACACAGTATCCCCTTATTCTATTCAAATGACTATCTTTTGGTCTCTGCCCAGGTTTCTCATGAGCACAATTAAGTGTTCTGGAATTCTCATTCTTCATAATGTTATCCATAATCTTTTATGATCCACACAATCAAATGCTTCTGCATACTCAGTAAAATTACCTTTTCAGTATTCTCTGATTTCAGCTAATAATCATTTGACATCAGCATTGCTATCCCTCTATCCATATCCTCTTTTGTATTCCAGCTTGAATTTCTGTTTCTTGCAACTGTTTTTGAGTTACTTTCAGCAAAACTTTACTTGTGGGTGATATTAATGATATTATTCCATAATTTCCACACACTGTTGGATTACTTTTCTTTGGAACAGGCACAAATATGAATCTCTTCCAGTTGACTAGGTAGTTTTCTTCCAAATTTCTTGGCATATACTAGTAAGCACTATCAATGCTGCACCTGTTTGCTAAAAACATCGGAATTAATATGTCATCAGTTCCTGGAGCCTTGGTTTTTGCCCATGCCTTTAGTGCAACTTAGACTTCTTTCTTCAGTATCACTGGTTCCTGATTCATATGCAACCTCATGAAATCCAAATGTCAACCATTTTTGGTACAGTGACTGAGTGTATTCCACCTTTTTTTGATGCATTTTGCCCTTAGACCCCTTCAATACTGCTGCTTGAGGCTTGAATTCTTTCTTCAGGTCTTTCAGCCTGAGAAAGCCAAGCATGTTCTTCCCTTCTGGTTTTCTAACTCTAGGTCTTTCCACATTCATTTTCACAGTTTGTTTTCTCAGGCTGCCCTTCAAAATATTCTGTTCAGCTCTTTTATTTCATCATTTTTTCCATTTGCTACAGCTGCTTTACACTCAGGAGCAAGTTTCAGAGTCTCTTCTGGTATCCTTTCTGTATCTTTCCTTTTTTTCCATTTCACTGACCTTTTGCTTTCTTCATGCATGATGTCATTCTAAACTCTTCGGTCATTACAGTTCAATGTGTCGACATTACATACAGTGGAATATTATTCAGCCATGAAGAGAAATGAGTTCTAATAAATGCTGCAACATGAAAGAATCTAGTAAATATTATGCTAAGTAAAATAAATCAGACACAATAGGACAAATATTGTATGATTTCACCTATATGAAGTGTCTACAACAGGCAAATGCATAAAGACAAAGGTTTATTCATAATTTCCAAGGGCTGGTACAGGGAAAGGAAGTTACTGCTTAAGGGATACAGGCATATTTCATTTTACTGTACTTTGTAGAGACTGAGTTTTTTACACATTGAAAGTCTGTGGCAACCCTATGTGAAGAAAGGCTACTGGCACCATTTTTCCAACAGCATATGCTCGTTTTGTACCTGTGTCACAGTTTGGCAATTCTAACAACATTTGAAACTTTCATTACTATATCTATTATGGTGATCTGTGATCAGTTACTATCGTAATTGTTTTAAGGAGTCACCAACTGCCCCCATATAAAGTAAGTGAATTTAATATATACTATGTTCTCACTGCTCCGTGGACCTGCCTTTCCCATCTCTGTCCCTCTACTCAAGTCTCCTTATTCTCTGAGACATGACAATACTGAAATTGGGCCAATAAATAACCCCATAATGGCCTCTAAGTGTTCAAGTGAAAGAATCCCACCTCTCTAACCTTAATAAGAAACAAGAAATGATTAAGTTCAGTAAGTATGTGGAAAGCTGAGACAAGCTGAGAGCTAGTCCTCTTGTACCAGAAAGCGAAACTGTGAATGCAAAGGAAAAATTCTTAAAGGAAATTAAAGTGCTACTACAATAAACATACAAATACATGGTTAAGAAAGTAAAATAGCCATATTGCTGGTAAGGACAAAGTTTTAGTGGTCTAGATAAAAACCAAACAAGCCACAACATTCCCTTAAATCAAATCTTAATCTAGAGCAAGGTCCTAATTCATTTCAATTCTACAAAATCTAAGAGAGGTGAGGAAGCTGCAAAAGAAATGTTTAAAGTTAGCAGTGACTGGTTCATGAGGTTTAAGGAAAGAAGCCAACTCCATTAACATTTAAGTGCATGATGAAGCAGTAAATGCTTATACACAAACTACAGCAAATTATCCAGAAGATCTAGCTAAGATAAGTGAAGAAAGTGGTACTAAACAACAGTTTTTTAATGCAGACAAAGTAGTCTTATACTGGAAGATGTCATCTAGAACTTTCATAGCTGGAGAGGTGAAGTCAAAGCCTGGCTTCAAAGCTTCAAAGGACAGGTTGACTCTCTTGTTAAGGGCTAATGTAGCTGATAACTTCAAGTTGAAGCCAATGCTCATCTGCCATTCCAAAAATCCCAGGGCTCTTAAGAATTATGCTACAGATCTAGAATTCTGTTAGAAGACAAGATTTGATCGTCAGACATCCCAGAGGGTCACCTGGGGGCATGGCCTCTGGTCTTGCTCGTACTCCTGAGCTGAAACCAGCACCAAAGAGAACTCTTCAGACAAAAATTAGACTGAACTGTAAGACACGACACTGTCAGAAGAGCTCCCCTCCAGTAATGAGATGGGAGGGCTGAGAGGAGGGAACAGGAGTAGGTTGACTGAATATAGGAAGTACAGAGTGAAAAGGAGGTGTATTATCAGAAGGCTGGGATAGCAGACGGAGATGCACACAGGGGTCTCTGTAGGGGGTTTTACATGACAAGTTGACTTTGTTAGTAACCTTTCACTTAATCAAAATAATACACATATATATATAAAAACAAAGAATTATTCTAAGTCTAGTCTGCCTGTGTTCTACAAATGGAACAGTAAAGCCTAACAACAATGCATCTGTCTACTGGTTTACTGACTATTTTAAGACTACTGTTCAGACATTTAGGGCTGTGATGAGTCAGAATCAACTAGATAGCAATGGGTTTTGGTGAAGACCTACTGATCATAAAAAAAGATTTCTTTCAAAATATTACTACTCACTGACAGTGTACCTGGTTACCCAAGAGCTCTGATGGAGGTGTACAAGGAGATTAATATGGTTTTGATGCCTGTTAACACAACATCCATTGTGTAGCCCATGGGCCAGGGAGTAATTCCAACTTTCAGGTTTATTATTTAAAAATTACATTTCATAAGGCTATAGCTGGCATAAACATTGATTCCTCTGATAGATCCGGGTAAAGTAAGTTGAACCCACAAAAGGAAAGTGACTTGTCCAAAGTGGGTGGTATAAAAGTAACAACTGAGTTTCCTGGTCCTTAAACCACTACTCTTCCCATTATACAGGTCCACCAACAGCAGTTTTATTATGTGAACAAGGTGAATAGCATTATCAAAGAAGCCGTATTCTATCCTTTCACAGTCATCATCTGCCTCTAAAGATCCAAACTATGAGACTGCAGCATCCTGAACACATGATGATGCAATGGGAAGAAAGACTCCTACTTAACTTCCAAAGCCAAATTTAGTACACAGTTCTGGAGGAAAAATAAACTGCAACTACTGCTGTGTTTGATTTTGTTACATCATTGGTGCTTTTATCTGTTAAGGAAAGTGTTTTTTTCCAGATATAATATTCAAACTTCTACTGAAAATTCAAAAAAAATTGTCTAGGATACAAATACCCTTCTCCTCAAGGAGATATAAGGAGGACGGAACAAAACATGGATTTACAGTTCTGAACATGGGCATATGTAAGACAGATTTAGGTTCAAATCCATGCTATTGTTTATTCATTATCAGATCAGAAGAATGCTATTCATCCTGTGGAAGTTTCTTTAAATGTACAGTTGCCACTGAGTAATCTCCAAGTCATGGTGACCCTCTGCTCCACAGAGTTTTCATGGCTGATTTTTCAGATATAGGATCACCAGGTCTTTCTTTAGAGGTTTTATTTATTCATTATCAGATCAGAGGAACGTTATTTATCTTTTTCAAGTTTCTTTCTATGTATAGTTGGCACTGAGTAATCTCCAAGTCATGGTGACCCTGTGCTCCACAGGGTTTTCAATGGCGGATTTTTCAGAAATAGGATCACCAGGCCTTTCTTTTGAGGTGTTATTTATTATCAAATCAGAGGAACGTTATTTATCCCTTACAAGTTTCTTTGTACGTACAGTTGCCACTGAGTAATCTCCAAGTTATGGTAACTCTGTGCTCCACGAGGTTTTCAATGGCTGATTTTTCAGAAATAGGTCCTAACATATAGGCGATGATTGATACGGAGTACAAAGATATACAAAGAATTGTTTCTACCATAATAAAAGTCTCAAAATCATAAACCAGTATTTTAAGTGAGCATTACTGAAGCTCAATTACTTCAAACACTTCTTAATAGGATTTATTATGAGATGCCAAGGTTTAAAAAACTAATATGTATTTACTCTCTAAAAGAAAATGCTAAATTATAAATGACTTATAGCAACATCACTATAAACTAGGGATCACTAACTTGCTACTATGTTACCTCACACTTTTAATCATTCTACACCAAAAGCATAAGTAACAAAATAAAAAAACAAATAAATTGGACTTCATCAAAATTAAAAACTTTTGTGTTTCAAAGGCACATGCCAGAGTGAAGACAGTCCACAGAATGGAAGAAACATTTGCAACTGTCGTATCAGGTAACAGTCTAGTATTCAAAATATAAAGAACTCTTAACAACTCAACAACAGAATGTCAAATAATCCAATTAAAGAATGAGCAAAAAGATATGAACAGACATTTCTCCAAAGAAGATAAACAGCCAAAAAGCACATGAAAAGATGATCAACATTATTAATAATTGTTGTTGGCTACTATCAAGCTAATTTTTAACTCACAAAGAACTGTCCAACAGTGTTTCCCAGGCTCTAATCTTTACAGTGGAAAGCCTGGTGGCACAGTGGTTAAGTGCTGCATCTGCTAACTGAAAGGTCAGCAGTTCAAATCCACCAGGTGCTCCGTGGAAACTCTACCAGACAGTTCTACTCTGTCCTATAGAGTCACCATGAGTCGGAATCAACCTGGTGGCACTGACTCTGTTTTTTGTTTTGCTTTAATCTTTACAGAGATTGCCACGTATTCTGCCAGAGGAGCCACTGGGTGAGTTCAAACCACTAACCTTTTAGTTAGCCTCAGATCACTTAACCACAGCACCACCAGGGCTCCTTTCATTAGTTATTAGAGAAACGCAAATAGAAACCACAATGAAATGTCATTTCACACATCAACTAAACAGCAACAGTAGGTAGAGTAGGATGGTTATAATAAAAAAGACACATACTAACAAGTGCTGACAAAGACATAGAGAAACTGGAAGCCTCAAACACTGCTGTTGAGAATGTAAAACATTTAACCCCTTAGAAAAACAGCCTAGGAGGTCCTCGGAGGTTAAAAAGAGTTACCACTTTACTCAGCAATTCTACTCAGGGGTATTAACCCCAGAGAAATGAAAACATATTATCACACAATGAATTGTACATAAATGCACTTAGCAGTGCTACTGACAACAGCCTAAAAGTGGAAATAACTCAAACGGCCATCAACTGATGAAGAAACAAACAAAATACAATATATCCAAACAATGGGAATACTACTTGGAGATAAAAAGGAATAAAGTTGAACCTTGAAAACATTATGCTAGGTGCAAGAAGTCAGCCACAAAGACCACAAGTTGTATAATTCTGTTTATGTGAAATGTAAAGAATAGCCAAATCTACAGACAGTGATCACAAGGGAATATGGAGTGACTGATTAATTGACACAGGGTTTTTTTAAGGTTGATGAATACACTTTAAAATCAGACAGTGGTATTGATTGCACAAATCTGTATATACAATTTTAAAAACTGAATTGTAAAATTTAAGAGAGTAAATTTTATCATATATGAATTATATCTTAATATAGCTATTAGAAGAATTCTGGGGTCATTCTAAATTCTGGTTTATGCTAATTAACTTTGATATGGCTACCAAAGTTATTTCTTTTAACTCACATACAGTAACACTTAGAAATGTAAAAATGTCAGGTAACCTAGCCCCTAAGATATTCTAACATTTAATTTCAATTCTTCTCACTATAATTTAATTTTATTCAGCCTTGAGCCTTCAATGAAAAACTTAACATGACACAGAAAATCTCTTCATGAACTTCAAAATTCTAAATTCTTGCCTCCCTCAGATAATTTTTACAGTCTTTACTCTTATTCTAAGTGGTAAAAACATTTTTTACAATTCTTTACTACATTATCTCCAGTTTACTATCAAGAAAAAATTTTTGCAGATGTTAAGAAACTGCTTAAAATCAAAAAACAGCTAAGATTTCAACCCAGATTAAGACTCATACTTGGTTATTTGCTCACTTTAAGTAAAATGACAAGGAAGAAAAAAACTAAGTTAAAAAATAGCTAATATTAAAAAAAAACTAGGGGGGCAGCAGAGTCAAGATGGCAGACTAGACACATTATCTCCCTAGTTCCCTCTGAAAATGAAGGCCCGGACTGATAACTAGGAGCTTTCTGGACACCCACTGAGCCCTAGGACATGGCATGGGGCTGTCAGTTTGGACTACATGACACTGAACAGTAAACTTCTCTTTGGCTGAGCTCTGTCCACTCTGGTTGAATTAGCCAGCTACCATGGACTGAAGGCACCTGCATTTTTAACTTTTTTTGTTTTTGTTGGCTGCCAGGTGGGGAACAGGCTCAACTAGCAGTGCTAAAGTGATCAGAAGGTGGAATGGCCACATTTTGATAGCCCAGCTTCAGACTCAGAGCACCACAGCCCCTCCACCCTCTTTTGGATCTCAGCCATAGAGTCTACTGTTTCGCTTTCCTGCCCAAGACACCATCTTGTTCAACTGGCAGGCGGAGGTACCCAACCAGAGGCCTAAGTAGGGGCTAATTCCCAGGCTACAAAGCAGTACCAGCCCAGGGGGGTGCTTTTCCAGAAAAAAACCTGTGTTTAACACAGTGTAGCCCTATGAGTGGGGCCCAACAAGGGATGTCAGCAAGGCAATAATCTGTCCTCTGAACTATATCATAGCATTCGGGGACAGCTGAAGAGATGTTTCCACTGTCAGCCATAAGGAGGGGCTTCCCACACCCACTGGCCTGACTGATTTTGCAAGTGGTGAGATAGCTTCTATCTTTTAAAATAAGCCTAGAGAAATAACTGCACTGCAGCCCAACAGCATCGCTTCCAGCCTTTACTGACTCACATAATAGGGTCGGCTGACAGCCCCTCAGTAACCCCATAAGTAGCGCCATGTTTTTGCCAGCCAGGAGGTAGACTCTGCTACCCCAGAGATTCCACTGGGCCCAGTCACTGGAGTACACAGAGGTGGCTCGTGATCAACTTCCTTCTCAAAACTGCACCTCAGCTCCCATTATGGCAACACCAGAGAAACTACACAGCCTCCAGATGTCCCATAAGCAACAAACACTAACCAATATCAGACAACTCAAATCAAAGCCAAAAGAGCAGAACTAAACAACTGGAAACTAGACTTACTGACCCTGAAGATACAGAGGAGAAACAAGAAAAATGAAGAAGCATTAAGAAACAAGTGGGACTCTGTCAAGAGGAACAATCTATGATTAACTGGAGTTCCTGAACAGGGAGGGATCCTAAAAACACAGAGAGGATGGCTGTTGAGTTGCTGTCAGAATACTTTTCTGAAGTTATGAAAGAAGAGAACATAGACACCCAAGATGTATATCAAATGCCACATAAATTAGACCCTAAAAGACACTAAGAGACATTACAATCAATCTTAACAAAATGAAACATAAGCAGAAACTCTTAAAGGCAAAAAGCAAAGCTAATATACTGGGGGAAACCCTGTATGCTTTCGTCTGACTTAGCAGAAATGATGTCAGCACAGAGGCAGTGGGATAACGCATTCAAAGCCTTGAAAGAAAAAAAGCTTCCAACCAAGAATTATATATCCTGCAAAACAGTCTTTCAAATATGAAGATGAAACTAAGACATCTGCAGATAAACAGAAACTTAGAGACTTTGTATAAACCAAACCAAAGCTACACAAAATACAGAAAGAAGCTCCTTGCCAAGAAAAACAAAACCATTAAGTCTATACTTAAAGAGGCAACGCAGGACACAACATCCAGAAACCTACTCAGGACAGGCACAAAACTTGATCAAAGTCATCACATTAAAAAGAGGGATATACTACAGTACTTACAGTCTTTCCAGAGGGAGAGGAAGTTAATAAGATATGTGAAAGTTAAAACAGGGTTTAAACTTACATTATTAAGGGGGGTCATGGGGTAGCCACAAAGCACAATAAAGATGCAGCATATCAATAAAAGAAACATAATAAAGGAGTCTCAACAAACATAAAACCAACACTGAAAAGGATGAAAAATCAACCCATAAAGAAGAATGACCCAGAAGAGAAAATTAAGAGCAACAGAGAATACACCAACACAAAAATAAATACATCAAAATGACAGCACTGAACATCTACCTATCAATAATTACACTTAATGTAAACACACTGAATGCTCCAGTAAAGAGACAACTAGTGACATCTTGGATCAAAAGATACAGCCTGTCTATACATTGCTTACAAGAAACTCACGTTAAGGATAGGAACAAACTGAAAATTAAAGGAGGGAGGAATATACACCAAGCAAACAATATACAAAGAAGAGCAGGTGTGGCAGTACTAATCTCAGATAAAATCGATTTTAATGTCAAATCTACTGTAGTGGACAAGAATGGTCATACTTACTGCTGAAAGGCTCAATACACAAGCAAGACTTATCAATATTAAATATTTATGCACACAATACAAGAGTATCTAAATACATTGAAGAAACACAGATTACATTAAAAATGACAAAGCTCACTCCACAATAACAGTGGGATACTTCAACACTCTACTTTGCGTATTGGACAGATCCTCTAGAAAAAACCTCAGTAAAGACACAGAAGACCTTATTGCCACAATTAACCAATTTGACCTCATTGACATATACAGAATTTTTCATTATCAACAGATAAATACACTATTTTGTGCAGTGCACATAGAACATTTTCCAGAATAGACCATGTGTTAGGACATAAAGCAAACCTCAACAAAATCCAAACCACTGAATTACTACAAACCATCTTCTCAGACCATAAAGCCGTAAAAGTCTAAAACAATAAGCAGAAAAACCTCTGATAGAAATTGGAAGTCGAGGAAACTGTGCAATACTTTGCTCAAAAAGCCATGGGTTATAGAAGAAGTTAAGGATGAAATAAACAAATTTATGGATTCAAATGAGAATAAAAACACATCCTACTAGAACCTATGGAATACAGCCAAAGCAGTGCTCAAAGGTCAATTTATAAATGTACACATATGAAAGGAAGGACAGACCTAAACCAAGGAATCAACCCTACAGCCTGAACAAGTAGAAAGAAAGCAATAGAGGAACCCCTCAGGCACCAGAAGAAAACAGATTACAAAGATTAGAGCAGAACTAAATGAACTACAGAATAGAAGAACAACTGAAAAAATCGAAAAGACCAAAAGCTGGTTTTCTGAAAACATCAAAAAAATTGACAAACCATTGGCTAAACTTACTAAAGAAAAACAAGAAAGGAAACAACCTGAAAAAGAAATGAGATGGAAGATGTCACAACACATCCAACAGATATCAAAAGTATCATAACAGAATACTACAAAACACTGTACTCTAAAAGATAGAAGAAATGGACAAATTTCTAGATCCGTATTACCTACCAAAATTGCCACAAGGAGAAGTAGAACAACTTAATAAACTTAACACAAAGGAAGAGACTGAAAAGACATCCAAAAACTACCAACCATAAAAAGTACTGGACGAGACGGCTTCACTAAAGAATTCTACGAAGCTTTTAGAGAACAGTTAACCCCAATACTACTAAGACTATTTCACAGCATAGAAAGGGATAGAATGCTCCCAAATTTATTCTATAAAGCCAGTATAACTGTGAAACCCAAACCAGGGAACAATCCAACAAAAAAGGGGAATTACAGACCAATAGTCGGATCCGACTCGACGGCACTTGGCACTTGGCTTGGCTTAACCAAAATGTAAAAATCTTCAACAAAATCCTTGCCAATAAAATACAACAACATATCCAAAAAATAATCCATTGTGACCAAGTTGGATTCATACCAGGGATACAAGGCTGGTTCAACATGAGAAAAACAATTCATGTGATCAACCACATAAATAACACAAAAGACAAGTATCACCTGATTTGATCAACTGATGTAGAAAATGCATTTGACAAAGTCCAACACCCATTCATGCTAAAAACTCTCAGCAACGCAGGAATACAAGGCAAGTTCCTTAATGTAATAAGGGTCATCCATGCAAAGCCAACCGTCTACATCATCCTGAATGGAAAGAGACTGAAAGAATTCTTCTCGAGAACAGGAACTAGACAAGGATGCCCACTGTCACCTCTCCTATTCAACACTGTACTAGAAGTTCTGGCCAGAGCAATTAGACAACACAAAGACATAAAGGGCATCCACACTGGCAAAGACAAAGTAAAAATCTCCCTAGTTGCAGATATGATTGTATATGCAGAGAATCCTAAAGAATCCATAAGTAAACTTACTCAAACTAACAGAAGAGTTCAGCAAAGCATCAGGACACAAGATAAATATAAGTAAGTCAGTATGATTCCCTTACACCAATAAATAGATCATTAAAGAAGATATCACCAAATCAATACCATTTACTATAGCCCCCAAGAAGATAAAATATCTAGGAATAAATCTAACTAGAGAAGTAAGAGATGCATTCAAAGAGAACTAACTGCAAGACCCAACTGCAAGAAACTAAGAGAGACTTACATAAATGAAGAAACCTACCCTGCTCATAGATAGGAAAACTTAACATGGATGAAGTCTATTTTACCCAAAGTCATCTTCATATACAATGCAACCCCAATACAAATTCCAGTGATCTTTTTTAAAATGAGATGGACAAACAAATCATCAGCTTGTTTGGAAAGGGAAGAAACCCCCATAAGCAAAGCGCTGCTGAAAAGAACACACTAGGAGGCTTCCCACTACCCGACTTCAGAGAACCTACTACACTGCCACAGTAGTCAAAACAGCTTGGTACTGGCACAAAAAGAGATATACAGACCAATAAAACAGAGCTGAGACCTCAGAGACGTCACCATCCTTGTATGATAAAGACCATGCAAGATAAAATAGGATCAACAATGGAAGTTTTGTTTCTTGCTTTTTATTATGATTGAATGAAAATGTACATTCCCATGTAAATTTGCATGCCCACCTACATACAGCTCCCTCTGCTCTCCCTGCCCAGTGGCAGTACACTCTTCTTCTCTGCCCCATACTTGTCTTATCCTCCCAACAATCTCCTATCCCCTCCTTTGCACCCACTCCCCTACTCTCAGTAAGAGGTCAGCAGGACATCCTATAGATGCACAGAACTATAAAGTGCACACATGAAATGGTAACTCTGTGTTGTGAAGTCCAATCCATTCCTGTCCAACAAGTTGACATCCATTATGATTATCAGACAGAGGCAGCATCAGGGCCCAGGGCCATGCTGCCAATAGAGCTCTGAGGCCCTTGGACCACCAACTGTGGTCTTTAACTGGAGATCTAAGGGTGCACTCCTTTTTATTCTTGTGTTGCCAGTGAAACTCAACTTTGTGACCTCCATCACAGCTATCACTAGTGGCAGCTTGGCACTATACGGTTCTTCTAGTCACAAGTTGATGCAGTCACCCGCTCACATGGCTCTATCTTCTCAGTTCTCTTTCCCGCATGTCGTTTTGGTCCTTGGTGATCATCGATTCCTGCTGAGTTGGGACAATCTGCTGTATGCTAAGATGGCAGCTTGGCAGCTTTTAAGACCCCAGATGCCACTCACCAATGTGGGGTGTAGAGGGCTCTCAGCAAAATGTTAGTTGTGCCAATTGGCCTCAATTTCCCCTGAGAGCGTGGTCTCCGGCCCCCGCCCCAGCTACTCTTTCCTTGCAATACTGGCTTCAGTTGGGAGGAGTAATCATGTTTTGTTGAAGTCCAGTTAGTACTGATCTTCTTCCTAATGTGTGTTGTCACAGATGTCACCCAAACAAATTTCTACCAACTATCTAATCTAAACCCTACTCCCCTCACCCTCCGGCTTTCCCCACCCCTGCAGCCGTCAGAGTCTTTTCTTCTATGCGTGAGTCTGTTTTTAAGTTCTTATCGTAGGGGTCTCATACAATATTTGTCCTTTGGTCACTGACTACTTTCACTCAACATAATGTCCTCCAATGGAAACCAGGTTATGAGGTGGTTCCTCAAATCATCGTTGTTCGTTATGATTGCATTGTGTTCCATTGAATACATATACCACGGTTTACCTATACACTCCTCTGTTGTTGGGCATCTGGGTTGATTCCATGTTTTTGCTATTGTGGACTGTGCTCCAATGAACATTCACATGCATGTATCACTTGGTGTGAATGGCCTTGATTCTACAGGAAATATTCCGAGCAGTGGAACTACTGGGTGAAATGGTATATCTAGATCCAGCTTTTTAAGGAAGTGTCAGATTGCTTTCAAAAGAGGTTGCACCATTTTGCAATCGCACCAACAGTGTAGGAGAGTTCCAATTTCTCCACAGCCCCTCCAGCATTTGTTGTTTTGTGTTTTTTGGATCATGACCAACCTTGCTGTGGAGAGATGGTATCTCATTGTAGTTTTGATATGAATTTCTTTAATAGCTAATGATCGTGAGCAAGTCCTCATGTTTTTTGGCTGCCTGGATCTCCTCTTTAGAGAAGTATCTGTCCATCTCCTTTGCCCATCGCTTAATTGGATGATTTATCTTTTTCTTATTGCTATTTTGTACTACCTTATAGATTACAGAGATCAAGCATCGGTCTGATATATAGTTGTGAAATATTTTTCCCCATTCTGTAGTTAGCCTTTTAATTCTATTAATAAAGTCTTTGGATGAGCAAAAGTGTTTGATTCTTAATAGTTCTCATTTATCTATTTTCTCTTCTGTTGTTTGTGGTTTGTTTGACAGATTTTGAAGTCTGTGTTGTGTATTACAACTTACATTGTTGTTCCTACTTTTTCTTGGAGGAGCTTTATCATTTTAGATTTGATATTTAGGTCTTTTATCCAGTTGGAGTTGGGTTTTGTATAAGGTATAAGAAATGGGTCTTGCTTGAATTTTTTGCAGATGGATATCCACCATTTGTTGAAGAGATTGTTTCTACCCCACTTTAATGTCTTAGGGACTCTGTCAGATTTCAGCTGTTCATAGGAAGATGGTCTCATCTCTGGGGGCCCAATTCTGTTCCATTGATCTATCTCTTTTTGTACCAGTACGAGCCTGTTTTGACTACTGTGGCAGTGTAATAGGTTCTAAAGTAGGGTAGCGAGCAGCCTCCCAGTGTGTTCTTCTTCAGTAGTGCTTTACTTATCCAGGACTTCAAGTTGGTAATTGGTTTCTCCATCTCATTAAAAAATGTCGTTGGAATTTGTATTGGGATTTCATTATATAAGTAGATTGCTTTGGGTAAAATAGATGTTTTCACAACATTTTGACAATGTTAAGTCTTCTTATCCATGAGCAGGGTAGGTTTCTCCATTTATGTAAGTCTCTCTTAGCTTCCTGAAGTAAGGACTTGTAATTCTCTTTGTAAACGTCTATTATTTCTCTGGTCAGATTTATTCCTAGGCTTTTTTTTTTTTTGCTTTGTAGTTTTTGGATGACTTTTTCAATCTCTTCCTTTGTGATAGGTTTATTAAGTTTTTCTGCTTCACCTTGTGATAATTTTGGTAGGTGATATGAATCAAGGAATTTGTCCATTTCCTCTAGGTTTTCAAATTCTTAGAGTACAGTTTTTTATAGTATTCTGTCATGATATTTTTATTTCTGTTGGATCTGTTCTGACAACTCCCCTCTCATTTCTTATTTGGGTTGCTTCCTTTCCTATTTTTCTTTAGCAAGTTTAGCCAATGGATTGTCAATTTCGTTGGTCTTTTCAAAAACCAGCTTTTGGTCTTTACAATTTTTTCAGTTGTTTTTCTATTCTCTAGTTCATTTCATTCTGCTGTAATCTTTACCATCTGTTTTCTTCTGGTGCCTGAGGGGTTCCTCTGTTGTTCTATCTCCACTTGTTCAAGCTGTAGGGTTAGTTCTTTGGTTTGGTTTGGTTTCTTTCTCCCAGATGTGTGCATTTATGGAGATAAAATGACCTCTGAGCACTGCTTTGGCTACATCCCACAGGTTCTGGTAGGAAGTGTTTTCATTCTCATTTGAATCCATAAATTTCTTTATTTCATCCTTAATTTCTTCTATAACCCATGGCTTTTTGAGCAAGATGTTGTTCAGTTTCCATGAGTTCAACTTTTTATCTATGTTTTTTCCGCTACTGATCTAGACTTTTATGGCTTTATGATCTGAGAGATGATTTACATTAATTCAGTGGTAGGGCTTTTATTGATAATTGCTTTATGTCCTAACACATGGTCTATTCCGGAGGATGTTCCATGTGCACTGCAGAAGAAGGTGTAGTTTGTCCACTGATGGATAGAAAATTCTGTATATTCAATCAGGTCTAGTTGGTTAATTGTGGCAATAAGGTCTTCAGTGTCTTTACAGAACTTTTTCTAGACAATCTGTTCAATACTGAGAGTGGAGGGTTGAAGTCTCACACTATTATTGTGGAGTAATCTATCTCATTTTTGAGTGTAGTTAGTGTTTCTTCGATGTATGTAGGTGCTCTAATATTAGGTGCATAAGTATGTAATATTCTTAAGTCCTGCTTGTGTATTGAACCTTTCAACAACAATGTCCACCCTTGTCCACAAATGGTGGATTTTACATTAAAATCTACGTTATTTGAGATTAGAATTGCCACACCTGCTCTTCTTTGTTCATTGTTAGTTTCGTATATATTCTTCCATCCCTTAATTTTCAGTTTGTTCATATCTTTAAGTCTATGGTAAGTTTCTTGTAGGCAACATATGGATGGACCGTGTCTTTTGATCCAGGATATCACTTGATGTCTCTTTACTGGAGCATTCCATCCACTCACATTCAATGTGATTAGTGATAGGTATGTGTTCAGTGCTGCCATTGTTCATATGTTTACTTTTCTTTTGATGCTTTCTCCGTCATTCTTATTAATCTGTTCTGGGACATTCTTTGTGACTTGATTTTCATCTTTTTCAGGGTTGGTTTTGTGATTGCTGAGACTCAAGAAACTTAGCATGTTTCTTGATTTGATATGTTGCATCTTTATCGTGCTTTACGACTGTCCCTCTGATCTCCCTTAATAAACTATGTATAAACCCAATTTTAATTACTACCAGTCTTAACAACTTCCTCTCCATCTAGAAGGACTATAACAACTGCAGTACATCCCTCTTTCTAATATGATGGCATCACAGTTTTCATGATATGATCACTGGATCATTTCTTTCTCTATCATACCTTTGATCGAGTTTGAAGCCTTCCCTAACTGAGTAGGATTCCAAGTGATATGTTCTGCATTTGTTTCTCAAATATAAAGTTAGTGGTTTTGCTCTTCTAAGCCAAGAAATTCTTTCAGTATTTCTTGCAGCTTTGGTTTGGTTTTTACAAAACCTCTGAGTTTCTGTTTATCTAGGAATGTCTTAATTTCATTTTGATATCTGAAAGATAGTTCTGCAGGATATATAATTCTTGGTTGGAAGTTCTTCTTCTTCAAGGCTTTCACTGTGTCATGCCTCTGTCTCTGTGCCAGCATTGTTTCTGCTGAGAAATCCAACAAAAGCCTACAGGGTTTCCTTATGAAAGTTAGCTTTGCTGAGTCTTGCTGCCCTTAAGAGTTTTCTGCTTATGTTTTGTTTTGTTAAGCTTGACTATAATATGTCTTGGAGTCTTTCTTTTGAAATCTATATTGAGTCATGTTCAATATGTATCTTGGATATCTATATTTTCTTTTTTCATAATTTCTGGGAAGTTTTCTGTCACCAGCTCAGCAACAATACTCTGTATTCTCAGGTGTTTGGCCCTGTTCAGGAACTCCAGTTAATCATAAACTGTTCCTCTTAATAGAGTCCCACATGCTTCTCAATGCTTCTTCATTTTTCTTGTTTGTTTTTTCTGATTTCTCCTCATGGATGCTGGAGCCAGTAGCTCTGTCTTCCAAATCAGAACGTACATTTTCCATTTGTTCCATTCTGTTTCCTTGGATTTGAATTGAAGTTACTATGTCTTTGATTTTGCTTTTGATTTGTTGGATTTCAGAGTACTGGTGTTCCATCAGATCAAACAGCTTGCTTAATTTTTCATTTTGCTCTGCTGCATTTTGTATAAGGTCTAGGAGGACTCTCTGTATAATCCTTTTGTATTTGCCTGATAGTTTCAGCAAGGTTTCTTCATCTGGGAAGTTCTGTGGTCCTTTCTTTCGGGGGCTTTCTGAAGCCATGGGTGATTTCTTGGTTACACTTTTATCCAGAGTTTGTTGCTTTCAGGGCATCATGTGAGTCAGTGGAGGCTAGGAGAGATGCTGTGATGCTGGACCACTGCCGTTTCTCTAGGCCGTCTTAAAATGAAAGGTAAAAGGTATCTGACAACTGCCAAAGTCAGGTATTCAAGTGTACAGGTTCCTCTTCCCAGTTGACAAAGTACACAGCTCTAGAGCAAACCCCAGATATTATAAACTAGCTCAAAATACAGAACGGCTACTGCCCTCCTGGCTTCTGCTGTTGGGCCCCAGCCATAGGTGACACTGTGTAGAATACTGCTTTTCTGTCAGAAAAGGACTCTCCTCTGGCAGGCGCTTCCTCCCTGCCTAGGAATTACTTCAATCTGAGGCCTCTGTATGGGTAATCCACCTCCCAGTGGAATACGCTAGCATCCCGCAGAAATTCCCTGCCTGCCTCCATACAGGCTACTTTATGGCAGAGGTGGAAAGAGGCCAAAGGTGCCGAGATGCACAGAGTCCAAAGCCTGGTTATCAAAATATGGCCATTTCATCTGTCAATCCCACCTTCAGTGCATCTGAGATTAGCTGCTAGTCAAGTCCCAGCTCCGCCTGCTGGCTAAGACACAGAAAAAAAGTTAAAATGGTGAGTTACCTTTGGTCCACGGAAGCTAGTGCTCGCCAAAAGTGGGGTCAGTAAAAGAGAGGAGGTCTTCCATTCAATGGTATGAAGTCCAAGTTAAGAGCACTATGCTGTGTCCTAGGGCTCACTATGTGACCAGAATGCTCCATCTAATTATCAATTCAGGTCTTGGTTTCCAGAGGGATTTAGGGAAATGTGTGTTTAGTCCACCATTGTGACTCCACCCCTCAACAACGCAAGTTTTAATACACAGCTTAGACAAACTTTAAAATCTGACAAAGCATGATCAATGGAAGAGAAAAATAGATAAATTGGAATTAATAAGAATCAAATACTTCTGCTCATCCAAAGACTTCATCAAAGGAATTAAAAGACCACCTACAGAATGGGAAAAAGTATTTGGCAACTATATGTCAGACCAACATCCAATCTCCATAATCTACAAAGTACTCCAAAATATCAAAAAGAAAAGGATAAATAATCCAATTTAAGTGTCAGGCAAAGGAGATAGACACACACTTCACTAAAGCAGATTAAAGGGGATATCCAGGCAGCCAAAAGACACATGAGGAAATGCTCATCATCATCAGCTATTAAAGAAATCCAAATCAAAACCACAATGAGATACATCTCCCCCCAACCAGGTTGGCCATGTTCCAAAAAACATAAAACGACAAATGCTGGAAAGGCTGTGGAGAAACTGGAACTCTCCTACCCTGATGGTGGGATTGCCAAATGGTACAACCTCTTTGGAAAGCAATCTGGTGCTTCCTTAAAAAGCTGGATATAGATATATCATTGGACCCAGTAACCCCACTGCTTGGAATATATCCTCCAGAATCAAGGGCAGTCAATAAGATACATGCACACAAATGTTTACTACAGTACAGTCCACAAAAACAAAAAGATGGAACCAACCCACATGCCCAACAATAGATGAATGGATAAATAAGCTGTGTTATATATACTCATTGGAACACTATGCAATGATAAAGAACAACGATGACTGTAGGAAGCATCTCATAACCTGGTTTCAATTGGAAGACCTTACGAAAAGTGAAGTCAGTTAGCACAAGGACAAACATTGTACGAGGCCCCTAGTATAAGGACTTAAAAACAGATGCGTGTACAGAATAAAGGACTCTCTGATGGCTACAAGGGAGAGAGGAAGGGGGTTGGTTATGGATTAGATAGTTGACAGAAATTTGGTTGGGTGTAATCAGTGACAGCACACAGTAAGAAGATCAGTTTAACTGGACTTCAACTTAACCTGAAAACTCTTCCAATCTTAAACCAACATTGCAAGGATAGACTAGCAGGGGTGGGGGTCCACAGACCATGCTCTCAGAAGACTTAAAAGGCCCAATGGCACAACTAGCCTATTGCTAAGAGTCTTCTGCACCCCATATTGGTGAATGGTGTCTTAAAAGCTAGCAGGCTGTCATCTGAGGTACATCAAATGGTCCCAACTCAGCTGGAATAGATGATCACCAAGGACAACGACATAAGGGAAAAAGAACCCAGACGACAGAAAGACCCACATGAATGGGTGACTACATACACATGTGACCAGAAGAACCAGACAGCACCCGGCCACCACCAATGACAGTCATAATAGGGCTTACAATGTTGAGTCCCAATGGCAACACAAGAAAAAACGTGATACACCTTAAGAACGCCACTAAAAGACCACAAGTGATGGTCCAAAGGCGTGAGAGTTCCCCCTGAGAGCATGGCCCCTAGATCTAATGCTGCCCCTGATCATAAATCATTACTGAGGTTAACTCTTCAGACAGGAATGGACTGGACTTGCGGATACAGAGTAACCATATTGTGTGTACACTTTATGATTCTATGCCTCTTACTGAAGGGGAGTGGAGATGGTGGAGATAAGAGGACAGGACATTCTTAAGAGGATATGACATGTATGGAACAGAAAGGAGAAGGGTGCTGTCTCCAGGCAAGGAGAGCAGAAGGAGCTGCAGCTAGGCGGGCACACAAATTTAAATCAGATTGTACACTTTCACTCAATCACAATAAAAAACAAAAAATGGGAATTGCCCGTCTACAGTTCATTGTGGCCTCAGAATTTGTACTTGCAAAGTAGCTAAGAATACTGTTTGAGATCAAGTACACATGTATGGCAACATTCTGTGATGCACTAGGGTCAGTCTGAGAAAACTGCCTGCCCCAAAACAGCAAGTACCGTTACCATTTGGTCTTATACTCTCTTAAGCGTCCCCATGCATGACTGAAAAACAGATGCAGCAGTCGTCTAGAGAGAAAGTGTAGCATCAAAATAGCAGCTGCTTTGCATGTAAAATAGATTTAGATTCACATCTTCATTTGGCCACTTTCCAGCCGTGTGGCTTATTAAAACAACTCACTTAATTTTGTAAATGCTTAATTTCTTCATTTTTAAAATGGGGCCAATACTTATTTTGCAAAGTTGTCCAAGGAGTAAATGAGATAAGGTACATAAGCACTTCGAGTACCTCACTCAGAGTTAACAATCAAGAAATGGCAGCCATTTTTCTTAATACTTAAACGTCACTCCTCTGGTTTTATAAAAACAAAATGATGTCCAATAACAGCAGTTAAATTTGTCAATTCAGTTGAAAGTTCTCGTTTTTCAAGTAAAGTTTACATTCTCATGGTATAAAAATAATACCTCATGATAGAAGATCTTGAAACCATAAAAAAAGAGAATTCTACCACAATTTTACAATGCCCCAAACAACTTCTGTGTATCACTGAACATTAAAGAAAATGACTCATGGGGTTATTATACGCTTTAGGGAGAAGGTCATTCAGACCACTTTCCATTCTCTTTATTTCATCTGTCTACTTGAATTTTTAGACAATAAATGCAGGGGAGGAAAGTAAAACAGCCAGTCAATTTAACTTTTCAGGAGGGGGTGGGGGAGGTACATTTTCATGTTGCTAAAACATTACACTATGAGTAAAAATTACATTTGAAAGTGAAAAATCGAACTTAAGAATTATCTGTGGTGTTTAACCTCATTCCCCCTCAGACTCATTACTAAAGGCTTGAAAATATGCTGATAACTTGAAAACTGAAAATAAATACAAACTAGTCTTCCCCATATACCTGCTCACTAAAGAATTAAGGAAACTGTCTTAACAAAGACAGAGACACAGAAAGAGAGTAAAAGAAATAAATAGAGAGAAGGATAAAGGGAGGGAAAGAAAAACACATTATCTAATGTGTTATATGATTACAGAACACTCATGACAACCTCAGCTTGAGGAAAAAACTGCCCAACAAAAGGATTTTTTTTTTTCCCATGGGAGTTTCCACAGTAGGGTTCTAGAGATCTCTACACAGAAAATTTTTCCAGTTTCAAGAAAATAAACGTTCAGTCTGTCAAACGTTCAGCCATATCAGCAAATCCAATCCAGTAACAGAAATTTTCAGAATTCATCACTCAGCAATGAAAGGGAGAGGGGGAACCAAAGGGCTGTTTCAACAGGAAGAACAAATGGCATAGGTGACGGCTAAAACAAAAAACACACAGGAAATATTTTGAAAAGCCACAATTGCAAATACAGATTAACAGTGTGTGAAGTTAAATGCTGGACAACACACCTGTTAAAGAAAAAGAGGAACAGAACACGTCTGGGGTCTTACGAATTCAGTGTTTATGCTACTAGCAGGAAGCATGCTGTCCAGCGGGAAAGCTGGACCCCAGCTAACTGAAATTACAGAGTACTGGTTATATGGTCGCTATGAGTTGGAATCCACGTGGACAGCAGTGAGTTTGGAATTTCTTTTGAATGGACTATTTAAACCTCTCTGACTCAGTTTCTAAATCTGGAAAATGTACTCATAGCTGGGTTACACAGCCACAGAAGAATTTTGCAGATGCTCTGTAACTCTCAAGTGTTGTACAAATCAGACTGACAGACATAAACAGAACATTTCTCTTTTCCTTCATGTTAATGCAATATGGAATTCATTTTGTAGACAGGAATAAGTTATTTCAGCTACATTCACACTGAAAATGTGCTGAGTGTGGTGGAACAAATTCAGGTCGATGTTTGGTTGCAAACTGATGAGCATAAAGCAAAGGCCTGAAAGTGGCACACAGCTGCACAAAAAACGTAGAAAATGAACACCCTCTACCTCAGACAAACCCTAAGAGAATGTGTTCACATGAACATGTATCTGTAGCAAGAGAACGATACTAACCGGAAGCCCCTCAGAAAGTACCAAGCAATGGTAGTTATATCCACATCTAGCTAGTATTACACGCTCGTCAGTGGTATTAAACATCAGAGCTTCTTTGTACACTTCCACCTCAGAAAACTCACTTTTTTAAAAAACGTCCACCTCTATGCCAAAATACTGGCATATGCCATCTTTTGAAGTGCTAAACAAACCTGTGGCATAGGTAATCAAGGGAATGTTTACCCTTCTTCAAAATAAGACCGTATATTTTAATTCTTTATGATATATAACAGCACGATGCTTAAAGCAAATCACAAATCTCCACTTGATGCAATTTCTAGTTGCCAACCAGAAAACAGAAAGTACTCTTTAAACCGCGAGAGCTTTCTATACTCGCCAATCTCACTAGTAAGAATTTTTTTAATTAAAGAGAGACAGAGAGAGAAAAGGTGAGCGTGCCCTAGACCCTAACCTGATTAGGCTTCTTGAACAGTACTCACCATCAGAAACTTCAAAGTAACCAGCACCGGCCTTAACGCTTTTAGACCCAGGACCGGACCTGAATCCCCCCTCACCCAGGACGCAGCTTGTAACGCGTGTGGAGAAAACGAAGCTGGGGGGCTAGCCGGAGAGGTTCCCGGGCCGGACGGTTGGCGGGAGCGTCCTGACCCCGCTGAGGCGACCGCCGCCCGGCCTCCATCCCAGCGTCGCCGCCGTCACGGCCTCCTCCCGGCCCTGTCACGGTCGGCCTCTCTCCCGGCCCCGCCGCGGTCACGGCCTCCCCCCCGGACCGCTGGCGTCCCTACCCCATCACCCGCCGCCTCTCCCGGCCCCGCCGAGGTCTGGCCGCTCTTCCTCCCTCCCGGCCCCACTGCCGGCCCTGCCCCGCCGCCTGTCGCGCTCACCGCGTTCTTCTTCTGCACCATCTTGTCCATCTTCTTAGCAATACGTATCACCTCGTCCTCCATGGCTCCGGAAGGCCTTTCCTGTGCCTATCCTGACTGGGACGTGACGCCGGAGCAGCGGCGGCAGAGGGCACGTCAGGAGTCGAACCCAGGCGCCTGCGAGCGCCCACACAGCAGGCCTGGGCCTAGTCCCTTCCTCAGCGCACGGGCCGCGGCAGAGGCGGCAAGGCCTCCTTACAGTAGGCAGCGCCAATTGAGCTACGCGCGCATCGCGCAGGCGCTACCAATCAACCGCGGAAAGTCCGACAGGCGGAAGCGTCGGTGCAGTGGCTCGGCCGTCTGGGCTTTCTTCCCTAGGTCCTGGCAGACAGTCAGAGTTTTAAAAAGCACTGAAGCCCTCTTGGAGTCTTGGTGGCGCAGCGGTTAAGCGCTGGCAGTTCTGCTCTGTCCTGCAGGATCGCTGTGAGTCGAAATAGTACAACAGTGGATTTGGTTTCGTTTTTTGCACGCGCGGGTGTTTCTGAGCGGATGATGCCACTTAAATAGTTTTTAAAGTCAGTCGTAGCTAGAGTATAGTGTCCACTGCGGGCAGCTGCAGGAAAAAACGGAAACCACGCGCCATCTTCACTATTGCGCTGGAGTGGATTCCGACTCAAAGCGACCCTGTATGACAGTAGAACTGCCGCATAGGGTTTCCAAGGTTGTAATCTTTACAGAAGCAGACCGCTGTGTCTTTTCGCTGGTGGGTTGCAACTGTTGACCTTTTGGTTTGCAGCTGAGCGCTTAACCACTGCCACCACACCTCCTTCCCTCTTCTGTCTCCCATAATGGCCTACAGTGATAGTGATTTGATCATTTTAAAGCCTTTCTTTTTAAAAGCCACATCATTAGTAAGCTCCGTGAGAACTGATACTTGATGGTGTTCCTTTCCTGAGCATATTACTTTGAATATAGTTGAATAGTTGACAGTAAATTTATGATCAAAGAAATTAGACAAGTCATTTCACCAGCTTCTGAAGACTCCTGGGCAAGTTTACATTCTTTAAGAGTTGTAGTTAACAACACAAAGCCAAAGTAGACAATTGACTCATTCATATTGGAAATAGGAGAGAGCAAGTTGTTAGCTGCCATAGTGTTACCCAGACTTTTCTGATCCTAGCACAAGGGGATCAGACAGTTGTGGTCCACTGGGTTTTCATTGGCTGATTTATAGTATGTTGCCAGGCTTTTCCTCCTAGTCCATCTTAGTCTGGAAGCTTGGCTAAAACCTGTCTAATATCATGGCAACCTGCCAGCCTCCACTGACAAAAGCATAGTGACTGAGTTGAGGTGCATTGGCTAGGAATCAGCACTGAGTTCTCCTGTGTGGAAGATGATTCTACCTCTGAATCACCATTGCCCCCAGAGACAGTACAAGCTCCTTAAATGGTCTTTGCCCAATCGTCCCATGATACCTTCCTTTTACTCCCAATTCATGTTATTTGCAGACACCTCCACACTAAATTTAACTCTCATTGATCAAAATCTGCCACCTAATAATGTTCTTTCTATACTAACATTACAAATATTTTTGAAGTTCTAGTTAACTCATTTTAACCGTCTCTTCAACGATAAGTTTCCTGTTCACATACTTGGTACATTTAAATTAGTTTCCTAATTGATTTATAGTTTTTCATATATGCTGGGATACTAAACCTTTCTCTCATGTATCATATATAACTTTTCCCAATCTGCAGGTTGTCTTTCAATTCACTCATTTATTCATTCTTGCATTTATACAACAAAAATTTAATGGATACTCACTTAGAGCTAGACATTGTTGTAGGATAACACAGTGCTTGTGAATTACACTGTATTCTCCTAAAAAAAAAAAATATGTTGAAGTCTTGATCCATATACCAGTGAATATAACCCTTTTGGGCAATAGAGTTTTTTGTTATGTTAATGAGGTCATATCATTATAACAACAAAAAAAAAAGAAAACCCAAACCCACTACTGTCAAATTGGTTCTGACTTATAGTGACTAAATCCCATGACTTTTGAGATAGAATAGATGACGCACATAAAAAAGTAGACACAGAGGGAAGACCAACACTACCTAAGAACAACTAAAGCAGACCAGTTAACAAGCCCAGAAATTCCAAGTTGGTTGGCTAGAGAAGCTGAGACAAAAATCTTTCCCCAGAGCCAACAGAGAATGAGACTTCCCCAAGAACTGGTGCCCTGAATTCCTAATGTGAGAGAGAGAAAAAAAAAAATCTATTTGTTATAGCTACCTTCTTGCGGTATTTCTGTTACAGCAACACTAAGTAACTACGACTACACTTAGTGAAATTCCTGTTTCCTGGACTTTTCTCTGGTGAAGGGGGACTGTCAATAAACAAATACATATCTCAGTTGTTATAAGTGCTATGAGTAAAAGTAGATTAAGAGAAACACACTGTGTAGGAAACAGTGCTAAGGATGTGTACTTTGTTAAAAATAAAATAGAGACTTAATGAAAGTAAAGGTACATCAAGCTGGGAATATACCAGATCACTTCAAATAAAACCAGTGCTCAATAAGTGGTGAAGTCTCTGAAACATATGCAGGGTAAGATCAAAAAACTTAAGATACACTGTTCAAGTGGAAGTTTAAAGTACATACATGTTTTTCTCTGATTGGTTACAACATGTAAGAATATATGACAAAAGAACAGTTAAAAGTTAATTAGAGGACACTCCTTCAAAACAGCTTGCTCAAGCCAAATGTTTCAGGTGGGCACAAGTAAGATTTATATAAAAGTCTTCAAAAACTTTTGTCTATTTGTTGTACTGTACTAGCTTACTTGTTGTTGGAGGCTATTGCCACTGATATTTCAAATACCCACAGGATCATTCATGGTGGACAGATTTCAACAGAGATTCCAGGCTAAGACAGACTAAGAAGAAGGATCTGGTGGTCTACTTCTGAAAATATTGGCCAGTGAATACCTTTTGTTAGCAACAGAACATTGTCTAATACAGTACCAGGAGATGAGCTCTTCAACTTGGAAATCACTCAAAATACAATTGGGGAAAAGTCGCCTCCTCAAACTAAATTGACCTTAATAATGTGGATGGAGTCAATCTTTTGAGACCTTTGCTTGTAGATGTGGCATGACTCAAAATGGGAAGAAATAGCTGCAAATATCCATTAATAATCAACACGGAACATTCAAAATATGACTCTAGGAAAAGTAGAAGTCATCAAAAATGAAATGGAATGGCATAAAGATTGATATTGCAGGCATTAGGGAGCTGAATGGACTGGTACTGACCATTTTGAATTGAGCAATTATATGGTCTATTCTGCCAGGAATCACAAACTGGGGGAGAGTGGTGTTACATTCACAGTCAAAAACAACATTTCAAGATCTACCTGAATTATGTTGCTTTCAGTGATAGGATAATATCCATATGCCTACAAAGAAGACCAGTTAATACTAGATTATTCAAATTTACACAACAACCACTAATGCCAAAGATAAGGAAATTTGGCTTGGACCAACATCTACAGTCTGACATTGGTCAAATGTGTAATCAAGTCATTGATAATTACTTGGGATTGGAATGGGATAGTTGGAAACAAACAAGATGAACTAATAGTTGGAAAACATGGCTTTGGTGACAGAAAGGATGCCAGAGATCACATGATAGAATTTTGCAAGACCAATGGCTTATTCATTACTAATACCTCTTTTTGGTGACTGTACATGTCAGCCTCACCAGATGAAAAACACAAGAATCAAATAGATTGCATCTATGGAAAGAGATAATGGAAAGCTCAGTATCATCAGTCAGAACAAGGATAGGGTCCAAATGCAGAACAGGCCAACAACTGCTTATATACCCGTTCAAGGTGAAGCTGAAGAAAATCAAAAGAAGTTTGCAAGAACCAAAACAAAACCTTGAGTATGTTCCACCTGCATATAGAAACAATCACAAAAGCCAAGTGCCATCGAGTCGGATCCAACAGAATGTATTTAATACATTGAATGCTAATGACCAGACAAATTATGGGATGACATCATACATAAAGAAAGCAAAAGGTGACTAAAAAGGCAAGAAAGAAAGAAAAAGACCAAAATGAGTATCAAAAGAGACACTAAAACTTTCTGTTAGAGTGATTTAAGCAAAGTTAATAAATGGTAAGTGATGAGTAAAAACTGAACGGAAGATTTCAAAGAGCAGCTCAAGACATCAAAGTAAAACAATACAATGAAATGTGCAAAGACTTGGAGTCAGAAAACCAAAAGAGAAGAACACACATTGCATTTCTCAGGCCAAAAGATCTGAAGAAAATGTCAAGCTTCAAGTTACAGTTTTGAAGGATTAACTCTGGTGGTTTAGTAGTTAAATGCTACAGCTTCTAACTGAAAGGTTGGCAGTTCAAGTCCATCAGGTGCTCCTTGGAACTCTATGAGACTGTTCTATTCTGTCCTATAAGGTTGCCGTGAGTCAGAATCGACTCAACAGCAATGGGTTTGGTTTTGTTTCAGTTATGGGCAAAATACTGAACGATAGGAAGCATCAAAAGAAGATAGAAGGAATACCAGAGTCACTATGCCAAAAATAACTCATTGATGTTCAGCCATTCAGCAGGTAGTATGTGATTAATAAGTAATGATGACATTGAAGAAGGGTGTCCAAGTTGCACTAATGCATTATGAAAAGTAAGGTTCCCGGAGCTGATAGAATACCAACTGAGATGTTCCAAGAAATGGATGCAGCACTGGAGGTGCTTACTCATCTACACCAAAAACCTTGGAACACAACTACATGGCCAACCAATTGGGAGAGATCAGTATTTGTGCACATTCCAAAGAAAGGTGTTTCAACAGAATGCAAAAATTATTGAACAGTATTATTAATATCACAAGTAAAATTTTGCTGAAGATCTTTCAAAAATGGTTGCAGCAGTACATTGACAGGAAACTACCCCAAATTAAGCCAGATTCAGAAGAGGATATATAATGAGGATCCAGTGATGTCAGATGGATCTTGGCTGAAAGAAAACCAGAAATATGCTCACCTGTGTTTTATTGACTATGCAAGTGTGTATTTACCGTGTGGATCATACCAAATTTTGGATAGCATAGTGAAGAATGAGCATTCTAGAAAACTTAGTGGTGCTCATGTGGAACCTGTACATAGACCAAGAGGCTGTCATTGAAATAGAATAAGGGGATGTTGCATGGTTCAAATCAGAAAAGGTGTGCATTGGAGTTGTAAACTTTTACCACAGTTATTCAGTCTGTGTGCTGAGGAAATAATCTGAAGACTTGTTAACAAGCTGAGATTTGCAGACAAAACCTTGCTTGCTGAAACTGAAAAGGACTTGAAGCAGTTACTGATGAAATTCAAAGACTACAGCTTTCAGTATGGATTACACCTTGATATAAAGAAAACAAAAATCCTTACAACTGGACCAATAAACAACATCATGATAGGCAGAGAAAAGATTTAAATTGTCAAGGATTTCATTTTACTCGGATCCACAATCAATGCCCATGGAAGCAACAGTCAAGAAATTGCACTGGTCAAATCTGCTGCAAAAGATTTCTTTCAAGTGTTAGAAAGCAACAATGTCACTTTGAGGACTGACCCAAACCACTGTGTTTTCAATTGCTGCTGTGAATGTGAAGCTGAACAATGAATAAGGAAGACCAAGGAAGAACTGATGCCTTTGAATTATATTGGCAAAGAATACTGAATACACAGTGAGCTGCCGGTAGAACAAATCTGTCTTGAAAGAAGTACAGCCAGAGTGCTCCTTGGAAGCCAATACTTTGGACATGTTATCAGGAGGCAGCAGTCCCTGGAGAAGGACATCATATTTGGTAAGGTAGAGGGTCAGAGAAGAACACTAAGACATTTGACAAGATGGGCTGCCACAATGGCTATAACAATGGATTCAAACAGCAAAGATTATGAGGATGGCACGGGACCAGGCAGTGTTTCAGTCTGTGGTACACAGGGTCACTGTGAGTTAGAACTGCCTCAAAGACACCTAACCACAACCACATGAGCATGATCAGTTTGGCCTGTTGTGGTGCAGTGACTTCAGGATGGGTGCTAGTTTTGAGGACCTCACTGGGTATGGTCACAGCATATCCTTCCTGTTAATGAGAGCTAGTAGGTTTGGATTTTCAGTATGACCCACCAGCAAATAAAATCAGAGTTTGATAATTGGGCTTCTTGTAAATATCATCAGGGAAACAAAAGCTGTTCAGAAAAATTCAAGCAATCATGGAGTAGATCATCATCATCATTAGACAAAGGTAACAATAAGGGTGGGTTCAAAGAGGTTATAGCACATAACTGAATATTAGAAGCAGCTAAAGAGGAGTTCATAAGAAGTCCTGGTTGAAGGAAGGTGGATCAAAGTTGAATGCAGAATGGCTGATACAGCATGTGGAACATAAACATCAAGGCAATTTCCTAAACCTCTGTCTGCTGTGATCTCGGCCTACTTGGTGGTTGCAGTAACTGCTGTAAGGCAAAGAGGGTAATCCCTAGCAGTGGGGTCTAATTGAATAATATAATAACCAGTGAGTTTCTATTGTCCTCCATGTGTTTTAGCAAGGTCTCCTGAAGCATTTACAGAGTTTCTGTGCACAAAAAGTGAGAAATCCATGTTATAACTGGGGAACCCTAGAGCAGAGGTATTAGTTAATACTTTCTTTAGCTGTGTAATAGTTCCTTGGCCATCCTCAGAGAGTTGAAAGGGATTGGTTTCTGAATCTTCCAGATAATAGTAAAGAGGCTAAACAAGTGAATAAAAATTTCACATGCAAGTTCTATGGTTAGCACAGAGTCCTAAGAATCCTCTCAGTTTTTCTTTGTGCTAAGGGCGGTTGTTGTTAGGTGCCATCGAGTCGGTTCCAACTCATAAAAACCCTATGAACAACAGAATGAAAAACTGCCCAGTCTTGCACCATGTCCACAATCGTTTTTATGTTTAAGCCCATTGTTGCAACCCAGTGTGTCAATCCATCTTGTCGAAGGTCTTCCTCTTTTTCACTCTACCAAGTATGATGTCCTTCTCCAGGAACTGATTTTTCCTGACATCATGTTCAAAGTGTGTAAGAAGCAGTCTTTCCATCTTTGCTGCCAAGGAGCACTCTGTTTGTCCCTCCAGAACAGACCTGTTTGTTCTTTTGGCAGTTCATGGTACATTCAACATTCTTCTCCAACACCACAGTTCAAAGGCATCAATTCTTCTTTTTTATTCATGGTCCAGCTTTCACATGCATATGATGGGATTGAAGATACCATGGCTTGGATCAGGCACATTTTAGTCTTCAAGATGACATTCTTACTGTTGAATACTTTGAAGAGGTCCTTTGCAGCAGATTTTCCTAATGCAATGCATCTTTTGATTTCTTGACTGCTACTTCCAAGGGCATTGATTGTGGATCCAAGTAAAATGAAATCCTTGACAACCTCAATCCTTTCTCCATTTATGATAATGTTGCTTACTAGTCCAGATGTGAGGATTTTTGTTTTCCTGAAGGCTGTAGTCCTTGATCTTTATCAGTAAGTGTCTCAAATCTTCTTCATTTCTGGCAAATAAGGTGGTATCATCTGCGTAACGCAGGTTGTTAATGAGTCATAATCCAATCCTGATGCCTCATTCTTCTTCGTATAATCCAGCTTCTCAGATTATTTGCTCAGCATACAGATTAAAAAGGTATGGTGAAAGGATACAACCCTGACGCATGCCTTTCCTGACCTTAAACCGTGCAGTATCCCCTTGTTCTGTTCGCACAACTGCCTCTTGATCCATATACAGATTCCTTAAGAGCACAATTAGGTGTTCTGGAATTCCCAGTCTCCACAACATTAGCCATAATTTAGTGTGATTCACACAGTCAAATGGTTTTGCATAGTCAATGAAACACAAGTAAGCATCCTGCTGGCAAGGACTGGATAAGCTAAAATGGTTTCTTTTCTTTTGGAGTCTATAGTGATCCACTATGCTGAAATTATATGTCCCAGGTATTTAACAGAAGGTTGAGCCAGTTGCAATTTTTCCTTTGAGGCTTTGTTCCAGATGTTGTAATAAGATACTGTCCTAAAGAATTGCTATGAGTCGGAATCAACTTGACAGCAGTGGGCTTTGTTTGGTTGGTTCTTAAGGTATACCTGTTGAGAATCAGATCATACTGGCAAATCATCCACATACTGCAGCTGTGTGTAGACCCTTGAGTAAATCATAAAAGCTGTATCTCAGCATGTAAAATCTGATAAAAATAGGTGGAGCATTGAGTGAACCTTGCAGCGTCACAGTCCAAGTGTATTGCTAGCCCCTCCAGCCAGAGACATAACTAGAGTTGGTGGGTATGGTAGGTATTGCACTGATCCTAAGTGCATGGGGCCACTGAGAAGTTTCTATTAATCTGTATCTTTGAAAGATGGTGCCCCCATAGAAACATCTGATACCCTCTTTGAGATTACTTTATCATAGTATCAGCTCAAAAATGCAAGGCAAATTCATTAATTTTTAAAGAACACATTACTGTGCTTGAAGGATGCTGGCCTTACCAGTTTAATGGAAACTGCTCAGTGGCAGCGAGTGCCCAAGGGTGGTGTAATAACCAAGATATACCATTGATGCCAGGTGACACCAAACAGATATTGGCTCTCTGAGAATACAGGTATGCCAAAGAAAGCACTGTAACAATTGAGTATTGTAAAGTGAGTCACTTCCGGAGTACGTTAGAAAGAAATTAAATGAGGATTGGGAGCTGCAGGAAATATAGGAGTCACTATGTGGTTGATGGTACATAAATCCTGTACAAATCTCCAGCCCCAATTGTTGAGTTTCTTATCATAGAAACCTGGAGTGTAACCAAACATTTAACTATGAAAACCAAAACCAAACCCACTGCTGTCAAGTCGCTTCTGACTTGTCATGATACTATAAGACAGGGTAGAACTGCTCCATGGAGTTAGCATGGAGCACCTGGCAAATTCAAACTGCCAACTTTTGGGTTAGCAGACATAGCGTTTTCAACTAAGAAATCTTTAGTTATAGGAGCAAGATCTTCTTTGGCTTCCCATTTCAAAAGATATTGTAAATTCTAGGTAAAGGTTTGGAAGTACCTATTTGGATTTTGATTGGCTTTCCTGATAGGACCTAACTACCATGAGTAGATGTGATGGCTCATAAGCCTTCAGGTATAGATGAAAAATATTCCACAAAGGTAGATAAGGCAGAGGAGTGGCTTTCTTGTGGTGGCAAGCTAAGTGCCTGTAAAAAGCAACAGACTTCTTATTTAAAGTGTGCCCCACTGTAGATTCTATTTGTTAATGGTTTCATGTAAATCTAATATTACCTCTCTTGTTTCTGAGAATCTTATTTCAAAACTCTAATTGTATAGAAGATCTCTTCCTAGAAAGTCTACTGGGGCATCTGAACAGAATGAAAATGGACATGTATCTTCAATAAGGAAACCCTGGTGGTGTATTGGGCTAAGTGCTATATCTGCTAACCAAAAGGCTAGCAGTTCATACCCTCCAGGTGCTCCAGGAAACTCTATACGGCAGTTCTAATCTGACCTCTAAGGTCGCTATGAGTTGGACCTGATTTGACAGCAGTGGGTGGGAATCTTCAGTATGTCCTAAAGAGACACAAACAGGTTTAGAATGAGTTAAAATGTGTTCTTGATTCATAACCCCAACTACCTTTGAAGTTTTGCTTCTCTGGGGCAAGGACTTTTGTATGCTCAGGGGTTTGTTACAGATAATGTAATACCTGCATCAGTTATGAAAGTGCTTTGGTTCTCAATTAATTCCGAGCAACTTTTGGGTTAGCAGACATAGCACTTTTAACTAAGTGCCCCAGAATAGTTTCTCTATGAAGGTTTAGTGCTACCATAAGAAGATCCCATGTAGTTTCCCAGCATCAATTCTAAGTTAGGTGATGTCCAGTTTGTAGATATATCATTGAGTTTGTTTTTTAAATTAAAACAATCTCTAGGTTTACTGCAATAAAAGCAAACGTAAGTTCTGGGTGCACTGCTATTTCCGGAGACCTTTTTACGAAATGGCAATATCTGCCCTTGGCTGAGTTTCTGGCTGCTGCAGTTGTAAGGCCATTAGTTTATTCTACTACCTTTAGTTTTTTTGTTCTGTCTTTTTAGCCAGCCCCTAGGGTCTCTGTTGAGTCGCATCCCACTTGACGGCACTTGGCTGGCTTGGCTTTTTAGCCAGTTATTGTACAGATTGAACCCAATTTGTAGGTTAAAGTAATTAGTTCTGAATGGAAAACACATTTCCAACCTAATCTGTGGTGTCTTACAAATGCAAGTCAGGATGAGGTTTGGAATGGAGCCTATTAAAATATGGAATTAAAGACTATGCCCAGTCTGGTTTCTTCTGAGTCTGAAATATTTTTTTTTGATAAATTTGGTTAAATGATCTTGATAATTATAAACAATTTAGTCTTTTTCATTTGCTACTTTGGATGTTTATACAATTTATCTTCCTAGGGAACATTTGGGGAATACTATCCAAAAGGTCTTTAGCTAAATTCATTGTCTTGTTTATTAATTCATCCCTAGAAAAGATAAACCCCTGGCTAAAGATATTTCAGGGTATTTCCAATTGGCCACTTCGATTCATATTGAACTTCTCCATGTCTGGTTTAGTCATCTAGTGCTGCTGTAACAGAAACACCACAATATACCTATTTTCTCACAGTAAAGTGACTAAAAGTCCAAAGTCAGCTTGCCATCTCCATGAGAACACACACTGTCTCTGTTGGCTCTTGTCATTAATCTTCCCCTGGATGGGTAGCTTCTCAGGTGTAGGGACCCTAGGTCCAAGAGACACACTCCACTCTCAGCACTGCTTTCTTGGTGCTATGAGGTCCTCAACTCAGCTTGCTTCCCTTTTTCTTTATATCCCAAGAGATTGCCTCAATGCATAATATGATTTTACAGATTGAGTCCTGCCTCACTAATACAATTACTGCCTCATTAACACTATAGAGGCAGAATTTATAACACATACGAACATCACAGAATACTGGGAATCACAGCTCAGTCAAATTGCTACATGCATTTTTTCTGAGGGACACGCAATCCAATCCATGGCAAGGTCCCGTCAATATACATATAATTGATATAAACCTGATAACCTAGGTTCATAAGTTTCTATCAGGATTTTAAATTCAGACATAAGTTTCAAAATATTTTTATGAGATTTGGGAAATTCTTCTGCTATTATTCAAAGTTCTGGTTTATCCCAGGGAGAAAAAGTAATTTGTGGAGGCTTCTTGAGCTCTTCTGGGTATTTAACTTTAAAAGGCATCTCAGATACAGGCTTAGACTCTTGTTTAGATTCTTCCACAGTGTCTTCAGAATAATACAGGACTTCAAATAATATATTTTCAGAGGAGTATAAGGATCCTGAGTTGCATAGTGATTAAGCCCTTGGCTGCCGACCAAGAGGCCAGCAGTTTGAACCCATCAGCTGCTCCACAGGAGAATGATGTCACAATCTGCTTCCATGGAGATTACAGCCTTGCGAATGCTTAGGGGCAGTTCTACTGTATCCCATAGGGTCACTATGAGTCAAAATTGACTCAATGGCAATGGGTTTTTGGTTTGTGATTTCCTTTATTTCTTTGAACATATTTAGGCAGTTGATTTAAATACTTTGTCTATGAAATCTAATGTCTGGACTTTCTCAGGGACTGTTTCTATTAAATTCATTTCGTTTTTCCCATATAAATGGGCTATATTTTCTTTGCATGTGATTTTTTTTTTTTTGTACAGAACTGGACATACTGAATATTATAATGTGGTAAACCTGAAAACCGACTTTCCATCCCAAGGGTTTGTTGTTAACGTTTGTTGTTAACATTTGTTGTGAGTTGTAGGTTTGGGTTTTTCTTTCTTTCTTTCTTTTTTAGCTATTTTTATAAACTTTTTTGAGAGGACAGTGTTACTGTCACTGGTAGTTATAAAGTGTTTTAGTTTAGTGGTGACTGGGCGCATATTTCTTTAAATACTTGGAGACCAAAAAAGGAAAAATCTTTCAGTCTTTGAAGGTGGACTGTTTGTGTATGTTGGAGCATATCTTTAACACTCAGCTGTGTAGTTTAAATCTCTGCCATCACCTTCACTTTCTATTGTGCAGAGCTTGAAGATCAGTCACAGGTAAGAGCTCAAGGCTTTCTTCAACTCTTCTCCAAGCATGCAACCACCTGAACATGTGCATGGCCTTCTAGATTTCAAGGATTATGTGAAATCTTTTCAAAGCTCTTATTCCACAAAGCATCTTACTCCCTAGATTTGCTTCTTAGGACTTTTGGTTTATTTGTTGTTTGCCCAAACTTCTATCTTTTGCCCTAATCAGCAGTTGTTATATCATTGGGTTTACATATTTTTAATGAATGGCCCTTGAGTAGCAATTTCTCTGCTCTGATAGACTTCTGAGTTGAGCAAGACAGAATTATACAATTTATATCAGGCCTTCAAAGAGTCACCTGACAAACAACCACAATTCTCTGAAAATAAAGTCCACTCTGCTCTCTCCAGCACCAGGAACCCACATTAGAAACTTGGGCTGCTGTTTTCAATACTGCTGCTATGTCAGGGATGCAGGTATGGGGCAAGGGTAATTTAAAATGCCACAAAACTCTTCTGTCAGGTTTCAGTCACTTTTTTCTTGATTAAACATTCACTTGGTTGCTATAAACTTTTGACTTTTTCTAAAGTTCTAATGAAGTTGACTGACAGTTTTGCTAGTTTTCTCAGTGTTTCTGTAGATGAATAGGCCTTTGTATTTCCCTACCCCACCATTTTCCTTGATGTTACAGTCATTTTTATTTTATGTATTTTGAAACTATAATAGACACATTAATTATGGGAATTAGCATATCCTTCTGGAGAATTATCATTCTTACCGTGAAGTAGTGATCGTTTTGATCTTTAATTATAATTTTACATTAGTCTACTTTAAAATTTATTTAAATATAATTAACTTGCCATATAATTGATCCATTTTAAAGAGTACAACTCAGTTTTGAAAATTTCAGCATACTCACAACATTGTGAAACTGTCATCACAATCTATTTTTACAACTTTTTGGTCCACCCAAAAGGAACCTAGTGCACATTAGCAGTTATATGCCATTAATTTACTTCATACTCCCAGCCCTTACCATAAAGCAAAACTTCATTGCCATGAAGTTAATTCTATCTCATAGTGATCAGTAGAACTGCCCCTTCAGGCTTCTGAGGAGTGCCTGGTCAATTTGTATGGCTGACCTCTGGATTAGCAGATGTAGAACTTAACCATTATACAACCAGGATTTCACTCCCAGCCCTGGCAGTGCTAACTCATCTATGTCAAGAAATTTGGAAGACAGCTACCTGGCCAACCACTGGAAGAGATCCATATTAATGCCTATTCCCAAGAAAGATGATGTAACTGAACATGGAGATTATTGAACAATATCATCAATATCACATACAAGTAAAATGTTGCTAAAGATCATTTAAAAGTGACTGCAACAGTATGTTGACAGGGAACTTCCAGAAATTCAGGCTGGAGTCAGAAGATGACATGTAACCAGGGATATCATTGCTGATGTCAGATGGATCTTGGCTGAAAACAAAATACCAGAAAGATGTTTATCCACGTTTTACTGACTCTACAAAGGCATTTGACCACGTGGATCATAACAAATTATGGATAACATTGAGGATAATAGGAATTCCAGAACACTTAATTGTACTTATGAGGAATCTGTACATGGATCAAGAGACAATGGTGCAAGGAAAACAAGTGGATACTTCATGGTTTAAAATCAGGCAAGATGTGCTTCAGAGTTATATCCTTTGACCATACTTACTCTGGAGAAGGACATCATGCTTGGTAAAACAGAGAGTCAGTGAAAGAGGAAGACTCAACAAGAGGGATCGATGCAGTGGCTACAACATCGGGCTTAAGCAGAACAGTTATTGTGGGCATAGCACAGAACAGGGCAGTTCTTTTCTCTGTTGGCACAGGGTTGCTGTAAGTCAGAACCGGCTCAACCACATCTAGCAACAAGAAAGTACAATAAAGAAGTGTTTTTTAAATTTATTATTCTATGTATTATTTCCTTTCCCTCCTTTCCTGCCTTCTTTTGAATTGAATTTTCTACATTTTACTTTCCTCTCCCACCACTCCATTAGCTTACATCTACTTGTATTCTTTTATTGTTACCTTTACATTGAGAACCTTTAGTGTGAAGGGAATGAATATTTCTCTCCTACTATCAGGCAGGAAACCTTGGTGGTGTAGTAGTTAAGGGATACGACTGCTAGTCAGAAGGTCAGCAGTTAGAATTCGCCAGGCACTCCTTGAAAACTCTATGGGCAGTTCTACTCTGTCTGTAGGGTTGTTGTCAGATTTGACTCAGCAGCACTAGGTTTATGTCAGACAGTACAACAAACATAGAATATGTCAACTGCTATTATGCCTCCCATTGAACATTGTTTTAAAAATTTTTTAAAAACGATCATAGATTCACAGTAATTGCAAAGATAGCAGAGAAGTCTTGTGTACACTTTACTCTTTCCCGTGTTGCTAGTTGTCGTTGGGTCAATTCTGACTCTGTTGCAGAGTAGAACTACATAGGGTTTTACTGGCTGTAATCTTAATTGAAGGATCACCAGGTCTTTTCTTCTGTAGTGTCATTGATTGGGTTTGAAATGCCGACCTTTAGATTGGCAATTGAGCACAAACCATCATTGCCTTCTAGGGCTTCTCACCAGTGGGAACATCTAACATAACTACAGTACGATATAAAAAAACCCACGAAATTGACTTTTTGTTTTTTGTGAAGTGTGTGTATGGTTGTCATGGATTGAATTGTGTACCCCAAAAATATGTGTAGCCATGTGACTGGGCCATGATTCCCAGTATTTTGTGACTGTCCTCCACTATGTGATTTTCCTGTGCTGTATGTTAAAGAATTAGACTGTAAATCCCTTTACAGGATCACCTCCTTGCTCCTCTGTAAAGGGAGTTTCCCCAGAGTATGGCTTGCTGTACCCTTAAGGAAAAAAAGAAGAAACAGAGAATTAGGAACCTCATATCATTAGGAAAGCAGTACCGGGAGAAGGGCACGTCCTTCAGACCTGAGGTTCCTGCTCCAAGATGTCTGCTGGACAAAGGCTGATATAATACCGGACTTTCCTCCAGAGCCAACAAGAGGAAAGCCTTCTGCAGGAGTGGACATTCTGGATTTGGACTTGTAGCCTACTGGACTATGTAAAAATAAACCTTCCTTTGTTAAAGCCATCCACTCTGTGGTATTTCTATTAAAAGAACACTAGCTGACTAAAACAATAGTTGTATGTCATTTTATCACATGTGTAGATTTGTGTAACCATAACCACAATGAAGATGGAGGACTAGTTCATCAGTGAAAACATTTTTGTATCATCCCTTTTGTGATGATTAAGGTTGTGTGTCAACTTGCCTGGGCCATAATTTTCAGTGATTTGGCAGTCAGATGATGTTGTGATTACTGCCATTTGGGTTCACCAGCCCCTGCAGCTATGTGTATCAGGAGAAACCTCTATACAGACCCCAAAACTTGGGACATTTCAGCCTCTACAACCACATGAGCCATTTCCTTGACATAAATCTCTCTGTTTCTATATACACACACACCCACAGTAGGTCTGACAATTAAGTATGTAAAAAAAGTGCTCTATACCACATTGCTGAGTATCACTGTGGTCACCTTCCAAGTACTCCCCTTGGGAAGCTATGCACCAACACCAGCACTTAGTCCACCCTTAGTCCACACTTAGTCCAAAGCAATTTTGGAACAACTTCTGGATGGCCATTGTGCACGGTGGCATGGTGGCAGGTTCACAAAGTTAACTGTATTGTTGTTTGTGAGGGAGTTTTTAGCCAGTGAACAAAATAACTGCACTGGAACCCCTTCCTACTCACCTGATCTGGCCCCCAGTGACTTTTTCATTACCTGAACATAAAGGAAATATTGAATGAAAGACACTTTGATGACATTCAGGGCATCAAGGATAATACAACAACTCTGATAGCCATTCCAGAAAACGAGTTGTAAAATTATTTCGAAGGGTACACTAGGTGCTGGCATCAGTGCATAGCTTCCCAAGGGGAGTACTTCAAAGATGGTCATAGTGATATTCAGCAATGAGGTATGTAGGACTTTTTCTAGGATGAGTTTATGAATTTAATTGGCAAACACTGTATATTTGTTTCTCTAGAGAATGAAGCCTTTATAATCATACTACCACTTTCTTCCCGTGGTGCAAGTTACTTAATGTAGTCCTTCTAGTAATGCATGATCTTGTGACTGCCACACAATGATTGGGTAGGACTATGCAAATAAGATGCTTGTAGCCCAAAGGGATTGGACAGTTTGGTAATATTGCAAATGAAATACAGAGAACCTTGCTGGAGTGGGACTATGCAAATAAAGTGTATGGAACTCTAACAAAAAGATTGGTCAGTTTTGCCATTCTGCTAAGCTTAAAGGGAGATAACTCCAAAGATGGAGAGGGGACCTCACTATTATCAAGAAGATAAGCCGATAGCAGAATATGCCCTTTAGACATCCTTAGCTGAGAAGCTCCCCTACCCAGGATACAAGAAAGCTGTATTATTTTAGGTAAGGTAAGAGAAGGTGTGAGACAGCAGGAAGTGACAGCAAGAATGGCAGAGTTCAGCAGCACAGACATGGCAGTAGCAGGCGACCAGTCCAAGACAGTACGATGGGTTTCTTTGTCCATAGAGGGAATTGGGAGAAGAGGGCATGTCGACCCATGGAGCCAGATAGCTGAGCAGGAGGCTTCCTGATAGAATGGGGTGTTTCTGAGCACTTACTGGAGGAAGTAAAGAGCTTTGTAATACATGACCGGTTAGGCCACGGCCAAGCCAAGGACTGAGAGAGCTTGTCTGAAGAAGCTGAGAGGAGGTCTACTTGGCTGAGGAGAGGAGAGCTATCCTGCACTAAGTGAAGACATGCTTCCTGCTCCTGATACTAATTTGTAGTCTGTTGATTTTGATTCTGAAATGCAACCTGTTACTTCCCTAATAGATGCTATAACTGCAAGTATGGCCTGTAAGAGCCCATTGCAACAAATTATTGAATCCTGGAGAGAAGTAGAGAGTGCTATGGGAGGGATGGCTGGTGGCAGACTTGCTAAAAAGACTGGAGACTGGAGGTATGTCTGACTTCCACCTTCAGCTAATGGTGATTCTCTCTTCCCCTCATGAAGTTACATGAAGAGATCTGGCATCACCGTGCCTCCATTTTTCCATACCCCCACCCCCTCCTGTAATCCTAGACACCCATAATCCATTTTCTATCTCCATAATTTTGAACACTTAATGTACCAATGACTGCCAAAAAACAAATAGATTGTTCTGGAAGATGTACAACCAGAGTGCTCCTTGGAAGCAAAGATGGTGAGACTGCCTCTTACACATGTTGGACATGTTGTCTGGAGTAATCCATTTTCTGGAATGGCTATCAGAGCTGTTGTATTATCCTTGATGCCCTGAATGTCATCAAAGTGTCTTTCATTCAATATTTCCTTTATGTTCAGGTAATGAAAAAGTCACTGGGGGCCAGATCAGGTGAGTAGGAAGGGGTTCCAGTGCAGTTATTTTGTTCACTGGCTAAAAACTCCCTCACAAACAATGATACAGTTAACTTTGTGAACCTGCCACCATGCCACCGTGCACAATGGCAGAGCGGAGGGTCAGCATAAAAGAGAAAGACCTTGATGAGATGGATTGACCCAGTGGCTGCAATGATGAGCTTAAACATAGAAACAATTGTGGACATGGCCCAAGACCGGGCGTATGGTTGTGCATAGGGTTGCTAAGAGTTAGATCAAACTCAATGGCACCTAACAACATAATTTTGTGCCTTTGAGAATTCTGTGCAAGTGAAAACATACGGTGTGTGAAGGAGCCCTGGCAGCACAATGGCAAGGCAATCACTCAGCCACTGACCGCAAGGTTGACAATTTGAACCCAGCTACTGCTCTGTGGTAGAAAAGTGTGGCAGTCTGCTTCTATAAAGATAACAGCCTTGGAAACCCAATGGTGCAGTTCTACTCTGTCCTGTATGGTCAGTATAAGTTGGAATACACTCAATGGCCAGTGGTTTGGTTATACAATATTTGACCTTTTGAGACTGGCATTTTTTTGGTCAGCTTAATTCCCTTGAGATCCATCCAAGTTGTAGTAATGTTTCAATAGTTCTTTCTTTTTTATTATTGAATACTAGTTCATGGTACAGATGTACTGATCTGTTTCAATTTATTTATCCATTCACCTATTACAGAACATTTTGGTTGTTTCCAGTTTGGGCTATTATGAATAAAAATGCTGTAAATAATCATGTACAGTTTTGGAGTATACATAAACTTTCTTTCTCTAGGATAAATGCTCAATAATATAATTGCCAAGTCACTACTATAACCAAAAGGTTAGCAGTTCAAATCCACCAGTTACTCCTTGGAAACCCAACGGGGCTGTTCTAATCTGTCCTATAGAATCTCTATGAGTCAGCACTGACAACAACATGATGAGTGTATGTTGAGCTTTTCAGGAAACAGCTAAACACTTTCAAAGTAGCAGTAACATTTTACATTCTCATAAGCAATGATCCAGTCTTTTGCATCTCTGTCAGCATTGTTTATTCTGTTTTTGTCTGTTCTGATAGTTGTGTAGTGATAGCTCATCATGGTCTTATTATTTATATCCCTAGTGACTAGTAACGCTGAACATTTTTCATGTGCTTATTTGCCATCCATCTAGCTTCTTCTGTGAAATATCTTGTCATGTCTTTCACCTGTTTTCTAATTGTTGTTTTATTACTGAGTTTTACAAGTTCTTTATATATTCTAGAGAATAGTCTTTCATCAGGATGTGTGGCTTGCAACTACTTTCTCCCATTCAGTAGTTTGTCTCTTCATCTTAATATGGTCTTGTGACCAATTTATCAATTTTTTTTTTAAAGATCATAATTTTGGTGTCATGTTTAAGAATATGTCATTAAACAGTCCTAAAGATAATTATACTTATCATTCACTTTGAGTTACTTTTTGTATAAAATATGAAACTAAGACAATTTTTTGCTTATGAATATCCAATTGCTTCAGCAATATTTGTGGAAAAGAACATCTTTACTGAATTAGTGTGCCAAAAATCAGCTGATTTTACATTTTTTAATTAAATGGAGATATAAATCATCAACTTCATATGGAAAGCTTTGCAAGAGAGCCTGGACAGGGAAAGCATAACTGAAGAAGAAGAAAAAAGTGTGAGACCTCACACTACCTGATTTTAGAACTAGTTATGCTGTCATGGTTATCAAAACAGCCTGGTATTGGTACAGTAACAGATATGTAGACTAATGAAACAGAATTCAGAATCCAGACATAAATTCATGCACCTATGAGCAGCTAATATTTTACAAAGGCCCAAAGTCAGTTAAATAGTGTGGGTGTAACTGGACATCAATCTGCAAAAAAAAAGAAACAAGACCCATACATCACACCATGAACAAAAACTATCTCAACATAGATCAAAGGCCTAAATATAAAATCTAAAATGATAAACATCACGGAAATAAAAATAAGGACAACACTAGGACCCCTAGTACATGGCATAAATAGAATACAAACTAACAGTGCAGAAACACCAGAAGAGAAACTAGGTAACCAGCTCCTAAAAATCAAATGCCTATGCTCATCCAAAGACTTCACCAAAAGAGTGAAAAGACAAGCTACAGACTGGAAAAAAAAATTTGGCTACGACAAATCCTCTCAGAGCCTAATTGCCATAATCTACAATCTACTGCAAAACTTCAACCACAAAAAGACAAATAACCCAATTAAAATATGGGCAAAGGATATGAGCAAGCATTTCACCAAAGATGACACTCATCTTCTGGCTAACATATACAAGAGGAAATGCTCATAATCACTAACCATTAGAGAAAGGCAAATCAAAACTGCATTATGATACCATCTCATCTGAATAGTGTTAACATTAATCTAAAAAAATGCATTTGTTAGATTATACAAGGTCCTACAATCATGTTCCTGAACTCATCCTAGGAAAAGTGCCACATACCTCACTGTTACATATCATTACAGTCACCTTTGAAGTATTCCCCAAAACCTATGCACCAAGGCCGGCATCCAGTCCACCCTTTAAAGCAATTTTGGAATCTTTTTCTGGAATGGCCATTAGAACTGTCGTTATATTACCCTTGATGTCCTAAATGTGATCATAATGTCTTTCTTTTAGCATTTCCTTTATATCTTGATAAAGGAAAAAAGTCAGTGGGGGCCAGGTCAGGTGAGTAGGGAGGGTGTTCCAATACAGTTTTCTGTTTTCCTTGGATGAGCAAAAGTGTTTGATTCTTAATAGTTCCCATTTATCTATTTTCTCTTCTGTTGATTGTGGTTTGTTCGACAGATTTTGGAGTGTGTCCACATTGTGTATTAAAACTTCCACTGTTGTTCCTATCTTTTCTTGGATGAGCTTTATCATTTTAGGTTTGATATTTAGGTCTTTTATCCAGTTGGACTTGTTTTTTGTATAAGGTGTAAGATATAGATCTTGTTTCAGTTTATTGCAGATGGATATCCAATTTTGCAAGCACCATTTGTTGAAGACACTGTTTTTACCCCAGTTTAATGTCTTAGGGCCTTTGTCGAATATCAGCTGTTCATAGGCAGAGGGTGTCATCTCTGGGATCTCAGTTCTGTTCCACTGATCCATCTGTCTGTTCTTGTACCAGTACCAGGCTGTTTTGACCACTGTGGCAGTGTAGTATGTGCTAAGGTCGGGTAATGAGAGGCCTTCCACTGTGTTTTTCTTCTTTAGTAGTACCTTACTTATCCGGGGCTTCTTCCGTTTCCAAACAAAATTGGTGATTTGTTTCTCCATCTCATTAAAAAATGACGCTGGACAAATGTTCCCAACTCAGCAGGAACGGATGCTCACCGAGGGCCAAAACGACATGCAGTAAAGACAACCGAGCAGAGAGACCCACAAGAGTGGGTGCCTACATCGACTTGGGACCAGAACTGGATGGTGCCCGGCCACCACCAGTGATAGCCACGACGGAGCTCACAGAGAGGAGCCTCACTGGCAACACAAGAATAAAAAGAGGTGCATCATGAGATCTCCACTAAAAGACCTCAATTGATGGTCCAGCGGTTTTGGGGTTACTCTGAGAGTATGGCCCCCTTCCCTAATGCTGCCCTTTCCCATAAATTATAACAAAGGTCCACTCTTTGGATAGGAATGGATTGGACTTGGCAAGGCAGAGTGACCATATATTGGAAGCACTTTATGGTTCTATACATCTATAGGATATCATCTTGCTGACCTCTGGCTGGAGGAAGGGGAGTGGATGGAGAGGAGGGGAAAGGAGATCGTTGGGAGGATGAGACAGGTATGGAGCAGAGAGGAATAGTGTGCTGTCACCAGACAGGGAGAGCAGTGGAAGCTGCATATAGGTGGGCATGTAAATTTACATGTGAATGTACATTTTCACTCAGTTATGTTAAATAAATAAAAAAAAATTATGCTGGAACTTGTATTGGGATTGCATTACATAAATAAATTGCTTTGGGTAAAATAGACATTTTCACAATGTTAAGTCTTCCTATCCATGAGCAGGGTAGGTTTTTCCATTTATCTAAGTATCTCTTAGTTTCTTGTAGGAAGCGCTTGTAGTTCTCTTTCTAAAGGTCTGTTATTTCTATGATTAGATTTATTCCTAGGTACTTTCATCTTCTTAGGGTCTACAGTAAATGGTATTGATTTGATGATTTCTTCATTAACAGTCTTGTTGCTGGTATAAAGGAATTCTGTTGATTTACTTATGTTTCTCTTGTACCCTGAGACTTCACTGAACTCTTCTATCAGTTTGAGTAGTTTACTTATAGATTCTTTGGAATTCTCTGCATATACAATCATATCATCTGCAAACAGGGAAATTTTGACTTCTTTGCTGATGCAGATGCCTCTTATTTCTTGGTCTTGTCTAATTGCTCTGGCTAGAACTTCTAGTATGATGTTGAATAGGAGAGGTGAGAGTGGGCATCCTTGTCTAGTTCCTGATCTCAAGGGAAAGTCTTTCAGTCTCTCTCCATTCAGGATGATGTGGGCAATTGGCTTTGTATAAATGGCCCTTACTGCAAAAAGGAATTTTCCATCTATGCCCATTTTGCTAAGAGTTTTTAGCATGAATGAGTGTTGGACTTTATCAAATGCCTTTTCTGCATCAATGGACAAAATCAGGTGATCCTTGTCTTTTGTGTTATTTATGTGGTTAATCACATTAATTGTTTTTCTGATGTTGAACCAGCCTTGCACCCCTGGTATGAATCCAACTTGGTCAGGATTGGTTATTTTTTTTATATGTTGTATTCTATTTGCAAGCATTTTGTTGAAGATTTTTGCATCTAGATTGATGGGTGATATCGGTCTGTAGTTCTCCTTTGTTGGGTCTTTCCCTGGCTTTGGTATCAGGGTTAGGCTGGCTTCATAGAATAAGTTTCAGAGTACTCCATCCCTTTCTATACTGTAAAATAGTCTCAGTAGTACTGGAGATAAAAGCTTTTTAGAATTCTGCAGTGAAGCCATCTGGGCCCAGACTTTCTTTGGTTGGCAGTGCTTTGATGACATTGTTCTGCTTCATGCTGTGATAATTTGGGCTGTGATAATTTGGGTAGGTGATATGAGTCAAAGAATTTGTCCATTTCCTCTAGGTTTCAAATTTGTTAGAGTACAGTCTTTCATAGTATTCTGTTATGATATTTTTGATTTCTGTTGGATCTGTTGTGATAACTCCCCTCTCATTTCTAATTTGGATTATTTGTTTCCTTTCCTGCTTTTCTTTAGTAAGTTTAGCCAGCGGTTTGTCAATTTTGTTGATCTTCTCAAAAAACCAGCTTTTGGCCTTTTCAATTTTTTCAATTGTTTTTCTATTCTCTAATTCATTTAGCTCTGATCTTTATGATCTGGTTTCTTCTGGTGCCTGAGGGGTTCCTCTGTTGTTCTCTTTCTACTTGTTCAAGCTGTAGGGTTAGTTCCTTGATTTAGTTTCTTTCTTCCTTCCAGATGTGTGCATTTATGGAGATAAACTGACCTCTGAGCACTGCTTTGGCTGTATCCCATAGGTTCTGGTAGGAAGTGTTTTCATTCTCATTGGAATCCATGAATTTCTTTATTTCATCCTTGATTTCTTCATAATTCATGTTTTTTCGCACAAGATGTTCAGTTTCCAAGAGTTCCACTTTCTGTCTTTGTATTTTCTGCTATTGATTTGAACTTTAATGGCTTTATGATCTGAGAAGACGCTTTGAAGTAATTCAATGGTATGGATTTTGTTGAGAATTGTATTATGTCCTGTCACATGCTCAATTCTGGAGAATGTTCCATGTACACTGCAGAAGAAGGTGTAGTTGTCTGCTGATGGGTGGAAAGTTCTGTATATATCCATGAGGTTTAGTTGGTTAATTGTGGCAATGAGGTCTTCTGTATCTTTACTGAGCTTTTTTCCAGATGATCTGTCCCGCATTGAGAGTGAAGTCTCCCACTATTACTGTGGAGTCATCTAACTCTCTTTTGAGTGTAGTCAATGTTTCTTCGATGCACTTAGGTGCTCTTATATTAGGTGCATAAATATTTATTTATTTAATATACTTAAGTCTTGCCTGGGTACTGAACCTTTCAGCAATAAATAGTGTCCATCTTTGTCCATGATGGAGTATTTTACATTAAAATTGATTTTGTCGGAGATTAGAATTGCCACACCTGCTCTTCTTTGTTCACTGTTAGCTTCATATATATTCTTCCATCCTTTAATTTTCAGTTTGTTCCTATCTTTAGGTCTCAAGTGAATTTCTTGTAGACAACATACAGATGGGTCATGTCTTTTGATCCAAGCTGTCACTCGATGTCTCTTTACTGGAGCATTCAGTGAATTCACAATGTAACTATCTATAGGTATGTGTTCAGTGCTGCCATTGTGATAGGTTTGTTTTTGTGTTGATGTTTTCTCTGTTTTCTTATTAGTTCTGTTCTGGGACATTCATTTTTGTGAGTTGATTTTTCACCCTTTTCAGAGCTGGTTTTGTAGCTGTTGAGACTCCTGTGTTAGATTTCTTGAAATGGCATAATACATCTTTGTTGTGCTTTACAGCTGCCCTTATGATCCCCCTTAATAAACTAGATATAAACCCAACTTTAATAACCAGTCTTGTCATCTTCCTCTCCATCTGGAAGGACTATAACGACTGTAGTACATCCCTCTTTTTAATATGATGCCACCATTGTTTTCATGATGATCACTGGATTGCTTCTTTCCGTATTAAAGCTGTGATTGACTTTAGAGCCTTCTCTGAGTTTTGAGTAATGTGTTGTTCTAAAATATAAAGTTAGTGGTTTTGTTCTTATAAGCCAAAGCCAAGAACTTCTTTCAGTATTTCTTGTAGTTTTGGTTTAGTTTTTACAAAGTCTCTGAGCTTCTGTTTATCTGGGAATGTCTTAATTTCATTCCTGTATTTGAAAGATAGTTTTACAGGATATATGATTTTTGGTTGAAGTTCTTCTCCTTCAAGGCTTTGAATGTGTCATGCCACTGTCTCTGTGCCAGCATGGTTTCTGCTGAGAAATTTGATGAAAGTCTACAGGGTTTCCCTCTGAATGTTAGCTTTGCTTTGAGTCTTGCTGCCTTGAAGATTTGCTGCTTATGTTTCATTTTGGTAAGCCTGATTATGTCTTGGAGTCTTTGAGATCTCTATGGGTGGCATACAATATGCATCTGAGGTGTCTATATTCTCTTCCTTCACGATGTCTGGGAAGTTTTCTGTCAGCAGCTCAGCAACAATACTCTCTGTGTTCTCAGGTGTCTCACCCTGTTCAGGGACTCCAATTAATCGAAGGTTATTCCTCTTAATAGAGTCCCACATGCTTCTTAATACTTCTTCATTTTTCTTGTTTCTTTTTTCTGATTTCTGCTCATAGAGGCTGGCATCAGTAGCTCTGCCTTCCAAGTCAGAAATTCTTTTTTCCATTTGTTGCATTCTGTTTTCTTGGCTTTGCATGGAAGTTTCTACGTCTTTGATTTTGTTCTTGATCTATTGGATTTCAGATTGAACAGCTTGTTTAATTTTTTCTTTTGTTGTGCTGCATTTTGTATATAATCATTTTGTATTCACTTTCTGATGCTTTCATAAAAGTTTCTTCATCTGGAAAACTCCTTGGTTGCTTTGTTTGGGAGCATTCTGAAGCCATGGGTGATTTCTTGTATGCCACAAGTGTCTGTTGCTTTTTGGGTCCCATGTGAGTAAGTACAGGCTGGAAGAGATACTGTGAGAATGGACTGCAGATGTTTCTCTAGGCTGTCTTAAAATGTAAAGCAAAAGGTATCTGACCACTTCCCAAGTCAGTCAGGTTTTCAGGTGTAGAGGTCCCTCTTCCCAACTGACAAAGTAAGCACCTCTATGTCCAACCCCAGATGATACGAACTAGTTCAGAATACAGCAATGCTACTGCCCCGTTGGCCCCTGCTGACAGGGCACAGCTTTAGGTGACACTGTGTAAGGTACTGCTTTTCTGGTAGAAAAGCACTCTCCTGTGGGCAGGCTCTGGCTCCCTAGCTAAGAATTAGGTCCAGCTGCGGCCACCGTATCCAAGATGGCATCCTCCACACAGGCAGCAGATAGAGGGGCTAAGGGTGCCAATAGGTAGTGATTCCTCTGCTTCTGTTGCAGGGCCCCCACCGTAGGCGACACTGTGTAAATTACTACTTTTCTGTCAGAGAAGTGCTGTGCTGTTTGCAGGCGCTGGCTCCCAGGCTAAGAATTAGGTCCTGCTAAAATCTCCGTATCCAACATGGTGTCTTGCACACTGGCAGTGCGATTCCGTACAAACCCCGGTATGGCAGTGATAAAAAGACAGGCCCAAAGTGTCTACATTAACAGAGTCCTAAGCCTGGCTCTCAAAATATGGGTATTTCACCTGCATGTCCCCTAGCGGTGCGTCTGAGTCTAGCCGCTAGGCAAAACCCAGCTCCATCTGCCTGCGAAGACAGAGTAAAAAAAGTCAAAATGGTGCATTTACTTTCATTCAATGAGAGCCAGGGCTAGCCAGGAGAGGGAGTTGGCAAAAGAGAGGAGGTTTTTCGCTAAGTGGTATGAAGTCTAAATTAACAGCCCTGTGCCATGTCCTGGGGCTCATTAGGTGATCAGAAGGCTCCATTTGATTATCAATTCAGGTCTTGGTTTCCAGAGTGATATAGGGAGACGTGTGCTTAGTTCGTCATCTTGACTCCGCCTCCCAGTTTTGTGTTTTCTGGCTGCAAACTCCCTCACAGACAAGTATACAATTAAGCTTGCACACTTGCCACTGTGCTACTGTGCACAATGGCCATTCCAGAAAGAGCTTCAAAATTGCTTTGAAGGGTGGACCAGATACTGCTATCAGTGCATAGCTTCCCAAAGGGAGTACTTTCATGGTGGCCATAGTGATATTCAGTCTTTGGTGAAATGCTTGTTCACATCCTTCAGCTATCTAGCACTTAGAATATATCCTAGAAAAGAGCCATTACACAAACAGATGTATGAAGTCTGACACTTAAGTTCATGAACTTTCTGCCTGTGCCCTTACATTAGCAGCAGCGCTGTACAAACAACTCGGTAAGGCTTCATAAATTTGGTATATCAGAGTCTTACAGCTGTGTTCATGTTGACATATTGTGGTCTTGCTGAGTAGTATTCATTATTGTTGTTGCATGCTTTGTGCTGTCATGAAAATGTTGGTGCTTGAATTAGAGCAATGAACAAACTTTAAAATTTCTCGTCAAACTTGGAGCTGAAATCAGAGACATGTTAGTTGAAATTTATGGGGACAATGCCATGAAGAAAATGGCAGCATATAGACAGATTAAATGTTTTTCTGAGGGGAGAGAAAGCATCATTGATGAAAAGAGGTCAGGATGGCCAATAATAAGCAGAACTGACAAAAACATTGCAAAAATTTGTCAAATTGTGTGTCAAAATTGTTGGCTGACTGTGAGCAGCATAGCAGACCAAGTAAGCCTCGATAAAGAAAGAGTTAGAAAAATCTTAACTGAAAATCTTGGCGTGAGAAAGATGTGTGCAAAAATGATCCTAAAGAAGCTCAGTGATGAACAAAAGCAAAAGAGAACTGAATGTGCCAAGGGCTTTTGGAGATGCAAGACCATGTTTCAGGCCATGTTATCACTGGTGATGAAACATGGGTGTACCAATACAACCCTGAAACAAAGTGTCAAAGTACACAGTGGAAATCAACCTATTTTCTGCCACCAAAAAAATTCCGTCAGTCCAAATCAAGAGTCAAAACAATGTTGCTAACCTTTTGTGATACCAGTGGGATTGTTCATATGAGTCTGTACCAACTGTACAAACAGTTAACCAAGTCTACTATTTTGAAGTGCTAAAAAGGCTGTGCGAAAAAGTTAGGTGAAAATGGACTAAGCTTTTTTCAACAACTCATGGCTCTTGTATCACAACAATGCACCAGGTAACACAGCACTGTCTGTGACAGAGTTTTTAGCCAGTAAACAAATAACTGTATCAGAACACCCTACCTACTCACCTGATTTGGCCCTCAATGATTTTTTTTCTTTACCTGAAGATAAAGGAAGTATTGAAAGGAAGATATTTGGATGACATTCAGGACATCAATGGTAATACGACGACAGCTCTCATGGCCATTCCAGAAAAAGTTCCAAAATTGCTTTGAAGAGTGGACTAGGCACTGGCATAGTGCATAGCTGTTCAAGGAGAATACTTCGAAGGTGACCATATTCAGCACTGTGGTATGTAGTACTTTCTAGGATGAATTCGTGAACTTAATTGTCAGACCTCGTATGCACACCAATATTCCTTACAGCACTGTTCACAAGAGCAAAAAGATGGAAACAACCTAGGTGCCCATCCAGGGAGAAATGGATAAACCAATTACAGTATACTTCCAATAGAATGTTATGCAACAATAAAGAACAACGATGAACCCTTGAAATATCTGATAACCCAGATGAACATGGCAGGCATCATATTAAGAGAAATAAGTTGCGAAAGGACAAACATTGTATGAGACCACTTCTACAAGAACTCAAGAAAAGGTTTAAACACAGACGAAAACATTCTTTGATGGTTATGAGGGTGGGGTGGGAGGGAGAGGACTTCACTAACTAGATAGTAGACAAAAAATTATCTTAGGGGAAGGAAAGAACAACACACAATACAGGTGAAGTCAACACAACTGGACTAAACCAAAAGCTAAGCTTCCTGAATACAAACAAACATTCTGAGGGATAAAGTAGCAGTGGCAGGGGTCTGGGAACCATGGTTTGGGGGGACACTTGGGTCAAATGTTTTAACATTAAAAAAAAAATGTTCTGGGTCTTACTTTGGTGAGTGGTGTCTGGGATCTTAAAAGCTTACAAGGGGGCATCTAAGATGCATCAGTTGGTTCTACTTCATTTGAAGTAAAGGAGAATGAAGAATACCAAAGACACAAGGAAAGTAGGAGCCCAATAAACAGGGCCACACAAACCAGACTTTGTCCTGTAAGGTCACTATGAGTCAGAAGCAACCTGACAGTCTGTTTGGGTTTTTTGGTTTTCTGTTTTACAATTTATGATAATGTGCCTCAGTAGTTTGTTAATGCTGTTAGTGACTCATTTCTGCCTCCTGGATCTGAGGTTTCTTACCTTTCATGAAATCTGGAAAATTTTTAGTCATTTTTCCCTTCCAATATTGTTTCTCTCTCATTGTATTTTCTCTCTGGGAATTTCTATTAGACCTTTATATTGGAATCTTTCATTTTATTTTTCTAGTCTCGTATCTTCCCCGCTGCTCACTCAACTTCCTTCTGGGAAGATTCTTCAGAGGTTTCTTCCAATTCTGTTATGTCTAATATGCAGTTCAATTTATCCATTTCATTGTTTTTTTTGATAGGCAATGTATTAACAAGATTCAAAATCTAAAGAATAAGTTTTAGAGATTTGTTCCTATTCCTGTCCTTATGCACCCTAGGTCTCTCCTCATTTACGCTCTATAACCACTTTATTAGTCTTCTGTATGCTTCCAGTATTTATGTAACACAAATTCAAGCCAAGTCAAATATGTGGTCTTATTCTTTCTCTTTGTTATTAACCTGATTTTCTTCAGCTAATACATCCAGAATTTTTCCCACATTAATACAGAGCATCCTGATTGTTTTTCTATAGCTGCATAACAATAGATCATGTAATAGGTCTGCTTTTGTTCAGTTTAAATATTTTGCTGTGAAAAATGCTTCTTTCATTGAGTTTTTCATTTAAGTGATTCTAAAGTTGCATTTCTTTGTGAAATGTGCGTTTTTTTATACTGCCTTATTCTTTTGTCTTTAACATTCTCCTACTGTCTAAAAGTTCTATTTAAATTCCCAAGTCTATTACTCCTTTATCTTTTGTGTCAACTGGTATTCATCTGGAGCCCTGGTGACACTGTGGTTAAGAGCTATGGCTGCTAACCACAAAGTTTGCAGTTCAAATCCACCAGCCACTTCCTGGAAACCTTAAGGGATGGTTTTAGTGTTCTACAGGGTCACTACAAGTCAGGATAGACTGACAGCAACAGAGTTCCTTTGTTTTTTGGTATTCATTTATGGTAGGTAGATTGTTCCCTCACACAGTTTGTAATTTTGGGTTGCTGAGCTCACTGTTGACAGTGTTGTGGGTTGAGGATATACCTCTCCATAAGAATTTGTTTGGCTTTCCCAGGTGACTGAGGGGTAAAGCCAAAATAGGGTAATTTTATGTTAATTTTTAAGTTTATGTGTTTCCAGGCCACGTAGAGTATTACGTTACAAATGTAAACACATGCTGAGGATCAGCTCCTGGATAAAAATGTTCATAGGATGATATATCTCCCAGTCCAGAATTAAAACCAAAACAGACAAGCTTCCTCTTCACTGCCCCAGGGCTGGAATTCTTCTAGCTCACCTGTGGCACTGGGCAAAGTTGTAAAAGGATCCTGCTTCATAAGAGTGAAGTATTTCACTGTCACCTTCTTGGTGCTTTCATTTGTACCCCAAATATTAAGTGTACCATGTGGGCCTTGTTTCTTGGTCTTTCTGGAAACTAGAGGTTGCAGTATCTTTACAGTGAGCCAATTTCTATCACAATTCATCTACAATTTCTAGATGTTCTGTATTTGTGTGTGTGTGTGTCAACAAGCACTGAAATTACTCCTGAGGAAAAGCAGCAACAAAGACCATACCCTTGAGGTGGTTGTTAGGTGCTGTCTAGCTGGTTCCAGCTTATAACTGCTGTATGAAACAATGATTGTCTCAATCCATCTCCTGGAGAGTCTTCTTTTTCACTGACCCTTGACCACTTGAGGTTGGACCCATCTATTTGAATTCTGGCTCTTCCACATAATAGCTCTATAACCAATTTACCCTTCCAGATGTGTTTCTTCATATATGAAATAAACTGATGTGAACATTGTATAAATAAAGGATACAGAATGCTTAGCATAGCGCCTGGAATATATTAAGTACTTATCAAGTTCAACTTATAGTTCTTTAATTTATATTCTTACAAAATAAAAACTGTAGTTGTTACGAGAACAACAAATTTATTATGTATCCACATTTTATAGTAGCAATCATTTAGTGGAATGGGGAAGTTTTCCCATTATTTACATATACATAAGGTAGTACTGTTACCTACCACTCATAGTACAGTGAAACTCATGACAGCCAGCATTCAATGGGACCTGCCTTTCTTTGCAGGTCTTCCAAGTTTGACAGTTTGCAGTCTTACTAGTTGTTTTAGTGGGGAATACCTGAATTTTCTATCTGACAGCTAGTGTTCACAGTTTTTTACTGGACTAGCACCATGCTCTGGTCACAACTAATAGTGAGCACACTATCTTTAAAAGGATGATGAAATAAAGATTATCATGTAAAATAAGGTTCTGTAAAAAGAGTTAAACAATGTATTTGTGGCAGAGACTCTCTTACTACGGCCATCCAAAAAAATAGAGCAAAGCAGCCTCACAGAGGTAAGCTTGTCATTCCACATGTTCAAAAGTGAAGCTGAAATACTGATTAAGAGACAAAATGGAAAGGATTCTCACCTTGGGTAATGACATCTCGTAACATTCTGTAGGTAGCAGAATGAAAGAAAAAAAAGAGAGTGTTACATGGGTCACTGATTTATGCCAGTAATTTAAAAATCCCAGAGAACAATGTAAAAGACAAACATAAACCTTCTTAAATATATAGGGTCACGTGTGCGCACGCACACACACACACACACACACACACACACACACACACAAAGAAACACGATGCGGGGGGTTGGAGTTGGGCCTGATTTTCTAAAAAAACTTACTGGCTATTAAAACTGAATAGTAAGAAAAACTTTTCCTATACCTGGTTTCATTCCATACCCACGATGCCACCACCAAAATCTCTCTCGTAATGTATATTCTTCTGATTGTTATTTTCCATCTTTTCACAAGAGGTACTCATGCCAAAGTAAACTCAAACATAATACTTGAAAAACAGTCACAGAAGAGTTAAAATTAAATTTTATTTCACATTAATAGAAATCGTGAAAAAGATTTACGTTTTCCCACGTTACAGTAAAACATTTCAACAGAATATTTACCATAAATAAGATTTTGCTGATTTTTATAACTGAAGATTTTATATTCTTCAGAGTAAATGAAAATGACTTATTAAATGATTGTTTAAAATTTTAAAATCCAGACATAAACATATGGCTTCATTAACATTCTATATAGTACATTACTAAATTATTTCCATTATCAATTAGCACCCATTTATAAAGATGCTTTCCTAACGTAGCTCTGATCAGTTGAAATGTAGCAGAAAAATTAACAACAATTAAATATCAAGCATACATTTCTGCTACATATTAAACTGTCCAGCACATTTGTAGGGTTTTAACCTTTATTGTCCATAAATTTGTTTTAATTTCTATCAATAATCTGAAAATTCTGACTCCATAAAGTCAAATGATTGCTCTTTTAGTTTGCACAAAAATCATTTGACTTAAGTCAGAATTTCAAATAAGTTCGACAGAAATAAAGCACATTTTTCTGATGGACTGCTAGTTTTCCTTGGTAAATGGTTTCAAATACGCCCATAAAAAACAAGTCAACTCAGTTCTATAAGGTGACTCTTAGGATCGAAGTTTTAAGTATTTTAGAACATGATAGAATATGATCTGATTTTTCTACCAGTTGATAAATAAAACCACAGAACTATTACTGTTACCAGAACTGAAGATTCTAGTAACTGAACAGACCTAAATTTAGACTAAAGTACAGTATCGAAAACAAGCAGTGTAGAGGTCTTCAGTGCTATCTGGTTTCTGGTTTTAAAATGCATTTAAAATACCACATCTGTGATTTAGAGTGCCAAATTACAGTATTCATTACCAGCAAGATGTCTATAGCAGAGGGGCAATATTTGGTCTGCTGTGAAGGACAATAAAGGAAGAACACATTTCTTTGCTAGAGAGGAGAAAAACAATACTGAACAATAGCAGAAAAAAGGAAAATGAAAAAATCCTGGTCCCCAAAATAAAAGGGCCATTAATTTAGAAGAGCAATAATATTACTCTTTCATTGACACATGAAAGCATTATCCCTACTATTAGAAATAATGTAATACCATCCCATTTTTTTCCTGTATTACAACCGTTACATAGACATATATAAAAATATAGACACTGCAAGGTGACTAAACAATCTGGAATAAACCCATAGTCCAAGTCACAGAATATATAAACCGTTTATATCTTAACTGCTCATTTATACATGAACAAATTTTCAGTAAGCATACTAATAAATTCCAAATAATGTAATAAACAATCTTGTTACAGAATTTTTATTTTGCAGAATTTTATGTGGGAAAAAGAAGCTACCTGCTTCATCTATTTTAAAACTAGTATGTTCTGGATCACATTATACAAATACATGTCTAGAAACTTACAAGATCAGAAGTCTCTCATGAGGAAATATTATTTAGTCTGTCATTGGTATTTATTTGCAAAACACTTTAACACTGCAAACATGAGAATTTTCAGGACTGGGCACGTGAAGAGGCTTCTACCCTACTGCAATGATGCTGGTGCACTTCCACACAAGGCCTCTTCACGGCGTCAATCCACTGGAGGTAAGAGATTATCAATGAATTGCTTGACGTCCATCATTTCCTGTTTGGGATAAAATGATTTTAACAAGCAGTCATATTAAGTCAGAAATTAAATTCCCACTAATGTGTTTCAACTAAACTACCAATAGCTGTATCTATCTATCTATATGATCCAAAACCAACCCCAGTGCTGCTGAGTTGATTCCAACTCACAGCAACCCTATAGTACACAGTTTCTAAGGAATGCCTAGTGGATTCAAACTGCCAACCTTTTGGTTAACAGATGTAGCACTTAACCACTATATCACTAGGGTTTCCACAGCGTACACAGGTAAGGTTAAAGCATATTCTTATTAAAACCCAAAACCAAACTTGTTGCTGCAGACTTCACTCCTACTTACAGTGACCCTATGGGACACAGCAGAACTACCTGACAGGGTTTCCAAGGAGCAGCTGGTGGACTCAAACTGCTGACCTTTTTAGCAGCTGAATGCCTGACCACTGCACCACTAGGGTTCCTCATTCTTACTACAATAGTTAAATGAAAAAAAAAATCATGAGAGAAATAAGGCATCAGCAGAAATTTCAGAATATTTCCTGTGATTATTACTGTATACTCACATTTCAGCGTCCATCAATTATCTAGTCCCTGGACAATGGTCTCTATTTTTCAATATCTGAATAATATATTAGGGGGAGGGTTATAAAAATGGAAGCACTCAGTACCTATTCTGAGAAGTCCAAATATACCAGTACTAGCAACTAAAATGAGCCTAGCTTTTAACATTTCCCTCATTAGAATAAAATGCTAAACACTACATCCATTATCATAAAATATTTTGTCTTTCATAAGGAATTCCATATAACTAATCCTCTGAGAATGAGCATGTAATGTAAGATAATCCTAGAAAGACAGGAAAATGAATACATCAAACCTTACAGAACACACTTTCTACAAGACTTCTGCATCTGGTTCAGTTTTCTATCTCCCTCAAATCCATCTGCTGCTGTCATCTGCAGTATTTCAAGATCTTATCCTAATAGTCCCGCAAACTAGCAACTGAGAGCTTCAACCTTACAGCAACTCAAGTCACCCATAAAACAGGGCACACAGGAAGTGTTCTAACTTTCTAACACCCTCATATCCTGATATTTTCCTGTGACACACCTCTTACCAGTCCACTACTTCTTTGCAGCAAGTGCCAGTCTACATTCTGCTCCTAATCAGTCTAGTTTCCTCCAATGTGACAAAGAATCTTCTAGAAAACTTTAATTCTAGACATCATAAAACTCGAATTCATCTACCACCAGAACTTCAGAGTTTGGAGCTTGGACACCTGTATTTTTAAATGCTCCACAGTAACCGTGATATAACTGTTGGACACCACTGCCCTAAGCTCTCAGTCTCTCCCCTTCTGAATTCAAGTCTTTATTATGGTTTCCACTATCTTCACTAGCACTTTATAATACTAGCCTCCTTTTGTTTCTTGATGCATCACATGCCATAGCCTTTTCTGCCGCAAAGCAAGTAATTTAACCAGGCCAATCAAAACACTGTTGGCTTGAACCACTTTAATGCTTAGGGATCAATTTCTCCTTCTGGATCTTTTGAAGCCACCAAACCTATCCAGCTTTTCCTTCTTATCAAGTGACTACATCTCCTACTTAACTAAAAAGATCTAATGAGAGTTTTCAAACACTCTCTTCCCTACTCCAACACCCTGTTTCTCTTCATCTATCCTCTTATCTTGACACAAAAGTGTTTTTCTCTTTTAAGGCCACTGTTTTTGGATTTAAGTCTTTATATAAGCTGTCTAAGATTCCCCCCTCAATTTATCTTTATTGCATCTTCTCCACCCGCTTCTCTATCCCACAGGTTTCTTCCTCAAAATAAATACATAAATAATTGGCAGTGGTTTACACAGAAAATTAGGTTTCCATTCAATGATTTCTGTACATATTGTCTAGCATAGTGGTTGAGGGCTATGTTTGGAAACCAAAAGATCGGCAGTTGAAATCCACCAGATGTGCCTTGGAAACTCTATGGAGCAGCTCTACTTGTCTTACAGGGTTGCTACGGACTGGAATCAACTCAGTGAGTTTGGTTTTTGGGTTTTATACTGCTCAGTGACACTGATTACATTTTCCACAGTGTGTCAGCATTCTCATTATTTCCATTCTTATTGTTCCAATTCAAAGCCCTTTTAAATATATCCCTTTACACTGTCCATGCTTGTATTTCACTCCTTCATCACCGAAAAATTCAGTTACTTGAGTATCCCCTATGCTGTCCTTTTACCTGACTTTGCTAATTTAGTTTCCTGTAACTCCACTTCTGTAGGAAGAATACTTGCTTTTTAACCCAAAGCTTTCTTAGATGTCTTCTTCCAAATTAGACCTCTTCTGATTCCTCATCTCTGCATCAAGTTTCCATTTTTTTTGAGCATCCAGAGAAATTAGTGTGTCTCTTACATCACCCATTCAACTCTAATTTATGATCTGAAACATTGCTGTTTTCCTCCCTTTTCTCCTTAATACGCAAGACTTCATTTTGTGTCCCTGCAGTGCCTTGTAAACACTGTTTTTCTTCTTTTGGTTTATCTTAAGATAAACCTCCTGTTTAAAAAGAGCCTTTCTACTCTTTCTTTCATTTCACCAAAATCTCTTCTAAAAGGTTTACTTCCTCATTTCCGTCCACTTCACACATTTCACCAGTGTGTCTTTATCCGAAACACTCAAGGATGCAAGGGTGTACTTCTCCTTGCTCATTCTCTGAATCGTCTGTTATTACTCCCTCTCATTCAGCAGTTCTCCCCACTCACACCCTCTCTTTCAACACCTAACTTCTTTTTTCCTTACCCTGAATCTAAATACAGGTATCCCCCAAATTTTTATTCCTCAGCTTTCTTTCTCATGATATTCTTCCCATGAAAATTCTTTACTGATCAACAATATTGACAGATTCCAAGTTTCTATTTCTAGGCCTGAACTTCAGACAAATATGTCCAACATCTTATTTTGTTGAGAGGGTACATTAATCTCAGTACGTTCACTAAACCTAATATGATCTCCTTTATATCATCCTAAAACCATTTTTATTACTATTTGTGAATCATAGCCTCTTATCAATTGAACTAGACCCATATGTCATCTGATACCTCTTTCTTTCTTACTCCAGATTAGTCACTAAATCCTGCTGAACCTGTATGACCTGTTTTCAAATCTTCCTTCAATCAGAAAATGTCTAAGGCTTTCTGCTGCCCTCAGAACAAGTCCACAAGTACAACAGCACTGCACTCCACACCCTGTGTTCTCTTTCAAGAAAAGACTCTAGTCACACTGGCTAGCTCATCCTGCCACTTGTATAGTTCCATCTCTGCACATTTGCTAAGCAAATCCTTCCCACACTCCAGAGTTAGCTCTTCTATCACCTTGTCAGTTCCTCTTAAGATAAACCAGTCACTCTTCTCAGTGGTCCACAGCACTTTTTTAAAACTTCTAACATAATACATATCACATTCTACCTTCTGCACAATAGGGGAATATATCCTCTCCCCTTGTTAAACTTCTAATTGTTTTAAAAGGAACTGATTATTATTTATTTTTGAATTATGTAAAGCTTGAAAATAATAACCCAAAACCCACTGCCATTGAGTCAGGTCTGACTCATAGTGACCCTATAGGTCTGAGTAGAACTGCCCCACAGATTGAAAATAATAAGCTATCAGTAAATATTTGTTGAATTAAAGTGAATAAACTCTAATCTAATAACCTGCTAATCTATGATCCAATGTGAACACATTAATTACCTCCATGAAACCCCAGTGAAATGTTATTTTTTAAAAATACTACATGGAACATGATGAATGTATTTAATGTCACTGAATTATACATGCCAAGAATGTTAAAATGGCAAATGTTTTGTTACCTCTAAATGTACCAAAAAACAAACAAAAAATCAAATAGCAGAAGCTGCAAATATGGCTCTGAAACTAATGCTTCCAAACATTTACCTGTTGACATGAACTATGCATCATGCCTTCATAGGTTTTAAAGGTTACATTGGCTGGGTTTACCAATGTTTTTAGCTTTTCCACAGTAAGTGAACCAAACATTAGAGGAACTAAAGGGTCTGAGTCTCCATGGCACTGGAGAATAGAAATATCTTTATTAGCACCACTGATAGGACCCTGCAAAAAAAGATAAAAATCATCAAGTACTAAATTTATTCAAGTGTACAGAACATTATGGCAGGCATAAAAAACTGCAGATGGATACATACACATGACATACATTAAGTAGCCACAGGGTATATTTGGCCTAAGAAGCAAAATTTTTCCACCCCTATCTCTTTATTTAAACTGGTATAGGGTATACGATTACTCAGCTTTATGTCTTCCCCAATGAAATAGTTTCTTAAGGTATATTATGGCTTAATTTACTTTTCTATTTTCAATGTCTTTCACATGAGAGGTAATCAATTACTAGTACACATTAACTGAATTATGTTCCTCTCAGTTCTTATTTAACTGATTTGAATAAGAACTTTTATGGGATTTTAGAAAAGAGTTAATAAACAGTGTTTACTACATATATGACATCAAAAACATACAGTGACAAAAAAAATTATCCCAGATTTTAAAATGGATTAAATAAAAGTTCACATCACCCATCTGTACCTAAGTACTATAAACTTTTTCACACTGCTGAATATTCAGAAATTACATTCTATGGCAAACATCCCACTATCAAACAGAAGTATATGGAACATTCAAAAATACTATTTCAATGTGTTAAAAACAGCCCTGATTTTTATATGCATTCTGCAATTTATTAACACTCTTGAAATATCAGTTTCATTGAGAATCAGTGTTTCTACGTAACCCATATCATATGAGACATTCTAGTATATAAACAAAGGCTAGGAATCAATCATAAAATAAGAACACCCTTTTGTAAAGGTTATAGCATTGCTCTGACACTAAATACTCATGTCTTGGTTCAGGATTCTCACACAGTGTGCATCCAGGCAGTTTACCTGTGGAAATGAGGTCCGAAGTGGAAGCCAGCAACTGAGGCCTACAACACCCGCCAGCTTCTGTTGTGTGGTAAGAGCAGTATATAAAGATAAAGCTCCTCCCTGGAAAAGCAAGTACTGGAATCAGTGGAATGTATAAGCTTTCTCCTTATTATCTGTACTGTTTATAAAAATCAGATTGAAAGGCTGTTGTAAAATCAGTTAAGCCAGTAGATTATATATAAAGGACACTGATTCTCTAAAGACAGCAGAGACAATGCAGTCTCCCAATCCACAGAGACAATTAGCAATAGGTCTGATTTTTTTTTTTTAAGGAACCTGAGGTCTGGTTCCACCTTTTTCCCCCATCTATCTGGTCTGGCTCCATCAAGTGTAACCCTCATTAGAATGGCTGTCAGTGGTCCTTGGCACCACCCAGCTTTTCTGGCTGGTGTTATCTTCTCTCCCTTTCTTGCTTACGCTACTATGACTTCACTTCTGTTCACTGTAACGGATGAATCAGAAACATACCCTTCTCATTTGAACCAAGAATTAAACTTTATATTTGTTTATGACACAATGTGTACCACAATGTACATAATCTGTGAACTTCAACAAACCAAATCCATTTTTCTACTGAATGGTCTCTCCTAAAATATCCCCAGAATCTGACATTTTCCGAACTCATGCAGTCTGAATATTAAATCAGTGATTTAGAAGATTTGTGTATTAGAAGTCAGGGAAATTTTGGGATGGGTTGGGTGGCTAAAGGTGATATGCTAAAGTGAACACACTAGGTCAATGAGATCACTGTGTATACACAAAGACGGCAGAAAATGAGACAAAAGTATAGAAAGAGGACGGAAGCTGCCAAAATAAATACCCATTTTATATTTAAAACTTATTTTTTATCACTAACAAAATGAAGACAATGTCACTATTCTCTTCCTTAGGAAGGGTACTGAAACTTGTGTCATTCTGTTTAGTCACAGGAACAAAGCAGTGAATTACAATCCTAATGATATTGCATACTCTGCATATTCTGAGAAGATGTAGTCCAAGTTCCAATCAATTTACTTAAATCATCCATTTCAAACTTCAGCATCATTGTTGTTGTCATCACCAAGACATCCGATTCATACTGACCCTAACAAAAGCAGACAAAACTGCCCCATAGTTTCCTAGGCTGTAACCACTTTTTAAAAAAATATTTCATTGTGGTCTAAATACAAGTTTACAGTCCAAGTCAATCTGCCATAAAAAACGCTGCACACTTACTGCTATGCAACTCTAACTGCTTTTCCAACCATATGACAGCACTCTCCTGTCTTCCATCCTGTTATTTCCCGTATCTATCCAACCAATTCCTGTCCTCACTCCACTCTCCTCTAGTCTCTAGACAACAGCTACTCAGACAGCCTCATGTATATATTTAAGCCAAGAAGCATATTCTCTGCCAGCAACACCCTATGTCTTATTGTCCAGTCCAGTCTTTGTCTGAAGAGTTGGCTTCAGTAGTGGTTTCAGCTCTAGGCTAACAGAGAGTCTGGGGACCACGTCCTCAGGGGACCATACAGTCTGATGGACCATCAGGTATGGTCTTCCAAGGCTGTAATCTTTATGGGAGCAGATCACCAAGTCTTTTCTACCACAAAACTGCCATGGCTTCAAACTGCCAACTTTTCAGTTAGCAGCCAAGTGCTTTCCCACTGGAACACCAGCAATACAGAAAGCATTTGAATCTGTAACATCTCCCAAGAAAGGACTCTACCAAAGCAAAAGGACAGAAACCAGACTTCCAGATAGTGTATTAATGGTGCTGAGATAACACCCAAACTTCCTCTTACCTGAGAAAATCCTCCCAAAATAATTCTCGCAGAAGGAATTCCATTCTTTACCTCTTGATCTATCAATGCTTTGACTAAAAATAACATATAAATTTATTATCAATACTTTCAAAGGTAAGTCTAATAACAATTTAAAATCAACAGTAAAAAATAACAGAAAACATACTGAGGGTAAAAATGAGAGAATAAAAATACTCTTACTTTTTATCACTATCAATATAATTTCTGAATCTACAAAAAACATTTATGAATGCTTTGTTGCTTAGCAAATGTTTCTGAATGTACCATTTTCTGCTGCTTGTTTGATTCCATGTTCATCTTCCTGTGAATCTGGTGATAGTCCAATAATATCAAACCTGTAAAATAAGGCAAAATCTTAAAGAGAAGCATGATTCTAAGAAAATCTACTTGGAAAATGTCTTACTAAACTCAGTCTTATTTTTCACCATCAAGTAGGTTCCAACTCACTTAGAACAGAGTAAAATGTGCTTCATCTTGTATCGTCTTCACAGTCACTGGCACAATTAAACCCACTGTTATGGCCACTGTGTGTCTGACGACCTTCCAGTCTAGGGGTCTCAACTTCCAGCAGTACAGCAGAAAATATGTCTCTTTTTTTTTTTTTTAACTTTTTTACTGTACTTTAGGTGAAAGTTTACAAGAGCGAATTAGTTTCTCATTAAACCAATACACACATTATTTTATGACACTGGCTGTCAACCCCATGATATGTTAACACTCTCCCCTCCTTGACCTTAGGTTGCCCATTGCCATTCATTTAGCTTCCCTGTCCCCTCCACCTTTCTTGTCCTTGCCCATTTAGTCTCACACATGGTTAAGTTACATGTATTACTGTTTGTTTTATGGGCCTGTCTAACCTCTCACTGAAGGGTGAGCCTCAGAAGTGACTTGACTACTGAGCTAAAAGAGTGTCCAGGTGCAATATTTTTGGGGTCTCTCCAGTCTCTGGCTAACAAGTCAGACTAATCTTCTTTGTGTGTTTGAGTTTTGTTCTACACTTTCTCCAGCTCTGCCTGGGACTTTCTACTGTGATCCCTTTCAGACCAGTCAGTGGCGATGGCCAGGCACCACCCAGCGGTGTCTGCTGGAGGCTACAAGTAGTTGTGGTTTCTTAGTCCTTTGGATCTTTCAGTGCCTTTGGTTTTCTTCGCTGTCCTTAATTCCAGAAGGGGCGAAGGCAGTAGAATATCTTAAATGGCCACTCACAAGCTTTTAAGACTCCAGACGCTACTCATCAAAGTAGGATGTAGCATATTTTAATTATAAACTATTAGACAATATATTCTGCTGTGGTCCCCACGGTTTTCACTGACTAATTTTTAGAAATAGATTGCCAAGCCTTTCTTTATACTCTTAGTCTAGATGCTCTGATGAAAACATGTATCATGGGTGATTCTTCTGGTGTTTGAAATAACGGTGACATAGCTTGTAACACATAAGCTACCACAATAAACAAACTGACACAGAAAAGATGTGATGGTTAATGTTATATGTCAATCTGGCTAGACTATCTCGGTGGTTTGTCAGACACTATGTAACCAGCTTCCATTTTGTGATGAGATGGGATATAAGCAGCCCATCAGTCGAAAGCGGAGGTTCATTGGTGGTGCAGCCTGCCTGCAAAACAGAAACGAATGTTCTAGCAAAGCCTGCTCTCTTTCTTGACTATGCTCTTTTCTCATCCTCGACCTCTTGTCCTTGAGATGTAAGCCTGAAGAAGCCTCCAGCTTGCCATCTGACCTGCAGAGTTTGGGTTAGTCAGCTGTAGCTACGACATATGAAACAGCAGAGGTATTCAACATGTTGCCTGACTCAAATTACTTGGGACTTGCCAGCTCTCTAATTGCGTGAGTCATTTTCTCACAACTGTGTGAACCATTTCTTTGAAGTAAATTTCTCTCTCCATGTAACTATATGCATCCTTGGTTTAGCTCTTCTGGAGAACCCAAACTAAGACTGAGTGATAATGAGTTGCTGTCAAGTCGACTCTGTCTCATGGCACGCCTATGTATGTCAGAGCAGAATTGTGCCACTTAGGGTATTCAATGGTTAATTTTATCAGTAGGCTTTTCTACCAAGGTACCTCTGGGTACATGTGAACTTCCAACCTTTCCGTTAGCAGCTGAGAATATATCCATTTATGCTACCCAAGGATTCCAAACTCAGAGTAGCTTGGATAAAAAGGGCTAACGAGAGGTATCATCTAGGACATGAAACTTGCATAAATCTTGGTACTTTGAATGTCCTTTCACTTCAACTAGATACGGATTCTAATGTTAAAAAGCCACGGTGCCAAAAAATTTTACAGTAAGAATAGTGTCAGAAATTATCTAGTCCAATCTTATACTCAAGCAGGAATTTTAAATCACAATCCTGAGCCCATTGTTTGCACTGAAATCTAACAACTTGTTTCCCTCTTCTATTAAATCTTACGTCAATCCAACAGAATACTTTTTCTTACCATGTGACTTTTGTACACACTATTTCAGACCTAAATTACATGAGAAAGATAGCGCTGAGGTGGGTCAGAGGTGGATGAGAAAGCAGAAGGGACAAGAGTACAGGAGACTGGAGGCCGAGATGAGTTCCAAGAACGAACAGTATGGAAACAGGCAGGCCGGATCAAAGCATGGACAACAGTGCTTAACAGTCAGGTCTGACTCAGATGGCTTCAGAGATGAGACCATTCCAGATGACAAGGTCAGGAAATGACTGTGGATGACCAAAGCTGAGTGAAGGAAAGTCACCGGAGAAGAGAAGAGGTCAAGGAAGTGACAAGCCAGTCAAGATTTGAAAGGGTCATTTACACTGAATCCTATAGCCCCTAAAAGAGAAAATTATGGCACGATGTAGATGGAAACAAAGATACAAATCAGGTCTCAGAGTCACCCTTCTGTGAAAAGATCTGATGGAAGGAGCCACCAAGAGCAGAGCAGTAGAATCACATTCTGGAAGCAGCTCAGAGAAACAAAGAACTGACCCTAGTTCATGATCATATAATCCTCAGGGAAGAAGAAACTATCTTGAAAAAGGAAGCTGCTTTCTTTAAAACTAGCCAGCTCTTCAGGAAGGCCAAAAGCTAGGACGGTGATGAGCCTGTGCCTAATCACAGTGCCTGCCAATGTCTGGTGACTGCAATCAACAAATGCTTATCAAGTAATAGGAGTATTTCCCCAAAATACTTCCATTCACTCATTCTATCCTGTTTCCTTATCAGTTTGTACAGCCCCTTAAAGGTTTAACCCTGAATATCAAGCATAAACAAATAATAAAAGATTGAATTTAATGTTAACTATACAACTTGCTGTTTGAAAATAGCAACTTAAAAATTACCACACACATAAGTACTTCAGATAAAAGATTAAGTAATATAAATAAAAGTTCTTACTAAGAAAATTCTTACTTACCAAGAAGGCATAGCCATGTTCATATTTAAAGAAACAGGCATAACTGGCCTACATGGGAAAGAAAAAACCAGCAAAACAAGAACAGTGTATAACAGCACAAAACCTAATAAACTGTATCAATTAAAGACAGATTGTTATGGAGGCTCAAACAAAACAGTGTGCTACAATTTTAACATGTAACCCCCTTGAGCTATTTCACTGCATTCACACCTGGACAATTCTGCTCTCTAGGCCTTCAGCTTGTGCTGAGCCAGACCATTCACAAGAAGGACTAAGCTTCACCACTGAACACTGTCCTTTCTCAATACTCATCAATTAAGACTAAATTAAATACAATATGGAAACTAGCAGTTGAGCCTGCTGGCAATGTACAAAATGAGACTTGGATTAAAGACATGAACAATTTATTGCATGGTCACTGTAACATCAATTCCAGTATGCACAGACTACATTTCTGCTTACTTTCTAGGTCTTGGCTATGTACAGCTTTATTATAGGACTTCTATATATATAAGAGAAATGTAAGCTTGTATGGGAGTCTGACTCCAAAGCCTATGTTTTCCCTGCAATATATCATAATGTCTCTTATCAGTAACATTTAGGAGTGTTCTCAAAAAATGAAGCTTTCTGGTAAAATCTGAAGAGTAAATTTACTTCACAGACACATCATGGATATTGTTAAAACTTTACAGATATTTGTACCTCTAAAAAAAAATTTCTAGCTATAAGTGAAAATGACCTCCTTAAATTTTTTCAACAAATAAAGTAAAATGACAAAACAACAGAAACAAGTTAACCAAGAGACCATTTAGTTTTAATCTTAGCTTTTAAAAATATTCTACTAATCTTTACTCTTATACAGAATATTCAAAAGATAAAAAATGAGGTTCAAACACTTTTTTGAAATGTAATCAAGCTTTAAAGCTATTAAAACTATTCCTCTTCAGATCCGAGTAGAAAATCTGAAGATTAAAAATACTTACGCATGTGGGCAGATGTATTTGATATGTGAACTTCTGATACCAGCCAAGGCTTCTGCCCATCCATGTCTGATGAAAAAATTTTTGAATGTTATTAGATACTATTTTAAATTCTAATAGATTAGTAATAGAATAGAAGCATGAACAACTGGGCAGATAGATATAAACCTCTTCATATATTTAACACTGTTCACCATTGTTGTTGTTAGGCACCATCAAGTTGTTTTTGACTCTTAGTGGCCAAAGTACAACAGAACAAAATATTGCCCAGTCCTGTGCCATCCTCACAAGCCTTGCTATATTTGGATCCACTGTAGCAGCCACTGTGTCGAAGGTTTTGCTGACCCTCTACCAATCATGATGCCCTTCTCTAGGGACTAGTCCTTCCTGATAACATGCCCCAAGTATCTGAGACAAATCTCACCCTCATCACTTCTAAGGAGCACTCACACTGTACTTTTTCTGGCAGTCCATGAAATATTCAGTATTTTTCACCAATGTCATAATTCAAACATGTTAATTCTTCTTCAGTTTTCCTTTTTATTGTTTAGCTTACACATGTATATGGGGTGAAGAAAAAGACCCCAGCTTGGGTCAGGTGACTCCTTTAACATTTTAAAGAGATCTTTTGCAGAAAATTTGTCCTGTCAGATATGCCATTTGATTTCTTCACTACTACTTCCATGGGTATTAATTATGGATCCAAGTAAAATGAAGTTCTTGACCACTTCAATCTTTTCTCTGTTTACCACATTGTTCCTTAATGGTCCAGTTGTGAGAACTTTTATTTTATGATGAGCTATAATCCATACTGAAGGCTGTGGTATTTGATCTTCATCAGTAAGAGCTTCGAGGCCTCTTTGCTTTCAGCATCACTGATACCATTAAATCTGCCACCACCTATAAACGTTTCAACTCTTGCTCTTTAAAAACTCTTGCTCTTTAAATCTACCTATTCATGAAGAGGAACTTCCATCATTTCCGAAAAACACTGGGTTCTCCGTATAGCTCCACAGGGACGCACAATTTCCAAATACAGACACATTCTTATCTCCTTTTTTAAATTTATAACAAAGTATCCAAAAAGTAAGCAAGACAGAGAATATAATGCACATTTTACATGAAGACAGATGCTTCAGGAGAGTAAAGGCAGTCAACTAATATCTCTACATGCTTACTACAGTATTTAAAACTAACACTTCTTGTGACTGTATATACATATACACACTCACTCATATACACATATGTTCAAAACAGAGTACCTGAAGCACTGAAAAAAATTTAATGATCTTTTATCCTTCTAGCCAGAATAAGAAGTTAATCTTTTAAAAATTTATTTCCCCCAATTTTACACTTATGACAGGTTTTTTAAAAAGTAGGCTCATATTACACGAACCATGGTCTCATCTACCCTGAGATCAGAACTAGATGGTATCCCACTACTACTACCAACTGTTTTAATTAAAACCCTAATATATGGACCCTGACAGAATGGGAGAAAAATGTGATAGACAACCTCAAATTCCTGGGGGTGGGTGGGTGGGGAGGAACGACATGATAGTATGAATATCACAATAAACAAACCTATCAGATTGGTTGAGACTGGCGGTCTCCCTAAGATTAACACCCTAAGATACTCTTTAGCCTCTAAACTGAAACGAACCCCTGAGGCCCCAAAACTAGTGAGCATCATCTGAAAGTACTGTGCTCCTTAAAAAAAAAAAAAAAAAACACCTATGTGAGACCAAACTGTCAACACTTAATTTAAAACAAACATGAGAATGTAAGGGGACAGAGAAACTACCTTAACAGAAAGGGAACAATCAGAATAGAAATAACAAGAATGTTCACATATTGCAAAGAATGTAACCAATGTCACTGAAAAATCTGTGTAAATACCATTGAATGGGAACCTACACTTCTTTGTGAACGTTCACAAAAATACACTATTAAAAAGAAAGTCTCATACTACACTACATAGTTTCTTGTTGGGAATTGTGAAATGTGTGCTTACATGTATCCACCTGTGCATTTATGTTTGTGGATGTGTGTGTGCATATGTATTTAGGTCAATAGGCACATTCTAAGGCACATGGGAAATAAGGATGTATATATGTGTGTGTCAGAAAGATGAAATGTGTTGGTGTGCTTGTGTGTACCGAAAAATGTACAAGTGCAACTCTATGGGTATATGTATACAAACATATACACACAGATACTACACGCACAAAATCAATCTTCCTAACTACCCTAGTAGGCACCATTATCCCCATTTTACAGATGAAAAACTGAGGAACAGAAAAGCTTAGAAAGGTGCCCAAGGTCACACACCCACAAGCCAAATAAATTACATGCAAATGTCAGATGTTTTACAAAATCTTTGCCCAATTATTTTAACAAAGGGGGACACTGAAGGCTACTAAGAAGACTTCGTGGAAAAATGCTATTTGAACTGGAGTTTATCTACTTATTCTATCGATTAAAAAAATTTTTGTTGTGCTAGAGTATAAAAAAATGTTCAATGTATGATGGGTCCCTGTCACAAAAACGTCTATGAATTGGCTTGAATGGGGCTCCCACTGGACAAAGTTGGAACAAATGAGTGTTAAGTATTTTTAGATTACTACCAACTGAATAAAGTAGAAATCCATGAGTTCAAATAGATACAAATTTATTAATAAAACAATTAATGGGGAAAAGGGAAACTTCTTCCTTACAGTTCAATGCCAACTTACAAATGTAAGATTACAAGATTGGCTGACAGCCCTGAGTTTCTCCATAAACACAGCAGCCTCTTTGCTACTCAATAAGCAAAGTCTTCCACCCCTGAGAGTCCACCCAGAGTATTAGACTCAGCTGGTGACGAACAATTCTCTTAGATCCATTATCAGAGAAATCAAATGGCATGTAGATGGCATGCAGGCAACAGACCATAATTAATCATTTAAAGAAACAATCTTCAAATGCTCCAGAAAATTCCCTAAATAAAGATTCAAAAAATTTCCCAGATGAAGAAGCCTTTCTGAATCTAACAGAGGTTGAATACAAAAAAGTTTCATATAAAACCTTCCTAGAGATTAAACAACATGCAACAGAACAAAATGAAAAATTTGGTAAACTATCTGATATGCTAGAACATCAACGATCCGAAATACATCAGATTAATAACAAAATTACAGAACTGGATAATTCTATCCAAAGCCAAAAGAGGAGGACTGAACAGATGGAAGTTAGAATTAGTGACCTAGAAGACAAAGTAACTAACACCAACATTTATGAGGTAAAATCAGAGAAAAGAAATAAGAAAAATGAAGAAACATTAAGAAGCATGCGGTACTCCATGAAGAGGAATAATTTACGTTTAATTGGAATTCCTGAACAAGGGAGGATTAATGACAACATAGAGAGTATTGCTGTAGAGATGCTGACAGAAAACTTTCCTGAGATTATGAACAAAGAGAACACAGATATCCAAGATGTTTATCAAACACTGCAAAAGTTAGATCAAAAAAGAACACCCAGGCATATTATAATTAAGCTTAATAAGCTAAAACACAAAGAGATGCTTCTGAAGGCAGCAAGGCTCAAATCAAAATTAACATTCCAAGGGAAACCCTGTAGACTTTCATCTGACTTTTCTGCCAAAACAATGCTGGCTGGAAAACAATGGGCAGACACATTCAAAGCCCTGAATGAGAAAAACTTCCATCCCAGAATAACTTATCCTGCAAAATTGTCTATCAAATATAATGGTAAAATTAAGACTTTTGAAAATAAAGAGAAATTTAAAGGCTTCACAAAAACTAAACCAAAATTACATGAAATATTGAAAGAAGCTCTTCCCTAAATATATGTTTTCGGTGATAATTTAAGGTACTTCATCCACATTTCTAATCAGTTAAGGAAGGCACAAAACTTCACCTAACCAAGCCAAAAGCTACAATATTATAATAAGTAAATCCATGATCATATCATGACAACTATAATATCACATTCAAAGATGGATACATTACAATAGTTAGTTGTTTTTGATGCAGTAGCAGTTTCTGACTTCTAAAATAGTTAAAATTCATTTCAATAATTGTATGTTAAGGGAGATTAGGTATGTAGTCATTGAACAGATTAACAATATATCATTTGAAATTAGAAATCACAATACAGGAGTCTCAACAAATATAAAATCAAAACTCATACCATCCATAAAGACAAATGTCCCAGAACAGATTAATAAGAACAACAGAGAAAACATCAACATGAAAATAAACATATTGCAATGACACCACTAAACATACACCTATCAATAACCACACTGAATGTAAATGGACTGAACACTCCAGTAAAGAGACAGTGAGTGATATCCTGGATCAAAAGACATGACCCATCTATATGTTGCTTACAAGAAACACATCTTAGACTTCAAGATAAGAACAGGTTGAGAATTAAAGGTTGGAATAATATATATCAAGCTAATAATACATGAAAAAGAGCAGGTGTGGCAATATTAATCTCAGATAAAATAGATTTTAATGTAAAATCCACTATCGTGGACAAGGATGGTCACTATTTATTGCTGAAAGGTTCAATACTCAAGCAAGACTTAACAACATTAAATATTTATGCACTCCATACCAAAGCACCTAAATAAATTGAACAAATATAACACTGAGAAATGAGATTGATCATTCCACAATAATAGTTGGGGACTTTAGTACTCCCCTTTCAGTTAAGGATAGATCATCCAGAAAAAAATCTCAGTAAAGATACAGAAGATCTTATTACAACAATCAACCAACTTGACTTTATCGACATATATAGAACTTTTCATCCATCAACAGATAAATATACCTTCTTCTCCAAAGCACATGAACATTCTACAGAACAGACCGTATGTTAGGTCATAAAACAATTCTCCATAAAATCCAAAACACTGATTTATTGCAAAGTACCTTCTCGGACCACAGAGCTATCCAAGTTGAAGTCAATAACAGAAAATTCATAGATAAAAACTCCAACTTGTGGAAACTGAACAACACTTTACTCATAAAGCCTTGGGTTATAAAAGAAATTAAAGACACATTAAAGAAATTTATGGATTCAAATGAGAATGAAAACACATCCTACCAGAATTTATGGGATAGAGCAAAAGCAGTGCTCAGAGGTCAGTTTATCTCTATAAATGCACACTTCTGGAAAGAAGAAAGAGCACAAATTAAAGAATTACCTTCACAGCTTGAACAAGTAGAAAGAGAGCAACAAAGAAACCCCTCAGGCACCAGAAGAAAACAGATTATAAAGATCAGAGCAGATCTTACACCTTGAAAAGAAGCCAACTCCAACTGGATAAAAGATCTAAATATCAAACCTAAAACGATACAGCTCATCCAAGAAAAGGTAGGAACAACAATGGAAGTTTTTGGGTTTTTTTTATATTTTTATTTTTATTTTTATTTAACATAACTGAGTGAAAATGTACATTCACATGTAAATTTACATGCCCCCCCTATATGCAGCTTCCACTGCTCTCCCTATCCGGTGACTGCACACTATTCCTCTCTGCTCCATACATGTCTCATCCTCCCAACAGTCTCCTTTCCCCTCCTCTCCGTCCACTCCCCTTCCTCCAGACAGAGGTCAGCGAGATGAGATCCTATAGATGTACAGAACCATAAAGTGCTTCCAATATATGGTTACTCTGCATTGCCAAGTCCATTCCAAACAATGGAAGTTTTAATACACAAAGTGCACAGACTCCAAAATCTGTGAAACAAACCACAATCAACAGAAGAGAAAATAGATAAATGGGAACTACTAAGAATCAAACACTTTTGCTCATCCAAAGACTTTATTAATAGAATTAAAAGAACACCCACAGAATGGGAAAAAATATTTGGCAACCATATGTCAGACCGACGCCTGATCTCCATAATCTGTAAGATACTACAAAATGTCAATAAGAAGAAGATAAATCATCCAATTAAGCAATGGGCAAAGGAGATGAACAGACATTTCACTAAAGACGAGATCCAGGCAGCCAAAAAACACAAGCGGTCATGTTCACAATCTTCAGTTATTAAAGAAATTCAAATCAAGACGACAATGAGATACCATCTCATCCCAACAAGATGGGCCATGATCCAAAACATACGAAACAACAAATGCTGGAGAGGCTGTGGAGAAAGCGGAACCCTCCTACACTGTTGGTGCGGTTGCACAATGGTCCAGCCTCTTTGGAAAGTAGTCTGGCGCTTCCTTAAAAAAATGGATATTGATATACCATTTGACCCAGTAATTCCACTACTTGGAATATATCCTACAGAATCAAGGCCTTTCACACCAACGGACACATGCACCAGAATGTTTATCACAGCACAGTCCACGATAGCAAAAAGAAGGAATCAACCCAGATGCCCAACCGCAGAAGAATGGATAGGTAAACTATGGTACATATACTCAAGCACTACGCAATGATAAAGAATAACGGTAATTCCAGGAAATACCTCATAACCTGGTTTCAACTGGAAGACATTATGTTGAGTGAAAGTAGTCAGTGACAAAAGGACAAATATTGTATGAGACCTCTACGATAAGATCTCAAAAACAGACTTGTGTATAAAGACTCTTTGACAGCTGCAAGGGGGGAGGGGAGGGAGGGAGGGCGGGGGGAGGGTTTAGATTAGATAGTTACTAGAAATCTGATTGGGAGAAATCAGTAATAGCACACATTAGAAACAAGAAAAATATTGCAAGGATAGAGTAGCTGGGGCAGGGGGCACGGGACCATGCTTAGTCGAAATCGAGGCCAACTGGCACAACTAGCATTTTGTTAAGAGAGCTCTCTGCACCCCACATTGGTGAGTGGCATCTGGGGCCTTAAAAGCTGCAAGCTGCCATCTGAGGGCACAGCAAATGGTCTCAACTCAGCAGGAACGGATGCTCACCAAGGGCCAAAATGACATGTGGTAAAGACAACCTAGAAGATAGAGAGACCCACATGACTGGGTGCCTACATCGACTTGGGACCGGAAAAACCAGATGGTGCCTGGCCACCACCAGTGATAGCCGCAATGGAGCTCACTAAGTTGAGTCTCACTGGCAACACAAGAATAAAAAGGGGTGCATCATGAGATCTCCACTAAAAGACCTCAACTGATGGTCCAGCAGTTTTGGGCTTCCCCTGGGAGCATGGCTCCTGGCCCTGATGCTGCCCTTGCCCATAAATCATAACAAAAGTTCACTCTTTGGATACGAATGGATTGGACTTGGCAATGCAGAGTGACCATATATTCTATGCACTTTATGGTTCTATACATCTATAGGTATCAGCCTGCTGACCTCTGGTTGGAGGAAGGAGAGTGGTTGGAGAGGAAGGGAAAGGAGACTGTTGGGAGGATGAGACATGTATGGAGCAGAGAGGAATAGTGTGCTGTCATTGGACAGGGAGAGCTGTGGAAGTTGCATACAGGTGGGCATGTAAATTTATATGGGAATGTACATTTTCACTCATATTAAATAAAAAAAAGGAAAAAAAAAGATTAGAGCAGAACTAAATGAATTAAGAGAATAGAAAAACAACTGAAAAAAATTAACAAAGCCAAAAGCTGGTTCTTTTCCGAAAAGATCAACAAAATTGATAAACCACTGGCTAAACTTACAAAAGAAAAACAACAGAAGATACAAATAACCCGATTAAGAAATGAGTTGGGAGATGTTACAACAGACACATCTGAAATAAAATATATCATAACAGAATATCATGAAAAACTATACTCTGATAGGTTTGAAATCCTGGGGGAAATGGACAAATGTCTAGATTCATATGACTCACCAAGACTATCACAAGGAGAAATAGATCAACTTAAATAAGTCTATCACAAAGGAAGAGATTGAGGAAGTCATCAAAAATCTACTAACCAAAAGAAGTCGTGGCCCAGACAGCTTTACCGGAGAATTCTACCAAACTTTTAGAGAAGAATTAACCTCAATACTAATGAGGCTATTTCACACCATAGAAAGAGATGAAATACTTCCAAATTCATTCTATGAAGCCAGCATAACCCTGATACCAAAACCAGGGAAAGATCCCACAAAAAAAGAAAATTGCAGATCAATATCACTCATGAATCTAGATGCAAAAATTTTCAACAAAATTCTAGCCAGTAGAACTGAACAGTATATTTAAAAAAGCATTCATCATGATCAAGTTGGTTTCATTTCAGAGCCGTAAGGCTGGTTCAACATCAGAAAACAATTAATGTAATCAACCATATTAATAACACAAAAGATTAAAAAATCACCTGATTTTGTCAATTGATGCAGAAAAGGCATTTGACAAAGTTCAACATCCATTCATGCTTAAAACTCTCAAAAAAATAGGAATAAAAGGGAAATTCCTCAATATAATCAATAGCATCTATGCAAAGCCAATGCTTTCATCATCCTGAATGGTGAAAGACTAAAAGAATTCCCTCTGAGAACTGGAAATAGACAAGGATGTCTGCTCTCACCACTTCTATTCAACACTGTGCTAGAAGTTCTAGCCACAGCAATTAGACAAGACAAAGAAATAAAAGACATCCATACTGGCAATGAAGAAGTCAAGATTTTCCTCTTTGCAGATGATATGATTGTTTATACAGAGAATCCAAAGAAATCCATAAGTAAACTATTAGATCTAATAGAAGAATTCGGCAAAATATTGGGATACAAGATAAACAAGATTCCTTTATACCAACAATGAAATTATTAATGAAAAAAATCACCAAATCAATTCCATTTACTATAGCCTCCAAGAAGATAAAATACCTAGGAATAAATCTAACTAGAGAAATAAGAGATCTTTACAGAGAAAACTACAAGACCTTGCTACAAGAAACTAGGAGAGACTTACGTAACTGGAGTAATCTGCCCTGCTCATGGATAGGAAGACTCAATATTGTGAAAATGTCTATTTTGCCAAAAGCACTCTACTTACATAATGCAATCTCAACACAAATTCCAGCAACATTTTTTAATGAGATGGAGAAACAAATTATCAGCTTTATTTGGAAAGGGAAGAAACCCCGAATAACTAAAGCGCTACTGAAAAAGAAGAACACACTGGGAAGCCTCTCTCTACCTGACTTTAAAACCTATTACACTGCCACAGTAGTCAAAACAGCCTGGTATTCGTACAAAAGGAGACATATAGACCAATGGAACAAAGTAGAGACCCCAGAGATGCCACCATCCTCCTATGAACAGCTGATATTTGACAAAGGTCCTAAGATTTTGAACTGGGATAAGAACAGTCTCTTCAACAAATGGTGCTGGCATAATTGGATATCCGTCTGCAAAAAACTGAAATAAGACCCATACACACCTTATACAAAAATCAACTCAAATTGGATAAAAGACCTGACTATAAAAGCTAAAACAATAAAGCTCATCCAAGATAGGATCAACAATGGATGTTTTAATATGCAATATAGACAGACTTCAAAATCTGAAAAACAAAACACATTCATCAGAAGTGAAAACAGATAAATGGGAATTAATAAGAATCAAACACTTGTGCTCATCCAGACTTCATCAAAAGAATTAAAAGACCACCTACAGAACGGGAAAAATACTTGGCAACTCTGTCAGATTGATGCCTGATCTCCATGATCTATAAGGTTCTACAAAATGTCAATAAGAAGAAGACAAATCATCCAATTAAGCAATGGGCAAAGGAGATGGACAGACAGTTCTCTAAAGGGGAGATCCAGGCAGCCAAACAACACATGCAGACACACTCACAATCATTAATTATTAAAGAAATTCAAATCAAAACAACAATGAGATACCATCTCACCCCAACAAGATTGGCCAGGATCCAAAAAATGCAAAACAATAAATGTTGGAGAGGCTGTGAAGAGATCGGAACTCTCCTTCACTGTTGGTGGAATTGCAGAATGGTGCAACCTCTTTGGAAAGCAATTTGGCATTACCTTAAAATAATGGATATAGATATACCATTTGACCCAGTTATTCCTCTGCTCAGAATATATCCTACAAAATCAAGGCCATTCACACCAACTGATACATGCACACGAATGTTCATCGCAGCACAGTCCACGATAGCAGAAAGTTGGAATCAACCCAGATGCCCAACAACAGATGAATGGATGGGTAAACTTTGGTATATATACTCAATGAGTACTATACACTGATAAAGAACAACGATGATAGCAGGAAACATCTCTCAATTTGGTGTTAACTGGAGGACATTATGTTGAGTGAAACTACACAGCGACAGAAGGACAATTATTGTATGAGACCCCTACGATAAAATCTTAAAAGCACACTCATATATAATAGTAAAGACTCTCTGACAGCTACAAGGGTGGGGCGGGTGGGAGGGCAGGAGCGCAAGGGGCGAGGGTTTAGATTAGATAGTTATTAGAAATTTGGTTGGGTGAAACTCGTGACAATACACACTATTAAGAAAATCAATATTAATGGGACTTCGACACAAGTTGTGTACTTCTCCTCTCTTAACCCAGTATTGTAAGCAAAGTATGTACACTTTCATTTTCTATTTAATAAAAAATTATTTATTATTAAAAATAATCTGAAAAAAAAAAGAAATGATGGAACAAAAAACACTATTTGGTTACAGTCACAGAGATGACTGACTCTAGCAGTAGTTGTCAATGGATCCTTAAGCCTGATAGGTTAGGATCTAAAGAGGAACAAGACACTAACATGATTTCAGAAAACCTCTCCATGATAGTCCATTACAAATAGAAAAATGGTATATTTAAAATTGAGGAACCTGGCGGACAGCCACATAACCAAATGATCAAGGCCAGTATCTCCAGTGGTAGTTATGGTATGAGTCAATATCATGCACCTCCTGAACTGAGGTACTGAGAAGGGCACAGCATCATCTGTGTGGCCTTCTTCACAGAAGGCATAGCCTGATTCAGCAAGGATGTAAAAAACAACCCAAATGTCCATAAACAGACAAATGGATAAATAAAATGTGGTACACACAATGGAGTAACAGCTATAGACAGAAATGAAGTGCTGACAAATGGATGAACCTACAACACAAAAAACCTAACTGAAAGAAAAGCCAGTCACAAAATACTACCATTTACATGAAACGTCCAAATTCATACACACAGTAGATTAGGCACTGGGCCTTGGGAAAAGTTTCAAATAGTACAGGTTTCTTTATGAGGTGATGGGAAAGCTGTAAAACTGATAGTGGTGATGGCAGCAAAAAAAGGAAATATACCACAAATCACTGACTTCTACATTTTAAGTGTGAATTACATAGGATGCAAATTATCTCAGTAAACTGCTACAAAAACAAAAAAAGAAGACTGCGTGTCTGAGTTCAGGTCATATGGAAACATGCTGAAAGATCCAAGTCGAGGGCTATGCTACACAATATATAGAACGTACGGCTGTACTCTTCAAAATCACGAAGAACACAACTGTTCCAGACTGAAGATATGACAATTAAAAGTAACACATATTCCTGAAAGATCCGCAACAAGAAAGGAAATAGACCATGTTGGGACCGCTGGTAAAACTTGAATGGGTCCATGGACTGTACGGTGGAGCTGTACCAATACTGATTTTCTAATGTGGAGTACCATAAGCTGGTTATGTAGGTGTCCATCCTAGGTTGGATTCTCTAGAAAAGCAAAACCAGTGACATGCATGCATGTGTAATTTATTTAAAATAAATTAAATTCCCTGGGCCCCAGTTTCTCATTTAATATGGATTCCTGAGACTAAAGGCAGGTGAATGGGCACTGTCCTTGAGCTAAATGTCACTCATCATTGATTCAGACTTGAGTGAATTTGGAAACCCTGGTGCAACAGCTGCTAACCGCAGGCTTGGTAGTTCAAATCCACTGAGTACTCCTTAGAAACCCTATGGCGCAGTTCTACTCTGCCCTGTAGGGTTGCTATGAGTCAGAATTGAGTTGATGGCAACAGGTTTTATGCTTTGGGCTGGTAGCTACTCTGTCCTATCCTCCTGGCCCCCTCTTTCTCTCCCCATGTTGTTTGGGCCTTTAAACTGTTGGCAGAATAATAGGCCTAGGATGAACCATTTGCAATTCAGGATAAACTATTTCCTTGAAAGTAGTTGTAGGATATTAGCACAGACAAAGCTATTTGCAATATAATAGCCCAAAGTTAGAGCTATTTCCTTGAAACTGTTTGCATACTCCTGTCCTTTGTTTGAAGACAAATTCCATGTGCTCTGTAAGAAAGATCATGACCATTTTTGGCTATGTACCGCCCTTGCTGACTTCCTACCTGTTAAGCCTATAAATAAAGCTTGTGAAAGGGGACTGGTGTCCATGGTTCTCCACCAGAGGCTATAGTCACACCTGGCCACAACTTTAACTTGTGTGATGTGTTTATTTGTTCTTGTGCGATTGACGTGTTTCACACGTGAGTCAGATTTCTAATCCTTTTACCTGTCCACTGCGGCCTCGGATCCTATACAGCACTGGCTCCTGGGGTGCCACACACGGCAGTTTTAGACTTTGGGGTGAGGAGTATAAGAGGGATAACGCTGAGGGAAATGAGCTGGCTGTCCTAAAATGAGTCTGAAGATTGAGATCTTCAGAATTATTTTAAGACAGGGCTAACGGTTAGATTCTTCATATGGTATCACATTCTGCTATCTAGGAAGCAAAGTGTAAAGCTACAGGTTGTACTGACTTCAATGTATATTACAACAACTACTGTAACAGATTTTTCTTTTTTTACACATTGATACATTATAAGCTATGTAATGTATTTATTTTTTTGTGTTAACCACCCATTAAGTTTTCTGTGTAAGATTTTCCACAGAATTAGGAATAATATTTCACAAGCAATATGTGTAGTTTCGCCACTAGTATACCTGCAGTTTATTCTCAATAATAAACAGTGCTCTCCAGGAATGAGAGATACCTGCCATCTGGGCTGCCGCTCCTAGATCCTGGGCCCACAACAAGTATTACTAAGCAACCAAGGCACTCTGCCAGAGCCACACTTAGAGATCTTTCCAACAAGTTCTCTCTGAGTAGCTTTTAAATATAAAATCTATCTGTTATTCCTGGAAGAGGTAACACTAGAGTTATGCTATAAAACGTTCTCTCCCTGGTCACTGCCGATGCTCATTTTATGAATGCCATTTCAGTGCTACCTTTTTCAATTTCACGATAATATCATTAGTGTATTTTCTATTTCAGGATTTGTGCTAATGACCTCAGGGATAACTAAATAAGCCCTAACCATCATGGTATTATTTCAGCTAATTACAGCTTTGGGAATGTACAGCCATGAAAAATCACATATAAAACAATCTGCCACTTCTCTCCTCACAGTCCAAAACAGAAGAGGTCCAGTTATGTTCCTTAAAACAGTACTCCATATACTAAAACCCTGACTATGTGAGGCTAACATAAACACAGTTTTACTCCCTTACTCTTTCATACAGTAAAGCCAATTGATAAAGTTCACTGGGTGGCAAAGACTTAAAGCAACAGTGATTTAGAAATAGAAAAAAATAAAATTAAAAGTTTTGTAAAGTTAATTTGACTTACTCTTAATATAGTAAAACCTTTGTTATTATTTCTTCTACAGCAAAGGGCTGTGACTGCTCTATACTGCTGTATTTTTGTATTCTTAGAGGGTCACTGTGAATAAAAATCAACTCAATAGCACTTTTTTTTTTTTGGTCCTTTGTAGCGCACACAGACATCGGAGGGGGGTTAAGAATAAAAGCTGCACTCATAGATTCCTTGAAAAAAAATTCCTGGGGGGCGGGAAAACAAAAAGATTCCTTGGAGTTCAAAGGCATTATAAAAATTGCAGTGATCCTATGGACAACAGAACAAAACTGAATCTGATTCACCGTGATCCTACAGGACAGAGCAGCCCTGCCCCATAGGTTCCCAGTGAGTGGCTGCCGCATTCAAGCTGCTGACCCTCTGGTTGGCAGCCAACCTGTTAACCATGCACCACCAGGATTATTCTCAAAAGGTTCAACAAAAAACAGTAACATAATATTCCATAAACAGGGATTTGTGAATCTGGGTAAAGCACATTCAGCAATTTGTATTATCTGCGCAACTCTTCTGTAAACTTGAAATTATTTCAAAACTCAAAGTTTTAAAAAAATGCTATCAGGAATAAATCCCAGTTATCTCTGGTTTGTGGGATTCAACTAATTTTTGTTTCTGAAGGTTATCCTCATTTTGATTTTTTTTACAATAAAAATATCATTATGATAAGCTGTTTTTATTTCAGAAAGAAAACTGAGTTCAAGCAATAAAGTACGGGCTAAGGCATATTTCAAATACTAGTTTCACAGGTTATTAATCCACACTATAAATAAAAATGCTCTGGTTGTTGGATGTTTGTTTTCTGTGGAAGTCTTCAAGGTGTAAAAAATGCTATATGCCCTGTGACTCTTCAAGAGGGGAATGTGCTACATGTTTTCTACACCCTAAAGATATAATCTAAGCACCCTGCAAAACCTTATCATGCAATCGCCGGCACTGTGTCTATTACCAAGGGTGTATTTTCCAGGTTTTGCCTTCTAATCACCAGTAACTACCAATGTATCCTGACTGCATGTTTGATCAATTTTCAACTGCAGAAGTTGGTAAAAATCTTCAGTTTGTTCATTTTTGGCCGTAGTGGTTAGTTTGTAAATTTGAGTAAGTGTCATATTAACTTATCTTCCTTAAAGGTGTATACATATTATCCTATCACTGACAATGTTATACTTCTGGATAGATGCTGGAATGCTCTGTTTGATAATGAATGCAATGTCATTCCTCTTCAAGTTGTCATTTCAAGCATAGTAAATCATATGACAATCCAATTCCAAATGGCCAATACCAGTCCATTTTAGCTCACTGATGCCTAGGATATTAATGTTCATGTAGTCAGTTTCATTTCTGACAGCTTCCAATTTTCCTAGAATCATACGTCCTACATTCGATGTTCCCGTTATTAATGTATGTTTACAGCTGTTTCTCTTTGAGTCATGCTGAATCAGCAAAATGAAGGTCCCAAAATCTTGACTCTATCCACGTCTTTAAGATCAACTTTACTTTGAGAAGGCAGCTCTTTCCCAGTCATATTCTGAGTGCTTTTCAACCTGGGGACTCATCTTCTAGTGCTCTATCAATGTTCTGCTGCTATTCAGGCAGTTTTCACTGGCTAATTCTTTTCAGGAGGTGCTGGACTATATGAAGAAGAACGGGGCTTCAGGATTAGAGGAAGGCTCGTTAACAACCTGTGTTACGTAGACACAACTTTGTTCACTAAGACGACTTGAAGCACTTACTGATAAAGACCAAAGACCACAGCCTTCAGTATGGATTGTACTTTGACATAAAGAAAACAAAAATCTTCACAACTGGGGAAGCTCCAATAAGCAACATCACGATAAATGGAAAAAAAAGATTGAGGTTGTCAATGATCTCATTTTATACAGATTTACAATGAATACCCATGTAAACAGCAGCCAAGAAATCAAAAGATGCATTGCATTGGGAAAACGTGCTTCAAGACTTCTCTTCAAGTGATGAACACTAAAGTGTGCTTGACCGAAGCCATGGTGTTTTCAGTTGCACCAGAAGCATGCAAAAGCTGAACAATGAAAAAGGAAGACCAACAAAGAACTCACATCTTTGAACTCTAGTATTGGTGACAAAGACCGAATATACCATGGACTGCCAAAAAAAAAAAAAGAATGAACAACTCAGTACTCAGTTTAGAAGAAGCACAGCCAGTATGCTCCTCAGAAGCAATGATGGTGAGGCTACATCTTACATACTTTAGACATACTATCAGCAGAGATTAGTCCTTGAAGAAGGGCATCATGCTTGGTAAAGTACAGGGTCCATGGTGAAAAAAAAAAAGCAAGACCATTAACAAGATGGACTGACACAGTGGCTGCAACACCAGCATCAAACATACCAATGATTGTAAGCATAGCACAGGACCAGGCAGTGTTTTGTTCTGTGGTACACAGAGTTGCTCTGAGTCAGAATGGACTCCATGACACCTAACAACACCACCACGATACAATCTAAGAAAAGGCATCATGGATTACCAGCTTTTTATGGGGGGGGTACTTCATAATAAACCCATACACAGTAACATGAGTACCAATTTCACTTACCTAAAAATGTGGGAGAAATGCATGTACTAAATTGAGAAAATGTGGAATTATGTAAGCTCTCCTAATCTTATTTGGCTACCTCTTTCTCATGCCCTGGTAGCACAGAGGTCAAGAGCTCAACTGCTAACCAAATGTCAGCAGTCCAAATCCACTAGTTACTCCTTGGAAACCTTATGGTGCAGTTCTACTTTGTCGTAAGGGGCAATATGAGTAGGAATCAACTGGGTGGCAACATATTTTTCTCATGCAGACTATATACATCCTGCATTACCAGACAGCACTCCTTGTTGCCTCTGCATGTTATAAACCTTAATTAAAAAGCAGAAGCTGCCAATTTTTATAGCAACAAGCTTAAACACTTAATCTTTATCATCCTCCAAGTTAACCTTTAACCAGTTTTCCACACATATTTTAAGCCCTTAATTGTCCTTTGTCAGACTGGTTAGTTCTGAATTTTATCATGTATTCATGGTACCAAACTAGAGCAAGCTTTTCTTTACTGGCATGTCACAAAGTATTTTCAGAATTGAAGGCCTTTAATTTTTTGATGCAAACTCAATTTTAACAAAGATGTCATAGAAACTCTTGGTATTTTTAATCTGATCCCATTGATTTTGTCATTTTCACTGTGCATGAATAGTTAACTTCAGTACACAGAACCTGGAAAAATGTAAGTCCACAGAGAACCTTCACCTGGACTGACTGTTCAAAAGAAGATACGGTGTATGTGTTTTGTATGTTCATTAAGAAAGCCTACTTGTTAAACATTCTTCTAGCTCAATCAACCCCTCATTTGGAAGATCACTTAGTAGTGACTAAATTTTTCAGTTTTCTTCCCCTTCTGTAATTCTGAAATTTTATCTCTTTCAAATAACAACTTAGTTTAAAAACTTAATATGGAAAAGACCAATCATATGCCTAAAATTGCCAGATTGCCTCATGGTGATCCCATGTTGTATCAGAATTGAGCTATGTTCCTTAAGAGTTCTCAATGGCTCTTTTATCAGAAGTAGTCTGCCAGGCCTTTCTTCCACGATGCCTCTGGGTGGACGTGAACCTCTAACCTTTCGGTTTGCAATCAAGACCATTAAATAGCTGTATCACACAAGGACCCATATGTAAAACATAATTTGTTTCGTAAGACTGATAATCAATTTTCTCTTAAGTACACATTAAAACACTCATTAACAACCCCCTGTGCCTCATGTTGCTATTTCTCTAATCAAAATCATTTAGTTCTCTTCTCAACATGCCTTGCAATTTTAACTCCTTTTGGAAAACATCATGACAAATGTTCCATCCTCCTCTGATATCCCATACCCCAAAGCAATTACACAAGGAGTGCACCATTTTAATGTTACCGAAAAGGTGTCAAAAATTGACATACTCAAGGTTATAAAGAAAAAATGCTGAGGGTTTTTAAAAAAGAAGATTGTGCCTTATTACTGCACTGTAGAAAAAAATAGCACAATTTTTAATAAAAATACAATCCAAGAGTTCTCGATTATTTAGCAACTGATCACTTATGGCTGCATGCCTCCATTTAATCAGTCATTAACTACGGTCCACAGCAGCTATCCCGGTTCAAATCCCCCAGGCCCTCCTTGGAGCCTCTGTGGGGTAGTTCTGCTCTCACCTCTAGGGTCACTATAAGCAGGGCATCAATGGACAGCAGTGGGGTTGAGGCTACAAGCCCAAAGTCAGGGCCTCAGCTCCAGGAAAAAGCTTTCTCCATCTGTCAGCTCTGGAAGAAGGTCCTTGTCATTTACCGTCCTCTGGCAGACAAACTTCTCAGACACAGGGACCCTGGTTCTAAAGGAAGTACTCTGCTCCCAGTGCTGCTTTCTTGGTGGTATGAGGGCCCCCAATCTCTGCTCATTTCCCTTTCCTTTTTATCTCTTGTAAGATAAAAGGCAATATGCGTAACACTTCTGGGAGTGTGGGTGTTACAATCCTACCCTAATCCACTTTAGTATAATCTAATGTTCCTTGCTAACCACAAATAGAGATTATGATTTATAATACACATAAAAATTACAATCACAAAATGGAGGATAACCACATGATACAGGGATCATGGCCTAATCAAGTTGACACTTATTTTGTGGGGACATAATTCTATCCATGACACTCTACCCTTTGGCTCCCCAAAATCCATGTGCTTGTTATATATAAAACATATTAATTCCATCACATCACATTAAAAGTCTTAAATCAATCTCAAATCCAAAAATTACTTTTCATCTGTGAAATCCAAAATACAAGTTGCTTCCAAAGATACAACGGAGAACAGGCAGGCACAAGTCAGACATTTCCATTACAAATGCGAGAAATTCTGGGGAAAGAAGGCATACCAGACCTCAAGCAAGTCAGGAGAACATATTACATTAGCCCTCAAGGCTTACAAATAATCCTCTGTTCTCTGAGGCCATTTACACAATGGCCCTGCCCTCCAGGCCTTGAGCTTGAGCTCCACTTTCCACACCCTGTGGGATAGCAACTCTTTAGGCATACCATTCTCCCGGACCATCTGAGTGGCCACTCTACCCGTAGAAACACCAGAGGTCTGGCACCACCCTTTGAAATCCCTGAGATCACAGATATCTTTCTAGACTGAAGCAACTCAAACGCAGTTTCCTGTGTTCCTTGTCTCTTCTGCTTCTGGTGGCCTCTAGGTCCCAGGCCTCACACCCACCTCTGTCCTGCTAGGGCAAGTGTTTCAAAGCTCTGTAGCTCTACCAGTAATAGCCTGGAGGCACCCCAGTTCACCAGGAAACCTGAGTGCAGGCACTCAGGCTTCTCCCTCTCAGGTTGGCTCTGGCACCGTCTTGGGCTTATCTCCTGGTTCTGCTACTGCCAGTTCTCCGCTGCTACAGGTATTCTACCCATTCACAGATCCAAAACCACTTCCACAGTTGAGGTACGTTAGAAAAGCACCCTACTCTCTTTGTACCAAACTGTCTTAATCATCTAGTATTACTGTAGCACAGTCTAGCAGGCTACAAGTCCAGATTCAGAGCCTCAACTCCAGGAAAATGGTTTCTCTGTTGGCTCTGGAGAAATGTCCTTGTCATCAACATTCTCCTGGTCGAGGAACTTCTCAGGCACCAGAACCCCAGGTCCAAAGAAGTGCTCTGCGACCAGTGCTACTCTCTTGGTGGTATGAAGTCTTCCCTTTGTTCATTTCCCTTTTCTTTTATCTAAAAGGCAGTACAGTCCGTATTTCATGGAAACTGCCCCTACACTGGATCAGGGATGTTATTTCAGGGGTTGTAATTCCACCCTAATCCTCTTTCACTTAATCTAATGTTGCCTTATTAACCACAGGCATAGAGTAGGATTTACAACACATAGGAAAATTACAATCACAAAACAGAGGACAGCCACACAGTACAGGGCATCAGGGCCTAACGAAGTTAGCACATATTCTGGGGGGACAGAATTCAGTCCATGATGTGGTACCTACCCTGTATCTCCCAATCCATGAAGGAAAATAACCTAGAACAAAAAAGGAAAAAAATTAAGAATACACAATGCCTATATAAACACCTATTTCACACTGACGCTTTGGGTAACATAGATAACAGAATAAAGGTTCTTACAATTATCCCATAATTAGAAACTATCTCAACAAGTTAATGAACCTTTATATCAAACCCCAAACCAAACCTGTTACTGACCAGTTCATTCAGACTCACAGGGACCTCACCTGACAGAGCAGAACTGCATCACAGGGTTTCCAAGGTGCGGCTGGTGGATTTCAACTACTGACCTTCTGGTTAGCAGTCCAGCTCTTACGCACTGTGGTATCAGGGCTCCAATTAACCTCTAAAAACCCGCTTCCATCTAGTTGATTCCAACTGACAGCCACCCTACAGGACAAACCAGAACTGCCCTACAGAGTTTCCAAGCAAACCACTTTTTGGTTAGCAGCTGTAGCACTTAACCACTATACCACCAGGGTTTCCATATAAGGCCCCAAAACAAACCCATTGCTGCTGAGTCGATTCTGACGCATAGCGACCCTAAAAATCTATTTAAATGGCAAAAATATATCCGATGATTTCCTTATTTCCCTGTGGTGCCTATGATTAACTACTCTCGAGTTTTAACAATTAGAGGTTCCACTTAGAATTGCAAAGTATCAACATCTAAGAAAAAAGGTCTCTCCCAAGTTAAACCAAGTGTTAAATCTCATATAAATGGTAAAATTTTCCCATCACAAAAAGACGCCTCCAGAGTAAATTAGGTGAGGTTTTCATACATAAATTCTCCCCAAACAACAGCTCTGATCTCACAATGCTCTAAATTTTCCAACTTTTTTAATTTAGACCAAAACGGTAAAAAAAAAAAAAAAAAAAAGCGCTCTTTCTATGGACTTGGATGTGCTTGATCCACAAATGGGGCAGAAACAGGCTCTCCAGTACCCCCAGCGCGCCCCCCACCCCCACTGCGGCCGTTTCCTCGGGGCTGGGGCCAGGGTCTCGAGGGCACACTCGCTCCGCAGTGCAGGGGGCACTAGATCTGGAGCCGGGCCTGATCTCCCTGCCAGCGGCAACGCCGGCACTCCTCCTCGCACTGTGGGCCCGGGCCGCGCACGACGACCCCCACCCACACGGCGGGACCGGCGTTCCACCCTCGAACTACCACCGCCCCGCACGAGACCACGCGCGAGAGGCAGTCTCAGGAGCCCGAGTGGGCCCGAGGCTCCGCCACCACTCACCGCAGCGGTGGCCTTCCGGGCGGCTGGCACGATGGCAGGGAGAGGAGCAGACATGTTATTGCCGCACATACACCGGCTCGGCGACCGCGCGTCGGAAGCGGAAGGGACAGCGGCGCCCGGCCGCAACCCAGGGCGTGAAAGCGCCCAATCCCTGCCTGCCCCACCGGGCGCGCGCTCAGGCGCGTGCGCGCCAAGCTGGCGCCCCGCGGGCCGCCGCCGTCCCGCGCGCCCTCTAGCCGCCCCGCGGTTCTCTCTCTGTGGGCGGTCACAAGGTTCCTGTTTAGCCGTCTGCCTCTACTGGATGGGGTCGCAGCTGACCTTCCCCTTTGCCCCGCGTAATTTGACCCTGCGCATGCTCGTTCCGGTGGCCGGGAGAGGCGTTCCCAGCTTGGGCTCGACAGTGCTTCGATCCTTTGTCTCCGCTCTTCTGGTGCTCTAGTGAAAACAACTGGCCCTGGAGTCCGTCACACCAACCCCTAATGTTATTCGACTTCATGTAACTGGAATCTAAATGTTAGGTAGGACTGGCAATGACCACTACAGCTATATTTTCACTTTGGCTACGCTAAACCAAAATAAATAAATAAGTAAATAAATAAGCTGTCAAATCCAACTCTTAGCACCCCTTATGACACACTATAACCGCCTCACAGGATTTCCAAGGAACTACTTCTGGATTTGAACTGCCAGTCGTTTAGTAGCAGCTGAGCCTATAACCACTATGCCACCAAGGTTCCTGGGCCACACTAGCTGAAGTCAACTTGAGGGTAAATGGTGGTAGTGTGTAGATTTCGGTCCAATTCCCTCCTTTAAACTGAAGTTGGAAAAGAAAACATTCGTTTGTCATGGAAAATCCACAACTTTTTGAAACTGACCGACATTACTCAATGTTGTTGGACATTGACGACTTTTAGCACAGGTCTAGATGGACCCTTTTCTGGACAGGTTGCTCAACTGTTCAAGATGTAGTTTAATCAAATTTATTGTACATTAGCACCGTGTTAAGACCTACGTGGGTACAAGAAATACAAACACTTAAAGCCAAAGTAGACAATGGAAGCAAAGCTTCCGTCAGAAGTTTACGATTCAGTGGGGACCTCAATCTTTAAGAACCATTACAGTGAGGTTGGGAAGGAAAAGGAAGAAGCTAATGACCAGCAGGGTCCAAAAAACCACACAGCAACTCCATTTTTGTACACGTGAAAGCCAGAATGCTGAGGAATTTGGGGTCTCATTCGTACTCTTAATCATTCTTATCCTAGTTTTGAGCAGTGAGAATTTTGTGGATTTTCAAGAAATATGAGCTTGATGCTGTTTTATGGAAAATGATATTTGGACTCGCATTTTGTGTTTTAGTATATGCTTTTACATCACTTTTATTGTAACATTGATAAAGAAAAGAGAACTATCTAACTCGATATGAACATAACTTGTTCCAACTCATTAATATGTAAGTATTTCTATGATGTCATATAGATAGAGTTCTGGGGGCCACCAATCTGTTCTCTCAGTTTACGTTAATGAGAAGTAGAACAGCTTTTCTGACTTATCTCAAAGTGTTTGCCAAAATGGTTGTGCTATTTTACATTTCTATGATTAGTATGTGGTAATTCCAGCTGTTCTGTATCTTTGTCAACTCTAGGAAGTCTCAGGCTTTGAAATTTTAGCCTCTCTACTGGATGTGTGGAAACCTTGGCAACCTAGTGGCTCAGTGCTATAGCTATTAACCAAACAGTCAACAGTTTGAATCCACCAGGTACTGCTTGGAAACTCTAGTTTGTCCTATAGAGTCACTGTGAGTTGGGATCGACTCCATGGTGAAATGGGTTTGGTGTTTTTTCTTACTGGGTGTGTAGAGGTATCTAACAATGGTTTTAACTTAAATTTCCCTAGTGGCTAATGATGTTCAACGTTTTTTGATGTACTTATTTACCACATGTATATCTTCTTTGGTGAAATATCTAATCAAATCTTTTCCATGTTTTAACTTGGTTGCTTTTCTTATTATTGAGTTGTAAGAATTCTCACATGTATATGAGTCCTTTGTCAGATACATGCTTTGAAAATATTTTCTCCCACCCTGTTGCTAGTGTTTTCATTTACTTATGTGTCTTTTAATTTTTATGAAGTCTTTTGTGTACATTATTGAAAACTAGGTCCCCAAGCATAACCACTGTGTTTTAAGAGTTCTATTGTTTTAGTTCTCAGATCTAGGTCATCCACTCATTTTAGGAGCTCTGGTGATGCAGTGATTAAGCACTCAGCTGCTAACTGAAAGGTTGCTCAGCATGAGAAAAATGTGGTAGTCTGCTTCTGTAAAGATTACAGCATTGGAAACCTCGTGGGGCAGTTAGCTCCACACTGTCCTGTAGGATCGCTGTGAGTTGGCATCAACTCCATGGCAATGAGTATACTTTTGGAAATGGGTTTGACTCATTTTGACTTAATTTTCATTGAACTATGAGTCCAGCTTCACTGTTTTGCACATGGAGCTCCAATGGCTCCAGCATCACAAAACAAGAACATTAATAATGAGAGACAAATGATAAAAAACAAATTCTGGAGCTGGAAAGTACAGTACTTGATATTAAAAATTCAGTAGAGGGTTTCAACGTAAGATTTGATACAGGATAATGAAAAAGTTGTGAACTCGTACATAAGGGAATCAAAGTGATCCAGTGAGAGAAACAGAGAGAAAAAAGAAAAATGAACACAGCATAAGAAAACTGTAGAACATCACTCAGGGGACTAATACATGAATTATGGGAGCTCTAGGAAAAGAGGAAAAAAGAAAAAGTAGAAAGAATATTTGAAAACATAGCCAAAAACTTTCCAAATTTGATGAAACACATGAATTTTCACATACAGAAGCTAAATAAACTGCAAACAGCATAAACCCAAGGAAGTTCATGTTGAGACATAATCTAACTTGAAAACTAAAGATAGAATTATTTTTAATTTGTTTATTTTACTATGCGTAGGTGAAAGTTTACACCTCAAGTTAATTTCTCCCACAAAAATTTGTAAACGTATTGGTGTGTCACTTTAGTTGCAATCCCTAGAATGTGATAGCATACTCCCCCTTTCCACTACAAGTTTCTTGTATTCATTCAACCAACTCCTGTCCCTTCCTGTCTTCTCATCCTGCCTCTAAACTGGAGCTGCCCTCTTGGTCTTGTATATCTGGCTGAACTAAGAAGCACAATCCTCACGAGTATTATTTTGTGTTTTCGAAGTCTAATCTTTGTCTGAAGTGTGGGTTTGAGAATGGTTTTAGTATTGAATTAACAAAACATTTAGGGGCCATAGTTTCAAAGGTTCCCTAGTCTCTGTCAGACCAGTAAGTCTGATCTTTTTACATGAGTTTGAGTTCTGTAGAAACCCTCGTGGCATAGTGGTTAAGTGCTATGTCTGCTAACCAAAAGGTCAGTAGTTTGAATCTGCCAGGAGCTCCTTGGAAACTCTATGGGGCAGTTCTACCCTGTGCTGTAGGGTCACTATGAGTCAGAATTGATTTGATGGCAGTGGGTTTGGTTTGGTTTGGGTTAACTTCTGTACCATACTTTTCTCCTGCTCCACCCAGACTGTGTTGTGTCCCTTGTCAGGACAGTCTTTGGTGGTAGCAGGATACCATCCAGTTCTAGTGTCAGGCTGACGGAATCTCTGTTTTACGTGGATTTTCTGCCTCGTTAACTAGTATTTTATGTTTTTGGTGTTTTTCATTGTCCTTTGCTCCAAGTGGGCTGGGACAAATTGATTCATTTGGTGCATCTCAGATGGCTGCATGCAAGCTTTTAAGACCCCAGACATCACTTACCAATGGAATGCAGAACATTTTCTTAATAACTTTGTTAATGCCCATTGGCCTAGATGTCCCCCAAAACTATGATCCCCAGACCCCAGTGCCAGCTACTGTGTCCTTCAAAGGGTTTGAGTGTGTTTAAGAAACTGCTTTACTTTTGATTTGGTTGAGTTGTGCTGACTTCTCCTGTATTGTGTATTGTGCTTCCCTTCCCTGAAGATGCTTCCCATCTACTATCTAGTTAGTAAATTCCCTTCCTCTTCTTTCAAACTCTTGTAACCATCAAAGAATGCTTTCTTTTGTGTTTAAATCTTTTCTTGAGCTTTTATAATACTGGTCTTGAACAATATTCATCCTTTTGCCACTGCCTTATTGCACTCAAAATAATGTTCTTCAGATTCATCCGTTTTGTAAGATGTTGTATAGATTCATCATTATTCTTTATCACTGAGTAATAGTCCACTGTGTGTATGTGTATGTACCATAATTTATCTGTTCAGCTGTTGTTAGGCACCTGTGTTGTTTTCATCTTTTTGTTATTGTGAATATTGTTGCAATGAACATAAGTGTACATGTATTTGTTAGTGTGGTCGCCCTTATTTCTCTAGGGTATACTCCTGGGAGTGAGACTATGGGATCATATGGTATTTCTTTCTCTATCTACATACAGAGGTGCTATATTGTTTTCCATAGGGGTCATAAAATTTTACCTCCATCACCAGCAATGCTTAAGACTTCCAGTCTGCCTACAGTCTCTCTAACATTTGATATACTCTTTTTTTTTAAATTCCTTTCAGTAATGTCACAGTGAGATGGTATCTCATTGTAGTTTTGATTTGCATTGCTGTAGTTGCTAATGATTGTGAGCATTTCCTGATGTGTCTTTTACTTACCTGAATGTCTTCTTTGGTGAAGTGTCTGTTGCCCATTTTTTAATAGGATTATTTGTCTGTTTTATTATTGAGGTGTTGAAGTCTTAACATAGACTGTAGACATTGGACCCTTATCAGATATGTTGTAGCCATTTTTTTTCCTAGTGCATAACTTCTCTATTTACATTTTTGTTGAAATCTTTTGATGAGTGTGTTTAATTTATAGGAGTGCCAGTTATCTAGTTTATCTTCTGGTATTTGTGCATCATTAGTTATGGTTTATATTCTATTTATGCCACATATTAGGGCCCCTAGCATTGTCCCTATTTCTTAATTCCATGATTTTTATTGTTTCAAGTTTTAAATTTAGGTCTTTGATCCATTTTGAGTTAGTTTTTATGTATGGTGTAAGGTATAGGTCCTGTTTCATTTTTTTACAGATATGTCAGTTTATCCAATACCATTTTTTAAAAAGATTGTTTTTCCCCATTTAATGCACTTTGGCCTTTTGTCAAAGATCAGCTAATAGGTGGAAGGATTTATACCTTAGTTCTCTCTTCTGTTTCATTGGTCTATGTGTCTTTTGTACCAGTAATAGACTATTTTGAATACAAAAGCTGTAGAACACTTCTGAGATCAGGTAGTGTGAGTCCTCCTACTTTGTGCTTTTTTGTTTGATAATGGTTTACTTATCTGAGGCCTCTTTCCTTCCTGTGTAAAGTTGGTGATTATTTTTCCCATCTCAACAAAGAATGTTATTGGTATTTGGATAGGGCTTGCATTATATCTGCACTTCACTTTTGGTAGAATTGACATTTTCATAATGTAAAGTCTTTCTGTCTGTGAGTATGGTGTTTGTCCATTTATGTGGGTCTCTTTTTGTTTCTTCTAAAAGCATTTTGCACTTTTGCTTGTGTAGATCTTTTATGTCCTTGATTAGATTTGCTGCTATGAATTTTTTCTTTTTAAGGGCTGTTATAGAAGATTTTGTTTTTGTTTCAAAGTTCTCTTTATTGGTATGCAGGAATCCAACTCATTTTAGAATGTTTATCTTGTATACTGCTTCCTTGCTGAATCTATTGGTTCCAGTAGTTTTCTCGTGGAATCTTTGGCATTCTCCATGTATAGGATCATATCATCTGCGAACAGAGATAGTTTTACTTCTTCCTTTTCAATTCAGAAGCCTTTTATTTCTTTTTCTTGCCTTGTTACTCTAGCTAGGACTTTCAGCAAAATGTTAAGTGGGAGATGTGGTAATGAGCACTGTTATCTTGCTTCATTCTTATGGGGAATGCTTGCAGCCTTTATTGAAAACAATGTTAGCTGTTTGTTTTACACAGATGCCCTTTATCATGTTAAGGAATTTCCCTATTTTATTGAGAATTTGTATCAGAACTGGGTGTTTGACTTTATCAAATGCCTTTTCTTTGTAGATTAAAATGTAGATTAAAATCTTCTATTTATGTGGTGGATTAGGTTAATTGATTTTCTAGTGTTGAACAATCCTTGCGTACCTCATATGAATCCCACTTGGAGTGGTATTTGTGCATATATGTTTAAATATACAATGCTGAATTCTATTGGCTAGAATTTTGTTGAGAATTTTTGCATGTATATTCATGAGAGATCTTGGTCTGTAATTTTCTTTCTTTTAGTGTCTTTGCCTGACTTGGCTGGTTAGCCTGACTTTGGTGTTAGGTTATGCTAGCCTCATAGAATAAATTTGGGACTATTCTTTCCTTTCCTATGCTCTCCACTGAAATATGAGCTCTCCACTGAAAGTGTGGCTGCCTAGGCCAGGGGTTTTTATTGTTTTGGGGAGATTTTTTGTTTGTTTGTTTTTGTTTTTAATCACCTTTTCAGTCTCTTCACTTGTTATGAGTCTCTTCAGATTTTCTATCTCATCTTTTGTTAGTTTAGGTAGGAATTGTGTTTCTAGAAATTGGTCTCTTTCCATTAGGTTCTCAATTTTGTTAGGGTACATTTATCATAGTATTCTGTTATGTTCCTTTTTTACTTCAGTTGATTCTGTTGTAATGCCTCCATCTCATTTCTTTGCTTCCTCTCCTGTTTTTCTTTAGTCAGTTTGGTCAATGGTTTGTCAATTTCACTGATCTTTTCAAAGAACCAACTTTTGGTGTTGTTCCTTTCTATTGTTGACTTGACGGCACTTGGCTTGGCTTGGCATTTCATTTGTTTGTGCTTTAAACCAAAAACCCCAAACTAAACCCAGTGCCATCAAGTCAATTCTGACTCATAGCGACCCTATGCAGCAGAGTAGAACTGCTGCATTGTTTCCAAGAGCACCTGGTGGATTTGAACTGCCAACCTTTTGGTCAGCAGATGCAGCATTTAACCAGTATGTCACCACGATTTTCTATTTGTACTTTAGTATTCATTGTTTCCATTTTCTGGTTGCAGATGGCTTCTTTTGCTGTTCTTTTTCTGTGTGAGTTGTAGGACTAATGTTTAATGTTGGCCTATTTTTTTTTTTAATGTGTATGTTCATTGCTATAAATTTACCTCTAAGCACTACCTTTGCTGTGTCCCATAGGTTTTTGTATGATACAGTTTCATACTCATCTAATTCTAGGTATTTTTGTATTTCCCCTTTGATGTCTTCTGTTACCCAGCTGTTTCTAAGCAAGGTGTGATTCAGTTTCCATGTGTCTGATTTCACCTTAAAGTCCGTGGTAGTATTGCACTGCTGCCCTTTTTTGGCAACCCTGGTGGCATAGTGGTTAAGAGCTACAGGTGTTAATCAGAAGACTGGCAGTTTGAATCTACCGAGAACTCCATGCAAACAACTCTGCTCTGTCTTGCAGGGTCGCTATAAGTTAGAATCAACTTGATGGCAATAGGTTTTTTGTTTGTTTTTTTTTTTTGTGCTGCCTTTTTTTGATTACTGTTTGTTTGATATATTTTTTCCATCATTTGATTTTTAATATGTTCATGTCTCTTTGTCCAAGGTGTGTCCCTTGTAGACAGGTCATTGATAAATTGTGCCTTTTTATCCATTGTGACACTCTGTGTTTTTTTAAAGGTACATTTAAGCTGTTTACATTCAATGTGATTGATTTGTATGAATTTATTGGTGTTGTACTGACGTTTTCTTTGTTCCTCTTGCTTTTCTGTGTTGAGTTCTTTTTGTTTGTGGATTTTCCTTTCCTTTCTTTTGTTAATGTAGATTTTGCATTTACTAAGTCTTTTTGTTTTTCTTCTCATATGTGATTTGTTAACTCTCTTTGTGTTTATCTTGAAATTAAACCTTATTTTCCTGAGTTTGAAGCAGTATTTTATTACCTGTTATGTCCCGGAGTTCCTCTCCATTTTGAAGTTCTATACTTAGACCATTTATTTATTTCCCCTTTTGTTGTTTTGACATTGTCATCACACATAGTGTTATCTCTATTTCCCTGTTTTATGTGTCTTAGCTTTGTTTTGTTATTGAGAATTCTTTATTTAGATTGGTTTGTTTGCTGATGCTGTCCTATATTCTAGACTCCAGTTGTTGGCTGATGTTGGTTCTGTAACTGAAGGACTCTTTTCAGTGTTTCTTGTATGTTTGGTTTGATTTTTTATGAATTCCTTTAAGTACTGTTTATCTGGAAATGTCTAATTTATGTCTGAGTTATGATGCAGGGCAGATTTTGCAGAATATTTTATTCTTGGTTGGGAGGTACTTTCTTTAGTGCATAGCTTCTGACAGGTAATCTTCAGGCATATTGTTTCCCTTTTGTAAGTGACTTCATTTTTTTCAAGTTCTCAGGATTCTTTGTTTTTGATTTGGGCAAGTCTGATTATAACATGTCTTGATGGTTTTCTCTTAGGGTCTATTGTGCATGGGGCATATTGAGCTTCTTGGATGGTCAGCTTTTCATCTTTCATGATATTTGGGAAGTTTTCTACTAGTAAATCTCCAACAATCTTCTCAGTGCTTTCTGTTCCCCACTCCTGTCCTAGAACTCCAATCACAGATGTTTGCTCTTGACTGTTTCTCACATAATTCTTAGATTTTCTTTATAACTTTCTCTTATTTTTCCTCACACAAAGTGGAATCCATGAATTTGTCTTCGGTCCTTCCAATTCTATCTTCCGTTGTTTCCAATTTGTTTTTAAGATCTTCTACTGAATTGTCTATTTCTGAAAAATTTGTTGGTATCTTTTGAATGTCTAGTCACTGTTTTTATTTGGTTTATAATTGTTTATTTTGATGGTTTGTTCTTGTATTATTTTCCTAAATTATTTGATTGCTTTGTCTATGTTTTCCTTGATTTTGGCTCTGTTTTCATTGGTTTTATGTGTGTTTTCCTTGATCACTTTCCTAATCTTTTGGACAGCCCTAGAGATTAGTCTTTAGAATTCCCTAGCAGTTAGTTCTACTGCTTTTTCTTCTACTGGAACATCATCTGATTTTTTTATCTTGGTCACTTGCTACAGCTATCTTATCCTTTTTTTTAATATGCTTTGATATTGTTTGCAATCTCTGAAATGTTAAGGCATTATTTTCTTTATTTATTGGTTATATGTTTTGTTTGATATGTCAGAGTGGGCAGGTTAGGTGTGTTTTCTGCTTGTTCATATGTGGGCACAATAGCTCTTACAATCTTGTCTGAGTGAGCAGGCAGAAGCAGGCAGCATGAGCCCCGATTGCTGTACACTGCTTAGTGATGTGGCTGAGGGACGACTCGGAAGGTGCTTTCTGCCTTCTGATGTTGGTACAGCAGTATAGAAGAATTCATAGTTCCTTGACAAATAGGGAGGGGTATTAGGTGGGGAGTGGTATGGGCTTTCTTCTCACTTTGTGGCAGCTGGTTCAACAGGTGGAATGGGCCCAGTGTGGCAGCTGGCCTGAGTACCAGGGTGCTGTAGCCACAGCAGTGAGTCAGGGGCTGGCAGGAACAGGGGTGGCATACAGGGCTAGGTGGACACTGGAGAAATAAAAGGAAGAAAGGGAAAAGAAAAAAATGGCAGCATGGCTGGGGCCAGCCAGTGGATGTGGAGGTAGTAGGAAATACAGGAATGTGACATGGTGAGATAGGTGGGAGGGAGAAAGAAAGGAACAAAAGGAATTTAAAGAAACAAAAAAAAGTAGTGGTGTAGAGGCGTGGCATGACTGGGGCAGTGGTGGGCCTGTGCTGCAGGGTCTGGTGGGAAGGGGAAGAGGTGGCATATAGGGCTAGGAAGGAGCAATAAAGAAAATAAAGAAAGAGAGAAAAATAAAAATAAATTAGAAAACTGGCTGTATGTTGGAGGTCAGTCAATGGGGGCAAGGCAAACCTGAGGGCTGGTGGGAAGGGAGGGAAGGTATCCTACATGGCTTGATGGGAAAGCAGAATAAATGAAAGAAAAACAAAAAGAAAATAATGGCATGGTGGGAGTGGTCCAGTGGAGATGGGATGGATTTTGAGGTAAGGAAGGGTAAGTAGCATACTGGGCTAGGTTGGAGGGAAAATAAATGAAAGAAAAAAAATTGTCAGCATGATGGCGGCTCAGAGTGGGGGTGATGGGCTGCTGAGTTAGCAGTGGCTGGTACACTGGTGGCTCTCTAACTGTAGTGGCATGGTGGGGTCCATTGGTAGGGGGAGATGTGATGGATGGTACTACATGGGAGAGAGAAAGAAAAAGGAGAAAAGATGGCACAGTGGGAGCTGGCTGGTGGGTGCAGGGTAGTCTCTGGATGATGGTGGACCAGTAGCTCTTTAGCTATGTTGGTGGTGTTTGGCCTAGTGGGAAGTTGTAGGGGTGGTAAATGGGCCTATGTGGAAGAAACAGAAAAGGAAGACAGGAGAAAAAGGAAAATATGGCTCAGCAAAAACCAGTGAGTGGAGGTAGTGTGAACTTGGGGCAGTGGCAGGCCACTGGCTCTCTAGCCTAAACAGTGTGACTTGGTCTGTTCAGAAGGAGTACAAGTGGTATATGAAGCTAGGTGGGAAGAATAAGTAAAAGGAAGAAAGGGAAAAAATGAAAAAAATGTATAAAACAAAATAATGGCATGGGGGGAGCTAGTGAATGGAGGGAAGGTGGACCCTTAGTGGTAGCAGTCTGTTGGCTTTCTACCTGAGTGGCATAACATGACCCACGGGGAGGTGGCATGTGGATCTAGGTAGGAGGCAGAAAGAAAAGGAAAAAAGAAACAAAAATTATTTTCTTATTTAATCTCTTTCACGCAAAAGAGATTGACTTGAGACATTTTACACTAATGTCTCATTAACATAATGCCTTAGGCTGGTTTCTCTAGAGAAACAAAACCAGCAAAGCATTTATATATGCTTCATATTATATATGTAATATTAAAAAAAACCCACTGCTGTCAAGTCAGGTCTGACTTATAGTGACCCTAGAGGCTATTAAGTTTTCAAGGAGTGCCTGTTGGATTTGAACTGCTGACCTTTTAGATAGCAGATATAGCACTTAACCAACTATGCCATGTATATATAACATCTATATATTTAATTACATATTATATGTACTATAGATATTATACATACATATATATATTTTAGATAGATAGATAGATATGGAAACTCTAGTGGGGTAGTGATTAATTGCTATATTTGATAATCAAAAGGTTCAAATACACCAGGCACTCCTGAAACGCAGTAGACCAGTTCTACTGTGTCCTATAGAGTTGCTATGAGTCAGAATCGACTCAGTGGCAGTGAGTTTAGGTTTTTTTTTGGTGTATGTGTGTGTATATATGTACACCCTGATATGTATATCATGGCCTAGCCAACTGGACAGTCTTAACCATCACATTCCATCCCTTGCCAAGTTAGACATTTCTCCAAACCATACATAATCTCTAAATAAAGTCAATTACAGAGTATATTTATATATATACATATATATATATATATATATATGGTTTACATAAAGGAAGTGGGTCATGTAGTTTTTAGAGGGTGTAGTCATAAGTCTGTGCAAGTCTGTGGGGCAGAAAAGAGAATTCCCCTGATTCACATACCTGCAGGGGCTGGCTGGTGAACACAAGATCAGCAGGTCAGAGAGCAAGCAGCAGCAGGTTATAAAGATCCTCGAATATCTTGATTGGCAAGCAAGTTGCTAGCTGAAGTCCCAAGAACTGGAGGTCAGATAAACAGGAGCCAGCTGTAGCATCTACAACAAGCAAGATCCCTGGCAAGGCAAGCAGGAAGGAACTAGTAGAGGAGGGTGGAGAGATGAAAGCTCAGGGGGCAGTGAGCTGCCCTGTCAGTACCACTAAGCAGCTTCCATCATGGGGGTGATGATGCATCAGATTTCAACAGGGAAATTATCAAAACATTATACAGCTGCCAAAACACTGATAATCATGGCCCAGCCAACTTGACATGCAGTGTTAACCATCACTGCGCAACCCTTGCCAACTTGGCACCTATATACATTTCCCCAAACCATACATAAATCGCTGAATAAAGGCATGATACAGCTAACACTTGTACAACTGAAAAGATATAATCCTTGTTTACATCTTTTACTTTGTAAGTGGCAAAAACAAAATGTTTGATGCACACATAAAACAGCAGAAATACTCATAGCAATTACAATCCACATTTCTGCAACTAGTCACATGGCTTTAACTGGTATTTAGAACTACCCTCTTCCACCACCCGTTCTGTATTCTCTTTGCCTTAAGCAACCACCTCAGCTGGTTGTGGTTCTTTGTCTGGTGGGATAACCCAAACCTTCTGTCCTGAAAGGCTTGGGCACTTAGTAGTTGTATCAGAAATGGGTTGTTGTAGTTTTGCACTGACTTTAATCACAGAACATGGTAGTACTAAGGGGGCATTCCTCCCTTTGGTATACTAAGACCTCTAGGTCTGCAGAGCATAACGTTGCATGGACAGGAAGCAAAAGTCTTGCAAGTAGGTAACTAGGGGTAATAGTGGTAACACTCCCATTTTTACCCTTTGACTCCTGGACCCATGAATCCTGCCTCTGGGAGATACAGCACCATATATTGGACTCTGGTTTAGGGCATATTTAGCCTCCTGGGGAACACTGCCCCAGCCCTGTAAGGTAACCTAGCTGGCACCATAATTGTGGCTTTAGGAGGCCATTTCATTGTTCTATCAAGCTGACTGCTTCAGGATGATAGGAAGCATAGTGATACCAGTGAATTCCATGAGCACGGACCCACCGCTTCACTTCATTTGCTGTGAAGTGAGTCCCTTGATCTGAGGCAATGCTGTGTGGGATACCGTGATGGTGGATAAGGCATTCTGTAAGTCCACAGATAATAGTTTTTGCAGAAGCATTGTGCGCAGGGAAGGCAAATCTACACCTACAATATCTATTCCAGTGTCATAATCATCTAGTGCTGCTATAACAGAAATACCACAGGTGGATGGCTTTAACAAAGAAAAGTTTATTCTGTCACAGCCAGTGGGCTACAAGTCCAAACTCAGGAATCTGGCTCCAGGGGAAGGCTTTCTGTCAGCCATAGAAGAAGATCCTTGTGGCACATCAGTGTTTCCTTGGTCTGGGAGCATCTCAGCCCAGGTACCTCAGGTCCAAAGGACATGCTCTGCTCCCAGCACTGCTTTCATGGTAGTATGAGGTCCCCATGTCTGTCTCTCTGCTTGCTTCTCTTTTATCTCAAAAGATCCTGGCTTAAAACACTATCTAATCTTGTAGATCTCATTAATATAACTGCCATTAATCCATTTCATTATAGTAATAGGATTTACAACACATAGGGAAATTTCATCATATGGCAAATGGTAGACAGTCATACAATACTGAAAATCATGACCTAGCCAAGTTGACGGGTATTTTAGGGGAACACAATTCAATCCATGACATCCAGTAAGAATAAAATGCTGCCCTTTCCACAATGGAAGCAGACCAGTATAATCAACCCTTCACTATGCTGCTGGCTGATCACTTCAAGGGATGATGTCCTATTGGGGACTCAGTGTTAGGGTCCGCTGCTGGCAGATTGGGTACTTGGCACGGCTGTAGCCAATCTGGTCTTGGTCAGTGGAACTCCACTGTTGTTGGACTTGTGCATATCCTCCATACCTGCCACCATGGCTGCTGCATTCCTGAGCTTATTGAGTGTTGACAGGAGAAAAACAATGACTGATTTTCACCAAATGCATAATATCCTGTCCACTTGCTTATTAAAATCCTCTTTCGCTGAGGTCACCCTTTGGTGAGCATTGACTTATGAGTCACAGGTATCTTTATGTCTTTGACCCATACAGAGAGGTCTGTTCACATAATTCTTCCCCATGAGTCCTTGTATCAATTTTCCCATCAGTTTCTTCCAAGACCCTGACCATCCAACCAAACCAATGACCACAGCCCATGAATCAGTATACAGTTGCCCATCTGGCCTTTTATCTTTCCAAGCAAAGCAAACAACCAGGTACACTGCTCCAAGTTCAGCTCACTGAAAAGATTTCCCTTTGTCACCATCCTTCAGGGAGTGTTTTAGTCAACTAGTGCTGCTCTAACAGAAATACTACGAGTGGATTACTTTAACAAAGGTAAGTTTCTTACACAGTCCGATGGGCTACAAGTGCAAATTCAGGATGTCTACTCCAGGGAAAGGCTTTCCTCTACTGGCTCTGGAGGAAGGTCCATGTGTTGCATCAGTCTTCAGTCAGGGAGCATCTTGGTGTGGGAACCTCAGGTCTGAAGGACACACTCTTCTCCAGGTGCTGCTTTCTTGGTGGTGTGAGGTTCCCAAAGGTCTCTGCCAGATTTTTCCCTTTATAGGTCAAGAGATGGCCTCAAGGGACAAAACAAACTTACACCTTAAATCCTGCTCTATCAATACAACTGTTGCCCATCCACCCTTACTAACATCATAGAGGCAGGAATTCCAATGTGGAGGAACATCACACAAAACCAGGAATTATGGCACAGCTAAATTGTTACAGATTTTTTAGGGAACACACTCAATCCATGAAAGGGAGGCCCCCAAAAGGGGCCATAGTGGTGCTACTGTCCACTTCCCAGATGTGCCTGCACATCTTACAAAACTGTCTGTAAACTATGCGTGAATTTTCCTTAGTCGGATGATCACAAGAAACTTCCTAGGAGGTCATAGGTGCAGATTGGGAGACTGAAGATAATGTGTCATGAGAGGAGACCATGAGCATTTGGGCCACTTCTTTATGCAACTTATTTTGTGCCTTCAGGTCCTGCTTGGGCCCAATCTCGTATGTAGCACTTCCATTTAATCATGGAGTGCTACTGTGCACATCCAACTTTATGACTCTGGGGGTCAGACAACACCCAGTTCATGATGGGCAGCTCATGCCACATGGTGATTTGGTGCTCTCATGGTTAAGTGTTCAGTCCCTACTGAGGCCTAGTAACAAGCCCAAAGCTGTTTCTCAAAAGCACAGTGGTTATATGCAAGAATGCTACGGCTTTGGTTCAAAATCTTAAGGGTCTGATCTGTGACTCACCAGTAGTGGCCTACCAAAGGCTCCAAACAATATCTCTGTCATTGACACTTCAAACACTATTGAATCAGCCAGATCATGTGGCCCAAGTGGCAGAGTGGTTTGCACAGAAGCCTGAACCTGTTGCATACCATTCTCTTGTTCTGAGCTCGGTTCAAAACTAGTAGCTCTTTGAGTAACTTCATAAATAGGCCAGAGTATCATACTCAAATGAGAAACATGCTTCCTCCCAAATTTGAAGAGGCCCCCTAGGCAATGTACCTCATTTTTAGTTGTGCTAAGAGCTGGATTCGATAAGTTTTCCTTCACTTTAGAAGTAATATTCTGACATGCCCCATACTACTGGGCATTTAGAAAGTTCACTGAAATGGAAGGTGCCTGAATTTTTGTAGAATTATTTCCCACCTTCTAGCACACAGATGTTTTACCAATAAATCCAGAGTAGTTGACAGTTGTTCCTTACTAGGTTCAATCAGCATAATGTCATCAGCATAATAGACCAGTGTGATATCTTGTGGAAGGGAAAGGTGATCAAGTTCCCTTTGGACTAAATTACGACATAGTGATGATGGAGAGTTTACATAACCCTAAGATAGGCAACTGAAGGTGTTTTACTGGCTTTGCTAGCTAAAGACAAATGGCTTATGATGGTCTTTTGAAACAAATATGGAGAAAAAGGCATTATCAAGATCAATAGCTGCATACCAGGTACCAGAAGAAGTAGTAATCAGTTCAAGCAATTAGACTACATCTGGAATAACAGCTGCACTTGGAGTTACCACCTAGTTAAGTTTTTGATAAGCCACTGTCATTCTGCAAGATTCATCTGTTTGTTTGCACAGGCCAAATAGGTGAGTTGAATGGGAATGTGCTGGAAATTGCCACCCATATATCCCGCGAGTCCCACAGTAATCTCTGCAATCCCTCTAGAATGCAATACTGCTTTTGGTTTGCTATTTTCATAGGCAGTTCTAATGGCTTCTATATGGCCTTTCCTACCATAATAGCCATTATGCCAGTTTTCAGGGATTCAGTGTGTGGGATTCTGCCATTTGCTGAATGTATCTATTCCAATTATGTATTCTTGAATTGGAGCAATTACTACAGGATGGGTTTGGGAAACCACTGAACCTACTGTGAGGTGAACATAAGCCAAGACTGCATTAGTAGCCTGACCTTCCTAAGCCCCCACTCTGACTGGTGAGCCACAGTGATGTTTTGGATCTTCTAGAATTTCAGTTCAGAGGCTATACCCAGTAATCCTGAAAAGTCTGCTTATTTTGTTTTCCTCAAAGAACAGTTACTCTCACACAAGGCCATAGGTTCCTTTGGGGAAGGCTAGGAGAAAGATTAACACTATAAATGTTGGCAATGTATTAGAGTCTTTCCTCCATGGAATGTGGCTTCCCCTTCAATCAAGAGATTGTGGATCTGTAAACTTGCTGAAGTCTGGGAATTGATTGAGGGGCCATGACTTTCTGGCAATTCAAATTAGACTGCTGTTAACCTAACCTAATATTTATATGCCTGTGCAGATCAACTAAACATGTAGTAGATTTAACATTTATTTCATTCTTCAGGACACATGACAAAGTAGCCAACTCCATAATTCCACACGAATCAAACTATTCTGATTACTGCTTTGACTCTGCTGTTCATTATGGTAACCCACCCACCTTGCCTTTGTCTATTGAGTGCCACCACTTGGCCCCTACAACAACAGGCTTCAGTCAGCCCCACTGTCATGGATTGAATTGTGTCCCCCCAAAATATGGGTAGCCATGTGACTGGGCCATGATTCCCAATATTTTGTGATTGTCCTCCATTTTGTAATTTTCCTGTGCCACATGTTAAAGGATTAGGGTGGCACTGTAAATCCCTTCATAGGATTACTCCCTGCTCCACTGTAAAGGGAGTTTCCCTGGAGTATGGCTTGCCCCACACTTAACCATTTCATCCTACAAGAGATAAGAGGAAAGAGACACAAACAGAAAATTGGGAACCTCATACCATCAAGAAAGCAGCACCGGAAGAAGGGCACATCTTTCACACCTGAGGTTCCTGTGCCAAGATGCTCCCTGGGCCAAGACTGATGCAATACTGGACTTTCCTCCAGAGCCGCCAAGGGAGAAAGGCTTCCCATGGAGCAAACATCCTGAATTTGGACTTGCAGCATCCCAGACTGTGTAAGTATAAACCTTCTTTTGTTAAAGCCATCTACTCTGTGGTATTTCTTGTTAGAGCAGCACTAGCTAACTAAAACAATTTGGTACTGTGAGAGTGGGGTGCTTCCCTAACAAATACCTAAAATGTGGAAGCCATTTTGAGACTGTAAATGGATAGAAGATTCAGAAGGAACTGAAGAAGGTACAGATGGTGAGAAACAAGCAGCAGAGGACTGGCAGCAGCAGAACCAGAGACAGCACTGGTGCTGACCCATGGAGCAAGAGAGCTAAGTGCCTGTGCACAGCTTCCCTCGTGGAACGGGCTGTCTCCCGGCACTTGAATCAGTGGAACTAGCCTTGCTGACAGAGTGAGAAAGCTGAGTACCTTTGTGCAGGATGCTTTCCAGCAAGAGTGGGGTACCTCCAGGCACCTGAATCAGTGGACCTACAGAACTTTGGAACACTAGCCCCGACAGGGCAGATGGGAGCCTGAGGCCTGGGCCATGCTGCCATAGGAAGCAGAAACTGAAGAGACAAAGAACATGATAAGCTGAGCTGTCTCAGTCTCAGAAGTTATGGTCAAGACCTTAGGGGTTTGAAGGGGTGTAGCCAGGGCTTTCTGTGTTTGTAAGGGTGGAATTGCCACTCAGTTGGGCTTAGAGTGAACCTAAAGCCAATGGGGTAGAGTTTTTGTCCAAGTGGGCATTGAAGTACAGGGCTGGGGATCTCCACTCAGAATTCAGAGTGTGGTCAATACCTAGAGTGTGGAGGGCAGGGCCATTGTGCAGAATGTCTTCGAAAATGTAAGAATATTTTCAGAGCTTTGAGGGCTGATGTAATGAGTTCTGTTGACTTGTCTGTTGCCTGTTAATGCCTTCTTTTCCTGTAATTTCTCCCATTTGTAATAGAATGTCTAACTTGTGCCTGTTCTGCCATTGTACCTTTGGAAGCTGATAGCTTGCATTCCAGGTTTCACAGATGTAGAAGAGTTTACGTAATTTGGACTTAGGACTGATTTAAGACTTCTATCGTATAAGATGAATGGTTTACATGTTTCAAAGATGTGATTTTGGGGGTACCAAAGGGTGGGATGTCAAGGATTGAATTGTGTCCCCCCAAAAATATGTGTAGCCATGTCACTGGGCCATGATTCTCAATATTTTGTGATTGTCCTCCATTTTGTGATTTTCCTATGCTGTGTGTTAAAGGATTCGGGTGGGACTGTAAATCCCTTCATAGCATTACCTCCCTGCTAAACTGTAAAGGGAGTTTCCCTGGAGTATGGCTTGCCCCATGCTTAATCCTTTCGTCCTACAAGAGATAAGAGGAAAGAGAAGCAAACAGACAATTGGGAACCTCACACCATCAAGAAAGCAGCACCAGAAGAAGAGCTCATCCTTCAGACCTGAGGTTCCTGTGCCAAGATGCTCCTTGGACCAAGAATGATGCAATACTGGACTTTACTCCAGAGCTGACAAGGGGGAATGCCTTCTCCTGGAACAGACATCTTGAATTTGGACTTTGTAGCCTCTCAGACTGTGTAAGAATAAACCTTCCTTCGTGACAGCCATCCACTCTGTGGTATTTCTGTTACAGCAGCACTAGCTGACTAAAATACCCACTGTAGTTAGGTGTCTTTAATTTAATTAGGGCAGTTTCTTCTGTCAAATCTACTTTACATAAAGAGGCAATTGCAACGGTCTTCAAGGATGCTGCAGCTCCCTTCACAATGTGTTCCTCACTGTTTTGGTAAATCACGTGTCTTCTGGGTTCTCCGTGTGTGTCTGTGGGTCTACACTGATACATCTACACTAGAATACCAGTTTCCCTAAACTTTTGGATATCTTTCTCTATGGTATAGCAAGACAGGTCTGGTACTTCAGCTTAATTTAGTGTAGTCCACTGTGCTGTCCATACTTCAGCAACACAACCAAATAAACTGTTAGATCCTTCCTAACTTCTCTAGCTGAAACACTGAATAAAGAAACTTAGTGAACCTGTGTCAATAAACTCAGACTGTTCCATCTTAATGTTCTTTGCAGCACTGTCCTACACCCTTAATAAACATTCCCACACATATTCTCCAGGTTTCTATTTGTACATGTTAGAAAACTCAAGCATTTCTTTCAGAGTGTAGCATACTTCCTCCTAGGTCACATTTTGTACTTTACCTTTTGGGACTTGCTGGGATTTAATTCTAGTTACAGGTGTAGCAGCAAGAATTGGTAGAGAAATGTTTTGAGAATATTCAGCGTTGTCTTTAAAGCTTCTGCCTCAGGTGATGTTCCAGACAATGACTCATGCAAAGGCTCTTTCAATGCAGCTGATTTAAACTCAGATGAGAGTGCAGGGGCTAATGGTTCTGTTGGCAGGAGTGATTCAATGGAATTTAGGGGCTCACTGTCTCCAGCTTCTTGATTATTTGCCTATATGTCCCCATCCCAGGTTTCAGGATCCCAATTCTTACCAATCAGTGCCCTCAATTTAACTTCAGACACCTCTCAAGATTGGCAGGTAAGTTGGCATTGTAATTCAGCCACTCTTACAATAAGACTCTGAATTTGGTTTTTGGCAAAATCAGTTGTGTTCCTGCAAGAGACTTTTTTCAAGACACAAGTGGAAACTTGGAGGTCGTTTACGTGGTGGCTGATCTAACTCTGAAGACCTGAGCTCATCTATTTCTTTCACCAGTTTGTCTATCTAAAGTAGGACAACCAATCAGCCTCCCCATACTTATCATTATAACAAAATTATAGAAAGGTATCATCCGTGTAATGACCTGGAGCCTCATCTTTCTCCATACCTGATCTATTGGAGGTGATGCTGTGCATATTTGAATTGCCACCTCCTGCCGTGAATTAGCAGTGCCCTCTTTACTCCTGGAAGCAGAGTCAACATCATCTTTAAGACTAACCACACCTGAGAATGAATTTAGAAAGGTGATTCTCATGATTCACGTAGCCAGAGGGGCTGGTAAACCGAAGATTGGCAGACTGGAAATGAGGGTTCTTACAGACTTTTTATGACTCATATAACCAAATGGGCTAGAGTCCGAGGTAAGCAGACTGTAGAGCAGGGCTGTAACAAAGAGTGTGAAGATCTAGAACTAGCAAAAACCATGGAGGATGAGTAGGAAGGAACTAGACAGAGATGGGTGGAGAGGTGAAGGCTAAGTGGGTGGTAAGCTGCCATAGGCCCTGCCCCTCTGGGTGCCACTCAGCAGATGCCATCATGGGAGGGGTCATGTATTGGTTTTCAACAGTGAAGTGATCACAACACTATACAACTGCTAAAACACTGAGAATCATGGTTCAGCCAAGTTGATACATAACCATCACACATAACAAAGAAAACCATTTCCAAATGGGATTATCACCACAAGCGAGAGGTCAGGGCTTACAAAATGTAATTTTGGAGGCAGAATTCAATCTGTGACACATTTGTAGATATATACCCACAAGAATTGAAAGCAGCTGCAGTATTATTAACAAGAGCCAGCAGATGAATGGATAAATAAAATGTGGTATGTATCTACAGTGTAGAGAAGCAGTTATGATGCATGTCATAGATGAATCTTCAAAATATTATGCTAAGTAGAAGTAGCCAGGCACAAAAGATCAAATCATGCATGATTCCACTTTTATCTGAATATCAAATACGCCATTGATGCCAGAAGAATGAACAAATCTGTCTTGGAAGATGATGTACAGCTGGAATGTTCCTTAGAATCTGGAATGGCAAGAACTCATCTCATTTACTTTGCATGTGTTTTCAGGAGAGACGACTCCCCAGAGAAGGGCATCATGCTTGGTAAAGTAGATGGTCAGCAAAGATGAGATGAATCTCAGTGAGTTGGATTGACACACTGGCTGCAACAATAAGCTCAAATATAACAAGGGTTGTGAAGATGGACCGGACAGCACGTCATTCTGCTGTACACAGGGTAGCAATGAGTTGAAATGATCTTGACAGCACCTAAAAACAACTACTGTTATGAAATACCTAGAATACACAAATCCATCGACAAAAGACTGTTGGTAGTGGCTAGGACCTGGGCGAAGAGGCAGTGTGGAGTGAAAAATAAGTAACATCAAAGCAAAGTGCAGAGCCCTGGGCCCATTCCCTACAGCCTGCAATTTAGTAAATCTGAACTAAAACCCCCCAAAACCAAACCCATTGTTATTGAATTGATTCTGACTCAAAGTGACCCTATAGAACAGAGTAGAACTGTCTAATAGAGTTGCCAAGGAGCACCTGGTGGATTTGAACTGCTCATGTTTTAGTTAGCAGCCAAAACATTTAACTGCTATGTTGCCAGTATTTCCAAATTAGGAACAGGGCTCCAGAAATCTCATTTAACAAGCACCCAGGTGATTCTGGTGCAGTGAGTGGCAGATCCTGTGGTGCGAAGAAATGCTAAGTTGAACCCAGCAGCATAAAAAAAGAAGAAGAAAAAAAAAAAACAGGCAGCCCACAAAATGAGAGCAAATATCTACAAATCATTTATCTGATAAGAAACTTGTATTTACAATATGTAAAAACCTCCTAGAATAATAATAAAAGTCAAACAATCCAATTAAAAATTAGGCAAGGGACTTGAAAGGTCCTTTCTTCAAAGAAGATATACAAATAGACTTTAGCACAGGAAACTTACACATGTCTATCAGTTTGTTGGGTTATTAGGGCTTTTGTGTTTCTGTGATGATGGAAGCTATGCCACTGATATTCAAACATCAGCAGTCACCCACGGTGGGCAGGTTTGGGCTGAACTTCCTAAGACAGACTTAAGTAGAAGGACCTGGCAGTCTTTTCTGAAAAAAATTAGCCTGTGAAAACCTTATCTATAAGATTGGAACATTGTCTTATACAGTGCAGGAAGATGAGCCCCTTTGATTGGAAGGCATTAGAAAGACAGTTGGGAAATAGATGCCTTGAGCTTCTCAGATATTTGCTCAGCATACAGATTGAATAAGTATGCTGAAAGGATACACACTGATACACACCTATCCTTATTTGAAGCCATCCAGTATCCCTTTGTAAACCCTGGTGGTATAGTGGTTAAGTGCTACATCTCATAATTAAAAGGTCAGTATTTCAAATCCAGCAGGTGCTCCTTGGAAACTACGGGGAAGTTCTACTCTGATCTGTAGGGTCACTGTGAGTCAGAATCAACTCAGTGGGTTTGGTTTTGGTTTTAGTGTCCTTTTGTTCTGTTTGAACAACTTCCTCTCTGTCTTCTGACTGAATTGTTCAGTCCATTTGCATTTGATGTAATCATTGAAATGGATGGATTTATATCTACCATTTTGGTTTGGTTTCCTCATGTCTCATTTCTTTTTTTGTTCTCCTGCTTCTCCTTTATTGCTTTTTTTCCTGTTAAATGAATGCATGTTAATGTGATCTTTAAATTCCTTTAATGAGTTACTAAACTATATTTTCTGGAGGTTTTTTTTTTTTTTTAGTGGTATTCTACAGCTTACAATATACACCTTAACTTACAAGAATTGCTATCAGGTTGATACTGTTGATTCCACTGAGATATAGAAAGTTTACTTCCTTATAACTCCTTTCATGTTTTTTTGTTAAGTTTCATTAAGTATTATTTGTTAAGTTTATTGTTAAGTACACATGTTAAAAACCAAACAATAAAATTTTATGGTTATTATTTTATATAACTGAACACCTTTGAAGGAAACAGAAAGGAAAGAAAAGCATGTCTGTACTAATGTTCTTGTTGGTAGGTGCCGTCAGTTTGGTTCTGACTCACAGCAACCCTGGGCACAACAGAACAAAACACTGCCCAGTCTTAATACCATGTTCAGAATCATTTTTATGCTTAAGCCTGTCATTGCAGCCCCTGTGTCAATCCATCTCATTGAGAGTCTTCCTCTTTTTCACTGACTGTCCACTCTACCAAGCATGATGTCCTTCCCCAGGGTCTGATCTCTCCTGACAACATGCCCAAAGTATGTAAGACACAGTCTCACCATCTTTGCTTCCAAGAAGCACTCTTGTTATACTTCTTCCAGAGCAGACCTGTTTGTGTTTTGGCAGTCCATTGTACCTTCAGTATTCTTCTACAACACCACAATTCAAAGATATCAGTTGTTCTATCTTCCTTGTTCATGGTCCAGCATGAACTGAGTCAGGTGCACCTTAGTCTTCTACATAGCATCTTTACTTTTCAATTCTTTAAAGAGGTCCTTTGCAGAATTTCCCAGTGCAATGCATCTTTTGAATTTTTGATTGCTGCTTCCATGAATGCTGATTGTGGAATGAAGTAAAATGAAACCCTTGACAACCTCAATCCTTTCTCCATTTATCACGATGTTACTTACCAGTCAAGTTGTGAGGATTTTTGTTTTCCTGATGTTAAGGGGCAATCCATACTAAAGGCTGTGGTCTGTGCTCTTTATCAGTGAGTGTTTCAAATTCTCTGCATAACACAGGTTGTTAATGAGTCTTTCTCCAATCCTGATGCCTCATTCTTCTTAACATAGTCCAGCTTCTCAGACTATTTGCTCTGCATACAGATTAAAAAGATATGGTGAAAGGATACAACACTGAGGCATACCTTTCCTGACTTTAAACCATGCAGTGTCCCCTTGTTCTGCTGGTACAACTGCCTCTTGATTCATATACAGATTCTTCATGAGCACACTTAAGCGTCCTGGAATTTCTATTCTCTAAGATGTTAGCCATAATTTGTTGTGATCTACACAGTCAAATGCCTTTGCATAGTCATTGAAACACAGGTAAACATCTTTATGGTATTCTCTGTTTTCAGTCAAGATCCATCTGACGTCAGCAATGATATCCTTGGGTTTCATGTCCTCTTCTGAATCCAGCTTAAATTTCTGGCAGTTTCTTTTCAGTATACTGTTGCTTTTGCTTTTGAATGATCTTTAGCAAATTTTTACTGGTGTGTGATATCAATGATACTGTGCAATAATTTCTGCATTCGATTGGTCACTTTTCTTGGAAATAAGCATAAATATGGATCTCTTCCAGTCAGTTGGCCATATAGCTGTCCTCCAACTTTCTTGGCATAGATGAGTGAGCACTTCCAGTGCTGCATCCATTTGTTGACATTCTTGATATTCCATCAATTCCTGGAGCCTTGTGTTTGGCCACTGCCTTCAATGCAGCTTTGACTTTTTCCTTTGATATCATCGATTTCTGATCATATGTTACATCTTCAAATGGGTGAACATGAACCTGTTCTTTCTTGTATAATGACTGTGTAATCCTTCCATCTTCTTTTGATGCTTCCTGAGTCATTTAATGTTTTCCCTGTAGAATCTTTCACTATTGTAACTTGAGGCTTGGATTTTTTCTTCAGTTCTTTCGGCTTGAGAAATGTAGAACGTGATCTTCTCTTTTGGTTTTCTATTTCCAGCTTTTGCACACGTCATTGTAATACTTTATTTTGTCTTGTCAAGTATCCCTTTGAAATCTTCTGTTTAGGTCTTTTATTTTACCATTCCTTCCTTTTGCTTTAGGTGCTCAACGTTCAAGAGCAAGTTCCAGAGTCTCTTCTTGACATCCAATTTGATCTCTTCCTTATTTCTAGTATTTTTAATGACTTCTTACTTTCTTCATGGGTAATGTCTTTGATGTTGTTCCACAACTTGCCTGATCTTTGGTCATTAGTGTTTAACATACTGAATCTGTTCTTGAGATGTTCTCTAAACCCAGGTGGGATATACTGAAGGTCATACTTTGGCTCTCGTGACCTTGTTCTAATTTTCTTCAGTTTAAATTTGCATATGAGCAACTGATGGTCTGTGCTGCAGTCAGCACCTGTTCTTGTTCTGACTGCTGATACAGAGCTTTTCCATCATGTATTCCCACAGATGTAGTCAATTTGATTCTTGTGTATTCCATCTAGTGAAGTCCATGCATACAGTCACCATTTGTGTAGGTTAAAAAAGGTATCTGTAGTGAAGCAGTCGTTAGTCTTGCTGAATACTTTCATGCGATCTCTGACATCATTTCTATCACCAAAGCCATATTTTCCAACTACCCATCATTCTTTGTTTCCAACTTTTGCATTCCAATCACTAGTAATTATCAATGCATCCTGATTGCATGTTTACCATGCAGAAGCTGGTAAATTCTTCAATTTCTTCATCTTTTAGTGGTTGGTGGGTAAATTTGAGTAAAAGTCATATTAACTGTCAGTCTTTGGAGGCACAAGGATCTTATCCTATCACTGACAGTACTGTACTTCAGACATATCTTAAAATGTTCTTTTTGATGATGAACACAACACCATTCTTCTTCAAGCTTTCGTTCCTGGCATAGTAGATCTTATGATTGTCTGATTTAAAATGGCCAATATAGGCCCATTTCGGCTCACTTATGCCTAGGATGTCAATGTTTACACATTCCATTTCATTTTTTTATTTTTTATTAATTACAAAAAAAGAATAACATTTCTAACATCTGTCAACTAACTCATTTATGATAAACCCACGGCCCCCACCCACCCATATAGGCAACACATTGATTTTCTTCTATGGATAATTCTGTTAAGTCTTTATAACAGGGGTCTCATACAAAATTTATCCTTTTGACACTGATTGATTTCACTCAGCATGATCTCTTCCAAATGAGACCATGTTATGAGATGGTTGTCTAAAACTGTCGTTTTTTATCATAGCATAGTGTTCCATTGAGTATATGTACCATAGTTTGCTTATCCATTCATCTGTTGATGGACATCGGAGTTGATTCCAATTTTTTGCTGTTGTGGACTGTGCTGCAACAAACATTCGTGTACATGTGTCTGTTCATGTGACAACCTTTGTATCTGAAGGATAAATTCCAATCAGTGGAATTACAGGATCAAATGGTATATCTATCTCCAGCTTTTTAAGGAAGTGCCAGACTGTTTTCCAAAGAGGTTTTACCATTCTGCAATCCTACCAGCAGTGTAGGAGAGTTCCAATTTCTCCACAGCCTCTCCAGCATTTGTTGTTTTGTGTTTTTTGGACCACGGCCAACCTTGTTGGGGTGAGATGATGTCTCACTGTAGTTTTGATTTGAATTTCTTTAATTGCTCATGATCGTGAGCAATTCTGCATGTGACTTTCAGCTGCCAGGATATCCTCTTTAGAGAAACGTCTGTCCATCTCCTCTGCCATCGCTTAATTATTTATCCTTTTCTTGTTGATATTTTGTAATATCTTATAGATTATGGAGATCAGATGTCAGTCTGACGTAGAGTTGCCAAATATTTTCTCCCATTCTGTAGGTGGTCTTTTAATTCTTTAGATGAAGTCTTTGGATGAGCAAACGTGATTCTTAGTAGTTCCAATTTATCTATTTTCTCATCAGTGGATTGTGCTTTGTTTGACAGATTTTGAAGTTTGTCTACACTGTGTATTAAAAAGTCCATTGTTGATCCTATTTTATCTTGGATGAGCTTTATCATTTCGGATTTTATATTTAGGTCTTTTATCCAATTTGAGTCGGTTTTTGTATAAAGTGTGAGATACGGGTCTTGTTTCAGTTTTTTGCGGATGGATATCCAATTTTGCCAGCACCATTTGTTCTTACCCCGGTGCTTGAGACCGTTTTTACCCCAGTTTAAAATCTTGGGGCCTTTGTCAAATATCAACTGTTCATAGGAGGATGGTGGCATCTCTGGGGTCTCCACTCTGTTCCTTTGGTCTGTTGTTTCAGTGTTGGTTTCATCTTTGTTGTGACTCCTGTATTGCATTTCTTATTTTGATACAATGCAGTTAATTTGCTTTATGCTACACGTAGTATCCCCCTTAACATACTAAGATTAAACCCAATTTTAACTACTGCATAACTCTGAAATTTCCTCTTCATCTAAAACAACTATAACTACTGTAGTGTATCTGTCTTTTAATGTGACAGTATTATAGTTGTCATGATATGATCACACATTCCCTCATTATAATACTGTAGCTCTGATTCAGTTTTGTGGTTTCTCTAACTGATTAGAATTTTGGATGATTTGTCCTGAATTGTCACCTTAAATATACATTTCATGGTTCTGTTTTTCTAATGGAAGAGCTTTTAATAGCTCAGGTAATTTTGGTTTAGTTTTTATGAAGTCTCTAAATTTCTCTTTATTTTCAAAAGTCTTAATTTCACCACTATATTTGATAGACAATTTTGCAGAATAAATAATTCTTGGATGAAAGTTTTTCTCATTCAGGGCTTTGAATGAGTCTGCCCACTGTTTTCTAGCCAGCATTGTTTCTGCTGAAAAGTCAGACAAAAGCCTACAGGGTTTCCCTCAGAGTGTTAGCTTTGCTTTGAGCCTTGCAGCCTTCAGAAGCATCAGTTTATGTTTTAACTTAGTAAGCTTAATTATAATATGTCTTGGCATCTTTCTTTTTGGGTCTAGCTTTTGTGGTGTTCAATAAACATCTTGGATACCTATGTTCTCTTTGCTCATAATCTCAGGAAAGTTTTCTGTCAGCATCTCTATAGCAATACTCTATATTATCATTAATCCCCCCTTGTTAAGGAACTCCAATGAAACATAAATTATTCCTCTTAATGGACCATTAAAAGATCGCAGAGTAGACACACGACTTCTCATTTCCCTCTGTGAACTAAGGCCTCAGTGATATTTGTATGAAGCATTGAACATTTGGGGAGCCCTAGGACCTAGCATATTTGACTAAGCACCAGTATCAGACTAATCTCCTCTCAAAAATGAGCCAGCAGCCATCTGACCTCCACCTCTGCTGTTTCACAGTATGGTAGAATTCCAGCTTCTGCAAACAGCCATTAACATACTTTCATTATCAGCTGGCAGGTGGAGTCTGCTGCTCCTCATTGCCTATTCAGGCCAGCACATTGGGCAGCTCCTAGTTCAACACCTCGACAGCTCCCTGCATAGAAGTGAAGTTTAAGTTTAAGGCTGAGAGGTCTATGGATTTGCCTGGAGATTGGTCTGTTGAGAGGCCCTGCAGCTTTTCCTCCTACCCTTCTCTGGCCACATTGTGGGGTTGGCTAGACGGCCCCCAGTTTCTCCATAACTAGGGCAGGCTCTTTGCCAACAAATAAGCAGAGTCTTCTACCCCACAGAGTCCACCTAGGAAAAATCACTAGAGGATTAGAGACAGCTGGCTTGGCTGGTGACCAACAAATCTCTTAAATCCAATACCAGAGAAATCAAACAGTGCCTAGATGGCATGCAGGCAGCAGACTATAATTAATCATTTAAAGCAGCAGCCTTCAAATGCTCCAGAAAATACCCAAGATAAAGATTTTAAAAAATTCCCAGATGAAGAAGCCTTTCTGAATCTATTGGAGGTAAAGTACAAAAGATTTATATATAGAACCCTCCTAGAGATTAAACAAAATGCAGCAGAACAAAATGAACAATTTAGTAAGCTATTTGAACTGATGGAACATCAATGATCTGAAATACATCGTATCAATAACAAAATTACAGAGTTCGATAATTCAATCCAAAGCCAAAAGAGTAGGACTGAACGGTCAGACGTTAGAGTCAGTGACCTTGAAGACAGAGCAATGGACACCAGCATTTATGAGGTGAAATCAGAGAAAAGAAATAAGAATTAAGACACATGTGGGACTCCATTGAAGGCCATTTCTCAGGAGAGCAAAGAAGAGGACGGAGATGAAGGTCACAAGAGCTGAGGTGACTCTGTGCCTATTTTGAAAGAGGCCAGTGCAGAAGCCAGAGTAGCTGGTGCAGTAAAAAAACACTTTCAGATTATTTAGAGTATCATCATGGCATTAGTTATGTGAAGCTCTCAATTATCCATTTTGAAAAGGAGGAAACATGTTGCAAGGTATTAGGGTTACAAGATGTTTCCTAAAATCATCATTGTTCTTTATCACTGTGTAGTGTTCCATTGTGTATATATACCATGGTTAGTTTATCCATTCATCTGTTGATGGCCACCTACATTGGTTCCATCTTTTCACTATCGTGGGCAGTGATGCAATAAACATTCATTCCCACTATTTCTAAAGACCAACAGAAGCTGTTTGTCTTCAGTTAGCAATGTCAACAATACAACCTCAAGGGTCTACCAGCTTTTCAGCCCTGTGCCATAATTTAACACACCGGGAACTTGATCTCCTTTGCATTCCAAAAGACATCACAGTAGTCCACTACAGTGATGACATTATGCTGATTGGACCTATTAAAGAAGAAGTCTATACCTATTCATGAGATATTTTCATTCTACAGGATGGAAAATTACCCTAATAAGAACTTGGGCACTTTCCACCTCAGTGAAATTTCTAGGAGACCAGTGTTGTGGAGCGTGTGGAGACATTCCTTCTAAAAGTGAAGGATAAGTTGTTGAATCTGGCCCATCGTATAACTAAAAAGAAGGCACAATGGCTGACTGGCCTCTTTGGATTTTGGATGCAACATATCCTTCATTAGGATACACTACTGTAACCCAATTACCAAGTGACTTGGAACACTGCTAGTTTTGAGTGGGGCTAAGACAAGGAGAAGGTGCTGACAAGATTCAGACTGCCATGCAAGCTGCTCTGTGACTTGGGCCATATAATCTGATTCAGTGGTGCTCCTAAAGCATCAGTGTCAGATAGAAATGCTGCATTGTGACTTTGCCAGGCCCTTTTGGTGACTCACAATGCAGACCCTAAGATTTTGGAGAAAAGCCCTGCCATTCTCTGCAAATAATTATTTTCCTTTTGAGAAATGGCCTGCAAAAATGAAGACTATGTTTCTTCCTTGTATGCCAAGCCAAGCCAAGTGCCATCGAGTCAGATCTGCGTGCATCAAATATTTTTGTTTTCTTTACAAAATATAAGATGTAACCAGAACGAGTGCATTTTCAATTGAATGCTTGTTATATGATGTTATGTGCAAGTATTACTTTATAATTTTCTTTATTTAGAAATTACATATGTTTTAAGGAGATGTGTACAGGTGTCAGGTTGACAAGAGGTGGACTGTTGTGTGTCAACTTGGCTAGGCCATGATTTTCATTGGTTTGGCAGATATAAATGGTGTTGCAGTTATGTAATGAGGTCATCAACTCCATGATAAGATCTGCTGTGAGCAGTTGATCAGGTGAAACAGAGTTTCCTTGTGGATGTGGCATGCAACAAGTATATAAATGGATGTTCTGGCAAGACTGTCTCTCTGGATCCTGCATTTGGCCAATCATTATTAGACCTCCAGTTCTTGGAACTTGAGCTAGCAGCTTACCTGCTGATCTTAGGATTCATCAGCATCTACAGGCTGTGAGCCAGTGGCCTGCCATCTGACCCGCTATTGTTTTGTTCATCAGCCCCTGCAGCTATGCAAATCAGAAGTCTCCATGCTAATACCTGACCCATGAATTTGGGACTTTCCTGCCTCTGCAATCACTTCAGCTATTTCTCTGAGATAAATTTCTTCTTCTCTTCACATGTATGTATATATATACATATATATAATGAGTATATATATATATATATATATATATATACTCATTAAATTTGCTTCTCTCGGTACAGCCTTGAGACGCTTAGAAATACATTCTCTCAGTGTTTGTATTGAGGACTATTTTTATTTTGTCTTTATTTTTTCTTTTTTAAGTTAATTTTTCTATATATAAAATTCTTTTTCTTTCAGCACTTTGAATATGACATCCTGCTGCCTTCTGTTCTCCATTATTTTTAATGAGAAGTCAGGTACTAATTTGAGTTAGGTTCTCCTGTGTGCAATGAGCCTTTTTTCCCTTGTTCGTCTCAAACATTTCTCTTTACCATTAGCATTTGTCTTTTTTACTATGAAATATCTGGATGTGGGTCTGTCTCCTTGCATTTACCTTTCTTGGAGTTTGATTAGATTCCTGGATATGTAGGTTAATGTTTTTCCAGTGAAACTGGGACATTTTCAGGCATTTCTTCAATATTTGTCTGCTCCTTTCTCTCCTCTCCTTTGGTACCCTCACTACATGTGTGCTGGTTTGCTTAATGGTGCCCCACAATACTCTGAGGCTGTGTTAGTTTTTCTTCATTCTTTTTTCTGTTCATCTATATCCAAATTCTCTGGTTTTTTCCATTTGTGAGTTCAAACCTACTATTGAGTGTCTCTAGTAAATTTTTCATTTCAGTTGTGGTACTTTTCAGTTTCACAATATACATTTGTTTTGTTTTCATAATACCTTTTTATTTACATTTTCTGTTTGATGAAGCATTGCTATCACACCCTCCTTTACTCACTTAAGCATGATTTCCTTTTGTTCTTTGAAAGTTTTTACAATAGAAGCTTAAAAAAAAATTTGTCTACTAAAACCAACATCAGGGCACCTCAAAGGAAGTTTCTACTGCCTGCTTTATTTTCTGTGTATGTGCTGCTCCTTCCTGTTTCTTTTTATTTTTGTTGTTGAAAACTGTATATTTTAGATAATCCTTGTTTATTTGTGTAGTGATTTGGCAGTGCTCATTCAATGAAGTCAGTTTCCTTTGTAGTGTGTAGTCTTTGCTGCTGGTTCTGAATAATCGTAGCTTTGAACATGTACACCATCTCGGTGAATGCCTGGGGTGACTTTGGTTTTAGTGAGGCTCTCTTTGACTACACCCTTCCCTTTTATTCCCAGTAAATCTCTGGCTGTTCTGCCTACATTGGCATCATGCACAGCTGTTAATCTCTACTGCTTAATATCTAGTTGTTCTATTGCTTAAAATAACAACTTGGGGCATAAATTACTCCACAAAGTGATTTAACAAGTAAGATCCCTTTACAGGGACAGTCCTTGAGGCTTTATCAGACACCAGAAAGGCTCTTCTTCATTTGTTCTTTCCTGGTTCTTTCTGTAAAATTTGTAACTTGTCTACCACTTTGCTTGTTACTGGTAGTATCCTATAATTAAATTCTTATTTGGTCACTACCAAATTCTGCAGTTTTTTTCACAGCACCACTAGGCATGAATTTCCCCACACTCTTTCAAATAAAATCAGTTTTTTTTTTTTTTTTTTTTTTCATGGAGAGCTACATAGCCGCCTATTTTCAAAGTCTGTCTTTATTCCTGGGCAGAATCTCTATGCCAATGCATCAGAGGTTGAAGTGGATGCAGCAGCCTGGTTCTCCTGGAGTTAAGCCCTGTTTTGTGAGTGGGTGTTGGATAGAGATGGCAGAACCCTAGTCTTCTTGGTTTTACCCTCCTGGCATGGAATCTGGGTCCTATAAGCAAGACATGGCAAGGGCAAACAGGGCTCATCATTCTTGTCCTGCTGCGACTGGAACAGAGCTTCTACTCTTCAAATGGGGCTGGGTATGGTAAGAAAGACCCAGTTCTATTGACTGAACCTGCCTGGAATAGAGCTTCTGCTGTGTAAACTTGGGGGAAGTAGAGATGTCAGAGACCTGCTCCTCTCTGGAAGACTCTATAGCTTTAGACTAGCTGGTGGTAGTAGTGATGAATTGTGGCTCAAATACAGCATATTTCTGTTGCTCTTACAAGGTTTGGTAAGTTTTCTTAAATAAATATTCCTCTGTGCTATGCCTTTAGGACAATTTCCAGCCTCTTTAATGTTTTTTGTTTTAAAAATAGTTTTCACCACTTAAGTGACTGTTTATCTGGGGAGAGATTCTGAGCTCCTCACACTACCACTGAGAGGTCTTTATTTCTTTTTTTCTCTGCTTGAGTAGTTCAGGTCTTCAAGAAATTTGTTTGTTTCATATAATTTGTTAAAGTTACTGCTATTAAAGTTGTTCAGTATATTCTAATATGTCTTAGTGTTCTAGTGCTGCTATAACAGAAATATCACAAGTGGATGACTTTAACAGAGGGAATTAATTTTCTCATAGAAAAGTACACTGCAAGTCCAAATTCAGGGTTGTCAGCTCCAAGGGAAGGCTTTCTCTGTAGGCTATGGAGGAAGGTCCTAGTGGTCAGTCTTCCCCTGGACTGGGAGCTTCTGTGGTGCAGGGACTCTCAGTTCAAAGGACACACTCCAAGTGCTTCTCTCCTGGTATTAAGAGGTCCTCAACTCTCTGCTTGCTTCCCTTGCCTTAATCTCCCAAGAGATTACCACAAGCCACAATACAAGCTTGTAGATTGGTCCCCCATCACTAACACAACTGTTGTCCATCATTATCATGGAGCCCCCCAAAATTGTGTGTATCAGCTTGGCTGGGCTATGATTCCTAATATTGTGCAGTTTTCCTATATGCTGTAAATCCTGCCTCTACTGAGTCAGAATTGACTTGACTGCAGTGAATTTGTTTTTTTTTTTTTTTAAATGATTTTAGGGAGAGATGGGCAGTAGTTATGCTAGTGAGGCAGGATTCAATCTGTAAGATTATATTGTGCCAGCTGCATACAGGTGGGCATGTAAATTTATATGTGAATGTACATTTTCACTCAGTTATGTTAAATAAAAAAAAAATTATATTGTGCCTTGAAGCAATCTCTTGGGATATGAAGGAAAGAGAAGCAAGCAGAGAGTTGGAGACCTCTACCATCAGAAAAGAAGCAGTGCTAGGAGCAGAGCATGTCCTTTGGACATGGGGACCCTGAGCTTTAGAAGCTCCCGTGCCAGGGCAAGTCTGATAACAAGGACATTCCTCCTTTCCTCCAGAGCCAACAGAGGAAGACTTCCCTTGGAGCTGATGCCCTGAATTTGGACTTTCATCCTACTTTTCTGTGAGAAAATAAGTTTACCTTTGTTAAAGCCATCTTCTTGTGGTATTTCTGTTATAGCAGCACTGGATAAATAAGATACTCATTAACATCAAAGAGGTAGTATTTACAGTATATGGGGAAAAAAGCACACAGTATCAGGAATCATGGGCCAGCCAAACTGACATACATTTTTATGGGGATACCACTCAGTCCATGACACCATCTCATCTTTTCAATGTCTAAAAGATCTATGGTGTTGTCACCTCTCTCATTTCTAATAGTAGTTTGAGTCTTTTCTTTTATACTAGTCAGTCTAGCTTGAGATTTATCTATTTTATTGGTCTTCTCAAATCATCTGCTTTTGATTTCCTTTATTATTTTTTTTCTAGTTCTTTGATTTTTTTTTCTTTTTTTAAATTTATCCCTCTTTGGGGTTATTTTATTCGTTTTTCTCTAGCTTTTTAAGTCTGGATATTTATTTGAGACTTTTCTTCTTTACTATTTAATACTGTAAAATTTCCACTAAGTACACAACTTTGCTACATCCCAAAAAATTTGTTACACTTTTATTTGCATTAAGTTAAAAATATTTTTAAATTTGCCTGTGATTTATTTTTTGACTTGTGGGCTGTTTAAAAGTATGTTGTTTAGTTTCCAAATATATGGGGATTTGCCAGGTAACTGTCTGATATTACTTTCTTTGAAAAAAAAATTACTGTGCTTTAAATGAAAGTTTACAGAGCAAATGAATTCCTCATTAAAAACAACAGACACAAATTATTTTGTGAGATTTGTTGCAACCCTTGCAGTATGTCAGCCTCCTCCTTTTCACCCTGGGTTCCTTGTTTTCACTCATCCGGTTTTCCTGCTCTTTTCGGCCTCTTTGCTGTTACTTTTAGGTGAGTGTTGCTCATTTGTTCTCATACACTTGAGTGATCTAAGTATATTCCTCACGCATGTTATAGGTGATTTTATAGGACTGTCTAGTCTTTGGCTGAAAGTTGAACTTCAGGAGTGGCTTTAGTTCTGAGTTAGAAGGCTGTCCAGGGACCAAAGTCTTGAGTGTTCCCCTAGTCTCTGTCAAAATATTAAGTCTGATGTTTTTTTAAATTTGAATTTTGCTCTATGTTTTTCTCCCACTCTGTCTGGGATCCTCTATTGTAATCTCTGTCAGAGCAGTCAGTGGTAATAGACACCATGTAATTCTTCTGGACTCAGGCTGGTAGGGATGTGTTATTACAGTCTAATTTGATTCTCTCTGATTAGGAACCATACTTTATATGATTTGAATCTTTTCCATTTAATGAGACTTTGTGATTCATCATATGGTCTATTTTTGTAAATGTTTCAGCAGTACTTGGAAAGTACGCATTATCTGCTAGAGGTGGTTGACAGAGTTCTTCAAGTCTTCTACTCTTACAGAATTTTTTCTGTCAATTATTGTGGGAAAGGTGTTGAAGTCTCTGATTATGATATTGACTTTGCCTATTCTTTGCATCTATCATTTGAAAATGTATTTTGAAGCTCTACTATTCATTGCATATGTATTTAGTATTGTCCTCTTTTTCTATACAATCCAATTATCTCTACCTTTAATTGGTGTGTTTAGACCCTTTACATTTAATGTAACTATTTGTATGATTAGATTTAAACTATCATTTGCCATTTATTACATCTTTTCGTTGTGCTTTCCTTTTTTGTTTTTTTTTTTTCCTGTCTTCTTTTGACACTTCTTTGTCCCTTCAATAGCTCAGATGACAGAGTGGAGGACTGTAGTTAATTACACAGCAAAAGGCATCCTTAGGTTGCTGTTCCAATTCTGGCTAGAAAGAGACATTTTGGAAACCCAGGTAGCATAGTGGTTAACAGCTACAGTGGTTAACCAAAAAGCTGGCAGTTTGAATCCATCAGACACTGCCTGGAAACCCTGTGAGACCCTACTCTGTCCTGTCGGGTTGTTATGAGCCAGAATTGACTTGACAGCAATGAGTGTAGTTTTGGGTATTTTATTTCCTCACCTTTTCGATTGAATATATATTGGGATTCCAGTTTATATCCTTTATTTGCTTATTATCTGTCTTTTTTTGCTTCATTTATTTAGAAATTGCATTTGGATTTATTGTGTGCATCTTTAACTCTTTACACTCCACTTTCTGATGATGTTACTCTTCAAATATAGTAGAGGATTGTTTTAGTCAGCTAGTGCTGCTGTAACAGAAATACCACAGAGTGGATGGCTTTAACAAAGGCAAGTTTATTCTTACACAGTCTGATAGGCTACAAGTCCAAATTCAAGAGGTCTGCTCCAGGGCAAGGCTTTCTGCCTTGTTGGCTCTGGAAGAAAGTCTGGTATTGCATCAGTCTTTTTCCAGGGAGCATCTTGGCATAGGAACCTCAGGTCTGGAGGGCGTGCCCTTCTCCTGGTGCTGCTTGCTTGATGGGGTGAAGTTCCCAGTTCTCTGCTTGCTTCCTGTTCCTTTTATCTCTTGCAGAAGGAAAGGATTAAGGGTGATGCAAGCCATACTCCAGGGAAACTCCCTTTACAGTAGAGCAGGGAGGTGATCCTATGAAGGGATTTACAGTCCCACCCTAATCCTTTAACATACAGCACAGGAAAATCACAAAACGGAGGAAAATCACAAAATACTGGAAATCATGGCCCAGTCACATGGCTACATATATTTTTGGGGGGACACAATTCAATCCATGACAAAGATCATTACAATAGTATACTTGATTGTTTCCTTTCCTAAATTTTGTGCTATTGTCCTACATTTTATTTATATGTATGTTAGAAACAACATCTATTGTGTCTGAGTTGAGTCTGACTCATAGCAACCTTGTAGGACAGAGTAGAAGTGTTTTATGCAGTTTCTAAGGCTGTCATCTTTATGGAAGTAGACTACAACATCTCTCTCCTACAAGTGGCTGCTGGGCTCAAATAACTAACCTTTCAGTCAGCAGCCAGTGCTTAACTACTGCACCACGAGGGCTGCTTTCTATGTATATGAAAACCCCAAACCAAAGCTGTTGTCACTGAGTCCATTCTTATTCATACCAGTCCTATAGAACAGAGTAGAATTGCCCCATATGCTGACCTTCAGATTGCTGACCTTTTGATTAGTAGTCCAGCTCTTGTGTGTTGTTGTTGTTGAATATCTTACTGTGCTTTAAGTCAAAATTCACAGTCTAAGTCAGTTTGCCATAGAAAACCCTGTACATAAAATGTCAACTCCTCCCCTCACCCTGTAACAGCATACTTCTCCTTTCCTTTCTGGTACTTCCTATATCCATTCAACCAACTCCTATCACCCTCCACCCTCTCATCTTGCCTCTGGACAGGAGCTGCTTGGACAGCCTCATATATATATTTAAGCCAAGAAGGGCATTCTTTGCAATCATCACTCTGTGTATTGTAGTCCAGCCCAATCTTTGTTTGAAGAATCAGCTTCAGTACTGGTCTCAGCTCTGGGCTCAAAGAGAGTCTGGGAGCCACGTCCTCAGGGGACTCTCCAATCTGTCAGACCATCATGTTTAGTCTTTGAATAGAGTTCTAGTTCTATATATCCATTTTTCTTCTGCTATTCAGGAACTTTACATTGTGTTCTCTGTCAAGGCAGTTGTTGGTGGTGGCTTGACACCATCTGGTTCTTCTGGTTTCATGGTGATGTAGTCTCTGGAATATGTGGCCCCTTCTGTCTTCTGGGAACTTATTTTTGTCATGTCTTTGATGTCCTTTATTCATCTCAGCTCCAAGTGGGTAGAGGCCAATTGATGCTACTTAGATAGTGCTTGAAAAGTAAAAATGTGACCTTGAAGACTAAAGTGCACCTGACCGAAGCAATGGTATTTTCAGTTGCATCATGTGCATGTGAAGGCTGGACAGTGAGTAAAGACGACAGATGAGGAATTGATGCCTTTGAGCTGTAGTGCTGGAGAACAGTGAATATACCATGGACAGCCAAAAGAGTAAACAGATTTGTTCTGGAAGAAGCACAACCAGAGTACTCAGAAGCAAGGATGGCAAGACTGCATCTTACATACTTTGGACATGTCACAGGGATCCCTGGTGAAGGATATTATGCTTGATGAAGTAGAGGGTCAGCAAAAAGAAGAAAGATCTTCAACAAGATGGACTGACACAGTGGCTGCCACTAAGGGCTTAAGCATAAAAACGATTGTTGGACACGGTGTAGCACCAGTGTTTTGTTCTGTAGAGTTGGAATTGACTCAATGGAACCTAACAACATAACAAAAGATAGTCACTTGCTAGCTTTTAAGACCCCAGATGCCACTCACCAAAGTGGGATCAGAACATTTTCTTAAAAAAAACCTTAGTTATGCCACTAAACTTAGATGTCTACTAAAATCATGGTCTCCAGGCCCCTGCCCCTGCTACTCTGTCCTTCAAAATGTTGGGTTGTACTTAGGAAGCCACCCAGCCTTTAGTATAGTCCAGCTGTGCTAACCTCCCTTCTACTGCATGCTGTCACTCTTTTCACCTAACACAATTCCTATCTGATATACGATCTACAAACACCCCTCTCCTTCCCTCCCACCCTGTAACCATCAAAGATTATTTTCATCAGTTTAAACATTTTCTCAAAAACTTATAATAGTGTCATGCAGTAGTTCTCCTTTTCTAGATGACTGACTTCACTCACCATCATGTCTCCCAGATGACTGCGTGTCACAAGATGTTTCCTCAGACCACCACTGTTCTTTATCATTGCAGAGTCATGGCAGTTAGGTTTGCAAACTCATCCTAGTAAAATGCTACATATCTCATTGCTGACTAGTACCACAGTCACCTTCAAAGTGCTTCCCTTGGTAAGCTAGGCACCGATGCCAGCAGCTAGTCTACTCTTCAAATCAACTTGGGAAATCTTTTTCTGGAATGGCCATCAGAGTTGTCATCATATTACTCTTAATGCTCTGAGTGTCATCAAACTGTGTTCCTTTCAATATTTCCTTTGTCTCTGGGTAAAGAAAAAAGCCATTGGGAGGTAAATCAGGTGAGTAGGGAGGTTGTTCTAATACAATTATTTGTTTACTGGCTAAAAGCTCACCCACAGATGGCTACATAATTGAGTTTGCAAGCTTGCCACCATGCCACCTGGCACAATGACCCTTTCAGAAAGAGTTCCAAAATTATAAAGGAATGCATTGAAAAGGGGGAAAAAAACCCAAAAACTAATTCCACAGCTTGAACAGGTGGAAAGAAAGCAGCAAAAGAACTCCTCAGGCACCAGAAGAAAGCAAATAATAAAAATTTGAGCAGAACTAAATGGAGAATGGAAAAATGACTGAAAGAGTTAACAAGACCAAAAGCTGATTTTTTTAAAAAAGATCAACAAAACTGATAAACAATTGACCAAACTGAAGATGAAGAAAAACAGATGAAGAAGCAGATAACTAAAATATGAAACGAACTGGGGGATATCACAACTGACCTACATGAAATTGAAAGAATCTTAACAGAATGCTATGAAGAAATTGTACTCTAATAAATTTGAAAACCTAGAGGAAAGGGAAGACTTTCTAGAATCACACCACCCATAAAAACTAGCACAAACAGAACTAGGACAACTAAATTATCACAAAAGAAGAGGTTGAAAAGTTAATTTAAAAACTGCTGACTAAAAACAGCCATGGCCTGGAGGCCTCACTGAACAATTCTACTAAGTGTTTAGAGAACAGTTAATACTACTATTACTAAGGTATTCTAGACCATGAAAAGATGGAATACCCCCAAATTCATTGCATGCAGACAGTAATCCTGATACCCAAGGCAGACAAAGACAGTACAAAAAAAGAAAATTGCAGACCAATAGCTCTCATGAATTTAGATGCAACAATCCTCAACAAAATTCTAGCCAACAGAATTCAACAACATATATATATGTATAAAAAAATTTCACCATGACCAAGTGGGATTCATACTAGGTATGGCAGGATGTTTCAACATTAGAAGAACAATTAATGCAGTCAACCACATAAATAAAACAAGTGACAAGAGCCACTTGATTCTTATCAACTGGTACAGAAAAGGCACTTGAAAAATTACAACACCCATTCATGTTACACATTCTCAGCAAAATACTAGTAGAAGAGAAATTTCTCAACATAAGGGACACCTATGCAAAGCCAACAGCTAACACCATCCTAAATGGAGACAGTCTGAAAGCATTCTCTTTGAGAACAGGAACTAGACAAGATTACCTTTGTTACCACTCTTACTCAACATTGTCTGGGAGGTCCTAGCCAGAGCAATCAAGTGAGATAAAGAAATAAAGGGCATCAAAATTGGTACATAAGAAGTCAAAGTATCTCCATTTGCAGATGGTATGATCTTACACACAGAAAACCCTAAAGAATACACACACACATGCACACACAAACTACTGGAACTAAGAGTTCGGTAAAGTATCAAAGTGTCAAGATAAACATACATACATCAGTTGGATTTCTCTATACCAAAAGACAATCAAAGAAGAAATTACCAAAGCAATACCATTTACAATAGCCTTTTAGAAGATAAAATATTTAAGAATAAATCTATCCAGAGACATAAAAGTCCTATAAGCCAAGCCAAGTGCCGTTGAGTCATATACGAAGAAAATTACAAGACACTACTGGAAGTAACCAAAAGAGACATTAGAAGAGAAACCCACCTTATTCATAGATAGGCAGACTTAACATTGTGAAAATGTCTATTCTACCCAAAGAGATCTACAGGTACAATGCAATCCCAATACAAATTCCAAGCCATTTTTTAAAAGAGATGGAAAAACAAATCACCAACTTCATATGGAAGGAGAAGAAGCCACAGATAAATAAAGCATTACTAAACAAGACAAAGTGGGAGGGCTCACACCACCTGACTTCAGAACATATTACACTGCCATAGTAGTCAAAACTGCCTAGTACTGGTACAAAAACAGATAGATAGACCAATGGAATGGAACAGAGAATCCACATAAAACATGATTCACCTGTGAGAAGCTAATATTTGACAAAAGCCCAAAGAAAAGACAGTCTCTCTAATGAATGGTGTTGGCATAACTGGATATTCATCTGCAAAAAATTGTAACAAGACCTATATCTCACACCATGGAGCAAAGACCTAAATGTAAAATCTATAACAAGAAAGATCAAGGAAGAAAAAATAGGGACAATACTGGAAGCACTAATACATGGTATAATAGACTACAAAATATTACTAAGAATGCACAAACACCAGAAAACAAAATAGATAGCTGGGAAATCCTAAAAGTCAAACAGATGCTCAATGAAAGACTTCACCAAAAGGGTAAAAAGTCTACTTATAAGATGGGGAGGAAAAATGACAAATCTGATCAGCATCTAATCCCTGTAATCTACATGGCACTGCAAAACTTCTGTAAGAAAAAGACAACACAATTAAAAAATGGGCAAAGGATATGACAGGCACATCACCAAAGAAGACATCCAGATGGCTAATGAGTACATGAGGAAATGCTCATTATCACTGGCCATCAGAGAAATCTAAATCATCTCCCAGTTTGCACCTATTACCTCATGAGGAGTTCCTTATGACCAGCTGACTGGGGAAGAGAAAACTCATGCCTGGTTTACAGATGGTTCTGCGTGACACGCTGGCGCCACTTGGAAGTGAACAGCAGCAGCACTACAGCCCGTTTCTGGCATCTCCATAAAGAACAGTAGTGAAGGCAAATCCTCCCAATGAGCAGAACTTTGAGCTGTGTATCCAGTTGTTCACTTTGCTTGGAAGGAGAAATGGTTAGATGATGCAGCTGTGTACTGACTCATAGGCTGTAGCCAACAGCTTGGCTGGTTGGTGAGGGCCTTGGAAGGAACACGATTGGAAAATTGGATACAAGGATTTATGGAGAAGAAGATGTGGATAGACCTCTCTGAATGGACCAAAGAAGTGAAGATATTTGTGTCTCATGTGAATGCTCACCAAGGAGTGACCTCAGCAGAGGATGAGTTTAACAATCAAATGGATAAGATGACACATTCTGTGGGAACCAGTCATCCTCTCTCTCTGGCTACTTCTGTAATTGCTTGGTGGGCTCAGGAACAAAGTGGCCATGGTAGCAGGGATGGTGGTTATTCACGGGTCCAGCAACATGGACTCCAAGGCTGACTTGGCTACAGCCACTGCTGAGTGCCTAATCTGCCAGCAGCAGAGACCAACACTAAGTCCTCAATATGGCAATATTCCTCAAGGTGATCAACTGGCAACCTGGTGTCAAGTTGATTACATTGGAGCACTTTCATCATGAGTATGTCTGGAATGCAGGAGATCACTTAGGACACCTTGCAGTACTATCATGTCCTGTGATTGAAGTCAATGGAAAACTACAGCAACCCTATTCCAAAATGAGTGCTAATAGCCCAGGCTTTTCTGGATTGAAGGTTTGGGTTACCTCACCAGACAAGTGACCACAACCAGCTGAGGTGCCTGCTGACAGCAAAAGGAATACGGAATGAATTGTGGAAGAAGGTAGTTCTAAATAACAGTTATGGCTATGTAACCAGTTGTAGAAATGAAGACTGTAATTGTTATATTTCTGCTTTGTATGTGTATCAGATATTTTTGTTTACTTATAGAACATAGATGTAAAAGGGTTAATGCATTTTCAGTAGTATGTGTCTTAGCTATGTCATGTAAGACATGTATAACTTTGTAATTGTATTCTTTCAGAGACTCTGGATGGTAAGGGGAGATGTGTACAGATGCCAAGTTGACAAGAGGTGGACTGTGGTGATTAAGGCTGTGTCAACTTGGCAACTCCATGTTTGGCTGTTGTATCAAGTGGCAGGGGCAGGGCCTGTGGTGGCTTCCAGCCCTTCAGCTCTCATCTCTCCACCTTCCACCGCCTACTTCCTGTCTGTTCATGCTGCCAGCAGCTCCTGCTCTCTTCTTGCATCTGGCTCCCAGACCTGAACCAGCAGCTACTGGATTCATCAACCCTTAGAGCTGGCAAGTGAGAATCTTTTTCCCTGTACTGTCGATCCTGGGTTCACCAGCCTGTGCCACTCAGTGAGTCACCAGAGACCTCACAGGCTCACCCACTAGCTTGGGATCTGCTGACTTACACAGCTGGTGATCTGGAACTCTGGTCTCTGACCTGCCAACCTGAGGTCAGCTCCCATGTGAGGCTTGTGCCAGGACCTGAGACACTCAGCTCCTACAATTGTGCGAGCTGTTTCCTTTATATATATCTTTCCTTGTACATATGACTGTTACTAGTTTTGCTTCCCTACAAAATGCAGCCTAATACACCTACTGTTATTGTGAAGCTCTCTATTTCTGTTTTCAGTGCAGTTAGTGTTTTTTATGTATTTTGGAGCCTTGTTATTGGGTGTGTAGATATTTAATATGGTTATGTCCTGCTGGAGTACTGATACTTTAATCATCATATAATGCCCTTCTTTACCTATTGTAGATTTCACTGTAAAGTCTATTTTATCAGAAATTAATATTGCCACTCCTGCTCTTTTTTGAATGTTGTTAGCTTGATACATTTTTCCATCCTTTGAGTTTAGTTTTGTGTCATTGAGTCCAAGTTGCATCTCCTGTAGGCAGTGTATAGATAGGTTGTATTTTTTAAGTCCAATCTGCTACTCTCCATATCTTTATTGGTGCATTTAATCCATTTACATTCAGCAGGATTTTAGTGCTGTCTCCTCTATATGTACTAAAACAGACAAAACATTGCTATGTAGTCAATTCTGACTCATAGTGACCATATAGGAAAAAGTAGAACTGCCCTATAGGGTTTACAGGGAGCAGCTGGTGGATTTAAACTGTGGAACTCTTGGTTAGCAGCTGAGCTTTTGACCACTGTACCACCAGGGTTCTTTATGTATACAAAGGACAGTAATACATTAACCCTATTTTTTTCTTTAAACATTCAATTATTTTTTAAACATAGTCAAAGATTAGAAAAAAGCATATTTAGATAGATAGTTGCCATTTTCAGTGTTCTTTATTCCTTTGGCTATATCCTGATTTATAGCTGGCATCATTTTCATCACCTATTTTTATTTTTCTTAATTTCTCATGAGTCGGATCTGATTTGACTGCACTTGGCTAATTTCTCATGATGAGTGTCTTCTGGTGATGAATTCTTCATACTTTTGCAAGTAACAAGTTGGTTTTTAAAAAATATATTTTCATGGTATACAGATTTGTAGGTGACCATTCTATCTGTAAATCAAAGGTATTGTTCCACTGTCTGTTTGGTTTCATTGTTTCATATAAGAAGTCTATTGCCATTCTATATTTGATCTTATGTACTTGCATCTTTTTCTTCTGGCTACTTTTAAAGTTTTTCTTTGTCACTGACTCTAAGTTATTTGATTATGATATGCCTTGGCATAGTTTTCTCTACTATTTCTTCTTGGGGTTCATTGAGCTTCTTGGAAATGTAGATGTGTAATTTTCCTTACATTTGAAAATCTTGCAGCTTATAGTTACATAATCTCATGTTTGTTCTTTCTGTGAATCCAATTATAACTATATTGTACCAGATATCTCACAGCTCACTGATGTTCTGTTTACTTTGTTTTTAAGTTTTTACTCTGCTTCATTTTGTATGATCTGTGTTATGGATTGAGTTGCGTCCCCTCAAAAATGTATTTAGCAGTTTGGCCAAGCCCTGATTCCCAGTATCGTGTGATGTTCCTATATAGTAAAAATTCTGCTTCTGTGATGTAATGAAGGAGGATAGGTGGTGGTTGTGTTAGTGAAGTAGGACTCAATCTGTAAGATTGTATTATGCCTTGAGACAATCTCTTGTGATATAAAGGAAAGACAAGCAAGCAGAGAGATGGGGATCTCATGCTATTAAGAAAGAAGCATGGCCCCTGGCCCTGATGCTGCCCTTGCCCATAAATCACAACGAAGGTCCACTCTTTGGACACGAATGGGTTGGACTTGGCAATGCAGAGTGACCATATATTGGATGCACTTTGCTGGAGGAAGGAGAGTGTGAGGAGAGAAGGGGAAAGGAGACTGTTGGGAGGATGAGACATGTATGGAGCAGAGAGGAATAGTGTGCTGTCACCAGACAGGGAGAGCAGTGGAAGCTGCATATAGGTGGGCATGTAAATTTATATGGGAATGTACATTTTCACTCAGTCATATTAAATAAAAAAAATTAAAAAAAATAAAAGAAAGAAAGAAGTAGTGCCATGAGCAGAATGTGTCCTTTGGACCCAGGGTCCCTGTGCCTCAGGAACTCCAAGTCCAGGGGAAGACTGATGACAAGGACCTTCCTCCAGAGTCAAGAGAAAAAGACTTCCTCTGTTAAAGCCATCTCATTTTGGTATTTTTGTTATAGCAGCACTAGATAACTAAGAAAATTTGCTATGTTGGGTTTATTAATCTTCTGTAGTATCTAATCTGTTGATAATGTCATCCAGAATCTTTCTTTTTCAGACTTTTTTCTTCAATAATTCTATTTGCCTTATAAAAACATCTTTTCTGTCTCTAACATTCTTATCTTACTACATTCTTGAACATACGACTGTATGTTTAGTAACTTATCCAGCTAATTCTATTACTGCTGTCTTTTGATCTGTTTATATTGATTGATGTCTGTTTTCATTATATGCCTTATTTTTCTGCATGGTATGTATTGTGAATTTTATTTGGTTGAATGGTTGAGTTTTTGGTTTAAAAAGTATTTTGCGTCTCCATTCTGGGATGTAGTTACTTGTAATCAATTTGCTGTTTTTGAGGCTTGCTTTATGTTTTGTTAGCTGTGTTGACTATACCCTCTAGCATGGCCTGATTTGGTCCCACTGCTAATTATATACCCTTGTAAAAATGCCCTTTGTTTTAGGGAATCTTTTTATCCTGGCTAGTTGGGACATAGTATTCCAAGCCCTACGTGGGTTCTGGAATGGTCCGCATAATTTTTTCCGTTGGTCTTTTTAGTTTCCTCATATACATGTATTGATCAGTACTCATCTAGAGCTTCCCTATGCAGCTCTGTCTCTTCTCTCATACTCAGCTCCATAAATTATGGTAAACTTTTTGTTTTGGTATACACTGTGACTTGTGTTCTCAACTGAGGGAGACTGCAAGTCTCTGCTTGGGTATCTCTTCTTTCCACAGAGACTAGAAATTCTCTTCAAGCAGTAAGATAGGGTATTAATATGGTTCACTTCTTATTGCTATTCTCTCAGAGATCACTGTCTTTTACTGCCTGTTGTTTAAAGTCTGAAAACCACTGTATCATTTATTTGGCCTGGCTACTTGTTTATGGTAGAAGGACAAATCTGACTTCTTACTCCATCATGCTTGGAAGCAAAAAAATCTGAGAAATACTATATATTTTAAACGGATGTTATGGAGTTGTGTCTCCCTCCCCACAAAAGCTTGTTCAAGTCCTAATCCCCAACACCTATGAATATGATCTTTTTTGGAAGTGAGTTTGTATGGGTGTAATTAAGTTCAGATTATACTTGATTAGGGTGGACTCTAATCCAGTTAACTGACGTCCCTATACAAAGAAAGAAATACAGACACAGGAACGTATAGGGAGAAAGACAGGTGAAAAATGGAGTCAGAGATTAAAGCAATATTTTTGCAAGCCAAAGAACACCAAGGATTGCTGGCAACCACCAGAAGCTAGGAGAGAGGCATGGGACAGTTCTCTTGATTTCAGCCTTGTAGCTTGAAAAAAAAAAAGGTGGCAAAAGAAGTTTCTGTTGTTTTTTAAGCCACTCAGTTTTTGTTAGCTATGATGACCTTGGAAACCCTGGTGGCATAGTGGTTAAGTTCTATGTCTGCTCATCAAAAAGTCAGCAGTTCAAATCCGCCAGGTGCTTTTTGGAAACTCTATGGGGTAGTTCTACTCCAACTCTAACCTACAGAGTTGCTATAAGTAGGAACTGACTCGATGGCAGTGGGTTTCATTTTGGTTTCATAACCCTGGGAAAAAATACAATAGATATACATATATGTAGCAAAAGTTTTTAAAGAAATGCATGGGCAACATAAATTCCAAATTCAGAATACTGGTTATTTCTGAGAAAGCTTGGAGAAAGACAAATGTGATTAGCTGTAAAAATGGGCCTACTTGTATATATACGTGTATATATGGAGCCCTGGTGGCAAAGTGGTTAAGAGCTCAGGTTGCTAACCAAAAGGTCGGCAGTGCAAATCTAACAGCTGCTCCTTGGAAACCCTATGGGGCAGTTCTACGCCTGTGCCATATGGTTTCAGTGAATCAGAACGTATGGTAAGATTATACTTCCCACCTTCTTTTGGTTAGGATGAAGTCATGTCATTAGTTCTGGTCAATGAGCTATAAGCAGAAGAAATGTCACCTCCAACCTACAGCCTTTCCTTCATCGTGCTCTCCAGAATCCTCCTTCCAACTGTCACAGCAACCACCAAGTTTTCACAGCTCATACCTTGGGTCCTAGAATTAGATATACATGGAACAGAGCTCCCAGCTGATCCATGATGAATGTACAGTATGAGAAATACATTTGCTTAGAAAGCATGGCAATTTTCTTTGTATCATTAAGCTCAATAGTCCCTTCAGAGAGGCAGTCTACAGAAGTTCCCACAAACATCAGTCACTTTGTCACTTTCGAATATGATCCTCTGCTTGTCTTCTTAATGCTTACTCTTGATATCTCTTTGTTTATTGTCCATTTTCCACCTCTAAAACAGTAAGCTTCACGAGAACAGAAAACTTAGTTCATTTACTGCAGTGTCCCCAGTGCTTTGAGGATAGACACACAGGTGGGAATCAGAGCTGGCAGATCCTTATAGGTCAAAGTAGGAAGCGCAGCTCGAATCCCCTGAAGGACAATGAGGCTCTAATTTTGGAGAATGGACTTGGAAGGAAGCAATCATGGAGCTGAAAGTAGAGACATCAGTCAGTGGGCTGTTGATACGGGGGGATGGTGGGTAAATATTATTTTAAATTTGGTTTTGGTCTTGGTTTTTAAGATTAGAATATGTTTATATGGTGGTGACACCATGTAGTAGAGGAAAGACTGATGATGCCGAAGGGAAAGGAAAATCAAAGCGACAAAATTTTTTCAGAAGCAGGAAAGTTGCGAGATCAGATCACAAGTGCAAACACTGATCTTTGGCAGAGAAATACTTTCTTCACCTTAATAGGTTAGGAGAGAAAGAATGAAGTTACAGGAAGTAGTGTGGGTTTAGAGTGGGATGTCGAGGGAGTTCCCTATCTCATGGGTTTTACTTTCTACACTATAAGGGAAAATCTTCAGTTGAGGGAGAGAACACACAAAATAATCATATTGGAAAGTGAAAAAGTAAGTTTTTTAGAAAGCTGGAGTTGGATGACCAATTTCAGCTTTATGATCATGAATGTAAAGAAAGAGAGTCAGGCAAGTTATCTGTAGCCTCCAAAAAGGAAAACACTGAAAATACTAGAGTGAAAATACAGTAATTATTTTAGTTTCTTAATTTCACTAAATGATCATTTAAAATGTGTATCCATGACAATGTTAAAGAAAAGGTAGAGCAAAAAGGAACTGGAAAGTGGAAGTAGCAAAAAGTGTGAGAGGTTAACCAAAAAACCTACTGCCATTGAGTTGATTCCAATTCATAGCAACCCTACAGACAAAGTAGAAACTGCCCTATAGGGTTTCCCAGGACTGCCTGGCAGATTTGAATTGCCTACATTTAGGTTAGTAGCTGTAGCACTTAACTATTATGCCAGCACGGTTTCCTATGAGAAGTTAGGTGTGTCAGTATCTTCATCTTGCAGTGAGTTGTCAGTTATGCTTTGAAAATTGAAAATCCAAGATACAGGTGTTTATACTACTTTAAGTTACTTGTATTACAAAGTTTACCAGATACTAACTAAAATGTTATGAAACAGTTTAAATGATCTAAAATCTTTATCATAGTAAAAGTGAATGTACATTGTCAAAATATGTAAAACAATTAGTGACATAAATATCTTATTTCATTGATACAGAGGTAATCATCAGAAGCAATAAAAAAAGTGGAACAGAAAAGTGCACCAGGAGGTAAGTGCTTCTGAGAATGGGCCCTTCTGTACTATTTTTTTATGACACGCATTACTGTATTTTAATAAATTAAAAAATAACTAACAACTGTTTAGGCTGGATCTTTAAGTTTGGTCCCAGACCTTGATAACATTGTTGTTGTTCTTATGTGCCACTGAGTAAGTTCAAACTCATAGTGATCCTACATACAACAGAATGAAACATGGCCAGGTCCTGTGCTGTGCTTACAATCACTGATATGTTTGAGCCCATTGTTGTAGTCACTGTATCAATCCAAATCATTGAGGGTCTTCCTTTTTCAGTGATCCTCTGTTTTACCAAGCATGATGTCCTTTTCCAGGGACTAGCGTCTTCTGATAACATGTGTAAAGTATGTAAGGCAAAGTCTTGCCATCCTTGCTTCTAACAAGTATTCTAGCTGTACTTATTCCAATATAGATTTTTCAAAAATATTTATTTTTATTATTATTATGATTGAATGAAAACGTACATTCCCATATAAATTTGCATACCCACCTATATGCAGCTCCCACTGCTCTCTCTGCCTGGTGACAGCATACTCTTCCTCTCTGCTCCATACATGTCCTATCCTCCCAAGAATCTCTTGTCCCTTCCTTTCCACCCACTCCCCTTCCTCCAGTAAGAGGTCAGCAGGACAACATCCTATAGATGCATAGAACCATAAAGTGCACAAATGACATGGTCACTCTCTGTTGCCAAGTCCAATTGATTTGTGTCCAAAGAGGTGACTTTCATTATGATTTACAGACAAGGGTAGCATCAGGTGCCATTCTCCCAGGGGAACCCTGAAGCCCCTGGACCATCAACTGCAGTCTTTTAGTGGAGCTCTCAGGGTGCACCCCTTTTTATTCTTGTGTTGCCAGTGAGACTCAACTATGTGAGCCCCACCATGGCTATCACTGGTGGTGGTCAGGCGCCATCTGGTTCCTCTGGTAACGTGGTGATGCAGTCACCCACTAACGTGGGTCCCTCTGTCTCCTGGGTTCTCTTTCCCCCATGTCGTTTTGGTCCTTGGTAATCATCTGTTCGTGCTAAGCTGAGATCAAGTGCTGTACCCTCAGATGGCAGCTTGGCAGCTTTTAAGACTCAGACACCACTCACCAATGGGCAGTGCAGAGGGCCCTCTTAGCAAAATGCTAGTTGTGCCAATTGGCCTTGATTTCCCCTGAGAACATGATCTCCGTTCCCCTGCCCCAGCTATTCTGTCCTTGCAATATTGGGTTAAGATGGGAGGAGTACTCATGTCACGCTGAAGTCCAGTTAATATTGATCTTTCTTTTTTCTTTTTTTTTAATTAAATAAAAAATCAAAGTGTACATGCTCGGTGCTTACAATATTGAGTTAAGATAGGAGTACACAAGTTGTGTCGAAGTCCCATTAATACTGATCTTCTTACTAATGTGTATTGTCACAATTTCACCCAACCAAATTTCTAACAACTATCTAATTTAAACCCTCGCCCCTCGTCCTCCCGTCTTCACACCTTCCCCACCCTTGTAGCCATCAAAGAGTCTTTTCTGTTATGTATGAGTATGCTTTTAAGTTTTTATCGTAGGGGTCTCATATAATAATTGTCCTTCTGTCGCTGACTAGATTCACTCAACATAACGTCCTCCAGTTGAGACCAAATTGAGAGATGTTTTCTGCTATCATCGTTGTTCTTTATCAACGTATAATACTCCATGGAGTACATAAACCAGTTTACCCATCCATTCTTCTGTTGTTGAGCATCTGGGTTGATTCCAACTTTTTGCTATCATGGACTGTGCTGCAATGAACATTTGTGTGCATCTATCAGTTGGTGTGAATGGCCCTGATTCTGTAGGATATATTCCAAGCAGAGGATTTACTGGGTCAAATGGTATACCTATATCCATTATTTTAAGGTAATGCCAAATTGCTTTCCAAAGAGGTTGCACCATTCTGCAATCCCACCAACAATGTAGGAGAGTTCCAATCTCTCCACAGCCTCTCCAACATTTAGTGTTTTGCGTTTTTTGGATCCTGGCCAATCTTGTTGGAGTGAGATAGTATCTCATTGTCATTTTGATTTGAATTTATTAATGATCATGAGCATGCCCGCACGTGTTTTTTGGCTGTCTGGATCTCCTCTTTAGAGAAGTGTCTGTCCGTCTCCTTTGCTCATCACTTAATGGGATGATTTGTCTTTTTCTTATTGATATTTTGTAGAACCTTATAGAAATGGAGATCAGGCGTCAGTCTCACATAGAGTTGCCAAATATTTTTTCCCATTCTGTAGGTGGTCTTTTAATTCTTTCGATGAAGTCTTTGGATTAGCAGAAGTGTTTGATTCTTATTAATTCTGATTTATCTATTTTCTCTTCTGATGAATGTGTTTTGTCAGATTTTGAAGACTGTCTATATTGCATACTAAAACGTCCATTGTTGATTCTATTTTTCTTGGATGAGCTTTATCGTTTTAGATTTTATATTTAGGTGTTTTATCCAGTTTGAGTTGATTTTTGTATAAGGTGTAAGATATGGATCTTGTTTCAATTTATTGCAGATGGATATCCAATTTTGCAAGCACCATTTGTTGAAGAGATTGTTTTTACCCCAGTTTAATGTCTTAGGGCCTTTGTCGAATATCAACTGTTCATAGGAAGATGGTGTCATCTCTGGGGTCTCAATTCTGTTCCATTGATCAATCTTTCTCTTTTTGTAACAGTACCAGCTATTTTGACTACTGTGGCGGTGTAACAGGTTCTAAAGTTGGGTAGTGAGAGGCCTCCCAGTGTGTTCTTCTTCTTCAGTAGTGCTTCACTTATCCAGGGCTTCAAGTTGGTAATTTGTTTCTACATCTCATTAACAAATGACACTGGAATTGGTATTGGGATTGCATTACGTAAGTAGATTGCTTTGGGTAAAATAGATATTTTCACAACGTTAAGTCTTCTTATTCATGAGCAAGATAGGTTTCTCCATTTATGTAAGTCTCTCTTAGTTTCTTGTAGTAAGGACTTGTAGTTCTCTTTGTAAAGGTCTGTTATTTGTCTGGTTAGATTTATTCCTAGGTACTTTATCTTCTTAGGGGCTAGAGTAAATGGTATTGATTTACTGATTTCTTCATTAACAATCTCGTTGTTGGTATAAAAGAATTCTACTGATTTACTTATGTTTATCTTGACTTTGCTGAACTCTTCTATCAGTCTGAGTAGCTTACTTATGGATTCTTTAGGATTCTCTGCATATACAATCGTATCATCTACAAATAGGGAGATTTTGACTTCTTTGCTGATGCAGATGCCCTTTACTTCTCGGTCTTGTCTAACTGCTCTGGCTAGAACTTCTAGTACAATGTTGAATAGGAGAGGTGAGACTGAGCATGCTTGTGTGGCTCCTGTTGTCAAGGAAAACTGTTTCAGTCTCTCTCCATTCAGGATGACATAGGCAGTTGGCTTTGCATAAATGGCCCTTATTGCATTGAGGACTTTGCTGTCTATTCCTATTTTGCTGAGAGTTGTTAGCATGAATGGGTGTTGGACTTTATCAAATGCCTTTTCTGCATCAATAGACAAAATCAGGTGATTCTTGTCTTTTGTGTTGGTTATGTGGTTAATAACATTGATTGTTTTTCTGATGTTGAACCAGCCTTGCATCCCTGGTATGAATCCAACTTGGTCATGATGGCTTAGTTTTTTGATATGTTGTTGAATTCTGTTGAAGATTTTTGCATCTAGTTTCATGAGTGATATCAGTCTGTAGTTCTCCTTTATTGATAGGTCTTTCCCTGGCTTTGGTGTCAGGGTTATGCTAGCTTCATAGAATGAATTTGGGAATATTCCATCCCTTTTTATGAAGACTGTGAAGTAGTCTCAGTAGTACTGGAGATAACTCTTCTCCAAAAGCTAGATAGAATTTTGTGTTGAAGCCACCTGGGCCAGGGCTTTCTTTGGTTGGCAGTTTTTTGATGACTTTTTCAATCTCTTCCTTTGTGATGCATTTATTAAGTTGTTCTGCTTCACCTTGTGATAATTTTGGTAGGTGATGTGAATCAAGGAATTTGTCCATTTCCTCTAGATTTTCAAATTCGTTAGAGTGCAGTCTTTCATAGTATTCTGTTATGATATTTTTGATTTCTGTTGCATCTGTGATGACAACTCCCCTCTCATTTCTAATTTGGGTTATTTGTTTCCCTTCCTGCTTTTCTTTAGTAAGTTTAGCAAATGGTGTGTCAATTTTGTTAATCTTTTCAAAAACCCAGCTTTTAGTCTCTTCCATTTTTTCGACTGTTCTATTCTCTAATTTGTTTAGTTCTGCTCTAGTCTTTGTAATCTGTTTTCCTCTGGTGCCTAAGGGGTTCCTCTGTTGCTGTATCTCTACTTGTTCAAGCTGTAGGGTTAGTTCTTTGGTCTGGCTTCTTTCTTCCTTTCAGATGTGTGCACTTATGCAGATAAACTGAACTCTGAACGCTGGTTTGGCTGTATTCCACAGGTTCTGGAAGGAAGTGTTTACATTCTTATTGGAATCCATAAATTTCTTTATTTCATTGTTGATTTCTTCTATAACCCATGGCATTTTGAGCAAGATGTTGTTCAGTTTCCAGGAGTTCCACTTTCTTTCTATCTATGTTTTTTCTGATATTGATTTTGACTTTTTGTCGCTGCCTAACTGTCTGCCCGTGGAAAGAAGACAGGACACATGGAGACGAGCCACCTTGCAAGTTGCTTGCTTTATTCTTCTCTTACTTCTTCTTTGTACACCTACTCCTACTCCTACTGCTACTGCTGGCTGCTACTGCTACTCCTACTCCACTGCTACTGCCAGCTTCCTGGCACTCGCTCACTTTTATACCCCAGGTCCCTCCAATCCTCTAATGCCACGCACTCTCGAGATGGAGATTCACAATAGGCTAGCTGGAAATCACTGCCCACAGGCATGAGCACGAAAGCCCTAGGTCTGGTAAACAAGAGTGTGGTCGGAGTTCTCGCCTTGGGCGCCCGCGCCATCTTGGGCCATCATATCTCGCTCACCACAACTTTTGTCGCTTTATGATCTGAGAAGATGCTTTGCGTTAATTCAATGTTATGGATTTTGATGAGAATTGCTTTATGTCCCAACACATGAGCTATTCTGGAGAATGTTCCATGTGCACTGGAGAGGAAGGCATAGTTGTCTGCTGATGGACAGAAAGTTCTGTATATGTCGATGAGGTCTAGTTGGTTAATTGTACCAATAGGTCTTCTGTGTCTTTACTGAGCTTTTTTCTAGATGATGTGTCCAGTATTGAGAGTGGAGTGTTGCAGTCTCCCACTACTATTGTGGAGTGATGTATCTCATTTTTGAGTGTAGTCAGTGTTTCTTCAATGTATTTAGGTGCTCTAATATTAGGTGCATAAATATTTAATATTGTTAAGTCCTGCTTGTGTATTCAACCTTTCATCAATAGTGTCCATCCTTATCCATGATGGTGGATTTTACATTAAAGTCTATTACATCAGAGATTAGAATTGCCACACCTGCTCTTCTTTGTTCATTGTTAGCTTGATATATATTCTTCCATCCTTTAATTTTCAGTTTGTTTATATCTTTAGGTCTAAGGTGAGTTTCTTGTAGGCAAAATATGGATGGGTAGTATCTTTTGAACCAAGAAGTCACTTGATGTCTGTTTACTGGAGCATTCAGTCCATTCACATTTAATGTAATTCTTGAAAGCTATATGTTCAGTGCTCCCATTGTGATATGTTTATTTTTGTGTTGATATTTTCTTTGTCCTTCTTATTAATCTTTTCTGGGACATTCTTCTTTGTGAGTTGATTTTTCACCTTTCTCAGGGTTGGTTTTGTGGTTGTTGAGACTCCTGAAGTTTCTTGATTTGATATGTTGCATCTTTATTGTACTTTACAGTTGCCCCTATGATCCTCCTTCATAAGATATATATAAACCCAGTTTTAATTACTACCATTCTTATCAACTGCCATTCCATCTGGAAGGACTATAATGATTGTAGTACATCCCTACTTTTAATGTGATGACATCACAGTTTACATGATATGATCACTGGATCATTTCTTTCACTATTATAGCTTTGATGGAGTTTGGAGCCTTCCCTAACTGAGTGGGATTCCAGGTGATGTGTTCTGTAATTGCTTTTCAAATGTAAAGTTAGTGGTTTTGCTCTTCTAAGCCAAGAGATTCTTTCAGTATTTCTTGTAGCTTTGGTTTGGTTTTTACAAAGTCTCAGAGTTTCTGTTTATCTGCAAATGTCTTAATTTCATTTTCATATCTCAAAGACAGTTTTGCAGGATATATAATTCTTGGTTGAAAGTTTTTCTCTTTGAAGGCTTTGAATGTGTCAAGCCACTGTCTCCGTGACAGCATTATTTCTGCTGAGAAATCCGAAGAAAGCCTGCAGGGTTTCCCTCTGAATGTCAGCTTTGCTCAGTCTTGCTGCCTTTAAGAATTTCTGCTTATGTTTCATTTGGTTAAGCTTGATTATAATATGTCTTGGAGTCTTTCTTTTGAGATCTATATAGAGTGGCTTTCGATACTTATCTTGGATATCTATATTCTCTTCTTTAATAATCTCTGGGAAGTTCTCTATCAGCAACTCAGCAACTATATTTTCTGTGTTCTCAGGTTTCTGGCCCTGTTTAGGAACTCCAATTAATCATAGATTGTTCCTCTTAATAGAGTCCCACATGCTCCTTAGTTTTTCTTCATTTTTCTTGTTTCTTTTTTCTGATTTCTCCTCCTAGATGCTTGAGTCAGTAGCTCTGTTTTCCAAATCAGAAAGTCTCTTTTCCATTTGTTCCATTCTGTTTTCTTGGCCTTGAAGTTTCTATGTGTTTCATTTTGTTCTTGATCTGTTGGATTTCAGAGTACCAGTGTTCCATCAGATCAAACAGCTTGCTTAATCATTCATTTTACTCTGCTGCATTTTGTATAAGGTCTAGAAGGGCTCTATACATAACCCCTTTGTATTCACGTTCCCGTAATTTCAGAAAAGCTTCTTTGTCTGGGAAGTTTCGTGGTGCTTTCTTTTGGGGGCTTTCTGAAGCTGTGAGTGGTTTCTTTGTTATGCTTTTCTCCAGAGTTTGTTGCTTTCAAGGCATCATGTAAGTCAATAGAAGCTGGGGGAGATGCTGTGAGGATGGACCCCAGTTGTTTCTCTGGGCCATCTTAAAATGGAAGGTGAAAGGTTTCTGACAACTTGTAAAGTCAGTCAGGTTTTCAGGTGTATAGATCCCTCTTCCAAGCTGACAAAGCACCTCTTTATAGATCCCCAGATGTTATAAAGTAGATCAAAATACAGAAAGGCTACTGTCCTACTGTCCTCTGCTGTTGGGCCCCAGTTGTAGGTGACACTGTGTAGAATACTGCTTTTCTGCCAGAAAAGCACTCTGCTGCAGGTAGGCACTGCCTCCCAGACCAGGAATTAGGTCCAGCTGAGGCCTCCATATGCATATCTCTGCCTCCCGGTGGAACAAGATGGTGTCTCACAAATGTTCACTCCTCCTCGGAACAGGGTACTCTATGTCAGAGCTGGAAAGAGAGGGCAACAGTGCCAAAATGCACAGAGTCCACAGCCTCTGTTGCCTGGCCCCAGCTTTAGGTGACACTACGTAAAATACTGCTTTTCTGCTGGAAAAGCGCTCTTCTCTGGACAGGTGCTGCCTCCAAGCTGGGGCCCCTGTATATCTGCCTCCCAATGGAAAAAGATGGCATCCCACACAAACTCAGCACCTGTCTCCTTACAAGCTATGTGGAAAGAGCGCCCAAAGATGCTGCAATGCACAGAGTCCAAAGCCGGAGTATCAAATTACGGCAATTTCACCTGCCCATCCCACCAGCAGTGCATCTGAGGTTAGCTGCTAGTGATGTCCCAGCTCTGCCCGCCAGTTAAGACAGAGAAAATAATAAAAAAATAAAAATGGTGTGTTACCTTCGGTCTGTGAAAGCCAGCTGTTGCAAAGAGCTGGGTCAGTGAAAGAGAGGAGGTTTTCCCTTCAATGTCCTAGGGCTCACTAGGTGTCCAGAAGCCTCTGTTTAATTATCAATTCAGGTCTTAGTTTCCAGAGGGACTTAGGGAGATGTGCGTTTAGTACACCATCTTGACTGACCCTCCCAAAGCAGATTTGTCCATTTTTCATGGTATATTCAGTATACCTTGCCAATGCTAGTATTTACCTCAACTACTACTTAAGGTCCATCTTGAATCCAGCCCCAGTGAATAGTCACTACTAAATTACTATGTGAAAATAATTAAATTAACTTGATAAAGATGATACAGTATGAGTTGACTTGGTAAGGTGTCTTTCTCACACATTCACAAATATTCATGTTCCACTTATCCCTACTAGTTTCTCTGGCGTTGATCCAACTACTGACAACCCTATGTGTGTTAGAGTAGAACTGTGTTCTACAGTGTTTTCAGTGGCTGATTTTTTTGAATAGATCTTTCTTCTGAGGTACCTCTGAAAGGACTCAAATTTCTAATCTTTCATTCAACAACCGAGGGTTCCTACAGTTAATACACTCAGCTGCTAACTCAAAGATTGGAGGTTCAGGTTTACTTGAAGGCACCTCAGAAGACAGGCCTAGCAATTTACTGCAGGAAAAATCACAGCCATTGAAAACCCTATAGACATAGTTCTACTCTGACACATACAGGATTGCCATGAGTCAGAGCTGACTGGATAGAAACTGGTTGGTTTACCTCTTTCTAGCAAGAGAAGGCTATGAAGAGAGCTTGTAAAGATGTTGGATATCAATGTCACCTTGAAGAAAGTACCTGGGTTTTGTCTTTACCAGGTTTAACTCTTTTCGTGTAATAATTTAGTACTTAAAAAGGAAACCCACTGCCGTGGAGTCAATTCTGACTCATTGCTACCCTGTAGGATGGAGTAGAATGGCCCCCATAAAGTTTCCAAGGATCACCTTGTGGATTTGAACTCTCAACCTTTTGCTTAGCAGCTGTAGCACTTAACCACTACACCACCAGGGTTTCAGTAACTCCGCCATGACTATTAACTGGAGCTGGAATCAGGGCAGACCTTAAGTAGTTCTTACAGTAAATATTTATCACAAACAGTTCTTCATTTAAGCAGGGTTTAGCACAACACAGCAAGCATGTGGATCCTTAGTAAATATTACTGCACAATGACAACAACGATGTAAAACTTATACAAATTTAAGGTAAGTAGGAGAACAATGAATAAGGAAGACCACGGAAGAATTGATGCATTTGAATTATCACACTGGCGAAGCACACACTAAGTAGAAGAAAAATGAATGGAAGACCAAAGAAGAATTGACACACACAGGGTCGTCAGTAGTTGGATCAACTCCAGAGTAACTAGTAGGGATAAGTGGGACATGAATATTTGGGAATGTGTAAGATGCTTTTCCCAAGGCCTCTCATACTGTATCATCTTTATCAAGTTCATTTCTTTTCATGTAATAATTCAGTAGTGACTGTTAACTGGGGCTGGGATCAAGATGGACCTTAAATAGTTGTTGAGGTAAATATTTTATTACAAATAGGTTTTCTTAAATTAAGTGGAGTTTAGCACAACACCCCAGGCATGTGGATTTTTAATAAACATTATTGTGTGAGGATAACTACAGACTTAAGGTAAGGATGACTGACTTATTCACACACACCCTTAATTTACATTCTTACAACACAGATGAAACTCATCATTCTGACAATTTTATAAGCTTAATCAACTGATGCTATGGGATAAACAAATATGTACGCTATAATTAACAGCAAATAATTATTTCCACTATGTCCACTAATAATATAACTTACAACAACAAAGTGTCTACTTCCAAGCAGTACAATACATTATATTTCCTGTATCTCATTTGGAAACCCTGGTGCTGTAGTGGGTTAAGTGCTATGTCTGCTAACCAAAAGGTCAGCAGTTCAAATCTGCTAGGCCCTCCTTGAAAATTCTATGGGGCAGTTGTACTCTGACCTCTAAGGGCGCTATAAGTTGGACCCGAGTTGATGGCAGTGGGTTTTTTGGGGGGGGGGGTATCTCATTTATTAAATAAAAATCTTTCCCATGGGGAAAAAGTATTGGTCATAACAAACACTGAGGTGTCCATTACTTAAGCTATAATTTTCTAGATAGAGGTAAAAAAAAATGCATTTCTCCATAGATTAGGGCACATTTTCCAATTATTGCTTGCAGTTTTCCTTCCAAGGGTAAGAATATCCAAAAAAGATATGATGAAATCTATTGAATGGAAAACTCTTCTGGACAAGAACTCACATATATTCCCACTTTCCCCATTCTATACCTTTTGTACTTCTAAATAGAATCTGGAACTTGCCTTCTTGTCATCCCTATAGAACTCACGTATTTTTCTTGTATTTGTGCTACTAAGTCTATAAGAGGCCTACCCTCCCCCCTGCCTTTTAGGAAAACATCCAGTTTTGTAGATGCTCCCCTTCTAGTTTCATACAATACAGAGCAAGACTGTTTGATTCAACCAAGTATATTTTTAATAACTAGTTCAGTCTCTTGCTCATAAATATTGCTTTAGTAAAGGAAAGAACATAATTGCAGTTTTGTGCTTCATTAAAGTAACTGCAAAAAGGCTTAAGTAAACATCTGCCCTCCAAAATTTTACTTCTCGCCTTCACGACTTGTGATCATCAATAAGAACCACCAGAAACAACTCCTAACAACAAAGTAAAATAAAAAAAGAGCAATAAAAAGAAGAACAGTCTTTTTTATATTTAAATCACTGAAGATGAGACAGAGAGACAGAGAGATGGAGAAGCTGGTATGTTATCTACAGTTACTATTTTCAGATGCAGTTATTTAACTCTGTTATAAAAAACAGTATTTTTAAAATAGATCAAGCTCAAACTGATTGCCATCCAGCTGATTTTTGGTGAACCTATACAACAAAGTAGAACTGTCCCATAAGATTTCCAAGGACAGGCAGGTCTATTTCAACTGCTGATCCTCTGTCTAGCGACCTGAGTGGGCTCTCAACCACCATGGCATCAGCGTCCAGAAGACTACATTTGAATCCTGTCTCTGCCATTTGCTGGATGTGAGAACATGGGCAAGCTAAGAAACCTCTGGATTTGCAAAAAAAAATGGTTAAAGAAACAAACAAGAAAACAAACAAACAAACAAACAAACAAAAAACCTACCTCTCCTACTGGTTGTTTAATTTGGATAAATGAAGTAAGGCTAACTTAACACAGTGTTGGAGACACACAAAGTGTTCAAACAGGCCCTATCACTATGAACAGTGAGTGGAGTTAATAACTCAGCAAACTCAGTCAAAACACTATGGATGAACGTGAATGAAAATGCAGGGTTTGAATCGTATCAAATGCTGGTTATGAGCCAGAACTGTAACAGCAGTACTCTGCGTATGTGTCTTCCTATCTCACGGTATCAATAGCCGAGTTCAAATGTTAATAACGTACTGCTCACATTATCTTTTCTGGCCTTACACTGAGCTGAGAAGACACTGCTTCACATGGGCTTTTATCTACGAGACAAAATATTAAAGGCTGTAGACTAATAAAATACTCTAACATAAACCATTTTCAGTGTGTGCTTTTGCTGTGGCAGAAGAGAAAGTGTTACCTTCAGGGTATTGAAAGGAAGCCAGAAGTTAGAGAACGATTTCTCAAATTGTTACCCCAAAGGGTACTGCAACCCCGAAACAAACCTCCAAACTTCGAGAAATCACCACCAGCCTCCAAACTTCCCAAAACACCTCGGCCGCAAAGCACTGCGCGCGCTGCTGTGCAGCAGGGGCTGACCGCGGGCCAACGGCAGCCGTAAAGCGCGGCCGGCAGACCACGTGGGCTTCGCTTCCTCTCCGGCTGTCCTTGGAGGTCCTCTCTCGGGGTCATGGTGGGACCTGCTCAGGGAGGCCGAGCGAGGGCCTTGGACCTGCTTCGAGCCTTGCCACGAGTTAGTCTGGCCAACTTAAAGCCGAATCCCGGCTCCAGGAAACCGGTAAATGCCTGGTGGCGGTGCGGGGAAGTGCGCAGGACAGGTGCTGTCCAAGTGGCTGTTGACTCTCACCTCCTTTTTCTCGAGAATTGCCCATTCCGGCGGAGGTTTGGGATAAGCTTGGAGTTGCAGAACCCCTGTTCCTCACTGCACAGAGGAAAATTCGCTTGGCCCTAACTCTTTAAAAAGTTTGGCATTTGGAAGCACCAATATATTAGGGCAGATGAACAGACTGGTATAACGTATAAGATGGTTGTCTCCTTCAAAATTAGATTTAAAATAAAACGTTTTCTCAGCATACTTTTATGTTCATTGGTTAGGTCTGATTTGATATAACGAATTAGATTTGTTTTATGGCTCACTTAGTACCGCTTGAAAAGTTGATGTATTGTCATGTTTACAGTTTCAATTCATTGTTTTTGTGAGGTGATGGAAAGTAAACTAAGATCATTTTCTTTGTAAGTCACTTAAATTTTTACAGTTCAAAGCAGTTTTTTCTTTCTGGGATGTCATGTAAACTTTGATGTGGATGTTTAATTGTAGGCTTTTTTAAATTTGTAGTCTTGCGTAGTAAGTCATTTTCCCCCATCCCCTCCATTATCTTTGAGACACAGCTCGGACTTGGCAACAAGAATGAGATGCAGTTCAGAGGGAAAGATACTAATGGAGAATGTAGGGATATGTGAAGGCCTAGAACAACGCCCCGCACAGCAGTACATGCCTAGTCAGTATTGGTTGGTTGGATGAATGAAGGGCATAACAAGAGCAACAAAATGTGGTAAAAAGGTGAAATGCAGTTTTTAAAAAGGTATAAATTCCCTTCGTTCATTGTAGGAGAGAAGACCAAGAGGTCGGAGAAGAGGTAGAAAGTGTGGCAGAGGCCATAAAGGAGAAAGGCAGAGAGGAACCCGACCTCGACTGGGCTTTGAGGGAGGTCAGACGCCATTTTATATCCGAATCCCAAAATACGGGTTTAATGAAGGACATAGGTAAGTTTTGTTTACTTTGTAAAATTGAAACACCTAATTTTCACTGGGAATCATTTAAAAAAAAAATAATAACTTGGTAGAAGTTTAAGTTCACTTTGAAGCAAACTGCTAAAGTTCATTGGAAACAGTATTTTCCTGCCTCATGGTGCAGTGATAATGAAGTTCAAATGCTAATAATTTACTATTCACATTATTTTATTTTGGGTTCCCTATTGAGCTCAGAGAAGACGTTTCCTGACAAAGACTGGTATCTGTAAGACAAAATATTTAAGGCCAAACATGGACTAACAAAATATTCTCTAACATATTGTGTAATGAAGATTTGCTTGGGTTAGTGTTAGTTGCCATTGAGTCATTTCCAATTTATGGCAATCCCATGTATGCAGAGTGGACCGCTCCCATGGATTTTCGAAGCTGTATCTTTTGGAAGCAGATTTCCAGGTCTGTTGTTTGCAGTGACTCTGGGTGGATTTGATGCAGCAACCTTTTGCTGTTAACTGAGAGCTTAACAGTGCCACCCAGGGAATCCGTAGCCTAGAATAGTGGGGCAGAAAGCTTCCAGTTTGCACTCAGATCTACAAAAGGAAGAGAATATGCCTATTCTTGTGACTGGAGGATTAGCAATAATATATATGTAAGATACACAGTCTATTGTACTCACCCAATAAATAATAACTACGTTATTACTTTGAGGTCCATTAATGTATAACTCAGCATAGTGAAGTAAAAGCAGAGAGGTAATTGTTTTTAGTGAAACAAATGAAGTACTGGCTGCGTTTCATTATCAGCATTATGAAGCAATATTACATGTTTGGGTTGTCCTCAGAAGCCCTGGTGCTACAGTGGTTAAGCACTTGGCTGCTAACTGAAAGATCACCTTTTCAGACCCAGCAGCCACTTTGCAGTAGAAAGATGTGGCAGTTGGCTTCTGTAAAGATTATAGATGTAGAAACCCTACAAGACAGTTCTCTGTCCTTTGGGTCACTATGAGTTGAAGTCAACTCTATGGCAGTGGTTTGTTTGTGTTTCTGGGTTGTACTCAGAGGGTTTTATTCTGTTAAATTGCTAGGGGAAAACACAGGATGAAACCCTAAGTGGGTTTAGAGAAGTGACAGAAAGATTGATTTTACTGAGTTTTCTGACATTTTCTTGTTTGATAGCTTCAGACACCAGTATCAGCCCTTGAGCCTCAGTAGACTGCAGTATCTTATTGATTTGGGTCGAGTTGATCCTACTGAACCTATTGACTTAACCCAGCTTGTCAATGGCAGAGGTGTAACCATCCAGCCACTTAAAAGGGATTATGGTATCCAGCTGGTAGAGGAGGTAAGTGTGAATTAGATCTTTTTGGAAAACATGGAAGGATATTTTTAGGTTCTATGTAATAACATTTTCAGTACACCTTTTGTTTTTCTCTATTTGAGTGGCTGTCACTGTTACACAGTAGTAGCTTGCATTACTGCACATGTGGTTTTGGAAGGCCAGGCTGGCTCTTCACTCCACCTGAAATCCTGTGCTCCTGTGTGTCTCATATGACTGGTCCCTTCACTTCCTTTGGTTTTCCTCTCAAATATCATCATATCAGGAAGGTCTTTTTTTGATGTTTTATAAAAGAGCACTATCTCCTTCCCACTGTATGCATACCTGATGTTTATTACCAAGTTACTCATTTGTTTTTTCATTGTCTTCTTTACTGGACTATAATCTCCTTGAGAGCAAGTGGTTTGATTCATTGCTATGTTCTGAATATTGGAAGCATTGGCACGTTATGGTCACTCAGTAAATATATATGGAGGAAAGAGTAAATCAAATCTTAATTGCAGCAAAGAAGTTTGCTGTTGATGGGAATTGACCAAGAGTTTCATAATCAAATGAACTTTTATTCAGTCAATTATACTGCTGTCTCTTAAATGTAAATAATATAACCAGTAGGAAATGTGTTTGTAGAAAAGCTTTTTAGATTCCTTTGGAAAAATGTAGATAAAAAAGCTGTCCAAATAAAAGAATCTGGAAAGAGAATACCAGTTATTATATGAGTAACCATATAATAATCATATACTTCAAGGGTCATGGGAAGGGAATATACATGTAAATTAATGCATAGAAAAATTAATGACTTCATTAGCAGTTAAATTGCACATCCAAACAGCCTCTATAAAATAATAATTCTTAAAATTATTCTTAATTCTTAAAAACATAATTCTTAAAGTTCTAGACTGTGGCAGTGGCCAGATAAACACAATCGTACATCTTCTATAGACCTGTAGGTTGGTTTACTTTTTCTGGATTTGGGATTTGCAGTAAATAGTAAATCATAAAACTATTAATCCTTTGGTAGAGTTGGAAAGCCTGGTTGTATAGGGGTCAAGATTCAGCTACTAACAAAAAGGTTGGCAGTTTGAATCCACCAGGTGCTCCTTGTCCTGTGGGGCAGTTCAGCTGTGTCCTTTAGGGTAGCTATAAGTTGGAATTGATTCATTGGCAGCAGGTTTGGTTTTTGGCTTTTTGGTATATAATGACCAATTTGGAAATATACAAGGTCTGACAATTAAGCCCATGAACCTAATTGTTCTAAGTGCTGTATACCTCATTGCTAAGTACCACTGTACTGTAGACACCTTCAAAGTATTCCCCTTGGGAAGCTATGCACCAATACCAGTGCCTAGTCCACCCTTCAAGGCAATTTTGGAAGTTTTTCTGAAGTGGCTCAAGTTCACAAACTTAATTGTACAGTTGTCTGTGAGGGAGTTTTTAGCCAGTCAACAACTGTATTGGAACACCGTCCCTGTTCACCTGATCTGGCCCCCAAGGACTTTTTTCTTTCCTTGAAGATAAAAGAAATATTGAAAGTAAGACATTTTGATGACGTTCAGGATATCAAGGGTAATACAACAACAGCTCTACTGGCCTTTCCAGAAAGAGTTCCAAAATTCCTTTGAAGGATGGACTGGGTGCTGGCAGTGATGTATAGCTTCCCAAAGAAAGTACTTAGAAGGTGACCATAGTGATACTCAGTGGTGAGGTATGTAGCACTTTTTCTAGGGGGAGTTCACAAACTTAATTGGCAGTCTTTGTATGTTCTCAAGGATGAACAAAATAAAACCAACTTAATATAAAGATTTTTTAAAGTGTTACTTATAGTATGGCAAATACTGAAACTAACCCTAAGAATGGGGAAAAGATTAGGCAATCTGTGGAATAAAATCAAAAAACCCACTATTGTTGAGTTGATTCTGACTCACGGTGACCCTGTAGAACACGGTAAAACTGCCCCATAGAGTTTCCAACAGATGCCTGGTGGATTGAAACTGCCAGCCTTTTGGTTAGCAGCCACTTAACCACTATGCCACCAGGGTTTCCAGTCTGGAATAGTAATTAAAAATGATAAAAAATGTGGCAGTACGTTTTTATTCAGTCAAAGGTACCCTTGGGTTGGAGGCCTTTTTTTCCAGCCACAGCAAAATAGTGAAAAATTTCTGTCGCCACAAAAAGAATGATAATGCCCCTTTTTTGTTTTTATGAAAGACTGTTTTGAAATTATGGAAATACAGCATACCCGGACTAATGTGACCAAAGTCAGAACTTTTTGTTTAACACTTTTCTAGCATTGACTGTTCTAGGGAAAGAAAGATTTGTGAAGGCTGTAATGGAGTCAGTAGTGAATGCAAAGTGAATTCCTGATGTCCTCATCTGCCTGTCGCCCTAAGAGGAAGTTGCCAGAATTAACTTACCTGTAGCTGTCCACTAACACGTCTTGTGTTGACATTTCACAGGGTGCTGATTCCTTCACAGCTAAGGTTAATATTGAAGTGCAGTTGGCTTCAGAACTTGCCATTGCTGCTATTGAAAAAAATGGTGGCGTTGTTACTACAGCCTTCTATGATCCCAGAAGTCTGGGTAAGCTCATGATGCAGCTGTTTTCTTCTTTTCATTGTTGTCTCATCCTGGCTACTGCTTTCTATTTAATTAGTGAATAGCAAATGTTAGTAGTTATTGTTTAATCTACATTTGTCATGTGAGTCATTATGATGTAAAGAGTAAAGTATGTAGTTGACAGATGTGACAGGGCAGAAAAGATTCTCAGCTCCTCCCCTGAGCTCCAGACCCACAGCTACCTGCCCTCTTAATATCTCTACCGGAATGTCTTGGTAGTGTCTCATGTTCACATGTCTGAAACTCTGTACTGTTCTCTTTCATCTAAACCTACTCTTTTTGCAGTCTTTGCCATCTGAGGGTGTTGTAATTCTTTCTTGACTTTTGGTCAAAATTGGGAGTCAACTCAACCCTTCTCTTTCCTTCATAACCAAATAAGCCCTGTGAGCGAAGTCTTCAAAATATATCCAGAATCCACTTGCTTTTGATTACCTCCAGCTGTTGCTGGCGCAGCCCAGTCACCAGCCTTTCAGTGTCTGCTTTTGCCTACAGTGTAATGACACAGCAGAGCATCTCCTTTAAAGCTCATACTGTCACTCCTCTGCACAAATGTCTTGTGTCTCTGTCTGCACCTCCAAGGTCATATGTAAGGCGTACTGTCTCACATGTGCCCTCCTCCTCCCACCACTCAGCAGGCCCATCACTGGCCTCCTGACCTGACCTTCCTCCATACTTGCTCTTCTTAGCTCAGATCTTTACCTGTACTCTCTGCTTCCAGGGCCCCTCTACCTAGAATCCTCATGGCTCTGGGCTCTGCTTTTCCAGGCCTTTCCTTAAACTAGCCTTTGTTAACGAGCTCTTCCCTGCCTGTCATAAGTAAAAACACGCACACTCACCCCAGCACCACACACATACATCCCAACATCACATATGCAGACACCATCAATAGGAATACCACACACATACAAGTAGCACCTGTACACATACATGGACACCACACACGTGAACACCACATGCAGGCACAGATGGCACACGTGAGCACCACACGTATATACGTCAACATCCGTGAACATTACACGCAGTCACCTCATGTGTGAGATTTGCCCTCAGCAGCTGTCACTGCCTACAAAGTATAATTTTGTTTCTCTTCATGACTTTTTGCCTCCCGTCCCTCGTGATGATGGGACCTTTTTGTTCACTGCTGTGTCTGCATCATGTAGAACAGTACCTGATGTCTACTAGGGAATCACTGGAATTTTGAAGGTACAGGGAGTCAAACCAGATGTAGCTTGTTGACCAAATGCTTTCACAAAGGGTTCTTTGGTGCTTTTACATTCAAACAGGAGTTAAAAATTTCCAGACCAGTTGCTCAATTAGCAGACCATTCTTTTAAAATTAGTGTCTAAAAGGGAGTAGGGGAAGCATCTGTAGCCTCTATACGTAAAGAGTTGACACTAAAACTACCATTTGGTTTTCCATATAATTGAAAACTTCGTAAAAATATTTCACCACTGTAAAATCTTATCTCTCTCTTGTCATTATACATGAGTGTTTCTTTGGTCCATCACCAGTATTTTTTAGAATGACCTACCTCAAATATGAAAATGAGTATCATCCTTGAAAACAGTTACAGACATTTGAGAGAATCTGGCATCAGTAGAATGTTTTCAGTTAATGTGTGTGGTGTAGATGTGTTTGCTGCGCAGACGGCCGTCAGCTGTTGCAGGCAGACACACCAGGTGACCTCATCAGCCTGTGGTTCATGGCTGGTGACACTTCCAGGTAGCTCTGCGTCTTCCCTGCAGCCTTCTCGCTAGACAAGCCTGCTCCTGGTCCTGTGAGTAGGAATAGACTGGAGAGCATCAGGTTTGGTTTGGTTTACTCCTGACCTCACCATTCAGTAATAATTTTGTCTCCAAATAATTTACTTGGTTGATATTTGGCTTCCAGAGTTACAAAAAAACCAAAAACAATATTAATGCACATTTTTTTTCCCTTTCTGCTAGAGATATGTCAAGAATAAGGAGAAGTCTTGTGTTCTCTGTCTTTTGTGAACCCTGTGAGAAAAAGTTTACTGTGTCAAATATATAAAGTTTAAATGAATTGTATTTTCTTTTGAAGGAAGATTGCTACATATTCTTGTGATAAGAAGACTTTCATCATGGTGCATAATGCCTTATCCTGTGTTCTCATATGGCATGCAGTTATACATACATGTTGCTGGGTTATTAGAACTTTGAATGGCTATAGGCAAGTATACTTTAGACTTAAAAGAGTTTGAGTGGTGGAGAGAGTCATCTCGTTCATCTGGTAGCTGTGGATTAATGCTCAGAAAGTCATGTAGCTACTTAGTAATAGAATAAGCATTGTCTTAATAGGAAGTTATTTTACTATACTGTGCCTCCTTTGTACATTGCTTACTGTACTGTACCATTTGCTGTCAAGTCAGTTCTGACTCATGGTGACCCTGTGTGTGTGAGAGGAGCACTGTGCTCCATAGGGTTTTCAGTGGCTGAAATTTTGGGAAGTGTATTGCCAGGCCTTTTTTCTGACATGCTTCTGGGTGGCCTCCAACCTCCAGCCTTGTAGGTAGCAGCTGAGTGTGTTAACCGCTTGCACCACCCAGGGACTTCAGACCCTGAGTAATTAAAATTTTTGAGGGGGAAGGGATGCATCATTTGAAATGTTTTACAAACATCTTTCTTAAAGCTATGTGAAAGATGATTTCTTGATGTGTTAAGAATATCAAGTCATCCATCGAATACGTAGTGTCTGTACTAGGTGAAGAGTGTAGGATCATTTATCCGTAGCAGCATTGGTCTGGATGGCTCTGCTTTCGTAATCCTTGGCCTTGATCTTACTTAACATGCAGAGTCTGTTACTTCTGTGTGTGGCCTGCCTGGTGCAGCCGCCCCTTTGCGTTGTCATTACTCATCTGCTCTGTGTTGGGTCACTACCGGGTAGCCGCATGTGTTGGAGTGGGGTAAAACAGCTGTCAGATCCTTGCCTTCAGCAAATACATAGGTGATAGAAAATAGTGCGAGAGAGTCAGCAATCCTTTCCTTCACAGAGCTTATGTTTTGGTGGATGACAGTAAACATATATTGGCATGACTGTAAATGTGTGATGTGTTGCGTGGATTCAGTCAGATTAACTTAATAACTGCCATACCAGGTATGTGTTAATTATTGCCAGGCTCTCTTGTGTCCCCAGCTTGGTTAAGGTTGCGTGGCTAATCCTTGGTAAGTAGGGCGTGTCATCGTATTCATGCAATTGTGTTCGTAATTGCTTTCTAAAATATCTAAAGACTCTGGCATCTGTGATATTTTATGCACAGCCTTTTTCTCTCTGCGTCACCATCCCCACACCTGCACTTCAAACCGTATGTCTCAGGTTTTTTTTTTTTAAGTTAAAAAAAATCCCAGCTGGGATTCTCCAGTGTTCTTTCAGTACACAGTATGTGTATAGTTGTTACTTGGTTTCATTTACTGTTCTTCAGCCAACTGTAAAGAGGATTAATTTTGGTAACACTGGTATTTTGGGAATCTTAATGCTTCAGCCTAACTTTCTAAACAAGTCAGACCCATCGTAGGGTTGTAAGTCTTCCTGGCTCTTTGACCTGCATTGTGAAGACCTTAGTGTTAGAATTTGAAGATTTTTCTTTTAGTGGTGTGGCCTGTGGGCTCCCTGGAGGCACTTCTTGTTCTAGAGGTACCTCAGTCTATATGTTGCAAAAGTGCTTGGTTTTTGTTTTTAAACATGGAACGTGAATACAGTGGTACCTATATTTAGAGATGAAACTGTGGTGTTCAAGATGCAAACTATTAAAAATGAAACCTTTTCTATTTGCTTAAGACAAGTCTATTTAATAAAAACTTTGAATTAGAGTATTGATTTAGAGTATTTAAGAATGAATAATTGAAAGAAAATCTATAACATAATTTTTATGTGTATAGCCAATATTTGTATCTTTGTATTTTTTATTTAGAAATTTTATGCAAACCTGTCACATTCTTCCTGCGTGGAAAACCCATACCAAAACGCATGCTTCCCCCTGAAGCACTGGTACCGTATTATACTGATGCAAGGAATCGTGGTTACCTGGCAGATCCTGCAAAATTTCCTGAAGCAAGACTTGAACTAGCCAAGAAGTACGGTTATATTTTACCGGACATCACAAAAGATGAACTCTTCAAAATGCTCAGTGCTCGAAAGGACCCACGGCAGATCTTCTTTGGTCTTGCTCCAGGCTGGGTGGTGAATATGACCGACAAGAAAATCCTGAAGCCTGCGGATGAGAACCTCATCAAGTATTACAGTTCATGAGCACCCCACTAAGGAACCAGTGCTGTTAGAGAATGCTGGAAAGGGATAGGTTCTATGTATCTCTCATGGACTTCTCTGGTATCTAATTCTCCAGATGTTGACATTAGTTTTCAATGTAATCGTGTCTCTTTTTTGTTTTTATCTAAAATTAAAATAAGAATGCATGAAGCAAGGAATTGAGTCTGTATTCTGTCCTAAAAAGACAAACTTGCTATTACTTTGACCAAGATGGCTTATTAATATTCTTACCTGTTTGACTGAACTTTAGTTAAAGGCTTACTTTTGACACTAGATTCCTGACTGTCCACTTACCTTGATCTAGGCACCTAACCAGAGAATCCTGTAACTCCATTCTTATTCACTCATCCCTCATGGAATCCAGGTAGCTAGATGACAGGGGAAAAAAAAAGGAACATTCGTAGTTGAATGATCCTTATTGCAAACTCAGTAACTCACCCATCCCCTCAGTCAGTCCCCTCTGATATCTTTCAGCATTTGCCCTAGCCCACCCAAGCCCTTAAGAATCCTGCTGTCTTGTTTCAGCAGAGTTGAGCTCAGACTTAGTCTAATTTACCCTATTGCAGTTAACTTATGTGGGATGTGGGGGGGAGCAGAAATCTTCGCATTTTTTTCTTTGACATCTGTGGAAAGAAGTTTACAGTTAGAATGTTTTTAGTCAGATCTTTTTCATCTGTGCTTTGGGTAGTTACTATGGCATATCATTGTGAACAGGTGAGTGGAATGGGACTGATTTGTAAGATCTGGTGGGCCAAGGCTTGAGCAGTTACTAAATTATTTGTGACTTCTTTTAATCAGTAACCCAAGGGAAATGCGCCACCCAGTGTCAAGATGGTGAACTCCAATTCAGGGAAGAATAGGATGAGGTATAGGAGTTTAAGTCTGGTGAATAGCTTCAAAGTAGTGTGATGTTCACTATGAGTTGGAATCCATTTGCTAGCAGTGGGTTCGTTGAAGTGTGATACTAGCTAGCAAAATGGAAGATTAGAAAGAAATTTCAAATGAATTCATTTCCCAGCTCTGATAGATAAGAGTAGACAATCATGGTTAAGACATTAACAGTTTTTAAAAATTTATTGTTGTGAGTGTACACAGTAGAACATACATGAAATTAATAGTTTCTACATGTACTATTCAGTGACACTGATTATACTCTTTGAATTGCACAACTATTCTCACCCTGTTTTTCTAAGCTTTTGCTCTGCTAGTAACAATCTCACTCGTAAGTTTCCTACCCAATCTTTAAAACTGGTGTTGTCAATTTGATCATGTATAGACCTTAAAAGATCACAGTGTTCAATGTTTGATTATAATGTATAGAGGAAGAGAAATGAGAGGTTTCAAAGAATGCCGCAAGCTGCAGAAGAAATGTGTTTTTCTTAACAGTGAGTCACTAAATGTGTCAGTATAATTTTTCACTGCTGAGAGAAAAAAAAATTTCAATTATAAAGAAAACAGTTCATTCTTACCTTCTAAAAATCAAACACTTGTATGCAATAAAAGAGTGAAAACAGAGCCTATAGAATGGGGGAAAAAATTGATAATGAAATGTCTGCACAGGACTAATCTCTAAAATTTGTAGAAAACAACACATTGACAACAAAAAGACACCTCAGTTAAAAAATGACCATAGGAAATGAATGGACACTTCACCAAAGAAGAGCTTCAGGGAGGCAGCAAATACATGCAGAGGTCCTTGTGACCATTAGCCATTAAGACTGGAAAACCAAACACTGCCATTGATGCCTGCATTGAAACAAGGAGATGTCATCCCACTTGGATGATGGTGATGGTCAAAAAGCAAAAAACTGCCAAAGAGGGCATGGAGACATTGGGACTCTCATACGCTGCTCTTGGGATTGTGAAATGTTGCAACCACTGTTGAAAATGCTGTGGTACTTCCTTGAGAAGTTAGACCAGACTGACCTAACAAAGATGGGAGAAACCCTGAGAGTCTGGCTCCTGAACATCATTTTAGCTTAATAATCACTCCTGAGGTTCACCCTTCAGCCAACGATTAGACACGCCCATCAAAAGGAAACTAAATGGGCGTAGCAGCTTGGGGACAAGGAAGAGAAGGCAGGAGGGCAAGGAAAGCTGGTAGTGGGGAAGCAAGTTGAGAAAGGGGTGTGTTGGCCTGTCAGATAGGCAACCAATGTCATAGAACAATACGTATGTTATTTAATGAGAAGCCAGTATAGGGTTGCTATGAGTGGTAATCCACTCAATCGCAACGGGTTATTTTGCTTGCTTGTTTGTAAACCTTCATCTAAAGCCTAAAGTACAATTTTTTTTTCTTAAAGTTGGAAATAGACCATTTGATCCAGCATTTCCACTACTAGGAATATATCCTAGAGAAATAAGAGATGTGACAGAAATAGATACATGCACGGGTGTGTTCATCACAGCATTATGTACAATGGTAGAAAGACGGAAACAACCTAGATGCCTCTCAGTGGATGAATGCATAAAACTGGTATGTACCCCCAGTAAAATACTATGTAGTGTTAAATAATAACAATCTCTGAAATACCTTGCAAAATAGATGAATCCATTTTGGACCTATCACAAAACGACACCGTGTGAGACTAGCATTATAAAAAGTCAAGAAAAGGTTTACACGTAGAAACATTCTTTGATGGTTACCGGGGGTGGGAGGGAAAGCGAGGGGAATCACTAACTAGATATTAGCTTGAGTGAAGGAAAAGGCAGTACACAATACGGGGAGTGGCAGCACATGATCAAGGCAAAGGAAGATACTGGGAGGTATCTAAGAGTAAAAGGCAGCAACAGTGAATATTACATATACAATCCTGTAATAACAATAATTTATGAGTGAATTCTAGGTAGTTATGTATGCTGTACAGATGTGGGATGGTGTCAGGGAGTACACCCAGGAGCATAAATAGAAAATATTTCTACATACATATTTGTAAGTGCTATAAGGTGTCTGTATATAACAGACCACACAGGTCAAAGTTTAAGAAAACTCCTTAGTCATAACCAAACACTTTGAAGGATTGAGTTACTGGGATAGATGACTTGTGACCACAGTCTTGGTGACATCTAGATTAATCAGAGTAGCATACAATCCATAAAGACAATGTTCCACATCCTATTTTGGTGAGTAGCAACTGAGGTCTTAAAAACTTGTGAGTGACTGTCTACAACACAACTGTTGGTCTCTTCCTGTCCAGAGCAAAGATGAGTAAAGAAAATCAAAGGCTCAAGGAACCAGTTAATTCAAAGGACTAGTAAAGCACATAAATCACAGTCACCAGTAACCTGAGACCAGAAAAATCAGACAGTGGCCAACTATCACTACCAATTGCTCTGATCAGGATCACAAGAGAAAGTCCTGGACAGAGGGGGAGAAAAATGTAGAACAAAATTCAAATTCATAAAAAAGACCAGACTTACTGGTCTGATAGAGAATGGTGGAACTCCTGACACTATGACCCTTCAATCTTAGAACTGATTTCCAGAGATCACCTTTTAGCTGAACAGTGGACAGGCCCATAAAGTGAGCAGTAACATCTGTGAGGAATGTGCTCCTCAGAATAACCAACCGTATGAAGCCAACAGGGCAGCATGTACCCAAAAATAAAATTCAGAAGGTAGGAAGGGGCAGGAAAGACAGATGAGTGGAAATGGGGAACCCAGAGAGGAAAAGTCAAGTGCTGTCACACTGGAACTAATGTTATGAAACAAAATATATTATGGTCTTAATTCCAGCCTCTACTCATTATCCAATTCCAAAACTGCTTCTATATTTTAGATACGTGTTATAACAGTACTCTGCTCTCAACACCGAATTCTTAGTTACCTGGTGCTGCTGTAACAGAAATACCAGACGGATGACTTTAAGAAATAGATCTTTCTCTCACAGACCAGAAACTAAAAGTCTGAATTCAGGACACCAGCTATAGGGGAAGGTTTCTTTGTTGGCTCTGGGAAAAGACCTTTGTCATCCTTCCTCCTCTGGTCTAGGAGCTTCTCCATGCAGGCAAATCTTGCTTGATGATAATTAGGTCCCCTTCCTCTCTGCTTGTTTTTATCTTTTATATTTTCATAGAAACTAACTTAAGATACAACCTAATCCTGTAGATTGTCTCCTGCCTCAACAACACAACTGCCTCTAAACCTGCCTCATTAACATCACAGAGGTTAGGATTTACAAAATTCAAGATAGTTACATTGGTCATAAAATGGAAGACAACCACACAATGCTGGGGATCATGGTATAGCCAGATTGACATACATTTTGAGAGACACAGCTGAACCCGTAATAGAAGTTTAAACTGAAGTCCATTATTGTTAAACCATTTGAAATGGAGTTCAGTACAGAAGTCACTTTACCTTTTTCAACTGTGAAAGAATGCAGTGACAATCTTCTAAAAGGGTTATGTAAAATGACCTTGAAAGTCTCTTTCGCCTCTAAGTCTTTGATAAAGACATTACTCAAGCTGAGGACAACTTTGTTATCAACTATTTCAATAAAAATGAACTTCCTTGAATTTAAGCTGAACCAAAGAGGTACAGTTTTTTGTGTATTAGAATAGACTTGTCTTATTCTAGGTATGTTATTTCTTGCCTTATTTGTACTGCAGATTTTGTTTTGTGATTTGATTCATAATTGTACTTTTGGAGGGACTGGTACTACTTCAACAGGAAAAGTTCTTAATATGAAATAGGGAGGAAGTGAGTCACCTAAAGGTAGACAACATGGACAACTGTGTGTCCTTCAAGTCTCAGGAAGTACTCTTAAGGGATTACACTTCCTTTCCCCGTCTCTGCATAATAACTAAGTTACACCAAGAAACCTTTTTAGATGACAACAGACGGGCTACACACAGACTGATGTATGGGCTTGCTTAGTCGTGGCTGTCTTAGGTGGCCTACAGGTGACAAGAAATGGGGATGGAATGATAAAGAGAAAAAAGAATGAAAACAGGAAACAGATGTCCAGTGACGTGTGATGTTCAGACAGTAAACTCACTAGGCATGGGCTGAGTCATAAACAGCTGTATCCTGGTCTTAATGTTATAATCGTGCAGATAATTCTTAGCAACAACAGGCACGTCCCACAAAATTCTGCTGTTTGGTTTTACAAAGTAGTCCTTAAATCGCTGCATAGCAGGGAGGCGGTCCTGGGCTTGATGCTGTTGTTGGTCTCACGCCACTTACAAAGCTAATGGCAGAGACTGAATTGCCTGATTACATCATTTAGATGTTTTATAAGAGCAAGAAGGCTGAATTCCAGATCTTATTCCTTCCTGGCATGCAGCTTTAGCCAGTTGTTAAGATAAGTGGCCTATTTGTGTCCATGACTAGAAAAACTTGAATTAGTATGCTTTAAACAACACCAAAAAAAGATTTTTTTAACTCCTCAGGCAAATAATTACCATAGATTTCTTGTTTATTGAATTTGTGGGAATTTCCTTTTTTAAAAAAAATATTCTCTATTCCTTGGACAATGAAGTGACTCTGAGATTAGAGGAAAAATGTCAAATAACAGCAGTATAGCCCAACTTTGTATCAGAGTAATGTGTGGTCTCTAATACTACTATTAATTAATATTAAGATTCCAGAAGAATTGTCTTTCTAGATATTTGCAAGAGATGCTGCATAATGGATATACCCTAGTCTTCCACGTCACCAAACCTGGATTTGCATTCAGGTTTCAACAGTAGTTTTATAAGGTTGGACAAATCATTTTCCCACTGTGTGCTCAGCAGTCTCATGTGTCAAGTGGGGTTAATAGTGCTTACCCAACTGAGTAAAGCATCCTGCTGTTGCAGTGGTTAAGTACTTGACTGCTAACTGAAAGGAAGGAAGTTCAAACCTATTTTGGGAAAAAGACCTGGCGATCCTCTCCTGTAAAGATTACAGCCTTTGTAACAATGTGGGGGCAGTTTTATTTCGTCACATGGGGTTGAATGAGTTAAAAATCTACTCCACAGCAGGTAACACCACCACCAACCTCATTTTATGGTTGGGAGGACTCAGTGACATAATCTGTGTGGGGACACCAAACCTAGAGAACTACTTAAGGACATTTTGCTTGAACTTAAACCTCACAGTGCTGGCTGTGTAGCCCTGGGTGAATTATTTAACCTCTCTGTGCCTGAGTTTCCTTATCTGGGAAATGGGATAATGATAGATGCTAACACATTTGGTTACTATGAGGACTGAAAAAAGTCTATATTTGACATTATAAGAAACTCCTCTCCAAGCACTGTGAATTAAGTTTCTTTTATAGTCCCTTTTATGTGGTGGCAGTTCTACACATATTATTCTCTTTCTAAAATTTTCATATAGTTTGTGGTCAGACTTTAAGATTATGCTGTTATTCTTAGTTGTTGTTAAATCACTTCTGCCTCATGGTGACTTTGTGTAACAAAACAAAATGTTGCCTAGATCCTGCACCATCTTGATTGTTGATAGGTTTTAGTTCATTTTTGTGGTTATTTTGTTGTACCAAGGGTCTCGGCGCGACCCCAAATTCACTCGCAAGAGATGTTACTTGATGCAAACAGCAAGAGGGTTTATTCCAGCAAGCCAGGGCCCAGATCGTGCTCCACACAGAGCAGAGGAACTGGGCACCGAGCAGAAATAGTACAGGGTTTTTAAAGGCAAACTTTACATTCTTGGTGGTGGGGTGAGGGTCATGCGGGGAATCACACATAGTTATCTTTGGCAGTCAGCAGGGTCTGAGGGAACAGATGGTCATCGATGAGAACACAGGGTTGGTCAACAGGCAAAATCATCTTGGAGGAACAGATGGTCAGTACAGGGCTGGGCAACAGACAATTTCTTGGAAGTGTGGGGTTGGTTAAATTCTTAGGAGATAGATGGCCAGCAAAGATGAATTCTTGTTGTTTTTCTAACAGTTTCTTCAATTTTGACAATCTCTCTTATTGAGAGTGTCCCTAATTTTTGCTGACCTTCCACTTTAACAAACATGATGTCCTTTTCTATCATTTGGTCTTTACTGATGTGAAAACAAAAGTCATATTAAGCCAATAGAGATTGATTGAGGTCTATTGAATACATGACTTACAAATTGGGGTAACTTTTCTGCTAAACCAAAACAAACCTGTTGCCATGGAGTTAATTCCAACTCATAAGACCCTACAGGACAGAGCAGAACTGCCCCATAGAGTTTCTAAGGAGCACCTGGTAGATTTAAACTGCCAGTCTTTTGGTTAACAGCCATGGCCCTTAACCACTACACCACTGGGGTTTTTACATTTTGACTAGAGTGTCGAAAGTGTTCTAAAGATGAGACTCTTAAAACGCTCTTATACCAAATCTTATTGGTATTGTCATGGAAAAATTGTTGCAACAGAACCAGTGAAACAAATTTGTGGTTAAGAGGGATTTCATACAGCATTGTCTTGAAGAACAATTAAAATAATTACTCACTTGCCCTAAAACGTAGCTCCCAGTCTGACCCTTGGAGTCTGTTTCCCAAAATAGACTAAATTCTTCAAAAAAGCACAATGCCCAAGGTAAAACAGTCTTACTAGTTCATTTAAATCATTGCTTGACTCAAAAGTAGCTTTTAGGAACCAGTTTTTTCAAGGCTCAAGGTTCAGAAGGACACCTTAGGGCAATGGCCTGTGTGGGTTACCCCAAGTTTCCCAAAAGCCAGAAATCTGGATTCCTGGAGAATTAAAACTGTTTTTCACTTAAGATTTGTCCAGAGTAAGCAAGTCCAAGTCTCTCCTCCCTTACTTCCAAAATCTCCAGCTGACACCCCTTCCCCTCCTTTGTCTGGCTAACCACAAGCTTATTTTGAGTAATCCTCTTCAGAAAATCACAGCAGGTAATGGCTCTGTCCACTAAAGCAACCCAGTTAGACCTTGCGCATATGCAGGTTGAGGAGATCATGTACTTCATCTGACCATGGACCCAGTTATCACCTAAAAAGAAGATATTACCTAGCCTAGGGTTTTACCCTAGACCATCTGAGAAAGAAGATTCCCAACACATGTACATTTGATAGGAGATGATGCACCATCTGGACCTCCAAATATGGACATGAGAGGACTAATAGCAGAGAGTTCCAGATACTAAACCCAACCAACTCCCCACATCATTGGCTTCCCAGACCCCTCAGACAAAGAGCACATGGTGTTATGGTTGCTAGACCACATGCTGCAACAATAAACTTGCAACTTTCAGCTTCTCTCGTGACCAGTTCCATCTTATTTGATTAGCTAGTATGATGGGACCAGAACTCTAGTGGCATTTGGTTACACTTCTAAGGAACATTCTTGCTATGTTTCTTCTAAGACTGACTGTGTTCGTATATTCTTAACGAAAAGAAACTTATCCTAAACTTCAGTAATTTTATCAGGACCTGCTGAGAAACTCCATTTTGGGGAGGCAGAATGGGAAGACTAAGTTAAATTTTTGGCTTTGTCACTAATTTGCTTTGCAAAATTTATAAAAGAGGCCTATCTGTCTGGAAAAGATATACAAATTGACATTAAAAAAATTAAAACGGATGTTGCCTGATTCTAAAAGTTCTACAAACCCAAGAAAAATGCCAGAGTGACAATATATACTCTGTTTAAAATGAAAGTGAAGAGATGTTTCAAAAGAAGGGGCAGCTCAAACTGGGGAGTACTGGGTCTCACAAGGTGAAAATGAACACTTCCAAAGAGCTGTAGTTACGTGACTATGATTATTAGGATGAATCAGGAACTTACAATATTTTGATTGGTAGGCAAACAAAAACAAAAAACACAACCGAAAGACCAAACTTGTTGCTGTTGAGTGAACTCCAACTCATTATGACCCTATAGGATAGAGTAGAACTGTCTAAAGTGGGTTTCCAGGGTGGCTAGTAGATTTGAACTGCTGATTTGGTTAGCAGTCATTGCTCTTAACCACCTCGCCAGCAGGACTCCATTGGTAAGTAAGCAGACAGTAAATTGGAAAGCGTGATATCTTGAAGGGGGGCTTTGGTTGGGATTGGTTAACAGCATATGCTACTGGACAAAACTCCAGAATCTCATTACCTGCTTCCAAAAGCCAATCTCTGAGACAGATATTTTGGGTTAGTGATCAAAAAGTTTATTAACCTCATTCTGCAGGCAAGAACACAGGGGCAGACATATTAGAATCTCCAGGGCTGTCCAAATTGGGCAGGCTTACCAGGGATTTTTATATGAGCAGCTATGTGGGCGTGGTGGGGTCACAGGAACAAATGAGAGCCATGGGGAGGAGTTCCTCTCCTGGAGCAGCCTCGGGTTGGCGAGGCCTCAGGGGTTGTATATGTACATCAAAGAGCTGGGGGCTCACACCCTGCTGTCTCTGGCACCTGCGCTGGCTGGCATCTCCTCCTCAGCATCTCCACTTGTCTCTCCCCTGCACTGATACACCTAAAAAGCTGTAAAAGCTGTAAAGACTACTATCTCAGTGGCCCTTGACAGTTAACATGTGACTTCCTGGGCCAGGTAAAAAGGAAGTCAGGAATTTTAAGAGGAGAGAAATGCAGATAAAAATCAGTTAAAAGGGGGCTAAGTCTTGCCTATTTTAACTTCCCTTCTTAAAATCAGGGTGTCTAAAGCTTATCCCCTGTCTCATATATGTGAATCATGGAGATGGTGTACATTCACATAATTATGGAGGTATGTGCTTGCAAGAGAGTCACAAAATGACTGATGGAGGCCAAGCTCCACCGGTTCCATCCCAAGGCCATACGTGTATGAATGAAAAGAAGTCAAGGTAACATTCTCAGGAATGTAGAAGCAAAAGTCTCGAAAATGGAGGTGGACCTGCACTTGATCCAGTCAACCCGGGCATGCCAGGTACCTCAGATTCTGAAGTCTTGTACAATAAATAGAAATTATAAAAAGGGAAGAAGAAAACAATGGTAATCACTTCAGATTTTTCATATGTCACTATGACCTTTTCTGTTTTTCTATGTGTAGGTATGTCTGTTATTTTAACTTATACAAATTGCAATTACTGTATTAATCTTTTAGAATAGATTCATAAACACTGCAGTGATTTAAATTTTATATATATGTAGATATATACAATTGGAGTGTTTACTGTTTAAAAGATGTTTAAATGGAAGTATCAGGTCTAGAGCTCACTAACATGAGCACAAAAACTTCATTTTTCTCTTTTTAAAAAATGTTAAATTTGCTTTTTAATATTGAAAGTAATTACTTAGCCAAAAGCCATATCGTAAAACTTAGACTAGTAACATCCACATGTATTTATAAGATATAAGAAATCAGTTTCTTCTTATCTTGTACAAAGATTATTCTGATAAAGAAGTCACATTAAACTCAGGTCCAGAGCCAGAAAAATTTCCAACTGCTCTGTGAAGTGAGCATGTTTTCCATTTTGACACTGGGAATCTGAGGTATGATTTCTGGTCATAACTGATTGGAATGAAGTAGAATTTGTGTGGAAGGTTAAAAACAGTTATGTCCCTGTCTAACCTTTGGCTGAAGGTTGAACCTTAAGAGTGACTTGGTTACTAAGTTAAAAGGGTGTTTGGGAGCCGTATTCTCAGGATTTCTCCATTCTCTGTCAGACCAGTAATTCTCATCTAACTTTTCAAGAAAGCACCATACCACTTTCCGCAGTGGCTCTATGGTTTCACGATCCCACTGGCAGTGTACGAGAGTCCCAGTCTCCCCATGCCCTCATCAGCATTTTGTCGTCGTTGTTGTTGTCTCATCATCACCTTATCGGTGGAGTGAGATGCCATCTCTTTGTTGTTTTGATTTGCATCTCTCTAAAGGCTAATGGTCACAAACACCTTTTCATGCTTTTGCTGGCCCCCTGGAAGTCTTCTTTGGTGAAGTGTCCATTTATTTCTTTTGCTCATTTTTTAACAAGAACGTCTTTATGTTGTTGATGTGTTGTTTTGTATAAACTTTAGAGATTAGTTCCTTGTCAGATATTTCATTATCAAAAATGATCAAGAGCTGATGGTACTGAAGAAAGAGGCCAAAGCTGACTGAAAGGAAGGATGGCTCCAGGAATTGGTAGAATACCAACTGACATGTTTCAGCAAACAAATACAGCCCTGAAAGCGCTCATTATGTCAAGAAATTTGGAAGATAACTAACTACCTGCCCTACCAACTGGAAAAGATTCATAATTGCTTCTGTCCCAAAGAAACGTGATTCAACCAAATGCAGAAATTACCCAACAAATATGATTAATAACACAAGCAAGTAAAATTTTGCTGATGATCATTCAAAAGTAGTTTCAGCAATACACTGACAGGGAACTGCCAGAAATTTAAGTTGGAATCAAAAGAGGACATGAGACAAGGGATGTTATTGCTGATGTCAGAAGGATCCTGGTTGAAAGCAGAGAATACTAGTGTTCTAGTTTTCTAGTGCTGCTTTAATAGCAATGCTACAAGTGGATAGGGTTAAAAAAAGAAATTTTATTTGTCACATTCCAGTAAGCTAAAAGTCCAAATTCAGAATGTGAGCTCCAGGGGATGGCCTTCTCTGGTGGCACTGGAGGAAGGTCCTTGTCAATTTTCCCCTGGACTGGAAGCTTCTGAGGTGCAGGGAGTCCAGTCTTTTCCAAAGGATGTGCTCAGCTCCTGATACTGCTTTCTCTCTTAATATCTGGGGGCCTCAAATGTCCCTGCTAGCTTCTCTCCTTTAAATCTCAAGTGGCCACCTCAAGGCACAAAACAATCTTACACATTGAATCCTGTCTGTCCAACACAGCTGCTGCCCATCCACCATCATTAACATAACAGAGACAGGAATTCCAGCGTGGAGAAACAACACACAATACCAGCAACCATGGCCTAGCCAAACTGCTATAGATTTTTTGGGGGAACACAATTGAATTCATGACAACCAGAAAGATACTTACCTGTGTTTTATTGACTAGCAAAGGCATTTGTTATGTGTGGCTCATAAGAAATTATGAATACAGTTGTGAAGGGTGAGAATTCCAATTGTGCTAATGAAGAAACTGCTTAGACCAAGAGGGAGTCATTTGAGCAGAACAAGGGACTACTGCATGGTTTAAAGACAGGAAAGGTGTGCATCAGTGTTGTATCCTTTCATCATAATTATTTAATCTGTATGGGCTCAAGCACAAAAATGAGTGTGAGGATGGTGCAAGACTGGGCAATGTTTCGTTCTGTTATACACAGGGTTGCTACGAGTTAGAACTGACTAGATGGCACCTGACAATAGCAACAACATTCAGTCTATGCCAAGCCAAGTGCCGTCGAGTCGGATCCGACTCATGGCGACCCTAGGCTGAGCAAATAATTTGAGAACCTGAACTATGTGAAGAAGAACGAGGCTTTAGGATTAAGAGTAAGTAATGAGGCTTTTGGAGTAAGACCATTTAATGACCTGCATTATGCAGATGACACACCTTGCTGGCTCAAAGTGAAGAAGACTTGAAGTAATTACTGATGAAGATTGAACACTGATGAAGAATTGATGCCTTGAATTATGCTGTTGGCCAAGAACATTTAAATATATCATGGACAGCCAGAAGAATGAACAAATTTGTCTTGAAAGAAATATAGTTAGAATGCCCACTAGAAGCAAGAATCTCAAGATTTTGTCACATACTTTGAACATGTTATTAGGAGGGCCACATCCCTGGAGAAGGACATCATCTTTAGTAGAGTGTCAGTAAGAAAGAGAAAGGCCCTCAGTGAGATGAACTGATAGCAGTGGCTGTAACAATTGGTTCAAGAATAACAACAACCAAATGGTTCCAACTCATCTGGAACAGATGATGATCAAGAACAAGAAAGACACAAGGACAAAAGGACCCTTGGGAATGGGAGTCTGTATCAACATATGACCAGAAGAACCAGAGGGTGCCCAGCCACCACCAAAGACAGCTGTGATGGGGTACATTTAGTCCCTGTGGCAACATGAGGAAAACACGGGTGCAGCCCAAGAACTCTACTAAAAGGCCAGAATTGATAGTCTGATGACCTGGAGGATTCCCCTGGGAGTGTGGCCCCAAACCTGCTGCTGCTACTGACCAGAAAACGCTACTGAGGTCAACTCTTCAGACAAAAATGGACTGGACTCAGGGACACAGTGTGACCATATGGTGTGTGTACTTGATGGTTCTATGCATTTAGAGGAGGCTGTCTCACTGCTCTTTTTCTAGATGGGAGAGAAAAAGGTGGAGAAAAGGGGACAGGAACTTGTTAAGAGGATACTACAAACATAAAATGAAAAGGAGAAGTGTGCTGTCACTGGGAAAGGAGGGCAGAAGGAGCTGCAGATGGTGGGTGTGCTAAATCGATTTGGATTGTATAGTTTCACTTAATCACACACACACAGAAAAAGAATAACAATTGTGATGATGGGGCAGGACTGGACAATGTTTCATTCTGTTGTGTATAGGGTTACTATGAGTTGGAACCAACTCAGCAGCACCTGGTGACAACAAACGGAGAAGGCAGTAAGAAGCTACTGTCATCTGTTGTATTATTAGCTCCGGCTCTCACCTCCCTTTATGTTCTTGTCTCCCTTTTCCCTCTCCGTTCTCTCCCTCCTTTGCCTCTTCTTCCAATTCCCCTCTGTGTTTGTTGGCTGCGGCAAATTCTGCTACTGGATTCTATCCTGGTGTTGAGGTAATTTTGTTATACTCCTCAAAGAGACTCTTTCCTCAGTGTGGCTATGGCTTATCTGTCTGCAGTAAACATGGACATCTTTTTTTTTTTTTTTAAAGAATCAAGTTTATTGTAGTATGATTTACTTTCAGTAAAGGTATAAAGTGTTTAAGTATAGAGCTGGATTTTGAAAAACTTATGCTGTCGTGTAACAACTACCACAATACAGCATAGAATATTTTTTTCACTTCTAAACCTGCCTCTTAATCCACAGTAGTCAATCTCTTTCCCACAAATCCCAGTACCAGGCAAACACTGGTCTGATTTCTTTCCCTATAGTTTTGCCATTTCCAGAATTTCACATAAATGTAATCACAGGTATCGGATTTGGAGTCTGGCTTTCTTTATGAAGTGCATTTGAGATGTAGCTATAGTGTTGCCTCTAGTAATTTGTTCATTTTCATTGCTGAGTAATAGTTGCAATCCACACAGTCCAATGCCTCTGAAAAGTCAATAAAACACAGGTAAACATCTCTCTGGAGTTCTTTGCTTTCAGCCAAGATCCATTTGACCTCATCAGTGATATACCTCATTCTACGTCCCCCTCTGAATGTAGCATGCATTTCTGGCAGTTCCCTGTCAATGTACTGCTGCAATTCAATGATCTTCAGTAAAACTTCATTTGTCTGTGATATCAGTGATACTGCTGGATGATTTCTGCATTCTGGTGGATAACCTTTCTTTGGAAGGGGAACAAATATGGATCTCTTCCAGTCAGTTGGCTAAGTAGCTCTTTGAAATTCCTTGACATAGAAAAGTGAGCACTTGTAGCACTGCATTTGTTTGTTGAAACATCTCGTTTGGTATTCTGCTGGATCCTGGAGCCAATTTTTTTGCCATTGCCTTTAAGTGCTGCCTTGTAAAGTGCTTGGACATTAACAAATTCTTTTCAGTACAACGACTCTTTGTTCTCCTATCTTCTTTTGGTGCTTCCTGTGCCATTTGATATTCTACTTATAGAATTCTTCAGAATTGTAACTCAAGGCTTGAATTTTTTCCTTAGTTCTTTCAGCTTGAGAAACGCAAGTACATTCTTCTCTTTTGAATTTCTAACTCTAGGTCTTTGCACATTTCACTGTTTTACTTACTCTTCTTGACCTGCTCTTCAAAATCTTCTGTCCAGCTCTTTTATTTCATCATTTATTCCATTAACTTCAGTTATTCCACATTCAAGAACAAGTTTAATAGACTGTTATAACATCCGTTTTGGTCTCTTCTTTCTTTCCTGTGTTTTAATGACCCTTTGCTTTCTTCATATATGAAGTCTTTGTGTTGTCCCATACTTCTCTGGTCTTTGGTCTAATATTAGTACTCACTGCATCAAGTCTATTCTTGAGGTGGTCTCCAAATTCAGGTGGGATAATCTGAAGGTCATATTTTAGCTCTTGTGGACATGTTTTAATTTTCTTCAGCTTCAACTTGAACTTGCATATCAGCACTTGATGGTCTGTTCTGCAGTTAGCCCCCAGTCTTATTGTGACTGATGATGTTAAGCTTTTCCATCATCTCTTTCCACAGATATAGTCAATTTGATTCCTGCTTTTTCCGTTTGGTGAGGTCTGCATGTATCGTCACTGTTTATATAGCAATCAAGAAGTTGTTGGACTTGCAAAATTCTGTCATGCTTTTTCCAGTCTCATTTCTATCACCAAGGCCATATTTTCCAAATACCAATCATTTCTTCTTTGTTTCCAACTTTTGCATTCTAATAACCAGTAATTATCAATCCATCTTGGCTGTATATTTGATCAGTTTCAGACTGTAGAATCTGGTAAAAGTCTTCAGTGTCTTCATCTTTGGCATTAGTGATTGGTGTGTAAATTTGAATAATACTTCCTTGTGCCAAAGTGCCTTTGTAAATGTATGAAATATTAAATTAAAAATGTGAAATTTGAATAATACTTTGCAGATGTATGGAAAATTATTATTAACAGTGTTGCACTTCAGGGTTGATCTTGAACTGTTCTTTTTGTTATGTGGGGTGGTATTTTTCTTTGATTTGTCACTCCCAGCAGAGTAGACCATATGACCACCTGATTCAAAATGGCCAATACAAGTCCATTTCAGTTCTCTAATGCTTGGACATTGCTTTTTGTAAGTTCCATTTCTTTTTTGATGTTCAATTTTCCTAGATTCATATTCCATACATTTTATGTTCCTGTTGTTAATGGAGGTTTGCAGCTGCTTATTCTCATTTTGCCACCTCAGCACATGAAAGTCCTGAAAGACTGACTCCAGCTACATCATTAAAGTTGACTCTGCTTTGAGAAGGCAGCTCTTCCCCAATCATCTTTTGAGTCCCTTCCAACCTGAGGGGCTCATCTTTTGGCTCTTTATAGGACAATGTTCTGCAATTCACAAAATTTTCACTGGCTACTTTTTTTGGACACAGACTGCCTGGTCCTTCTTCCTAGTCTGTCATAGTCTAGAAGCTCAGATGAAACCTGTCCACCAAGCATGACTCTAGTGGGATTTGAAAAAATGGTGGCAAAGCTTCTACTTTCATGGCAACACGCAAGTCACCATAGTACAACAAACTGACAGAATTGTGGTAGACTGGTAGTTTTGAATGTGTGAATCATAACAAATTTTGTGAAGAATGGAAATTCCAGAACCATTAATTGTGCTCATGTGGAACCTGTGCATAGACAAAAAGGCAGTCATTCAAACAAAGCAAGGGACAACTGAATGGTTCAAAATCAAGAAAGGTGTGCATCAGGGTTGTATCGTTTCAATACGTTATTCAAACCGTATGCTGAGCAAATAATCTGAGATGCTAGACTATATGAAGGAAATGCAGAATTAGAATTGATGCGCAGATGGCACAACCTTTGGTCGATTTCTTTTATTGCCCAGTGGTTTTGAAGCAAAGTATTATGCAGTTTCCAGCATTTAATTTTATTCCTTGTTCTTCTTGTTAGTGACATCTATTTTTAGCGTGTGATCAGAGAAGATGTTTTCTATTATCTGAATGTTTAGGCTTTGTGGCTTAGGATGTGGTCTATTCTGGAGAATGTTCTATGTGCATTAAAAAAAGAATGTGTACTTTGGTCCTCTTGGGTGTAGTGTTCTATACATGTCTGTGAGGGTAAGTTGGTTGTCTGTGGCCTTTAAATCTTTTGTGTCTTGTTGACTTTCTTTCTCGATATTCTGTCCTTTACCAAGAATGATGTGTTGAGGTCTCTTACTATCAATGCAGGGCTGTCAATTTCTATTTTAAGTGTTGTTAGAGTTTAGTTTATATAGTTTGAACTCTTGTCATTGGGGTGCATAAGTTTTATTATGGTTATGTCTTCATGGTCTATTGTCCCTTTAATCATTATATAATAGCCTTCTTTGTCATATAATGGTGGATTTTGTTTTAAAGTCTATTTTATCTGAGATTAGTACTACCACCTCTGCTTCTTTTAGATTGTTGTTTGCTTGATGTAGTTTTTCAGTCCTTTGATTTTTAATGTATTTATATTGTCTTTTTTTTTATTTAAAAAAATGCTGTATTGTAAAGTTGACTTTTTTCTTTCAGTGTACAGTTACTCCAGTTTTTTTATTTTTATTTTATTTAACATAACTGAGTGAAAATGTACATTCCTGTATAAATTTACAGGCCCACCTATATGCAGCTTCCACTGCTCTCCACACTATTCCTCTCTGCTCCATACATGTCTCATTCTCCCAACAACCTCCTTTCCTCTCTTTTCCATCCACTCCACTTCCTCCAGCCAGAGGTCAGCAAGATGATATCCTGTAGATGTACAGAACCACAAAGTGCTTCCAATATATGGTCACTCTGCATTGCCAAGTCCAATCCATTCCTGTCCAAAGAGTGGACCTTTGTTATAATTTATGGGAAAGGGCAGCATCAGGGCCGGGGGCCATGCTCTCAGAGGAACCCCAAAACCACTGGACCATCAATTGAGGTCTTTTAGTGGAGATCTCATGATGCACCCTTTTTTATTCTTGTGCTGCCAGTGAGACTCCTCTCTGTGAGCTCCATTGTGGCTATCACTGGTGGTGGCCGGGCACCATCCAGTTCTTCCGGTCCCAAGTTGATGTAGGCACCCACTCTTGTGTGTCTCTCTGTCTTCTCGGTTGTCTTTACTGCATGTCATTTTGGTCCTCGGTGAGCATCCGTTCCTGCTGAGTTGGGACCATTTGCTGTGTCCTCGGATGGTAGCTTGGCAGCTTTTAAGACCCCAGATGCCACTCACCAATTTGGGGTGCAGTGAGCTCTCTTAGCAAAACACTAGTTGTGCCAACTGGCCTGGAATTCGCCTAACAGCATGGTCCCCCGTCCCCTGCCCCAGCTACTCTATTCTTGCAGTATTGAGTCAAGATGGAAGGAGTGCTCAAGTTATGCTGAAGTCCACTTAATGCTGTTCTTGTTTCTAATGTGTGCTATCACCGCTTTCTCCCAACTAAATTTCTAGTAACTATCTAAACTAAACCCTCCCCCTCTCACCCTCCCTCCCTCGCCTCCCTTGCAGCTGTCAAAGAGTCTTTTCTTTATACACAAGTCTGTTTTTGAGGTCTTATCGTAGCGGTCTCATAAAGTATTTGTCCCTTTGTTGCTGACTACTTTCACTCAACCTAATGTCTTCCAGTTGAAACCAGGTTAGGAGATATTTCCTGGAATCATCGTTATTCTTTATCATTGCGTAGTGCTCCACCGAGTATATGTACCATAGTTTATCTATCCATTCTTCTATTGTTGGGCATCTGGGTTGATTCCATCTTTTTGCTATCATGGACTGTACTGCGATAAACATTCTGGTACATGTGTCCATTGGTGTGAAAGGCCTCGATTCTGTAGAATATATTCCAAGTAGTGGAATTACTGGGTCAAATGGTATATCCATATCCATTTTTTTAAGGAAGCGCCAGATTGCTTTCCAAAGAGGCTGGACCATTTTGCAACACCACCGACAGTGTAGGATCATTCCACTTTCTCCACAGCCTCTCCAGCATTTGTTGTTTTGTGTTTTCGAGATCATGGCAAGTCTTGTTGGGGTGAGATGGTATCTCATTGTCGTCTCAATTTGAATTTCTTTAATAACTAAAGATCGTGAACATGTCCACATGTGTTTTTTGGCTGTCTGGATCTCCTCTTTAGTGAAATGTCTGTCCATCTCCTTTGCCCATCACTTAATTGGATGTTTTATCTTCTTCTTATTGATATTTTGTAGTATCTTATAGATTGTGGAGATCAGGCGTCAGTCTGACATAGAGTTGCCAAATATTTTTTCCCATTCTGTGGGTGTTCTTTTAATTTGGATGGGCAAAAGTGTTTGATTCTTAATAGTTCCCATTTATCTATTTTCTTTTCTGTTGATTGTGGTTTCTTTGACAGATTTTGGAGTCTGTCCTCATTTGTGTATTAAAACTTCCATTGTTGTTCCTGCCTTTCCTTGGATGAGCTTTATCGTTTCAGGTTTGATATTTAGGGCTTTCATCCAGTTGGAGCTGGTTTTTGTATAAGGTGTAAGACATGGATCTTGATTCAGTTTATTGCAGATGGATAACCAATTTTGCCAGCACCATTTGTTGAAGAGACTGTTTTTACCCCAGTTTAATGTCTTAGGGCCTTTGTCGAATATCAGCTGTTCATAGGCAGAGGGTGTCATCTCTGGGGTCTCAGTTCTGTTTCACTGATCCATCTGTCTGTTCTTGTACCGGTACCAGGCTGTTTTGACCACTGTGGCAGTGTAGTATGTGCTAAGGTCGGGTAATGAGAGGCCTCCCAGTGTGTTCTTCTTCTTTAGTAGTACCTTACTTATCCTTGGCTTCTTCCCTTTCCAAACAAAATTGGTGATTTGTTTCTCCATCTCATTAAAAAATGACGCTGGAACTTGTATTGGGATTGCATTATATAAATAAATTGCTTTGGGTAAAATAGACATTTTCACAATGTTAAGTCTTCCTATCCATGAGCAGGGTAGGTTTTTCCATTTAAGTCTCTCTTAGTTTCTTGTAGTAAGGGCTTGTAGTTCTGTTTGTAAAGGTCTGTTGTTTCTCTGGTTAGACTAATTCCTAGGTACCTTATCTTCTTAGGGGCTATTGTAAATGGTATTGATTTGATAATTTCTTCCTTAACAGTCTCGTTGTTGGTATAAAGGAATCCTACTGATTTACTTATGTTTATCTTGTATCCTGAGACTTTGCTGAACTCTTCTATCAGTTTGAGTAGCTTACTTATAGATTCCTTGTGGTTCTCTGCGTATACAATCATATCATCTGCAAACAGGGAGATTTTAACTTCCTCTTTGCCGATGCAGATGCCCTTTATTTCTTGGTTTTGTCTAATTGCTCTGGCTAGAACTTCTAGCACAATGTTGAATAGGAGAGGTGACAGTGGGCATCCTTGTCTAGTTCCTGATCTCAAGGGAAAGTCTTTCAGTCTCTCTCCATTCACGATGATGTAGGCAATTGGCTTTGTATAAATGGCCCTTATTGTGTTGAAGAATTTGCTGTCTATGCCCATTTTGCTACGAGTTTTTAGCATGAATGGGTGTGAGACTTTATCAAATGTCTTTCTGCATCAATGGACAAAATCAGGTGATCCTTTTCTTTTGTGTTATTTATGTGGTTAATCACATTGATTGTTTTTCTGATGTTGAACCAGCCTTGCATCTCTGGTATGAATCCCACTTGGTCATGATGGATTATTTTCTTGATATGTTGTTGTATTCTATTGGCAAGAATTTTGTTGAAGATTTTTGCATCTAGATTCATGAGTGATATCAGTCTGTAGTTCTCTTTCTTTGTTGGGTCTTTCCCTGGCTTTAGGTATCAGGGTTATGCTGGCTTCATAGAATGAGTTTGGGAGTACCCCATCCTTTCTATACTGTGAAATAGTCTCAGTAGTATTGGAAATAACTCTTCTCTAAATGCCTGGTAGAATTCTGCAGTGAAGCCATCTGGGCCCGGACTTTTTTGGTTGGCAGTGTTTTGATGACATTTTCAATCTCTTCCTTTGTGATGCATTTATTGAGTTGTTCTGCTTCACGTTGTGATAATTTGGGTAAGTAGTATGAGTCAAGGAATTGGTCCATTTCCCCTAGGTTTTCAAATTTGTTACAGTACAGTCTTTCATAGTATTCTGTTGTGATATTTTTGATTTCTGTTGCATCTGTGGTGACAACTCCCTTCTCATTTCTAATTTGGGTTATTTGTTTCCTTTCCTGCTTTTCTTTAGTAAGTTTAGCCAGTGGTTTATCAATTTTGTTGATCTTTTCAAAAAACCAGCTTTTGGCTTTTTCAATTGTTTTTCTATTCTCTAATTCATTTAGCTCTGCTCTAATCTTTATGATCTCATTTCTTCTGGTGCCTGAGGGGTTCCTCTGTTGTTTTTTCTCTACTTGTTCAAGAGGTAGGGTTAGTTCCTTGATTTGGTTTCTTTCTTTCTTCCAGATGTGTGCATTTATGGAGATAAACAGACCTCTGAGCACTGCTTTGGCTGTATCCCATAGGTTCTGGTAGGAAGTGTTTTCGTTCTCATTGGAATCCATGAATTTCTTTGTTTCATCCTTGATTTCCTCTATAACCCATGTTTTTTTTTGAGCAAGATGTTGTTCAGTTTCTAAGAGTTCCACTTTCTATCTGTTTTTTCTGCTATTGATTTCAACTTTGATGGCCTTATGATCTGAGAAGATGGTTTGCAGTAATTCAATGGTATGGATTTTGCTGAACATTGCATTATGGCCTATCACGTGGTCAGTTCTGGAGAATGTTCCATGTGCACTAGAGAAGAAGGTGTAGTTGTCTGCTGATGGGTGGAAAGTTCTGTATACATCAATGAGGTTTAGTTGGTTAATTATGTCAATAAGGTCTTCTGTATCTTTACTGATCTTTTTTCTAGATGATCTGTCTAGTGATGAGAGTGGAGTATTAAAGTCTCCCACTATTATCGTGGAGCCATCTAACTCTTTTTTGAGCGTAGTCAGTGTTTCTTCGACGTATTTAGGTGTTCTGATATTAGGTGCATAAATGTTTAATATAGTTAAGTCTTGCTTGTGTACTGAACCTTTCAGCAACAAATAGTGTCCATCTTTGTCCATGATGGTGGATTTGACATTAAAATTGATTTTGTCCGAGATTAGAATTGCCACCTCTGCTCTTCTTTGTTCATTGTTAGCTTGATATATGTTCTTGCATCCTTTAATTTTCAGTTTGTTCCTATCTTTAGGTCTCAAGTGAGTTTCTTGTAGACAACATATGGATGGGTCATGTCTTTTGATCCAAGATGACACTCAGTGTCTCTTTACTGGAGCATTCAGTCCATTCACATTCAATGTAATTATCGATAGGTATGTGTTTACTGCTGCCATTGTGATATGTTTATTTTTATGTTGATGTTTTCTCTGTTGTTCTTATTAGTCTGTTCTGGGACATTCTTTTTTGTGACTTGATTTTTCACCTTTTTCAGAGCTGGTTTTGTAGTTGTTGAGACTCCTGTGTTACATTTCTTGAAATGGTATGATATATCTTTGTTGTGCTTTACAGCTGCCCCTATGATTCCCCTTAATGAACTATATATAATCCCAATTTTAATTACTACCAGCCTTGTCATCTTCCTTTCCATCTGGAAGGACTATAACAACTGTAGTACATCCCTCTTTTTATTATGATGACACCATAGTTTTCATGATAATCACTGGATTGCTTCTTTCTGTATCAAAGCTGTGATTGACTTTGGAGCCTTCCCTAAATGAGTAGAGTATTGAGTAGCGTGTCGTTCTAAAATATAAAGTTAGTGGTTTCTTTCTTCTACGCCAAAGCCAAGAACTTCTTTCAGTATTTCTTGTAGTTTGGGTTTGGTTTTTACAAAGTCTCTGAGTTTCTGTTGATCTAGGAATGTCTTAATTTCATTTTCATATTTGAAAGATAGTTTTGCAGGATATATAATTCTTGTTTGGAAGTTCTTCTTCTTCAAGGATTTGAATGTGTCATGCCACTGTCTCCGTGCCAGTGTGGTTTCTGCTGAGAAATCTGACGAGAGCCTACAGGGTTTCCCTCTGAATGTTAGCTTTGCTTTGAGTCTTGCTGCCTTTAAGAGTTGCTGCTTATGTTTCATTTTGTTAAGGTTGATTATAATATGCCTTGGAGTCTTTCTTTTGAGATCTATATTGGGTGTCGTACAATATGCATCTGAGATGTCTATGTTCTCTTCCTTCATGATTTCTGGGAAGTTTTCTGTCAGCAGCTCAGCAACAATACTCTCTGTCTTCTCAGATGTCTCACCCTGTTCAGGGACTCCAATTAATCGAAGGTTGTTCCTCTTAATAGAGTCCCACATGCTTCTTAATGTTTCTTCATTTTTCTTGTTTCTTTTTTCTGATTTCTGCTCATAGACGCTGGCATCTGTAGCTCTGTCTTCCAAGTCAGAAATTCTTTTTTCTATTTGTTCCATTCTGTTTTCTTGGCTTTGCATGGAAGTTTCTATGTCTTTGATTTTGTTCTTGATCTATTGGGTTTCAGAGTACTGGTGTTCCATCAGATTGAACAGCTTGCTTAATTTTTCATTTTGTTCTGCTGCATTTTGTATAAGGTCTAGAAGGGCTCCGTATATAATCATTTTGTATTCACTTCCTGATGCTTTCATAAAAGTTTCTTCATCTGGAATACTCCTTGGTTGTTTTGTTTGGGAGCCTTCTGAAGCCATGGGTGATTTCTTGTATGCCACAATTGTGTGTTGCTTTTTTGGTCCCATGTGAGTATGTAGAGGCTGGAAGAGGTACTGTGAGGATGGATTGCAAATGTTTTTCTAGGTTGTCTTAAAATGTAAAGGAAAAGATATCTGACCACTTCACAAGTCAGTTAAGTTTTGAGGTGTAGAGGTCCCTCTTCTCAACTGACAAAGTAAGTGCCACTATATCCAATCCCAGATGATAACAAACTAGTTCAGAATACAGCAATGCTACTGTCCTGTTGGCCTCTGCTGACAGGGCCTACCCTTAGGCGACACTGCGTCAAGTACTGCTTTTGTGACAGAAAAGCGCTCTCCTGTGGGCAGGCTCTCGCTACCAAGCTAAGAATTAGGTCCAGCTGCGGCCACCGTATCCAAGATGGCGTCCCCCCCACAGGCAGCAGATAGAGGGGCTAAAGGTGCCGAGAGGTAGTGATTACTCTGCTTCTGTGGCAGGGCCTGCAACGTAGGTGGCACTGGGAAAATTATTGCTTTTATGTTGTAGAAGCACTGTCCTATTTGCAGGCGCTGGCTCCCAGGCTAAGAATTAGGTCCTGCTAAAGTCTCGGTACCAACATGACGTCCCGCACGCTGACTGCGGAATTCCGTTCAAATCCCGCTGACGCAGATATAAAACGAAAGGCACAAAGTGTCTAGATTAACAGAGTCTTAAGCCTGGCTTAAGGAATATGGGAATTTCGCCTGCCTATTCCCCCAGCAGTGCGTCTGAGTCCAGCCGCTAGGCAAGTCCCAGCTCCGCCCGCCGGGCAAGACAGAGGAAAAAAAAGTCAAAATGGTGCGTTTACCTTCCCTCCGTGAGAGCCGGGGCTAGCCAGGAGCGGGAGTCAGCGAAAGAGAGGAGGTTTTTCGCTGAGTGGTATGAAGTCCCAATTACCAGCTCTGTGCTGTGTCCTGAGGCTGATTAGGTGATCAGAAGGCTCTGTTTGATTATCAGTTCAGGTCTTGGTTTCCAGAGGGATAGAAAGAGACGTGGGCTTAGTCCGCCATCTTGACTCTCTGCAAACTACTTTATATCTCAAGAGACCACCTGAAGGCACGAAACAAACTTATACATTGAATCTGTCTCTACTGACACAACTTTCACCCATCTCACCCTCCTTAACATCACAGAGGCAGGAATTCCAGTGTGGAGGAACCTCACACAATTCCAGGAATAATGGCATAGCCAAATTGTTACAGACTTTTTAGGGAACACCATTCAATCTATGATAGCCTCCCTTCCTGCAGTCCAGGCCTATCAGTCGATTGCCTTTGGCTTCAGGTTCTAGACTCATGTCTGTTCCTGGTGCTGATCAATGCTGTGCCTGCCTGTGACAACCACCACTGACCAGTTTCTCTGAGATTGGACTTGGTCTCGCGTTGTATTTGGGCAGAACCTGACCCAGTGGCTTGCACAGGTCAAACTGAAAAAAAACAAAACTGTTTTCATCGAGTTGATTCTGATTCGTAGTGACCCTATAGGATGGAGGAAAACTGCCCCGTAGGGTTTTGATGGAGTACCTGGTGGATTCAAACTGCTGACCTTTCGTTAGTAGCAGTAGCACTTAACCAGATAGTCACTGAATTGAACTGACTGTCCATGCCTGATTCCCATTTAAAAAATAGTCCCTCTCATGGCTACTTACGTTCAGTAGCTCTTTGGAGTTAAATGCTAGGACTCTTCTTCGACAAAACAAAATGGGGGATCTACAAAAATAATGAGCATTGACTTTGAAGACTCCAAGTCTACCCGATTCTACTCAACTTCCTAGTATTCAATGGTACAAGAGGAATTTATTGTCTCAGCCCAGACAATACTGACACCTAGTGACCAAATGAGGACCCTCCTCAGGGAATTTCTGGTTTTGATCTTGGTCCGAGTTAATTAGGATAATTAGTGATTTGTGGTTTTACAGAGTCAGTACACAGGCGCAACGCCAGGACAGAAGATACTAAATTAGGAAAGCAGAGTCTTGCCCGACAGGTGTTCACAGACCAGGAGAAGGGAACAAATAATTAAAACACAGTATGATAAATGCTCCAAGTCATTTACTTCCAGCATCTTGGTCCGCTCCTAATTTTAAAGGGGTAGGAAACTAAGCCTGAGCCCAGTGAACCCAATGTGTTTGCTGCTGTTGTTGCTAGCTGCTGTTGAGTCAGATCCAACTCACAGAAACCCTGTGTACTCAGAGTGAAACACTGCCCAGTCCTGTATTGTCCTCGCAATTGTTATACCTGAGCCCGTTGTTGCAGGTAATGTGTTAGTCCATCTCACTGAGGGTCTTCCTCTTTTTCAAGGACCATCTACTTCACTAAGCATAATGTCCTTCTCCAGGGACTGATCCCTCCATACAGTGTGTCCAAAGTATGTGACATAAGGTTTTGTCATCCTTCTAGAGTATTCTGGTTGTAATTCTTCTAAGACAGGTTTGTTTGTTCGTCTCACAGCCCATGACAGAGTCAATGGTCTTTGCCAATATCATAATTAAAAGGCATTAGATTTCCAGTCTTTCTTATTTATTGTCCAGCTTTCATATACATCTGTGGTAGCTGGTACCAAAAAAGAAAGAAAGGAAGAAGAAAGAGAAGGGGGAGGGAGAAGGTGGAGACAGGAAGGGGAGGACCCACCTTAACTTTTATACCCTTTCACAAATACTACAAAATTGGAACCCTTCATCTTTCTTCTTAGATGGAGGCTTCCCCAAATTTCCTAGACCTACACAGGTATATTAAGGGTACCAAAAAAAGAGACCAAACCTACTGTCACTGAGTCAATTCTGACTCATAGCGACTCTGTAGACAGGGTAGAACGGCCCTATAAAGTTTCCAGGGAGCACGTGGTAGATTTGAACTGCTAATCTTCTGGCTAGCAGCTGTAGCACTTAACCACTACACCATCAGGATACAGAATAGGCAAATTCTTACTTAAGCCTATATATGTACATACATACATACATATCTATATACAAGTATATATGTATGTATTTCCAGGCAGTTGCAAACTGCTTAAGAAAGGGAAGCCCAGGAGGTTTCACACTCAGAGACTAACATTAAGTGTTTACAGTTTGGAGTTTTGAGGCTGATAGCCCTGCATGTAGGCCCAATGTCTGTGCTTCTCCATGTAGGCTGTCAATGCTCTCAGCCTCAGCAGTTACCTGAAAGATGGCCAGAGTAAATAGTACTCTGTTTCATTGACTGCTGTGATGATTACGCAGGAGAACTGGAGAAGGCATGTACTTAGTTCGGCAGAAGGCCGTACAGACATATGCACTTGCTATTCTTGTGAAGAGCTCATGGATGGATGCAGGGAACAATGATCTCTAACTGTATGTTTTTTTTTTTCCTATATACAGGAGAAGCTTAGAATAAGACTGTCAAGCTATGTCTCTCTGTGACATGACAGACAGAAATGTGTCATGTAGTGTTCATCTGTTTTCAGTTTTCTCGTCTGCTTTCAGTTTTCAGTTCAGTTCCACAAACCAACAGGCAGGGCAGCTGCTGCAGAGCAGGTGATGGGCAGAGGTGTAAGTGGTTGTGCTCTGAGGTGTTTGTGGTTACAAAACTGAGGCTTAGCATTAACAGAAGTCAATTTAGGGCATAGATTTTTCTGCAACAATTAATGGGAGGAACATCAACAATTCATCAACACTTTCAATATGTTGTCCCTTGTAGAAAGGGAGAGAAAGTGAGTTTGACTGAACAGTTTTTAACATCTGAAACGATCTTTACATATAAATGAAGCTTCCTAATTCTATTCATTAGGAAACTAGATTTATAACCAAACTCACTGACATTCAATACATATGTATAATATATACAATTCCTTGCGAATCCAAGTGAGGTCCTTCGACAAGTTAGTAGTAAGTATTGACATACCTGGGAACTCATTAAGAATGGAGAATCTCAGGCCTCGGTTGCCCACCTTCTGTGTAAGAATCTGCATTTTAACAAGATCCAGAGATGCCCTCTTTCTTTCTTAAGAAATTTTTTTATTGTGGTAAGATATACGTAACAAAACGTTTGCTGGTTCAACTTATTTTACATGTACAATTCGTGACATTGGTTTTGTTCTTCACATTGGGAAACCATCACCATGATCTGTTTCTCAGTTTTTCCACCGCTCGTAACATAAACTCTATGCCCCTTCAACTAAGACTCCCCTTCTTTTTCTCCCTTCCAACTCTGGGAACTACTAGCTTTTGTCTTTTTTCTTTTGCCTGTACTGTGTATTTCATATAAGTGTGATTGTACAATATTTGTCCTTTTGTGACTTTCCTAGCTTACTCACTGTTTGGAAGCTTTATCCATGTTGTAACACGTATCACGATTTCATGTTTTTTTGTGCCTGAGTAGCATTCCATATAACGTTTTGTTTGTCCATTCACCTATTGATGAACATTTAGATTGTTTCCATTTTTGGCTATTGTGAATAGTGCTGCAGTGAAAACTTGCATACAACTATTTGTTTACAACCCTACTTTTCTCTCTTTTGAGTGTATTCCTAGGAGTGGGATAACCAGTTCTTTGTTGATTTCTACGTTGATTTCTTTGAAGGGAGGAATGCTGCATTGTAGTATCCAATGTTTACCACAAGGTGGAGCCATTCTCCCAAATTTCTGTAACTCTCTGTGACCTTAGAACTAACACTCAATTCTTTTTGCAACAAATTCCCTCCCTCCTCTCCCACCCTCTTCCCTGCGCCCCACTGGGAAAAAACATTTGTGCTTTAAGGAAAGAAAACAATGAAGATAACACAAAAGTTCTATTACAGGATTGTGCAGGGCAAAAGTGTTTTAAAATTTCTTGCTTAAAGACTAAAACATTTCAAAAAACTAAAACCATTACTGTAATTAATGTTCTAAAAGTCCGGGCAGATACTTTAAATTACATTATATGTATTGTAGGTAAAGATAAAGCTACAATAAAAATGAATTAAATTGGAAAACTCTTGCTTTAAATTATGGACTTACACCCATATTTATTTTAGGAATAAATACTCACTAAAGAAATACAAAAAACCAGAAAAACAAGGATGACATCATTTTGCATTGACATAAATAAACTATGCTTGAACCTTTAACCCATTAAGTAGCATCATCAAAGACATCTCATCAAGGTCACTGGTAAAAATGAGCTTCCTGCCTCTTTCCTTTGGAATAAACAAAGAAATCTGTAGATTGAGACTTGAGGCTTAGAGGCGACACTAAGTGAAAGAAAAGTAGCTTGCAACTGCTGTCCTCTCAGCGCTGTAGCCTACACACTGCCAAGGCTCGTGCTGTCCCAGCTGCTGTCCGTATACACTGACAGGCCACACGGGGTCTTTTTTATGGAAGGTGAGCAGGCTTCTTGGAGAGAGCTTACCAGATTGGGTTGGCCCTAAAAATGTTTGGAGAATTAAGAGGATCTTCCATGGCACTTGCTGACTGCTCTTGCGTCCTCCTTCACTTAGCATGACCACTCAAGGCTTATTCATTTCTTACCTTACTTTCTTAAGATGCAAATACAGAGAAAGAAGTTCTGAGAAGAGCAAGTGATTTGTAAGAAACCTGCACAATCTTAGAAATAATGAAATAATTATCAAGGGCTCCCTTGTGGGAGAGAATGTGTGGGACTGGGTCATTTTGTACAACTTTGTTGGGGCAGTAGTTTGGTATAGGCTCTTAGAGTACAGCTTGACAGTATTTGCCAAAAAAAAAGCGCCAAACAAAAAAATATACTCACACCTTTTGACCCAAAGTCATATTCTCAGCTAGAACCCTGAAACAACAAACATACATAGTAGAACCTATTGCTTGGAGTCATTTCAACTGAAGGTGACTTGAAGAGTTACAGGGTAGAATCCTACTCAATAAAATTTTCTTGGCTATAATCCTTAAGGAAACAAATTGCCAAACGTTTCTTCTCCAGTGCCACTGGTGGCCTTGGACCACCAACTTTTAGGTTAGTAGTTGAGCACAAACAGCATATGCCACCGAGGGCCCTAGACTTTCTACACTAAACCAAAAATCAAACCTACTGCCATTGAGTCAATTCTGACTCATAGTGACCCCACAGGTAGGAGCAGAACTGCCCCACAGAGTTTCCAAGGAGCTCCTGGAGGATTTGAACTTTGGGTTAGCAGATGTAGCACTTCACCACTACTCTGCCAGGGTTTCCAAAGTGGCCTGCGAATGGAGAGGAAGCAACCTCACCATCAGGTCCTTCTTCCTGTGTGCCACCACCTGAATTTGCACTATTTGTTCTCCTTTTAGATGTAAAACCAAAAAAGGCATAACTTTGATTTGGATGGCTTACGAGTTACCAAATCAAGACTTCTGATTGCAAAATACTCTACAGCTATTTCTTTCAGAAACATCCAATTGTATCAAAAGCAAATGCAAAGGAAAGGGACTGATGATGTTTAAGGGTTCAGATGGCTTCTGTTATTCCCCAAGAGCCCTAAGAGGAAGCCTGTCCACTCCCACCCCATCCCGTGGGCACAATGACTCCACACTGCCTGCCGAAGCACACTCACTGCCTTTTACTTGCTTCTTGTTAGTCATGTGGCAGGAACCGAGAGGGTGCCCAGGCTTTGTTCTCTCTCTAGTCTGACAGCTCTTCTGTGAGCACCTTTTCTGTCTTTCTCAGTGGGAGGGAGGTGCATGAAGTGTAATGATCAGAAATAGCAGCCGATGTTCCAGCTACCGTCACACACAAAGAAAATGAACAGAGCTGGTTTTCTGCCTAAGCATACTAGCTGATAGATGACATAAGTCTGTATCACTGGAGGTGCAAAAATGAGAAACAGAAGGTTGTTTAGAAGCTCAAGAGCAAGGACTTGAAGGCAGGAGGGAGGGGACAGGAAAGCTGGTAATAGGGAACCCAAGTTTGAGAAGGGAGAGAAAGAGTGTTGACCTGTTAAAGGATTGTTAACCAACTTCCCAAAGCAGTGTGTGTATGAACTGCTTAACGAAAAACCAGTTTGTTCTGTAGGAACCCTGGTGGTTTAGTGGCTAAGTGCTATGGCTGCTAACCAAAAGGTCAGCAGTTCAAATCTGTCAGGCATTCCTTGGAAACTCTATGGGGCAGTTCTACTCTGACTAATAAGGTCACTTTGAGTTGGAATTGACTTGACAGCAGTGGCTTTTTTTTGTGTGTGGCTTTAGTTTGTTCTGTAAATGTTCATGTGAAGTACAGTAAATAAAAAAAATTATTTAGACACTTGCACTGGACCGTAAGGAATATCCTACCGGCTGCACTTTCATGGAGCTGACTTGAACTCCAGCTACCTGTTCTGTACATTAAATTGCCATCAGAGGGGAGAGCCAGTCTTACTGCTGTCTAGAAAAGCCAAAGAAATTCCCCCAGACTAGTTACTGTGGAATCAACTGTATCTCATGGCAGCTCCATGTATGTTAGAGCAGAGCTGTGCTCCTTGGGGTTTCCAGTGGCTGAGGTTTGAAACTTCCAACCTTTCAGCTAGCAGCCAGTAGTGTTAACTATTCCAGTAGGCAGGAACTCCAAAGAAAAACCCACAAATCCCTAAATTACAGATTATTTGGAAAGTATGTGAATGGCAGAGTAGTGTAACTCATTTTATTTGGTCTTCATAATAGGTATAAATGAACAGGTGTATGCCTGCCTCAATGTGCAATAGTCAGTGTCAAATAACTACTTACAGAGTTTCTAAATAAACAAATAAGCTGAAGTATATTGAGTGCTTACAGTGTACGAAGTCTAGTTCAGAATTCTTTGTGTAAATAAACTCTCTTAACTCTCGTCACCATCTTATAGGGGCTGACAGGCACAGCTGCCTCTGGTGGGGCTGGAGACACAAGTCTTTTAGGTGCAGCATTTTCACATCAGGATGGGTGCCAACATCAGTGTCATGACAGTCATCCTCATTTGATAGCCTAACTTAGTTGTCTTCATGTTGGCCTGAGAGGATACCTACAACTCCCTGGTGTCTCAGGCAGTAGATGCCTCAAGAATCAGTTGAAAAGGAATGATACCTTCCGGTAAGCTTGAGAAAACAAGAGCATCACAGCTTGGCTTTGGGATGTCTAAGCCAAGCCAAAGCCAAGTGCTGTCCAGCAGGGAATAGTGAAGCCTCTGTGACGAGAACTGCTCAATGGCCACAATGGCCCATAGCACAGTACTGCACATGGAAACACATGGACAGCAATGACCAAGTTGACAAGCAATTTGGGCAAATTGGATGTTGAACTGAAAACATTCTAGAAACATCCTAACTCATTTATCTTGACTATATTTTCCTTTTTTGTTACTTAGTGAAACATCTTACAGTTGATGAGTTTTAGGTTTGTTGAAAGACAACATTTTTAGGTTAATCTTAGAGAGGAGAAAAATGAGAAGGTAAGCAACTTGCTCAAGGTTGTACAACTGGTAAGTGATAGAAGGAAACTGGTAGGTGTGAAGAAAGGAGCCAACCCAGGGCCTATACTCTGTACTCCTGTGGTATGGACCCTTTGTCTGCCTTGCTCTGACCCCATGGGAGTATTTTTGCATGGATCCTCCTGCCTGGCCTACCTTTGTTCCCACAGTCTTCCAGGTCCACTTCTCCAGCCCTCCCAAGTGTTTTGAGAAATTCAAGGCGTACCCTTCTCTCCCACTATCAGCCAGGGTCAGCTTCTGTGTGGATGAGCCCATCAAGTAATATTCAATGACCTTGGCGTGAGTGGATGTTTAGATTTGAAAAAGGTAGCAACTGTGTCCATGATGGATGTTTGCAGACACTGAGAATTAATGAGCTGTGTGGGCGTGTGCATAAGAACTGGGTGAACCAATGAGCAGGCTTGCCTCTGTCTTTTTTTCCCTCAAACTGGGTGATACCATTGGGCCTTCCACTAGAATCGCCTCTCTCATTTTCCATACATTTTCTTTCATATGGATATTGCTATTTACTCAATCAAACAACTCCTGCTGGGTAGTGAAACAGGAGAGAAGCTTTAGACATCCTGATTTTAAAAAGGGAAGTTAAAATAGCAAAGATTTAATTCTCTTTGTAAAATTGACTTGTCTTTTCTCCCTTCTTGAAAATTCCCGGCCCTGGCAGGAAGTCACACATTAATTGATAGGAAGCATAGAAATAACATCTTTGCAGTTTTCACAGCTTTTTTAGAAACATCAAAACAGATAGAGAACCAGTGGAAGACCCAAGTGCCAGTCAGTATCCCTCTGCTTCACATGACAACTGAGAGCAGTCTGGATCCTTGCTCCTGTTGCATATAAAGGACCTCAGAGGCCCCTGAATGGATCCCTTCATCATCCCTAATCAATTATGTTGTTTACCTGGTGACAGCATCAATACCTGTTTTTACATTTGAATGTAACCCCTCTCACTTATGTAGCCCCAATCACACTTGATGACTTTTGAGTAGATTCTTGATGCAGAGAATCCTCCCTGCTCCCTGTGTCTTCCAGCGCACAGTAATAAAACTTTTTTGATCACTCACCCTGATACCTGTCTCAGAGATTGGCTTTTTGGGGCAGGTAACAAGAATCTGGAGTTTTGTCCAATAACAACAGCAGCAAACATTTATGTTCTCACAACACCCAGCCTGGGTTATATTACTTTAGAGCATATGATGTTTTCCTGTGCAGTAACTTAGATGCTTTTAAGTTTATTGTCTATCACTTACTGGCTTGTGGTGCTGTAGAAACTTGAGTGTTGCTGTGATGTTGGAGGCTATGCTGTCAGTATTGAAAATACCAGCAGGGTCTGCCATGGTTGACAGACTTCAGTGGAGCTTCTACACTAACAGGGAAGAAAGACCTGGAGATCTACTTCCAGAAAATCAGCAAAAGAAAACCCTGTGGCTCACAAGAGAACAATGTCTAACTCACTTGCTACAGATGCATTATCAGGTGGGATCAATTGCTGTAGGAAGATATTGTGTTTGGTGAAGCAGAGAGCCAGAGAAGGTGAGGGGGAACCTTGGTGAGGTGGATTGGCACAATAGCCACAACAGTGGACTTAAACATGCTGGTGATGGTGAGGAGGGCCCAGGATTAGGCTTGTGTTCCATTGTATATAAGACCACCACAAGTTAGAGTCTGAGACAGCAGCTATCATCATCATCAAGTTTACTATTTATATATTTCTTGTTTAATATCTGCTGTCCCCACTATTCTAAGCCCTGGAAAGACAGGGATCTGGACTGGCTTATGTCTGGCACAAAGAAACACTCAGAAATAATTTTACTGACATGACATTTTTGAGCTTGAGGGCCTCAGAGCACCTGTAGCCACTGACTGACATTTTACAAGTACAAAAGTGGGGCCCAGCAAGATGAGATCCCCTGTTCCCTCTCATGGGGGTGTTGTTGCTTGCCTGGAACCTCACAGAACGTTACTTCTTGTCCTGTGCCCAGGCTTGGGGTCTCTGTCTGGGTCCCATCTTACAGATTCTTCCTAAATATTCTATAGAAAAGTCAGTGCTAGATTACAACACCTAATCAAACATGTTTCTAAAAGTCAGTTTGAAGCATTTCATTCTGGCTTACGAGAAAAGTGATAGATAAAAGTCAGGACCTTGCTGTCCAGGAAAAGGAGGAAGGCGAGCTAAGGGTGACAGGCAGCAGTAGAGGAGCAGAGAAGCTCAGCAGACTGGAGGAGTGACTTCTGTTTTGGGAGCAAGCCACTTCTCAGTGTGCAACTTGTGTTTTATTCCTTCACTGGGAACAAAGTCCTGCCTGCTGGTGAGGCGTCATCTAGATTGCTACGTGGAGGAGTGCAGGACTAAGACATCTTCTCAGGTGGGAGCTGTAGTGCGGGTAAGGATGTACTCTGAACAAATGACCTACAGGCTCTGCATCTTTCTTTTCCAAGAGCATGGCCCTGGCAGGTGTGACTTACCACTGCAGTGGGGTGTGTGTCTATGTATGTGTGAGTGTATGGAGACAGAGAGAGGGAAATGAATGTTCTAGCTTCATTAAGTTACTGGGTACTATTTTGCAAGACACAAGTTGTTAGAAGGCAGCTGCCATCAACTGATTTCCACGGGATGTTCACTGGTCCTGTGTTAACCTCACAACCCCTGGCATGTTCACGTCCTTTACTGTGGCTGCTGTGCCTGTCAACACGCACCACCGAAGGCCTCCCTGTCCCTAACTAGACCTCTGCTTTACTGAAAGAGGAAGCCTTCCTTCAGTGATTGATCCCTCCTGATGATGTGTCCAAAGCTAGTGTGTTGGACAGTGGTCTGCTCTGGTCCATAAGGTTTGCCCTAGCTGATTTTCAGAAGTATATCACCAGGGCTTTCTTTCTAGTCCATCTTAGACTAGAAGCTCTGCTGAAACCAATGACCCTACTGGTGTCTGAAATACCAGTGACACAGCTTCCAACATTATGTCAGCATGCAAGCTATCTCAGCACAACGAACTGACAAACAAGTGGTGGCCAAGATGCTCCAAGGCCTGACAACCATTGGACAACTTTCATCCCTCACTTAGGCACTGCCAGTTGGTTTGCCTGCTTCCTTGTTAAATCCATATCTTTCTCTTAAAATCATTTTTAGGTAACCTTTTTCTTCTTCTTCCTTTTTTTTATGATGGTGTCAACGTATCTAGAATCCATAGGCAAGTTCGTTTTTGAAATAAGATAATCTCTTACAAATGGTTCTTTTTCTTTCTCGGGCTACTTGGTGTCAAGATGACAAGTGTCCTGTAGGTGTGGGGTCTGTGTAGGAAGTCTCTGACATGGCAACACTGAGAATGTTTATTGTAGAAAGGGAACTTTTGCCCTGTGAAGTCACCTCCTCCGAGTCACCAGTAGCTTTCTGATATTCTATCACAGGAAATTCCTGGTGGTCCACAAAAGCCGTCTTCCGAGTGCAGCTGCAGAGGGAGAGAAAACCACTGCTGAGTTGTGCAGGGAGATGTGGGGACCATGTTTGGGGGGGTGGCCCAGCACCTGGGCCGTGTGAAATGTAGGCTGGGAGGCACTTTGAACAATGTCAGAATAGTCCAAGGAACAAAGGTCAACCGACCTCTCATTGTAATGCATTTAATGCAAAGAAAAAGGGTACTAGAGGATGTCTTTTGTATCCCAACAAGGTAGTGGAGAATTATATTTAGATTTAGTTTCTTTGAAGCTATAGTAACTGCCCCTCCCCCTCCAACTTTATCTATCAGAACCACAGTTTAAGACAACGGCCTGTTTGTGGTATCAGAATTTGAATGAAAAACTGTCATATAGTTGACTTGTTGACTAAAAACATTAACATTCCCCGGACACTTTATATTTTCCTATCACCTTCAATTCACTGTGTGAGGTAGGCAAAATCTCTTAACTTTCTGGGTGTGTTTCCCTCATTTACCCCTAAAGGAATTAAGCCAATATTAAGGGCTCTTCCAGACACAGGGTTCTGTGATTCTAACTCTTTCCTGTCCCTAGCTAAGCAAGGAAACCCTGGTGGCATAGTGGGTTAGGTGCTACATCTGCTAACTAGAAGGTCAGCAGTTCAAATCCACCAGGTACTCCTTGGAAACTCTATGGGGAAGTTCTACCTTGACCTCTAGGGTCACTGTGAGTCCACTCGACTTGAAGCCAGTGGGTTTAGCTCAGGAAGGGAATCCCTCGGTCTGGTTTGGTTAACATATTTGCTTGCCAACCAAAACGCTTGACATTCAAATCCACCCAGAGACATTGAAGAAGAAGGGCCTGGTGATCTGAAAAAATCAACTCTTGAAAACCCTGTATAACACAGTTCTACTCTGACAGACATGGGGGTCACTGTGAGTCAGAGTCTGCTTGACAGGAGCTGGTTATCTGTGGAGAAACAGGCACCTTCCATCCTAGCAGCTGGATTGTGAGCTGGTACACAGCCTGCAACCTGAACTACATTTCTCTAGACAATGTTCATGTGGTAACTGCCATGGAGTACATGTCCTCCCGGAACATCCACTGCTCTAACTTTTGCAGTATAAAACTCAAATGAGCAATGCCAGCCTGATAGGCATACAAACTGAGGTGGAGAGTCCCTTCTCTGACATAATTATAACTCTTTTATTTGGGATGCTGTTTTTGCCATCTTTGAAGACCACTTCGGTGATGTTTTCTCTAGAGTCCATGTGACAAATTTTCACTTAGCATTCAGTTTTGAATACTTCCATATATATTTTTTGAGTGCCTTCAGTGTGCCAAGTAACTTGCCTGAGTGGTCCACCCTGAAGGCAAAAATCTTATTTGATGATTTTGAAATACTGCAAGAGAATTTGACTGAAAAATGCTTAAAAGTCCTCAGTACTCTATCTGCAATGAGATGGAAGGCCAAGGAGTAGCAAAAATCCACAGGGGCCCAGGCAGTGATGAAGTGGAAGGAGTGACTCAGTTGAGACTTTGTGGTCTTCAGTTGGCAGCCTGCATCTTGTAGCCATTCAACTAGCAACTGCTGCACACCTCCCATCAGCCACAACAATTCGTGGAAATTAATAAATGCATTTATTGGGAGAGGTCATGGTTAAAACAGGAAAATCAATCCCCCAGCTTTGCAGACAAGTACTCTGGGATCAAGCTTGAATACAAACCAACAGGCTCCTTCACAACACTGAGAATTTATAGCAAACAGAAGTGGTTCCAATTCTTTGGTAGTTCAGCAAGGTTAAGTATGGTTCATGTATTTGTTTAGCTGAGGGGGACTTCACTGAAGACTAAGTACTACAGATTCTGGAATGTGAGATGATTAAATTATAAGTTTGCCTGTCCTCTCAGAATGTGGTCTTAAAGAAACAATCACTTTTGTGTAAAACTAATAGGTAGTTCAGTGGAGGAAAGAATAGTCTTTCCAACAGCTGTGATAGGACAAGTGGACTTGAACCCCTTCTTTAAATTGTACATAAAAGCTAACTCAAAATAGATCATAGACCAAAATGTAGGAGTTAAGACTCATAAAACTCATAAAGAAATTACAACAGTAAAGCTCCGTGACCTTGAATTAGTCATTGGTTTCTTAAATGTGCTCCCAAACACAAGCAATTAAACATAGCCACTAGCCACTGCCTTATATCAAAATTTAAACTTTTGAGTATATCAAAATTTAAACTTCTGTGCTGCAAATGATTAAAAAATTTTGTATGGTAAATTATACAGGAAAGAAGTTAGGAGATAACTCCCAAAATGTGAGAAAGTATTTGGAAATCATCGATCTGATAAGTGACTGATATCCACAATATAGAAATGACTCTTACAACTGAACAGTTAAAAGACAAATAATCCAGTTTAAAATTGGACAAATGATTTGAATAAACATTTCTACAACAGAAGATACATAAGTCAGCAATAGGCAGATTGAAAAGGTGATCAACATCATTAGTCATCAAAGAAATGCAAATCAAAAGCCATAATGAGATAGCACTTCGCATCCACTGGGATGGCAATAGCAGCAGCCTGATGGCACAGTAGTTAAAGAGCTTGGCTGCTAACCAAAAGCTTGGCAGTTCAAACCCTCTGGGCATTCCTCCGGAGAAAGTTGTGGCAGTCCTCTTCCTTAAAGATTTACCGTCTTGGAAACCCTATGAGGCAATTCTACTGTGTCCTGTAGAATCGCTATGAGTTGACGTTGACTCGGTGGCAGTTTGCTAGAACGCCTATGATAAGAAAGACAGACTAAAAGGAGTGTTGGTGAGAATGTAGAATAATTAGAACCCAATGCATTGCTGGCATGAGTGAAGAATGGTGCAGGTGCTTTGGAAAAGCTTGGCAGTTCCTTGATGTGTTAAAGAGCTACTATGTAATTCAGGAATTCTACTCACTGGCAATACATAAGAGAATTAAAACATAAAACCATGCAAAACTTTGTACACTGATGTTGATAGCAGCCTGATTCATAACAGCTAAAAGTGTAAACAACCCAAATACCCATCAACTGATGAATAGATAAAACATAGTACACACATACAGTAGAATATTCAGCCATAAAAGAAATGAAGTACTGATACATGCTATAACATGGATGAAACTTGAAAACCTACTAAGTGAAAGAAATCAGACACAAAAAGTCACATATTGTATATAATTCCATTTATATGAAATGCCTGATAGGTAAATCCATAGAGACTAAAAGTAAATTGGTGGGCACAAGGGGCTGTGGGGCTGGGACAAGGGTAGAGTGCTAGAGAGTGACTGCTAATGGATATGGGGTTTCTGCTGGGAGTGATGTGAATGTCCTAAACTTAGATCATAGAGATGATTGTACAACTCTGTAAATATTCTGAAACTATTGAATTGTTTACTTAAATTGGATGGATTTCATATGTGAATTATACCTCAATAAATAGTTTAACATAATTCATACGTAGGCAGGGAGGTCATAGAATGCTGTGATACAGAGAGAAGGGAGAAGAGAAGCGGAGAGGGTGGTGGGACAGTGGCGCTATAGCTGCACACTCAAGGCCTAACACACCTGTGCATTCTCCCCTCTAGATCCTTGTCCCAGGCAGTCAAACCCACCCATTGCCATCCAGTCGATTCCAAGTCACAGGAACCCATAGGGCTTCCAAGGCTGTGATATTCATGGAAGCAAGCTGCCACATCTTTCTCCTGAGGTACTACTGGTGGGTTTGAGCCACTGACTTTTCTGTTTGCAGCTGAGCACTGAGACGTTGCACCACCAGACAGCCAAAGGGAAGCCTTATTGAGCTTACTGAACTTATTTCAGGGAATATACTGAAGCTATTGAATTGCATACTTCAAATGGGTGAATCTCATATGTGAATTATACCTTAATAAATTTTTTAAAATAATTCACTTGTAGGCAGGGAGATGAGACATGAGAGAATGGGAGGAGGCTATGTTTTCCTACCTTTTCTCGTTAGCTCTCTGTCTGAATTCTGTATACACAAAGAAGGCCAAAAGAAGTCTCTCAGACTGATTTTAGTTATCCAGAAAAAAAAATGATGTAAACAATTGAAATGATTTAATATACACATTTGTGTGCCTTTCTAAGAGTTTTACAAGTGATTTTTAGTTCTTAGATTCTTTCTGAAGCATAAACGTATTACAAACTGACACTATATATTATCCTATCTAGTTCCTTTGATTTTTCAATATTTAAATTCAATAAAATTCAGTATTTGAAATTAAAGGGTTAAAATGTATAATATTTAAAAATATGTGTATATTGTACACACACACACACACATAAAACCACCACTAAAGGAGTCAATTCTGACTCATAGCAACCTTGCAGGTCAAAGTAGTACTGCCCCCATAGAGTTTTCATGGAGCACCTAGTGCATTTGAACTGCCAACCTCTTGGTTAGCAGACTTAGCACTGAACCACTATACCACCAGGGTTTCCATATATCTATGTATCTCTCTCTATGTATGTGTATCATCAGTCTCTAAAATATAATGCTTTCTTTTTTCCATTTAATGTGATTTGTTGTGGAATCTCTTGTTTACCACAGCTGGTGTGGTGTTTATGAAGGTGCGTTTCTTAGCTTTCTGTTTGCAGAGTGTGGCTGGACTCACTCCAGCAACTGTGCTCTGAGATCTGTGACTACATTCATGTAGAGGTCACACATTTTGTGGGTTGCTTCTAGTTTGTGGCTGAGCAAGGCAGGGATTCCACAGCCTGTTTCTGGGAGACAGGGGCTCTTCTGACTGACCCCTTTGTTCCAAGACTTCTTGTTGACCTTGCCGAAACTTTTTCAGAGCTGCATGACTGTCTCCAGCCTTCCAACTTTTGTGCCTTCCCAGAGAGGGGGACCCCGTTACAGGGGCAATGCTCTCCCTTCTCCTGGCCAAGGGACCCTACTATACCACTGACCCTTGTCAGGGCTATCTTTGCTGTCTTATCCCAAAAACACTTGTTCAGGCCACAGCATTATTGTTCCAGTGTGATCAGCCAAACTTCGCGTACCATTGTGGCCTGTGAAACTGACCTGTGCCAGCCGTGTGTTCTGCTCCCTGCAGCACTTGCATTCTGACAACAGTGAGCCTTTTATTGCAAAAGTCTCCCAACAGCGTGCTGAAAGGCAACGTGTTTGATGGTCTTTCCATGTTCCTTAACACCTACAGGTAGCTTGGGTTGTTGAGGTTGAAAGTCTCCTCAAATACTGACAGAAAAATATTTCTGACTTCACCTCTCCCTGGTCCACAAACCATTGTGAGGCCGTTTGGTCAGTGAATCTGGCTGCCTTCGGAAAGGCGTTATCTTCTCTCAGATGTCTCCTAGGCAATGATCAGGACGTTGGTGGTAATGGCCAGTCACCTCGGTGAAGGCTGGGAGATTTTCCCCACTTGCCAGCTAATGAGTTAGACTGCCATGGTTTCATGGACCTTGGCAGGAAACATGATGAGACTCCTGGGGCACAGCAAAAGGATTTTGTTACACTGCCAATAGCAGTAGCCAGAGTTTTGGCCTTTTTGGCCCGGTTCTTCAGCCCCACTTCCCATGGGGTGATATGAGAAGAGATAGGCGACATACTCAGTTCTGTTACAGAAAGGAACTCTGAGACTGGGGTTTCTGGGACAAAGCATATGTTTTAGTCAGCTAGGGCTGCTCTAACACAAATACCACAGAGTCAATGGCTTTAACAAAGGAAGGTTTATTCTTACACAGTCCACTAGGCTACAAGTCCAAATTCAGGACGTCTGCTCCAGGAGAAGGCTTTCCGCTTTGTCAGCTCTGGAGGAAAGTCAGGTATTGTTCCCCTTGTCAGCTCTGGAGGGAAGTCTGGCACTGCGTCAGTGTTTGTCCAGGGAGCATCTTTGCACAACAACCTCAGATTTGAAGGATGTGCTCTTCTCCTGGTGCAGTTTTCTTGGTGGTGTGAGGTTCCCAAATCTCTGCTTTCTTCTCTTTCCTTTTATCTCTTGCAGGAGGAAAGGATTAAGAGTGCGGCAAGCTGTACTCCGGAGACACTCCCTTTACAGTGGAGCAGGGAGGTGATCTCATAAAGGGATTTACAGTCCCACCCTAACCCTTTAACATACAGCATAGGAAATCCACAAAATGGCGGACAGTCACAAGACACTGGGAATCATGTCCCAGCCACATGGCTACACATATTTTTGGGGGACACAGTTCAACCCATGACATCCCATTCTTTGACATCCTCAAAATCACATCATAGAAACATATAACACACTCATCTCATCATAGCAAAATCATGTCCATCCCATATGATAGAAGTTCAAAATTAAAAAATTCCGTTATATCTATGAAACCTTGAATACAAGCTATCTACTTCCAAAGGTGCAACAGCAGAACAGGCACAAGTTAGGCAGTCCATTACAAATGGAAGAAATTGCAGGGAAAGAAGTCATTAACAGGCAGCAGGCAAGTCAGCAGAACTCATTGACCCCTGGTCCCTGCTTTGCCTGTTAAACCACACCAAATGTCCAAAGTACTGGTGATAAACACTCCATCCTTTCTCCAGGGCCAGCTGCACAGCAGACTTACTACAAAGGCTCCTGGCTGAGCCCTTGGCAGACATCACTAATCAACTGGGGCACATGCTAAGTCTAGGGCAAACCAGGGTCCTAGGCAGATATTACCAACTGGAGCTGGCCCCCAAAATGAAAACCATCCTTCAAACCTGCTCTAGAGCTTTGATATCTCACCAGGGCTTAGCACAGCACCCAGCACATTGGCCAACATTCAGTGGTCGTTTGTGGTTATTGGATGGATGGATGGATGGACAGATGGACAGACAGACACTCAGCCTGTGCCAGGTGCTCAGGCAGAAACCCAGCTGAGAGATCATATCAACACTTTCTGTACAGTCCATTGACCAGTACAGAACTTGTCCAAAAGCCCAGCGGAAAGGAGCAACACAGGGTCCTCGTTCCTCTGCCACTGTTCTGTGTTTCTGGGCGAAGACCCTTCTCCCCAGAGCCCTGGGATTAGAGTCTCAGTTCTTCTTCTTTTCTCTGTGCCTTAGCTGCTTCATCCACGAAATGGAGATTATAAATGAACCCACCTCAAAATTTGTCATGGGATTCAGAGAGCCCCCTATAGGAAGTACTTGCCCCAGTACCTGGCACAGAGCAAGAGCTCTGAACGTCAAATCCCTGTTAATATTTTTCATTACACATAAGGTTCTTGAAGCCAAGGGCCACAATGTCTTTTTGGGTATCAGCCTGTTGCCCATTGTTTTAGTCAGCTAGGGCTGCTCTAACAGAAATACCACAGAGTGGATGGCTTTAACAGAGGAAGATTTATTCTTACATAGTCTGGTAGGCTGCAAGTCTATATTCAGGGTGTCTGATTCAGGGGAAGGCTTTCCCCCTTATTGGCTCTGGAGGAAAGTTCAGTATTGCATCAGTCTTTGTCCAGGGAGCATCTTGGCACAGGAACCTCAGGTCTGAAGGACGTGCTCTTCTCCCGGTGCTGCTTTCTTGATGGTACAAGATTCCCAATTCTCTGCCTGCTTGTCTGTCCTTTTATCTCTCGTAGGATGAAAGGATTAAGGGTGGGGCAAGCCATACTCCTGGGAAACTCCCCTTACAGTGGAGCAGGAATTTATAGCCCCACTTTCAGCCTTTAACATACAGCACAGGAAAACCACAAAATGGAGGGCAGTCACAAGATACTGGGAATCATGGCCCAGCCACATGACTACACATATTTTTGGGGGGATATAATTCAATCCATGACAGCATACTTTTGGGTTGATTTGCTAAACCAAACAAAGCAAAAAAATAAAATTAGACAAAAACAACTTAGTTGCTTGCTCTAGGAAATGTTACCTCTGTAAATAAAGACTGTAGACTAATGGAATGCATTGTGTATTTATTAACAGTGTATCAGATTCTTTAAGAAACTTATCTCAATGTGTCCACCAATCCCAAAGTAATATATCATAAACTAGCCGATTCCAACTAATCCTCAGCCTTGCAAGAACTCCTTAACACGACCTAGTCCAGGCCTTAACTCTGTATACATTCTCCACTCTGATTTTGTATTTTGAAATAATTATAAGATTCTGCCAAGGAGATCTTCCTCTTTACTGCAGTAAGTTTAATAAACTTAGCTTTGCTGGATCAACAGCTTTTTCCAGTTGTCGTGGGTAGTTGGCAGTCAATGGGGGTACAAATGACAAACAAGAGAAATAAGTAATTTATGGAGTTGTTATAAAGATTTGAAGTTAGAGAGCTAAAAAGGAGGCGACTTTTAATGGTAGATCAGTTGACTTAATTTGACATTACTCTGAGTAAGGATGAGAAGTCTTTGGAAGGCGTGAGCCGGAGGGGTGGCATGGCGAGGGTTGTGGTTTAACAGGGTGACTCTTGCATCGGCATTGAGAAGTGACGAGAAAGGCAAAGGTTGAAGCCAGAGACCAGTTAAGAGGCTTAGCCTGGGGTAGTAGGAACAGATAACAAGGAGTGGTTGGATTTTTCTGGTTTGAAAGCAGAATCAACAGAATTTCTTAATGGAGTTGGTGGGAATGTGGGAGAGAAAAGGCTCACCTATCTTATGGAATATCAAGATCTGTAAGTACCACAATGTCATGAATCTGAGGCCATCTTCCCCTGCCCTTGTCACCCTGTCAGTTTTGATATTGCTTCTCCTGTAGGATCCCTATGAGTTGGAACTGACTCAGTGACAACAGGCTTGGTTTCGGGTTCTCCTAGATAGTCTTTCCTAATGCCGTAGGTCGGGGTGAGGTGTCCTTGTCTGTGCCTCCATTGTCCACTCTCTGTACTTTCCTGCTCATATCTCTGGTGCAGTTAGTTCTTCTTGCCCCTTACTTGTTTTTGTCCCTCTGCTAGATGGCCATCGCTATGACAGCAGGGCTCCTAGCACATGGTCAGCAAGAGTGATGTTTTGCTCAGACTTGTTGGATATTAGCAGTGAGGGAAGGCAGGGTGGAGAAAAAGGTAGTTCCTTTATCTTAAGATTTCCAAAGGGGTACAAATGGTTAACATGTTTAGTTGCTAGCTAAAAGTTTGGTGGTTTGAATCCACACACAGTCATATTGAAAGAAAGGCCTGGTGACCTACTTCAGAAAATCAGACATGGAAAACTCTACGGAGCATGGTTCTATTCTGACATACATGGGGTAGCCATAAGTTGGAATTGATTCAATGGCAAATGTTTACTGTTTATTTTATCTCACCCATAGAATTTGGGTTCCACTTACTGGGGACTCCATTTACACTGAAAAATCAGGAAGAAATGGCTCCCAAAGACAGCTGGCGGCAAAAAAGAATTTTGAAGTACCAAGTCTCATGGACTGTTTCCATAAAATTTGGTTTAAAAAAAGACTTATTCTGAAGAAGTTAAACACAGAATTACTGTATGACTCACCAATTCTGTTTAGTTATATGGCCAAATAGGGACTCAAATAGGGGCTGGTATTTGTATGCCAGTATCTATTGCAGCATTATTCACAATAGCCAAAAGGTGAAGACAACCCAAATATTAATCAACAGATGAGTGGGTAAATACAATGTGTTCTAAACACACAATGAAATATTATTCAGCCACAAGAGAACTGAAGTTCTGATACATGTTATGATGTGAATGAACCTTGAAAATATTATACTGAATGAAATAAGTCATAGCACAAGCATAATTCTACTTATATGAAGTATTTAGAGTAGGCACATTTTTAGAGATCAAAGTTCCTTAATGGTTACCAGTGCAAACAGGAGAGAAAAATGGGAGAAGGGGATATTGCTCAAGTTTTTGAAAAAGGATGCTAAAAAATTTGGAAATGGGTAGTGGAGATGATTGTACAATATGTTAGGTGTAATTAATGTCATTGACTGTTGAAATGGTGAGTGTTTAAGGTCTACATATTTCATCATGATAAACACTAAAAAAAAAAAAATACACCTACTCCTCACTCGTCACCATGAGTCGGATCTGACTTGACGGCACTTGGCTGGCACTCCTCAGTTATCAACTATCTTATTATTCAACATTTCACACTTACAACAATAGTAAAGTATCTACTGTTTGACTATTTTGTGCATTAATGATGTATATATGGTGATAAAAAAAAGCCAAGCTGTCAAGTGAGAGTAATGCTGGCTGTGATAGTTAAGATAATGTGTCAACTTGGCGAGCCTTGATTCTCAGAGGTTTGACAGTTATATAGTGATATAGTTTGACAGTTGTGCAGTGATGCGATTTGGCAGTTATGTAATGATATGTCACCTTACATTTTGTGATCTGATATAGTCATTCCTATATTTTTACACAATGCTGATTTCATGAAGTGACTTGGTCTTTGGGACCTACCTATGTCAATTTGTGAGAATAAATGTATTCCATTAAAATATTTATCTTTGTGCTTAGTTCTTTGTGGTCCCTTTAAATTTGTTTCCTGGCTCTGCTGGAGAGCCACTTAAATGGTAGGGAAGATGCTGGAAGATGTGTTCAAAGAATGACATTTCTCTCAGTATAACCATGAAGAATTTTAAAGAGAAAGTCTTAAGGACCCCAAGATGGGTATTCAGTCTTACTCAGATCATATTGCCCAAGCTAGCTACACGCTACAAAAGCTCACCACCAGTGCTACAGCTTGCTGCAGTTGATCTGATTCTGACTTAGGCGGACCGCGCGTGTGTCAGAGTAGAACTACTCCATAGAGTTTTTAATGGCTGACTTTTCAGAAGTAGACCAATAGACATTTCTCCTCAGGCCCATCTGGGTGAATCTGAACCTCTAACATTTTGGTTAGTAGCTGACTACATTAACTGTAGCTAGGGAATCCACCAAAAATTTGAAATTCTAGAAGACTGATGTAGTTTGGATTTTGACTCTTCTTATAATTAGCTGTGCAATCGTGGGCTAGTTACCCTCTTAAGCCTCAGTTTCCCCAGTTTTTCTGAAATATCAAAAGAGAGATGAACAAGATTATCTGAGACATATAGGCATACCTTGGAAATGCCATGTATTCAGTTCCAGGTTACTACAATAAAAGCAAATATCACAGTAAAACTAGTCACACAATTTTTTTGGGCTTCCCAGTGCATGTAAAAGTTAAGTTTACAATATACTGTAGTCCATTAAATGTGCAATACCATTTTGTCTAAAACACTGATGTATGTACCTGAGTTAAAAAACACCTTATTGCTAAAAAAATGCTAACCAACATCTGGGACTTCTACAAGTCATTATCTTTTTGCTGGTGGAGGTCCTTGCCTTGATGCTGACAGCTGCTGACTGATCGGGGTGGTGACTGCTGAAGGTGAGGGTGGCTGGCAGTTTCTCACAACAAGACAACAGTGAAATTTGCCACATTGATTGACTTTTCTTTTCTTGAAAGCTTTCTCTCCAGCATGCAGTGCTATTTGATAGTATTTTACCTACAGAACTTCTTTCAAAACCGGAGTCAATCTTCTCAAACCTTGCTGGTGCTTTATCAGCTGAGTTCATGTAATATTGTAAATCCTCTGCTGTCATTTCAGCAATGTTCACATCGTCTTCACAGGAGCAGATTCCATCTCAAGAAACCACTTGCTCTGCTCATTCATAAGTTTTATCAGGATATTGCAGCAATTCAGTCACATCTTCAGGCTCCACTTTTAATTCCAGTTCTTTTGCTGTTTCCACCCCATCTACAGTTACTAAGGTCATCCATGAAGGTTGGAATCAACTTCTTTCAAACTCCTGTTAGTGTAGATATTTTGTCTTCCTCTTACAAATCATGAATGTTTTTACTGACATCTAGAATGGTGAATCCTATTTGAAGGTTTTCAGTTTATTTTGTCCAGGCTTATCAGGGGAATCACTATCTATGGCAGCTGTAGCCTTATGAAATGCATTTCTTAAACAATAAGACTTGAAAGTCTAATTTACTCCTTGACCCATAGGCTGCAAAATGGATATTGTGTTACCAGGCATGAAAACAGTGTTAATTTCCTTGTACTTCTCCATGGCGACCATGTATCTGTCACTTTGTCGTACTGTGGTGGCTTATGTGCTGCTGTGATACTGGAAGCTTTGCCGCCAGTTTTTCAAATGCGACCAGGGTCACCTTTTATAAACAGATTTCACTGGAGCTTCCAGACTAAGACAGATTGGAAGGAGGGCTGGCAGCCTACTTCTGAAGAAACTGGCCAGTGAAAACTTTATGAAAGGCAGTGAAACCTTGTTTAGTATAGTGCCAGAAGATGAGCCCCTCAGGTTGAAAGACACTCAAAATAAGTAGGGAAAAGCTGCCTCCTCAAAATAGAGTCAACCTTAACGACATTGATGGAATCAAGCCTTCAGGCATGATAGAGCAGAACTCAAAATGAGGCAAAACAACTGCAAACATCCATTAGCAATCAGAACATAGAATGTACAAAGTATGAATCTAGGAAAACTGGAAGTCATCAAAAATGAAATAGAGTGCATAAAGATTGATACCCCTGGCATTAATGAAGTTGAAATGGACTGGTATTGGCCATTTTGATTCTGAGAATCATATAGTCTACTATGTTGGGAATGACAAATTAAAGAGGATTAGTGTTGCTTTCATTGTCAAAAACAACATTTCAAGATCTATCCTGAAGTATAATGCTGTCAGTGATAGAATAACATCCATATGCCTAAAAAGAAGATCATTTAATTACAACTGTTAAACAAATTTTATACATCAACCACTAATGCCAAAGATGTGGAAACTGAAGATTTTTACCAGCTTCTGCAGTCTAAAATTGATTAAACATGCAATCAAGGTACACTAATAATTATTGGTCATTAGATTCAAAAGTTAGAAACGAAATCAAAGGACTGACAGAAAATATGGCCTTGGTGACAAAAACAATGCTGGAGATCACATGACAGAATTTTGCAAGACCAATGACTTCATTGCAAATAGTTTTTTAAACAACACAAAATGGTGTGGATCTGACTGGATGAAAAACACAGCAATCAAATCAACTACATTTGTGCAAAGATACCGTGGAAAGGCTCAATATCATCAGCCATAACAAGGCCAAGGACCAACAGCAAAACAGACCATCAATTTCTGATATATAAGTTCAAACTGAAGCTGGAGAAATTTAAAACAAGCACACAAAGGCCAAATTACGACCTTGATTATATCATGCCTGAATTTGGAGACCAACTCAAGAACTGATTTGATGCATTAAATGCATCAAATGTGAGAAGACATTAAGGACATCATACATGAGGGAAGCAAAGGACAGGAAAGAAAGAGCATACCAAAACAGATGTCAAAAGAGACTCTGAAACTTCCTCTTCAATGTAGAATAGCTGAAGTGAAAGGATGAAATATGACCCAAACAGAAGATTTCAAGAAGCAGCTCGAGAAGACAAAGTAAAATAATATGATGAAATATGTAAAGACTTGGAGCTACAAAATCAAAATGGAAGAACACATTTGTCATTTCTCCAGCTAAAGGAACTTAATAAAAAAATTCAAGCCTCAAGTTGTAATGTTGAAGGATTCCATGGGCAAAATATTGAATGATGCAGGAAGAATCAAAAACAGATGGAAGGAATACAGAGTCACTGCACCAAGAAGAATTGATCAAAGCTTGGTCACTTCAGGAGGTAGCATACGATCAAGAACCAATGGCACTGAAAGGAAAAATCCAAACTGCACTGGAGGCGCTGGTGAAAAACAAGGCTTCAGGAATTCACAAAAAGCCAGATGAGTTGTTTCAGCAAAAGGACACAGAGCTGGAAGTAATCATCTATGCCAAGAGATTTGGAAGACAGCTACCTGACCAACTGACTGGAAGAGATTCATATTTGTGGCCATCTCAAAAGACAGGTAATCCAGCAGAATGTGGAAATTATCAGACAATAGCAATATCACCCTTGCTAGTAAAATTTTGCTGAAGATCACTCAAAAGTGGTTGCAGCAACATAGCTACAGGGAATTACAAGAAGTTCAAGTCATATTCAGAAGAGGACATGCAATAAGGGATTTTATTGCTGATGTTAGATAGATATTGACTGAAAGCAGAGAATGCCAGAAAGATGTTTACCTGTCTCTTATTAACTATGTGAAAGCACTTGACTGTGTGGATTGTAACAAATTATAGATAACATTGTGAACAACAGGAATTCCAGCACACTTAGTTGTGCTCGTGTAGCACCTGTACATAGAGAAAGAGACATTTGTTTGAACAGAGCAAGAGAGTCCTGCATGGATTAAAATCAAGAAAGGTATGCATCAGGCTTGTGTCTTTTACCATACTTATTCAAAATGTATGCAGAGCAAATAATCCAAGAAGATGGACTATATGAAAGAGAATGTAGCATCAGGACTGGTGGAAGACTTATTAATAATCTGGGATATGCAGATGACACCACCTTGCTTGTTGAAAGTGAAGGGGATTTCATGTACTTACTGATGAAGATTAAATACTACAATCTTCAGTATTAATTACACCTCAATATAAAACAAAAATCTTCACAGTTGGACTAATAAGCAGCATTACAGTTAAGGAGAAAAAGTGAAGTTGTGAAGGATTTGCTTTTGCTTGAATCTACATTCAATGCCCATGGAAGTGGCAGTCTGGAAACCAAACGGTGTATTACATTGGGCATATCTGCTGCAAAAGAACTCTTGAAGGCTTTGAAGAGCAAAGATGTCACTTTGAGGACTAAGGTGTGCCTGACTGAAACCATAATGTTTTCAATTGCCTCATATGCATGCAAAATCTGGACAATGAATAAGGGAGACAGAATAAGAATTGATATCTTTGAATTGTGATGTTGGCAAAGAATGTTGAATACGAGGACCGACAGTTTTAAGTTTGGGAACTCATCCTAGAACAAATGCTACGTACCTCGCTGCTGAATATCACTGCGGTTACCTTCGAAGTACTCCCCTTGGGAAGCTATGCACTGATGCCAGTACCTAGTCCACCAGTTTTGGAACTCATTTTCTGGAATGGCCATCAGATCTGTAGTCCATACTACTCTTGATGTCCTGCATATCATCAAAATGTTTTCATTTCAGTATTTCCTTTATTTTCAGGTAAAGAAAAAAGTCATTGTGGGACAGATCAGGTGAGTAAGGAGAGTGTTCCAGTGCAATTATTTCTTTATGGGCTAAAAATTCCCTCACAGACAACTAGACAGTTAAGTTTGCCACCTTGCCACCACACCACCATGCACAGTGGCCACTCCAGGAAGAGTTCCACAATGGTTTTGAAGGATGGCCTAGGTGCTGGTGACAGTGCATAACTTCTGAAGGGAGTGCTTTGAAGGTGACTACAGTGATATTCAGCAATGAAGTGTGTAGCACTTAGACCACTTAAGTTTGTGGAGGGTATACCACAGACTATCAGAAGAATGAACAAGTCTGTCTTGATGAAACATGGTCAGAGTGCTCCTTGGATTTGAAGGTGGTGAGACTTCGTCTTGTGTACTTTGGACATCTTACTAAAAGGGCCCAGGCTCTGGAGAAGGATGTCATGCTTGGTAAAGCAGAAGGTCAGTGAAAAAGAACAAGACCCTCAATGAGATGGACGGACACAGTGGCTGCAACAAGCAGGTCAGATGCAGCAAATGTGAAGAAGGCACAGGACCTAGGAGCATTTTGTTTTGTTTTACCTAAGGTGCTATGAGTTGGAAGTGACATGATCTCATCTAACAGCAACTCCTCTCCATCAGAGCTTTTGGGTGACCAGGTGTATTGTCACTGAGCAATAATATTTTGAAAGGATTTTTTTTCTGAGTAGTAGATTTCAACAGTGGTAATAAAATATTCAGTAGCCATGTTGTAAATAGACGGGCGCTCAACCAGACTTTGCTGTTCTGTTTACAGAGCCCGGGCAGAGCAGATTCAGCATAATTCTCAGGGTCCTAGGATTTGTGAAATGGTAAACGGACATTGGCTTCAACAGGAAGGCCCTAACAAGAACAGCAACCTGTTCTTGGAAGTTTGAAGCCAGGCATAGACTTTTTCCTTCTAGCTATGGAAATCCTAGACGGCATCTTTTCCAGTGTAACGCTATTTCATGTACACTGAAAATCTGTTGTTTAGTGTAACCACCTTCATCAGTTATCTTAGCTAGATCTTCGGCATCAGCACTTGCTCCTTTACCTTGCACTTTTTTTTTGTTATGGAAATATCTTCTTTCCTTTAACCATGTGAGCCAACCTCTGCTAACTTCACACTTTTCTTCTGCAGCTTCACCTTGTTCAGCCTTCATTGAATTGAATTGAGTTAAGGTCTTGCTCTGAATTAGGCTTAAGGGAATGTTGTGGCTGTTTTGGTCTTCTATCCAGACCACTAAAACTTGCTCCGTATCAGCGATAAGGGTGTTTCACTTTCTTATCATTCCTAAGTTCACTGGAGTTGTACTTTTAATTTTCTTCAAGATCGTTCCCTTTGAAGTCACAACTTGGCTAATATTTGGCAAAAGAAGCCTAGCTTTAGCCTGTCTTGGCTTCCCACATGCCATGTTCACTAAGCTTAATCATTTTTAGATTTTGATTTAAAATGAGAGACCTATGACTTTTTCTTCACTTGAACACTTAGAGGCTGTTATACGGTTATTAATGGGCTTAATTTCGATTTATCATGGGGAGGCCTGAAGAGAGAGAGAGAGAGGGAAACAGTCTGTTGGTGGAGCAGTTAGAATACACGCAACGGTTACGCTTATGCTGTCTTATACAGGCGCAGTTCATTGTTTATTAAAATAAGTACAATAGTAATATCAAAGATCACTGATCACAGATCACCATGATAGATACAATTATAATAAACAGTTTGAAATATTGTGAGAATTGTACACAGAGAAACAAAGTGAGCACATGCTTTTGGAAAAATTGTACCAACAGACTTGCTAGAGGCGAGGTTGCCACAAACTTCCAATCTCTAAAAACTCAGGATCTGTGAAGTGCATAATAAAGTCAAGTGCAATAAAATGAGATATGCCTGTATAAACAAGTCTTGAGTACGCCTCTCAGTAAATGTAGGTTCCCTCCATTTGGCAACTCAGGGGAACAGAACTGACACTGTAGAGAATAGGACACAGAACTCAGGTACTTCTACTTATCAATTCTGACAGCTAGAGGGCTGGAGAGTGACATTGCCCAGAGACTGTCTCTTTCTGAATTCCCATGGCTGCATGTCCTTATCCTACACCGTATTAGATCTTCGTACAGACACTAGACAGGAGTCCTGGGTCCACCAATGTACTTGGGTCAATCAGGAACCCCTCTTCCCACCTCTTGCTGTCTTGCAGGAGGGAAAACTGCTGAGTCACGGATTTGTTTCCTTCTGAGTCTCTGTGGTTCTTATCATGTTCTTCAGGAAACGTTAGCACACCCAGCTATTAATAATGATGCTGAAACGAAGACCCTGACTCAGTCGGGGTGGAGGTGAGGGTCACCTGCCCAGCTGACCTGTACTTCTATCTCTGCGGGAAGGAAGGGACCTATCTGAAGGGAGGCTAAGGAGATAGGAATGTACAACACACTGAGAATCTCACAGCTTCACACGACAGGGCCATCCACGCCTTCCGAAAGGCCTTCACTGGGCAGGAGGTGAGGATGTTGTCGTTGGCAGATTTTCTTAACCAATTCCAAAATTCCATAGCAGGCAAAGAGTCGAGATAAAGAAAGCCTGGGGCCTGCCAAAGAGTGTGATGACAGCCATCATCCATCACAGAGTGAAGTATTCGTTTAATAGATTTACACCGTCAAAATAAAGAACTATTTATCCTGGACAGTTGCTCTGATTCTTTATTTCCCTTGTTTCCATTTTGGTGAAAGCAGGAGACTTGATGATGAGTACACACTCCTTACTGCACCCTGCCTGCCTCCGGCTTGTCCTGCGTCCTCTCAGTTGACCTAGTCAGTGTTTACAAGAAGGAAGTGTCATATAATGATTTTCTGTTTGGTGCCTAGAACCTTCTGGAATTTATTGTTACTAGAGTCAGTCAAAGAGAAACTTCACTTCTGTTTTTCTTCTCAGAAGTTAGAGGACAGTTATTGCCATGCCTCCAGTTGAATAGCCGTCATGTATAATTACCTGTGCTATTAGACTCAAAAGCTTATTCTTTTACCCACAGCCCAAATGGAAACTTCACTGAGGTGATGGAATATACATTATGCTCACATTGCTCAACAGATTCAGACCAAACTGGACATAAGGAAAAGTTCATTTCAGCTATTTTTGGTGTTTTCCCCTTATCAGATTCATACTTACAACAGAATTAAATTACGAGCATTTAATTCAGGTTGATGATTAATCTAAAGAATCCAGGAAGAATTTCTGTTGCAATCTGCTACCTGAATACAATACTTGTAGAAGAGTCAAGGCTTTGCAGCTTACTAAAGCAGAGAACTTAGGTATACCACTCTTCTAGACAACCTACATGGTTCAGTACAGGGACTCTTAGCTGCATGTGGCTCTTTAAACTTAATTAAAATTAAGTTAAGTTAGACATTCAATTTCTCACAACTGTACTAGTCACATTTCAACTGCTCTATTACTATATCTGGTAGTGGTTATTGGGCTCCGCAGATATAGCACATCTTGGCTATCACAGGAAATTCTCTTGGACGGTGCTGGTCGGCAGGCTCAGTTTACTCACTGAGAAGGGGACAGGTGATGCTTTCTCAGGTGCGAGATGAAACCGTGCATATAGAAACACTCTGTAAACTGTGAAATTTCATGCACACTGTGTCTTCAACCTTGACTTGTGAACTGGATGGATGCAGAGTGGATTCCAGGTTTCCTACAGAAGGGTTTTAGGAAATAATCTGACCCTTTAAGTTGAAAATGACTTAATGGCAATGGGTTTGGGTTTTGGGGGTTTTGGTTTATATATCTGCATGAAAATCAGCCCCATTCCTCTCATTATGATCATCAGTACCAAGTATCCACCTTGTTAGGAAGAAGGAGAAAAACTGTTGGATTCTCCTCTGTCTAGCAAAAGTGACTACTGGATTCCTAAGTGGCCCTGAACACCCAGCCAGTGTTTCTGGAACAAGCTGTGTAGGATCCCCTACCCTAGCTTCCATGTTCTGCAGCAGCGCAGTACCCATGGGAGGGTGCCATCCTGGGAACTGTGCAGCAGTTGTACTGGAAAGAGTTGAGCTTGCACAAGAAATAGGTCCAAGCTGACTGTGGCCGCTGTTAGTTCTCAGCTCTGTAGCTTCGGGCAGTTTACTTAATTAACTACCTTGAAACGGTTTTTATTTTTACCCCCCTGTTGCATGTAAGTGAGGCAATAGCACTTATTTGGCAGAACTGTGGTAAGAACCGAAAGAGTCCACGGGCCTAGAATGCTTCCTACAGGGCCTGTCACCCAGTGCTTGGCATGTAATGGGTGCCACCATAAATAATACACTTTTATTCACCTGAGAGCTGTCCTCTGTTCTTGGGAGAAACAGTGTTTTCTATCTCTTTTTATTGCAGATCAGTGGAAGGATCTCAGACATTTTGTTGTCTCGGTCTAGGCATGTCTAAACATCTGTTTTACGACTTGTCTGTCAGTTTGCTGTCCTGACAAGTTACTATGCATGTTACTATGACGCTGGAGACTATGCCACCAGTATTTCAAATACCAGCAGGGTCACACATAGTGGAAAGATTTCACTGGAGCTTCCAGACTAAGACTCACTAGGAAGAAAGGCCTGGTGATCTACTTTTGAAAACTAGCCGTGAAGACTCTATGGATCACAATAGGATATTTTCCAACATAATCCTGAAAGATGAGTCCTGTAGGTTGGAAGATACTTAAAACACACAAATGGACAAAATACACAAAACGTACCAAGGACTTAGGGTATCAACTACTGTGAAGATGGTACAGAACCAGGCAAACTTTCACTTTGTTGTACATGGTATCACCATGAACCAGAACCTGAAGGCAACTAAGAACAAATATTTTAAAATGTTAATGACTGAATGATTGTCAACTTAATAGCTAGTAGAAATGTTACTGTGTGGTAAGTGTTTTATGTGTATTAATTCCTTTAATTCTTAAAAGAAAACATAGGAGATATAGTAAACATAAGGAAAAGTTAAACACCAACTGTTTTAGTTATCTAGTATCACTGTAATAGAATACCACAAGTGGATGGCTTCAGTGAACAGAACATGGAAACCTTGGCAGTGTAGTGGTTAAGTGCTAAGGCTGCTAACTGGAAGGTCAGCAGTTTGGATCCAGCAGGCGCTACTTGGAAACCCTGTGAGGCAGTTCTCCTCTGTCGTGTGGGGTTGCCATGAGTCAGAATTGACTTGATGGCAGTGGGCACTTTTGCTGTTTTTCTCTCACAGTCTAGTAGTCTGTAAATCTGAGTTCAGGATTCTCTGTCGGTTCTAGAGGAAGGCCCTTGTCATCCATCTTCTCCTGGTCTAGGAATTTTTCAGTGCAGGGACACCAGGTCCAAAAGATGTGCTCTGCTCCTGGCACTACTTTCTTGTTAGTATAAGATCCCTCTGTATCTATGCTTGATTATCTCTTTCATATCTCAAAACAAACCAATTCAAGATACAATTTAATCTGGTATATTCAGTCCAACCTCAATATAACTGACTCTAATTCTACCTCATTAACATCATAAAGGTAGGATTTATGACACATGGGAAAATCACATCAGATGACAAAATGGTGGACAACCACACAATATTTAGAATCATCGCTTAGCCAAGTTGACACGTATTTTGGGAGGACACAATTTCAGTCCATAACACCACCATAAAGAAGTAGTCAACCAAATCAAGAATGTGGAACATTCTACAAGACAAATGGTATGGTATCTCCATTAAAAAAAAAAGGTGTGATGAAAAATGATGGGGAGAGTGGGCACTGTCACAAAGAACCTTAAAGGAATGGTAACCGTGTGCAATATTTGGATCTTGTTTGCATTCTCACTTGAGCAGACCCACTTTAAATATGCATATTTGAGACAGTTGGGGAAATTGACTGTGGATTGAATGTTGTTGTTGTTAGGTGCTGTCCAGTCAATCTGACTCATAGCAACCCTGTGTACCCTAGAAAGAAACACTGCCTTGTCGTGTGCCATCTTGACAGTTGTTGTTATGCTTGAGCCCATTGTTGCAGCCACTGTGTCAATCCATTTCACTAAAGGCCTTCCTCTTTTTTTGTTGAGCTTCTGCTTTACCAAGCATGAGGTCTTCTGCAGGGACTGATCCCTCCTGATGAGGTGACCAAAGTATGCAAGACAAATCTCATATCCTTACCTCTGAGGAGCATTCTGGCTGTACTTCTTCCAAGACAGATTCGTCCATTCTTTTGGCGACAGTCCATAGTACATTCAACATTTTTGCTAACACCCTAATTCAAAGGCGTCAGTTCTTCAGTCTGCCTTATTCATTGTTCAGCTTTCGTATGCGTATGAGGTGACTGAAAACAGGAACACCTTAGCCTTCAAGGTGAATCTTAGCTTTTTAACACTTTAAAGAGATCTTTTGCAGATTTGTCCAATGCAATGCTTTGTTTGACACCTTGACTGCCATTTCCATGGTATTGATTATGATCCAAGTAAATCAAATCCTTGACAGCTTCAATCTTTTCTCCATTTTTCACAAGGTTGCTTACTGGTTCAGCTGTGAGGATTTTTGTTTTCTTTATGTGGAGTTGCAATCCGTCTTGAAGGCTGTGGTCTTTGATTTTCATCTGTAAGTGCTTCAGGTCCTCTTAACTTTCAGCAGGCAAGGTTGTGTCACCTGCATAGAGAGTCCTCCTCCAATGCTATTACCACATTCTTAGTATACTCCAGGTTCTTGGGTTATTTGCTCTGTATGCAGATTGAATAAGTATGGTGAAAGAATACACGCAAGATACACACTTTTTCTGACTTTAAACCACAGTATCCCCTTGTTCTTTGTGAAGAACTGTCCCTTAGTCTATACACAGGTTCTACATGAGCAAAATTAAGTGCTCTGGAATTCCTATTCTTCATGATATTATTTATAATTTGTTATGATCCACATGTCAAATGCCTTAGCATAGTCAATAAACAGGTAAACACCATTCTGTCATTCTCTGCTTTCAACTAAGATCCGACATCAGGAATGATATCCCCCATTCCATGTGCTTTTCTGAATCCAGCTTGAATTTCTGCCAGTTCCCTGTGATGTGCTGCTGCAGCTTCTTTTGAATGATCTTCAGCAAAATTTTACTTGCATGTGACAATGATATTGTCTGATAATTTCTGCATTTGTTGGATCATCTTTCTTTGGAATAGGCATAAATATGAATCTCTTTCAGTCATTTGTCAAGGTAGCTGTCTTCTAAATTTCTTGGCATAGATGAGTGGGCACTTCCAGCACTGTTGAGACATCTCGACTTTTACTCCATCAGTTCTTGAAAGCTTATTTTTTGTCATTTCCTCAGTGTAACTCAGACCTCTTCTTTCAGTACTGTTGGTTCCTGATCATATGCTGCCTCCTGAAATGGTTGAATGCCATCCAGTTTTTTTAGGTATAGTGACTCCACCTTCTTTTGATGCTTCTCATGTTATTTATTATTTTCCACATAGAATCCTTTAATATTGCAACTAGAGCCTCTCAGCTTGAGAGGTCTCTCAGCTTGAGAGATATAGAACATGTTTTTCCTTTTTGGTTTTCTAACTCCAGGTCTTTGCCCATGTTATTGTAATACTTTACTGTATTTTCTAGAGACAGCATCTGGAATCTTCTGTTCAGGTCTCTTAATCATTTCTTCTGTTTGCTTCAGCTACTGGATATTCAAGAGTAAGTTTCAGAGTCTCTTCTGACATCCATTTTGGTCTGTTCTTTCTTTCCTATTCTTTTTAATGATCTTTTGCTTTTTTTGTGTATGATGTCCTTGCACAGCTTGTCTGGTCTTTGGTCACTAGTCTTCAATGCACCAAATCTATTCTTTTACTTATTTATTTCTTGTTATGATTGAATGAAAATGTACATTCCCATGTCAATTTGCGTGCCCACCTATATGCAGCTCTCACTGCTCTCCCTGCCTGGTGGCAGCACACTCTCCCTCTCCACTCTATACATGTCTTATCCTCCAAACAATCTCCTGTGCCATCCTCTCTACCCACTACCCTGCCTCCAGTAAGAGGTCAGCAGGATAACATCCTATAGATGTACAGAACCATAAAGTGTGCGCATGATATGGTCACTCTGTGTTGCCAAGTCCAATCCGTTCCTGTCCAAAGAGTTGACCTCCATTTTGATTAACAAATCTATTTTTTTACTATGATTGCATAAAAATGTACATTCTCATATAAATTTGCATGCCTACCTATATGCAGCTTCCACTACTCTCCCTGTCTGGTGACAGCACTCTCTTCCTCTCTGCTCCATACATGTCTCATCCTCCCAACAGTCTCCTCCTACCCCTTGTTTCCACCCACTCCCCTGCCTCCAGTAAGAGGTCAGCAGGACGATATCCTTCCTATAGATGCACAGAACCATGAACTGCACACATGATATGGTCACTCTGTGTCACCAAGTCCAATCCATTCCTGTCCGGGAGTTGAACTCCATTATGATTTATGGACAGGAGCAGCATCAGGGCCAGGGGCCATGCTCCCAGGGGAACTCCAAGGCCCTGGGACCATCAATTGTGGTCTTTCAATGGAGGTCTCTGGGTGCACTCCCTTTTATTCTTGTGTTGCCAGTGACACTCAACTTTGTGAGCTCCATCACGGCTAACACTGGTGGTGGCCAGGCACCATCCTGTTCTTCCGGTCACAAGTCATTGTAGTCACCAACTCATGTGGTTCCCTCTGTCTTCTGCGTTCTCTTTCCCCCATGTTGTTCTGGTCCTTTGTGATCATCTGTTCCTGCTGAGTTGGGATCATTTGCAGTACCCTCAGATGGCAGCTTTTAAGACCCCCAGATGCCACTTACCAATATGGGGTGCAGAGGGCTCTCTTAGCAAAATGCTAATTGTGCCAACCAGCCCCAATTTTCCCAGACAGCATTGTTGCCGGCCCCCTACCCCAGCTACTCTGTCCTTGTAATGTTGGATTAAGATGTGAGGAATAATCATGTTATGTTGAAGTCCAGTTAATACTGGTTTTCTTTCTAATGTGTGCTGTCACAGATTTCACCCAACCAAATTTCTAACAACTGTTTAATCTAAACCCTCCCCACCGCACTCTTTCTCCTTCCCCACTGTTGCAGCCATCAGAGAGTCTTTTCTTCTATGCATGAGTCTGTTTTTAAGTTCTTATCATTGGGGTCTCATACAGTATTTGTCCCTTTGTCACCGACTACTTTTGCTCAACGCAGTGTCCTCCAGTTGAAACCAGGTTATGAGATGTTTCCTAAAATCATCCTTGTTCTTTATCATTGCATAGTGTCCCATTGAGTATATATACCATAGATAGTTTACCTATCCATTCCTCTGTTGTTTCGGCAGCTGGGTTGATTCCATCTTTTTGCTGTTGTGGACTGTGCTGTGATAAACATTCATGCACCAACAGCACTTGGCTTGGCTTACATGTATCAGTTGGTGTGAATGCCCTTGATTCTGTAACATATATTCAGAGCAGCGAAATTACTGGGTCAATTGATATATTTACATCCAGGTTTTTAAGGAAGCCCCAGATTGTTTACAAAGGAGGTTGCACTGTTTTGCAACCCCACCAGCAGCTTAGGAGAGTTCCAATTTCCCCACAGCTTCTCCAGCATTTGTTGTTTTGCATTTTTTGGATCATGGCTAACCTAGTTGAGGTGAGATGGTATCTGACCGTAGTTTTGATTTGAATTTCTTTAATAGTTAATGATTGTGAACATGTCTGCATGTGTTTTTTGGTTGCCTGGATCTCCTCTTTAGAGAAATATCTGTCAATCTCCTTTGACCATCTCTTAATTGGATTATTTACCTTTTTCTTATTGATATTTTGTAGTACCTTATATATTATGGAGATCAGGTATTGGTCTGACATGTAGTTGCAAGTATTTTTTCCCATTCTGTAAGTGGCCTTTTAATTCTATTAATAAAATCTTCAGATGAGCAAAAGTGTTTGATTCTTAATAGTTCCCATTTATCTATTTTCTGTTGTTTGTGGTTTGACAGATTTTGAAGTCTGTCGATGTTGTGTATTAAAACTTCCATTGTTCCTACTTTTTCTTGGATGAGCTTTATTGTTTTAGATTTGATATTGGGGTCCTTTATCCAGTTTGAGTTGATTTTTGTATAAAGTGTAAGATATGGGTCTTGTTTCAGTTTAGTGCAGATGGACATCCAATTTAGCCATCACCATTTGTTGAAGAGATTGCTTTCTCCACAGTTCAGTGTCTCAGGGCCTTTGTCGAATATCAGCTGTTCATAGGAAGATGGTGTCATCTCTGGGGTCTCATGATTCCCAGTATCTTGTGACTGTCCTCCATTTTGTGGTCTTCCTAAACTGTATGTTAAAGGATTAGGGTGGGCTGTAAATCACTTCATAGGATTACCTGTTTCACTGATCTATCTGTCTCTTTTTGTACCAGTACTAGGCTGTTTCAACTATGGTAGCAATGTAGTAGATTCTAAAGTCGTGTAGTGAGAGGCCTCCCAGTGTGCTCTTCTTTTTCAGTAGTGCTTTACTTACTGGGGGCTTCTTCCCTTTCCAAACAAAGTTGGTGTCATGGATCGAATTGTGTCCCCCCCAAAATATGTGTAGCCATGTGGCTGGGCCATGATTCCCAGTATCTTGTGACTGTCCTCCATTTTGTGGTTTTCCTATGCTGTATGTTAGAGGATTAGGGTGAGGCTGTAAATCCCTTCATAGGATTACCTCCCTGCTCCACTGTAAAGGGAGTTTCCCTGGAGTATGGTTTGCCCCACCCTTAATCCTTTCATCCTGTGAGAGATAAAAGGACAGAGAAGCAGGCAGAGAATTGGGAACCTTGCACCATCAAGAAAGCAGCACCAGGAGAAGAGCGTGTGCTTCAGACCTGAGGTTCCTGCGCCAAGATGCTCCCTGGGCAAAGACTGATGCAATACCGGACTTGACTCCTGAGCCCACAAGGGGAAAGCCTTCCCCTAGAGTGGACACGCTGGATATGGACTTGTAGCCTACCAGACTATGTAAGAATAAACTTTCCTTTATTAAAGCTATCCACTCTGTGGTATTTCTGTTAGAGCAGCTCTAGCTGACTAAAACAGTTGATAATTTGTTTCTCCATCTTATTAAAGAATGACATTGGAATTTGTATTGAGATTGCATTACATAAGTAGATTGCTTTGGGTAAAATAGACATTTTCACAATGTTAAGTCTTCCTATCCATGAGCAGGTAGGTTTCTCTATTTATGTAACTCTCTCCTAGTGTCTTGTAGTAAGGGTTTGTAGTTCTCTTTGTAAAGGTCTGTTATTTCTCTGGTTAGTTTTATTCCTAGGTACTTTGCCTTCTTAGGGCCTATAGTAAATGGTATTGATTTGATGATTTCTTCCTTAATAATCTCATCATTGGTGTAAAGGAATCCTACCGATTTACTTATGTTTATCTTGTATCCTGAAACTTTGCTGAACTCTTCTATCAGTTTGAGTATTTTACTTATGGATTCTTTGGGATTCTTTGTGTATACAATCATATCATCTGCAAATAGGGAGATTTTGACTTCCTCTTTGATGACGTAGATGCCTTTTATTTCTTGGTCTTGTCTAATTTTGTGGTTAGAACTTCTAGCACAATGTAGAATACAAGAGGTGAGAGTGGGCATCCTTGTCTAGTTCCTGTTGTCAAGAGGAATTGCTTTAGTCTCTCTCCATTCAGGATGATGTAGGCGGTTGGCTTTGTATAAATGGCCCTTATTGCACTGAGGAATTGGCCGTCTATTCCTATTTTGCTGAGAGTTTTTAGCATGAATGGGTGTTGGACCTTATCAAATGCCTTTTCTACATCAATAGACAAAATCAGGTGATTCTTGTGTTTTGCGTTATTTATGTGGTTAATCACATGAATTGTTTTTCTGATGTTGAACCAGCCTTGTATTCCTGGTATGAATCCAACTTGGTCATGACGGATTATTTCTTGGATATGTTGTTGTATTCTATTGGCAAGAATTTTGTTGGAGATTTTTACATCTAGATTTATGAGTCATATCGGTCTGCAGTTCTCCTTTTTGGTTAGGTCTTTCCCTGGTTTTGGTACTAGGGTTATGCTGGCTTCATAGAATGAATTTGGGAGAATTCCATCCCTTTCTACACTGTGCAACAGTCTCAGTAGTATTGGAGATAACTCTTTTCTAAAAGCTTTGTAGAATTCTATGGTGAAGCCATCTGGGCCCAGGGTTTTTTTTTGTGGCAGTTTTTTGATGACTTTTTCAATGTCTTTCTTTGTGATCGATTTATTAAGTTGTTCTGCTTCACCTTGTGATAATTTTGCTAGGTGATATGAATCAAGGAATTTGTCCATTTCCTCTGGGTTTTCAAATTTGTTGGAGTACAGTCTTTCCTAGTATTTTGTTATGGTATTTTTGATTTCTGGTGGATCTGTTGTGACAACTCCCCTCTCATTTCTTATTTGGATTATTTGTTTCCTTTCCTGTTTTTCTTTAGTAAGTTTAGCCAATGGTTTGCCAGTTTTGTTGATCTTTTAAAAAAACCAGCTTTTTAAAAATTTTTTCAATTGTTCTTCTATTCTCTAACTCGTTTTGTTCTCCTCTAGTCTTTATGATCTGTTTTCTTCTGGTGCCTGAATGGTTCCTCTGTTGTTCTGTCTCTACTTGTTCAAGTTGTAGGGTTAGTTCTTTGATTTGGTTTCTTTCTTCCTTCCAGATGTGTGCATTTATGGAGGTAAACTGACCTCTGAGCACTGCTTTGACTGGATCTCATAGATTCTGGTAGGAAGTGTTTTCACTCTCATTGGAATCCATAAATTTCTTTATTTCACTGTTGATTTCTTCTACAACCCATGGCTTTTAGAGCAAGATGTTGTTCAGTTTCCATGAGTTCCACTTTCTATCTATTTTTTTCTGCTATTGATTTTTATGGCTTTGTCATCTGAGAAGGCCAGCCAAGATACTTTGCATTAATTCAGTGGTATGGATTTTGTTGAGAATTGCTTTGTGTCCTAACACGTGGTCTATTCTGGAGAGTGTTCCATGTGCACTGGAGAAGAAGGTGTAGTTGTCCACCAATGGATAGGAAGCTCTGTCTATGTCGATGAGATCTAGTTGGTTAATTGTGGCAATAAGGTCTTCTGTGTCTTTACTGAGCTTTTTTTTTAGGCGATCTATCCAATATTGAGAGTGGAGTGTTGACGTCTCCTGCTGTTATTGTGGAGTGATCCATCTTGTTTTTGAGTGTAGTCAGTGTTTCTTTGATGTATTTAGGTGCTGCAATGTTATATGCATAAATATTTAATATTATTAAGTCCTGTTTGTGTATTGAACCTTTCAGCAGTAATGTCTACCCTTGTCCATGATGGTGGATTTTACATTAAAATCTATTTTATCTGAGATCAGAATTGCCACACCTGCTCTTCTTTGTTCATTGTTAGCTTGATATATATTCTTCCATCCTCTAATTTTCAGTTTGTTCTTATCTTTATGAACAAGTCTAAGTCTAAGGTGAGTTTCTTGTAGGCAACATATGGATGGGTTCTAATTTTTGATCTAAGATGCCACTCGATGTCTCTTTACTGGAGCATTCAGTCCATTCACATTCAATGTGTCATGGATTGAATTGTGTCCCCCCCCAAATATGTGTAGCCATGTGGCTGGGCCATGATTCCCAGTATCTTGTGACTGTCCTCCATTTTGTGGTTTTCCTAAACTGTATGTTAAAGGATTAGGGTGGGCTGTAAATCCCTTCATAGGATTACCTCCCTGCTCCACTGTAAAGGGAGTTTTCCTGGTTTATGGTTTGCCCCACCCTTAATCCTTTCATCCTGTGAGAGATAAAAGGACAGAGAAGCAGGCAGAGAATTGGGAACCCTGTACCATCAAGCAAGCAGCACTGGGAGAAGAGCACGTCCTTCAGACCTGAGATTCTTGTGCCAAGATGCTCCCTGGATAAAGACTGATGCAATACCAAAATTTCCTCCAGAGCTGAGAAGGGGAAAGCCTTCCCTGGAGTGGACACCCTGAATGTGAACTTGCAGCCTACTGGACTATGTAAGAATAAACTTTCCTTTGTTAAAGCCATCCACTCTGTGGTATTTCAGTTAGCGCAGCCCTAGCTGACTAAAACACAACATGAATATTGATAGGTACGTGTTCAGTGCTGTCATTGTGATATGTTTATTTTTGTGTTGATGTTTTCTCTGTTGTTCTTATTAATCTGTTCTGGGAAATTTTGTGAGTTGATTTTTCACCTTTTTCAGAGTTGATTTTATGGTTGTTGAAACTCCTGTATTATGTTTCTTGATTTGACATGTTGCATCTTTATTGAGCTTTACGTCTGCCCCTATGATTCCCCTTAATAAACTATGTACAAACCCAATTTTAGTTACTAGCAGTCTTAAAAACTTCCTCTCCATCTGGAAGGACTATAACAACTGTAGTACATCCCTCTTTTAATATGATGACATCATAGTTTTCATGATATGATCACTGGATTATTTCTTTCACTATTATAGCTTTGACTGAGTTTAGAGCCTTCCCTAATTGAGTAGGATTTTGGGTGATGTGTCCTGTATTTGCTTCTAAAATATAAAGTTAGTGGTTTTGTTCTTCTAAGCCAACAGATTCTTTCAGTATTTCTGGTAGTTTTGGTTTGGATTTTACAAAGTCTCTGAATTTCTGTTTATCTGTGCATGTCTTAATTTCATAGTTTTGCAAGATATATATTTCTTGGTTGGAAGCTCTTCTTCAAGGCTTTGAATGTGTCATGCCACTGTCTCTGTGCCAACACTGTTTCTGCTGAGAAATCCAATGAAAGCCTATAGTGTTTCCCTTTCAATGTGAGCTTGCTTTGATTCTTGCTGCCTTTAAGAGTTTCTTCTTATGTTTTATTTTATTAAGCTTGATTGGAATATGTCTTGGAGTCTTTCTTTTGAGATCTATATTGAGTGGCATTTGATACATATCTTGGATATGTATATCTCTTCTTTTATAATTTCTGGGAAGTTTTCTGTCAGCAGCTCAGCAACTATACTCTCTGTGTTCTCAGGTGTCTCACCCTGTTCAGGAATTCCAATTAATAGTGGATTGTTCCTCTTAATAGAGTCTCGCATGCTTCTTAATGCTCCTTCAATTTTCTTGTTTCTGGTTTCTCCTCATAGATGCTGGAATCAGTAGCTCTGTCTTCCAAATCAGAAAGTCTCTTTTCCATTTGTTCCATTCTGTTTTCTTGGCTTTGAATTGAAGTTTCTTTGGGTTTGGTTTTGTTCTTGATCTGCTTTTTTGCCTGAAAAGCGCTCTCACCCAGGCAGGCGCTGCTTACCAGCCTAGGAACTAAGTCCATCTGGGGCCTCTATATGAGTGTATCTGCCTCCCAATGGATCAAGTGGCATTCCGCACAAGCTCGCTGCCTGCCTCAGTACTGCCAACTATATGGCGAAGGCAGAAAGAGGGGCCAAAGGTGCCAATGTGCACAGAGTCCAAAGCCAGGCTCTCAGAATATAACAATTTTGCTTACTGATTCCAGCAGCAGTGCATCTGAGATTAGCAGCTATTCAAGTACCAGCTCCACCCCCCCCGGCAAAGACAGAGAAAAAAAAAATTAAGATGGTGAGTTATCTTTGGTTCGTGCCAGCCAGTGCTTGCCGAGAGTAGGGTCAGTGAAAGAGAGGAGGTTTTGCATTCAGTAGTATGAAGTCCAAATTAACAGCCCTATGCTGCATCCCAGGGCTCACTAGGTGTCCTGAAGGCTCTGTTTAATTATCAATTCAGATCTTTCACCAAGGCCATATTTTCCAGCTATCAATGCTTGTTCTTTGTTTACACCTTTAGTATTCTAATCACTAGTAACGGTCAATGCATCTTGAGTGTATGTGCCATCAATGCCAAAGTGTAAAAGTTAGTAAAAATATTCAATTTCTTCATCTTTGGCCTTAGTAATTGGTATGTAAAGTTCAATAATACTTGTATTTACTTTTACTGGTCGTCCTTGTAAGCATATGGATATTGTCTTAGTCATCTAGTGTTGCTCTAACAGAAACACTACAAGTGGATGGGTTTAACAAAGAGAAGTTTATTCTATCACAGTCCTGCATACAAGTCTTAATTCAGGGTGCTGGCTCCAGGGAACCCTAGTTGCCTAGTGGTTAAGTGCTATGTCTACTAATTAGAGGGTTGGCAGTTCAAATCTGCCAGGAGCACCTTGGAAACTCTATGAGAAAGTTTTACTCTGTCCTATAGTGTTGCTATGAGTTGGAATCAACTTGATGGCTGTGGGTTGCTGGTTTTTTTTTTTTTTTTTTTGGTTTTGGTTCCAGAGGAATGCTTTCTTTTTCTGTCAGCTCTGGAGAAAGTTCCTCTGAGGCATCAGTGTTCCATCGGTCTGGGAGCATCTCAGCACAAGAACCTCTGATCCAAAGGATGGACTTTGCTCCTGGTACTGCATTCTTGGTGGTATGAGGTCCCAGTGCCTCTCTGCTTGCCTCTGTCTTTTTATCTCAAAAGAGTTTGATTGAAAACATTATCCAATCTTGTAGACCTCGTCAGTATGATGTCTGCTAATCTACTTTATTCAATCACAGTGATAGAATTTAGGACAAAGAAAAACATTATGAAATCATGTCATGAAATCATGGGAATCATGGCCCAAGCAAACTGATATCCATGTTTTTGAGAGGACACAATTCAAACCATAACAAATACTAACTTATCACTGACAACATTGTACTTCAGGATAGATCCTGAAATATTCTTTTTGACAATAAATACAATGCCATGTGAGACAGTCGGGGGAACTGCCTTCAAGTGAACGGTAGGTGATTTTAAAGAATTCATGTTAGTTGTTTGAGGTATAAACTGGCATGGTGGTGACTTAAAAAACACATTCTTAAGGATGACGGCACATATACTTGTGACAAGCATTTGCATCATTTTTGTGACGATTTTATAAAATGACTACAATTTACATATGCTATAGAAACAGCTATTGCTCTGCTTTTTATATACAGTCACTTATTAAGTAAGTTAAATATTTTAGAATGTACACTTTCAAAGTGTCTGAAAATGTTTTAGTGTTTGGTTCATAAAAGGAAATGTTAGCAATGATTAAAGAGAAAAACATCGAGTGTATGTTAAGAAAGACTCTTACTGACATGTAAATTTTCCAATTCATGAAATATTATTTCAAGTCTGTAACTCAAGTTTTTGCCCTTCTTTTAGTTATACAGGTTGGGCTGGAAAATTTTCTTTGGCAAGGGCAACTAAAATTGTGCCCATTTTATGGCTTCTCTGCTTTTCTAGTACAAAACTATTCATGTCTATTTGTTTTATATCACAGTAAAGCGTACACTGCTGTCAGGTGGAAAGCTGTCAGAGAAGGAAAATGCAAATATTTTCCATTAACAGAGAATGACAGAAACTGGTAGGAGTTCACCCTGTCAAAAGCAGAAAAGTTGTGAGACCCAGTTCCCTTGGGTTCTGGCTTTCAGAATTTCACTATATAAATAACCATATTTACACTCTTTGCAAGCTCTTGCAATAGAATGTATTCATCTTCATGCAGGACCTATGAAAACTATTTTTATCTATATATTCCAGGCTATCCCAAGTGATAAAAGATTATTCAAACTTTATTGTGCAAAGTCTGCTTTCACATGAAAATATGAGAACTGGAAATTTTTCTATGCTGGCCTAGGTATATAAGCCAAATTTTAATGTGAGAAGCACATTAACTGTTACTCATCTTTTTTTATTATTATGCTTTAAGTGAAAGTTTACAATTGAAGTCAGTTTGTCATACAAAAATTTACATATACATTGTTATGTGACCCTGGTTTCTCTCCTTACATTGTGACAGCACACTGCTCTGGACCATGTATTTCCCATGTCCATTCAACCAACTTCTGACCCCTACTGCCGACTCATCTCACCTCTGGACAAAAGTTGCCCATTTAGTCTCATGTATCTACTTGAGCCAAGAAGCACACTCTGTACCAGTATCATTTCATGTCTTATAGTCCAGTCTGATCTTTGTCTGAAGTGTTGGATTAAGGAATGGTTTGGGTTCTGGGCTAACAGTGAGTCTGGGGGCTATGTCTTCCAGAGACCCTCCAGTCTGTCAGACCATCAGGTCTGGTGTTTTTACTGGTGTTTGAGTTCTGTACCTCACTTTTCTCCAAATCCTTCAGGGTCTCTGTTGTATTATATCCTTGTAAGGGCAGTAATTGCTGGTAGTCAGGCACCTTCTCGTTCTTTCTGTCACATACTGATGTAATCTCTGAGTTACGTGGCTCTTTCTGTCTCTTGGGTTCATATTTTTCTTGTGTATTTGGTGCTCTTCATGTCATGTTAACTACTACAATTGTTTCCAACAACCTCCTGATAAAACAATCTGAATTTCAAAAACAAAAAAACAAACCCCATATATCCCAGTTAGTTACAGAAATGGGGAAGATGGAATGATGTGTGAGATGTGGTTTAATTCATGAAAAAAGTTTGGAATTAGGTGATGAATACATGGTAATTCATTATTCCAACTTTTAAAAAGGTCTGAAAATGTTTGTTAAAAAAAGGGTAAAAAAATTGACATTCCATTGTTGTTATTTTACAGATGACACTCAGAGAGGTTAGGGAGAGCCAAGCTGTGACCACAGTCAGTCTGGTTCCAGAGTGTAATTCCTAACAGGCATTTAAGAATATTAATATTTAATGGAAAATCAGAATGTTTTTGGTATCCATTCTATAAGGACAATGGTGGTTCAGTATTAGAATTCTCACCTTTCATGTACAAGACCTGGTTTGGACTCTCAATAAAACACACATCATACACAGCAACCAGCTGTCTGTCAGTGGAGCCTGTGTGTTGCTATGATGCCAAACAGGTTTCAGTGGTACTTTTATACTAAGATGGATTTAGCAGAAAGGCCTGGTGATCTTCAATGATCACAATGGTCTGATCTATAACTGATCATCAGGATGATGCAGGACTGCAGTGTTTGGTTCTATCACGTATAGGGCCTCCATGATTCAAGACTGACTAAATGGCAATCGGCAATAACAATGACATCCATTCTACACCAAACCCATAGGATACAGAAAAGACACAATCATCTCTATTTCAGACGTAGAAGCAGAAACTTAGGGAAATGATTTGTCTAAAGTCATATAAACAAGATTAGTCTAATTACATGAGCAATGTGCTTCCATGTTTAAGAGGAAGGACTTAGGGTCAGGACACCTAGAGTGAGGATCCCTGTGAACAGCTCCTACTTGGTCAGCTCATTGCCCTCTTTGGGTCTTGGACTTCCAGCCTATAAAATGGAGAGATGAACTATACCTGCTGTACTTCCCTCAAGGGCCCCATGAGATAGAAATGAAACAGTATGTGGAAGCAGCAGCTGGTGAGTCATAAAAGAACAGCTCAAATGCTTAGTTTTCAGTTTGGGCAGTACAGCTTATTGGTTGGGGTGATAAAGAAAATGTGATTCTCTTACCTGACTAAGGGGACTGGACAGAGGCAGGTTTTCTAATAGACAAGGTAAATAAGGTGCTATCCTTGCTTACTGGATAATCTGTAGTGAAGAGGCCCCCTCCCACCCCACCACACCCTTTTTTTCCCCCACATTGAAGATCTTGCTTCTAGGTATAGCATCTGTCTCTCTCCCAATCCCTCGTCACTTGCCTATAGAGTCAAAGCCTTGTTTCAAATTTACAATCCTTGATGGTTTTATCTGTGCTTATTTACTCACCTGTACTGCACAATTTCACACGGGTTTCACGACATCTTTGTTCACTACAGATTACCTGGTAAACAAGATACGCACCCTGCTTACCTTGCCTATCGGATAATCCGCCCCTGGTATTGGACTACGCAAAGGTAGTGAAAAATCCTTCCGAAGAAGTGATTTTGGAGGAAAACGGGTCATGATGAAGTGGAGGGGGCGCATTCTTATCTGCTGCCTTGATCATCAGATTTACAGTTGCGTAATTTCAGCAGTGTGTGACAGAAGTTGGAGTTTATGAAATACATGCAGTCCATTCCTGGAATGGGCTTCACATTCCTGACCTTTTCATCAGCCGTCCGTTGCGGAGGGTACCCTTTTAGCCTCAACTTCTCAGAAGCAGCCTACATTATCCATTAGGTCCTGTCCATCTAGTCAAGTTTACAGTGATAAATCTCGCCTTCAAGGGTCCTCACAAAGGTGGGTGTGGTGTGCTGATAGCGCGCATGACTAAGTGCTTTCCTGTGTCAAATATAGCCGTAATGCACTACAAACAGCCGGCCGGTTTTATACAAACTGATCTGGCTGCTATCAGCTGCTCCGACGTTTTATATGAATACTTAAAATAAATCTAGAAACAGGAAAGAAAGTACAGAATTATTGTTTTAGGCAGCCTGTGAGTGCTTATCTTCAAAGTGGCAGAGATTCTATTGTATTTAGAAACGGCTCGCTCCACTGGCAGAAAGGGTCTTGCATGGAGGCCTGCGGAGTGTTTCCCACGTGCTCGTTGTTGCTAGAAGCGCTGAGCCAGGCAGGGTGCTATCCCATTTACACTTCCTTGCGGCTTACCTGAGGAACTCTTAGTGCACCTGGAAGCACCAAACACTTCCAAGTTCTCCTTACAGTGCACAAACCTGTGGAAGTGGAATGATGGTTGTGTAACGTGAATATAATCAATCGCACTGAGTTGAACATGCAAAAAATGTTGAATTGGCAAATGTTTTCTTGTATGTATTTTTTACCAAACCAAATCAAACAAACTCCGTTGCTTTTGAGAATCATTCACAAGGCCTGAACACGTTTTCCTTTTAAAAGAGTAGTCTTGGCCTCCATCTTTGGTGTCTCTGCATGTGATGTTTCACGGCTGTACACAAAAAGGAAACTTCAGCTTTTCTGGATTTTCTTTACCCAAGGAGCATCCAAGGGAGAAGTGTCTCCATAAACAGAAACCTAACAGTTCTGAGGAGAACTAAAAATCATGTTGTTTGTCTACTAATTCTCAGCCCTAGTAATGCATTCAAATCATTTGGAGAGCCTCATAAGGGTACTCAAGATGTTCTAGAAATTTCTGAATGTGAAGATTGGCCACTGGTACATTAAAGAAAAATCAAACAAGTTTCTAGGGAGCCAGCTTCGACTCTTGGCAACCCCATGTGTGACAGAGTAGAACTGTGCTGCATTGTGTTTTTAACTGGATGTTTTTTCAGGAGCGGATCACCAGGCCTTTTTCCCAAGGCATCTCTGGGTGCACTCATACCTCTAACCACTTGGTTAGCAGCGAGGTTGTTCAATGTTTGCACTGCTCAGGGTCTCCACAGCCTCATTCAGATGCCAGCAAATAGTGAGACAGCAGAAGGCAGTGGGGACTGCTCTGACTGCTATGGTCCACTCTTCCCATCTTTGCCCCCTTCTGTCATTTAAGCTTCTCTACTCCTTGACTCTCCCCTGTCACATCCTCTCTTATTTCAACACCAAGTTCTGTGTTCTCTGGATCCTTAACATAGCTAGAATCAGACTTGGCCAGACCACCAAGCTTCTGCCTGACAGAGGCGCTGTGCTCTTCCTATGCCTGTCCTCTTCTCTCGTCTCCTCACTTACGACCCACCTGCAGTGCTGGCTCACATTCCTTCCAGCATTAAAGATCCAAGTTTCTTTAAAAGCTCCACTGCCTCCTCAGTGTACTCTACTGCACATCTGTAGCTCACCTTTACCGCGTCCTTGCCCTCTTTTGTGTGCACTAGCTGCACTTGAGGCCTGAAACACACTTGGACATCACTGGGGCAGGTCTAAAATAACACTGACAGTACTGGAACATCAACCTCAGAGATTCTGACTGCACCCGTCTGGGCGGGGGCTTTGGAACTGCAGGGATTTTGTGGGCTGTGGCAGTTCTAGTGTGCAGACAAGCTGGGGAACCTCTGTCTAGTCTTTGTGGGCTACTTGCAGGTTTCCCTGCTTATGTTCTGGTATTTTCTCAGTTGCTGCCTGGGTCCGAAGGTCCTTTCCCACCAGTTCTTCTGGAACTTGTCCACTCTGAGAAGATGAGGCTACCATGTGAGAGCACAGTGTTGGCTGTGGGGGAAGGTAGGTCCACAGTGCCTTGGGTCTGCCTTAGAGAGGGGATTCCATGCTTGAGGGCAGTAAATCATCATTTTCTAAGACTATGAGAGGAAGGGCGGTCCAGGGCAAAGGACCACATCCATGGAAAATGGGCTTTGTCTTTTGATCCTGGCTGGCAGTGGCTCCAGACTGTATTCTCTGACACAAAAAAGACTGGAGAATGTGGCATTTGGGGGAGCTTGGAGGCTGTTTCATCTGTAGACTTCTACATTCTCTACAGATTCTTTACTCAGCTCGCAGAGTCACTTGCATCTTCCCACCACCTCTAGATGTCACAGCCAGGTGCTCTTGCTACCCCAGGTTTGCTATGCCTAGCTGGGGGTGTGAGATTGACGAAGGGATTGTTAAGATATCTTTAGGAACCACACCAATCAAAATACTCACCAAAGATAGGAATGCAAGTAGCTTTGATCACCTCCCTCTATTTGCCTAACAAATAGAGACAAATTCAGGTGGTCAGTTAGGACAGCTTGAAACGGCTCATTTTCTCAACCATCCAACCCTATTTCATACTCCACTCAACCTTAAGTATTGTTGGCATTTTCTTCTTCTGATTCATCAAAAACTTACAAAATTTACGTAGAGGACTAAAGAGGAAAATTCAGCAAAACTTATCTAAATAAAGCAGAGTTTAGGTTAGTCCTGGTCCTGTTTAGCATGCTGATTTCTCTGATTTCTCTGTGTGAATCCTGGTGTCCACAACTTGAGATGGAGTTCACATAGCAGCATAGATGACCATGAAGAGTAGATAGAAATTCACTCGAATCTTTTCCCACTATTTACAGTTGAGCAGATTGTCAGTCTCCTGCGGGCATCTCTACTAATAGTACCTGCTGCAGAGGTTGGTGTGAGATTTCTGCACAGGCTGGCAAGCACTTCATAAATGTTAACTTAAAAACAAATGCAGTTAAAATCTTAAGATTTTGTTTTTTCTGGCATAGTCTTTATCCTGGTGTTAATGACATACTTGGCTTGCTTAAAGAGATTAGGCTAAATAGTTTCCATCAGTTAAAGGTGGCACAAGAAAGAATGAGCTCTGTGCCCAAGCCCAAGTTCTAGAGCCCTAACTTAGAACCCTCAAACTATACACTTTAGGAGTAGAAGAGGTGCAGCTCGTTTAGTGAAAAGGTTAACTTTCAGGGTGCAGAGAGCGAGTCACAAGGCTGTGTGAGGGGAGGGCTGTGCGTAGCTTCTTCTCATCGTGATTTCCTACTGCACCAGGCTTCCAAACTGTGCTGGGTTTGTGTGGCTTTTCTGTTCCCACCTAAGTAGGTACCAGTTTATTCCCATCTCAGCATTAACCATCTCCTGGAGCTTAGAATTCAATGAGTGTCAGAAACATTGATCACCTCTGGAAAGGTGTGTACCACTAAATAATAGCAACAAGAGAACTTCACAAGGACCTCCAGTTTTCCTCCAAGGAGCTTTGGTGCACACAGCCTTGCAGAAGTGAAGGCCATGTAAGAACAGGAGCTGATACATCAGAAATGAAAGTGGTGAGAAACCATTTCAAAAGAATGGGCCTACAAGTTTACAAGATTTAACCAAACAGGTATTCAAAGTTCTTATTGGAAAAGACAGCTTTGTAACTTTTTAGCTTTAGGTATGGTGAATAATGATGTCTCTTTATTGTTTACTGAGAGTGTAAAAGTAATTGTGAGGTCACTGGGTGGTACAAACAGTGAAGCACTAGATTAGTAGCTGAAAAGTTGGTGCTTGGTGTATACTCAGAGTCATCCCGGAAGACAGGCCTGTCAATCGGTTTCCGAAAGATCAGCCTTAAAAATCCTATGGAGCAGCTATCCTCTATGCACCTGGAGTCATCATGAGTTGTAACTGACTTGAAGGCAACTAATAACAACAACAGTGCTTGTAATTAAATCAGTACTAAGCAGCATGGGTGCACAGCTGGATGTGACACAGACTACAAAGAAGTTACGCCCATAGAAAGAGGACTCACTAAAAGAAACACTTGGATAACTTTAGATACTTAGTAATGATATGTACTGTATATTCCTTACCTTATATATTTTCTTCTTTTTAGCTGATTCACAAGTAGAAAGCACTGGACCATGATGGGTATGTAACCCTTGGGTCTGCTGGTCCAGATACACTGTCACACCACAGTGTCTGGTGCAGGACATCTTTGTATCTAGCAAGTACATCTCCTTAGAAGGGTGGATGGTGAGATTTAACTCACTTTGGACCCACCATCAGCAAAGGCCAACTGCTGTAAAAGGATGTTGTGTATGCTAAAGCTGATGGCCAGTAAACATGAAGGAAACCCTCAACGAGACTGACAGAATAGTCACAACGATTGACTCAAACATGCTCCTGAACATGGCCTGGGACTAGATAATTTTCCTTCTTACGTTATACAGGAGTGGAGTCACCTCCGTGGCACACTGACAACTGCAGCAACCAGGAAGTTTGCCCTCCATGGTGTCTATCACAGACCTCCCCTCAAGGCAAATACAGGTCATGAGATCACAAAGAGCACCAGTCAGAACTCTTTTTAAGTCAGATTTGCTAAGCGCCTTTGAAGTCGATTCAGTCTAAGGCTGTAGCACAAATTGAATGGCTCAGGTACAGAGCAAATGTGTTTAGGGAGTGACGTTGACTGGATGGCCCCAGAGTTGAAGGGACTGCTCTGCTGTGATGCTGCCTGTTGATCCAGGACACTGTTTACTGAAACTCAGACCTGCTGCCTTAAACTGGTCAGAACCTGAATGGATGACCTGAGGAAGATACTTCACCTGCTACCTCAATACTTGCAAGGAAGTCACTGTAAGATTAGAAACTGTAATTACATCTGATAAAGTGATTGCCAAGGCATTGTTTGCAGAGAGGGTGTTATCTGCCCCATTGTGTGACGGGTAATGAAGACTTGAGTCTCCTGCCACTGAGTCTCTCACCTCCCTGCTCCCTACCCCCAAACTGTTTGCTTGGTTTTAGACTTGATGAAATCTCACAGCACTAGAATGTTTCCACAGTGGCTCAATAGTTATTAGAGTTTCAGAACTTTTCAATTTATTTCTTCTGATATGAGCTAGCACTGGAGCCCCGTAGATCTACAGTCACATCGTAGCCGGCTCCCACAGGGTTAATCAGTTGGCTGCTGGAGGTCTTCTGTGCTCCCCCACACCTGCATGACCTCCAGGCACTGGCTTCTTAGGCTGCCAGTCTGATTCTCCTGCTCTCACACTGGCTAGGTAGACCCCTCGGAGGCTGGGGCTCACTTTGAGTTCCCAGCGTCCAGCCAGCTTGTGTCAGTCAGTCCGCACATGCTTCAGAGATGGGGAACAGTTAAAACTCTGTACATTCCATAGTCAGTCATCTGGACAAGATCACATAAAAAGATTACAATTTAGTATTTTCACACCATATCATGAAGAAGCTCCCCTATGACATTCAGTCACCCCTACTCCCTAGTGTTCCCTGAACCTGTGGCAAGAACACAATGCTTTTTCCTAAGTGGCTTACACACTCCTATTCTTTTGTAGTCAGACAGGAAAGAAGACAACACTTTAAAGGATGAGGGTACTTGGTAGAGATACATAGAATTGGGATCCCAAGACTCTTATGAACCCATAAGATAGCTAGACACAAAAAAAACACAGCCATTTTAAGTTAAGAAGATCATAACAGTTTAGAAAATGTTAATTTCATCTCCTCTTTTAAAAGTTGGTTTAGTCAAAAGGTCCTAACAGGAGAAGTGTTTACCAAGACTTGCTCCCCACCAAGCCCTCACCTTGCTCAGTCTAGTCTCCCACTTTTTAACCAGAGCTCAGACATCACGGGCCTGAGTGGTTGTCAGTGCACCCCAGCACCTCACCCCCATCCTGCACTGTATTGAATAAAGGAAGAAATACAGCTTTTACAGATATGGCGAAACAGCTCTCAGCTCATCAGCTTAGAAAGTGAAAGGGACATTGGAAGAGGAATGGTGCGCCTGTTGACAGAGGCTCCTGATAGAGGTGTGTACCACCTGGTGCCACTAAAGTACCATCCTTCCTCAGGTGTCTGCAATCAACACAAAATGCAAACAGCTATGATAAAACACTAGATCTCCTTGTAGGGAATCTTGGCAGCACAGCAGTTAAGGATTTGCTGCTAAGCAGAAGGTCGGTGGTTAGAAACCACCAGCTGCTCTACAGAAGCAAGATGTGGCAGTCTGCTTCAGTAAACAAAGCCTTGGAAACCCTGTGGGGGAAGTTCTGCTCTGTCCGACAGGGTCACTATGAGTCGGAATCTACTCAAAGCATTGTTTTTTTGAAGCTTCTTTATTCCCAAACAATAGCTGAGTGAGGAAGACCGGACAGTTCTCACCCTATTTTCTAGACAGCAGAAGGGACACCACAGAGAGGTTATCCAGTTAGCTCGTAGTCACCCAGGGCAAGGTAGATCAGGCTGGAACATTTCCCATCATACTTCATTGTTCCCTGAGCAGACAGAGGGGTACATTTTGGACACTGCAACTCATTTAACTCATCAGCTTGTTAAACAGTTCTGTCTAAGAGAATGGAGAACCAGCCTTTCCTTTCTGAGTATTCCCAAGTCCAGCAGACATTACTGTCTTGGAGACTTGGTACAAAGGTCAGTCTGTGTCAAGACATCCTCTGATTTAGAAGGAAAGCAGAGCCTGAGTATGTGAGCAGAGGACACATTGGTAGTGACACCATTTTTCCTTCTTTGAAACATCCAGGTTTTCCTTTCCTTGCTTCTCCATGGAACCATCTATGAGTAATTTAAACTCTCCAAGTCAGAAGTCAGTTGCTTCTCCATCGAGCAGATGAGTCTGTATAATCATTTCAGTGCCTCCCAGTTTAGCCATTTCCCATTAGGTGCATTCTCTCATCCTGTTCAGCCAATAGCAACATGAAGATGACACAGCTGTTGTTTTTTCGTTTTAATCCAGGAAGTCTAAAATTCATGTAGTGATTAATACTTCTTCTAGATCTATTTAAAGGAAAATAGTCTTTTTGCAGTTGAAGTTTGCCTTTAAATTCCCTGTAAAATGAAAGTATCAGATCATCAACTGATTTGGTAAAACACTGAAAAGTATCTTCTGTCTGTGTGAAGGATACTTGTAGTTCCAAAGATGACTTTGAAGAAAGATGTGCAGTAAGATCTGGATTGGCAAGTCCACAGAGTTTTTCCCTTGTGTCACCTCTCTGGAAATAGGTGTTATAGTCTTTATACCTTTATAGTGTTGCTCTGTTAAAATTTAGAGCAAGGTCAGAGCTTTCCTGTGTCCCAGAATGTCAGAACCAAGGAGCCTGGAGCATCATTACTCACGTGGTCAGCAGGATGGCAGGCAGCCCAGCTGGCAAGAGCAGAACCATCCTCCTAGGCACAGTTCTGGAGATGCTGAAAATGAAGGCAGGGATCTGGAAAACTGGGATTTAATCAGCTGGTGTTTGCTGAGACATTGTTAGGCACAGGCTCCCTGAAACAATGGACCTTGATAGGACATAATACCCATTCAGACAAGCAGCTGTGCATCTGCCTCTTTAAGGGCCTTGATCTGAATATCAGCTTTCTCCTGCTGCCTACAGTGTATGTCTTACAGATTATTTGGCTTAGCTTACTGCCTCTTCTCCCTGCACCATAACTTCTGCCCTAGACTTTCAATAAGTTAAACAAAATGAAACCTGCTGCAGTTGAGTTGATTCTAACTTAATGCAACCCTATAGGACAGAGTACAGCTGACCCATAGAGTTTCTAAGGAATAGCTGGTAGATTTGAATTGTCAACCTTTTGCTTAGCAACTGAGCGAGGTCTCAGGGTTCCCCAACAAATTCAGAGGTTTCAGGGGGGAGGTTAATCTCTTAAAATGTTGGGTGGTATGTATGGACTCTACTGCTGAGACAGGCATTGTTTTTCCTGGTTACTTTAATTAAATGAGGCAAGTGAACTGCATGAATGGATCTTAAAGGAATGTCCTTGTACCCCAATTTCTCTAAGTATGAAATCAGCGCTGGCTGTTGAGCCATTCTAATTTTTATAGAGAAATACATTGGAAGTATATAGCACAAAAGCCTTCATAATTTTTCTAAAGAATGTAAGTTTCTAAAGGAGCAAAGGGGGAAAAAAAACCCACCTCTGCTCATAAAGTTACCATAAACCTAAATATAATACTAATATTCAGCATTGTAAAACCTTTTCAAGGTGGCCCATTCCGAACTCATTTTGTAAGATAATACAAGACCTACACTATTCAATTAAAAATGTTGCCTGAAAAACTAGATTAGAAACAGTATTTTCCTTGACAGACACTAGGAAAAACCATGCTTGCATGGGACGAAGATGGCAAAATGAAACTAAAATAAAAATAATTGTACAAGGACATTTCAGCAGACCTTAAAATAAAAAGCAGGAGATTATAGCTCTTTCAAACTTCTATGTTTAACAGTTTAAATGATTATATCAACAAAAATGTCCGAATGATAATAGACAGTTCCTTAAGTATACAGCAGTTGGTTCTGTGGACCTGGTATCTTCTGTTGTAGAGGCTACTTTGGCTTACTAGGGTATGTTACATTAGTTTAGGGCATGTTCTTTGTGTGGCCTGAGCTATGGTTGCACTCTGCTTTCAAAGAATTGCTGAGTACTTGTGCAGTGCACAGAGCTGGTTTGGGACCTAGAAGTAGGGTCATCCTATCTTTTTCCTGAGTAATTATAAATGGGAAGGACAGACGTAATGGGAGTCATTCCAGTGAGTGTCCTATGTTCATTTAAGAGAAGGGGTATTGTAACTGAGTAATTGTGCTGTAACAGAGCTATCCCAAGTGGGTAGCTTTAAGGAATTAGCATCTACATTCTCACAGTTAATGAGGCTTGAAGTCCATTTCAGGGCAGAACTCCAGGGGGAGTCCATTTCAGGTTTTAATAAGTGCTGTCAATCCTTGTAGATGCATCTGTGTGTTTTCTTCTCCCTGTGTGTTTCTCTGTGTCTATTCTGCTCTTTGTCTCATTCCTGAGAGGGTGGACTTAGAGCTACCCAACACAAGAATGATGTCATTCACAAAACAAAGAATCACATCCACAAGGCCAGGATTTCAGTACGTACATCTGGGGGCATGATTTATTCCACACAAAAGGTCAACTGGGTTTCAGATGTTGATGAAATAGCCCAAGATCACCCAGAAAGGTGGTAGACATGACAGTAATGTGAGCCAAAGACCAGGCCCTCTCCCTACTGCCTAGAGCATGTTCCTAAGGACTCACCAAAACAAACCTGTTGCCATAGAGTCGATTCCAACTCCTAGTGGTCTGATTTTGACTCATGGTGGCCGCGTGTGAGTCCAAATAGAATTCTGCTCAAGTTGTGACCTTTTGGAAGCAGACTGAAGGCCTTTCTTTCAAGATAACTCTGGATGGCTTCAAACTCACAACGTTTCAGTTGGTAGCGGAGCCATAACTGTTTTGCCTCCCAGGAATTCTTTTATTAGGGATGCATCCCAAATGAAATGAAACTCTCTTAGACCAAAGAGGAAATTTTTATAGCACGTTCATCAGCAGATGGGACACCAGTAGCCTGGGCAATAACCGTTAATACTTACTATGCACCAGCTGTTCTAAGCACTTGACTTGGTTATTCTCGTTTTATCCTCACAACAGAGCTAGAGATGCATACTATTATTAATCCCATTTTACAGATGTGGAAACCAAGACACAGAAAGATTAGTAATTTGTGCAAAGTTACACAGTTAATAAATGACAAAGCCAAGATATTCATTTTGGCCCTGGAATACCATAGGCACTAAAAAAAAAAAACACACTTGTAAAATATATACCAGTATTCTGATTTCTTGCGTGTAATACAAATCAGAGGAGAATGGTAAAGACAAGAAATAAATAAAGATTAAGAAGTAAAGACTTCCTTGGTTTTTAGCTTTCCTTCACCAAACTCTTAGGTGTTGAAAGGTGCATTCTTAAGGGAAGTGCCTGAAGCTTATCAAGGAGATAAGTTAATTGTGGCTTTCCTTGTAATTTAAGATTGCTGCCCCCAAGCTCCCCAGGGACTACTTGAGATACAAAGGTAACTCTCTCTTCTCTCCTGGAAAAATTTATTCTTTTATGTCCGTCCCCACATAAACCTTATGCTTTAATGCAGAATTGCTTTGCTTTACTTTTAAATGAAGTAACTGGATGTGTACGGCAGTGAATTTTAAACCTTTCTGCCTGTGGCCCACAGAATACATTTTATATCTAAGTGTGCATGGACACACACATAACACAACTGAAGCATGAATTTCATGAAACATAATTTACCTTTATCCATACTTATTTTTTTTTATTTTATAAATTCATTGCAGGACTCACAGCTTGAAAATCTCTAACTAGGACCTGTCTGTAGTGTAGGTCACTGGCAGTTTTTAGAACAGTGTTTTCAAATGCATGTCTAGAACTATCCTCTTCCCTTTTAAGTTTAGCTACTAATACAGTTGGTCAAGATGGGTTCAGCTCTGGAGAGTTTTCATGGACACTTAATAAATTCACAACCAGGTTTGACAGCTTGACAAGGTTGGCTGAGAAACGTCTCTAGTTACAGGGGATAGGGCTCTCTTCTTTTCTCTCCCCATCAAATATTAGAAACTGATGGTCTTGGGGCTTGTCGAAGTTTCTGCTTGGTACAAATGGTTAACGTGTTCAGCTGCTAACAGAAAGACTGACATTTTCATTCTACCTAGCAGTGCCTCAGAAGTAAAGCCTGGCAAGCTACTTCTGAAAATCAGCTGTTGGAAACTCTGTAGAGTGCAATTTTATTATAACACACACAGGTCACCATGAGTTATGATGGAATTGACAAGAAATGGTTCACTGTTTCGGTGGAGGTTTTGTTAAATATAAAAACACTCAAAAACCAAACCCACTGCCATCGTTGATTCTGACTTATATTGCCCCTATAGACAGAGTATAACTGCCCCATAGAGTTTCCAAGGAGTGCCAGGTGGATTTGAACTGTAGATCTTTTTGGTTAGCAGCCACAGCACTTAACCATTATGCTGCCAGGGTTTCCTGGTGAAACTCTTGGTTGCTTAAAGGTGTAAATCGTATATTCAGAGCAATTGGGGCAATAAAGGCAACATAGAGGAAGGACACAAGCCTGAGCCTGTTATTAGCTATTTACCTCTCTTTGACCTGCTGCAAGGAAGGATGGAAATGGAAAGCCTTCATCACGTAAATTAGTGCTCTTGTGTCCTAAAGGACTCCTTGGGTAGCACAAGAGTAGCACAGTTAAGCACTTGACCATAGCCAGAAGATTGATGGTTGGAATTCAACCAGAGGTACCTTGAAAGACACACTTGGCAATCTGCATCTGAAAGGTCACAGCCTTGAGAACCCTATGGAGCCAAGTTCTAGTTTGCACACATAACACCACCATCAGCTGAAACCAACTCCATTGCTAGTAACCATAACTTACGTCCTAAAGGGTGTTAGCTGTCTCTCATTTGCCTTGTCACTAAGGAAAGTTGCTACATTTAAGGGTACATTAAACATTTGTTAAGCATTAAATTAATTTGTTGATCATGTGACGACACTGCATGTATTACTGGATAAGAAACGTTAGTTAGCAATACCTAAGACTTTTCTACCTAAGTCTTATGCGTACGGAAAGGGATGCTGGAGAAGTTCAAAGCTAGGAAGTTCTTAAAATTACCAGGTCTCAAACCTGAGTGTTGTTACCTGGGAGAAAGCTGAGTTCAAGGAGAAACTCTCCAAGGTCCCCTAGTGGTAGAGCCATTGTAGCCTTCCTTTCACCTTGGCTGTCTACAGTCCTTGAACTTTTTAGTGGCCAGTTTTTCCACACAGTAACCCTTTAAAATTCAGCATTGTCAGACAATGAGTCTCAATTTGTGTTTAGAATTTATGATTATGCTGTTCTAGCTGTTTTTGAGGAAAAAATGAAAGACGTGAGATTTGGGTAGGGGACAAATACACATCACAGCATTAAATCATTTATAAAATACAGACTATGAAGCTTTCTAGCTCTGACTTCCAAACAGAGATTACTTTCAACTGCTTTCTCTTCTGTGTTGCTACAGGGCAGAAAGGATCCAGCTCTGTGGGATGTGTGGAATGTGTATGTGTAGGGCAAGACAGAATACTGGGAATAAATAATATCCCTGAAAACTCAGGATATATGTTCATTCATTCATCATATAAATACATTTTCTGTGCTTAATATACACCAGGAAGTGGAAACACAAAATGAAGAACATGACATCTTTCTCCCAGAGTGCACAGTAGGTGGACAGGTGACTTACAACGTACATGATGATTGTCTAGATCATGGCATGGGTACTAGTGAAGCATGTGTGATTTCATAGGCAGTAGCAAATTCTGTCTGAATTAGAGAAGGTCTACCAGGGCCTTTGACATAACTGTACAGAAAGTCATATGGAATCTCTAAAACAACTACTAGAATGAATAATTGAATTTATATGGTTGTAGAATATTAGGGTCAATGCAAAACAATTGTATTACTATCTACTAGCAACAAAAAATATAGAACAATAATTTACTTACATTCTTTACTCCATATTTAGAACTAGGACAACACTGCAAAAGGAAATTAAAGGAAACATAAAAAAACAGAGAGAACATCTTTTTAGATTGAAAGACTCTATTATTATTGTTGTTCTTTAAGTGAAAATTTATAGTTTAAGACAGTTTCTCGTACAAAAACTTATACACACATTGTTATGTGACCCTAGTTGTTGTTCAGGGCCTTCACGGCAGTTTCAACTCATAACGACTCTATGTTCAATGCAAGTAAACACTACCCAGTCCTGATCCCCCTGTAATGTGTGACAGCACACTCCTCCTATTCATCTCAGATTTCCTTGTCCATTCAATCAGCTCCTGTTCCTTTCCATGCTTTCATCCTGCCTCTGGACAGGAGCTACCCATTTAACCTCATGTATCAGCTTCAGCTAAGAAGCACACTCTTCATCAGTATCATTTTGCAATATTTGTCCTTTTATGACTGATGGATTTCCCTCAACATAATGCCTTCCAGATTCATCCCTGTCATATTTTGCTGATCCATCATTGTTCTTTATCACTGCGTAGTATTCCATTGTGTGAATACCATAATTTATCCATTCATCCACCTACTTCGATTTCGTCTTTTTGCTACTGTGCAGTAAACACTGATGTGCATGTATCCGTTTGTGCGACAACCTTTATTTGTCTAAGATATATTCCAAGCAGTGTGATTGCTTAATTATACAGTATTTCTATTTCTAGCTTTTTAGGAAAATTGCAAATGGATTTCCAAAGTGGTTGTACAACTCTACATTCCCACCAGTTGTGCAGAAGAGTTCTAGTCTCTCCACGACCTCTCCAACATTCATTATTTCGTGTTTCTGGATTAATGTTAGCCTTCTTAGGGTGAGATAGTATCTTATTTTAGTTTTAATTTGAAGTTCTCTAGTGGCTAATGATTGTGAGCATTTCTTCACATATCTGTCAACTGCCTGAAAGTCTTGGTTGGTGAAGTGCCTGTTCTTATCCTTTGCCCATTTTTCTTTTTTGTTGTTGAGGCTTTGTAGTATCTTGTAGATTTTAGACATTATACCCTGATCAGATTTGTTGTAGTCCAAATTTTTCCTGGTCTGCAGCTTGTCTCTTTACTCGTTTGGAGAAATCATTTGATAATCTTAAATGTTTGATTTTTAAGAGCTCCCAGTTATCTAGCTTCTCTTCTGGTGTTTGTGCATTGTTAGTTATGGTGTGTATTCTACTTATGCATGTACTGGAGCTCCTAGCACTGTCTCTACATTTTCTTCCATGGTCCTTATCATTTTAGATTTAATATTTAAGGCTTTGATCCCTTTTGAGTTAGTTTTTGTGTATGGTATCAGCTGTGTGTCTTGTTTTAATTTTTTCAGATCAATATTCACTTATGCCAATACCATTTGTTGAAGAGATTGTGTTTTTCCAATTTTACAGCATTTGGGTCTTTGTGAAATATCAGTTGCTCATATGTGGATGAATTTATGTCTGGATTCTCAATTCTCTTCTACTGGTCTCTGTCACTGTACTAGTACCAGGTATCAATTCTCTTCTACTGGTATCTGTTGTTGTACTAGGACCAGGCTGTTTTCATTACTGTGGAAATATAACAGGTTCTAAATCAGGTAGTAGAAGGCCTCCCACTTTGTGGCCTCCCCTTCTTCAATAATGCTTTATTTATCCAGGCTTCTTCTCTTTCCATATGAAGTTGGTGATTTGTTTCTCCACCTCATTAAAAACTGCTGCTGGAATCTGGACCAGGATTACATTGTATTTGTGGATTGCTTTGGGTGGAATTGACATTTTCACAGTGTTGAGTCTTCCTATCCTGTGAGCAAGATATGTTTTTCCACTTCTATTCCTATTTTGATGAAAGCTTGTATCATGAATGGGTGCTGAACTTTATCATGCATTTTTTCTGTATCAATTGATAAGATCATGTGGTTCTTGTCTTTTGTTTTATTTACATGACTTACACTGATTATTTTTCTAGTATTGAACCATCTGTGCATCCTTGATATGAATTTCAGTTGGTCATGGTGAATTATTTTTTGATATGTTGTTCAATTTTATTGGCTGGAATTTTGAGGAGTTTTGCATCTATGTGTTCGTGAGGGATATAGTTCTGTAATATGCTTCTTTAAATGATAAAACCCTGGTTGTGTAGTGATTAAGTGCTATGGCTACTATTCAGAAGGTCAGCAGGTCAAATCTGCCAAGTGTTCTTTGGAAACACTATGCAGCAGTTCTACTCTGTCTATAGGGTTGCCATGAGTTGGAATTGACTTGATGGCAGTGGTTTTGGTTTTTTGGTTTTTACCTGGTTTTGGTGTCATGGTTATGCTGGCTTCATGGAATGAGTTTGGGAATATTCTTTTCTATGCTCTGAAATGTCTTTAGAATTAGTGGTCTTAATTCTTTTCTGAAAATTTGGTAGAATTCTGTAGTGAAGCCATCTGAGACAGGGCTTTTGTTTTTGTTGTTGTTTTTGGCAGTTTTTTGGGGGGTAGGTATGTAGAGTTGTAGTTTCCTTTGTGGTCATCTTAACATTTACCTCTTTTATGAAAGTCTAAGCTACTCTTTTGTTTATTTATATTGCTTTGACTTTCTCTTGATATTAAAGTTTTCTTTAGTTCCATTTTTTAAAATCTTGTCATCTTTGACATACTTACATCTCCGTTTCTCTGTGTTCAGTGTTAGTTTTGGTTTGTTTGTGGCTTCTGTATCTGGGTTGGCATCTGGTTGTTCTGTCCTGTGTTCTAGCCTGAAACTATTGTCTGATGTTATTGATTTTCTAACCTGAGTACTCCTTTTGGTATTTCTTGAAGTTTTGGTTTGGTTTTTACAGATTCACCAAACTTTTGTTTATCTGGAAATACCCAAATTTTTCCATCGTTTTTGAGAGACAGTTTTGCTGAATTCATAATTCTTGGCTGGCAATTTTTTTTCCTTCAGAAGGCTTTATATATGTCATTGTACTGCCTTCTTTGCTACATGGTTTTTGCTGAGTAGTCTGAGATTAGTATTATTGACTCTCCTTTGTAGATAACTTTTTGTTTATCCTTAGCCACTCTTAAAACTCTTTTTTTGGTTTTGGCAAGTCTGTTCATAATATATCTCAGTGACTTTCTTTTGGGATCAACATTATACAGAGTTCAATGAGCTTCTTGGATAGATATGTTCTCATGGCTCATGATATCAGGGAAGTTTTCTGTCAACAAATGTTCAGCAATTCTCTCTATATATTCTGTTATGTCCCCTGTTCTGGTGCTCCAGTCGCTTTTAGATTATTTTTCTTGGTAAAGTCTCACATAATTCTCAGGTTTTCTTCATTTTTGTAAATCTTTTATCTGATTTTTCTCAAATAACTTAGTGTCAAGGGCTTTATCTTTAGTCTTGCTAATTCTGACTTCCATAAAAATATGAAATGCTTTGTAAATTCATGTATCATTCATGCTAATCTTCTCTTTATGGTCTCAATTTTAGTATATGTGCTGTTGAATCAAGCACCCAATATTATTAATATGTCAGTTATCCCCAAGTTGATTTATGGAGTCAATATAATACCAATCAAAACCTATCAGATTTTTTTTTTTTTTTTGGTGTGTGTAGAAATTGATGAGATGATCCTATAATGTATAGGAAAATGCAAAGGGCCTAGAATAACCAAAATAATATTGAGAAAGGAGAACAAAGGAATAAAATCTAAAATGACAGAAATTAAGACAGTAAGGTATTGATAATATTCCCCTAAAATATCTGTTGTCACCAAGTAGATTCTGACTCATAGCAGCCGTATAGGGTTTCCAAGGCTATAGTCTATGGAAGCAGACTACCACATCTTTCTCCTTTGGAGTAGCTGGTGGTTAGCAGTTACCTACCTTAACCAATGCTATACCACACCTCTTAAGGTATTGTTATAAGTACAGATAAATAGTACAGTGGAACAGTTTGTTTACCAAATTACGTTGCTAAGGAAATGGAAAGGGAGACACAGTCTGGGGAAAATGTCAGCAGGGCCTATCTTCAACAAAGGCCTTTATCTAGACTACACAAAAAATCTTACAAATCAACAATATGAAGAAATAAACAACAACTCAAATGAAGAAATGGGCAAAAGACATGAACAGATATATCACAAAGAATAAATATGAATGGCGAATAAAGTACTAGTCATCAGAAAAGTGAAAATTAAAACCAAAATGAGAATAACTCTTAACATCCATGCACTGACAAAAACCCTGTTGCCATCAGATAAATTCCAACTCAGCAACCCTGTAGGACAAAGAAGAGCTGTTCCGTAGGCTTTCCAAGGAGCAGCTGGTAGATGTGAACTGCTGACCACTACTGACCTTTTTGTTGGCTGCCCATAAGAATGAAAATAACAAATGTTGACAAGGATGTAGAGCAACTAGAACTCACATATGCTGCTTGTGGTAATGTAAAGTGGTACAGATGCTACAGAAAACTGCTTGAAAGTTCTTTATAAAGGTCAATACACATCTATTTAATGATCCAGCTGTCCCTAAAAGTAATGAAAATATATGCCCACAAAAAGACTTGCATAGGAAAGTTCATGGAAACTTCTTAATACTCCCAAATTGTAAATAACTCAAATGGCCACCAGCAAGAGAATAAATAAATTACAGCTTAATCACACACCAGAAGACTTACTTTATAGCAATGAAAATAAATGAAGTACAACTACAAGCATGACGTAAATGAATACTGCAAACTTAATGTCAAGCTAATAAACCAGATACAAAAGAATCTATATCTGTTTGATTTCATTTACATAAAGGTCAAAAATAAACAAAGCTAATTAAAGGGACGGAATCAGAAGGGAAGCTTGGGGATGAGTACTTGACTGAGTGGGGCAAGAGGAAACTTTCTGTGTTGAAGGTTAATGCTCTAAATCATAATTTGGGTGTTGGCTCCACAATGTGTATGTTTGCCAAACTCACTGAACTGTACAGTCACAATCTGCACATTTTATTGTATGTAAATTCTATCACAAAGAAAATAAACTGGGTCTTTGACAATGCATAGCAGTTTTTCAGGTTTAGAAGAGGGAAAGAAAATTCTAAGAAGGAGCAATTAGGTGAAGACTCGTAAATATGCTTGGGACTTTTTAATCTGGTAATGATGAGAACTATAGTGTTATTGTATCATTCAAACCAAACTTACTGCTGTTGAGTTGATTATGACTCATATAGACCCTATGGGACAGAGAAGAACTGCTCCATAGTGTTTCCAAGGAGTGCCTGGTGGATTTTGGCTGCCTACCTTTTGGTTTGCAGATGTAGCTCTTAATCACTCCACCACTAGGGTTTCCATTGCATTGAAACAATTAGATTTGTAGAGCTAAAAAAGTGGGGAGGGGAGAAAAGAAGTAGTTTGGGACCAGATCATGAAGAACTATACCTGGTAATAGCAATTAAAAGCAATAGAACAACATGATCATAAAATCTGGACGATTTATGGGACAGGGTGGATGGATAGTGGTAGGAGATGGCAAGATTTTCACTTAAAGGGCCAGCTAGTAATGTTTTGTGGGCCATCTAGTATCTGTTGCAACTACTCAGCTCTGTCACTGTGGTGTAAAGGCTACCATATGGAGCAGTTCTACTCTGTCCTATTGGGTCACTGTGAGTTGAAATTGACTTGATGACAATAGGTATGGTAGCTTTTACACCTTCAACTGCTGACTGTTTAGTTAGCAGCCACAGCTCTTAACCACTAAGCCACCATAGACAACATGTAAAGGAATGAGAGTCACTGTATTCCAGTAGAGCTATATCTTTCTCCCTTTGAGCAGCTGGTGGGTTTAAACTGTGTCTTTCTAGTTAGCTGCAAAGTACTTTAACCATTGTACCACTAGGGCTGCTGTCTATAAGCACTGTGTTTTATAAAATCTAAAACATTACGTACTTTCTAAGAAATATTGGCCTTAATTTATGATACATTGTGAGCTGAAAGATACAGACATGAACTGCACAAACCAGCTTTGTTTTATCTGAAAGACACAACTAAGAGAAGGGAGAAGATACACTAGGCAAGTACATACAAAAATGAAACATTTAGCAACATAAATAGTATCCAAATACATTTTATAGCCAAAAGGTAGATCAGAGATGGGTAGTTCATCAACATCATTTTAAGCATCATCATCCCAGATGATGTTTTGAAAACTTGCCATGTGCCAGAACCCAGTGTCAGCCCCAAACATGTGCTGTGATGTTTATTCCTTCCAACCCCTCAGCAAGTGACAGCCTCCACAATCTTCATCCCAGAAACTAGGCCACTGTAGTTCTGGGAGGTGAAGGAGCTGCCACCAAGTCTGAATTTGGTGGCAGAGTTGTGCATGTATCTGGCTAGGGTTCACAGTGCAAGGTTATCCAGGTAATCCGCAGGCCTCTTGCAGTATCGAAAAGTAGCACTCTTTTCTGGTGAAAGTTTACAATCCACCTCCATCTATCATACAAAAACCTACACACACACTGCTATATAACACTATCTGCTCTCCCCACCCTGTGACAGCACACTCCTCCTTTCCAACCTGTGTTTCTGTGTGGTTCAACCAGCTCATGTCCCACTCCACCTCTCATCTTGCCTCTAGACAGGAGCCGCTCAGTCAGCCTCAGGTATCACTTAAGCCAAGAAACACACTCTTCTCCAGTGTCACTTTGCATCTCATAGACCAGTTCAGTCTTTGAAGAGTTGCCTTTGAGAATAGTTTCAGTTCTGGCCTAACAGCGAGTCAGGGGCCTATGAGTTTCAGGGACCCTGCAGTCTATCAGACCGTCTAGTCTGGCCTTCAATAGCACAACTTACCAAGAACATAAGTATCACAGATTTATTTTTTAAATTTTATCATGGAAAAATGCATGTAACACCAAATTTGCCATTTTTATGTGTATAATTCAGTGACTTGAATTACATTTACCATGTTGTGCTGTACGCATCCCTATCTGTCTCCACAAGTTTTTATCACCCCAAACAGAAACTCAGTGTGCCTTATTCTACTTCCCCAATGCAACTAACCTGCCTTCTGTCTCTACGTATTTGTCATTTCTAGATATTCCATGTAAGTGGGATTATACAATATTTGTATTTTTGTATCTGGTATTTCACTCAGCATATTTTCAAGATTCATAAATGTTGTGGCAAGTATCAGAATTCCGTTTCATCACATAGCTATATCACACTTTGTCCTTTCATTTGCTGACAGACATTTGGACTGTTTTTACCTTTTAGCTTTTTGTGAACAGTGCTGCAATGAACATTGTTGGGTAAGTACCTGCTTACCTTCGTACTTTGGTTTCTTGTATGTATACCTCGGAGTGGAATTCTTAGGTCAGATGTTAGCACTAGGCGTAACTTTTTGAGGAACTGCCAAAGTGTTTTCCATAGTGGCTGTAGCATTTTACGTTTCCATCACCAATGGATGAGGGTTCCAATTTCTCCACCTCCTTGCTAACATTTGTCATTTTTGTTTTCGATATAGCCATCCTAATAAGTGCGTCTTGGATCTCTGTGTGCCTAATAATGTAAGCTTGACAAAATAAAAGCAAAAATAGCTAGAAATGTGGAGAAAATAAACAGATTTCTGAAATTGTGACAGACCAACATATTTATGAAAATCAGCCAGACAAACAATAATTGTGCCTATTGAGGGCAAGAATAGCATAATTAATACATTGATCTGACAGGTGTATATGGAAAACTCTCCCTACTCGCAGCAGAAACAACACTGGCTACAACGAATAATCAGAGTTCAACAAAACGAGAAGTGAACAATTAAAACAAGCTGAAAGAAAGAAAAGCCCAGCCACTAGCAAATTTAAGAATACACTCCTAAATTACTCTTGGGTTAAGAAAGAGATAAAAATTGCGATTTACACAGTTTACAAATGAACAACAATGAGTGTATTACACATTAAAATCCAGGCAAAGCAATACATAAAACCTGTTGCTGGCATTTCTCACTGGCAGTGACCATGTAGGATAGAGAGAACAGCCCCATAGGGTTTCCAAGGAGTGGCTGGTGGGTTCAAATTAGCAGCCTTTTAGTTAGCAGCCAATCTCTTACCATTATACTACCAGGGCTCCAAACAAAACACAGAGGACTTTATTTTCAGCCTCAAATTCAAATGTTGGAAGACAATAGACATTTAAAATAAATAAAGGAAGAAATAGAGTTTTCTTTTTTTCATGTTAATGAGGTCATATCAGAGGTGAAAAAAGATAAAAATAGACACAGAGACACACAGGGGGAGGATGCTAAATGAAGACACATACCTCAGATACAGCTAGAAGTCCAGGACAGCCAAGAGTTGCTGGCTACTAGAAGCTGAAACAGACAATGAAGAACTTTGCCCTGGAGCCATGCACTGAATTTGGACTTCTGTGCTAACTGAAAGGTCACTGGTTTGAACTGAGCAGTGGCTCCGCAAGAGAATGTTATGTCAGTTGGATTCAGTAAAGATTTTCCGTATGGGGTAATTTTCCCTTGTCCTAGAGGTCACTGGGAACCCTGGTGGCGTAGTGGTTAAGTGCTATAGCTGCTAACCAAAAAGTTGCAGGTGGAATCCACCAGGTGGATTCCAGTTTCCACCTTAGAAACTTTGTGGGGCATTTCTACTGTGTCTTGTAGAATTGCTGAGAATCAACTTGATGGCAGTAGGTGTAGGGTCGCTATGAGCAGGAATTGACTTGATGGCTATGGGTTTTCAATATGTTTTATCCAAGATCTGTGATCTTAGCTTCAGTAACTCTTGGCTTTGCAGTATAGGAAGTACTTCTATCTTCCATCCTCAGATAGCAGAACTTATCACCATTCTTATTTCATGATTTTGTTTGTGTGGTTACTTACTTTCTGTTTGTTTTCTCTCCTGTATCCCAGGTTGAAGGCAGGCTTCTGTGGGGTCTGCTTTCTGTATGTCCCTGCATTAGAAGGGGCCTGAGCCTATGTGGTCACCCAGCCACATGGAGTCCTTGAGTTGCATCATGGCAGCCACTAAAACATTTTGAGACGTGAGGGTGAATGACCCAGCTCCACCCACTTCCAAGTTACGAGGAAAGGAAGGCTTACCCAGAGTGTCTGTCTCATGAACATTCATTAAATAAACATCAATCTACAAAGCAAGGACCAGTGCTCTGACCTCCCCTTGTATGAAAAGGCCACTTGAGGTTGACACATCTTTCTAATGATTTAGAACAGGAGCAGTGAACTGAGCTTGTGGGCCAAATTTTTCTTTTTCTGTTTTTGGAAGGTTCTCAAGTTTTCATTTACAGCTTCTCTTAAATTTTCAGAATTACCCTCCCCATCAAACACACTTCATGGCAAGATTCTGAGAACACAAATTAATATCCGGATTCTCATTTACAACAGGGAAGTGAGACACTGCTGCTCAGAGCAACAGAAAGTTACAAGACAGACAGAGACTTCTTAGGTCTGTTTCTGTTGGAACAGGAACATGGATCAGGGAAGGGACACAGGTCACGATGGGGAGGGAATCCTGGTATGAATGTCCAACTCTTTAGCATTTGGACTGCTAATGTGCAGATCCCATGTGCTGACTGTGAAGTAGCTGGTAGAGCACCGCCTGTATGCACTGACTGTGATTTGGGTGTGCTAACTGCAGTCGGGGTGGCAGAGAGCCACCACTGGTGATTAATGTGATGTGGGTGGCAGAGGACCACTGCTGTTTGTTGTCGGTGATGTTGGTGGGCGAGAGCCTTCCCGGTGTGCTGACTGTGATGTGTATAGTAGAGGGCCACGCCTGTGTGCTGACTGTGGTAGGGATGGCAGAGGGCCACTCTTGCATGCTGACTGCTGTGTGAATGACAGGGGGCCACCACTTTGTGCAGACTGTGATATGATGTGCTGCCTCTGTGTTGTGGCTTTGTAAGTTCTACTGTTCTGCTGCCCTGGGATATGCACTTGTAAGAGCACTTGGACAAATCCACATTTGAACTCTTGAGCACACACACAATAGGACACTATTTATACTGAAGTAATTCAAGGCAAATCTCAGACAGTCTATGTCTAACCAGCACAGAACATTGCCCTGGATGCCCAGGAAGTACTCAGTAAATATTTTGTTGAAGAGCAAAGGAAGGAATAAAGAGAATAAACACACCTACTCTCAAAGCAGCCCTCGGGTGGTGCAAATGGACAATACACTGAATCCCTAACAGAGGCACTTCAGAAGAAATGCATGGTGATCTGAAAAATTAGCCACTGGAAACCATATGGAGCACAGTTGTACTCTGATCCACATGGGATTTTCATGAGTTGGAAGCAACTGATACTGGTCACTCTGAATGCTGAAGTAGAGAGACCATCTTCCAGCCTTTAGAATTTAATGTGTCACATCCAGCAACTTTTTACAAAAGTTCTATCTGTGCTGATTCGAATGGTTGTTTTAAATCAATATTGCTGAGGTGTGCTTCTATCTGGGTCTTCAGAATTCTTGCAGCTACTGCCCCTCCCTTCCAACTCCCCTCCCAGCTTCCTGGATGCCTGGCAGAATTCCACAGTCTGCACCTTTGGGTTCAATCTTTCCCTCAGATTGGAGTTCACCTTGTTCTTGTACACGCTACAGGTGAGAGAACTATAGGCAGAATTTGAGCTCTTTAAAGTTTAAGATGGGCTGAAATGGTTCTTTCTCTTCCCTGTTCCCTCCTCCCCAAATCTGATTAGTGGCTTATAGGAGAGTGAGAAAGCTAAGCATGAGTTTTATCCTTAAAAATCAGCCTGGTAATGCTCTCACTGGGCACATGGAGAAGTCAAGGCTGGGGGAGCTAAGCTACATGCAAGAGGCACGGTGACTGTCAGTCACACTCACGCAGGGGTAGAGCTCAAGCAAGTCTTTCATCCACCTCCAAGAGAGTAGACTGTGGACTTTCATTTTGTTGGAATGGCTACTGTTAAAAATAAGACAGAGTCAAATGCAGTCTCCATGGCAGATAGTATGGAAAGATGTTTGGAAGTTGGAAGTGACTGGGGAAATTAGGAGCTCGGCTGCTAACTGAAAGATTAGTAGTTCAAATTTACCAGCTGTTCCTGGAAACCCTATGATGCAGTTCTACTCTGTCTTGTAGAGTTGGAATCAATTTAACAGCGATGAGTTTGAGTTTTGGTTAGGGGACAGGGATAGGATATGGTGGTGACAAGGAACATTCTAACAGAAAGGTGTCAGCAGATGGCCCACTACTTTCAACATCCAGTGCATCAGCTACTTGCATTTAGCTTGCCTGGTGTGCACTCGTGTGTTTGAGCCCAAGGTTCTGAGCAGTGAACTCTGTCTAACTTCAGTAACAGTTCTTCCTAGACTGACCTGGATGGACCAATACACTGGCATCAGCTGGATTTGATTGATCTGTAGGTCACGTCTCTTTGATGTATCTGTTAGGACTGTGGGACTTGAGGACACAATGCTCCAGGAGACTTTGAGATGTTTTTAAAATCCCATTTTGATGTGCATTGTCTTAAGATTTGCCTTGCCTTCAATATCGGACCCTTTGTGGGCTGATGCCAGGTCTTGCTCACATAAACCGTCACAGTCTTGGCAATTTAGAGTTAGAATGGTGTCCACCTATCCATGCTCAGATAATCTTCTCTAGTCAGGGTTCTGTATATGGAAAATAGCACCTGTGGCAACCAGTTTTAAATCACTGAAGAGTCTCTTACAGCTGGCAGTGGAAACTGTGATGGCCAATAGAAACTGCTTGTTAGCTCCCTTCCTCAGGCAGCACCCATGGCACGCACCCTGCCTGCTATGCCTTAGTTACATGTCTGCCTCCAGTTTTGACTCCTTTTTACTTAAGCTGGGTGAGGGCTAGAGGGCAACACACACACACACACACACACACAGAGAGAGAGAGAGAGAGAGAGAGAGAGAGAGAGAGAGAGAGAGAGAGAGAGAGAATATGTGTGTGACTGGAACTGTTATCTTGACATATTAAAATTTTAAATTTAAAATTGAGTTAAACAATTAACATTAACTTCTAATATACAAGTAGCATTTCTGTTAATTTAGAATCAAATTAGGTGCTAATAGCAATATTCTTTTCGGTTTCTGAAAGCCAGAAACAAGCCAGCAAGACCTCTGGGACACACTTATATTTTAACTCTCTTTGAGGCAGTGTTACAGTTTAGTGAGATAAACCAGCTAGTCAGCTGATCTGCTTTTCTGTTTTTCCTTTTTAAAAAAGTAAAAGCTAGAGGAAGGAGCTAGCTAACTCTGAGGCTGTTTACTCTGGAAAACATCTTCATCGTTGGGGTGAGAAGTTGAAGGTTTATTTTTATGCATCTCTGTTTTTAGCTGCAGATGGATAGTGCTGGCTCACGGTGGAAGCCCCGTTGTAGGAAACATCCCTCATTGCGTTTGTCCCTGGGGCACAGCGTGTGCCAAATGATCATTCCTAATTGCTCAGTTGGTTTTCTGGAGAGAGGAAACATATTGCTAAAACACGGAGAAGTGTGATGTCAGAGAAAGTGTCGTGGATCCTAGATAGTTTTCACAAGAGCAGCGTTAGAAGGACCTTTTCCAGCACCAAGATGTGCCAGCTCACCTGCTCAGAGACTGTTGAGCAGCACATCTGATTCCCCAACTATGTGCACTTGGCTGCCATTTTCTCGAAGAAACTTACGCAGTGGTATTTTGTAACGACGTCAATTCTTTTCCTGCCTGACCTAGAAGATTACAATGACTCAGTGCTGGCTGGTCAGCTTTAAAGATTAAATTAGGGATCTTGGCTTAATGATTTTAACAGATTTCCCAAGTATGAGAAGCACAATATAAAATAGGCTGGGGATTTTAGTCAGTCTCAAAAAGAAAGTGATACATCTATCTGAAAGCACATTCTGTGATTGTATATCTTAAAAAGTCTTTCCATTAAAAAATAAACAGACATAAGAATATAGGAGTCAGTACACACTATGTTTATAAAATGCCTTATCATATGCAGAGTGACCATATATTGGATGCACTTTATGGTTCTATACATCTATAGAATATCATCCTGCTGACCTCTGGCTGGAGGAAGGAGAGTGGGTGGAGAGGAGGGGAAAGGAGGCTGTTGGGAGGATGAGACATGTATGGAGCAGGGAGGAATAGTATGCTGTCACCGGACAGGGAGAGCAGTGCAAGCTGCATGTAGGTGAGCATGTAAATTTATACGGGAATGTACATTTTCACTAAGTCATGTTAAATAAAAAAAAGTTATCATAATTTTATAATTTATTTTCTTAGTTTAATTTATTTGGATAAAAATTTTATTTGTTCTCCTTTGTGTTTATCAAATATCATCAAGCACAGGAGGCTCCTGGAGCTTGCTTACAGTGCAAATTCCTGGGCTCATCCTCAGTTCTCAGTAAGTGTGGAATAGGCCCCAGGAAGTGCATTTTAAATAAACTCTCTTGGAGATTTCAATCCTGGTGGTTATAGAGATGTAACCTCCTTAGCCAGCACTTACCCAGTGTTGGATGCATTAAAAATAGAGTAAAAATAAAGACGCTAATTAACCTGTATGAGCATACCTGCTGAGAAAAATAACCTCCAGAGCTCTTCTTGGAGTCCCTAGATGGTATAAATTGTTAATGTGCTCAGCTCCTAACCAAAAGGTTCAAAGTTTGAGTTCCTCAAAAACACCTCAGGAGGAAGGCCTGCCATTCTACTTTTAAAAAATCAGCTATTGAAAACCCTCTGGAGCACAGTTCTACCCTGACACACATGGGGACAACATGAGTTGAAGTTGACTTGACAGAACTGGTGTGGTGGTGGTGTGAATTCTTCTTACTCCAGCTTCTAGCATTCCAGAGAGGCTTTCAGGTTAGAATAAGGGAGAAAAGCCCCGGGAGAATGACTCTTTGTAGTTTTTGGTGTACTGTCAAGAATTATTTGGAGATGTGTTCAGCAGAAAAAAGTGTCTTGCCTGGAGTTTGTAGGGTGAAAAAGCCTGCTGTGTCTGTCCCTGGGTTTGGCAGCTGCTTGCTTCTGGTCTGCAGAGGGGTTCACTGGTTTTTGTTACCCCTCTAAAAGCAGCGGGGTAGAAGTGTGTTATAGCAGGACTACCATGTCAAGTGAGGCTGGAAAATTACCTCCTTGAGCTTGTTGTCTGTGGCCTAAGCTATGTTGCCAAGCTGAACCTGATCAGCTGTGGCCCTTGGGTGTAAAGGAGGGTATGAGGTGAACACTTGAATTTTCTTTATTCTACAAAATGTAATTTTTTCCAGATTAGGGAAGTGCTGTCTTTTCTCTTTGAGAAGAACCAGAACAAATGACTTTATTTTTAAAATATGGAAGATAGATTCTACTGGATTAATAAAGAAACTATACTGGCAAGAATACATAAACTCTTTTTAAAAAAATTTTTTATTGTGGCTAAGTGGAAGTTTGCAGTCCAAGTCAATTTGTGATACAAAACCCTGAGCACCTGATTCTGTGCAACTGTTTGCTCTCCTTACCCTGTGACGGCACACTCATCTCCTCCACTCTTTACTTCCAGTGTCTATCTACTCAGCTGGCACCTGCCCACCTCCCCACCCTGCAACCTCTCCTCTTCCCTTTAAAAAGAGACCAGTTGGGAGGGCGGAGTCAAGATGGCCGACTAAGCCCATGTCCCTTACATCCCTCTCGAAACCAAGACCTGAATTGATAATCAAACAGAGCCTTCTAATTAGCCTCAGGACACGGCACAGAGCTGTTAATTGGGACTTTATACCACTCAGCGAAAAACCTCCTCTCTTTCGCTGACTCCCGCTCCTGGCTAGCCCCGGCTCTCACGGACGGAAGGTAAACGCACCATTTTGACTTTTTTTTCCTCGGTCTCGGCTGGCGGGCGGAGCTGGGCCTTGCCCGGCGGCTGGACTCAGACGGGCTGCTGGGGGGATAGGCAGGCAAAATTCCCATATTCTGAGAGCCAGGCTCAGGACTCTGTTAATCTAGACACTTTGAGCCTTTCGTTTTGTAGCTGCCTCAGTGGGGTTTGTGCGGAACTCCGTGGTCAGGGTGCGGGATGCCATGTTGGTACCGAGATTTTAGCGGGACCTCGTTCTTAGCCTGGGAGCCAGTGCCTGCAAACGGGGCAGCACTTCTCTGTTAGAAAAGTAGTGATTTTGCATAGTGCTGCCTACATTGGGGGCCCTGCAACAGAAGCAGAGGAATCGCTGCCTCTGGGCACCTTTAGCCCCCCTGCCTGCTGCCTGTGTGGAGGACACCATCTTGGGTACAGTGGCTGCAGCTGGACCTAATTCTTAGCTTGGGAGCCAGAGCCTGCTCACAAGAGAGCGCTTTTCTATCAGAAAACCAGTACTCGACACAGTGTTGGATAAGGCTAGGCCCTGTCAGCAGAGGCCACCAGGGCACTAGCAGTGCTGTATTCTGAACTAGTTTGTTATCATCTGGGGTTGGATACAGTGGCACTTACTTTGTCAGATGGGAAGAGGGACCTCTACACCTGAAAACCTAACTGACTTGTGAACTGGTCAGATACCTTTTGCTTTACATTTGAAGACAGCCTAGAGAAACATTTGCAATCCATCGTCACAGTACCTCTTCCAGCCTCTATATACTCACATGGGACCCAAAAAGCAACAGACAATTGTGGCATACAAGCAATCATTCATGGCTTCAGAAGGCCCCCAAACAAAGCAACCAAGGAGTTTTCCAGATGAAGAAACTTTTATGAAAGCATCAGGAAGTGAATACAAATTGATTATATACAGGGCCCTTCTAGACCTTATACAAAATGCAGCAGAACAAAATGAAAAATTAAGCAAGCTGTTCAATCTGATGGAACACCAGTACTCTGAAATCCAACAGATCAAGAACAAAATCAAAGACATAGAAACTTCCATGCAAACCCAAGAAAACAGAATGGAACAAATGGAAAAAAGAATTTCTGACTTGGAAGACAGAGCTACTGATGCCAGTGTCTATGAGCAGAAATCAGAAAAAAGAAACAAGAAAAATGAAGAAACATTAAGAAGCATGTGGGACTCTATTAAGAGGAACAACCTTCGATTAATTGGAGTCCCTGAACAGGGTGAGACATCTGAGAACACAGAGAGTATTGTTGCTGAGCTGCTGAAAGAAAACTTCCCCAAAATCATGAAGGAAGAGAATATAGACATCTCAGATGCATATCATACGCCACCCAATATAGATCTCAAAAGAAAGACTCCAAGACATATTATAATCAAGCTTAACAAAATGAAACATAAGCAGCAACTCTTAAAGGCAGCAAGACTCAAGGCAAAGCTAACATTCAGAGGGAAACCCTGTAGGCTCTCGTCAGATGTCTCAACAGAAACTATGCTGGCACGGAGACAGTGGCACGACACATTCCAAGTCTTGAAGGAGAAGAACTTCCAACTAAGAATTATATATTCTGCAAAACTGTCTTTCAAATACGATAATGAAATTAAGACATTTCCAGATAAACAGAAACTCAGAGACTTTGTAAAAACCAAACCCAAACTACAAGAAATACTGAAAGAAGTTCTTGGCTTTGGCTTAGAAGAACGAAACCACTAACTTTATATTTTAGAACGACACACTACTCAATACTCATTTAGGGAAGGCTCCAAAGTAAATCACAGCTTTGATTTGGAAAGAAGCAATCCAGTGATCATGATGAAAACTATGGTGTCATCAGAATAAAAGAGGGATGTACTACAGTCGTTACAGTCCTTCCAGATGGAGAGGAAGATGACCAGACTGGTAGTAATTAAAATTGGGTTTATAAATAGTTTATTAAGGGGGTTCATAGGGGCATCTGTAAAGCACAACAAAGATGTATCATACCATTTCAAGAAATCTAACACACGAGTCTCAACAACTATAAAACCAGCTCTGAAAACGGTGAAAAATCAACTCATAAAAAAGAGTGTCTCAGAACAGACTAATAAGAACAACAGAGAAAACATCAACATAAAAATAAACATATCACAATGGCAGCAGTGAACACATACCTATCAATAATTACATTGAATGTGAATGGACTGAATGCTCCAGTAAAGAGACACCGAGTGTCATCTTGGATCAAAAGACACGACCCATCCATATGTTGTCTACAAGAAACTCACTTGAGACCTAAAGACAGGAACAAACTGAAAATTAAAGGATGGAAGAATATATATCAAGCTAACAATGAAGAAAGAAGAGCAGAGGTGGCAATTCTAATCTCAGACAAAATCAATTTTAATGTCAAATCCACCATCGTGGACAAAGATGGATGCTATTTATTGCTGAAAGGTTCAGTACACAAAGAAGACTTAACTATATTAAATATTTATGCACCTAATGTCAGAGCACCTAAATATGTCGAAGAAACACTGACTACGCTCAAAAGAGAGTTAGATGACTCCACAGTAATAGTGGGAGACTTTAACACTCCACTCTCATTACTAGACAGATCATCTAGAAAAAAGCTCAGTAAAGATACAGAAGACCTCATTGACACAATTAACCAACTAAACCTCATTGATATATACAGAACTTTCCACCCATCAGCAGACAACTACACCTTCTCCAGTGCACATGGAACATTCTCCACAACTGACCACATGATAGGCCATAATGCAATGCTCAACAAAATCCATACCACTGAATTACTGCAAAGCATCTTCTCAGATCATAAAGCCATCAAAGTTGAAATCAATAGCGGAAAAAACAGAGATAGAAAGTGGAACTCTTGGAAACTGAACAGCATCTTGCTCAAAAACACATTAGTTATAGAGGAAATCAGGGATCAATTAAAGAAATTCATGGATTCCAATGAGAACGAAAACACTTCCTGCCAGAACCTATGGGATACAGCCAAAGCAGTGCTCAGAGGTCTGTTTATCTCCATAAATGCACACATCGGGAAGGAAGAAAGAAACCAAATCAAGGAACTAACTCTACAGCTTGAACAAGTAGAAAGAGAACAACAGAGGAACCCCTCGGGCACCGGAAGAAAGGAGATCATAAAGATTAGAGCAGAGCTAAATGAATTAGAGAATAGAAAAACAATTGAAAAAATTGAAAAGACCAAAAGCTGGTTTTTTGAGAAGATCAACAAAATTGATAAACCACTGGCTAAACTTACTAAAGAAAAGCAGGAAAGGAAACAAATAACCCAAATTAGAAATGAGAAGGGAGTTGTCACCGCAGATGCAACAGAAATCAAAAACATCATAACAGAATACTATGAAAGACTGTACTGTAACAAATTTGAAAACCTAGGGGAAATGGACCAATTCCTTGACTCATACCACCTACCCAAATTATCACAACGTGAAGCAGAACAACTTAATAAACCCATCACAAAGGAAGAGATTGAAAAGGTCATCAAAACACTGCCAACCCAAAAAAGTCCGGGCCCAGATGGCTTCACAGCAGAATTCTACCAAGCATTTAGAGAAGAGTTATCCCCAATACTATTGAAACTATTCCACAGTATAGAAAGCGATGGAGTACTCCCAAACTCATTCTATGAAGCCAGCATAACCCTGATACCTAAGCCTGGGAACGATCCAACAAAGACAGAGAACTACAGACCGATATCACTCATGAACTTAGATGCAAAAATCTTCAACAAAATTCTTGCCAACAGAATACAACAACATATCAAGAAAATAATCCATCATGACCAAGTGGGATTCATACTAGCGATGCAAGGCTGGTTGAACATCAGGAAAACAATTAATGTGATTAACCACATAAATAATACAAAAGACAAAGATCACCTAATTTTGTCCATTGATGCCGAAAAGGCATTTGATAAAGTCCAACACCCATTCGTGCTAAAAACTCTTAGCAAAATGGGCATAGATGGCAAATTCCTCAACACAATAAGGGCCATTTATACAAAGCCAATTGCCCACAGCATCCTGAATGGAGAGAGACTGAAAGACTTTCCCCTGAGATCAGGAACTAGACAAGGATGCCCACTGTCACCTCTCCTATTCAACATTGTGCTAGAAGTTCTAGCCAGAGCAATTAGACAAGACGAAGAAATAAAGGGCATCTGCATTGGCAAAGAGGAAGTTAAAATCTCCCTGTTCGCTCAGTAGGATTCCTTTATACCAACAACGAGACTGTTAAGGAGGAAATTATCAAATCTATACCATTTGTGATAGCCCCTAAGAAGATAAAGTACCTAGGAATTAATCTAACCAGAGAAACAACAGACCTTTACAAAGAGAACTACAAGCCGTTACTACAAGAAACTAAGAGAGACTTAGATAAAAGGAAAAACCTACCCTGCTCATGGATAGGAAGACTTAACATTGTGAAAATGTCTATTTTACCCAAAGCAATTTATTTACATAATGCAATCCCAGTACAAGTTCCAGGATCATTTTTTAATGAGATGGAGAAACAAATCACCAATTTTGTTTGGAAAGGGAAGAAGCCCCGGATAAGTAAGGTACTACTAAAGAAGAAGAACACACTGGGAGGCCTTTTATTACCCGACCTTAGAACATACTACACTGCCACAGTGGTCAAAACAGCCTGGTACTGGTACAAGAACAGACAGATGGATCAATGGAACAGAATTGAGACCCCAGAGATGACACCATCTGCCTATGAACAGTTGATATTTGACAAAGGCCCTAAGACATTTAACTGGGGTAAAAACAGTCTCTTCAACAAATGGTGCTGGCAAAATTGGTTATCCATCTGCAATAAACTGAATCAAGATCCATATCTTACACCTTATACAAAAACCAACTCCAACTGGATAAAAGACCTAAATATCAAACCTAAAACGATAAAGCTCATCCAAGAAAAGGTAGGAACAACAATGGAAGTTTTAATACACAATGAGGACAGACTCCAAAATCTGTCAAAGAAACCTCAATCAACAGAAGAGAAAGTAGATAAATGGGAACTATTAAGAATCAAACACTTTTGCTCATCCAAAGACTTTATTAATAGAATTAAAAGAACACCCACAGAGTGGGAAAAAATATTTGGCAACTCTATGTCAGACCAACGCCTGATCTCCATAATCTATAAGATACTACAAAATATCAATAAGAAGAAGATAAACCATCCAATTAAGCGATGGGCAAAGGAGATGGACAGACACTTCACCAAAGAGGAGATCCAGGCAGCCAAAAAACACATGCGGACATGTTCACGATCTTTAGTTATTAAAGAAATTCAAATCAAGACAACAATGAGATACCATCTCACCCCAACAAGATTGGCCATGATCCAGAAAACAGAAAACAACAAATGCTGGTGAGGCTGTGGAGAAAGTGGAACCCTCCTACACTGTTGGTGGGGTTGCAAAATGGTCCAGCCTCTTTGGAAGGCAATTTGGTGCTTCCTTAAAAAAATGAATATTGATGTACCATTTGACCCAGTAATTCCACTACTTGGAATATATCCTACAGATTCAAGGCCTTTCACACCAACGGACACATGCACCAGAATGTTTATCGCTGCACAGTCCACAATAGCAAAAAGGTGGAATCAACCCAGATGCCCAACAATAGAAGAATGGATAGGCAAACTGTGGTACATATACTGAATGGAGCACTACGCAATGATAAAGAATAACTATGATTCCAGGAAACATCTCCTAACCTGGTTTCAACTGGAAGACATTATGTTGAGTGAGAGTGGTCAGCGACAAAAGGACAAATACTGTATGAGACCTCTACGATAAGATCTCAAAAACAGACTTGTGTATAGAAGAAAAGACTCTTTGACAGCTGCAAGGGAGGGGAGGGAGGGAGGGAGGGCGAGGGGGCGAGGGTTTAGTTTAGGTAGTTTCTAGAAATCTAGTTGAGAGAAAGCAGTGATAGCACACATTAGGAACAGTAACAACATTAAGTGGACTTCAGCATAACTTGAGTACTCCTTCCATCTTAACTCAATACTGCAAGGATAGAGTAGCTGGGGCGAGGGACGGGGGACCATGCTCTTAGGCGAATTCCAGGCCAATTGGCACAACTAGCGTTTTGCTAAGAGAGCTCTCTGCACCCCACATTGGTGAGTGGCGTCTGGGGTCTTAAAAGCTGCCAAGCTGCCATACGAGGACACAGCAAATGGTCCCAACTCAGCAGGAATGGATGCTCACCGAGGGCCAAAATGGCATGCGGTAAAGACAACTGAGAAGACAGAGAGACCCACAAGAGTGGGTGCCTACATTGACCTGGGACCGGAAGAACCGGATGGTGCCCGGCCACCACCAGTGATAGCCATGACGAAGCTCACAGAGAGGAGCCTTACTGGCAACAGAAGAATAAAAAGAGGTGCATCATGAGATCTCCACTAAAAGACCTCAATTGATGGTCCAGCGGTTTTGGGGTTCCTCTGAGAGCATGGCCCCCAGCCCTGATGCTGCCCGTTCCCATAAATTATAACAAATGTCCACTCTTTGGACAGGAATGGATTGGACTTGGCAATGCAGAGTAACCATATATTGGAAGCACTTTATGGTTCTATACATCTATAGGATATCATTTTGCTGACCTCTGGCTGGAGGAGGGGGCGTGAACGGAGAGGAGGGGAAAGGAGACTGTTGGGAGGATGAGACATGTATGGAGCAGAGAGGAATAGTGTGCAGTCACCGGACAGGGAGAGCAGTGGAAGCTGCATATAGGGGAGCATGTAAATTTACATGTGAATGTACATTTTCAGTCAGTTATGTTAAATTAAAAAAAAAAAAAAGAGACCAGTTGGACAGCCTTATACATATTCTATTTCTTTTGGGATTAATTTTCCTTCTGCTACTCTGCTACTCTGAACTTGTCAATGATTTCACTCTATTTGGATCAATGATGAATGCTCACAGAAGCAGCAGTAAAGAAATCAAACAACGTATTGCACTGAGCAAATCTGCAAAATTGCTCCTTGAAGTTTTAAAAACCAAAGACATGACTTTAATGACTACAGTGTGCCTTGTAGGCATATGAAAACTGGACAATGAAAAGGGAAGACAGAAAAATAATTGATGTGTTCAAACTGTGGTGTTGGAAAGGAATATTGAATATACTGTGGACTGCCAGAAGAATGAACAAATCAGTCTTAGAAACCCTCGGTGAGATGGATTAACATGATAGCCACAACTGTGGGTTCAAACATAGCATAGATGCTGAGGATGATACTGGGCCTGGGCAACATCTCATTCTCTTATACATAAGGTTGGAGCCCACTTGCCAGCACTAGCAACAACTCTGGAAGGCAATGATCAGCTTAGGCTTCTTGGGAAGGGAGGGATGCTGTGTAAAGTAGTGGTTACAGTCTCTTTTATGATGTCTGCCAATTGTATACCTGGGTGTCTTGCAGGAATACAACTTACCTGCACAGCACTGTATATACCATCCTCACTCCAGTCATACCTCCTCTACACCCTGAGAATCCTTAGTTACAAGTCGTGGACGCAAATTGTAAGTGATGTAAGAAGAAAAGGAATTGATCACAAATATACCATATTTAACTGATTTTTAAGGTGGACAGATTTTCATATTCTAACATGCTTGGTATCTGAATTCATCTCACAGTTAATGACATTTGTCGTGGGCTTGGTGGTACTCTGTCCAGTTCTCGTTTTCATGACAAGCTTCTGGAAGTATTGACTTTGACTTGAATACTGTATTTGAATAAACCTAAGATGTAACTGGAAACCCTGGTAGCATAGTACTTAAGAGGTATGGCTGCTAACCATAAGGGCAGCTGTTGATCCACCAGGTGTTCCTTGGAAACTGTATGAGACAGTTCCATTCTGTCTTCCAAGGTTACTGTGGCTTGGAATCAAGTTTTTTTTTTAAGCTGCATTTAATTGCCAACTTGACAGAAACATGTAATTTACGTGCCACTAACAAAGAGAAGGTTAAAAAGGAAAGGTATCACTTTGAAAATTAAGGTGCATCTGACCCAAGCCATAGTATTCTCAGTCACCTCACATGCATGCAAAACTGGACAATGAATGAGGAAAACTGAAGAAGAATTAATAACTTGGAATTCTAGTTCTGGAAAAGAATATTGAATATACCAAATACGTACTGGAAGAAGTTCAGCCAGATGCTTCTTAGAAGTGGGGATAGTGAGACTTCATCTCACGTACTTTGGGCATATTATCAGGAGACACCAATTTCTGGAAAAGGACATCATCTTGGTAAAGGGTCAACAAAAAAAGAGGAAGATCCTCAACAATATGGATTGACACAGTGGCTGTAACAACAGGCTCAAACATAGCAATAATTGTGAGAATGGGAGTGTTTTGTTCTATTGTACATATTGAACTGACTTGATGGCACCCAACAACAATAATAAAAGCCTAGATTGCCTTGAAGAAACTGTTGGTGGAATTATGGACATCAAAGACAATTCTGGTGAGGCTCAGGAGGAAGTAAGGAGACCTACAGAGAAATTCTCTATCATCTCAGTGAATAAATATGGTACCAGCAATAGAATATTTCTAGAAATGTGAACATTAAACATGCTTCTAGCGAGACTTTCACAGAAAATGATGAACATGTAATTCATCAATGAGAGAAGGGTGATACTTTTTATGCAGTATTAAAGAACTTGTCTAAATTATGTTCAAATATTTGGTGGAAGATAGCACTGGTAAGTGATGAACTTGGATGTCTGGCTAATGGGATTTCTAAGTTAAGAGCTTAAAGATTCTGAGTAACTGCTCCTTATTGCTTATAGTAAAATGAGAGAGGAAAGAGATGGACTTAAAAATAAACTGCATAAAATGAAAACAGAACTTAAAGGTTTGGAAAATTTTGTTACACAAACTTAAGGACACATTTTCATCAAGAAATTTTCACCAAGGATGTAGGTATACAAACCATTGTTAAAGAGATTAAGAGTGTGACTGGTGGATCTAAGAAATGTGATAGTAGAAAATCCATCATATTAGAATGAAGGGGTCAGAGAGAAGATGACAGGAAAGAACACTGTTTACAGGCAGAACACAGGCCAAAGGAGCTACATCTGTTGTCCTCCAAGAAAAGAAAAAGTCTGTTTCTGGGGCAGCTCAAAGATCAGCAGAACTGTTAGAAAAAATACAGGATGCAGGGTCTTCTCAGTTTCAAAGAGTGGGCCACAGTCTCCTGGACGTCAGAGAGTGGGACCATAGGTTTCAAAGTAAGACCTTTGCCAACTTGGTTCTGGAGTGTGGGGCTGCCCTTAAGGTGTGTCAGGTGCATGAAGCTGACACCCAAAGCTGAGGAAAGTGGGACTGACAAGCCCAAAGGGCAGATGAATGAGCACTTTGTGAGGCTGAGAGGATGGGGTTACCACTCAGATGGACTAGGACAATGGGGCTCCCCAAAGCAGAGGGAGCAGAGTTCCCATCCTGAATGGGCCTAGAAAATGGAACTGCAGCCCAAGGCCCAGGGGCCTCCACCTAGAATCCAAAGGGTATGACCAATACCCAGAATCTGGAGGGCAAGGCCATTACCCAGATGGTCTGAAGAGATTATTATTTTCAAGCCTTGAGAGGTAATGTAAATTGCTCTGCTGGGTTTTGGGCTTGTTAGGTGTCCATTATTCCTTCTTTCCCTCCAATTTCTTTCATTTGTGGTGGAAATGACTACTCTTCGACTGCTCTATCACTGTACTTTGGAAACAACTTATAGTCTAGATTTCACAAGTTCACAGATGAAGTTTCATTTTGTCGTAGAATGGAATACGCCTAAAGTCTCATATACACTTGATTTAATGATTCAGAAGATGACATTTTGGACTTGGAGTGGAATTAAGCCTTTTGGGATGATGTGAAAGGGTGACTGTGTTTTGCATATGGCAAGGATATGAGTTTTGGGGGGACAAAGAGCAGATTGGCATAGATTAAATTGTCTCCTCTTATAGTACAGGTTGTAAATGCTAACTTCTGTGCCAGTGGTTATAACTGGATTTAGAAATAGGTTGTCTGTTCTGTTAATGAGAGAGGATTAGTGTAGAGTATGTCTTGAGTTAATCTTTTGGGACCTACCTTGTGTGGAGTTCAATGAGTATTTTGGATAGATATCTTCTTATCTTTCATGATACCAAGGAAGTTTTCTGTTAACAAATCTTCAACAATTCTCTGTATTTTCTGTTATCCTATACTGTTTTGGTGTACTCGAGTCACTTGTAGATTATTCTTTATAAAGTCTTACATAATTCTTAAGATTTCTTTATTTTTAAAAATTCTTTTATCTGACTTTTCTTCAGATATGATGGTTTCAAGCTCTTCATCTTCAATCTTGCTAATTCTGACTTTCATTCCCTCAATTCTGCTCCTTTGACTTTCTATTGAACTGTCTCATTCTGAACTTTTATTGATAATCTTCTGGATTTCTGATTGTTATCTCTCTATGGATTTTGCAGCTTGTTAAGTTTGTTGTTACTCTCTGCTGCATTTTGCCTGAGCTCCTTCCTGATGTCTCTTTTTTTTAAATTTGTTTTTTAAATTGTGATTAATTGAAAGTTAACAATCCAAGTCAATTTTTCATATAAAACCCAGAGCACCCACCTCTCTGCAACTCTTATCTGCTCTCCTCACCCTGTGACAGCACATTCTTCTTTTTCACTCCTTACTTTCAGTATCCATTCAACTGACACTTGTACCCTCCTCTCCACCCTCTCCTATCCCCTCTAAAAAAGAAACCAGTAGGAAAGCCTTATATATATATATATATATATATATATATATATATATATATATATATATATGTACTAAACCATAAAGTATACACAGCACATGCATCACCTTGTGTTCTAAAGTCCAGTCAATTCTTTGCTGAAAGTGTTGGCTACAGTGTTTCAGCTCTGGGCTAGTAGCAGTTCTAGGGGACATTCTCAGGTGACCCTCCAGGTTGTTTGGACCACCAATTCTGATGTTTTAATAGAGTTCTTGATCTGCACACCTCCTTTTCTCCTGCTATGTCAGGGACTATACATTGTGTCCCCTATCAGGGCTATTCTTTGTTGGTGGCTGGGCACTATCTGGTTCTTCTGGTCTCATGCCCATGTAGCCTCCCAATCATATGGGTCCTTCTGTCACCTGGGCTCATTTTACCTTGTGTCTTTGAGGTTCTCAGTTTTTGCCTACTCTAGGTGGGTTAGGGCCAATTGATGTTCCTCAGATGGCAGCTTGCTGGCTTTTAAGACCCCAGACACCATTCATCTATATGGGCTGCAGAAGATTTTCTTAGCAAAAGACTAATTATGCCAATTGACCTTGATGTCCCCTGAAAACATGGTCCCCAGGCCCTTGTCCCTGTTACCATGTTCTTTGAAATGTTGGCAATGAGTTTAGAAAACCTTTTAGCTTATGGTATTGTCCAGTTATGCTGGCCTGGCTTCCCCTGCTTGCTGTCACTCCCTTCACCTAACAGAGTTCCTATTGACTAATCTGCTTCCTGATCTCGTAAAGAGTTCTAAATATTAATCTTTTGTATTCTGCCTTTGATAATTTCAGGAAGTTATCTTCATGTGGAAAATTTCTTAGTTCTTGTTTGGGAGCTTTATGAAGCCATCATGGTCTGCCCATTTATGTCTCCAAGCCATCATTAAGTTATATTCATTTAATGTTTGCTACTGTGTTCTAGTTTCTTGTTTTGCTTTGTTTCGAAATGCCCAAATAGTCTGGTTGTATCAGCTTGTTTTTACTATTGGTGCCTTTGATGTTCTAACGTCTGGTTACCAGTTAGAGCTGTTAGTACACACGTGAGTCCAGGAGTCCATTTACTTTTCTTATATGGATTCAGTTCAGGTATCCAGGTAATCAGTCACAAAGTTTGTGGTACAGGCTTTCCCCTACAGTGCTAGGTGGACAGGGGTGATTAGTGTAGGCACAGGTATCTGGCTGCTTGCACTGAACAAGGTACAGGGCTGACAGCCACCCCCTGAGTATCTGTAAAGAAAGTGTGTCCCTGTTCCTTAAAGCCTTTAGATGGGTAGGTTTTACAGCCAGATGGTAGGTGTCCAAGGCTGTTGTCCAGAAGATCTGGAAGGTATCACTTATTCTTGGACTCCTTTTGTGCACAGCTAGGCAGTGTGGATGGAGCCACCAGTCCTTGGGTCCCTGCTATGGGTAAGTGAGGACCTTGATTAATAGGCAAATAGTGTCAAATGTCAGGAACCTGCCTGTTTTAGTCACCTTGTACTGCTCCAACAGAAAAGACCATGAGTGAAGGCTTCATAAAGAGAAACTTTTATTGTCACAGTCTGGTAAGCCACAAATCCCTTCATAAGCTACAAATCCATTCAATATGAGAAATCATCACAGTTCAGTAGGGAAAGAGTCCAAATTCAATGACAGCATCTCAGCACAGAAAGCTCAGCCCCAAAGGATGCGCTGTGCTCTCAGAGCTGCTCTCTTGGTGGTATGACGTTCTCAACTACCTCTGCTCACTTCTCTTCCATATTTCCCATAAGCGTGTAGCTTGAGTCAAGCCTCACCAACACAACTGCTGCCCATTCACCCTCATCAGTGTCACAGAGGCAGGATTCACAACACATGGGAGGAATGGCACCACATTGGGGCTCACAGCTGAGTCAAATTAACACATACATTTTTGAGGGGACACAATTCAATCCCTGACAAACTAAAATTGGTGTTCAGCTATAATCTCCTAATGAAGTCCTGTTGTACTCTCCTAATAAAGTCCTACATTGTTGTAGTGGGCCCAAAAAGTCTATGCTGGGATAAAAGGTATTCAAAGTCCATGGTCTTCTTGTGCCTGTGCTTAGGCAAAGGAACTGTTTCTGCCATCAGTTCCTGGTTTAGGGGAGCTGGCAGATTATTACTATTATCATTATTTTCCTGTTTGTTAATTTGTTCCCTCTCAAAGGCTAGGAAAATGGTCCAGGACACTGCTGGTCCAGGAGATGCATCAGTCTCTGGAGCAGACTCCCGTGCAGCATGAAGTGGGGTGGAGGGGCAGGTAAAAGGAAGTGAAGTTTATCCCACAGCAAAGTTTTAGATCTGTGTGCAGTAGGTCAGACACAAGTTACTTAACTTTTGACAATCGAATGCCATTTTTCACTGATTCTGGAGGTTTGAGTGTACTCTCTTTCCTGATGAAGATCAATGAGCACAGCCTTCAGTATGAACTGCATCTCAACATCAGGAAAACAAAAATCCTCACAACTAGCCCAGTAAGCAACATTGTCATAAATAGAGAAAGGATTGAGGTTGTCAAGGTTTTCACTTTACTTGGGTCTACAATGAACACCCTTGGAAGCAGCAGTCAAGAAATCAAAAGATGCATTGTATTGGGAAAATCTGCTGCAAGGCACCACTTTAAAGTACTCAAAAATATGAATATCACCTTGAAGACTAAAATGTGCCTGACCCAAGCCATGGTATTTTCAATTGCATCATATGCATGCTAAAGCTGGACCACGAACAGAGAAGACAGAATTGGTGACTTTGAATTGTGGTGTTGGACAAGAATGTTCAGTTGTACTGTGGGCCACCAAAAGAACAAACAGATCTGTTCTGGAAGAAGTACAACCAGAGTGCTCCTTGAAAGCAAAGATGGCAAGACTGCATCTTACATACTTTGGACATGTCGTCAGGAAAGATCAGTCCATGGAGAAGGACATCATGCTTAGTAGAGTGGAGGGTCATTGAAAAAGAAGAAGACCCTTGAGGAGATGGATTGACACAGCAATCACAACAATGGGCTTAAGCACAAACACGATTGTGGACATAACAGAAGAGGGGGCAATGTTTAATTCTGTTGTTCATAGGGTTGCTATGAGCTGGAACTGACTCAACGGTACCTAACAACAACTACTCCATTGCTTAGTCTTTCCTAATGTGGAAAACTTGTTGCAAACACCACTCTTTCCATCACCACACTTGCTCCAGCTTTTCATCTTTGGGGTGCTGATTCCTGCCAGATCAGGTCTGGCCACTTTGTGGTTCTTCTGTCTCTTCTGGGATGTGGGAACAGACCTAAGGCTCATGCTCAGCTCTTCTGTGCTCACCTAGTTTCCTGTTTTTAACAGTACATACTAGAAAAATTAAACAGTTCTTTTTCAGTGTAGCATGGCTCCTTTTAGGGCACACTTTGTACTTCACCTTTGGGTATCCAAGAAACCAAACCAAATTCATCACTGTTCAGTCGATTCTGAATCATCATATGTCCTAAGACAAGAATGAGTGAAATAAGTGAATGCCAAGTGAAATGAGTCACTTATTCCTTAGTCAGAAATAAGTCAGAAGGGTAAATATTGTGTGATTCTACTTACATGACCTATCTAAAATAACAGTGTGTAGAGATCAAAGTTTATATTGGTTACAGGAGATGAATGGGAAGGAGACAAGAGAGACTTGCTGCTTAGTGTATGCTGAGCTTCTGTTAAGGATGATGGGAAGATTTGGAAAAGGTTAATGGTGATGGTTCAACAATGTGATAAACATAACTAAGGTCACTGAATTGCACGTGTGAAGAATATTGAAAAGGTAAATGATTTGCTGCATATTTACAACAATAAAGACATTAAACTGTTAAAAATCACACACACAAACACACACCCCTCATTTCCAAATGAAGGTGTTCTTGAGCTTTAAAATTCCTCCTAACCTCTGTCTTGCAAGTTAAAGTATGGTTGAAGGACCAGTGGCATCAGCACCCATAAGAGCTGATTAGAAATGAAGAGCCCCAGGTCCCAGTCCAGATCCAATGAGTCGCATCAACACCTCAACAAGATCCCCAGGTCCTTTGGGTGCATGTCGAGGTGTGAGAAGTGTGTCCTGGATGACTTTAAGATTTTCTCAGTTCTACTAACTTGACTTGAAATTTTGTCCAGTCACTGCTTACTGCAACATTCTCAATGCTTTTTACATGTAGAATTTTTCATGCCATTTCAGGTGTCGTGGTTTCTACTCAGATGCATGGCAACCCCATGTGAGTGAGGGTAGAGCTATGCTCCATTGGGTTTTCAAAGACTGATCTTTCAGAAGTAGATTACTAAGCCTTTCTTTTGAGAAGACTGAGGGTACAGCAGAAAGTCTTTTAATCAGCAGCTGAGCTAGGTCAACTGTTAGTACCACCCAAGGATTCCAGAATTTTTAACAGCCACTTGCAAATTGTTGAAAAAGAGAAAATGTTTCAAAGAAGAAAATAATTTTCATCCAGAAGACAAAGACTCTTTTCTTCTCACTTCTCTTGGGTGCATTCAAGTTGATTCTGACTCTTAGCAACTCCATGTGACAGAACAGAACTGTCACATAGGGTTTAATAAGCAAACTGCGAGGTCTTTCTCCTGCAGAATCACTGGGTGGGTTTCAACTGCCAACCTTTTGGGTACCAGCCAAGTGCTTATCTGTTGTGCCATTATTTTATATAACATAACATACGTATGTTATTGTTAGACACTATTCAGTCAGTTTGGACTCAGCGAACCTATGTACAACAGAACAAAACACTGCCTGGTCCTGTACCATCCTCAGGATCATCGTTATGCTTGAGCCCATTGTTGCAGCCAGTGTCAATTCACATCATTGAGGTCTTCTTTGTCACTCGTACTTTACTTTACAAAGCATGATAGCCTTCTCCAGGGACTGATCCTTTCTGATAACAAGTCGAAAGTATATGAGTCATGTCTAGCCATCCTGCTTCTAAGGGGCATTCTGGTTGTTATTCTTCCAGTACAGATTTGTTCATTCTTTTGGCAGTCCATGGTAAAAGTATATCTAATATTCTTTGCCAACACCAAAACTGAAAGGCATCATTACCTCTTCATTGTTCTGTATTCATTGGCCAGATTTCCTATATACATAAGGTGACTGAAATCACCATGGCTTGGGTCGGGTGTACCTTAGTCTTCAAAGAAGACTAAAGACTACGTTAGCAATAGGCTAGTTATGTCAACTGGACCCGATGTCCGCTGAGAGCATGGTTCCCAGACCCTGCCGCTGCTATTCTATCCTTGCAACACTGGCTTAAGATTAGAAGAGCTTTCAGTTTATGGTGAAGTCCAGTTAAATTGATCTGCTTTTTACTGTGTGCTGTCACTGCTTTCACCTAACCACATTTCTAACAACTATCTAATCTATGACCAACCCTCTCCCTCCCTCCTGATCCTTGTAACTGTGAAAGAGTCTTTTCTTCTGCAATAGATTGATTTTTAAGATCTAAGAGCAGAGGTCTCATACAATATTTGTCCTTTTGCCGCTGACTGATTTCACTCAGTATAATGTCTTCCATTTGAAACTAGGTTATGAGATGTTTCCTAAAGTCATCATTGTTCTTTGTCATTGCATAGTGTTCCATTGAGTGTATGTACCATAGTTTGTTTATCTATTTATCTGTTGATGGGCATCTAGGTTGATTCCATCTTTTTGCTACTGTGGACCTTGCTGCAATAAGCATTTGTATGCATATATCTGTTTGTGTCACCTCTTTTGTTTCTGTAGGACATATCCCAAGCAATGGCATCATGCTTGGTAGAGTGGAGGGTCAGATGGTATATCTATATCCTGCTTTTTAAGGAAGCGTCAAATTGCTTTCCAAATAGGTTGTACCATTTTGCAATCCCACCAACAGTGTCGGAGAGTTCTGATCTCTCCACAGCCTCTCCAGCATTTGTTGTTTTGTGTTTTTGGATCATGACCAACCTTGTTGGGGTGAGATGGTATCTCACTGTGGTTTTTTAAAAAATATATTTTATTTACTTATTGTGATTGAGTGAAAATGTACAATCCAGTTTGATTTGGATTTCTGTAATAGATAATGATTGTGATCATTTCTTCCTGTGTCTTTTGGCTGCCTGGGTGTCTTCTTTGGGGAAGGGTCAGGCCATCTCATTGGCCCATTGTTCAACTGGGTAATTTATGCTTGTTGATATTTTGTGGTACCTCGTAAATTGTGAAAATCAGATGTCAACCCAATACATAGTTGCCAAGTATTTTTTTGCATTCTGTAGGTAGCCTTTTAACTTTCTTAATAAAGTCTTTGAATGAGGATAAGTGTTTGGTTTGTAGTAGTTTCCATTTCCCTATTTTCTTTTCTGTTGTTTGTACATTGTTGGTCAGATTTTTGTAGTCTGTCTAAGCTGTATATTAGAGTTCCCACTGTTGCTCCTATTTTTTTTTTCTTGCATGATCTGTATTGTTTTAAGCTTGATATTTAGGTCTTTGATCTACTTTCAGTTAGTTTTTGTGTAAGGTGTGAGATATGGGTCTTGTTTCAGTTTTTTGCAGATGGATATCCAATTTCACCAACACCATTTGTTAAAGAGACTATTTTTACCCTAGTTTACAACCTTCAGGCCTTTGTTGAGTATTGACTGTTCATAGAAGGATGGTGATATTCTGTATTCTCTATTCTGTTCCATTCGTCTGTATGTCTGTTTTTCTACCAGTACCAGTCTGTTTTGACTACCATGGCAGTGTAGTAGGTTCTGAGATCAGGTAATGCGAGGCCTCCCACTGCGTTCCTGTTCTTCAGTAGTGCTTTTATTTATCTAGGGTTTCTTCCCTTTCAAGACAAAGTTGGTGATTTGTTTCTCCATTTCATTAAAAAATGACACTGGAAATTGTGTTGGGATTGCGTTTTGTATGTAGAGCGCTTTTAGTAAAATAGACATTTTCACATGTTAAGTCTTCCTATCCAAGAGCAAGGTAGATTTCTCCACTTACATAAGTCTCTTTTGGTTCCTTGCGGTGGGGTCTTGTTATTTTCTCTGTATGGGTCTCTTACTTCTCTGGTTAGATTTATTCCTAGGTATTTTATCATCTTGGGTGCTATAATAAATGGTATTGATTTGATGATTTCCTCTTTGACGATCTCTTTGTTGGTGTAAAGAAATCCTATCCATTTATTTATGTTTGTTTTATATCCTCATACTTTACTAACCTCTCCTATTAGTTCCAGTAGTTTATCTATGGATTCTTTAGGGTTTTCTGTGTATACAATCATATCTTCTGCAAATAAGGATATTTTTACTTCTTCTTTGCCAATGCAGATGCCCTTTATTTCTTTGTCTTGTCTGATTGCTCTGGCCTGAACCTTTGGCACAGTGTTGAACAGAAGTGATGACAATGGGAATCCATGTCTAGTTCTCATTCTCAGGAGGAATTCTTTCAGTCTTTCTCCATTCAGGATGATGTTGGTTGTTGGCCTTGCATAGATGCTCCATATTGCATTGAGGAATTGGCCTTCTAGTCCTATTTCCTGAGACTTGTTTTTAATATGAATAGGTGTTGGACTTTGTCAAATGCCTTTTCTGTACCAACTGACAGAATCAGGAGATTCTTATGCTTTGTGTTATTTCTGTGGTTGATTACATTAATTGTTTTTCTGATGTTGAACCAGCCTTCCATCCCTGGTATAAATCTAACTTGGTCATGATAAATTATTTTTTAATCTGTTGTTAAATTCTATTGGCTAGGATTTTGTTGAAGATTTTTGCACCTAGGTTCGTAAGTGATAGTGGTCTGTAATTTTCTCTTTTTTTGTGGTATCTTTCACTGGCTTTGGCATCAGGGTTATGCTGGCTTCGTAGAATGAATTTGGGAATATTCTACCCTTTTGTATGTTGTGAAATAACTTCAATAATATCGAAATTAACTCCTCTCTAAAACTTTGGTAGAATTCTCCGGTGAAGCTCTCTGGGCCAGGACTTTTTTGATCGGTAGTTTTTTGTTTGCTTTTTCAGTCTCTTCTTTTGTGATGGACTTATTAAGTTGTTCTACTTCTCCTTGTGATAATTTTGGTAGGTGATGTGAATGTAGAACTCCATCCATTTTCCTAGGTTTTCAAAACTGTTAGAGTGCAGTTTTTTGTTGTATTCATTTTTAATTTGGGATGGATCTGTTGTGACATCCCATCTCATTTCTTATTTGGGTTATTTATTTCCTCTCCTGTTTTTCTTTTGTAAGTTTAGCCAATTGTTTATCAATTTTGTTAATCTTTTCAAAAAAGTAGCTGTTGCTTCTGGCAATTCTTTTGTTTTCTGTTCTTTAATTCATGGCGACCCTAGAGGATCCCACTCCATGGCACTTGGCTTTTATTCTTTAATTCATTTCATTCTGCTCTGATTTTTACTATCTGTTTCCTTCTGGTGCCCGAGGGTTTCTCTTCTATTTCCACTTGTTCAAGTTGTAGGGTTAACTCTTTGGTTTGGTCCCTTTCTTCATTCTGCATGTGTGCATTTGTAGAGATAAATTGACCTCTGAGCACTACTTTGGCTGCATCCCACAGTCTCTGGTAGGATGTGTTTTCATTCTCAATTGATTTCATGAATTTCTTTATTGCATCTTTGATTTCTTCTATAACCTATGAATTTTTAGCATTTGTTCAGTTTTCATGAGTTCCAATTTCTATCTATGTTTTTTCTGCTATTGATTTTGACTTTTATGGCTTTATGGTCCAAGAAGATGCTTTCCAATAATTCAGTCATTTGAATTTTGCTGAGGTTTGCTTTATGTCCTAACACATGGTCTATTCTGCAAAATTTTCCATGTGCACTGGAGAAGAAGGTGTACTTATCTGTTGATGGGTAAAAAGTTCTATATATGTTAATGAGTTGGTTAAGTGACGCAGTAAGATCTTCTGTGTCTTTACTGAGTTTTTTTCTGAATGATCTGTCCATTACTGAAAGTGGAGTGTTCACGACTCCATCTATTCTTGTGGAGTGATCTATGTCATTTTCCAATGTAGTCAGTGTTTGTTGGATGTATTTAGGTGCTGTGGTATTGGGTGAATAAATATTTAATATTGTTAAGTTCTGCTTGTGTATTTGACCTTTCAGCAATAGTGACCATACTTGTCCACAATAGTGGATTTTACATTAAAATCTATTTCATCTGAGATTAGTATTGCCACACCTGTTCTTCTTTGCATATTGTTATCTTGGTGTATATATTATTCCATCCTTTGTCGGGCCTCTAGGGTCACCATGAGTCAGATCTGACTCGAAGACACTGGGTTTGGGTTTAATTTTCAGTTTGTTCATATTCTTAAATCTAGGGTGTGTTTCTTGTAAGCAACATATAGACAGGTCATGTCTTTTGATCCTGGATATCACTCATTATCTCTTTATTGGAGCAGTCAGTTTGTTTACCTTCAGTGCAATTATTGATAGGCATGTGTTTAGTGCTGTCATTTTGATGTGTTTGCTTTTGTGTTGGTGTTTTCTGTGTTGTCATTAATGTTCTGTTTGGGGTCATTCTTCTTTATGGGTTGACTTTTCATCTTTTTCAGTGTTGGTTTCATGGTTGTCGAGACTCCTGCATTATATTTCTTGTTTTGCTATGTTGCATTGTTATTATGCTTTGCGGCTACCCCGTAATTCCCCTTAATATTCTAAGTTTAAATCCAATTTTCACTTCTGCATATCTTTTTAACTTCCTCTCCATTTGAAAGGACTATAACTACTGTAGTTTATCTTTCTCTTTTTGTGTGATGGTGTCATACTTTTCATGATACAATCACTGGTTCCCTTCTTTTAATATTGTAGCTTTGTGACTTACCTAACCGAGTAGGTTTCTGGATGCTGTGTCCAGCATTGCCTCCTTGAACATACACTTAATGCTTTTTTTCTAAGCAAAGAGGTCCTTTCAGTATTTCTTGTAGTTTTGATTTGTTTTTTTACAAAGTCGCTAAGCTTCAGGTTATCTGCAAATGTCTTAATTTCATCTTCATATTTGAGAGACTGTTTTACAGGATATGTAATTCTTGGTTGGAAGTGTTTCTCTGTCAAGGCTTTGAATGTGTCATCCCACTGCTTCCCTGCTGACATCATTTCTGCTGAGAAGTCAGACGAAAGCTTACAGGGTTTCCCTCTGAATGTTTGCTTTGCTTTAGCCTTGCTGCCTTTGAGAGAATCTGTTTATGTTTCAGTTTATTAAGCTTGACTATAATATGTCTTGGTGTTTTCTTTTGAGGTCTGGTATTTGTGGCATTTGATACATGTCTTGGATATCTATGTTCTCTTCTTTCATCATTTCAGGGACATTTTCTGTCAGCAACTCAGCAATAATACTCTCTGTATTTTCAGCTATCTGTCCCCATTCAAGATCTCCAGTTAATCGTAGACTATTCCTCTTAATAGAGTCCCACATATTTCTTAATGCTTCTTCATTTTTAATTTTTTTTCTCCGATTTCTCCTCATAAATGCTGGTATCAGTTGCTCTATCTTCCAGGTCACTAAATTTGACTTCCTTCTCCTTAATTCTACTCTTTTGGCTTTGTATTGAATTGTCTAATTTTGTAATTTTGTTATTGATCTGCTGGGTTTCAGATTGTGGATGTTCCATCAGTTCCAACAGCTTGTTTAATTTTTCATTTTGCTCTTCTGTGTTTTGTTTAATCTCTAGGAGGGTTCTATGTATAATTCTTTTGTATGCAACCTCTGATAGTTTCAGCAAACCTTCTTCATCTGGAAAGTTTTTTGGTTCTTTATTTTGGGAGTTTTGAAGAGCCATGGTGGGCTGTTTCTTAAAATTGCTAGAGATGGTTTGTTGCCTTTGGACCATCTAGAGGCTGTTTAATTTCTCTGGTGTTACCTCAGCAGGAGCTGAGGTGTGGTTCTGAGAAGGGAGTTGGTCACCAGCCACATCTGTGTACTCTAGTGACTGGCCCCAGTGGACTTTCTTGGGTGGCAGGCTTCCTTCTGTCTGCCAAAGAGAGCACCTGCCTTACAGAGTCACTGGGGGCCATCAGCTGGTCCTATGATGTGGGTCAGTAAAGGCTAGAAGAGATGTCTCTCGGTGCCTCAGCAGTTATTTCTCCAGACAGTCTTATATTAAAAATTAGAAGATATTCAACAGCTCTCAGGTTCACTATGAGTTGGACCTGACTTGACAGCAGTGGGTTTTTTATCTGACAGCTGCCAAAATCAGTGAGACCATCGGGTATGGCAAACCCCACCTCCTGGCTTACAGCAGAAGCACCTCTTCAGCTGTCCCCAGATGCTATGATGTACTTCCAGAGTGGCACTGCTGCTTAGCTTGGTAATTAGCTGCTGCTGATGCCTCCAGTTGGCTGACTCCACCTCCCAGCCGACCAAGATGGCATCCTGGCCAAGCTGCCCTTCCCATCATGAAACAGCAGAACCTATGGTAGAGCTCAGAAAAGAGAGGGCAGGAGGGCAGTGACACCCTCAATCAGGAGCCAGGCTCTCAAAGTGTGGCTATCCCATGCACTGTCTCTCTGCTGTGCTCCATGCTGTTTACTTTAGCACTGCAGTTCAGCATATTTGCTAGCTCATGCTCAGCCCCTGCCTCCTAGATAACAATTTCTACCCATGTTGTTGCTGCTATTAATTTCAACTTTTATGGCTTTATGGTCTGAGAAGATACTTTGTGATAATTTAGTTGTTTGGCTTTGGTTGAGAGATGCTTTATGACCTAACATATGGTCTGTTCTGGAGAATTTTCCATGTGCATCAGAAAAGGAAGTATACTTACCTGTTGTGGGGTAAAAAATTTTGTATATACCAATGATGTTTAGTTGGTTGATTTTCCCAATAAGATCTTCTGTATCTTTATTGAGCTTTTTTTCTAGATGATCTGTCCATTACTGAAAGTGGAGTGCTGAAGTGTTCTACTGCTATTGTGAAATAACCTATCTCATTTTTCAAAGTTGGCAGTGTTTGTTGTATTTAGATGCTGCGGTATTGGGCTCATAAATATTTAGTATTAGTATATCCTTCTAATGTATTGAACCTTTAAGCGATAAATAGTGACCATCTTTGTCCATGATGGTGGATTATACTTTAAAATCTATTTTATCTGAGCTTAATATTGCCACTCCTGCTCTTCTTTGTATGTTGTTAGCTTGGTATATATTTTTCCATCTTTCAGTTTGTTTATATCTTTGATTTGAAGGTGTGTTTCTTATAAGTAGCATAGACATGGATTGTTACTCTGTTACTCTCTGTCTCATTATTGGAGCATTCATTTCATTTGCATTCAGTGTAATTATTGATAGAAATGTATTTAGTGCTGTCACTTTGATGCCTTTTCTTTGGTCTGCTTAGTATTCTGTTCTGGGTTGTTTTCTTTATGGCTTTTCATCCTTTTCAGTGTTGGTTTTGTATTAGTTGAGACTCCTGTACTATGTTTCTTGTTTTGATATGTAGCATTGCTAGTTTGCTTTGCAGTTACACCTTTGATCCCCCTTAATGTTCTAACTTTAAACCAATCTTTAACTTTGTATATCTCCTTAATTTCCTCTCCATTTCAAAGGGATATAAATACTGTAACATATTCCTCTTTATAGTGTGATAAGATCTCTATTTTCCTAATTTTAATATTTTAGCTTTGATTGAGCTTTGTGACTTCCCTAATGGAGTAGAACTCTGGATGCTGTGCCCTGCATTGTATCCTTCAGTATATGTCTGTTGTTATTGATTTTCTAATCAAAGAACTTCTTTCAATATTTCTTGTAATTTTGGTTTGCTTTTTGCAAAGTCTCTAAGCTTCTGTTTATCTGAGAATGTCTTAATTTCAGCATCACATTTGAGACACCATTTTGCAGGATATATAATTCTTGGTTGAAAATTTTTCTCCTTCAAGGATTTTTATGTGTTGTTCTGCTCCCTTCATGCCAATGTGGTTTCTACCATCACGTCAGAGGACAGCCTCTAACGCTTCCCTTTGTACATTAGTTTTGATTTAAGCCTAGCTGCCTTTAAGGGCCTTTCCTTAGGTTTTGTTTTATTAAGCTTGATTATAATACATCTTGGGTTCTTTCTTTTGGGGTCTACCTTTTGTGGAGTTCAATAAGCATCTCGAATGGCTATATTCTCTTTTTTCATGATAGAAAGTTTTCTGTCAGCAACTCTTAAAAAATTCTCTATATATTCTCTGTTATCCTTCCCTGTTAAGAAACTCCAATTACTCATAGATTATTCCTCTTGATAGCATCCCAGATGCTTCTTAATGCTTCTTCATTTTTCTTGGTTTCTCCTCATAAATGCTGGTGTCAGTTGCTGTATCTTCAGTCTTACTAATTTTGCTTTCCATTTCATCACTCCTGCTCTTTTGGCTTTGCATTGAATTGTCTAACTCTGTAATTTTATTATTGATCTGCTGAATTTCAGATTGTTGATATTCTAGCGGTTCATATAGTTTGCTTAATTTTTCATTTTGTTCTGCTGCACTTTTTTTAATCTCTAGGAGGGCTCTGTACATAATTATTTTGTATTATATCTCTGATAATTTCAGGAAGCGCTCCTCATCCGGGAAGTTTTTGGTTCTTTATTTTCAGGGTTTTCAGAAGTCATGGTGTTCTGCTTCTTTAAATGGTTAGCTATTGTTTGTTATCTTTTAGCCATTAAAAACTGTTCAGTTTCTCTGGTGTTGCACCAACAGGAGCTGTTATGTAGCTCTAAGGAGGGAGTAAGGGTACTGCTAGACTTGACTGCCAGCCTTTGCTGCATTCTCAGGTGCAGCTAAATTATGTATAGCTTCTCTGGTGAGAGTGATGCTGTCAAGCCCTGAGATACTACTTGACTTGGCAGCTGGCCTCAGCTGGGCCCTCAGGGGTGGCAGGCCCCACCTCCTGACTGATACAGATGGTGTCCTACTTGTGTCGACTCGCTGGAATGATGCCAGCAGACACTACGGCATTGCACAGAGAAGGGAGGAGAGAAGGGTGCCCCTCACTTGCCTGCCAGCCACTGGTGCATTCTGTACACGAGCTTATTTTAAAACCTACTTTTCTGTTGAGAAAGGTGCTGTCTAGCAGCAGGGGTAGCTGCCAGGACACCAGGGGTGTCAGTCCCCACCTCCTGGCTGACAAATATGGTATCCTACTTATGGAGTCTCTTGGGGGTCCACCAGCAGATGCTATGGCATGGCTCAGTGAAGGGAGCATGAGATGGCTCTGTCACACCCAGCCACCAACCACCACTGTGTTCTCCAGATGTGATTTTCTTGAGAACTGCTTTTTTGCTAACAGTGGTGTTGTCCAGCCGTAGCCAGTCCAAGCTAGGACCTCAGGGGTGGTAGGCCCCACCTTCTGTCTGACAAAGATGGTGACCTACTTGTGGAGTCTCTCAGGGGCTAGGTCCACAGATGCTATAACGTGGCTCAAAGAAGGAACAGGTAAGAGTGCTGCCACAGTAGTCTGCCACCCAAAAGCCAAGTGCCATCAAGTTGGATATTCTTTAGGTGTGATTGTCTTATATATAGCCTTTTTGCTAAGAGAGGCAATGCCCAGCAAGGCACTGTTGTTCAGTGTGGCAGCCAGCCCCAACTTGGCCCTTAGGCATCTCTGACTCCACCTCTCAGCTGACTATGATGGTGTCCTGCCCAAGCCATCTCTCCTATACTGAGTCAGCAATATCTATGGTGCAGCTCAGAGAGAGGTGCGGGGCACTGGCATCCTCAGTCACCAGGTGCTGCTGGGTTCTCCAGATGTGACAGTCTTAGGCATAGCTTTGTTGCAAAAGATGCTGTTCACTCAGGTACTACAGCTCAGCATGACAGCCAGCCCCTGCCAGGCTCTCAGGTTCAGCAGACCCAGTCCCAGTCTCCCGGTTAACAAAGATAGTGTGTATATCTGTAAGCCTCTCAGCTTCTGTGCCAGCGGAAATGGGACTCTTTGCACTGCCATCTCCCCTCCAACAGAGGCACTTTCCCCTTCTGTCACCCAGTCCAATCTCATAACACTATGCCTGTTCTTGGGGCTCTCAGAATGTCTACTGTGTTCCATTCAATTGTTTTTCTATGCCTTAGTTCTCAGAGGGAACTGAGGAGATGTGTGACTAGTTCACTATCTTGGCCACAACCCTTCTATAACTTCTTGAGTATGCTGGTACATTGAACTCAGTGGATTTACTTTTGAGAAAATAATTTCTCTGTTTTAAAAGCAAAAGCACATTATCCACTGTTATTTGCACTATGATAGTAGAGAAAAAGAAAAAGAGAGTAACATCAAAAATCTCTGCAATCTGACTATCATTTTGTTTGGTTTTCTGACAGTCTTTTTCAAAATCATATTTTTATATTCTTAAAATCAAATGCACATACAACATTTTGTCTTTCTTTTTTCATATACTATTTAGCTGAAGAAGTACTGTTTGATTTAGAAAAATGCATTAATAAAAACATTTTCTGAACATCTGTTGTGTATAAACCATAAGACAAAAAGGATAAAAGATACTAGGAGAGAATCTCTAATCATAGATAACTTTGGTCAGGATAGGACAGAGAATCTTTTACTCTGTCAGTGAATAAACCAAGCCAAACCAGTTGCCACTGAGATGATTGCAAGCCATAGAGACTCTACTGGACAGAAAACTTCCCTATAGGGTTTCTAAGGCTGTTGTCTCTAGGGAAGCAGACTGCCACATCTTTCTGCTGTGGAGTAGCTGGGGGGTCCAAACCACCAAACTTTCTCTTAGCAGCTGAGTGCTTAAGCTTACATTACCAGAGCCCCTCTTAGCAGCGAGTAGTGCTGTTTAAATCAGTGCAGTCAATCCACACAGCGTTAGCAAGTACAGGTTCTCTGCCAGCCCATCTTCTAGGTACCAGGGATCTAGCTGTGACAAACTATAATGGTGTGTTTTATGCAGCCAACCTCCTAATGGGGAAACAGACAAGAAATAAGTAAATTGACAGCAATGTCAGTTGCTGTAAAAATAAATCAGAGAGTGGAGTGAAATGATAAAGGATTGCTATTTTAGATGGTGTTGGTCAGAGATGGCTTCTTTGATGAAGTAGTATTTGAGCGGAGATCTAAATTAAGAGTAGAAATAGATGAGGAAACCGGGTGGAGTAGGGGTTAAGAAAGGTCAGCAGTTCAAACCTACCAGGCACTCTTTGGAAACTCTATGGGGCAGATCTACTGTTTCCTATAAACAAAACAAAGAACAACAACGACAACAACTCACTGCTGCTGAGCTGATTTCAACTCATAGTGGCCCCCATAGGACAGCGTAGAACTGTTCCACAGAATTTCCAAAGAGCACCTGGTGGATTCAAACTGCCAACCTCTTAGCTAGCAGCTGTAGCACTTAATGCCTATGCCACCACAGTTTCCTCTTTTCTATAGGGTGGCTATAAATCAGAACTGACTCAGTGGCAATGAGTTTGATATTTGGGTTTAGAAGTGTATGACAGGGAGGAGGCTTCTAGGCAAAGGCAACAATGAGGTCCAAGGCCAGGGGCAAAATTGGGGTGCTTGTGGAGGAGCAAGGAAGTTGGTGTGGGAAGCTGTGTTTTCAATCTTACTTCTGTTGAGGTAGATATTTACATTTTGTTTAGGTCATGTAGATATTTTACAGATGTAATATTCATTAAAATATATCAAATATCTACTGTAAAAATGCTTTGCATTTTTGTCTCTAATTCATAAAAAAAGTACGAAGGATTGGTAGATTTCATTTTGGAGCTTATGGTATGGTAAATATAAATTTTAAAAAATACTCTGCATAATACTCTGTATTATTTATACATATAAACCAACCCAAACCCATTGCTACTAGTCAATTCAAACTCATACAACCCTCTAAGACAGAGCAGAACCACCCCATAGGAATGCCTGGTGAATTGAAACTGCTGACCTTTAGTTAGCGGTCATAGCACTTAACCACTGGGTTTCCTTATACCTATGGGCAATAGCTAATCCATTAAAACTCTGAAGGAGAAGATAGCAATTTCCAAATTCAGGTCAGCAAGTTACCTCTGTGGAGGGAGGAAAGATAAAGCGATGAAAGAGAAGGGGAGAAAGGGCAGGTACAGTGTGCAACTGCCCCATACAGTTTCCAACGAGTGTACCAAAGGTAAGCTCACAATAAAATACTGCCAATACCATGGATTGAGTTGTGTCCTCCCAAAAATGTGTGTGGCGGTTTGGCTGGGCCATGATGAATCCTAGTGTTGTGGGATGTTTCTTTGTGTTGTAAATCCTGTCTTTATGATGTTAATGAAGGTGGATAGGTGACACTTATGTTGGTGGGGCTGGACTCTGTGTAGCACTGTTTTGTGCCTTGAGGTCATCTCTTGAGATATAAAGAAAGAAGTTAGCAGAAAGATTTGGGGGACCTCTTACTACCAAGAAAGAAAGAAGTGTTGGGAGTCTAGTGCATTCTTTAGAAAGGATCAGGGTCCCTGCACCTCAGAAGCTTCCAGTCCAGGAGAAGATTAACATGGACCTTCCTCCAGAGCCAGCAGAGAACTTGGACTTGAACTTGGACTTTTAGGCTACTGGATTGTGACAAAATTCTTCTTTTTGAAGCCATCCACCTGTGGTATTCTGTTAAAGCAGCACTAAATGACTAAGACACCAGCCAAGCAACACACCAGTGCTCAGCAAGTGCAAAGTGGAAATGACTTCCAGGTCCCATTTACAAAATGAGAATGGGCTTTCTCTTGAGCCAGTCTGACATCCAGGAAGCCAGTCTGATTCCTATGACGTGGCATTTCAGTAATGACCACTGGTTGTGTGACAGTGAGCTAGTGGGCTGGGTACACGCAGTGTGGTCAGTGTGAGTCAGCTTGTTCCAGTAAAGGAGAGTGTGCTGCAGAGGGAAGCCAAGTTCCTGGAGCTACAGAAGTGGCAGTGACATGACTATTGTCCCTGGGTTTTGAATTTTCCAAGTCTTTGCCAAGGACTTGGGAGGTAGTCCCCATCCTAAACTGCCTCATGGGGCGCTTCTTTCTTCTCTTTTAGGCATAATCTAAACATCATGTTAGAGTGACAACAATTATGCCTGATTCTTTCAAATAACATAAGGCTTTTCTTTTCTTTAGAAAATAATAGATAAAAATGGGATGATCTGATTAGATTGTATACTGGGTTTTTAATTAAGTAAGCTAAGTGGTAGACTTGATGTTTGTTTTTCTAAGAGATTTAAGGATGGCAAAATGCTATTAACAGCTATTACCCATGGGAAGAGGGGAAGATGGAACAGTCATATGTCACGTTAAAAGTTCTGTTTGCTTGAATTTTTCCAAAAGCTAAGATTGTTTTTCTAATAAAAGTAACTCCAAAATGAGCAACTGAATTTCTTTTATTAGGAAAGAAGAAGAACAACAATACATCTCACCCATTGCTGTTGAGTTGATTTTGACTCAGAGAAACTCTGTAGGACTGAGTAGAATTACCCCAGAGGGTTTCCAAGGAGTGGCTGATGGATTTGAACTGGAGACCTATGACAGTTGTCTTAGGAGAACTGCCAATTAAGTTTGTAAACTCATCCTAGAAAAAGTGTTACATAACTCTTTGTTAAATATCACTACAGTCACCTTTCAAATACTCCTTTTGGGAAGCAGTGCTCTGATGCCAACACCTAGTCCAGTCTTCACAGCCATTTTGGAACTCTTTTTCTGGAATGGCTATCAGAATTGTCATCGTATTACCCTTGATGTCCTGCATGTCCTTAAAATGTCTTCCTTTCAATATTTCCCTTATCTTCAGGTAAAGAAAAAAGTCATTGGGGGCCAGATTAATTGAGTAGGGAGAGTGTTCCAATACAGTTTTTTACTGGCGAAGAACTCCCTCCCAGACAACTCTACAGTTAAGTTCATGAACTTATCACCTGTGTGTCTGTGTGCTATGGCCATTCCAGGAATAGTTTCAAAATTGCTTTGAAGGGTATACTAAGCGCTGCTGTTGGTGCATAGCTTCCCAATCAGAGTACTTCACGGGTGACTGTAGTGATATTCAGCAATGAGTTACGTAGCACTTGGAATAATTAAGTTTGCAGCACTTGTCAGACTTGTAACCACTATGCCACTAAGGCTTAAGGACAGGTGGATAGGCTCCCTCTTTGGAACACTATTTTGAACTGTCATTTTATTGCTTCTCAGTTTGTAAATCTTTGAATCTGAATACAACTCTTATTTTACTAAAACTGCCTTGTTTTTAAGAGGTTGTTGCTGTTAGTAGCTGCCATGGAGTCACTCATGACCTGTGGGAACCGCGTGTACAACAAACACTGCTGAGTCCTGTGCCATCCCCATGCTCAGCTGTGGATTGGAGCCTTGTAAACTATGGAGTTTTCATTGACCGACTTTTGGAAGTAGATCACCAGTCTTTTCTTCCTAGTCTGCTTTAGCCTGGAAGGTCTGCCAAAACCTGTTCGGTGTCATAGCGACACTCAAGCCTCCCTTGACAGTCCAGTGATGGCTATGCTTGAGGGGCATTAGCCAGCAATCGAATCTAGGTCTTCAGCATGGAAGATGAGAATTCCACCACTGACCCTATGGAGTAGTCACTGTTATTATTCTCATTTCATAGCTGGTGAACTGGGGCGCAGAGTGCCTGAGTGGCTTTCTGCCCCAAAGGCCTCTAAACTGCAAAGGTGCTCTTGAACCAGGAAGCTTGCCTGGTGCGCTGCCAGGAGCCATTGCCCTCTACCACCTCTCGAGGAAGGAAAAGCTCTGAGCTTATAAACATTTCTATTACTTCAGATAATTCTTTTAACATGATTATTCTAAGCCTGACAAAATTGGGCTTTATGATTTTTACAGTAATGACTACATTTGCGAGATCGTGGCTTCCCAGGCTCTGATAGTGATGAACGCATTTGAACTCCCTGGATTTAGGAAATATTTACTCTTTGCCTCTCCTAGTAACCTAATGACTTATATTCTCTTATTTATTTTCATTTACTCGGAAACAAAATTTTGAATCTACTAGGTTGATGAAACCATAGACGAAAGGAGAATATTTGGAGAGAGTTAAAACCCAGCCTAGGGATTCAAACAGACAGCTGTACACCACTGTTCGTTGCAGCACTATTCACAATACACTGAAGGTGGAAACAGCCTAAGTGTCCATAACAGATGAATGGATAAACAAAATGCATTCTAACCATGCAGTGGAATTCTCCTCAGCTGTAAAACGGAATGAAGTCCTGGTACATGCTACCCCATAGATGAACCTGGAAAGATTATGCTGAACAAACTAAATCAATCACAAAAGGACAAATATCGTATAATTCCATGTATATGAAATATTTAGAATAGGCATATATATAAAGATCAAAACTTAGTAGTGGTTGTTAGGGGCTGGAAGGAGTGGAAAAGGGGCAGTCATTGCTGAAGGGGTTCTAAGTTTCTGCTTGGGATAACGAAGTTTTAGAGATACTGCTGATGGGTACACAAGATGGCAAATACAGTTAAGTGTCACTGAAATACACATTTAAAAATGACAGAAAAAAAGAAAAAAACAAATGAAAAGTTTGGGTGGGACTGAATGTGCCACAAGCGCCAACTCGGAGTCCCCCTTCCCTCTACGTTCAGGAAGCATCAAAAACACGACGGAGATGCTCCCAGATTAGATGCAAATTTCTGAGTCCAAGTTAGTTTTGTTTTTTTTTAAGCATTATCTCTCACTCCATGGCCAACCCTACACTAGCAGTAGAGCCAGGATAAGAAGTCCTTTGAGATTATCATGTGACAGACCTTTAGAACAAACACTCGAGGCCTTCGTTTGTACAAGGTAATTGCAAAAAAGCACTCTCCTCCCAGGGAAGGGTGGTAGACTTCCTAAATCCTGCTAATGGAGTTCAATAATGAAGGAATTAGAATTTGTAAGTGGAAGAAGTGGGAAGGAGCTGGCTAGAGGACACTGAATTTGCCTTCATTCCAACAAACTTAGAAAGTTTAAAGAGAAAAAAAAAAACCCTTTGTTTCATCAGCTGAGATGCCTCCCGTCTGCTCAGAATATTTTGTGTCACCCAAACTGACACTAATAATATAAGGAGACCCTTCAAACCTATGAGGTCACTCTGCTCACTGGCCCAATGACTCCGAAGAAGTTCCAATTCTCAGCTGCCTCTAGTTCTTGACAACATGATTAGAATGTCTCAGACTTAAAAATTGCCTATTTCTTTGACCTTGGCTTTGGAGATGTCCTCATTCCTTAGGGACTTTGGGATGATACCCATGAGCTGCAATCCTCAAGAAGCTTGATTTCTCCCCCTGTTAGTCTTCAACACTCAGCAAACTTGTCACCTCTTTAAAATGTTAAGAAATATAAGCAAGTAAAATACAGAACCGGAGAAATATCCCAGAGAGCGAGACTCAGGGTACGGTGGTAGCTTCCAGTGGTCACTCCTGTAGAAACCTGTTATACTTGCCCCATCACGTGAAACCCCATCCTCTTGCTGCACAAGCCCTACACTCTTAGTGAAATATGATCACTGCTGATAGCTGGTAAGAAATCCTGAAGCAGCACCAAACCTCAGGATAATGGAAGTTGATTTTCTTTTCTGTCTTATGTTAGCTTGCCTTAGTGAGTTATTTCTTAGCTATGTGGGGATTTGCGTATTTGCTATAAAAGAAATGAAGTTCCTACAAGTGTATGTGTCTTTGTGAACATGTAAGCGTGTGTGTGTGTGTGTGTGTGTATGTATATATGTTTGTACGTGTGCAAGAAATAGGGAGAAAATTGGATGTAGAATGTTTTATTCATAAACTATGTAATACCAGTTGAACTAGCTGTTCCCTGAGACCATGATCCCCACAGCCCTCAGCCTAATAATTTGGTCCCTTGGGAAGTTTGGATGTGTCTGAAGTTTCCATGGCATTCCTTTGGTCCAGCTGTGCCGGCTTTCCCTGTGCTGTGTGCTGTCTTACTCCTCACCGAAGTTACTGCCTACCTACCGTCTGCTTAGTGTTCCTTCCTCCCCACACTCTCCCCTCCCTCATAACCATCAAAGGTGGTTTCTTCCAGTGTATAAACCTTTTCATGAATTTGTATGATAGTAGCCTCGTACAGTGTTTGTCCCTTTATGATTGACTTATTTCACTCAGCATGATCACCTCCAGATTCATTCGTATGTATTTCCAGAATCATCATTGTGTACTATTCCATTGTGTATATATAGCATAGTTTGCTTATCCATTCATCTATTGATGGGTACTTAGTTTGCTTCCATCTTTTTGCTGTTGTGAATAATGCTGCAATGAATATGAGTGTGGATGTGTCCATTCATGTGATGGATCTTATTTCTCTAGGATATGTTCCTAAGAGTAGGATAGCTGGATCATATGACATTTCTATTTCTAGCTTTCTCAGCAAGTGCCAGGCTGTTTTCCGGCAGTGCATAAGAGTTTCAGTCCTCCACAGCGTCTCCAATATTTATTATTTTCTGTTTTGTTTGTTAATTTGTGCCAGTATATCAGTGTAAGATAGTATCTGATTGCAGTTTTGATTTGCATTCTCTAATGGCTAATGATTATGAGCACTTGCTCATGTACCTGTTAGCTGCCTAAGTATCTTCTTCAGTGAAATGTCTGTTTATACCCTTTGCCAGTTTTTTAAACAGGATTTTTTTTTTTGTCTTTTTGTTGTAGAGTTATTGGACTATTTCACAGATTTCAGAGATTATAACTTGAATTTGTCATAGCCAATTCCTGGCCCCCCCCCATATGTAAATTCTCTTTTTACTGTTTTTGGTGAAGTCTTTTAGTGAGCATTATTGTTTAATCTTTAGAAGATCTCAGTTATCTAACTTATCTTTTGGTATTTGTGCATTGCTAGTTATGGTTTGTATCTTACTTATGCTATGTGTTAGGACCTCCAGCACTGACCTTATTTTTTCTTTTATACTCTTTCTAGTTTTTTATTTCATGTTTTGGTCTTGAGCCTTTTTGAATCAGTTTTTGTGTATGGTGTGAGGTATGGGTCCTGTTTAATTTTGTTTACAGGTGGACATCCAGTTTTGTAAGCACTATTTATTAAAAAGTCTTTCTTTTCCTTATTTAAAGGATTTGGGGGTTTTGTCAAAGATCAAGTGACTGAGGCCTCTTCCCTTTTCACATAAAGTTTATGATTAGTTTTTCCATCACTTTAAAGAACGCTGTTGTTGTTTGGAAAGGAATTGCTTTGTATTGTAGATTGCTTTGGCTAGAATTGTCACAATGAGTCTTCCTATCCATGAGCATTGTATGTTTTCACATTTAAGTAGGTTTCTTGCAGTAGTGTTTGATAGTTCTCTTTGTAAAGATCTTTTACATTTCCAGTTAGATTTATTCCTAAGTATTTTATTTTTTAGGGTATTGCTTTTCCTATTTCCTTTTCATAATTCTCTTTACTGGTGTATAGGTATCCAACTGATTCTGTTATATGTTTATCTTGTTTCTGGCTACTTAGCTAATCTTTCTATTAGTTCCAGTAATTTTCTTGTGGAGTCTTTTGAGTTCTTTATGTACTGTATCATATCATCCACAAATACTGACAGTTTTAATTCTTCCATGCCAATCTGGACAAACTTTATTTCTTTTTCTTTCTTCCTGCTCTATTTAGGACTTACAACACAGTGTTAAATAGAAGTGGTGATAAAGGACATCCTTGTCTTGTTCCCGTTCTCACTGGGAATGTTTTCATCTTCTCTCTGTTAAGAATGAAGTTTGCTGTTGACTCTGTATAGATGTTCTTTATTCTGTTGAGAAATTCCCTTCTAGACCTACTTCATTGTGAGTTTTGTTTTCTTTTTTTTAAAATCAGGAATGTGAGTAGGACTTTATTGAATACCTTTTTCTGTATTGACTGAGATGATCATGTGGTTCTCTTATTTATGGTAGATTTTGTTGATTGATTTTCTGGTGCTGAACCATTCTTGTGTTCCTGGTATAAATCTAACTTGGTTGGGGTGTATATTTTTTTATATGATGCTGAATTCCATTGGCTAGAATTTTATTGAGAATTTTTGCATCTATTTTCGTCAGCAATATTGGTCTATAATTTCTTCTTTGTAGTATCTGTGCATGGTTTTGGCATCAGGGTTATGCTGGCTTCATAGAGTGAATTTGAGAATATTAGCTTTTTTCTATGTTCTGGAGTAGTTTAAGTAGCACTGGTAGAAGCTTGTCTATATGTTTGCTAAAATTCTCCAGTGAAGTCATCTGAGCCAGAGCTTTTTCTTTCTTTCTTTCTTGGCTGGGTTTTATTTATTGATTTTTAATAGCCTTTTCCATTTCTTCTTCTTCTTATGGGTCTGTTTAAGCTTTTATTCTCAGTTTGGGTTAGTTTAGGTAGGTAGTTTCTAGAAATTTCTCCATTTTTCTCTAGATTTTCAAGTTTATTGGAATATAACTTTTCATAGTACTCCATTATTTTTATTTATTTATTCATTTAAATTTCAGTTGAAGGTCATTTCTTATTTGGGTTATTTTTGTCCTCTCTTATTTTGCTTTTTCAACATGGCCAGTGGTTTATCGATTTTGTTGATCCTTTGAAAGAACCAACTTCTGGTTTTGTTAATTCTTCCTATTATTTTTCTATTTCATTTATTTCTGCTTTGATCATTGTTATTTCCTTTCTTCTGGTGGCTATGAGTTTCTTTTGCTCTTCTCTTTCTGTTTATTGGAGTTGTATAGCTAATGTTTTGATTTTGTTCTGTTCTTTGATATGTGCATCAGTTGCTGTAAATTGACAAGCACTGCCTTTGCTATGTCCCAAAGGTTTTGGTATGATGTTTTTTCCCTCTTATTTGGTTGTAGGAATTTTTTGATTCCGTGTTTGATTTCTTCTATTGGTGAGTGGCTTTTAAGGAAGACATTATTCAGTTTCTATATATTCTTTTTTTTTCTTGTTCTTCTTGTTAATTTCTGCTTTAATGATTTTGTGATCAGAGAAGATACTTTGTATTATCTAAGTGTTTTGGATTTTGTTGAGGGTTGCCTTGTTGCCTAACACGTGTTCCAATACGGAGAATGTTCCATGTGCTTTGGAAAAGAATGTGTACTTTGTGGCCGTTGCGTGGAGTGTTCTACAAGGTCTGACAATTAAGTTCGCAAACTCATCCTAGAAAAAGAGCTACAAATCTTGTTGGTGAACATCACTATAGCCACCTTTGAAGTACCCGTCTTGGGAAGCCATGCATGGATGCCAGCACCTAGTTCACCCTTCAAGGAAATTTTGGAGCTTTTTTTCTGGAATGGCCATTAGAGTTGTCATCGTATTACCTTTGATGTCCTGAATGTCACCAAAACATCTTCCATTCAATGTTTCTTTCATCTTCCAGTAAAGTAAAGAGTCATTGGAGCCCAGATAGGTGAGTAGGTAATTATTTGTTTTAGCCAGTTATTTGTTTACTGGCTAAAAACTCCCTCACAGACAATTACACAACTAAGTTTGCGAATTTGCCACTCTGTGCCACTGTGTGCAATGGCCACTCCAGGAAGAGTTCTAAAATTGTTTCGAAGGGTGGACTAGGCACTGGTGACAGTGCATAGCTTCCTACGGGGAGTGCTTTGAAGGTGACTGTAGTGATATTCAGCAATGAGGTATGTAGCACTTACATCAACTAAGTTCGCTGACTGAATTGTTGAACCTTCCTTGTATGCATGTCCAGAAGGGTAATGTGATTGATTATAGCCTTTAGATCTTTATCTTTGTTGAGTTTCTTTCTGGATGTTCTATCCCTCCCTGAGAGTGGTATTTTGAAGTCTCCTGTATTATTTGAAACTGTCAATTTTTTTTTCAGTGCTGTTAGAGTTTGTTTTATGTTTTGGAAGTCTGTCATTAGGCGCATAGATATTTATTATCTTTTGGCTGATTGTCACTTTAATTGTTATAGAATGTCCTTCCTTCTCTTTTATGGTGGCTTTTGCTTTAAAGTCTATTTTATCTGAGATGGGTATTGCTGTTCCTGTTCTTATTTGGTTGCTGTTTACTTAATATATTTTTCTCCATCCTTTGAATTTTAGTATATTTACATTTTGTTTCTAAGGAGTGTCTCTTGTAGAAAGCAATGTGGGTGTGTCCTTTTTTTTAAAAAATACATTCTGTCACTCTGTCTCCATGTACGTATTTAAGCAATTTGTGTTCAGTGTGGTTACTGACAGTTGTGAGCTTATTGCTGTCATTTTGTGGTGCTTTTTTAGTGCTGATGTTTTCTTCTTGCTTTGATGTGCTGAATTCTTTTTATTTGTGATTTTCTTTTTATTTCTTTAATTTTTGTAGATTTTGCATTTACTGAGAACTTTGGGCTTTGTCTTCGTTATTTTGATGAGTAGATTTGTTAACTGTCTTTGTAGTTACTTAAAAATTTACCCTTATTTTCCTAAATTTAAACTAGTCTTTCGTTACTTATATTGCATTGACTTCCTCTCCATTTAAAAGTTTTGTACCTATACTATTTATTCTCTCTTTTATTATTCTGGCATTGTTGTCATTTACAAATGTTGTGTTCCCCTGTTGTAAATCTTTTAGTTTTGTTTTATCCTTGAGCGTTCATTACCTAGGTTGGTCTCTAGCTGATGCTGTCCTGTATCTGAGATTCAGATCATCTGATGTTGGTTCTCAAACCAAAGAACTACCATTAATAATTCTTGTAAGTTTGGTCTGGTCTTCACATATTCCCTTGTTTTCTGTTTATCTGGAAATGTCCCAATTTTACCACCAGATTTGAGCAAGAGTTTTGTAGGATATGCTATTCTTGGTTGGCAATTGTATTCTTTAAAGATTTTATATGTGTCATCTCATTGTCTTCTTGCTTGCATGATTTCTGTGCAATAATCAGGGCTTAGTCTTATTGTTTCTACATTGTATCTGACTTTTCATTTTTTTAGAGCTGCTGTCAGGTTTATTTCTTTGTGTTTGTTTTTAGTGAGTATGATTATGATAGGTATTGGTGATTTTCCTTTGGAATCTGTCCTATATGCAGTTTGTGATGCTTCTTGGATGGTCAGCTTTTCATTTTTCTTTATATTAGGGAAGTTTTATGTCAGGAAATCTTCAGTGATACTCTCTGTGTTTTCCATTTTCTTCTTCTCTTCTGGAATGCCAATGACATGTACATTTTTTCTTCTGATCATATCCACATTGTTCTCAGAGTTTCTTCACTTTTCTCCATTCTTTTCTCTGGTTTTTCCTCAAAGTGTTATTTATGGATTTATCATTAATTTTGCTGACCTGTCTTCCATTGTCTCATATTTGCTTCTAAAACTTTCTATTGCACTGTCTATTTTGACATCATTTTGTGTATCTTTCGAATTTTCTAATTGCTGTTTTTTATGATTTTTAGTTGTTTGTTTATTTTGACATTTTGCTCCTACATTTCCCTGAGCTTTTGCATTGCTTTGTGTTTTTCCTGATTTTGCCTGTATTTTCCATGATTTTGTCTATTTCTGTCTTAGCTTTGTCTGCATTTTCTTGCATCTCTTTGGGAGGAACCCTGAATATTAGAATTTTGAATTCTTTGTCGGGTGATTCCTGTGATTTTTCTGCTACTCAAAAGTCATCTGTTGTGTTATTTTGGGCACTTTCTGGAGCCATCCTGACCTGTTTTTTAGAAATATATTTTCTACTGTCTAAAGGACATTCAGGAATTATTTTCTTAGTTTATTAATTGTAGGTTTGTTTTGGTCTGCTTTTTTGATTTATTTGGTTATGTCTGGGCAGGTACTCTTAGCATGCTTCATTGCTTGTTTGTGGGCATGATACTTCTCACCTCTTTGTCCAGGTGGGTAAGGCTGGTCACTCAGCTGTGGTCAAGCAGGGCTTGTCCAGTGGTGGGTGGTGGTGGGAATGAGTTGTTTGTGTCATGTCTTGAGGCTGAAGGAGTGAGGCTGGGTGGCAGCTCAGGGTGGGGTCTGGTGATCTGCACCAGTGTTGCTCAGGGGCATAGCTTATGGTATGTGGTAGAGATAGGCAGAAGGGAAGGGAGATGATGTGATGTGTGGAGTTAAATGGGTGAGAGAAAGAAGGGAAAGAGACAGAAGTGAAAATAAAAAGTGTTGAAGCATTTGGGAAGTGGGGATGGGCAGATGCCATGTGGCTGTGTTTTGGTGGCTCTCTGATCGAGTAGTATAACTTGGTACTACAAGAGGCATAGGCCGTGTGTGGGGCTGGGTGGGCAGGAGAAAGGAAATCAAACAATGAAAAGAGAGAAGAAACAACAACAAAACTCATGAAAAACCAAAAAACTAAAACAACAATAAATAAATAAATATGGTACTGTGGGAGACAGCCATTGAGGGTGGGGCAGAATTTGGGATGGTGGTAAGCAGTTATCTGTCTCACAGGGAGACACAGCATGGTTCATCAAGGAGGAGTAGAGGCAGTGTGGGGCCTGGATGGGAGGGAGAAGGACAAAGGAGAAGGGGAACGATAAAAAAATAAATAATGAAAGGCATGCTGTTTACAAAGCTGGCCTGTGGTGATAGTGCAGACTTGGGGAGGCCACATGCCAAAGGCTTCCAAACTGAGTGGTGCAGCATAGCCCATTATGAAGGGAGAGGAGGGTAGCACATGGAACTATGCGGGTGGGAGAAAAGAAAAGAAGGAAGGGAGATACAAGAAACAACAACAAAAGAGAAAAAAGCAAAACCAAAAATGGCTCTGAGAGAGCCTGCTGGTATGGGTGGCACAGACTCAAGGAGGCTTGGGGAGGTGGCTCTCCAGCTTGCTGATGGACATAGCCTGTCTGGTAGGGGAAAGGATGGCACACAGGTCTAGACTGGCAGGGGAAAGGAAAGAAAAGAATGCTATCTTAGTCATCTAGTACTGCTGGAACAGAAATACCACAAGTGAAAGTCTTTGACAAAGACAAATTTATTTCTTTACAGTAAAATAGAATAAAACTTCAAATTCAGGACATCAGCTCTAAGGCATAGCTTTGTCTCTCTGTTGGTCTGGAGGAAGGTCTTTGTCCTCAGTCTTTCCCTGGTCTAGGAGGTTCTCAGGCACAGAGATCCCAGTTGCAAAGGACAGGCTGTGCTCCCAGTATTACTTTCTTGGTAACATGAGGTCCTCAACTCTGTGATCACTTTTTTTCCTTGTATCTCTTGAGAGATAAAAGGTGATAAAGGCTACATCCTAGGGAAACTCCCTTTACATTGCATCAGGGATGTGACCTTAGTAAGGATATTGCAATGCTACCCTAATGCTGTTTAACATAAAATTGTAGCCACAGAATGGAGGACAACCATACAATGTTAGAAGTCATGGCCTAGCCAAATTGATACATTTTTTAAGAGACGTAGTTCAGTCCATGACAAAGGGGAAGAGAAAGAAGAACCAAAAGAAAAAGGTCAAAATAAAACAAAAGGGAGCTGAAGGAGCTGGCCTGTGGGGGTCTTGTAGACCCAGGCAGCTGTGAGTTGGTGTCTCTCCGGCCAGGTGACTGTGGCCCATTGGAAAGCAGCAGAGGCTGTGTAGACAGAAGAAGGATGGGGGATAAGAAAGCAGGTATCTCAGGTTACCGGGTGCTCTGTCTCCTGCTGGGAGTTCTATCAGGTTGTCTTCCTGTCTGCCAGTCTTGGTGGTTGAGGTCCAAGATGGAAAATCCATGAAAGCTAGTAATGAGCCTCTACTTCGTAGCTCTCCTCTTTCTCTGTTCTCTGTCAGTTTCTTATTCAATTTAGTGTGTCAAGTTACTCACCTCTTTATTTGATGCTTATGGTCCCAGGATTGATGTTTGTATTTGTTTTACTTAAGTTTCAAGTCTTTGCTGTAGAGGGATGGCATGGTGCTTCTGTCTGTAGTGCTATGTTGGCTTCTAGTTTGTAAATTTTTATATGCAAACTCTTTTCACATAGAAATAGTTTCTTTGACTCTCTTATTATCTTCTTTCCTTACTTCAGTATTGTAGAAGCTTTATTTTATGCAGTCATTAGCATCTGGGTCTTTTTATGTGCTGTATTTGTAATATGATTAAGTCTTTTCCAACTAAAAAAATTGTCTCAGCTGACATCCCCACCCACTCCTCACCCCTATGCTAATACCTCCCTACACTGCCCTCCCACACCCCCTGACACACAGTCACACACTCCTGTTCATGTATACACATTTTCTCACACACATATACACACACACACTGTCATACATGTACATGTACACACACACACACTCAGACACTCACACAAAAGGGGGCTCCACAGTGTCCATTTTCACCTCTTATGGACACCTCAGCCTAGAAGCTTCTTCCCCCACACCCCCTTGGCATTTTATAACAGAACTCTTGTTGCCATGCTCAAGGTATTCTTTCCCATCATCCCTTACTGGATTTCTGTAGCATTTACCTGTGATGCCTACTCCTTTTCTACTGGATCACTCTTGTTGCCTTTCTGGCCCTCTAGCCTGTAGACTAGACTGTGTGTGTGTCTCCATGGCTCCATGGCTGTCTTTCCTTCCTGGTTCCCTTTGTGAGTGAGCACACCTACTTCAAGGTCTTCAGATTCTGACAGTAGATACTGCCACATGAGCACTCTGAACCATGTGTTCCAGCTTTAAGGATCCTTTTCGGCTGAGTTGATCTATGACCCTCTGTTTAGCAGAGCCTTTTGGCCCAAAGCCCTGCCATTTCCCAGGGCAGCCACATCCTACAACTAGTTGACTTGAAGTTTAAAGGCTCAGATTTCCACCCCAGTTCAGGTCAGTTCTCAAGGTGCCATCTCTACCCTAAAGCTCTTTAAAGATTGGCTGAAAACTTTGCTGTGATTGTATTACAGTTCAGCTTCTCCATCTGCCTAATCCTGCTTCATTTATATATAACCCATAGGTGTTTGCTCTCAGCCGTTGTCCAACAAACTTTAGAGACATCAAACCCCATCTCAGTTTTCGTCCCACAAGCATGATCTTTGACCTCTGTGTGCTGAAGACCTCTATATCTTTGTTTTCTGCCTGAATTTCTTTCTTGAAATCTAGATCCCACACTCTATTGTTTACTGGATATCATTATTTGGATGTTACACAGGCTCTTCAAACACAACATATCCAAAACCACAATAATGAACTTCCTCTTCAGTCATTCTTCTTTCTATGTATTTCCCATCTTAGTCAAGGGAGAAAACCATTCCCTTGGTAGTTGTCATGGATTGAATTATGTCTCCCCAAAAATACGTATAGCCATGTGGCTGGGCCATGATTCCCAATATTTTATGATTGTCCTCCATTTTGTGATTGTCCTATGCTGTATGTTAAAGGATTAGGGTTGGACTGTAAATCCCTTCACAGGATTACCTCTGTGCTCCACTGTAAGGGGAGTTTCCCAGAGTATGGCTTGCACCACCCTTTATCATTTCATTCTACCAGTGATAAAAGGCAAGGGAAACAAGCAGAGAGTTGGGAACCTTACACGATCAAGAAAGCAGCACCGGCAGCAATGGAAGTTTTAATACACAATGAGGACAGACTCCAAAATCTGTCAAAGAAACCTCAATCAACAGAAGAGAAAATAGATAAATGGGAACCATTAAGAATCAAACACTTTTGCTCATCCAAAGACTTTATTAATAGAATTAAAGGAACACCCACAGAATGGGAAAAAATATTTGGCAACTCTATGTCAGACCAACGCCTGATCTCCATAATCTATAAGATACTACAAAATATCAATAAGAAGAAGATAAACCATCCAATTAAGCGATGGGAAAGGAGATGGACAGACACTTCACCAAAGAGGAGATCCAGGCAGCCAAAAAACACATGCGGACATGTTCATGATCTTTAGTTATTAAAGAAATTCAAATCAAGACAACAATGAGATACCATCTCACCCCAACAAGACTTGCCATGATCTAGAAAACACAAAACAACAAATGCTGGAGAGGCTGTGGAGAAAGTGGAACCCTCCTACACTCTTGGCGGGGTTGCAAAATGGTCCAGCCTCTTTGGAAGGCAATCTGGCGCTTCCTTAAAAAAATGGATATTGATATACCATTTGACTCAGTAATTCCACTACTTGGAATATATCCTACAGATTCAAGGCCTTTCACACCAACGGACACATGCACCAGAATGTTTATCGCAGCACAGTCCACGATAGCAAAAAGATGGAATCAACTCAGATGCCCAACAATAGAAGAATGGATAGGTAAACTGTGGTACATATACTGAATGGAGCACTTCACAATGATAAAGAATAATGATGATTCCAGGAAACATCTCCTAACCTGGTTTCAACTGGAAGACATTATGTTGAGTGAAAGTAGTCAGCGACAAAAGGACAAATACTGTATGAGACCTCTACGATAAGATCTCAAAAACAGACTTGTGTATAGAAGAAAAGACTCTTTGACAGCTGCAAGGGAGGGGAGGGAGGGAGAGCAAGGGAGGGAGGGTTTAGTTTAGATAGTTACTAGAAATCTAGTTGGGAGAAAGCAGTGACAGCACACATTAGGAACAAGAACAACATTAAGTGGACTTCAGCATAACTTGAGTACTCCTTCCATCTTAACTCAATACTGCAAGGATAGAGTAGTTGGGGCAGGGGGTTGGGGACCATGCTGTTAGGCGAATTCCAGGCCAACTGGCACAACTAGCGTTTTGCTAAGAGAGCTCTCTGCACCCCACATTGGTGTGTGGTGTCTGGGATCTTAAAAGCTGCCAAGCTGCCATCCGAGGACACAGCAAATGGTCCCAACTCAGCAGGAACGGATGCTCACCGAGGGCCAAAATGGCATGAGGTAAAGACAATCGAGAAGACAGAGAGACCCACTAGAGTGGGTGCCTACATCGACTTCGGATCAGAAGAACTGGATGGTGCCTGGCCACCACCAGTGATGGCCATGACGGAGCTCCAAGAGAGGAGCCTCACTGGCAACACAAGAATAAAAAGAGGTGCATCATGAGATCTCCACTAAAAGACCTCAGTTGATGGTCCAGCGGTTTTGGGGTTCCTCTGAGAGCATGGCCCCCTGCACTGATGCTGCCCTTTCCCATAAATTATAACAAAGGCCCACTCTTTGGACAGGAATGGATTGGACTTGGCAATGCAGAGTAACCATATATTGGAAGCACTTTATGGTTCTATACATCTATAGGATATCATCTTGCTGACCTCTGGCTGGAGGAAGGGGAGTGGACGGAGAGGAGGGGAAAGGAGGCTGTTGGGAGGATGAGACATGTATGGAACAGAGAGGAATAGTGTGCTGTCACCGGACAGGGAGAGCAGTGGAAGCTGCATATAGGGGGGGTATGTAAATTTGTACGTGAATGTACATTTTCACTCAGTTATGTTAAATAAAAATAAAAATTAAAAAGAAAAAAAGAAAGCAGCGCCAGAAGAGAGTGTCCTTCAGACTTTCCTGTGCCAAGAATCTCCCTGAACAAAGACTGATGCAATACAAGGACTTTCTTCCAGAGCTGACAAGGGGAAAAGCCTTCTCCTGGAGCAAACATCCTGAATTTGGACTTGTAACCTACCAGACTGGGTAAGAATAAACTTTCCTCTGTTAAAGTCCTCCACTTTGTGGTGTTCCTATTAGAACAGCACTAGCTGACTAAAACAGTAGTTCAAGCCAGATACCTCGGAGTCACTCTGGTGGCTCTCTTTTTCTCACTGTTCACAGTTTATTGCCAAGTCTTGCTGATTCTACAAAGTGGGAGTAAACCTTTCCCATATCTCTCCATTCTCTTTGCTGTTACCTTATCTTCGGTCTCCACCATCAATTATACTAGTTTTCTCCCTTGTCTCTACACTGTCTGTTGAGTAATTCCCTTAAACTGCTCATATGATCCTAGAATTCCTCTTAAAACCTTCTGTGGGGTTTCCAGGCCTGTTTGTGAAGTCCAAAGCTGTTAGCAAGGCATAGAAGAGATTTTTTATTTGGCCCTTGCTAATCTCTATAACCTCCCTCCTGTCTGGCCATTGTAGTTCACCTCCCCCAGTACTAAACACATAAGTCTTCTAGAAGTAATCTTTAAAAGTCATTTGTTAGGAAAGCTTTTTTTCTACAGGTTTCCTTCCTTCCTTTAGAGTTAATTTTTTCCCATGTTAAATAAAAAAGCCTTAATTTATTGCTTTCTTAAGTACAGAAATGTTACAGTTTATGGTAAACCTATTCTTTTAAATTGTTTTACTGTGGTAAATGTATGTATATACACAAAACAGAACATTTGCCAAGTCAACATTTTTTATATGTACAGTGCAGTGATACTAGTTACATTTACCATGTTGTGCAGTCATTACCAAGACCCATTTCCAAACTATTACACACCTCTAACAGAAAACTCAATGCCCCCACTAGGCTAAGACTCCCCTCTCTGATGTTCTCCTACCACTTTAGGAGGGATTCCTTTTGGAATTTGCCTATTTGATGTAAGAGAAGTCATACAATATTTGTCTATTGTGTGACTTATTTCACCCAACATAATGTTTTTAAGATTCATTAATGTCATGCATCAAGACTTCAATTCTCTTTATGGCTACAAGTAATATTGCATTTTATACATGTACCATCTGGTTGCTTCCATCTTTTGGCTATTGTGAACAGTGCTGCAATGAACTATTTTTTTTAATAACTCTTCCCCACTAGACTTGCACTCCCTGAAAGAAGTAACTAACATACTCAGTAAGTACTTGTGGAATGAATGCAAAAATGTATAAATATAGAAACGTATGAAAAGTGAAAAATGAACAGAATTTCCAAGTGAACAAGCATGCTAGAAACATCTCAGGAGTTAAGTGAGTGAGCCTTGGTCTTGTGTGGGATTTAGGTAGCTGGAAAGAAATAAAATTACAAATGTGAATGTGAAAAGCTAGTGATTCAGGAACCAGGAAAAACCTACTTTTCCTTCATCATGTTGACAGTTTTAATTTGAATGGGAGGATTGGAATGAGAAGCAGTGAGAGTAAAACAAGACAAGCACTGGAGATGGACATTAAACAAATTTGTGGAAGGACTGTGTCAAGCTGAGATGCTAAATGAGTCACTATTTATAATTATTACATCTATTTATAGTCTATGCTTCAAGACAATTCCACAGTGTAGTAGAAAAATGCTTTCACTCTAAATGCCAAGGGGTAAATATTCTGAAGATGACGTAGTAGAGGAGGAGTGCAGAAGAAAACTTTTGATTCTAGCAGCTTTGTCTTAGGCAGGAAGTTTTAACCTAACTGATAACAGGAGTATGCTATCCAAGAAGCAGGAGAACTTACTGCTCAGAGCAGGAAGAGAGTGAGAGAGAATGCAGATTCCAAAGGGGATTTTGAGTGTAATTCTCAACACACTGTTCCCAGAGCCCTGTACACAGTCTTCTGGTTTATCATAGATTTAGCATTACCTATGCCAGCCTTAATAAGAGCCATCACTTTTGGGATCATCTTCCTGGGGAAATTAGTTAAAAACACATCTCCTGGATTCTGAACCTTCTCCTGAGGCTGTGGTGCGCACAGAGCCAGGACAGTGGATTAATATGATAAAATGTAACTTACAAATTCTTTTGCCTCTGGAAGTTTGTTTTGTTTGGTGTTTGGCCAGTGCTAAAGTTTCAGAAACAAAAACATGTTACTTTCTTCAGTAAACAGATAATATGCTCTTATTATCTTTCAGATTTGTTATTTTGATGGTTACCAATACTACTTACCCAGCAGTACTTTGACTATTCTTTCATTTTCTCTCCTTAAATGAAGTGTAGAGATGTTCAGATTTGCCTTGGTATAAAGTTCTGATGTGACTGGCAATCTGAGGGATCTTCTACCTTTTATTCCTGGGTAATAGAGATGTATATGTATATGCATTCAACTTTTCTTTCTTTCTTTCTTTCTCTCTCTCTCCGTCTCCCTCTCTCTCTTTCTTTCTCTCTTTCTTATTGTGTATTTATTGCTTAAAAGTTCTTGGCTGGTGAAAGTGGTTAAGCCCACAGCTATGAAAAGGTTGGTAATTTGAATCTGTTCAAAGGCACCGCTGAAGAAAGGTTTGGAGATCTACTTCTGAAAGGTCACAGCCATTGAAAACCCTATGGATCACAGTTGTACTCATGGTGACCCCGTGTGTTGAAATTGATTCAGTGGAAACTGGTTTGGATTTTTATTTTTTGCTATTGCTTGAATTATTTTTTCCAAAATAAACTTTAGTTTTTGAACAGTTTTGTGTTTATAGAAAAAAATGCAAAATAATATATAGATCTTCTATATAACTTATATCAGGTTTCCTCTGCTATTACTAGCTTGTATTAGTGGGGGACATTTGTTATTGTCAATAAAGTAATATCGATACATTATTATTAACTGAAGCCCAATCTTTATACAGATTTCCTTACTTTTTAGCTTATGGCACTTTTCTGTTACAGGATTCCATCCACGCAGGGCACTCCATCACATTTAGTTGTCTTGCCTTAAGCTCCTCTTGGCTGTGATGGTTTTTCAGACTTTCCTTGTTTTTGATGTCCTTAACAATTTTGAAGGGATACTGTACAGGTCACTATGAATCAGAATTGACCTAATGGCAGTGGATCTGGTTTTGGTTTGGTCAAGTGTTTTGTAGAATGCTCCTCATTTGTTTTTTTTTTTCTGGTGCTTTTATCATGATTACACTAGGGTTATGGGCTTATTGGAGAAAACTACAAAGGCAAAATGCCATTTTTATCACATCATATCAAGGGTACAAACTTATGATTTGTCACTGCTAATGTTGATCTTGATCACCTGACTGAGGTAATGTTTGTCTCATTTCTCCACTGTAAAGCTATGTCTTCCCCTTTTCCATACTGCACTGTTTGAAGAAAATTACTATGTACAGCTCACACTTAAGGAGTAGGAAGTTATGCTTCATCTCCTTGAGGACAGAGCATCTACATAAGTTATTTAGAATTCTTCTGCATGGGAGATTTGCTCTGTCTCCACTATTTATTCAGCCATTTATTTGTATCACTGTGGACTTACTGACATTTATTTTATACTTTCAAATACTATGAAGCACTTTCTTATTTTGTTGCTCACGTTTTCCAACTTTGGCCACTAGGAGCTTTTTCAGTTTACTCTTGTGCCCGTTTGATATGTTTTCATCAATGACAGTTTTCTTTTTATGTTAGCACTTTCTACTTTCTGGCACCACGTGATACTCCAAATGTGTCTTGTGTTTTCTTGCTTTAGTCTTTGAATCAGCTATTTTTCCAGGAGTGTATTATGTGGAGAAAGGTATTAGAAATCACAATGTGAGCACCAGATGTGCTTGTTGTTACCAGAGTGTTCTTGTTTCCAGGCCCTTTCAGCTGACAAAGCAAGGAGATACATGTATACTAACCTATGCACATACATATATATACACATTTCTATGTGTAACCACCCATATCATCACTCTGATGTCTCCAACTTTAATCCCTTACCACATTGATCATTATTGTCTCTCTGTTTTTCTGTGAACTCCCACTCCAAAGGTGAGAAACCTGGCTCCCATCATTTATCATCCATTTATTTAATTATTCAATGCCAGTTTACACATATAGTGATATCAATATCGTTAACTTGTACTCCCTTGGGAAACAACATTATTAATTAGAGTCCAGTGCTTATGTATAGTTTCACTTGCTTTTAATCTTACAGACTCCACTCATTTCCAAAGTTAATTCGGTCAGCAACCCCTTCCTTCTGCATTCGCTGAGGTTGTTTCACACATTCGTATGTATACTGTTACATGTTTTGCCACATTTCACATTTCACCCTGGAATTCTCTTGGCCTTTTAAATGATTTTTTAAAAATTTGCATATGTTAAGTTTCACCATTTGTTATATAAATTTCTATGAGTTTTGAGAAATGCATGATACCATGTATCCACAATTACAATATTGTATAGAATAGTTTCAAAACCCTAAAAATATCTCTTGTACTTCACTTATTCAACCCTCTCCCCTCCCTGAAGCTCTAGTAACCATTATCTTGGCAGTAAATATAAATTTTGCCTTTTTCAGGCTGTTATGTAATTGGGATCATAGAGTAGGTAGCCTTCTCATGCTGACTTCTTTCACTTAACAATACACATTTAGGATTCATCCATGTCCTTTTGTGGCTTGATAGCTCATTTCTTTTCATTGCTGAGTAATATCTCACTGTATGAATGTACCAATTTGTTTATCCACTCACTTATTCAAGGATATATTCATTGCTTTCAGTATTGTTGATTATAAGTAAACTACTGTAAACATTTAGTTTCAATTTTTTATTGTAAACATAATTTTTCAAACAAGTTGACTACGTACCTAAAAGCATGAATAATTGATTGTTTTATAAGCCTAGGTTTACTTTGTGAGCAACTTCCATATGGTCTTCCAATAGTGCTGCACTATTGGCACTCTCATCAGCGATGAATAAGCATTCCTATTGCTCTATGTTCCTGCCACCAATTTTGTGTTAGCAATATTTCAGATTTTAGCCACTTTGATAGGTGTGCAGTGGCATTTCACTGTTGTGGATCTTTTACTTTCTATTTTTCCTTGAGTAAACAGCTAAAATACTTCACAGAGTGCTTTGAAAGCTGACATATAGCTGCATTTTTTGTTAGAATTTTTGAAGAAATGTTTTAAGAGTGTTCTAAAATATAAATCTAGTATATTAGGTAACTACATATGGCTTGTTCAGTCTTGACAGTATAAATTTGTTTAGTTGGTGCATAGCCTCTTCTGATTTCAAAATTGTAAAGAACAAGTAATTTAAGATGCAAAGTGGTTACTTTACCATTTATTGAACTTTCTGTGGGAATTGATAGAAAAATAATATGCAAGTTTTTGTCTTCCAAGTTTATAATAAACCCAACCAGATGCTGTTGAGTCGATTGTGATTACAGTGACCCTATAGAACCGAGTAGAACTGCCCCACAGAGCTTCCAAGGAGTGCCTGGCGGATTTGAACTATAGACCTTTTGGTTAGCAGACACAGCACTTAACCACTATGCCACCAGGGTTCCCTTGTTACAGGAGTATTTATTGCTTTTACTGAAAGTTGAAAGAACCTGGAAATCATGATCCTCGATAATGTTGATAGAGAAGACATAATTTTGATAAAAATTTGAGGCAAAACTTTTTATTTAACTATGTTTTATCTTTTAAGACACTCAATAAGCATGAAAGGGCTTTGTTTTATGTTTCAATTCTATTTTGTATTTTTTAAATGGGGCCATGTTAAATTCAACAAAAACATTCTGTCGTTCACTGGGGCATTTTGAAGTGGTACTGGATTCCTTCCTTCCCTCTCTGCCCTTCAGCCCACTGCCTGAATTTCTGTGGTGAGGCTAGGTTAATCTTTGGCTCTGACTAGAAAAAGCAGTGGGAACTCATCTATCTTTTATTGTACAAATAAGTCATTTGCTAGTCCTCCCTGGGATTTGGGCTGGGTAAGAATGATTTATATTAGTAGGTAATTTTGTTCACATTTCCCCATTGTTTGAGAAGGCTGAAGTTGAATTATGATGCCACCTTTAACATCAGTAGGCTTATTTAACCCTACATTTGGTTTACTTAAGTGAATACTTTCTGGTAGTTGGCTATTCTGATTTTCCGGAATCTTTGAACTTTGCCCCCTCTTTATTCTTGATAAACCAGGGGTCTGCCCTCACCATTCCATTTCAGCTCTTTTGGGACTTGCAAATTACAAGTCTGATTGGTTTAGAAATTGCATTCATGTACATGTTGAAAAACTCCACCCAGTGATAACTGATGTGATCATGCAATGGGCTTCTTGAAATAGCCAGTGACAGGATAAAGGAAAGATAAATCAGTGGGATTTGTGTCTTCTTGTCATGAAATCTAGTTTTTGACCCCGAGGACTAGGAAACCTGACAGTTACCTACTGCTCTGCACTTGTTCTTAGTTGCCTGTGTTGGCTGCCAGCCCCTCATTCTGTTCCACTGGAGTGCACAGCTTGCTTTAGCCTGGCCGGTTACCACAGTAACACTGAGCTTCCAGGTATTGATGTGGTTTGTGTGGAGAACTGGAAATATTCCCAATGCTTTCTTAGTGTTCCAGAACCACCTTGAGATCTGACTCATTTAGGGCTGCAATGCGGTAAGGCAACAATCTGTCAGGTACCAGAAGTTAGGTGATTGTTTCTGTTGTAAGTCACAGCTTTAAATTTGGAAGAAAATATAATCTCAGAACAGTGCAACTTTGAATCTTCAGGGGGGGAAAAAGTGGGCTATTTTCTACTGCCCTTGTCTACAATAATAACTTTGTATTACTATTGAAAGAGCACATGATCATTGTAGAAAATTAGAATGTAGAGCAAAAATTAAAACATAACACATTCTCATCACCCAGAACTCACTATTGTTTAAACATTTCTGTGTATCCTTCTGAATATTTTTCTAGCTGTGTGTGTGTGCATTATTATTACTGTCAAAAGGGTACGTTGTACAAACTCGTGGCTTTTTTTTCCCAACCATTTCCACTCCAATAATTTTTCTGCTTGTGTGACCTTCAAGCCAAATTCAGATATCTGTCAAATGTCTTCAATGCTGTCTTTTGCAAATAAGCATTCAATCTGATATCATGCAATGCATTGAGTTTTATAAACTGTTTAAAGGAAAGATTTCCAATTATATCAGCATTTGTCTAGGAGACTTGAAAACTAAATGATGTGGTTGGGTAAAACTAATTTTAACCAACTGATCTGGCAAGGCACTATGAACTTTGAGGACTTTAGACCCTAACTACACCGAACTAAAGAATTGTTCTTGACAGATGACCAATGACCTGTCCTTTGTAGACCTTGGACTCTGCCCTATCCAGAGTACTAGTTTTCATTTCTTAGTTAATATGGCTCCTATGCATACACCTCCACCACCCTAACATCCTGATTTGCCCCTGAGTGAACACTCAGTGAATGTCTTCATTTATATGTATTTCGTTGCTTAGCCAGGATATAGTAACTTGTCTTTGTATTTTCTTTTTCTGTTATCTCTAGTAGCCTTTTTTTCCCCAAATTCTTTACTTACACTAAGCAAAGCATTAACTAGTGACCTCTTGATGACTATATGTAAGTTATCATGAATGTTGAGTTGATCACTCCAAAGGTACGTTTAGTTGGGCCGTTTGGAGTCTTGACTTGGAGAACGTTCTTCAGTTTGTCTGCTTGGCTTCCCCGTGCTGGGGACTTACCAGGGGCTGGCCTCCCCGTGCTGGGGACTTACCAGGGGCTGGCCTCCCAACCGTGAGGCTTACCTGGTGCTGATTTCCCCCTGGGATGCATGTTTTTAGTGGTCCACTTTGTAACTTTTTCAATTTGGGGTTTATAAATCTCTTACCCTCCTTATTCCATCAAATTTGGATGGAGTTACAGTAAGAGCAGCTCTTCTAAAGTGTATGTGTCTCCTGAGTCTGCAGGTTAGCCAGAGTTTCTTAGATACATAGCTGGACTTCTGACCCATCCGTAAGAGTGAATCTAATTCATGGGGTTTCTTGGGCTGGATCATATGTAGTATATCATTTTCTGAATTTGTCAAAGCTAGAAGTCCCAAATTTGGGCTGACAGTCACCTTGTTCTAGTTTGACAAATAAGTATATCTCATTGTTTTTAAGCTTTGATGTAAAAAGCAGACATATTTCTAAATTTTGAAGTACAACAGTGGAAATACTATAAGTCACAGCAAAATTAGATCTTACGTATTTCTGCTCCAATTTGTATACCCTTGGGTAAAGTACTCACCTGCTTTGAGGCTGAGTTTCTTCACTGCAAAGTGGAGATCACACCCACCACACAGAATTATTCTGAGGATTGAAAGGTAGAGCTGCTTGAAAGCATTTATCTGTAGATCCTGAATAAATGTTTAGGGATTACAAATGATTTATTATTTTAATTTGCATTTTCTGTTATCATTTTAGAGGAGTATTAATATAAATAATACTAAGAAATACTTGGCATGGCTCCAGATATGTGGAGTAAATTAAAAATTGCTCTAGAAACTGTTCTCCACTGGGGCTTTAAAAGACTTTGGTGTGAGCCTGCCTTGAAATGACTGCAACCAAGTTTCCTTTAAGAAGAATAAAAGTGCCAAAGAGAGCCATCTATTGAGGTCACTTTTCATTACACCAGGAAAATTGTGTATTCAAAATAGCAAGACTATTGTATAAAGCATGTTCATAGGAGACAATAGTAATAATAAAGTTGACAGTGATGACTAACATTTTTAAAATAAACTTTTTAAGAACAGTTTTAGAGTTATAGAAACTAAATTTTTTTTAAGTGCACTTACTGTAATATCAGGCAGTGTTCCAAGGGCTTTTTGTGTATTAAGTGTGAAGTTTACAACAACCCCAACTGTATTATAATCACCGGGGTTGGTACTTCATAACATATGTCTAGAAACTTTGTGTTATTTGGGACAGAATGGAGGCAATTTGTAATATTCAAATATTCATATATTTACAGTATCATACAGTATCATAGGGCTAACTCATGGGAAATTTTAATTTCTTAAATATTTGGCTGTGGCTATGAACATTTTCTTTCTTTTTCTGAACAACATTTGCAATGAATTAAAACCTTCAGAATGCTTGGAAAAAATGCGTGAAGTACTTTTATGCCAAAAATGACTCTGATGAACTTTAAGTTAACCTGAGACTGTTAACCTTAAACAGGGATGAGGAATGCTCCATCACCTCAAATACGGAACGGGTCTCAGGAACATCAGAAAATGACTATGAAGAAATCAGAGTTGAGCATAGCTGGGCAAAATAAAAATTTTGACAAAAAGGGCCTTAAATGGTTATGAAAAAAGATACCACAGGCTCCCTAGACATCAAATAATCATTTGTTTTTTTAAAAAAATTGTAGTGAAACTATACATAAGAAAGCATAGGCTATCTCAACAATTTCTGCATGCACAACTCAGTGACACTGATCGCCTTCTTCAGTTCTCGCTCCCTGTTTCCACATCATTCCACTACCATTAACATAAACCTGGGGAAAAACTCCCCCTTTTCCTCTCCTTCCCACCTCTGGTAACCACCAATAATCTTTGGTTTGTATATATCTGTTTATTTCACGTATGTGAGATCAAACCTTGTTCGTCTTTTTGCAACTGACTTATTTTGCTCGGTATAAGGTTTTCAAGGCTCAGCTATGAAGGATGTACATCAGGACTTCATTTCTCTCTTTGGCTGAGTTGTATTCCACTTAATGCATGCCTCATGTTTTGTTTATCCAAGGATGTCAGATGACTCTTACGAGTCAGTTGACCTAAATGAAATCACCATGCTGGCTAAATAGTATGGAATTATCCCTGGATTCAGCAGTTGAAGAGAAAGATTTCTGAGATGGGGTGTTTCATTATTGTTTGCTCATCCAAATGTTTGCTTGACACTTTTTTGAGGCTTTTTTTTCTAGGGTGCATATTTATACTCTTCTGAGATTGAGATCTTTGTTTTGTACTATTTGAAACTGTTTGACAAAATAGTTTTTTCCATCCCAACAATATTTTTTGAAGGAACATAGGAAGAAATGTGTGTGTTACTTAAAGTGGGGTTTGACATTTTGTGGCATGTACTAGAACTTTGTTTCTATTTATGGCTGTCATAATAGTTCATTGCTTATCCATTGACCCGTTGATGGGTATTTTAGTTGTTTTTGCCTTTCGGTTATGTGTACAGGTTTCTGTTTGTATTCCTTCCTTCTCTTCTTTTGGGTATGTAGTTGGAATTTGGATTTCCAGGTCATATATTCTACTTTTTGAGGAACCACCAAATGTTTGTCACAGTCGCTGTATCATTTTATATTCCCTCCAGCATGGATGAGGTTTCCACTTGCCCTGCAACCTCTCCAGCATCTGTTGTTTTCTGCAGTTTTTTGTTTTTGCTTTTTTGGGTCATTTTGATTCTAGTGGGGGTAGAGTAACACCTCACTGTGGTTTTGATTTACATCTTCCTAATGACAATGCTGATGGATGTCTTCTCATTTGCTCATTGGCCATTTGAATATCCTCTTTTGTAAACAGTATTTTTTTTTATCTATACCCAGATAGGTGAATGTTCAACTTCTGAAGACAATATCAAACTGTTTTCCAATGTAGTTACTCCAAATTATGCCCCCTCCAGCCACTTAAAAGAGATCTTGTAAATTCACCTTTTCTCCAAAGCTTGTTATTGTCTCATCCTTTTTATTTTTGCCAAATAAATGGATGTATGATAACACTCCGGCCTTAATTTGCATTTTCCTTATCTCTGTGACACTGAACAGCTCTTTGATACGCTTTTTAGCCAAAAGTGTTTCCTTTTCTGTGAAATATCTATTTATGTCTTTGGCCCACTTAATTATTGGGCTACATCTATTTCTCATTGATACTTAGTAATTATTGATATACTGTTGATATTAATTCTTGCTGGTTATGTGTCTTGAGATTATTCCTAGGCTGGGTTCTCTAGAGAAACAAAACCAGCAAAGTACCTCTCTCTCCACCTTTATGTATATCTATCAAGGAAACAGTTCATGTGATTGTAGAGGCTGGTACATCCCAAGTCTGTAGATCAGGATAGGCGTCTCTTCCAATTCACATCGCCTCAGAGGCGGCCGAACTCAACATTGGCAAGTCAGAGAACAGGACTCTTGCTCACAGGCTATGAAAATGGTGACTCCTAAGATGAGCAGGGAAGTCTCAAGAACCAGAGATCAGGTGACAAGAGGCAGCTGCAAGATCTCCAACAGATCAAAAACATCAGCAACATGGGCAAGAAGGAAGTATACTGGTAGCAGATGGAGAGATGAAAGCTAAGGAGGCAGTGAGCTTCCACAAGCTCTGTCCTGACGGTACTACTCAGCAGACGTTATTATGGGGGTGAGCATATACCTGGTTTTCAACAAGGAGGTGATTACAACATTATAAAACTGCCAAAGCTCTGAGAATCATGAGCTACACAGGTTGACACACTATCTTAACCATCATAGTCCACCCTCCTTGTCAACTTGGCATCTGTATACATCTCCCCAAACCATACATAATCTCTGAACAAAGACAATTACAAGGTCATACTTAAAAAAAAAAGTCATACCTAATATGATACAACTAACACACACACAACTAAAAATGCACTGGCTCTGATTATATCTTAAATATTTTTTAAATAAAGAAAATGAAAATACTTGATGTAAACATACAAAGCAGATATACTTACAACAATCATGGGCCTTGTTTCTGCAATTGGTCACACACGGCTATAATTGGTATTTAGGACTATCTACTTCTACTGCCGGAAACCCTGGTGGCGTAGTGGGTTAAGTCTTATGTCTGCTAAGGGAAAGGTTAGCAATTCAAATCTGCCAGGTGCTCTTTGGAAACTCTATGGGGCAGTTCTACTCTGACCTCTAGGGTCGCTATGAGTCCAACCTGGCTTGACAGCAGTGGGTTGGGTATTTTTTTTTTTGCTTCTATCACTTATTCGGTACTCCTTTTGCCCTCAGCAAGCACCTTAGCTGCTCATGGTTTTTCAGGTGCAGAAGTGACTCAAACCTTCATTCTGGAAGGATCTGGGCTGTTAATAGTCACATCAGAATTGAGTTGCTGTAGTTTTCCATTGACTTTGATCATAGGGCACGGTACTACTAAGAAACACAACAAGACATCTCTTGCATTCCAGACATGTTCTTCTTGACCTCCATTATGTAGTATCTAATTCCCTCTTGGTAATCAAGATCAATCACACCAAACAGTATGGTAACTTTCTTCTTTGCCTGTTGATCCAGGGGCATAACAAACCCAAAGTGGCTAGATGGCATTCTTAGCTTCCAGTTCAGTGAAATCGGTGATGTGTCTGCAGATGGGAGCAGCATTCCTTCCTTTAGAAATAAAACCTCTAGAACTGCAGATCACAAAGGTTGTGGGGATAGTAAGCCAAAATCTTGCAAGTGGGTCTTTAGGGGTAACAGCGAGTGGTGCTACTTTTCATTTCCACCTTTGATTTCCTGTACCTGTGAATCCTGGCTAGGGGAGACACAGCACCATATATTGCATGCTAGTTTAGAACTTATACAGCCTCCTGGAGAACACTGCTCCAAACTTGCAAGGTATTGCCACCTAGTTGGCACCACAATTTTGTCTTTAGGGGGCCATTCCATTGTTCTATCAAGCTAACTACTTCAGGATGATGAAGACCATTGTCAGATCACTGAATTCCATGAGCCTGGGCCCACTGCCATAATTCATTTCAGGTCAGAGGCAATGGCGTGTGGGATACCATGATGGTGGATAACACATTATGTTAAGTCCACAGATGGTAATTTTGGCAGAGCCACTGCATGCAGGGAAGGTAAATCTATATTCAGAGTAACTATCTATTCCATTAAGGACAAAGTGCTGTGCTTCCCACAGTGGAAGGTGGTCCAACACAATCAGCTCATCACCAGCATGCTAGCTGGTCACCTTGAGGGATGGTGCCATATTGAAGACTCAGTGATGGTCTCTGCTGCTGGCAGATTGAGCACTCAGCAGTGGCTGCAGCCAAGCTAGCCTTGATGAGTGAAAATCCATGTTGCTAGGCCCGTGTATAACCTCCATCTGTGCCATCATGGCCACTTGGTCGTAAGCCCATTGAGCAATGACTGGAGTAGCTGGAGAAAGGGGATGACTGGTTTCCACAGAATGCTTCTTTCTATCAACTTGATTGTTAAAATCCTTCTGTAGCATTTAGTCACTGCCCCACCAGAATTTCCAGCTAAATACCTGGTTCCAGGAAGTGTATTAATTGACACAAGCAGTGAAACTACATATAGAACAGCAACTGCAATTGGAGTCACCACTTGTTCAAGTTTTGCTGTTGTTCCCCAAGATCAATCTGTTTTTTGGCACAGGTCAAAATAGGGGAGTTGAATGGAGATGTGATGAGAATCACCACTGCTCTGTACTTCAAGTCCTTGATGGTGGCAATATTCCCTTCAACTCCACCACAAATGTGGTATTGCTTTTGGGTCACTATTTTCCTAGGTTGGAGCAGTTCTAATGGCTTTCACTACCATGATAGCCCTTACTCCATTCGTCAGGGATCCAGTGTGGGATGTCCCACCAGTTGCTGAGTATATTTGTTCCAATTATGCATCTGGCATCAGGGAAATTACTACAGGATGGATTCAGAGACCCACTGAACCTATTGTGAGGCAAACATGAGCCAAGACTTTATTAATAACCTGATATTCATATGTCCCACTCTGAATGGTGGGCCACAATGCCATGGTGGGTCTTCTGGAACTAGTGTCAGTTCAGAGTCCGTGTCTAGTAATCTCTGAAATGTTTGATTATGTCCTTTTTTCTAGTGTACAGTCACTCTTGTGACTACAGGCTACAGGAGTTTGGGGGAAGGCTGAGAGAAGGATTAACAGTGTAAATTTTGGAGATCCTTCCTCAAGGGGACCTGACCTTCCCTGCATTCAAGGGGTCATTGGTCTCTAAACTGGCTCAAATTTGGAAATTGATTGAGGGCCGATAACTCTATTCTGGTGATTCAAGTTACACCTCTGTGCACTTGACCTAGAATTCTTCCACTTGTACAGATCAAGTAAAAATATTTCATAGATTTCTGATGTGTTTTGCTCTTTGGGACAACATGATTAAGTAATCAATGCCGCAAGTCCATTGGAGTCAGATTATTCTGATTACTGCTTTGAACCTGTGGTCCAGTAAAGTAATCACACTCACTTTGTGTTTGTCAGTTGAATGTTGTCACTTGGCCCATACCACCATGCTCTCATTGCGATTGGGTGCCTTAATTCAGTTACGGTAGTTCCCACTGTCCAATCTGACTTAATTAAAGTAGTAGTCACAGCAGTCTTCAATGATATTGGGGCTGTCTTCTCAAATTTGTTCCTTGTTGTGGCAAAATGTGTGTTCTCTGGGTACTTCATGGGAGGGCCTGTGGGTCTAACTTGATAAATCCACTGTAACTTGCCAACTCTCGTAAGTCTTCATGAGTTGGATTCGACTTGACGGCACTTGGCTTTTTGGCTTGCATAGTTTATCCTATAGTATATCAGGGGTGGAGCTGGCATTTCGACTCAATTTAGTGTAGTCTACTCTTTAATTCATGGTTTGGTGAGCCAGTCAGACAAACTATTAGATCCCTTTCTAACCTGTCTAACTAAAACACTGGATAAAGAATCTGTGTTTAGTGGACCATTATCAATAAAATCAGACTGACCTAACTTTATGTTCCTTACACCACTATCCCACACCCTCAATAGCCATTGCCACGTGTATTCTCCATGTTTCTGTTTGTCTATATTAGAAAAAATGAAGCATCTCTTTTGGAGTGCAGTGTACTTCCTCCTGGGTTACAGTTTGTACTTCACTTGTTGGGGGTGGCTGGGACGTAAGTCTAGTTATAGGCTTAGAAGCAAAACTGGGTAACAGGATGAGTCCTGGGAACATTCAGCAATGTCTTTTAAGGTGTCTGTCTCGGGTACTGTCCTAGACTATGTCTCAGACAAAGACTGTTCAGGCACAGCTAGGTTAATCTCTTCAGATGGGAGTGTAAGGAATGATGATTTTGCTGGAGAGGGTGGTTTAGCAGACAAGGATGGAGTCATCTCTTCAGCTGGGATTAAAAGGGTTGCTTCTGTTGACAAGAATGATTCAACAAAATTTAGAGATTCAATGTCCCAGCTTCCTGATTATTTGCCGTATGTCCCCATCACAAATTTCAGCAACTCATTTCTTCCCCCGTCACTCTAATTTCAGACACCACTCAAAGCTGGAAATTTAGTTGGCTCTTCAATTCAGTCACTCTTAAATGATGAGACTCTGGGTTTGGTTTTCATTGGTGCTGGCTCTGTTGCTACAAGAAATGAGGCTTTCTTTCTGACTGTAAGTCGCTATTTTCAAGTCTTTTCTGCAGTGCTTGAACTTTAACTCTGAAGCAGCTCTGAGGTCATTTCTTTCACCACGTTGTCTAGCAAAAGTAGGACAACCAGTCAGCTTTCTTATATTTTTCATTCTGATGAAACTTTAGAAAAATATCAAATATGTAACCACCTTGAGCCTAGTCTTTCATAAATATTTGATCAACTGGTGGTGATATTTTGAGTATTTCTCTTGCCATCTCATGCCAGGTGTTAGCATTGCCCTCTTTACCACTGGAGACAGAGTCATCAGCACTTTAAGACTAGTCAGACTTGAGAACCATTTTAGACATCTCATTCTTATAATTTTGTTCATCATATGTCTTAGACTAGGTTCTCCAGAGGAGTAACATCAGTGAAATAGACACACACACACACGATGTCCAGCAATTAAGTGTGTGAACTCAAGCTAGAAAAAGCACTACGTACCTGATTGCTAAATACCACTAAAGGAATCTTTGAAGTACTCCCTTTGGGAAATTGTGCACTGATGCCAGCACCTAGTCCACCCTTCAAAAGCAATTTTGGAACTCTTTTTCTGCAATGGCATCAGAGCTGTCATCATTTTACCCTTGATGTCCTGAGTGTCATCAAACTGTCTTCCTTTTTATTATTTCCTCTATCTCTGGGTAAAGAAAAAAGTCACTAGGGGCCAGATCAGGTGAGTAGGTAGGATGTTCCAATACAATTATTTGTTTACTGGCTAAAAACTTCCTCACAGACAGTGCTGTGTGAGCTGGTGCATTGTTGTGATACAAGAGCCATGAGTAGTTGGTGAAAGTCAGGTAATTTTTGTCTAACTTCCTCATGCAGCCTTTCGGCACTTCCAAATAGTAAACTTGGTTAACTACTTGTTCAGTTGGTACAAATTCCTAATAAAAAATCCCAGTGATATCAAAGAAGGTTGGCATTATCATTTTGACTTTTTATTGGACTCACAGAACTTTTTTGGTCGTGGAGAATTGACTGACTTTCATTGTGCACTCTGATGCTTTGTTTCAGGGTCATGTCGGTACACACATTTTATCATCGGTGATAGCATGGCCTAAGACATCACCTTGCCTTTTGAAAAGATCTTAGCAAACTTTGACTCTCCTTTGCTTTTGTTCATCAGTGAGCTCCTTCTGGACTGTTTTTGCACATACCTTTCTCATGCCAAGATTTTTGGTTAAGACTTCCCAAACTGTTTTTCTATCAGTACTTACTTGGTCTGCTATGCTTCTCACAGTCAGCTGATGACTTCGATGCACAATTTGATGAACTTTTTCAGTGTTTTCATTGGTTCTGCTCATTACTTGCTGCCCTGACCTCTCTTCATCAGTGGTGCTTTCCCTCACCTCAGAAAAATGTTTAATCCGTTCGTACACTGCCATTTTCTTCATGGCATTATCTCCATAAACTTGGACTAATGTCCCTGATTTTACTTCTACTCTTGCTTACTTTAACAAGAAATTTAATGTTTGGTTTTTCTTCTCTAATTCAAGCTCTGACATTCTCATGACAGCGCACAAAAACACACAACAACAATAATGAACACCACTTAGCGAGACACCACCACAGGTCGACACAAACACAGCTTCTTTGATATCAAGGTTATGAAACCTTACTGAGTTGTTCGTATAGTGCTGCTAGCCTAAGCACATGGTGTCAAGTTCACGAACTTAATTGTCAGAGCTTTTTCTTGTACTACATGCCTCATTGCTGAATATCACTGTGGTCACCTTTGAAGAACTTCCCTTGGGATGCTCTGCACTGATGTCAGTCCCTAGGCCACCCTTCAAAGCAATTTTGGAACTTCTGGAATGGCCATTGCACACAAAATCATGGTGGCAACTTTATGAACTTAATTGTATAGTTGTTTGTGAGGGAGTTTTTAGCCAGTAAACAAATAACTGTATTGGAACACCTCCACAATCTGGTCTCCAATGGTTTTTTCTTTACCCAAAGATAAATGTTGAAAGGAAGACATTTTGATGACATTCAGGACATCAAGGATAATATGACAACTCTGATGGCCACTCTACGTTCCAGAAAAAGAGTTCCCGTACACACACACACACACACACACACACACACACACACACACACACACACTCTTACATATGTAAAACACCCAAACCCATTGCTCTTGAGTTGATTCTGTCTCACAGGATCCTATTGGACAGAGTGGAATTGCTCATAGGGTTTTCAAGGAGTGGTTAGTGGATTTGAACTATCAACCTTTTAGATAGCCATTAAATGTCTAACTGCTGTGTCATTAGAGCTCCATAAAGATATAGAGGAATATTTAATTCTAAGAAACAGCTAACATAGTGTTCGAGGCTGTCAAATCCCCAGATCTGTGGGTGAATTGGCAGGCTGGAGGCTTCTCGTTACTGACATAGTTTCAGGCACTGATGAATCCCAGATTGGCGGTTCAAACAGCAGGCTTCTAGTTCATGCCACATGATGATAAGTCTGGTGAAGGATTCAGAGCAAAATGTGCCTTGCTGGATCATCCATTTCTGTATTGGAGGGGCCATACTTCCAATGAAACACTCTTTTTAACTTTTTGGCTGCTGAAAGCAGATTTTATCATGGAGGTGATTATACTATATGAGAGCAATCGGTCTAATGTCTGCCAAACCATTGAAAATCATAGGCTATTTAAGATGAGACATAACATTAACCATCAGAATCCATATTGTTGCCTGCAGCTTATCCTTGCTCATTCTTATTGCTTTATTATCCTAATAAGTGAGGATGAAGAGACTTCAAATCAGTTACTTTGATTCTGTCACCAGGAAAGGCGGCTCCATGAGGAGTAGAGGGTCAGCAAAAATGAGCGAAACTCTCAGCAAGATGAACTGACACAACATTCATCTCAAACATACAAATGATCGTGAAGGGGAACAGAACCAAACAATGTTTTGGTGTTTTATACACAAGGTGACCATGAGTTGGAGCCAACATGATGGTAACTAGCAACAACACAGTATTCCATTGCATAAGCATAAAGAGTTTATTTATCTCTTCTACCTTTACTTACATTTGTTTCCAACTTTGTGTATTACGAATGGTGCTTCTACAAATATCCTTAAACATTTTTTGATTCTTCTATGTGTGCACTTCTGTTGAGTAAAATACTTGAGTGTGATTGCTGTCTCAAAGGCTTTTTTCTATGTTCATATTTTGTGTATTACTGTTTCTCAAAATCTGGTCCACAAATCCTGGGCATCCCTGAAACACTTTCAGATGTCTATGAGGACTATTTTTGTAATAATAAGTATTCTTTTAAAATGATTTCCATAATAGTGCAAAGACATTGTGCCTTTTTCACTGCATTGACATTTGCACAGATGTTGGAAAATCATGTCGGTTAAACTACTAGTTGCTTGGCGTGGCTCAAGGCAGTGTCACCACACTGTACTAGTGGTCATTGTATTCTTCACTGCTGTGCACTTGTAGGGAAGAAAAAGCCAGTGTCACCAAAGACGTTTGTGATGAAGCAGTAAAAATTAAATTTATTAGGTCTCAATCCTTGAGCATACATCTTTTTAACATTTTGAGTCATGAAATGAGAAATATACAAAAACTGTATACCATAGTATGGTGGTTCTCTTGAGGAAAAGTTTGTCAGAATTTGGAGAACTTGTGTCCACCACTGTGAGTCTGGTCAACTTTCCAATAATTGAAAACCTTTCAATGACATTGGTGTTGATAGTAGAAAAGGTGACTTTTTGTGATAACATGTGATAGAATATGTCTATATTTGGAAGACTGATAGAAGTTAGTGAAGCTAATTTTTCTCTTTTGAACAACACATAGTATTACAAAATCACTTTGGTTAAAACAATCCATTCAATGTGCAGACTAGACAAGTGATTTTAATGTAACAGTACAAAAATTTCATTGATATAATTTCCAATTCCACATTTTGACTAATCTTTAAGAAACTACCATTTGTCAAGTTTTGATGTAGTATTACAGAAGATAGCCTGGTTACCTGAAAAGGATTTAAAATATTCCTCACTTTTTCAGTGACATATTTGTGTGAGGCTGGGCTTTCTTTACTTACTTCAGTCAAAATAATATGTTGCAGAAACTGTTGAGATGGTGTCTGCTTTGTTATGTACATTTTCATCCCAATTTCAAAATAAAAGCGACTGAGGGGCCAGAGTCTCTGGGGACATCTAGGTGAATTGGCATAACACAGTTTATAAAGAAAATGTTCTATATGCCACCTTGGGGAGTAGCATCTGGGGTCTTAAAAGCTTGCTAGCAGCCATCTAAGATACATCTATTGGTCTTATCCCACTTCGAGGAAAGAACAACAAAGAAAATCAGAGATATAAGTAAAATATTAGCCCAGAGGACTAAAGGGCCAGATAAACCAGTGACTCCACCAGTCTGAGACCAGAAGAACTAGATGGTGCCTAGCTGCCACCAATGACCACCCTGCCAGGGACCACAGTAGAGAGTCTTGGAGAGGAGAAAAGCATAGAACAGAATTCAAATTCACGTAAAAAAAATGAGACATAATGGTCTAATGAGACTGAAAGAACCCTGAAAGTAACGGCTCCCCCAGGCACAGCGAACAGAGGGAAATAAAAAAGCCGAAGACAACTCCAACAACACGTTGCTGTATGGACAGATGCTTCATGTTATCCCTGTGATTCTTATCCCTTGGTATTCACACCATGGTGTGATCCTGTTCCTTAAGTGTGGATGGAACCTGAGATTTGCTTCAAAACCGCAGAATATGTCAAAGGTGAAAGGATATACACAGTTATGTGTATGCGAGTCTATGATTATATTACACGAGATTTACAGCCTTGATGGAATCTGTGTTCCTTATTGACTACGAGGAAGCTACTGTTCACACTGGGGAACATCATATTACTAGAAATTGCAGGAGGCCTCTAGGAGCCTAGAGTGGCCTGTGGTCAATAGCCAGCAAGGAGCTGAAGCTCTCAGTCTAATAGCCCCAAAAGGAACTAAACACAGCCAACAACCATGTAAGCTTAAAAGCAAATCCTTAGTAAATATTCTTAAAAATTTATGAGTTTCAATTTCTAGTACGGTAAACATTGATGGGTAAAACCCACAGAAGAAGTAATCTTTTGAGTAGACAGTAACTATTAAAAGTTTAAAACATATAAGAGCTGCTATGATAGACAATGCCAAGTTGTTTTCTAAAAACTTGTAACACTCCCACCCTAGCCTGCGAGTATTTCAAGTGTTTTGCATCTTTGACAAAATTCAGTGTTGTCTTTTCAGTTCAAACTAGTGTCAGTTTAATTTGCATTTGCCTAATTACTTACAAGGTTGGGTACTTTTTTCATCCGCTTATTGGCCATCTGTTTGGAAAGTGCCCATAAGTATCTTGCCCATTTTTCTATTGAGTTATATTTATTTTTCTAATTGCTTTGGCATTCATCATATTCTTGATACAGGCTCTTGTCTGTGTATGCTCCAAGTTTCTTCTACTTTCTTGCTTACATTTTCTTTCAGCATCGGTGTCTTTGGATAAGCAGAGATTTTTATTTTTAATGTAGCTCAATATATGAAACAGTTCTTTATGGTTTGTGTTTTTTTGTGAATTAAAAAAAAAAGTCCCTTACCACAAGGTCATGAAGTTATTCTCCTATATTATTTTCTAGAAATTTTATAGCATTTCCTTTTGCATTTTGATATGGAGTTTAGTTTTGTTCATGGTATGAGATGGGATCAAGTATAGTTCTTTCCCCTATAAATATTCAGTTGTCCTGGCACAATATAGCAGAAAGACTGCTGTTTCGTCCTTCTCTGGTCTGCCCTCTTTGTCATGTCCCATACATCTGGGTATGTGTGGGTCTTTTATTTATTATGTATTTATTGTTGTCTTTTTTTTTATTATGAGCAAAAGCATACTTAGTAAAACGACAATTTAATGGCCTCTGAATGTACAGTTTGGTGAACTGAATACAGTCTTTATGTTGTGCTGTTGTTGATGATTTAGCCCACCACCACTAACATAACTCATGGTCCCCTAAACAGTAACTTCTTTTTTCCTCTCCTTCCCATCCCTGGTAACCAGTAGTAAGCTTTGGTTTCTATATATCTGGTGAGATTCTCTTTTTGACTGTCTACTCTGTTGGCCTGTTTTTCTATTTTTACGTCTGTATCACATAGCCTTAATATTTGATTTCATAATACACAAGACATTGTTTCCCTACTTTGAGATGTCTTGACTCTCCTTAGTCCTTTACATTTCCATTTTAGTTTTTCTAGTCACACATACACACCACTGGGATTTTGATAGACATTGCATTTAGGCTATAGATAATTTGGAGGGAGAACTGACATTTTCACAGTATTGAGTTTTTCCATCTACAAACATGATAGATTCCTCGATTTATTCATGTCTTTAACTTCCCTGAATAATGTTTTATGATCTTCTGTGTAGCCTTATTCATTTTATTAGATTTATACCTACTTGATGTGTTTTGTATTATTGTAAAGAAGTGTGACAAAAATATTTCCTAACATCAAAGACACAATGGAAATATGAGCCCAATAAACAGAAAGGGCCATATAATCCGAAGATCATGTCAGCACTAGACCAGAAGAACTAGATGTTGCCTGGCCTCCACCAATGATTACTCTGACCGGAAATACCACAAAGAGTCCCTGATGGAGCAGCATAAAAGTGGGTGTGCAGAACTTGAACTCTATTAAAAAAGGTCAGATTAGATTGTCCTAGAGACTGGAGGTCACCACAAGACAATGACCCCATATCCTCTGTTATCTCAGAGCTAAAACCTACCCAAACCCAACTCTTCAGACAAAGATTGGACTGGATTGTAAGTCATAAAATGATACTGGTGAAGAGTGACAGAGAAGAGAGGGAAAGGAGTTAGTTGAATGGACATGAGATACAGAGGGTGGAAAGGAGGCACGTGCTATCACAGTGTGGGGTTAGCAGCTAGGTTCACATAACAATGTGTGAGTTTTTGTATGACAAACTGAGTTGGACTGTAAACTTTCACTTAAAAGCACAGTAAAACATTAAAAAGATGAAAAAATTCTAACTCCTTCTTACTGATTTACAGGGGCATAATCAATCTTTTATATTTACCTCATATCCAGAAAATAAATGTACTAAGTTTTAAAAATATTTTTACTATGAAACTTGAAAAATGTACAAACATAGACAAAGTGGTATAGGAGAATCTATGAACCCATTATTTAGTTTCAACGAGCATCAAACCTTGGAATTCTATTTCATTTACAGCTTTATCAAACTTCCTCTTTTGCAAATATTGAATTGATATTTTGGAAAGCACATCCCTGATACCCTATTATTTCCTCTGTATCTATGTAGGCATTAAGTCAATTTATTACTTCTAACAGCATATATACAATCCATGTGGATTTTCTCATGCAGAATCATTATTTGTGAATAATGAAGTTTGTATTTCTTCCTTTCCAGTGTGTATACACTCACGTTATTCTTGCCTCACACAGGCCAAATCACGTTTACAGTGTTCGGTAGAAGTAGGGATAGCAGACATTCTTGGTCTCGTTTCAATTCCAAAGGGTGATCTTTCAACATTTCATTGTTACGTATGCTGATCAAGGTAGAATATTCATTAATACTTGCCTTAGTTATCTAGTGCTGCTGTAACAGAAACACCGCAAGTGGATGTCTTCAACAAGCAGAAATTCATTCTTTCACAGTGTAAAAGTCTGGAAGTCTGAATTCAGGATGCAAGTTCCAGGGGAAGGCTTTCTCTATTTGTTGGCTGTAGGGGAAGATCCTTCTAAGCAGTATTCCATTGAGTCTACAGATTTATCAGCACAGGGATTCCAAGTCCAAAGGACAAGCTCTTCTCCTGACTATTGTTTCTTAGCAATATGAAGTCCCTCTCTCCTCTGCTAAATTGTCTTGTATATCTCAAAAGAGATTGACTCAAGATACAGCCTAATCTTGTAGATTGATTCCTGCCTCAGAAATACAACTGCCTCTAATCCTGTTTCATTAACATAACAGAGAATCACAGAATGGTAGACAACCACACAACACTGGAAATCAAGGCCTAGCCCAGTGGACACACATTTCTGAGGGATGTAATACTCTTTGATAGGTAAAGAAAATTTTTTCTATTTTTAGTTCACTAAGGTTTATTTTTTAAAAAATCAAGAATAAGTTGAATTTTATCAAATGAGATTTTCTACATCTGAGGTGTTCATATAATTTTCTTTTATAATATTAATTAACCTAATTGATAAATGTTTTGAATATTAAATAAGCTTTGTGCTTTTAGAAGATGCTCAGCTAAAACACAACTTATTTTATCTGGAATTGTTGTCATTAGCTGCTATTAAGCAATAGGGTCACAGTGACCCTGTGAACAACAGAATGAAACCCTGCTCGGTCTTGCACCACATCCACAATCATTTTTCTGCTTGAGTCCGTTGCTGCAGCCATTGTATCAGTCCATCTTGTTGAGGCTCTTCCTCTTTTCACTGACCCTCAATGCTCTCAAGCATGATGTCCTTCTCCAAGGGCTGATCCTTTCTGACACGTCCAGCGTATGTAAGACACAGTCTTGCCATCTTTACTTTCAAGGTACACTCTGGTCGGACTTCTTCCAGAACAGATCTTTTTGGTAATCTGGTGGTCCATGGTACATTCAACATTCTTCTCCAACACTACAATTCAAAGACATCAGTCTTCTTCTGTCTTCTTGGTTCATTGCTCAGCTGTCACATGCATGTGATGCAATTGAAAACACTATGGCTTGGGTCAGACTTTAGTCTTCAAGGTGACATGTTTACTTTTAAATACTTGAAAGAGGTCCTTTGCAGTAGATTTTCCCAAAGCAATGTGTCTTTTGATTTCTTGACTGCTGCTTCCATGGGCATTGATTATGGACCCAAGTAAAATGAAATCCTTGACAATCTCAATCCTTTGTCCATTTATGATGATGTTGCTTACTGGTCCAGTTGTGAAGATTTTTATTTTTTTGATATTTAGGCTGTCTTCCTTGAACTTCATCAGTGTTTCAAATCTTCACTTCCAGCATTAAGGTGGTGTTGTCTCCATAACGCAGACTGTTAATGAGCCATCCTCCAATCCTAATACCTTGTTCTTCTTCATGTAATTCAGCTTCTCAGATTATTTACTCAGCATACAGATTGAAAAGGTACAGTGAAAGGATAGAACCCTAATATTTACCTTTCCTGACATTAAACTACGCATTGTCCCCTTGTTCTGTTTGCACGACTTCCTTTTGATCCATATACCCATTTCTTAAGAGCACAATTAGGTGTTCTGGAGTTGCCATTCTCCACAATGTTAACCATAATTTATTGTGATCCACGCAGTCAAATGCTTTGCATATTCAATGAAACACAACTAATCATCTTTCTGGTATTCTCTTCTGTCAGCCAAGATCCACCTGACATCAGCATGGTATCCCTGTTTCCACATCCTCTTCTGAATCTAGCTTGAATTTCTGGCAGTTCTCTCTCAATATACTGTTGCAGTCACTTTTGAATAATCTTGAGCAAAATTTTACTTAAATGTAATATCAATGATATTGTTTGGCAATTTCCTCATTTGGCTGGATCACCTTTCTTTGGGATGGACATAACTGTAGATCTCTTCCAGTCAGTTGGCCAGGTACCTGTCCTTCAAATTTCTTGGCACAGACGAGTGAGTATCCAGCGATGCATTTGTTTGTTGAAATATTTCAATTGTTATTCCATCAATTCCTGGAGCCTTGCTTTTTGCCAGTGCCTTCAGTGTAGCTTTGACTTCTTCCTTCAGTACCATTGGTTACCGATCGTATGCTACCTTTGTCATATGGCTGAACATCGACCAGTTCTGTCTGGTGTAATGATTCTGTGTGATCCTTCCACCTTCTTTTGATGTTCCCTGAGTATTTTAATAGTTTCCATGTAGAATCCTTGACTATTGCAACTCGGGGCTTGAATTTTTTCTTCAGGTCTTTAAGCTTGAGAAATGCAGAATGTGTTCTTCCCTTTTGGTTTTCCATTTCTAGCTCTTTGCACATGTCATTATTATACTTTATTTTGTCTTTTCTGAGATGCTCTTTGAAATCTTCTGTTTAGGTCTTTTATTTTGCAATTCCTTCCTTTCACTTTAGCTGCTTGATGTTTGAGAGCAAGTTTCAGAGTCTTTTCTGACATCCAATTTGGTCTTTTCTTTTTTTCCTGTCTTTTTGATGACCTTTTGCTCTCTTTGTGGATTATGTCTTTGATGTCTTTCCACAGTTCATGAGGTCTTTCATCATTGATGGTCAACACATCAAACCTGCTCTCGAGATGGTCTTTAAACTCAGTAGAGATATTGTCAAGGTCATACTTTGGCTCTTGTGGACTTTTTCTACTTTTCTTCAGTTTCAGTTTAAATTTGCATATAAACAATTGATGGTCTGTCACAGTCAGCACCTGTTCTTCTTTTGACTACTGATTTTGAGTTTTTCCATTGTCTTTTTCCACAGATGTAGCAAACTTGGTTCCTGTGTACTCTGTCTGGTGAGGTTCATGTACATGGTTGCCATTTGTGTTGGTTAAAAAAGGTATTTGCAATGAAGGTGTCCTTAGTCTTGCAAAAGTCTACCACGTAATCTCTGGCTTTACTTTGATCACCAAGGCCATATTTTCCAACTACTGATCCTTCTTCTTTGTTTCCATCTTTGGCATTCCAGTCACCAGTAATTATCAATGCATCTTGATTGCATGTTCACTAAATTTCAGACTGCAGATGCTGGTAAAAATCTTCAATGTCTTCATCTTTAGCCTTAGTGGTTGGTGCATAAATTGAATAATAGTCCTATTAACTGGCCTTTCTTATAGGTGTAAGGGTATTATTCTATCACTGACAGCATTGTACTTCAGGACAGATCTTGAAATGTTCTTTTTGATGATAAATGCAACATTGTTCCTCTTCAAGTTTTCATTCCAAGCATAGTAGACCATACATGATTGTTGGATTCAAAACGGCCAAAATTGGTCCATTTCAACTCACTAATGTCTAGGTTATCAGTGTTTGTATGTTCCATTTCATTTTTGATGATTTCCAATTTTCCTAGATTCGTACTTTGTATATTCCATGTCCTAATTATTAATAGATATTTGCAGCTGCTTCTCATTTTGAGTCATGCCATATCAGCAAACAGGGATCCTTAAGGCCTTACTCTTTCCATGTCTTTAAGGTCAACTCTACTTTGAGGAGGCAGATCTTCCCCAGTCATTTTCTGAGTGCCTTTCACTCTGGTGGGTCTCATTTTCTGGCACCATATCTGACAACATTTTGCTCCTATTCATAAGGTTTTCCGTGGGTAGTTCTTTTCAGAAGTAGGCTGCCAGGTCCTTCTTCCTAGTCTGTCTTAGTCTAGAAGCCCAGCTGAAAACTGTCTACCATGTGCATCCCTCCTGGTATCTAAATATCAGTGGCATTGTTTCCAGCAACAAGCAAGCCTTCACTGACAGACAAGTGGGAGCAGCTCCCTCTGCTTTCACACTCTTTATCTGGTGCTGTTACTCTCCTTACCTAATACCGTTAACCGCCTTACCTGATGCTGTTACCCTCCTTACCTGACACTGTTACTCTCCTTACCTGAAACATTTGTTATCCTCCTTACCTGATGCTGTTACCCTCTTGTGCACACTTATTGGGAATAAATGTGCTAAACTTTGGTTTAGAAAATTATGAGTATGGTCACTCTGTAACCTCCTTTTTGACAATGTCTCTGTCATATTTTGGGCCTCCTGAAAAGAGTTAGTGTAGTGGAAGAGTTTAACTCTAGAAGGCTTTTTCAAGATATGAAAAAAATGTAATTTAAAAATTTTCATTTCTTTTGGAAAAGTTTATTGTTGTTAGACACTATTGAGTGAATTTTTGACTCATAGTGATCCCATTTCACAGAGTAGAACTGCCCCATAGGGTTTTCTAGGCTGTAGTCATTACAGAAGGAGCCCCGGTAGTGCAATGGTTAAGTACTGGGCTGCTAACCAGAAAGTTGGTAGTTTGAACTCCATGGAAGAAAGATATGACAATCAACTTCCATAAAGATAACAGCCTTGGAAACCTGGGAGGGCCATTCTGCTCATCCTAGAGGGCTGCTCTGACTTGGAATTTACTTGATGGCAGCAGGTTAATCTTGTGGGAACAGACTGCCAAGACTTTCTCCTGTAAAGCTGCTGGGTGGGCTCGAACCGCCAACCTTTTCAGTAGTAGCTGAATGCTTGACCATTTCCACACGACAAAAATAAGTTTTCATTATTGTTCTTTGTCTTTTAAATCAAGTCATAAGAGTTTCTGTTTAATTGTTTGCCTGATTTATGAAATAAACCTCTTGGCAATACTCTGAAACCTTCGAAAAAATGAATCTATAAAGTTCCTAATGCAATTGTCCTAGATCTTGCCTTTAAGGTAAAGTCTAATGATGGCAACTGGTTGAATAAATTATTATTATTAGCTTATCTTCATTAAATAAGTTGAACACTCTGAGAACATATACATACTGGGAAAGATTTCAGCATAATTTAGTATAGCTTCTCCCTCAGCCTGAACTGAATACAGATGTATATTTAATATTTGTGCCATGTTACGCCACATGGAAAACACAGATGAAAAACAGGAAAAAGCTTTGCTTGTGGAGGGACTACAAGTTTGATAAAGAAGCATTATTCAAAATAGTAATAATATTGAATGTTACTGTTATATATGCTACTAGTTTGCATGAATGGTTTTTAGCATGTTCTCTAGGGAGTGTATGCTACAACAGCATCAATTCTGAATTCTTACTTTTCTAATGCAGCTAAGAAGTAGAACTATAGAGTTAGATACTGTTGGGATTGCACTCAGTTCTCTTGCTTAATTGTTGTGTCGCCTGTCTCCAGTGACTTACCTCTCTGTAGAATGGGCTTGATTTTACAGTGTCAATGCCAAATGATTACATGGTGGTGGTGGCAGTGGGGTCCATAAAGGCCCCTTGCAGTGCCCTGAACACTTGCCCCAGAAGTACTAACCCTGGACACCCACACATATCACTGCATAAAGACCCTGACCTTCAGGTTTCCTGGCCTGCAGTCTCCATGGTTTCCCTCTTAGAGCCAAAGAAGGGGACCTGTTCCTGTCCCCTGCAGGAGCCGGCCTGGGGGAGGAGAGACCAGACATTTGCAGTATCAGTGCTCCACAAGGGTTGTTATTTTTCCTGTCATGTTTGTTGGGGTCCAGCTCAAGTTTGTTTTTATTGCAGAAAGGCAGGAAGGCCAGCTTGGAACACACACGGCTCACATGTCATCGATGAGGACTTGGCCCAGTGCTGGGCATTGGCTCCCTGACAGTTAAAAGGCACAGGGTAGGCGAGACCCTGTGGCCAGCCCTGTGGAACAAGGAAAAGGAGGGAGAATGCCTGATCCTTATCTACTCAGGCCTCACCAGCCCTCTCCATTCTTTTCACTGTTCACTCCTCCCTCTAGGGACTTCTGGCTTCAGCTCACACACATTGCTGACTGGAGGCCCCCTCCCCCTGCTGTTCTGTAGCCACTTCCACTACTGGTCTACATCTTCCTCTGATAGAATGCATGAGGAAGGATCCCACCCTAAGGAGGGGAATAATTTGGTCCATAGAGATCCTTTCAGTGGCCTTGTGGAAGGTACAGGCAGTAAGACCGGGAAAGAGCATTTTCAGATTTGGTCCCGTGGGGCTATTTGAGACAGTTTGGTGTTTTTCCATGCAGACTTGAGTGGTGTGGGTAGTCACAGCATAAACATTGTCACACGTTTTAAATATTAGGGTGCACTACTGAGTCAAAAGCTCTAGAGTGCATCTGAGGATACTTGATGATAAACTGGTGGCCCAGTTTAGCACATAAAGTATCAAGCATTCTGATGGGGTTACAATTTCACGTTTGAGTTTCTGGTACTCTTGTCCCAGTGAACTCTGATATGATAAAATATGAAATTAAAAAATGTAAGCTAACATTTCTAAAGTGTGTTCTGATGTTCTTGGTAACTAAGGCTTCCTCAGTCATCTATTTCAAGGGGTTGATGTTGCTTTGAGCAAGAATATACCCCTGAAAGCATCGGTCATCTCACCTGTAAAGTAAGTAATAATGGGGCCACCTTCCAGTGCTTTGAAAGGACTCAGAGATAATGTGTTTTGCGTGTTCCTAACAAACAGTCATGTCTCCCCAAAATGAAGCTAATTTTGTGATTGTGACATGCTCATCATTTTTTGCTTAAAACTAATGATGAAGTAGTTAGAAAGGCAGCAGCCACATGTATCACCAGAGGCAAGACTAGCAGAAATACAAACCAGCTGAGCACAGCCTAGGTTGCAGAATCACGAGCACATAACTGGTTACTGTCTTAAGCTTCAAAGTTTTGGCATGTTTTGTTGTGCAGCAATAGACAACCAAAATGCCAGATAAACTAATGTTGAATCTCGGCTGAATTATTTTCAAATGTTTAGTGAATGGTCTGCAGTAGTTTTTTACCCCCTGGTTCGTATAACTTCAGTTTATGAGATCTGGTGATGGTATTATATTTGACAATGTTGTTAGTATCATGTTTTTACAGATTTACAACATAGTACTCTTCTTGACCAAACATCATATCCTTTTCCACTGATCACTCCTGATGATGTATCTAAGGCAAGTGAGTCAGAAAATGTTCTGCTGGGATCCAGAAGGTCTTTAGATTTGCCTTTCTTGTATATCTACTGTTCATTTATCAACCTGGTTAGGTTCCGTAGACCAGGTCATTATATAAAAATTGACCTGATATGAAAAAGGAGGATTACTGTATCAGATTACAAAACGGAGGATGAGTAGCACATCATTATGTAATTGGAAAAATGACATCATTCCATAATTGCTAAACCACTGAGAATTACGGCCCAACCAAACTGACACGTAACCTTAATCATCACAACTAGTAATATTCTCGCCTTGTACCTTGGTGTCCATTACTGGGAAAAATAATCAGAGGGTAGATTTTTTTTTCTGTTATCATAAATGCGAAATGTCAGCTAGTGCCATGAATTTCAAATATAAGGGGGAGTGGGTGCATTTTAATTCTCCATTTTTACCGGTCGTTGTGCAATGCAATACAAAATCATTTCAAAATGTTGGTCCTAATTTTTCTTAGTAAATGCCAACCATTTTGAGATTTTTTAAAATTCTTTTTTCCTCTATTTAAATTATTCAGGATATTTATTGTATCCTTAAAATATATCCAAGTAGAAGATGAAATTTTTTTGTATTTTGCTTTGAAGTTGAAATCAACATGAGCTATTAGTAAATCTTACATTTTAAATGTTTATGGAAATCACCGCATTAAAAAGAAAAACAAACTTTAAAAAGATCACAAAGACATGTTTTGAACTCCCAAGAAGCAAAATAAATATAATGTTACATAGAATAAAATTCTTGGTGATTTTAACCTTTAAAAAAGAATTATACTTTGTACCTCCTTTCCGTTGAGCTATCATTGGTTTTTGAGCTTGATGAAACACTCCATTCTTATATAATTTACCCCTTCTCAGCTCAGAGATGCTATTTGAATAAATTTAACTTGCATTTTACAAGAGGAACTTTCTTTCGTTACTATAGCTTCCACTAAGTTTATTAAACCACCTATTTAATTTCTTAACCTCGCTAACATCATAATTTTTAATCTCACTTCAAAGTAGTTTCTTTCTCCTCTGCAGAAAATTGATTGTGAAATAGAGAATATTAATATAGAGGTGACTACAAAAAACAAAGCAAAATGAAATAAAGTAAAAAAGAAAAACCCCATTTTTCATTGAGTTGATCCTGTCAGAACTGTACTCCTTTCTTGCCCAAGAGGTGGTTGGTGTGAGTTTACCAAGATGTGCCATGGAAAGGAGTCCTGTTAATCTGCTCCCCCCAAAATCAGACATTGAAAACTCTATCAAGCATAGTTTTATCCTGACTCACATGGGGTTGCCGTGAGTTGGAAATGACTCAACAGCATCTAGTTTGTTTTCTTGGGATGTCCAGTAATTTTTTATTGTATTGTGGGCATTAAGGATGATATGTTGAGGGGCATATAGATTATGTTATCCTGTTCTTTTAAAAGGTGTTGAGTTTTGTCCTAGCAGCTAAAGAACTAGTAGGCTTTATTGCTCCTACCAGGTGGATCTATTTCTATTTTGTCCTTAGTCCTAAGGTCTGGTTCTTAAACTAGTGTGTGCTCTTATAACTCATGGTCTTTCTAGATTCTACACTGAATAATCAGCAAAATTTTTCTACTTCGATTGGACTGGAAATCCAGTCCTGTTGACCTCTGGAACCTCTGTGAAGTTGTCAGCCTTGAAGCAATTGTTCTCATCTAAGTCTTAAAACTTTGCTTTGCGCTGGTACAGCCAGCCCTCAGCTCAAGAATGCCCTCTCCGTGACCCCAGACTTCTGCCACCATTCTGTCCCCACTACTTCTTCCCATAACTCCAGCTGCTTCACCTACCCCAACTACAACATCTGCTTGGACTCTGCCTCCTGTGCTGTAGTCTGGAAAGAGCCTCCAGCCTGAAAGCCAGGATACATAGGGGCTCATTTCAAGAATTTCCCTTTTTTCTAGGATTGCCACCCCAGAAAACCTGTTGTCCAGTGCTTGAAACCTCTTGCTTTATATGTTGAGTACATTTTTATAGTTGTTTGTGACAGAAGGCTAAGGCTGGTATAAGCTACTTTGTTGTGGTTTGAAGCTGAGTCTGAATGAATGATTTCCAAGTCATACCAACTGATGTTTCATGTGCAGCCACCACTTATTTGTCATTGGAGGTTTACGTGATTCCACAAGGCTGAACAGATTTTAGTGGAGCTTTCCCACTAAGATGGACTAGGGAGAAAAGCTTGAAAGTCTACTTCCGCAAACAGCCAACACAAACCCTATGGATTGCAACAGTCTGACACCCAATCAATCAGTCATGAGGACGGTCAAAATTCCACTGTGCGTGGGGTCACCGTAAGTGAGGAGCCCACTGAACTGCAGCTACCAACAATGTGGGAGGTAGAATTGGTTCCCTTACACACATACCCATTGTCCTTTATTCTCTTTATCTTCTCCTTTCTCTCTCCTCATCTCTACAAACTTTTAACAGAGATTATTTTTTTCTGAGGTTTGAGAAACAGCTGTCATCAGGGTCTGGATTCCAGCAAAGTCTTGAAGAACTGAATTTGTGTTTAAGTTTTTTTTTCATTATGATTGAATGAAAATGTACATTCCCACATAAATTTGCATGCCCATGCCTGGGAACGTAAAAGCAAGGCAAGCAAAGAAGACAGGCGCATGCTATAGGCTGTATAAGCACTTCTAAATACAAACTCTGCTGGTCAAACAATGAAGATGTCTCTAGAGATTAAATATTAGGTGGCTCTATCAGTCAGGAACCAGTCAAGAAACCAGGAACCGTGCCAGCTGTCTCAAAGAGAGGGATTTAACACAGGAAATTTCATTATACAGGTGTTGGAAGCCCGAGAGGGAAAACTGGTGAGGCTGAAGTAACCCAGATATTGGAAACACATTCTTAGAATGTGGGGTACAAGAAAGAAGAGATGATGTTGCCAGCACATTGGAACTCAGAGGAAGGGTCCCTCATGGCTGGTGCCTGTACCTTTGAGGCAGCTCCTGCAAGGCTAACGCTCAGATCGCTGAGCTTGTGCCGGTACCCCCGGGAGGCACGAGAAGCTGCTGCCAGCTCTCAAGAGAACTGAAGTTGTCATTTTTTTCTGCTGCTGGAAATCTGACCAGCTCTGGGAAGAGGCAGTCCTTTGCGCTTTCTCGGTAACTTCCAGTTTCTTGCCTTTGACTTCCATTGGTAATTAAACAAAAATCAGCTGGAGAGTGAGACTGGAGAATAGAGTCTCTACCAGCAGAGCAAAGAATCAGAGCAGAGTATCGAGGGAGGTGAGATAGTAGATTAGACAGACAGACAGAGCTGCTGTTGATATGACTCTGGCTCATGGTGACCTTACGTGCAAGAGAAAGAAATATTGCCTGGTCCTGCATCATTCTCATGATCACAAGTATATTCAAGTCCACTGTTGTGGCTGTTGTGCCAATCCATCTCACCAAGGATGTTCTTCACTCTCATTGCCTCTCTTTTTCACCAAATGTGTTCACTTCCATCAGTTGATCCCTCCTGATGATGTATCCAAAGCAAGTACATCAAATATTCTGTTGTGATCCATAGGTCTTCTTTGGCTAATTTTTGTAAGTGGATTACCAGGCCTTTCTTCCTAGTCTGTCTTTGTTGAAGTTCTGCTGAAATCTTTCCACTATAGGTCACCTTGCTGATATTTAAGATGCCAGCAGAATAGCTTTCAGCAAAACGGAAGCATCAGGAGACCACAGTACAACAAACTGACAGATCGTGGTGATAAAGGGGAGAGGCAATGGGTGACTAGCAAGCATCAAAAACAAAACAAGCCTTGCTTTATGGTTCTAGGCATTTACAGCAGGTGGTCCTACTGGTCTCTTTTGTAGATGGAAGTGGGGTGGGGGAGAGCAGATGCTTGTTATGAGTGAAAAGGAGGAGTGTGCTGTTACCAGATGGGGAGAACAGAGAGAGCTTCAGATAGTGGGCATGCAAAACCTGTTTGGATTGTGTACTTTCACTTAATTACACACACATACAAAAATCCATCACCATCAAGTCAATCTAAGTCATAGCAACCCTAGAGGACAGAGGAGAACTGCCCCATAGGGTTTCCAAGGAGTACCTGGTGGATTTGAACTGCCAACCTCTTGGTTAGCACTCAAACTCTTAATCACTGTGCCATCAGGGTTTCCAAAAGAACAGGTGTGGTTGCTAATGACTGTAATTCTTATTTAAGCTTGCTACTGCTTAGGGTATAATCATACTGTAGTAATGTTGATTTGTTATAGTTTCCCCATTTTAAAGGCTTTGCCTTTGGTGTATTGTATTAAGTTAGAGAATTAATACAAACACTCACATACCACATCATTACATGTGAAAACACGCAGTGATTTATGTCAGGTTCTAGATGTGCTGTGCAGAAGTGATCTTGATTTCTTCTTGTCATTTGCCATCAAGTCAATCCTGACTCATGGCCACCACGTGTGTTGCATAGCACTGCTAGGGTTTTCTCAGCTGTACTGTAGAAACATATCTTCAGGTCTTTTCTTCTGAGGTATCATAGGCTGTGTTTGAACTACTGACCTTTAGGTTAACAATCAAGTAACATTTCTGCTTTCTAGGAGATTTTGTAACAGTAAACTCAATTTAAACACTCACTAACAGGGTTAGTGTGTGCCATTATTATTATAGTTCTGTCAGTGAAATACTTGCCATGTGCCAAAGGAATCAGCGAGCAAGACTACAGAAACACCTGTCTTCTTAGTAATTCCATTCTAATCAGGGAAAGACTAGCAGAGCTGATGAAGTTCAGCATCATGTAGGAGAATAAAGCTGGGAAGTTGGTAAGTGGTACGTGTGTGTGTGTGTGTGTCTGTGTGTGTCTGTGTGTGTCTAGGGGCAAGGATGAAATTTTAAAGATAGTAGTTAAGGGTGAGTTCATTGGTGATAGTCCAACAGAGAAAGCAAGAAGCTGCCAGGTGGAAAACCATTTCAGGCAGAAGGAACAGTGAGTGCCAAGGCCTGATGCCCTTCCCTTCACAAGTGAGGAACCAACCAGTTGCCTTTCAAAGTATTCTGACTCAAGCTGACATCACGTGTGTCAGAGAACTGTGCTCCATGGTGTTTTCAGTGGGGATTTTTCAAAAGCAGATGGCCAGACCTTTCTTTTGAGGTACCTCTGAGTAGACTCAAAGTTCCAGCCCATTTGTACAACTGGCCTCCCTGTAAGGAACAACAACAACAACAAAAAACCAAGTTGCCCTAATCCAAGTCCAAGATTGCAGCTCACAGAAACAGTATAGGGCAGAATAGAACTGCCTCATGGGGTTTCCACTGAGTGGTTGGGGGATTAGAACTGCCATTCTTTTGTTTAGCAGCCAAGCTCTCTGCGCACTGGCGCTGCGTGTAGGGAACAGACTAGGGCAGAAGAGGCATCGGGGGCAGCCTGCAGATGGAAAAAGAGGTGGAGAGTGAGAGAGAGAAGCCATCTCCCCCTTGCTGGGAGGAAGGAGCTGCTTTTTACCCTAGACAGGGAAGAGTTGAGTAGGTAGGTGAGCCCACTAAGTTTGAGTGAGTGAACTTTGCAAGGCAAAGCCCACCATTGCTGGAGGTACACCTGGTCCTTTAAGGATAGCAGCCAGAGTCAGTGTTTAGGCTACGAAGGAGTGGACAGTTCCCAACTCAGAAGGAATGAGCATGGTGGGGAAAGGACTGAGGATGAGGCTGCAGTACGCCTCCCTATTGCCCCTTCCCTCTGCCCACTGTTTCCGTAGAGTTGATTCCAACTCATAGTAACTACAGGATAAAGTACAGCTGCCCTGCAGATCATCCAAGAAGCATCTGGTGGATTTGAGTTGCTGAACTTTTGATTAGCCTACCTAGCGCTTAACTACTTCACCACCAGGTTTCCCACAGCCCCCTAAGCACCTCCAATCCTGCACTCCTGGACTGTGTCTTCAGGTGAGAGACTGAATCTCAGTGCACCTTTGTTTCCATTGCTAAGAGGAGGATAGCAGTTCCCAGCTTGTGGCTGCTAAGATGAAGGAAGTATGCAGTACCTGTGCTGCTGACCCTCGCTCCTCGTTCTCCTCCACCCTTCCTAGTACCTGAGACACACCAGGGTGTACAGAACAATGAGACATTTTGAAAACAGCTTTCGTAAGAAGCCTCTGAGTTGTGGGGGTGACCGATTGGCTTTGCTGCTCCTTTTAGAAGCCTCCATTTTTTGTGCTGTGAGGCAAGGGTGGAGGTGGGCTGAGATGGGAATGGGTGTCAAGTTGCTCAGAGCTGGAACTGACTCAAGGGCAAAGAGTTATTCTCACTTGGGTGCTAAGATCAACTGGCTAGTCTGTGGACGTGTTACTGGTGTTGGTAGGGATTTATCTAAACTTCTGCGGCAGCAGCTACTGGACCACCTTACATGTGTCCCACCTAAACTTAAAGTAGGAGCTGCCCAAAGCCTGCTGTTCTGTAGATTTGGAGGAGCGGGTGAGAAACCAGAAAGCCAGCTTCTGGAGGGCTCTAGAGAATGGGCAAAGAGAATCTATGTGTTGTGAAGTGGGTTTTACACACAAGTGATAAATCCTTGCTACTCTTGAAATTGAGATATTGGCATGGAATAGGCACAGATCTAGACTAAATATGTGATTGCCTCATTCTGAATAACAACCCAATGTACTGAGATTGTGGAGAACTTAGGTTTGTTGCTGAGTTATAGTCAAAAATATTGTGAGACACAGTTAACGCAAGAAAAATGCCTTGAAAGTGAAATGCTTTCTGATAGTATTTAAAACATTCTTCCAGGATACACAGATTTAATGTGGAGAAAAAAATTAGTGATAACACTGTCATTTAAAAGTAACACCTCTTTATATCGAAGCTAGTATCTTTTCCTTTTTAGTGGAGCTGAATATTACCATGAACTTTGAGAATTCTAATACTTGAGCTCAATTTAAGAGTCAGGAGTCGGGCAAGCTACACTTCATTTAAGGAGATTTAAAATAATTCAGAAGTAGGTTTTTGACAAAGCTGTGCATGCTGAGGGAACAGGTGTTTGCAGCTCAAAACATCGAATTTTTAAGTTATTTTCCTATAAAAGTCTTTGTTTTTTATTTTTACAAAAGGAATAGATGCTCGTACTCCCCCACATGTAAGAAAACACAGATAAACAAAACCGAAGCCAAAAAAGATGAATAGGCCTACCCCCTCAGTGGGCTGACTCTGTACCTGAGACAATTTCAGTTGTTGCTGTGGTGTTTGTCCTTTGAGAACAATGTCCCCCGCCCAGTGTAATAAGGCCAGGTGGGTTGTGTGGGAGCCTCCTTTCTTACTGTCTGGTGTGTCCTGAGCTTGTTTCCAGGTCTGTAGGTACGCGGCCAGCACTCCGCAGGATCGCGTGTTGGGGCTTCAAGGTCGTGCTGATGGATAGGCTTCTCGACATTGGACAAAGGTAACACACCTCCTGCTGTGACAGATTTTATAGTTAATAAGGAACAAAGAGAACAGGAAATGATCAGATGATACAGCATGATGCAACAGCATAGGTAGATGAAGGAAAGGGATATTTATGTGGAGACTTGAGAGATAAATGTGAAGTAACCAGACTGAGGGGAGATAGCTCCAGATTAAGCTGTGAATATACCCAGTTCAGCAGCTATAGCACTTCCAAGAAAGAAAAGACGCAGGGACTTTGAGGGGAAACCAAAGTGACCATCAGTGTGGGCGCGGTGAGTGTGTAGAGTTGGGGAGACAGTAAGAGCAAGGGATGAGGCACCGTCAGCTGTGATGAAAGCCCCACTGATGGTATGGTGTTGGGTCTTTACCCTAATGAGTTGAGGAGCCACTATAGGGCTTTGAGCCTGGGAATGGAGGTCAGATTTGAGTTTGGAAAGGTGAGACATGGGGCGGGGGAGGTGGCCTCGATAGAGAGAAGACCTGGAGAGCTGCTGGCTACTTCAGAGAGTGTTTCAGCTTCAAAGAGCTACAATCCAAGGTCTCACCCTGCAGCTGGTGGCTCACATCCAATGACCAAGTGATGTGGAGGTTTATATACAGGCCAGGCTGGATCTAAGGCAACTTTCACAAACCAATTTAGTCTGGCATTGCTGGTGGGGTGCATACTGGGCCCACCTGACAGTTTGACTTCACGTTCTGCCTATCCAGCTTCCTCCCTCTCCTTCTAAGGTATAAACCTCAGGAGCACCCCCAATACACACCTGACCACAAGCTGCCACCTCAGACTTTGCTTTCTGTAACAGTGACTGTGGCAGGGGAGAGGGAAAGAAAACTGAGGTGTTCACAGGCTTCCGGTTTTCTCCTTCATGGTGACAGGAACTCAAGCAAACAGGTGGTGGAGAACGCAAAGTGGGAGCTTAGTGTGTTGTGGTTGCCTGGGATGCCTGGAGCTGCTTTCTGTAAGGACACTCAGTAAGTGAGTCAACTTGGTACTTGGTTTTGAAACTAAATCACATCTGATTGGCAGCTGTGGTCCCAGATACATTTCTTGCTATCTTTTCTTGGTATTTGTCTGTTCAAAATGTTCTGAGATACTTCTAGTTTCTTAACCATACTTTGCTCACCTTTACAGATTGTTATCTCTGCCTGGAATATTCTTTTTTTCCCCTTTCTTCCCCTTCTAAATTTCTACTCATCCTGAACATTTGGCTTCTTCCAGGAGGCCCTCCCTGCTGTGTCCAAGCCTGGTTTAGGCACCTGACTCACTTATGTCCAAAGCATCTGTGTTTCCACGGCTAAGCACCTACCACATTATATCATACTTGCCATTTACTTCTGTGTGTTCTCTGCAACCAAGTTTATAAACTTCAAGATAAAAGATACTTTGAGTTGTTGAAATTTTTATCTCCACACCTAATGTAGTTCCTGACACAGAGGAGGTGTCAATGACAATTAGTTGATTGAAGGAATGAATGAACGAATTTGCATCAGGGAGTTAACAATAGTAATTAAAAGAAAGACTTAAAAGGAAAAGGAAGAATGCCCAGTTCAGTGTAAACAAAAATGTTAGGAGAAAAAAATCGGGTGGCAGGGGGTGGAGGGGTGAGGAGGGTAGAGAGAGGGAGGGTACTTGGGAGGAATGGCTAGGAGATTAGGGTAATTTATTTAATAAATTCAACTAGAATCTATTATGATAATATCCTTGGACACAGGTACAATTCCTTTTTTTTTTAAACAATTTGCTATTATAAACATTTTTTTATATACCGATTTTTTGTATCACCCCCATCACATCCTTAGGATAAATTGATGGGATTCTGAGTCAAAGGAATTTACATGACTAGACTTTTGGTTTCTATTAGTGCCAACATATCCTCTAGAAAGTTTCTTTCAATTATGTGCTTACTTCCCCACACAGAATTACTTTAGAATTTGAGTATGAAACTCTCATTTCTTTCTGAGAATTTATTGCCTATTTTCAGAAGGAATTTTGTGTTTAATTGCATTTTCATGCAGCAAAAGGAGTGTGAAGATACTTACAAAATTCTGATTTTGCATTTGGACAGTTACTGTGAACACGAGTTACCAACTGTATCTTTATGACAAACAATAGAGCTTTAAGAAAGTAATATGTGGCTTAAGACCGCAGAATAACAGTCTTTTGTGTTTCATAGACCCAGGAGAGCATCCTTCTGCAGTACTCGAGAGCTCCTCAGTCAGTTGTAGGGATTTTTCACCCAGTAATTTAAAACCAGCATAGACTAACACGTATAGGATTTTGGAAGGCTGTCAAGCTACAAATAAGATAGAAGTGTTCCCTTTGTTTTTGAGGTGAAATACTTACTGTTAAATATTGATGAGGCATAACATATCTAAGTGGTAGCAATCTAAGCAGTAATTCCACTACTTGGAATTTATCCTTCAGAAACAAAGGCTGTCACATGAACAGACACATGTACACAAATGTTTATTGCAGTATAGTTCACAATAGCTAAAAGATGGAATCAACTCAGATGTCTATCAACAGATAAATGGATAAACAAACTATGGTACATATACTCAACAGGACACTGTGCTATGATAAAAAGCGATGTAGATTTTGGAAAGCATCTCATAACACGGTTTAAATTGCAAAGTATTATGCTGAGTGAAATCAGTCACTGTCAAAAGGACAAATATTGTATGAGATCCTTGTTACAAGGACTTAAAAATAGAATTATCTACAGAAGAAAATAACTTCGATGGCTACAAGGGTGCGGGGTGAGGGTTTATCATAGATAAGATAGTTGATAGATGTTAGAAATTTTATTTATTTACTGTAATAAATAAGTAAATATATAAAAATTGTAAAGAAAAACTAACTGTTGGCATTGAATGGCTTTCCAGAGAAGGAAGATTCATATTGAAAACTGTGCTAAATTTTTATATTTCTGTCTCTGGGGTGATCCCATTGAAAGCTGGAACAACCCAAGGATAAGATCAAGAGGAGAGTGTATTTGAGAGTTGATAGAGATCCTGAGAAAGTTGTGTTGGGAGACTCATCTAACACAATAGCAATTTGCAGCTCTGCTAATTGTGGGTACTTCCCTATCAGTAAGTTAGAATTACTAACCAAAACAGTATTGTGTTGAACCCTGGATATAATAAGAGGGAGGATTTATGGAGGATTAACTGTCTTTCATCTTTTTACCTTTTAAATAGGGGAGCATTTTAAGAAAATTGAATTAAGGGGAGGTGCCTCTCTAAAGGCTTTGAAGTTTTTTTCTTTGCAAGCAGAGTTGAATTTATTTGAGTCCTTTCCCTTCAAAGTAAAGGCCCTGCAAGGAAACTTTCCTTTATTCGTTTCTTGCTCTATGTGAATTAAAAAAGTTGTATAGTCAAAAAAGAGGATCTGACCAGAGTGGAGGCAAGCCAACCTCCTTAGTGTAAAAATACAATGATGGAAACTTCTAAATGATAGAATGATTTTTTTTTTTTTTTTTTTAAATGATAGAGTTACTTCTAAACTCTGGAAGCATTAAGACCTGAGGATAGGGATAACATTAACAGAGAAAGTATCCTTTAATAATGAGATTCTAGTGTCCCTGTACTATTGAAATTCAGCTGTATACTGTCCAGTAGTTGTGCTTTCTGTGTTTCAGTACTCAAAAAGATAAATAACAAATCACATGTAGAATGTTCCATCCTGGCTAAAGTTGGTGTCTTAGGTAAGCTGAGAGTTTGACAGCTACCCTAGTCTCAGGATAAGTTCTCAATGAAGGACGTACCCTGCCGTGATCTCTGCCAGCTCTTTTACTGCAGTGCCTCTCTGGAAATCCTTTTCTTCTTTGGTGAAATGGGAATAATTCACATTGCTGATTCTGTAGGGCATGGCATGGGATTGTAGAAGACATTCACTTCATGTGCTTTTGAAATGCTTTGGTCGATTTTATTAAAAATGAAAAGAGGCCATTCATGTTGAATATGGACACAATAGGCTTCCCGCTGGGAACCTGGAGAGGAGGATGTGAAACCATGCACTATGCTGACTGCCCTCTGGCTGTAAGATGAAGTGGAAAGCACTCTGGCCTGGGACAAGGATGCCAAGGTCAGGTATCTGCTTGACCTGGATGAGCAACAAGACTTCTTCCTAAACAAAGTTGAGCCTGGAGATCAGGAAAAGGTTGGAAATTTTTCGTTGTCGTTGTTGACTGGAATCAGAAATGAAATTCTGATACACTGAGAAGGTAAGAACCATCTGTGTGTCTTAGGAGCCTGAGAGGCAAAAGTAGTTTGTGATAGACTGCTACACTAAAGGCTGACAGTTGGAACCTATTCTGTAGGTTGGAGAAGAGAACCTGGTGAACTGCTCCATCAAGACTGTTGCTGGTTTCCATTGAATCGATTCTGACTCATGTGACTATATGTGAGAATAGAACTGTACTTCCTTGGAAGCATTCAAAGCTGTGGTCTGGGAAAGAAGATTGCCAGGCCTGTTTTCTGAGGCACCTCTTGGTGCATTCAAACCAATCTGTCAGCTAGTAGTCCAGCGTTTAATCATTTGTGCCCACCAGGGACTCCTGGAACAGGGTCACCATGAGTTCAGGACTGTCTTAACAGCAGCTGAACAACAACAGTAACGTGTTCCATTAATTGGATGCCCTATGTTCATACTGTCATGAAGGCTAGGTAAACTGAGACAGTAACTTGATTGTTGACCAAAGGGTTCCCTTTCCAATTCCAGCACTGCTGTTGGATGTCTAAGGCCATTCCAATTACTTACTAATTGTATCTGACCTGGTTGGCCTGTTGCCTTTTTGCTTTCTGAGAGTGTAGGGGATCTTTTCTGTGTCCAATCCTTTTGCTTCTATGTGTCTTCATTTTTGTAGTAACTTTTCATGGTTTTTTGGTTTGTTTGTTCATGTTTCACAGCTTGAGTATTTTCTCTTAGTTAATCTGCATAGTATGTTGTTTTTTTCCAACTAGTTTTATCTGTTCATTTTCTTCTTCTTCTCTTCTTTTTTGTTTTTCAGTGATAGACCATTTCCTCAGTTGTTTGATAATCCTGGCTGTATGCTCATACCAGAGGAGGCTATAAAGTAAACAGGTAGTTTGAAAGCTCTGACATGCGAAATCTTGGCTGTTGAAGGATGAGTTTGAGCTGATGATGTAAGTATTTTAAGGTATTTTCTCCTGAGCTGGCCATATTCTCTACTGGAGGATACACAGAATCCAGCTTCCTGCTTGGAGACTATGATTAGGGAAGAGTTGAAAACCCATCTGTGAAATTTGCTGGCCAGTGTCTGGAGAGGACTGGGGACCCCAGCAACCAGGGTGTCTTTTTCCCCCCCAGTTTCCAGGTTTCAATATTGCATTTCCACCTTCACCTGGGCTTGGTATGCCCAGTCCAGAGACTTATAATTCTTTTCAGAAAATAAAGCTCTAGGATTTTGTTCTTGTAGGGGAGAGTAATGAGCATTCTGAGAGTTGCTTGCATACATTTTCAATTCCTTATTAGGTCACCACTTCATTCCTACTTTCAGAGGCCCCTAAGGAGGCCAATCCAGAGGTTTTGAAAGACCCATATTAATCAGATGTATTCTCAGTTTTTCCCTGTAGGCTTTAGTTGTCTTTGCCTACTTGGGTCCACAAATGTGTGCTTTAGCCATCTGCTTTCTAACACCCCAAACTAATTACTGTTTGTTTCTCTTCTCTGTTTGCTCCTTTCTTATGGGTTTATACCTTAACAAAAACTGTTTCTGTTGTTTTGGCGGAACTTCAATAGAACTGAAAGTAGACACCTGTACTTCACGTGCTATCTTTGCCATGAACAGTCTCCCTATTAATAGAGATGGTAATGACGATAATTAAGATGACTTTGTCCTCTGTATGCCTTCGCCTTTTATCCTATTATATGCCTATCTCATGACTAAGCAGGCAAGACAGAGTTTATCCAATAATTTTAGATGAACTATTTGAATTATAGATTTCAAGGCAGTAAAAAATTATTGTAACCTTTTCATTTCAATGGTTTAAAGACCAAGGAAAGGAAAGTGATTGATAGCAGAATTGAGAACAATGCTAAGTCAAATGTAATTAGATTATTCAATGAATTTCCACATAACAGCCAACTTTTGACATACTGTGTTTCAAAGGAATGGTGCTTGCTGTCAATAGGTTCTGTAGCAAAAATACTTTTAGGTAATTATTTGCCTAGTGGAATAATACAGCATAAGTCTGAAAACTCAAAATTGGTTATGTATTTTGGACTTATTTTTTAAAAACACCTTAGGAGGCTGTGATAAGGTGGTGATAAAAATAGTATTCAAAAAGTATTGTAAAAAATAAGATCACCCTACAGAGTCTTACCTCTTGCGATACTATTTTAATCAGATTAATACTTCTCCTAGGATACATACCTTTAGGCACACAGGTAAGAAGAACTGACATGTTTGAATTATGGTGTTGGTGAAGAATATTGAACATACCGTGGACTACCAGCAAAATGAATAAATCTGTCTTGAAGGAAGTATAGCCAAAATGCTTCTTAGAAGCATTTTTTGCTCTTTTGAGACATGTTATCAGGAGGGATGAGTTCCTGGAGAAGGACATTGTGCTTTGTAAAATAGTGGCTCATTGAAAAAAGGAAGATCCTCAATGAAATGGACTGACACAGTGGCTGCAACACTAGGCTTAGATATGATTACTGTTGTGAAGATAGCACAGGACTGGGCAGCACTTCATACTGTTACACGTAAAATTGATACGACTAGGAGCCCATTTGAAGGTGCCTAACAACAACAACAAGATATCCAACACAATCTGTAAATAATTTTGTATTCTTTGACATTTGGAACTGCTGTTTACATTTTGGTGTTTTAAAAAAGTAAATGTATATTGTATGAGAGCCCTACAATAAGAACTTAAAAACAGACTCATGCATAGAAGAAAAGACTCTTTGACGGCTGCAAGGGTGGGGAGGGAGGGATGGTGAGCCGGGAATGGTTTAGATTAGATAGCTGATAGAAACTTGGTTGGGTGAAATATGGGACAGCACACATTAGAAAGAAGATCAATATTAACTGGACTTGAACATAATGTGATTACTCCTCCCATCTTATTCCAATATTACAAGGACAGAGTAGCTGGAGTTGCGGGCTGGGGACTATGCTCTCAGGGGAAACCGAGGCCAATTGGCACAACTAGCTTTTTGCTAAGAGAACTCTCTGCAGGCCACATTGGTGAGTGGTGTCTGGGGTCTTAAAAGCTACAAGTTGCCATCTGAGGGTACAGCAAATGGTCCCAACTTAGCATGAACGGATGATCACCAAGGACCAAAACGACATGGGGGAAAGGGAACCCAGAAGACAGAGATACCCACGTGAGTGGGTGACTACATCGACTTGTCACTAGAAGAACTGGATGGTGCCCGGCCGCCACCAGTGATAGCGGTGACAGAGCTCAAGAAGTTGAATCTCACTGGCAACACAGAAATAAAAAAAGAGTGCACTCTGAGAGCTCCATTGAAAGACTGCAATTGATGGTCCAGGGGCCTTGGGGTTCCCCTCGGAGTATGGCCCCTGTCCATAAATCATAATGGAAGTGAACTTGTGGACACGAATCGATTGGACTTGGTGACACAGAGTGACCATGTCATGTGTGCACTTTATGGTTCTATGTATCTATAGGATGTCATCCTACTGACCTCTCACTGGAGGAAGGGGAGTGGGTAGAGAGGAGGGGATAGGAGACTGTTGGGAGGATAAGACATGTATGGAGCAGAGAGGAAGAGTGTGCTGTCACTCTGCTGGGAGAGCAGTCAGAGCTGCATATAGGAGGCATGTAATTTATGTGGGAATGCACATTTTTATTCAATCACAATAATGATTAAAGAAAGAATTTTAGCTGGCATAAAATATTACTGTAAAAGTTACTTTGTTGTAGAAATGAAAATGAAAAAATGATAAATTTTACATTGCCATTTTTTTAGAAAATGGTTAGATACTCCTGCAAACTTCTAGAAGAGCAAAAATAATCTTGTGCCTCTGAAATTTAAAATCAAACTTAAAATAAATCTTAACATATTCCGGGGGAAAAAACAAACTAAATGTATTTTATAGTTTCTGTGGTTGTATCTTAAAAGTTAAAATGCTTTTGAGACCAGGGAAAGTTAAGATAGCACCAGGTATTACAGGGTTATACCTTGAGTCCAGAACAACCAGATGGTGCCCAGTTACCACCACTGGCTACTCTAACAAGGCTCGCAATAGAGGATCCTGTACAGAGCAGGAGAAAAATATGGAACAAAATTCAGATTCCCACCAAAAGACAAGACTTTTCTGATCTGACAGAGACTATAGGAGCCCCTAAGACTATGGCCCCAGAACACTCTGCTTACTCAGAAATGAAACCATCCTTGAAGCCCACTTTTCAAATAAAGATTAGACAAGCCACTAAAATGAATGGATATCCTGGTGGTGCAGTGATTAAGAGCTCAGCTGCCAGCCAGAAGGTCAGCAGCTTAAATCCACCAACCACTCCTTGGGGGTGCCCCTATGGGGCAGGTCTACTCAGTACTACAGGGTTGCTATGGGTTAGAATTGATTTGATGGCAACACATTTGTCTCTACAGTGTATAAGAGCTAGTACATACAATAAAGATAAATCTGTAGTCTGCTCTTGGCATGATCAACATAATGTTAGTGACTTGCTGTGAAGAGATGAATGTATGTGCCGACACGCACACACACAAAACTATCTTCAAGGAAAATAAATCTAACTGGGAAGATAAAATACAAAAATAAGCAAAGGCAATATGAATAAAAGCATTTGAGTGATTCAACTCAAAGAAACCCGCAAAGATAAAGGGGCAGCTAAATAGAAAAATGAGTTCATTTACTGAACGAATTCTCAGTATTCAAGTAAAACTTTCCTGCCAATAAAATGAAGCCATGACAGCCACTGCTTGGCTGTGTTCTGTTTATTTTTCTGTATAAACAAAGCTGTATTCAGAAAAAGAATAAACACATCCACGCTAATTTTATATAAGACTCTTCCTCGTTTAGTCACTTTCCTCACGTAGCAGAGAGTGTGTTTTCTTTGATCTCTTCCTGCCATCTAGGCAGTGCAATTAAAACTGCCAGTTAATGTTCTTTGTGCTGGCTTGTGTTCCCCGAGAGTGATGGATCACTCTGTCTGTAATCTACAGTTCATCTGTATTTCTGCCAAGTTTCAACTTTTGTTTTTCCTAGTTAGCAGTGAACCAAAGTGTTAAGGTGAAGAGTTTAAAACCAAAGAGTTCAGATTTCCCAAGTGACAAAAGTTCGTTTAATGGCAATCCTTGCTGGAGAGAAACTTGTGTCAATTTGACTTTTTCTACCATTTAGCATGATGTCAAATGCTGGAAGCAATTCCAGTAATTCTGGCATAATTTCAGTCAGGAACTGGTTCCTCTTGGCACCAGTCTCAGTCTTCCTTCTTCCTCATCTTCTCATACTTGAGACCTAGAGTACAGAGAGTCCATGGCTTCAACATAATGACAACATAGATTCTTGCCATTCTAGAGACTTGATCAGTGACCCACAGGCATTGTCTGTGAGGGAACCTTTAAATTATTATTTTTCTTTTCTTCTTCTTGCCTACCTCAGGCTCTTAGGTTACTTTTCCAGAAGCACATTTTAGCTCACATTTTGATTGACTTCTTTTCATCTCCTCTCAATTCCTCTGCCTCCCCTCCTAACAGGTTGATTATTCTGGTACCTTTACAATGGAACAATTAGTCCTGATTTTTCTCTGCACTCCTATTTTCTCTGCTCAGACTCCTGAGTGCTTTCTAATCAACTACCATTTTCTAGGTGATCAAGGTTTACCAGGTCTTAGATTTGACCAGTATGTTTGTCCTGCCGAAGCCATAGGCAGTGTACAGAGAATTTACAACAGGGTATTAAAGTTTACTTATTGTTACATGCCCTTGGACTTACAGGCATTGCTGAGAGAAAAGGAAGTCCGTCAGCCACAGGAAAATAAGCAAGTGGCCTTGGGCATTAGTGGCCTACATGACTGTCCATGATTCATCTGGGAATTCTAAACTTTCTGGTTTTAAACTCTTTACTTTCACACTTTGGCCCACTGGTGGCTACAAAAAACAAGAGTTGAAAATCAACCTTGAAGAAATTCTATAAGTGAACTTAGGGAGCTTCCGTGCATTTATTATTAACATATGATGTTTGCAGACACTGGAATCATTGCTTCATTCCTTCATTCTTTTCTTTCAGAGAACATTCTATGAAGTTGGACCATCCAGTATGGTAGCCACTTGGCTCATGTGACTATTTAAATTTAATTAAAATTAAATAACCCTGAGGTGATCTTGGTCACATTAGCCACATGGCAAGTGTCCGATAGCCATATGTACCTGTTGGCTGTGCAGTATAGATTCTAAAACATTTTAATCGTTTCAGAAGGTTGTATTGCAGAGCACTACTATAAAGAATTTAAACAGGTAGAAGGCAGTCTGCTAGGCAAAGAGGTTAAAGAAGCTGTTTCTACCACCAAGCAGTTCACAGGATATCTGGTAGTTCAGGGAATGAGGAAATGGAAAGATGGTGAGAGATGAGTCCTAAGAGGCAGGCAAAGTCCTTGAAAGCCTTTTAAAGAGTTTAGACTTTTTCCTAGAGGAATATATAAACCATTGTAGAATTTTAAGCAAGTATGTGGAAGGTGGGTGGGAAGAGGTATGGGATGGGAGGGAACCTGGTATCTTATATGCTTAGGGTTTGTACTGAAACAGCAACGGTGTGAGGGTGGAGGTGGGGATAAGAAAGGGCAAGTTCAAGATGCTGAGAAGGTTCCATTGAAAAGCTTTGGCAAAAACTTATAGAGAAGACTTAAGACCACCCTTACTAACAGTATTTCAGAGCATAGAAAAGAGTGGACTGCTGCCAAATTCGTTCTGGGAAGGCAGCGGAACCCTGATACAAGAAATGGGTAAAGATGCCATAAAAAAGGAAAATTGTAGACCAATATTTCATATAAACTTAGAAGTAAAAATCCTCAATAAATTCTAGCCAATAGAATTCAACAATATATTAAAAAAATAATTTTCCATTACCAAGTGGATTCACACCAGGGATGCACGGATAGTTCAACATTAGAAAAACAATCAATATAATCAAACACATAAATAAAAAGACAAAAACCACTTGATTTTATCAGTTGATGCAGATAAGATATTTGACAAAGTCCAACATTCGTTCATGTTAAAAACTCTAAATAAAATAGGAAAAGAAGGGAAATTCCTCAGTATAATAAACAGCATTTATATAAAGCCAACAGCTTTGTATAAATATATCAACCTGAATGCATTCACCTTGAGAACAGGAACCAGACTAGGATGCCCTTTGTCACTACCGTTACTCAACCTTGTGCTAGAGGATCAAGTCAGAGCCATCAAGGAAGAAAAAGAAATAAAAGTATGCAAATTGGTAAGGAAGAAGTAAAAGTATCTGTATTTGCAAATGATATGTACTTATACACAGAAATGTATCTCACTTTGGTGAATGGCTGCTGGGGTTAGTGAGCAGTGATCTAAGTAGCGTCAGTTGGTCTCAACCCACCTGGAGCAGAAAAGAAAGGACACCAAAGACAACAGGAAAATATAAGCCAAAGAGAATGCTCCACATAATCCAGACATTACATCAGCATGAAACCAGAGAACTAGGTGGTTCCCAGCCACCACCGTTAACTGCCCTGACAGGGTATACAACATAGAATCCCTGACAAAGCAGGAGAAAGATGGGTGTGCAGAACTCAAACTCTATTAAAAAGACCATACTTGATAATCCAACAGACTGGAGAGTCTCCAGAAGAAATGAGTCACAAATTCTCTGTTAGCCCAGAACTGAAACCACCCCAGTGCCAACTCTGCAGACAGAGATTGGTCTGGACCATACAACATAAAATGATACTGAGGAAGAGTATGCTTCTTGGCTTAAGTAGATAAATAAGGCTAATCAGGCAGCTGCTGTTCAGAGGCGAGAGGAGATGGCTGAAGGAAACAGGAGCTGGTTGAAGAGACTTGGGGAATACAGGGTGGAAAGCAGAATACGCTGTCATAGGGTGGGGAGAACGGCTAGAGTTGTAGAGTATTGTGTGAGTTTTTGTATGACAAATGGACTCATATGATAAACTTTCTCTTAAAGCACAATAAAATATTTAAAATAAATAAATTAATAAAAGATTTGGTCAAGTACCTGGTTGCATAGTGGTTAAGAGCTACAGCTGCTAACTTAAAGGTCTGCAGTTAGAATCCACCAGGCACTCCTTGGAAACGCTATGGGGCAGTTCTGCTCTGTCTGTAGGGTCACAAGGAGTCAGAATTGCCTCAGTTGCAATGGGTTTGGTTTTGGTATACCTAAAGGGTGATAGAGGCATGAGCTTGAGTATGAGGCAGAGGCTGCTCAAAGTAAATAAAGATTGTGAATTCATAAGTGGGTTTTAGATTCTTCCCTGAAGTCTACTTCTACAGCTACTACTAGAGGACATGTATCTGCCAGGAGAGTGTATGCTCAGGCCATCTATCTGTTTTGCACATGTGGACGGACTGTACGTCAAATTCCAGACAGCCATAAAACTGCTAGGAATGTGAAGATACACCCATTGGCATCAACCATTTCACTGGTGCTACAGTCATCTGTGCTCTAGTCAGATGCATGAAACAGTACTGGCAAAGTGAAAATCATTATTATTATTTATAGAAAGCAAATAGTAAATGATAACAACAGATTTCCAAAGTGGGGAAAATGCTTATGCTTCCCCAAATCACCCAAGCCCATTCTTTTGTCACTGGGCACTTAGTCCTCTAGCACATATTCCTAGAAGTCAAATTGTTCAAAACTACAGTATTTTTATTTCTAGTTTTAAAGGAGGTTATCGTATCATTTTCTGTAGTGGTTATACCATTTTACATTCCCATTGGCAGTGATTAAGAGCTTCAGTCTCCCCACAACCTCTCCAGCATTTGTTATTTTCTCATTGCTGTCAGAAAGCCAGAGTGAGATGGTATCTCATTATAATTTTGATCTTGCATTTCTCTAATGGATAATGATTGTGAGCATTTCCTCATGTGTCTATTAGCCACCTAGATGTCTTCTTTGGTCAAATGGCCGTTCATATCTTTTCCTGTTTTTACTTGGGTTATTTGTCTCTTTACTGTTGAAGTGTTAAAGTATTCTGTAGATTTTAGAGACTAGACTCTTGTTGGATATGTCTTAGCCAATTTTTTTTCCAGTCTGTAGTTGTCATTTTAGTCTTTTGGTGAAATTTTTTGATGAGTGCTAAGTGCTTAATTTTTAGGAGCTCCCAGTTATTTAGTTTATCTTCTAGTGTTTGTGCATTATTAGTTATGGTTTGTATCCTTTATGCCTGTATTAGGGCCCATAGTGTCATCACTGTTTTTTCTTTCATTATCTTTATCATATTGCTCTACATGTCTGCCATTGTAACAGTACCAAACTGTTTTGACTTCTGTGGCTATACAGTAGGTTCTGAGATCAGGGATCAGATAGTATTTAGGCCTTCTACTTTATTTTTTCTTTAATAATGCTTTGCTTGTCTGACGCCCCTTGCCTTTCTGTATAAACTTGGTGACTAATTTCTCTATCTCAGTAAAGACTGCTATTGGTGTTTGTGTCACGACTGCATTATATCCTTACATCACTTTGGGTAGGATTGACATTTTCACAATGTTGAATGTTCCTATCTGTGAGCACTGTAGGTTGTTTCACTTATATAGATCTCTTTAGTTTTCTTTGTATAGATCTTTTACACCCCTTGTTAGATTTATTCCTAAGTATTTTATCTTTTTAGGGCTATTGTAAGTGGTAATGTTTTCCTGATTTCCTTTTCAAGTTCTCTTCATTGGTATATAGGAATCCCACTGATTTTTGCATGTTGGTCTTGTATTCTGCTACTCTGCTGAATCTTCCTATCAGTTTCATTAGCTTTCTTTTGGAATCTTTGGGATTTTCTATGCAGAGTATCATATCTTTGCACATAGGGATTGTTTTACTTCTTCCTTTTCAACCTGGATGGGCTTTATTTCTTTTTCTTGCCTTATTTCTTTAGCTAAACTCCAGCACAATGTTTAAATAGTAGTAGTAATAAAGGATATTTTTATCTTGTTACCACTCAGACTGCTTTCACTCTCTCTCCATTGGGAATGATGTTGCCTGTTCTTTATGTTTAGATGACCTTGATTGTGTTGAGGAATTTCCTTTTTATTCCAATCTTATTGCACGTATTTGTCAGAAACAGCTGTTGGATTTTATCAAATGCCTTTTCTGCACTGATAATCATGGGATTCCTTTCTTTCGTAGTGTTTATGCTGTAGATTATACTGATTGATTTTCTAATGTTGAACCACCCTTGCATACCTGGTATGAAGACCTCTTGGTCATGGTGTATTGTTTTTTTGATATGATGCTGAATTCTACTGGCTAGCCAGGCTAGAGTTTTGTTTAAAATTTTTGCATCTATGTTCAAGAGAGATATTGGTCTGTAATTTTCCTTTCTTTGTGTGATATCTTTGTCTTGCTTTGGTATCAGATATTGCTGGCTTTGTAGACTGAATTTGGGGATATTCTTTCCTTTTCTATGCTCTGAAATAGTTTGAGTAGTGCTGGTATGAACTCTTCTCTGAATGTTTGGTGGTAGAATTCTCCAGTGAAGCCTCCCAGGCCAGGTTGTTTTTTCATTGGGAGGTTTTGTTTGTTTTAATTTAAATCACCTCCTCAGTCTCTTTGTTATAGGTCTCTCCAGATTTTCTGTCTGTCATGTTTAGATAGGCAGTGTATGTCCAGAAACTTGTCCATTTCCTTGAAGTTCTCAAATTCATTGGAGTACAATTTTTCGTAGTATTCTGTTATCATTTTTATTTCAGTTGGATGTATTGTAATGTCCCCCGTCTCGTTTCCTTTTTGTGTTTCCTCTCCTGCTTTTATCTTGTCACTTTGGCCAGTGGTTTGTCAATTTTGTTGATCATTTCAAAGAACCAACTTTTGATCTTGTTAATTCCATTGTGGTTCTGTTCCCTACTTCAGTTATTTCTGCTCTAGCATTTATTATTTATTTTCCTTTGGTGCCTGTGGGCTTCTTTTCTCTTTCTGTTTGCTCTAGATGTTAAACTGACATTTTGTTTTTGGCCATTTCTTCTTTTCTGATGTCTGCATTTATCACTACAAATTGACATCTGAAACTGACTTTGCTGTGTCCCAAAAGTTTTGGTATGATGTGTTTTCATTCTACCTTAATTCTAGAATTACTTTTATTCTCTTTGTCTTAGTCATCTAGTGTTGCCAAAATAGAAATACCACAAGAGGATGACTTCAACAAAGAGAAATTTATTCTCCCACCCATCCAGTAGGCTACAAGTCCAAATTCAAGGTATCAGCTCCAGGGAAATGCTTTCTCTGTTTTGGCTCTTGAGAAAGATTCTTCTCATCAATCTTTCCCTGCACTAGGAGCTTCTCAACACAGGAACCCCAGGTTGAAAGGAGACACTATGCTCCTGGTGCTTCTTTCTTGGTGTATGAGGCCTCCATGTCTTTATGCTTGCTTGTCTCTTTTATATTTCAAAAGAGATTGGCTTAAGACATTATCTAATGCTATAAGCCTTATCAGTATAACTACTGCTAATCCATCTTATTAAATCATATTGATAGAATTTACAGTACATAGGATATCTCATCAAATGACAAAATGATGAATGATCTCACAATCATGGGAATCATGGCCTAACCAAATTGATACATACATTTTTGTCTGGAGAGGGAGGGAGGGACAATTTAATCCATGACATCCTCTGTGACTTTCTGTATTATCCAAGATTTTAAGCAAGATGTTTTTCAGCTTCCATGTATTTGATTTTTTCTCCCTGTTCTTTCTTTTATTAATTTCTACTTTTATGACATCATAATCATAGAGAATGCTTTGTATTATTTTCAAGTTTTGGATTTCATTGAGGGTGGCTTAGTGTCTTAAAATCTGGTCTATTCTAGAGAATGTTCCATGTACATTGCAAAGGAATGTATAATTTACTTTTGTTGGGTGCAGTGTTACATACATATGTCTATGATATCAAGTTGGTTGATTTTGGCCTTTAGAATGAAATCTTCTGTATCTTTGTTGAGTTTCTTTCTACATGTACCTATTAGAGTGCCTGAATTCAAGATTCGTGAGTATATTCCCAGGAGTAGAATTACATAGTAATTCTATGTTTAACTTTTTGAGGGACAATTAACCTCTTCATAAAATTTTTACCACGTAAGTTTGTGTCCTTAAATAATACAGTTTAGATTGGTCTTTCTGAAATTTAAATGAACAGAATAATTTGTACATGTTCATTTATGTCTTTGTTTCTTTTTCTCACTCTTACTTTAGTAAGATTCATCCTCACTGTGAGAAGCGATGGTTGTTCACACCACTGTCATAGCCTGTTCTATCACAGGAACATACCACTGTCTGGGCATCTACAGAAGTATTATAGCCATTGGCCTGTTTTCAATTTTTGAGTATTGTAAACAATGCTGTGATGAACATTGTATGTATGATTGCTACACACACTGGAGTATCTCTAAGCTGTATTCTTAGGAGTATCAACTGACAGGTCACAACAAATGCATACCTCTAACTTCACAGGATAATGCCAAACCTTTTCCCAAAAAGGTGTTACCAACTTGCACTCCCACTAACAGTGTTTCACAGCCCTATTATTCCAAATTAATATTTTTTGATCAACTGTGTGATTTAGATCTGAGAGGGGAAAAAGCAATGAATACAGTAGACCAAATTCCTGTTCTTAAGTTTACATCCTCCTGGGTGATGACCAGGATGAGTATCCATATAACATTTTAAGTAGTAGTAAGTATAAGAAGAAAGAGAACAGAGGATGAGAGTTGAGTACCACCTTTCTGCCTCTGAGGAGGCCCAAATTTACGCCAATTCATTGGCTTTAATTTCCACTTACTTGGTTATTAACGATCTTCAAACATTTTCTCAGCTGTTTCATTTACCCTTCTGTGAAGTTGCTATCCAAGTCTTTTGATTTGTGAGGATGTTTCACTCTTTTGATAGTATCTTTTGATACTGTATAGTCAAATTTATCATCCTTTTGTGCATGAAGCCGCGCTTCTTGATTAGTTTTTCTGTGAATCAGGTTCTTCATTGCAATCTCACTGAATGGCCTCCCAATAGGACGCGCTCACCTTGTTTAGTACATAGTACTCTGCCAGCACTTCGTGCTTCCAGGGGTAGACCTGCGCAGCTGAACCCTACTCTTGCTTCCTCCTCATTTTCTAACTTCAGGGGCTATTTGCTCCTCAAAACAATAGGAAAATTCAGAGTGGCCCCATGCCTGCTTTTTGAGATGCTGTATGATCCTGTAGCAAACTGTTTCCAAAACACCAAACACATTGCTGTCGGGTCTAGCTCATAGTGACCCTGTGGACACAGCAGCACTTCCCATAGGGTTTACAAGGGTGTGATCTATATGGAAGCAAACTGTCATATCTTTCTTCCACAGTGGTTGGTGAGTTAGAGCAATCAAGCTTTCAGTTAACAGCCACGCACTTAACCACTGTGCTACCAGGGATCCTTGGACAACTCCCACTTCCCCTGAAGTCTCTCTTGGTCTTAATCTCTGTACTATGCTTGGATCAGATCTTCTCAATGGGCTTCCTGTTCATGCTTATTCTATATGCAGCATTATTAACCTGTAAAACCCATTGCCGTCAGGTCAGTTCCAGGTCACAGCCACCTTAGAGCAAATCTATACCATTGTAACTGTCCTTACCACAATGCATGAAAAGTACTAGAGTTTTTTTTTAAAAAAATGTTAAAGGTACTAGTATATTTCACTACGTACTCCATGTGGACAAGGAGAGCAAACTAATAAGTATGAGTCCAATATTCAACACGGTGCTTACATTTCATGTGCCTGTTGATCTGAAAATTAACTAGAGAGCATTGACAAGGTCATCGGCTTAAGATGCTTCAATTGGCTGACTGCATTTTAGAGCTGTTTATTGATTCACTACTAAGGTGCCAGAAACTTTCTCTTCTTACCACTGACTCACAGTAGGATTTCTTTCCCAGAGAAGTGATGCTGCAGTAGGTTGAGAGTGGATCACAGACATGGTGGACACTAAGGAGCAGAGAATGAGCATGAACTTAGGAGCAGGACTCAACACCTGCTCTGGAAGTAGGTAAAGAACCTAGTCAAATGAATAGTTAAAGTGATCTCGGTATCCTAGATCCAGTGTTGGGGAGAAACAGCTACTTCTCATCTCGGGGAAACTTGCAAAGACTGACACAAGGTAAGAGTGATCACCATGGATGGCTGCATAAATCTGAAGTAGCCACTGTGCAGATATGATGCTATTAATGCTGTTTATCTTTTAAGACTAGGGCAGTGGTTAGCTAAAGACTTGGGCCTGCACTTCTCCCTACACCCACTGCTCCAAGCCGGATAGCACTTCCTTCCTGACCCACGCTTCCTGCTTTGCCTTATCTCACAGAAAACTCCGCACTGCACTGGAATGCACTCATTGTCCATAAATGGACATCTCTTGCCTTTTTTACATTTACAAACAACTGTCATCTACAAAATGTTTTCTTTATCTCCAGACTTATGCTTTCTTTACACTAGTATAGTAGGGTTAATAAAACTCTCCAAAAAAAAAAAAACTTCCCATTTTCATTTCTTGAATTTTAATTTTTGTTTTATGGGCCAAGGAAAAAATTAAAAATATAAGAAATATGGCACATATGTGTATGTGCACATGTGTATAAATGAGCAAGAGGTGGCAGGAGACTTCAGGGTTTATAAGAGCTTTGTGAAATGACTTCTCATGTATAGTGAATTACACTTCATAAGATTTCCTTCATTTTATTATGATTCTGCTGTTAAGAAGGAGGGTGGATAAATGGGTTGTGAATAATGTTAGGTGAGCAAATCAGCTTTTAGTACTGATATCTTTGGCTTCTCCTGAAAGATTTTAATAGTTTAGTAATTCAGAAGACTTCGTGTTTCTCATCAGCTGAGATCAGCTGTACTGTTTTCTTTCTCCTGTAACTGTCAAGGTGAATATATGATAAAGCTCATACTGAAAACTAGAATTTGCAGTGCCAAATCCATGAAAGATACATTTTAAGATAAAACTTTTTAAAGTCTAATTACTTAAGCTATTTAATATCAACAAGAATAGTGCAACAGAAAGTGTGTCAGAGAATTGAAGAGTAAACTGCCTCTGCTTTCCAGTGTGTTGATTAACATGGCCCTGAAAATGATTAAACATTTAGTGTGGTGCTGATCTGGAAAATTCACGGGGTTAATGATGGAAAAAGTAGCTTAAAGTTGCTTTCTGGGAGGGTCTTGGCTTTTTAAACTCAGTTGCTTTTCATGATCTCATCAACTCTCTTAAGATAATATGATCTTTTACCCAGGCTAGGGGAATTTCCTCAGCTATGATTAAAGAGTGGGCGGTCCTGTGTCCTCAGAAGTCGGAGAGCTTACTATTGGAAACATGTGCACTCTGACAGACATTCCTTATTTTCTTCCAGAGGAATTCCCCCTTGGAGAACAACTCCCACGATGGAATACAGGGAATGGAGGAAACCTTTTAAAATATATTTATTTGTTAATTTTAAAAGAGAAGAGTTTCCCACGTCCACGCCTGTTTTGCCTCCTTGGAAATTACCAAAATAAGAGTCAAGGTTAACACTTTGAAGCCGCCTTTTAGGATGACCTAACTGACTAGTGAAGAGTACTCAGAAATTATAAATGATTTAACAGAACACAGTCTGTGTCACCATTTCCAAATGGACATAAACGAGGTAGGAAGCTTTGTACCCCACCTGTGAGTGTAGCTTGAGGTTTTATCTGCCTTTAAAGAAGAAGGCAGCTCTAATTTCACACCTAAATATGAATCTGAACTCTTCTGCAATCTATCATGAGGTGGTCCTGCTAGACTTTCTATGCCTCTATGATAGTTTGGGATTTTTAAGCAAGAGGCCACTTAAGTTGCAGACTCTTTCTCTTTTTCAGAGCGTACCCTCTCTACTTAATGGAAAATGGCTTGATGGAGGAAAGAAGAGCAAGTGGGCCAGCAAATCATGAGGATACTTTGGTGCCTAGGAAAGGAATGCTGGTGAATTGGACAAGGCTAGTAGTATTGAAGAACACAGATGCACTGACGCAAGATTGACTCCAGAAGTCAAAGTTATCAGAGCTGGAGAAGGTATCATGTGATGGGTGTAAGGATAACTGAGATAGGGAAGAATCAAGAATGGCTTCAGGTTTCTGGCATAAACAACTAGTAGGTGGTGGTACTATTTTTAGAGATGAGGAAGATTAGAATAATATCAGGAAATCAGATGCCTATAAAATACTAGGAGACACACCCAGTAACAAGTATTAACTTTAGAATGGAAACCGTGAATAACTTTCTAGAATAAATAAAACAACATATTTGGAATGTAATAGGAAATAATTGACCAGAGCTTCTCTTAGAGATCATATTACCGAAACCAAATCAAACCCACTGCTGTCAAGTCAGTTCTGACTCATAGTGACCCTATAGGACAGAGTGGAACTACTCCATGGAGTTTCCAAGGAGCGCCTTGTGGATTTGAACTGTCCATCTTTTGGTTAGCAGTCATAGCACTTAAACTATCCAACTCGACGGCACTTGGCTTATCAGGGTTTCCAGAGATAACATTAGTGGAGGTTTACAGGCCATGACTGGGAAGGAATGAATATGTTTTATCTCCTCCAGGAGACTTTGGAGGTAAGAGTTGTGTTTTTAACCATGCTATCCAAGAATGCCATAGTCTCTAGTACTGGATCAAATATTTGATACAGGTGTACTTGTACAGTATTGAGATACTAAAATGATAATAATAGTGGGTGAGAAAAGAAGAGTAAGGACTGAAATTCTGGAATTAGAAAGAAATGAGTTTGAACACACATACTAGTTGTGTATCCTTGGTCTACTTATATAACCTCTGTAAACAGTTTAGCTTATACTACATTATCTGTAAAAAGAAAAACATGATACATGTATTTTAGTAGTACTAAAAAACCTATTATCATCGAGTCAATTCTGACTCATGGCAACCCTCCAGGACAGAGTAGAACTGCCTCATAGGGTTTCCAAGGAGCAACTGGTGGATTCAAACTGCCAGCCTCTTGGTTAGCAGTTGGGGTCTTAACCATTGTGCAACCAGGGCTCCTTCAGTATCGTAAGCCTTAGTTTAGACATTGCAGGCAAAGGACTTATCCTAATAAACTTTCATGATGATAATGATGAACACTGGGAATACTCTCCACCTTTGAACAGCAGGCTGAGAGAGATGGGTTCATAGTTTAGCACAGGGGGTGGGAAGGTAAGTTGCTTGAAGGACAGCTAAATTAAATTTATAGCTGAGGAATATAATGATGCTTTTTTCCCTAAATGTCCAGTTTTTGTGACAATGACTTTTCATCCATACCTGTTTTACAGAACTAGATATATAACATGAATGAGTCAATTTAGTAAAATACCCCAGATATTTTTGTATATGTATTACCCACATAATTGATAACTTCTGAAGCATCAGCTGATACTGTAATAGTTTTAAAGGGCTGGAATTCCTTAGTAAGGATTTTTTTTTAAATCATCCTTGTGAGGATGATAGAAGAATACAGGGCAAAAAGTACTGAATTTGTCCCTGGAAAAGACCTTGGTTTGAATCCCAGTTTTGTGTCTTAGTTAGCCATGGAAAGTCTAGGAAAATTACTGAACTTCATCAGATATGTTTCTACCATTGTAAATGGGGATAATATCTAATTTTTGGAGTTTTGTGAGGCTGCAAAGTGTTTAGTTACAGTTTGGGTTTATCCTAGATTATCAATAAATGGCAGTGGTGTTGTTACATACCGTTGCATCAGTCCCCACTCATAGTGACCTTGTGTACAAAAGAATGAAACACTGCTCAGGTCATGCACCATCTTCACAGTCCTTGTTATGCTTGATCCCACTGTTGTAGAGCCTGTGCCAATCCGTATTATTGAGGGGCTTCCTCTTTTGCTCTGATCCTCTGCTTTAGCAAGTATGGTGTCCTTCTCTAGAGAATGGGCCTTTCTGATAACATTTCCAAGTTACGGGCTTCCAATAAGCCTTCTTGGTTGTACTTTTTCTAATGCAGGTTTGTTCACTCTTTTGGGAGTCCATGATATAATCGTTATTCTTCACAAGCACCGTAATTCAGAGGCATCTATTCTTCAGTCTTCCTTATTCATCGTCCAGCTTTTACGTGTGTATGAGGCATTAAAAATACCATGGCTCCTGATGCATCAGGAGCATTTTAGTCTTCAAAGTGACAACTTTGTCTTTTAAAACTTGAAAGAGGTCTTTTGAGCATATTTGCCCAATATAATTAATTGTTTGATTTCTTGGCTGCCACTTCTATGGGTGTTGATAAATAAATAGTAGCTATTATTAATTGTGGACACCCTGATGGCATAGTGGTTAAGTGCTATGGCTGGTAACCAAAGAGTCAGCAGTTCAAATCCACTAGATCCTCCTTGGAAAGAGCATCTGGGGGATTTGAACTGCTGAGGAGCAGTTCTGCTCTGTCCTATAGGGTTGCTATGAGTTGGAATTGACAGCAGTGTATTTGATATTTTAAAAATTATTAACTGTAGCTATCTTTAATTTTTCCTTTTACCGTTTTCCTCTTGTACTATATAAAGTGCTTTTCTACCAGGTGAAAGGATGCAGAAAAAAAAATTACTGAACAAAGAGCATCAAAGTTCCCATGGAATCTTTGAGAAATCAGCAATGTCCTTCTTGCTGTTTAGACCACTTTCTAAAATAGGTTTTGACCATCTATAACCCTTCTTGATAGAAGTTACAGATGGTAGCCACTAATGAGCTCAGTTTGTTTATACGAATGCTTGCTTTTTCGGCTTTCTTCAGCTTGTTAACTGGTTTCCTTTTAAAGAACTACCACAACTGCTTCTAGCAAAAGTCATTCCACATATAATTGTCTTTTGCTCAAGTGATGGCAGCTTGACCTTTTCGAATTCTCTCATCTCTAGGAAACTCATCTGTGTGCTTGGCTTTTTAAATTAAAGAAAAAAAAAGGGAGGAACACAAAAAAACTGGCACAATGTAGGTACCAATGGAGTGTCATGTAATTGGGAGGGAAAGGTCAAAGGCAAAGCATCAGTGGCTCAAAGAAGTAGTGACAGACTGGGAGGGAAATGACCAGTTAGAGGTCACCAAGGGATCAGTCAGTGGACATGTTCAGCAGGTGCATACAGTGTGGACTGGAGCTGATGAAATTGTTCTGGAATTGAAATATATCATGGGTGAGCATTTGCAAGGAGGGGAGAGAGGCATGGGGATGAAGGCAATGACCCGTGTTGAGTCAGAGTGCATGCACATATTAGAGCTGTGGAGGATGAACTTTTAAGAGTGACTGTATTTTGCTATAGTAAAAGGACAAGTGCCAATAATACAAACAGAACATAGAAATTCAACAAAAAAAGTACCAAGACAGCCAGAGGTCCAAGTTCAGGAGCCAGACGCTAGAGAAAACAAGGTTAGGGATGGAGCACAGGCCAGCATATTGGTTAACTGTGGAGCAACTAGTGATGACTGAAGCAACAGTTTCAGAAGACTGATGGGGGAAAGGAAAGGGAATTCGAGGCAATGGTTCACTACTCCTTCAGTAATTTTCATGATCAAATAAAAGAGATAGAGTACCTTAACCTGAGGAACCGATGCGATGACGGAAACTTCTGGAATAGTTTTTTACTTCTAGCAAATTAAATTTTACCAAATAATTTTGCTTTTGACCGTTGTCTCAAGTAAAAGCACTCTCTTGAACAGATTACATGATTTTAGATATATAGAATGCTATTTGTACTAAAAAGCTTTGAAAGCTCTAAAATGCTTAAAAAATAATATTGAAATATCTCCTCATGTTTTTTAACTTGAAATAATACCTTCTAAAGAAAAGCTTTTAAAGTATGTTCCAACAAATTTTTGAGTTTTTTGTATTTGTTATTTTAAAATTTATTTTAGCCTTCCCATTTACTGCTTTGGAAAGTGGCGGCTTAGTGGATAAGAGCTATAGCTGCTAATCCAATGGTAGGCAGTTCAAATCCACCAGTCGATTCTTGCAAGCAATGAGTCAGTTATTACTCTGACCTGTAGGGTTCCTATGAATTGGAATGAACTTGACAACAGTGGGTTTGGATTTTTGGATAAGGTTGCTATGAGTTGGAATCAGCTCAGTGGTAATAGGCTATTTACTGTTTAAAATTAATTTTAGCTTTATTTTACAATGAATTTAAATATTTATTTAGAGCTGGGGTTTGTAGTGCCTCTTAATTTTGCTGTACATAAATGTTTTATCTTTCTTGCATACTGATAATTGACCATTTTTACAGCTTGTTATTTAGCTCATTGACACAACCGGTGACCTATCTTGTGTGATACGGAGTCAATTGCTACTGACTTGTGTGACAGGGAGTCAGATGCAATCAAGTCAATTCCAACTCATAGTGACTCTATGGGACAGAGTAAAACTGCTCCATAGAGTTCCCGAGGAGTGCCTGGCGGATTCAAACGGCTGACCTTCTGGTCACCAGGTGCAGTGCTTAACCACCAGGGTTTCTAAGTATCAGTTTATTTCATAATAGGAATCTCAGTTTGGGGCGTAGCATATTAACGCTTTGCCTTACATATTTTGGACATGTTGTCGGGAGGGTCAGTCCTTGGAGAAGATGCCTGGAGAAGAACACTATGCTTGCTAAACTAGAGGGTCAGCAAAAACGGGGAAGCCCTTCAAAAAGAAGGACTGGCGTGGTGACTGCAACAGTGAGCTAAAGCGTAGCAATGACTGTGCGTGTGGCATGGGACTGGGCAGTATTTCATTCTGTTGTACATACGGTCGCTATGAGTTGCAACCTACCGGATGGCACCTAGCAACAACATCATATTAATTTAGAGATCATCTACATGGAACCAAAAAGTAAACTCATTGCTCTTAAGTGGATTCCCACTCACAGCGATCTTATAAGGCAGTTTTATGCTGTCTATAGGGTTCCCAAGGCTGTAGTCTTTATGGAAGCAGAGTGGCACATTTTCCTCCAGTGGAGCAGCTGGCGGGTTGGAACCAGTTAGGAGCCAGGTGTTTAGCCACTGCATCACCACAGCTCCCTATATTATACATAGGCAATACCAAAACTAATACAATGGTCTGAAATGTATTTTATCAATCTTTATTTTCTGGTTTTTATGCCTTTAAAGACTAGTTTTCTGTAAGCAGAGAACCAAATGATCTAAGCCATTGATTTCCAGATTTTTGTGAATAGGTAAAATAAAAGACAAAAAAACTGGGCAGCAGAGTGAGCTTGAGGAGTGGAATGTATTATGCACAAGCAGAATCAGAACAATCAGCTTTTCATTTTGCCAAATAAGAGCTTTTTTTCCCAAAAGCTCCAGGTGTTGCCACTAACACTGGATCAGCAAAAGGGCATGGTGATGCAAGAATATGTGAATACCTACAGCTTTATCGAATAAGGCAGCCCTATACGTACTAAGAAAGGCTTCTAGGATAAATTATGTTTGAAGAAACAAGACAAGAGGCATGGTGCAAAACAATGTGTGGAGTATCAGGAAAAAAATAAAAGACACGTGCTTGTATGTTATCATGAGTGGGTACATGAGAAAACTAAGAACAGATGCCTGCAAAAAGGCACGGAGAAGAGGGGGACTGACTTCATGAAATCACCTTTTGCTCTTTTTGAACTCTGGATCACATGCACGTGTTTTCACTTTAAATAAATAAATGAAAACTTCGTTTTGTGAAAAATTCTTCCCAGTGTCCTTGCTTTTTATTTTGCCTTGTATCAGAACCAATTTTGTCCTGAGACTGGACTAGGCTGCAGGTAGTTATCTGAAACCTCCACACCAGCCTACTTCCCAGCTACCTTGGCTTCCCAGAAAGCTTCCAGGCAGTAGGTTAGTGTCCACTGTGAACTCGTCTTTTGTCCCCGAGAAAAATGACACGTTATGGAAATTATTACCTCCTAAGAGGGGAGTGGTTACTTCCAAGGTTGAAAAAGAGATACACTTTCAAAAGATTCACCTCTTTCCCTTTCACCCATTGATGTTGATGGTAAGATGCAGACCGGGAAGCCTAGGCACATAGCACTTTGGATGGTACTTGTCATGTGAGTGTGTGCCAGGAGGCCCAAGTTTATTAATACACACCAGGCATAGTGTTTATTTCTGTTTCATCAAGTTTTTGCCAGCTGATGGCTCTGTCTGTGCCTGATAGTGGTTGTGTTTGTGTATAAGCACAGGGTCATCTGATAACAAGTTGTCACATCATGGAATTAAGCTCTGTTTAAAATGGGTGACAGCCAGGAGATTTGAACCCCCAGCACACTTCTAGAAGGTCCCATCAACAAAAGAAAGTTCAAGGTATTTTGGAAAAGGTCATTGATTACAACCAACTTCTTGATCATTCTGGACTTGTTCCTTCCTGCAGAGACACAATTAAAATAACACAATTACAATACTACTTTCAGTTATGGCTGTACAGTAAAAACTTTTCATTGTTGGAGGAAGGACAGTATTTTCACAAGCAAATCAATGTCAAATCTATCTCCTTCCCGGAAAGATAAAAACAGATATTTTTAGAAATTCACTCAGTGATTAAGGAAGAACTGATGCTCTACTTTATGGATCAGTTCCTAAGTGTTATTTGTCATGTCTTCTGCCATATCCAAGGTCATATTTGCAGATGGTGAGCATTCTGAGGGCGGGGATGCTTGTATTCACTGTTGTATCCTTGATATCATTTATGGTGCATAGTGAGTTCTTTAGTGAATTTTTGTTGACCAAATGAAGGAATGCTACCATTAAATCCAGTTACTAAGCAGGAATATTAACTAAAATTTAACTATTGACTTGGAATACTTATATTTTTTACATTGATGTTTAATATTTCTGATTTATTACTGCTGTAATCAGGTAAAAAATGAATTAGTCCTGAAAATATTAGAAGAAAGTTTTCTTTCTCATAGCAAAAGCTCAGGAATAACGGAGTCCTCATCACTATTGGTTTGGTCTCTAGAGGAAATTCCTAAAGTTAAAGTTTTTCTTTTTGTGGTTTTGGACTCTTTGGAAACTTAAAAAAATGTACCAAGTAAATGAGTTTAGTGTTCTCTTATTTTAAAAGTCTGGTAATTTTAGTAATCTGCTGCTTTATGATAGACAAGGCAATTCCGTTTCCTCTGTAGTCTGTTTTCTCTTCCTTTCTTTCAAAATAACCTGCCATCTTTCCAAAATAAACACAAAGGGGAAATGCATGAGTGGGTATGTAACTGGCCAGATATGCGGGGCAGCATACCTGGGGGGAAAGAAAGGGTTACAAGGAAGGCATTCTGCTTTCACAAGACTGATTAGTATTCTTTTGTTATAAGAAATTTAAGAAGATACCTTTATCTTTATATAAAATATTTGCTAAAAGGAAACTTGAGCAGTTAATTTCTTAATTTCTTATGTAAAGATGATCTTAGATTTCTAAAGTTACAGTTTGAGGTGAACTTTTTGACAATAATTATTTTACAGATTTTAAGCAGTCTAGATTTACAATAGCGTGTTGTATTTCCACTTGATATTTATGAAGTCTCATTTCAATGATCTTACCCAATAGCTGTGTTAACTGTATAGTAACGTTATATGTCTTTGCCATGATATCTGTACTTAATGCTTATTTTCAGATATCTTGAATTTAAAGATACTTTTAAGGTTCCTGATAACTGTGAAGGGTCTATGATCTTTAAGAAGCATTTGGAAAACTGGCTTGGTCAAAATACTTCACCTGATACCATAATTTTGCTGAGTATCTTTACTACTTGCAATTTATGGTTCCAAAAATGCAATAACCACTTTCCTCTTCTTTCTTTGCCTTATCTCCTCATCTTACTTTTTCTTTCTTTCATCTACATCAGTGTCATCATCAGTAAATACTTACTGAGGAGCTACTCTCCATACTGTGCAATGACTGGTGAAAGCTTTCAATGACTGCTCTTAGATGTCAGAATTAAGTAGCTGATCTAAGGCTCAAATCCTATTCTCATTCTAATGCCATAAAGATGGCCAGAGACAGATAGCTAGACACATGACACATATTTACCAGTAAAGATTCTACTTGTCTGGGGTCTGTGATAATTTGTAGGGAGTTAAACCAACTTTGGAGGCCTGGGGGTGCAATGATTAACAAGAATTACAGCTGCTAACCAAAAGGTAGGCAGTTCAAATCCACCAGCAACTCCTAAGAAACCCTATGGGGCAGTTCTACTCTGTCCTATGGGGTCCCTAATAATTAGAATTGACTAGATGGCAGTGGATTTGGTGTTTCGGTCCTAAGCCAAGCTTTATCTGGTATAACCTACTAATCTAAGGGAGAGGTTTACTAAGCAATGTAACAACATCAATAAAACAGTAGTGTTCACTCCTGTCAGGAATAACACTGTTGTTGCCCAGACATGCGCTTTCTTATTTCCTCACTAAAGTCTCAGAAAGATCTACTTTCAAGAAGATCTTAATAACTACGGGAATATGTCAGCTAAAAAACCTAATTACTGAAAAAAATTACTCCAACTTAATTGTATATGCAAATTTCAAGTTACACTGACATTAATGTACAATCTGGATAGCCCTTTCCTCTCCTTTGAATTCTGATTTAATACCATTCTGTATTCTAAAAAGGGACTAATTCTTGTTCTCCTGTGACTTGGGTGTCCCAGAGGGTCCATGAGGTCACAACTAAGCCCAGCATGATGGGTTCAATTCTGAGTCTGTTGGCCTTTACATCATGGGCATGGCACTAGCTACCACTCTTAGTGGTTCTCTGGATGAAGTTGATGATCCTTCTGACTATGGGGCTTGGCCTGCAGTAGAGGCAGGATGTTGTGGTGGTTGCTACTGTTGAGTTGGCTTCAAGTCATGGCACCATCATGTACACCAGAATGAATGGCACCCAGTCCTGCATCATTTTTATGATCATTGGTATGCTTGAATCCATTGAGTATCTTCCCATCTAGGTGGCTCATATTTCAGCACTACAGCAGATAGTATTCTCTTGTTATCTACAGGGTTTTTATTGACCAATTTTTCTAGTTCACCTTATCCTAGAAGCTCTGCTGAAACCTGCCCACCATCAGTGACCTTGAAATAGCTTTCAGCATTACAGCAACACATAAACCACCACAGTATGACAAACTCATAGATGGGTGGTGGAGAGATGGTGTAGGAAGGAAAAATATCTGCTAAATATATTCTGGCAGGGACCAGCAATTCCAACTCATAGTCCATTCTCAGAATGGACTTACCTAGCCCAGTAGAAGCTGCACACAAAGTTATTTACAAAGAAAAAAGAGCACAGTGCCTACTCTGCACCCATCAGTTTTTGCCTTACGAAGTCAAACTCAACCCGAGTCTGCAATGCTTCCTTTTGACAGGTGACTTACTGCCTCCGGCACACCATTCTGGGTTCTTTAGCTGCTCCTTGAGCTATCAGATGCAATCTCCAATGATTGTGCACATTCACAATCATTGTAGCACATTCACAATCTCAGGATCATTAATGATGCTCTTGGAGATAAACAGAAAAAATTAAAAAGTATCATGTGCTATATTGTTTTGGCATACTTACTGAAAGAGACATAAAATAGTGACACTTCAAGTAGTTCTTAGAGGGTTCTTAATAACTGAATGAATTAATATCTGTAAAGTGCTTACAATAGTCACTGTCCCCCAAGTCCTTTCTGCTAAAACTTCTTCGTAGACTCTCCATCCAGGGAATGGAGCTCTTTAAAAGCAGAAAGAGCAGAAAGTACTGGATGGTTCTCTTTGTCAACCTGGACACATAGCATTCCTTCCGTACTCGCTGCACTCTGAGTGTTGGCATCCTTGCTTGTTTGCATTTGTACAGGTGTGTACTAAAGAAATATTTGGGGACTGAGTGGGGTGTGGAGAGCTTGAACTTTCCCTGAATTTTTATAGTATCTTTCCACAGGAGCTAGAATTTGCTTGCCCTGCCCTGTGGACTAAGAGAAATACTTGGGTGGTACAAATGGTTAATATGTTCTGCTGCTAACTGAAAGGCTGGTGGTTCAATTCCACACAGAGGTATCTTGGAAGAAAAACTTCATAATCTCCTTGTGAAAAATCAGCCACTGAAAATCCCGTAGAGCAGAGTTCTGCTCGGGTACACATTTGCTCATCATGAGTTAGAGCTGAATATTTGATGGCAACTGGTACTGATGGAACAAGACGGAGCAGTCTTTCATGTCTTTCTGAGCCAGCTGCTCCACTTTGATGCTGTTTCATAAGGAGAAAGCAGTACATCGCTCCTCTGGCTGGGTATTACTCCCCCTGGGAACAGCTTTATCTCTGTCATTTCTAGCACGTAGGCTTTGTAAATAAACCCAAGTGCTGACTTCCCTGCTTTGTTAGTGTGAGCTATCATCAGGGCCTGGAGCCGCTTGGCCTTTCTGTCAAAGACACTTGTTTATGTGTTGTCTAGAAAGCTGCCTGCTGCTGGTGAGGGCATCCAGTTGGCCTGGGGACACATGTGTGTGTGGGGCGGGGGGGAATCCAGAGAGTATCTTGCTTCCATTTTTGATTTTTGGCCTGATGAGAGCTCAGCGTTTTAAAACAAAGTTAATATTATAAGTCAAATTCCCACAGATAACAAGATATAAAAACATTCCCAACCTTCCAGTAAACTACTATCATAGATTGAATCGTGTCATCCCAAAACATATGTCATCAAGCTACTAGCCTTGGTGATACAGTGATTAGGAGATCAGCTGGTAACCTGAGACATCAGCAGATTGAATCTACCACTTGTTCCATAGAAGCCCCGTGGGGCAGTTCTACTCTGTCTGATAGAGTGATTATGAGTCAAAATCGACCCATTAGAAACAGATTTAATGCCTGTGGTTGTAATTTCATTTGGGAATGGGTTGTCTTTGTTATGTCAATGAGACAGTATCAGTGTAGGGTGTATCTTTTGAGATATGTTGTTGTTAAGTGCTGTCCATTCAGTTCCAACTCATCACTACCCTACATACAACAGAACAGAATACTGCCCCATCCTGTGATATGTCCATAATCATTTTTATGCTTAAGCCTATTGTTACAGCCACTGTGTCAATCCATCTGGTTGACAGCTTTCCTCTTTTTCACTTACCTTCCACTTTACTAAGCATGATGCCCTTTTCCAGGGAATTGATTCCTCCTGACAGCATGTCCAAAGTATAAATGCAAACCCCCCTGCTCTTGAGTTAACTCTGACTCATAGCAACACCATAGGATAGGGTACAGCTGCCCCATAGAATTTCTAAGAAGTGCCTGGCAGATTTAAACTACCAACCTTTTGTTAGCAGACATAACAGTTAGCCACTATGCCACTAGAACTTCCAAAGTATAAAAGGAATTAAATTTATCTGCCTATGAGCAGTCAATATTTGACAGAGGCCCAAAACCTGTTAAATGGGGAAAAGAGAGTTTTTTTAACAAGTGATGCTGACATAATTGGATATCCATCTGTGAAAAATTGAAACAAGATCCATACCTCACAGCATGTACAAATACTAATTCAAAGTATATCAAAGACCTAAACAGCAAATGTAAAATGATAAAGATCATGGAAAAAAAATAGAGACAATGCTAGGAACGTGAACACTTGGCATAAACAGAATACAAACCATCACTAACGATGTACAAGCACCAGAAGAAAAACTTGATAACTGGGAACTCTTAATATATCTGGTCAGGGTCTAATCTTTAAAATCTACAAAATCTGCAACACCTCAAAGACAAAAAAGACAAATAATCCAATTTAAAAATGGGCAAAGGATGTGAACAGACATTTCACTAAAGAAGACATTCAGGTACTTAACAGATACATGAGGAAATACTCATGAGCATTAGCCACTAGAGAAATACAAATCAAAACTACAATGAGATAACACCTCACTGCAACAAGGCTAGCACTAATCCAGAAAACATGAAATAATAAATGTTGAAGAGGTTGCAGAGAGACTGGAACACTTATGCACTGCTGGTGGGAATGTAAATTGGTAAAAACACTTTGGAAATCAATTTGGGGCTTCCTTACAAAACTAGAACTAGAAGCACCATAGAATCCAGCAACCCCATTCCTTGGCGTATATTCTAGAGAAACAAGAGTCATTGTATGAATAGATATATGCACACCCGTGCTCATTGCAGGACTGCTCACGATAGAAAAAAGAAACAACCTAGGTGCCCATAGACAGACAAATGGATAAACCAATTATGGTATATACAAATAACAAAATACTAGGCAATGGTAAAGAATAGTGTTAAATCTATGAAACATCTCACAGCATAGATGAATCTGGAAGGTATTATGCTGTGTGAAATCAGTAGTCACAAAAAGGCAAATATTGTATGAGAGTACTATTAAAAGAATTCAAGAAAAGGATTGAACATAGAAGAAAACATTCTTTGATGGTTATGACAGAGAGGAGCGAGGGAGGGGGAATTCAGTAGCTAAACTGTAGACAAGAGTAGTGCTCGATGAAGGGAAGAGCAACATACAAGACAAGGGAAGTTAGGACAATTGGACTGAACCCAAACTAAGACGTTTCCTCAACACAACCAAACACTTTGAGGGACACAGTGGCAGGGGCTGGTGGCTGGTGGCTGAGGACCATGGTTTTGGGGGACATTTAAGTCAACAGGCATAACAATTTATTAGAAGATTTTGCATCTCACTTTGGTGAATGGCGTCTTGGGTCTTAAAAACTTTTTGAGTTGCCATTTATGGTGCATCAATTGGTCTCAACCCTCCTGGGGCAAAAGAGGATGAAGAACTTTAAAAATACAAGGGAAACGTTTGCCCAAGAGGCAAAAGGGCCATGTAAACCAGAGACTCCATTAGCCTGAGACCCAAAGGACTAGGTGGTGTCTGACTATCACCAATCACCATCCTAACAGGGAACACAAGAGAAAGTGCGTGATAGAGCAGGAGAAAAGTGAGGAGCAGAACTCAAATTCACATAAAAAGACCAGACTTGAAGATCTAACTGACACTGAAGGAATCCCTGAGGCCACAGCCTGCAGAGACTCTATTGACTCTTAGCTAAAACTATTCTCAAAGCTCACTCTTCAAAGCTTAGACAGGACAATAAAACATAAACTAGTACTCGTTAAGGGTGTGCTCTTTAGTTCAAGCAGATATATAAGGTCTGATAATTAAGTCCACAAACTTAATTGTTCTAAGTGCTATATATCTCATTGCTGAATAACACTGTGGTCACCTTTAAAGTACTACCCGTGAGAAAGTATGTACTGATGGCAATGCCTAGCTCACCTTTCAAAGCAATTTTGGAACTCTTTCTAGAATGGCCGTTTTGCACAGTGGCATGGTGGCAAGTTTGCAAATCTAATTGTATAGTTGTCTGTCAAGGAGGATTTAGGCAGCAGACCAGTAACTGTGCTGGAACACTCTCCCTACTCTCCCGATCTGCACCCCAGTGATTTTTTTCTTTACCTGAAGATAAAATTTGATTTTGAGAGAAATTTGATGGCACTGAGGACATCAACAGTAATATGACGACAGCTCTGATGGCCAATCCAGAAAAAAAGTTCCAAAATTGCTTTGCAGGTTGGATGAGGCACTGACATTGGTGCATAGCTTTCCAAGGGGAGTACTTCAAAAGTGACCACAGTGATATTCAGTACAAGGTGTGTAGCAATTTTTCTAGGATGAGTTTGTGAACTTAATTGGAAGTTCTCCTTTGAAACCAAATGGGCTGCTCCTGCCTCCAGACAGAATGAGAATGTAGTAAGGCATAAGAGCTGGTTGGAGGGATATGGGAGACGTGGGGTAGAAAGGGGGAGTGTGCTGTCTATGTATTATAGAGATGCCAACTAGTGTCATATAATAATACGTGACAACTTTTTGTATGAGAAATTAACTTGAGCTGTAAACTTTCACCTAAAGTATAATTTTACAAAAAGGAAAGAAAAGAAATTAAGCAAGTGAGAGCAGCAGAGATAGAGGAAGAAGATGCCAAGCTATATAAAGATTGCCCAGGAACAGAATCTCTGGAGAGACAAAGACCTCCACCCCACCCCTTCCTGAGCTGCCAAAGAGAGAAAGCCTTTCCCTAGCTTCCTAGTTTGTGAGAGAATAAATTTCTTTTGGTTAAAGCCATCCATTTGTGGGATTTCTATTATAGCAGCACTAGATGATTATGACAATTATCAAGTCCCCCATTCCTCCTGGAGTGATCTTCTAAACTACATTCTAACTAGGATTTAAACTAGGTATTGGACACATCAGAGCTATTTCCACTACTGTGAAAAAAAAGGAAGATAAACAGAAAAAAATAAAAAAAGAAGGACTGAAACACTGAACAGTGTCCTCTGCAAGAAAAAGCTAAGTACTTTTTTAAAAATATGGTAAAACAGACATAACAAATTCCATCTCAGAGTGTGCAACTCAGTGGCATTTAAATTTGCAATGTTGTACAACCATCATCACTATCTAATTGCAGAATATTTTTGTCCCTGCTAATACCCTCTCCTTTTAATTTTCTTTCCTTTTTATTGTGCTTTAGATGAAGTTTTACAGAGTAAATTAGTTTCTCATTAAACAATTAATATACATGTTGTAATACAAAACAACTTTGGCCTTGGTAATAGAAATGATGCCAGAGAGAGCATGATAGAATTTTGCATAACTAACAACTTCTTCATTGCAATACCTTTTTTAACCAACATGAATGACAACTGTGTACTCGGACCTCACCAGATGGAATACACACAAATCAAATCAGCTATGCCCATGGAAAAAGACAATGGAAAAGCTCCATATCAGCAGTTAGAACAAGACCAGTTGCTGACTGTGGCAAAGACCACCAATTGCTCACGTGCAGATTCATATTGAAACCGAAGAAAATTAGAACAAGTCCATGAGAGCCAAAGTATGATCTTGAGTATATCCCACCTGAGTTTAGAGACGACCTCAAGAATAGATCTGATGTGTTGAACACTAATTACCAAAGAGCAGATGAACTGTGGAATGACATGAAAGACATAATCCGTGAAAACAGCAAGAGGTCATTAAAAAGACAAGAAAGAAAGAAAAGACCAAACTGGATGTCAGAAAAGACTCTGCAACTTGCTCCCAAACATTGAGCAGCTGAAGTAAAAGGAAGGAATGATGAAGTAAAAGGATGAAACAGAAGATTTCAAAGGGCAGCTCAAGAAGACAAAATAAAGCCTTACAACAACACGTATGAAGAGCTGGAAATAGAAAACAAAAATGGAAGAACACGTTCTGCATTTCTCAAGCTGAAAGAACTGAAGAAAAACTTCAAGGCTCCAAATGCAATAACGAAGGAGTCTACAGGGGAAATATTAAATGACTCAGGAAGAATCAAAAAAAGGTGGAAGGAATACACATAATCATTACACCAGAAAGAACTGGTCGATGTTCAGTTATTTGAAGAGGTTGCATATGATCTGGAACCAATTGTACTGAAGGAAGAAGTCAAAGCTGCATTGAAGGCATTGGCAAAATACAAGGCTACAGGAATTGATGGAATGTCCATTGAGATACTGTAGCAAAGAGATGCAGTGCTGGAAGTGCTCGCTTGTCTCTACCAACAAATTTGGAGGACAGCGACTTGGCCAATCGACTGGATGAGATCCATATTTATGCCTATTCCCAAGAAAGCTAATCCAGCCAAGTGTGGAAATCATTTACTAACGTCACAGACAAGTAAAATTTTGCTAAAGATCATTCAAAAATGATTGCAACAGTATATTGACAAGGAACTGCCACAAATTCAAGCCAGATTCAGAAGAGGATGTGCAACTAGGAATATCATTACTGATGTCAGATGGATCTTGGCTGAAAGCAGAGAATACAAGAAAGAAGTTTATCTGTGTTTCATTGACTATGCAAAGACATTCGGCTGTGTAAATCATAACAAATTATGACTAACATTGTAGAGAATGGGAATTCCAAAACACTTAATTGTGCTTTTAAGGAATCTGTACATGGATCAACAGGCAATCATGTGAGCAGAACAAGGGGACACTGCATGGTTTAAAGTCAGGTAAGGTGTGCGTCAGGGTTGTATCCCTTTGCCATACCTTTTCAATCTGTATGTTGAACAAATAATGCAAGAAGCTGGACTATATGCAGAAGAATAAGGCATCAGGATTGGAGGAAGACTAATTAACAGCCTGTATTATACAAAGGACACAACCGTGCTTGCTGAAAATGAAGATCTGAAACACTTACTGGTGACTGTCAAAGACCACGGTCTTCAGCATGGATTACATCTTAACATCAAGGAAATAGAAATCCTCACAAGTGGAATAGTAAGCAACATCATGACAAATAGAGAAAGGATTGAAGTTGTCAAGGATTTCATTTTACTTGGTTCCACAATCAATGCTAATGGAAGCAGCAGTCAAGAAATCAAAAGATGTGTTGCATTTGGAAAATCTGCTGCCAAGGAACTCTTTTAAGTATTGAAAAGTAAAGATGTCATGTAGAAGACTAAGGTGCAGCTGACCCAAGCCATGGTATTTTCAGTTTCATCATATGCATGCAAAAGCTGGATGATGAATAGGGGAGACAGAAGAATTACAGGCACCTTTGAATTGTGGTGCTGGAGAAGAACATTCAACATACCATGGACCACCAAAAGAACAAACTGTTCTGTTAAAAGCATAACCAGAGTGATCCTCAGAAGCAAAGCTGGCAAGACAGACTCTTAAATTCTTTGGACATGTTGTCAGGGGGATCAGTCCCTGGAGAAAGACATCATGCTTGGTAGAGTGGAGGATCAGCAGAAAAGGTGAAGACCCTCAAAGAGATGGATTGACACAGTGGCTGTAACTGGGTTTAAGCATAAAAATGACTGGGGACAAGGCACAAGACCAGGCACTGTTTTGTTCCATTGTACATAGGGTCACTATGAGTCAGAACCAACTTGGTAGCACTTAATGACAGCAGCATTGCTTTGTGACATTGGTTGCCAATCCCGTGACAAGTCAAGACTCTCCCCTGCTTCACTTTGGCTTCCTTATTTCGATTCACTCAACTTTCCTGTCCCCTCCTGCCTTCTCATCCCTGCCCCTGGGCTGGTATGTTCATTTAGTCTTGTACACTTGGTTGAACTATGTGTATTGCTTGTTTCATGGGCCTATCTAGTTTTTGACTGAAAAGTACTTTTTGTTTTTTAAGATCTAAGATTCTTTGTCTAATAAAAATGCCAAAACAATTTCTCAGCTAGTGATGGAGGAGATGGAGGAAGTCACTTCATGAAGTATCCGTATTGTATGTTGTCTACAAGAATCCATAATCTGGTTGGATTCCCTGGTGGGGACTAAGATGCGGAGGTTTTTAAAAAAATGTGTATCTACATAGGGATAAATATGGAAAACCATATATATCCAACCAAGGTATTAGGAAAATGCTTGTGTGGCTAGAAATAGACTTGGAATATTCTTTTTAAAAAGATGAGTAGATTTTATTTACTATGTTAACTTTTAGAAATTTTCCTTAGTGGGAGAGAAAGTCACTTTAATTTAATGAAAGATATAATACGTAGAATATTTTGAAGAAATGCAATTTTATCATTTTTGTGTTCACAGAGTGACCTTACTAACAGAAAAAGGAAGATAAGAATCTGCCCTGCTTCTTACATTTGATTATTTCATTTAATAAATAAAAAGATACAGATAGACAGATGCTAATATTCTTTATCAATATTACCCAATAATAAGGCAAAACAACATATGAGTTATTACCATTAGTTTACATGAGAATTTTTTTTTTGAGCATTTCTAGACCTGAAAAGGAATCTACCAAACCATAACAAACAGCACATAAAACCTAAAATAACCCACTAACATATATGGTAAAAACAGGCAGCATATGATATATACACAATCTATATAGAATAAAAACTACGTCTGTACAGGGTAGGTTCGCTTACCAGAACTGGGAAGACAGCTAGTGAACTGGAAGTCGGAGCGGTGGCAGTGATGACCCTGGCAGACCAGGGCTGGCTCTGGCGGCTTGCTGCTCAGAGGCTGAGCGTGGTTCCCCGGGAAGGAGCTCGAACGCACCACTCTCTTCTGCTTCTGGCTGCTAAACAAATGCTGACCGCTATTTCCGCTTCTTGTCTTTTTCAGAAAAATGAAAATCTTTTTGGATTTCTTTCAGTTAGCGAATACAATATAAGTTTTTCATAAAAGTGAAGTGATGTGAACTTACGAAAAGCTGGGGATACCTGTAAATACAACTAAGCTTCTGTGACTTAGAGCCCTGCTGGTACCGTGGTTAAACTTTTTGCTGTTAACCAAAAAGGTTGGTGGTTCAAATCCACCAGCTGCTGCTTGAAAACCCTATGGGGCAGCTCTACCATGTCCAATAGTGTTACTATGAGTTGGAATCGACTTGATGGCAATAGGTTAGGTTTGGTTTTACCTTACTTACTGTAAACTCGTGACTACCTTGCCTACTAGTTAATCTGCCCCTGAAACTCATGGTGATCTCATGCACGACAGAGGGTTTGCTGTCTAGTCCTGCTCTGTCTCCACGATTGGTTGCAGATCAGATTACTGTAATCCACAGGGTCTTCGTTTGTTGATTTTTGGAAGTAAATGATCAAGCCTTTCCTCCTAGTCGGTCTTAGTCTAGAAGCTCCACTAAAACCTGTTCAGCATCACAGCAACATACTAGCTTCTGATGAGGTGCATTGGCTGGAATCAAACCCAAGTCTCCTTTGAAAGACAAAAATTCTAACCTTGAACCTCAACTGCTTACTGCTACCCATTGCACAGTGTGATTGCTGGTGAACTTAAAACTTACATACTAAACCATTTGAGGGCAAACATTATCTTACTTTAGAAGTAAGTTCTTAGTGGGAGATTTGGTAATTCGGTACATAATTTATAAAACAATGACAATGAAAAGGAGAGTTAAGGTGATTCTCAGATAAAACAATTGCTCATCTAGTCTTCATACTGAGACACCCTAGAGAGATAGGAGACTCCAGGAAGAGGTAACTGCAAACCCTCTCTAACAAGCTGCTATGATTTTGACAACTCTTTTCCCTTCTAAGTGTCTTAGGTATACAAATAACGACTCCTGAGGGAGATTTATGAATTACTATAATTTTTGACATGTTAGATATTGAGGTAATGTAAAAAATTATCAGTGGGTCCAGGGACAGAATGGGAGAAAAATGTAGAACAAAACTTAAACCCATTAAAATAAGTATCAAGGACCAGATTACTTGATCCAATACAGACTAGAGAAACCCCCAAAACTATCTCACCCTAAGTCGCCCTTTGAAGTTGGAACTGAAGGCACTCCAAGATGTCACCTTTCAGCCAAATGATAGATTAGCTTATAAAATAAACCGTATCATCCATGAGTACTGTGTTCCTTGAACAAAGAACTATATGAAACCAAATGATCAATATTTACACTAAAGCAAAGATGAAAAGGTAAGAAAGGATGAGAAAGCTAGACTAATTAAAAATAGAAAAAACAGAATGGAAATAATGAGAATGCTGATAGATTATGTTGTGAAAAATGTAAACAATGTCAAGAAACAACTCACATAAAAATTGTTAAATGTGAACCTAATTTGCTGTGTCAAGTTTCACTTGAAACACAATAAAACAATATTTTTTAAAAAGTTCCAAACATGAAATGAAGCTTCCCTTGAAATGTGGCTTTATGTTTTATTTACTATAGTGTATTTATAGTTCTGAATGAACTGACTGATAGAAATATTCTGTAATGTGAGATCATAGTGAATTACAATTTGGGGGAAAATTATCTCAAAATAACCTAAAAGGAGAATAAAATAAATCATGTTTTTTCTGGGTGTTTTTGTTTGTTTCCCAAATGTGAAAACTATTGCGCTTGAGTCAATTCTGACTCATAGTGACTCTGTCAGACAGTGTAGTATTGCCCCATCAAGTTTCCAAGGAGTGCCTGGTGGATTTGAGCTTCTAGCCTTCTGGTTAGCAGCCACAGCATTTAACCACTACACTACCAGGATTTCCCAAAATGCAAAAAGCCAACTAATACTGATTATTGAAACATATGAGTATACTCATAAAACCTAAGCTAGGAAACATGTCACAGGAAAAGCTAGATTCTGACTTGAAAATGTTTGCGGGATTTATTATTTGTGATACAGGGGAACTTTGGCAAGTGATAAGTATTTTCATAATCTTCATTGTGGTGCTGATTTCAGATTCACATCAAAACCTCTCCCATTGTGCATTTTTAATATGTGCAGTGTAAGTATAGCAATTATATCTTAATGAAGCTATTAAAAGTCATTAAAAATTATCAGTGGTAGCTAGATAGAAAGAAACAATGAGAGAAGCAGCAAATTATCGTGGTTCTAAGCCACTCTTTGTAATAGAATCAAATCTGGATTTGAGTCCTGGCTATGCATCTGCTTCCTGTGTAAAGCTGAGTAAGCAAAGTGAATTTTGTGTATTTCAATCAGCACACATATAAACTGAGGATAACAAGACTTAGTTTGCAGCTTTGGCCACGGGGCTTAGACGAGAATTGCTGTGAAGTTTAGACCGAGCTGTGCGCATGTTGTTGTTCAGCTGTCCTGGAATTGATTTCCAGTTACCTCCTAGGACATTAACAGGTGGCAACTTTGGTTACTATCAGTGAAAGGGTTTTTCCTTCTTATTAAAACAATTCATTGTGAATGCACTGCTTTGCTAGTTCAACTCAGGTACATTTCATTTTCGTTTTTAAAATGTTCCTCTATTCTATAAGACATACGCAAAGACAAAAATGCCAAATATTTAGTTTTGAAAAGATTTGGAAGAAGAGAATCTAATGAAAGAGGAGGTCCTGGAAACAAGCTAACTGGAGAGAAACTATTTTCTGTGTTGTGACTAGCACAAACATGGGATGGAGAGAAGACTTCTGACTGGTGGGTGGCCTCAGCAGAAGGGGAGCATCTGGAGTGAAGAAGTCCTCTGCTGAGGATCAGCAGCTTAAATTCCCTAACAGATAACAACATGAGCTGACCAGGAACCTTGGTGTCTTTACTTTCATGGGCTTCAATTTAATCACCTTTAAATTAGCTAGGGAGTCTTGGTGGAACAGTGGTTAAAAGCTTGGCTGCTAACCAAAAGGTTCACAGTTTGAATCTACCAGCCACTCCTTGGAAACCCTATGGGACAATTCTCCTCTCCTTCCAAAGAGTGGCTATGAGTTGGAATTGACTTGATGGCAACAAGTTTGTTTGTTGGTTGGTTGTTTGAAATGGCTGTAGACATATTTATTCTCCCTTTATATTACATTGCTCCTCAGGAAATGAACAAAAGTAATTGTACATCATGGGATGTTAAATTTGGCTATACCAACTGTCAAAAGTCCCAACCCTGCCCATGATATCAGATTTTCAGTACTTTGTCTTTCATCAGACAGTAGGAAGTCAGTAAGACCTGTACTGCTTACTTCTGAGCTGCTCTCTTTAGTGGAACTGGGAATGTCAAGAGACATTTAGAGAGGCATTACATATTCTTACAATTTTTAGCAAAATAGTAGTGTTCACGTTTCTTATAGAGTCCCTAAGTGGCACAAATGTTTAGGTGCCTGACTACTAACCAGAAGATTAGAAGTTTGAGTCAGTTAGAGGCACCTTCAAAAAAAGGAATAGTGACCTACTTCTGACAACCTAGTTTTTGAAAATCCTGCAGACAAGGTTTTACTCTAACACGTAACGAATCACTTGATGACAGCTGGTTTACATATCTTTCTCCTTCATTTCCTCTTCCCTTCCTTTCTCTAGCTTGTTTTTTTTCCCCTCTCTTTTTTTTAGTCATCACAAAAGAGCATACTTAATTAGTAACAGGTAGCGCTGGTTCCAACGAGAACTGGTGGTACAGTGGCCCATAGCTAAGTGTTCAGCTGTTAACTGAAAAAGCGGTCATCAGCCTTCCAGTGGGAGAAAGATGTGGCAATTTGCTTCCATGAAAACCATGGCCTGTACATAAACCTACCCTAAACTCATTCACAAGAAAATAGAAAGTCTCAACAGACCAATAGCAAGTAAAGAGATTGAATAGGTGATTGAAAATTTTCCAGCAAAATAGGTCCTAAACAAGATGAGTTCACTGGGAATTCATTGAAAATATTTAAAGAAAAATCAACAACAGTACTGTTTAAACTTTTCAAAAAATAGAAAAGGAATGAATACTCTCTAATTCATTCAATGAAGCAAATACAACCCTCCTACACAGACCAGTCAAAGTCAACCCAAGAAATATCTCTTATGAATGTAGAAAAAAAAATCCTTAACAAAATACTAGAGAGCAAAACCCAACAACATAGTAAAAGAGTCACATACCCTCCCAAGTGAGATTTATTCCAGGAATACAAGAATGATTCAATACTAGAAAATCAATCAATGTACTTCATGGTATCAATAGAACAAGGAAAAGAACCATATGTTCATCTCTATGTATGCAGAAAAAAAAATCAATAAAATCCATACCTTTTGTCTATGGAAACCCTAAAAAATACTGGAATAGAAAAGAAATTCCTCAATATGATTCAGTGCATATATGAAAAGTCAACAGCCAGCATTGTACTTAATGGAGTCAGACCAAAAGCTTTCCCCTTGAAATCAGGGACAAGGGTGCCTGTTCTCACCACTTCCATTCAGTATTATATTAGAAGCCCTAGCCAGAACAATAATAAGAAAATGAAATAAATAGTATACAGACTGGAAAAGAAAAAGTAAGGTTATCTCTATTTATTGATGATATGATCCTATGTGTATGCCCACAAGGAAACTTTTAGAGCCAACAGAGGAATTTACCAAATTTGCAAGTTACAGCGTCAACAAGCAAAAGTCAATTGGGATTCTACACACCAGCAATGAGACATCTGGAAGGGAAAGTAGGGAAACAATTCGATTTGTTTACAATAGCATCAAAGAGAATAAAACACATAGGAATAAGTCTAACTAGGAACATGAAGGACTTGTACAATGAAAGTTATAAAACACTGCTGAGATTCAAGAAGACTTAAATAAATGGAAAAATGTTCCTTGTTAATGAGTTGAAAGACTCAATATTGTTAAAATGTAAATACTATCCAAAGCAGTCTATATATTCAATGCAAGCTAGATCAAAATTCCAACAGCCTTCTTTAGAGAAATAGATGTGCCAACCCTTAACCTTTTGTGGAATGGCAATAGGCCCTGAAGAGCTAAAGCAATGTTAAAAGAAATGTTAGAACAGTAATCAAAACAGCTTGATGCTGGCATAACAACAGACACATAAACTAATGCAACAGAATTGAAAGTCCAGCAATAAACTGACGCATATCTTGTCAAATAGTTTTTGACAAAGGTAGCAAGCCCTTTATGTGGGGGAAAGAAGTGTTTTTTTTTAGTAAACGTGCTGGCAAAATTGATTTCCATGTGGACAAAGAAAAAGAAAAGAAACAGTATCCATGCCTCACACCACTCATAAAAACAAATTAAAGGTGGATTAAGGACCTAAATGTGCAAACTAAAACCATTAAATTCTTACCAGAACAATCAAGGGCAACACTGTCAGGCCTCATTTTGAATAATGGATTATGTAACATAATAAAAGCACAAACAGCAAAAGACAAAATAAATTAATGGGACTTCATTAAAATTAAAAACAAGTGTTAATCAAAAGACTGTACCAAATGAATAAAAAGACTTGCTACTGACTCAGAGAATGTCTTTGGAAACGATATGTCTAACAAGAATTTAATAACCAAAGTATATATTGAACTTCAACAACTTAACAGCAATAAGTCAACCCAACCCTAAAATGGGCAAAGGACTTGAAAAGTCCTTTCAGCACTTGCAAGAGGAGGTTCAGATGACCTCACATGAAAAGATCCTCAAGATCATTAGCCATCAGAAAGATACAAATCAAAGCCACAATGAGATTCCATTTCACTCCCACTAGGATGGCTAAGTTTTTTTGTTTTTGTTTTTGTTTTTTAAGGAAAAGGCAAATGTTAGCGAGGATGTGAGAAAATCAGAACCCTAACCCACTGCTGGTGGGAATGCCAAATGGTACAGCTGTCACGGAAAATAGTGTTGCAGTTCCTCAAAAAGCAAAAAGTAGAACTATCATGTTATTGTTGCTAGGTATGGTTGATTCAGTTCTGATTCATAGCGAATCCACGTGTAAGAGAATGAAGCTCTGTCTAGTCCCGTGCCATCCTCTCAGCCATTGCTCTGTTTGAGCCCGTTGCTGCAGCCACTGTGTCAGCCCATCTCACTACAGGTCTTCCTCTTTTTTATTGACCCTCTACTAAACATTTTGCCCTTCTCCAGGGACTAGTCCTGCTGATAAAATGTGAAGAGTACCTGAGGCAAGATCTCACTGTCTTTGCTTTTAAGGAACATTCTGGCTGTACTTCTCTCAAGACAGATGTCCTTGTTCTTCTGGAAGTCCCTGGTGGATTCAGCATTCTTGGCCAATACCATAATTCAGAGGTGTCAGTTCTTCTTTCATCTTCCTTATTTATTGTCCACCTTTCACATTTACATTAGGCAATTGAAACCACGGCTTCAGTCAGTATCACTTTAGTCCTCAAAGTAACATTTTTGCTATTTAACCCTTGAAAGAAGTATTTTACAGCACATACGTCTAATGCAATACATCATTTGATTTCCTTACTTCTGCTTCACGGGTGTTGATTGTGGACTCAAGTAAAACGAAATCTTTGACAACTTCAATCTTTTCTCCATTTATCATGATGTTGCTTATTAATCCAGTTGCAGTGATTTTTGTTTCCTTTTGTTTCCTTTATGTTAGGGTATAATCCAAACTGAAGGCTGCAGTCTTTGATTTTCATCAGTAAGTGCTTTATATCCTCTACTTTCAGCAAGCAAGACTGTGTCATCTACATAAAGCAGGTTGTTAACCAGTCTTCCTCCAATCTGATGACATGTCCTTCATCATGTAGTCCAGTTTCTTTGATTATTTGCCCACTATACAGATGGAATAAGCATGGTGAAAAGAGACAACCTATTCTGACTTTAAACCATGCAATAATATCCTTTTGTTCTGTCTAAAACTGCCTCTTGATCTTTGTGTAAGTTCTTCATGAGTACAATTAAATGTTCTGGAATTCCCATTCTTCTCAGTGTTATCCGTAATTTATTATGATCGGCACAGTCTAATGCCTTTGCACAGTCAATAAAACAAGATAAACATTTTTCTGGTATTCTCCACTTTCAGCCAGGGTCCATCCGACATCAGCCTGATATCACCCATTCCATGTTCTCTTCTCAGGCTGGCTTAAATTTCTGGCAGTTCCTTCCTGATGCACTGCTTCAACAGTTTGGGAACTATTTTGTGCAAAATTTTACTTAAATGTGGTATCAATGATATTTTTCAATAATTTCCACATTGTTTCGAATCACTGTCGTTAAGTTTAAAAAAAAAGTATCATTTTAAAGACTAAAATCTACTTAACCGAAGCATGGTTTGTGCATGTGAAACCCGGGCAGTGAGTAGACTGAAGAACTGATGTCTTTGAATTATAGTGTTGGTGAAAACACACCATGGACTGCCAAAAGAAGGAACAGTTCTCTCTGGGAGGAAAAACAGCCAGAATGCTTCTTAGAAGTGAGGATGGCAAGGCTTTGTCTCACATACTTTAGACATGTTATCAGGAGACACTAGTCCCTGAAGAAGAACATCATGCTTGGTACAACAAAGAGTCAGCAAAGAAATTAAAGACCCTCAATGAGACGGACTGACACAGTGGCTGCAACTATGGGCGCGGCATAATAAAGCTTGTAGGGATGGCACGGGACAGGGCAGTGTTTTGTTTGGTTGTAGATGGGGCTGTTAAAGGGTTGTAACTGACTTGCGTCAACTAGGAACAATGACAATGCTACAATATCATTCTGTATGTATTCCATTTTATTTTTGACAGCTTTGTGTTTTCCTAGATCCATGCTTCATATATTCTATTTTCTTATTTTTAAAGAAGATGTTTGCCGCTGTGTCCTCTCATTTTGAGTCATGATGTATCATCAAATGAAGGTCCTGAAAGCTTGACTCCATTCACGTCCTTAAGATTGACTGTACTTTGTGGAGGCAGCTGTTTCCTAGTGATATTTTGAATGTCTTCTGACCTGAGGAGTTTCTCTTCTGGCAGTATATCAGACAATATTTTGCTGCCATTCATATGGTTTTAAGTGGCCAAAGTTTTCAAAAGCAGACCATCAGGTCCTTCTTCCTGGTCTATCTTAGTCTAGAAGCTCCACTGAAACCTGTCCACCATGGACAGATATTTGAAACACTGGTAGCATAGCTTCCAGCAGTATAGTAACATGCAACTTACCACAATAAGACAGACCGAGAGACAAGTGGTGGAGAACCACCATATGATCCAGTGATTCCACATCTAGCTACATACTCAAAAGATTTGAAAGGAGAGTCCAAAAGAGGTTTGTAAGGTAGTGTTCATTGCAGCCCTATTCACAATAACCAAAAGATGGAAATAATCTAAAAAAAAAGCCCATAAAGAAATGGATAGGTAAACAAAATGAGGTACATGCATACAGTGAAATCTACTTAGCCAGTAGAAGATACATGTTGCAATATGGCTGGAGCTGGAAGACATTATGCTGAGTCAAATAAATCAATCAAAAAGGACAAATATTATATGACATCCCTTATATAAAGAGACAAATGTATAGAGAACAAAGTTTATTAATGGTTACTAAGGGCAGATTGGAAAAGTTTATGGGGTTGATAGTGCTGGAAATTAAGCTTTCATTAAGGGTAGGGTTACATAGGAAATTACTGTAACTGTGTCCATAAGTTGTACATCTGTAAAAAACTGAATTTCAAAAGTTTCATGGTATGTATTTACAACAATCAAACAAGAAAGAGTAGCAGCTGAGACTGATTATGTGTAATGATAAATTTCACTGGATTTAGTTTCTTGATTTGGAGGTTTAGGGTCTTGGTTTCATGGGACATCTCAGGTAACTAATTGAGTTGATAACCTGTTTATTGTCTCTGTTTTACCTCCTATTTCAGTGTGTAATGCTTGCAAACTTCTGTTCAAGACACAAGAAATGGTCTCTATTCACCTGGAACAACAGAGGAAGGAGGACAGTCAGGAATAAGAGGAAGAAATGGAATGCATGGGTAATTGCCTTCATGAAAACTGCTATCTTTGCCACAAAAGCAGAAAAACTGGATGGCTCCTGGCTACTATTGTTGAACATTCTGATCAAACAGTACAAAGAAGAATTCTTATCAAAAGGGTGGGAAATACAGGAGAGAATTTCAAATTGTCATAGATTCCAGACTTCCTGGAGCCATGAAGTTTTAAGGAACCCTTGAAACTACTGCCCTGAGATAATTTTAGAACCCCAGATCAGAATATCCCTGAAGTCTTCTAAGAATCAAACAACAATTTAACTTAACTAGCAAAGAATGTCTGCCTTGATTGAGCGTTATGATTTTTTAAGAACTCTCTATATGGAATCAAATTGACAACAGCAACATCAAGATTAGGTAGAAACCTTAGGGGGCAGTGAATTCATCTTAATGGGAAAAGGAACAACTCAGTAAGAGTGAGAATAGTTACACAACTGGAAGATTGTAATTAATGTCACTAACAATGCATGCAGAAACTGTTAAATTGGTATATGTTTTGTTGTATATATTCTCAATAATGGCAACAAAATAAATATATTTTATAGTAAAAAGAAATTACAGCTTTGGAAACCATATAGAGCAGGTCACTGTGAGTTAGAATCTATTCCATGACACACAACAACAGAGGCAATCCCAGAGGACATACTTTCTGAGGAGTTCTTATCAGGAAGTACTCAGTTCTGGGCCTCTGTCCTTTATTCCCTGAAAACAGAACTTTACTCACTCCTTCTGGATTGTTGACTAGGATCCAGTCACACTGTACTTTGATAACCAAGTTGGACAATGGCTCTCATACTGCAGACTGTGGAATTTTAATGCCACTGTAGGATGTGATGGTTAAAATTGTGTGTCATCTTGACTGGGCCATAATTATCGGTGATTTGACAGTTATGTGATGATACAGTTTGGAAGTTGCACAATGATATAATTGAGCAGTTATGTATTATGTAGTCATCCTCCATCATGTGATCAGCCAATGAATTGTAAAGGGAGTTTCCTAGGGGATGTGTGTATGTGTGTGTGTGTTTGTATGCATGTATATATATATGTGTGTGTATACTTATGTAGGTATATACGTGTGAGTATGTATATATATATATATATACATGTATGTATTTTTTTTTAATTCACTGCTGTCAAGTCTATTCTGACTTATAGCGACCCTGTAGGAGAGATTAAAACTGCCCTATAAAGTATCCAAAGAGTGCCTGGTGGATTCAAATTGCCAACCTTTTGGTTAGCAGCCATAGCTATTAACCACTACACGTTCTGGTAAAGCTTACTTCCTTGTTCTGGATCTTGCATCTAACTTGTCATCATCTGACCTACTTCTTGGGTGCTGAGCCAGTGCCTGCTGATCTCAGGATTCAACAATCTCCGTAGTATCTGAGATAGTACCTGTCATGTTATCTGCCAATCTTGGACTCATCATCCTTTGCAGCCTGATCAGCAGTCTTGGATTCATCAGTCCCCACAGCTATGTGAGTGAGGAGAAGCCTCTAGCCTGAAGCCTGACCCACAGGCTTGGGACTTGCCAGTGTCTACAACTGCTTGAGCCATTTCACTGAGGCTAACCCTCTCTCTCTTTCCATATATTTAAGATATTTGGTATTGAGAGTGATCCTACAGAAGCAAAATCTTATGGATGAACTTTTTAAGTTAGTTCTTAAGTCTCGCTAGTCTCAAAGGGACTGATGATTCTACTTCCAGTACTAAAGAGGATGCTGAAAATCCATAGAATGAGGAGGCAATGTTAATATGCAAAATATCACCACCAATAGATCAAGTATTGGTAAGAAGTGAGGCTCTGGATGATCACATTTGATACTTTCCTAAATTCTGACACAATGAGAAGTATAGGGAAGCTGGTTTGTTGATTCTAGTTTCTCTTGACAAAGTGGTGAAAGAGACAAGTTCAGGGCTGCATGAAAGACCTCAAAGTAACCAACTTGTGCCCTGAATTGTCACTTCATGTAATAGAAGATCTGATATTGCTGGAAATAAAACCCAGAGTCTTCTTGTAAGAATGGCTAAATTAGAATACCAACCAAATTCTTGAAGTCACGTGGTGTCTGAATTAACGTGAAGGCATTGATTAGGAAGAAATAGGATACTGAATCTTGGGATGAGGACATATGGAAAGATAATAAGGAAAATGAGAACACTGAGCCCCTAAATTCTGTTGATTCACTCCTGCTGGCAGAATCAGCCCTTTACTCCCATCTGAAGAGATTATCTTTGTGTGCAGTCACCATTTCCAGTAAAACCATTATCCTCTTTGGTCTCATCTGATGAGATTAACTTATCTATTTCTGAAGAGTCTTTGTCTGAAATATTGCCTGGAGCAACAAATAAGTCATCGTCCGAGGCATCCTGTTGCGTAGATGCCTTACAAGACATTGTTTAAAATTCTCAGGACTCACCTGCACCACCCATTTCTGCTTCTAGACCTGTGAGTAGACTGAAGTGGTAGTGAGCCGCAAGTGGTAAAGTACAAAGTGTTACCCAGGAAGAGGTACACTGTACTCCAAAAGAGCTGCTTGACTTTTCTAATACATACAAACCTGAGAAATATGTGTGAGAATGGCTATTAAGGTATGGGATAATGGTACAAGGAACATAACGTTGGGTCAGTTTGAGTTTACTGATATGAACTGTAATAGATTGAATTGTGTCCTCCCAGAACTGTGTGTAACAGTGTGTCCAGGTCATGATTCCTGGTACTGTGTGATGTTTCTATATGCTGTAAACTTCATCTTTATGATGTTAATTAGGGAGGATGGGTGGCACCTGTTGTTAGCAGGGCAGAACTCAATATGTAAGATTGTATTGCGCCTTGAGGCAATCTTTTGGGAAGGGAAAGGGAAGCAAGCAGAAAGTCAGGAACCTCATACTACCAAGAAGCAGTGGCAGGAGTAAAACATATCCTTTGAAAAGGACCTGTAGTTCCTGAGGCTCAGAAGCTCTGAGCCCAGGGGAAGATTGACAATGAGGACCTTCCTCCAAATCTGAAAGAGAAAGACTTACTTTGGAGTTGACGCCTTGAATTTGGACTTGTAGCTTTTGGATTGTGATGAAAGAAATTTCTGTTTTTAAAGCCATCCATTTGTGGTATTTCTGTTATAGAAGCCGTGAATGACAAAAATGTGACTCCACTAAGCACAGATTCTTCATTTAATGTTTCTGCTGAAGAGGTTGGGAAAGGATCTAATAGTTGATTTGACTGGTTCACTGAAGCATGATTATGCTGCGGCCTCCACTAAATCAAGTTAATGTATCAGACCTGTCTTGGTATGCTGTGGAAGATATCCAAAGGCTAAGGGAAAATGGTATGTTAATATGGACTTAATAGCTTAGACTAACAAACCCACATATAGAGTGCCCAGAAGACATACCTTTTACCACAAGATTGAGCAACAAAACTGTGAAGGGATCCCCACCATCCTTGAAGACTGCTATGACTGCTATTTTATTTAAGTCAGATTTGACAGTGGGAACTGCTGTGACTGATTTAAGGACTTGAGTACAACGAGGCTGATGTGCTACACAGTGGTAGGGGCCAAGTGGTGGCACTTGATCAACAAAAACAAGGTAGACATGGGTACTGTAATAGATGGCAGAATCAGAGCAATAATCATAATAGTCTGACACTCACAAGTTTATGTTGTTGGCTACTTAGTCATATTGCCTATAGGCTCGAAACAAGTCACACCTCTACTAAATTTTATCCTGATATGAACAAGTGGAAGAATTCTAAGTCAAAGGAATGACGGTCTAATTTGACTCAGCAGAGTTGTGAGTCATGGCCCCTCAATCAGTTCCCAGACTTGAGACAGTTTACAAACCCACAACCCTGAATGAAGAAGACGTTGGATGTCCTTGAGGAATAATCTCACTACAATTCCAAAAAGTTATACTGTTCATCTTTTTTTCTAGCCTTCCCCAAACATGAGCTACAGCTTTTTAAGAGAGTGGCTGTTCTTTAAGGAAAAGAAAATAATAAGACTTCTTGGGTATTAGTGGATAATGGCTTTGAACTGGATAATTTCAGGAGATTCAAAACGTTGCTGTGGTCTACTAGTCAAACTGGGGGCATTTGAAGACTAGTTTATTAATAAAGTCTTTGTTCAGGTTCATTTCATAATAGGTCCAGTGGGTACCTGAACCTATCCTTTAGGTTTTCTCAGTTCCAGAATGCATAACTGGAATAGATATACTCAGTATTTTAGTCACCTGGTACTGCTCCAATATAAATACCACGAGTGGATGGCTTTAACAAAGAAAGGTTTATTCTTACACAGTCAAGTAGGCTACAAGTCCAAATTCAGGGTGTCTGCTACAGGGAAAAGTTTTCCCTCTTTGTCAGCTCTGGAAGAAGGTCCTTGTGTTGCATCAGTCTTTGGTCAGGAAGCGTCTTGGGGCAGGAACCCCAGGTCTGAAGTATGCACTCTACTCCCAGTGCTGCTTCTTGATGGTATGAGATTCCCAATTCTCTGCTTGTTTCCCTTTCCTTTTATCTTTTGTAGGATAAAAGGTGGTATAAGCCACACTCCAGGAAAACTGTCTCTACATTGGAGCAGGGAGGTGATCTTAGTAAGGATTTTAGTCTCACCCTAATCTTCTTTATCAAAAATACATTCTATTAACCACAGACAGACATTAGGATATACAGTATCAGAAAATCACAAAATTGGAACGCAATCACACAATACTGAGAATCATGGCCCAGTCAAATTGCTATGCACTATTTTGGCGGGACACAGTTCAATCCATGACACTCAGTAACCAGAAGAAACCCTACATTGGATCCCTGACAAGGGACGCAGGGGCTTTTATGGTAGGAAAAGGCAAGTAGAAACCATCATAACTGCCCCAATGTAGGAAAATAGTAAACCAGAAGCAAGTAGCATTCCTAGACGGATTTAAGATTACTGCCACTATCAAGGACTTGAAAGGTGCAGGTGTGATGATTCCCACCACATCTCCATTAAACTCACCTATATGACCCATGTAAAGAACAGAGAGACCATAAAGAATGACAGTGAATTATTTTAAACTTTACCAGATGATGACATTAATTATACCCACTGTATCAGATGTAGTTTCATTGTTTGAGCAAGTTAATACATATCCTGCTACCTGGTAGGCATCTATTCATGACTATACCTTGATTTTTATTTCAAAGAATACCAGAAACATTTTGTTTTCAGCTTGTAAGACCAGCAATACACTTTTAAACTGTGCTATTTCAGGGGCATATAATCTCTCTAACCCTGTGTCAAAATTCAATCCACCAGGAACTTAGTCACTTTTCCCTCCCAGAATATATCATACTGGTCCATTACATTAATGACATGATAATGAAGAAATGTCAAAGACTCTGGTCTAGTACAATTAGATGGTGCCAAGCTACTAGCACCAACTGCTCTGAGAGGGATTACAATAGAAAATCCCAGACAGAGCTAGAGAAAAATGTGGAACAAAATTTTAAGTCACATAAAAAAACACACTAGACTTAGTGGCCTAACAGAGGCTGGAGAGACCCCAAGAGTATGGCTCCTAGACACCATTTTCACTTGGTGATGAAGTCATTCCTGAGGTTTACCTGTCAACCAAATATTAGACAGGTCTGCCGGGAGCCAGCCCCAGCAGGGTTTCGGGACCACGAGGGGAGGGAGCAGCATCGGCGAAAGAAAGAAATGAGACTGAGACAACTAGAAGTCTGAAGAATGGCAGCCTGCTAAGGCCTGTCTTTATTTTTATAATCAACGAGGTAACTGCTCTTTGACCACATAAGCTATTGGCTAGTAAAAAGTTAGTACCTCGTGGTCTCTTTTCATGTTAATTATTAGGGTCCTCTCTGTTAGCTAGTAAAGAACCAATACATTGTGATCTTTTTTCATGTTAATCATTACAGCCCTCTAAATAATGGTCCGAGACAAGTATATTTGTGATTATAGTCAACAGTTGGAACAAGGCTAATCCTTGAGCTCAATTAACTCTATCTATACTTTGAGGTCAAAGGTACAGGAAGAGGGAATAGACTCATCTTAAAAAGTTATACTCTATCTCTATTTGTTCCTTCTTTGCTCTTTTATCTCTTCCTGTGGGGACAATAAGTGCCCACCGTCCCCCACTCTAAGTCTCTCTTGAACTGTTCTAAGAAGGGTATTTCTTTAGTATTTGTCTATTTGCCATACCAAATACGATAAACTTGGAAGCCTATCTGTCTTCCTGATGTAGGGAGTGGAAAGGCTGTGTGTGGTGTCGTCCCTGGGGAGCTCCCCAGGGCTTTTCTGCAATCTTGCACTTCACATGTGGAGGGGGAAGTGCAGATGGGGGAAGCCAGCAGAGCCAGGCCAGCCCTAGCACTCCTGGGCTGGGCGTGCTGTGTCGGAACTCATCAAACTGAGGGGGTTGTAAAACTCCTCTTCTTGATCCTTGTGCCAGGAGATAAGAGAGTACTTTTGAGAAAGGTTTGATTAGGTTGCAAAATATTATCAAGGAGAATATGGCCAGAAATATGTCACAGGTGAGATGCCTCCACCTGCCGTCACATAGGCTTGTAACTTTGTTCACAGAGGCTTTTGTGGGTGACGGGACTCGGCACAGGCCCATAAAACAAAATGTGACTGAAGGGGTACACTAGCCCAGGGACAAGGACAAGAAGGCAGGAGGAGACAGGAAAGCCAGAAGGGGGGAACCCAAGGTCGAGAGTCGACAGTGTCATTGGGTTGGTAACCAACGTCACAAAACAGTATGGATACTAATTGTTAATGAGAACTAGTTTGGTCTGTAAACCTTCATCTAAAGCACGATAACTAAAATAAAAAAAGGTATCAGTGACTCTGGATTTATTGGTAGTATATTTGCATGCTAGAGGGTGGAAAATTCCCACAAAAATTCAGGAGTCTTCCACGTACATAGTGAAACTTCTAGGCATCCAGTGGTGAGGGACATGAAAAGATAGTCCTCCTAAAGTGAAGGATAAATTGTTAAGTCTGGCCCCTCCAGTAACTAAAAGGACACACAATGCCTAGCGGGCTTCTTTGGATTTTGGAGACAACATAGTCCTCATTTGGCTGTTACTAGTCCAGCCTGTTTTTCAGGTAGCTTGAAAAGATACTGGGTTTGAGTGTGTCCCAGAAAAAGGCAGGGCTCTACAACAGGTTCAGGCTGCTGTGAAAGCCTCTTTGTCACTTGGGCCCTATGATTCAGCTGATAAGCTGGTGTCAGTGGCAGAGACAACATGTGGTGCAGTTGACAGGCCTTTATTGGTGAATCACAACACAGAACCCTAGGATTTGAGAGCAAAGTCTTTCATTCTCTGTAAATAAGTACTCTCCTTATGATAAACAGATTTTGGCTTGTTCCTGGGCCTTAGTAGAAACTGAACACCTAACCAGGAACCACCAAGTCAGACTACATGTCATGAATTAGTCTGAGACGTCCATCATGGACAGGGTGTTTTCTGACCCACAGAGCCTTGAAGTTGGACATGAATAGCAGCACCTTGTCATTAATGGAAGTGCTATATACCAGATTGGGCCCAAGCAGGACTTGAAAACACAATCTGCATGAGGAAGTGACCCAGATGTCCATTGTCTCCACTTCTGCACATCGCTTTTATCTCCTGCTCTACACTATGGTCTCAACAGGCGTTCCTTATGATCAGTAAACTGAGCGAGAGAAAACATGTGCCTGGTTGATGGCCTCTGTGACATGCCGACACCACTCAAAAGTGCCCATCGGCAGCACTACAGCCCCTTTCTGGGAGCTGCTTAAGGACAATAGTGAAGGGAAAACCTCTCTATGGGCAGAACTTCAAGTAGTGCTCCTGGTTGTTCACTTTGCTTTGCTTGGAAGGAAAACTGGACCAAAGTTGCAATTGTATACTGGTTCATGGGCTGTGGCCGGTGATTTGGCTGGATGGTTAGACTTCTCTGAATGAGCTAAAGAAGTAAAGATATTTGGGTCTTCATGTGAATCCTCACCAAAGGATGACCTCAGCAGAGAATTTTAAGTCATGTGAATAGGATGATGGGTTCTACGCCAATGGTTATTTTCTTTGCTCAACCACTTCTGATATTGCCCAATGGACTCATGAACAAAGTGGTCATAGTGGCAGGGATGTAAGTCATGTATGCACTCAGTAACATGGACTTTCACTTGCCAAGGCAAACACATTGTGTTTCCTGTCGGGGCAGTCATTGGTGATGGTTAGGCACTATTTAGTTCTTCCGGTCTCATATGAATGTAGTCTCTGGATCACATGGCCCCTTCTGTTTCGGAGGCTCCTAGTTTGCTCCTGGCTTTGATGTCCTTCATTCTTCTCTTCTCCAGGTGGATTGTAAAAAACTGAGGCTCCTTAGGTAGCAGCTTTCTACCTTTTAAGACCCCAGATGCCATTCACCAAAATGAAATGTACAAGATTTTCTTAAAAACAAAACTTAGTTACACAAGTTGACCTAGGTGTTCCCTGAGAGCATGGTCTGGGACATACCCCTGCTACTCTTACCTTCAAAATGTTGGGTTGTGTTTAGGAAGTCTCTTAGTTCATGGTACAGCCTAACAATGTTGAATTCCTTTCTATTGCATGATGTCATTTCCTTCACTTAACCCAATTCCAAATCTACTAATCTATGATATCTGTCTCCTTCCCTCCCCTCCCTGGTAATCATCAAAGATTATTTTCTTCTGTGCTTAGTCCTTTTCCTGAGTCCTCATAATAGTTGTCTCATACAGTGTTTGTCCTTTCGTGACTAATTTCACTCAGCATAATGTCTTCCAGATGACTCCATATTATCAGGTGTTTCCCAAGATCATTGTTATTCTTTATCATTGTCTAGTATTCCATTGCATGAATATGTCATGGTTGGTTTATCCATTCATCTGTCAATGGGCACCTAGGTTGATTCCATCTTTTTGCTATTGTGGACAGGGCTGCAATAAATGGTGTGTATGTATCTATTTGTTTGATAGCCCTTATTTCTCTAGGGTATCTTCCGAACAGTGGAATTGCTGGATCATATGGTATTTCCATTTCTAGTTTTTAAGAAAGCACCAAATCGATTTCCAAAATGGTCTGTAACATTTAACATTCCTACCAGCAGTGTAGAAGAGCTCCAGTCTCTCCATAATTTCTCCAACATTTATTGTTTCGTGTGTTTTGGATTAATACCAGCCTTGTTGGGATGAGATGGTATCTTATGGTAGTTTTGATTTGGATTTCTCTAATGGCTAATAATAACAAGCATTTTGTCATGTGTCTTTTCGCTCCTGGGATGTCTTCTTTGGTGAAGTGCCTGTTCATGTCCCTTGCCCATTTTTAATTGGGTTATTTGTCTTTCTTCTTGTTGAGGTTCTGTAGTACCTTGTAGATTATGAATATTAGATGCTGATCAGATTCTTGATTGCCAAAAATTCTTTCCAAGTCTGTAAGTAATCCTTTTACACTTTTGGTAAAGTTTTTAGAAGAGTATTAGTGTTTGATTTTTAGAAGTTCTCAGTTATCTATTTTCTTTTCTGGTGCAATATTTTGTAGTCCAGTTTTGCCACATATTAGGACTCCCAGCATTGTACCAATTTTTTCTTCCATAATCTTTATCATTTTAGATTTTATATTTAGGTCTGTGGTCTTTTTGGGTTAATTTTGGTGTATAGTGTGAGATATCAGCCTTGTTTTATTTATTTGCTTTACAGAAGGATATCTGGTTTTGCCAACACTAATTTTTTAAGGGACCGGTTTTTTCCCAGTTCGTGAACTTGGAGCCTTTGTCAGATACCAGCTACTCATAAGTAACTAGTGTTATATCTGAATTCTCTACTTTGTTCCATTGGCCTGTGTATTGGTACTATTACTAGTACCATGGCAGTGTAATAGATACTAATGTCAGGCCTCCCACTTTGTTCTTCTTCTTCAGTAATGCTTTACTTACCCAAGGATTCTTCCTTTTCCATGCAAAGTTAGTGATTTGTTTCTCCATCTCATTTAAAAACAACATTTGAATTTGTATCCAAATTGCACTGTATCTGTAGATGTTTGGGGGAAAGATAGACATTTCCACAATATTGTCTTCCTGTCTGTGAGCAAGGCAGGTTTCTCCACTTATGTGAGGTCTCTTTTGGTTTCTTGCAGCACAGTCTAGTAATTTTCTTTGTATAGATCTGTTACATCTTTGATTAGTTTTATTCCTGGGTGTCTTATCTTCTTGGGGAAGTATGTAAATGGTATGATTCAGTGATTTCTTCTTTGATGTTCTCTTTGTGGTTGTAAAGGAATTCAGCTGATTTTTGTGTTTCTTTTGTATCCTAATATTTCACCGAAGTTATCTATTCCAGTAATTTCTTCTTTTTCTTTTCTTTTCTTTTTTGGTCAGTTCTTTAGAGTTTTCTGTGTGTAAGATCACATCAACTACAAATACGGATACTTTTATTTCTTCCTTGCCAATTTGGATACCTTTAGTTCTTTATCTTGCCTGACTGCTATGGCTAGAACCTTCAGTACAATATTGAATAAAAGTGGTGACAAAGGGTATCATTGTCTGGTTCCTGTGCTCAAGGGGGATGCTTTCAGACTGTCTCCATTTAGGATAATGTTGGCCTATTGACTTTGCATAGATGTCCATTATTATTTTGAGGGATTTCCCTTTTATTCCTATTCAGTTGAGACTTTTTAACATGAATAAGTATTGGACTTTGTCAAGCACCTTTTCTACATCAATCGATTAAATCAGGTGATTCTTATCTTTTGTTTTATTTATATGGTTGACTACATTAATTGTTTTTCTATGTTGAACCATCCCTGCATCCCTGGTATGAATCCTACTTTTTCACAGTGAATTACTTTTTTGACATGTTGTTAAATTCTATGGGCTAGAATTTTGTTGAGAATTTTTGGATCTAAGTTGATGAGAGATATTGGTCTGTAATTTTCTTTTTTGGTGATATCTTTACCTGATTTTGGTGTTAGGGTTATGCTGGCTTAATAAAATGAATTTTGGAGTATTGCATCCTTTTCTATGCTGTGAAATACCGTTAGTAATTAATAGTGGTGTTAATTCTTCTCTAAAAGTTTAGTAGATGTCTCCAATGAAGCCATCGGGCCCAAGACTTTATTTATTTATCACAGTAAATAAATAAAAGTTCTAACATCTATCAACTATCTCTTCTGTGATAAATCTCACCCCTCCACCCTTGTAGCCATCAAAGTTATTTTCTTCTCTAGATAATTCTATTTTTAAGTCTGTATAACAGGAGTTTCATATAATATTTGTCCTTTTGACACTGACCAATTTCACTCAGCATATTGTCCAGTTGAAACTGTGTTATGAAATGTTTTCTAAAATCTCCATTTTTTTTTTTTAAAATCATAGCAGAGTGTTCTGTTGAGTATAGTTACCATAGTTTGTTTATCCATTCATCTGTTGATGGGCATCTGTGTTGATGCCATGTTTTAGCTATTGTGGACTGTGCTGTGACAAGCATTCATGTACATGTGTCTGTCCATGTGACAGCCTTTGTTTCTGAAGGATAAATTCCAAGCAGTGCAATTACTGGATCAAATGGTATATCTATTTACAGATTTTTAAGGAAGTACCAGATCACTTTCCAAACAGGCTGTATCAACTTGCAATCCCACCAGCAGTCTAGGAGAGTTCCAGTCTCTCTACAGTCTCTGCAGCATTTGTTGTTTTGTGTTTTTTGGGTCATGGCCAACCTTGTTGGCGTGAGATGGTATCTCATTGTAGTTTTGATTTGAATTTCTCTTATAGCTAATGCTCATGAACACTTTCTCACACATCTTTTGGCTAGTTGGATGTCTTGTCCAGTGAAGTGTCTGCCTGTCAACTTTTGGGTTATTTAGCTTTTTCTTGTTGATATTTTGCAGGACCTTGCAGATTATGGAGATCAGACAAGGGTCTGACACATAGTTGTCAAATATTTTTTCCCATTTTGTAAGTGGTCTTTCAACTCTTTTGATAAAGTCTTTGGATGAGCACAAGTATTTGACTCTTAGTAGTTCCCATTTACCTATTTTCTCTTTATGCTTTGATTGTTAGATTTTGAAGTCTGCCCAAACTGTGTATTAGAACATCCAACACTGATCCTACTTTTTCTTGCATGATTTGTGTCATTTTAAGTTTTTGTATCATTTTAAGTCTTTGATCCATTTAGAGTTAGTTTTTGTGTATGCTGTGAGATATGGGTCGTGTTTCAGTTTTTGGCAGATGGATATCCAATTTTGTCAGCACCATTTGCTAAAGAGATTGTTTTAACCCCGTTTACAATCATTGGGCCTTTGTTGAATATCAGCTGTTCATCGATTTTCTTGATCTTCTCAAAAACAGCTTTTGGTCCAGTTAACTCTTTCAGCCATTTTCATGTTCTCTGTTACATTTAGTTCTGCTCTAGTCTTTATGATCTGTTTTCTTCTCGTGGTTAACAGATTCCTTTTATCCTCTCTACCTGTTTGAGTTGTAGGGTTAGTGCTTTGATTTGAGCCCTTTTTACTTTCTAGATGTGTGCATTATTGAAATATATTGATCTCTGAGAACTACTTTTCCTGCGTCCCATAGTTTCTGGTAGGATGTGTTTTCACTCTCATTTGAGTCTATGAATTTCTTTATTCCATCTTTGATTTCTTCTATAACCCAGAAGTTTTTGAGTAAGGTTTTTGTCAGTTGCCATGTATTTGACTTTTTTTTTCCCTCCTTGCTTTCTCTGCTATTGATTTTTGCTTTTATGGCTTTATAATACTTCAGTGCTTTGAATTTTGTTAAGACTTGCTTTATGGCCTAATATGTAGTCTATTCTGGAGAAAGTTCCATGTGCATTGGAAAAGAAGGCATACTTGTCTGTTGGGTGGAGTGTCCTGTATATGTCTATAAGATTGAGTTGGTTAATTATGGTGTTTAGAGCTTCTGTGTCTTTGTTGAGCTTCTTTCTGGATGTTCTATCCATCACCAAAGTGGTGTATTGAAGTCTCCTCCTATTATTGTGGAGGTGTTTGTAACACTTTTCAGTGCTGCTAGAGTTTGTTTGATGTATTTAGAAGCTTTGTCATTGGGTGCATAAATATTTAATATGGTTATGTCCTCCTGGTGTATTGACCCTTTAAGCAATATATGGTGACCTTCCTTGTCCACATTGGTCTATTTTACTTTAAAGTCTGTTTTATCTGAAATTAATATTGCCACTCCTGCTCTTTTGTGAATGTTGTTAGCCTGGTGTTTATTTTTCTATCCATTGAGTTTCAGTGTGTCTCTTATAAGCAGCATGTAGATAGATTGTGCTTTTTTTTTTTAAATGCATTCTGCTACTCTTTGTCTCTTTATTGGTGCATTTAACCCATTTACATTTAATGTAATTATTGATAGGAATGAATTCAGTGCTGTTATTTTGGTGTCTTTTTTGGTGTGTTGTTGACAGTTTCTTTGTTCCACTGAATTATCTGTACTGAGTCATTTTCATTTATGGGTTTTCTTTTCATAACTGTTGGTTTTACATCTGTTGAAACCTCTTGATTTTTTTTCTTGTTGTGATGTAGGATTGCTGATTCCCTTTGTGGCTACCTTGATATTTACTCCTAATGTTCTAAATTGTAACCATAATTTAATTTGTTTGTATCTCCTTGACTTTCTCTCCATCTTAAAGATCAATAAATACATTAATTAGTTTCTCTTTTGGTGTAATGTTGTGATGGCCTTTGTTTTAGTCAAATCTCTACACAAAAATAGAGCCAATAAGAAAGGTAGCTAAGTAGACAGATAGATAGAGATTTGAGATTTGTTTTAAGGAACTAACTTTTACAATTGTGGAGGCTGAGAAATCCAAAATCTGTGGGACTGGAAACTCAGGCAGGATTTCTGTGTTACAGTCTTCTTACTTAGGAAATCTCTGTTTTGCTATTAAGGCTTTCAATTGACTGGATGGGACACGATCAGCAGCATAATCTGCTTTATTTAGAGTCAAGTGATTTAAATGTTGATCTTGTCCATAAGATACCTTCAAAGCTGTGTCTAGACTAAACACCTGGGTACCATAACTCAGTCAAGTGGACATATCAAATTCACCCTCACAGCTATGGAGAAGAATTGGATTCACATGGAAGAATTCATGCAGCCTAAACCCTAACTCATAGCAACCCTACAGGACAGAGTAGAATTGTCTCCATAGAGTTTTCAAGGAGTGGCTTGTGGATTCTAACTTCTGACCGTTTGGTTAGCAGCCTGAGCTCTTAAGAATTGCACCACTGCAGGCTGATGGGTTGATTGAGGGACAGTCACTTTAAAATAAACTCCAGTGGAAAGAAAACAAAATTCTTGAAATGGAGAACAGAATGTTAATTCTCCCTTTCTTAAGTTGATTACCAGTATTCCATATCTTAGAATAATGAATTATACATGGGGAAAAGGAGGAAACAATAAACTGAATCACAGTCTAAATGGTCAATTGTGGAAATCAAACTTTGTATTCCTAGCATACAGTTGGCCCTATTGTTGCTATTCCCCTTTAATCCAGTATAAGCAGATAGTATTTTTATATAATATAGAACTTGATCACTGTTATAGTTTATACAGTTTTTATGAAATTTATACTTAAGCAAAATAAAGTAGCATTTCTAACTTAACCAACATTGTGGAAGATAGCTATAATATAGGAATTTTCTTTAAAAATCTCAAGCTAAATATGTTATTTATATACTCAAACACATATTTGCATTCACACAAATATAGTTCACACAAAAACATACATGTATTAGTTATCTAATGGTGCTTTAAAAGAAATACCACAAGTGGATGGCTTTTAAAAAAGAAATTTTATTTTGTCACAGTCCAGTAGGCTAAAAGTCCAAATTCAGGGTGTCAGCTCCAGGGAAAAGCTTTCTTTGCTGGATCTGGAGGAAGGTTCTCATCATCAGTCATCCCCTGAACTGGAAACTTCTAAGGTCCAGGGACCCTGGACAGACTCAGCTTCCAGCACAGCTTCCAGGTGGTATGAGGTCCCTAAATCTCTTGCTAGTCTCTTTCCTTTATATCTTGAGAGGCTGCCTGAAGGCACAAAACAATTTTATACACTGAGTACTGCTCCAACAACACAACTGCCACCCATCCATCCTCATTAAGATCATAGAGACCCCAGAGATGACACCATCTGACTACAAATAGTTGATATTTGACAAAGGCCTTAAGGCATTAAATTGGGGTAAAAACAATCTCTTCAACAAATGGTGCTGGCAAAATTGGATATCCATCTGCAATAAATTGAAACAAGACCCATATCTTACACCTTATACAAAAACCAACTTAATCTAGATAGAAGACCTAAATATAACATCTAAGACAATAAAGCTCATCCAAGAAAAAGTAGGAACAACAATGGAAGTTTTAATACACAACAAGACGGACTTCAAAATCTGTCAAACGACAATAAACAGAAGAGAAAATAGATAAATGGAAACTATTAAGAATTGAACACTTTTGCTCATGCAAAGACTTCATCAATAGAATTAAAAGGCCACCTACAGAACTGGAAGAAATATTTGCCAACTGTATGTCAGACTGGCACCTGATCTCCATAATCTATAAAGTACTACAAAATATCAACAAGAAAAAGATAAATCATCCAATTAAGTGGTGGGCAAAGGAGATGGACAGGCACTTCTCTAAAGAGGAGATCCAGGCAGCCAAAAAACACACACAGACACGCTCACGATCACTAGCTGTTAAAGAAATTCAAATCAAAACTACAATGAGATACCACCACACCTCAACGAGATTTGGCCATGATCCCCAAAACCCAAATCAACAAATGTTGGAGAGGCTGTGTAGAAATTGGAACTCTTCTTCACTGTTGGTGGGATTGCAAAATGGTGCGAAAGCAATCTGGCACTCCCTTAAAAAAATGGATATAGATATACCATTAGGTCCAGTAATTCCACTGCTTGGAATTTATCCTACAGAATCAAGGCCATTCACACCAACTGATACATGCACACAAATGTTTATTGCAGTACAGTCTGCAATAGCAAAAAGATGGACTCAACCCAGATGCCCGGCAACTGAGGAATGGATAGGTAAACTATGGTATATATACTCAATGGAACACTATGCAATGATAAAGAACAATGATGATTTCAGGAAATATCTCATAACCTGATTTCAACTGGAGGACATTATGTTGAGTGAAAGTAGTCAGCAACAAAAAGACAAATATTGTATGAGATCCCTACGATAAGAAGTTAAAAACAGATTCATGCATAGAAAACAAGATTCTTTGATGGCTGCAAGGGTGGAGAGGGAGGGAGGATGAGGGAGGAGAGTTTAGATTAGATAGTTGACAGAAATTTGGTTGGATAAAGTCGGTGACAGTGCACACTAGAAAGACGATCAATGTTAATTGGACTTCAGCATAACTTGAGTACTCCTCCCATCCTAACCCAATACTGCAAGGACAGAGTAGCTGAGGTGGGGGACTGGGGACCGTGCTCTCAGGCAAAATTGAGACCAACTGGCACAACCAGTGTTTTGCTAATGAGGGCTCACTACATCCCATATTGGTGAGTGGCGTCTGGGGTCTTAAAAGCTGCTGAGCTGCCATCTGAGGGTACAGCAGATTGTCCCAACTGAACAAGACTGGACAATCTCCAAGGACCAAAATGACATGGGGGAAAGAGAACCCAGAAGACAGAGACACCCACGTGACTGGGTCTGTACATTGACTCGGGACTGGAAGAATCAGATACTGCACGGCCACCACCAGTAATGGACGCGATAGAGCTCAGAAAATTGAGTCTCACTGGCAACACAAGAATGAACATGGGTGCACCCCGAGATTTCCACTAAAAGGACATAACTGATGGTCCAGGGTCCTCAGAGTTCCCCTGAGAGCGTGGCCTCTTGCCCTGATGCTGGCCCTGTCCATAAATCATTACGAAGGTCAACTCTTCCGGCAGCAATGGAGTGGACTTGGCAACGCAGAGTGACCATACCTAGTGGGCACTTCATGGTTCTGTGCATCTATAGGATGTCATCCTGCTGAACTCTTACTGAAGGAAGGAGAGTGGGTGGAGAGGAGTGGATAGAAGACTGTTGGGAGGTTAGGTCATCTATGGAACAGAGAGGAGGAGTGTGCTGTCACCAGGCAGGGAGAGCAGAGGGAGATGCATACAGGTGAGCATGCAAATTTATATGGGAATATACATTTTCATTCAATCACACACACACATACACACAAAAAATGATCATAGAGGCAGGATTTACAAAATGGAGAAACAGAATGCAATAGCAGAAATCACAGCCTAGCTAAATCGCTACACAAATTTTGGGGGCTACACAGTTAATCCCTGACAACACATGATAGCACTTTCTTTAGCTTTCAGAACAAAAAGACATATAACACCAAAATCACCATAATGTCCGATTTCATCTTGAAGTGTGGAAACGCTTTGCTACTATTTTTTCTGTTGGGTACAACACAAAGTACAGAAGGAAACTCATTTACTAGAGCCAAATAGTTTTGTTTGTTTTTTTCTTTGAAACACGGCCTACACCTCTAAAAGTTACCTGAGCTTTATCTAGAAACATTAAGACAGAAAATTTCACAACTTTCCTGAAAGCTACTTTGAGCAATCTTGGAGCCTAGCCCTTGGAGACTTGAAGTACACCTGCACTGACTTGAGGTCTCACTGACCCAATGGAAAACTTCAGATTGATACTTCTTTTGTTGACCAGCCCATAATTTCATTAATTTCATTGACAGCATGGGTTCTGGGTTGAATTTACGGAGGCCGCGGTGTGAAGTCAGTGGAGCGTGGGAAATGTCAGCGTGCCCACTTGAGTCTTGGCCCTGCCTGACATCCTCATGTTTGCTCTGGCAGACAGCTTTCTTCTCATCTAACTTATAACGCTCAGAATGGAAGTGTGACCCCACCTGAACATCTGTCAGCCTTAGGAGGCTCACTAATTACAGGTCCACAGAGGGAGCTGTGGGGGTGTTTCCCTGCTGTTTTGGTCTCTGTGTGGGCACACCAGAAAAAGGTACCTTGAAGGCAGCACCTACAAACCACTTAAGCTTTACGTTAGGTGACTTTTTTTTTATTGTGATTGAGTGAAAGTTTACAATACAATTTCAATTTGCATGCCCGCCTATCTGCAGCTGCTTCTGTTCTTCTTACCTGGTGACAGCATACTCCTCCTGTTTCATACATGTCATATCCTCTTAACAATCTCCTGTACCCTCCTCTCTAACCTCTCCACTCACCTCTAGTAAGAGACCAGTAGGACAACATCCTGTAGATGCACAGAACCATAAAGTGCACACACGATATGATCACTCTGTGTCCCTGAGTCTATCCCACTCCTATATGAAGAGTTGACCTCAGTAATGACCTATGATCAGGGCCAGTCTAGATGCCACACTCCTAGGGGAACTCTTAGGCCTTCAATCATAAGTTAGTCTTTTAGTGGAGTTCTTAGGGTGCACCCCTTTTTTCCTTGTGTTACCACTGGGACTCAACATTGTGAGCCCTACCAGAGCTGTCATTGGTGGTGGCCAGGCACCAGCTGTTCTTCTGGTCACATGTTGTTATGGTCACCCATTAAGGTGGGTCCTTCTGTCTTCTGGGCTCTTTTCCCCTCATTTCTTTGTTGTCCTTGGTGATCATCAGTTTGAGCTGAGTTAGGGCAATTTGGTGTACCTCAGACGGCAACTTGCTATCTTTTAAGACCCCAGACACCACTCAAGGTGAACTCTTTTAAGCCTTGTTCTATACTGAACAATTGCTTTTGCTGTCCTTTATCTATTACCCTGTCTTTTAAGGGAGCCCTGGTGGTGCAGCAATTAAGTGCTTGGCTTTTACTTAAAAGGTGACAGTTTAAATCCACCAGCTATCTACTCCTTGGAAACCCTACAGGGCAGTTCTACTCTGTCCTGTAGGGTCTCTATGAATTGGAATGAACTTGATGCAACAGGTTTGGTTTGGTTTTCTGTATTTTAATAAAACAACACTACCCTTGTCTCCCTACTCCATTCTCAGTCTCTCTTGATGGGTCTGGCCAGGGGTACATTCATCTAAAGTGAGGAATCTCACCCTGGGGCTGTTCAGAGAAAATCAAGTTCAATTTTTCAGGTGGGTTTGGAGTGAGTGGCAAGGCCTAATGGTGGAGTTGTTGGCAGTGACCCTGCCTCCCTATTTGGGAATGGAGCCAACAGGTAAGAAAGCAAGACATGAAGAAGAGACAGGTAAGTTCATGAGGCCTGGTTCCCCTGCACTCTCGCTCTGTAAGCCATTAAGCTGTACTTTTTGCTTGAGTCACTATCAGCTAGGTTTTCTGTTACTTGTGATCCAAAAGTCTTGATTCATAAATGATGTTTGGAGACATTTATTTTATCTTTATGCAATAGTTTGAGTACATAGTAGTCTCTCTCGGGCTGACATCTTAATTTGTGTTTTTAGTAAATAACTTTTTCCCACCAGTAAAATTTATATAAGGAAAAAGGCATAAACCTAAGGATAGAAATTATAACTAAGGGTGTATTATTATGACCCTATACTAATAATGAATATAATTTTTGTTTTAATGAATATTCTTTCCAGATTAGGAGTTTTGAATATTGTTTCCAGATATCAAGAACATAAAGACTGCTGATTAAGGTCATAAACTCATCCTAGAAAAAGTGCAACGTACCTCACTGTTGAATATCACCATGGTCACCTTTGAAGGACTCCCATTGGGAAGCTATGCACCAATGTCAGCACCTAATCCAACCTGCAAAGCAATTTTGGAACTCTTTTTCTGGAGTGGCCATCAGAGCTGTCTAAGTATTACCCTGGATATCTTGAATGTCATCAAAATATCTTCCTTTCAGTATTTCCTTTATCTTCAGGTAAAGAAAAAAGTCGGGGACCAGATCAGGTAAGTAGGTAGAATGTTCCAGTACAGTTATTTGTTTATTGGCTAAAAACTTTCTCACAGACAACTATACAAATAGGTTCACGAACTTACCATCTTGCCATGTGTGACATGGCCATTCCAGAAAGAGTTCCAAAATTGCTTTGAAAGGTAGAATAAATACTGGAATCAGTGCATATCTTTCCAAAGGGAGTACTTTGAAGGTGACCATAGTGATATTCAGTAATGGACTTAATTGTCAGACCTAGTATAGTTGTTAATGAAAACTAATAAAGGAAATAACTGTTTTTAATAAAATGTAATTTATCAAGATAGGAGGGGAAGGAATGCTTCTTACTATAAACTAACAAATCAGAACTATTTTCTTAACAATGGGAGAGCCAGGGATAGGGGAGAAAAGTTCAGAATTTAATGTCTTTATGTAATATCTCACGTGCCTGGGTGGCACAAGCGGTCTGCAATCAACTGCTACCCTAAAGGTTGGCAGTTTCAACCGACCTAACAGCTCCACAAAAGGAAGTCCTTGTGAACTGATTCCATAAAGATTAAAGCCACAAAAAAAGGGTCACCATGAGTTGAGGGCAATGTGATGGCAGCTAACAGCAATAACATATAATCTCTTAAAAGTTTTCAGAGTAATGATTGCAACAGAGTGCTACCAAGAGCAGCCATTACTATGTATCATTGTATCTGTAGTCTCAGTTTCTCAGTGTTTGTAGTGTTACTTACAAATACTTATTCTGTAGTTTAAAAAGTTAATAAATTCAGAAAAATAACATACTTTATTGGCTAGTTTTATGACATATCTATATAGTGCTCTTTTCTGCAGTTTTTGGTGTCATACTCTTTGAGGGCTTCTCTCAGAACACTGATTCTGCAATACAATTTCCTACAGAGACGATGTGACAATGAATCGGTCTCTCATCCAGCACAGTCGACAGGAAAATTAAGACACATTTTCTTTGGATAGCACTGAGAATTAGGAGTTGGAATGAATATCAGTTGTAGTCTGCAAGTTAGAAAACAAGGCATCCTTAGCTTAAGTATCCTTTTAGAGTCCCTGGGGAAAAGACAATTAGTTTGACGAGAACAACAATCAAAGCAACTGCCTAGTCATTTGATGTACTCTTTTGCCACCTCTGATGCTGCAATAGTACTGACACCATTTTTGTTCCTTTGGCTTAATGATTTGAAACTGGGAGGTTAACTTGCTTGCTGTTGTGAAAGCTGAGCTGAATATTCCTAGTGCTTCTGGAAGCATATGGTTTTGTAAAGCCTTCTTGAATACTCTTGGAACAACAGATCAGACCTCCTGGGCAGTCTCTAGAATTCTGTCTCCTTAGTCCTCCAACTAATTAGCAATTTTTAGAAACCATCAGCATGTTGAGAGTATAACTAAATACTATAAGGGAGTATAGCATATACCAATCTGGTATATGTAGTCTTGCAATTTCTGTCATTCATTTGATTAAAATAATGGAATTTCTCTTTTAGACTTATGTTGCATAAGGAGAAGCTAGTCACATACTTTAAAAATACTCAAGCCACCTCTGGAGACACCCATGTGGGGAGGAAGTGAGGTTTTCCGCTGACAACCAGTAGCATCTGTCAGTTGTATGATGAGCCAGCTGCAAGTATAACAATAGTCAAGTCTTCAGATGACATCTGTCCTACCTAAAGACAAACTCCCAGTCAAAACCAACCTCTCTAGATTTTCTGATTCACAGAAATTATGAAAACAAATATAAACATACCTTGTTTTATTGCGCTTCACTGTATTAGTCTTCACAGATCTTGCATTTTTTACATACTTAAGGTATGTGGCATCCTTTCATCAAGCAAGTCTGCCAGTGCCGTTTTTTTTTTCAGCAGAGTGTCACATTTCGGTCATCCTCAAAATATTTCAAACTTTTTCATTATTATGATGATCTGTGATCAGTGATCTTGAATGTTACAATTGTAGTTGTTTCAGGTGCCATGAACCACATCCATATAAGACAGTGAACTTAACTGGTAAATGTTTTGTACCCACTGGCTGTTCTCCCCTATCCTTGTTAGGCCTCCATATTCCCTGAAACACAACAATATTGAAATTAAACAAATTAATAATCCTATAATGGCCTCCAAGTGTTCAAGTTGAAAGGAAGAGTTCCATATCTCTTACTTTAAATCAAAAGCTAGAAATGATTAAGCTTAGTGAGGTAGGTATGTCAAAAGCAGAGACAGATTGAAAGCTAGGGCCTCTTGCTCCAGTTAGCCAAGTTGTGACTGCAAAGGAAAAATTCTTGAAGAAACTCCGGTGAGCTCACTACTCCAGTGAACACACTAATGATAAGAAAACAGAACAGCCTTATTGCTGTCATGGAGAAAGTTTTAATCGTCTGGATAGAAGATCAAACCAGCCACAACATTCCCTTAAACCGAAGCCTTGTTCAGAGCAAGGCTTTAACTTGTTTCAGTTCTATGAAGGCTGACAGAGGTAAGGAAGTTTCAGAAGAAAAGTTTGTTGCTGTCATTAGGTGCTGTCAAGCTTGTTCTGACTCATAGCAACCCTATGCACAACAGAACAAAACACTGCCTAGTCTTGTACCATGTCCGCAACTGCTTTTATCCTTAAGCTGTTTGTTGCAGCCACTGCGTCAATTCATGTTGTTGAGGGTCTTCCTCTGTGTTTCATTGACTATGCAAGTGCATTCACTCTGTGGATTGTAACAAACTGTAGCTAACATTGTGGAGAATGGGAATTCCAGAAAACCTAATAGTGTTCTGAAGGGATCTGTACATGGATCAAGAGGCAGTTGTGCAAACAGAACAAGGGACACTGCATGGTTTAAAGTCAGGAAAGGTGTATGTAAGGGTTGTATCCTTTCACCTTTCACCTTTTTAATCTGCATGCCAAGCAAATAATCTGAGAAACTAGACTCTATGAAGAAAAATGAGGCATCAGTATTGGAGGAAGATTCATTAACAACCTACATTATGCAAATGACACAACTTTGCTTGCTGAAAGTGAAGAGGATTTGAAACACTTACTGATGAAGATGAAAGACCATAGCATCCAGAATGTACGGTACCTCAACATTAAGAAAACAAAAATCCTCACAACATCATGATAAACAGAGAAAAGATTGAAGTTGTCAAGGATTTCATATTTTTTGGCTCCACAATCAACGCCCATGAAAGCAGCAGTCAAGAAACGAAAAGTTACTTTGCATTGGGAAAATTTGCTGTTAAGGACCCTCTTTAAAGTTTTGAAAAGTAAAGATGTCACTTTGAAGACTAAGGTATTTTCAACTGCATCATATCGTATGTGTACAACTTTTATACACACTAGGAAACCAAAAACATCATGTGACTTGCTTTATTGCCATATTCATTTTATTTCAGTTGTCTAGAACTGGACCTGCAAAATCTCTGAGTTATACCTGCAAAGATTTTAATAATGGATTAAATAAAATCTTTTTTAAACAACTTTTTGAGACATAAGTTATACATACAGCTGACTCAGTTAATGATGTTTAATGTGCCCAGACAGTTAATTATGAGGTTAGTCTTACATAAAACATACATAAGCAGCACCTGCTCCGGTAAGTGCAATTTTACATTTGGACCTTCTTCCTCAAGTACGTACAGGTACAGGACAAATGTTGTGAAAATTTCAGTGGAAATCTATCATAAACAGTAACCAATTGCTGGTTATTCAGTAGTACTAAAGTGGATCAGTTCACCACAAATCATGCAGAACCTTGTTAAACCTTGTTTACAACTTGTTAAACCTTCTGAACTGTACCTTCTTGCTTTCCTGTACTTTATAACAACTGCATCTGCTGAACAAATCCAATCATATAAGGATTTCATTATGTCTTTATGTGCAATCTCGGTCCTTAGATGGAAAATGTAAAGTTCAGAAAAAAAAATGAGCATACCTACTTTATTTCAGTATATGTGAATGAAAGTACATCCTCAAGCATAAATTCTTTTTTTTCCCCCTCCACATCATATTATTTTTTACAAGTACACAAGTGCAGGGGTTTGCAGGATGCCCTCAAACAGGTTCCAGGAACCCAAAACAATCCATTCAGAAGGGAACTATTTGCCAGAGGCAGAAGTTCAGGCTCCACAGCCAGCTTCAGTTTTCCAGAGCTGGATAATCCTGCCCCAAACAGACGGTGATATTCAACCTGAGCTTAACCAGTGACTGCTCATCCCTGTGTGACAAAACAAAAGTTTATTCTCTTATGTGAGCTGGAAAAGGAAGTGCCCTAGGCTTCTGCAAAACGGTCAGACTTGAAATGGGCTCTATGCATCTGGACAAAGTGACCCTAGTGTGGCCATTTTTGAGGGGATCCAGCGTTACCGCCGTAGAGTCTCCATGTTCGATAGGTCTGTGGGAGCAAGCGAAGGCCCCTAGGGAATCAGGAAAGTGTTGTTGACAGAGAAAGCTGTTTGATGGAGACAGTTGCTGCCGGGTGACATGAGTCCTTGTGTTTCAGGGAGGAAAGCAATGAGCTAGAGAAGGCAATAGCTCACCTCTTAGTGGCTTGGGGAATCTAGGACTGAAAACACTTCAGAAAGCAGTCAATGTGGACTCAGGGAGGGAGAGTTTTTTGATTGGTTTGGATCATGCTGTTGCCTGGTATGTTTTGATACCAGAACTTTGCTCATCACCTCCTGTCCTGTAAGATGAAATTGGTCAAATGCAGCTTCCTTTCCTTGTTATGAAAAACAGTCTATACTCAGGTAAAGAATACTCTTTCATGAGATCCCCCATGTCAGATGTGGAGACCACTTAAAAAGACTTTAAAATACTGTTCCAGAGAATAGCCTGCTTTCTACCTGTGCTGATGGAAGCCAAGCAGAATTATCCCCATGAGCCTTCCTATGTGGTAGTGACAGGAAAAACCAGTTGCTAGTCAACTCTGCCTCAGGGAGACCTCACAGGTGTTTGAGTAAAACTGTGTTCTGTAGAGTTTTTAGAGGCTTGTTTTTCTGAAGTAGATCACCAGGCTTTTACTGTGGAGAGTGTCTGTCACTTGCACACTGCAAGGATACTGTAGCAAGAGGGAGATCTTTCACTTTCAGACGAGCTGTATTATGTAATAAATTGTGGCTCCTTAGAATATGTGGGTGTAGTCCTATTGAGAAAGAGGATTTTCTATTGTTTGTTAATTATGTTTTCCCTGGGCAGGATGGGCTTTAATCTCATTATTTCTGATTAATGAAAACAGCACGGTGAACACAGAGGCACATCCGCGTGGTGGAAGACAGAGCCCACGTGAGAGCACCAGGAACCAAGGAACGTCTGGAAGGAGCCAACGTGGCTGACACCCTTACTGGACCTTTTAGCCTCCATAGGTATGAAAAAATATATTTCTTATGGTATTTGTGTTATAGCACCACTAGGAAACTAAGACAGCCTGTCTCTCGATGAAGGGCTTTCTGTGTTTCTCTGTGGCCCTGTGGAGTTCTGAAAGGAAGAACACACAGTATGTACAAGAAACAGCCTCTGTAGCACGGGAAGAAAAAAAAAAAAAGTAGCCACTGCTGTTGTGTTGATTCAGACACACAGTGATCCTCTAGGACAGAGTAGAACTTTCCCATAGAGTTTCCAAGGCTATAAATCTTCATAGAAGCAAACTGCCATATCTTTCTTCCAAGGAGTGGCTGCTGGGTTCAAACCACAGGCCTTTTGGTTAGCAGCTGAGTGCTTTAACTTCCATTCCACCAGAGTTCCTTATAGTATGGGCAATGCCTATGAATAAGAGCTGGGAGAAGCTACAGAATTGCTTGGATGTTTACAAAATACTCTCTGTATGAGGGTCAGTTCACTGAGCAACAAGGGGGTATGAGGAGGATGGGTTTGGCATTTAGAAAGTGGATGACGGCACAAGTGAAGCCACTGCTGTGGAGTCAGCACTGGGTGCATCTTCTCCCTCTTACCTGTTCTCACTCCTCTTATACATCTGCCTCACCAGCAAGCCTGTAAACTTCCTGAGACAAAGGATTGTGCTATCTCATCTTTGAAGCCCTTCCCCCAACTTTCACAGGTGATGGTATCAAATACACATTGAACAAATGTTCCTTGGATTTTAATAATAATAATAACATAGTGAATTACGACAGGCTTTATCTTTACCTTGGACTCCAGCACATGTCTGTCAGTTTGTTGTACTGTGGGACTTGTGTGCTGCTGTCACGCTAAAAACTACACCACTGGTATTCAAATAGCAGCAGTATTACCCATGGTGGACAGATTTCAGCTGAGCTTCTAGACTAAGATAGTATATTGAAAAGAATTAGCCAGTGAAAACCTAATGAATAGCAGCAGAACGTTGCTTGGTACAGTGCTGGAAGATGAGCTCCTCAAGATGGAAGGCACTCAAAATACAACTGCTGAAGAGGACCTCGCTGCTTGCTGAAACTCGGGAGGACTTGGAAGATATAAGACCACAGCCTTCATCAGTATGAGTTACATCTCAGTGTAAAGAAAACAAAAATCCTCACAACTGGACCAGTAAGAAACATCATGGCAAATGGAGAAAAGATTGAAATTGTCAAGGATTTCATTTTACTAGGATCCACAGTCAACAACATTGAAAATGGAGGACAAGAAATCAAAAGATTGAATTGGCAAATTTGCTGCAAAAGACCTCTTTCAAATGTTGAAAAGCAAAGATTGTCACCTTGAAAACTAAAGTGCACCTCATCCAAGCCATGATATTTTCACTTGCTTCATACACATGTGAAAGCTGGATGATGAATAAGAAAGACCAAAGAAAAACTGATGCCTTTGAACTGTGGTATTGGCAAAGAATGTTGAACATACCACAGACTGCTCTAAGAACAAACAAATCTGTCTTGGAAGAAATACAACCATAATGCTCCTTAGAAGCAAAGATATTGTGACTACACTGCACATACTTTGGCACATGTTATCAGAGGGATCAGCATCTGGAGAAGGACATCACGACTGGTAAAGTAGAAGGCCGGGGGAAAAAATGGAAAACACTTAAAAAGATAGATTAATGCAGTGAATGCAACAATGGGCTCAAGCATAATGATTGTGAGGAAGGCACGGGAACCAGCATTATTTCGTTCTATTGTACATGGGGTCATTATGAGTCAGAACCATCTCAACAGCACCAAGCATATTTTGCTAATCACTTCTACTTTTCATTCCCACAAGCACCCAGTCTGGAGGTCAGAGCCACAAATCATCTTTACCTCTCTAAATTCGCTTATTCTCTGATTTCTCCCAAAGACTGTGGAGATCATCTTAGACCTTCTGTATTCCTTTTCCTTCCTTATTCCATTACCCAAACATTACTATGACCCACTGAAATGCCCCCTGTAGTCTCCAAGTCCTCTATTGCTGCCCTGCTCAGGAGGTCACCCTCTCCCTGCCTTCCTTATAGGGTGTGACTCTCTTCTCACCTCACACACTCTCTATATTGCTATAAACCAATCAATTTAGCAGGCATATCTGATGGGATTATGTTGTGCTGTATGACAGATTACTAAGAAAAATTTTTTATGTTCCCAAATTAAGAATGTATGTTAGAAGAGATATTTCAGGGATCAAATGAAGATCATGAACCAACACTGTTCATTGAAGTTTATACATGTTACTATAAAAAATAGGAATCCCTGAATGGCACAAATCGTTAAGTGCTTGATTAAGCACTTAACTACAAATCCAGATGTTAGAGGTTTGAATCCACTGAAAGGCGTCTCAGAAGACAGGCCTGGTGATCTGTTTTAAGAGGTCAAAGTCTTGAAAAGCCTTCAGAGCACAGTTCTGCTATGCACATGTGGGATCACCATGAGTATATGTACATACATGCATGTACATAATAAAACAACTGGATGGCACAGTTACAGATACTTCTTAGACATAACCAAACACTTTGCAGGATTGGATTTCTGGGTTTGAAGGATTATAAGCATTGTCTAGTGGGACATCTCAGTCAATTGGCATAATATAGTTCACAAGGTTATAGTCTATATCCTAGTTTGGTCGGTAGTGTCTGGGGTCTTCAGCGCTTGCAAGTGGCTGTCTAAGATACAACTATTTGCCTCTGCTTGTCAAGGCCAAGAGAGAAAGAAAGAAACCAAAGACTCAACGACAAAACCAGTCTATAATACAAATGATTATGCAAAGCACAGCTTTATCTACCCTGAGACAGAACTAAATAACACCCAGCTACCACTACTGACATACTAATCAGTGCCTCACTAGATGGATCTTGCTAGAACAAGAGAAAAATGTTGGCAGAATCTCAAATTTCTAAAGAAAAAACATGACCTACTGAAGTGGTTGAGACGAGAGGACTCCCTGAGACTATTGGCCTGAAATACTGTCAAACCTTGAATCAAAACTAGCCTCTGAGGTCACTTTGTAGCTAAGAAATAGATTGACTCACAAAACAATAACTATCACCTGTAAGCACCGTTCTCCTTTTTAAAAAAAGTCACCTATATAAGACCAAAAGGTCAAAAATTATTTTAAAATAGTGAGAATGTAAGGGGTCAGGGAAACTAAATTAGTAGAAATGGAACAACTAGAATGGAAATAATGAAAATGTTCACATGTTGTGAAGAATGTAACCAGTGTCACTAAACAACTTGTGTAGAAATTTTTGAACAGAAATCAAAACTGCTGTGTAAGCTGTCTTTGAAAACACTAATGACTAAAGAAAATAAATAAAGATTAGGTAGTAGTGCCAAGATGACGGAGGAGTCAGATGCTTCCTGTGATAGCTCTTAAAATACATACCTGAAAAAACAAATGAATCAATTATATATGACATTCTAGGAGCCCTGTACAGCAAAGGCAAAGTTGAGAAATTGGACTAAACGATATGGGAGGGAGAGAAGGGCCAATGAGGAGGGAACAGACTTGACACAGTGGGAATCCACACCCTACAGGAGGATCAGCTGGAGCAAGTGCAGTGAGACAAACAGTGATATTCAGAACATGCTTTCCACACTGGGAGAGACCAAGTGGTGGAGAGCCAACTCAAGCCTCCAGAATCAGTGAAAAATGGCATTTGATAAGTGAAAGTTAAGTAGCTTGCATCTAACCTACCAAACCTAGATCAAAAAACTCTCCTTTGGGGTAAACTTCTCATTCTTTTACCTGCCCTCTTCCTCCCCTTGGCTCTACAATGTGTTCATGCTGGCTCCAGATACTTGACACATCCCCTGAGTGGGAAGTAGAACACCGTAAGTGCCCTGAATCATTCTCCCAACCTTGGAGAGGGAACAAATTAATAAACAGGGGAAAAAATAATCTACTAACTCCTCTAAGCCGGAGAACTCAGGGCAGAAACAGTTTCTTTGCCTAGGTAAAGGCATAAAGGGTCCACAGACTTCAAATGCCTTTCATGCCTACATAGACCTGAGTGGGCTCACAACAATAGCGTGGGCTTTATTAGCACAATACAACAGGGTATATAGCCAGACCCTAATTTTATGGTGTCAGCTGTACAGTGGAAAGACAGGTTCCTGACATTCGGCACCATTCTGTCTACTAAGCAGGGTCCTCACCTGCCCACATCAGGAACCTGGGGACTGGGAGCTCCACCCATACCACCTAGCCACATGCAGTAGGGCTCTAAGAATAAGCAGTACCTGCTAGTCTATACAGCTGACAAGATGGGCATTCATAGTCCAGCTGCAAATCTTACCCACTAACACACTATAAGGAACACAGACACAATTTCCTGACTTACACTCAGGGGCAGCTGTCAGCCCCTGCCTTGCTCAGTGCATGCAGCCAGAGATCTGTGCCCATGCCGATGACATCTGCCCACCTAGTACTGAAGAGGTTAGCCTGAACCACACACTTGCTGACTACCAGGATACCTGAAGTAAATCCATACAAGAAAATTAAATGGGCTATATACCTATATACCTACTAACAGTTCTATCTGGTGAGAGGACATTAACATTTCAAAGGCACCAATAATCAAACTAACTTACATGACCAGCGTATTTGGGCATTTCAAAATATAACAAGAAGCTACAATACCGTAAGCAAACATAAGACAAATAAATACAACAACTTATTGATGCTTCAGGAACAACAGACAATATCAGATCACATAACGAGGCAGACTACAATAGCTTTATGGAGCTCCCAAAACAAAGAATAGAGAAATCTTTCAGATGAAGAGAACTTCCTAGAATTACCAGGTGAAGAATATAAAAGATTAATATATAGAACTCTTCAAGAGATCAGGAAGGAAATTAGTCAAAATGCAGCACAGCCTAACGACAAACTGAACAGGTGCAGGAAAACATACAGAAACAGCAAACAGAGATTCAAAAGATTAATATAATTTCAGATTTAGACAACTCAGAAAAAAAGTCAAAGGAGCTGGATTAAGGCAATGGAAGTCAGAATTAGTGAGATTGAAGGTAAAGCACTTGACACCAGCATGTTTGAGGAAAAATCAGATAGAGGAACTCTAAAAATGGAGAAACACTAAGAAATATGAGGAACTCTATTAATAAGAACAATCTACAAGTTACTGGAGCACCAGAACAGATGGAGATAACAAAAAATACAGAGAAAATTGTTGAAGATTTGTTGACGGAAAACTTCCTTGATGATGAAAGATGAGAAGGTATCTAAGAAGCTCATCAAACTCCAGGCAAAGTAGATAAAAAGGAAAAAAAGACACCAAGAAATATTATAATCACACTTGCCAAAACCAAAGATATAAAAGAGTAGTTAGGGATAAGTGAAAAATAATCTTCAAAAGAGAGTCAATAAGACTAAGCTCAGACAACTACTAGAAACTATGCAGGCAAGAGGCAATACATACACAAAGCCTCAAAAGGAAAAAAAAAATTGCCAGGCAAGAATTATATATCCAACAAAACTGTCTCTCAAATATGAGGATGAAATTAGGATATATCTAGATAAACAGAAATTTAGGGAATTTGCAAAAATCAAACCAAAATTATAAGAAATACTAATAAGAGTCATTTGGTTAGAAAAGCAATAACATCAGATAGCAAAATAGGACTAGAAAGCAGGACACATCAACCAGATATCTACTCAGATAGGGAAATCATAAAAATAAATCAAAGCTAAAACACTGAAAATAGGGTAACAGAGATGTCATTATGTAAAAAATGACAGCATTGTAACAAAAAAGAGGGACTAAAAAATGCAGTCATACATCTTTCTTATGGAGAGTAAGTCAAGGTGATACAAAGAAATAGAAGACTGGCTTAAATGTAGAAAAATAGGGTTAAACATTAAGGTAACTGCAAAAGAAATAACAATCTTACACACCAAAATAAAAAAAGAGAATCAGGAGGTCTCAGCAAATACAAAACCAAAAGCAATGAAAAAGGATGAAAAGCAAACAACAAAGAAAAATAACTCAGTACAGAATATTACGCGGAACAAAGAAAATGTGAATGACACAAAAAAACAAACATTAAAATGACGGCACTACACTCATACCTATCAATAATTATGCTGAATGTAAATAGATTAAATGCACCAATAAAAAGACCGAGGACTGCAGAATGGATGAAAAACATGACCCATTCAAATGCTGCATACAAGAAACACACCTTAGACCTAGAGACACAAACAAACTAAAACTAAAAGGATGGAAAAAACATATCAAGCAAACAACATTCAAAAAAGAGCAGAGTAGCAATATTAATTTTTGATAAAATAGACTTTAGAGTAAAATTCACTAGAATGGGTAATGAAGGACACTATATAATGACTAATGGGTCAATATACCAGGAGGACACAACTATATTAAATATTTATGTACTCGGTGATAGAGTTCCTAAATACATAGAACAAACCCTAACAGCACTGAAAAGAGAAACAGACAGCTCCTCAATAATACTAGAAGACCAATACATCGTTTTTGGTGAGGGATAGAACATCCACCAACCAAGCCAAGTGCCACCAAGAAGCTCAATAATGTTGCAGAAGATTTAAATGCCACAATTAAGCATCTTGACTTCATAGACATATACAGAACATTTCACCCAACAGTAGTCAAGTAGACTTTCTTTTCCAGCACACCTGAAACATTCTCCAGAGTAGACAACATATTAGGCTATAAAGCGAGTCTGAACAAAATGCAAAGCATTGAAAAATTACAAATAAAAGCATCTTTTCTCAGCATAAGGCCATGAAAGTAAAAATCAGTAAGAGAAAAAGCAAAGCAAAAAAATCAAATACATGGAAACTGCAAACAGCTTGCTCAAAAACAACCGGGTTACAGAAGAAATCCAAGATGGAATAAAGACACCAACAGAAGCAAACAAAAATGAGAACACATACTACCAGAACTCTTTGGATGCAGCAAAAGCAGTGTGCAAAGGTCAATTTATCTCAATAAGTACACACATTCAAAAAAGACGAAAGGGCCCAAATCAAAACATTAACCCTGTACCTCAAACAAATGAAAGAGAGCAGTGAAAGAAGACTTTGGGAACCAGTAGAAAGCAAATAATAAAAACTGAAGAAGAACTAAATGACTCAGAGAATAGAAAACAATTGAAAGAGTTTAACAAGAGTACGAGTTGGTTCTTTGAAAAGATCAACAAAACTGAAAAACCATTGGCCAAACTGACAAAAGAAAAACAGGAGCAGAAACAAATAACTAGAACAAGAAATGAGATGGGTGATATCACAACGGACCCAACTGAAATTAAAAAAAAAAATCATAACAGAATACTATAAAAAACTGTACTCTAACAAATTTGAAAACCTAGAGGAAAGTGGACAAATTTCTAGAGACACACTACCTACCTACCTAACATGCCAAGGCCAAGTGCCGTCGAGTCGGAATAACTAAGCAAATTTATAATGAAAGAAGAGATTGAAAAGGAAATTAAAGTATTCTCCACCCCCGCCAAAAGCCCTGGCCTACATGGCTTCACTGGAGAATTCTATCAAACTTTCAGAGAAGAGTTATCAGTATTACTAAAGGTATTTGAGAGCATAGAAAATGATGGAATACTCCCAAGCTCATTCTATGAAGACAGCGTGTCCTTGATACCAAAACCAGGTAAAGACATCACAAAAAAGTGTAGATTACCAACCACTGTCTCTTATGAACTTTGATGTAAAAATCTTTAACAAAATTCTAGTCAACTGAATTCAGCAACATATCAAAAAAGTAATTCACCGTAATCAAGTGGGACTCATATCAAGTACGCAGGAATGGTTCAATATTGGAAAAACAATTCATGTAACCAATCATGCAAATGAACAGAAGAGTCACATGATTTTATCAGTTGGTGCAGAAAAGGCATTTTAAAAGGTCCAATATCCATTCATGTCATAAGCTCTCAGCAAAATAGAAATAGAAGGGAAATTCCTTAACATAACAAAGGCATTTATACAAAGCCAACAGCCAACATCATCCTAAATGGAGAGCATCTGAAAGCATTCCCCTTGAGAGCAGGAACCAGAAAAGAGTGCCATTTGTCACAACTTTTATTCAACATTGTGCTGGAGGTTGTAACCAGAGAAAACAGGCAAGTAAAAGAAACAAAAGTCATTCATATCTGTAAGGAAGAAGTAAGTGTCTCTATTTGCAGATGATATAATCTTACAGAAAATACTAAAGAATCCACAAACAATCTACTAGAACTAATAGAAGATTCCAGCGAAGCACCAGAGTACAAGATAAACATACCAAAATCACTTGGATTCCTCTACACCAACAAAGAGAACATCAAAGAGAAAATGACTAAATCAATACCATTTGAAACAGCCCCTCAAGTAATAAAAGACCTCCGAATAATCTAACCAGAGATGTAAAAGACATGTACGAAGGAAACTGCAAGGCATGACTGCAAGAAGTCCAAAGAGACCTACATAGGTGGAGAAACATCTTTCTCATGTACAGAAACCTATTGTGAACATGTCTGTGCTACCCAAAGTGATCTATAGATAGCAATGCAATCCTGATACTAATTCTAAAGACATTTTTTAAAGAGAGGGAGAAACAAATTACCAGCTTCATATGGAAAGAGAAAAAGCCTTGAATAAGTAAAGCTTTACTGAAGAAGAGCAAAGTGGAAGAACTCACATCACCTGACTTTAGAACCAATTACACTAACAAGAGAGTCAAAACAATCTGGTACTCGTACAAAACAGATACACAGATCAATGGAACAGAATTGAGAGTCCAGACACAAAATCATTCACCTGTTATGAGCAGCTGATATTTGAACAAAGGCCCAAAGTCCATAAACTGGAGAAAAGACAGTTTCTTTAACAAATGGTGCTATGACATAATGGATAGCCATCTGCAAAAAAAAAAAAAAGAAAACCCATATCTCATACCGTGTATACAAACTAGTTTTAAATGTTTCAAAGATCTAACATAATAAATATTATGGAAGAAAAAATGTGGACAATTCTGAGAGCCCTAATACATGGCCAAAACAGAATACAAAATATTATTAATAGTGTATAACCAGAAGAGAAAATAGCTGTGACTTCCTAAGAATCAAACACTTATACGTGCCCAAAAACTCCACCAAAAGAGAAAAAGACAACCTATAAATGGGGGAAAAGTTTGGATACAAATCCAGTCAATGTCTAATCTCTAAAATTCACAAGATACTGCAAAACTTCAACAACAAAAAGACAAATAGCTTGATTAATCAAACGGCAGTGGAGATGAACAGGACCTTATCCAGAGGAGAGAGTCAAACAGCTGTTGGATACATGAGGAAATGCTCACGATCATTAGTCATTAGCGAAATGCAAGTCAAAACTACAGTGAGACCCCCTTTTACCCCAAGAAGGGCAATGTTGATCCAAAAAACACAAAATAATAAATCTTAGCGAGGCTGTGGAGAGACTGAACATTTATACGCTGCTGGTAGGAAAGTAAATTGGCACAACCACTTTGGAAATCAATTGAGCACTTTCCTAAAACTCTAGAAACAGAAATAACACATGATTCAGAAATCCTACTCCTTGGAATATATCCTAGAGAAATAAAAGCCGTCACGGGAACAACTACACACACATCAATATTCATTGTAGCAATGGCCACAGTAGCAAAATGATAGAATCAGTGTAGGTATCCATCGATGGATGCACAGATAAACAAATTATGTTATATTTACACTATGGAATACTAGACAACGATAAAGAACAACTATGAATTTAGGAAGCATCTTGTAACGCAAAGAAATCTGGAAGGCATTATGCTAAGTGAAATTAGTCAGTTGCAAAAGGACAAATATTACGTGATACCGTTCTTGTAAGAATTCCAGAAAAGGTTTAAATATAGAAGGAAACGTTCTTTAATAGTTCAAGGGTGAGGAGGGAGGGAGAGGGGTATTTACTAATTAGATGGTAGGCAAAAATTACTTAGGTAAAGGGAAGATTAAAACACAATACAGGCGAAGTCAGCATAACTGGACTAAACCAAAAGCTAAGAGGTTTCCTAAATAGAGTCAAACACTCCGAGGGACAGAGTAGCAGGGGTAGGTGTCTGGAGACCATAGTTTTAGGGGACATCTAGTTCAAATCGCATAACAAAGTTCATTAAGAAAACGTTCTCCATCCCACTTAGCCTTGTGGTGTCTGGGGTGTTAACAACTTGCAAGTGGCCATCTAGAATCATCAATTGGTACCAATCTACCTACAGCAAATGAGAATGAAAAACATCAAAGACACGAGGAAAATATGAACCCAAGAAACAGAAAAGGCCACATGAACCAGGAAGAACTAGACAGTGCCCAGCTACCACCAGTGACTGCCATGACAGGGAACTCAAGAGTCCCCCATGGATCAATAAAAATGTGGGGTGCAGAATTTGAACTCTAGTAAAAAGATCACACTTCATGATCTGACAGTCTGGAGTGTCCCTGGAAAACATGGCCCCTGAACTCTCTGTTATCTCCGAACTGAAACCTTTCCTGAAGCCACATCTTGAAAGATTGAACTACTCTGTAAAATATAAAATGATACTGGCAAAGAGTGTACTTCTTGGCTTCAGGAGACAAACTATGCAGCTCCGGTCTGGAGGTAAGATGACAAGGCAGAGGGGCACAGGAGCTGGTTCAATGAACACAGGGAACACGGGGTGGAGAGATGGGAGGGGTTGTCACGGCGCGGGGGAAGCAACTAGGGTCACCTAATGTATGCATGAGCTTTTGTATGAGAAGCTGATTTGAACTGTAAACTTTCACTTAAAGTACACACACATACACACACACACAAGTTCATATATACCAAAGACACAAGGAAAATACTAGCTCAAGAGCCGCATAAACCAGAGACTCCATCAGCTTGAAACTGCAAGAAGTAGATGCAGCCCTGCTACCGCCAACAACTGCTCTGACAGGAAGCACAACAGAGGTGCTCTGACAGATTAGGAGAAAAGCTGGACACAGAATGCAAATTCTAGTGAGAAGACTAGGCTTAATGGTCTGACTGAGACTGCAGAAACTCAAGAAGTCTTGGGCCATAGACTCTGTTCATCCAGAATTAAAACCATTCCGACTCTTCAGACAAAGATTAGACTGGACTATAAAACGTAAAATGATACTTGTGAAGAGTGTGATTTTTAGTTCAGGTAGATACATGAAATTAAGTGGGCATCTCCTGTCTGTAGCGGTGAGATGAGAAGGCAGAAAGAGATAGCAGCTAGTTGAACGCACGCAGGAAATCTGTGGTGGAGAGAGGTGTGCTGTCACATCATAGGGATGGTGGCCAGGGTCACGTGACAATACACGTATAAGTTTTTGTAAGAGAGCTTGACTTCAGGTGTGAACTTTCAACTGCACACAATTAGCAAAAAATAGTTTAATGGTTACTTTATGTCAGTTAAGTTTTACTTCAGTAAAAACAACAAACAAACCACAAGAGCAAGGCACAACCGTTTTTAACTCTACTCTTTTTCTTTCCTGTCTGTTTTGGCTCCCTTTGCTTTCTTTTCCTCTTGTGACTGTGAAGCGACTTTTGGCACACTGTACAATGTATACCTTCATATATATAGCTATGAGTAGCTGAAATGTCAACAGCCAAAGCAGTCTGTGTAGAAATATAAAGGAACTGGTGGGAACACGGCTCAGTTGTTTGGGCTGCATTTTCCAATACATCTCAAAGAGTCCAAATTACCCATTTTAAGAGTGACAGTGTCACCAGGAGGGCAGTCTTTTGGGCTGTGTTGTAGTTATCTAGTGCTGCTATAATAGAAATATCACAAGTGGGTGGCTTTAACAAACAAATTTATTTTCTCATAATTTCAGAGGCTAGAAGACCAAATTCAGGGTGCCAGCTCTAGGAGAATCCTTTCTCTCTCTGTCGACTATGGAGGAAGGTCCTTGTCTCTTCTGAGTGTCTCTTTCATGTGGCTTGGCATCCCTCTTTCCTGTCTTTGCTTAGTAGCTTAGATTTGACCTCTTTTATGTCTCAAAAGAAAGAGATTGACTCAAGATACATTGAACACTAATCCCCTTTTATTAACATAATGAAGAAAACCCATTCCCGAACGGGTTACAACTGCAGATATAAAATTCTAAATCTAAAGCTGTTGCCAGTCAAGTTGATTCCTACTCATAGTGACCCTATAGGACAGAGTAAAACTGTCCCATACAGTTTCTAAGGAGTGGCTGGTAGATTTAAACTGATGACCTTCCCTTTAGCACCCAAGCTTTTAACCACTGCACTACCAGGGCTCTCACCACAGATACAGGGGTTACAATGTACAAGACACACTTTGCGGGGACTCAGCTGAATCCGTCACAGACTGCATAGTGTTGTCTGTCCTACTCTTGATGTTGAAGCAATTCTGATAAATGAGAACTGAATTCTAATTAATCATTGAATTGTTACCTATGAATTGAGATATGTCTCTCTTCAATCAATTTATAGTTGGAACAAGGAAGGTTCTTCCAGCTTAGATTTGAACTGAGCAGTCCAAAGAGACAACTTTGTTCCTCGAAATGTCATCATGACTCTTAAATAGGAGTCTTCTTTCATGCTTTGACCCTGACCCTGTTCCATCCGCAACAGTCTTCATTTGCACCCCAGCTAGCTAGCTAGTTCTGCTGTCCCTTCAACCTCATCTCCGCAAGGCGGCCTTAGGAGACCGCTTGGAGCAACTGGGATCCACCCTGTCTGCTCCTGGGACCTTGGTTTCTTTTAGTAACAGCCAGAGTTGGTATTGTTTATTCCTTCAGTGCTGGAACTTCCCAACAGATGACCCCCAAAGGCAGAGCCCTTCTTGGTTGCTCTGCACCACCAGGAGACTCTCAGGCCTTGCAGAGCAGTGCCTGGTACAGCAGGGGTTTTGTGGTTTTTACTTGCATGAAAGATAGTACTTGGCTGTTTGCCTAAATCCAACAGCACGGTGGCCACAGTTGTGCAGTGAGTGGTCATCTGTTTGAAATGGCCTAACTTGACAGCCCAAAGGCAGGGAGTGTGCACTGTGTGACCGCAAGGTGTTTTGCCGCACTCTGGCTTGGTTTTCAGAAGAGTCACCCTACTTACACTGGTGCATGTCCCTCGTGGTTTACCGAGATGGTTCCAGAAGTGCTGTGACACAGAACGTTCCAAAGAGCTAGTGTCCTGTCTTCAAACGGCCCGACGCTGGGACTACATCCTTCCCCATCGCTGCTGTCACTCAGAGCTGCCGCCACTGACAAGGAAGGACATTTTACTATGGTACATTGCCTAAGGTTAAAAAGCCTTTTGGGCATTAAAAAAAAAGAGAAAGGAAATACCACCTCCTTTAACCAAAGAGACATCTCATATGCCCACATTTCATGAAGAGAGAAATTTCTGACTAAATTTTATCTTCATATTTAATAATTGTGCATCAAAATATGGAAGTGTGTTTCTATGCTTAGTTACAGAGTAACAATTATATTCATCATTCCATCCAGAATAATTTTTTGATAATACTTTATCTGATCATGAGAATTATTAAAAACACTAAGTTTCAGTTTAGGTACATGATCCTCCCCCTTCCCCTCCCCCCCGGCAAAAATGTGATGGGTGATTTATAAAACAAATTTCAAATACATAAATATATTAGGATTAGGATGTGAACTAGAAACACGGTTTTTCAGCAGAAAATGGATGGATGTAAATTTTCTAATGGTTACTGAAAATTTTATTTCAGTATCTTAAGCACATAATCACCAAAACAACAACACAACAATATCCAGTACCGCCGAGTAGATTCCAACTCATAGTGACCCTATGTCAGAATAGAACTGCCCATAGGGTTTCAAGGAACACCTGGTGGATATGAACTGCTGACCTTTTGCTTAGCAGCTGTGGCACTTAATCACTATGCCACCAGGGTTTTCTAAGCAGATAATAGTAGGCAACAAATGATTGTAGTGCTTTTATTTCATTGGGTGCATTTAAAAATGAAATGAAGAATTTTATTTACAAATCTGAAGATTCCCAATATACTAGAAACAACATGCTTTGCAGCTATAGAAAGTTAAGATAAAAATTTTTGGACAGTGATTTATCTGTCTATCATTGATGGCAATGTGTTCAAAACTACAGTGAAGGTAGCTTTTCAGATTTCTTGAAGTACTTTTGTAGTGATGTTGCAGCAGAGGCCATATTAGTAAGTAAAGGAGATATCCTCAGATACTCACTGTAAATGAAATTATAGCAGGTTTGCACTGAAGAGCTAAAAATAGAAGTGGCCCCAGTACTCATGGTGCCAGAGCATGGGTGCTATTTCAAGCCAGGAAAAGTGGAGCTTGCTTGCTGCACAAAAGATCTCTCTAATTGTGTATTGCTGATTTCCTCACATTGTGGTCCTCCAGGATCTGTGGCGAAAGTGGGTGTGAGCTAAGCTTGGGCCACTGATTCCCTGGCCCGGATAAGGCATCTGGAAACCTCTCTGTGAGCCCAAAGGAATGGGCCACTAGCTACCCACTTTATCAAGGTTGCTCAGAGTGGTGCCGAGGGGATGATCAGGCTGGGCTCTGTCTATGGGATTTGAGTAAAATGGTGCCTTTGGCTCTACTGGGTGACCATGCCTAGAGCAGAGACATAGCCCGTGGGCCTCAGATAGGAGGAATTCAGCAGAGTGATCCACAGCCAGCAGAGAATCCTAGGACAGTGTCTGACACTGAGAAGGAACTGATCGATAAATGTTATTTTGAATAAGGATTCATTCCAGACAGCCTTAAAACTGTACCCCAGTGGTTGTAGTGTAGACACCTTAATAGTTTTTTATTTCTCCCTAGAAGCCTAAAGTGATAACTAATGAACTCTGTGCCTCCCCTGGGTACAGGTCTATTGCTTGAGTCCTTCAGCTTGACTCCCCAGTAAATACTTCCCTCCAGGCATTTTTTTGTCTCAGGGCTGGCACTGATGACTTAACACTTGCTAGCATTTCAACTGGAGCGTTCACAAAACTGAAAAACCAAACCAGCTGACATTTAGTTGATTCTAACACACAATGATTCCATGTGTGTAGAGTAGAATTGTGTTGCAGTTTTCAAAGCTGTGACCTCCCAAAAGCGGATCATCAAGGCTTTTTTCTCAAGGCCCCTCTAAGTGGACTGGAACTGCCTACTCAAAGTGGAACATGTAACCCTTTCTACCACCCAGGGACTCTTGCAGGATTTGCAGGCACCTTTAAATCAACTGGCCCAACACACCCTCAATCCCCAGTCCTCTGACCAAGCAGCTTCCTGACATATCAGCCCTCCCTCTCATTTATTCAAGTCTAAAATTCAGAGTCATCTTTCATCTCTCACTAACCTTTGTCTCTGCTTCTCTCTCCCTTCCTTCTTTTCTTTTACATCAGCTCCCTACCCTGTGCTGTATACTGCTCCAAACACTGGATGCTGTGCAGTTATCAGGAGGGAGACACTCTCTTGGGGCTCATTTTAGTTAATGAAGAGACAAACAAGAATTACCTCAGAGAAGAAATAGGTGATTTAAGAGAATAATAAATATTGTGGGGAAAAAAATGAAATGTGATAGGGATCACATGTGGCATTTGGTACAGCTCAGGCTAGGAAAACCAGTCTGAGGAGATAACCGTGCACCTGAATCTTGAAGAAGAGAAGGAGTCAGCCTATGTCCCAGGCTGGAACCAACCCAGGACAGGCTTTGGAGGCTTTGGCTGGGTGTGTCTGAAGCACAGCAAGACAGAGAGATGGGGAGATACGGCAGAACACAAAGCTAGGAGTAGGTGCGGGCAGGTTTGGGTGTCCGTGGGTACTCATGGTTGTGGTGACCATCTTGGGTTTTAGTCCAAGAAGAATGGGAATTGGGGATCCTTGGGTGCAAACAGATGCTTGGCTGACAACTAAAAGGCTGAAGATTGAAGTCTACCAGAGGTGCCTTGTGAGAAAAAGGCCTGGTGGTCTGCTTCTGAAAAATCAGCCAATGAAAACCATGTGGAACACAGCTCTACTCTGAGGCATGTGGCATCCTCATAGTCAGAATTTAACCCTATAGCAAGTGAATGATGGGAAGCCACTTACAGAGATTAGAGCTGATCAGTGACATGATAAACAGGTACTTACAAAATCTTCCTCTGACATGTGAGGCACCTATGAAAGTGTCAGAGAAGTGGGGAACAGGGGATAGGAGGTGACTGCTGTCAAACAGACAGCATTCTCCATAATACCTGCCCAGCTGGGAGCTGACCACCATGAACCAGCACTGAGTGCCAACCTCTCTTCTTATGTTTTAATATATTTTTAACTCAGGCAAGAGCTAAATAGAGAATGTATTGTCAGAAGCAGATAAAAAATAGTCTTAATTTTATTGAGTATAAATCAGAAGAGTCAATGTATTACATTGATAGGTCCATTAGGGAAATAAACTTTGAAAACTTTTATACATACTACCGTAAGTGATATTTTAGCAAGATGGTGGACTGGACACATGTCTTCTCAACTCACTCTGAAAACTAAAGCATGGATTGATAACCGAACAAAACATTCTAGACACCCAGGGAGCCCTAGGATACACCATGGACTACACACCACTAAATGGGAAACACCCTCTCTCTGGCACAAGCCAACTCACTCTGAGTGCTACTCCTGCGGACTTGCCAGTTGGGCAGACTGCAGGTACTGACACTGCTTTCTTTTCCTTTTTTTCTTATCTGGGAGGTGGGGGATAGGCATGAGTCAGTAAATATGCAGAACTGCAGCACTAAAGTAAGCCAAGCCAGCCAAGCGCCGTCGAGTCGGATCCGACTCATCACTAAAGTAAACAGTGTACGTATAGGGCAGCAGAGACTCAGTGAATGGGATAGCCATGGTTTGAGAGCCTGGCTACTGAATGAGGGCACCACTGCCCCTTCTACACTTTCTTTTTTGAGCTCTAATGTATATTCTACTGTTTTGTGGTGGGAAAGGTGGCTTGGCTAAGACACCACCTTGGTTGGCTGGGGGGGCGGAGTCATGCAACCAGAGGCCTCAGCAAGGGATAATTCACAAGCTGAGAAGCAGTGCCAGTGAAGAAAGCACTTTTCAAGCAGAAAGGCTGTGTTTAAGGGTTCGCCTGAGGATGGCAAGTCTTTAACTCCTCCTTACTTTCTGAACAACATCATAGCATCTGGTGATGGCTGAAGAGGTGCTTCCATTGTCAGCTAGAAGGTGGGATCTGCCACTCCTCATGGCCTAACTGCGTTTGGCAGCTGTCAGACAATTCCCAGCTTTTTAAAATAAGACTGCCTGAGAAATAACTGCTGAGTGGCCCAGTGCCATCTCTTCTAGCCTTTACTAACCCACGTCATAGGGTAGGTTGATGGCCCTCCCAGTGACTCCATAAACAGGTCACTATCCTTACACCCAGGAGGTGGAGGCTGCCACTACAGAAAGATCTACTGGGGCCAGTCACTAGAGTACACAGAGGTGGCTGGTGACTAACTCCCTACTCAGAGCTATGCATCATCTCCTGTTGAGGTAACATCAGAGAAACTAAACAGCCTCCAGATGGCCCAAAGGCAACAAAACATCACTAGTCATTTAAAGAAACAGCCCACTGTGGATCTGGAAAACTGCCAAAATAAAGAATCAAAAAACTTTCCCAGTTGAAGAAGGCTCTCTGAAACGATCAGAGGTTGAGTACAAAAGAATTATATGGAGAGCTCTCCTAGAGATTAAACAAAATGCAGGAGAGCAAAATGAAAAATAAAGCAAGCTATTTGAACTGATGAAACATCAACAATCTGAAATCCAACAGATCAGTAACAAAATCACAGAATTAGATAATTCAATTCAAAGCTATAAGAGCAGAATTGAGGAGACAGAAATCAGACATAGTGCTCTTGAAGACAGAGCAACTGACACCAGCATTTAGGAGGAGAAATCAGAGAAAAGAAATAAGAAAAATAAAGAAGGATTAATAAACATGAGACTCAATGGAGAGAAAGAATCTATGATTAATTGGAGTTCCTGAACAGGGAGGGATAGCTGAAAACACAGGGAGTATTGTTGAGTTTCTGACAGAAAACTTCCCTGAAATGATAAAAGAAGAGAACATAGATATCCAAGCTGTGTATCGAATGCCACAAAAACTAGTCTCCAGAAGAAAGACACCAAGACATGTTATGATCAAACTTAATAGAATGAAACAGAAACTCTTAAATGCAGCAATGATCAAAGCAAAGCTAAGATTCAGAGGGAAACCCTGTAGGCTTTCATCTGATTTCTTGGCAGAAATGACACTGGCAACGAGGCAGTGGGATGACACATTTAAAGCCTTGAAGGAGAAAAACTTCTACCTAAGAATTATATATCCTGCAAAACTGTCTTTCAAATATGAAGATGAAATTAAGACATTCTTAAATAAACAGAAGCTTAGAGACTTTGTGAAAAACAACCCAAAACTTCAAGAAATACTGAAATAAGCTCTTTGCTTAGAGAAAACAAAACTATTAAGTCTATATTTAAGGAGGCAATGCAGGACACAGCATCCAGAAACCTACTCAGTTAGGGAAGTCATAAAACTCAATCAAAGCTACAATATTAAAAGAAGGGAATCAGTGATCATATCACACAAAATATGACACTACCACATTGAAAAGAGGGATGTACTACAGTAGTTATAGCCCTTTCAGATGGAGAGGATATTAAAAAGATATGCAGAAGTTAAAATTGGGTTTAAAGTTAGAACATTAAAGGAGAGCATAGGGGTAGCCACAAATCACAATGGCAATGCAACATACCAAAACAAGAAACATAATACAGGAGTCTCAACAACCATAAAACCAACACTGGAAAAGATGAAAAGTCAACCCATAAGGAAAAAAGACACAGAACAGAATATTAAGAACAACAGAAAACATCCACACAAAAATAAATACATCGAGATGACAGCACTAAACACATACTTATCAATAATTACACTGAATGTAAATGGACTGAATGCTCCGATAAAGAGACAACAAGTAATATCCTGGATCAAAAGACACAACCCATCTATATGTTGCTTACAAGAAACACACCTTAGACTTAAAGATATGAACAAACCGAAAATTAAAGGATGGAATAATATATACCAAGCTAACAATATACAAAGAAGAAAAGGTGTGGCAATATTAGTCTCGGATAAAATGGATTTTAACGTAAAATCCACCATAATGGACAAGGATGGTCACTAATTATTGTTGAAAGGTTCAATACACAAGCAGAACTTAACAATATTAAATATTTATACACACAATCAGACTCATGGCACTTGGCTTTTGGCAAACATCCAATACCAATGCATCTACACTGACAAAACACTGAGTACGTTGAAAAATGAGATAGATCACTCCACGATAACAGTTGGAGATTTCAATACTCCAATTCGGTAATGGCCAGATCATCCAGACAAAAACCTCAGTAAAGACACAGAAGATCTTATTGTGACAATTAATCAACTAGATCTCATTTATATACAGAACATTTTATCCATCAACAGATAAGAACACCTTCTTCTCCAATGCACATGGAACATTTTCCAGAATAGACTATGTGTTAAGACATAAACCAAATCTCAATAAAATGCAAATCATTGAATTATTGCCAAGCATCTTCTTGGACTATAAAGCCATAAAAGTCAAAATCAACAGCAGAAATAATATAGATAGAAATCTGAACTGATGGAAACTGAACTACACCTATCTCAAAAGGCCATGGATTATGCAAGAAATCAAGGACAACATAAAGAAATTTATGGAAAGAAATGAGAACACATCCTACCAGAACCTACGGGATATAGCAAAAGCAGTCCTCAGAGGTCAATTTATTTCTATAAATGCACCCATCAGGAAGAAAGGACCCAAACCAAAGAATTAACCCCATGGCTTGAACAAGTAGAAAGAAAACAACAGGGGAACACCTCAGGCACTGGAAGAAAACAGACCATAAAAATTAGAGCAGAACTAAATGAATTAGAGAACAGAAGAATAACTGAAAAAATTAATAAAACCAAAAAAGCTGGTATTTTGAAAAAATCAACAGCATTGATAAAGCATTGGCTAAACTTACAGAAGAAAAACAGGAGAGAACAAATAACCTGAATAAGAAATGAGATGGGAGATGTCACAATAGACCCAAAAGAAATCATAAGTATCACAACGGAATGCTACCAAAGACTGTACTCTAACAGATTCGAAAACTTAGAGGAAATGGACAAGTTTCTAGATTCATGTCACCTACCAAAATTATTGCAATGAAAAGCAGATCAACTTAATAAACCCATCACAAAGGAAGAGACTGAAAAAGTCATCAAAATACTACCAACCAAAAGAAGTCCTGGCTCAGATGGCTTCACTGGAGAATTCTACCAAACTTTTAGAGAAGAGTTAACTCCAATACTACTGAGACTATTTCACAGCATAGAAAGGGATAGAATACCCCCAAATTTATTCTATGAAGCCAGCATAACTCTGATACCAAAGCCAGGGAAAGATCCCACAAAAAAGGAATATTACAGACCAATATCACTCACGAACCTGGATGCAAAAATCTTCAATAAAATCCTTGCCAACAGAATTCAACAATATACACAAAAAATAATTCATCATGACCAAGTTGGATTCATTCCAGGGATACAGACTGGCTCAGCATCAGAAAAACAACTAATGTGATCAACCATATAAATAACATCAAAGATAAGAATCACCTGATTTTGTCAATTGATGCAGAAAAGGCATTGACAAAGTCTGATGCTGACTCATGCTAAAAAATCTCAACAAAATAGAAATAGAGGGAAAATTCCTCAATACAATAAGGGGTGTTTATGCAAAGCCAACCTCCTACATCCTCCTGAATGGAGAGACACTGAAAGAATTTCCTTTGAGAATGGGAACTAGACAAGGATGTCCACTCTCACCACTTCTTTTCAACATTGTACTAGAAGTTCTTGCCAGAACAATTAGACAAGACAAAGAAATAAAGGGCATCTGCATCAGCAAAGAAGTAAAAATCTCCATATTTGCAGATGATATGACTGTATATGCAGAGAATCCTAATGAACCCGTAAGCAAACTTCTCAAACTAACAGAAGAGTTCAGCAAAATATCAGAATGTAAGATAAATATAAGTAAATCAGTGGATTCCTTTATACCAATAAAGAGATCATCAAAGAAGAAATCCCCAAATCAATTCCATTTACTATAGCCCTCAAGAAGATAAAACACATAGGAATAAATCTAACTAGAGAAATAAGAAATCTATACAAAGAGAACTACAAGACCTTACTTCAAGAAACCAAGAGAGATTTACATAAATGGAGAAACCTATCCTGCTCATGGATAGGAAGACTTAACACTGTGAAAAAGTCTATTTTACCCAAAGTGATCTACATATACAATGCAATCCCAGTACAAATTCCAGTGTCTTTTTTTAATGAGATGGAGAAACAAATTACCAACTTTGCTTGGAAAGGGAAGAAACTCTGGGTAAGTAAAGCACTACTGAAGAAGAGAACCAAAGTGGAAGGCCTCACACTACCCAACCTTAGAAACTTCTACACTGCCACACTAGTCAAAACAGCCTGGTACTGGTACTGGTACAAAAAGAGACATATAGACCAATGGATCAGAGTTGAGGCCCCAGAGATGCCACCATGCTCTTATTAGCAGCTGAGATTTGACAAAGGCCCTAAGATCCTAAATTGGGGTAAAAATAGTCTCTTTAATAAATGTTGCTGGCAAAATTGGATATCCATTTGCCAAAAATTGAAACAACACTCATATCTCACACCTTAACACAAAGCTGACTCAAATTGGATCAAAGACCTAAATATCAAACCTAAAATGATAAAGATCATGCAAGGAAAATTAGGGTCAACAATGGAAGCTTTAATACACAACTTAGAAAGACTTCAAAATCTGACAGACAAAAGACAATCATCAGAAAACAGATAAACGTGAACTACTAAGAATAAAATACTTTTGCTCATCTAAAGACTTTTTCAAAAGAATTAGAAGATCACCGGCAGAATAGGAAAAAGTATTTGGCAACTACATATCGGACCGACATCTGATCTCCATAGTCTATAAGATACTGCAAAATACCAGCAACAAAAAGGCAAATAACTCATTTAAGTGATGGACAAAGGAGATGGACAGATACTTCACCAAAGAGGACATCCAGGCAGCCAAAAGACACATGAGGAAATACTCACAATTACTAGCTATTAGAGAAATCCATATCAGAACTACAATGAGATACCATCTCACCACAACAAGGTTGGCCATGATCCAAAAAACATAAAACAACAAATGCTGGAGAGGCTGTGGAGAGACTGGAACTCTCCTACACTGCTGGTGAGAATGCAATCTGGTGCATCCTTAAAAAGCTGGAAATAGATACACTATTTGATCCAGTAATTCCACTGCTCAGAATATGTCCGACAGAATCAAGGGCAGTCACATGAACAGATACATGCACAGAAATGTTTATAGCAGCACAGTTCACAATAGCTAAAAGATGGAGTCAACCCAGATGCCCCCAACAGAAGAATGGATAAACAGACTACAGTAAAGATACTCATTGGAACACTATGCAACAATAAAGAACAATGATGATTTTAGGAAGCATCTCATAACCTACCTAGTTTTAATTGGAAGGCATTAAGTTGAGTGAAATCAGTCAGTGGCACAAGGACAAATATTGTATGAGACCCCTGCTATGAGAACTTAAAAACAGACTCACAGTAGAAGGAAAGACTGTGACACCTGCAACGGAGGCCTAGGAGGGAGAGGGCTGGTCATAGGTTAGATAGTTGATAGAAAGCTGTTTGGGTGAAAGCTGTGACAGCACACAGTAAAAAGAAGATCGACTTAACTGGACACCAACATAAACTGAAAACTCTTCTGATCTTATCCCAATATTGGAAGGATAGAGTAGCAGCAGTATGGGTCTGGAGATCATGCTCTCAGGGGACATCAAGACTAATTAGCACAAGTAGCCTATTGCTAAGAGAGTCTTCTGCACCCCATATTGGTAAGTGGCATCTGGAGTCTTAAAAGTTAGCAAGCTGCCATCTGAGGTACACCAAATGGTCTCAACTCATCCAGAACAAATGATCACCAAGAACAACAAAGACATGAGGAAAAAAGAGCCCAGGAGACAGAAGGACCTATGTGAATGGGTAACTGTATCAACATGTGACCAGAAAAGCCAGATGGTGCCCGGCCACCACCAAAGACAGCCATGACGGGGCACACAATGTTGAGCCCCAATGGCAAAAGGAGAAAAAGGAGGGTGCACCTCAAGAACTCTACTAAAAGACCACAACTGATGCTCCAGAGGTCTGGAGTTTCCTCTGGGAGCATGGCCCCTAGACCTGCTGCTGCCCCTGACCAGAAAAATTTATTGAGGTCAACTCTTCAGACAGGAATGGACTGGACACGGGGTTACAGTATGACCATACGGTGTGTTTACCTTATGGTTCCATGCATCTATAGAAAGCTGTCCTACTGGCTTCTTGCTAGAAGGGAGAGGAGAGGGTGGAGAGGAGGGGACAAGAGATTGTTAAGAGGATATAACATATGTACTATGAAAAGGAGATGTATGCTGTCACGGCAGGGGGAGCAGAAGTTGCTGCAGATAGGCAGGCATGGGAATTTAATTTGGATTGTATATTTTCACTTCATCACAATTAAAAAAAAAAAAAGCGGTATTTTATAGACCAGAGATGGAAGAGATAAACCCACTCCTTGCACTGGTATCTGGCACTGCATACAGTTGATGTCATTTTAAATATCTCATTGGGTGAGATTTCATTGCTTACTAAAGCAATCATTTGCATATGTCAAACATCCTTATATTAAGAATTTAAATTGTAACTTTTTTTTCTATTTTAAACTAACAAAGAGCCAGTGAGTATATAGTTAACTTAAGAAGTACTAAGAGAGTTGGCTGTGGCAGAGAGGGGGTGGGTGGCACAGAGGGTTGTGGTACAAATACTTTTTTCAAATTAATTTCAAAGATCGTTTTAGATGTTTAGTTGTATTGCTTTTTAGAGAGAGTCCTCTCTCCTGTGACATTATTTAAGTATTTGTTGGTTACCAATCTTAATTGTTTACTCATCTCCAGTCCCCTAATCCAAGTCAAAAAGGAAAAAAAGGAATCATTGATTATCCAAGCTAAACATCAAAGGAATGATCTTTCCCCCATAAATCAATCCCTCCATTCTCTTAATTACTTTGTTGATTTCTCCCAAACTTCCCTCATTTATCTATTGAACTACTCATTCCTAAAGCCACAGGTATGTTGTCAGAAAGTCTTCCCTTTTATGTTTTTCTGCCACAAGTTACTGTCCAACTAGTGATATGCCTGGAAGTAAATTGGGGAATACTGCACCAGTGACCAAAGCAGAGAATAGAAACGCTCAGAAACTCAGTGTCAGTATCTCCTCTTGGGTACTAAGTTGATAAATACATGGGATGCTTGACTTTTCAATTTTTTAGATCCACATTCATTTTCCAATGCATGCAAAGGCAACCTGTTGACTTGGTTGTCCTCTTTTTATAGAAATGAAATAAATATAACAACCTCCTTCTCTCCAGACCTGAATATTGATTTCTGCCACATTTTCTGGCCTCTCTTCTAATTTCTGAGGACACTACCAAAGGGAGGTATTGATCAGCAGGCAGCTTGTCACTTTCTTGGGCACAAAGATACCATCCCCGTCACCTTCATGCCCTAGAATAGACCTAAAGGTAAAAGGTCAGAGATGAAAGGCTTCTGATTAGTTATTCTTTGTAATCTGCCTGGCCAGGAAAGGCTGAGCCTCTGTTTACACCTGTCCTTGGAATTTAAGATGGAAAACTTTTACTCCCAGGTCCATGCATCAACGTAAATGAAGCAGAACTCTTATCTTTCTCAGTTTCTTACAGGGGGGAATGGATTGTTTGTTAAACTGTTTTTGTTTTGTTTTGTTTTGTTTTTAGGTCCAAAGCTCATGCTTTCTGGGCCTTTCATTTATAGTGCCTGCACTGCTGGGACTTCATCTGTTATAGAAGGAAGTCAATGCTTTTAGACATTGACTGAAGAAATTCAAATCAATTTCCTCTGAGAAAAAGAACAGGGAAACCCTGTGGCAACTCCTTTTTCTTTCCTTAATTTGTAGAGACGCCATCGATTTCATTGTTACACCAGAGCAGAGAAGGTCAAGGGGATTTCATGAAACCAAAAGAAAGAACACAAGAAAAAGGTCATTGCTTATCTGAGGACATGGAAAGGCCTGGTGAAACTCAGATCCTCTCTGAGTCCGCACCTGGAGAACAGCGGTTTTTAAAAAGGGGGCTTGGTTTAACCTACCCTCTTCATATTTAAGTCAATAATTAACCTTTAAAAACAAGGTCATGCCACCAAATTCTGGCAGTCTTTGTTAATATTTCGTATATATGCTCTCCTCTCTACTCCTAGTTGATTGTACTGAAGTAGAATACATTTCTGAGCTGAATTACAACGGTATTCTTGTTTCCTCTCCTTGTCTCCACTCACTTTCAGTACTCTCAGTTACCCTTAGGGTAACATTCGAAGTCTGTGCTACGGTGGACAGTGGCCTGCATTTTTGACCCCTGCAAATGATGGCTGCCCCTTCCTCACTACTTCTGTTCTGTGCTTAACCGGAGGCAGATTTGCCACAAAACCACTGGAGCTCGAGAGTTAGGGCTGCTCTGTTCACAGCTGCTTTCAGAGTTTAGGAACTAATTTCAGTTTTACAAATGTGGGTCCTTTTTTCTTGAAGTTTTTAAATTGTCATTAAGTGAAATTTTACATTCCAAGTCAATTTTTTGTATAAAAACCTGAGTACCCATCTCTCTGCAACTCAATCTGCTCTCACCCTGTGACAGCACACTCTTCTTTTTTACTCTTCCAGCATCTACTCGACCAACACTTGTCCCCTCGTCTCCACCATCTCCACTCTAAAAAGAAACCAGTAGGACAGCCTCATATATATATGTTAAACCATAAAGCACATATACCACATGTATCACTCTGTGTCCCCAAGTTCAGTCCAGACGATGAATCCTGGTAGTGTCAGACAATGAATCCTGGTCTTTTAATATAGTTCTTGATCTGCATACCACTTTGTCTCGTGCCATATCAGGGACTCTACATTGTGTCCCCTATCAGAGCTGTCTTCAATAGTGGCTGCGCGTGATCTAGTTCTGGTCTCATGCTGATGTAGGCTCCCAAACATATGGGTCCTTCTGTCTCCTGGGCTCATTTTTCCTTGTGTCTTTGATGTTCTTGGTGTCATCTGTTCCAAGTGGGTTGGGAACAATTGATGTTCCTCAACTGCCATCCTTCTGGCCTTTAAGACAGTGTGGGTCCTTTTCTAAGAATTTGGTTGGTTGTCAGCTGCTGTACAGTTGATTCTGACTCATGGAGTTATAGTAGAATTGATTCAGTTACTGGTTTTTCAGGAAAAAAAACCCATAGGCTTTCTGCCAAGGCAACTCTGGGTGGTCTTGAGCTTCTGTCATTCTGGTTGGCAGTGAAGCTTGTTAACCATTTCTACCGATCAGAGACCTCATTTTAAAAAGTTGTGGTTGTTGGTTGTTCAGTTGATTCTGACTCATAGTAATCCTATGTAACAGAGTAGACAACCTCACAAATGACATTAATTTAGGGCACAACTAGACCTGGAATTGCCCACCTCCGGACTCACTCTAGCCTGTGATGCTGCCTTTTTGGATTATTCTCAGGACGGGCTAGTTAAGCCTCACTTACAAGAACCATCAATTAAGTTCACGATCTCATCCTAGAAGAAGTGCTACATACCTCATCAAAGAATATCACTATGGTCACCCTTGAAGTATACCTCTTGGGAAGCTGTACACCGAAGCCAGTGCCTAGTCCACCTTTCAAAGCAGTTTTGGAGCTCTTTCTGGAATGGCCTCAGAGCTGTTATCATATCACCCTTGATGTCCTAAATGTCATCAAAATGTCTTCCTTTCAACAGTTACTTTATCTTTGAGTAAAGAAAAAAGTCATTGAGGGCCAGAATAAGTGAATAGTGAGGGTGTTCCAACATAGTTATTTGTTTACTGACTAAAAACTCCCTCACAGACAACTATACAATTAAGTTCGTGAACTTGCCACCATGCCACCATGCGCAGTGGTCGTTCCAGAAAGAGTTCCAAAATTGCTTTGAAGTGTGGACTAGGCACTTGCATAGCTGCGTGTCTTCCCAAGGGGAGGACTTCAAAGGTGAGCATGGTGGTATTCAGCAATGAGGTACATAGCACTTCGAACAGTTGAGTTTGTGGACTTAATTTGTCAAACCTTGTATGTCTTCACTAGCTGAGCCTCAATGGCAGACTAAGTTCACTCAGGGCAGGGTGGTTTCTTTCATTTCACATCATCAGTACATAGATGAAGTGCAGATAAAATGTGTGCAGAATGAGGAAATGAATGAAATCCATAATGTTCTCATAGAATTTATCTAATAATAGCTAACATGAGCTGAATCTGATGGTATCCAACAGCTGAGTGCTATAAATAAGTTGCATATAGTATTTGATTTAAACCTCTCAATAAACTTTAGAATCCAAGTGTGTAGCTTAGGAAATTGAGGCACAAAGGAAGAAAATGGTCTAACACCCATAGCGAGTGAGCTACTGTGCCAGGATTTTGCATAGACTGACTCTTGGGTGCTCCAAGAATGAGACCAGCTTACTTGAACTGAGTTAGTTTTATTCCACAATCTTAAGGGGCACTGAACCTTAGTAAAATAATTCTTACTGCAAATGAGAATAAGTAGAAAGGGTAAAAAGAGGCCTTCATGTTATGACCAGTTAGGATGCTTAAATAGTGTATTCTAGACTCTTTGGCCATCATGGAGGGAGGTGCTTTATGCGTTCCCTGATCAAATAAGGAAGCTTAATTTTATGCATATCTCGTAAGTTCTCTCAAGCCTTTAGAGTTGTGAGCATGTGACTAAGCAGCATGTACAATAAGCTATGAGGCATTGGTCATTCTGTGGTAGAATTCTTAGCTTCAATGCGGGAGACTCCAGCAGTTAACCACAACACAATAAACTACAAAGAAGGAATAGAGGGGCAGAGTGGGGTGTGACGATAAAGACTGGCCTTTATGCTCTGCATGGTCATTGGTGGCACATGGTTTGAGTGTAATCCAGGGCATGAACAGCCCCTCCTCCATCACTCTCCTTCTCTCTCTCCTGCTCCTGTTCCCATGTATCTTTTGGTTTCCTTTCCTTTCCAGAACCTGCCGAGAAGCCCTCCAAGGTCCTATCCGATCTGCTTCCTGATCTATTTCCCCTTCCCTACAAGCTCTCTCTTATCGTCCTCACAGGCACCAGTGCTACAACAAGAACAGGCGTGCTTGAGGCTGCATGTAGCCATACCTGCACACAGTTCAGCAAGGAGCTTCCGCAGCATTGCTGGGCATCCAGGTTAGAATCTCTGTGGTCAGGAAACAGAATTCAGAATGCAGTTTTCCCAGCTAGCTGGAGAGGACTAACTATAAACACCACGTACCTCATTTGGTGAAGCTCAGATGTGGTCAACAGGTGGCCCTGATGGGAAAGAGAATTCCATAGATTTGCTGAGAAACAAAAGCTTCAGTTTCCCCATCAATTTTTTAAAACTTGTTCATCAAAACTTCCTGAATATTTTAATCACTAAAGGGCATTTTGGGGATTTTATCCAGTGTAGCTTTTTTTGTTGTTGTTAAAGAAAAGTCTATATAAGGAGATTGACATGGGAGCTCTGTTTGTCCATATTTAGATTCTGACACTCTAATATTGCCTAACATAGAAGCTACTAAAGTCCACGGATGTAAGACTCAGGGAGGCAACATTTCCTTCTCTCTACTACCCTGGCGTCATGAAAAAAAAGCAAAGTGGTGTTCAAGGGCCTGTCTGCACACGCTAATCTTAACACGATAAGCAAGAAATCTAAGGGCTATTTGTTTTACTGTTTTCCATCAACATTAAGACCAGTGAGTAACTCAGCTTGTGCCATAAAACAATTTCCATAGATACCAGGACTAGTTGGCCTTTGAAGATACTGTCAATCATGATATGGCCACTTCATACCCAACTACTACTAAATCCTGAAGTTGGGCTCCTCCTAGCTATCTGGCAATTCTTTCAAATCACTAATTAACAATACTGGAGCATGAGACCTCTGCTTGCCCAATGGTTATGTGATGAACTGTAAGCTCACTCCACTAGACTATGTCACAAGTAGGTAAAAGGTCTTTAGAATTAATCTGATGTGATTAAGTCAATATTGTGTTTATCACTCGCTTGTTTAATTCTTGTTTGATCTTTACTGCAGATGAGAGTGGAGTAGTTTCCTAAGTTGTGAGTCCCCAAACTGGAACTCAGAAAGCATAATATCCTTGAGGAAACTGAGGCAAAAAAGAAAGAAATAAGTCTTCATAGGCACTGAGGAAAAGACATTTCCAGCTTCCAAGGAGAATTTAGTTTGTCCTCCTTGTCTCATTAACTACTTACGTGATACAGCAAGCACTTTGACTCCTGGAGTACTCTTACCCTCTTATTTAATAAAGGACTGAAATGGATATTTTCTTTAGGACTCCTCTATTGGTCAACATATTAATCAATCATCTGGCTTTCAGCTATTTCTCCAGGCCTAGAAGGGCTCCCTATCCTCTTGCTGTCCCTTGTAGGGAAGCTCACCTTGCTCTTCCCATGGCTGCTACTCATCCACAGGAATCCTCCGGTGGTAACGTCCCCAGAGACTGCGCCCGCAGCCTGCCCACAGCCTTCCCATCTCTTCACCTGTTGCATTTGGATAGCATGCACCTCCACCTGGACTTTCAGTGTACTGCACTGCAGATTTTGCACGCTTGTATTTTTTCCCTCCCACTGTGTGTCAGCTCCAGGAGAGCAGGGCTTCCTTCTGGTTCATCCATCTGGTACATCCCTAGCTTTCTATTCTCTTTTCTCCTTCATTCATTGTCCCCTCCTTTCCTTTCTTCTTTCCTTCCACTAGCAGTATGGACTCAAAAATACATGTTCTCTTCAATGGGTTATAATTTATTACTGTCATCTATTTTGGTGGCAAAATTGTTCAGTATTTGGCCAGTGGGAATCTTGAAATGGGTGTTGAATAGTTTGGTAGATTTTCAAAACAAAGTCCTGTTTTTCCTGAAATGAATTGTATAGTTTAAACAAAGGTGAAAATACTATTTTTTTCTTATTTTCTGAATAGTTACTCTAATACAGTTTTACGTCTCAATTTCATCCCTCCTATTAGAATCATAACAAATTACAGATAACACTGTGGAGAATAAGAATTTCATAACACTTAATAGTGCTTATGAGGACTCTGTACATGCATCAAGAGGTAGGTGTTTGAACAGAACAAGGGAACACTGCATGGTTTAAAGCCAGTAAAGGTATAAATCAGAGTTGCACAGTTTCGCCACACTTTTTCAGTTTGTATGCTGAGCAAATAACCTGAGAAACTGGACTATATGAAGAAAAACAAGGCATCAGAGTCAAAGATGACACAGCCTTGCCTGTGGGAAGTGAAGAGGATACAAAACACTGATGAAGATCAAAAACCACCGCCGTCAGTATGGATTGTACCTCAACACCAAGAAAACAAAAATTCTCACAAACAGACCAGTATGCAACATCATGTTAAATGGAGAAAAGATTGAAGTTGTCAAGAACTTCATCTTACTTGGTTCCACAGTCAATTCTCATAGAAGCAGCAGTCAAGAAATCAAAAGATGCATTGCATTGGGAAAGTCTTCCACAGAAGACTTCTTTTCTGAGCCTTGGAGTCTGCGTGCAAGATGAGAATAATAACTTCCTATAATATTTTTAGGAAATCCTGGTGCTATGTCTGCTAACCCAAAGGTCTGCAGTTCATACCTACCAGGCACTCCTTGGAAACTCTATGGAGCAGTTCTGCTCTGACTTACAGGGTTGCTGTGAGTCAGAACTGACTTGACGGCAGTGGGTTTGGTTTTGGTTTTTTAATATTTTTAAGGATTAAATGAGTTAATATAGGTAAATAAGTGGAGTCCCTAGATATTACAAATGTTTAACATGCTTAGCTGCTAACTGATATGTTGGTGGTTTGAGTTTACCCATAGGAGTCTCAGAAGGAAGGCCTGGTAATCCTGAGAAACCAGCCATTAAAATCTTACTAAGCACAATTCTACTCTCACACACCTAGAGTCACTGTGACTAGGAGTACACCAAATGGCAAGTGGTTTTGTTTTTTTAAATAGTATAAGTGCTCATTAAATTACCAGCTGTATTTATTTCTGAGAAACATTATTCAGACTGCTGGGTAGAGAACGAAGGCGGAGGTTCAGGGGCTTCGCACAGAGCAGTGAGAACCTCTTGCCACCGTCTGGGCAGGGCACGGTTGTGGTCGCAATAGAACTGCTAAGATGATGAACTTGGACATGTTTTGAAGGAGATATACCTTAAATGTAAACGTGTACTGGTGAATTCGGTATGAAGATGAGTAGAAGACAGGGAACAAAACAGCTTTTTTCTGCTTTAAAGACTAGTAATTTGAGCAGGCATTATCTAGAACTGAGAAGACTGGATAAGCAGAGGTTTGCAGGGGTTTGAAAGACCAGATAATCATTCTGATGGAGATACAATGAGTCAGAAGGATGCATATTTCCTGAACTGATTATATTTTCATTGAATATGCTTTAAACACTTAGTGTCTCCCTTAATTGGTGGCTTAGTTTCTCATTGTTAAGTGCCATTGAGGTGATTCTGACTGACAGTGATCCTATGTATAACAGAACAAAACACTGCCTGGTCCTTTGCCAGTCTCTCAATTATTGTTATGCTTAAGCACATACAGCACCATTGCTTCAATCCATCTCCTCAAGGACCGTCTACCTTTTCATGGACTCTCTACTTTACCAAAAATGATGTCCTTCTCCAAGGCCTGGACCCTTCTGGTAACATGTCCAAAGTACATGAGACAAAGTGTTGTCATCTTTGCTCCTAAGGAGCATTCTGCCTGTACTTCCTTCTTCTAGTACTCTGTGGCATAGTCAATATTCTTTGTCAACACCATAATTCAAAGACATCAATTCTTTGGTCTTCCTTATTCATTGTCCAGCTTTTGCATGCATAGAGGCAATTGAGAACACTATGGCTTGGGTCTGGTACACTTTAGTCTTCAAAGTGACATTGTTACAGAATCTGGGAGGTGGGTCCTTGTCCAGCTCTCTTGGGCTTGCCAAATATCTGAACACCAATCTTTGAAAAGGAGAAAAATAACTTTATTGCACTGTACAGAGCAAGGAGCCAAGAGGAAGTTCCTCAGATCCAGCTCCCCAGCTACGGGACCAAACCAAAGCCCACTGCCATTAAGCAGGGCTTATTCATGATTTAGGCAGTAAGATGGTGGCCATGCAGCTTGCCAGAGAGGGAAAACTCTAGAAGGTGGTGGTCATGCAGCTTGCCAGAGAGGGAAAACTCTAGAAGGTGGTCAGGAAACAGAAGGTGATGTGTTTCTTGTTGGACCTCTCACTTTGGAATAGGGTCCCAGTGTTGATTTTCTTTCTGATTCATTTCACCTGTTGCTGCATCCTGTTGAAGTCAATTAATGGTCACAACCGGCCATACTGTGTTTGCTGGGTGGGCCAAATCTCTTTTTGGCTTGTTTAAAGAGGAATGTAAATTTACAGGCATTCATTAAGGACTAATGGAAATTTACTGGCATTTTTAGTATCAGGTTACAATATCCCATTGAATTGTAGCCATTCCTTAATCTTACGGGGTAAGGGTCAGTGACTCATTTCGGCACTTCCTGCTGATATGGGGCAGAGCTTTAGGGACCTAGGAACTGGCAAGGAATGATTAACTCCTAGGGGCAGCAGACAAAGGTGACTTACTAGATTGCGCCTGGCTACCATTACCAACTGTTCTAACAGGAATTACAATTAGACAGTCCAGTCAGGGCTTAAGAAAAATGTAAGTCACCCCTCAGGTTTACCTTCAGCCAAAGTTTAGAAGGCCCACAAAACAAAGAGACAATAGATAAGTGGTAACTCTGATGAAGGACGAGACAGCCAAGACAAGATTATGGAGCTTCATAGATACGGGGTCCAGCAATAAAGTCTGCGAGCTTCATTGTTTTAAGTGCTATGTACCTCTTTGCTGAACATCACTACGGTCACCTTCACGGTACTTCCGTTGGGAAGCTATGCACTGATGCCAGTGCCTAATCCGTCCTTCAAGGCAATTTTGGAACTCTTTCCAGAATGGCCGTAGCACACAGTGGCACAGTAACAAGTTCACTAACTTAACTGTATGGTTGTCTGTGAGGGAGCTTTTAGCCAGTAAACAAATAACTGTATTGGAACACCCTCCCTACTCACCTGATCCAGCCCCCAGTGACTTTTTTCTTTACTGGAAGATAAAGGAACTATTGAAAGGAAGACATTTTGATGACATTCAGGATATCAAAGGTGATGTGACGACAGTTCTGATGGCCATTCCAGAAAAAGAGTTCCAAAATTGCTTTGGAGGGTGGACTAGTCACTGGCATCAGTGCATAGCTTCCCAAGGGAGTACTTGGAAGGAACGACGAGCTCCTGGGGGTAGCGGACAAGATGTCTGACTAGATTTCACCTAGCTACCACCACCAGCTGTTATGACAGAGATTATAATATCACCGTAGTGGTATTCAGCAATGAGGTATGTAGCACTTTTTCTAGGATGAGTTCATGAACTTAATTGTCAGATGCTGTATATCTAAACTCCCTGAGGGACCAAATTACTGGGCTAAGGCCTGTGAGGACCACAACCGGCATTACATAGTTTATAAAGAATATATGCCAGACAATAAGCTAAGCAGTTTTCAGTTTTATCTTATTTGATCTTCACAATAACTGTACAAAGTGACCACTGTTGTTTGCTGCTATTTTGCGCATGAGGAAACTGAGCTACCTGGAAGTGAAGCACCTTAACCCCCCAAATCAAAAGCTAACAGAGCGAAGATATGAATCCAGAGAGACGGTTTTCAAGCCCCTTCTGTTACACTGCCACCACCGCCTTATTGGCTGTCTCCTGCTGCCAGGCCCTTTCATATGCTCAGAGGTTTTCCCTTCAATTAACAGCCTCCCTGTAAATGATGATGGCTTCCAACTTCTGGGCACCAGTGATATTTCTCAGCTTCTGCCACCTTGCTCCACCCCTAAAATTTAGGAGGAAAAAGAAGACTGATGAAAGTTGCTTAGGTGCTAGAAGTAACAGAAATTGCCTTGTATAAGCAGAACACGTGGCGACAACCCCTGAAACACAAGTCAGTCTCACCCAGGGCCTGCAAGATTAAAACGGAACCATTACCCAAGGTACATGGAAACACTGAGTTGCCAGATGATGTAAAGATCGTCTGGAGTGCTACATCCCCGTGCCACCTTAAGGAAAGGTCTCTGTACAGTATCTCATAGGGGCTCAAATGAAATTGCTTCTATGGGCTACCCATACCATTCAACAGAGCAGTGGAGCAGTTTGATCCAGGGTAGTTTGGTCTCTTAGAGTACAAGTATTCACCCGTATTGTCCATACTAGCTTAGGTTTATAACCAGGTCTTTAATGAGCGCAGTCAATGTAGTAGTCACTGTGGTCTCCAGACAGCATATAGCTTCTATCAAATTCCTAAATGTCCTGACTTTGGATACAAAGCCACCTCTGTTATCACTTTGTTTAGGGCAAATCTAGCTATCTTTTCATTGAGAAGAGCTTTGCTTACATTGGATGCCTTTTCTGTTTAGAAGGAGAAGGCTTTCACTCATCTGGTAAAGGTACATGCAAACCCTAAACAACAGGTGAAACTTCCTATAGCCGTAGGCATAACTGTTAGGTCCGCTTGTCAGTTTTCTGGAGTCCAATCCCTCAGACTTGTACTTTGGGCATAGGAAGTGGGGGCCTGTTTTTAGATTGCTCACTACTTTCTAGATAGACTTTCATAGAAAAAGAAACCAAACTCATTTCAGTCACGGTGACTCTAACCTGTAGTGACTCTAAGGAACAGGGTAGAACGGCTTCATTTACTTTCCAAGGAGGCCCTGGTGGATTCGAACTGCTGATCTTTTGGTTAGCAGTCGCTGCTCTTAACTGCTGCACGGCCAGGGTTTCCATCTTTTGTAGATTAGGCCCTTTTATTGGTTTGACTAGCCAGTGAAACATAGCATCCCAGTGGTAACGTGTGCTGCCATGAACTGCCTTTATTATTGGGTATATTTGGTGTTCTGGTATTAATATCTGTCCTTGCAAACTGTCCTACACTATTCAAGAAAGGCCTCTCTAGTAGGCTTTTTCCCTCCAATCCCAACAGTGGGATTGTGGTCATGAGCCCCCCAGGATTTGGGATGAGGTGAAATGGTGACCATCTCGCAAAGTCCAGAAGCTGTTTGCTACCTCTATGTTTATTTGACAGCTCTCCACCCAGCCAATGAACTTGGCCAAGAGCTGTGACTGCAGATTTGTCTCTGCCTGGGGCAGCGGGAGGGTCCCCTCTGTGCCTAGACAGCAGTAAAAGCCATGCTCTCTAACTCTCTGGTCTCTTGTGTCACAAGTTGTCATCCCCTGTTATTGCAAGCCAGGCCTACTCAAGAATTGCAGGGGAGTTCCTGGGCCCTGTCAGTCCAAGTCATCAGCTCACAGTTTTAGAAGCTATTTTATGGGTTTCCTGCTCTGACTGGGTTGGTAGAGATTGGCACTTTTGTTTCCAGCCCTCTTGTTTGCAAGAGGCACACAGGGGCAGATCATTAGGGAGGTTTGGGTTGCCTACTAGCTGTTTTGAGGCACGTAAGAACTTAACCCAGCGTGAGGTCTGCCTGGGTTTTAGATTACCTTCAAGAGCTACTGCCAGGAGCTTGGCCTTTTTCCTTGTACCTGGTCCTGATCATTGAAGAACTTGAGGCAATCTCAGCAAGCTGTGAAGTATTCATTCTTAGACCTTCTAACTTTTGAAAATTCCTCTTGGTCAGGAGCATTCTAGCTGATGAAAGTCATATTTATTAACTGGCATTCTCTGAGTCTTCAGGGTTTATATCAGTAAACTGCAAGTGTGCTTCTGTACACTGGTAGGAAACTAAAGGGATTTTCCCTGTAGTCTTGTTGTGTATGTATCCTGAAGTTTCCTAAGGCTCATCTGTTTTGAGGCCCCTTTCTGTCAGTTTGTATGTTCTAGCTGTCTTGCCCCCAGCCAGTATCTGTAGATATAGCCTGCACCATTTTTAGGGCTGGAGTTATACAGACTGTTAGCTTCTCGGTGCGCCTTTTCTAAGACCATCTTCTGTTCCTCTACAGTTAAAAGAATATTTAGGAGTGACTGACAGCCCAGTTATGGGTATGCATGGCAAAGATGGACGCAAACAAAGCTCCTGTGTATTTAGGGCCAGCTCTAGTCTTCCAGTTCTACAGGTCAGAGGTAGAGAACCGTGAGCCCTCTCTGCTGGCTGTTGTGATCCAGTCCGGCAGGTGTTTGTGTCAGCAGAAATCACCCTGAGGAGACTTGAGCAGATCCTTGGCCAGATTGCACTCCACTACTGAGTCGGAATTTACTCCATGGTAGTGGGTTTATTTTCTTTGTTTGTTTATGGATGCTCGCTGGGGATACTACTTTCTGGGCAGGATTGGGAGTTTCTCATTGGAGGATGTGGTGAGCAGTTCACCAGGGAAGTGGCAGACAGTTCTGCCAAAGAGAGAGCATAGTACCTCCTGGAGCGAGGAACCACCAGTCCTACACCTCTAGGTGGAGGGGGTATGTCAAAAAAGCAAACCAACCCCATTGCTGTCAAGTTGATTCTGACTCATAAAGACCCGATAGGACAGAGTAGAGCTGCCCTGTATAGCTTCCAAGGAATGCCTGGCAGATTTAAATTGCGGATCTTTTGGTTAGCAGTGGTAGTGCTTAACCACTACGCAGCCAGAGTTCTGGAAGGTATAAGGATAAATGCAAATCTGGGGTGTGGCTCAGGTTTTTAACCTAAACCCCAGCTCTATAAACTAGAAGTCTACATTACTCTGAAGCAAATCCTAGTTCCCCTTTTAGCATATCCAGTTAAGTATTGGCTGAAGGCAGAATACTTGTTCTCTGTAGTACATTCAGATGGAAGCATAATCCTAAACACACAACCCTGTTGAAAAACGTTCCAGATTACTCTTCACACCCTGTCATCCCTGTTTATATTCATATGGCCTTAGGCCTCTGGCAGGGTGGAAGCAGAAGACCCTGGCCTCCTATCAGTGATCCCAGTGTCTGGCCTGGCTTGGACCCAGGCCTTTCCAGGTGGAGCTTTTCTCCCCTTCCTTTTTCCCTTCCCCATTAGCTTACACTGTTTTCGTAGGTTTTTATTTTGCCAGAGAAACACGAAGGTTTGTACATAGGAGATTTCATTTTCCCTCTCTTTTGTCATGGCTAGGAAACCCTGGTTGCACAGTGGTTAAGTGCTATGTCTGCTAACTGAAAAGTTGGCAGTTCAAATCCTCCAAGTGCTCTTTGGAAACTCTATGGGGCAGTTCTATCCTGTCCCATAGAGTCGCTATGAGTTAGAATATACTTGATGGCAGTAGGTTCTTTTTTTTTTTTTTTGGTTTTGTCACAGTTAAGAGATCCCAGAACAGTAGTTAGAATGTACATGAAAAAACAAAGAGCACCAGTAAAGGTACCCCGACTCATAGCAACCCTATGGGGTGGAGCAGAACTGCCCCACAGAGATTCCAAGGAGCTCCTGGTAGATCTGAACTGCCAATGTTTTGGTGAGCAGATGTAGCACTTCACCACTACGTCATGAGGGTTTCCACACTAGTTTGGTTTCCCGTATGTCACACACACATGCACACATGCATGTCACACACATATGCACACATGCACACATGCAGTCACTCAGAACCAGAACTTAGCTAGAGTCAACAACCATAAACTAGGCTGCTTACTCTCTTCTGTGGGCTAGGGAATGTGGTGGAGCAAGATACTGAGGATGATCTTTGTAGGGCTTCAATCCCCTGTAATGGAGTTGTCTTAGTCCTACTTGAATTCTCCAGATAGCTTCCCACCTACAATTCCAAATACTCTGAACAAGAGAAATTCCTATGGCATTTACCTATTAGATGCTCATACCAGAGTTCATCTCTAGTTTTCAAAGTCAAAGTGCCACAGGATGGTCACTGCCTAGGTTGAGGTTAGGGGACCCACCCAATCTTCCTGAGCAGGAGGCTTTTGCAGGCTAAGGGTTTCTGCTCATGGTTTAGGGGGTGATGGACACTCACCCACATTGTTATTAATCCTAAAAGATGGGACCTTGTCTGCCATTCTCAGACTCGCCAGTTAATCTGGACACCAGTCTTTGAGAAAGTAACTTTACTGAAATATGTAGAGTGTGGAGCTGGTTGAAGGTTTCTCAGATCCAGCTCCCCCGTGCCATGGGTAAGCAAGGCTTATCAGTGATTTGAACAGCAAGATGGTGGCCATGCAGGCATACCGAGGAGGGAAAATTCTATAAGGTGGCCAGCAAATAGACAGTAACATGATTCTTGTTGGATCTCTAGCTTCAGATACTATCCAAGTGATAATTTTCCTTTTGATTCATTCCACCTGTTGCTGCATATTCTCTTGAAGTCAGTTAGCGGTCTCAGCTGGCCCTTTTGTACATGGAAAGCAGGCCAAATCTGGCTTGGGCTAGTTTAAGGGATAATGGAAATTTAATGGCATGCACTCACATAGGGCTGGATTATAACATTTTCGGTTGTGAACACTTTAGAGAGTCTTTTGTAACAGATTCGCCCAATGTGATGTCTTTTGATTTGTTGACTGCTGCTGCCATAGGCACTGATTGTGGATACAATAAAATGAAATCCTTGACAACTTCAATCTTTTCCCCTTTTATCATGGTGTTGCTTATTGGTCCAGTTGTGGGGATTTATGTTTTCTTTATGCTGAGGTGTAATCCACACTGAAGGCTATACTGTTTGATCTTCATCATCAAGTGTCTCATATCCTCTTCCCTTTCAGCAAGCAAGCTTGTGTCATCTGAATCACAGGTTGTTAATGAGTCTTCATTTAATCCTGATGCCTATTCTTCGTATAGTCCATCTCCTCAGATTATTTGCTCATCATACAGACTGAATAAGTATGGTGAAAAGATACAACCAGTGGTGTTATAACAGAAATATGACAAATGGGTGATTGTAACAAATTTATTTTCTCACAGTTTAGGAGGCTAGGAATTTGAATTCAAGGCACTGCCTCTAAGAGAAAACTCTGTTGGCTCTTGGTAAAAGTCCTTCTTTTCAGATTCTGTTCTTGGGTTCCTTGGCATGCCATCTCTCTTTCCCGATCTATGTTTCCCTGCCGCTGTGCCTAATTGGCTCCTTTTCCAAGTCACAAATTCTTTTTTCCATTTGTTGCATTCTGTTTTCTTGGCTTTGAATGGAAGTTTCTATGTCTTTGAATGGAAGTTTCTATGTCTTTGATTTTGTTCTTAATCTGTTGAATTTCAGAGTACTGGTGTTTCATCAGATCAAACAGCTTGCTTAATTTTTTCTTTTGTTCTGCTGCATTTTGTATAAAGTCTAGAAGGGCTCTGTATATAATTATTTTGTATTCACCTTCTGATGATTTCGGAAAAGTTTATTCATACGGAAAACTCCTTGGTTGTTTTGTTTGTGAGCTTTCTGAAGCTGTGGGTGATTTCTTGTATGCCACAAGTGTCTGTTGCTTTTTGGGCTTCATGTGAGTAAGTAAAGGCTGGGAGAGATACTGTGAGGATGGACTGCAGATGTTTCTCTAGGCTGTCTTAAAATCTAAAACAAAAGGTTTCTGACCACTTCTCAAGTCAGTCAGGTTTTCAGGTGTAGATGTCCCTCTTCCCAACTGGCAAAGTAAGGACCTCTATATCCCACCCGAGATGATACAAACTAGTTCAAAATACAGCAATGCTACTGCCCTGTTGGCCTCTGCTGACAGGGCCCAGCCTTAGGCAACACTGTGTAAACTACTGCTTTTCTGGTAGAAACACGCTCTCCTGTGGGCTGGCTCTGGCTCCCAAGCTAAGAAATAGGTCCAGCTGTGGCCACTGTATCTAAGATGGTACCCTTCACACAGTCGGCAGATAGATGGGCTAAAGGTGCCTAGAGGTACCTCTGCCTCTGTTGCTGGGCCCCCACTGTAGGTGACACTGTGTAAACTACTGCTTTTCTGTCACAGAAGTGCTGTCCTGTTTGCAGACACTGGATCCCAGGCTAAGAATTAGGTTCCGCTAAAATCTCCATATCCAACATGGCATCCCGCACACAGGTGCTGTGGTTCTGTACAAACCACACTGTGGCAGTGATAAAAAGACAGGCCCAAGGTGGCTAGATGAAGAGACTCCTAAGCCTGGCTCTCAAAATATGGCAATTTCGTCTGCCTATCCCACCGACAGTGCATCTGAGTCTAGCCACTAGGCAAGACCCAGCTCCACCCACCGGCCAAGACAGAGGGAAAAAAAGTCAAAATGGTGCGTTTATCTTCAGTCCGCGAGAGTCAGGGCTAGCCAGGAGTGGGAGTCAGGAGGTTTTTCATTCAGTAGTATGAAGTCCAAATTAGCAGCCCTGTGCCATGTCCTGGGGGCTCACTACGTGACCAGAAGGCTCTGTTTGATTATCAGTTCAGGTCTTGGTGTCCAGAGAGATATAAGGAGACTGTGCTTAGTCTGCCATCTTGACTCTGCCCCCTAATTGACTCCTTTTGTATCTCAAAAGTGATTAGTTTAAGACATATCCTAAACTGATTTGGCCTCATTAACACAACAAAACCCTTTTCCCACAGGTATAGATGTTACTCTACATTCAAAAGCAAGTTTCAGAGTCTCTTCTGATACCATTTTGGTCCTTTCTTTCTATCCTGTCTTTTTAAAAATCTGCTTTCTTCATATATGATGTCCTTGATGTCACCTCACAACTCATCTGGTTTGGGTTATTAATGTTTAATGAATCAAATCTGTTCCTAAGATGGGGTCTAAATTGAGGTGGGGCATATTCAATGTCATACTTTGCTCTAGCAGACTTGTTTTAATTTTCTTTAACTTCAACTTGAATTTGCATATGAGCAAAGTCATGATCTGTTTCAAAGTTAGACTCAGACCTTATTCTGATTTATGACATTGAGCTTCTCCATTGTCTCTTTCCATAAATGTAGTCAGTTTGTTTCCTGTGTATCCCACCTGGCAAGGTCCATGTGTATAGTCACTGTTTACATTGTTGAAAAAAGGTGTTTGCAATAAACAAGTCATCGGTCTTGCAAAATTCTATCATGTAATCTCTAGCATCATTTCTATCACCACTGTATTTGCCAATGACCAATCCTTCTTTGTATCCAACTTTTACATTCTAATCATCAGAAATTATCACTGCATCTTCACTGAATATTTAGTCAATTTCAGACAGAAAAAGTTAGTAAAAGTCTTCAATTCTTCATCTTCAGCACTAATGGTCTGAATAATAGTCATATTAACTAGTCTTCCTTGTAGGCATGTGAATATAATCCTATAACTGATGGCAGTGTACTTTAGGATAGACCTTGAAATGTTCTTTTTGATGATGAATGTGACATATTCATCTTCAGTTTGTCATCCTTGACACAGCAGATCACACGACTGTCAAAATTTGCTCTTGAATATAGAGTAGCTGAAGCAAAAGGAAGAAATGATGAAGTAAAAGAACAGAACAGAAGATTTCAAAGTGTGGCCTGAGAAGACAAAGTATTGTAACAAAATGTTCAAAGACCTGGAGTTAGAAACCCAAAAGGGAAGAACCCACTCAGCATTTCTCTAGCTAAAAGAACTGAAGAAAATATTCAGGCCCCGAGTTTCAGTACTAAAGGATGCTATGGGTGAATTATTAAATGGCACAGAAAGCTTCAAAAGAATGTAGACTGAATACAAAGAATCACTGTAACAAAAAGAATTGGTCAATGTTCAGCCATTTCAGGAAGTAGCAGATAATCAAGAGCTGACGGTGTTGATGAAAGAAGGCCAAGCTGCACTGAAGGCATTGGTCAAAAACAAGGCTCCAGGAATCTACAGAATATCAACTGAACTGTTTCAACAAATACATACAACACTAGATGTGCTAACTGGTGTGTGACAGGAAAGTTAGAAAGCAGCTTACTGGTCAAAGGATGGGAAGACATCTGTATTCACGCCCTTTCCAAGGAAATGTAATCCAACCGAATGTGGAATTTTTCCAAAATATCATAATTACCACATTCAAGTACAATTTTGGCTGAAGATCATTCAAAAATGGTTGCAGCGGTACATCAATGGGGTATTGCCAGAAATTCAAGCCAGACTCAGAAGAGGATGTGGAACGAGGGATATCATTACTAATGTCAGATGGATTTTCGTTGAAAGCAAAGGATACCAGAAAGATGTTTATCTGTGTTTTATTGACGGTGCAAAGACATTTAACTCTGTGGATCATAGTTAGGGATAACATTGAAGAGAATGGAAATGCCAGAAAACTTAATTGTGCTCATGGGGAATCTGTACATGGATCACGAGGCAGATGTTTGAATACAACAAGCAGACACTGCATGGCTTAAAGTCAGGAAAGGTGTGTGTCAGGTTTGTATCCTCTCACCATATCTATTCTATCTGTATGCTGAGCAGATAATCCAGCAAGCTGGACTATATGAAGAATGGGGCAGCAGTATCGGAGAAAGACTTATAAACAACCTGTGATATGCAGATGAAACAACCTTTCTTGCTGAAAGCAAAGAGGACTCAAAGCCAATCACTTATTCCGGGGTGTACTCACTTCCTTATCTATTCATTTTACCATGTCTTCTCCCCACTGATTTTCTCTTCTTTAGCTGAGAGTTAGGGAATGTAGGTAATAAGCTGACTGAGAACATGCAGCAAGTCTCAGTGTTAAGAACTTTTATTTGTAGATATTGGTACTTGCCCTTTAATGTTATGTAAATTTGCCCTTACTTTGAAAAGACTGAGCCCACCCTACTTACAACAAAATCTTCATCACAATCACCCTCACTTGCTACACATGCAGCTTTCAAATCACTGAAAAGTCTTTGAGTTTTTCTTGCACTAACCTGTGAAGACCTATTGCCTTGCAGTAGATTCTGACTCATTAAGACCCTATAGGGCAAAGTGAACTGCTCCATAGGGTTTCCAAGGAGTGGCTAATGAATTAGATTTGAACTGCTGAACTTTTGGTTAGTAGCCTCAGCTCTTGACCACAGTACCACCAGGGCTGCTAAAGTAAATAAGAACCCTATATGACCGTTCCTACTTATCGACAAATTCTTGAAGATACCAATAGGAATGAATTTCATTTGTCACCAGGGCCTGCTGTAATGAGAAAGCATGGAAATGTTTAATTTTTAGATTCATTTGGGAAAACTGAAATGTCCCTGCAGCAATCTCCAGATTGCGCTCCTGGGGCTGTGGAAACCAGCAGACTGAAGGAGAGTGGTGACAGCTGGCAGGACACCACCTGCTCTGCTCTGGTCACATGAAGAGGGAGTCTGGAGGTCACAGCCATCAGGAACTCTCTTTCTGGATGGCAACAGATAGTGTGCCATCATACACCTGTCATTGTTTGTCTCACCCATTGACACACAGCAATGGGCAACCTCGTCACCTACCCTGCACAGAAACCATTTGCTCCGGCCTGCATAAGCAAATATTTACTGGCTACGTGGTCTTCTAGGTGTATCAATTAAGGAGGCCCACTGTGACATGTGGCCAAGTCAACCTGGGGTCAGACACCAAGGGGCACGGGTCTGGGCTTCTCTTCGCTGTCCTGGAAACAAAAGCACAGAAGGCAAGTGGTATTGAATTCTAGACAATGAGATACTGTTGTCATTTTGCCCAGAGACAGTACTGAAAACAATCCTGGTCACAGGTACAAAGTTGTAGCCTCTGAAAGTTACCTCCTTGTTAATCAACATCAAGGCCTAGGAATGAAGAAAGAATCAAAAAGGAGCTAAAAACAAGAAAGGTGCTTGCGGTTAGGCACGTGGCTGAGGGAGGACGTAGTTCCTTTCCCTCGCCTTCCTGGCACTGGGGCCATAGTTTGCTCAACTAAACCATAGTAAGTGAACAGCAAGGTACACTGAGAGAATTAAAAATGTAACAAAATGAATCAGATTATTCTGGGAAGCATAACATACCTAGCAATAAGAGTCCAGGACCCAGAAAAATCCTAGAGCTGGCGAAGACGCGAGATAATTAGTTATGAACCAATAAAATGTTTAGTGAACTATGCATTATAAGTGTTTTAAAAAAAACATTGTTGTAGTAAGTACGTACGTAACAAAGTTTTTACCTTTTCAGCATTCTTTGTATCTGCAATTTGGTGCTATTAGTTCCATTTATCGTGTTGTTCAGCCACCGCCATTACTCGTTTCTCAGTTTTCCCATCACCTTTCCCAGAAGCTCAGGGTTCCCTACGTGATGAGTCTCCTTTGCTCCTGCCTCCTTCTTGCCCCTGGTGACTACTAAGAAATTTTTGTCTCTATACATTTGCCTACTATAGATATTTCATTTAAGTGGGATCATACAATATTTGTCTTTTTGTGACTGACGCATTTCACTCAGCATAATGTTTTCAAGGCTCACCTACGTTGTAGCGTGTGTCAAACTTCACTTCTCTTTATGGCTGAGCAATTTTCCATTGCATGTTTGTGCCATATTTTGTTTATCCATTCATCTAGTATTATAGAAGATTTTGACTGTTCATCCTCAACTACTCACAAAAGCATAGTCCTTTGGTCTGCACTTGACGAAAGCCAATCTCTAAGTCAGAGGGCCCAGTGGCTCATCTTGACCACACGAGCAGATGGCAGACCCAGGAGTCACTTGTTTTTCTGACTCCACAGCCTGCCCTCAGTTCACAACAGACTCTTGACTGTCACTTAACTCCAGGGGGTGAAAAAAAAATTCATGGTTTGGAAACAAGGAAACAAGCGAACAGATCTCGTCAAGTGCACTTCAGGGAAAAGCCTGGTAGAGAAGAAACCCAGCACAGAGAAAACCGAGGAGGAAGCCGCCACTGCGCTCACAGCTCTGCTCCACTCCCACGCACCCCAGACCTTGCACTCAGAGCAGATGGTGGCCCACATTTCCTCACAGGTCCCACACCCATTGTTCTGCCTTTATTATGTGGTCTGACTGTCTATCATAGAAGGAAATGAAATTGGTCTGGAATAGTTTCCTCTTCCCACAGTCTTCTTGGTTGCTATGAGGACCCTTATTGATATATGAGTTTTTAGAAATAATATCTTTGCAGATATGAAAATTAAGCTGACCTATCTATTTGATGGACAGAACTGCCAGGACTATTTGTTTTTGTTTTTTTTCTTTCTGTTTTCACAGGAGACAAAATACATTTGCCTTTCTTAAGTTCTCTAAGATGCCCTTATCATTCTGTAGTCTGTTGAAAAAAAGTGACTTAATTTCTTGGGGTCATCAGCCAGTGTTAGTTGGAATATATCTGGAGATGACAGTTTTTTCACTGTCAGAGCTTGACTTCTCTTCTTTCCAGTCCCAAGCCTAGGCCTACTGAGCCCAGTTAAATGCTTTTATAAAGGCTGATGAAGAAAACAGAAGGCGGTGCCTTCCCTTTTTGGTGAGGGTTTGCTTTCTCCCTCGGCTTGGTATTTTACTTGGCTTTCTGTAACTCACAGACCGTTTTTTCCTGCTGCCTTTTGTGTCTCGTAGAAGGCTCATCTCTTCTTGAGCTCTAAATTTTTCATTTGGCTCGGAAACAACATTACTTCTTTTTTATTTCCTTATTCTTCTGGATGAGTCCCTGCAAGTCACCAGTAGTTAAGTACCTGACCACTAGTCAAACGTAGCAGTTTGAAGCCACCCAGAGGTGCCTCAGAAAACAGGCTTGCCAAATCTGCTTCCGAAAGGTCACAACCTTGAAAACCCTATGGAACAATTCTATTCTGACTTGCGGGGGGCTGCCATAAAGTGGAATCGACTGGATGACAGCTAACAGCAGCATTCTTTTGGAACCTCATTTGTCTTTCAGGCCTTCGGATCTTGAAGGTTGACATTTTCCTATTTTCACTCTTTTTCTCTGTCCGTATAATTAACTATTCTGTGGCTCTTGAAATGCCTGTTAAGAGAACACTCTGTGCTTCTTGCAGAACTTTGCACCAAAGGTTTTCTTCTCATTGGGTTCCTTAGGCTCCCATCCAAACCAGGAGTGAGGTGAAATACAAGTTTCTGAAGTCCATGCTGAAACTGCCTGTTTTCCTCTTTCTTTAACACCACGAATGCTATTACCTAGATAATCTTTGTCACTGCCAATGTTTATAGCGGCATTTTTTTATGCACTTTATTATGCTAACATGCATTATCTCATGTAATTTCACACAACCTGTGAGGTAGACATGGTTATTGCTCCCTACCTTACAGGTAAGGAATCGAAGTCTTAGATAATTAAATAGTTACTCACATCCCACAGCTTGCATCAACAGAGCTGGGACTGGAGCACAGAGTCTCCCACTTTGACGCCAGGCCACAGCTGGGTTGGTAGAAATGTTGGGATGAAATGATGTATGTAGCCCAGAAAGTCTTTGCTGATTCCACCTCCTCAGTCCCCCTTAGAAGCCCCTGAGTTAGTCAGTAGACGCCACCACATTTTCAACTTGCTTTCATCTCAGTGGCACTGAACTTTGTGCCAAAGGGTTGGCATCACCCAGTGTGCTAAGTCCTGGGCATTACCCCCTCCCATGTATCTCCTCCTGTACTAGATCATATAACACCTTTAGTAATGCTTTTGTACTGTTACTCATAAATCCTAATTCCTGCATACCCCTCTGTTTTTTCCTTTATCACTTCATTTTCAAAAAAGCTGTTGACATAATTCATGAACACTAATTACCACAATACTAGAGCTATACCTGTTACTGTGGAGTCAGTTCTGACTCACAGAGACCTTCTGCAATGTAGAACCAAACAGTTTCCAAGAAGCAGCTAGTGGATTCAAACTACCGACGTTTTGGCTGGCAGCCTGAGCACTGCACTATCAGGGCTCCACTGTAGCTAAAACAGCAGAAAATACAGAATACTAGCAACAACAAAACGACAGCATGTGCTTGCAGCATCTGCAGACAACACTGCAAGATTTGAAGCATCAGTGTAACAGGGGCACGACGCCTCTGAAAGGAATGCACAGGAAGTTTTAAAAAAGTGAATTAGCATACAGTTTTAGCTTTGAGGAAACCATGGTGGTGTAGTAGTTAAACACTAAGGCTGCTAACCCAAAGGTCAGCAGTTCAAATCTGCCAGGTGCTCTTTGGCAACTCTATGGAGCAGTTCTCCTCTGTCCTGTACAGTCCCTATGAGTCAGAATCAAGTTGACGGCAGTGAGTTTGGCCTTGTAGGTATACTGACACATGTAAGCTTGGCTTATGAAAAACGTTTTTGTTTTTATAACTAACTACAGGAATATTTTTATTAAAAATAAAAAATTTCTGCCGAAACACTGTACAAAATTTTATGGACAGCTATTTTGATGTCACCTCCTCTGACAGTGCCATCCAATGGGATCCCCCACTACCCCGCCATGTGTCACCTAGTAATGTTACTGTTTTATCTTAAAACAGAAAACTTCTTTCAATTAAAAAAAAAATTAACTCAGGAACACAACTTACCTGAATTGATTATTTCATCTTCTATACTAAGAAATAATTTAGAAAAATTATTGACCTGGAAGATTTTATTTGCTTCCTACAGAGTTGTTCTTCCTCCCTGAAGCAGAACAGTCCATAGCACTTCTTCACTGGAAAATCCAGCACCTAGTCATACGTGGAATGCTGAAGTTGGAACAGCATTTTTACACTGTTTTATCATCTGGTGAGAGTTTTAAGAGGAAACTTCAACATAAATTTGGAATTTCCTGATTTTTGCAGATTTGAGTTATAAGCTTGACATGATGAGAAAGGAAATCTTAAAAAAAAACTTTTTTAGAGTGTTTTATTGTGGAAATGTCCCCTAACAGTTTCATTCCCATTTTCCCAGAGAAACCTGACAGCATGGGGAGGGGCAGCGAAGGCAGAAGAAGAACAAAACCCAATGCCACATCCTTGAACTCTTTTGTGTGTTCAGAACAATGTCCAGTTAAAACCAAACAATATTGCTGCTAAATTAAGTCTAAAATAGTCCTTGTTAAGTGCTCTTGCCCAACAGAACAGCTCTAAGAGAGGGGTCTTTGTATAGGTGAAGAGTCGATGTTGCCTCTCCAGAGAGCAAGGACCGAAGGCCCTCCAGATACATTATCTTTCCAATAACCATGCCATCAGCTCGTTTGTGGCTGGGGGCTGAGCTCACAGTGGACACCAGCAGGGCAGCGGAGAGGCAAACAAAAAGCCGGGCAGGGGCCGGGGGTGGGGTCAGCCTCATAAAGGCGAAGTCACGAAGTCTGGCTTTCTGGCCAGATTTCCTCTGAAGGTGAGGTGTGGCCGGCACTGTGTGTGTGGACTGCCGGGGAGGGGACACACGCCCTGCCTTCAGACGGCAGGACCTCAGCGCTGGCCGGCCGCCAAAGAGCCCGACGCCAGGCCCGGCTCTCAGCAGTGGGAGCGGTCGCAGGCCAGGTTACACAATGGCATTATCTCAGGCCAACCCCTGCTGCAGAAACGCACAAGGCTTCCTGTCCTCCCTTTGCAGCACAAACTGTCCCATTTCCAGCGGCCTACAGACACACTCACCCACACTTGGTCGCCAGGCTTGGCATATGAAGGTCTAAAGCAACTTCTTCCTTGGGAATTGCAGACGCTGCAATGCCTAATCCATTGTATTTTTATCCCCTCTGGAAGGACCTGCATGGTTATGAGTCACATTGGGAAAGGGATTAACTCTCAAAACAATTTATGTAATGCAGGCAAATGCCAGGGGCTTCCAACAGCCGGGATAAAAGTCTCTAAAATGTTGCCATGTGTATAACACAATTTGTGTTGGTTCATCTCTTTCTTTCTCACTTTCTTTTTAACCCCCAGTCTTTTTATACAAAGAAGGCAAGACAGAAGATGAAAATGAGTGAATATTGAATAAATTCTGCTTTTACTATCTAATAGCCACTTTCTGTAAATTTTGACTGAATTCAATACTGTAAAACAGAACCCTAAGAATCGATTTAAAAAGATAAAAAAGAAAGAGAAATCTGTACTACCATTGTCTCCCAAATGACAAGACTGATGAGATAGTTATTGTTATTTTTTAAGATATCTGAGGTCTTGGTTTTTGGTATTGCAGTTAGGTGATTAAGCATCTGACCAAGACTTTCAAACTACTCGCCTATGTCCGAACATTTAAAATAATTAGTAACCTGCTACCAGAAATCAGGAGCTTATTTCGACAGTTACCAGAAGTGCTCGCAAGCTTTCTGCTTCAAGGTCAGGAAGTTTTCGACAGGGCCGTTCCCAGAACAAGCACTCTTTCACGCAGTACCGTGACCACAGCAGTGTGAGTTGGTGTCAGGGAGAAAGCCAGGTTCACTAGCAGAAACTCTCTTTTCTACACTTAGTATGACTTCCTGCCATGCTGCTCACACCCAATTTCGGCAGAACTGGAAGACCATTGCTGAAAATACTGTGGATCTTGTTTTACCTTCTGAGGTATCTAAACAGATTCATTCCCTCCTAATTAAGCAAATCGGTCCTTTCTGTTCCTTGCAGATGTGGAGATGGTCAGACTCTTTGGGCCTGTGCTGGTGAATGTTTAACGACAGCTCCCTGGAGGACGAACAGCCCTGACCAGTGCCTAGGAAAGTAGAATTTTTTTAAACTATGAAATATTTTAAGTACACCAAAATGCATAATAAACATTCATGTACTTGATAACCAAGTTTTGTCAAATCTGAATACTTTGTGATATTGACATCAGCTTTTTCTTCTAAAGCAGATGCTGGTGGCGTAGTGGTTAAGTGCTATGTCTGCTAACCGAGAGGTTGGCAATTTGAATCTGTCAGATGCTCCTTGGAAACTCTATGCGGCAGTTCTACTCTGACCTACAGGGTCACTATGAGTTGGCATTGACTTGACGGCAGTGGATTTGGTTTTTCTTTTTTAGAAAAAATAAAACAGTAACCTTTGCCCTCTCTGCTGTTCAGAATGTCGCTGTCTCAATTTTGGTGCTTACCTTACCTCTGAGACAGGGTGAAACCCTTCCAGCTTTTAGTCTGGGGTAAGGAACTGCCCACATTCATTCAGTTGATCAGCACCAGTGTCGCAGTGTTTTTGAGCTAATTGCTTGCCTACATACCTCCAGACTTGTGTTTGCTTGGATACACAGTGTGCAGTATTGTTTCTCATCTTTTAAAATGCCACTACAGGATACACTATAACGTACATAAGCATTTTTAATAAGGTTTATTGGGATATAATTCACATGCTCTACAATTCGCCTATTTTTGAATGGCTTTTAATGTATTCACAGAGTTGTATAGCTATAAAGAATTTTAGAATATTTTCATTACCCAGGACACTATACCCATTAGATGTCACTCTCGTTTTCCCGCTCTCTCCACCAGCATCCGGCAGCTGCTACTCTACATTTAGTCTCTATGGATTTGCTGTTCTGGACATTTCATATAAATGGAGAACTACAATACATGGTCTTTGCTGTTGGCTTCTTTCACCTAGCATAATTTTCAAGGCTTATCTGTATTACAGCATGTATCATCAATATTTCACTCCTTTTTATTACTAGATAATAGTCTATTGCATAGACATATCACATTTTATTTTTCTGTTTATCTGTGGTTGGGCATTTGGATTATCTCCACTTTTTGACTATTGTAAATAATAATGCTGTGAACACGTTACAAACAAGTTTTGGATGAGTATAGGTTTTCATTTCTCCTGGGCATATAAGCCATACCTAGCTATTTTAAACATCTTAAAAACCTTACTGACCTTCAAGCAAGGGCAGCCTTTGAAGGACAGACAAGCACTGAGTGCTGTTTTTTTGTTTGTTTGCAACACATGTGTCATGGATTGAATTGTGTCCCCCCAAAAATATATGTAGCCGTGTGGCTAGGCCATGACTTTCAATATTTTATGATTGTCCTCCGTTTTGTGATTTTCCTATGCTGCCTGTTAAAGCATTAGGGTGGGGCTGTAAATCCCTTCATAGGATCACCTCCGCACTCTACTGTAAAGGGGTTTCCCTGGAGTATGGCTTGCCCCACCCATTATCCTTTTTTCTTACAAGAGGTGAAAGGAAAAGGAAGCAAGCAGAGAACTGGGAATCTCACACCACCAAGACAGCTGCACTGGGAGAAGAGCGTGTCATTCAGACCTGAGGTTCCTGCACCAAGATGTTCCCTGAACAGAGACCGATGCAACATGAGAACTTGCCTCCAGAGCCAACAAGGGGGAGAGCCTTCGCCTGGAGTGGACATACTGAATTTGGGCTTGTAGCCTAATGGACTGTATAAGAACAAACTTTCCTTTGTTAAAGCCATCCACCTTGTGGTATTTCTGTTAGAGCAGCACTAGCTGACTAAAACGCAGGGTTAAGAAATTGCTGCAATAATATATTCTTGTGTATCCAAAACATGACCAGACTTACTGGCCTGAAGGGACTGGACAAAGTTTGAGAGTATGGTCCCATGAGGTTCATCCTTCATCCAAAGATTAGACAGGCCCGTAAAACAAAATGAGACGAAAGGCATGCCAGCCCAAGGGCAAGGACTAGAAGGCAGGAGAGGAAAGGAAAATTGGTGAAAGGAATGAAAGGTTGAGACAGGAGAGTGCTGACATGTCGTGGGGTTGTTAACTGCTTTAGTCAGCTAGTGCAGCTCTAACAGAAATACCATGAGTGGATGGCATTAACAAAAGAAAGTTTATTTTACGTAGTCTAGCAGGCTACAAGTCCAAATACAGGATGTCCACTCCAGGGGAAGGCTTTCCCCACCGTCCGGCTCTGGAGAAAAGTCCTTGTGCTGCATCAGTCTGGTCAGGGAGCATCTTGGTGCAGGGACCTCAGGTCTGAAGGATGCGCTGTTCTCCCAGTGCCGCTTTCTTGATGGTGTGAGGTTCCCAGTTCTCTGCCTTGTTCCCTTTCCTTTCATCCCCTGCAGGATGAAAGGGTAACGGGTGGTGCAAGCCATGCTCCAGGGAAACTGTCTTTGCAGTGAAGCAGGAAGGTGACCCTGTGAAGAGATTCACAGCCCCACCCGAATCCTTTAACATATAGCATGGGAATATCACAGATGGAGGACAATCATAACACACTGGAAATCATGGCCCAGACACACGGCTTCACATATTTTTGTGTGGATACAATTCAATCCGTGACGTTAATCAATGTCATAAAACAATATGTGTACTAACTGTTTATTAAGAAGGTAGTTTGTTCTGTAAGCTTTCATATAAAGTACAATAAAACACACACACACACATATTCTTGTGTATCAATGGCTGTGGAGATCCTGAAGTAAACATAATTATATAAGTAACTCTACCAAACATTGGCATGGCTCCTCTGTACTGTCAAAGTTGACTGTATTACTTTGTTTATGATTTAGAACTGTATTTAGTATGAAGCATATTTCATATCTGCAATATAAATGTTTTGTTATTGACCAACAGAAGATTCTAGAATTTGTTAGTGTAACTCATTTGCAAATTCTCTAGCCCATGGAAGTCCTGTAAAAGTGGGGTACATTTGCATTCCTGGTCCCAAGTCTTCCCATAGTCTTGTTTCTAGTGAATTCTTTAGCATTTTCTTATACATTTTAGCTCAACACTTTAGTGTTTTAAAAAGTAATGTCTTCTGTAGTACGCACATAGTAAATACTTAACTGTGATTGTGATGCTTTCAAAAGGAAATCTACTTTATAGGCAATTATGAAATAACTGAGATCACTCTGGTATTTCCATTTGATACTTATAGCAGAGTAAAAATTCACCAGATATTCTATATATATCCCATTTAAATTATAATTAAATTAACATAATATAACATTTACATAAAGAAGAAACTTAATGGCAATAAGAGTTACTTTTTGTAATCTGACTGGAGTGTGATTTAAAAAAAAAAAAAAAAGACCAAATATGGAATCTTTGCATATCTTTCCCTCTAGCAAGTTGCAAAAACTAGGGAAGTTCAAGAATTGACTTACAGATGGTTGATGCTTTTTGCAGTACCTCAGAGCATTTGCCTTCAGAGTAAAAGGTGAGGTCAGGAAATCCTGAAATGTTCTGTCTAAATTCCATTGAAGTGATGAGAGATTAAAGTTCCAGCCTCAAACTATTCTTCACTGAATATTGGATGGACTTCAGTTTGACCCATGCTTTCCTGGCCCTGAGGTTTTCTTTCTCCATGGGTGGAGCTCAGGGCTCTTGGTGTAGTTAGTAAAAGCTCACCAGTGGGATGTCTTCTTAGCGAGGGATGCAGGGTGTGGAGGGGGCAGTTCTGAGCCCTTTTCTCATGCCTATGACCCCCCCAGTGGGTTCATAGGCTTCATAAGGAAACATTTTGGGTATGATATTGGCCTGGGTGGCTTCATCACACCACCCAGGCAAGAATCAGGCTACTGAGAGTGAGAATGTCCAGCTTTACAGGCAATGGGGGTGGTTCAGCTTCTACAGTTACCCTTAGTCTGGTTGCTGTCAAGTCAGTTCTGATGCCATGTGTGTCAGAGCGAGAGTGTGCTCCATAAAGTTTTCGATGGCTGATTTTTCAGAAATACAACACTAGATTCTTCTTCAAGGTGCCTCCAGTCTTTGGGTTAGCAGTGCACTGATTTAACTATTTTTTGTACCATCCAGGGATTCTCTGTCAATCATATCTGGCACTTAAATAGCTACAAAATTAAGCAGTAACATGAGCTAGATCAGTTCAGTGTTTAGCTTGGTCATATATTACCTGTGTTATTTTCTGTGCTTCATTTCCTCATGTGTAAAGTGAGGGTAATAATAGTATTACCTCACAGGGCTAAGGTAAGAACTGAATGAGATTATACAGGTAAAGCATAGAAATAAACAGTATTTGGAAAATAGGAAACAATCTATGTGTTAGCTAGGACTACTGTTATCATTATTAAAGCATCCAGTCAAGTCAGGAGAAAACAAATTAATCTCTGTGGAGAACAAAAAAATTGTTAGGCCAGATCTTCACAATTTTTAGAGATCCTTTAAGTACATTCAGTCAGTTCCTGAATCACTGTAAGTCAGCTCAACTCACAGTCAAATTGAGCTTAAGTGTAAAGAAGAATAATTTTGTAAGACATGCAAAAATGGAGATGTAATGGATGGTCTTGTAAGTCTGAATGGTTTTTACACTGCTTCAGAATATATTCATTAACACAGAAATAGCTGGTGGCTTTATTTTAATATTGAAAATGAGAAAGCATAAATGCTACTATTTCAACATGGCAAAAATTTTAACAATCAAGAAAAATTAAGTTCAAAATATAAACCCACAGTAAGTTATTTTCCCAAATATACTGTAAAGGGGGCTCATCTTTAAATAGTCTGAATTTTAACTTCCTATTTTTTGACAACACATTTAAGACATAATCAAGCACATATTTAAATAAACAGTTTAAACAACTTAAAATTAGTCACTTCTAATTTTTTATCATCAAAGAAAATTAGGAATAAATGTACATACAGCTTCCCTACTGGTACGTAATTGTACTAGATACAGTTTTTATCTGAATAAATAATTCTCTGTAATTCATGAAGTCATTATGTAGTTATAAACCTTCACCAAAATTCACATTGCTCAAGAGCAATGAAATTTAGTTTTTTTAAAAGTGACTCATCAATATTCTCTTGAAGCATACATTGTAATGACAAATTAGCAGTAAAAAAGCCAAACCAAACCCCCTGCCGTATAGTCTATACTGACTTGTAGAGCAGAACTGCTCCACAGAGTTTCTGAGGAGCACCTGGCAGATTTGAACTGCCAACCTTTTGGTTAGCGGCCATAACACTTAACCATTATGTCACCAGGGTTTCAATCAGCAATAGTATCTTAAATATTCCCTTGATTTCCATACGCAAAGTGAACAATTTATTTCAGGAGAATTGTTTCTGCTACCTGGGAAGCTGGGAGGGGGGAAGCATCTATCTGAAGAAGACTTCCTCATAATTAAGGAATCTTTGAAAGCTTGCCACTGGACATCACTGGATCACTTTGTACCCCTGGGGCTTTCTTACAGAGAGAACACTGATGAGAGCTGAACCTTCTCATCACTGTGGGCAATGCCTGAAAGCAAAGATCATTTTGGATGAAAGAGATACACATAGTACGAATACTCAAAATTTCAGAAAATTATGGAAAATGTCCACATAAAGGGAGGGTCACTAAGTTTTTTAAATCTAGGTTTTTTTTTTTCTGGAGATGAGATGAAAAAGTGAGCACTTGAGTACTACCCCTTTAGTCCTTCATGGAGTAGGACTATTTGGCAGCCCAATAATGGAAAAACACCAAGTTTCAAAATGCTCTAGAAAGTGATAATGGACACAATTATTTGTGTATTAGTTTCCTAGAGCAGTTGTAACAGAATACCACCAACTAGCTTACTTAAAACAACACAAATTTATTCTCTAACGCTACTGGAGCCTAGAAGACCAAAACCAAAGTGTCAGCGCAGCCATGCACGCTCTGTATGAAATCTGCGGGGGAGAAACGGTCCTTGAGTTTTCCAGTTTCTGGTGGTCCTAGGCATTCCAGAGCTTTGAGACAGCGTTATTACTCCAGCTTCTACCTTCTCTTCACATGGTGGTCTTCCCCTTCTTGTAAGGACATTGCTCATTGAATTAGGACACACCCTATTCCAGTATGATTTCATAGTAACCTAATAACATACAGATACGATATACCTAAATACAGCCACACTCGCAGGTGCAAGGGTTAGGTTGTGGACATATCTTTTAGGGAGACAGAATTCACAACACCTACCAAGTTTGTTTTTTTTTTTTAATTTTCTGTACCTAAAAGTTTACACAATATATACAACCTGGTGAATTTTATCAAACTGCATACACTTGTGTAACTAGCACCCCAATCAAGAAACACAGTCCGAACACCAAAAAAGCCTTGTATTTTTCCTCACCTCAAGTCCCTAGCTTGTAAAGTCCGTGACAGGAGGCAGACAGAAGGCAGAGGGCCAAGATCTGCGCCTTTCTCCTCCCCAGCAGTAGCCACACATTTCATTTATTTTATGTATTGAAATTTGAGACCAAACAGACTCATTACCATCGAGTTGGTTCTAACTCACAGTGACTCTATAGGACAGGGTAGAACTGCCCTTAGAGTTTCCAAAGAGTCTCTGGTGGATTCAGACTTCCACTGTTTTGGTGAGCGGCCATAGCACTTAACATCTATACTGCCAGCGTTTTCATACTGAATTTGAGCCTAACTAAAAAGTTTGGAAACTGCTCCCTTAGAATTTGTTCTTCTTTTCACTCCCACATTACCGAGATAAATGCCTGGAGGCTACCCCTCTGCAACTCGACTGGGTAGCTCTTTTGGGGCAGCCCTTACTGCAGGAAGCCTCCCTGTAAGCAGCACCCTGTACATTCCACACACTAGTGCGACATTCCTCAGTGACTCCCCAAGCAGAGGAGCCTCAGTGGAGGGGACCTTTGGCATCTGCATGCCTTCCAGGCCCAACATTACATCTAGCTCAGAAGCTTTTCTGAAAATGCTTGCTGAACTCAGTGGAGCTGAAACAGTGGCCTCAGGGAATGCTGCAGCTATTTGTCATTCTAGAAGGTGAGTAACTTCTTTGCCTGAGGCCCTTTGGCAAAAGGAGGGAGTATCAACGTATTAACCGGGCTTCAGGGATTTCCAGGACAAATGCCTGCGCACCTTTTTGTTGAAACAAAGTGTCATCAGAGGTAGTGTCCATACTTCAGTCCCTTAATTCACTGAAAGAAGTTTTTTTTTTTAGAGAAGTTTATTTTAATGAAATCGAATTTCTTGATATGCATGCAAAAGATCTGCCAGATACTGTATGAAGACTTACCAAGAAATGAGTCAAGAAAGACTAGGTAGTAATAGTGAGTCAGTCATGTACAGTTTTGTCTGCACCTGCCTTGCAGATATCACGGGATTAACAGATAACATCTTTCATTTTCTCAGATACAGAACAAATGGGAAAAGAAACAGAAGCCCTACAAATGAATTTAAATAAATAATTCACCAATTGTTTTTAGGTGCCACTGAGTCACAGCAGCTCTGTGTATAGCCGAACGCAACACCCCCTGGCCCCGCACCATCCTGACAGTCATTACGCTGGAGCGCACTGCCGGGGCCCCGGCGTTAACCCGTCTCACTGAGGGTCTTCCTCTTTTTTCACTGACCCTTTACTCTCCTAAGTGTGACGTCCTTCTCCAGTGACTGGTCCTTCTTGACAACATGTCCCAAGTAGGAGAGGTGAAGTCTCACCATCCTTGTTTCTAAGAAGCATTCTGGCTGTGCCTCTCTTCTTAACGGATTTGTTTGTTCTTCTGGAGTATTAAATATTCTTCACCAGCAATGAAATTCAAAGGCATCAATTCTTCAGTTTTCTTAATTAAAGGCCAGCTTTCATATGCATATAAGGCAATAGGAAACATCTCGGCTTGGCTTGGAGAACTTTAGTTCTCAAAGTAACAGCTTTGCTTTTTTAACACTTCAAAGGGTTCTCTCGCGGCAGAGTTGCCCAGTGCTCTGTGTCGTTTGATTTCTTAACTGCTGTTTCCAGGGTGTTGATTGTGCAGCCAGGTAAAATGAAATTCATGACAACCTCAATGTTTTCCCCATTTATCATGATGTTACTTATTGGTCCAGTTGTGAGGATTTTTGTTTTCTTTAGGTTGAGGGGAACATATGAACAAATTCTCTAGCAGAATCCAGCTAGAGAGGAAAAGACAACAGTAGGAACCAAGCCCACCTGGTTGAAACCCAACGGCCCCCACAGTCCAGTGATGGAGACAGGTGTCAAAGCAGAGCAGCGGTGACTGTGACATGGGTGAGCACAGCGGGTGCAGGGGTCCGGAAGAAGGGCACCTAGTCCTGGTTTGGGATCGTAGTATGAGGATTAGACGAATTGTGCCAGACAAGGACGTGCAGATCTGGATGGAGAAAGGTATTTCTAGTAGAGGGAACAGCATGAGAAAGGCTCAGAGGGAAGAGGGAGCCTGGTGTGGTCAGGGAGTTCTCAGCAGTTTCGTGTACATAGAGGTATCAGTAATATGTGAGCACAGTGGCCAGAGCCCGAGGGGAAGAGGTCCTGGTCAGTGGTCCTGGACACAGTGCTGTGGTGGGAGTCTGCATTTATGTCAAGGCTGCTGAGTGATTTGGGCCCATGCTGAACAGTGAGCACATGAGCTTTGAGATAGATCATCGTGGATCCGACTTGACGGCACTTGGGTTGGTGTATCACGGCAGCAACAAGGAGCGTGGGCAGGAAGGCCTGGCTGGTAGGAGGGAAACTTGTCAGTGCCAAAGCCACAGTCCCAATGGCCCATTCAGTGGAAACTGATCTGATAGCAAGGCAACGGTAGGGGTGTGTGTGTCAGGATTCACTGAGTGAGTCTGTAACGATAAGGGAACATAAGAGCACTCCCAAGGTGTTTGGGCAAGGAGGAGATGTGGTATCACCCTCCAGCAGAGAGAGGAGCAGGTCTAGAGGTCAGAAGGGTAAGGCAGGTGGGGAAGTTGGGGTGTGCTGAGTATGGTGTGCCTTGTAACTCTAGCCTAGGGTTGGTGGTCCACAGCCCCCAGAGGGCTTAGAGAGGGGAGAGAGAAAGGAGAGGACATCAGCTGCAGGCAGTCAGTGACACACTGGTAGAGAATGGGGTTACTCAGAGACAGTCCACAGGGTAAGAAGGTGCCAAGGTCTGGACTCCTGGGAACAAGGAACATCTACCGAGTGAGTGAGTCAGGAGATGAAGATGAGGCAACAAGCTTCCATCACAGCTGGGAGGCCAAGGAGCTAGTGAGGTTGAGGTGGGCCAGGGTGGGAGCCCATTGCACTCTGACCCTCAAGAACACTGGTTTTGATAAAAAGCACATGCTGCAGCAGAAGTGCATCTGGACCCTGCTCATAGCCATGGGAGAGCACCTGCCTTCTTTCCCCCCCGTAATTTATTTTCTTGTTCTTGAGGACACCGCCTGCCTTTGAAGCCTGGTGCTACCAGACTGCCAGTGCTGATGGTGGGCAAACAGGTGGACCCCTCTGCCTGCTGCAGGACTGCTGTGATAAAGACGGCCTGGGTCCACGGAGGCACTGAGCTCAGGGCCCACACATCACAGCCTTCGCGCATGTGGCTCTGCCTTAGTGTGCTCTGAATCTGGAGTGTGCACTCCACATGTGAAATGTGTGCTTCTCTTGTTCTATTGGGCTATAAAAGTAATTACAATGCTTTTTATTTTTTTGAAGTATACGAAGCTAAATTAAAATTTTTCTCAAACACTGGAATTTATTTTTTTAGCAGTAAGAAATCTGAACATTTAAAAAAGTAACATAGGATGTCTTCCTCCCTGTTCAGAACTGAAAAGCTAATGACTATTTGACAAGGCAAAATGATGAAATGCCATTGCACATTTTATTAAAAGGGATTCTGAAAAGTATAATTAAATTTCATTCTTTAAGTGATTATGTGCTATCTTCTAAACAAGATAACCTTTGAACTTAAAACATGGTATATATAAACCTGTTTCTAAACAACATGGCATGGAGTAACAGAACAACCTCGTTTTCAGGAAATAGATGATAAAGTGACTTGGGAAATATTTTTATTACACATGTACTTGCCATCGTCGCAGCATCTCTTTCTAAGTTTGACGTGGAGAGGGTGCGCACTGTTAAAACCCATCACCTTCGAGCTGAATCTGCTTCATAGTGATTCATAGGACGGAGGAGAACTGCCCCATAGATTTACAAGGAGTGGCTGGTGGATTTAAACTGCTGATCTTTTGGTTAGCAGCTGAGTTCTTAACAATTGCACCATCAGGGGAAAAAAAATTAAAGACGGCTGACAGAAAGACAGAGAGGACGGGGGGCGGGAAATGAAGGAAGGGAAGAGGAAAGAAAAGAGAAAGAAAGGGAGAAAGGCAGAGAGGAAGGATGGAAGTAGAAGAAAGAAGGTGTTAGAATTCCTAAAAGACAAATCGGTGGTCCCAGACAAATCCAAATCAACCGTGCCAGCAGTTTGGAGTTTGGGAAGCAACTTCCTCATATCACTGTACTCTCCAAACCTCTTTCTGTTGACCAAAGCTAGGGTTTTCATCTCCAAATGTGTTCATAACTAAGACCTTTAGGCAGAACTAAAGATCTGTAAACACAAAAGAGAAAAGAAGTGTGTGTACTAATCACTCTGTAAGAGACCCATAGAGAACAAGGACAGAAGCACAGCCACATTCATTTCCAATGAAAGCAGGATTAAGAAAAATATCAGGTAAATGACAAGAAATGACAGGGAGGAGTTTTAATGTGGGTTAGTCTAGCCTGTGATTTCACAAAAGAAGAGAGACTGATAGGTGGGGTGGTAGAAAGTTTTTTTATTTGTTTTTTAAATGAGCCCCTACTGTATCTTATATACTGTTTTCCATTCTTTACAACTGTTACCTCATTGCGTCCTTAGAACAGTACTGCTAGGCAGTGCATAAAGGTTTTTTAGCTGGAAAGAACACGTAGTCTTTTGGCTGGTTAATAGATACCAACATACAACAGAATATGGCATTAAAATTGTTTCCAGAAGATGTTGTAGGGCTTTATTTTTTACTTCAGATCATCAGATGCCTAATTTATCTAGCTCAGTCTTATGACTGACTCACTGGGTAACTGCAGTGAAATCATCTTAAGTCAATAAGTGTGTTTCCTTGCTGTAAAAATGGAACTAAAAATATATACTGTCTTCATGTTATAGCAAGGATCAGCTGAGTAATCTTTACTAGGGAATTCTAACTTTTTCAAGGAAAGAAGGAAGGAAAAGCACTTATTTCATCATATAGGAAATCTGCTTGGGTGTTGCCTGACTTTGGAGCGATATCAAATAGATGACTTTCTTCAACATTCTGTTAGACCATGTAGGACAAGAACTGGCTAAACTCCAGTGTTGTTTGATGCCAGCAAGAAGCAACACAATTGCACAAGGATCTCTATCACCCACCCCGTTTCCATGGGCATACATGGGAGAGAACATGTACACTATCTGTGCTTTTATTTATGCTGCACTGTGGTCCCAAAAGGGACTAAGTCACTGGGGAGAACCTCTCCCATCACCCTATGCTCCCAAAGTTCACTTTATTCCACAGGCAAACTCCATCATCAATTTTCCTTTGAATTTATTTGACTCTACTTTTTGACTGCACACAAAATCTGGTTTTATAAGCAATGAGGTTTCTGATTTTAGGCATAGAAATTCTGCTCCACTTGTACTATTACTTTCTGTAATTTCATTGGTTCCTTTAAACTGAGTGATAGATTCTCAAACCTAAGAAGGTGTAGAGGCAGCTCAGAGCGACAGAAAAAGCATGGCTTTTGATTGACAAGAGCTGAACTCTGATTTTGCTCCTTGGACGTGCTACTTACCTCTTTGAGTCTCAATTTCTTTAACTGCCTGATGGGGAGATTAATAATAATTTCATACAGTTGCTGTAAACAATAGAGCTCTTTTATTTATTTACCTCATGCAACAAATGCTTATTAAGGATCAGCTGGTATTACGGCTACAAACAAAGCTAACACTTACATTCTAGGGCGGAACCATAAACTAAAGCTGTATCTGGTATTTGGGTCGTGAGAGTTTACCACTCCGAGCATATAATGAGTTCCTCTGTGCTGGACAAACAGAGGACAAAAGAACCCTTTCAGGCCATCAAAACCAAACCAAACCTGCTGCCACTGAGTTAATTTAAACTCACAGCAACCCTACAGGACAGAGTAGAATTGCCCCATAAAGTTTCCAAGGAGTGGCTGGCTGGTAAGTTTGAACTGCCAATTTTTTGGTTAGCAGCCAAGACTTAGCCAGTGCACTGCTACGGCTCCTTTAGTTTCATACCTATTTCCATTTTCACTGCTTAATCAGACAAACATCACTGAACACCTGGCCACTAAATGCTGGGGATTTTGCTAGGGTTTCAGACTCAGAAGGACTAGGAAGAAAGGCCTGGTGATCTGCTTCTGACAATCAGCCACTGAAAATCCTGTAGCTCACAATGGTCTGCTCCACAGTTCAACATGGGGATGGTGCAGGCCTGGGCAGCAGTTTGGTCTGCTGTTCATGGGATCAGCTAACAACAACAACTTACTGATCACAAGTCATTCACTACAGTTCCTTACACAAACATTCCCATTAAAGTCATCCTGGTACCCCTTTATGACTTTGCTTCTACGTTCTCATTGTTCATGAGCCTCTCCTCTCTTTGCTCTTCCTATGCTCAAGTTGGACTCTGTAGTCCATCATGCCATAGCCAAGTGCCGTCGAGTCTAAATTCTCTTGCCCTCCTTTTGTTGCACAAGTCTGGCAAACTGAATCCACATAAACTATAGTCAATACCTGGTCTTGTATCAAGGCAGCTGATGGCCACCCAGTCAGGCAGGCTGCTTCACTATATAACCTTGACCACCTATCACAGCTGGTCCTTTGTTTGACCAGGCAATCTATGCTTCTCTAATCAGTCTGCCATTCTACCCTCCAAACCATTTGTCAGACATTTTTAATCTCTTTCAATCTCAAATGGCCTGATTCTCCTCACTGACTTTGCTGTGTATGTCACAAAAATGTAGACATACCTATCAAGATCCCCCTCAGTTTTGTGCCACCAAATCTACACCACATCTGCCTTTGTCTTCGTTCCCCCCTCCTCTCTTCCTGCTCCAGTAGGGTAGGTGCCCCTGCTCTAAAAAGACTGATCTCTCCTGCTCTGGATCATACCATTTACCACTATCTCAAAAACCTGAAACTATCAGTTATTCCTTTCTGTTCTTCCTCTTCCTCTGTACTGGATACTTCCCTTCAACACTTAGATTACAGTCTCTGTCATTTTCACAATGATGGCAACAACTAGGCAAGGTCACCAGTGATTTCCTTATTGCTGGAACCTAAAACTACTTCTTGGCATCTGAAGGTGCTATCCCTGAGGTAGTCCTGGATGACAGAGTCTGACAGGTTTGTGCATGTAACTTCCTGAAGATTATATCAGCAGTTCATTAAGTCAGTTGCACTTTCATTCCATGCCAGGCTCTGTGTCAAGGAACAGGGCCTCAAAGTTGCATAAGACGCAGCTCTGTTCTCAGAAACTTGCAGGCTGACACTGTACGTAAGCAACAAGAGCACATGAGATAAGGATGGCAGGAACTGGGTAGACACAGGGCACCAGGGGCACAAAAAGAAAAGGAAAGACTGCCTTCTTCTGCAGTGGCTGAGCCAGGCTTCCGAGGAAAGGGCATGCCTTTGCTGGATTTGAAGGATGAGCTGGTGTGGCTCTGAGGCTGGGAGAGTGAAGGTAGCGGGTACAGTGGCGGGGATCCTATCACGGCAGCAATGCTCAGATGGTAGGGTAGGAGTGATGTGGAGGGCTAGCAGGAGGGGCTGGGGAGCGTGACCTCTGACCAAAAAGGCCTGCGCTCGTGTCATGAATGCTGGTTTCTAGCCTACATCTCCAGTTCTAAGGACATGTGCTCACTCAGTCAGAATCACTGGACCCAATCTCTTTGTTTAGTTAGCGTCTGCTAACTAAATGAAGAATGAATAAATGATTATTTTAGCTCATGAAATCCTGGTGTATTATTTGTACTGTTTAAATTGAATGAGTTCATGAATTTAAATGCTTAGCACATGGTTAGAAAGAGAGCAGATGAGGCAGTAGGCCATAATGGTTAGAGCCTAACTGCATGGGGTGAGAAATTGTGGGTTTTGTATTCTGGTTTCCTACTTCCCAATTGCATAACTTTGGCAAGTCGCTTAACCTGTTTGTGTCGGTTTCTCAATCTGGGCATTGAGAATTCTAACAGTACATAAGTCACAATGTTATCATGAGGATTGTCATGGATAGAGTTGTCTCCTCCTAAAGTCTGTCAACTTGGTTAGGCTATGATTTCTAGTGTTGTGTGATTGTCTACCATTTTTTCATTTGATGTCATTTCCCTATGTGTTATAAATCCTACTACTATGATGTAATGAGATGTATTAACCAAAAAACCAGTGCTATTCAATTGATTTGGACTCACAGCGACCCTATATGAGATGGATTAGTGGCAGTTATATAGATGAGATCTACAAAATTAGATACTGTCATAAGCCAATCTCTTTCAAGATAGAAAAGAGACAAGTGAACTAGCCTATTGCCAAGGGAGTCTTCTATGCTCCCTATTGGTGAGTGGCATCTGGGGTCTTAAAGGGTAGCAAGCTGCTATATGAGTACACCAAATGGTCCTAACTGAGCCAGATCAGATGACCACCAAGGACAAAAAAGGCATAAGGAAAAAAGAGCCCAGAAGACAGAAGGACTCACATGTATGGGTGATTGCATCAACATGAGACCAGAAGAACAAGAAGGTGCTTAGCTACCATCAAAGACAGCCTGTGGTGGGGCATGCAAAGTCGTGTCCCAGTGGCAACATGAGCAACAGAGGGGTGCGCTGTGAGAGCTCCACTAGAAGACCACAGCTGATGGTCTCAAGGCCCAGGAGCTCCCATGGGAACATGGCCCCAAGTCTTGCTGCTGCCCCTGATCATAAATCACTACTGTGGTCAACTCTTCAGACAAGAATGGATTGGACTCAGGAACACAAAGTGACTATATGGTGTGTCCACTTAATGGTTCTATGCATCTACAGGATGCCGTCCTATTGGCCTATTGCTAGAAGGGAGAGGAGAGGGTAGATAGCAGGGAAAAGGAGATTGTTAAGAGGATATGACACGTATAACAGAAAGGAAGAGTGTGCTGCCACCAGGCAAGGAGAGCAGAAGAAGCTGCAGATAGGTGGGCACGCAAATTAAACTTGGGTTGTATGCTTTCACTCGATCACAATTTTGAAAAAAAGAAACAGAGAGAGAAGTGAGCAAAGAGACACAAAACTTCACAGCACCAAGAAAGCTGTGCCAAGAGCTGAGCAGGATCGCTGCGTGGAGAAGCACCTAGTTCTAGGGGATAAATGACCAGAAGACCAACTGTGAGGAAAGCCTTCCACTTGAACTGATGCCCTGAATTTAGACTCTGAGCCTATTTTTACTGTGAAGAAATAAATTTCTCTTTGTTAAAGTCATCCACTTCTCGTATTTCTATTATAACAGCGCTAGACAACAAAGACAGAATTAAAGGGATTAATGCATGTTAAAGCATTTAACTAATGCCTTATAACAGTTCATAATAAATACTAATTATTATCATTACCAGTAAGTGTGATTAAATGATTTAACTATGATTCGACAGTGATTAACTCCTTATGACTAAATCCCTCGATAGCTTGAATTCCTAGAGCACCTTATTACATTTTTCTCGTGGTATGACTTCTGCTTCCTTGAGACTCAGATCTGTTCACTAACAATGTCTGTTTGTTAGATGATGGAGCCGAATTTACGTGATAGACATCAGCCTGGGCAATGGGTTGCAAATATCATAGAGCTGAGCATCATAGTCCTTCTTTTTCATTCGAAGAATAAATGAATAAATCATGTGTATAAACTAGTACATTTGTATAGAATTATAATTTAGGAGGTTAAAGAAAAAAATAACCTGGCTGAAATATGCACACCTGAGAAAGTTCACACATCTTCTCCTTTCTTTTTGTTTAGTTACGAAAGCGGTCAGCTCTACCACTCAGCTTTCCCAAGGACATGTGTTTTTGCATTCTGAAAAGCTGCATCAATCCACAGTGTACAACAACAAAGCCAGCAGAGAAGCTTTCACTTTTAAAGAGTTTCCAAGCACCCTGCCCTTTTCCTAAAGGACTCTTTCCCTTTTATGGATGAGCGCACCAGGCTCCAAGACAGTGTAAATAGAGCTTCCTGTTTCAGGGAAGGGCTGGCTCCTACAGGAGCCCAGGGGTCCTCTGGGAAAAGTCAGTAGGAACTGTGAGCTGTGTGTGACCTGGGGCTCAGGAGCCAACAGAGCCAGAAGGGAGGGAAACACATTTAATAACCCCTTTGTGCAGAAGAGGTCCCAGAAGCACTTCTGGGAAAGTGAGTCCTGTGCCATACACACAGTCCTTGGAAGAATGACAGGGAAACGATAGGGCCTTGATAGCCCTTCCCAGATTTCATGCCTGAATCTTGGACTTTGCCTTTTTGCAGAACCCCAAGATACCTGGGGTTCCCACAGTTTGGGGATCCTGTGGCTCAAACGAGGGTCGTTTTCAAAACCAGAAAAAAAAATGGTAATGCACAAATCAGCTCTAGTACAAGAACAAAGATTTTCTAGGTGCTTAATGTTGTGCATACTAAAGGCGTGAGAATTAAAACCTGTATTAGTTCTCCCTTGGGCTTTCGCACTTGCCCATACTTTTAAATGATGGTAATGAAAGCATTATTTATTTCTGGTTGAGTTGGTGTGTCATTATTCTTATAATGTTGATAACTGACTTTTATGGGCTTCATAGTCTTAACAGTGGTGGCAAGAAAATAGAAAAGTGCAAGTGATTCTGGACTTAATAATAAAAATACGATCAAATCATAAATACTATCTTTATGATGGCTAACATTTATTGGGCGCTTACTTGTTCTGTGGAAATTCTGGTGACATAGTGGCTAAGAGTTCAGCTGCTAACCAAAAGATCAATAGTTCGAATCCACCGGATGTTCCTTGGAAACCCCATGGAGCTATTCTACTTGGTCCTGTACAGTCACTATGAAATGGAATCGAGTCAGTGACAATGGTTATGGTTTTTATTTGTCATGTGGTAACAGTGAATTAAGCCAATTGTCTCCATCAGTTAAAAAGTTGAGGCTGAACTGAAAAATCACACTTGCTAGTTTAATATAAACTATACAAATAGAACACAATACTATTATATTATGTACATAAATAAAAAGCTTAAACACAAATAAAATAGACAGGAATGATATGAGCATAAAGAGAGGTTCTCAGGTCTTCTTGTATACCAGTAGATTTTCTACTCCTGGAGACCATTCTGCACACATTGTATAAAATGTTATTATTTTCATTTTAAAGATGAGCAAACAGGGGCTTAAGCAATAAACCCTTACCCAAATTATTTGAGTTGTGACTTTGGGCACGCTGTATTACGCTACTTTCCCTGTGATTTTGGGACCTCCCTTGCTTGTGTAGCCCCTCCAGCATACTTCTGGGAACTTTATCATCCTGTGAGTTTAGTCATATTTCTGTTCTTCCTTATCTGAATATCAGAAGCATGCACTTAAAAGGTGTGTGCGCATGTGACCTAGACTTATTATCTGAGATCTTCCAAACTGTCTGAATCAAACCTGTAACTTTATCCTTAGAATAGACATAAGAATATCAGAAGGACTTGAGATTTCTTCTTCTCAAGCTTTCTTTTTAGAGCCAGAAATGAAGTCCAGATATTGGGATTGCTGCAATTAAGAATATGCATGGAAACAAATGAAATTAAAAAAATCAATTCTATTCTCAAAACCATCAAAAAGAATAAAATGTTTAGTAATAAATTTAATAAACGAAGTATAAAACATATACTAGGAAAGCTATGTAACATTGTTGAAAGAATTTAAAGAAGCTCTAAACGGTAGATAGCAATTGCATGTTTGTAGATTGAAAGACTTAATATTGTCAAGACAATAATATTGCCCAAATTGAACTACAGACTCAGTGCAATCCCTATCAAAATCCTAACTGCTTTACATTTGCAAAATTTGAGGAGCTAGTTCTAAAACTCATAGGAAGTTTAAGGGACCCAAGAGAGTCAAAATGATCTTGGAAAAGAACAAATTTGCAGGACACATGTTTCTTGATTTTAAACTTTACTAGAAAGCTGTCAGGTATGAATTGTGTTCCCCTAAAATACCTGTCATCTTGGAAGGATCATGATTCTCAGTATTGTCTGGTTGTTTTCAGTGTTGTCAAGTGACATGATTTCCCTATGCATTGTAAATCGTGTCACTGTGATAATAATGACATAGATTAGTAGTAGCTATATTGATGAGATCTACATGATTAGATCATCTCTTAAGCCAGTCTCTCTGAGATATAAAAAAGAATCAGACTTGACCTCATGCCGCCAAGAAAGAAGCACCAGGAGAAGAGTGCATCTTATGGACTCAGTATTCTTGTGTGGAGAAGCTCCTAGGCCAGGGAAAGGTTGGCTAGAAGGACCACCTCTCTCCAGAGCCATCAGAGAGAGAAAGCATTCTGGAGCTGAAACTCTGAATTTGGACTTCTAGATTACTAGACTGGGAGAAAATTAATTTCTCTTTGCTAAAGCTATTTGCCTGTGCTATCTCTGTTGTAGCAGCACTAGATAACCAAGACAGAAACTGATCAAGATAAGGATAAGAATAGACATATAGATCAGTGGAATAATATTGGAGGCCAGAAATAAACCCTCACATTTACTATCAATTGATTTTTGAAAAATATGTCAACACAATTCAATCTGTACAAGTAGCCTTTTTAACAAATGGTACTAGGACAACTGGGTATCCACATGGAAAAGAATTGCTGCTACAAAAAAATAACACAAGAGGGTGGCTTTAACAAACAGAAACTTGTTTTCTCACAGTTTAGGAAGCTACAAGTCTGAATACAGGGTGCTAGCTCTAAGGGAAGGTTTTTGGTCTCTTTTGGCTCTGGAAGAAAGTACTTGTCTCTTCTGATCTTCTGCTTTTGGGTGATCCCATGTGATTTGGTGGCTCTCTTCTCTGTTTCCAGTTGCTAGTTTACGGTCAGTCTCTTTTGTGTCTCAAAAAAGATTGACTCAAGATGTACCACACACTATCAATGGCACTTAGCTTGGCTTGGCAATCTTGTCTTATTAACATAGCAGAAACAGCCCATTCCCAAATGAGGTTATAACCACTGGCATAAAGGTTACATATGTATTTGGGGAGAACACAATTCAATCCATAACACCCTTTTGCCCCCCAAATTCATGTCTTTGCCACATGGAAAACACAATTATCCTATCACATCATCCCCAAAATCTTAAAGTCCAAAATCTCATCCACTGACTCATCTAAATCAAATATGGGAGATGTCTTAGGCTGAGTTTTCTAGGGAAGCAAAACTAGTAACACTTGTAGGTACAAGGAAAGATTTATAATATATATAGACAGATAGATACAGATATGGGAGACTGCTCACGTAATCACAGAAGCTGAATGTCCCAAGCTCTGGCACAAGCCTCACATGGCCACGGAAGCTGAGGAACCCAAAGTCAGCAAGTCAGAGACCAGAGTTCTAGATCACTGGTTGTGTAGGTCAGTGGATCCTAAACTGGTGGCGAGACGAAGCGACAGAGGCTGGCAAAACCAGGATCAGCAGGTCAGGGAGCAGGAGAGGCAGAGGCTGGCGAACCCAGGATTGGCAGGTCAGGGAGAAGGACTCTCAAGTGCTGACTGTAAGGACTGATGTGTCCAACAGCTGCTAGTTCAAATCCCGGAACCAGATGCTGGAAAAAGAGAGCAGGAGCTCCTGGCCAAGTGAGCGACCAGCCGCCGTAGTAAAAGGTCGCGAGATGAGAGCTGAGGGGCAGGGAGCCACCACAAACCCCGCCCTGCCACTTAATACAGCAGCCAAATATGTAGTAGCCAAGTTGACATAATCCTGACCACCACAGGAGACTTCATGTGTATTCTTTTCATCCATAACCTTGTGAAATCTAGACTACAAATTATTCAGTTTCATACTATAAAGGTCACCATGAGTTGGATCTGACACGACAGCACTTGGCACTTGGCTGGCAGTGTAAAGGTAGAACAGGTACCAGACGGACAACTCCATTACAAACGGGAGAAACTAAAAGGAAAGAAGGTATGTGTAAGAGACACCAAACAAGTCCAAAGCCCAGTAGAGCAAATAACTTTGGCTGTAGAAAGCTGAAAATTATCGTCTTTTTTCTGATACCATCTAGGCATTGGCCCTGGCCTCTAGAACCTCGGTTTTGGCCATGCTGTCTGGATTCTGGGTAGAGATCCCTCAGCCCTGGGCTTCAGCTTGCATTCTAAGTCCTCTGGGATGGCAACTTGGCCCCCTCTGCTTTAGTTGGTCCCATTTTCCTGGTCCATCTGAGTTGCAATCCCATCCCCTCATACCTAGCAAGCCTCATTCTTCTGATCCTTGTAGGTGGCAGTCCTGCCTCTTCAGTTTTAAGTGGCAGCCTCATCCCCCTGGCATACCTTAATGGCAGTCTCACACCCCAGAAACTGAGTTGGTGAGAATCTGACTCTTTGAAACCTAGTAGGTTACTGTCTTACCCTTTGAGATCCAGGGTACCACAGCCCCACTCTTTGAAGTCCCTGCTATCCACACTCTTTCCAATAGTTTGACTGATCTCTAAGTTGCTCCAGGGATGGTCTTTCTCTTTCCTTGGAGGACAATAGCTGTAGCTCTTTTGGCCAGTTTCCTGCGTGGAGAATTCCAAGATGCAGACAGCATTCTTTGCTTTCATTCTTTCTCAGTCCTCTTCAGTGTAAGCTGTTGGTTTTTCTGCTGTGCTAGTTAGATCCATCAGTCACAGGCTTAATTCTCTTTAACAAAGAATTGTTTAGCTACATCCTCGGTAAAAATTCTAGGGCATGTGCCCTTAGTTTACACAACAGTTTTCCAAATGTTTAAGTTCTGTTCTCATTTTGCAAAGTTCAGTTTTAAGTCTATGTTTTTCTTACTGCATTTTACTTTAAATGGCAATGACACAACCCCTTTAAGATCTTGCTTAGAACTCTCATCAGCCACTTCAAGTTCACCACTTAGAAATTCTACCTTCCACCAGATGTTTGAACATAATTTAGAGAAGTTCTTTGCCACTGAAGGAAAAGATCACTTTTCCTTTATTATTCAATCACTGTATTTTCTAAGACAATACTTTCTCTAAGGTTCTCCTCAATTCCTTCTGAGCCTTTACCAGAATTCTTTTTGATGTCCATAATTTTACCAACAGTCTCTTCAAGGTAATCAAGGCTTTTAGGATTACCCAGTGCCACTGAGTCAATTCTGATTTATAGTGGCCCTAACTCTTCTAGCCAATTACCCAATTTCATATTTTAGAGCAATACTCCACTCCTCTGGCACAAAATTCTGTCTTAGTTATCTAGTGCTGCTATAAGAGAAATACCACAAGTGGGACACTTTAACAAACAGAAATGCATTTTCTCATGGACAAGGAGGTTAGATGTCCGAATTGAGAGTGCAACTCTAAGAGAAGGTTTTCTCTCTGTGTCAGCGCTGGAGGCAGAACCTTGTCTCTTCTGAGCTTCTCATTCTGGTGAGTCTTCGTGTGACTTGGCATCTCCCTCCCCTGATCTCTGCTTATTAGCTTACATTTAATTTCTTTTATATCTCAGAAGATATTAACTCAAGATACACACTACACTAACCCTGTCTCATTAGCATAGCAAAGACAACCCATTCCCAAATGAGATTATAACCACTGACATAGAGGCTGGGCTTGACAACATACATTTTGCAGGGACACAATTCACTTCATTGCACTTCATACTGTATAAACAAAATTATTTCAAAATGGGTCAAAAACCTAACAGCTAAACTATAAAACTATAGTTTTAAAACTAAACTGTAAAACTCTTAAAAGAAAATAGTTATCAATCTTGATGATCTTGGATTAGGCAGTAGTTTCTCAGATATGACACCAAAAAAATCAAAGGAAAAAGTAGGTAAATTGGATTTAACAAAATTAAAAACTTCTGTGCTTCAAAAGACGCTATGAAGAAAGTAAAAAGGCAACCCACATGTGAGAAAATATTTGCAAATCATATATCTCATAAGGGACTTCTATCTAGAATATATAAAGAACTGTTACCACTCAGTGATAAAAAGACAAATATTAACATTTAAAATTTAGCAGGGGATCTGAATAGAAATTTCTCCAAAATATACATGTAAATGGCTGATAAGCACATGAAAAGATGCTTAACATTAGCCATTGAGAAGCAGTGATCAAAACCATAAGGAGATACCACTTCACACCTACTAGCATGGTTGTAATAATAATAACAACAACAAGTGTTGGTAAGACTGGGGAAGTTGGAATCCTCATCTGTTGCTGGCAGGAGTATAAAATGGTACATGCATTTTGGAAAATAACCTGGAAGTTCCTCAAATGGTTAATTACAGTGTTTTAGCATATGACCCCCAAATTCTACTCCTAGATAGGTACCCAAGGAAAATGAAAACATGTGTCCACAACAGACTTGCACATGAATGTTTACCACAGCTTTATAATAGCCAAAGAGTCCATCAACTGAAGAACAAATTAAAAGGAAAATGGTATATTCATACGATGGAATATTATCTGATCGTAAGAAGAAATAAAGCTCTGATACATGATACAGCCAAAGCCAAGTGCCATAGAGTTGCATGATACAACTTGAATGAATTTTAAAAACATTATGTTAAGAAGCCAGTCACAAAGAGCCACATATTGTTGCTTCCATTTATAAAAAATATTTGCCAAGTTTTATAGGTTTATTGAATCATTTTAATAAAATTAATTATTTAATCTCACTTTGTTCTCAGTTATATGAATACAACAGAATGATTCTGGCTATTCATTGAGGGAGTGATATTAAACATGGGTCATGGGAAGAAGAGTGGTTTCCTTCTTTTTACTGTGAAAAGATGGCAGTGTAGGACTTCAGGAGCTTGTACTTTGTCTTTCAAAAAAAGTCTTGAGGTATAAGTTACATACCATAAAATTCATCTGTAATTCAATGACTTTCTGTAAATTTATACTACTGCCCAGATATCACTGCAGTTGAGCTTTTAGAACATTTCCATCATTCCAGAAAGTTCTCTGGTGCCCATTTGTAGTCAGATGCCCCTCAGGCCTGAAGCTCACTTTTCTGTTTTGATAGTTTTGCTTTGTTAACATAATTCTACATAAACAGAATCAAACATACATACATTATTGCTTTACTCTTTTTACTACTTTTCTGAAGCTATTTGTGGTTAGACTGCCTACAAATTTCTAATTTTGAAATTCAATATTCTTCATCTTACCTGACTACCATTAAACCTCTGACATAACTGTCCATTCCCTTCTGGAAGATCTTCTTCTGCATTAGTGTTTGTAATATCAATTCCTTCTATATTTCTTCATCTTACATTTTTGTCTTTCTACTCTCCTTTGCTTTTTCATTGCCTCTTCATAATATTTACTTTTCAGGGTTTTCAATCTAAGGTTTCTTTTCTTATTGCTTTTTGCGTGTCCTGTGGGCTCTTTCAAATTTTTGGCTTCAGTTGCTAGCAAAATACTAATGATCTCCAAATCTTCATTTCTTTCCCAGGCTTGTCATACCTATTTCCAAATGTATACTAATGTCCCATAAGCATCTTAAAATGAACATGTCTGATGGAACTTCCTCTTTCCAAACTTGTTCTTTTACTTGTACACATATTTTGGTTAATAATACTATTATCCATTCCTTTGCGAAAGAAACAGAAAAGAAACCCTAATCAATCATTTTTTCAAAAACTGTGAAGTTATATTTGATGTTTTCTCTTCCTTAAACTTTCATGTGTAGTAGATCTCCAAGTCCAGTTCTATTGCCAAAACATCTTTCATATATATCCTTTACTTTGGCTCCTCTCATGCTCACACCATGTTTTCTCTGAAATATTACCATAATCATGTTGCTGTGCCCACTTCCAGGCTTTCTCCAACTTGCTGCCAGAATGTGCTACCCAGCATATTCATTTGTCTGTTGTCAACAATGATATTTAAACTTCTCCATATTTCTTCCTCGTCCACAGGATTTAATCATACTCCTAAAATGGGCAAACCCCAAACAAAAACCCACTGCTGCTGAGTAGATCCTGACTCACAGCAACCCTCCAGCAAAGGCACATTAAAAGAAAAAGTAGTTTTTGAGTTGATTATGGCTCGTGGCCACTCTACAGGGGTCAGAGTAGGGTGCTCCATAGGGTTTTCAATAGATTTTTTTTGCCAGTAGATCTCCAGACTTTTCTTCTGACCTTCTCCAGGTGGACTCAAACTTCCAACATTTTTGCTTAGCAGCTGAGCATGTGAACTGTTTGCACTACCAAGGGACATGAAGTCTTTCATTATTTGGCCCCACTGAATTTTTAGTTGTGTCTCTTGCCATCCTCAGTACATGCACTACCTCCTGGCCACATCAAAGTTGTCCAGTATTGTGATGTCTGCGTGTCTGTGCCTTTGTTCCTTGAGGTTCTTCTACCTAGAGGGAACGTACTTTCTTTGTTATGGAACACATACTATGGAACTTCTCTTTTTCTCTACTCTCTTCTTAAAAGTCATCTCCTCCATAATATCTTCCCTCTCTCTCAGCCCTATTCCCCACCCTACCCCATGGAGGCACATCTGCTTGTTTTGTCTTCCAGTTTCCGAATTAATTTGAAATAAGGGCTGAAATCAGTCCTTATCATGTCTCACTAGATGGGAGATATGGTTTATGTATCTATTTAGATAGCCAGTGGGAGGCCATATCTCTTCTGCACCTCACACCCTGTCCGAATCCACTGATAAATGTGCACACGGATTCCCTGGGCAGATAGATGTCAGGAGAGTCCATCCTTGCTCTCTCGCTACATCGGCTGCAGAGAAATTCATTTCTTATCATGGTTAAGTAAAGATGTTAAATACTGAGTAACTTGACCACGTAGGAAAATGGGCACATAATAAATAAGGTTGAGGATGCAGATGGCTGAGGGATTGTGAGTTGTTCACTGTAGTTTCATTGTTTGCTTCCTTTCATAGATCAGCAATGTGGAGAATGGCGCCAAGAAAACGATGCTGCGGGAGAAGTGAACCGTGAAGAAGAAATGGAAAAGCACACAAGGAACTTGGAAAGGTACAGAAAGGAGGATGAGGGAGATTTAAAAAAAAAAAAAAAAAGTAAAAAGGATTGTGAGAAAGAATAATGAGAAGCGGTAGCAAAGAATAGTCAGTTTGTTGCCAATAGGGAGCCACAGGAAAAGAGAAATATAGGAATGAGAGGAAACCCAGGCAGGATGAAGCTTCATAATTCTTTTCAGAGCCCTAGTGCATACAGGCGTCTAGACTGTCCCTAGAGTGTGTGTCGGCCCTAGCTCTCACACCCATGCACGTTTTCTCTGGAAGCCTCTCTTGGGTAAAAGCCCAGAGGCCTCCCACTAAGATAAGAACAGTTTTTTCTGCATACATGGGCCGTTCATTGCAGGAGCAAAACCAGTTGACAGCCCAATAATTTGATGAAATAATTCCAATGATTATTATTCAGGATTTTGAGGAGATGACTATAGAACTCCAACTGTTATAATCAATTTCTTCCAGCTGATGTGTTTATATAAGATTTAAATAAAATTGTATGCCAAATTTTAACATCCCTTGATGTGAAAAGTTGGAAATAACTTGACCAGCCTTGCTGGTCAGAGAGAGCCTGGAGAATCCTCAAGAGTATGGCCCCTGGACACCCTTTCAACTCAGTACTAAGTCACTCCTGAGGTTCATCCTTCAGCCAAAGATTAGAGAGATACATAGTGCTGACAGAAACTTTGGTGATATAGTGGTTAAATGCTATGAGTGCTTACCAAAAGGTCGGCAGTTCAAATCCACCTGGAGTGCCCTATGGCGTCTCTATGAGTTGGAGTCAATTCAACGGCAACTAATTTTCGGACGAGGCTAATAATAATATGCATGAGAGACATGCTTCATAATTCAATACATCATGAGAAAGCACAAAGAGACAGGAAGACAAACGGAAACAAGCAACCAGAGGTGGAGAGGGAGGAGTGTTGACACATCACAGGGCTAGCAACCAACAATTTGGGTGTTATCTGTTTAATGAGAAACTGATTTGCTCTGTAAGCTTTCACCTAAATCAAACACACACACATATCAGTAAAAAAAAAATCAGAAATTACTCTTGTTGAATGAACATAGTACAAATCATGGCTATAGTCATTAACTGCTACAGTCAACCAGTGACAAAGCTATAAATTTAATGAAAATTTGAAAATTGCAGCAGAACATAAGGCTGAGAAAACTGTCATGATAAAACATTAGAAGTAGAATATGCCTTCTTAGAGAATGCATTACACTTGTCTGATATTGAAGGTCAACACCACATCTAATTATTTTAAAGTCAGCAGAACATATAAAACTCTAAATATTTTAGTAAAGATAGGAACTGTGCTAGCCTCCATTTTCATATGCTCTCCCACCTTTTATTAATATATATACAACAGTCTCCCTCATGTATATATCGTGATCTCAATTATTAGTCTCCATCTGTTATTTTTAGTCTTCTTCAAATGCAAAGAGAAAACTGTAAGGAAAAAGCAGTTACACAAATTCTGTCAGCTCAAATATGGCTTCCTTAGTTCTACCCACTGAATATCAATCAGAAAAAATATGGGTTTGTGGGCTGGAAATGGAGGCAGAAAAATAACACTTGGTTCACTTTAGTATTCAGGTTAACATTCTTCCTTAACTGGGTTCAGCTATCTTTAATGCTTTGTCCAAACCTTTGAGGTCTTGTATCACAGAATTACAGAATGCTCAAGCCTGAGGGACTGCAGAGATATTCTGGAAGATCAGAGAGCAGCAGAAACTCATCCGAAGTTGCTCAGCTGATCTGGAGAAGAGCTGAAGCTGAACTCCAGTCTCAGACCCTCCTACAGACCCACTCTGTAGCATCCCATCACCTCTGCTGGGTTCCTGTGCCCACTGAATAGAAGGCACTTCAGCCATTCTCTGAAGGATCACAGTCCAGGACATACTTTCAGAGCAATGAGCCAATTTGTTTTACCAGAATTGATATTGGAGCACCTTGTATATTCAACAATCTTTCACCTTATGTTGACAAATAATAAAAGAAGGTGGTAGAGGACACTGAGTCAGGCAACATAACAGAAAAGCAGTTCTGCATAGCTGGGCACAGTTTTGATTAGCAATTAAGGGAAAAGGTTCCCGGCCCAGACTGCCTGGATTCCTTCTCTAGATGCACCATACACCAAGTTTTATGTAACCAGGGGTCAGCTACTTGGCATGTCTGTGTCCTGCCGTGTGAGGAGGAAGTGAGCTAAAGCTTTACAGCTAGGATGGGCACGGGGTAAGCATTCCACAGCTAAGCTGTTACAGAGGTGCTTCATGTAGCTCCTGATTTAGAGAAAAATCCAGTTACCGTTTTGTTGACTCTAACTCACAGTATCCCCGTGTGTGTCAGTGTGGAACTACACTTTACAGGATTTTCAGTGGCTGATTGACTTAGAGATCGATCACCAGGCCTTTCTTTTCACGTGTGTCTGTTTGGACTCAAAGTGCCAAGCTTCTGTTAATAGCTGAGTGCTTAACCACATGGCCCCTTAACCAGCTGCCACACAGTCAAATTTCACTAATGGCTACCAGGAACTCCTTGTTCAGGGAAGCCCAACAAAATTCGGAGGTATGTGAGGGTGTTATGTATCAGCACTCATCCAAAAAAGTATGTAGTTTTTTCAGTAGTTCTTTCCCTATCGGGTTCTGTTAAAATGCCCACATGTAGACAACAACTAGGTCTACTCAGGGGATACTAAGTTGTGTTTTTCAATGTGATCCATGCAGGAATCATACAGGAATAACATCCATGATCTTCTTAGGGCAATAGATGAATCAGCTCATTTGACCTACATGGGATGTCCCAAGAGCAAAGCACTGCTGCTCTCTGAAAAGTTAGAGGTCAGAGTTGCCTCATTCTCATCAGTATTCTACAGCTTCATTAGTTGAAACTGGGAAGGAGATTCTAACCTTTCAACCAGTTTGAGACAGAAAGATCCTAGGCCCACAAAGTCAAACTACAAAAGCATCCCAAGGACTTTCCTTTCTCTCCACTCCCACGACAATATTTCAGATTTATTAGACTTTTGTCTGTTAACATTATTCACATGAAACAGACAAAAAAACCTGGGTGAGTGCTTTTCAGAGAACTGTGTAAATCAACAAAGCTATGCATAGAACCCATGACTTGCCTATCAGTGACAATGCCACAGAAAGCATTACATAGATCCTGCAGGAGAGAGGAAGGGCTGTGCTTCCTTTTTTTTTTTTTTACCACCCCAGGCTTACAAGGCAATATAAGCCTATATAGAGTGGGCTACTTAAATAAATACTGAGAAGCCATTCTAGTTATTACAATTACACATTAGACTATATAGTTACAGTGTGAGTAATGGTGGAGCTGTTCTTTGAAATTTCAGTGTCACATAGATTCATTATGTCATCCTTAATCTTGGAGGCAATTTAGAACTTCAATACTTAAGAACAGTCACATAGTTCCCGATGAATTAGGAAAAATAAAATACGATTTATATATACATGCTTTGAAAATACACCTAACGACTCTGGTCTCATCTGACTGAGTTACACGTAAAAACAGAGAGATTAGCAGGCATTCCTGCAAAGTTAATGGCTTTCTCACATTTCCTCAGTAATGTTGTAATTACCTGTAGAGACAGAAAGTCGTTTCCCCCCTACCCAACAACAACACAGTGCTTCCTGGTCTGTGTTTCCTTAGAGGGTCCATAGCACTTCTCCATCAGTTTCTGGACAGATTTCCATCCTGAGGTAATTTATTATTATTATTAATTTCTTCTTACATTCTGTGCCATTGTTGTTGTTAGGTGTCATTGTACTGGTTCCGACTCACAGCAACTCTTTGGACAAGAGAACAAAGCACTGCCAGGTCCTGCACTGTCTGCATAATTGTTACGTTTGAGCCCATTGTCGCAGCCACTGTGTCAATCCATCTCCTTGAGGGTCTTCCTCTTTTTTGATGACCCTCTACCAGGTGTGACATCCTTCCCCAGGGACTGGTCCCTCCTGATAACATGTCCAAAGTACATGAAGTGAAGTCGCACCATCCTTGATTCTAATGAGCATTCTGGCTGTACTTCCTCCAAGATGTATTTGTTTGTTCTTCTAGCAGTCTGTGAAGAAGACCTAGACTGACATCTTTTTGGAGATTGAAAACAAGAAAGATTGATATGAAACTCTCGAGTTAAAGTACACTTCTTGGGTTGCCTGTTAGTGCTCTATATTTTCTACGACTTCCTTCCAGAAATTCCCTGTAATGAGCCACATGCTGCGGTGGCCCTGCCCAAACTGCTCTGTTGCCTGTTGAGAATCAGTTCCAACCCACTCTGACAGGCTTTCCCCAGAGTTTCGCTGAACATCTGAATGGGGCCTCACTTTTCATTCAGTCGTGCTCAGGGCTATGCTTGAAGGGGTAAGGCTCAACAACTTCAGGCTGTTTATGCATAACTGGTAAGAACATGGCATTTGTGAAGCTCAAACGGTCCAAATTCTCAATCAGCCACGGCACGATACTGGGGAAGCCAGCACAACTTGTATAAGGCAAGGTCATGGAAGCTCCATAAGTAAGTCCAGACTCCCCGAGAGACCACTGAATTGCTAGGCTGAGGGCAGTGTAGGTCATATGGGGGGCAGGGGGGGGGGGCATCTAGCTCAGTTGGCACAATACTGTTTATAAAGAAAATAAATGTTCTACATTCTACTTTGGTGAGTAGAGTCCAGGATCTTAAAAGGCTGCGAATGGCCATCTAGGACAGTCCATAAGTATCACCCCTTCAGGAGCAAGGAAGAATGGGAAAGGATACAAGGTAAGGATGAATCCAAAGGACCAGTGGATCACAGAAACAATGGCTTCCAACCAGAGGGCCCCAGGCATAGCTGGGGAAAAACATGAACAAAATTCTAACTCAGAAAGAAAAGCCAGATTTGCTGGCCTGACAGAGACTGGACAAAAATGCCACGTTCTTATTAGTTTTCGAACTTTACACTGTCACTGAGAAAGAGTAAGTTTTCCAATTTCTCCCTATCTTCAACGCTTGTCTTTTCTATTGTTCTAAGAACAGCCATCCTAGTGAAGACCCCTGGTGGTGCAATGTTTACGAGGTATGGCCACTAACGAAAGGGTTAGAAGTTCGAGTCTATCACCCACTCCCCAGAACTCTGGGGCAGTTCTACTTTATCCTGTGGGGTTGCTGATTGTAATCAACTCAACAGCAGCCAGTTTAGTTAGTGTGAAGTGTTATCTCATTGTGGTTTTGATGTGCAGTTTCTAATATTGGGTCACTGTGAGTCAGAATCAAGGTGTCAGTGGTGGCATTTTTTGTTTTTAAACACTAATTGGAACCCTGGTGGAATGCTGGTTAATTGGTGGCTGCTAACCAAAAGAAAGGTCAGTCGTTTGAACTCATCAGTTGCTCCATGGGAGAAAGATATGGTAACCTGCTTCTGTAAAGATATAATGCCTTGGAATCTCTGTGGAGCAGTTCTACTCTGTGCTTAGGAGTGCTGTGAGGCGGAACTGACTCGATGGCAACTGGTCCAGTTTTCAAGTTTTAGTGACTAATATGTTGAACATATTTTCATGTCTTATTGGCCAGTTCTTTGGAGAAATGTCTAAGTTCTTTGCCCATATTTTAAATTGGGTTGCTTGTCTTTTTGTTGTTGAGTTGTAGGAGCTCATTATATATTCCAGATATTAAATCTTTATTCAATATATGTTTACCAAATATGTTCTCCCATTCTGTGAGCTGTCTCTTTCTTCACTTGGTTGATAAAATCCTTTCATGCACAAAAGTTCTTAATTTTGATGGAGTTCAATGTATCTATTTTTCTTTTGTGGCTTATGCTTTGGTGTCATGTCTAAGAATTCCCTGATGAAAACGAAGTCCTGAAACTTTACCCTGATGCTTTCTTCTAAGAGTTTTATGGTTTCGTCTTTGTATTTAGGTCATTAATCCATTTTGACTTGATTTTTGTATATGTATGAGGTATGGACCCAGCTTCATTTTTTATTGTGTGAAAACCCATTTGTCCCAGCAACATTTATTAAAGAGATTATTTTTTCAGCATTTAACGGACTTGGCACCCTTGTTGAAAATCAGTTGGCCATACACACATGGGTTTATTTCTGGAATGTCACTTCTGCTCCATTGGTCTATATGACTACCCTTACCACACTGTTTTAATTTCCATAGCTTTATAATACATTTTGAAATCAAGAAATTGTAATCCTTTAACTTTGTTAGATTGTTTTCGCTTTTCAGTGTCCTTTGAAGTTCTTCATGAATTTTAGGAGCAGCTTGTTTGCATCTTAGCTGGGATTTTGACAGAGATGGCATTGAATATTGCTTTAGGGTTCTCTAGAGCCAAACAACAAAACAAAACAAAAAAATCTTGACAAAGGAGGATAAATTTAGAAAACCCCCATCTCTCTCAAACACTGTCTGAGTTGTGTAGCCATTTTCACCCCCCTTTTCTAGGTTGTCCCTTCTCTCTTCCCTCCGGCCCCTAAATTTCCTATCCAATCTTTTGAGTTCCTGTTGTCAATTTGATCCTATATAAATGGTTCTCACAGTGCTCAAGGTAGCCATTCTTCACCAGTTAAGCTAAATTATTGTTTGATTTTAAGTAGGCTTTAGAGGATATTTTTAGTTTAAGGTTTATGTTTTAAAGGTTATCTCAGGGCAATAGTCTGAAGAGTTCATCTAGCCTGCATGGCTCCAGAAATTCTGAATTCCATGAGAATCTAAAAGTCCATTTCATTTTTTTTTCCCTTTTGATCAGGATTCTTCCATAAAGCCTTTGATCAAAATATTCAGTAGTGGTAGCTGGAGGCAGTTAGCTACATATTCCATTTTATCCTCCTTTTCCTGATTTTTCTTCTCCCCCTGTTGCTCCAGGTGAATAAAAACCAATTATTGTACCTTGGATGGCTACTTGCAAACTTTTAAGACCCCAGACACTACCCCATGAACTAGGACCAGAAGCCCTAAAGAAGATATTAAAGGGAGTTACTTAGGGTGTCCCATAAAACCATGACCCTAAACATCCAAACCAAGGAACCAGACCTCACGACATGTTTGGTTGTACACAAGCAGTCTCAACAGCCACTCATTTTGTTGCTGCTATAAATATATCTATCACACAACTTTTGCCAATTCAGCTTTTTTCGCAAGCATACAATTTACTGACAGCAATTACAATAATTGGCTATACAATCTTACCTTGAATCAGTGTGATTCTATCCTTGCAGTAAACTGAAAGCCCACAAACAATAACCACCACCTCCCCTTTCCCTTCTGCTCCTGTTAACCAGTGAGAAATTTTGGTCTCTATACATTTTCCTGTTCTTAATTTTGATGTAAGTGAGGTCAAACAATATTCCCCCTTTTGTGATTGACTGATTCACTCAGTGCAAAGTCTCCCAGGTCTATCTGTATTACAGCATATATCAACACTTCATTTCTCCTACTGGCTGAGTAGTATTTCATTGTAAATACGCACTACACTTTGTTTATCTATTCATGTGTTGATGGATACGCAGGTTGCTTCCTCCTTTGGCTCTTGTGAATAGTGCTGCAATGAACACTGGTGTACACATCTTTGTTTGAGTCTCTACTTTCAAGTCTTTTAGGTATACACCTAGAAGTGGAATTGCTGAATCATAAGGTAGTTCCATTTTCAGTTTTTTGAAGACCCACCATGCTGTTTTCCACAAAAGCTCTAACAATTTGCATTCCCACCAGCAATAGCTAAGAGTTCCAGTCCACCCCCCCACCTTAACCAACATTTGTCATTTTTCAAAAAATCTTAGCCACCCTAATAGGAATGAAGTGGTTTTGATTTGCATCTCTCAGATGGCTAATCACATGGAGCATCTTTTTATGTACTTGGTTGACTTTTGATTGTTCTCTTTGATGAACTGTCTATTCAAGTCCTTTGTTTTACAACTGAGTAATTTTCTCCTTTTGTTGTTATCAAGGTTTTGTATTTGTATTAGTTATGAGGTTTTTATTGGATATATAATAGCAGTTTCCAAAGATATTCTTTTAGTCTGTGGCTTATCTTTCCACTTTTTTAATGTAAATTATTCTTTTATTATGATTAAGTGAAAATACACAGCCAAGCCAATTTTGTATACCTGCTTCTCTACAACTCTGTTCTCCCCACCTTGCAACAGCACACTCCTTTTCACTCCTTACCATTAGTATCCTCCTAACGAACACCTGTCCCCTCCCCTACACCCTCCCCTCTCCCCTCTAGAAAGCAACCCATAGGACAGCCTTCTATAAATGTGTAAAACCATGAAGTACACACACCACATGCTCACCCTGTGTCCCTGAGTCCAGTCCATTCTTTGAAGTGTTGACCTCAGTAATGGTTTCAGGTCTGGGACAGCAGCAAGTCTCGGGGCCATGTTCCCAGGGAATCCTCCAGGTTGCCAGACCATCAGTCCTGGTATTCTAGTAGAGCTCCTTATCTGCACACCTCTTTTTCTCATGCTACATCAAGGACTCTACATTGTGTCCCCTATCAAGGCTGCCTTTGGTCATGGCCAGGCACCATCTAGTTCTTCTGGTCTCATGCTGATGTAGTCTCCACTCATGTGGGTCCTTCTGTCTCCTGGGCTCATATGTTCCCCATGTCTTTGATGTTCTTGTCATCTGTTCTAGGTGAACTGGGACCAATTGCCCCATCATCTGTTCTAGGTGGACTGCCTCATATGGCAGCTTTCTGGCTTTTAAGACCCCAGGCACCACCTACCAATATGGGGTGCAGAAAACTCTCTTAGCAAAAGTCTGGTTATGTCAATTGACCTCAATGTCCCCTGAAAACATGGCCCCCAGGCCCCTGTCACTGCTACTCTATCTTTCAAAATGTTGAGTTGAATTCAGAAAACCTTTTGTGGTGTAGTCCAGTTATTTTGACCTGCCTTCTGCTGTGTGCTATAACACCTTTCACCCAAATGAATTACTATAAACTGTCTAATCTATGAACAACCCTCTCCCTCCCTGCTCACCCTTGTAGCTGTCAAAGAGTCTTTTCTTCTGTGCATGAGTCCTTATAATAGTGGACTCATACAATGCTTGTCCTTTTGCAGCTGATGATTTCACTCAGCATAATGTCTTCTGATTGATGCCAGGTTATGAAATACTTCCTCAGATCATCATTGTTCTTTATCATTCCATAATGTTCCATTGTGTATGTATGCCATAGTTTGTTTATCCATTTATCTGCTTCTGGGCACATAGGTTGATTCCATCTTTTTGCTATTGTGGACAGTGCTGCAGTAAACAGTCACATGCACATGTCTGTTCATGTGACAGCCCTTATTTTTGTAGGATATATTCCAAGTAGTGGGATTGCTGGATCATATGACATTTCTATTTCTAACTTTTTGAGAAAGTGCCAAATTGCTTTCCAAAGAGGTTGTACCATTTTGCGTTCCTTCCAGCAATATAGGAGAGTTCCAATCTCTCCACAGCCTCTCCACCATTTGCTATTTTGTGTTTTTTGGATTATTGCCAGCCTCACTGGAGTGAGATGGTATCTCATTATAGTTTTGATTTGGATTTCTCTAATAGCTAATGATCATGAGTATTTCCTCATGTGTCTTTTGGCTGCCTGGATGTCTTCTTTGGTGAAATGTCTGTCCATGTCCATTGCCCATTGTTTAATTGGGTTATCTGTCTATTTCTTGTTGATATTTTGCAGTACCTTGTAGATTATGGAAATTAAACATTGATCCCACGTATAGTTGCCAAACATTTTTCCCCATTCAGTAGGTAGTCTTTTCACTCTCTCAATAAAGTCTTTGGATTAACATAAGTGTTCAATTTTTAGTAGTTACCATTCATCTATTTTCTCTTCTGTTGTTTGTGCATTGTTGATAAGATTTAGCAGTCTGTCTAAGTTGTATTTTGATGAACAAAAGTTTATAATTTTTATGAGGCTTTATCCTTTTGTTATTAGATACTTCACTGTTAAAAGGTAGATTGGACGGTGTTGCACCTGCTTTTTCTTCTAAGAATTTTATGGTTTTAGTTTGCACATTTAGGTTCTTGATCCATTTTGAGGTTTTGTTTTGTGTGGGGGCTTGGAATTTTTTTGAGACCAAATTAAAAAAAAAAAATTAACCCAATTCACAAAATATATAGAAAGAGGTAAAAGAATGGGCAAATTTCACTTTCCATTTTCCCCTGAGCTTTTCATATTTAACATTCCTTTTGACCACCCTCCCCCAACCCTCTAGCAAGCTTGACTCAGTGCACTTAAATGTATTTTGTAGGTGTTGCTATGGATGTCCCAAAGTCGACAGGTATTTTCTGATGTCACAGTCCTCCAGATTTTCCTTGGAGACATTCCAGTGCTGGATGAAGACATGCTTGCCAAAATACTTTATCTCCTTCATAGAACTAACAGATTGGCGAGGTTGAGTCCCCACTGCCAGGTAATACACCATCAACAGTGTGTCTATCCAATTCATAAACTCTCAGATTTGGATTTCAGGCTACACATGTCTGATATACATTGCATTAGTGTCTGAACAGAAACCTACTAAAATATTTTGATTTAAAACTTGGCCTCTAACAATGTCAAAAATTATTTTCAAAAAGAAAAATCTTAGTAGATAGTAGCACTTCTTCTATGTTTTCTTACTAAATGTTGGTCAAGAGATGCACTGATAATTCTAAATTTGTATTACCATGTGTTAGTACATAATAGAAAGCATGGTATTTAGATTTCCTAATAGAGCCATCTCATTAGTTTTCACCATTACCAATCATATTGAAAGAACAAAATCTTAGATTCATCAGAAAATTATTAAAATAACTCAGTTACATTTATGTCCATACTCACTGAAATTATTTCATGTGCTTGACTACAAAGCTATTTTTTAAAAAATGATTAGAGCTTTCACTAGATCAAAGTTAAATACCCTAAATGTTTAAGTTGTAGATTATGCTGTTCACCTTCTCAAAGGCATTGAGAAAGAGCTTTCCAAAACAAGGGATATTTTTAGTGCATTGTTAAAGGTAAAATACCATCTACCAACCAGGCTGGTTTGGGGAATTTGAGCATTTTTCTTATGCTTTCTTGCTAGCTCAGAATGCAAAATTCTCTCTTTTCACATAGAATTTTTTTTTTAATTGCTCGAGCACAATCAACTTGGTTTTCTTTTCATAAATACAGCCAGAACTTTACATTATCAACATACAAAAATTAGCATGCACTAACCTTCACTGAAAACATAATGAAATATTATTTTTAAAAAAAATCACGCTTTACTTAAGTGCCTAACTTCATGGGCTTCTGATGGAGAATTTTTCTGGGAGAAGGAAGAGAACCGGTCCTTTTGGTTTTATTTAATTTTTAGTATTGTACTTTAGATGAAGGTTTACAGAACAAACCAGCTTCTCATTAAAACAGTTAGTACACATATTGCTTTGTGATATTAGTTACCAACCACATGACATGTCAACACTATCCCTTTCTGGACTTTGAGATCTCTATTACCAGCTTTCCTGTCTCCTCATGCCTTCTGGTCATTGCGCCTGGCTAGATCACCCTTTTAGTCTCATTTTGTTTCATCTGCTTGTCTAATCTTTGGCTGAAGGGTAAATCTCAGGAGTTACTTCATTCCTGAGATAAAAGGGTACCTGCGGTGGCCATAGTCTCAGTGTTCTCCAGTTTGTCAGGCAACTAAGGCTGGTTTGTGTGTGTGTGTGTGTGTGCGTGTGTGTGTACGTGTATGAGTTAGAATTTTATTCTACATTGTCTTCCAGATCTGTCCAGGACCCTCTAGTATGACCTAGGTTTGTTGGACTCAGTCTGGTAGAAGCTGTGGTAGCTGTGGTCCATTAGCAGAACTGGCCCCTTTTATGTAGGTGTCTGAGTGAGTCAACTCAGGTCAGTTCACATGTACACGTTATTAATGGCGAATCAGCTATGCAGCATGGGACATTAATGTGCTTAATTTATGTATGGATCATACCAAAGGGTGTCTATCTGAGCCTAGCAGGGGCCGCAATTAACTCAATAATCTGAAGAAGAATAAATATTCTTGAATTATTTAGATTTTCCACTATGACAGAGTTGTGGCAGTTTGGGACATGGTTCCTCAAGAGAGAGGTTACTCTTTCGGATTTCTGATCTATTTCTGGCTGTGACTGAGATCCTTCTGTGGGACTGCCCCATCTGTGACACCTTTCGTGTTTGGGTAGACCAGTTCTTCTGTTACAGCTCATCATAATTTGGCTCTGAGTTACCCCTATCACCACCACCAGGGACAGATGAGCCCCTCTGGTAGTGGTCTTTTAGTTCCCAAAGGAGCCTCAGGATTTTCCAGCACAGGTTTTGTCCTCCATTCTCCTCCCTTCCTACCCGTGGCACACAGGCACCTGACGTCTCACTCCCTAGCCCTATCCCACTCCCCTCCAAACCCAAATCTCACAGTTTACATACCTTGGATGCTTAAACATTCCTCTGGTTCACTTTGATTGTTCAAAAAAGGTCTATCTGAGCTGATGTCTTATCATCAAGTTAGCTGAATAGTGCCTGATTGCTTATTTTAGAGAAAGCAGATCCCACCAAACCAAACCAAAGCAATCCAAATCCACTGCTGTCAAGTTGATTCTGAGTCATAGAGATGCTATAGAAGGAAGTATAACTGTCCCACAGAGTTTCCAAGAAGCAGCAGATTCCATGGTATTAGACAAATATGTCCTTGTTGGTGAAGATCAGTGCCCTCGGAGACTCCACAGCCAACCCTAGAGTAAGGCCAAGGAAACCCAAAGCCCTCACCCTTGTAAAGAGCCCTATGGGAGGAGGCTGGCAGTATTCCTGGACACGGAGCTAGCTTTCCAGTACATTTCCAACCCAGATCCAGACATGTGCTGTCTCCAGTCTGGCCCTCTGCTGGGGGCAGGAGCAGAGCCACTCCCCTTCTTACCATAGTCACTGCACCCTAGCACCCGTTCTTAGCTCCACAAGTGCAGACCAAGTCAGGTCAGGTGAAAACAGTCTCTGCAGTCAGTCTGTCCTTGACACCCGGCAGGTCATGAGGAGGGGCAGAGTAAGAAACATGCTGCCTTTGGAGAAGAACTCCAGTATTCTGCTCCCAAACTTTCTCCTTTCAAATCTCCTTACCCACCTAAAGCTACCCAGTTTGATTCTCTGCAATGTCTGACTTGTGTTGTCTTTTGAGAAGTGAGGAAAAGCTGAGGAAGATATGCTGAGTAACTGTCAGCCTGAATTTCCTTACTGATATTCTTGTCAGTGCAAATCTGCTTTCCCGACAATAATTTGCAAACTTACAGAACCAAATTGTTATTATCTTTTCATTCTGTGCTTTCTTTTATTTTATAATATAGGAATAGGTATTTAAATATACATCTTCTTTCCAAGTTATTTTATTTTAATGAAATAACTAAACAATATTTTAAAAAGAAGACACAAAACCAAAAAACTCCATTGCCATCCGGTTGATTTGACTCATAGCAACCCTATAGGACAGAGTAGAACTGCCTCAAAGGGTTTCCAGGAACAGTTTGTGGATTCATAACTGCTCATCTTTTGGTTAGTAGCCAAGCTCTTAACCATTACAGAACCAAAGTTCCAACATCCAAACCAAAACTAAACCAAACCCGGTGCCAGTGAGTCCATTTCACCTCATAGACACCCTGTAGGGCAGAGTAGCACTGCCCTATGGAGTTTCCAAGGAGTACCTGGTGGATTCGAACTGTTAACTATTTGATTAGTAGCCAAAGCTGTTAACCACTATGCTACTAGGGTTTTTCCAGTATCCCAAAGGGGATTTAATTACTGATACCTTAAGCCAAACTCAGTGCTGTCCACTCTAACTCAGCGACCCTGTAGGATAGAGTAGAATTGTTCCTCAGGTTTTCCAAGGCTGAAATTTTCAGGGAAGTGGACTGCTATATCTTTCTGCCACTAGAGACTGCTGTGTTCAAACCACCCACCTTTCGGTTAGCAGCAGAGAGTTTAGCATTATCTTAAGGCACATCTCAAATGTATTCCTAAATCCTCAAGGCTGGCAGTGTTAACGAGACTCCCCGGCCCTTAGATGAGGTCTGGACTCCAAGGACCAAAACTGCTAAGTATACTTTGAACCAGATTCTCAGTGAGACTTTAACCAGCTCCTATTTTACACCCCCTCCTTGGGCGCGGCTTTGACATGCAGCTGTTCATTCTCTAGGGTTGCTGTAGTTACCTCTGTGAACTCCGTTCCCTCCAACGGGCAGCTAAGGACACGGCAGTGACTTCAACATTCACCTTGTTGGGTTAGATGTTCAGTTCAAAACAGGAATCGATTACGTAATAGCAGAGTCCATGTAAATGCAGGGAAATTATCAGCACTGCAGAGGCTCTTACTCCCAGCCAAACGATTTGCGCGTGGTGTCTCTCGGAGTCTCATCACTGTCCGAGGAAGCAATGAACTGGTCAAAAGCTGAGCGCCTCAGAGTGATGTAACCAACGTAGTGCACAGAAAATGGCAGAGCCAAGAGTTGAAATAAGACTTTTAAACATTATATTACATAAATGATACTTAGTCCTCTCGCACTGACTCCTTTCCCTAAGAGTTTATAATGAGTTCTTTTTCGACACTCCAAAGCACAGGAAATGAATCGGTTCCTAAACTACCTATATCTCCGTGCAAGAATTATGGGTAGAGAATGGGAACTCCCTTCTCCACTGCCGATGGTCCAGAAGACGGCACTCCCCTAGGGGCGGGAGGCTAAAATCAGATTACGCTGCGCAAAACAGCCTCTCCCAGACCCCCAACCTTGTAGGTAATTACACACAAGGGAAATAACGGGAGCCACTTTTCCACATTAACTCCTGCTTCCAACAGCTCCTCTGGTTCTTGCCGTTTCTAATCATTTAATTTGTCCTTCTAGTTTTTTTCAGCCGCTTACATTGCTATAATCAGTTTCTTTTCTGTTTAAATTAGCAAGATTTGATAGCTGTAGCTAGCACTCAAGAAACATGGGCATTTGAAATACTTAAAAGAAAACATCTTGTCATTGTGGGTGACATCAAGTGATTTAACCTTCAGGATAAATCTGGCGTCAGTTTATAAATGGATACACTGAGGTGTCAATAAACTTTTAAATTCACATTCACTAACAAATGATAGGACAGGTGTAAGTCTATCTGAAGTCCAGGTAGCTTAAAAAAATGCTGGCAAAACACAGGTTGAAATGACATGTGCTATTCACCACCTTTATGCTATTTAATCTGAGGTTCAAGTTGATCTGGCTCCCCAGTTCAGGCTCCTCTCCACTTTAATGGGTTCACCGCCTGTTTTTAAAGGTCATGAGACTATTGACCTATGCCTATTTGGTCATTCACCATTTTATGGCTTCTTTTTTAATTGTAGTAAGATATATGTAGACAAGACAAATTATTCCATTTTAACCATTTTAAGTGTTCAGTCCAGTAACATTAATTACATTCACCATATGTTGTACAACCATTTCCACTACATATTTCCAAAAGTGTTTCATCACCACAGACAGAAACTCATTCTCCTTCAGTGGTAACTCTTATTCTATTCTGTCTCCTCTACTCCAGGCCCCAGTAACTACTAAAAAATTTTGTCTCTATGCATTTGCATAGATATTCTAGACATTTTATGTAAGTGATATGTGCAATATTTGTACCTCTATGTCTGACTTCTCTCAGCTCCATGTTTTTTCAGGTTCATTCATGCTGTACCGTATATCAGAACTCTGTTTATTTCTATTAACAAACCAAACCAAACCCACTGCCATCAAGCTGATGCCGACTCCTAGCAACCCTACAGGTGAGAGTAGAATTGCCCCATTGAGTTTCTGAGAAGTGCTGGTGGATTCAAACTGCTGACCCTTTGGTTAACAGCCATGGCACAGAACTACTATGTCTCCAGGGTATCCTTCTGACTCATGGCAACATAATATTCCATTGCATGAATGTACTACTCATGCACCAGATTTGTCTCATGTACTTTGGACATCAGGAGGGACCAGTCCCTGGAGTAGGGCATCATGCTTGGTAAACCAGAGGGTCAGCAAAAACAGATGGTCATCAACAAAATGGACTGACACAGTGACTGTAAATAGAAGCTTGGGTTGTTTCCATTGTTTGGCTGTTGTGAATAGTGCTGCAGTGAACACAGGTGTGTATATTGTTGCCAGTGTCCACTTTCACATTTTGTAAGTAGAATTGCTGGGTCATGTGTTTAACACTATGTTTAACTTTTTGAAGAACCACCAGACTATTTTCTACTGCTGCACCATTTTATAACCAACCAGCAAGGGGCTAAGGTCCTGCTTTCTCCATCTCCTAAGCAACACTTATTTTTCATTTTTCTGATAATAGTGATGGCTTCTTTATATAAATGTTAGTAGCTTTAGTAAGTAGAGATAGGTGGAAGCTATACAGTATCTTTCAGGAAAAATTGTAAGATACGAATGAAATCCTGCCAGATGGATAAACAAATTTAGCAAGTAGGCATGCACACAAAAATAATACTTTCTCATCTGGGATGCTGGGTGAAGTCCTCACTTTCTATCCTCAGTCAGTCTGCGCACCGCCGGAGAGACTTGCTCACAGAGGGTACAGCTGTATTCTGATGTCAGGACAACCTAGGTTGAATAGATATTTTTGTAGGTCCACACTCCATCACCTAAAATCCTCAGATCTGAAAACACTGAAACTCGAATTACTTTTACAATTTATAATTTATTTGGCAGAAAAATCTGGCATTGAAGTGTTTATAATTTCGTGTTTCTACAAAGTATGAATGGTCATGTTTTGTGCAAAAATTATGTCTGTTTGCAATGTACTGGCCCAGACATCTCTAGGTTTATTAATTAGTACATGGTATATGCGTTATATTCTCCTTCCACTTGGCCCCAAAGGTTTTGAAGAAGGGATTATGACCCTGTAACTTGTTCATGCAAGAATAAAAGACCCGTGTTATCTTTCTAGTCAACCACATATCTACAGCACCACAACTTTCACCAGCAAAAAATTTATTTACCATAATTTATTCTCATTAATCAACACGAGATTTGTCTCATGTACTTTGGACATCAGGAGGGACCAGTCCCTGGAGTAGGGCATCATGCTTGGTAAACCAGAGGGTCAGCGAAAACAGATGGTCGTCAACAAAATGGACTGACACAGTGACTGCATTGTGAGGATGGTACAGGGCCAGGCAGTGTTTTGTGGCATTGCACACAAAGGGTCTCTGAGCAGGAACTGACTCGAAGGCACTAAACAACAGTAACAGCGAATGCACTGCACTATTGGTATAGATATCAGTAACATACTGCCTCCTACTCATTTCTAAAGAGCCCTGGTGGCACCATGGTTTAGAGCCCGGTTGCTAACCAAAAGGTCGGCAGTTCAAATCCAAGAGCTGCTTCTTGGAAACCATGTGAGGCAATTCTACTCTGCCCTACAGGGTCATTATGAGTCAAAATCAATGGGGAGGCAATGGGGTTTTAGTTACATCTAAAGTGAGATTTTGTATTAATGCTAAAGACTTCTACTCTGTAGATAAAATAAACTTTACGTTGAAACAATCATCATGTTGTTAGATGCAGCTGACATAAAACCACTATAATACTGTAGGCACTGAAATTTTAAGACATATCAACTATTTTGTATGGAATTATTTTAAAATTTATTATAAACAAATTTTGTTTTGAAACGGGCAAGTTTAAATGATGTTTAGAAAATGTGAAATAGCATTTAAAGTTTGTCTGAAAGCCTACAGGAGTGTGATCTCAACCAGCCAAAGAGCATTGCTAACACTTCCCACTCCCCATTTCTTTTTCATTATCTCATAACTATTACAGTGGAACCATTGTTTGTAAACAGAAATGTAAGTATTGGAATTGAGTGTCAGTGATTAGTTATAAGGTGGTTAGCCACATGATCCAGAATATATCTGTAACGACTTTTGTCCAGTCAATAGAAACCCCAAAACTGTGAAATGGTGTAGAAAATACATACACTCCCAAGAGTATGTTTCAGATTTTCTAGTCTAATGTTCCCTACTTTGAAAATCACCAGATAATTCCTCTGCCATTACATGTGAAACCCAAAGGTAGAATGGAGGACTAATCCCAGCACATCATTCTATATCAAAGCAACTCACACAAGCAAATGTATTCAGCACACCTATAGCTCTTCTGCCCCAGTGGCTACCTGGGATGTAACACAAATGTACCTGGCATCAACCAGAGCCTCACCAAGGGCAATAGTTTCTTATAAATGCTAACAGACCGCCAATCTAAATTGCTAAAGACAACTTGAAGTGAATTCAGTTGAACCAATAAAATTTCAATGTCTTTGATTGTTATTGAGTTAATTTGAAATTTTCAATCTCTAGCTTTTCTATTGCTGGCAGGGAAAAAAACTGTTAGGAAATCTCATTTATTTCATTATCTGGAACTATGAAGAAAGTATCTTGCTCATCTTACTCATATATTCTCATTTAGTAATAGAAAGACAACTGGCAGTTTCTGTTGGAGAATTCAAAGCCTGATACCATAAAAAGAATCAGGGGAATGGCTTCCTTGGTAGTAAGTTGCACTTCAGAGAAAATCCTCCCACCCCCCCCGAGACAAAAAAAGGAGTTTTTTATCCTTACCAAGGATGCGGAAAAAATGGTTGAAGATGGTATGCTGTGTTTCTAGAAAAGTTTAAGCTTTTTCTAGGTTATCTGCAAAGTTGGGTTGGTAGATGACATGAGGAAGTCTAATAGAATCTTTAGGTTCGGCATGTGGCTCAGAACCTTGAGACAATTCCAATATTATCCCAAGCTCACCCAAAGCCAGGTTTATCAAGAGTGGAACTGTGCTTCACAGGGTTTTCAATGGCTCGCCTTTCAGAAGTAGATCAGGCCTCTCTCCCAAGATGCCTCTGTATAGACTCAAACTTTTTACCTTTCCTTAGCAGCACACCACATTAACCATTTGTATCACCCAGATACTCCAAGAAATCTATAAAAACATTTGAACATACTCTAGGGATGAGTTAGAGTACAGGGCCCTTGTTTGATGGCTTTATTTTCTATATTAGATTTCTCTTTCTTACCCTGCTTCCATCAAGTTGGTTCTAACTCAACTTCTACAGGACAGAGTAGAACCACCTCATACAATTTCCAAGGCTGTAATCTTTATGGAAAGCAACTGCTGCATCCTTCTTCCAAGAGGGGGTTAGTGGATTTGCACAGCTGACCTAGCTTGCAGCCAAGTACTTAACTGCTGTGCCAGCAGGACTCCTGTAATGAGGGAGCAGCCATCACTTAAATGATAGTGTCAAGTTTACTTGGTTTTCTTTTTCTTTTCAAAGTACAGTCTATCAGTAGTGTAGTAGGGATAAAATAAATAAGTGAATAAATACAAAATTTAGCCAAAACAGCATGCTCAACATGTACTATTCTAATGAGCAAACTTGGCTGTATATCAGTTTTAGATTGTGTCTTTCAATATTAATACAATAGTGATAAATAGGATAATGTGTGTGGATATGTACAAATCTGTCAGTGATCAAGGCAGAGAAATGTTGTAATCATATAGAAATCCATACAAATGATGAATTCTGTCCTGTTATCCAATCATTTTTAAGTTTTGCTCTGGGACAATCTATCTAGAATCAGATGCAGATCATTGTCTGTTGTAATTGCCCTTTCCACATGAAGACTGAAAGGAAATAAAGTAAAAATCTCCTGTTTCCTCAGCTACTTCTTGGGAGACCCGAGAGGATCTGATACCTTCTTGGCATCGAAGTCAAATCCGTTACCATCGAGGTGACTGTGATTCATATCAACCTGCTAGAACATGAAAGAACTGCCACCACAGAGTTTCCAAGGAACAGCTAATGGATTAAAACTGCCGACCTTTTGGTTAGCAAGCCAAGCCAAGCCAAGGGCCGTCGAGTCGGATCGGATTCGTGGCAACCCTAGGGGCCAGGGTAGAACCGACCCCAAACATAACATTAACCACTACACCACCAGAGTTTCCTTTTAAAGGTTTAGACAACTCAAATTAGTAAATATTTCTCTATTTGTATCAGTTTAACTGAAAGCTGCCTTCATTTATTGATAATTTGGAATGTGACTGCATTGCTATTAGGACGAGAACAAATTTCTCCCAGTCCTCATGTATTCTTTTTTTTTCCAGGGAGAGAATTTATGCTTATGTATACTATGCGCAGAGTTAAAATGAGTGAAATACTGACTAAATGTTTATCGCCACCTATTGGTAGTCAGTATATACTGATTCTTGACAGACATCACCATCAAAGACAAAGGAATTTTGATGATCCTTTTATTTTCAGTGTATGTGTTTGTATACATAATTTATGATGACTATATTTAAATATAGTTTATAAAAATAATAAAATGGACTTGTATTATTTAGTATCACAAGGTCCCTTAAAGTAACATATGAAATGACAGTATACTTTTCAACAGGAAAAGGAAAAATGTAGAAAGATTTTAGAATACAAAGAAGAGACAACACCTTGACATTTACGTTCTGCTGCTTACCTGTACCACCAGTCCATGAGACATAAACAATGCTGGAACTACTGGATATCCACGTGCACTAGAACAAAACCTTCTCGTTCCACAAATGAAAAGTGAGCCTAAAATGGATCAAAGACCTAAACATCAGATCTGGAAGCATAAAACTTTTACAAGAAAAGACTGGCATGTACCTTCATGGCCTTGGATGAGACGATAGTTTCTTAGACATGACACCAAAAGCACAAAGAACCACAAGGAGAAACCAGAAAAGCTGGACTTCATCACAATTAAACAACTTTTTGCTTCACTGGACACCATCAAGAAAATGAAAAGACAATGTGAAAGAAAGTATTTGTAAATTGTATGTCTTATAAAAGGAGCCCTGGTGCCACAATGGTGAAGCACTGGGCTGCTACCTGAAAGGTGAGCAGTTCAAAGCCAATAGCAGTTCTGGGGGAGAGAGAACCTGGCAATCTGCTCTCATGAGGATTTCAGTGTAGGAAACCCTATGGGGTAGTCCTACCCTGTCTGATAGGGTCCCTGTGAGTCAGAATTGATTCAACTGCACACAACAGTAACGTACTGTGATAAGGGACTTACATAGCCCTACCCAGATACAACATATCCAGAATAGAAAAAGAACTTTTATAACTCAATTATGAAAACACAAATAACACAATTTAAAAACAGGCAAAGGATGTGAATACGATTTTCTTCTCCAAAGGTATATAAATGCCCAATAAGCGCTTGAAAAAGTGGTTAATATTGTTCTTCATTAGGTAAATGCAAGTCCAAACCCAATGAAATACTAATTCACATCCACTAAAATGGCAATAATATAGAAAAAGAAAACACAAAAAATAGTAAGTGTTGAAAACGTAGAGGAACTGGAACCTATTTCCATATTATGGGTTTGAATGCAAACTGGTGCAGTCACTTTGGAAAGTCAAATTATTAAGCATTGTCACTATGTTGTTGACAGCCCACAGAGTGGATACCGACTCAGAGAGGTGCCGTGTGACAGAGTAGAACTGCCACATAGGGTTTTCTTGGCTTTAACCTGGAAGTAGACTGCCAGGTCTTGCTCCCAGAGACAGTACACAGGTTTGAACCACTAACCTTTCAGTTAGTAGTCAAGTACTAAACTACTGTGCCACCAAGTCTTCTTTTAGACCCAGCAATTCCACCCCAAGATATGTACCTGAGAGAACTGGCAATGTGTCTAATCCAAAACTTGCACACCAAGGTTTATAGCAGCATAATTTATAATGGCTATCAACTGATGAACAAATGAATAAATTCAGAATGTGCATACAGGAAACACTGGTGGCATGATGCTTAAGTCCTATTTCTGCTACTCAAAAGGTCAGCAGTTCAAATCTGCCAGGTACTCCTCAGAAACTCTATAAGGCAGTTCTGCTCTGTCCTATAGTGTTGCTATGAGTTGGAATTGACTTGATGGCAGTAGGTTTGATTGTGGTATGTCCATATAATGAAATATTATTATTCTGTGATGAAAAGACATGAAGTATTAACATATGCTATGACATGGCTGAAATTTGAAAACGTTATGCTAAGAGAAGCCAGTCACAAAATACTACATATGATTACATTTATATAGGATGTCTAAAACAGGTAAATCTATAGAGTCAGAAACTAAATTAATGATTTCCCAGCGTTACTGGGATCCGCAATCAACATCCATGGTACCATTAATCAAGAAATCAAATAACCAATGGGCATGGGAAAATCTGCTGCAAAAGATCTCTTCAAAATATTGAAAAACAAAGATGCCACCTTGAGGAGTAAGACATGCCTCACCCAAGCCAAGTTATTTTCAGTTTCACATGCATGTGGAAACTGGACAACGAACAAGGAAAACCTAAGAAGAACTGATGTCTTTCAGTTATTGTACTGGTGAAGAATACTGACTATATGATGGACTGCTAGAAAAATTAGCAAATGTGTCTTAGAATAAGTACAACCAGAATGTTCCTTAGAAGCGAGGATAGAGAGACTTCATCTCACATACTTTGGACATGTTATCATGCGGGACCAGCCTGTGGAGAAAGTCATCATGATTGATAAAGTAGAGAGTCAGTAAAAAAGAGATTGACTACTAGTAATTTCTTTTTGGAGTGCAAAAACATTTTAAAGTTGATTTAGTTGCATGTATCTGTCACTATGCTAAAACCCACAAAATTGTACACTTTAGGTGAATTGCATAGCATGTAAATTACGTCTCAAAAAAAGTTATTATTAATGATCGCTTTGGTAGCACATGTACTAAAATTGGAAAAATACAGAGAGGATTTGCATGACCCCTGTGGAAGAATGATATGCAAATTCAAGAAGCATTCCATATTTTTGGCGAATTATCCAATTAAACAATGGGCAAAGGATGCGGACAGACAGTTTTCCAAAAAAGACATCCAGACAACCAAAGGACACATGAGGAAATGCTCATAATCATTACCCATTAGAGAAATCCAAATCAAAACTACAGTGAGATACTAACTCACCCCAACAAGGTTGGCAATAATCCAAAAAACACATAATGACAAATGCTGGAGAGGCTGTGGAGAGACTGGAATTCTTCTATACTTCTGATGGAAATGTAAACTGGTACAACCTCTTTGAAAAACAATTTGGCTATTTCTTAAGAAGCTGGAAATAGAAATGCCATACGATCCAGCAATCTCACTGCTTGGAATATATCCTACAGAAATAAGGACTGTCACATGAATAGATAACACACATACAAATATTTATTACAGCAGTCTCCACAACAGCAAAAAGAAGGAATCAACCTAGGTGCCCATCAACAGATGAATGGATAAACAAACTATGGTATATATACACAATGGAACACTTCATGATGAAGAACAATAATGATTTTATGAAATGTATCATCACCTGGAATCAACTGGAAGACAATACATTGAGTGAAATCAGTCATCTGCAAAAGGACAAATATTGTATGAAACTATTATAGCCAAGCCAAGTCAAGTGCCGTCGAGTCGGATTATAAGGACTTAAGAAAAGACTTATACACAGAAGAAAATACTGTATGTTGGCTACAAGGGTGGGAGGAGAGAGAGAGGGTTATTCATAGATTAGATAGTTGATAGGAATTTTGTTATGTGAAGGGAGCAGCAGCATATTGTAGAAGCCAGGTCAGCATAACTGGACTACACCATAAGCTAAAACGTTTTCTAAATTCAACCCAACATTTCAAAGGACAGAGCAACAGGGATGGGAGTCTGGGGACCATGTTCTCAGGGGACGTCAAGGGCTATTGGCGTAACTAGTCTTGCTAAGAGAATGTTCTGCTCTCCATGTTGGTGAGTGACGTCTGCGGTCTTAAAAGCCAGAAAGTTGCCACCTGAGGAACATCAATTTGTCTCCACCCACCTGGAAAAGATGAAAACCAAGAACGTCAACGACATGAGCAAAAGACAAGGGCCTGGGAGACATATGACTGGGAGACTACATCAGCAGTAAAGAAGAATTGGATGGTGCCCAGTCACCACCAAAGACAGCCTTGACAGGGGACACAATGTAAGAATCCCTGACGTGGCATGAGAAAAAGGGGTGTGTAGATCAAGAACTTTATTAAAAAAAAGCAAACTTGATGACCCAACAACCTGGCCCCTAGACTTGCTGCTAGTCCAGAGCTGAAACCAGTACTGAATCCAACCCTTCAGCCAAAGAATGGACTGGACTTGGAGACAGAGAGTGATGCAGGTGGTGTGTGTACTTTATAGTTTAATATGTATATACATGAAGCTGGCCTGCTGGTTTCTTTTTAGAAGTGAAAAGAGAGTGTGGAGAGGAAGGGACAGTGCTGGTGGAGTGGATACTGGAAGTAAAGAGTGGAAAGCAAGAGTGTGCCGCCACAGGGTGAGAGCAAATAGAGTTACGGAGAGGCAGGCATTCAGGGGTTTCATATGGAAAATTGACTTGGTTTGTAAACTTTCTCTTTCTCTTGGTTTGTAAACTTTCACAACAATACATATATATTTAAGTTATAAAATATTATCAGGAAAACTTGAAAACAGCCATTATTAAAAAAAGAGTAAATTGATCAATACTAGATCCCTCATCAGTAACTTGTGACATTTAAAAATAGCTTTAGAATGGGCAATACTAGAATAGGAGAAAGGCTAAAAACCCTTAACAGTATTAAAGGAAATAAAATTACTAGAGTTTAGAGTGCAAGAATGTGTTATAGTTTGAGTATTCCTTGTCTTACAATGAATACCTTCCCCTAAAATTGAAAATAGAGACAGTACTTACTGTTAGTTACCTCCCGTACTCATTCTTTTCTGCAAGCAACAGGAACAGGTAGGCTGAATCTAGAAATTGTCCCCAGATACTACCATCGCCCCATTTCCGTGCATTGCCTTTTATGCTTGTGAATTTCCTAAATGCATAAACTGTTTTTTTTTTTTTTTCAGACTGTTATGGGTATGCCTAGGTAAACTTTTTTAAAAAATCTTAATCTTTACAGCCGTCTGCAATAGAAATTTAAGAGAACCCCTAGCTAAATTCCCCAAGCCTGGTCTATGAAACTTCTGGGTGAGAATTCCTCAGACTCATGTTAAAAATGCAGATTCATGGAAATTACCTGAAACCTAGGGCATAGCTAGGTGATTCTTACGCATACCAGAGTTTGATAAGTTTAAGAATATTCTACATTCCTAACTCATCAGAGAGGTGAGATTTTTCCTTTGGAGGATTTTGGAATTTCGTAAACATAAAAACTGACAGGCGTCTAAATCATCTGACACAACCTGGTCTTTTGATGGAGGACGAAACTAGATGATTTAATGCAAAGCTGTGTAACTAGAGAAAGCCTGGTGTCATGGTAGTGAAGTGTCACAGCTGCTAAAAGGTCAGCAATGCAAATCTGTCACGCTCTCCTTGGAAACTCTACGAAGCAGGTCTCCTCTGTCCTACAGGGTCTCTATGAGCAGCATCAACTCAGCAGCAGTGGGTTCGGTTGTTTTTTGTTTTGTTTAACTAGAAAGAGGCACTAGCAGAACAAGACGGAGCTCAAGAAGCCTGCTCAAGTAACTGCTGTATCCACCCATCACGAGATGAAATACGGTAATTTGGGAAGGAGAAGGGTGAGCTTCCAAGAGAAAGGTGTCACTACAGAGGCGATATTTTTTATTTTCTCTGCCACAGCTCTTCTACCTTCAACCACATGAATTTAAAATTTAATATCGTCTCTAGAATGTATTTCCTGCTGTCTTTCCGGTATTACAGATACATGTAATTAAGAAAGTTCACATTTGTAGAGTTGACAGTTTCCTCTTTTCTTGTCAGGTATTTATGATTCCCTATTAATATTAAGAATTTTCTTAACATTGAAATTCTCCCACAAAATAGTTTCGGAAGACTGTTTCTTTACACACGCACTCTTTCCTCTTTCTCCTCCCTTTTCTACTCTGTCTTCCCCTCCCCCCTTCTTTTGGTGTCGGAAATGGGCCAACAAGATTATTTATGACTCTTAGTCCACAGCACACCTTAATAATAAACAGAAGCAGTTTTCTTTTGTTTTCAGATTCCAACAGTGCGGTACTTAAAAATTGGCTCCCATCAGAAAATTCTTTCTCCGAGCCTAATGTGCAATGTAGTGTATATACATGATTAACTAGTACAATACGTACAGCAAAGAAGCCAGGTGAGAGATTTGTTGATTCTGGCTGAAACAAATTGAAAAGTAACCTTGAACACTTTGTGAAGTCTGCAATGAGTTCCACAAATCAACTCTGGAGCCAGTTTAGCACGTCCATTTAGCTGAGGCAAAGAACCTGTGTTTGATCTAGCTTAATACAGTGGTTCCAGTGAAAATGACCATATTCTAAAATTCAGAGTTCATTTTTTCATTAAGAAAAATGGCTCTTATTCAATAGAATTAATGATAATATAGTTAGTAAAATCTGATATTTTATTAAGTGTCTTGGGGGACACCTTCTACTAACTAATAATTTTGAATAGATTCATGGAGTGAATGAATGCTTTCCAGTTCAGAGCTGGTTCTTAGTAAAACTCAGTGATTTGACTCAACTAGTAAATTCCCCTGCCTAAACTAGATCGTAGAAGTCTTTAACATAGTCAAAGTTACAGAATGCTAAGCTAAGTGCTATCGAGTTACAGAATAGATATCTATTTTACTGAAATTTACCTAACTTGAGTTAGACTACTGAGAGACCTGAGAGATTTTTTTCTCCTGAAATTAAGTACAAGTTTTATTAAAAATATATCTGAATAGTCACAATAGTATAGAACGCAACAATTATTGAATCTTTCCCTACTAATTAATTTTCTAAAATCAGAAATGAAGAGACTGTGTACATAAGCACATTTAAGTAGTTATGACACCAGAAACACAATTTCAAACTCAAATTTGTTTAAATTTGGGGGGGAACTGTAAGGAAAACCCTGGTGGTGGAGTAGTTAAGTGCTACAGCTTCTAATCAAAAGGTCAGCAGTTCAAATCCACCAGGAGCTCCTTGGAAACTCTATGGAGCAGTTCTACTCTGTCCCGTAGGGTCGCTGTGAGTCAGAATCGACTAGACGGCAACGAGTAATGGGTAGAAGGTAAATCTGACTTTTGGATTTTAAATTTTATTCATAATGTGTTTCTGATGATATTAGAAGTGATCTGCTTCTTGTAAGTGGAAAATTCAATTTTGGAAGGAAGAATAAAACCCACTGCTGAGTCAATTCTGACTCATAGAAACACTGTAGGTCAGAGTAGAACTGCCCCACAAAGCTCCCAAGGAGCATATGGTGGATGGGAACTGCTAACCTTTCAGTTAGCGGCTGTAGCAATTAACCACGACACCACCAGTTTCCAAGGAAAGAACAGAAATGCATGAAAATACGTCATTCATTTGGCTATCAAGAAATCTGATTCTTTTAAGAGGCTGTCGTATTGTGTGCCGTCTAGTCAGTTCCACTGAGCTACAACCCCTTTATTTCTGGCCAAAAAGAACAACTAAGTTTCCCCAATTGTGAGGAAATAATAGAAGCAAAAAATAAAGTTATTAATTAGTCAGCTATGATAAACTATAGGGTGTCCTGGTGGTGCAGTGGTTAAGCATTTGGCTGCTAATGAAAATGCTGGCAGTATGAATCCACCAGCTGCTCCTCGGAAACACTATGGGGATAGGTCCACTGCTTCTTTTGGTAGAAAAACCCTTGGATTTCAGAATTAAATAGCAAACTCTAGTTTTATTAGCCAGCATTAGTGCTCTTATTTATTTATTTTCCTAACAAATGCTTCCGAATAGAAAACCACCACAGTCAATTGTAGAAAAACATTTCCTCTGGTGCAGGCAAGACAAAAAAGGTGTTTCCACTCAGAGCAAACCAAACCCATTGCTGTCCAGTTAATTCTCACTCACAGTGATTGTACAGGACAGAGGAGAACTGCTACATAGCACTTCCAAGGAATTCCTGGTACATCTAAACTGCCAACCTTCCAGTTAGTAGCTGTAGCACTTAACCACCAGGCCACAAGCTTCCAGATGTTTAAACAGCAGCGGTAAAATCATTTGCAAACTTTGAGTATGTAGAGTGATGCAGACATCATATCCATCTGTGATGCTTCAATTCATAAAGGGGTGGTTGTTCTCACACCTAAATAGCACTCTCCTGATTTCCATGTTTTGGCATATTGCCAAACTCTTGCTTAAACCTGAAAACTCTCTGTTTAGTATAGAATTCAATTTCTGGAGAAATAATTTCATTCTCTTTCTTTTTGAGTCTTCAGACACCAAAAGAGAGCTATTTGCCCAGAACATCATCTTATACCTTTTAAATCCATTTGTGAAATGATTTCGCTTCATATGTAAGAAGATGAAATATTGACTACCGATGAACAATTTCTGCTACACAAAGATTTTTCAGGCTCATTCAGCTCCAACTTTTTTTTTTTTAAATATCTCTGAACATTAGGCTAAATTTCTTGTGGAATATTCCACGAAGTTCCAACATGAACACAGGAAAGAATGCTTGACAAAAATACTTTAATCAATGTACACTGGAGAAATGAAGGAAGGTGGTATCTTAACTAGATTTTCTTTCCATCCCTACGATTGCCCAACTGCCATTTTTAACTTTGTTAATAAGGTAAACTTATCTTTTCTAAGTTCAGTATTCCTGCATAAACCTTAATTGCCATTTTATGTTAATAAGACTGAGAAAAAGTGGGAAACTCATTTTACTGATTCCAGGTGAGGAGGTGGGGAGGGGGATGGAGACATCTGCTTTCAGAGTCTGGAATCCATTGTACGATGTTTTAGAAAAAGCTCTTTCAGAAATGTCTGTGAATTAGGTTTGGGCATAAGATGTAAAATAGTAGGTAAAGCATACAATCAAATTTGTGAGATATGAAAAATGTCTTGGCTACTTATAAATCAACCTGTTTGTGTGCTAGAACATCCTGCAGGAGAAGATAATCCACTTACTTCTAATGCAGAGATGTGTCTTTGTGGAGGAGGGGAAGAGAGAAGGGATGATACCATGTTTGGTGTCATCTAAAGTGTTTGGGCCTTCTGATCAGTTTTCAATTTCAGACCAGACTTCGAAATTGTCTCCAATGTCTTTTTTTTCTTACAGCTTTTTTTGAGATACTACTTTCATAACATATGATTCACTCATTTAAAGTGTGTAATTCGGTGGTTTTTAGCATATTCACAAAATGGTGGAAGCATCACTACAATCAATTTTAGGCTATTTTTGACACCCCAAATAAAAACTGTATGACTCCTGAAGAACTAGATGGTGCCCGGCCACCACCTGTGACTGCCCAGATGGGGCACATGCTATAGAGCCCCTGACATAGTGGAAGAAGGATTAGAGGGCAGAACCAAAATTCTACCAAGTGACCACACTTGATGGTCTATCACTTTGGAGGATTCCCTAAGAGCGTGGCCCCTAGACTCTGTAACCCCAAACCACATGCCGCACCAAAGCCAGACCTCCAGAACAAGATTGAACTGGACTATACACAACGTAGAGGATGGCGATGAACAACATTTTGGACTCAAATACGTGCACGGGACTTGCCAAGAAGGTCATCGCTGAAGGCCAGAAGATAGGATCAGGAAGGACAGCTCTCGGTCAGGGGGGGCACGGGAAATCCTAGATGACAAGAGGGAGTATGCCGTGGCAGTCAGGGAGGAGAAAGCAGAGTAGAACAGCGGTGAGGTAGAAGAGCAGTGCAAGTTCTGGGTGCTACACTGGAAACCGATACAGAGTGTAAACTTGTATTCAAACTACAATTAAATTTATTTTTTAAAAAATTATGTGCCTTTTAGCCATTAGTTTCCAATGTGTCCAGATCCTCAGCCCTACCTCACAGCCCTCAACTAGATTTCAGCTCAGAGTGACACTATAGGGCAGAGTACAATTATCCCACAGAGCTTCCAATTAACGCCTGGTGGATTCGAACTGCTGACCTTTTGGTTAGGAACTGCAGTTCTTAACCATTATACCACCAGGTTTTCCCTGCTCAACCTTAGGCAACGGCTAATCTACTGTCTTTCTTTATAGGTTTGCCTTTGCTGGGCAGTTCATAGAAATGGAATCATATGATATGTAGTCTTTCATCAGCAACTTCTTTCATTAGTACAATGTTTTAAAGGTTTAATGTCTAATTTTAAAAAATTTTTTGTTTGGGAATATTTTGAATTTACAGAAAAATTCTAAAGTAAATTTACACAAAAGGAAATCCATCTATCCTTTAACCAGATTCATCCATTGTTAATCAAATGTTTCAAGGTTTTTAGTATCCTTCCCACTGTAGCACTAAAACATTTCAAAAGGTCATATTTAAATGATAATTGGTCTATGATTACTTACAAATAGTTTGGATTGACACTTTGAACCTCTTAAAATGACCAGAGAAACCCTGGTTATGTAGTGGTCAAGTGCTACAGGTGCTAACCAGAAGGCTGGCAGTTCTAATCTACCAGGTGCTCCTGGGAGACTATGAGGCAGTTCTACTGTTTCTATAGGGTCCCTATGAGTCAGAATTAACTCAATGGAGGTGTTTTTTTTTTTTTAATTTAGAAAATATCCAGAAACTCCGAGGCTATAAAAACATAGTGTTAGATGTGTCCTGAACATGCCCTTATAGGCTGATTGATTTTTCACACATATTCACCAATATTTTGCTGTCCAGGAAAGTTTAAGTCTCTAGAAAACGAAAGAAACATGTGAAACAGGGTTTAAGAAAGTCAAAGGGATACAAAAGTCCTTTTCAGTTATTCTGATTAAATTGTAAATATAATTAATTAGTGTTTTTATTAAGTACGTCCATTGTATTAGAAAGTGCCATGAAGAATAAGACAAGATTTTTGCCTTCAATGATGTCAATTTCAGCAAAAATAACCAACTGTAATATGCTGTGACAGAACTAGTTTAGCAAAATTACGACAAAGAGACAACGGGAGACATGAGCAATTAATTCTGTCTGGGAGAAAGAAGCAAGTGGAAACACCAAAGGGAGTGTACCTCAAGAGGGCTTTGAGTCATCATTTTTTTTTCCTTTGAGGAGAGAACTTAAATACTGTCCAGACTAGGTAGGTTTTATAGAAAAAGTATAAGACAAGATAGAAAAATCCCTTCCTCTGAAGTTTGATTATCTTACAAATAATCAGGGGCTAATCTAAGGTTGCTCTAGAAATAGCAGTACTCAGGGGGCCCTAAATGTGAACTTAGCAAACTTTATCGTTTTCCTCTATTTCATAACAATTAAACCATCATGAACAGTTTACTACTTGTAATACGGTAAAGCTATGTTTCTGACTTTGGCTAGGAAACAAAACCATGTGGATGCCTGCAATGTACTCCCAGGTCGCTCTGCAGAGCCATTAAATAGAATTCCTGGTGGGAGGAGTCTGGGAATGTATTTGGAGGATGCTCCTCCATGTTAGTGTACACACAACACTGAAGCTTGGTCTACGGAGCTAGAAGCTATCACCACAAAATTAGTTAAGGATCAGTTGATCCAAGGCTTCCAGCCAGGCTGGAGTGCTGAAAGCAATATAAATGAACTGGATTCCTTCAAGAAGTGGCTAATAGGAAGACAGTGTAATTGTCCATTTTACATGTGTGAAACCATGTTACTAGCATTGAACAATAGAGAAAGCATAAATCGAGCAATCCAAGTGTCTGATACTTCCTGGATTTGTGACTCTGGGTAAGTCACTTCACCTCTCTGAACTTCAATTTCCTCTCATTAAAACAAACAAAAAAATAGAGCTGTAACCCTAATGTGTAGGGTTAGTTTGAAGGTTAGATTGAAATGTGTATATAAAAATACTCTATAAATATTACTGTATCATGAAAATCTTTTCCATAGCAAGATCCTTCAAAAAGCAATGAAGTACCAAACATCACAGTAACTTTTTTAAAGCAATGTACACCTTTAAATTTATTACTCAAGTCCATAATTTCTGAAAATACATCCACAAAAGTCATTTTTCTCTCCTTGTGTGTTACTCCATGTTGCAGCAATTTTGATTTTGTCATGATTTTAGATGCACTCCTTACTATAAAATCTTGTTCTAAAAGAGTTGAAGACATTTACTGATGGTTGACTTAGAGAAAAAGCTTTGGTGGCACAGTGATTAAGAGTTACAGCTGCTAGCCAAAAGGATGGCAGTTTGAATTCATCAGCTGCTCTGTGGAAACTCTGTGGGGAAGTTCTACTCTGTTTTATAGGGTTGCTGTAAGTTGGAATCAACTAAATGGCACCAGGTTTTGTGTTTTTTGGTTTGACTTAGAGAAAATCTAAGAATACGTAAAAGAGTAAAATAAGGTAATCTGAAGTTCATGTGAATAAGATCATTTGAATGCAAGAATACCATCTTTAACAAAATTTAAAACAGAAAATAAGACTAAACATTTTTGGGAGTAAAGCTCATTGCAATTTACAACAAAAGAAAGCCAAATAAGCAGTCTGAGTGCCTGACTGGAAAAAAAAACTTCATCTAAATTAACATTTTTAAACTCTTCAGCTAAACAGAGTAGTCTCAAGTATGATGATAATACATAAGCAATATAACGGAATCAGTATATTATGTATTGTAATTTTCCACAGGAGTCTTGCCACTATAGCTTGTGGCTAGGTGTCTGGGAACAAGAGGATGGGAATTGAAGAGAGTTGTGACAGGTAAGGGTCTAAGGGGGTCTTAAGAAGCTAGAAAGTTAGACTGAATTAGGGACCAGGGTGGACGGCAGGAGTCGAAATTTCTAGGTGAGAAGACTTTGACTGAATAGCACCTATGGCATCTCAGAATTGGGTAACAATCTTAGGCTAAGTAGCAAGCTTGAGTTTATGTTGTCAGCTCTAAGTTCTGTGGGCAAGGAGTAAATCCTTCAGCCGTGACCCTGATGCCAGATCCCTGACAGTGACGAATAGAAACTTCACTTTCATCATCACTAAAACAGAAAAATATACCTACACATATTTGTTTGAGAGGAACAAGTGCACATGTGTGTATGTGTGCCGTATGGATATATTTACGTATCCACTATTTTTTCCCTTCTACAGATTGATGAAAATCAAGTTACGTGAAAAACATGTGTAAGACCAGCCAAGCGACCAGCTATGGTTAAAAACTGAGTTTTAAAATATACGGCAGAAGACAGAAGAATTCAAATCAGTGATTTAGAAACCATTTGTGGAAGGTTCGGATTAATCTAAAGTGTCCAATCGCCCATGGCGTTTAGTGGCAAGACGGCTTTCCGCCTCCTACACCTGCCCCTCTCCTAAACTAAATCCCACCGGGAAGCAGGACTGCGAGCACAGCTCCCCTCACAGAGACCCACGCGGGTTGACTTTTAAGACAAGCGACCTTGACACTCAACATTAAATACTGCAGACGAAGGCATACGGTTAATTTGGTGCTTGCAGAGGCAGAAGTCTTCTAGTGCCATATTTACGACCAGTTTGATATTTACTTAAATTTGGAACCTCAGATTGCAAAGCAGCTGCTTCCTGGCCGGGTCCTCCGGTCGCGGTCCCGGCCTGACAAGGTGGGTTCGCCCGCGCAGAGGTGGCTGCGGACCGCGTAGACCCGGCTCAGGGCTGGCGCTCCGAAACCGGGAGGGAGCGAGAGCGGGCGGAACGCTGGCGGCCGGTAGTGAGTCGTGTTACATCTGTTACACCTTCTAAGAAATCTGAGTTTGTATTTTGTTAGGTCCCTTTTCGTAACTATTTTTTTCTTGGGATTTTTTAAAAATGCCTTTAATAAATCTAAGTGTGTGCCACATTAGGAAAAATAAAACACATACCAATCTGACTCTCTCCACAGACAATTTGAGGAATCTTGCTTTTGAAGGGAGTTAGTTTGGGCCAGCATTTCAGTCCCCTAGAAATAGTGAGACGGGTGCGGGGAGGGACGGGTAGGTGGAGTAGGGGTGGGGGGGAAGGGTGGCTCTGGCCTCAGATCCCGGGATTGTTTGCCTGGGGCGGCTAGTCTTTTCTAGTCAGCCTGCAGGTGGCTGGGCAGGGATTCCTCCTTCCCAGCTCCTGGCTCCAGGTGATAGCTGCTGTCTCATCTACCCAGCAAACACCTTCAAAGAGGTCGCTGCAGATAGCTAGGGGGAGGACGATTGGCTTTCTACAAACACAGGGAGATTGTGGAGGGGGAGTAGGTGAAAATCATATTCTTAATCGTGAACAAACACAATTAACTGGCAACTGGATTAAGATACCTAATCAGTCAAAATTATTTAGAGGCTCTTATAACCATCATCCGCCTTTTGAAAGTTCTTAGTTACTCTGTAAGATAACACTCTGTTAATGAAATACGTGTCTGTCGGGCATCACTTCAGGAAACATTCCTACTCATAAGGCAACATAAGGAGACTTCAATAAAAGCACCCAAATTGGGAGAAGGTTCTAAGGGGGAAGAGTACTTTTTCTTTCTTTTTTTTTTTTTTAAAAAAAAAGACAAGACACAGAAATGTGAAGAAAAAGGACCAACTAAAAGTCAGAAACGTCCCAATTTTGTTTCCACTGGGGCCATAGAGAAATCCTTTAATGAGGCTCAGTTTCAAGTAATCTGCCATTCATTCAACAAATCCTTGTACTGTTCCCATCAGTCACCAGCTGTTGTGGGCATAGGAGATACAGTAATAAACTATATGCATGATATATCTGGCTTCACGGAGCTAGTACTCTCAGAGGGTGGGAAGCATAGATAATAAACAACTAAACATAAAATATAAGCACTGCTAGGGATAAGCGCTCTAAGGAATTACAAAATTGGTGAGAAAATTGAGTTGTGACAACTCTGTGGGGGAGAAATGGGCATTGACTATTTTAGGCAAGATGGTCTCTCAGGGTAGGTGTCATTGAATAAGGGAGTTAGATGTTAAAAAATATAGGGGGACACTGGTTCTATGTGTAGGGAAGAGAATCTTGGCTTTGAGGAGGAAAGAGCTTGACAACCAAAAGACAGAGTTGGCTAGAACATAGATGGGGACACAGTGGTAGAAGACGGGAGCAGTGAGACAGTGTGGAGCCGGTTCCTGTGGGACCTTGATGTCCGGTATAGTGGATGGGACATTTGCATATGACTGAGCTGTAATCGGTGATTGTGATGCTCTCTGTGTGTGCACCAGCCAATGTAAGAAATGTTTGCTATTAAAATGTACCCAAATCAAATGCTAGGCAAAAGTGTTAAAAATATATTTACATTAATCATTTTTATAAATATAATTTGTTAAATAGTAAAATAAATACTGACAAAAAAGCTTCAACTACTGAAGACTTGTTTGAGAACTCAAGTTTCGATCTGAATAACCACCCTAAAACTGAGTTGGTACATTAGATATGTTTTGTAAGTCTTTTTACATACATTGACCAAATCAGTTTTAATGCATACACAAATTATTAATACTGATTAAATTTTTCATGCTCTCGATCCTTGCTTAACCCAAGTCTAGCCTCTTCCAGTTCTGGCATGTTTTAACATCTCCTTTTCCTGTAGATATGACCCCATAAGGTTTTCTTCTTTTAGTTTTCAAAAAGGAAAAAAAAAAATTGCCAAGGAGAGAACCTGTTTATGGATAGAAGATTGTCTTTTGCAGTTGAACTCGAACCTCCTCTTGATCAGTTTTAAGAGTTGTCAGCTGCTCCTAGGTGTGCCAAGACAAAATCTTCCATTACAGAGAGCTACTCAGGAGGCTCAGGGACTAGTCTTCATTTAACACAGTTCCACCAAGCTTTCTCTCTCTCACCAAAGGTGGAAATGACTCATGAGAACTCAATCATGCAGAAAAATTAGATTGGACAGCTTCTGCACTGTGGGGAAGTCAGGGAAATCTGATGTGCTATGCTCCTGCATTATTTTCTTAGTTTAATATCATGGAGAATGTGTGTGTGATTCTGGAAAGCAGTGAGGAGGAACAATGCGGTTTATGAACTACTTCTTCAGAGTGGCCACAAATTCTGTTACTACTTCTGTAAAGTACTACCTAATATTCTTTCTCCTTTAAAACCTTTAGTAAAAGAAATCCTAGTAGATCAAGCCAATCTCTAGCTTTGCTGGAGCCAAGTTAATGTCTTGATTCTCAAAGTAGTTTGTTATTCTAAAACAAAAATACTGATATACAGGCAAAGATTTCCTAGTAGTTATCAGGAGATGGGAAGGGGTGAAACGAGGACTTACTGCTTAAGAATTACTGAGTTTCTGTTGAGGGTGATGAAAAACTTTTGGAAATAATGGTGATGGTTGCACAACATGATAAATCTAAATTAATGTCACTGAATTGTATACTTAAAAATGATTAAGATGGTAAATCTTGTTATATATGTGTATTTCTAAAATAAAAAAATAAAATTACTTAGTTTTGTTTTTTTTTTAAGAGTCCTGGTGGTGCAACTATTAACTGCTTACTGCTAACTGAAACATTGGCAGTTCAAACCTATCCAGTAGCTCTGCAGGACAAAGACCTGGTGATCCCCCCTGTAAAAATTACAGCCTAGAAAACTCCATAGGACAGTTTTACCCTACCACTAGGAGTTAAAATTGACTGGGCAACAGAAAACAACAATTTCATTGTTGATTTATTTCTGAGACATTTGCCAGCGGGTAATGACAGTGAGGAAAAAAACCTTCATAGTACAGTCTACAGTCACATTCTATACTTAAAAAGTAATTTTAAAGTAGATTTGAGGAAATACTTTTTTCTTTTCTTTGCTTCCAGAGGTGGGAGAAGTCAGGTGCTAGGGAGATCTAGAGACAGGTTTTAGCATACCTGGAAACAAAAAAAGGAAGACAGAAAGAAGGCAGATGATAGAGGCAACTGGAATGGTTGTGAGATTAACTACACTGCACAAATAAATAGACTTAATGAGGGTAATGAGATCTAGGTTTCTCAGTATCAGCAAAGGAATTTACAAACACAGAAATGTAGAAAGCTAAGAAAGAATCCTGAGATGTCAGATTGGCAATGGAGTTATCCTTAATGAACCTGGTTTTTGATATATATACATAGATACAGAAATAGCTACAGATGCATGCGTATGTGTGTGCACATAGGCATACAGATGTTTCCTAGCTCTGTCTGTTGAGATACCTAAAAGCAACAATACCCCAGTATCAGTGAGCACCCAGATCTGGGTTTTTAATTGCTACCCTCCAATCAAACACGATTTGGGCTCATGGAAGAAATAACTGCATGCAGAGATAAGGCAAGGAAAGTACAAGATGATTCTGAAATATATTGTTATTCCAAAAAGCAGGGAAATGGTCAGGGAATGATATAGACATATGACAAGAATACAGACAGCAGTTTGTAAGGGGTCTCAGTGGCCAAATTTGTGACAGCTTGGGCAGCCAAACAAATAGTATTAATCAAGAATGACAAACCACTAAATAAAGAAGGAATCCATGAGTCCAAACTAGCACAAGCAAACAAATAAATAAGAAAGAAAATCTTTACAGTAGATAGAATGAATAAATGTGGAAGGAATGATGACAGCAGAAAATATTATTTTGTCAACCCTCTCAGTAAATACTTAGGCAGGTGGGTGGAAGTTGGATGAGCAGCAAGACATTAGTGTGATTACATAATGCACCCTCACCAAAAATAGCTTTCAGTTACAAAGGGGAAAATGTGACTTGAAGGGACATAAGTTGGGCAGACACCAAGATGCCTTGGTGAACAAGGTGAACATTGTAAGGTGGTAACGGTCCCCATCATGAGTCTCCCAGTCAACTGCTGACAAAAACACAGCATCATTTCTTGTGTTTCTTCCAAGAGTGCATGATCCAAGCCTCATCATGAGGAAATATCAGACAGACCTAGGTGTGGGACCTGTGCTGTTTAAAACTATAAAGGTTATAAAAGACAAAGAAAGTCTGTCTGAAGAAATACACACTGTGTGATCATGGACTGGATGCTGGACCAGAAGGAAAAAGAGACATCATGGGAGAAGATGGCAAAATTTGATTTGTGCATGTGGTAATGAAGATAGTAGCAATGTTGATTTCCAGTTGATTTGTATGCTTTTTTGGTGACTATATGGGAGAGGATCCTAGTTTTGGAAAATATACTTGGAGTATTTAAGAGTAATAAGACATCATGTCACAGCTTGCTCTTAAACGGGTTAGAAAAAATGAATGACTGTGAAAATAAATGACATGTAAATAATTTAATATACAAGGCATAGCACTTGAACATATACTATATATGTTTATATACAATATATTGAAATATATTAATGTTATATGATACTACATATATAATATTTTAATGTATATTTCTATTGTCCTATACTTTCCTACGGAAACCCTGGTGACACAGTAGTTAAATGCTATAGCTGCTAACCAAAAAGCTGGCAGTTCAAGTCCCCCAGGTGCTCCTTGGAAACTATGGAGCAGTTTTACTTTATCTGTAGAGTTGCTATGAGTCAGAATCAACTTGATGGCAGTGGATCAAAAAAAAACCAAAAAACTTTCATACACATGGTTAGAAAGAGAAAGTGGAAATCCTAGTAGAACAAGCCACTTTCTACCTTTACTGGAGCCCTGGTGATTTCTTGATTCTCAAGAGACAGTGGATAAATGTTTATGTTTATGTACACAGAGATGGAGGAAAAGAGATAAATGTTAAATGGAAAGGTCTAGGTGACTGGCATATAGAGTTTTTATTTTTTATTTTTTGTACTATTCTTGTAACTTTTCCATAAGCTTAAAGTTATTTTCAAATAAATGGTTTAAAATAAATAACTGTATTTATATAAGTAAAAGCGCTTTTGTATAGTGGTGCAATGTGTACTAATTCATAGGTAACAAATTTCCATGTTTCGAAACTTTTAATAGCATAATTTCATAAAAACTGAAATGCAGAAGTTCAGTTATACTATACTTTTAATCCTACAATTTTCTGGAAAAATATTACATAATAAAAGCATAACAAAAAGAAAGAATTGTCTTTCCTGTCTCCAAATATCATTTTTAAATTAATCTCTGAAATAATCTACTGACTTTACTAATATATTGGCAAGTCAGTAAATCCAGTCTTAAGGATAAAAATCTATTGTCTTATTCCATAAAAATAGATATGCTTTGCCCTGGATAAAAGGTGAAACTCTCTGAGCAGTAATTAACTAAACAAACAAAGCATTTTTGCTCTAAATACAGTGACATGCTATTATAATCAAAAAAGCCAAAGATTTCTCTTTGAAGTCACCGATCTCCATTTTATCTTAAATTTACCACTTTTTTACATAAATGACTTCCTGTGAGTCTTCATACACCCAGATATCCAAATACACAAACTCAGATACACACACACTAGCACACTTTTCCTTAGCACTGTTGCTTTGCGAGTCTTTGTGAACATTTGTTTTATCTAGAAAAGCTGAGAAAAGATTAGGAATTTTCCCCTTCTTTTACTAAAAAATATAAGTGACTTGCAGTTTATCCGGTGGCAAGTCACTGAAAAACAAAGACTGGAATGGGAATTTTTTCATTACCCTATGAGGCAGGATCTAGGCTGAGTATATACATTTGTGTGACTGTTCTCCCATTGAAATACATGTGTACCGGGCACAATTATCAAAATTGAACTTGAATGGTATGCTTTTAGAATAATAAACTACCCATGATAACCTGCAAGATGTCTCAGCATTTCAAAGATTTTCTAATAGAATGCGGAATGTTTTACAATTCAGTTCATTTTTTTCCCTTGCACATATCAGGGATTTAGATTAAAGTTCACAGAATAAAGGACAGATTTTTTTCTTTCTTTTTTTTTTAACCACCAGAGTAAAAGTACTCACATCCAAATGTAACTGGAAAATGCACAATGGCTTCTTGAGATATTCTTTTTAAAAGCTTTTGCAAATGTAATACAGTTTTGATTAAAATATCATGTTAATTATTACTAGATGCTAAAACATTACAAAATTACTTTGATTGTCCTTAAAAATATTTTAGTTGTTATAAAGCATTTGCCCTTAATCCTAAAACAACATTTTTAAATTTATTTTCACATGCTAACATACATTATCTTAACATTTGCTTTTTAAATAACTGGGTAGTTCTTAATATGTCTATTCTAAGCAGTTTATGGCTAATTAACTCATTTCAGCCTCATAAAACCCTTGGAGGTCAGTATTATTAATATATTTCCTTTTACATGTGAGGGGACTCAGGTTGAGAGAGGTGAAGTAACAGCTCCAAGGACACAGCAGAACTAGGATCTATCCCTAAACAGTTCAATTCCCAAGTCTGTGTTGCAGTGACTCATAGGTGCTGGGTAGCTATTTGCTGGCTATGTGAATGGATTATTCTCTTGCCTCTTAGTCTGTTTCGGATGGTTAAAGCCAATCACTCATACTCTGTCTCTTAATTTTTCACTTTGGGAAATCGAGTTGACTACATTTGCTATCTATTTCTCTCCCAATCAACAGTGAGAACGAAGAGGATTTACTTTACCTAGCTTCTGTGAGTGTCTTTGTGTCTTTGGAACTTGGTCAGCATTGGGCCCTGTGGAGGCCGATTGTATACCTTGAATATGTGAGCTTCAGTAACTTGTTGTTTTCAGTCTGAAATCTAGTACTCACAAAAGCAGAACTTCCAAGATGTCAGCTTCCTTATGTTTGAATTTTATTACTGTATGACTTTGAACTGCTTTCATTTTTTTCTAGATAAATTAGAATTTATATGGAATAATATACAAAATAAATTAGATGTCATCTGGGGCTTATATTGTGTGATCTAATAAAAATATCTCATTATAGGTATTCTAATAAAAATTCCTGAATATATGCTTGCTGTTAGTTCTACTTCTCTGACATTAAAAAATCATCAAGACCTGCTTAGGAGCCACACCGGAAGTTTTTGTGCCTTACCTATCCATTCTCTTTATTTAGTCCCTACCTAACCCATCAGGTCTCTCTCTGGCTGTAGACTTGGGATGAAAAGTAATTCAAAACAATAGACTGTTCACAGCAAGAGCAAATAGGTGGTCCGGGCACCCTTGTTACGTGACCTCTAGTGATTCTGCTGGGGTCTGCCTCCTCTTCTGAAAAATGATGGTGATACACCACAGGCTATGCTGCCTGCTCCAGGCTGTCAGTAAGGTTAGACGAATTATTCTATGTGAAACTGGCATGTAAAATTATACTGCAGGACTATTAAGAAGGTAACTGAAAATCTGGGTTTTGAAAAATCTCCGGTAAAGAGATATTTGTTATTGCATTATATCTACCTGCAAAATTATCCATATACATTTTTGGCATGGAGCTGGTTTGTGACTCTAGGTTGAATGGGGTCAGAAAGCAATAGGGCTCGAGTTAATCCTCAGAAGAGACGTGGTTTCAGATGCCTGGTGACTGGAGATTGAAATCCTGGTGAAGGAAGAGGTGAGTCATGTGACCACATGGTTTACACAGATGTGTCTAATGTAAGAACAGAGTTTTTGCTGAGGTTTCTAGACATAATCCTCAGTGTCTTGCCTTGAAAATGAAGCAACCTTATGACCTGAAGAGTATCGGTAAGCATTTATTACATAACAGTGGATTATGTGTGCTCTAGAGATATAAAGACAAAATTACAAACTCCCTGAATTCTGTTAAAGACTACTGACAAAATTGTTTGCAAGATCCAAGAAACGGATGGAAAAAAGAATTCAGGTAATATGACCCAACTGAAGACTGACTGCAAAAGCGGATTCTGAAGGAATTCAGACCAAAAACCAAACTCATTGCCTCCAAGTCGATTCCGACTCACAAAAAAACAAAAAACCCCAACCTACTGCTGTCGAGTCGATTCCAACTCATAGCTAGCTGACCCTATAGGTCAGAGTACAACTGCCCCATAGAGTTTCCAAGGAGCACCTCGGGGTTTGAACTGCCGACGTTTTGGTTAGCAGACATAGCACTTCGTCACTACGCCACCAGGATTTCTATAGGGACCCTATCCACCAATGTTTTCTCTATTTAGAAACTTGGGGCCCCAACTCAGGTATTGCTTCAAAATTTGAGATGCTTGTGGTTAGAAAGACATAGGAGTGCCGGTAATGAATCCTGCTGACCTGAGTTCTTTGATCACAGAATGAACACCTAACCAATCATCTGGCAACATCCATCCCTATTTACTAGGGAAATTTGACGACACAGAGTTTTGGGGGGTGTAAAATCGACCTATTACAGCGACTGGGACAAATAACTGAAAGCTATTGGTCTACTGATGTCAGCACCCCCTTCACAGGCCAGAGACAAATTATGGCAAGAGAACAGACCTGGAACCCCCCAGCTGGAGGTTAATAAATCAGGAAGGAAGATGAAGGATACTGCACCGCGCATTCCTCCGGGGCAGAGACCGTATCCGCTCTCTTTGGTCAGGAGTGCAACCGTTCTGCTCTCAGTGGACATGCCGATGATAAGACTGTCAGCTACCATATGACTCCAGAGGGAAAGCTTTGGCCTCTTCCAGGGTGTGGGTAGGCAGCAGCTGGAGGTCTGTGGCAGTCATTGAGGAGAAGCCAGGCTACTATTAAAATGTCATTTAAAGGTGCGAGGCCGAGCTGAAGGAGACAGCAAGACATTGCGTGTGTGTACCTTGCTAAGGGGACGGGTACGGGATGTGTCCCTCATCCCCAAACCACATCCTCCTCCCTGGGTTTAAGGTCCTCTAAGTCGGACAAAAAAGGCAAGGTGCCCCCACCTCAATCTCTGGACAACTGGCTGGGGAGGGGAATCAGAAACACTTCGGTGACCTAGCTTTTGAGCAGAAAGGTGGTTTGGGAGCTGCACGTTTTCTAGAGTGCAAACTCTGAGCCTGGGGAGGAACACAGGCGGAGAATGGGAGAGGGAATGAAAACCATCTGCAACTTCTATCTCCGTGCTTAACAGGCATCCGCAAAGCCTCTCATTCTGTCACTCCATCCCTCTGGCACTGCCAAGAGGCCGCAGACCCAGGGCAGGACCTGGGGAGGGTCCGGTGGGGAGAAGCGTACGGTGCCGGGGGTCTGTGCGGCGCCGCTCGCAGGCGGAACGGGCCAGAGCTATCTTCGGTGCCACTCCTTCCTCCCCACCACTCCCCTCACTCCTGCGACCTTCGACCTCGCAAGCTAGACCCACTGGAGGAAATGCGAAAGGTAGAAGGCGCGGCGCCGGCACCCATTTGGCGCCGACACCCATTCGGCGCCGAGAGTCCTGGGGGTGTGCGGGAGTTTCACCTGGGAGGTACGAGGGTGCACTTGGAAAGTGCGAGGACCAGCCTGGGAGATGCAGGGACCCGTCTGGGAGGCACAGGGACCCAGCCTGGGAAGTACAGGGACCCAGCCTGGGAAGTGCAGATGCCACTCGTGGGAGATGCATGGCCAACTTGTAGGGTGGGTTCGGGGGTTGCGGGGTGGCCCTACCTGGAAGGTTGTGAAGCCCTCAGCGGCGCTCCCAGCTGCCACACTGGCTCCCTCCCTCGAATTCCTGGGATCTGGACTGTAGCAAGATTTACAAATGCAAAAGCCTTATTGTTGTTCTTTGTTCTAGGGACACTATTGTCTACTCAGCGGGCCACCCGGGAGTTTTCACTGGGTTTGCTGCGCGTTTTTCCCCTCCCCGCCCCCACAGACTTGGTCTCCTAAGCCAACCCGGATCCGCCTTGTGGCCCACAGGTCCTTCCAGAACGCCTAAAAGTGTCCTTTGGGCGGCCCGGTTTTCCGAGCATCAAAAGCACAAAAGTCTGCAGGAAATCACCCAGCCTTGGCTGGTCACTCAGAGGCCAGGGGAAAGCGTGGCTATGACTCCTCGGATTTGAGCTACAGTTCGTCACTACCCGTCTTAAAAGGTCCCTAAGTGGTAACGGGCGCGGCTTCCCACTACTGTATTCGCCTCCTCCACCAGCGCCTGGAGCCCCAGTGGGACCCAGGACCGGGATGTTAGCGCCCTTGGTAGCCCAGAGCCCAGAGGTCCCTGCGACTAGAGCGGTAGCTCTTATTCGGGATTTTTTTTTTTTTTTTTTTTTTTCCTCTCGCGTAAATCTCTCCTGTTGAGAAAGGCAAGACTTGCAGGAAGCCATTCCGGATGTTTGCTGCTTTTCATGTGGCATTTGTGGCCGGGTCTGATAACGCCGGGAGCTCGACTTCCAGTGCAGCGTTTGTCAAGAGACTGAAATAGAAAAAAGAGCACACACTCTGCAGCGAGGTCTGCTTTGCCATCGCCCCCCTTATATGACAAGGGAATTAAGAGAAAAAAACTAGATCAAGACAACCGTATGTAAAAGGGGTTAATCATGGGAAGGCACCATGATTCCTTCCTGAAATTATGATAAAATAAACTGCTGCCTTTTGTCTCCCTGGGAGCGTGTCACAAGAAGTGGGGGAGGGGCGCCAATCTCTGCAGACTGGGCTACGTCCTAGGCATCTTTAGCTCTCCGTAACCTTGCAAAGATCCATAGCTAGTCTCCAGGAACAAGTCCAGGTAATTAATAATGCGGCACTCTCAGGTTTTCTTCTGAATAATTCTCTTTTCTCCTCTCCCAGCACATCTGTCTCTGTAATGGCGTAGATGAGGAAGAACACGGATGGAGAGCTGTACAAGGATAAATCTGTAGGTATAAATTTTCATTCACTTGTAGATTTTATTTATTGTACCCTTTTCATTTTTAAAAAATTAGTCAAGTGAATTAATTTAAACAGATAAACTGGATTCTTATGGACATTATTTTCTTTTAATTTTTAATTTCATTTCTAAGGAAAGTATTACATCATAAAAGCTTTTGTGTTAATAGAAAATTGTGGTTTGAGACTTTAAAAAAAATTATAATTCTACAATCCAGAAAAAATAGAAAAGATCTCTAGGAAAACACCACGGAGAAGATGCTATGGGATTAATTTGAAATATTGCTAGTTTTCTTACTGATACATCACTTGCATTGCATTTGAGCTTTATTTAAAGCTTTCCCCCTTTTTACTCCAGAAAAAGAAGCTTTAAAAGAAAGGTGCATAGCTGAATTTAAGACCAGTTTATTTAAGAATATAAATTAATAATAACACCCTTTTGTAATTTCCAGGGAAACCCTAGTGGCATAGTACTTAACTGCTACGGCTGCTAAGCAAAGGTTGGTAGTTCAAATCCATGAGATGCTCCTTGGAAACTCTATGGGACAGTTTTATGCTGTCCTATAAGGTCTCTGTGAGTTGGCATGGGTTCGATGGCAGTGGGTTTTTTTTTTTTTTTTTTTTTTTTTGGTATAATTGCCAGAGGCCCAGGAAAGAAAGGTCAGCAGATCTTCTCAAAGCCATTGAAAATCCTGTGGAGTTCACTTCTACTCTGACGTATATGGGTCACTAGGCAGTGGAATTGACTCTAGAACAACTGTTTTTGTTGTTGTGTTTGTTTGTTGGGGATAATTCCCTTAAGAACATTATAAAATCTGTTTTGTGTGTGTGTCTGAACCTGAGATGCCCAGAAACTAGAACTATTAAGTTGCCGGTGAGGGTGAGGAAGAGCCTGGCAATGCTTCACAGTTCTTCCAACAGTTAGTTAAAAGAAAAGTTGGGTTAAAACAAGCATGCAGGCTTTTTGGGGGGAATAAAAGCTTTTCGTCAAAGAAACTGAAGAAAGGGTCAGAGGTTTGCAAAGGCTCTCGTGTTTGTTTTTATGAATGGCGCTAAGAAGTTGTACCTCACAGATGACATCGTCGCTGTAATATCACACCAAAAGCTGCCCCATTTGCCTCTCATCTCGGATGTAAGCACTATTTTTCATCTCCCCCTTGTAGTACGCAAAGAAAATCTGAAGATTGATGTATTGGTTTATTTTTTAAGAAAACAACACAAATACACAAACACAATCAGCCTGACGCAGTAAAAAAAGGCAGACTTGTTCTGTGCTGTGGGGTGGATTCCCACTTTCATCGACCCTACAGGGCAGAGTAAAACTGCCCCGTAGAGCTTCCTAACCTGTAATCTTCCCTGAAGGTGACTGCCACATCACCGGGGCTCCTGGAGGCACAGTACTAGGCGCGAATTCCACCTCTACACTGTCCCACGGCTTTGGTTTCCGTCGAATGCACTAACCTTTGTGCCTTATTTCCCCCTCTAGTAAGATACTAGGTTGTCTACATCACTCGTTATACTCAAAAACTGGTTTGCTAATGTTTGGAGGACACAACATGCTGTATGTGCTATATAAGGGTTTGTTTAAAAATTCTACTGAAGAGAGTTTTCCAGGTCTAAATAGAATGGCATTTAGATAAATATTGCTACAGCTTTTGTTTGTTGGCTTTTTAAAAACCACATTGTAGAAATAAAAAATAAGCCACCTCTTACTAAACACGTGAGAACCAGTTTTGCCATTTCTTTTATACAGCTCTCGTACAAACGTTCAAGAATTGGTTTAGCATTATGAGGAAAGCCTGTCAGTTCTTCAGGGTGCGTGACTGAATATTGCCTATAGGGCGTCATTCCACATGCAATTTTTCTGTTAGAAAACATCGACTTGACTTCACACACAGCATTCTGAATATAAACGGTAATTTGAGTCCTTGAAGAGAGATTTATTTGTATCAAGTGCCTTTTGCGTTGTATAAAAACTCATTTGAAGAAGACATCCGTGTGGTTCCTTAGAGGAAAGCTAAGTAACCCGCCTCTGAAACTCTGATTCTGTAATAAGGACTTGATTTAAAGGAGTATGAAGAGTGCTTAGTTTGTTAAATCATAGCTGCCCCCCGGTCAAGCACCTCAGAAGGTTTTCCGGAGTCCTCCCTTCTTGGGCGGAGGGGAGAGGGCGCCAGAGCCTGGCTCCAGCCAGTTTTCCCGGGGGCAGGTGTAGCCCTGGAGCGTGGGGCCGGGGGAGGGGGAAGGGGCGGGCGTGGGGTTGAACTCGGACCTGGGACTCGGGCCGCGGGCTGGGCGTGGGCCTAAGGACGCCCGCCGGCACGCCCCCGGCGCTCCATTGGCCACGACCGGGCAGAAAAGGCCCCGCGGACCCCAGGCTCTGCAGTTACTGTGCCGACTGGGACGCGGGGCTCCACTGCTGTTAGAGACTGGAGGGCAACACGGACGGCTGGGTCGAGGCCAGGGCAACTGTTGCAGCCGGTACACCGCTCCGCCCCAAGCGGGCGCGGGCATCTCCGGGCCTGCGGAGGCGGCGAGTCCGGCCGAAAGTTGCGGGGCGCGGGGCTGGCCTGGAGCGCCATGAGTAGCCCGGATGCGGGATACGCCAGTGACGACCAGAGCCAAGCCCGGAGCGCGCTGCCCGCGGTGATGGCCGGGCTGGGCCCTTGCTCGTGGGCCGAGTCGCTGAGCCCCCTTGGGGACATGAAGGTGAAGGGCGAGGCGGCGACGGGCAGCGGCACGCCGGCCGGAGGCTCGGGCCGGGCTAAGGGGGAGTCTCGCATCCGGCGGCCCATGAACGCCTTCATGGTGTGGGCGAAGGACGAGCGCAAGCGGCTGGCACAGCAGAATCCAGACCTGCACAACGCGGAACTGAGCAAGATGCTGGGTGAGTCCGAGGTAGGGCCTCAGCGCCAAGGGCGCCGGTGTGGAGCTCTGAGGCGGTCACCGGAGCCTAAAAGGACGTTTGCCTCCCGACCTTGGTTCTCCCTAGACTAGGGTTGTGCATCGGTCGGGTTCCTCTCCGGGGCCCTCGTTTACCTTCTGATTTCTGCCCTCTCAACTTTAAAAACGGGCTTTCGGCCTGTCTTTGGTGCTAGTGGCCAGGGACGCACGGGTCTGATGACTCGGAGATGAACGAGCTCCCTGCCCGTCTAAGCGCCGGCGAGGGCACCCCTGACTCTCACCGGGATCGGCCCTGACCTTGGTCGTCCGGATTGGTCCCGAATCCCTTCAGTTCCTCTAACCGCTGGGGGAGAGTCAGGAGGTGAAAAAGGAGGGCAGCCTGTATAGCGCAGCTGGGCTTGTATCTTACTCAAATTCTCTTTCGGCAGCTGGGGTCCCAGACTTGACCCTTTAACTTGACCCGGTTACTCTCCGGTTGCACGGTTAAAGGCTGGGGCGAGTAGCGGAGCGCGCGGTCATCTTCGGTGCTCTTCCCGCCTCCCCATGCAGGCAAGTCTTGGAAGGCGCTGACGCTGGCGGAGAAGCGGCCCTTCGTGGAGGAGGCGGAGCGGCTGCGCGTGCAGCACATGCAGGATCACCCCAACTACAAGTACCGGCCGCGGCGCCGCAAGCAGGTGAAGCGGCTCAAGAGGGTGGAGGGCGGCTTCCTGCACGGCCTGGGCGAGCCACCAGCCGCCGTCCTGGGCCCCGAGGTCGGCCGCGGGGCCATGGACGGCCTGGGCCTGCCCTTCGCGGAACAGAGCTTCCCTCCGGGCCCGCCGCTGCTGCCCCCGCACATGGGCGGCCACTACCGTGAGTGCCAGGGACTCGGCGCGCCCCCGCTCGACGGCTACCAGCTGCCCACACCCGACACGTCGCCACTGGACAGTGTAGAGCCCGACCCGGTCTTCTTCGGTGCCCCGCTGCCCGCAGACTGCCCGGCAGCTGCAGGGGCCTACAACTACCCGCCGGCCTCGGACTACGCGGGGCCCCCGGAGCCGCCCGCCGCGTCTCTGCACGCCCGGCTGGGCCCGGATTCCGCCGGCCCAGTGCTGCCGGGCCTCCTGGCGCCCCCAAGCGCCCTGCACATGTACTACGGCGCCCTGGGCTCGCCGGCGGCGGCAGGCGGCGCGCGCTGCTTCCAGATGCAGCCTCCGCAGCAGCCGCCCGGGCCCGGGCAGCCGTCGCCGCCTCCCGAGGGGCTGCCCTGCCGGGACGGCGCGGACCAAAGCCAGCCCCCCGAGCTCCTCGGGGAGGTGGACCGCACGGAGTTCGAACAGTATCTGCACTTTGTGTGCAAGTCTGAGATGGGCCTCCCTTACCAGGGACAGGAATCTAGTGTCAGTCTCCCGGACAGTCACGGGGCCCTTTCCTCTGTGGTGTCCGATGCCAGTTCTGCGGTATATTACTGCAACTATCCTGACGTTTGACCGATTCTTGAGATGCGAGCCTGCAGGCTAGAGGCACAGTGTTACATAGTTCCTGGAGGAGCTGAGGAAATCCTCAGCCTCATGTTCTGTTTTTGTTTTTAAATTGCCTTGGTGTATAATTTATGGTAATTTATTTTGACTTCCACTTGAACCTTTGGGAAGAATACGAGGTTGGGGTTTGATTAGTTCAGAGACTTTATTTCCCCACAGTGCATTGTCAAAACTGCATTTCCAAGTTCAGTTTACCAGATTGAAATGTGCCCCGGAATAACTGGCTCCATTTCCTGAAAGTTAATTGATCAAAGAAATTCTGTCGTGGTTTTTTTTTAATCTTTTAAAAATAAAGTCTGGATTTCTACTTTTTCACTCTGCCGGTGTCTGTTACACTAAATCGGTGTTTATCGGGAGCTAAGTCTTAGAGTCAGTGCTAATGTTAAGGCTTAAAATACTTCAGTGGTGACTTTTAATGTACTGTTCATGTAGATCTGTCATTCTTTTGTAATAGCAGAACTAAATGGCTTCAAAAAGAATCCGTGAAAGTGAACATAAGGATATCCACAATTGTTCCGAATTGATTTCGCTTAGATAAAAGATGCACCTACATCATACATAACAGGTGATCTCACTATCTATGAAGTAATGGCTAATCCTATGTATTTTCAATTCTAGTATATCATTTTAATCAAAGGCGACTTTCCAGGTGGTCTGGGGTTTTTCTGATGATCGAATAGTGGCATTGAGAATGGTGTACAGAGGCTTTTTAGAAATTTTTTGGTTGCTGGTATTCCACCACGAGTCTTCACCTATTACCCACTTCCTCAACACTAAATTTGCCTTTAATTCTCACATTTCTGAACCTTGGGAAGCACAATTGCTGGGCTAAAAACAGTTAGGTTTCACAGGAACTAATCAAAATAAAATTCGTATTGTGACCTTCAATGAGCCAGAGTGGCTCATTTCAGTGGTGTGTTTTGACCTTGTGTATTAACTGCACTGTGACATTTTCTGACATCTGAAGTTCTTTAGTTTTGGGAAGAGTCCATGGTTACTTGGTACGCTTTACATACACTTACTCTGCAATCATCGAGCAGCTGTCATGCTTTTATAGGGGAGGAAGCTGAGACACAGGGTTATAAGTAGGGAGTCAGGTCCTGTAGTCTGCTCCAGTACTCTGAATTGTTGTGGTGTTTTCGTGAATGTTTCTGATTGAGACGCAAATCCATGGAGTTGGGCACTCTGAGCCCTCAGTGTTTCTTAATACTATTCAACCCATAAAGCCTGAGCCTGAAAAAGCTAGTAAACATGCGAGCTATTCTCCCATTCTGCAAATGAGGAAAGAAGGCACAAACTCACCAACCCAGTGTATGGGTAAGGCTTGATACTGTGAGTTTTCCCAAAATATTTGTATCTGTGGGCTTGGAGAACTTGTATTCTGGTAGAGAGATACATACTGCTCCATAAGGTCAAGTACTATAAAGAAAAGGAAAGGGGTAGGACAGTAGTGTCAAACATCTTGAAGACTCTGGGAGGATTATCTGAACTGAAACATTTGACTGGATTCTCTTGAGAAATAGTTTTTTTTTTTTTTTTCAGAAGGGCTTCCTGAATGCTAAGATTATTAAGGATGAAAGATTTTGTCAAGGAAAGGTAAGCTTGTTTCGTTAAAGCATTATAGAGACTACCTTAAAATTTGAAATCAGAAAAATCGTATCAGGATGATTTCTCCCATTTATTCCAAATAATTTGCTTCTAATGCTCTACTTTGCACATATTCCTGAATCCCAGACGGGTGCTTCTCCCCAGCCTGAGCTCCTTCCCTGGGGCAAGAGTTCCTCGGAGAGAAAATGAGCTGAGTGTCTTACCTGCTTAGTTTCAGGTTATTTTATGCCAGGCATTTGATGGGGCCCGTTGGCCAAAGGAGACCTACTTAATCATGTTCCTGGCTACTTTAACAAAATTGGCATTGAGGAAGATAAGTAGAGGAAGAGTTCTTAGATGGAAGAGTTCAAGTCAAGATACCTAAATAACCACCAGTCAAGGTGGGAAAGTAATAAAAAGCTGAAACTGTTAAGGCACAACTAATCCTTGAGAGCACCAAAAGCAAAGCAAAAACCCAAACTCACTGTTAGGGAGTGGATTCTAACTCATAGCGACCCTATGTGACAGAATAGAACTGCCTTATAGAGTTTCCAAGGAGCACCTGGTGACTTTGAACGGCTGACCAACACTCTTAACCATTACACTAGAGTTCCTAATTCTCCAGAGTAGGGCATTTTATTTTGTAAGCAAATATACAAAAGGTTCAGTGTTTCTCCCTGGTTTGAGTTCTAAGAACCCTTAGATGTCTCACTTATTTGAGTTCACCCTTGAGGATAGCCTGAGGAAAGCTAGGTGTCTCCTTCCCAGGAACATGCATAGGTGCACATACACTTAATATTTTAAGGATCATTTAAAGAAATTCATTAGCCGTTATGGCCCATCCAAGGGCCGAGAGGAATCTGGAACCTTCAGTTTTAGAAGCCCGGATAGAAAGAAAGGTTTGTTGGGAAGGAATGCACCCTAGTAAAAGGCAGTTTCTCTGTAGCTAGAAACACAATGGGGCAGCTCATGAGCCATTCCATATTTTTGTGTCTCTCTTCTGGCAGCAGTTGAATCAAGGACCATGGGGAATCATTGCTTGTCTCTAACTCAAAATACATAGAAAATCTGCAGTGTTCCACCAAGGTGAAACAGGGAGTCTCAGGGACTCTCGTCCCTCTCCATGAGGTATCTCCATCACATTAACTGGTAACTGGACTTTTCACAGCATCTCAGGGCTTACAACAATAAACAGAATCTGCCAAGCCTCCTTAAGGTTTAAGTAATTGGACTGACTCAGGATCCCCTTTACTGCATTTCATTGGGTTAAATATTTTCACAAAACATTTGATGGGGCCTGTTGGCCAAAAGAGACTTAACCATGTTCCTGGCTACTTACTCCTTAACGAAATTAAATTGTCATTGAGAAAGATAGGTAGAGGAAGAGTTCTTAGAGGGAAGAGTTAAAAGTCAAGGTACCTAAATAACCACCATGTCAAGGTGGGAAAGTAATGAAAGCTGAAATTGCTAAGGTACAACTAATCACTGAGAATACCAAAAACAAAACAAAAAAAGCAAACTCATTGTTAGGGAGTAGATTCTAACTCATAGTGAACCTATAGGACAAAGTAGAACTGCCTCATACAGTTTCCAAGGAGCACTGGGTAGCTAGCTGCAGGTAGCTAGTTTCTGAGGATGGGTGGTGAATTCATGCCTTGGTGTTTACATCCTTTTTGTAATCCCTGACACATTCAATGCTTTTTCGCTTACTACTTTAACCCAGTGGAATGCAGTTAAGGGGATCCTGAGTCAGTCCAGTAATTTAAACCTTAAGGAGGCTTGGCAGATTTCTATTTATTTCTCTCAAAGCCCAGAGATACTGTGAAAAGTTCAGTTACCAGTTACCTTGATGGAGAAACCTCATGGAGAGGGACATGGGAGGCCCTTAGACTCTCTGGAAGAGAGAGGAACTCATCCTTATCCCCAGGCCAGCTTACTCCCAGCTACCATCTGATTGAAACTAGTGGAGGGTGGGGAAGGAGGCAGCAGAGTTAAACAGACTAGATGAACCAGGCCATCCCACTGAGGCTGGAGAGAAAAAAAAACAAGGGGTTGTTACATAGGTCATTAAGTTTTGGGGTGGTTTGTTCCACAGCAACAAATTACTGAAATAGTTTTTGTTCTTAAATCTTTTTTTTTTTGTAGGTACAAGAATGTGTATGCTGGTGACAAAAATGAGAGAAAGAAGTTTGGGGTCAGAGAACTAATGTGACAAAGTATAAAACATGGACACGAGATGAATGATGGGTGATATCATCTAACAGACACTACCTTCCCTTTCCAGGGATGAGATTTCCCATCTGGAGGCCAGTGCAGGATCTACACACCTTTCAGAGACCAAGAAAGACAGAAGCCTTTTCTTTCCCAATAAGACCCTGACTACATCTCTGTCGAAGAAGCCAGACTGGGTGTAATTAGTTATCCAAACTTTTTAAGTTACTAAGACAAGCAGCTAAGAAGCGATTTTGCTAATACTACAGCTTTTTGTTACTGTTTTTGTCTCAGGAGATTACTGTACCATTAGTTGAATCACACTGCAAAAATATCAGGCTGCTCTTTATATCTGTGTTGCTGTCAGGAAAAACACATAAGCCAAAGTGACTCAAAGAAAACCAGAGGGGAGGCTATGGACCAACATACACCATCTCTGTGTAGCATTCTTATTTTATTTTATTTTTTATTGCACTTTATTTACTTTTTTTTCAGTCTGGCATTTTTAAATATCTTCTTTCATTTTGTTTTTAATACACAGAATCATGCTTGTCACGTAACGTTCAACACTCCCTTCCTCCCCCATGCCCTTGGGTTGATATTTGACATTATTTCAGCAAAATTTATTCTTCCTGCTTGAAAAAAATCTTTCTGAGCCAACAATATTTATTGGGGGGCAGGGGGTAGGGTAGAGGCACTGATGTCCCTACCGAGTCCTTATCGGGTATAGAATGAGGAACCAAGTTTCAGCTCAAGTTTCTCAGCTTAATGAACCTATAGTCAGTCTGGCATGTCAAGTCCTCTGGTACTGGAACACAATCCACGACTCCTTGACTTTGCCAGTAACACCTGTCCCCACCCTCCTTGTAGTGGAAACTTTTCTGTGCACTTTCTTCTGCACTGTCAGGGACCTTTTTGAGAGAATCATCAATTCAATTTCACCCATTTCTTCTACACAAACCCTGAACCCTTAACACAACTGCTTCTCCTACCTGTGTTCTAGAAACTGTAAAAAAAAAAAAAAAAAAAGCAGTGCCAAGTGCATGATCAATGGCTAATAAGTTAGTTGTTGCTGTGATAGTAGTGGCGTTTCAAATGTAAAATTTGTCTACAACTGAGGTCCAAACAACAGTTTGAATTAACGTTAATAAGCTACTTGTTCCATCATGGCTCACTGAAGGAATTGTAGCTTTGAGGATCTTCTTTTCATTTTTGTCGAAGTCTTAAACATTTTGCCAGTGTTAACTTCCTAACAAGTGTTCACGAAACTGATGTTGCTCAAATACATGATTTTTCAAAGTCTTGCTCTGAAGAGGGTAAATAGGCAACACCAGACTTGCCTGTGGGTTAGACTGAAGCCCACTCTGCTGTCCCATATCTTTGGTCCCTTGTTGGACAGCACACAGTAAGCTGTGCACATTCTGGTCTGTTTTCTCTGGCTACATAGAGAGCTATCAAGGTACAGATGGTTTGACTTTCCTTCTGTATTACCTGACCTGGCATTCTGTAAGTGCTCCACAAACTTTACTGAATAATTCACTGGTTATCTCAGATTTTCTCTGGGTGGGCAGTGGTGGGGAGGAGGGGTGGTTCCAGTGAGAAGTTCAGAATCCCTGATTTGCGCCCCCCCCCTTGTCTATTTTGAGATGATGATCTAGTGGCTAAATTTTCTCCTGAATAATGTGTCAGAACATTGGAACTCAATGTGAAACTGACCTATGGGATCAAGGAGCAGAGAATGATTGACTACAGTCATGAGTGGCCATGTTTCACAAGAAAAGGACCTCTGCATTTTGAGTCTATCTTGCTCAGTCACTTAATTTTGTGTTAGAGAAGTCGCTAGTCTTTTCTAAACTCCAGTCTTTTCATCAGCAGAAAGCAGGGATAATCATAGAAGCCCTGCCAGCATCCACTGAATTGTTCTAGGGATCAAATGAGAATGGGCTTCAGTGCTACAGAAAGGGAATTCTCTTCCCAATTCTGTTTTTTCAATTATATCTTTTTTTTTTAACCTAACTCAGCAGACCTCAGAGATTTAATTTTGTCCTTACATTGAGAAAGAGAAGACAGCAGTAACTTGCCTTCCCTAGGTTCTTTGCATAACGGCGTAAAAAGTTTACAGCCTTGTAAAGATCATCCGTATTTGTGGGAGATGCATATCAGCTGTGTTTTACCCTGAGCTTTAGGCAGTGTAGCCTCCTTCATTATAACATGAGAATAGGAATAATTGTCACTCAAAGGGAGGGGATCAGTCTGTCTTATTCCCTGTTTAGCAGAAGGACCTTATATATAGGAGGCCTCAGTATACACAAACTCCCATTTAGGATGAAGACCCCAAGGTTTTACAAAAGACTGTCACCTGGCACACAATGACACAATGTCCGTTCTGCTGATACTCATTTTTCAGTTCAACCCTTCCTTCCATCAATCACAACTTCTGAGATTCTGAACTGTATTTCCATGTCATTTGCTTCTTCAGGACTGAGTGGCAGTCTGAATTTTTGAAGATTAATAAGTAGACTGGAATGGAGAGAACAGCAAATTAAGATTAAACTCTGGCTTCCAGCAGTTCTAGGTTGTTAAATCACTTGGTCCTCAGAAGAGATTTCTTTCACCAGGCAGCTGCCACTAGCAAAATGGAGGAACAGTTTTATAGCTGTAAATAGCAGGGATTGTGTGTGCACATACACATGCCAAGAACATTAAACTTAAGAAGTTTTAGTGAAAATACAGGAGGGAGAAATAAAAAGAAGACTTACCTGTAGTTTTAATAAAAAGAACTGTGTAAGAAAATTGTGTAATTTTTATTCATTCCCTTTTTCAGTAATTTAAATTTTAAGGGAAGCATAGGTTTACAAAACTCAAACATTACAATGGGTTTATAATTTAAACTAAAAGGTGGAGAAGGCTCCATCCCTGCCCATCACCAGTTCCACCTGGTCAATGCCATTTTTGTTGTACTGGGCATTACCTGCATTAACATTATTTGAAATTCTGTTCCTCAGATAGCTAACTAATTAATAAGCTTGCTGTACTAATTCTAGATCCATCACTTTTAGACATTGACTTCTTGCTCTGATAGCTAATAATTTTTTACCTATCTCTATTTTTTGAATGTAATTATATCCTTATTTCCATTTGGGTAATCCTATTGATTGCCGCGGTCATTTACAGTAGTATGATTTAACACCTTTTACCTGTTCCAGCACAAAGTGGGAAAGTCTTTGACTCCTCACTGTGTAAGATGAGAACTCTGGGGCCCACCCTTCCCCAAGGCTCTCCTCCCTCTTTATTCTAAGTTGGGCTTTTGTTGTTGTTGTTGGGGAATTTCAGGTCTGTGCTTAGGAGGAGGGGAGTGAAGCAGGATGAACACTGATGCCTGAGGCGTCCTGTGAAAGGAGTCCATTTTTTACATCTTAATCAGTCCCAGTCAGTCTGGACTGCTTACTGCAGCGTGTCACTGTGACTTTAATTTCACTCACTTTGTACACCCAGTCAGCAAGATTAAGTGTAGTCGTCCTTGATCTTTACACACACACACACACGTACGCACGCACGCACACAAATCATTTGAAAGGGGCAGACCCCAAGCTCAGTACTGTCACCACTCTTCCGCACCTTTCTGAGTGCCAGGCAGAAGGGGACTATTCCCCTCCTCCCGACCCCGCACTAGACGCCGCGCAGTGCTTTCCTCGCCTCTGCTGTTAGTAAATCAAAGGAACACTTTAACAGGACTCTGGATAGAATTTAACTTAAAATTAAAAGGTTGTGGATTTGGTGTTTAAAAAGAAAAGCAAGGGCGCGTGTTGGGGGAAAGTACAATCAGCGCAGCCGGCAATTACTCCCAGGTCTGGCCAAAGCTGCACTCCGAGTAGGCGGCGTCGTGATTAGGTCGCCTCTACCCACTGGGCCGGCACGCGGTAATGAGGACAGGGGGACTGTGAAGCTCAGCGCTTGCCTCGTGACGTTTCGAGACCGCTTAGTTCTGGGGGCATCTCCCGGCGCCGCAGCTCCCGCTTAGAATGAGCCAGGTCAGGCGCTGGAACCGGAGAAGAGCACAAGCTCCTAAAAGCTGTCTGAAGGCTGACCTCAGCTGCGAAGCGGCGAATTCGAGGATCCGACCCGTGACGACCGATGCTCTGGCTGGTCCACACTCAGGATCCGGAAAGCTCTTTCCCTCTTTCCTCTAAGGACCCGAGGGGTAGCGAGCTCAGCGGTGTATTTTATCTGGGGAGACAACAAACCCAGAAAGAAGTTGCCGGGCAGTTTGGATTGGCAGGTCCTGAGCGCCTTAGTTCTCGACCTCGCGGTGAAGCCGGGCAGCAGGAGTTGGAAGTTTTCTAGTTTTCTGCACAGGACCTGGGCAGAAAAGGCCATGGTCTGGGCGCACCACGCCGTCAGTAGGTCGGCTAGGACGCAGTGCTGCTCTTTGAGTCAGGACTAGTTCAGAACGCAGAGGCGAGGTAGAGGCCAGGGGTTTGTCGCAGCCAGTGTTTCCTCGCACCGGCCAGGCCCTGGCATTTCCGTGTCAGGAGAGCCTGCTAGTCTGGCCCAGGGCTGCTGGGCGCGGAGCTGGCCAGGAATGCCGTGAGCAGGCTGGCTGCGTGATAAAATACCAGAGCCAGGTCCAGGGACAGCTGCTCGCGGTGATGACCAGGCTCGGCCCCTGCCCCTGCCCCTGCCCCTCTATCCAGCCGCTGAGGCCCCGTAGGGACTTAAAGGTGACGACTGAGGCAGGGAGGAGGGGGATGGGGGCAGTTCCAGGCTTTCACATCTTGCCCCTTCAGGTGCGGCTGAGACCAGGTTATCGCTACTGGCTTTGGGATCCGCAACTGCAGGGCTCCGTGCCGTGCCCGAGAGGCCAGTAGGGCGGGGCAAGGGGTTCTGCGGTGGTGCGGGTGACCTGCTGCCAGGCTCAGGACATCAGCCGTAGCGGGGCAGTGGCTCTACCTCCTGACAGCTTTCTCGGTGCAGAGTTTTTCCTCTGGAGAAACAGTGAAGGCTGAGATGAAACTAACCCAAAACTTGTATAAATAATAAGTGGTATAAATAATAATACGAAATATTGCAGTTTGGGGACAAGTCTTAAGGTGTTGTGTGATCGGGCAAGGTTCTCTATAAAAGAAATTTCGAATGTCCTAATTTCAAGTAAAAAGAAAAGAATTCCTTCTTCAGTTCTCAAGGTAACAAACCGAGAAAAGAAGGTAGTGATCTCCTACTGTAAGAATGCTCATCGTCTGTGGACACCGAAATAGTGTCATCGGCATCTTTAAAAGAAATGCTTAAAGCCTCAGGATTTCATGCTAGCTTGACTGCTGTCTGCACAACTTGGGCTGGCAGTTTTGTCATTTTGTTGTTGTTGTTAAAATTTGTGTTAAGAAAGCCAGGTCCAGCGGCCTCCACGTAGGTGTGGATATTTACCGCTCTTCGAGCATCCAGAGCGTTTTGAAGTAAGTGGAAAAAAAAAATCGTTGGACTTAATTTCTGTCATACCAATGCGAAATCATTTGTCTTCTACGTGAACAGGTTTTTTTTTTTTCCCCTAATTACGTTTATTATTTTACAAAAATTTAAGCAGTATTTCAAAGAGAAATTAAGACCTTCTTGCTGGAATTCAAGCTTTAGGGCTAATGGTGCTCACCACTTCCTGGACTCCTTTTTATCTGCAGTCATGCAAGCATATAGAATTTTCTTTTTTCTTTCGTTTTTTCACCAATGGCATCAAGCTGCTCCCGTTACAGTGCAACTTGCTTTGTGAGTTAACCGTGTAGGGTGTTTTGTATCTTGAAAAGATGGACCTCTTTCTAGTCTCCTGTCCCCTCCAGTATGCATTTATCTCGGTAACTTAATCCTTTCATATACATCAAGCCCTCAGACTCCCTCACACTCTTACTTAGAACGAGCGTGAATCAGGAGTGCCTGCATTTCAACACAGAGGACTCACCTGAGAAATAAAAGGGTAGAAACTGTGTGCCCCCAAAGTGCAATCTTCCTAGAAGACCACTTTATGTAATTTATCTTATGGGTGCTAGCTACAGAGCTAGAAAACTCCTCTGGTTGCCCGCTTTCTCGTAGAACTGCCAGTGAGTTGCCTGCTTTCCCAGGGGCAGGTACTGGCCTGTCGGGACAGCTGGTTTGCACTCTCAGGATCCTGTTACCACAAGACTCAGAGGGCCTCCCAAGAGGCTGGCTTGGATGTGAGGTGGTGAGAAGCGCCCGAATAATTAAAGGCTTACGAGGTCCTTGTTCTTGAGTATTGGTTAACAGTAATATTAAAAGTCTTCTTTCAGTGTGTGGTGGCCCATATATGGGCTCCACTAAGGGCACCATTTTGTGATCTTCACGCCAGCCTGTGGGGTGCAAGTGCTGTGCGAGCCAGACCAGAAACCAGTGTCCAGTGTGTGGGGCTCATCCAGAATAGTTGCTTTAGGGAGACTACAGTGCTGCAGGCTGTGGTGCAAAACCAGTGGCATTTGCCAAGCAGGGCTCCCCTTTACCGCCCCCCCCCCCCCGCAGCCTGCCACTACTGCCCTGGCACAGTTTTGGCCACAACTGCAATTGTCGGCACTTGGGCGCACCCTCACTACTACCTGTGTGGACAGCATGGAGCCTGGCTGTTTGCAGATTGTCCAGCGGCCTACAACTACCGGCAGGCCTTGGACTCCGCCGGTCCCCGGAAACAGGCTGAAAACCCTGCACTACCGCCGCCGGGAGTTCGCGGGGTCCCCGCTGCACGACTTCTGAGCGCTTCACATCGCCCCGCACAAGTACCATCGTAACCTGGACTCACCGGCGGCTGGCAGCGGGCGGCATTCTCCACTTACAGCTGCAGCCTTCCCGCAGAAAGAGGACCACTCCAGAAACAGCTAGGAGCTGTGGGCTCAGGTGCTGGTGCTGGATTTCACTCCTCCCCTCTGTCCTTTCTAAGTTCCATTGCCCCTTTGCAGTGTATATAGAGTTAAAATGGTTTGTGCATCCCAGTATGGGGAAACGTTCCTATCTTTTTCAGAAGGGACATTCCAGTAACATCAGTATTTAATCTTTTTTTCTTTGCAAATATAATTTTCTTAAAATTATGATTGAATGAAAATGTACATTCCCATATAAATTTGCATGCCCACCTATATGCAGCTTCCACTGCTCTCCCTGCCCGGTGACAGCACACTCTTCCTCTCTGCTCCATACATGTCTCATCCTCCCAGCAGTCTTGTTTCCCCTCCCCTCCACTCACTCCCCTTCCTCCAGTAAGAGGTCAGTAGGATGATATCCTATAAATGCATAGAACCATAAAGTGCAAACAACATATGATCACTTTGTGTCGTGAAGTCCACTCCATTCCTGTCTAAAGACTTGACCTTCCTTATGATTTATGGGCAGGGGCAGCATCAGGGCCAGGGGCCATGCTCCCAGGGGAACCGCGAAACTGCTGGACCATCAATTGAGGTCTTTTAGTGGAGATCTCAGGGTGCACCCCTTTTTCTTTTTGTGTTGCCAGTGACACTAAACTTTGTGAACTCCATCGCGGCTATCACAGCTAGTGGCCGGGCACCATCCGGTTCTTCTGGTCACGAGTCAATGTAGACACCCACTCACGTGGGTCTCTCTGTCCTCTGAGTTCTCTTTCCCCCATGTCGTTTTGGTCCTTGGTGATCATCTATTCCTGCTGAGTTGGGACCATTTGCTGTAACCTCAGATGGCAGCTTGGGAGCTTTTAAGACCCCAGATGCCACTCACCAATGTGGGGCGCAGACAGCCCTCTTAGCAAAATGCTAGTTGTGCCAATCAACCTCGATTTCCCCTGAGAGCATGTTCCCCGGCCCCCCCACCACGTCCTAGCTACTCTGTCCTTTCAGTATGGGATTAAAATGGAAGGAGTACTCAAGTTATGTTAAAGTCCACTTAATATTGTTCTTCTTTCTAACGTGTGCTGTCACCGATTTCACCCAACAAAATTTCTATCACCTAATCTAAACCCTCACACCTCTTGCGCTCCCTCCCTCTCCTCCTTTACAGCTGTCAAAGAGTCTTTTGTATGCATAAATCTGTTTTTGCATTCTTATCATAGGGGTGTCATACAATATTTGTCCTTTTGTCGCCAACTACTTTCACTCAACATAATGTCCTCCAGTTGAAACCAGGTTATGAGATGTTTCCTGCAATCGTCATTGTGCTTTATTGCTGCATAGTGTTCCACTGAGTATACATACCATAGTTTATCTATCCATTCCTCTGTTGTTGGGCATCTGAGTTGATTCCATCTTTTTGCTATTGTGGACTGTGCTGCATCCACAATGCACAATTCGTGTGCATGTGTCAGTTGGTGTGAATGGCCTTGATTCTGTAGGATATATTGCAAGCAATGGAATTACTGGGTTAAATGGTGTATCTATATCCAGTTTTTTAAGGGAGTGCCAGATTGCTTTCCAAAGAGGTTGCACCACTTTGCAATCCCATCAACAGTGTAGGAGAGTTCCAATTTCTCCACGGCCTCTCTGGCATTTGCTATTTTTCATTTTTTGGATCATGGGCAACCTTGTTGGGGTGAGATGGTATCTCATTGTAGTTTTACCTTGAATTTCTTTAGTGATTAATGATCATGAGCATGTCTGCATGTGTTTTCTGGCTGCCTGGATCTCCTCTTTAGAGAACTGTCTGTCCATCTCCTTTGCCCATTGCTTAATTGGATGATTTATTTTCTTACTGATATTTTGTACTATCTTATGGCCCATAGGGTCACCATGAGTCGGATCTGACTTGACGGCACTTGGCTAGCTTGGCTATAGATTATGGAGATCAGACAGGAGGTCTGACATGTAGTGGCCAAATATTTTTTCCCACTCTGTAAGAGGCTTTTTAATTTTATTAATAAAATCTTTGGATGAGCAAAAGTGTTTAATTCTTAATAGTTCCATTCTCTCTTCTGTTGATTGTGGTTTGTTTGACAGATTTTGAAGTCTGTCTATATTGTGCCTTAAAACTTCCATTGTTGTTCCTACTTCTTGGATGAGCCTTATTGTTTTAGGTTTAATATTTAGGTCTTTTATCCAATTTGAGTTGGTTTTTGTATAAGGTGTAAGACTTAGGTCTTGTTTCAATTTATTGCACATGGATATCCAATTTTGCCAGCACCACTGATTGAAGAGATTGTTTTTACTTACCCTAGTTTAATGTCTTAGGGCCTTTCTTGAATATCAGCTATTCATAGGCAGATGGTGTCATCTCAGGGGTCTTGATTCTGTTCCACCGACCTAGCTGTCTCTTTTTGTGCCAGTACCAGGCTGTTTTGACTACTGGGGCAGTGTAATAGGTTCTAAAGTTGGGTAGTGAGAGGCCTCCCAGTATGTTATTCTTCTTTAGTAGTGTTTTACTTATCCAGGGCTTCTTCCCTTTCCAAACAGAATTGGTGATTTGTTTCTCCATCTCATTAAAAAATGACCCTGTAACTTGTATTGGGATTGCATTATGTAAGTAGATTGCTTTGGGTAAAAAAAGACATTTTCACAATGTTAAGTCTTCCTGTCCATGAGCAGGGTAGGTTTTTCCATTTATTTAAGTCTTAGTTTCTTGTAGTAAGGGCTTGTAGTTCTCTTTGTAAAGGTCTGTTGTTTCTCTGGTTAGATTAATTCCTAGGTACTTTATCTTCTTAGGAGCTATAGTAAATGGTATTGACTTGGTAATTTCTTCCTTAATAATCTCTTTGTTGGTATAAAGGAATCCTACTGATTGACTTGTGTTTATCTTTATCCTGAGACTTGGCTGAAGTCTTCTATCAGTTTGAGTAGTTTACTTATAGATTCTTTGGGATTCTCTGCATATAGAATCATATCATCTGCAAACAGGGAAATTCTGACTTCTTCTTTGCTGATGTAGATGCCCTTTATTTCTTGGTCTTGTCTAATTGCTCTGGCTAGAACTTCTAGTACAGTGTTGAATAGGAGAGGTGAGAGTGGACATCCTTGTCTAGTTCCTGTTCTTAAGGGACAGTCTTGCAGTCTCTCCATTCAGGATGATGTACGCAATTGGCTTTGTATAAATGGCCCTTATTGCATTGAGGAATTTGCCGTCTATGCCTATTTTGCTAAGAGTTTTTAGCATGAATGGGTGTTGGACTTTATCAAATGCCTTTTCTGCATCAATGGACAAAATCAGGTGATTCTTGTCTTTTGTGTTATTTATGTGGTTAATCACATGAATTGTTTTTCTGATGTTGAACCGGCCTTGCATTCCTGGTATGAATCCAACTTGGTCATGATGGATTATTTTCTTGATATGTTGTTGTATTCTATTGGCAAGAATTTTGTTGAAGATTTTTGCATCTAAATTCAAGAGTGATATCAGTCTGTAGTTCTACTTCTTTGTTGGGTATTTTCCTGGTTTTGATATCAGGGTTTTTCTGGCTTCATAGAATGAATTTGGGAGTAGTCCATGCCTTTCTATACTGTAAAACAGTCTCAGTAGTATTGGAGATAAATCTTCTCTAAAAGCTTTGTAGAATTCTGCGGTGAAGCCATCTGGGCCTGGACATTTTTTGGTTGGCAGTTTTTTGAAGACTTTTTCGGTCTCTTCCTTTGTTGGTTTATTAAGTTGTTCTCCTTCACCTTGTGATAATTTTGGTAGGTGATATGAATGAAAGAATTTGTCCATTTCCTCTAGGTTTTCAAAGTTGTTAGAGTACAGTCTTTCATCATATTTTGTTATGATATTTTTGATTTCTGTTGGATCTGTTGTGACAACTCCCCTCTCATTTCTTATTTGAGTTATTTGTTTCCTTTCCTGTTTTTCTGTAGTAAGTTTAGCCAATGGTTTGTCAGTTTTGTTGATCTTTTCAAAAAACCAGCCTTTGGTCTTTTCAATTTTTTCAATCGTTTTTCTATTCTGTAATTCATTTAGTTCTGCTCTAATCTTTATGATCTGTTTTCTTCTGCTGCCTGACTGGTTCTTCTGTTGTTCCATCTCTACTCGTTCAAGCTGTAGGGTTAATTCTTTGATTTCGTTTCTTTCTTCCTTCCAGATGTGTGCGTTTATGGAGATAAACAGACCTCTGAGCACTGCTTTGGCTGTATCCCATAGGTTCTGGTAGGAAGTGGTTTCAATCTCATTGGAATTCATAAAGTTCTTTATTTCATCCTTGATTTCTTCCATAACCCATGTTTTTTTGAGCAAGATGTTGTTCAGTTTCCAAGAGTTCCACTTTCTATCTATGTTTTTTCTGCTATTGATTTCGACTTTTATGGCTTTATGATCTGAGAAGATGCTTTGCATTAATTCAATGGTATGGATTTTGTTGAGAATTGCTTTATGTCCTAACACATAGTCTATTCTGGAGAATGTTCCATGTGCACTGGAGAAGAAGGTGTAGTTGTCTGCTGATAGGTAGATAGTTCTGTATATGTTGATGAGGTTTAGTTGATTAGTTGTGGCAATAAGGTCTTTTGTACCTTTATTGAGCTTTTTTCTAGATGATCTGTCCAGTATTGAGAGCGGAGTGTTGAAGTCTCCCACTATTATCATGGAGTGATCAATCTCGTTTTTCAGTGTAGTCCATGTTTCTTTGACGTATTTAGGTGCTCTAATATTAGGTAGATGGCACTTGGCTGGCTGGCTAATATTAGGTGCATATTTAGTATAGTTGTCTTGGTTGTGTACTGAACCTTTGAGCAAAAAATATGTCCATCCTTGTCCATGATGGTGGATTTTACATTAAAATCGATTTTATCTGAGATTAGAATTGCCACCCCCTGCTCTTCTTTGTTCATTGTTAGCTTGATATATATTCTCCCATCCTTTAATTTTCAATTTGTTCCTGTCTTTAAGTCTAAGGTGAGTTTCCTGTAGGCAACATATGGATGGGTCATGTCTTTTGATCTAAGATGTCATTCGATGTCTCTTTTCTGGAGCATTCAGTCCATTCATAGTCAATGTAATTATTGATAGGTATGTGTTCCGTGCTGGCATTGTGATACACTCATTTTTATGTTGATGTTTTCTCTGTTGTTCTTATGTATCTGTTCTGGGATGTTCTTTTTAGTGAGTTGATTTTTCACCTTTTCACAGTTGGTTTTGTGGTTGTTGAGACTCCTATCTTACATTTCTTGGTATGGTATGTTGCATCTTTGTTGTGCTTTGTGGCTGCCCCTATGATCCCACTTAATAAATTATGTATAAACGCAATTTTAATTACTACCAGTCTTGTCAACTTCCTCTCCATCTGGAAGGACTATAACAACTGTAGTACATCCCTCTTTTTAATATGATGGCACCACAGTTTTCATGATAATCACTGGATTATTTCTTTCAGTATTAAAGCTTTGATTGAGTTTGAAGCCTTCCCTAACTGAGTAGGATTCTGGATGATGTGTCCTTCTAAAGTATAAATTTAGTGGTGTTATTCTCTAAGCCCAAGCCAAGGGTTTCTTTCAGTCTTTCTTGTAGCTTTGCTTTGGTTTTTATAAAGTCTCTGAGTTTCTGTTTATCTGCAAATGTCTTAATTTCATTTTCATATTTGAAAGATAGTTTTTCAGAATATATAATTCTTGGTAGTAGTTCTTCTCCTTCAAGGCTTTGAATGTGTCATGCCACTGTATCCATGCCAGCATGGTTCCTGCTGAGAAATCTGAGGAAGTCCTACAGGGTTTCCTTCTGAATGTTAGCTTTGCTTATGTTTCATTTTGTTAAGCTTGATTATAATATGCCTTGGAGTCTTTCTTTTGAGATCTATATTGAGTGGCATTTTATATGCATCTTGGATATTTATATTCTATTCCTTCATGATTTCTGGGAAGTTTTCTGTCAGCAGCATAGCAACAATACTCTGTGTTCTCAGGTGTCTCGCCCTCTTCAGGGACTCCAATTGATTGTAGGTTGTTCCTCCTAATAGAGTCCCACATACTTCTTAATCCTTCTTCATTTTTCTTTTTTTCTGATTTTTCCTCATAGATGCTGGAGTCGGTAGCTCTGTCTTCCAAGTCAAAAAGTATCTTTTATGTTTGTTCCATTCTGTTTTCTTGGCTTTGAATTGAAGTTTCATGTCTTTCATTTTGTTCTTGATCTGTTCAATTTCAGAGTACTGGTGTTTCATCAGTTTGAACAGCTTGCTTAATTTTTCAGTTTGCTCTGCTGCATTTTGTATAAAGCATAGGAAGGCTTTGAATATAATCCTTTTGTATTCACCTTCTGATAATTTCAGAAAAGTTTGTTCATCCAGAAAGCTCCTTGGTTGTTTCATTTGGGGACTTTCTGTTTACCGTTTTCTCAAGGGTCTCTTCCATTTTGGGCTTCATATGAGTCCATAAAGGCTGGGAGAGGTACTATGAAGATGGACCACAGATGTTTCTCTAGGCTGTCTTAAAATGAAAAATAAAAGGTATCTGACCACTTCTCAAGTCAGTCAGGTTTTCAGGTGTAGAGGTCCCTCTTCCCAACTGGCAGAGTAAGCACCTCTATATCCACCCCCAGATGATACAAAGTAGTTCAAAATACAGCACTGCTACTGCCCTGTTGGCCTCTGCTAACAGGCCCCAGCTGTAGGCGACACTGTAAACTACTGCTTTTCTGTTAGAAAAGTGCTCTCCTGTGGGCAGGCCCTGGCTTCCAGGCTAAGAATTCGGTCCAGCTGCAGCCACTGTGTCTAAGATGGCGCCCTGCACAAGGTCGTCACCGCTTCTGTACATGTTACCCTGTGGCAGAGGCAGAAAGAGGGGCTAGAGGTGCCAAGATTCAGTGAGTCCTCAGCCTCTGTTGCCGGGCCCCAGCCATAGGTGACACTGTGTAAACTACTGCTTTTCTATTAGAAAAGCTCTCTCCTGTGGGCAAGCACTGGCTCGCGGGCTAAGAATTAGGTCCAGCTAAAATCTCTGTATGCAGAATGGCATCCTCAATAAGGGGGCTGCTGCTTCTGTACAAACTACTCTGTGGCCAAGGCGGAAAGACAGGCCAAAAGTGGTGAGATGCCAGAGTCCTAAGCCTGGCTCTCAAAAAGTGGCAATTTTGCCTGCCTATCTCACCAGCAGTTCATCTGAGACTAGCTGCTAGGGAAGACCCAGCTCCGCCTGCTGGCCAAGACAGAGAAAAAAAGTCAAAATTATGAGTTACCTTCAGTCCATGAGAGCCTGGACTAGCCAGGAGCAGAAGTCAGCAAAAGAGAGGAGGTTTTTTGTTCAGTGGTATGAAGTCCAAATTAACAGCCCTGTGCTGTGTCCTGGAGTTCGATAGATGACCAGAAAGCTTTGTTTGATTATCAAATCAGGTCTTGGTTTCCAGAAGGATTTAGGGAGACATGTGCTTAGTCCGCCATCTTGACTCTGCCCCCAGGGTTTAATCTTAACATCTCAAGGGAGGTATTGCAAAATGCACCCTGCTCAAGCATATGCAAAGCAAACGTATTTCATTTTTCTATTAATGCAAGTTATTTTTGCATTAAAATTGATTTTTATAATGTGGAAAAGTAATGGACAGTGGTAGAAAGCATCTCCCCTCTGCCCCATTATCTTATTCTAACTTAAAAAAAAGACCCCAAAACAGACTAACATTATTCATCATGTTCTACATTTTAGATCACCATTTCTATAGTTTTTTGTTGTTGATGTCTTTGCAAACTTGGAAATAAATATTTTAATACCATTTCTTGGCATATGAGGACTTGACATTCTGCAAATTAAATGAGATGTGCCTGTATCATTCAGAATCATGCAGGCAACATACTTAAAGTTTGTGATTGAAGAAAGACCATGAGCAAACTATAAAGGAAAACACTAAGGGTCTGCAAACACCTCAAGGCACATAATAGCCTGAGGCATCTACCGTCAGGCCCTAACGGGAATCAATGGAGATTTTTCCTTTTATAATCCTGCCAGAAGAGGAATCATGCTTGTTCATGGCCCAGGTAGAAGAATCCTGCTGTTTTTCAAATTTCCTCACGGTGCCTCTCACTGGCCAAACCTAACCTCTGTATAGAGGGTAGACCATGGGTACAGTCACAGGGAGGAAATGATACAGGGTGCATTTCCAGGGCACTGAGGTCAGAAAAGAATAGGCTTTCCTGTAGAACACCTTGTGGGACAGAGTTTAGCATAGCACGTCAGACAGTAAAAGTGATCTATGCTCTAAAGAGTCATCATAGTACGAAGGAGGAGGAACCCCTGTTCTTCTCACCCTCAGGAACTTTTTAGTACAGGTGGGGGCCTTGGGAAACAAAGAGTGACAGCACAACATTGCCAAGCAGAAGCCTCCTTTTCCTTGTCCCTGGCTTATGAATTTTCCTAGAAAGCTCTGGTAAAGTGCTTGTGTTTCATCCTGTACAATTGTGGAAATTTGAAACACTAGTCTCCAAAAATGCTTTTACTTAGTGATAAGCTACATTCAGATGAAACTGTTTAACAAATGCCACTGCCCATAGGAAATGTTGAGCTCTTGTCTTGCCATTTATTATCCTGCTACTTAAGATTTTGAATGGGTTTGGATATTTCTAGGCAAGAAAACAGTGATACATTGTACAATCCATTAGGCTGCAAGTCCAAATTCAGGGTGTCAGCTCCAGGGGAAGTCTTTCCCCCATGTTGGCTCTGGAGGAAAATCTGGTATTGCATCAGTCGTTGTCCAGGGAGCATCTTGGCTCAGGAACCTCAGGTTGGAAGGACATGCCCTTCTCCTGGTGCTGTTTTCTTGAGTGAGGTTCCCAGTTCTCTGCTTGCTTCTCTTTCCTTTAATCTCTTGTATCATGAAAGGATTAAGGGTGGGGCAAACCATACTCCAGGGAAACTCCTTTGATAGCAGAGCAGGGAGGTGATCGTATAAATGGATTTACAACCCTAATACTTTAACACACAGCATAGGAAAATAACAAGATGGAGGACAATCATAAAATACTGGGAGTCAAGGCCCATCCACATGGCCACACATAGTTTTTGGGGGACACAACTCAATCCATGGTATCCCACCTTTTGGTATCACAGAAATCACAACATGGAAACGTGTAACACATTCATCCCATCATAACAAAATCATGTCCATCCCATATGATAGAAGTCTTAAATCAGTTGCAAGTTCAAAATTAAAAAATCCCTTTACATCTGTGAAACTTAGAATGCAAGCTATCTGCTTCCAAGGGCACAATGGCAGAACAGGCGTAAGTTAGACATTCCCTTATAAATGGGAAAAATTGCAGGGGAAGAAGGCATTAACAGGCAACAGGCAAGTCAGCAGAACTCATTACATTAGCCTTCAAAGCTTAGTAAATAGTCTTCCACTTTCTAAGACATTTTACACAATACCTTTGCCATCCAGACTCTAGGTATTTGCCAGACTCTCTGGATTCTGAGTGGAGACCCTCAGCCCTGTGCTACAACTCTGCCTTCAAGGCCCACTTGGACAGAAACTCTGCCCGATCCACTTTAGGTGCACCCTAAGCCCAAAAGAGTGGCAATTCCACTCCGACAAAACACAGAAAGCCCTAGCTCCACCCTTGCTAATCCCTGAAGTCATGGCCATACCTTTTGAGACTGAGGTGGCTCAGCTTCTCATGCTTGTTTGTTACTTCAGCTTGTGCTTCCTGTGGCTGCATGACCTGGGTCTTAGGCCCACATCTGCCCTGCCAGGGCAGGTGTTCCAAAGCTCTGTAGCTCCATTGATTCAACTGCTTGCAGGCACCCTCACCTTGCTAGAAAGCCTCCTGCACACAGACACTCAGCTCTCTTGCTCTGTGGGTCAGCAAGGCTAGCTCCATCAATTCAAGTGCCTGGAGGCACCCTCCTCTGCCAAGAAAATTCTGTGCACAGGTACTTAGCTCTCTTGCTCCGTGGGTTGATTCCAGCTCTGCCTCTGGTTCTACTGCTGCCACTGCTCGATTCTCACCATCTGCACCTTTTTTGGTGTTAACAGTTCTCCTTGGTTCTTTCTGAATTTTCTGTCCTTTCGTAGTTTCAAAATGGCCTCCACATATTACATATCTGTTATAGCAGCACCCCACTCATGGTACCAAATTGTCTTGGGCTGGTTTTTCGAGGGAAGCAAAACTAGTAACATGTATATGTACAAGGAAAGATTTATATATAAGGAAATAGCTCACACAATTGCAGAAGCTGAATGTGCACAAGCCTCATGTGGCCACGGGAGCTGGTGAACCCAAGGTCAGCAGGTCAGAGACCAGCATTCTGGATCACCAGTTGTATACGTTAGTGGATCCCAAGTTGGTGGCGAGAGGGAGCTGCAGAGTCTGGCGCACCCACGATCGGCAGGTCAGGGAACAGGACTCTCAAGTGCCAGCTATAAGAGTTGATGAATCCAACAGCTGCTAGTTAAAGTCCAGGAAACAGACACCAGAAGAGAGCAGGAGCTGCTGGCTATGTGAGCAGACTGGCAGTAGGTGATGGAAGGCATAGAGATGAGAGCTGAGAGGCAGGAAGTCACCACAGGCCCCACCCTGCCACTTGATACAGCAGCCAAACATGGAGTAGCCAAGTTGGCATAATCCTGACCACCACATATATATTTTTCTCAAGAGCTATGTAGCATTTGTGTGCTTCACCTTGAATAGATGGTACAGAGGTTGGATGAATGATTATTGTAGAAGATTCTAGAAATAATGATTATTATTTTTTATTGTGATTGAGTGAAAGTAGTATATAATCCAAGTTAAATTTGCATGGTCACCTATCTGCAGTTCCCTCTGGTTTCCTTATCTGGTGACAGCACACTCTTCTTTTCCATTCTAGATATGCTAACAATCTCCTATTTCCTCCTCTCTACCCTCTCCTCTGCCTTCTGGTAAGATGCCAGTAGGACAGCATCCTGTAGATACATAGAACCATAAAGTGGACACACTTTATGGTCACCTTGTGTCCTCGAGTCCAATCCATTCCTATGCGGTCATTTGATCTCCCACTGCCATTAAGGCAGGTCCAACACATAGTGACCCTAGAAGTCAGAGTAGAACTGCTCCATATAGTTTTTAAGGAGTGCTTGGACCTTAGTAATGAATAATGATCAGGGGCAGCAGCAGGTCTAGGGACCATGCTGTCAGGGGAAGTCCTGGGCCATCGGACCATCAGTTGAGGTCTTTTAGCGGAGTTCTTGAGGTGCACCTTTCTTTTTGGGGGGTTGACACTGGAACCCGACATCATGTTCCCCATCATGGCTGCCATTGGTGGTGGTCAGACACCATCTGGTTCTTTTAATCACGTTGAGACAGCATCCATACACGTGGGTCCTTCTGTCCTCTGGGTTCTCTTTCTCTTATGTCTTTGTTGTCCTTGGTGATCATCTGATTCAGCTGAGATGGGATCATTTGGTGTATCTCGGATGGCAGCTTGCTAGCTTTTAAGACCCTAGATGCCACTCATGAATATGGGGTGCAGAAGACTCTCTAAAAGTTATTTTTGCAGTCAAAGTTTAAATACCTCAAGTCTAGTTAAACACATTTCCAAAAATATTAGACCAACCACATGATGAGCGTTATACTGCAGTGCGGAGCCCTGCCATTGTGCTAATGTGGGCTGTGACAGAACATTTCTTGCCTCTCCCACCACAGGCACAGTTTCTTCCTTCCTCTTTGAATGCTTTAACTCTGTCAGTGGCTCCTTCCCCATGATAATTGTTCACAGAGGTCTGTGATCCCATTCAGAGCATAGGGAAGGACAGTTACTGGGGAGAGGCTCTGGAACAGAGTGCAATAGTGGTCCATGGCTATTGCAGGTAGTCTGGAGGCTACCATGGAGCAGAGGGATAGAAGCCACTGCACAAGTAGGTAGAGACAGGAGAGTACCTGGATCTTGCTCTGAAGCAGGCCTCTCAGAGTGAGGCCTACCTCTGAACTCTTTAATTATCTAAGCAAATGCATTTCATTTACCATTTAAGCCCCTTTGATTTGGATTTCCTTGCCTGAAACAGGGATTCCAAACGGATAGATGGCCTGTCCTATGAGACAGGAGACCATGGAAAGAATTGCCACAGGTTTTGGTTAGCAGAGGGAGTTACTAAATATGGGGTATCCTCATATCAACAATTTGAGTTGTGTGAGAGTGGCTGAAATATGGATATCTCTAGGCTACCTTCTGAATTAGATTCTGGCCGAGAACAGTGATTCTCAAACTTTAATATGTATGCACTTCATCAAGGGATCTCGCTGAAATGCAGTTTCAGGTAGAGCTAAGATTCTGTTTCTACCGAGTTCCTAGGTGATGCTGATGTTACTACTAACTCACAGACGAACTTTGAGCATGGGGTCCTAGAGCACTTATCTGCACTGACTTCTTAGGAATATTCTTGACCTAATATGTATCAAATTCAGCAAGAGACACCAAAAAGTCGTTTCAGGAGACCTACCAGCCTACAGCTTTTGGTCATTTCTTGCCTGTGTACTGTCTCTTTCCTGCTCTGCCACCTCTTCCCTAAAGCCTACCCTCACTACTCCCTTCTGTAACATCATCCTTTCCTGAAAGTCCTATAAACGTGCATGTTAAAACCACTAGAAGTAGAGACATGGAAAACTATAATGCTCCCTGAAAGGAGGAAGTAGAGACATGCACAATGTGCATCTGAACCTCTGGTTTGAGTCAACACATTCACACTCTTGTTTCTTTCCCAAGGGACTGTTCTAGCCCACTTACCCAAACATTGACTTTTTCATGGTTCAGTTTTCCTGAAGCTCTTACTGTCTCTCTTATTAGATTAGAGATCAGGTTCTTACTGTAAAAGAAAAAATATTAGAATTAGTCAATGAGTCTTGCTATCTGTTTTAGTCAATTGGTATTGCTCCTAAAGAAAACACCTTCAGCAGAAGACTTTATAAAGAGAAATTTTATTGACACAGTCCAGTAAGCCACAAATCCATTTATGAGTTCTAAGTGCATTCAGTTAGAGAATTTATCACAGTCTGGTAGGTTAGGTCCAAATTTAACGAGGGCATCTTGGCATAGGAGTCTCAGGTGTAAAGGATGTGCTCTGCTCTTGGTGCTGCCTTCTTGGTGGCACGAGGTTCCTAACTGACTCTGCTTACCTCTCTCCCTGTATCCCCCAGCTGGTCACTGGAGTCCTGCCTTACAGTACCACTGCTGCCCATTCTCCCTTATCAACATTACAGAGACAGGATTCACAACACATGGGAGGAACGGCACCATATCGGGACTCATAAATACATACATTTTTGGGGGGACACAGTGCAATCCATGACACTATCTTTCATAAGCCAGTGATTCTCAAAAGAGGCTGCCCTTGGTAATCAGCATCATTTTATGAAAAGACGAAGGTCTGGTCCCCCCTCTAAGATTCTATTAAATTGGTCCAGGCTGCAGAGAATTTCAGTTTTTAAAATCTTTTGAGGTGATTCAAATGTTTGGTGATTAAAGAGATGAAGATATTGATGGCACAAATCTATTTATTTCATCAAATGTTTGAGTGTCTTTTAAGTGCCAGAAACTGTGTATCTCCATAAAAAAAAGGAGGCTTATTTCCTACCCTTAAGGAGCTTGTTGTCATATACAAGAGAAAGATAGGCAGATAAACAATCGCAACATTCAGTGCAGTAATATAAAGGATAAGAAGTACTGTTTCTGGTAGAAAGCAGAGTGAATGACTTTGTGTGAAGGTCATGGAAATAACAACAATAATAATACCTAACATCTACTGAGCACTTACTATGGATCAAGAAAACCTGAGAGAAATGCTGATGTTGGATGAGGCTTTCAAGAAGGAGAGAACCAAGTTCTGTACAGGGTGGGAAATGCATACTGGAGGCTGGTACATTTGTGTCAAATTTAGGGTGAGAGCTTGAGAAGCTGAGGGAGGCTGCTTCTGTTTTCTCTGTAAAATCATGGTCAGTTATGATCTGGAGGTAGTGAGGTGTCTGATCGGGTGGTGGGCAGGGAGCCTTCAGTGCATCAAGGAGGCTCACATGAACAGGACTTCACAAATCGGTTTTCATTTGCAGGGTTGTGTCCTCAGCAACTCCCTTTTAGGGATAAAGTTTGACAGTAGGATTGGTGCTGAGCTGAGCTTTGCTTGAGCAGTGATGGAGGCCAGACAGGAGTGGTGGTTGTAAGCAAATGCGTCAGGTAACTCTGAGTATGAAATAAAGGAGCCTGTAAGAGATCAAGGAAACCCTGGTGTAGTGGTTACGTGTTACATCTGCTAACTCAAAGTTGGCAGTTTGAAATGGCCAGGTGCTCCCTAGAAACTCTGTGGAGCAGTTCTATTCTATCCCATCAGATCATTATGAGTCAGAATCAGCTCCAGGGCTTGGTTTTGGTTTTGGTTTTGGAGAGAGCAGTTAGAACTGGGAACAGGGAGGAAGTAGTGTCTGGCAAAAAGTAGGTCTAGTTACAAAGGAAACTGGAAAGATAGGGAATTTATCAGTGGGATTTCAGAGATGAAGTGGGTGGATGGAGACAACCTATCGGGTGTGGCAGGGGGCTGCTGAAAGGGTGGAGGTGAATGAATGTGGAGGTTGGTGGTGGATGGACTTCCAGATAGATACTGAAGCCCTATGGCCTCGGGGAGGTGGACGGGTTGCAACCTGGGAAGCTTTTCTGTACATGGTCCGTGAAATATGCCACCAGTCGGCCCAGGTGCAGTCCAATGGGAATGGAAGTGAACAAGTCCTTTAGGATAGAAAGGAGTGGAGTTAGGCAAAGCTCAAGCCATTGAAATGCAAAATACGTTGAGCAATGGTGAAACAAAAGAATTCACTGAGGTTAGAAACTGTTGAAGAAGAGGTAGATGTTTCTAGGAGGAAAAGGAAGGAAGGAAAAGGAAACCGTATACCTCTTTCTGGAAGCCAGGATGTGCATTTTTTTTTTTTTTTTTTTAGTTTATGGATAAAAGATCTACGGTTCAGAAGCATTAGTGGCTGCAACAGCAAATCTGTGACTAACATTTCAAGACCAAGCAAGAGTAGACCTCTTATCAACTTTGTCATTCATGGTAGGGTTGACAGATAAGCCTTGTTTGCAATGCACTGCTTCAGAGAACTTCCTATTTGACTTAATTACTTTTTATCACTAAATGTTAAAAGTCATTATGTAAAAAAGTTTTTTGGGGGGAGGGATCGACTCAATATTGACACCATGATACAAAGCACTGTTTAGTTAGCATTGGTTAGGGTTCTGCCCAGCTTGGAAATGTGCCCTCTTCTTGTACTTAACAGTTCCCTTCCCTCCCCCATATCTTAGCAAAACCCAAAACCTATTGCCTTCCAGTGAGACTCATAGCAGCTGTATAGGAAGAGTAGAACTGCTCCATAGAGTTCCCAAGGAGTGCCCAGTGGATTCTAACTGTCAACGTTTTGGTTATCAGCTGTGGCACTTAACCACTACACTACCAGGGTTTACCTATATCCTAGAGAACTCTTCTTAATTTTATTACTGAACAATATGATCAGGGTCTTTATCCACTCCCCCGTGCCCCGCCCCGCCCTCATGCAGGAGGACAATGCCCCGTGCTAAGAGGAGTCTTCTTTGGCTACAGATAAACTCAAGAAGGTTCTGGCTCTCCTAGAATTCCCCATGGGACAGGAGAGTTGTACATGACCATGGAAAAGGGTCTGTTGGAGTCCTCCCAGACTCATTCTCTAGGGAAGTTTAAATAACTCCACAAACAGAGGTTTAAAGTTCATGCGAGAAGAACCTTTTGTTCAGAAGAGACAGAATCACCAGAAAAAGTCCAAAGAGAGAATGGCCCAGTCCTCTGAACCTGGAGCTTGTTTGAAAGCAAGAGTCCAGTTTTACTTAGGACTTCACTATTAATGGCTGAGATGCCCTTGTTTGCAATGGAAGAGAGCCTTTTTCTTCCTTAAGTGAATGCCGGATCCTTTTGTACTGATACCACTCAGAGGAATTCCTAAAAGGGAAAGCATTCTTCACTGAAGAATGGTTTCTCAGTCTTTCCCCAGTTCTTCTCTTTGGATTATGTGGCTTTAGGTCCTTTCCTCTGATAGACTCTGAGACTATTTAAACTTAAATGACTCTTTATCCCCATGGGAGGGGATCTCCAGATTTGGCTATATATAGTGAGGTACATATCTTATTACTGATTCTGTTCAGCCCTAGTTTGAAGTGTGAACAATCTCTTCCAGGCACTACTTGTTTTCCCCGCCCTCTGACCAAAGGGCCTCTCCTCTCACCTGACTCACAGAGTCAACATCCTTTCTGGCCAGTGCATCCCACTTCCTTAGGCTGAGCTTCAGTGCTGTTTTGGTTTTTTGGATTCCCTGAGGAGCATTTCCTCAGCCCTCTGCATATCAGATCAAACACGTTGGATTCACAGTCTTGGGAGATTAAAAGATTTGAAAGTAGAAGGATCAGAGTGAGTCCAAATAGCTGGAAGAAACATCATGGAAGAAGTGGGACTTGAAAACTCAGTGAAGGTGGGAAAGGAAGCCTCTAAAAGTGGTAAGGAGATAGGTTTGCTTGTGTTTTGGGTGCATAGAGTATGTGCTAGAGCATAGGATGAGTTAATTTCAGTAGCATGCTGGTTTGGGAGGGGAAGTAGGCCTTGGTTCATGCCTTGGAGAGTGCAAACTGGCAATAGCTCATGGTTTCTTCAAGAAATAAACCCAAACGCTCCAAAGCCAAAAAAACACACTTATTGCTTTTGAATTGTTTCTGACTCACAATGACCCTATAGGGCGAAGCAGAACTGCCCCAGTAGGGTTTCCAAGGACTGGCTGGTGGATTCAAACTGCTGCCTTTCTTGTTAGCAGTCAGACTCTTCATCACTGTCCCACCAGGACTCCATAGATATGGTTAAAAACACAAGCAACCAAATAACAGTAACTTGTACTTCATCAAACTTTCTGTGCCAAATGATACATCAAGAAAATTAAAATACACTCTGGGACAAAATATTTGGGACTCATATATGTGATAGATGTTTAGCATCCACAATACGTGAAAAAAATCTTGTAACTGAACAATAAAAAGACAACCCAATTTAAGAATGGACGGAGGATTTGAGCAGACATATTTCAAAAGAAGATGTGTAAATGATCAAAAAGCGTGTGAAAAAATGCTCAATATTTTCAGCCATTAGGTAAATACAAATCAAAATCACAGAGATACTGCTATCCTTCTAAAAGATGAGGATTAAAACAAAAAGAATTGAAAACAGCTACTGGCAAGTACTTGGAGAAATTAGAACCCTTATACATCGCTGGTGGGAATATCAAACACACAACACTGGAAAACATTCTGGCAGTTTCTCAGAAGGTTACACGTAGGTTAAAAGTTGTTAGTTAACACTGAGTTGATTTTGACTCAGTTCCATTCTCCTGAGTATACACTTAAGAGAACTGAAAACATGTTCGCACATAAATAGGTACAAGAATATTCACAGTAGTGTTATTTGTACTAGTCAAAAAGTAGAAACAAGCCAAGTGCCGATGGATGAATGGATAAATAAAACTTTATAGATTCACACAGTGGAATATTATTCTTCCATTAAAAAGAACAAACAACTGTTACATGATGTAACATGAGTGAACCTTGAAAAAAATTATAATACACAGAAGACCCAGGCATAAAACACCACATGTCATGTCATATGATTCCAATTATGAAGCAGTCAGAATAGACAAGTCTGTATATGGAGACAGTAAATTAGGAGTTTCCAGAACCTGGGGAAAGGGAGAATGGAATGCACCTGCTAATCTTTATGTTTTTTTTTTTTTAGGGGAGAGGAATGATGAAAATGTTTTGGAAGTAGGTAATGGTGATGGTTGCACAATCTTGTGAATATTCTGGAAATCTATGAGTGATACAATTTAAAGGATGAGTATTATGGTATGTGAATTATATCTCAATGAAAAAAATACACTTAAAAAAATAACTCAGCAAGATCATATATTCCCTTTGCTTAGTTTCCTTCAATGGTAACATTTTGCAAACCTTATAACATTAGAGTCTCATAGTGACACTGATGTGGTCAACATTCAGCTGCCTAACTGTAGCCATACCTTTCCTTCCCAAACTTTCCCCTTCCTTAAGCCTAGGTAATTACTATTCTTTATCTTGTTAATTTGTCATTTTGAGAATGTCATATAAATGTAGCCGTATGTTATGTATTGATCTTGGCTTTTTTTTCACTCATTGTAATTCCATGAGGATTCATCCAGTTTTAACATTATCAGTAGTTAATTCCTTTTTATTGCTCTGAAGTATCCCATTGTATAAGTGTGCCATAGTTAAACAACCAGGCTGTTACTGTTGCTTAGCTGTTGTGAATAAAGCTGCTGTAAACATATACACATAGGTTTTTGTATGAGCAGATTGTCTTTTTTTCCTTTTATTTGTTTTTAATGTACTGTAGATGATAGTTTACAGAACAAAGTAGTTTCTCATTAAACAGTTAATACATGTATTGTTTTATGACATTAGTTAACAACACCATGACGGGTCAACATTCATTCCTCCTGACTTTGGGTTCCCTACTGCCAGCTTTCTCCATTCTCCCACACCATCAGTAGTTTTACATCTTTACATCCATGGATTATTTTGAGTTAATTTTTGCACCAGGTGTGAGACTTAGGTTGAGGTACTTTTTTAAAACTTAAGGGTGTGGAACTGCTATGGTATCATTTTATGAACAGACTGTCTTTCTTCTGTTGAATTGCTTTTTCACCTTTGTCAAAAAATAAGTTGCCCATACCTGTATGGGCTACTTCTGGATGCTTTATCTTGTTTCACTGATCTATGTATTTATTCCTCTGCCATTGTGACTGTCTTAGTCATCTAGTGTGACTATAACAGAAATACCACAAGTGGCTGTCTTTAAAAAAGAGAAGTTTATTCTCTCACAGTCTGGTAGGCTGCAAGTCTGAATTCAGGGCACTGGCTCCAGGGAAAGCTCTGGAGGAAGGTCTTTTCCTTGGTGTGGAAGCATCTCAGCACAGCAACCTCAGATCCAAAGGATGGGCTTATCGTTGCCATATGTTTGAAGCCAGTGTGTGGTTATTGTGCCAGTCTGTCTCACCAAAGTCCTCCCTTATCCTCACTGGTCCTCTATTTCGTTAAACATGATATCCTCTTCCAGCAAGTAATCCCTCCTGTTGACATGCCCAAAGCAAGTGAGCTGGATAATGTTCTGTTATGATCCTCAAGGTTTTCATTAGCTAACTTTTAGAAATATGTTGTCCAGCCTTTCTTCCTGCTCTGCTAAGTCTGACAGCTCTGCTGAAAACTGTCCGTCACGGTTGGCCCTGATAGTACTTGAAACATTAGTGGCACAGCTTCTAGTATCATAGCAACATGTGAGCTACCGCAGTATGACTAGCTGACAGACAGGTGATGGATGTGCAGTATCGTATAGTGATGTAATTTGTATTTCTCTGATGACTGTTGTTTCAGTCAGCTAGTGCTGCTCTAACGGAAATACCACAGAGTGGATACCTTTAACAAAGGAAGGTTTATTCTTACACAGTCTGGTAGACTACAAGTCCAAATTCAGGATGTCCACTCCAGGGGAATACTTTCTCCCTTGTCGACTCTGGAGGAAAGTCTGGTATTGCATCAGTCTGTCCAGGGAGCATCCTGTCACAGGAACCTCAGGTCTAAAGGACGTGTTCTTCTCCCAATGCTACTTTCTTGATAGTGTGAGTTTCCCAATTCTCTGCCTGCTTCTGTTTCCTTTTATCTCTTCTAGGATGAAAGGACTAAGGGTGGGGCAAGCCATAATCCAGAGAAACTCCCTTTACAGTGGACCAGGGAGGTGATCTTCTGAAGGGATTTACAGTCCCACCCTAATCCTTTAACACATAGCACAGCAAAATCACAGAATGGAGAACAATCATAGGCTACAGGGAATCACGGCCCAGCTGCATGGCTACACATATTTTTTGGGGGAAATAATTCAATCCACGACAACCAGTGATTTTAAACTTCTTTTTATGTGCTTATTTACTATATATGTATCTTCATTTTTTCATGTGTCTGTTCAAATCTTTGGAAACCCTGAAGGAGCAGTGGTTAAGAGCTGTTACAGCTAATCTAAATGTTAGCAGTTTGAACCCACCAGGCACTCTTTGGAAGTCTTATGGGGCAGTTCTATTCTGTCCTATAGTGTTGTTATGAATCAGAATCAACTCTACAACAATGAGCTTGGTTCTAATATTTTATCTTTAAAAAATTAAGTTGTTTTATTCTTATTGAGTAGAGAGGTTTTATTTTGGGGGGTATATCTAACAAGTCTTTGTTAGCTGTTTGTATTGCAAGTATTTTCTACAATCCATGCCCTGCCTTTTTCTCTTAAAAAACAAAACAAATATATATATACATATATGTATATATATATAGTGCTTTAGGTGAACTTTTGTAGTACATTGTTCTTCATTATTGAGTAGTATACCATCATGTATATGTACCATAATTTGTTTACCTATTAATCTATTGATAGGCATTCAAGTTGTTTCCATCTTTTTGCTATGTGGATAATACTACAATGAACATGGGTCTGCACATGTCTGCACATGTCTTCTCATCCAAAAATTGTTTTGTGACATTGATTACAATCCCAACAATGTGTCAACATTTCCCCCCTTTCCCTTTCCCCGCTGGTTTCCCATTTCCTACATTTGTTCAGTTTTCCTGTTCTTTCCTGCCTTCTCATCTTTGCTTCTGGGCAGGTGTTGCCTATTTGGTTTCATATACTTAATTAAACTAATAAACATGTTCCTCGTATGTGTCACTGTTTGTTTTACAGGCCTGTCTAATCTTTGGTTGAAAGGTGTCACTTTGAGAGTGGCTTTAGTCCTGAGTTAGGAGGCCGTACGCTTGGGGGCTCCTCTAGTTTCCATCAGACTAGTAAGTCAAGTCTTTCCCTGTGAATTTGAATTTTGTTCTATATTTTTCTCCTACTCTGTCCAGGACCCTCTATTATGATCCCTGTCAGAGTCACCAGTGGTGGTAGCTGGGCATCATTTAGCTCTTCGGGGCTCAAGCTGGTATAGGCTGTGGTTCAGGTGGTCTGTTAGTCCTTTGGGCTAATATCCTCCTGTGTCTTTGGTTTTCATTTCTCTTATACTCTGACTGAGATGGAGCCAGGAGACGTATCTTAGATAACTACTCACAAGCTTTTAAGGTTTCAGATGTTACTCACCAAAGTAGGATGTGTAACTCTTTATGAACTGTATGCTATGCAGTTGACCTAGATGTCTCCCAAGACCATGATCCCAAGCCCTCAGCTTCCGTAATATGATCTCTCAAGGTGTTCAGATGTGTCTAGGAAGATTCTTGCCTTGGTCAAGTTGTACTGACTTTTCTCATGTGTGTGTTGTCTTTACCTTTACCAAAGTTAACATTTGTCTACTAAATAGTTTGTGATTTCACCTCCTCAATGGTAACCACCAAAGATGGTTTTAAATCTGTGGGTAAACCCTTTGTTGAGTTTTTGTAATAATGGTCTCATTAAACGTTTGTTCTTCGGTGACTGACTTATTACCCAGAGTAATGCTCTCCAGATTCATTCATGTTATGAGATGTTTTGTGGATTCATCATTGTTCTTCATTATTGAGTAGTATACCATCATGTATATGTGCCATAATTTGCTTATCTATTAATCTATTGATATGCATTCAGGTTGTTTCCATCTTTTTGCTATGTAGATAATACTACAATGAACATGGGTCTACACATGTCTGTTTGTGTGATGACTCTTATTTCTAGGATATATTCCTAGGAATGGGACTGCTGGAACATACAGTATATCTGTTTCTAGATTTTTTAAAAGGGCACTATGTCATTTTATACAGTGGTTGTACTATTTTACAAGCACCAGCAAAGCTTAAGAGTTCCAATCTCCCTGTAACGTCTCCAGCATTTGTTATTTTCTGTCTTTATGATTCCTGCTAGTAATGTTGGGGTTACAGTCCTTAGAAGCAAGGATGACAAGACTGCTAATTAAAAGGTTGGAGATTGGAGTCCTCCTAGAGGCCTTGCAATCTACTTTTAACAAAAAAGGCTTTCTTCTTTCCAAGATAATTACTAAGAGCAGAGTTGTATGAATTGTATGCTAAATATATGTTTACCATTTTAATAAACTACCAGACTAATTTCTAAACTATTTGTACAATTGCATATTCCCATCACTCATGAATGGTTGTTTTAGTTGGTGGTTCCAGAAATAAGAGCCATTGTACAAATAGACATATGCAGACCCATGTTCACTGCAGTGTTAAAAAGCCTGTGGAACACAGTTCTACTCAGAAATGCATGGGGTTGCCATGAGTTGGATCTTATTTCACAGTTTTGCAGATGGGTACCCAGTTATGCCAGTACTGTTTGTTAAAGTGATTGTCTGTTTTCTGTTTAATGCACTTTGGGCCTTTGTCGAATACCAGCTGCTCATAGGTGGATAGTTTTATATCTAGATTCTCAATTCTGTTCCGCTGGTTTATGTGTCTGTTCTTGTACCAGTACCGGCTGTTTTGACTACTGTTGTAGTATAACAGGTCCTGAAATCAGGTTGTATGAGGCTTCTCACTTTGTTCTTCTTCAATAATGCTTTACTTACTCAGGGTCTCTTCCCTTTCCATATAAAGTGGGTGGTTTTCTTTTCCATTCCATTTTAAAATGCCATTGAATTTTGGATCAGGATTTCATTGTATCTATAGATTGCTTTGGGTAGCCTAGACATTTTTACAGTGCTGGGTTTTTCTATCCATGAGCAAGGTATGTTTTGCCACTTATGTGGTTCACCATCAGTTGGGATAGACCCTCTGACAACTGGTAAACAGCCTCCCAAACACCAGCCTATTTTTCTAACTCAGCAAAACAGTTGACTCTGCTAGTATCTCTAACCCTGTGCCACGTCTGGAAATTAGGCCCTTGAACTTGAGCCTCACTGGTCTCCTTCTTTCAAGATTCAAAATTTGAAAACACTTGTTTCCTGTGGTTTTGCAGTTCTCTGGTTTTTCATGGTGAGAGGGCACCCCATGTGATGGTTTTTCCTACCTATACAGAGGCAAAAATTTAGCCTCAGCTTTCATTTGCTGTTTTCTTGGCCAGGATTGCCCTAGTCCCAGTTTCCACCTATCATCCTCATTGCCTCTTGTTGGCTCAGGCCCCTCTACACAGAGACTTTAAGCGACCACCCTCTGCTTCAGTCCTTACTTTACCTTCTAGAATTCCATGCCAGCTGCTAAAGTGTGTGTTGTTTGTTTGTGTTTTGATCTCTCCTTGGTGTAATGTCACTCTGTAAGTCATTTATTGTCTGTTGGGATTACTGTAGTTGAATAATGATCCACTGCATGAATAAAGCATAATTTTTTATCCATTTGCTGGCTGAAGGATCTTTAGATTCTTCACAGTTTGGCTGTTATGTATAATGCTACTGTGACCATTTATGTATAAATCTTTGTGTGGTCATACATTTTCTTTTCTCCGGGTAAATACCTAGAAGTAGCACAGCTGGATGACAAGATAGTATGTGATTAACTTTTTAAGAAACTAGCAAACTTTTCAAATGTGGTTACAACCTTTTTCATTTTGACCACCAGGATAAAAGAGTTCTAGTTCCTCCACATCTTTACCAACACTTGGTGGTGTGATTAGTTGATTTAATTTCATTCATTCTGATAGGTATGTAGTAATATTTTATTATTATTTTGACACAGTGGTTAAAAGCTGGGCTGCTAGCTAGAAGATTGGCAATTTGACTTCACCAGCTGCTCCTTGGAAATGTGACAGGGCCATTCTACTCTGTTTTAGAGGGTCACTGTGAGTTGACATTGATTCAGCTGCAACGAGTTTGTTTCTTGGTTTTAATGACTAATGATGTTGAGTGACTTCATGTACATATTTGGTATCTGTACATTTTCTTTGGTGAAATGTCTATTCAAATCTGTGATTTTTTTGATTGATTGTTTTCATATTGTTGTGGGTTTATTTTTTTTTCAAGTATTTTATTGTTTTAGGTGAAAGTTCATGCAGTACCTTAGTTTCCCATTCAACATTTTATACACATGTTGAATTTTGAGAATTCTTTATGGGGTTCCTATAAATAAGAATCAACTCAACAGCAGTGGGCTTGGTTTTTGTATCTTTTGTATGGAAGTCTTTTTCTGCTGTATTCTAAGAAAAGATTGTCTTACAGTCTGTGGCTTTTCTTTATATTCTCTTAACAGTGTTTTTTGAAGAGCAGACATTTATAATTTTGATGAAGTCCAACTTATCAATTTCTTCTTCTATGGACTACATGTTTGGTGGTCTATCTTTGCTTAATCCAAAGTCATAGAAATTTTCTAGAAATTTGCTGGTTTCGATTCACAATTAGGTACATGATCTATTTTGAGTTAATTTTTATAGGAGAATGAAATAATGATTGAGGTTCATGTTTTTGCATGTGGGTATCAAATTGTTCCAGCACCATCAGTTGAAAATGCTGCTTTTTCACTACATTGCTCTTCTGCTTTTGTAAAAAATCAGTTCTCTGTATATGTGTGAGCTTATTTCTGGATTCTGTGTTTTGTTACATTGATCTACCTGTCTGTATCAATCTACTTGTCATGTACGAATACTCTGCTGTTTTGATTATTGTAGCTTTGTAACAATTTTTGAAATTAGTCTTCCACCTTCATTACTTTTTGGAGTTCTTTTGGCTATTCTAGACTTTTGCAATTTCATGAGTTTTATAGTGTGTTTACAAATTTCCACAGTAAACCATTTGGAAATACGATTGGGATGCATTTTCTTTATAGATAAATTTGAGGAAGAATTGATAGCTTAAAAATACTGAAACTTTCTATCAGGAAAAGGTGACTTCTCCAGGTATTTTGGACATATAAATTTTTTTCAGCAATATTTTGCAGGTTTTGGAGGAAAAGTTTAGTGTGTTTTGATCTTATTTTTCTCCAAGTGTTTTATATTTTTTTGATGTTATAGCAAATGGTTTCTTTTTTTTGCAGAAGAAATAGTTCTTGGTTGGAAGTGCTTCTCCTTCAAGGCTTTAAATGTGTCATCCTGTTGTCTCCGTGCCATCATCGTTTCTGCTGAGAAATCACATGAAAGCCTACAGGGTTTTCCTCTGAATGTTAGCTTTGCTTTGAGTCTTGCTGCCCTTAAGAGTTTCTGCTATGTTTCATTTTGTTAAGCTTGATTATAATATGTCTTAGAGTCTTTCTTTTGAGATCTATATTAAGTGGCATTCAATATGCATCTTGGATATCTATATTCTCTTCCTTCATGATTTCTGGGAAATTTTCTGTCAGCAGCTCAGCAACAATACTCTCTGTGTTCTCAGGTGTCCCTCCTTGTTCAGGAACTCCAATTAATCATAGATTGTTTCTCTTAATAGAGTCCCACATGCTTCTTAATGCTTCTTCATTTTTTTAAATTTCTTTTGTCTGATTTCTCCTCACAGATGCTGGAGTAAGTAGCTCTATCTTCCAAATCAGAAAGTCTATTTTCCAATGTTCAATTTTGTTTTCTTGGCTTTGAATTGAAATTTCTATCTCTTTGATTTTGTTCTTAATCTGTTGGATTTCAGAGTACTGTTGTTCCATCAGATTGAACAGCTTGCTTAATTTTTCATTTTGCTCTGCTGTATTTTGTATAAGGTCTAGGAGAGCTCTAGATATATAATCCTTTTATACTCACCTTCTGATAGTTTCAGAAAAGCTTCATCTGGGAAGTTCTTTAGTTCTTTCTTTTCTGGGCCTTCTGAAGCCATATGTGAATTCTTCTTGATATTTTTGTCCAGAGTTTGCTGCTTTTTAGGCATCTCAGGTTGTTTTGCTTCTCTGGTGTTACCTTAATGTGATCTAAAGGTCAATCTGAAAAGAAAGTTGATCACCAGACACCTCTATGTACTCTAGTGACTGGGGTCATTGGAATCTCTGGGGTAGTAGGCTCCATCTCCTGATTGGCAAAGACACGGCTCTACATACAGAGTCACTGGGGAGATGTCAGCTGGCCCTATGAAGTGAGACCTGGAAAAGTGAGTAGCTCTATATTCAACCCCAGATGCTGCAAACTAGTTCAAAATACAGGAAGGCTACCACCTTGCTGTCATCTGGTGGCCCCACTCTGCAAAAGACTGCTTTTCTGTTGGAAAAGTGCTCTCTGGGCAGGCATGGTATCCCAGCCTGGGAATTAGGTCCATCTGAGGCCTCTGTATGAGCAACTCTGCCTCCCAGACAATCAAGATGGCATCCTCCACAAGCTCTCTTGCCTGCCATGGAATAGGCTACTCAATGAGGAAGATATGGGGAGAGAAGCCAAAAGCACCAAGGTGCACAGATTCTGAGGCCAGGCTCTTAAAATGTGATGACTCTGCTTGCCGATCCCATCAGTAGTATGTCCAAGTCCTGCCATCAGTCAAGAAACAGCCCCACCTCCTGGCCAAGACAGGGAAGAAAAAGTTAAAATGGTGAGTTACCTTCAGTCCATGAGAGCCAGGCGCTAACCAAGGGTGGGGGTCGCTGAAAGAGAAGGAGTTTCCCGCTCAGTGGTATGTAGTGCAAATAGACAGCCCTATGCCATGTCCTAGTGTTCACTAACTGTCCAGAAGCCTCCACTGAATCATCATTTCAGGCCTTGGTTTCCAGATGGTTTTAGGGAGATGTGTGCTTAGTGTGCCATCTTTTTTTTTTTTTTTAATTTTTTATTTAATATAACTGAGTGAAAATGTACATTCCTGTATAAATTTACATACCCACCTATAAGCAGCTTCCACTGCTCTCCCTGCCCGGTGACAGCACACTATTCCTCTCTGCTCCATACATGTCTCATTCTCCCAACAGTCTCCTTTTTCCCTCCTCTCTACCCACTCTCCTTCCTTCAGCCAGAGGTCAGCAGGATGACATCCTATAGATGTATAGAACCATAAAGTGCATCCAATATATGGTCACTACAGAGCCAAGTCCAATCCATTCCTGTCGGAAGTGTGGACCTTCGTTATGATTTATGGGCAAGGGCATCATCAGGGAGAGGGGCCATGCTGCCAGGGGAACCCCGAAACCACTGGACCATCAATTGAGGTCTTTTAGTGGGGATCTCAGGGTGCACCCCTTTTTATTCTTGTGTTGCCAGTGAGACTCAACTTAGTGAGCTCCATCGCGGCTATCACTGGTGGTGGCCGGGCATCATCCAGTTCTTCCAGTCTCAAGTCGATGTAGGCACCCACTGATGTGGGTCTCTTTGTCTTCTGGGTTGTCTTTCCCCCATGTGATTTTGGTCCTCGGTGAGCATCTGTTCCTGCTGAGTCGGGACCATTTGCTGTGCCCTCGGATGGCAGCTTGGCTGCTTTTAAGACCCCAGACGCCACTCACCAACGTAGGGTGCAGAGAGCCCTCTTAGCAAAATGCTAGTTGTGCCAATTGGCCTTGCTTTCGCCTAAGAGCATGGTCCCCCGCCCCCTGCCCCAGCTACTCTATCCTTGCAATGTTGGGTTAAGATGGAAGGAGTACTCATGTTACGTTTAAGTCCACTTAATATTGTTCTTGTTTCTAACGTGTGCTATCACCGATTTCACCCAACCAGATACCTAGCAATTATCTAATCTAAACCCTCTCCCCCTCCCTCCCTCCCTCCCCTCCCTTGCAGCTGTCAAAGAGTCTTTTCTTCTATGCACAAGTCTGTTTTTGAGATCTTATCGTAGAGGTCTCATACAATATTTGTCCTTTTGTCACTGACTACTTTCACTCAACATAATGTCTTCCAGTTGAAACCAGGTCATGAGATGTTTCCTGAAGTTATCGTTGTTCTTTATCATTGCATAGTGCTCCATTGAGTATATATACCATAGTTTACCTATCCATTCTTCTGTTGTTGGGCATCTGGGTTGATTCCATCTTTTTGCTATCGTGGACTGTGCTGTGATAAACATTCTGGTGCATGTGTCCATTGATGTGAAAGGCCTTGATTCTGTAGGATATACTCTAAGTAGTGGAATTACTGGGTCAAATGGTATATCAATATCCATTTTTTTAAGGAAGCACCTGGTTGCTTTCCAAAGAGGCTGGACCATTTTCCAACCCCACCAACAGTGTAGGCGGATTCCACTTTCTCCACAGCCTCTCCAGCATTTGTTGTTTTGTGTTTTCTGGATCATGGCCAACCTTGTTGGGGTGAGGTGGTATCGCATTGTTGTCTTGATTTGAATTTCTTTAATAACTAAAGATTGTGAACATGTCTGCATGTGTTTTTTGGCTGCCTGGATCTCTTCTTTAGTGAAATGTCTGTCCATCTCCTTTGCCCATCGCTTAATTGAGTGATTTATTTTCTTCTTGTTGATATTTTGTAGTATCTTATAGATTATGGAGATCAGGCGTCGGTCTGACATAGAGTTGCCAAATATTTTTTCCCATTCTGTAGGTGGCCTTTTAATTCTATTAATAAAGTCTTCAGATGAGCAAAAATGTTTAATTCATTTTAATAGATCCCATTTATCTATTCTGTCTTCTAATGATTGTGGTTTGTTTGACAGATTTTGGAGTCTGTCCATATTGTGTATTAAAACTTCCATTGTTGTTCCTACCTTTTCTTGGATGAGCTTTATTGTTTTAGGTTTGATATTTAGGTCTTTTATCCAGTTGGAGTTGGTTTTTGTATAAGGTGTAACATATGGATCTTGTTTCAGTTTCTTGCAGATGGATATCCAATTTTGCCAGCACCATTTGTTGAAGATACTGTTTTCACCCCAGTTTAATGTCTTAGGGCCTTTGTCAAATGTCAGTTGTTCATAGGCAGATGGTGTCATCTCTGCGGTCTCAGTTTTGTTCCACTGATCAATCTGTCTGTTCTCATACCAGTATCAGGCTGTTTTGACCACTGTGGCAGTGTAATATGTTCTAAAGTCAGGTAATGAGAGGCCTCCCAGTGTGTTCTTCTTCTTTAGTAGTACCTTGCTTAACTGAGGCTTCTTCCCTTTCCATGCAAAATTGATGATTTGTTTTTGCATCTCATTAAAAAATGTCACTGGAACTTGTATTGGGATTGCATTATATAAATAGATTGCTTTGGGTAAAATAGACATTTTCACAATGTTAAGTCTTCCTATCCATGAGCAGGGTAGGTTTTTCCATTTCTCTAAGTCTCTCTTAGTTTCTTGTAGTAAGGGCTTGTAGTTCTCTTTATAAAGGTCAGTTATTTCTCTGGTTAGATTAATTCCTAGGTACTTTATCTTCTTAGGGGCTATGGTAAATGGTACTGATTTGATAATTTCTTCCTTACCAGTCTCGTTGTTGGTATAAAGGAATCCTACTGATTTACTTATGTTTATCTTGTATCCTGAGACTTTGCCGAACTCTTGTATCAGTTTGAGTAGTTTACTTATAGATTCCTTAGGATTCTCTTCATATGCAATCATATCATCTGCAAACAGGGAGATTTTAACTTCCTCTTTGCCAGTGCAGATGCCCTTTATTTCTTGGTCTTGTCTAATTGCTCTGGCTAAAACTTCTAGCACAATGTTGAATAGAAGAGGTGAGAGTGGGCATCCTTGTCTAGTTCCTGATCTCAAGGGAAAGTCAGTCTCTCTCCATTCAAGATGATGTGGGCAATTGGCTTTGTATAAATGGCCCTTATTGTGTTGAGGAATTTGCCGTCTATGCCCATTTTGCTAAGAGTTTTTAGCATGAATGGGTGTTGGACTTTATCAAATGCCTTTTCGGCATCAATGGACAAAATCAGGTGATCTTTGTCTTTTTATGTGGTTAATCACATTAATTGTTTTTCTGATGTTGAACCAGCCTTGCATCCCTGGTATGAATCCCACTTGGTCATGATGGATTATTTTCTTGATATGTTGTTGTATTCTATTGGCAAGAATTTTGTTGAAGATTTTTGCATCTAGATTCATGAGTGATATCGGTCTGTAGTTCTCTTTATTTGTTGGGTCTTTCCCTGGCTTAGGTATCAGGGTTATGCTGGCTTGATATAATGAGTTTGGGAGTACTCCATCCCTTTCTATACTGTGAAATAGTTTCAGTAGTATATGAGATAACTCTTCTCTAAATGCTTGGTAGAATTCTGCAGTGAAGCCATCTGGACCTGGACTTTTTTGGTTGGCAGTGTTTTGATGACCTTTTCAATCTCTTCCGTTCTAATGGATTTATTAAGTTGTTCTGCTTCACATTGTGGTAATTTGAGTAGGTGGTATGAGTCAAGGAACTGGTCCATTTCCTCTAGGTTTTCAAATTTGTTAGAGTACAGTCTTTCATAGTATTCTGTTATGATATTTTTCATTTCTGTTGCATCTGTGGTGGCAACCCCCCTCTCATTTCTAATTTGGGTTGTTTCCTTTCCTGCTTCTCTTTAGTAAGTTTAGCCAGTGGTTTGTCAATTTTGTTGATCTTCTCAAAAAACCAGGTTTTGGTCTTTTCTATTTTTTCAATTGTTTTTCTATTCTCTAATTCATTTAGCTGTGCTCTAATCTTTATGATCTTATTTCTTCTCATGCCTGAGGCGTTCCTCTGTTGTTCTCATTCTACATGTTCAAGCTGTAGGGTTAGTTCCTTGATTTGGTTTCTTTCTTCCTTCCAGATGTATGCATTTATGGAGATAAACAGACCTCTGAGCACTGCTTTGGCTGTATCCCATAGGTTCTGGTAAGAAGTGTTTTCGTTCTCATTGGAATCCATGAATTTCTTTAATTCATCCTTGATTTCCTCTATAACCCAATTTTTTGAGCAAGATGTTGTTCAGTTTCCAGGAGTTCTACTTTCTATCTATGTTTTTTCTGCTATTGATTTCAACTTTTATTGCTTTATGATCTGAGAAGATGCTTTGCAGTAATTCAATGGTATGGATTTTGTTGAGCATTGCATTATGGCCTATCACATGGTCTATTCTGGAGAATGTTCCATGTGCACTGGAGAAGAAGGTGTAGTTGTCTGATGATGGGTCAAACGTTCTGTATATATCAATGAGGTTTAGTTGGTTAATTGTGTCAATGAGGTCTTCTGTATCTTACTGAGTTTTTTCTAGATGATCTGTCTAGTATTGAGAGTGGAGTGTTGAACTCTGCCACTATTATGGTGGAGTCATCTAACTCTCTTTTGAGTGTAGTCAGTGTTTCTTCGATGTATTTAGGTGCTCTGATATTAGGTGCATAAATATTTAATATAGTTAAATCTTGCTTGTGTACTGATCTTTTCAGCAATAAATAGTGCCCATCTTTGTCCACGATGGTGGATTTGATATTAAAATTGATTTTGTCTGAGATTAGAATTGCCACCCCTGCTCTTCTTTGTTCATTGTTAGCTTGATATATATTCTTCCATCCTTTCATTTTCAGTTTGTTCCTATCTTTAGGTCTCAAGTGAGTTTCTTGTAGACAACATATGGATGGGTCATGTCTTTTGATCCAAGATGTCAGTCGATGTCTCTTTACTGGAGCATTCATTCCATTCACATTCAATGTAATTATTGATAGGTATGTGTTCATTGCTGCCATTGTGATGTGTTTATTTTTATGTTGATGTTTTCTCTGTTGTTCTTATTAGTCTGTTCTGGGACATTCTTTTTTGTAAGTTGATTTTTCACCTTTTTCAGAGCTGGTATTGTAGTTGTTGAGACTCTTGTGTTGCCTTTCTTGAAATGGTGTGAGACATCTTTGTTGTGCTTTACAGCTGCCCCTATGATCCCCCTTAATAAACTATATATAAACCCAATTTTAATTACTACCAGTCTTGTCATCTTCCTCTCCATCTGGAAGGACTATAACAACTGTAGTACATCCCTCTTTTTAATATGATGACACCATAGTTTTCATGATGATCACTGGATTGCTTCTTTCCTTATCAAAGCTGTGATTGGCTTTGGAGCCTTCTCTAACTGAGTAAACTTTTGAGTAGTAAAGTCGTTCTAAAATATAAAGTTAGTGGCTTTGTTCTTCTACGCCAGAGCCAAGAACTTCTTTCAATATTTCTTGTAGTTTTGGTTTGGTTTTTACAAAGTCTTTGAGTTTCTGTTTATCTGGGAATGTCTTAATTTCATTTTCATATTTGAAAGATAGTTTTGCAGGATATATAATGTTTGGTTGGAAGTTCTTCTCCTTCAAGGCTTTGAATGTGTCCTGCCACTGTCTCCGTGCCAGCATGGTTTCTGCTGAGAAATCTGAAGAGAGCCTACAGGGTTTCCCTCTGAATGTTAGCTTTGCTTTGAGTCTTGCTGCCTTTAAGAGTTGCTGCTTATGTTTCATTTTGTTGAGCTTGATTATAATATATCTTTGAGTCTATCTTTTGAGATCTATATTGGGTGGCGTACGATATGCATGTGAGATGTCTATGTTCTCTTCCTTCATGATTTCTGGGAAGTTTTCTGTCAGCAGCTCAGCAACGATACTCTCTGTGTTCTCAGATGTCTCACCCTGTTCAGGGACTCCAATTAATCGAAGGTTGTTCCTCTTAATAGAGTCCCACATGCTCCTTAATGTTTCTTCATTTTTCTTGTTTCTTTTTTCTGATTTGTGCTCATAGATGCTGGCCTCAGTAGCTCTGTCTTCCAAGTCAGAAATTCTTTTTTCTATTTGTTCCATTCTATTTTCTTGGTTTTGCATTGAAGTTGCTATGTCTTTGATTTTGTTCTTGATCTGTTGGATTTCAGAGTACTGGTGTTCCATCAGATCGAACATCTTGCTTAATTTTTGTTTTTGTTCTGCTGCATTTTGTATAAGGTCTAGAAGGGCTCTGTAGATAATCATTTTGTATTCACTTTCTGATGCTTTCATAAAAATTTCTTCATTTGGAAAACTCCTTGGTTGCTTCTTTTGGGAGCCTTCTGAAGCCATGGCTGATTTCTTGTATGCCACAAGTTTCTGTTGCTTTTTGGGACCCGTGTGAGTATGTAGAGGCTGGAAGAGGTACTGTGAGGATGGACTGCAGATGTTTCTCTAGGCTGTTTTAAAATGTAAAGCAAAAGATATCTGACCACTTCACAAGTCGGTTAGGTTTTCAGGTGTAGAGGTCCCTCTTCTCAACTGGCAAAGTAAGCACCACTATATCCAACCCCAGATGATACAAACCAGTTCAGAATACAGCAATGCTACTGCCCTGTTGGCCTCTGCTGACAGGGCCTAGCCTTAGATGACAGGCTTTTCTGATAGAAAAGCGCTCTCCTGTGGGCAGGCTCTGGCTCCCAAGCTAAGAATTAGGTCCAGCTGCAGCCACCATATCCAAGATGGTGCCCTCCACACAGGCAGCAGACAGAAGGGCCGAAGGTGCCGAGAGGTAGTGACTCCTCTGGTTCTGTTGCAGGACCCCCAAAGCAGGTGGCTTTAGGTAAATTACTGCTTTTCTGCTGGAGAAGCGCTGTCCTGTTTGCAGGCGCTGGCTCCCAGGCTAAGAATGAGGTCCTGCTAGAATCTCCGTATCCAACATGGCGTCCCGCACACTGACTGCGAAACTCCGTACAAACGCCTCTGAGGCAGATATAAAACGACAGGTTCAAAGTGGCTAGATTAACAGAGTCCCAAGCCTGGCTCTCAAAATATGGGAATTTCGCCTGCCTGTCCCCCCAGCAGCGTGTCTGAATACAGCTGCTAGGCAAGACCCTGCTCCACCCACCGGCCAAGACAGAGGAAAAAAAAAAAAAGTCAAAATGGTGCGTTTACCTTCAGTCCGTGAGAGCCAGGGCTAGCCAGGCGCCGGAGTTAGCGTAAGAGAGGAGGTTTTTCGCTCAGTAGTATGAAGTCCAAAGTAACAGCCCTGTGTTGTGTCCTGAGGCCGATTAGGTGACCAGAAGGCTCCGTTTAATTGTCAATTCAGGTCTTAGTTTCCAGAGGGATATAAGGAGACGTGTGCTTAGTCCGCCATCTTGACTCCGCCCCCATCTTTGGTTTTTTAATTTAAGTATTAGTTTTTGATGATTTATTTTTAGTTTTAGAAATACAATTGATTGATTATTGTATATTTTTTAATCTTGATAAACTCAGTTCTCTTAGATTTTCTGCAGAGATGATTATATAATCTTCAAATAAAGAAAATTACATTCCTTTTCTCATTATGATGCTTTTTATTTCTTTTTCTTGCGTGATTGCATTGACTAGAACTTCCAGTGAAAGTTGAATGGAAGTGGTGAGAGAAGATATGTGTCTGTTGTTCCTGATCTTGGGAGAAAAGCATTCAGTGTTTCATCGTTCAGTTTGATGATGGCTGAAAGTTTTTCTGTATGCCCTTTATTGACTTAAAGTGATTATAGTCCTAGATTGCTGAGAGCTTATATCAGGAAAGTATATTGAATTTTGTCATAATTTTCATTTTTAATAATTACTAAGAAGTTCATATATTCTTTTCATTTTTGATTTTGTAATACTGTGGATTACATTGATCAGGAATTGAATGTTCTATGTTCCTAGGATAAGTGCTTTAGGTAAATTACTGCTTTTCTGTCGGAGAAGCGCTGTCCTGTTTGCAGGCGCTCTATGTTCCTAGGATAAATCACACTTGATAAAGATGAATTTTTCATTTTATTGTTAGACGCAACTTGCTGGAATTTTGTTTAAAATATTTTCACTATGTTCACGAAAGATGTTGGTGTATAGTTTTATTTTAATGGAATGCCTTTTGCTTGTTTTTGTATCAAGGTAGTGCTAGCTTCATAGAATGAATTGAGAAGAACCCTCTTCTCATCACTTTTTGGAAGAGTTTGTGTAGGATTTATATTGCCAGCCAGCCAAGTGCCATTGAGTTGGAGATTCATATTACTTTTCTTTTAAATGTTTGCTGCAATTTGCCACCTGCAGTTTTCTTTGTGGTAAGCTTCTAAACTACAACTTCAGTTTCTCTATAGCTACAACGCTTGGCTGTTAAACAAAAAATCAGAAGTTCAGATCTGCCAGTCATTCCTTGGAAACCCTGTGAGGCAGTTCTACTCTGTTTTACAGGGTCACTATGAGTTGGAATCAACTCAATAGTAATAGGATTTTTTAATCTTCTTTTTTTAAATTTTATTTTTTTTACTGTTGAGACTGTACATAGCAAAATGTACATCAATTCAGGCTTCCACACATCCAATCCATTGACACTGTTGACTTTCTTTGAGTTGTACAACTGTTCTCACCCTCCTTTTCTGAGTTGTTCCTAACTCATTAACATAAACCAATTGACACCCAAGACTCCTATCTAATCTTTCTAGTTACTATTCAATCTGTATGCTGAAAAAATACTCTGAGAAACTGGACTACATAAAGAAGAATGTGGCATCAGAATTGGAGGAAGACTCTTTAACAACCTGAGATATGGAGATAAAACAATCATGCTTGCTGAAAGTGAAGAGCATGTGAAACACCTGCTGATGAAGATCAAAGACCACAGCCTTCAGTATGGATTACACTTCAACATAAGGAAAACAAAAATCTTAAAACTGGACCAATAAGCAACATTATGATAAACAGTGGAAAGACTGAAGTTGGCAAGGATTTCATTTTACTTTGGTCCATGGTCAACATCCATGGAAGCAGCAGTCAGGAACTCAAACAACGTTTTTCAATAGAAATCTGTTGAAAAAGACGTCTTTAAAGTGCTGAACAACAAAGATGTCACTTTGAGGACTAAGATGTGCCTGATATAAACATTAGTATTTTGAGCTGCCTCATATGTGTGTGTTTGACGGACAATAAATAAAGAAGAACAAAGAAGAATTGCTGTGTTTGAATTATAGTGTTAGAAAAGAATATTGAATATACTGTGGTGTGTCACAAGAATGAACAAATCTGTCTTGGAAGAAGTACACCCAGAATGTTCCTTAGAAACAAGATGATGAGACCTTTGTCTCACATACTTTGGACATTTTGTTGGGAGGGACACCTGCCTGGAGAAGGACATTGTGCTTGGTAAAGTATATGGTTGGCAGAAAAGAAGAAGGTCGTCAAGGAGATGAATTGACCCAATGGCTGCAGCGATGGGCTCAAGTATAACAAGAACTGACAGTATGTTACAGGACTAGGCAGTGTTTTGTTTCTGTTGTATTTCAGGTAGCCATGAGTTGGAACCAACTCAACTGCACCTAACATCTGCAGTGGAAAGAGAAATAAGTCCTCTGTATTTATTTTGATATAGTTTTATTTGTTAAAAAAATCATTTATATGTATTTATGTAGGTGAATCTGTAAAAATTTATCTGGACAGATCTATTTAACACTGGCTATCTTTAGAGAGATATGTAGTTTTTGTCTATGCAAAATCTCTTTTTCATAGTTTAGCTTCTTTTTTGGACTTTCTATTACAGTTATCTGTGAATAGCAATGGCTTTGTATTTTTCCTGTCCAATCCTTATCTCTTTTGTTTCTTTGCCATCTTGTTAACGGTAGAATTGTCATTCTGTTGACATTTAGGTTGTTTGTAGTCTCAAAAACTTTCAACATTTTACCTTTAAAATGGTGCTTACTGCAGGACTGTTGTGGTTTATACTGTTTGCTGAAAGTGAAGAGGACTTGAAGGACTTACTGATGAGATCAAAGGCTACAGCTTTCTGTATGGATTACACCTCAGCATAAAGAATGTGAAAATCCTCCCAACTGGCCAGTAAGCAACATCATGAAAAATGGGGAAAAAATTGAAGTTGTCCAACATTTCATTTTACTTGGATCCACAATCAGCATCAATGGAAGCAGCAGTGAAGAAATAAAAGGACACGTTGCATTGGGTAAATCTGCTGCAAAAAGATTTCTGTAAAGTGTTGAAAAGCAAAGTGTTGAAAACAAGGTGCACATCATGCAGGCTATGCTGTTTGCAGTTGCCTTGTATGTATATGAAAGTTGATGATAAAGAAGAAAAATAAAGAAGACCAAAGAAAAATTGATGCCTTTGAATTGTGATGCTGGAGAATATTGGCTATATCACAGAGTGCCAAAGGAATGAACAAATCTGTCTTGGAAGAAGTATGACCGGAATGCTCCTTAACAACAATGATGGTGGGACTATGTCTCACAAACAATAGTACTTTGGATGTGTTGTCAGGAGGCATCAGTCCATGGAGAAGGACATCAAGCTTGGTAAAGCAGCCACAGCCAAAGCCATTGCCATCAAGTTGATTCCAACTCATAGCAACCCTGTAGGGTGCCGTAGAACTGCCCCATAGAGTTTTCAAGGGGTGCCTGGCAGATTTGAACTGCTGACCTTTCAGTTAGCAGATGTTGCACTTAACTGTATGCCAGCAGGGTCAGCAAAAAGAAGACCTTCATTTAGATGGATTAACACAGTGGCTGCAACAATAGGTTTACACATAGCCATGATTGTGACGCTGGCACAGAACCTGGCAGTATTTCATCGTAGGGTTGTTATGGGTCGAAACCGACTCAGTGGCACCAATCAACAACAATGCAGTTTATATAAACATCTACATCATATCAAATTAGTTTCCTTATACTTCTAATTTTCCAGTTGTTTTTATGTCTATATTGTGAATGAGCTATGAATTTTCTAGAACTTTTTTTGGCATGATTTTTCTTTATGCAGTGAATTCCGTCCATTGATTTTCAAACGTTAAACTAACCTGGCATTCCTGAAATAAACGTAATTGGTTTGTGTTATTGTTGAATTCAACTTTCTGATATTTTGCTGAGGAGTTTTTTGTCTGTGTTCATGAGTAGATTGATCTATGTTTTTCTTGTTCAAAATGTCCTTGTCAGGTGTGGAATCAATGCTAAGTTAATTTCATAAAAGGAGCTTGGTTCTCTCGTTCTATTATCAGGAACAGGTTTTGTGAGATTATTTCTGTTTTCAACTACTCTAGTGTGTCATTAAACCACACTTTGAGTTCTTAATTTCAGTTATTATTGAATTTTTCAGTCCCAGAATTTTTGTTTTTTAAAATAATTTCCAATTCTCTACTAACATTCTGAGTCTTATTTTTTTATTTCCACAAAATTAACACAGTAATTTTAAAGAACTCAGTATCTAGGGACTTTTTGCTAATTTTTGTGCATATGTTTCTGTTACCTTCTTTGCTAGATTGTTGTTTATTGTACAATTGACATAGCACAGTATTTGCAAAATTGTTTGTAGAAATACTTTGGGGCCTCAGTAATTTTTTCCCTCATGTGAAATTTATGTTACTGCTTCAAGGCCCCTGAAGAAATAGCACTTCGAGGCATCTTACTTCAGTTTCTGGAATCAAGGAAGTTTAAAACTGAGTTTTTCAGTGCCTCCAGAGTCCTCAAGTTTCTCCTCATTCCCTTTGGAGTTCAAACTCAATGCACGAGGGCTCATTAGGCTGTACTCCAGTGGGTCTGGGACTCATACATTTTTCTGCAGTCCCAGGAGCCTTTCAAGATCACACCTCAGCACTTCAGATTCTTCACCTCTCTCTCTGAAATTGGCAACTTTCCCAAGGTGACAATTGCCCCAGTGCAAGTTCACCAACTTCTCGTGCTTTCTGACTTGATACTCCATTTCTTTGCACTGGACAGTCTTCAAGTAGAAGCCATGTTTTAAAATTAACTGATCTGTAATTATGATATGCATACCTAGGACTTCATATATTTGGTGATTGAAAACTTAAAACTTCTGTCCTAAGTAAGAGTATCAGAATAAAATTTCCAGTGATGTAGACTCCTAAGAAAAAGGGGCAGCAAAATAGAAGTTCCGTTACTGCTGATGACCAGAGGCCCTGGCCACCTTGCCGGTACTGTTTGGGAAGCAGTAGATAGAAATGAAGAGCTCTCCCTGGCTGTGGTTGGCCCCTTCCTGCCGGAGCCCAGCCTCTTTTTAGCATACATTCTCCTATCTGCTTAATGTTTGCTTAAGTGTGCTATTTGGTTTCAGGAAAAAATTGAATGAGAGAATGTTCTGAAAGCTGCTGCTTATTAAACTGTGTTAACAATGAGTTAGCCTTGCAGAACCTTTAGTTACAGGTATTAGATGTTCAAGTACCTGCCTTTTTGATTCAGTCTTCACAGTAGGTAGTGGCCCTTATTCCTGAAGCCTTGACCTCACAGTAGCAGGAGAGATAACAGTGTGAGCACTTAGATTGGCAGGTCTTTGAGATTCATTCCAGACTCAGATTTTATGCTCCTGGGGCCTTAGAAGGAGCTCTGCTGGAGTAGTAATTAAGCGATTGGCTGCTAATTAAAATGTTGGCAATTTGGATCCACTGGTTTCTGCTTGGAAATCCTACAGAGTAGTTCTGTTGTGTCCTATGGGGTTGCTATGAGTCAGAATTGACTTAATGGCCATGGGCTTTCGTTTGTGGAACTAGAAATCATGTCAGGAGTCATGTCTGTTGATTGACCTTGTGCCCAGAGGGAGTTAATCTCATTTTAAGAATGAGGGATTGGGAGATGATTAGTTGATTTTGAATCTGATGGAGGACCTAAAAAAAAAAATTGTGAAAACTGTAGATCTTTTAAACATGCCCTCCTGCCACTGTCCTCACTCCAAGTCCCTAGGGACTGAATGAGACTCTATTGCCATAGAGTACAGGGATGTGTGTGTGTGCATCCTTTTTGGGGGTGGTGGGGAGTTGTGTGTGTGTGCATCCTTATATTAGTGGCATAAAATAATCACTTGTTATCATTAGTGTTTTACAGTTCTGAGGGCTGACCAGGCCTAGTAAGGCCATTTCTCCGTTGGTGTCCCCTGCAATGCAGTGGAAAGAAGCTGAAGCTGGTGTCCTGATGTCTTCCTCTTGGCACATGTGGGCTGTGGACCTGCTCCCACCACATGAACTTCTGTATGGCTAGGAAGTAACCTACACTTTTTCGAGGCCCTGGGGGGCTGTTAGCCAGGTAGTAATCTAAGACTGCCTTTTAGGAATTACTGAGTAATGTGTACTTCTTGGTCCCCTGAGGCACTAAAATTCTAAGATTCTGGTCATGGCTTTTGTTTTGACACCTGAGTTTTTTTTTTTCCTAAATTAAGAGAACATAGGTGTTTCACCAAAAAGTCATGTTAAGATAGAATTCCCAAATACAAGATTATCAGAACTTTTAACAAAAAATAGATAGAATGGTGCCTAATCTAAGTTCTATTTATTTACTCAGCCATGTTTTTATTGAGTAGTTAACATATTCCAGACGCTATTCCATGAGAATGTGTAGACTCTTATTTATTTTCATGGCTGCTGATAAACATTACATGTTTTTCAAACAGTGGTACTTTTAAAGCAGAGTCTGCTTTTCCTTAAGACTGAAACTCCCATTCTGCCCACGGAAATCGTGAGTTTGGGACAGGAGAGGAAGCCGGAGCCCCTATAGAGAGCAAAGCTTCCTGTGAAGCTACCTGCCGTGTTTGGCTTCTGGCCTGGCTTGTGTACTGTGCCAAGACCGGAGACAGCTACAAAATTGTAAGGCTCCCGGGATACTTTGTCTTACAACAGCCTAAGGTGATGTGTTTATGGCCATCAAATTGGCCACTTGGATTCAACCATTTCTGCTTTTAGCATTTTGATAGAGTAGGTATCATTAGTGGTTAGAAATTTTGAGGCCTTCTAGAAAGGATTTTTAACTAATGAACGTATCATAAGTCAAAATTTGGCTCTTCACTGAGTCTTCTGGATGTTTAGAGCACAACTTTTTTTTACTGAAGGGAAGTCTGGTCATCAGTTATTACCTCTCTTCTCATGATGACAGATGTCATAACTCTTTAAAAACAAAAACAAACAAAAAAACTGGACAGACTCAAAATTGACTCTTACTGCAACAAATTTTTAAAAAGTAAAATTAGAAGTTTCCTTATATTAAATGGAAAGGGACCAAATTAGGCTTTAGGCCAAATGATTAATAACAATATTGTGGTATTTCATGTAAAGAAACTACTGTTATTTAATGCTTCTGATTTCCTAATTTAGAATTGTGACAATATCCAGGAATTCTCATTTTCTGGTGTAGAATGAGAAGTCTTTATGAGTTCTCATGAGTCAGTGTAAGGCAAAAGGAAATGTGCTTCAGACGTTTTCCTTGAACATTCTGCTGTGCAGGAAGTGGGCAGTGTCAAAAAACATCGCCATCGGAGGGGAGGAAAAACCTGCCAGTGTGACCATGTATCTTCCTCCCCACTTGATATATTTTCTTGTTCTTTGTTGCTCCTAATTTAAAAACTAAACTAAACCAAAGATGAGTGTCACTTTGATATTGGAGAAAAAGCAGGTCAGACTACAACAGAAAGTGATTAGGAAGCGACCTATGTGCACAAACCTAGATGGGTCTTTCTTACTGAAATAAAAGCATCAGTTCTTTTGCAAGACCTGACAACAGCCCCATTCATGGGAGAAACAGTTAGATGACAGTCACTTACTCATTATGTTGTTGTGAGTTATTGCTGAATTGGCTCCAACTCACGGCAGCTCCGGGTGCAGCAGAATGATTTGCCCAGTTCTGTACAATTGTCGTGATGGTTGGTTTGCCTGAGTTTATCGTTGCAGCCACTGTGTATTTTGAGTGCCTTCCAACCTAGGGGTCTCATCTTTTTAACACCATCTTGGACAATATTCTGTTGTGCTCCATTGGGTTTTCCCCAGCTAATTTTCAGAAGCAGATTGCCAAGTGTTTCTTTCTCATCTGCCTTAGAAGTTTGCTAAGCCCTGTTCACCATGAGTAGCCCTACTGGTATTGAAATACTGGTGGTATAACTTCCAGGATCTTAGCAACATATAAACCATCACTGTATAACAGGCTTGCACATAGATAGTGGCTTAATCAGGTAATTTCAGGTAAATCTCATCTCAATTTTTCCATGTCTGTAGTGAACATAATAACACTGAAATTTCTGTTAACATTAAAGTAGAATATTTCATTGGAAATTTCCTTAAATTCTCAAAAAATATTGTACAAATCTAGGATAATGGTACTAAAGCAATCCTAGTAAAGTTACGTTTCTGTTACATTTCACAACAGTGCCCATATTTGCAAATAATTCCATAGAAACTCAGATCTCTGAAAGTGACACAATATCCAAGGTGTCCAGCTTGAGTGTTATATTTGCAATCCTTTGCATTCTTCATTCTGTGCTTTTCCATAAGTTGCTGTTTTTCAAATAGTTAAAAATATAATTATTCATTAACTAGGTACTTACTATGTTTAAGATCCTTTACAGTTCTTAGTGGGCTGCACAAAAAAATGATAAAATACTGCTCTAGCCCTCACAGAACACATGCTCATCATGTTCTCAGGATAATTTGCATTTTGGTATCATTACACTGACGTGTAGATTTTATAGCTGTGCTTCCGGAAATCATCTGTTATGCACCAAACAAAACTGATCATTGCTTACGTGTCAGCCTAAATTTCCAGGGTAACAGCTTTCATCAGATAACATGATGTGTTTCTTAGAAAGGAAGTTCAAAAGGACCAATTCTGTTAGATTGCTGACCTTGATCTCCTGTGGCAAAGAATCCTGTTTCCCTATGTTTTTAAAGGAAACACGTTTGAGCAAAGCTCCCAGTCCCAGATTCAGTGGTTTTCCTTAAAGCCTGTTTGGAGAGACAACAATGGAATTCTGGGAGAGATCTGACATAAACAGATTCATCTGATCTCTCTCAGGAGAGAGAAGTGTTTGTTTACTCTGCTCAGACAGCTATATTTCTATGCATGTGCTATTATTAGACTCCTTTGAAGTAGAAAAGTCATATGTCATAGACCTCCTTGTGATTAGCAAATTTAAGGTTGTTTTTCTGATGTGAACATAGACTACACGGAAAGAGAGTAGCACCTGTTTGTCAGAATGGACTCTGAAGAATTAGGGAGTAGAGCTTTGCAAGTTTTGATTCTCTAACAGTGTTGTATTTGTTTATCTTACATCATGAGCTGCTTTTCTAATGTTTGTGGCTACATGGTCTTAAAGAAGAAAATATAATTCCATCTGGAACCCAAGATGTTTATGAAAAACTGAGTGATTTTTTTGAAACTCTAGTGGAATGGAGGTTAGAAGATGTTGAGTTTTAATAATATTGTAAATTGGGACTACTCCCCCCAGAGAGAGAGAGAGAGACCACCAAATGCGGTAAATCATATGAAATTGCTTCCGTAATGTAACTACTGAAAAACTGAAGTATTTCTTATTTCTTCAGCTCAAGCATCACTTATTTATTTTTAAAGTTAAAAATTCAGAACTGAAAGAACAAAACACTAAGAAAATTATATGCAGTTTAATTTTTTTGACCTCATAGCAATGTATCCCAAACATCTTTAATACAAAAATTTATATTTCATTATTTTTTAGTGGCTACATAGTGATGTCATGTGTGAACATAAAATACATGTCCTGTATTGCTATTCAAATAAAAATGCTTTATTTTAGTCACTTTTTAAAAGAAAGTCACTATGAGCATTCAACAGTTTCTTATACTGTTATACAGTCCTTAGATTCCTTTGCATCTCTTACTGAAGATACAAGAAAAGAGATGAAAAACTCAAGAAGATATGAAGATATTGGCTAATTATATTTATTGTTATTGTGGAAAACAATTTTACATTAATTTATGAGAGAATAGACTTTAAAGGCGAGGTCACTTGAGAACGATAAAACACAATCCATCTGCTGCTTCCATAAAAATGTAAATATATGATTTTCCCTGTTCTTTTTGCTAACTACAGTTATAAACTTTGGCTACTAATAGACTTTGGAAGATGGAAAAAAGAAGGCATACTGGCTAGGGGCCTTGTACCTTAAGGGATGACATGACCCTGGGTTCCCTGAGATTTCATTTTGTCTCATAATTGACAAATTGGTTATTGGAAAAGCCAGCAATCTGGAAACATCAGTGAGCACACATACATATACACAAAATCTGCTCTCTCTAGCTCAAGGACCAAGAAAAGGCAGCTAGCAAGAAAACTTTTAGACAATATCCACTCTACTGCAACCAAACACCACAGAAAAAGCTGTAGTCCTGCTTTCATCCCTACTGGCAAAGACACAGCGAGGATCTCAACTTCCACCTTGATATGTTGTAACAAGGCGTCCCCTCCTCACTGGTGTGGTTTCAGTGTAGACTGAGTGGGCAGCTGGGACTTTTTTGTTGGCTGAGCAGTATGGAGGCCCTCACCCTGGAGTGTCAGAAGCCACTGACATGCCTGGACTTCCACTTCCCCTTATTCAGTGGAGTGGTGTCAGGGAAATGATAGTAGACAGTCAAGGGCTTTCACACCGCTCAGTGGTAACAAGGCCGTCTGTCTACCTACCGTGTCCACGCAGACCACATGGGAGCATCTCTCTCACACGTTTGACGACTAGATAAAATAGACCAATTAAAAGTTCAAATTACCACACCTCACCCAATAAAAATAATCTGAACAGCCCTAAGCCTGTTAAACTTAATAGATTTAATTGAATAGATAAACGGAATACCCCTACGCCTAGAATGGGAAACCCTGGTGGAAGAGCGGTTAAGAGTTACAGCCGCTAACCCAAAGGTTGGCAGTTCAAATTCATCAGGCACTCCTTGGAAACCCTATGGAACAGTTCTTCTCTGTCCATAGGGTTGTTATGAATCAGAAATGACTCTACAGTAATGAGTTTTTGGTGTGCTTAAAAGGAGAAAATCTTGAAGTTGTTAAAAGAATTTCATTTTACCTGGATCCACAATCAGCCCTCATGGAAGCAGCAGTCAAAAAGTCAAATGATATATTGCATCGGACAAATCTGCTGCAAAAGATCTCTTTAAAGCGCTGAAAAAGCGAAGATGTTACTTTGAGGGCTAAGATGTGTCTGACCCATATTATGGTATTTTTCAGTCATCTTACAAGCATGCAAAAGCTAGACTAATGTTAAGGAAGAACGAACAAGAACTGTTTTTTGTTATGGTGCTGGTGAAGAATACTCAATATACCGTGAAAAGTCAGAGGAATGTAAAAATCTGTCTTGGAAGAAGTACAGCCAGAATGCTCCTTAGCAGGAAATATGATGATATTTTTTATTACATACTTTAGACATGTAATCAGGAAGGATCAGTCCCTGGAGAAGGATATCATGTTTGATAAAGTAGAGGGTTAGTGAAAATGAAGACCCTAAATAAGCTGGTTGACACTGTGTCTGAAACAATGGGTTCAAATACAGCAACAATTGTGAGGACGGTGCAGGACTGAACTGTGTTTTCTTCTGCTGTATACAGGTTTGCTATGCACTTGAATTGACTTAATGGCCTCCAACAACAACATGCTTATTAATAAAATTGAATCTGTAACTCAAAACTCCTAGCCCAGTCCAGGATCATTTCACTGGAGAGTTTGAGGAAAATTTTAAAAAAGAATAATGCTGATACTACACAATCTCTTTCAGAAAATGATGAAGACGGAAAATTCTTCAACTCATTTTATGAAGCCAATATTATCTTGACACAAAAACCAGATAAAGGTAGTACAAAAACATAAAGCTATAGACTAACGTCTTTCATGACTATAAACAGGAAATTCTTAACAAAACATGAGAGAATAGAAACCAGCAATATATAAAAGACAGTATACAATGACTCATTTATTCCAGGAATGGAATGCTGGTTCATATTAAAAAAATCAATCAATGTAATTGTGATAGTTAATATTAATTACAATTGCTGTTTCAGACGCAGTTTTCTTGCTTGAGCAAATTAATGTACCTCCTGGTACCTAGTATGCAGTATTGATCTGGCTAATGCCTTTTTTTTTTCATATCTGTTTCAAAAAGACCACCAGAAGCAGTTTGCTGGGAAGGCCAGTAGTATACCTTTACCGGTCTACCTCAGAGGTATATTCAGTCTCCACCTTATGTGATAATTTAGTCCACAGGGACCTTGATCACCTTTCCCTTCCACAAGGTGTTACACTGGTTCATTACACTGATGACATTATGCTGACTGAACCTACTAAGGAAGAAATATCAGTGATTCTAGATTTATTGGTGACGTATTTGCACACCAGAGGATGAGAAATCAACCCAATGAAAATTCATGCACCTTCAACCTCAGTGAAATTTCTAGGGCCCAGTGGTGTGGGGCTAGCTGAGACATTTCTTCTAAAATGAATGATAAGTTGTTGCATCTGGTCCCTCGTACAGCTGAAAAGTAGGCACAATGCTTGATGGAACTCTTTGGCAACGTAATCCTCAACTGAGTCTGCTGTTCCAGCCTGTTTATCAAGTGACTTGAAAAGCTGCTAGTTTTGACTGGGACCCAGAACAAAAAGAACAAAAATCACAGAACAGACCCTAAGGATTTTGGAGCAAAGCTTTGCCATCCCTTGCATATAATTATTTTTGTCTATTTACTCAGCCTTGGCTCGATGGCACTTGGCTGGCTTGGCTGGCAGAGCCTGAACCCTTAACAATACGGTCACCAAGTCACCATGAGGCCTGAGTTGCCCATCACAGACTGGGTGTTGTTTGTCCTGCAGAGTCGTAAAACACGACAGGCACAGCAGCACTCCATCATTAAATGGAGGTGATTTTATACGTATACAGGATTGGGTCTGAGCAGAACCTGAAGGCACAGGCAAGTTGCATGAGGAAGTGGCTAAAATGCTGACGGTGTCTGCTCCTGTCGTGTTACCTAATGTCTTAGGCTGCATTCTCTAGAAAGGCAAAATCAGTGAAGCGTGCATGTATATGTATAGCCAGCCATAGGTATACACGTCAGAGAAATAGTGCATGCAGCTGCAGAGGCTGGCAAGTCCCAGCTCCATGGGTCAGGCTGTAGGCTGTAGGCTTCGCCTGACCCACACAGCTTCAGGGTCCGATGAATCCCAAGATCAGCATGCAGCTGCTCGCTCAGGTTTTGAGAACTTGAGGTCAGATGACGATGAACCTACACAAGATCCAGAAAAAGCAAGCCAATGTCAAGAAACTTTGCCGAGAAGTCTATGCATATCATGTGCAGGCCACATCCATAAGAAAACTCCATTTTAACTGACTGGATGCTCGTATCAGATCCCATCATATAAATAATTACATCATTACATAATGGCCAAAACCTATTGTCATCAAGTTGAATCTGATTCACACTGATTCTATATGATGGAGTAGAATTGCCCCACAGGCTTTCTAAGGAGCAGCTGGTAGATTCAAACTGGCAACCTTTTGGTCAGCAGTAAAGTTTTTTTAAAAAAAATAATCTATTAGGCTTTAAGTGAAAGTTTATAATTCAAGTTTATTTGCCATGCAAAAACTTATGAACATATGATATGTAACTCTTAACTGCCCTCCATACCCTGTGAAAGCACACTCCTCCTTCCCACGCTGTGTTTCCTGGGTCCATTCAGCCAGCTCCTGTCCCTATCCACCTTCTATTCTTGCCTCCAAACAGGAGCTGCCCAGTTAGGCTCACCTATCTACTTAAGCCAAGAAGCATACCCTTCACCAGTAACGTTTTATACTATAGTCCAGCCCAGTCCTGGCTTGAAGAGTTAGCAGCCAAACTCTTAACTGCTGCAGTTCGAGGGTCAAACTAACTAGTAACTGCCAAACCTCTGAGAATCATGGCTCAGGCAAGTTAATATGCAATCTTAATCATCACACTTTCCTTCTCCCAGTCTGCAGTTACGGCCTCATGAGAAGTTCCTTGTGATTGGTTGACTGAGCAAAACCAAACTCATGTCTGGTTTACAGGTATTTCTGCCTGTTATGCAACGACCACTGGAAAGTAGACAGTGGTAGCACTGCAGCCTCTTTCTGGGACCTCCCTGGCTACTAATAACCCAGAACCTTCGGCAATAAAAGTTGGGCTTACCTCACCAGGAAAAGAACCACGAGCTAAGGTGCTTGCTGAGGGCAAGGGCAGTGCAGAATGAGTGGAAGAAAGCAGTTCTAAACATCGGTTACAACCTCTGACCAGTTGCCGAAACAAGGACTATAATTGTTGCAAGTATTTCTTACATGTTTTATTATTCACATATGTGTGCATATAATACAGATATTTGCTATATGTAGCAAATATTTATGCTACACACAGCTCATATTTTTATTTTCTTCTTGGGTCGGATCTGACTGGATGGCACTTGGCTGGCTTGGTTTCCTTCTTTATCCCATTATTTATAAAGTAAAAGATATAAATGGGATTGGTATGTTTTTGAATCTGTGCATATTAGCTATATCATTTTAGGTGCAAGTGCAACTTTGTAATAATTTTTATTTAGAGATTATGGTTTAAGGATGTGTACAAGTGCAAGTTGACATAGACTGTGATGGTTAATGCCATATGTTAGCTTGACTAGGCCATGATTCTCTGATTATGCAATTATCCTCAGTTTTGTGATCTGAGATAAGGGGAATTTGGGATAGTGCCCTGCATCCAATATATATGTATGTTCTTGCAAACCTCTCTCTCTGTCTCTAGATCCTGCATCTGATTTGTCATCATCTGACCTCTGGTTCTTGAGACCTGAACCCCAAACCTGCTGCCTGACCTGCAGATTTTGGGATTCTGCAGTTCCTGTGGCCTCCTATGCTAGTAGTCTGCTGTCAGATCAGCCAGTTATGGTTTCATCAATCCCTGCAAGTGCATGAGTCAGGAGATGCCTCAAGCCTGATGCCTGACCCAACGGATTAATGACCCATCGGTGTGGGTCATTTATTCCACACCAATAAATCTCTCTTTCAGCTGAGTGGTCACCAGCACATCTGTAAAAACTGTGTCTGGCTTCCGCCTATCACAGCACACACTTACCACAGCGCACACTGTGCTGCCGGTTTCTTTCCTTTTTCTCCGTTCTTGCCTTTTACAGTTCTCTTATACTTGGTTCTGACTCACAGCGCCCCTGCATGCAGCAAAAGGAAAGACTTACCAGTATCCTACTCCATCCTCACGATCGTTGTCCATTGTTGCCACCACTGTGTCAATCCATGTTGCTAAGGGTCTTCTTCTTTTTGCTGACCTTCTGCTCCACCAAACATGATGTCCTTCTCCAGGCAGTGGTCCCACCTGGTAACATGTGCAAAGTATGTGAGACAAGTTTTGACGTCTTTGCTTCTAATGAGCATTCTGGCTGTACTCTTTCTAAAACAGATTTGTTCGTTCTTCTGATAGCCCATAATACGTTAAATATTCTTTGCCAGCACCATAAATCAAAGGCATCCATTCTTCTTTGGTCTTTCTTATTCATGTCTGGCTGTCACATGCACGTGAGGTGATTGAAAACAAGTTGGCTTGTGTCAGGTACACTGGAGGTACTGTTACATTTCTGTATTTTTAACATTGTAAAGAGATCTTTCACAGCAGATTTGTCCGGTGCAATATGTCATTTGATTTCTTGACTGCTGCCTCCATGGGCATTGATTGTGTATCTAAGCAAAACGAAATCTTCTGCAACTTTAGTATTTTCTGCCTTTCTCGTGACGTTGCTTATTGGTCCAGTTGTAAGGTTTTTTTTGTATCATTTATGTTGAAGTGTAATCTGTACTGAAGGTTGTAGCCTTTGGTCTTCGTTAGTAAGTACTTCAAGTCCCCTCCACGTCTAGCAAACAAGACTGCATCGTCTGCATACTGCATTTTGTTAATGAGTCTTCCTGCAATCTTGGTGCCCTACTCTTCTTCACATAGTCCAGCTTCTAGTATTATTTGCTCAGCATACAGATTGAATAAGAATGGTGAAAAGATATAACCTTGACAAACATCTTTCTTGACTTTATTTTTTGAGTATTTTATTGCGGTTTAAGTGAAAGTTTACATTCTAAATCAGTTTTTCACACAAAAACTTTCGTACAAACTCAGCTACGTAACTCTTGTTGTTCTCCTCACCCTGTGACAGCACACTTCTTTCTACCTTATGTTTTTCCACCTTCTTCAGTTTCAGCTCCCCTCCTCTCCTCCCCACCTTGCCTCTAGGCAGGAACTGCTCCATTAATCTCGTGTATCTATTTAAGCCAAGAAACACACTCTTTACATGTATCATTTTACATCTCACGGTCTAGTCCAACCTTTGTCTGAAGAGTTGGCTTTGGGAATGGTTTCAGTTCTATGCTAACAGGGAGTCTGGGGGCCTTGTCTTTCAGTGTCTGGCTCTGTCAGACCATCAAGCCTGGTGTTTTTAATAGAATTTGAGTTCTGAACATCTGTTTTTTTCTCCACCCAGTCAAGGCCTCTATGTAGTATTCCCTATCAGGACAGTCACTGGTGGTGGCTGGGGCATCATTTAGTTCTTCTGGTCTCATGCTGACTTTGTCTCTGGATTATGTGGCACTTTCTGTCTCTTGGGTTTGTGTTTTTCCATATATCTTTGATGTCTTCCATTGTGCTCTGCTCCAGGTGGGTTAGGACTAATTGATGCTCTTTAGATAGCCACTTGTTAGCTTTTAAGAACCCAGATGCCACTCACCAAAGTGGGCTGTAGAATATTTTCTTAAAAGACTTCGTTACGTCAATTGATTTAGATGTCCCCTGAAGCCATGATCCCCTGCATTCTACTCTGTTCTTTCAAGTGTTAGGTTATATTCAGGAAACCTCTTAGCTTTTGTTAATCCAGATGTGCTGACCTCCCCTCTGCTGCATGCTGTCCCTCCCTCACCTCACCCAATTCCTATCTACCGGCTAGTCAGTAACACCGCCTCTCTCCCTCCTCACCCTTGTAACCGTCAGAGACTGTTTTTCTTCTGTGTTTAAACCTTTTCTTGAATCACTATAATAATGGTCTCGTACAATCATTATGCAATCTCATTATATAACTATACAATCATTATACAATCTCATACAAATAATTATAATAATGGTCTCATACAATTTTTGAAACTAATTTCACTCAGCATAAAGCTGTCTAGGTTCCTCCAAGTTAAGAGATGCTTCCTAGGATCATCATTGTTCTTTGTCATTGCGTGGTACTACATTGTGTGAACATACTATAGGTTGTTTATCCATCACCTGTTGATGGGCACCTAGGTTGTTTCTATCTTTCTGCTGTTGTGGACAGTGCTGTAATATGCATTTGTGTGCATGTATCTATTTATATGACAGTCCTTAGTTCTCTAGGATATATTTCAGGAAGTGGGATAGCTGGGTCATGTCATATTCCTATTTCTAGCCTTATAAGAAAGTGCCAAATCCATTTCCAAAGGGGTAGTACCATTTTACATTCCCACAAGCAGTGTATAAGTGTTTCAGTTTCCCAACAAGCTTTCCAACATTTATTACTTTGAAGTTTTTGGATTATAGCCAGCCTTCTTGGGGTAAGATGGTATCTTATTGTAGATTTGATTTTTGTTTGTCTAATGGATAATAGTATTGCACACAAGTAAAATTTTGCTACAGATCATTCAAAAGCAACTGCAATAGTATATCGACAAGGCACTGGCAGAAATGCAAGCTGGATTCAGAAGAGAACATGGAACCAGGGATATCACTGCTGATGTTAGATGGATCTTGCCTGAAAGCAGAGAATACCAGAAAGATGTTTACCTGTGTTTCATTGACTACGCGAAGGCATTTGAATGTGTGGATCATAACAAATTATGGCTAACTTGTGGAGAATAGGATTTCCAGAACTCTTTTGGGCTCTTAAGGAATCTGTAAGTGAATCAAGAGGCAGTTGTGCTAACTGAACAAGGAGATACTGCATGGTTTAAAGTCAGGAAAGGTATGTGTCAAGGTTGTATCCTTTCACCATACCTTTTCAGTCTATATGGCAAGCAAATAAACTGAGTACTATGTAAAGAAAAACAAGGCAACAAGATTGGAGGAAGGCTCATCAACAACCTGCATTATGCAGGTGACACAATCCTGCTTGCTGGAAGAAAAGAGGATTTGAAACACTGATGAAGAGCAAATATCACAGCCTTCAGTATGGATTGTACCTCAGCATTAAGAAACGGAAAATCCTCACAACCGGACCAGTAAGCAGCATCTTAATAAATGGAGAAAGGATTAAGGTTGTGAGTGAATTCATTTTACTGTTTCCACAAGCAATGTTCATGGAAGCAGCAGTCAAGAAATCAAAAGATGCATTGCATTGGGAAAATCTGCTGCAAGGGACCGCTTTACAATATTGAAAAGTGAAGATGTCACCTTGAAGATGAAGGTGTGCCTGTTCTAAGCCATGGTATTTTCAATTGCATCATATGCATGCAAAAGCTGGACAATGAATAAAGAAGACAGAAGAAGAATTGATCCCTTCAGATTGTGACACTGGAGAAGACTATTGAACATACCATGGATCACCGGAAGAATAAACAGATCTGTTCTGGAAAAGTACAACCAGAGTGCTCCTTGGAAACAAAGATGGCAAAACTGTGTCTTACATACTTTGGACATGTTGTCGGGAGGGATCAGTCCCTGGAGAAGGACATCATGCCTGGTAGGGTAGGGGTCAGCAAAACGGAGGAAGACACTGACAACACGGATTGACACAGCGGTTGCAGTGGTGAGCTTAGGCGTAATAACAGTTGTGGACATGGCGTGGAACTGGGCAGTGTTTCTTTCTGTTGTGCACAGGGTTGCCATGAGTCAGAACCTACTAGATAGCACCTAACAAAACGACGGTTAATGATAAAAACATTTCTCCATGTGTCTGTTAGCTACCTGGCTGTTCATATCCTTTGCCCATTTTTAAATTGGGTTGTCTTTTTGTTGCTGTGGTCTTGCAGTATCTTGTAGATTACAGAGATTAGATATGATCAGATTTGTTGTAGTCAGTTTTATTTTTACCAGTTTCTGGACTGTCTTCTTACTCTTTCGGTGAAGTCTTTGGATGAATGTAAGTGTTCAGTTTTTAGGAGTTCCCAGTTACCTGTTTTTTATTCTGGTGTTGGTGCGTTGTTAGTAATGTTTTGTAGTCCCTTTATGCTGTGTATTAGGGCTCCCAGCATTATCTCTTATTTTTCCTTCCACGATCTTTATGATTTTAGATTTTATACTTAGTGGTCTTTGATTCATTTTGAATTTGTGTCATGGTGTGAGACATGGATTTTGTTTCAATTTTTTGCAGATGGATATCCAGTTATGCCAATACCATTTGTTAAAGAGACTGTCTTTTCCCTGTTTAACAGACTTCGGGTCTTTGTCAAATATCAGCTTCTCATAGGTAGACAGTTTTATGTCTGGATTCTCAATCTTGTACCATTGGTCAATGTATCTGTTTTGTTCTGGTACCAGGCTGTTTTAACTACTATGGCAGTGTAATTGGTTCTAAAGTTAGGTAGTGTGAGGCCTCCTGCTTTGTTCTTCTTCAGTAATGGTTTACGTATCTTGGGCTTCTTCTGTTTCCATACGAAGTTGATAATTTGTTTCTCCATCTCATTAAAAACTTACATTGGAATTTGTCTTGGGATTGTAGCATATTTATAGACCACTTTGGGTAGAACAGACATTTTTATGATGTTGAGCCTTCCTTCCCACGAGCAAGGTAGATTTATCCACTTCTGGTTTCTTGCAGTAGTGTCTTGTATAAGCCTTTCATATCTCTGGTTAGATTTATTCCTAAGTACTTTATCTTCTTGAAGGATTATAAATGGTATTGATTCTGTGATTTCATCTTTGACATTCTCTTTCTTGGTGTACAAGAATCCAACTGATTTTTCATGTTTATATTGTATTCTGATACTTTGCTGAACCCTTCTGTTAGTTCCAGTAGAGCTTTGTAGATTCTTTAGAGGTTTGTGTGTATAAAATCATGCCATCTGCAAGTAGAGATAGGTTTATTTCTTCCTTATCAATCAGAATGCTTTTTATTTCTTTTTCTTGTCTGACTGCTCTGGCTAGAACCTCCAGCACAATGTTGAATAGAAGTGGTGACAAGTAACTTGTCCAGTTTTCGTCTTCAAGGGAAATACTTTCAGACTGTCTCCATTTAGGAAGATGTTGGCTATTGGCTTCATATAAATGTCCTTTATCGTGTTGAGGAATTCCCTTTCTATTCCTATTTTGCTGAGAGTTCTTTTTTTTTTTTTTTTTTAACATGAATTGATGTTGGAATCTTTCTTGACTTTAAACCATGCAGTATCCCTTGGTCTGTCTGATCCACTGTCTCTTTGTTTATGTACAGGTTTCTCAGGAGCACAATTAAGTACTCTGGAATTTCTATTCTTAGCAATGTAATCTATAGTATGTTATGATCCACACAGCTGAATGCTTTAACAAAGTCAATAAAACATAGGTAAATATCTTTCTAATATTCTCTGCTTTCAGCCAGTATCCATCTCACATCAGCAATGATATCCGTTATTCCTTGTCCTCTTCTAACCTGATTTTCTGGCAGTTCTCATTGACTTACTGCTGCAGCTAGTTTTGAATTCCCTTCAGCAAAATTTTAATTTTGTGTGGTATTAATAGTGATTTCCACATTCTGTTGGAGCACCTTTTTTTGGAATAGGCATAAATATGGATTTTTTTCCATTTGGTTGGCCAAGTATCTGTCTTCCAAATTTCTTGGAGTAGACAAGTGAGTGCTTCCAGCAGAGTATCCCTTTGTTGAAACCTCTCAGTTGGTGTTCTGTCAGTTCTTGGATCCTTGTTTTCTGCCAGTGGTTTCTGTGCACCTTGGGCCCTTTCCTTCTGTACCACCTGTTCTTGATCCTATACTACCTCCTGAAATGGTTGAATCTCTACCTAATGAGATTTAAAGACGTCCACCCCTCTCTCCCCTCCCTGACTTTCTCTTCAGTTTCTGCCTTCTCCCCTGGCTGCCTTTCCTGATCCTTCTGCTACAGCCACCACTGCTACAGCCAGGACTATTAGGTGGCCAGCACTGCAGAAGGAGTCTCAGCCTTGGGCCTGGGTGTCACATGTATAGTGTCCTGGTTGAGTAGGGTAGCAACCTCATAGGGCATTCCGCTTGGTGGCTCAAGTGGCATCTGCATGAGCCTACCTGAGATAAGCACAACGGTACAGGCAGCTTTGATGGTACTGGAATGCCTACCCACTGCTGCACCCAGGCTGGGGTGGATGCAGGACTTGGAGAGCTAGTGAGAGACAACTCAGTTCTCCATACTTGGAAAAGCGTGTCTGCTACATCACATTTTCCAATTGGAATTTCTGAACTTTATTATAACCTTATGGGACCATAGAAGTATAAAGTATATGTGGTTAGATGTTGCCTGGATGTATGGTAATAGACATATATTACAACTTTTTGGTGATGGGCACAAAAATTGAACACAGCATAATTTTCAATATGGGTCTGACTAAATTACTGACAGTGTGTGTAAACAATAAAATATTGTGTATTTATTAAGAGACAACAACCTAGATCTATACTGTAATGAGTTGAAATGTGTCCCCCTCAAAAATCTTTATTGAAGTCCTGGCCATTATACCTGTGTATGTGATTCTATTTGGAAATAGGGTTTCTTTGTTATATTACTTAGACCATAACCATATAGATTGATCCTAAACCTAACCACTTCTGAATTAAAAAAGGGAACAGAATGGAAGACTAAGAACATCAAGGAAGGATAAAGAGTGCAAAAGTTTGCTGGCAGACACTAGGAACTAGGAAATAGGCTCACAGTAGGAACTGACATAAATAAGACCTTGATTTGGACTGTAAGCTTCCAGGACTGTAAACAAAAATAAATTTCTGTTCTTTAAAGTCATTTGCTTGTGATATTTTTGTTATATCAGTGCTAGCAAACCAATACATGTATACAATGACATGAACAGATGTCCTAGTATGCAAGCAGATAAAAAAGGATGTAGATTGTTAGAGATACATGGTTATAATTTAATGAAAATTAATGATAGTTAAATGGATAGTGCTCATATAAAAATACAGTAAAAGGAAGGATGTGGACAAGATGTAACATTTTATAACATTATCTCTGAAAAATAGACAAGGCATTCATTTGTAATTCATGTAAATTTTCAATGATTTTAACTTTTTGTGTGTTTTTTGCATTAGTTATTTAAGTTAAAAAAACCCATCAATAATATGAATTAATTACTCTGTTCATCAATCCACTCATTCATTCTATTATATCCAAGAAACATTTGTTAAGTAGCTACTCTCAGGCGTTGTGCTTGCCCTTGCATATTTAGAGATTATCATTTAGTTTAGCTCAGCTTGGAAAAAAAAGAAGGATACGCTTGTGTTTTTTCCTCTTCTACTGGATGATTTATTTAAAAACAAACAAACAAAACATAAAATGTCTGTTCTGGGCGTCTTACACCACCATCTGCTTTAGTTTCCCTACCCTCTGGCCTCTGTCTGCCCTGGAGATGACTGATTAGTCTAGGACATCCTTTATAGTAGGAAGTGGGGTCAATAAAATTTGCACCAGACTTTCCAATTTGGTAGCATCCCAGTCAGGACATCCCAAAATAAAATTTGCTTCTAAAATAGATGTGTAAGGAGAAAAAGTCAAGATTGGAAACAATCAGTCCTCCTGTGTTACTGATTCTGAGAAAAACTGATTTTTAAAAAAAAAATTCAGTTTTCTGTTCAGGTATAATGATGTTTCTGGGAGCAAAAAAGCAGAACCAAAATAGTTCAGTCGAAGAGTCAAATGTGATAAATGATACTACAGAGCAAAACAGGAAGTTGTTTAGTGGAAGGCAATCACTGGCCTCAGAACTTGAGATATCCAGGTGTCTTTGGATGCAATTGCATTTGTGAAGGGTTGCAGTGACGCTTCACTAACCAGAATTGGACTGTACCCCAAAGTTCTTTTGGGGCCATCCTTTGGCTTGTCTACTGGGTAAAGGGAGTCACTGGGTGATGCAAGCAGTTAAGGTGTTCAGCTGCTAACTGAAAGACTGGAGGTTCAAGTTTACTCAGAGGTACCTTGGAAGAAAGGTCTGCCAATCTACTTCAGAAAAATCAGCCACTGAAACTATGGAGTACCGTTATTCTTTCACATACATGGGGTCGTCATTAGTTGATTTTGACTAGATGCCATCGTTCTTTGTTACCGGATGAAGACCTGGAGTGCCCACAATGTAGAATGATAAAGCTTCCATGACTATTACATAGGAAATAGAGCCATATCAGCTTCTATACAGAAATATTTATTTTCATATACACATACTTACGGATGTATATGTGATTACATGCCTAAACATGTGGGCTTTTGCATTGTGAGGACTTTATGTGCAATTAGGTTGAAATATTTGCATTTTTTAAATTTGTAATCTAGGTGAGAGTTTATAGAACAAACCAGTTTCTCATTAAACAGTTGGTACGCACGCTGTTTTATGACATTTGCCAACATTTCTCTGGGTGAGGATGGTGTGTAAATTCTAATTTTACATGAAAACCTGGTGGTCCAGTACTAACGAGGTTCTGACGCCTGCACAGCTTCTCTTAGCTGACAGAGAGGGGAGCATTCAGAAACATTTTTCCTATGTTTGAATGTTTCAGGTGAAAAATTGCTTGAAGACATAGGGAGCAAATCACAGTAGATCAACACTCTTCTCAACATTTTGTGTTACCTATTGTCACTTTTCCTCTGTTCCCTCCTGCTTTCTAGTCCTTGTTCCTGGGCTGGTTTGGCCCTTTAAGGCTGAAACCTTAAACATAAATTGCAGCAGGGAGAAGCAGTTACCCCTGGGTACCACCGCTAGTCTGCCGGTTTGTTGTACCATAGTGGCTTGTGTGTTGCTGTTATTATCAGCGTTTCAAATACTATCAGGGTCACTCACGGTGAACGGGTTTCAGGAAACCTTCCAGGCTAAGAGAGACTCAGAAAAAAGTTCTCTAGAAATTAGATAATGAAAACCCTATGAGTCCCAACAAAATATTTTGTAGTATAGTGCTGGAAAATGAGCCTTCTAGGTTGGAAGGCATTGAAAATACACAGTATCTGCAAAAATAGCCTGGAACATACCAATGGCTTCAACGATGGTGCATAGCATTTAGTTGTGTTATACCTGAGGTCTCTGTCACTTGGAGCAGACTAGATGACAACCAGTGACCAGCAGCACCTCTGGGTGACTGTGTGTAAAAGGAGAGAAACCTGACTCAGCGCAGGGGATGCGAACAGGGCACTCCGTGGCAGCACTGACCTGAGGCTTCCTGAGCGGTAACTGTGGGTTCCTCCTCTAGCAGAGGAGTCTGACATCTTGGCCTGAGGCCTGTTGGTTCGTGGCCAAAGGGCAGGAAATCAAAGGAAAAAATAAGTGACATTTTAAAAGCAAACAGTACTTTGTTTGTTTGTTTTGGAGGGTAGAGAGAAATAAAGTCAACTGTACTGGTAAAAGAGTGAAAGATATAAAATAATATTACCATAGAATAGTTATTTATTTGCAAAAACCTTTTCTTTAATGAGGTGGTTGTATTTTTGCTAAGGGTATTTCCCAACATTTCTCCAGATAAGGGTGAGTGTTAAATTCTGATTTTACATCAAAATTTGGTGGTCCAGTGTGAATCAGCTTCTGACCCCTTTAAGTAAAGAGAATCTCTTCAGAGACAATGAGAATATTTTCTGTGGTCAACTTTCTGGCTTTAAAGTCCTTTCTGTTAAAAAACGAATGTGTTTCAAGATTTGCTCCTTATGTCCTCTGTAAATTTATCACCTGAAACACTCAAATGCAGCAAAGATATTTCTGAAACCTCCCCTCCCTCAGTCAGCAGAGAAGAGCTCTGCATTTTATAAAGGAGTCTCTGGGAAGGCAGGCTGGGTCTCAGAAAGCAGTGCTCTTGGTACACGTGTCAGCTTGAATTTCCACAGAACACAAGGGCTAGCAGACACCCAGGCATTCACTTGTTTATCAGGTCATTCCTTTACTTTAGTCTTGCTTTCTTGTTGTGTAAACTAACTTAGAGATATGAAAAAGCGTATAAAGACCAAAGTTTTGAATACTCGCACCCTGACTAAGAAATTGGATTTTTTTGCCTGTGCGACGGCTCTACGAAAGGACTGTTTCTCAAAAGTTTTGACTGTTAATGAGTTTTGCTTTTAATTTTTATTTTATTGCAGTAAATGAAAGAATTGTATTTTTAATTGTAAAGGAAAAATACCAAGTCAGCAAAGCATAAATAAAAAATCAATTTGATAGACTGGAAAGAATACTAGCTTTATTGTTCTTTAAATTTATTAGCAACCTTTCTTGAGTATCTATTTTATGCTAGGCACTGAGGATGCCAAGATGAAAGATACCCTTCCTGACCCAGATGTGACAGGAGGCTCATAAGAAAAAAAAACACATCATGCGTGCCAGGAAGTACTCTGGCAAGTCCCAGCTCAGGGAAGGAAGGCAGCACAGAGAGACTCCCTTGCAGTCCTAGCGGGAGGGGGCTGGGGTTGTGCTGAGTGGTTAGTAAAGACTGCCCAGGGAAAGCGATGTTTGGTCTGGGTGGGGAAGAAGCAAACAGGATGAGGCCCGCACTGCAGCAGAGGAAAGGCGTGTTAAATGGGAGAATAGCAACCACAAAGATTCAAAGGTAGGGCAGAATGAGAACTTTGAAGAACTGCAATCAGTCGGGCTGGAGAGGGCTGTGCTTTTAAAAGGGACTTGGAGGGGTAGGTAGGTGTAGGATACTGTGGGAGTGTCCTGGAAGCCCTGTGTGTCAGCTCTAAAGAGATAGGACTGTGCATAGTAGATTCAAATTATGACATTTGCATTTTAGAATGAGCTCTCAGATTAGTGACTAAGGTGGGGGTTCTTACCTGGAAGATTCTGAGCAGGGTTTCAAGGGCTCTGTGATCTCCTTTAAATACAGTGTTAGGAATGTGTGTGTGTGTGTGTGTGTGTGTGTGTTTTCCACTGGAAACATGTAGCTCTTTCATTCTTGCTTAAAATATTTCCTAACTTTCAAAAAAGTTAAGGATTATTGCTAGGATAGAAAAGGACAGTACTACTGGGAGGAGATAGAAAGTGACAGAGAGATAACAGAGAAAAGACAGTTCCAGAGATAATTAAGTGATGTTCTTGACAGGATATGCTGTCTGATTGGTATTGCAGGCTAAAGGGAAGGGAGTAGTCTGTGCAAGGCTTCTCAAATTTAATGTGCATTTGAGTCACCAAGCATCCAGATAAGAAATACCTTGTGACTCAGTAAGTATGGGCCAGAGCCATAGACCGCAGCTATCAAACTCTCTAGTGACCATGATTCCACACTATTGGTCCTAGACCACACTGAGCAGCAGTGGTTTAGGTACGGGATTTTGGTCCGCATAAGACAGACAGGGGCTGTCCCCTACACTGTAGAATATTTACTATACCCCTTACTCTGCCGATAAATGCCAGCAGCACCTTGATAGTTAAATTTTCAAGACCCATCCCCAGACATTGTCATATGACCCCTGGGGGCAAAATCACCTCCAGTTGAGAACTTAGGACTTAGACCACTGTTGTGGTTCTCAGCCCCAACTATGACCACTGGTGGTGCTTTACGAACTATCTGTGCTGGCCTCACCCAGATTGATTATATTCTAATCTCTGGTTGGGAGCAGAGAGAGCAGCCAGGCATTTATGGTTTGTAGATAGTGTTTGGGAATTCGGAAGTGCCACCAGCTCTAAGTTTTGAGACTGGACTGCCTGGTCAGGGGTCACTGGGAGCAGGAGGGCAAGCAGTGGGAGATAAAGGGAGACAAGGTGCAGGTGGGAGGGAAGGGGGAGGTGGAATGAGGGGTAAGGGTAAGATGTCAGATTGTGTTGTTAATGAGCTGAATATACCTGGGGGTTTCTTAGATAGAGATGTTCATTTTGATTTTTTTGGTCACTGACAAGCTTTGTGTCCTTTTGGGTCAATCAAATATAGTTTCAGCTTTTATTTTCCTGTCAACATTAATAAGATCTACTCCATCTTAAGAGCTGATGAAAAGATAAACTAAGTTAATGAACATGGAAAAGCTTTAAGAAAGTAACAGCCACCAAACACACAACTTGTGATCAGTTATTCAGTATTTTTTTTGAAAAGTCATATTACGAAATTTTTGAAAAAACGTAGACAATATTTTTTAGTGGTTTGAAGAAAAAAAGGACAATCAAAAAAAGTACAAATCGTAATTGATACATTCAATAAAAGTAAAAATTTAGCACATCCGAAGATGCCATCAATAAATCTAAAAGATAAACCAAGGACTGGAAGAAAATATTTGTGTTGTGTGTAACTGACAGCATAAGCAATGTGTAATAATAATAATTCAAAAAATCCAAACCAAACCAACTGCCATTGGATTGATTCTGACTTATAGTGACTTTCCTAAAAATCAGGAAGAAAAAGACAAACAACTCAAGGGAAAATAGGCAGAAGACACAGAGGCAGGCTACAGAAGGGGAAACTAGAGTGGCCAAAAACCATAAAAGATACTCAGCTGCCCTACAATCAGGAAGGCACCAATTAGAGCCACGGTGTATACATTTCTCACTCTTACAGATTGGAAAACCTTATAATCTGACACTCTTAAGTGTTGCTTACATTATAGGGCAAGAGAAAAAAAAAACATGCTGGCATGAGCATAAACTGGTGCTAATACTTTACGAGCAACTCGGCACTGCTTACTGAGGTTGAAAAGATCTAGCAACTTACGACTTGCATAAGTCTTAGGCAGGTATATACCCTCCAAAGATTTCACTGAAGCACTATGCACAATGCAAATACCTTTCAAAATTTCAAAATATGACTTTCAGATATTTCAAAATGTCCAAGAACCCATCTGTAAGAGAGTGGATAAAGAATATTTTGTCTTACACAATGAAACATAGTACTTTTGTGAAAACGAACAGACTGCTTCTCTACATAACAATTTAGACAATATTAAAGTTGATGTTGAATAAAAAAGATAAGTTACAGAAGCATGCAAAATGTCCTGTTTATTTAAACAGCACAAATTACAAAATAGTACTATATTTTATTTATGATTATATACATTTTTTTAAAAAAACAAACAAACCAAAAACATGTGCATGGGAATAATAAACACCACATTCAGCTTACTGGTTCTCCTCAGGGAAGGGAGAGAAATGGGACAGGGTGAGATACACAGGCAGGTGGAAAGGCTGAATAATTTGCCAGAGATCTGTAGGTAGGGCTGGGAGAGCTAGATTCAGCCCCGGTATCTGGCCGAGAACCTCGTGCTCTTAACGTTTATAGCTCTTTGCTCTGTGGTTCACCCTGAATTTCAACATTATCTCCATGTTTGAAGGGAGTTTTTCTGGACAAACTGTGGTGTTCACTCAGGTTATGGCCATTTAATTGAGGGAAATTCTTGATTATTGATAATCTTTTACATTTTGTGATTTAATTTAAAAATATTTCTAGCACAGCATGCTAGGCATAGCACATTTGTTGTTATTAGGTACTCTCAGGTTTGTTCCTACTCACAGCAGTACTGTGCAGACTGGAACAGAACGCTGCTGGTCCCACCCCATCCTCACAACTGTTGCTGTCCTTGAGCCCATGGTTGCAGCCACTGTCCGTCCAGTTTGTTGAGGATCTTCCTCTTTTCAGTGACCATCTGCTTTCTCAAGCAGATGAAGCCTTTCTTCAGAAGTTGATCTTTCTTGACAACATGTCCAATATATGTGAGATGTAGTCTCACTATCCTTGCTTCTAAGGAGCATTCTCATTGTATTTCTTCCAAAGACTGACTTGTCCTCTCTTTTGGCAGTTCATGGTATATTCAGTATTCTTCTCTAACACCACAAGTCAAAGGTGTCAGTTCTTTCCTAGTCTTCCTTATTCATTGTTGAACTTTCACATGCATATGATGCGACTGAAAACATTAGGTACACATTAGTCCTCGAAGAGGCATCCTTGCTTTTCAACACTTTAAAGAGATCTCTTGCACCCAATTTGCCCAAGGCAAAGCATCTTTTGATTTCTTGACTGCTGCTTCCAAACGTGTTGATTGTGAATCCAAGTAGAACAAAATCCTTGAAAACTTAAATCTTTCTTCCATTTATTATGATGCTGTTTATTGGTCCAGTCATGAGAACTTTCATTTTCTTACATTAAAATCTATTTTATCTGAGATGAATATTGCCACACCTGCTCTTCTTTGTGTATTGTTAGCCTGATATATATTCTTCCGTCCTTTAATTTTCAGGTTGTTCATATCTTTAAGTCTAAGGTGAGTTTCTTGTAAGCAACATATGGACAGGTAGTGTCTTTTGATCCAAGATGCCACTTGCTGCTTTGGCTTGGATGTGTTTAGTGCTGTCATTGTGATACGTTTATTTTTGTTTTGATGTTTTCCCTGTCGTTCTTATTATTCTGTTTGGAACATTCTTCTTTATGCATTGAATTTTCACCTTTTTCAGTGTTGATTTTGTGGTTGTTGAGACTCCTGTATTATGTTTGTTGATTTGACATGCTGCCTCTTTATCATGCTTTGTGGCTGCCCCTCTGATCCCTCTTAAAAGTCTGTGTTTAAACCCAGTTTTAACTGCTACAAGTCTTATTAACTTCCTCTCTATCTGGAAGGAGTATAACAACTGTAGTACATCCCCCTTTTTAATATGATGACATCATAGTTTTCTTGATATGATCACTGGATCACTTCTTTTAATATTACAGCTTTGATTGAGTTTGGAGGCTTCCCTGAGTAGGTTTCCACCTAAATATAAAATTAATGGTTTTGTTCTTTTAAGCCAAGAGCTTCTTTCAGTATTTCTTGTAGCTTTGGTTTGGTTTTTACAAAGTCTCTGAGTTTCTGTTTATCTGTGAATGTCTTAATTTCATTTTCATATTTGAAAGATAGTTTTGTAGGATATGTAATTCTTCACTGGAAGTTCCTGTCCTTCAAGGCTTTGAATATGTCACCCCATTGTCTCCGTGACATCATCATTTCTGCTGAGAAATCAGATGAAAGCCTACAGAGTTTCCCTCTGAATGTTAGCTTTGCTTTGAGTCTAACTGCCTTTAAGAGTTTCTGCTTGTGTTTCATTTTGTTAAGCTTGATTATATGTCTTGGAGTCTTTCTTTTGAGATCTATATTGAGTGGCATTCGATATGTATCTTGGTTGTCTATATTCCTGTCTCTCACAATTTCAGGGAAGTTTTCTGTCAGCAGCTCAGCCACAATAATCTCTGTTCTCAGGTGTCCCACCCTGTCTGGGAACTCCAATTAATCATAGACTGTTCCTCTTAATAGAGTCCTACATGCTTCTTAATGCTTCTTCATTTTTCTTCTTTCTTTTTTCTGATTTCTCCTCAGAGATGCTGGAGTCAGTAGCTCTGTCTTCCAAGTCAGGAAGTCTCTTTTACATTTCTTCCATTCTGTTTTCTTGGCTTTGAACTGAAGTTTCTGTCTTTGATTTTGTTCTTGATCTGTTGGATTTCAGAGTACTGGTGTTCCATCAGATTGAATGGCTTGCTTAATTTTTCATTTTGCTCTGCTACATTTTGTGTAAGACCTAGAAGGGTTCTGTATATAATACTTTCGTATGCACCTTCTGATAATTTTAGAAAAGTTTCTTTATCTGGAACGCTCTTTGTTGTTTCATTTGGGAGCCTTCTGAAGCCATGGGTGAATGAAGTTGATCAGCAGACATCACTATGTACTCCAGTGCCTTGGCTCAGTGGAATCTCTGGGGTAGCAGTCTCTACCTCCTGATTAGCTAAGACACAGCGCCACTTATAGAGTCATGGGGGAGCCATCAGCTGACTATGTATTGTGAGACAGTAAAGGCTGGAAGAGAAGCCATCGAGGCTGGAAGAGAAGCCATCAGATACACTGCAGTTACTTCTCTATTGCAAGGTAAAAGGTATCTGACTGCTTCCAAAATTAGTCAGGCTTACAGGTGTACAATTTCCTCTTCCCAGCTGGCAAAGTAAGCACCTCTGTATCAAAGAATGCTTTACTGGCGGAAAAGCTCTCTCCAGGCAGGTACTGCTTTCCAGCCCTCGAATTGTGTCCAGCTGAGGCCTCCCTATAGAAAAGTCCTCCTCCCAGTGAATCAAGATGGTGTCCTGCACAAGCTCCCCCTGCCTGCCTCAGAAAAGGCTTTTCAAAGGCAGAGATCTGGAGATTCTGAGAGAGAGAAAGAGAAAGGTCAGATGTGCCAAGCTGCACAGACTCCAAGGCCAGGCTTTCAAAATGTGGTGACTCTGCTCACTGATCTCATCAGCAGCGTGTCTGAGCCCTGCCACTAGTCACCTCAGCCCCTCCTGCTTGCCAAGACAGAGAAAAAAAGTCAAAATGGTGATTTACCTTTAGTCTGCAAGAGCTGGGACTCAACAAGAGTGGATATCAACAAAAGAGAAACAACTTTCTGCTCAGTGGTACATAGACCAAATAGACAGCTATGTGCCATGTCCTAAGGCTCACTAAGTATTCGGAAGGCTCCATTTAATCATCAATTCAGTCCTTGGTTTCCAGAGGGGTTTAGGGAGACATGTGTTTAGTCTGCCATCTTGACTCCACCTCCCAGAACTTTCGTTTTCTTTATGTTGAGGTGAAATCCATACTGAAGATTGTGGTCTTTGATCTTCGTCAATAAATGCTTCAAGTTCTCTTTACTTTCAGCAAGCAAGTTTGTGTCATCAGCATAACACAGGTTGTTAATGAGTCTGCTCCAATGCTGAAGCCCCATTCTTCTCTATAGAGTTCCAATTTCCTCTATTATTTGCTCAGCATACAGACTGTATAATTATGGTGAAAGTATGTAACCCTGATGCACACCTTTCCAGACTTTAAACTATGTGGTATGACCTTGTTCTATTCCAGTTACAGTCTATTGATCTGCCTTCTTCACTCTTCTAAATAATGAGAGGTCTCAAGGCTCTGTCTCGGATTCTATATTATATCTGTGTGCATTTGTTACTCTCTAAGTTGTTGCAGTGAAGTTGATTCCAACTGTGTTTCAAGCATCATAAATAGATGCATAAACCACTAGAGAAGTGATCTTACTTTTAATTTGTGTACCTCTCTACTACCATAATTTTGATAGCCAAAATATTCTCCGAGAACTATTAGTTGGGGTTGATTTTTGTCATGTTCTGGATAAAGTCTGTTGACACCAAAAATACCAGAAAATGGCATCATGACAACTAGACCTATGTAGCAAAGGAAGGCTTAAAAAAAGGCACTTTTTCCCAAATTGATTCCACCTTCAGATTAGGAACTTGATTAGGAAGACTAGGCAGTGTTCAAAGCATCTGGGATCCTGAAATTTTATCTGCAAGTGAAGGGTGGGACTTATTAAATGAGGCCTTTTCTAAATGCCTGGATTCTAACACTCAAGTGAAGCAGCAGATAAGGAGGCTAAACTACGTGAAGCACTACTCTAGATGGTTGGTTACATATCCAACAAATAGATCAAGTTGAAAGACACCAACAAGAAAATAGGTAAGTAAATTTATAACATACTAGTTGATGATAAGTGCTTTGATAAAGAAATGAATCATGGGATGTAAAGGGTAATAGTGTAAAATGCTATATAGTGCCCAGGGAAGCCAAAAGCTAATAGTTAACATGAGACCTGAATGAACAGTGGTCAGTCTGTTTGAAATGGCTATTTGACAATGTACAGAGATTCAGTGGGCAGTTTGTTATGTACATCTGTTGGCAGGGAGGATCCTGGGCTGGATGTATAGAGTTAGCAGTCATTGGTACATTGTAGTTGTGTGTTCTGTGGCATGCACGGTTAACACACTTGGCGATAACTGAAAGGCTGGAAGTTTGAGTCCCCCAGAAGCATGCCAGAAGAAATGTATGGCAACCTACTTCTAAAACATCAGTCCCACAGGAATTCCAGCTGCCAAAATTTTTGTTAGTAGCCTACCTTTTGATTAGCAACTGTAGCTCTTAACTACTATACCACCAGTTAATACTCTGTATTTTGAGAAGAGAAATGAAAATTATTTTAATGGGTATTAAATTGAGATTGTCCTTGGAGCTAGTGTGGTGTGCATACTTGTTTATGAACATGTTCAAAGCATATAAAGGAACTGTGCCACTAAGCTACCAGGGTTTCCTGGTGGTGTAGTGGGTTAAGTGCTTTGAAGCCACAAGGCACTCCTTGGAAACTCTGTGGGGCAGTTCTACTCTGACCTCTAAGGTCACTGTAAGTAGGATCCTACTTGATGGCAGTGGGCTTTGGGTTTATCCACGGGTTATCTACAATTAAAAAGATCATGTGTGTTTGCAAGTTCTCTGATGCTGCAGCATTGGAAAACCACTGCTCATGAGTCAGCTAAAAATGATAAAGACCATTAAGTATATCTTAAGAGTATTGTTTCTCTCTTTTTATGGGGATTTGAAATGTAGAGTTTTGTTGGATTACTTGATTGGGTTGTTTGGAGAATTTAAAGTGTCACAGTAAGTAAGAGAATGCTCATGAAACAGAACAGATTCTTGTTCTTACAACTTTATCTTTTCAGATGTGTCTATTACTAGTGAGAAGGAATTTAGCACTCTTTGTTTTGGAAAGATGAAAAATGGAGCAAACGAAGCTGTAGGCTTCATTTCGAATTCATAGCCTAGAGGAGTTATCTGTTTGCAGTTCCTAGGTTGTGGTCACAAAAAACTGACTGTGAATGCTGGAGATGGGCCTGAGCCCAGAACCTGGCCTTACCATGGGTTCACGTGGTGGTTTTCCTTCACTCAGGCTGTCTGCGTGGAGGAGGTTTCAGGAAATCAGACTAACACAGTTTTGTGGTTAGAAGTTGCTTTGTTTTTCTTAGAGCTGATATTGTTGTTAGGTTCTGTTGAGTTGGTTCTGACTTACAGTGACCCTGTGTCCTACAGAATGAAACACTGCCCGGTCCCACGTCATCCTCACAATCCTTGCTGTGCTTGATACTACTGCGTCAGTCCATCTGTTTGACGGTCTTCTTTCTTTCATTGACTCTCTGCTTTATCAAATGTGCTGCCCTTCTGCAATGATTGATGCCTCCTGACAAAGTCGCCAAAGTATATGACATGTAGTCTTACTATCCTTGTGTCTAAGAAGTGCTCTGATTGTATTTCTTCCAAGATAGATTTGTTCCTTCCTCTGAAATTCCATGGTATATTCAACATTCTTTAACAACAGAATTCAGAGGTGTCAATTCTTTTTCCATCTTCCTTATTCCTCATCCAGTTTTGCATACATACAAGGAGACTGAAGATATCATGGCTTAGGTCAGGTGCACCTTAGTCTTCAACTCAACATCTTTGCTTTTCAGCCTTTAAAGAAGCCTTTTTAGGCAGATTTTCTCATTGCAATGTGTCTTTTAATTTCTTGACCGCTGCTTCCTTGGGTGTTGATTGTGAAACCAAGTGAATGAAATCCTTGACAAACTCAATCTTTTCTCTCATTTATCATGATGTTTCTAACCGGTTCAGTTGTGAGGATTTCTTCTTTCTTTATTTTGTAGTATAATCCATATTGAGTGCTGTGGTCTTTGATCATCAGTAAGTGCTTCAAATCCTCTTTACTTCCAGCAAGAAAGGTTATGTCATCTGCCCAACAGTTTGTTTTTACTGATTCTTCTTCTAATCTTCAAACAGTCCAGCTTCTCTAATTATTTATTCAGCATCCAGATTGAATAGATACGGCGAAATGATGTAATGCTTACACATACCTTTCTGAATTTTAAGCCACATAATGTCTGTTCTATTTGAACTGCTGCCTCTTGGTCTATACACAGGATCCTTGTAAGCACAATTAAGTGTTCTGGAATTCCCGTTTTTTGAGATGTTATCCATGATTTGTTCTGATCCATACAGTTGAATGCCTTAGCATAGTCAGTAAAACACAAGAAAGCATCTTTCTGGTGTTCTCTGCTTTCAGCCAGGATTTTTCTGATATTAGTATCAATATCCCTCATTCCTCATCCTCTTCTGAATCTGGCTTGAATTTCTGGCAGTTTCCTGTCAATATACTGAGAGGAAACAGCTGCAAATATCTATTAATAATCAGAACATAGAATGTACAAGGTATCTGTCTAGGAAAACTGGAAGTCGTCAAAAGTAAAATGAAATGCATAAACGTCAATATTCTAGTGAGCTGAAATGGACCTCTCTTCATTAGTGAAGGCTCATGTTTTCCCCTCAGAAAAACATTTAATCCATTTGCACAATGCTGTCTTCTTCATGGTACTAGCCCCATAAACTTGGACTAACATGTACCTGGTTTCACTTCCACCCCTGTGAAGTTTAACAAGAAATTTAACGTTTGTTCATTGCTCCAGTTCAAGCTCTGACACCTTAAGATGGCACACAGGAACAGCAACAACAATAATGAAGGCCATTCAGCAACACACTGGCACACGTTGATGTGTGACACCGATACAGGAAGGTTATGAAACCTTACTGAGTTGTTTGTACAGTGCTGCCAACATAAGCCACAGTGGCGAGTTTACAAACTTAATTGTCTGACCTCCCATACACATGGACCTCACCAGATGGAATGCGGGGTCTCACAGTTAAGCCCATGAACTTAATTGGTCTAAGTGCTACAGACCTTGGTGCCAAATACCACTACGGTCACCTATGAGGTACTCCCCTTGGGAAGCTACGCACTGATGCCAGTGCCTAGTCCACCCTTCAAAACAATTTTGGAACTCTTACTGGAATGGCCACCAGTACCGTCATCATATTCCCCTTAATGTTCTGAATGTCATCAAACTGTCTTCCTTTCAATATTTCCTTTATCTTCAGGTAAAGAAAAAAGTCACCGTGGGCCAGATGAGGTGAGTACAGAGGATGTTCCAACACAGTTCCTTTGTTTACTGACTAAAATCTCCCTCGCAGACAGCTGTGCAATTACTTTCATGAGCTTACCAGCTTGCCACCTAGTGCAATGGCCATTCCAAAAAGTGTTCCAAAATAGCTTTGAAGGTGGACTGCATGGTGGTGCTTGTGCATAGCTTCCCCAGAGCAGTAGTTCAAGGGTGACCATAGTGATGTTCAGCAGTGAGGTATGCAGCACTTAGAACAATTAAGTTCGTAGACTTAAATGTCAGACCTCAGTTAAGATGTTGAGTAAACCAGTTTGTAAAATAAGAGGGCAGACCTAACCTCCAGAGTCTCTTCCAATCCTTTGATTCCGATCTTGGGTAATTAAATTCCACATATCATCCAAATACAAAAAGTAAGTGAGAAAATATTTTGCATTTACCATACTGAATTTAATAAGTCTGCACTAAAATATTTAAAATCAAAAGTTATTGACTAAATAAAGCATTTGAAATAAAAGATGTCTTCCCTGCGATGAAGGAAAAGGCTATTTTGGGTGGTTTCCTCAGACTAGCTCTGGTGACCACATGTGAGGTCATAGGGGTTGGAAGAGTCCAAAGTCACCAGCAACCTCCCACTTTGAGCTTCTAGGGCATTTTGAATAAACTACCCAAATGCTTTGAAATTAAATGAAACATTCATATGGATTTTTAATGCTTACTATAATACAAGTATTTTTATCCTGTTGTGCAATTTTTCCACAATTTGTGCTCTTTTGAAAAGTCACACCATTGCTAAAAATATTAAAATCTTAAAACAATAGCAGATTCTTAATTCTAGCAAACTTAACCATACACTAGGAGTTTCTTTTGCTTGTGTTTTAAGATTTTTCTTTCAGATTCATCTTACTCCAGCTTTTGAGGCCTTGTCTTTGTTTGTTAGCTGTTGCTAGTTGCTGTCAGTGCACTCCAACTCATAGCAACTCTGTATGTAAAAGAACAAAGTGTTGCCCGGTTGTGAGCTATTCTCATGACATACGGTGTGTCTGAGTCCACGGTTGGGGATATTGTATCAGTCCATCTCGTGGAGATTTCACCTCTGTCTCGTTGATCCTCTACCAAACGTGCAGAACTTTTCTAACTATTGGTCCCTCCTTATGACGTGCCCAAAGTCAGCAAGATGAAGTCTTCTGATCCTCACTTTTAAGGAATATTCTGGTTGTAGTTCTTCTAAGATTAATTTTTTTGGCTCTTCTGGTAGTTGAGGTATATTCAGTATTCTTCACTAACACTGCAATTTAAATGCATCATTTCTCCTTCTGTCTTCCATTTTCATTGTCCAGCTTTCCATCCACATGCAGTAATTCAAAAGATCATGCCTTGTGTCAGGTGCACCTTAGTCATCAAGGTGATAGCTTTGCTTATTTGCTAGTGGCTACAATAAACTAATAAGAAGCTAGCATCTGGTCTTACTCCTTCCCCTCCAATTTCTCACTTGTAAGAAACTTTCATAACAAATTGGATATTTAATTTGTCTTAGTGTGATGAGCAAATTCTTTCTGACTCTGTTAATTAATAACATTTATATATTTACTGTATTTTTGTCCTTTAATTTTTGCTTTCAAAATTTTACTGTGAAAAAATTCAAATATATAGAAAAACACACGTATGACCTATATACTCACCTCCATTAACAAGTATTAACATTATTGATTCAAAATTTTTAAAAAAGTTGAAATGTATAGTAGAGGTCACCTTTGTATCTGTCCTGAATCCTGTTCCCTTTCCTTTCACCTTCAAGTAAAAACACTTTTCTGAAATTGGTTCCATCCTTCCCATTTATATTTTTATACTTTTATTACCTATCTATAAGCAGTGTGTGATATATTTGTCTGCTTTACAATTTACATAAATATTTTTGTACCATATGTGTCCTATAATAGTTTCTCACTTGGCATTGTATTTTTGAGATCTGTCTGGGTTACTATATGTAGAAGATCAAAATCACTCATTTTAATTTTTCCACTGGTATGCATTAATGTGCACATGTGCAAAAATTTTCCCGCTAACTATGCTAGAAGTACGTTTTCTGGTTCATGGGATATGTGCATTCAACTTCACTAAATTTTGCCAAATTATTCTCCAAATGGCTGTAGCATTTTGCATTCTGTCCAGCAGTGAGATTGTAACTATTTCCTCATCATGTGCTCACTCACAGTAAGCGAGGTCAGGCTTTTTAAAATTTTCTATTTCTGAAGGGTATAAAATGATGTCTCCTCATTGGTATTCCTTCATATTGTTTTGAATTAAACAAAATCAAGGAATAATCCATTGTATCTGAGTTTATGTGCCCAAACATGACATGTATGGGGGTTTCTCTTCAAGAAAAGCAAAGGCCATGGAAGTCTAGCTTTCCGCAGACACATAAATCACCTGCTCAGAATTTAAATTTTACAGACTCAATAACCTGAAAAAGACACTGATGTTTATATTATAAATCCTGTCCCTCTCCTAACCTTTCAGTTAGGGAAATTTCCTCCTGTGTGCTGGGTTTTAATTGTATCTCAGATTTTTTTTTTCATCTGCAAAACTGTAAAGGTACATGAAGATTTAGTGAATATGATTTTGTTATAGGTAAAGCTCTCAGTATTAATACAAAGTATTATTATCCCCTCTCTCCTCATACTACTTCCTTCTTCTTAAAAGTAACATATATCATTGCATCACCCCTGCACAGTGTTTGTATGTTTATAATAAATATTATGCATGTGATGTAAAAATTTGCATACCAAAACAAAAAAGTTATATACCTGCTATTACATATACTGTTTCATAACTTTTTCTTCATTCTGCATATTATGCTGATGGGTGCGTGGTTGTTAGGTGCCATGCAGTTGGTTCCAACTCATAGAATTCCTGTGTACAAGAGATGCAACCTTGTTGGCTGAAAATGAAGAGGATTTCAGTCACTTACTGATAAAAATCAAGGACCGCAGCCTTCAGTACGGATTATAGCTTGACATAATGGAAAAAAAAATCTTCACAGCTAGACTAATAATCAACAGCATGATAAACAGGGAAAAAATTGAAGTTGTCAAAGATTTTACTTGGATGTAAAATCAGCAGTCATGGAATCAACAGTGAAGAAATCAAAAAAACATTGCACTGGGAAAGTCTGCTGCAAAGTACCTGTTTAAAGTGTTGAAAAGTAAAGAAATCAACTTGAAGACTAAGGTACACCTGACCCAAGACATAGTGTTTTCAGTCTCCTCATAAGCATGCAAAAGTTCAATAAGGAAGACCAAATGAAAACTGACAGCTCTGAATTGTGGTGTTGGAGAAGAATACTGAATGTACCACAGACTGCCAAAGAATGAACAAACCTGTTTTGGAAGAATTACAACCAGAATGCTCCTTAGAGGGAAGGATGGTAAAACCATGTCTTGTGTACTTTGGACACATTGTCAGGAGGGATAAATCTCTGGAGAAGGACATCATGCTTGATACAAGGAAAACCCTCATGAGACGGATTGATACAGTGGCTGCAACAACGGGTTCAAGCACAGAAACAACTGACTCAATGGCACCTAACAACTACAACAACTCCCATAAGAAACGCATTGCCATTGAATCAATTCTGACTCATAACAAACCTACCAGACAGAGCAGAACTGCTCATAAAGTTTTCAAAGAGCACCAACTGGATTTGAACTACTGACCTTTTGCTTAGTAGCCACGGCACTTAACCACTACATCACAAGGGTTTCCAAACACAACTACCCCTCCATAATTGTGACTAGACTAGTGTTTGGCCAAACCACTGGGAGCCAGCCTAGGCAACTTGACATGTCAATGTAACAACTACAGTGTAACATTTACTTGTTCATTGCCATGCTTACATACGTTTGGACACTTCACTGCAGCAACGATAAGTTTGCATCTTTCATTGGGGTTTCTAACGTGTGTATCTAGAACTCCACTTGTTGGGTCATAGGAGCTGTGCAGGTTAGCCTTAGTAGATGTTGTCAAATTGATACCCAAATTAGCCAAAGTTACACTTCCGGGAACATCGGCCTTCTAAGAGTTCTGTTTTCTTCATATCCTTGTCACAGTTTAGTTTTTGCAATTTTATCGATGTGAAGAAATGTACTTTAGAGAAGAGGAGCATCTTCTTGTATTTACTGGCCCTTCTCTCCTCTGTGTTTCCTGGTTTTCTGTTGAGCTGTGTATCTTTTCTTTCTGATTTGTAGAATCAAGACAGTAATTGTTTGTCCATCATATGCAAAGAATTGTTTTTCCCTAGTCTGTACCGACAGACCTTGGAGATATTTTGAGTTTGGTTCTAGATCACTACAGTAGGATAAATATTGGAATAAAGCATGTCACATGAATTTTTTGATTTCCCATTACATATAAAAGTTATGTTTATACTATACTGCAGTCTATTAAGTGTGCAATAGCATTATGAGTTGCAATATTTTTGGTAGTGGATGGTCTTGCCTTGATGCTGATGCTGCTGACTCATCAGGGTGGTGTTTACTGAGGGTTGGAATGGCTGTGGCAATTTTTTAAAATAACACAATAATTCAATTTTCCACATCTATTGATTCTTCCTTTCACAAAAGGAAGAGTCTTAATGTGGTGAATAACATTGTTCAAAAGCATTTATGCAAATTAAAAAGCAGACAAAAATATCACACACTGTTTATAGGATTCAAAAGTTCCTGATTCATTTTTCAACTTTCAGTCTCTCCCCAAACACATCGAAATTCTTTATTGTCATTTCAACAATGTTCATATCTTTACCAGTAATAGATTCCACTCAAGAAACTGCTTTTTTTTTGCTCATGCATAAGAAGTAACTCCTAGGAATCACATTATTCCCAGCCACCACCGAAGACAGCTGTGATGGGGCACACAATGTTGAGTCCCAGTGGCAACATGGGAAAAAGGGGGGTGCACCTCAAAAACTCCACTAAAAGACTGCAAGTGATGGTCCAGCAGCCTGGGGGTTCCCCTGGGAGCATGGTCTCTAGACTTGCTCCCCCTGACCAGAAAACACTATAGAAGTCAACTGTTTGGTCAGGAATGGACAGGACACGGGGACACAATGTGACGATAAGGTGCATATACTTTATGGTTCTACGCATCTGTGGGATACTATCCTACTGGCCTCTTACTGGAAGGGAGAAGAGAAGGTAAGAGGTTGTCAAGAGCATAAGACATATAGAACGAAAAGGAGGAGTGCACTGTCACTGGCCGAGGAGAGCAGAAGGAGCTGCCAATAGATGGGTATGCAAATTTAATTTGAATTATATACTTTCACTCAATCACAATAAAATATATATTTTTAAAAGAAGTAACTCCTAATCCATTAAAGTTTTATCATGAGATTGCAGCAATTCAGTCACATCTTCAGCCTCCACTTCTAATTCTAGTTTTCTTGCTATTCTGCCACCCTGCAGTTACTTCCTCCACTGAAGTCTTGGATCCATCAAAGGCATCCATGAGTGTTACAATCAATTTCTTCCACACTCCTGGTAATGTTGATACTTTGACTTCCCCTCATGAACAGTTAATGTTCTAAATGGCATCTAGAATGGTAATTCCTTTCCAGAAGATTTTCAGTATACTTTGCCCAGATCCATTAGAAGAATCTTTATCAGCAGCAGCTATAGCCTTACCAAATGTATTTCTTAAATAATAAAACTTGAAAGTCAAAATTACTCCTTAATCCATGGGCTGCAGAATGGATGTTGTGGTTGTAGGAATGAAAACAATGTTAATTTCCCATTACATCTCCATGAGGGCTCTTGGCTAACAAGGTGCGTTGTCAGTGAGCAGAAATATTTTGAAAGAAATCTTTTCCTGAGCAGTAGGTCTTAACCACGGGCTTAAAATATTCATGTTATAAATAGATGTTCTGTCATCCAGGCTTTGTTGTTCCATTTACAAAGCACAGACAGAGTGGATCTGACATACTTTTTAAGAGCCCTAGGATTGTTGGAATGTAAATGAGCGTTGGCTTCAATTTAAAGTCACCAGCCATATTAGCCCCTAAGAGGAGAATTGCCTGTCCTTTGAAGCTTTGAAGACAGGCACTGACTTCTCCTTTCTAGCGGTGAAACTCCTAGATGGCATCTTCCTCCAGTATAAGGCTGTTCTGTCACACTGAAAATCTGTTGTTTAGTGTAGCCACTGTCATCAGTTGTCTGACCTAGATCCTCTGAATAACTTGCAGTTTCTACATCAGTACTTTTGCTTCATCTTGCACTTTTACATTCTGGAAGCAATTTCGTCCCTTAAACCTCAGGAACTGACCTCTTCTGCCTCAGATTTCTATTCTGTAGCTTCCTCATCTCTCTCAGCCTTCAAAGAATTAAAGAGAGTTAGAGTCTTGCTAGAGATTAGGCTTTGGTTTAAGAAAATATTGTGGCTTGTTTGATCTTCACATCTGGACCACTAAAACATCATAATAAACAGGGAAAAGATTGATTACTTGAATCTAAAATCAACACTCATGGAAGCAACAGCGAAGAAATAAAGAAATACTATGCTGGGAAAATCTGCTGTCTTCTTCTTGGACAGGAAAATCTGTCTGAGGCTGTTCTGCCTCCTTATCATAGCTATGTTCACTGGAGTAGCACTTTAATTTTCTTCAAGAGGTTCTCTTTTGCATTGACAACTTGGCTAACTGCTAAAAGAGCCCTAGATTTTGGCCCATGTAGGCTTTTGACATGCTTTCCTTACTAAGCTTAATTGTTTCTACTTTTGATTTAAAGTGAGAGAGTTACAATTCTTCCTTTCACTTGAACATTTAAAGTCCATTGTAAGGTTATTAGTAGACCTGATATACATATTTTCTTGTCCTAAGGAATATGGAGTCTCAAGGAGGGGGAGAGACGGGAGTGAAGGGGCAGTTGGTGGAACAGTCAGAATGCACACAACATTATTGATTAAATTTTCAACCTTTTATATAGGTGCAGTTTGTGGTGCCCCCAATTATAATCATAACATGAAACATTGTTTGATCATAGATCACCATGACAGGCACAATGATAATGAAACATTTTGAAATTTGCAGAAATCACCAACATGTGACACATGCTGTTGGAAAATAATGCCAACTGACTTCTTCAATGCAGGGTGGGATAAACTTTCATTTAAAAAATGCAATACCTGCAAAGCACAGTAAAAGAGGTACACTGTTCTCTCTTAATAGCATTTATGGTGTCTTTTGTCATACAGAAAACTGTATCTTAACTTTGTCAGTTTTATTCATCTGTTCCTGTATAATTCATGAGTCTCGTCTTATTTTAGAAATCTTTCTTTACATCAATGTCAGGCAGATAGTTTCATATATTTTCTTCCAAATGCTTTACAGTTTTGTTTTTTACATCTTTGATATTTAGATCTTTGATATTTTAGGGTTTATTTTTGAGTAAAATAAGAAGTAGAATTGGATTGGTCATTCTTCCAAAACCATTCATTGAACAGAGCCTTTGATTTGATTTGCAATGCAATTTCTCTCACATACAAATTTTCCGTATGTAATTTCATCTCTCTGTATGTATAAATATGTTTATAATACAGATATACATATTTGTCTTTCAGAATAGACTCTGAAACTTACTCTTGAGCCTAGTTATTGTCTCTTTCAATTGCATTATCTCTTTTTTAGATTCTGCTTTTGTTTTTGCATTGTTTTTCTTATTTGTTTTAGCTTTCCTTCTGTTTTCTTTCAGTTCTTTTACAATGCTTAGTGTAATTATATTATATTCTTTTGTTTCCTCCTCATCTGGTCCTCTCTAGGTGCACTCTGGTGGTGTAGTGGCTAAATGCTACAGCTGCTAACCCAGAAGTTGTCAGATCAAATCCACCAGGTGCTCCTTGGCAATTCTACTGGGTAGTTCTACTTTGTCCTGTAGGGTTGCTACAAGTTGGAATTGACTTGATGGTAGTATTTTTTGGTTTGCTTTTTTGTTTGTTTTAGATGCACTTTCATGATCTTTTGTTGTATTCATCTGTATCTAATTTTTTTTGTCTGTTCTTTGTGTATCTTGCGAGTTTTTTGTTGTAGCACTGGATTTTTTGATGGTGTTATTTTTCTATTTTCTTCAGTATTTGGTATTTTAGCCCATACTACTTTCTGCAAAAATGTAGGGAGATCCTTAAGCTTTTGCTTACTATTTCCTCTTCCTCTCTGTTATAGTACCTTTTTCCTGTCTGGCTTAATTAGGATTTGAAAGTTTCAAATCTTATTTTTCAACTTTCAGTCTTTCCCACGACACAGGAGAACACTCTGTGGTCGGTCTATCTACCATCAGACACCCTGACTCAGGTAAGAAATCATGTACTAATCAATCTATCCACTAGGGGACATAGTCTTCTCTCTCTGGTTATTATTCCCTTTAAGAAATAAAAAATAATGTATTAAGTAAATCTGCTACAAAAGACTTCTTTTAAATGTTAAAAATTAAAGAACTCACCTTAAGGACTAAGGAGCTCCCATCCCAAGTCAAGTATTTTTAGTTGCCTCATATGAGGTCTGACAATTAAGTCTGCAAACTTAATTGTTCTAAGTTGCTACGTACCTCGTTGCTGAATATCACTACAGTCACCTTCAAAGTACTCCCGTTGGCAAGCTATGCACCAACACTAGCACCTAGAGCAGTTTTGGAACTCTTTTTGTGCAAAGGCAGTTATGCACGATGGCAAGTTCACGAACTTAATTCTATAGTTGTCTATAAGGGAATTTTTAGCCAGTAAACAAAGAACTGTATTGAAACACCTTCCCTATTCACCTTATCTGGCCCCCAATGACTTTTTTCTTTACCTGAAGATAAAGGAAATACTGAAAGGAAGACATTTTGATGACATTCAAGACATCAAAGGTAATATGATGACAGCTCTGATGGCCATTCCGGAAAAAGAATTCCAAAATTGCCTTGAAGAGTGGAGTAGGCACTGGCTTCTGTGCATAGCTTCCCAAGGAGTGTACTTCAAAGGTGACCATAGTGATATTCAGCAATGAAGTAAGTAGCACTTTTTCCTAAGCAAGTTGATGAACTCAATTGGCAGTTCTTGTATATAGTAACAGCTCTAACCACATGGTTACAGGATATTAGAGTTTGAAAGTTACCCATAATCAAATTAGCTCATCTGACCAGATTGCTGGGCATTTCAAAACAAAACAAGAAGCCAGGACATAGTAAGCAAACATAAATGAATACAATGGCTTTTTGATATCTCAAAGATAACAATCAATAGTAAATCACCCAAAGAGGTAGACGATGATGGTTTCAGAAAGCTCCCCAAACAAAGAATTAAGAAATGTTCTAGATGAAGAGAACTTCCTGGAACTATCAGATGTAGAATACAAAAGATTAACATACAAAACTCTTCAAGAGATCAAGAAGGAGATCAGTCAAAATGCAGAACAATCCAAGAAAGACACAGACATAGCAACTGAGGAATTTAATAAGTTTAGAGGCGAATCTAATGACAAACTGAACAGACTGCAAGAAACCATAGAGAGACAGCAGATGGAAATTAAGAAGACTGACATTAAAATTTCAGAATTAGACGACTCAATAGGAAGTAAAAGGAGAAGAATTGAGCCAGAATTGAGAAGAATTGAGACTGAATGTAAAACACTTGACACCAACATTTGAAGAAAAATCAGATAAGAGAATTTAAAAAATGAAGACATGCTAAGATTAATACAGTACTCTATCAAGAAGAACAACCTACAAGTGACTGGAGTACCAAAATGGGGGTTGGGGGGGTGTGGGTGAGGGGAGGATAACAGAAAATGCAGACAGAATTGCTGATAGAAAACTTTGGTATTATGAAAGATGAGAAGACATCTATTCAAGAAGCTCACATGTGGTAGATCTCACAAGAAAGTCACCAAGACATTACAATCAAACCTTCCAAAATCACAGATAGAGATTTTCAAGAGTGGCTAGGGATAAATGAAGAATAATCTACCAAAGAGAGTTAATAAGACTAAGCTCGGACTACTCAGCAGAAATCACACAGGAGGAAGGTGATAGTGGGATGACATATATAAAGCCTTGAAGGAAAAACGCCTGCCAGTCAAGAATTATATCTTCAGTAAAACTGTCTCTCAAATATGATGGTGAAATTAGGACATTTCCAGATAAACAGAAGTTTAGCAAATTTGCAAAAATCAAACAAAAATTACAAGAAATACTAAAGAGAAGCTTTTGGTGAGAAAATCAGTAGATTATTCTTCATTTATCTACCCAAGACTAGAATGCAAGACAGAGTAACCAGATATCAACACAGGTAGGGACATCACAAAAATAAATCAAAGCTAATGCACTGAAAATAGGGAAACAGATACTTCATTGTATAAAAGATGACAGTGCTATAACAAAAAAGGGAGATTTAAAACATGTAGTCCTAGAACTTTCACATTGAGAGGAAGTCAAGGCAATACAAAGAAGTAAAAGACTTGTTGCCGTGAGTCAGATCCGACTCAATGGCACTTGGCTGGCTTGTCAAACTTAGAAAAATAGGGGTAAGTATTAAGGTAATTACAATGAAAACTAATAATACTACACATCAAAATACAAAACTGGAAAAGCACAAAGACGCAGCAAATGTAAAAGCAACAACAAGGAAAAAGATGAAAAGAAAATACATAAAGCAAAATGATTCAATACAGAAAATTCAATGGAAAAAATAAACTGTCTACAACACAGAAAAAGGTATTACAACAACAGCACTAAACTTACACTGCTCAATAATTATGCTGAATGTAAATAGATTAAATGCACCAATAAAGAGACAGTAGCAAAATGGATTAAAAAGCCCCTATCCATCTATATGCTGTCTACAAGAGATACACATTAGACTTAAAGACACAAATAAGCTAAAACTCAAAGGATGGAAAATATATCAGACAAATACCATTAAAAAGAAGTGTGGTGGCAATATTAATTTATCACAAAATAGACTTTAAGATAAAATTCACCAGATGGATAGGAAGATACTATATAGTGGTTAAAAGGTAAATACACCATGAGGATATAACCATATTAAATATTTATGTACCAATAATGGTTCTCCTAAATGCATTAAAAAAACTCTAGTAGTGTTGAAACTGAAATAGACAATTCCACAATAATAATAGGAGACTTTAGCATACCACTTTCAGTGAAGGACAGAATATCCAAAGAAAAGCTCAGTAATGACACTGAAGATTTAAATGCCACCATCAGCCAAACTGACATCATAGACATATACAGAACACTCCACCCAACAGCAGCCAAGTATATTTTCTTTCCTAATACACATGCAACATTCTCCGGAATAGTAGACCACATATTAGGCTATAAAGCAAGTCTTAACAGAAGCCGAAACACTGAAATTTTATAAAGTTTCTTTTCTGACCATAAAGCCATAAAAGTAGAAATCAATAATAGAAAAAAGCAAAGGAAAAAAAAAATTAAACACACAGGAACTGAACAACAGCTTGCTCAAAGACTGTTGGGTTGTATCGGTGGTAGGGACACACTAAAGACATTCACCAAATCAAATGAAAATGAAAAACATTTTGCCAGAGCCTTTGGGGCACAACAAAAGCATTCCTTGGAGGTGAATTTGCAACAATAAAAGGACACATCCAAAATGAAGAAAAGGTCCATCTGAAAGCATTAACCCGACAACTTGAATACATAGAAAAAGAGTAGCAAAAGAAGACCTTAGGCACCAGAAGAAAGCAAATAATAAAAATTAGAGCAAAAACTAAGTAAAGCAGAAAATGGAAAAAGAAAACAATTGAAAGAATTATAAGACCAAAATGTGATTCTTTGAAAAGATCAACAAAATCAGTAAAGCAATGGCCAAGTTGACAAAACAAAAACAGTACAGAAAGAAAATAACCTGAAAAAGAAATCAGATAAGAGGTATCACAACAAAACCAACTGAAATTTAAGAAATTGCAACAGAATACTACGAAAAATCATACTCTATCAAGTTTGAAGACCTAGAGGAAATGGACAAACTTGTAGAGACATATTACCTACCTAAGCTAAGTCAAACAGAGGTAGAGCAAATAAACCTATAAAAAAAGAAGAGATTGAAAAGGTAATTCGAAAAGTCCCAACAAAAAAAGTCGTGGCCCTGATGGCTTTAATGGAGAACTCTATCAAACTTTCAAAGAAGAATCAACAACAGTGGTACTAAAGGAATTTCAGAGCATAGAAAAGGATGAAACATTCTCAAGCTCATTCTATGAAGCCAGCGTAACGAAGATACCAAAACCAAGTAAAGATACAACAAAAAAAGAAAATTACAGACCGATGTCCCTTATCAACTTAGGTAAAAAAATAAAACCTCAAAAAATTCTAGCCAATACAACAACATATTTAAAAAAAAAAAATTCACCACGAACAAGCAGGATTCACGCAAGCTATGCAAGGATAGCTCGACATTGATTAATATAGTCAGTCACATAAATAAAGCAAAAGACAGGAATCAGTTAATATTATCAGTTGATGCAGAAAATGTGTTTGACACCCATTCATGGTAAAAATTCTCAAGAATTATTTTAGGTGAAGGGAAGGACAACACACAATATGGAAGTCAGTGCAACTAGGCTAAACCAAAAGCTAAGAAGTTTCTCAATACAATCAAATACTTCAAGAGACAGCGTAGCAGGGACAGGGTTCTGAGTGCCATGGTTTCAGGGGACATCTAGGTCAACTAGCATAACAAAGTTCATTAAGAAAATGTTCTGCATCCCACTTTGGTGAGTGGCATCTGGGGTCTTAACAGCTAGCAAGTGACCATACAGAAGGCATTAATTGGTTCCAACCCACCCGGAGCAAAGAAGGAAGAACATCAAGGACATAAAGAAAATACGAGTTCAAGGGGCAGAAATGGCCACATAAATCAGAGACTACATCGGCACGAGACTGGAAGAACTAGATAGAACCCAGCTACCACTAACGACTGCCCTGGCAGGGAACACGACAAAGAATGACTGATAGATTGGCACACATGTGCCATTCAGAACTTGAACTCAAGTGAAAAGACCAGACTTTGTGGTCTGACAGACTGGAGTGTCCCCAGAACACTTGGCCACCGGACTCTCTGTTAGCCCAGAACTGAAACCATTCCTGAAGCACATCCTCAGACAAAGAATGGACTGCTCAGTAAGACTTAAAATGATGCTGATGTAGAGTTCTTCTTGTGTCAAGTAGTTTCATGAGACTAGCTGAGCAGCTCCTATCTGTAGGCAAGATGAGAAGGTAGGTTGAATGGATGTGGGAAGTAAAGGGTACAGAGAAGAATGTGCTGTGACAGTGTGAGGAGAACAACTAGGGTTGCATAACAGTAAGTGTGTAGGTGTTTAAATGACAAACTGACTTGAGTTGTAAACTTCCACTTAAAGCACAATTAAAAAAAAGAGTATGTAAAGCCTCATTATGTTTGCTTCTAATGCACATCTGGGTGTGCTTTGTTCATTTAGATCTGTTTGTTCTTTTGGCAGTCCATGGTATATTCAATATTCACAAACATCATAATTCAAATACATAAATTCTTCTTTCATTTTCCTTATTCATTGTCCAGCTTATGCATTAATATGAAATAACAAAACCAAAAAAACCCCTACTGCTGTTGAGTTGATTCTAACTCATAATGATACTGTAGGACAGAGAACTGTCTCATAGAGTTTCCAAGGAACAGCTGGTGGATACGAACTGCCAACCTTTTGGTTAGCAACTGTAGCACTTAACCACTCTGCCACCAGTGTTTCCTGCGTTAATATAAGGCATCTGAAAATATCATGAGTTGGATGGGCAAACCTTAGTCGTTAAGATGAGATCTCCACCTTTTAACACTTTAAAGAGATCTTTTACAGCAGATTTGCCAAATGCAGTATGTTGTTTGATTTCTTGACTGCTGCTGCCATGGGAATTGATTGTAGACTCAAGTAAGTGAAATCCTTGACAACGTGAATATTTTCTTCGTTTATTTTGATGCTGCTTATTGATCCAGTTACGAGGACTTCCATTTTGTCCATACTGAAGGTTGTGGCCTTAGATCTTCCTCAATAAGTACTTCAAGTCCTCTTCACTGTCAGCAAGCATGATTTTGATTCCAGAAGCTTTTTCACGTAGTATAGCTTCTTGGATTATTTGATCAGCATGCAGATTGAATATCTGCAGTGAAAATATACAATGCTAATGCACACCTCTCCGAATTTTAACTCCCAAACACAAAATAGTAAGTGTTGGAGAGGCTGCGGAAGGACTTGAGTAATTATACATTGCTAGTGGGAATGTAAAATGGTGGAGCCACGATGGAAATTGAAAAGCTGGATATAGAAATACCATAGGCTCTAGCAGTCAAATTCCTTGGAATATATCTTAGAGAAATAAGAGCTGTCACACAAACAGAAATATGTACACCCATGTTTATGGCAGCACTGACCATAATAGCAAAAATTAGAGTCAATGTAGGTGCCCATCAATGGATGAACAGATAAATCATGGTGTATTCACACAGTGTACTACTGTGCAATGATAAAGAGCAAGGATGAATTTATGAAACATCTCATAACATTAAAGAATCTGGAACACATTTTGTGGAGTGAAATGAGTTAGATGCAGATAATGCATGAGACCATTATTATAAGAATTCAAGAAGAGGATTAAATACAGAAGAAAACATTCTTTGATCGTTACAAGGATGGGGAGGGAGCAAGAGAGAAGGGTATTTACTATTTGTGTCACTGCTCTTACATGTCTAAGATGTATACCTAGGCTTGGGATTGCTGGATCAGAAAGTATTTTCATTTCTATCTTTTTGAGGAAGCACCATACTGATTTCCATAGTGGCGGTACCATTTTACAATCCCAGAATCAGTGTGTAACAGTTCCAATCTCCTCAAGACCTCACCAGTATTTATTGTTTTCTCTTTTTAGATCATTGTTATTTTTTGCAGAGGTGAGATGATATCTTGCACACACTCCTGGTAAATATTAATAAACTTTAGTCTGTATGCATTTCTCATTCTAAATATGTTATGTAAGTGGGATCATATACCATTTGTTTTTCTGTATTTGCCATTATTCTGAGTGTTACTGTGTTATTAAATTCTCATATCTCCATTTCTTCCTTCTTAAAGTTTCCATTGCACTGATGAAATTGTGTAATATTCCATGATGTTTATATTTCCATTAGGTCTTTAACATATTAATCACCCCACATCTGTTGCCCTTCAAATTGATTCCAACTCCTAGAAATTTCATAGGACAGAGTAGTACTTTGCTGTAGGGTTTCCAAGGCTGTAAACTTTAGAGAAGCAGAATGTCATATCTTTCCCCTGCATATTAATTATACCAAATTCTCTGTCTATAGTGTCAAAATCTATACTATGTCTAAGTATGGTTCTAATAATTTCCTTGTCAAACTATGCTTTTCTGTGTCAAATTTTTGTTGAAAGTTGAACATTTTGTAAAGTTTGGTAGATAATTTTTAGGTTTGAAGATGAACATGCTTTTCTTTCTTCTGGAAACCCTGGTGGTATCGTGGTTATGAGCTACAGCCGGTAACCAAAAGATCGGCAGTTCCAATCCAGCAGGTGCTCCTTAGAAATCATACGGGGCAATTTTACTGTATCCTGTAGAATTGCTATGAATCAGAATAGACTCAGTGGCAATGGGTTTGGCTTTCTGTTACTTTTTTCCAGGATTTTGATGTGGGTGTTTGTGTTCATAACACAGTAGTTAAGAATTGAGCTGTTAACCAAAAAGTCATCAATTCAAATCCTATAGAAATCCTATGGGGCTGTTCTACTGTGTCCTATAAGGTCTCTACGTATCAGAATCAACTCCACAGCAATGGGTTTGGTTCAGTTTTGGTTAATGAGGGATTGAGGTGAAACTGAATTCTTTACCAATACCTTGTGTTTAATAGAGTATGGCTATTATGAATCAATCTGTGTTTCCCCAAAATGTGTGTCAACTTGGCTAGGGCATGATTTCCAGTGTTGTGTGATTGTCCTCCATTTTGTGATCTGATAATCTTATGTGTTGTAAATCCTAGCCACTGTGATGTTACTGAGGCACGATTAGAATCAGTTATGCACTGAGGCAGGACACAGTTTACAGGATTAGGTTGTATCTTGAGTCAATCTCTTTTGAAATATAATGAGAAGTGAGCAGAGTGGAGAAGGACCCTATACCACCAAGAAGGAAGAGCTGGGAGTGGCTTGTGTGCTTTGGACCTGGGTTGTCTGTGCTGAGAAGCTCCTAGACCAGGCGACGATTGATGACAAGGATCTTTCCCAAAAACTGACAGAGAGAGCAAGCCTTCCTCTGGAACTGACAATCTGAATGCAGACTTTTAGCCTCTCAGAATGTGAGACAATAAATTTCTATTTGTTAAAGCCACCCGTTGGTGATATTTCTGCTATAGTAGCATTAGACAACAGAGAGTGGCCCTAAAATGTTTGCTCCACATTAAGCCCTAAGACCTTTTCTGTACTGCCCTCTACAAAAAAATCCTTCTCCAGCTGGATGCTACTGAGAGGTCTGGGTGAAGTTTCAGCAGAGGCAACTCTTACCCTTTCTCTGCCAGCCCCAGCATGGAAACTTTTCCCTTGTGAGTGCCTGATGAATTTCGTGGAGAAACGACCTGCAAGATGGCGCAAATGTGACTGTGTCTGTGAACACTCCTACATCCCTGTATCTATAGACACGTAGGTCTTCAAATTCATTTTACCCCACATGGCCTTTGGCAGGTTGTTAACACTTCCTGACTGAATCTTCTTATTGGTTTATATAGTATCTGATGATATTTGCCCCAGGTAAACAAGAACTTGGGATCTGTTTCTCCTAAAGATGCCTGTCTCTCCAAAGATTTTATGGGTTGTTTTTGTGACCTCAATTCTCTAATGGATATAGAGCAAGTCATTACTTTTTAGTTTATCTGGTGTTTTTCTTGTTGTAACTGTGAGTATAAGACTCTTTTCAGCTCTCTAAATTTCTGAGAATCCAATGAATATATTTTTAACTTATATACACATATATGTACATATATTTTAAAATTTTTTAATCATTTAAAAATATTTTCCTGACTTCCCATTATTGCTGGTTTCCTTTCTTTTATCTGTGTAGTAAGTTTAAGCATATCTTTTTATGATATCTTTCTGATTTTTCTATTTCCTTGTGTTCTTCAGTGCTAATTGTACCTGTGTTGCATCTGCCCATCTCTCTCTCATGCAGCATCTCTTGCAGTTTTGACACTGTGTGCAAGTGTTGTTTTGGTTATGTCACTTTTCCCTTTGATTTATTGTTCCTGAGGGCTGCTTCTTCTATGGGCACTTCTAAGTCCTCAGTTGTATTAGTGTCCCTGTGGAGTGGTTTTATGTTTGCTTCTGCCTTGGTCTCTGGGTTCAAGTGTCCTGAACCAATCTTTGTGTTTATTTCTCACATTGCACTTTCAGCTTCCTGTACTCATGCAAATTACAGCATCTGAGCTTCTAATTTTTTGCCATTTTTTTTTTTTCAATATGAGTCACGAGCAAACTGAAAGTTTCCCTGTTGCTCCCTAGGACAAGCTCGTAGAATATTCTTGTCTGCTGTTCAGTCTGGCCAGTCTTTCAAAATTCTAGGTGTTGAGCTGGCAGTTCAGTTCCAGTTCCTTCTTCCTTGACTCTTTTCTTTCCCAGGGTTATTTAAATCCTAGTTTTCTTCCCAAGTCTGAAGTTCCTGTGGATCTCCTAAGCAATGGTGTCTATCTTGTTTTGAATTTTGTCCTAATTCCTGAAGCCTAGGGATTTTCATCACTTAAGTAACTTGTTAACAGACAATGATGTTACAGTACTGTATTCTACTATTAGTTCAATAACCCTGGTGTAGTGGTTAAGTTCTATGTCTGTTAATCAAAAAGTTGGCAGTTCAAGGTGATCCAAACAAATGTGGAAATTACCAAACAGTATCATTAATATCACACGCAAGTAAAATTTTGCTCAAGATCATTCAAAAGTGACTGCAGCAGTACACTGACAAGGAACCACCAGAAACTTAAGCTGGATTCAGATGAGGACGTGGAACCAGGGATATCATTGCTGATGTCAAATGGATCTTGGCTGAAAGCAAAGAATACCAGAGAAATGTTTACTGTGTTTCACTGACTGTGCAAAAACGTTTAACTGTGTGGATCATACTAAATTACAGCTAATGTTGTGGAAGATGGGCATTCTCGAACACCTAATTGTGCTCTTAAGGAATCTGTATATGGCTCAAAAGGTAGTCGTGCACATAGCAAGGAGACACTGCATGGTTTAAAGTCAGGAAATGTGTCAGAGTTGTATCCTTTCATCATACCTTTTTAATCTGTATGCCAAGCAAATAACCTGAGAAATAGGGTTATACAAAGAAGAACAAGGCATCAGGACTAGAGGACGACTCATTAACAACCTGTATTATGCAGTTGACATCACCTCACTTGCTGGAAATAAAAAAGATTTGAGACACTTACTGATGAAGATCAAGGACCACAACCTTCAGTATGGATTGTACCTCAACATCAGGAAAACAAAAATCCTCACAACTGGAACTGGTAAACAACTTTGTCATAAATGGAGAAAAGATTGAGGTTGTCAAGGATTTTGTTTTACTTGGTTCCACAGTCAACACCCTTGGAAGCAGCAGCCAAGAAACAAAAAGACACATTGCATTGAGAAAATTTGCTGCAAGGGACCTCTTTAAAGTATTCAAAAGTAGAGATACTATCTTGAAGATTAAAGTGTGCCTGATCTAAGCCATGGTATTTTCAATTGCATTATATATCTGTGAAAGCTGAACCGTGAACAAAGAAGACATAAGAAGAATTGATGCCTCTGAATTGTGGTGCTGGAGAAGAATGTTGAATACACCATGAACTGCCAAAAGAACAAACAGATCCATTCTGGAAGAAGTAAAACTAGAGTGCTCCTTGGAAGCAAGGATGGCAAGACTACATCTTACATACTTTGGACATGTTGTCGGGAAAGATCAGTCCCTGGAGAAGAACATCATGCATGGTAGAGTGGAGGGTCAGTGAAAAAGAGGAATACTCTCAATGAGATGGATTGGCACGGTGGCCAATGGGCTTAAGCATTGAAATAATTGTGGACATGGTGCGACAGTGGGCAGTGTTTCATTCTGTTGTTCATAAGGTCGCTATGAGTCGGACGTGACTCATACAACAACAAGTAACTTGTTAACAGAAAGTAACAATTTTACTATTAGTTCAGTGTTCCTGGTACAGTGGTTAAGTTCTACGTCTGCTAATCAAAAGGTTGGCAATTCAGATCTGCTTGGTTCTGGATGGTCCTTTTACACCAGTTACTCTTTCCGATGTCAGCTCTTCCTGACTCATTCCTGGAAATGTAACCAGGACACTGGTTAATGCAGAGGTCCTCGCTTCCCATTTCCTAAAGAAAGAGAGATTCAGGTCACCTTCCCCCTTAGTTGCTTAAAGACAGAATTAGCAGTATTTTATTTCTCTTCTTCCTCACTTCGGTGTTTTGTTGATACAACGATTACGTCTAAATTCAGTTTTACCTGTGACAGCGAAGTTGAGGCTGTTTTTTTTTTCTGTATTTCAATTAGTTTAGATGCAATCTTTAAGTTGTTTGAATTTGACATTTAAACACAGTCCATACTTACTTTCAGTCAGCTAGCTTGCCACTTATATTAGGAGGAATGTATGAAAAGTGCCACTTTCCCAAGGTTACCAGCAATTCTTAATAGGGATGCTTTTTCAAATTCCCAAACAATCACTAGTAGAGGAGCATTCTTAATCAAGAACCCTTGATTTCTACATGTTGCCAGGGCCTTATGAAGAATTAGTTTCCCAGGATTTCAGGTGTGGTATTGCCTGTTGGTGATATCCTCACTGATACTGTGGCCAATGGAAGAGGAAATGGAAGACGGACGTAAGATTTTCTTAGATCACTGAAATCCTTAAGTTATCCAAGTGATACAAAAAGGGACTGTTGAGTAAATACACCCTTCTTGGTGAGGAACTGAGTTTCCTGATGTTTCGCTAGTTTCCAAAATATTCATATATACACTCTGGGCAGTGGTGGTTCAGTGGCAGAATTACTGCCTTCCATGTGGGAGAACTGCCTGGGTTTGGTTATTAGCCAATGCATCTTATGAGTAGTCACCACTTGTCTGTTAGGGGAGGCTTGTGTGTTGCTATGAGGCTGAACAGGTTTCAGTGGAGATTCCACACTGAGATAGTCTAGGAAGAAAGGCCTCGTAATCTACTTCTGAAAATTAACCAATGAAAACTCCATAGATCACAATGGTCCACTGTATATGGGGTCAGTCTGAGTTGAGGCTGACTCAATGGCAGCTAACAACTACTACAACTGCATGAATTCTTTACTTTCCTCCAGGAAAGGGAGGACCTCCAAGAGCAACTAGACTGGGTAATATGCCCTGTCTTTAATCTACAAGACAGTGGATTATGGGAACTCCCACTGTGCTCCAACTCCTCAAAGTGTCTCACCCAAAAATACTTGGGGAAGAGTGTCAGACAGCCAAAGGAAGAGGGATAGAGCCTAGTGGCTTTGAAAGGAGGCACTGTCTCATTTGCCAGTTTTTTTTTTTTTTTTTAATCTGTAAAACTGAAGTACTCTATTAAATTAGCTTGAAATTTGTTTTCAGTGTAAGGAAGAACAGCAGACACCAATCAAAGTCCAGAGGCATTGTGGGGTCGAGGTGTGTTTTAGTTACCGAGTGCTAGGAGTGGAGCCTAAATGGAACACACAACTCCTCAATTCCCACTGAGAACTAAAGCCTAGAATACTAAGTGAAGGGAGCAGTGTGGGCATTCTGCGATCCTAGGATTTGGCAGAGAATTGTGAGATTGGGTAGAGTGGTACAAAAGGGGAAACTACCTCTGTCAGAGGCAAGGCAGCAGCACACTGAATCCAGCTTCTGCTGACATGTCATCTCAGGGGACTGTGGGTACAGATGCCTTCTTTGTTATCTGGAAGGTGGGGGCTGGATCTGCCAAGCCTTTGTGCCTGGTATGCTAATCCACTGAATTGCAATGTTTAAGTGAACAACGTGTGTCACAGCAGAGAGACTGCGCTTGGGGTAGTCTAGCTGCTGACCGAGGGCTCCAGTGCCCCTTCATCTCTCTTCTTTGTGCTGTACCATAGATTTTTCTACTTATGGCAGAAGGGTAGCTCAAGAAGGACACCATCCTGGTCAGCTGAGAAGTGGAGTCAGCCACGTCTGAGGTCTCAGCAGGAACTAATTCTCAAGCTGAGCAGCAATGCCTGTCTAGAAAGTGCTTCTCCATCATATTGGCTGTTTTCTAGATGATCCTATCCAGGGATCTTGGTGGGTCCTGGCAGCCAAGAGTGGCAGTACCCTAACCCCTTTCTTCTTTGAACCACATTATAACATTTGGGAATGGCCTACAAGGCACTGTCATTGTCACCTGGGAGGCAGGGCTTGGCACCTCAGAGGACCCACCTGCTCTAGGCAGCTGCTGGAGACTGCATTTCTCAGCAGTAAGGCATCTTCTAAAATAAGATGAGTTGGAGAACGCAGCAGTGACAGGTGGCTGAGTGGATTGGTGGCATTTCTACCACCCTTCACTGAGCCACATCAAAGCATCAGCTGATAGCTCCCCAAAGACTCCATAAGTAGGGTAACATCTCTGCCAGCCAGGAGGCAGAGCCTACCAATCTGGGGGGCCTGGTTGCTCTATGTGCCTACTGGACTGTGCACCTCTCAGCAAAAAAGCATATTTAAGCTAAAAGCGTCTAGAAAGAGCAGTGATCCCGGGCAGCTGAGTGTAGTGGCATTTTTCTCTCTTCCCCTCTCTGAGTCACACCATAGGCTTGACTGGCATAATGATGGAGAGTCGCTACAAGTAACTCACCACCTTTAGCAGTGAAGGGGTGAGGTCTGTCACCCCTGAGAGCCCAACTGGGGCCAGTCACTATAGAACCAAGCCTTTGTGCCCGGTATGTTAATCTGCTGAACTGCAATGCTTAAGTGAACAATGTATGCTGCAGCAGAGAGACTGTGCTTGAGGCAGCCACATCTTGAGAGCCCAGCTGCTGACCAAGGGCTCCAGTGCCTCTCCCCCTTCTCTGTGCTGTACCATAGATTTTGCTGACTTATGGCAGAAGAGCTGGTGATGAAACCTAACAGTGCTCATAGTCCCCTCTTAGAACTATGGCACAGCTCCTGTTGGTGTAACACTAAAGAAACTAAACAGCTTCTTGATGGCACAAAGACATTAATTGATATCGATCCATTTAAAGAAGCAGACTACCATGGCTCCAGAAAACTCCTCAAATAAAGAATTAAAAAACTTTCCAGATGAAGAAGACTTTCTGAAATTATCGGAGGTGGAATACAAAGGAATTATGTATAGAGCCCTCCTAGAAATTAAACAAAATGCAACAGAACAAAATGAAAAATTAAGTAAGCTATATGAACTGGGGAACATCAGTGATCTGAAATCCAGCAGCAGTAACAAACTTACAGATTTGGACAATTCACTACAAAGCCGAAAGAGCAGGATTGAGGAGTTGAAAGGCAGAATTAGTGAGCTTGAAAATAAAGCAACCGACACCAGCATTTATGAGGAGAATTCAGAGAAAAGAAATAAGAAAAATGATGAAGCATTAAGAAACATGTAGGACTCTATCGAGAGGAATAATCTACAAATAATTGGAGTTCCTCTATAAGGAGTGATAGCCCAAAATACGCAGAGAATTGTTGAAGAGTTGCTGACAGAAATCTTCCCTGAAATTGTGAAAGAAGAGAATGTAACTAAGATCCTTATTGAATGCCACAAAAAATACACACCAAAAGAAAGACATCAAGACATATTAGAATCAAGCTCAATAAAAAAAAGTGAAGAGGGGCTCTTAAAGGCAGTGAGACTTAAAACAAAACTAATGTAAAAAGGGGAGCCCAGTAGGCTTTTTTCTGACTTCTTGGTGGAAACTATGTTAACAAGTAGGCAATGGAATGACACATTCAAAGCCTTGAAGAAGAAAAATTTCCAACCAAGAATAATATGTCCTGCAAAATTGTCTCTCAAATATGAAAGTGAAATTAAGACATTCACAGGTAAACAGAAGCTTAACCTCAAAAACTCATTACTGTCAAGTTGAGTCCAACACATAGTGTCCATAGAGATAAGAGTAGTGATGCCCCATAGAGTTACCAAGGAGCATTTCGTGGATTTGAACTGCCGATCTTTTGTTTAGCAGACATAACACTGAACCTACTGCACCACTAGGGTTTCCAGCAGAAGCTTTAAGACTGTAAAAACCAAACCAAAACTGTAAGAAATACTGAAAGATGCTCTTTGTTTAGAAAAACCAAATGTGTACTTATGGATGTAATGCAGGACACAACATCCAGAATCCTATTCAGCTAGGGAAGTCACAAAGCACAATGAAAGATAAAACATTAAAAGAAGGGAACCAGTGATCTTAGTACAAAAACTATGACATCATCACAGTATAAAGAGGGATATATTAAGGTAGTTGGTTATCTAGTGCTGCTGTAGCAGAAATACAAATGGGTGGTTTTAAAGAACAGAAATGCACTGTCTCACAGCTTAGGAGCTTAGAAGTCCAAATTCAGGGAATGGCTCTAGGAGAGGTCTGTTCTTGTACACTTCAGTTTCTAGAAGCTTCGAGCAATCCTAGGTGTTCCTTTGCTGGTAGATGGACCTTTGCATAACATTCGTCTTCCCTTTGTGTGTGTCTGTTTCTATTCTGACCTGTTTATAACTCATAAGTGGTTAGTTTTAGGATCCACTTACTCTCATATGACATTGTCATAACAACAACAAAAACACTCCTATTTCTAAATAGGGTCATATTTACAGGCACCAAGATTACAGTTTGAATGCATATTTCTTGGGCACACAATTCAATCTACAACAAGATGTTTTAATTTTGGAGTTTATATACTGATTGAAAAGAGTTTGTCAGATAAGATGACCTCTGGTTTCTGAGGTGAAGTCACACTAGGCAGGACATGCCCAACCTCACCTCTGCCTGCTGTGCTTTCAGAGAGTGCACTGCAGACCAAGAGTCTTATGGGCACGTGTAATTTATTATTAGGACAGTGCACTTGAGGGCAGCATTCTATGTCACTGTGTTCCTGATCCTTTGAGTGTGTCTGCTGACTGAATAGGTAATGGTGCTGTGTTTGTCATATTTGTATGTTTAGATCCTGGATCCTGAGTTTCGTTGGGGAGCACAGTCATAAGCCTGGGTTACTAGCACCCTGGGGTGTCTATTGTATCTTACTTTCTGTTTTAATCTATAAGTCTCTCTTAGTTTCCTCAGCACCCAACAAGTCCAGTGTGTGTACACCAGAGGATCTCCTATGTACAAAAATCTGACTGATCCTCGTTCCCCAACTTAGCATATGTGCATATACGTGTAGATATACATATATGTGAACATATATGCACACATATATATATGTATATACACACATGTATACATATCTACATATATATGTAGATAAATATCTATCTATCTACCTATATGGAAATCCTGGTGGTACTGCAGGCTAAGTGCTACATCTAAAGGTCGGCAGTTCAAACCCACCAGGTGCTCCTTGGAAACTATAGGGCAGTTCTACTCTGGACGATAGGGTTGCTATGAGTTGGACCCAACTTGATGGCAGTGGGTTTTATACATATATATATATATACATATCTCCAGAAACCCTAAACCCAGTGCTGTGGAGTCGATTCTGACTCATAACTGCTGTATAGGACACAGTGGAATTGTCACAGAGGGTTTCTAAGGAGCAGCTGGTACTTTTGAGCTGCTCATCTTTTGGTAAGCAGCTGAATTCTTAACCACCTTCCCATACAAGGGCTCTGACTTAGAGTATTAAGTCACGGCTATTTAAATTCACATTGAAAACCAGTGCCTGACTGTGTGTTTGAAATGTCTATTTGGTTTTAACTGTCTTGTGCTTAGAAGAATATGAAAATTTGAGCATCTTGGAGAAGGCAATAGTGGTAGGCCAGGTGTGGGAGAGGCAGGTCAGAGCAACCTGGCCTCAGTGTTAGTGTTAGTTTTCTAAGTCTGTGATCCTTTCTCTGTAGAGCTGCCCATGTTGAATCAAAGATTTCTTAAAGATAAGCTCCAAATGATAGCTGAAAAAACCATACATTTTCATTTCCAATTCAGAATTATGGATAGTGAAGAAAGTGTTACCAGAAATTCCTTTTTACTTATGTAACTCATCAAGAATTTTTTTTCTGGGCCATTAATCAAATAGAGGCAGAGTTACATTTCTTTAATTCAGAAGGCTGAAGAAAGGAACGGGATCAGTATAATTATACTAAAAAATGACTCAGTATGAAGAGAGCGAGAAATCTTCCCTTAAAAAAAACCCAAACCCACTGCTGTTGATCTGGTTGTGACTCATAGTGACCCAATAGGACAGAGTAGAACTGCCCCGCAGAGTTCCCAAGGAAAGCTGTTTAAATTCTCCGAGGTCTTTTGCTGTTAGGTGTCATGGAGCTGAACACAGGTACAACTGAACGGACCCTGCCTGGTCCTGGCACTGCGCTGTTCTCACCATCGTTACTGTATTTGAATCCACTGCTGCAACCATTGGGCCAATCCATCTCAATGAGGATTTCCCTCTTTTGTACTGACCGTGTACTTTATCAAGGGCGATGAGCTCCTGTGTAGACTAGCCTCTCCTGATACGATGTCGAAAATACTAAGTTTCACCATTCTCACTTCTAAGAAGCATTCTGGGTGAGCTTCTTCCAAGAAAGGTTCATTTTTTCTGGCATATTCAATTATCTTTGCCAACACCGTAATAATTCGATGGTATCATTATTCCTTGCACGCTCCATAAATGAGTTTTTAGTTGTAGAGGTGCATTGATGCATGTACACCACAAGAGGGAACCTGAGAAGCAGTTTCTTTCCTAGTGGGAAAGCAAGCAAACGGAATCAGGAGGCACACAGCTCTGGAGGCAATGAAATGAGACCTGTCCTGGTCCTCTCCTGATGAACATTGTTATCGATGTCTCCTGTGAAGACACAGCAGTTGGGCTGTGATAGAAAGGCAAGGGGATAATTGGTGCATTTGGATGATACCTGAAAGATTATAAGGGCTTTTGACAGGAGGAGATCTACAAGATGAAAGTTAACAGGAATATGTGCACAGGTTTACCTTCAATGGGATGGTAAAAAGGGCTTTGGCCACTGCAAAAGAAGACTCGACTGTGTGTCCCAGATAATACTTAAAATAACTGTGGTGACTATAATAACGTTATTTAACACTGTGAGCCTCTGTATGGACCGTGAACTACCAGCTGGCAAACATTCCTACTTTCCGCTGATCTTCAACAAGATAGAGAGCCTGGGCCGGAGCGAAAATCAACTCCATCACAAAGCACACTGTTTAGTTCAGCCAAGCATGCAAGACTTTGTTGGTAAAAAAGGTGTATTCGTCCTACACTGAACTCCTCATCTTGATGAGGGTCTGCCTTTTGAGGAGCACTGAAAATTAATGAATCCCCTGTGTTAGTCATTGTGTTTAAGTATTTTGCAGGCATTTGTGTAGAGATTAGATTGATTAAAGACACGGTAGTGGAACGGTATGGAGTCTGGACCAGATAGTCTTAATTTTCTCTTCTGAAAAAATGTGGATGTTAATTAGAGTATCTAATAGAAAGTGTTGTCATGGTGAAGATACCACAAAGAAAAAAAAAAAGAAACCCATTGCTGTTGAACTGATTCTGACTCACAGTGACCCTATAAGACAAAACAGAATTGTCCTATAGTGGTTGCTAGATTTGAACTGCTGATCTCTTGGTTAGCAGCCAAGCTCTTAACTACCGTACCACCAGAGTCCCACATGGTAAAGGTGACATGTGTACATGCAATAAATTCCTGTTATACTTCCTGGCACATAGCATGTGCTCAGTAAATGACAGTGAGCACTGGTGTACTTCTTCCTAATAAGTCCCTGAGAAAGGGATTGTTGTTATCCCCATTTTGTAGATTAATTGAGCTAAACTGAGTTTCAGCAAAGGTAGTTATTTCCTGTGGTCACACAATCCTTAAGTGTCAGAGCTAAGTCTTAGGATCAGAGGCTGTCTGACTCTCAAAGAAATGCTGATCTATTGTAGCATATCGGTACTTTTGCTTAGGGACCAGTGGAAGTTAAGTGGTAGAGTTTTACCTTCCACGCAGGAAACCCGGATTTGATTCCCAGCCAGTGCACCTCATGTGTGGTCACTCTGTCAGTGAATGCTTGCATGTTGCTATGACACTGGTCAGGTTTCAGCAACAATGAGTTGTCGTGAGTATGTGAAACTAACATCAACAATTTCCAGGTTGGACTAGATAGGTGTCTGTTAAACTTTGTGAACTCTAAGACCAAAACTCAGTTATGGTCATAATCCAGTGCACATACACAGGAATTTCCTAATAACACCCTTTAGATGTACAATGTACTCTGATATTTTCTACCCCATTTTATTTTACTTCTTAGACAAAGCTGGTTGTGACACATTCAAATGATTTCATAACCCCCTAAGGGATTGCAATCCACACTGTACCAGCAAGCTCTAAGGGCACTTCAAGTCTGATATTCTCTGGTTCTCCTGAAACCAAACAGAACCTCCATTTGCCTTTATCTGGAACAGAGCACCTTGACTTGGGAGCAAAGGAAGGATTTCGGCTGGGCTTGATTAAAACGTCCAGATGTGGAAATACTGCACTCTGGGCCAAACAATACTGCAGTCACTTTTGTGCTCTATGTTTTAAGGAAGATCAACTACACCAGGCACGTCGAAAGGACAGTTAAGGCAGGAAGGGATATCTAAATCTCCAGACAGGTTTTTTTTTTTTTTTCTTTCTGAAAAGTATATTATGATAACAGATCTTAAAGCTAGTAGGAAGACTTTCAGGACTGAATAGGTCCTGGCCCCATATGAAGAGTCATTTCATAATAAGCTTATTTTGGTGTCTAAAGTGAAAATCTTGTAAACTTATGGTTACCGCAGCTCTCCCCGGGTCAGAGGCTCTGAAAGGTGGTAGGAAGCACCCCCTTCCAACATAAGGAGAGACACTGTCAAGTTTGGTGTTGTTGAGATTTTTTTGCAGCTTCAAAGGGATTTGAGGGATGTGACCAGCTCCAGTCCAGGCTCTGCCTCAGAGCCTGGCCTGGCTGGGTTTTTTGGGAAAGCTGGTCCATGGCATTCCAAACTCTGTTTTCCTCTCTTCCTGGCTGCATGGAGACAAGAGCAGAGAGCTCCAATTGTCCCCATGAGTCCAGAAAGGAGGGAGAGCCCAGGCACGGTCCTCACCAGGCTCCCCCCAGGACTCCAAGAAATGCCAATAGCTGGCAAGAATCAGCAGTCTTGCTGTTATCGCTGGGGTAGGACATGGATTGGAGCCAATAGCAGCAGGTTTACGGGGCAGAGTTGTGTTCCTGGAAGGGGACGTGATAAAACATATTAATCTTCCTCTCATTCCTATCTGCTTATCCAGTGTTCAATCAAGATATGGGACATACTTAGCATATTCCGTTCTGCTGATTCTTTTGGTAGACTTAAAAGACAAAAAAATAAGTGGTCTTCTATGCAATTTAGTTCAGATGTTATAGGCAGCTGTAAAGGCAGTTATGTGTGATGCATGCTGTATGGTTGTTTATCTGACAGGAATCTAATCATTGATACATGATTCCAAAGCTAGCTGCTTCTTGGCCAGTATGTGGCTTGGGAGTTATGTGAACTGTTTGTGTTGCTACAGGTAAGATAGGTGACAAGGCAAACATTGCTGCTTTCTTTGAGGAGAAAGTATCATTCACTACTAAGTGGTATCTGAGCAACCAGAGTTTCTACTTCTAGGCAGTATCTGAGAACATTTGAGCTTTCTTTACTGAGAAATTTTTGAAGTGATTGAGAGATTTCTACACAGGTAAAGTATGTTTTTCTTTTTCTCCCTGTAATTTTGGGTAGAGAATGGTAATTACAATTTTAAGCTTTATAATTAGATTTTCTAAAGGAAAGTTATCTTAAAATTTTGTTTAAATGTGAAAGATTGCTTAATGGTGCAGCAAATATGCAAAAGATGATAGAGAAAGACATGAACTGCCTGCAGTAAATATTTTTAGTCTTTCTTGCTTTAAGGAAGGCTTAGTTCCAGCCTTAGTTTCTAGCCTTAGTTTCTGGAAATAATAACTGATCTTTAACTATGGCTACCAACTGGACAAGACCAGATAGATGTATGAAGGTCAATTAGGGGGCTATTTATTAGATAGTTTGATATGAAATGATTATTAGGGACAGAGAAGGGTAGGATTAAAGTATATGAAAAGAAATCAAAGACAAAGAAATGGAGTTGGGATTTTTTAGGAGCTCACTCCCCCATAGGGAGGAGGAGGAGTTTAATATGACTTGGAGCTGTTAACTTCTGATACGCCATGCAGTTTTTCAGTAGCCTACCTGCAAACACGTGCACAGTCTACAGAATGGAATTTAAGAACGGCATAGTGGCAGCAGCGCAGGACATGGAGGGAGAGGCCCGGGTCTGTATGTGTTCAAACTCATCTCCTCTGGGTGTGCAGCTGTGGTAAATCTCTTTGTGTATCTGGCCCTTGAGGTTTCTCTCTAAAGTGACAGTTAAAACATCAGTCTCCTACAGTTATTATAGAGTGAGAGAGTGGGTGCTATGTTCTAAATGAACACACTCCAAATTAAGGTGTTAAATGAATGCTAGCTATTACTTTAGATTTTTTTCCCCCTTACTGGTTCAAGCGGAAGCTTGTGTTAATTCCAAGAAGTTGCAGCTGTTCTGAGGGCTGTGCAGGCTCTCACACCCTGCCCTAGAATACTGGACACTAGTGATGTACTTTCAGAGTGTCATCCTCTACCTTATTTTATAAATGTAGAGACAGCCAGATGTCCTCCAGCAGCCGTGGGGAGAGTGTGGGCAAGAAGGCCCTGCTGAGATAGCTTGGCACTGTGTACCTGTTACAAACCCCACCCTGGCACAACATCCTTGGTCCGTAAGTAAGGAGCTTGTCAAAGGTCCCTAGAGGCTGCATGGCAGGGATTATTGCACAGTGGTGATTCTCCTTGTGCAAGCGATTTCAGTTTTCCCGTTCCAAATCAGCAAACTGGGAATGATGATAGCAAGGGTAAGAATACCCTATAAAATGCTCCATGTCCTGCAAGCACTCGTGTGATGATAGATCTTATTTGTTCTGGGTGAGACATGTTGCCATCATCTAAGCAGACATGGCCTGTGACACATTTGATGTTACCTCTGCTAGTGGCAGTCAGTGGCAGAATGTAGGTCCTGAAGGGTGCTGTAGGATGCTTCCAGGTTGCCTTGAGGCATATGCTGGCTTTTGCTCTCCTCTCAGTGCTGGAGACAAAAGCCCTTTTCGGCCTCAGGAGAGTGAGATGAGGCTCTGGAACCTAGAGAGACCTCAGCCAACAAGAGAATGAGTGCTTGAGTAGTGGTGTCCCTGGGATGACTCCATTACTCTTAAAGATATGACTCCATAGAATAGGATTTTTACAGTCCAGCTCCACAAATCAGAAACTGAATCAAGCAAAAATTCCTGCTGCTAAGGCTTCCTACTACATCCTTGACCTCTTTATTTGGTAAATGTGAAACTGATGGTGTCTTATTTTCACAAGAACATACCAGGAAAACAATTTCTTCCTTTAACCAGACTTTCTATATTATTAAATACTGAAAATAGATTTTTAGTAAACAAAGTGAGTGTTTAAATCACTTGCTGTCTACACCATAGCGATAGGTACTTAGTTTTTGTTTGTTTTATTTAGTGTCTTAGAGTCATCTAATAGCATTGCAACATAAAAGCCAAACAACACCCTTAGAAACATGTAAACACAACAAAAATGTGGGCTTTGGCACAGCTGAGCGTTTCCTCCAGACCAGGAAATACAGCAGAAGTTTGGCAGGCTTGATTTAATAGGCGAAGTCATATGAGAAGTCATGTGAAAGTGGATATTACAGATTGCCAGCTCATAAAACATAAGTTGGGCTTCTCAAGGGATTGACTGCTGTGTAAACTTTTGCCATTGGATTCTTTTACTCCGGGCTGACTGACTTAGTCATAGAAGAATTTTAGAGGCTACCAAACAGAAGAAATATCAACAACAAAATATCATTGCTAGAACATTCAGTGAGTAAATTTCTGCTCTGTGTCTGTTGGTGAATGCTGTGTTTCAACTAATTGCATATCCTGATAACACATGAATTAATACCATGATATCATATATGCAAAAATTATATTCATATAATTAAAATGCACCAAAATATAAATAAAAATAAATTCTGTTTACTTTAGAAGGTATTTCAAGTTATTATAGCATGTTAGGGCTGCTTTAGTCCTCCCCATACAGACATAATGAGAAGCAGCTCTCAAAGACTGTCAACAGAAGATGTGTGGTTAAGGGTTGGAGGGAAACAAAGCCTTCACTGCTACTCTGTGCTGGGATCCAGGCATGGGTGCTATGGGTTCAACACAGATCCGGTGCTGTGGATTGCTCTAGGCCTTCTCGCTCGTTAGACGCCCACCTTCCCTTACTTTAGTGATAATCTTTGACCCCTTTCAATCCAAAAATAACCAATTGCTGTAAATTGAATTGAGTTCCTCCAAAAGATAACACTGAAGTCCTAACTCCTATATCTGTGAACATGACCTTGTTTGGGGAAATAGACGTTAGCAGTTAAGTTAATCAGTTCATACCAGAGTAATATGGTGTGTTAATGGGGCTGTGTGTGTGTGTGAGAGAGAGAGAGAGAGAGCGAGGGAGGGAGATTTTAAGGAATACTTGATTTTAAGACACTGGGTCATGCAGTTGTGAGGGGTTGACAAATCCAAAGCTCATAGCTCCGGTGACAGACTACAGATCATGCAGACTTGTGTCCCCAAATCTGTAAGTCAGAGTAAAGCAGTTCTGGTAAAATGTTTATTCATAGTCTGCAGGCAGAACATACCCTAGGAAAACTCCATTTTTGCTCTTAAGACCTTCAGTTGATTGGCTAAAACCCACTCCCATTGTGGAATGTAATCTGCTTTATTTAAGCTATCCAATTTAATCACATATAACAGCAACTAGACTAGTGTTTGACACAACAACCGGGCACCACAGCGTAGTCAAGTGGACACATAAAATAAGCCATCACAGATGGGCTCTCAGCACTTTGGAGTGGTGTCTTCTAAAAGGGGAGACCAGCTGTGGAGACAGGGACACAAACTGGGGAAAGATGCCATGTGAAGATACATCTGTAAGCAGCAAAGGAATGTAAGGGATCACTGGCAGCCACTAGCAGCTGGGAGAGGTGCATGGCACGGTTCCTCTCTCTATGCTCTCAGAAGAAATTGACATGGTTGATGCTATGATTTGGACTCCAAACTGTGAGACCATGAATTTCTGTTCTGTGAAGTCACCTTCTTTGGGGTGTTTTGTTATGGCAGCTCCAGGAAATGGAAACATCAACTTTGCCTTCCTGCTAAGAGAGGGCGATGGCAGAGTTTGAAGCTCTGTTTCAGCAAGTTTGGGCCAGGTTATGCCAGAGGTAGGTCAAGATGCTAGATGTGAAATAGTAACCCTCTGCCTTACCTCCTCCACTTAGAGGGCAGCCTTTGGACACCCTTGCATGGCAAAGCTCCCTCCAGCTTCTTACTCTCTTCGACAGAAGCAGGAGCTGGGCAGGTTAGAGTTGGTCCGTTTTAGGACCTCTACATGGCAGCTGCATCATTCCCATTATTCTTGAGGGTTGTCCTAGTTAGCCCAGTTAGTTTTCTCCTGATCTAGCCGTGGCTTTCTAACCAGAGGCCAGTAGGCTGTGACAGGCACTGAGGACAGCCTCAGCTGAGTTCAGGGGTCACTTCTGACTCCCCTCTCCCTGGGCTTCTACATCATTTATGTGGAAGTGAAAGAAAGTGATGAGACTGTATGCTGACAGATTATTTATAAAGGACTCAGATTATTAACTATTGAAAAACAACCTAAAATCACTTAAGAGTCAGGTTAAGTTTTTCACTCCTGAAATGATTAAAAAGATTAGGTTGGGGACATGGATGGTTCAGGGGTAAAATTCTTACCTTCCGTGTGGGAGATGCAGGTTAGATGCCTGACCAGCATACCCCATGCACAGGTGCCACCTGTCTGTAAGTGTAGGTGTGAGTATCGCTCTGATGCTCAAGGAACTTCTCAGTGGAGCAAGTAAGCTCAACTACTTGCTGAAAGCTGGTGGGTGGAACCACCCAGAGGTGCCTAGGAAGGTAGACCTGGCACTCTGCTTCCAATGGGCTACAGTCTTAAAAACTTTACGGAGCAGTCCTGCTCTGCGTACGTGGGGTCACCATGAGTCAGAATTAACTTGATAGCAACAGCGAAGCTCAGAAGGTTTCAGTAGAGCTTCCAGATTCAGACAGGCTGGGAGGAGAGGTCTGCTGATCTACTTCAGAAAATCAGCCAGTGAAAACCTTGCAGATTCTGATTGCGGGGATGTTTCACCCCTGTAGGTGGGGTCGTCAGGAGTCAGCAATTGCCTAGTAGCAGCAAACAGCAGTAACAGAAACAAGCACAGGTTGTTCGCAGGGACGGGTCTGAGGTGCCATGAGAAGAGTGCTGGTTGAAGGAAATGCTGGCGGATCACTGCTCGTAGGTTTTGTTCCTGGTTGAGCCGTAGTGGGACACTCAGAATTCCTGTCCGCAGGCCTGGGCCCGCTGTTGCTCCGGCTCTGAGTGTTCCCTGGTTCCTTGTGGTTGATTTGAATCCTTGGGTCACTGTAGCGCAGTAGGCAAATTTGACTTTTGCTTTTCCAAAGAAAAATTTTGAAGAAAAAAACTCTTCAGAAGAGGCAACTATTTTGTTCTGCTTTCATCAAAATGCAGATTTGACGTGTTTTGGCGGCCTCTGCGTTAGTCACAGGAGGCACTATTGTGGCTTATCACTTAGGGTCTTTAGACATACAGAGTAATGGCTACATTTGGCAAAAAGAGTACAGAACTTTCATTGTATTCTGGTAAAAAAGGCCAATTTAATGGATATGTAGGGACATTTTTACATTCTCAGATCCAAACACCTTTCAGGAGACTACAAAAGGCTTTATTTTTACAGCATAATTCAAAGCTTATCAAGGCCACAGGCTTTTTACTTATTATCATGAGGCTTCCTGAGGAAAACTAAAGTAAAAATATAGGCAGGCAGGCTTCCAGAGCCTTCCTCTGTAACATGTGAGATGGAAAAGGAAAAAATGTCCCTACTGGTTTTACAGCCATTATTTTCAGTGTAACAGACTTTGAATTAAGTAAGCAATGGGAAGCTAGATCTTACTTTGTAGATCAAGTAAAAAAAAAAAACCATTTCTTTCTTCTTGTGGGAGAAGAAATCTACTATGAAGTATGGAATTTGAGAATGTTTCACAGAATATTAGGGTCCTCTGAGGCATTTCTATAAAATCTTAGTAAGAAATACTTGTAGTTGGTATCATCTTTTTGCTGTTTCTTCCTCAGGTTAGGCATTCCCCAGATACTCAAATTATTTATTTTCTTCTCTGCATTTGTGTTGAGAGTGGCAACACAGAAGGAGATTGGAGATTGATTGTTCTTAGTCTAATGTTAGGCACATAGTAGGTGCTTCTTTTAGATAATTTTGGTTTCAGTTAAGCAAGGCATATAATTAGAGTTAAATGTATTTTGTTTTCATAAAAAAAATGTGAATATATTTTAGGGTTGATATGGTGCATCTCCAGTACCAAGACTTAGGCTCCTTCTATGTTTTCACTCTGCTCTGGTTAGCTACCACTCCCAAGGCTGCCTCATGGTCCATAGTGGCTGCAGGAGTTCCAGGCACTCAACCATGTTCTAGGACACAGGAAAGAGGCAGAAGGGAGAAAGGTATCCCTTTGATTAGGAGTCTTCCTAAAAGTACTACAGAACATTGCTTCTCCCACTTCCACTTGGAACTTAGCTTCATGGCCACAGATAGCTGCACTGAGATGGAGAAATATTCCTGGCTTTTAAAAAGTCAGAATCCTTATACTCAAAAGAGTAGATGAATGGAATTTTTAAATATCCATTAAATTAGGAATTTGCTAGTCCCTTTATTGAGAAACAGCCCTATCGTTTCTCCTTTATGGAAAAGGAGATTGGTGTCTCTGCTTCCTACAGTCAGAAATTGAACGTGAAGTATCCATTTTAAAAATTACATCATTTATGCATTTCTGTTACCAAATGTTGTTCTAAGCACTTAATTATTTCCATTTGTTCAGATTGAGAAACTGATGCTCAGAAAGGTTATATAATTTGCCCTGGCTCTTACAGCTTGTAGGCAGCAACACAACACAATGTAACCCAACCCAACCCAACCCAACCCACACCCACACCCACACCCACACACACCCACTCCCCAACCCCCACTCACACACTCACACACATGTACACTGAGAAAGCTTGGTCCATCTGAATCCAAAGACTATACACCTGGAAAAAATGTATTTGAGTGACAACAAGCAATCTTTGTTATACTGACCAAGAAGTGTTTGTTGAATTGATCAATTGGCTAGAACTGGTGGTAGTGTGTTAGAGATCTCCCCTTAGAGTGAAAACCTGGGAGGAAAGTCTCAGTATCTGAAAGCGTGATGACAGTGGTCAAATTCTGGTCATTCCTACATCTTGTGCTGGCACTGACCTCCCGTGGGCAGGGATATTAAAACCCCATGTTCTTCTCAACAATGAGAAAAAACAAAAGAAGCTAAAGCATAGGCAAAGGACTTGAATAGGCGTTTCTCCAAATAAGAGATACAAACAGCCAATAAACACTTGAAAAGGCGTTCAGGGTCATTAATCCTTAGAGAAATGCAAATTAAAACCACAGTGAGGCCTCACTGCATGCCCATTAGAATGGCTATAATCAGAAAAGTGAAAAATGTCAAACACTGGCAAGAATGTAGAGAAATGGTAACCCTCACCCATTGCTGGTGAGATTGTGCAATGGTAAAAACATGCACAAAACAGTTTAGTGATGCCTAAAAAATTTGAACAGAATTATATGATTCAGCAATTCCATTTATGGGTTTTTATACCAAATCTAGAAAGCAAGGGCTCAAACAGATAGTTGCACACCAGTGTTTATTAGAGCATTATTCACCATAGCCAAAGGTAGAAAAAACCTAAATGTGCATCAGAGGATAAGTGGATGAACAAAATGTGGCATATATGTGCAGTGGAATATTCAGCCACAGAGAGAAATAAATACTTCATGCATGCTATGACATGGATGAACTTTGAAAACACTATATTGAGTGATATAAACAAGACATGCAAGGACAAATAGTGTATGATCCCACTTAATGGAATATCTAAAGTAGGCAGATGAAGAGAAATACAAGTAAATGTTTATTAATACTTACCAGGGCTGGGAGAGGAGGGAATGGGGAGTGTAGAGCAAAAGATCTAATTTTATCCAAAGTAAGGTAGACTTCAGTGCAGCTTGGACTTCATCCTTCAGCACGATCAGCTCCTGACTATATGATACATTCTGAAATAGTTGAATTACAACAAATTCTTTTTAGTATAGTTACCCCGTGTATTCCTTCCATCTTATTTTAGTGCTTCCTGGGTCATTTAATATTTTCCCCGTAAAGCCCTTCAGCATTGCAACTTGAGTTCCAATTTGCTCTTCCATTCTTTCAGTTTAAGAAATGTTGAACATGTTCTTCCCTTTTGGTTTTCTAATTCCTGATCTTTGTGCATGTCATTGTAATACTTTGTCTTCTCAAGCCACCTTATGAAATTTTCTACTTAGCTCTTTTACTTCATTTAAGAGCAAATTTCAGAGTCCTTTCTGACATCCATCTTGGTATTTTCTATCTTTCCTGTCTTTTTAATGACTCTTGCTTTTTTAAGTACGATGTCCTTGCACAATTTGCCTGGTCTTCAGTCATTAACGTCCAACATGTCAAATCAATTCCGAGATGGTCTGTAAATTCAAGTGGGATATGCTTAAGGTCATACTTTGGCTGTCATGGACTTGTTGCAGTTTTGTTCAGTTTTACCTTGAATGTGCAAATGAGCAATTGATAGTTTGTTCCACAGCTTGCCCCTAGTCTTTTCTCACTGATGAAATTAAGCTCTTCCATGATCTTTTTCCATAGATGTAGTCAATTTGATGCTTGTGTGTTCCATCTGGTGAGGTCTACATGTACGATCACCATCTATATTGGTGAAAAAGTATTCACAATGAAGAAGTTGTTGGTCTTGCAAATTTTATCATGTGACCTTTGTCATTGATTCTATCAACCACGGCCATATTTCTCAACTACCAATCTTCTTTGTCTCTGACTTTCACATTCCAGTCACCAATAATTTATCAATGCATCCTGATTGCATGTTTGATCAATTTCGAACTGCAGAATTTTGTAAAAATCTTCAGTTTCTTCATGTTTCACCTTAGTGGCTGGTTTGTAAATTTGATTAATAGTGGGGTTAACTGGCCTTCCTTCTAGGGATAGGGATATTATCCTATCAGTGACAGCATTGTACTTCAGGATAGATGCTGAAATGTTCTTTTTGATGATGAATGCAATGCCATTCCTCTTCAAGTTGTCATTCTTAGCATAGTAGGAGATATGATTGTCTAGTTCAAGTTGGCCAGCACCAGTTCATTCAGCTCACTAATGCCTGGGATATTGATGTTTATGAGTTTCACTCTTTCCCTAAATTCATACCTTGTACATTCCATGTTCTGATTATTAATTAATGTTTATAGCTCTTTTTTCTCATTTTGAATCATGTCACGTTAGCAAATGAAGGTCTGGAAAACTTGATTCCATTCACAGCATTAAGGCCAGCTCTACTTTAAGGAGGCTGATTCTTCCCCAATCATCTTTTGAGTGACTTCCAACCTGTTGGGCTCCTCTTCCTACACTATCTCAGACAGTGTTCTGCTGCTGTTCATGAGACTTTCCCTCATTAATTGTTTTCTGAAGTACACGTTCTTCCTTGTTTCATTCTGGAAGCTCAGCTGAAACTTGTCTGCCACGGGTGACCTAGCTGGTATCTGAATATCAGTGGCATAGTTTCCAGCATCAAAGCAACATGCAAAGCTCCACAGTGCCACAGACTGGTGCAAAGGGGTTTGCTCTGGAGGCATTGGCAAATAAAGAAAGGCTCCTGGAATTGACAGAATTACCAACCGAGATGTTTCAAAAAATTGATGCAGCACTGCAAGTGCTCACTCGTCTCTGCCAAGAAATTTGGAAGACAGCTAGCCAGCCAACTGAAAGATCCAAATTTAAGCCTATTCCCAAGAAAGGTGATCTAACCAAATGGAAAAATCATCATATGATATCGTTAATATGATACGAAGTAAAATTTTGCTGAAGATCATTCAAAAGTGGCTGTAGCAGCACATTGACAAGGAATCACAAGAAAGTCAAGCCAGATTTGGAAGAGGAACCTCTCTGGGTATAGGAGCTGGCTGAATGGTCATAAGAAATATAGGGCAAAGAGAAGGGATAAACTGTCATGTTGCAGGGAGAGCATCTATGGTCACATAATAATGTGTGTATAAGTTTTTGCATGAGAATTGGACTTAAATTGCAGGCTTTTACTTACAGCACAATTAAACAACAAAACAAAACAACAGCAACAAAACAGGTCTTTTGCAGCAGATTTGTCCAATGGAACACATCTTTTGATTTCTTGACTGCTACGTCCATGGGTATAGATTCTGAATCCAAGCAAAATAAAATCCTTGACAACTTCAATCTATTCTCCAGTCATCATGATGTTACTTACTGATCCATTTGTGAGGGTTTCTTAACAAGTGTAATTCATACTGAACATCATTGCTAATGTCAAATGAATCCTGGCTGAAAGCAGAGAATACTAGAAAGATATTTACCTGTTTTATTGGTTATGTAAAGGCATTTTGTGATCATAACAAATTATGGATAGCATTGAGAAGAGTGAGCATTCCAGAGCACTTATCTGTGCTCATGAGGAACCTATACATAGGTCAAGAGGGAATGGCTTGAACAGAACAAGGGGACACAGTGTGACTTAAAGTCAGTAATGGTGTGCTTCAGGGTTGTATCCTTTCACTATACCTATTCAATATGTGTGTTGAGCAAATAGTAGAGAAGCTGGATTCTGTGAAGAAGAACTGGCATCAAGATTGGAGAAAGACTCATTAACAACCTGTGTTATGCACATGACACTACCTTACTTGCTGAAAGTTAACAGGAATTGAAACCTTTATTGGTGAAGGTCAAAAACCATAGCCTTTAGTACGGATTACACCTGTGCAGAAACCCTCACACCTGGCCCAATAAGCAACATTATGGTAAAAGCAGAAAAGATTGAAGTTGCCAAGGATTTCATTTTACTTGGATTCACAAGCTATACTCATGGATACAGCAGTCAAGAAATCAAAAGATACATTGCCTTGGGCAAATCTGCTGCAAGAGACCTTTTTGTTTTTTTTCCAAAATTATGCTTTAAGTGAAAGTTGACAATTCAAGTGAATTTCTCATACAAAAACTTATACGCACATTGTTGTGTGACCCTAATTGCTCTCCCTACAGTGTGATGCTGACTTCTCCTCTTTACCCTTTATTTCCTAAAACCGTTCAACTAAACCCTATCCCCTTTTACCTTGTCACGTTGCCTCTGAACAAGTGCTATGATTTAGTCTCAGGTACCTACTTAAGCCAGGAATCACACTCTTCACCAGTATCACTTTATGTTTTATAGTCTATCCTAATTTTTATCTGAAGAGTTGACTTCAGGAATGGTTTCAGTTCTGGGCTAACAGAGATGCCAGGGGCCATGTCTTCTGGTGTCTTTCTAGTCTCAGTCAGACCATGAAGTCTGGTCTTTTTATTAGAATTTGAGCTCTGCACCGCACTTATCTCTTGCTCTGTCAGGCACTCTTTGTTGTGTCCTGTTAGGGGTGGCCATAGATGGTGGCTGGACATCATCTAGTTATTTGGTCACAGGCTGATGGACTATTTGGTTTATGTGGCTCTTTCTGTCTCTTGGGCTCAAATTTTCTTTTTGTCTTTAGTGAAAAAAGACCTCTTTAAAGGGTTGAAAGCAAAGATGTCACCTTGAAGATTAAAAGTGCATCTAACACAAGTCATACTGTTTTCACTTGCCATGTATGCATATGGAAGCTGGGCAATGAATAAGGGAGAAATAAAAAGAATTGACATCTTTGAATTGTGGTGTTGGGGAAGAATATTGAACATACCGTGGACTGCTAAAAGAAGAACAAATCTGTCTTGAAAGAAGCATAACTAGAATGTTTCTTACAAGCAAGGATGATGAGATTATGTCTCATATATACTTTGGACGTGTTATCAGAGGGATCAGTCCCTGGAGAAGGACATCATACTGGGTAACATAGATGATCAGTGAAACAGGAAGATCCTCAGTGAGATGGACTGACTCACTGACAGCAACAATGGACTCAAACATAGCAACAATTGTGAAGATGGTGCAGGTCCAAGTGATATTTCCTTCTGTTGTACACAGGGTCCCTGTGAGCTGGAACCATCTCAATGGCACCTGACAACAACAAGGTAGCCTCTGTCCTTGGCTCCAAAAAAATAATCCTTGGAGAAATTGAAGTGCTTTGGTCTGGCTTTTTCAGACCACACCTGAGAATTTGTGCTGGTGAGTAAGTGTTGGCCAGACTAGAAAGGACTCACCTAGAAGGTCCTATCAAATAGCCTCAGGAGGCATGATTCAGCCCATCATGCAGGACTGGCCAATAAAAACCCATAACTTTATGACTCCAAGAGCTTCCTGGTTGATGAGAACATCTGTGTTCGAGAGAGTAATGTGTCCCTTGAGACATGAAAGCTCACATTCAAAATCACTGGCATTATAAGGGACTCCACCTTTAGTGTCTGTGTGAGCAACGATAAGTTACTTACTGTTTCTAAGCCTCAGTTTCCTTGTCTTTAAAATAGAGATAATAAAAGTCTCTATTTTCCTGGAATTGTTACGAGGATTTAAAAAAAAAAAACTAAAAACCACATGAAGTGCTTAGCTTAGTGATTGGCACCTGCTAAATAGTCAATAAATATTAGTCATTAATAATAATCATAAAAAAAGAGCAGAAGAAACATATTCAAGGTTGTGTTCTTAGGCCAGAATGTGTTGGTCAGAGGGAAGGGGTTGGTGAGAGGTCAGAGAGAAGCCTAACAAGACGTGGCATGAAGGCCAAGTTGCCTGTCTCTAATCTCCCCACAGCACAGAAGTTCTGTCCAGTGAATTGATTTGGATTACTGTGGTCCCAATGGCAAGGCTGTCTCAGCTATGTGTAAAATCGCACACAGCCACGTTAGTATAATGTCATTTTGCACTTGATTCTTTCCCTATTCACTAAATAACCTTGTAACTGTCACTTGACTTGCCATATAGATCTCTGTGTAGAGAAGGCATGTGTCATTTCAGTATGAATATTCAACTGTACTTTCCTTTGTACGATCAGTGAGGTGACAATCTGATGTTGTACATCATTTTGTGAGCTTAATTAAAGAAAGCCTGGCACCAAAATCAGAGAAAACATTCAGTATCTCATGATAAAATTACTTTTCTCAGCTTACAGAGCTGAGATGATGGTACAGACCCTGGATGATGGTAAATTTACCTAAGTCGTAAGTCTATGAGGGCTGGCAGACTGTAGCCAGTGGGCCCCAGACACCCCTTTCTGTGTACCATGTACCTCCCAGGCTTCCTTTAGCTTAACTTTTCCACACGTGGTGTTACATCAAGTGATCATTTCAGGAGACTGCGCCCCCAGATTTACTGAAAGCCTGATAATTGTCAAGTACTATGCTAAGCACTGTGGGTAGAGAGGGACACTTGCACTGTGGTTCAGTGGTAGAAATCCTGCCTTTCATGTGGAAACCCTGGTGGTGTAGTGGTTAAGTGTTAAGGCAGCTAGCCAGAAGGTTGACAGTTCAAATCCACCAGGTGCTCCTTGGAAACTATAGGGCAGTTCCACACTGTCTAGAAGGTTGCTATGAGTCAGAATTGACTTGACAGCAGAGGCTTTGGTTAGTGTTTTACTTGGAAGACTTGAGTTTGATTCTAGCAAATATACCTCATTTGCAGCCACCACTCATTGCCAGTGAAGGCTCATGTGTACCTCTGATGCCGAACAAGTTTCAACAGACCTTCTAGAATAAGAAGAACTAGGAAGAAAGTCCTGCAAATCTAACTGTAAAAGTCAGCACTGTAAATCCTATAGATTATTGTCCTAACTGCACCTGATTATGAAGATGGTATAGAATTGAGAACAGCTGGTCTTGTTGTAGATGGGCTTGCCATGAGCTGGAAGCAGACTCAATGGATGCAAACAACAGCAATGACAATTCCCACCTTACTTAGATAACAGTCCAGCAGGACCGGTGTTAAAGAAAATCATCATGAACAATGAGTCACGTAATATCAAAGTACCAGTGCCCAAAGGACAGCCTGAGGTTTGAAGGCAGTGCAAATCAGGACAGTGGTGAAGAAAGGGGCCTTCTCTGTCTTAAACTGAAACAGCAAGGACAAGCAGGAGAGAGGCTGGGGAGGGTGTCTACTAGGCACTGGGTTGGGTCCTTTCTTGCACTCTCCTTCATCCTGGTGGTGTGTAGGGGATGAAAGGAAGCCATGTTCAAGTCCCTGCCCGTGGATAGTGACCTGTCCACATGCTGTGTGCCTGGGACTTGGCTGCACGAGCATCCTCAGCACTGGTGCTGCAGCCTGTACCACATGTGTGGAGAACCCAGGACATGAACGCCTTTATTACAGCATTGATTGTGGAGAAGAGAGATGAAAGACAGTACTACAGCACTCATCCTGGAATAAATTGTCGTCATTTTTTGAAAACCAGTTTAGTGAGTACTCGTGTTCTGTGTATCTTTCCTTTCATGTAGTTTAGACTGTTTATGAACACTATTCTGAGCTTTTATGAAATGATGAAGCATACACAGAGAGATACACTTACACAAGGGCGTAATGACTGAAAAGCGTTGGGAAGGAGAACTAATTCTGCAGTCTCAATGAAATAACAGTTGCTGGCATGCTATTTTCAGCCTTCTCTACTCCATTTTTGAGTAGAGAATAGAAAGAATTTCATTAGACCCAACAGAAACATGAATACAACGTTGATGAAGTTTGGAAGTAACATATCATGTGTGTATTGAAGCAAGCATTCCTTGGAATATGTCGCTACTGTCGCCCCTGCTGCTGTTGCACACTGCCTCCTCAGCAGCATGTGCCATTGCTGGGCTGGCCTGTGATGGGCATGGGGTAGAAGCCCAGTTACTGAGGGCACATTTTCTCTCATGTAGCCAGCCCTACCACCACCTTTTTTCATGTCTTAGTTATCCAGTGCTACTGTAACACAGATACCACACGTGAGTGAATTTAAAGATCAGAAATTTATTTTTTTTACTGTTCTGGAGGCTGCAAGTCCAAATCATGGTCTTGGCTGTGTAGATTCTTTTTTACACGTATCTCTGAGTGTTCCCTAGTTTCTTGGCAATCTTCACACGGCATCTGTCTTCCCTTGTATGTGTTTCTGTGTTGGTTTTGTTTCTGTTCTGGTCTCTTATAACTCAGAATTGATTAGGCTTAGGACCCACCTCATTCTAGTATGACATCATTAACATAACAGAAGAAACACCCTATTTCGTAGAACCTTATCCACAAGTACAAGGGCCAAGAATTCCATGGACTGCCCATCTAGATTCTTCCTTCCCCCTGGATGAAGGATGTAGTCGCGCTTAAGGGCTATGGCTGCTAATTAAAAGGTCAGCTGTTCAGATCCACCAGGCACTCCTTGGAAATGCTATGGGACAATTCTATATTGTCGTATAGGGTCGCTGAGAGTGGGAATCGACCCTATGGCAATGTTTGTAGAAACTCTGAACTGTCCTGGTAGTGCAGTGGTTAAGAGTTCAGCTGCTAGCCAAAAGGTTGGCAGTTTGAATCTGTCAGCTGCTTCTTGGATATCCTATGGTGCAGTTCTACTATGCCCCGTAGGTCACTATGAGTCAGCATTGAGTAGACAGCAATGGGTTTGCTTTTTCGGTTTGATAGTCCTGCCAAGAACACGCTCTGCCCCTTACTTGCCTGGGTGCTAGATCCTAGTTAGCATTTATTATTTCCACTAAAAACCTCATCTTTTTACAGAAACCACCCTGGCCCCCATGCCAAGCACATACCCTCTGCATTTTTATAGCACTCAACATACACAGTACTTCTATACATCTGTTCTTCCTTGGGAGACTTGAATTCCATGTATGAGTGGGGACTGGGTCTATTTGTGGACAACTTTATCCTATGCCTAGCACTCTACGTGATACATTGATGCATAATACTTGTTCATTCCTTAACAGACATGGCTACCCTCTATTTCCATCACTGTAGCCAGATTTTCCTCAGAACCAAGGGTGAATTCAGAGTATCGTGCAGTCTATAGAGGACCTCTGGTGGTGCAGTGGTTAAAACACTTGACTACTAACCAAAAGGCTTGTGGCTGGAATCCACCGCCCAGTTCACAAGAGAAAGATGTCACAGTCTGCATTTGTAACAGCCTTGGAAACCCTATGGGGCAGTTGTACTCTGTCTGTAGGGTTGCCACAAGTTGGAACTAACTCAGTGGCAGTGGGTGCAGTCTACCCCTTACAAGGAAGCACAGGTAACTACTGGAAAGGCACGTGAGATCAAACAGCTTAATCCTTTCTTTTGTTCAGATGAGGCAACGAAGTCCATAATTTATACATCATTTTCGTTTGGAAGATGATGTTATCTAACCAGCATTTATAGATGACAAGTGTTGTGTTATTTCCTCATCATTTTCTCTAGTCTTATTTGTTCTTCTTGGTGAGCAAGAATAGTGAGATGTAACGTGGTACACACACACAATGGAGTATTACTCTATCATTAAAGGAATGAAGCCCTGATATGTGCTACAAGGACAAGCCTGGAAAACATGCTGAATGAGTAAATTAGTCATAGAAGGACAAATATTATATGATCCAACTTACACCAAATATCTAGGATATACACATGTATAAAGAAGCAGCAATAAAAGAGAATCAATTAATAATGCTGTACTGGACAAATCTGCTGCGAAAGACCTCTTTAATATTTTTAAAATATTGATGACTAAGATGCACCTGATCTAAGCTATGATATTTTCAACCACCTCATGAGCATGCAGAAGCCAGGCAATCAAAAAGAAAAGAAAAAGAAACAAACAAACAAACAAAAAAAAAAACAACAACCAGAAGATTTGATATATTCAAATTGGGGTATTGACAAAAATATTCAGTACAGTGTGGATTTTATGGTCTTCGAAAAAGTATAGCCAGAATGCTCATTAGAAGTGAGAATGATGAGTCTTTTGGCTCAATTACTTTGAACATGTCATCAAGAAAGACCAGTTAGCTAGAAAAAGACATCATGGTTGATAAAGTGGAGGGTCAGTGAAAATGAAAGAAAACCTTAATGAGATGGATTGACACAACAGCTGCAACAATAGATGCAAACTCACCAGCAAACATGAAGATGCTACAAGACCAGTCAACTCTTGTTCTGTTATATGTAAAGCTGATATGAGCCAGAGTTGACTTGATAGCTGATAATTGACTTGTTGTTTTACATGTCATTGAGTCAATTTTGACTCATCACAATTCTATGTACAGTGGAATGAAACATTACCCAGTCCTTTGCCACCCTTACAATCACTGGTATGCTTTACTCATTGTTGCTGTCACCATGCCAATCCACCTTGCTAAGAGTCCTCCTGTTTTTCATTGGTCCTCTACTTTGCAGGCATCATGTCCTTTTCTAGGGACTGGTCCCTTCTGATAACATGTCCAAAGTATATACGATGTAGTCTCACCATCCTTGCTTTCAAAGAGAAGTTGGCTATACTGCTTCCAAGACAGATTTGTTCCTTCTTTTGGCAGTCCGTAGTATATTCAACATTCTTTCTCAGTGAAATTCAAAGGTGTCAATTCTTTTTCAGTCTTTCTTATTCATTGTCCATTTTTCACATGCATATGAAGCAATTGAAAACACCATGGTTTGGGTCAGGGGCTCCGTAGTCTTCACGGTGACATCTTTGCTTTTCGATGCTTTAAAGTGATACTTTGTAAAAGATTTTCCCAGTGCAGTACATATTTAGATTTCTTGACTACTTCCTCCATGAATCCAAGTAAAATGTGAATCCAAGTAAAATGAAATTCTTGGCAACTTCAGTCTTATCTCTGGTTATCATGTTGTTTTTTGTTGGTTGAGTTGTGTAGATTTTTGTTTTCATTATAGTGAAGCATAATACATACTGAAAGCTATGGTCATTGATCTTCCATCAGTAAATGCTCCAAGCCCATTTTACCTTCAGCAAGCAAGGGTATGTCATTCATGTAACACAGGTTTTTAATGAGGCTTCCTCTGCCCCTAATGTCCCATTCTTCTCCATATGGTCCAGTGTATTGGATTGTTCACTTAGCATACAAATTGAAAAGGTATCGTAAAAGGATACAACTCTGATGACACCTTTCCAGACTTTAAATCACTTAGTATCCCCTTGTTCTGTTAAAAAAAACTGTTCCTTAGTCCATGTATGTGTTCCTCATGAGCACAAATAAATGCTCTAGAATTCCCATTCTTCCCAATGTTATCCATTATTTATTACCATTCAGAGAGTCAAATGTCTTTGTAAAGTCACTAAAATACAGGTGAACATCTTTCTAATATTCTCTGCTTTTAGCCATGATCCATCTGACATCAGTGACAATATCTCTGGGTCTATGTCCTCTTCTGAACATGGCTTTAATTTCTGGAAGTTCTCTGTTGATATATAGCTGCAGCTGCTTTTGAATGATTTTCAGCAAGGTTTAACTACCATATAATATTAATGATGGTGTTTGATAATTTCCATCTTGGCAACAGGCATAAATGGATCTCTTCCAATCAGCTGGACAGGTTGCTGTCTTCCAAATTTCTTGTCATAGATGAGTGAGCACTTCCAGTGCTGCATTTGTTTATTGAGCCATTTTGGTTGTTATTCCATCGGTTCCTGGAGACTTGTTTTTTGCAAGTGTCTTCACTGCAGCTTGGACTTCTTTCTTCAGTATTACTGGTTCTTGATCATATACTGCATTCTCAGATCACTGAATGTCAGCCAATTCTTTTTGGTACATTGACCGTGTATTTCTTCCATTGTCTTTTGATGCTCTCTACATCATTTAATAATTTCCCTGTAGCATCCTTCAATATTGAAATCTGGGGCTTGAATGTTTTCTTTAGTTCTTTCAGCTTGAGATATGCCAAATGCTTTTCTGCTGTTTATTTTTCTACCTTCAGGTCTTTGCATATATCCTAATACTTTGTTTTTTCAAGCTACCCTTTGAAATCTTTGGTTCAGCTCTTTTACTTCATCATTTCTTCCTTTTGCTTTAGATACCTGATGTTCAAGAGCAAGTTTCAGAGTCTCTTCTGACATCCATTTTGGTCTTTCTTTCTTTCCTGCCTTTTTAGTGACATCTTGCTTTCTACGTGTATGATATCCTGGTTGTCATCCTACAACTTCAGTCATTAGTGTTCAGTATATTACATCTATTCTTCAGCATATCCAGGTGGGATATGCTCAAGGTCATACTTTGACTTTTGTGGTCTTGTTCTAGTTTTCTTCAGTTTCAGCTTGAACTTGTGTATGAGCAGTTGGTGATGTGTTCTGCAGTCAGCCCTCACATTGTTCTCACTGATGATACTGAGTTTTTCTGTAATTTCTTTCCACAGATATAGTTAAACTCCTATGTATGACATGTGGGGAGGTCCGTATGTATAATCACTGCTTATGTTGTTGAATAAAAGCATTTGCAATGAAGAAATCACTGGAATTGCAAAATTCTATCATTTGATCTCCAGTGTCATTTCTATCATTGAGGTCACACTCTCCAACTATCTATCATTTTCTCTTTGTCTCCAACTTTTACATTCTAGTCACCACATAACGTAATTACTGACACATCATGATTGCATGTTTGTTCAATTATAGACTACAAAGGTTTGCAAATGTCTTCAATTTATTCATCTTCGGCCTTAGTGATTGGTGTTTAAATTTGAATAATAGTTATATCAACTGATCTTCTTTGTAGGTGTATAGATATCCTATTGCTGACAGTATCGTACTTCAGGATAGATTTTGAACTGTTCTTTTTGATAACAAATGTAACATCATTCATCATCAAGTTGTTGTTCCCAGCATAGGATACTCTATGATTGTCTGACTCACACTGAAAAGTAATAGTCTATTTTAAATCACTAATGCTTAGGATATCAATGTTTATGCATTCCATTTCATTTTTGATGATTTCCAATTTTCCTAGATTCATACTTGTACATTCCACATCCTGATTATTAATGAATGCTTGCAGCTGTCTCTTCTCATTTTGAGTTATGCTACCTCAGCAAATGAAGGCCCTGAAAGTCTGACTCCATAGGGACTGTTATGGATTGAATTCCCCTCTCTCCCGCCATAAAATAGGAGTCACCTTAGGCTAGGCCATAATTCCTGGTATTGTATGATTGTCTTACATTCTGTGATCTGAATTAATTAATCTATGGGTTGTAAATCCTAACCTCTATGATGTTAATGGCCAGTGGAGGCTTGCTTATTGCTGTGATGCTGGAAGCTGTGCCACTGGTATTTAAGTACCAGTGGGGTGACGCATGGTAGACAGGTTTCAGCTGAGCTTCCAGACTAAGACAGACTAAGAAGGACCCAGCAGTCTACTTCTGAAAATAATTAGCCAGGGAAACCCTTACTAATAGCAGTATAACATGGTCAGATATAGTGCCAGAAAATAAGCCTCTCCCTAAGTTAGAAGGTACTCAGAAGATGACTGGGGAAGACCTGCCTCCCCAAAGTAGTGTGGATCTTTATGTTGTGGACGGAGTAAAGCCTTAAGGATCTTCATTTGCTGATGTGGCATGAGTCAAAATGAGAAGAAACAGCTGCAAACATCCATTAAATGTACAAAAATGAGTCTACGAAAACTAGAAATTGTTGAAGATGAAATAGAACACATAAACATCAATATCCGTAGCATTAGTGAGCTGAAATGGGCTGGTATGGGCCATTTGGAATATGACAATCATATGGTCTACTATGCTGGGAACAAAAACTTGAAGAGGAACAGTGTTGCACTCATCATCAAAAAGAACATTTCAAGATCTGTCCTGAAGTACAATGCTATCAGTGATAGGATAATATCCATTTGCCTACAAAGAAGGCCAGTTAATATGGTTATTATTCGAATTTATGCACCAACCACTAAGGCCAAAGATGAAGAGATTGAAGGTTTTTACCAACTTCTGTAGTCTGAAACTGATCAAACATGCAATCAGGATGCATTGATAATTACTGGTGACTGTAATGCAAAAATAGGAAACAAAGAAGAAGGATCAGTTGCTGGAAAATATGGCCTTGGTGATAAAAAAATATTGCTGGAGATCACATGATAGAATTTTGCAAGACTAACAAACTTCTTCATTGCAAATAACTTTTTTAACCAACGCGGATGGTGACCGTACACACGGACCTGACCAGATAGAATACACAGGAACCAAAGCAACTACATCTGTGGAAAAAGTTGATGGAAAAGCTCCATATCAGCAGTCAGAACAAGACCAGATGCTGACTGTAGCACAGATCATCAATTGCTCAAATGCAAATTCAAGTTGAAACTGAAGAAAATTAGAACAAGTCCACAAGAGCCAAATTATGACCTTGAGTACATCCCTCCTAAGTTTAAAGACCATCTGAAGAACAGATTTGATGTGTTGGCCACCAGTGACTGAAGACCAGAAGAATTATGGAATGATATTAGAGACATCATCTATGAAGAGAGCAAGAGGTCATTAAAAAGGCAAGAAAGAAAGAAAAGACCAACTTGGATGGCAGAAGAGACTGAAACTTGCTCTCGAACATCAAGCAGCTAAAGCAAAAGGAAGGAATGGTGAAGTAAAAGACCTAAATAGAAGACTTCAAAGGGTACCTCGAGAAGACAAAATAAAGCATTATAATGACATATGCAAAGAGGTGGAAATGGAAAACCAGAAGGAATGAACACACTCTGCATTTCTCAAGCTGAAAGAACTGAAGGAAAAATTCAAGTCTCAAGTTGCAATAGGAAGGATTCTATAGGGAAAATATTAAATGCCTCAGGGAGCATCAAACAAAGATGGAAGGAATACACAGAATCATTATACCAGAAAGAACTGATTGATGTTCAGCTATTTGAAGAGGTAGCATATGATCAGGAACTGATGGTACTGAAGAAAGAAGTCGAAGCTACACTGAAGATATTGGCAAAAAACAAGGCTCCAGGAATTGATGGAATATCAATTGAGATATTTCAACAAATAGATGCAGCACTGAAAGTGCTCACATGTCTGTGCTAAGAAATTGGTAAGACAGCAACCTGTCCAACTGACTGGAAGAGATCCATATATATGCTTATTCTCAAGAAAGGTAATCCAACTGAATTCAGAAATTATCGAACAATTATCATTAATATCACATGCAAATAAAATTTTGCTCAAGATCTTTCAAAAGCAACTACAACAGTATAATGACAGGGAACTGCCACAAATTCAAGCTGGATTCAGAAGAGGATGTGGAAACAGACGACGTCAGACAGATCCTAGGTGAAAGCAGGGAATACCAGAAAGATAGATTTACCCATGTTTTACTGACTATGCAAAGGCATTCGATTGTGTGAATCATAATACATTATGCGTAAGAATGCAGAGGATGGGAATTCCAGAACATTTTATTGTGCCTATGAGGCATCTGTACATGTATCCGGAGACAGTCGTGTAGACAGAACAAAGGGACACTGCATGTTTTAAAGTCAGAAAAGGTGTGTGTCAGGGCTGTATTCTTTCACTATACCTTTTCTGTTTGCATGCTGAGCAAACAATCCAAGAAGCTGGACTATCTGAAGAATAATGAAGCATCAGGATTGGAGAAAGACTCATTGACAAGCTTCATTATGCAGATGAAACAACCCTGCTTGTTAGAAGTGAAGATGATTTGAAGGATTTACTAATGACAATCAAAAATCACATCCTTCAGTACGGATTGTACCTCAGCTTCAAGAAAACAAAAGTCCTCACAACTGGACCAGTAAGCAACATTGTGGCAAAATGGAGAAAAGATACGAGTTTAAAGATTTAATTTTACTTGGTTCCATAATCAATACCCATGGAAGCAACAGTCAAGAAATCAGAAGATACATTGCAGTGGGAAAATCTGCGGCAAAGGACCTCTTAAAAGTGTTGAAAAGTAAAGATGTCACTTAGAAGACTAAGGTGTGCTTGACCCAAGCCATGGCATTTTCAATAGCATCATGTACATGCAAAAGCTGGACAATGAATAACTAAGACAGAAGAAGAATTGATGCCTTTGAACTGCAGTTGGAGAAAAACATTGAATGTACCATAGACTGCCGAAAAACCAGACAGACCTCTTCTGGAAGAAGTACAACCAGAGTGTTCCTTGGAAGCAAAGATAACGAGACATCACCTTACATACTTTGGACATGTTGTCGGGAGGGATCAGTCTCTGGATGAGGATATCATGCTTGCTAGAGTGAAGAGTCAGTGAAAAAGGGAAAGATCATCAACAAGGTGGATTGACACAGTGGCTAAAAGGGCTTAAGTACAAAATTGGTTGTGGATGTGGCACAGAACTGGGCAGTGTTTTGTTCTGTTGCACACAGGGTAGCTATGAGCTAGAATTGACTCAATGGCAACTAACAACAACAGATGACTAAGACAGGTACCAAAATTTATTAGTGGTTAGCAGGGATGGAAGAGTTGGGGAAAGAGGAAGCCATTACTGAGAGGATATTGAGCTCTTGTTAAGGGAGATAGAAACGTTTGGAAACTGTTGACGGGTGCCTAAGAGGAGGAGCATAATTAATATCATTGAATTGTACACATAAAAATGTTCAGATGGCAAATATTTTGTTATATGTTTACTTAATATACATACAAGAAAAGAATCATAAGACAGAGGCAAACATTGGTCATAAATTAAGACCTTAATTTGCTCCAGCAATAGAGCTTATTTGCTGAGTCGGAAAGATTGTCCGTCTTTGCTTGCCATTTTTGACTGACTTGCATTAGATCTACATGATTCCATATCCACTAAGAAGGGAAAATTCAGGAGTTCATTTATTCTCATAGATCAATAAATAATTACTTAGAGAAAGTGACTTTGTCAACAGTTTAATTAATGTCATCTAACGTTTGAAATCGGAAGTAATTCAAGTTTTGCCACTGTCATGGATTGAACTGCATCCTTCTCAAAAAATGTGTGTAACCATTGGGGTGGACAGTGATTCTCAATATTTTATGATTGTCCTTCATTTTATGATTTTCCTATGCTGTATGTTAAAGAGGATTACTATCCCACACTGTAAACCCCTTCCAAAGGTCACCTCTCTGCTCTACTGTAAAGGAATTTTCCCCAGAGTATGGCTTGTGACATCTTTTATACTTTTTCCTACAAGAGATAAAAGGAAAGGGAAGCAAGCAGGGCTTTGGGAACCTTGTACCACCAAGAAAGCAGCACAGGGAGCAAAGCACATCATTCAGACCTGAGGTTACTAAGCCAAGATATTCCCTGACCAAAGACTGACGCAACAAAAGGACTTTCCTCCAGTGCCAACAAAGAAGGGTAGCCTTCCCCTGGAATGGAGACCCTGAATTCGGGCTTGTAGCCTACTGAACTGTGTAATAATAAACTTTTCTTTGTTGAAGCCATCCACTTGTGGTATCTCTGTTAGAGCAGTACCAGATGACTAAAACAGTCACATATTAAGAGTGTGGCCCTAGGCAAGTCACTTAATCCTCTGGGCTTCAGTGTGCCCTCTGGAAAGTTCTGGTGCTTGACTGGGTAATCTATGAGGAACTTTGTGAAGTCTCTAAGTGGTATAAATTATTGACATGCTTGGCTGTTGACTGAAAGGTTGGAAGTTTGAGTTGATCCAGTGGCATCTTGAAAGAAAAGCTTGACAATCTATTTGTACAAAATTAGTGACTGAAAACCATACAAACATATTTCTACTCTGAGACAATTGGGGTCACCTTGAGTAAGAGCCAACTCACTTGCAACTGGTAAGAATTCTTCTGATTTGAACCTTCTTTGGATTATGTTGTTCTTTTAGTGTTGAAAGCTGAAAAATTCTTCAAAGAATTGGCTACATAAGGTTAAAGAGAAATGAACTGCTGAAACATGCATTCTGTCTACCATGACCAGTAGGTACAAGATTGTTTTATCTTCGGCACAGAAAAAATAGACTTGATCTGTGCCTCAGTCTGTTTTTATTTATTTATTTATTTTCATTGAGTGAAAGTGTACAGTTTAAATTTGCATACTTGCCTATGCAGCTCCTACTGCTCTCCTTGCCCGGTGACAGCACAGTCCTCCTTTCTGTTCTATACATGTCATGTCTTCTTAACAATCACCTGTTCCCTCTTCTCCACCCTCTCCACTCCCCTCTAGTAAGAGGCCAGTAGGACGACATCCTATAGATGCATAGAATTATTTACCCAATGTCTACCGCTTACAAATGGTGGACCAAGTACACAGGATGTTGTCTTTTGCTGAGTGGTCACTGTTGCCATTTGCCCATGTCCTATAGATTTCATGCTGTCAGAATTTACAACTGTTGAAGATGTCATTTTCATCTTCCAAATAACCAATTTTCCAAATAAGTTATTTCTGTCAATGCTTGACGATATGTTTAAGTACAAATTAGAATTTAGTTATTTGTAAAACTGAACCTCTTGAGTGTACCGAGAAACATGCTGCCTTTTTATAATGTTGAAATAAAAACTCTTGCTAATAATAGTTTCTTGACCAAAAATACAGATTTTTAGATGTCCCCTCCTATTGCATTGCCTGTTCTAATGTTCAGTGTAGCTTCCTCTTTTTTCTTTATTTTGTTTAAAACTTTGACCCTTGATTGTGGGGAAGACGTAAAACAGACCAGATGTCCTAACTAAGTCTGGATAAATCAGTCATCACCTTCTTTCTTCTAAAAGAATGAGACATGACTGCTTGAATGAAGTATAGCCTTTACTTTCCATTTGGTCTTTCCAAAATTAACAGAACCATAATGTGATGTGTCAGCCATGTGGGCATTAGTTTTAATGCATTGTCATGTGACAAGAAAGGGAGGTCACAGTCGTTGATTGTTTAGCTTTGAGACAAAACCAAACCAAACCAAACCAACAACACATGAGGACAAAGAAATATAATTAATGAATGAATTACCAATTCAGTGTTTGAGAGTAGTGTAGACTTTGATATGAAACTAGGAAGGCAAACTCTTAAAACAGCAACTTTTGCCTCAAATTTAAATAGTGTGTAATTTCAGCATTTTGCTTTTTGCAAAAGGCTTACCCACTCAACTAAGTGATAACAAAGCAAACTGAATCTGTAATAACAACAAAGTTAGCCATCAAAATACATCTTTCAACGATGTATCACCCATCTGTGTTGTACGAGAGGTACTAAGTCAGGTGTTTAACACATGTGCTGTCATATAAAGCACAAAACAACCTCATGAGATTGGCATAACCCCAACTTATAGATAAAACAAAACTCTGATTTAGAGAAGTTAAAGAGTCTGCTGAGATTCATACTATCACCTTGGAAACTCTATGGGGCAGTTGTACTCCACCTGTATGGTTGCTAAGAGTCAGATCCGACTTCACGGCAGTGGGTTTGGATACTCATGACTCAAATATGAACTGGGACAATTTGACTCAAAACCTGGGCTTGTTCCACGAGCTATGGTGAAATTAATGGAGCCTGTATTTGAGCAAAGTTGCTGTCGTATATCTTTCATGGGTGAGAATCAGAGAAAAAATAAAAAGGACTTGTTCTATACCTACTCTAATGGAATTAGTCTAAATGAAGACAGTACCAGTGAAGTTGGAGGAGAAGGATCAATAATGGGCACTAAAGGGTGTATAACAATGAGGAACATACGTATCCACAGAACACTTCGAGAAGGCAAATAAAAATACATACATAATTATGATAAAATGAGGAACATCGATGCAGTGAAAAAGTTTTGAAATAATGCTATTGGGATCCTAATAGACAGAGATTACAGTATGAGAAAGCCTTCATGAACTCCAAATCTGCCTATGTTTATTGATGGTGATGGGATTAGTTACTAACTGACTAGAGAAGATAAACAAAATCTTGTTGCCAGTGAGTCAATACTGGCTCATAATGACCTGACAAGACAGAGTAAATTTGCCTCATATAGTTTCCATGGAGTGCCTGGTAGATTTGAACTGCTAACCTTTTGGTTAGTAGCCATATGTTCTAACCCCTCTACCACCAGAGTTTCCAAGAAAAGATATGGAGAAGGCTTTTGGAGGAAGTGTTGAAATTGGACCAATGGTTCTTTGCTCAGTGTGCAAAAAGTCAGCCTCTCAGGCATTGTGTTTGAGAGGAATAGTTTATTTCACAGGTTAACAATGGGAACTTCAGAGATACTGACCTCAAACTGAGCTCTCCAAGCTGTTCAAACAATTAGTTTTACACTTATACATATTCATTTAGGGATGGAGGAAGGTGGTGGGGAGGATCAGAAAGTTTTAATTATTCATAATCTCTACTGATTATTTATTATGAGGCAGGTCTAAGACTTGACATAAAAATGGCTGATGGACTTTCACTTTTGAAATGGGCTTGACTACAACTGATGATGTACATCTGGTGATTTCTGATTCCTTGGCATGAGTCTTTCGATTCCTTGACATGAGTTCCTTTGCATTATTGAGCATGTCCTGTCACGCAAGGTCTTTTATACATCATCATTGTCTCTTCTGTGCATGTTCAAATTCATCCCAGGCTCTCTAGAGAGGCTAGAAAACAACTTACAGAATGTGATGATGTGGTGAGGGAGGTGACTAGCAGTGGTGGAGTACTAATTAATTAGACATCCCAGCCTCTAAGGTTCCTTAACAGTGGCATTTGGGATGGGCTTTCAAGGATGATTATGATTTTGGTAAGAAGAAATGTGGGTGGGATTTGGTGTTCCTAGTGGAGGGACAACTTGGCTTGGCAGTGGAGGGAATGTTAAGAGAGATGCGTAAAGTGAGATCTTTTTTCTATAGAGAAGCATCTTTGTGGAAAAATATTGGGAATCACAGCCTTGAGTTAGTAAGATTGGAACCTGGGTGTGATTTTGAGTAACACAAGTAATAAGTTTTCAGCTATTGAACCATGTGCTTATTCTTAACCCAGTGAGTTCCGCCTGTTAGATGAACACAAGGAATGGATGGGTAATTGTACCTAAAAGATTCAACAAAAGGAATTTCTTCATTCTGAGATTATTATACTAGAGTGGGGTCTAATGAAGGCTTGGAATCTGAGGTTCCTGGATTAGTTGTTTCCTAATGTAACAAAACTGTTGGGATGAAGATAATCCAATGAAGTGTCTAGAAAAAGCAATCTCCATGATACTTGACAGAAGAGAAACCATTCATTTGTACAGTGCTATAATCTACAGATGTAAAGGATAGTTTTTTTGCTTCTAGAAGGTGTGGACACAGAAAAATAGGGCATCATCTTTTGAATGACTCTTTGGTTGCGGCCTTAGAAAGATTTCCAGGCTGTGTTACACATTCATGTCCTAAGAAAAGAGAGACAAAGAGAGAGAGAGAAAGCGAGAGAGAGAGAGAGAGAGAATATGTCAAACTCTTAACACTGATGCTGGTTATCAGCCCTGCCACTGCTGCTCACTTCACAACTTCATTAGCAGCCACCCAAGTGAGTGTTTATATTTCTCTTGTTTTACTTAATGACAACCTAACTTGCACTGGGACTCTTCTCTCGCTTTAAAGACATTCTGCAAAAGATAAGTTAGTTATCAGAAAAGTCATACTTAGTCTTTTAAATAAACGATGCCACACAGTTCACACTGAAGAGATTCTAACCTACAGGTTCTCATTTTAATTTGGGATCACAGTGTAATTGATTATCTTTGTTGTAGGTAGCAACAGATCTGGTCACAGCCAAAACTGCAGGAAAAATGTTAGAAGTCCAGAAGTGAAAATACTGGGAAGTGGTTTATCTTCAAGGCAAGAGTTAATCTCTTTTCACTTTGGGTCTGGAAATTCATGGGTTTTGTTTCTAGATAAGACTTTGACAGCAACGGGCAGAGGGAAGTGGTGGTGAGGCAATCTTAGGTGCGGACTTGGTGAGCAATAGCCCAGGGTTAAATTTGATAGGACATTCTGAAAATGTGGCTTGATTAAATTAACTGATTAAATGCATTTTAGGTTTCTTGGTAATGTGATATTTATAGAAGTTCTACCTAGTATTCTAAAGTGTTAAATAGGAAATGAAAACTTCTTTAAATAGGAGAAAACTATGTGAATAAATGCAAAACAGCCTTCTGTCTATATTTAGTGTAAAAAATGTCAGTAATATGTGACCTACATGTAAGGAGGAAAATGTCGCTGTCGTTGGATTAATGGAAATATAAATGCTAGAAATAACGAATCTGCAGGCAAAGTTAATTATCTCTATGGTTTAGCATATATGCATATATGATTCTTTTGCTTTGCACTTTTGAGACTAATGTAGTACGTTAGTATTCCCTACATAAGTAGTATATTCTGAAGCAATCACATATGTTAAATTGTTTCTTAATAATAACCAGAACTAACATGATTTCTTATTAGGGTTATGCTGCTTTATCTCAGATAATTCTCAAGGTACTGCTATAACATATAAACTACGACAACTTCCCTTTGGTAGATGAGGAAATGGAGGCTTAGAGAGTTTTTGTAGCTTCCCAGGTCACGCATCCAGAAAGCGTACAGGTGGCATTTGAATCCAGGTGTGTCCTGTATTGAACCATATTTTTAACTAGTTTGTGCCACTGGGGCCTGGGTCAGGAAATTTCCAATGATAAGACTCCCTGTAGAGTTTTTTTGAGAGTTGGGGATGAACCTTACAAATATTTTCTAACAATAGAGTGAAAAATGGAGGTTCAGAAGGATAAAAAAATTAGTTGAAATTTTACAAAAATAATTCTCTATTTCATATTATGTTTCATTTTTTTTTGTACCTGTGAATATTGCTCTGGGAGTGAAATATTTAAAAAATTCTAATTAAGGTTAAAGGAACATGTGGTATCATTCAAATAAAAAATGTCGTATATTATGACTTCATAAAACAAGCTGCTATGATTTTGTCCAGTTAGCAGAAGGGAGGACACTAGCTTTTGTTAAGCACAAGACACTGTGCTAAGCACGTTGCTTGGTTTAACCCTTACAACCACTGTCTGAGCTGGGTATGTATACATCCATTCTTCAGCTGAGCAATTAGTCTTGGGGAAGCTAAATGCCTTAATGAAAGCCGTGCATACTGGAAGTCAGAGAGCCAGGATTCTACCAATGTCTGTCTCATTCCCTTCTTAGCAAAGAGATTTACTATTCCCTGAAAAGTGAACGAAATAAAACCACTTCCTTTTTGATAAAGCCATTTAACTTTTAGTTAAACTTCTAATTCTTTTCTTTCCAATGTTTCATTCCCACTTTTAGATGAGTAGTCAACAATGAAAACCCAAACCAAAACAAACCTGCTGCCATCATGTCAGTTCTGACTCATAGCGACACTATAGGACACAGTAAAACTGCCCTACAGAGTTTCTAAGACTGCAAATCTTTATGGGAGCAGAATGCCTTATCTTTCTCCCATAGAGAGGCTGGAGGATTCAAACCACTGACCTTTTAGTTAGCTTAACCACTTCGTCACCAGGGCTCCCTGCATAGTCAATGTGAGTTCTAATGCAAAATCTACTATAAGTTTAAAGAGTTGTATTGGTGTGTTATTTCAAGAACTGCCAGTTTAATGAACAGAGCCTTGATGAAACAGAAATCAAGGGCCCGAATTGTCCAGATTTCCACTTTGTGTTCTGAGGAGATACACAGCTGAAAATCAGCAGCTTCAGGCAGTCTTGTTTAATGGTTTTCAACATTTTCCATCAAATGAGAGAGGAAGCTGAGCAACCTGAGGATAAGTCTTGTCGGCACATTTTATCCATAAAGATTAGAGATGCTGGAAAAGGAGGATCAATTGTGAAGGTGGACGCTCAGGAAAGGATTAATGACTCACCTGCTGGGGCTCACCGAGCCCTCCCTTGACACTTTGGGCACTGAAAGTGTTGGTGTCTGCGGCATCTCTCGACAAAAAAGTGGTTTATCTTGGGCATTTGGGATTATGGAGTCTGCTGCAGGAATGAGTCAGACTATTCCTCTTAGGGCCTGGGTCAGGGGGAAATTCTGGGTCAGATTCCTTATAAATCTGTTCTAATCCTGATTAAGAGTCTAGGGATGAGCCCAGAGATCCCTGTAGCCACAGTGGGAGGGTCAGCAGTCTAAGAGTGGTTCTTAAAAGTAGAGGACGGCTGTTCCTTTGTCCTGGTCACCTGCCCAGTTGGGGAAGCCAGGGTCTTTGATCTCATTCCATACTCAGGTGTCCCCCTAGCCTCTCAGCAGCTGACCCACACCAGCCAGTTAGCTGGTCCCCACTTCGAACTCAACTTGAACGCATGGACCTGGAACACTCACCTACTTCCCTCAGGCTTATCTCTGGGGCTGTTAGAGACACCTGATAGCATTTATTGTGTCTTTCACTGAACTCCTTGGCAGTGGGAAGCAAAATAAAAAGAAGACATCCTTAAATGTCTGAGATAGTCTGTAATATGGGAAACAAAGAAATCAGGACTTTATTCTTGTGCATTAGCAGCAGTGATCTTTTTAAAGAATTTCTATCTTGACTTTGATGAAGCCTCACCTTTTATAAGTATCTTGAAAGTAGCTCTGACAAGAAAGTGAAAATTATCTAAAGTACTGTATCTGGGCTTCGTAGTTAGGGAAGTCCAGAAGAAACTTCGAAATCTATTGGAAAACAAAACAAAAAACCAAATCTGCTGCCATCAAGTCAATTCTGATTTATAGCAACCCTATAGGACAGAGTAGAACTACCTAGTAGAGTTTCCAAGGAGTGCCTGGTGGATTTGAACTGCCAATCTTTTGATTAGCAGCTCTAGCACCTAACTACTACACCATCAGAGAGCTGAAAGTTTCAGGTGGAGAGATGGAAAGGCTGACAAATCATGAAAGTTCATAAGACAGTAGACAACTTTACAAATGAAGCATCCAAAGTCAAGACTCTGGGTCATCTAAAATCAGACTGCACAAGCACTTGAGAAGGAAAATGAACTAGGTGACCTGATGATGTTTTTCCATTTCTAGTTTCTGTGAATCTGGGGCAAGTTCTCTTTTGTGACCGTATTTCTAAATGTGTAGTTGTTCTTCAGGCTCCTTTGTGTTTTTCCCTGATATTTACATACTATATTTATAAAAGTTAAAATGATAACAAATGCCAATTCATATAGTATTAAATTTAGCCTGTTTACCCTGTCCTTCAAATTTCTGTTGTGACACAGCAAAGCTGTTGGCCTGTGTCTGCTGCTGTTTTTCAATTCGTTCACAGTAGTTTATCCATCTTTGATAAAGAATTTAATATCCATTGGCAGGTCAACTTGCCATGACTTTAGACCATGAATACAGTTACAGATTAAGGGACATCTTTCAATTAAAGTTATTCCTGGGGTAGAAAGACAGTCCAAATGCAGAAGAGAAAAATCTCTGTGCTATGAAGACTAAAGAAACGTTCATACAGGACAGAGCTTCCATGGTGGACAGTGCTTTCAGGATGGAAGACTGCAATTGGCTGTGAATATTTGGTGAGGGATTGGTCTCCAAAGAGCACAAGCAAGATTGCATAGCAATGGGAGAGACCAGCATGCTGTTGAGAGGGACCCAGGGAAGGTTAATAGGGGCACTGGGGTTCAGAATTAGGTTCAAGGTCAGGACAGGTGTGGGAAGCAAGACTCGAAGAATTTGACAGAATTCAAAGGTTAGAACAAGCCACTTGTCTGGAATTTAAGAGAACAGCCACAGTGCTGGGATCTTGCCACAGTAAGAGGCAGTGCCAAGAAGGACCTAAACAATAGGCTTATGACTTTAGCAGCAAGAAAATTTGTGGACACTAAACTGACATTTGACTTAATCTGTGAAATTTTTATAATGATCTTGTTAGGTCAGAAGCTAGTGCTGTCAGTTTGAAGGTGTAGGTGTAGGAAAGTGAGAGTACTGAGTGAGGAATACTACAGAGTGAGAGGTAGAGGAAGGAGAGCAGTTGCTGATTTTGTAACATCTCCAAACACATGCTTCCCACTTTGTTCCAATGGCCCTTGATATTCAAGTTTTGTTCAGATACTGGATCTTGTCACTGGGAAGGAAAGGGAAAGGAAATTCAGTGTCTGTCTTTTGAAAGGTGTTTACAAAAGAAAAAAGCAAACCATTGCCATCGAGTCAATTCTGACTCATCGTGACCCCATAGGACAGAGTTAGGACTGCCCCATTAGGTTCCCAAGGAAAGCCAGGAAGATTCAAACAGACAGCTTTTTGGGTAGCAGTCACACACACTTAATCATTATGCAACCAGGGTTTCCAAAATGTGTTTATTTTACACGTGCTATGTACTGAACTGTGACAGCAGCCATCTGAAATAGTTATTGTTATCTCAATTTTACAGAAGAAATGGAGGCCCAGGTAGGTTAAGCAAAATTCCTTGGTTCATACATTAATATACAGTAGCCTTTAGATTTATTTCCAGGCTTGTGGGAGTCCAGTGGGCTCACTCTTTTCATGCTACCATATTTACTCCTATAGATGTTAACATTTGGACTTCAGGGACTGGGCCTTTCTTAATACTAAGTGCTGTGGATTTCTGCTCCCTCCCTCTTAATCTGTTTGTGGGAACCCTGGTGGTGTAGTGGTCAAGTGCTACATCTGCTAACCAAAAGATTGGCAGTTCAAGTGCACCAGATGCTTCTTGGAAACTTTATGAAACAGTTCTGCTCTGTCCTATGGAGTTGCTATGAATCAGAATTGACTTGACAGCAATTTTTAGTCTGTTTACCTATCAGTCTGTCTCTTTGTCTCCTACTACTCTCTTAAATATTCATTCTTTTATTTTAAAGATTTTTTTTCGGTTGAGTTTATAGAGTCATTGCATTAGGCTATAAAGTCACCACTGTAGATTTCTTTCATGAAAGAGAATAATATCCTGAACTGGCAGCTTCATTTTGGGAGGTAGGGGTGGAGGTGTGAAGGTTTATATATTTTATTTCTCATTATTCTTGTGGTATAACGGTATTTAAGAACTTAATGGCATGGAAGGATTTCTCAATTTTTCTGAGAATGTGGTGAACAAAGAGCTGAATCTCAGATTATGCAAGGTATGTAGTACCTTGGGCTCAGTGTCAACGTAGTACCAAATGCCTGAAGCTCTTATTTCACATCATATGAATGTTGGGTCTGCATGTCCAGTGGCCTCTCACCTGCTGCCCAGCCTTGTGTGTTTAGCCATCTGCATAACATCTCTAGCTGGATCTCAAGAGGATCAGTTCCTCCATCATGCTAGGCTTAAAATGAGCCATGCCAGAAGCAGAAAGAGGGATCCTCACTACCATCAAGAGGAAGAGACGGGAGTAGAGTAGAACATGTCCTTTGGACCATTGCACTAAGAACCATCTAGACCCAGGAGACAAAGAAAGAGCTGTAACACGTGATGGCACAAGACAGCAAGATGTAGTGGAAGAGAAATGGCAGCAGCGGAACCAGGAAACCAGTGTGAGTTGGCACAGCAGGCTTTCCTGCCCTTGGTGTGAGGCAGTTACAGTGGATATGCCTATTCGCAGAATAAGGGAGTTTAGTGCCTTCAGGCGGAAGGTCTGTGATGGAGGAGAGCACCTCTGGGCACTTGCTGGAGGAGCTGAAGAGCTTTGTAATACTTACCCAAGCGATGCAGAGGCCTGCCAAGGGCAGAAGGGTCAAGAACCCAAGTGCTAAAGACAAGCCTGCCTGCAGATACACCTAAGTGGCTGTCCTGATCAAAGAACTTATCTTGAGTTATTCCTGGTTCTGAATTGCAATTCATTACTTTCCTTAGCTTTAAGTCTGGTTTATGAGATTTATGTGGCTGTTGTAACAAATTATTTCATCCAGCAGAATGGTAGAGAGTGTCATGGGCAGGATGGCTGGTGACAGAGTTGGTAAAAAGAAGAGAGGATGTATGTATGTCTGACCTCCGTCTCATAGGAATTAGCTTTAGGATGATGTTAATGGTGATTCTCACCTCCTCTTGTGGAGTTAGATGAGGAGGTCTACGGCCCTCATGTCATTCTTACATGTAGCTACATGCCTAATCCAAGCCACATAATTTCTTTCTGAAACTACTATAAAACCAGGCTCCTGCCTCCACTCCTGCTTCTCTAACATCTGTCTTCCTTGCAGTAATCAGAATGATCTATCTAAAAGAAGTCAGGCTACTTTAACAGAATAAATTCCACACTCCTCTCCATGACCTGGAAGGCCCTAAACAATCTTTTCTCTTTCTAGTTTTTTGATGATACCTTCCTTAACTCTCCACCTTGTTCACATGATTCAGCCACATTGATGTTTCTTCAGTCCTGCAAATATCTTCATTCCCGTCTCAAGACCTTTGTACTCGCTATTCTTTCTTTGCAATGCATGTGCTCTTAATCTTCAAATAGTTTTCGTTTCTTCATATTTAAGTGTCTCCTTAAATGCCCCTCTCAGAGAGTACTTCTCTGCCAAGGTGGATCGCTTTCCATCCTTTTCAATTAAATTATCCCATTTTACCTTTTTCAAATCTCTGCTATATCTGAAGTTATCTTATTTACTAATTTGTTTGTTTTTGCTCTTTGTAATGGTATCAGTTAGCTTTCATAGTGTAAAAAATCACCCCAAATTTAGTGGCTTAAAACAACCATTTATTTAGCTCATAATTCTCTGGGTGCTGAAACTGAATTACCCTCAACTGGGTGATTTTTTGTTTTGGGCTGGGAATTGTTAGTGTTTGAAATCACCTGGCCATCAGGTATGTGACTCTGCTTCTAGGGGTTGCTTGGACACTGAATGGGGTGACTGGGGCACCAGGGCAAGATTTCTCTTATGATTCAGCCCCTTAGGCCAGGCTTATTCGTGTGGCGAAAGCAGGATTTTGTAAGAGAACAGAATACCAGGTCTCTTGAGGTCTAATTTTGGAACTGTCAAAATGTCTCATCTGTCTCATCCTAAAGATCAAAGAAAACAAAAGAGAAGAATGGCTCCATAAGTTTCCCAAGGCTGTAATCTTTACAGAGGCAGATTGGCACATCTTTCTCTCACAGTTATCTTTGTTAGCAGCTAAGCACTTAACCACTGTGCCAACCGGGCTCCTGGCAAGAGAGTATAGGGATGGAGGAAGTGCACTTGTTTTGTAAACAGTATACCACAGGTGTGGATATTTGTAATTTGTTTTTGGTTCTTAGCAACTAAATCTCTTTTTCAGCTTGGGAAATTACCCATCATGTGGTCTCAAACATCAAAATGATTGTGTTGCACATAGGGTCACCACGAGTTGGAATGAACTCTGTGGTATCTAACAACAACCATCATGATTCATCACAAGGCAAATACTACCTCTTGCAGTAAGAGTTGAACAAACTAACTACTTTCTTTTCTGTTGTCTCATTCCATTTAGGGGATAGATACACATGCAATTTGGAAGTGAACAAGAATGAGATAGTAGGCTTCAGGTGGAATTGTCACCACTCATCTGTCAGTTTGTAGTACTATGGTGGCCTGTGTGTTTCTGTGATACTGGAATCTATACCATCAGTATTTCTAATATCAGCAGGGTCACCTCTGGTGCATAAGTTTCAGTGGAGTTTCTAGACAGGTAGAATAGGAAGAGAGACCTGGTGGTCTACCTCTGAAAGAAGTGGCCAGTGAATGTCTTATGAATAACAGGAAAGTATTATCTGATATGCCATGTCCAGAGATGAGCCTATCAGGTTGGAAGTCACTCAAAGTATGACTGGGGAAAAGTTCCTTCTCAAAATAGAGTCAATCTTAATGACATGAGAGGAAGTAAAGCTCTCAGGATCATCACTTGCTGATGTGACATGACTTAAAAAATGAGAAACAGCTGCAAACATCCATTAATAATCAGAACATGGAAGGTACAAAGTATGAACCTAAGAACACTGAATATTGTCAAAAATGAAATAGAATGCATAAAGATTCATATCCTAGGCAGTAGTGAGCTGAAATGGAGTAATATTGGCCATTTTGAATTGGACAGTTGGGTGCTCTACTATGCTGAGAATGACAAATTGAAGAATAACAGCAATGAATTCATTATTAGAAAGCACATTTCAAAGCACTATTCTGAGGTACAGTACTGTCATTGATAGGATAATCTCCATATGCCTACAAAAAAGGTAACTTACTATGACTATTCAAATTTAAGTGTCAACCACTAAGGCCAAGGATGAAGAAACTGAAGTTTCTGGAATTGATCAGACATGCAATCAAGATGACTGATAATTTCTGCTAATTAGAATGTTAAAACTGGAATCCTAGAAAGACCAGCAGTTGGAAAATACGGGCTTTGTGACAGAAACAATGCTGGAGATTGCATGATAGAGTTCTGCAAGACCAATGACTTCTTCAGTGAAAATACCTCTTTTCAATAGTATAAACAGAGATTATACATATGGCCCTCGCTGCCAGAGGGAATATACAGGAATCAAATTGACTACATTTGTGGAAAAAGATAACGGAGAAGGTTGCTATCATCAATCAGAACAGGCCAGGATTAACTGCAGAACAGACTGTCAATTGCCTATGCGCAAGTTCCAGTTGAAGTTGAAGAAAATTGGAGCAAGTCCACAGCAGTGAATGTATGACCTTGAGTGTTTCCTATTTGAATTTAGAGACCATCTCATGAATAGATGTGATTCATTAAACACTAAGAACAGAAAATCAGATGAGTCACGAAATGACATCAAGGGCATCGTACATGAAGAAATCACGAGGTCATCAAAAAGATAAGAAAGAACAAAATAAGGTCAGCAGAGATTTGAAACTTGCTCTGAAAGTTGAGTAGCTAAAGCAAAAGGAAGAAATGATGAAGTAAAACAAATGAACAAAAAATTTCAAAGGGCAGCTCAAGACGACGAAGTAGAATATTGTAATGAAATACGCGAAGATCTGGAGTTAGAAAAGCAAAGGTAGGAACAACTCAGCAATTCTGAAACTGAGAGAATGGAATAAAAATATCAAACTGTGAATTGAAATATTAAAGATTCTATGGGAAATATATTGAATGATGCAGGAAACATCAAAAGAAGCTGGAAGGAATACAGATTCAGCTTGCAAGAAAGAATTGGTTATTGTTCAGTCATTTTAGGAGGTAGCATACGATGAAGAACCAATGGTACTAAAGGAAGAAATCCAAGCTACACTAACGGCTCTGGTGAAAAGCAAGGCTCCAGAAATTGACAGAATACCAGCTGAGATGTTTTAGCAACTGGATACAGTGCTGGAGATGCTCACTCATCTCTGTCAAGACATTTGGAAGACAGTTTCTTGGCCAACTGGACTTGAAGAGATCTGTATTTGTGCCTGTTTCAAAGAAAGATGATCCAATAGAATGAAGAAATTATCAAAACAATGTCATTAATATCACACACAAGTAAAATTTTACTGAAGATTATTGAAAGGTGGTATGCAACAGTACATTGACAGGGAGCTTCCAGAGATTCAAGCCAGGTTTAGAAGAGGACGTGAAACAAGGGACGTTACTGCTGATGTCGGATGGGTGTTAACTAAAAGTAGAGAGTGTCAGAAGGATGCTTACCTGTGTTTAATTGAGAATACAAAGGCATTTGATTGTGTGGATCATAACAAATCATGGGTAATATTGCAAAGAATGGAATTACAGAACTTTTAATTGTACTTATGAGGAAAATGTACATTCACCAAGAGGTGGTCCTTCAAGCAGAATAAGGGAATACTGTGTGGTGTAAAGTCAGGAAATGTGTGGGTCAGGGTTGTATTCTTTTACAATACTTCTTCAATAGGTATGCTGAGCAAATAATCCAAAAGACTGGACTGTGTGAAGAACATGGCATCGGGATTGAAGGAAAACTTATTAACAGCCTATATTATGAAGATGACAGAATCTTGCTCCTTGAAAGCAAAGAGAACTTGAAGCACTTTTTCATGATGAAAGAAGACTGCAACTCCAGTGTGGATTAAACATCAACAAAAAGAAAACAAAAACTCTCACAACTGGAATGATAACATTATGATAAATAGAGCAAAGACTGAAGTTGTCAAGGATTTTGTTTTACTTGGATCCATAATCAACGTCCAAGGAAACTGAGTTCAGGAAATCAAGCAATGTATGACACTGGGCAAATGTGTTGCAAGAGACATTTTCAACGTGTTGAAAAGCAAAGATAACAGTTTGAGAGATGCCATAGTATTTTCAGTCATGTTGTATACATGCAAAAGCTAGTCAATGCCTAGGAAGACAGATGAAAAATTAACATTTTAAAATTGTAGTGTTGTTGAAAACTATGGACTATGCTGTGGACTACCAAAAGAATGAATGAACAGATCTGTCTTGCATGAGATATAACCAGAGTGCTCCTTAGAAGCAGGGATGGTGAGACTATGTTACATACTTTAAACATGTTGTCAGGAGAGATCAGTGCCTGGAGAAGGCCATCATGTTTGGTAAAATAGAGTTTCAATGAGAAAGATGAAGACCCTTCACAAAATGGAATGACAAGCTGGTTGAAACAGTGGGCTCAAATATAACAATTCTGGGAATGGCATAGGACCAGACAGTGTTTCACTCAGTTCATAGGGTCGCCATGAGTCGGAACTGATTTAACAGCACCTAATGGCAACAGCAGCAGCAGCAGCAGCAGCAACAACAACAACAGCGTGAGTTGGAATTACTCAATGTGATCTAATAGTGCTAAAAACCATTTGGAATTCACTTCTGGTTAGACAACAGCAATGGTGGCTACTGGACAAGTGGTAGCTGTGTGATGGTTAGTCTTACTTCCACTAAATTAAGCTCCTGGTGGAAAAGTGGCAAGAGTACAAACTTCAGCACTCAGTGCTTTTTTTAAACAGAGGTAAGGATTTTCTGATCTGGTGGGTTCTTTAAATTGTATGTTCTTTTCATCTCAAGCTTTGAGCCTTATTCTTTAGTTTCCACAGATATTCTGTAAGCTGCTCAGTATTCTTTTGCAGTGTTATCACCCATAGTCAGATTTCATTACTTGCAGATAAGAACTCTGTTACAGCAGCTGGTATTAGGAAAGAGTAAATTTTTTACATATGACAAGAAAAGTTAGGTGGTTGCTAGATTAATGTGCCACACAGGTATCTATGACTCTCCAGCTATCTTCCCACTTGATCATTCTTAGTATGTATACTTTTTTTTATTATGATTGAATGAAAATGTACCTTCACATATAAATTTTCATGCTGGCCTATATGCAGCTACCACTGCTCTCCCTGTCCGGTGACAGCACATTCTTCCTCTCTTCTCTATACATGTCCTGTCCTCCCAGCAGTCTCCTATCCCTTCCTCTCCATCCACTCCTATTCCTCCAGTAAGAGATCAGCAGAATGATACCCTATAGATACATAGAACCTTAAAGTGTCCAGAAAATGTGGTCACTTTGCGTCACCACGTCAAAGCCATTGCTGTCCAAAGAGTTGAACTTCATTATGATTTACAGACAGGGGCAGCATCAGGGCCAGGGGCCATGCTCCCAGGGGAATCCAGAAGCCCCTGGACCATCAATTGTGGTCTTTCAGTGGAGATCTCCTGGTGCACCGCTATTTATTCTTGTGTTGCCAGTGAGACCCAACTTTGTGAGCTCCTTCGCGACTATCACTGGTGGCTGCTGGGCACCATCTGATTCTTGTAGTCATGAGTTGCTGTAGACACCCACTCCCGTGGGTCTCTCTGTCTTCTAGGTTCTCTTTCTCCCATGTCGTTATGGACCTCTGTGATCATCGTTACTGCTGAGTTGGGACCATCTGCTGTACCCTCAGATGGCAGCTTGGCAGCTTTTAAGACCCCACACCCCGCTCACCAACGTGAGGTGCAGAGAAACCTGATTAGCAAAATGCTAGTTGTGCCAATTGGCCTTGATTTCGCCTGAGAGTGTGGTCCCTGGCCCCCTGCCCTAGCTACTCCGTCCTTGCAATATTGGGTTAAGATGGGAGGAGTAGTCAGGTTGTGTTGAAGTCCAGTTAATATTGATCTTCTTACTAATGTGTGCTGTAACCAATTTAACCCAACCAAATTTCTAACAGCTATCTAATCTAAATGCTCCCCACTTGCCTTCCCACCCTCCCTACCCTTGCAGTCATCAAAGAGTCTTTTCTTGTATGCATGAATCTGATTTTAAGTTCTTATCGTATGGGTCTCAAACAATATTTGTCCTTTTGTCGCTGTCTGCTTTCACTCAGCACAGTGTCCTCCATTTGAAACCAGATTATGAGGTGTTTCTTGAAATCGCTGTTGTTCTTTATCATTGAATAGTGTTCCATTGAGTGTATATACCATAGTTTACCTATCCATTCCTCTGTTGTTGGGCATCTAGGTTGATTCCATCTCTTTGCTATTGTGGACTCTGCTGTGATGAACATTCTTGTGCACGTCAATTGGTGTGAATGGCCTTGATTCTGTAGGATATATTTCAAGCTGTGGAATTACTGGGTCAAATGGTATACCTACATCCAGTTTTTTAAAGGAGCACCAGATTGCTTTCCAAAGAGGTTGCACCATTTTGCAATCCCACCAACAGTGTAGGAGAGTTCCAATTTCTCCAAAACCTCTCCAGCATTTGTTGTTTTGCATTTTTTGGATCATGGCCAACCTTGTTGGGGTGAGATGGCATCTCATTGCAGTTTTGATTTGAATTTCTTTAACAGCTAATGATCATGAGTATGTCCACATGTGTTTTTTGGCTGCCCAGATCTCCTCTTTAGAGAAGTATCTGTCCATCTCCTTTGCCCATCATGTAACTGTTTATCTTCTTCTTATTGATATTTTGTAGTACCTTAAAGGTTATGGAGATCAGATATCGGTCTGACATATAATTGCCAAAATTTTTTTCCCATTCTGTAGATGGCCTTTTAATTCTATTAATAAACTCTTTGGATGAGCAAAAGTGTTTGATTCTTAATAGTTCCCACTTAGCTGTTCTCTCTTCTGTTGATTGTGGTTTGACAGATTTTGGAGTCTATCTATGTTGTATATTAAAACTTCTGTTGTTCTTCCTACTTTTCTTGGATGAGCTTTATTGTTTTAGATTTGATATTTAGGTCTTTTAGCCAGTTTGAATTGGTTTTTGTACAAGGTGTAAGACATGAATCTTGTTTCAGTTGATTGCAAATGAATATCCAATTTTGCTAGCACCATTTGTTGAAGAGATTGTTTTTACCCGGTTTAATATCTTAGGGCCTTTGTCGAATATCAACTGTTCATAGGCAGATGGTGTCATCTCTGGGGTCTCGTTTCTGTTCCATTGATCTGTCTGTCTCTTTTTGTACCAGTACCATAATGTTTTGACTATCATGGTAGTGTAATAGATTTTAAAGTCAGGTAATGAGAGGACTCTCAGTGTGTTCTTTTTTAGTAGTGCTTTACTTATCTGGGGCTTCTTCCCTTTCCAGACGAAGTTGGTAATTTGTTTCTCCATCTCACTAAAAAAGGTCACTGGAACTTGTATTGGGATTGCATTATATAAGTAGATTGCTTTGGGTAAAATAGACATTTTCACAATGTTAAGTCTTCCTATCTATGAGCAGGGTAGATTTCTCAACTTATGTAAGTCTTTCTTAGTTTCTTGTAGTAAGGGCTTGTAGTTCTCTATGTAAAGGTCTGTTATTTCTCTGGTTAGATTTATTCCTAGCTACTTTATCTTCTTAGGAGCTATAGTAAATGGTATTGACTTGGTAATTTCTTCCTTAATAATCTCGTTGTTGCTATAAAGGAATCCTACTGATTTACTTATGTTTGTCTTGTATCCTGAGACTTTGCTTAACTCTTCTGTTACTTTGAATAGTTTACGTATGGATTCTTCACGATTCTCTGTATATGCACTCGTATGGTCTGCAAATAAGGGAGATTTTTAGTTCTTCTTTGCTGTTGCAGATGCCCTTTATTTCTTGGTCTTGTCTGATTGCTCTGGCTAGAACTTCTAGCACAATGCTGAATAGGAGAGGTGAGAGTGAGCATCCTTGTCTAGTTCCTGTTCTCAAGAGAAACTGTTTCAGTCTCTCTCCATTCAGGTGATGTAGGCAGTTGGCTTTGTAAAAATCGCTCTTATTGCATTGGAGAATTCGCCATCTATTCCTATTTTGCTTAGAGTTTTTAGCATAAATGGGTGTTGGACTTTATCAAATTTCTTTTCTGCATCAATAGACAAAATCAGGTGATTCTTGTATTTTGTGGTATTTATGTAGTTGATTACATTAATTGTTTTTCTGATTTTGAACAGACTTGCATCCCTGATATGAATCCAACATCCAGCTTGGACATCACGGATTATTTTTTTTTTATGTGTTACTGTATTCTATTGGCAAGAATTTTGTTGAAGAGTTTTGCATCTAGATTCATGAGTGATATCAGTCTTTAGTTCTCGTTTTTGGTTGGGTCTTTCCCTGGCTTTGGTATCAGGATTATGCTGGCTTCACAGAATGAATTTGGGAGTATTTCATCCCTTTCCATACTGTGAAATAGTCTCAGTAGTATTGGAGATAACTCTTCCCTAAAAGCTTGGTAGAACTCTGCAGTGAAGCCATCTGGGCCTGGGCTTTTTTGGTTGGCAGTTTTTTGATGACTTTTTCAATCTCTTCCTTTGTGATGGGTTTATTAAGTTGTTCTGCTTCACCTTGTGATAATTTTTATAGGTGATATGAATCAAGGAATTTGTCCATTTCCTCTAGGTTTTCAAATTTGTTAGAGTATAGTCTTTGATAGCATTTTTTTAATGATATTTTTGGTTTCTGTTGGACCTGTTATGACAAATCGCCTCTCATTTCTTATTTGGATTGTTTGTTTCCTTTCCTGTCTTTCTTTAGTAAGTTTAGGCAGTGGTTTGTCAATTTTGTTGACCTTTTAAAAAAAAAAACCTTTTAGTCTTTTTGATTTTTTTAATTGTTCTTCTATTAGTATGTTTACTTTTTTATCTTCATGTTTGTCGCTTCTTAGTAGTAAGACAGGTGCCATAGCCTCAGGTATTACTTTGATGTTTCTGGCAGATTTACCCTTTCAATGTCTTGCCTTGAAGACGATCACCTGTCTCATCACTGATGAGGGAGTTTGGTAGGCTATAACCTCAATGAAGATGTCATGAAAGGAGCTTTATAATGCGTGTTGAACAATGTGATGAACAGTATCTATCTTATTGGTATTCTCTCTCTTTTGGCATGATGGTTCCCAGAGGGATGGATTGTGTCTCACTCACTGTATAAAGCAGTGTTTAGCATATAGCTGGTCTCAAAATGTGTTGACTGATTGGCTGATCTTTTCTTTTTTACCAAATTTTATTTGTTTTGTTGTTATCGAGAATGTTCATAGGAAGACATATACCAGTTCAACAGTTTCTACATGTATATTTCAGGGACACTGATTACAGTCTGTGAGTAATGCAACCATTCTCATCCTCCTCTTCTGAATTCTTCCTCTCATTAACATATACTACTGCTCGTTAAGATTTCTGTCTGACCTCTTCAATAGCTGTTTTCAATTTGATCCGATATATTGTTGTTGTTAGGTACTGTTGACTTGGTTCTGACTCATAGCAACCCTGTATAGAACAGAATGAAACAGTGCCCAGTCCTGCACCATCTTGATTGTTATTATCTTAAGACTGTTGTTGCAGCCACTGTGTCAGCCCACATCATTGAAAGTCTTCCTCTTTTTCCCTGACCCACTACTTTACCAAGCATTCTGCTCTGTATGGCTGCTTGCAAGCTTTTAAAACTCCAGGCACTACGCAACAAACCAGGAGGTAGGACAGAAGCACTAAACACATTATTAGGCCAGTTACTTTGGATGTCCCAAGGAACCATGACGTTAAACCTCCAAAACAAGGAACCAAACCCACTGAGGTATTTGGTTGCACATAAGCAGCTTCAGAAGCTACTTTTTTTGTTAGCTTGTTTTTTCATTGTTGTAAACATAACTGTGATCATTAATGTTGCATGCTAACTTGGCTGGGCTCTGATTCTCCCAATTATGTTATGGTTTGACAGTCCTGTGGTGATTTGAATCCCTCCATAATGAGAGTTATAATGTGTTCATCTCTGTAGTGGGATCTGCTGTGAGTAGCCAGCCAGTTGAGAGGGAGTTTTCTCAGGGTGCTAGACTGAATACAATTTAGGTAGACTTCTGGCAAAGCTCCAGGCCTTTTGCTAACTCTGGATTCTACAGCTGGTTCCTGTTTGACCTCTGATACTCGAGACTTGAGCTAGCAGTTTACTTGCCATCTTGCCTGCTGATCTTGGGATTAGCTGATCCTTGTAGCCTGAGAGCAAGAGCTCAGCTGTCTGACCTGCTGATCTTGAGTTTCCCAGTCTCTGCTGCTGCATGAATCAGGAGAAGCCTCCAACCTGATGTATGGAATTGGGACATTACATCCCGTACAATAGCATGAGCCATTTCCATGATATAAATCCCTGTATATTCATCTGCTTAAGTGGTTTTTTCCTCTAGAGAAACCAGCACAAGATAATATTAAACTACTTTTGTCAATTCTGCTTTTCATTTGTTTGTAACTTATTGATAGCAATTACAACAGTCAGCTTTGAAACTCAAACCTTAAACAATTAATATATGAATTGTTTTGTGGTATTAGTTTCCAACTCTGCAGTGGGTCAACACTCTTCCCTTCTCTACCTCAGGTTCCCTGCAGCTTTGCCATCCCCTCCTGCCTCTCTTCTTGTATTTTGGATTGGTATGCCAATTTAGTCTCACATACATGAAACACATTCCTCACGTGTGTTACCATTTGTGCTATAACCCATAAAACCAAACCCAGTGCTGTCAAGTCGACGTTAACTTGTAGTGACTGTATAGGACAGAGTAGAACTGCCCATAGAGTTTCCAAGGAGCAGCTAGTAGATTTGAACTGCCAATCTTTTTATTAGCAGCCATAGCGTTTAACTACCAAGCCACCAGGATTTCCCTTGTCTCATCCTTAATAAGGGTAAACTGTCAAGTTCTCTTTTCAGTGCTGTCAGAGTTTGTTATATGAATTTTGGAGCCCTGTTGTTGTGTACATGGATATTTATTATGTATGTCATTATGGTAAACTGTCTGTTTAGTCATTATATTGGAGTGAATTCATCAGTGAGTTAAGCGGTCGTATTCTTGAGGTTTCTCCAGTCTCCGTCAGACCAGCAAGTCTGTTTTTGTTCTTGTGAAATTGAATTTTGTTCTATATGCTTCTCCTGCTTTCTCTGGGACCCATTACTGTGATCCCTGTCAGAGCAGTTAGTTGTTGTTGGTAGCTGGACACCATATAGTTATTCTGAGCTGAGTCTGACGGAAGCTGTGGCAGTTGTGGCCTATTATTCCTTTGGACTAGTAGTTTCCTTGTGGTCTTTAGTGTTCATTCACTTTTGGTCCAGCCGGGATGAAATCAGTAGATGTAACTTTGATGGCCATTCGCAGGCTTTTAAGACCCCAGATGCTACTTAGCACAGTTTGATGTACAACATTTTCTTTACAAACTATGTATGCCAATTAAGCTAGATGTTCCTTGAGACTCTATTCCCTGGCCCTCAGCCTGGTTATTATATATTATAATATATATTATATTCCTTGGATGTGCCTTCCATCGAGTTTGTTTTGGTCAAGTTGTGCTGACTTACCTGTTATTATGCGCTATCTTATCCTTGATTAAGGTTGCCTCTTTTCTGCTATCCGGTTAGTGTTTTTCCCTTCCCACCACCGCCTCCCTTGTAACTGCCAAAGATTATTTCTTTCTGTGTGTAAACTTTTTTTAAGTTTTTATAATAGTGGTCTCTTACGCTCTTTAACTTTTCAAGGTTGACTTACTTCATTCAGCATATTGTCCTCCAGATTTATCTATGTTGTAAGATATTTTGAAGATTTATCATTCTGTAGTATTCTATTGTGTGTATGTATCACAGATGTGCATCCACATCCATATATCTACTGATGGCACTTAGATTTTTTCCAACTTTTTACTGTTGCAAATAATGCTGTAATGAACACAGATGTGCCTATGAGATCTGCGATTAAGTTTGTGAACTCATCCTAGAAAAAGTGCTACATACCTCATTGTTGAATATCACTATGATCACCTTTGAAGTACTCCCCTTCAGAAGTTATGCATTGACACCAGTGCCTAGTCCATCCTTCAAAGCCATTTTGGAATTCTTTTCCTGGAATGGCCATCAGAGGTATTGTTGTATTATGCTTAATGTTCTGAATGTCATCAAAATGTATTCCTTTTAATATTTTAATATTTCCTTTATCTTTGGGAGCCAGCTCAGGTGATTAGGGAGGGTGTTCCAATACATTTATTTGTTTACTAGCTAAAATCTCCCTTATAGACAGTGCTGTGAGAGTTGGTGCATTGTTGTGATGCAAGAGCCATGAACTGTTGGTGAAAAGTTCAGATCATTTTCGTCTAAATGATCTCCTGCAGCCTTTTCAGCACTTCTTAATGGTAAATCTGGTTAATTGTTTGTCCAGTTGGCACAAATTCATAATGAACAATCCCTCTGATCTCAACAAAGTTTAGCAACTTTGTTGTGACTCTTGATTTGGACTGAAGGAATTTTTTGGTCATGGAGAATTGGCTGACTTCCGTTGTGCACTTTGATGTTTTGTTTCAGGGTCATGTTTGTACACACATGTTTCATCATAGGTAGTAACATGGCCCAAAACATCATCTTGCCTCTCTGAAAGGTCTTGACAAACTTTGACTCTCCTTTGCTTTTGTTCATTGGTGAGCTCTTTTAGGACCATTTTTGAAAACACCTTTCTCATGCCAAGATTTTCAGTTAGGATTTTCCTAACTGTTTCTCTGTCAATGTTTATTTGGTCTGATATACTTTCCACATCAATGATTTTGATGCAGAATTCAAAGAATCTTTACAATGTTTTCATCAGTTCTGCTTGTTACTGGCCACCCTGGCCTCTGTTCATCAGTGACACTTTCTTTCCCCTCCGAAAAATTTTTAATCCACTTGTACACTGATGTTTTCTTCATGGTATTATCCACATAAACTCAGGCTAACATGTCCCTGATTTCATCTCCACTCTTGCCAAGTGTGACAACAAATTTAACGTTAGCTCATTGCTCTAATTCAAGCCCTTACATTCTTGCAACAGCACACAAAAATGTATAACAGTAGAGAGGAATAGTGTGCTGTCACCGGGCAGGGAGAGCAGTGGGAGCTGCATATAGGTGGGCATGTAGATTTATACAGGAATGTACATTTTCACTCAGTCATAATAAAAAAAAAACCACACACAACAGTAATGAATGCCATTCAGCAAGACACCACCACATTTTGACATGAACACAGCTGTGAGACACTGATATACCAAGGTAATGTAACTTGACCAAGTTGTTTGTACAGTGTTGCCAATGTAAGTATACAGTAGAAACATTGTGAAGTTAATTGTCAGACCACTTATATCTATTCATGTTATGGCTGTTATTTCTTTGGAATATTTTCATATGAATGGGACTGCTAGATCATATTGCATTTATATTTCTAGATTATTAAGGAACTTCCATATCACTCTCTGAAGTGCTCGTACCATTTTACATTCCCACCAGCAGTGAATAAGAGTTCCAATCTCCCCAACGTTTGTTATTTTAGTGCTAGTAATGTCAGGGTGAGATGATGCTTTAGTCAGCTATGGCTGCTCTAACAGAAATACCACAGAGTGCATGGCTTTAACAAAGAAAGGTTTATTCTTACACAGTCTAGTAGGTTGCAAGTCCATATTCGGGGTGACTGCTCCAGGGGAAGGCTTTCCCCTTGTCAGCTCTGGAAGAAAGTCCGGTATTGCATCAGTCTTTGTCCAGGGATCGTCTTGGCGCAGGAACCTCAGGTCTCAAGGATGCGCTCTTCTACCGGTGCTGCCTTCTTGATGGTAATGAGGCTCCCAGTTCTCTTTGTTTCTGTTTCCCTTTTTATCTCTTGCAGGCTGAAAGCATTAAGGGTGAGGCAAGCCATACTCCAGGGAAACTCCCCCTACAGCAAAGTAAGGAAGTAATCCTATGCAGGAATTTACAGCCCCACCCCAATCCTTCAACATACAGTTTAGTGAAACCACACAATGGAGGACAGTCCCAAGATACTGGGAACCATATCCCAGCCACGTGGCTACACATATTTTTGGGGGGACACAATTCAACCCATGACAGATGATATCTCACTATAGTTTTGATCTGCATTTCTCTAATGGCTAACGATTGTGATCATTTCATCATCTGTCTGTTAGCTGCCTGAATGTCTTCATATTCAAAGATATAAAGTTTCTATTTATATCCTTTGTCCATTTTTTAAGCAGGTTTTTGTCTTTTTGATTTTGAGGTGTTTAAGTATTCTGTAGATTTTAGAAATGGGACCCTTGTTGAATGTGTCATTCCAAACATTTTTCCTATTGTATATGTTCTATTTTTACTCTTTTGGAGAAGTCTTTCAACGACCATAGTGTTCAATCTTTAGGAGCTTCTAGTTACCCAGTTTACCTTCTAGCATTTGTGCACTGTTAGTTATGGTTTGTATTGTATTTATGCCACATGTTAGGGCCACTAGCATTGTAACTATTTTTTCTTCCATAATTTTTATCATTTTAGGTTTTATACTTAGTTCTTTTCATAATCAGTTCTCACACACAAATAAAACTTTACTGAAGATCATTCAAAAGCAGTTGCAGCAGTACACGGACAGGGATTTGCCAGAAAGCGAAGCTGGATTCAGAAGATAACATGGAACAAGGACTATCATTGTTAATGGCAGATAGATCTTGGCTGAAAGCAGAGAATACTAGAAAGATGTTTACTTGTGTTTTATTGGTTATTCATCTCTGTTGGTCATAATACCTGTGGATAAAATTGTAAAGAACTGGAACTCCAGAACACTTAATTGTGCTCACGAGGGGTCTATACATAGTCCAAGACACAGTCATTCAAACAGAAAAAAAGAGATACTGTGTGGTTTAAAGCTAAGCAAATTATACATTTAGGGTTGTACAACTCTCACTATGCTTGTTGAATCTCTACTGAACAAATAATCCAAGAAGCTGGACTGTATGAAGAAGAACATGATATCAATATTAGAGGAAGAAAACCTGCAATATGTAGGTGACATAACTTTGCTTGAAGAGCATAAAGAAGATTGAAGGACTTATTGATGAAGATCAAAGACTGCAGCCTTCAGTATGGATTGTACCTCAACATAAAGAAAACAAAAATCCTCACAACTGGATCAATAACATCACGATAAATGGAGAAAATAAATTGTCAAGGATTTCATTTTACTTGGATCCACAATAAACGCCAAAGGGAGCAGTAGTCAGGAAATCAAACAATGTACTGCACTGAGTAAATCTGAGGCAAGAGATACCTTTAAATTGTTTAAAAGCAAAGATGTCAATTTTAGGACTAAGGTAGGCCTGCCTCAAACCATAGTTCCTCAATGCCCCATATGCATTCAAAATGTGGGCAATGAATTATGATGTTTGTGAAGAATACTGAATATAGAATGGATTGGCAGAAGAATGAACTAGTGTGTCTTGGACAAATTACAGCCAGAGCGTCCTTTGAAGAAAGTATGGTGAAACGTTGTCTCTCATACTTCGAACATAATATCAGGAGGGACAGTTCCTGGAGAAGAATATCATGCCTGGTAAAGCAGAAGGTCAGCAAAAAAGAGGAAGACTTTCTACAAGATACTTGATACAACATCTGCAACAGTGGGCTCAAGCATAATAATTGTGAGAATGGTGCAGGACCAGGCAGCATTTCATTCTGTTGCAATAGGGTTGTTTTGAGCTGGAATTGCCTTGACAGGTTCCTAGTATCACAGTAACATAAATGATATTGTTTCCCTTATTTCCTTTTTAAGTTCTCTTTTGTTTGTGTGTGGGAATCTAACTGATTTTTGTATGTTGATCTTGTATCCTGCTACTCTGATGAATATTTATATTATTTCCATTAGTTTTCTTGCAGAATCTTTGGGGTTCTCTATGCATAATATCATAACATCTGCATATGGGAATAGTTTTACTTCTTCCTTTCTGATTTGTTTGCCCTTTATTTCTTGTCTTACCTTAGGGCTCTGTCTAGCAATTTCAGCACAATGCTAAATGTGAGTCATAGTAAAGGGTACCTTGTCATGTTCTTGTTCTCAGTGGAATGCTTTCAGCCTGTTTCTGTTGAGAATGACTGTCATGGGTTGAATTGTGTTCTGCCAAAAATGTGTGTCTAACAGTTTGGCTAGGCCCTGATTCCCTGTATTATGTGAAGTTCCTCTGTGTTGTAAATCCTGCCTCTATGATGTTAATGAGGCAGGATGCCAGGCAGTTGTGTTGGTGGGACAGGACTCAGTGTCTAAGACTGTATTGTATTTGAGGTAGTCTCTTGGGATATAAAAGACAGAAGCCAGCAGAGAGAGTTGGGGATCTCGTACCACACAGAAGCTGTGTCAGGAGCTGAGATCATCCTTTGGAAAGAATCCAGGGTCCCTGTGCATCAGAAGTTCCTAGTTAAGGGGAAGATTGACAATAACGACCTTTCTCCAGAGCCAGCAGAGAAAGTCTTCCCCTGGAGTTGACACCCTGAATCTGGAATTTTAGGGTACCAGGCTGTGAAAAATAAAATTTCTCTTTTTAAAGTCATACACTGTGGTATTGCTGTTATGGCAGCACTAGATGACAAAGACAATGATGTTGGCTGTTGGTTTTGTACATTGTTGCTGTTGGTAGGTGCCATCAAGTCAGTTTTGACTCATAGCAACCCCTATAGGACAAAGTAGAACTGATCCACAAGGTTTCCAAGGAGTGGCTGGTGGATCTGAAACTGCTGAATTTTTGGTTTAGCAGCCAAGTTATTAACTACCATGCCACTAGGACTGTAAGGTTTAGTATAGATACACTTTATTATGTTGAGAAGTTTCCCTGTTATTCCTATTTTATTCACAGTTTTTATCAGGGATGGGTATTGAACTTCATCAAATCTCATTGCTGCATTGATTGAGATGATCATTTCACTCTTTTCTGGGCTAAGCATAGTAATGACTCTGAGTATGGTGCAGGACTGGGCTATGTTTCATTCTGTTGTACCTAGGGTCGCTATGAGTTGGAATTGTTTTGTCAGTACCTAATAACAGCACGTTCATGAGAGATATTGGTCTGTAATTTTCTTTTGTGTAGTATACTTGCCTTTGGTATCAGGGTTATAGTTGCTTTATAGAATAAATTTAGGAATATTCCTTCTTTATCTAGTCTCTGAAATAGTTTGAGTGATACTTATGTGAACTCTTCTCTCGTTGTCCAGTAAAGCTGTTTGGGCCATGGATTTTTTGTTGTTGTTGTTGAGAGATTTTTTTTGTTTGTTGTTTGTTTGTTTGTTTAATTATCTCTTCACTCTCTTTTCTTCTTCTGGATCTGTCCAGATTTTCTATCCAGGTTTGTACTAGTTTACATAGGTAGTATGTTTCTAGAAATGTGTCCATTTCTTCTAGGTTCTCAAATTTGTAAGAGTACAATTCTTCATAGTATTTTGTTATGATCCTTTTTATTTCAGCTGGGTCCATTGTAATGTCCCCATCTCGTTTTTTATTTGGGTTATTTGCTTGCTTTTCTGTTTTTCCTTTGTTATTTTGGCCAGTAGCTTGCTGATTTTGTTGATTGTCAATTTTTGTGATTTTTTTCACAAATTTTGGTCTTGATTCTACTGTTTTTATGTTCCCTATTTCATTTATTTCTGCTCTAATTCTTACAATTTTTTTTTCTTCTGATGCTTGTGAGCTTGTTTTGCTGCTTTTTTTTATTTGTTTGAGCTGTAGGCTGATGCTTTGATTTTGACCTTTTTTTTTTTTATTTTGATGAGTGCATTTAATGCTATAAATTGACTTTGGAGCTTTGCCTTTACAGTGAACCAAGGGTTTAATATGATGTGTTTTCATTCTCAGTTGTTTCTTGGAATGTTTTGATTCCTCTTTGATTTTTTACCTCTTTCTCTTCCTTGATTTCTACTTTTATGTATTGTGATCAAGAGAAAGTTTTATATTATCATGATGTTTGGGGTTTTATTGAGGGTTGCTTTGTTTCCTAAAATGTAATCTATTCTGGAGAATGTTCCATGTGCTTTGGAAAAGAATTATACTTTGCTGCTATTGAGTGTATAATTATGTGTGTATAATGTCAAGCTGGATGATTTTGGCCTTTAGATCTGTATCTTTGTTGGGATTCTTGCTAGATATTTTGTCCTTTACCAAAAGTGATGTGTTGAAGTCTCTTACTATTACTTTGGAATTATCAACTTTCTCTTTTCAGTTCTGTTAGAATATATTTTATGTATTTTCAAGTTCTATTGTTGGATATATAAATATTAATTAAGGTTATTTCTATGTTTTCTTGGTAGATTGTTCCTTATAAATAATTTTCTTCTTTTGGCTTTCTTTTATGGTTGATTTGACTTTAATATCTATTTTATCTGAGACTATTATTGCTACTTGTTCTGCTTTGTTTTTTTTTTTTTTTTTTGGTTACTGCTTTCTCGATATATTTTTTCCCATCCTTTGATTTTTAGTATAGTACCTTTGTATCTAAGGTGTATCTCTCATAGACAGAACCTACACAGTGTATTCTCCCTTTTATTGCTGTAACTTTGTCGTCATTTATAGAGTCACATTTCTGTTTCCTTGTTGTAAGTCTTCTGGTTTTACTACTGAGAGTTCTTTATATCAGTTGGTGTCTTAGGCTGAGTTCTCTACAGAGCAAAACCAGTAAAGCTTATCAATCTATCTACATACGTACACATAATTTTGCGAACTTATCCTAGAAAAACTGTTGCATACCTGGTTGCTGAATATCGCTATAGTCAGCTTTGAAGCTGACTTTAAAGGTGATTGTGGTGATATTCAGCAATGAAGTACACAGCTCAGTTAAGTTGATGGACTTAATTGTCAGACCTCACACACACATGCACGCACGCACGCATACACACACACTGAGTCGATGCTGATTCATAAAGATCCTATAGGGCAGAGTAGAGTTGCCTTGTACAGTTTCCAAGGAGAACTTGGTAGATTTGCACAACTGACCTTTTGGTTAGCAGCTGTAGTGCTTAACCACTATTCCACCAGGGTTTCGATATACATACATATATATGATATATGACACATATGATATATATATCATTTGTGTGTGTGTATATATACACATACATATACATATACACATACATATACATATACGTATACATATACATATACATATACATATATATATATATATATATATCATGCAATTGTATAGGCTGGAATACTCCAAGTCCGTGGGTTAGAATGGAGGTTCTCTCAATTCATGTAGCCTCAAGGGCTGGTGAACCCACATCTGAAAATTGGCAGAGTAGAGAGCAAGGTTGCCACTGTCACGCTGTGAAGATAAACAAACCCCAAGTGGGGATAAGCTGACAGCTCAATTCCTAAGAGCTGGAGATCAGACAAACAGGGGGAAGCCACAGGATCCAGAGCAAGCAAAAAGCCAAAACAACTGCTTATATATGAATGTAACCCACACCTCCAAGAAAACTCTCCCTTAACCGACTGACCACAGCAGATGCAGTCATGAAAGTGATCACACATAAACACAGACTCATGGTCCAGCCAAGTTGACACACAATTTTAACCAGCACAGTTGGTTTCTGGCTAATGCTGTTCTGTATCCTAGACTCTGGTTGTTGTCTAATGTTGTTGGTTTTCTAACCAAAGGATTGCTTTAATTTTTTTGGTATGTTTGATTTGTTTTTCAAGAATTCCCTTATTTTCTTTTCATGTGGAAGTGTACTAATTTCACTATCATACTTGAGAGAGTGTTTTGCAGGATATATTATTCTTAATGGAAAGTTTTTCTTTCAATGTTTTACATATGTTATAACATTGTCTTTTTGCTGCATAGTTTTTGCTGAGTAATCAGAGTTTATTCTTTTTTGTAATTGTGCTTTAGGTGAAAGTTTACAGCTCAAGTTAATTTCTTACACGAAATTGTTATAAGACCCTACCTGATAACCCTATAATGTGACCATACATTGCCCTTTTCTACCTTGAATTTTCTGTGTACATTCAACCAGCTCCTTTCCCTTTCTGCCCTCTCATCTTGCCGCTGGACAGGAACTGCCAGTTTAGTCTCATGTATCTGCTTGAACTAAGAAACACACTCTCCATGAGTATCATTACATGTCTTATGCTCCAGTCTACTCCTTGTCTGAAAAGTTGGCATCCAGAATGGTCATAGTTCTGGGTTAACAAAGAGTCTTGGGGCTATATCTTCTGTGGTTCCTCCAGTCTCAGTCAGACCATGAAATCTGGTCTTTTTACAGGAATTTGAGTTCTGTACTCCATTTTTTCTCCTGCTCCTCCAGAAACTCTCTGTTGTGTTTCCTGTGAGAGTGGTCATTGGTGGTAGCCAGGCAACATCTGGTTCATCTGGTCTCATGCTTATGGAATGTCTGGTTTATGCGGTCCCTATTGTCTTTTTGGTTGATACTTTCCTCGTGTCATTGGTGTTCTTCATTCTCCTTTGATTCCTTTGGAATCAATTGATGCATCTTAGATGGCCACTTGCTAGATTTTATGACCCTAGATTCCAGTCACCAAAGTGAGATGTGGAATATTTTCTTAGTAAATGTTGTTATGTCAATTGACCTAGACCTAGATGTTCCCTGAAACCATGGACCCCAGGCCCCTATTCCTGATACACTGTTCTTTGAAGTGTTTGGTTGTGTTCATAAAATTTCTTAGCTTTTGGTTTAGGCCAGTGGTTTTGATTTTCCTTGCATTGTGTATTATCCTTCCTTTTACCTAAGATAATTCTTGGGTCCTAACTAGTCAGTGATTTTTCTCCTCAACACCCCATAACCATCAAATAATGTTTTCTTCAGTGTTTAAATCTTTTCTAGAGATTTTATAATAGCAGTCTCAAACAATATTTGTCCTTTTGTGACTAATTTCACTTGGCATAATACTTTCTAGATTCATCCATGTTATCAGGTGTTTTCTGGATTCATTGCTTTTTTTTGTTGTATATTATTTCATTGTGTGAATATACCATAATTTGCTTATCCATCCATCTGCTGACGGATTCCTAGGTTGCTTCCATCTTTTTACTGTTGTGAGTGATGCTGCAATGAACATGAATGTTCATACATCTATTCACGTGATAGCTCTTATTTCTCTAGGATATATCCCAAGGAATGAATTGATTCTAGTCCAGGTGAAGATTGACCACAAGGGCCTTCTTGCAGTGCCGGGAGAGGAAGATTGCCCCTGGAGCTGGTACCCTAAATTTGGACATTTAGCCTACTGGACTATGACAAAATAAAATTTCTCTTTTTAAAGCCATCCGCTTGTGGTATCTCTGTTAGAGCAGCTCTAACTGACTAAAACAGCCTGTTTATATGTTTTGGGAGTGACTGTACTTTTTTTCCCTAGGAGTGAAGTTGGAGCATTTGTGGCATAGTGTTTAAGTGTTAGGCTGCTAACCAAATGATTAGCAGTTCATATCCACCACTTGTTCCTTGGAAACACTGTGGGGCAATTTTACTGTGTCCTATAGGATTGCTTTGGTGGTACAGTGGTTAAATACTATGTCTGCTAACTGAAAGATCTGCAGTTCAAACCCACCAGGCACATCTTGGAAACTATGATGCAGTTCTACTTGACCTTATAAGGTCACTAGGAGTTGGAACTGACTTGACAACACTGGGTGTGGCTTGGGTTTTGGTATAATGTTTCTATGAATTGGAATTGACTCAATGGCAATTGGTTTTAGTTACAGTAGTGAACTTATTCCTTTCTATGGTAAAATAAATATGCTTCTTTATAGCATTTAGAACACACTGGATGGTACAAATGGTTATATGTTCACTACTAGCTGAACCCACCCAGAGGTGTCTTGGAAGATATGCCTGGCAATGAATTGCAGCCTTGAAAGGAGCAGTTCTATTTTACATATATGGGGTCTCCATGAGCTGGAATAGATTCAACAACTAATGGTAGTAACATAGTATTTAGAATTCTCTGGAAGGCTGTCTATAGAATAGGCAATTTATCCTTGACAGAGAAACACTTTGTAGAAATCTACTTTTTAAAAATCTTTCATTCAGCAGATATTTATTGAATTCTTAGGAAATGATTATACCTCAATAACTTGGCCTATTTGTTTGTTTGTTTTTTAAGTATTAAATGAAAGGAAACATAAACTTTAGCATATAGCTTAAGAAATTCTTGGGACGTTCAGAGCTCTATTTGAATAATATTATTTCTCCATAAGATGCCAAACAGTCTCCATCTTATCCTATGCATTAATCAGAGGCACTTTAAATATTAATTTAGAGTAAATGTACAGTTTCATCTAGTCATCTACTGATGGAGATGTGAAATTCTATTATCATTTCAAGATTTATTACTTCAATATAAGCTAGGTTATCTCCTCCATTGTAGGCCCAATCTCTATCACAGCTGCAAATATTTAATTCTTAGAGCTGTTTCTTGTCATTATGTGAATGATAATATTTAAGTCTCTCTCAAGCTCTTTTCTTTTAGCAATCTTGTGATGCAAAATATGTCCACTATTTGAATGCTGCTCAAATAGCTCTTTTTCCCAATCTATGTGGTCAGAAAAATAGTTTGGGATAATTTTTAAGTGTTCTTTGTGATTTTACGCTGAATGTGAGTCACTTGCTTATAGCAAAGCGTTTCTTAGCCAAAATGCAGGGATCACTATGAAGTTGTCTGTGAAATGTTTTAGCCACAAGTAAAGGTTGACTCCACTGGTAGGAATAAATGGTATAATGGCAGAGAGTAACCTCTAAATGTGACAGGTGGCATACAGCAGCCTTGGAGAAATTATTAGTGTGTGAGAAATCGATTTCTCTCCCACTGGCTCCTCCCAGATTCTGGACTCCAAGAGCCATGTGGAACTCTGTAACTTAAATAAGCACTCACAATTTTTTCCTCCCAATCTTTCTCAGAAGAAGCCTCTATTCTTCCAAAGATTAATTTTTCTACCTACACTCTTGATGCTAATGTTGTGTCTTCTAGACACTGACTACCTTTTCATGAAGGCAGTAGTGGCTCCATGGTAGAACCTTCGATTCTCATGTGTGAGACCCAGGTCCAGTTCCTGGCCAGTGCTCCTATGGTGCAGCCACCACCTGTCACAGGTGGCCTCTGTGTTGCTATGATGCTGAACAGGTTTCAGCAGAGCTTCCAGACTAAGACAGATTAGGAAGGAAGGCTTGCTGATCTAATTCTGAAAATTAGTTATTGAGAACCTCATGGAATACAATGGTGTGCTCTGCAGCTGACCATGAAGATGGTGGAGGGCCAGGCAGCTTTTTGTTCAGTCACGCGTGGGGTCACCATTAGATGGGGAACAGCTTGATGGCAACTAATAGTAAAAGCTACCTTTCCTTTATTTTGCATCTTCAATTACTTTCTTTCATCCAGTTGCTTTCCTTCACCTTCTAGCACTCTCAGATCACTACAGTTTGACTGTATTGGTTGCTCTGTGGATTACCTTACTTAACTCCTTTCTTTTGTCACCGTCTTGAAAGAGTAGCCTACAACCAAAGCCACTGTCTCAACACTCACACCGGCCTTAAACGCCTTTAGGTTGGACACCTTCCCAATGCTTTGCTTAAGAAGTTGTATGCTATCAAGTTCACAAGTTCTTCCCTGAATGTTTCTGTAGTATTCAATTTTAACTGCTTCCTCTTTCCTAAACTATTCCTTATGTGGCTTCTTGGAATTTTATTCCTCTGGCCTTTTTTCTGCCCCTGAAACTTTGTTTTTATGTCTGTTGAATGTGGTTAAATGTGAACATTACCTCACATTTCGGCTCAGCACCATTTCCCTCTTTACATACATCTTTGAGCACATGAATTTTCTTTTAGTGTAAATGCCCAGAAGTGTATTTGCATCAAAGAAATGTACATTTGTTAGTTTATTAATATTTCCTGTCAAATTTATCTTCCAGAAATAACAGTCATATTCCTAGATTAGAAGATTCAATATCGTCAAGGTGAAGTTAATTCATAGATTCAGTGAAATTCCTGGCATACACATGTACATATACCAACTCAACTCTGTTGACTTGATTCTGACTCGTGGCAACTCTATAGGCAGAGTAGCACTGCCCCACAGAGTTTCCAAGGAGCTCTTGGTGGATTTGAACTATCAAACTTTTGACCAGCAAATGTAGCACTTAACCACTATACCACCTGGATTTCCTGTGTATATATACCCACTGCCGTGGTAGAAATTAGCAAGCTGATCCAAAAATTCATGTGGAAATGCGGATGACCCAGAATAACTAAAACTATTTTCAAAAAGAAAAAAAGAATCAAAGGACTCATACTTCCTGATTTTAAAACTTGTTATAAAACAACAATAAAGTCAATATGGTAATGGCATAAGAATAGACACATAAATCAAGGGAACAGGACTGACAGTCTGTAAATAAACACTTAACTCTTACTGTCAGTTGATATTTGTCAAAGATGAAATTTCAAAAAGGGAAAGATAATCTGTTCAATAAGTAAGGGTGAGACAATTAGATATACACTTGCTAAAAAATGAATTTAGATTTTTAGATCACAGTACAAACAAAAATTAACTCAAAATACATTAAATTCTTAGCAGAAATCATAACACTAAATCTTCATGACCATGGATTAGGAAAGAAATTCTTAGCTAAGTCCCTAAAAACACAAACAATAAAAGATATAAGCTGATAAGTTAGATACTAGAAAAATTAAAAGCTTTTGGAATTCAATTTTGTTAGTTGCCATAGTGTTGGCTCTGAACCACAGCAACCTCATATATAGAAGAACAAAACATTGCCTGGTCCTGTGCCATCCTTACAATCTTTGATAGGTTCGAGCCCATTGTTGTAATAACCATATGTCAATCCATCTCATGGAGAGTTTCCCTTATTTATATTGACCTTATGCTTTACCAAACATGTCTTTTTCTAGCAATTGATCTTTCCTAGTGGAATGTCCAAAAGTAAAACTTTCTTGCTTCTAAGGGATTGTACTTCCTTCAAGAGGATTTTTTTTTTTTTTTTATTCTTCTGGTAGTACTCAATATATGTGATATGCTTCACCAACACCACAATTTAAATGCATTAGTTCTCTTTTGATCTTCTTTTTCAACTGTATAGTTTTCACATGCATACAAGCAGTTGAAAAGACCATGGCTTGAGTTAGGTGCAATTTAGTCATCAGCCTATGTTTGATTTTTTTTTAACAGCCTAAAGAGGTCTTTTGAAGATTTTTCCAATGTAATGCACAGCTTGATTTCTTAACTGTTGCTTCTGTAGTCATTGATTCTTGATTCACGTAGTGTGAAATTCTTGATAACTTCAGTTTATTGTCCATTTACTGTGATGTTATTTATTGGTCTAGTTGTGAGAATTTTTGTTTTATTTATGTTTAAGTATAATCCATATTAAAGTTTGTAGTCTTTTACTATCATCAGTAAGTGCTTTGAGTTGTGACTTCTGCCAAAACAAGGTTGTATCACCTGAATTTTGAGGGTTGTTAACGAGTGTCTCCAATTTTGTGCTATATTCTTCTTCATATAGTCCTGATAATTTGTTCAGTATACAGATTGTATAAGTAAAGTCAACAGATACTAGTAAGAAAGTAACATAATGAGTCATATGTGGAGAGAAAATAGTCACAAATCACCTATAAAAGAATAGCTGATAAAGGAATATATAAAGAATTTGTAAACTCAATAATAAGACAACCCAGTTTTAAAAGTGGGAAAAAAGATTGCAGTAGACATTTTACCAAAGAAGATACATGAATATGCACATGAAAAGATGTTTAACATCATTAGTCATTCAGGAAATGCAAATTAAAATCAGAATAAGATAGAACCACACACCCACAGAATGGTTGCACAAAAAGATAGGTAACAACAAGTGCTGGAAAGAATGTGGAGAAACTGAAGTTTTCACTCATTGTTGGAAAGGATATAAAATGGTGTAAGCACTTTGGAGAACAATTTGGCAGTTTCTTAGAAAGGTAAATGTACCTTTATGCTATGACTCAGCAATTTTAGTTACTTATGCAAGAGCACATAATGTGTTCTCACAAAGACTCACACATGAAAGTTCTTAGCACCTTTATTCATGATACCTCCAAAGGGAAAACAGTCCCAATGTCCACTGATTGATGAATGGACTAAAAAGAAAAAAAAAAAAATTAGTAATACCTCCATACAATGGAATATAAAAGATATATGCTAACATATGGTTGAACTTCAAAACATTGTACTAAATAAAGTAAGCCTGAAAAAGACTCCATGTCATGTCATTCTTATCATATGAGATCATCAGAAACAGCAAATCTACTGAGTCAGAAAGTGTATCAGCAGTTACTTGAAACTCAGGATGGTAACAGGGCATTCAGTTTCTATTTGTGTTGATGGAAATGTGTGTATACAGTTGTCCCTTGGTATTCCTTGGGGTAGTGGTTCTAGCATCTCTGGTGGATGTCAGAACTTGTGAACACTCAAGCCCTTTACATAAAATAGCTTAGTATTTGCATATAACTTATGCATATCCACTGGGTTTATATCCTGTATTCTTTAGATCATCTTTACAGCTGTACACAACGAACTCTTTGGGGTGGGGTTGATTCCGACTCTTAGCGACCCTATAGGACAGGGTAGAACTGTCCCGTAGAGTTTCCAAGGAGAAGCTGGTAAATCCGAGCCGCTAACCTTTTGGTTGACAGTCAGAGCTCAGAACCACTGTGAATACCACAGCTCCAAATCATCTATCTCTAGATTACCTAAAATACCTAACACAATGTAAATAGTTGTTATACAATAGTGTATTACTTAGGCAATAATGGCAGGACATGAGGCCAACAATGCTCAAATAAGTCCTGGAGAGAGACTGAGAATCTGTGACACTGTGGAAGTGGCTAGAACAGAGTGTGCTGAAACACTACCTCATTCATGTCAGTTCAGTGTAGTGCTTGGAGTGTGGCAAATTCAGGTTTTACTTTTTGGAGCTTTCTTTTTTCCCCACATATTTTTGATCCATGGTTGGTTGAATCTGTGGATGCAGCACCCATATGTATGGTGGACTGATTGTAGTTTCTATGTCATTGTCATGGATTGAATTTTGTCCCCCAGAAGTATGTGTACCATTTTGGCTAGGCCATGATTCCCAGCACTGTGTGATTGTCCAGCACTTTGTCATCTGATATGATTTTCCTATGTGTTGTAAATCCTATCTTGATGATGCTAATGAGGGATTAGTGGTAGTTATGCTAATGGGGCAGGACTCAATCTACAATATTAGATTGTGACTTAAACCAATCCTTTTGAGATATGAAAGCAAAAAGTCAGCAGAGAGACACGGAGACCTCGTACCACCAAGAAAGCAGCTCCATTGGACCCAGGGTCCCTGCACCAAGACGTTCACAGCCCTGAGGAAGATTGAGGACAAGGACTTTCCACCAGAGATGACAGAAAGAGAAAGACTTTTCATGGAGCTGGAGCCCTGAATTTGGACTTTTAACCTCCTAAACTATGACAGAATAAGCTTCTGTTTGTTAAAGTCATGTCTATTTGTGGTATTTCTGTTATAGCAGCACTAGGTAACTAAGACAGTCATTTTATTATCAAACCAAAGGCCAGAAAAACAAAAAATCCAACCTGTTGTCATTGGGTTGATTCCAACTCATAGCAACCCTATAGGACAGGGTAGAACTGCCCCATAAAGTTTCTAAGAAGCACTTGGTAGATTCGAACTACTGATCTTTTGGTTAGTAGCCATAGCTCTTAAGGACTACAACACCAGGGTCTCCCATTTCATGACATATGTGACCAAGGTACAGAAATTTAAACATACAGAACTGCAATAAAGATACAGGAATGTTTAATCACCATAAAGATCTCCCTTGTGCAAACCCATTTACATTTAATGTAATTATTGATACATTAGGACCTAAGTTGGCTATATTCTTTTTTGTTTTTAATTTCTTTGTTTTCTTCTTCATTCCTTCTTGAGGGTAAATTGAACACTTTTTAGAATTTCATTTTAATTTCTCTATGATACCTTTGAGTGTATTTCTTTATTTCTATTTTGTTAGTGGCTGCTGTAGACATTGTATTTCACATACATAACTATCAGTAAAGTTGTGTCAACATTTTACCAGTTTGAGTGAAGTATAGAAAACTTACCTCCCTTTAAGTTCCTTTGCCCTCATTCATTATTAATATAATTGTCTTACTGTTTATTCTATATGTATTGAGAACCACATCAGACAATCTTTCTTTCTTGTTTCGTACTTCATATGTAGCTTAGCACACACAGGAGAATAAAAGTCTATTTTATTTGCCATATTTTTTTCTCTTTTTAGTGTTCTTTCTTCTTTTTAGATATTCCATGATTCCTTCTTTCATCATTTCCATTCTATTAGAAAACCTATTTTAGTCTTCTTTTGGTGTAGGTGTGTTGGTAACAAAGTCTTAGTTTTTCTCAAAGAAAGAATGTATTGATTTCAATTCATTTCTGAAGAATGTTTTTCCTGGATATTGAATGCTGATAGTTCTTTTATTTCATTACTTAGAAAGTATTTGCTACTTTTTTCTGGGCTCTGTGGCTTTTAATGAAAAACCTACAGGCTTTTAATGAAAAATCTGATTGTATCTGATTGTATCCCCCCTGTGGGATAGGCAATGTGTCATTTCTCTCTGCTTTCAAGATTTTTTTCATTTTCAGTTACCTAAAGGTCGACTCTGATGAGTTTTGGAATAGCTTTCTTTGGTTTCATACTCTTGAAGGCTGATCAGCTTCTTGAATCTGTAAGTTTATGTTTTTCATGAAATTTGGAAAAATTTAAGCCCTTATTTCTGAGAATATTTTTCAACCCCATCTGCTTCCTCCTCCGTTTCTACAATTCCAGTATCTCAAATGTGAAATCTTTTATCATAGTCCACATGTCCCTGAGGTTCTGTTCATTTATTTTCGCAGTGTTTGTTCTCTGTTGTACTAATTGGACAATTACTATTATTATATCTTCAAGTTCAATAATTCTTTCCCCTGTTTTCTCAGTTATGTAGGTGTGTTTATGCATAATTTTTTAAATTTTCCTTATTGCATTTTTTATTTCTAAGACTTCTAATTGATCCTCCTTTGTACCTTTTATTTCTTTGCTGAGACTTGCCCTATTTTTGTTTTCACTGTGTTTGTAATTACTCACTGAAACATTATAATGACTGCTTTTACATCAGATAATTCCAACCTCTATGTCATCTTATTTTCACATTTGTTGATTATTTTCTCTAATTCAAGTTGAGATTTCTTTCTGGTTCTTGGTATGATGAGTGATTTTTTTTCATTCTATCCTTGGCATTTCGAGTATTTCTTCATTAGATCTTATTTAACTCTTGAGTTTTCACAGACCTTTTCTGATACAGTGCCAACAAGTAAAATGGGCAATTCTTCCTTACTGAGTGGGTATAATTCCAGGTGGGTGGGTATAATTCCAGGCTCCCCATTCAGCCTTCTTTGACAATCCAGGGTTAAGGTACCACGTTACTGTTGGAAAGAGATGGGATTGCAGGGTCCCTATGTGGTCTTCACCGACACTGTAGTGAGTGACCTTGTTACTGTTGTGTAGGAGCAGAGGTCAACTGTCCCCTTGTGGGCAGAATGGAAGTCCTGGCTCCTTACTTGGTCTTTACTGATATCCACCCAGGCACTCTTTGGAAACTCAATGGAGCACTTCTACTTTGTCCTATAGCATTGCTATGAGTCAGAACTGACTCCATGGCACTGGGTACCCAGAGGAAGGGAGAAGTGCTTCATTACACCAAGCAAGGGGAAAGTCTACACTCCTGACTCAGTCATTGCTGATGAGAGTGGAAGTGGAGGCTGAATTTTTTCCTATGGTGCTTGGCTGAAATAAAGCAGTTGTTGTCTAAAATTTCTTGTTTTGCTAGATTTCCTCTTTCCTGGTTCTTTGGCTAGACAGAAGGCTTTTGTTTTGGCTCATTTTTGTGTGATCCTACTGTGTTTCAGGTTTGCTGGTTTCTCTAGTTAGCACCCAGTTCTATATACATGAGGCCAAATAAAAATCCAGTGTGATGGTTAAGATTGTGTGTCAACTTGATTAGACCATCATTCTCAGTGTTTTGGCAGTTGTATAATGTTGTGATCACTTCTCTGCTGAGATTTCATACATTATCACTACCATGATGGGGTCTGCTGTGAATAGCCAATCAGTTGAAGGGGAGTTTCCCTGAGTGGATTTTCAGGCAGGGCTTGGGGAGCTTTTGCTTGTTCTGGATCCCACAGTTAGCTCTTGTTGTCTGACCTCTGGTTCTTGAAACTTGAGCTAATAACTTCCGGGCTGATCTTGAGATTGGTCAGTCTTCACAGCTTGTGAACAACAGACCTGCCCTCTGGCCTATTGATCTTGGATTCTTTGCCAGTCCCAGCAGCTGCATAAATCACTAGAATCCTCTTTTCTGATCCACAGACTTAGGATATCGCAGCCTTTACAACAGTATGAGCCATTTCCTTGATGTAAATCTCTGTCCTTTTTATAGTCTTTACTGGTTTTATTTGTCTAGACAACCCAGCTTAAGGCTCGTGGGAACTCACCACCATGTATGTTCTGGAGTTCTGAGATCCCTACTCAATCTGCCTTTTTCTTTGCATGTTTCTGAATTGTTTTATGCTCAATTTATACACAATGCCCAAGGTTTAGAAAGAAGAATAGGGTAAAGTACATCTAGTCCATTTAGGTCTGTAAAGTCTTATACACTAATGTGACCATGGCATTATAGGATTATTGATTTGCGTGATTTATAATAAACATGTATAATGACATGAAAAAGTCATATTGGATTTCTTATAGGTAACTTTTTTACCCCATTTGTCTGTCTGCTTGTTGTACTGTGGGGGCTTGCATGTTGCTGTGATCCTAGGCAGCTATGCCACCACTATTCATACGCCAGCAGGGCCATCCATGGTAGATAGGTTTCAGATGAGCTCTAGAATAAGACAAAGAAGAGTGATGCAGCAGTCTACTTCTGAAAATATTTAGCCAGTGAAAACCTTATGCACAGCAGTGGAAAACTGTATGACATAGTGTCAGAAGATGAATCCCCCCTCCCCCGACCCCCAGGTTGTAAGGTACTCAAAAGACGCCAAGGCAAGAGCTTCCTCCTCAATGCTGAGTCAACCTTAATTACGTGGGTGGAATCAAGGTTTCGGGACCTTCATTTGCTGAAGTGGCACACCTCAGCAAGAGAGGAATCAACTGCAAATATCCATTAGTAATCACAATGTGGAATTTGTGAACTATAAATCTTGGAAAATGAAATGAAACACATAAACTTCAGTATCCTAGGTATTAGTGAGCTGAATCAAACAGTCATATGGTCTACTATGCCAGAAATGACAACTTGAAGAGGAATAGCATTGCATTTAACTGTCAAAGAGAACATTTCAAAATCTATTCTGAAGTACAGTGCTGTCAGTGATAACATAATAGTCATATACCTACAAGGAAGATAGTTAATACCACTGTTATTCAAATTTATGCACCAACCATGAGAGTTAAAGATGAAAAAATTGAAGATTTTCACCAGCTTCTACAGACTGAAGTTCATGGATCACGCAATCAGGATGCACTGATAATTACTGGTAATTGGAAAGCTGGAAACAGAGAAGGATTAGTAGTTGGAAAATAGGGCCTTGGTAATGGAAGTGATGCCAGAGACAGCATGATAGAATTTTGCAAGATCAATGACTTCTTCATTGCAAGTACCTTTTTGCACCAACATAAGTGGTGACTATACACATGGACTTCACCAGATAGAATACTGAGAAATCACATTGACTACATCTGTGGGAAGAGATGATAAAGACCAAACCATCCAACCCACTACCATGCAGCTGATTCTGACTCACAGAAAGCTCAATATTATTTGTCAGAACAAGGCAGAATAGACCATCAATTGCTCATGTGCAAGAAGTTGAAACTGAAAAACTTAGAACAAGAAAAGAAAATTAGAATAAGTACACAAGAGCCAAAGTGTGACGTTGAGTATATCTCTGTGCCACCCTCCAACTGCTACTTCTGATGTCTTCTGTATCCTGAAAATTAACAATTCCATTATTCCTGCTACTCTGATAAAAAATCTCAGTCATCATTAGCAACTCTTTTGTTTTTACACTCAGTAGTAGATTTGACATGTTAAACACTAATGACTGAAGACCAGATGACTTGTGAAATAACATCAACGATATCATACATGAAGAAAGCACGAGGTCATTAAAGAGGCAGGAAATAAAGAACAGACCAAAATGGGTGTCAGAAGAGGTGCTGAAACTTGTTCTTGAGTGCTGAGGAGCTAAAGAAAAAGGCATAAATGATGAAGGAAAGGGACTTGAACACAAGACTTCAAAGGGTGGCTTGAGAAGACAAAGTAAAGCATTATGACAGGTGCAAAGAGCTGGAGATAGAAAACCAAAAGGAAAAAACCAGCTCCGCATTTCTCAGGTTGAAAGAACTAAAACAAAAACCAAACAAACAGACAAAATCAGGCTTTGAGTTGCAGTAGTGAAGGAGTCTACAAGGAAAATATTAAATGATGCACAGGAAGCACTAAGGAAGATGGAAGGAATACACAGAGCCATTATACCAAAAAGAATTCATCAGCACTCAACCATCTGAACCCCCTCCTTTAAACAGCAGACTTGCTTACACGTCTCTGACTGCCACCAGGCATTTCTACTTGAATGTCCACCGTGCTGTAGACGTGATGCTTACTCTCATCTTCCAACTGCTGCTTCTGAAGTCTTCTCCATCTGAAAATGAACAACTCCATTATTCCTGCAGCTTTGATCAAAAATCTTAGTCATCTTTAGCAACTCTTTGTTCTTGCCCTCCAAAGTTAACTCATATCCCATTCATCTGTGAAAACCAAAACTGTTTCCATTGAGTCGAAGCTGTTGTTGCTTTGGTGAGAATGTCCAGAATCTGACCAATTCCCATCACCTCCACTGCAGCAACCCTGGCCTAAGTCTTCATCATCTCTTGCTTAGGTTATAATAATGCTCTCCTAACTGGTCTATGTTCCCCACTTTCTGTATTTTTTAACTTCAGTTTTGAACATAATAGCCACAATAACTAAAGCGACCCTTTGAATAGTCAGTCAGATCACATTACTCCTCTTTTCAGAGCCTTTCTTTCATTTCTCACCTTACTTAAAGCCAATGTTCTTACCAATGTAGAAGCACCCTGCATATTTTGCGAAATGTGCTACAGTATAGATTTACATCACAGGTCAGATAGCAGAGTGGAGAGGCACCTACTTCAGCTGGGACTGTGAGTGTAGCAGGAGGGCAGTTCAAGAGAGGTTTTACAGATGATTGACAACTGGAGGAAAAGATGGAAAAGTGGATGCTGTGAAAGGCAGCAGGGTTGGGCTAGGAGAAGGCATTATAACAATAATAATGTATACAAATGTCCAGAGCTGTGAAAAAAACATGGCACATTTCAGAAATGAAAAGTAAGTAGACTACACAGTAAGATGCATGGGTCAAGACTAAATTGGAAAAGTAACTGGAGTTACATCACAAATGGTATGGTTTGCTAAGGTAGGGTAGTCTTACAAAAGGCTGTGAGGACCATGGAAATGTTTTAAAAGATTAGCATGATATTACTGATAATTTCCATGTGTCAAACACTTATGATGTTTTAGCACTTTGCCAAACACTTAATATATATTATTTAGTTGTCACAAGGAAGATGTAAGGTAGCCTCATTAAATTTCATGGCCAGGAAAAAAGACACAGATGAATTGTGTGAATGGCTTGAAATGACTTACCCAAGTGGTAAAGTCAGGGCTTGAACTGAGGCGTGAGGAGCTTCAAAGCCTGTCCACTTAAACAGAGGCTTTTCTACTGACTGTGAACAAGCTGACCTCAGCAAGGCTCAGACACAGGGGATGAGCAGAGGCCAAGCAAATGAAAGGCATTGGCAAGAAAGAGGTCTAGAAGGAACCCTGTCAGAGAGGCTTCCCTTACCTTTCTTCAAATATATTCCCTGGACCAGCAGCAGCAGCAGCAGCAACAGTAGCTTATTAGGAATGCAGAATCTGCAGTGTCCTGACCTGCTGAGCCAGCCTCTGCTGTGAACAGGATCCTGGGCAACTAGGTGAGCATTCAGGCCTAAGAAGCACTAGCTGAAGTGACCTTGTGACAGTAGTGTCTGCCAGGGTCAAGCGAGAGAATCCAGTGTCCTTTCCCTGCTTCTAAGAGTGACACTAGCGTTTGGGAGATGCTTTGGGAAGCTGAGTCCTGTTCAGCAGTTACATGTTTTTGTCAACTAGAGCTGCTTTAACAGAAATACCACAAGTGGATGGCTCTAAAAAGAGAAATTTTGTCACAGTCCACTAAGCTAAAAGTCCAAATTCAGGGTGTCAGCTCCAGGGGAAGGCTTTCTCTACTGGCTCTGGAGGAAGGTCTTTGCCATCTCTCTTACCCTGGATTGAAAGCTTCTAAGGTGCAGGACCCCATCCATTCCCAAGAACAGGCTAGGCTCATGGCACTGCTTCTTGGTGGTATGAGGTCTCTAAATCTCTTTGCTGGTTTCTTTATATCTCAAGAGACTGCCTCAAGACACAAGATATTCTTACACACTGAGCCCCACCAACACAACTGCCACCCATCCACCCTCCTTGACATCACAGAGGCAGCGTTTACAGCATACTCAACACTGGGAATCATGGTCCAGCCAAGTTTTTACACTTTTTTTTAGTGAATACAATTCAATCCATAACAATATGAAAATCTACTTTTCCTAAAAGTGCCCCTAAAGAATTTCTTTAGGTGATCTTCCTTCGGTGTCAAAATAGGACCCATGGTGTGAATTGCTTATCAAACATGGGTTAAAGGATTCAAACCATTAAATCAAACCAAACCCTTTGCCTTAGAGTCGATACAGACTCAAGACCTTTAAAGGAGGTTATTTCTAACCTTAAAGTATTTAACTTTGTACTTTAGTTTAGAGCTGCTAAAGATGCCTATTCATGGCTCTTGCTACTCTATAAACAGAAATTTCCCGATTGATCCCTTAGCTCTTTTCCTTTCCTTTTAAAAGAATTTTACTGTGGTTTAGGTGAAAGTTTACAGCTCAGGTTAGTTTCTCATTTGAGAATTTATAGAAATCCTATTTTGTGAGTAGCTAATTCTTTCTGTAGAGGGGGACAGTTATAAATGGAGGCCTGAACCAAAGTAAAACACTGCTTTTTTCTCTTCCCTTCCTCCTCCCTTCTGTTTTTCCTTCCTTCCTCTTTTTTATTGGTTAATAGACATCTTGCTGCAGAGGCATTATTTATGAGGGGAAGTGTGAAATTCCATGATCTTTTTATTTTTGTGACCTGTTTAGAGCCAGCATTCTGGAACACAGTGACTTGAATTGTCACCTGGGTTTTCTCCGAGAACTGTTTGCCTTGTTTTCATTGTTGAGGGTTGCTCAAGAAGCTTGTTAGAAACCTGATTAGGTAAAGCAGCTTCAGATCAGATTAGACCCCAGGTCATCCTCAGAGGGAACAGGTGCCATCTGGGGAGTTCATATGCTACAAGACCCTGAAACATAATCAAATCCTGGTATGATTAAGCAAAGTGCTGGAAGACTGCTGCATGTGCAGAAGCGTGAAATCATTTTACTCCATCGTACGGTGCAGCTTGCATTTATCATGTGTTAACGCTGAATACTCAAATTGTTTGCACTTAGACCATTTTTATTAGAGATGCATCGATGCAGTACTAAATAGGAGCACTTTTTTAAAAAATAAAAAGAGAGACTTAGATTCTTTTCTATTTTTAAGGACAAATATTAACTCAGAATTCTCAAAAAATAAAAAAAGTCAGGCTACCTAATTTTTAGCAACATAATAATTTTTCCCTTTAACATGAATAATTGAGGATTTGAGGTTGTCCAGATGAGAAATGCTTGTGAACTAGCAAAGTATTTTTCTCTGAAAGATGATACTAAGCAAAGTTAGAGGATGCAAAGGAAACTTTAATTAGGGAAGTTTCTGAACCACAGAGCACACTACAAACCGGTTTAGTGCTGGCTGTGGTCCCCTTAAGGTGAATTCTGTCTGGTGATTAGCATCACTTTGGATTAGATTAATTGGCTCTAATCAATCCCTGGGTGGACTCACTAGACTAAATCCAAAGACATTAGTTTCTTTGCATGAAATGAGCAGGCTACCTATCTGTGATATTTATATGAATTATTGTTAACACCTTAAAATATCTTTTTCTATTCTTTATATGTGAAGTTTCAAGTTCTGGTAAGTAGAAGACTATTTGAAGTATGTCTTTTAAAATAATGTATATTTGGCTAATTATGTTTTAGTTTTCATTGACTGTCTGGATTCTGTATTTGTCTTCTATCATTAACCATTTGTAAGCAAATGACTATTGCTAACAATCACGGTCTTTTACTCAAGTATGCCAGCAACCCTCAGGACACACCAGTACTAAAGTGGGAGAAAACTTCAGTATGATAAAATCAAGTAAATTGGGCTCATTTTAAAAGCTGAATAGCTATTGTTTTCTAATTATAAAAGTACTATATACTCATTACAAAAGTCTGTACAATACAGTAAAGTAGAAGGAAGCTATTTGTAATTTAACAGTGCTTAGACTACCACAATTAATAATTGGGTAGTGAGCTAGTTGTGAAATGAACTAATTTTTCTTAGAACATCAGATCTCTGAATGGCCATAACAAGCAGCATTCTGAATTCATCAGTTTTCTTTTTTCTACCTCATTCCTTGTAAATTGCCTGAATTCCTACTTCTTGTTGTTCTTAATTGCTGACTAATCAAAGCAACTCATAGCAACCTGTGTACTACAGAGCAGAACTTATTCATAGGATTTTCATGGCTGTAAAGTTAACAAGAGCAGGTCACCAAGACTTCTTCTGCGGTACTGTTGACTGGGTTTGAATTACCAACCTTTAGGTCAGCAGTCAAGTGCAAACTGTTTGTGCCACCTATTACATCACAGAAAACTAAATTTAAAACAATGAGTGAAATGATGCATGAGTCCTGTAGATCTGACACGTGTGTTATCATGTGAGTGGTGGGAACAGTGGCAAAGGGTTAAGTACACTGCTGATTAAGACTAAGAATGATGGCAGAAAGATGTCTAACCATGGTTAAACCATCAGATTATAATGGCTCAAAGGGTGCTGAAAAATCTGCCTAACTCAAAAGAAAAGAAAGAACCCATGGTCTAGCTTCAGACAACTAAGAGACTCTGCAGGCAATGGGGAAGATATTAGTAGCAAGCTGTCAAATCACTAGACTCAGATTTTAACATAAATTGATCTGGAAGCAAAGGGCTTGCTATCTCTACGGGAGAAGGTGGAGGGTCTTAAGATTCTATTGTTTCCTCTTGCTACGCCTTTCCACCTCCCCTTTTCCTACAGCTTAAACTGCTGGTATAAGAACTGACCTACCTTAGGCAGGCTTTAAATACTTTACTACCTTATTCCAATTTAAGGGCATAGAACAAGCCTAACTGTTTAAAATGCATGTTAAAAAATGTTGAATTTCCATCTATATTCTGATTAGCTTTGAAAGCAAATTAAGATAGGTTCACAACTGAGACAGGTACTAAAGTTTGTAGAGGGAGGTGGCTATGTTTTACAGAAAGGGACTTTTTTTTTTACATAATTTTATTTTTTAAATATTCTATTGTGCTTTAAGTGAAAGTTTACATCAGAAGAGGACACTCTACTGCAAGATTTATGGACCACATAAATGGTCCTGCTCTTGTGCACCAACTGGATGCCATGCTAGCTCTCAGCTTCTCTTTGCCTCTAGCAGGTCAGCTTTACACGGGTCTTCCCCTGGAAAGTTCTGAAAGGGCCCTCTTCCCATTCCCACCTCTTGATATTCTCATGGCACCCAGTACTTTTCCTCCTCTGTGTTTTAAAGTACTCTGCTTTTCCCATGAACTCTGAAAGAGATGTACACGATTATGTCACCATGAAGCCCGTGCCATCTCCTTCAGGCACTGTCTTCTCCAGCGACGGTATCACGCTCTGTACAAACAGTGATCCTTTTATCCAATGGTAATACTCACTCTTTATCATATTCTGTGTTAGATACACAAGGTCCAAGTTATTATGAGCTCTCATGTGTACCATGTGCAGAATTGCAACACTCTCCCTAAAACTTTCCCCAGTGATTTCTGGGTGTTCCCAGAGCTCTCCTGCACAACAGTGATCATGTGAACTTGTGTCTTTGCTATAGCCACCTCATGAAGGCATCTGACAACCACCTTGCTAGGTGCTTTCTCTGCAAATGCTTCTCCACTGCTGTGATGTTGCTTTGAGCTTCTGCCTTTCATGTGTCTGCCTCAAAACCAGTGCTCTGAGCTGGGAAGCAGTGGGATAGGGACAGTGGAGACCACCCTTTTCCTGCAATTATCCTTACCTTTCAAATGTCCCTCTTGATGCTAGCACAAAATCTCCTTTCTCTTATTTCAAGCCCTGCACCCACCCCCCCAAGGAAAACCTCTTAGCATAGTGACTCACAAAAGTCTGTTCCCAAAGTAATTACCAGGACATAAGCTCTCCAAATAGTGAATCCATGCAGAAAACTAACCACTTTAAAAGTCTTGTGATAACTAAATATCCCTTCGCAAGTGAAAAATATTTCTCAAATGCTCTTCATGTAAAACATTTGCAAGCATATATGTTAGCCAGTGTCTACTAAGCTCTTTCAAGGGAGCTGGCACATATATGTCCCAGTTACATTTTCTGCCCCTAGGGGTTTATTGACAGGCATCTGAGCCATTTTAGTACATTCTTGTGTTGTGGGGGATGCTGGTGAAACTGCCTAAAAAACCGAGGAAGTTGGTTTCCATCACATTTGGGTGTGGAGAGCCATTTGTGTAAGAGTCTGCTTCCTGGAAGAGTGATTGTGTGAAATTTTTATGTCTTTTGGCTTTTGTACAGCAAGATAAGGCCTGCAAATATGTGTACTATTTCCTTTGTGTTATTGAGAAGGTATAGTTACTGGCATTTGGAAATATTCAAGTAAGTAAGTCATTTTGGGGGTGAAAGCACTTATGACTCACTTTCTGGGTTATGGGGCTAATATGTATTATGTGTGATGTGTTTCATGGAACAAGTGACCAACAGGCCTTCTTGCATAATCACTGTCTTAATGACGTCTTTTATAGAGTGCTTGCTTCACTGAAAACAGTCTTCCCAGGCCATAGGACAGATATGTACCACATTTGGGATACACTTTTTGTAGAGCAAGCAGACTGATATGGCCCACTTAATAGTTCGTAGCCAATTTTTTCAAACAATAAAAAACTACCAACAATGATTGAGCATCTGTTCCATTAGGGAAAGGACATGACATCACCAAAAATTCTAATAATCATTCTTTAAAGGGTTAGGAAGTAAATGGAAGCAAAGTTCTCTGAACTCTTTCAACACTTTAAGCACTCATCCTTCTTATAGCAGGACAGGGCACTGAGATTAAGCAGCACCCAAGGTCAGAGCGCAGGTCATCAGAGGAGGATGAAGAGGCTGCAGTTTCGCTGACTATTGCAAAGCTGGATTCCTGAGCATGGCCTGGCCTGTTACAGCTGTCTTTACTGTCTTAAGTACATAATTATTTTAAACTGCTGAGGAGGATAGAGGAGGGAAAGCATGTCTAATTTCTGGGAGTGGGATGGGGGTTGTTGGATACATTTTCCTAACTTACAAACTACATTGGAAGATAGATGAAAGATCTCAGATGATAGTAGGCAAACATTTAAGAAAGCGAGTTGGGTAGGATTCATATTGACAAACATGTCTTTTTAATTCCTATAATACTGATTGCATTTATTTATTTCATTCATTTGTCTTCAAACTGTACCCTCGTTTCAAAGCAGCAGGGCATTCTTGCTCTGTCAAAAGACAACAAGAATTAAATTGGTTTAAAATAATAGAAAACAGCCACGATGGTACAAACAATAAAAGCCCTGAACCAGATCAACCTTCCTAAAAGCAGTTCATACGTCAGTCACAGACTCTGACTTCACCGTGAAGTGGAAGAAAACCTTAAGTGATTTGCTGAAAATGCCTCCTTTTGAATTCCCTCCTGAAGTTGTAATGGTAGAACCACTAGATAGTGCAATACTCAGACTGCCTAATTTTTAGCAGCCCACATAAATGCTGTCATTCATTAAATAAACAAGCAAACATACATTTAATGCAATGTTTCTCGAAGTATGGCAGGTGTTATGAGATTTGCCTGTATTTTCTACAAGTTTGCACAGGAAGCATTTTACATTATTTTAACATGACAGTTTTTTCTCTGAGGAAGGATCTATGCAATGCATTCTTCCTAGATTTTATGTTAAGAAAAATTTTGCTGCATATGAACTCTTTTGGTGCCACTTAAGAGACAACTAGAACTTTTAAGACTTTTTGTTTATCCCTTTTCTTTGACTGGCAAGATAGGAAGAACTAAACTCATCAGTTGCAGAACTCTGTTAATTTTCCTGCAGCACGGTTTATGCCTTGTTTTTCTTGTTATTTTTAAGTTGTGCAATAATTCCTGTTAGTTTTCAAAAGTTCATAAAGTATTAAGGAAGAAAAAAAAAAAAAAGCACACCCAGTGCTGTCGAGTCAATTCTCACTCATAGTGACTGTTCAGGACAGAGTAGAACCATAGTGTTTCCAAGTCTGACATTTTTATGGAAGCAGATTTCTACATCTTTCTCCTGCTCACAAAATACGGTAGTTATTAAAAACCAGAAATCTTATCCATAGCCCTGCCATTCAGTTATAACTACCATCAACATCAGGATGTACCTTCTTCCATACTTTTGTCTATTGTATAATAAATACGTATACATGCAAATCAACAATATAAAATGTTTTATAAACTACTTTTTTCTTAACCATGGCATAACCATCTTTCTATAACAATAAACACGGATCTATAAAGCTGTATCTAATGGTCTCACAGCTTTCTATTGCAACGGTGTATAAACCCTGGAAACCCTGGTGGCTTAGTAATTAAAAAGTGCTACATTGGCTAACCAAAACGTCGGCGGTTTGAATCTTCCAGGCTGGAATCGACCAGACGGCAGTGGATTTGGTTATTTTGGAAGCCCTTGTTAGTGTATTTAGGTTGTTTTCACTTTTAATTATAAATATGCTTATCTAACTATTCCATTATCTTTCAAAAACGGCATGTATAAATGAACGTGTGGAAAGAATCCTAGGAATATCTCAAATGTCAACTATAATTAGCACTATCGTGTATTCTCTATACTGCTGTAATTTTGGAGATTTAACAATTTTCTTCCCTCTTTAGGTTTTCATCAAGATGAGCGAAAACCCTTCCACTAGTTTCTCTCTGATTCATCCAACTTCCGAAGGTCGAGTTCCCTATACCCGCCATTTGAGAGTCACTCATCCTGTTGTAGCCAAACGGATCAGCTTCTACAAGAGCGGAGACCCCCAATTCGGCGGGGTCAACGTTGTGGTCAACCCCCGCTCTTTTAAGACATTTGACGCGTTGCTGGACAACTTGTCCAGGAAGGTTCCCCTGCCGTTCGGGGTGAGGAACATCAGCACGCCGAGGGGCATGCACAGCGTCACGAGCTTGGACGAGCTGCAGGACGGCCAGTCGTACCTGTGCTCGCACGGGCGCAAGGTGCTGCCGGTGGACCTAGAGCGCGCGCGCCGGCGGCCGCGGCCCTGGCAGAGCAGCCGCGCCGACACCGCGCATGCGCGCCGCCGCGCGCCCGCCGCCCCGGCCGGCCCGCCGCGCGGCCCGCGGAGGCTCGTGGTCTTCAGGAACGGCGACCCGCGCAAGGGCCGTGTCGTGGTGGTGAGCCCAAGAGTCACACAGAGCTTCGAGGTCTTTTTGCAGCACCTCAGCGAGGTCTTGCGGTGCCCGGTGGCGAAGCTGTACGCGACAGACGGAAGGAAGGTGAGTGTGGCGCAGCGTCCTCACGCGAGAGACTGTCGGTCCAAAGGCTTGTCCTTCGACTTCATCGGGGGTTTCTCGGCTTCAAAGCACCGCCTCTGCCCTAGTTTGGGAGTATCAGTGAGCCCGTCAGACTTCACCTTGTGGGCGGAGTATCTGTGGACCAGAAAGTGTAGCCTTTGCAGGGTGGGAGGTGTAATCCGTTGGCCTCCACGTGGCTCTCGTGATCCCCGGGACCAAAGTTACGTGTTTCTTTGGGGCCTAGGGCACAAGGGTCTCTTCTTTCTCCTACGCTTTCTCTGCTTTCTGCCTTGTTACGATGTGTTGACACAGCATTTCTTCACAAGAATTGGCCCAGAGTGACATTTTTACCTGGGGTCCTGCAAGGAGAGAGAGCCTGTCTGTTAGGAATCTACTTTGATGCGCTGCAGTGCGCACCGAGTCCTTTCCCAATTGGCTCTGACGTTCACTGGCTGGTTACAGAGATCTTTGTTGGAAAGGCGGAAGGAGTCCTACAGACACAGCTGTTTTTTTTCTTTTTTAAATTAATATTTCTTTAATTATTTCATCAAGAAGCCCTGGTGGTACAGTGGTTAGGTGCTGGGCTATTAACCAAAAGGTACGTGGTTCGAGTCCACCAGCTGCTCCACAGGAGAAAGATGTGGCAGTCTTTTTTGTAAAGATTTACATCCTTGAAAACCCTGTGGGGCCCTTATGTCTTATAGAGTCTCTGAGTGAGAATGGACTTGGTGGCAACGAGTTTTTGTTGTTGCTGTTGTTTTGTTTTCAAGTTTTTCTGTAAAACTGGTCAGTCCACCCAGCTAGTACTAAGCTTAACAAAGGTACTGCGCCACCTCACCTTTGTATGTTCAGCTATTTTGTAACCATTGAAGTATACAAAATAGCTGAACAAATGTTTCAGGATTAGCACCTTCAAGCCCAGGAAGCTGCTGAAATGATTCAGTCAAAATTATAAAATTAGCACACAGAAGGAACAAACCTTTTTATGTTGCTTAGGAGGAGACCTGAACTCTTTGCTTTCTTCTAGGTTGCAAGCCTCCAGGCTGTGATCCTGAGCTCTGGAGCCATTGTGGCAGCAGGAAGGGAGCCATTTAAACCAGGAAATTATGACATCCAAAAGTACTTGCTTCCTGCTAGGTTACCAGGGATTGCTCATCGTGTGTACCCCAAAGGAAATGCTAGGTCAGAAAGCAGAAAGAGTAAGTCATTTAAACATATACTCCTTACTTTTATCCCTAAGTTGTTTTTTTTTTTTTTTAATTTCAACAGAGAAATTGATGCTTAAAGGACCAATTTCTTCATCCAGAAGAGAAGATATGAGATTAAAAACCTCCTAAAGTGAAATTGGTGATAGTTAACATTGGGAACTGTCACAGATATTATCCAACTTTAGTTTTTTTTTCCTAAATCAATCAGCGACATATGTATTTTAAATAGAAGGGTTTTTTGTTTGCATATAAAAACAAAGCAAAACAAACTCATTCCCATGGAGTGGATTCCAACTCATGGTGACCCCATGACATTCGTGTCCATAACAGTATTTTCACAACTAGCAGAACTGTACGTTTCAGTTCTTTGACCCGTTATTTGAGTGTTTATCTCTTCTACCGAATTGCTCTCTTGTTTATTGTTCTGCCTCACTGGTGAGATTTCTGTAGCCAATGGACAGGATGCAAGTTTTAAACCTGATGTCTTATCACCTGTTCTTCGTGAAACACTCCTTACTTCACCCTTTTCATCATTATCAGAAGGATCAGCAGTTGCTTCATAGGGTCTTCTTGGCTGTAACCTTTTTAAAAAATGTTTGTCTATTAAGTGAAAGTTTACAATCCACATCAGTTTGCCATATGAAACCCCTCACCCATAGTACTATGCAACACTAACGCGTCTCTCCCACCGCTGTCACAGCACACTCCTCCTTTCCACCCTGTACGTTCCAGTATTCATTCAACCAACTCCTGTCACCCTTCACCCTCTCATCTTACCTCTGCAAAGGAGCTGCTCAGATGCTCAGACAACCTTATGTATATTTTTAAGTGAAGAAGTACATTCTTTGCTAGCATCACTCTGTGTTTTATAATCCAGTCCAGTCTTAGTCTGAGAAGTTGACTTTGCTACTGGTTTCAGCTTTGGGCTAAGAGAGTTGGTGCCATGTCCTCAGGGCACCTTCTGGTCTGATGGACCATCAAGTGTGGTCTTTTAATGAACTTCTAGTTTTGAACACCCACTTTTCTCCCACTATATCAGGGACTTTATGTTGTGTTCCCTGTCAGGACAATCATTGGTTGTGGCTGGGCTCATCGTTTCCTCATGTTTTTGATGTCCTTTGTTCTCCTGTGTTCCAGGTGGATTGGGACCAATCAATGCTACTTAAATGACCATTTGCTAGTGTGTAAGACTCCAGACTTGGCTATAATCTTTATAGAAGATTGTGCCACCCTGGGACCTGTTTACATATAATACCTAATATGCCAGTATTTCTTGTTTTGGAGAATTCTGCAGAATCCATATGAGTACATCTCTGGTAGATGCAGTTTCCTCTAAATAGCAGCATGCAGCATTTATAACTGAGCTCAGCAGATTAATTGAGTGTCTGTACTTTTCCATACGTCTAATTACAAGTATGAAAACCCTGGTGATATAGTGGTTAAAAGGTATGGTTGCTAATAAAAATTCAGTTTGAATCCATCAGGCACTCTTTGGAAACCCTATGGGGCAGTTCTGCTGTGTCCTATATGATTCTAATGAGTTGGAATTAACTTGATGGCAACAGGTTTGGTTTGGTTTGGGTTAACTACAAATATAATCTACTTTCTGCATTTATCCCAGCAAAAAATTACAGGCCTTTAGCTCCATGTTTTATTTATTTTAAAAAGTTCATGCAACCAATTCATGCTGGTTAATCATAGTATAAGTTGATAATTTCTGAGGAACTGCTTCTTACTGTGACTTTATATTTTGGTTATGGGAGGAGGAGAGTCTGTTGAGGTCCTGGCTTGTGGAGTAAACTATATTTCACCTATGACAGTGTAGCTAATTTCATTCATTATGCTCGGTATTTCCAGCTAAACAGCTGTATGTTAAAGTACTGACTGCCATTTATACTTAATTTTGATTTTCCTTCTATTTAGAAATGGAATAATATTCATTTTAAGTAGTACTAATGCCACTCCTTATTGCTGAAGAGGGGAAAACTCATCATTTACAATTTTATTACATTTATTATATTCAGTGTCTATGTTAGTACTGTTTCACTAAAATGACTTCTTTTGTATGTGTGTCTGGTATAGGTCACTGAATATGATTTTTGATGTCTTTAGGAAATCTTAGGGCCTTATTACATTTTACTTCAAGAAAAAAAAAGGTTTGATAAAAGTATACCCCAAATAAGAAGAAAAATACTTGTGGGTTCATATTCTGGAACATTAAAGGTATTACCTGATGGCAAGCATGTGCAAAATCTACACAAACAGCTAGTAGAAATTTTTTGACTTTAGGAAGCATGAGTATCATGTTTAACTCTAGAAATGTATGGTAAACAATAACTAGATGTTTGGGCCTGTGCCTCTCTCCATTATTTTTTTGTTCTCTGTATTAAATCCTGTGCACTGATTATACAAAGTAAACAATAAAGTAGTAATTGTAACCTCCTCATTCCATCAGTTGAAATAAATTCTAAAAATGTTTCAACTTTTATAAAGCTGTAGATGTTTCCCTTTGAGGAAAACCTGGTGGTGGAATGGTTAAGAGATAAATCTCCTAACCAGAAGGTGGGCCATTCAGATCTGCCAGGCCCTCCTTGGAAACTCTGTGGAACAGTTCTGCTCTGTCCTGTAGGGTCACTATGAGTCAGAATTGACTTGACAGCACTGGGTTTGGTTTTTTGGTTTGGTCTTCCTTTGATATGCACATATAGGAAAACAGATATGACCGTAAATGCTATTTGTCTTGTTTAAATAGATAAGCAGAGCTTGGTTACACTTCAGTTTTAGTATTAGTAAACAAAACCTCACAAAACTCTTTGTGTTAGAATTCTTAGGAATTCCTGCTTTATACATCGCTTATTAAAATTATTAAAATTAGGAAAATTAAATTTTTATTAATCTCCTTACTAAAGCAGAATTGTGGAATCTTATTTTTAAGAGTAATTGTAGAAATGTGTGAAATACTACGGTAAGTTGTTTCAAATAACTGATGTATACAAGTGGAAATTCCAATGGCGTAGTGGGTTAAGTGCTATGTCTGCTAGTGAAAAGGTTGGCAGTTCAAATCTACCAGGTGCTCCTTGGAAACTCTATGAGGCAGTTCTACTATGACCTCTAGTGTTGCTGAGTCAGACCCAACTCAATGGCTGTGATTTTTTTGGTTATATTCAGGTGAGAAAATTATTAATAAAGCTTTACTACAAAATTTAGATAACACCGTGTTTTTCATACTAATTCTTTCCTTTTTTTTTTTTCCTTTTTTTCTGCTGCATTTTTCATTGGATATTTATAACCTGTACCCTTTGCACATTGTATTTTGATGTGGGTCACTTTTTACTCTTAAAATCTTTGAAGCAAGCATACACGTGCCTTCAAGCTCAAGGTCCCAGATTTATTCTGTTTCTTCTCACAAAATGCATAATAATAACAACAGTGATTGCTACTCAGACTGTTCTTTTGCTCCTGAGAATTATTTGGCCTTAGAAAAAAATGATTCTCAAAATTTGTTGATAGTACCGTCTGAAGATGATATTGAGAAATCAGTTATTTTAAATCAAGATGGCACTATGACTGTTGAGATGAAAGTTCGATTCAAGATAAAAGAAGAGGAAACCATAAAATGGACAACTACTGTCAGTAGAGCTGATCCTTCTGATAATGATGAAAAGGGTGAAGTAAGGAGTGTTTCAGGAAGAACAGGTGATAAGACATCAGGTTTAAAACTTACATCCTGTCCATTGGCTACAGAAATCTTACCAATGAGGCAGAACAATATCCAAGAGAGCAATTTGGTAGAAGAGATAAACAGTCAAATAACGGATCAAAGAATTGAAACATACAGTTCTGCTAGTTGTGAGAATACTGTTATGGACACGAATGTCGTTCAGATAAATCAGGATCAAGAAAAGCAGCGTTTTTATAGGCCCCCAACACCTGGACCAAGGAGAGTGAGACAAAAGAAATCTGTAATAGAGAGTGTTACTTTAGTGTCTGAAACAGAAATTCAAGAGAAAATGATAGGACAGTTTTCCTATAGTGAAGAAACAAAAAATGAGGAAAACAAATCTGAGTATCATATGTTCACACATTCTAGCAGTAAAATGTCCTCAGTATCTAACACACCTGTACTTGATCAGATCAATAATGATGAGCAGACAGAGTCTGCCTTGGAAAGAAAAAAGGAAAACAGATTGCTCAAGTCAAGTGCGGTAAGTACTGGTGTTATAGAAATTACAAGTCAGAAGTTGTTCGAGATGTCCCAGAATGGCTTCCCACAGACTATTTCAGAGAACTCAGTTGTGGAGGAGGATATATTTGATAGTGTAATATCAGACAACAGCACTAGTACCAAGACCTTGAGACCTTATGACAACACCAATGGAAGGATTAGTCATACCTCAGCAGATACAACTCCCTCTTCGAGTAACAACTTTGGAACTGACAAAACTATTTCAGAGGCCTCAGCTTCAGTAGGATCCTCAGCTTTCACCACAAAAATCGACAAACTAATTAATGAATTTGCTCAGTGTGGTTTAACAAAACTTCCAGATGACAGAAAGATGATTTCACTGTCTGTTGCCAGCAAAAAGAAGAAGAAATCTCAACAAGTGATAAATACAAAGCATCAGGATGGGGAAATTGCAACCACAGGCATCCCCATTAAGAATAAGAGAATGAACACAGCTGGTAGAATTGCACAGGCAACAATGTTTCAGGATATGCACAGTCCCCATAAAGTACTTTGTGAGGAAGACCTCCAAGCAAGTAATGTGCTAATTGAGTCAAATGATTTCTGTTCCAAAAGTAATCTGAATTCCATGATTTCCAAGAATTTCCATAGAAATAAATTAAATATTGCTCAAAATTCTAAAGTTCAAGGACTTTTAGCCAAAAGAAAATCTAGACCTCTAAAGAAAGTGAGGTTAGAAGGACCTACAAAAAGAAAAATTGGTCAGGGAGATAAAATATCTCCCCATAGTGAATTTAAATATTGCAAAAATACTTTTGAAAGTCAGAGTTTATTTCATGTCTTTAACTTCCTTGAACAAACACCCAGCCCTTTTTGTGGACTCCAGTCTCAGGTAGAAGTGGCATCTGGGTACTTGAGAGGAGCGACAAAGAAGAGTTTAGTTCCAAAAGTTAATAATTCACACGTAACTTTAAAACATAAAAAACAAAAAGGAGATAAGTTGAAATCAGGTACCTTTATAAGTAAACAGTATGCTACAGCCAGGGCAAATTCCTTAGCTTTTCTGAAAAAAGCTGATTTTCCTGAGGATGTTGCCTACCATTCAGTTCAAGATTACATACAGAGATGGTTGCAGAACATAAGCCGACTTCCAGCTGTGCAAAGTAGAAAGTCAGCTCCAGTATGCAAAGGTGAATGGAATGTGGTAAGTTGTAACAGTAATGGTTCAAGAAAAGTAAATAATTTTGTTATGGGAAGTAATAAGCACTTAACTAAAAATGCCAATTTGAAAGGAGGTAATCTGGGTAAAGTGATAGGTAAGTCTCCTATTATCACAGGTGATAGTGAGAAACTTACCAGAGACCTCTGTGAGAATCAAGTTGGATCTCTGAATGATGCTTGCTTAGTTTCTGTGAACAACTATTGTACTTTATCACAGTTAGCGATTGATGATCATCATAATAAAAGTAAGGCATCTGTGGAAAAGGCAGGACAAGAGGCAAGCCATGCTTGTCAAAAAATAAACCTAGCTACAAAAGAGCAAAGTGTAGAGGCTGCTGTTCAAGTCAGTCCTGTTGGAGGAGTCTCTCAAAAAGACCTCATACCAGCCCTGTTGCTTCACCAACTGCAAGCTTCAGTTCCTAGTATTCAGAAGACTGAGAATGGAGTTGTTCAAATGCCAGGTTTACTTTCAAATGTTTCCTTCCCTTCACCTGCAGTATGTAGTTCATCCACTAATCTCCTTCTAGCTTGGCTTGTGGTGCTAAACCTAAAGGGAATTATGAGTAGCTTCTGTCAAGGCATTGCCTACAAGAGTACCAGCAGATCTTCAGAAATACTTGCGTTGTTGGAGGTTCTAAAGCACATCGCCATCACAGAGGGAGCTGATGACTTGAAGGCCGCTATTGCCAGTTTAGTGGAGTCAACCACAGATTGCCTTGGACCCAATGAGAAAAGACAAGATATGGTTCCAATAAGTCTTTCTAAAAATTGTTTCACAGCCTCAAAGCAGGAAATCCCTAAGTGTGCTGAAAATGAAAAAACACAGGAAATCTCCTCTTTGGTCAGTGCCAATGCAGTCTGTGTTTCAGAAGAGACTTGTTCTCCATGTAGTGCATGCACTGTGAGTAAGAGTTATCTTCCAGAAGAGACCTTTAACCCTAGGGATACTCTTTCTCCCAGCGGTAATTGTGCCATGGATCAGACCTCCTCCAAGAATAAGGCTTGTTTTTCAGAAGAGGTCTTTTCACTTACTGATACTGAGTCTTGTGTTCAAAAGGAGAACCATATCTATGAGGCAGCCAGCCCAACTGATGTGGACTACATTCCAGTGGAAGTCTGCAATACCAATGACTTTTTGAATTTCAAAGAAAATACATATACCGGTAACTTAGAATTAATTGAAGAGTTGGAAAGAGTTGATGGAATTCGAAAAGATCTCAATATTTTGGCAGATCCTGGGGGTACACATAGCTTTAATATATTGATGTCACATCAAAATATGAGTAATTTAAGCTGTGATGGCATTTTTCTAAATGCAACAGAACCACAATTTAAGAAACAGAAACACAGTTCTGTAGCTCAGTTTCAGAGTTGTTCACTGAAATATAAAGATCGGAATAAAAATGCATATACATCCTTTGATAAGGAAGAATCAAGAACTTCTGAAGAAGCAGACTCAGTAACTAACATGCCATCAAGCGAAAAAAGCATTTCAGAAATGGCGTCTTTTGAAGAATTAGAAAACAAGGACGCTAGTATCTGTAATACAGAGTTAAATGTAGGAGAGCAACCTGCTAAAGAGTCAACCCCAAAAGAGCTAAAGGCTAGTAAAAACTTGGAACTGATAGAAGGCTCTGTCAGAAACACTGTGGACAAAGAAGGAAAGAGTGATGTGCTTTGTGAGACAATTGGTGAAAGTTTGGTAACACCACCATCTTTAGTTTTTTGCTATGATTCTAAGCAAAACACTGAAAAGGAGATCAGTGAAGGAGAAACTAAAATGAGAATGAAAATGATGGTGAAAAGCATGGAAACAGGAAATTATTCAGAGTCCTCTTTTGATTTTGAAAAATGCTTAAAAAGTCCAGTAACTTCTGATTTGTCAGACTGTAGACAAGACAGTGAGAATGAACAGCTGTGTAAAACATCCAGTGATGTTTACAGTGACAGTGGTGACGAGATTGCCCAGGAAAAAGAATACAACATAGGGTTTGTTAAACGGGCAATAGAAAAACTCTATGGTAAAGCAGAGATTATTAAATCATCTGCTTTTTTGGGGTCTGCACACAGATCTCAGGTTTGTCCTCAGATGGAATTTCAATGTGCTAGGACAATAGGCCTTTATGATTCTGAAGGTCAGTCTTTTGATTCTTTTGAACACGTATCTAGTCGTTCACCTATGGTACAAGAATTTCAGGAGGGAATACCAGATAAATGTGCCTTGAATAATGTGGGAGCCAATCATAATGGGGGAGATACTGTAGAACCTAGTAAAAAACAAAATGATCATAACAGAATCCTCAGGGACATAGAGGAAGGAGTGCTGATTGACAAAGGCAAGTGGTTCCTGAAAGAAAATCATTTGCTAAGGGTGTCATCCCCTGAAAATCCTGGCATGTATGGCAGTGTAGACACGACATCAGTGGATACACTACTTGATAACAGCAATGAGGTACCATATTCACATTTTGGAAATTTAACTCCAGGCCCATCCATGGCTGAGTTATCTTCTTCAGAACTAGAGGAACTTACTAAACCCCTGGAATTGAAGTGTTACTATTTTAATATGCCTCACGGTAGTGACTCTGAACCTTGTAATGAGGATTTGCTAGATGTTCAAGATAAAATGTGTACCACGGAAAGAATACCAAGTCAGCACATAGAGGAGAAGGATAACCATCAGTCTGGAAGAATATGCACTTCTGTCACTCACACTTTTACATCCGCTGGTAACAAAGTCCATCCTGTATCTGATCATGCTGTTAAAAGCCAGCCATTGCCTGTCCACAATACGATTCATGGTACTCTTCAGGAAGGCGATTCTTTGGACAAACTCTATGCTGTTTGTGGCCAACATTGCCCAATACTAACTGTTATTAGCCAACCTGTAAATGTGGGAGACCGAGGATTTGCGTATCGTAAAGATTCTGATATTGAGAATTTCTTTGGCTTCTATTTATGGTTGAAGATATACCCATATTTATTACAGTCAACCAAAAACATGTTCAAAGATACGGACAATAAAACTAATCAGAGAAAATTATTTATGGATAGTGCCATTGAGGAGGCACTTGATTGGCTTTATTTCAACAGCACACACAACTTGATGGGTAAAAGAGGAAAATTTGAAAGAATTAACTTGGACTTAGAGGAAAAAATTAATTTAAAAAAATTTCAATTGTATTTAAAGAAAAGGTTTTGTGTGAATTTCTTGTATATTTCATTGTTAGTTGTGGGTGAAGTGAATTCAAATACACGACATCCCAACAATCAGGCAAATGAAATTTTTAAAGTAGTTGATGAAAACAACAACTTATTAAGTAACAGATTCCAGAGCTCAAGAACAAACCTAAACCAAATACTAGGAGAAAATATGAACTGTCCTTTTGCCTTTGGAATCCTTGGTCAAACCTACCTGTTAGATATTTGCCAAACTGAGACATTCCTAAATATCAGCAACATAAATGTATTAGAAATACTTCATATTTTTGAGGATGAAAGTATTCTCATTTGGGAAAGTGGAAATGAACAGGAAGATTTATAAGTGAACCATCAGCACAGTGTTCCATCAATACATTTTTTTTTTTTTGGTAACGTGATGAAGGAATAGTGTACAGACTAGACTTCTAAGAATTTTCGTGTGCATCTTCAAGATGAGCCTATGCTAGAAAACTTGACTTGAATAATCCAATTCAAATTTTGTTAGTTCTTCATTTTCTCAGCAGTCATGGATTATGTTTCTTTTCTGTTGGTTTTGAATTGTTTCTGTGTTTTTTTCTGAACTCATAATTTTATGTGTCTATATATTTTGTCCTAGGGCATCATAAATGCCATAAAGACAAAACTTGTGTCTTTATTTTCTGTCCCTTTATATGTTACTAGCTCAGTGCAAAATACTGTTGGATGTCTTGTTGAATAAATGGAATATATGTGGTTTTATGGATTGGATTGCATCCCTCCATAGTAAGTGTTGTAAATCCTAACCTTTTTGCTTGTGGTTGGAGCCCTTTTGTCACAGTAGTTAAGGGCTGTGTCTGCCAACTAAAAGGTTGACAGTTTGAATCCACCAGTTGCTCCTCGGAAACCCTGAGGAATAGTTCTACCCTGTCTTACAAGGTCACGATGAGTCAAAATTGACTTGATGGCAACAGGATTGGTTATTATTATTATTATTAATTCTGTCTGTGGTTATAATCCCATGTGGGAATTTGTTGTCTTTGTGTATGTTAACCAGGCAAGATAGTGTAGGGTTTATCTTGAGTTAATCTCTTTGGAGATATAAAAAAGATTTGAAAGAGTGAGCAGAGAGAGTAAGCAGACATAGGGGAAGATTGTTTCTAAGCCATGTGGATACCTCTGAGGAAGCAGAAAACAAGCTGAAGAGGACCTTCCCCCAGAGCTGACAAAGAGACAAAGCCTGGAGCTGATGGACTGAACTCAAAAACTTGCAGCCTCCTGAACTGTGTGAAAATAAATTTCTGTTTGTTAAAGCTGCCCCCTTGTGGTGTTTCTGTTATAGGAGCACTAGACAAGTAAGCCTCAAAGTAGTTAATTCACTACTGATTTGATTTAAAAAAAAAGTATGATTGTAAGGTCTCAACAACCTCATAGTTAAATTTGACAAATGTGAGGAGCCCAGTTCCCTTGGAATGCCTGTTTAATGAACTTGCCAGCATCTCCTTGGAACAGAGGGTCACCATTTTCTCATGCTTAGCAAAAACTCCTCTAATACTAAACTGCATTTCTAGTTATTTCCTAGAAATTATAATCTTTTAGACATTAGTAAAATGTCAAGACATTCAAAGAGGTCAGAAAAAAGTAGGGCAGAAATTTAAGGCAGACTCTGTCAGGAAAAATTAAAGAAGCTGGAATTATTTAACCTGGAACAGAAAAGAGAATGGTGACTTTTAAATTTCTCCTCAAATTGGAAAAGGAATTTCCTTGAAGAGGAGCTTGATAGATTGTTTTTTTTATATTCACCTGAATTAATAAAACATTTAATTAGTTAAGAATAAATGCATATTGTTTCCTGGAAGGATAAATAAACTTGTCTAGACTATGAAAAGCAAATCATCTGTTTTAAATACCTGTGATGTTTAGCTTGAGACTTAAACAAGCAACTTTGTAAGCTAGCTTTATGATAGTATAGGAACAAGTCTTATAAAACTTTGAAATTTGTATCTCATCTGGAACTGACTGAAGGTACAATGGTTAATGTTCTTATAGTCACTGAAGTATCAAAATAATGTAAGTTTGGCATATTTACCTCACCAGCTGAAGACTGCCTGTATATAGAGTTATAGAGTTTGTCTTTTGTGTATTAATGGTGCATTCTTCTGATTGTAATGTTATGTTAGTTTCTAATAGGTGGTAATAAATTATAATGAAATAAAAACAGTTAAAATGTTTGGGGAAATGCTAGAAAAGGGGGAAGAATTAATTTTGTGCCTAATGTATACCCAGGACTGTGGTAGACTCTAACATTTATTATAATCATTTCTCTTAGGCTGTGTTTGGCTTTATAATTCCTTTTTTATAGATAAAGAGAATTTAGGAGCATGGAGCTAAAATACTATTGTCAGTGATGCACATTAAGTTTTATATCAGGATTTTAAGTCGGTCATTCTTATTTGGAAAGCAGCATGCTTTTTTACAAAGTAGTTTATCAGTTCTTTTCACATGAAGAGGAAGGAGTAAAATGTTTAATGTATTAATATTCTCATTGTCCAGAGCAGAGAGAGAAGGAAATTAGTTTTCTCTTTAACTTAGAAAGAGTGATAGTTTTATCTTTTTAACAGGAGAAGGCGTTAGAGGATAAATTGATGATGTACCAAGGAGATAGGGAAAATCATAACACCCAGGAGTTTTTAAAAAATAAATATGGCATGGTATTTTTTTTTTTTGGAAATATTATTACAAAAGCATGTATTTTGGGAAAAAGGATATGGAGATACTTTCATGAACTCTAATGTATACTGTGTAAAATATTTTTTACTGAAAATAAACATGTTCCTGTGGCATTGAATTCTGAGAGCTGAGACCGTGACTGTTCATGTTTATATCCCAGAACTAGCACATTACTTGGAAGATGGTAAGCACCTACTAAATGTATTTTGAGTGGGTAAGAAGTGCCTTGAAGGCATTTATTTTTTTCTTAACCTATTATTAACTCTGGATCTGTACATGCAGGATATGCAAAGATGCTGATGGAGAGAACTAAGTATATGGTATTTTATGAAATGGTGTTCTAATAATGTTTAAAATGTCTGTGAAAATGATTCTTTTAAACATTTAAATAATTTTTTTCAGCAAGGCTTGCATTAAGAAGCAACGCATACTGTCACAATGAAATTTAGGACAGTTAATGAAGGACAGCAAAAATAGTTAAAATTGAAAATGAAAAAAGCAATAGAATCGATAAAACCAGAAGTTGGTACTCTGAAAAGATCAATAAAATTGACAAATCTTTAGTTAGACTGACAAAAGGTGGAAAAGATGCAAATAAAATAAAAAACAGAAGAGGCAGCATTACAATTGGCGTGTTAGACATCAAGAGAATTATGACAGAATGTTGTGAACAAACTGTACAGCAACAAACTACTACATAGATAAAATGGAGAAATTAGTGGAAGCACACAGCCTCCCAAACTGACTCAGAAGGCAGCAAGAAACCTCAGACATGTAACACGTGAAGAAAGTGGACCAACAACAACAATCTTAGATTAGCTGACTTCACTGAGGAATTCTACCAAACATTTATAGAAAAATGAACACTAGTACTGTTTAAATGATTCCAAAAGTTAAAGAAGGAAGAACTGCTACATGATTCATTCTATGAAGCAAATATAGCCCTGTTACCCAAACCAGATAAAGACACCATAAGAAAACTACAGACCGGTATATGCTATGAGTATAGATGCAAAAATCCTCAACAAAATACTGGTGAACAGAATTCAGATACCATATTAAAAGTGTTATACACTATGACCCAATTTAAGCTGGGAGTGTAGGGACAGTTCAGCATTAGGAATCCACCAGTGCACTACATCAGTAGAACAGAGGAAAAGAACCACATGTCAGGTACATGGATGCCAAAATTTTGGTAAAAACTGACAGCTCTACGGAAGACTGGCAGTAGAGCCCTATCCAGAGAGTGGGTCTATACTGGCAGGCTATCAGGCTCGTAAGAAGTCTCACTTATTTGGTTGGCAGATCTCTCCACTTGCAGTTCTATTTGTATCATGTGTGTAACTAGCTTTTAAAAATCATAAGCACAAATATTAAAAAATGTAGGTCCTGTTTCTAACCCTTATTCCCACTCCACAGAGGCATCTGTCGTAGAACTCTTTAGCTCTTTTCTTTTGCTATTTGTTTGTAGTAATATTGATGTTTTCTTTCAACTTCAGATTTTTGGTATCTTTCACCTCACACTTTCTGCTCCCCTTCTTCCCAATAAAGTTAGTAATTTTTTGTTAAATCAGTATTCAGAATTTTCATTTTAATTAAGATGTAAATTTTGCTCACAGCTGAGCCTTTTTGTATGCCCTAATGTTTAATGCTGAGAGGGGAAAGACTGTCTCATCTCTGTACCCTCCAGAACACTGGTTGAAGTCAGTCAGTTGGTTAACATTGCAAAACTTGCAGCCAGTGTGCTTGGGCCTTAACCGTGAAGGTACTGTTACTTCAGACAACCTTGCTGTTCTCAGAGAGAAGCTCAATGGCACTTTTTTTTATTATGGTTGAATGAAAATGTACATTCCCATATAAATTTGCATGCCCACCTATATGCAGCTGCCACTGCTCTCCCTGCCCAGCGACAGCACACTTTTCCTCTCTGCTCCGTACATGTCTTATCCTCCCAGCAATCTCCTATCCATTCCTCCCTACCCACTTCCCTTCCTCCAGTAAGAGTTCAGAAGGATGACATCCTATAGATGCATAAAACAATAAAGTGCACACATGATATGGTCACTCTGTATCACCAAGTCCAATCCATTCCTGTCCGAGAGTTGACCTCCATTGTGATTTTTGGGCAGGGGCAGCATCAGGGCCAGGGACCATGCTCCCAGGGAAAATCCGAGGCCCAGGGGCCATCATTTGTGGTCTTTTAATGGAGATCTCAGGGTGTACTCCTTTTTATTCCTTTGTTGCCTTTGAGACTCAACTTTGTGAGCTCCATCACGGCTATCACTGGTGGTGGCCAGGCACCATCCGTTTCTTCCAATCGCAAGTTGCTGTAGTCACCCACTCACGTGGGTCTCTCTGCCTTCTGGGTTCTGTTTTCCCCATGTCGTTTTGGTCCTTGGTGATGATCCGTTCCTGCTGAGTTGGGACCATGTTCTGTATCCTCAGATGGCAGCTTGGCAGCTTTTAAGACCCCGGACACCACTCACAAATGTGGGGTGCAGAAGGCTGTCTTAGCAAAATGCCAGCTTGCTAATTGGCCTCGATTTTCCTTGAGAGCATGGTCTCCAGCCCGCTTCTCCAGCTACTCTGTCTGTGTAGTGTTGGATTAAGATGGGAGGAGTAATATATCATGTTGAAGTCCAGTTAATATTGATTTTCTTTCTAATGTGTTCAACCTCTAATGTGGGAGGTTAAGTAGAAACCTCCCAGCATTCAAAGGTAGACTGGGAAGTCTTGAAAAGACAGATGTCGTAAGCCATGCTGTTTTCTCTGTAATTATCTAGAAGACCTGCACTCAGAGTTACTGGATGGAAACAGAAACTGTAAACCTTAGCTTTAGGCAGCTAGAAATTTAAAACGAGAGGAGAAAATAAAAGCTTGGTAATAGATAGTGAGGGTAGTTTAGACCTACCAACCTCTGGGTCATGGGCTCAACACGTTTCTGCTGTGTGCCCCATGTAACAGTGTTGCAACAAAGAGCCTAATCCTCTGGGTTATAGGGAAAATAACTATAGTATCTCAGTGGGACAATGAAGAGGTTAATTCAAACCCAATATATGCCAGGAGTCCTTAAATCACACAACTGTTGCCATGGGCCAAGCCAGCAAAGAGAGGTCCCTAACCCTGATGATGCCGATTTCAAGATTACCAGAGAAAGACACTTTCAGATAGGATCACGCTAAAGGGAAACTCTACCATACTACCCTTCACACCTTAACCCCACCCCTGATGTATATCCACTGGTTTTAAGTATTAACTTAAAACTCGTTTTTAGAAGAATCATTCTCATTGCTTACCTGGGCAAAACCTTGGACTGTTGGGAGCTCTGAGACTTCACCTTCCATCAAGTGTGGCAGTCACCTTCCAACACTTTGTTCAGCCTGCAGTGACCTCAGAGATCCCAGCAATGCTTTTGTCAGCTGTGTGCCAACAAGCCCCTTGAATTAAAAGGTATCTGGAAATTGAGTGCTTAGGTTCACCATTGCCTTCAAATTTTATAAGTGAGTCAAACCAACACATAGCCACAGAGCCACAAAACCATGATCCACAGGCACCTGAGAGGATTGCTGTATGGGAGGAGTTCCCTGGATCTGTGCCAGAGATGATTTCATTCCAGACTCTGAGACCACTGCTGCCTTTACTAAGATGCTGATAGTTTGGACATGGGGCATTTACTGCGTTTCTTTCTTACGAGGGTTTCTATTGTATTTGCTTGCTGTTAGCACATGATTCCTGTGTCTCTTTGCTTTCTGCCACAGCATACACCTGTACTCTCCAACATGTAAAGGGAAGTGTTGTAGAGGTTGTTGCTATCTGTGCCACTCTATAAAGTGAAACTTAGTGGGTAGCAAGTTTATGTTAATGAGGGAATGATAGTTTGGGAAAGGAGAGTGAGACTGGTTGAACAACTTGAAGAATATAATCAGTGCCACTGAATTGTACCTGCAGAAATTATTGAATTGGTGTATGGTTTGCTATGTATAGCAAACAAAATATAAAAAATATAAACAAAATATATACAAAATATAAACAAAATATAAAAAAATCATCACTCATAATAGTGTTAATATTATGACTATTGTCTCCTATTATGTTTTATCATACAGCCTTGCTGTTCCTGGCTAATGGCTTTAAGTGGAGAACTGCCGACCTACATGTACTTCTTATACATCTGCTTGTTTTCCTCCTTTTTAACCCCATAAGAAAATATTTTCTTGACAGTATAAGGTGACTTGTCCCTTATTTCATAAGTCTCATTGACCATTTGGGCCACCCAAGTACCCCAAATAATCAAGCTCAAAGTTGCTGTCAAGACATCAAGGAGACACTTGTAATACAATATTTCACAAGTGTTGTCTTGACTCAGTTTTGTGATAGTAACTAAAAACTTTCAGTGTCTAACACTCCTGGATTATAACCCTCAGAGCCCTGGAGATGGTCTCTTCTTTGGGCCTGCAGAATTATTCAAAATACCCAACTCACAGGCATCCCAGGAGACCTAGCTGTCAGGGATTGCACTGTGTACCCCCACCCCTCCCACATGTGTAATGTGGTTAGGCCCTGATATCCAGTGTTCTATAGTTGGCTTCCATCTTGTGATTGTAATTTTACGTTAAAAAAGATAAGGGTGGGATTCTAACACATGAAGCCTGTGTCCCTGATCTAATGTAAGAAGAATTTTCCTGGAGTATGGCCTGCAAGAGAGAAAAGGAAAGAGACGCAAGAAAAGTGTCATGGATTGAATTGTCTTCCTTGTCTCCCAAATGTGTATCAGTTTGGCTGGGCCATGATTCCTGATATTGTGATTTTTTTCCCATATGTTGTAATTCCTTCCTTTGTGATGTTAATGAGGGAGAATGAATGGCAGTTGTGTTAGTGAGATAGGACTCAATCTACCAGCTTGGATTGTGTCCAGGCCTTCTTTTGGGATGTAAAAGAAAAGCTAGCAGAGAGTTGGACCTCCTACCACCAAGAAAGCAATGCTAGGAGCAGAGTATATCTGTTGGACCCAGGATCTCTGAGTGGAGAAACTCCTAGCTTAGGGAAACATTGATGACAAGGACCTTCCTCCAGAGCCAACAGAAAAAGCCTTCCCCGGGAACTGACACCCTGAATTTAAAATTTTAGCTTATTTTTTCTGTGAGAAAATAAATTTCTCTTTGTTAAAGTCATCTACTTGTGGTATTTTTGTTATAGCAGCACATAGATGACTAAGATATGGAGAGTGGGGACCTTACATCACCAAGAAAGCAGATATGGAAGCTGAGTGCATCCTGTAGACCTGGGGTTCCTGTGCAGAGAGCCTTCTAAGGGAAAGATTGATGACAAGTACCTTTCTCCAGAGCTGAGAGGGTGAAAAAGCCTTCTGGAGCTGGTGCCCTGAATTCAGACTTACAGCCTTCTAAACTGTGAGAAAAAGAATTTCTCTTTGCTAAATCTATCCACTTGCTAACCACACCCTACTTGCTATAATAAGCTGCCTCCTACCATTCCAGTTTGCTGATACTCTGTGCCTGGGTGCAACTTGTGTGGCTCACCTTGGTAGCTTTTTCTCATTTGAAGCAGTAAATAAGCTCTTTTTATCTAGCCAAATGGGTCTGCCTTTCATCCAGATGTTTTTGTTGTTTTGTCCCACCACCCAAAGAAGCTATAGTGCTACCTAACCCCATTGCCATCTAGTTGATTCCGACTCACAGTGACTCTACAGGAGAGCGAAGAGATGCCCCGTGTGGTTCCAGGGAGTGGCTGGTGGATTCAAATTCCAGACCTTTTTGATTCTTAACTGTGTTCTTAACCAAAGAAATCAGCCCTGCACCACCAGGACTAACATAATTGTGTAACTGTCAGTGGTTTGTTCTTTATGGCTGAATACCACTGTTTAGTCACCAGCCAACAGGCATTTGGATTGTTTCCAGTTTTTTGCTATTATGAATAGGAGTAATATTCATACAATATATACAAATAATTTTATAGGACATATGCTTATTTTTCCTAGTTAAACACATAAGAGTGGTATTGTATTTGTATGTTTTTATGGAATTGCTGTTTTCAAAAGTTTGGTACCATTGTGCACCCCCACCATTGATGTATGTGAGTTCCAGTTGCCCTGTATTTTTGCCGATACTTTGTATTATCAGTCTTTTAAATTTTAAATGTCAGCCTCTCTAGTGTATGTGTATGTGTAGGTGGCACATTGGTTAAAGCCCTCAACTGCTAACCCAAAGATTTGTAACTACTAGCCATTCCACTGGAAACAGATGTAGCAGTCTGCTTCTGTAAAGATTGCAGCCCTGAAAACCATATTGGGCAGTTCTGTTTTGTCCCATACCTTTTCTATGACTTGGAATCAACTCAAGGGCAGTGGATTTGGTGTTTGTAGTGTGTGCATAGTAATATCCCTTCATGGTTGTAATTTCCGTTTCCCTAATGGCTATTGATGTGGAACATCTTTTCATTTGTCATTTATTTGTTTTCTGTGGTGCAGTGTCTGTTCAAATCTTATTTTTGGGGGGTATCATCTTAGAGTTGTAAGAATTCTTTTTATATTTTGGATATAATATATTCAGATGTATATTCTTCAAAAATTTTCTCCCAGTCTGTAGCTTGCCTTTTTGTTTTCAAAGAGTAAACATTTTTAATTTTGGTGAAGTCTAATTTATTATTTTTAATGGTTCATGCTTTTTATGCCTGGGGAAATTCCTGCCTAAACTAATGATGTAGATACTCTTTTAGAAGTTTGATAGTTTTAGTTCTTACCTTGGGTCTATTTGATTTATTTTGAATTATTTTTTTCCATATGATGGAAGGTCAGGGTCAAATATCATATCATTTTATTCCTTATGGATATCCACTTATTCTAGCTTACATTGATGAAATGACTCTCCTTTTCCACTGCATTACTCTGGTGATTTTGTTGAAAATCTGTTGACCATATATGTATGGTATATTCCTGCACTTTCTTGTCTGTTTCATTGATGTGTATGTCAGCTTCATACCATACACCGAAATACACTGTCTTGATTGCTGTAGCTTTGTACTAATCCTTTAAACCAGATGATGTAGATTTTTTTGTTCTAAATTTGTTTTCTTTCAGAATTGTTGTGGCTAGTGTTGGTTCCTTCATTTCACTTTTCTTTAAACTCTGCTAAATGAAAATTTGGAAGTGAAAAAAAAAGACTGTGGCTGCCTAGCTTGAAAGTTTTCCCCACTGCCTTGTCCACGGAACCCTGATGGGGCCACAGCTAAGAGCTTGTCTATCCACCAAAAGGTTGTCAGTTAAAATTCACCAGCTGCTCTTTGGAAACCCTGTGGAGCAGTTCTACCCTGTCCTATAGGGTCGCTGTGATTCAGAATTGACTCAATGGCACAGGTAAACCCTAGTCCACAACCAGAGAAGTAGCTTTGGACCTTAAACTATTGGGGGAAAGTAAAGACCATTGAAAGATGGAGTGAATTCAGTATAATTCTTAGAGTCAGTGTGAAGAGTTCCAAAAAAAGTCACACAGTGATCCTGCGGATTGTAAAGGAGTCCATCATTGTATTGGACTCTCAATCAAATTGGCATTTTGCTACTTTAAGAGCCAGGGAGAAAAAGAGAAAGCTTTTCTGACATGAGAAGAGAAACAGTCCTTCTCTTCTATTAATTCTTTATGTCTTACTACTCAGAAGTTATTTTACGGCTACTGCTGATTGTATAAATCAATCTTCAGACAAGAGTAGCTGAGGTTAAAAGTTCTTTGCCTGTTTTCTTGCTGGGAATTTGAGTTTCACTAATTTAATCCCAACTGTTTGTGCTTTATATTTGGCTAACATTCATAAATATAAATTTCCTGTAGACATCACTGCCATTCAATTGTTACATAGCTATGCCCTGGAGGCTGGTCTTCCTTTCTGATTGCTTCTTGTTCCTATGTACTCATATATGAATTGTTATCATTCAAGTATGTAGATCAGCATCCCCATTATTTCTCTAATTTTGTGCTTTAAAAGCTTAGTTTTCATTTATGGAATAATTTCTGTTCTTTGAAATTTACAGGGTTAATTAACAGCCTTTATATGCAATTGTTACATGAGCTGTGAGCTTAATTCAGTGTTTCTTAACATTTTCTCCAGTCATTATTGCCTCTCCCTAATGAGGTAAATTAAATTATAATGAATAAAATATCACTGAGTTGGTTTCAGCTTTGGAGGACCACAAAGCGTTGTTATACTTAAGGTCCTCCCCTGCCCAAGAGCCTCTTTTCATCCCTAAGGTGCTTTATTTTGGACACCTGCTGGAACCATCCTGTCTTGCTTTTTTGTGTGTTTTGATATTGTCTACTGTCTTTGGGACTCTCTTTGCAGCTCTGGAGTCCCTTATATCAGGCTCTACCACGTGGCTTGGGAGTCACTTCCCTGGTGTCTGCAGCCTGAATGCAAGGGGCTCAAAGCTGCAAAGAGAAAAATAAAACAAACAAACAGAAAAAGCCCTGAGAGTCCCACCAGTGTGGCAGTGTGCACCGGCAGAACAGTTCCACAGACAAATGACACTTTATAGCCTGCCAAAAAGAAGCAGAGATGACACATGGAGCCAGTTGTTCAGGAGAAAAGGAAGGGGAGGAAGTGGGACACAGGGAGGAAACTAAAAGATGAGGCAAAAACAAAACAAAACAAAACAAAAACCCAACATTAATGGTAATGAAATAGCACTGACAGAGCTCGCTGATATGGACAGAGTGAATCCAAGTGTTGGAAGCCAAGCCTAAGGATGAGGGGTGAGGGGTGGGGCAGCTGGGAAAGAATGTATTGCTGGTTGACTGGGTACTCTGTCTCCTGCTGGGAGCTCTGTGAAGCTGCTTCCCTGTACTCCCTGCTTACCAATCTCCAGCTGGAGTCCAGCATGGCAAATCTGTGCTGCATTAGCTAACGGGACCTCTATTCGTATCTCTCCTTGCTCTTCATTTTCTGGTAGTTTCTTATTTTATTTGGCAATTAGCTGAGTTCTTTGTCTCTTGCTTTGATTCTTAGGGTTCCAGGATAGTTTTTCAGACCTTTGTTATGGAGGAATGGCATAGTACTTCCATCTCTAATGCCATGGTGGCTTCACCCTCACGATGATACTATTCAAATTAACAGAAAAGTCATGCCATTCTGCAACCAGCCAGCCAAGCCGTCTACAACCAGAGATACACAATTTATTGTGGAGCTTAAATCCTAACATACTGTGTTCCAGAATGATTCTGTCGTCTCTATCTGGCATCACCTGTAGGTCAGAAAAGATTTTGCCGGTTTGTGAGTTGCTTATAGCTGACTAGGAAGAGCAGTTGACAGATGATTCAAAAGAATTCCATAAATACATTCTACAATATAAATATAAAGAAATAATTCTAGAGAGGATTTTTGTTACTACAAAGCTAAAATACTGTTTTGTCTGGGAAAAAATTCAGGTAGAGTTTTCCTATATCCCTAAAGAGTTTTTTATCTATACTATAAAATTCATTATTTTAATTATGCTTATTTTTTTATTTTACGTATTTGCCTGATTAATATGATAGAAGCAATATGGCACATGGTAAGAATAAATCAAATAGTGTAGGCAAGCATAAAATGAAACACTAAAGTCTCCCTTGTAGCTCCAATTTCTAAGCTCTATTTATAAAAGCATCTTTAATTTTTTCCTAAAATTTATATGCATGTACCAACATTACTGTGGACACACTTTTTATTTTCAAGGTTGAAATAATAGTATGCAAACTGAACCATATCTTGCTTTATTTACTAATTAACATTTCTTGGATCTCTTTCCATATTAGCCTTTGCAGATTTGCTCTTTAAACCAGGTAAAATTGTCTGCATTTGACATTTATTGACCTATAATAATGGTAATTCATCTGGTTTAATATATTAATTTCTTTTTAAAAAATAGTTGTGTAGTATTTCATTGAATGGCTGTTACATAATTTATTTGACTCATTGAAAGATATATGATTGTGTTTCAATATTCACTATTACAAGATTCTTGAAGAATGTGCTAGGTACACATAGATTGCAATCTTTGCCAATTTATTGGTATAGTAAATTATAGCAATAGAATTACTAGATCAAAAGAATTGTGCATTGTAAATTTTGCTGCATATTGCTAATTTGCCCTTTAAAAGTGGTACAGAAAACTACACTGATACCAAACAATATGTAAAAAGGCCCATTTCTTCACATTCTCATAGCACTAAATATTCTAAAACTTTTAAGATTGTTTTTCAGTCTGATAGGAAATAATGCTTTTATTTGCCTTTAGTTATTAGTGAGGGTGAACATATTTTCTGTTTCTTGGCCACTTGTTTTATTCTATGAACTGCCTATTCATATTGTTTTTCATTATTCTATTAAGCTATTGTTTTTAGTTTTATTTTATTGATTGTATGAGCTGTTGTAAATGTGAAAAATAAATTCTTTTTCAGTTGTGTAGCAGTTTCTTTTTTTCCCAGCTTTGGCATTTGCATTATAGCTTTTACAAATTTTTTTTTTAAATTAGATTTTTTAAAAAATAACTTTATTGAAGTGTACTTTACATTAATAAAATGTATATTTTAAGTACAATTTGATGGATTTTAACACTTGTATTTACCTGTGTAACTACCCCTGCAATCAAGATATGGAACAATATAACTATCCAAAATAATTTTTTTCATGCTCTTTGTATATAATTCCCTCACCCCTGGCCTTAAGAAAACACTCATTTGCCTTATTTTTTTGAAAACTTACCAAGTTGAAATTTATATAATGTAGAAGGAACCATTTTAAAGTGAACAGATCAGTGTCATTCAGCAATAACAACGTTGTGAAACCACATCATCTGTTTCCTGTTTGAAGGATTTTAATCTATATTAATAAGGATATTGGTGTGTAGCATTTTCTGTATGTGTGGTATCTGTTTGGTTTTGGTATCAGGATAATGCTGACATAAATTTTCTATCCTACTTTTTGAAGGATTTGAGGTGTTGGACAAAGAATTTGATTTGTCTTTTGTTGCAGTTTGTTAAAAAGAACTCTTGAAATTCCCCAGTAATTGAGTTGCCTTTGTTTCATGAAACCTCCTGACAACATGTTTGAATGTGTGCAAGTGGGGACTATATTAACTACCTGATAACTTACCTCAGGAAAGGAAAAGTGTATGATGCAATCAATTATTTATGTTTACTGATACAACTGAATGTAACTATACATTGAGGCCTCAATCATGATATGCACTGTTGTAAAAGGATGTGAACACATAAGCATTTGGGATTCCTTGATTGCAAGAAGGTGGCATCATCTTGGGGACAATGGAAATCTTGCCAGAGCAAGACCTGTGCATCTCTTTGTGCCCTTTCTGGATATATATATATTTATATTTTAAATTGGGTAACTGTAAATATAGATGAAGCTCTGTGAATTTTGTGAGTCATTCCAAGGAATTAATCTGGCTGAAGGAGAGCCAGTAGAGAGGCTGTTGTTTGTCTAGTGGGCAGCCAGAAGGACTAAGCTGTTCTAGCTTGTATGTTCTTATTAAGGAGGATGGCTGTACTGGTAGCTGATTAGGCCCGAGTGCTTCTGAGAGTTACAATTCAGCTTTAGGCGAGTAAGATCAAGTGTGGTTTTGGAGCACCTGGCACCAAGGAAGGGGATGTGAGAAAGTGAGGACTAAATCTGCTTCCAGGTAGGAATTGGATTCATGCTTGTCCTTACAAGGAAGCTAGTGATAAAGGTGGAATTAGCCCACCTGATGCCATGCTTAGTGGAATAGGATTGGTGCTAATTCTTGAAATGTTTTGTGATTTCACACTAGTGAAATCATCCGCCCTGGCTTTTTCTTTGTTGGGAAATTCTTAAAAATACTTACGGAATCTCATTGATTGTTCAGATTTTCAATTCCTTCTTGAGTCTGATTATTTGTATGCTTCTAGGAATATACCCATTTCATATAGGTTGTCTATTTTCTTGACGTGCGTAGTAGTAACTTAGAATCTTCTTCATTTCTATAAGGTTTTGGTAATGCCCCCACTTTCTGATTTTAGTTATGTGTGGCTTTTGTCTTGTTTTCCTTTGTCAGTCTGATTAAGGATTTGCCAATTTTGCAGATCTTTTCAAGGAACTAATTTTTGGTTTGTTAATTTTCTCTATTGTTTTTCTGTTTTCTTTTTCATTTATCTTCACTCTGATCTTTACTATTTCCTTTGTTCTAGCTCTGGATTTTCTTTTTTTTCTTAAATGATATCTTATTGTTTTGGGTTAAGGTTTATACATCAGTTTAGGTTTCTCTTCAGCAGTTTCTGCACAGATTGTTCTGTAACATCGATTACATTCTTCACAATGTGTGAACATTCTCCTTGTTTCCATTCTGGTTGTTCCTTTTTAAAATTTCTTTAATGTGTGAAGGTTGGCTATTGATTTGAGATCTTTTTTCCTTTGTAATGCATGCATTTACTGCTGTAAATTTTTTTCTTAGCACTGTCTTTGCTGCATTTTGTAAGTTTTGGTATGCTGTATTTTTGTTTTCAGTTGTCTCAAAGTATTTTCTAATCTGGGTGATTTCTTCTTTGACTCATTGATTAATAGTGTGTTGTTTATTTTCAGCATATTTGTGAATTTTCCAATTTTCCTTCTGTAATAGTTTCTAGCTTCATTCCTTTGTGGTCAAAGATACTTTGTATGATTTCAGTCTTTTAAAATTTGATGGTGGAGTCAAGGTGGCAGAGTAGACACTAGCCACACATCTCCTTAATTCCCTCTAAAAACTAAGGCATGGACTGACAATTAAACAGAGCTTTCTGGACACCCAGTGAGCCCTAGGACATGGCATAGGACTGTCAGTTTGGACTATGTGCCACTGAACGGGAAACTTCTTCTCTTTCACTGAGCCCCACTGCTGGTGAATGACAAGCTCCCATGGACTGAAGGTAACTGGCATTTTTCTTTTTTGAATTTTTATTATTTATTAATTACAGTAAAAGAATAAAATTTCTGATATCTACCAATTGTCTCATCTATGATAAACTCTCACTCCCCTACTTTTGTAGCCAACACAGTTATTTTCTTCTGTAGATTTTAAGTCCTTATAACAAGGGTCCCATACAATATTTGTCCTTTTGACACTGACTTATTTCACTCAGCATGATCTCTTCCAATTGAAACCATGTTGAGAGATGTTTTCCAAAATTATCATTGTTTTTTATCATAGCATAGTGTTCCATTGAGTATGTGTGCCATAGTTTGTTTATCCATTCATCTGTTGATGGGCATCTGGGTTGATTCCATCTTTCAGCTATTGGGGACTGTGCTGCAAGAAACCAAAAAAGACTTACAAAATTGGAGAAACCTACCCTGCTCATGGATACGAAGACCTAAAATTGTGAAGATGTCTATTTTACCTAAAGTGATCTAGTTGTACAATGAAATCCCAATACAAGTTCCAGTATCATTTTTTTTATTGAGATGGAGAAACATATCACCAGCTTTGTTTGGAAAGGGAAGAAACTACAGGTTCTTACTTAAAAAGAGGAGCACAATGGGAGGCCTCACACTACTTGACCTGAGAAGCTATTGCACTGCCACAGAAGTCAAAAACAGCCTGGTACTGGTACAGGAAGAGATACACTGATCAATGGCATAAACTGGAGACCCCAGAGATGCCACCATCCCCTTATGAATGGTTGATATTTGACAAAGGCCCTAAGATTGTAAACTGTTTAGCAAATGATGCTGGGAAATTGGATATCCATGTGTAAATAACTAAAACAAGACCCCTATCTCATACCTTACACAAGAACTAAATGGATTAAGGGAACTGGTGATTTTAACTTCTTTTTCTTTTTGTTGGCTGGCAGGCAGGGAATGGGCTTAACTGCAGCTACACAGTTAAAATCAGTGGGGGAAATGCCACATTTTGAGAGCCCAGCTTCAGACTCAGAGCACCACAGCCTGTCCATTCTCTTTTTTTGGATCTCAACCATAGATTCGGCTATTACTCGGTGGGTGGGTGGGACAGCTTGACTGGGCCACCATCTTGTTGGATGGGGAGGTGGAGTTACCCAACCAGAGGCCTCAGCAGGGGCTAACTCCCAGGCTGGGTGGCAGTGCCAGCCCGGGGAAGACTTTTCCAGCAGAAAAGCTATGTTTAGCACAGTGTAGCCTTATGGTGGGTCCCAGCAGGGCATGTCAGCAGCACAGTAGCCTGTCCCTATTTTGAACTACACCACAGTATCGGGGAACAACTGAAGAGGTGCCTGTGTTGTCAGTTGGAAGAAGGGGCTTACCATACCTGATGGCCTGACTGATTTTGGAAGTTGTCAGATAGTTTTTACCTTTTTAAAATAAGACTGCCTACAGAAATAACTGTGGTGCAGCCTGATGGTATCTCTTCTGGCCTCTATTGATCCACATCATAGGGTTGGATGATGGCCCCCCAATGACCCAAAAGTGTGGCTGTGTCTTTGTCAGCCAAGAGGTGGAGCCTGCTACCCCAGAGAGTCCTCTGATTCTAGTCACTGAAGTACATAGAAGTAGCTGGTGACCAACTCCCTTCTCAGAACTGTGCATCCACTTCTGTTAAGGCAACACCAGTGAAACTAAACAGCCTTGAGACATCCCCAAAGCAACAAACTTTAGCCAAACATTTAAGGAAACATCCAACCATAAAGAATCAGAGAATTTCCCAGAGGAAGAAGCCTTTCTGAAACTATCAGAGGTTGAGTACAAAAGAATTATATACAGAGACCTCATAGACATTATGCAAAATGCAGCACAGCAAAATGAAAAATTAAGCTATTTGAACAGTTGGTATGTCAGCATTCTGAAATCCAACAGATCAATAACAAAATTACAGAATTAGACAATTCAAAGCCAAAAGCACAGAATAGAACAACGGAAAACTGGACTTACTGACCTTGAAGATAAAGCTACTGACACCAGAATTTATGAGAAGAAATCAAAGAGCAGAAACAGGAAAAATGAAAAAGCATTAAGAAACATGTGGGACTCTTGTCAAGAAGAATGAATAATCTACAATTAATTGGAGTTCCTGAAAACACGGTGTATATTGTTGAGTTGCTGACAGAAAACTTCCTTGAAATTATGAAAGAAGAGAACATAGATATCCAAGATGTGTGTCAAACACCACACAAAATACACCCCAAAAGAAAGACACCATGACGTATTATAGTTAAGCTTAATAAAATGAAACAAGCAGAAACTTGAAGGCAGCAAGACTCAAAGCAAAGCTAACATTCAGAGGGAACCCTTGTAGGCTTTTGTCTGACTTCTCGGCAGAACAATGTTGGCACAGAGACAGTGGAATGACACATTCAAAGCCTTGAAGTAGAAAAACTTCCAACCAAGAATTATATATCCTGAAAAACTGTCTTTGATATATGAAGGTGAAATTAAGAGATTTGCAGATAAACAGAAATTTAGAGACTTTGTGAAAACCAAACCAAAGCTATAAGAAATACTGAAAGAAACTCTTTACTTAGAAAAACAAAACCATTAGGTGTATATTTAAAGAGGCAAAGCAGGACGCAACCTACAGAAACCTACTCAGTTAAGGAAGGCACAAAACTCAATCAAAGCTGTAATATTAAAAGAAGGGATCCAGTGATCATATCATGAAAACTAAGATACTATCACATTAAAATGAGGGATATACTACAGTAGTTATAGTCCTTCCAGTTGGAGGAAGTTAATAAGATATGTAGAAATTAAAATTGGGTTTAAACTTAGATTATTAAGGAGAATCACAGGGGTAGCTGCAAAGCACAATAACAGTGCAACATATCAAAATAAGAATGTAATACAGGAGTCTCAACAAACAGAAAACCAACACTGAAAAGGATTAAAAATCAACCCATAAATAAGAATGACCCAGACCAGAATAGTAAGAGCACCAGAGAAAACAACACAAAAATAAATACATAAAAATGACAGCACTAAACGTATACCTATTAATAATTACACTGAATGTAAATGGACTAAATGTTCCAGTAAAAAGACAGTGAGTGACATCTTGGATCAAAAGACACAACCAGTCTATATGTTGCTTATAAGAAACATATCTTAGTCTTAAAGATATGAACAAACTGAAAATTAAAGGATGGAAGAATATATACCAAGCTAACAATATACAAAGAAGAGCAGGTGTGACAATACTAATCTCAGGTAAAATAGATTTTAGTGTAAAATCCACCATCATGGACAAGGATGGACACTATCTACTGCTAAAAGTTTCAATACACAAACAGGACTTAAAATTAAATGTTTGTGCACCCAATACTAAAGCATCTAAATACATCGAACAAACACTGATTACATTGAAAAGTGAGATAAATCACTCCATAATAATACTGGGAGTCTTCAACACTCCGCTTTCAGTATGGGACAGATTTTCTAGAAAAAAAAAAGTGTAGAAAGGATACAGAAGATCTTATTGCCACAGGTAACCAATTAGACGTCATTGACATATACAGAACTTTTTATCCGTCAACAGATAGGTACACCTTATTCTCCAATGCACATGGAACATTTTCTAGAATAGACCATGTGTTAGGACATAAAGCAAATCTCAACAAAATCCAAACTATTGAATTGTTGCAAAGCATTTCTCAGACCATAAAGCCGTAAAAGTCAAAATCAATAATGGAAAAAACACAGATAGAAACTGGAACTCATGGAAACTGAACAGCACCTTGCACAAAAAGCCATAGGTTGTAGAAGAAATCAAGGACGAAATAAATTTATGGATTTGTATAAGAATGAAAACACATCCTACCAGAACCTATGGGATAGGGCCAAAGCAGTGCTCAGAGGTCAACTTATATCTGTAAATGCACATATCCAGAAGGAAGAAAGAACCCAAACCAAGGAATTGACCCTACAGTTTGAACAAGTAAAAGAGAGCAACAGAGGAACCCCTCAGGCACCAGAAGAAAACAGATCGTAAAGATTAGAGTACAACTAAATGAATTAGAGAATAGAACAATTGAAAAAATTGAAAATACCAAAAGCTGGTTTTCTGAAAAGATCAACAAAACTGACAAACTGTTGGCTCAACTTACTAAAGAAAAACAGGAGAGAAAAAAAATAGCCAGAATAAGAAATGAAGTGGGAGATGTCACAAGAGATCCAACTGAAATCAAAAGTATAATAACAGAATCCTATGACAGACTGTACTCGAACAGATCTGAAAACTTAGGAGAAATGGAAGAATTCCTAGATTCATATCACCTACCAAAATTATCACAAGGAGAAGTAAAACAACGACTTAGTAAACCCATCACAAAGGAAGGGATTGAAAAAGTCATCCAAATACTACCAACGATAAAAGCCCTGGCCCAGATGGCTTCACCACAGATTTCTACCAAGCTTTTAGAGAAGAGTTAACTCCAGTACTACTGAGACTACTTCATGATATAGAAAGGGATGGAATACTCCCCAATTCATTCTCTGAAGCTAGCATAACCCTGGTACCAAAGCCAAGGAAGGAGATCCAAGAAAGGAGAATTATAGACCAATATCACTCATGAATCTAGAGGCAAAAATTTTCAACAACATCCTTGCCAATAGAATTCAACAATATATCAGAAAAATAATTCAACACCACCAAGTTGGATTCATACCTGGGATGCAACGCTGGTTCAACATTAGAAAAACAATTCATGTGATCAACCACATAAATAACACAGAAGATAAGAATCACCTGATTTTGTCAATTGATGCAGAAAGGGTATTTGACAAAGTCTAACATCCATTCATGCTAAAAACTCTCCGCAAAATAGGAATAGATGGCAAATTCCTCAATGCATTAACGGACATCTATGCAAAGCCAACCGCCTGCATCATCCTGATTGGAGACAGACTGAAAGAATTCCCTTTGAGAATGGAAACTAGACAAGGATGCCCACTTTCCCCTCTCCTATTCAACATTGTACTGGAAGTTCTGGCCAGAGCAGTCAGACAAGACAAAGAAACAAAGGGCATTTGCATCAGTGAAGAAGAATCCCTATCTGTAGATGATATGATTGCATACACAGAGAATCCTAAAGAATCTGTAAATTACTCAAACTGATAGAAGAATTCAGCAGTCTCAGGATACAAGGTAAACGTAAGTAAATAAGTAGGATTCCTTTATACCAACAGAGATCATTAAAAAAGGAATCACCAAATCAATACCTTAGCTGCCAAGAAGATAAAATACCTAGGAATCAATTTAACTATCGAAATAAGAGACCTATACAGAGAGACTACAAGACCTTACTGCAGGAAACTGAGAGAGACTTAACTAAATGAGGAAACCTATCCTGCTCATTTGATAGGACAACTTAGCATTGTGAAAGTGTCTATTTCACTCAAAGCAATCTACATATACAGTGCAATCCTAATACAAAATCCAGTGACATTTTGTAATGAGATGGAGAAACAAACCACCAACTTTGGAAAGGGAAGAAACCCCGGGTAAGCAAAGCACTACTGAAGAAGAACTCACTGGGAGGCCTCTTACTGCCTGGCTTTAGAACCACAGTTGGCAAAATAGCCTGGTACTGGTACAAAAAGAGACATATAGACCAATGGAATAGAGTTGAGACCCCAGAGATGCCACCATCCTTCTGTGAGCAGTTGATACTTGACAAAGGCCCTGAGACTCTAAACTGGAGTAAAGAAAGTGTCTTTAACAAATGGTGTGGCAAAATTGGATATTGTTCTGCAAAAAAATTGAAACAAAACCCATATCTCACTCCTTACACAAAAACCAACTCAAATTGGATAGAAGACCTAAATATCAAACCTAAAATGATAAAGATTATGCAAGAAAAATTGGAATCAACAAAGGAAGTTTTAATACACAACTTAGACAGGCTTCAAAATCTGACAAATAAAGCATGATCAACAGAAGAGAAAATAGATAACTGGGAACCATTAAGAATCAAACACTTCTGCTCATCCAAAGACTTCATTGAAAGAATTAAAAGGCTACCTACAGAATGGGAAAAAATATTTGGCAACTGCATGTCAGACTGACATCTGATCTCTATAATCTACAAGGTACTGCAGAATATCAATAAGAAAAGGGTAAATACCCCAAGTAAGCATTGGGCAAAGGAGATGGACCAACACTTCGTTAAAGAGGATATCCAGGCAGCAAAAATACACATGAGGAAATGCTCATGATCTTTAGATGTTGAAAAAATCCAAATTAAAACAATGATGAGATGCCATCTCACCCCAACAAGAGTGGCCACGATCCAAAGAAACACAAAACAACAAATACTGAAGAGGCTGTGGAGAAATTGAAATTCTCCTACACTGCTGGTGAGATTGCAAAATTGTACAACTGCTTTGGAAAGCAATATGGCGCTTCCTTAAAAAGCTGGCAATAAATATACCATTTGCCTTAGTAATCCCAATGCTTGAAGTATATTTTACAGACTCGAGGACAGTCACATGAACAGATGCATGTGCACAAATGTTCGTCGCAGCACAGTCCACAATTGCAAAAAGTTGGAATAAACCAGGACGCCCAACAACAGATGAATGGATAAACAAACTACGGTATATATACTCGATGGAACACTATGCAATGATAAAGAGCAGTGATGATTTTAGGAAGCATCTCATAACCTGGTTTCAATTGGAAGGCACTATGTTGAATGAAATCAGTCAGCAGCACAAGGATAAATGTTCAAAGAGACCACTATTGCCAAAGCCAGCCAAGTGCCATTGAGTTGGATCTGACTTATGGTGACCACTGTTATAAGGACTTAAAAGCAGACTCAGGTACAGAAGAAAAGACTGTTTGATGGCTGCATGGGAGGGGAGGAAGAAAGGGAGCGAGAAGGTTGGTTATAGATTAGGTAGTTGATAGAAATTTGGTTGGGTGAAATCAGTGACAGCACGCATTAGAAAGAAGATCAGTTTAACTGGACTTCAACATAACCTGAAAACTCGTGAAATCTTAATCCAATACTGCAAGGATAGAGTTGCAGGGGCAGAGGACTGGGGACCATACTTTAAGGGGACATCAAGGCCAATTGGCATAAGTAGCCTATTGCTAAGAGAGCCTTTTGCACCCGGCATCAGGGAGTGGCATCTGGGGTCTTAAAAGCTAGCAAGCTTCCATCTGAGGTGTACCAAATGGCCCCAACTCAGCCAAAACAGATGATAACCAAGGACAGCAACATGATGGAGACAGATCCCAGAAGACAGAAGGACCCATGTGAGTGGGTGATTATATCAAGATGTGACCAGAAGAACCAGATGGTGCCCGGCTGCCAGCAATGACAATTGTAACGGGGCTCACAATGTCAAGTCCCAGTGGCACTATGAGAAAAAGTAGGGTGCACCCTAAGAACTCCACTGAAAGATCACAATTGATGGTCCAAAGGTCTGGCAGTTCCCCTGGGAGCATGACCCCTAGACCTGATGCTGCCCCAGTCATAAAGCATTACTGAGGTCAACTCTTTGGACAGGAATGGATTGGACTTGGGACACAGAGTGACTGTATTGTGTGTGCACTTTATGGCTCTGTGCATCTATCGGATGTTGTCCTACTAGCCTCTTACTAGATGGGAGTGGAGAGGGTGAAGAGGAGGGGACAGGAGATCGTTATGAGGATATGATGTGGATAGAACAGAAAGGAAGAGTATGCTGTCACTGGGCAAGGAGAGCAGAAGAAGCTGCAGATAGGCGGGCATGCAAATTTAAATTGGATCTTACATTTTCACTCAATCACTGTAAAAAAAATTATTGAGTCTTGATTTGTGGCCCAACATATATTTGTACTTGAGAAGATGTGTATTCTGCTGTTAGTGGTGAAGTGTTTTGTCTATGTCTCTTAGATCTAGGTAGTTTATCGTGTTGTTCCTATCTTCTATTTCCTTACTAATCTTTTACTAGATGTTCATCTCAGCCTGAAGGACTCCTTTTAGAGTTTCTTGTAGTGCAGTCATGCCCTCAGTGTTGTCCCTCAGCTTTTATTTACCTGAGAATACCTTAATTTCTTCTTCATTTCTGAAGGATGATTTTGCTGGATACAGAGTTCTTAGTTTTTTTCCCACCCTTTCAGCACTTAAAAAAAATGCTATTCCATTCCGTTTTGGCATCCATGGTTTTTCATGGGAAACTGCAAATCTCCCAGAAAATCTCTACTACTTATGAGCTGTTTCTCTTTTGCTGCTTTCAAGATTCTCTCTATGTCTTTGTCTTTTGAAACTTTGACTATATTGTGTCTTAGTGTGGATCTCTTTGAATTTATCTTACTTGGAATTCCTGAAGTTCCTTGGATATGTAGATTAATACCTTTATCAAATTAGGGATTTGTTTGCCATTATTTCTTCAAATATTCTTTCTTCACCTTTTTCTCTTCTCCTTTTGGGATTCCTGCTATGCATATGCTTGCTGGTATCTTCTAGATCTCTTAGGTTCTGTTCATTTTTTTAACATCCTTTTTGGCTTTTCTTTCTGCCCCTTGGACTAGTAATTTCAATTGAGTTATCTTCAAGTTTTCAGATTCTTACTACTGTCTACTCAGATCTCATATTTAACCCTTCTAAGTGAATTTTTCATTTCAGTTATCATGTTTTTCAGGTCCAGGATTTCTGTGTGATTCCTTTTTAAAACTTCTTTCTCCTTATCAATATTCTCTTTTTGTTCACATATATTTCTGCTGGTTTCCTTTAGCTTTTTGCCCATGGTTTCTTTTAGGCATTGAGTATATTTAAGACAATTGATTCAAAGTCTTTATCTTGGAAATCCAAAGTGTATTGTTCTTTGAGGACAGTTTCTTTTAATATCTTCTGTGAATGGACCATACTTTTTTTTGTTTCTTTACATGCTTTATGTATTCTATCATTTTGAATTCCAAGTTTTGAATATTATAGTGTTGTAATTCTGGATATGAGATTCTTCCCACTCCTCAGAGTGTTTTTGTTGCTTGTTGTTGCTGTTTATTTTGGTTTATTTTGTTTAGTGGCTTTTCAAAATTATTTTGCTAGTTTGTATTCTTGGATGTCTGTAATCTCAGAAGTCACTACTTTCTTTTACTTGTGCTCAGCTGGTATTTTGACAGTCTTTTTTGAATGCCAGTAGGAGAAGCAGGAGGTGAGAAAGAGAAGAAACAGCAAGAAAAAGGACCAAAAAAAAAAAAAAAAACCCGAACTAAAAGTATAACTTTTATCCATCTTTGCAGATTTACTCAGGGTGTGCCTTTAATGTTTACCCAGGCTATTTACAATTCTGTGTTAGTCTTTATTTTGTGCTTGCACTGAACCTATGTATCAGCCAAAGGTGAAAGCTTAGAATCTTCTCAAGTGTTCTCTGAGCATGTATTCTGCTCCAGCCATGTGCATTTCTTTCTAAACTCTCCAGTATATGTTGGCACTTTGAATACCCTAATTTTCCAAAAATACCCTCTGACCATCTTTTTCTCCCAGGCTTTTGATGCTCTCTTGTCAGCCTCATTGCCCTAGGCAGCTGCAGATTGTTCATTTACCTCTGTGTTTTTAAGCACTGTCTGCTTCTTTCCCACTATAAATGAGTTCTGGGTCCTTTAGGTATTCCAAGACAAACTAGAACTCACAAACACTGTTCTTGGGGAATAAGGTTTGTCCTGCTCTCTCTGGGGTCAGAAACTAGGGTCTTACACTGAAAACACAGGCTCTCATCTTGAAAGACCGTCATGAACAGGAAGGGATTGGACAAGGATAAGCAAAAACTAAGTTTTACCAGTGTAATCATTTGATAATTTTTCAGAGTTGTGGCAAAGTTAGTTCTTATCCTTTCTGCTTGATTTTTAGTGTTTCTGTAGAGTGAATTTTGTCAAACTTTTTGAAAAGCAATAATAATCATTCTAAACAAACTAGAGCAATTTCCATCTCATATGCATTACTCTGACACCAAAAACCAACGATGTCATGAGGAAATTACTGTGCAATAAATATTAAATGTTCTCTTAAATATTAAGAAATCAAATCAACTTCTGCCTTCAGATTTATCTTAAGAATGCAAGATTTTTAAATCTCTAGCTCCGATCATATACATGTTGTCCTTTATCCTGTTAATATAATGAATTACACTGTTCGATTTCTCAATGTTAAAACACTTTTTTTCTCAGAGGTTTGACATAATTCACTAGGAAAACCACCTGGACCTGTAGTTCATATATGGATAATAGCACTTTAAGTGAAAGTTTACAATTTAAGGTAGTTTCTCACACAAAAACTTACATATGCATTGTTATGTGACCCTACTTGCACTGCTTTCCACCCTGCAATTCCCATGTCCATTCAGCCAGCTCCTGCCCTTCTCTTCCTTCTTATCTCGTCTCCGGACAGGAGCTGCCAGGTTAGTCTTATATATCTACTGGAGATACTAGCACAATTCATCACCAGTATCATTTTATGCTTTATAGTCCAGTGCAATCTTTTTGTGAAGAATAGGCTTTGGGATTGGTTTCAGTTAAGGGATAATGGACAGTCTGGGGCTATGTCTTCTGGGGACCATATGGTCTGTCAGATCATCATATCTGGTCTTTTTACTGGAGTTCAAGTTTTGTACTCCATCAGGGACCCTTTGTTGTGTTCTCTGTCAGAGCAATCACTGCAGGTAGCTGGCCATCATCTAGTTCTTCTGGTCTCATGCTGATGTAGTCTCTGCTTTATATGGGCCTTTCTGTCTCTCAAAGCTCATATATTTTCTTATATCTTTGGTGTTCTTCATTCTTCTTAGTGGCAGGTGGACTGGAACCAATCAGTTCTTCTTAAGTGTCTACTTCCTGGCTTTTAAGACCCCAGATGCTACTCACGAAGTGGGATGCAGAATATTTTCTTAATAGACTTTGTTGTGCCAAGTGACCTAGATGTCCCCCGAAACCATGGTCCCCAAACCCCTGTCTCAGGTACTCTGTCCTTGAAACTATTTAATTGTATTCTGGAAATGTCTTAGCTTTTGGTTTAGTCATGTTCTGCTGACTACTCCTGTACTGTGTGTTTTCCTTCCCTTCACCTAGACTAATTCTTGTTTATTATCTAGTTAGTGAGTACCCCTCTGCCTCACTCCCCACCATTGTAACCATCGAAGAATGTTTTCTTCTGTGTTTAAAACCTCTATTGAATTGTTATGATCATGATCTCATAAAATATTTGTCTTTTTGCAAGTGTCTGATTTCATTCAGCATAATGTCTTGCAGATTACTCCATGTTATGTTTCACAAACTCATTGTTCTTTATCACAGCATAGTATTCCACTGTGTGAATATACCATAGGTTTGTTATCCATTTACCCATTGATGGACACCAAAGTTAGTTCTATCTTTTTGCTATTGTGGACAGTGCTGCAGTAAACTTTGGTGTGTATATATCTATTCATATAATAGCTCTTATTTCTCTAGGATATATTCCCAAGACTGGGATTGCTGGATCATATTGTATTTTTGTTACTAGCTTTCTAAAAAGAAGCATGAAATTGATTTTCAAAGTGGTTGTAGCGTTTTACATTGCTACCAGCAGTATACAAGTGTTCTATTCCCCACAGCCTCTCGAAAACTTACTATTTTTTTTATTGGATTAATGCCCACCTTGGTGAAGTGAGATAGTATCTCATTGTAGTTTTTATTTGCACTTCTCTCATGGCTTAACTGGAAACCCTGGTGGCATAAAGGTTAAGTACAAGGGCTGCTAACCAAAAGGTCTGCAGTTTGCATCCACCAGGTACTCCTTGGAAACTATGAGAAGTTCTACTCTGTCCTGTAGGGTTGCTATGGGTTGGAATCAACTCGATGGCAGTGGGCTTGGATTTTTTTTTTTTTTTTTAAATGGCTGATGGTCATGAGCATCTCCTCATATACTATTAACTGCCTGAATGTCTATTTTGGTGAAGTGCCTATTTATATCCTTTGCCCATTTTTTAATTGGGCTATTTGTCTTTTTGTTGTTCAGGTTTTGCGGTACCTTGTAGATTTTAGACACTAATCAGAATTGTTGTATCTAAAAATTTTTCCCAGACTGTACTTTATCTACATAGTCCTTTGGTGAAATTTTGGATAAGCTTAAGTGCATGATTTTTAGGAGTTCTCTGGTATCTGTCTTCTGGTGTTTGTGCATTGTTAATAATGTTTTGTATTCTGTCTATGACGTGTTATTAGGGTTTCCAGCATTGTTCCTCTTTTTCTTCCATGATCTTTATCATTTTGGAGTTTTTATATTTAGGTCTTTGATCTGTTCTGAGTTAGTTTTTGTGCATAATGTAAGGTATGGGTCTTGTTTATTTTTATTTTTTTTGCGTATGAGTGAACAGTTTTGCAAACCATTTGTTAACGAGACTGTCTTTTCCCCAGTGTATGGACTTTGGGCCTTTGTCAAATATCAGCTGCTCATAGATGGATGATTTCACATCTGCATTCTTAATTCTGTTCCATTGGTCTGTGTATCTATTGTACCAGTACCAGCCCATTTCTAGTATGGTGGTAGTATAATTGGGTCTAAATTCAGGTGGTGTGAGGTCTCCCACTTTGTTCTTCTTCAGCAATGCTTTACTTATCCAAGACCTTTTCACTTTCCATATGAAGTGAGTGACTTTTTTCTCCATCTCCTTAAAATATGCCACTGGAATGTGGATCAGGATTGCATTATATCCACAGATCACTTTGGGTAGAATTAGACATTGTCACATTGTTGATTCTTTGTGTCCATGAGCAAGTACATGTCTCTACTTATGTAGGTCTCTTTTGGTTTCTTGCAGCAATATCTTGCAGTTTTCTTTGTATAGGCCTTTATATCTCTGGTTGGATTTATTCCTAAGTATTTTAACTTCTTGGGGGCTGTTATAAATGTAAATGATATTGCTTTGGTGATTTCATCATGGCTGTTCTCTTTGTTGGTATAGGGGAATAAAACTGATTTTTGTATGATACATTGCTTAACTCTTCAGTTAGTTCTAGCAGTTTATTTATTTGTGTGTGTGTGTGTGTGTATTCTTTAGGCTTTTCTGTGTATAAGCACATATCATCTGTAAACAGAGATACTTTTACTTCTTTCTTACAAATTTGGATATGCTTTATTTCTGTTTCTAGCTTAATTGCTCTGGCTAGAACCTCCAGCACAAGGTTGAAGAAAGTGATGATAAAGCACATGCTTGACTTTCTCCATTTAGCATAATGTTGGCTATTGGTGTTATATACACGCCCTTTATTATATTGAGGAATTACCCCTCTATTCCTATTTTGCTGAGAATTTTTATCAGGAATGGGTGTTTGATATTGTCAAATTCCTCTTCTGCATCAGTTGATAAAATCATGTGTTTTCTGTCTTATTTATGTGATACAAGGTAATTGACTGTTTTTCTGATGTTGAATCATCCTTGCATACTTGGCATGAATTCCCCTTTGTCATAGAGAGTTTTTTGTTTTTTGATAGGTTGTTGAATTCTATAGGCTAGATTTTTGTTGAGGAGTTTTGTGTTTAATTTCATTACAGATACAGGCCAGTAAATTTCTTTTTTGGCAGTATTTTCACCTAGTTTTGGTATCATGGTTGTACTGGCTTCGTAGAATCAGGTTGGGCGTATTCCATCCTTTTTAATGCTCTGCTATACCTTTAGTAATAATGGAGTTAATTCTTCTCTGTAAGTTTGGTGAAATTCTCCAGTGAAGCCATCAGGACTGGGTCTTATTTATTTATTTATTTTAGGCGTTTTTAAATCACGTTTTCAATCTCTTCTTTTGTTAATGGTTTATTTAGTTGTTCTACCTGTTTGAGTTACTTTAGGTAGGTAAGGTATTCCTAGAAATTTGTTCATTTCCCCTAAGTTTTCAATTTTTTATAACACTGTGCTGTGATTTTTAAAATTTCAGTTGGGTCTGTTGTGATATAGCCCCATCTCATTTCTTATTTGGGTTATTTGTTTTCTCTCTTGTTTGTCTTTTATCATTTTGACCATCTGTTTACCAACTGTGTTGATCTTTTCAAAGAATCAGCTTTTCGTTTTTGTTACTTGCTTCCTTTTGGTTCCGGAGGGCTTCTTTTGCTGCTCTCTTTCTATTTATTCAAGTTGTAGATCTAAAATGATTTGATTTGTGCCCTTTCTTCTTTTTGGATGTGTGCATTTTTGCTTAAATTGACCATTGAGCACTGCTTCATTTTCATTCGATTCTGTTGCATTTCTTTTTTCCCTCTTTAATTTTTTTGCATAACCCAGTAGGGTTTGAAAACTGTGTTTTTCAGTTACCATGTGTTTTATTATGTTTTTCCTTTTTTTCAATTGTTGATTTGTGCTTTTATGGCTTTGTGGTCAGAAAAGATGCTTTGTAATATTCTGATACTTTAGATTCTGTTAAGGCTTGCTTTATGGCCTAATATGTGGTCTGTTCTGGACAATGTTCCATGTATTTTGCAAAAGTAAGTAAACTTGGCTGCTTTTCGTGGAGTATTCGATGTATGTATGTGAGGTCAAATTCTTGGTTGTGATATTTAGATCTTCCACGTATTTATTGAGCTCCTTTTTTGAGGTGTGTCCACCCTTTAAGGTGGTATGTTGAACTCTCCTTCTGTTATTGTGAAACTGTATTTCTCTTTTCAGTGCTGGTAGACCATATGCATTTAGGAGCCCTGTCACTGCATGTTGGAAACCCTGGTGGTGTAGTGGTTAAGTGCTACAGCTGTTAACCAAAAGGTTTGTGGTTCACATCCAACAAGCACTCCTTGGAAACTCTATGGGGTAGTTCTACTCTGACATATAGGATTGCTATGAGTCAGAATTGACAGAGTGAGAGTTTTTGTGTCATTGCATGTGTAATATTTAATACGGTTGTGTCCTCCTGGTCTATTGACCATTTAATCATTACACAGTGTCCTTTCTTGTCCATTGTGGTGGATTTTACTTTAAAGCCTGTTTTGTCTGAAATTAATATTGGTATGATTACCCTTTATTGAATGCTTTTGCTTGACATATTTTTCCATCATTTTAGTTTTAGTTTGTGTCTTTAAGTCTAAAATGGGTCTCTTGTAGGCAGCGTATATACAAATGATGTTTGTTTATTCATTCTGCCACTTCCATGTCTTTATCGGCACATTTAATCAGTTTACATTTAGCATAATTATTGATAGGTATGAGTTTAGTGCTGTCATTTTGATACCTTTTTTGTGTGTTCTTGGTAGGGTTTTTTCCTATTATATGCCTATGAGGTAATTTTTGTATGATACACTGCTGAACTCTTGGAAAAAAACTGTTTTTCCCACTTTTCTCTGATGAGTCATTTTTCTTTATGTATTTTCTTTTCATCTTTTTCCTCATTGTTGATTTTATGTTTGCTTGAATCTTTGTGTTTTTTTATTTTTGTTTTGATGTGTAGGGTTGTTAGTTTCCTTAATACTAACCACTGTTTTTCAGTCTTTTATTTCCTCGTATTGTCTTGACTTCCTTTCCATGTGAAACGTCCATGACCACATTTTTTAGTACCTCTTTTGTGTCATAATGTTGTCATCTTTTACGTAATGACATTTTTGTTTCCCTGTTTTCAGTGTTTTAACTTTATTTTTGTGATTTTCTTATTGGAGTTGATACCTGGTTGCTCTGTTCTATCTAATAGTCTTGGTTGTGGCCTTCCTGATCTATTGACCCTTTAATCGTTATATAGTGTCCTTCCATATCCATTGTGGTGGATTTTACTTTAAAGCCTATTCTGTCTGAAATTAATATTTGTATGATTGCTCTTTATTGAAAGTTGTTTGCTTGATGTTTATTTTTCCATCATTTTAGTTTTATGCATCTGGCTGCCTATTAGATAGGGTCCTCAACTACCCACAGCAGAGGCTTGGGGCTGGTGGCTCCACCCAAATCTCCTAGCTACCCACATTAGTGGTCCAGTGATAGCTGGTGCCTCCCAGTCCCTACAGAAGACAGCATTGAGCACCCATCATACAGGTACAAAACATACTCTCCTACATGTAACTTTTATGTAATTTTCTTTTTCCATATTTCCTAAGCTTCTGTTTATCTGGAATGACCTAATTTCATCTTCATATTTGAGAGCCAGATTTGCTGAATGTATAATTCTTGGCTGACAGTTATTTGTCCTTCAAAGCTTTATATATGTCATTCCAGTGCCATTTTATGTGTATGGTTTCTGCTGAGTAGTATGAGCTTAGTCTTATTGACTCTATGTTCTAGATTATTTTTCATTTATTCCAAGCTATTCTTAAAATTCTCTCTGTATCTTTGGTGTGGCAAGTTTGATTGTAATATATCTTGGTGGCTTTCTTTTCAGATATATGTTATGTGGAGTTTGATGAGCTTCCTGGATTGGCACCTTCTGATCTTAGTATTAGGGGAGTTTTCTGCCAACAAATCTAAGAAAAATCTATTTTCAGTTATTCTTCTTTGTTCTGGTACTTCATTCACTTATCAGGTATACCTCTTGATGTAGTCCTACATCATTCTTAGGGTTTCTTCATTTTATTTTTTTTATCTTTTATCTGATTTTTCCTCAAACATGTAGGTGTTGGGTTTTTTGTCTTTAATCTCACTAATTCTAACTTTCATTGCCTCACTTCTGCTCCTTTGACTTTCTGTTTTTTTGCCTAATCTGAATTTTTGTTTGATGTCTCTCTGTGGATTCAGTTTGTCATTATGCTCTGCTCTGAGCTTCTTATGTTCCTCAGTTGCTGTGTCTGTGTCTACTTAAGCTTGTTCTGCATTTTGTCTCATCTCCTTCCTTATCTCTTGAAGAGTTCTGTATATTAATCTTTTGTATTCTCCATCTGGTAATTCCAGAAAGTTCTCATCTGGAAGATTTCTTCTGTTTTGAGAGCTTTGTGAAGCCATTGTTGAATTGTTGAAGCCATTGATAATATTGAATATTATCTCTTAGTCATCAGTAAGTTATTGCTTTTCTTTATGTTTGCTTACTGTATCCTATCATTTTGTTTTGAAATGCTTAAATAAGCTGGTCATGTTAGGTAGTTTGATTATTGGTGCCTTTTAGTTCTAATACCTGTTACCAGGTGGTTAGAATTGTTATTAGGTATGTGAAAGCAGAAGTCTGTTTACTTTTCCTGTATGGATTCATCTCAGATATCCAGATAGTAGTTACTAAATATTGGTTGAGGTTGTCAGCTACAGTCCTAGATGGGTAGAAGTGCTTGTAGTCACCTGTGTATCTGGATGCATGCACTGAGCAAAGCCAAGTGGCTGACAGCTGCCCCTTAATGTCTGTGATAAAAGTGTGTCCCTGTTCCCTAGAGCATGTAGGAGGGTAAGTTTTGCACCTGGATGATGGGTGCCCAATGCTGTTTGCTGTAGGGACTGGGGGGCACCAGTTGTTGTTCGACCACTGATGTAGGTAGCTAGGAGGTATGGGTGGAGCCACCAGTCCCCAGGCCTCTGCTGTAGGTAGTTGAGGACGCTATTTAATAGGCAGCTCATTATCAAATGTCAGGAACCTACTTTTCCATCATACAGCTGATACAGTAAAAGTAGGGTTCAGGTGTATACTCTGTCATACGGTGCTAATGAAGGACTGTACTGCCATAGTGGTCTCACACAGGTCCATGCACAGATGAAAGGCATTCAGAGTCTATGGACCTCTTATGCTTGTATCTGGGCAAAGAAACTCTTTCAGCCCTGAGCTCCCTGTTTAGATGAGCTGATAGATTACTTTTTTTTTCCTGTTTGTTAATTTGCTCCCTCTCCAATGTTGGGAGAGTGGTTCAGGGTGTGTAAGTGGTCCTCCGTCTCACCCAGGGGTTGCATCAGTCTCTGGATAGAAGGTCAACAGGTAAAAGGGAGATATGTTCACCCCAGAGGAGAGTTTCTGATTTACATGTAGTAGGTTAGGGACAAGGTACTTAAATTTAGACAGTTGGGAGACGGGCTTTTCACTGATTCTGAAGATATAAGTGAACCCTGTGCCACTAAGTCTCTCCTGACGTGGAAAATGAGTTCTGAATACCAGTGCTCACTTCACCATGCTGGCACCAGTGGATCGCCTGTGGGAGCTGATTCCCACAGGGTCATGTCTGGTCACTTCTCACTTCTGAACTTTCTGTACCTCTCCGGCCACCCAGTCTGATTTCTCACCTTTGCCTTTGATGTTACTAGCCTCTAGAATATCATATGTAATTGATTCCTTTGCTTGTTAGTTTTTCTTGTAAGAGGGATCACTGGAAGCATCTAACTACTCCACCATCTTTGCCTTGTCCTAGACCTGTAGTTCTTTGTAAAACAAACAAAAGAAGTTATAATTTCTTTTTCAAAAAAATATAGGGCTATCCCAATTTTCTGTTTCCTTTGGATTGTTTTGGTAATTTGAGTCTTTCATCAAATTATTTGTCTACTCTCGTACCCTGCTTTTGCCCAGTCTACCTACCTACTCCTTCAACTTACTCTTTTTTCCAAATTATAGCCTAATGGGAGGTAACAAGCATTAAGAAGTTTTTTTAAAAAATATATGTTTTTTTCTACTCACCTTCTTTCTCCCGTATTTCTGAGCAAGTTGGGCTACCCATAAAAAACTAATTGCTGTTGAGTCAGTTCTGGTTCATAGTGACTTTATAGGACAGAATAAAACTGTCCCATAGGGTTTTGAAGGAATGGAGGGTGGATTTGAAATGCTAGTCTTTTTTAGCACTTGATCTCTTGACAGTTGTGGCAACAGGGCTCCAATTCCTGAAATTCTATGTCTCACTCTCCTTTTGGCTTCAGTATAACAAAGGTTATAATGCAAGGTCACATGTCTTCTTTGTTAATTTCTGCAGATTCCCTCAGCCCCATTTCTTCCTTCAGTTTTTCTTTTGTCTGTTATTTGTTAGTTATTCAGGGTAAGAAGGTATGCTCTGACTTCATAAAAATCTTGCATGAAATGTGTGATTCTTTTTTCTTTTTTGGTATTTTGGCTTTGTTGTGTCATATGGATTATAAACTAACAGAGGACAAGAATGTTTTCTTGGCTTTTTTTACCCCCAGTTCTGATGATACTGAACACCTAGTAATGACTCAATGATAATTTGCTTGCTAGTGATTAATTGAACTGTTATAAAATAAAGATTAATCTCTAGATTCTACTCCATTTTCTACAATGTTCCCTTCCACAGCAGAAGTTTTATGGAAATGTAAAAACCTATGTAAAACAGTCATCATATTTCTTTACTGTGACATTCTTTTTCTTAATACTCAAAATATTTTTCCATCTTAGTTGTTGGAAGTGCACTTTTTCACTACTAATTTAATCCTTGTACGTTTAGCCAGTAGTGACTCTCCTCTGAACTCTACTGCATCTCTAAGAGCACAGTCTAGAGAGCTTTATTTCATGTTACTCAAGCAAATACTAATATCCCAGTGTTTCAGAGGGAAAAGTAGAATTTCCTCAGTTCTGTAATTACAACTTGTTCACACCATTGTGGCATAGTGGTAAAGTGCTACATCCGCTAACTGCAAGGTCAGCAGTTCAAATCCACCAAGCACTTCTTGGAAACTCTATGGGCCAGCTCTACTCTGCCATATAGGGTTGCTATGAGTCAGAATCGACTCAACAGCACTGGGTTTAGTTTTGGTTTTTACACCACTGTTAGAGATTACACTTTCTACCAATATTCTTTGAAATTATGTTTTTTATTTACCAATTGATTATCTACCAAGATTATTTGGTAGCCTAACCTGGCTTTTAGTCATGTATTGGACAAATAAAATAAGAGTTTTCTGTTTTAAAGGATATTTTTTAAAAACAGCTATTAATTTATAGTAAATTCAGACTTTGATTACTTATTTGAATGTCCAAGATGGAAGAAACAATTCAGTTTAATTTTGAGGGTCAGAAAATGACAGCTTAATAAATATAGTGTTATTTAAGGCTATAGTTCTCCATTTTATTGCTTCATATTCATAGTTATACAATTTTGAGTGTGTTCCATAATTGCTCATTCCTTCAGTTTTCTTATAGATCAACTCTGTATTGTCTACTCAAAGAACCTTGGCAAAATTTCTTGCAAAGACTAGTATACATTAAATTGAAATCCTAGGTAGGAATATCATACCACTATTAATATACTATAATAACTAATATCAATTCATCATGAGGCACATCTTTTCTAACACCTTTTGTTTCTGTACGACACAGAATTTACTTAAATTATTTGAAATGCAGTTTCTTCATCTGTTAACCAGGAATACTTAAAATAATGAGTGAGCAAATTGTAACATGACGTTTCAGATTTCGTCTGACTTACATGATTCCAATTTGTATTTATTTATATTTATTGCATTATTGTTTTATTTTAGAGAAATAAATATCTAAACTCAAAGTACATTAAAAGGCATAATCCTGAGCATGAACTGCATGATATAGCTAAAACATTGTAGATATTTTGTCAACATGTTAAAGCTCCAGGGAAGTTATGTCGTTATTCCTTCTTTGTTCAGTCATGATTAATTATAACAGGATGATAGTATCTCTCTAACCTTAGTATTAAAGATCTCCCAGCATTTTTCCAGGTGAGATGGAAAGGTATAAGTTATGTTTCCCTTGTCCTCTCCTACGTTTGTTATTATCTGTAAGTCGTTTTAATATTGTTGTTTGCTATTTGTGCTCCTATAGGTGGTATGTGGAAAGTTTCCATAGTCACCAGTGACTTTCCAAATGCAGGGACCAGCTCACAGATTTATATTGTACTCTATGGACAGCACGGAAGTTCGGACCCCATATATCTTTATGGAACAGATGAGGCTCAGTTTCAGCATGGCCATGAAGACATCTTTTTTGTAAGTAATACAGATAAGTATGGCTTGTTATTGTGAGTGCTGCAGTTAGTAGGTATTTGGGAATGAATGCAGTCCTTCACATTTGACTCTTCCTATCATGGTATTGCATGCCCTGCAAAAAATCAATAGGAGTAGTTAGTTTATTGCAACATTCACTCAAGCAGATTAAATACAAGTAAAACCTCAGTGTTATAAGGAACAACAGCTAGAGAGTAATACTAGGTGGCCAATATTTACTGCTTTTATATGTGAGGCTTTCAGGAGTGAGGTTTATGCCTTTCAAACTGAAACTTTCTGGGTAAAGTTCATGGTCAAGTTCTAAAAAAGGCAAAATACATATCCAAACAAGAAGTGCAAAGAAGTTGTCTTACAATGAAATTAGAATCTATGGAAAAACAGGTAGCAAACATGAGTCAGAGGAGACCAGTTTCATGTTGTCAGAAATATTAGCAATCAAAGAAGAGACTTGAGATGAGTCAAGCCTTTAGATTTGGTTGGGTTTGAGTAGTGTTTATTGAGTGAATAGCTGTGTGCATAGAAGGATCGGTCTGAAGAGTGAAAACATGGTTTAAGACCATGATCAACAAAGCGTTCCTTTAATATCTTACATTTTTACAAATCATCCATCTCCATGTGATTTTAGGTATTCAGTTCACCTGTGAACTCAACCCACATATGTCACAGGAGAAGCTGAGCCACTTGGAGGCATCCTTCCCATTAGTTTAGTTTGAGCTGTCTTTTTCATGCCTTTTCTATGAGTCAGTATTTAGAGAAACTGTGTCTTCTGTTAATGATCACCACAAGTAAAAGTTAAAAAAGAAGACTCTGTGATTAGTTCACAGGTGTAAAAGATAGTTTTAAAAGTACCTCTACAATGAGTAGTCTGAGCTGAGCCTTGTTTTTTTTTTTTTTTAAATCTTTTTCCATTTCTGCTTAATGCTTACTTCTACATTGAATTATACATTCACATAGATAATGGTGGTAGGTTGTTCTTGAATTCAGTAGCTAAGAAAGGAGCACTTTTACACCACTTATCCCATTTCTTTCTCTCCACAAGAACCTATTTTTATGTGTAGGTGTTTCTTTTTCCTGAGTTTTGCTACCTATATTTCACTTCTTCTGTTCTCTTGCTGTCTCATGCCTGAGCCCTGAGGTCTCAATGGTGTCTTTTATTTGTAGAGGTGATAGCTTCATTAAATTTAGTGATTCTCTTGGTGATTTTGAAAATAGTTTTTTGTTTGTTTGTTTTGATGAGTTATTTTCTTGTTAGTGTTCTTAGGTAATCCTTGGTTTTCCTTGTAGTTGATTTGTAGAAATCTGCTTTTTTCTTAAATTGTGATAAATGCATATAAAATTTACCATTTTAAGCATTTGAATGTATACAATTCAGTACTTAGTACATTCACACTGTTGTACAACCATCACTCCTATCTAGTTCTAAAACTTTTTAATGACCCACAGAGGGAAACCCCATCATTGTTTTGTTTTCTATTTTTATGGATTTACCTATTTTGAATATTTCATGTAAATACAATTATATAATCTGCATTATTTTGGGTGTGTCTTTTTTCATGTAGCGGGACATTTTCAAGGTTTACCCATGTTGTAGCATTAGTACATCATTCCTTTTTGTGTCCAAATAATAGTCTATTGTGTGCCAGACATTTTGGTTGTTTCTGTCTTTTGGCTGTTGTGGATAGTGCTGCTAATGAACACTCACGTACAAGTTTTCATTTTATGTCTATGCTTAATTCTTTTAGGTATATATCCAGGAGTGGAATTGCTGGGTTGCATGGTAACTTTATATTCAACTTTTTGAAAAAATCACTTGACTATTTTCCTGGGTGGCTGCACCATATTACGTTCACACTAGCAATGGATAAAGGTTCCAGTTTCTCGGCATCCTTGTTAACACTTACTCTTTTCCATTTTTCAGATAATAGCTGTCCTTGTGGGTGTGAAGCAGTGTCTCATTATGGTTTTGATTTGCATTTCTCTAATGAGTCTCTGGATATTGAAAACTGTTAAGCACTAAGCTACTAGCTGAAAGATTGCCAGTTAGAACCTACTCAGAGGCTCCCTGAAAGACAGAACAGGTGATCTGATTTCAGAAGCTCACATACTTGAAAACTCTATGGAGCAGTTCTACTCTGCACACATAGGGTCTTCATGAGGCAGAATCTACTTGTGGCAACTAACAATGACAACAACAGTGACTAAAGAGGTTCAGCATCTTTTCTTGTGTTTGTTAGACATTCATACATCTTCTTTTGATAAATATCTGTATAGGTCATTTGCCATTTTTTTTCATTTTTTAAATCTGTTTGTATTGTTGAATTCTTTATATATTTTGGATACTAGACCTAATCAAGGAGCTCTGGTGATACAATGATTAAGAGTGCACTTGATGGCAATGAGTTTGATTTTTGGTTTGGGTGGTGTGATGGTTAAACACTCAGCTAATAAACAAAGGATCAGCAGGTTGAACCCACCAGCCACTCCATGGGAGAAAAAACCTGGTGTGATATGCTGCCCTACAGATTACAGCTTAGAAAGCCTTCCGGGGCAGTTCTTCTCTGTCACATGAGGTCACTATTAATCAAAATCAAGAAAAATAGTCTTACTCGGACAAATGATTTAAGAATATTTTCTCAAATTCTATAAATTATCTTTTCATGTTCCATGTAGTATTATCTGATGCACAGAAAATTTTTAATTTTGATGAAGTCCAAGTTATCTGTGTTTTTTTCTTTGGTTGCGTATCTTCTTAAATCAGTTTGGGTAGTTCGTGTGTTTCTGGAAGTTTGCTTATTTTTTTCTAGGTTATCTAATTTTTTGGTGTACTTTTTGTTTTCTTCTAATTTTTAAATTCTTGTATCTTCCCTTTTTTTTTTTTCTTTATCAGTCTAACTAGAGATTTGCCAGTTTGGTTGGTCTCGAAGGGCCAATTTTTGGTTTCATTAATTCTATTATTTTCCTATTCCCTTTTTCAATTATCTCTGCTCTAATATTTATTATTTCTCTGTTTCTGCTACGGTTAGGTTTAGTTTGCTCTCTCTCTCTTTTTTTTTTTTTAGTTTCTTAGAATATAAAGTTAGGCTGTTGATTTAAGTTCTTTTTTTTTAATGTATGCATTTAGTGCTATGAATTCCATATATTGCACATTGCATACTTTAAGTTTTAGTATATTGTTTTCTGTCTGTTTTTGTTTGTCATTTGTCTCAAAGTATTTCCTAATCTCTTTTGTTATTTATGTTTACTAAGTATTTATTAAGCAAACATCTGTTGTTTAACTTCCAAGTATTTTTTGTATTTTGGAGTTTCTTTTGTAACTGGTTTCTAGTTTCATGGCATTGTGGTTAGTGAAGATAATTTGTATGATTTCAGGTTTTTTTTTTTAAATTTATTGAGAATTTTTGTGATATGAAATTTGGTTTATTTTGAAGAATGCTTCACGTGCACTGAAGAAGAATGTTATTCTGTTGTTGGGTGCAATACTGTGTATATCATTATTAGGTGTAGTTAACTTACAGTGTTGTTCAAGTTGTCTATTTCCTTATTCTGTCAATATGGTCTGTCTATTATTCAAAGTCTCATATTGAAATCTCTAGCTGTTGTTGTAGAACGCTTTTCAGTTGTAGCAATTTTTGCTTTAAATATTTTGTGGTTCTCTTTTGAGTTGCATGTTTATAATTATTATATATCCCCAATGGATTGACTTTTGTTTTCAGTATGTAATATCCTAGTGAGTGCTATTTTTAAGAATTTTGTGAAATTACGTCAAAAGATACTCTCTGGGTTCCTTTATAGATCACTGTTGGAAATACGGGACCACTTTTTAAGATTCGTATTGGTCATACCAACTCTGGACTCTCTCCTGCTTGGCACTGTAAGGAGGTAAGTGTGTATCAGTACTTTCACACCCTTCACAAAATTTCAACTCAGGGGACATTTCATGCCTACCGTAGTTGATGGAGTCTAACTTGGACCTTTTTAGTTGGTTTATTCCTCTAAGGCATTGATATTATATTCTTATTAATTGTTTTATTCCTTATTAATTAAGGGAAGGACCTCAACTGATCTTTCCACACTATTAAAAGAAAAAAATATATATTTGGGACTCTGGAGAAACTCATAAAGCTTCTTGATATAGTTCCATTATTATTGAACAGGTGACTAAGTGCATGTCTTCTTCAGAAAGGTTGCAAAGATAAGCAACTGTGCTAGTAAAGATAATAACTACTTGAATTGAATGTTAGTAAGTTTGGTCTATGTATGTAAGAAAGATAGTACTCCTTGTGTATTTGTAGGAGGGAAAAAAGTCTTAAATTTTCTACATTGTCCATAGCGAAAAACTCTACTTATTGTGATGGTTGGCAGTAAATGTAGATGTCCCATATTGGAAATCATACAGCTTGTCAGCCATTTTTGTGTTTGATGTATTTATTCCTGTATCATTTGAAAATATTCTTGACCTTAACAGATTCTCAAGTTGCATAAATTTCTTGACAAATCTGTCGTCTATTTATTTTTTTAAATAGTATATTAAAAAAATTATGGATGATGAGTAATTAAGATTACATTTTTAAAGTTCCATTAGGAGGAATATATAATTGTTACTGATGCTATCTTCTTTACATTAAATTACAAGGGTGCTAAAGTAGAACAAAAAAATAAAACTGACTTAATGGAAAATAAAATTCAATTGTTAGTTTTGAAAATTCAGAATGATTACTTGGCATCTGTATGAAAGAATGCTATTTTTAATGCTATATAAAACTTTTGAAATGTGATGTTCAAACTGATACTTCAGTGATCCTATATAGTAATATGTAGTATTTTCCCTCCTAGTAAGCCAAAGTCACTTGTGAAACTTATTATTAATCTTCCTGCCATCTCGTTTGATTTATAACCAATAAGCAGTATTATGTACATGATGAAGTGGAGACGCTGGGACAAAGTGATTTCATGATTTGAGAAGATTAGTATTTCAGAGGAAAGGTAGAAAATTTGTGCTAAAAATCCCTAATGTTTTTCTTTCTGTGGAAAATGCTATATCACTGCAAGACAGCTTTATGCCTAAGGTTTACATTCCCTCTCCTTGAATGCTAATGAAGAAGAGACAGATTCCTGATCCCAAGTTTTTATTTTGAGTATTTACAGTCCTTATAAGGAGCCCTTCTGGTAAGATTATTAACTGCTCAACTGCTAACAAAAGGTCATTGGTTGGCACTCACCCAACAGCTCAACAGAAGAAAGACCTGGCAGTCACCTTCATAAAGATTATGGCCTAAACTTCTGGCTCACATGGCACCATAGACAGAAGTACCACACTCTTTCTCCACAGCAAAGATCTGAAAAACTAAGTAGAATAGAGGTAAACATCAGTTCTAGAATGTGACATATCAAAGGAAGAGATAAAGATGTCAGCCCCAAACTGAGTGGAATAGGAAACTGAGAGAAAACAGAGAGTGAGAAGAGATACGAGAGGAAGTTCCTTATCAGCTAACCCAGTGTGGATTCGCCATCTTGGACACCTATCAGAAATCTGCACATGGGGAGCATGGGAGAACAGGTCTGCAGAGGTCTTGGTGGCAAGCAGGCATGCCTTCCCACCCACGTCTTCTCCCCACTGCTCTACCTCTAATGCCTACTGGCTAGCTGTGGTGGCTCAGCCAGATGGGAAGTGCAGTGTCCTTGCTGCTTGGATTGGACATACCCACGTTGGAGATCGGTAGACTGAGAACAGGCGAAAGCACCTTTAGGAGTCCCCAGCAAAACAGAAATCACCCTCTGGACATACCCTGCTACACTATAGCTGAGTGACTGGCCCTGATTATTGGACAAGGAGTTGAAAAATATTGTGACCACAGATGAGTAAACAGCAAAGAATGCACAGCCTACCTGTTCTGACATAACCAAATAAAACAAACAAACAAACAGAAAACAAGATGAGACAAACAGATCTACAGTCAATAAACAAAGAGAATAACTACCGAATGGCCCCCAAAAAGCAGATGCTATCAGAACAGGAAGGTTCTACTAGGTGTCCAAAATAAAACACCAGATGACATTCTAAGAGAAGACAATAAAATTACCTGATACGGGATTCAGGTCTCTAACATCTAAGAGGTGAAACAAAAAACAGACAAAAATGAGGAAAAAATTGACAAATTTATGGAGAAGGCAGACAAATTAATTGAATAATTCATGAAAATAAAACAGGAATAAAATACCAAAATAAATTCACAACTAGAAATCATATAGAAACAACAATTAGAAATCCACAAGATAAACAACATGATTTCAGAAATATACAGTTTCTTCAAAGGACTGAGAAGCAGGTTGGAAATGATGGAACATGAGATCAGTGAGCCAGCCAGCCAAGTCCGTCAAGTCGGAAGATCAGTGAAATTGAACATAAACACTTGGATACTGTCTTAGTCTTCTAGTAATGCTATGACAGAGATGCTGCAGTGGATGCCATTAAAAAGAGAAATGTTATTAGGTCACAGTCCGGTAGGCTGCAAGTCTAAATTCAGGGCATCAGCTCCAGAGGAAGGCTTTCTCTGTTGGTTCTGGAGAAAGGCCTTTGTTGTCAGTGTTCCACAAGACTGGGACCTTCTGAAGAGCAGGGACCCTGGGTCCTTTCCAAAGGATGAGCACTGTTCCCAGCACTGTTTTCTTGGTGGTATGAGGCACCCAACTTTCTGCTTGCTTTCCTTTCCTGTATATCCTGAAACATTGCCTCAAGGCACAGTACAATTTTACACCTTCTGCCCCACCAACATTAACTGCCACTCCTCCTACCTCATTAACATCATAGAGGCAGGCTTTGCAGCATATAGGAACATCACATAACACCAACAGTTGTGGTGCAGCCAAACTGCTACACACATTTTTGTGGGGAACACAATTCAAACCATTACAGATACATCTCTGTTTGAGGATAAAACAAAACACAACCAAAAGACAAAGACAATTGAAGAAACTCTGAGAATTATGTGAGATACAATAAAAACCAAAACTTTATGAGTGATACAAGTTCCAGACCAGGAAGAAGACAGAAACCACAGAGAGGATTATTGAATAAATGCTGACAGAAAACTTCCCTAATATCACTCAAGAGTCAAGAACCTCAGTGAACACCATATAGTATAGGTCCTAAAAGAAAATCACGTAGGCATATCAATAATTACACTCACTGAAACCAAAGACAGAAAAACAACTCTGAGAGCAGCTTGGGAAAAACAAAACATTGCATACAGAGAAGAAACAATAAGACTAAGCCATGATTTGGCAAAAATCTTACAGGCATGAAGGCAGTAGGATGACAGATATAAAACCATGAAAGAAAAGAATTGTCAACCAAGAATAATATGCCATGCAAAATTCTTGTTCAGATATGATGGTGAAATTAGGACATTTCCAAATAAATAGAAATTAAAGGAATATGTAAAAAACAAACCAAACTTACAAGAACTGTTAAAGAGAATCCTTTGGTCTGAGAACAAACAATATCAGACCACAATCTGAATATAGGATATAAAACTTTACTAGCCAGACACTAATCTAGGAAATGAATTCTCAAGGATTTAAAACCAAAAGAATTACAAACAGGAAACCAAAAAGGTTAATTTGTGAATGACAACAACTTCAGAACAATAGAAGAGAAAATAACCAATGCAAATATAGAACTGTTTAATGGAGTCAAAGGCAAGGTGCTACCAAGTAGCAACAGATTCATTTAAACCTAGGAAGTCAAGGGTTAAAACTAACCATAAAGAAAAGTAACAACCCTACTCATTAAAATAAAGAACGAAAATATAGTCTTTATAAAAACAAAATCTGCAAAAAAAGAAATAAAAAAGAAGTCCATAAACCAAAGGAATTCAGCACAGGAGAGTAAGAACAACAAAGAAAATGTCAACAACACAAAAATCAAAACAGAAACAAATTAAAAAACTACAGACTGACAGCAATAATATACCGTGTACAAGATACAAAACACACTTTAGAAACAAAGGCACCTGGTACTAGTGCAACAACAGATATATTGGTAGTGGGACAGAATTGAGACCCCAAATGTAAATCCATCCTCCTGTGGTCACCTGATCTTCGATGAGAGCCTAAGGTTCATCACATGGGAAAAGGACAGTCTTCATGGGTATTATGTTGACTGAAATGAGTCAGTCACACAGGGAGAGGTGTTGTGTGTGACCAAGAATACGGAAACTCATGAAACGATTTATGCAGAGAGAGAAACTCTATGCAGTAGTTACCAGGGAGGGGAGTGGTGGAGATGGAAAAATAAAAAATAAAGGAAGTTTTAAAAATAAAATACTTAATCGACAGGCTTTATTAACTGGTTGGCTCTTTAGACTGTAGATGTTTTCTTGTTAAAAAAACCCCAAACTTGAAAGTATCTAAATGACTGTAACAGAATGAAAAAATAATGTGCGAGTCAGACTGAATATTGATTGAAAAAAGCCTGCCATAAGACCATGAATACTGTATGATTCCGTTTATATGAAGCTTAAAAATAGAAGTCACAAACCCAGCCATTGTTTTAGATATCAGGATAGGGCTTCTTTTGTTGGGGAGGACAGTGTAACTGGAAAGGCCCATTGGGATGTGGAGCTTCTCTTAATGTTCTGTTTCTTGAGAACAAGAATTACAGCTTAGAGAACCCTATGGGGCAGTTCTACTGTCACATGGGATTGTCATGAGTTGAAGTCAACTCATTAGCACCCAGCAAAACAACAAAGCCCTCATATAGCGTGGCTAAATTAAGAAGCTATGTAATGGAATAGAAACTGTTTATTCAATTAGAAATTATTTTTGTTGTTGTTTTGAGAACAGACACAGCAGAACAGATACCAGTCCAACAATTTCTGCTTGTACAACTCAGTGATATTGATTATATTTTTCAAGTTGTGTAACCATTCTCACCACCTCTTACTGAATTGTTTCTCCCCCATTAGTGTAAACTCACTGTTCCTAAGTTTCCTATGTAATTTTTTGAGTTGTTGTTATTAGTTTGACCCTGTATAGATACTCCTTCTAAGAGCACAGTACTCAAGGCAGACATTTTTAACTAGTTAAGTTAAACTATTGATTGATTTTAAGAAGACTCCAGGTGGGTATTTGGGGTTTCAGGTTTAAAGATTATCTTCTCAGAGCAGTAGTGTCAAGCCTTCATTCATTCTCTGTGACTCCAGAATGTCTGAATTCTGAGAATTTTAAATTCTGTTCTGCATTTTTCTATTTTTGACTTGGACTCTTCTATCAGATGTCTGATTCAAACATTTAGTAATGGTAATTGGGCAGCATCTAGTTCTTCTAGTCTCATGCCAAAGGAGACAGTGGTTCTTGGAGGCAATTAACCAAACATTTCATTTATTCTTCATATTCATTTCTTATAACATAGTTCAGAAATGTAAAATTTAGAATATAAGTAAGGCAAACTTTCTCCTAGCACTTTAGGGGATTTGAATAAAATCACTAATTCAGTCTATAATATAAACACATTGTTTTCAGAACCTTAATATTAATTTCAGTTGTAATTAGAGAAGGTTACAAAATAACACATTTCACATGCTTGTTTGTGTTTCTCAGAATGTCTGTCTTGGGCTTTGAAAAAAAATAAAAAAAAAGTCAAGGCAGCAGCTTTGGAAACCGATGAATATTCTCTGTGGTTCTCAGAGAGCCTTTCTAAAAGTGACATCCAGTGACTGCTTACATCAGAAATACACCTGCTGTGTATTTCTAAATGCAAATTCCTGGACCTGTCTACTAGTACCCGTTGCAGTCAGTTTGATTCCTACTCCTGGTGACCCTGTACGACAGAGTAGAACTGCCCCATATGGTTTCAGGAGCAACTGGTATATTCAAACTGCCAACCTTTTGGCTAGTGGGTAAGCTTTTTAACCACTACGCCACCAGGCCTCTTGGACCTACCTAAGAACCACAAAATTCGGCTCGGGAACTAAAATTCTACCTATAAGCAAGGAGATTTCTAGAATAAATTTGAAAATCTCTTGATTTAATGGCAGTTTAAAGAAAGTGACATTAACTGACAAAATAATTCCTCACTGTTTTGAAAGAATAGCATCTTGAATGAAAATCCTATGGATTTCAAGAATCTGATCCATAACAGATCATGGCTGTGGCACGGGACTGGGCGGTGTTTTGTTCCATTGTGCATGGGTTGTTATGAGTTGGGGTCTCCGTGAGTTGGGGTCTCCATGAGTTGTGGCCAAATCAACAGCAGTGAACAAGAACAATAACTTATAAAGGGCTAGATTTTAGAATCAATAAATTTCTGCATTTTGATTATTTTTAACATTTATCTTTTCATACCATAATTCACTATTCATGTCCTTGTTTAAATTTAGGATAAATTGATCAGATGTAACAGGGCAGATGCCAATAAAAAATTAATAACTAATTAATTATTGGTTGAATGATTTCATGAATGACTCAAGGATACACTTAGGGAGAGCATTATCTCTGTTTGAATCTCTAGTACCTGAAATATAACCTTATGCTAATATTTCATAAAATCACTTTAATATATAAAAAGGAAATTTATTTCTAAGGGTCAAAGCAGGAAAATAAAAGATGTAGAATTATAAACACCTCTTCTAAACTGGAAAATACTGGTAATTTCTGGTAATAAAATGATCTGCGAACCAAGGGGTTTAGACTAAGATTTTTATTTTACTATTTGATATAATTTTCTTAAATATTTTGTAAATACTATTGTTATTTTAGGTACAATTGTGGGACATGTATTCTGGAAAACAGTTTTATATACCTGTTCAGCGGTGGTTTGCACGAAATCGAGAAGATGGGGATATCTGTCGAGAATTTCCTATTTTAAACAGAGGACAAGCCCCTCTTCCAGGTAGGGTAGGTCTAACTCTAGACAACACCAATAATACTTGTTTGCCTGTATCTTATGTGACAGAGAACTCAATAACAACATGTTGAGTAAATGAATAATTGATTGAATGAATGCTTAAGGAACTGCTCATATCCTACCGATTAACTTTGCTGGTGTGACAGCTGCGTCTAAATGTTTCTCAGTTGGTTTTACATGCTGACATTTAGGAATAGGTTCCTGTCAACAGTTTGCACTGTAAGAGAGACAGCTGAAATATTTCTTAATCAAAACAAGAAAATTAATTCTTAGAAGGTCATGAGAAAATGGAATGCCAAATGAAGCTACTCCACGGCTAAGAAATGCAAGTCACTGTGTTCTTTTCTCACCAAGCTCCACCTTACAAGGTTTGACAGTAAAGTTTGTGCACCCATCCTAGAAAAAGTGCTACATACTTCATTGTTGAATACCACTGCAGTCACCTTAGAAGTACTCTCCCTGGGAAGCTATGTAATGATGCCAGCACCTCGTCCACCCTTCAAAGCCATTTTGGAACTCCTTCTGGAATGGTCATCAGAGCTGTTGTCATATTACCCTTGGTGTCCTGAATGTCATCAAAATGCCCTTCGATATTTCCTTTATCTTTGGGTAAAGAAAAAAGTCATTGGGAGCCAGAGCAGGTCAGTAGGGCGGGTTCCAATACAGGGTTCCAATATTTATTTACTGGCTAAAATCTCTCTCACAGACAACTATACATTTGGGTTTGCAAACTTGCCGCCATGCCACTGGGTGCAGTGGCCATTCCACACAGAGTTCCAAAATTACTTTGAATGGTAGACCAGGCACTGTCATCAGTGCATAGCTTCCCAAGGGGAATATTGCAAAGATGACTGTAGTAGTATTCAGCAATGAAGTATGTAGCACCTAGAACAATTAAGTTTTCAGACTTAATTGTCAGGCCTCATATTCTTGAGAATGTGTCTGTTTCAACAGGAAATGAGAACAACTTCTTCATAGGCATGCTCAAACCTCGTGTAAATATGACTGAGAAACAGGGTCCTGACCATTGTCCTCCAAGTTGGTCAGTTACTGAATCCCACCATGAGAATTCAGGTGTTGATTGTAAGGACCTTTTGTACTTGGGTATGCTGACCTCTCCTTTGGGAAAGAATGGGGAAAAAGGTTAATGAGAATTACTAAATGGCAAATTGCTAAAAATAGATTTTTTTCCTGCAATCTAGGCAATATTCTACTAAAAGTGTGAAGTCTTAGTCTTTCCTGAGAAATGTATAATAATAAGTGTTGTCTGAAGATTAAAAAGAACTTTACAATGTCAACAAATACGACTTTTACAGAACACAGACTGGTAAACCATTTGTGCACACTGATGATTCTTTTGTGGTGTTTAAAATTAGATGTAATAAGCTCTTATTTAAGTTTCTGAAGTTAACTATTTTTAAAATGACATAAGTAATCCTATTTATTGAAATATAAAGAGGCGTATGATCATTGTCCTCATCATTTATGAGTATTGTTCTCACCTTTCTTCCTTGGATTATCTACCTCACCTAGGGGCACCCCATTCCTACCCACTGTTAGTAATGATGCAAGGTCACTTTATGGCCATCCCACCTCCATTTAATTGTGAAATTCTCAAAAGAAGCATACCCTGCAAAGACATGCTGATTTCCCTTGTTTTTTCTGTGGTACTTGGTATTTTTGGTGTATCAATAAGCATGTTTCCCTGGTTTCTTTACATAACTTGGAATTCTAATCATATCCTTTTGTGTTGTTAGTTGCCATCAAGTCACTTCTGACTCATAGTAATTGTGTGTATAAGGGAAGGAAACAATGCCTGGTCCTGCACCATCCTCACAATTGTTATGTATGAACCCATTGTTGTAGCCACTGTGTCAATCCATGTCATCAAGGACCATCCTCTTTTTTACTACCCTCTACTTTATCAAAAGTGATGTCATCTTCCAGGGACTAGTTAGTCCCTCCTGTAATGTATCCAGATTATGTGAGACAAAGTCTCGCCATCATTCCTTCTAATAAGCGTTGTATCCGAACTTTTTCCTAGACTGTTCTGGCAGTCCATGGTATAGCCAATATTCTTCACCTGCACCATAGCTCAAAGGCATCCATTCTTCTTTGGTCTTTCTTATTCATTGTCCGGCTTCTGTAGGCAGATGAGGCTACTGAAAGTATCATAGCTAGGATCAGGCACACCTTAGTCCTCACACTGACAGCTTTGATTCTGAACACTTGAAAGAAGTTTTTGCAGTAGATTTGCCCAATGCAATATGTTGTTTGATTTCCTGACTGTTACTTCCAAGGGCATTGATTATGGATCTAAGTAAAATGAATTCCTTGATGACATCAATCTTTTCTCCGTTTATCATGGTATTGCTTATGGGTCCAGTTGTGAAGATTTTTGCTTTATGTTGTAGTATAATCCATACTGAATGCTCTAGTGTTTGATCTTCATCATTAAGTGCTTCAAGTTCTCTTTGCTTTCAGCAAGCAAGGTTGGGTTATCTGCATATTATGGGCTGTTAATGAGTCTTCTATCAAATATGATATTACATTATTCTTCATATAGTCCAATTTGTTGGATTATTTACTTAGCATACAGGTTGAATAAATCTGGTGAAAGGATGCAACTCTGACACATACTTTTAAACCATGCAGTATCCCTTTGGTCTTTTCCAATGCCTATCTCTTGGTGTTCTGTATGAGCACAGTTAAGTATTCTGGCATGCAGTGTTATTCATAATTTGTTATGATCCATACAGTTAAATGCCTTTGCATAGTAAGTAAAACACAGATAAACTTCTTTCTGGTGTTCTCTGCTTTCTGCCATGCTCCATCTGTCATCAACAGTGATATCCCTCATTCTACATCCTCTTCTGAACCAGCCTTGAATTTCTGGCAGTTCCCTGTTGGTGTACTGCTGCAGCAGCTTTTAGATGAACTTCAGCAATATTTTACTAGCATGCTGTATTAATGATATTGCTCGCTATCTTTCTCATTTGATTGGATCACTTTTCTTTGAAATGGGCAAAAATATGGATCTCTTTCAGTTTGTTGACCAGGTAATGGTCTTCCAAATTTCTTAGCATAGATAAGTGAGCACCTCCAACTTTGCGTTGGTTTATTAAAACATCTTAATTGGTATTCTGCCAATTTCTGGAAACTTTTTCTTGACCAATACTTTCAGTGAAGCTTGAACTTTTTCCTTCAGTACCACTGATTGTTGATCATATGTTACTTCCTGAAATGGTTGAATGTTGACAATTTTTTTTTGTATGGTGAGTTTGTATATTTCCTCCATCTGCTTTTTTTGCTTCTTGCATCATTCAGTATTTTCCATGCAGAATTCAGCAAAATTGAAACATGAGGTTTGATATTTTTCTTCAGATCTTTCAGCTTGAGAAATGCTGAGCATGTTCTTCCCTTTTGGTTTTCTAACTCCAGATCTTTGCACATTTTATTATAATATTTTGTCTTCTCCAGCTACCCTTTGAAATTTTCTGTTCAGCTCTTTTACTTTGCCATTTTTTTTTGTTTTAGCCCCTGTACGTTCAAGAGCAAGCTTCAGAGTCTATTCTGACATAGATTTTGTTCTTTCTTTCTTTCTTGTCTGTTTTATGACCTTTTGCTTTCTTTATATATGATATCCTTGATGTCATCTCACAACTTGTCTGGCCTTTCATCATTAGTGCTCAGTGTGTCAAATCTGTTCTTGAGATGGTATTCAAATTCAGGTACAATGCATTCAAGGTTATACTTTGGCTCTCCTGGACTTGCTTTTAATTTTCTTCAGCTTCAGCTTGAACTTACATATGAGCAATTGATGGTTTGTCCTTCAGTCAGCTCTGGCCTTATTCTGACTGATGATATTATGCTTTCTTATCTTTTTATGGTGATGCAGTTGATTCATTCCTGTGTATTTTTTCTAGTGGTCTGCATGTATATTGTTTATCTTGTTGAGAAAAGGTATTTACAGTGAAGAAGTCTCTAGCCATGCAGAATTCTATCATGCCCCTCCATGTTGATTCTGTCACCAAGACCATATTTTCCAATCTTCAATCTTCCATCTTTATTTCCATCTTTCACATGCTAATCACTAGTAATTATCAATGCATCTTGATTGCATACTTGATCAATTTCAGACTGCAGAAGTTGGTAAAAAAATCTTTACTTACCTCATCTTTGGCATTAATGGTTGGTGCATAAATTTGAGTAATAGTTATATTAATTGTCTTTCCTTGTAGGCATATGGATATTATCCTATTACCAATAAGGTTGTACTTCAGGATAGATCTTGAATTGTTCTTTTTGGTGATGATTGTGGTGTCATTCCTCTTCAATTTGTCATTCCAACATAGCAAACTATCTGAATGTTCAATTCAAAACAGCCATTATCAGTCCATTTCAGCTCACTAAAACCTAAGATTTTGATCTTTATGTTTTCCATTTCATTTTTGATGCCTTCCAATTTTCCTTGATTCATATTTCATGCACTTCATATTCTATTTATTAATGGATGTTTGTAGCTGTATCTTTCATTTTGAGTTGTGTATCTGCATCATTAGAGCCAGCTGCTCTGAGAAGACAGCTTGTCCCCATCATATTTTGAGTGCCTTTCTATCTGAGGGGCTCATCTTCCAGTACCATATCAGACAGTATTCTGCTGTTATTTGGTTTTCATTGTCTAGTTTTTTCAGGATTAGACTTCCAGGTCCTTCTTCCTACTCTGTATTAGTGTGGAAGTTATGCTGAAAACTGTCCACCAAGGGTGACACAACTAGTATTTGAAATACAGGTAGCAAAGCTTCCAGACACAGCAACATATAAGCCACCACAGTACAACAAACTGACAGATGTCTAGTGGTCTAATGGGTCCTCTTATCTATGAATTTGATAAGCCATTAATTATCTTGGTCAGTCATAGACATACTGAATGGTAGCTGACTCCAGCCATGTTTTTACTTAATGTCCTAGGAAAAGTCGATGCTGTGTCTGAAATGATGTCAATACTGCCTGCGTAGTAGTCTTTATTAGAGGTAGAGACTTGAGTTTTAGGTGGTATAATGAAGTTATAGAGAATAATAGTGAAGGAGTTACAGTGTGTGGTTTTTTCCCCCCCAAATCTGTGTTCTTTTGAGTCTGTAGGATGTAGTGCCATTTGTCTTTAAGGGTAAAAAAGAATTATAAGAGTGTTGTCTGGTTTACTAGTATACTATGTGTATTCAAAAAATATTTTTCTGATTATGGAATTGTTTTCCTGAAAAGAAAAGGATTGCTAGGAAAACCCAGGCTGTGAGAACTGTTTTAATAAAACTACTGTTTGTATATCAGTTGATATGATTAACTCCTGGATGAATATGTTCATTAATTAAGAAGACTTCAGTGTCTTTTTCTTACATGTTTTTCTCTTAAATTCTTATTCAAAATAATAAAGGGGGGTGGAGTTGAGGTGGTGGAGTAAACTCATGTCTCCCTAAGTCCCTCTGGAAACCAGGACCTAAATTGATAATTAAATGGAGCCTTCTGGACATCTAATGAGCCCTAGGACATAGCATAGGGCTGTTAATTTGGATTTCATACCACTCAATGGAAAACTTCCTCTCTTTCACCAGCCCTGCTCTTGGTGAGTGCTGGCTTTCACAGACTGAAGGTAACTTGCCATTTTAACTTTGTTTTCCTCTGTCTTAGCCGGCGGGCAGAGCTGGGACATGACTAGCAACTAATCTTAGACGCACTGCTGGTGGGATCAGCAGGCAAAATTGCCATATTTTGAGATCTTGGCTTTGAACTCTGTGCATCTCGGCACCTTTCGCCTCTCTTTCCACCTCTGCCACTGAGTAGCCTGTACTGAGGCAGGTAGGGAGCTTGTGCTGGACATCATCTTGTTCCACTGGGAGACAGATATACCCATATGGAGGCCTCACCTGGACCTCATTCCTAGGCTGGGAGGCAGTACCTGCCCAGAGAAGAATGCTTTTCCTGCAGAAAAGCAGTATTTTACACAGGTCACCTATGGCTGAGGCCCGACAGCAGAGGGCAGCAGGGCAGTAGCCTTTCTGTATTTTGAACTAGTTTATAACAGCTGAGGTTGGATATAGAGGTGCTTGCTTTGCTAGCTGGGAAGAGGGACCTGTATACCTGAAAACATGACTGACTTTGGAAGTTGTCAGATAACTTTTACCTTCCATTTTAAGACAGCCTAGAGAAGCAACTGTGGTCCATCCTCGCAGTATCTCTCCCAGCCTCTGTTGACTCACATGATGCCCCAAAAACAACAAAACTCTGGAGAGAAGCATAACAAAGAAATCACCCATGGCTTCAGAAGGCCACTCCCCCACGAAAAACACCAAAGAACTTCCCAAAGAAAACTTTCTGAAACTATTGGAAGGTAAACACAAAAGGATTATATAGAGAGCCCTCCTAGACCTTATACAAAATGCAGCAGAGCAAAATGAAAAATTAAGCAAGCTGTTTGATCTTATGGAACACCAATACTCTGAAATCCAACAGATCAAGAGCAAAGTCGAAGAGATAGAGGGGAGCAGAGTCTAGATGGTGAACTAAACGCACGTCTCCCTAAATCCCTCTGGAAACCAAGACCTGAAAAGATAAATAAATGGAGCCTTCTGGACACCTAGTGAGCCCTGGGATGCAACAGAGGGCTGCTAATTTGGACTTCATACCACTAAATGCAAAACCTCTTCTCTTTACTGACCCTACTCTTGGCGAGTGCAGGCTTGCACAGACCGAAGGTAACTCACCATTTTGATTTGCTTTTCCTCTGTCTTGGCTGACAGGCAGAGCTGGGACTTGACTAGCCGCTGGTCTCTGACGCACTGCTGGTGGGACCAGCAAGCGTAATTGCCGTGTTCTGAGAGCCTGGCTTCAGACTCTGTGCATCTCTGCTCCTCTGGCCTATCTTTCTGCCTCTGCCACGTGGTAGCTGTACAGATGCGCTTGTATAGGATGCCATCTTGATCCATTGGGAAATGGAGAAGCCCAGGTGGAGTCCCAGGCCAGACTTGGTTCCTAGTCTGAGAGGTGGCGCCTGCTGGGGGTAGAGTGATTTTCCAGCAGGGAGGCGGTGTTTTGCACAGTATTGCCTGAGGCTGGGGCCAAGCAGCAGAGGCTGTGGACTCTGGGCATCTTGGCACTCTTGGCCTCTCTTTCCTCTGGGAGCCTGGTCCCAGCCGGGTGATAAGCTTGTATGGGACACCATCTTGTTTTGATGGGAGGTGGATTCATCCATACAGAAGCCTCAGCTGCACCTAATTCCTGGTCTAGGAGGCAGTGCCTACCCAGAAGAGACCCTGTTCCAGCAGAAAAGCAGAATTCTACATAGTATTGCCTATAGCTGGGGCCTGACAGCAGAGATCAGAAGGCCAGTACCCTTTCTATATTTTCTGCTAGTTTATAACATCTGGGGTTCAATATAGAGGTGCTTACTTTGCCATCTGGGGAGAAGGACGTATACACCTGAAAACCTAACTGACTTTGGAAGTTGTCAAATACTTTTTACTTCTGATTTTAAGACGGCCTAGAGAAACAACTGTGGTCCATCTTCACAGCATCTCTGCCAGCCTCTACTGACCCACAAGAAGCCCCAAAAGGCAACAAACATTGGAGAAGACAGTAACCTGGCAATCACCCATGGCATCAGAAGGCCCCCCAAAAGAAAGCAACTCAGAACTTCCCAGACGAAGAAGCTTTTCTGAAACTGTCAGAAGGTGAATACAAAAGGATTATATAGGGAGCCCTCCTAGACCTTATACAAAATGCAGCAGAGCAAAATAAAAAATTAAGCAAATTGTTTGATCGATGGAACATCATTACTCTGAAATCCAACAGATCAAGAAGAAAATCAAAGACATAGAAGCTTCAATTCAAAGCCAAGAAAACAGAATGGAACAAATGGAAAAGAGACTTTCTGATTTGGAAGACAGAGCTACTGATTCCAGCATCTATGAGGAGAAATCAGAAAAAAGAAACAAGAAAAATGAAGAAGCATTAAGAAGCATGTGGGTCTCTATTAAGAAGAACAATCTACAATTATTTGGACTTCCTGAACAGGGCGAGACACCTGAGAACACAGACAGTATTGCTGCTGATCTGCCGACAGAAAACTTTCCAGAAATTATGAAAGAAGAGAATATAGATATCCAAGATATGTATCAAACACAACTTGATATAGATCTCAATAGAAAGACTCCAAGACATATATAATGAAGCTTAACAAAATTAAACATAAGCAGAAACTCTTAAAGGCAGCAAGACTCAAAGCAAAGCTATCATTAGAGGGAAACCCTGTAAGTTTCATTGGATTTCTCATTAGAAACGATACTGGCACAGAGACAGTGTCATGGTATATTCAAAGTGTTGAGGGAAAGAACTTCCAACCAAGAATTATAGATTGTGTAAAACTGTCTTTCAAATATGAAAATGAAATTAAGACATTTGCAGATAAACAGAAACTCAGAGACTTTGTAAAAACCAAACCAAAGCTACAAGAAATACCGAAAGAATCTCTTGGCTAGGAAGAACAAAACCATTAACTTTATATTTTAGAAGAAAATACAGGACACTTCACCCAGAAACCTATTAGGGAAGGCTCCAAACTCAATGAAAGCTATAATAGTGAAAGAAATAATCCAGTGATCATATCATGGAAACTATGTTGTCATCATATTAAAAAGAAGGATATACTACAGTCATTATAGTCCTTCAAGATGAAAAAGAAGTTAATAAGACTGGTAGTAATTAAAATTGGGTTTATACATAGTTTATTAAGGAGCATCATATGGGCAGCCATAAAGCACAATAAAGATGTAACATATCAAATCAAGAAATGTAATACAGGAGTCTCAACAACCACAAAACCAACACTGAAAAAGATGAAAAGTCAGCTCACAAAGAAGAATGTTGCAGAACAGATTAATAAGAACAGAGAAAACATCAACACAAAAACAAAAGTATGATAATGACAGCACTAAACATGTATCAGTAATTACAATGAATGTGAATGGACTGAACACTGCAGTAAAGGGACATCGAGTGACATCTTAGATCAAAAGACACAACCCACCCATATGTCACCTACAAGAAACTCACCTTAGAAGTAAAGATGTGAAAAAACTGAAAAGTAAACGATAGAAGAATATATATCAAGCTAACAATACACAAAGAAGAGCACGTATGGACATTCTAATCTCAGATAAAATCAATTTTAATGTAAAATCTACCATCATGGACAAGGATGGACATTATTTACTGCTGAAATGTTCATTGCAGAAGCAGGACTTTACAATATTAAATATTGATGCACCTAATATTAGAGCATCTAAATACATTGAAGAAACACTGACTATACTCAAAAAGGAGACAGATCACTCCAGAATAATAGTGGGAGACTTCAACACTCCACTCTCAATATTGGACAGATTGTCTAGAAAAAAGCTCAATAAAGACACAGAAGACCTTATTGCCACAATTAACCAACTAGACCGTGTCAACACATACAGAACTTTCTATCCATCAGTGGACAACTACACCTTCTTCTCCAGTGCACATGGAACATTGTCCAGAGTAGACCATGTGTTAGGACATAAAGCAATTCTCAACAAAATCCATACCACTGAATTAATGCAAAACATCTTCTCAGATCATAAAGCCATAAAAGTTGAAATCAATAGCAGAAAAAACATAGAAAGTGGAAATTATGGAAGCTGAACAACATCTTGCTCAAAATGCTGTGGGTTATAGAAGAAACCAAAGATGAAATAAAGGAATTTATGGATTCCAATGAGAACGAAAACATTTCCTACCAGAACTTATGGGATACAGCCAATGCAGTGCTCAGAGGTCAGTTTATCTCCATGAATGCACACATCTGGAAGAAAGAAAGAAACCAAACCAAGAACAAACCCTACAGCTTGAATAAGTAGAGAGAACAACAGAGGAACTCCTCAGGCACCAGAAGAAAACAGATCCGAATGATTAGAGCAGACCTAAACAAATTAGAGAATAGAAGAACAATTGAAAAAAATGAAAAGACCGAAAGCTGTTTTTGTTGAAAATATCAGCAAAATGGACAAACCATTGGCTAAACTTCCTAAGGAAAAACAACAAAGCAAACAAATAACCCAAATAAGAAATGAGAGGGGAGTTGTCATAACAGATCCAACAGAGATAAAAAAAAATATCATAACAGAATACTGTGAAAGACTGTACTCCTACAAATTGGAAAACCTAGAGGAATTGGACAAATTCCTTGATTCATGTCACCTACCAACATTATCTCAAGGTGAAGCAGAACAACTTAATACACCCATCACAAAGGAAGAGCTTGAAAAAGTCATTCAAAAACTACCAATGAAAAAAAGCCTGGGCCCAAATGGCTTCACTGCAGAATTCTACCAAGCTTTTAGAGAAGAGTTATCTCCAATACTACTGAGACAATTTCACAGTATAGAAATGAAGCCATTTGTATACTAGTTATGAAGGCAGCATAACCTTGGTACCAAAGCCAGGGAAAGACCCAACAAAAAGGAGAACTACAGACTTGTATCACTCATGATTCTAGAAGCAGAAATCTTCAACAAAATTCTTGCCAATAGAATGTAACAACATATCAAAAAAATAATCCATCATAACCAAGTTGAATTCATACCAGGGATGCAAAGCTGGTTCAGCATCAGAAAATCAGTTCATGTGATCAAACACATAAACAACACAAGAGACAAGAATCAACCAATTTTGTCTATTGATACAGAAAAGGCATTTGATAAAGTGCAACACCTATCCATGCTAAAAACTCTCAGCAAAATGGGAATAGACAGCAAATTCCCCAGTGCAGTAAGGGGCATCTACACAAAGCCAACTGCCCACATCATCCTGAATGGAGAGGGACTGAAACAGTTTCCCTTGAGAATAGGAACTAGACAGAGATGCCCACTCTCAACTCTCCTATTCAACATTGTACTAGAAGTTCTACCCAGAGCAATTAGACAAGACCAAGAAATAAAAGGCATCTGCACTGGCATAAAAGAAGTCAAAATCTCCCCATTTGCAGATGATATGATTGTATATGCAGAGAGTCATAAAGAGTCCATAAGTAAACTACTCAAACTGATAGAAGAGTTCATCAATGTCTCAGGAAACAAGATAAACATAAGTAAATCGTAGGATTCCTTTATACTAACAATGAGATTATTAAGGAAGAAATAATGAAATCAATAACATTTACTATAGCCCATGAGCAGATAAAGTATGCAGAAATAAATCTAAGCAGAGAAATGACAGACCTTTTGGCTTATGAAGAGAACTACAAGTCCTTACCACAAGAAACTAAGAGAGACTTATAAATGGAGAAATCTACCCTGCCGATGGATAGGAAGACTTCACATTGTGAAAATGTCTATTTTACCGAAAGCAATCTACTCATATAATGCAACCCCGATATAAATTCCTGTGACATTTTTTAATGAGACAGAGAAACAAATCACCAACTTTGTTTGGAAAGGGAAAAAGCCCTGCGTAAGTAAAGCACTACTGAAGAGGAACACACTGGTAGGCCTCTCGCTACTTGACTTTAGAACCTATTACGCTGCCACAGTGGTCAAAACAACCTGATACTGGTACAAAAAGAGACAGATAGATCGGTGGAACAGAATCAAGACCCTAGAGATGACATCATCTGCCTATGAACAGTTGATATTCAACAAAGGCTCTAAGACATTAAACTGGGGTAAAAACAATTTCTTCAACAAATGGTGCTGGCAAAATTGGATATCCATCTGCAATCAGTTGAAACAAGACCTATATCTTACACCTTGTACAAAAACCAACTCAAACTGGATAAAAGACCTAAATATCAAATCTAAAACGATAACGGTCATCCAAGAAAAAGTAAGAACAACCATGGAAGTTTTAATACACCATGTAGACAGATTTCAAAATCTGTCAAACAAACCACAGATAACAGAAGAAAAAGTAGATAAATGGGAACTACTAAGAATCAAACACTTTTACTCATCCAAAGACTATTAATAGACTGAAAAGGCCACCTACAGAATGGGAAAAAATATTTGACAACTCTGTGTCAAACTGACACCTGATTTCCATAATCTATACGGTACTACGAAATATCAATAAGAAAAAGATAAATAATCCAGTTAAGTGACGGGCAAAGGAGATGGACAGGCATTTCTCTAAAGAGGAGATAGAGGCAGCCATGTGGACATGCTCATGATCATTAGCTATTAAAGAAATTCAAATCAATACTACAATGAGATACCATTTCACTCCAACGAGATTGGCCATGATCCAAAAAATGCAAAACAACAAATGCTGGAGATTCTGTGGAGAAATTGGAACTCTTCTACACTGTTGGTGGGAACCTCTTTGGAAAGCAATCTGGTGCTTCCTTAAAAAGCTGGATATAGATATACTGTTTGACCCAGCAATTCCACTGCTTGGAATATGTCCTACGAGAATCAAAGCCATTCACACCAACTGATAAAATGCACACAAATGTTCATCACAGCACAGTCCACAATAGCAAAAAGATGGATTCAACCCAGATGCCCAACAACAGAGGAATGGATGGGTAAACTATGGTATATATTTTCTGTGAAACACTATGCAATGATAAAGAACAGTGATTTTAGGAAACATCTCATAACCTGTTTTCAATTGGAGGATATTATGCTGAGTGAAAGTAGTCAGCGACAAAAGGGCAAATATTTTATGAGACCCCTATGATAAGAACTTAAAAACAGACCCATGCATAGAAGAAAAGACTCTTTGATGGCTGCAAAGGTGGGAAGGGAGAGAGGGCGAGGGAGACGGGGGAGGGTTTAGATTAGATAGTTGGTAGAAATTGGGTTCGGTGAAATCTGTGACAGTACACATTAGAAAGAAGATCAATATTTACTGGACTTCAACATGATTACTCCTCCTATCTTAACCCAAGATTGCAAGGACAGAGTAGCTGAGGGAGGGGGCTAGGGACCATGCTCTCAGGGGAAATTGAGGCCAATTAGCACAGCTAGCATTTTGCTAAGAGAGCCTTTGGCACCCCACATTGGTGAGTGGCATCTGGGGCCTTAAAAGCCACCAAGCTGCCATCTGAGGGTACAGCAAATGGTCCCATCTCAGCAGGAATGGACCAAAACGACATGGTGGAAGGAGAACCCAACTTGTGACTGGAAGAACTGGATGGTGCCTGGCTGCCACGAGTGATAGCCATGATGGAGCTCACACAGTTTATTCTCACACACGAGAATAAAAAAGGGTGCACCTGAGATCTGAGATCTCCACTAAAAGACCACAGTTGATGGTCCAGGGGCCTTGGAGTTCCCCCGTGGGACCATGGCCCCGGATCCTGATGCTGCCCCTGTTGATAAATCATAATGGAGGTCAACTCTTTGGACAGGAATGGATTGGACTTGGTGACCGTATCGTGTGTGCACTTTATGGTTCTATGCATCTATAGGATTTCATCCTGCTGACCTCTTACTGGAGGCGGGAGAGTGGGTGGAGAGGAGAGGATAGGAGATTATTCAGAGGATAAGACATGTATGGAGTGGAGAGGAAGACTGTGCTGTCACCAGGCAGAGAGAGCAGTGGGAGCTGCATATAGGGGTCATGCAAATTTATATGGGAAAGTACATTTTCATTCAATCATAATATAAAAAAGAAAGAAAAGAAATAAGGAACTACTCTTATCAGAGTAATATAAAAGTGATGGACCACTGTTACTCTGCTCCTTTTTATTTTAGCAATATTGGCTGTTTCATTTAAAAATAAAAAAGGAGAAAATGAAGTTTAAGGTAGGATATAGCAGGGATAAATCACAATTTTTAGAGGAGGATTGCCAAGTTAACAATACTAGAAAATAAATAAAATTTCTTTTAGTGCTTACTACCTAGAAATCATTTTTATATATGTGCTGGAAAGGTAATGGAGTACGTAAAAATACTAACCCCCCAAACCAAACTCAAAGCCACTGCCATTGAGTTGATTCTTACTTGCAGTGACCCCTGTAGGTAGAACGGCCCCATAGAGTTTCCAAGGAGCCTCTGGTGGATTTGAACTGCTGAACTATTGGTCAGCAGATGTGGCACTTAACTACTACACCACCAAGGTTTGCTACTGGCGTAAAAATCTGCAGGAATGTATCTGATGAGGGAAGGCAGTGCTTTGTTGTTGTCAGGTGCTGTTGAGTTGGTTCTGAGTCATAGCTACCCTACATACAACAGAACAAAGCATTGCCAGGTTCTGCATCATCCTCACAATTGTTACACTTGAGCCAATTGTAGTCACTGTGTCGGTGCATCTCGTTGACGATCTTCCTCTTTTTCACTGACTCTCTACTTTATCAAGCATCATGTCCTTCTCCAGCGACTCATCAATCCTGATAACATGGCCAAAGTATGTGAAATGAAGTCTCGCCATGCTTTCTTCTAAAAAGTGTTCTGGCTGGACTTCTTTCAAGAGGGATTTGTTCCTTCTTTTGACGGTCTATCATATATTCAGTAATCTTCGTCAACACTGCAGTTCTTCATTAGTCTTCCTTAGTCATCGTATGGTTTTTGCATGCATATGCAGCGATTGAAAACACAGTGGCTTGGGTCAGGTGCAGCATAGTCTTTAAGGTAATATCTTTGCTTTTTGACAATTTAAAGAGGTCTTTTGCAACATATTTGCCCAATGCAAAGTGTCTCTTCGTTTCTTGACTACTGCTTCCATAGGTGTTGACTGTGGATCCAGGTAAAATGAAATCCTTGACAACTTCAGTCATTTCTCTATTTGTAATGATGTTGCTTGTTGGTGCAGTTGTGAGCATTTTTGTTTTCTTTATGTTGAGGTGTAATCTATATGGAAGGCTATGGTCTTTCATATTAATCAGTAAATGTTTCAAGTGTGTGTCATCTGCATAATGAGTCTTCCTCCAATCCAGATACTGTGTTCTTCTTCCTGTCATTCAGCTTAACAATACCTAGAACACAGGAACTAGAATGCTAGGTTCTGATCCTGGATTTTGTTATTATGGAACACATACAAAAATAGAAATGTTTGTAAAATTGTAACATTTCCAGCTCAGTAGATTATCTTGCTCACTGTCTAGGATGTGTGTACCCTATTTGAGACATTACCTTGTTTATTCATCTGTTAACACTGTATAATAATAGTATATCTCTCATACTACTAAAATACTAAAATAATTAATGTATTAAAAATAAATTGTCATCAAAAGATAATTAAAATAATTATGTGTATAAATTACCTACTGACCACTAAAATATAGTTCAGTGTTAGCATTGCCACTTAATTAATAGTGACCACTGGCAACTTAGATAGCCCTCTGTGCTTCAGCTCCCTGGTCTCTAAAACTGAGGTAATGATATTTGTTCTGCCTGTATTATGAGGTTGTTTCAAGGAATAAATAAAATAACATGTGAAAGTACTTTGTAACCTGTAATGTATATATAAATTGGGGATATTATTTTTAAACTTTAGATATTTTACTTTGAAAAAATTACTCCAGATGATGCTGTGGGGCTTATAATTAATTTACTCTGATTCTTTGATTTTTGTGTTCTATTGTGACATTCCAGGATCCCTGGTGGCACAGTAGTTGAGAGCTATGGCTGCCAACCAAAAGGCTGTCTGTTGGAATCTACCAGCTGCTTGGTGGAGACCCTACAGGGCAGAGCAGTACTGTAGGGTCACTGTGAGTTGGAATTGATTTGAAGGCAGTGGGTTTGGTTTTGTCATTGTGACATCCCAAGGAAAAATATTTGATTTAAGCAAAGTTTCATGTGATTGCATTTTTTTTAAACCATTTTTGCTAAATAACTATGCGTGAAAGGCAAAATATGCAGTAGCCTCACTGTATTGATGGGTGTGGATTATTGTTAGCACTATTCTTGAAGCGTCCTCTGGGTTTATTCTTCCAGTCTTTGGCCGTGTGAAATGAAACATTTGCAGTGTTCACTATACTGTTTTAAAAGTTTTATTTTTCTTTTGAATTTTAGAAACTGTTCAGCAGTGAGCAGCATTAAACCCCAAGGCCATGTAGCTAGCATTTCCTTTTCTGTTAGCCATCTGTCTTACAGGGGGCCTTCTACTGGGTCTGAGAAGAAGTACAGTCTGCCCAATATTGTGATGGACAAACCATTTGTTAGCTAGCCTTTGCCTGGGAGCAAAGTGAGAGTGTGCAGGGACTAGGGAATGTCAGTCTTACCTTCAAGTATATTTCATTTTCTCAGGATGCTCAGAATATCCTGTAGCCCCCTTAGAGGGCACTATGGGGTATGACCAATGGGTACCAAAGGATATGGGGTAGACGGTGGTGCTACGGATACTTTGGAGTAGTAACTGGGTGGTGAATACTGGCTTTAGGGAGGAAGCAGGACTTGACTGGGCCTTAAAGAATGGGGCAGGGACTACAAGGGGTGTGGTATATGGAAATTTTGAAGTATCGTAATGCAAGAGCTGGTTAGTTTATTTATTTTCCACTGAGGTGATGGGTCATGTTTGAGACAATCAAGAGTAGTTAGTCTGATTATTGTTTTTGCTCCTTTTATTGACAATTGGAAATCCTGGTGGTATAATGGTTAAATGCTTGGCTGCTAATCAAAAGGATTGCAGTTCGAATCTGTCACTCCTTGGAAACTCTGTGGGGCAGTTCTACTCTGTCTTACAGGTTCTCTATTAGTCATAATTGACTTGATGGCAGAGGCTTTAGTTTTGATTGATCATGATTTAAACTAGATTTTGGAGCAAATGTTTTGCATATTTTATCTCTTTTAATCAGCACAAATAACTGTAGGAGAATGGACTGTTACTATTTGTGTTTGTACATGAGGAAACTGAAGCACAATGATATTTAGCAATCTGCATAAGATTCCATAACTGTATTTTTCTTCCCTTAGAGTCCTCAGGGGGGAAAAAAGTGGGAAACTTGTAGCTGTTGTGAAGTAGAATATTTTTTTACTGTCTGCTCTTGAGAGTAGAGGTGTTGATAGGATGGTGCCCCCCAAAGTATATAGGAATCAGATCAAACCAGATGGGGTGGTGGAGAGTACAGGGTGAGGCCAGGGGATAGTGCTCTTGGTGGGACATCTGGCTTCTATTCAACAATCCACAAGGCTGCTTGCAGCTGTTCCCAGTTCCTTTGGCATGTGTACACCTTGCCTGGCTTTCTCCATTCCCATCCCTATACTATGAAGAATTCAAGTAGAGAAATTTAATTTCTTATATTTTATTTAACTTCTTATGTTGACCTTGTTGAGTCCTAGGGTTGTCTTGTACCAGTTCAGTGTAGAATCATCTCATGGCAGACGTGGTCTTGTGGTGAAAAGGAACTGGCATTGTGATTTAGAAACTCAAGCAGAGTTTAACAAGCTGTCCCTTGATGATGCTCTCAGGACAGTACAGGGAAATAGAGATAATGTGATATTGACATGAGTTTAATCATTGGATTTTTTGGAATTTGCAATGGAGTTTGAAAACTTTGCCACCAAGTGCTATAGAAGGTGACAAATAGGGTTTTGTCCATAGGTGGCTGTAGAATGTCACAAATTGGATTTTGATGTCAGAGGACCTCAAGGTGGCTTGTTGTTATTAGGTGCCATGAAGTTGATTCTAATAGCAACCCTGCGTACAACCGAAACAAACACTGCTCAGTCCTGCACTGTCCTCACAATGATTCTTATGTGTAAGCCCATTATTGTAGCCCCTGGGTCAGTCCGTCTCACTGAGAATCTTCCTCTTGAGAGTCTTCCTCTTTTTCACTGGCCCTTTGCTTTACTGAGCCAGGGTGGCCTGTGGGGGTCGTTCCCTCTGGTTCACTATTTCCATGCCCCATGAAGTAGCTAACCTCATGATCTCAGCTTCATGTTTATTCCATTATTTCTCTACACATTTATTTTTGTTGCTATTCCTTCATTCTTCACATTCAAATTTATTCTGCTATCACTTGCTTTTTGTCTGAAGAATTTCCTTTAACAGTTCTTTCACAGCAGATCGTCTGGTAAGGAATCCTGCCTTGTTTGAGAACGTCTTTATGTTGTCTTCATTCCTGAAAATGATTTCTGCTGGATATTGAATTTTCAGTAGTTGTTTCTTTCCTTTCAGCACTTTACAAATACAGTGCCACTTACTTCTGTTGTCCGTGGTTTCTGATGAGACATCCACAGTCATTTGAATTGTTGTTATCCTGTAGGTAATGTATTGTTTTCTCTGGGTGCTTGCAAGATATTGTCATTGACCTTTGTTTTCAGCATTTTCATTAGAATAATTCTGGACGTGAATTTTTTGGGACTTAGTTTGTTTGGAGTTCAGTATGATGAATTTGTGGTATTTGGGTTTTGCCAAATTTGGAAAGTTTTCACCTTTATTTTTTCCAGTATTCTCTCCTCTGAGACTCCGTTATGTAAAGATTAGGTCTTTTCTTAATGTCCCGCAGATCTTTAAGGCCCTGTTTACTTAAAAAAAAAAAAATTCTCTGTTATCAGATTGGAAAGTTTTGATTGATCTTTAAGTTCACTGAAGCTTTTCTCTGTCTTCTTCATTCTGTTCATAAGCCCACTCAGTGAGATTTAAATTTGTTTTTTTTTTCCTATTCTAAAATTTCCATTTTGTTTTTCTGTAAGTTTTCTATTTCTTTGCTGAAACTCCCACCACTGCATTGGTTTCAAGTGTTTTCTTGATTGTTTGCTGAAGCATCGTAAAATACCTGCTTTAAATTTCTTGTCAGATAATTCAAATACGTATGTCATCTCAAGGATGATGTGTCTATTCATTGACTTTTCCTATATGGGCTGAAATTTTTCTGGTTCTTCATACATGGAGAATTTTGGATTATGTTTCAGATATTTTATGTATTGCTGTATGAAACAGTAGATCTTATTTATATCCTGTGGAGAATCTACATATTTTTGTTTTAACATGTTAAACAAAACAAAACAGTTACTAGTAGTAACTGACCACTAGTTACGATTATGTCTCGGATTCTAACCTGTCTTCTGTGGGTTGAGGGTCCAACGTCAGTTCCAGTTTTTAAGGCTTCACAGTGTCATTCACATCTGTCTTATGTGTGTACTACTCAGTGGCCAATCTGCAGTCTGGGTGAAGTTTTATATCATAGCTAAGATCCTAAAGTTTTCAGTTTGTATAATAGGATCAGATTTGTGCCTCAGGAGCTCAGGGTGCCTAGGAATTCATAAACAACTGTATGAGTTTATTTCTTTGAATTCGTCCCTTCTCCATAACCTCCCTGGTACTTTCCAGCTCTTTGGGATCTTCTGTTTAAAAAGTGGGGGGTTTTATTTATCCCATTCTCTGAATTTCTACAGTATAGCCATGTGAAAGGCTAAGCTTCAGTAGGACAGAGGGAGGAAAACAAAACAAAACAACTGGCCCATTCTCTTGGAACCCAGCTCTAGTGAACACAGAGTAAGCTTCCTTTCCATAGAGAGTTGCCTCATGTATACTCTTTTTTCCGGTGTTAGAACATGGAAGATCAGAGAAATGAAGGAGATTTAAAAAGTTTTTATTTTGCTGTGATTGTTGAGACTCTTCACAGCAAAATATACACCAATTAAACAGTTTCTACATCTACCATTTAGTCACATTGATTGTATTCTTTGAGCTGTGCAGCTATTCTCACCCTCCTTTTCTGAGTTGTTCTTCCCGTGTTAATATAAATTCCTTGGTGGTGTGGTAGTTAAGCACTGTGTCTGCTAACCGAAAGGTTGGTCATTTCTAGTCCACCAGGCATTCCTTTGAAACTATGGGAGCAGTTCTTTTCTGTCCTGTAGTGTTGCTATGAGTCAGAATTGACATGATCGCATTGGGTTTTAATGTTGATAGGTAATCTTTTGGGTTGTTATCAGTTTGATCCCATATAGACAGTTCTTAAAAGAGCATGATGATCAAGGCAGACCTTTTTCTTTTTTTTTTCCGCTATTTAAACTAAATCGTTGTTTGGTTTTAAGATGACTTTCAGGGAATATTTTTGGCTTGAAGGTTACAGTGATCTCTGGGCAGTAGTTTCAGGGGTGCACGCAGCCTCCATGGCTCCAGGAAGTCTAAAGTCCATGAAAATTTGAAACTCGTTTCTGCATTTATTCCCATTTTACTGGTATTCTTCCATGAAATCTTTGACCTAAATGTTCAGTAATGATGGCTGGGTAGCATCCAGTTCTTCTGATCTCGTGGCAAAAGAGGCAGTTGTTCATGGGAGCAATTAGCCACACATTCTGTATCTTCCTCCTATTCCTGGCTCTTGCTTCTTCTGTTGTTCCAGACAAATAGAAGCCAACTATTGTGACTTGGATGGCTGCTTGTAAGCTTTAAAGACTCTAGGCACTGCACCATGACCTAGGATGTGGAACAGAAGTACAAAACACATTATTAGGTCAATTAACTGGGATGTTCCATGAAACCATGACCCTAAACCTCCAAACCAAGAAGTTAAATCCCATGAGGTTTTTAGTTGTTCATAAGCAGCCTTAGTAGGTATGCTTTTAATTTTTTTTGTAAATATATGTCACACAACATTTAAAAAAGATTTTTTTTTTTTAAAGAGGGAGAAGATCTGCGCTTTCTCTATATATTAGGAATTCCCTTCACTGCTTCTACAGTAGGATTTAGAGAGCTTCTCCCTGATATCTCTTTGCCTGAGCCCTGGGGCCTACTTACAGGTTTCTGGTGTATTGAGTCCAGATTGGAGGAAAAATGGTAAACTCACAGTTAGCTTCATGTATGTCAAATTCTGGTGTTGTCCCTCTATTGTCCTGTATTATTTACTTTTCAGGGTTTTTATATAGGTGTTCCACACATTCTCTCAGAGTTTCATAGCTATATTCCGTGGGAGTGACTGGAACTGGAACTTCTGATTTTATTTATGTGATTATTTGTCTCTCATATGAATACTGCTTGGTGTATAAAGCTTATTTTTCTTTTATTGTCAGTGACAATATATGAAGTGCGTGTGGCAACTGGTGAGCTGTGGAATGCTGGGACAGAAGCAAATGTCTATATTTCTATCTATGGAGAAAAGGGAGATACAGGATCTAGACAACTGTTTAGATCCAAGACCTTCTTTAATTTTTTAAGAGGACAGGTAAGTCAGAAAAATTTTATGTGTAACAAATTTTTGTTGTCAAATGTTGAAATTGAATATATTATATCATTTTCTTATTGGTAATACAAGTAGGGAGCTCTGGTGGTGCAACATTTAACCACTCTGTTGCTTACTAAAGGGTAGCTTGAACTCACCCAGTAGCTGTATGGAGAATCTGTTCCTATAAAGATTACAGCCTGGAAAACCCTATAGGCCAGTTCTATGCAGTCACATGGGGTCACTATAAGTCAAAATTGAGTCAGCTCCACCTAAAAACAATGAACAATAACACAAGTAATATCAAACAAGCAATATTTAGAGGGTGTTTTGGCTGGCTTTGTTTTTATTGTAGTTTTTAAACTGATTCTTCATGTTTTAGTCATCTCAGCTTTCTTTCATAAACCGAACAGTTCTTGGTGAGAGTCTTAGGATATTTGCATTGCATATGCCTTTCCTCTTTTTAGAGCCTCTATATGAATTACCATTAAATACTATAGTTCATCATTTTCTCTGCCAGTAATTCTCTGTTGTTACATAGAAAGTCCTCCTTTTCTAGTGAATCTGTTTGCCAAATAAAGGGATAATGAAAACCTGTTGCGACTGAGTCAATTCTATTCATGTCAGTCTCGTGTGTTACAGAATCGAATTGTTTCACAGGGTTTCTGTGACTGTAATCTTAGTGGAAGCAGATCTCTAGGTCTTTCTTTCCCAGTACTGCTGGGTGGGTTTGAACAACCAATGTTTAGGTTAATAGTCAAGAGCAAACCATTTGTGCTACCTAGGCACCGTCTATGTTACTAATTAACCTGTGCCAAGCATGGACAGTATTTTTGGTTAATGAATGCTAATGATCTTGTTACTTGTTGCTTATACTTTTAACAGTGCATTTCATGCACAGGAAGAATGATTTGAAGGAAAATAATCTCACTGCATATCAAAAGGACTGAGCTCTAATTCTGAATCTTTGCTTCACTCTTTTTGTCTGTAGATAGGATTTTTTTTGTGTGAGATTTTTTAGAGGAAAAAACAAATGTATGTGAAAATACTTTGAACATTAAGACACTTTTTAAATGTAAAAGTATTTTTTGTTTGTTTTCTGATTTTTTTTGGTCTGTCTGATTTTGGATTCTTTTCAAATGATATACTACTTTTTTTGGTTTGTTTTTTGTTTTTGCATTTTAACCTGGAGCATTATCTCAGATGGAATTTTATCAAGGGAGCTCTCGGCTTCTTAAGTTTGTGTTCAAACCATGGGAGTACATACATGTCTCATTTGATTGTTGCAGCACACTGGAACTCCAAATAAATGCTGTAATTCTAATAGTTTTTGCATCTGTATCTTAAAATGAATAAGGATCACAGTTATGAGTGATACATAGACATTGCTTATGAAAGCAAAATAGTTCCTTCCCAATGCATGCAAGAGGTTTATGTATTTCAGTGAATGAAAACTTACTGTGTATTTTATAATTTTTACATTTATACTATGATTATTTTAAAAATATAGTTTCAAGAGTGCCCAAAGGTGTGTTTTTACAACTAAAAGTTGGCAACAAAGAGATAAGGGGTCTATTTTAAAAATGGCTATTATGTTCCATTAAAGTAATACTGTTTTGCCCTTAGTTTCTTAATCTAAATGAATTTGTGTATTTGCTTGATGAACCTGCTCTTTTTACAATCAGTTATCACTATGTCTTAACTTATACTTTCAGTAGAAATCTTAGCTAATATTTTAGGTCTGATTAGACTCTTTTGATTGCTTGTAGACTGACACCTTCTCCCTAGAAGCTGTAAATCTTGGAAATTTGTACAAAGTTGTCATAGGTCATGATGGTCTTGGACCAGGTAAGGCTTCCCCACAGAGAATTAATGAAGATCTGATTCCACTGTATTTATGCAAAATTCTGTATGAATCTAGAAAATAATTGTGGAAAACTACTATCTAAATTTTGACTATCTATAATCAAACTATTTTCCCCAAATGTCCTTTGAAATTTAGGTAGATGTATTTTTCTTCAAAACAGTATGGGTTTAGCCAGTTAGATCTTCTGCCAACAACTCTTGAAAGAATGATGCAAGAAAAAGAAAAGGGGGTGGGGCAGAGGAGTCTAGGGAAGATTTTGGATTGATATGCTATAGATGTGGCAGCACTTCAGCAAGCTACTGGTGAAAGCAGTAGACATCTGCTGGTGGTGACATTCCTTGGAGCTGGTACTGGCGATAGTACCAAGAGTAACACATTAAGCAGACAGTCTTGGCAACAGGATCTCAGGTGTGTTTTCTGCTTCTATTTGGTTCATATGTGTTCTTTATTTTTCCCACTGGGTCTGTATAATAACCTGCATGTTTCTAATAAATTATTTTTCTCCTACTATCTGAAATGACCGTAACACAAACATAATTCATTTAACAAAAGACAGAATACTAAACAGCACAGACCCAAAAAAGTATTTTAAAAAAGGCCTAAAAAAGGTGATAACTAACATAAATGTGTTAAACCTTCTCACTTGAAAGTATCCAATTGTAGGTTTCAAAATGTTAAGCATAAAATTCTCATACAAATATATTATTATTATATTTTTAAATCATTTAACAATTAGCAGGAGACAAAAGTTGGTTCAAAAGAGAATACAATAAACTGGTTTTAACAATGAAAAAATAAATAATTTAAAATAGAAATTGTTCTTAGTATTCTCTAGAGAAATATATGTGTATGTATAGAGAGAGAGAGGTATTTATTTCAAGGAATTGGCTCCTGTGATTAAGGCATGATGGCGAATCTAAGATCTGTAGGTCAAATGACAGGTTGGAGACTCAGGCAGGCTTCTGCCCCAACATCTGTAGGTCAGGAGATGAGAACAGTTTATTCTGACTCACAATGACCCTATAGGACAGAGTAGAACTGTCCCCATATAGTTTCCACAGAGCAGCTAGTGGATTCTAACTGCTAACCAAAAGGTTAGCAGCCATGGCTCCTACTCACTGTGCCACTGCGGCTCTGCAAAACCAGTGAAACATTTTTAGGTGCCATTGAGTCATCTGTGACTCATTGCAACTATATGAAGGCTGACAATTAAGCTTGCAAACTTGTCCTAGAAAAAGTGCTACGTACCTCATTGCTGAGTATCACTACAATCACCTTTGAAGTATTTGCCTTGGGAAGCTATGCACCAACAGCAGTCCCTAGTCTACTCTTCAAAGGAATTTTGGAACTCTTTCTGGAATGGCCATCAGAGCTGTTGTCATATTACCCTTGATATCCTGAGTGTTACCAAAACGTCTTCCTTTCAATATTTCCTTTGTCTTTAGGTAAAGAAAATAGTCATTAGGAGCCAGATCAGGCGAGTAGGTAAGGTGTTCCAATACAATGATTTGTATTGTCCAAGTGGATTCGAACCCCACTGTGGTACCAAATTCTGTCTTAGTCACGTGGTACTGCTCCCACAGAAAATACCATGAGTAGAAGGCTTCATAAGGAGAAACTTTTATTGTCACTGTCCGGTAAGCTGCAGATCCATGCATAAGTTACAAATCCATGCAACAACAGAAGTTATCACAGTCCGGTGGGCTGAGTCCAACGTCAAGGAGAGTATCTTGGCACAGGACCCTCAGGTCCAAAGGATGTGTTCTGTTCTAGGTGCTGCTTTCTTGGTGGTGTGAGGTTCTCAACTTCATTTGCTCGTTTCTCTTCCTTACATCCCACAAGTTGTAGCTTGAGTTCTGCCTCACTAACACAGCTGCAGTCCATTCTCCACCATCAATATCACAGAGGCAGGATTCACAACACATGGGAAGAATGACACTGTATTGAGACTGCTAGCCGAGTCAAATCAACACATATATTTTTTGGGGGACACTATTCAATCCATGACACTTGCTAAAAACTCCCTCGTAGACAACTATGCAGTTATGTTTGTGAACCTGCCAACTTGCCACTGTGTGCAATGGCCATTCCAGAAAGAGTTCCAAAATTGCTTTGAAGGGTAGACTGTGCACTGTTGTTGGTGCATAGCTTCCCAAGGGGAGTACTCCCAAGGTGACCGTAGTGATATTCAACAATAAGGTATATAGCCCTTAGAACAATTAAGTTCGTGGACTTAATTGTCAGACCTTGTATGTACAACAGAATGAAACTCAGGCAGTGCCTGGTCCTATACCACTTTCACAGCTGTTATGGCAGAATCCTCTATGCAGTCATTGTGTTAATCCATCGTGTCAAGGGTCTCCCTCACTTTTGCTGACCCTCTACTTTACCAAGCATAATGTCCTTCTCTATGAGCTAGTCCCTCCTGATAACATGTCCAAAGTGTGTGAGATGTAGTCTCACCATCATGGCCGTCTGTGGTATAAACAACAGTCTTCATCAACATCGTAGTTCAAATGCATCATTTCTTTGATCTCCTTTATTTGTTGTCCGACTTTGCATGTGTATGACACAGTTGAAAGTAGCATGGCTTAGTTCAGGTGCCCCTTAATCCTCAAAATTACATCTTTGCTTTTCAACACTTTAAAGAGATCTTTTACAGTAGATTTGTCCAGTGTGGTATGTCATTTGATTTCTTGACTGCTGCTTCTATGGGCCTTGATTATGGATGCAAGTAAACAAAATCCTTGACAACTTCAGTCTTTTCTCCACTTATCGTGATGTCACTTATTGGCCAACTTGTGAGGTTTTTCTTTTCTCCTTCTGTTGAGTTGTAATCTATACTGAAAGCTGTAGTCTTTGATCTTCATCATCAAGTGCTTCAAGTCCTCTTAATTTTCAGCAAGCAAGCTTGGGTCATCTGCACATTGCAGGTTGTTAGTAAGTCTTCCTCCAGTCCTTTTTCTTTGTATGGCCCAGCTTCTCTGATTATTTGTTTGGTTACAGATTAAATAAGTATGGTAAAAGGTTACAACCCTGACAAACATTTTCCTGATTTTAGAGCACACAGTATCCCTTTATTCTGTTAGAATGACTGTCTCAACCTATGTATAGGTTTTATATGACCACTATTAAGTGTTATTAAAATCCCATTCTTCACAATGTTGTCCATAGTTTGTGAAGATTCAGCCAGTTAAGTGCCTTTGCATACTCAATAAAACACAGGTAAATGTCTTTTGTATTTTCTGCTTTCAGCCGAGATCCACTTGACATCAGCAATGATATCCCTCATTCCAAGTCATCTTCTTAACCCATCTTGAACTTGTGACAGTTCCCTGTTAACATATCCCTGCAGGTGTTTTCAAATGATCTTCAGAAGATGATTCGAAATAAGGGATTAATGGAAATCCTGGTGGTATAATTTTGGTAGGTGGTATGAGTCAAGGAATTTGTCCATTTCCTGTAGGTTTTTGAATTTGTTAGAGTACAGTCTTTCACAGTATTGAGCTATGATACTTTTGATTTGTGCTGGATCTGTTGTGACAACTCCTCTCACATTTTTTATTTGGGTTATTTGTTTTCCTTCCTGTTTTACTTTAGTAAGCTTAGCCAGTGGTTTGTCAATTTTGTTGATCTTTTCAACAAAACAGCTTTTGGTCTTTTCAGTTTTTTCAATTGTCCTATTCTCTAATTCATTTAGTTTTGCTCTGGTCTTTATGATCTGTTTTCTTTTGGTGCCTGAGGGGTTCCTCTGTTGTTCTCTCTCTGCTTGTTCAAGCTGTAAGGTCAGTTCTTTGATTTGGTTTCTTTCTGCCTTCCAGATGTGGGCATTTATGGAGATAAACAGACCTCTGAGCACTGCTTTTGCTGTATCCCATAGGTTCTGGTGGGAAGTGTTTTCATTCTCATTGGAATCCATAAATTTCATTTCATCCTTGATTCTTCTATAACCCATGGGTTTTTGAGCAAAGTGTTGTTCAGTTTCCATGAGTTCCACTTTCTATCTATGTTTTTTCTGCTATTGATTTAGACTTTTATGGCTTTGTGATCTGAGAAGATGCTTTGCATTAATTCAGTGGTATGGATTTTGTTGAGAATTGCTTTATGTCCTAACACATGGTCTATTCTGGCGAAAGTTCCATGGGCACTGGAGAAGAAGGTGTAGTGGTCGGCTGATGGATAGAAAGTTCTGTATATGTCGATGAGGTCTAGATGGTTAATTGTGGCAATAAGGTCTTTTGTGTCTTTATTGAACTTTTTTCTAGACAGTCTGTCCAACACTGAGAGTGGAGTGTTGAAGTCTCCTACTATTATTGTGGAGTGATCTATCCCCTTTTTGAAAGTAGTCAGCGTTTCTTTGATGTATTTAGGTGCTCTAATATTAGGTGCATAAATATTTAATATTGTTAAGTCCTGGTTGTGTATTGAAACTTTCAGTAATAAACAGTGTCCATCCTTGTCTATGATGGTGGATTTTACATTAAAATTCATTTTATCTGAGATTAGAATGGCCACACCTACTCTTCTTTGTGTATTGTTATCTTGATATATATTCTTCCATCCTTTGTTTTTCAGTTTGTTCGCATCTTTAGGTCTAAGGTGAGTTTCTTGTAGGCAACATATAGATGGGTCATGTCATTTGATCCAAGATGTCACTTGATGTCTCTTTACTGGAGCATTCAGTCCCTTTACATTCAATGTACTTATTGATAGGTATGTGTTCAGTGCTGCCATTGTGCTATGTTTATTTTTGAGTTGATGTTTTCTCTGTTGTTCTTATTAATCTGTTCTGCGACCTTCTTTGTGAGTTGATTTTTCACCTTTCTCAGGGTTGGCTTTGTGGTTGTTGAGACTCCTGTATTACTTTTCTTGATATAATATGTTGCTTCTTTATTGTGCTTTACAGCTGCCCCTAAAATCCCACTTAATAAACTATATATAACCACAATTTTGATTGCTACCAGTCTTGTCAACTTCCTCTCCATCTGGAAGGACTATAACGACTGTAGTATATCCCTCTTTTCAATATGATGATATCATAGTTTGCATAATATGATCACTAGGTCATTTCTTTCACTATTATAGCTTTGGTTGTGTTTGGAGCCTTCCCTAACTGAGTAAGATTCTGGATAATGTGTCCTTCTAAAATACAAAGTTAGCGGTTTTGTTCTTCCAAGCCAAGAGACTCTTTCAGTATTTCTTGTAGCTTTGGTTTGGTTTTTACAAAGTCTCTGAGTTTTTGTTTGTCTGCGAATGTCTTAATTTCATTTTCATATTTGAAAGATAGTTTTGCAGGATATATAATTCTTGGTTGGAAGTTCTTCTCCTTCAAGGCTTTGAATGTGTCATGCCACTGTCTCCGTGCCAGCATCGTTTCTGCAGAGAAATCCCACAAAAGCCTACAGGGTTTCCCTCTGAATGTTAGCTTTGCTCTGAGTCTTGCTGCCTTTAAGAGTTTCTGCTTGTGTTTCATTTTATTGAGCTAGATTATAATATGTCTTGGAGTCTTTCTATTGAGATCTATGTTGAGTGGTGTTTGAGATGTATCTTGGATATTCTTTCATACTTTCTGGGAAGTTTTCTGCCAGCAGCTCAGCCACAATACTCTCTGTGTTCTCAAGTGTCTGGCCCTGTTCAGGGACTCCAATTAATTGTAGATTGTTCTTCTTAACAGAGTCCCACATGCTTCTTAATGCTTGTTCATTTTCCTTGTTTCTTTTTTCTGATTTTTCCTCATAGATGCTGGAGTCAGTGGCTCTGTCTTTCAAATCAGAAATTCTCTTTTCCATTTGTTCCATTCTGTTTTCTTGGCTTTAAGTAGAAGTTTCTATGTCTTTGATTTTGTTCTTGATCTGTTGGGTTTCAGAGTACTGATGTTCCATCAGATTGAGCAGCTTGCTTAGTTTTTTGTTTTGCTCCGCTGCATTTTGTATAAGGTCTAGGAGGGCTCTCTATATAATGCTTTTGTGTTCACCTTCTGATAGTTTCAGAAAAGCTTCTTCGTCTGAGTAGTTCTGTTTTCTTTTGGGGGCTTTCTGATGCCATCGGTGACTTCTGGGTTACTGTCCTCTCCAATGTTTGCTGCTTTTGGGCTTCATATGGGTCAGTAGAGGCTGCGAGTGATGCTGTGAAGATGGACCACAGTTGTTTCTCTAGGCCGTCTTAAAATCAGAAGTAAAAAGTATTTGACAACTTCCAAAGTCAGTCAGATTTTCAGGTGTATATGTCCTTCTTCCCAGCTGGCAAAGTAAGCACCTCTATATTGAAACCCAGATGTTATAAACCAGCTCAAAATACAAAAAGGGTACTGGCCTGCTGGCCTCTGTTGTTGGGCCCCTGCTGTAGGCGATACTGTGTGGAATTCTGCTTTTCTGTTGGAAAAGTAGTCTCTTCTGGGTAGGAATTGCCTCCCAGCCCAACAGTTAGGTCCAGCTGAGGCTTCTGTATGGATGACCCCACCTCCCAGCAAAACCAGATGGTGTCCTGCGTAAGCTTGCCAGCAGGCCGGGACTAAGTTCCCAGCGGAAAGAGAGGCCAGGAGTACCAAAATGCCCAGAGTCCATGGCCTCCACCACTGGGCCCCAGCCCTGGCCCCAGGCAACATTGTGCAAAACACCACCTCCCTGCTAGAAAAGTGCTCTCCTCCTGGCAGGAGCCACCTCACAGCCTAAGAACCAAGTCTGGCTGGGGCCTCTGTCTGGGCTTCTCCTTTTCCCGATAGGCCAGAGGAGCCAATGTGTATAGCGTCCAAAGCTAGGCTCTCAGAACCTGGCAGTTACGCTTGCTGGTCTTACCATCAGTGCATCTGAGACCAGCAGCTAGTGAAGTTCCAGTTCTGCCCGCCAGCCAAGACAGAGGAAAAAGAAATAGAAATGAGGAGTTATCTTTGGTCTGTGCAAGCCTGTGCTCACTGAGAGTGGGTTCAGTGAAAAAGAGGAGGTTTCACTTTCAGTGATGTGAAGTCCAAATTAACAGCCCTATGCTGCATCCCAGGGCTCACTAAGTGTCCAGAAGGCTCCATTTAATTATCAGTTTAGGTCTTGGTTTCCAGAGGGTTTTAGGGAGACGTGCATTTAGTCCACCATCTTGACTCCCCCTGTCACCCAAGCATTATTGACACAAATAAAAAAAAAAACAGAAAATAAGAAATGTTGGAGATTTTTTGGGGGGGGTGCAGTATATAAACTCTAATTCATTGCTGGTGGGAATGTAAAATGGCACAACCACTATGGAAAACGATATGGCACCTCCTTAAAAATCTAGAAATAGAAATACCATACAATCCAACAATCCTATTTCTAGGAATATATCATAGAGAAATAAAAGCCATCATTCAAAGAGACATATGTACACCCATATTTATTGTAGAATTATTCATAATAGCAAAGGGAGTTAAACAACAGAAGTGTTCAGTCTCAGATAAGTGGATAAACAAGTTAATGGTGCATACACATCATTAATTACTGGGTAATGATAAACAACAATGATGAACTGGCAAAGCATCTGACAACATGGATGACTGTGGAGGGCTCTATCCTAAATGATGTAAATCAATCACAAAAGGACAAATATTGTATGAGATCACTATAATAATGAGAACTCAAGAAAAGGTTTTCTTATAGGAAAGCAAAACAATCTTTTCATGATTATGAGGGAGTGGAGGAGTGGGGAGGAGAAATCACTAACTAGATGGTAGTGTTAATTCCCTCCTCCTCCCCTCTGTGGGTATAATGAAAGACAACACACAATATAGGGAAATTCAGCAGAACTTGACTAAGGAAAATTCGTAGAAGCTTCCTAGACACATCTAAACATCTTGAGGGACCAAGTTACTGAGGCTGAGTGCTGGTGGCACTTGGGGTATGTCCAGGTCAACTAGCATAACATAATTCATAAAGAAAATATTCTACATCATACTTTGGTGAATAGTGTCTGGATTCTTAAAAGCTTGAGAGCACTGTCTAACATATCTATTGGTCTTATGTTTGGAGCAAAGGAAAATGAAGAAAACCAGACACAAGGAAAATATTGGTCCAAAGGACTATTGAACCAGGTGAACCATACCTCCATTAGACTGAGCCCAGAAGAAATAGATGATGCCAGCATACCACCACTGACCACACTGGCAGGGATCACAGTAGAGTGTTCTGGATAGAGTGGGGGGAAATGTACAACAAAATTCAAATTCAGGAAAGAAGACCAGACTTACTAGTCAGGCAGAGACTGGAGGGATCTCCAAAACTGTGACTCCTGAACACCCAGCTGCCTCTGAACTGAAGCTACTCTCAAAGCCCATCTTTCAGCCAAAGATTGTTAGGTGCCATTGAGTTGGTTCTAACTCATGGTGACCCTGTGCACAACAGAACAAATCACTGCCTGGTCCTGCAACATGCCCGTAAGTATTTTTATGCTTATGCCCATTGTTGCAGCCCCCATGTCAATCCGTCATGTTTCAGGGTCTTCCTTTTTTCGCTGACCCTCCACTTTATCAAGCATGATGTTCTTCTTCAGAGATTGATCCCTCCTGACAACAAGTCCAAAGTGTGTAAGAATCAGTCTTGGCATTCTTGCTTCCAAGGAGCATTCTGGTTGTATGTCTTCTAGAACAGGTTTATTTGTTCTTTTGGCAGTCTATGGTGTATTGAGTATTCTCCAAACAGCACAAGTCAAAGGCATCAATTCTTCTGTCTTCCTTATTCATTGTCTAGCTTTTGCATGCATATGATGCAGTTGAAAATACCATGGCTTGGGTGAGGTTCTTCTTAGTCTTCAAGGTGACATCTTTACTTTTCAACATCTTAAAGAGGTCGTTTGCCGCAAATTTTCCCAATGCAATGCGTCTTTTGATTTCTTGATCTCTACTTTCATGGGTGTAGATTGTGGAACCAAGTAAAACAAAATCCTTGACATCCTCAATCTTTTGTCCATTTGTTATAATGCTTACTGGTCCAGTTGTGAGAATTTGTGTTTGCTTGGTATTGAAGTGCAATCCATACTGAAAGCTGTGGTCTTCGATCTTCATCAGTAAGTGTTTTAAATCCTCTTTACTTTCAGCAAGAAAGATTGTGCCATCTGTGTAATGCAGATTGTTAATGAGTCTTCTTCCAATCCTGATGCCCTGCTCTTTATACAGTCTACTTATTGGGTTATTTGCCTGGCATGCAGATTGAAAAGGTGTGATGAAAGGACACAAGCCTGACACACACCTGTTCTGAATTTAAGCCATGCAGTGTCCCTCTGTTCTGTTGGAACAACTGCCTCCTGGCCCACGTACAGATTCCATATGAGCATAGTTTAAGTGTTATGGAATTCCTGTTCTCCAGCATGTTATCCATGATCTGTTGTGATCCATTCAGTTGAGTGCCTTTGCATAATAAATAAGACATAGGTAAACATCTTTCTGGTATTCTCTGCTTTCAGCCAAGATCCATGTGACAGCAATGATACCCCTGATTCCACATCCTCTCCTGATTCTGGCTTGAATTTTTGGCAATTCTCTATCAGTATGTAGTTGCAGTTGCTTTTGACTGATCTTTAGTAAAAGTTTACTTGCATGTGGTATTGACAATATTGTTGGATAATTTCTGCATTTGGTTGTATCACCTTTATTGGAAATAGCGATAAATATGGATCTCTTTCAGTTGGTTGGCCAAGTAGCTGTCTTCCAAATTTCTTGGCATAGATAAGTGAGCACTTCCAGTGCTGTATCCATTTGTTGAGGCATCTCAGTTGATATTGCATCAATTCCTGGAGCCTTATTTTTCACCAGTGCCTTCAATGCATCTCTGACTTCTTCCTTCAGTGCCATTGGTTCCTGATCATACACTGTATCTTGAAATGGTTGAATGTTGACCAATTTTTTGTGGTATAATGACTGCCTATTCCTTCCATCTTTTTTTGATGCTTTGTGAGTTGTTCAGTATTTTCCTTGTGGAATCCTGTTGGAACTCAAGGCTTGAATTTTTTTCTTCATTTTCATTCATCTTGAGAAATGCAGAGCATGTTCTTTCCTTTTGGTTTTCTATCTCCAAATCTTTGCATGTGTCATTGTAATACTTTACTTGGTCTTCTCAAGCTGTCCTTTGAAACTTTCTGTTCAAGTTTTTTACTTTGTCGTTTCTTCCTTTGCTTTACCTACTCACTGTTCAAGAGCAAGTGTCAGAGTCTGTTCTAACATCCAGTTTGGTCCTACCTGCCTGCCTGCCTGCATCCCTGACTCCCTGCCTCCCTGCCGTGCCCTGTCCTGCCTGCCTGCCTGTTTTTTTAGTGACCTCTTTCTTCATGAATGATGGCTGATGTCAGTCCATAACTCATCTGGTCTGCAATCATTAATATTCAACTCATCAAATCTGTTCATACTTTGGTTCTTGTGGACTTTTTCTAATTTTATCCAGTTTCAGTTTGGACTTGAATATGAGCAATTGGTGGTTTTGTGCCTCAGTCAGCACCTGGTCTTCTTCTGAATGATGATACCGACCTTTTCCATAGTCTCTTTACACAGATGAATTCAATCTGATTCTGTGTATTCCATCTGGTGAGTTTCATGTGTGTAGTCACAGTTTATGTTGATGAAAAAAGGTATTTGCAGTGAAGAAGTTGTTGGTCTTGCAAAATCCTGTCATGTGATCTTCAGCATAATTTTTTTTCCAACTACAAATCCTTCTTTGTTTCCAACTTTTACATTCCAATCACCAGCAATTATCAATGCATCTTGATTACGTGTGATCTATTTCAGACTGTGGAAGCTGGTAAAAATGTTCAATTTCTTCATCTTTTGTCTTAGTGCTTAATGTATAAATTTGAGTAATAGTTGCATTAACTGGTTTTACTTGTAGGTGTATGGGTATTGTCCTAACACTGACAGCATCGTACTTTAGGATAGATCTTGAAATGTTCTTTTGGTTGATGAATGCAACACCATTCCTGTTAAAGTTTTCATTCCTGGCATAGTGGACCATATATGACTGTCTGATTCAAAATGGCCAATACCAGTCCATTTGAGTTCAAGCCAAAGATTAGACAGGCCTATAAAACAAACAATAACACATGTGAGGAACATGTGTCTTATTTCAGTCAAGTATAGGTGACTGACTGGAAATACCTGTCACAAAGCAAAGATAATATAATAGGAAACAACAGGAAACCTGGAGAAATGGATAAGAGAACTCAGGGTATAAACAGAAAAGGTATTCCAACTAATGTCACAATATAATTTGTGTATAAATTTTCAAATAAGAAGCTAATCTACGCTGTAAACTTAAAACTCAATTAAAAAAAGGTAATCACTGAAGTGTACTGTAGAAACTGATGAGATACTGTCTGGTTTTGTGGAAGTACGTTGGTATGATAACACACAGAATGTAACTGGTGGGCTTTTTGTTGTCTAAAAATAATGAGACTAGTCATAGTATTTGTTCTAGATTGCACTTAAGGGAGAAGGAAAATATTTTTCCTAAGAGATATAATTGGTTGCAGATGCTAGAATAAATTTTTTCTTTGTTCTCTGTGGAGGTCCAGTCTTTCTGTGTAATTGATATATCATTATTTAGAAAATATTAATACAATTTACAAAGTTTAGAAGCATATTTAATAGATCACTTTTAACATTAAAAAAGAATGAAGGTAAATGATTTAAACATTCAATTCAAGAAATTACATAAAGAGCAAAGAAAATTAAGAAAAATGAAAAGAAATAAAGAAAATAGGAATAAAAAGCTTGGAAAACAGAAAAACAGAAGAATTGATATTTTGTAATAGATTTCCTGTAAGAACTTGTTCTTAGACAGGAAAAAAACCAACACATATTAAACCATAACATTCTAATAAAAAAAGTAATGAAAAAAAGTCAGGATTGGATGATATGCAAAAAATAAAACTCTTGAGCTGATAAACTTGAAATTTTCCATGAAAATAATTATTATGTGTGAAATTGACCCATGAAATTTGTTCTAAGAAAATATGAATGATCCAAAAAAGTAAACTTGATTCAATATTTACTCAATAAAAAGTAAAACATGAGAATGGTCAATGCCATTCTTTACAAAAGGCCAAATAATCACCCCATAAAACTTTAGTTGTAGTTGGATTTTTGGGAGTGTTTTTTTGAAATGTGCAACAAGTAGACATTTCTAGTAACATACAGAATGTCTCAGGAAGTAGAATTGTCAGAATTCTAAATAAAATTAATGTTACTGTCTCAGTGATGCATAACAGAAATGTTCCAAGTGGATGGCTCTAACAAACAGACATTTATTCTCTCACAGTCTACTAGGCTAGAAGCCCTAATTCAGGGTGTCAGCTCCAGGGCAAGGCTTTCTCCCTCTGTCGGCCCTGGAAGAGGGTCCTTTTCATAAATCTTCCCCCGACTAGGAGCTGTTCACTGCAGAGGCCCTGTGTCTAATAATGCATTATGTTTCTAGTGTTTTTTTCTTGGTAGTAATGAGGTCCCTATGTCTCTCTACTCGTGCCTCTCTTTTGTATCTCAAAAGAGATTGGGTCAAGACACAATCCAATCTAATAGACTGAGTCCTCCTTGTTAATATAATTGCTGCTAATTCCATCTCATCAACATCATAGAAATAGGATTTACAACACATAGGAAAAGCACATCAGATGACAAAATGGTGGACAATCACATGATATTGGAAATTCTGGACTACCCAAATTGTTACATGTATTTTTAGGGAATACAACTCAATCCATGATAGGTACCAAAACTTGAAAATTTATGAATTATGTAACTATGAGTCAGTAATTTCTGCATTCATCTTGTAATACAGTTCCAGTGTGAATGTGTACTTCTGTAAGTCTTGGATGACATAGCCTAAAGGAATTATTTTTGTTATTATATTTATGTTTATACTGAATAATCAAATAAATATTATTTTGATAATTTTTCATGTTTATTTTGTAATATTTTAAATTCATAGTTAAAAGTTTAATGACCTCCTACCCCCAATACTCAAAATTGATGCTGTGTTACTTCTGAGAATTTGCACAATTCCTAGCACAATGCCACATATCCCACACCATCTTTGCCTTCAGAAGATGATCAGTCTTTCTGATAAAAATATCCCAAATGCATGATACTTTTTATAGATTAATAAATTCAATTTATTAAAATTGTATTGAGAATGGATTGGGAAATATCACATCCTATTTGTGTTAAATCGATATTAAGTTTTATAAATACATGGGAGATTCTCCAGTAAAACCATCTAACAATGATCGTTACTACGAATTTTATTTCTTTAATGGCTATCGCACTATTCAGTTGTCTGTTAAATTTTGAATAAGTTTTGGTCTTTTACATGTGTGTCTGGTGAGAAGCTGGTGAGAAGCTGGTCTATGTGATAGTTACGATTCTGTGTCAACTTTCCTGGGCCATGATGTCGTATGATGGTGTGACCAACTCTATGATGAAATCTACTATGAGCAGCTAATCAGTTGAAAGGGAATTTCCTTGGAGGTGTAACCTGCCTGCAGTATAAAATGGATGTTCCAGCCAGGTTCTCAAATAGAAAAATAGACTCTAGTATCCACCTTATCATCTGACCTCAGTTCTTGGAACTTGAGGTAGCAATTTACCTGCCGATCTTGGGATTTTTCAGGCTCCACAGCCTGATATCTTACCTACCAATCTTAGATTTGTCAGCATCTGCAGTCAGTAAGCCAGTGGCCTACCATCTGACTATTTGGCTTGGCATTCTTGAGTTCATCAGCCCCTGCAGCCATATGAGTCAGAAGAAGCCTCCAGCCTGATCTCTGACCCATGGACTTTGATTTGCAAAATCTGTTTCCTTGAGATACATCTCTGTCTCTCTCTATGTATATAGATAGATAGATAGACAGAGAGAGAGATTTATCTCAGGGAAACATATGTACATATATATGTACATATGTATCATATATCAGGATACACACACACATACACACACATGCTTCACTGGTTTTGGTCATATACAGAACCCAGCATAAGACATTTGGTACTGCGAATGGGTCTAGAGAAACAAAATTGTAAGGATGATATTTCTAATTTTGTTCTTAGGTGTGGTTAGTCTTAAACAGTAAAGAGGGCACTGCTAATCTATGACATTAGGTGGCAATAGAAATATACAAAATGTCACCACCAGTAAATCAAATATTGGTGAGAGTTGAGGTCCTAGGTGATTGCATTTTTTATATTAGAATGAGAAGGAAGTTGGTTGGTTGCTACTTCTTTCACTAGAAAAAGGGTGAAAGAAGGAAGGAACCTCAGGGGTTCAGAGTCATAGCTTACGTGTTGCATAAATAGCCTCAAAGTTACCAATTGTACCCTGAAAGAAAGTCTTATTTTTGAAATAACAAAACTTACAGCTGAAAACTAAACCAAGAGTCTTTTTGTAAGAGTGACTAAATTACACCAATTGAATTCCCCATCTCAAGTAGTGCCTGAAGTTAAAATGAGGGCATTGATTGGGAAGGTATGGGATCCTGACAATATGGGCAGATAGTGAGGAAGCTGTGGACACTGAGCCCCTAGTCAAGAGTGAATTACTGTTGCCAACAGAACTAGTCCTCTGATTCCCATCTGAAGACATTACTCTATTTGTGTCTGCTAAACCACCCTCTCCGGGAAAACCATTAGCCCCAAACCACAGTCTGATGAAATTAACCCAGATGTGTCTGGAGTGACTGTGACTGAATCATACAAGGAGAAGTATTTGAATCATTGCCTGGGGTGTCACTTAAGGTCAGTGCTGAGTAAAACAATGCCGAATGTTTTCAGAACACACCCCCGTGACTCATTTTTGCCTCTGTGCCTATAAATAGATTTAAATTGGGGTAAGCCTCAAAAGTCGAAATACAAAGTTTTACCCAGGAGAATGTATACTTCACTACGTAAGAACTGCTTGACTTTTCTAATATTTGCAAACAGAAAGCTGGAGATTATGGAACAGAATGACTGCTAAAGGTGGAGAATAATGATGCAAGGAACATAAATTTGGATTATACTGAGTTTATTGTTATAGGACCACTAACCACAGATTCTTAATTCTAGAGGTTTCACCTCAAAAGTTGAGATAGGGATCTAATAGTTTACTTCGTTGGTTCACTGTTGCATGCATTATATGGTGCTGTATAATATACTGAGTATCTACTTGATATACTGTAGAAGAAGAAATACAAAAGATGAGGGGCTTTCAAATGTTAGAGGGGATTTATCAAGTTAGACCCACAGACACATACATGGAGTGGCCATATGACAAAGCTTTCACCGTGATGATGAAGAACAAATTTGTGAAGGGAACCTCAGCATTCTTAGACTATTGTGATCACAGATTTGACGATGGGTACTGTGCTAATTGAGTTATATACCTGACTGCAGTGAGGCTTATCGGATCCCATTGTGGTAGGGGCCAAGTGACAGAATGCAATTGAGAAAGACAAGATGAATGTGGTCACTGTATGGACAGTGGAGTTAAAGCAGTCATCAGAATAGTATGGACTTAAGGTGTTAAGTCCAAGTGAGATGGATAAGAACACTACCAAATACTTATTTTTATTTATACAAGTCAAAGAATTCTAGATCAAGTGTATGGCAGTCTAATATGATTTGGCACCCTTGGGGAAGGACTCCACCACACTTCCAAAAATGTATACTGTTAACCTTTCTCCAAGTCTTACCCGGAGGGATCTATGGCCTTTGATGGGGGCGACTATTCATTGAAAAAAAAAGGAAATAATTAAACACTGGCTCTGACTGACACTGATTCCAGGTGACCCAAAATGTTACTGTGGCCTACCAAGCACAGTGGGGGCATATGGAGCTCAGATTATGAATGGAGTCTTAGCTCATGTCTATCTCATAGTAGATCCAGTAGGTCTTTGAACCTATCCTGTGGAGATTTCCTCAGTTCTTGAATGAATAATTAGAATAGAAATACTCAGCAATTTAGAGTTCTCTCACACTGAATCCATGACATCTGGAGTAAGCGCTGTCATGGAAAGAAAAGCTATATAGAAACCATTAGAATTGCTTCTGTGTAGGAAAATAGTGAACCAAAGGCAATACCACATTCCTGGAGGGATTACAGAAATTATTGCCTCCTTCAAGGACTTGAAGGATGCAGGAGTGATAATTTCCAATAGATCCCCACTCAACTAGACCAGCTAATTGAAAGAGGTCCATAATTATGTCTAATCTCAAGAATATTTATGCTCCCCTAAAAGGGTCCTAATAACAATTTCCATTGGCTTTTCTTCTTTGTTTTCATTTTGATGTCATGTGTCATAGAGATCACAGTCACACCTGTGCAGTGGTATCTAAAAACTCAACACATGATTTTTTTCATTTCCTCATTGAACTTTAATTTTAATATAAGGCTTGTTGTCCTCCATGGTAACAGAGGGACCTAAGCTTAATCCTCAGTCTTAATTGTTTCTGAAAGTCAAAAGATCTGGGCAAAGTTGGTAGAGCCTTCAGTCATTTGTGAAGCCATGCCTCCACCATACCAAGTGTGAACATATCTTCTTTCCAGTTGCCTGGTAACATGGAAGTGAGCCACCCTGTTTTAGTTTTTTTCCTTACTATTGTAGCCATGAATATGCTGCTGCTTAACTATCTTGGTAGGGGCTGATATCAGTGAATTCCAGAGAGGGTCTCTGAAGTTCCTTCAAGGCTCTTCAATACAAGGTATCTTGAAGAACTTTTTGCTCTTTTATTCCCCTGTGTTTTAACTCTTGCTATACGCTGGGTATTACAGGGTGTTCTCAGTGCTAGGGAGCAGCTTAGTCCCTCCAACAATCTCCAGTCTCATTGTTGGAAGGCTTTGAACAATGGTTAGGGATTGTTAACCTAGCCCTTGAATGCCCCATCTCTACAGGCTTGCAGGTGAGCATTTGTAGTTGTTCTTCCTTTTTGTGGATGTGATGGCTCAGCATGTCAGTCATGGCCATATACACCTGTCACACATTGTTTCCAACTGTAATACTTCCTGCAAAGCCCTTACTTGCATTTCAGCAACCAACTGGGCAGCCCGGAGTAGAAGCCATCCTGTGGTGATAATGGTCTCCTAGCTTTTTTCCCACACTTATGAGAGTGCTTGTCTGCCCACAACCAATATATGCTGCTTGGAGTTTTTGGAGTATCCCCATACTCATGTGGGAAAGCCCACAGCCCAGCTTGGGACTTTCTCTGCAGAGAAGCTTATGGGTCAAACCTGCATGCATGGATGTTGCTGACCAACCAGGATTTTCCTGGCAGAAAGGCCCATGGGTCAGACCTCCCAACAGGAAGGTCACTGGCCAGCCTGGGATTTCCCACATAGATGTGTCACTTCCACTTGCCAATTCCTTGTTCTCCAGGCTGGCTCAGTATTTGTCCAAACATGAATCAGTAATGTGAAATTTGTGTTCAAAACTGGAGGGTGCTCAGAGACCAAAGAAAGAGGCTGGCCACTCCATTGTGGTGGTGAAGGAGTTCATTAGGTGCAAGGACAAGTCCAAGGTGGCTGCAGGACCAGAGTCGATCACTGGACCTCACAGTGCAAGGGCAAAGGTTTTACAATGGTCGTGGACAACAGTGGCTATAAGCTAGGGGCTTACATAAGAATGATTTAGTAAATAGCAGTTAACTAGTGGACCATGTAAGGGCACTCATGTTTGACCTCACAAAGCCTGTTTCCTCTTTAGTCAACTCCTTAAGAATGGATCTTACAATCTGGGACATTCTCCTTTTTGTGCTATAGCACAAGAGATCCTGTTCCCTCTGTGCTGGGGACAGATATAGAAGTGGGATTGGCCAGGTACTGTGTAGTTCTTGAACATGTGCAAGAGACAGACAACGGTACAGTGTGTCCAGAAGACGGGGAAGGCTTCTTTGATAAGGAGAAGGAACTAGGAGAGAGAATGCAAACCAACCTCCCCATTGGAGTATATTCTGGGCCTGTGGCCTCTATTTAGGTAGCCTGGATGGGAGGCATCGAGGCAGATCATTGCTCTGACGTTTATGCCTAAAGCAATGTGTGAAGAATTAAAATAGTAAGGGATAAAATTTGATCAGCTATTTTCAGTGAAATAAATATAGCTTGATATATTAGTTTAGCTGTAGATTCCACTTCTAGCTCTTTCTCCTATAAATCAACTATGGATTGTTATAATCCTTTGAAGACTATAATTTCCTACTTTGAATTTTTCTTTTGATACCATTGTGTTTTCATTAATGGGAGCATGCTGAGTCATGGAAGTATGTTTAAATCTTTGATTGGTAATATGGATTTTTAGAAATATTATTTGGGAATACGTGAGTCCCACACACCTTGGTCGAGAGGGTTCCGGTGTTGGGATTGGCAAGTGCTCGTCTGTCCTACTGGTCATGGGTGGCAGGATGTATTGTAACGCACACACCCAAACCAAACTCATCAGGACTCCCTAACTACCACAAAGAAACTGGATAGATGTGCTTACAGACTTATCTAGCTGTACAAAAGCCAAAGGAGACACATTTTTTACCTGGTCACACTTCCTGGATGCACTACCTCATGTTTAATTCCAACACGCAAGCTATTTTTTTTAAGAGACATTTATTTCACATTTCATCATTACATAACTCCCCACTGGAGGGCAGCAAATACTTTTATTGGGAAAAGTAGAATCCCAAGAAAACTGAGAGCTGGAAAAAAGTGGGTGGGACATTGTGTGTTCTCCAGGTCATGAAAAATGTATCTCCAACAGACCTGTTGAGCAATTTATTACATTTACTAGCTTAAAAAAATCACACCATGAAGACATGGGAAATTGAGCACTTCACTGTTCAGGTGAAGTTTACAAAACTGATTTTTTCTGAGTGCAGAGTCCAGTCCTATGACAACACTGTCAGTGTATCAGAGCATAATAAAGATGTGGAACAGAATATCAGAGCATAATAAAGATACGGAACAGAAAATTTTAGAATGTAACGAATATGCCATTTTCACACTGTGTGCTGTGCGTTTGCTTAATTTTCTCTGATGTAGCACAGTCGATTGTTGTTCTAAAGCAGTTGATATTTTCCCCCTGCTGTTCAGTTACTGTACACATTTTCACTACCTACTGTCACCAATAGGTAGTTCTTAAAAGGTATTTAGACAATGATCGAGTTTTAAGATTATTTCTGATACACGTTGGGAAGCTCATGCTGTAATAACAAGTGCAGTCCCAGGATCATACACTCAGAGTCTAGGTGTTTTAGGAGATATTGCTGAAGACCTGTCACAAAAAGAAAAAACCAAAAGCAAAGCTGGAAACTTAGCCAACAAAATATAAACGTTAGGCTATGTATTTATGTTGCTTTTGTGGGATGATATACTGCAGAATTTTCTTTGGACAAGTGAAGCTCTCCAAGGTTCAGACATATATCTACAGGCATGCACAGATCTCTTCTAGTCATTAACAGGGTATTTACATAATTTAAGAGAAGATTTTAAAAGTTCTGAAAATACAACAAAACAAAGACAGCCAAGTAATAGTTACCAAGCAGTTTGTCATCGCAGAAGCATTTGAAACAAGTAACTGACAAAAGTGTTCCAAAGTATAACTGAGTATCAGAAATTAATTTTATATAACAACATACTGCCCTGTCATCATCAATACACTTCAATCTTGGATAGGAAGAAGGACAAAAATGAATGAAGTTCTTTCAAATAGATTTTCAAAAAAATGTGGGTATACCTGATGAAGGATACATGATCTAAAAAATCAGTGCAGGCTTATCCCAATGACTTTAATACAACCTTTACAAAGAAGTGTGACAGTTTCACTCTTACGTGAAGACTAAGTCAACACATTCAGGGAAGACAAATTTTGCTCATGCCCTAACAAAACTAAACCCATTGCCACTGAACCAGTTCAGATTTATAACAATTTTATTAGGACAGAATAGAAGTACTGTATAGAGTTTCCAAAGAGTAGCTGGTAGATTCAAACTGTCAAATTTTTTGTCAGCAGCCAAGTTTTAATCACCATGCCAACAGGTGTGTGTAATTCTACAATGGAACGTAAAATGCAAGGCGTATTTCCCAAAGTTTAAATAGTTTTACACGTATTCCTAACTTTAGTGATGACAAATTCCACAGCAGAACACTCGGTTTCATCCCCAAAGAGACTAAAAAACTTTTAACATACAACAGTGATGCAAGAAAGACTCAATTCATTATCCTTATAATGTATGGAAGCAGACACTTTTTGGCTTAATAGTGACAGAATCATTGAAGAATTTGTAAGAGCACAAAATAGAAATGTTTTTAATCATAATATATTAGAAATGAAAGTATATCTAAAAGGTATGAGGTCTGACAATTAATTTCATGGACTCATTGATGAATACTGCTGTGGTCACCTTTGAAGTACTTACCTTGGGAAGCTATGTACTGATGCCAGTGCCTAGTCCACCTTTCAAAGAAATTTTGGAACTGTTTCTGGAATGTCCACCAGAGCTGTCATCATATCACCCTCAATCTCCTAAATGTCATCAAAATGCCTTCTTTTCAATATTTCATTTATCTTTGAGTAAGGAAAAAAGTCACTGGGGGCCAGATCAGGTGAGTAAGGAGGGTGTTCCGATACAGTTATTTGTTCTCTGGCTAAAAACTCTCTCACAGACAGTGCTGTGTGAGCTGGTACATTGTTGTGATGCAAGAGCCGTGAGTTGTTGGCAAAAAGTTCAGGTTGTTTGTGCCTAACTTTTTCATGTGGCCTTTTCAGCACTTACGAATGGCAAACTTGGTTAACTATTTGTGCAGTTGGAACAAATTCATAATGAACAATCCCTCAGATATCAAAAAAGATTAGCAACATTGTTTTGATTCTTGATTTGGACTGACAGAACAGTTTTGGTTGTGGCAAACTGGCTGACTTTCATTGTGCAGTTTGACACTTTATTTCAGGGTTGTATTGCTATATCCATGTTTCATCACCAGTGCTAACACAGCCCAAAACATCATCATCATCTCGCCTCTCCAAAAAGTCTTGGAAATCTTCCACTCTCTTTTGTTTTTGTTCATCAGTAAGCTCCTTAAAGAATGTTTTTACACACATGTTTCTCATGCCAGGATTTTCAGTTAAGATTTTCCTGTTTCGCTATCAATGTTTACTTAGTCTGCTGTGCTTCTTGCAGTCAGTCAATGATTTTGATTCAGAATTCAATGAATTTTTGCAATGTTTTTGTCAGTTCTGCTCGTTACTGGCTACCCTTACCTCTCTTCATCAGTGATGTTTTCTCTTCCCTCAGAAAAACACTTAACCCATTTGTACACTGCCATTTTCTTCATGGCATTATCCCCATAAACTTGGACTAACATGTCCCTGATTTCACTTCCATTCTTGCCAAGTCTAACAAGAAGTTTGATATTTGTTCGTTGCTCTAATTCAAGCTCTGATATTCTCACAATGGTGTACAAAAACACGCAACAACAATAATGAATACCACTCTGCAAGACACTGCCACATGTCAATATGAACAACATGAACACAGCTGTGAGACACTGATACACTAAGGTTATGAAACCTTACTGAGTTGTTTGTACAGTGCTGACAACTTAAGTGCATGGTGGTGAGTGTGCAAATGTAATTGTCAGACCTCGTATGATGTGATTGAAAGTACTGTGACTTGAGTCACTACACCTTAGTCTTCAAGGTGACATTTTTACTTTTCAGCAGTTTAGAAAGATCTTTTATGGCAGATTTTCCCAGTACAATGTGTCTTTTGATTTCTTGAGTGTTGCTTCCATAGGCATTGATTATGGAACCAATCAAATCATTGACAACCTTAGCCTTCTCTACATTTATGATGATGTTGCTTATGAGAATTTTTGTTTTCTTGATGTTGAGGTGCGATCCATAATGAACGCTATGATCTTTGGTCTTCATCAGTAAATATTTCAAATCCTTTTTACTTCCTGCAAGCAAGACTGTGTCATCTGCATAATGCAGGTTGTTAATGAGTCTTTCTCCAATCCTGATGCCTCATTTTTCTTAATATAGTCCAGCTTCTTGGATTATTTGTTTGGCATAAAGATTGAAAAAGTATCCAGAAAATATACAACCTTGGTCCACACCTTTCCTGGCTTTGAATCATGCAGTGTTCCCTTGTTCTCTTCAAACAACTGCCTCTTGATTTGTGTGTAGATTCCTCATGAACACAATTAAGAGTTCTGGAATTCCTATTTTCTGTAAAGTTATCTGTAATTTGTTATAATTCACATAGTCAAATGCCTTTGCATAGTTATTAAAACATAGGTAAACATCTTTCTGATACTTTCAGCTTTCAGTAAAGATCAGTCTGACATCAGCTATGATATCCCTGGTTCCACATCCTCTTTAGAATACAGCTTGAACTTCTGGCAGTTCCATTTCAGTATACTGCTTCAGTCACTTTTGAACGATCTTGAACAAAATTTTACTTACATGTGATATTAATGATACTGTTCAGTGATTTCTGCATTTGTTTGTATCACCTTTCTTACAAGTAGGAATAAATATGGATCTCTTCTGTCAGAAGTGCACACGAAAGTGCACTTCCTGTGCTGCATCCCTTTGTTGAAACATCTAGATTGATATTCTGTCAATTCTTGGAGCCATGCTTTTTGGCAATGCCTTCAGTGCAGCTTCAGCTTCTACCTTTAGTACCATCACTTCCTGGTCATCTGCTACCTCTGGTAATGGTTGAACATCAACCAGTACTTTTTGGTCTAATGACTGTGTGTATTCCTTTCATCTTCTTTTGATGCTCCCTGAGTCATTTAATGTTTTTGCTGTAGAATGTTTCACTATTGCAACTGGAGGCCTGAGTATTTTCTTCAGCTTTTTCAGTTTGAGAAAAGCAGAATGTGTTCTTCCCTTTTGGCTTTCTATTTCTAGCTCTTTGCACATGTCATTATAATACTTTGCCTTCTTGAGCTGCCCTTTGAAATCTTCTTTTCAGTTCTTTTACTTCATCATTTGTTCCGTTGGCTTTAGCTACTCAGTGCTCAACAGCAAGTTTCAGAGTCACTTCTGACTCCCAAGTTGGTCTTTTCTTTCTTTCTTTTTTTTTTTTAATGACCTCTTCTTTCTTGGTATATGAGGTCTTTGATGTTATTCCACAACTAGTCATCTGGTCTTTGATCATTGCTATTCAGTACATCAAATCTATTCTTGAGATGGTCTCTAAACTCAGGTGGGATACAGTTAAGGTTGTACTTTGAATTATATGAACACAGTATAAGCACTTTTCAGTATAATATGACTTGTTCTCATGGACTTGTTCTAATTTTCTTCAGTTACATTTTGAATTTGCATATGAGCAGTTTTTGGTCTCTTCCACAGTCAGCACCTGATCTTATTCTGACTGATGACATTGAACTTTTCCATCAACGCTTCCCATAGCTGTAGTCAGTTTGATTCCTGTGTATTCCATCTGGTGAAGTTCATGTGTATAGTAACTGTTTATGGTAGTGAAGAAAGGTATTTGCAATGAAGAAGTTGTTCGTCTTGCAATGTTCTATCATGTGGACTCTGGCAAGTTTCTGTTGACTTTAGCATAGTGATGCTTAATTGAGATTATGTTTTTGAGCAAGTGAAACCCCTGATTAATTTAGAAAAACTTCAGCTAATCCATTCACTGTAAAATATTGTACAACTTCTCTCCTGCCTCTTTGGCATTATTTCTTTCTTCTTTAGTACTTTGTCATCTTCAAAATCCATTAAGTCCTGATCTGTTATTTCCCCTTCTTCATGATCTATAAGCTATTCCACAGTGCAATGTGAAGTTCTAAATTCAGTGTTCTTGGCTGTGTGGATGATTTTTCCCCACCAATATCATCTATCATATTATCCTGATAAAGTGCTTATATTGTGTTCACATAAGTCAGCAATTTTTACCACATCCCCTACATGCGTTTTCCCTTAACTTCATCCCAGAAAGATGCAATGTTCCAGATACACTGAAGAACATTATAATTCTTCCAGAAATTACAAAACTCTTACTGTACAACCTTCTGTTGTAGCTATTGACTATGAAGATCTAGTCTATGAGTAGTGTGCCTTGCAGATTGTGATTACACCTTGATTAATAGGCTGAATTCAAATGTTGTATTTGGAGTTATACATACCACTTTCCTATCTTGACTTAAGTTACCTACGTGAGGAGGGCATCTTGAGGCATTGCCGCATAGAAAAAACTTGAAAGGAATGCTCTTTTTAAGGCAGTAGCTACACACTTCCGTGATAAAACAATTTAAAAAACAGTTTTTGAATAACACAGTGATCATCCAGGCTTGGAGGTATTCTGTAGTAGACCAGCAGATAATTTTTGTCAGTGATGCTTGAGGTTTTTCAGAATGGTAAAGAAAACGGAGTTTTGGTATAAAACCAGCAGCATTTCCTCACAGCAGCATTTTAATTCTGTCTTTAGATGCTTTGAAATCAAGCATTGACTTTCTTTGTGGAAAAAGATGTGTGAGTGGTTTGTCATAATGCAAATACATCATAAATAGAGTACTACCTGTACATCTGACTTTAGGTCTTTCACTTAAGTAGGGACTAGATTTATAATTTTCATTTTCCCAAATGAAAGACATGAAGAATATTACCGGTTTGTAATTTTAGTTAGCCGGCCTCTAAATTGCTACACTATTCAAATTTTTTTTTGTCTTAAAAGGGTCTGTGTCAAATCCCAAAATACTTCACTTGCAACTCCTAATTAGACATTTGAAGTATATAGTGGCATTCATAGTATTTTTCAGACCTGAAGCATAGAAGCACATATAAAAGCTTATAAAGCAGAATGCCATATTTATAAGGTTTGGAATTTTTACTTTAGAAATATGACTTTTGATTTTCTTCCTCTGTATGCTAAAAGATGGAGCCCTGGTGGCATAGTGCTGTAGCACTTGGCTGCTAACTGAACGATTGATAGTTGGGATCCACCAGCCGCACCATGGAAGAAAGATGTGGCAGTCTACTTCCATAAAGGTTTACAGCCTTTGATACCCTATGGGGCAGTTTTACTCTCTCGTATATGATTACTATGAATTGGATTGGATTCAAAAGCAATGGATTATACACATAAGTAGTATAATGTTGGGTAGGTTGGATGGTGTGATATTTAACATTATGTGTCAGCTTGGCTAGTGAAGAGTTCCCACTATAAATAATATAATATAAGTAAATAATTTAAACAGCTTCCATGATGTGATCAATCAGTCAGATGAAATGGGAGTTTACTTAGGATGTATTTTGCCTCCAAACTATAGATATTTTGGGAGAACTTGCTCTCTGCTCCACATTTTTCTTCACACCTCACCTGTGAATCTTGGAACTGTTGTAGAGTGCAACACATACTCTGTTTAAAACAAAATCAAGAGATTTATTGACAGAAAACACAGACTGAGTTGGGGAAAACACTGTGAAAGTCAGAGCTCTGATGTGCTGGAATCACATATTTATGCAATAAACCTAGTAACTTTGAGGCACAGTATTGTGATTGGTGCTTGGGGATGTAAGGTAGGTCAAGGGTGGATTATCTGGCTATGATTGATTTGTAAAGTATATATGGGCTATGAAGATTGGATGCAGTGCATTACAAGGTGGTCACAAGCTGCTTACATGGTGGATTTTTTGAGAACATATGGTAGAACATATTATACAATGAGTTTTGTATTGAGAACAAGTGGTAAAGATTAACTTGCTTAGGGAAAGTTCTTTTGGGAACATTTTAGACAACAGATTTTGTTAGCTCTCTCGTCCTGGTTTCACATGATACTCTTTTGTCATTGGTAAACTGGGTACACCTAATAAGACAGCAGCAAGTTCTCAAGCATTATAAAGAATAGAAAAATAGAAATCTTATTAAGATGATCACAAAGGCAGTGAGCCATGACTGTAAGACCTCTGGAGTCTTAGAAACAGGGTATGTTCATTAATCTTCTACTGTTTTCTGAAAGAACAAGTTCCAAGTGTTTCGGTGAACCTGATCATTTAAATACAATTATGTAAAGCAAGACAAGGTGCTTCTAAAGGTTAGTTTGGGTTTAAGGAAAAGATGTTTTCTTTCTACTAGGTAAACTATGGAAAGATAAACTAAAAAAGGTAAACTAAAAAAGGAAAGGCAAAAAAAATATATGGTGCTAAAAGACACAAGATGAAGTCATGCTTAAACTTTAGCCAGCCCACTTCAGAAGTTCCAGGTACCCTAATTTTAAAATCCTTTACACAGGGCACAAGCCAGTAGAAGTCACAGGCCTGTTGCCTGACCTACAGGTTTTGAAATTGCCAATCCCTCGTGATGCTGTGAAACAGTGGGTGTTACTAGTGTGTCACCTGACCTATGGATTTTGGATTTACTAGCCTTCACCATCATAAGACAATCCCTTGAAGTAAAATTTTCTATCTACATATATGTGTGTGTGTGTGTGTGTATTTCACTGGTTTAATTCATGTAAAGAACCATAACTAAGACAGATGACTATTGTAAAACGACAGCAAAATTAGATAAACTTCTTTAGTTACTTAGTGCAGCTATAGCAGAAATATCATAGCCAAGCCAGCCAAGTGCCGTCGAGTCAGATCCTAAGTGGATGCTTCAACAAACAGAAATTTATTCTCTCACAGTTTAGGAGGCTAGAAGCTTGAATGCAGAGTGCCAGCTCCAGGGGAAAGCTTTCTGTCTATTGGCTCTAGGGAAAGGTCCTTGTCATGGACCTTTCCTAAATCTTCCCATGGTTTAGGAATTTCTCAGCTTAGGGATCCTGGTTCTAATGGACTTGCTCTGTTCCTGGCTCTTCTTGCTTGGTGGTTTTCTTGGTCATCTAATGCTACAATAACAGTAATGTGACAAGTGGATGGCTTTAACAAAGACATATTTGTATCCTCACAGTAAAGCAGGCTAAAGTCTAAATTTGGGGCATTAGCTCCAAGGGAAACTTTTCTCTCTGTGTTGTCTCAGAAAGGAGGTCCTTGTCCTCAATATTCCCCTGGTTGAGGAGTTTCTCTGGTGCAGGGACACCAGCGCCAAAGCATGCACTTTGCTTCTGGTGCTGCTTTCGTTTTTTTTTTTTTATTTTTATTTAACATGACTGAGAGAAAATGTACATTCACATATAAATTTACATGCCCACCTATATGCAGCTTCCACTGCTCTCCCTGTCCAGTGATTGCACACTATTCCTCTCTGCTCCATACATGTCTCATCCTCCCAACAGCCTCCACTCCCCTTCCTCCAGCCAGAGGTCAGCAAGATGATATCCTATAGATGTATAGAACCATAAAGTGCTTCCAATATATGGTCACTCTGCCTTGCCAAGTCCAATCCGTTCCTGTCCAAAGAGTGGACCTTTGTTATAATTTATGGGAAAGAGCAGCATCAGGGCCGGGGGCCATGCTCTCAGAGGAACCCCCAAACTGCTGGACCATCAGTTGAGGTCTTTTAGTGGAGATCTCATGATGCACCTCTTTTTATTCTTGTGTTGCCAGTGAGACTCCTCTCTGTGAGCTCCATCATGGCTATCACTGCTGGTGGCCGGGCACCATCCACTTCTTTCGGTCCCAGGTCGATGTAGGCACCCACTCTTGTGGGTCTCTCTGTCTTCTCGGTTGTCTTTACCGCATGCCATTTTGGCCCTTGGTGAGCATCCGTTCCTGTTGAGTTGGGACCATTTGCTGTGTCCTCGGATGAAAGCTTGGCAGCTTTTAAGACCCCAGACACCACTCACCAATGTGGGATGCAGAGAGCTCTCTTAGCAAAACGCTAGTTGTGCCAATTGGCCTGGAATTCACCTAAGAGCATGGTCCCCCGCCCCCCGCCCCAGCTACTCTATCCTTGCAGTATTGAGTTAAGATGGAAGGAATACTCAAGTTATGCTGAAGTCCACTTAATGTTGTTCTTGTTCCTAATGTGTGCTGTCACCGCTTTCTCCCAACTAGATTTCTAGTAACTACCTAAACTAAACCCTCTTCCCCTCGCCCTCCCTCCCTCCCTCCCCTCCCTTGCAGCTGTCAAAGAGTCTTTTCTTCTATACACAAGTCTGTTTTTGAGATCTTATCGTACAGGTCTCATACAGTATTTGTCCTTTTGTCGCTGACTACTCTCACTCAACATAATGTCTTCCAGTTGAAACCAGGTTAGGAGATGTTTCCTGGAATCATCGTTATTCTTTATCATTGCGTAGTGCTCCATTAAGTATATGTACCACAGTTTACCTATCCATTCTTCTATTGTTGGGCATCTGGGTTGATTCCACCTTTTTGCTATTGTGGACTGTGCCGCGATAAACATTGTGGTGCATGTGTCCGTTGGTGTGAAAGGCCTTGAATCTGTAGGATATATTCCAAGTAGTGGAATTACTGGGTCAAATGGTATATCAATACCCATTTTTTGAAGGAAGCGCCAGATTGCCTTCCAAAGAGGCTGGACCATTTTGCAACCCCACCAACAGTGTAGGAGGGTTCCACTTTCTCCACAGCCTCTCCAGCATTTGTTGTTTTGTGTTTTCTGGATCATGGCCAATCTTGTTGGGGTGAGATGGTATCTCACTGTTGTCTTGATTTGAATTTCTTTAATAACTAAAGATTGTGAACATGTCCACATGTGTTTTTTGGCTGCCTGGATCTCCTCTTTAGTGAAGTATCTGTCCATCCCCTTTGCCCATCGCTTAATTGGATGGTTTATCTTCTTCTTTTTGATATTTTGTAGTATCTTATAGATTATGGAGGTCAGGCGTTGATCTGACATAGAGTTGCCAAATATTTTTTCCCACTCTGTGGGTGTTCTTTTAATTCTATTAATAAAGTCTTTGGATGAGCAAAAGTGTTTGATTCTTAATAGTTCCCATTTATCTTTCTCTTCTGTTGATTGAGGTTTCTTTGACAGATTTTGGAGTCTGTCCTCATTGTGTATTAAAACTTCCATTGTTGTTCCTATCTTTTCTTGGATGAGCTTTATCGTTTTAGGTTTGATATTTAGGTCTTTTGTCCAGTTGGAGTTGGTTTTTGTATAAGGTGTAAGATATGGATCTTGATTCAGTTTATTGCAGATGGATAACCCATTTTACCAGCACCATTTGTTGAAGATACTGTTTTTACCAGTTTAATGTCTTAGGGCCTTTGTCGAATATCAACTGTTCATAGGCAGATGGTGTCATCTCTGGGGTCTGAATTCTGTTCCATTGATCAATCTGTCTGTTCTTGTACCAGTACCGGGCTGTTTTGACCACTGTGGCAGTGTAATATGTTCTAAGGTTGGGTAATGAAAGGCCTCCCAGTGTGTTCTTCTTCTTTAGTAGTACCTTACTTATCTGGGGCTTCTTCCCTTTCCAAACAAAATTGGTGATTTGTTTCTCCATCTCATTAAAAAATGATGCTGGAACTTGTATTGGGATTGCATTATATAAATAAATTGCTTTGGGTAAAATAGACATTTTCACAATGTTAAGTCTTCCTATCCATGAGCAGGGTAGGTTTTTCCATTTATCTAAGTCTCTCTTAGTTTCTTGTAGTAAGGGCTTGTAGTTCTCTTTGTAAAGGTCTGTTGTTTCTCTGGTTAGATTAATTCCTAGGTACTTCATCTTCTCAGGGGCTGTCGTAAATGGTATTGATTTGATAATTTCCTCTTAACAGTCTCGTTGTTGGTGGTGCTGCTTTCTTGATACTCTGAAGTTCCTTGTCTTCCCCTTGATATCATTTCCTTTTTATCTCTGGAGAGATAAAAAATGGTGCAGGTCACACCCTAGAAAGACTTCTTTTACGTTGGATCCGAAAATGAGCTGGGAATGGGTGTTAAAATCCCACCCTAATCCTCTGTCACATAAAATTACAATCACAAAATGGAGCACAATCACACAATACTGGGAATCTTGGTCCACCCTAATTGATAGACATATTTTCGGGGGGACACAATTCAATCAGTGGCAGTGGTAATGAGGTTCCTCTGTTTTCTACTTGCTTTGCTCTTTAGTATCTCAAAAAAGATTGACTGAAGAGACAGCCTATTCCTGTAGATTGTGTCCTACTCTTTAACAGAAATGTCTCTGATACTGCTTCATTAACATCATAGAGGTCAGGATTTATAACAAATAGGATAATTACATCAGATCACAAAATGGAGGACAACTATGCAATACTGGGAATCATGGCCTAGACAAATTGCCATACATTTTTGGGAGACACAATTTAATTAATAACATAAACCATAAAAAAGAGTAAGGTTTAAAAGAAATAGAAGAAACTATAGGTAGATACCTGTTCTGAAGCTTTCTGTGATCTTTATTAAATAGATAAAACACAAAAGATAATGAGATTTAATTACATAAATGTCAAAATACATAACTATAAAAAAATTAAACCACAAACTTGGAAAAAGACTCATATTTTAATATAATGAGCAGCTTACAAATAAGTAGCAAAATTAGTATCTAATAGGAAAAAGAACAATCATTTTTAAAAAATAAGTTACACAAAATGGCCAAAGATAAATCTTTAGTATGACTCAAAGAAATGCAACAGATAAATTTAACTGTTTTCTTACAGCTAAAGCCAAGTGCTATGTAGTCGGGTCACAAAATTTGTCAAAGTTTAGTTTAAAAAACCCCCAAACTAACTATTTTATAACACTTAACTCTCGTGTATTAATTACAAGAAACATTTATTTCATGTACACATTGTCTTTTGGCTGATGTTGGTTCATCTTGGCTGGTCTCAGTTCAGCTTGGCTGGGTTCCTGACTTTGATGTCTTTATTGATGGATCTAGGGTGAGTGACTACCAGAAATATTCTCTTCTCATAGCCAAGGGTCTTATCTGGAACTTGGCAGATGGTCATTTCTGTCCACATTTGTGAGGTGGCAAAAAAAGCAAATTGGCTTTTGGTTTTGGTTCCTTAGAACTGGTCTGTACCTGAAGATTGTGAAGTTGGCATAATCTATCATGGCCCTGTGGAAAGGCTGATAAGAGCCCTGAACCCTAAGGCTCAGATGAGCTTCCTGGTTGGTAGCCATGCATGGGAAAAGTTATGTGTTCCCCTTTGGGACATGGAATCTATGCACAGGTACCTCACCCTTATGTGTCTCTTCATTAGTATTATTTTTGGTTGCAGTATATAGTACAGAAGTCTCTGGGTGATATAAATGTTTAAGCACTCTACTATTAGCAGAAACATTGATGTCCAAACCCATTGAGAGATGCTGTGGTTAGCAATTGACTTCTGAAAGGTCACAGCCTTGAAAACTCTGTGCAGCCATTCTACCTTGTACACACATGGTAATTGTGAGTTGGAATTGCACCAGTAGCAGCTAACAGCAAATATAGTATACTCTTCATGAGATCCTGTGAGTTATTCTAGCAAATTCTTGAATGCACAGGGTAGTGAGAATCAGCAAGGGTTGCCATTTGCCAATTTGGCATTCTGGAGGTAGGTGTCCCTCTAGCTTGTAAGCTCTGACCCAACCACAGGTGGCTATGGTCAGAGAGAGAGTACTGTTTGGGTGACTAGTAATGGGGATGGAGATGTGGGAAGGAGAGGACTGGGTCCATACACATATTTGGGGGATTGTATAAGGTCCAACAATTAAATCTATGAACTAAATTGTTCTAAGTGCTACATACTGCGTTGCTGAATATCACTACAGTCATATTTGAAGCACTCCCCTTGGGAAGCTATGCACTGATGCCAGTGCCTAGTCTACCCTTCAAGGCAGTTTTGGAGCTCTTTCTGGAATGGCCCTTATGCACGATGGCCTGGTGGCAAGTTTGAAAACTTAATTGTATAGTTGTCTGCTCACCTGATATGGCCTCCAATACTTTCTTCTTTACCTGAAGATAAAGGAAGTTTTGAAGGCAAGACATTTTGATGACATTTAGGACATCCAGGGTAATAGGAGAAGCGCTGTAATGGCCATTCCAGAAAAAGAGTTCCAAAATTGATTTGAAGGGTGGATTAAGCACTGGTACCAGTGCATAGCTTCCTAAGGGGAGTACTTCAAAGGTGACTATAGTGATATTCAGTAGTGAGGTATGTAGCACTTTCTGTAGCATGAGTTCACGAACCTAATTGGCAGTCCTCATTTTCATGCTGATTCTTACCACTAGTTAGTCACGAAGGTAAGATTTATCTTTTCCTTAGTGCAGCATTCCACTAGCCAAATCAAATCAAATACTTGTGGTAAAATAATACCATATTTCACAATAGTATTAGTAAATATTGTTTCTGGTTATTTAAGCACTACTGATATGGTGATTTGGTATTTTACTTAAAAGTCTTTAAAAGTTCTTCGATGTTTTACTCAATTGTTCCACTTCTAGAAAGCTATCCAGAAGAAATATTGGGAGACACAAAATCTATCTCAAAATTGTTTGTGGTTGGTGAGAAATTGGCACCCTCCCCTACTGCTCATGGGACTGAAAAATAGTACAGCTACTGTAGAAAACAGTTTGGAGTAGCCGCAGACTGTTAAATATAGAGTTACTATACAATATACCAATTCCACTCCTAGTTGTATATACCCAAAGGAACTGAAATCAGGAACAAAACCAGATATATGCACACCAATTTTTGCTTACTGAAATGACATTCGCAATAGCCCAGTAATGGAAACAGTCTAAATGTCCTTCGACAGATGAATGGATAAACAAAATGTTGTACATACATGTCATGGAGTATTACTCCACTGTGAAGAGAAATGAGGTCCTGATACGTTCATATGGATGAATCTTGAAATTATTGTACTGAGTGAATAGGTCTGTTACAAAAGAATACATGTTGTATGAGCTCACTTATATGAAATATCTAGAATAGCCAGGGATGAGAGAGAGGGGGAAAAGGGTGTCATTGTTTAGGGGGCCACTGAGATTTTGATAGGTGATAGAAAGCTTGGAAATGGATAATTGTTTTGGTTGCACAATGTGATGAATGCCTTTAATGTTATCAAATCATACATGTAAAATATGTTGAAATGGCAAATATTTTGCAATATATATATTAGATGACAGTAAAAGTTGTGATAGTATGCATAATAGCAAATATTTCCTGTCTTGAAATGGGAAATTTGTTATATAATATTACATTCATATACTGAAATTCTGTAAATTTAAAAAAAATTATGTTGTAAGAGTTGCTTAGCAAAAATTGGACAGTGTTCACATGTAAAGTGAAGTGAACAAAGTAAATGTATGTTTTATGTAATTAATTGCTCACTGAAAAAAACAAAATCAAGCCCATTGCCCTCTAGTCAATTTTGACTTATAGGAACCCTATAGGACAGAGTAGAACTGCCCCGTTACAGGGTTTCTTAATGCTCACTAGGTTATGTTAAAAAGAGCCTTGTTGGTGTAGTGGTTAAGCTTTGGGAAGCTGAAAGGTTAGCAACTGGAATCCACCAGTGGTTCAGTGGAAGAAAGATGTCACAGTTTGTTTTGTTAAAGATTACAGCCTTGGAAACCCCATGAGACAGTTCTGTTCTGTCCTGTAGGGTTGCTGTTTGTTTGTTTTTAAACTTTGCTGAGGTAACAAACCCCAAACCAAACTCACTGCCTTCTGACTCACAGTGGCCCTAGACTGCCATGTCTTTTGGAAATGCAGCCGCTGGTGGGTTCCAACTACTGGAAACTTTTTGTTAGCTTCTTAGAGAGCTTTAACCATACCACCAGCAGGGCTTACTAGGTGGTATTACCAACTAGCCTGACATCTGAGGCTTTTGCTAGCAGCGATTTACTTGTTCATACAACAGCCTGATGAATGCCTGAAAGTCTCCTAGGCAGATAGTCATGGGTCAGGCTTCATCCCTGTGGCTATGCCATGTCTGCGTGTCCAAGGTGACCACAGAGGTAGAGTCAGCCCAGGGATTCTGTGGTATAGTCTTAATGGTTAGGCCTACCAGTGACTTGCACCATTCATTTTTGGCAACAATTGAGTTGTATGACTTTCTGTGTAATTGCAGGAGACAGAGAATGTAACCCTCTTATTTAAGCAGAGAGAAAACAGTGTAATGAGCACATAGCCTTATCCCTACCACAGCAGAACACCAATCATTAAAGTGTGATCCAGATTTTGTTACATATAGACATGTTGTATATGATTGTAGAAAAAAATTGAAAATAGAGCAAATTAAGTCCCCTCCCACCTCCAGAAAGAATACACAATTTTAACACTTTTTGTGCATTTCCCTAAAACCAGTCTGCATAAAAAATAAGTATTACATTCAGAATTAGTAATGAATGGTGTTTCCAATAACACAAACTACCAGTATGTGAATTGTGTGAGAAAGTAACACATTTCCATAGAAATGTGTTATGTCTAACCCTTCGACTTCTACTCTTCCTACCTAATTCCTATATAACCAATCTGACTTTCTTCAGAAACTTATTTTTTCTAGCTTTAAATTCAGTCCTGGATCTTTCTTACTAATGGGAAAAACATATAAAAGGAGGGTAGACAGTCAGTGTGTTTAAATCTGTATTTTTACATCAGTACTTTTTAACTAATGTATTGAGTTTTCTTTCTTTTTTATCTGTACTTCATTGCCTCCAGGAGTATTTTCTTTACAGACTCCTCAAAAAAGCCACTGCTGTTGAGTTGATTCTGACTCATAGTGATTATTATAGGTCAGAGTAGAACTGCCCCATAGAGTTTCCAAGTACATCCTGGTAGAGTTGAACTCCTGGCCTTTTGGTTAGCAGACATAGCACTTAACTGCATATACCACCAAAACTTTCAGATTATATATTTCTCTAAAGGAGATGAGTAATTCTTTCTTCCCTCCTTCCTCACTAGGCATTTAAAGATAAAGTTGAGTAAAACAAATACATTTTGTGGATGACATTCCAGACAGAAGAAATAGCATGTGCAGAGCATGGAAACATGAATATAAGTCATTTCTGGAAGTTGTTTTCAAAGTGTGATCTTTGGGCCATCAACATCACTTGGGGACTTGCTAAAAATACAAAGTCTTTATCTATAATGACGAACTATCCTAGTTTTAGCACTGAAATCCCACATCCCAGGAAATCCATCAGTCTGGAGCAAACTGGATGAATTGTATAGATAAAACTACTGTGACAAGTTAAAACATTCCATTTTATTTATAAATAAAATGAGATAAAATTGTATTTTAGTCAACTCCATTTCGTAAACTGACAAATACTGAACAAGACATCACTACATTCTTGAATGTTGCCTCCATTTGCATGCTTAGACAGGATTTCTGAATGGCTGCTCACTTTTTTTCCCTGAGCATTTAAAAATTAAGTTGAATGAAGAAAAAGTGTTTTTGAGATGATGTTCCAGATTTGAGCCCTGCTGGTGTGGTACAGCTGCTATCCTAAAGAATGACAGTTTGATGCCACTAGCTGCTTACTAGGGCAGTTCTCTGTCCTGTAAGGTCATTATGAATCAGAATCAACTTGATGGCAAGTTTTGTTCTTTTTGCTCACTTGTAGTGTATTAAAATATATATCTGTTTCTGTAGACTTAGTCCAAATTTGAACTTCAGTAACTTCCTATGTGTTTTTTAGACATAAAAGTGTTACCAATTCATAAAATAAATATTCTTTGAGAGAGGTTAGATCTAAGACAATGAATGCCATTATGAAGTAATGAGTCCAGGATTGTTCTGTTTGGAAAATCGTACTGAAACAGATACCACAAACCAGAAAGACTTGAAATAATGATCTGCTTTTTTACAAGTATACAAAATATTCTTAAAATGCTTCTTAAAGCTGATTTGTGCTTTATTTAAAATATTCAAGGTTGAAGTTACACAAGGACTTTACACATATTTTTGGGGATAGGATCTGATTCTTGAAACAATATGTAGACTATATATATATATATATATATATGTTCATACCTCATTTTCTTTTTTTTTAAATTTGTATTTAGGAAATGGCTGGTTTCTTGATGATATTATGATCAAAGACCCCACAACAAACCATGAATATGCCTTCTCCTGTTGCAGGTTTGTAGTCATGCTCTTACATTGAGTAAATTAATTTTATGTTAGTCAGTTCCAAGTTCACTTGGCTTGGCTTTTAAGATTATGCTTTGTTGGTTAATTTTTGTGAATATTTATTGTAAGAGAAATACAAATTCTTGGAGTTTATCTACAATAACCAACCATCCTAGTTTTAGCACTAAAATCCCACATCCTAGGACATCCCTCAGTCTCGGGCAAACTGGATGAATTATGTAGATAAAACTACTGTGACAAGTTAAAACATTCCATTTTATTTATAAATAAAATGAAATAAAATTATATTTTAATCTTTTGAGAAAGGAAACTTTTATGTTTATCATCATTCCTGGTGATGTAAATTTAAATCATTTTTGGTAAGCGAAGATAGTTTTTTTACCTTGATATGATTTCTCTTTCTTTCTTTATATGTCTATTAGGAGAATTAATGTCTCTGTGGAAAGCTTATTCCCTCTAGATTAGCTCCCAAATTGTTGCAAAAATAATAAATGTAAAAAATGAATCTTGTACAATGACACTGCTGACCCATTGTCAGTAGGTCTTGGTTTTTAAGTCACTTTCCCAGCAGTGTGACACATTTACTGTTTCTTTAAATGCTCTTCTACCTCTTTCCTCATCAAACCAGTAGTCACCATTTATGAAACAAATGACGTTTGAACTACAGTTGGTTGTTAAAGAACAGAATAAAATAATAAATCTAACCAGAGAAATAACAGCTCTTTACAAAGAGAGCTACAAGCTCTTACTACAAGAAACTAAAAGACACTTATATAAATGGAGAAACCTACCCTGCCCATGGATAGGAAGACTTAACGTTGTGAAAATGTCTATTTTACTGAAAGCAATCTACTTATATAATGCAACACCAATACAAGTTCCAGTGTCAGTTTTTAATGAGATGGAGAAAAAAATCACCAATTTTGTTTGGAAAGGGAAGAAGCCCCAGATAAGTAAAGCACTACTGAAGAAGAAGAACACACTGGGAGGCCGCTCACTACCTGACTTTAGAACCTGTTACACTGCCACAGTAGTCAGAGTAACCTGGGAATGGTACAAAAAGAGACAGATAGATCAATGGAACAGAATCAAGGCCCCAGAGATGACACTACCTGAATATGAACCGTTGATATTCATCAAAGGCCCTAAAATATTAAACTAGGGTAAAAACAGTCTTTTCAACAAATGGTGCTGGCAAAATTGGATATCCATCTGCAATCAATTGAAACAAGACCCATATCTTACACCTTATACAAATACCAAATCAAACTGGGTAAAAGACCTAAATATCAAATCTAAAATGATAAAGCTCATCCAAGAAAAAGTAGGAACAGCAATGGAAGTATTAATACATAACACAGACAGACTCCAAAATCTGTCAAACAAACCACAGTCAAAAGAAGAGAAAATAGATAAATAGAAACAATTAAGAACCAAATACTTTTGCTCACCCAAAGAGTTTATTAATAGAATTAAAAGGCCACCTACCGAATGTGAAAAAATATTTGGCAACTATGCATCAGACCAATGCCTGAGCTCCGTAATATATAAGGAACTACAAAATATCAGTAAGAAAATGATTAGTCATCCAATTAAGTGATCGGCAAAGAGATGGACAGACACTTCTCTAAAGAGGAGATCCAAGCAGCCAAAAAACACATGCAGTCTTGCTCATAATCATTAGCTATTAAAGGAATTCAAATCAAAACTACAATGAGATAGCATCTCACCCCAACAAGGTTGGCCATGATCCAAAAAATGCAAAACAACAAATGCTGGAGAAGCTGTGGAGAGATTGGAACTCTCCTACACTGTTGGTGGGATTGTAAAATGGTGAAACCTCTTTGTGAAGCAATCTGGCACTCCCTTAAAAAACTGGATATAGATACACCATTTTACCCAATAATTCCACTGCTTGGAATGTATCCTACAGAGTCAAGACCATTCACACCAACTGATATATGAACACGAATGTTTATGACAGCACAGTCCACAACAGCAAAAAGATGGAATCAACCCAGATGCCCAACAACACAGGAATGGATAGGTAAACTGTGGTATATATAGTCAATGGAACACTATGCAATGATAAAGAACAACGATGATTTCAGGAAACATCTCATAACCTGGTTTCAACTGGAGGGCATTAGTTGAGTGAAAGTAGTCAGCAACAAAAGGACAAATATTGTATGAGACCCCTACAATAAGAACTTAAAAACAGACTTACACCTAGAAGACAAGACTGTTTGGGGGCTGCAAGGGTGGGGAGGGTGGGAGAGCAAGAAGGGGAGGGTTTAGATTGGATAGTTGTTAGAAATTTGGTTGGGTGAAATCAGTGATGGAACACATTAGGAAGAAGATCAATATTAATAGGACTTCAACATAACTTGAGTACTCCTCTCATCTTAACCCAATAATGAAAGGACAGAGTAGCTGCGGCGGGGGGCTGGGGACCATGCTCTCAGGGGAAATTTAGGCCATCTGGCATAACTAGGATTTTGCTAATGAGGACTCTCTGCACCCCACATTGGTGAGTGACGTCTGGGCTCTCAACAGCTACCAAGCTGCCATCTGAGGGTACAGCAGATGGTCCCAACTCAGCAGGAAGGATAATCACCAAGGCCCATAACAACGTGGGGGAAAGAGAACCCAGAAGACAGACCCACGTGAGTGGGTGTCTACATCGACTCATGACTGGAAGAACCAGATGGTGCCCGGCCACCACCAATGATAGCCGCAATGGAGCTCATAAAGTTGAGTCTCACTGGCAACACAAGAATAAAAAGGTGTGAACCCCGAGATCTCCACTAAACGACCACAGTTGATGGTCCAGGGGCTTCAGGGTTCCCCTAGAAGCATGGCCCCTGGCCCTGATGCTGCCTCTGTCCATAAATCATGATGAAGTTCAATTCTTTGGACAGCAATGGATTGGACATGGTGACAAAGAATGACTATATCTTTTGGGCACTTTATGGTTCTGTGCATCTATAGGATATCATCCTGCTGACCTCTTACTGGAGGAAGGGGAGTGGGTGGAGAAGAGGAGATAGGAGACTGCTGGGAGGATAGGGCATGTATGCAGCAGAGGAAGAGTTGTCACCAGCAGGAAGAGCAGTGGGAGCTGCGTGTGGCATGCAAATTTATGTGGGAATGTACATTTTCATTCAATCACAATTAAAAAAATAGAACAGAATAAAATAACTTATCCAGTGGACAAAGTACATGATCCTGGACTCTTTCATACGACAGACTTGTTGACTGACTCATCTATGCATTTGAGAATCATGTATTTAGTTGTTACTATAGAACAACCTCTACCTTTATTCCTTATACCTTTACAGTCATCTCTGGCATTTCTTCCTGCAGTCTCCATTCCACAGAGCTCTTCTCAGTTCCTGCTACCCATTACTTCTGACTTGAGTAGGTAAAAGCCAATAAAAAAACCCAAACCACACACACTGCTTTCTAGTTGATACTGATTCATAGCGACCCTATAGGGCAGAACAGAACTGCTCCATAGAGTTTCCAAGGAGCACCGGGTAGATTTGCACTGCTGACCTTTTGGTTAGCAGACACAGCACTTAACCACTGCACCACCAGGATTTCCAAGAGCCAATGGTTTATACACATATAAAGCTTGAATATAATTGATACTCCTTTGTTTACACAGATGGCTGGATCAAGGGGAAAGTGATGGCAAAATTGCCAGAGAGCTGTATGCCAGTGAGAACAGCATCATCTCTGTGTGTAAGTGTATACATATGTTGGAAAATTCTGTTTTACTATAGAGAACTGATTGAAGAAGGCTTAACACTACTGAGATAATGATTCTCTCTTTCCTATGTCTCCTCAGGGCAGAAGTTAGAACGTAAGAGAAAGGAAGTGGTAAGACTTTGATTTTGGCCTTAAATTAATTAGTATAAAAAATGTTCTAGCAGCTATTTGGTGTGTTAAATCAAAATAGCCTATGTGTAGTAAGGAATATTTCTTTAATTTTTTTTCTTTGTGTCTTCTTTTCATTTAATTGTTTGTTTTCTTTCAGTGGGCTGCAGAAAGCTGGAAGTTTGTGAAAGGAAATACTCTTCAGTTCTACAACAAGCTTTCTGGGGGTTTTGTTCGCCTGCACCCGGATGGCACAGTTGATGCTGCTGGAGAGAAGACAGATAGATACGGTAAAATCACTGGGTCAAATGTATGGAGCTGTTGTAGGTCTAGGAGCCAGAGAAAAATAGATTGCTAGACACTGTTTAATGTGTAGTTTTGCTTCATCCTTTTATAGATAGCTTTGGACCAGTGTTAGATTACTTAAATAATTATTGACTTGTTCATTAATATAAATGATCAATAGATGGCAGTCTTTAAATCTGGGTAGGCAATGTCATCATGCAAAATAGTACACCATGAAAACAATTGTGTTTGATATTGCCAAGCCAAGTGCCGTCGAGACTTAGCTGAATAATACAATGTAGACAACATTAATGGCTTATAAAAAGCAATATTTGTAGTTTTTGAACAGTATTACCATTTGAGAAATGAAGTCAGTTCCATTAAATACACTACTGAGTGCTTATTGTGTTTAAAACACTGTGTTAAATAATTTTGAGTATCATAATCATAACTATGACATTATACCTGAACCTCAGAGATTCCTAACCTAATGAAGAAGACTTACACAATTCTAATGATGGTTGTCTGTAACTAGTATAATAAAAAATGTACAAAGAAGATGCTAGGCAAAGAAAAACTAAATATTTTTATTTGATGTTTACTATGAAGCCATGGCAATAAGAATTAATAAATGAATAAACCGATGATAGAAGCTTTTTGACTGTATATCTAAATCTCCAGCATTTCTTGAAATTTAGACTTTTGCTATGTGGGGAAGAAAAAACAAACAAAAAACATTGTCTGCTTTAGGTATAAGTCTAACTTTGCCATACTTTGTTAGAAACTATAGTGTGCAAGTAGCCTCTAGAATGTGTCAGAGATGTCAACCTATAGTGTTAATTACAATGTAGCCTTCATATTAGAGATTATAAGGAATAATGACAGCTGCTTCTTGGAAACTCTGTGCGGCAGTTCTACTCTGAGCTCCAGGGTTGCTATGAGTCAGACCCAACTCCACAGCAGTGGGTTTAGTGGGTTTTAAGGAATAATATATATTTCACCTTTATGAAAGTATGTTGGATTCTAAGAATACCTCCCAGTAGTTTCTCTTTCCAAAATTAATCTATTCCTTAGACATGTTTATTACTGATAGGTTCCTACTTGGGATCATTTAGCCACTTAGAATACTAAGAATAGCCTCTCATATCCTGTTCCCAGGGTCCTGCTGCTAATGCTGATTTTCTTTTTCCTGAATAAGGTAGATGGCATTTCAAATAGTATGGTCACAATAACATTGCCCACTATTTAGTCAGAAACTATGAAGGGTCTGAGATTTTAATTTATTTGCAGGAAGAGCAATACTGTTTATTTCTCACAGAAAAAGCAACTGCTAGAGCAATATTTTACATTGGTTGCCAAAGCCCCTGTTCCTACATGGTGATGCGATGAGGGCCAGATGGTACCTGCACTTAAAGTGTGGTGCACTAAAAGACAGAAATCCTGAAATTAGGAAATTCTGATCTTATATAGGGCTTCTGATGACCTGATCTTTGTTCCATAGGAGGGGACGCTTTCATTCTGAAAGGTAAGCAGATATCTCCAAGTCATGGGGGAAAGGTGTCTCTATGTTTATTACCCTGGATTGTAAGCATGTGTTTTCTAGAGAGGGGAAGGAAAGATCTGTTCTTTTGCTACTCACGGGCATCTCTGGGGACAGGGCTGTCTCTAAGATATACTTCCCTAAAATATCTCCTTATACAAACATTTTGTAAATGCCTTTGCTCAGAAGAACTGGATTGAGCAGGAATATATGAAGAATCAAGGGGGAAATTGTCTTCTAACACACATCTGACCATCTAGTTTACAAAGAGCTTTGACATTGTTGGATCAAGAAGTTTATCTGTAACAGCATTGAAGACAGAAATAGAAAGCTCCACAATAATAGTAGGAGATAAGAACATACCACTTTCTGTGAAGGGTGGAACATTCTGAAAGAAGTTAAATAAAGACATGGAAGATCTAAAAGCCACAATCAAGCAACGTGACCTCATAGACATATACGGAACACTCCAGTCAATAGCAGTGAAGTATACTTTCTTTTCCAATGCACATGGAACATTCTCCAGAACAAACTATACATTAGGCCATAAAGCAAGCCTTAACAGAACCAAAGCACAGAAATAATGCAAAGCATCTTTTCTGACCATATAACCATAAAAATATAAATCAGTAACATAAAACAAGGGAAAAAAAAATCAAACACAGCAAAATTGAACAACAGCCTGATCAAAAATTGCTGAGTTATAGAGGAAATCAAGGATGGAAGAAATTCACAGAATTGATGAGAATGAATGCACACCCTACCAGAATGTTTGGGATACAACAAAAGCAATGCTCAAAGGTCAATTTATTTCAATAAAGGCCCATGTCCAAAAAGAGGAAAGGGCCCAAATCAAAGCATTAACCCTACTACTCAAACAAGTGGAAAGAGAGCAGTGAAAGAAGCCCTTGGGCACCAGAAGAAAGCAAATAATAAAAGTTAGAGCAAAACTAGGAGACAGAGTCAAGATAGTGGACTAAACATGTCTCCTTAATTTCCTCTGAAAACTAAGGCCTGGACTGATAATTAAATGGAGCTTTCTGTTCACCCAGTGAGCCTTAGCACACAGTATAGGATTGTCAGTTTGCACTACGTGCCACTAAGCAGGAAAAGTCCACTCTCAAGCTGAGCTCTCCTTATGCTGAATAGCTGGCTCATGTGGACTGAAGGTACTGGCATTTTCAACTGTTTTTTTATTTTTGTTGGCTGGTAGGTGGGGGATGGGCATGAGCAGGTAGCTACACTGAGCTGAAGTTCTGAAGTGGACAGCATGTGCTGCAGCTGTGAGACAGTATGTGGGATAATCACATTTTGAGAGCCTGGCAGCAGATTTGGGCACCAAAGCCCCTCCACCCTCCCTTTTCGGAGTTCTATCATAGATTTAGCTCTTTTGCACTGCAAAGAGTAGCATGACTGGGATGCTATCTTGTTGAGCTGGGAGGTGGAGCTACCCTACCAGAGGCCTCAGCAGGGCTAATTCCTAGGATCAGAGGCAGTGCTGGTCTGAGGAGGGCTTTTCCAGAAGAAAGGCTGTGTTTAGCATAGTGTTGCCTCATGAGTAGTCCCCAGTTGGTGACTACACCAGCACAGCAGCCTCTCCCTACTTTGCAATACACCACAGCTCAGAGGATGGTCGAAGAGGTACCTCCACTGTTAGCTGGAAGGAGGGGTCTGTCATACCTAATGGCCTGACTGATTCTGGACGGAGTCAGGTAGCTTTTAGCTTTTTAAAATAAGACTGCCTGGAGAAATCACTCTATGCAGCTCACCACATCTCTTCTAGCCTTTACTGACCCACATCATAGAGTCAATTGACAGCCCCCCAGTGACTCCATAAGTAGGGTAGTGTCTTTGCTAGCCAGGAAGCGGAGACTGCCACCCCAGAGAGTCCACTTGAGCCAATCACTAGAGTGCAAAGAGGTAGCTGGTGACCAACTCACTTCTCAGAACTATGCCTCAGCTCCTGTTAAGGCAATGTCAGAGAAACCGAACAGCCTCTAGGTGTCCCATAAGCAACAAACCATCGCCAGGCATTTAAAGAAACATCTAACCATGGTTCCAGAAAACTCCCAAAATAAAGAATCAAAAAACTTCCCAGGTGAAGAAGACTTTCTAAAACTATCAGAGGTTAAGTACAGAAGAGTTATGTATAGAGCTGTCCTAGAGATTAATCGAAATTCAGCAAAACAAAATGGAAAACTAAGCAAAAATTAAAACTGATGAAACATAAGTGTTGTGAAATCTGACAGATCAATAACAAAATTACAGAATTAGACAATTCAATCCAAAGCCAAAACAGCAGAATTGAGGAAATGGAAATTAGACTAAGTGGTCTTGAAGACAGAGCTACTGACAACAGCGTTTTTGAAGAGAAACCAAAGGGCAGAAAAAAAAAAAAAAAAAAGAAAAATGAAAAAGCATTAAGAAACATGTGGACCTCTATCAAGAGGAATAATCTACAATTAATTGGAGTTTCTGAACAGTGATAGCTGACAACAGAGTCTTGTTGTTGAGCTGCTGACAGAAAACTTCCCTGAAATTATGAAAGAGAACATAGATATCCAAGACATGCATAGAACACCACCAAAATAGATCCCAAAAGAAAGACACAAAGACATAGTCAAGCTTAATAAAATGAAACATAAGGAGAAACTGTTAAAGGCAGTGAGACTCAAATCAAAGCTGACATTCAGAGGGAAGCCTGTAGGCTTTCATCTGACTTCTTGGCAGAAACGATGTTGGCACGGAGGCAGTGGGATGACACATTCAAAGCTTTGAAGGAGAAAATCTTTCAACCCAAAATTATATACTGCAAAACTATCTTTCAAATATGAAGATGAAATTAAGACGTTTGCACATAAACGAAAGCTTAGAGACTTTGTAAAAACCAAACCCAAACTACAAGAAATACTGAAAGAACCTCTTTGCTTAGAAAAACAAAATGATTAAGTGTATATTTAAGGAAGCAATGCAGGACACAACATACAGAAAACTACTCAGGGAAGGCACAAAATTCAGTCACAGCTGCAACATTAAAAGAAAGGAACCAGTGATCATATCATGAAAACTAAGATACCATCACATTAGAAAGAGGGATATACTACAGTAGTTGTATTCCTTTCACATGGAGACAAAGGTAATAAGACATGTAGAAGTTAAAGTTGGGTTTAAAATCAGAATATTCAGTGGGGTTGTGAGGTAGCTGCAAAATGCAATAACAGTGCAACACATCAAAATAAGAAATGTAATACAGGAGTCTAAGCAATCACAAAACCAACACTGAAAAAGATGAAAAGTCAACCCATAAAGAATGACCCATGACAGAATATTAAGAGCATCAGAGAAAATATCAGCACAAAAATAAATACATCAAAATGTCAGAACTAAACACATAACTATCAATAATTACCCTGTGGCCCCTAGGGTCACCATGAGCTGGATCTGACTCAACGGCACTTGGCTTATCAATAATTACACTGAATGTAAATGGTCTGAGTGTTCCAGTAAAGAGACAATGAGTGACATCTTGAATCAAAAGACACAGCCCATCTATATATTGCTTACAAGAAACACACCTTAGACTTAAAGATATGAATGACTGAAAATTAAAGGATGGAATAATACACACCAAACTAACAATATATAAAGAAGAGCAGGTGTGGTAATACTAAACACAGATAAAATAGATTTTAAGGTAAAATCCACTGTCGTGGACAAGGACAGTCACTATTTATTACTTAAAGGTTTACTATACAAACAGGACTTAACAATATTAAATATTTATGCACCCAATACCAGAGTGTCTAAATACATCAAACACTGAAAAATGAGATAGATCACTCCACAATAATAGTTGGAGCCTGTAACACTCCACTTCCAGTAATAGACAGATCATCTAGAAAAAAGCTAAGACACAAAAGATCATATTGCCACAATTAACCAATTACACCTCATCGACATATACACAACTTTTTATCCATCAACAGATAAGTACACTTTCTTCTCCAATGCACATGGAACATTTTCCAGAATAGACCATGGGTTAACACATAAAGCAAATCTCAACAAAATCCAAACCATTGAATTATTGCAAAGCATCTTCTCAGAACATCAAGCCATAAACGTCTAAATCAATAGCATGAAGATGCCAATAGAAATTCAAACTCATGGAAACTGAACACTTTGCTCAAAAAACCATGGGTTATAGAAGAAATCCAAGACAAAATAAAGAAATTTATAGATTCAAATGAGAATGAAAACATGTCCTAACAGAACCTATGGGATCCAGCCAAAGCAGTGCCCAGAGGTAAACTTATTTCTATAAATGCACATATCTGGAAGAAAGGACCGAAACTAAAGAATTAGCTCTACAGCGTGAATAAGTACAAAGAGAACAACAGAGGAACGCCTCAGGCACCAGAAGAAAACAGATCATAAGTATTAGAGCAGAACTAAATGAATTAGAGAATAGAAGAACAATCAAAAAAATTGGTGAGACCAAAAGCTGGTTTTTTGAAAAGATTAACAAAATTGACAAACCACTGGCTCAACTTACTAAAGAAAAACAAGAAAGGAAACAACCCAAATAAGAAATGGGATGGTAGATGTCACAATGGATCCAACAGAAATCAAAAATATCATAACAGAATACTATGAAAGGCTATATTTGAACAGATTTGAAAACCTAGAAGAAACAGCCAACTTCGTAGATTCATATAATCTACCAAAACTATCACAAGGAAAAGTAGAACAACTTAATAAACTCATCACAAAGGAAGAGATTGAAAAAGTCATCCAAAAACTACCAACGAGAACAACCCCGGCCCAGATGGCTTCACCACAGAATTCTTCCAAGCTTTTAGAGAAGAGGTAACTCCAATACTACTGAGACTATTTCACAGCATAGAAAGGGCTGGATTACTCCCAAATTCAACCTATGAAGCCAGTATAACCCTAATATGAAAGCCAGGGAAAGATCCTGCAGAAAATGAAAATTATAGACAAATGTCACTCATGAACCTAAATGCAAAAATTTTCAACAAAATTCTTTTCGATAGAATTCAACAACACATCAAAAAAATAATTCATCATGACCAAGTTGGATTCATACCAAGGATGCAAGGCTGGTTCAACATGAGAAGAACAATTCATGTGATCAACCACATAAATAACACAAAAAATAAGAATCACCTGATTTTGTCAATTGATGCAGAAAAGGCATTTGATAAAGTCCAACACCCATTCGTGCTAGAAACCCTCATCAAAATAGAAACAGAAGGCAAATTCCTCAGAGGAATAAGGATCGTGTATGCAAAGCCTACTTCCTACATCTTCCTGAATGGAGAGAGACTGAAAGAATTCCTCTTGAAAACGGGAACTAGGCAAAGATGCCCACTCTCACCACTTCTAGTCAACAATGTACTAGAAGTTCTGGCCAGAGCTGTCAGACAAGACAAAGAAATAAAGGGCATCTGCATCAGCAAAGAAATAAAAATCTTTTTATTTGCAGATGATATGACTGTATACACAGAAAAACCTAAAGAATCCATAAGTAAACTCCTCGAACTAATAGAAGAGTTTAACGAAGTATGAGGATATAAAATAAACATATGCAAATCAGTAGTATTCCTTTATACCAATAAAGAGATCATTAAAGAAGAAATCAAATCAGTACCATTTACTGTAGCCCCCAAGAAGAAAAAGCACTTAAGAATCGATCTAACTAGAGAAATAAGAGACCTATACAAAGAGAACTACAAGACCTTACTGCTAGAAACTAAGAGAGACTTACATAAACGGGGAAACCTACCCTGCTCATTTATAAGAAGACTTAACATTGTAAAAATCTCTATTTTACCCAAAGTGGTTTGTGTATAGAATCCAATCTCAGTACAAATTCCAGTGATGTTTTTTAATGAAGCAGAGAAACAAATCACTGACTTTGTTTGGAAAGGAAAGAAACCCCACACAGGCAAAACACTATTGAAGAAGAACACGTGGGAGGCCTCTCACTACCTGACTTTAGAACCTATTTTACTGCCACAGAAGTCAAAACTGCCTGGTACTGGTACAAAAAGACACACATAGACCAATGGAACAGAGTTGAGACCACCTCCTGTGAAGAGCTGATGTTCAACAAAGGCCCTAAGATTGTAAACTGGGTAAAAACAACCTCTTTAACAAATGGTTCTGGCAAAATTGAATATCCATCTAAAAAACTGAAACAAGACCCATATTTCACACATTACACAAAAACTAACTCAAAATGTACCAAAAACCTAAATATCAAACCAAAATGATAAAGGTCATGCAAGAAAAAATAGAGTCAACAATGAAAATTTTAATACACAACTTAGACTGAAAAATCTGACAAAGAAAGCTTGATCAACGGAAGACAAAATAGATAAATGGGAACTACTAAGAATCAGACACTTTTGCTCGTCCAAAGACTTTATCAAAAGAGTTGAAAGACCACCCACAGAATGAGGAAAAATATTTTGCAACTATATGTCAGATCGACATCTGCTCTCCATAATCTACAGCCAAGCCAAGCCAAGTGCAAAATATCAGCAAGAAAAAAGATTAAAGAATTCTGAATGAACACTACAGTGAGAAACCATCTTTCACCACCAAGGCTGGCCATAGTCCAAAAAACATGAAACAACAAATGCTGGAGAGGTGTGGAGAAATTGGGACTCTCCTGCACTGCTGGTGGCATTGCAAAATGGTACATCCTCTTTGGAAAGCAATCTGGTGCTTCCTTAAAAAGCTAGAAATAGGTACACCATTTGACCCAGTAATCCCACTGCTTGGAATATATCCTACAGAATCAAGGGCAGTCACATGAACAGAGACATGCACACAAATGTTTATTGCAACCTAGTCCACAACTGCAAAAAGATGAAATCAACCCAGATGTCCAACAACAGACGAATGGATAAACAAACTATGGTGTATATATATAAATATATATATACTCAGTGGAACATTATGCAATGATAAAGAACAATGATGATTTTAGGAAGCATCTCATAACCTAGTTTCAATTGGAAGACACTATATGGAGTGAAATCAGTCAGTGGAACAAGGACAAATATTGTATGAGGCCCCTACTATAAGGACTTAAAAATGTACATGTACAGAAGAAAAGACTCTTTGATGGCTACAAGGGAGGGGAAGGAGGAGGGAAAGAGTTGGTCACAGATTAGATAGTTGATAGAAATTTGGTTGGGTGAAAGCTGGACTTCAACATAAACTGAAAACTCTTCTAATCTTAATATTGCAGGGATAGAGTAGCAGAGATGGGGGTCCAGGGACTATACTCTCAGGGCATATCGAGGCCAAACTGGCATAACTAGCCTATTGCTAAGGGAGTCTTCTGCACTGCATATTGGTGAGTGGCGTCTTGGGTCTTAAAAGCTAGCAAGCTGCCATCTGAGTACACCAAATGATCCCAACTCAGCTGGATCAGATGACCACCAAAGACCACAAAGACGTGAGGAGAAAAAAAGCCCAGAAGACTGAAGGACCCAAGTGTATGGGTGATTGTATCAACATGTGACCAGAAGAATCAGGTAGTACCCAGCCACCACCCATGACAGCATTATGGGGCACACAATGTTGTGTCCCAGTGGCAACAGGAGAAAAAGAGGAGTGCACCTGAAGAACTCCACTGAAAGACTGCAACTGATTGTCCAAAGGCCTGGGAGTTACCCTGGGAGCATAGTCCCTAGAGCTGATGCTGCCCTTGACCATAAATCGTCAGTGAGGTCAACTTTTCAGACAGGAATGGATTGGACTCAGGGACACAAAATGATCATCTGGTGTGTCCACTTTATGGTTCTGTGCATCTACAAGATGCTGTCCTACTGACATCTTGCTAGAAGGGAGAAGAGAATGTGGAGAGGAGGGAACAGGAATTTGTTAAGAGGATATGACATGGATAGAACGGAAAGGAAGAGTGTGCTGTCACTGGGCAAGGAGATCAGAAGAAGCTGCAGATAGGCAGGCATGCAAATTTAGCTTGGATTGTATACTTTCACTCAATCACAATAAATAAGTAAAGAAAAATTAGAGCAGATCTTAATGAATTAGAGATTTAAAAAGTAAGTAAAAAACCTGGTTCATTGAAAATATCAACAAGGTTGATAAGCCATTGGCCCAAATAACAAAATAAAAACTGGGCAGAAAGGAAATAACCTGAAAAAGAAATGAGATGGGTAATATCACAGTTGGAACCATCTGAAGCTAAAAGAAACAGAATACTGTGAAAAACTGTACTGTAAAGAATTTGAAAACCTGACGTAAACGGACAATTTTCTAGACACACACTCCTTGCCTAAACTAACACAAAAAGAAGTAGAACAATTAAGTAAACCCATAACAAAAGAAAAGATGGAGAAGACAATTTAAAAACGTCCAGGAAAAACAAAGACCCCTGTCACTGAAGTCTTCAGCGGAGAGTTCTACCAAATTTTCAGAGAAGAGTTAATTCCACTATTGCTAAAGGTATTTCAGAGCACAGGAGAGGATGGAATGCTTCCAAACTCATTCTATAAAGCCAGCGTAACCCTGATACAAAAATCAAATAAAGGCATCACAAAAGAAGGAAAATTACAGACCACTATCTCTCGTGAACTTAGATGCAAAAATCTTCAACAAAATTCTAGCCTAAAGAATTCAATAACGTATCAAAAAAGTGATTCACTATGACCAAGTAGGATTCATATCAATTATGCAGGTATACTTCATTAGTAGGAAAACAATAAATGTTATCAACCACATCAACAAAATGTAAGAGAAGAACCACTTGATTTTACCAACTGATGCAGAAAAAAACATTTGATAATGTCCAACACCCACTCATGTTAAAAATTCTTTAATGAAATAGGAATAAAAAGGAAACTAATTAGCATAATATAGAGCATTTATACAAAGCTAACAGCCAACATCATCCTGAATGGAGACTGAAAGCATTCTCCTAGAGAACACAAACTAGACAAAGATGCTGTTTGTTACTAGTTATTCAGCAATTTGCTGGAGGTTCTAGCAAGAGCAGTCAGGCTAGAAAAAGATATATAATGGCATCCAAATTAGTAAGGAAGTAGTTAAATTATCTCTATTTGAAGATGATATGATCTTATGTAAAGAAAACTCTGAAGAATACACACACACACCCACACACCAGTATTGGAACTAATAGAAGAGTTAAGCAAAGAATCAGGATTCAAGATTGATAAAGTCATTTGAATTTTTCTACACCAAAGAGAAAATCACTGAATGAATAGCGTTTGCAAAACCCCCTAAGATGATAAAATACTTAATGAATAATTCTAACCAGAGATGTAAAAGACCTATATGAAGAACATTACAAGTTTTAGTTATCTAGTGCTGTTTTAGCAGAATTACCACAAGCAGAAGAATTTAAAACAAGGAATTTTATTTGTCCCAGTCCAGTAAGTTAGAAGTCCAAATTCAGGGTGTCAGCTCCAGAGGAAGGCTTTCTATGCTGGCATTGAGGAGAAGGTGTTTGTCGTCAGTCTTACCCTGGACTGGAAGCTTCTGAAGCACAGGAGCCCTGAACCTACTCTGGCCCTTTTCAAAGGATGTGCTTAACTTCTGGCATTGCCTTTTGGTGGTATGAAGGTCCCATATCTCTCTGCTAGGTTCTTTCTTTTATATTTTGAGAGATTGCCTCGTGGTACCAAACAATTCCACACATCAAATCATGCCCCACCAACACAAGAACACCCATCTACCCTCGTTAACACCATAGAGGCAGGGAGTCCAACATGGAGGAACATCACACAATATCAAGAATTATGGGCCAGCCAAATTGCTACAGGTTTCGGGGGAACGCAGTTCTATCCATGATTTCTTACATTTCCACCCTTTGTTCTCTAAAAAATCACATCCTTGTAACTTAAACTTATTTATCTCATCATAGTGAAAGTATTAGAGTTCAAATCTAAAATCCAGACGTTTCTCATGAGCTGTAAAATCTAGAACACAAGTTATCTGCTTCCAAAATACAATGGTAGAACAGGTAGGTACCAGTTAGACATTTCCATTACAAATGGGAGAAACAAGGTGAAACAGGCAGCAAACAAGTCAGCAGAACACATTATAGTAGCCCTCAAAGGTTTGAAAATAATCTTCCATTGTCTGAGATATTTTGCACAATGACCCTGCCCTCCAGACTCTAGATAGTGGCCACACTCTCCAGATTCTGAGTGGAAGTCCCCCAGTCCTGTACTACAGCTCTGTCTTCAAGGTCCACTGGGATAACACCGCTTGCTCAGTTGGCCTCAGGTGCACAATTTTCCAAGTCTACATGAGTGGCAACTCAACAATTAGAAACATCAAGTTCCATGGTTCCACCTTTTAAACTCCGGAGGTCATGGCCATACCTTTTGAGACTGAGGCAGCTTAGCTTCTCATCATGTTCTTTGTCTCTTCAACTTTTGCTCCTTACGGCTTCATGGCCCAGGCACCAGGCTGGGGAAAGTGTTCCAAAGTACTGTAGCTCCACTGAATTAAGTGCTGGGAGGTACTCCACTCTGCCAGGAAACCTCTTGCACTCAGCCCTCTTACTCCATGGATCAGCAAGCCTAGCCTCACCAATTTGAGTGCCCAGAGGCACCCTATTCAGCCAAGAAGCCGCCTGAGCACGGGCACTTAGCTCTCTTGCCCTGTGGGTCAGCTCTAGTGCTGTCTCTCAGGTTTTACTGTTGCTGCAGCTGCTGGTCCTCTGTTGTTGTTTCTCACCATCTACACCTTTTTCAGTGTTATCAGTTCTCCTCAGTTCCTTCTGAGTCGTCTATGCATTCACAGTCAAAACTGCTTCCACATATTATTATTTGCTAGAGCAGCACTTTACTCCTGGTACCAAATACTGTTTTAGTTATGAAATAATACATCTTTAACAGAATTACCACAAGTGGATGGATTTAAAAGGAGGAATGTTATTTTTTACCGTCCATTCAGTTAAAAGTCCAAAGTCAGGGTGTCAGCTCCAGGGGAAGCTTTTCTCTACTGGCACTGGTAGAAAAGTCTTTGTTGTCAATCTTCTGCTGGACTGGAAGCTTCTGAAGTGCAGAGACCCTAGTCCTACCCTGGCCATTTCCAAAGGACACAGTCAGCTCCTAGCACTACTTTTTGTTGGTATGAGGTCCCCAAATCTCTGCCAGATTCTTTCTTTTATATCTCAAGAGATTGTCTCATGGCACAAAACAATCCCACACATTAAATCCTGCCCCACCAACACAGTAGTACCCATCTACCCTCATTAACATCATAACTTAAACCTGTTAACATCATAGAGGCAGAAATTTCGATGTAGAAGAACATCACACAATACCAGGAATTATGGCCCAGACAAGTTGCTACAGATTTTTTGGAGAACACAGTTCTATCCATGACAAGACCCTAGTACAAGAAACCAAAAGATAAGTGGAAAAGCCTGCCTTGCTCACAGATATGGATAGAAAGACTCAAAATTGTGAAAAAGTCTATTCTACCCAGAGCAATCTATAGGTACAATACAATATCCATCCAAATTCTGAAGGATTTTTTTTTTTTTTGAGATGGAGAAACAAGTCACCAACTTCATATTTAAAGGAAAGAAGCCCTTGATGAGTAAAGAATTACTGAAGAAGAGCAACAAAGTGGGAGACCTCACACTAGCTGACTTTAGAACCTATTACACTGCCATGGTAGTTCTAACAGTTTGGTACTCTTACAACAACAGATATGTAGACCAATGGCACAGAATTGAGCATTGAGAGATAAAATCATCCACTTATGAGCAGCTGATATTTGACAAAGGCCCAGAGTACATAAAATGGAGAAAAATCAGTCCCTTTAACGAATAGGGTTGGCATAACTGGGTATCCATCTCAAAAAAAAAGAAAAAGAGAAAAGAAACAAGACCTGTGTCTCACATCTTGTACAAAAACTAACTCAAAATGATCAAAGACCTAAATATAAAATCTAAAATGGTAAAGACCATAGAAGACAAAATAAGGCCAATGCTGGGAGCCCTAATACACACGTAAACAGAATATAAAACATTAGTAACAATGCACAGACACCTGAAGAGAAATAAGATAACTGGGAACTCCTAAAAATCAAACACATAAGTTCATCTAAGGACTTCACCAAAAGCATAAAAAGACAGAATGCATCCTGGGAAAAAAAATTGGATATGACAAGTATCATCGATATCTAATCTCTAAAATCTGCAAGATATTGCAGAACTTCAACAACAAAGAGTCAACCCAATTAAAAAATGGGCAAAGGATATGAACAGGGATTTCACCAAAGAAGACATTCAGGTGGTTAACAGGTACACAAGGAAATGCTCATGATGATTAGCTATTAGAAAAATGTATGTCAAACGTGCACTGAGATACTATGTCACCCCAGCAAGGCTGGCATTAATCTAAAAAACACAAAATAATAAATGGTGGAGGAACTGTGGAGAGACTAGAGCACTTATACACTGATGGTGGGCATATAAAATAGCACAACTGCTTTGTAAATTCATTTGATGCTGCCTTAAAAAGATAGAAATATCATACGATCAAATAATCCTCCTTCTTGGAGTATGTCTTAGAGAAATAAGAGCTGCCACACAAATAGATACGTGCACACCAATGTTAATTATAGCACTGTCCACAATAGCAAAAAGATGGCATCAACCTAGATATCCATCAACAGATGAATAGATAAACTATGGTATATTCACACAATGAAATAGTATGCAATGATAAAGAACAAAGATGAATTTGGGAAACATCTCATAATATGGAGGAATCTGGAAGACATGCTGAGTGAAATTTCTCAGTAGTAAAAGGACAAATACTACATGAGACAACTATTATAAGAATTCAAGAAAAGGTTTAAACACGGAAGAAAACAGTCTTTGATGGTTATGAGGGTGAGGAGGGAGAAGTGTATTCACTAAGTAGACAATAGACAAGAATTATTTCAGGTTATGGGAGGGAAAACACACAGTATGTGAGAAGCCAGCACAACTGGACTAAACCAAAAGCTAAGATGTTCGTTAAATATAACCAAACCTTTCAAGGGACAACATAACAGAGGCAGGAGTCTGGGCACCATGGTTCAGGGAACACCGTAGTGAATCGGCATAACCATTGAGTTGAGAAAGTGTTCTGTATCCCACTTTGGTGGATGACATTTGTGGTCTTAAAAGTTAGGAAACCACACAAGAATCAATTGGTCCCTACCCACTGGGAAAAAGGGAGAATGAAGAACCCCAAAAGCATAAAGAAAACATGATCCCAAGAAATGAAAAGGCCACATAAACCAGAAAGTAACTTAGCTTGACACAGGAAGAACTAGATGGTGACCAGCTACCGTCAATGACTGCCATAACAGGAAACTTAACGAAGAATCTATGACTGAGTGGGAGAAACATGGGTACAGAATTCAAAATCTAGTAAAAAGAGAAGACTTTATGCCCTGACAGCCTGGAGGATCCCCCGAAGACCTGGCTCCCGGTCTGTGTCAGCTCAGAACTGAAATCATTCCTGAAGCATAACTCCTCAGACAAAGATCGGACTGGTATATGCATAAGAGATAAAATGATAGTGGTGAAGAATATGCTTCTTGGCGTAAGTAGATACAGGAGACTAACTGGGCAGCTCCTGTCCAGAGGTGAGATGAGAAGGCATAGAGGGATAGCAGGTGGTTAAACAGACGTGAGAAATAGCAGGGTAGAGAGGAGGAGTATGCTCTCACAGTGTTGGGAGAGCAGCTGGGGCCACATAATAAGGTGTGTGTAAATTTTTGGATGAGATAACTGGCTCAAACTGTAAACTTTACCTAAAACACAATAAAAAATTAATAATTAAGTTATTAAAAGAAAACACAAATTTGAGTTTATTTCCTCACTCTTTCTTGGGCTGGTCCTGTTATATGTATGAATAATAGAAAGCAGCTGAAGCCACACTCTTTCATGTTCTGTCTGCATCTTCCATCTTCACTTTTTGGATAGCACCTTGGAAATCAGCGCTCATGCTGCCAGAAGCCCAAAGAGCCCTGCACGGAGGCCTTTATGAACGAGAGCTCAGGCTCTGGACTGTGCTAGTGGTCGCCTAGCCTTCACCTGAGCCACTGCTAGAATGTCTGTGTGTAGACCACAAGCACTGATGGCTGAGGCAAATAGAGGAACTTTCACCCCTAAGTGTTTTTGGCATCTAGTTCTGCAATACTCATATACTAGTCCTGCAAAACATAGACTTAGAGTGAACAGGCCTAAAAAGGCAGGTGCAGAGCAGCATGAGTAATTTTCCTCAGTAAAACTGACATTTCTTGCAACAGGAGTTCTTTTATGTGTGATAATTACTCACAGGATTATTTCCTGAGACTCTGTTCAGTGTCCCATAAATTCATATTCATGAATCAGTTTTTTTCATGCCTGGGAAGTGTTGTGATGAACAATGCTGACCTGTGGATATCTTTCAAAGGAATATTTTAAGAACATATTTCTGAGATATATTGGCTTATGATGTTTACTCTACAAAACAACATTGTTTCTGTCACCAAGTACAAATCCTTTTATTTAGCTATCAAGCAGATTGTGAGTTTAGTTATTCCAGTGCTCAGTGAGCTGGAATGCTCATTTCTCTGGGAACTATTGAGCCATTCCTTGGCAATACAGGACCTAAAAGTAACCATACAGCAGCGGAAGATTTTGGACAGGCCATAAGGAGCTTCATTTTATGGTCACAAGCTCTCGGTTACCCCAAATAACAGCCTAACAAAGATAGTAGCAATCACAAAGACATCATCTTGTTTCTAGTGTGGGATCCTATTACTAAAAGGAAGGACCAGAATGACCAGAGCTACTAAATTTTTACCACTAAATCCTTTTATGTCAACACCAATTTCACAAACTCCTCACCTTTGAGTTTTTTTAAGATGTTATAAAATGAAGATTTATGTAGTTTTCTTAATTTTTGAATAAAAAAAATCATGGTTTAGATTCAGGTGTATTTGATTTATATTCCTGAAGGGATTAACTTTTGTCTTAAAATTTCTAATGAATCCTGTAATTGCAAATATCTAATATGTCATTATTTTCCTCTGTATTGTCTTTGATGGGTCTATGTAAATATTTTTCCAGCTTTTTGTAGTGGATTTCTGCTTTTTAGGGTGTTTACCTACTGCTGTGCCAGACTAGTACATATGGAAAAGGTGATTGCATTTTTCAAAAGTGAAAGTTCTATAATACATCCAATATTCGTCTAACACATCTGTCTTTGAAAAGTAGAACCTAATTTCTAACCTCCCCTTGAGTATGAGCTAAGCAGCCCTTGTGTCACAGATGTTTAGCACTCAGCTGCTAACCAAAAGATCAATGTTTTGAACCTACTGTCTGCTCCCCAGGAGAAAGATATGGAACTCTGTTTCTGTAAAGATTACAGCCGTGGAAACTGTAATGGGGGAGTTCTACTCAGCCATACAGGGCCGGTATTAGTTAGAATTGATTCAATGGCAGCAGGTATGAGTTGCTTTTTTTTTTTTTTTTTTTTAGAGGGTGTTGAGTATGGGCTGGACTTGGTGCCTTCCTTCAAACAGACAGAATATAATGTGATTGTTTGAGGGTAGGTCCCAAAAGTCATCATAGAGTTTTTTATACCTTCTTTTGGGTCACTCTCTGATGGAAGCCAGTCATAAAGACATTCAAGTAACCTTGTGGGGAGGCCTATGTGTTAGGAGTGGAAGCAGCTACCTGCTGACAGCCAAGTGGGTGAATAATTATATAGAGGACCTACCAGCCTCAAGCCTTCAAATGATTACAGCCTCAGCAACAACTTAATTGCAGTCTCATGAGAGACTCTGAGCCAGAGCCACCCAGCTAAGCTTTTCCAAATTCCCGACCCACAGAAACTGAAAGATAATAAATGCTTGTGATTTTAAGCTGCTAAGTTTGGGGGTAGGACTTAGTAATAGATCAATAATGAGCAAACAGCGTAAGTACTATTCTGTAAGTACAAGCTTTCCACCTCAGAGTTTTTAAATCACTGTAAAATACAGATGCATGTAGCTTTCTCATTTTACACTACTCATTTATCAAAGAAAATAAATCATGGACTAGTTGCAGATCTCTGATTTATATTCCTAAAGGATTAGACTTTTATTGTAAAGTTTCTAATATACCACATAACTCAAAGTACTTAGGCAAAGGATGAGTTCACTGGCCCTTCTCGTGAAGCTGTGCTGGGCTGTTAACAGCTGTCTCTCCTTGCTCCTTTGAGCCCATTGTTGCAGCCGTTGTGACAGTTCAACTGATTCAAAGTCTTACTCTTTTTTGCTGCCATCTACCTTACCAACTGTGATGTCCTTCCTCAGCAACTAATCCCTCCTAATCATGTGTCCAAAGTGTGTGAGATGAAGCCTTGCCATCTTTGCTTCTAAGGAGCACTCCAGCTGTACTTCTTTCAAGACAGACTTGTTCATTATTCTGACAGTCCGTGGTATATTTGATATTCTTTGCCAACACCATAATTCAAAGGCATCAATTCTACTTGTCTTCCTTATTCACTGTCCAGCTTTTGCATGCATGTGAGACAACTGAAAACACCACAGCTTCCGTCAGGCATACCTTAGTCTTCAAAGTGATACCTTTACTTTTCAATACTTTAGAGAGGTTTTATGCAGCTGGTTTGCCATGGATCTTGATGGCAGATCTAAGAAAAATGAAATCCTCGATGGCTTCAATATTTTCTGTGTTTATCGTGATATTCCTTAATGGTTTAATTCTGAAGATTTTTGTTTTCTCTGTGCTGAGGTGTACTCTATACTGAAGGCTGTAGTCTTTATTTTTCATCATCATGTGCTTCAAATTCTCTCAGCAGGCAAGGTTGGTTATTTGCATATCACACATTGTTAGTCTTCCTCTAATCCCCAGATAGAGTTTATGTGATTCCTGTGTATTCTGTTTGGTGAGATCCTCATGTATAGTCACTGTGTTATAGCAAAAAAATTATAAAAAAAAGGAAGTTATTTGCAATGAAGAAATCACAAATCTTTCAAAATTCTTTTATGTGATCCCTAACATCATTTCTTTTTTTCTTTTTAATTTTTTATTTAATATAACTGAGTGAAAAGGTAAATTCCATGTAAATTTACATGCCCACCTATATGCAGCTTCCACTGCTCTCCCTGCCTGATGACAGCACACTGTTCCTCTCTGCTCCATACATGTCTCATTCTCCCAACAGTCTCTTTTTTCCCTCCTCTTCACCAACTCTCCTTCCTCCAGCCAGAGGTCAGCAGGATGACATCCTATAGATGTATAGAACCATAAAGTCCATTCAATGTATGGTCACTCTGCATCGCCAAGTCCAATACATTCCTGTCCGAAGCGTGGACCTTCGTTATGATTTATGGTCAAGGACAGCATCAGGTCAAGGGGCCATGCTCCCAGGGGAACCCCGAAACCACTGGACCATCAATTGAGGTCTTTTAGTGGGGATCTCAGGATGCACCCCATTTTATTCTTGTGTTGCCAGTGAGACTCAGTTTAGTGAGCTCCATCGTGGCTATCACTGATGGTGGCCGGGGACCATCCGGTTCTTCCAGTCACAAGTCGATGTAGGCACCCACTGCTGTGGGTCTCTTTGTCTTCTAAGGTTGTCTTTCCCCCATGTCATTTTGGTCCTCGGTGAGCATCCATTCCTGCTGAGTTGGGACCATTTACTGTGCCCTCGGATGGCAGCTTGGCAGCTTTTAAGACCTCAGACGCCACTCACCAATGTGGGGTGCAGAGAGCCCTCTTAGCAAAATTTTAGTTGTGCCAATTGGCCTCTCTTTCACCTAAGAGCATGGTCTCCCGCCCCTCGCCCCAGCTACTCTATCCTTGCAATATTGGGTTAAGATGGAAGGAGTACTCATGTTATGTTTAAGTCCACTTAATATTGTTCTTGTTTCTAATGTGTGCTGTCACAAGTTTCACCCAACCAGATAGCTAGCAACTATCTAATCTAAACCCTCCCCCTCTCCCCTCCCTTGCAGCTGTCAAAGAGTATTTTCTTCTATACACAAGTCTGTTTTTGAGATCTTATCATAGAGGTCTCATACAGTATTTGTCCTTTTGTCGCTGACTGCTTTCACTCAACATAATGTCTTCCAGTTGAAACCAGGTCATGAGATGTTTCCTGGAGTCATTTTTGTTCTTTATTATTGAGTAGTGCTCCATTGAGTATGTATACCATAGTTTACCTATCCATTCTTCTGTTGTTGGGCATCTGGGTTTATTCTATCTTTTTGCTATCGTGGACTGTGCTGCGATAAACATTCTGGTGCATGTGTCCGTTGGTGTGAAAGGCCTGGATTCTGTAGGATATACTCCAAGTAGTGGAATTACTGGGTCAAATGGTATATCAATATCCATTTTTTTAAGGAAGCACCAGATTGCTTTCCAAAGAGGCTGGACCATTTTGCAACCCCACCAGCAGTGTAGGAGGGTTCCACTTTCTCCACAGCCTCTCCAGCATCTGTTGTTTTGTGTTTTTTGGATCATGGCCAGTCTTGTTGGGGTGAGATGGTATCTCATTGTCGTCTTGATTTGAATTTCTTTAATAACTAAAGATCGCGAACATGTCCACATGTGTTTTTTGGCTGCCTGGATCCTTTTTTAGTGAAATGTCTGTCCATCTCCTTTGCCCATTGCTTAATTGGATGATTTGTCTTCTTCTTGTTGATATTTTATAGTATCTTATAGATTATGGAGATCAGGTGTCGGTCTGACATAGAGTTGCCAAATATTTTTTTCCCATTTTGTAGGTGTTCTTTTAATTCTATTAATAAAGTCTTCAGATGACCAAAAGTGTTTGATTCTTAATAGTTCCCATTTATCTATTTTCTGATGATTGTGGTTTGTTTGACAGATTTTGGAGTCTGTCCACATTGTGTATTAAAACTTCCATTGTTGTTCCTACCTTTTCTTGGATGAGCTTTATCGTTTTAGGTTTGATATTTAGGTCTTTTATCCAGTTGGAGTTGGTTTTTGTATAAGGTGGAAGATATGGATCTTGATTCAGTTTCTTGCAGATGGATATCCAATTTTGCCAGCACCGTTTGTTGAAGATACTGTTTTTACCCCAGTTTAATGTCTTAGGGCCTTTGTCGAATATCAGTTGTTCATAGGCAGATGGTGTCATCTCTGGGGTCTCAGTTCTGTTCCACTGATCGATCTGTCTGTTCTTGTACCAGTACCAGGCTGTTTTGGCCACTGTGGCAGTGTAATATGTTCTAAAGTTGGGTAATGAGAGGCCTCCCAGTGTGTTCTTCTTCTTTAGCAGTACCATGCTTAACCGGGGCTTCTTCCCTCTCCAAACAAAATTGGTGATTTGTTTCTCCATCTCACTAAAAAATGTTGCTGGAACTTGTATTGGAATTGCATTATATAAATAGATTGCTTTGGGTAAAATAGACATTTTCACAATGTTAAGTCTTCCTATCCATGAGCAGGGTAGGTTTTTCCATTTATCTAAGTCTTTCTTAGTTTCTTTTAATAAGGGCTTGTAGTTCTCTTTATAAAGGTCTGTTATGTCTCTGGTTAGATTAATTCCTAGGTACTTTATCTTCTTAGAGGCTATAGTAAGTGGTATTGATTTGATAATTTCTTCCTTAACAGTCTCGTTGTTGGTATAAAGGAATCCTACTGATTTACTTATGTTTACCTTGTATCCTGAGACTTTGCTGAACTCTTGTATCAGTTTGAGTAGCTTACTTATAGATTCCTTGGGATTCTCTGCATGTACAATCATATCATCTGCAAACACGGAGATTTTAACTTCCTCTTTGCTGATGCAAATGCCCTTTACTTCCTGGTCTTTTCTAATTGCTCTGGCTAAAACTTCTAGTACAATGTTGAATAGAAGCGGTGAGAGTGGGCATCCTTGTCTAGTTCCTGATCTCAAGGGAAGGTCTTTCAATCTCTCTCCATTCAGGATGATGTGGGCAATTGGCTTTGTATAAATGGCGCTTATTCTGTTGAGGAATTTGCCATCTATGCCCATTTTGCTAAGAGTTTTTAGCATGAATGGGTGTTGGACTTTGTCAAATGCCTTTTCTACATCAATGGAAAAAATCAGATGATCCTTGTCCTTTGTGTTATTTATGTGGTTAATCACATTAATTGTTTTTCTGATGTTGAACCAGCCTTGCATCCCTGGTATGAATCCCACTTGGTCATGATGGATTATTTTCTTGATATGCTGCTGTATTCTATTGGCAAGAATTTTGTTGAAGATTTTTGCATCTAGATTCATGAGTGATATCGGTCTGTAGTTCTCTTTCTTTGTTAGATCTTTCCCTGGCTTAGGTATCAGGGTTATGCTGGCTTCATAGAATGAGATTGGGAGTACTCCATCCCTTTCTATACTGTGAAATAGTCTCAGTAGTATTGGAGATAACTCTTCTCTAAATGCTTGGTAGAATTCTACAGTGAAGCCGTCTGGACCCGAACTTTTTTTTGGTTGGCAGTGTTTTGATGACTTTTTCAATCTCTTCCTTTGTGATGGATTTATTAAGTTGTTCTGCTTCACGTTGTGATAATTTGGGTAGATGGTATGAGTCAAGGAATTGGTCCATTTACCGACTCGACGGCACTTGGCTTGGCTGGCACCCTAGGTTTTCAATTTTGTTAGAGTACAGTCTTCCGTAGTATTCTGTTACGATATTTTTGATTTCTGTTGCATCTGTGGTGACAACCCCCCTTTCATTTCTAATTTGGTTTATTTGTTTCCTTTGCTGCTTTTCTTTAGTAAGTTTAGCCAGTGGTTTGTCAGTTTTGTTGATCTTTTCAAAAAACAGCTTTTGGTCTTTTCAATTTTTTCAATTGTTTTTTTATTCTCTAATTCATTTAGCTTTGCTCTAAGGTTTATGATCTCGTTTCTTGTGGTGCCTGAGGGGTTCCTCTGTTGTTCTCTTTCTAGTTGTTCAAGCTGTAGGGTTAGTTCCTTGATTTGGTTTCTTTCCTCCTTCCAGATGTGTGCATTTATGGAGACAAACAGACCTCTGAGCACTGCTTTGGCTGTATCCCATAGGTTCTTGTAGGAAGTGTTTTCGTTCTCATTGGAATCCATGAATTTCTTTAATTCATCCTTGATTTCCTCTATAACCCATGTTTTTTTGAGCAAGACGTTGTTCAGTTTCCAAGAGTTCCACTTTCTATCTCTGTTTTTTCTGCTATTGATTTCAACTTTGATGGCTTTGTGATCTGAGAAGATGCTTTGCAGTAATTCAATGGTATGGATTTTGTTGAGCATTGCATTATGGCCTATCACGTGGTCAATTCTGGAGAATGTTCCTTGTGCACTGGAAAAGAAGGTGTAGTTGTCTGCTGATGGGTGGAAAGTTCTGTATATATCAATGAGGATTAGTTGGTTAATTGTGGCAATGAGGTCTTCTGTATCTTTACTCAGCTTTTTTCTAGATGATCTGTCTGGTATTGAGAGTGGAGTGATGAAGTCTCCCACTATTATGGTGGAGTCATCTAACTCCCTTCTGAGTGCAGTCAGTGTTTCTTCGACGTAGTTATATGCTCTGATATGAGGTGCATAAATATTTAATATAGTTAAGTATTGCTTGTGTACTGAACCTTTCAGCAATAAATAGTGTCCATCTTTGTCCACGATGGTGGATTTGACATTAAAATAGATCTTGTCTGAGATTAGAATTGCCACCCCTGCTCTTCTTTGTTCATTATTAGCTTGATATATATATTCTTCCAACCTTTAATTTTCAGTTTGTTCCTATCTTTAGGTCTCAAGTGAGTTTCTTGTAGACAACATATGGATGGGTCATGTCTTTTAATCCAAGGTGTCACTCGATGTTTTTTTACTGGAGCGTTCAGTCCATTCACATTCAATGTAATTATTGATAGGTATGTGCTCACTGCTGCCATTGTGATAGGTTTATTTTTATGTTGATGCTTTCTCTGTTGTTCTTATTAGTCTGTTCTGGGACGTTCTTTTTCATGAGTTGATTTTTCACCTTTTTCAGAGCTGGTTTTGTTGTTGTTGAGACTCCTGTGTTACATTTCTTGAAATGGTATGATATATCTATGTTGTGCTTTACATCTTGCCCTGTAATCCCCCTTAATAAACTATATATAAATCCAATTTTAATTACTACCAGTCTTGTCATCTTCCTCTCCATCTGGAAGGACTATAACAACTATAGTACATCCCTCTTTTTAATATGATGACACCATAGTTTTCATGATGATCACTGGATTGCTTCTTTCCTTATCAAAGCTGTGATTGACTTTGAAACCTTCCCTAACTGAGTAGAGTTTTGAGTAGTATGTCATTCTAAAATATAAAGTTAGTGGTTTTGTTCTTCTAAGCCAGAGACAAGAACTTCTTTCAATATTTCTTATAGTTTTGGTTTGGTTTTTACAAAGTCTCTGAGTTTCTGTTTATCTGGGAATGTCTTAATTTCATTTTTGTATTTGAAAGATAGTTTTTCAGGATATATAATTCTTGGTTGGAAGTTCTTCTCCTTCAAGACTTTCAATGTGTCCTGCCACTGTCTCCGTGCCAGCATGGTTTCTTCTGAGAAATCTGAAAACAGCCTTCAAGGTTTCCCTCTGAATGTTAGCTTTGCTTTGAGTCTTGCTGCCTTTAGGAGTTGCTGCTTATGTTTCATTTTGTTGAGCTTGATTATTATATGTCTTGGAGTATTTCTTTTGAGATCTATATTGGGTGGAATACGATATGCATCTGAGATGTCTATATTCTCTTCCTTCATGATTTCTGGGAAGTTTTCTGTCAGCAGCTCAGCAACGATACTCTCTGTGTTATCAGATGTCTTACCCTGTTCAGGGACTCCAATTAATCTAAGGTTGTTCCTCTTAATAGAGTCCCACATGCTTCTTAATGTGTCTTCATTTTTCTTGTTTCTTTTTTCTGATTTCTGCTCATAGATGCTGGCCTCAGTAGCTCTGTCTTTCAAGTCCGAAATTCTTTTTCTGTTTGTTCCATTCTGTTTTCTTGGCTTTGCGTGGAAGTTTCTATGTCTTTGATTTTGTTCTTGATCTGTTGGATTTCAGAGTACTGGTGTTCCATCAGATTGAACATCTTGCTTAATTTTTCATTTTGTTTGCCTGCATTTTGTAGAAAGTCTAGAAGGGCTCTGTATATAATCATTTTGTATTCACTTTCTGATGCCTTCATAAAAGTTTCTTCATCTGGAAAACTCCTTGCTTGCTTTGCTTGGGAGCCTTCTGAAATCATGGCTGATTTCTTGTATGCCACAAGTGTCTGTTGCTTTTTGGGACGCATGTGAGTATGTAGAGCTGGAAGAGGTACTGTGAGGGTGGACTGCAGATGTTTCTCTAGGCTGTGTTAAAATGTAAAGCAAAAAATATCTGACCACTTCACAAGTCAGTTAGGTTTTCAGGTGTAGAGGTCCCACTTCTCAGTTGGCAAAGTAAGTGCCACTATATCCAACCCCAGATTATACAAACTAGTTCAGAATACAGCAATGCTACTGCCCTGTTGGCCTCTGTTGACAGGGCCGACGACACTGCGTGGAGTACTGCTTTTCTGATAGAAAAGCGCTCTCCTGTAGGCAGGCTCTGGCTCCCAAGCTAAGAATTAGGTCCAGCTGCAGCCACCGTATTCAAGATGGCGTCCTCCACACAGGCAGCCGATAGAGGGGCTAAAGGTGGCAAGAGGTAGTGATTCCTCTGATTCTGTTGCAGGACCCCCAAAGCAAGTGGCACTGGGTAAATTACTGCTTTTCTGTCGGGGAAGCGCTGTCCTGTTTGCAGGCACTGGCTCCCAGGCTAAGACTGAGGTCCCACTAGAATCTCTGTATCCAACATGGTGTCCTGCACACTGGCTGCGAAACTCCGTACAAACCCCTCTGAGGCAGATATAAAATGAAAGGCTCAAAGTGGCTAGATAAACAGAGTCCATGCCTGGCTGTCAAAATATGGGAATTTTGCCTGCCTGTCCCCCCAGCAGCGTGTTTGAGTCCAGCCGCTAGGCAAGACCCAGCTCCACCCACCGGACAAGACAGAGAAAAAAAAAAAAGTCAAAATGGTGCGTTTACCTTCAGTCCGTGAGAGCCAGGGCTAGCCAGGAGCGGGAGTCAGCGAAAGAGAGGAGGTTTTTCACTCAGTGGTATGAAGTCCAAAGTAACAGCCCTGTGTTGTGTCCTGGGGCTGATTAGGTGACCAGAAGGCTCTGTTTGATTATCATTTCAGGTCTTGGTTTCCAGAGGGATAAAAGGAGATGTATGCTTAGTCTGCCACCTTGACTCCGCCCCTTACAATTGTCCCTAACATCATTTCTATCACTAAGGCCATATTTTTCAACGACCAATCTTCCTTATTTGTTTCCAGTTTGGCATTCCAAGAGCCAGTAAGTATCAGTGCATACTGGTTGTCTGTTTAATCAATTCCATACTGTGTATGTTGGTAAAAATTTTCAGTTTCTTCACCTTTGATGTTAATATTGGTATGTAAATTTGAATAGCAGTAATACTAACTGTTCTTACCAGTGATCACATGGGTATTACCATACCACTGAAAGATTGTACTTTGGGATAGATCCTGAAATGTTCTTTTTGAGCATTAACACAATGAAATTCCTCTTCAATTTTTCGTTCCTAGTATAGTTAACCATGTGATTGTTAGATTCAAGTGGCTAATAACAGTCCATTTCAGCTCACTAGTGCCTAGGATATAGATTTTTTGTGTGTTCCATATCATTTTTTATGACTTCCATTTTTTTCTAGGTTTATTCTTCATGCATTCCATGTTTCAGTTATTAATGCATGTTTATAGCTGCTGCTTTCCATCTTGACTCTATTTTTTCACATCAACAAAGGAAGGTCCTGAAAGCTTTACTGTATCCACATCATTAAAATCATCTTTGCTTTGACAAAGCACCTCTTCCCTGGTTATGTTTTGTGCTCCTCCAACCTTAGGGGCTCTTATTCTGGCACTATATTGGATAGTGTTTTGCTGCTGTTCACAATGTTTTCACTGGACAGTTTTTTCAGAAGTGGTAGTACCAGGTCCTTCCTTCTAGTCTGTCTTAGTCTGGAAGCTCTGCTGAAACCTGTGTCCCACAAATGGCCCTGCTGGTATTTGAAATGCCAGTGACATAGCTTCTAGCATAACAGGAACACGCAAGCTGCCACGATGTGATAGACCAACAGACAAGTATCGATCTATTCCATCGAACCTTTTAATAGCAACTTATGTGGTAAAATTTATGATTAAGGATAGGGTGTGGAAATGCACAGCTCTTCCTGGTTTATCCATGTAGGCTCTAAATAATATCATGTGTCACTATAAGCGAGAGGTTGAGGAATATTACACAGATAAACAAAGAAGAATATAATATGAAGGCCAAGGCAGAGACTGTAGTGGTATGGCCACAAGCTACGAAATGCCAATGGATGTCAGTTGCCACCGGAATCTATAAGAGGTGAGGAACAGATTCTTCCCTATCATCTCCTGGGAGGTGTCTCCCTGCTGACACGTGAACTTTAGTCCACTAAAACTGGTTTCAGACTTCTGGTCACCAGAGCAATGGAAGAAAAAAATTCCTTTTGTTTTGTTTGTGCTAATTCGTTATAGAGAACATAGGAAACTATTGCAGGCAGTATAGTTTTAGGAAAAGACAGCCTCATCCATACAAAGGTGTCATTGCACTTGGCAATCTACTTGAAAGTGGTTTTTTGCAAATATGCATCTGTAACAAACAGGAAGATACAAAGTACGACACCACCGCCTCCTGAGGGAACTCTACACTTAAACATGATCCTGACTGGTTTCATATGAAGCTAGGACTGGAACAGGTTTTCAGGAACAGAGTGGAAAGATGGTTCTATGCTTTGCCTTCTTCTCTGTCTCTACAGAGGTGATAGGAGGTGTCCATGTGAAGAGAGTGCTCCTGGGAGATGTGATGTGGATCTTCTACACTGCTGTGTTTATAACAACTTTAATAACATCTGTATAAAGAAATATTCTAAAATAGAGAACATCTTTTCTCTGGAGAACTTCCAGGATAGCAAAGTCTCCATCCTCTCCTGGAGCAGATTTGTTTCCTGATCTAGATAATGTCTCTCTAGGGCAGAGGAAGGCAGATATGCTAGAAGCCTCTTAATAAGGTTGGGTCCCCAAAACTCAGAGGTCAGTGCTGGGATGCCAGCCTTGTGTATGCAAGCTTTCTCCTGGCCCACACAGTTTTGCTCCTACAGAACTTGGGTTGGGAGCCAGCAAGAGCACTACACTCTCCTGTGTGTTCAGTATGTATGCACTGGCCAGAGTGTGTGAGCTGGCCCAGGACGCCTCAGAGACTGCTTGACCACCAGGTACACTGCTGTCCTGTTCCACAGTGCTGTGTACTGAACGGCGAGATATCTAACAGGATCCAGATCCACTAGATCACAAGGCAGGGACTAGAGGAAAGCACAGAAAAACAAGAGTAGTCAAACTGTGCCCTTTACCCTAATTCCTTGGGAATCTGGGCCCTGTATTCTGGGTTCCATGGATTCTAGACCAGACATAGGTAGACATATGAGCAGGTACTTTCTCATCCCACATGACTGGCAGTGCAAAGAGATATGCTCCCCAGGAGACTGCTGAAGGCATTAAAGTATGGTCAGTGTGGCACACAGAAGCTAGTGGTTTGTCCTCTGCAGTATGGGGTGGACATGGCAGTGCCCACGAGAGGAAGGCCTGAAGTTTGCCTCATCAATAACTCATGGGGCCAGGTAACTACCTCACCAACCTCTCCCGCTGGGTGAAGGTTAACTATGTGGAGAGGCCAGCAGAGAGAGAGGGAGGCAGAAGAAAAAGAGAGAAAGACTGGGGAAAGAGGGAGAGACAATAACCCAGTGAGCAACTGAGAGAGAGCGACAGAGCAGGTTATATTCCTTTCCACTTTAATTTTAGGCTGTTGCTCATTAAGCTTCAGTTGAGTTGAGGTGAGATATGAGAGGAGGCTTGAACTTTCAGACTATAATAAGAGTATAATTACCAAACCAAAGCACAAGACACCAGTTAGAAAGGGAATCAGTATGGTTTTCTTTCGAAAGGGTTTTCTGTTTAGAGTTATTTCATCAGTTCCACAAAACATCTTGAAGCAGTTTGTTAAAATTGCATTAAGTCTACATATTAAGAAGTGGACATTTTTATACTGTTCATTCTTTTCCTTCAAGAATTTTTCCTATCTCTGTATTCGTTCAGGCTTCCTTTATATTTTTTGTCTTAACTTCACGTGGATATTTAGTTTTTCTTGTTGGTGTTATTCTGAAGCTTTTGCTTGCAATTGTAAATAGATACTCTTACTATTATAAATGGAAATTATTAGAACTATATATATAAAACTAAAGTTTTTTCTATATTTTACTTATTCAGTATTTATTAAGTGTTTACTATATGCCAGGTAGTGGTCTAGAAGCATATTTATTTTGAATTTTACCACTTGACTGCATTCTAGTTACTTTAAATATTTTCCAGAGGTTTCACAAATACTATAAATTTATATTCCAAGGTTAACTTGGTTTCAGGCATAATTCCACTGGCAGACCATCCTTAGGAAGGTAAAATATAAGTGTTATTGACATTCTCATTTATAAGTAATTTTAATGAGATTTTTTATTGTTTATTAATAGTTGGGTATTTGAAGAAGTCAATAAATTATACCACTTTGTTGCTCTCCTGTGTTAGATTCAAATAAGAAATAAGACACAGTACAGACACTCATACTAATCAGAATGTTTCTTCATTATTTTGAACATGTTGAGTTCAGATCATGGCTCAACACATTTTTTACTTGTGCCTAGAATGAGACAAGATAAGCTACCTGAGCACAGACAGTGTTGGACAACCACAGGCTCCCCTGGGACAGGAAAGGGGACAGTTGTCCCTTGCTGAAGACAGAGGTCACAACAGATGGGACTGTCTGTGAAGATTTCTCGTGTGGAAAAAGACTGTACCTAAGCTGAAATATGTAGGAATCAAATTGACTACATCTCTGGAAAGAGATGATGAAAAAGGTCAGTAACATCAGTAAGAACAAGCCATGGGCCAGTTCCAGAATAGACCATCAATTTCTCATGTACAAGTTCAAACTGAAACTGAAGAAAATTAGATCAAGGCCACAAGAGTCAAAGTACAACCTTGAGTTTATCCCACCTGAGTTTAGAGACCATCTAAGAAAAAATTCAAGCCCTGAGTTGCAGTAGCGACGGAGTCTATGGGGAAGTATTAAATAACACAGGAAGCATCAAAAGAAGATGGAATGAATACACAGTCATTATACTAAAAGGAGTTGGTAGGCATTCAGCCATTTCAAGAGGTAGCATGTGATCAGGAACCAGTGGTACTGAAGGAGAAGTCCAAGCTGCACTGAAGGTACTGGAGAAAGACAAGTTTCCAGGAACTGGTAGAGTATCAGTCAAGATGTCTGAACAAATAAATGCAGCTCTGGAAGTGCTCAGTTGTCGATGCTAAGAAATTTGCAAGACAGGTACCTAGTTGACCAACTAAAAGAGAGCCATATTTATGCCTATTCCCCCAAAAGGTAATCCAACTGATATGGAAATTATCAAACAAAATCATTCAGAAGTGGCTGGAGCAGTATATTGACGTGTAACTTGCAGAAATTCAAGCTTGATTCAGAAGACACGGAACTAGGGATATCATCACTGATGTCAGATGGATCATGGCTGAAACCAGAGAATGCCACAAAGATGTTCACCTATGGTTTATTGACTGCAAAGGCAGTTGACTCCGTGGACCCTAACAAACTGTGGATAACACTGTGGACAACAGGAATTCTAGAACACTGAATTGTATTCAAGAGCTATCTGTACATGGATCAAGAGGCACTTGTTTGAATAGAACAAGTGGACATTGCGTGGTTTAAAGTCAGGAAAGGTGTATGTCAGCGTTGTATCCTTTCACCATACTTATTTAGTCTGTATACTGAGCAAGTAATTGAAGAAGCTGGACTGTATGCAGAAGAACAGGGCATTGGGAAGACTCATTAACAGTCTGCATTATGCAGATGATGCTTGTGGGAAATGAAAAAGATTTGAAATATTTACTGAAGATCGAAGACCTTGCTTGTGAGAAGTGAAAAGTATTTGAAATATTTACTGAAGGTCAAAGACCACAGCGTCTGATATGGATTGCACCTCAACATCAAGGAAACAAAAATCCTCACAACTGGACCAGTAGGCAATGTTGTGACGATTGGAGAAAAGACTGAGCTTGTCAAGGGTTTCATTTTACTTGAATCTGCAATCAACACTTACAGAAACAGCGGTTAAGAAATCAAAAGATGCACTGCGTTGGACAAATCTACTGCAAAGGACCTTTTTAAAGCGTTGGAAAGTAAAGATGTCACCTTGAAGACCAAAGTGTGTCTGACCCAAGTCATGGTATTTTCAAATGCATCATAAGCATGTGAAAACTGGACAGTGAATAAGAAAGATGGAAGAAGAATCAACACCTTCCAACTGTGGTATCTGAGAAGAATATTGAATATACCATGGACTGCTAAATGAACAAACACATCTGTCTTGGAAGAAGTACAACCAGAATGCTCCTTAAAGGCAAGGATCATGAGACTACATCTGACATACTCTGGACATGTTGTCAGGAAAGATGAGTCCCCGGAGTAGATCACGCTTGGTGAAGTAGAGGGTCAATGGAAAAGAAGACTTGCAGTGACTGGATTGACACAGTGGCTGCAACAATGGGCTCAAGCATAACAATTGTGGATGTAGTTCTGGACTGGGCAGTGTTTTGTTTTGTTATGAATTTACATAGGGTTGCTATGAGTTGGAACTGACTCAATGGCACCTATCAACAATAACAAGCTGGCATACAGGACTCTTTTTTAAAAGTCCTGGTGTGAAGTAGGAGTGTAAGATAGGAAGCAAGGAGAAGGTAGGTTCTCCTCATGATAAATATGGGGCGGTTAGTGGTTTTTAAATAAAATGTCTTTTAGAGTGAGAATAAAGCAATCTATTTCTCATTTTATGAAGAGCCTGTTTAAAAAATGAGAAATGAATGTTAAATTGTATTAAATTTCTTTTTGCCATTATCTTATTAGTCTTGTGCTGCTGTAACAGAAATACACAAGGGCATGACTTTAACAAAGAGAAATAGATTCTTTAACAATTTAGGAGGCTAGAAGTCTGGGTTAAGAGTGCTGCTTCTGGGGGAAGGCTTTTCTCTCTGTTGGCCCTGGGGGAAGATCCTTGTCCACAGTTGTGGTGGTCAAGATTGTGTCAACTCAACAACTCCACGTTTGGCTGCTGTATCAAGTGTCAGTGGCAGGGTCTGTGGTGGCTTCCCTCCCCTCAGCTCTCATCTTCAGATTCATCAGCCCTGACAGCAGGTGAGTGAGAGTCCTGTTCACTCACCTGCCGGTCCTGGGTTTGCCAACCTCTGCAGCAACGTGAGTCAGCAGAAACCTTGCAGTCTGGCTACCAGCTTGGGATCTGGCAACCTACACAGCCCGTGATCTAAAACTCTGGTCTCTGACCTGCTAACTTTGGGTTCATCAGCTCCCATGGCCATGTGAGGCTCGTGCCAGAATTGGGGACATTCAGCTGCTACAATTGTGTGAACTATTTCATTTATGTATAAATCTTTCCTTGTACATATACGTGTTACTGGTTTTGCTTCTCTAGAAAACCGAGCCTAAGACATCAGTGTTCCCTTAATCTAGGTGTTTCTTAGCTGCTTAGCCCCTGAGTCTGCTTTCTTGGTGGTAGAAAGTCCCTCTTCTCTCTGCTTGTTTCACTTTTATATTTCAAAAGAGATTGGCTCAAGGTACAATCTAATCCTGTAGATTGAGTCTTGCTGCATTAATTTAACTCACTCTAATTCTGTCTTGGAAACTTTGGTGGCCTAATAGTTAAGTGCTATGGCTTCTAACTAGAAGGCTGGCAGTTCAAACCTGCCAGGTGCTCCTTGGAAACTGTATGGGGCACTTCTACTCTGTCCATAGGGTCACTATGACTTGGAATTGACTTGATGGCTCTGGGTTTGGTTTTGGTTTGCAATACTGCCTTATTAAGATCATAGAAGTTAGGATTTGCAACAAATGGAATAATTACATCAGATCAAAAAATTGTGGACAACCACAAAATACTAGGAATCATGGCCTAGCAAGGTGATACAGTTTTGGGGACCACAATTCAATTCAAAACAGCCATCTACTAGATTCCTAATATAAGTTTTCATATTGGACTTACAATTAGTTCACATTATTTAATTACATTTTAACACTAAATTTTTTATTTGTGTATTAAACATTATTTATGGTGGATAATTCTTTAGCTATTAAATCAGATTGATAATAGGCTTTTTCAAAAATTATAAATCCTATTCACAAGAAGGGGACCCTGGTGGGTGTAGTGGTTAAGTGCTATGGCTGCTAACCGAAAAGATCGGTGATTCAAATACCCCAGGCACTTCTTGGAAACAATATGGGCCAGTACCCCTCTATACTATAGGGTTGCTATGAGTCAGAATTGACTTGCCAGCAGTGGGTTTAGTTTTTTGGGTTTATTCACAGGAAAGATTCATTAAATGAAACTGTTTACTGTGTGCCAGGTTTTGGACTAAGCAGCAAACATAACAATTTTTCCCTGTGTGGAGCTTACATTATTCTAATGAGCTTGATCTAAAGCAAAAGATAAACAGTATTAACTTTTTCCTTATCTAAACACATTATGCATTTTGTTTACAAGAAAAACACTTAGAAAGGTCAAAAATCACAATGCGTAAACATGCATTGTTGTTGTTAGTTGCCATTTAGTCAATTCATAAAGACATTTTAGACTTGTATAAACAGCACTTTCCAGCTAGAAGACCTACCCACTTGTGTCTTAGCCTCCTTGTCTGCAAAATGACAATAGTATCTAACTCAGTACAGTGGTATCTAAGCTCATTAGAATGCAATGGTGACAACAGATGTCAGCATTTTATTTATTTATTTAAATTTTAAATTTTATTAATTGTAGTAAAATAATAAAATTTCTAATATCAATTATCTCATCTATGATAAAATATCAGCATTTTTTTTAACCTCTGAGTGACCCTGAAGAATATAAAAGCATACCACCATTCATCTACTAGTAGGTGCTCTTTGGTATGGTTAGTCTCTGTTGTTCCACTAAGGTGGTAAACATCAGCACCGATGGAGGGAAGATATATACAGTTTAGAAAAAATAATCTCCATGTTTATTCTGATTTGCTCTTCAGCAGTGGTCCCTTCAATCGAACATTGATTACAGCCTACATAGTAACTTCTAATTATATTTCTAGTTGCATTCTTCTTTGACTAAGAGTTGTTTGGCAGTATTTTTTCAACTCTCTCATTCTCTCTGTTATTATTCTTTTCAGACATATGTTATGTTACTGCCTTATTTGCATTATATTTAGATATTTTTTCTATCCTGTAAAGCCTGCTTTCTTATTTTTTAAAATTATGTTTTATTTGTGGTGTAAATTATATTTCTGTAAATGTTACTTAGGTATTCCCTTAAAATGCATATTCTATTTACAGAATATAAAATCATATGTAGGTATATGCACATGTGTGTAACACATACATACATATACCTGGCCCCTAGGGTCACCATGAGTCGGATCCCACTCGACGGCACTTGGCTTGGCTAGTTATATCACTTTGAATATGCCAGAAACTGTTGTAAGACCTTTACCAATATTAATTAATCTTCACAACAATCCTAATGTGTTAGATACTATTGCCATTTTGCAGACAAGGAGGCTAAGGCACAAGTGGGTAGGTCTTCTAGCTGGAAAGTGCTGTTTATACAAGTCTAATATGTCTTTATGAATTAACTAAATGGCAACTAACAACAATGCATGTTTATGCATTGTGATTTTTGACCTTTCTAAGTGTTTTTCTTGTAAACAAAATGCGTAATGTGTTTAGATAAGAAAAAAGTTAATACTGTTTGTCTTTTGCTTTAGTGAGGGTTTACATTCATTTACAAAGATTATATGTTTGATCTTTTGACATCTTGTATTTTTTCTTTGCTTTATTATCTTTTATTTTTGCCTATTATTTATATCTGAGTTCTACAGAACATGTTTTCATCAGATGAAGTTTGTAGTAATCTGTATATTAACACCTGGTAAGGTCATTGTGAAAAAAAAAAGAAAAAGTTTGAGGATCTGCTTCCTTTCTTTTCATAAATGGATTTTTTTTTTCTTTTCTGTATTTGGAATTAATCATCTTTTAAAAAAATCTTTTAAAGATCTTATTTATTAGATATAACTTTTCTCCCTAATTATGAAAATAATAATATTCACTGTCAAATATTGGGACAATACATTAAAGCATAAATATAAACATTTGAATTACCTGCTAACCCATTGCCTAGTGATAGTATAATGAGTATGGGTCATTTCCTTTTAGTCTTGCAAGAAGATAAATATAAATATACAAATATATATATGATACTATAATTTTTAAAACACAGTTGGCTAGACACAATATTCAACATGAAATTTTCATTTTGCTTGTTAATATTATTATGTATTTTTCCATAGTATGAAATATTATTCAATGGCATTAAAATTATGTACAATGCATTATATATATTTGCCACATGGATATGAGACTTTCATATTTTGATAAACATAAATGTTGTATTATGTCTGATTTACCTATTTGATTTTCATTATTTTCTTGACAAAGACCCCCCAAAATAGAATTCCTACATTAAAAATAAAGACAGTTGTAAAGCTATTCATACACAATGTGGAAATTGTGGTGGCATAGTGGTTAAGAGCTATACCTGCTAAACAAAAGATCATCAGTTTGAATCCACCAGGCACTCCTTGGAAACTGTAGTGGGAAGTTGTACTCTGTCTTGTAGGGTCACTATGGGTTGGAATTAACTTGAAGGAAGTGGGTTTGGTTTTTTTTTTTATTTTTATTTAACATAACTGAGTGAAAATGTACATTCACATGTAAATTTACATGCCCCCCTATATGCAGCTTCCACTGCTCTCCCTGTCCGGGTTTGGGTTTGATATACATAATGTCACATCTCTTTCCTGAAGAGTTATATCAGTTTAGACTTTCAACAGTGGTGCCTAATTGTCTTATACTCGCAGTGGCTACAACAATAGGCTGAAATACAGCAATGATTGTGAGGGTAGTGTAGAACTAGGCAACCTTTTGTTTTAAGTAATGTTATTATGAGTTGGAACCAACTCAGTGGCACTTAACAACACAACAATAATAGAAAATCTATACTTTAAACTTTTCACTTAAAACATACGTGATCCTCAAGGCTGTGTGTCAGCTTGTCTGGGCCATAATTCTCAGTGTTTTGGTAGTAATGATGTAGGTTGGCAATGGTATAATGATGTAATCACTTTCATGATGAAATATGATACAATATGATCACTTCTGTAATGAGATCTGCTCGGAGTGTCAGTCAATTCAAAGAGAGGTTTTTTTTTAGGGGTATAGCCTGCATCCAATATATTTGGCCTTTCTGGCGAAGATATTTGGCTTTTGCTGTGCCCTGGATCTTGCATTTGTCTTGTCAGCAACAGATCTTCAGCTCTTCAGACTCAGACCAGTATCTTTGTGTCTTCCCTGCTGATCATGGATGCTGTTTTTGAGAGCAAGGAGCCACTGTCTGACCCGTAGATTTTGGTTTCATTGGCCCCTGGAGCTACATGAATCAGGAGAAGCCTTCAACCTAAAATCTGATGCCTGACACATGTACTTTAGAATTACCAGCTTCTGTAACCTAAAAGGTGTCACTTTATGAACTGTGGTGCATCTGACCCAAGCCATGATGTTTTCAGTTATCTTATATGTGTCGGAAAGCTAGACAGTGAATAAAGAAGACCAAAGAAGAATTAATGCCTTTGAATTATACTGTAGACAATGAATATTAAATATATCATGGACTGTCAAAAGAGCAAACACATCTGTCTTGGAAGACATGTAGTCAGAATGCTTATTAGAAGCAAAGATGGAAAAATTTTGTCTCACATATTTTGGACATGCCATCAGGAGGGACTAGTCCCTGGAGAAGAACATCATGTTTGGTACAGTAGAGAGAGGGTCAGTGAAAGAGAGGAAGACCTTCACTGAGATGGATTGACAGGGTGGCTGCAACAGTGGGCTTAAGCATAGCAACAATTGTAAGGATGACACAGGACTGGGCATTGTTTCATTTTGTTGTGCACAGCATCATTACGAGTTGAAACTGACTTGAAGACACTTAAGAACAACAACCATGTGAGGCATTTCCTTTTGATAAATGTCTCTCTACATATATGTATATGTATATACTTACATATGTATGCATGCGTATATATGCCCCACTTGTTTTTCTTCTCTGGAGAACTCAGCCGAAGATATTTGGTGCCAAACTTGAGAAACAAATTTGTTAGGGTTAGTTTTCTAAATTCATTCTGAAGTGTGGTTAATCTTAAAAATGTTCATGACTCTGATTCTAGTAGTAAAAAAAGCACTGCTGTTTTATGGCATGAAATAGCAATAGAAATATGCAAATTATCACCACCAGGAGATCAAGTATTGGTGAGAGGTGAGGCACTAGGTGACTGCATGTTAGAGAATCTTTCTAAAATTTTGTTATAATAAGTTTAAGGAAGATGGTTGGTCCTATTTTTTGCTAGGTAAAGTGGTGAAAAGAGTTGGTCTCAGGGCTTCAGAGTCACTCCTCAGATTTGCATAAATGACCCCAAAGTTTCTACTTGTGCCTTGAAAGAAAGCCTTATTTCTTTTAGTAACAGCTGATGTTGCTGAAAAACAAATTCAGAGTCTTATCATAAAAGTGGCTGACATATGATGCCAGCTTAATTCCCAGCATCAAGTGGTTTCTGAAATTCAAGTGAGGACATTGATTGGAAAGAAACAGGATTCTGAAACTTGGAATGAAAGGAAGGTGGAGACACTGAACCCCTAAATTCTGTTGAATTGCTCCTTCCAACAGCACCAGCACTGTCACTACCATCAGAAGAGATGACTTCATCTTTGTCTCCTAAGCCACCTTCCCAATAAAACCATTAGCCCTTCTACCCCTATATGATGATGTTAACCAAGTGTGTCAAAGAAACTTTGTCTGAGTCATTGCTTGAGGCCTAGCCTAAGGTAGATGCTGTACAAGATGATATTGAATGTTCTGAAAACACATTCCTACCACTTATTTTGGCTGCTAGACATGTATCTAGATAGAAATCCCAGCAAGGCCCTAAAGGTGGAGTATAAAATGTGAACCAGGAGGAGGAGGTACACTACATTCCAAAAGAACTGCTTAATTTTCATAATACATACAAACAGAAACCTGGAGATTATGTGTGGGAATGGCTTTTAGGGTTACTGGTGCAAGGAGTATAAATATGGAACAATCTAAGTTTATTAATATGGGACTACTAAGCACCGATTCTTCAGTACTTCAGCTTGAGAGGTTAGGAAAGGATCTAATATTTTATTTGGTTGCATTGCTGAAGCATGGGTTTTTGAAGTGGGCTACACAAAATCAAGTTGAAGCATCATACCTGCTTTGGTATACTGTAGAAGATACCAAAAGACTTAGGTAAATTGGCATTTTAGAGTGAATTATTCAGCTTAGACCCACACATGGATTGCCCAGAGGACATGTCTTTTATCCTAATGGTGAGGAAGACTGGTGGGATTGCTATTTTCCATTAAGTCAGATTCAACTGTGGAAACTGCTGTAAATGAGTTAAGACCCTTAGCTACAATAGGACTAATTGGACCAAGTCATGATAGGGCCAAGTAGTGGCACTTGATTGACAAACACAAGGTGGGATTGGTTACCATAATGGACCGCAGAGTCAAAGCAGTAATCAGAACAGCCTCACTGTTATGGATTAATGGCATGAAATATCCCTAGATGGGAAATAAATAAGAAATCTAGTTAAAAAACTTGAACTGTACAAAGAGAATAATTGTAGGTCAAGTGTAGCACTGTAACTTGAATCACCAAAATAGCAGTAATGGTCCTCCTGTCAATTCCCAGACTTGAATGAATTTAAAGACCCACAATACCTTGAAGAAAGGGGAAATGGGGTCCCCTTGAGGAAGGACTCCACAGCATTGCCAAAAATTTATACTGTTAATTTTTGTCCCAGTCTTCCATAAAGGGATCTAAGGGATTTTATGAGTGTGACTGTTCACTGGGAAAATGGAAATAATCAGACTTTTCAGGGATTACTGGATACTGGCTCTGACTGACACTAATCCCATGAGACCTAAAACATCCCTGTGGCCCAGCAGTCAGAGTGCAGGCATGTGGAGATCATGTTATTAACAGAGTCTTAGTTCACGTCCATCTCACAGTTAGTTCAGAGGGGCCCTGAACCCATCCTGTACTTGCTTCTCCAATTCAGAATGCATGATTCGAATAGATAATACACAGCGACTGGCAGAACCCCCATATTGGTCTCTGACAAGTGGGAATTAAGGCTATTATGGCAGAAAAGCCAAGTGGAAGTCATTGGAACTGCCCCTACCTAGGAAAATAGTAAACCCAAAGCAATACCCCATTCATGGAGGGACTGCAGAAATTACTCCCAAGAGGAAGGATGCAAGGGTGGTAATTCTCATCACATTCTCATGTGACTCTTATTTGACCTGTACAGAAAACAGATGTATCCTGGAAAATGACAGTGAATGATTAAAAAATCAACAACGAGGTGACTCCAACTGCAGCCACTTTCCAGATGTAGTTTCATTGTTTGAGCAAATTAACTCATCACCTGCCATGTAGCTATTAAACTGACTAATAACTTTTTCTCTATACCTGTTTTGAAGGATCAGTGGAAGTAGTTAGCCTTCAGCCAGCAAGCCCAGTAATACACCATTACTGTCCAATCTCAGAGTATATCAACTCTCCAGCTCTTATGTGTATTTTGGTCTGCAAGTACCTTGATCACCTTTCCTTGCCACAAGATGTCACAGTGTTCAATTACATTGATGACGTTATACTGACTGGATGTAATAAAGAAGAAAGGTCAGTGACTCTGGACTTACTGGCAAACTCTATTCATGCCTGAGGGTGGGAAATTAATCTGACAAAACTTTAGATATCTTCCACCTCAGTGAAGTTTTGAGGTGTCCAGTGGTGTGAGGAATGTTGAGATTTCCTGCTAAAATGAAAGATCAGGTATTGCATCTGGCACTTCCTGCAACAAAATAGGAAGCACAGTGCCTAGTGAGCTTCTTTGGAAATTGGAGGCAACATAGCCCCCCTTTGGGTATGCCTCTCTAGCCTACTTTTCAAGTGACTTGAAAAGCTGCTCTGTTTTTGAGTGGGGCCCTGAAAAAGAGAAGCTTCTGGAACAGGATCAGGCTGCCATGCAAGTGGCTCTGCCAGTTGTGCTATGTCATCTTGCTTATCTCATGGTGCTTGAATTGTTAGTGGCAGATACAGATTCTGTTTAGAGTCTCTGCCAGATGCCTAGTAGTGAATCACAGCACATCCTTTAGAAATTTAGAGGAAAGCTCAGCCATCTTCTATTTCTCCTTTTGAGGAACAGCTTTTGGCTTGTTACTGTGCCTTAGTACATACTAAATTCTTAACCATGAACCAACAAGTCACCATGTGGCCTGAGCTGCCCATCATGTACTGGGTGTTGTCTGGCCTACAGAGCCTTAAAGTTGCATGTGCATGGCTGCACTCTGTCTTAAATGAAAGTGTTATATAGGAGATTGGGCCTGAGTATCACTTCAAGGCACAAGTAAGTTGCGTGAGGAAGTGGCCCAGATGCCTATGGTCTCAACTTCTGTCACATCATCTGTCCTCTCCCAGTGTGCACGTTTGGTCTCATGGGGAGTCCTTTATGATCGGTTGACTGAGAGAGAGAAAACTCATGCTTGGTTTATGGGTAGTTCTATGTAATATGAAGGCACCTCTCAAAAATGGACAGCTGTGGCACTACAGCCTCTTTCTAGGACCTCCCTGAAGGGCAGTGATGAGGGGACTTCCTCCCAATGTGTACAACTTCGAAAGGGGACACCTGCTTGTTCACTTTACTTGGAAGGAGAAATTGCCAAGTGTGCTGTGCTATACCGATTCATGGGCTGTGGCCAGTGGTTTTACTGAATGATCAGGGCCTAGGAGGGAGCATGGTTGGAAAGTTGGAGACAAGAAGTGTGGGGAAAGGTATGTGGATAGAGTTCTCTGAATGGGTCAAAAAAGCAAAAGCATTTGAGTCTCATGTGAATGCTCAACAAAGGAGGAGGAATCTAACAATCAAGTGGATAGTACGATGTATCTGTGCAAATCAGTCATGCTGTAGATTAAATTGTGTCCCCCATAATATGTGTATAGCGTTTTGGCTGGGCCATGATTCCCAGTATTGTGTAGTTGTCCTCCATTTTGTAGTTTTCCTGTGTTGTAAATCTAAGTCTCCACCGGTGGTTAACAGGGCAAGACTGGATTATGTTGTCTTAGTCATCCAATGCTGTTATAATAGAAATACTTCAAGTAGAGGGCTTTAAAAAGATAAATTTTATCTCTCACAGTCCAGTAGACTGCAAGTCATATCAGCTCCAGGGGATGACTTTCTCTGTTGCCTCTAAAGGAATGTCTTTGTCATCAAACTTACCCTGGATTGGGAGCTTCTGAGGCACAGGGACCCCGGATCCTTTTTAAAAGATGTGCTCTGCTCCTGGCATTGCTTCCTGGTAATATGAGGTCCCCAGCTCTCTCTGCTGGCTTCTTTCCTTTATATCTCAATAGATTGCCTCAAGGCACAATACAGTCTTACACATTGAGTACTGCTCCACCAACACAATTGCCACTCATCCTCCCTCATTAACATCTTAGAGGCAGGATTTACAGCACACAGGAAAATCATACAATACCAGGAATCATGGCCTAGCCAAATTGCCACACACACATTTTGGGGGGGACATAGTTCAATCCAAGCCAATGTTAAAAAGGATATACCACCCTTGGCTAAGATCATATCCATGATCCAGTGTAAAGGGTGTTTTCCTGTGGTGTGGCTTGTACCACCTTTTATCCTACAAGAAATAAAAGGAAAGAGTAGCAAGCAGAAAGTTGGAGGCCTTGTACCACTAAGAAAGCAGTGCTGGGAGCAGAGTGCATCCATTGAATCTGGGGTTCCTGCACTGAGATGCTCTCAAACCAAGAGAAATGGATACATCATAAGGAACTTCCTCCAGAGGCAACAGACAGAAATTCTTCCCGTGAAGTCAGCACCTTGAGTTTGGACTTGCAGTTTACTGGGCTGTGAAAGAAAAACCTTCTCTTTGTTAAAGCAATCTACTTGTAGTCTTTCTGTTTTAGCAACACTAGATGACTAAAACTCCCTTCCCATCCCTGTACTCTCCCATCCTCTCCCCAGCTCCTCCCAGGCAAAGCACCAGGACCAGTTGAGACGCTTGCTAAGGGCAAAGGGAATATGGATGGGTGTTTGAATAAAGTTGTTGTTGTTAGGTGCCATCGAGTAGGTTCTGACTCGTAGTGACCCTATGCACAACAGAATGAAACACTGCCTGGTACTGAGCCACGTCGACGATCGTTTTTATGCTTAATCGTTGCTGTAGCCACTGTGTCTATCAATCTCATCGAGTGTCTTCCTCTTTTTCACTGATCCTCCACTCTACCAAGCTTGAGGTCCTTCTCCAGGGATGGATCCTTCCTGACAACGTCTCCAAAGTATGTAAGATACAGTTTTGCCATCTTTGCTTCCAAGGAGCACTCTGGTTGTACTTCTTCCAGAACAGATCTATTTGTTCTTTTAGTGGTCCACAGTACATTCAGCATTCTTCTCCAGTGCTGAGTAGGGTAGTTTCTAAATATTGGTTATGGCCATATGACCAGTTGCAGAAATGATGAATGTAGTTGTTATGAGTATTTCTTCCTTGTATGTGTGCATCAGATATTTTTGTTTTCTTATAAAATATAGGATGTAAACAGGGCTAGTGCATTACTGGTTATACACATGTTGATTGTATCATGTTAAACACCAGTATGACTTTAAAATTGTCTTTATTTAGAGATGTGAATGGGTGCCAAGAAAATCCTGGTGGCATAGTGTTAAGTGCTGCATCTGCTAACCAAAGGTCAGTAGTTCAAATCTGCCAAGTGCTCCTTGGAAACTCTAAGAGACAGTTCTACTGTGTCCTCTAGGGTTTCTATGAGTCAGAGTCAACTCGATGGCAGTGGAATTTGGGATACGTGCCAAGTTGTCAAGGGGTGACTGTGATGGTTAAGGTTGTGTCTCTACATGCTTCTCAGTAATTTAACAGTTATTAGGTAGTTTGGCAGTGATATAGTGATGTAATACACTCCATGATGAGACCTGATATAATGTGATCATCTCTATGATGATGTCTGCTGTGAGCAGCCAGTCAGGTAAAAGGAAGTTTCCTCAGGGGTGTGGCCTGCATCCAGAGTATTTGGACTTTCTGGCACAGCTCTCTGGCTTTTGCTATACTCTGAATCTTGCATGTGGCTCATCAACATATGATCTCTAGTTCTCGGCACTTGGACCAGAAGCTTGCTGTCTTCCCTCCTGATCTTAGATTTGTCAGCCTTCACATCTGTGATCCATGTCTATCCTACCTGTGGATATTGGGCTTGTCAGCCCCTGCATCTGTGTAAATCAGGAGAACCCTCCAGCCTAAAGCCTAACACCATCAGTCCCATTGACTTGGGACATGACAGCCTCTACAATCACATGAGCCATTGGTTCCAGATAAATCTTTTTCTCTGTGTGTTATACACACACACACACATTCACTGCTCTTGCTTCTCTAGAGAACCCAGCCTAAGACAGCATATTAATGCAAGACTAAAATCTTTCTCTTGCATAAGATACCACTTTTATTAAACTGCTTCCTAGTCTCCTTGACTTTTTGTCTGTGTTCCAGAGTCACATATGGTTGACAACTCTTTTCACTATGAAAGTGTCCTGGTTTATGCAATCACTTGTATGATCATCATACCTCTAACTCATCACTGATAATTGCCAGTGTCAGTTTCAATTCAAGTCAGGATTTAGAGCTAATTGTTTCTATAGGGGATATGGATATTTGAATCCTCTAAAACTTTCAAGTTAAACTTTCCTGAATTTTCCATTGCTTCAGTAAATAGTTTGCATAGTATGTTGAGGGTAGCACTGAGGGTAATACTGCAAGGATGTTGAGGGTAAAAAAGTTGCATCCTAAGAGGGTAGACACTTCTCTCCCTGTGTGGTACAAAAAAAAATAAAAATAAAAATAAAAAAATGAAGTAATCCTATACTGATTATTCCCTACATCTCCATGAATAAGAAAAAATATAGCCAAATCCAGAACTTACCACCTGTGTGAATTTTCCTGGGTCTCCTTACCTTATAATTGAAGGAGACATGAGTCTAGAAATGTAGCTTTGTGGTTTCTCCATTTACCAGTTATTCAAACAGTAAAACTTTCCAGGAACCCTTTGAAGAATGAGAAGGAAAGTCACTTGAGGACAGAACACTGCATCAAAGTACAACAGAAAATGAGTTAGCAGGCACAGAAGGAAGTTAGTGAGGTGGGGGTTTGGAGTTTCAAGAGAGAATGTGCCTACATAGTCAAATGTAGTAGAGAGGCAAAGTTTCTGTTTAGTTTGATCAGTTAAAGTTTGTTGTGGTGAAATTGGTGTGACTAGATGCAACTCATATTATGTTTGGCACAAACTTTAAGATTATATAGATTAACTGCTTATTTTTAGAGATGAGAGTATTGATAATTTTTACCTAAGTTACAACCAAAAATATACCTTGCACATAGAAGGTGTTCAATAAACATTGTTTGAATGAATGATTGAAGTCTTTACTGGCAGAACTAGAACTAAAAATCACATATCCAGATTCTCATGACTCTGCTCTTTCCCTAAACCATTTCCACCTTAAACTGTGCTTCATGGAGCTCTATAGGTAGATGACAGTATTTTAGAATTGTCACCAACAGTAGTGTATTTTTCCAATGTTTAAAAAGCTTGAATCTCTTGAAGATCTCACTTATCACACTGATTTAATTATAATTTTGATAGCAAAGTTTCTCGTCCTAACATAGCTAGTCTCCAACTTATGATGTATTTGAGTTACACCAAACTACACTTATGATCATCTTTTTAGTTTTCACTTCTTGTCTTTAGTAATACATATTAGTCTACATACTATGTTGCAGTGTGTAATTTGCTGGTGTTATCACCCACAGATGTTCATTCATAGGTGTTCAAGTTTATTCTTTACTATTCAAAACAATGTGTTATAGATTTAGTTTTCTAAACTAGTTAAGGGTGTCAGCAGCTTGGAAATATAAACCCAAATGCTGATTGCTTTTTTGTTAAAAAAATTTGATAGCGAGATTTGGGAGGCAGTGAGATGTCAGTGTGAAAGATATGAAGAAAAAAGAAAAGGACCCTACAGACAAGTCTCACTGATTTTCTGACTCGAAACCTTGCCCTAACTCTCATGGATAATACTGGTGTTCCACAACTGTCCGCAAATGGAGTTGTTACTGTACCTGACAAAATGTCAACATTGTCCAGCTGTTCATCATCAGAGTAAATGTTTATAACTTGTATGTATTTTTTAATGTGTATATGCATTATGTGTAGTGTTTATGTGTAAGTTTATGTGTAGTGTTTCCAACCCCCAATAGATGAAGAAAGATGCTCTTAATAAAAGGCAATCATTAATTAAAACCGAAAAAGTAAAGTATTCGACCTACAACAGAACTGACTTAAATGGAGTCATTATAGTGGAATCTGTTGTAAGTCAGGGCCTACTTATGTATATTTTTATTTACGACAGCTTCCAAATTCAAAGATATTCTGTATTATGTTCAAGTTCTCCAAATAGAGACACTTGATTTTTTCTCAGCAGTAGGAATTTATTTCTTTGACAAATATTTATAGTGCTTACTACTACAGATAAGAATGTCTTAAGCATGGAACTAATAGCCATGAGCAAACAGATAAACAGCCATTTCTTCACAGAACTTATATTTGGTATTCTTGATAATCTGAACAATGAAATTTTTATAACAACATAGGTAACTTGATTTTAATTATTGAAACCTTACCTAAAAATAGATAGATTGTGCCCATATAGTTTTATGGATTTAGATACTGGTATTCGTGAAATGATCCAATCAAAAGGAAGACTGAATTAAACAATGATAATTATTCATAGCACATTTTCAGTTGCACTTCCCTAGTTTTCAAACTCTTCTATCATTAACTTATTAGTTCACATAGTTAAGTCATCTTCTGAACAATAGTACTTTGAGAATTCTCATCCTGATGTTATTGATGAGGAAATGGAGATAGAGATAGATAAAGTGGTTTGCTCGAGGTTATCTGCATAAGAAGTCAAAATTCTGTCTCTTGGTTCATTGCTTATTTCAGTAACAACATCTCACCACTTCCAGGAGTATCTGTAAGTGCTCATCAGCATGGTTCAATTTTATGCATATACTTAATTCTTGACTGTTAAGATGCATTTTATTAGGTAGATAAGAACAAATCAGAGAATAATTAGACAGGCAGCTTTTCATGAGGAGTGGTCTGTTAAACTAAGGTTGCAAGGCTTTCACTTTCAGAAATATGACAGTGAGTTAATATAAAGTTGTTTAATATATAACATTGTTTAAATATACAGCAAAATATTTTTCAAACTTGGAACATTATATTATTCAAACTTGGAATATTGTAACTAAAATCATTTGTCCATGTAGCTAATTGTATTAAAATTATAAAAGTAGAATTGATAGTTGAATTTGCTAACTCTAGATGAACTGACATGTAAAAATAATATGCAAACTTAAAGAAAATATATAAATAATTTGATGTTAAAAATTGTTATTTGGGGAATCTAGATTACCCAGATAACTACCATAATCTTCCTTCATTTGAATGTATTGATGAGGCTCACTGTTTGAATTAATACATTTGAATTATTACATAACAGTTATATTGCCAATGTTAAGAAAGAAAAAACGGCCTTAGTTTAGAAAATCTAACTTTGTTGCCATTAAATCATTTTATATATATATATATATGTGAAGAAAGGGAGAGAGCAAAGATACGAGGATTGCCGGTTAAGTTCACAAACTCATTCTAGAAAAAGTGCTGTATACCTCGCTGCTGAATATAACTACAGTGACCTTTAAAGTACTCCCTTTGGGAAACTGTGTACCAAGGCCAGCACCTAGTCCATCCTTCAAAGCAATTTTGGAACTCTTTTGCTGGAATGTCTATCAGAGCTGTCATTATATTACCCTCGATGTCCTGAATGTCATCAAAATATCTTCCTTTCAATATTTCCTTTATCTTTGGGTAAAGAAAGAAGTCACTGGTGAGGTGAGTAGGGAGGGTATTCCAATACAGTTATTTATTTACTGGCTAAAACCTCCCTCACAGACAACTATACGATTAAGTTCATGAACCTGTCACTGTGACCATTCTAGAAAGAGTTCCAAAACTGCTTTGAAAGGTAGAGTAGGTGCTGACATTGGTGCAATAGCTTCCCAGTGGGAGTACTTTGAAGGTGACCATTGTGATATTCAGCAATGAGGTACATAGTACTAAGAACAGTTGAAGTTCGTGTACTTAATTGTTGTGTTATATGTCATTAAATATATAAATATATATTTGTATATACCAAACACCAAACTGAACCCCTTTCTGTGTAGTCAATTTCAACTCATAACAACTTTATGGGACAAAGTATAACTGCCTCGTAAGATTTCCAATGCTGTCATTTCTACAGAAGCAGACTGCCATATGGCTGTTCTCCACAGTGGCTAGTGAGTTTGAACTGCCAACGTTTTGGTTAACAGCTCAGCTTAGCTATGTTTGTATGTAGCATGTACCTGTTCCATGTTGCGAGTTGGAAACCCATTAGAGCAGTCTTTTCTTTTTCTAATGTATGTATAATATGTATAACAAATTGGGGTGAGTTGATAATGCTTTGTGGCAACCGCATGTGTGTCAGAATAGAACTGTGCTCCAAAAAGTTTACAAGGGTGATTTTTTCTGAAGTACATCACCAGGCCTGTCTTATAAGGTGCCTCTGGGTGAACTCAAACCTCCAGTCTTTCAGTTAGCAGCTGAGCTCATTAACCACCCACAAACCATCTATTGCTCTTTCCAGTCACTGCCCTCGAAAGGTAACCATTGTCTTGATTCTTAAGATGCTTAAGTAGTTTTGTCTGTTTTTGAACTTTATATAAGTCAGAAGCGAACAATATGTACTCTTACTTTTCTGGCCTTTTTTCATTCAATACTTAAATGAAAAAAACAAAAACCCTCTTCTTTTACTGATGTTATAAGAAAGTATTTTCCTGAAAATTAGTCTTGTGATAAACGGTAGAGGGAACACTGTTAGTTATTCAAAGAGTACTTGTCTGAAATTTGTAGTTCTGTGTTCTGTTTTCATTCTATTACTACTGAGAATATTTCTTGAGAACACATGGCTATCAAGTCAGCCCCAACTATAGCAAGCTTACAGAACAGGGAACTGCCCCATAGAGTTTCCAAGGAATACCTGGTGGATTCAAACTGCCGGCCTTTCAGTTAGCAACTATATTCCAGGCTCTGTTCTAGGCAAAGGGCTGTTCTGTATGCAGAACAGACAAAAATTCATGCCATTTTGAGAACTTGTGTTTTAAGATAAAAATGTATGTGAATATGCTGAAAGCTAAAACCAATAAAAGATACTCATATGATGACATCATTATCATCATCTTATAAATCAGTCACTAATATCCAAATCACATGCATTTGTTTTTATAATGCCTAATATCATTCTGGAAACCCTGGTAGTGTAGTGGTTAAGTGCTACAACTGCTAACCAAAAGGTTGGCAGTTCAAATCTACCAGGTGTTCCTTGGAAACTCTATGGGGCAGTTATACTTTGTTCTCCAGGGTCACTATGAGTTGGAATTGACTCAGTGGCAGTGGGTTTTATATGATTCTACCTCACATCTTAGAAATGGATTTTTATGCCAGATTACTTTCTTGTAAACAATTTAACAGGTGTATTTTTGGGGTGGGGGTGGGTATGAGAAGTTTGTCTCAGGGGCTTACTGCCTAGCATGGGAAAGCATTGGAGATTTTCCATAAAATCTACATAATTGCTAGCCGTTTGACCAGTTAAACACATTTGAGAGATGACATAAAACATAGTGTTAGAAGATTAAATGTATAATTCAATGAGGGAAAAAAAGGTTTAAAATCAATAATTACTTACTAATGCTCGAAATATTTTCCAGGTCTCTTTGATGTTATTTTAAAGAAAGGGAATGTGTGCATTTTCCAAAGTCATCAGATGAGACATCTTTCTCTTGCTCTTGACAATGGCCTTGTCACTGGGATGGTATGTAGTAATTTTTCCCTTTGCCATATAGCAATCATACTGTACATGTATATGTATATATATGTATATATAGCATAAGATACTTCTATTAGATTATCAAATTGTATTTTCTTTTGCCTTATACTTCCAATTTTTTCATGATTCTGAATAATTTTTAAGATTCTGATGTATAAATGATACTCTTACAGGGGAATTCAGACCATCTTTCTGATAACATTTAGAATTAAAAGGAGATTCCAAAAGGAGATGCCTTAGTGTCCTGGGGAGGCTTCAAAAGAAATGTCACAGTGAGTTAAAGAACAGAAATTTACTTTCTCACAGTTTGTGAGACCAGAAGTCCAAATTCAGAATGTGGTTCTAGTGCAAAGTCCTTTTTTGTCTATTTCAACTTCTAGTAGTCAGCAATCCTTGGAGATTCTGAGCTTGTAAATTCATTTGCCTCTGGGGCCAGACAGCCTGTTTTTCCACTGTGTCTGTGTCTAGTCTGCTCTTAAAAAGTGATCTGCTGACCTCTGGCTGGAGGAAGGAGAGTGGGTGGAGAGGAGGAGAAAGGAAACTGTTGGGAGGATAAGACATGTATGGAGCAGAGAGGAATAGTGTGCTGTCACTGGGCAGGGAGAGCAGTGGAAGCTGCATATAGGTGGGCATGTAAATTTATATGGGAATGTACATTTTCACTCAGTCATAATAAAAAAAAATTACAGCAAAAAAAAAAAAAAAAAAGATTGAGAACTTACCCTACTCTACATGATCTGATGAACTCCACAAATAAATCCAGAGTTCCAAACAAAATCACATTGACGGGTATGTGGGTTAGGATTATAACATATATTTAGTGGGAGGATACAATTTAATCCGTTACAGAGACTATCTGACTTTTCAGAGGCTCCTTCAGAGACTGTATGGGTAGGGAAAAAACAATATTTTCCCTAATGATGCTTTAACTGTTGCTTAGTCTAGATTTGAACTGCAAGTTTTAATACATAAAGCTGTCTCTTTAAAATCTATGTCAGTTGTAATGGAAAACATTGATTATTTTGAAAAATGAGACATCGTAACTAAGGGTCATGTACTGTTCTAACTGCTTAATGTGCATTGTAACACTTAAATCTTTATAACAGTCTAATGGAAGACTGTGTTGTTATCCCTATTTTTTTGAATAGCAATGTGAAGTATGGAAAGATTGACTTGCCCAAGTTTACTTAGTGTGAAACTGTGTAACCAGGAATTGAACACAGGAACTCCAACTCTGGTACTTATGCTACAGCCTCCATGTATGATGTTATAGAATACTTCATCATATAACATGTATGATGTTATACCATATTGTTTCACACAAGATATCACTTGGTATGGGGCCTCAGGATATCTGGAGACAACTCTAATAGCTTCTGTTTGCAGTGACCAGGCTGATACCATCATGAAGCACCATGTGTTTTCTTAAAGCTGAAACTCTGCTTCCATGCCATACTTGGACAAGGAAACTTGTCTGAGGTTGGTAGCCTTAGTACCTTAGGTCCAGCTATTTAAAGGACACCAATGAATTATTATTCTTTAGGTTCCACTACCTACCCAAATCACTAAGGGAAAATGGAGTAGGACCTCCTCACTCTTCCAGAATGGGGAATGTTTCCCTGTAGCAAAACCTCTGTGTCATCTTTTGAAAACAAAACCTAGGAATAAAGTAAAGACTGCTGGTAATTTTAGCTTTCATCCCCAAATAGGCTTGAGCTAGAAGAACACAAATGAAGAAATGGAAAATATCCTCTAATATCTTCTTAAATTATCTTGCTGCTTCGTGTTATTTTCACTGTTGCCCAGCGTTCTGAAATTGGTTCTGAGAAATCAAGAGAAGAAAGTCCTTGGAGCAAGTCATTGAAGAAGAATACAGCATTGGGATTTGTGGAAGACACATTAGTAACCTGTGATATACAAATGACACAGCCTTGCTTGTTGAAAATGAAGAGGGCTTGAAGCATTTAAATTACCAAAGCATGAATTTGTATAGAGAAGACAAGGTGTTGAACTGAGTAGACTTGTATCTACATATATGTCCAGATATATTTTACTTAACTACATGTCATTACTATTTTTTTTTTTTTTTAATTTTGTCCTTTGTCTCTTAGGTCAGTGGTGTTGCAGCCACTAAGCTTCGAGTGCTGTATCAGCCCAATCGCTGTGCCATTCTTGAGTCAACACAGAATCCTGGTCACACAGTCAGCTTTGATCATCATGGCAAAATAACTGATAAATCATCAACAGGCTATGCAGATCTTTCAAGAGAATTTGTAATTCACATCAAGGTAAAATGGAGCAAAGCTATTATTTTCTTTTACTGTCCTAGAGAAAACTCTTGATAAGTTAACTCCTAGTAATCACACTCCCTTCCACTAGCTGGCATTGATATCTATTACTATCCTATACCAAAAGAATTCATTGGCATTCAGTCATTTCAGGAGGCACTGTGTGGTTAAGAACTCATGATACTGAAGGATCAAGTCCAAGCTACATTTGTGAAGAGAAAAGGCTCTAGGAATTGACAGAATAGCAACTGAGATGTTTCAGCAAACAGATGTGGCACTGGAGGTGCTCACTCATCTATGCCAAGAAATTTAGAAGACAACTAGCTACCCAGCCCATCTACTGGAAGAGATCCATACTTGTGCCCATTCTGAAGAAAGATGATCCAGTAGAATTCAAAATTGTGGAATAATATCATTATTATTACAGTCAGATGAAGTTTTACTGATGATCATTTATGAAAGGTTGCAGCAGTACGTTAACAAGGAACTACCAGCAGTTCAAGCTGGATTCATACAAGGATGCAGAATGAGGGATATCATTGCTGATGTCAGATGGATATTGGCTGAAGACAGAGAATATCAGAAAGCTTACCTGTGTTTTCACTTACTATGTGAAGGCATTCAATTGTGTGTATCATAGAGAATTATGGATAACATTAGGTAGGATGAGAAATTTCAGAACACATAGTTATGTTCATGAGGAGACTGTACATAGATCAAGAAGCGCTCCTTCAAACAGAACAAGAAGTTACCTTGTGGTTTAAAGTCAGAAAAGGTGTGCATCAGGGTTGTATTCTTTCACCATACTTATTCAATCTACACTAACCAAATAATGGGAGAGCTGGATTATATGAAGAAGAATACAGCATTGGGATTTGTGGAAGACACATCAGTAACCTGTAATATACAAATGACACAGCCTTCCTTGCTGAAAGTGAAGAGGACTTGAAGCACTTAGAGGTGAACATCAAAGTTCAGTATGGATTACACTTCAACATAAAACAAAAATACAACTGGACAAAAAAATAATGTCATGATAAACAGAGAAAATATTGAAGTTGTCAAGGATTTCATTTTACTTGAATCCACAATCAAGATTGTAGAAGCAGTAGTTAGGAAATAAAATTACATACTGCGTTGGGGAAATCTGCTGCAAAAGACTTCTTTAAAGTGTTAAAAAGCAAAGATGGCGCTTTGTGGATTAAAGTGTACCCGACCCAAGCCATGGTGTTTTCAGTCACTTCATAGGCATGCAAAAGCTGGTCAATGAATAAGGAAGACCAAAGCAGAATCAAAACCTTTGAATTGTGTTGGTGAAGAATACTGAATGAACAACGGACTGTCTGCTAACAGGTGTTTTGGAAGAAGTACAACCAGAATGTTCCTTGAAAGCAAAGATAGTAAGACTTTATCTCACATACTTTGGATGTGTTGTCAGGAGAGACCAGTCCTTGAGAATGACATCATGTTTGGTAAGGCAGAGGGTCAGTGAAAAAGAGGAAGACCCCCAACAAGATGGATTGACTCAGTGGCTGCAACAGTGGTCTCAATGTAACAGTGATTGTGGGGGACATGTCACACGATTTGGTAGTGTTTCATTCCATGTATGAATTGAAACTGAATTAATGTCACCTAGTAGCAACAGCCCTGTTTGATCCAGACCATAAAGCAATAGGAATCACAGCAGTAATAGCAAGGAAACAAGGATGGGAGTACTATTCTATTTGCCATTGAAGTTTGGGGTTAAAACTATGGATGTAGGTATCTTTGATAAAAAAAATTAGTCTTTCATTTGAGACCCAGGCTGTTGTTGTTAGGTGCCATTAAGGGGGTCCTGACTCATAGCAACGTTATGCACAACAGGACAAAATACTGCCCAGTCCTGCACCATCCTCTCAATTGTTGCCATGCTTGAGCCTATTGTTGCAGCCCATGTCAATATATACAATATTATTCACCAGCTCTACAACTGAAAGATGTCAGTCCTACAGTCCTGCTTTTTCATTATCCAGCATTCCCATGCATATGGGGTGATTGAAAACATTGTGGCTTGGGTCAGGCACACTTCAGTCCTCAAGGTGACATCTTTGCTTTTCAACACTTTAAAGAGATCTCTTGTTGCCATTTTGCCCAATGTAATGTGTCTTTCGATATCTTGACTGGGTATGTTTAACTTTTCTAACGTAATTAAAATGTTTTTGAGTGTTATGTTGGTGTGATAACTTGATAATGCTATGTGTTTTTGTATGTTTTCAAATTGATCTTAAACATGATCTTATGTAATGATGATCGTTTATGAGATTGACTACTTTGTGACAGAAACTTTACAGAGAGATTTACCACATATCAAACTAAAGTTAATTATAAAAATACAGATGTTGTTATCTGTATTTCATAGATGAAGAAAAAGATTCTTACAGAAGTTAAGAATCATCTGTAATAGAAGGATTGCCATTTAAGTTTGCATATTGATCCTAGAAAAAATGCTACATACCTCTTTGCTGAGTATCGCTGTAGTCACCTTAGAAGTATTCCGCTTGGGAAGCTGTGCACCGATGCCAGCACCTAGTCCATGTTAAAGCAATTTTGGAAGCCTTTTTCTGGAATGGCCATCAGAACCATCATCGTATTACCATTGATGTCCTGAATGTCATCAAAATGTCTTGCTTTCAATATTTCCTATGTCTTTGGGTCAACAAAAAAGTCACTCGGAGCCTGATCAAGTGAGTAGGGAGGGTGTTCCAATACAGTTATTTGTTCACTGGCTAAAAACTCCCTCACAGACAACTATAGAATTAAATTCATGAACTTGTCACCATGCCTCCATGTGCAATGGACATTTCAGAAACAGTTCCAAAATTGGTTTAAAGGGTGGACTAGGTGCTGGGATCAGTACATAGCTTCCTAAGGGGAACACTTCAAAGGTGATCATGATGGTATTCAGCAATGAGGTGTGTAGCACTTAGAACAATTTAGTTTGTGGACTTGATTGTCAGACCTCTTGTAACATGGCTATTAAGTTCTGTCATGTGATTGAAACCAAAATCTGTTTTCAAAACTTTGTACTTATACATTTATACATATATGATAAACACTTTCTCACATTCTTTTATTTCCCAAAACAACATGATTTTTGATGATGCATAACATTCAAATCTAAGAACTTTTTTGTATGTATTTGTAAGTATTCAAAAAACAAACTCATTGCTGACAAATTGATTCTGATTTATAACAAACCTGCACGACAGAGTAGAACTGCCCCATAGAGTTTCCAAGGAAAGACTGGTAGATTTGAACTGACGGCCTTTTAGTTAGCAGCCAAGTGCTTAGTCACTGTGCTACCATGTCTCACCCTGCCCACCAAAACAATTTGTATGCTTATATTTAAGTCTTCTGTAGTTGGCCATTGAATTTATTTTCATTTGGTCACTTCTGTATAATGATACTGCAGTAAACATGCTTTGACATGTGTCTTGCACCACACTTTTGATTGTTTACTAGCTTAGTTTGAGCTTAGATGTGTAATTCAATAGAATATACAAATTTTAAGGTTTTTGAAGCATAGTGCCAAATTTCTTTCCAGAAGCATACTAATTCTTACTTCCTTCTATTGTATAGAACACTGTTCATCTCACTGACAGCAGTTGAGTTATTAAAGAGAAAACCTTTGCCAATTTTCTGGAGGAATAAATATCTAATTTTAACTTCCTTTTTTAGATTTATACTTTATTCTTTATGGTTGAATGAAAATGTACATTTCCACATAAATTTGCATGTTCACCTATATGCAGCTTCCTTTGCTCTCCCTGACTGGTGACAGCACACTCTTCCTTTATGCTCCATACATGTCCCATCCTCCCGACAGTCTCCTTTCCCCTCCTCGCCACCTACTCCCCTTCCTCCAGTAAGAGGTCAGCAGGATGATATCCTATAGATGCACAGAACCATAAAGTGCACCCAAGATATGGTCACTCTGTGTCACCAACTCTAATTCAATTCCTGTCTGAAGAGTGGAACTTCATTATGAATTATCGGCAGGGGCAGCATCAGGGCCAGGGGCCATGCTCCCGGGGAAACCCCAAAGTCCCTGGACCATCAGTTGTGGTCTTCTACTGGAGATTTCAGGGTGCACACCTTTTTACTCTTGTGTTGCCAGTGAGACTCAACTTTGTGAGCTCCATCGTGGCTATCACTGGTGGTGGCCAGGCACCATCTGGTTCGTCTGGTCACGAGTCTATGAAGACACCCACTCATGTGGGTTTCTCTGTCCTCTGGGTTCTCTTTCCTCCATGTTGTTTTGATCCTTGGTGATCATCCATTCCTGCTGAGCTGGGACCATTTGCTGTACCCTCAGATGGCAGCTTGACAGCTTTTAAGAACCCAGATTTCATTCACCAATGTGGGGTGCAAAACACTAGTTGTGCCAATTGGCCTTGATTTTACCCAAGAGTATGGTCCCCGGTCCCCTACCCCAGCTACTCTGTCCTTGCAATATTGGGTTAAGATGGAAGGAATGCTCAAGTTATGTTGAAGTCCACTTAACATTGTTCTTCTTTCTAACACGTGCTGTCACTGATTTCACCCAACCAAATTTCTATAAACTGTTTAATCTAAACCCTTCCCCCTTACCCTTCCTCACTTGCAGCCATCGAAGAGTCTTTTCTTCTGTGCATGAGTCTGTTTTTGAGTTCTTACGGTAGGGGTCTCATACTATATTTGTCCTTTTGTTGCTGACTACTTTCACTCAACATAATGTCCTCCAATGGAATCCAGGTTATGAGATGTTTCCTGAAATTGTTGTTGTTCTTTGTTATTGCATAGTGTTCCGTTGAGTACATATACCATAGTTTACCTAGCCATTCTTCTGTTGCTGGGCATCTGGGTTGATTCCATCTTTTTGCTGTTGTGCTCTGTGCTGTGATAAACATTCATGTGTATGTATCAGTTGGTGTGAATGGCCTTGATTCTGTATGATATATTACAAGAAGTGGAATTAGTGGGTCAAATGGTGTATCTGTAATCCATATTTTTAAGGGAGCACCATATTGTTTTCCAGAGAGGCTGGACCATTTTGCAATCCCACCAACAGTGTAGGAGAGTTCCAATTTTTCCACAGCCTCTCCAGCATTTGTTGTTTGCATTTTTTGGACCATGGCCAACCTTCCTGGAGTGAGATGATATTTCACGTTAGTTTTGATTTGAACTTCTTTAATGGCTAAAGATTGTGAGCATGTCTGCATGTGTTTTTTTTGGCTGCCTGGATCTCCTCGTTAGAGAAGTGTCTGTCCATCTCCTTTGCCCATCTCTTAATTGGATGATTTATCTTCTTCTTACTGATATTATGTAGTACCTTATAGATTATGGAGATGAGGCGTCAGCCTGACACACACTTGCCAAATATTTTTTCCCATTCTGTAGGTGACCTTTTAGTTCTATTAATAACGTCTTTGGATGAGCAAAAGTGTTGGATTCTTAATAGTTCCCATTTATCTATTTTCTCTTCTGCTGATTGTGGTTTGTTTGACAAATTTTGAAGTCTGTCTATGTTGTCTATTAAAACTTCTGTTGTTGTTCCTACTTGGATGAGCTTTATCATTTTAGGTTTGATATTTAGGTCTTTTATCAAGTTTGAGTTGGTTTTTATACAATGTGTATTAGCTTGCATTTTTAAAATTACAAATGTGGATAACTTTGCCATATGTTTATTCACTACTTGTATTTTATCTTTTGTAATTTGTCTATGTCTTCTTTCATTTCTCAACTTTGTTAGTATATTTCTAATTAACTTCCAGTAATCATTTATATCTTCTCTAAGTTATTTCTTACATAGCATGTACTTAAATATTTAGCTGTACTTTGATGCCCCTTTTTTCATTCATTTAGTGATGCATAGTCATCTAATATCCATAGAGTACGTTTCGTAATTCATAAGCTCTTACAGAACATTTGTTTTATTCTGCTTTGTGTTAGTGTTGAAATTATTGGTTTATAACAGCCAAGGATCCCTGGTAGTGCAGTGATTGACAGCTACAGTGAACTATGGCTGCTAACCAAAAGATTCACAGTTTGAATCTATCAGAAGCTGCTTGGGAACCCTGTAGGCTGTTCTGTTCTGTAGAATCACTATGAGTCAAAATCCACTAGAAGGCAACAAGAGACAGAATACTTACCAAACCAAATCAGTGGCATAGAGACAGTTTTGACTCATGGAAACACTGTATGTTACAGAGAAGAGTTATGTTTCAAGGTTTTCCAAGGCTGTGGCCTTACAGAAAGAGTTTGAACTGCCAGCCTTTTATAAACTGACTGCCGTCAAGTCAATCCTGACTCACAGAGACCCTGTAGAACAGAGTGGAACTGCTCCACAGAGTTTCCAAGGAGCACCTGGCAGATTTGAATTGCCAGCCTTTTGTTTAGTGGACATAGCGCTTATCCACTGCGCCACAAGGGAGAGTAGTTAATTACATGTCTGCACCACTCAGGGACTCCTCTTTGTCTAAAAACCCACTGCCATTAAGTCGAGTCTGACTCATAGTAACCCTTTGGGGCAAAGTAGAACTGCCTGTAGAGTGTCCAAGGAACGTCTGGTGGATTTGCACTGCTGACCTTTTGGTTAGCAGACATAGCACTTAACCCACTACACCACCAGAGTTTCTGTATTTGTCCAAAGAGATTGTAAATTACTTAACAGCCTTTTTGTGTGTGGACCTTGTTTTTAATCCCTGTAATACCTGATACTGACTTGTATGTGTTAATTCACTCGCAATAAATAATGACTAATGTATACAGTCAATTTTGTGTAGCTTCTCCTAACAGTTAAATTATTTACTTTCTTCTTTTTTTCATTTTTCAGTCATCTGTCTTCCAGTAAGATTCTGATAACTGGAATCTCTATAAGAGGATAGAATCTATAGCCATCTCCCTGTACTGAAATGCAAGCTTGTAATTTATGTTCTCTTTGTTGCTCTGAAGGGTGTGTTCCTTGACAGTGCTGTGGTTCTGCTAGCTACAAGTCTGTGCCAGGCCTTGTGTCTCCAGCCTGATGGGAGCTGCACTGGAGTGGGGAATCAATCTGAAAAATCCTACTGGAAAGTACATAAAATCAGCTCTGGGATTTACATGTTTGAAAGTGTAAAGAATGCACGGATGTATCTGAGAATTAAGGATGACCGATGTGACGGAACAGTAAGCATTTCATATTTTTCTCATGTAATATTTAAGAACTTCTCCAGTAGCAGCCATGAGAATTGCGCTTCCTGAGTGTTTTGGTTTTCAGTTTTAATACATGCACATTCTAGAAAATGGGTTTTATATGAGATGATCGTCTGTCCTGATTGGCAACTTTAATAAGTAGGCCAGGCAACTAGGCCTTCCAGCACATTGCTTCTCAAATGCTAATGTGTATGTAAGTTACCTGGGAATCCTGTTAGAAAGCAGATTACAGTTCAGAGGGACTCAGGTACGGCCTGAGTATCTGTATTTCTAACAAGCTCCCAGCTGTTGCTGATGATGCTGATCCGTAAACCACAGTTTGAGAACCCATACTGTAGAAGGCCCCAGCTCAACAGTACTTCCTTAACCATTCCTTTGGTTATCTGCTCTTCTACCACTGGAAATCCTATTCTTTCAGTAAGGAAGTAATTTTAAATTCTAAATTTGAAGATTCCTTCTTTAACATCTTAAATTTTAGCATGAGATGTGAAGGCAACTAACAGAACACTTTCTATGAATTTATAATTCTTCTCTGAGTGAAGGGGCAGATAAATTTACACATACAACTTACCTATTAAATGGTCCCTTCTCTGTTCTTGTTTGAAACAGCTGGTTTAATTGAAATTACATCTTTTGGGAAAATGCTCAGCGGTCCTCTTCTCCGCTTTCTCCTTACCTGTGTCACAAAGGTGAAACACCATAAAGTTTAGCAAAGCATAAAGAACTCTTTATTCACTGTATATTCAAAACAGCAAAAGTAGGAAGCAGACAAGAGCTAACATCTGCCAAAATCTGAGGAAAGTTATAGAGTAATCAGTATATGTTATTGGTTAGATAATCAGTATATATTATACAGGCAGAATGTTGCAAGTGTTATCTTTTCATAGGTTGGCCAGAAATTGTGATCTTTCATTTTGAATCATCTTTCTTAGGAAACCACGGTGGCTCAGTGATTAAGTGCTGTGGCTGCTAACAAGAAGGTCAACAGTTCAAATCCATTGTGTGCTCCTTGGAAACTTTAGGGAAGTTCTACTACTTCTATAGGGTTGTTTTCTGAGTCAGAAACAACTCCCGGCATGATTATCATGGTTTATCATCTTTCTTAATGATCACTGGTACAGGTTTCAGTAACAATAGTCAGGAGGGTCTTCATTGTTCCAACAAATTTCTGTTCACTACATGCTGATAGAAAAAGATAAGAATAGAAAGTCTTTTGTGTTCTGTTTGGTTGGTTTTATGTGACAGTTTCCCTAAAAGATATGCTTCTTCCCTAAGAGATAATTTAAAAGATTGTCCAGTCTATCGATTTTTCTCAGAGCCCGGTTGATGTGTCCTTGTGAGCCCTTGTGGGACCAGCTTCAGCTTGGTCGCATTCTGTAAGTTCAAGGACAAGGAGTAATGACTGAAATGTTATTTTCTAAGTCACCTGGATGGCATTTGTATATAAGGGAGAATATACATGAGCTTGTAGGGTGGGGAGAAGGAGGGTTTAGACCACTGATAGTCCTCTGGGCCCTTATCTTTGTACCAGGCTGGTATATAGATCCCTGATAGACTCCCAAAAGCCTTGTGAAATACATAATGTCATGTCATCTGTGAGGAAGCCAAGCTGAAGAGACAGAGCATCATGCTTATGACCTTTAAATTACTAAAGGACTAATTGGGATAGAAATAGGTAATATTACTACTACATTCAGGCCAGGTAAGAGTACAGTTTCACCCTCACTCCATAAACATCCACGACCATAACAACTTTTTCTCTTCTGGTGGCTCGTATCAGTGTTCAGGACCATGAGATGGTGTTTTACTCCAAGGTACACGTTTTAGAGTGTGTGTGGTGTGTGTGTCTGTGTGCCTGTGTGTGTATGTGTGTCTGTGTGTGTGTGAAAGTGACTGAGCAGATCCTCTGGGAGCACAGATGCATCACTCCACAGTGGGTGATGGGCTGACATGGGAAAAGAGCAGCTCTGTGCACAGTCAACTACCTTTTAGCTACCTCCTACGCAATTCGGTGATGAGTTTCTTGGCTATTTGGTTCCCCCTTTTCAGTCTCTGTGGCAGCTCTGTGTATTCCATTTCTCTCTCAGTGTCCTAGATTATTTTATCCCTCCAAGAGACTACAATTTAAATCTTTTCTGCAAGTTTATAGGAGAATCTTTCTACCTTACAATAAATTCTTGTTCATTTTGTTTTCCTCTTGTTTCTACTGTGGGTGATCCAGCTCTCTCTGATCTGATCAGCCTGAATGAATAGAAGAAAGTGTGCATGTGTGCGGGTATGTGGGTGTGTTGGGGTGTGTGTGTGTGTGTGGTGAATGCAGGAAGATAGCTGAAGCTCACAAATAGATGCATGGCCATATTATTCTGCCATTTAGGAGCTATTGCTGTGCATGTCCTTTAGGTGGTGAAGCTGAGAGGGACCTGGTCAGGGGACTTGCCCAGGGTCCCATAGGCAATGTCAGACTTGAGTCCCCGTCTACGTCAGCCACCCCGCAGAGCCCTATTTTCGTGTATTCAAGGTAACCCTTGAGAAACTAGGCTGACCCCCATGAGGAAACTGGCTAAGTCAGGATACATGAGAGGAGATGATTCCAAACACAGTTTTCGTCAGCATTTTTTTTAGAATACTTTTGTTGTATTTAGTGAAGTGAATGGTGGAGTCTGGAATTAATAGGCAAGAGAATACCCTGGACCCGTGCTGTGTCATGCTTTGCATCCATACTGGGAACCCCTTTTCTTTCCCTCCCTGATGAGCTTCTCAAGTTTCAAAGCTAAGTTCAAGATTTCCTATGCATTTTGGTGCTGAAATGGGCAATTATGTGTTGGAGTTTCAGACAAGTATCATATCTCCTTAAACATATTTTGCAACTTGACAAAGCAAACAAACAATGTTAATGAAAAGAAACCAAGGCATCTATTCTCTTTTCTTTTGGATAGAGACAGCCAAAATGGAGAAGCCAGTAAGAAGACAAAACCAAAGGAGCATAAACAGTTTAATTACACAGAATTTGATATATGGACATCAAAATAAGGACTTCAGGTCATTTCAGAGCACAATGCACAGAGATTCTTTAGACCTTTTGGAGTTATATGTGCTGTCTCGTGGTTGTGTGTGATATGTGCATAGGACTGGGTGTAACTTCTCAGAGCTCTCCCTAGGTAGCACAGTGTTTTTGTTACTTGCTAGAGAGTTGATTCAAACTCCTGGTGACACTTTGGGATCAGAGTAGAACATCTCCATAAGGTTTTCAAGGCTGTGACCTTTCAGAAGCAGATCACCGGGCCTGTCTTCCAAGATACCTCTAGGTAGGTTCAAAGTGCAAACTTTTTGGCTAGTTATTGAGCACTTTCTATGTGAGCCTCTCAAGGACTCTGTATACAGCAGTAGTTGAATGGAAAGGAGGCTGGTAAGAGGGTCATCTCAAAGGGAAAACCAGAAATAATAGGTCCATGTGAGCCAAGTGGTATTCAAAAATCTATTTTTCACCACCAGTTGCGTACACTGAAAACACTACAAGTGCCTTATGAGGGTAACTTAGGGAAGAGCAAGGGGTGAGGCATTCCTGTCCATGGTACCAAGGCACCATTTTTCCTTCTAGGATGCAGCACCCACCCTGATTCAGGCAGTGGACAGTGACCTCCAGGGTGGTCCCATGCTGGGGTATCCAGTGCCCTCAGGAGGTACACGGGGGGTCAAACTCCAGTGATTGACCATCTTAGGTAGAAGTATTTCAGCATTTTAAAGATGAGCATGGCTCTGTTGAAATGTTCTAGTTACATATCAGTTCTATGTATGTTCCCGGGATAGTGTGAGGTGGGTATAATCCTTAAGGGCTGCAGAAGAAACCTTGTAACTATTTTTTTTTAACATCAATAAAAATCTTCAGTTTGAGGAAAGGTTTTGGGCGGGGTCTCCTTGATGTGCGAAATCCTTATGCTATAATTGATAATGTTTGCCCACCCATCTGCCTCACCAAAGTGGGAGCTCACACATTATGCAGAGGTGTTTATACTAAAAATTCTAAACCTGTTCTTGGAAAAATTGTTTAATTGAAGAGTATTGTTAAGAGATAATTTAAAAATCCTGTTCATGAAGCCAAAGGCTCCTCAGTGCTTTGTAAATCAGAGGAAAGTGTGCCCTTGGGGTCATTTTTGTGTCACTCCCTCTGATGGTGTTAGGGTACAGACTGCGTCTCTCTGGTAATGCTGTTGGTGAGGAAAGCAAAGATTCAGTACAGTGTGGAAAAGGCCGAAGTGACTTATCCACATCTGTAATAATCTTTCTTAACCCCTACATTCACACAACAAAACAACTGACCCAGGGAAGCAAACAGCAGGAACAGATCCACCTCAAACTGTCCCATATCAATGACCTGGTAACTCCATTTGTGTAGTCATCAAACACTGGTGAGTGTGACAAGAGGGAGCGTTTCTATTCGAAATATACTGTTTTTAATGGCCAGATACAGTCTAGCTCAGTCATTCTAGCTTTTCGTTGTCTGTGGGATTGGCCCTTTAGCTGCTAGCCTCTCATATTTGCTGTCACAGGACATCAGGGTCAGCAAGGGCTTTTCCTCTATGTAGCTAACTGAAGACCAGAGGAGGACTTCAGGCTAGTCCCTGATGATGTTATCATTTAAACAACTTTGAGTTTTAATCTTTCCTCCAGTACTTTTGTATAAGAGAGCCCTTACAGAACATTATCATTTATATTTTAATCGTGTTACTTCAGCTGGGATGTTTTCTTTGTACTACAGATTTATTTAGTTAATCATTGATTTGGTTGACTTTAACATTCTGCCTCTGAAATTTCAGTAGCTAGTCTTTTTGGTTAAAATGATCTCAGTTTGCTCTCAAGAAACCATATTGATGCATATTATTTTTCATAGTCACTGTGTCACATCAGAAAAGGCAAGGCTGGAGTGACATGACTCTTGAAAATACAATGTAACAATCATCTTAATCATCCTGATTTGCATATCTTTAAAGGCTATAGTAAGGCATACTTAGAGTCTCAAAGAGATTTAAAACACATTTAAAGGCAAATGTAAAAAATACTCATATTACTATCCTTTAAAGAGCAAACAGTATCTCAGTCCTCCTGGTAAACTGCTTGACAAATGCTTATGTACTAGACTGAATTGAAGGTTATTGTTTTCAACATGTCTGCCATTGTACATCTGAAAACATTTCTTACAGGCAAACACTACATTTAAAACAAGTGATGCTGATTCAGTAACAAATGTTTCTTTTTCTGTTACAATAAAATGCTTATGCTGTAGGAGTAAATCACTTTAATAGATTTTGATGTAGTAAAGATTCAAGTTACCAACAAACAGCATGCTATACACTAGGGACAATGTAAGATTGTTAGTTTTAACAAAATAAAACAAGCCTCAAAACAGCAAAAGGCTAAACTAACTAAGCATGAACACAAAGAGAAAAAGATGTAGGAGTTGTAGGCAAAACAACTTAAAGGGTAATCAGTGTACCAGGACTCACACGCATGCACACACACGTACACACACAGTACTTGTTTGTGAACAGGTTTAGTTTATACAAAGTAGAAAAGGATTATCATAGATTTATCTAATTTTGCCCCTTCACTCAACATGTATTTCTAAGCATGTTAAAGATGATTTAAATATGTAAACAATTACATATGAAGCATATATTTGGATTAGTTTTATGCAATGCTGCATTAATGGGTTAAAAAGTGAAAAAAAAAACAATGAAAATCTTATTTGTGGCTCTTGTTATAAGAAACCAACTCCTTGAGAATACCTAACAACGACAACAAATACCAGATGAATAAAAGGCCTTTGGATAGTGGTGACTAGGAGTTGTGCCTCTCCAAAGGAGTGACACAGGGGGAAATAAGCTTTAGTCGTTTTGTTATTTGGCCATGGTGAAAGCATACATTAAGTACTCCAGGCTTTGTGCAGACAGTACTTGCTGATAATGTGAAAGAGAACACACAAAGTGAAATGATCTTTTGCCTCAAGAAGGCAGGTTTTTTCTTTTTTCTCCCATGCCCATCCCATTAATCAGTTAGTGTTTCGTTTAGGGATGAAGAGATTTTAAAATAGAAGAAAGAGAGGATAAAGGAAACTGAAGATTTGTTGTTGTGAAATTCAGTTATATTGTTTTATTTTCATTCTGTTCTTTTCCCTAGTTGTGCTTAATGGAGTGTTTAAAAATTGCTGTCTGTTTAGGTGGTTACAGTCTAATTGGAGGGAACAATTACACACGCATTTGTGACCTAGAAAATAATTGCAAGGCAGTTGGTAACTTAATTCAAAGTATAGTGCAACTGCTTATGTGAGGGTTCAAGAGAGGCAGGTAGACGTTTCTTGGAAAGGTGAATTTGAGAGGGAGAAGTCGCACTGTTCCTTATCAAAGAAGAGGAGGAAGGCTATATTATAGGAACAAATATGTGACATTAGAAATTAGTGTAAAAGACAACTTTTTTACAGTTAACAAACGTTGACTTTACTACAAGGCAGGCACTGTCCTATGTAGTAATGGTTTCATAGATGGTGAGACATGCCTCTGAGTTAGGTTGCAATCTAAAAGGGAAAAAGAGGAATATAAACAGAAAATTAAAATGACATAGGTACGTACTAAGTGTCAGTGTTGACATAAGTAAAGAGTGTTATAGACAGTACTTTTAGCTCTTTGAATCGTGAGCAGTTGCTTGAGATATTTAATATAAAATGACATCCATTTTCTATAGAGGACCTCTTGTAAGTTTAGTGAGATGATGGTTTGCGAATAATGTTAGAATTTATAAAGCTGGCTTGTATATAGAAAATGGCCTAGATTGTGGAGAACCTGAAGTTTGCAAGAATAACCATAAGATGTTGTTGTGGATTGAATTGTATCATCCCCAAATGTATGCCAAGTTGGCTAGGCTATCATTACCAGTACTGCGTGATTGTCCATCATTTTGTCATAGGATGTGATTTTCCTATGTGTTATAAATCCTACCTCTATGATGTTGAGGCAGAATGATTGACAATTATGTTAATTAGGCAGAACTCATATCTACAAGGTTACTATGTAGAGTTAATCTCTTTTGAGATATAAATGACTGAAGCAAGCAGAGAAACAGGGGATCTTATACCACCAAGAATACATCAGGAGCAGAATGTCTTTTGGACTAGGGATTCCCGCACTGGGAAGCTCCTAGACCAGAGGAAGATTAATGATAAGGAAACTTCCTTCAGCACTGACAGAGAAAGAAAGCTTTCCTCTAGATCTGCTACCCTAAATTTGGATTTTTAGCCTCCTGAGACTGTGAGAGTATAAATTTCTCTGTGTTAAAGCTATCCATTTGATGTATTTCTGTTATGATATCGCTAGATAACTAAGACAGATGATATAACTAAATACAACTTGACTCAAAAAGCCCTCAAGACAGGTAATAGAACTAAATACAGCTTGACTCCAAAGCCCATAATTTACTTAGAATGCACTAGTAGTTTTAGCATATTCAGTATTCTTAGTTCTACTGAGAGTATTTTTCTGAGCCCAAATAGCGGTTGTGTATCTCAGTTGCCATCCATTTCAAAGATAAGCTCCTTGTGGATCAATAATAAGTCAGAGTTTCTTTTCTTTTTTTCTTTCTTCTTTCCTTGGATGGTGCCTGGGTACAAAAGTTAAATGTAAGAAATCATGGGCAAGGGTCATTGGGCATAGACTGTTCTTTTGGTCATACTAGTATCTGTTGCAGTCTAGTTAGTTTCATTTGTCCTTGAACATCATAATCTTGGGGAACTGAAAATGAAGCTTCTCTTAGTCTTTTAGGGATGCCATGACAAAATACCATGATGTGGGTAGCCTTAAAGAATAGAAATTTGCTGTCTCACAGTTTTGGAAACCAGCAATATTCCTAGGTAACAACTCTAGGAGAGGGTCTTTATCAATAGCCCTGGGCATTTCTTGGAATTACTTGACTACTTATGTACAAGGACTGACAATTAAGTCTGGAAACTTAATTGTTCTAAGTGCTAAATACCTCATTGCTGAATATCACTACAGTCACCTTTGAAGTACTCCCATTGGGAAGCTATGCACCAAAGCCAGTGCCTAGTCTACCTTTCAGAACAATTTTGGAACTCTGTCTGGAATGGTCACTGTGCACGGTGGCAAGGTGGTAAGTTTATGAACTTAATTATATAGTTGTCTATGAGGGAGTTTTTAGCCAGTAAATACATAATTGCATTAGAACACCCCTCCCCCACCACTTGATCTGGCCCCCAGTGAATTTTTTCTTTACCTGAAGATAAAAGAAATATATTGTAAGGAAGACATTTTGATGACATTCAGGACATTGGGGTTAATACGACAGCCCTGATGGCCATTCCAGAAAAAGAATTCCAAAATTGCTTTAAAGGGTAGACTAGGTGCTGGCATCAGTGCATAGCTTCCCAAGGGGAGTACTTAAAAGGTGATCATAGTGTTAGTAACGAGATATGTAGCACTTTTTCTAGGATGAATTCCTGAACTTAATTGGCAGTCCTTGTATGTAGCTTCGTATGGTGTCTGTCTCCCTCTGTGTGGGTCTATCTCTATTTTGCTATTTTTTATAAGACACCATAAGAATGGATTAGATTTGAGGATTGCCCTACTCCAGTATGACCTCATTAATACAGCAAACCCACTGCCATTGAGCAGATTCTGACTCACAGCAACCATATAGGTAGGTCTCTACAGAAGTAGACTGCTACATCTTTCTTCCAAAGAACTGCTGGTGGTTTTGAACTGTCGGTCTTTGGTTAGCAATCATTCATATTAACTACTGCACCAACATGGCTTCCATATAATGAAAGAAAATTCCAGCTTCCAAACATGTTGTATTCACAGGTATAGGAGTTAGGGCTCAAACATAAGTTTTTGGCATCATCATTCAATTTTTAACAAGACTGACAGTGTAGTCTAGGCATTTTGGGCAACATCACGGGGCATGAGATTCCTGAGGAAGACAGACACTGTGTGAAGCTACATACAAGGACTGTGAGTTAAGTTCAGCAACTCATCCTAGGAAGAGTGCTACATACCTCATTACTGAATATCATTATGATCACTTTTGAAGTACTCCCCTTGGAAAACTATGAGCCTGTACCCTCAGGGTTTCTGAGTTCATAGCCAGCCTTGGTCCTGGGTCACCCATCCTCTCAGCAAAGGCACAGGAGAATTTTTGGATCTTCTGAGTATTCCCAGGTAGACTATGGAGAAGCAGCTCTGGCAGTGTCCTATCCCCAGACTCCTTCCTTCCTTCTGGGCCCCACTTTGCTTTGAATGGCTTCTTGTTGCTATGGCACTATGTTGAATGTTGAGAATTTCTAAATAAAATTTAACTCCTTAGCCAGCTCCTCAGTTCTTGAGATTCTCCCCAGAATGTATGAGTTTGTCTACTGACTATTAGCTGTTTGCTCTACTCAGCCCAAGTGGAGTTGAAACATGGACACTTATGTCCTTCTTCCATCACCTGTTTTCTCAGACCCATCATCCCAGTGCCAGATGGACTTATTTTCTTCCTGTAGGGTAGGAATTTCTTCTGTCACATGCTGTATGTATTTAATCAATGGCTTCACCATTTAAGCATTATTTAAATATGTAGTTTAAATAGTATAAACCCAAACACATTGCCATTGAGTCAATTCTGACTCATAGTGATCCTACAGGACCAGGCAGAATTGCCCTAGAGAGTTTTCAAGGAATGCCTGATGTATTTGAACTGCCAACCTGTTGTTTAATAGCTGTAGCGTTTAACTGATATGCTACCAGTATTCCCAAAATAGGCATATGACGTCTAAATTTGAAAACGTTTCTGGTCACACTTTTCTCTCTCAATAGTTTGATTGTGGCACTTGAAAACACTTTCCTTCTGATTCTTTCTTTGTTAAAAATCAAAAGAGAATAAGGAGGTGGTCTGGTTGAAGAGGAGGAGAAAAAAGCCCTCTTCTACTTGGGAAATTCAAAGTGAGCAAAGATTTCTTTATTTTAGGCTGTATTCTACTTATCCATAATGCAATGAGCAGCGTTGATCCAGTAGGTGGGAGAGCATTGGAACAATTAGGAGTAAAAATATGTTTGTTTAAAAAGAAAAAAAGAGAACATAAATAACCCAAATAAGAAATGAAATGAGGGGCATTACAACAGACCCAAGTGAAATAAAAAGGCTCATAACAGAAAATTATGAAAAACTATATTCCAACAAATTTGAAAATCTGAAGGAAATGGACAATTTTCCAGAAATACACTACCTACCCAAGTGCTAAATGATATTGAAAATCTGAACAGATCTATAAAAAGAGAAAAGATTGAAATAAGTTAAAAAAACAAACAAACAAACAGAAAAGCCATGGCCCAGATGGCTTTGCTGGAGAATTCCACCAAACATTCAGAGAAGAGCTTGCAGCAGTATTTCTCAAACTATTTCAGAACATAGAAAAGGAAGTATTGCTGAATACATTGTTTGAAGCCAGCATGACCGTGATAGCACAATCAGGCAAAGACATCACAAAAAATTTTTAAAAAAAGAAAGAAAGAAAAGAAAAAATACAGACTAATATCTTTCATGAGGCCCATGTGTCTGTCAGTTTTTTATAGTGTGGGTCATCCATGGTGGACAGGTTTCAACTGAGCTTCCAGACTAGGGCAGACTAGGAACAAGGACCCAGCAGTCTGCTTTGAAAGTAATTAGCCAGTGAAAATCTTATAAATCTCAGTGGAACATTATCTGATGTAGGGCCAGAGGATGAATCCCTCGGGTTGGAAGTCACTGAAAGATTACTCGGGAAAGGTGCCTCCTCAAAGCAGAGTTGACATTAATGAGGTGGATGGAATCAAGCTTTTGGGACCTTCGTTTGCTAATATGGCATGACTCAAAATGAGAATAAACAGCTACAACATCCATTAAGAATATGAAGATGGAATGTATGAAGTATGAAGATAGAAAACTAGAAATCATCAAAAATGAAAAGGGATGCATAAACACTGGTATCCTAGGCATTAGTGAGCTAAAATGTACCAATATTTGGACATTTTAAATCAATAGCATGGTCTATTATGCTAGGAAGTACACCTTGACAAGGAACGGCATTGCATTCATCATCAAAAAGAACATTTCCAGATCTATTCTGAAATGTAGTGCTGTCAGTGATAGCATAATGCCCACACACCTACAAGGAAGACCAGTTAACATGACTATTATCAAACTTAGGAACCAACCGCTAAGGTCAAGGTTGAGGAAACTGAACATTTTTCCAGTTTCTACAGTTGGAACATGATCCAACATGCAATCAGGATGCACTGATAATTACTGGTGATCAGAATGAGTAAAGTTGAAACAAAAGATCAGTAATTGGAACACTTACCTTTGGAGACAGAAATGATGCCAGACATCACATGGTAGAATCCTGCAAAACCAACAACTTCATCTTTACAAATACCTTTTCACCAACATAAATGGTGAATACACTCATGGACCTTCCTAGATGGAATACAGAAGAATGAAATTGACTATGTCTGATGATGGAAAAGCTCAATATCCTCAGTCAAAACAAGGCTAAGGGCTGAGTGTGAATCAGTCCATCAGTTGCTCATATACAATTTCAAAATGAAACTCAGAAAAACTAAAACAAGTCCATGAGAGCCAATGTATGACCAGGAGCATATCCCCCATGAATTTACACACCATCTCAAGATGGTGTGATACATTAAACAGTAATGACCAAAGATCAGAGGACTTGTGGAATGACATCAAGGATGTCACACATGAAGAAAGCAAGAAGTCAATAAAAAGTCAGGACTGAAAGAAAAGACAAAAATGGATGTCAGAAGAGACTATGAACCTTACTGTTGAACTTCAAGTACCTAAAGCGAAAGGAAGAAATGATGAGCGAAATAAAAGACTTCAAAGGGTGGTGCAAGAAACCAAAGTGAGGTATCATAATGCTGTATATATACAGATGGGAACAGAAAACCAAAAGGGAAGAACATACTTGGCATTTCTCAAGCTGAAGTAACTGAAGAAAAAAACTCAATTTCTTGAGTTGTAACAGTTAAAGATTCCTTGGGGACAATATTAAACAATGTAGGAAGCGTTAGAGGAAGATAGAAGAAATTCATACCAGAATTGGTTAATGTTCAACCATTTTAAGGGGTACCATATAATCAAGAACCATTGTTACCAAAGGAAAAAGGTCAAGCTGCACTGAAGGCATGGTTAAAAAAAAAATTAAAGGGGGGCAGAGTCAAGATGGCGGACTAAGCCCACGTCTCCTTCTATCCCTCTGGAAACCAAGACCTGAACTGACAATCAAACAGAGCCTTCTGATCACCTAATCAGCCTCAGGACACGGCACAGAGCTGTTAATTGGGACTTTATACCATTCAGTGAAAAATCTCCTCTCTTTCGCTGACTCCCACTCCTGGCTAGCCCCGGCTCTCACGGATGGAAGGTAAACGCACCGTTTTGACTTTTTTTCCTCTCGGTCTCGGCTGGCGGGCGGAGCTGGGCCTTGTCTGGCGGCTGGACTCAGACGCGCTGCTGGGGGGATAGGCAGGCGAAATTCCCGTATTCTGAGAGCCAGGCTTGGGACTCTGTTAATCTAGACACTTTGAGCCTTTCGTTTTGTAGCTGCCTCAGTGGGGTTTGTGCGGAGCTCCACGGTCAGGGTGCGGGATGCCATGTTGGTACCGAGATTTTAGCGGGACCTCGTTCTTAGCCTGGGAGCCAGTGCCTGCAAATGGGACAGCGCCTCTCTGTCAGAAAAGTAGTGATTTTTCACAGTGCTGCCTACATTGGGGGCCCTGCAACAGAAGCAGAGGAATCGCTGCCTCTGGGCATCTTTAGCCCCCCTGTCTGCTGCTTGTGTGGAGGACGCCATCTTGGGTACGGTGGCCGCAGCTGAACCTAATTCTTAGCTTGGGAGCCAGAGCCTGCCCACAAGAGAGCGCTTTTCTATCACAAAACCAGTACTCGACGCAGTGTTGGATAAGGCTAGGCCCTGTCAGCAGAGGCCACCAGGGCACTAGCAGTGCTGTATTCTGAACTAGTTTGTTATCATCTGGGGTTGGATACAGTGGCGCTTACTTTGTAAGATGGGAAGAGGGACCTCTACACCTGAAAACCTAACTGAGTTGTGAACTGGTCAGATACCTTTTGCTTTACATTTGAAGACAGCCTAGAGACACATTTGCAATCCATCCTCACAGTACCTCTTCCAGCCTCTATATACTCACATGGGACCCAAAAGGTAACAGACAATTGTGGCATACAAGCAATCACTCATGGCTTCAGAAGGCTCCCAAACAAAGCAACCAAGGAGTTTTCCAGATGAAGAAACTTTTATGAAAGCATCAGGAAGTGATTACAAATTGATTATATACAGGGCCCTTCTAGACCTTATACAAAATGCAGCAGAACAAAATGACAAATTAAGCAAGTTGTTTCATCTGATGGAACACCAGGACTCTGAAATCCAACAGATCAAGAAGAAAATCAAAGACATAGAAACTTCCATGCAAACCCAAGAAAGCAGAATGGAACAAATGGGAAAAAGAATTTCTGACTTGGAAGAGAGAGCTACTGATGCCAGTGTATATGAGCAGAAATCAGAAAAAAGAAACAAGAAAAATGAAGAAACATTAAGAAGCATGTGGGACTGTATTAAGAGGAACAACCTTTGATTAATTGGAGTCCCTGAACAGGGTGAGACATCTGAGAACACAGAGAGTATTGTTGCTGAGCTGCTGAAAGAAAACTTCCCAGAAATCATGAAGGAAGAGAATATAGACGTCTCAGATGCATATCGTACGCCACCCAATATAGATCTCAAAAGAAAGACTCCAAGACATATTATAATCAAGCTTAACAAAATGAAACATAAGCAGCAACTCTTAAAGGCAGCAAGACTCAAGGCAAAGCTAACATTCAGAGAGAAACCCTGTAGGCTCTCGTCACAGTTCTCAGCAGAAACCATGCTGGCACGGAGACAGTGGCACGACACATTCAAAGTCTTGAAGGAGAAGAACTTCCAACCAAGAATTATATATCCTGCAAAACTGTCTTTCAAATACGAAAATGAAATTAAGACATTCCCAGATCAACAGAAACTCAGAGACTTTGTAAAAACCAAACCCAAACTACAAGAAATACTGAAAGAAGTTCTTGGCTTTGGCTTAGAAGAACGAAACCACTAACTTTATATTTTAGAACGACACACTACTCAGTACTCATTTAGGGAAGGCTCCAATATAAATCACAGCTACGATTTGGAAAGCAGCAATCCAGTGATCATCATGAAAACTATGGTGTCATTATAATAAAAGAGGGATGTACTACAGTCGTTATAGTCCTTCCAGATAGGGAGGAAGATGACCAGACTGGTAGTAATTAAAATTGGGTTTATAAATAGTTTATTAAGGGGGTTTATAGGGGCAGCTGTAAAGCACAACAAAGATGTATCATACCACTTCAAGAAATCTAACACACGAGTCTCAACAACTATAAAACCAGCTCTGAAAAAGGGGAAAAATCAGCTCACAAAAAAGAGTGTCTCAGAACAGACTAATAAGAACAACAGAGAAAACATTAACATAAAAATAAACATATTATAATGGCAGCAGTGAACACATACCTATCAATAATTACATTGAATGTGAATGGACTGAATGCTCCAGTAAAGAGACACCAAATGTCATCTTGGATCAAAAGACACGACCCATCCATATGTTGTCTACAGGAAACTCACTTGAGACCTAAAGACAGGAACAAACTGAAAATTAAAGGATGGAAGAATATATATCAAGCTAACAATGAACAAAGAAGAGCAGGGGTGGCAATTCTAATCTCAGACAAAATCAACTTTAATGTCAAATTCACCATCGTGGACAAAGGTGGACACTATTTATTCCTGAACGTTTCAGTACACAAGCAAGACTTAACTATATTAAACATTTATGCACCTAATGTCAGAGCACCTAAATATGTTGAAGAAACACTGACTATGCTCAAAAGAGAGTTAGAAGACTCCACAATAATAGTGGGAGACTTTAATACTCCACTCTCATTACTAGACAGATCATCTAGAAAAAAGCTCAGTAAAGATACAGAGGACCTCATTGATACAATTAACCAACTAAACCTCATTGATATATACAGAACTTTCCACCCATCAGCAGACAACTACACCTTCCTCTCCAGTGCACATGGAACATTCTCTAGAACTGACCACGTGATAGGCCGTAATGCAATACTCAACAAAATCCATACCATTGAATTATTGCAAAGCATCTTCTCAGATCATAAAGCCATCCAAGTTGAAATCAATAGCAGAAAAAACAGAGATAGAAAGTGGAACTCTTGGAAACTGAACAACATCTTGCTCAAAAAACATGGGTTATAGAGGAAATCAGGGATGAATTAAAGAAATTCATGGATTCCAATGAGAACAAAAACGCTTCCTACCAGAACCTGTGGGATACAGCCAAAGCACTGCTCAGAGGTCTGTTTATCTCCCTAAATGCACACATCTGGAAGGAAGAAAGAAACCAAATCAAGGAACTAACTCTACAGCTTGAACAAGTAGAAAGAGAACAAGAGGAACCCCTCGGGCACTGGAAGAAAGGAGATCATAAAGATTAGAGCAGAGCTAAATGAATTAGAGAATAGAAAAACAATTGAAAAAATTGAAAAGACCAAAAGCTGGTTTTTTGAAAAGATCAACAAAATTGATAAACCACTGGCTAAACTTACTAAAGAAAAGCAGGAAAGGAAACAAATAACCCAAATTAGAAATGAGAAGGGAGTTGTCACCACAGATGCAACAGAAATCAAAAACATCATAACAGAATACTATGAAAGACTGTACTGTAACAAATTTGAAAACCTAGGGGAAATGGACCAATTCCTTGACTCATACCACCTACCCAAGTTATCGCAACGTGAAGCAGAACAACTTAATAAACCCATCACAAAGGAAGAGATTGAAAAGGTCATCAAAACACTGCCAACCAAAAAAGTCCGGGCCCAGATGGCTTCACTGCAGAATTCTACCAAGCATTAGAGAAGAGTTATCCCCAATACTACTGAGACTGTTTCATAGTATAGAAAGGGATGGAGTACTCCTAAACTCATTCTATGAAGCCAGCATAACCCTGATACCTAAGCCCGGAAAAGATCCAACAAAGACAGAGAACTACAGACCGATATCACTCATGAACTTAGATGCAAAAATCTTCAACAAAATTCTTGCCAACAGAATACAACAACATATCAAGAAAATAATCCATCATAACCAAGTGGGATTCATACCAGGGATGCAAGGCTGGTTCAACATCAGGAAAACAATTAATGTGATTAACCACATAAATAACACAAAAGACAAAGATCACCTGATTTTGTCCATTGATGCCGAAAAGGTGTTTGATGAAGTCCAACACCCATTAATGCTAAAAACTCTTAGCAAAATGGGCATAGACGGCAAATTCCTCAACACAATAAGGACCATTTATACAAAGCCAATTGCCCACATCATTCTGAATGGAGAGAGACTGAAAGACTTTTCCCTGAGATCGGGAACTAGACAAGGATGCCCACTGTCACCTTTCCTATTCAACATTGTGCTAGAAGTTCTAGCAAGAGCAATGAGACAAGACGAACAAATAAAGGGCATCTGCATGGGCAAAGAGAAAGTTAAAATCTCCCTGTTCGCAGATGATATGATTGTATATGCAGAGAACCCCAAGGAATCTATAAGTAAGCTACTCAAACTGATAGAAGAGTTCAGCAAAGTTTCAGGATACAAGATAAACATAAGTAAATCAGTAGGTTTCCTCTATACCATCAACGAGACTGTTAAGGAGGAAACTATTAAATCAATACCATTTGTGATAGCCCCTAAGAAGATAAAGTACGTAGGAATTAATCTAACCAGAGAAACAACAGACCTTTACAAAGAGAACTATAAGCCCTTACTACAAGAAACTAAGAGAGACTTAGATAAATGGAAAAACCTACCCTGCTCATGGATAGGAAGACTTAACATTGTGAAAATGTCTACTTTACCCAAAGCAATTTATTTATGTAATGCAATCCCAATACAAGTTCCAGCATCATTTTTTCATGAGGTGGAGAAACAAATCACCAATTTTGTTTGGAAAGGGAAGAAGCCCCAGATAAGTAAGGTACTACTAAAGAAGAAGAACACACTGGGAGGCCTTTCATTACCCGACCTTAGAACATACTACACTGTCACAGTGGTCAAAACAGCCCGGTACTGGTACAAGAACAGACAGATTGATCAATGGAACAGAATTGAGACCCCAGAGATGATACCATCTGCCTATGAACAGTTGATATTCGACAAAGGCCCAAAGACATTAAACTGGGGTAAAAACAGTATCTTCAACAAATGGTGCTGGCAGAATTGGTTATCCATCTGCAATAAACTGAATCAAGATCCATATCTTACACCTCATACAAAAACCAACTCCAACTGGATAAAAGACCTAAATATCAAACCTAAAACGATAAAGCTCATCCAAGAAAAGGTAGGAACAACAATGGAAGTTTTAATACACAATGAGGGCAGACTCCAAAATCTGTCAAAGAAACCTCAATCAACAGAAGAGAAAATAGATAAATGGGAACTATTAAGAATCAAACACTTTTGCTCATCCAAAGACTTTATTAATAGAATTAAAAGAACACCCACAGAGTGGGAAAAAATATTTGGCAACTCTATGTCAGATCGACGCCTGATCTCCATAATCTATAAGATACTACAAAATATCAATAAGAAGAAGATAAACCATCCAATTAAGCGATGGGCAAAGGAGATGGACAGATACTTCACTAAAGAGGAGATCCAGGCAGCCAAAAAACACATGCGGACATGTTCACGATCTTTATTGTCAAATCAAGACAACAATGAGATACCATCTCACCCCAACAAGATTGGCCATGATCCAGAAAACACAAAACAACAAATACTGGAGAGGCTGTGGAGAAAGTGGAACCCTCCTACACTGTTGGTGGGGTTGCAAAATGGTCCAGCCTCTTTGGAAGGCAATCTGGCGCTTCCTTCAAAAAATGGATATTGATATACCATTTGACCCAGTAATTCCACTACTTGGAATATATCCTACAGATTCAAGGCCTTTCACACCAATGGACACATGCAACAGAATGTTTATTGCAAAAAGGTGGAATCAACCCAGATGCCCAACAATAGAAGAATGGATAGGTAATCTGTGGTACATATACTCAGTGGAGCACTACGCAATGATGAAGAATAACGATGATTCCGGGAAACATCTCCTAACCTGGTTTCAACTGGAAGACATTATGTTGAATGAGAGTAGTCAGCGACAAAAAGACAAATACTGTATGAGACCTCTACGATAAGATCTCAAAAACAGACTTGTGTATAGAAGAAAAGACTCTTTGACAGCTGCAAGGGAGGGGAGGGAGGGAGGAAGGGCGAGGGGAGGAGGGTTTAGTTTAGGTAGTTACTAGAAATCTCGTTGGGAGAAAGCGGTGACAGCACACATGAGGAACAAGAACAACATTAAGTGGACTTCAGCATAATTTGAGTACTCCTTCCATCTTAACTCAATACTGCAAGGATAGAGTAGCTGGGGCGGGGGGCAGGTGACCATGCTCTTAGGCGAATTCCAGGCCAATTGGCACAACTAGCGTTTTGCTAAGAGAGCTCTCTGCACCCCACATTGGTGAGTGGCGTCTGGGGTCTTAAAAGCTGCCAAGCTGCCATCCGAGAACACAGCAAATGGTCCCAACTCAGCAGGAACGGATGCTCACCGAGGGACAAAATGGCATGCGGTAAAGACAACCGAGAAGACCGACAGACCCACAAGAGTGGGTGCCTACATCGACCTGGGACCGGAAGAACTGGATGGTGCCCGGCCACCAGCAGTGATAGCCATGACGGAGCTGACAGAGAGGAGCCTCACTGGCAACACAAGAATAAAAAGAGGTGCATCATGAGATCTCCACTAAAAGACCTCAGTTGATGGTCCAGCAGTTTTGGGGTTCCTCTGAGATCATGGCCCCCGGCCCTGATGCTGCCCTTCCCATAAATTATAACAAAGGTCCACTCTTTGGACAGTAATGGATTGGACTTGGCAATGCAGAGTAACCATATATTGGAAGCACTTTATGGTTCTATACATCTATAGGATATCATCTTGCTGACCTCTGGCTGGAGGTAGGGGAGTGGACGGAGAGGAGGGGAAAGCAGACTGTTGGGAGGATGAGACATGTATGGAGCAGAGAGGAATAGTGTGCAGTCACCGGAGAGGGAGAGCAGTGGAAGCTGCATATGGGGGGCATGTAAATTTACATGTGAATGTACATTTTCACTCAGTTATGTTAAATACAAATAAAAAAAAAAGAATTTAAAAGAACCCAAAAAAACAGCTCCAGGAGTTGTGACTGAATATAAATTGAGCTGTTCAGCAAATGGATGCAGTGCTGGAAATACAAGTCTATGCTAAGAAGTTTGAAAGACAACTACCTGGCCAACTGGCTGGAAGAGATCCATATTTATACCTATTCCCAAGAAAGGCGATCCAACTGAATGCAGATATTATTGAACAATATCATTGCTATTACATACAAGTAAAATTTTGCTTAAAATTATTCAAAAGCAGTTGCTGCAAAGTATTGACAGGGGACTGCCAGAAATTCAGGCCAGATTTAGAAGAGGATATAGAGCTAGAAATATCATAGCTGATATCAGATGGATCCTGGTTGAAATTAGAGTATACACAGATCAAGAGGCAGTTGTTCCAACAGAACAAAGGGATAGTGCATGATTTAAAGTCAGTTGTTCCAACAGAACAATGGGATAGTGCATGGTTTAAAGTCAGTAAGGGTGGGCATCTGTGTTGTATCGTTTCACCATACGTATTCAGTTTGTAAGTTGAACAAATATCTGAGAAGATGGACTAAATGAAGAAGGATCAGGAATCAGGATGAAGGAAGACTCATTAACAACCTGTGATACGCAGGTGACACAAACTTACTTGCTGAAAGTGAAGAGAACTTGAAGTACTTACTGATGAAGATCAAAGACCACAGCCTTCAGTTTGAATTGCACCTCAACATCAAGAAAACAAGAATCCTCACAACTAGACCAATAGGCAACATCATGATAAAAGGAGAAAAGATTGAAGTTGTCAAGGATTTCATTTTACTTGAATCCACAGTCAACTCCCATGGAAGCAGCACTGGGCAAATCTGCTGCAAAAAACCTCTTTAAAGTTTTGAAAAGCAAAGTTGTGACCTTGAAGACTAAAGTGCACCTGACCCAAGCAATGATATTCTGAATCACGTAGTATGCCTATGAAAGCTGGGCATTGAACAAAGACTGAAAAATTGGCACCTTTGAGGTGTGGTGTTGAAGAATATTGTATATGCCATGGACTGCCAAAAGAATGAACAAATCTGTCTTGGAAGAAGTACAATTAAAATGTTCTTTAGAAGCAGGGATGACAAGGCTACATCTTACATGCCAAGCCAAGTGCCGTCCAGTCACTAGACATATTTTCAGGAGGTGTCAGTCCCTAGAGAAGGACATCATGATTGGTAAAGTAACCAGCCAGCCAGCCAAGTGCCATCAAGTCAGAGAGTCATCAAAAAAGAGGAACACCCTCAGTGAGATGGATTCACACAGTGGCTACAACAGTGGTCTCAAGCATAGCAATGATTGTGAATGTGGTACAGGACTAGGCAGTGTTTCATTCTGCAATACATAGGGTTGCTATGAATCAGAACAATTGTGACAGTACCTAACAACATCTGTGTTGAATGTAAATGAAAAAATTCTCAACAAAGGTCTTGGCAATAGAATTTAGCATCCTATCTATCTACTCCATGACCAAGTGGATTCACACCAAGTATCTTAGGATGATTCAACATTAGAAAATCAATGCAGTCCACCACATAAATAAAAGAATTATGTGATTCTCAGTTGTCCCAGAAAAGGCATTTGACAAAGTCCAACGCTCGTTCCTTTAGAAGAATCTTTCAACAAAATAGGTATAGAGGAACATTACTCAATATAACAAAGAGCGTCTATATAACACTTAAGGGAGAGAGGCTTAATACATTCACCTTGAGAACATGAACAAGACAAACAAAAAACTCAATGCCATCGAGTCACTTCTGACTTACAGTGACCCTATAGAAGAACATCCTTTATCACAACTCCTATTTAGCACTACGCTAACAATCCTAGCTAGTAAAATAAGGGAAGAAAAAGAAATAAAGGGCAGCCAAATTGCTAACAAAGAAATAAACTCCATATGTGAGCATGATGTGATGCTATACATAGAAAACCCGAAATCCACTAGAAAGCTTCTAGAACTAATAAATTTATCAGAGTAGCAGGATACAAGATAATCTTATAACAATCAGTTGGCTTTGTAAACGCCAATAAAGAGAATGATCAAGAGGAAATCAGGAAAATAATACTATTTATAATAGCCCCTAAGAAAATCAGGAATAAATCTAACCAGGGATGTAAAAGATCTATACAAAAAAAAAAAAAAGCTACAAAACCTTATTGCAAGAAATCAAAAGAGATCTACATAAATGGAAAAACATACTGTGCTCTTGGATGTCTAGACTCAACACTGTGAAAATGATAATTCTCTCTAAAGCAAACTACGAATACGATGCAATCTCAATTCAAACACCAATGACATTCTTTAATGGGATGGAAAAACTAATCACTAACTTTATATAGAAAGGGAAGAAGCTCCAGATAAGTAAAGAAGAATGGGAGAACTTGTACTACCTTACTTCAGAGATGAATAAATGCCCATAATCTCTAGCCATTAGAGAGATACCAATCTTTAGATTTATCACAATGAAATACCATCTTGTATTACTGGCATGAATTAAAAAAAAAAAAACAGAAAAGAAAAAATGTTGGAAAGGCTTCAGGGAGATTGGAACTCTTACGCACTGCTGATGGGAATGCAAAATGATACAACCATTTTGGAAAACAATATGGGACTTGCTTAGAATGCTGAAAATAGAAATACCATGTGATCCATCAATCCCTCTCCTAGGAATACATCCTAAAGAAATAAGAGCCATCACACGAATAGACATATCAACACTCATGTTCACTTCAGTGTTGTTCACAATAGCAAAAAGATGGAAACAACTAGATGTCCATCAACAGACAAATAGATAAATTATGGTACACACACACAATGGAGTACTGCATCATGATAAAGAGCAGTGATGAACCTGTGAAGCATCTCACAGCATGGATGAATTTGGATAGTATTATGCTGAGTGACATAAATCATGTACAAAAGGACAACTATTTTATGAGACCACTACTTAAAAGCTCCTGGAAAGGTTTACACACAGAAACAATCTCTTATAGTTATAAGGGACTGGATGGATAGGGATTGAAAACACTAAAAGACAACAGATAAGGGGTAATTTGGGGGAAGGATAAGATACCGCATGAAACTAGGAAAGCCAGTACAATTTGTACAAGGCAGTGTCATGGAAGCTCCATAGACATACCCAAGCTCCCTGAAGGACCAAATGGCTAGGCTGAGGGCTGTGGGGACCATGGTCTAGGGGAACATCTAGCTCAACCAGTGTAACATAGTTTATAAATAAAATTTTGGATTCTACTTTGGTGAGTGCCATCTGGGGTCTCAAAAGCTTGTGAGTGGCTATCTGAGATACTCCACTGGTCTCACCCCTTCCAGAACAAGGGAGAATAAAGTAAACTAAATATACAAGGGTAAGATGAGTCCAAAGGACTAATGGACCATAGCTACCGTGAGCTCTGCCAGACTGAGTCCAGTACAACTAGGTGGTGCCCAGCTACCACCACTGATTGCTCTGACAGGGATCACAATAAAGGATAACAAAGTGATAGGATGATATGTACCAAATAGGGCAGAAAGCACTACTATTTAGCAATAAAAATAAATGAACTGTCAAGTCATGAAAAGGCATGGAAGATCCTTACACACTTATTCCTAAGTGAGAAGGTAGAAATGACTACATACTCTGATTCCAATTTTTGAGAGTCTGAGATACGCAAAAGTATAAAGACAGTAAAATGATCAGTGGTTTTCAGGGACTTCAGAGGAGGAGGAGGAGATGACCAGTGAAGGACAGGGGATTTTTAGGGCAGTAAAAAATATGTGTATAGTCTTGTAAGGGTGAATACAAGACTTTAGGTGTTTGTCAAAACACTTAGAACTATACTTCATACCGAGTTAATGGATTACAGTTGGAGGCATTGGTCTCCTATTAAGCATGAAATCTCAAGAGTTTAAAGATGACTTTCCTGAAACTAAGGGCAGTGGTCTGATCTCTCTTTGGGCAAGGTCAATTTTTTGTTATACAGTCTTTAAGTAATTTATTTGTACATGTTATTTATTTATGTGTATATGTTATATATGTATATTTATTTATATGTCTATGTTACACAGTCTTTAAGTAATTTACATGTATGTTGTTCACTGATGTAAACTCAACATAAACAACAAAGAACTGAAGATAATTGGCTTATATTTAAATGTAAATGGATTTACAGAAGAATTGCTTCTTGAAAAGAAAGAAAAAATCATTATTTAGAGTGTTTCCAAAAGGAAACTTTCACTACTGAGGTGAACAAATGTAAAATACAGCATATACCACTCACTGTATTAAGGTGAAGAAGCAACACTGGTATTCAAAATTCTTTGTCCAAAGTGTTCACTATTGCTTGTGTCAATTACCTGGTCTCTGGTTCTGGATCTTCTAGAACAGAGTAAAGAACTTGGTGCAATTTATACAAAAAGTTTCTAGGTTTACCATAAAAGTTTGAAAATGAAGCAAAATCATGTTCTTGGGAAGTGACTAGTTTCAAATTCTGTTTTTCGGTTTTTGCTTACATTTATGAAATCATTTTATATTGATTGTAGGGTACAGGAGATGTTGACTGTCATTTTAAAATTAAGAAGAACTTGGAAAATGCTTCCGTAAGTCTGGAATCTACAAAGAGCCCAGGGTTATTTGTTGGACTTCAGTCAGATGGACAAACAAAGCCAGTTATTTATACCAAGGATACGAGTGTTTTCTTCTATCCACAAGTCATCCAATGTGCGTTTATTCTGAAATACTTTGATTTTAGTTTGGTTTGTGGTTGTTTGACTGTATTGTTTTGTGATTTTATCTCATGTTTACCAATCATATCTCTGCTGTTACGTTGTGTGTTGCTGTTGTTCTAGGGAAAAACCAAAACCATGTAATGATGACCGCAGGTATTGTTCAGTAGATCCCACACTCATGGCAACCCCATGGGTCAGAGTGGAACTGTGCCCCATAGGGTTTTCAGTGGCTAATTTTCTGAAAGTAGGTCACAAGGCCTTTCTTGTGACACATCTCTAAGTGGGCTCAGACCACTAACCTTTCGATTACAGCCAAGTGTTTAATCATTTGCACCACCCAAGGACTCCAGAAATTCTAAACTAATTAATGTTAGACATAAAATAATTAGGTATAAAATAATTGATGTTAGGTATAGAATTTTGCTCCATTGAATTTTTTTAATGTTTTAATTTCTTTTGTATGTTCATTTGTGTATGTGTGTGTGTGCATGTGTATGTATTTTGATCATTTTTAGGGATATCTCTGTATATACTGAGAGGAGACAAACGTTACAAATGTCTTCAGCTTGATTGTTTTTAATTTTTAATGCTTCTGATGTAAAATGAGTTGGTAGAACCAATCAACGTGAATGGTATTTGTGCTGAAGATAGCCAGCCAAGTGCCATCGAGTTGGATCCAACTCATGGTGACTGAAGATAGGATTTGGTAAAAAATTCTGAAGATATAGAAATGGAAATATTTTGAAACTAGTTTATCTTCTAGGTTCAATTTCTCTAGAAAATTGAAGTGAATACATAAGAACTTTGGAAACTGTGTTTGCACAGTTATTAAGTCCTATGGCTGCTAACCAAAGGGTCAGAAGTTCAAATCTGGCTGATGCTCTTTGTAAACTCTATGGGGTAGTTCTACTCATAGCTCTACTTGAGTCAAAATTCATTCAATGGCAATATTTTTTTATATAAGCACTTTAAGCATTTTAAGCTTGCTTGAATATAGAGTCTAATGAAGTAACTCTATTTCGTTGCTAAGAATTGTCTCAAAGGTTAATGTGCTTCATAATTTCTACCTCTTAGAGTTTACCATGTATCTGATGAGATATAGTAGATTTTGGCTTACTCCAAATCTAAACGATTTTCTTAATCAGTTTGACTTTCATTTAACTACATTTTTCTTATAAAAATCCATCTGTACTTGATATGTGTATACACAAAGTTGCCTACATAGCCAAGCCAGCCAAGTGCCATTGAGTCGGATCCGACTAGTTTAAAATAAGAACACAAAGAATTTTATTTAACATTGGTGCTATCTGCATCAATTCCTTTTAAGTTTTAGCTATCATACTTAAAATGTTGCCCAGCCTAGTAAACTTTAACTTGGTATCATCCATACCAGCACTCCCTCTACCTTCTGTTTCTTGGTAGGCTACCATATAGTCCTACTCAACAAAAGGGGTATATCAACTGTTCCTGAAGTTCTGTGGGGAGGTAGCAACTAAGAGGAAGAAAATATGTAGAGTAAAGCAGAAGAAAAGCAGTAAGAAATAGCTAGCAGAAAATAACAACCAACTTGGAAGGACACAGGAAGAAAGGAAAAATAATACAAAGAAGACAGAAAAGAGAAGATGAAAAAGAAAAGAGAGCAATAATTAGAAAGGGTGATGAAAATAAAAAGTTATTTGTAGAAAGACAGAGAGAGAGATAAATAGTGAGTATTGTTAACCTACATTCTCTGTACCAATACAGCCAAGAGAAACAAACTTAATTCTTTTATAGGCTATCCAATTGAAATCTATTACTAGAGCATGGATGGTTACATTTTTATCTCCATTTACTAGTTGTTTGGTGCTTGTCAATTCAGCTGACATTGGAGAGCACTGGTACTGTTAAAAGGGATATCAATAATACTTTCCATATCTACTCAGTAGAGCTGTTAAGACTCAAGAAAGTAAATCTATGCCAAAGTTCTTATTTCAATAAAAATTTCAGTAATTGTATGCCACATACTGCACAGCATGAGTTATAAAATTTAATCTGATAGCTTTGAAAAATAGGTATACTATTATTCTTTTAAAATTGTATTGTAAAATACATAACATAAAATATGATATTTTAACCATTTTAAGTGTACACTTAAGTGACATTTACATTCATCATGTTGTAAAACCATCACTGCTATCCACTCACTATAAGTTTTTCATCACCCTAGTCAGAAACTCAGGATCCCTTCATCAGTTGCTCCTCATTCCTCCTTCTCCAGTCCATTGTAAGCAGTAAATTTTTGTCTCTGTGCATTTGCCTATTCTAGATACTTCATGTAAATGGGGTCATACAATATTTGTTTGGCTTGGCTAGTCTGACTCATTTCACTTAGCATAATGCTTTCAAGGTTCACATCTGTCATAGTGTGTATCATGACTTCTTTCTTTTTTATGACTGGATACTATATTCCACATTTCATATATTCATTTATCTGTTGATGGGCACTGTGATTGTTTCCACTGTGAATATGACTACAGAGAACTTTAGTGTGCACATAGTTTCTTGAGTCTTTGTTGTTCAGTTTCAGGAGTGGGATTTCTCAGTGATGTGGCAACTCTTTGCTAAATTTTGAGATACTTCCAAAATGTTTCCCACTATGGCTGCACCATTTTAGATTCCTGCCAGCAATGAATGTGAGTTCCAGTTTCTCCCAAGCTTCACTAGTACTTTCTGTTTTCCATTTTCCTGATAATAGCTATTCTAGTGCATGTTAGGTGGTATCTCATTGTGGTTTTGATTTACATTTCCTTAATGACATATTTGGAGGCTTTGTAGTGCAATCATTAAGAGCTTGATGGCAAACCAAACCCACCAGCCACTCGTTGCAAGCCTTGTGGAGCAGTTGTACTCATCTTGTAGGGTTGCTTTGAGTCAGAATTGATTTGAAGGCAACAGGTTAGTGATACTGAGCATCTTTTTATGTGCTTATTGGTGATTTTTATATCTGTCTTGGAGAAATGTCTATTCAAGTTATTTTCCTATTTTTAAATATATTACATGTCTCTGTTGTTGAGCGGTAGGAGTTCTTTATGCATTTAGATGTTAAATACTTATCAAATATATGGTTAAAAATATCTTTTCCTACTCTGTAGTTTGTTTCTTCACTTTCTTGATTTAACTCCTTTGATGCAAAAGTTTTCATTTTGATGGTCTGGTTTATCTGTTTTTATTGTTATTGCTCAACATTTGGTAAGACATCGAAGAATCCATTGTCACAGACAAGGTCCTTAAAGCCTTACTCTGGTGTTTTCTTCTAAGAATTTTATGGTTTTAGTTCTTATATTTAAGTAACTGATTGAGTTAATTTTTATATATGTATGAAGTATAAGACTTTTGCAAGTAGAGATTCAGTTAGACCATTTATGGAAGACTGTTCTTTTTCTCATTGAATGAACTTGGCACCCTTGTTGAAAATCACCAGTGTTCACAGATGAATGGGTTTATACCTTGATTCGCAATTCTCTTCCACTGATCTGTATGTCTGTCCCTATAGTGGTCCCACAGTGTTTTCATTACTATAATTTTATAGAATGTTTTGCAGTCAGGAAGTATGAACCCTCCTATTTTGTTTGTCTTTCTTTTTTCCATTTTATTTTTGTTGAAAATACTCAGAACAAAATATACACTCGTTCAACATTATCTACATCTACGGTTCAGTAATATCAGTTACATTTTTCACATTGTGTCACCATCCTCACTATCTCTGCGTGCATTGTTTCATTACTATTAACTTTCTGTCCCCTAACTTCTCCTCTGTGTTGTAGTTACTATTGTTGGTTTTATTTCATATAGGTAATTCTTTAAAAACATGTACTTCTCAAGGCAAACATTCAGTTGAACCAAATTGTTGTTTAGTTTAAAGGTGACTTTGTGGGATGATTTCAGTTCAAAGCTTAAAGATTGTCTCAGGCCAGTAAATTTGGCCGCACCAATACCAAAGGGTTCAGTAAATCTGGTTTTCATAAAAACTTTAAGTTCTGTTTTTTATATTCTTCCTTTTTTTGATCAGCAACTATCTAATGGGTCCTTGATCAAAATGGTCAGTAATGGTAGCTGGGCACTTTCACATTCTTGTGAGGTCATGGCAATAGAGATTCATGGAGCCAATGAGATATACAGTCCATGTCCTCCATTTCCTGAGTCTCCTTCCTCTGCTGCTCCAGGTGAATAGGCTAATTGTTGTATGTTGAATGGCTCTTACTGAATAGGAGGTGTATCAGAAACTCTAAAAGCGTTAAGCTAATTGCTTCAATGCACCTTCAAAACCATGACCCCAAACTTTTGAACCAATAAAACTCATCCCACAAGGAATGTAATTTTAATTGCATTCCTCTAATGGCTAATAATAATGAGTATTAGTGTTTGTCTTGCTGGCCCTATAGAGTCATTATGAGTCGACTTTGACTTATGGCAAAAGATTTTGGTTTTGGTCATTTTAATATTTCCTTTGGTGAAGTCCACTCACAAGTTTTCCCATTTTTTGACTAGCTTATTTGACTTCTTGTTTTTAAATTGTAGACAATTTATGTGTATTTTGAGTATTAGGTGTATTTACTTATTATTGACAATTGCTCCCTTTCTTATTTATTTATTACTATTAGTGTTCTTTTGGTTTGCAGTCAAAGCTCTTAACTCTTACGCCACCAGAGTTTCTTAAATATATAAATAACACTGTATCTACCGTTTTTCTTTTTTTCTGCTGTATATCTTCGAGATACTGGTTGTGTTTGCTAAGTTGTGTAATCAATACCCTTAGTTGATGCCAGTTTTCCTAGTACAATAGACAAAAATCACTACTTCTGAATATTGATTCCCTTTCTCTCTTTCCCCTCCTTGATAACCACTGGCAATCACTGATCTCTGTTTTCCTATTCTTGTCATTTTATGCAGGTGTGCTCATAATGTATTTTTCCTTTTGTGATTGCCTTTTTTTTGCTCAGCATGGTGACTTTGAGGTTTATGCATGATGTGGCATGTATCAGGACTTCATTTCTTTTTAAAGCTAAGTAGTCTGTGGTATGCATGTACTACATTTCTTTATTTACTTTTTGATGGTCACTTGTGTTTCCACCTTTTAGCTGTTTCCAGTAGTGCTACAGTGAAGATAGATATACATATGAGGACTGCCAATTAAGTTTGCGAACTCATCCTATAAAGACCGCTACATAAGTCTTCTCTGAACGTCACTGTGGTCACCTTTGAAGTACTCCCCTTGGGAAGCTATGCACTGATGCCAGAATTACTACAGCAGAGTAGTAATTTTTATCATTGTCATTCCAGTAGAAGTAAGGTGATGTAGTAGTTTCAGTTAGTATCTCTCAAATGCCTAGTAGGAAACCCTGGTGATGTAGTGGTTAAGAACAATGACTGCTAACCAAAAGGTTGGCAGTTCAAATCCACCAGGTGCTCTTTGAAAATTCTGTGGGACAGTTCTTCTCTGTCCTAAAGTGTTGCTATGAGTTGGAATTGACTCAACAGCAATGGGTAATGGCTAAAAATGATGAACATTACTATTTTTTTTATTTAATATGACTGAGTGAAAATGTACATTCCTGTATAAATTTACATGCCCACCTATATGCAGCTTCCACTGCTCTCCCTGCCCGGCAACAGCACACTATTCCTCTCTGCTCCATACATGTCTCATCCTCCCAACAGCCTCCTTTCCCCTCCTCTCCACCCACTCTCCTTCCTCCAGCCAGAGGTCAGCAGGATGATATTTTATCGGCCACTTAGTAGCTTTTTAGTACAGTCTACCTGTGCCTTTTGACAATTTTTTGACTGGCTTATTTATCTTTTTGTTTTTAAGTTATAGATGTTTTATGTATATTTTGGATATATGGTTCCTGAAGATTTTCTTCTCAGTTTGTAGGTTGTATATTCACTTTATGATAAAGTTTTTTGATAAACACAAGTATTTAACTCTTATAAAGTTCTAGTTTTCTAGTTTGTCTTCTGCTGCTCGTATACTTGTTGTTACTTAGCAATCTATTATTTAAAAACACTAAGTCGTATAGCTTCATTCATATGCATTTTTTCCAGGTACATTATGGTTTTAGATTTAACATTTAGGTCCTTGATGCATTGTGCATTAGTTTTTGTATATAGTGTGAGCTGTGACTCTTGCTTCATACTTCTGCAACTAAAAACCCAGTTTTCCAAGTTGGCATAGGTGGTTAAGAGCTATGGCTGCTAACTAAAAGGTTGGCAGTTTGAATCTACTGGGTGCTCCTTGGAAACAGTATGGGGTATTTCTACCTTGCCCTATAGGGTTGCTATGATTTGAAATCGACTCATTAGTAATGGTTTGTTCATTTTTTTGTGTGTGTTTTGGTTTTATTTGTCGAGCAGACTATTTCTAATCTTTGTAGGGACTTACTACGCTTGTTGAATATCAGTTGACTATAGATACATAGATCTGTTTTGGGGCTCTCAATTCTGTTCCATTGGTGTATGCGTCTATTGTTAAACCAGTGCCAAGCTGTTGTGAGGCTGTACAACAAGTTTTGATACCAGAAAGTATGGAATCTGCTATTTTGTTCTTCAAAATTATATTGGCTATTGGAGCCCTCTTGCCTTTCTATGTAAAATAGAAGATTAAGTTCTTATTTATGTAATAAACACTGTTGGAATTTTGATTGGAATTTCACTGAAACTGTAGATTGCTTTGAGTAGTATCGACATTTTTACAGTACTATGTATCCCAACACATGATCATACGATGCTTTTCCTTTAAATAGGTCTGTTTTAGTCTCTTAAAGTAGTGTTTTGTACTTTTCATTGTGTAAATCTTTTACAGTCTTGGTTAGGTTTAGCCCTAAGTATTTTATATCTTTAGATGATACTGTAATGGCATTGTTTTCTTGATTTCTTTCTCAGATTTCTCCTTGCTGGTGTATACAAACTCAACTGATTTTTGTGTGTCAATCTTGCTGAATTCCTCTATTAGTTCTAGAAGTTTTCTGTATACAGAATCATGTCATCTCTAAAGAGATAGTTTTACCTTTTCCTTTCCAATTTGTATACCTCTTATTTCTTTTTCTTGCCTTCTTACTCTCTAGAAATTCCAAAACAGTGTTGAATAAACACGATGGTCATGAACATCTTTTTCCTGTTCTTATTTGGTGGGAAGGCTCTCAATATTTCTCCACTGAGTATAATATTGACTGTTGGTTTTCTATACATACCCTTAATCATGTCAAAGAACTTTCCTGTTATTCCTATCTTGCTGAGGGTTTTTATCAGGGGAGGATGTTGGATTTTATCAAATGCCTCTTTTGCAGATGTTGAAATGATCTATGGTTCTTTTCTTCAGTTCTGTGAACTCTCTGGTGACTGAGTTATTTTCTGCTTTGAATTTTTTGCTGATACTAAGTGCTTTCACTCATGGAAGCATAGTGAATTATTAAGTGTATCTGAATTTTTGGTAGATAATAATGGAATTTTTTTTTCTTGTCCCTACTTGAGTAGCCTACCCTGAGTGTTTAGTGGCAAATGTGAAGTATCACTACTGATACCTAGAGCCCTCACTGGGGTATACTGGTATATATGTATAACAGAAAAATTTTCAAAACTTCTATTTTTCCTACCAAAAATTTGGACACCTGATATAATATCCTGTACATACAGTAATTTATGGTACACATGTATTTGTTTGGTTTCAAAGATTCATGAAGGTCCCTGCCTTGTGGCTGCATGAACTGCCAGTAGTACACACCTTCCTAATGAAACTTAGAGGCTGAAAAAGTTCGTGGTTACTATATGTATGGCTGAGAAAGAAAGGATATGATCTACTGCACTGATAGATTTTTGAATGTTCAACAGCCTTGCATTCTCAGAATAAATCCCACTTGCTGATGATGAACAATGTTGGATTTTGTTTGTTGGTATTTTGTTGAGAATTTTTGCATCTGTATTAATGAGAGACAAAGGTCTGTAGTTTTCCTTCCTTGTGATTACTTTGTCTTGGTATCAGTATAATGCTGGCTTTATAAAATGAGTTAGAGAATATTACTTCCTCTTCTGTATTTTGAAAGAGTTTGAGCAGAATTGGTATCAGTGCTTTTCTGAATGTTTGGTAGAACTCCCTGGTGAAGCTGTCTTTCAGGCTTTTGTTTTTGTATGTTGTGAAATGCCATCAAGTCATTTCTGACTCACAGTGACCCTGGGTACAACAGAATTAAACACTGCCTGGGCATGTACCATCCTCACAGTCATTGTTATGCTTGAGCCCACTGTTGCAACCACTATGTCAGTCCATATTTTTAAGGGTCTTCTCTTTTTCACTGACACTTTATTTTACCAGGGATGATGTCCTTCTTCAGGGACTGATAACATGTCCAAAATATGTGAGACAGAATGTTGTGATTCTTGCATCTAAGGAGCATTTTTGATGTACTACTTCTGAGACAGATTTGTTTATTCTTCTGACAGTCCATAGTGTATTCAGTGTTCTTTGCCAACACCACAATTCAAAGGCATCAGTATCTCAGTCGTCCCTATTCATCTTCCAGTTTTTGCACGCATATGAAGACAATTGAAAACACCATGGCTTGGGTCAGGTGCTCCTTCATCTTCAAAGTGACATCTTTGCTTTTTAAGCTTTCAAGAAATCTTTGCAGCAGATTTGCCCAACGAAATACTTCATTTGATATTTCAACTGCTGCTTCCATGGGTTTTGGTTGTGGATCCCAGTAAAAGGAAATCTTTGCCACTTTAGTATTTTCTCTGTTTATCATCATGTTGCTTATTGGTCCAGTTGTGAGAATTTTTGCCTGCTTTATGATGAGGTATGATACTGAAGACTGTGGTCTTTGATCTTCACTTGTGGGTTCTTCAAGTCTTCTTCACTTTCAGCAGGCAAAGTTGTGTCATTGCAAAATGCAAGTTGTTAATGAGTCTTCCACCAGTCCTGATGCCCCATTCTTCGTATTTTCCAGCTTCTTGGATTATTTGCTTGGCGTACAAATTGAATAGGTATAGTTAAAGCAGACAACCCTGAGTTTACAACACCTTTCATGATTTTCAATCATGTGGTGCTCCCTGTTCTGTTTAAATGATTGCTTCTTGTTCTATGTACAGTTTCCTCACGAGCACAATTAAATACTCTGAAAATCTCTTTCTTTGAAATGTTAACCATCCATGTAGTCAAATGCCTTTGCATAATCAATGAAACACAGGCAAATGTCTTTCTGGTATCCTCTGCTTTCAGCCAGGATCCATCTGACATCTGTAATAGTAGCCCTAGTTCCACATCCTCTTCTGAATCTGTCTTGAATTTCTGGCATTTCCCTGTGCATGTACTGCTGCAGTGATTTTGAGTAAGCAAAGTTTTACTTTCATATAATATTAATCATATTTTTTGACAATTTTGACATTAGGTTGGATCACTTTTCTTTGACATAGGCATAAATATGGATCTCTTGTTTGATTCTTTGTTTTGTTTTCCTGATTCAATCTTTTCTATTTTTATAGTACTGCGAGATTTTCTACCACTTTTCATGGTAGTTTAGGTAGCTTCTGTGTTTCCAGAAATTTGTCCATTTCTTCTGTTTTCAAATTTGTTAGACAACTTTTCATAGTATTCTGTTACAGTCCTTTGTATGTCATTTCTAACATCTCCTGCTTTATTTCTTATTTTGATTATTTAACCTCTCATCTTGTTTCTTTGTCAGTATAGCTAAAGGTTTGTCAATTTTATCGATACTTCGAAAGAATCAATTTTTAGTTTTGTTGATGTTTTCTACGGTTCTAGTCTCCATTTTATTTGTTTCTAGTTGATCTTTATTATTTCCTTTCTTCTGGTAGCTCTGAAGTTAGTTTGGTCTTCTTTGTCTAGTTCTTAAAGTTGTAGAGTCAGATTCCTTTTTTAAAAAGCTTCATCAGTTTACTTTATTAACTACTTATTACAGTAAATGAATAAAATGTGTAACATCTATCAACCATCTAATCTATGATAAACCCACATCCCCTCACCCTTGTAGCCAATAAAGTTATTTTCTTCTGTAGATAATTCTGTTTTTAAGTCCCTATAACAAGGGTGTCATACAATATTTGTCCTTTTGACACTGACTGATTTCACTTGGCATAGTATCTTCCTCTTGAAACCATGTTATGAGAGGTTTCTAAAATCTGCATTGTTGTCATAGCATAGTGTTCTGTAGAGTATATGTACTATACTTTGTTTATTCATTTATCTGTTGATGAGCATCTGTGTTGATTCCATCTTTTAACTATTGTGGACTGTGCTGCAATAAGGGCTCATGTACATGTATCTGCTCATGTGACAATTTTTGTTTCTGAAAGATAAATTCCAAGCAGTGGAATTACTGGATCTAATGGTATACCTATTTTCAGCTTTTTAAAGAAGCACCAGATTGCTTTCCAAAGAGATTGTACCAACTTGTAATCCCACTGATAAGAGAGTTCCCATCTCTCCATAGCTTCTCCAGCATTTGTTGTTTTGTGTGTTTTGGATCATGGCCAACCTGGCTGGAATGAGATATCTCATTGTAGTTTTGATTTGGATTTCTCTGATAACTAATGATTGTGAGCATATTCTTATGTGTCTTTTGGCTGCCTGGAGGTTCTCTCTAGTGAAATGTCTGTCCATCTCCTTTGCCCATTGCTTAATTGAGTTATTTATCTTTGTTTTTTTTGGTTGATATTTGCAGAACCTTGTAGATTATGGAGATCAGACAACAGTCCCAGATGTACTTGCCAAACATATTGTCCCATTCTGTAGGGAGTCTTTTAACTCTTTTGATTAAGTTTTTGGATGAGCAAAAGTATTTGATTCTTAGTAGTTCCCAGTTATCTATTTTCTCTTCTGTTAATTGTGCTTAGATTTTAAAGTCTGTCTAAGCTGTGTATTAGAACATCCATCATTGATCCTGTTTTTTCTTGCATAATTTTTATGTTTTAGGTTTGATACTTAGGTCTTTGATCCATTTAGAGTTAGTTTTTGTGTAAGGTGTGAGATATGGCTCTTGTTTCAGTGTTTTGCAGATGGATATCCAGTTTTGCCAGCACCATTTGCTAAACAGACTGTTTTTACCCCAGTTTACAATCTTAGGGCCTTTGTCAAATATCAACTGTTCATAAGAAGATGGTGGCATTTCTGGGGTTTCCACTCTATTCCATTGGTCTATATGTCTCTTTCTGTACCAGTCCCAGGCCGTTTTGATTACTGTGGCTGTATAATAGGTTCTAAGGTCAGGTAGTGTGAGGCCTCCCATTGTGTTCTTCTTCTTCAGTAGTGCTGTACTAAGCCAAGGTTTCTTCGCTTTCCAAACTAAGTTGGTAATAACTTTCTCTACCTCATTAAAAAATGACAGCTGAATTTGTACTGGGATAGCACTGTATAAGTAAATTGCTTTGCGAAAAATAGACATCTTCACAATGTTAAGTCTTCCTATCCATGATCAGGGTAGATTTCTCCCATTTTGTAATTTTTGTAAGATTCTTGATTTGAGAGTTTTTCTCTTTTATAATTCAGGTGTTTATTGCTATAATTTTTTGTCTGACAGCTTCCTTCACTGTATCCCATAGATTTTGGAATATTGAGTTTTGGTTTTAATGTAACTCCAGGTATTTTTTAATTTTATTATTGATTTCTTCCTTAGTTTTCTGTTACTGTGTTGTTTTATTTCCAGGTATTTATGTGTTTTCTATTTTTCCATGTATTTTTTATTTCTGGTGGTTTTCCTTTGTGTTGAAGATGATACTTTGTAATGTTTCAGTGTTTTTATACATGTCAAGACTTGTTTCATGACCTAGTAAGTAGTCTATCTTGAAGAATATCCCATGGACACTGGAGAAAAATACGTATTTTTCTGAGGTTGGGTGGAGAGTTCTATATATGTCTGTTAGATCTAACTTATGTATGATACTGTTCAAGTCCTGTATTTACTTACTAATATTCTTTATGAAAGTTCTGTCCAGTGTTAACAATGGTATATTGAAGACTAATACTATTATTGTAGAGCTGTCTATTATTCCTTTTACTTTGTCAGTGTTTGCTTTATGTATTTTGTGCATTGATGTTGGGGGCATGTATATTTATGATTATTATATTTTCTTGCTGGATTGTCTGTCACTTTTCCCAATATATGATGTTCTTCTTTATTCCTTATAATAGATTTTGGCTTAAAATCTGTTTTTTCTGATGTCGTCAGTATGGCCACTCCTTCTCACCTTCAGTTATGATTTGTGTGGAATATTCACTTCCATCCTTTCACTTTCAATGTCTTTGTGTCCTTGAGCCTAACATGTGTCCTTTGTAGGCAATGTATGGATGAGTCATGTTTTCTTAATCCATCCTGCTACTCTCTGCCTTTGGCATGGAGTGTTTAGTCTATTTACATGGAAGAGAATTATTGTTATGGAAGAACTTCTGTAATTTTCTGTTATTTGTTTTTGTGTGTTTTGTAATTTGTTTAGTGTTTTCAGTATTTTGTCACTGTATGTTTTAAATTGCTTTTTGTGTTGAAACTGTTTGACTTCTTCCGTCTTACCTTCTGTGTGTGTATATGGTTTAAGCATTTTCTTGGTGTTAACCAAAAAATTACAATTGAATCCTTACATTTACAACCACCTATTTTATCTTGATACCAACAATTAACATACAGTATTAGCATACTTGTACTGTAGTCCTAATTCTGTCTTCTGTCCTTCTCATCTCTGCTATTGTATCATTTATTGTATCAGCATGTGTTCTGTGTCTCTCAGGATAACTTTGCACTTATGTTTTGTATTTTTGATTATATCAAGCTTGTAACTCATGTCAACTATATTTACTCATTGAAAATACCCCACAGAGGCCTTTTCACTTGTGTATGTTAATTCATTTATTGGTTGTCTCTCATTTATTATTTGGTTTTGTTTCCCTTGAGTTGGATTTAGTAGGTGTCTAATGTTCTTTACTTTCCATGTACAATGAAGGTCTCTTACAGTTTCTAATTCCCACAGATTTTGCTTGTCTGGGAATGTCTTGAATATGCCTTTGCTTTTGAAGTGCAGTTTTGACAGATAGAAAATTCGTGGTTAACAATATTTTTCTTTCAGTGCTTTATATATATTTATCTTTCCATTACCTCCTGACCTCCAAAATTTCTATGGTGAATTCAGCACTAATCTTACTAGAAAATCCAAAACTAAATCCTTTTGTAGCTCTGTGGTCTAAAAAGGTACTTTGCAATAAATCAGTGGTTTGGATTTTATAGAGAATTGTTTTATGACCTAACATATGGTCTATTTTGGAGAATGTTCCATGTGCTTTGGAGAAGAAGGTGTATTTATCTGCTGATGGATGAAAAGATCTGTATATGTTGATAAGGTCAAGTTGGTTGATTGTTGCAACAAGATCTTCTGTATCTCTACTGAGCTTTTCTCTGGATGATCTATTGTTAACTGAAGGGGGAGTGTTGAAGTCTCCAAACTATTATTGTGGAATGATCAATCTCATTTTTCAATGTTGTCAGTATTTGTTCAGTGTATTTAGGTGCTTTGGTATTGGGTACGTAAATATTTAATATTGTTAAGTCTTCCTTGAGTATTGAAACTTTCAGCAATAAATAGTGACCACAACAGTGGATTTTACATTAAAACCTATTTTATCTGAGATTAACATTGCCACACCTGCTGTTTTTTGTGTATTGTTAGCTTGATATATATTATTCCAACCTTTAATTCTCAACTAGTTCTTTAAGTCTAAGGTGTGTTTCTTGTAAGCAACATATAGATGGGTCATGTCTTTTGATTCAGGATATCACTTGCTGTCTTTTTACTGGAGCATTCAGTCCATTTACAGTCAATGTGATTATTGATAGGTATGTTTAGTGGTGTCATTGTGACATGTTTATTTTTGTGTTGATGTTTTCTCTGTTGTTCTTATTAATCTGTTCTGGGACACTCTTCTTTATGGATTGTATGAGTGTTGATTTTATATTTTTTGAGACTCCTGTATTGCATTTCTTAATTTCAAATAATGTATTGTTAATCTGTTTTATGGCTACATGTTTTATCCCCTTTAACATATATTTATTGAAATCAATTTTAGCTATTTTATAAGTTTGAAACTTTGTATCAAAAACAACTGTAACTGTTGTAGTGTATCCCTCTTTTAATGTGATGGTATTTTAGTTGTCATGATATGATCATGGATTCACTTGTTATAATACTGTAGCTTTTGGCTTGGTTTGGTGAAGTTTTGTGCCTTCCTTAACTGATTAGAAATTTGGATGAAGTGCCTTGAATTATCACCTAAAGCATACATTTAGGGAAGAGCTTCTTTCAATATTTCATGTAATTTTGGTTTAGTTTTTATGAAGCCTTTAACTTTCTTTTTATTTTGAAAAGTCTTAATTTCTCCATTATATTTGATAGACAATTTTGCAGGATAAATAATTTTAGGATGGAAGTTTTTCTCATTCAGGGCTTTGAATCTGTCTGCCCACTGTTTTCTAGCCAGCATTATTTCGGCAGAATAGTCCAGATAAAAGTCCACAGGGTTTCCCTTGGAATGTTAGTTTTGATTTGAGCCTTGCTGTCTTCAGAAGCATCTGTTTGTGTTTTAGCTTATTAAGCTTAATTATAATATGCCTTCGCATCCTTCTTTTTGGATCTAACTTTTGCAGTGTTTAATAAACATCTTGGATACCTATGTTCTCTTTGCTCATAATCTCAGGAAAGTTTTCTGTCAGCACCTCTACAGCAATACTCCCTATGTTGAAATTAGTCCTCCCTTGTTCAGGAACTCCAATTAAACGTAAATTATTCCTCTTCATGGAGTCCCACATGTTTCTTAATGCTTCTTCATTTTTCTTACTTCTTTTCTCTGATTTCATCTCATAAATGCTGGCATTAGTTACTTTGTTTTCTAGGTCACTGATTCTAACTTCCATCTGTTCAGTCCTACTCTTTTGGCTTTAGATAGAATTATCCAATTCTGTAATTTTTTAATTAATCTGATGTATTTCAGATCATTGATATTCTAGCATTTCAAATAGTTTACCAAATTTTTCATTTTGTTTAATCTCTAAGAGGGTTATATATGTAACTCTTTTATAGTCAAAAGTTGAAATCAATAACAGAAAATTCATAGGTAAAAATTCAAATTTGTGGAAACTGAACAACATTTTGCTCATAAAGCCTTGGGTTATAAAAGAAATTATAGACACATTAAAGAAATTTATGGATTCAAATGAGAATGAAAACACATCCTACCAGAATTTATGGGATACAGCAAAAGCAGTGCTCAGAGGTCAGTTTATCTCTGTAAATGCACACTTCTGGAAAGAATAAAGAGCACAAATTAAAGAATTAACCTCACAGCTTGAATGAGTAGAAATAGAGCAACAAAGGAATCCCTCAGGCACCAGAAGAAAACAGATTATAAGGATTAGAGCAGAACTAAATGAATTAGAGAATAGAAAAACAATTGAAAAAGTCAACAAAACCAAAAGCTGGTTCTTCGAAAAGATCAACAAAATTGATAAACCATTGGCTAAACTTACAAAAGAAAAACAGCAGAAGATACAAATGACCAAAAATGAGTTGGGAGATGTTATAACAGACCCAACTGAAATAAAATATATCATAACAGAATACTATGAAAAGCTATACTCTAACAGGTTTGTAAACCTAGGGTAAATGGACAAATTTCTAGATTCATATGACTCACCAAGATTATCACAAGGAGAAATAGATCAACTTAATAAATTTATCACAAAGGAAGAGGTTGAAAAAGTCATCAAAAATCTACCAACCAGAAAAAGTCTTAGCCCAGACAGCTTCAGCAGAGAATTCTACCAAACATTTAGAGAAGAATTAACTCCAATACTACTGAGGCTATTTCACATCATAGAAAGAGATGAAACACTTCCAAATTCATTCTATGAAGTCAGCATAACCCTGATAGCCAAACCAGGGAAAGATCCCACAAAAAAAGAAAATTACAGACCAATATCACTCATGAATCTACTGCGCTTACTTTTTATTTTTCATTATGACTGAGTGAAAATGTACATTCCCGTATAAATTTACATGCCCACCTATATGCAGCTTCCAGTGCTCTACCTGCCCGGTGACAGCACACTATTCCTCTCTGCTCCATACATGTCTCATCCTCCCAACAGTCTCCTTTCCCCTCCTCTCCACCCACTCTCCTTCCTCCAGCCAGAGGTCAGCAGGATGATATCCTATAGATGCACAGAACCATAAAGTGTATCCAATATATAGTCACTCTGCATCTCCAAGTCCAATCCATTCGTGTCCAAAGAGTGGACCTTCATTATGATTTATGGGCAAGGGCAGCATCATGAGGACCAGGGCCTCCTGAATCTAGATGCAAAAATCTTCAACAAAATTCTAGCCAGTAGAATTCAGCAGCATATAAAAGAAATAATTCATCATGATCAAGTTGGTTTCATTCCAGAGATGCAAGGCTGGTGCAGCATCAGAAAAACAATTAATGTAATCAACCACATTAATAACACAAAAGATAAAAATCACCTGATTTTTGTCAATTGATGCAGAAAAGGCATTTGACAAAGTTCAACATCCATCCATGCTTAAAACTCTCAGAAAAATAGGAATAAAGGGGAAATTCCTCAATATAATCAGTAGCATCTATGCAAAGCCAACTGCTTTCATCATCCTGAATGGTGAAAGACTGAAAGAATTCCCTTTGAGAATGGAAACTAGACAAGGATGCCCGCTCTCACCACTTCTTTTCAACATTGTGCTAGAAGTTCTAGCCAGAGCAATTAGACAACTCAAAGAAATAAAAGGCATCCGTATTGACAATGAAGAAGTAAAGATTTCCCTCTTTGCAGATGATATGATTGTTTATACAGAGAATCCAAAGAAATCCATTAGTAAACTATTGGAGCTAATAGAAGAATTCAGCAAAGTATCGGGATACAAGATAAACATAACTAAATCAATAGGATTCCTTTATACCAACAGTGAAATTATTAAAGAAGAAATCACCAAATAATTCCATTTACTCTAGCCCCTAAGAATATAAAATACCTAGGAATAAATCTAGCTAGAGAAATAAGAGATTTTAGAGAGAAAACTATAAGACCTTACTACAATGAGGAGAAACTTACATAAGTGGTGTAATCTACCCTGCTCATGGATAGGAACACTCAATGTTGTGAAAATGTTTATTTTGCCCAAAGCACTCTACTTATATAATGTAATCACAATACAAATTCCAGCGGCATTAAATGAGATGGAGAAACAAATTATCAGCTTTATTTGGAAAGGGACGAAGCCCTGGATAAGTAAAGCACTACTGAAAAAGAAGAACACACTGGGAGGCCTCTCATTACCTGAGTTTAAAACCTATTACACTGCCACAGTGGTCAGAACAGCCTAGTACTGGTACAAAATAGACATATAGACCAATGGAACAAAGTAGAGACCCCAGAGATGCCACCATCCTCCTATGAACACCTGATATTTGACAAAGGTCCTAAGATTTTGAACTGGGGTAAGAACAGTCTCTTTAACAAATGATGCTGGCATAATTGTCTATCTATCTGCAAAAAACTGAAACAAGACCCATATCTCACACTTTATACAAAAATCAACTCAAATTGGATAAAAGACCTAAATAGAAAAGCTAAAACGATAAAGCTCATCCAAGATAAAATAGGGTCAACAGTGGAAGTTTTAATACACAATATAGACGGACTTCAAAATCTGACAAACAAAACACATTCATCAGAAGAGAGAATAGATAAATGGGAATTAATAAGAATCAAACACTTCTGCTCATCCAAAGACTTCATCAAAAGAATTAAAAGACCACCTACAGAATGGGAAAAAATATTTGGCAACTCTATGTCAGACCAACGCCTGATCTCCATAATCTATAAGGTACTACAAAATATCAATAAGAAAAAGACAAATCATCCAATTAAGTGATGGGCAAAGGAGATGGACAGACACTTCTCTAAAGAGGGGATCCAGGCAGCCAAAAAACACATGTGGACATGCTCACGATCATTAATTATTAAAGAAATTCAAATCAAAACGACAGTGAGATACCCTCACCCCAACAAGGTTGGCTATGATCCAAAACACGCACAACACTAAATGTTGGAGAGGCTGTGGAGGCTTTGGAACTCTCCTACACTGTTGGTGGGATTGCAGAATGGTGCAACCTCTTTGGAAAGCAATCTGACATTGCCTTAAAATAACGGATATAGATATACCATTTGACCCAGTAATTCCTCTGCTTGGAATATATCCTACAGAATCAAAGCCATTCACACCAACTGACACTTGCACACGAATATTCATTGCAGCACAATCCATGATAGCAAAAAGATGGAATCAACCCAGATGCCCAACAACAGAAGAATGGGTGGGTAAACTTTGGTATATGTACTCAATGGAGTACTATGCACTGATAAAGAACAATGATGATAGCAGGAAACATCTCTCAATTTGGTCTCAACTAGAGGACATTATGTTGAATGAAACGAGTCAGTGACAGAAGGACAATTATTATATGAGACCCCCACGATAAAAAAAGCATACTCATACATAACAGAAAAGACTCTGACAGCTACAAGGGCGGGGAGAGTGAGAGGGCAGAAGGGTGATGGACGAGGGTTTAGGTTTGATAGTTGTTAGAAATTTCATTAGGTGATACTGATACAATACACATTAGTAAGAAGATCAATATTAATGGGACTTCAACACAGCTTGTGTACTCCTCCCATCTTAACCCAATATTGTAAGCACAGAATCTGTATACTTTCATTTTTTATTTAATAAAAAACAACAACAACAACAAAAAAACCCATTGCCATATTGTCCATTCCAACTCATAGTGACCATATAAAACAGAGTGGAACTGCCCCATAGAGTTTCTAAGGAGTCGTTGGTGACTTTGAGCCACTTTTTAAAAAAAATATATATTTTCTTTTTCTTTAAGTGAAGATTTACAATCCAAATCAGTTTGTTATACAAAATGTTGGACATACATTGCTATGTAACTCTAGCTGTTTTCCCCATCCTGTCACAGCACAGTGCTCCTTTCTACCCTGTATCTCCCATGTCCATTCAGCAAGCTCCTGTCCCCTTCTACCCTGTCATCTCACCCCTTGACAGGAGCAGCTCGATTAGTAAAGATATATATATCATTTTATGTTTTATAGTCTAGTCTCAATGATTCAGTGGCACTTGGCTTGGCAATCTTTGCCTGAAGAATTTGCTTCAGAAGTAGTCTGACTCCGGGCTAACAGAGAGTCTGAGGGCTGTGTCCTCAGGGAACCCTCCAGTCTCTGAACATCAAGTCTGGTCTTTTAATGGAGTTCAGGTTCTGAACATCCATTTTTCTCCCACTATGTCAGGGACTCTATGTTGTATTTTCTATCAGGGCAGACATTGGTGGTGGCCAGGCACCAGTTAGTTCTTCTCATGTCATGTTGATATAGTGTCTGAATTATATGGCATTTTCTGTCTCTTGGGCTGATATTTTCCTTACATCTTTGATGTCTTTCATTCTCTGCTGCTCCAAGTCATTTGGGGTCAAACACTGTTTTCTCCTGGGTTGAAAACTTTTCTTGAGTCCTTATAATAGTGAGCTCATATAATATTTGTCCTTTTGTAAATGACTAATTTCTCTTGGCACAATGTCTTCCAGATGATTCCGTGTTATCAGATGTTTCCCAAGATCATCATTATTCTTTATCATTGCATAATATTCCACTGTGTGAATATACCATTGTTTGTTTATTTATTTATCTGTTGGTGGGCACCTAGGTGGATTCCATCTTTTTGCTGTTGTGGAGAGTGTTGCAGTAAACATTGGTGTGCATGTGTCTGTTCATGTGACAGACCTTATTGTTGGATAGGATGATATTTCTATTTCTAGCTTTTTAAGAAATTGCCAAATTGATTTCCAAAGTGGTTGTACTGTTGTATGTTCCCACTAGCTGTGTATAAGTGTTCTAGTCTCTCCAACATTTGTTATTTTATATTTTTTGGAATAATTCTAGGCTTGTTGGGGTGACATAGTATCTCACTGTAGTTTTGATTTGTATTTCTCTAATGGCTAATGATAGTAATCATTTCTTCATGTATCTGTTACCTGCCTGGATGTCTTCTTTGGTGAAGTACCTGTACATATTCTTTGCCCACTTTTTTGATTGGGTTAGTTGTTTTTTGTTGTTAAGTTTTGCAGTGTTTTGTAGATTATGAAAATTAGAGGCTGATGTGATTTGTCATATCCAAAATATTTTTCTCACTCTGTACATTGTTTTTCTTTCTTTCTTTCTTTAAACTCTTTTGGCAAAGTCCTTGGATGACTGTGTTTGATTTTTAGTTCCCAGTTATGTGTTTTCTCTTCTAGTGTTTGTGCAACATTAGTAATATTTTCTATTCTGTTTATGCCATATATTGGGGCTCCCAGTATTGTCTCTAGTTTTTTCTTCCATGATATTTATTGTTTTAGATTTTATATTTAGGTCTTTCATCTATAGTTGTTGTCCAAGAAGACTTAGAAGACAATGTTATAACACAGGCCCAGAGATCTCCACTCAGAGTCCAGAGAGTATGGCCAATACTTAGAGTCTGGAGGGCAAGGCTAATGTGTAAAATGTCTCAGAAAATGGAGGATTGTTTTCAAAGCTTTGAAGGCTATTGTAATATGTTCCACTGACTTGCTTGTTGCCTGTTAATGCCTTCTTTCCCTACACTTTCTCCTTTTGTAATGAAAATCTGTAATTTGTGCCTGCCTGTTCTATCATTGTATCTTGGAAGGATAACATGTGTTCTGGATTTCACATTTGAAGAGAAATTGGTGGGATTTGGATTTGGACTTAAGACCTCTGCTATAATATAAATGAACATATTGTGTACGTTCTAATGATATGATTTTGGAAGGGCCAAATGGTGGAGTGTCATGGATTGTATTCTGTGCCCCACAAAATGTATGTATTGATTTGACTTGGCTATGAGTCTAATGTGATACCGTTCTTCCCATGTGTTGTGACTCCTGCGTATGATATTTCTCTTATTGAATGGACTCATAACTTACAGATTTGTGGCTTAGTGGACTGAGACAATGAGTTTCTTATCATGAAACTGTCCACTTGTGGTGTTTTCTGTTGGAGCAGTACCAGGTGACTAAAAGAATGGTGTAATATGAAATTTAGGACACATGAAAGCAGCTCTGTAAATGGGACTTGCCTGTCAGATAATTGGTGCCTATTCCCTTTTAAAAGTTTCCATTGTAAGAGTGCAAAATTCATGATCTAGATCTTGAGAATACAAAAAGACAAAATAAAACAAACAAAAATAACAGTTTATTCAATCAGAACATGTGAACCAACGGCTGCTTCATCTAGTTTCCAATTATGGCTCATGGCAATGAAGTACAAGGCATAAAGCCTGGCAGTGAAGAACAAGAACAATGAGTCTGGGACCTATACTCAGTGACTGAAAACTAGAGAAGATGTGCACCAGGACTGTATCCTCTCATTGTACTTAGTCTTGCTGTATGCTGAACAAATAATCAGAGATGATAAACTATGTGAAAAAGAGCATGACTTTAGCAATGGAAGAAGAATTATTGATAACCTGTGATATCCAGATAATCATAACCTTGCTTGCTGAAAGTGGCAAGGACTTGAGGCACTAACTGATGAAAATCAAAGACAACAGCCTTCAGTGTGGACTATGCCTCAACATCAAGGAAACAAAAATCCTCACAACTGGACCAATAAACAAATTATGACAAATGGAGAAAGTATTGAAGTTGTAAAGGATTTCACTTAACTTGTATCCACAGTCAATCTCCATAGGAGCAGCAGTCAGGAAATCAAATGACATGTTGCACTGGGCAAATCTGATGCAAAAGATCTCTTTCCAGTGTAAAAAGCAAAGGTGTCACTTTGAGGACTAAGGTATGTAGGACCCAAACCATGGTATTTTTAGTAACCTCATCTGCATGTGAGAGTTGGATAATGAATAAGGAAGATCAAAGAACAATTGATTCTTTTTAGTTATGGTGAGGACAAAGAATATTGACTATACCATGAACTGCCACAAGAATGAATAAATCTCTCTTGGAAGAAGTATAGACAAAATGCTCCTTAAAAGTGAGAATGGCAAGACTTTGTCTCTATGCTTTGGACATGTTATGCAGAGGTACCAGTGCCTGGAGAAGAACGTCATGTTTGGTAGAGTGTCAATGAAAAAGAGGAAGGTTGTCAATGAGATGGACTGACACAGAGGCTGCAACCGTGGGCTGAAACACAGCAAAGATTGTGACGATAGACACAGGGTTGCTATGAATCCAAACTGACTTGATAGCACCTACAAGAACAACTGCCTGAATGTAACTCAACTTCTTTTGAAGCTCAGTTGGATAGCCTTGATCTCCTGATGGTTAACATGAAATGTGAATACTTCCCTGAAGTCCTTTCTGTTTACTGAAGTCGGTGTTACCTAGTTGCATTTGTTGCTCCAAATGGTTACATATACTCCCCATTGTATCCTCAGGACCCAGCGGTAGCTGTCTCAGAGTAGATGCATAGGAGACATTTGTTAAATGAGAGGTGTCACATAAAACACATGAGATTTCATGTCAGGGATGTCTGCATTTTATTTTCATATGCTAGCAGTGTATAAATTAATTTATATTTCTCAGCCTCTATCACATATAAATGAGAAGAGTAGTACTGAATTCACTGAGAACTTATAGGCTGAATCTGTGAACCTTTTTAAAAGTTGTGATGTGAGAACTATTTTGAGTAAATTATGTACAAATATGAATGAGTACGCTTTTGCAGTGGAAAGAAGCAAGTTTTAGATTTTTTCAAAGGAATCAGTGATTCACAAAGCTTTTACAAATCTCTGTATTTATAGAGTTTTATGAAGTGTGCCAACATGTTTATAAGAAGTTTATAGCAATGTCGCAAATCGTGTTTGGAATCTTTTCTAACAGTTTATCTACATATGAGGACCAACAATTAAGTCCACAAGGTGAGGTGCTGCAGTCATGTTCAGTGTATTTTTCTTGGGAAGCTATGCACTGATGCCAGTGCCTAGTTTACCCTTCAAAACAATTTTGGAGCTCTTTTTGGAATAGTCATTGCACACGGTGACAAGTTCGTGAACTTAATTGTATTGCTGTCTGTGAGGGAGATTTTAGACAGTAAACAAATAACTAATTTTGCAAAACCCTCCCTACTCCCTTGATCTTGCCCCCAGTGACTTTTTTCTTTACCCAAATATAAAGGAAAAATTGAAAGGAAGATATTTTGATGCCATTCAAGACAGCCAGGGTAATACAACAGCTCTGATGGCCATTCCAGAGAAAGAGTTCCAAAATTTCTTTGAAGGCTGGATGAGGTGCTGGCGTAGGTACATAACTTCATAAAGGGAGTGCTGTGAAGGTGACCATAGTGATATTCAGCAATGAGATATGTAGCACTTTTTCTAGGATGAATCTGTGAACTTAATTGTCAAACTGTGCATGTGAAATTGAACCTGGCCTATAAACAGACAAAGCAAAACAAAAAATCACTGTTAAAACCCTCAAAAAGGTTGAGAGTTTTGAGTTGTTTGTATTCACTACAAAGGTGGAGCAGCCCAAATCGATAACTGTTTTATAGCCTTACGTATTCCTTATAATTTCTAGAAAAGCTGATGTGAGATTTTGAGGCACCCTAAACAATAAAAAGACTTGAGTGGAAGAAAAGATACTGGTAGGAAGATAACAATAAGATTGTATTTCAAGGGGCACTCAGTGGAGATGTTTTCTGTTGAAGGATAATTGTACATGTCCCAAAGGTAACTGAATGCCTCTGGGCCTCCTCACACTCACACAAAGAACTTGACTTTGTCTACCCACTGAGGACAGTCTCATTGACTATGTTCATCTATTAAACAGGGAGATGCTCAAAATATAGCAGGGCAGAGAGGTACGTGGGGTGTTTCAGTGCACAAAATCTGAGACCCACATTGCCAATGTTTCAATCTTGGTGTAGCTTTTTACTAGATGTGTGCCCAACCTCATTTGTGAAAGGAGAGGAACCACTTCGGGGCTGCTAACTGAAATGTTGGAGGTTTAAGACCACTGAGAAGCGTCTTGAGAGAAAGGCCTGATGATCTATTTAAAAAAAAAAAACATTGAAAAGTCGACATTACTCTGAGTCAGAATCAACTTGACAGCCACTGGTACTGATTAAAGTATGAGAAAGAGTGCCAAACTCAGGGGTGTGGTAAGAATTAAATGAGTTAACATATAGAAGACGGTTAGAGTCCGTGATAATCAGTAAGTGTTGTACAGTTATTTGCTTTTATGATTATTAAAGTGTCTCATTGTTTATCTTTTAAAAATTACAGTTGGTAGGATTATTCAAAGACAAGAAATACCATCTCATCATCTTTTCAAATATTTTGAACAAATCACTTAAACTTATCTGTATCCTTCCTTCTTTCATAATTTGGTTAAAACCAAAATTACTTGCCAATCAAGTCAATCTGACTCATGGTGACTCCATGTGTTTCAGACTATAATCTTTCAGAAATTGATTACTAGACATTTCTTCCATTATGCTTGTGTGTGGAATTGAACCACATACCTTTAGGTTAGTAGCTGAGTGTTTAACTGTTTGCACCAAATTGATAGGCATTATGAATTTGTAGTAAAAGATAATTTATTGAAGTGTTATTCAGTTATTCTAGCTAGATTGTGTAGCAAAATATCTTCATTCTCTTTCATGAATTTACATTTACTATGAACTTTGTGAAAGTCCTGGTGGTGTAGTGGTTAAGTAGTATGATTGCTAAGCAATAGGTTGGCAGTTCAAATCCTCCAGGGGCTCCTTGGAAACTCTATGGGCATTTCTATTGTTCCTACTGGATATCTATGAGTCAGAATCGATTCAGTGACTGCGAGTTTAGTTTGGTTTTTGGTATGAACTTCATATCCAGGAGAAAACATGAAGAGATCTGACCTCATGCACTTGTGTACTGACTCCATGGAGAAGATTCTGCATATCTGGATATTTGGATTATTTGGAAGTTTTGTTCATTCTCACTGCTTCAGATATAACCCTTCCATATTATACTGTGTTAGGTATTGTTTAACAAAGAAGTTACTGTTCATCAACCAATATACAGTAAATTTTAAAAATATTTTATTGTGCTTTAAGTAAAAGTTTACAATCCAAGTCAATTTGCCATATAATACACCCAACACTCTATCCAACTTTAGCTACTGTCTCCACCTTGCGACAGCACATTCCTTCTTTCCACCCTGTACTTTCCATATTCATTCAAATAACTCCTGTATGACCCTCGCCACCCTTCCATCTCACATCTGGACAGAAACTTCTCTGACAGCCTCTTGTATATATTTAAGGCAAGAAGTGCATTCTTCACCAGCATCACTGTATGAATTATAGTCCATTCCAATCTTTGGAGAGTTGACTTTGGTACTGGTTTCAGTTCTGGGCTAGCAGCAAGTCCAGGGGCCATGTCCTCAGGGGATACTCTAGGATGTCAGACCATCAAGTTGATCTTTTAATTGGGTTCTATCTCTACAACCCTGCTACATCAGGGACTCTATGTTGTGTTCCCTGTCAGGGAGGGCAGTCATTGATAGTGGCTGGGCAACATCTAGTTCTTCTGGTCGCATGCTGATGTAGTCTCCTAATCATGTGATGCCTTAAGGCTTCTGTGCCCATGTTTTCCTCATGTCTTTGGTGTCCTTGCTCCTCTGTTCCAAGTAGATTAGGACAAATTGGTGCTACTTAAATGACAACTTACTAGCTTTTAAGACTCCAGATGCCACTCATCAAAATAGGATACAGAACATTTTGTTACCAAAAACAAAAAAACAAAAACAACTTAGTGATGCCAATTGACCATAATCCCCAGACCCCAGCTCCTCCTAATCTAACCCTTGAACTATTGGGTTGTAGCCCAGCAGCGTTAATATCCCTCTATTGCATGCTGTCACTTTGCCTTCACTTAACCCAATTCCTATCTACTATCTGATCTGTGAATATCCCTCCTTTTCCCCCCTATCCCTTGTAACCATCAAAGATTATTTTCTTCTGTCCTTAAACCTTGTCTTGTGTGCTCATAATAGTGGTCTTATACAACATTGTCCTTGTGTGACTAATTTCACTCAGCATGTCTTCCAGATGACTCCACGTTACTGTCCTTTATCATTGCATAGTATTCCATTATGTGAATACACCATAGTTTATTTTTTAATCAGTTCATCAGTTGATGGACATTTTAGGTTGATTCCATCTTTTTGCTATTGTGGATAGTGCTGCAATAAATATTGGTACCCATGTGTCTATTCGTGTGGCAGCCCTTTTTTCTCTAGGATATATTCAAGCAGTGGGATTGCTGGATCATATGGTTTTCCTATTTCTAGCTTCCTAAGAAAGTGCCAAATTGATTCCCAAAGTGGTTGTACCATTTTACATCCCCAGTAGCTGTGCAGAAGAATTCCAGTCTCTCCACAGCCTGTACACCATTTATTGTTTTGTTTTCTGGATTAATTCCAGTCTTGTTGGGGAGAGACAGTATCTCACTGTAATTTTCATTTGTTATTTCTCTAATGGCTAATGATCATGAACATTTACTGATGTATCTGTTAGCTGCCTGGATGTCTTCTTTGGTGAAGTGCCTGTTTGTATGCTTTGCCCAGTTTTTAACTGGATTATTTGTCTTCTTGTTGAGGTTTTGCAGTACTCCTTGTAGATTATGGAGGTTAAATGCTGATCTGATTTGTGGTTGCCAATTTTTCCCCCCAGTCTGTCAGTAGTCTTTTTAGTCTTTTGGTAAACTGTTTGAATGAGTGTAAGTCTTTAATTTTTAGTAGTTTCCACTTACCTATTTTCTTTTCTGGTGTATGTGCACTGTTAATAATATTTTGTAGTCTGTTTATGCCATATATTAGGCTTGCCAGTATCGGTGTTATTTTTTCTTCTATAGTCTTTGTTGTTTTAGATTTGATATTTAGGCCTTTAATCCATTTTGAGTTAGTTTTTCTGCATGGTGTGAAATATGGGTCTTGTTTCTTTTTCTTTTTCTGTTTTTTTTTTTTTTTTTTTTTTTTTTTTTGCAAGTAGATATCCAGTTTTGCTAACACATTTTGTTGAAGAGACTGTCTTTTCTCCAATTTACAGACTCTGGGCCTTTGTCAAATATCAGTTGCTCATTAATGTGTGATGTCACATATGGATTCTCTGTTCTGGTCCCTTGATCTTTGTATCTGCCTTTGTACCAGTACCAGGCTGTTTTGACTACCGTGGCAGTGTAATATGCTCTAAAGTCAGGTAAAGTGAGGCTTCCCACTTTGTTCTTATTTTTCTTTAGTAATGTTGTACTTATCTAGGGCTTCTTTCCTTTCCATATGAAGTTGATGATTTGTTTATCCACTCTTTAAAAAATGCCACTGGAATTTGTATTGGGATTGCGTTGTATCTATAAATCACTTTGGGTACAACAGACATTTTCACAGTGTTAAATCTTCCTTTCCAGCAGCAAAGTAGGCTTCTCCACTTATGAGGACTGCCAACTAAGTTCTCAAACTCGTCATAGAAAAAAGTGCTACGTACTTTATTGCTGAATATCACGATGTACTATGGTCACCTTCCTTTTTGGGGCTGTCCTTACCTGGTTTTGGTATTAGGGTTATGCTAGCTTCATAGAATGAATTTGATAGTATTCCATCATTTTCTATGTTCTTGAAAACCTTTAGTAATAGTGGGGTTAATTCTTCTCTGAATATTAGGTAGAGTTCTCCAGTGCAGCCAGCAGGGCCATGGTTTTTTTAAGTTGGGAATTTTTTACTTGTGATTACCTTTTCAATCTCTCCTTTTGCGATGAGTTTATTTAGTTGTACTATCTCTGTTTGTGCTGGTTTTGGTAGGTGGTATTTCTCTAGAAAACTGTGCATTTCCTGTAGGTTTTTGTATTTACTAGAGCACAGTTTTTCATAGTATTCTGATTCTTTTCATTTCAGTTATGTCTGTGTGATATCACCTGTCTCATTTCTTATTACGGTTATTTGTTCCACTCTTGTTTTTATGTTGTCAGTTTGGCCAGTGGCTTATCAGCTTCGTTGATCTCAAACAAACAAACAAACAAAAACCCCCAAAACAGTTTTCAGTCTTGTTGACTCCTTCAGTCATTTTTCTATTTTTTTGTTTCATTTATTTCTGCTCTAATTTTTATTATTTCCTTTCTTCTGGAGACCAGTGAGTTTGTTTGTGGACTTCTTTCCAGTTATTCAAGTTGAAGAGTTAATTCTTTGATTTGGCCCCTTTCTTCTTTTTGGATGTGTGTATTTACTGAAATGAATTGACCCTGAGCACTGCGTTTGCTGTGTCCCATACATTCTGGAAGGTTGTGTTTTCATTGTCATGCAATTCTATGAATGTCTTTATTCCATCTTTGATTTTTTTCCTATTACCTGTTCTTGAACAAAATGTTGTTCAGTTTCCAAGTTTCTGATTTTTTTTAATATCTTTTTTCTGTAATTAATTTCTAGTTTTATCTCTTTATAGTCTGTAAAGAAGCTTTGTATTATTTCCTACTTTGAATTTTGTTAAGGATTGCTCTGTGGCCTAATATGTGGTCAATTGTGGAGAACATTTCACGTGTATTTGCAAAGAAAGTGTACTTGACTGCTGTTGCATGGATTTCTGAATATGTCTCTGAGGCCAAGTTAGTTGTGGCACTTAGATGTTCTGTGACTTTGCTGAGCTTTTGTCAAGATTTTCTGTCCTTTACTGAGAGTGGTTTGTTGAAGTTTGCTACTATTATTGTGGAGCTGTCTATTTCTGTTTTCATTGTAGATAGTGTTTGTTTTATATATTTTGGATGCTTGCCATTGGTTGCATAGATGTTTAATATGATTATGTCCTACTGTTGTATTGAGTCTTTAACTAATGTATAGTGTTCCTCTTTATCCATTGTGGTAGAATTAACTTTAAAGTCTATTTTGTCAAAGATTAATGTTGCTACTGCTGCTCTTTTTTGAATGTTGTTAGCCTGATACATTCTTTTCCATCCTTGGAGTTGTCGTTTGTCTTTGAGTCTAAGGTGTGTCTCTTGTAAGCAGAATATAGATGAGTCATTTTTAAATAATCTAATCAGCTACTCTCCTCTTTATTGGCACATTTAGTCCATTTACATGTGATGTGATTGTTGATAAATATGAAGTTATTGCTGTCATTTTGATGGCTTTTTTGTGTGTGTTCTTGACAATTCTTTTGTCCTGCTCAATTTTGTGTGCTGAGATTTTTATCTTTATGTTTTCTTTTCATGTCTTTCAGTGTGTGTTTCTTTTGTTATTGCTGAGACCTCCTGTTTGGATTGTTTTTTTATTTTTTTTTGTTGTTGCTGTTTTGATGTCTAGAATTATAGATTTCTTTTGTAGTTACCCCCATAGTGCCCTCTATTAATCTAAAAGTAATCCAGGCTTTAATGCCTTTGTGTTGCCTTGACTTCTTCCCCATCTGAAGGATCTATGGGTACATTAATTTGTCTCTTTTAATATAATGTTGTTCTCATTTAAATCCTGAGATCTCTAAATTTCTATTTTTTGTGATTTGGCTTTGGGTATCTTTTGCGGATGTCCTATCTTGATAACATCTGGGTGCTGTGTTGAGTGTTAATGTTGGAATGTATCTCTGATTTTATCAATTTTCTAATCGATGTTTCTAGTTGAATTTCCTTCAGTGTTTTGTGTAATTTTGGTTTGGTTTTTGCAAATTCTCTAAACTTCTGTTTATCTGTGAAAGTCATAATTTTACCTTCATATTTGAGACATAATTTTGTAGGATGTATAACTCTTGGTTGGCAGTTTTTTTTCTTTCCTTTGTAGCTTTGTGTATGTTGTCTCATTGTCTTCTTGACAGCATGACTTCTGCTGACTGATGTGAAGTTAGTCTTAGTGATTCTGATTTGTAGGTTATGTTTTGTTTAAGCCTAGCTGCCTTTAAAAGTCTCTCCCTGCCGTTAGTTTTATTAAGTGTCATGGATTGCACTGTTTTCCCCCTCAAATGTATGTATTGATTTGACTTGGCTATGAGTCACGATATGGTGCACTTCCTCCCATGTGTTGTGAATCCTGCCTCTATGATGTTGATGAGGGAAAATGGACAGCAGATGTGTTGGTGAGGCACAGCTCATTACCAGCTGTGGAAAATAAAGAAGAGAAGTGAGCAGAGTCAGTTGGGAACTTCATACCACCAAGAAGACAGCACTGAGAGTAGAGCTTTGGACCTGAGGTTCCTGTGCCAAGATGCTATCATTGAATTTGGACTTACCCTACTGGACTGTGATAATTTCTCTTATTGAATGGACTTGTAACTCTTAAATGGATTTGTGGCTTACTGGACTATAACAATAAATTTTCTCTTCATGAAATCATCCACTCATGGTACTTTCTGTGGAGCTGTATCAGGTAACTAAAACATTAAGTTTGATTATAATATGCCTTGGTGTCTTTCTTTTGGAATCTGTCTTGAGTAGGGTTCCATGAGCATCTTGAATGGATATCTTCTCATCTTTCATGATATCAGGGAAGTTTTGTGTCAGCAAGTCTTCAACAATTCTGTCTGTATTTTCTGTTATCCCCCCTTGTTCTGGTACTCCCACCACTCCTATTATTCCTCTTGATGGAATCCCACATAACTCATAGTGATTCTTCATTTTTATTGAATCTTTTATCTGATTTTTCCTCATGTATGCTGATGTCATTGTCATCTTCAGTCTTGCTAATTCTTCCTTCCGTTTCCTTGATCCTGCTCCTTTGACTTTCCATTTGATTATCTAGCTCGGTAATTTTATTGTTAGTCTGTTGAATTTTGGATTGTTGCTGCTCAAGCATTTCTTGCAGCTTGTTTAATTTTTCAGTGTGCTCTGCTGCACTTTGCCTGACTCTTTCCTGATATCTTGCACTGCTCTGTACATCAGTCTTTTGTATTCTACCTCTGAAAGTTGCAGGAAGTCTTCTTCATCTGATAAATTTATTGATTACTTTGGGGGCTTTCAAAGCTGTGGTAGTCTGCTTCTTTAGATGTTTAGAAATTGACTACTGCCTCTGTGCCACCAGAGAGTTGTTGCAATTTTTTTGTTTCGTTATTATGGTTTAACTTATATCTATGGGTATTCAATATTTTTGAACTGGTTTGAGTTTTGGAGCCTTAATAATTCAGTTGACCTTTCCAGTGTCTCCCTTTAGGACCTAGGCCAGTGTTTCTCTGTGTGGTCTAGTGACCCCCTGCTCTGTGACCTTACTGTCCCACTCTGTGGTCAACTGGCTAGCACAACTCTGCTCAGCCTGTCCCAGCATGTGTTCACCCACCTGATCTTTCACTACTCTGGCCCATACTCCTGATGCCTCTGCCCCAGATAATGCATGTATCCACACTGCTGCCCCAACTTGCATAAACCTGTGCTGCCTCTGTGGGCCACTTGGACCTAAGCCCCTTTGACCTGCATGATCCTAAGCCCTGACAGCACACTGGTCCCCAGCACTTACTGAGTGGAGACCTTTAGCCCTGGGCTGTGTTACTTAGGCTGGGCTGGTCTCCTTTGCTGGGCACAATACTGTTCCAGTCTATGTGGCATCTCTCAGCCCTGCACCATGGCTTTATTTTGCCTGGGGAGATTTCTTCTGCCCAGGTCACCCCTAGCATTCAGGATCTCTCTGTATGTGCCACATTGTTTTACTGTAGGGAGCCCAGTGCTTTTGTGACTAGCATGGTACTGTCTTACTCAGCTAGCTCCTGATTAGTTTGCTGCCTAGATACTTGATAATGATACTCTGCTTCCTGTCACCCATTCCATTCTTTTAGTTTCCCACCTGGTGTTCAGGCTTCCTGGTGTGCTCAATTTACCAGTTTTATTGAATGTTTAGTTCTTTGTTGTTAGAGAGATCAGCAAGGTCATGTGGCTACACCGTATTTTGGTTCTGCCCTGTCTCCATTCAGTTGTTTCTCTGGTTCTTTGTTGTTAGATGGATCATAGAATACCTGTGCCTACTCCAGCATTTTAACTCCACCCTCCTGTACTGTTACTTTTAATAGAACATCTAGGTAATGATGAACATATTCAGGTATTTATAGCTATCATGAGAGATGAAACTATGCACAAAAAATTATGATCTCTTACTCCAATTGCAGTCCAGTTTTATGTCATCAGCCACCCTTTCTATACAAATCTGAGGCTCTGGGTATTAGTAGTCTGAGATAATACAGCACTAAAGAAGATGTGATTCAGATGCTAAGTTTATAGTACAGTAAATACAATTTCAGACAAGTCTTATGTGTAATTCTCTATTAAAGCATATTTTAAAAATTCATTTTTTCACTTCATACTAGTATACTAGTATACTAGGATCATTAATTTACAACATATAAATGAATTATTGTAATATACCCATGTCCTTGGATCCTGGATGTGTATAGTAAAGTATTTTTTGGGAAAATATGACAAAAATAGGTTTCAGATAATAAAACAGACTACATGAGTTTAAAATATACATGCTTTTCAGTTGTCTCATATGCCCATGAAAGCTGGACAACAAAAAAGGAAGAATTTATCTATTGAAATTGTCGTGTAGGTGAAGAATATTAAATATAGCTTGGACTACCAGAATAAAGAACAAATCAGTCTTAGAGAAACATACAACCAAAATACTCATCAGAAGTAAGAATGGTAAAACTTTAGTTCTCTTACTTTGGACCCATCATCAGGAAAGAATAACCAATAAAAAGAGACATCATGTTCAATAAAGTAGAGGGCTAATGAAAATGAGGGAAGTATTTAGCAAGATAGGTTGCCATATGAATTTTTTTTTTTGGTCTTTTACCATGAAGTATGATATTACTTTTGAGTTTTCTGTAGTTTCTCTTTATCAGATTAAGGACATTCCCTTCTAATTTCCAGTTTGTTGACAGTTTTAATCACAAAAGGTTGTTGAATTTTTTTCAAGTGCTTTTTCTTATTAAGATAATCACTCTTTTTTTATTGATGTGATGTGTTACATTAACTTGTTTTGGGATACCAAACTAACTTAGTGTTCCTGGGATAAATCCAACTTTGTCATAGTGTGTAATTCTTTTATTATGTTGCTGGATTTTGTTTGCTGTTATTTTGCTGAGGACTCTGTGTTCATATATATGAGATATTGGTCTGTAGTTTTCTTTCTTTGTGATATGTATCTGCTCTCACAAAATGAGTTAGAAAATATTCCCTCATCTTCTATCTTTTTAAGAGTTGTGAATATTATATAATTCTTCTTCAAATTCTGGTATAATTATTAGGTGAAGCCATCTGGTCCTAGGATTTTCTTTGCAAGTAGATTTTTGGTAACTGATTAAATGTTTGCATTTATTATAGGTCTCTTCATATTGTGAACTACTACAATTTCAATGCTTTTTCTAGGAATTGGTTAATTTAATTTCTCATAGTATTCCTTTATAATCTCTTTCTGTAAGGTTTGTAGTTATGTCTTAACTTTCATTTTTGATTCTAATTATTTAAGTGTTTTTTCTTGGTCAATCTACCTGAAGCTTTCTGGATTTTATTGATCTTCTCTAAGAAGTTGACTTTGATATCATTGTTGTTTTCTTTTTCCCATGTTGTCAATCTACACTTCAGTCTTTATTTACATCTATCTGCTTGCTTTAGGCTTAATTTACTCCTTTTTTGGTGCCTTGATGAGTGGCAGATATTCTGAAGTGCTCTTGCCATAGAAACCCTGTCTCCTGAGAAGAAGCAAGGTTAATATTAGACATTAGTGAGGTAAAATGGACTGGCTGTTTTCAGTTGGACCCTCATATGTTCTCTTATGCTTGGAATGAAAACTTGAAGAGGAATGGTATTGCATTCATCGTTAAGAACATTTCAAGATCTATCCTGTATTATAATCCTGACAGTGATAGGATATTATTCATATGCCTAGAAGGATAGTCAATATGACTATTATTCAAATTTATGCACCAATCACTAAGGCCAAAGATGAAGAATTTGAAGGTTTTTACCAGCTTCTGCAGGCTAAAATTGATCAAACATGCAGTCAAGATGCATTGATAATTACTCGTGATTGGAATGCAAAAGTTGGAAACAAAGACGAAGGATTGACAGTTGAAAAATAGGGCCGTGGTGGTAGAAATGATGCCAGAGATCACATAATAGAATTTTGCAAGACCAGTGACTTCTCATCACAAATGCCTTATTTTTAGCAGCATAAATGGCAGCTATATACATGGACCTCACTAGATGGCAAACACAGGAATCAAATTGACTACATCTGAGAAAAGAGATGATGGAAAAGTTCAACATCATCAGTCAAAACAAGACCAGGTGTTGTTTGTGGAACAGACAACTAACTGTTCATATGCAAGTTCAAGTTGAAACTGCAGAAAATTAGAATAAGTCCATGAGAGCCAAAGTACAACCATGGATATATCCAACCTGAGTTTAGAGACCATATCAAGAATAGATCTGATGCACTGAACACTAATGACCACAGATCAAATTGTGGAATGACATCAGAGACACCATACATAAAGAATGGAAGAGGTCATTAGAAAGACAGGAAAGAAAATACAAAACTGGATGTCAGAAGAGACTCTGAAACTTAGTCTTGAATGTCAAAAAGCTAAAGCAAAAGAAAGAAATGATGAAGTAAAAAAACAAACAAGATTTCAAAGGGCAGCTCAAGGAGACAAAATATTATAATGACATGTGCAAAGAGCTAGAGATAGAAAACCAAAAGAGAAGAACACACTCTGCATTTCATAAGCTGAAAGGACTAAATAAAAAAATTCAGGCCTCAAATTGCAATACTGAAGGATTCTGTAGGGAAACTCTTAAGCGACTCAGAAAGCATCAAAAGAAGATAGAAGAAATACACAGAGTCATTGTACCAAAAAGAACTGGTCAGTGTTCAACCATTTCAAGTGGTAGTATGTTATCAGGAACAGATGGTACTGAAGGAAGAAGTTGAAGCTGCATTGAAGTCACTGATGAAAAACAAGGCTCCAGGAATCAGTGGACTATCAGTTAAGATGTTCCAACAAACTAATGCAATGCTGGAAGTGTTCACTCATCTGTGCCAAGAAATTTGGAAGACAGCTACCTGGCCAAATGAGTGGTAGAGATTCATACTTATGCCTATTCCAAAGAGAGGTAATCCAATGGAATGATGAAATTACTGAACAATATCATTAATATCACATGCAAATAAAATTTTGGTAAAGATTATTCAAAAGCAACTGCAGCAGCATATTGACAGGAAACTGCCAGAAATTCTAGCTGGGTTCAGAAGAGGATATAGGACTAGTATCATTTTTGATGTCAGGTGGATCTTGGCTGAAAGCAGAGATTACCAGAAAAATATTCACCTGTGTTTTATTGACTATGCAAAGGCATTGGACTATGTGGGTCATAGTAAATTATGGATAACATTGTGGAGAATGGGAATTCCAGAACACTTAATTGTGCCCATGAGGAATCTGTATATGGAACAAGCAGTAGTTGTGCAAACAGAACAAGGGGACACTGCATGGTTTAAATTCAGAAAAGGAATGAGTCTGGATTGTATCCTTTCACCATACCTTTTCAATCTGTATGCCAAGCAAATAGTCTGAGATCCTGTACTATATGAAGAAGAACAAGGCATCAGGATTGGAAGAAGACCCATTAACAACCTATGTTATGCAGATGACACAACATTGCTTGCTGAAAATGAAGAGGATTTGAAATACTTATTGATGTAGATCTAAGACCACAGACTTGAGTATGGCTTACACCTCAATATCAAGAAAACAGAAATCCTCACACCTGGACTAGCAAGTAACGTCATAGGAGAAAAGACTGAGATTGTCAAAGATTTCGTTTTACTTGGTTCCACAGTTAATACCCATGGTAACATCATTGCTCTGGGAAAATCTGCAGCAAAAGACCTTTTAAAGTGTTGGAAAGTAAAGATGTCATCTTGAAGACTAAGGTGCACCTGACCAAAGCCATGGTATTTTCAACTTCATCATATGCATGTGAAACTTGGACAATGAATAGGGAAGATAAAAGAATTGACAACTTTGAATTATGGTATTGGAGAAGAATATTGAGTATACCATGGACTGCGAAAAGAAGTACAACTAGAATGCTTCTTGGAAGCAAGGCTGGCAAGCCTGCCTCTTACATACTTTGGACATGTGGTCCAGAGGAGTCAATCCGTGAATGAGGACATCATGCTTAGTGAGGTGGAAGGAGAGTCAGTGCAAACAAGGAAGACTGTCAACATGATGAGTTGACACAGTGGCTACAAGATGGTCTTAAGCCTGGTGCAGGACTGGGTGTTCCTTCGTTCTTTTATGGATAGGGTCATGGTCAGAACTGACTAGATGGCATGTAACAACAACAACAACAACACACTCACAGCTGGTGTCCAAAGTAAGAGTGGTCTTGTAGGGACTGATGTCTTTAACTGTCAAGTTAACTAAAATAATTGTAGATTTCTAGAAATATCTTTCAGGCCCTAAATTTCCTACTACTAAAATAACTACTCTGTACTCTGATGAATACACACTAAAAAATTGAAGTACTTATTCAGTTTGAGACATTGATTGTATAATAGTTAGTGTGGTATGGCTGCTAAGCTGAAAAAGGTCAGCAGTTTGTATGCACCAGGTTCTCCTTGGAAACTCTACAGGGCAGTTCTACTCTGTCCTATAGGGTCACTATAAATCAGAAATAAAATAATATTGACATGATTTTTGAAAAGCTGAGATAGTCTTAAAAGCCACTGAGGAAGATGGGACAGGATGAGAGGAGGTCATTCTGGATTTCACAGTGATGCTAAGGCTGATTATGTTATGCAGCCCTCTGTATGTTTGTTCTGTATCTCTCTACTGGCACGCTGTTTCCGGCTCAGTGGTCCTTGGGACTTGGTGTATGTATCTGTATAGCACTCACCAAGACAGATTAGAGATCCTTTCTTACATGCTTCCCATTTGGGCAGCAGCTGCATCACTATCAAAGCCATGTCTTACGAATGGCATTATTCCCAGTGCTTATAGCAGTGGCTGAAATGTCATTTATTTTCTCTTTGTAAATTCTGTATTTCTGACTTATTTATATATAAGTAAATGGACGCTCGATTACTTGTACATTTCTTTTGCTCTCCAGTTGTGCATTTATCCTCAGTGGATAAATTTATAGTTATTTCTGATCTTTTATAAAATGTTCCTTTTTAAGTATCAATCTCTGTTGTCTAAATATTGCATTGTAATTAAGTCATTATCAGGAAAGTGTAAGTTTTGTAGAGTTTAGGGTTTAAAAGCTTATTACTATATAAAATTATATCTTATAACCCTTGAAGAATATAAATGGCAATTCTTCAGATACTAGTATTGTATAGTCTAGGTTGTCACTATAAATGACATTCTCTAATTTTTATCATTCCATCTTCTCACATTGAGGTATACTTCATCACCTTAAATTATTTTACTACAGTTGTGGGATAAAGAAGTAGTTGCAATTATTTATTATTTATGCAGAGTCAGACATCAACAGCTTTTTGTTGTTGGTGAGTCCTCTAAAATCTGACAATTGTAGTTCAGCAATATGTGAATAACTTCCATTCGAAAATAAATAAAAATCCTATGTCTGATGCTAAGGAATTAATATTAAAATTCTAAATAAAAGTAGCATGATGAGTACACACTATAAAACTGAAATACTTATTCAGTTTGAAACATTGATTGTATAGTGACTAATGTGTTATGGCTGCTACCCAAAAAAAAGGTCAGCAGTTTGTATCTACCAGGTTTTCCTTGAAAACTCTACGGGGAAGTTCTACTCTGTCCTGTAGGGTTACTGTGAATCAGAATTGACTCGACTAGCAAAGAGTTTTGGTTATTTCTGGTCAAGATACCAAAACAAATTATTTTTAAGTAAAAGGAAGAAAATCAGCCAGTATTTTGTTTTGTTTACATGAATGCACACATTTCTTTGGTTGTCATACTTCAGTCAGTTCACATAAAATTCTGTTTGAATCAAGTTTTAGTTTCCTTTTTTGAGGACTGCTTAGTACCATGTTATCAGAGCAGTGCTCATTCAGAATCTATAAGAAAAACATCTTGGGTAAGTCATTTGATTCATACTGTGGTATTAAACTGTTATTTGAATTTACAAAGGAGTGAATAGCTTTTATGGGAAAGCCATCTACTTGCAGACTGACGTGAAGAATGAAAACTGTTTTCTGGTAGCTATATAATGCTGGTACAGACTTGACTATGCATTGAAATGGAAAGAATACAAAACTTAACTTGCATAGCTTAGCATATGGTGAATTTTATGAAAAAAAAAAACATGATTTTGAGAGGATGGCTGCTTTTAAAATCTTGGTTTCAGTTGGCAGAAAAAAACCAATGGGAATGTCTGCAACACCCAGCCAAGAAGAGCAAAAGAAAAAGAAGACAAAAATCCAAACAAAGACACCACCAAAATCAGAAGTGGGAGATCCCTTGTCTTCTCCAATCGCAAGTAATCAACCCTTTTTTTCTTTTTTTTCTGGTTTGTTTGTATTGCTACTGCGTAGTGGCTATTCACCGTAGGGTAGCAAATTGTTTTTATGGTAAAGTTTACATTATACCTACTTCTTGCTTATCAGATATCTTGTTGTTCAACACTTTGCACATGTGACAACAGCAAAAAATCTACTAGCCAACAATTTTGCACATTAATGACACACATTTAGCTGTAACAAATGCTGATCATGTGGTAAGACTAACTCTGGCTATGATGCTTGTGTGTTGACCTGGCTGGACTATGATTCTCAGGGGTTTAATAATTATGAAATGACATAGTTTGGTAGTTATGTGTTCATCTTGTGTTCTGTGATCTCATGTCATCATGCTCCAATTTCACCTAAGGTTTATTTTCACATAGTGACCTGGTATTTGGGAACCTAACCATGATGGTAACTGAGGAGTGGATGTATACTACAAAAACGGCTTTTATGCTATTATTGTGCTTCTCATGGTTTATATTGCAAACAATACATGCATTTTAAAATGAATTTGTTTCTTTGTGTTGGAATCAATGTTTACTCTAGAATAATTACCTAGGGAAATGATTGTATTACATTAAGGCAGCATATTGGGCTATCACCTGTAAAATAATTTATGAATATATTTTATGGGCAATAGTAATTTCTCATCAAAGCCTAAATAACAACAAAAATAATCTTCACTTCTCTGACATAGAAACTGCAGCATGAATAAAGTGCTTTAGGCCTTGATGTTTGAATTTCTAGTTTCTCTATCTACTTGACCATTTTTCTTCTTTTAAATGTGTGCCTTTCTGGCTAGAAGTATAAATTACGATATTTGACAAATCCTGTTCATCAGAATACAGCCAGCTTTGGGTAAAGTGAAATAGTTAACTCCTGTTTCTGAACCATTTAAAAAAAAAAAAAATCCATCATTGGAGCTAGATAATTATGTTATCTTAGGAAAAGTGATGTCTGAAAACTAGTTGTTGGGACTACGTCCTTTTCTTTCAGCAAATAACAGATAATAGATGCCTTTTGCAAACAACTCTACAGTATTATCACACAACTGTAGGGAAGAGCAATTGGCCTTTTGATTTTTGCCTCATTGGACTTGTCTCATTTGCATATTTCCATACCACATCCTGAATCCATAGAACATTGTGAAGAATCACACTACATGAAAATGTGTGCTTTTGACAGGAGGAGAATTTAATCTGTGTAGTGGGAAGTAACAGCACCTAAATCAGGGGTGGCCACCTCAAGTGAAAGTTAAGTTTGTTGAAAATAACATGTCTGCTGAAATCTGTAAGAAGAGATTTTTTTTTAAGTGAGTAGCAAAATGCTTCAGAAAAAACATTTCTATGAGTCTTAAGAAAATTGGTCTCTTCTGGCAAATGCGTGTTTATAATGTTAAAATTTTAGAGATTGCAGTGTAAAAGATTTTGATAGAAACCAAGTGATTTACAAAAATGATAAAATTAGGCCTTATGATAGAGATGTTTTTGAATAATTCATTAATCAATCATCAAATGTTGATTATGTGACACTAAATGTTACTAGTGATGGTCAAAACAAACATGATCCATACTCTCTTCAAGCTTACAGCCTCCTAGGCCAGGTAGACCTTAAAAATTCACCACACAAAACAGGGTTAGGTACTGACAGGAAATATGAAGGAAACATTAGTGAGTGCTAAGTGCTGAAAATAAAATTTAAGTTATTGATTCATTATGAAAACACTTATGAAGGTTGTTCCTCTTTGTAGCTCAATGGCAATATAGTAAATGCTTTGGAGAGTGAGCCAAAGACTACGGAAAAACTGAGATGAACTTGTTAATAAGCTTTCTGAAACACTGATTTAAAAAGTCTTCATGTGTGCCACCATGCAAGAGAAGCCGTTGATGTGCAGAAATGCAGTAATTCCACAGACATTTGCAGTGTGCCTGCCATGTAATAGATACTGACCATGTTTGGGTAGGTGTTGCAGAGATACAAGGAATATCCTTCTTACAGAGATTACCTCACACCTGTATGTGGTCGCCATGTGCAAAGTTGTAACTGAGCAGAGGGCTTGCTTCCCTATAGGATGGCCTTTTACAGCAAGAATTTGCCTCTTAGAAAACTATTGTAGCTGAATACTTAATCCTTGCAAACTGGTAAAATAACAGAGCTGCAGGCTATTGTATATGTGTCGGGGGTAGGTGGGAGAGAGAGGTATTGGGGTTCAGTGATCATACATTTTGAAAGCTTTAAACACAGTGGTTAGATCTAGCCCCCAAAGGCTGACATATGACCGTGCTGGATCCTTATGCAGTGTCCTAGAATTCAGTCGGCACCAAGAGATCTGCATACCTGGCTTTGCACGTTTCTCCATGAGTTACTCTATGAAAACAAAGGGATACTGAATGGCTTAAAATCAGGAAATATGTGTGCATCAGACTGTCATTATACTTATTTGAAATGAACAAATAATTGAGAAGCCTGACTATATTAAGAAGAACATGGCATCAAGAGTGGAAGAAAATCCAGCAACAACCTTTAATATTCTGATGGTACAACCTTACTTGCTGAAAGCAAAGAGCTTGAAGCACTTACTGATAAAGAGCGAAGACTACAGTAGCTGTCAGTATGGATTACACCTTGACATAAAGGAAACAAAAATCTTATGTTTGTGTGAAAGCTGGGCAGTGAATTTTGAAGGCCAAAGAACTGATGGCTCTGAATCATGGTGTTGATGAAGAATATTGAATATACCATGAACTGCCAGAAAATTGAACAAGTTCTGTCTTGAAATAAGTACAGCCAGAATGCTCCTTAGAGATGAGGATGGCGAAAGTTCATGTCACATCCTTTGGCTACATTATCAGGAGGACCTAGTCTCTGGAGAGGACATCATACTTAGTAGGGTAGAGGATTAACAGAAACAGTGAAGACCCTCAACAACATGGTTTGACCGAGTGGCTGCATCAGTAGGCTCAACGTAACAATGACTGTGAGCATGATGCAGGACCGGGCAGGGTTTTGTTCTGTTGTACATGGGGTCACTATAGTTCATAGTTGACTTGATGGCACTTAACAACAACAACCGTTGTGAATATATGTGTTACAGTGAGATTCACCAAGTAGGAACTTATCTTTACATATACACAGAACAGCTAGCTGGACCCTGTACAACTGTTAATAGAGTGTTAATTTAGAATAGATGTTTTGGGCTTCTTTGTTGCATTCTTGGTATGCCTTAATATTATTAGGATATTTTACTCATAAAATCATTTCAATGTCTATATCTCTCATTTCAAAATGTGTAACTTATTTTTGAACCAAATACAGGCCATTACTTTGATACTTGCTCATTTTTTGTCTATTTTTTGTTAATAATATAAATTCTATCATATTAAGACAGTTTTGATTATTTGACCTGATATTCTATTTGCTTGCTATCCCTAGCAGCTTGGTGTTTTCTGAATTTTGTGTCGATGCTTATTATGTTAAATCAAGAAATCAACAAATTTATGAGTAAAGCAAGATGATGCTAATTTTATACAAATAGATATTTTTCATTGCAATATATTTATAGGAAGAATGCTTTAACTTCTTTTATTTAGAAGATTTTGCATTCTTAAAATTTAGGTTTAAATAATGGCAATTTTTGCAAGATATTGCATCATCTCTAATAAGCCCTTATTTTCAACTGCTGCTCTACTTTTCAGTTTAATCGGCTTTTTCATACACTGTCTTGATAAAGCACCCACAGGTTTAATACAACTTGTCTTTTCATGTGTGTGCTTTCTGATAGTGATTCGTACCCTAAGCTGACCTCAACATTGATCAGCCCAAGAACTGTTAGAATTAGCTAACTCATCATTTATTTCTATGAGTAATTTTTTCTTGCTTTAGAGCATGTGGAGATCAGTAGTAAAAACATAGCTTAAGTATATATATATGTATATATGTATTTACATATATATATATTGTCTGAATCATGCTATTGGTGTTTAATTAAAACGCTCTGCCACCAGCAGAGAGGGCATTTTTGAGTCGGCTGAATAAATTTTGGATTTCGTTCAGGGAGGCCCTGAAAACTGCCAGTTAATCCAGCATCCCCATCAAATATTCTCTGAACTCAGAGTGTTTTAAACCTCCAGTCAACAAAAGCAATTACATTAGTTGTTCTCATATCAAGACATCTATAGCCTGAGAGGGGCCGAGCCAATGTGGCGCCCTCAGTAGATGTTACCATGACATCCTTCTGCAGCAAAGATGTGAAAAACTAAGTAAAATGGATACAAAGTCAGTCCTGAAATCCTAAGCATCAAAAGAAGGGATAAAGAACTAAATGAAGCACTGACTGATAGAGGAAGCTGACAGAAAACAGAATGAGGAGAGACATGGAATGGAAATCTTTTGCCAGCTAACATGGTGCGGTATGGCCATCTTGACATGCAGTCAACAACCACAGACTGAGATTACCAGAAGGCAACTTTCTGGAGCTGCCAACAGGAGACAGAATACTTGGTAACCAGGGAAACATACTTTTCTTTCTAAGCCCTAACCATTTTGGTCAGTAAAGCCAAAAATCTCCCTCCATCACAGCAGCCCCCAAAGTCGGAGTTGAAATACGAGTCACACTCCCTGTCCTAGCCATAGCCCCTCCTACTGTGTGCTTTTATTGTTATTTTTTCTCTTTTCTTTCTTTCTCCCTTCTAACCCAGTATACCACCCCCTTGTCTGCCAGTCCACACTAGGCTACTGTAGCTTAAAGCCACAAGCCTGCCACCTCCCTGGGTCTACCTCACTCACATCTGCTGGTTCCTGCCCTGCTGCCGTGTATTTTTCTTTCTCTTTCTCCCTGTTCTTTCTCTTTTCCACCTCACTGCAACTTTATCTCCCTGCTTCCTGCCCATTCCTGCAATGCAGCTATGGCTAAAGATCCACCAGCCTGCAGCCACCCTAGTCCTCCCTGTCCCCAGCACCATCTTGCATCATACCGTCATTTTTTTCTTTCTTTTACTGTTGTCTCTCACCTAGCACCTGATATCGCCTCCCCTCCATTCCCACCAGCCCCTGAGTCTGCCCCACCAACACACACTGGACTACACCACACCGCACCTCACTACTTTTTAAATTTTGTCTCTTTCTCCCTCCCATCTGCCCTGCACAAAAGCTACTGCCCCACCACACCGTCTACCCCAGTTTCCTGCCAGCTCCTGCTGCACCAGTGAATAGAGAGCCATGGGAGAGATGACACTATTGCCCTGAATCCGCCCGATACTGCAGGCCCCGTTGTGCTATCTGCTGGCCACCAGGTCGGCTCTTCCCCGACTCCATAATCTCCACTATGTTGCTTTTTTTTTTTTTTTGTATTTTTTGCTTTTTTCCACTTTCTCACACCTACCTAGCCCTGTACTCTACCTTGCCTCCTTCCTATTGGCATGTGCTGCACAAACAATGCTAGAAAGCAGTGGCCCACCACTTTGGTGAATCCACCTCCCCTCCCCCACATACTGGCCCTACTGTACAGCCGTTTCATCTTATTATTATTGCTTTCTATTCTTTCCCCATTCCACCTCGCTGTGTATGCCACCATCCACCCTCACTGACAGCCCCTGGGTCAACTCTGCCTCCACATGCCAGGTAACACTATATTCTTGCTCTTTTTTTCTTTTCCCCCTTTTCTTTCTTCAGCTTGCCCTAGTATGCCACCACCCCTATTCCTAAGGAGCCAACCACAAATGAGCCGCTGTGTCTAGAGCGTCCCTGATGCTGAGACCCACAGCCACAAGGATTGCACTGCCCCCCCCCCCCCACTAGCGGCTCCATGGTGGGAAGTGAGCCTGTACCTCTCTGCATCTTATATTCCTCCCCATCTGGGAAGAGGAGATGATCCAAAAAACACAAAGCAACAAATGCTGGAGAGGCTGTGGAGAAATTGAAGCTCTCTTACACTGTTGGTGGGACTCAAATTGGTACAGCCTCTTTGTAAAACAATCTGGCACTTCCTTAAAAAGATGGAAATAGATATACCACTTGATCCTGTAATTCCAATGCTTGGCATTTATTCATCAGAAACAAAGGCTGTCACATGAACAGACACGTGTACACGAATGCTTATTGCAGAACAGTCCACAATAGTTAAAAGATGGAATCAACCCAGATGCCATCAACAGATGAATAGGTAAACAAACTATGGTACATATACTCAATGGAATACTATCCCATGATAAAAAAAAAAAAAAAAAAAAAAAACATAGATTTTAGAAAACATCTCATAACATGGTTTCAATTGGAAGACATTATGCTGAGTGAAATCAGTCAGTGTCAAAAGGACAAATATTGTATGAGACCCCTCTTATAAGGACTTCACAATAGAATTATTTACAGAAAAAAATAACTTTGTTGGCTACAAGGGTAGGGTGGGGATTGAGGGTTTATTATAGATTAGGTAATTGATAGATGTTAGAAATTTTATTCATTTACTGCAATAAATAAATAATTAAAATTTTTAAAAAAGAAGCAAACAGTGCTTGGTCAGGTTACCCAAACCAGTGTATGGTGAAGTATGCTAATGCTGGCTGCTGCTGCCCTTCTCCACCTGGACAAGGTGGTGAGTGCTATTGTGCCCAGATAAGCAAGCAGCAAAGCATGCCTAGCCCACCTACTCTGACATATCAAAACAAAACAAAGGGGGACAAAACAGTGAGCATAAAATTAATACATAAAGAAAAATAATACGTGAACATGGTGCTGTAGAAGCTCCACACCATCCCTCCATAGCAAAGACCCAAAATACTAAGTGAAAGAGAAATAAATGTCCATCTTGGGATGTGAAGTGTCAAATGAAAAGATAAAGATCTCAGTCAAAAATCAAGTGGTGAATTAGAAACTGACAGAAAACTGAGAGTAAGAAGAGACATTAGAGAAAGTTCCTTATCAGGTAACCCAATACAGATTGGCCATCTCTGCCACCTGTTGGAGATCATCAGACAGGGAGTATAGAAGAGCAGATTTATAGAGGACTCCAAGGAGGACAAAGTACCTGCTGGCAAGCAAGACACACTTTCCCTCCCCCTATAATCTCCCTGCAGCTGTATCTCCAGTGACTCCTGGTTAATTGTGATGACTCTCTTGGTTGGGATGTGCAGCCTCCGTGCTGCTTAGATTCTCCATACACACATTACAGACTGGCAGTCTGGAAGTACACAAATGCACCTTTAGGAGAAGCCAGCAGAACACAGATCACCCACTGGACCTGCCCTAATGCCCCATAGCTGAGCAACTGGTCCTTCTTATTGATAAAAGACATGAAAAATGGCATGAACACAGCAAACAACAAAGAATGCACAGCCTTCCTGCTCTGATGTAACTCAGGAAAACAAAGAAACAGGATGAAACAAACAAATTTACAATCAATAAACAAAGAAAATAGCTATTGAATGGTTCAGAGACAGCAGACAATAACAAAACATTAAAAACAAACAAATATAAACAGGACAGGAGAGTTCCAGTAGGTTTCAAAAATAAAATGCCAGATGATTTTCCAGTAGATAAAAATGCACTAGAATTACCTAACAGGGAATTCAAATCTCTCATATTCAGAGCTATCCAAAAGTTGAAACAAAAAGCAGTCAAAATGAGGGAAAAATTGACAAATTTATGGGAAAGACAGACAGATTCATGGAAGAATTCACAAAAATAGTACAGGAACCAAATGGCAAAATAAATTCACAACTAGAAGTCATACAAAAACAACAGTTAGAAATACAAAGGATAAACAACAAGATTTCAGAAATGGAGAGTGTCATACAAGGGCTGAAGACCAGGTTTGAAATGATGGAACTCAGGATCAGAAAAGTTGAACATAAATACTTGGATACATCCCTGTTTGAGGAAAAATTAGAACAAAGAATGATGGAAAATTAAGAAATCTGATGACTATTTAGGATATAATCAAAAGCAAAAATTTATGAGTGATCTGAGCTCCAGAGCAAGGGAAGAAAATGGAAAACAAAGGATCATTGAAGAATTGCTGACATAAAAAGTCCCTAATATCATCAAAGATGGAAAGCTGATCATTCCAGTAGCTCAGTGAACCCATATAGAATAGATCCTGAAAGAAAATCACCAAGGCTTCTCACAATTATGCTTTTTAAAGCCAAAGACAAGGAAAAATTTCTGAGAGCAGCCTGAGAGAAACAAGAAGTCACATGGAGGAGAAACAATAAGACTGTAATTATTCAGCAGAAACCATGAATGAGTACAATTAAATGTTCTTGAATTCACATTCTTTGCAATGTTTTGTTGTCAATCTAGAGAGGTCCCAGTGTATAGCTGCCATATATGTTGCTGAAAATCATATTTGTAATGAATAAGACATTGGTCTTGCAAAATTCTATCGTTGAATCTCCAGCATTGTTTTTACCACCAATGGTGTATTTACCAACTATTTATCCTTCTTCTTTGTTTCCAAGTTTCACATTCTAATAAATAATGGTTATCAATGAATCTTGATTGCATATTTGATCAATTTCATGTTTCAAAAGTTGCTGAAAATCTTCAATTTCCTCTACTTTGACTTTGGTGGTGAATGGTGCTTAAATTTGAATAATAGTCATATTAACTAGTTTTCCTTGAAGGTGTATGAATACCACCCTATCACTGACAGCACTGTATTTAGGAATAGATCTTGAACTGTTCTTTTGAACGTGAATACTGTGCTGTCCTGCTTCAAGCTGTCTTTCTTGGAAGAGTAGAGATAACGCTTATCCAATTCCAGTTGATCAATATGTGTCCATTTCAGCTCTCTAATACCTAGGATACCAATCTTTATGGACTCTGTTTTTATTTTTGTAAACTTCCAATTATCATAAATGCATACTTCACACGTTCTGTGTTCTCGTTATTAAAGACTGTTTGCAGCTGTTTCTTTTAATTTTAAATCATGCAATATCAGCAAATTATGATGTCTAAAACTTGACTCCATTGACATCATTAAGATCAACTCCAGTTTGAGGAGGCAGCTCTCCCCCAGTCATACTTGAGTGCCTTCTGACTTGAATGGTTCATCATCCCACACTGTATCAGACAGTAAGATTTTCACTTTCCAGTTTTTTTCAGAAGTAGATATCTGGTCTTCATCATAGTCTTTCTAGTCTGGGAAGCTCACCTGAAACTTGTCTACTATGGATGACCCTGCTCGATTTGAAATACTGGTAGCATAGATTTCAGCATCACAGCAACATGCAAACCACCACAGTTTAACAAAGATGTGGTGAAACTTCCTGATATGAAATTCAGAAGATCAATTATTTTGAACTTTTATAAAGAATAGGAAAGAGATAAAGGAAAACACAGATAAAAATCAGTGAAAACATAGCCCAAAGCAAGGAAAAGACAGACAAAGCAATAGAAGAATTCAGAAAAATAATACAAGAACTAAACATAAAAATAAGTAAGCAATTAGAAATACTACAAAAACAGAAACTATAAATCCAAAAATTAAACAGCAAAATTTCAGAAACACAACACAACAGAAAAATTTGGGAGCAAATTTGAAACACAGGAAAACAATCAGTGAATTCAAATTCATGGAGGCCACTTTTTTGAAGAAAAAAATCAGTGAAAATAATAGTGGAAAATGAAGAAAAACTCATAATTGTGTGGGACATAATCAAGAACAACAATTTTTATGTGACTGAAGCTCCAGAACAGGGAGAGAAGATGGAAAACACAGAAATTTTTACAGCTATCATGAAACACAAGAAACTCACCTTCCATGAAGTTTGGTGCATCCAATACAGGATAGACCCCAAAATAAGGTCACTAAAACGTGTAATTACACTCACCAAAAACAAAGAATCCTGACAGCAGGTCATGTAAAACTGTGATTAAACTGGTCAGATTAAACTGTGATTACTCAGCAGAAATTATGCAGGCAAAAAGGCAATGGAATGACTTCTTGAAAATCTTGAAAGGACAAAAAATACCAACCAAGAATGGTATATCCTGCAAAAGACTCTTTCAAATACAACAGTGAAATTGGGACATTTCCAGATAAACAGAAATCAACAGAATTTGTGAAAACCAAACAAAACTTACAAGAAATGTTAAAGGAAGTCCTTTGGTTAGAGACCTAGCAATACCAGACAACAACCTGAGTCTATGACACAGGACAGCATCAGTGAGACACCAACCCAGGTAAAGAACTGTCAGTAAGAAAACAGTTCAAAGACTTAAATCAGGGAAACAGGGGCATTGACCTGTACAGAACAACAATATCAGAAGGATAAAGTGGGGGCTAAGTGGTGTAGATATATAACTTTCAAATGGACAGGATTTCAAGACAATATCAGTAATAAAATACTGGTTCAAGCTTAGAAAAATAAGAATAACTTCCAAGTAAACACAAAGAAAGTTAACAAATCTACTCATAAAAATAAAAAAGGAGAAAAACATAATGACTCAGTGAAAAATAAAATCTTATACTAACAAAAGAAAACAAAATCCACAAACATAAAGAACTCAACACAGGAAAGTAAGAGGAACAAAGAAAATGTAGATACCACACCCCCCCACACCCCCACACACCCTGCAGTATAGCAGCAATACACCCATATCTACTGATAATCACACTAAAAGTAAATTTCTTAAATGCATTTTTAACAAGACAGAGAATAGCAGAGTGGATTTTTAAAAAAACAGCCCATCAATATGTTATCTACAGTAGACACGCTTTAGATGTTAACAGACAAATCTATTAAAAATGAAAGGATGAAAAAATACATATCAAGCTAACAGAAACAACAAAAAAGCAAAGTTGTGATACTAATCTCAGGTAAAATAGATAGTAAGGCAAAATCAACTATAAAAGACAGGGAAACTAGCATGGCACTATAGACAGAAGCACCAAGTCACGTCTGCAGCAATGATCAAGGAATGAAAAGTAAAACAGATATGTATGTAATTCCTGAAACCCTAAGCATCAAATGAAGGGATACAGTACTAGATCAAGTGCCAAATGAAAGAAGAAATTGGCAGACAAGAGAGAACAAGGAGTGCTACAGAGTGAAAGTCCACTGCCAGTTAACGTGACACAACTTCCCTGTCTTGCAGCACAGCCAGTGATGACTTTGGACAGGGAATGTGAAAAGGCAGCTTTACAGAGCTTCCAACAGGAAAGGAGCACCCATTAACCACAGATACGTGCTTTCCCACTCTTTACCCTTCTGACGTGTCCGCTGCCTCTGTTGCTCTCCAGTGGGCCACAGTCACTTGCCTGGAGAGACAAACACTGCCTACTCAGGTCTGCTCTGCCTACACCAGCCAGCTCCCTCAACACGATATGTTTTTCTCTTTCTCTTTATTTTTTTTACTTTTCCCTTCCACCTCCCCGTCCCATACTGCCTCCACCTCTTCCTGACAGTCAGTGCCACACTTCCCCTGCCCTCTGTGAGAGAGATACCAGCTCATAGTCACCTGGGTTCCACCTTGCTGCCTATGTCCCCAATTCCCTCAGTACAATATATATATATTTTTTGTTTTTGTTTCTTCTGCCTCTTTTCCTTCCCTGTTTTCCTTTATCCCACCCACTTAGCCCCATGCACCGTGACCACTCTTCTTACCACATTACTGGGTTAGACAGTCACCAGTATGTGGCCTGCCTGGGCCTGCCCTGCTCCCACCTGCTGGCGCCATGCCACTGTTTTATTTACTTATTGCTTTTGTTTATCCCTCTTCTCTCTCCCAACTAGATCTAAATGTCATGTCCTCTCCCTCTCCTCCTGCCTCTCTGCATTGCTTACTGAGCCCTGCACCTGAAGGAGGCCATGAGTAACTGTTAGGTCTCCCAGACACTGGTCTCTGCTGACTACTCTGGGTAGCACCATGTGTGTCTCCAGACCCCAGATCACACCTTGTGTCACCTTTAGCCCTACCCAACAGAGCACTGCACCCCCAAGTGGTACTGGTGCAGACCTTTGGAACTCCAGACTCCATTGCATTCTCCCCTTCGAGTGCCATGTTCCTGAGTAACATTGGCATAGACCTCTGGATCCCTAGGTCCTGCTGTGGACAAGTGTTGGACCCCTTCCCACCAAGGGCTCTACCACCAAGTAGCACTGATGGAAACATCCTGACACCCAGACCCTGTGTAATGCTGCCCCCTGCCTCTGCCCCACTGAATAGAACTAGCACAGACTCCTGGATCTCCAACTCCCGCTCCCTGCTACCCCTGGTCCTGCACTGCTTAGTGCTGTGCTCCTGAGCAACACTGGGGTGAACCTGCAGACCCTCAGACCCTTCCTTGTGCTGCTTCCTGGTCCTACCCTCTTGAGGGGCACTGTTGTAGATCCCTGGCTCCTGGCCCACAGTGGCCCTCAGCCCCACTCTACCAAATGCCATGTACCCAAGAGGCCTCAACATGGAACTCTGGCCTCCTGGCCCCCAGGCCAACCCTCAGCCCTACCCTGCTGATGACCGCATCCCTCTGTGGGACCTGCACAGACCTCTAGCCCCTTCAGTGTACTCTGTCCTGCCCCTTCTAGACCTGCCCTGCCAGCCCTGGTTCCTATTGCAAAAATAAAATAAAATAATAATGACTCATTCCCACCTCTCCACTGAACCTCTCTTGCTGCACCAAATCCTAGTAACCAGCTCCACCAGAGTGGGCAAGTTATTGAGAACTACTGGGCCCACAAATGAGCAAGCAGTAAATCACTTCCAGCTTACCCACCTAGACATAAGTAAATAAAACAAAAGAGCGGGATAAAACAAACCTAAAATCAACAAATTAAGAAAATAATTGCTGAATGTCTCTGAGACAGCAGACAAAATCAAAACATAAGAAAGAAAACAGGGCAAGATGGCTTCAGTAAATGAATAACAACAACAAAAAATTCAACAAGACCCTCCAGTAGAAGAAAAGGCACTGAACTACCTGATTTAAAAACAAAAACAAAACAAAACAAAAACCCACAAATTAGATGCCATTGAGTAAATTCTAACTGAGCGATCCTGTAAAGACAAAGTAGAACTGTGAACTGCCCCATAACATGTCTGAAGCACAGCAGGAGGATTCAAACTGCCAAAATTTTGGCTAGCAGCTCAATTCTAAACTACTGTGCCACCAGGGCTCCTTATTATTTGGTAGGGATTCAAAGGTCTAGTATTCAGGGTTCTCCAAGAGATGAGAAAGGAGATAAAAGAAAATGTAAAGAAGAACTAAAGAAAAGAAAAATAGAAAAATCATTAAAAATGTAGAGAATATCAGGGAAAATACAGACAAGGTAATGGAAGAATTCAGCAAAATAATATAAGAACACAATGTCAAAATAAATAGAATTAGAAATCATATAAAGACAGGAATTAGAAATCCAAGAGATAGCATTTTAGAAATGGAAAATGCAGCCTGGTACTGGTACAAGAAGAGAAAGATCAATCAATGGAACAGAATTGAGACCACAGAGAAGACACTATCTGCCTATGAACAGTTGATATTCAACAAAGGACCTAAGACATTAAACTGGGGTAAAAACAGTATCTTCAACAAGTGGTGCTGGCAAAATTGGATATCTATCTGCAATAAACTGAAACAAGATCCATATCTTACACCTCATACAAAAACCAACTCCAACTGGATAAAAGACCTAAATATCAAACCTAAAACAATAAAGCTCATCCAAGAAAAGGTAAGAACAACAATAGAAGTTTTAATACACAATGTGGACAGACTCCAAAATCTGTCAAACAAACCACAATCAACAGAAGAGAAAATAAATAAATGGGAACTATTAAGAATCAAACACTTTTGCTCATCCAAAGACTTTATTAATAGAATTAAAAGAACACCTACAGAATGGGAAAAAATATTTGGCAACTCTATGTCAGACCGACCCCTGATCTCCGTAATCTATAAGATACTACAAAATATCAAAAAGAAGAAGATAAATCATCCGATTAAGCAATGGGCAAAGGAGATGGACAGACATTTCACTAAAGAGGAGATCCAGGCAGCCAAAACCACATGCAGACATGTTCATGATCTTTAGTTATTAAAGACATTCAAATTAAGACTACAATGAGATACCATCTCACCCCAACAAGATTGGCCATGATCCAAAAAACACAAAACAACAAATGCTGGAGAGGCTGTGAAGAAAGTGGAACCCTCCTACACTGTTGGTGGGATTGCAAAATGGTCCAGCCTCTTTGCAAAGCAATGTGGTGCTTCCTTAAAAAAATGGATATTGATATACCATTTAACCTAATAATTCCACTATTTGGAATATATCCTACAGAATCAAGGCCTTTCACACCAACGGACACATGCACGAGAATGTTTATTGCAGCACAGTCCACAATAGCAAAAAGATGGAATCAACCCAGATGCCCAACAACAGAAGAATGGATAGGTAAACTATGGCACATATACTCAGTGGAGCACTACACAATGATAAAGAATAACAATGATTCTAGGAAACAACTCCTAACCTGGTTTCAACTGGAAGACATGTTAAGTGAAAGTAGTCAGCGACAAAAGGACAAATATTGTATGAGACCTCTATGATAAGATCTCAAAAACAGACTTGTGCATAGAAGAAAAGACTCTGACAGCTGCAAGGGAGGGGAGGGAAGGGGTGCGGGGGGTGGGAGGGTTTAGATTAGATAGTTGGTAGAAATCTGGTTGCGTGAAATCGGTAATAGCACACATTAAAAACAAGAACAACATTAAGTGGACTTCAGCATAACTTGAGTACTCCTTCCATCTTAACCCAGTATTGCAAGGATAGAGTAGCTGGGGCAGGGGGGAGGGGACCATGCTCTTAGGCAAAATCAAGGCCAATTGGCATGACTAGCATTTTGCTAAGAGGGCTGTCTGCACTCCACATTGGTGAGTGGCATCTGGTGTCTTAAAAGCTGCCAAGCTGCCATCCGAGGGCACAGCAAATGGTCCCAACTGAGCAGGAATGGATGCTCACCGAGGACCAAAACGACATGGGGTAACGACAACCCAGAAGATAGAGAGACCCACATGAGTGGGTGCCTACATCGATTTGAGACCAGAAGAACTGGATGGTCCCCGGCCACCACCAGTGATAGCTGCGATGGAGCTCACTAAGTTGAGTCTCACTGGCAACACAAGAATAAAAAGGGGTGCATCCTGAGATCTCCACTAAAAGACCTCAATTGATGGTCCAGCAGTTTCTGGGTTCCCCTGGGAGCATGACCCCTGGCCCTGATGCTGTCCTTGACCATAAATCATAACGAAGGTCCACTCTTCAGACACGAATGGATTGGACTTGGCAATGCAGAGTGACCATATATTGGATGCACTTTATGGTTCTGTACATCTATAGGATATCATCCTGCTGACCTCTGGCTGGAAGGAGGAGAGTGGGTGGAGAGGAGGAGAAAGGAGACTGTTGGGAGGATGAGACATGTATGGAGCAGAGTGGAATAGTGTGCTGTCACTGGACAGGGAGAGCAGTGGAAGCTGCATAGAGGTGGACATGTAAATTTATATGGGAATGTACATTTTCACTCAGTCATATTAAATAAAAAAAAAGAAATGGAAAATGCAATAGAAGGTTTTAGGAGCAAATCTCAAACACCTGAAACCTGGGGTGCAGACATATAAGCAGATAATCAAGAAGCTGGAGACACTGAGCCCCTAAGTTCCGTTGAATTACTGCTGCCTGCAGAACCATTACACCCTTCACCCTGTCTAACGAGATTAACCATCTTAAGCACCTCTGTCTAAGTTATTGCCTGCGACGTAGTTTGAGGCAGATGCTTTACAAGACAATGCTAATGTTCTTAAAACAATGCCACACTACTGATTCCAGCTTATAGAACTATAATTAGACCTACATCCAAGTGAGCCCTGAAAAGTGAAGCACAAAGTGTAACCGAGGTAGAGGTAAAGTATGATCTGAAAGAACTTCGTTTTCCTAATACCTACAAACAGAAATCTGGAAAATACATGTGGAAATGGCTATTGACAGTGTAGGATAATGGTACAAGGAACATGAAGATGGATATCTGAATTTACTGATGTGGGCTCACTAAGCACAAGTTCTTCATTCAGTGTTTCAGCTCAAAAAGTTAGGAAAGGATCTAATAATTTATTTGATTTTATTGCTGAAGCATGGATTGTGTGGTAGCCTATACTAGATCAAGTTGAAGTACAAGATCTGCCTTGATATATTGTAGCTGAAGGTACCCAAAGACTTTGGGAAACTGGCATATTAGAGTGGATTTATCAGATTAGACCTACAGACCCACATATGGAATGCCCAGAGGACATATCTTTTACCAAAGCCGTGAGAGACAAATTTGTAAGGGAGCCCTAACATCCTTGCAGACTGCTGTGACTGCCATTTTATGTAAGTTAGATTTGACAGTGGAAACTACTGCAACTGAATTGAGACATCTAGCAATAATGGGACTGATTGGAGACCCAGTCAGCTGGCAGAACCCCCCATGCTAGATCCCTGACAAATGCAGTAAGGGCTGTTGTTGTAGGAAAAGCAAAGTAGAAGCCACTAGAACTGCTTCTACCTGGGAAAATAGTAAACCAAAGTAATACTGCCTTCCTAAAGAGATTGCAGGGATTACTGGCCCACCATCAAGGACTTAAAGAATACAGGGGAGATGATTCCCTCCACATTTCTTTTCAACTCACCTGTTTGACCTGTGTGGGGAAAAAAAAGATGGAACTTGGAGAGTGATAGAAGATGATTAAAAACCAAGTTGTGACTCCAACTGCAGCTGATACTCCAGAGTTAATCTCAATGCTTGAGCAAATTAATACATCTGGTACTTGCATACCTCCTGGTATGCAACCATTGATCTGGCAAAAACCTTTTGTCTATACTTGTTTGAAGGACTGTCAGAAGAAGTTTGCCTTTAGCTGGCAAAGCAAACAATACATCTTTAGTTGTCTACTTCAGGGCTATACCAACACTGTAGCCCTATGTCATAATTTAGTCTGCAGAGACCTTGATTTCCTTTCCCTTCTATAAGAGGTCACAGTGGTCATTACATTGATGAAATTATGCTAATTGTACCTAATAAAGAAGAAATATCAATGATTCTGGACTTACTGGTAAAATGTTTGCATGCTAGGGGATGGAAAATTAATTCTACAAAAATTAAGGCACCTTCCACCTCAGTGAAAATTGTAGGGGTCCAGTGATACGGGGCATGTTGAGATATTCTTTCTAACATGAAGGAAAAGTTATTGCATCTGGTTCCTCACACAATGAAAACAAGGATCATATCTAGTGGGATTTTGGAGGCAGTATATTCTTCATTTGGGTTTGTTCCTCTGGCCTATTTATCAAGAAACTCGAACAGCTACTAGTTTTGAGCAGAGCACACAGCAAGAGATGGCTCTGCAACAGGTTAATTCTGCTGTTCAAGTGGTTTGGCCACTTGGGCCACATGATCTGGCTGTTTTACTAGTGCCTGAAGTGTCCACAACAGATAGAGAAGCTGTTTGGAGTCTTTGGCAGGCCCCTGCTGCTGAAGCACAGTACAGACTCAGGATTTTGGAGCAAATCCCCGCCATCCTTTGCATATCACTACTGTTCTTTTTGAGACACAGCTTTGGTCTTGTTACTAAGCCTTGGTTAAGACTGAATACTTAACCATGGACTACCAAGTCTCCATGTGGCCTAAGCTGCCCATCACGAACTGGGTGTTGTGTGACCCACAGAGTCGTAATGTTGGGTATGTACAATAGCACTCCATCATTAAATGAAAATTATATGTACAAGATCAGGCCAGAGCATGACCTAAAGACATAAGTAAGTTGCATAGGGAAGTAGCTGAAATGCCCATGGTCTTTACAACTATTACTTTACCTTTCCCCTTCCAGTTTCTGCCTATGGTCACATGAGGAGTGTCTTATGATGAGATGACAGAGGAAAAGAAAATGCAGGTCTGGTTTATCAACAGTGTTACACAGTATATAGGCACCACTCTAAAGTAGACAGTGACAGCACTGTAGTCCCTTTTTGAGACCTCATTAAAAGATAGTAGTGATATGATATTTTTATAATGGACAGAACTTTTCAGCAGTGTAGCTGATTTTTTACTTTCTTAGGAGAAATGGCTAAATATACAATTATATACCAATTAATGGCTGTGGCCAATGGTCTGACTGGATATTCAGGGTTTTGGAAGGAACATGGTGGGAAAATTGATGACGAAGTGGTATGGGGAAAAGGTATGTTGATAGGCCTCACTGAATGACCATATAACAGAGTAATGGGGACAGGAGTCTGAAGCCCATGTTTGCAGGGAACATCAAGGTCATTTGGCATAACTAGCCTTTTTCTAAGAGAGTCTTCTGCACCCCATATTCGTCAGTAGCATCTCAGGGCTTAAAAACCAGCAAGCTGCCATCTGAGGAACATCAACTGGTGGTAACCCACCTGGAATGGAATAAAACTGAGAACATCAAAAGCACGAGAAAAAATGAGCCCAGGAAACAGAAGGACCCGTATGAATGGGAAAGGACATCAGCAGGAGAACAGAAGAATTAGGTGGTTCCCCACCACTGTCAAAGAAAGCTCTGACAGGCAATACAATGTAGAGTCCTTGATGTAGCATGAGAGAAAGTGGTGTGTAGATGTAGAATGCTATTAAAAGACCAGAGTTGATGGTCCAACAGCCTTGAAGGCTCCTTGAGAACATGGCCTGTAGACTTACTGCTATCCCAAAGCTGAAACCTGCACTGAAGCTACACTTCAAAGAATGGGCTGGACTTGGGGACACAGACTGATGCAGGTGGTATGTGTACTTTATGGTTTAATATATATATGAGGCTGTTGAACTACTTTATTTTTAGCGGGGAGAGGAAGGGTTGGAGAGGATGGAACAAGTGCTGGTTGAGTGGGTACCAGAAATTTAAAGAGTGGAAAGGAAGATTGTGCTGTCACAGGGTGGTGAGAGCAAATAAAGTTGCACAGAGGTGGGTGCTTGGGACTTTATAAAGTAAATTGACTTGAACTATAAACTTTCATTTAAACACAATTAAAAAATTAAAAAACAACAAAAACCAGTGAAACCTTGTGAAGGGCAATGATTCTTCCTTCCAAAATAATAATGATGATAGCACATAGCATGCTGAAAAAACAAATAAATACGAAAACGAGAGAGAGCATGAAAAGAACCTATAAATACAAAACAAAACCCACTGCCATTGAATTAATTTTGACTCACAGTGACTCTAGAGGCCAGAGCAGACCTGCCACATAGAGTTTCCAAAGAGCATCTGACAGATTTGAACTGCCAACCTTCTGGTTAGGAGCTGTAGCACTTACCTACTACACAACCAGGCTGGAAAAAGAAATGTTGACAATGGCATATCTGACAAGTTTCTAATCTCTAAAATCTGCAGAATATTCCAACAACTCGATTAATCTAATTAACAACTGAGCGAAGAATATGAATAGATGCTTCACCAAAGAAGACATGCAGGAGGCTAACAGACACAAGAGGAAATACTTGTGATCTTTAGCCATTAAAGAAATGAAAATCAAAACTACAATGAGATATCATCTCACTCAGATGTAATTGGCACTAATTAAAATAAGGTAAAATAAAATTGTTGCAGAGAGATTGGAACTCTTAATTCACTGCTGGCAAGAATGTAAAATGCTACAACCACTACGGAAAACAAGATGGTGATGCCTTAAAAAGCTAAAAATTGAAATACTATATGATTCAGCATTCTGACTACTAGGAATATATCCTAGAGAAATAAGAGCTGTCACACTAGTAGACATATGCACACCGATGTAATTGTAGCATTAATCATGATAGCAATAATATGCAGACAACTTAAGTGACCATTACCAGCTGAATGTTGCTGTCGTTGTTAGGTGCTGTCAAGTCAGTTCTGACTCATAGAGACCCTATTTACAACAGAATGGAACACTGCACAGTCAGGCACACTCCTCATAAATTGTTATGTTTGAGCCCACTGTTGCAGCCGCTGCGTCAGTCCATCTTGTTGAGGATCTTCCTCTTTTTCTCTGACCGTCGTCTTTGCTAAGAATGATGTCCTTCTACGGGGACTGTTATTTGTTGATAATATGTCCAAAGTATGTGGGACTAGTCTTGCCACCATAGCTTGTAAGAAGGATTCTGGTTGTACTTCTTCCAAGATAGATCTGTTAGTTCTTTAGCAGTCTGTGGTATCATAAATATTGTTTGTCATCACCACAGTTCAAAGGTACCAGTTTTTCTTTGGTTTTCCTTATTTATTGCCCAGCTATTGCAAGCATATGAGGCATTTGAAAACACCATGACTTGGGTCATGTACAGCTTAGTCTTCAAGGTGGCATCTTTGTTTTTCAACACTTTAAATAGACCTTTGCAGCAGATTTGTCCAATGCAATAAAGCTTTTGACTTCTTGACTGCTGCTTCCATCCATGTTGATTGAGGATCCCAGCAAAATGAAATCCATGACAACTTTAAACCTTTCCTCTGCTTATCCTGTTATTGCATATTGGTCCAGTTGTGAGGATTTATGTTTTCTTTATGTTGGGGTATAATCCATACTGAAGGCTGTGCTCTTTGATCTTTATCAGTAAGTGCTTTAATTCCTCTTTGCTTTCAGCAGGCAAAGTTGTGTCTTCTGTGTAACACAAGTTGTTAGTGAGTCTTTTTCCTATCATGATGCCCCATTCTTTTTGATACAGTCCAGCATCTTGGATTATTTGTTCAGCATAAAGGTGGTGAAAAGGATACAACCCTGATACACACCTTTCCTGACTTTATGTCATGTAATATCCCCTTGTTTTGTTTGATCAATTGCATCTTTGAACAGGTTCCTCATGGGTGCAATTAAATGTTCTGGAATTTCCATTGTTCACAATGTTACCCACTGTCTCTTATAATCTACACAGTTAAACACTTTTGCATAGTCAATAAACCATAGGTAAACATCTTTCTGGTATTTGCTACTTTCTGCCAGGATCCATCTGATTTCAGCAATGATATCCCTGATTCCATGTCTTCTTAATCTGGCTTGAATTTCTGGCAGTTTTCTATTGATATACTGCTACCGCCACTTTTGAATTATCTTCAACAAAATTTAACTTGCTTGTGATATTAGTGGTAGTGATCAATGATTTCCACACACAGTTGCATCATCTTTGTTAGGAGTGGGCATAAATATGGATCTCTTCCAGTCAGTTGGCCAAGTAGTTGTCTTTCAAATTTCTTGGCATTGTAAGCACCTCCAGCCCTTCATCCATTTGTTGAAACATCTCAATTGGTATTTAGTCAATTCTTGGAGTCTTGTTTTTCACCATTGACTTCAGTGTAACTTGTACCTCTTCCTTCATTACCACTGATTCCTAATCACTGGATGTTTGCAGCCTTTTCCCCCACCCCCTCATTTTGTATTATCCAACACCAGCAAATGAAGGTGTGAATGCTTGACTCTATCCAATTCATTAAGGCAGACTCTACTTTGAGGAGGTAGCTCTTCTCCAGTTGTCTTTTTAGTCTTTTCTAACCAGACTGGCTAATTTTCCACCACTGTATCAGACAGTGTTCCACTGCTATTCATAAGGTTTTGGGGGGCTACTTCTTTATAGAAATAGACCACTGGTCCTTCTTCTTAGTGTGTCTTAGTCGGGAAGCTCAGCAGAAACCTGTCAGCCATAGGTATTTGAATACCTGTGAAACAACCTACAGCATCACACTAACACGCAAACCCTCATAATATGACTAACTGACAGGTGAATGGGTGAGCAGATGAATGGATCAAAAAATTATGGTACACATACCTAACATACAGCAACGATGAATTCATGAAACATCTTTCAACATGAACAAACCTGGAGAGCATTATGCTGAGTGAAATAAGTGCATAACAAAAGAACAAATACTGTATGAGACCACTGTTACAAAAACTCCACAAAATGTCTATACATAGAAAACAAACAACCAATCTTCATGCTTATGAGGGAGGAGACGGTGAGGAGGAAAAATCATTAAATTGACAGTAGGCTAGTGTTGACCTTGCTGAAGGGAAAGACAACATGCAATATAGAGGAAGTCAGCACAGCTTGAGCAAGGCAAAATCACAGAAGCTTCCTAGACACTTACAAACACACTGATGGACTAAATTGCTGGGCTGAGGACTGAGAACCATAGTCTTTGAGGACATCTGTGTCATTTGCATAACATAGTTCATAAAGAAAAAAATGCTTTACAGCCTACTTTGGTAAGTGGTGTCTAGGTTCTTCAAAGTTTATAAACAGTCGTCTGTGATACATCTACTGGTCCCATCTTGCCAGGAGAAAGAAAAATAAACCAAAGCAGTGACACAAGAGACATATTAAGTTCAAGTAACTAATGGGCCACATGAACCGCAGTCTTTGCCAGACAGCCCAGAAGAACTCAGTGGTGCCCAACTACCATCATAAATTGCTCTGACCATGATCACAATAGACGGTTCTGAACAGAATGGGAGAAAAACCTAGAATAAAATTCAGATTCACAAAAAAAACCCAGACTTACTGAACTGACAGTCACTAGAAGAACCTCTGAGATTGTGTACCCTGCTAACGCTGAACTAAAGCCTCTCCATCAGTCCATAAAGTCCACCTTTTAGCCAGTGACTACACAGGTTTATGAAACAAACAATACACACGAGAAGCATGCTTCTTAATTCAATCAAGTATAGGACAGCAAATGGGCAAGACTTGCCCCAAAACAAAGATGAGAAGGTAGGAAGGGACATGAAAATTGGCCAAATGGACACAGGGAAACGGGTGGAAACAACACGAGTGATAACGCACTGTTGGGATTGAAACCAAGATCACAAAACAATTTGCTTATATATTTTTGAACAAGAAACTAATTTGTGGTTGTAAACCATCACCTAAAGTGCATTAAAAAAGAAAAAAAAAGTTTAAAGACTTAGGCTTATTTATGTAACATTGTGACATTTAATTGGTAACACAGGTTTTTAATGTATTGTTCTTTATTATAGATTATGTTATATTATGCTACCAATTATTTTAGCATGAGTGCACTTGGATGATGTACTATGTTTATACAAATGGTTTAAGGTGTTAGAACGTGAAGAAGGGGCTGTAGAGATAACTATTTTTCACAGATTAAAACAAATAAACAGTCCACACACATGCGTGCTCTCTCTCTCTGTCTCTCTCTCACACACACACAAACGTGTGTGTGTTCAAACACCCCCAAAATAGAAAAACAAGTGACCGTGGCCTGTTGACCACCATTCCAGGGCTGCTTGTTTATTCTTTTTTGCTGTTGTTCCCTGTTCGAGGTTTGGAAACCCTGGTGATATAGTGGTTAAGTGCTACCACTGCTAACCAGAAGGTCAGGTGTTCAGACCTACCAGGTGCTCGTTGGAAACTCTATGGGACAGTACTACTCTGTCCTATAGGATCACAATGAGTTGAAATCAACTCTATGGCAGTTGATTCGATTTGGGCTCATTATTCATTGGTCTTCCTGCTTTCAGTCTCTTGCTGCTATGTCTCACTCTATTCCCAGATGAAAATCAGCAATGGAAAAAGGCACATGGAACAAAGTAGAAAGTTCAAGCACAAGCTTTCAAGTGTTGTCCTAGTTATCTAGCACTGCTGTAGTAGAAGTACCCAAAGTGGAAAGGGAAATACATTCTCTCACGTTCTAATAGGCTCGAAGTCTGAATTCAGAGAGCCATCTCCAGGGGAAAGCTTTCTCTCTCTGTTCACAGAGAAGGTTCTTGTCCTCAGTTATCCCTTGGTCTAGGAGATTGTTCATGCAGAAAACTAAGGTCTAAAAGATATTCTGCTGACGCTGCCTTCTTGGTGGTGTAGAGTTCCACCGTGTTTCTATGGCTTCTTTCTTTTGTATCTCAAAAGTGACTGACTCAAGATATAACTTAATCTTGTAGATTGAGTTCTACCTCTAATCCTGTGTGATTGACATCATGAAGACAAAGATTTCCAATACATGGAAAAATCACATCAGATGACAGCATGGTGGGCATCCACACAATACGGGGAATCATGGCCCAGCATGTGTGTGTGTGTGAGAGAGTATGTGTGTGTGTAGATTATTTATTTGTTTTAATCTCTGAAAAAGTAGTTATCTCTAAAGCCCCGTCTTCATGTTCTAACACCTTAAACCATTTGTATAAACATAGTACATTATCTGAGTGCACTCATGTTAAAATAATTGGTGGCATAATACAGTATAATCTATAATAAAGAGCAATGTATTAAAATCTGTGTTACCAATTAAATATGAAGACTCTCTAAATGTCACAATCTTATATAAATAAGCCTAAGTCTTTAAACTCGTTTTTTTTATTGTAGTGTATTTTAGTTATCACATATGTTTTGAAGGGACACAATTCAATCTATAACAGGTGTCCCTGCCCAGTGGAGTCACTCGGGAATGTGCTTAATTTTCCTAGTAATGATGTGTGACAACATATACAAAGTATGGCAGGCCAGGGAAGCTCCAAAAGCCTTGGACTCTAGGGTTTTTACTGAGGTCAGTTACACAGGCCTTCAGTGTCTGCATGACTGATCTAAGATACTCAGTCTCCAGTCCCCTAAAAGTCAAACTGTGAACAGAAAGGCCCAAGGCCTCAGGCGTTCGCAAACAGTCTTATCAGGCAGAATATTCTGGGACCCCACCAGGGGTCAGTCTTTTGGAATATTAAGAGTTTGAGCAACCCAAGTCTGCTGAGTTAACCCTTTATGAGACAACTGGTTTTTGTGATTTCTACCAGGTCTCTGCCTTTTGATATTACACCCAGAAAGGTATAGGAGTCAAACTTGTTCTGCTTGTGACTGCCCATGTAACTCAGGCCAATTACTTAGCCTCCAAGTTGTGATTTGTCCACCTGTTTAGTAAGGGACAGTATCTCCACAGACTAGTGTGAGGACTGAATAAGATCGTCATTATAAGGAATGTTAAGTGTTTAAGTCAATGCTAAGCACATACTAAAATCTGAAATATTGGCAATATTGCTGCTGCATCCTAGAGAATTGTATTTAAGAATACAGGGAACACTCATAAATGATGTTTCAGAGAGGGGCATGGGGACATTCTATGCTTCACTATTACATAACTTGGACATATTATATAACCTCTGTGCCTCATTTTTCTCATCTTAAAATTTAAGTAATAATTTGACTGACTTCATGAGTTTGTAGTGAGTACTGAATGAGAAATGCATGTAAGATACTATCCCAGAGCCTAACATATAGTAGAAACTTGATAAATGGTGAATATTATTCAATTCTTTAGTTATAGAAAGAAGAATCCTTGCTGTTATAGTGACAGAGAGTATCCAGAATAATAAAGAAAAGATAACTTTAAAAAATGAGTAGCTTTTCAAAACATTTGTTTCTGTTTCCATTTTTTGCATGATTTGTATTTTAAAATTAATGTAGCACAGCTTTGTAGGAAGTAACTACTTATATACTGGATTTGTTATTGTCATTGTTGATGATATTATGGTGGGTTTCAGCCCCAAATTAATGGTAGGACAAGAGTGCTGGATACCTTTTAATCATTTGGAATGGGGAAATTTATCTCATTACTTTGCCCCTATAATATTCGTACTGAGAAATAATAGTTAAGAATTAAGGGCTAATTGAGACAATTCCAGCCAACCAGTGCAAAGTGGTTTGGGAGACAATCTCAGCTCTGCAAGTCCCAGTATCTCTTCAGATGAAGCAAGAAGCAAAAGATAATGTGAAGAAAATAGTCATTTTTGTTCTGTTCTTTATCGGCATTCATTACAAGCAAGGAGTGAATGTTTGAAAACTGCTAGCTGATGGAGGCTGCCCTTGTGAAATATTGTCGCTGCGTAGTCCAGGCCCTCCGGGACTTACCTTTTCAAAGCACCTCAGAAACCATTTGCATGTGTAAAAATTTTATCTTCAGTTCCAAGTCTTTCCAACATCCTCTCCAGTAGGGCATTTTTTGAAAGAAATATTTTCATAAACATATATATATATACATCTCATTTGAAGGCCTATTTTCTTTCTACTTACCTTTATAGAATTTCATCCCATAAGGAGTTCTATCAAAAATCTTTAAGATAGGTGGGCAACTTTATGAAACATCTGTGGACATAGATTGCCAACTCCGGTATGCCCAGTCATGTAGTGATGTGGAGAAGTGAAGAATTGCTAGGCACTTCCGATATTTATTGTTCTCATTCAGTTTGCTTCCACAGTTTAGTCTCAATTGACCAAAACCTTGCTGTGAGGGTACAAGGTACAAATCAGCTCCCAGGAGGTGTAACAGTTCACTGTTTCCCCCACAACTTATTTCCCCCAACCCTGCTCCCACCTGGGTTTGATGTCCTTGGACTCAGAATGACAAAAAATTCTGTCAGCTTTACTTTGTGTCTGAACTGCCACTGATGCCTCCCCTATCCCCAGCAGAAGAAATGAAACATACTCAAAGCTGTGAAAATATTTTGTCAGAAGATGAATGGAAGGTGTTTGTGTTGACGGGAAATACAGGGATTCGAGCCAATGTCACCCTCTGGATATATGGAGATGAAGGAGCCACGGGACCAATAAGTCTCAGCAAGGAAAACCCAGAACAGCTCTTCCAGCCAGGACAGCAGGATGAGTTTCAGGTAAACCGAATCAGTGATAATATCGTGCTTTGAATATTTTAAAGGTATTTCCGTAATATAGAAGAGTGGTTTTTTTTTTTTGTGAGTGTGTTTTTATGTATATTGTGTGTGTGCCTTATATAAAATAAATCTCTGGTCTACTAAAATTCCCATAAATTGTCTTAATGCTGATTGTAATCAGAAAGGAAAGATAAAAGAAATGTGATTTTTTCAAAGGTACTTTGTTTTAGGCTGTTGATTTGAAACTGACCCTGTAAGTCATCAGGCTCATCTCAGGTCATATTCAGATGTTATGCCATCTAGAGATTTTTCTGGTGATGAAAATCTTTCTTTTGTATACTTACGTATACTTGTAGATGTGTGGGTATGAAATTATTTTCTGGCACCTCAGTAGACCATGCTTGAAGCTCTGCCCATGCTACCCTAATTTCTCCTTCCTTCACTTCTTAGTGTGAGGAAGCCCTGGGCTGCCCTATTTTGATTACCACTTGTTACCTCTCCTAGTTTCTCAGGGCTTTGGCCAAATTTCAGTTAGGATAATTACACTTTGCTCCACTGATTCCACCCAGACTCACACAATGTGAATGCTATTTGCTTCTTTGTTGCACTGTTACATAGCAGTTGTTCTCCCTGGAGAGTGTATCTTTCTGCATCACAAGGCAGGAGAAAGAACAGGAGATAACTGAGGGCAGCTTGAATCACTAGAAAGTCATACCAATGTTTTGGGCAGTAGTAGTACTTTGCAGTTGCTAATACCCAAGTAGTTTAAGATCTTTAGACCTGAATGTGTAATACTTCCTTTGCAGTCTGTCCTACGGGGTCATTATGAGTCTGAGTTGACTCAGTGACAGTGGGTTTAGGTTTTTTGGGGTATCACCTCACAGTTCAGTGTCCTAGGCATGTTTTCTTATATTGAAAATATCTGCTTGTATATCTGTCCCCCTTACTAGGCTGTAAAATTCTGCAAGTTACGGACTTTATTGTCATTTTCATCTCTATATGTCTGTTGACTTTCATAATGCCTAATTCATTATGTTTAATAAATATTTATTTTACAGAACTGGAACTTTATTCAATAAACATAGTGTGCATTTGACAGAAAAATAAATTGAGGACTAGAGATATAAAAATACCACATTTTACTCTGCAACAGATAGGATTCCAATTCAGTTCGAAGTCAAAGTTCTCCACAATACTACCTGGACTAATAAATACTCGGGCTACAGCAAAAAACATAAACTAACACAAACTTCATTGGCTAGGTTTGCTTCTTTTCCTTGGATTTTGAACATCTTTATCTTAATTTAGGAATCAAAGAGACAAAGGATTTTAATAACAGAGCCAGCGCCAAGTGCCGTCGAGTCGGATCCGACTCAAGGAAGCTTTAAAATCATATGTACTTTTCTTTAAGCTCACAGAAATAGTTGTACTTAGCCTTTCTTTCATGAAAATTACTTTTTTCCTTCTTAAGAGAAGAGCCTGTCTTTTTTGTCAGTGAAACTCGGGTTCAGAAGATCTATATTTCAGTGAGAAATAAGTGGTAGTCAGAGAACGCTTAATTCTCTGCTCAGACTCCCCTGCACATTTTTCAGTCAAGTCACAGGTTACTTCTCCCTTATGTTCTGTGTCTGTGAGGTTCACTGATAGCTTTACATCTTACATATCTAGGGGTGCTGTACCAGAAATACCACAAGTGGATGGATTCATCAAAGAGAAGTTTATTTCTTCACTGTAAAGTAGGCTGAAAATCAAATTAGGGTGTCAGCTCCAGGGGAAGTCTTTCTCTCTCTGTTGACTCTGGAGAAAGGTCTCTGTCCTCAATCTTTTCCTGGTAGAATAGCTTCTCGTGCTCAGGAACACCAGGTCCAAAGGATGTACTCTGCACCTGGTGCTGCTTTCTTGGTAGTATGATGATGTCTTCAACTCCCTGCTTACTTCCCTTTCCTTTTATTTCTTGTAAGAGAAAATGTGGTGCAGTCCACACCCCAGGGAAAAAAACTCTTTGCATTAGATCAAGGATATGACCTTAGTAAGGATGTTAGAATCCCACTCTAATCATCTTTATCATTATCCAATCTTGCCCCATTAATCCCAGGTAAATACTAGGATTTACAACATATAGGAGAACTATGATCACAAAATAGGGGACAACCACACAATACTGGGAATCATAGCCCAGCAAAATCTATACACACATTTTTTGGGAATATAATTCAATCCATGACACTTCATGAGAGAACTAAACTCTGAAAGGATCCTTGAGAGCTTGAAAGCTTTTCAACTTTTAGAAGCATGAAATGCATATAGTGTGAAGAATAGGAGGAATTTCTTAGTGTGCTTAATTTAAATTTCTGTTAATTTTTCTACTTTACATCTCAATCAGGTTAAAATAAGAAGCATTGGAAAGATATATAAGATAAGGATAGGCCATGATGGAACTAGTGAACAACCTGAATGGAGCTTACGAAAGGTAATGTGTTTGATTTTGTGTTCACAGATATTGTAGCCAAGAAGAAATACACAGGTCTTCTTAAAGCAACGAGAAGAACAGAACATTTTCCTAATTGTTGCAAATAATGTAAACAGTATTTTTTAGGTCAACATAATACTATAAAGAAATATGATTTATTTTTATGAGAGGTTGTTTTAGTAGTTTTATTATTATATTTATGTTGGTAATCTGTGTCATGGAATAAAATCTAAAAAAGTACAGTGATACATGAGAACCAAAATGAGTCACTTTTTCATCATTCATTAGATGACCATTCTGTTGGCTCATTTTCTTCTAATCTTTTTTCTAGGAGTGTCTCTGTCTGTCTGTGTATGTATGTATACAAATGCACACAAATATCTACATTTTTCATTTTTGATGAAATTGAATCATGCTCTATATGTACTTTGAGATCCTGCTTATATATATATATTTTTTTCACTTAATTATGGAAATAATAATAATAATAAATGACTGTTTGTTGTGAGTGTACCATATAGCACCTGCCTTACAAATGTTATATTTCTGCCAAAAACAGTAACTCTGATTCATTGTTGTTATTGGGTGCCATCAAGTTGATTCCAACTCATAGCAACCCTATGTACAACAGAATAAGACACTGCCCAGTCTTGCAACTTGCCTGTAATCATTGTTATGCTTGAATCAATTGTGGCAACCACTGTATTAGTCCATCTTATTGAGCGTCTTCCTCTTTTTTATGCTCATGAGGAAACTGTACATAGACCAAGAGGCAATCACTCAAATAGAACAAGTGCATACTGCATGTTTTCAAGTCAGGAAAAGTGTACATCAGGATTGTATCCTTTCACCATAGTTTTGCAATCTGTATTCTGAGTAAATGATTTAAGAAACTACACTATATAAAGAAAAATGAAGGCGTTAGGATTGGGGGAATTCTCACAAACAACCTGCAGTATGCAGGTAACAAAACCTTGCTTGCCGAAAGTAAATACTTGAAACTTTATTGTTCAAAATCAAAGATTACAGCCTTCAGTATGGATTACACCTCAATATAAAGAAAACAAAAATCCTCATAAGTGGACCAATAAGCAGTGTCATGATAAACCAGGAAAAATTTGAATTCGTCAAGAATTTCATTTTATTTGGATCCACAATCAACATGCATGGAAGCAACAGTTGAAAAACCAAAAGACACATAGCACTGGGAAAATCTGCTGCAAAATATCTCTTTAAAATGTTGAAAAGATATCACTTTAAAGTCTGAGATACACCTGACCCAAGCCATGGTATTTTCAGTTGCCTCGTATGGATGCTAAATCTGGACAAATTGAATAAGAAGACTGAAGAAAAATTGATGTCTTTGAATTATGGTGTCCCTGGAAAAGGACATTGTATTTGGTACAGCAGAAGGTCAGTGAAAAAAGGGAAAGCCCTCAGTGAGACAGAGTGACATAGGGGCTGCAACCATGGACTCAAACATAGCAACCATTGTGAGAATAGTTCAGGTACAGGCAGTGGTTTTGTTCTGCTATTCATAGGGTTGCTATGAATTGGAATTAACTCAGTGGTACCTAACAACATTGTCCCTGTTTCTTTTTCCATGATCTTTTCATTTCTTGGTTTTGCATTTAGGTTTTGATTCATTTTGAGTTAGTTTCTGTATAAGGTGTGAAATGTGAATCTTATTTTTCTGTGAATGAATATACAGTTTACCAGCACCATTTGTTAAGGAGACTTTTTCTTCCCCAATTTAATGAATTTCAATGTTTTGTCAAAGATCAGCTGTCCATAGGTGGATAGATTTACTTCTGGCTGCTCAATTTTGTTCCTTTAGTCTATAATCCTGTCATTGTGCCAGTACCAGACTATTTTATCAACTGTGACTGTATAGTAGATTCTAAGATCAGAAGTGTCAGGATACTCACATTGTTTTTCTTCTTCAGTAATGCTTTATCCAGAGCCTCTTTTCTTTGCATGTAAAGTTGAGGATTATTTTTTCCATTGCATAAAATAATATTGTTGGAATTTGAACTGGGATTGTATTGTATTTATAGATTGCTTTGGGGGATATTGACATTTTCACAGTGTTAATTCTTTCTGCCCATGAATGTGATATGTTTTTCCATTTACGTAGGTCTCTTTTAGTTTCTTGTAATAGTGTGTTGTAGTTTTCTTTGTGTAAGGTTTTTATGTGTCTAATTAGATTTACTCCTAAGTACTGGTGGCATAGTGGTTAAATACTGTCTGCTAACCAAAAGATCAGTTGTGTGAATCCACCAGGCATTCTTTGAAACTGTGGAGCAGTTGTACTGTGTCCTATAGGGTCACTATGAGTCAGCATAGACTCAATGGCAGTGATTTTGATTTATCATAAATAGTATTGCTTTCCTGATTTTCTTTCTGCAGTTCTTTTTGTTGGTGTAGAGAAATCCAACTGAATTTTTATGCTGATCTTGTACCCTGTCACTTTGCTGAATTTTTCTACTGGTCATAAGACTTTCTTGTGGAGTCTCTGGGATAGTCTATATACATGGTCATATCATCTGTAAATAGAGATAGTTATACTTCTTCTCCACCAATTTGTATGCCCTTTATTTGCTCTAACTAGGATTTCCACCACAATGTTAAATATGAGTGGTGATAAAGGGCATCCTCATCTGATTCCTTTTTACAAGGGAATATTTTCAGCCTCTCTTTGTTGAGAATCATGTAGGCTATTGGTTTTGTATATATATTCCTAATTTTGTTGAGAAATTTCCTTTCTATTCCTATTTTGCTGAAAGCTTTTATCAAGAATCAGTACTGAAATTTAACAGATGCCTTTTCTGCATTGATTTAGATGATCATGTGATTCACATTCTGTGTTTTATTTATGTGGTGGATTACGTTGACTGACTTTCTAATGTTGAACCATCCTTGCCTACCTGACATGAATCCCACTAGACATGATGTATTTTTTTTACATACTCTTAAAGTCTATTGGATTGAATTTTGTTGAAAATTTTTATGTTTATCTTCATGAGGAATACTAGTGTATAATTTTCTTTTTTAGTGCTATCTTTACTTGGTTTTTGCTATCAGTGTTTTGCAGCCTTCACAGAATGAATACAGGAGACTTCTTTACTTTTCTGTGTTCTGAAAGAATTTTGATAGTATTGGTATCCACTCTTCTCTAAATGTTTGGTTGAATTCTCCGGTGAAGCCATCTGAACCAGGGCTTTTGTTGTTATTGTTGGGAGTTTTTTTTTTAAGGACTTTTTCAATTTCTTATTTCTTGTTCTGATTTTTTACCTCAGTTCCTATTGGTGTGAGTAGATGGTATCCTTTCAGATATATGTACATTTCTCCTAGTTGTTCAAGTTTATGGGAGTATAATTTTTCATAATATTCTGTTATGATCCTTTTTATTTCAGTTGGATTTGTTGTAATGTCACCCACCTTATTTCTTGTTTGGATTGTATGCATCTTCTTTTCTTTTGTTAATTTGGACTGAAGTTTGTTGAAATTGATCCAAAGAACCAACTTGTAGTCTTGTTGATTATTTCTGTTGTTTTTCTGTTTTCTTATTATCATAAAATGCCTTTTCTGCATTGATTCAGATGATCATGTGATTCATGTGTTTTGCTTTACTTATGTGGTAAATTACAATGACTTTGTTTCTGCTCTCATCTTTAACATTTCCTTTCATCTGATGGCTGTGGTCTACTTTCGCTGCTCTTTTTCTATTTGTTCAAGTTGTATGGCTAAGGTATTGGTTTGACCTTTTCATCTTTTTTTGATGTGTGTGGTTTTTTGCTATAAATTAGCCTCTGAACGCAGCTTTTATTTTGTTTCACAAGTTTTTGTATGTTGTAATTTCATTTTCATTTGATTCTAGGAGATTTTGAATTCCCTTTTTAATTTTTTGTATTATTTAGGGTTTTTTGAGCAAGGTCTTACTTGGTTTTCATGCATTCAGACCCCCACTCCCCTTGGTCTTCCTTTTATGGTTTCTATGTGGTGTTGTGATCTGTTTATATTATGTTGACATTCTGGATTTATTGAGGCTTGCTTTGTGGCCTAAAATTTGGTTTATTTTGGAGGATGATCCATGGGCAGTGGAGAAGAATGTGTAGTGTGTTGCTGTTGGATGAGGTGTTCTACATATGCCTATGAAGTCCAGTTGCTTGATTGTGGTGTTTAGATTTGTATTTTTGTTAAGTTTCTTTCTAGCTTTTCTGTCTTTCACTGAAAACAAATGTTAAAGTCTCCTACTATTGTTGTGGAATTATTGGTTTCTCTTTTCATTATTGTTAGAGTTTGTTTCACGTATTTTGGAACTCTGTTGTTGAGCATGCCAGGATTTATTATGGTTGTGGTTATGTCCTCTTGGTTGATTGACCCTTAAATCATTATATTATGGACATCTTTGCATCTTATGGATTTTGAATTAAATTCTGTTTTATCGGAGACTATGACTGCCACTTTTGCATTCTTTTGGCTACTGTTTGCTTGATACATTTTTTCCTAGTTATGTTTTTGAGTTTCAGGTGTTTCTTGTAGACAACATATTGATGGGTCATGTATTTTTTTACTCATTCTGTTACTTTTTGTGTCTTGACTGGTACATTTAACCCATTTAAATTTAGTGTTGTCATTTTTTTCTTTTGGTGTTGATGATTTTCTTGTTCCACTTTTCTGTGCAGAGTTCTCTGTGTTTGCTGATTTTCTTGTCATTTCCATGGTTTTTGTTGATTTTGTGTTTACTGATCCTTTATGATGTTTTTGGTGAGTGAGTTTATTAATTTCTTTGTGGTTACCCATATATTTACATATATCTTGTAAATTTAAAACAGTCTGTTATGTCTTGATATTGCCTTGATTTCCTCTCCATATGAAAGTTATGTAGCTACACCGTTTATTGTCCTTTTTTTATTTTGAAGTTGTTATCCTTTCCAGATTAATGTCTCTGGTTCCCTATTTTCCATCTTGTAACATTATTTGAGTTTTGAAAATTATTTGTCTTGCTTGGTATGGTTGATGTTATTTTGTTTCTTAATCTCAGGTTGTTTGATGTTCTTGAATCTCTAAAGAATTCCTTTTCATATTTCTTGTAAGGTTGATCTGGCTTTTAGAAATTCCCTTAATTTTGGTTTATCTGGTAATATTCTAGTTTCACCATCATACGTGAGAGACAGTTTCCCTTGTTGGCAAATTTTTTTCTTTAAGGGTTTTGTGTATGTCATTCCGTTGCTTACCTACCACCCATGGTTTCTGCTGAGAAATCACAGCTTAGTCTTTTGAATTCCTCTTTATGAGTGATGGTTTGTTTTTCCTGAGTTTTTTTTCTTTCTTTTTTGTCTTTGATTTTGCAAAGTTTTATTACAAAATGTCTTAGTCATTTTATTTGGTGTTTATCCTATATAGGTTTGTTGAGCTTCTTGGATGGCTATCTTCTTATCTTTCACGATATTAGGGAAGTTTTCTGCCAGGAAGTCTTCAAAATTCTTTTCTGCACTTATTTATTTAGTCTCCTCCTGTTCTGAAATCCCTATCATGTGAAAATTACTCCTCTTGACAGTGTTCCATGTAAATACTAGGCTTTCTTAATTTTTCTTCATTCTTTTTCCTGAATGTTCCTCAAATTATTGCCAAGGAATTTGTCGTGTATTTCACTGTTTCTGTCTTCCGTAAAATTTCAGTTCTACTCCTGTGTCCATCTATCAAGGTATTTATTTCTAATATTTTACTGTGATTCTCTGAACTTCTAGTTCCTGTTTTTGTTATGGTGTTCAATTCAATTCTTTATCCCTCATTTTTGATGTTTAGGGTTCCAGGATTTTTCCACTTTACTTGGTTTCTTGAATCTTTACTGTAGAGGGAGAGTATGGTGCATCTGACTAAGCCATCATATTGACTTCCATACAGCAACATTCCTTAGCACATTCAAATATAATTTTATAGTACAGGAGCAGGTCAATATGTTCCAGTGATTAATCAAGAACTATTTTATAAGCATCCAACATACCCTACATTGTGTTAGATGCTATGAAGAATAGCATATATGTGTGTGTGTGTGTGTGTGTGTGTGTGTCTGTGTATTTAAAATCACTTTGATGATGGAATCATCCTAGATTTGGTCAGTGGGAACCCCTTCAGGCTTCTATATCATTATTCTTTGATTACTTCTTTACTTTCTGGTATAAACATGTTGTTTCAGGCTTACCTTGTATTTTTTCTTTTTGTACTTTCTGTTCCCCAGCACTGGAATCAGCTGTTTCTTAAAGAACACTTGTTTACTTTAGTGGAGAATGGTGTTTAGATACGAATATTTGTGTGAGACACACATAAAAGTTACTTTCTCCAACTAATACTCATTCACCTCAGCTCAGAAGCCACGTCCGCTGAGGTGAGAACCTGACTAAAACTTTGCCCTCATAAGATCCTACCCAAAAAATGACTCAGTGTTGAAATGAACTTATGAAAGACTGATTCTTCTTATTTTTCTTGGAGATACACGATGCCTATTAATATAGTAAAGATTTGAGATGATCTCTGGTAAGGAAATCTGTTTAACAGCAGTTTCCAAACTAAATTCACCATGGGAACCTAATTTTCCAGATAAAACCTCTTAAATCCTATGCAGTGAATATTGTACATTACACACCAGGAAATAACTAATGTTTGCATGGACCTAGTTATAGTTAACCAAGATTTGTGATTTATATAGCAAAAGGAACCCCAGTGGCATAGTGGTTAAAGCATTTGGCTGCTGACTAAGAGGTCAGTGGTTTGAACCCAATAGTCACTCTGTAGTAGAAAGAGGTGGCAGTCTGCCTGCATAAAGATTTACAGCCTTGGAAACTCTGGAGCAGTTCTACCCTATCCTATGAGGTTTCTGAGGGTCATAATTGACTTAATGGCAGTGGGTTTGGATATAGCAAAAATGAGTATATTATATGCTAGTCTACTTTTTGATCTCTCTAGACTTTTGAAGAGTTCTGAGAAAGTGGTCAGTGTCAGATCCAAAGGAACTACTTTTCAGCTAGGAATAGCTACATAAATTATTGCATTATGATGTCTATCTAAAAGAAAATGATGGCCTCCTTATAGGTCTGACCTTAGTCATTGCTATAGTAATAATTAGAGTACACCATAGACTCTGTTGTTAACCTAGGTGGAAAAACTAAGTTAAATAGGAAGCATACAGTTAGAAGGCAGCTTGAGGCCCAACTGCATGGCAGACACTAATAGCAATAGAGTTCAGGAAAAAAAGATAACTGTGTGCACTGGAGGAATCGGGACAGTTTTGGGAAGAAAGAGGATGTTGAAGGATGGAAAGTTATTAATAAGGGCAGAACAGCAAGAGAGAAGAACGTAATTTGGAGATTTCCCTATTTAACTTCCCATTTCAGTTACAATCAGTCCAAGTGAACAATCGTGGAATATTGTATAGCCATATATACAAAATCAGTTGTTCCCCATTGACAGAATAAATTTCTATTTGCAAAGCTAGAATAGTTCCCTTGAATTTGAATGGCATTCAGTTGCCTAGAATTTGTCAGACGTAAGTTGCTTGACCTTGTTTAAGTAGAATCAATTGATAAACATTGTCTTGCAAATTATTCATTACTATGTCTTGCATTCCTACTCAGGTATGTCAAAAGAATTCTGTGTAAATGACTACCATCTTCTGTTTGATAATTAAACTTCAGTCATTATTTCTTCCCTCAATATTGCATGAGTGAACTAAAGGCTTATTTCTGTGCAATTCAATTAGTTTTAGGTTTACAGAAAAACTGAGTACCATATTATCCCTGGTCACATTTTTTGCTGTTATTACCACCTTATATTACTGTGATGTTTGTTAAAACTGAATGGATTTTGATACATTATTCTTAACTAAGTCCGTAATTTACACTAGGGCTTACTCTTTGTGTTGTATATGCATATAGATTTCGTATACTTATGTGGACATACATAATGTAATGTGTCCACCATTACAGTATCAAAGAGAAAATTTTCACTGCCCTAAAAATGCTCTGTGGTCCACATATTCATTCCTTCCCCCTGAATCTGTGGCAATCATTGATTTCACTGTCTATCGTTTTGCCTTTTCCAGAATATCACCACTTGTCTGTCTGTTTATTGTGCTACAGCGTCACATATGTTGCTGTGACACTAGAAGCTATACTGCCACTGTATTTCAAATACCAACAGGGTCACTTATGGTGGAAAGGATTCAGCAGAGCTTCCAGACTAAAACAGGCAAGGAAGACAGACCTGGAAATCTACTTCTAAGAAACTTTTTAAATAGCAGCAGAATGCTGACGGATAGAATGCTGAAAGATGAGGCCCTCAGAACAGGGAAAGAGTTACCTCTTCAATGAAGAGTGGAATTTAATCATGTAGGTGGAGTAAAGCTTTGGGGAACTTTGTTTGTTGATGTGACATGACTCAAAATGAGAAGATACAGCTGCAAATATCCATTAATAATTAGAATGTGGAATGTATGAAGTACAAGGACTGCCAATTAAATTTGCGAGCTCAGGCTAGGAAAAGTGCTAAATGCCTTATTGCTGAATATCACAGTAGTCACCTTTGAAGTACTCCCCTTGGGAAGCCATTGTGCTGATGCCAGAACCTAGTCCACCCTTCAAAGCAGTTTTGAAACTCTTTCTCTAGAAAGGCCATCAGAGTTGTCATATTACCCTTGATGTTCTGAATGTAATCAAAACGTCTTCCTTTCAGTATTTCTTTTATCTTCAGGTAAAGAAAAAAGCCATTGGGGGCCAGATCAGGTGAGCAAGGAGGGTGCTCCAACACAGTTATTTGTTTACTGACTAAAAACTCCCTCACAGACAACTATACAATTAACGTTGTGAACTGTGTGCAGTGACCACTCTAAGAACATTGGAAGTTATCAAAAATGAAACTGAACACATAAAGATTAATATTGTGGATGTCAGTGAGCTGAAATGGGCTGGCATTGGCCATTCTGAGTCAGACAATCATATAGCCTACTGTGCTGGGGATGACAAATTGAAGAGGAGTTGTGTCACATTAATTGTCAAAAAGAACGTTTCAAGATCTAACCTGAAGTACAAGATTATCAGTGATAGGGTAATAGTCATATACCTACAAGAAAGAACAATTAATACAATTTTGTTATTCATATTTACCCAAAATCACTAATGTTAAAGATGAAGAAATTGCAAATTTTACCAACTTCTGCAGTCTGAAATTTATTTTTAAAATTGCAAGAAAGATACATCGATAATCACTGGTAATTGGAATGCAAGTGTTGGAAACAAAGAAGGATGAGTAGCTGGAAGACATGACATTGGTGGTAGAAATGACTTCTTCATTGCAAATACCTTTTTCAACAACATGAACAGCACCTATACATATGGAGGAAACCCTGGTGGTGTAATGGTTAAGCACTATGTCTGCTAATCAAAAGGTCAGCAACTCAAGACTACCAGGAGCTCCCTGAAAGCTCTATGGAGCAGTTCTGCCCTGCCCTGTAGGGTCGCTATGAGTCATGATTGACTCGACGGCACTAGGTTTGGTGTTTTTTTTTTTTTTTTTTTCCTGGTTATACGTATGGACCTTACTACGTGGAAAACATAGGAATCAAACTGATTACATCTGTAGAAAGAGATGATGGAGGAACTCAATGTCTTCAATCAGACCAAGGCCAGGGGCTGACTATGGAACAGATCATCAATTTCTATATGCAAGTTCAAGTTGAAGCTAAAGCAACTTAAAGCAAGTCCATAAAGTCAAATATGACTGTCAGTATATCCCATCTGTATTTAAACACCATATCTAGAATAGATTTGACATGCTGAAAACTAATAACCAAGGACCAGAGAAGTGTGGGATGATATCAAAGACATCATACATAAACAAATTAAAAGGTTATTAAAAGACAAGAAAGAAAGTGCCATAGTGGATGTCATGAAACACTCCGAAACTTGTTCTTGAACTTAGAGTAGCTAAAGCCAGTGGAAGAAATGACAAAGTAAAAGAGCTAGACAAGAGTTCAAAGGTCAGTTCAAGAAGACAAAGTATTACAATGAGGTATGCAAAGACCTGGAGCTTGAAAACTATAAAAGAAGAACACTCTTGGTGTGGAAGGAATATACAGAGTCATTGTACCGAAACAAATTAGTTGATGTTCGGGCATTTCAGGAAGTAGTGCATAATCAAGAACTGATGGTGCTGAAGGAAGAAGTCTTTGCTGCACTAAAGACACTGGCAAAAAACAAGCCTCCAGGAATTGACAGAATATCAACTGAGATGTTACAATAGATGAATGCACTTCTGGAAGTGCTCAGTCATCTGTGCCATGAAATTTGGAAGACAACTACCTGGCCAGTCAACTGGAAGAGGTCTATATTTGTGTCCATTTCAAAGAAAGATAAACAGAATATAAAAATTATCAAACAATATTGTTAATATCATATACACTTTTCCGTAGGTAATTCTAAAACACTTGAAGCAATACACCAAGAAAGTGCCAGAAATTCAAGTTGAATTCAGAAGAGGAATTGGGACAAGGGGTATCATTGCTGGTGTCAGAGAGATCATAGGTGAAAGCAGGGTCATCGGATAGATGTTATCCTGTGTTTATTTAATTGGACCATACAAAGACGTTCAACTGTGTGGATCATAAGAAATTATGGATATTGTGAAGAATGAGAGTTCCAGAGCAGTTAACTGTGTTAATTATGATCCTATAAGTAGACCAAGAGACAATTGTTTCAACAGAGGTGTGAATACTACATGGTTTAAAATCAGGAAATGTATGCATCAGTGTTGTATCCTTTCATCATATTTATTTAATCTGTATGTTGAGCAAATAGTCCAAGAAGCTGGACTTATATGGAGAAGAATGAGTTGTCTGAATTGGAGGAAGACTGATTAACAACTTGTGTTATGCAGATGACACAACCTTGCTTACTGAAAATCAAGAGGATTTGAAACACTTACTGATTAAGAACAAGAGTACAGCCTTCAGTATGGATTAAACCTCAACGTAAAAAAACAAAAATCTTCACACTGAGTCTCTAAGCAACATCATGATAAACAAAGAAAATACTGAAGTTGTCAAAGATTTCATTCTACTGAGACCTACAATCAATGTCTACAAAAGGAGCAGTCAAAAAAATCAAAGGACACATTACACTGAGCAAATCTACTGACCTCTTTAAAGAGTTAGAAAGCAGAGATATCACTCTGAGGACTAAGATGAACATGACCCAAGCCTTGGTGATTTTAATCACCTTGTATACATGTAAAAGCTGGACAGTGCAGAAGGAAAATCAAAGAACTGATGCTTTTGAGTTCGGTGTTGGAAAAGAATAATGACTATACCATGGACTGCCAGAAAGATGAACATGTCTGTCTTTAAAGAAGAACAGCCAGAACTCTCCTTAGAAGCATGGTGGGTGACTTCATCTAGTGTATTGTGGATATGTTATCAGGATTGACCAGTCCTTGGAGAAGGACATCATGCTTGGTAAAGTAGGCGGTCAATGAAAAAGAGGAAGACCCTCGATGAGATATACTAACACAGTGGCTGAAAGAGTGGGCTCAAACATAGCAACTACTGGGAGGATGGGGGACAGAACAAAGCAATATTTTGTTTTGTATGTAGGGTTGCTGTGAGTCAGAACCAATTGGAAGATATCTAACAACACAACATAGAATTTGAAATCATACAGTAGATAGTCTTTTCAAACTGATATTTTTCACTTAGCAGTATGAATTTTAAGTTCTTCTATGTCTTTTGTTAGACAGATAGCTCATTTCTTTTTATTCCAAACAATACTTTGTTGTATGGAAGTACCACTTTTTTTTTCAATCCATTCACCTATTGAAGATATCCTGGTTACATCCAACTTTCTGGCAATTATGAATTAAACTGATGAAATCATGTGAAGTGTTTTTAGCAGATGCAAATTTTTAACTTATTTGAGTAAATGACAAGAAACCTGATTTCTGTGTCATAGAGTAAGACTGTGTATAACTTTGTTAGAACTTCTAATCTGTTATCCAAAGTAGATACGTTTTTTGGCATTCTCACAAGCAATGAGTTTGGTGTTGTCATTGTTCTAGATTTTAGCCATTCTAATAGGCATGTAGTGGTACTTCTTTTCCTTACTGACATAATAATGAGCATTTTTTATATGCTGATTTGTCATTTGTGTATATTCTTTGGTGAGGTGTCTGCTTAGATTGCTTCCCATTTTGTAATTTGGTTGTTCTTTCACTTGGCTTTTGGCTTGGGTTCCCTTATTGTTGAGTAGTGAGAGCTTGTTGCTTTAGATACAAGTCTTTTATCAGATACGGTTTTATAAATATTTTCTCTTGGTCTGTTCCTTGTGCTTTCATTTCTAAACGATGTCTTTTGCAGAGCAGTTTTTTATTTTAATGAATAACTGATAAAAAGCTTATCAGTTTTGGGGAGGTTGAGTTAAGGTGGAGGAATAGACATATGTATCCTTAATTCCCTCTGAAAACTAAGACCTGTATTGATAATTGAATGGAGCTTTCTGGACACCCAAGGAAACCTAGGACATGGCATAGGGCTGTCAGTTTGGACGCATGCCACTAAGCAGGAAACTTCCTCTCTGTCACTGAATTCTGCTCTCTCTGAGAGGCCAGCTTATGTGAATTGAAGGTATTTGATGTTTTTAACTTTTTTTTTTCTCTTTGTTGGCCAGTAGGTGGGGGATGGGCGGGAGCCAGCAGCTATGCTGAACCCTAGTTCTGAAGTGAACAGAGTGTGCTGCAGTGGAGAGACAGTGTGTAGAATAACCACATTTTGAGTGCCAGGCAGTGGACTCAGGGCACTACAGCCTCTCTACCCTTCCTTTTCAGAGTGCTGCCAGAGATTCAGCTCTTCTGTGGCTTGAGGAGTAACTTGACTGAGATGCTATCTTGTTTGGCTAGGAGATGGAGTTGGCCCACCAGAGGCCCCAGCAGGGGCTAAATCCCAGACTGGGAGGCAGTGCCAGTCCAGGGAGTGCTTTTCTAGCACAAACACTGTGTTTAGCATAGTGTTGCCTTATGGGTAGACCCTGCAGGCAACAGCAACAGTGAAACAGCCTCCCAATACTTTGAAATACATCATAGCTTCTGGGGTGGCTGAAGAGCTGCCTCCAATGTCTACCAGAAGGAGGGGCCTACCACACCTGATGGCCTGACTGATTTTGGAAGCAGTCAGGTAACTTTTAGGTTTTTAAAGTAAGACTGTCAGGAGAAGTAGCTGCTGTACAGACCAGCTGCATCTGTTCCAGCATTTACCAGCCCACATCATAGGGTCAGTTGACAGCCACTGAGTGACTCCATAAGTAGGGCAGTATCTTTTCCAACCAGGAGGTGGAGTCTGCTGCCCCAGAGAGTCCATTGGTGCCAGTGACTAGAGTACGAAGAGGTAGCTGGTAATGAAATCCCTTCTCAGAACTATGCCTTGGCTCCTGTTAAGCAAACTCCAGAGAAACTAAATAGATTCTAGTTGTCCACAAGCAACAAACAATTGGCAGGCATTTAAAGAAACATCTAGCCATGGTTCCAGAAAACTTCCCAAGTAATCAAAAATTTCCCAGATGAAGAAGCCTTTCTGAAACTATCAGAGGACGAGTACAAAATAATTATATAGAGAGCCCTCATAGAGACTAAACAAAACACAGCAGAACAAAATGAAAAATTAAGCAAGTTATTCAAAGTGATGATCAACATGCTGAAATCTAACAGATCAATAACAAAATTACAGAATTAGACAGTTCAATTCCAAGCTAAAAGAGAAGAATTGATGAATTGGAAATTAGACTTGGTGATCTTGAAGACAGAGCTACTGACATCAGTGTTTATGAGAAGAGATCAGAGAAAAGAAATAATAAAAATGAAGAAGCATTAAGAAACATGTGGGACTCTCAAAAGGAATGATCTACAATTAATTGGAGTTTCTGAAGAGTAAGGGAGAGCTGAAAACACAGAAAGTATTATTGTCCAGTTGCTGACAGAAAATTTCTCTGAAATTTTGAAAGAAGAAAACATAGATATCCAAGATTTGTATCAAACGCCACAAAAATTAGACCCCAAAAGAAAGACACCATGATACATTATAATCAAGTTCAATAAAAAGAAACATAAGCAGAAGCTCTTAAAGGCAGCAAAACTCAAAGCAAAGAGTGGCCTTGTAGGCTTTCATCTGACTTCATGGCAGAAACGCTGTTGGCACGGAGGCAGTGAGAAGGCACGTTAAAAGCCTTGATGGAGAAAAACTTCCAACCAAGAATTGTATATTATATGAATTATATATATATATATTATATGAAGATGAAATCAAGACATTCGCAGATAGACAGAAGCTTTGAGACTGTAAAAACCAAGCCAAAACTATAAGAAATACCAAAAGAAACTTTTGCTTAGAAAAACAAAACAGTTAAATGTCTAAGGAGGCAATGCAGGACACCACATGCAAAAACCTATTCAGTTAGGGAAGGCACAAAATTCCATCATAGCTACAACATTAAAAGAAGGGAAGCAGTGATCACATCACAAAATAATAATAAAATAACATAATATTAAAAAGAGGAATAGACTACAGTAGTTAGTCCTTTGAGATAGAGATGAAGTTAATAAGATATGTAGAAGTTAAAAATGGGAATAAACTAAGAACTTTAAGGGGGATTACAGGGGTAGCAACAAAGCACAAAAACAATACAACACATCAAAATAAGAAATACAATACAGGAATCTCAACAAACACAACACTAGCAGTGCAAAAGATGAAAAGTCAACATGTAAGTAGAGTGACCCACAACAGCATATTAAGAGCAACACAGAAAACACCAACACAAAAATAAATATATCAAAGTGACAGCAGTAAACAGATACCTATCAATAATTACACTAAATGTAAATGGTCAGAATGCTCCAGTAAAAAGACAATGAATGACATCTTGGATCAAAAGATATGACCCATCTATATGTTGCTTACAAGAAACACAATTTAAACTTAAAGATATGAACAAACTAAAAACTAAAGGGTGGAATAATATATACCAAGCAAGCAATACACAAAGAAGAGAATGTGTGGCAGTACTAATCTCAGGTAAAACAGATTTTAATGTAAAATCCACCATTGTGGACAACGATGGCCACTGTTGCTGAAAGATTCAATACACAAGCATGACTTAACAATATTAAATACTCATGCACCCAATACATCTAAATACATCAAACAAATACTGACTGCATTGAAAACTGAGACAGACCACTCCACGATAATAGTTGGAGACTTCAACACCCCATTCTCAATACTGGACAGCTCTTCTAGAAAAAAGCTCAATAAAGACACAGAAGATCTTATTGCTACAATTAACCAGTTAGACCTCATTGACATATACAGAACTTTTTATCCATCAACAGATAACTACACCTTCTCCAATGCACATGGAACGTTTTACAGAATAGATCATGTGTTAGCACATAAAGCAAATCTCAACAAAATCCAAACCACTGAGTTATTGCAAAGCATCTTCTTGGACCATAAAGCCATAAAAGTCAAAATCAATAGCAGAAAAAACACTGATAGAAATTGGAACTCATCAAAACTGAACAAGACTTCACTCAGAAAGCCATAGGTTACACAAGAAATCCAGGACAAAATAAAGAAATTTATGGATTCAAATGAGAATGAAAACACATTGTACCAGAGCCTATAGGATACAGCCAAAGCAGTACTCAGAGGTTAAGTTATCTCTTTAAATGCACATATCCAGAAGGAAGAAAGGACTCAAACCAAAGAAATAACCCTACAGCAGAATAAGTTGAAAGAGAGCAACAGAGGAACCCCTTAGGAACCAGAATAAAGCAGATCATAAAGATTAGAGCAGGACTAAACGAATTGGAAAATAGAAGAACAATTGAAAAAATTGATAAAATCAAAAGCTGTATTTTTGAAAAGATCAACAAAACTGACAAACCATCAGCTATACTTAACTAAAGAAAAACAGGAAAACAAACAAATAACCCAAATAAGAAATGAGATGGGAGATGTCACGATGGATCCAACCGAAATGTAAAATATCACAGTACTGCAAAAGACTGTACTCTAACAGATTTGAAAGCCTAGAGGAAATGGTCAAATAACTAGATTCATGTCATCTACCAAAATTATCACAAGGAAAAGTAGAATAACTTAACCCATCACAAAGCAAGAGATTGAAAAAGTCATCAAAAAACTACCAGCAAATAAAAGCCCTGGCCCAGATGGCTTCACCACAGAATTCTACCAAGCTTTAGAGAAGACTTAACTGCAGTACTACTGAGACTATTTGACAGAATAGAAAGGGATGGAGGGAGTACTCCTAGATTGATTTTATGAAGCCAGTATAACCCTCATATGAAGGCCAGGGAAAGATCCCACTAAAAATGAAAATTACAGATCAGTATCACTCATGAATGTATATACAAAAATTTTCAGCAAAATCCATGCCAATAGATTTCAAGAACACATCCAAAAAAAAAAAAAATTTTTTTCTCATGATCAAGGTGGGTTCATACCAGGGATGCAAGGCTGGTTCAACATCAGAAAAAGAATGCATGTGATCAGCCACATAAATAACACAAAAAATAAGAAGCACCTGATTGTCAATTGATGCAGAAAAGGCATTTGACAAAGTCCAACATCCAGTCATGCTAAAAACTCTCAGCAAAATAGGAATAGAAAGCGAATTCCTCATTGCAATAAGAGGCATCTATGCAAAGCGAACCACCTACATCATCCTGAAAGGAGAGAGACTGAAAAAATTCCCCTTGAGAATGGGAACTAGCAAGGATTCCCACTCTCACCACTTCTATTCAACCTTGTACTAGAAGTTCCGGCCAGAGTGGTTAGGCAAGACAAAGAAATAAAGGGCATCCTCATCAGCAAAAAAGAAGTAAAAATCTCCCTATTTGCAGATGATTGTATATGCAGAGATTCCTAAAGAATCTGTAAGTAAACTACTCCGACTAATAGAAGAGTTCAACAAAGTAACAGGATACAAAATAAACATAAGTAAATCAGTAGGATTCCTGTATACCATTAAAGAGATCATTAAAGAAGATATCAACAAACCAGTACCATTTTCTGTGGCCCCAAAGAAGATAAAATACCTACAAATAAATCTAACTGGAGAAATAAGACACCTATACAAAAAGAGTTCATATCCACTGGGCACTTCTTGGAAGCTCTATGGGGCAGTTCTACTCTGACCTTTAGGGTTGCTGTGAGTCAGACACGACTCGATGGCAGTGGGTATAAAAGAGAACTACAAGACCTTACTGCTGGAAACTAAGAGAGACTTACTTAAGTGGAGAAACCTACACTGCTCATAGGTAGGAAGACTTAATATTGTGAAAATGTCTGTTTTACCCACAGCGATCTACATATACAATACAATCCCAATACAAATTCCAGGGACATTTTTTAATCAGATGGAGAAACAAATCACCAACTGTGATTAGAAAGGGAAGAAACCATGGATCAGCAAAGCACTACTGAAGAATGCTCTGGGAAGCATCTCACTAGTCAACTTTAGAACCTATTACACTACGACAGTAGTCAAAATGGCCTGGTAGTGACTGGTACAAAAAGAGACATACAGACCAATGGAATAGAGTTGAGACCCCAGAGATGTCACCATCTTCCTATGAATAGTTGATATTCGACAAAGGCCCTAAGATTGTAAACTGGGGTAAAAACAGTCTCTTTAACAAATTGTGTTGTCAAAATTTGATATCCATCTGCAAAAAATTGAAACAACACCCATATCTCATACCTTAACTCAAAACCAACTCAAATTAGACAAAAGACCTAAATATCAAACCTAAAGCGATAAAGATAATGCAAGAAAAAATAGGGTCAACAATGAAAGTTTTAATATGTAACTTAGACTTCAAAATCTGACAAGCAAGGCACGATCAACAGAAAATAGCTAAATGGGAAATACTAAGAATCAAACACTTTTGCTCATCCAAAGGCTTTATGAAAATAATTAAAAGACCATCTACAGAATGGAAAAAATATTAGACAATTATATGTCAGACCAACATCTGATCTCCAAGATCTACAAGATACTGCAAAATATCACAAGAAAAAGCTAAATAACCCAATTCAAAGGAGATGACAGACACTTCACTAAAGAGAGCATGCAGGCAGCCAAAAGACACAGGAGGAAATACTATCATTAGCTACTAAAGAAATCCAAATCAAGACTACAATGAGATACCATCTCACCCCAACAAAGTTGGCCATGGTCCAAAACACACAAAACAACAAATGCTGGAGAGGCTGTGGAGAAATTGGAACTCTACTACACTGCTGGAGGGAATGCAAAATGGTATGAACTCTTTGGAAGGCAATCAGGCACTTCCTTAAAAAGCTGGAACTAGGTATATCATTTGACCCAGTAATCCCACTGCTTGGAATATATCCTACAGAATCAAGGCCATTCACACCAACTGACATGTGCACACCAATGTTCATTGCAGCACAGTCCACAATAGCAAAAAGATGGTATCAACCCAGATGCCCAACAACAGATGAATGAATAAACAAACTATGGTATATACACTCAATGGAACACTATTGCCAGTGGTAAAGAACAATGATGATTTTAGGAAGCATCTCTTACCCTGGTTCAACTAGAAGACAATATGTTGGGTGAAATCAGTTAGCAGCATAAGGACAAATATTCTATGAGACCCCTAGTGTAAGGACTTAAAAACAGACTCGTGTACATGAGAAAACACTCTTTGATGGCTACAAGGGAGGGTAAGGAGAAAGGGAGAGAGTTGGTTATAGATTAGATAGTTGATAGAAATTTGGTTGGGTGAAGCAGTGACAGCACACACTAGAAAGAAGATCAATTTAGCTGGACTTCAAGATAAACTGAAAACTCTCCTAATCTTAACCCAATATTGCAAGGATAGAGTATCAAGGGCTAGGGTCTGGGGACCGGTTTACTGTGTTTGTGTGGGTGTCTTCCTGAGTTTTTTATTCTTTTACATTGATTTGTTTTTTTCCTTCTGTAATACCATGCTGTCTTGATTACTATAGCTTTATAGATTTACATTTATGTATTTCGTTTTTAGGGGTGCTAATGTTTGGCATTTGTGGAGGAAACCTGGTGGCAAGGTTGTTAAGAGGTCAGACTGCTAACCAAAATGTTGGCAGCTCTAATTCACCAGCTACTCCTCAAAAATCCTGTGGAGCAGTTATATTCTGCCTTATAGGTTTGCTGTGAGTTAGAACAATGTTTTTTGTCGTGCTATTTATTTTAAATTTCCATTGTTCTTTGCTGATATATAGGAAAACAATTGGCTATTTTGTGTTAAACTTATATCTTGCAACCTTGCCACAGGCTTTTATTTGTTCTAGAAAAGTTTTGTTTTGTTTTGGTTTCGATTCCTTGGGCTTTTTTACATAAGATAGTCATGTCTTCTATGAACAAATAGATTTTCTTTCTTTCTTCTCAATCTGTATATGCTTTATTTCTTTTTCTAGCTTTTCTAGCTAAGATTTTCATTATAATGTTGAATGGAGAGTAGTAAGACTGGACATCTTTGTCTTGTTCCTGATCTCAGATGAAAAGTATCTAGTTTTGCACCACTAAGTAGGATATTTTTTTTGGTATATCTTCCCTATAGGAGTGAGAATTGACTGGACAGCAATGGATTTGGTTTTCTATAAAGGCGAACAAGTCTTTCCTATTCCCAGTTTGCTGAGAATTTTTATTGTGAATGCATGTTGGACTTTGTAAAATAATTACTATGCATTTATGGATGTGGTATATATTTTTTTGTTATTTAGCTTCTTGATGTAATGAATTAAATTAATTGAATTTCAAATGTTGAAGCAGCCTTGCATACCTAGAATAAATTCTGCTTTGTAATATTGTGTAATTCTTTTTATACAATATTAGACTTGATTTGCTATTATTTTCTGTTAATTATTGTGTTGCTTGGTATGAGGAAAGGGCTGCTCTCACAAAATGAGATGGGGAAACATTCCCACTGCTTTTATGTTCTGGAAAAGATTGTAGAGAATTGGCGTGAGATGGAAAGAATAGCGCAGAACCTGCCTAACCTAGAGGTGGGTAATGTGAACCAAGATCAGCCCAAGGCTGATTCCTGTGAGGTAGAGCTCAAACACTCCTCCACTCTCCGAACTTTTTACCAGTTGTAACACTAGCCATCCCTCCCCTGGCACTGTCTACTTCTCTTCTGGATTCAGTAATCCATTACAATGGCCACACAGAACTCATGTGGAGTATTTTATAAAGGATTCAGTATAGTATAATTCAGGATCAAGATTAACAAACACATAGACAAAGTCCAGAAGGCTCCCCTCAGGAGGACAGTACTTCCCTCCCTTCTTCAGTGCAGGATAGCTCTGTCACCTCATTTCTGCACTCTCAGAACATGCTCTTCTCAGCCTGCTGTGGACAGACCTCTCTGCTTTCAGCTGTCCTGCTATGAACCTCTACTGCTAACTGATCCAGCTCATAGCTAGTGTAGCAGTTTTTTTGAGCTCTTTTAGCTACATTCCTAGCAGAAAGTTTCTGTTGTCACCATCAACTCTGCCGCAGGGCCCCTTCCAGGCCTCCCACTGTCTTCAGTGTTGCAGTGCTTGACTCACATGATAGCTCTTTTAGTACGTTCTTGCCTACTTTATCTCTGCTTTATTCTGTTTTTTCCTTGCCTTTCATCTTTTCTCCATTCTTGCTTCTTTCTTCTGTTTGCTAACGTCTGCAGGGATGGCTCCCTATATAAGCAAACTGCCAATCAATTTTGAAGTACCAAGGTCACAAACTGACCAATCGCTTCTTAGTAGGCCACAACCACTTCATCTGCGTAGTAGGCTCTAGTTATTTCATTTGCGTAGGTATATAGACCAACCTCTGCAAGATGCATTCAATAGACTGATACCAGGGTAGACTGCAGGCCAGGGCCAGATAAAAAGTATAAAACTAGTATCAAACAAGTTGTTCACAGCTTACCCAGGAAATGTCTGCCTAACTGGACACAAGTAACAAGCCCTCTGGGATGGAAAATTTAGAGCTAAGGAGAAAAAAATATCTCAGGCTGTTTTTCCAAAGAATCAAGGCAACAGGCCACATAAAAGAACTAATTTCGTTCTAGCTGGTAACAGTTTTTCCTGTAAACAATTGGTAGAAGTTACTAGTGAAATCATTTGGACCTGATAATCTGTTTTGTAGTGTATTTAAGCGTGATTCTATTTCTTTAATAGATGCAGGCTTCCTCAGATTATCGTTTTCTCCTTGTATGAGTTTTGGTACATTGTCTTTCTCCAGGAATTGGTCTGTTTTCTCTAAGTTAACAAATTTTTAGATTAATAATATTTCCTGCTTATCTTTTAATGCCTAGGGGACCAGAAATGAGACCCCCCTCTTTCATTTCTGATACGAGTAAATTGTGTCTCTTGCTCTCTCTCACAGTTTTTTGTTGTTGTTTTTGTTGGTTAGCCTAGATAGAGGTTTATTAAGTTTATTGATCAGTTCAAAAACCAGCTTTTGGTTTCACTGATTTTTCTCTTGATTTCCTATTTTCAGTTTTATTGATTTATCCTCTAATTTCTATTATTTATTTTTTTATATTTACTTTGGATTTGAGTCTTTTTTTATGAAGTTCTGGTGGCACAGTGGTGTAAAGTTTTCTGATAACTGGAAGGTCACAATTTGAATCCTCAAGCTACTCATTGGAAACCCCATGGCATACGTCTACTCTGCTCTAAATGGTAACTGTGAGTTTGGAATTGACGGCAGTGGGTTTTAAGTTTTTGAAAACTCTGGTAGTATAGTGGTTAAGTGCTACAACTGCTAACCAAAAGGTCAGCAGTTCAAACCCACCAGGTGCTCCTTTGAAGCTCTGTGGGGCAGTTCTACTGTGTCCTATAGGGTTGCTTTGAATCAGAATTGACTCTGTGATGACAGGGGATTTTTTTTGGTTAAGGTAGAAGCTAATTTTACATATTTCAGATCTTTCTTCTTTTCTGCTACATGAATTAAATGCTACAAATTGCTGTCTATGTACTTCTTTGTTACATTACCAAATTTTTGATAAATGTGTTTTCATTTAGCTTAAAATATTTATTAATTTCTTTCAAGAATTCTTCTTTCAGCTGTTATTTAGAAGCATGTTATTCATTTTCTAACTATGTTGAGACTTTCTAGCTCTATCCTGAATTTCTAGTTTAATTTTATTGTGGGCTAATAGCGTAATTTCTGTATTTCTATCTTTTAAATTTGTTTAATTGTGTTTATGGCCCAAAATGTGTTCTGTTTCAGTATTTTTATTCTGTGTGAGTTTGAGAAGAATGTATATTATGTTGTTGTTGCACAAAGCATTCTATAAATGTCAATTAGATTCAGTTAAGCGATGGTTCTTTTTCATTCCAACTATGTCGTTTCTGACATTCTGTCTGTCTGATTTCTTAATGACTGATAGAGATGTATGGAATCCTCCCACTACAGTAGTAGGACCCTCTATTTCTCCTTGATTTCCATCAGTTTTTGCCTCATATTGTTAGGGCCCGGGTTTCAAGATGTGACGCAGATTTTCTTTAAAGGTAAAGTTTTATTAAAAGTGTGCCCAATAGGAAAAAGACTGGTGCACCAGGGATGCACTCCAAACTATGCAGAGCAAGGAGGTGACCCCAAGCTTCCTTAGCACCCAGTATTTAAGCCGTGAAATCGCAAGGTAGGGAGGGGAAGCTGACCTTTGCATTGATTGGCTGAGGTTGGCTGAGGCCATATGGAATTTCTGCAAGTTGCAAAATTTAGCTGTGGGTGAATGTGTTAACCACATTGGTGAATGTTTTTATCCATTTGGAATTTCTGTAGGTTGTAAAATGTAATCGTTAGTGGATGTTTTACTAGGCCGGCTCCAGGTGTTATTTGTGAGGCTATCTCCAGGCCCTGTCTGTTTTGGTGTAATTACCCTATGGTATTTCTTGTTATTTCCTGCTAAGTTGGTTCCTGAAGCCTATTACCTGAATTTTCACCACACCCTTCTTCTAAATGGAGTTACTTATGTCTCATTTCAACAATATACTTGTGATGATCTGCTGTGAGGCACATACAGATTAAGAAATGCCTTTTATTTTTGGTGGGGGGAATCCTTTGGTGGTACAGATAGTTAACACACTTGGCTGTTAACTAAAGACTGGAGGTTTTAGTCCACCCAGATGGCCCTTGGAAGAAAGACCTGGTGATTTGTTTCCAAGAAATCAGCCACTGAAAACCCTGTGGAATGCAATTATACTCTGACACAAATGGGTTACCATGAGTTGGAATTGAATTGTTGGCAACTGGTTGGTGATTACATCATCTTGGAAAACAACCCTTTTATTTTCATGTAATCCCCCTTTTTATCACTGATTGTTTTCCTTGCTCTGAAGTCTGCTTTGTCTGAAATTAGTACAGCTACTGCAGTTTTCTTTTGATTCATATTAGCGTGGTATATCTTTCTCCATTCTTTCCTTTTAATCTAGCTGTCTGTGTCTTTATATTTAAAGTGGATTTCTTTTAGATAACATATTGTTAGGTATCTTTTTCACCTACTCTGACAGTCTCTGTCTATTAATTGGTATACTTAGACCATTCACATTTAAAGTGATTATTAATTTAGTTGTATTAATGTCTACTATATATAACTGCTTTCTAATCATTGTCCTCTTCTTTGTGTCTTTTTTTGGCCTTTCACTATCCTAACTTCTGTGGTTTTAATTGAACTTTTAATATAGTTTAACTTTCCTTCATCTGCTTCTTTATTATTTCTCATATTTTCCTTTCCCCATGTTGAAGGTTAGAGTTGACTGGCTTAAGATACTTCCCTTTCCCCAGGCTAGTTATGCTGTGATAAAACCCAAGTTAATTAGGCTCTGGTAAAATATTTTTCCTTGAGGGCAGGCCTTGTTAAGGAGAATAGAGATATTTCAAAATACTTTTTTTCCTCTGACTCCTGGAAGATTACAAGATTATTTTCTCCAATCTTTACCCTGAGAACCTGGTCTTTGTCATGAAGGGGCCCAATGAAGGCTTGGTGACCTAGAGTTTTTAATTCTTAAATTTATCCACACTGATCTTCCAGCAATGTATCAGTTACCTTTGAAGTGTTCCTACTGGAATTGGCTCCAGGGGCATGCTACTTCTGGGCGTCTGATTCTGTTGAGCTATGATTCTCTGTATTTGCCTTTCCCTCTAGCTGTCTTGCTCTGTGACTGGAATTCTCTGAGGAATCTTAAAAGACTTAATGATTTTCAGTTTGTTCAGCTATTTTCTAAGGTTGGAAGTGACAAATTCCAAGAATTTTACATGTCAGACTATAAGTTCAAACTTTTACTCATCCATATGCCCTTCCTCAGTGGCATAATTCAATAATCTTTATGTCTTCTGTATTTCTCTTAACCAACATTTCACCTTTTATAATAATTATTGCCAGGACTATGGTAGTCAAATTAATTCTGTATTTTAGGATAAGATATGACCAACATGCTTTCTGCATACTTCAGTGTGTTGAGAGGGAAAGAGAAGTAGGCTTTTTCTTTTGGACTTTGGTGCTAAAATATATAATACCACAGATGCATAAAAACATCTATAGTTATACTTGTGTTCAAAGTATCTCATCAAGTATGGCTAGGGCACCAATGTGATAAGGTGGAAAGGGTTCTGCTGAAGATTTCAGCGTGCAAACATGTCTAAGATGTAGTTGTTGCCCTCAGTAATTCACTCTACAATTAAGCCAGTATAGTGGTTAAGATTGTATGTCAACTTGGCTATACCATGCTTCTCAGTGGTTTGGCAATCATATTATGTTACAGTCATCACCATGATGGAAAATGCTCTGTGTAGCTATCATTTGAAAGGGAGTTTCTCTGAGAGTGTGACATGCATCAAATATAAACAGACTTTCTGGCAATACTCACGGCTTTTGCTTGTACTAGATCCTGCATCTGACTACTGTTCTTCTGACTTCTGGTTCCTGGGACTTGAGCTAGCATCTCACCCATGGTCTTGCCTGACAAGCTTGAATTCATTTGTCTTTGCAGTCTGTGAACAATAACTCTACTGTCTGACTTGCTGAGTTTTGGTTTACAAGCCCCTGTGGCTCCATGAATCAGGAGAAGCCTCCAACTTGAATCTCAGTCTCTACAACTGTGTCAGCCATTTCCTTGCTATAAATCTCTGTCTGTACAAAGGGACTTCCAATAAAGATATCCTATTTTTGACAGCTCATAGTGATGATACATATGAAGCTATAATGGCCATATTTACCACATTTTTTTGATTACTCTTGACAAACAGCTAAGAGAATTTACACAATTCCACAACACATAGAAACTATTAAAGTTTATTATCAAAATAGATATTCCATTTGCCAAACATTCTGTACGTTATGTGAAATTTATGATGCACGTAATCATCTTACCAAGAGAACAATTTGATTTTTAATGAAAATATCTGAGACATTCAGATCTGCTGCCAATCAGACAATGCCTGGGCATCAGTGAACCACACATTCCAGTGAAAACATTGCCACCGTTTGTCAGTGTACATGAGAATCCACCCCAATCGATTTCTTGCCCAGCACAGGAACTAGGCCTTTCTTCACCTACAATTTGGCAGATTTGCATCTGGACTTGAAGCTTTACCCTTACAAAATTGTTTTAACTCAAGAACTGAAGTCCAAGCATGATAGGTTATACCATATATTTTCTGACTATACTCTGGAGCAATTGAAAGTTGACTCTGTTTTTGGCCAAAAAGTCATTCTCAGCGATCAGGCCCATTTTTGGATGAATGGTTTTCTCAGCAAACAAAGATGTTGTATTTGGAGCAATGTGAATCCAAAGGAGATTCAAGAATGTCCATTTTATCCCCCCACAATTACTGTTTGGTGTGGATTTTGGTCTGGCAGAATCACTGGCACTTAGTTTTTCCAAGATGAATGAGGAGAGGCTGTGACTGTCAATGGCAAATGATATTGGGCTATGATAACTCCTTATTTTGGGCCTCATTTGGAACGTACTGTGTGGCCACTTACCTAAAGTTCTTTTCCACACAAAATGCCATCAAATGTACTTAAAAATAAGAAAACAATTAAAATTATATCATTTACATAAATTCTTTTATTCAAGTTCATAGACAGGACACCCTTATTAGAAGACTCTTTATGCCAAAGCCAAGTGCCGTCGAGTCGGATCCACCTCATGGCGACTCTTTATATTAAACATATATATTAAATGTTATGTATGTAAGTATATATATATATATATAACTGAAAATAAGCATAGTAATTAACTCTGAACACTGAGAAAATGAAAGACAGGAGGATATGTTGGAAAATACTTTCATGTAAAAACTAGAAATTGTTTCTGAATGCTAGAACTCTGTTTTTCTTTTCAGGAATTGACAGGCAATTTCAGATTGCGGTAACAAACTTTAGACCTAGAGGCAAAAAAAATTAAAAAATGTTTAACTTCTACTCAGTCATTTTATCACTGTTTCTCTCCAAATTTTCCCTATTTTTTTAAAAAAGACCCAGGAATACTTGTCATGTGTCATAAGTTCATGGGAATATCTAAATAAAGTATAATCAGGACTGTTGATTTCCCACTCAATTTGCTTCTCACTCAGTCTTATTACTGAGTATATGGCAACACCATACACCAAGTTATCTAACACCTACAAGTTTTTCTTGATTACTTTCTGTCCCTTGATTCCAAAACCAAATCCCTCAAGAATCTCTTGTTGGAACTGTCACTAAAACGTATCTTGGGACTATTTTTCTCTATCTTACTGCTATCACTTTAGTCCAATCCATTTTTTTCTTCCTTTCTACTACAAGACTCCAACAATAGTCTTTTTTCCTTTAGCAACTAGTTTTCCATAGTAGCCCGAGTGATATCTTAAAAATGGTATCATGTCTTTCTCCTGCCTGCCTCTTTGATCTCTGTCTTAGTTATCTAGTGCTGCTATATCAGAAATATCACAGGTAGATGGCTTTAACAAAAAGAAATTTACTCTCTCAGTCTAGGGGGCTAATAAGTCCAAGTTCAGGATGCCAGCTCTGGGAGAAACCATTCTCCTTCTGTCAGTTCTTGGGGAAGGTCATTGTCATTAGTCTTCCTCTGGCCCAGGAGTTTCTCAGCACAGGGACCCTGGATCCAAAAGATGTGCCCTGTCCTAATTCTTCATTCTTGGTGGCATGAGATCCCACAACCACCAGCTTCCCTGTGATGTCCTAGTTATGGCCAGTGCTCTGGAGGCACTTCTATCATGTGTAGTGGCCCAAGGAGAGGCCAGAGATGACGTTTAGGGGACACTTGCTTGGAACAGACCCTGTGTCTGCACTTTTTAGAGATTGTCACATTTAAAGCCTTACTGTCCCCCATGGAATAGATAACCACTATTGCCTCCCTTTTACATTTGGGAAAGCTGAGGCTCAAAGAGGGTAAGGGCTGATTTATGAAGGCCGCACATTTTTTCAGGCAGTTCAAAAGAGATGTTTCCACTTGAATGAGGAGGAGTGACCTTTAAGCTATTGTCTTAGTCTTTGTTCTTCAGAAAAGCAAAACTAGTAAAATGTATATATTGGAGAGATTTGTATCAAGTTAATGGCTCATGCAGTTGTAGAGGTTAGAATACCTCCAATCTGTGGGTCAGGCTGTGGGCCTCTCCTGACACATATAGCTGTAGGAGCTGGCAAACACAAGATTGGCCAGCTGGGCATCAGGCTTCTGGCTCATAAGCTTGCAAAGACAATCGGCAGCAATTGGTAAGTTGCTAGCTCAAATCCCACAAACCAAAGGTCAGACCAACAGGAGCCAGCTGCAGGATCCAGAGTGAGTAAAAGCCCACTAGGTTTGCTGGAAAATCCACCAATATTGGATGCAGGCCATACTACCAAGGAAAGTCTCTTTCAACTGATTGGCTATTCATAGCAGATCCCATCATGGAAGTGATAGAATTATTTCACATCTTATCCCAGAAGTGATCACATCATTATACAACTGACAGACTACATCATAACTGCCAAACTACTGAGAATCTTGGTGCAGCCAAGTTGACATGCAGCCTTAATGATTATAACCTCTTTTTGAACACCCTTGCCCTTGCTCATGGTGCTCTCTAGAGTGGCCTTTGTCACCAAATTCAGTAAGCCCTCATTTGCTTTGTATCACATCAAACTATTTAATTTTCTTTGTAATGTAACTCATCTGATATCTTAACTTTTACCTGTTTATTATCTGTTGATTATGGTACCTCCACTAGAAAGTGAGCCACATGAGACAGGAACTTTGCATTACTTAACAGTATAACCCCAACTCCTAGGAACAGTTCCTACCTTATAGTGAGTGTTGAATAAAGATTTGTGGAATGAATAAAGCACGTTCTGTTTACTTAACAAGTATTTACAGTGTGTGTGAAATACTTTGTAAGTTGTCAGTGCTCAGTGAAGGTAGCTCACTAGTCTTGTTTGGTGTTTAGGGATGGGGGAATGGGGTATCACCTTTCATGACCAATTGTTGACCTGTGTGAGGGACAGATGAGGGCAAAATCTGCAGATGCCCATTGCCTTGGCCAGTTCACATTGAATTAGAGGTTCAGGCAAGGACAAAATACCTTCTCTTGACTCTCCACTATGGTCTCACCTTGACCCGGCTGCCTCTCCAGTGAATACTACAAGTACCCAGATAAATGGGCCAAGTACAGTAGGAACTCTCTTGAAATGTGTTGATTCTTTTGAGCCTCTGGATAGGAGTAGATCAGAGGTTTTGGTACATTTGTTACTATTTTTAACCTTCTGCTGTAAGAACTTTCCTGTGAGCTTCAGATAATCTTGAGGTTAACTAAACTAAGCAAGAAATTGCTGTATTTATTTATTTATTGATGTTTTGTGGCATCTTCTAAATGTTTTCAGTTCCTTTTCATTTTAATTTACCTCTTCATTTCAGGGTTCTAGAGAGAACCACAGAAAGGAAAAAGCAAGTTCTGAAATGCAGCAAGAAAAACAGTTTGTTTTTGAGGATTTTCTAGTTCAATGAACAGCAAGAAATACTTCTCACAAAATCTGCAGTCAAATGCTTAATCTCAAAAGACTCCATGCAGTTTATTGAAACATTTTTAAAGTTGTACCAGCTTATTGCAACCAAAGATAAATTCATGCACTTTTTCATTTGATAGTTCATCAATCAGTTATAAATACCATAGTTGATCCACCTTGTAGAGACCTTATAACAAGCAGGGTGCTATCAGAAGGCATAGGATGAGCTTCAGGCTTTGACTTTGTGTAAAATTTGTTGTTACTTGCAAGAATGAGTACATTTAAACTTTATTGTATTTTCCTATTTCTGATCCCAAAAGAAAATGACATTGACTTACATTAGTACTTGCCCTCTCCCTAGTATAATTCTGAATACTGTGTAATACAATAAACAGTTGAAGTTCCTGATACATGTATTGTTGACTATTTGCCAACATGGAAACCCTGGTGGCATAGTGGGTTAAGTGCTATCTCTGCTAACCGGAAGGTTAGCAGTTCAAATCTACCAGGTGCTCCTTGGAAACTCTATGGGGAAGTTCTAGTCTGTCCTCTAGGGTTGCTATAAGTTGGGTATGACTTAACAGCAGTGGTTTATATATATATAATTGAGTATATAATACAGGTAGCAATATTATGTGTTTTATTGTATAAAATATTTGTCACATTTTAGAGTAGGACTTCTAAAAGCATGTTTTTCTCAATTATTCTCATCGAGATATACTCTTCATCCAATATGGAGTGTCTAGCACACAGCTAGAGAACAGTGGAGGTTCAGTGACACAATTCTTGCCTTCCATGCAAGAGGCCCAAATTGGATTCCCAGCCAGTGTACTTTATGGCTAGACACCATCCATCTGCCAATCCAGACTTGTGTGTTTCCATGATGCTGAAGAAGTTTCAACAGAGCTTCCAGACGAAGACAGACTAGGAAAAGAGGCCTGGAATCTTCTTCCAAAAATCAGCCAGTGAAAGAATTATAGGGCACAACAGTCTGATCAACAGCTTATCATGGGAATGGTGCAGGACTGGATAGACTCAATGGCACCTAACAACAATAGCACATATGTTTGTCTCTCAGGAAATGTTTGAGACTTTGACTGGATATGATTTTTTTCTGAAAAAAAAAAACAAAGTTAAATTTATGTTTAATTAAATGGTATGTGTGAAACAAAATAGCATACAAATGTAGGTGGTGGTAATTATTGTTAGCTATTAATTATTCTTAGTCTCAAGCCAACAAGCAGGAGAGAAAATGTGGTGCTCAGGCTAGTGAGGAAGGTGGCTACTGCAGCCACAGTAATGTCTCTACTCTCTACCCCACTTCGCCTGGTCCCCACTCCCTTGTGAGTCTTGGTTGGCATTAAAAGTGGGCAACAAAGTACAAAACAAGGAGAATATCAGCAGAGGAGGTCAACTCATAGAGAAGAATTAAAACTATTTCAGTCTCTGCTGTTAGAGGACAGTGGATGTCATTTTTTGTGCTTGTTTCTACTTGAGCTACAAAGGGCCATCTGAGAGAAAGCATTCAGGACTGGACGATGAGACATCTAGACAAGAAGTGCTGCAGAGCTTTACTGGGGGCCAGGGTTGAGTGGGAGACAGGGCTTAGAAGATGGCTTTGGGATTACAAAGATTTTGGAGATCCCTTTCTTTGAAGTTAGAAGCTTTGACTTTTGCTTATGAAACTCCTTTACCAATAAGCTAGACTGTTCAGGGCAGGGCCCGGGAAACAGAAATAAGGTGAAGTTATTTGAGATTGGCTTAGGGGAGGCAAGGCAAAGGAGACTTTTATCTTTCTTCCCAAAAAGATTTGGTCAGCTTGCCTGAGTAGAAGTCAGGGATTGGAATAGAATCTCACTTTCTGACAATAAAGGACTGATCCTCTGAATAGTATTTCCCTTGTATATGGGCATCCTGGATGAGGGTACTAGACAGGAAATGCAACAACCTCAAGTATTAGTTAAGAATTTTAATCTCTGTTCTCTGTGATTAAGTGTGATAGTACTACTATTAATGATTGAAAGAAAGTCCTGGTGATCTACTTTTATAAAGATTACAGAAAAGAAAACCCCATGCATGGAACACAGTTCTACTTAGTAACAATGGGCTCACCATGAACTGCGGGACAACATGTGGCAGCTAACACCACCACTACTACCAAAAAACATGCATTGAGTACACGTAGTATGGACTGATGATTGTTAAAAGAGGTAATTAAAATGCATCATTTAGTCAGCACAAATGTCTGACTAACAAGCAACAACTACCACTACTGCTAACAACCACCAACACCACCATCAGACTGTGTGGTACATTTTAGCAATTCCTTGGCTGCATTTTGAGTTCTGACTTGTCTGAGAAATTGAGAATCACATAATTTGACCACTGTTTCTTCTAACTACAGGTGACCATGCACCATATGAAGAGTAAGAAGACCCTAGATTTTGCAACCAGTGTGTGGTTCTCTCACATCCAAGCAGATGGGAATATTATCTGTGAGCTTCCTGTAGTGAAAGAAGGACAAGCCATTTTTCCATGTGTGTTATTGATCTTCAGTAGCATGTATTATATATACAAGTTGTTTTATAGTCACTTAAACTTACATTGAAGCTACTTACTTACAAAATATTCTTCCTGCTTCTAAGAAGTTGTCTTATTCATTGAAAAGTGACTTTTTTTTAGCATCACAGCTTGAGTTCGTGACAGAGCTAGGTTCTGAGAATCCAGCTATAGTCACAGAAGCAGAGGCTAGGCAAGCAAAGAAAGATTACAACTGCCTCTCACCTGGCTTTGCTTGACCCATACAGTGGCTGCCTCATGCCATCACCTCACTTTTATGTCCTCGTCAAAACTTAAGCAATTTTGAACTTCCAGCGTTATGTACACTAACACTGTCTCCCTTGCTACTAAGATGCTAGGCGTAAAATGCTGTCCTCTGTCATAGAGAGAGTTTTGTTTTTTTAAATCTTTTACTTTTCTTTCTGATAGAGCTATTAATGCTTTGTGGATTCATGGTGTAAAGTTCCTATATAGAAGTGAAATTAATAATAGTAGGATCTAAATTCTCTCAGTAGATAAATAAATTGCAAAAGAGAGGAATTTTCATATAATTGTTTTACTGTAGCCTGAGAACACTTGAATCTGGGCTGTATTTGCGTGAATTTCATGGTAGTCAGTTTGCTCTTGTCTTCTTTCCCCTTTGCTTTGTCAGTAGTAAGATATCATGTTTACATCCATACTGGGCAGTTGAAGCAAGCAGAAACAGAGCCTGAAGTTTACCTGTGTCTCTATGGAGAGAGAGGAGACTCTGGTCTTAGACTCATGCACAAATCTAACATGCCAGTAAAATTTCAAAGAGGTCAGGTAAGTCTGTGTGAATCACTTTTCTGTGTTCTTAGCAATCTCTCTGAAGATGACCACGTATGATTTAAATTAAAGACGCACTTGATATTCTTCAAACTTTGGTTTTAGGATACCTTTAACACAAGTTTTCCTTGACCTGACTTCCTAATGTGCTTTGTTTTAGAACTTGTTCTTAAAAGAAAAATGGGACACACTAAACCAGTAATGAATAATAGAACAAAGAAAAGATATGAAAAATTAGTAATAGGAGAAAAAAAAGTGGAGGAGATACAAGGGAACATGCTCAGACAGAACTGAAAGGCATAAAAAACTTTTCTGAAAGACCAAGACATACACGAACCATTAGAATATTTTTCATATAATAAAATGTTCTTGGTTTAAAACATCTTGAATGAGGCAGCTACACTATTTTTACACTAAAACTCCTCACAATTTCCTTTTGCCTTGTATGTATAAGCAAGAGTACTTTTATATTATAGATGTTTGAGAAGTTGCAGTTGCATATTCATCAATCTAATTAATTTATGATGTTGCTGTTTCTTTTACATTGTATGGGGAGAAAGTCTGACAGTAAGCTTTAGGATTAAGTAACACAAAGGTATAATTTTAAGAAAGAAGACACCTAAACCACTTTGAGAGTGTTATTTCTCAAACTTTTGTTGTTGTTGCACATGGAATATTTTGAAATATTAAAGGTTTCCAAGTTCACCTATACCATTTATTTGATATTAGAGACTGTACATACATTTTTTTATTTTTATTTTTGTATTTGATATGACTGAATGGAAATGTACATTCCCATATAAATTTACATGCCCACCTATATGCAGCTTCCACTGCTCTCCCTGTCCAGTGACAGCACACTATTCCTCTCTGCTCCATACATGTCTCATCCTCCCAACAGTCTCCTTTCCCCTCCTGTCTAACCACTCTCCTTCCTCCAACCAGAGGTCAGCAGGCTGATATCCTATAGATGTGTAGAACCATAAAGTGCCTACAATATATGGTCACTCTGCATTTCCAAGTCCAATCCATTCATGTCCAAAGAGTGGATCTTCATTATGATTTATGGGCAAGGGCAGCATCAGGGCCAGGGGCCATGCTCCCAGGGGAACCCCAAAACCACTGTACATACATTTTTGTCAGAATAAGTAGGAAAGCTAATTCTGCTTTGAATGAGACAAAAGCAAAATGAGACCCAACTTTTGCTGATTGTCATAAGAGAGTTTTTAATTTCAACCAGAAACAAAAGTTTAGATTCCATGGTATTGTTATTGGTATCATGCTGAGTGATCAATGGAGTTATCACCTAAATGACTTCAGAGCTTTCCATCAGCACAGGGTCGTCTCACTAAGCCACTTTTGTCAGGTGGCAATCAAGGCACATCTAACAAGATGTACAAACAATCCTAATCTGATTTACAGAAGCATTACTGTTGGGCTAGTAATGGTCTTGGAAGGAGCCCTGGTGGTGCAGCGGGTAAGTGCTCAACAGCTAACCAAAGGATTGATAGTCCAAACCCACCAGCTGCTGCAAAGAAGAAGATGTGGCAGTCTGCTTCTGGAAGATTATGCCCTTGGAAACCCTGTAGGGTAGTTCTACTCTGTCCTATAGGGCCATCTGAGTCAGGTTCGACTTGCTGACAATGGTTTTGAATGGCCCTGGTTGGGTCTAAACAGGAGAACATTTCAATAAAAAATGCAGAACCAACAGTGGAGACCTAGGCAGTATATCTTCAAATGCTGAACTGAAATTTAAGACAACAGTGTAGATAGCAGTGAAGATAATCATTTCGATACAGAAAATAAAAATAATACTTTTATTGCAAATAAATATTTGCATTTTTACCTTGAACACTAGTAATACTCAGCTGTCATTTTGGGGAACCTCTCAGATTTCATTAAAGTTATGACCCTTTGTGCAGTTTATTATAGGATGGTTTTATGTAAACAACAGAGTCCTTGGGTGGTACAAAAGGTTAACCCTGTCCTCTGACAGCTGAAAGGTTGGAGGTTGGAGTCCAGCCAGAGGTACTTCAGAAGAAAGGTGTGGTGATCTATGTCCAAAAAGTCAGCTATTGAAAACCCTGGGGAGTACAGTTGTACTCTGACATACATGGGCTGCTGTGAGTTAGAGCTGAGTCAATGACAAAAAATGAAAGAAAGAATTCTTCCCAACAATGGAAACAATCTGTGAAGCCATTCTTTTTGTTCCAGCCTGCTAACATTTACTTAGGCTCTGAATCTCTTCAGAAATGCCAGTGTTTTTGGTAGGGCAAACTAATTCTATTTGGAATGAAGATTTCAGGGTGCTCTTTCACAACAAACCCAAGGGTGTACTAGGTGATTATTTACAGAGGAAGTTTCAGGAGAGTAGCTATTGAAGAAAAAAAGGAAAGAGGGAAAGAAGAGAGAGAAAGAGAAAATGTGTTCCCTGCATGCCTCAGAGAAGATCAGCATCTGTTAGGTCACATGGCTGACAGCCTGCCCACTTCACAGACTGCTTCCCAGCTGCAGGGGTCGAAGCAAGAGAGAAGCTACAGGCTGTATTAGTGTCTGTTTATTCATTGCACTGGATACGTCTACAAATGGAATAAATGAAATTGAGAGGGAGGAAAATCAAAGACAGAAACCTATTTATAAAAATAAAAAAGTTATATTTGTATTCTTAAGCCCCCTTTTGATGCTAACTGTAGGGACACTGTCTCTTGTGAACATTTGTGTGACTCTGTGAGTCCTCTGGCTGTCATTATTGCCTGCTTGTCATATGCTGGATCCCCTAGTTATTTCTATTTTTTTTTTTTTTCTGTGTCTCTTGCACCAGACTGATACATTTCAAGTAGAAGCAGTGTCACTTGGAAAGCTGCAGAAGGTGCTGTTGCGCTGTGAGGTCCGTGATAAATCTCAGTGCTGGTACTGTGAGGAGGTCGTTGTCAGGGAGTCTGGAGTCACGTCGGAGTCTGTCTTCACCTGTAAGAGGTAGTGCTGGTCTCTGTGAGACTTAATTAGAGTGTGTGGCACTGTGGATAATGCTGTGTGGGTTTTTGGTGCATTGATTTTGTCATTTACACGGTATTCCACACCGTGGACTATGCTCTCATTTATTGTTTAATTCTCTATTGCTAAGCATTATGCCAGCCAGCCAAGTGCCATCAAGTCGGAGCCAACAAGCATTATAGAGAAGTCTTATAATTTCTTATTATCACAATGTGATGTGTTACACAAAATGAAAGCTTCATACTGGAAATTATTAAATATAATATTTGTTTAAATGTGGGTTTCTTTACATTATTAAAATTGTAGTGATATAATAACCTCATAAAGGACTTAAGAGAGGAGGATTTCAGAAACACTTTCAGAACAGAACATGGGAAAGGAAAAGTTTAAAATCTAGATAACTTGAGTTTTCTTTGGAGTCTCATAAGCGTAAGTCCCAGGAAAACTGAATCCTGGCTCTGTGCCTTTAGATTTGAACCCAGGGTCCCTTCCACACAGCTTGTGGAAATCTCTGCATGAGATTTCATACCATCATGTTTAAGAAAATGACACCGTTTTTCACGGTAGGAGCCTTGTGCTCTAGACACTTCCTGAGATATGTCATACAGGTAATTATCCCAGGATGGGCTAGATGGGCGTTTATGCTTATTGTTACTTGGTTCTGAAGTCACAGGGAAGAGGATGGGCCCTAGAACCTCAAATGGGACTGAGTAAACCCAGATTTTCATATTAAAATCCTATCCACCATGGGTATAGGTATGAGAACACTTAAGCTCTATTTTGAGTCTAAGTATTGGGGACTGTTCTACTGCCTTCTTTCCAAAGGAAATTATGTGTATGCACGTATGTACATGTGTGTGTGAGTGTGCATGTACACATGCAGAAAATCAGTAACAGAAAAAACAAGTTATTGCCACTGAGTCCATTCTGACTCACAGCTACCTTATAAGACAGAGTAGAACTGCCCCATAGAGTTTCCAAGGACAGCCTATTGGATTCAAACTGCCAACCCTTTTGTTAGCAGCTGTAGTGGCACTTAACTAGTATGCAACGAGGATTTCCACAAGACTAGTGGGCACTGGGAAATTCAAGGGTTTGGAAGTGGAGATACCGAGACAATTGCAACTTTAGTGATTAAGCAAAAGGAACAATAATGAGGTAAGCCAATGAAAAACAGTAAAAATGCAAACACAAATGATTGGAGACAAAATAATCGACTTCTCTTTCCTTTTGCCTTTTTAGTCAAGAAATTTATTCAATTCTTTCTTCAGAGTGCTTGCTTAATTCTTGTATCTGTCTGCCAGAGCCCTGGTAGTTCTGTGGTTAAGAGCTGGTAACCCAAAGATTGGCAGTTTGAATATAACAGCCACTACTTGGAAGTCCTATGGGTTGCTATGAGTTGGAAATGGCTAGACAGCAATGGGTTTATTATCTCTACTGTATTCTAATGGATGCCCTTGTTTTATGAAGTCTTATTATTGCAGTAGTCTTCTAACAGTCTAATTGTCTTCTGATCCTTTCTTCTCCAGTCTACCTTGCCCACCACTTCCAAGCCAATAAACTCTGATATGACTAACATTGTTCTGACATTATCTTATTTTTTCTTTTCTCATTTTTTTCTTTGCTTTATTTTATTCTTTAGTATTTTATTGTATAATTTTTCCCTAAAACTTAAACTATAGGGAAAAATGATGTTTCTAAGGTAATATTTTAATCATGTTAATCTCTTATTAAAAAATCTTTGATAATCCCCATTGTCTACCCCCCCTAAAAAAAATCAACTTTATAATGTTACATTTCAAGGTTTTATACCTCTGGACTTTATGTGTTTTCTTCAAATTTGTTTTCCTAATTTTTCTCCTACAAGATCTCAGCTAAATTAGATTATGTGTCACTGCCTGAACAAGTTCTATCCCATTTTGCTCTGTCCCTTGGAATGTGCTGTTCAGTATCCAGGAATGACCTTTCTAACTGTACCTTCCCATTGAAGATCTGATCATTCTTCAAGTTATAGTTCAGATTCTGCTTCTAAAACCAAAACAAACACACAAGCAGAAAACCAAATCCACTGCACTCAAGTGGATTCTGACTCATAGTGATCCTATAGGACAGAGTATAACTTCTTCATAGGATTTCCAAACAATGGGTGGTGGTTTTTTTTTTTTTTTAATTTTTATTTTTATTGTGATTAAGTGCAAGTTCACAATCCAAAACAGTTCGCCGTATAAAACCCTGAGGACCTGCCTCTGTGTAACTCTATCTGTTCCCCTCACTTTGTGACAGCACACTTTTCCTTTCCACTCTTTACTTGCAGTATCCACTCAGCCAACACTTGTCCCCTCCTTCTCACCCTCTCCTCTCCCCTCTAGATAGAAAACAGTTGGACGGCCTCGTATGTATATTAAAGTACACACACCACCTGCATCGCTCTATGTGCCCTAGTCCAGTCAAATCTTTGTCTGAAGTGTTCACTTCAGTACTGGTTTCAGCTCTGGGCTAGCAGCGGGCACAGAGGCCATGTTTTCAGGGGACCCTCCAGGTTGGTCTTTTGCTAGAGTTGTGTATATACACTCCTCCTTCTCTCATGCTTTGTCAAGGATTCTACACTATGTTCCCTGTCAGGGCAGCCTTTGCTGGTGGCTGGTCACCATCTAGTTCTTCTGGTTTCAAGCTGATGTAGTCTCCCAATCATATGGACCCTTCTGTCTCCTGGGCTCCTGTTTTCTTCATACCTTTGATGTTCTTGGTTTGTATCTGCTCCAGCTTGGTTGAGACCAATTGATGTTCCTTAGATGGCAGCTTGCTGTGCCACTCACCAATATGGGATGCAGAACAATCCATTAGAAACGGACTAATTATGTCCTCAGACCCCTTTTGCTGCTACTCTGTCCTTTAAAATGTTGGGTCGTGTTTAGAAAGCATTTTAGCTTATGGTATAGTCCAGTTGTGCTGACCACTGTTCAGCTGCATGCTGTCACTCCCTTCTGGCTGATGGATTTGAACTGCCAACCCCTTGGTTTGCAGTCCAACTCATAACTAGTGCTTCAGCAAGCCTCCATAGTGTCCCTAGTATGATCTAATAGGTTCATCTAGAAATAGCTTCTCTCTTCTCTCAACATTTACTCAAAACATCACCTGACAGACAGACACTGCCATGTAAGAGTCCTTTGTAGCTCTGAAGAGGATGGGCAGATCTCTCCCTGCTCCTTCTTGTCCTGTATGGCTTTCTAACCTGCTCTACCATTGCCCTGGGGCACCTTAAGGTCCTATTGGTGACTATATTTTGTTCTCTGAATTAGAAGAGCTAAGGAGTAAATCATGTAGGGCTTTCTTCTTCTAATGTTCTAATATCTTGATATGGTTGTTAGGTTCCCTTGAGTCAGCTCCAACTCCTAGTGACCTTATGTACTACAGAATGAAACACTGCTCAGTCCTGTTCTATTCTCACAACTGCTATTATATTTCTCCCCATTGTTGCAGCCAGTCTGTCAATCCATCTCATAGAGAGTTTTCCTCTTTCATGTTGACCCTCTGCTTTACCGAGCAAGATGCCTTTCTCCAGGGTCTGCTCCTTCCTGATGGTATGCCCAAAGGACATGCAAGTATTGTCATCCTTATTTTAAGGAGCATTCTGGCTGTACTTCTAAGACAGTCTGTGGTATAGTCAGTATTCTTTGCAACATTGTAAGTCAGTTCTTCTTTGATCTTCCTTATTAATTGTCCACCTTTTAAAGATGTCCTATTTTTGACAGCTCCCAGTGGCCAGATTTGTGAAGTTCAAGTTGCCATGTTTATCACTTTTTTTGAGCAGTCTTGACAAATATCCACGAAAAGTTGCACAATTCCACGATGTGCACAATGTGTAGAAATTATTAGTTTGTTGTCAAAATGGGTGTTCCATTCACCAAACATTCTGTGCATTGTGTGAATTTTACAGTGTGTGTAATTGTCACATTGAAAGAACAATTCGATGTTTAATCACAAAGTTCAAGACAGTTGGGTCTGTTGAGAATCAGACAACGCCTGCGCATCAGTAAGCCACAGGTTCCAATGAAAACTGCACCACCGTTTGTCAGAGTGCACCTGAGAATCCATCCCAATTGATTTCTTGCTGAGCACAAGAACTATGCTTTTAATCAACCACAATTTGACAGATTTTACATCTGGACTTGAAGATTTGCCCTTGTTTTAACTTTAGAATTGAAGTCCAGGGACCATAGATTACACCGTACATTTGCTGACTAGGCTCTGGACCAACTGGAAGTTGACCCTACTTTTGGCCAAATGATCATTTTGGTGACTAGGCACATTTTTGGATGAATGGTTTTGTTAACAAACAAAACTGTTGCATTTGGAGTGCATTGAAGTGAATCCAGTACAGATTCAAGAATGTCCACTTCCTCCCGCAAAAGCTACCTTTTGGTGTAGATTTTGGTCTGGCAGAATCAATGGCCCTTATTTTATCCAAGATGAACAAGGAAAGGCTATGACATAATGGCAAAAGATTTCAGCCTATGATGGCTGCTTATTGTTGGTCCCATTTGGAGGGTCCCATGGTGGCCATTTACCCAGATTTCTTTTTCTCACATAATGCCATCAAATGTACTTCAAAATAAGAAAATAATTAAAACTGTATCATTTACATAACTTGTTTTATTAAAGTTCAGAGATAGGACATTCTTATTGGAAGGCCCTTTACATGCATATGAGGTGATTGAAAATACTGTGACTTGAGTCAGGCAAACCTTAGTCCTCAAAGTGACTGCTTTGCTTTTTAATACCTTAAAGAGATGTTTTACTACAGATTTGCCCAATACAGTACATTGTTTGATTTTTCAACTGCTGCTTCTTGGGTGTTGCTTGTGGATCCAAGCAAAATGAAATCCTTGACAGCTTCAGTCTTTTCTGTTTCATATAATATTGCTTATTGGTTCAGTTGTGAGGATGTATATTCCATACTGAAGGCTGTGGTCTTCAAACTTCATCAGTAAGTGCTTCAATTCCTCTTTCAGCAAGCAAGGTTGTATCATCTTTATATCATAGGTTATTAATGAGTCTTCCTCCAATTCTGATGCCACATTCTTCTTCATGTAGCCATTGAGTTGATTCAGACTCATAATAACTCTATAGGACAGAGTAGAACTACTCTATGGAGTTTCCATGGAACATCTGGTAGATTTGAACTGCCAACCTTTTTGGTTAGCAGCAGTAGCACTTAGTCACTACGCCACCATAGTTTCCTCATATAGTCTAATTTCTTGAATTCTTTGCTCAGTATACAGATTGAATAAGTATGGTAAAAGGATACAACCCTGACTCAGCGTTCCTTTGTTTTGTTTAAACAACTCCCTCTTGTTCTATGTACATGATCTGCATTAGCACAGTTAAGTGTTCTTGAATTCCAGTCTGGCAAAGTTATCCATAATTGTTACTGTCTACACAGTTAAATGCCTTTGCACAGTTAATAAAACACAGGTAAACACCTTTCTGGTATTCTCTATATCTTAGTCATTCAATGCTGCTGTAACAGGAACACCATGGGTAGATGTCTTTAATAAGGAACAATTTATTAGCTCACAGTGTAGGAGACTAGAAGTCTGAATTCAGGGTGCCAATTCCAGGGGAAGGCTCTCTCTGTGAGCCCTGGAGCGAGATTCTTGTCATCAATTTTTCCTGGTTGGAAAGCTTCTCAGCACAGGGACCCCAGGGTCCAAAGGATATGCTATTCTCCTAGCTCTTGTTTTTTTAATCATGTGAGACACTGTTGTCTCTCTACTAGTTTTTTTCCCTTTTACATCTCAAAAGAAATTAATACACAACTTAATCTTGTAGATTGAGGATTGAGTCCTGCGTCATTAACAGAACTGCCTCTAATCTTGCATCATTAACCTCACAGAGGTAGGATTTACAAGACAGAAATATTATGTCAGATGACAAAATAATCACAGAATACTGGCAATAATGGCTTCGCCAGGTTGATATACATTGTGAAACCAAATCAAACCAAACTAAACCCACTGCTGCTGAGTTGATTCCAACTCATAGCAACTCTATAGGTCACAGTAGAACTGCCCTATAGAGTTTCCAAGGAGCACCTAGTGGATTTGAACTGCCAACCTTTTGGTTAGCAGATGTAGCACTTAACTCACCAGCATTCCCATACATTATGGGGGACACAATTGAATCCATGAAAGTCTGCTTTCAGCTGAGATCCATCTAAATATCAGCAATGACATCCCTCCATTCTATATCCTCTTCTCAGTTCTGCTTGAATTACTGGCAGTTCCCTGTGTATACACCCTCTTTTGTATGATCTCCAGGAAAATTTTATGTGTGTATGATAGTAATGCTATTGTTGGATAGTTTCGGCATTCTTTCAGAATGGCCACAAATACGGATGTCTTCCAGCTGGTTGGCCAGGTAGTTGTTTTCCAAATTTATTAGCATAGTCAGGTGAGCATTTCTAGTGTTGCATCTGTTTGGTGAGACATCTCAATTGGTATTCCATAAAGTTCTGGAGCCTTGGTTTTCACCAATGCCTTTATTACAGCTTGGATTTCTTCTTTCAGTATTATCATTTCTTTATCACATGCTAAAGTGGTTGAAAGTCACCAGCTGTTTTGGGTACAGTGACTATGTACATTCCTTCCATCTTCTCTTGATAATTTCTGTGTCTTTCAACATTTTGCCAAAAATAAAATCCCTAAACTAAATCAATTGCCACTGAGTCCATCAGGATGCATAGTGATGGTACAGGACGAGTGAAGCTGCCCATACGATTTCAAAGGACTGACTGGTGGATTTGAACTGCTGAGTTTTTGATAAATTCTTCAATATTGGAACTTGAGGCTTGAATTTCTTCTTTAGCTCTTTCATATATATATATATTTCTTTAACATGTATATAGTTCTGGTATGGTTTGTCAAATTAATTTATGTGATTTCTTTTAAATATGAAATATTCTAGGAAGAACTGAGTTTTATGAGTCAGCAGTTTGTACCCATGCACATATGTCCTAGACTATGGGTAACATCACCTCCACTGTTAACACAACCACCACCTGTCACCTCCCAACAACCTCATATTTTTACTATGCCAATGTGGCTTACTCTGGAACAAAGAGGTATAAGTGATGTCTTAATTTTGGTTTCTGTGGATTGTATCTAAAAAAATTAAATTTTGAAATATGTTAAGCCATCAAAAATAATAGAGCAATTCCTGACTTACACACTATCTCATTTTCCTACATTTCACTTTTAAGTCAGTAGTAAAAAGCTCTTATTTTGCACATTAAAGACACATGTTTGGCAATAACAAACTGTGAGGTGTGAGGTGAGAGTCATACAGGCTGGGGGGGTTAAGGTTATGTGTCATCTTGGCAGTTGGATCCGACTCAACTGCACTTGGCACTTGGCTGGCTGGGTCTTGATTCTTAGTAGTTTGGGACTTACGTAATTTTGTGTTCTGGTCTGGTCATCTTCCATGTTTGCATGATGCCAGTTTTCACATAAAGACTCGGCCTTTGGAACTTAGTCATCTCAATAAGTGAAGAGTGGGTGTATAATAGATACACTGTCCAGATTTAATAGATATTAATATTTAATAATGTGGGCATAGTGAATGCTAAAAATTGGCAGCCAATGCTCACTCATAAGATAGTCTGATAGAGATTTAAAAAAATTTTGTTTTCAGTCTGGAGATGGGGTGGGTGGCATGAGGAGAAGGAGAGAGAGACTAAAACAAGTCAGTGGTGGAGCCAGGAGTAGAGCTTGAATTTAGGTTTTTTCTGTAATAGATAAAGAAGACTCTAAAGCCACTATTGCTTCTGTGGTACCAGAGTCTTCTCTGTATGTGAAAAGCCAAAAGAGAGGACAACTTTATATAGGGTCGATGTGTTTCTGACTGACCCTCTGTGCTGCAAAGGGATGCTCTGCGTCAGGGACAGCAGAGTATCTGCACTGTGGCCTCTCGGTCTGGGCCTATGGGAGCCAGCTGTAGGATGCCACATGCCTGGGCCCTGTCATGGGAGTTCAGTGGCCTGAGCCCTGGGCACAGATGCATACAGACTATGAAGCACAAGACTGGGAGTGGAGGTGAGGTAAGAAAGTTCTGGGCATGCTCTTTGGACTTTCCTTAAAAGAATAGGAATTTGTAGCACAGTGAATTAGGATGAAGTAAAGACAGCCAAGTGCTGGTTAGCTAAGGGGAAGACACAGTTCTTCTGGAGTCTGGAGTCTGGGACAAGCGCACAAGCCCTGTGCCCTATGGGGGCTCCCTGCAGACTGTACCCTTTTTTTCTCTTTGTTCCCTCTTCAACTCAACATCCACATCCTTATGGTTTTATTTTATTTCTATACCTGGGAAGATTTGTTTCTCTACCTTTGGGTATATTTAATATATATATGAGTATACAACACTGCATTTCTACCATTTACATATAAGATTTGAATATTTGAGGATTTTTATATATGAATCAGGCAAACATTCACGTGATTTTATGAATTAAAGAAAACATTCTGTTTTACCATATGACTAGATCACACAGTATATTATATACTACAAGATTTGTTATCATCATTAGGAATATCTAGACTTTCATATCTGTTACCACACTTTTAGTACTACTCTGTGTGTGTGTGTCAACCTTAACATTTAGTAACATTTATAATGAAATCACTAAGAAGTTAATGTCTAGCCTTTAACGGAATCATGTCATTTAAGACAGATATTTGCTAGTCCACTTAGAGGGTCCAGATTAGCTGACACTCAGCCTGAAGGAGGTGCTAAGGGCCTTTCTGTCTCCTGACTGTAAAAATGGAAGTGATAAGAGCTTTCAGGAAGCAAGCTATTTGAAATTAAGTCCTACCTAAGGCAGTTCAGAATAGAAGGAGAATTTATGAATGCAAGAATTGAAAAGTTAGATGCAAATAAATACTCTGAAGACTAACAACTTCTCAAGGCAGAGCAATATGACCAGCTCTGTCCTCTCAGATGTAAACCACAGTCACATAGGTTGAGTGACCTGAGTGTACTAAGAAGCTAGCATGGTGTTCCTGAGGGTTGATACGCAGCTACCACTTTCAAAGTGTTCCAGCCTCATAACTATTCAGCAATCTTTACTTTTTTTTTTTTTTTTTAAGAAAGGTTGAGATCATATTCTTGTGTAAAAATGGAAGCAAAGGAGACTTTAAAATATTCCTACTGTGGATAGAAAAGAAAGTTCTGGATATTTCTGGTGCACAGAATCTATCTGCATTCCAGCCTACCTTCACTGTTTCACAATTCTCAACACCACTTGTTAATTTTTGAATAAAAAAGAAGAAAAAAATAAATGTGGGCCTTAAAAGCAGGTGAGGAACAGACTTGAGAAGGGTGCCAAGAAGGCCTTCCTCACACCCTTGGGCTAGCATTCCACTGAAAAGCATTGTATCTGAAGGCAGCCTCTCCATACCCAGGGCCACACCAGGTTGAGTATGGCAGATGTGGTTCCTCTAGCCAGCTTTGGGTGTACGCTGTCTGTGTCTGCTTAAACCCTGACTCTCCCCTCGTTTCCAGATTGTAGTTAGCTGTTACCAGGACATTTGCTGGTACATTAACACAAGGTGTCATCTTGGCCAGAAAGCCTTTCCTGAAGCCTCAGATTCGGCAATTGTCCCTTCTCTATATGACTCAACGGCACTTGGCGTATATGCTTTTAACTCCTAATTTACCATATTAGGTTATATTTGAGTATTTATGTATCATCCTATCTGTTCCAACTCCCAGTACTCTTTTATATATATATATATATATATATATATTCCTAGTTTCAGACCCTATAATGGCCTGGCATGTAGAATAGGTATTAAATGGAAATGAAGGGCATGCTTTAATCAAAACATGGTAAATCCCAAGGGAAATCATATTAAGTGAGGAATTTGGAATTAAAATACAAAATTTAAATGTTTTAAATATGCCTTAATTTCACTAAGACATCTGTGTAAACAAAATTATCACTAAATAATCTTTTTAAAGTATTATTAATTGCAGCTGCAAATAGTGGTTCTTAGAATTGGCATGTTTTTTTTTTTAATGCTATTTAAATACCCAACTGGTGTAGATTTTTAAGCAAAACAAGGTTAACTTTCCTTGGTAGCTCAGTCTTGAAAATCTGAAGCTGCTAGTTGAACTGCATGGTGGGACTCTTCTGCCTTGTTGTCCGTGCAGGGGTAGGGGCATCTTCTGTCGCACCATCATTTGCCTTGCAGCTTGTGCATGGGCAAGTAGGGGGAGGTATCATCTACTGCACCCTAACCTGCCCTGTTGTCTGCATGGGGTGCAGGGACATCTTCTGCTGGACCATCACCTGCCTTGCTGTCTGTGCAGAGTGGGGACATCGTCTACTGCACTGTTACCACGCTGTCAAGCCCTGCCAGGGCTGCATATTAATGCAAAAGAGTTCTAAAGCAGAAGCAAGATAATAATCACCCTTCCAACATTCCATTATTATTACTGACAAAACTTTCCTCTTAACTGTTTAGTGCCAGAAGTTTTGGAAGTTATTCTAGGAAATTAACATGACAGGACCCATGCTGGTAGTAGATTGTGATCATAGCCTATAGCAGAACACAGTATGTATTCAAGAAGTATGTGATAAGTTAGTGAATTTGTGCTAAGTTACTGAATTTATGAATATCATAAACTAATTGAAGACTGTGTTTATCATATGAGGAGAGGGCCAGGAGAAGAAACAGGGGAAGGCCATGTTTAAACAGTGCCATTCTTTCCCATGACGAGAGTTGTCATGGGAACTTTTATACCCAAGCCAATTATGTGTGAAAGTGTTAGTTGGTAGTGACGGGTTTAAAGTGAATTTACCCCTTCTCAATCCACTTACCTAGGCCTCTTTCTCACTGTAAGTTTGTATGAGTCAGAGTATTCTGATTACTGCTTTGACACAGTTGTCTATTGTGGTAATCGTGCCCGCCTCGTCTTTGTAGATTGAGTACTGCCACTTGGCCCATACCACCACAGGGTCCAATCAGCTCCATTGTGGTTAGGTGTCTTAATCCAGTTAGAGCAGTGCCTACTGTCAATCTGACTGACATAAAAATAGAAATCTCAGTAGTCTTCAAGGATGCTGGGAATCCTTTCACAAATTTATTCCTCATTGCTGTGCTAAAAGGGTGTGTTTTCTGGGTATTTTGTGTGTGGATCTGTGGGTCTAACCTGATAAATTCACTCTAGCATGCTAAGTTCCCTAAGCCTTTGGGCATGTTATTCCACAGTGTAGCAAAGAAGATCTGGTACTTCAGCTTGATTTAGTGTGGCCCATTATGTAATCTATGCTTCAGTGAACCAACCAAAGAAACTATTAAGTTCATTAATAACCTCTTGAGCTGAAATAATGAATGAAATGTTTGTGTTTAGTGATCCCATGTCATTAAACTCAGATTGATCCAACTTTATGTTCTTTGCAACATTATCCCACACCCTTAATAGCCATTACCACACATGTTTCCCAAGTTTCTGATTTTGCATATTAGAAAATTCAAACCATTTTTTTTGGAGTGCAGAATACTTAGGTCACTTTGTATTTTGCCATGTGGGGCTCTCTGGAACTTAAGTCCAGGTACAGGTTTAGAAGGCAAAATGGGTGGTGGGGCTATGTTCTGAGAACATTCAGCAACGTCTTGTGAGGCGTGTGCCCTCAAATGATGCTTGAAGAGATGACTCAGACAAAGGTTCTTCAGACGTAGCTGTGTTAATCTCGTCATTTGGGATGGAGGAGCTAATGGTTGTACTGGGAAAGTAGTTTAGCAGGCAAAGGTAGAATAATCTCAGGAGGGAAGGAAAGTGCTGGTTGTACTGCTGAAAGGGATTCAGTGGAATGTAGGAGTTCACTGTCTCCAGTTTCCTGATTATCTGCCCGTATGTCACCTTTTCTAGGTTCGTGATATCATTTCTTCACAATCAATGCTCTCACTTCATCTTGGGACAGGATTCTAGGTTGGGCATTCACTTTGAGTTGTAAGTTGGCTATTTTTATCATAAGACTCTGGGTTTGGTTTGGGGCTTTGTTACTATTAGACACAAAAATTTCTTTCAAAGCATGAGTAGAACCTTCGAAATCATTTATGAGGTATTTGACTTGTGACTCTGAAACTCTGACCTTGTCTCTTTCTTTCACCACTTAGTTTAATGAAATTAGGACCAACTAGCCAGCTTGCTTATGTTTCTTATTCTTACAAAATTGTAGAACAGTTTCACACATGCAATTCCCCTGAGCCTTGCCTGTCACCAATAACTGAACTATTGGTATTGATATTTTGAGTTTTTCTATTGCCACGTCACACTATGAATCAGCAGTGCCGTGTTTACTACAGAAACAAAATCTTCCACATGTTTAAGTTGAGACTGATAAATCCCAAGATCAGCAGGCTAGCTCAAGCCCCAATGACCAGAGGTCAGATGAACAGGAGCCAGCTGCAAGACTCAGAGTGAGCAAAAGCCAACAAGCTTTGCCAGGAAAGTCCCTTTCAACTGATTGGCTGCTGCTAGCAGACCTCATTATATGTATGATTATTTTGTATCAGAACTCATTGTGAAAATGATTACATCATTACATGTCTACCAAACCGCATCACAACCACCCAAGTACTGAGAATCATCGACTAAGTTGACCTACAACCTTAGCCATCACTCTTTTAGCATCCTGAGGTGTCTCATTAAAATTGTTTTTGTATTTTCTGTGGACAAATGGTTTCATTTTCTATTCCTGGGAAATATGGGGAAATAAATAATATATGGATAAAGCAGGATGTTGAAACATAAAATAAGATTTTTGTAGGGAAGAATAAGAAAAATTATCATGAGACAGTGAGCAATCATTTAGCTTCTCTGATTTTTTTTTTTTTCCTGAAAAAGGCCACGGTTAATCATTTCTTGCTATTCTGAGCAAATATTTGTGCTGCTGCAGATTTTTGTCTCTTCTTTGTCAGTGTGAGCCATTTCTTGGTGTGAAAGTGACAAGTAATGATGGTGGGAAACTGACAGAATGAGGTACAGGGATGAGTCTTACTAATTTGGGGGGATGGGGTGAAGCCTTAGAACCTTCTTACAAGCATTTAGTATTTCTTGTGAAGTTTGGATTGAAGGATTGCTATATTTAAACTGCATCTCATACAACATCTAATCACTTACTGTCTGTTTTCCTGTTTATGCCCCTTGTCCACTGAAACACCTCACTCAAACACGTAATAGATACCTACTGCAAAGTTAGAAGACTTAGAGGAAATATTTTCTAGTTTCCTGTGGTCATCATGTTTGTGTTTCTCAGCTAGCCCAGAAGAGGGAAAGCCCAGATGATGTGGGGTTCTTAAGTAGGCTCATGCTGGTGGTAGCACACGTGCAGTGTTCTGGGGGAGCAAGTTCCTCCTCATGCATTTCATCCCATTCCTTTAAAATCTCACTGCTCCTCTTAAGCCAGACTGCTCCCTATCTCCCATCTGCTCACTAGCTTTGGCGGAATTTTCTTGTTCTAATGCAAAAATATCCTCACAATGCTCAGCTGCTAGCCTTGGCTAGTTCTCTCAGTTTCCTTTGAAACACATACAGAAGCAGAAATTAGAGGGTGGGCTTGGACGCCTGCCTAGGTAAGTATATAGAGGCACAGGTACAGAAGACAGTATGGGTGTGTGCTGCAGGTAATGCTCATCCGCAGCACCTACAGCCTGTCCTGCTTTATTGATAATGGTTCATGAGCAAGGATCTGATGGCAATGTGAAACTTTTTTTTAATCCTTGGGAAATTATGGCCACTGAAAGGAAATCATTGTGAACAGACTTGAAAATTGCAAATGTTTAAGAAATTTGAGCTTAGAGCAATTAAAAGAGAATAATTTGTAGTAGGCACTTAGATGTCTCTGGTCCTTTCAGGGCCATGACATAGCTTTTGTCTAGGATCTATGAAAAAAGAAAAATCACAAAGGCGTCCAAAAGAGAGTTTTCAGAAATGGACTAGACAACATCAGACATATTTTTTAAAGTCCAGTCAATAAACCCTCGGTTATTCTCTAGGGATGGTTTGGTTGCAAGGTTGAGAAATCTGTTAAAGCTTGTTTTATAAAGGACAACTTTGAAGATGATTCTCATAGAACTCAATTTAAGAGGCAAAGCTAGATAGCACATGCTAGGAAGCTGTGAGAGAAATATGCGCTTTCTGTTTCTGTGTATGTCTGTTCACCAAAAGTCTGCTACCACCTTCTCTATGTAGACCACTTTCTACTGGAAGGCTCTTCAGTTGAAGGCTCTTCTCTGGAGGGCTCTTGACTTGCATTTGGTTTTGGGTTCCACAGTACCAACTGGCCTTAGGAAAACAGGTATGCAAAACCCCAGTGTAGGATTAAAATACTATGTCTTATGTCAAGCTTTTAAGAGAGGAAACCTGCTTGGGTCAACTGTCCACTCCCATTCCTATTAGCTAAGATCAGTGGAAGGTCCCCAGCTACAGACATTACTATCCAGGGGTCACCTCTCTATGGCACATTTGAAGGAAAGGGTGGTTGTTCATTGACTGACAATCACCTAAAATAGATTTGCTATAGCATCAACTATGTATAAGGTACTATGTTTTGCAATTAGAAAGTAGAATGATATTGACTGTTTTATCATGTCATATACTACAGTAAATTTATATACATTTAATCTTATAACTCTATTGTTTTCCCTGTTATTATGCACATTTTAGATGTAAGGCTTAGAGAGATCAAGAATATGGCTCAAGATCACAATGCAAATAGGTAGTACAGCCAGGTTTTAAAATGAAACAATCTGACTCCAGTTTTATGGAGTCATTTTTATGGCTCTGGAATCTAAAGCATACATTCTTAGCCATAAAAATACCTTCCTTTATTACTGGCAGATGACATAAACTCTTTATGAAGGTAACAACCTAGCTGGAAAAATGGGATACATAAACAGAAGCATAGTTAACAAAGAAAGATTGAATAATAAGGTGCTAAATGAGTAAAATAAGTTGTATATGCTATCAGATAAATTGTATGTGCTATTAGAAATCATCAAAAATAAATGGAACATGTGAACATTGATAACCTAGGCATTAGTGAGCTGAAATGAACTGATATTGGCTGTTTTGAATTGGATGGTCATATGGCCTACTATGCTGGGGGTGACAACCTGAAGCAGATTGGCATTGCATTCATTGTCAAAAAGAGCATTTCAAAACCTATCCTGAAGTACAACATCTACACAGAAGACCAGTTAATAAAACTTTATTCAAATTTACACACCACCTACTAAGGCCAAAGATGAAGAAATTGAAAAATTTTTTTAACTAACTCCTAAAGTCTGAAATTGATTGAACATGTAATCAGGATGCATTTATAATTACTGGTGATTGGAATGAGAATGTTGGAAACAAAGAAAGATCAATAGTTGATGATTGAAATGATACAAGAGATTGCATGACAAAATTTTCCAAGACCAATTATTTCTTCTTTGCTTTTTTCACCAGTATAAACAGCACCTATACACATGGATCTCACTAGATGGAATATGACCCTGTAGGTCAGAGTAGAACTTTTCTATAGAGTTTCCAAGGAATACCTAGCATATTTGAACTATCGACCTTTTGGTTAGCAGACATAGCACTTACCCACTATGCTACCAGGGTTTCCTATACACAGACATAAAATTGACTACTTATTTGAAAAGAGATGTTGGAAAAGCTCAGTATCATCAGTCATAACAGAGGCTGACTGTGGAACAAATCATTAGTTGCTCATGTGCAGTTGAAACTGAAGAAAACTAGAACAAGTCCATGAGAATCAAATCAAAATCTTGAGTATATCCCACCTGGTTTTAGAGACCATCTCCAGAATAGATTTGACAAGTTGAACACTAATGATTGAAGATCAGAAGACTTATGAATGACATTAGAGATGTCACACATGGAGAAAATGGGAGGTCATTAAAAAGACAGGAAAGAAAGAAAAGACCAAAATGGATGTCAGAAGAGATCTGACACTTGATCTTGAACACCGAGTAGCTAAAGCAAAAGGAAGAAATGTTGAAGCAAAAGAATTGAACAGAAGGTTTTGAAGGGTGGCTGTAGAAGACAAAGTAAGGTACTGTAATGACACCTGCAACAAGTTGGAGATAGACAATCAAAATGGAAAAACATGTTTGGCATTTCCCAAGCTGAAAGAACTGAAGGAAAAAAACTCAAGTCTGAAGTTGCAATAGTAAAAGATTCTATAGGAACAATGTAAAATGATACAAGAAGTATCAAAAGAAGATAGAATGAATATGCAGAGTCATTATACCAAAAAGAATTGATTGAAGTTCAAACCATTTCAAGGGGCAGCACATCATCAGGAACTGGTGGTACTAAAGGAAGAAGTCCAAGATGCAGTAAAGCCATTGGTGAAAAACAAGGATCCAGGAATTGATAGACTGTCAGTGGAGATGTTTCAACAAATGGATGCAACACCAGAAGTGCCCACTCATCCATGTCAAGAAATTTAGAAGGCAGCTATCTGGTTGTTTTAGTCACCTGGTACTGCTCTAACAGAAATACCACAAGATGGATGGCTTAACAAAGAAAAATTTATTCTTACACAGTCCGGTAGTCTACAAATCCAAATTCAGTGTTTCCACTCCAAGGGAAGGCTTTCCCTCCTTTTTGGTTCTGGAGGAAGGTCTTCATGTTGCATCAGTCTTTGGTCAGGGAGCGTCTTGGCACAGGAACCTCCAGTCTGAAGGACAGGCTCTTTTGATGCTATTTTCTTACGTAGTGAGTTTCCTGATTCTCTCCTTGCTACCTTCTCTTCTTATCTCCCATAAAATGAAAGGGTAAAAGGTGATGCAAGCCACACTAGAGGGAAACTTCCTTAGCAAGTGTGTTGCAGTCCCACCCTAATCCTCTTTCAATGTGATCATTTTATTTGTTAGCCAAGGACAAAGATTAGGATGTGTAGCATAGGAAAATCACAAAATATGGCTAACACACATTTTGGATGCGATAAAGTTCAATCCATGACACTGGTTAACTGACTGAAAGAGATGCATGTTTATGCCTACTCCAAGAAAGGTGAACCAACCAAACACATAAAATACAGAGCAATATCATTAATATCACATGCAAGTAAAATATTGCTAAAGATGACTCAAAAACATCTCTAGCAGTATATTGACAGGGAACTGCCAGAAAGTCAGGTCAGATTCAGAAGATGACATGGATCCCAGGTATCATTGCTAATGTCTGACGGATTTTACCTAAAAGCAGAGAACACCAGAAAAATATTTACCTATGTTTTATTAACAATGCAAAGGTATTCAACTGTGTGGATCATAACAAATTATAGACATCATTGCAGTGAATGAGAATTCCAGAACACTTTGAGAGGACTGACAATTAAGTTCATGAACTTGTCCTAGAAAAAGTACTGCATACCTCATTGCTGAATAGCACTATAGTCACCTTCAAAGAACTGCCCTTGTGAAGCTGTGGTCAGAGCAGTGCCTAGTCCACCCTTCAAAGCAATTTGAGAACTCTTTTTCTGGAATGGCCATCAGAACTGACGTCTGTTACCCTTCATGTCCTAAATGTCATCAAAATGTCTTCCTTTCAGTATTTCTTTTATCTTCAGGTAAAGAGAAAAACCACTGGTGGCCAGATTAGGTGAGTAGGAAGGGTGTTCCAATACAGTTATTTGTTTGCTGGCTAAAAACTCCCTCACAGACAACTATACAATTAAGTTGGCAAACTTGACACCATGCCACAGTGTGCAATGGCCATTCTAGAAAGAGTTCTAAAATTGCTTTGAAGAGTAGACTAGGCGCTGGCATTGGTGCATAACTTCCCAAGAGGAATAATTGAAGGTGACTGTAGTAATATTCAACAATGAGGTCTGTAAAACTTAGAACAATTAAGTTGTTGGACTTAACTGTCATGCCTCATAATTGTGCTCATGAAGAATCTGTACACAAATCAAGAGTCAGTCATTTGAACAGAACAAGAGGGTACTGCATGGTTTAAAGTCAGGAAAGGTGTGTGTAAGGGTTGTCTTCTTTCATCATACCTATTCAGTCTGTGTGCCTAGTTAATAAAGAGATGTTGGACTATATGATGAAGAATAGGGCGTCAGGACTGGAAGAAGATTGTTTAACAGCCTGCTTCATGCAGACGGCACAACTTTGCTTGCTGAAAGTGAAGAGAACTTTAAACATGTACTGATGAAGATGAAAGACCACAGCTTTCAGTATGGATGACACCATAACATAAAATAAAAATCCTCACAACTGGACCAGTAAGTAACATCATAGTAAATAGAAAAAAGATTGAGGTTGTCAAGGATTTCGTTTTGGATCCACAATGAATGCTTATGGAAGCAACAGTCAATAAAGTCAAAAGATGCATTGTTTTGGGCAAATCTGCTGCAAGAGATGTCTTTGAAGTGTTAAAAAGCGAAGACGTCACCTTAAAGATTAAGATACTCCTGGCCCAAGTCATGGTATTTTCAATTGCATCCTCCACATGTGAAAGTTGGATAATGAGTAAGACAGAAGAAGAATTGTGATGTTGGAAAAGAGTATTGAATATACCATGGACTGCCTAAAGAATGAACAGATTTGTCTTGAAGAACAGTAACCAGAATGTTCCCTAGAAGCAAAGATAGTGAGACTATGTCTTACATATTATGTACTTTGCATATGTTGTCAGGAGGGATCAATCCCTAAACAAGGATATCATGCTTGATAAACAGAGGGTCAGTGAAGAAGAGGAAGACTCAGTGAGACAGACAGACACAATTGCTGCAGCAATGTGGTTATGCATAATAAGTATTGTGGGCATGTTGCAAGACCAGGTATTAGTTCGTTGTTTTGTCTTGGGTCACTATGACTTGGTATTGACTCTAACAATATTAGATTCAAGAAGAGGAAGAGAAAGAATGCTTTTTGCTTACATGGTCAGAAGGAAATGGGATCTTCAGTAGCTTTTGAAAATGGAAAGACAGGTGTTCTCATAGTTGGTTAAAACTGTGTGAACTCAGAGTTCACATTGTATCACAGATCTTACCACCATCTGAAGTTTAAAATCAATGTGGTTGAGTCAGTCCCAAGACTCAGCCTCTTAACCAAGTTCCTTGGCATTCTCAGGTCCAATGGCTTCCCCTTACAGCCCATGGTGCCCTTCCATCTTTTTCTAGCAACATCCTGTGTTTCCATCATATGGAATTACATATTTTTTGTATCTCTGTACATTTAACAGTGTCATTCTCTGTGTCCATGATGCCCTTCCTGAATCCCTTGTCTGCCTGTCAAACATCTAACATTCAGTTTGTGCAGCACTTCTTTTTCTTATTTCTGCAATCCAGAGGTGGTGAGTCTCCTGCACCCGTAATATCTTGAAATATTTCTTAAACAACTCACAACACTTACCATGTTTGTATATTTACATCTCCATTTCTTGTTTTATGTTGAAGACCCCTGTGGTCAGGTTCCTTGTCTCAATTGTTCTTTTTATACCCTGTCCCTTAGTAAGGTGTTTGGCATTTAGAAGGCATTTTCTTAATGTGTACTGAATACACGGATGGATGAGTGGGTGGGTGGGTGGATGGGATGGATGGATGGGTGGATGGGATGGATGGAGGGAGGGAGGGAGGGAGGGAGGGAGGGAGGGAGGGAGGGAGGGAGGGAGGGAGGGAGGGAGGGAGGGAGGGAGGGAGGGAGGGAGGGAGGGAGGAATGGGTATTTTAAATAGATGGTTGAATGAAAGGGAGTACTTTGAATATACTATACTAGTAACTAATGGTTAAACATTTTTACATGAATATTCATTTTAGCTTTACAACTGCTCTGTGATTTAGATAAAACACTTAGTCAAGAAAAATAAGCTGCAAGAAGGTAAGATCACAAAGTTGTCAAGAGATAAAGGTGATTTTCTGAGTACAATGTTGGTTTTTCTGCAACAAGGAGTTTCTAATGCAGAAGTCGGGCTGGTTTGGGGGAAGTTACAAGGATAGGCACATATCCTAGTCACATTTTTCAAAACTTGTAATAGTTTCATCAAGTTTTAAGGTAACACAAGGTCCGACAATGAAGTTTGTGAACTTACTTGTTCTAAGTGCTACATACCTCGTTGCTAAATATCAGTATGGTTGCCTGAAATACTCCACTTGAGAAGCTGTGCACTGATGCCAGCACCCAGTCCAGCGTTCAACACAATTTTGGAGCTCCTTCTGGAATGGCCATTGTGCATGATGGCAAGGTGGCAAGTTAACTAACTTAATTGTATAGTTGCCTTTGAGGGAGTTTTTAGCCAGCAAACAGATAGCTGCATTGGAATACCCTCTCTGCTCACCTGATCTGGCCACCAGTGACTTTTTTCCTTACCTGAAAATAAAGGAAATATTGAAAGGAAAACATATTGTTGACATTCAGGACATGAAGTGCAATACGATCAAGCTCTCATGGTCATTCCAGAAATGCTTTGAAGGGTGGATTAGGCACTGGCATCTGTGCACAGCTTCCCAAGGAGAGTACTTCAAAGGTGACTCAAGTGATAATCAGCAATGAGGTATGTAGCACTTTTTCTAGGATGAATTTGTGAACTCAATTGTCAGACATTCATGTAGTTCTTTGGAGAGACACAGAGGAAAAAGTATTAGAGGAAGCCATGAGAAGCAAGACAGACCCACAGAGAAGGTACAGGTAGTCCCCAGTGTATGCCGGGGTTTTGTTAACAATGCCTGGGTCGTAAATAGGTTCTGATGTAAGTTGAATATTTTTCTCTCTTTCTCTTTTGAGTTTTTCATTATTACTTCTTTTTATTGCCTAATATCTTCATAAACGCAATCTTTGCCTTTGGGGACTGGAAACATTACTTATAAACTTACACATCTATTTTAATATTGTATGTACTGCGTATTAGTAATGGCAAGATGTACAAAACAAAGTAGGCATTCTCAGTGCAATTTGTCATAACTTGAATATGTCATAAGTCAGGGACTACCTGCATTAAGACTTTACTTATTCGTCTGTGCCAAGTTTCTGTCAGACCAGTGGGGCAGACCCACTTTCTTGTCTTGCCCAGGCCCCAGGCTGAGAGTCGTAGGGTCTGTCCTTACCTGTGTTCCAACAGAGTGTATAGAGAGTACACCACTGGGGACCATGGTGCATGTGCAGGTACTAGTAACTGAAGCTAATTCACAGGCTTGGAAAGAAGATCACAGGTTTTAGCAATGTATATATTTTATTCCTCAAATCATGATTGTAACATCATGTTTATTATGATTATGAGTGGACAATAGATTGGATTGGGTTTGACTTTATTAAAAGCTATTTTTATAATTACCTTTTATTGTACATAAGTAGTACAGAGTCAAGCTTATTGTATAAAATAGAGAAAAACAAAAATAATTTTTCCTTCAGTCTCTTTTTTTTCTCTTTGTTTCAGATGGCTTCCATTCATGTCTCAGGGCATAATTCATTCAGAAATTGAACTTTACCTTCAAGGTGAGGATTAATGAACCTTCAGCAGAAGAAAACACAAGATATTTTTGTTACAGTTTAACATCATGGACCATTCTCCAGCTTCCTCTGAATGTCTCTTTTGTGCTATACCCTTTACATCAGATTTATTATTATTCCTCACAGTGAAAATGAAAACATATTAAAACATGTGTCTTTGCAATGTCTAGCTACTGTAAGTTAAAAATTAGCCTAAGAATTTCCTATCATTAAAGAGTTAGAGTTGTACATTTTCCCTACTTACAATGTCATCAGACAGATCTATTATTAAGTGCACTTCACTTTTATTTTTCTGGAAATGCAAATAAATGATTGGTTTTAAAATACAAGAGGAAGCAAATGGTAAATGTTGTTGCCACTTTTAACTTGTTAATCACCTGAAATAACCTATTTTTTTTCCTAGATGTCTTGTCTTGCATATTTTTATAGTATATTTTATTTCATTTAAGCTATTGACTAAAAATACTTAAAATGAATATAGGAACAGATATCGAATTTTAGTTTGATGCATAAAGAAATTAACGTTAGCATTGTTACCCCAAATACTTTTTTTATTGCCTTTTTCTCCCTAAAGCTTCCCCCTTCAATAAGTATACCAGAGAAAGAATCCTCCTCCAAATGATTAATATCTATTAATTTTACTTTTTTAAAAAATAAAATTTTGGTTTAGTTTTTCAGTTTTCTGTTTAAATTTTTATGTGAATTTCTACTGAATCCTTTCCAAATCAACCTACAATTGTGTTATTGTTATGTTTACTTTACAATTTAAAGCTGATGTAATTGGGTAGGTAAACGCAGACTACTGATATGTGTATCAGGTGAACACACTTCTATGTTTTCACGTATCTCTTTAGTTTGTGCAGTAATTTGAGAGAAGGCAAGGGTTAACACTGACTTTATAGTAAGTCCTGTGTATGTCGGGATGGCCACTGAGAGGCAGACATTTCATGTCCATTTTTGACAACAACCTTAAGCTAGCATTTATATTTATTTACATTAAACATTGTGTTTTGGTTTTTACTTCACTTTTTGTTATTTAATTATTTTATGAGGAAAAGTTGGTGCATATGTGAGATTTTTACTAACATTATGCTAACATAATTTGCTAACATTCCAGAATCTCTTATTAAGTTTAAGGAGCTTCAGAAACACTGCGTCTTACAATAATTTGTCTAACAATGAGTTTTAACATTCTAGGTTAAAAAAAAAAAAGGCTGTTAATTCTAGAAATTGGTGCAAAATATGTGACTAATATAGGCTAATAGTTTTAAACTGAAGACTCTAATTAAGGCTAAAAATATTGAAAGTCTTTTGTTAATAATATGTTTGTCTAATGTGTACCAGTGATTAGAAACCAAATGTCATTTCATTATATAAAAGAGGTGTTTACCTATGAGTTTGTTAGGTATACCTCATCAAGTATAAGTTTGATGAAAATAAAATATACATGTATATTTTATGATTAAGTGAAAGTATGCAGACCTAATCAATTTTGTATGCCCACCTGTCTGCAAGTCCATCTACTCTTCTCACCATGTGACAGCACATTCCTCCTTTTCACTCTGTATTTCTAGTATCCTGTTAATGAGTGCCTGACCCTTCCTCTCCATCTTCTTCTTTTCCACCTACAAAGAAACCAGTAGGAGAGCCTTCTATAAATGTATGAAACCATAACGTACACACACCACATGCTCACAACTGTGTCCCCAGTCCATCTTGTCTGAAGAGCTGACCTGAGTACTGGTTTCAGGTTAGGGCCAGCCAGAAGTCTAGAGGCCATGTTCCCAGGAGACCCTGAAGGTTGTCAGACCATCAATTTGAGTTTTTTCGTAAAATTCTTGAACTGTGCACCTCTTTTCCTTGTGTTGCCTCAGGGACTCCACATTATGTTGCGTATTGTGGCTTCCTTTGGTGGTGGTAGGGCACCATGTGGCACTTCTGGTCTCATGCTGATGCAGTCTCCCATTCATGTGGGTCCTTCTGTCTCCTTGTCTCATTTTTCCTTGTGTCTCTGGTGTTCTCAGTCATCATCTGTTCCAGATGGGTTGGGACCATTTGGTGTTCCTCAGATGGCAGCTTGCTAGCTATTAAGACCCCAGACAGCTACTGGAAGAAAACAGATAATAAAGATTAGAGCAGAACTAAATAAATTAGAGAATGGAAGAACAATTGAAAAAATTGAGAAAACCAAAAGCTGGTTTTTGAAAAGATCAACAAAATTGACAAACCATTGGCCAAACTTACCAAAGAAAAACAGGAGAGGAAGCAAATAACCCAAATAAGAAATGACAAGAAAAAAGTCTCAACAGACTCAACAGAAATCAGAAGTATCATAAGAGAATACTATGAAAGACTGTCCTCCAACAGATTTGAAAACCTAGAGGAAATGGACAAATTCCCAGATTCTTATTGCTTACCAAAATTATCACAAGAAGTAGAACAACTTAAGAAACCCAACACCGAGTAAGAGATTGAAAAAGTCATCCAAAAACTACCAACCAAAAAAAAAGCCCTGGCCCAGATGGCTTTACCACAGAATTCTATCAAGCTTTTAGAGAAGAGTTAACTCTAGTACTATTGAGTCTATTTCACAACATAGAAAATGATGGAATACTCACAAATTCATTCTATGAAGCCAGTATAAACCTCACACCGAAGCCACGGAAAGATACCACAAAAAAGAAAAACTACAGACCAATATCACTCATAAACCTAGATGCAAAGATCTTCAACAAAATACTAGCCTAATAGTCAACTGACCTTGATGTCCCCTGAAAACATGGTACCCAGACCCCCCTCCCTGCTTCTCTATTCTTTGAAATATTGGATTGAGTGTAGAAAACTTCTCAGTTAATGGTGTAGTCCAGTTACACTGATCTGCCCTCTGCTGTGTGCTATCACTACTTTCACTTATCCAAATTCGTATTAACTATCTAATCTACAAACATCCCTCTACCACCCTCCCTACACTTGTAGATTTCAAAAAGTCTTTACTTCTGTATTTAAGTACATTTTTAAGTCCTTATAGCAGAGGTCTCATACAATACTTGTGCTTTTATTGGATGACTGATTACACTCTCCCATAATGTCTTCTAGTTGAAACCAGGTTATGAGATGCTTCCTAAAATCATCATTGTTCTTTATCATTGTGTAGTGTTCCATTGTGTCTATGTACCATAGATTGTTTATCCATTCATTTTTTGGTGGTCACCTAGGTTGATTCCATCTTTTTGCTATTGTTGACTGTGCTGCAATAAACATTCATGTGTATGTTTATCTATTTGTGTGACCACCTTTATTTCTGTAGGATGTACTGTGAGCAGTGGGATTGCTGAATCATATGGTGTTTCTGTTTCTAGCTTTTGAAGGAAACACCAAATTGCTTTCCAAAGAGGCTGTACCATTTTGCATTTCCACCAGCAGTGTAGGAGAGTTCCAGTCCCTCCACAGCCTTGCCATCATTTGTTGTTTTGTATTTTTTGGATTATGGCCAACCTCATTGGGGTGAGATGGTGTCTCATTGTAGTTTTGATTTGGATTTCTCAGATAGCTAACAACTGTGAGCATTTCCTCTTGTGTCTTTAGCAATCTGGATGTTTTCTCTGGTGAAGTGTCTGTCCATCTCATTTGCCCATTGCTTAATTGGGTTATTTAATTTTTTCTTGTTGATATTTTGTAGTACATTGTAGATTTTGGAAACCAGGTGTTGATCCATCACATAGTTGCCAAATATGTTTTTTCCCATTCTGTAAGTCATCTTTTAACTCTCTTAATAAAATCTTTGGATGACAGTCAGTGCTTGATTTTTAGTATTTCTCATTTATCTATTTTGTCTTCTGTTGTTGGTCAGATTTTTTAGCCTGCCTAAGCTGTGTATTAAAACTTCTATTGTTTTCCTGAAAATAAAATATTTAAAATGTCTTCATGTAATTAATTATTTCTGTTGTTATAATTAATTGTATGGACTTGATAAAGTGTTTTTACTTTTATAATACAATAATGGATTAATTATATTCATGAGAAACATTAATTCATGAGAAACTATTATTTTTTGTATTCTAAGAGAATATGATCTTTAATATTTCTTGGGATATGATTCTGGAAATACACTAAGAGGCTTATAGTTCTGTGAACAAGCTAATGATGTAGAAAAACCCTGAAGAGGGTAAGTAGTCTAATCTATTAATGTAGTGTTAGAATTGTTAAGATATTGAAACACAAATGCAAATTTCCATGAGTTTTACATTTTGGAAGTATATGAATTGTTTTTAAGTACTTCATACCTTTCTACATAGTTGCAGTGAGGAGAAAGTAGATCAAGATGCTATTTTGTTTTGAAGGTGGAAGGGAGAAGGACAGCATCAACTGAGTTGATTTTTTTTTAATTTTTATTTAACATGACTGAGTGAAAATGTATAAATTTACATGCCTACCTATATGCAGCTTCCACTGCTCTCCCTGTCCGGTGACTGCACACTATTCCTCTCATACATGTCTCATCCTCCCAACAGCCTCCTTTCCCCTCCTATCCATCCAGTCCCCTTACTCCAGCCAGTCAGCAAGATGATATCCTATAGATGTATAGAACCATAAAGTGCTTCCAATATATGGTCACTCTGCATTGCCAAGTCGAATCCATTCCTGTCCAAAGAGTGGACCTTTGTTATAATTTATGGGAAAGGGCAGCATCAGGGCCAGGGGCCCTGCTGTGAGAGGAACCCCCAAACCGCTAGACCATCAATTGAGGTCTTTTAGTGGAGATCTCATGATGCACCCCTTTTTATTCCTGTGTTGTCAGTGAGACTTCTGTCTGTGAGCTCCATTGTGGCTATCACTGGTGGTAGCCAGGCACCATCCAGTTCTTCCGGTCCCAGATCGATGTAGGCACCCACTCTTGTGGGTCTGTCTGTCTTCTCTGTTGTCTACCGCATGTCATTTTGGTCCTCGGTGAGCATCCGTTCCTGCTGAGTTGGGACCATTTGCTGTGTCCTCGGATGGCAGCTTGGCAGCATTTAAGACCCCAGATGCCACTCACCAATGTGGGGTGCAGAGAGCTCTCTTAGCAAAATGCTGGTTGTGCCAATTGGCCTGGAATTCGCCTAAGAGCATGGTCCCCTGCCCCCCACCCCAGCTACTCTATCCTTGCAGTATTGAGTTAAGATGGAAGGAGTACTCAAGTTATGCTGAAGTCCACTTAATGTTGTTGTTGTTTCTAATATGTGCTATCACCACTTTCTCCCAACTAGATTTCTAGTAACTATCTAAACTAAACCTTCCCCCCCACCCTCCTTCCCTCCCCTCCCTTGCAGCTGTCAAAGAGTCTTTTCTTCTATACACAAGTCTGTTTTTGAGATCTTATCATAGAGATCTCATACAGCATTTGTCCTTTTGTCGCTGACTACTTTCATTCAACATAACATCTTCCAGTTGAAACCAGGTTAGGAGATGTTTCCTGGAATCATCGTTATTCTTTATCATTGCGTAGTGCTCCATTGAGTATGTATATCATAGTTTACCTACCATTCTTCTATTGTTGGGCATCTGGGTTGATTCCATATTTTTGCTATCGTGGACTGTGCTGCGATAAACATTCTGGTGCATGTGTCCGTTGGTGTGAAAGGCCTGGATTCTGTAGGATATATTCCAAGTAGTGGAATTACTGGGTCAAATGGTATATTGATATTCATCTTTTTAAGGAAGCACCAGATTGCCTTCCAAAGAGGCTGGACCATTTTGCAACCCCACCAACAGTGTAGGAGGGTTCCACTTTCTCCACAACCTCTCCAGCATTTGTTTGTTTTGTGTTTTCTGGATCATGGCCAACCTTGTTGGGGTGAGATGGTATCTCATTTGTTGTCTTGATTTGAATTTCTTTAATAACTAAAGATCATGAACATGTCCGCATGTGTTTTGTGGCTGCCTGGATCTCCTCTTTAGTGAAGTGTCTGTCCATCTCCTTTGCCCATCGCTTAACTGGATGGTTTATCTTCTTCTTATTGATATTTTGTAGTATCTTATAGATTATGGAGATCAGGCATCGGTCTGACATAGAGTTGCCAAATATTTTTTCCCATTCTGTGGGTGTTCTTTTAATTCTATTAATAAAGTCTTTGGATGAACAAAAGTGTTTGATTCTTAATAGTTCTCATTTATCTATTTTCTCTTCTGTTGATTGAGGTTTCTTTGACAGATTTTGGAGTCTGTCCTCATTGTGTACTAAAACTTCCATTGTTGTTCCTACCTTTTCTTGGATGAGCTTTATCGTTTTAGGTTTGATATTTAGGTCTTTTATCCAGTTGGAGTTGGTTTTTGTATAAGGTGTAAGATATAGATCTTGATTCAGTTTATTGCAGATGGATAACCAATTTTGCCAGCACCATTTGTTGAAGACACTGTTTTTACCCCAGCTTAATGTCTTAGGGCCTTTGTTGAATATCAACTGATCATAGGCAGATGGTGTCATCTCTGGGGTCTCAATTCTGTTCCATTGATCCATCTGTCTGTTCTTGTACCAGTACCAGGCTGTTTTGACCACTGTGGTAATGTAGTGTGTTCTAAGGTTGGGTAATGAGAGGCCTCCCAGTGTGTTCTTCTTCTTTAGTAGTACCTTGCTTAACTGGGGCTTCTTCCCTTTCCAAACAAAATTGGTGATTTGTTTCTCCATCTCATTAAAAAATAATGCTGGAACTTGTATTGGGATTGCATTATATAAATAAATTGCTTTGGGTGAAATAGACATTTTCACAATGTTAAGTCTTCCTATCCATGAGCAGGGTAGGTTTTTCCATTTATCTAAGTTTCTCTTAGTTTCTTGTAGTAAGGGCTTATAGTTCTCTTTGTAAAGGTCTGCTGTTTCTCTGGTTAGATTAATTCCTAGGTCGCCATGAGTGGGCTCCGACTCGAGGGCACTTGGCTTGGCTTTTATCTTCTTAGGGGCTATCGTAAATGGTATTGATTTGATAATTTCCTCCTTAACAGTCTCGTTGTTGGTATAAAGGAATCCTGCTGATTTACTTATGTTTATCTTGTATCCTGAAACTTTGCTGAACTCTTCTATCAGTTTGAGCAGCTTACTTATAGATTCCTTGAGGTTCTCTGCATATACAATCATATCATCTGCGAACAGGGAGATTTTAACTTCCTCTTTGCTGATGCAGATGCCCTTTATCTCTTCGTCTTGTCTAATTGCTCTGGCTAGAACTTCTAGCACAGTGTTGAATAGGAAAGGTGACAGTGGGCATCCTTTTCTAGTTCCTGATCTCAAGGGAAAGTCTTTCAGTCTCTCTCCATTGAGGATGATGTAGGCAATTGGCTTTGTATAAATGGCCCTTATTGTGTTGAGGAATTTGCCGTCTATGCCCATTTTGCTAAGAGTTTTTAGCGTGAATGGGTGTTGGACTTTATCAAATGCCTTTTCTGCATCAATGGACAAAATCAGGTGATCCTTGTCTTTTGTGTTATTTATGTGGTTAATCACATTAATTGTTTTCCTGATGTTGAACCAGCCTTGCATCTCTGGTATGAATCCCACTTGGTCATGATGGATTATTTTCTTGATATGTTGTTGTATTCTGTTGACAAGAATTTTGTTGAAGATTTTTGCATCTAGGTTCATGAGTGATATCGGTCTGTAGTTCTCTGTCTTTGTTAGATCTTTCCCTGGCTTAGGTATCAGGGTTATGCTGGCTTCGTAGATTGAGTTTGGGAGTACTCCATCCCTTTCTATACTGTGAAATAGTCTCAGTAGTATTGGGGATAACTCTTCTCTAAATGCTTGGTAGAATTCTGCCGTGAAGCCATCTGGGCCCTGACTTTATTTGGTTGGCAGTGTTTTGATGACCTTTTCAATCTCATCGTTTGTGATGGTTTATTAAGTTGTTCTGCTTCACGTTGTGATAAGTTGGGTAGGTGGTATGAGTCAATGAATTTGTCCATTTCCCCTAGGTTTTCAAATTTGTTAGAGTACAGTCTTTCATAGTATTCTGTTATGATATTATTGATTTCTGTTGCATCTGTGATGACAACTCCCCTCTCATTTCTAATTTGGTTTATTTGTTTCCTTTCTTGCTTTTCTTTAGTAAGTTTATCCAGTGGTTTATCAATTTTGTTGATCTTTTCAAAAAACCAGCTTTTGGTCTTTTCAATTTTTTCAACTGTTTTTCTATTCTCTAATTCATTTAGCTCTGCTCTAATCTTCATGTTCTCGTTTCTTCTGGTGCCCGAGGAGTTCCTCTGTTGTTCTCTTTCTACTTGTTCAAGCTGTAGAGTTAGTTCCTTGATTTGGTTTCTTTCTTCCTTCCAGATGTGTGCATTTATGGAGATAAACAGACCTCTGAGTACTGCTTTGGCTGTATCCCATAGGTTCTGGTAGGAAGTGTTTTCATTCTCATTGGAATCCATGAATTTCTTTAATTCATCCTTGATTTCCTCTATAACCCATGTTTTTTTGAGCAAGATGTTGTTCAGTTCCAAGAGTTCCACTTTCTATCTATGTTTTTTCTGCTATTGATTTCAACTTTGATGGCTTTGTGATCTGAGAAGATGCTTTGCAATAATTCAATGGTATGGATTTTGTTGAGCATTGCATTATGGCCTATCACGTGGTCAATTCTGGAGAATGTTCCATGTGCACTGGAGAAGAAGGTGTAGTTGTCTGCTGATGAATGGAAAGTTCTATATATATCAATGAGGTTTAGTTGGTTAATTGTGTCAACGAGGTCTTCTGTATCTACTGAGCTTTTTTCTAGATGATCTGTCTAGTGATGAGAGTGGAGTGTTAAAGTCTCCCACTATTATTGTGGAGTCATCTAACTCTCTTTTGAGCGTAGTCAGTGCTTCTTTGACATATTTAGGTGCTGTAATATTAGGTGCATAAATATTTAATATAGTTAAGTCTTGCTTGTGTACTGAACCTTTCAGCAATAAATAGTGTCCATCTTTGTCCACGATGGTGGATTTGACATTAAAATTGATTTTGTCTGAGATTAGAATTGCCACCCCTGCTCTTCTTTGTTCATTGTTAGCTTGATATATATTCTTCCATCCTTTAATTTTCCGTTTGTTCCTGTCTTTAGGTCTCAAGTGAGTTTCTTGTAGACAACATATGGATAGGTCGTGTCTTTTGATCTAAGATGACACTCGGTGTCTCTTTACTGGAGCATTCAGTCCATTCACATTCAATGTAATTATTGATAGGTATGTGTTCAGTGCTGCCATTGTGATATGTTTATTTTTATGTTGATGTTTTCTCTGGTGTTCTTATTAGTCTGTTGTGGGACACTTTTTTGTGAGTTGATTTTTCACCTTTTTTAGAGCTGATTTTATAGTTGTTGAGACTTGTGTGTTAGATTTCTTGAAATGGTATGATACATCTTTGTTGTGCTTTACAGCTACCCCTTTAATAAACTATTTATAAACCCAATTTTAATTACTACCAGTCTTGTCATCTTCCTCTCCATCTGGAAGGACTATAACAACTGTAGTACATCCCTCTTTTTATTATGATGACACCATAGTTTTCATGATGGTCACTGGATTGCTTCTTTCCATATCAAAGCTGTGATTTTCTTTGAGGCCTTCCCTAAATGAGTAGAGTATTGAGTAGTGTGTCGTTCTAAAATATAAAGTTAGTGGTTTTGTTCTTCTAAGCCAAAGCCAAGAACTTCTTTCAGTATTTCTTGTAGTTTGGGTTTGATTTTTACAAAGTCTTTGAGTTTCTGTTTATCTGGGAATGTCTTCATTTTATTTTCATATTTGAAAGATAGTTTTGCAGGATATATAATGCTTGGTTGGAAGTTCTTCTCGTTCAGGGCTTTGAATGTGTCGTGCCACTGTCTCCGTGCCAGTGTGGTTTCTGCTGAGAAATCTGACGAGAGCCTACAGGGTTTCCTTCTGAATGTCAACTTTGCCTTGAGTCTTGCTGCCTTTAAGAGTTGCTGCTTGTGTTTCTTTTTTTTAAGCTTGATTATAGTATGCCTTGGAATCTTTCTTTTGAGATCTGTATTGGGTGGCGTATGATATGCATCTGAGATGTCTATATTCTCTTCCTTCATGATTTCTGGGAAGTTTTCTTTCAGCAACTCAGCAACAATACTCTCTGTGTTCTCAGATGTCTCACCCTGTTCAGGGCCTCCAGTTAATCGAAGGTTGTTCCTCTTAATAGAGTCCCACATGCTTCTTAATGTTTCTTCATTTTTCTTGTTTCTTTTTTCTAATTTCTTCTCATAGATGCTGGCATCAGTAGTTCTGTCTTCCAAGTCAGAAAGTCTTTTTTCCATTTGTTCCATTCTGTTTCCTTCGCTTTGCATGGAAGTTTCTACGTCCTTGATTTTGTTCTTGATCTGTTGGATTTCAGAGTACTGGTGTTCCATCAGATCGAACAACTAGCTTAATTTTTCATTTTGTTCTGCTGCATTTTGTATAAGGTCTAAAATGGCTCTGTATATAATCAATTTGTATTCACTTCCTGATGCTTTCATAAAAGTTTCTTCATCTGGAAAACTCCTTGGTTGCTTTGTTTGGGAGCCTTCTGAAGCCATGAGTGATTGCTTGTATGCCACAATTGTCTGTTGCTTTTTGGGTCCCATGTGAATATATAGAGGCTGGAAGAGGTACTGTGAGGATGGATTGCAAATGTTTCTCTAGGCTGTCTTCAAATGTAAAGCAAAAGGTATCTGACCAGTTCACAAGTCAGTTAAGTTTTCAGGTGTAGAGGTCCCTCTTCTCATCTGACAAAGTAAGCACCACTATATCCAACCCCAGATGATAACAAACTAGTTCAGAATACAGCAATGCTACTGCCCTGGTGGCCTCTGCTGACAGGGCCTAGCCTTAGCCAACACTGCGTCGAGTACTGGTTTTGTGATAAAGAAGCGCTCTCCTGTGGGCCGCCTCTGGCTCCCAAGCTAAGAATTAGGTCCAGCTGCGGCCACCGTATGGAAGATGGCATCCTCCACATGGGCAGCAGACAGAGGGGCTAAAGCTGCCCAGAGGCAGCGATTCCTCTGCTTCTGTGCAGGGCCCCCAGCGTAGGCAGCACTGTGCAAAATCACTACTTTTCTGTTGGAGAAGCGCTGTTTCGTTTGCAGGCGCTGGCTCCCAGGCTAAGAACGAGGTCCCGCTAAAATCTCGGTACCAACATGGCGTCCGGCACACTGACCGTGAATCTCCGCACAAACCCCGCTGAGGCAGCTACAAAACGAAAGGCTCAAAGTGTCTAGATTAACAGAGTCCCGAGCCTGGCTATCAGAATATGGGAATTTCGCCTGCCTGTCCCCCCAGCAGCAGGTCTGAGTCAAGCCGCCAGGCAAGACCCAGTTCCGCCCGCCAGCCGAGACCGAGGAAAAAAAAAGTCAAAACGGTGTGTTTACCTTCCGTCCGTGAGAGCAGGAGTCAGCGAAAGAGAGGAGGTTTTTTGCTGAGTGGTATGAAGTCCCAATTAGCAGCTCTGTGCCATGTCCTGAGGCTGATTAGGTGATCAGAAGGCTCTGTTTGATTATCAGTTCAGGTCTTGGTTTCCAGAGGGATAGAAGGAGACGTGGGCTTAGTTGGCCATCTTGACTCCGCCCCCCCAAGTTTATTTTAATTTACTTTTGAGGTGGTTAACAATTATGTATCATCACTAACTCATAACCCTGTTTCATGAATTTCTACAGTTTCTCCAGTTATCTAAGATACATTTCACAAATGTTGATATGCTTAAAACATGAATATTTATAATTCAAGTAGATAAAATAATTCTCCATAGTAGCACTGCATTGTTCAGTTAGATTGAATTTGGTCAGGAGATAATATTTTTAATGCGCGTTGTTGATTTGACTACTATCAAAATACCTTTTGCATATTACTCATATGTCCACTTGCCATGTTAAATGCTCTTGATAATTTTAATACATTTTCTTTAGATATTCTTTGTATTACTTGTGAAGACAGGCATATCACATGAACATAATTATGTGTCTCCTGTTGTCCTAATGTACTATCTAGCTACCTTGGTACACTGAGGAACAGAAGCAATGATGATAATGTTAACAGTTAACACTTACATAGTATCTTTTGGTAGTATAAGTGTTTCAGCCTTATTGATTTATTTAATCCTCACAACAACCTCATGAATTAAGTTGAGAGTATCATGATTTCATTTTATAGTTGATGCAACTAAAAACACACAAGATTTTAAACTTGCTCAGAGTCACACAAGTAGCTAATAACTCATGTAGATTTGAAATGCAAGTGATTTGATGCCAGAGTCTGCATGTTCTTCCTTTGAAAGAACTTCATTTCACTGTCTTCAGTGTATGAATGTGTATGTATATATGTGTGTGTGTTTAAATTTATTTTGCTGTTAATTTTTCTAAATTCTTATAGTAGATGTTTAGATCTTTAGCTTTTAGCCTTACTCAAAACCTGAGTGAAAAAAATATTTTTATTTGTCAACCCACTGCTGTCGAGTCCAGTCTGACTCATAGAGACCCTATACAACAGAGTTGAAATGCTCCATAGAGTTTTCAAGGAGAACCTGGTGGTCAGCAGCTATAGCACTTAACCACTAAGCCATGCCGTTTCCTGTATTTTTCAAGGGAGATTCTTATCAATCTTTTCTCATGCAGAACTTTGTAGAGACAGATTGAGTTTGTGGTAAGCTCCTTTTGCTGCCACTTTTTTGCAGTCCAACATTTCATGTAGAGTAGCCACTTTTAGGGAACTCAGAAGTCTTCAGTTCAGCCTCTAGACTTACAGGGCCCACCTGTCCTCCTGTTCTTCCAGCCCACGGCACTGACTATACCACAGTGAACCACAGCCTTCTCCTGTGCAGACCATTCACCATTCAGTTCTTGCAGATAGTCCCTTTTATTATGTCTTTATTACTGGACATGGGGTGGGAGAGGATTATTTTTCTTACTTTCTTGGAAATGAAAGAATTTGAGATTTTTGGTGATTTATCCACAATCCAGTTGTGCTACAGTGAGAAGACTACTTTTAAAATATCTCAGGAAATGGAGTCTCAGAAGAACTGTTCTCGGATCAAGCAGTTTTAAGTGACTAAGCTGGTGCTGGAAATCAGCTCTTAACTGTTATACAAAATGACTTCACTTTAATAATTCTCGTCATTGTTGGGATATATGCTTGCCCACCCACATTCACTACTTCTCAGATTTCACGGGAGGCTACTTTTCCCTCCAGAAGTGTTTGCGCTGCTCCAGTGGAAAGTTGCGTAACAGTGAAAAATGAAAGAAATATTCACTGGCACAAAATAGCTGAGGTAAGAGGCTTATCTATGAGCCAGTACATCCAGAAAGTGTGATTGGGTCAAACTGTTGTCCCTTTTGTCTTTTGTACTACCAGGTAAGCGTATTTATGGTTTCCTGTGTGATAGTTAGGGAGCCCTGCTGGGTCTGGTCGTGGTGGTGGTTTTTTTTTTTTTAGGTGTGTGTCATAGTTGAAAAACCACAGGTGCCCAGTGTAACCTTCCAGGATCGTTAGGACAGAGTTCATCCCACAAATCATGGCACTAGAATGCTAGGAGAGATTGATGGGAACATGTATTACCACATAATATTGCTGAAATTCATATTCTCAGCCCCCAAATTAAATAAATCCATTAATCTGCCTGCATTTCACTACTGAAAAACTCATAACACAAAGACATTCAGTTATGAAAGAGTTTAAATGACTCACTTGCAAAATGCTCTCTAAGATTTCTGACTTGAGTAACCTTAAAATTCTTGGAACACTTATCCATTTATTTACAGGCAATGCCAACTACTGCATTTATTGCATGATTACTAGCAATGTGGTAGATTATCTGTGGTAAAGATAATTGAAATCGTTCCCTTCTCTCTCCATTATGTTTTCCCACACTAAGTTTAGTATTAGTCTCAGCTAAACATAAGTAAGAACATAAAATATTCTATAATATCATCATTCATTCTGAGTCAAATATAAATGGCCTTGGATTGCTCACTGTTCTGATCACTTGCAGCACAATTTTCCTTAGTGTTTTGCATTATAATGAGGTAACTGCCTGACATTTATGTGAAGCTTTCTGCCCCTGGTTGTCAACCTCATTTTCTGTGTGAGAAGACACTATGGGACCTGGAAACCTGAATGGTATCAGAGCTAAGTGTGTTAGATGAGTGTCTCTACTCTTGGAGCTGAGATGCTTTGACAAAGAAACTGTCTTCAGAACTACCTCACTGGTCATAACATACAGAACCTGGAACAGGGTAGCAAATTCAAGTGGGGTGAGATGGGAGTAGTCAAGTGTGAAAAACTTTGGAACCAAAAGGAGAAATTCTCCACAGCAGAGGTCCCACATCCACTGTAGCCTGTTGTCCGATGTCCAGAGTTCAGAATGAGTATGCCCGACAGATTGAGACAAGTACCTTAGTTATCCAGTGTTACTTATAAGAGAAATACCACAAGTGGATGCCTTTAACAAAGAGAACTTTGTTCTTCCATGGTCTAGGAGGCTACAGGTCCAAAGTTAGGGTGCTACCTCCAGAAGAATGCTTCTGCTCTGTGTGAAGATCCTTGTTAACAAGCTTCTTCAAGAAGCTTCTTAGCACATAGACACTAGATTCAAAGGACACACTATTATCCTGGTTCTTGTTTCTTGGTGGTATGAGGTCCTCATGTTTCTCTGCTCGATTCTCTCTTTTATATCTCAAAAGATATCGGTTTACAACAACCTAATCCTGTAGATTTAGTCCTGTCTCATCACAACTGCCATTAATCCCACTTCATTAACTTCACAGAGGTAGGATTTATAATACACAGCAAAATGAAATCAGATGCCAAAATGGTAGACAACCACATAATACTGGGAATCATGGCCTAGCCAAGATGTCACACATTTTGGGGCTGTATGGTTGAATCCAAAACTGTGAGCTACTTTGCTTTCTCTCACTATTCAAATAACTAGTGTTTAGATATTTGTCCACACTACATTGATTCTAGAACATTGGTCTATACTTTTACCTTTCTAAGATAGAGTTCCCATAATTCCGCACTGAAATTGACATATTATGCCCTCAGCATCTTCAGACTATCCCAGAGCTGTGTAGAAAACATCACTGAGTTAGTGTTCACACATTATTCACAGAGTTCACAGGAGCATTAGGGGTAAAGTAGAATTTATCAGTCAGGGTGGCTGTTATTTAATCTGAAGCAATATTTCTCAACCTTGGAACTATTACACTTTGGACTGCAAAATTCTTGTGAAGAGGGCTATTCTGTGAGTAGTATAATATTTAGATCTCTTCCTAGTCTCTACCCACTAAACACTGTGGAAATGTCTCCCAATTGTGGCATCCAAAAATGTCACCACTGTTGCCAGTTGTTCCAGTGGGGAACATTGCTCCCAGTTGAGAACCAGTAATCTAGGGAATAGTGGTTGTGTTGGAAAAGGGCACACAGAAGTGTTGGGATGGTCAAGTCTGGAAAGGTAGATGTGACAGACTGTTTGCTAAAATGACTGAAACTGCAACAACATTTCCTGTGTCATGCACTTTTCTAGAGCCTTGCCACTTCTCCACGAAAAAAGTAGAATATGTGTCCCCTTGACCTTAGCAGGTAGACCTTTGAGATTGCCTTGACTAGTTGTGCATAGCAGAAGTGATTCTGTCTCACATTTTACCTTACACTATTAGGTCATAAAAGATGATACAACTTTTGTTTATCTCTCCTTGTAGGATACTTAGTCCTTGGAAACGACACACCACATCATGAATAAGCCCAGACCACATGCAGGGGGCCAAATGCCTTGCTCCTGGCCCTGGCTGAGTTTCCAATCCCAGCTAGCATCAATCTGCCAGTCAGTGAGGGAGCCACCTTAACTATAGAGCCTTTATTGCCCAACTGAGCTGCCCCAGTTGACCCAGTGTGGAGCAGAGATGACCTTTCCTAGTCAAGCCCAGTCCATTTGCATACTTGTTGGCAAAACAAATAACTATTGCTGTTTTACGCCTTTTACTTTTAGGATGGTTTATTTAGCAGCAATAAATACCTGTAGGAGTTGAATTAGTGGTGGTAGTTGATGTTGACCTGCATGGATAGGTTAAGAGCTATATTCTAAATATGTTGGGGATCATGGGTTACTATTCTAATGATGTGCGTGCAGTGATGTGCTTCCAAAGGTGAGTTTAGACCTGTCAGTTTGCTTAGGAGTTTGAGCCTAAGTAAAGTTCTGTTAGCAATATTCAGAAGGAGACAAGTCCAAGGTAAGGTGGTAATCAACAGAGATTAACAGGACTAAGGGCAGTTTAGCAGTAGAATCAATGATAAAATTGAAAGGACTTTGTGTCAGAAAAAGGCAAAATTGCAATTGTTGAGAGGGTAGAATCCAGTGAAAGAGGAAAGAATTGCCATGTTGAGGCTCACTCAGCTGTCTTCCCTGCTGGGGCTTAGGGTTTGAAGAGGAGTTGAATGCTTTGATCACAGAGGCACGGAATATATTGGAAGCAGTACCAAAACACAATCACCCTACCTTCATCACACTCTGTAACAACCTCCACCACATGGGCAGGCTGCTTAGTACCCTGGTGCAAAGTCAGATTCTGAACCCTGACTCCACTGCTAATACACTGCATAGTTGGGGGTAGTCACTGCATTTTTTTTTGTACCTCAATTTCTTTCCTATAAAACAGAGATGACAACAGAAACGATCTCGTTAAGTTGTAAGGATTACATAAAACAATGTTTATAAAGCATAATGAATGCTACATATATCGTAATATACATATAACCAAAGAAACCAAACTCACTGCTTTCGAGTTGATTCTGACTCATTGCGATCCTATAGGACAGAGTAAAACTGCCTGATAGAATTTCGAAGGAGTGCCTGGCAAATTCGAACTGTCAGTCTTTTGGTCAGCAGGTGTAGCACTTAACCACTACGCCATCCGGGTTTCCATATAATGTGTTAGCTTTTAAACATTATTTTTTCACTTATGATAAGATGGATCAAAGAGTCTTGAGCATTGTGGCTGCCGACCAATAAATGAGCATTTTTGACTAAGCAGGGCACACACTACCTCTTAGCCTCTGTGTACAGTGATTTCTAGTTTTCTCCATTTGACTTTGTATTGGTCAGTCTTTCACCAATTCACACAACAATAACCAATAAATGGAGTGACAGAAATGACAAATTACTCACCCTAAACCAACATCAAGATAAAATGGGTTATATTATAGATACATTTTGATAGTGTTTTATGGTTGTTTTCCAAATCTGAAGTGGAGAACATGAGCATTGTTTGAAACTGTTTAACCTGGGAAGCATAACTGTTACTAATTCTGTGTCAAATTTATCCCAAACCTTATGATAATCACACTAAATTTCTCTATTGCTTTATAATTTTTTACATGTATAATAGGATTAATGATATTTGTCTCTTGGAAGAGTAAAAATATTTGCAAAGTACTTAAAATTTTGAAAAATCTCATGATCTTATGAGGTTGTATTCTGAAGGACTTTTTTTAGTTTGTAAACAGAATTATTTGGAGGTAAAATTATGAAAAATTAGAATAAAGTAATGATTTTTATTGTTTGCGGTATATTTGCCAAATCTCACAGAGATTATTTACATATCCTTCAAACTGTGAGTGATACAAGGTCAATATTGTTTCCATTATTTTTGTGCTAATGATGAGACCAATTATGAAGCAAATAACAATGTCCTTGTTCTTTGTATGAAAAATGACACCAAAGATATCAATAGGAAGACTTATTCTTTGTTAATTGAGAAATTCTCATACGGTATGCTGAGACAGTTCCACTACTCGTTTAAATATCCTTTCTTATGCATGCAGACTTTTCTTTTCAAAACACTTAGTGAATCCCAAAGCATTTTATAAATCATTCACTCTTTGATCCTTGATAAAGTGCTCTGTGCCAGGTATTGTACTAGGCACTGGGAGTACAGAGACATTCATGACTAGGACTTGCCCTGCAAAGGGCTTACAGTCAGGGAGGGGAAAGGACAAGTACAGTAGCAGGCCCATGACACAAATCCACAAGTCTAAAAGTTGAGGTACATAGGGGCTCTAACAGGCACAGAGGAGATGGTGGTTAATTCTAGTTACAGAAAAGGGTATCTTCTTATAGGAGGTAGCCTTTGAGCTGAGCATAGAAACAGAAGTGTTCACTAGTTGGCACATGGACAAGAGAGGTGAGGAGAAGACATTCTGACAAAGGGATTTAAAGAAAAATCTTAGAAGCAGGAAAGAGCCACCCAGGACAGCTGGCGGTGTGCTTCAAGGGCAAGACCCTGTGTGAGAGGTCCAGGGGTTACTGTGTGGTGAGGTGGGTGACAGCGATTTCAGGGTGATGAGCAGAATTAGATAAGCATTTGGCAAACATGCCAATCTGTAAGGAGTTTTACAGCTTTGTCAGGGGTGTTGAGCAATAGAATAGGTTTCGTTTCCCCTAACCTCTTTCAAGGAGCAGAGGAGATTGGTCAGAAGGAGTTCTTGGCCTCAACGTATGAAATATAGGAGATTCCATGGGTCCTTGAGAGGATGATCCTGCTAATTTTGAGGGTTTTGTCCAGGAGTCTCTGGAAATTCTTCTCTGTCTTTCTCCCACATAACATCAGCCTCTCCACCCAGTAAGAGCTGAACAAACTCTCAGCGCATGTTGGCATTGGTCTTCTCTGGTTGTCTCCATCTTCCCAGGACTGTGAGTTCTCTTTAGGAGTGGGAGGATGCCATCTACAGAGGTATGCTTAGCATTCTCACTCTCGTTCACATTTTCTGTGTCCTGCTCTGGTAGGTGAACATCATGGGTGGGCCCCTAGTCTGTCCTACAATTTTACTACACATTGAAATGACTTAAGGCTGGCAGATTTGAGGAGTTTTTCCTCAGTTCACTGAACTAACAATTACATGGTAAAAGCTTAATTTGTGCTCATTCTCCCTGAATTTCTTTGAGTATTCAGTGGGTAGTTGCCAAGTAACTGAAAATGTGTCTAGACACAGATATTTCTGTGTTCAACAGCAGGGGCACTTTTCTGAGCTAGAGTCAAATGCATGGAGCGTGTAACAGAATGCACAGAATAAGGCAAAGATAAAATGCTAAGATCTAAGGAAGGGTTATTTAAGTTCACTAGCAAGTAGGACTTTGTTCACCAAAAGAACCCACTAGTGTCTTCCTGAAAATATACCTTCAATTAATAAGAAAACACTGGGAAGAAAAAAGCTAACAGTAGGCCTCTACCCTATTTTTTCCTTTACTTGGGACACAAGAAAAGATGACTCAGAGATGACCCTTTGCAAACATGCTATTAACAAGACACTAATGGCTTTTGTAAGCAGAAAGATAGTGGAGGGCTCTTAACTATGAAATATCTCAGCACCTGTTCCCAGTTATCTACTGCTGTGTGAGAAACCACTCCAAAATTTAGTGGCTTGGAGCAATAATTTATTTTTTGAGTTTGTGCAACTCGGTGCCTGTAGACAGTAGCTGTACTGTATAAATCTAAAGGCATACATGAACTAGATTTCCAAGACGGCACTTCATTGCCTGCAGCAGATGTGACCAGGGGTTTAGCTGGAGTTACTGCCTGCAAGAAGAATGGTTCCTAAGGTCCAAGCAGGTGCATCCCAAGAAACACTGTTGTAACAGATGTAGGAAAACCTAGCTTCCAAATCCCAGAATGTGTCTTCTACTGCAATATATCCATGATGGTAGGTCCAGATTCGAGAGCAGGGAAAATAGATTCTACTTTTAATGGAGAAGGGAAGCAGTCAAGTTGCAAAAGAGCAAGTGGGTTGGAAGATATCAGTGAGTCCATCTTTGGAGAATGCAACCTACCACAGGAGGTGGGACTGCTTTTTCAAAATTAGCTCAAGTAAACCTGATTTTTTATGGATGCATGGAACAGGATTAAAGAATGTCACATAAGGTATGTAATCAGTGGGGTTTAATAATTACATGCATTATTTAAATCTTGCACATTCTAATGTTGGCTACAGATGGCTTGCTGGTATTGCGCTGAGGATCTAAGACCGAAGTTGTAAACTTTTACAACAAAGGGCCAGAAAATACGCATTTTCAGCTTTGAGGGCCATATGGTCCCTGTTGCAGGAACTCTGCTTTTGCAGCAGAAGAGCAGCCTAGACAACACATAAACAAATGAGGGTGACTGCGTTACAGTGAAATTCGAATTACAAAGCAGGTGGCAGCCTGGATTTGGCCTATGGGTCATAGTTTATCAACACCTGTTCTGTGATCTCTCCACAAGAAGAAGGCTTGGCTGTGTCTTGCTGTTGAGTCAGTAGTAAATTTGGTATTAGGTAAAATCTATACATTTCACTGGGTCTGATAATCCAGCTCTGTGTTATGCTGAATGTCACAAGGCCAGTGTATAATGCCAGCCAAGTGCCGTCGAGTTGGTAATATCTGTAACTTAGCTGGTCAGTAAATAATAACTAAATTTCAATGATTAGCATAACATTAGATAACAAAATTCAGGATTTCTGCAGTTAAATTGTACTGTACTGAATTCTAGGTAGTCCCCAATATATGATGGGGTTCCATTCCAACAACTCTGTTGTAAGTCAGTTCTGACATAAGTCAAATATATCTTTTATTTATTAAGTTTTCATTATTATTGCCTTTTGTTATCAGTATCTTTTTTCATCCACTCATTATTTGTCTTAGAGACTGGAAATATTACATATAAACATCTGCAAATGAACATCTACAAATGATAACATCAGCAAATTTTGCTTTACAACACTGTGTGTGGTACATATTGCTTATGATAAGATGTACTAAAAAAAAAAGAGGAAAGAAAGAAAGAAGAAAGAAACCTAGGAATGTTGTGCAATTTGTCATACCTCAAATACCTTACAAACTGGAGACTGCCTTAAAAGTAAGAATAAACAAATGACAGACCACATACTTCTCATTGTTAAAATGGAAGTTCCTATTAAATCTGCCTTGCTTCATTGTTGATAAGGAATCCAAATTTATTCAGGGTGATTTAGAGACAAGTATATGGCCTCAGGGATGGTATGGTGGTTAAGTCCTATGGCTGCTAACCAAAAGTTCAGCAGTTCAGATCCACCAGGTGCTCCTTGGAAACTGCATGAAGCAGTTCTACTCTGTCCTGTAGGGTCACTGTGAATCAGAATTGCCTCAAGGGCCACAGCCTCAGTGACACAAACTGATTGTTAAATCTTTAAATTAGGACAGAGTATACCTTCATTTTTTAAGGTAGTTCTTAAGCCACTTTTAATGGTTTCAGCCATTTTAAACCTCCTATGGTGTAGTTTCCAAGGAAACGTTCCCTTTTCATACCAGAATATCTTCCAGTGGAGGCCATTGCTCTGGTATCTGCTCGGTTTGTGAGAGCCAAAAGACGGGGTGCTGACTGAGTGCTCTGGAGTCCATGGTCAGCAATAGCTTGCTGCAGAGTCAACAATTTTTTTCTTTTTTAATCTTTCAAAATATTTGTAAATATAAGATAGATGTTTAGACTTAATTACATGAGATAGTCTTTCTTCTTTGGAGAGTCTTGAGTTAACAGAAGCAATTTTCTGAAGAGAGTTTTGGGTTGAATAGAAAACAGAGAGAGGAGTTTGTATAAATAAAATATCTAAATCAATTTTATTTTGATTTTTTTGGAAAGGAAGCTTCTCAGAAAATTACATAGGAAAAAAGAAAAATAACCTTGTAATTATGGCATATAATATAAGCAATTCAAAGAACTATAAATGTATTTGGAACTGTGTTAACAATAAACTGTTTTACAGGATAGTGGTTCTTTTAATTTAAATTCATTGTTAAAATATTTCTCTGTTGTTATTTTATTCATAACTATTTCGTATTTTAGATAGTGAGACATTCTTAGAGAGGTTAAGTGATCAGATTTTAAAAGTACACTGTTAAACTTAGTGAAAAGAATGGTTTTCTCCAGTGGCATAAAATAAAATTATGCTTAGAAAAATTTGAAAATCAACAAAAGTAACTACAGAAGATGTTTCATTAGCTATTCTAATCTTAAGGTTTGTGTCATGGTGACATGGTAATTCCAAAAGGGAGGCATACAGGAATATCATGTAAGTGGCCCCTTGTTATTTATCTCTATTTTTATAAACAAGATGTCTAAATCTGATATGCAAACTCATTTTTGTCCATCTCCTATGACAAGGATGAAATAAGAAAGGAGACCTGAATAAAAGAAAAGAAATTCTTTAACTTACTGAGTTATGCAGCAAAGCACAGGTGTTTGAGGCTTTCTGTAAGAACATCGAATTAGGTTCTCAATGGGAATATAGCTTGAAATTTGCATGTTTTCTGTTTTGACACATAAATTGAAGTTCTTCACATAAACTTACTACAGGGTTGAAGTAGGGTAGCTTATTCTTTTGAGCACATCTTTATTAAGTGTAACATTATACAAAATTTACTTGATGAAATTTTTATTAAACTGAATGGAGAGCAGAGATCTTCAAATGGTGTTTGAACATGTATAGGGAAAGTAAGGAATATGCATTACAATAAACGATAGCATCTTAGTGGAGGAGTTGCTGAGAACCCAGGTGTCTAGGATAGAGATGGCTTTAATCACACTTCGGAAATGTGAAAAATGTTTCAAAGGCAGTCAGTGTTTACAGAGCCTTTGAAAATAGTGATGAAGACATCTTTGAATTGCCCCTGCAATCCTGGGGTCACTGTGCTAAGCAGAAATGCAGCCCCATGAGGTGTTTCGTGAGCAGAACTTGATCCTGTGAGCTGGGGAGGCAGGGCAGCCATGATGCAAGAGGGCTTTATGCTGAGTGCTTGATTGTGTTGTTTTCTACAGAAGGGCACAAAATAATAACGTGAATACTACCTCCATTTGTCCTCCTGATTGAACCAATCATATGACAACACATAGATATTTTTAAAAGATACTTTCTGTCATGCTCTGAGTGTTTCAGCCTTTTAGTATTTTTAGTATCACCACAGCAGAAAATTCAATAATCTATTCTGCTTACAGGACACACTGTCTCTCCCTATTGCAAATATGTCTTTCTTTACCTCCCTCACCTGACCACCTCCTTTTGATTAGCCCTATTTATCTTGTTCAACATTTTACCTGTTACTTGTTGGATCATCTCAACCTTAATAAACACTGAATATATTCCCTAAGAGAAAGTTGAAAATTTTTAAGTTCTTTTTCTTTTTTGTTTTAACTCATCCATCCTCACCATTGTTTTGCTAGTAGCACCAAACTCTGTTACCAGTGCCAGCCTGACAGGCTTTTCCAGTATAAACAGTGCCAAACATCAGGGTTATCATGATGCATCTCATCTAAAGATTGCACCAAAACAAAAACTCTACTGCTAACCAACTCATAGTGTACGCAGAGGGTGGAGTAGAACTGTCCCACAGGCTGTAATCTTTACAGAAACAGAATGCCACATCTCTCTCCTGAGGACCAAGCTGCTGGTAGGTTTAAACTACCAACTTTTGATTAGCAGCCGTGAGCTTAACTGCTGTACCACCAGGGCTCCCTGAGGATTTTACCAAGCCAAGTCAAACCAAACCCATTGCTGTCAACTTGATGCTGACTCCCAGCAGGCCTATAGGGCAGAGCAGAGCTGCCCCACGGATTTCAAAGCAGCAGCTGGTAGATTCCAACTGCCAACCTTTCAGTAGCAGCTGAGTTCTTAATCACTGTGCCAGTAAACTCCTAAATCTTCCACCAAACACATAATACAAAATGCCTCCAACTCAGCTGTTGTTCCCAACAAATCCCCTGTTCCTGAAAAGTCCACACTGCATATTTATAACGAAAATGCTATAACATTTGTGTAACTCTTCCACATGCTGGCTTCTAAAATGGCAGTCCATGATAAGCAATTTTAGGATTTCTTCATTTGACAAACTTCATTGCACTTGGGTCACACAAATTGTTAATGTGCTGTACTGCTAATCAAAATGTTGGTAGTTCAAGTCCACCCAAAAGTGTTTCAGAAGAAAGGCTTGACGATCCGCTTTTGAAAACTCAGCCACTGAAATCCCTGTGGAGCACAGTTCTGTTTTGATAAACGTGGTCGTTATGAGTCAGGATCCACTTGACAGCAACTATTTTATTGATTTATTTTTTACATGATTGAATGTAAATGTACATTCCCATATAAATTTCCATGCCCACCTCGATGCAGCTTGCACTGCTCTCCCTGCCCGGTGATAGCACACTCTTCCTCTCTGTTCTGCACATTTCTTACCCTCCCAACAAACTCCTATCCTCTCCTCTCCACCCACTCCCCTTCCTCCTGTAAGAGGTCAGCAGGACAACATCCTATAGATACACAGAACCATAAAGTGCACACGTGATATGGTCACTCTGTGTCCTCAAGTCCAAATGATTCCTGTCCAAGAGTAGATCAATACGATTTATGGATAGGGGCAACATCAGGGTCAGGGGCCATGCTCCCAGGGGAACTCAGAGGCTCGGGGACCATCAATGGCGGTCTTTTACTTGGAAATCTCAGGGTATACCCCTTTTTATTCTTGTGTTACCAGTGAGACTCAATTTTGTGAGCTCCATCAGGGCTATCACTGGTGGTGGCCGGGCACGGTCTGGTTCTTCTGGTCACAAATCGATGTTGTCACCCACTCATGTGGGTCTGTCGGTCTGCTGGGTTCTCTTTCCCCCATGTTGTTTTGGTCCTTGGTGATCATCCATTCCTGCTAAGTTGGTACCATTTGCTGTATCCTGAGATGGCAGCTTGGCAGCTTTTAAGACCCCAGACGCCACTCACCAATGTGGGGTGCAGAAGGCTCTCATAGCAAAACGCTAGCTGTGCCAATTGGCCTCGATTTCCTCTGAGAGCATGGTTTCCGGCCCCGCCCCAGTTACTCTGTCCTTGTAGTATTGGATTAAGATGGGAGAAGCAATCATGTTACATTGAGGTCCAGTTAAGATTTTCTTTCTAACGTGTGCTGTCACAGATTTGACAGTGCAAAATTTCTGTAAAATAATCTAAACCCTCCCTACCTTTCCATCCCTCACTCCCCACCTTTGCAGCCACCAAAGAGTCTTTTCTTTTATGCATGAGTCTGTGTTTAAGTTCTTAGGGTAGGGATCGCATAGTATTTGTCATTATGTCACTGATTACTTTCACTCAACATAATATCCTCCAACTGAAGCCAGGTTATGAGATGTTTCCTAAAACCATCGCTGTTTTTTGCCGTTGCGTAGTGTTCCATTGACTACATATACCATGGTTTACCTATCTAGTCCTCTGTTGTTGGGCATCTGGGTTGATTCCATCTTTTTGCTATTGTGGACTGCAATGGCATAAACATTCGTGTGCACATTGTCTGTTGGTATGAATGGCCTTGATTCTGTAGGACATATTGCAAGCAGTGGAATTACTGGGTCAAATGGTATATCTATATCCGGCTTTTTAAAGAAGCACCAGATTGCTTTCCAAAGAGGGTGGACAATTTTGCAATCCCACCAACAGTGTAGGAGAGTTCCACTTTCTCCACAGCCTCTCCAGCATTTGTTGTTTTGTGTTTTTTGGATCATGGCCAATGTTGTTGGGGTTAGATGGTATCTCATTGTCGTTTTGATTTGAATGTCTTTATAGTTAATGATTGTGAGCATGTCCGCATGTGTTTTTTGGCTGCCTGGATCTCCTTTTTAGAGAAGTGTCTGTCCATCTCCTTTGCCCCTTGCTTAATTGGATGATTTGTCTTCTTCTTATTGATATTTTGTAGTACCTTATAGATTATGGAGATAAGGCGTCGGTCTGACATAGAGTTGCCAGATATTTTTTCCCGTTCTGTAGGTGGCTTTTTAATTCTATTAGTAAAGTCTTTGGACGAGCAAAAGTGTTTGATTCTTAATAGCTCTCATTTATCTATCTTCTCTTCTGTTGTCTGTAGTTTGTTTGACAGATTTTGAAGTCTGTCTATGTTGTGTATTAAAACTTCCATTGTTGTTCCTCCTTTTTCTTGGATGAGCTTTATTGTTTTAGATTTGGTATTTAGGTCTTTAACCCAGTTGGAGTTGGTTTTTGTATAAGATATTGATCTTGGTTCAATTTTTTGCAGACGGATATCCAATTTTGCCAGACCATTTGTTGAAGAGGTGGTTTGTTCCCCAGTTTAATGCTTTAGGGACTCTGTGAAATATCAACTGTTCATACGTAGACAGTGTCATCTCTGGGTTCTCAATTCTATTCCATTGGTCTATCTGTCTCTTTTTGTACCAGTACCAGGCTGTTTTGACTGCTGTGGCAATCTAATAGGTTCTAAAGTTGAGCAGTGAGAGGCCTCTAGTGCTTTAGTAGTGCTTTATTTATCCGGGCTTCTTCCATTCCCAAAGTTGGAAATTTGTTTTTCCATCTCATTAAAAAAATGTCACTGCAATTTGTATTGGGATTGCATTATATAAGTAGATTGCTTTGGGTAAAAGAAACATTTTCACAATGTTAAGTCTTCCTGTTCATGAGCAGGGTAGGTTTTTCCATTTATGTAAGCCTCTTTTAGTTTCTTGTAGTAAGGACTTGTAGTTCTCTTTGTAAAGGTGTGTTATTTCTTTGGTTGGATTTATTCCTAGGTACTTTATCTTCTTAGGGGCTATAGTAAATGGTATTGATTTGGTGATTTCTTCCTTAATAATCTCATTGTTGGTATAAAAGAATCCTACTGATTTACTCATGTTTATCTTGTATCCTGAGACTTTGCTGAACTCTTCTATCAGTTTGAGTAGGATTCTGTGCGTACACAATCACATCATCTACAAATAGGGAGATTTTGACTTCTTCTTTGCTAATGCAGGTCGCCTTTATTTCTTGGTTTGTCTAACTGTTCCAACTAGAACTCCTAGTACAATATTGAAGAAGAGAGGTGAAAGTGGGCACACTTGCCTCGTTTTTGTTCTCAAGAGAAACTGTTTCCATTTCTCTCCATTCAGGATGATGTAGGCAGTTGGCTTTGTGTAGATGCCCCTTACTGCACTGAGGAATTTCCCCTCTATTCCTGTTTTGCTGAGAGGTTTTAGCGTGAATGGGTGTTGGACTTGAACAAATGTCTTTTCTGCATCAATAGACAAAATTTGGTGATTCTTGTCTTTCATGTTATTTATGTGGTTGATCACATTAATCGTTTTTCTGATGTTGAACCAGCCTTCCATCCCTGGTATGAATCCAGCTTGGTCATGTTGTTGTATTCTATTGGCAAGAATTTTGGTGACTGATATTGGTCTGTAGTTCTCCTTTTTTTGTTGAATCTTTCCCTGGCTTTGGTATCAGGGTTAGGCTGGCTTTGTAGACTGAATTTGTGAGTATTCCATCCCTCTCTATACTGTTAAATAGCCTCAGTAGTATTGTAGATAACTCTTCTCTCAAACATGGTAGAATTCTGCTGTGAAGCCATCTGGGCCCGGGCTTTTTTTTTTGTTGTAGTTTTTGGATGACTTTTTCAATCACTTCCTTTATTTCGGGTTTATTAAGTTGTTCTGCTTCACCTTGTGATAATTTTGGTAGCTGATACGAATCAGGAATTTGTCCATTTACTCTAGGTTTTCCAGTTTGTTGGAGTACAGTCTTTCATAGAATTCTGCTGGGATATTTTTGATTTCTGTTGGATATGTTATGACAACTCCCCATTTCTTATTTGGGTTATTGGTTGCCTTTCCTGTTTTCTTCAGTAAGTTTAGCCAATGGTTTGTCAGTTTTGTTGTTCTTTACAAAAATTCAGCTTTTGGTCTTTTCAAGTTATTTCAGTGGTTCTTCTCTAATTTAGTTCTGTTCTACTCTTTATGATCTGTTTTCTTCTGGTGCCCGACAGATTCCTCTGTTGTTCTCTCTCTACTTGTTCAAGCTGTAGGGTTAGTTCTTTGATTTGATTTCTTTCTTTCTTCCAGATGTGTGCATTTATGGAGATAAACTGACCTCTGAGCACTGCTTTGGCTGTATCCCATAGGTTCTGGTAGGAAGTGTTTTCATTCTCATTGGAATCCACAAATTTCTTTATTTAATCCTTGATTTCTTCTATAACCCATGGCTTTCTGACCAAGATGTTGTTCAGTTTCCATGAGTTCCACATTCTATCTATGTTTTCTCTGCTATTGATTTTGACTTTTATGGTATTATGATCTGAGAAGATGCTTTGCATTAATTCAATGGTATGGATTTTGTTGCAAATTGTTTTATGTCCTAACACATGGTCTATTGCAGGGAGTGTTCCATGTACACTGGAGAAGAAGGTGTAGTTGTCTGCCTATGAATAGAAAGTTCTGTATATTTCAATGAGGTCTAGTTGGCTAATTGTGGCAATAAGGTCTTCTGTGTCTTTACTGAGCCTTTTTCTAGACGATCTGCGCAATATTGAGAGTGGAGTGTTGGAGTCTCCCACTATTATTGTGGAGCTATTTATCTCCTTTTTGAGTGTACTTAGTGTTTCTTCAATGTATTTAGGTGTTCTAACATTAGGTGCATGAATATTTAATATTGTTAAGTCCTGCTTGTACATTGAACCTTTCAGCAATAAATAGTGTCCATCCTTGTCCACAATGGCGGATTTTACATTAAAATCCATTTTATCTGAGATTAGAATTGTCATATCTGCTCTTCTTTGTATATTGTTGGCTTGATACGTATTCTTCCATTCTTTAATTTTCAGGTTGTTCCTACCTTTAAGTCTAAGGTGAGTTTCTGGTAGGCAACATATTGATGGGTCGTGTATTTTGATCCAAGATGTCACTTGATATCTCTTTACTGGAGCATTCAGTCCATTCACATTCAATGTGATTATTGATAGGTGCATGCTCAGTGCTGACATTGTGATATGTTTGTTTTTGTGTTGATGTTTTCTCTGTTGTTCTTATCAATCTGTTCTGGTACTTTCTTCTTTGTGAGTTGACTTTTCACCTCTGTCAGTGTTGTTTCTGTGGTTGTTGAGACTCCTGTAGTATGTTTCTTGATTTGATATGTTGCATCTTTATTGTTCTTTACGGCTGCACCTAAGATCCCCCTTAATAAACTATGTATAAACCCAATTTCAGTTACTATCATTCTTATCAACTTCCTCTCCATCCAGAAGGACTATAACAACTGTAATACATCCCTCTTTTTAATACAGCAACATCATAGTTTGCATGATATGATCACTGGATTATTTCCTTCACTATTATAGCTTTGATTAATTTTAGAGCCTTCCCTAACTGAGTAGGATTCTGGGTGAAGTGTCCTGTATTTGCTTCTAAAATATAAAGTTAGTGATTCTTCTAAGCCAAGAGCTTCTTTCATTATTTCTTACAGCTTTGGTTTAGTTTTTACAAAATCTCTGAGCTTCTGTTGATCTGGGAATGTCTTAATTTCATTTTTGTATTTCAAAGGTAGTTTTGCAGGGTATATAATTCTTGGCTGGAAGTTCTTCTCCTTCAAGGCTTTGAATGTGTCATGCCACTGTCTCCATGCCAGCATTGTTTCTGCTGAGAAATCCATTGAAATTCTACATGGTTTCCTTCTGAATGTTAGCTTTACTTTGAGTCTTGCTGCCTGTAAGTGTTTCTGCTTATGTTTCATTTTGTTAAGCTTGGTTATAATATGTCTTAGAGTCTTTCTCTTGAGATTTATATTGAGTGGCATTTGATATGCATCTTGGATATATATATTCTCTTCTTCCATAATTTCTGGAAAGTTTTCTGTCAGCAGCTCAGCAACGATACTCTCTGTGTTCTGAAGTGTTTCATCCTGTTCAGGGACTCCAATTAATCATAGGTTGTTCCTCTTAATAGAGGCCCACATGCTTCTTAATGCTCCCTCATTTTTCTTGTTTCTTTTTCTGATGTCTCCTCATAGATGCTGGAGTCAGTAGCTCTGTCTTCCAAGTCAGAAAGTCTATTTTCCATTTGTTCCATTCTGTTTTCTTGGCTTTGAATTGAAGTTTCTATGTCTTTGATTATGTTGTTGATCTATTGGATTTCAGAGTATTGGTGTTCCATCACATCAAGCATCTTGCTTAATTTTTCATTTTGTTCTGCTGCAGTTTGCATAAAGTCTAGGAGGGCTCTCTATATAATCCTTATGTATTCACCTTCCAGTATTTTCATAAAAGCTTCTTTTTCTGGGAAGTTGTAAGGTGATTTCTTTTGGGGGCCTTCTGAAGCCATGGGTGATTTCTTGGTTACAGTTTTCTCCAGAACTTGTTGCTTTTGGGGCATCATGTGAGTCAATAGAGGCTGGGAAATATGCTGTGAGGATGCATCACAGCTGTTTCTCTAGGCCGTCTTAAAATGAGAGGTAACAAGTGTCTGACAGTTTCCAAAGTCAGTCAGGTTTTCAGATGTATAGATCCCTCTTCCCAGATGGCAAAATAAGCACCTCTATATCAAATCCCAGATGCTATAAACTAACTCAAAATACAGAAAAGCTACTACCCTGCTGACCTCTGCTGTCAGGTCCCAACTGTAGACAACACTGTAGAATACTACTTTTCTGCCAGAAAAGTGCTCTCCTGCAGGCAGGTACTGCCTCCCAGCCCAGAAATTAGGTCCAGCTGAGGCTTCTGTATGATTATATCCACCTCCCAGTGGAACAAGATGGTGTCCCACACAAGCTCACCACCTGACTGGGTCCAAAGGGAGGCCAAAGGTGCCAAGATGCAGAGTCCACAGCCTCTGTTGCCAGGCCCCAGCCTTAGGCAATACTGTGTAAAATACTGCTTTTCTGCCGGAAAAGTGCTCTCCCCTGGCAGAAGTTGCCTTCCAGCCTAGAAATTAATCCATCTGGGTCCTCTGTATGGGTGCCTCTGTCTCCCAATGGAACAAGACGGAGTCCTGTACAGGCTTGCCACCGCCTCAGCACTGGCCACTGTATGGAAGAGGCAGAAAGAGAGGCCAAAGATGCACAGAGTCCAAAGCCAGGCTCTCAAAATATGGCAGTTTTGCTTGCTGATCCCACCAGCAGTGCATGTGACATTAGCAGCCAATCAAGTCCCAGTTCTGCCAGCCAGCTAAGACAGACAAAAAAAAATTAAAATGGTGAGTTGCCTTTGGTTCATTCAAGCCTGTGCTCATCTAGAGTGGGGTCAGTGAAAGACAGGAGGTTATGCGTTCAGTGGTGTGAAGTCCAAATTAACAGCCCTATGCCGCATCCTAGGGCTCACTAGGTTTCTAGAAGGCTCCATTTAATTATAAATTCATGTCTTGATTTCCTGAGGGATTTAGGGAGACATGTGTTTAGTCCACCATCTTGACTCCACCTTTATAGGTGACTTTTTAATTCTTTTGATGAAGTCTTTTGTTGAGCAAAAGTGTTTGATTGTTAGTAGTTCCCATTTATCAATTTTTTCTTCTGTTGATCTTGCTTTGTCAGATTTTCAAGTCTGTTTATGTTGTGTATTAAAATTTCCATTGTTATCCTATTTTGTTTTGGATGAGCTTTATTGTTTTAGATTTTACGTTTAGGTCTTTTATCCAGTTTGAATGGGTTTTTGTACAAAGTGTAAGATACTGGTCTTGGTTCAGTTTTTTTGCAGATGGATATCCAATTTTGCTGGCACCATTTGTTAAAGAGAATTTTCTTACCATAGTTTAAAATCTTGGGGCCTTTGTCAAATATCAACTGTTCATAGGAGGATGGTGACATCTCTGGGGCCTCAACTCTGTTCCATTGTTTAATATGACTCTTTTTGTACCAGTACTGGGCTGCTTTGACTACTGTGGAGGTGTAATGGGTTCCAAAGTCAGGTAGTGAGAGACCTCCCAGTGTATTCTGCTTCAGTAGTGCTTTACTTATCTGAGGTTTCTTCCCTTTCCAAACAAAGTTGATGATTTGTTCACTATCTCATTAAAAAATGTCACTGGAATTTGTATTGAGATTATCTTATATAAGTAGATTGCTTTGTATAAAATAGACATTTTCACAATTAAAAAAAATTAACAAAACCAAAAGCTGGTTCTTTGAAAAGATCAACAAAATTGATAAACCATTGTTTAAACTTACAAAAGAAAAACAGCACAAGATGCAAATAACCTGATTAAGAAAGGAGATGGGAGTTGTTACAACAGACCCAGCTGAAATAAAAAATATAACAGAATACTATGAAAGGCTGTACTCTAACAGGTTTGAAAACCTAGAGCAAATGGAAAAATTCTAGATTCACATAACTCACCAAGATTATCACAAGGAGAAATAGGTCAACTTAATAAATTTATCACAAAGGAAGAGATTGAAAAATTCAACAAAAATCTACCAACCAAAAAAAGTCCTGACCCGCATGGCTTCACAGGATAATTCTACCAAACTTTTAGAGAAGAGTTAACTCCAGTACTATTGAGGCTATTTCACAGCATAGAAAGGGATGGAATACTCTGAAGTTCATTCTACTCTGAAGTTCAGCATAACCCTAGTACTAAAGCCAGGTAAAGATCCTACCAAAAATAAATAAATAAATAAAATTAGAGACCAATATCACTCATGAACCTAGATGCAAAAGTCTTCAGCAAAATTCTAACCAATAGAATTCAACAGCATATAAAAAAAATAATTCATCATGATCAAGTTGGTTTCATTCCACGAATGCAAGGCTGGTTCAACATCAGAAAAACAATTAATGTAATCAACCACAATACTAACACAAAAGATAAGAATCACCTGATTTTATCAATTGATGCAGGTATTTCACAAAGTTCAACACTCATTCATGCTTAAAACTTTCAGAAAAATACGAATAGAGGGGAAATTCCTCAACACAATCAGTAGCATCTACACAAAGCCAAGCACCTTCATCCTCCTGAATGGTGAAAGACTGAAAGAATTTCCTTTGAGAATAAGAATTAAACAAGGATGCGCACCCTTACCACTTCTGTTCAACGTTGTACTAGAAGTTCTAGCCAGGGCAATCAGACAGAACAAAGAAATAAAAGGCATCTGTATCAGCAATGAAGAAGTAAAAATTTCCCTACTAGCAGATGATGTGATTGTTTATACAGAGAATCCAAAAGGATCCATAAGTAAACTGTTGGAACTAATAAAGTAGTTTAGCAAATTAACAGGGTACAAGATAAACATAAATAAATTAGTAGGATTCCTATATACCAACAGTGAGATTCTTAAAGAAGAAATCACCAAATCAATTCCATTTACTATAGCCCCCAAGAAGATAAAATACCTAGGAATAAATCTAACTAGAGAAATAAAAGACCTTTACAAAGAGAACTACAAGACTTTTCTACAAGAAACTAAGAGAGACTTACATAAATGGAGGAATATACCCTGCTCATGGACAGGAAGACTCAACATGTGAAAATGTCTATTTTACCCAAAGCTATCCACTTCCACCTCTTTTTTTTTATAACGTTACTGTTTTAGCAAGCAGCTGCATAGTCTTTTGTAATTACAACTTCTATCAGTTCAGTACTGAGAAGTACCCTACTAACACCCACAGCTGTTGAGTCAATTTCAACTCATAGCAACCCTATAGGACAGAGGAGAACTGCTCCATAGAGCTTACAAAGAGAATCTGGTGGATTTGAACTGCCACCCTTTTGGTTAGCAGATATAGCACCTTATCATTATGCCACTGGGGTTTCCATTGAGAAGTATACCATGTCTGAATGTAACTTGGCTATAGTTGGACATTTAAATGGTCTCTAGGTTTTTAATTTATAAATAATACTGCACTGAATATATGTATGACTTTAGTTTTATTCTTTTGTAACCAAAGTTATTTTATTATTATAGTTTCTGAGCAATGGGATTATACTTGATCCACTCTGAAAAATTCCTTTGTAAAAGTGTCTGATTTGAATAGCCCAGTGCCTGGTAGGACACAGCAAACCCTACTGGCAAAATTTTGTCATTATGAAATCGTTACTACATCTGAAATCATGATTCCTTTTTCTGACATACACAATGTTTAAGATATTTTAATGAGAATTTCTCAATATATCTTTGAAAGTTACAGTATGTGACTATGGATCTACTGCTTGCTGAAAGTGAAGAGATTTTGAAACACTTACTGATGAAGATCAAGGACCATAGCCTTCAGCATGAATTGTACCTCAGCATCAAGAAGACAAAAGTCCTCATGACTGTATCAGTAAGCAAGTAGTGATAAACGGAGAAAGGATTCACGTTGTCAAGGACTTCATTTTACTTGTTTTCACAATCAGTGCCTATGGGAGCAGCAGTTAACAAATCAAAAGACACATATATTGGAGAAATCTGCTGCAAAAGACCTTTTTAAAGTGTTGAAAAGTTAAGATGTCACCTGAAGACTAAGGTGTGCCCGACCCAACCCATGGTATTTTCAACTGCATCATATGCATATGAAAGCTGGACAATGAATGAGGAAGACAAAGGAAAAATTGATGCCTTTGAATCGTGGTGTTGAAGAAGAATATTGGACTGCCAAAATAACAAACAGTTGTGTCTTGGATGAAGTACAACCAGAACGCTCCCCAGAAACAAGGATAGAAAGACTGTCTTGCATACTTTTGATGTGTTGTCAGGAGGGATCAGTCCCTGGAGAAGGACATTGTCCCTAGTAAAGTAGAGGGTCAGCAAAAAAGAAGAAGATCCTAAACCAGACAGATTGACAGAACGGCCGCAAGAATGGGCTTAAGCATAAAAACAATTAGGGACATGGTGTAGGAATGGGCAGTGTTTTGTTCTGTTGTGCATAGTGTTGGTGTAAATCAGAACTGACCCAACAGCACCAAACAATAACAACAACATTGGATCTATGGACATTATCTGCCCTCTTGCCATTTTGTTAAAAAGCTTTCTGGAAGTGTAATTCATGCACCATAAAATTAGCCCATTTAAAGTGTACCTTTCAATGCTGTCCAGTGTATTCACATGGTGCGCAACCAGCACTACAACATGATTTCAGAATATTTTCTTCACCCCAAAAGAAAACCTGTCCCTATTAGTAGTAGCTCTCGAATTCCCTGTTTCCCTGGTCTTGTCATCATTTATTGCAGCTGAGTAGGTTTCAACTCACTGTGACCCAAGATACAGTAGAATGAAGTCTTCGAGAGTCTTCAAATGCTCAAGTCCATTGTTGCAGCCACTGTGTATTTTCAGTGCTTTCCAATCTAGGAAGCTCCTCTTCCAGCCGTGCATTGGACAATATTTTGTTGTGGCCCAAAGGTTTTCACTGGCTAATTTTAGTAAGTAGATCTCTAGGCCTTTCTTTCTAGTCTGTTTCAGTCTGGAAGTTCTCCTAAATCTGCCCATCCTCAGTGACCCTGTTGGTATTTGAAATAGGTGCAGCATAACTTCTAGCATCAGAGCAAGATGGACACCACCACAGTGCAACAAACTGACAGATGGATAATGGTTCCCACCTTTAGGCAACCAGTAGTTTGCTTTCTATTTCTATAGACTTGGCTGTTCTGGACACTCCTTATAAATGGAATCATACAATACTGGTTCCAGGTTTCGTAGCATAATGCTTTCAAGGTATATCTGTGTTGAATTACATACCAGAACTTTGTTCATTTTTATGGCTGAATAATACTCTATTATGTGGATCTACCACTTTTTGTTTATTCATTCATTAGTTGATGAACATTTGGTTTAATTCCACTTTCCAGCTATTATGAATAATGCTGCTACGAACATTTGTGTGGTGAATTTTTTTTCTTGATACTTTCAAGATTCTCTACTTGTTTTTGACTTCTAGCCATTTAACTACCCTGTGTCTAGATGTGGACATTCTTGTTGATTTTCACAGCTACCATGGTTGAGAGACTGCTGGCTTTTCAAGGCTAATGTGGAGCTGGGGAGAGAGGTATAGGAGTTGACCAAGTTACAATATACAAATCCTTGTATTCTTACTCAGGTTTGTAGTTTTCACTCAATGAGTGCTCTTCAGATTGTTGCAAGTCTTTGGCTAGTTTCCAGAGTTCTAAAAAAATCGGTTTCAATGATTTTTTGCAGTGCGTTCATTACTTCTATGGAGAAATGAAATGATGGAAGTCCTTCCTCCACTATTTTGGAATTTTATCCTACCCCTTCTAAACTTTATCATGTTTTATTTTGTTTTTATTCAAGTTTCTACTGCCCTATGAAATACTACATTTATGACTGTGATTTCTATAATCTCTGCTGAAGATAAGTAAGAATTGACCCACTATAAATTTAGTTTTCGAGCCTACAGCATATAGGTGAAAGAATCCTTGAAATATACAGCCGCAATCCATGTGGCTGCCGAGACATTAACAATTCTGTTACTACTGTCAGAACAGTGGAAAGTTCCTTTTTCCTAACTGGTTCATGTGGCATGTGTCAACATGATGCTACCATAATATTCTCCTGACCAGAATGGGCGTCTTGGCAGGAAACTTGGTTAGAGGAATGGCATGGAGATAAAGGGGGGTTCTGTATTCAAGATTAAGAAAAAGAGTTTTCAAAATTATGTCAGGCTTTGTAGTAACTTTCATAGCTCTCCCTGACTACACGGCCAGTATTTAGGGGGCACTTAGAACATCACTGACAGCCAGACTATGGAAATGAAAGCTCTTCAGGAAAGCAACCAAGGCGGAAATCTGAGTACATTCCAGTGTGTCATACAGTGCAGAGGGAGCATTCACAGAGGAGTTTCTAGACAGCAAGGGCTAGAATACATTTAGCTGTCGGTTTTCGAATTTTATCCATTGCCTGGCACAGATTAGACACCTAGGAATACCTGTTGAAAACATGAAAATTTAGTGAGAATGACTGCTGAAATTTAATATTCACTGCTTTCTCATAGAACAGTCATTGTTGAATTTCTCTTGTGATCATTCTCACCTTGAGGACAGCATAAAGGCAACCCATACATCTTACATGATTATTACAAGCCTGCTCAGATTCAGCTGAACTTTTCGCTGCCTTTCTGGATACTGAAACACTAAATGGTTCTCTGTTGTCTGAGAAAAGTTAATGGCTAAGCCCTTCATTCAAAGAAAGTACTTCTTGCTTCTGGTTTACTATTATTTGAAGTAAATTACCTATGTCGATGAATAGGTTTAATATTTGTTATGAGCTCTCGGTGCACTTGCACAGGTATTTGGATGTCTCTTAAGTTCTTTTAGAATAAAGTTAGTAATGTTTTCTTTTTGCTTTTAAAAAAAAACAGTTTATATCTGCGGAAATGAAAAGACTTAATTTGTAGTTCAGACTCTTTATCTAAGGACATAGGCACAAAGAACTGATATTTTTAAGTTTTAAATTCCTCCTTCATAAAATGGGTGTAGGTTTACCTTACAATATCAATGTGGAGATTGAAGTACTTAAAAGCTATAACACTTCATGTAAACTATATTCTCATTAATACACTCATGAGTCTGATGCTTAGGATCCTGCCGGCAAAGTGGGGTGGCTTCTGGATGAGGTGGGATTTAAAATAATGTTTCAGATGAATGAACGTAGGAAGGCAGTTGGTAGATATTGTTGGATTATTATTTATGGCTTCAGGGCTCTGTGTAGAATCATGTCTGGAGACTGAAATGGAAGGAATAGAGGAAGCCATGAAGAGGTTGGCTGGTCTTAAGGAAGACATGAGTGTGTCAGGAATGTTAGGAACATTACTTTGGGGTCTGTTCAATGTTTAAAGGTTATATGTACATGTGGACACAGTACCATCAGCAATTAGCTAAGTCAGCATATTATTTTGACTTTGTGCAATACTGTATGACTTTGTTCTGTGTATATATTTTCCTTTTCTTTTTTCAGCCTTTACCCCTCCCACTCCTCCTTCACTTCCTCTTCCTTCTTTTTCTGTTAATGGAACCGAAACTTGGAATTTGGCATGATTCCTCATCAGCTCCATTGAGCATGCTAGGAATTGCAGTACCAGGCAGTGCCCTGCTGTGACATGGTTCCTGTGGACGGCAGACTCCAGGGATATTAAACCTGACATTTTCTTTGTCATAGAAGTTGAAATATGCACCTCAATTTACAATTCCCACATCTGGACTACTAAATTTTGAATTACCAATTTTGTTTAGGTGCAGTCATTGGAGTTATTCCCCTTAAATCTCCCCCAAACCCTACTATGGGGTAAATTAAGGAAAACAAGTCAGCACTTTTCACACAGACTAAATTTTCTCATGAAAACCAAAAAAATTTACTGACCCCAGATGCTAATAATTTTTCAGTTATTAGAGGTCCTCCAAAAGAGCACAGCATGATCTCATCTCTTAAGAAGACAAAACCATTTGTAGAAAGAAAAGTAAAAGAGTATTTGTTGACATCTGCTCTGAGCTTTGTGTGTGGGTGTGTTAGGTGCCATCGACTCAGTACCAACTCATAGTGACCCTGTGTGCAACAGAACCAAACAAAAGCTTTCCATTCCTGCACCAATCTCACAATTTTTGCTGTTTGAACACATTATTGCCGCCACTATGTCAATTCATCTCACTGACCCTCTACTTTACCAAGCGCCATGTCCTTCTCCCTCTTGATAACGTGTCCAAAGTAAGTGAGATGAAGTCTCGCAGTCTTCATTTCTAAGGAGTATACTGGCTTTTTACCTCTTCCAAGACAGATTTGTTTGTTCTTGTGGCAGTCCATATATTCAATATTCTTCACCTTAATGCAAAAGCATAAATTATTCTTTTGTCTCCTTTATTTATTGTTCAGCTTTCACATGCATATGGGGAAGCTGAAAATACCATGTCTTTCCTCAGGTTCACCTTAATCCTCAAAATGACATTTTTCCTTTTTAATGCTTTAAACAGATCTTTTACAGCAGATTTGCCCAAAGTGATGGGTCATTTGATTTCTTGACTACTGCTTCTATAGACATTGATTGTGGATCCAAATGAATTCTTAACAATTTTTAATCTTTTCTTTCTTTATCATAATGTTGCTTATTGAGCCAATTGTGAGGATTTTTGTTTTCTTGATGTTGAGGTGTAATCCATACTGAAGGCTGTAATCTTTGATCTTCATCAGTGAGTGCTTCAAGTACTCTTCATTTTCAGCAAGCAAGTTGCTGTCATCTTTGTGTCACGGATTGCTAGTCTTCCTCCAATCCTGATGCCATGTTCTTGGTATAGTCTAGTTTCTTGGATTATTTCCTTAACCTACAGGTTGAATGAATAAGGTGAAAAGATACAACCCAGATGCACATCTTTGTAATTTTAATCCACATAGTATAACCCTATTCTCTTTGAATAACTGTTTTTTGTTTTTTTTTTTTAAATCTATATATGGTTTTCTCATGAGCATGATGCAGTGTTTGGAAATTCCCATTTTTTGCAATGGTACCTATTATTTATTATGATCCATGTAGTTAAATACCTTCATAGAGCAAATAAAACACAAGTAAACATCTTTCTGGTATTGTCTGCTTTCAGCCAAGATCCATGTGACATCAGCAATAATATGCTTTGTTCCATATCTTCTTCTAAATCTGATTTGAATTTCTGTCATTTCTCTGTCAATGTTCTATTCCAAGTGTTTTTGAATTATCTTCAGGAACATTTTACCTGCATGTAATATTAATGATACTGTTTGATAACTTTTGCATTCTGTTGGATCACCTTTCTTTGCAATGGGCACAAATATGAATCTCTTCTTGTCAGTTGTCCAGGTGGCTGTCTTCCAAATTTGGGGGCATAGACAAGTGCTTCTTGAGTTGTGTCTGCTCGGTATTCTGCCTATTCCTGTAGCCTTGGTTTTTGCCAGTACCTTAAGTACATCTTGGACTTCTTGCAGTACCATTGGTTTTGATCATATACTACCTCCTGAAATGATTGAAGGTCAAACTTTTTTTTTTTGGTATAATGACTCTCTGAAAACCTTATACTCCAATGTAGATATTAAATATTTGGCAAAGTTCAAACATGGAAAAAATAAAACCACACTTCTTTATCCCTTATCTCTTGACCTGGTAGAATGTGTCTTTCCCTCACAAAGACTTTTATCTGTGAACTTAATCACATCCTCCTCTTCATTTCAAGACGGTGCTTCAGCAACCATCCTTTCTGTGTCTTCAGGGTGATTGTGCTTAATCCTTGCCTTCACTTATCAGTTTACTTAAGTCTTCTTCATTCTGAAGATGACCCTTAATTTGCTGTTAAATTACTGGCCTTTCTTTGTTAAGTGTTTTGAGATACTAACCCGCATTTATAGTTTTGTTGCTTTCTCTTCCTTGTCTCTCCTAAATATCTTATTTTTGTGTGTTTTTCTTTCATTAATCTATTTAAAATATGTTTTCTAGCATCAACAATGAAGACCTGTCAGGTGTTACCCTGGGTTGGTAATGGAGAAATTGTTGGACTAGCAGTGTGATTCCGTTTGGTCCAGAAAATGAACGAGGAGAGTGAAAAGTTAAGAATTATTTGCAGATGTCAAGTATACTTTAAGGAAGTAAGAAAGGCAACTGAAGTCCTTGAGTTGCTTTAATCTTGGTAGTTCTCTTATCTGTTTCCACGAACTTAACTAATAAAATATTCACAAGTTGCATTATGTAGATTAGTCCAATGAATAAATTGAACTTATAGCTCAAGTGACTTTCTAGCATAAATGGGCCACAAAGGGCCAAGTTTGTCATGTAGTCTTGCATATACTCAACTGGGATCCCAAAAAGAAGGGAAAGAGAATAGGCCTTGAGAAATACGTTAAAAAATATTAATAATGACCAAATATTTTCAAAGTTAGATACTGAAACCAAACCACAGATCCAAAAAGAGCATGAGGGCTTTCACTGTCATTTTGAGCTTCATACATCTAAAATTATCTTTCAAATAATGTAATGCTCTGATTGATCCTGAGTCTTAGGCACTGTGAGCCTGAGTCTGGGAGCATGACCTTCCTAAGTGTCCCCGCCCCTCCTTGAGATGCAGTGGACCCAGGATATGTTCCCTTTCCTCTGCTACAAGTGAGAGGTTTGTTTTCCTGTTGCTCTGCCCATACTGCAATAGGTTTCCACTAGTGCCTGTCAGTGACTGTTGTTGTTGTTTTTCTCTCTGCAGATGAAATCTTATGTTTCTACAGTTTAAATCTTTTGTTTCATAGGGAGGATAGGGAAGCTAGGTCTGGGCAGGGTTTCAGCAGTGGCTACTCCTCCTCTGCAAGCCAACACAAGGAGGGAATCTTTCTTAGTGTTCACCTCAGTCTTACCTGTGAGTGCCCAGTGGGGTTCATGGAAGAAAAGTCCTTCATGCTTACCAACACCAAACCTTTAACGATTTGTTGAAAATTTCTAGGTAAATCATTTTCCTGCCACAGGTAAGCAAATACTTGTTGTTGTGCCTCTTGCAGAAGCCTGTTTCTCTCTAGAGTCTGGGTTGCTTTTTTTCACCCTTGGAAATTCGCTCTCAAGCAAAGTTACTACTTTTCAGTTTGTACAGGTTTTTTTTCTTTCTTTTTCTGCGTCTCTGAGCTCAATGAGGAACAATGGGTGTGTAGGTCAATTTACTTGCTTCCTTGTTTGTTATGTTTTTATAGAACTATAGTCACTAGGAAATCCTGGTGGCATAGTGGTTAAGAGCTACAGCTACTAACCAAAAGGTCAGCAGTTTGAATTCACCAGTGCTCCATGGAAACCCTATGGGACAATTCTACTCTGTCCTATAGGGTTTTTTATGAGTCAGAATAGACTTGATGGCAATCAAGTGCTTTTTTAGAGGGGGGCGAGTATGTAGTCATCATGAAACCCTGGTGATATAGTGGTTAAGAGTTTGGCTGCTAACCAAAATGTTGGTTGTTCAGATCTGCCAGGCACTCCTTGGAAACCCTATAGGACAATTCTACTCTGTTCTATAGGTTCACTATGAATCATAATTTACTCAGTGGCAATGATTTTTGTTTTGGTTTGGTTTATAGTCGCTAAAAAGCAGAAGATAAGCGAAATTTCATACTCTATAAATGTTCAGTCACCAGCCACGCAAATAAGAGATTATTCAGAGTCATAACTGTTTACTATCTTCCCTAAGGAGAGAATAATTGACATAAACTAATTAGAAAGGAAATCCTGGTGGCATAGTTGTTAAGTGCTATGGCTGCTAACCAAATGGCAGGCAGTTTAAATCCACCAAGTGCTCCTTGGAAACTTGATATGGGCAGTTCTACTGTCGCCATGAGTCGGATCCGACTCGACGGCATTTGGCTTGGCTTGGCACTCTGTCCCTGGTGGTGTAGTGGATAAGTGCTACATCTGTTAACAAAAAGGTCAGCAGTTTGAATCCGCCAGGGGCTTCCTGGAAACTCTATGCAGTAGTTGTACTCTGTCCTACAGGGTTGCTGTGAGTCAGAATCAACTCGACAGCAATGAGTTTGGTTTTTTTGGTAATGAGAAAGAACTTCTAAATAGTAAAAGTAGATAACATTTATTATGCTTTCTGCTTTGATAAGATTAAACAACAATCAGGGCATTTAAATATACCCTGATTTAGATAAAACCAACTTATAAGTAAGATAGAAAACCCTGGTGGAGTAGAGGTTAAGTGCTACATCTGCTACCCAAAAGGCTGACAGTTCAAATCTACCAGGTGCTTCTTGGAAACTCTATGTGGCAGTTCTATTATGTCCTATGGGCTCACTATGAGTCAGAATTAATTCTATGGCCTTAGGTAGTGGGTTATAAGTAAGTTAATGGACCTATAAAAGATTACATAACCATGATTTTCAATAGAAAGTAAAAACATAAGCTTTTTGTTATTATAAAAATATAGATGACCTCACATTTGCCAATTCAAATGGTGGTAGATGGGAAGAATACCTTCAAATATCAGTGTGGAGTCTCTACAACAAAACTGTTATCAAAATATTTAGGAAAGATACCATGAAAGCAAACCAAATGTTTTATGCAGTTTCTCAAAAATAATTTAGAAAGAATGAATTCTTTCTTCTTTTTCATGGTAAGGTCTTCAAAGAGTGTTGTGAAGTTTCATGTTGTTTAACCAGTATTTACAGAGTACACACAGTGTGTTTAACACTGTGCTGAAACCACTAAAAAAAGGGGAGACATACAAAATAAGAAACAATTGTGCTAAGGGGAGAGGACTTACACGAGAAATGAGTGAGATACCAGAAATTTTATAAGTTAGCCCCCCATTAAGTAGTGCAGACAAAAAATTCTTTAGGGGCCTAGAGAAAGCATTTCAGGTTTTCTCTTGGCATCGGCAGAAGCAAAATCCTCTCTAGCTGTTGCATAGTCGACCTTTCAACTGGGATCAGGATGTGCTAGAAGTCTAGTTCTGCGGAAGCAAGGAGATTTACTAAACTCAAGGGAGAAAAATACATTGGCTTCCTTTAGATTCATAGCTCATGCCTTCTCTGTGCTTCTTTGTATTTCTCAAATATAAAATTAATAACCACAAATTGAGTAGCAATTACACTGACAACGATTACCCACTTTCCAAATATTTCCTGCATCTCTTAAACTTCCCAGGCAACTAAGAATACAAAATATTATTAAAATAAAACATACTCCTCAAAAACTTTAGCTTATTTTTTAGTCTGATCACAGTTCAATTTTCAAAGTAGTATTCATAGCTACTTTGGTGGCTCTATGTGCCACACAGTTTAAGACTCATGGAAAGGAATGGATAGAGAACTGTGGTTAGAATTTAGAGGCTGTATATAAGACACTTACATATTATATGTGAATATAGAAGAAACAATGAACACTACCCTGTAACACTGGGGTTCATAAGGGGTCCCCTGAGGACCATGAACATTATTCTGATTCTAGGAATAGCGCTCCTACGTGTCTGTCAGTTTGTTGTACTGTGGAGACTTGCGTGCTGCAGTAATGCTAGCAGCTATGTCACCAGTAAATGCCAGCAGGGTCACTTATGGCAGACATGTTTCAGTTGAGCTTCCAGACTAAGATAGAATAGAAAGAAGGATCTGGGGTCTACTTCTGAAAAGAATTAACCAGTGAAAGCCTTATGAATAGCAGGAGAACCTTGTTTGATAGAATGCCAGAAGATGAGACCCTCAGGTTGGAAGACACTCAAAAGATGAGACTCAAAGTAGAACCAACCTTAATGACTTGGATAGAGTCAAGCTTCTGGGACCTTCATTTACTGATGTGGGATAACTCAAAATGAGAACAGCTGCAACTATCTATTAGTAATCAGAAAGTAGAATGTATGAAGTCTAAATCTTGGAAAATTGGAAATCACCAAAATGAAGCAGAACATATATAAACACAAATATCTGAGGCATTAGTGGGCTGAAATGGACTGATACTAGCCATTTTGAATCAGATAGTCATATGGTCTATTATCTTGGGAATGACAACTTGAAGTAGGATGGCCTTGCATTTATCATCAAAAAGATCATTTCAAAATCTATCCTGAAGTATAATGTCAGCGTCTGGATAACGTCTATACATCTACAAGAAAGACCAGCTAATAAAACTATTATTCAAATTTACACACCACCTACTAAGTCCAAAGATGAAGAAATTGAAGTTTCTTTTTTTAACCAACTCTGCAGTCTGAAATTGATCAAACATGCAATCAAGATGTGTTTATAACTACTGTTGACTGAAATGAGAAAGTTGGAAACTGAAAGGTCAGCAGCTGAAAAATACAGATTGAAATGATGCTGGAGATTGTGTGACAGAATTTTGCAAGACCAATGTCTTCTTACTTTCATATATCTTTTTCCACCAATATAAACAGAGATGACATACAAGAAAGCCCTGGTGGCAAAGTGGTTAAGTGCTATGGCTACTAATCATAAGGTGAGCAGTTCAAATCCACCACACACTCCTTGGAAACTCAATGAGGCAGTTCTACTCAATCTATAGAGTTGCTATGAGTAAGAATCAACTAGACAGTGTTGGGATTTTTTTTTTTTTTTGGATACACATGGACCTCACTAGATAGAATACACAGGAATACAGGAATCAAATTGACTACATGTGTGGAAAGAGACAATGGAAATGCTCAGTATCGTCAATGTTTTAGTCAGCTAGGGCTACTCTAACAGAAATACCATAGAGTGGATGGCTTTAACAAAGGAAGGCTTATATTTGCACAGTCCAGTAGACTACAAGTTCAAATTCAAGATGTCCACTCCGGGGTAAAAACATGTCCTTCAGACCTGAGGTTCCTGCACTGAGATGCTCCCTGGACAAAGACTGATGCAATACCGGACTTTCTTCCAGAACCAACAAGGGGGAAAGACTTCCCCTGAAGTGGACATCCTGAATTTGGACTTACAGCCTACCAGACTGTGTTAAGAATAAACCTTCCTTTGTTAAAACCATGCACTCTGTGGTATTTCTGTTAGAGCAGCCCTAGCTGACTAAAACAATCAGACAGAACAAGGCCAGGGGCTGACTATGGAACAGACCATCAATTGCTCATATGAAAGTTCAAACTGAAACTGAACAAAATTTTAAAAAGTCCATAAGAACCAATATACAACCTTGAGTATATTTTACCTGAATTTAGAAACTATCTCAGGAATAGATGCGATGCATTAAATGCTAATGATTGAAGACCATATCAATTTTAGAGTGACCTCAAGGGCACTACACATGGAGCAAGCAAGAGGTCATTCAAAAGAAATGAAAGAAAAGACCAAGATGGATTTCAAAATTGAATGCTAAGTAGCTAAAGCAAAAGGAAGAAATGATGAAGTAAAACAGCTGAACAGCAAATTTCAAAGGGCAGCTCAACAAGACAAAGTAAATTATAATGGCATGCAAATACCTGGAAATGGAAAATCAAAAGGGAAGAACATGTCTGGCACTTCTGAAGCTGAAAGAGCTGCAGATAAAATTTACATCTTGAGTTGTCATACTGAAGGATTCTACCAGGGAAATATTAAACCACACAAGAACCATCAAAAGAAGATAGAAGGAATGCACAGAGTTACTATACCAAAACCCATCAGTTGATGTTCAAGCAATTCACAAGGTAGCATATAATCCAGGAAACTACGGTGCTGAAGGAAGACGTGAAAGCTGCTTTGAAGGCATTGATGAAAAACAAGCCTCCGGGAACTGACAGAGTACCAACTGAGATGTTTCAGCAAACAAATGCAGTGCTGGTAACAGTCACTCATTTATGACAAGAAACTTGGAAGACAGCTACCTGACCAACGGATTGAAAAAATCTGTATTTATGCCCATTTCAAAGAAAGGTGATCCAACAGACCGCAGAAATTATCTAACAATATCATTAATATCGCACACAAGTAAAATTTTACTGAAGATCATTCAAAAGTGGCTTCAGCAAGCAGTATATTCACAGGGAACTCCTAGAAATTCAATTGGATTTAAAAGAGAATGAGGAACCAGTGATGTCAGATCTTGGCTGAAGGCAGAGAATACCAGGAAGATGTTGACCTGTGTTTTTATTGACTATGCAAAGGTATTCAACTGTGTGGATCATAAAAAATTATCAGTAACACTTTCAAGAATGGGAATTCCAGAACACTTAATTGTGCCCATTAAAAAGCTGTACATAAATGAAGATTGAAGAGAAAAAAGGTTACCATGTAGTTTAAAGTTAGCAAATGTGTGTGTCATGACTGTATCATTTCACCATATCTCTTCAATCTGTATGCTGAGCAAATAAACCTAGAAGTTGGACTACAAGAAGAAAATAAGGGCATCAGTCTTAGAGGAAGACTTGTTAACAACCTCCATTATGTAGATGACACAACCTTGTTGCTGAAATGGAGGAGAAATTTGAAGTAATTATTTGATGACTGTCAAAGACCACAGCCTTCAGTGTGGATTACATCTCAACATAAAATAGAAATCCTCACAACTGGACCAATAAACAACATTATAATAAAGGAAGGAAAGATTGAAGTTGTCAAGGATTTCATTTTACTTGGATCCTCAATCAACACTCATAGGAGCAGCAGGCAAGAAACCAAGTGATGTACTTTATTGGACAAATCTGCAAAAAAATCTCTTTATAGTGCTGAAAAGCGAAGATGGTACCTAGAAGACTAAAGTGGACCTCACTCAAGCGATGATATTTTCACTCACCTCATGCATGAGAAAGCTGGGCAATGAATAAGGAAGACCAAAAATGAATTGTCACTTTGGTGTTTGTATGTTCAGGCAATTCATGGACTGTGGTGTTTGTAAAGAGTATTGAATATATCATCAGCTGCCAAAAGAACAAAAAAATCTGTCTTAGAAGGAGTTCAGGCAGAATGCTCCTTACAAGTGAAAACAGCAAGATTTTGTCTCACAAACTTTGGAGACATTACCAGGAGAGTTCAATCTATGAAGATGGACATAACGCTTGGTAAAGTATAAAATCGGAAAAAAAAAAAAAAAAAAAAAACACCAAACCCAGTGCCACTGAGTCAATTCTGACTCATAGCGACCCTATAGGTCAGAGTACAAACTGATCCACAGAGTTTCAAGAAGTACCTAGTGGATTCAAATTGGCAACCTTTTTGGTTAGCAGATGTAGCACTTAACCAGTACGCCACCAAGGTTTCTGGTAAAGTATAACCAAAAAACCAAACCCACTGCCATAGAGTTGAGTCCAACTCATAACGACCCTAGAGGTCAGAGTAGAACTGTCCCATGGAGTTTCCAAGGAGTGCTTGGTGGATTTGAACTGCCAACCTTTTAGTTAGCAAATGTAACACTTAACCCACTACCCACCAGGGTTTCTACCAGGCAAGTATAAGGTTACTGAAAAATAGGAAGACCCTCCATGAGCTGGATTGACACAGTGGCTGCAACAATGGGATCAAGCATAATAATGGTTGTGAGGATGGTGTAGGATTGGGCAATGTTTCCTTCTGTTGTGTATTGGGTCACTATGAGTCTGAACCAACTTGATGGGATGTAACAAAAACAACAAGAATAGGTAGTGAACCTGTCATAAGGAATGGCTAAGAAAACTGAGGGTCCAGATAGATGTCTGACAGATAATGGAATTACAAGTATCATCCTCAAATGATACTCAGAGAGATGATATTGAGTAAATTCCTTAAACAAAAAAACAAGTAAACTAGTTTTTGTAGAGTGAGTTCTAGCTCAAAGTGACCGAATAGGACAGAGTAGAACTTCTCCATGTAGTTTCCAAGGAAGACCTGGTTAGCAGTTGAAGTCTTAACCACTATGTTACCAAGTTTCCACTTAAGAAAAGATGTCCATGTGTGTGTGCGTGCGTGTACATATATATACATACATATGTGTATACACACACATATATGTGTGTATGTGCATGTATACGTATACATACACTTGTATACATACGTATCTGTGGGTACGTTGGTGTTCAGTGGTAGAATTCTCATTTTCCGTGTGGGAAATCTGAGTTTGATTCCTGGCCAATGAATCTCATGGGCAGCTAATACTCATCTGTCAGTGGAGGTTTGTGTGCTGCTGTGGTGCTGAACAGTTTCAGTGGAGCTTCCAGATAAGATGGACTAGGAAGAAAAACCTGGAGATCTACTTGGAAAGTTTGGTCGGTGAAACCCCCATAGATCACTATAGTGCAATCCACAACCCGTACTCGGGATAGTGCAGGAACAGGCAGTATTTCCTTCTGTGTGTGGAGTCACTGAGTCTAGGTCTGACTCAACACTTCAGGGTCATGGATTGAATTGTTTCCCCCCCAAAATATGTGTAGCGATGTGGCTGGTCTATGAGTCCCAGGATTTTATGATTGTCCTCCATTTTGTGGTTTTCCTATGCTGTATGTTAGAGGATTAGGGTGGGACTGTAAATCTCTTGATAAGATCACCTTCCTGCTCCACTGTAAAGGGAGTTCCCCTGGAATGTGGCTTGCACCACCCTTTACCCTTTCATCCAGCAAGAGATAAAAGGAAAGGGAAGCAAGCAGAACCTTGTGAACCTCACAGCATCAAGAAAGCAGCACTAGGAGCAAAGTGCATCCTTCAGACCTGTGGTTCCTCATACAAGATGCTCCCTGAACAAAGACAGATGCAACACGAGGACATTCCTCCAGAGCTGACAAGAGGTAAAGCCTTCCCCTGGAGCAGACATCCTAAATTTGGACTTGTAGCCTACCAGACTATGTAAGAATAAACTTTCCTTTGGTAAAGCCATCTGTTCTATGGTATTTCTGTTAGAGCAGCACTAGATGACTAAAACAAGCAGCTATACAGAAGTTCTTTTATACACACACACACACACACACACATGCACACGCATACTCATACATATACATACATGCACACACACAGATACTTATACATATTTTTAATTAAAAGTGGACAGTGGAAAAACATAACATAAAAAAAGGGTACATATGTGAGAGGAAATGAGATTAGACGGACAAGGTTAGAATCTGGACTTTATGAATAAACTGCCTTTTCAACTTTGATTTGGAAAGCTATAAATAGTTTGTGTAATTTAAAAAATGCAATTTAAAAAAAGTCTCTAAAAAAAAAACAAAGGAAATGAACTTTTGTGTCCAGATGATATAATCACCCAGCAAAGAACAAATCCACATGACTTTAAAACCTAGCACTCTGTGTCCTTTGTATAATACTACCCTGTCATCACATAGTTTGTGGTAGTTTTGACATGGACAATCTGAGACTGTTGTGCATCTAATGCAAATAAATTATTGTTACTGCTATTGAGAACCACTTGAAGTTAGTGACTCAAAAAATAAATAAAACTACGGGCAAAGATTTACAAGTAAAAGAAACAGTAGGAATGCAATGTTTGCGATTCTGACAGCAAAAATATTAAAGACAAAAGCATTAAATGGAATTTTAAAATGAATGATTTATAATCTTAAAAGCTACATCTACAGTGAAGATAAAACCATTGTGTGAGTACCAGTGCATGAAATAGCACAGCAAACACCCACATAAAACACAAACCACAAGATTGTGAAGGATTCCTTTAGAAACTGACTAGGAACAGTGGACTTGAACAAGTTATTTTGGATGAGGCTAGGTCAACTAAAATTAAGTACTTACAAAGAACATATAAACAATATAATAAATAAGGTAGATTATTTATTTATCAACCATCACACTTTGCTAATAGTGACTATCTTGAAACACACATGACATTCTTAAAATTTGGATGTCAGTGGAAATGCTTGTGGCACTTTCAAATACAGACTTCTGAGCTTCGCCTTAGATGCCTGTGGTTCCAGGACTGAGAAACTTCTTAGGTAATTCTGGTCTTCAGCTCCTGAGAAGCTCTAATAAATGGGGCAGAATAAACAAGGTACATTGACAGCATGTGGAAGCAAGGTAGCTTACTGAGGTTTTTGGGAGAGTACGGAACAGAAATGTTATACTGAGATTGTTTCAGAAAATCTTGTGGATGATGTTTTGATAAGCATCTCTGATTTTTCTGTCAAGAGATTTTCTCTTCTTCTGAATATTGCTTCAATAAATATGTTCATATATTAGTTTGCCTGGGCTGGTTCTTTATTTCTGACACAAAGCTATCTGTTGGATGAAATATTCATACTACAGTAGGGTTATTTTCCTTGAGATTCATTCCCCTCTAAATTTAAATATTGGAATCTGGTATCTCAGTAAATAAAAGCAATATTCTCAACTTTTCCACCAAAGTGGAAACACAAGAATAAATCAAAACAATGGCATCTTTGACACTTGTGACATGAATCCTCTTGTCCTAAATGACTTTAACTGTTGAACATCAGACCTTGTGCAAGTGTGCCAAGTTATTTAGATTTTGTTTGAAACAGTGACCATGTTTGTTATTGTTAGGTCCTGTTAAGTTGGTTCCCACTCATAGAGATCCTATGTAAAATCCTGACAATCATTTCTATACTTCCATATTTGAGACAATTGTTGCAGCCACTGTGTCAGTAGATCTTGTTAAAGGCCTTCCTCTTTTTTCATTGATTACCTGCTTTACTATACATGTTGTCTGTCTTAGGTTGAGTCCACCAGAGAAGACAAACCAGTGAAGTGCATGGAGAGAGAGAGCAAGAGAGAGAGAGGAGGGAGGGAGGGAAGGAGCGAGGAAAGGACGGAGCTCATACCATCACAGAGGCTAGAAAATCCCAAGCCCATGGGTCAGGCTACAGGGCTGATGAATTCAAGTTCAGCAGCTCAGAAGGCAGGCTCATGGTGTCAGCTTCAGAAGCTGACAAATCCCAAGATTGGCAGTAAGACATCATGCTACTGGTTCACAGGCTACGTGTTGTTGTTGTTAGGTGCCGTCAAGTCAGTTCCATCTCACAGCAACCATATGAACAACATAACAAAACACTGCCTTGACTCTTGCCATGTCCACAATAATTTTTCTATAAGCCCATTGTTGTGACCACTGTGTCAATTCATCTCATTGAGGGTCTTCCTCTTTTTCACTGATGCTCTGCTTTACCAAGCATGATGTCCTTCTCCAGGAACATCCAAAGTACGTAAAACACAGTCTTGCCATTTTTGCTTCCAAGGAGCACTCTGGTTGTACTTCCAGGACAGATCTGTTTGTTCTTTTGGCAGTCTGTGGTATAGTCAACAATCTTCTCCAACACCGTAAGTGAAGGGCATCAATTCTCATTTTGCCTTCTTTGTTCATTGTCCAGCTTTCACATGCATATGATGCAATTGAAAATACCATGGCTTGGGTCAGGCACGTTTTAGTCTTCCAGGTAACATCCCTACTTTTGAATACTTTGAAGAGGTCCTTTGGAGCATATTTTCCCTATGCAATGTGTCTTTTGATTTCTTGACTGTTGCTTCCATGGGCATTGATTGTGGACTCAAGTAAAATGAAATCCTTGACAACCTCAGTCCTTTCTCCATTTATGACAATGCTGCTTACTGCTTCAGTTGTGAGATTTTTGTTTTCCTGGTGTTGAGGTGCAATCCATACGAAAGGCTATGGTCTTTGATCTTCATCAATAAGCATCTCAAATCTTCTTCATTTCCGGCAAATAAGGTGGTGTTGTCTGCATAATGTAGGCTGTTAATAAGTCGCCTTCCAATCCTGATGCCTCGTTCTTCTTTGTATCCAGCTTCTCTGATTATTTGCTCGGTATACAGGTTAAAAAGGTGTGGTGAGAGGATACAACCCTGATGCACACCTTTCGTAACTTTAAATCATGCAGTGTCCCCTTGTTCTGTTTGCATGACTGCCTCTTGATCCATATACAGATTCCTTAAGAGCACTTAGGTGTTCTGGATTTCCCATTCTCTGCAACATTAGCCATAATTTTGTGTGATCCACACAGTCAAATGCTTTTGCATATGCAATGAAACAAAAGTAAACATCTTTCTGGTATTCTTTGCTTTCAGCCAAGGTCCACCTGACATCAATAGTGACATCCCTGGTTCCACATCCTCTTCTGAATCCAGCTTGAATTTCTGGCAGCTCCTCATCAAGATACTGTTGTACTGGCTCTCCAAATGATCTTGAGCAAAATCAAGATCATTTTGCTCACAAGCTATGGAAACTGATAAATACCAAGTTCAATGGGTAAAATTGCAGGGCACTAGCTCATGGGCTGTGGAGGCTGATGAATCTTAAGATCACCAGGTAGATTGCTAGCTTAAGTCCCAAGAACTAGAGGAAAGATGATGAGCTAGATGCAGGATTCACAGGTTACAAAGCCAAGGAGTTTTACCAGAAACTCCATATACGGTAGATTCAGGTCATACTCCCAAGGAAATTCCCTTTCAACTGATTGAGTGCTCATAGCAGATCTTACATGGTTGTAAGATCTGACTCATATAGTGCAGGGCTAATGAACTCAAAACCAGTAGATCAGATGGCAGGCCTCTGGGTTACATGCTTGAGAGCTTGACAAATTCCAAGATGCAGGTAAGATGGCTGGCCACTGGATCATAGGTTGCAGCCAGCCAAGTGCAGAGACTGATGAAATCCAAGCTATTCTGGTAAAACAATAGACTGTTGGCTTACAGGCTGTGGATGCTGGTGAATCCCAAGATCTACAAGGAAGTTACTTGCTCAAGTTCCAAGAACCAGTGGTCAGATAATGAGCCAATTCCAAAATCAAGAGCAGGTAAAAACTGGGGAGCTTTGCCAGAAAGTCTGCATATAGTGTTACAGGGAGTATTCTAAAGAAACTGTGTTTCCACTGATTGGCTGCTCATAGCAGATACCACAGTGGAGGTGATTACATTACACCGGATCTCTTTATGGAGGTGATTAAATCATCACAAAACTGCCAAATTAGATCATAAATGCCAAACCCCTGATTACTATGGCCCAGCCAAATTGACACACAGTCATCACACCCTGACAATTAGCAACTTGGCATCCATGCACATCTCTCTAATCCATACACTACCTTTAAGTAAAGACAATTATAGAGACATACTTGTGTGCAACATGGTACAACTAACGTACAACTGTAAATGTACTTGCCCTATTTACGTCTTATATTTTATAAATGAAGAAAACAAGAACCGTAGATGCACTTGTACAGGGAAGAAATACTCATATAACAATTATAGCCCTGCTTTCTGCAACTGTCACATGCTCTTAGCTGGTATTTAAAACTACTTTCTTCTACCACCCAATCTGTATTCTCCTTACCCTCGGGAAGTACCTCAGCTGGTTGTGGTTCTTTTCCTGGTGGCATGACCCAAAACTTCATTCCTGCTGGGTCTGGGTCATTAGAAGTTATGTTGGAATTTAATTGCTGTAGTTTTCCTGTGACTTCAACCACAGTTCGTGACAGTACTAAGAGATGTCCTAAAGGATCTTCTGTATTCCCAGCATACTCTTCTTTACCTCCATTATGTACTATGCGTCTGATTTCCTCTTGATAATCAAGATCAGTCACACCAGACAATATAGTGACTCCCTTCTTTGCTTGTTGTTCTAGAGGCATGAGGACTACACCGTGGACAGGCAGAATCCCTGACTTCCCATTCAGTGGAACTGGTGTTGCATCTTCTGGTGGAAGCATTCCTCTCTTTGGAACGAAGACCTTTAGACCTGCAGAGCATTGAGAAAACATGATTCTGCTGGAGCCTGGAACAAGAATTCAAACTGTGTATACCACAGGCACTCTATGCAGACTGCACCTTTTTTTCTCTTTGTTTTCTTCCTCAATCAAACACTTGCATTCTCATAATTTTATTTCTTTACCTAAATATTTTATTTGTCTTTTGGTACATTTAATACAGATAGGCATATATACCACTGAATTTCTACCACTTATTTACATGTAAATTTTGAATATTTCAGAGTTTTTTTCTTTTTTTTCTGTACTGTAGATGAAAATGTACAGAACAAACTAGTTTCTCATTAAACAGTTAGCGCACATATTGCTTTATGACATTGGTTAACAACTCCATGATACATCAACACTCTCCTTTCTTGACTCAGATTCTGTATTACCAGTTTCCACTGTCCTCTCCTGCCTTCTAATCCTTGTCCTTGGGCTAATGTGCTCCTTCAGTCTCATTTTGTTTTATGAGCATATTTAATCTTTGGCTAAAGAGTAAACTTCAAGAATGACTTCATTACTGAGCTAAAAGGGTCACTGAACACTCCTTTAGATCAATAATAAATATTTGAGGATTTTTTATATTTGAATCAGGCAAACATTCAACTGATTTTATGAATTACAGAAAACATTTCTACTTATCATGTGACCAGATCTCATGATGCACTACACACACAACGTTTTAGCCTTAAATTAGGAGTCTACATTTTTATGTCCGTGTTGCCACACTTTTAGTACTACTGGGTGTGTTGTAAACCTTAATAATGAAATCATTAAGAAATTGGTATCTATCCTTTAATGGAATCATGCATTTGGGACAGATATTTGTTGGTCCGCTGGACCTTGGAGGGTCCAGACTAGCTGAGACTTAGCCTGAAGGAGGTGCTAAGGGCCTCTCTGTCTCCTGACTGCAGAAATGGAATCAGTATGATCTTTCAGGAAGCAAGCTATTTGAAATAAATTCCTACCTAGGGCAGTTCAGAATAGAAAGACTGTTTATAGATGCATGAATTGAAAAATTAGATGCAAATAAATAGTCTAAAAAACTGACAGCCTGTCAAGGTAAAGCAGCATGACTAGGACTGTCTTCTCAAATGCAAACCATGGTCACATGGCTGGAGTGACCCTAAGGAATCAGGACAAGAGGCTGCACAGTATTCCTGAGGACTAATGTGCAACTACTATTTTCAAAGTGTTCTGACCTTCTTTCTATTCAGCAATTTTTACTTTTTTTTTAGAAAGGTTGAGATCACTTTCTCTGTGTAAAAATGGAAGAAAAGGGGATTTTAAAAGGCTTCTACTGTGGATAGAAAAGATCAACAGACAGTGCTGGATATTTCTGTTAGGTAGATTCCATCTCCACTCCAGCTCATGTTCACTATTTCACAATCCTCAATACCTTCTGTTAGTTTCTGGAAAAAAGGAAAAATAACAACTGTGGGGACATTATTGAGCAAGAGGTGCCAAGTAGGATGTGCCATACCCTTGGGACAGTACTCCACTGAAAAGCATTGTACCTGATACCAGCCTGGTCACACTCATGGGCACAGCAGGAAAAGTGTGGCCAACTTAGTTTCTCTAGTGAGCTCCAGGGCATTCTCAGTGGATACTAGCTGTCTGTGTCTTGTGTTAACCCTGACACTCTCCTGGTTCCTGGAGTGTAGTTAACAATCACCAGCATGCTGTTAACGCATGCTGTCATCTCAATCAGAAAACATCTCTTAGAGCCTCAGAGAGGGTAAGTTTTCCCTTCCCTGTATGTCTGTAATCAGATCCACAGTATTAACTCCCTGTTAACCCTATTAAGTTATATTTGGTGTTTTACATGTATTGCTATCACTTCCAACACCTAACTCCAAAATTTTATATATTCTTGCTTTCAGACTCTATCCTGGTTCCAGGAACTTAGGATAGGTTACAATTAAGTTTGTATTGAATTTAAATTAAAGACATGCATCAATAAAGACACTAAGTTCTATGAGAAATTATGTTAAATGAGGGATTTGGAACTGGAACATAAAATCTAAAACATTTAAATATGTCTTAAACTCACCAAGACATGTGTAAACAAAATTATCATTTAATACTCTTTCTAAAGGATTAATAATGACAATGCAGATAGTATTTCTTAGAATTAGCATGCGAATTAAACTTGAATGCCCCACTGGTGTAGATTTTTAAGGAAAACAAAGTTAACTTTCCTTGAGTATGTCACACTTGAAAAATTGCAGTTGCTAGTTGACCTGTATGGTGGGACTCCTCTGCCTTGCTGTCTGAGGGGCAGGATGTGGGTGTTTTGCGTCATACCATCACCTGGCTTGCTGTCTGGGCAGCATGCAGGGAGCGGGCGTTGGAGGAGCATCTTCAGGTGCCAAGCACTGTCAGGGTTACGTAGTGATGTGGGAAATTCCTAAGCAGAAACAAGACAATAATCACCATCTGGTATTTCATTACTATTATTGACAAAGCTTGTCATTTGCTTAACTCCCTTGTGCCCGTTCTGGAGGTTACTCTCAGAAAATCACTCACCAGGACCCGTGCCTGTAGGTCTGCCTGTGGCAGAACACAGTAGGTACTTGAGAATTCTGTGCTAAATTACTGAGTTTGTGAATAATCATAAACTATGTGAAAGCTGTGCATATCATGTGTGGAGCGAGCCAGGAGAAGAAACAGGGGAAGGCTCTGTTTAAACAGCATCTTTCTTTCACATAACTAGATTTGGCAAAGGGACTTTTACCCTCATGTCAATATTGTGTGAAGGTGTTGTTGGTAACATGTTTAAAGTAAATTTAACCCTCCTCAATCTACCTTTCCAGTCTCCTCTCCCACCTCCCCCTGCTAAGGACCTTTATGTTCCCCTCCCTGGACATTCTTTGAGGGACAATTGGTCCTTACTTAGCTCATGTATCTCAGTTCATTTTATTCACCCTTCTGCTTGTAGACATCTCACTTGTCTTTCAGCAATGAGGGTAAAATGCTGCTCCTGCCAGGAGCCTTTCTCTGCTTGTCCAATCTTTACTCAGGGATCTGTGCATTGCTCCCCAAATAGCATCCTCCACTGTCATCATAGGTGAATGTATTTGTCTCATCCACAAGATGATACAGTTCTTACAGGCAGGAACTCATACATTTGCTATATTGTCCAACACGGCTCCTCGCACCAAGTAAGAATGTGGCCAATATTTATACGAAGCAAAGGATGAAAGAAAGGTGGTAGAAAAGCAGAAAGGAAGAAGTGAAAGCAGAAAGAAAGGAAACAACAAAAGAACATAACAGAATCCTAGAATTTCCACTGTGTCTTAGGCTTGTGTTCTCTAGAGAAGCAAAAGCAACAAAATATATAAATACATATAGAGATTTATATCAAGGATACAGTTCACATAGTTGTAGAGGCTGGGAAGTCCCAAGTCGACTGCAAGCTTCTCTTGACTCAAGTAGCTGCAGTGGCTGCTTGGTCAACTCAAGACTGAAACGTAAGACAGCAGGCCTCTGACTCACAGTCTACTGAGGTTGAAAAATACCAAGACTGACAGGTAAGCTGCTGGCTCATGTCCCAAGATCCAAAGTTCAGATGAATGGGAGCCAGTTGCAGGATCCAGAGCTGGTAAAAAGACAAGGAATCTTGCCAGAAAGTCCACCTATATTGCGGACCACATCCCCAAGAAAAGTCTTCCAGCTGAGTGGCTGCTATAATAGCTCTCACAATGGATATGATCACATTAAGAGCTCTTTATGGAGGTGATTACATCATTGCATAGCTAGCAAACTACATCATAACTGCCAAACCATTGAGAATCGTGGCCTAGCCAGGTTGATGCATCACAGTTCAACTTGGCACCCATGCATATCTCTAAATAAAGACAATTATAAAGTTATTCTTGCATCTAACATGATGCAACTGACATGCATACAACCAGAAATGCACTAACCCTGTTTATATCTTATACTTTACAAATGAAGAAAACAAAAATAATTAATGAATTCTGTCTTAGTCACCTGGTACTGCTCTAACAGAAAATACCACGAGTGAAAGGTTTCATGAAGAGAAGCTTTTATTGCCACAGTCCAAGAAGCTTCAAATCCATTAACAAGTTACAAGTCCATTGAATAAGAGAAATTATCACAATCAGGTAGGATAAGTCCAAATAACGTGAGAGCATCTTGGCACAATAACCTCGGGTCCAAAGGACATGCTCTGCTCTCGGTGCTTCTCTTTTGGTGGCATGAAGTTCTCCACTTCCTCACATCACTTCTCTCCCTTATAACCCACAAGCTTGTAGCTTGAGACTTGCCTCACTAACACAACTGTTGCCCATTCTACATCATCAATCTCACAGAGATAGGATTCACAACATGTGGGAGGAAGGGCACCACACTAGGATTCACAGCCAAATCAAATCAACACATAAATTTTTGGGGGGACACAATTCCATCCGTGACACCCTCATACAAAGAAGAAAGACTCATTAACTATTACAGTCCTTCTTTCTACAACTGGTTATGTTGTCGTAGCTGGTATTTGAAATTATCATCTTCCACTGCACATTCTGTATTCTCTTTACACTCAGCAGGCACCTCATTTGGTTGTGGTTCTTTGCCCAGTGCGATGATCCACTACTTCATTCCTGAAGGGTCTGAGCTATTCACAGTCCCATTGGAATTAGGTTGCTGCAGTTTTCCACTCACTTCAATCAAAGGGCATGGTAAAACTAAGTGATGTCTGAAGAGACCACTTGTGTTTCAGACATACTCTTCCTTACTTCCATTATGTGTATCAATCTGATTTCCTCTTGGCAATCAGGATTAGTCACACCAGCCCATATGGTAATTCCCTTTGTTGCCTGTTGATCCAGAGGCATGGGAGGCCCAAAGTTCCCAGGTGGCATTTTTCATTTCCTGTTCAGTGGAATCAGTGTGATGTCTTCTGATGAACACATTCTTCCATTTGGAACTAAGACCCCTAGCAGAGCATAGGGTCATCAGATCAGAAAGCAAAAAAATTGCAAGTGGACCACTAGTGTTAATAGCAAGTTGGTCCTGGTGAGAGAGAGCCCATTTTGCTGAGCCCACACATAATCTCCAGCCCTGTGACTATGGCTACTTTGTTCATGAGCTTATTGGGTAATGATGGTGCCACACCTTCAGTTATATTCCCCAGAAAATGTTTGCAGAAATTTGGTCAGCCCATGATTCCCAGCATTGTATGATGTCTCCCCATGCTGTAAATGCTGCCTCTGTTATGTTAGTGAGAGAAGATGGGTGGCAGTTGTATGGGTGGGGCACCACTCAGTGTGTAAGATTGTTCTGTGCCTTGAGGTAGTCTCTTGAGATATGAAGGAAAGTAGCTAGCAGAGAGAGCTGGGGATCTCATACCTTCAAAGGAAAGCATGACAGGAGCTGAGCATATCCTTTGGAAAGGACAAGGATCCCTGCAACTCAGAAGCTTCCACTTCAAGGGAAGACTGATGACAAGGACTTTCCTGAAGAGCCAGCAGAGAAAGCCTTCCCCTGCAGTTGACACCCTGAATCTGGACTTTCAACTTACTGGCCCACGTGTGATTCTGAAAGGGAAAATTGTAATGAATGCATGACCTGTATTTTGTCATTGTTGAATCATGGACATTTATCAATAGTTAAGCACTCAACTACTAACTAAAATATTGGTAGTTTGAACCCACACAGACGTACCTCAGAAATCTGACAATCTATTTAAAAAGCCTTGAAAACTCTGTGGAGCCCTGATCTACCCTGACAGCCATGTGGTCACTGTAAATTGGAATTGACTCTACAGCAACTAGTCTTTTTTCTCTAATCCTAGGTTTGCCTGGTTAAAACAAACAAACAAAAAAAGTGTCCCTTCTACTTACAAGCATTCCTTGGCTACATTTTAGCCAAAAACTGTAACTGCTCTTTGGCAAACAGTGTGCTACTGGCTTTTAGATTTGAAATTTCAGATACAGTTGACAATTTTTTCTGTCTCTGTGGTTGTGTCATGCATGCAGTTGCTATGTAGAACTTAAGTATTTTAAGATCTTGTAACATAATCAGGCTTACAACTTATTTGGTGATTGTTTTGGACATAGAATTAAAATAACGTCATAGAAATTTAAGCGATGACTTATTTACCACCTTTCAATTTCCTCCCCTCTATTTTTTCTATTGTACTTTTTTATAGGTAAAAGTTACAGGACAAATATAGTTTCCCACTCAATAGCTTACACACAAGTTGTTCTCATACACAGACTGTACCCCCCACAGTACGTCAGCACTCTGGCCATTAGCACCCTGTGTTCCCCGTTTCCATTCATCCAGTTTTCCTGCGCTTTTCTGCCTTACCATCTTTGATTTCAGGCATATGCTACAGTTTTGGTCTCATGCAGATGATTGCTTTAAGAACCACTTTCCTAACATGTGTTATTATTATTATTTGTGTTGTTGGTTGTTATGTGCCACTGAGTTGGTTCCAACTCACAGTGACCCTATGCACAAAAATAAAATGCTGCCCCGTCCGGTGCCACGCCTACAATCATTTTCACACTTAAGCCCATTGTTGCAGCCACTGCGTGAATCCATCTTGCTGAGGGTCTTCCTCTTTTTCACTGACTCTCCAGTCTACCAAGCATGACGTCCTTCTCCAGGGATTGATCCTCCTGACAACAAGTACAAAGTATGTGAAATGCAGTGTCTCTGTCCCTGCTTCCAAGGAGCAGTCTGGTTGTACTTCTTCCAGAACAGACCTGTTTGTTCTTTTGGCAGTCCACGATACAGTTATTGTTCGTCACCACCACCATAGTTCAAGCCTTCACCAAAGTTAACACATCTAGTTTCTAGTTAGAGATTTTCTTTTCTTCCCTTATCATCCCTAATAATCAACCAAAAATGTTTCTTTCATTGTGCAAACCTTTTCTTGATTATGCACAGTAGTGATCTCATATACCATTCAATGATACCTTCCACTAAAGCCAAAGGTGAAGAAATTGAAGGGAGCTTCTAAGATCACATTTTGCAGACTGAGATTGATCAAACCTGCAAAGAAGATGCATTGGTAATTACTGATGAGTAGAAAGTGAAAGTTGCAATAAAAAGAATACAGAAAACATGGCCTTGGCAATACAAACAAGGTTGGAGATCCTATGACAGAATTCTGCAAGACCAATGACTTCACTGCAAATACTTTTTTCAACAATGTGAATGGTGACTGTAGATACGGACATTGCCAGACAGAATAAACATGAATCATATTAACTAATCATATTTACATCTGTGGAAAGAGACAATGGAAAACTCAATATCATCAGTGAGAACAAGACCTGGGACCAAATGTGGAACTGTCTATCAATTGCTTATGTGAAAATTCAAGTTGCAGTTTAAAAAAATTACAGTAAGTTCATGAAAGCCAAAATATGAAGCTGAGTGTGTATCTTACCTGAATTTAGAGACCATTTCAGCAATAGATTTAATGTATTTTACACTAATGATAGAAGGACAAATGAGTTGAGGAACAACATCAAGTACATCACATATGAAGAAAGCAGGGAGTCATTAAAAGGACCAGAAAGAAAGAAAAGACCAAAACAGATGTCAGAAGAGACTCTGAAATTTCCTCTTGTACATCAAGTAGCTGAAGAGAATGGAAGAAATGATGAAGTAAAAGATCTGAACAGAAGATTTCAAAGGGTGGCTCTAGAAGACATAGTAAAATATAATAATAAAATGTGTAAAGACCTAGAGTTGGAGGTAAAATAAAACAAAATGAAACAAAGACACAACTTTCTCAAGCTTAAAGACCCAGAGAAAAATGCAGGCCATAAGTTGCTGTATTGAAGGAACCCTGTGGAGAAAATACTGGATGATTCATGAAGCAACAAAAAATAAAGATGAAAAAAACACACAGTTACTTTACCAAAATTAGTTGGTGAATATTCAGCCACTTAAGGAGGATGTGGTGAAGAACCAGTGGTACCAAACGAAGAGGTTCAACCTGTACCAAAGACACTGGTGAAAAACAAGGCTTCGGGGACTGACGGAATACTGCAGGGACCTAGAACAAAAACACCCTGCAATGACCCCTTGGAACGTACCTATCAACAAAATTTTGAGCACAACCCTTCCTGTTTTCTGCTTAAAGTCATTAAGACAAGGATATTGAGGACTGGAGCCAAAAGATCCCAAGTAGTTCATGCCCAGATTCACCAGTGCATGTTCCCATGCTGATCTTTTGCCATAAAATGGGTTATTAACATATCATAACAACAACCACCAGTCAGGGACCTGTCATGCAGGTGCTGATGCCCGTAATGTCAGACCTGAGTGGTAACATGCCATCACCATTCCCTTTGGACAATCAGGCTGACCCTGATTAATACATGGCGCACTCTTCAGGACCACAGCCAGTATTATCCCAGTGGAAGGGAAATCCATAGAAAACCTGGCCGCCCCTACCAGTGTGCAGTTAACAGCCTGTCCAGCCTGCCCCCACTGGATGGAGTACTGCTGTCCCAGTCTGTAAGTTTCCCCTTGACAAATAAACCCATGTCTCTTCGATTATCTCCTGGTCAGTTTTTTAGTCTCTCAGGAACCATGTACTCAGAAACATTCACATTGCTGATAATAAATCCTAAAAATCCAAACAAATAGTAACTTAGATGTTTCTACAAATAGATGCAGAGCGGGAGGTGCTCCCTCATCTATAACAACACATTTGTAAAATAGTTGTTTGGCCAGCTGATTGGGAGACATCCATTTTTGTGCCCATCGCTAAGAAAGTTGATCTGGCAGAATGGGAAAATCATTGGATATTATCATTATTATCACACAAAAGTAAAATTTGCAGATCATTCAAAAGTGGCTGCATCAACAGGGAACTGCCAGAAACTCAAGCCAGATTCAGAAGAGGACTTGGAGTACATACTTACCTCCATTACCAGGTAGAAGAGTGTGAGTTGTGGGTGGGTGTAAGTGTGGATACGCAGTCACCATTGTTCACTTGTTCAGTTGGGAGAACGTGGCTGACATGCAGTTGTGTTCACAGTCACACGATCACTGCTGTCTACCAGTTTAGGGCTGGGAACAGGGAGCGGGTGGCGAAGGCCACACAGTCCCTCGCTCATCATCATTTGCTGCTTGCGAGGGGAGTGGATGGCAGTCGGGTGCATTTGTGGTTGCATAGCTGTTGCCACTCGTTGGCTCAGGAGGAGTGAGGAAGTAGGCTGCAGGCTGGTGCATGTGTGGTCATCCCATCACTGCAACGTGTTGACTCGGAGGGAATAAAGAAGCCGGTGAAAAGCAGTTGGGTGTCAGGTCACGCCATCGTTGCTACTCACTGGTTTAGGGGAAGGGGAAATAGTGGTGGGCAGGGCCATGCAGTTCATGCAGTTGCTGCCACTCAGTGATTTGGAGACGGGTGCGGAAGGAAGCCAGGTGAATGTGTGGGAGTATGCTTGCTACCGCTCTTTCAGTGGACAAGTGGGGAAGACTGACCTGACGGGCTCAGGAAGGAGGGGAGGCTCATGTTTTGGTCTCCGATGCATGAAACTTTCCAGGCACTTCTTGTCTACTGCACGCTGCACTTGACACCTGCCCTTGACCAGGCGTGAGGAGGGAGGCCCCGAGGCTGGTCAAGCCAGAGACCTGCTGCTACTCTGTTGTACCACTACCTCTCACATGTTATCTACCCCGGACATCAGGGACTCCTGTTCATAGGTATATCTGACACTGGATCCTGGCTCCCTCCCTGCTTTGTGGATGGCAGAATCCCTGGAATTCTTTCCTTCTTTTCTTAAATTTAGGTTATGATCCACTCAGCTTGCTTCTTTCCAGGTATGTCATATAGCTTGTATATCTCATATGGATGTGTCATGAAGTTGCCTTCTGTTTTAGTCAGTATTTCTAACAGAAATACCACTGAGTGGATAGCTTTAACAAAGGAAGGTTTAGTCTTACACAGTCTGGTAGGCTGCAAGTCCATATGCGGGGTGTCTGCTCCAGGGGATGGCTTTCCCTTTGTTGGCTCTGGAGGAAAGTCCGGTATTGCATCAGTCTTTGTCCAGGGAGCATCTTGGCACAGGAACCTCAGGTCTGAAGGACGCTCTCTTCTCCTGGTGCTGCTTTCTGGATGGTACAAGGTTCTCAATTCTCAGCCTGCTTCTCTGTCCTTTTATCTCTCGTAGGATGAAAGGATTAAGTGTGGGGCAAGCCATACTCCAGGGAAACTCCCTTTACAGCAGGGCAGGGAAGTAATCCTGTGAAAGAATTTACAGCCCCACCCTAATAATGCAGGACAGTCACATGATACTGGGAATCATGTCCCAGCCACATGTCTACACATGTTTTTGAGAGGGCACAATTCAACCCATGACACCTTCCTATGTTCCTCACTTGGAGTCACTCACTGCTGGCTTTGTCTCAGGATGGTGGTGTTGAGCCAGAACTGCTAGCAAAGCCCATCTTCTAGGTTTTCACTTGTCCTTTTTCACCGTGTTTATTCATTTGTTTCTTCTAGCAGAAAATTAAATTCCTTATCTTTCTTTTCTGATATTCCGGGTTCCAGGATTATTATATGCAGCTCTTTCACTTGTTTTCTTTGGGTCTTTGCTCTAGAGGGATGGTATGATGTATCTGACTAGTCTGTCATCTTGGCTCCTCCTCTCCTTCCTTATATTTTTGCTTTAAAAAAAGTCCTTATTATTATTATTTTTTAAATTGTTGCCAGTGATGAGCTAAGAATTACACTTAGTGATTGAGACATAAACCTGTAGGAGATACAGGTAACTCTTAAGTTTACATAATACTGACAGTGTGGAATCCAAAGGAGAGAATTAGTTCTCTCACATTAGGAGAGAATCAGTTTATGTTGCCTTTGTATTTAAAATCCAGTTGGCCACACAATTATGTTTCAAGAGAAAAGTGAAGAAGATAGATTCTGGTGACAGAGATGTCTCATTCTTGTTTGGAGGATACAGTGTCATCATACATATTTATCCACCACTTGCAGAGTGCCAGGCTTGTTTGAGATATTCTGCTTAAGTCATCTAATCAAACATGCTCTATATGCTGTGTTGAAAGGCAAAGGGCAAGCAATCTGCAAATCAGTGGTTGACCCACAGATTTGTCTAGGTGTGTCAATCTTCATCATATCTGGTGTCCATTAGAGTTAATGACCAAGATGTTCTAATAGACTTTTTTTAATGATTTTTTTTTTAAATTGTGCTTCAGGTGAAAGTTTACAGCTCTAGTTAATTTCTTATACAAAAATTTATATACATTGTTACATGACACTAGTTGCAATCCATATAATGTGATGGCATACTCCCCATTTCCACCTTGGGTTTCCTGAGCCCATCTAATCACTCTTTTCCCTTCTTGTCTTGTCATCTTGCATCTGAAGAAGCTGACAATTTGAACTAAGAAGCACGCTCTTTGTAAGTATTACTGTATGTTTTTCAAATCTTTTTTGAAAAGTGGGCTTCAGAAACGGTTCACTTCTGGGTTAACAATGTCCAGGGTCCATGGCTTCAAGGATTCTTCCAGGCTCAGTCAAATTACTAAATTCGGTCTTTTCGCATAAATTTGAGTTCTGCAGCACACTTTTCTGCTCCCTCGGGACTCTGTTGTGCTCCCCGTCAGGGTAGTCATTTGCGGTAGGCAAGCAACAGCCAGTGCCCATGGAGGCAGCGGTCATGACATCAAAAGATGCTTTGCACTGCAAAAATCTGATGTTTAAACCTTTTCTTGCGTTCCCATAACTGTAGTATCACTTATATTTGTTCTTTTGAGACCGATAATTTCATTTGGCATAATGCCTTCCAGATTCATTTGTGTCACAAGATGTTTCATGGATGGATTTTTTATCTTTGTGTAGTACTTCATAGTGTTTTTGTACCATAATTTGCTATCCATTTGTCTGTATGTGGGCACCTAAGTTGTTTTCATCTTTTTGCTACTGTAAACAATGCTACAGTGTACATGGATGTGCATATATCTATTCATGTGATGGCTGTTTCCCCCCACCCCCGGACATATTCCAAAGAGTAGGATTGCAAAAACATATAGTACTTCTATCTTTAGGGAGTGTGAAATCAATTTCCAAAGTGATTGTACCATTTTATATTCCCATCAGCAGTATATAAATGTTCCATTCTCTCCACAACCTCTCAAAATGCATTGTTTTTTTTGGATTAGTATTAGTCTTGTAAGGGTGAGGATAGCATCTTGTAGTTTTGATTTTCATTTCTCTGATAGCTAATGATTGTAAGCATTTCCTCATGTATCTGTTAAATGCTGTAGTTTGGGCCTTTGTCAAATATCAGCTATTCATAGATAGATGACTCTACATCTTGATTCTCAATTCTGTTCCACTGGTCTATCTATCTGTTGTACCAATACCGAGCTGTTTTAACTACTGTTTTGGTATAATAGATTCTAAAATTAGGACGTATGAAGTTTCCCACTTGGTTTTTGTTCGGTAATACTTTACTTATGGGCCTTTTCTCTTTCCGTGCAAAGCTAGTGACTTTTTTTCTCTATCTTGTCAAAAAATGTCATTAGAACTTAGGCCAGGGTTGCTTTGTATCTGTAGATCCCTTTAGGTAGAACTGACTTTTTCACAATCTTGAATCTTCCCAATCAAGGAGGAGGGTATGTTTTTTTCACTTACGTAGGTCTCTTTTGGCTTCTTGGGGTAGTGTCTTGTAGTTTTCTCCATACAGGTCTTCTACATCTTTGTTTTAGTTTATTCTTAAGGATTTTATCTTCTTGGGAGCTACTGTAAGTGTTATCGATTTGGTGATTTTATCTTCAGAGTTCTTTTTGGTGGCATAGAGGAATATAACTGGGTAATGTATGTTTATATTGCATTCTGATTCTTTGCTGAAATCTGTTAGTTCTATTTTTCTTACGTATTCTTGGGGGTTTTCTGTGCACGTGATCATAGCATTTACATATAAGGATACCTTTACTTCTTCCTTACTGATTTGGATGTCTTTTATTTCTTTTTTATGCCTAATTGCCCATGACCTTGAGCACAATGCTGAAAAAGAGTGGTGATAAAGGACATTCTTGTCTTGCTCCTGTTCTCAAGGGGAACACTTTCAAACTCTCTCAATTTAGAGTGATTTTGGCTATTAGCTTTGTATTAAAAAATAATTGCTTTTGAGTAAATTCCAACTCATAGTATCTTTAAAAATGCCCTTTATTATGTCAAGGAGTTTCTTTTCTATTCTTATTTTGCAGAGAGTTTTTATCATAATGGGTGTTGGTTCTTGTCAAACATCTTTTCTCCGTGAATTTATAAGATCATGTAGTTCTTAACTTTGATTTATGTGATGGATTACATTGATTGTTTTTCTAAAGTCAAACCATCCTTGCATATCTGGTATGAATTCCACTTGCTCATGGTGAACTATTATTGTTATTTTTTGATTTGTTGTTGAATTCCATTGACTGGAATTTTGTTGAGGATTTTTGCAGCTATGTGCATGAGGGATGTTGGTCTGTAATGTTCTTTTCTTATGTATTGCCTTTATCTGGTTTAGGTGTCAGAGTTATGCTGGCTTTATAGAACAAGTTTAGGAGTAGTCCATCCTTTTCTATGCTCTGAAATACCTGTAGTAGTAGTGATGTTAATTCTACTCTAAAAGTTTGGTAAAACTTTCTGCTAAAGCTGGCAGGTCGAGAGCTTTTTTAGTTGAGAATTTTTAAATTTCCTGTCTAATCTGTTCTTTATTATGGATTTACTTAGTTGTTCTACCTCTGTTTGGGTAGGTAGTGTGTTTCTAGAAATTTATCTATTTCCTTTAGGTTTTCTAATTTGTTGGAGTGCAATATTTCTAGTAAATTTTTTCTGATTCTTTTAATTTCACTTGAGTCTATTGTGATATTGCCCATCTCATTTATTATCTGGTTTATTTGTCCTTTTCCTGTTTTTCTTTTGTCAGTTTGGCCAATAGTTTATTCATTTTATCAGTCTTTTCAAAGCATCAGTTTTTAGTTTAGTTGACTCTGTCAATTGTTTTTCTATTCTCTGTTTCACTTATTTGTGCTCTAATTTTTTGTTATTTCCCTTCTTCTGGTAGCTAAAGAACATTTTTCCTGCTCTCCTTCTATGTATCTGAGCTATAGGATTAATGTTTTTATTTTGACCCTTTCTTCTTTGGGGATATGTTCATTCAGTGCTGTAAATTGACCTTTGATCTCTCTCTGCTTTTACTTGGCCCAAAAGTTCTGGTAGGACGTATTTTCATTCTCACCTGTTTCTATAAATTTATTTATTCTCTCCTTGATTTCTTCTATAACTGAGCCAAGTGTTGTTCATTTTCTGTGTATTTGATTTTTTTTCCTTGCATTTTCTGTTATTGATTTCTACTTTTCTGGCTTTATAGCCAGAAAAAATGCTTTGTAATATGTTATTGTTTTAGATTCTGTTAAGTCTTGCTTTATGGCCAAATATGTGATCTATTCATAAGAATGTCCCATGAGCACTGGAAAAGAAAGTATACCAGTCTGCTGTTGGGTGTTCTGTTTACATCTATGGGGTTTAGTTGGTTGATTGTGGCATTTAGACCTTCCCTATTTTTACTGACCTTTTTTATAGATGTTCCGCCATTCAGCTAGTGTGTTGAAATTTCCACTTTTTTCTTTTCAGTGTTATTAGAGTTAGTTTTATGCATGTATTTTGGATTCCTGTTATTGGGTGTAAATATTTATTATGGTTATGTCCTACTGGTGCATTGATCCTTTCATCATTATAGTCTATTCTTCCTTATCCTTTGTGGTAGATTCTGCTTTAAAATCCATTTTTTCAGAGATTAGTGTTGACACTTTTGCTCTTTCTTGATCACTGTTTGCTTGATATATTTTTTCTCCGTCATTTCAGTTTCAGTTTGTGTCTTTGAATCTAAAGTGCATCTTTTATAGGCAGCAAATAGACAGGTAGTATTTTTCTTCAATTCCAACACTATCTCTTTATTGGTGCACTTATCTGTTTGCATTCATTGTAATTGTTGATGTGCCAGTTTTGTGCTGTAGTTTTGAGTTTTTCTCTTTTTTGGTATGATGTTGACAGTTTGTTTCACTTAATTTCCTGTGCTAAGTTGTTTTTCTCTGTGTATTTTTTAAACTTCTGTTGAGTTTTAATTTGTTGAGTCTTTATGTTTCTCATCTTTTGTTACGTGGACTTATTAGTTTCCTTTGTGGTTACCTTAAAATTTACCTCTACTTTTCAAAGTTTAGACCAATCTTTTATTTTGTGATATCATCTTAACTTTCTCTCCATGTGAAAGTTCTATGACTGCACTATTTAGTCCTTCTTTTCTTGTCATCTTCTGCATACTGGCATCTTTATGTCTCTATTTTCAGTTCATAGTTTTATTTTTGTGACTTCCTTGTTTTGGTTGATATCTGATTGTTCTGTCCTCTGCTCTAGTCTTGGGTTGTTATCTGATATTACTGATTCTTTAGCCAGAGGACTCCCTTTAGTATTTCCTGTAATTTTGGTTGAGTTTCTACAGATTCGCTTAACTTCTGTTTATCTGGAAATGCCCTAATTTTCACCTTCATATTTGAGAGACAGTTTTGCTGGATATATATTCCTTGGCGGGCCATTTTGTCCCTTCAAGGTTTTACATAGGTCATCTCATTACTTTTTGCCTACATGGTTTCTGCTGAGTAGTCAGAGATTAGTCTTATTGACTCTCCTTCATAGATGACTTTTTGTTTGTCCCAGCAACTGTTAAAATTTTCTCTTTGTTTTGACAAGTTTCATTATAATGCGTCTTGATGACTTTCATTTTGTATCTACCCTGTACGTGGTTCAATGCATTTCTTGGATAGATATCATCTTGTCTTTTGTGATATCAAGGAAGTTATCTGTCAACAAATATTCAACAATTCTGTCTGTGTTTTGTTATTCCTTCCTGTTCTGGTACTCCAATCACTCATAGGTTATTCTGCTTGATAAACAAACAACATACAAGCAAAAAAAAACAGTTACCACTGAGTCAATTACTATTCACAGTACCCTACAGGATACAGTAGAAGTGTCCCAAAAGGTTTCCAAGCAGCACCTGGTGGATTTGAACTGCAGACCATTTGGTTAGCAGCTGTAGCACTTAACCACCACACCACCAGTGTTTCCTCCCACATAATACCTAGGTTTACTTAATTTAAAAAAAATTCTTTTATCTAATTGTTCCTCAGATAAACTGGTGTCAAGTGCTTTATATTTAACCTCACTAATTCTGACTTTGATTACCACAAATCTGCTCCTATGACTTTCTATTGAGTTATCTAATTCTGAAATTTTATTGTTAATCTTTTGGATATCTGTTTGCTCTCTTTCTATGGATTCTAGTTGCCTGTTAAATTTGTCTTTTTGCTCTTGTATAGCTTTTCTAAATTCTGCTATTGCTTTGGCTCTGTGTTCCTTCCCTCTTATGCCTGTGCCTAGACAAAACAGCTGTACCTGCCCTGAGATCCTGCCTTAGGGGAGTTGGCAGATTCGTTATGCCTGTTAGTTCATTTATTTTTTCCCTCTCCAAAGCAGGGAGACTAGCTTGGGTGCTTGTGAGGGTTCAAACTCTGGCCTAGGAGAACAACAATCCCTGAAGCCAACCTGGGACCAGAGCAGAAAGGGGAGGGAGCAGGTGAGGAGAAGTGAGTCACTTCCTAGATGGCGAAGGATTATTTTGACCCTATGTGATAGATTAAATATTAGCATTTAGCTTTCGTAGATCCAGCTCTCTTAGAAGGCCTCCTGTAATTCATAATGACCCTAAAGGACAGAGTAGAACTGACCTATAGGGTTTCCAAGAGGCACCTGGTGGATTCAAACTGCCAGTCTTTTGGTTAGCAGGCATAGTTCTTTATCAGTATACTGTCATAGTTTTCCCTATGAGGGTAATATGATGTTATTGCTTTCACTCCTTGTACAGCACTCTCTCAGTTGCAGCAAGTGTGAGGGTGAATATGTCTGCACCCTCACATCCTCCAGGTTGGTCGTCAGCCTGAGGCTTGAAGTGATAGTGAGGTTGGTAACTTGGTGAGTTGTAATTGCAGAGTTATAGGAACTGTTGGTTATATCATCTGGATTCAGATACCTGCTTGGTTACTGCAGACGTGATCACATCACTAGAATTATTCGTGTATCAAGATGTCAGCACAGCTCTCCTTTCCATTCTTTACATTGTTTTACTATTTCTTTCTTCAAAATCTTACTCCTACACAGGTTTAACCCTGTAGAACTTCGAAGGGTATGATGTGGACTTTGATTTACATCTGCTTATCTATTTGTCCTTGTTTTCCACCTCAAACTCTTCCCCTTGTGTTACTGGAATAGCTTTGGATGGCCATACCCTGCTTGACTCAGGTCAACTTTACAGAGCTCATGAAAGCTTATAAACTCTTCACATCGGTGAGTATTATCAGTCCTAGAATGTAAATAATTAACAAATATCTTCTTACAACAGTAACGAAGATGAGCTACCCATGAAGCTAAAAGCTCTAGTTTTAGCAAATATTTGAATAGTGTCACTGTGTTATTGAAATGATTTCACTTGGCACTTCAGCCTGCATTACTTAACATTTGTCTAGAGTTTCCTAATTTTACTTCTAAACTCTGTTCAGCAACATTTCCTTCCTTCCTTGCCTTTACCTAGAAAACAAGACAGACCGTATATGACTGAACTGGCTTTTATTAACTTTGAGATTTTTCTAAAATGTAGATGTATATCTAGCTTGTGGAACTGACCCCCAGAGTATTTAAGGAGCCTGGCCTCTAGGGTCACCATGAGTCAAATCTGACTCGAGGGCACTTGGCTACCTAGCTTGTAAATATCTTATGCTACGATAAACAAGCAACTCCTATTCTTACACATTCCTTTCTTTATTTTGCAATGCAAAATTTGCAGCAGTATCAGTAGGCATTATGTGCATGCATTCAAAAGAGGCCTAATTCCATGAGACATCAAAACAACCTGGTGAGAATATCAGCAACAGGGATTCCACAGGCAAGAGGGAGGCTATTGCTGGCATTTGAAGGATGTAAAAGCCAGATTTCTGAAACAGATAAGGAGTAGGGAGGCTATCTCTTCTGTAAAAGCCTTACACTCAAACATATATTTTGTATTTATTTCAAAGTTAGGCCAGAAAGGTACACTGTTTACATAGATGATTGTTTCTTTCACATCCATTGTTCTACAACATAAATAAAAATATATTTTGTTCAGTAGCTTTGCTAGGGAAAATATAGTCCTTTCTGTTAGATCCACTTGTGTGACATACCTTGATATTAAAAATTGCCTGCAAGCCATTGGCTATGATTAAGTGGGTACTGAAAATTAAGTAGCAAATTCAGCTCTATTAGTTAAGATGGATGTAAGGAAGTCATTCATAATGCAGTGTGAAAGTGAGAGCATTTTCCTCCTTACTGCAGTGCAAAAGAGCTGAAAAACATTTGCCAGCATTCCGTTTGGCAAGCAGCAGCACTTTAATAAGTCAATACTGCTGAGAGTCCAATGTAAGGCCTGATGTGAAAGTTAAATAAATTGATGAAAATCCACACTGAGAATATTTGGATCCCTCCACACAGAGTGTACATATGTGTTTTGAGCATACATATGAGCAGCCCTTCAAATAATGTACACACTAGTCAAAGGCATTAAAATCCCTGCCACAGCTTTCTGAAGGAAATAAATGTAATTTACATTAGGTACTAGAATGAGTTTGCAATAATTTTGGAATAAAAAGGATTGATAAATATTTAAAATGACATATACTAGAGTCCTTTGATTCTCACAGGCAGTCGCTGACAGAAGATGATAACTGAAATTATTGTTTTGGTCTCAATAAAGATTTTAAAGAAAACATTTTTGACAATTTATAACACTTCACTTTATTTGTTTAGCAAATGACACCTGTCACCACTCCAGGAGAGTGGTCACGGTGGACAGTAAGACACTCCACAGTTGCAGGAGTTGGGGCCGCTGAGAAAGACAAGAGTCACACACAGGCATTGGCTAAAACAGCACTTTCTACACACAGAGAAAAGACTGAGGAAGATGAGTGATGGATTTTAGTCCCTCGTGGCTAGAGGGTCATTCCCCAAAGCAGCCAATGCAGGGAGATGGTCTGCATGTGCCTGTCTCGTGCTGACATAAGAGACCCTTTCCCTCCCCACCAGGAACACATGTACAAGTGGGGTCAGCCAGGTGCCGTACAAGGCCGTTCCTCAGAACATCACCATGCACTCAAGAAGTAAGAGGGGAGATGTGTTCTGATAGATCACTAGGTACTGTAGATGTGTTTTGGGTCAATAATTCCCAGTAAAATGAAATCAGCCCACACTCTCATTCTGTGCAAGAAGGTGGGTTAACCCTCTCGATCTTGAGGACAGAATTCACCCACGGGTTACGGGGAAAGGTGGTAGGCTGAGCTCAGACTGCCCCCTTCGATGTTACTCTTTGGGCAATCATTTTATTGTATTGCCAGGTCCCACTCTGGTCGCCATGACTATATTGTGTGCTTCAGGCCAGAGAGTTTTGTTCAAATTTGAATGTCACCATTACTTGACAAATTCCCTCACAAAAAGTGCTTACTTTTTAAATAGATTTTTATAAGTTTGACTATTCTACTTTTTGCTTCATGGCATTATTACGATTATTACATTTGCTTAAATCATGTTCCAGGAGATCTTCAAATTCCTTTTCATAAGAGTAAAGGCTTTTGAAACTTTTCGTATATTGAATTATTTTTTCCTTTCTACTGGAAAATGGTTAAAAATAAATTGTCTGTTGTTCCCGAGTAAGTTCCACCAAGATCTGAATGTTCTTTTCTCACCAAGATGTATTTCACATTATTGCAGCAAAGGAAACATGCAATGTTTGCAGTCCTCCTGTGGAAAATCCTTGTTCAAACACTGTGCCAGCTTACTGTGTAATGATGCTACTGACGAAGAGGCAAAGGGTCTTCTGGGTGGCACAGCAAATTCACTGTTGGATCTCATCACTGCCAACCACGTGGAAGCCTGTCAAGGTGGCGCCCATACCATCTCCTCTGTCTTTGAGGCAGGTTAGCAGTCCACACTGTTTTTTGTCACCACAAATGATAAGAGCTTCCAGTCCTCAAATACAAAGCCCAGAAATTATGTAAGGCAGAAATCTGTCAGAGAAGGAAAACTTAAATATTTTCTGCTAAAATGAGTGATAGAAAAGTGGAAAGACTGTACCCTGTCAAGGACAGAAAAGTTGTGCCAGCCAAGATCCTAAAACTTGTGACACCTGGAAAAACAAGGCAGTCCCGTTAAGTTCTAGCTGTGTAAAAATGGCATAACAGGGGAGTCTGACCTCCTCTAACTTCACTAGAGGGGAGAAGAATAAGATCCATGGCCCAAAGCTGATTCCCATGACACAGAGATCAGACATGCCTCCTCCACTCTCCAACTTTTTACCAGTTCTGATACCAGTTGTTCCTCCCATAGTACTCTGCACTCCTCAGCCAGGTTTGGTAATTTGTTTGAACAGCCACACGGAACTCACAGATCATGATTGTGAGGCTTATTAGAAATGTAGTAGGTTACAGTTCAGGTCTGGGAATGCTAAGAATATCGTTCTTCCATCAGGACAGCCTCTTTTCAGCCATGCCCACGGGGATGTTTCTCTCTGGCCCCTTAGCCTCTGTTCTGTTTGGGCAAGTGTTACAAAGCTCTTGTAGCTCTGCCAATAAGTGCCCCGAAGTCACCTCACTCCACCAGTAAGCCCTGGCCTGAAGGTGCTCAGCTCTAGTTCCATGGGTCAACAAACCTAGCTCTGCACACTACTGCAACAGCAACCTGCAGCTTTCTCACTCTGTGGATCAGTTAGCTCATTGTGCCATCTCTTATTGGCTTCCTGCCTCTGCTGCCATCATTTCTTTGTGGCTCCTTCTCACCATCTTTGGTATTATACCTCCTTCTCTCTTCCTCTCGCTCTTCTTCTCTCTGTTTCTTGGTTCTAGAAGCTTCTTAGCACTGGGGTCTCAGATCCACAGAACATGCTGCTTTCCAAGCTCTTCCTGGTTGCAGTGAGCACTTCTCTTTTCCTCTTTTGGGTGGCTTTTTTAAACCTAGTGGATGGCAGAGCTGACCAATAACCTCATAAAGGTTCCATACACCTTATTGACATGGCTTTACCTCCACAAATGTGTCATGTACCTTATTTAAAATGGGAGCAGTCCACTTGGTGGGCCACAAGCATCTCATTTACATAGTCCCACTCAGTCTTTTGGTGGGAGTTACAAACTGCTATGACTAGAAGGGCCACATTAGGTCATTCACCAACTGTGTGCTTTTGCAAGTTTCACTGTATATGAAAAGAGGACTAAAAATAGGGCAGTAACATTTGAATCTGTGAGATGTAGCTTAGCATATCAAGTAAAGTACCATGGATGGTAGAGTTAGAGAATGGGCTACTAAATGAAAGGTTGAAGACTTAAACCTACCCAGAAGTGCCTTCGAAGAAAGGCTTGGCAATCTACTTCCCAAAAGTCATAGCCTTGAAAACCCTATGGAGTAATTCTACTGTGACATGCATGGGGTACCACGAGGCAGAGGTCTTGCAAAGGCAACTGGATTAGTTTTTGTATATTTATGGAGAATAAAAAAGTAGCATAAGTTCTTGTTGAATGGTTTCTAGGTCTCTTGCTATCCTGAAATATTCTCCTTTTCCTTATTTTAAAAGAACCAAAATAAGACCTATCTTAAAGAAGAAAGAAACCCTTGATTTTGTCAAACATGTCACGTAAGGTTCTGTCCATTTTTGACTTGCTGCAACTTGCAGATATGCAGATTCCCTTGTCCTTTCTCTGCTGTTCATGTAACCCAGGTCTGTGTGCCAGCTCCACGCTCTTTAGCCTCTCCAGTTAGGGGCTTCCCTCCAGGCTTGTTCTGTAACACACCTTCACAAACTCACCTGTATCCTGTTTTCATCCACACTTTTGTAATTTTAATAATAACATACACCACTTGCTCTTACTCCTAGTTTGAGTCAGTATTTTATGTAGTTCCTCTTGCAGCACTCATCATATTCAAACTGATTTCAAGAGCTGTTTTCTCAGCTGAACTGGATGCCCCATAAAGGAAGGGGCTTCACCTGTCTGTGTATCGCTGCTTGCTCAGTTCTCAGCAAACCTCAAATATTTGTGAAATGGGTGGCTTGAGTTGTTATACCCACTGCCATTGAATCAATTCCAATTCATAGTGACCCTACAGGACAGAGTAGAACCACCCCATAGAGTTTCCAAGGGGTACCTGGTGGATTTGAACTGCCAGCCTCTTGGTTAGCAGCCATAACACTTAACCACTATGTCACCAGTTTCCAAGAAAAGATTGATTACATATTTCAGAGTTTAAATATCCACAACCATTTTTTAATTGGTAGAATCAGGAAACTCAGTTGGTCTGGGTAGAGGACTAATTACTACAGTTTTGAGGTTCAATCTATTAAAGTTCATAGGTTGATCTTGACATTTTTCAGTGAATTCAGGGTTGCACAGCTAAGAAATTCAAATTGAAGGCTCACTTACAATGTATTTCCTTCCTTTACAGTATTCAGTAAGCCTCAGCTCTGGTTGTTTGTCTCCAAAGACCTGATTTGAGCTATAATTAAAAAGAAAATCTTATTAAATGAACAATTTTTGTGCACCAAGACACAAGAACATTCTGCATCCTCTTTTCTAAAACTAATCTATAAATTACAGAGGTGGCACAAATTTGCTGTACCAAGGCCAGGAGAAGAATATACAGATGTCATTGATGCAATATATTTCCCAGGTTTTTTTCTGTTTATGAAATGCACATATTTTATACCAGTTGTATGGGTCCCAATTATATGGTAACACACAGATCAGTCTTAATAGGTCTGATCCTGATGCATAATTTCTGAATAACTAACCTTAGAAGATTTCATAAGACTATTTTATTTTGAATGTGTTCACTTCCAGTGCTGTTTTCCTTGCCTTACAAGTACATGTTAATTTATACATTTCTGAAATTCTACTAGGTTTCAGGCATGAGATAGATTCTCATTTACATGACCCTAAGTACCGTCCTGAAACCCTGGTGGTATAATGGTTAAGTGCTATGTCTGCTAACCAAAACGTAGGCAGTCCAAATCTGCCAGGCACTCCTTGGAAACTCTGTGGGGCAGTTCTACTCTGTTTGTAGAGTTGGTATGAATTGGAATCAACTCAGTGGCGGTGGGTTTGGGTTTTTTTGTTTTGTTTTGCTTTTAAGTATCATCTATCTATTTATCAGATAGAAAGTAATGTTTTAAGAAATGTGCTATGGATTGAATTACACTTTCCCTCAATATGAGTTGAATTCCTAGTCCTTGTACCTGTGGACATGACCCTGTTGGCAATATGGCTTTTCCTTTGTTATGTTAATAAGTACATACCTTAGTAGAGTGGGTCCAAACCTAATCTCTTTTGAGTTATAAAAAGACCAGAATAAATACAAAGACGTACACAGGAGGAAGACAGGTGCCATGTCAGAATAGTTTACAAGCCAAGGCACACCACCGAACCCAAGGAATACTCAGAGCTTCTTACAAGGAAGGAATGAACATGGCTGAGGCCCTAATTTGTGTTGTTTGTGTTACAGCAGCACTAGACAGCTAAGACAGGATGATATTCTCAGTGCTCTTCCAAAGATTCAAGTAATTTCTTTACATAGTTATTTTGGATGCTTAAATGCCTGGAGTAATTCTCTCTTCCTGATCCATCTGGCCAACGGATTTTATTGCTGTCAACACTTCTGTGCCACAGTCAAATTTTAGTTTTTGCTCTTATTTTCTGTGAGAGTCTTATAGTGGATAACGGTGAAGAGGAGTCAGAGGCAACCAGATCAACTTCTACACATTTTAGGACAGGAAGATGAGTCATATTTCAAGCACGAATGTGAAGCCTCAGAAATGGAACTCTAATCAGACCTAAATCGTTTCAGGCAGTTTCTTAAGTCTAGTTATAGTAGGCAGTCAAATCAATATCTACTTGATTCTCTTGCAATATATTTTGCTGTTTAGCTGGATTCAGAGACTGAGTTAACTGGCATTTAACTAGAAAGCAATAAAAGAAGTCCAGAAGTCAGGGCTTGTCACACTGCCTGGGAGTAAGCTCAGTGAGCAGTGGCAGGACGCAGGGTAGAGCTGCTCTGCCAACTCCTGCTGTCTTCAGCCCTCAGTGAACTTTGGCTGCTGTTTCACTCTTTTTGTCCATCTGTATTTGTGTGTATGTGTGATGTTTGTGCTTTACAAAGTGTGCATAGTATAGTATAGTATCAGCATTTGCAAACATGACTGTCCTTCAAGTACAAATAGAAATGGAGGACCTGGCAAAACCAGGTGCAGAAAAGGGAACCAGGAGGAGTTGAATGAACACTCCAACCTAGTATTAAACCTCAGGCAAAATGGGCAGCGTTTACCATTCAGAAGAGTAAAAAGACCTTTAGATTTAGTTAAATTTAACATCAATTATTCCTTTTACCAAAAAAATACTAACCTGATTCCCTAAAAGATACCAAAACCAGTTGCCATTGCGTAAAGACTCGGACACATGGTAACCCAGTGTGTGTCAGAGAAGGATTGTGTTTCACTGGCTGGTTTTTCAGAAGTAGATCCCAAGCCTTTCTTCCCAGGTACCTCTGGGTACACACAAACTTTCAACCTTCCGTTTAGCAGTAGAGCACATTAACCATTTGTACCACCAGGATGCAGGATATTTGATATCTTTACAAGCCATACACACACATACACACAAATGATAATCACAGGCTGGGTCTAACAGGAGTTGAGTGTGTAGGAAGTACAGAGGCGGAAAGGGAAAAATGTGTTTGTTATTTCTGTTTCGCTATGTTGTATTTTCTGATGTAGACCAGGTTCACCTCTCAGGATAGAATTGTCTAAAATTTTGTAGTATGTTGCAAAAAAAACATGGACAATGAAATCCAAAAATCTGGAGTTAAAATCATTCATTCGAAAAGTGGACAGATGACATAGCTTCTCTGAATCTTCGTCTTTGATAATATGAGAAACTCATGTGTGTCTCACAGGGTCGAGGTAAGGATTTGAAATAAAATGTGTAAAGTGCTCAGCAGAGAATCTCTGTACTTTAGCAAACAGTAGTCCATATCATTCTTGTCACTGTTATTAGTGTTAGATCAGGTATCTTTAATCTTGGTTTCTGATTGTGAAACTGGATTAGATCCAAGTAAAAAAGCCAAATATTCTTAGATAAGTTAGGTGCCTATGCAAGTAACTTTCTTGCAATTTTAAAATTTAGTGGATCTATGAAACTCTTATGGTAACCCTGGTAGCATAGCAGTTAAGTGTTATGGCTGTTAATCAAAAGGTCAGCAGTTAAAATCCCTCAGGCACTCCTTGGAAATTCTATGGGGCAATTCTACTCTGTCCTGAGGGTCACTGTGAGTCAGAATCAGCTCAATGGGTTTTTTATGAAAATCTCCAAGAAGTTGATGGAATAACAAGAATGTCTTGAAATGACATTGTTGTAGAATGAATGAGCATCTAAACAACTAAATGTAAAGTAAGAAAGTCTCAGATAATTTAAAGTAACTTTACTTTCACTTGGAAGTATTTCAAATGATAATACTATATGGTGCTAAGTGGATGGTGATTTGTCTGTCAGTAAAGAATAAAGTGTTGTTGTTAGGTGCCACTGAGTTGGTTGTGACTCATAACAACCCTGTGTACAACAGAACAAAACATTGCTCAGTTCTTTTTTTTATTATTATTGTGACTGAGTGAAAACGCACATTCCCTTATAAATTTACATGCCCACCTACATGCAGCTTCCACTGCTCTCCCTGTCCGGTGACTGCACACTATTCCTGTCTGCTCCATACATGTCTCATCCTCGCAGCTGTCTTCTTTCCCCTCCTCTCCACCCACTCTCCTTCCTCCAGCCAGAGGTCAGCAGGTTAATATCCTGTAGATGCATAGAACCGTAAAGTGCATCCAATATATGGTCACACTGCGTCGCCAAGTCCAATCCATTCGTGTCTGAAGAGTGGACCTACATTATGATTTATGGGTAAGGACAGCATCAGGGCCAGGGGTCATGTCCCAGGGGAACCCTGAAACCTCTGGACCATCAGTTGAGGTATTTTAGTGGAGATCTCAGGGTGCACCCCTTTTTATTCTTGTGTTGCCAGTGAGACTGAACTCAGTGATTTCCACTGTGGTTATCACTGGTGGTGGCCGGGCACCGTCCGGTTCTTCTGGTCCCAACATTGCTCAGTTTGTGCCATCTTCGTAATCATTGTTATGTTTGAGCTCGTTGTTACGGCCGCCATGTCAATTAATTTTTTTGAGAGTCTTCTTCTTTTTTGCAGACCCTCTTCTCTACCAAGCATGATATTCTTCCCTAAGGACTGGTCCTTCTTGAGAACATATCTAAGGTACCTGAGAGAAAGTCTTGCCATCTTTGCTTCTAAAGAGCATTCTGGCTGTACTTCTTTCAAGACAGATTTGTATACTCTTCAGACAGTCCATGACATACACAATATTCTTTGTCAACACTATAATTCAAAGACATTAATTTTTCTTCAGTCTTCTTTAATCACTGTCCAGCTTTTGCATTCACATGTGGTGGCTGAAAACACCATGGTTTTGATCAGGCGTACCTCAGTCCTTGAAGTGGCATCTATTGTAGTTTATCAGTGAGTCTGCCAACATACAGAGAAAAACCAGTAGGCTCTGTAAAGAATAGGTCCTATAATGGGACCCAGTATGTTGGTAGGAGGCACTGGCTATGGAAGTCAGTCAATTTCTCCATGAAGTCAGTATTATAAGGGCTCTTTTATTGTGTTTTTTTTTGTTTTGTTTCATTTATTCCAAAGTTCTCTCCAGGGAACTGGTTACTTAACATTCTTTTATTTGGTAGAACTTTATTGAACTAATGTTTGTTGTTGCTCAAACTGCTTGCATTATTTTGTTTCTCTCTTTTAGAAGTTTTGCCTTTGATTACAATGTGAGAGTGCTACTTGGTCTCACTGAAAACAATGGAGATCTTGTCTTAAGAAAAGAACTTCAACATGTAGTCTACTATACCTTTTTGGGTTTAGGCAATACAACAGGCACACATAGCATTTCCCTTCCTAAGTTTGCTGTTCCCACAACAATCACAGAATTCTAGTCCTTTGATGATTGCGTTCTTCTTTCATAAGTCATTGGTTTATGCAAGAACTTCTATTTTCAACACAATTTTGTAACATGCTGATTGAATTACTCTTAGATTTAAAAAAGCTTATTTAGTTCTCAAGCTAAAACCAGGTCTTAAAGCTTGTAGATGAAATAAAGAAATAACATATTAACCATTGCTTAATATTTGCACCAATTTTACGAAAGAGTACATTGTTAATGTTCTAACACTTGGATAAGTCCAATAGCGATTTTTTATACTTCAGATTATGTGGCCTAATAACAATATTCCTGAAGTAAGATGGTGATAGTGAGGTAGACTACAAACAAAGTCTGTAATTTTTTTCATAGTAGGCAGATGGAGAGGATAGCATTTCAAGTTCCTTTTCAGACCTTTAATTCTTAGAGAATTTTTACAATAAAAACGTATGTATGAAAAAGAGAAAGACTATGCAGAATATTATTCTGATACTTTCAATTGTAATAATAGATGCCTACCTTAAAGTTCTATTCATCAATGTTAAATTTTTCAGAAAGACAGTTATATTTGGCTCAGTTTTAACTATTATAATGGGAATGAATTTTTGCCCAGATATGAACGTTTTGTTTTTGTTTCTAGTGGTATTATTACATCAAATTGTAATGCAATATGAATTTGAACTGTAGTACACTGATGTATCCTAACTTGCCTATAACTGAGTACTCTAGTCATCCAAGTATTCTAGGTCTCTTGCTTACTAGCCATGTGATAAGTGCTGAGTCATAATTCTGTGGTTTCATAAGTATAAATGTGAAAACTTAAGGTACATTGCTTATAAGGAAAGGTTGCCCTCCAATTACAAATAATTCCAAAGAGAGAAGGGGGGTATGTGTTTAATAAGGTCACTGAAGCTATGTTTCCTTAATGAACTAAAATTTTGAAAGATGTGATTTAAAATCAGTTAAGGGGCATAATTAAGAACATACATAAATTATGTTCTTTGTGACGTTCAAAAGTGTCCATAAAGAAAAAGCTTTGTACAGCCTAAATGAGGTGGACAATGTTAGCAGCCCTAAGAAACAAAGAAGAAGGAAGGGGTGAAGGGGTAAATTCCATGCTTGGAATCAAATGGATAATGTTAAGAAAAACCAGCAAAAGGATAGAATTCTGACTTGATCTGTAAGAATAATGTCTAACCTGGAAATAGTAAAACAAATAAGATGGAATTTCAGCCCAGGCAATTGAGAATGTAACAAAGCTAAACATGTATCATAAAAAAGTATCTCCAAATATACTGTGAATGTTTCTTCCATTTCCATTCCAAACTAATACACTAGTCTCTTAAATGACCCCCTTGCATTCGCTTTGCTTCTTGCAAATCTTTCTTTGCAGAACAATCAAGACAATCTGTGTCTGTTCATAAACATAAACCAGACTATGTTATTTTCTGCTTAATATCCCTTTGTAGCCTCCCATCCCTGTCTAATTGTTCCCATTCACCTCTTTGTCCTTCTTTCATTCTGGTATATTCCTGGGCCACAGCAGCCCAGGGAACTTCATTTTACCCCAGTTCAGACTCTTCAAATCCATTCCCATTTTAAGGTCTTTAAAAGATTACACCAGCTGGTCCCTCTGCCCAGAATTCATCCTCCCCAGGCAACACCTGGTGAATATCTTTTTGTCTTTCCAGTCTCAGCCTGAATATCACCTCCCAGAGGCCTTCCTGGGGCCATCTCCCTTAGTTTCCTGCGCTATTACAACAGAAATACCACAAACGGGTAGGTTTAAGAAACAGAAATTTATTTTGTCACAGTTTGCCCGTTGCTGTTGAGTCCATTTAAACTGAGAACAGCCTTAAGGACAGAGTAGAACTACCTCATAGAGTTTCCAAGAAGTCTCAAGTGAGGGCACTGGTTCTATGGGAAGTTTCTCTTTGTTTGCTCCAGAAATAAACCTTTGCCTCTTCCAGCTTCTCTTCCTCAGTTTCTTGGTGATCTCTAGGTGGCATAAAGCTTTCTCCATTTGTGTTTACTTACTTCTGTACTTAATCTGCTCTGTTATACCTCAAAAGTAATTTATCTAAAACACATCCAACACTTACATGGCCTCGTTGACATGATAAAGAAATCCTATTCCCTACTCAGTGTCAGTGGGTTTATTCCCAAATGGGCCTACAAACCAAAACACCAAAACATCAAGTAGATTCTGACTCATAAAGACCTTATAGGACAAAGTAGAACTGCCCATAGAGTTTCCGAGAAGTACCTGGTGGATTGGAACCACTGACATTCTGGTTATTATCTATAGCTCTTAATCATTATGCCGCCAAGGTTTCCACCACAGATATAGGGATTAGTATTTACAACACCAAGTTTTAGGAGACATAATTCAATCAATAACATGATCCTATCTGAAATAGCCACCCGTTTAGTCTCTGTAGAGAAAATAGTATGTCGTTGCTTTCCTTCTCACTTCTGGTCAAGGTCTCTCTGCCTTCATTAGAAGATGTATTCTACAAGGTTAGGCACTCTGTTTTATTCATCACTGTCTTTCCCCAGTGCCTAGAATAATGCTTACTATGCAATAGGTTCTTAACAAGTATTTTGGGGTGACTGGCTGACTGATAAATTGACTAAGTGAATGAATGAATAAATGATTACTGGAGGAATTCAAAGACAAAGGAAGTCAGTGCAAATTATGGTTGCTATCTTAGGCTTTTGGAGGAGGTTGAATCAAGCTGGAACTGTGTACAGGATTTGGAAAGATAGAAGAGCAACATGATACACAATGTGGACCAGGACAATGCAAGAAGAAAGACTGGTAGGAAAGACCCATGAAATATTTGAGAGTTAATCAGAATAAGCCAGTCAGAAAGGAACATGCGTGGCAGGGAATAGCGGGGGAATATGGAGTGTGGGGTCAAGGTCAAGGGAAGAAAAGAGAGGAAATGCTCGCAACTTCGTGGAAAACATGGAATGTTTTCTGTGAAAAATAAAACTATGTTAAATACTGAGGAATTATGTGTAATTACTTTTCTAAGCAATTTCTTCATTTATATACAAAGATATTTTTCTTGTCAAATGACTCTAGAACACCTTGTTTTTCCATCTGTTAATTCCACTACTGTTCACACAGACATAAAATAAAAATTTTCTTCTCTAAAAACAATGTGCACTCTTCATTTTAATTTATTAGACTTTGGTTGTACTATTAAACAAATCCACTGACAAAGTAAATCATATTTAATAGTGGCCTACTTAATTTTATTTTCACAAATGAAGTATTAAATCCATTTCTTAATTGGGATATGTGATATTCCCATACAGCTTGTATTTCTTATCATAAAGCTTAACCAGCCTCAATGCCCATAATTAGAATTTTTCTATGAAATAAGAAAGCAAACAAAAACTCCTCAACCATTTTTAACATTGCAAAGATGCAATGTGTTAACAATTTAAGTTTTTTTCACACCAAGGTCATCTTAATCTACCTTAGTTAGAAGTGATTTGACTGACAGTTTTGAATCAAATGTGCACTGGAGGCTCGTATTCTTAATTTGTATGCTTCCTATGCAACCTTGAACTAGCTACTTTAGCTCAATTTCCTCAACTGTGAAATGGATTCAATAAATAGTGTCTTTGCAAAAATGCAAACTATAGCTGAAATAAACCTTACATTAATTATGGCCTCTTCTGACGGGAGATTTCCTGTCCTCTCCATCAACCCTAAGGAATTCTATTTTATAAAAATCCATCAGATTTATTTAGACTGAGACTTTTTGTTCAGAATGGCCCCTATCTCACCATAAACACACACACACATCCAGTAACAGTGAAAAATCTCAGCACAGAAAGCTAATAAGAAAAGATTTCTTGATGCCAGAGAACATTTAAGTAGAGCTAACTCAGCACTTGAGACTCTGCCTTCCCTAACAAGAGCAAATAACTCCGAAGAGAAGATGGGCTCCATGATTTGAGTTTCAGGATCTATACCCACTGAAATCAGCCACTGCCTGTCTTTTCTCTTGGGGAGGTACTTTCAGAGATGAATTACTCTATGCTTCTTGTTCTGTAAACAAGAGACCCTTTCCTGCCAGGGTCTCAGAATAATGCAGATCTGGGAGTCCTCAAATCCCAGAAACCATGGAGTAGAAAATAGGAGGCACTTGGCAGCAATGGAGTGCATTCTGTGAGGTAGAATTTCTGGGGGCCAGCCCTCAATACGAAAGAAAGAGGAAATCAGGACCAGGCATGACGGGGCAGAGGTCTCAGCGAAGCCTCAGGCAGAAGTGAAATGTGCCGCTGCGAGGTCCAGAACGCATGCCAGGAAGCCGTGGTTGCTGCCGAGGGTAAAAGAAGACAGAGAAGCATCTACCCTGTGAGACCAGCCTGAGACGAAGCAGAAAGCTGGGGAAAAGCTGGAAACGGCCTAGAAACAAAGTGCAATGGCAAAATAAAAACCCATACTTGAATCAGAGAAGTGGAGAATAGCATCGCTGAAGGTTGGATCAGAGGTGTGGGGCACACCAGAAAAGATCTTTCAGAATGAAAAAAAAAAAAAAAAAAAAAGAGGGAGAAATAGAAAAAAGAAGGCATACAGAGAGCAACAAGAGTGAAACGTATACCAACCTGTTTGGGAAGAAGAAATAAGAGAATGTGTAATAATGTCAATAATAAAAAATACCACAGAACGGACTTTCGAAAGTTATAGAAAAAGAGCATCCATTTCTATCCAAAACCAATGCAAAGAAACTGTTTAAGTCAGCTGGTATTGCTCTAACAGAAATACACTCGTGATTGGCTTTAATAGAAAGTAGTTTATTCTCATGCAGTCCGTAGGCTGAAAGTTCAAATTTAGGATGTCAGCTCCAGGAGAAGGTGCTCATCTGTCTGCTCTGGAGGAAAGTCTTTGTGTTGTGTATGTCTCTCTTTGGTCTTGTTACCAGAGGAAGTTTTGGGGTTCACGGCTACCTGGGGCCAAACCTATTCTTAAGACAGTAAGCTTGGGTAAGTGTTCAAAGGTTTTTATTTCTGTGCCACCGGCAGCACGGGGAACAGGCAACACTTTTGTTCTCAGAGCCTGTTGAGTCAAGCAAGGTCGGGGTGTTTAAAGGGGAAGACAAGACGTGTGCTGTGGCAGCACAGAGCGCGTGGATCAGGAGAACAATTAGAGTGATTTGGGAGGAGCACCCATCTGGAGCACCCATTAGACTGGATATGCAGAAGACCTGAAGTCCAGGAAGCTCTCAGTTGTCACCCAAAGCAGAGGTGTCCTGCTGGTATCTTCACTGGGCCCTGCTCTAGTTTGAAGTACCTAAAAAGCTGTAAAAAGAAGCTGTAGAGATATCATCCTAGAGGCTCCTGCCGGTTGATGTGCAATTTCCTGCCTAAGCCAGGAATTTCAAGAAAAGCAAGTAGAGAGTCAGTTCTATACAACAAGTAAAGAATTTGTCCTGACTTTTAATTTGCCCTTTGAACAGGGGAGCCTGAAGTCCCTCACACTACTTTCTCCATTTCAGCCTTAGAGCGTCTCACGCACAGGAACCTCAGGCTCCAGGGACAAGCTCTCCTCTTCCTGCTGCTTTCTTGCTGAGAAGAACTTCCTAGTTTGCTGCCAGCTTCTTTCCTTTATATCTGGAGAAACTGCCTCAAGGCACAAAACAATTCTACATGTTGAGTCCTACCCACCGACACAACTGCCACCCATCCAGCCTCATTAACATCACAGAGGCAAGATTTACAACATGGAGAAACATTATAAGATACCGGGAATCACAGTCCAATGAAGCCATTGCACACATTTTGGGGGGAACACAATTCAGTACATAACAGAGGCTGTCATCCAGATACAACTTCTCAACACTTTGGTATGTTAAGGATAATCCTACTGGTGCCCTCAAAAAAAAAGAAGTTCCCAACTATACAAATGATTTACCTTAATAAATTTAAAGCAATTCTAATAACCTTATATTGTTTACAAAGAATTCTAGTAATCCTGGGCTTGATGATACCTTCTTCTTTACTTTGCAGTGGAGTTAACCTGGTTATCTCCATGCCTTAGCATTCTGATCTGTGGAAATGGGAAACAGGCATTTACCTCTGAGTTTGGCTGTGGCAGCCTAGTGGTTAGTGAATCACATGCTGTCCATAAAGTAGGAAGAGCAACTAAATGTGTTAAACTGGAAAAATTACTATAAACCCATGACCTTAAAAAGGTGCCTGTTTTCTCATCTGTCACCAGTGATGCTCTCAGCAGCAGCAGCACCCACCCACTACCAACTGTCATGCACCCCACCCCCGACTCCCCTAGGTGCTCGTACTTTGTCACTAAGAATCCACACTACTGAGAAGAGCCAGGGTACCTGGGCAGAGGGGAATATGGTGCGGGGGAAATGATTCCATGTCTTCCAGCTAGAAGCAGAAGCAGAATTGGTCTAGAATATACTTTACTGACTGGAATCAACGATAGCTTCAGAAACATAAAGGTCAATGCACAAAGACAAAGAAGCAAATTAAAAATGGGCTTTCACTGACTAAGCTGGAAGTATCATCATCATAACAGAGATGATAATTATAACAGTTAATTGAAACAAGTTGAGACTGTGAAAAGCTATACGAACTCATATTCAACAGATAAGTGAATATAAAATATACAAAATGTAGTTGTAATACAAAGAAGGCTGTATATAGTAGTATATGTTTAAGTACTTATTGACTTTAATAAATTAAGTATTAATAAATAAATGGGCTTCTATAAAGCCCTGTACCATTTGAAATTTTAATAAGTTCACTTCTAAAAAAGATGTAAACAATCTGAAAAATATAACATAGAAAATTTACCCAGAATGCAGGGTTTTTTTTTTTTTTTTTGGCAAGAATGCTATCTTTCAATGTATCCCCCATGGTTTGGGATGATTTTGATGTTATTTAGTATAGTGTAGGACATGAGTTGGATCCGACTCGACGGCACTTGGCTTGGCAGGTTTCATTACCCAGACTATATAAGAAATTGGAAAAAAAAAAAGGAGCGTTAATAATTTAATTTAAATCATGAGTTAACTCCATTTCTCCTGTGTTTTATAAACTGTATCTTCTTGAGATGCAAAAATTCATTAAAATTCAAGTTACACATGTGTTTTATGAGTATCTTGAATATGCATTTGTTTCTTATTTTAATTACGTGTCTGCTCATAAGTACAAACATGTGCTTGTTTCTATTTGTGCAGAAAAGAAGAGAAAAACTCTAAGAATGAATGAATAATTTAAGAACTCCAGGGAAAAGTAGGTATTGCACTAAAAGGAGAAAATTCTGTTTCAGCTTTGTGGAGATCCCTAAGAGCCAACTTAAGGGAGACTCATTTGGTGCTATAAGGTGGTGAGTTACTGTTACAGTACTGTGTCAATCCATCTTGTTGAGGCTAGTCCTGTCTTTTGCCTGATTCTCTACTTTACCAAACACGATACACTTCTCCAGGGACTGGTCCCTCCTGGTAACACGTCCAAAGTAAGTGAGACAAAGTCTTACCATTCTGGCTTCTAAGGAGGGTTTCTGTTGAACATTTTCCAAGGCATTTTACATAGCTGTATACAATATCAAAGCGAGGACTCTGATATTGGCACAATGTGTATGCATAGATTTATGTCTTTTTATCAGTGCTGCTATGGATTGAATTGTTGTCGGTCTCCACCCCACCCCCTGCCAAAATATGTGTTAGAATTCTAACTCCTCTATCTGTGGATATAATCCTATTTTGAAACAGTTTTATTATGTTAATGAGGCCATATCAGTGTAAAGTATTTCCTAAACATAATCACTTCTGAGTTACATTAAAAAAAAAAAATGGACTAGACACAGAATTAAGTGCAAAGAAGGAAAGATAGAATGCTACATGAAATCACCAAGGAAAACTAGGGCTATGGAAAACTAGCACTATGAAAGCTGAAACAAAGATCTTCCCACAGAGTCAGCAGAGAGAGCCTTCCACTATAGCCGGTGACCTGAATTCAGACTTAATCTCCATAACTGTGGGGGAAAAAAAAATCTGTCCTTTAAAGGTACTCACTAGTTTGTGTCTATTACAAAAGCATTTAGAACTAAGACAGGTGTATAATCCATGTAGTCATTGCCTTAATCACGAACTATTCCATCATCACAAAGATCTCCTACTGCTACCCCTTTATAATCAAAGCTGCTGCCCCATTCCTGGACAACATTAATCTGTTTCTCATCTCTATTATTATGTCATTTTGAAAACAGTATGTAATCTGAGTAAGATAGCACACAACATTTTGAGATTGGCTCTTGAGATCTGTCATGGGTTGAACTGTGTTCCCCCAAAAATTGGTGTTGCCATTTGGCTGGGCCATGATTCTGAATATTTTATGATTGTACTCCATTTCATGATTTTCCTGTGTTGTATATTAAAAAGGATTAGGGTGGGACTGTAAATCCCATCCTAAGCTCCTCTCTCTGTTCTGCTGCAAGGGAGTTTCCCTGGAGTGTGGCTTGCACCACCTGTTATCTTTTCCATCCTACGAGAAATAAAAGGAAAGGGAAGCAAGCAGAGAGTTGGGAACCTCACACCACTGGCAGCACTGGGAATATAAAGCACATCCTTTAGACTTGAGGTTTCTGTGCCAAGATGCTCCCTGACCAAAGACTGATGCAATACAAGGAATTTCCTCCAGGGCTGACAAAGAGGAAAAGCCTTTCACCTGGAGAGGACATGCTGAATTTGGACTTGTAGCCAACGGGACAGTGTAAGAATGAACATTCTCTTTTTTAAAGCCATCCACTTGTGTTAATTCTGTTAGACCAGTGCCAGATGACTAAAACAAGACCCATCCAAGTTGTTTCATGTATCAATAGTTCTGTTCTATTGCTAAGTAGTATTTCATGGTATAGATATACCACAGTTTAGTTACCCACTCTCCCACTGAGGGACATTTTAGTTGTTTCTATTTGGGGGCTATTATATATGAAGATGCTATTAACTATTATATGCAGCTTTTTGTGTTTCTTCTGGTTTGTAATCTTTATGAGTACCACTAATACAAGTTTTATTGGTTGTATTTTCAATGCATCACTTCATTTCCTGGTTTCATCTAATTTTTTTTAAGAAACCATAATTTAAAAAATCTGTATCCTGTACATCAAATTTCCCATTGTGTTGTAGAAAAAAATGTGGGGGCATGAGGAAAATACTGATTAGCTGCCTTTACCGGTATACTAAGGAAGGCTACATTTCAGGTCTCACAAAAGTTACAGTCACCCCGTATCTAGTGATTGTATGCATACTTTAAGCATGAAGCAAAAAAAGTCTGTTGCCACACTGCCTGCAGATCATTTTTAAAACTGTTTGATCAATCCTTTGTAGGGCTTAGATTGAGTCACATATGCCATGGGCATTTGGCAATTCTTTTCAAGTTTGTAAAATAACATAAAACTAGAGATTTATTTTCTGTTTGGATTGTTCAGTAAAAAAAATCCCTACAATTTTGATGTCAGTATAAATTTTAGTAGCTATAATAAATAATTCTGTATATATTGATGACACAAATGTTTTATAATGATTACTTTCTAAACCAAATGAACAAAAATTGTAACTCTATCTGCAGTAAGCAGAAATGTAAGGGAAGGGGTTCATGGGTGACACATATTTTCCTGGAGAATAATTTACATTGATTTACACTCAGCATTCTCTGTACTGTTGTTGCCTGCCTTATGGAAGACTGCTTTTGCTGAGTAGTATTTCATGCATGGATGTACCTATTTAGCCTCTGAGGAACATTTTAGTTGTTTCCAGTTTAAGGCTGTTATACACAAAGATACTGTTAACTATTGTTTGTATTTGGATATAAGTTTTTGGTTTGTGTGTCGATATAAGTTTTCATTTTTCTGGGATAATTGCCCATAGTATAATTGTTAGGTCACGTGATAATACATGTTTAGTTTTTTAAAGGAAGTTCCAATTATTTCCCAGAATGGATTTAGCATTTCCACTTTCAGCAACAAGGTATGAAAGAAGCAATTTCTTTGCACCCTGAAAAACATTTAGTATTCACACTAGTTTTTATTTTAGCAGTCTTAATTGGTGTGCAGTTATACTTCATTATAGTTTTATTTCACCTCATTATGGTTTTAAAAGGAGAATACATTTCTTCCCATAATCTGGCATAAATTTCTCTGAATTAAAGTAAAATTTTGTATTCCTTAATTTGGGATAGTTACACATCTGAATTTGGCTTATAAATAGAGATTTATAGTTGCATACAGTGTTCTGCAAATGTTGTTTAGGTCAAGTTGTTTGTTGTTGTTTTTGTTGTTATTGTTATGTGCTGTTGAGTCAGGTCTGACTCACTGGGACGTTATGCACAACAGGATGAAACACTGTCTGGCCGTATGCCATTTCATAATCATTTTTATGCTTAAGTCCATTGTGGCAGCCACTGTGTCAATCCACCTTGTTGAGGATGTTATTTTGTGTTGACCCTCTAATTTACCAAGCATGATCGCCTTCTCCAGGAGTTGATCCCTCTTGACAACATGTCCGAAGTATGAAAGACGTAGTCTCTCCATCCTTGCTTTCAAGGAGTACTCTGGTTGTACGTCTTCCGGAAAAGATCTGTTTGTTCTTTTGACAGTCCATGGTATATTCAATATTTTTCTCCAAAACCACAATTCAAAGGTGTTAGTTCTTTCTTGTTCATTGTCCAGCTTTCACATGTATCCGGTGCAATTGAAAACACCAAGGCTTGAGTCAGATACACCCTGGTCTTTAAGGTAACACTGTTAGTTTTCAACACTGTAAAGAGATCTTTTACAGCACATTTTCCCAATGAAGTGCATCCTTTGATTTCTTGACTGCTGCTTCCACGGGCGTTGATTATGGAACCCAGTAAAATGAAATACTTGACAACACCAGTCTTTTCTCCACTTATCCTGATGTTGGTTACTGGTCCAGTTGTGAGGATTTTTGTTTTCTTGATGTTGAGGCTGTGGTCTTTGTGTTTCAAATCATCTGTCTTCACTTTCAGCAAGCATGGTTATGTCACCTGCATAACAAAGGTTGTTAATGAGTCTTCCTCAAATCCTGATGTCATAGTCTTCAAATAGTCCAGCTTCTTGGATTATTTACTTGGCATACAGATTCAAAAGGCATGGTCAAAGGATACAACCCTGACACACATCTTTCCTGGCTCTAAATCATGCAGTGTCCCCTGTTCTGTTTGAACGACTGCCTCTTAATCCATGTACCGATTCTTCATGGGCGCAATTAACTGTTCTCAAAGTTCCATTCTCTGCAGTGTTACCCATAATTTCTTATGATCCATATAATCAAATGCCTCTGCATAGTCAATAAAACAGTTAAACATTATTTTAAAAAATTAAATGCATGAATTTTATTGTGGCTTAAGTACAAGTTTACAATTTATAACAATTTGTCATATAACACTTGGAATTCTCACCCTAATTCCACTCTAAACGCTATCTCCTCCTTTCCCCCCATGAGTGTGCCCATGACAGCATGCTCTTCTGTTTTCATTCAAAACTGCTGGTACCATTTGACCATGATCTTTCCCCCCTGACTCTATCATCTTGCCCCCGGTGATGAGCTTCTCAGATAGCCCCACGTACAAATTTAAGTCTAAAAGTTTGTTCATCACAAGTATCACTCCATGTTTTGTATAATCCAGTCCAGTGTTTGTCTGGAGAGCTGACTTTGATGCTGGATGCAGTTTGGGATTAGACAGTCTGGGGGTTACCTTCCCAGGGGAGCTTGTAGACTAACATCAAGTATGGTCATTTGGTAGAGTTCCACTTCTGCCCTCTAATCCTTCTCCCCCATGTCAGTGGCTCCATACTATGTATCCCTTCTGAGTAGTCATTGTTGGTGGCCAGGCATCATCTATTTCTTCTGGTCCTGTGCTGAAGCAGACTCTAGCTTACAGGGTGCCTTCCATCTGGTAGGCTCACATTTTCCTCCTGTGATTGATGTCCTCCATTTACCTCTGGTCCAAGTGAATTGAGACCAATTGATGCTTCTCAGATGGCAGCTTGCTAGCTTTTAAGACCCTAGATGCCACTCATCCAAGTGGTATGCAGGATATTCTCTTCAGAGAAAATGAAACGAAGCTTGAGTATGCCAATTTGTCTATATGTCCCCTGAAAGTGCAGTCACCTAACCCCCAATGGTTACTCTGTCTTCTCAAAGAGTTCGGCTGCATTTAGTGAAAAATTTAATTTTGATGTAGTGCAGTTGTGTGTACCACTGTTTTGTGCATGCTGTCACACCCGACACCCAACCTGAATCTTAGCCAATATCTAATTTGTAGAAATCTCTCTCCCTCCGTCCCCACCTTTGTAACCATCAAAGATTGATTTCCCCTGTGCTTAAATGTTTTATTGCATCCTTATAATAATGGTGTCATGCAATATTTGTCCTTTTGTGTCTGGCTCGCTTCACTCAGTATAATGTTCTCCAGTTGGTCCCATGTTTTCAGGTATTTCCCTGAATCATCATTGTTCCTTATCATTGTCTCGTATTCCATTGTATGACTGTACCATAGTTTGTTTAACCATTTGTCTGTTGATTGACATCTAGGTTGCTTCTATCTTTTTGCTTTTATGGAGAGAGGTGCAATAAACATTGGCATACATGTATGTGTTGTGTGGTGGCCATTATGTCTCTGAGATATATGCCAAGAAGTGGGATTGCTGGATCATACGGCATTTCTATTTCAAGTTTTTTAGGAAAATGCTAAATTGATTTCCACAATGGTTGTACCATTTTTCACTCCCACTGACAGTGTAGAAGAGTTCTAATCTCTCCACATCCTCTCCAGGATTTACTATTTTGAGTATTTTGGATTCTTCCCAACATCATTGGGGTCAGATGGTATCTCATTGTAGTTTTGATTTGGATTTCTTTGATGGCTAGTGATTGTATTTCCTAATGTATCTGTTGGCATCCAACATATCTTCTTTAGTAAAGTCCCTTTTCATGTCCTTTGCCCATTTTTTTAAATGACATTGTCTTTTTCTTGTTGAGGTTTTGCAGTTTCTTACAGGCTAGAGAGATTAGACACCGATCAGAAACATGGTAGCAAAAAATTATTTCCTACTCTGTAGGTAGTCTTTTTACTCTTTTGATGAAGAATTTGGATGAGCATAAGTGTTTGGTTTTTAGGAGTTTCAGATTTTCTATTTTTGTTTTTGGTGTTTGAGGGTTATCGATTTTTTGCATACTGTTACTGCCATGGATTAGGAATTCCAGTGTCACTCCAATTTTTTCTTCCAACAACTTTATTGATATAGCTTTTGTATTTAGGTCTTTGATCCATTTTGAGTTAGTTTTTGTACACAGCGTGACAAAAAAGTCTTGTTTCATTTTTTTATACATAGATATCCAGTTCTGCCAACACTGTTTGTTGAAAAGACCATCTGTTTCCCAAGTCACAGCCTGTGGGCCTTTGTCAAATATCAATTGCTCATAGGTGGGTGATGTTATATTTGGATTCTCAATTCTGTTCCATTGGTCTGTGTATCTATTTTTGTGCCAGCAACAGGCTATTTTGACTACTGTGGCAGTGTAATAGGTTTTAAGGTCATGCAGAGTGAGGCATCTCACATTGTTCTTCTTTGGTAATGTTTTATTTATCTGCAGCTTCCTCCCTTTCCATGTGAAGTTGGCGATTTGTTTCTCCATCTCACTGAAAAATGTCCCTGGGATTTTTGCTGGGATTACATTATATGTATAGATCACTTAGGGTAGAATAGTCATTTTCACAATGATAAGTCTTCCTATCCAAGAGCAAGCTAATTTCCTCCATTTACAGAAGTCACTTTTAGTTTCCTGCAATAGGGTCTTGTAGTTTTCTTTGCATAGGTCTTTTACATCTCTGGTTAGATTTATTCCTAGTTGCTTTAGCATCTTGGGGACTATAGTAAGTAGTAATGATTTTGAGATTTCCTCTTTGAATGTCTCTGTTGTAAAGGATTACAACTGATTTCTGTATGTTTATCTTGACTCCTGATACTTTGCTGAATTCTTCTATTAGATCCAGTAGTTTTTTGGTAGATTCCTTAGGGTTTTCTGTGTATAGGATCATGTCATCTGTACTTAGCAATACTTTGACTTCTTCTTTTCCAATCTGGATTCACTTTATTTCTTTATCATGCCTGATTGCTCTGACTAGAACCTCCAGAACAATATTGAATAGAAGTGGTGACAACTTATTCTTAAGGGGAGGTTTTTCAATTTCTCTCTATTCAATATAATGTTGGCTATTGGTTTTGTGTAGATATCCCTTACTATGTTAAGGAATTTCCTTCTATTTGTATTTTACTCAGAGTTTATAACATAGTGTTGAATTTTATTGAATGCATTTTCTGCATCAATAGATAGAATCGAGTGATCCTTGTCTTTTGTTTTCTTTATGTGGTTGATTCCATTTATTGTTTTTCTAATGTTGAACCATCCCTGTATCCCTGGTATGAATCCTACTTGGTCATGGTGAATGGTTTTTTTATATGCTGTTGAATTCCGTTGGCTAGAATTTTGCTGAGAATTTTTGCATCTAGGTTCGTGACAGATACTGGTCCGTAATTTTCCTTTTTTTGCTGTCTTTACCTGATTTGGGTATCAGGGTTATACTAGCATCATAGAATGAGTTTGAGAGTATTCCATCTTTTTCTATGCTCTGGAATACCTTTAATAATACTGGTGTTAACTTTTCTCTGAATGTTTGGTAGAATTCTCTGGTGAAGCTATCCAGGTAGGGCTTTTTCTTAGTTGGGAGTTTTGAAATTATGTTTTCAATCTCTTGTCTTTTGATGGGTTTATTTAGTTCTTTTGTATCTGTGCTTGTTTGGGGAGATGATGTTTTTCTAGAAAATTCTCCATTTTTCTTCTAGGTTTTCAAATTTGTTAGAGTACAATTTTTCTTAGTATTCTGTTATGAGTCTCTTGTGCTATCACCCATCTCATTTCTGATTCAGATTATTTGTTTCCTCTCCCATTTTTCTTTTGTCAGTTTTGCCAGTGGCTTATCAATTTTGTTGATCTTTTCAAAAGGCCAACTTTTGGTCTTGTTCATGTTTTCAACCATTTTTCTGTTTTGCATTTCGTTTATTTCTACTCTCATTTTTATTACTTCCTTTCTTTTGGGGCCTGATGGGTTCTTTTGCTGGGTTCTTTCCAGTTGTTCAAGTTGAAGAGTTCTTTGATTTTGCCCTTTCTTCTTTTTGGATGTGTGCATTTATTGACACAAATTAACCTCTGAGTACTGCTTTTGCTGTGTCCCATAGATTTTGGTAGGATGTGCTTCATTCTCATTTGATTCTATGAATATATTTATTTCATCTTTGATTGCTTTTCTTACCCAGAAGTTCTTGAACTAAATGTTGTTCAGATTCTGTGTTTTTAAAATTTTATCTCCATCTGTTTTTCTGTTGTTGATTTCTAATTTTATGGTATTATAGTCTGAAAAGAACCTTTGTATTATTTCAATATTTTGTATTTTGTTAAGGATTACTGGACGGCACTAGGCTGGCTGGCTATGGCCTAATATGTGGTCAGTTCTGCAAAACATTCCATGTGTATTAAAAAAGAAAGTATACTTGGCTGCTGTTCAGTGGAGTATCTTTTATATATCTGTGAGGTCAGGTTGATAGACTGTGGCATTTAGATTGTCCATGTCTTTACTGAGCTTTTTTTGAGATGTTCTGTCCTTTACTGAGAGTGGTGTGTTGAAATCTCCCACTATTGTGGACGTGTCCATTTCTGATTCCAGTATGAATAGTGTTTGTTTTATGTATTTTGGAGACTTCTTGCTGGGTGCCTAAGTATTTAACATGGTTATGTCCTCCTCTGTATTGAGTCCTTAACCAATATATAGATATATATTGTCCCTCTTTATCACATATGGTGGATTTAACTTTAAAGTCTATTTTGTCAGATATTAGTGTTGCCACTCTTGTGCTTTTTTGAATTTTATTAGCCTGATATATTTCTTTCCATCCTTCGAGTTGTAGTTTGTTTGTGTCTTTGAGTCTTTGGTGTGTCTCCCATAAGTAACATACACATGGGTCATGTTTTTTTTATCTAGTCTTCTGCTCTCTGTCTCTCTACTGGTGCATTTAGACCATTTACAATCAGTGTGATCAGTTTTAGATCTGAGCTTAGTGCCGTCATATTGATGTCTTTTTTGTGTGTTGCAGACAATTCTCTTGCATTCCATTTTCTAAGCTGAGTCTTTTCTTTATGTGTTTTTTTCATGTCTGTGAGTATTTGTTTTTCTTGTAACTGCTGAGACTTCACATTTTGCTTATAATTGATTTTATTTGATGTTCTGATATGTAGAATTGTAGGTTTTTGTTGTGGTTACTTCCTTAGTCCGCTTTATTAATCTGAAAGTAATCTAGTCTATAATGGTTTTGTATCTCCTAGGATTCCTTCTCATCTGAAAGATCTGTGGGTAAATTAATTGGTCCTTTTTTGTATGATGTTGTTGTAAATTAAATCCTGAGATGTCTGAATTTCTAATTTTTGTGAATTAGTTTTGGATATGTTTCATAGATTTTCTATCCTGATGGTATCAGGACGCTCTGTTGAGTGTGGAATGTTTGAGAGTAAGTTTAATATTATGGATTTTCTAATCAAAGAAATTACTTCAATATTTCTTGCAATTTTCATTTAGTTTTTGCAAATTTTCTAAACATATTTATTCGTGAAAGTCCTAATTTCACCTTCAGGTTTGAAGGTGTATATACTCCTTGGTTGGCACTTTTGTTTCCAACAGGGCTTTGCATGTGTCATTCCACCGTCATCTTGTCAGCATGGTTTCAGCTGACCGATCTGAACTTAGTCGTAATGATTTTCCATTTTTGTTGTTGTTGTTTAAGCCTAACTGCCTTTAATAATATCTCCTTATCTTAGGCTTTATTAAGTTTGATTACAATATGCCTTAGTGTATTTCTTTTGGGATCTGTCTTAGTGGGATTCTATGAGCATTCTGAATGGATATCTTCTCATTTTCGTGATATCAGGGAAGTTTTCTGTCAGCAGGTCTTCAATAATTCTCTCTGTGGTTTCAGTTATCCCTCCTTGTTCTTGTACCCCAGTCACTTGTATATTGTTTGTTTTGATAGAATTCCACATAGTGATTCTTGATTTGTATTGAATCTTTTGTCTGGTTTCTCCTTGTGTATCCTGGTGTCTTTTACTTTCTCTTTAATCTCTAATTCTGCATTCCATTTCCTTGATCCTGCTCCATTGACTTTCTGCTGAGTTGTCAAGCTCAGTAATTTTATTTTTAAGCTGTCAAATTTTGCATGATTGTTCCTTAAGTATCTCTTGCAGTTTGTTTAATTTTTCAGTGTGCTCTGCTGCATTTTGCCTGATTTGTTTCCTGACATGTAGTGCTGCTCTGTACAATGATCTTTTGTATTCTGTCTCTCATAATTTTAGAAAGTATTTTTCATCTGAGAAATCCATTGGTTCCTTGTTTCAAGAGTTTTGGGTAGCCATGTTATTCTGCTTCTTTAGTTGTTTAGAAATTGATTATTGCCTCCAAGCCATTAGAAACTCTTTGCAATTTTTTGTTTGGTTATTGTGGTTTAAGTTATTATCTATGGATATTCAAGACTTTTGATTTGATTTGATTTTTGGAGATTTGATAATTTGGTTGATCTGTCTGGTGTCACTATTTTGGTCCAGGGCTGGTGTTTTTCTGTCCCTTATGGTGACCTTCTGTTCCATGATCTTCCTGCCCTGTTCTGTGGTCATCCAGCAGCCAGGCTGTCCTCTGTTTAGCTTGGTGCCCATTCATTCACTTGAACCTGCACTATTCTGATCGATGCTCCCCTATGCCCCTTTCCAAGACATTGTGCACCCCGTGCCACTTTCCCAGGCTGCACATGCCTCCACTCCACCTCATCAGGTCATGTGCAGTCCTATGCCACCTTCCAGGGCTGAACATGCTCCCTCACCACTACATTGGGTCTCCCAGACCCACCTAAGCCTCTTTGAGCCTTGTGGCTCTAAGGCTTGTGAGGCCACTTGGTCCTAAGGCTCACTGGTTACCAGCCAGCCTAGGCCTTGTTTTTTTTTTGATCCACATGGCTCTGAGGCCTGCTGAGCTGCTGGGTGCTAAGGCCTGATGATTGCTGGCTGGCATGGTCCTAGGCTCTTCTGACCTGCATGAAGGCCTTCAACTCTGGGCTGCAATGCTTAGGCTAGAGCTAGTCTTCTTATCCAGTTCCAATATTGTTCCAGCCTTTGTGATGTCTCTCAGCCACACATCATGGCTTTGATTAGCAGGGGTAGTTATGCTCCACCCAGATCACCTTCAGCACACAGAGTGTCTCTGCCTGGCATATGTTGTTTTATCTGGAGTGGCCCAGAGCTCCTGTGATCTTCCTTTCTGCCAGTTTGTTCTTACAGTTTTCTACCTAGTGTTCAGGTTTCCTGGAATGCTCTATTTGGTCAATTTTATTGATTTTCAAATTCTTTGTTCTTAGAGGCATCAGCAAGGATGTGTGGTTATGTTGCCATCTTGGCTTCATTTCCACAGGTAAACATCTTTCTGATATTTTCTGCTTTCAGTGAAGATCAATTTGACAATCAGCAATGATACCTCTGGCTCCCAAATCCTTTTCTGAATCTGGCTTAAATTTCTGGCAATTCCCTATCAATATCCTGTTGAAGTCACTTCTGAATGATCTTGAGCAAAAGTTTACCAGTCTGTGATATTAATGATACTGTGCAATAATACCTACATGTGGTCAGATCAACTTTTTGGAAATAGGCATAAATATGGATCTCTTACACTTGGTTGGCCAAGTAGCTGTCTTGCAAATTTTTTGGCATAGAGGACTGAGCACTTCCAGCACCGCATCTTTTTGTTGAAATATCTGTATTAATATTCCATCAATTCCTGGAGCCTTGTTTGTTGCCAATGTCTTCAGTGTAGCTTCAACTTTCTCTTTCTATCATTAGTTCCTGATCATAAGCTACCTCTTAAAATGGTTGAACATCAATTTTGGGGGGGGGGGGAGTATAACGACTTTGTGTGTTCTTTCCATCTTCTTTTGTTGCTTCCTGAGTTGTTTAATATTTTCCTTGTAGAATCCTTTGCTATTGGAACTTAAGGCTTGAATTTTTTTCTTCAATTTTTTCAGATTGAGAAATGCAGAGCATGGGCTTCCCTTTTTATTTTCTATCTCCAGGTCTTTGCACATGTCATTGTAATACTTTGCTTTGTCTTCTCCAGCCTCCTCGGAAATCTTCTGCTCAGTCCTTATACTTCATCATTTCTTTCTTTTGCTTTATCTACTCAACATTCAAAAGCAAGTTCCAGAATTTCTTCTGACATCCGATTTGATCTCTTCTTTATTTACTGTCTTTTTAATGACCTCTTGCTTTTGTCGTGTATAATGTCTTTGATATCATTCCACAATTTATCTGGTCTTTGTTCAGTAGTATTTGACACATCAAGTCTCTTCTTGAGATGCTTTCTATGCATTCATTTTATTTTTGATGATTTCTAATTTTTCCTAGATTCATACTTCATACATTCCATGTTACAGTTATTAATGGATGTTTGAAGTTGTTACTTCTCTTTTTGAGTCATTCCACATCAGCAAATGAAGGTAGCAAAAGCTGGACTCCATCCACATCATTAAGATGGACTCTACTTTGAGGAGGCAGCTCTTCCCCAGTCCTCTTTTGAATGCCTTCCAACCTGAGGGGCTCATTTTCTGGCACTATATCTGATAATGTTCCTCTGCTGTTCATAAGGCTTTCACTGGTTAATTCTTTTCAGAGGTAGACTGCAGGGTCCTTCTTCCTACTCTGTCTTGGTACGGAAGCTCAGATGAAACTTGTCCACCATGGGTGGCCCTGCTGGTGTCTGAGTTCTTGTGGCAAAACTTCCAGCATCACAGCAACATGCAAGGCCCCATAGTACAACAGGCTGACAGAAAAGGGGGGGTCAAGATGTTTAACAGTATTCATAAAATCTTCATTCTCACTGATTTTGTTTACTTCTGTCAATAATTGAGAGACCCCCAAACCCACTGCTGGCTGTCAAGTTGATCCTGACTCATGACAATCCTATAGGATGGTGTAGAACTGCTCCATAGGGGTTCCAAAGGGCACCTGGTGGATTTGAACTGCCAACGTTTTGGTTAGCAGACATAGCACTTAATCATTATGCCACTAGAGTTTCTGTTATTGAGAGAGGGATACAAAAATATCCAGTTATGACTCTGTACTTGTCTGTTACTATCTGTTAGTTCTGTCAATTCTAGTGATTTTTTTTCTTCCTGTTTTTAAATTTTATTATTAGGTATCCTCACATTTAGAATTGTTATGCTTTGTTGATGAATTGACCCTTTTGTCATCATTTAATACTTTTATCTTTGGTAATACTCCTCTCTTAAGGTCAAAATTGTATAATATTAATATACTCACCTAATTTTCTTATGTTTAACCAAACAAAAAATCCACACCTGTTGCCAGTGAGTCAGTTCTGACTCATAGTGACCCTTATGTCAGAGTAGAATTGCCTCATAGGATTTTTAAGGCCTTAATCTTTAAGGAAGCAGATTGCCACATTCTCCTCCAGTGGAGTGTTTAGCAGCTAAGCATTTAGCCACTGCACCACCAGGGCTCCTTCTAGGACCTATAAACCACACAAACCAAGCCCCTTTGTTGTCAAATTTTCGACTCATACAGACCACGTAGAACAGAGCAGAACTGCCTCATAGAGCTTCCAAGGGGAAGCTGATAAATTTAAACTTTCAACTTTTTGGTTAGTAGCCGAACTGTTAACCACTAAGCTACCAAAGACCTCTCAAAAAAATCTGAGCACATTTACTCATTAAACGAGGTGAAATTTCTTTTCCAGCTCTTTAAAGAAGAACAAAAATATTGTTGTGTAAGCAGATGATCTCAACTCAACAGGAATGGATGATCACCAAGGACAAGAACGACACAGGTGAAAGAGAACTCAGAAGACAGAAAGACCCATGTGAGTGGGTCTCTATATCTACTCGTGACTGGAAGAACCAGATGCTGCCCAGCCACCACCAGTGATAGCCACGTTAGAACCCATAAAGTTGAGTCTCACTGGCAACAAGAGAATAAATAGGAGTGCACCCTGAGATCTCCAATAAAAGACCACAATTGATGATCTGGGGGCTTCGGGGTTCCCCTGGGAGCATGGCCTCTGGCTCTGATGCTGCCCCTGTCCATAAATCATAATGAAAGTCAAGTTTTCAGACAGCAATGGATTGACTTGGCGATGCAGAGTGACCGTATCTTGTGGGAATTTTATGGTTCTATGTATCTATAGGATGTCATCCTGATGACCTCTTGCTGGAGGAAGGGGAATGGGTGGAGAGGAGGGGATAGGAGACTATTGGGAGGATAGGACATGTATGGAACAGAGAGGAAGGGTGTCCTGTCATCAGGCAGGGAGAGCAGTGGGAGCTGCATATAGGTGAGCATGGGAATTTATATGGGAATGTACATTCTCATTCAATCATAATAAAAAAAATGTATATATATATTGTCGTGTAGAAAAGGCTGGAGGCAGAGCCACTAAAGAAGTATGAACCAGTGGCAGCGTATGAAAACTGGGAGTTTGTCCACTCATTTCTTTGAAGAACAACTATGGCTAACGAACACAAGAATTTTTACCCAGGATGCATAAAACTGAGTTTTACTGTTTCAAGTTGAAGTTCTAAAACAGTGATTTTCAAACGTGGAGTGCATGACAGTTTTCAAGAGGTGCATAGTTTTAGAGAATCAATTTTCAGATCCTCAAGCTTTATGTCTAATGTTCACTAAAGTTCATCTTCCTGAGAATACGTCTATGGTTCCCCCAAATCTCTTTCCTCATAGCCTCTTTCAAAAACTGCCCTTCTGCTTGACAAAAGAAAAGAATATTTCCACCCATTGGGACTGAATCTTATTATAGAACATTGCCTCAGGTGTCAACCCCTAGGGCATTAAACACTAAGATCTTTTGAGCATGTTTGTATCACTCTGAGGGAGAGACTTCAGAGAGCGAAGCAGGGAGTTTAGCTAAGAAAGCCACTGAAAGGAGGCTAAAACCCCAAAGCAGGGGAACTACGTCTGCCTGTTTGCATTTTCTTCCTCCTTTGCTTCCATCTCCCTTTATCTTGGAAATATAACTCCAAGGTGAGGTGGTTGTTACACTACTGTATTAACACCTTTATTGCATTTTAAAAAATAGTAGCATGCTTTTTCTCATAAGTATTTTTAGCTCATTGGTGTGACAATGATGACTTGCTGTACTGGTTAGTTTGTTGTCACTTGTGTTAGCTGTCTTCAGGTCACCCCAAATCGTGATAATGTCCAACACTATGTAATGAAAAGTTGGCCACCCTGCCTCATCTCCATGTTCCTTAGGCTTTTTTTTCTGGTGTGCCTCAGCTAGAAGTTCCTCTGAAACCTATCACAGGATAGGATAGGTATCATAGCAACCCACAAACCACAACTCATTTCCACAATTTTAAAGGACTAAACCTGCAACATCATGTCCAAATAAAAATGTATTTAATACATACCCCTCCCAAACCCACTGCTGTCTAGTCAGACCTGATTTATAGTAACTCTATAGCTTAGAGTAGAACTGCCCCATAGAGTTTCCAAAGAGTACCTGGTGGATTTGAACTGTCAACATTTTGGTTAGAAGACGTTAGCACTTAACCCACTATGCCACCAGGATTTCCTTATAACATATATTTCAGAAAATATATACTTTACAATTATAAAAACTTAAGATTAGATGAGCTCTGATGTTGCAGAGCTTGGCTGCTAACCAAAAGATCAGCAGTGTGAATCTACAGCTGCTCCTTGGAAAGTCTGTGGGGAAGGTCTACTCCGTCTTCTATTTGTTATAAGTCAGAAAGGACTCAGTGGCAATGGGTTTGCTTTAGGTTTATCATTTAAAAGTTAAAGGTAAAAAAAAAACTACATGAATAGTACAAAATAATATACATACTGTTTTAGAAATTTATGAAGTGTAATACAAGCCAAAAATATTGCAAGACTGTTAAAGAATGAAGTCCAAAAGCCTGCCTTTCATCCTTTCATAGCTTCATTTCTTCTGGGTCTCTCTCTCTGTCTCTTTCTGACTCTGTGTCTCTCAATCCTAATATCTTTTTAGTCCTCAGACTGAAGACAGTTTTGTTTAATCTGTGACAGTACACTGCTTTAAGCATAATGTTCCAAAAAAAAACTATCCTACTGGAGAACAACTGAGCCATGACATGTGCATCCATGTGGTGAAAAGTCATGCCAAATTTTGAAATCATTCTTCTATGTATTTTCAAACTTACAAAGTTAAAGACAGAACTAAAAACAGCTATGGGCAAGAATATTTTCTTAGCATATTGCATTTTTATTTGATTGAAGCTGAGGTGACCCAGATCAGCTGTGTTAAACCAGAACTAAAAGTTCCCAGCAAGTTGGACTAACATGACCTCTTTTTTGGAAATGATTCAGGAGCAATCTATAGCACTAGCCAAGGCATAGTCTGGACATTTTGGTTTTTATTTTGTAAATCCAGACAGACACTGTGTGAGTGAAGACATAGTTGCTGATCCATGGGACCATGTAGTTGTTATTTATAAATATATCTTTTTGTTTCCTTCCATAAGTACTGTAACCATTTGCAGTCCTTGCTTTTAGATTAAGTTGATTTAGGCATTTCTGTAACTTGGATACTAGAACAAAATTATGGCTGGTATAACAACATCTGCTAATACTTAATTGAGTGCTATATTGCTTTATAAGACTGGTACTGATATTATTTCATTTTTCAGATGGGGAACTTAAGCTTAGAGAGATTAAGAAACATGATACAGTTTACAAAGCCAGTAAAGACAGAAATACCTTTCAAACTCAGGTCTGTCTGATTTCAGAAATTGAGATTTTAGCTACCACGTTATTTGGCCTAAAGGTGCCTGTTAGAGGGTGGGGTGACTGCTCACGAGTACAATTCCTTCTGTCTGTAGCTCTGAGGGACAGAAGCCATTCTTAGGAGGCCACTGACTTGTTACTAAAGACCAATACTGATTTTCTACAAAGTAGAAATTTGATAGCTACTTTGTTCCAGAAATCAACAGGAGAGACCCAACTTGTTCCCTCACTTCTACTGAATTCTGTCTGCCTGTACCCTGATCAAAGGACCTTTTGGCTAGAAGAGAGAACTTTTTTAGGACAATTATTACCAAGATTGAAACTAAAGATTGTATTACAAGTGACAGTATTTTAGCAGGAAAAAAAGTAGCAGATCTGACGAACCTCTGAAGGAGTACGTTCATATAGTGCGGCATATCATGTAATTACTGAATGGGGGAAAAGAAGCTTGAGTGGGAGGAGAACAAAACGCCAAATGGCAGATAAAGGTGGTTCTAATTATAGGATAGGTGGTACTCAGAATTTTGGCACCATAGTCTTTCCCTCTAATGTTACTCCTGTGACTATATTACCTCATATGGGCTTTGTAGATGTAATTAATGTTACTAATCAGCTGACACTAAAATGGAGTTCATCCAGGTAGGACCAATGTAATCACTGAAACTTTAAAAGCAAAGATCTTATCCTGCTGGTAGCACAGGGGAAATTAGAGATTTGAAGCAGGAGAACGATTGGATGTGCCACTGTTGGCTTGAAGATGGAGGGACTGCGTGTTAAGGAAATGGAAGCATCCTTCCAAGAACCATAGGAGTGAAATTCTATCAATAACCTGAAAAACTCAGAAACAGAATCTTCCCCAATGGCTCCAGATAAGAAGAGCCCAGCTGACACCTTGGTTTCAGCTTTGGAGGTCCTGAGCATAGGGCCAAGCTGAGCCACTGTGGGCTGAACACTCTCTTTTAAATGGTGAAGTTGTAATAATTTGTTATATCAGTAATAAAAAGCTGATACCGTACATAATTGAGCAAACTTGTTCATAAGACACTCTTAGGAATTTTCTAAAGAAATAATATTACTTATTATGAATAAAAATGACACAATAGAATATTTATCTTGCCAGGTAATTAGGTGTTTGAAGGCATGCAAAGGAGTAGAAGCAGGTGTGGATTAGCTAGTATGAAAAGTAAACACAGAGCTTCCTCGTGCTTACTTTCTAATCTGTTGTATACAATTGCACCTGTTTTCACCATGTAAACACTTCCTGGTTTATCTGCCCCTGACTATTCTATAGATCTGTAGATCACAAGGGATCTGGAAGATTTGATCACTCAGGGTTTCACATGTCTGATGAAGAGGTCACTTGCTCTGGGTTGATTACTAAGAAAATTCCCTAAAGGCTGGCAGACTTCCTGGGGTCTCAGTTTAGTGGGAAGAAGCTCAATGAGGTAGACAAGACAGACACTTTAAGCAGACAGCAATGATGGCATACACAAGGTGTGATGCTTACTAGGGACCTAACATCTGGAGATGAGGCCACCAGTGCTGAGAATGCACTTTCAAGGTAAGCTTTGTGGGAGCAGAAACTGGTCAGAGAGTTTGAATAGAGTAGTTCATGAGTCAAAAGAGTGAGCAAAAGGCTCATTCTAGAAATTTAGCAGTTTAAAGAGAAAGAAAAAAGATTTTGAGATGGTTCTCAATCTATGGAATTTTAACTTTTACTTTCAATTTTAACTTATTTTTTGCATTGTAAGTGAAAGTTTAAAATTAAAGTTAGTTTCCCATAAAAAAAACTTACACTTTTCTATGTGCCCATAGCTACTGTCCCTACACTGCAACAATACACTCCTCCCCTACAACTCATATTTCTCATGTCTATTGAACCAGCTCCTGAACCCTTCCGTCAGTCCGTCTGGCCTCAGAACAGGAACTGCCGAGTTAGTCTCCTGTATGTGTCCAAGCCAGGAAACACACTCTTCAGCAGTATTGTTTTATGTCTTACATACCAGTTCAATCTTTGGCTGAAGGATTTTATTTCAGAATGGTTTCAGTTCTGGATTGACAGAATATCTGGGGCCATGTCTTCCGAGGACCCTCCAGTCTGTCAGACTATCAAGTCTGTAGTGTTCAGGTTCTGTACCCCACATTTCTCCTGCTCCATCAGGGACTTTTTGTTGAATTCCCCATAAAGGCAGTCTTGGTGGTGGCAGGGCACCACCTAGTTTTCTTGGTCTCATGTTGATGTATTCTGTGGCACATGTGGCCCTTTCTGTCTCTTGGGCTTATTGATGCTTCTCTTTTCTCCTTTGCTCCAAGTGGGTTCAGACTAACTAACATTTCTTAGACGGCTGCCTGCCAGCTTTTAAGACTTCAGAAACCACTTGCTTAAAAAACTGTTATGCTAATTGACCTAGATGTTCCCTGAAGCTATAGTCCCCAGACCACTGGCCCTGGTTTTCTGTCCCTTGAAGTGTTTCGTTTTATTTACAGTACTTGTAAGCTTTTGGTTTAGTCCATTTGTGCTGTATTCTACTGTGCTGGGTGTTGTCTCTCCCTTCACCTGAAAGAATTCTTATTTATTATCTAATTAGTGAACACCCCTTTCGCTTGCACCGCTACTCCCTGCCTTGTTACCATCAAAGAATGTTTTCTTCTGTATTTAAACCAATTCTTGAGTCCTCATAAATAAGGATCTCATACAGTACTTGTCCTTGTGCAATTGACTAACTTTGCTCTGCATAATGCCTTCCAGATTTTTCCATTTCATGAGAAGTTTCCCAAATTTATCACTGTTCTTTATCATTGCAGAATATTCCTCTGTATGAATGTATCACAGTGTTTATCAGTTATTCTGTCAATGGGCGACTAAGTTGATTCCATATTTTTACTATTGTGAACAGCACAGCAGTGAACACTGGTGTGCATGTGTCTTCACAGCCTCTCCAACATTTACTGTTTTGTGTTTTTTTAGATTAATGCCAGCCTTGTTAGAGTCATGTAGTATCTCATGGTAGTTTTAACTTACATTTCTCTGATGGCTAATGATTTAGAGCATTTTCTCATGTATTTGTTAATGGCTTACATGTCTTCCTTGGTGAAGGGCCTATTCATATCCTTTGGCCATTATTTTTTGGATTTTTGTTGTTGCTGAGGTTTTGCAGTATCATGTAGATTATAGAGATTAGATGTTGATCAGATTTGTGGTGGCAAAGTATGTTTTCACAGTCCGTAGGTTGTCTTTTTATTCTTTTGGTGAAGTCTTTGGATGAGCATAAATATTGCATTTTCAGGAGTTCCCAGTTATCTGTTTTCTCTTCTGGTATTTATGCACTGATACTAATGATTTGTAATCTATTTATGACTTGTATTAGGGCTCCTAGTGTTGTCCTTATGTTTTCTTTCATGATTTTTATTTATTTTAGGTTTGATGTTTAGGTCTTTGATCCATTTCAAGTTGGTTTTTGTGCATGGTGAGAGACATAGGTCTGGTTTCATTTTTTTCACAAATGGACATCCAGTTACACCAATGTCATTTGTTAAGGAGACCGTCTTTTCCCCTGTTCACAAACTTTAGGTCTTGTCAAATATCCACTGTGCATAGGTGGAAGATTTTATGTCTGGAAACTCAATTCTGTTTCATTGGTCTATGTGTCTGTTGTTGCACAAGTACCTGGCTGTTCTGACTACTGTAGCAGTGTAATAGATTGTGAAGTCAGGTAGCATGAGGTCTCCCACTTCGTTCTTCTTCAATAATGCTTTGCTTCTCTGGCTCTTCTTTCCTTTTCATATGAAGTTGCTGATTTGTTTCTCCATTTCATTAAAAAATGCCACTGGAATTTGCATCAAGATTGCATTGCATCTATAGACCATTTCAGGTATCACAGACATTTTCACAACATTGAGTGTCACTGTCCACGACCAAGGTAAGTTTCCCTACTTAAATAGATCTCTTTTGGTTTCTTGCAGTAATGTCTTAAGGTTTTCTTTGGAAAGATCTTTTACATCTCTGGTTAGATTTATTTCTAAGTATTTTATCTTTTGGGGCGTTATTATTCATGGTATTGATTTGGTTATTTCATCTCTAATGTTCTCTTTGTTGGTATAGAGGATTCCAACTGTTTTTGCATGTTTATCTTGTGTTCTAATACTTTGCTGAACTTTTCAGTTTATGTGTATGTGTGTGTGTATTCTTTAGGTTTTGCTGTGTATGCGATCGTATCATCTGTGAATAGAGATACTGTTACTACTTCCTTATCAATTATTTCTTTTTCTAGCCAGATTTCTCTGGCTAGAGTCTCCAGCACAATGCTGAATAGAAATGGTGACAGAAGACTTCCTTGTCTGGTTCCTGTTCTTACAGGGAATGCTTTCAGACTGTCTGCAGTTAGGATGATGCAGGTTATTGGCTTTGCATACATACACATTAGTAAGTGGAGGGATTTCCCTTTTGTTCCTGGTTTGCTGAGAATTTCTAACATAAAGGAATCTTAAACTTCGTCAGTGTCTTTTCTATATCAGTTGATAAAATTGAGTGGTTCTTGTCTTTTTTAATGTGTTTTATTAAATTAATTGTTTTTCTAGAGTTGAGCCATTCATGCATCCCTGATATGAGTCACATTAGTTCATGGTGAATTATTTTTTTGTTACCTTGTTGAATTCTATTATTTGAAATTATGTTAAAGATGTTTGTACCTAGGTTCATGAGAGATATTGGTCTGTAACTCTTTTTATTGCTGTCTTTACAGCATCAGAGTTATGGTGGCTTCATAGAATGAGTTTGAAAGTGTTCTTTTCTATGCTTAGGAATACTGTTAGTAATAGTGATGTAACCCTTTTTTGAAAGTTACCTGGAATTCTCCAATGAAACCCTTGGGGCTACGGCTTTTGTTGTTGTTGGATGTTTTTAAATTAGCTTTTAAATCACTTCTTTTGTTATGTGTTTATTTAGTTGTTTAAAGTCTGTTTGTGTTAATTTTGATGGGTAGTATTGTTGAAGAAATTTGTCCATTTCCTCTAGGTTTTCAAATTTGTTAAAGTAAAATTTTTCATAGTATTCTGTTAGGATTTTTTAAGTTTCAGTTGGGTATGCTGTGATATCACCTATCTCACTTCTTATTTGGTATTTCCTACTCGACGGCACTTGACTTGGCTTCCTCTCCTGTTTTTCTTTTGTCAGTTTTTAACCAAGCATTTATCAATTTTCTTGATCTTTTCAAAGACCCAGCTTTTGGTATTGCAAAATTTTTCAATCATTTTTCTGCTGTCTAATTCAGTTTTGTTTTGCTCTAATTTTTATTATTTGCTTTCTTTTTTGCCTGAGGAAGGGTTGTGTTGCTGCTCTTTTTCTACTTATTTGAGCTGTATGGTTAATTCTTTGATCTAGGCACTTTCTTCTTTTGGATGTGTGCATTTATCAAGATAAATTGACCTCTGACCGCTGCGTTTCCTGTGTTTCATAGATTCTGGTGTGATATACTTACATCCTCATTTGTTTCTATGAATATGTTTATTCCATCGTTGATTTTGTCTATAACACAACAGTTTTTGAGCAAGATGATGTTCAGTTTCCATGTGTTTGATTTTTTTCCCTTGGTTTTTTCTGCTATCGATTGAGACTTATATATCTTTACGGTCTGAAAAGATGCTTTGCAATAATCCAATGCTTTGAATATTGTTAAGTCATGCTTTATGGCCTAATATGTGGACTGTTCTGGAGAATGTTCCATATGCTCTGGAAAAGAAAGTATATTTAATCACAGGAATTGTCTGACTATTCCACCATTTTAGCCCCACCTCCTCTCAATTTGTGGAATTTTAAAAGAAGTCAGAGATGAATGATAAAATGAGGAAGTAATTAGGGAAAAACTATCCCAGGAAAGGTGCTCTGGTGGTGAGTGGTAAAGAACTCAATCACTTACCAAAAGCTCAACAGTTTGAATCCACATTTTTTTTGAAATCCTGTGGGGATTTCAGCAACTGGATTTGGGTTTGTGTTTGGTTATAAGGGTGTTAAGTAAAACCTGTGGGAGTTCAGAAAAATAGGAAACAACTCTTACTGAGGTAACTGAGATGGTTTCACAAGTAATAGGGTTGCTATGAGTAGAATGGACTTAATGGAAATGGGTTTGTTTTTACTTTTTTGGCCCAGGAAAGGTAGCAAGTGATGGCTACTAAAAAGATGTAAGCCTCTGTTAAGGACGGAATCACCTTTCAGAACCTGTGGGAAGGGAAGAAAGGAGATACAAGCAAATACTTTGAGAATAACTTGCTTCATCACTGAGTGATTAAATAGTTAGTTCCTTCAATGGAGCCTACTCTGCTAAGCATTTAATGGAGAAGTCCTCTTTGTTATCTAAATCTAAAGAATCAAACGATTTTATCGGAGGGGGAGTCAAGATAGTGGACTAGACACATGTCTCCTTAATTCCCTCTGAAAACCAAGGCCTGGATTGATAATTTAACTTAGCTTTCTGGACAGCCAGTGGGCCCTAGGACACTGTATGGAGCTGTCAGATTGGACTACATATCACTAAGTGGGAAACTTCCTCTCTCTAGCTGAGTCCTGCTCCAGTTGACTCACTGCTTGGGCAGACTAAAGGTAGTGGCACTTTTAATTTTTTTTCTTTTTGTTAGCCAGTAGGTGGGGGATGGGCATGAGCCAGCAGATGCACTGAGCTGCAGTGCTGACGTGACAATGTGTGCTGCAGCAGAGAGACAGTGTATGCAATATACACATTTTGAGAGCCTGGTAGCAGACTGAGACCATCACAGCCCCTCCACCCTCGATTTTTGGAGCTTCACCATAGATTTGGCTGTTTCATGGCAGGAGGGATAGCTTGACTGGGATGCCATCTTGTTTGGCTGGAAGGTGGAGTTCTCAAACTGGAGGCCTCAGCAGGGGCTAATTCCCATGCTGAGAGGCAGTCCCAATCCAGGGAGCACTTTTCCAGAAGAAAGGCTGTGTATAGCAGAGTGTTGCCTTATGAATAGCACCTGGCGGGTAATGGCAGCAGCACAGCAGGCCCTCCCTACTTCAAAATACAGCACAGCATCTTGGGACAGTTTCCATTGTTAGCCAGAAGGAGAGGCATGCCACACCTGATGGCCTAACTGATTTTGGGAGTTGTCAGACAGCTTTTAGCTTCTTAAAATAATACTGCCTGAACAAATAACTGCAGTGCATCCCAATAGCATCTCTCCTAGCCTTTACTGACCCATATCATATGGTCAGCTGATGGCTCCCCAGTGACTCCATGAGTAGGGGGGTATCTTTGCCAGCCAGGAGGCAGAGACTGCTGCCCCAGAGAGTCCACTGGGGCCAGTCACTAAAGTATACAGAAGTGGCTGGTGACCACCTTCCTTCTCAGAACTACACCTCACCTCCTTTTGAGGCAACACCAGAGATGTCCTGAAAGCAACATACCATCACCAAGCATTTAAAGAAATAACCAATCATGGCTCTCAGAAAGCTCCCATAAGAAAGAACCAAAAAACTTTCCAGATAAAGAAGCCTTTCTGAAACTAGGTGGAGAGCCATCCTAGAAGTTCAACAACATGCAGCAGAGCTAAATGAAAAATTAAGCAAGCTATTCATATTGATGGAACATCAACATTCTGAAATCTGACAGACCAACAACAAAGTTACAAAATTAGATAATTCAGTTCAAAGCCAAAGGAGTAGAACTGATGAGTTGGAAATTAGACTTAGTGACCTTGACAATGAGCTACTGACAATAGCATTTATAAGCAGAAATCAGAGGAAAGAAATAAGAAAAATGAACAAGCATTAAGAAATATATGGGACTCTATCAAGAAGAACAATCTACAATTAACTGGAGTTCCTGATCAGGGAAGGATAGCTGAAAACATAGAAAGTATTGTTGTTGAGTTGCTGACAGAAAATTTGCCTGAAGCTATGAAAGAAGAGAACATAGATATCCAAGACATATATCAAATGCCACAAAAATTGGACCCCAAAAGAAAGATACTAAGATATAATCATGCTTAATAAAATTAAACATAAACAGAAGTTGTAAAAGGCAGTGAGACTCAAAGCAAAGCTAATATTCAGAGAGAATGATGTCGGCATGAGACAGTGGTAGGACACATTCAAAACCTTGAAGGAGAAAAAATTCCAAACAAGAATTACATATCCTGCAAAACTGTCTTTCAAATGTGAAGATGAAATTAAGACATTCGCAGATAAACAGAAGCTTAGATATTTTGTAAAAACTAAACCAAAACTATGAGAAACACTGAAAGAACCTCTTTGCTTAAAAAACTAAAACCATTAAGTGTGTATTTAAGGAAGCAATGCAGGACACGACATCCAGAAACCTACTCAGTTAGGGAAGGCACAAAACTCAATCAAAGCTATAATATTAACAGAAGAGAACTCAGAGATTATATCATGAAAACTAAGATACCACCACATTAAAAAGAGATATACCACAGTAGTTATAGTCCTTTCAGATAGAAAGGAAGTTAATAAGATATGTAGGAGTTAAAATTGTGTTTAAACTTAGAATATTAAGGGTGATTATAGTGATAACCACAAAGTACAGTAACAATGAAACATGCCAAACAAGAAGCATAATGCAGGAGTCTCAGCAAACACAAAACCAACACTGAAAAAGATGAAAAGTCAACACATAAAGAAGAAAGATCCAGAACAGAATATTAAGGGCAACAGAGAAAATGACAACAAAAAATAGATACATCAAAAAGACGGCATTAAACACATACCTATCAATAATTACACTGAATGTAAATGGACTGCATGTTCCAGTAAAGGAACAATGAAGGATGCCTTGGATCAAAAGACACAACCCTTCTACATGTTGCTTACAAGAAATACACCTTAGCCTTAAAGATATGAACAAACTGAAAGGATGGAATAATATGCACCAAACTAATAATATACAGAGAAGAGCAGGTATGGCAATACTAATCTCGGATAAAATAGATTTTAATGTAAAATCTGCCATTGTGGACAAAGATGACCATTATTGCTGAGAGGCTCAATAGAGAAGCAGGACTTAACAATATTAAATATTTATGTACCCAATACTACAGCATCTAAATACATTGAAGAAACACTGACTACATTCAAATAGGAGATAGATCACTCCACAATAATAGCTGGAGACATCAACACTTCACTTTCACTATTGGACAGATCTTCTAGAAAAAAGCTCAAGAAAGACACAGAAAATCTTATTGTTAACAATTAACCAACCAGAATTTGTTGACATATACAGAACTTACAGAACCTTTTATCCAGCAACAGAAAACTACACCTTCTTCTCCAGGGCACATGGAATGTTTTCCAGAATAGACGATGTGTTAGGACACAAAACAAATCTCAAAAAAATCCAAACCACTGAATTATTGCAAAGCATTTTTTCAGATCATAAACCATGAAAGCTGAAATTGATAGCAGAAAAAAACATAGAAACTGGAACTCATGGAAACTGAACAACACCTTGCTCAAAATGCCATGGGTTATAGAAGAAATCAAAGATGAAATAAATTTATGGATTCAAATGAGAATGAAAACATATCCTACCAGAATCTATAGGATACAGACAAAGCAGTGCTCAGAGGTCAATTTATCTCTATAAATGCAAACGTCTGGAAGGAAGAAAGGACTCAAAGGAAAGAATTAACCTTACAGCTTGAACAAGTAGAAAGAGAGAAACAGACGAAACCCTCAGGCACCAGAAGAAAACAGATCACGAAGGTTAGAGTAGAGCTAAATGAATTAGAGAATAGAAGAACAATTGAAAAAATTGATAAGACTGAAAGCCGAGTTTTTTTGAAAGATCAACAAAATTGACAAACCACTGGCTCAATTTACTAAAGAAAAACAGGAGAGGAAACAAATAACCTGAACAGGAAATGAGATAGGATATGTCACAGCATCTCCAACAGAAATCAAGTGTCATAACAGAATACTATCGAAGACTGTACTCTAACAGATTTGAAAACCTAGAGGAAATAGACAAATTTCTAGATTCATATCACCTACTAAAATTATCACAAGAAATGTAACAGCTTAATAAACCCATCACAAAGCAAGAGATTGAAAAAGTCATCCAAAAACTACCAATCAAAAAAATTCCTGGTTGAATGGCTTCACCACAGAATTCTACCAAGCTTTTAGAGAAGAGTTAACTCTAGTACTACGGAGACTATTTCACAGCACAGAAAGTGCTGGAATACTCCCAAATTCATTTTATAAAGCAAGCATAACCCTGATACCAAAGCCAGGGAAGGATCCCACTAAAAAGGAAAATTACAGATCATTATCACTCATGAACCTAGATGCAAAAATCTTTAACAAAACTCTTGCCAGTAGAATTCAACAACATATGAAAAAATAATTCATCATGACCAAGTTGGATTCATGCCTGGCATGCAATGCTGGTTCAGCATCAGAAAAACAATCAATGTGATCAACCACATAAATAAGACAAAAGATAAGAATCACCTGATTTTGTCAATTGATGCAGAAAAGGCATGTGATAAAGTCCAATACCCATTCATGCTAAAAACTCTCAGCAAAATAGGAATAGAGGGCAAATTACTCAACACAATAAGGGGCATCTACCCAAGGCCAACTGCCTACATTATCCTGAACGGAGACAGACTGAAAGAGTTCCCCTTGAGAACAGGAACTAGAGAAGGATGCCCATTCTCACCACTTCTAGTCAACATTGTACTGAAAATTCTGATCAGAGCAGTCAGACAAGACAAAGAAATAAAGGGCATCCACACTGGCAAAGAAGAAGTCAAAATCTCCCTATTTGCAGATGATATGATTGTATACACAGAGAATCCTAAAGAATCCACAGGTAAACTACTCTAATAGTTCAGTGAATTATCAGGATATGAGATAAACATAAGTAGTCAGCAGGATTTCTTTATACCAACGAAGAGATCATTAAACAAGAAATCACCAAATCAATACCAGTTACTATAGCCCCAAAGAAGATAAAATACCTAAAAATAAATCTAACTAGGAAAATAAGAGACCTATACAAAGAGAACTACAGGACCTTACTGCTAGATGGAAAAAACCTACCCTGCTCATGGATAGGAAAATTTAACATTGTATAAATGTCTATTTTACCCAAAGCAATCTACATATACAATGCAATCCCAATACAAATTCCAGTGACATTTTTTTAATGTGATGGAGAAACAGATCAACAACTTTGTTGGGAAAGAGAAGAAACCCTGGATAAGGAAACCACTGCTGAAGACAAACACAGTGGGTGGCCTCTCACTACCTGACTTTAGAACCAATTTCACCGTCACAGTAGTGAAAACAGCCTGGTACTGGTACAAAAAGAGACTGATACATCACTGGAACAGAACTGAGACCCCAGAGATGCCACCATCCTCCTATGAACAGTTGATATTCAACAAAGGCCCTAAGAGTGCAAACTGGGGTAAAAACAGTCTCTAACAAATGGTGCTGGCAAAATTGGATATTCATCTGAAAAACTGAAACAAGACCCATATCTCACCCCTTACAGAAAAACCAATTCAAATTGGATAAAAGACCTAAATATCAAGCCTAAAATGATAAATATCATGCTAGAAAAAATAGGATCAATAATGAAAGTTTTAATACACAACTTTCATAGACTTCAAAATCTGACAAACAAAGCACGATCAACAGAAGAGAAAGTAGATAAATGGGAACTACTAAGAATCAAAGACTTCTGCTCATCCAAGATTTATCAAAAGAATTAAAAGACTACCTACAGAATGGAAAACAGTATTTGGCAACTGTATGTCAGATCTATGTCTGATCTCCATAGTCTACAAGGTACTGCAAGATGTCTACAAGAAAAGGGTAAAAAACCCAAATAAGCATTGGGCAAAGGAGATGGATTTTCACTTCAATAAAGAGGACATCCAGGAAGCCAAAAGACATATGAGGAAATGCTCACTATCATCAGTTATCAGAGAAATCCAAATCAAAAGTACAATGAGATATCATCTTACCCAAACAAGGTTGGCCATGATCCCAAAAACATAAAACAACAAATGCTGGAGAGGTTGTGGAGCGATATGAACTCTCCTACACTGCTGCTGGGCTTGCAGAATGGTACAACCTCTTTGGAAAGCAATCTGGCACTTCTTTTTTTTTTTTTTTTTAATTACGACTGAGTGAAAATGTACATTCCCATATAAATTTACATGCTCATCTATATGCCACTTCCACTGCTCTCCCTGCCCAGTGACAGCACATTATTCCTCTCTGCTCCAAACATGTTTCATCTTCCCAACAGTTTCCTTTCCCCTCCTCTCCACCCACTCCCCTTACTCTAGCCAGAGGTCAGCAGGATGATATCCTATAGATGCATAGAACCATAAAGTACATCTAATATATGGTCACTCTGCATCACCAAGTCCAACCCATTCGTGTCTAGACAGTGGACCTTCATTATGATTTATGGGCAAGGGCAGTATCAGGGCCAGGGGCCCTGCTCCCAGGGGAACCCCGAAGCCGCTGGACCATCAACTGTGGTCCTTTAGTGGAGATCTCAGGTGCACCCCTTTTTATTCTTGTGTTGCTGGTGAGACTCAACTTTGTGAGCTCCATCGTGGCTGTCGTAGGTGGTAGCAGGGCACCATCCATTTCTTCTGGTCCCAAGTCGATGTAGGCATCCACTCACGTGGGTTTCTCTGTCTTCTGGGTTGTCTTTCCCCCATGTCATTTTGACCTGTCACTTCTTAAAAAGGTGGAAATAGATATACCATTTGATCCAGTAATCCCACTGCTTGGAATACATGCTACAGAATCAAGGGCTGTCAAATGAACAGATACATGTACCCGTATGTTTACTGCAACATAGTTTGCAATAGCAAAAAGTTGGAATCAACCCAGATGTCCAACAACAGATGAAGGGATAAACTATTTCTATATATACTCAGTGGCATGCCTTGCAATGATAAAGAACAATGATGATTTTTGGAAGCATCTCATAATCTGGTTTCAACTGGAAGACATTCTTGAGTGAAATCAGTCAGCCTCACAAGGACAAATATTGTATAAGGACTTAAAAACAGATTCATGTACAGAAGAAAAGACTCTTTGATGGCTGCAAGGGAGGGAAGGGGGGAGGGGTTGGTTACAGATTAGACAGTTGATAGAAATTTGGTTGGGTGAAAGCAGTGACAGCACAGTAGAAAGAAGGTCAACTTAACTAGACATCAACATAAACTGAAAACTCCTAATCTTAAACTAATATTGCAAGGATAGAGTAGTGGGGGGCAGGGTGAGGAGTCCTGGGACTGTGCTCTCAGGAGACAGCAAGGACAATTGGCATAACTAGCCTGTTGCTTAGAGAGTTTTCTGCTCTCCATATTGGTGAGTGTCAGCTGGGGTCTTAAACGTTTGCAAGTAGCCACCTGAGGAACACCAAATGTTCCCAACTCAGCCAGAACAGAAGATCACCAAGGACAACAAAGACATGAGGGGAAAAGAGCCCAGAAGATAGAAGGGCCCATGTGAATGGGTGACTGTATCAACATGTGACTGGAAGAACCAAATGGTGCCCCGCCACCACTAATGACAGCTGTGATTGTGCATACACTGTCGAGTCCCTGTGGCAACATGAGAAAAAAAGGGGTGCACCTCAAGATCTCCACTAAAAGACCACAATTGATTGTCCAAAGACCTGGGAGTTCCCCTGGGAAAATGACCCCTAGATCTGCTGCTCTCCGTGTTCATAAATCATTACTGAGGTCAACTCTTCGGAAAGGAATGAATTGGACTTGGGGGCACAAAGTGACCATATGCTGTGTGCACTTTATGGTTCTATGCATCTATAGAATGCTGTCCTACTGGCCTCTTACTAGTAGGGAAAGGATAGGGTAGAAAGGAGGAGACAGTAGACTGTAAGAGGATGCAACATATATCGGATGAAAAGGAAGAGTGTGCTGTCACTGGGCAAAGACAGCAGAAGGAGCTTCAGATAGGTGGGCATGCAAATTTAACTTGGACTGTATACTTTCACTCAATTGCAGTAAAAAGTAATAATAATAATAAAATAATTGAAACTGAAAAAAATGATTTTATCAACACATGATTGTATTTTTCAGTTATGATATTTTGGGGCTAGAAATAAGAATCTTCGATTTGATTCAAAGTGTCTAAAACAGTAGCCAAATTTGTAGTTCAAAAGTAGGTGAAACTCCACGTGAGAACGATCAAAGGCTTCTTCTGTCTCTCCACTTCAGCATCCTTAAGGCAACTTTATCCTAACTTAGCTTCCTTCAGAGTCACAAAGTTGCCACTAATACCTAGAAAGATTATGCTTTCTTTTTAACATACAGCAGAAGAAATCAAAACCTTTTCCTCTAGTGTGATTGGACCTACCTGGATTCTAAGCCCACTGTCACTGAATCTGTAGTCTTTTCAAAATGATCTACAGGTCTGAGACTGATTAGGATCTAAGTGTACAGGTGGGGATGTCAATTCTTGCCAAAGTGGAGTTTTGGGTGGTGTGGTTCCTGAAGAATGTTCTGGATCTACTTGGAAGAATAAGGGGAAAGGTATATTGAGTGGATGACCAATAGTGTTTCTTAAAAGAGCTGTCCTCCAGGTTTTAATATATAGAATGTTAATCAAATTACCAAAACTCTTTCAAAGTCACAGTCTTACCAAAACAAAGTTAGTTTCCTTTGACGTTATCTTGTTGTTGTTCGGTAATGTTGAGTCAGTTCCAACTCATAGTAGTGCTGTGTACAACAGAACGAAGCACTGCTTAGTCCTGTATCATCTTCCTAATCATTGTTATGCTTGAGCCTATTGTTGAAGCCTCTGTATCAATCCTTCTCATTGTGAGTTTTCCTCTGACCCTCTGCCAAGAATGATGTACTTCTCCAAGGATCACGTCTGACAACATTCAAAACATGTAAGAGGTGGTCTAGCCATCCTGGCTTCTAAGGAACACTCTGATTGTACTTTATCAGATCTGTTAGTTCTTTTGGCAGTCTGTCATATATTCAATATTCTCCTTCAACACCATAGTTCAAAGGTGTCAGTTCTTCTCTGTCTTCCTTATTCATTTTCCAGCTTTCACATACCTAAGGTGCAATTGAAAATACCATGTTTTGGGTTAGGTACATCTTAGTCTTCAAGGTGACAGCTTTGCCTTTCAACAATAAAAAGAGGACTTTTGCAGCAGATTTGCCCACTGCAATGTGTCCTTTGATTTCTCAACAGCTGTCTGCATAGGCGTTGATTTGTGAATCTGAGTAAAATAAGATCCTTGACAACCCCAATCTTTTCTCTGTTTCTTACAATGTTTATTGGTTCAGTTGTGAGAATATTTGTTTCTTCATGTTGAGGTTTACTCCATACTGAAGTCTGTGGTCTTTGGTCTTCCTCAGTAAGTGCTTCAAGTTCTCCTCACCTTTAGCGAGCAAGGTTGTGTCATCTACCTGACACACAGATTGAATGAGTATGTTAAAAGGTTACAACCATGACGAACACCTTCCCTGACTTCAAAGCATTCAAGCTGAATCCAACTCGAATTTCTGAAAGTTCACTGTCAGTACAAGGTCCAATAATTACATCTGCTAACTTAATTGTTCTAAGTGCTATGTACCTCATTGCTGAGTATCACTATGGTCACCTTCCAAGTATGCAAAGCTGTGCAGTCTAGTCCAATCTTCAAAGCAATTTTGGAATTCTTTCTGGAATGGCAGTTGTACACAGTGACATGGTGGCAAGTTCACAAACTTAATTGTACAGTTGTCTATGAGGGAGTTTTTAGCCAATAAATAGATAACTGTGTTGGAACACCCTCCCTACTCACCTGATCAGGCCCCCAATGACTGTTTTCTTTACCCAAAGGTAAAGGAATTATTAAAAGGGAGACGTTTTGATGATGTTTAGGAAATTAGGTCTAATATAGCAACAGCTCTGATGACCATTCCAGAAAAACAGTTCCTAAATTGCTTGGAAGGGTGGACTAGGCACTGGCATCAGTACTTAGCTTCCAAGGGGGAGTATTTCAAATGCGACCATAGTGAAATAAAGCAGTGAGGTATGTAGCATTTTTTCCAGGATGAGTTTGTGGTCTTAATTGGAAGTCCTCATATTCTGCTGCAGCTGCTTTTGAATGATCTTCAGCAAAATTTTACTTGCACTTCATATTAATATTATTTTATAGTTTCTGCATTCAGTTGAATAACTTTTCTTAGGAATAGGCACAAATATGAATATTTTCCAGTCAGTTGGCTAGGCAGCTATCTGCCAAATTTCTTGGCTTAGACCAGTGAGTACTTCAGTGCTGCATCCATTTGCTGAAATACCTTAATTGATATTCTATCAATTCCTGATTCTGGCAATGCCTTCAGTGTAGCCTCCATTTCTTCCTTCAGCAACATCAGTTCTTGAAACAGTTAAACATCAACCAATTATTTTTGGTATAATGATTGTATGTGTATTCCTTCCCTCTTTTTTTGATGCTTCCTACATCATTTAATAGTATAATGGAGGTTACATATCAATAATTATAACATAACTTTAATTTTATAAGATAATATACATGAGTTGCTAAAAATACTATGTCATGAACACTAACTGGATTTAATTAATCAGTTTGGGCATGGTCAGTGGATAGCTTTCTTGGTATATATGGTAACAGCATTTCATGGTGTTACAAGTAGCTTTAGTTCTAAAGGAAATTAATCAGGAGTATATAGAGTAGCTTTGGGTTGGAATTGACTTAAAGAAAACATGTTCAGTTTTATTTTTAACGTGGAAAGAAGTAAGTATAAATTTTAAAATTGAATATAGATTTGGAATTTGAAAAACAAAATATGAGATGTGGGGGTTTATTTTACCTTTTTTCTTTGTATTTTAGATTAATCAATGCTATTGGTGAAATCTGTAAAATATGTATTGGTATGACGACAGTGGAAAGGGTCCTAGGTGGTATCTGGGAGAAATTAGTCTTGAAAACATATCTACATGTGAGCCATTTTGTTTAACTGTCAATTCCTGAATATCTAAGAATGAAAATGATAGAGCTACATGGAAAGAAATATCCATTGTAAGAATTAATAAAGCACCTGTTCCAGGTATATCATTTCCTCTTTTTGATGTATATTAAAAAAATAAAATCTTTAGTTGATTTTTATAAAAGTATTGACAACCCTTTTTCATAAATGACTTCATTTATGGACACTAAATTCCATTATTATAAAATTTTAATGTACCACAAAATAGTATTCTACTTTGATCTTTTGTTGTTTTTTTTTTAACCATTAAAAAAAATAACCATTCTTGTCTCTTGGCTGTGCAAAACCAGGCTGGCAGATATCGCCTCGTGAGCTGTAGTTTGCATGCTTCTGATTTAGAACATTAAGTTTTAGGATGAACATTTGTATTGCCAGTGTCTTAGTTATCTATTGTTGATATAACCATTACAACGAATGAGTGGTTTTAACAAACAGGTTTAGTCTTTCACAGTTTATGAATCTAGAAATCCAAATTCAGGGTACCAAGTCTAGAGGAAGGCTCTATCTCTGTTGGCTCTTAGGTCCTTGTCATTAATCCTTCTCTGGTCTAGAAACTTCTCAGTACAGGGACTCTGGGTCCAAAGGACACACTTTACTCCTGGTGCATTTTTCTAGGTGGCTTTCTAGGTGGCTCTCCTCTCTGCTTTTATGTTTCAAGAGAGATTGACACAAAATATAACTTAATCCTGCAGATTGAGCCCTTCCTCATTAGAATCACTGCCTCTAATCCTGCTTCCCTGCTTGCTAGAAGGGAAGAGGATTTGAAGCACGTACTGATGAAGATCAAAGACCACAGCCTTCAGTACGGACTGCACCTCAACAAGAAAACAAAAATCCTCACAGCCAGACTAGTAAGCAACATCATGATGAACAGAGAAAGGACTGAGGTTGTCAAGGATTTCATTTTACTTAGTTCCACAGTCAATGCCAATGGAAGCAGTGGAAAAGAAATCAAAAGACACATTGCCCTGGGAAAAACTGCTGCTGTAAAGGACCTCTTTAAAGTAAAGGTGTCACCCTGAACACCAAGGTGAACCTGACCCAAGGCATTATATTTTCAGTGTCATCAGATGCATGCAAAAGCTAGACAATGAATAAGGAAGACAGAAGAAGAATTGATGCCTTTGAATTGTAGTGCTGGAGAAGAATATTGAATGTACCAAGGACTGCCAAAGAATAAACAGATCTATTCTAGAAGATGTGCAACCAGAGTGCTTGTTGGAAGCAAAGATGTTGCAGAGTTACCACATACCTAGGCTGATACAGCCTCGTTAGCATAACAAACTTATCTCAGATGGGATGACCCCTACTGGTAAAGGAATTAAAATTCCAACACCACCTTGGGGGACACAATTCAGTTCATTAGATTAGCCATTTAAATGTGATTTTCTGTTTGACCATACTATGTTAACAAGTATCAGCAATCCTGATATTAGGAGCACCTGAAATCTGTCACTGAGTTTTCTTTATTTATTTTGCAGAAAAGTAACCACACACATTTGCCTTAATTTTCTCTCTGTTCATTCTTTGTATCTCCAATTACCCTTTCATTTTTGCCTCCATCACTGTAGCAAAATGTTCTCTCTCAGTGAGTCTCAATGGCTTCTTCATTCCAAACTGAATGACTGTGCATGTACATTCTTATTGTCCTAGACTCCCCTGCTGCATCTGCACTGATACTTCCTTACCTGAAGTAGCAGAGATTTGTAGAGATTCTGGAATCAGATACACTGGATTCTGATCTTGGCTCAGCAATGTATTTAGCTCTGTTACTCTGGGCAAAGTACTCAGGCTCCGTTACCCAGTATTTCTTCATCTATATGATGGGTATAAAAATGTGTCTATATCATAGGATTATTTTGATTACATGAGATAATACACTTAGAATATTTAGGTTAATATAACACTGGCCACCATTCCTGGCACAGAGTAATCACAACAAATGCTAGTTGTTACCATCATCATGGTGATTAAAATTTTCTCCAACCTTAACCTTTATCACATGAAACCAATTTAGTTCTTCAACTATTTCTATATGCATCACTTGCTCCACTTGGGCTTTTTCCGTTGTACATATACACTTAGATGTTTGATCCATCTCTGCCCTACTATTTTTAAAAGCTTTTTCTTAACAAATTTTTATCTTCAGATCTGACTGCTTTATTGACTAGAGTCCCAGTATTGCATTAGGTGGCTTACCACCTCAACATCTTTATCACACACTTGTTGTCTTATTTATTCAATCATTCCACACAAATAAGGCTAAGAACATGCATACAACACAAGTGTCAGGTACCTAGTTTGTACCACGAACAACAAGTCATAGAGGAAACAAAAATGACTGAGATAGGACTCTTGTTCTGTAGCAGTTGGTTATCTCTTGTGGCTTCAGTGATCATCCTCAGTCTAATGACTTTCTCATCTACGTTTGCACTTCTGCCCTCTCTTCCATACCACAATTTCTTCTTTCAACATCCCTGGAAGTCCTGGATCTCTAGTGCACTTTAAAATGACCATATCCCAAATCAAATTTATCACCCCTGATCTGTACTCCATGAATGCCTTCTCCAAACTCAAATGGAGAGTCTTACGTTTTCCACACTGCTTGTTTTAATACTGATTAGACTTCTCTCCCAGCTGAGGCTCTGTTTTACTTATTGACAGTCCCTTTAGAGTGAGGCATGGCACGAAACACATTAAGATACTTGATTCATTCAGATATGGCAGGAAGGGTTTTGAAGACCAGCTTCACAAACAGAGAAATATACAATATACTGATTGTTTATATTTGTATGTATGTCAGCAGATTGCAAAAGCATCTTGTCATGTGTTATCTGACTTATGAAGCTCCAGATCACACAGTTCTAATTTCCGAGCTCCTGTGCAGTGGTTAATTGCTACGTCTACTAAATGTGAGGTCAGCAGTTCAAATCTGCCAGGTGCTCCTTGAAAACTCAATGAAATATTTCTACTCTGTCTTATAGGGTCACTATAAATTGAAATCAACTCCACAGCAGTGAGTTTGGGGTTTGGGTGCCCTCCCAGTGTAGTGTGTCAGATACAGTGACTCTGAGGTGAAAAAGGTAGAAGGATTCTAAGGAGTTTGGAATCCTGGTTTCCCTTTGAATATCCTAGGACTTTGCTATACTAGTCACCCAGTTACGAATGTCTGTCAACAAACTATTCTACTTTTTAAAAGTGTTGAATAAAATAATTTTGTAATCCATGGTACCAATTAGAACAAATCAGTGGCTTCTTATGTTAGTTATTTCTCAACTTACAGTGTTTTCAAGAGTTTCTTTATATTTTTAAATTAACTTTACACTGTTGAGATGACTATTGTGTATTTCTTCTAATTACTAAGTATTTGATGTATACACAATTTATTACATGTGAAAAAATGTAGAACACAGTATGAGTTTAAAAGTAAAAATACAAAGCAGCCTCCACTGTACTTTAAATGAACTCCTGATTTGGGGTTCACTTAACCTGAATAGCAATAAAGGCTAAGCATGTGTCCCCTGTATCTTTCTGTTCATCCTTTTCCTTAACTAGCTTAGGAATCTCTATCCATGAGCATATCCCACTTAAAGGGAAATTTCTTAGCTTAAGCATGTTAACCATTTCTTAAGGCTTTTTCTCCTACAAAATAATATAATGTCATATATGATACCTAGATACTATCTCATTCATTCTCCTCATTTTTCTCTGGTCTCACCTATCAATCCAGCTTCCCCTTTTGGAGGTTGAATATTTGCTCAGTTAGGTTTCTCTATTAAGATAAAATTAAAATAAGAAAGTGAGATAATATGTTACTTGCAAGTAAGCAAAGAACAGGAGCATTGGTGACATAATAGTTAAAGAGTTTGGCTGCTAACAAAAATGTCAGCAATTAGAATGGACCAACTCTTCTGAAGGACAAAGACACGGCAGCTGCTTCTGTGAAGATTACAGGCTTGAAAGCCCTAAGGGAGAGCACTACTCTGTCTTACAGGGTTGCTAGGAGTTGGAATCAATTCCACAGCAATGATTTTTTTAAGCAACGAGTTTCTGGGAGGCATAAATGGTTAAGTGCTTGGCTACTAATGGAAAGTTTGTAAGTTTGAGTCCACCCAGAGGTATCTCAAAGTAAAGTCTGGCTTTCTGTCTTTGAAGGATAATTACCACTGGGAGCCATATGGAACACAGTTCTACTCTGCAACACATGGGTTTGCCATGATTTGGAATTGACTCCATAGCAACTTTTTTTTTTTTTTTTTAAAGCAAGGAGTAGTGTGGGCAGGTTGAGGGCTGCCTTCTGGAAAGTCAATCTTGTTGCCGCTTAGAGGCTCCTACACTATTCCTGTGACTTGAAAGGAAGCCCACAGCATACCCAAGCCAGTGAATTGATGGTTCTCTATTTCGAGTTTGAGAGGAGGAGTAAAGAGGGAGTGACCTTCAAAATGGTAGGATTCTCTTTCCACACTGCAGAGGAAAAGTGACATGCAAGACTTTTTTTTTTTTTTTTTAAAAAAAAGCTAAAAATATTTATTTTAGTGTAACTAGGCTAGCTAGAGTCCTGTGGGCACATTTGAGGTTTTTTTTTTAATTTAGTAGCACAAAGTGAGTGATTTTCCATGCAGCTGGCACTTTAACTCACAGCCAATTAATTTTATACCATTACCTCTTCTTTTTAAAAGATTACTGGAATATTTTTAAAAGAAGAGGTGTTCTGTGGCTATTAGACTATGGATTATTATTCTTTGGGGTCTGACATAGATTACTGGTGGGATCAGAGAGAGAGATGTTTACCCAGACTCTGAGCTTGTAACCACAGCTTTCAAGCCTTCCTTTTATCTACCCACTGTCCACTATGTTGGCAGGAATGCACCCCTGGGTTGTTGACCTTAAGAACCTGTAGTTAATGGACTACTGGGGATGCCAAGGGCTGTTAAGGATGCCAGCTCAGCTTTCTGGTTTCTTCACATGCTCTTCGCTCCAGGCACTCTTTCAAAGAGATGGATGAAGATAGGGAGATGAGATTTTGGGCCATGTCTATTGTGGACTTGGAAATATTTTATGCTAGTCTTTGACAAGTTTACAGGAGGTGTGCTTAGATGGTTTACTTCAAACCAAGCAAACATCTGAGACTGTATGAAAGTGTCATCATAATAGAATGTGTCTGCTTTAGAATATTTGCATTTATGAAACTTTAAATTGTGAGAAAAGAAGTGTTTTTCTGAAACATGTGTTGACAACCTACAGCAAGTTTTAGATGGTAACAGCTGAGCTAAGATGACTTCTTTGAAAAGCATGCTTCTTTTAAGAATTTAGCCTTTATCATCATACCCATTTTCTAGGTGGAAATGTGAGTTACAGACTAAGACAGACCTTTTCAGAGGGGACAAATGAAGTTCAGATAAGTAGACTCTGGTTTCAAATACTGGTCTCAATTACTAGCTTTGTGAATTGAGGTTAATTCTATATGTTGTCTGGCCATGTTACTTTGTCTATGAAAAGGGGGATATAATCCTATTAATAAATTGATGAGTATATAAGCTACCATTCTAACCATGACATTTTTGAGAGAGAAGAAGGGTTCTGTTAATAACTGTGCCAAGACAACATGGGGAAAATGCAACATTTGTAGGCAAATCAGAAGTATGATCACCCTGTGAGACTATTGTCATGATTATGGGCATTGGTGCAGATATTGTTTGTCACATAGGAGACACTCATTACAGACTCAATTAATTCCTTTGTCCTCAGCTTTTCTTTTCTACTTTCCTTTCTTTCATAGAATCTGCCCAGTGTCACGATGGGAAGGTAAACACAAAGGGCACTATGGAATTTGTAAAGACTATGCTCAACTATAGGGTAGCTGTGAGGTGGAATCAACTTGACAGCAATAGGTTTTGGTACTCTCAACTTAGAGTCTCTGGGTGGTAAAAACAGATAAACACTTGGCTGATAACTGAAAGTTTGGCAGTTCAAGTTCACCCAGAGGTGTCTGGAAAAGTAATGACCTGGTGATCTACTTCCAAAAACACTAGCCATTGAAAACCCTGTGAGCACTGTTCTACCCTGACACACATGGTATCAGCATGAATCCAAGTCAACTCCGCACAACTAGTTTACTGGTTATTGCCAACCTGACAGCAAGAATGACGCTTTTAAATGACATCACTTTTTTGGTACAACCCTCTAGTGGTTTACCAAGTCACTAAGAGTAAAAGCCCAAGTCATCATAACGTCTTAAAGACCCTACCGTTGCTCTTATTTTCTGGCTTGGTCTCCAGCCCATAGGCATGCTGCCTTTCTGTCCTTTGATCTTTCCCACAGGTCTCCCTGAGACTGACTTCTTCATCTTTGATTCAGTCTCTGATTGAAAGGTCCCTTTTCAGAGGCTCTTACCGGGCCACCTTCCATACCAGAAAACAATGGCAATCCTTTCCCAAGCGGAAAGTTACCTAGTTTAAGCAACAAGATAATTATTTCCAACAAGCAGGAACCTGAAGATTCAGACCCATATTGGCACCATAATCAGATCTTGTACCATGAACCTTCAGTAAGACTGAAGCCAAATTGTTGGCATATGTTCACCACTGAATCTCATTCACCATCTGTTTCTGGGTTTTGATTTCTTTGGGCAGTCCATAGTTACATGATCAAGGCACAGTGAGTGCTGAGATAGCTTAATTTGTGGAAACCTGGGAATAAGCACTAAAACAGTCCATTAATTATATCAAATTAAAGAGTCAGTGGAGGGGTTGTTTTATCCAAGTTGTGTTGTACTGCCATGGAGCACCCCAGGTGCCAACCTTGCCTTTCTTAGTGATGCCTTCAGCACACAGCACTGCAACACAGGCACAGGTGAGTGAAGGGCTGGTCTCCCATGCGGGGCAAATTTCCTCATGATTCATTGGGCCATTTGAGCATCATTGTTAAGAATATGATACTAGGGTAGTCTACAAACAGAAATAACCACTTTTCCTCTTTTGTTTCTTCCTAGTTTGGAAGCCTTTTAGAAAAAAATAGCTATGTTCACACAAATATCACATAAATTATGATAGAGGTATAAATGCAAAGTTCTTGAACTTCTAGTCTTCTCCTCAGACTTTGTAAGTATTTAAATTCCCATGAAATTCACTGTAGTGCACTGTAAATGAGTGTAGAGTGTATGGTGTATGACTCATGCCCTAACTTTAGGTATGAGTCACATGTGTGTGTGCCCGTGTTTGGATGCTCAGAAGCGTGCCTGTGTGCACATCCTGTTTGCACAGGGGCACATCTCTGTGAGGTAGTTCCTCTAAGTCATTTCCCAGTGAAACCTTGAGCTGTGTTTCTGGGTAGGGCGGATGAAGTCTGCAACACTAGGGCGTAGCTATAAGGATGGCATTTAAAAATTTTTTTTTCAATGTGTTTTAAGTTAAAGTTCATAATTCTAGTCAGTTTCTCATGCAAAAGCTTACACTTTGCCGTGTGACCCTAGCTGCTCTCCCACATAGTAACAGCACACTCCTCCCCTCTCTTCCATGTTTCCCATGTCCATCTAACCAGCTCCTATCCTTCTCTATCTTCTCATCTCTCCTCCAGACAGGAGCTGCCTAATTTGTCTTCTGTATCTACCCGAGCCAAGAAGCACATTCCTCACCAGTATCATTTTCTGTCTTATATACCAGTTCAATCTTTGTATGAAGAGTTGACTTCCAGAATGGTTTAAGTTCTGGGCTAACAGTGAGTCCGGGGGAATGTCTCCTAAGGACCCTCACATTTGTTAGACAATCAAGTCTGATGTTTTTACTGGAGTTCAAGTTCTGCATTCCACATTTCTCCTGCTCCATCAAGGAATCTTTGTTGAGTTCCCCAGGAAGGAAATCTGTAGTGGTGGCTGAGCACCGTCTAGTTCTGCTAGTCTCACACTGATGTAGTCTCTGGTATATGTGGCCATTTCTGTCCCTTGGGCTCACAGTTTACTTGTGTCTAAGAATGGCATTTTTGGGAAACTCTTGGTGGTGCAGTGGTTAAGAGCTCTGTCAAATTTTGGCAGTTGACATCCACCAACCGATCCTTGGAAACCCTATAGGGTAGTTTTACCATTGTATAGGTCACTGTGCATGGAATTGACTTGATGGTAATGAATTTTTTAGAGGGGGAAGGTTATTGTTTATTTGATAAATAGATATTTTTTTCTGTGCCTACTGAGAAATCTGTGATGCTTTTAACTAAAGAGAATTTAACAACCAGTCCTATTGCAGGAAAAAATGTTTGGAAGCATTGTAAATGAGCAACTTATGATACTCTTGGAGCAAAACATCTAACCAATGCCTGCCCTTTCTCTTATTTAGCAAAACCTAGGGGGTGGCCAAGCCCAACAGATAGAGCTAGAATCCAGGAAAACAGTTCTTTTATTAGCCTTGTAGTATTGAGAGAATTAAGACCCAGAGACAACTGGAGGGCCAGTAGCTGCTGGGCCTCTGGAATAAACTAGGGAACCAGAGCAAAGTGGGAGATGGGAACAAAATTTCCCCTCATCAGTGAACTACTTGCTTTCTGGGTGAGATTGAAAAGTGCCTGGGGAGGGGGGTGTGGTTTGAAGACACAAATATAGAATCTTTAGGTGACCTATGTTAGAGCAGTTCTTTGGGCAGACAGCAGAAAGCAGTGCACAGCACTGAGTGGCAGAACAGGTAGATAAATAGGCACCAATTTATTTGGTAAACATTTATGTGTGCTGAGGAGGCATTCAAAGCTGAGAAACACATGAGCCTGGGCCTTAGGGTGCGTGCAATCTGAGACGGGATGCCGCACCCCCAGCACCAAGGTGATGTCTGTGTGAGTAGCTCTTACTCATTTGGCTCTGCAAAGTCTTCTGAACACAGCCACTGCTTGATATACCATTAATAACTTCAGGAAGCTTCAGTGATAGACTTACCTGCCTCTCCTGCTGTATTTATAGTTTTCCTAACTTAAGAAGATTGCTTCTCTTTAGGACATCCCCCCACCCCCAACCTCCTGACTCTAGGAAGAAAATTGCCTGGTTCAACTAATGTACTTTCACCTTTTAATACTGACAAATGACTGATGGTGGGAGACCACTGACTGTACTTTTGCACATTTACTTCAGGGGCTGTCATTACTGGTTATACGCACTGCTTATCTTGTTGGGTCAGGGGTAGAATTCCCACCTTCCTTGTTGGAGATCCAGATCTAATTCCTGGCCAATGTACTGTTGGCCAGTGAAGGATTGTGTGTTGCTAGGACACTGAACAGGTTTAGGTGGAACTTGCAGACTAAGCTGGACTGGAAACAAAGTCCTGGTAACCTGCTTCTGAAAATGAGCCAGTGAAAACTTTATGGATCATAGTCATCCAATCCCCAAATGATTGTACGGACAACAGAGGACTGGGAAGCATGGGGTCTCCATGGGTTGGGAGCTGACTTGACGGCTTACATGCAATGTTCACATTTCAGACAGGTTAGTATTGTCCATTCCTCTTAATCATATGCTGGCTTTTAAAGGTAGTATACGTGTACCAAGCAATTGTCCACGGCAACCCTACATGTATACAGACATGTGTATAAATGTTACAGTGAAGGACTCAATTCCATCCCATAAATAAACTTCTCATGGCCAGATATCTAAAGATCTCCATTCTGGCTGGCTTTGTGAGGAGGCTGCCCTTGTCACCACTTATCTATAGTCTCTTTACCCTGGATGATCAAGAAGTGGACTACCAAGGCCATGAAAACACTTCTTGGCTTGTTAGAATATTAGGAATTAATAAACTATAAGGTACTGCAAAATATTAATAAGAAAAAGGTAAAAGACTCAATTAAGTTATGAGCAAAGGAGATGGGCAGACACTTCACCAAAGAGGACATCCAGGTGGCCAAAAAACACATGAGGAAATGCTCACAATCATTAGCTATCAGAGAAATCTAAATCAAAACTATAAAGAGATACCATCTCAGCCCAACAAGGTTGGCCATAATCCAGAAACACAAAACAACAAATGCTGGAAAGGCTGTGGAGAGACTGGAACACTTCTGCACAGCTGGTTGGATTGCAAAATGGCACAACCTCTTTGGAAAGCTATCTGGCACTTCCTTAAAAAGCTGGAAATAAATGTATCATTTGATCCAGTAATCCCACTGCTTGGAATTTATCCTACAGAAACAAAGGCTATCACATGACCAGATACATGCACACAAATATTTATGACAGCCCAGTTCACAATAGCAAAAAGATGGAATCAACCTAGATGCCCTTTAACAGATGAATGGATAAACAAACTGTGATATATATACTCAGTGGAACACTATACATCATAAAAAACAATGATGATTTTAGGAAACATCTCATAACATGGTTTCAACTGGAAGATACTATGCTGAGTGAAACGAGTCAGTGGCACAGGGACAAATATTGTATGAAACTGCATGCTATAAGGACTTAAAAATAAACTTATATACAGAAGAAAAGACTCTTTAATAGCTACAATGGCAGGGAAGTGAGGAAGAGGGTTGATCATAGATTAGGTAGCTGATAGAAATTTGGTTAGGTGAAAGCAGTGACTGCACACAGTAGAAAGTAGATCAACATAATAGACTTTGCCATAAACTGGAAGCTGTTAACCCAACATTGCCAAGGATAAAGTAGTAGGTGTGGGGGTCTGGGGACCATGCTCTCAGGGGACATCAAGGCCAACTGGCATAACTAGTCTATTGCTAAAAGAATCTCCTGCACCCATATTGGTGAGTGGCATCTGGGGTCTTAATTAAAAGCTAGCAAGCTGCCATCTGAGATACACCAAATTGTCCCAACTCATCTGGAACAGATGATCATCAAGAACAATAAAGACATGAGTAAAAAAGAGCTCAGGAGACAGGAGCAGGACCCATGTGAATGGGTGACTGTGTCAATGTGTGACCAGAAGTACCAGTGGTGCCCAGCCACCACCAAAGACAGCTGTGATAGGGCATACAATGTTGAGACCCAGTGGCAACATGAGAAAAAGAGGAGTGCACCTCAAGAACTCTACTGAAAGACCACAATCAATGGTCCAACAGCCTGGGGGATCCCCTGGGAGTATGGCCCCCAGACCTGCTGCTGTCCCAGTCTAGAAAACATTACTGAGGTCAACTCTTCATACAAAAATGGACTAGACTTGGGGACACAATATGGCCATATGGTGTGTGTACTTTATGGCTCTATGCATTTATAAGATGCTGTCCTACTCGTCTCTTTCTGGATGGGAGAGAAGTGGGTGGATAGGAGGGAGCAGAAGCTTGTTAAAAGTATACAACAAGTATAAATGAAAAGGAGTGTGCTATCACATGGCAAGGAGAGCAGAAGAGCTGTAGATAGACAGACATGCAAAATTGATTTGGATTGTATACTTTCATTTAGTCACAATAGTAAAAAAAGAAAAAGAACGTTAGGAATTGGCCATGTAAGTGTAACCCAAATTAAAATAGGCATATACTAAGTTTAACACGCCTTATAAGTAGTTTGGATTTCTGGTATCACAGTGGTTAAGAGCTCAGGCTGCTAACCGAAAGGTCAGCAGCTAGAATCTAACACCCAGCCTTTCAAAACCCAATGGGGGCAGTTCTACTACATACTGCAGTGTCACTATGAGTCAGAATTGACTTCATAGCTATGAGTTTCATAAGCAATTTTTTTTTTGTCTTTGCACATTCGCTTAAAACAGACAGGTACCATGCTTGAAATAATTGTTCTGAGGATAGTATAAGATATCAATCCAGTCTCCTTGTTTCTGCCATCGTGAACTGGATATAATTTTTCTAATCATAATTTTAGGGTTAGAACAATGTGACTTTCACTCCCTACAGTTGATTAAAATCCACACCCCCTCCTTTCTAGGGTGTTGGAAATGTGTCTTGACTTGGTGGTAGTTCATGATGTGATCGTTTGTTAAAATTCATCCAGCTGTTTACCTAAAGAAGGTGAATTTTGCTGCATGTAAATTATACTTTTACAGACTTGACATGAAATTAATCCAGTTTCCACTGATGGTGACAACTTATTCATTTTAATGAGAGTAAACTCAGTCACTTTCAGTATAAAACTAAGGTTTTGGGAGGGGTAGAGTCAAGATGATGGACTAAACACATGTTTCCCTAAATCCATCTGGAAACCAAGACCTAAATTGATAACCAAACGGAGCCTTATGGACACCTGGTGAGCCCTAGGACACAGCATAGGGCTGTTAATTTGGACTTCATACTACTGAATGGCAAACTTCCTCTCTTTCGCTGAACCACGCTCTCTATGGTCTAGAGAAACAACTGCAGTCCATCCTCACAGCATCTCTCCCAGCCTTCATTGACTCACATGATGCCCCCAAAGCAAAAAACTCTTGATAAAAGCGTAACAAAGAAATCATTCATGGCTTCAGAAGGCCCCCAAAGAATGAACCAAAGAACTTTGCAGATGTAGAAACCTCTCTGAAACTATCAAAGGTGAATACAAAAGGAGTATGTAGACAGCCTTCCTAGACCTTATACAAAATGCAGCAGAACAAAATGAAAAATTAAGCAAGCTGTTTGTTCTAATGGAACAACAGTACTCTGAAATCCAACAGATTGAGAACAATATCAAAGACATAGAAACTTCAATTCAAAGCCAATAAAACAGGATGGAACAAATGGAAAACAGACTTTCTGACTTGGAAGACAGAGTTACTGACTCCACTGTCTATGAGGAGAAATCAGACAAAAGAACAAGAAAAATGAAGAAGCATTAAGAAGCATGTGGGACTCTATTAAGAGGAACAATCTATAATTAATTGCGTTCCTGAACAGGGCAAGACACTGAGAACACAGAGAGTATTGTTGCTGAGCAGCTGACAGAAAACCTCCCAGAAATTATGAAAGAAGAGAGTATAGATATCCAAGATGCATGTCGAACACCACTCAATATAGATCTGAAAAGAAAGACTCCAAGACATATTATAATCAAGCTTAACAAAATGAAACATAAGCAGAAGCTCTTAAAGGCAGCAAGACTCAAAGTAAAGCTAATATTCAGAGGGAAACTCTGCAGGCTTTTGTGGGATTTCTCAGCAAAAACAATGCTGGCACGGAGACAGTGGCATGACACATTCAAAACCTTGAAGGAGAAGAACTTCCAACCAAGAATTAAGTATGCTGCAAAACTATCTTTCAAATACGAAAATGAAATTAAGACATTGCCAGATAAACAGAAACTCAGAGATTGTAAAAACCAAACCAAAGCTATAAGAAATACTGAACAAATCTCTTGGCTTACAAGAACAAAACCACCAACTTTCTGTTTTAGAAGCAAACACAAGACACATCACACAGAATCCTACTCAGTTAGAGAAGGCTCAAAACTCAATGAAAGCTATAATAGTGAGAGGAATGATCCAGTGATCATATCATGAAAACTATGATGTCATCATATTAAAAAGAGGGATGTATTACAGTTGTTATAGTCCTTCCAGATGGAGAAGTTAATAAGACTGGTAGTAATTAAAATCGGGTTTATACGTAGTTTATTAAGAGGGCTCCTAGTGGCAGCCATAGAGCACAATAAAGATGCAACATATCAAATCAAGAAACATAACACAGGAGTCTCAACAACCACAAAACCAACCCTGAAAAAGGTGAAAAATCAACTCACAAGGAAGAATGTCCCAGAACAGATTAATAAGAATAACAGAGAAAACATCAACATAAAAATAAACATATCACAATGGCAGCACTGAACACATACCTATCAATAATTACATTGAATGTGAATGGACTGAATGCCCCAGTAAAGAGACATTGAGTGACATCTTGGATCAAAAGACATGATCTATACATAGGTTGTCTACAAGAAACTCACCTTACACTTACAGATATGAACAAACTGAAAATTAAAGGACAGAAGAATGTATATCAAGCTAACAATGAATAAAAATGAACAGGTGGGGCAATTCTAATCTCCGATAAAATACATTTTAATGTAAAATCCACCATCATGGACAAAGATGGACACTATTGCTGAAAGACTCAATATACAAGTAGGACTTAACAATATGAAATATTTATGCACCTAATATTAGAGCACCTAAATACATCAAAGAGACACTGACTATACTCAAAAAGGAGATAGATCACTCCACAATTATGATGGGAGACTTCAATACTCCACTCTCAATACTGGAAAGATTGTCTAGAAAAAAGCTCAGTAAAGTCACAGAAGACCTTATTGCCACAACCACAATTAACCAACTAGACCTCATTGATATATACAGAACTTTCCATCCATCAGCAGACAACTACACCTTCTCCAATGGTAAAGAACAACAGTGATTTTAGGAAACATCACATGACCGGGTTTCAATTGGAGAACACTATGCTGAGTGAAAGTGGTCAATGACAAAAGGACAAATATTGTGTGAGACCCCTACAATAAGAGCTTAAAAGCAGACTCATGCATAGAAGAAAAGACTCCTTGATGGCTGCAAGTGTGGGGAGGGAGGGAGGAAAAGGGGGGGAGGATTTAGATTAGATAGTTGGTAGAAATTTGGTTGGTTGAAATCTGTGACAACACACATTAGAAAGAAGATCAATATTAACTGGACTTCAGCATAACATGATTACTACTCCCATCTTAACCCAATATTGCAAGGACAGAGTAGCTGGGGCAGGGGGCCATGGACCTTGCTCTCCGGGGAAATCGAGACCAATTGGCACAACTAGTGTTTTGCTAGGAGAGCCCTCTGCACCCTACATTGGTGACTGCCGTCTGAGATCTTGAAAGCTGCCAAGCTTCCATCTGAGGGTACAGCAAATGGTCCCAACTCAACAGGCACAGATGATCACCAAGGACCAAAACAACATGGGGGAAAGAAAACCCAGAAGACAGAGAGACCCACATGAGTGGGTGACTCCATTGACTTGTGACTGGAAGAACCGGATGGTGCCTGGTCACCACCAGCGATAGCCATGATAGAGCTCATAAAGTTGAGTCTCACTGGCAACACAAGAATAAAAAGGGGTGCACCCTGATGTTTCCACTAAAAGACGGCAATTGATGGTCCAGGGGCCTTGAGGTTCCCCTGGGAGCATGGCCCCTGGCCCCTGGCCCTAATGCTGCTCCTGTCCATAAATCATAATGGAGGCCAACTCTTCAGACAGGAATGGATTGGACTTGGTGACACAGAGTGACCGTATCATGTGTACACTTTATAGTTCTATTTACCTATAGGATTTTGTCCTGCTGACCTTTTACTGGAGGCGGGGGAATGGGTGGAGAGGAGAGGATAGGAGATTGTTGGGAGGATAAGACATGTATGGAGTGGAGAGGAAGAGTGTGCTGACACCGGGCAGGGAGAGCAGTGGGAGCTGCGTATAGGCGGGCATGTAAATTTTTGGGGGAATGTACGTTTCCACTCAATCATAATAAAAAAATGTATATCCATATACATAAAAAAAAGCTTAGGTTTTGTTTGCTTACTTTTTTTGGTCCCAAACTGGTACATTCAGGAGTCTTCTCATCCTACTTCTTGTCTACTTCATTTGGATATATGACCTCCTGGATATGCTACTTACTCTTTGGATGTCTTTGTGTGTCACTTCCCCTTCCTTTTGGTAAATAAATATGGGATCCAACTGACTTCTGGTTTTCAGGTTCAAGAAATCTATGCTACCCTTGTCAGAACCCAACACATGTCGTTTAATACACTGGCCATTTCCATACTTTTCTTTGCAGCAGGAGACGGGGCTGCTGGCCAAGCTGGGAGTTAAGAGGTATTGCTTCTTCCACACTTCTAGTGGCTGCTTGTGACCATAGGAGGCCACCTTTGGGCTTCTTCCAACACTCATCTCCCAGCCATTGCCTAGCTATCACTCATGCCTTTGCCAGAAGACAAAGGGAGAAAGGAAGAAAAGAATGGGGGGGGGGAGATGGAGGGGGGAAGAAGGAGGAGGAAAGAAAGAAGGAGTAAAGGGAGAGAAGATAAGAGCAGGGAGGGAATGGAACAAAGAAAATAAAATAAACTTTCGTTTTTTTAAATGCCTGCCTTTTAAAATTGTAAATTGTGTCTTTCACAAGCAAAAAGTTTTATAAGACTAATTAAATCTATTCTAGAAATCAATGGAAATTTTTTGTTCTAGGCTTTATGTAGAACTTCTTTTTTCCAAGCAATAAGTATCTCTCAAGGACCTTAGGGCCCTCAAGGACAAAATAAAAAATACAGAAAAGTCTGTTACAGCATTAAGATAGCATCCTAATATGTTTGCTGAAATTAAGATGGACAATGATCTATTGACATCAAATTCCAGTCATGAGTGGTGGACAGCAAGACTTTGTTCTGTTATACTTTATTTTTTTAATTTTTGTTTTTATTTAACGTAACTGAGTGGAAATGTACATTCACATATAAATTTACATGCCCACCTATATGCAGCTTCCACTGCTCTCTCTGTCCAGTGACTGCACACTATTCTTCTCTGCTCCATACATGTCTCATCCTCCCAACAGCCTCCTTTCCCGCCTCTCCGTCCACTTCCCTTCCTCCAGCCAGAGGTCAGCAAGAAGATATCCTATAGATGTATAGAACCATAAAGTGCTTCCAATATATGGTCACTCTGCATTGCCAAGTCCAATCCATTCCTGTCCAAAGAGTGGACCTTTGTTATAATTTATGGGAAAGGGCAGCATCAGGGCCGGGGGCCATGCTCTCAGAGGAACCCCAAAACTGCTGGACCATTAACTGAGGTCTTTTAGTGGAGATCTCATGATGCATCTCTTTTTATTCTTGTGTTGCCAGTGAGAGTCCTCTCTGTGAGCTCCATCGTGGCTATCACTGATGGTGGCCGGGCACCATCCGGTTCTTCTGGTCCCAAGTCGATGTAGGCACCCACTCTTGTGGGTCTCTCTGTCTTCTAGGTTGTCTTTACCACATGTGATTTTGGTCCTCGGTGAGCATCCGTTCCTGCTGAGTTGGGACCATTTGCTGTGTCCTCGGATGGCAGCTTGGCAGCTTTTAAGACCCCAGATGCCACTCACCAATGTGGGGTGCAGAGAGCTCTCTTAGTAAAATGCTAGTTGTGCCAATTGGCCTGGAATTCGCCTAAGAGCATGGTCCCCCGCCCCTCGCCTGAGCTACTCTATCCTTGCAGTATTGAGTTAAGACGGAAGGAGTACTCAAGTTATGCTGAAGTCCACTTAATGTTTGTACTTGTTTCTAATGCATGCTATCACCACTTTCTCCCAACTAGATTTCTAGTAACTACCTAAACTGAACCCTCCCCCCCACCCTCCCTCCCCTCCCTCGCAGCTGTCAAAGAGTCTTTTCTTCTATACACGTCTGTTTTTGAGATCTTATCATAGAGGTCTCATACAGTATTTGTCCTTTTGTTGCTGACTACTTTCACTCAACATAATGTCTTCCAGTTGAAACCAGGTTAGGAGATGTTTCCTGGAATCATCGTTATTCTTTATCATTGCATAGTGCTCCATTGAGTATATGTACCACAGTTTACCTATCCATTCTTCTATTGTTGGGGATCTGGGTTGATTCCATCTTTTTGTTATCGTGGACTGTGCTGCGATAAACATTGTGGTGCATGTGTCCGTTGGTGTGAAAGGCCTTGATTCTGTAGGATATATTGAAGTAGTGGAATTACTGGGTCAAATGGTATATCAATATCCATTCTTTTAAGGAAGTGCCAGATTGCCTTCCAAAGAGGCTGGACCATTTTGCAATCCCACCAACAGTGTAGGAGGGTTCCACTTTCTCCACAGCCTCTCCAGCATTTGTTGTTTTGTGTTTTCTGGATCATGGCCAATCTTGTTGGGGTGAGATGGTATCTCATTGTTGTCTTGATTTGAATTTCTTTAATAACTAAAGATCGTGAACATGTCCGCATGTGTTTTTTGGCTGCCTGGATCTCCTCTTTAGTGAAGTGTCTGTCCATCTCCTTTGCCCGTTGCTTAATTGGATGGTTTATCTTCTTCTTATTGATATTTTGTAGTATCTTATAGATTATGGAGATCAGGCGTCAGTCTGACATAGAGTTGCCAAATATTTTTTCCCATTCTGTGGGTGTTCTTTTACTTCTATTAATAAAGTCTTTGGATGAGCAAAAGTGTTTGATTCTTAATAGTTCCCATTTATCTATTTTCTCTTCTGTTGATTGAGGTTTCTTTGACAGATTTTGGAGTCTGTCCTCATTGTGTATTAAAACTTCTATTGTTGTTCCCACCTTTTCTTGGATGAGCTTTATCGTTTTAGGTTTGATATTTAAGTGTTTTATCCAGTTGGAGTTGGTTTTTGTACAAGGTGTAAGATATAGATCTTGATTCAGTTTATTGCAGATGGATAACCAATTTTGCCAGCACCCTTTGTTGAAGATTCTGTTTTTACCCCAGTTTAATGTCTTAGGCCCTTTGTTGAATATCAACTGTTCATAGGCAGATGGTGTCATCTGTGAGGTCTCAATTCTATTCCATTTATTCACCTGTCTGTTCTTGTACCAGTACCAGGCTGTTTTGACCACTGTGGCAGTGTAGTATGTTCTAAGGTCAGGTAATGAGAGGCCTCCCAGTGTGTTATTCTTCTTTAGGAGTACCTTACTTATCCGGGGCTTCTTCCCTTTCCAAACAAAATTGGTGATTTGTTTCTCCATCTCATTAAAAGATGATGCTGGAACTTGTATTGGGATTGCATTATATAAATAGATTGCTTTGGGTAAAAAAGACATTTTCACAATGTTAAGTCTTCCTATCCATGAGCAGGGTAGATTTTTCCATTTATCTAAGTCTCTCTTAGTTTCTTGTAGTAAGGGCTTATAGTTCTCTTTGTAAAGGTCTGTTGTTTCTCTGGTTAGATTAATTCCTAGGTACTTTATCTTCTTAGGGACTATAGTAAATGGTATTGATTTGATAATTTCCTCCTTAACAGCCTCGTTGTTAGTATAAAGGAATCCTACTGATTTACTTATGTTTATCTTGTATTCTGAGACTTTGCTGAACTCTTCTATCAGTTTGAGTAGCTTACTTATAGATTCCTTGGGGTTCTCTACATATACAATCATATCATCTGGGAACAGGGAGATTTTAACTTCCTCTTTCCTGATGCAGATGCCCTTTATTTGTTCGTCTTGTCTAATTGCTCTGGCTAGAACTTCTAGCACAATGTTGAATAGGAGAGGTGACAGTGGGCATCCTTGTCTAGTTCCTGATCTCAGGGGAAAGTCTTTCAGTCTCTCTCCATTCAGGATGATGTGGCAATTGGCTTTGTATAAATGGCCCTTATTGTGTTGAGGAATTTGCCGTCTATGCCCATTTTGCTAAGAGTTTTTGGCATGAATGGGTGTTGGACTTTATCAAACGCCCTTTCTGGATCAATGGACAAAATCAGGTGATCCTTGTCTTTTGTGTTATTTATGTGGTTAATCACATTAATTGTTTTCCTGATGTTGAACCAGGCTTGCATCCCTGGTATGAATCCCACTTGGTCATGATGGATTATTTTCTTGATATGTTGTTGTATTCTGTTGGCAACAATTTTGTTGAAGATTTTTGCATCTAGGTTCATGAGTGATACCGGTCTGCAGTTCTCTGTCTTTGTTGGATCTTTCCCTGGCTTAGGTATCAGGGTTATGCTGGCTTCATAGAATAAGTTTGGGAGTACTCCATCCCTTTCTATACTGTGAAATAGTCTCAGTAGTATTGGGGATAACTCTTCTCTAAATGCTTGGTGGCATTCTGCCATGAAGCCATCTGGGCCCGGACTTTTCTGGTTGGCAGTGTTTTGATGACCTTTTCAATCTCTTCCTTTGCGATGGGTTTATTAAGTTGTTCTGCTTCACGTTGTGATAATTTGGGTAGGTGGTATGAGTCAAGGAATTGGTCCATTTCCCCTAGGTTTTCAAATTTGTTAGAGTACAGTCTTTCATAGTATTCTGTTATGATGTTTTTGATTTCTGTTGCATCTGTGGTGACAATTCCCTTCTTTTTTCTAATTTGGGTTATTTGTTTCCTTTCCTGCTTTTCATTAGTAAGTTTAGCCAGTGGTTTGTCAATTTTGTTGATCTTTTCAAAAAACCAGCTTTTGGTCTTTTCAATTGTTTTTCTATTCTTTAATTCATTTAGCTCTGCTCTAATCTTTATGATTTCCTTTCTTCATGTGCCAAGGGGTTCCTCTGTTGTTCTCTTTCTACTTGTTCAAGCTGTAGAGTTAGTTCTTTGATTTGGTTTCTTTCTTCCATCCAGATGTGTGCATTTATGGAGATAAACAGACCTCTGAGCACTGCTTTGGCTGTATCCCATAGGTTCTGGTAGGAAGTTTTTTACGTTCTCATTGGAATCCATGAATTTCTTTAATTCATCCTTGATGTCCTCTATAACCCATGTTTTTTTGAGCAAGACGTTGTTCAGTTTCCAAGAGTTCCACTTTCTATCTGTTTTTTCTGCTATTGATTTTAACTTTGATGGCTTTATGATCTGAGAAGATGCTTTGCAGTAATTCAGTGGTATGGGTTTTGTTGAGCATTGCATTATGGCCTATCACGTGGTCAATTCTGGAGAATGTTCCATGTGCACTGGAGAAGAAGGTGTAGTTGTCTGCTGATGGGTGGAAAGTTCTGTATATATCAATGAGGTTTAGTTGGTTAATTGTGTCAGTGAGGTCTTCTGTATCTTTACTGAGCTTTTTTCTAGATGATCTGTCTAGTAATGAGAGTGGAGTGTTAAAGTCTCCCACTATTATGCTGGAGTCATCTAACTCTCTTTTGAGCATAGTCAGTGTTTCTTCGACATATTTAGGTGCTCTGACATTAGGTGCATAAATATTTAATATAGTTAAGTCTTCCTTGTGTACTGAACCTTTCAGCAATAAATAGTGTCCATTTTTGTCCACAGTGCTGGATTTGACATTAAAATTGATTTTGTCTGAGATTAGAATTGCCACCCCTGCTCTTCTTTGTTCATTGTTAGCTTGATATATATTCTTCCATCCTTTAATTTTCAGTTTGTTCCTGTCTTTAGGTCTCAAGTGAGTTTCTTGTAGACAACATATGGATGGGTCGTGTCTTTTGATCCAAGATGACACTCGGTGTCTCTTTACTGGAGCATTCAGTCCATTCACATTCAATATAATTGTTGATAGGTATGTGTTCAGTGCTGCCATTGTGATATGTTTATTTTTATGTTGATGTTTTCTCTGTTGTTCCTATTAGTCTGTTCTGGGACACTCTTTTTTGTGAGTTGATTTTTCACTTTTTTGAGAGCTGGTTTTATAGTTGTTGAGACTTGTGTGTTAGATTTCTTGAAATGGTATGATACATCTTTGTTGTGCTTTACAACTGCCCCTATGAACCCCCTTAATAAACTATTTATAAACCCAATTTTAATTACTACCAGTCTTGTCATCTTCCTCTCCATCTGGAAGGACTATAACAACTATAGTACATCCCTCTTTTTATAATGATGACACCGTAGTTTTCATGATGATCACTGGATTGCTGCTTTCCAAGTCAAAGCTGTGATTTTCTTTGAAGCCTTCCCTAAATGAGTAGAGTATTGAGTAGTGTGTTGGTCTAAAATATAAAGTTAGTGGTTTCGTTCTTCTAAGCCAAAGCCAAGAACTTCTTTCAGTATTTCTTGTAGTTTGGTTTTGGTTTTTACAAAGTCTCTGAATTTCTGTTTATGTGGGAATGTCTTAATTTCATTTTCATATTTGAAAGATAGTTTTGCAGGATATATAATTCTTGGTTGGAAATTCTTCTCCTTCAAGACTTTCAATGTGTCCTGCCACTGTCTCTTTGCCAGCATGGTTTCTGCTGAGAAATCTGATGAGAGCCTACAGGGTTTCCCTCTGAATGTTAGCTTTGCCTTGAGTCTTGCTGCCTTTAAGAGTTGATGCTTATGTTTCATTTTGTTAAGCTTGATTGTAATATGTCTTGGAGTCTTTCTTTTGAGATCTATATTGGGTGGCATACGATATGCATCTGAGATGTCTATATTCTCTTCCTTCATGATTTCTGGGAAGTTTTCTTTCAGCAGCTCAGCAGCAATACTCTCTGTGTTCTCAGATGTCTCACCCTGTTCAGGGCCTCCAGTTAATCGAAGGTTGTTCCTCTTAATAGATTCCCACATGCTTCTTAATGTTTCTTCATTTTTTTTTGTTTCTTTTTTCTGATGTCTGCTCATAGACGCTGGCATCAGTAGCTCTGTCTTCCAAGTCAGAAAGTCTTTTTTCCATGTGTTCCATTCTGTTTTCTTTGCTTTGCATGGAAGTTTCTATGTCTTTGATTTTCTTCTTGATCTGTTGGATTTCAGAGTACTGGTGTTCCATCAGATCGAACAACTTGCTTAATTTGTCATTTTGTTCTGCTGCATTTTGTATAAGGTCTAGAAGGGCTCTGTATATAATCAATTTGTATTCACCTCCTGATGCTTTCATAAAAGTTTCTTCATCTGGAAAACTGCTTGGTTGCTTTGTTTGGGAGCCTTCTGAAGCCATGAGTGACTGCTTGTATGCCACAATTGTCTGTTGCTTTTTGGGTCCCATGCAAGTATATAGAGGCTGGAAGAGGTACTGTGAGGATGGATCACAAATGTTTCTCTAGGCTGTCTTCAAATATAAAGGAAAAGGTATCTGACCAGTTCACAGGTCTGTTAGGTTTTCAAGTGTAGAGGTCCCTCTTCTCATCTGACAAAGTAAACGCCACTATATCCAATGCCAGATGATAACAGACTAGTTCAGAATACAGCAATGCTACTGCCCTGTTGGCCTCTGCTGACAGGGCCTAGCCTTAGCCAACACTGCGTTGGGTACTGGTTTTGTGATAGAAAAGCGCTCTCCTGTGAGCAGGCTCTGGCTCCCAAGCTAAGAATTAGGTCCAGCTGCGGCCACCGTATCCAAGATGGCATCCTCCACACAGGCAGCAGACAGAGGGGCTAAAGGTGCCCCTGCTTCTGTTGCAGGGCCCCCAACGTAGGCAACACTGTGCAAAATCACTACTTTTCTGTCAGAGAAGCGCTGTCCCGTTTGCAGGCGCTGGCTCCCAGGCTAAGAACGAGGTCCCGCTAAAATCTCGGTACCAACATGGCATCCCGCACCCTGACCACGAAGCTCCACACAAACCCCACTGAGGCAGCTACAATACGAAAGGCTCAAAGTGTCTAGATTAACAGAGTCCCGAGCCTGGCTATCAGAATATGGGAATTTCGCCAGCCTATCCCCCCAGCAGCGTTTCTGAGTCCACCCCACCAGCCTAGACAGAGGAAAAAAAGTCAGAGTGATGCGTTTACCTTCCGTCCGTGAGAGCCGGGGCTAGCCAGGAGCGGAAGTCAGCGAAAGAGAGGAGGTTTTTCGCTGAGTGGTATGAAGTCCCAATTACCAGCTCTGTGCTGTGTCCTGAGGCTGATTAGGTGATCAGAAGGCTCTGTTTGATTGTCAGTTCAGGTCTTGGTTTCCAGAGGGATAGTACGAGACGTGGGCTTTGTCCGCCATCTTGACTCCACCCCCCTGTTATCCTTCTTTTTAAGTGATGTAACTCTTCCTCTGAAATCTCTGAGAGGACGCAGTCACGTGCAGGGGCAACAGGAGCTTTGTCTGTGACTCTGAGTTGTTATTGGTCAGCTCCAGGGCCTGCAGCCTTGCCATACTCTCTTATTTGATGCCCAATGGCTCCCAAAGCCTGCTGCTTTACTCCCCTCACTGTCACACATCACTATATGACGATCCTTAACATTCTCCTGCTGCAGCTGCACTGTTTGCCAGCACTCCGACCCTGGATGCCTGCCCTTGGCCAACTCCGTGGGGATCACCACCCCTGCACTCCTAGTACCTGGTATAGCACTAAGCACTCAGCAGTGGAAGAGTAAATCAAATGCCATTGCTTCTTGCTGATCAGTTCTTGCTTCTGCTACTTGTGCTTCTTCTTGCCACAGCTGGGCAAAATACCTAGCTTTTCTTTTGGTTTATTTTGCTCTGAATTTTTGACATTTTTTCTCTCATAACATGAGCATATGTATAATTGCCATCTCTCACTTTCTTCCTCTCTGCCCTCTTTCAGTTCTGCCTTTGTTTCTCACTGTCTCCATACCTCTGATGGCTTGGATTTGGGGTGTAAGAAAACTCAGAAGTAAAACCAGGGCATCTTGGGCCCCAAATCCAGTGATGAACTGAGGGAGGTAGTCATTTTGACAGATTTCTACCTTCTCTGCTCCAAGCCCCCAAGGCTGGCATACACCTCAGATCCAAGGAAGCTCCTCCTCCTGATAAATTTCTTCTAGGAGCTTTCTTGATTTCAGAAGCTGTAGGAGCAGGTGAGGGGAGATGAGCTGTAGTTTTCCAGACTTTGGACTGAGCTGCCTCTGACTCATTACTCTCCCTGCCCCCTTAGAGCTGATGAGACTCAAGGATATAGCTACCTAAGAAGCAAATGGTGTCTAGTTTTAGACTCTTCTCCCATATATATTTCTGGACAGACAACCCTATACCAACAGAAAAATGTCAACTCACAGGTTAAAATAACTTAGCATAGTTATACTAAAAGAAATCTCAGAACCTAGGATCATGAAAACAGAGGCATCATAACAAAAAACCCAACTTTTGAAGTCTTAAACATGCTAAAATGCATAATGATGTTAGTGTTGGGGGCAGTTATTTTCTACTCATAAAGACTGATGTGAAGACTAGCAGGCATTAATGATGCTTAGCACAGGCTAACTTTTCTCGAGTGTGCAAATGCTGCAGGTGAGGCAGGCAAACTTCAGGAAAAGCCAGCATCTGGAGTTTGGGATATGTATCTCCTACATTTGTCCATATCTTCTGGATTTGTTTTCTGGACTCTTGGTGACACCAAAGTAGTCAGGGTAAAACTGTACTCTGCTTACCATTTTCAATGGCTGATTTTTTTGGAAGTAGATTGCCAGCTGGGCCTTTATTCTGAGGTGCTTCTGGGAAGACTCAACCCTCCAAACATTTGGTTAGCAGATGAAGCATTTTAACTTCTTCCACCATCCAAGGGCAGAGTTCTAGACATGGGGTGAAATTGATCTGTGCAATACTATGTAAACATGAAAACAGAAGTATGTTTTGCTCTTTGGCTTAGTTTATTTTGTTTTTTACTAGTTAACACTTCGTAAGCAGCAGATTTATTCATTACAATGAAAATGAACTAGAAAAAAAAGTTTTAAGTTCTTATTCCTGGGCAAATACTTTATATACTCCTCTTCCAACCACCTAGTAGAAGATAATATTCAGGGAATTTGTTTCAGCCCTGGCATAATGACATTTTAAACAAGTCCTTGTGAGTAATGATATGTCCCCATGAAAATCAAGTATCTATCCACCTACTTATCTTTTAGTTACCTGCCTATCTGTCTGTCTATCCATCTATCATCTATCTTTCAGCTCTCTGCTTGCTGCTGTGAATAAAGGCTGAAGACCCACAATTTCCTGAAAGAAGATCTTAGGAAAACTCCTATAGAAATGTGAATGTTTGGAATTAATGTGGATAAGTCATCATCAACAGAGGCTTGGCACAGGTTCTGACCTAAGTGATTGAAAATAAACCTGCAGATGAAGAGTTTGGAAGACTTTTGTGTCCCTGCTAAGCCAAGACATTATATAGGGCACAAGTTTATAAATCCAGATAATAAGTAGATTAAACGAAGCAGACATCAAAAAAAAGCTGAGCTTCGACTAAAGGTTGCCAATGGTGAGCAAGAGGGAGGAAGGAGAACTCACTGCTTAAAAGACACTGAGCTCCTATTAAGTGTGATAGAAAAATTTGGCAAGGAATAAGGGAGACGATTGCCCAACCTGTTGACATAATTAATGTTATTATAAATAAGACTGAATTGGCAAATCTTTTGTTCCATAGATATTTAACACAATACACAAAATGCTGTGCTTGGACAATAACACATGTCGTGCAGTCCTTGTGAGAAGCAGGCATTATTGAAGTGATGCAATAACTACGTGTGGGAGTAGTGTCTGACCTCCTCTAGCTTCACAAGGGGAAGAAGACTCAACATTGATATCCCAAGGCTGATTCCTATGAGGCAGAGATCAGACATGCCTCTTCCCTCAGCCATCTCTACCAGTTCTGATAACAACCATCCCTCCTACAGCAATTTCTACTTCTCTGCTGGGTTTGGTAATTTCATAGCAATGTTTATACAGAACTCCCAGACTTGTAAATATGGAGTTTATTAGTGAAGTAACAGATTACAGTGCAGGTTCAGGAACACTCAAGATCCAGTTCTTCCCAGCTGTGCTTGCAGGCACACATCTCCCTGGCCCTACATAGATCTCTGCACAAAGGCATTCAGTTTTCTGTCTCTGGGGGTCAGAAATCCCAGTACACTGTCTCCTGCTGCCAGGTCCCTGTCACTGGGTCTCTGTCATTGCTTTTTGATGTCTTTGGTGTTACAATTTACTCCCTCCCAGTCTCTTGTTTCCAGAAGTGTCTCATTGCAGGGACCTTGGTCCAAAAGATGTGCAGACTCTTATTCCTTAGTGGTGGTGGAATTCTCTCTTTCCCTTCTCTGGGGTGGCTCATTTCAAGTCCAGAGGATGGCAAAAGTAGCCAACACTCTTGACGGACAGGCTACAATTACCCTACCTGCACAGTCCTACCCACTCACCTGCCTGGGAGTTACAAGACTATAGCAGGAAAGCCACACTAAAGTGAACCGCCGCACTCCAGACATTCAATACAGTATGAAGGTGAGAGTGTTGAGCATGATAAATCACTTTGTGAATGCAAGTAAAAAGCAAAGCCATGAAAATGTGGCATGTAACACAGCTCTGAAAGGAATCAGATGACAAATAATCATGGCATGTAGACAAAAAATATTTTATGTTGTGCATATGACAGACTGTCAGACAACGAGGAAAATCTATAAGTAACTAAAACTACTGACTAATTGTCAGAAAGAGAAGTATGGCAAACCTATAAATCAGAATCAGCTTTATGGTAGTCAGTTTAGTTTTGGCTTATAGGAAATGTGCATTTTAAAAAAATGGCAGAAATGTCTAACACATGCCTGTAACCTAAAGCAACATATCTAATCGTGTGAATACTTTTACCTAAAGCACTATGATAGACACATTTATAGCTACATCTTAAAATTTGGTATTTTAAAAATGGTTGTTGCTAGTGAGGGAGTCCCTGTGTAGCACAAGTTAACACACAGAGTTGTTCACTGAAATGTTAGAGGTACGAGTGCAGCCAGAGGCACCCCAGAAGAAACACCGGGTGATCTGCTTCCAAAATATCAGCCATTGAAAGTCCTGTGAAACAAGATTGTACTCTGACATGCATGAAGTTTCTGTGAGTTGGAAGGTAACTGATTCTTTTTGTTATTTATACTTAGAATGGTTACTTAACATAATTGCCTTTGAATATGTTTAAGTTAAATGATCCCTTCCATTCTGTATAATGTAGGTATTCAGAAACTTACCTTGCTATTTTCAAGCATTTGATCTAATTTTTAGTTCTCTTCTACTTCCGTTTTAGACTCACCATCAGGCTCCCTAGGAATTTACCTCCTTGTGTACAGGAAGCCCCTCTGTTGGAGTAAACATAATTTGTTAGCCTTACACATTTCACAACAGAAGAATGTCTGATAGTGCAGACACATGGCTCTACCTTTAAACCAACAACACTGAGTTCTGAGATAAGACATTTCAGTAGGAGAACTCAGCAAAGGATTCATTGCTGTCTTTACTTACTAAAGATTCACATGAAATACACAATATTTGAGGGAAAGCCTGAGCAACAGACATATTAACTAAGCATTCTTTAATTAGTCCTTTGTGTTAAATCAGGTTTTAAGATGAATTTTATATATGACTCAGGATCATGAAAAAGTCTTGAGTTGAAAAATCACTGTTACAAACTTCACTTTAAAAAAAAAAAGAAGAATGTAAGTGTTTTTTTTGTTACAGAACTATACCAAATACTTAGTGACTCTGTGTTATCCAGGGCTTCGGACCAGCTTGTTCTAGTTTGAATCCCTACTGAGAACTTGCATTTGTAACAAGTTCCAGGATAATGGCAAAGCTGCTGCTCAGAGACCAGTTCTGAGAAGCAGTAGTAGAGAAGTGGTTTTGAAAATTTATCATATGTAAAAATCACCTGGGAATCTTGTTAAATGTAGGTTCTAATTCAGTGTAACTAGGATGGAAATGCAAATTATCAGTAGGTGTTTGACCTGTAATGAATGTGCGCAAAGACCTGTTGCTATCTAATACAAGCAAAATACAATCAGTGTTGCAGATGTCAGCAAAATGTCTGCTTCTAAGGGTGGTATTTCATGTTTTCTTTAATCTGCTAGTGTAAACTAAACTCTTTTTATGTGATTTGAGAATAAAATTTAATGTACAACTATAATAACTACCTTGTTACAAATTTCTTAACATTTACTTCTCTTTCTTGGAATTTTAGATGGCAAACAGTTTATATGTGTATGTTTGCTAAACCTAGTCAATTTATGTCAACCTCCAGGCCAAATGCAGTTTAGTAGGCAAGGTGTGTGATTTGTGTGTACAGTCGTTGAGCAAAGGTGAGTGTTGGTCTTTGTGTGGTAAATACATCGTCTTTCTTCTAAATAATTTTATATGTAATTTTTAAACCTTTAACTATAAATATAATATTTTACTTTATATGTGCATCAATGGAAAACCGTGGTGGTGTACTGGTTAAGTGTTATGGCTGCTAGACGAAAGGTTGGCAGAATTCACCAGATATTCCTTGAAAACTCTATGGGGCAGTTCTACCCTGTCCTGTAGGGTCATTATGAGTTAGAATTAACTCAGTGGCAACTGGTTATGAGTGTTAATATTTTAAATTTCACTTTAAAAATAAAATAAGGTACAAGTAAGTTTATCCTTCATCTGAAGTAAAGCAAAGATTCTTAGTACACTGGTTTCTCTACGGATATATCTAACCATGCTTGTCTGCATGCTTTTTTTCTATGAAGAAATCTATCATAAATTTAACTTATTTCAATTTAGTATTTACACAGGTATAAGATCACATCTTTTTTATAGTTTTAAAGATTATTTTGGTTATCCTAATTCATGAGGTGTTCTAATCTTCTGCTTAAACGCGGTTGGGTTTCCCTCTGGAGTATTTTAGACTATGTTAAGATTGCACAGAGAAATTGATCTATCTTTTCTGCTTATAGCATTTCCCAGTATACCATGTTTGTCTTTTTAAAGGTCAAGCATGATGGAAACAGGCAGTGTTTCTCACTTACCTTATTTTCTGACTTGTCGGATTTTCATGTCTCTGTTCTTTGGAAAATGTTAATGTGAATTTCTATAAATGCAACTGTTCAGTTGCAAGGAGTATGATTTGCAAAAATTTTTAGGATCTTGGAATAAAAGGTATTCAGTGTATCCAAAATATTATCCATATTATTTATATTATTAACAAGAATAATTTCCTTTCTAATTACTAACTTTTACCTGTGTCTCAAAAATTATGTTAATTCTAGAGTTAAACATAGTGGACTGTAAATTGCTGGACTCTTGTTTAAAAAAATCACATTTAGATTTGCATTGTAGGGTTCTATCCTTCTCTTGTGAGGACTGCTAAAATTTCCATTATTGAAATAGTAACCTCTGTGAAGTAGCAGCATGAGTGACTAGCTATGATTAGAATAGTCAAAGATTTTCTTCTAATTACATGAAGGCATGTTTTGTTGTTTTCTTTAATTTTTAATGTCTAAGAAAACCAAACCCATTGCCATTAACTCAGAAGACACTATATGACAGAGTAAAACTGATCTATTGAGTTTCTAATGACAGTGTGGTAGATTCAAACTGCTGGCTTTTTGGTTAGCAGCCAGGCTCCTAACCACTACCCTACCAGGGCTAGTTTTTTCAGTACAGCTTTACATAATAATTGAGAAAGTTTATCGGCTAATGAAAGTGCGTAACTGCTAACAATAATTACTCTGAAACAGCAGTTCTGAGACTAGTTGAAGGTCTGTGTGAATGATATAAACTTTTTTTTTTTAATTGTGATTGAGTGAAAGTATACAATCCAAATTAAATTTGTATGCCCTCCCACGTGCAGCTCCTTCTCTCCTTGCCTGGTGACAGCACACTCCTTTCCATTCTATAAGTGTCATATCATCTTTAGCAGTCTCCTGTTCCCTCTTTTCTACCCTTTTCTATCCCTTCTAGTAAGAGGCCAGTAGGACAGCATCCTATAAAAGCACAGAACCATAAAGTACACATGCCGTATGGTCACGTTATGTCTGAGTCCAATCCATTCCTGTCTGAAGAATTGACCTCAATAATGTTTCCTAATCAGGGGCAGCAGCAGGTCTAGGGACCACGCTCAAGAGAAATTCCCAGGTCTGTGGACCATCACTTGCAGTCTTTTAGCGTGGTTCTTGAGGCGCACTCCTCTTTTTCTCCTGTTGCCACTGGGGCTCGACACTGTGTGCCCTATTACGGATGTCTTTGTTGGTGGCTGGGCACCATCTGGTTCTTCCAGTCACATGTTGATACAGTTACCCATTCACACGGGTCCTTCTGTCTTCTGGGTTCTTTTCCCCTCATGTCTTTGTTGTCCTTGGTGATCATCTGTTCTGCCCAAGATGGGACTATTTGGTGTACCTCAGATGGCAGCTTGTTAGCTTTTAAGACTCCAGACGCCAGCCACCAACATAGAGTGCGGAAGATTCTTAACAACAGGCTAGTTATGACAATTGGCCTTGATGTCCCCTGAGAGTGTGGTACCCATACCCCCAAACCTACAACTCTCTCATTGCAATATTGGGTTAAGGTTAGAAGCCTTTTCAGTTTATGTTGAAGTCCACTTAAGCTGATCTTCTTTCTACTGTGTGCTGTCACTTTGACCCAACCCAATTTCTATCACCTATCTAATCTATGACCAGCCTTCTCCGTCTCTGCCCTCCCTTGCAGGTGTCGCAGAATCTCTTCTTCTGTACACGAATCTGTTTTTAAGTCCTTATAGTAGGGGTCTCATATAATATTTGTCTTTGTGCCACTGACTGATTTCACCCAGCATAATGTCTTCCAATTGAAACCAGGTTACGAGATGCTTTAAAAAATCATCATTATTCTTCATCATTGCGTAGTGTTCTGTTGAGTAGTTGCACCGTAGTTTGTTTATCCATTCATCTGTTGTTCAGCATCTGGGTTGATTCCATCTTTTAGCTGTTGTGGACTGTGCTGCAATAAACATTTGTGTGCCTGTATCTGTTCATGTGACTGCCCTTGATTCTGTAGGATATATTCTGAGCAGTGAAATTACTAGGTCAGATGGTACATCTATTTCCAGCTTTTTAAGGAAGTGCCAGATTGTATTCCAAAGAAATTATACCATTTGGCAACCTTACCAGCAGTGTGGGAGAGTTACAATTTCTCCACAACCTCTCCAGCATTTGTTGTTTTGTGTTTTTTGGATCATGGCCAACCTTGTTGGGGTGAGATGGTATCTCATTGTAGTTTTGATTTGGATTTCTTTAATAGCTAATAATTGTAAGCATTTCCTCATGTGTCTCTTGGCTGCCAGGATATCCTCTTCAGTGAAATGTCTGTGCATCTCCTTTGCCCATCACTTAATTGGGTTATTTACCCTTTTCTTGTTGATATTTTGCAGCACCTTGTAGATTATGGAGATTGGACGTCAGTCTGATGTATAGTTGCCAAATATTTTTTCCCATTTTGTAGGTGGTCTTTTAATTCTTTTGACGAAGTCTTTGGATGAGCAAAAGTCTTTGATTCTTGGTAGTTCCCATTTATGTATTTTCTCTTCTGTTGATCGTGTTTTGCTTGTCAGATTTTCATGTGTTTAAACTAAGTATTAAAACTTCCAATGTTGATTCTATTTTTTCTTGCATGATCTTTGTCGTTTGAGTTTGATGTTTAGGTCTTTGATCCTTTGAGTTGGTTTTTGTGTAAAGTTTCAGATATGGATCTTGTTTCAATTTTCTGTAAATGGGTATCCAATTTTGCCAGCACTATTTGTTAAACGGACTCTTTTTACCTTGATTTACAATCTTAGCACCTTTGTCAGTTATCAACTGTTCATAGGAGGATGGTGGCATCTGTGGGATCTCAACTCTGTTCCATTGGTCTATATTCTCTTTTTGTACCAGTACCGGGATGTTTTGACTACTGTGGCAGTGTAATAGTTTCCAAGGTTGGGTAGAGTGAGGCTTCCCATTTTGTTCCTCTTCTCCAGTAGTTCTATACTTATCTGAGGTTTCTTCCCTTTCCAAACAAAGTAGGTCATTTATTTCTTCATCTCATTGAAAAATAATCAGTGTAATTATTGATAGGCATGATTTAGTGCTGTTGTTTATATGACTTTATTTTTATGTTGCTGATGTTTTCAATGTTGCTGTTAATGTTCTGTTCTGGGTCACTATTCTTTATGATTTGACTTATTTTTTTCAGTTTTGGTTTTGTGTTTGTTGAGACTCCTGTATTATGTTTCTTGTTTTGATATGTCCCGTTGTTATTTTTCTTGGCAGCTACCTCTGTGGTCCCCCTTAATGTTCCAGTTTTAAGCCAGACTTTAACTTCTGTGTATGTCTTTAATTTCGTCTCCATCTGAAAGAGTTATAACTACTGTAATATATCCCTCATTTTAGCTTGATGATGTCGTAGTTTTTGTGACATGATCACTGGTTCCCTTTTTTAATATTGTAGCTTTGGTTGGGCTTTATGCCTTCCCTAGCTGAGTAGGATTCTCTATGCTATGTCCTGCATTGCCTTCTTAAGTATACACTTAATGTTTTTGTTTTTGAGGAAAGAGCTTGTTTTAGTATTTATTGTAATTTTTGTTTGATTTTTGTGAAGTCTCTAAGCTTCTGTTTATCTGTGAATGTCTTAATTTCATCTTCATATTTGAGAGAAAATTTTGCAGGATTTATAATTCTTAGTTGGAAGTTTTTGTTCTTCAAGGTGTTGAATGTGTCCTCGTACTGCCTCCTTGCCAACATCATTTCTGCCAAGAAATCAGACAAAAGCCTACAGGGCTTCCCTCTGAATATTAGCCTTGCTTTAAGCCTAACTGCTTTAAGACACTCTCTTTGTGTTTCATTTTGTTGAGCTTGATTACAATATGTCTTGGTGTCTTTCTTTTGGGGTCTAGTTTTTGTGGCACTCAATATACATGTTGGATCTTTATATTCTCATCTTTCATACTTTCAGGAAGGTTTTCTTTTAGCAACTCTAAAACAGTACTCTGTATTTTCAGCTATCCCTCCTTGTTCAGGAACTCCATTTATTCATAGATTGTTACTTTTAACAGAGTCTCACATTTTTATTAATGCTTCTTCATTTTTCTTGTTTCCTTTCTCTGATTTTTCCTTATAAATGCTGGTGTCAGTTGCTCTACCCTCAAGCTCACTAACTCTGGCTTCCATTTTCTCAATTATGCTCTTTGGCTCTGGACTGAATTGCCTAATTCTGTAATTTTATTATTGATATGCTGGATTTCATATCATTGATGTTCCATCAGTTTGCATAGCTTGTTTAATTTTTCATTTTGTTCTATTGTATTTTGTTTAATCTCTAGGAGGGCTTTCTATATAGTTTATTTTGTACTCAATCTCTGATAGTTTCAGAAAAGCTTCTTCATCTGGGAAGTTTTTTGATTATTTTGGGAGTTTTCTGGAGGCATGTTGGACTGTTTTTTTAAATGGTTAGCTATTGATTGTTGCCTTTGCACCATCTAGAAACTGTTCAGTATCACTGGTGTTGCCTCAACAGGAGCTGAGGTGTAGTTCTAAGAGGGGAGTTGGTCAGAAGCTGCCTCTGTGTACCCTAGTGACTGGCCCTAGGTGGACTCTCTAGGGAGACAGACTCTGCCTCCTGGCTGGAAAATACAGTGCCCTACTTATGGAATCACTGGAGCCATTGTCCAATGTAATGATGTGGATCAATGAAAGGTGGAGGAGATGCTGCCAGGCCACTCAGCAGTCAGTTCTCCAGGTGATCTTATTTTAAAAAGATCCTTTACTGCTAAGCAAGGAGCTGTCCAGCAGCTGCCAAAATCAGTCAGGCCCTCAGGTGTGGCAGGCCCCTCCTTCCAGATGACAACCAAAGCAACTCATAGGCTTTCCCCAGATGCTATGATGAGCATTTCAAAGTGCGGGAGCTACGACCTTGTTGCCATCCTCTTCGAGGCCCCACCCGTAACTCTAGACACCACTATCCTAACATAGCTTTTCTCCTGGGGCAGCACTTTGCAGGACAGGTGCTACTCGGTGTAAGAATTAGCCCCACATAATGCCTGTGGGTGTGGGACTCCAACTCCCAGCTAACCAAGGTGGCGTCTCACCGAAGCTTCCCTGCCTGCCATGAAACAGCAGAATATATCGCACAGCTCTGAAATGAGAGAGTAGAGGGGCAGTGGTATCCTCAGTCAGCAGCTGGACTCTCATAATGTGGCTATCCCAAGTACAGTCTCTCTGTTTCACTATACGCTATTCACTTATGCACTGCAGTTCAGTGTGTTAGCTGGCTCATGCCCAACCCCTGCCTCTCAGATAAGAAAGAAGGCATCAGTACCTGCAGTCCTCACAAATAGTGAGTCAGCAGAAGCAGGACTCAGCATGCTTCAGGCTTGTGTTAGAGAGAGGTTTTTTCCCATTAATGGCAACTAGTCCAATCTGACAACCCTATGCCAGATCCTAGGGCTCTTCAGATGTCCATGATGCTCCATTCAGTTATCATCCCAGGCCTTAGTTGTCAGAGGGAATTGAGGAGTCATTTGTCTAGTCCAACTTCTTGGCCCTGCCCCTAAATTATTAATTTATTTTTAATATAATATTGATTAGCAAAAAAATCTGTACAAGTAGGGAAAGATGCAGATAAAACTCTCAAGTCTTTTTTTAGTTATTAAAAGAGAAGTCACCTTCAACATTACTCTTTTACTGCTAATCCAGTTGTATTCGGGTATATTTAGCCTCAAGTAAAGTAAATAAAACATTTCAGTAAAATTTTAAATTTGTGGCAATGTTTTAAAATTATTAGTGTATTTAAGAACTATCTGAATAGCTTAAAATAAACAAAATAGACTCCTTAGCCCACCTAAAATCTTAGCTCAATAGGTATTTAGTTATTGGAATTATGCTGTTCTTTTAGAAACACCTTATTGAATTCTGACTCATGAGTTCCTCAGATTGTACACTTAGAAACTGTTGCTTTACAATGTCAGAGGTTTTTTTGTTGAGGGCTCATGGAGTGCCTGACACTTTTCTAGAAGCGTGAAATTCAAAGGTAACAAGATAAAGGCCCTTCATTGGCAGGGCACATAAATACAAAACAAGTAACTACAAAAACTGTGAATCACTCACAAAGGGTCCCTCAGAGTGCTAGGTACCACGTGGCCGGGGGCCTGAACCCAGTCCAGAAGACTGTGAAGCCCTCCCCCCTAAAAGCAAAATCATGATAGTCAGGCTTGCGTAGAAGAGTAGGTAGGCTTTGGTGGACTACTTAGGTGTTCTGATGGCTAAGGGTCTTAGACTACTTGAAACTCAGTCAAGAAAAGCTGAAAATAATGACTGAATCGTAATTGTAACTAAACTATCCTTTAACTTCCTGAGTGGTACAGAGAGTTAAAGTTCTTGGTTGCTAACCAAAAGGGTAAAAGTTTGAGTTCACTTAAAGGTGCCTCAGAAAAAAAGACTAGTAATCTATTTCTGAAACATCAGCCATCAAATACCCTTTGGAGTACAGTTTACTCTGACATACATGTGGTCACCATAAGTTGAAATCAACTGGCATTCTAACTACCCTTAATGTCATCTCAAAGAAAAAAAAAGTAGATAAAGAAGAAAAGAAGGTTTACTATACGAATTAGAGCACTTAGGCTTTTTATTTTCCTTCTCCTTTTCAAAATCTGTACTATGTGAATTCAGACAACACACTACCTAAATTAAACCTGGAACATTACCAGCACTAGAGTTTCTACTTGTATTCTCTTCTGTCTTTTCCTTCAAAGCATCCATTCTAAACTCTGTGTTTATAATTCCTTGACTTTTTTACTGTTTATTTTTTAAAGCCTTTAAAAGGACCTTACCAATTTTATAGGCACCCTTGAAAGTACTTTGCTTCTGATAGTTTCTCTTCTTTCTAAAAACTGTGATATGCTCTATGATGTCATTTGTGGCTTGATTTCTTTTCACTCAAGCTTGTGTTTTTAAGATTCATTCTTCCTTTCTTATTTAGGGCTGTAAAATGGTTTATTTTTACTGTTGTTCCATATTCCATTGTACAATTACACATTGTTCACTTATCCATTCTCTTGCTAAAGAATAACTGTGTCATTTCCAACTTGGATGTTACAAAAAATACTGGAGTGAGCATTCTTGTAACATGTCCCCATGTTCCACGTACATGATATGTAGAACCTAGAGTTCTTCTAGGGTAGACATTCTCATTCAGGCGTGATTTTGACCCCTAGGAACATTTGACAACATCTGGAGATATTTTGCGTTGTCACTTGGGAGGGAAGTTGCTACCAGCAACTAATGGCATAGGGCAGAGAAACTACGGTGTACTGGACAGACCCCTACAACAAAGAATTACCCAGGCCACAGTGTCAGTAGTGACAAGATTGAGAAGCTGTACTCCAGGGTAAATCCATAAACACCAACTGTCTTAGGCTTGGTTCTAAAAAGGAGAAAAAAGTGAATCTGTGTGTGTAAGAGTGTGTGTGTGTGTAAAGAGAGAAATGAGAGAGATTTATCTCAAGGAATTGGCTCATGCACCTGTAGAAGCTGGAAAGTCCCAAGTCTGTGGGTCAGGTGTCAGGCTGGAGGTTTCTCCTGACTGTCATAGCTGCACGGATGACAAACCCAAAATCAGAAGATCAGTTGTCAGGATGCTGCCTTACAGGTTGAGGGAGGCTGATGACTCCAAGGTCAACAGGTAAAATGGCAGGCTGATGGCTCAAGTCACAAAATAGGAAGTCGGATGATAATGAGCTGGCTGCAAGATCCAGGTCAAAACAAAACCAAAGAGTTTTGCCAGAAGGTCCATATATATTTGACTCAGGCCACACTCCAAAGGAAATTCCCTTCCTGTTGATTGCCTGCTCATAGAAGACCTCATCAGGGGGATGATTACATCATTACATAACTGTGACAACATCATTTACTACTACCATTTAGAATCAGGGCCCAGTCAAGTGAACACACAGCCTGAATCATCACAGCCCTACCTTTATCAGCTTGGAACCTGTACAGATCTCTTTAAATCATATGTAATTTCTAAATAAAAAATAATTATAAAGTCACATTTGTAACCAACCTGACACAATAAATGTGTGTACAACAGAAAGTACAATATCTTTGTTTACATCTAATATTTAATAAGTGAAGAAAACAAAAATATTTGATGAACACATAAAAGAAACTGATACTCATTTAGTCCATGTCATGTGACCAGTCATGTAGTGATAGCTGTTATTTAGAACTACCTTCTTCTACAGCCCATTGCATATTCCCTTTTGTCCTTCACAAGCACCTCAACTGGCTATGGTCTTTCATTTGGTGGGGTTAATCAAATATTTATTTTGGAAGGAAATAGACAACCCTATGAATAAGGGGAAGGCCAGATCCCTTTGAAGAAGAACCTCATTAAACCACCCCAAATTTCTACTGTTAATCTTTCTCCCACTCTTTCCCAAAGGAGTATGGCCTTTTATAAGAGTGGCTGTTCATTGGGGAAAAGGCAATAATCAGGCTTTGGAGGGATTACTGATTATGAACTCTGAACTGACACTAATTCTGAGAGACTCAAAATACCAACACCTACCAGTCAGAGTGCAGTCATAAAAAAGTCACTGGGCAGGGAGAGCAGTGGAAGCTCCATATAGGTGGGCAAGTAAATTTATATGGTAATGTACATTTTCACTCAGTCATAAAAAAAAAGAAGCATGTTATTAATGGAAACTTAGCTCAGATTTGGCTCACAGTGGGTCAAGTGGGTCCCTAAATCTATTCTGTAGTGATTTCCCTAGTACTTGAATGCATACTTTGAAAAAATATTTTCAGCAACTTGCAAAACTCACACATTGCATCCCTGAAGAGTGGACTCAGGGGGATTACGATAGGAAAAGCCAAGTAAAACCCATTAGAACTGCCCCTAACTAGGAAAACAGAAGACCAAAAGCAATGCTGCATTTCCAGAGGGACTGAAGAGGTTATTACTACCATTAAGGACTTAAAGGATACAGAAGTGGTGATTCCCAGCATAACCCTCTCAACTCACGTGTTTGGTCTGTGCAAAAAAACAGATGGATCCTGGAGAATGACAGGTGATTATTGTAAACTTAACTGGATGGTGACTCCAATTGCAGTTGCTGTTCTAGGTGTGATTTCATTATTTGAGCAAATGAAAATACCACCTGGAACCTGGTAGGCAGCTAGTAATCAAGCCAATGACGTCTTCTCAAGCAGGAGTTTTCCTTTATCTTGGAAGACCATGAATATACATTCATTTTTCTATCTCAGAAGTATATCAGGTATCCATCCCTATGTCTTAATTTAGTCCTCATGGATGCTAATCATGCTTCCCTTCCTCAAGACATAAATCACACTGGTTGATTACATTGCTGACATTTGCTGACTGAACTTAGTAAAGAAGAAGTATCAATGACTCTGGATTGGATTTATTGATAAAATAACTGTGTGCTAGAGACTGGGATTAAGAGTTACTTCTGCTAACCAAGAGGTCAGGTGCTCTTTGGATACTCTATGGGGCAGTTCTACTCTATCCTACAGGGAAGCTATGAGTCAAAATCAACTCGATGGCGATGAGTTTTGGCTTTTTTTTTTTTTTTTTTTTTTGGTTTAGAAGTGAGAAATTAATCTGACAAACATTCGGGAACCTTCCACCTCACTGAAATTTTTAGAGGTCCAGTTGTATGGGGAATGTCAAGTTACTCCTCCAGAAGTAAAACATAAAGTTTTTGCATCTGGCCCTTCCCACAATTAAAAAAGGGGTACAGTGGATGGTGGGCCTCTTTGAATTTTAAGTGTAACCCAGAACATGAGAAGGCTCTGTAACAGGTTCAAGCTGCATTGTAAATCTCTCTATCATTTAGACCACGTGATCCAACTGATCCAATGGTGCTTGAAGTATCAGTGACAGATAGAGATACTGCTTAGAGTCTTTGATAGTTGCCTATTGTTGAATCACACTATTTCAGAGCAAAGCTTTGTCATCCTCTGCAGAAAATTACTTTCCTTTTGAGAAACAGCTTTAGGTTTATCACTGGACTGAACTGACTAAGACCTTGAGTCACCAAGTTGCCACAGTGCCTCAGCTGCCCATCACGAATTGGATGTTATCTAATCTACAGAGCCACAAAATCAGACTTGCACAGCAGCACTCAATCATTACATGAAAGTTGTACATAGACAATTAGGCCAAAGCAGGACTCGAATGCTCAAGTAAGTTGCATGAGAAAGTGACCCAAATGTCATTGTCTCCATTCTTGTCACATTACTTGACCTCTCCCAGTTTGCACCTATGGCCTATGAGGAGTTCCTTATGATCAGTTAACTGAGGAAGAGAAAACTCATAACTGATTTACAGATGGTTATTCATGATATACAGGCACCACATGAATGTGAACAGTGGCAGCCCTACAAATCTTTCTGGGACTACACTGAAGGAGAGTAGTGAAGAGCAATTCTCTCAAAGGGCAGTATTTTTAGCAGTAAGCCTGATTTTTCACTTTATTTAAAAGGAGAAATGGCCAAGTGTGTGATTGCACATTGATTCGTTGTCTGTGGCCAATAGTTTGGCTGGATTCTCAGGAACCTGGAAGGAATAGGACTGGATAACTAGAAACAAAGAGGTATGGAAAAGAGTTTTCTGGAAATCCTCTCTGAATGGTCCAAATAAGTGATGGTATTTTTCTCTTATATGAATGTTCACCAAAGGGTAGGTGACCTTGGCAGAGAATTTTAGCAATCAAGTGGATAGGATGACACATTCTGTAGAAACCAGTGAACTCCCCAGCAGCTCTTGCCATTGCCCAGTGGGCTCATGAATGAAGTGGCTGTGGTAGCAGAATTGGAGGTTATGTGTGGGCTCAGCAAAATGGACTTCAACTCAGCAAGGATGATTCGGCCACAACCACTACTGAGTGTCCGATATGCTAACAGCAGAGACCAACACTGAGGCATCTATATTGCATCATTCTTGGAAGTGATCAGCCAGCAACCTGGTGGCAGCTCAGTTACTTGGTCCACTTCCATTACAAAAAAGGTAGCATTTCATTCTTACTGGAGTTGACACTTATTCTCGATACAGAGTTGCCTCCCCTGCATGCAATGCTTCTGCCAAAACTACTATCCCCAAACTTACAGAATGCCCTATTCATCATTTTGGTCCACACAGCATCATCTAGAATTAAGAGACTCGTTGAATAGAAAACAAATACGAAAATGGGCCTGTGCTTATGGAATTCATTGGACTTATTATGTTCCACTGTCATCCTGAAGCAGTTGGCTTGATAGAATAATAGAAAAACCTTCTAAAGACACAATTACTGGCACCAGCTACAGGATTTGGGTAATGTTCTCCAGGTGGTTGTATATGCTCTAAACTAGCGGACAATATATGGCACTGTTTCTCCCCTAGCCGGGATCCGTGGCTCCGGGAATCAAACAGTAGAAATGGGAGTAACACCACTCACTACTATCCTTAGACCTGCTTGCAAAATTTTTGCGTCCCAGCCTTGCAACCTCGTGCTCAGCTGGTCTAGATGTCTTAGTTCAAAAGGAAAGACTGTTTCCACCTGGGAGCAACATCCACTGTTTCCTTTGAACCGCTAGATAAGAATGTCACCTGATCACTTTGACCTCCTCAGGCCTCTGGAGCAACAGTGAAAGAAAAGAGTTACCATTTTGGAAGATGTGATTGATCCTGGTTATCAAGAAAAAAATTGGACTGGTATTACTTAATGGAGGTAATGGGACTACGTCTGGAATGCAGGAGATCCCTTAGGACATCTCTTAGTACTTACCATGACCTGTAATTAAGTTCAGTGGAAGAACTACAACAGAATTCCTACATGACTACTAATGGCCTAGATTCTTCAAGAATGAATGTTTGGTTCACCCCACCAGCCAAAGAACCATGACCAGATGAGGGGTTTGCTGAGGGTAAAGGGAATACAAAAGCGGCAGTGTGAGAAGGTAGTTCTCAACAGCAGCTGCTGCTTCACTGTCAGTTGCAGAAAGAAGGATTATAGTTGTTTTGAATATTTATCCCTCGTATGTGTGTATCAAACTTTTTCTTTCCCTAACTTATAAAATATAAGATGTAAATAGGCTAGCGTATTTTCAGTTGTACGCTTGTTAGTTGTATCATGTTAGGTACAAGCATGACTGTATAATAGTTTTTATTTAGAGTTTACTTACAGTTTAATGAGATGTGTACAGGTGCCACGCTGAGAAGAGGGGCCTGTGACGGTTACATTCGTATGTTCACTTTGCTGGGCAATGGTTTTTAGTGGTTTAATAGTTATGATATAATTTGGCAGCTGTGTAATTACGTGATCAACTCCATGACAAGATCTGCTATGAGCAACCAATCAGTTCAAAGGTGTGCTCTGTGGTCATGTATTGAATTGTGTCCCCCTAAAAATGGGCTTATCAATTTGGCTGGGCCATGATTCCTGGTATTGTGTGACTTTCCTATATGTCGTAAATCCTGCCTGCATGATGTTAGTGTTGGAGGCTAGGCAGCAGTTGTGTTGTTAAGGCAAGGGTCAATCTACAAGACTGTGTTGTGCCTTGAAGCAATCTCTTAGGATGCAAAAGAAAGAAGCAAGCAGACAGAGGGATCTCATAACACCAGGAGAGAAGTACCAGGGGCACAGCAGGTCCTTTGGAAGGCCCCTGTGCAACAGAAGCTCCTTGACCAGTGGACAGTTTACAAGAAGGATCTTCCTCCAGAGCCAACAGAGAGAGAAAGCATTCCCCTGGAGCTGACAGCCTGAGTTTGGACTTCAAGTCTATTTTCTGTGAGAAAATAAATTTCTCTTTGTTAAAGCCAGCCACTTGTGGGATTTATGTTATACCAACACTAGATAGTTAAGACAGAATTAAGAGCTGAGTGGTCACAGGAAGCAGACGTTGGAGAGACAAGGAGCACAAAAAGCCAAACTGTCTCATTTCAAAAGGCGCAGCCATGATCTCAGGGGTTTCAAAGGCTGGAGCCGTGGCCTCTGGGGCTTCAAAGAGTGGGACCTCTCAGGTTTCAGAGTCAGGTCTTTACTCGCTGGGTTTAGCAATGTGAGGCTGCTGCTCAGGAATAGCAGCAGGGTAGGGCCAGATCTCCTGCTCAAAGCTGAGGGGCAGGGCTGCTATGCCCAAGGGACAGAAGAACAGGCCTGACGCAGCTGAGAAGGTAAGATCTTCACTCAGCTGGACTACAAGAATAGCGTGCCAAAGCTGAGGGTGCAGAGTTGCTTCCACAGTGAGTGTGGAAGGAAGAGCTGAAGCCCAAGATTGAGGTGCCTCCAATCAGAATCTGTAGAAAATGGCTGATACTTCAAGTCTTGAGGACAGAGACATTGGGTAACATGTCTCAGAGAACAGGAGATTATTTTCAAAGCCTTGGGGGAATGTAATGTGTCTTCTACTGCCTTGGGTGATATCTGTTATCACTTCTTTCCCTGCAATTTCTCCCATTTATAATGCAATTTCTCCCATTTATAATGGAAATGTATAGTTTGTGCCTGTTCTGCCATGGTACTTTTGGAAGCAGATAATTTTGGTTTTAGAGGATCTGTTAACATTTTTGCTGTGATATATGTTTTGCATGTTGCAAGGATGTGATTGGGGGTATGGGCAAAGGGTGGAATATCATGGAACAAGTAAAAAATGTGTGTTTATCAGCTTGGCCAGGCCATAATTCCTAGTATTTTGTGATTTTTCTACATATTATAAATCCTTCCTCTGTGACAGTGATGACAGAGGCTTAGTGGCAGTTGTGTTAGGGAAGCAGGATTTGATCTATAAGACTGTATTGTGTCTTAAGGCAGTCTCTTGGGATACAAAAGAAAGAAGTGAGCAGAGAGACAGGATGACCTCATAGCACCAGGAAAGGAGCACCTGGAGCAGAGTGCCTGCTTTGGACTCAGGGTCCCCATGCCTGATAATCTCTCAGTCCAAGGAAGACTGATGAGAAGGACTTTCTTTCAGAGCCAACAGAGAAAGCCTTCCCCTAGAGCTGACATCCTGAATTTTGACTTCGAGCCTACTTCTTTGTGAAAAAAATGAATTTCTGTTTATTAAAGCCATCCAGTTTTGGTACTTCTATTATAACAGTACTAGATGACTAAGACACTTTCCTTCTGTATATAAATGGATATTCTCCAGGGCTCTTTCTCTGGATCTTGCATCCAGCTCTCCATTACTTGACTTTTGGTACTTGAGCTAGCAGCCTAGCTGCTGACTTTGAGATTCATCAACCTTTGCAGTCTGTGAGCTAGTGGCTTGCCTTCTGAACTTCTGATCTTGGCTTTTTCAGCTTCTGCAGCTGTGTGAGTCAGGAGAAGTCTCCAGTTTGATATCTGACCCACAGAATTGGAACTTTCATCCTGTTACAACCATGTGAGTCATTCCCTTGATGGGGCTCACATTGATGGGAGAGTCCCAAAGAGAGCAATATAGAATGTTGTTAGCATCTGTTTCAGTCAGGCGTCAGGCGCCCACAGCCCTTCCACGTGGTTGATTCATCACCTACGTCTTACCCTTGTCTGCATGGCTGCAGCTCACAAAAGAGGAGGAGAAGCCCATGGGAAAGCTTTGTAAAGCAAGCAAGGTGTAAACCACACACATCACTTCTGTTTGTATTTTGAGACAGAAACAAGTCACTTGTACAACTGCAAGGACACCAGAAACGCAGTCTCCAGCCTGGCAGTGATGGAGAAGGAAAGAATGGGTTTGGGGATGCACCTAGCAGTTTCTGCAACAGTATTGTCCTCTCTGGCTTGTGGAATACTTTGACGAACAAAAGTTCTTGATTTTAATGGAGTTGACTTCATAACTATTGTGTTTTCTTTAATGATCATTATGTTTTAAGTCCTATTTAAGAAAAACTTCTTTAATCCTAGAGCATTCAGACTGTATACTCATGTAAATATGAGTATACAGCTATGAATATATGTGTATGTAGATGCATACAGGAAACCACACACATATATATATATACACATTTACATCAAACATAAATAAATGGTGTTATAGAACTCACTGAGGGTATATCGATACTACCACCATTTGAGAGACTGTAGATACGCAGACAGGGTATTTCGTAAAGGTGAAACATTAATGTGGATGAGGAAACTGGCTGTGATGAGAAAGATAAAGCTGTTCCAGAGGAAGTCACACCGGTAAAAACTTCACACTAAAAGAATTCTTGGAGCTGTCTTATGACACTGAATGCACAAAGATAAAATGTTGGAAATTGATCCAAACTTAGAAAGGAGTTTCAACATTTACTAAAGTATAGAAAAGATGCTTGCTCTGTACTGCAATTTACATGAAAAGAAGGCAAGCACTGTTCAAACTGTTCAGAAGTTGAAATAAAATATAATTTTCAATGTTTCTGATGTTTTAAAATACAGTGTACTAAATAAATATTAGTTTTGCTATTTTTTCATTTTATTATATATTTATACTAATGGTAAGAGAATTTTTGGTTGAATCGCATGATAAACATAACTAATGTCATTGAATTGTACCTGTGAAAAATGTTTAAAAAGGCAAACAATCTGTTACATGTACATTCACCACAATAAGAAAAAAAGGAAAAACTGATTAAAGGTCAGGGAACAATGATAATTTTCCACTGACTGTCATGATTGCTTTGCACGATTCCAGCTTACATGACAGTCCTTATTGCAAGATTCTACTGCCATGCAGCATCAAGTGTGTGTAACTATGTAGGTCGGTTCTGAGTTGGCCTGTTGATTTATCTGTGCCAGCACCAATTCTATGCTGTCTTAATTAATATAGATTCACAACAAATTTTGATAAATGGTACAGTGACTTTGCCTACCTTATTCTAATTCAGGGGTATCTTTTCGATATTCACTCATCCACATAAATTTAATCATCAGCTTGTCTCTTTTCTTGTAATAAGCCTATGTTGAATTTGATTTAATCGCATCAAAGTGGTAAACTAATTTGAGAGTAACTGATGTGTCTACAGTGTCTTCCCATGATAGGTCTGTACATATTTGTCTCTTTTGCTGTTATTTGTTACATTTACACTTAAAAAAACAAACAAAACTCCCATTGCCATCGATTACAACTCATAGTGAACCTATAGGACAAATAAAACTGCTCCGTATGGTTTCCAAAGAGAAGCTGGTGAATTCAAAAGGCTGACTCTTTTTCTTAGTGGGTAAAAACTTAACCACAGGGCCAACGGAGCTCCCATTTACACCTATCCCTCACTTACCAACTACCTTGTTCTTCAGTATTTACAACAATAATAAAAATTCTGCTCTCTGTTTTGCTTATTAATGACATATATCATTGGTTCACACATTTGAATACTTTCACAACTGCCAAGAGGCAGTTTTTTAAACAGAACAATAATACTACCCTGATGTACACCCTTCCTGACGTTAAACAATTCAGTTTCTCTCTGTTCAAACAACTGCCTCTTGACAGTCGCAGAAACATTCAAATGTGTGGACCATAAATTTGCCATGGTCCATACATTCAAATGTTTTTTCATAGTTAATAAAACACAAGTAAACACCTTTCTGGTTTTCTCCACTTTCCACCAAGATCTATCTGACAGTAGCAGTGATTTCCCTTGTTCTGCATCCTTTTCTGAATCCAGCTTGAACTTTTGGCAGTTTCCTGTGAATGTACAGCTGCAATCACTTTTGAATTATCTTTAACAAAATTTTACTTGTGTGTAATGTTAACAATATTGTTTGATAATTCCTGCAATATGTTGGATCTTCTTTCTCTGAAATAGGCACAAATATGGATCTCACTCACTTAGTTGGCCAGGAAGCTGTCATCCGAATTTCTTGATGTAAACAAGTGAGCCCTTCCCATCACTGCATCCTTTTGTTGAAATGTTTCAGTTGGCATTCCTTCAGTTCCTGGAGCTTTTTCTTTTATTTTTGGCATTCACATCGATGAGGTTTAGACTTCTTCCTTCAGTACCATCTGTTTTTTATCATATGCTACCTCCAGAAATGACCAAACATTGACACCAATTCTTTTTGGTGGAATGGCTCTATATATTCCTTACGTCTCCTTTTGATGTTTTGGTATCATTCGTTATTTCCTCCCTAGATTCCTTCAGTATTGCAACTTGAAGCTTTACATTTTTCTTCAGTTCTTTCGGTTAGAAATGTCAAGTGTGTTCGTCTCTTTCAATTTTCTATCTCCAGGTATTTGCACATTTCATTATAATACTTCACTGTGTCTTCCTGAGCTGCCCTTTGAAATCTTCTGTTCAGCTTTTTTACTTCATCATTTCTTCTATTCCATTTAGCTAACATACATACAAGAACAAGTTTCAGAGTTTCTTCTGATATTCCATTTTCTTTTTTAATGACATTTTGCTTTCTTTATGTATGAAGTCCTTGATGTTATTTCACAGCTCACCCAGTCTTTAATTATTAGTGTTCATTGCATCAAATCTACTCTTGAGATGGCCTCTAAATTTACGTGGTTATGCTCAAAGTTGTATCTTGCCTCTCATAAACTTGTTCTAATCTTCTTCAGCTTCAACTTGAATTTGCATATGAGCAATTGATGGTCTGTTCCACAGTCAGCCCCTGGTCTTGTTCTAGCTGATGATATTCAGCTCTTTCATCATGTCTTTCCACAAGTGTAGACTGTTTGATTTCTGTGTATCCCATCTGGTGAGGTTTGTGTGTGCGGTCACTGTTTTTATGCTACTGAAAAAAAGGTATTTACAGTGAAGAAGTGATTGGTCTAGCAAAATTCTATCCTGTGATATCTGGTGTTGTCTCTGTCACCAAGATCATATTTTCTAACTACTGATCCTTCTGTTTTGTTTCCAACTTTTACATTCCAATCACCAGTAATTACCATTACATCCTGATTGCATGTTAGATCAATTTAAGCCTGGCATTAGTGTTTACTGTGTAAATTTGAATAATAGTTGTATTAACTGGTTTTCCTTGTAGGTGTGTCAACATTATTCTCTAACTGATAGCATTATCTTAATTTTTTTTTAATAATGTATATGACAGCATTCCTCTTCAATTTGTTGTTCCCAGGATAGTAGGCCATACAATGTTTTGATTCAAAGTGGCCGGTACTGGTCCATTTCAGCTCACTAATGCTTAGGATGTCCATCTTTATGCATTCTGTTACATTTTGGATGCTCCTAAATTTTCCTAGACTCATACTTTATACATTTCGTGGTCTGATATGATTATTAATGGACATTTGCAGCTGTTTCTTCTCTTTTTGAGCTGTGTCACTTCAACAAATAAAGGTCTGAAAGACCTACTGCATCCTCCACAGGAAGGTTGACTCTCCTCTGAGGAGGAAATTCTTCCCAGTGGCACTCTGACCTCAGGGCCCATCTTTTGGTCCTATACCAGGAAATATTCCAAAACTATTCATAAGTTTCTCACTGGCCAAGTTTTTCAGAAATAAGCCACGAGGTCCTTCTTTCTACCATGTTTTAGTCTGGAAGCTCTGCTGAAACCAGTCCATCATGGATGGTCCTGCTGGTGTTTGAAATGCTGGTGACATAGCTTCCAGCATCACAGTGACTGACAAGCCACCACAGTATGACCAACTGACAAGTGCACTGGGAAAGTGAGGAGTAGGTGCATAAAATTTTCTGTAAGTTATACTATGTCTTTCCTTTTGGGGGGATATACTTTTTGTATTTAGGTGGCACTGAGTCCGTCTGGACTTAGGTAACTTCCTGTGACAGAATAGAGGTTCCCCGTTGAGCTTCCTGGGCTGTAATCTGTACCCAAGTTGATCTCCAGACTCCAAAATTTTTAATAGCAGTTCAACACTGTAGCTTTCACTGCAGTACAGTTTTTGGCTGTTCCTTTCTGGGAATAGAAATGCCACGGATTTTCACCTACTTATAATAGATCTAACCATCTTGCTCATCTCTCTTAATTGCATTATTTTTTGTAACTCCTTTAGGTTTTCACATCACTGTAAATAACAACAGCTCATTTTCTTCCTTTTCAAAACATAATACTTTTCTTCCTCCTTCTCTTTCCTTCCTTATTCGTGCCTCTCTCCCTCCTTCCCTTAGTTACCTAGTGTTTTCCTTATGTAATTGCATTGACAAGTGCAATAATTAGTGATAACTTTAAATTTTCACTATTAACAGTGATGACTGTAATTCTACACTCTTATTCAAACATGTCTATAACTTAATGCACTGAAGTTCATTTATGTGAACTGCTTTTCTCTTTCTTCCTGGCCTGTGTGCTTTCAAACAATTTTGTAAAATTTAATAGGAAGTTTATATCTCTACTAGCGAATTTTCTTTCCCTCTGTTTTTACGACTCTTGAGTAATCAGGTCACTCATTCATGTTTTCATCTCTCTACTGGTATGATTTTGATGTTCGTATTTATTACCCAAATTGTCTCACAAGTGTACTTTAAAAAGAACATTTTACAGAGTCTATGAATAAAATCACAATACAAACAGTCCCTAGGTTATGAACATGACTTAGAGACAACTCCTACTTGCCCTTTAATGTTGTGTAAATTTGTCCTCACCCTGAAACTGTTAAACCATCCCCTAATCACAACAAATCCTTCATCACAATCACCTTCAATTGCTACATGTGCAGCTTTCAAATCATTGAAAAGTCAGAGCCTTTTCTTGCACTAATGAAAGGCTAAATAAAAAACATGCACCTTTTCTGACTCACCTACAAATTTGACTTAATGACTGAAGACACAGCTAGCAACTGATCTCGTTTGTAACCTGGGAACCTCTTGTGCTGGAATATTTTACCTCAAAGAGTTAAATTATTTTCCTTTGTTAATTCATACAGGTGATGGATAGTTTCTGGGGAGTATTGTTATGAGGGCTGAAGACAAAGATGGCAACCAACAGGTGTTATTTCCATGTAACAGGAGTGTTACATATACTACATAGTTAGGCAAAACTATGCTTCTCTGCACCAAACCCATTGCAGCTGTGCTTCTCCCATTGTAAGACCACCTCATTCCCTCCATTGACCAGAGCTGAGGCAGTTTACCTTCTTAGCATTCATTATTCTCAAAATATTTTACATTTATCTCTTCTGGAATAAGAAAACAAACCCATTGCTGTCAAGTTAATTCTGAATCATAGCAACCCTATAGGTAAAGTAGAAGTGTCCCATAGAGTTTCCAAGGAGCACCTCGTGGTCTTAGTCACCTGGGACTGCTCCAACAGAAAATACCACAAGTGGAAGGCTTTATAAAGACAAATTTTATTATCACAGCCCATTAAGCCACAAATCCATTTATGAGTTGCAAGTCCATGCAATAGGAGAAATCATCACAGTCAAGTAGGCTGAGCTGAAGTCCCAGGAGAGCATCTTGGCACACGAACCTTGGGTTCAATAAGGATGTGTTGTGCTCTCAGTGCTGCTTTCTTGGTGGGGTGAGGTTTCCAACTTCCTCTGCTCATTTCCTCCTTTATATCCCTCAAGCTTGTAGGTTGAGTCCTGTCTCACTGACATAACTGCAGCCCATTCTCCATCATCAATATCACAGAGGCAGGATTCACAACATATGGGAGGAATGACACCATATTGGGGCTCCTAGCTAAGTTAAATCAGCACATACATTTTGAGGACATACAATTCAATTCATGACATTTTTTACATATGTTAGGTTTCTCTCTTCTGGAATAAGAAAACAAACCCATTGCTGTCAAGTCAGTTCTGACTCATAGCAACCCTATAGGATAAAGTAGAAGTGTCCCATAGAGTTTCCAAAGAATGTCTGGTGGATTCAAACTGCTGACCTTTTGATTAGTAGCCATAGCACTTGACAACTATGCCACCAGAGTTTCCTAGGACTTAGAAAATTGGGTCTTAATTCTGCTCCCTGATAGCTATATGAATTGCTCTCCCAACTTCTTTTAATTTCTGTTTATCACCTTTTAAAACAGGAACAAGATATGCTTCTCCTGGTTCATCTACATTCACTTGAAGTTATGTGTATGAACTATGAGTGGTAAAATATTTTATTAACATGCTCTAAATACAGTATGAATTAGAAGAATCAAGTTCAATAGAAGGTCTATAATTCAGTGGTCATGTGGTCATAGGAGAATTAACCCTCTGATGTTGTATTCAAGATTTTACAATGAGAACTATTAAATATGACATATTTTATACTGGTGTTATGAATATAATGTCAAATGCACCCTAAGACAATTTTAAAAATTATACTACCACACACCCACTGCTGTTGAGTAGATTCTAATTCACAGCAACCCTACAGAATAGAGTAGAACTGCCCCCCAGAGTTTCTGAGAAGCACCTGGTGGACTCCAACTGCTGACTTTTTGATTAACAGCTGTAGCTCTTAACCACTACACCATCAAGATTTGTGCTATAAATAGAAACTACAAAATTAGTTTTCGCTTGTTATTAATCTGTAAAACATGTTGATTCATTCCGTGATTCATTGTACAAACAGTAGTTGGCTACCTACTGTAACAGGACAATGGCAATCCAGAAGCAAGGTAATCCCTTACCGAAAAGAATCCAGTGGATCTTCTATGTGAGAACAGGTCAGATAAAGTGAGTGCTTTGCTATAGTTTTGATTCTAGAAAATATCCATTCTTTTTAAACTTTAATAGGTTGCATCCTGTAGGAAGAAAATGACTAACACTGCTCTGTTCTTTGTTTTCTTCCCCCTCGTTCATTTAGAATACAGATAAACCATAGTAGTTATTGCCATTTTATAAAATTCAAGTTATGGGAGGAAACCATATATTTTCATTTTTGCAAGAAATCTTTTTATTAATTAATGGGAGAGCAAGTTTTGGAGTGTTTCAGAACTGCATTTTACACGCAGCTGTCTCTGGTGGCCATGGAAGCCCAGCTTGTTCTTATGTGAAAGATCAATCACGACACTTACCTGGCAGGCTTGTTTGAAGACTTCAAATGGTGTGTGTAAAGTACCTAGAAGAAATACCTTATAATTATTAAATGTTCAGTGATAGTAAACGTTATTGTATAGAATTAGTCTTAAGGAAATCTTAGGTATAATGCCATATATACGAATGAAGGAAAACATGCCCTTATTTGCAGATCATCTGGCAAGTATGTTTGAAACTAAATTGACTGTCTTTTTAGTTTCAAAAGCTCTAGATCTACACAGTTTGTTATAGTAACCTCTAGTTACATGTGGCTATTTAAATTTAAGTTAATTAAAGCAAAAAAAAAAAATTAAACAATTCGGTCCCTCAGTTGTACCAGCTGCATTCCAGTTGGTCAGTAGCCACAGGCTTGTTGTTGTTACTTACTGTCTAGTCAGCTCTGATTCTTGGTGACCTCAGGTAAAACAGAACAAACACTTCCCAGTCGTACCATCGTCATAATCAATGGTATGTCTGAGTCTATTGTTGTGGCCATTTTGTCAACCCATCTCATTTAGTTTTCGTCACCTTTGACATCTACCAGGCATGACATCCTTTCCAAACAATTGGTATCTCTTAATCTCAGGTCCAAAATAATTGAGTTGAGGTCCGAAAATAGTCTGTGGTCTGCATGGTTTTCAATGGCTAATTTTCAGAAATAGATCCCTAGGCCTTTGTTCCTAGTCTGTCTTACTCTGGGAGTTCCACTGAAACCTGTCCACTCTAAGGAACCCTGCTGATATTTGAAATACTAGTGGCATAGTTTCCAGCATCACAGTGACACACAAACTACCACAGTATGACAAATAGCCAAGCAGCAACATATGTGACTGAGTGATTACTACCATGGCCAACAAAAGATCAAACATTTATTTCATATGAGATCTATATACCTGGAATGATAAGGAAGTGTATTTAATATTATACAGCATGATCTTGTTGCTTTGAATTTGATGGTAACTAGAAAATAATGTAAGGGGTAAAGGGAAGATTATTGGTTCTGAGTATGTCACATTTAAAAACTGGAGACTCAGCAGCTGATGATAGTCATATTCTCTTCAGAGAATTTAGTGACAATACAGAACACTGGAAAACAGTCAACATCTAAGTGATTTATTTCTCCAGAATCTACCTGTGTTATGGAAGGACGACAAATCTTCAAAACTGAACTTACAAAGAACAAAATAATACAGGCAAAATGTTTAAGATATTTTACTGTATTATACTATACCATATTAATTACTACACAGGTGTATCATTGGTATATTATCACTAATTAAACTACAGTAACAAGGACAGATAACTATCAGGAAAGCATGCATGGCCTTATTTGACTTTACTCACTACTCTGTAGTGCAAAATTTTACATGAGTTTTGCCACATCTTTGCCTGTGCATACCATGTTTAATGTTAGCATATGTGTAGCTTGCTTACTGGTTCATCTGTCCCTGTACAACTATATTAAGGGGTTTCCTTGTCCATTCTCTCTGAAAGCTCTGGGTTATGTAAGGGAGAAGGAGATAAAATTTCTTACTGAATCACTATAAGCAGACAATACCTTAGACAACATTTAGTCTAGTATCCCATTTGACAGGTAAGAAAACTGAGGTTAAGTGACATGCACAAAATCATACACTAGTCAGCCAAAGTGAACGATCTACCAGTGAGGTCCCTTGGACACTCTGGATAAAAATGCCTTGTATTTTAATTCAGTGTTTATCATTCTGATGTTTTTATTTTATCACCATGAGTTTGTAAATTATCTTCTTTCTTTTTATAATAATTGAATGAAAGTGTACATTCCCATAAAAACTTACATGCCCACCTATATAAAGCTTCCACTGCTCTCCCTGCCGGGTGACAGCGCCTTCTTCCTCTCCACTCCTTACATGTCTTATCCTCCCAACAATCTCTAGCCACTCCTCTCTACCCACTCCCCTGCCTCCAGTAAGAGGTCAGCAGGACGACATCCTATAGATGCATAGAACCATAAAGTGCACACATGATATGGTCACTCTGTGTTACCAAGTCCAATCCATTCCTGTCCGAAGAGTTGACTTCCATTATGATTTATGAACAGGGGCAGTATCAGGGCCAGGGATCATGATCTCAGGGGAACTCCAAGGCCCCTGGACCATCAGTTGCAGTCTTTTAGTAGAGATCTCAGGATGCACCCTTTTATATTCTTATGTTGGCAGTGACAGTAAACTTTTTGATCTCCATCATGGCTATCACTGATGGTAGCCAGGCACCACCCAGTTCTTCGAGTCACAAGTCTATGTAAGTGCCCACTTATGTGGGTCTCTCTGTCTTCTGGGTTCTCTTTGACCCGTGTCATTTTGGTCTTCGGTGATCATCCATTCCTGCTGAGTTGGGACCATTTGCTGTACCCTCAGGTGGAAGCTCGGCAGCTGTTGAGACCCCAGATATCACTTACCAATGTAGGGTGCAAGGGGATCTCTTAGCAAAATGTTAGTTGTGCCAATTGGCCATGATTTCCCCTGAGAGCATGGTCCTTGGCCCCTGACCAAGCTATTCTGCCCTTGCAGTGTTGGGTTAGGATGGGAGGAATAATTTATGCTGAAGTCCTGTTAATATTGATCTTCTTTCTAATGTGTGCTATCACAGATTTCACCCAACTAAATTTCTATCAACTATCCAATCTAAACCCTCCCCCCTTGCCCTCCCTCCCTCTGCACCCTTGCAGCCATCAAAGAGTGTTTCCTTCTATGCATGAGTCTGTTTTTAAGTTCGTATCATAAGGGTCTCATACAATATTTGTCCTTTTGACGCTGACTGCTTTCACTCAACATAATGTCCTCCATTTGAAACTTCCTAAAACATCATTGTCCTTTATCATTGCATAGTATTCCATTGAGTACATACACTATAGTGTATCTATCCATTCTTGGCATCCACTTCTCTGTTGTTGGGCATCTGGGTTGATTCTATCTTTTTGCTTTTGTGGACTGTGCTGCGATAAACATTCGTGTGCATGTACCAGTTGGTGTGAATGGCCTTGATTCTGTAGGTATATTCAGATCAGTGGAATTACTGTGTCAAATGTTATATCTAGGTCCACCTTTATAAGGAAGTGCCAGATTGCTTTCCAAAAAGGGTACACCATTTTGCAATCCCACTAACAGTGTAGGAGAATTCCAATTTCTCCACAGCCTCTCTAGCATTTGTTATTTTGTGTTTTTTGGATTATGGCTAACTTTGTTGGGGTGAGATGGTATCTCATTGTTATTTTGATTTTAATCTCTTTTTTTTTTTTTCATTTTTAATCACTTTGTCATGAGCATGTCCACATGTGTTTTTTGGCTGCCTGGGTCTCCTGTTTAGAGAAGTGTCTGTCCATCTCCTTCGTCCATCACATAATTGGATGATTTCTCTTTTCTCTTATTGATATTTTGTAGTACCTTATAGATAATGGAGATCAGGTGTTGGTATAATACATAGTTGCCAAATATTTTTTCCCTTCTGTAGGTGGCCTTTTAACTCTATTAATAAAGTCTTTGGATGAGTAAAAGTGCTTGATTCTTAATAGTTTCCATTTATCTAGTTTGTCTTCTGTTGTTTGCGGTTTGTTTGACAGATTTTGAAGTCCATCCATGTTGTGTATTAAAACTTTCATTGTTGTTCCTACTTTTTCTTGGATGAGCTTTATCATTTCAGATTTAGAATTTAAGTGTTTTATCCAGTTTGAGTTTGTTTTCATATAAGGTGTAAGATATGGGTCTTGTTTGAATTGATGGCAGATGGATACCCAATTTTGCCAGCATCATTTGTTGAAGAGACTGTTTTTACCCCAAGTTAATGTCTTAGGGCCTTTGTCAAATATCAGCTGTGCATAGGAAGATGGTACCATCTCTGGGTATCAATTCTGTTCCATTGATCTGTCTCTTTTTCTACTAATACCAGGCTGTTTTGACTACTGTGGCAGTGTAACAGGTTCTAAAGTCAGGCAGTGAGAGGCCTCCCAAAGTGTTCCTCTTCTTCAGTAGTGCTTTACTTATCCAGGGCTTCTTCCCTTTCCAAACAAAGTTGGTGATATGTTTCTCCATCTCATTAAAAGTTGTCACGAGAATTTGTATTAGGATTGCATTATGTAAGTAGATTGTTTTATGCAAAATAGATGTTTTCACAATGTTAAGTACTCCTATCCATGAGCAGGGTAAGTTTCTCCATTTGTGTAAGTCTCTGTTAGTTTCTTGTAACAGTAGCCTGTATTTGTCTTTGTAAGGGTCTGTTATTTCTCTGGTTAGGTTTATTCCTAGGTACTTTATCTTCATAGGAGCTATAGTAAGTGGTATTGATTTGGTGATTTCTTCATTAATAATCTTATTGGTAGTATAAAGGAATCCTACTGATTTACTTATGTTTATCTTGTATCCTGAGACTTTGCTGAACTTTTCTATCAGTTTGAGTAGTTTACTTATGGATTCTTTAGGATACTCTGTGTAGACAATCATATTGTCTGCAGATAGGGAGATTTTTACTTTTTTGCCAGTGCAGATGCCCATTATTTTATGGTCTTGTCTAATTGCTCTGGCTAGGACTTCTAGTATAATGTTGAATAGGAGAGTTGAGAGTGGGCATCTTTGTCTAGTTCCTGTTCTCAAGGGAAACTGTTTCAGTCTTTCTCCATTCAGGATGGTGTAGGCAGTTGGGTTTGTGTAAATGGCCCTTATTGCATTGAGGAATTGGCCATCTATTCCTATTTTGCTGAGAGTTTTTAGCATGAATGGGTGTTGGACTTTATCAAATGCCTTTTCTGCATCAATAGACAAAATCAGGTGATTCTTGTCTTTTGCAGTATTTATGTGGTTGATCACATTAATATTTTTCTGATTTTGAACCATACTTGCATCCCTGTTGTCAATCCGACTCAGTCATGATGGATAATTTTTTGAATATGTCGTTGTATTCTATGGGCAAGTATTTTGTGGAAGAGTTTTGCATCTAGATTGATGAGTGGTATCTGTCTGTAGTTCTCCTGTTTGTTGGGTTTCTCCCTGGCTTTGATACCAGAATTATGCTGGCTTCATAGAATGAATTTGGGAGTATTTCATCCCTTTCCATGATGTGAAGTAGTCTCAGTAGCATTGGAGATAACTCTCCTCTAAAAGCTTGGTAGAAATCTTCAGTGAAGCCATCTGGGCCCAGGCTTTTTTTTGTTGGCATTTTTTTGATAACTTTTCAATCTTTTCCTTTGTGGTGGGTTTATTAAGTTGTTCTGCTTCAGCTTGTGATCATTTGGGTAGATGATACGAATCAAGGAATTTGTCCATTTCCTCTAGGTTTTCCAGTTTGTTAAAGTACGGTCTTTCACAGTATTCTGTTATGATATTTTTGATTTCTGTTGGATCTGTCATGACAACTCCCGTCTCATTTCTTACTTGAGTTATTTGTTTCCTTTCCTGTTTTTCTTGAGTGAGTTTAGCCAATGGTTTGTCAATTTTGTTGAACTTTTATAAAAACCAGCTTTTGATCTTTTCAATTGTTTCTATATTCTCTAATTTGTTTTGTTCTGCTCTAATCTTTATGATCTGTTTTTTTCTGATGTCTGAGGAGTTCCTCTGTTGTTCTCTCTCTACTTGTTCAAGCTGTAGGGTTAGTTCTTTGGTTTGATGTCTTTCTTCCTTCCAGAAGTGTGCATTTATTGAGGTAAACTGACCTCTGAGCACTGCTTTGGCTGTATCCCATAGGTTCTGGTCAGAAGTGTTTTCATTCTTATTAGAATCCATAAATTTCTTTATTTCTTCCTTGATTTCTTCTATAATCCCTGGCTATTTGACCAAGATATCGTTCAGTTTCCATGAGTTCCACTTTCTATGTTTTTTCTGTTATTGATTTCAACTTTTATGGCTTCATGATCTGAGAAGATGCTTTGCATTAATTCAATGGTATGGATTTTGTTGAGAATTGATTTATGTTCTAACACATGATCTATTGCAGGGAATGTTCCATGTGCACTGGAGAAGAAGGTATAGTTGTCTGCTGATGGATAGAAAGTTCTGTATACGTCAGTGAGGTCTAGTGGTTAATTGTGGCAATATGGTCTTCTGTGTCTTTACTGAGCTTTTTTCTAGATGATCTGTCCAATATTGAGAGTGGAATGTTGAAGTTTTGGAGTTGAAGTATTGTGGAGTAACCTATCTCCTTTTTGAGTGTAATTAGTGTTTCTTCAATGTATTTAGGTGCTCTAATATTAGGTGCATAAATATTTAATGTTGTTAAGTCCTGCTTGTATTTTGAACCTTTCAGCAATAAGTAATGTCCATCCTTGTCCACAATGGTGGATTTTACATTAAAATAGATATTATTTGAGATTAAAATGGCCACACCTGCTCTTCTTTGTGTGATGTTAGCTTGATATATATTCTTCCATCCTTTAGTTGTCAGTTTGTTCTTGTCTTTAAGTCTAAGGTAAGCTTCTTGTAAGAAACATACAGATGAGTCATGTCTTTTGATCCAAGATGTCACTCAATGTCTCTTTACTGGAGCATTCAGTCCATTCACATTCAATGTAATTATTGATAGGTATGTGTTCAGTGCTGCCATTGTGATATGTTTATTTTTGTGTTGATGCTTTCTCTATTGTTCTTATTAATTTGTTCTGGGACATTCTCCTTTGTGAGTTGATTTTTCAAATTTTTCAGCGTTGTTTTTGTGGTTGTTGAGACTCCTGTACTACGTTTCTTGATTTGATATGTTGCATCTTTATTGTATTTTATGGCTGCCCCTGTGATCCCCCATAATAAACTATTTATAAACCCAATTTTAATTACTACTGGTCTTATCAACTTCCTCTCCTTCTGGGGGGACTATAACGACTGTAGCACATCCCTTTTTTAATATAATGACATCATAGTTTTCATGATATGATCACTGGATCATTTCTTTCAATATTATAGCTTTGATTGAGTTTGGAGCCTTCCCTAACTGAGTAGGATTCTGGGTGCTGTGTCCCATATTTGCTTCTAAAATGTAAAGTTAGTGCTTTTGTTCTTCTAAGGCAAGAGATTTGTTCAGTATTTCTTGCAACATTGGTTGTGTTTTTACAAAGTCTCTGAGTTTCTGTTGATATGAGAATGTCTTAATTTTATTTTCATATTTGTAAGATAGTTTTGCAGGATATAGAACACTTGGTTGGAAGTTCTTTTCCTTCAAGGCTTTGAATGTATCATGCTGCTGTCTCTGTGCCAGCATAGTTTCTGCTGAGAAATCTGATGAAAGCCTACAGGGTTTCCCTCTGAATGTTATCTTTGTTTTGAGTCTTGTTGCCTTTAAGAGCTTCTCCTTATGTTTCATTTTGTTAAGCTGGATTATAATATGTCTCGGAGTCTTTCTTTTGAGATCTATATTGAGTGGTGTTTGATGTATATTTTGGATATCTATATTCTCTTCTTTCATAATTTCTGGAAAGTTTTCTCTCAGCAGCTCAGCGACAATACTCTCTGTGATTTCAGGTGTCTCATCCTGTTCTGGAACTTTAATGCTTCTTCATTTTTCTTGTTTCTTTTGTCTGATTTCTTCTCATAGATGGTGGAGTCAGTATCTCTGTCTTCCAGGTCAGAAAGTCTGTTTTCCATTTGTTCCATTCTGTTTTCTGGGCTTTGAATTGAAGTTTCTGTGTCTTTAATTTCGTTCTTGATCTGTTGGAATTCAGAATACTGGTGTTCCATCACATCGAATAGCTGGCTTAATTTTTTTTCCTTTTGTTCTCCTGCATTTTGTATAATGCCTAGGAGTGCTCTCTATATAATCCTTTTGTATTCAGCTTCTGATAGTTTCAGAAAATCTTCTTTGTCTGGGAAGTTCTGTGGTGCTTTCTTTTGGGGGCTTTCTGAAGCCATGGGTGATTTCATGGTTACACTTTTCTCCAGAGTTTGTTGCTTTTGGGGCATTATGTGAGTCAATAGAGGCTGGGTGAAATGCTGTGAGGATGGATCGCAGTTGTTTCTTTAGTCCATCTTCAGTCTGTGAAAGCCAGCGCTCACCAAGAGTGGTGTCAGCGAAAGACAGGAGGTTTTGGATCCAGTGGTATGAAGTTCAAATTAACAGTCCTATGCCACATCCTAGGGCTCACTAGATGTCCAAAAGGCTCTGTTTAATTATCATTTCAGGTCTTGGTTTCCAGAGAGATTTAGGGAGACATGCGTTTAGTCTGCCATCTTGACTCCACCCTGTAAATTGTCTTCTAAGGAAGAAATCATTATCAAAATAGTAAGCCCACTGTAAAATAAGATTTTTCAGAAAAATAAATTTGGTTAGATTTTGGAGAGTCTGGAGACAAAGGTGGTTCTATTTTCCCCATTGTAATTGGTAAGCTTTTGAACTCAAGGACTCTTTTAATTATGAGAAAAGATGTCTGGGAAAAAAAATTGGAATTTAATTATAGACTTAAAAAACAAGAAGGGGGTGGTATCTCTTGTGTTAGTGGACTGCCTGAGGTTTACCCACCTTTCTTCTGTATTGCTGGAGAGAAAATGTCCATTTACTGAACTCAGTGTAATGTGCTTCATCATGAATCTGCAGCTTTACATGTTAGTTCATTTAATTCTTGTATTTCACAGCTAAGGAAACTGAGGCACAAGAAGTTAATTGGCTTACCCTTGATGTTCGCATTGAGGTGTGTCTGATGGTGAAACTGTGATGTCTAATACGAGAACCACTAACCACCTGTGTCTGTTCATCTCTTGAATTGTGGCTCTTTCCAGGTGAGATGGGCTGTGGTTGTAAAATACACATTACATTGCAAAGACTTAGAAAAATAACATAACATACTCCATGGATTTATACTGATAACATGTTGACATGGTAACATTTTGAATATACTGAGTAAAATAAAAAATACTAAAATTAAGCTCAACTTTTTCTTTTTTTTAACGTGGCTACTAGGGAATTTCAAATTACATTTGTGGCTTTCATTATATTTTTATTGGAAAGTACTGCTTTACAGAGGATTTAGTTATTATATACACCTGCCAGTCCTAGAATCAGAAGAAAAGTAAACGCTTCTGCTAAGGAAACTTGAAGTGAGAAATTTTAACTGACTCTAAAGTATATTTGAATATTTTTCATGTTGCCACAGGATATTTAGGATGAGTCAACGTAATCTTGGAACTTGGGTATAGGACAAAGATTTGCTGAAGCTGGACTCCTAAAGATAATTTGGTGTGGTTTGAATTCTTAAACACTTCAAAACTTTCTGAGTTTCTCTCTGCCCTAAATACAGAAGTTGACTTTAGAATCCTTTTCATATTTTATTTTTTGTCCTAAGTAATGTGTGTTCTTTAAGGATTCATTTTAATGTTTTCTCTCTATTTATGGTAGGTGGCTAGAAGAGTTCCTAGATGATGGCAAAACTGAACAGGAACTGCTTCTAGATCAATGCCCTGCAGAGTAGCTGGACATACACCTCATGAAGGGTTCAGGGGCTCTATGTTTCCTCTGGGGCTTTAAGAAGCTACTGAACTGGCTGTGGCTGTTTGTTGCCTGCCCCTTGCACTGAAGAAAACACTGCAGGAAAGACCAATTTGTGCTGGATAAATTCTTTCTTTTGAGAGTGTACATAAGTCGAGGGAATGCTTTGAGACTATCAGGCAAGAACTGGCCAAATCAGACTATAATAATGGTGTATAGATACTGCTGCTTCTTGTTTCTTCTCTCAGAAAATCTGACTGAACTGTTTATGTCACTGACAAGTTTAAACATGTAGCCTTTGAAGAAAAGCACTGAAGAGGAGTGACACAACACTTAAATAATGTAAAATACTTTTTTTTTCAATAGAGGTTGGTTCTAAAGTAAAAGCCTTATCCATTGATAATGGTGTGACTCCATTAGCATCAATGATAATATAAACAAGAAAATGTAAGAAGGAATTTTACTAGATCAAATTATGTTCCATTTCATGTCATTCTGGTCCATATTTGTGCTGGCCGTGGAGGCTGCAGGCATCAAGCTATGGAGCATCATGCAGGGAATAAATGTCAGTCAGCATCTGCCATCTACTGTGTCATATCTCCTATGATTCTGACATTTGTCACCCCAGTGTTACAAGCAACATCTCACAGCCTTTTCTATTGGTGCATGGGAGAACACTCATTTCCCAACCCAGAAAGACCATAATGTAACATTTAATACTAAAGAGAACCAAGCTTGGATCTTAGTTCTGTCACTTTTACCAGCTCTGTGACCTTGAACAAGTTACTTAACTTTCTAAGATGAAGTTGCTGCATCTTTAAATGATTCAAATAACAGAAGTAATAGATATTATTCATGACAGTTTGCCATGCTAGGGCCTGCGTTCAGGGCTTTAGGTTCTTTATTTCATGTACTCCTCATACCACCACTGTGAAGTGGATACAGTCGTAATCCACATTGTTGTTAGATGTTGAATTGACTTCTGACTCATGGCAACTCAATGCATAACAGAATAAAATGCTTCCTATTTCTGTGCCATCTCCATGGTCAGTTGCAGATTGGACAGCTGTGATCTTCTGGGTTTTCACTTGCTGATTTTGCACTTTCTAGTCCACCTTACTCTGAAAGCTCTGCTACAATCTTTTCAGCATTGTACCAACACACAGCCTTGCCATGACAAAAGGGCACTGGCTACACGTAAGGTATATTGGCTGGAGTTAACTTGGATCTCTCACAAGAGAAAGCAAGAATTCTCTGCATGAGCCACCAGTGCCCTCCCATTCACAATTTACAGATGAGGAAACTGAGGCTTAGAGAGGAAAACAGACCCCTCTGGGTTTATGCTGCTAGGAATTCAAGAGGAGTGCAAGGGTATGAGCCAGACACTAAGCTGGAGCTTAGAGTCATTGACACAGAGTGCCGTCACCCACCACCTTCCTCCTTGAAGTGTCCAGTAGCACAGGGGATCATCAATAGTCCTAACAGTCATATCCTGCATTCCACTGTCATGGTTTCTATTCAACACAAGTACTTAACTCCTGTACCATTATAGATTTCATATCATTTCCTTTAAATCTTCTTTATGTCAGATTATTTAGGGATAGTAAAACTCAGCTTCATCCTAAACCATGATCATGTCTGTGATATCACTGACTTAATATGTCAGCTACATTTTTGTCCTAAAACACATTACAATGAAGCTGTGTCCAACCAACATTTTATGTCAGTCTGCACGCCACCCAGAATTATCTTGCAAACATCCAGTGACGTGCCATCTACAACTTGGAAGAGCGCTGACATAATGTGTGTGAAGTACTCGGTGCTGTGCCTGGCACACGGGATGAGTGAGTAACGCTTTAATGAAGTGAAGCTGTTTTTATTGTAGTTTTCATTTTACCAACTGATGACTAAGACTAGCCCAGTCTTTATAATTAGTACATTTGCATTTGAGGATGAAAACACATCAAATTTTTGAAATTAATAACAGTTTTTGTCTAAATTGCCTCAAAGACCATAGGGTAAGAATCAGGCATGACTTCCAGGCTGTGCTTGAGTTTGGTGAAAAATCTACTGCCCCAAAGACACACGCCACATGGTGCTGGCACCAAACGGGTACCAAGTGGGCACAATCACTTATGAAGCAGGTGGCTTATAGACACATCCTGTGTGCCAGGAGTGGAGGCTCTGTATGGTGTAAATGGCTGACACACAGAAGGTTGGGGTGAGTTGATCCAAAAGTGCCTCAGATGAAAAACTTGGTGATCTACTTCTGAAAATTCAGTCACTGAAAACCTTGTAGGGCACAGTTCTACTCTGGCCCACAGGAGGTCACCATGAGTCAGAATTTTTTTGCTGAAAATAGTTTAAAAATGACTGCAGTTATAAATAGACAGGAGTCCTGGTGGCACTGTGGTTAAAAGTTCTGCAGCTAGCCAAAAGGTTAGCAATTTGAATTCACCAGCCACTCCTTGGAAACCCTAGGAGGCAGTTTTAGGGTTTGTTCTGTACTACAGGGTTGCCATGAGTCAGAATTGACTCAGCAGCAGCATATTTGTTTACACAGACAAGGAGTTTGTCAAAAGTTTAAGCCAGACTCGGAAGAGACCACAGAACAAAGTTTATCATTGCTGATATTGGATGGACCTTGCCTAAAGCAGAGAATACAAGCAAGATTTTTACTTGCATTTCATCAGCTACTCAAAAGCATTCAATTGTGTGCATCATAAGATTGCACAAAATGAGAATTCTGGAACATTTAGATGTGCTCATTTGTAACCTGAATGTGGATCAAGAGAGAGTTGTTTCAGCATAACAAGGGAAACTGTATGGTTTAAAATTAAAAGAGAGGTGAAACAGTCTGAATGCTGAACAAATAATCTGTGAAGCTGGACTTTAGGAAGAACAAAGTATCAGGATTAGAGAGAGATTCATTAACAATCTGCGATATGCAAATGACGCAGGCTTGCTTGTCAAAAGTATAGACAACTTGAAGCACTTACTGACAAAAGCCAAAGACTACAGCCTTCAGTATTGATTATGACTGAATATCAGTAAAGCAAAAATCCTTATAACTAGACAGATAAATAACATCATGATAAACTGAGAAAAACTGAAATTGTCAAGGATTTCATTCTACTTGGATCAATTATCAATGCTGATGGAAGCAGCAATCAAGAGATCAATATATTTTAAAAGACCTCTAAAGAATTAGAGCTACCCTAGGTGATGCAAATGGTTAAGCACTCAATTATTAATCAAAAGGTTGTGGCCTGAGCCTACCCCAGTGACTAGTTGGAAGTCCAGATTGGTGATCTACTTTTAAAAGGTCACAACCTTAAGTGTCAGACCCTCGTGGAGCAGTTCTACTCTATACACATGAGGTCACCAGGAGTTGGAACTGACTTGAGAGCAACTCATGACAAAAACAACAGCTAAAACACAAAGATGTCACCTTGCTAACTCATGTGGGCCTGAACCAAGCATGGTTTTCTCAGTCACCTTGTACGCATAGGAAAGACAGGCAATGAAAAATAGAAGATCAAAAATGAATTGATATATTTGAACAGTGTTGTTGCCAAACAATATTGAATGCTGTTGACCTCTGGAAGAATGAATAAATCAGTCTTGAAGACAGTACAGACAGTTAAAAGGACATTATGTTTGTTAAAAGAGAAGGTCAGTGAAAATGAAGGAAATTGTCTGTAATAAGGACACAAGAGATTCAACAAGAGACTCAAACATACCAACAATTATGAGAATGGCACAGGATCAGGTAATGTTTCTTTATGTTATATATAATGCTGCCATGACTTGGAATTGACTTGATGGCAACTAACAACAAGAAAACTAAAAACCAAACCTGTTGCCATCGAGCTAATTCCAACTCATAGCAACCCTGTAGGACAGAGTAGAACTGCCCCGCAAGGATTCCAAGGCTTGGCTAGCAGATTCAGATCCTTCAGTTAGCAGCCAAACTCCTACTTACAGCGCCACGAAGGCTTCAACAGTAGTAATAACCCCTTTACATGATGGCTGTCACCAGAAAAATGCTAAAAGAACAGAAAAGCCCGTCTATTGCTAAGTTTGCAGAGAAGGGAAAAAATTTAAATCCTTAGCATAAGTCAGGTGCAAAGAATGGCTTTCGTCCTTGTTTAGAAAAAGAGTTAAATCCCTCATCTAAAAACCTGTAACAGGTACCCCTGTTGGGCTGGTGAGTGAGATGTAAAACAAGAACCAGAAACAGAATATGGCTCATTTCCCCAAGGAGACAATTATTTTAAAAAATTACAACGTTTTCATGTATTTGCTTATATCCGGGGTAAGGAACAATGGGGGAAAGAGAGCACTTTCGTCTGATGTGGTAAGTCCTCTATTTTAACCATCAAGTTATAATTGTGATGCAGTGGCTGGACTATAGTTCTAGGATGCTTTCCTATAGCCTTCATTAGCAGAGATAAGTTTTTAAGTGATGCATAAAAGGATGATGCAACTTCTTTACGACTCTCAGTAGTACAATAGGCTAAACTAATTTTTTTATTTAGAAAGACGTTTCAGGAAGTCTAACAGAATTAAAGTTTAGCCTACAGTTATCAGTGCTGATAATACTTTTGAATTGTTACATGTTATTTTTAGAAGCAAAGAAACAAAAGAAAATAGCCCTTCTCTCATGTGAATGTTTTATAAATGGAAATTCATTTTAATTCTTTCAGGCAATGGGATAGAATATGCTAAGCAAAGGCTCAAAAGTTCAGAAATTAGTCTTGATTTTCTATCACAACAATCTGAAGTCCTAGGGATAGAAAATCAACTTGCTTAGATCTCTATTTCCATAATTGTGTGGAAGTGGTTGCCAAGCCAGCCAAGGTTGGAGACTATTAATTATGTTGTAATCAGTAACTCAGTTTATAAATGTGGTAAAAAATTATTATATGGTAATCATTAATATTTGCAAGCTCACACATATCAACTGGCTTGAAGCTTTTAAAATACATCATATTCTAGGACTTTACCTATGTTGTTTTCTTTGCTTAGAAGGTCCTTCCCTCATGCATCCTAGAAAACTGCTAGTTATTTTCTAAGACTAAGTCTGAACATTTCAGCATCATTCAGAATCAGCACCCCATCCTCTGTGTTTCCACATTACATTGTCCTTCCTCTCTTGTTGCAACTATCACTTTCAAAGGTGTCATCTATCCTCATATGTACACTCAGAAGTGTGACAAACATGAAAAGCCTGGTGGTATAGTAGTTAAGAGTTACTGCTGCTAACCAAAAGATCAGCAGTGAGAATCCACCAGGTGCTCCTAGGAAATTCTATGGGGCAGTTCTATGCTGTCCTTTAGGGTGGCTATGAGCTGTAATAAAATCAAAAGCAGTCAGTTTGTTTTTTTGTTAAATGCAAACTTAACATATGGCTCTAAGTCTCCATCACATGACCTGGTAGAAAATTTCTTCTCAAGCTTAACTGAGTACATTCTTTTTTATAAGTTGCATCAGAATTCTAGAAGTATGTTGCTGTATTCAGAATGAGAGAGAGAAATGTTCTTCCTCGGCCTATCACAGTCCCTGATGAAGTTGGTTCTCTCTTTGATTTCTGATCTCTCACCAAGTGCTAGAAATTTTGATCAGGCTAGTGATAAATATGAGCACCTCAGACCTTCCTCAGAAGCTTTTATGTCCCCCTATTCTCTCTACATAAAGATGGAAAGTCTCATAGGAATCCTACTACTCACAGGGCTCACAGATCTCTTCCTTTCTAGTAAAGGAAAATCTTTTTTTCTTTAATCTTTTTTTCTGAAAAATGTGTTCCCTTTCTTCTCACTATGTGTGGTGATCAGGATTATGTCAATTTGGCTACTCCATATTTGGCTACTCCATATTTGGCTACTCCATATTTGGCTACTCCACATTTGGCTACTGTATTAAGTGGCAGGGCGGGGTTTCTGGTGGCTTCCCACCCCTCAGCTCTCATCTCTCGATCTTCCACTACTACCGCACACGTAGCCAGGAGCTCCTGCTCTCTTCTTCTGGTGTCTGGTTCCTGGACTTGAACTAGCAGCTGTCAGATTCATTAGTCCTTACAGTTGGCACTTGAGAGTCCTGCTTCCTGACCCGCTGATCCTGGGTTCGCCAGCCTCTGCTGCTCCATCTCACTACCAGCTTGGGACCCACTGACCTATACAATTGGTGACCTAGAACTCTGGTCTCTGACCTGCTGACTTTGGGTTCCTCAGCTTCTGTGGGTATGTGTGGCTTATGCCAGAACTTGGGACATTCAGCTTCTGTGATTGTGTGAGCTGTTTCCTATATCTATATTTATCTATCTATATATATTATAAATCTTTCCTTGTATCTACACGTGTTACTGGTTTTGCTTCCCTAGAAAACCCAGCCTAAGACACTACGTTAGTTCAACCAGCATAATATCTTTGTATGAGTTTTGACTTTTAAAGGAAGATTCTGTTTCCAAAATGAACATGATGATGGCAGAGATCTGACTCTTTCCCCTTCTGCTCTTGATCAAATTAACAAGGAGAATGAAAAACTTACTATTTCCAATTTCCGTGAAACCATGAGGCAGTGAAAATCTGCAAACTCCCAAACACATGTTAAGCCCTGCCAAAATCAGCTGAAAACAGATGGAAGCTTTAGGGGCCAAGCTATGGCAAATATCAGAATGTGCCAACTGAAATTCATTTCCAAAGGGTACATGGCTCACCATGAGATACAGATGTTATGTATTTTATTTCATAACTACCTGAAGAGACACCTACATGGGACATAGATAAGATTCTGCAGAAGCTGTGTAGAGGAGGATTAGTAGGGAATCACCCTTTCATTAAGCTTCAAAGAATCCCCTCAAATAATTTGCCAAGTGCAATGTCAGATTGGCTGAGCCATGATTCTCAATGTTTTGGCACCTGTATAATGTCATTATCACTTCCCTGTTGAGATTTGATATGTGATCACCTCATGATGGGATCTTCTGTGAGTAGCCAATCAGCTGAACGTGAGATTCCTTGGGAATATGACTTGTATTCAAATACATTCTGGAAAGGCTTGGAAGCTTTTGCTGCTCTCAATCATGCAGTTGACTCCAGTTCATCTGACTTCTGGTTCTTGGGAGGTAGACTAACAGTTTATCCGTGGTCTTACCTGCCAATCTTGTGATCACTGATCTGTGAACAAGAGCCCTACTCTCTGGCTTCCTAATCTGGGGTCCCCCAGCCCCTGGGGCTATGTGAATCAGGAGAGACCTCTATCCAAATCCACGGACTTGGGACCTTACAACCTATGAAAATATGCGAGCCATTTCCTTGGTATAAATCTCTCTCTCTCTATATATATGTATTTATACTCTTTACTGGTGTTACTGAACCATGTGGGTCCCATCTGAGGCATGCTCAGACTTTCCAATTATCTGGATAATGGTCTTTGAGAAACAGAAAGTAACTTTATTGCAATGTACAAAGCAAGAGCTGGGGGCAAGTTCCTCAGATCAAGGTACTTGAGCTATGGAAAAAGTAGGGCTTATGTGTGATTTGGATAGCAAGAGAGTAGTTGTGCAAATGTAAAGGGAAAGTAAAATTCTAGAAGACTTCCAGGAAACTGGAGGTAACATGGTTCTTATCACACCTCTCATTTTGGAACAGGGTATGGGTGCTGATTTTCCTTCTACCTGTTGCTGCATCCTTTGCTGAAGTCTATTAATGGTCGCAGCTGGACCTTTTTCATATGTGGGTTGGGTCAAACCTGACTGAGACTAGTTTAAGAGCTAATGGAAATTTACTGGCATTCATGGGGTCAGATTACACCTGCTTTGTGTCACCAAAGAACCCAACATAAGTCACCAAGGAAAATTAACAGCTTGCAGTAAAACAACACTAAAGCCTACATAAAAACAAGGCACAATTAAAGAGCATCAGCAGAAACAAGAAATAGTAGACACAGATCTACATAACCTTTAGGTATTAGAATGACCAACACCAATAATGAAGCCGTCTATAGGTACTATTTTCAAAAGCATAAACAGGAAGTTTGAAAATATCTTCTAGGAGTGGGAGACCATGAAAATAATACATTATATTGAAAAATCAACCAAATAGGATCTATGTTGTTGTTAGGTGCCACTGAGTTCTGACTCAGAACAACCCTGTGTACAACAGAATGGAACACTGCTCAATCCTGACCCTGCTGACAATCCTTTTTTTTTTGCTTAAGTTCATTTGTTCAGCCACTACGTCAGTCCATCTTGTTGAAGGTCTTCATCTCTTTTGCTGACCCTCTACTTTACCAAGCGTGATGTCCATCATATCTCCAAAATATGTAAAACATGGTTTCACCAGTCTTGCTTCTAAGGAGCCCCCTGGACATATGTTTTTTCTTTTGGCAGTCCAAGGTATGTTAAATATCCTTCTCCAGCACAATTCAAAGTCATCAATTCTTCTTCTGTCTTCCTTATTCACTGTCCAGCTTTTGCATGCTTATGATGTGATTGAAAATACCATGGCTTGGGTCAGATGCACTTTAGTCTTCAAGGTGACATCTTTAATTTTCAGCACTTTAAGAGGCCTTTTACAGCAGATTTTCTCAATGCAATGTGTCTTTTATGTCTTGAGTGCTGCTTCTATGGGCGATGACTATGGAATGAAGTAAAATGATATCTTTGAAAACTTTAGTCTTTTCTCTGTTTATCATGATGTTGTTTACTGACCCAGTTGTGAGGCTTTCCTTGAGGTTTAGGTGTAATCCATACTGAAGGCTGTGGTCTTTGATTTTTATTGCTATTTCAAATCTTCATTTCCAGCAAGCAAGGTTGTCTTCTAGATAATACAGGTTGTTGATGAGTTTTCTGCCAATCCTGAAGCCTGTGGTTCCTCATATAGCCCAGGATCTCAGAACATTTGCTTAACATACAAAGCAAATAGATATGATAAAAAGATAAATCCCTGATGCACACCCTTCCTGACTTTCAGCCATGCAGTGACCCCTCTTTCTGTTCAAACACCTGTCTCTTGATCTGTATACAGATTCCTCATGAGCACATTTAAACATTCTGGAATTCCCATTCTTCACAGTGTTAACCATAACTCATTATGATTCACACAGTAGAATGCTTCTGTACAGTCAATAAACACAGATCACTATCTTTCTGGTGTTCTTTGCTTTCCACCAAGATACATATGGAATCAGCAATGATATCCTAGGTTCTTCATTCTCTTCTAAATCTAGCTTGGATTTCTGGAAATGTCCTGTCAACATGCTGCTGCAGCCACTTTTGAATGATTTTCAGCAAAATTCCACTTGCATATGATATTAATGATACTGTTGGGTAATTTTTGCATTTGGTTAGATAACTTTTCTTGGCATAAATATGGATCTCTTCAGTTCCACTGGCCAGGTGGCTAGTGTCCAAATTTATTAACATAAATGAGTGAGCACTTCTACCACTGTATCCATTTGTTGAAACATCTCAGTTGATATTTCATCAGTTCCTAGAACCTAGTTTTTCACCAATGTGTTTAATTCAGTTTTGACTTCTTCCTTCAGTAACGTTGGTTACTAAGCATATAATACCACTTGAAATGGTTGAATGTCGATCAATTCTTTTTTGTATAATGACTCTGAGTACTCCTTTCATATTTTTTTTGTGCTTCCTGAGTCTAATATTTTCCCAGTAGAATAATTCACCATTGAAATTCAAGACTTGAATGTTTATTTCAGTTCCTTCGACTTAACCAATGCAGAGTGTGTTCTTCCCTTTTGGTTTTCTACATCTAGCACTTTGCACATGCCATTATTATACTTTACTTTTCTTCTCCAACCATCCTTTGAAATCTTCTGTTCAGTTCTTTTTCTTCTTTTTGCTTTAGTTACTCAACATTCAAAAGCAAGGTTCAGAATCCCATTCTGACATCCAATTTGGTCTTTTTTTTTTTTTTTTTCCTGTCCTTTTAATGACTTCTTGCTTTCCTTATGGATGATGTCTTTGATGTCACTCTACAACTCATCTAGTCCTGGGTCATTAGTGTCCAACACATCAAATTGATTCTTGGGATGGTGTCTAAACTCACGTGGGATATACTCAAGATCGTACTTTTGTTCTTGTGGACTTATTCTAATTTTCTTGTTTCAGTCTGAACTTGCATACAAGCAGTTGACGGTCTGTGCCAGTCAGCACCTGGCCTTATTCTGACTGCTGATATTGAGCTTTTCTATTGTCTCATTCCACAGATGTAGTCTAATTGATTCTTGTGTATACCATCTGGTGATGTAGTTGCAACTGATGTTGGTGAAAAATGGTATTTGCAATGCAGAAGTCACTGGTCTTGGAAAATTCTGTTATGTGGTCTCTGGCATCATTTATACAAATAAGGATGTATTTTCCAACTACCAACTTTTCTTCTTTGTCTTCACCTTTTACATTAATTATCAATGTATCCTGATTGCATGTTCAGTGAATTTCAGATTGAAAAATTTGATAAAAATCTTCAATTTCTTCATCTTTGGCCTTACTGGTTGGTGCATAAATTTGAATAATAGTCATGTTAACTGGTCTCTGCCCACATGGAGCAAAGGAGAATGAAGAGCACCAAAGAAAGAAGAAAAACATTAGCCCAAGAAACAAAAGGTCCACATACCACAGAATCCAGCAGTCTGAGACCAGATAAACTAGATTGTGCTTGGCTGCTATCAGTGACTGCCCTAGCAGGGAGCACAACAGCATTCCTGATGAAGTTGGAGAAAAATGTGGAGCAGAACTCTAACTCACATAAAAAGACCAAACTTAATGGTTTGACTGAGACTGGAGAAACCCCCCAAAGCATTGCCCCAGGATGCTTGGTTAACCTAGAACTAAGGCCATCCCCAAAGCTTACTCTTCAGATGAAGATTAGACTGGACTATAAGGCACATGACTATAAATCATAAAATAATACTAATGAAGACTTGTTAGCGCCTGTCTGCAGGCAGGATAAGAAGGCAGGGAAGGACAGGAGCTGGTTGAATGGACACAAGAAAACAGAATTAGAAAGGGGAAGTATGCTGTCACACTATAGGGATGGCAACTAATGTCACACAACAATATGCATATACATTTTTGCATATGAAATTAATTCGAACTTTACATTCTCACCTAAAGCATAATACAAAAGAGAGGAGAGAGAGAGATTTACAACTCTGGATACTTCGTGGGAACAGTGTTACTCTGTCTCACAGGGTTAATTTGATTGGGAATCATGACTAGTCAGCAAAGTGTTTAGTACCTCACTAAAGGAATTCTAAAGGAGGTACTTCAGGCAGAAGAAAAGTGATTCCAGACGGGAAGCCTGAGATGCAAAAAGGAACTAGAGATCAGAGAAAGGGAAGTTATTCAGGCAAATCAAAAGTGTCACTGACTCTATAGAAATGGTAATACTAGGTTAAAATAAAGTGTGGTTGTTAGTTGCTGTTACTTTAGCCTCTAACTTACGGTGACCTCGTGCCCAACAACAACAACAACGTGCTGCCTCATCCTACATCACCCTGTGGTTGGCTGGGGATCTGACTTTTATAATCCACAAGCTTTTCAGAAGTAGACCATAAAGACTTTCTTAGCCTGGAAGACTCTCTAAAACTTGATCAGCACCATAACAACACACAATCCTCCACTGACACACAGGGGCTGCTGCACATAAGATTGCATTAGCCCCAAATCTAACCCAGGTCTCCTGCTTAGAAAGTGAGAGTTCTATCACTCAGCCCCCACTGTGCCCACAACATAAAATGAGACAGAGTTAAAGTAACACACGTATATAAATTGAGAAGGGGTTAAGTGGAGTACTGTATTCTAAAATATTATCTGGAAAGAGGATGAAGTGTTAGGTTAAGTACTTATGACATTTCTGGAGTAAATACTGAATGACTGTATTTCTAAATACTGAAAGAACAAAATAGGGTGAAATTGGCAAACAAGTAAAACTGAAGTTAAAAAAGGATATAATTGATCAAGAAAATACGATAATTTCAAATTAACATCTTACTGATAAGTTTTCTTTATGTGAATTGAATTGAAAATAAATGAAAGTACAAGTAAAAATAGAGTGCCATAGCATAATGTTAGGAGATTTTAAAACATAGTTTCTTGGTAATTAAGAGAACAAGTAGAAAAAATTAGTAAAGATGCAGAAGACTGAAACAACATGATTAACAAAGGGCCTGATAGCCAGCTGGAAACCCGGGAGGCATAGTGGTTAAGTGCTATGGCTGCTAACCCAGCAACTGGCAGTTTGAATACACTAGGCACTCATTGGAAACCCTATGGGGCCACTCTGTCCTATGTGTCACTATGAGTCAGAACTGACTTGGTAGCAATGGGTTAACAGCTAGATATAAAACACTGCATCCAGCAAATGCCAAACACTTTTCTTATCAGACATACATGGGACATCAAAAGACTGGGCACAATTTGGTCCATAAAACTGCCTGACTTACAGATATATGGGTAACACAGATGAACGTCCTCAGGATAACGTTGAGCAAAATTAACAAGAAACACAAATAGTTAATGTAACACATTTATACAGATGTCAGAAACAGTCAAAGTGTTTCATGTATAGTGTTTATATATATAGATGTAATTGTATTTTAACTGAAAATCATTGCTGAACATGTCTGGAAGACAGTTACCTCTGAGAAGCAGGGTATGGAGGCAGTCACTGGAAAGAATTTTAGACACCTGGTCTGTCCTAAAAGTTAAATAAGTGTTCATTTTATAGCTAACATTATAATAATTATAATTTTATAATTATTGTTTACACTGTTGATGTGTGTTTTACGTACTCTTCTATTTCACAAACAGAAAAACTACTGAGAGATGTGTGAAAACTAGTAAAAACAATAATGGCTACGTGAGGCAGAGGAGGGACTGCAGGAGTGAGAACGGAGAACCGGGAGAGGAATAATTGTCTTCCCGCAGTTTGGTCACGAGAGGAGAAAACCAAAGACGAAAGTTAATGGCTCAGATTTTACCTGCTATGTCAGTCTATTCCTCCACTTGAAAACGCAGTCGTTGAGAGCAGGAATGTCTGTCTTGTTTATCTTTGTGCTCTGCAGCAGTGTACCTGGGACAGTGCTGTTAGATATATTTAGGAATCACAGGAATTAATGGGAGCACTGAGGTAATGGAAATATTTTGAGAAACTCATCTTGATTCTTTTTTTTCCCAGTAGCTCTTGTGGTTCGGTTTCAGCTCACTAAGCTGTTCTTAGAAAAGCGACTTGAGAAGGCTTTTGTTTCGCCCAGTGTCAGATAATAGAAAGGGACAGGTTTCTCAGAAGACTCAGAAGATTAAAAATGTCTGAAGTGAAAAGCCCCGCAGTCCTGGGCAGAGGGAGTGCAGTTGCCTGATAGTGTTCCGTGATGGGGAGCCCAGTGTGAGATCTTGAGGCAATTGGCTAACATAGAATGCTAAGATTCTTTCTGACTCTGAAATTATGAACCTATTAGTAACATTATGCTGATTACCCTACTGAGAAAAGAATCCTCAGGGTGGGCTTATAAAGTGTATTTGTAAACTTTCTGGTACCCTGTTTGCTTTTACCACAAATCTCCCCCTTTCGTGGGATTTTCCTGCTGATTTAATTTCCCTGTCAGAATTGGTTACTGGTTTCTTCAATTTTAGTCATAACATGGGTGAGGGGAGATCAAATTTAAACATCATACAATCAATTTAAATGTTTCATGCATGCTTAAAATTTCAGCATTTCTCTAGTACCTAAAATTCCCCTCTTTGGGCAGGGGAATGGGGATTTTAGGGCTATGACTAGAAGTTGATGTGTGAGAGTCAATTCCAAAAGCCTTTTGTGGGTATTTATGGCATTGGCTGCCCAGCCCATGTTTCCTTTCTAAAAACCTATTTTCTTTCCCAGAAAGCAGCTCTTCAAAGTGCAGAAGACCAGACCCAGCGTGTGTCCCTCCCTGGGCAAGGGCAGCTGGCTGTTCAGGTAAAGCTACCTCTGGGAATTTGAATCTCGAATGGCCAAGAGACCAAAAAATGTTGGCGTTCCCACTGGACCTTCAGGTGGTCTTGAGCTCTGAAGCATCCGTGATGGCCTGAGCCAGCTTCCCGGGTGCCCTGCTCCCAGGCAGCCCCACCCAGGGTGGACCCCACAGCTAGGGGGCCCCTGAGCGTCTTATCCATCCTAAGTACTATCCTCACTCAACTGCCACCTTAAGTTTTTCTTTTGCTCAGTCTCCTTTGTATGGCCTGAAATCCTCCTCCTCTCTCAGGCCTTAGACCTTCCCACTATCTCCAGCCTGCAGTGTGTCTGCCCCCAAAAGCGAGAGAGGAAATGGGTTTTTGCTACTTGAGTTTTATGATTTATGTTTCAATTATACTTAAGACGCTTGTTTTTGCTTTTATTCTCCAGGTTTTTATTCCATTTCCAATGAAAAAGAAAAGAAATGCTACAAAATAATTTGCTCTAAGTCAGTTGCCAAAACTCAGGAGTTCTAGCTCCTAGTCACTGGTTTTATAATTTTAATAAAGGAAGATTATCTCTTAAGTTTTTCTTTGTAGTCTCTAAATATAGGTAACCATGGCCTGCAAATGAAGAGATTTTAAACAACTCTTTATGTCTTCTGCTTATCAGCACATTTCAAAGTGCATCTGCAAGAATGAGGAATAGCACTTTATTCCCATGCGTCTCTGATCAAGATATTTTACAAAGTATATTTGCACATCAGAATAACCTGAGAAAGTTATTTAAAATGCAGCTCCAAACTTCAGAGGGAATTTAATGAGTCAGTTTCCCGGGGTGGGGCCCAGGGCTCTTTGGTCATCTGCCGTTAATGAATAAGAAGCTGCCAGAGAGATCTGAGAAGTCCTTGAGAGGTACAAGCCATTAATTTAAACTACTTAGCATCTAACCAAAAGGTTGGCAGTTCAAGTCCACCAAGAGCCACCTCGAAAGAAAGGGCTCGCAGTTTTCTTCTGAAAAATCAGCCACGAAAGCCGATGTGGTAGAGTTCTACTCTGGCATACAGAAGATTGCCATGAGTCAGAATCAACGCAACAGCAACTGGTTAATGCATACGGAAGCAAAGACAAATTAAGGGAATAGCACTAGGTCTACTAGTTTTGACCTGAAACACCTGGCCAAATTTCTCAAACAAGAACAGGTGTATGTCAATCTCAGCATTTTACCAAACAGAAAAAAAAATTGCTGTTGAGTCAATTCTGACTCATAGTGACCGTATAGCACAGAGCAGAACTGTTCCATAAGGTTTCCAAAAGCACCTGGTAAATTTGAACTGCTGACTTTTTTGTTAACGGCCGAGCTCTTGACCGTTGCACCACTGGCATTTCCGTAGCTCACAACAGCAACTTATCTAAACATGGGTGTATCCAGATCATTCACCGTTAATTTAATGAACGGAACCCCTCTGTCAGTTTAGCTGCAACGCCTAACAGAGCCTTTGCTCTATAATTTTTGAACCTGGCAGTGCAGAGGCTATAAAAGTTCCACACTGTGTCAGACAATAAGTTATTCACTGTTTTCGGAGCTGGCCTTCACAGCGTGTTAATTAGTTCTTCACGATATTCCTTACATCATTCCACGTGAATGGGGCTGAATGATGCCCGTGGACCAAACGCTTTGTCCACGATTCAGATCTGTTTTCACCCATGGAGAGCCACAGTGTCCATCCCTGGAAAAGGTGGTAATTGTGATCTTGCTGAGGATTATGTTGACACAGAAAGGATACCACCCACCTGTGCAGGTGAGCACCCCTGCTTCCTCTTTGGCTTTCACAGGCCGTGTTTCCGGAGTTGCCCTAATCTTCTCTTGAGCCTCACACACACTGACTGAAAGGTGTCAGCAGAGTACATGCTTCCTCACCCATCAGCCTGAGCTCCTTCAGTGTGACTTCGTACGTGTATTTATTCATTCGGGCAGAAAGCAATGGCAGAGTGGCCTGTGGATATCTGCCATACGAGTGCCTCGGGTAGCACAGGGTGTTGCAGAGACTCAGACACACAGCTTAGTGTCTTAAAGTACGTACTTTAATAGAAGAGAACACCAGCTCACTTCAGGGACTCCAACTGAAAGGCCTGTGGTGGTGGTCTATGGTTCTCAGAGGGTGATACATACTCTTATCAACTTCAGCTGTGATATTAACGACAAACTGAAATAACAAAATGATCACATTTTCCTTATAAACTAGAATGCATTCAGTCTCTTACTTGTGTTAAGATTATTATATGCCAGGCACTATTTTTAAAAGATTTGCCTGAATTATTCAACATATAATCCTGACAGAATATTGCAGATAGAAAGGTTGAATAACTTGCCCAGTTTATACTACTGTTGTCTTTGCTATATCTGGGAGGCAGAATGAGTCTGCTCGGTTCTAGTGCTAGACTCTTGACTATTCCACTTACAGATGTACATCGTTTACCAGAGGATAAAAACTCAACTGCCTAACTTTTCATTCAGGGAGTTCCGTCTACAGCCTTGCCTCAGTCTCCTTCTTCAATGATTTCAAACTAACCTATGAAACATTGTATTCTCAACTCAAACTGAACTCTCAGCACTTCTTGAATATGTTTCATCCTTCCTTACTTGTTCCAGGTAGTATTACTTCAATCTACAAGTGGATTTTCCACTTTAAATTTTAATCTCTGATCTGACTCGACGGCACTTGGCTTGGTATTTATAAATCACAGCTGTCTTTCAAAACTTGATTTTCTTCCTTCCTATTCACTTAAATGAACAACACAATGAGATCAGTATTCCTGAATAGAAATCCAGCATTCAAAATACTGGCCTCAATTTTGTCTTGTAGCATTCACTATCTTGGATGTTGAAGAAGTGTAGACATGTTTTTAATAATGCCAATACAAATAAAGAATAGTCATATAAAGCTATAAAGAAAAATCTCTCTCAATGTTTAATGACAGGTAATTTAAGCCAGTTCAATTTATACTTTATTTTGGGGTCACCTTTAGCAAAAGTGTTACATGTCATCTTTCTAAGCAGTAAGTGGTTTTTATCACCATTTCACACTAGCATAGACAGCAGTTCAAGACTTAATTTACATTTAAAATACTGTATAAAAATAGTAGTAACTCTCAATGTAAAAAATACAAATAAATCAAGCACTGCCAGGTAGAAATGACACACTTAAGGAACTGTCATTTAACATATACTCTAAAATCTTTGCACTTTTTAATGTTGTGACTTTCCACTTAGGATTTTGAATGTCTTTCATATGTTTGTTTGGTTTAATAATTTGATTAGTATATCAGTGTTTGGATTAAATATGTTGATGGATTAAAGCAACCATATTCCTGTTTCTGTTGCCTATATTTTATTTATTAATCTGAACACATCTGATTGAATGTGATTGACTAATTTAAGGGCTACAATTAAGATAGCATTTTGTAGTAATTGTTAGAGTTAGATGATAGGGAAAGAGAGGCATTTTGCATTTTACAGCTTAAAAATAATCACAGTAATTAAGAAGTAAACTCTTTCAATAGATGTCCTACTTCTGACAGCTCACAGTGGTGATATTTGTGAAGTTGTAGGTCCATATTTATCACATTTTTAAAACTAGTCTTGACAAAAGCAATGAAAAGTTACATGATTCCACAACAAGTAGAAATTACTCAAGTTTATTATCAAAACGGGTGTTCTGTTCACTGTGCATTACATGAAATTTAAGATGTGCATAATCATCCAACCAAGAGAACAATTTTCTTTAATTAAACATTTTGGGACAACTCAGGTCTGTTGTCAATCAGAAAATGTCTGTGTGTCAATAAACCACACATTCCAATGAAAACATTGCCACTGTTTGTCCGAGTGTACTACAGAATTCATCGCAATCAAGCATGAAAACTGAGCCTTTTGTGGATCACAATTTGGTGGACTTTGCACCTGGCCTTGAAGCTTTACTCTTACAAAAATGTTTTAACTCAAGAACTGCCAACAACCATAGATTGCACGGTACATTTGCTGACTCGGCTTTGAAGCAATTGGAAGTTGACTCTGCTTTTCCCCAAAAAATCATCTTCAGTGAGGAGGCCCATTTTTGGATGGTTTTGTTAACAAACAAAACTGTCACAATGGAGTGATGTGAATCCAATGGAGATTCAGGAACAGCTACTTTATCCCCCCCAAATTACTGTTTGATATGCATTTGGCTTTGACAGAATCACTAGCCCTTATTTTTCCTAAGATGAATGAGGAGAAGCTGGGACTGCCAATGGCAAAAGATATTGGGCTATGATAACTGATTATTTTTGGCCCCATTTGGATGATGCCACAGTGGCTGTTTAACTGATGCCATCAAATATACTTCAAAATGAAACAATTAAAACTGTATCATTTACACAAATTGTTTTATTCAAGTTTGAAGATAGGATACCCTTATTCAAAGACTCTTTATCTTTTGTTAGTATGCTTTACCAAAATGAATTAAATTGCAACAAAGTTGCTTAGCACACTGTTAACACTTTTAATAAAAATGCATGTGTCTAGCTACTCAAGATCCTGCATTCTGTCTAGTCAGGCAGCGTCTATGGACAGCAATAGCAAAGGCTATAGTTTGGTTAAAGGTTGACCCATTGACATTTTTTAGTAACCATGAAACATTAAGCAAGTTATCTTTCTCCTTCAGTTTTCTCATTTACTGAATGAGGATAGCAATCATGCAAAACTCATTGGTTCGTTTTACTTAGATTAATGACTCCTTATAGTAAGCAGGGCTTAAAACCAGTACTTCCCAGTTCAATCATGACCAACAAAGCAATGCTGGAACAGACGTAAATGTTTTCAAATTTGGGTGAACCACAACAATAACCAGAATAGAAAAAATTATAGATTGAAGTTCTGCTAAAAAATTAATCTTCTTATTAGAAAACAAGCACAGCATAAGTATTGCATGGCAACCAAATCTTTTGCCCCTTGTAATTTGCACAGAGTCAGAAACAGTGGTGCCTCATCCAAAGATTGGGCTGACTGTGTCACCTTGAATGTGTGTCACACTCATAACACAGTGTCATGCGTGAGGATCCTGAAAGGGCTCATTAATCCTCTTCCAAGTCTTCCATTCTAGACTTCAAATCAAAATTTTTGCCATTCCAGGCCCAGATCTAAATTTTAAAAATTAGCATCTGTTCTGGTTTTGTTTCATTTCCCATGGCTGAACCAGTTTGAACCAGTTCAAAACTCTAGTAGTAAAAATGATAACTATTTTCTAAAAATTGGGTGAGTATATATGTAACAAAACATTTGCCATTTCAACAACCTTCACACATAAAATGCAGTGTGATTATGTTCAGTGCATTGTTCAGTCATCAACCTTAATTGTTCCTAAGTTTTTCCATCATAATTAACAGATGCTCAGAGTTCCCTGAGCACTGAGTTTTCCTTTCCACTTTCCTCCTGCCAACCCCTGGTAACCACTAATCATCAGTGATAACTATTATGATTATTTCTATGTATTATACATGAGGTACTTTTTCTAATAGGATATTTTACCTTATTGTAAAATGTTGGACAACTGTCAAAATGAAATTTCCTAAATATTGTTTTTTCTTTTCTGTAGTTTTCTTAACCAGTTACAGAATTGCATTCATCCCGTAAGGCTTACATCACTTTCTTTTCTCATGGGAGCACACAATGAGGCTCACATCAAGTTATTTGTTTTTCCAAGTGACAGTAATTGGGTGGATTTGTTGTTTCACTCATTTTAGGGAACTGGAGGCAAGTGGATGGGTGCTCAGTCTCTAAGACCTTCATTCATGGGGAAGTGAATTCTAAACATTGTAGGTACAAAGGTGATGTAAGATTAGAAATAGTCCTTCAGACATGTTCCACCTGGAGCATGCTGCTTACCCACCTTGCCCTTTATTGTTAGCAGTTGTTTAAAGTGCTCCAAAAATGTGCTTCCTTGTCTAGCTAGACCTGTGAGACAGGGAATACTTGTGAGGTCCTGGGCCATAGCCCCAACCACTTGACTGTGAAAGGGCAAAAACCCTAAAAAGGGTTATTGACCCTGAAAAGAGCGACGCCTCTGCAAAAAGCACCATGGAAAGTGCTGTAAGTCATATCTCTATTACAATATTAGGATTTAAAGCAGTGTTGAAAACTATTGACCAGCCTACCAGCCAAATGTGGCCCACAGCCTATTTTACAATGGCTTAGAAGCTAAGAATGGTTCTTAGATTTTTGAAGAATGATAAACAAGCAGAGAAGAAACCCAAAGAATATGTGGCTTGCAACACAAAATATTTCCCATCTGATCCTGTATTAAAGAAAAACAAAAATAAAACTTGCCTAACCTCAATTTAAAGTGTCAAAAGTGAGTAAAAGCCAGTTCACTGTTTTGATTTAAAATACCCCCAGAGGTGGGACTTAGATGGTGGAGTAGTCAAAAACTTCCTGTAATCTATCTAACAACAAAGATAAAAGAAAAGAAAAAAAAGAAGAATCAATTATATGTGACATTCTAGGAGCCATGAACATCAAAGGGAACAGTGAGAAATCAAATTGAATAACAGGGAAGGGAAAGTAGGTCCAGAAATACCTAGGACTGGCCAGACCTGACCTGGCAGGAATCAGCACACTGCATAAGGATCAGCAGCAGTGAGATTGTTGATCAAAGCAGCTGTGTTCAGAGACTGCCTTTCTTAGAGGGAGAAACTGAGCAGCCAAGAGCCCATTTGCACCCCTGGAATCAGAGAAAAGTGACATTTGGTCATCACAAGCTAAGCGGCCTGTTTCTAACCTACCAGGTACATATCTAAAACTTTCCTTTGGGCTATGCCTTTTCTCAGTGCTTCCCTCTCTCTTCTCTGCACTGCTGGGTCACCATATTCTGATGCACTACCCAGCCCAGAAGTCAGACCGTATATACACACCTGAGCTATTCTCACAGACTAGGAGGGGAAACAATTTACCAAGCCAGCCAAACCAAACAGGAAAAAAATCTGCTGGCTCCCCTGAGCTGGGAACTCAAGGCAGAGACAGGTCCTTTGACTAGGTGCAGGTATAAGAGGTCTATGGACTTGAAATCCTTTCAGCATTGCTTAGAGTATCAATCACATTCATCATCCTGCAGCAAAATCTATCTACCAACTTGCTTAAAAAAACAAAGACAAGCCTTCCTCACAGACAGTCACAGATGATTGTCAACTCCTTACCTTTCTCAGTATGTGCAGCCAGTTACCTGTGCCTAAACCAATCACTCCTACCTGTCTAGGACTGTTGGGGAGAGTCTGTGTCATACATTTAATGACTGACTATCTGGCCACATAAGCTGAATACATATAATAGAAGTAAATGCATGCTTGGGCCCACAAGCCTAGTAGCAGCTCTAACCACCTGGTTACAGGACGTTATATCCTGTAAGACACCAATAATCAAACTAGTTTGAATGACCAGCCTATTTAGTGGCTTCAAAATGAAACAAAAATAAAAGTTAGAACAGAGTAAAACCACTGTTGTTGAGCCAATTCTGACTCATAGAAACTGCATAGGATGGAGAAGAACTGCCCCCCATAGGGTTTTTCAGGAGCACCTGGTGGATTTGAACTGCCAAACTTTTGATTAGCAGCTGTGTCTCTTAACTGCTATGACACCAGGGTTTACTAGAACACAATGAGCAAACATGAATAAAGACAGCTTATTAATGGCTAGGAGACAACAATCAATATCAAATAATTTAAAGAGGTAGGCCAAAATGACTTTAGAAAGCTCCCCGAACAAAGAAATCAATTAATTTTCCTGATGAAGAGAACTTCCTGGACTTACTACAGGTAGAACACAAAAGTTTAATGTTTAGAACTCTTCAAGAGCTCAGGAAGGAGATCAGGCAAAATACTGAAAAGCATAATGACAAATGGAACAGGCTGTAAGGTATTTTTGACAGACAGGAATAAAAAATTCAGTGTATTAATAACAATATTGCAGAATTAGATAATTCAACTGAAAGTCAAAGGACCAGAATTGAAGCAATGGAATCTAGAATTAGTGAGATTGAAGATAAGGCAATTGACATCAATGTACTGGAGTAAAAATCAGATAAAAGAATTTTAAAAAATGAAGAAACACTAAAAGTTATGTGGGACTCTATGAAGAGGAATAATTACTAGTTATTGAGGTACTACAATGGGATGCGGATAAGCAAACAATACAGAGAATTGTTGAAGATTTGTTGGCATACAACTTCCCTGATATCATGAAAGATGAGAAGATATCTTACTTATCAAACACTACACAAGGTAGATCCAAAAAAAAAAAAAAGACATCAAGATATTTTATAATCAAACTTGCCAAAACTAAAGATAAGGAGATAATTTTAAAGCAGCTAGTAATAAACAAAAAATAATTTACAAGGGGCACTCAACAACACTAAGCTCAAACTACTCCACAGAAACCATGCAGGCAAGATGGCAACAGGATGACATATACAAAGTTTGAAGAAAAATAATTGCCAGCCAAGAGTTAAATATCCAACAAAACTGTCTCTCAAATAAGATGGTGAAATTCGCACATTTCCAGATAAAGAAAAGTTTAGGGAATTTGCAAAAATCAGACCAAAATTACAAGTAATGCTAAAGGGAGTCCTTCAGTTATAAAATCAGTAACATGACATAATAACCCCAAACTAAAACTCATGGAAAGCAGACAGATATCAACTTTGACAGTGAAATTACAAAAATAAAAGTAAAACTTTGAAAATAGGGAGAGGTTTCAATATGTAAAAGATTATTACATTATTAAAAAATTAGGGACAAAAAAATATAGTCATAGATCTTTCATACAGAGAGGAAGTCAAGGTGATACAGAAAAATCAAAGACTGGTTTAAACTTAGAAATACAGGTAGATACTAGAATTGCTTTAAATTTAGAAAAGTGGGTAAATATTAAGGTAACCACAAAGAAACTTAACAATCCTACCATAGGGTCACTATAAATTGGGCTCAGCATGATGGCAGTGGGTTTGGTTTTGGGTTTTTACACATTAAAATATAAAACAAGAAAATCATAAAATCTCAGCAGAAAAAAAAACAGACAACAATGGAAAAATATGAAAAGAATCACATAAAGAAAAACAACACAGCAAAGAAAATTAAGTGGAACAAAAACTGTCAACAACAGAAGCAAAAAGGCATCAAAATGACTGCAATAAACTAATACCTAACAATAAGTATATGGAATGTAAATGTATTAAATACACCAGTGAACAGACAGATGATGGCCAAATGGATTAAGAACATAATCTGTCTATGTGCTGCCTACAAGAGACATCTTAGACTCAAAGATGCAAACAAACTAAAATTTTAAGTATGGAAAAAAATATACCAAACAACATTCATAAAAGAACAGGATTGGCAACATTAATTTCTGATAAAATAGACTTTAAAGTAAAATCCACCACAGTGGACAAGGAAGGACACTATATAATGATTAAAGGCTCAAAACGTCAGAAAGACATAGCTATATTAAATACTTATGCACCCAACGATAAGACTCCTGTGTATATTAAACAAACTTGGACAGAATTGAAAACAGAAATGGAGAACTCCACCATAATGGTAAGAAATTTCAACACATCACTTTTGGAGAAGGAAAAAGCTCAATAAAGACATGGATGATCTAAATTCCACAACTAACCAGCTTGTCCTCATGGACATATAAAAGAACACTTCACTCAACAGCAGCCAAGTATACTTTCTTTTCCAATACACACAGAATGTTCTCCAGAGTAGACCACTTATTAGGCCATAAAGCAAACCTTAACAAAATCCAAACTACTGAAATATTGCAAAGCATCTTTTCGGACCACAAAACTATAAAATTAGAAATGAAGAACAAAAAAAAAGCAAGAGAAAAAAAATCAAACACATGGACCTTGAACAACTTCTTGCTCAAAAACTACTGGTTATATATGAAATCAAGGATGGTATAAAGACGTTCAGATAAACCAATGAGAATGAAAGCATACTGTTTCAACACCTTTGGGATGCAGTGAAAGCAATGCTCAGAAATCAATTTATTTCAATAAATGCACACATTCAAAAGGAAGGGGCCCAAAGCAAAGTATTAACCCTGTAATTCAAAAAAGCAGAAAGAGAGCAGCAAAAGAATCCCCTGGGCACCAGAAGGGAGCAAATAATAAAAATTAGAGCAGAACTAAGTGAACTAGATAATAAAAAATGATTCAAAGAGTTAAAAAGGCCAAAAGCTGTTTCCTTGGAAAGATCAACAAAATTGATAAACTGCTGGACAAACTTGCAACAGAAAAACAGGAGAGGAAGCAAATAATCCAAATAAGATAAGTGATATCATAACAGACCCAAGTGAAATTTGAAAAATTGTTAACAGGACACTGTGAAAAATTATACTGTAACAAATTCAAAAACCTAGAGAAAATGGACCAATTTCTAGAAACACACTACCTGCCCTAACTAACACAGAAGTAGAACAACTAAATAAACCCATAACAAAAGAAGAGATTGAAAAGATAATTTAAAAACTGCCAACAACAACAAAAGAAATTGCCCAGATAGCCTCCCTGGAGAATTCTACCAAACTTTCAGAGAAGAGTAAACACCAGTATTATGAAAAGTGTTTCAGAGCCCAGAAGAGGATGGAATACTGCTGAAGTTATTCTATGAAGCCAGTATAACCTTATAACCAAAGCAGGTAAGAAATCACAAAAAAGGAAAATTACAGACAAATATCTCTCACCAACTTATATGCACAAATCCTCACTAAAATTCTAGCCAATAGAACTCAACAACAAATAAAAAAAAAAGAGAGAAAAGATTTACCATGACAAAGTGGGATTCATACCAGATATTCAGGGATCATTCAGCATTAGAAAAACAATTGATATAATCAACCACATAATGAAACAAAAGACAAGAACCACTTGGTTTTACCAATTGATGCAGAAAAGGAATTTGAAGAAGTCCAACACCCATTCACGTCAAAAACTCTCAGAAAAATAAGAATAGAGGGGGAAATTATTCAACATAATGCAGGACATTCATAAAAGCCAACAGAGAATACCGTCCTAAATGGAGAGAGTCTAGAAACATTCCCCTTGAGAACAGGAACCAGACAAAAATGCCCTTAGTCAACACTGTTATTTGACGTTGTGCTAGAAGTTCTAGCAAGAACAATCAGGCTAGAAAAAAAAAAATACAGGCCATCCAGATTCGTAAGGAAGTAGTAAGAGTATATCTGTTTGCAGATGATGATATGGTCTTGTACACAGAAGACCCATACACACATAACAAAAAAACCTTCTGGAATTAATAGAAGAGTTCAGCAAAGTATCAAGATATAAAATAAACACAAAAAATGCATTGGATTCCTCCACACCAACAAAGAATATCAAGGACAAAAATCACCAAATCAATAGTGTTTACAGTAGTCTCCAAGAAGATAAAATACTTCAGAATGAATTTAATCAAAGACATAAATGACCTATACAAAGAAAATTACAGGACACTACTGCAAGAAACCAAAACGGTCATACATAAAAGTCTGCAAACCTACCTTGCTTAGGGACAGGAAGACTCAGCATTGTAAAAATATCTATTCTACCCAAAGCAATCTACAGATACAATGCACATCTGATCCAAATCCCTATAGCATTCCTTAAGGAGAGGGAGAACCAAACAACCAACTGCATATGAAAAGGCGAGAAGCCTTGGGTAAATAAATCATCTCTGAAGAAGAACAAAGTGGAAGGTCTCACACTACTTGACTTTAGAACATATTAAATCATCATGGTAGTTAAAAACAGCCTGGTACTGGTACAATAGGTACATAGATCAATGGAACAAAATTGAGAACCCAGACATAAAATCACCCACCTATGAACAGCTGATATTCATGAAAGCCAAAAGTCCACAAGTTGGAGAAAAGACAATCTCTTTGACAAACGGTGTTTGCATAACTGAACATCTACCTGCAAAAAAAAAAAGAGCCATGTTTCTCATCATGCACAAAAACTAACTGAAAATGGATCAAAGACATAAATATTAAATGTAAAATGGTAAAGATCATGGAAGGAAAAATATGTACGATGCTAAGAATCCTCATACAAGGCATAAATGGAATACAAAATGTTACTAACAATAAATAAACTTCAGAAAAGAAGGGATAACTCTCAACTCCTAAAACTCAAACATTTATACTCATCCAAGGACTTGACCAAAACAGTGAAAAGGTGTCCTACAGACTGGGAAAAAATTTTTGGATACAGCAAATCTGATCACCATCTAATCTCTAAAATCCAGAAGATACTGCATAACTTCAACATTAAAAAGACAAATGATTCTATTAAAAAATGAGGAAATGATACAAGCAGGCACTTCACCAAACAAGACATTCAAGCAGCTAGCAGATACATGAGAAAATAATCAGAATCATTACAAATCATACAAACACAAATCAAGACTACAATGACATACTATCTCACCCCAACAATGCTAGTATTAATCCTAAAAACACAAAATAATAAGTATTAGAGAGGATGCGGAGAGACTGAAGCAATTATGTACTGCTAGTGCGAATGTTAAAATGGTACAACAGTTTGGAAATCAATTTGGCACTTTATTTGAAATGAAGGTGTATGGAGGCAGGTAGCCACATGTGTTCTCTGATCCCATTAACAACAGAGAACCTGAAAAACAACTGAACAAACTATATAGGCCATTCTAGGAGCCCTGGATATCAGGTAGAAAGCTGAGAGATCTAAGTGGATGACAGGAAGAATTACCTTTGTCACAATTGTATCTGCATCCACTAAAGGGCCCACTTCCACTGGCTAGATGGAGCCAAGGCATGGCAGCAGTCAGCAGGGGAGCAGAACAGAGGGGCCTGAAAAAGTAAATCTTTCTTTTCAGGGTAGCTGAGCTTAGGACAGCCACACCTATGGTACATGGTGGAAGCTGGTGGCCAGACACAGCAGTGGCACTTGAGAGAAGTGTATTTCTCTCATTGAAGAAACTGAGCTACAGATCACCTCACCTACAGAACCAGAAAGGACTTTCACCTGAGGATCATAAGCTAAGTGCTTGCAAACTCTGGTGGTCAAATCTTTCCTATGTGCTGATTTCTCTTCTGTCCTCAGTGCTTTCCCTGTCCTTCTCTGCTCTACAGTTGGCACTTAGTTCTGATGCACTACTTGGGCTAGAAGTGGGATATTTTACACAAATACCCTTAGCTGTTCTCCCAGATATGGAGAAGGAAATAGGGGGATATAGAGAAAGTTCCCTTGGCTCCCATATGCCACCAAATCCTGCTACATTTCTCAGTGTATTTACAGCTTCAACTATCTGGTGACAGAGCGTCAGAATTATTAAGGTTCCCCAAATCAAACTAACTCAAATGACTAGAATACTTGGACAATCAAAACTAAATTAAAATCTATTTATATGTCATAAAAACCAATTAAAAAAAACATTCTGATGGCTTCAAAACAACAATAACTTCTAACCTATTAAAGATGCAGAACACCATGGCTTCAGAAAACTCCCAAAACAAAGAATCAGATAATTTCCTAGAGGAAGACTTCCTGCAATTATTGGAGATAGAACACAAAGCAGTAATGCACAGGAGCCCTTCAAGAAATAAGGAAGGAGATTAGGTAAATTGCAGCAGAACAGAATGAAAAATTAAACAAACTGCAAGCATTGCTAGAGAAGAAAGTAACTGAAATTCAGCAGATCAACAATAAAATGACAGAATTAGACAATCCAATAGAAAGTAAAAGGAGCAGGATTGAGGCAATGGAATGCAGAATTTGTGAGACTGAAGATAAAGCAACTGACATCAGCATATATGAGGAAAAATCAAATAAAATAATTTAAAATAATGGAGAATCACTAAGAGTTATATGGGAATCTATCAAGAGAAATAATTTAAAAGTGATTGGGGTATCAGAGCAGAAAGAGATAACACAAAATATGGAGAGAATTCTTGAAGATTTGTTGACATAAAACTCCTCTGCTATCATAAAAGATGAGAAGGTAGCTATCCAAGATGCTCATCAAAGTCTACACAAGATGGATCCCAAAAGGAAAAAAAAAAGGGACCTATCATAATCAAATTTACCAAAACTAAAGATAAAGAGAAGCTTTCAAGGCAAATAGGCTTCAGCAAAAAATAACTTACAAAGGAGGGTCATTAAAACTGAGGTCACATTACTGTTGTCAAGAAGACAATGGAATGATGTATACAAAGCGCAGAAGCGGGGAAAAGCTGCCAAAAAAGTTGGGAGGATGAGACATGTATGGAGCAGAGAGGAATACTGTGCTGTCACCGGATAGGGAGAGTAGTGGAAGCTGCATATAGGTGGGCATGTAAATTTATACAGGAATGTACGTTTCATTCAGTCATATCAAATAAAAAAAAAGGAAAAAAAAGAATTACGTATGCTGCAAAATTGTCTCTCAAATATGATGGTGAAATTTGGACATTCCTAGATAAGTAGAAGTTTAGAGAATTTGCCAAAGCCAAACCAAACATACAAGAATGTCTGAATAAATTTCTTCAGTTTGAAAAGCAATAACATCACATATATAGTTAAGGAAATAGTGCAGGACAGATCATCCTGAGACCAACTTGGAAAGGGAATTCACAAAATTTAATCAAAGCTAAAAACATTAAAAACAAGGAAACAGATTTCAGTATGTAAATGATAACATTATACCAAAAAGAGAGACAAATTAATGTACTCATAGACCTTTCAGATGGAGAGGAAGTCAAAGTGATACAAAGAATTTAAGGGCTGTTATAAACCTAGATCATTAGGGGAAAATATTGGGGTAGCCATAAAGCAAATTAACAATCCTACACATCAAAACAAGAAACAAAATCAAGAAGTCTCAACAGACATAAAACTAACAACAATGAAAAGGACAGAAAGAAAACAAAGAAAAATGATTCAGCACAGAAAATTAAGTGTAACAAAGAAACTGTCAACAATACACCAAAAAAGTCACCAAAATAACAGCATTAATTCATACTTATAAATAATTACATTGAACTTAAATAGTTTAAATGAACCAAAAAAGAGACAGAGAGTAACAGAATGGATAGAAACACTATCTGTCTATATGCTGCTTACGAGAAATACTCCTTAAGACTTAAAGATACAAACTAAAGTCAAAAGATGGAAAAATACATACCAAGCAAACAACATGCAAAAAAGAACAGGAGGGTAAATACTAATTTCAGACAAAATGTACCTTAAAGTAAAATCCACTTTCAAGGACAAGGAAGGTTACTATTTGTTGCTTAAAGAGTCAATACATAAGAAAGACATAACCATATTAAATATTTATGCACCCAATGACATAACTTCTAAATACACTGAACAAACTCTAATGGCACTGGAAAGTGAGATAGATTGTTCCACAGTAGTAGTGGGAGAGTTCAACACACCACTTTCAGTAATGGAGAGAACTTCCAGAAAGATCAATAAAGATGCAGATGATCTAAATCCAACAACCAACCAACTCATCCTCATAGACATATACAGGACCCTCCACCCAACAACAGACAAATATACCTTCTTTTCCAGTGTACATGTAACATTCTCCAGAACAGATCATATATTAGGCTATAAAGCAAGTCTCAACAAAATCCAAAGATTGAAATATTTCAAAGCATTTTCTCAGATCATAACACTGTAGAAGTCGAAGTCAATAGCAGAAAAAGTAAGGGTAGAAATGCAAACTCATGCAAAATGAGCAATACCTTGTTCAAAAACTTCTGGGTTATCAAAAAAATCATGGATGCAATGAAGAAATTCATGGCAGCAAATAAGAATGAAAACACATCCTAACAGAAGCTATAGGATAGAGCAAAACAGTGCTCAGAAGTCAATTTATTTCAATAAATGCACACATGCAAAATGAAAAGGCCCAAATCAAAGAATTAACCCTAGAACTCAAACCAGTAGAATAAGAACAACAAAAGAACCCCTCAAACACCAGAATAGAAAAAGATAATAAAAATTAGAGCAGAACTAAATGATTTAGAGAATAGAAAAACAACTGAAAGAATTAACACAACTCAAAGCTAGTTTTTTGAAAAGATTAACAAAATTAATAAACCATTGGCCAAACTCACAAAAGAAAAAAAGCAGAGGAAGCAAATAACTTGAATAAGATGTGAGATAGGCAATATCACAACAGACACAATCAAAATTAAAGGAATCATAGCAGAATATTATGAAAATAAATACATAAATTTGAAAATCTACAGAAAGTGGAAAAATTTCTAGAATCACATTACCTAGCAACGCTAATACAAAGAGAAGTAAAACAACTTTAAAAACCCATCACAAAAAAGTGGTTGAAAAAGGAATTAAAAGACTACCAACCAAAAAGTCGAGGTGTAGCTGCCTTCACTGGAGAATTCTATGAAACATTTCGAGAAGAGTTAACACAACTACTGCTAAAGGTATTTCACAGCACAGAAAAAGATAGAACACCCACAAATTCACTCTATGAAGCCAGCATAACCTTGATACCAAAAACGGGTCAAGATAGCACAAAAAAAGAAAACTGCAGACCAATATCTCTCATGAACTTAGATGCAAAACTTTTCAACAAAATTCTAATCAATAGAATTTAACATCAAAAAAATAATTCACCATGACCAAGTAGGATTCATACCAGGGATGCAAGGATGGTTCAACATTAGAAAAACAATAAATATAGTCAACTACATAAATAAAACAAAAGATAAGAATCACCCGAGTTCATTAATTGATGCAGAAAAGACATTTGACAATGTCCAACACCCATTCACGTTAAAAACTATCAGCAGAATAGGAACAGAAGGGAAATTCCTCAACATAAGAGGGGACACCTATGCAAAATCAACAGCCAACATCATCCTAAATGGAGAGAAACTGAAAGAAGTCCCCCTGATGACAGGAACCAGACAAGGATGCCCGTAGTCACCACTTTTATTCAGCATTGTGCTGGAGGTTCTAGCCAGAGTAATCACGCAAGATAAAGAAACAAAGGGCATCTACACTGATAAGGAAGGAGTAAAAAATATCTCTATTTTCAGATGATATGATCTTATGTACAGAAACCACTAAAGCATCCACAAAAAAATCAAATGGAGCTGATACAATTTAGTAGAGTATCAGGATATAAGATAAACATACATAAGTCAGTTGGATTCCTTTACACCAATAAAGAGAAGTCAAAAAGGAAATCACCAAATCAATACCATTTACAGTAGCCCCTAAGAAGATAAAATACCTAGTAATAAATCTAACCAGAGATGTAAGAGATCTATACAAAAAAATTACAGGACTCTATTGCAAGAAATCAAAAAAGATCTACGTAAGTGTAGAAACCTACTTTGCTCATGGATAGGAAGAATTAACATTGTGAAAATGTCTATTCTATCCAAAGTGATTTCTCTATATAATGCAATCTCAATTCAAATTCTAATATCATTTTTTTTTCTAATATCATTTTTTAATGAGATGGAAAAGAAAATCACCAACTTCATATGGAAAACAAAGAAGCCCTGGATAAATAAAGCATTACTAAAGAAGAAGAACAAAGAGCCTCATACTACCTGACCTTAGAACCTAAGACACTGCCATGGTAGTCAAAATAGCCTGGTACATGTACAAAAACAGATATACAGACCAATGGAACAGAATAGAGAATCTAGAAATAACAGCATCCACTTAAGGGGAGTTGATTTTTCACAAAAACACAAAGTCCATGAACTGGAGGGAAAAAAACGGTCTCTTCAACAAATAATATTGGTAAATCTGCACATCCGTCTGCAAAAAAAGTGAAACAAGACCTATATCTGACACCACGCACAAAAACTAACTCAAAATGTACCAAATACCTAATCTAATTACAAAATCTAAAATGATATAAATCATGGAAGAAAAAATAGATACAATGCTAGGAGTCTGAATGTGCAGCATAAACAGCCTACAAAATATTACTAACAATGCACAGCATTAGAAGAGAAAATAGATAACTGGGAACTTCTACAAATCAAACATGCTCATCCAGAGACTTCATCAAACGAGTAAAAAAGGCAACCTACAGACTGAGAGAAAATATTTATGAATCACAAATCTGATGAGCATCTAATCTCCATAATTTACAAGGTACTGAAAAACATCAAGAAGAAAAAGATACATAAAAGATTACTGAAAAATGGACAAACGATATGAACAGGCACTTCACCAAAGAAGATAGACAGACAGCTGGAAGACACAGGAAACCCATCTTTCTGGGTCTTGACGAGGACTAGTAATCCTGGCTTACACAAAGGTGCTATGTTGAGATGATGGAGAGTTTGGGATTCTTAGTTCTTGTATGGCTTGCTGGAAGCTAGTTAGGGAGATTATAAAATGCGCTGACTGACTGGTTTCCTCTTCTACCACTAGACCTGTCTGAAGAAATGGTTTATCGTATAAAACTTCAAATGGGCTCAGTTTTATGTGTGAGGTAGGACTTGCTCTCAGGTGGAGAAAGGTCTGAGGGAGGGACTAGAGGCAGCTTTGCTGATTCTCTTGTCCTAACTTTGCTAATGTTTTTTCTTAATTAATTAATTATTTTTTTCATTATAACTGAGTGAAAATGTGCATTCCCGTATAAATTTATGTGCTCACCTATATGCAGCTTCCACTGCTCTCCCTGCCCGGTGACAGTACACTATTTCTCTCTGCTCCATATATGTCTCATCCTCCCAACTGTCTCCTTTCCCCTCGTCCCCACCCAGTCTCCTTCCTCCAGCCAGAGGTTAGCAGGATGATATCCTATATATGCATAGAACCATAAAGTGCATCTAATATATGGTCACTCTGCATCGCCAAGTACAATCCATTAGTGTCTGAAAAGTGGACCTTCGTTATGATTTATGGGCAAGGGCAGCTAATGTTCTTTTAAAGGTTTGATTGGCTCTTTCCACTTTTTCTGAAGACTGTGATCTCCAGGCTCAGTGTGCCAAGATTTTATTCCTAATGTTGTACTTACTTTTTGACCTATGGTAGCAGTGAATGCTGGACTATTATCACTTAGCTGGGATCTAGGAAGCCTGAATTGTGGAATAATCACCGTTAGCAGTTTATTCACTACCACTAGTGTCTTTTCTCTTCTGGTGGGGAATGCTTTTATCCATCCTGTGAAGGTGTCTGTAAAAACTAACAACTACTTGTATGTCTGGGGCATTTTGCTATCTGGCTGAAATCTAATTGCCAGTCTTCTCCGGGGTAGGATCCTGCCTTTGGACTGGTTTAGCTAGTTGAGGAGGTGGGCAAGCATCCTGAATAATGTTAGAAATACAAAGAAGACATCCCTGAACAACTTGTCTAATGGTTTTCTGTAGCCCATTGCCTGTGAACAGTGGAGGACAAAGTTGTATGACTTTCTTGCTACTGAGATGACAAAAGTCATGCAGGCTTTTTATAACTTTCCACTGCTGATTTTGAGGGACATGATTGATTCCCTCTTTCTGTAACTTTCTTTTTTGGGGGTCTTTGTCTGGCTTTGGTATCAGAGTTATTCTGGCTTTGTAGAATGAATTTGGGAATGTTCTGTCCTTTTCTATGTTGTGGAACAAGTACAGTAGTACTGGAATAACTGCTTTCTAAAAGACTGGATTTTTTTTGTTGGTAGTCTTTTAGTTAGTTTTTCAATTTCTTCTTTTGTGATGGGTTTATTAAGTTGTTCTGCTTCTCTTTGTGATAATTTTGGTAGCTGATGTGAATAGAAATTTGTCCACTTCTTCTAAGTTTTTAAATCTCTTAGAGTACAACTTTTCGTAGTATTCTGTTATGATACTTTTAATTTTGGATGGGTCTGTTGTAACATCTCCCATTTCATTTCTTACTTGGGTTATTGTTTCCTCCTGTTTTTCTTTAGTGAGTTTAGTCAATGATTTATTGATTTCATTGACCTTTCCAAAAAACCAGCTTTGGGTTTTATTAATTCTTTCAACTGCTCTCGGTCCTCTAATTCATTTAATTCTGCTCTAATCTTTATTATCTATTTTCTTCTGGTGTTTGAGAGGTTCTTTTGTTGTTCTCTTTCTACTTGATCAAGTTGTACGGTTAATCCATAGATTTCATTCCAGATGTGTGCATTTACAGAGATAAACTGATCTCTGAGTGCTGCTTTTGCCGTGTTACATAGGTTCAGGGAGCAAGGTTTTTGAGCAAGATATTGTTCAGTTCCCATGTGTTCAAATTTCTACCCACATGTTTTCAGCTATTGATTTCAACTTTTATGGTTTTGTAGTCTGAGAAGATGCTTTGCAATATTCAATGGTCTGGATTTTGTTGAGACTTTCTTTATGGGCTAGTATGTGGTCTATTGCAGAGAATATTCCCTGTACATTTGAAAAGAAGGTATACTTGTCTGTTTGGGGTAAAAAATTTTGTACATGCCTGTGAGGTTGAATTGATTGATTGCTATGATAAGAGCTTCTGTATATTTATTCAGCTTTTTTTCTGGATGATCTGTCCATTACTGAAACTGGAGTCTTGAAGTCTCCTACTATAATTGTGGAGTGATCCATGTCGTTTTTCAATGTTGTCAGAGTTGGTTTGATGTATTTAGATGCTATGATACTGGATGCATAAATTCTTAGTATTGTTATATCCTGCTTCTGTTTTTAACCTTTAAACAACAAACTGTGATCATCCTTGTCCATAATGGCAGATTTTACTTTAAAATCTGTTTTATTTGTGATTAATATGGCCACTGCTTCTGTTTTTTGCATGTTGTTAGCTTAGTATATATTTTTCCATCCTTTGCTTTTCAGTTTGTTCATATCTTTGAATCTAAGGTGTATTTCCTGTAAGCAGCATATGGATGGGTTGTGTTCTTTGATCCAGCCTATTACTCTTTGTCTCTTTATTGGAACATTCAGTCTACTTACATTCAGTATAATCAATGATATGTATTCAGTGTTATCATTTTGGTGCCTTAATTTTTGTGTTGTTGACGTTTTCTTTGTTCCATTTTATAATCTGTTCTGAGTTGTTTTTCTTCTGTATTGTGTTTCTTGATTTGATATGCAGCATTGTTAGTTTGCTTTGCAGTTACCCCTTTGTTCCTCCCTAACTTTCTAGGTTTAAACCGCAAACTTAAATGTTCTAAGTGCTACATATCTCATGGCTGAATATCAGTATGGTCACCTCCAAAGTACTCTCCTTGAGAAGCTGTGCATAGACGCTAGCTTCTAATCCATGTTTCAAAGTAATTTAGGAACTCTTTCTGGAATGGTCACTGAGCACAGTAGCAAGATGGCAAGTTCACACACTTAGTTGTATAGTTGTCTATGAGGGAGTTTTCAGTCATTAAACAAATAACTGTATTGGGGCACTCTCCCTGCTTACCTGATCTGGCCTCCACTGACTTTTTTCTTTACCTGAAGATGAAGGAAATATTGAAAGGAAGAGATTTTGATGGCACTTAGGACATCAAGGGTAAAATGAAGACAGCTCTGATGGCCATGCCAGAAAGAGTTCCAAAACTGCTTTGCAGGGTGGACTAGCTGCTGCCATCAGTGCATAGCTTCCCAAGGGAAGTACTTTGAAGGTGACTGTACTGATATTCAGCAGTGAGGTATACGGCACTCTTTCTAGGAAGAGTTTGCTAACTTAGTTGTCAGTCATCATATAGCTGTGTCATATTTTTTTATCCCATCTGCTACTCTCTGTCTCTTTATTGGTGCATTTAGTTCATTTATATTCCATGTGGTTGTTGATAGGCATGAGCTTCTTGCTGTCATTTTAATATCTTTTTCTATGAGTTGTAGACAGTTCCTTTGTTCCAATTAATTTTATTTGCTCAGTCTTCATGTTTTGTTTTGTTTTTTTCCATCTTTTGCAATGCTGGTTGTTTTTTACTTTCTGAGACTTCCTGTATTTCTTGGGATTTTTCTTATTTTTATGCACAAGCTTGATAGTTTCCTTTGTGGTTACCTGAATATTTACTCCCAGTAAAGACGGCGAACTAGACACATACCTCCTTAATTCTCTCTGAAAACTAAAGCCTTGATTGATAATTAAACAGAGCCTTCCGGACACCAAGTGAGTCCTAGGACAAGGCATAGGTCTGTCAATTTGGACTACATGTCACTGAACGAGAAACTTCTTCTCTTTTGCTGACCCCTGCCCTTGTTGAATGCCAGCTCTTGGAGACTGAAGGTAACACAACTTTTTCCTGTCTTAGCCAGCTTGTGGGGCTTGGACTTAACTGGTGGCAAAGCTCAGCCACACTGCTGATGGGACCAGCAGGCAGAATAGTCTCATTTTGAGATCCTGGCTCTGCACTCTGTGCACCTCAGGTCCTCCAACTTCTCTTTCTGAACCTCTGCCATAGAATCAGCTACTCCACAGCAAGTGGAAGAGCTTGTGTGGGACACCATCTTGTTTGACTGGGAGGCAGAGTTACCCAAATAGAGCCCTCAGCAGGGCCTAATTCCCAGGTTGGGAGGCAGTGCCTGCCATTATTTTTCTCTGTCTTAGCCAGAAGGTAGGGCTTGGACTTAACTGGCAGCAGAGCTCAGTCACACTGCTGACTGGACCAATAGGCAGAAAAGCCACATTTTTAGAGCCTGGCTCTGGTCTCTGTGCACCTCGGCCCCACCAGCCTCTCTTTCTGAACCTCTGCCATTGAATCAGCTATTCCACAGCAAGTGGGAGAGCTTGTGTGGGATGCCATCTTGTTTGACTGGGAGGCAGAATTACCCCATTGGAGGCCTCAACAGGGAGTAATTCCCAGGCTGAGAGGAAGTACCAGCTTGGGGGGGGGTGCTTCTCCAACAGAAAATCTGTGTTTAGAACAGAGTGACACTATGGGTCCACATGACAGCAAACTGGATGACTAGATGACAGTACACTAGATGAACTAGTTGACAGCATCTGAGGTTGAATATAAACTTTGCCAGCTGGGAATGCACACCTCACAGCCTGACTGATTTGGGAAGATGTCAGATAGCTTTTACTTTCCAATTTAAGACTACCTAGAGAAATAACTGCAATGCATCCTGATGGCATCCCTTCCAGCTTTTACTGACCCAAATTATAGAGTCAGCTGACAGCCCTATGGTGACTCCATAAGTAGGGCTATGTCTTTGCCCATCAGGATGTGGAGCCTTCTATCCCAGAGATTCCACTGGGACAGTCACTGGAGTACATAGGGGTGGCTGGTGATCACCTTGCTTCCCAAACTGTGCTTTAGATCCTGTTAAGATATCATTGGAGAAACTTAACAACTTCTAGATGCCCCAAAAGCAACAAACTTTGATCAAAACCTTAAAGAAAAATTCACCTATGGCTCCAGAGAGTCCCCAAAAGAAAGAACTTCCCAAAGAAGCCTTTCTGAAACTATCTGAGGTTGAGTAAAAAAGGATTTTATAGAGATCCCTCCTATACATTATACAAAGTGCAGAAGAGAAAAGTGAAAAATTAAGCAAGCTGTTCAAATTGACGGAGCACAAGCATTCTGGAATCCAACATATCAATAACAAAATCAAAAAAATAGAAAATTCAATTCAAACCCACAATAAAAGAATTGAACATTTGGAAAATAGACTTTCTGACTTGAAAGACAGAGCTGCTGACTCCAACATCTATGAGGAGAAATCAGAAAAAAGAAACAAGAAAAACAAAGAAGCATTAAGAAACATGTGGGATTCTATCAAGAGGAACAATCCTCGATTAATTGGAGTTCCTGAACAGGGAGGGACATATGAAAACACAGACAGTAATGCTGATGAGCTGCTGACAGAAAACTTCTCAAAAATTATGAAAGAAGAGAGTATAGATATCCAAGATGTATATGAAATGCCACTCAATATAGACCTCAAAAGAAAGACTCCAAGACATATTATAATCAAGCTCAACAAAATAAAACACAAGCAGAAACTCTTAAAGGCAGTGAGACTCAAAGCAAAGCTAACATTCAGAGGGAAACCCTGTAGGCTTTTGTCTGACTTCTCAGCAGAAACAGTGCTGGCATGGAGGCAATGGGATGACACATTCAAAGCCTTGAAGGAGAAGAACTTCCAACCAAGAATTCTATATTCTGCAAAACTATCTTTCAAATATGAAAATGAAATTGAGACATTCACAGATAAGCAGAAACTCAGAGACTCTGTATAAACTGAACTAAAACTGTAGGAAATACTGAAAGAATCTCTTGGATTAGAAGAACAAAAACATTATCTCTACATTTTAGGAGGCAATACAGGACACATCATCCAAAACCCTACTCAGTTAGGGAAGGCACAAAAATAAGTCAAAGCTATAATATTAAAAGAAGTGATCTAGTGATTACACCATGAAAACTATGATATCATCTTATTAAAAAGAGGGATGTACTATAGTAGCTATAGTCCTTCCAGATGCCAGCCAAGTGCCGTCGAGTCGGATCCGACTCATGGTGACCCTAGGGGCCAGGGTAGAACTGACCCCTAGAGTATTCAAGGAGCAATAAGACATGTAGAAGTTAAAAGATAAGTTTTAAACATAAATTATTAAGGGAGATCACAGGTGTAGTCACAAAGTCCAATAAAGTCACAACATATCAAATCAAGAAAAGTAATACAATAGTCTCAAGAAATACAAAACCAACACTGAAAAGGGTGAAAATGAACCAATAAAGAAGAATGTCTCAAAACAGAATAGTAAGAGCACCAGAGAAAACATCAACACAAAAATGAAAACATCACAATGACAGCACTAAACACATACCTATCAATAATTACGTTGAATGTAAACAGACTGAATGCTCCAGTAAAGAGACAATGAGTGACATCTTGGATCAAAAAACACGACTCATCTGTATGTTGCCTACAAGAAACTCACCTTAGACTTAAAGATATGAACAGACTGAAAATTAAGGGATGGAAAAATATATACCAAACTAACAATATACAAAGGAGAGCAGGTGTGACAATACTAATCTCAGATCAAATAGATTTTAAAATAAAATCCACCATCATGGACAAGATGGACACTATTCATTGATGAAAGATTCAATACACAAGCAGGATTTAACAATATTTAATGTCTATGCACCCATCTAAATACATCAACGAAACACTGACTACATTCTTGAAATAGATCACTCACAGTAATAGTGGGAGACTTCAACAGTCCACTCTCAGTATTAGACAGATCTTCTAGAAAAAAGCTCAGTAAAGACACAGAAGACCCTACTGCCACAATTAACCAACCAGACCACATTGACGCATACAGAACTTTCTATCTATCCGCAGATAACTATACCTCTTCTCTAGCACACATGGAACATTTTCCAGAATAGATCATGTGTTAGGACATAAAGCAAATCTCAACAAAATCTATATCATTGAATTGTTGCAAAGCATCTTCTCAGATCATAAAGCCATAAAAGTTAAAATCAATAGCAGAAAAAGCATAGATAGAAATAGGAACTCATGGAAACTGAACAACAGCTTGTTCAAATAGCCACGGGTTATAGAAGAAACCAAGGATGATATACAGAAATTTTTGCCCATAAATCATAACAAAGGTTCACTCTTCGGACACGAGTGGATTGGACTTGGTAATGAAGAGTGACCACATATTGGATGCACTTTATGGTTCTATGCATCTATAGGATATCATCCTCTGACCTCTGGCTAGATGAAGGAGAGTGGGTGGAGAGGAGGGGAAAGGAGGCTGTTGGGAGGATGAGACTTGTATGGAGCAGAGAGGAATAGTGTGCTGTCACCGGACAGGGAGAGCAGTGGAAGTTGCGTATAGGTGGGCATCTAAATTTATACGGGAATGTACATTTTCATTCAATTATGTTAAATAAAAAAAAAAAGAAAGAAATTTATGGATTCCAATGAGAATGAAAACACTTCCTACCAGAACCTGCGGAATGCAGCAAAAGCAGTGCTCATGGGTCAGTATATCTCTATAAATGCACAAATCTGGAAGGAAGAAAGGAACCAAACAAACGAACTAACCCTACAGCATGTACAAGTAGAAAGAGAGCAACAGAGAACCCCTCAGGCACCGGAAGAAAACAGATCATAAATATTAGAGCAGAACTAAACAAATTAGAGAACATTTTAGGCTAGGTTTTCTAGGGAAGCAAAACCAGTAACAAGTGTAGGTACAAGGAAAGATTTATAATATATATAGATAGATAGATAGATACAAATACAGGAAACAGCTCACATAGTCACAAAAGCTGAATGTCCCAAGCTCTGGCACAAGCCTCACGTGGCCACGGAAGCTGAGGAACCCAAGGTCAGCAAGTCAGAGACGAGAGTTCCAGATCACCGGTTGTGTAGGTCAGTGGATCCCACGCTGGTGGCGAGACAAAGTGAGAGGCTAGCAAAACCAGGATCAGCAGGTCAGGAAGCAGGAGTGGGCAGAGGCTGGCTAACCCAGGATCGGCAGGTCAGGGAGCAGGACTCTCAAGTGCCAACTGTAAGAACTGATGAGTCCAACAGCTGCTAGTTCAAGTCCCGGAACCAGACGCTGGAAGAAGAGAGCAGGAGCTCCTGGCCACATGAGCGACCAGCCGCCTTAGTGAAAGGTTGTGAGATGAGAGCCGAGGGGCAGGGAACCACCACAAACCCCGCCCTGCCACTTAATACAGCAGCCAAATATGTAGTAGCCAAGTTGACATAATCCTGACCACCACAGAGAATAAAAGAACAACTGAAAACATTGAAAAGACCAAAGGCTGGTTTTTTGAAAAGATCAACAAAATTGACAAACCACTGGCTAAACTTCCTAAAGAAAAACAGGAAAGGAAACAATTAACCCAAATAAGAAATGAGAGGGAAGATGTCACAACAGATCCAACAGAAATCAAAAATATCATAACAGAATACTGCAAAAGACTAATCTAACAAATTTGAAAACCTAGAGGAAATGGACGAATTCCTTGATTTGTATCAGCTACTGAAATTATCACAAGGTGAAGCAGAACAACTTAATAAACCCATCACAAAGAAAAAGATTGAAAAAGTCATGCAAAAACTACCAACAAAAAAAAAGCCCTAACCCAGAAGGCTTCACTGCAGAATTCTACCAAGCTTTTAGAGAAGACTTATCTCCAATGCTACTGAGACTATTTCACAGCACAGAAAGGGATGGAATACCCCCAGATTAATTCTTTGAAGCCAGCATAACCCTGACACCAAAGCCAGGGAAAGACCCAACAAAAACGAGAACTACAGACTGATATCACTGATGAATCTAGATGCAAAAGTCTTTAAAAAAATGCTAGCCGATAGAATTCAACAGCATATCAAAAACATAATTTCTTACGACCAAGTTGGATTCACATCAGGGATATAAGGCTGGTTGAACATCAGAAAAACAATTAATGTGATCAAGCACATGAATAACACAAAAGAGAAGAAACATCCAATTTTGTCAACTGATGCAGAAAATGCTTTTGATAAAGTCCAACACCCATTCATGCTAAAAACTGTCAGCAAAATAGGAACAGAAGACAAATGTCTCAATCCAATAAGGTGCATCTGCACAAAGCCAACTGCCTACATCATCCTGAATGGAGAGAGAATGAAACAATTCCCCTTGAGAACAGGAACTAGACAAGGATGCCCACTCTCACCTCTGCTATTCAACATTGTACTAGAAGTTCTAGCCAGAGTGATTAGACAAGACCAAGAAGTAAAGGGCATCCGCATTGGCAAAGAAGTCAGAAATCTCCCAATTTGCAGATGATATGATTAAATACACAGAGAATCCTAAAGAATCCATAGGTAAACTACTCAAACTGATAGAGAGTTCAGCAAAGTATCAGTACAATTCCTTTATACCAACAAAAAAGTCATCAAAGAAAAAATCACCAAATCAATATCATTTACTGTAGCCCCCAAGAAGATAAAATGCATAGGAATAAATCTAGATAGAGAAATAAGAGACCTTTACAAGGAGAACTACAGTATCTTACTACAAGAAACTAAGAGAGACCTACATAAATGGAGAAACCTATCCTGCTCATGGATAGGAAGACAACATTGTGAAAATGCCTATTTTACCCATAGCAATCTACTTACATAATGCAATCCCAATACAAATACCAGTGACATTTTTAACAAATCACTAAAGTTGTTTGGAAAGGAAAGAAGCCCCACATAAGTAAAGCACTAGTGAAGAAGAACACATTGGGAGGCCTCTCACTACCCAGCTTTCGAAGCTAGTACACTGCCACGGTTGTCAAAACAACCTGGTGCTGGTATGAAAAGAGACATATAGATCAATGGAACAGAACTGAGACCCCAGAGATACTACCATCCTCCTATGAACAGTTGATACTTGACAAAAGCCCTAAAACTTTAAACTGGGGTAAAAGCAATCTGGCAAAATTGGATATCCATCCACAATCAATTGAAACAAGACCCATATTTCATACTTTATACAAAAACTCAAACTGGATAAAAGACTAAATATCAAATCTAAAATGATAAAGCTCATCCAAGAAAAAATAGGATCAACAATGGAAGTTTTAACACATAGTGTAGACAGACTTCAAAATCTGTCAAACAAAGCACAATCAACAGAAGAGAACATAGATAAATAGGAACTACTAAGAATCAAGCACTTTGGCTCATCCAAACACTTTACCAAAAGAGTTGAAAGACCACCTACTGAATGGGATAATATATTTGGCAACTATATTTCAAACCACATCTGATCTCCATAATCTACAAGGTACTACAAAATATCAAAAAGAAAAGGACAAATGATCCAGTTAAGTGATGGGCAAAGGAGATGGACAGACACTTCTCTAAAGAAGATATCCAAGCAGCCAAAAGACACATGCAGAGAGGCTCATGATCATTAGCTATTATAGAAATTCAAATCAAAGCTATGATGAGCTATCATCTCACCCCAACAAAGTTGGCCATGACGCAAAACACACAAAACAACAAATGCTGGAGAGGCTGTGGAGAAACTGGAACTCTGCTACACTGTTGGTGGGATTGCAAAATTGTAGTACCTCTTTGGAAAGCAATCTTGTGCTCCCTTAGAAAGCTGGAAATAGATATACCACTTTGAAATATATCCTACAGAATCAAGGTCATTCACACCAACAGATATGTGTTTACAAATGTTTATTGCAGCACAGTCCACAATAGCAAAAAGATGGAATCAACCCAGATGCCCAACAACAGATGAATGGATAAATAAACTATGGTATATATACTTAATGGAACATTATGCAGTGATAAAGAACAACGATGATTTAGAAACATCTCAATGTAACTGGACTTCCACATAACATGAATACTCCTCCAATCTTAACCCAATATTGCAAGGACAGCATAGCAGGGGCAGGGGTCCAGGGACCATGCTCTCAGGGGGCTTCGAGGCCTATTAGTATAACCAGTGTATTGCTAAGAGAGTCTTCTGTGCCCCATACTGGTGAGCGGCTTCCAGGGTTTTAAAAGCTAGCAAGCTGCCATCTGATCACCAAGGACCAAAACGACATGGGGGAAAGGAAACCCAGAAGACAGAGAGACCCCTGTGAGTGGGTGATTACATTGACATGTGACTGGAGGAATCAGATGGTGCCCAGGTACCACCAGGGATAACTATATGGGGCTCATAAAGTTGAGTCTCACTGGCAACATGAGAACAAAAAGGGACTCACCCTGAGAACTCCAATAAAAGACCACAATTGATGGTCCAGAGGTCTTGGAGTTCTCCTGGGAGCATGGCGCCTGGTCCTGATGCTGCCCCTGTCCATAAATCTTTACAGAGGTCAACTCTTCAGACCAGAACTAATTGGGCTCAGCAACACAGAGTGACCATATTGTGTGTGCTCTTTATGGTTCTGTGCATCTATAGGATGTTGTCCTGCTGACCTTTTACTGGAGAGGTCAAAGAGGAGAGGACAGGAGATTATTAGGAGGATGTGACATGTATAGAATGAATAGGAGGAGTGTGCTGTCATCAAGCAGAGAGAGCAGCGGGAGCTGCACATAGGCTGGCATGCAAATTTATACTGTATTGTATGCTTTCACTCAATCATAATAAATTAAAAAAAAATACTCCTATTTGTCTAAATTTAAACCAGTCTTTAATGCCTTGACATTGCCTTGACTTCCTCTCCATATGAAGATCTATGGCTACATTTTCTTTGGGTCCCTCTTTTTTACTATAATATTTATATTATGACTTCTCTGTTTCTCTGTTTTCAGTGTTACGCCTATGGTTTATTTTTATGATTCCTGTTTGGTCTTAGATTATCACCTGGTGTTACCGGTTTTCTAACCAAAGACTTTCTTTAGCATTTTCTTAGTTTTTGTTTTTGTTTTGCAAATTCACTAAATTTCTGTTTGTCTGGAAATGTCCTAATTTTGCCACATATTTGAGTGACAGTTTTACTGGGTACATAATTCATGGCTGGCAATTACTTTCTTTCAAGACTATATGTCATGCCATTGCCTTCTTGCCTACATGGTTTCTGCTGAGTACTCTGAGTTTAATCTTACAGTTTTTCTTTTGTAGGATATTTTTCATTTATCCCAAGCCACTTCTAAAAGTATCTACTTATCTTTTGTTCTGGCAAATTTGATTATAATATTCTATGGTGTCTTTCTTTTAGATTTTTACCTTTATGCAGTTTGAGGAGCTTCTTGGATAGGCATCCTCTCATCCTCTGTGATATCAAGGAAGTCTTCTGTCAGCAAACATTCAACAATTCTCCCTGTATTTTCTGTTACTCCCCTCCCCTGCTCTCTCTTTTCCATTATGGTACTCCAACCATTTGTAGGTTATTCCTCTTCATAGACTGTCACATATTCTTAGTTGCTTCTTGATTTTTTAAATTACTTTATCTAATTTTTCTGCAAATATATTGATGTCACATGTTTTGTGTTCATTCTCACTAATTTGGGCTTCCATTGCTTCAATTCTGCTTCTTTGATGATCTATTGAATTGTCTAATTCTGCCATTTTATTATTATTTTTTAAAATTTCTAATGTTTTTTGTTCAATGCTTCCCTGTAGCTTGTTCAATTTGTCATTATCCTGTACTGCATTTCAACTTATCTCTTTCCTCATCTCTTGAAGAGTTCTAAATATTAATCTTTTGTGTTTTACTTCCAGTATTTCCAGGAATTTCTCCTCCTCTGGAAAATTTGATTCTTTCGTGAACTTTCTGAAGAGATAATGGTCTACTCCTTTAAGTGCTTTAATATAGACTGCTGTTTCTGAGCCATCAGTAAATTGTAAAATTGTAGTTACTTATGTTTACATACTAGGTTCTAGCTTCTTGTTTTAAAATGTGCAGTTTACTTTACTTATAGAGATTCAGCTCAGGTGTCCAGGTGGTCGGTCACCAATGTGTGGTGCAGGTTTTTGACTACTGTCCTAGATGGGCAGAGGTGATTTGTATAGGCATAGGTGTTAGGCTGCAACTTTGGAGAAAGACAGGGGGTTAAGAGCTGTCCGTCACTTTCTGTGAGGTTGGCGTTTCCCCTTACATCTGAATGTAGGCAAAGGAATAATTTCTGCCATGATTTTCCAGCTTAGGGGAGTCAGCAGAATTTTTTTTCTATCTCCCCTCCTTGCCTAACCTTGCTAAATTGTTTCCCCCATGAGTCTCAGAGAATGGCTCAGTGTGAGCTTAAGGAGTCCTACTTCCAGCTCAGTTAACAATGTCAGACTCCAGAGCAAAGCACAGCGCAGAGAAGAGAGGAGTAGAATGGCTGAGGGCAGGCTTGAAGAGTCCTACATAAGGCTCAGTTAATAGCATTAGACTTTGGCACTGGGCACAGCTCACGAAGGGCTGGTGGAGTACTGACAGAAGGGAGACAAGCCCACATCAAAGGAAAGGTTCAGATTCATGAACATGGTACAACACAAGCAACAACTTAGCTTTCGACAATCTGGTGCTGTCTTCAGTGGCTCTGGCCATGCAAGTGGACTGTCTAGGCAATCACATCTACTGAGAGGCATGCTCACACCATCCTTGCCTGCCTACTATGTGGCACTGCTGCTTTCTGGAAGGCCTGTGGAATTATCTGTACTTCTGACACTGTTTTACCTTTCCCCTTTCTCAGTTCAATTTCTCACCTTTACCTTTGATGTTCATCAGAGCTCCTACCCAGTCATAGGTACACTTCTTCTTTTGAATCGTTGTTGTTAGAGGGGCTATAGGAAGCATCTGTCTACATCTATGCTGCCATTTTCTAGAAAAGGACTTTTGTCCTGAGAAAGCAAACACAACACTGATTCTTTCAACAAAGCAGAGGGGGAATGTAAATGAACATATATCTGTCAAAAATTGTCTGGTGATTCAAGACACAAATCTTAAGAAAGAGAGGCTTCCATAAGGGGGATTTGCTATTCTGGCATGACTGTTCTATCTTGCAGTAGAGTGTGGTGGATCAGAAGTTTACTGTGTTACAGACAAGACCCCAGAGGGCTTGACCCTCTGGTAAACTCAGGCCTCTCTTACATTTCTCTGTTTCTCTTTTGTCTGTTTAGGACAGACCAGAGGGCTTGGAGCACCTGTGGCCGACCCTTTTGTGCACATCCCCGGATAAGGTGATTTTAATTATCAAAAGATGATAGTTCCCTGTGAGACCCATTCATGTCTCTGGAGTGACTCAGACACCTCCACAAATGGAGGGAGGACATGCCTCTTTTCTTTGCAGTTGGAAGAAATCATATCTTTGAGTTAACAGTCATACCAGATGGCCATTTCAATACTTCTCCACAAAAGTAGTATACTCAAACAGAAAGACAGACAGTTTAACTAAATTACCTCAAAACTGAATTGGACAGAACAATAGGACCCATGCACAAGGTACACTCACCACTTTGTCAGTCTGAGTCATGGTACCAGAAGATGTTACCACAAAATGGTCCTTTGGTTCTCATCTTCAGCGTAAGAAAGAATTCCAAATAAAGAGACAGCTACACAAAAGCCAAGCATGGAAAAGAGGTTTATTAGGTGATAGCACACTTCACAAAGGACAATCAGGTGGGCTGCTCAGAGAAGGTCTGACAGCCCAGCTCTCTTCTTCCTTTGGGGGTTTTATGCCTTTTTTGTTCATTGGTCCCTTATGGTGGTTTTGAATTATCATGTGATTTGGCTATTAGGTAGTTTCATGTCCTTTTGGTATGTAAATGTTGGTGTTTTTGTTTTCTTTCCTGCCTGGTTTTTTCAACCTTTTTCTTCTAACAATACCACAACTGGATGGCTTTAAAAAGAGAAATTTATTCTTTCACAGTCTGATAGGCTACAAGTCAAAATTCAGGGCTTCAGGGGAGTCCAGCTTTTTTTTGTCAGCTCTGAAAGAAGATCCTTACAGTCAATATTCCCCTGGACTGTGAGCTTATAAGGCACAGGGATCCTGGGTCCAAAGGATTTGCTCTACTCCTGGCACTACTTTCTTTGTGGTATGAGGTTCTCAACTCTCTGATTGTTTTCCTTTACTTTATATCCCAAGAAACTGCCTTAAGGTAAAACATAGTCTTACTCATTGAGTCCTGCCCCACCAACACAACTGCTGCCTAGCCTCCCTCATTAACAGGATAGTCAGAATTTACAACATACAGGAACATCACACAATATGGGGAATCAGAGTCTAGCCAAACTGCTACACACGTTCTTTGAGACATACAATTCAGTCCATGAAAGCTGCTAACTGAATGGTTGGAGGTTCAAGTCCATCCAACCAAAAAACCAATCTCACTGCCATCAAGTCAATTCTGACTCATAACAACACTATAGGACAGAGTAGAACTGCACCATAGAGTATCTGAGGAGTGCCTGGTGGATTCAAACTACCAGCCTTTTGGTCAGCAGACACAGCACTTAACCATTATGCTACCAGGGTTTCCCAAGTCCAGTCAGAGTTGGAGGAAAGGGAAGAAATGGTCTGTTGTTCTATTTCTGAAAAATTAGCCATTAAAAAACCATATGGAGCACTGTTTTCCTCCGGCACAACTGGAGTCACCATGATTTGGAATCTACTTGACGGCAACCGAGATACATATATGTTGCCTTCAAGTAGATGCTATATGTATCAGTCCTACATCTATCAGTCTCTGTTCTCATGACTCAGCAATGAGAGTATGCAGTGGTTGATTCTCCACATAGCTGACTTACTTATATACAGTAAAACCTGTAAAAGCTGGAAACTATTTAAGATGAAAATATTTGAAATACTCAAATATTTTTGACTAACAGGAGCTATGTACCCTGTCGAAGTGGAAAACTTGTGTGACTGGGAGAAACCAGCTGTCACAGGTTTCACCGTGTGTATACATAGAATAAGAGAAAGAGACTTAAGAAATTGGCAAGAGTTGCGACTGCACCCTTGAGGCAGAATTCCTTTTTCCTCTGGAAAATTCAGTGTTTGTTCTTAAGACCTCCAACTGCCTGTGGGAAGTCCACCCACGTTATTGAGAATAATCTTCACTTAAAGCCAACTGATTGCGGATGTTAACTGTATGTACAAAATACCTGCACAGCTCCCCCTAGATTGTTTGGTTATATAGCTTGGTACTACATCCTAGGCAGAACTGAGAATTGGTTTGGTTTGATTTTGGTTACAGAGTAGCCATGAATTTGGTTGTACAGTGGTTAAAGAGCTCATCTGTAACCAAAAGTTCAACAGTTCCAATCCACCAGCCTCTCCTTGGAATCCCCATGGGGCAGTTCTACTCTATCTTATAGGGTTGATATGAGTTGGAATTGACTCAATGGCAGTAGGTTTGGGTTTGGTGCAGCATAATCAAATTGACACATAAAACTAACCAGCACAACTAACTTAAAAAAGATCCATTTATGATACTGATTTTGGCTCCTTTCATGAGTATTATTCTGTTGGAAGAAACATACATGCTCTCTGCTGCTGGCTTTTGCATGTTTACAGAAGTTATTTACAGAAAGAACAGGAAATACTGAAGTAGATATAGAAAACAGACAAAACATATACTAAGAGTAGGAGCAATTAAAATTAAGAAATAAGACTTAGCGATATAATTTATTTTAAGAGGGAGAGAGAATATAGGGTTTCCTGAAGGCCATATAGTTTCCTTTCAGTGAGAATCCTATTTACAGGGGACCACACAGTGTTCACTCTTTGAAAATTTCTCAGCCAGTCATTACTCCCTTTATAATCCACGTGTGGTTAGCAAATGCATTTTTCCCTTAGCAATATATTTTGTGTAAAGCTATTTTGTTACTTTATAGTCTCTGTTTATATTTCCAGTCATATCACCAATATGTGTTGATCCTGACTTGGTCTGCAACTGGAAAAAGTCGGCTGCACCATGGCGCATGCTCATGGTGATGAACAGATATTTGTTCTTCATTAAAGTTCATTGCTGTCAAGTTGATTCTGACTCACAGTGGCCTTGTAGGATAGAGCAGAGCTGTCCCCTAGGATTTCCAGGACAAACTAGGACGGATCTGTTGGTTTACTTTTGAAAAAAAGAAAATTGCCACGTGAAAACCTTTTGAATAGCATCAGAACACTGTCTGATATACCATCAGAAGATGGGCCCACAGGTGGGAAGGAACTCAAAATAAGAGTGAGAAAAAAACTGCCTCCTCAAAGTAGAGACTACTTTAATAACATGAATGCAGAGCTTTTGAGACCTGCATGTGCTGAGGCATGACTCAAAATGAAAAGAAACAACTGCAAACACCCATTAATAATCAGAACATGGAGTGTATGAAATATGACTCTAAGAAAATTAGATGTGGTTAAAAATGAGGTGGGATGCATAAAGATTGAAATCCTAGGCATTAGTGAGCTGAAATGGACTGATATTGGGCATTTCAGATCAGACAATCCTGTATTCTCTGCTGGGAATGACAAATTGAAGAGGAAAAAAATGCAAGCGGAAATACAGTGATGTGAATGATAGAATAATATTCATATGCCCACAAGGAAAACCAATTAATATGACTATTATTGAAATTTACTAACCAACCACTTGCTGAAGATGAGAAAATTGAAGATTTGTACCAACTTCTGCAGCCTGAAATTGATCAAACATGGAGTCAAGGTGCATTAGTAATTACTAGCGATTAGAATGTGTAAGTTGAAAATAAAAAAGAAGGGTCAGCACTTCTAAAATATGGCCTTGGTGATAGAAATGATGATGGAGATCACATGATAGAATTTTACATGATCAGTGACTTCACTGTAGATACATTTTTCCAGCAACACAAATGGTGACTATAGACATTATTGGGAAACCTGGTGGCATAGTGGTTAAGTGCTACAGCTGCTAACCAAAAGGTAGGTGGTTCAAATCCACCTGGTGCTCCTTGAAAATTCTTCGGGGCAGTTCTACTCTGTCCTATAGGGTCACTGTGAGTTGGAAGTGACTCCACAGCAGCAGTTATACATGTTGTCCTCACTGCATGGAAACTATGGAAATTAAATGGACTACATCTGTGAAAACAGATGATGTAAAAGCTCAATATCATCATTCAGAACAAGGCCGGGGCCAGCTGCGGAAAACACCATCAGCTGCTCATATGCAAGTTTAAACTGCAGGTGAAGAAAATTTAAACAAATCTGTAAGAACAAAATAGGACTTTAGGTATATTCCACTTAAATTTGGAGACCATTTCAAGAATATATTTGACACATTCAACACCAATGACCGGAGATCAGATTAGTTATGGGATGGCATCAAGGACACCATACATGCAGAAAGCAAAAAGGTCATTAAAAAGACAGGAAGGAAACAAAAAAGAAAATGAATGTCAAATGAGATCTGAAACTTGCTGTAAAACATACAGTGGCTATCTCAGAATGGGTTGTTTAGAGAAACAAAACCAATGCAGTGTATGTATACATTAACACCACACACACAGTGAAAAAAAGAAAGATGTAAACAAGAAAATGGCTCATACGGTTGCTGGGACTGCCAAGCCCCAAATCAGTAGGTCAGGCCGGAGGCTTCTCCTAACTGACATAGCTGCAGGGGCCAACAGACCTAAGATCCAGACCATGGAAGCTGACAAATCCCAGTATTGGCAGGTCAAAACCACAGGTCAGATAAACTGGAACCAGTTGCAGGATCCAGACTGAGGCAAAGCCCAAGAGGTTTGTAACAGAGTCCATCTATATTTTGTGCAGGCTACGCTCTAAGGAAACTCATTTTCAACTGATTGGCTGCTCTTAATAAATCTCGCAATGGAGGTTACTGTATTTTATCAGATCTCATTCCTGGTGGAATTACACAGCTGCCAAACTTCATCATAACTGCCAAACCACTGAAAATCATGGCCTAGCCAAGATAATACATACATATAACCATCACAGCTAGCGACCCAGTGGCAGGTTGATTACATTGACAAACTTCCATCACTGAAAAGTCAGTGTTTCATTGTTACTGGGATAGATAGTCTGTATAGGGATTTGACCTTCCAGCATGTAATGCTTCTGCCCGAACTACCATCCATGGGCTTACAGAAGGCATTATCCACTGTTATGGAATCTTACATGGCATTGCCTTAGATCAAGGGGCTCACCTCATAGTGCATTAGTACAGCAACAGGCTCATGCTCAGGGAATTCACTGGATTTAACCATGCTTTCCTTCATCCTGAAGCAGTTGACTTTGACAGGACAACAAAACAGCCTTTTAAAGATGCAATTATATTGCTAGTTAGGTGGCAGCATCTTGAAGGTTGGAATAATGTTCTCCAGAAGGCTGTATATGCTGAAATTTTGAAGGAATCTGCTGGCAAATTGGAAACTCTGGGGTCATAGTGGTTAACAGCTATGTCTGCTGACCTTTTGGTTAGCATCAGGTACTCCTTAGAAATTCTATGGGGCAATTCTACTCTGTTCTGTAAGGTTGCTGTGAGTCAAAATCAACTTGACAGCAATGGGGTTGGTTGGTTTTTGTTTATAGGCAAAATACTGACAAAGGAGAAACAATTAAAAGTAGATAGGTTGAATATATAGAGTAACTGCACTAAAAAGAATTGGCTCACATTCAACTGTTTTAGGAGACGGAGTATGATGAACTGATGGTAATGAAGAGGTCAAAGCCAAACTGAAGGCATTGGTGAAAAGCAAAGCTAAAGAAGTTAATGGAATACAAATTGAGATGTTTCAACAAACAGATGCAGATGGAGGTGCTCACTCGTCTGTGCCAGAAAATTGAAAGACATGTCCGCTCAACTGACTGGAAGAAAATATTCCTATTTGTGCCCATCCCAAAGAAATGTGATCCAACATAATGTTAAAATAATCAAACAATGTCATAAACATCATACACAATTGAATTTTTCCTGGAGATAATTCAAAATCCTTTGCAGCAGTAAATCTACAAGGAACTGCTATAAATTCAATTCAGATTCAGAAAAGAACATTGAATATCAGAGGCTTTGGCTGAATGCAGAGAATACCAGAAAGATGTTTACCTGTTTTTTTTGCTGACTACACAAAGGCTTTCAACTTTGTAACTCATTGCCGTCTAGCTACTTCTCATAGTGACCCTATAGGACAGAGTGGAATTGATCCATAGGGCTTCCAAGGAGCAGATGGTGGATATGAACTGCTGACATTCTGGTTAGCACTCAAACATTTAACAGCTGTGCCACTAGGAATCCTTCAACTTTGTGGATGGATCATAAAAATTATGGGAAACATTGCAAAAAATGGAAATTCCAGAATAATTAATTGTGCTCACAGGGAACCTGTAAATGGACCAAAAGTCATAATAAAGGGATAAAATTAGGAAAGTTGTGCTTTAGGGTTGTATCCTTTTACCATAGCTATTTAGTCTGTACGCTTAGCAAATAATCAGAGAAACAGAAATACGTTAGAGAGAAATCAGCATCAGGATTGGAGGAAGACTCATTAACAACCTGTAACATGCATCTGACACAACCTTGCTTGCTGAAAGCAAGGAGGGCTGGAAGCACTTACTGATGGAGATCAAAGACTACAGCCTTCAGTATGGATTACATCTTAACATCAAGAAAACAAAAATCCTCACAACTGGACCAATAAGTAACACCATGATAAATGGAGAAAAGACTGAGGTTTTCAAAGATTTCATTTTACTTGAATTCATAATTGATACCCATGGAAGTGGCAGTCAAGAAATCAAACATTTTCCATGGGACAAATATACAGAAAAACACTTCTTTAAAGTTTTGAAAAGTAAAGATGTCACTTTGAGGACTAACGGAAGCCATATTATTTTCTGTCACATCATATGCTTGTAAAAGCTGGACAATGAATAAGGAAGGTCAAAAAAAATTGATGCTTTTGAAGTATGGTTCTGGCAAAGAATACTGAATATACCATTGACTGCCAGAAGAACAAACAAGTATGTTACAGAAGAAGCATGGCCAGAGTACATTTTGGAAGCAAAGATGGCAAGACTTTATCTGATGTATTTTGAATGTATTAATCAGGATGAATCAGTCTCTGTAGAAGAGCATCATGTCTGGTACGGCAGGAGGTTAAGTGAAAAAGAGAAAGACCCTGGAGGATATGGGTTTACACAGAGGCATCAACAATGGGCTCAAAAATATCAGCGATTGTGAGGATGGTGCAAGACCTAGCAGTGTTTTGTTCTGTTGCCCATAGGACCATTATGATCTGAGGCCAACTTCTAAGATGTTTTCTTGAGTTGTGAATTTCTGAAATTTTGTTGTTTGTATTTTAGATTTCTAGCTGGTGTTTTTGTATGATTTCTAATTATTTGACATTTTGTGCTTGTATTACTTTCCTTGACTATTCTATTGCCTTATCTGTATTTTTTTCCTTGATTTTTTGCTATATTTTCATTGGTTTTGTCTGTGTTTTCCATGATCTTGTCATTTTTTTTCCTTGAATTTGTCTGTATTGTCCTTGATCTCTTTCTTAATTTCTTGGAGAATCATAAATATCAATCTTTTAAATTCCGTATCAGGCAGTTTCAATGTCTTTTATTTTACTGGGAGGATATCTGATTCTTCATTTTTTTCATTTGCTGGAGCTATCTTGTTCTGCATTTTTATATCCGTTGATATTGTCTGCTGTCTCCAAGACATTAAGATATTGTCTTTATTGATTGTACATTCATTTGTTTCATCATTCTCTTTTGTTTTATGTTAATGCTTCAGAGTAGACTAGTTGGGTTTTCTTTGCGGATTGCTCATTGATGGATATGATCACTCTTATCACCTCAAACATGTGGGCAAGGCAGAAACAGGCAAAGTAAATCTATTTTACAGTATACTGATTTAACTTGGTAGCCAAGGATGAAATTTCCAGGTGCTACCTCTCTCCTGATATTTGTTCTGTGGCATGGTAGCATTCATAGCCCCTGACCAGATTGACAATGGTACTGGATGGAGAGTGGTATCGGCTTGCTTCCCAACATTCAGCTGCTGGTTGATGGTAGGAGGGAAGGGGCAGTAAGGGCTGGTGCAGAGATGGGCCTGAGTGCCAGGTGAATATTAGCTGCCATGGTGCAGCTAGGACTGGCAGGAAGGCAGGAAGGCTGCACACAGTGATAGGTGGTAAGGAAAAAAGAAGGAAGAAAGAAAATGTAGTGACACTGTAGAGTCAAGCAAGTGGCAGGACAGACATGGAGGTCAGTGGAAAGGGAAGCCAGCCAGTCTATGAGGATAGGTAGGAGGGAGAAAGAAAAGAAATTTTAAAAGAAAAAATAAAAGCAAAGAAGGTGATGGTGCAGTGAGTGCCTCTGAGTGGGGGTGGGGTATATTGGAGATGGCAGCAGGCCACTGGTTCTCTATCTGTGATGCTGTGGTGAGGACCAGTGAGAAATGGGGAGTGATTTTGTACAGATATGGGTGACAGGGAGAGAATAAAAGAATAAATAGAAAAAAATTACATCACAGTAGGGGGCCAGCAAGTGGTATGCAGCAGACCTGGAGGCCTATGGGGAAGGGAGGTGACATAGGGTTAGGTGAAAGAGAAAAAGTAAAAAAAGAAAAGAAAAAAAATAGTGACATAGTAACAGCCAACAGGAAGGAGGTAGGTAGTAGAGAGAACAAGGTAGAAGAGAGAAAGAAAAACAAGCCACATGACAGGAGAGGGCTGAGCAGGCCAGTGTTGGGGGTCTGCCAGAATGGGAGGATTCTTGCTTCTACTTATCAGAAGGCAGAGGAATGGGAAAGTGTCTTTCTCTGGTTACCAGGCACCATCTCCTTTTGGAAGGTCCAATGAGTTGTCTTCCTATACTCCTTGCTCAGCATCATGGCTTTGTTCACAGATGATGATATAGTGCCATAATAGTTGGCAGGAGACTTCCACTCTGTATATCTCTTTGTTCCTTGTTTTTCCCTCAGTGTCTTCTTCTGTTCAGCATTTGATCTGGTTCTTTATCCCTTCATTTGATGCTCAAGTTTTGAGGATTGATGACTGCATCTGTTTTACTTAATTTTTTGGGTTTTGGCTGCAGGAGGATGGCATGGTGTTTTAGTCAGCTAGACTGCTCTAACAGAAATACCAAAAAGTGGATGGCTTTAACAAAGAAAGATTTATTCTTACACAGTCCGGTAGGTTGCAAGTCCATATTCAGGGTGTCTGCTCCACGGAAAGACTTTCCCCTTGTCGGCTCTGGAGGAAAGTCCGGTATTGCATCAGTCTTTGTCCAGGGAGCGTCCTCACGCAAGAACCTCTGGTCTGAAGGACATGCTCTGCTCCCGGTGCTGCTTGCTTGATGGTAGCGAGGTTCTCCAATTGTTCTTTGTCTCTTTTTCCTTTTATTCCTTGCAAGCTAAAAGCATTAAGGGTGGGGCAAGCCATACTCCAGGGAAACTCCCCCCACAGCAGGAATTCACAGCCCCACCCTAATTCTTTAACATACAGGTTAGCAAAACCACACAATGGAGGACAGTCCCAGGATACTGGGAACCATATCCCAGCCACGTGGCTGCACACATTTTGGGGGGCACACAATTCCAACCATGACATCCTACCCTTTGACAACCCAAAAATCACATCACAAAAACATTTAACACATTCATAGCAAAATTATGTCCATCCATACAACAGAAGTCTTAAATCAGTTCCAAGTCCAAAATAGAAAAACTCTTCTACATCTGTGAAACTTAGAAGGCATTAACAGGCAACAGGCAAGTCAACAGAACACATTACATTAGCCCTCAAAGCTTTGGAAATACTCTTACGTTTTCTGAGACATTCGACACAACAGCAATGCTCTCCAGACTCTAGGTATCTGCCACACTCTCAGGTTTCTGAGTGGAGACCTCCAGCCCCGTGCTACAACTCTGCCTTCAAGGCCCACTTGGACGGAAACTCTGTCCCATCGGCTTTAGGAGCACCCTAAGCCCAACTGAGTGGCAATTCCACCCTTACGAACACAGCACGCCATGGTTCCACCCTTTCAAACCCCTGAGGTCATGGCCATACCTCTTGAGACTGAGGCAGCTCAGCTTCTCATGCTATCTGCCTCTTCAGCTTCAGCTTCCTATGGCCACATGGCCCGGGCCTCAGGCCCACATCTGCCCTGCTGGGCAACTGTTCCAAAGCTCTGTAGCTCCACTGGTTTAAATGCCCAGAGGCACCCCACTTTTGCTGGAAAGCGTCCTGCCCAAAGGCACTCAACTCTGTCACTCAGTGGGTCAGCAAGGCCAGCTCAGTCCTAGATTAGACAGTGCTAGATTACGGCATAGGGTTGTCAGATTGAACTATGTGCCACTGAACAGGAAACTACCTCTCTGTAACATGAGGCAGCACACTGAATCCTACTTTATCTGACTTGCCATTTGGGAGGACTGCATGTGATGACATCTTATTTGTTATCCAGGAGGTGGGGTCTGGGAACAAGCCAGCAAATATGCTGAATCGCAGTGCTAAAGTAAACAGTGTATAGTGCAGAAGAGAGACTGTACATGGTGTAGCCACATTTTGAGAGCCCAGCTGCAGACTGAGGACACAACTGCACCTCCACCCTCTCTTTTCTGAGCTGGACCATAGATTCTACTTGGGCAAGACACCCTCCTGGTCAGCTGGGAGGTGGAGTTACCCAACCAGACTTCTCAGTGAGGGCTAATTCCAAAGCTCAGAAGCAGTGCCAGTCCAGAAAGTGCTTTTCCAGCAGAAAAGCAATGTTTATGTTAGTGTTACCTTATGAGTGGGAACTGGCTGTGGATGGTAGCAAGGCCATAACTCCTCACCACTTTGAACTATGTCATAGCATCTGGGGATGGCCAAAGAGGTAATTCCATTGTCAACGAGAAGGTGAGGCCTGCCACACCTGACGGCCTGACAGATTTCACCAGCTGTTGGATATCTCCTAGCTTGAAAGTAAAGAACTCTTTAAAATACAGCAGCCTGCAGAAATAATTACTGAGCATCTTGGTGGCATCTCTTCCACCCTTCACTGACTCACATCATAAGGTTGGCTGTTGGTCCCCCAGTGACCATAAGCAGGGCACCACTTTGCCAGCCAGCAGGTGGAATCTGCCACCCCACAGAGTCCACTGGGACCAGTCACTAGAGTACACAGAGGCACCTGGTGACCATCTCCCTTTTCAGAACTATGCCTGAGCTCCTATTGAGGTTACACCAGGGAAACTGAACAGCCTGTAAATGGCCTGAAGGCAACAAACCATTGCTAACCATTAAAGGAACAGTCCACCATGGTTCTGGAAAATGCTCAAAATTAAGAATCAAAAATTTTCCTAGATGAAGAAGACTTTCTGAAACTAGTAGAGGTCAAATACAAAAGAATAAGGCATAGACCTCTGCTACAGATTAAACAAAATGCAGCAGAGCAAAATGAAAAATTAAGCATGCTATTTGAACTGATGGAACATCAACAATATGAAATCCAGCAGATCAATAACAAAATTACGGAGTTAGAGAGTTCAATCCAAAGCCAAAAAGACAAAATTTAGGAAACGGAAGTCAGACTTAGTGTGCTTGAGGATACAGCAACTGACCAGCATTCATCAGGAGAAGTCAGGGGACAGAAACTTAAAAAAATGAAGAGGCATTAATAAACATGTGGGACTCTATTAAGAGGAATAATCTGTGATTAATTGGAGTCCGTGTTCATGGAGGGATAGCTGAAAACAATGAGAATATTGTTCTTGAGATGCCGACAGAAAACTTCCCCGAGATTGTGAAAGAAGAGAACATAGAGTTCCAAGATGTATAATGAACACCACAAAAAATAGAGCCCCAAAGAAAGACACCAAGACATGTTACAATTGTTAAGGAAACTGTAGAATGACACATTCAAAGCGTTGAAGGAGAAAAACTTCCAACCAAGAATTATATATACTCCAAAATTGCCTCTTAAATATGAAGGTGAAATCAAGACGTTCACAGATAAACAGAAGCTTAGAGACTTTGTAAAAACCAAACCAAAACTACAAGAAATACTAAAAGAAGCTCTTTACTTAGAAAAATGAAACCATTAAGTGTATATTTAAGGATGCAATGCAAGACACAGCATTCAGAATCCTACTCACTTAGGGAAGTCACAAAGCTCAATCAAAGCTACAATATTAAAAGGTAACAAGTGATTATACCACAAAAACTACGACAACATCAGACTAAAAAGAGGAATATATTACGGTAGTTATAGTCCTTTCAGATGGAAACTAAGTTAAAAAGATATGTAGAAGTTAAAACTGCTTTTAAACTTAGAATATCAAGATAGATCACAACAATGCAACACATCAAAACAAGAAATGTAATAAAGGAGTCTCAACAAACATAAACCAACAATGAAAAAGATGAAAAGTCAAACCATACAGAAGGACCAATAACAGAAAATTAAGACAACATAGAAAACATCAACACATAATAAATATATCAAAATGACAGCACTAAACACATACTTATCAACAATTATGCTGAATGTAAATGGACTGAACACTCCAATAAAGAGACAGTGAGTGACATTGTGGACCAAAAGACATGACCCATATATATGTTGCTGTGGTGGTCAGGATTGTGTCAACTTGACAACTCCATGTTTGGCTGCTGTACCAAGTGGTAGAACTTGCCCTGTGGTGATTTTCCTCCCTTCAGCTCTCATCTTTCCACCTTCCACCACCTACTTTCTATCTGCTCACATTGCTCTCCTGTTCTCTTTTGTATCTGGTTCCCAGAAGCCTTAAGCTGGGTTTTCTAGGGAAGCAAAACCAGTAACACATATAAGTACAAGGAAAGACTTATACACAAAGTACAAGGAAAGATTTATGCGTAAAGGAAATGGCTCACGCAATTGCAGAAACTGAACATCCCAAGTTCTGGCAGAAGCTTCATGTGGCCATGGGAGATGGTAAACCCAAGGTCAACAAGTCAGAGGCCAGAGTTCTAGGTTACCTGTTGTGTAGGTTGGTGAATCCCAAGCTGGCAGCAAGACAGAGCTGCAGAAGCTGGTGAACCCAGGATCAGCAGGTCAGGGAACAGGACTCTCAAGTACTGGCTCTAAGGGTTGATGAATCCAACAGCTGTTAGTTCAGGTCCAGGAACCAGACACCAGAAGAGAGCAGGAGCTGCTGGCTGTGTGAACAAACTGGTGGAAGGTGGAGAGATGAGATCTGAGGGGTGGGAAGCCAGCACAGGCCACACCCTGCCACTTGATACAGCAGCCAAACATGGAGTATCCAAGTTGATACAAGCCTGACCACCACACTGGACCTAAACTAGTAGCTGCTGGGTTCATCAACCCGTATAGCCAGCACATGAAAATCCTGTTCCCTGACATGCTGATCCTGGATTCACCAGCTTCTTTAGCTCCATGAGTCAGCAGAGACCGTACCATGTTGCTACCAGCTTCGGATCCCCTGACCTACACAGCCAGAAATCTAGAACTCTGATCTCTGACTAGCTGATGGTGAATGGGTTCACCAGCTTCAGTGGTGACGTGAGGCTTGTACAGAACTTGGGACTTCAAACTTCTATAATTGCATCAGATGTTTCCTTTAAATACAAATTTTTCTTTGTGGTTTGTATATAAATCTTTCCTTGTACCTGTAAGTGTTACTGGATTTGCTTCCCTAGAAAACCCAGCCTAAGACAGTTTCTTACAAGAATCACACTTTAGACTCAAAGCTATGGATAAACTAAAAATTAAAGGGTGGAAGAATATATGCCAAGCTAACAATATACAAAGAAGAGCAGGTGTGGCAATACTATTCTCAGATCAAATAGATTTTAATGTAAAATCCGCTATCGTGGACAAAGTTGGTCACTATTTATTGATGAAAGATTCAGTACATAAGCAAGACATAATAATATTAAATATTTATGTAACCAATACCAGAGCACCTAAATATGTTGAACAAATACTAACTACATTGAAAAATGAGATAGATCACTCCACAATCACAGTTGGGAGACTTCAACCTCCACTTTCAGTAATGGACAGATCATCCAGATGAAAAGCACAGTAAAGACACAAAAGATCTTATTGCAACAATCAACCAGTTAGACTTCACTGACATATACGAAACTTTTAATCTATCAACAAATAATTACACCTTCTTCTCCAATGCACATGGAACATTTTCCAGAATACACTACATGTTACAACATAAAGCAAGTCTCAACAAAATCCAAACCATTGAATTATTGAAAAACATCTGCTCAGACTCTAAAGCCATAAATGTTGAAATCAATAGTAGAAAAAACATAGGTAGAAATTTGAACTCGTGTAAACTGCCCTTGCTCAAAAAGTCATGGGTTATCGAAGAAATCAAGAATGAAGTAAAGAAACTTATATAATCAAATGAGAATGAAAACACATCCTACAAGAACCTATGAGACATAACAAAAGCAGTGTTCAGAGGTCAACTTATCTCTATAAATGTACACATCTGGAAGGAAGAAAGGACCAAAAATGGAGAATGAACCTTCCTCTTAAATAAGTAGAAAGACAGCAACAGAGGAACTCCTCAGGCACCAGAAGAAAACAGATTAGAGAATACAAGAACAATTGAAAAAATTAACAAAATCAAAAGCTAGTTTTTTGAAAAGATCAACAAACTTGGTAAACCATTGGTTAAACTTACAAAAGAGGAACAGGAAAAGATACAAATAACCCGAATAAGAAATGAGATTAGAGGTGTCTCAACAAAACCAAATGAAATAAAAAATATCATAACAGAATTCTACAAAAGACTGTACTTTAACAGATTTGAAAACCTAGAGGAAATGGACAAATTCTTAGAGTCATGTTACCTACCAAAATTATGACAAGGATAAGTAGAACAACTTAAAAAACCCATCACAAAGGAAGAGATTGAAAAAGTCACCCAAAAACTACCATCCAAAAAAAATTCTTGGCCAAGATGGCTTCACCAGTGAGTTCTATCAAACTTTTAGAGACAAGTTAACTCTGACACTACCGAGACTATTTCACAGCATAGAACGGAATGAAACACTCCCAAATTCATTCTATGAAGCCAGCATAACCCTGTTACTAAAGCCAGGGAAAGATCCAACAAAAAAGGAGTACAGACCAATATCACTCATGAACGAAGATGCAAAAATATTCAACAAAATACTTGCAATAGAATTTGACAACATATCAAAAAATAATAATTCATCATGACCAAGTTGGATTCAAACCAGGGATGCAAGACTGGTTCAGCATCAGAAAAGCAATTAATGTGATCAACCACATAAATGACACAAAAGACAAGAATCAACTGATTTTGTCAATTGATGCAAAAAAATGCATTTGACAAGTCCAACACCCATTCATACTAAAAACTCTCAGCAAAATAGGAATAGAGGGGAAATTCCTCAATGCTGTAAGGGGCATCTATGCAAAGCCAACTGCTTACATCATTCTGAATGGAGACAGAAAGAAAGAATTCCTTTGAGAACAGGAACTAGACAAGGATGCCTGCTGTCACCACTTCTATTCAACATAGTACTACAGGTACTAGCTGTAGCAATTAGACAAGACAAAGGAATAAAGGGCATCAGCATTGGCAAAGAAGAAGAAAAATCTCCCTATTTGCAGATGATATGATTGTACATGGAGAGAATCCTAAAGATTCCATAAGCAAGCCACTGGAACTAATAGAAGAGTCCAGTAAACTATCAGGATATAAGATAAACATAAGTAAATCAGTAGGATTCCTTTATACTAACAAAGAGATCATCAAAGAAGCAATGAGCAAATCAATACCATTTACTATAGCCCCAAGAAGATGAAATACCTACGAATAAATCTGTCTAGAGAAATAAGAGACCTATACAGAGAGAACTACAAGACTTTACTGCAAAAAGCCAAAAGAGACTTACACACATGGAGAAACCTACCTTGCTCATGAATAGGAAGACTTAACACTGTGAAAATGTCTATTTAACCCAAAGTGATCTACATATACAATGCAATCCCAATAAAAATTCAAGCATGATTTATTAGTGAGATGGAGAAACAAATCCACTTTCTTTGAAAAGGGAAGAAAGAAACTCTGGATAAGTAAAGCACTATTGAAGAACAGGAATACAGTGGAAAGCCTTACACTACCTGACCTTAGGAGCTATTACACTATCACAGTAGTCAGAACAGCTTGGAAATAGACCAGTGGAACAGAGATGAGACCCCAGAGATGCCGCCATACTCATATGAACAGTTGATATAGAACAAAGACCCTAAGACTGTAAACTAGGGTAAAAACAGTCTCTTTAACAAATGATGCTGCCAAAACTAGATATCCATTTGCAAAGAATTAAAAAAAGACTCATATCTCAAATCTTACACAAAAACTAACTCAAATTGAATCAAAAACATAAATATCAAACCTAAAACGATAAAGGTTATGCAAGAAAAAATAGAATCAACAATGGAACTTTTAATACACACTTTAGACAGATTTCAAAATCTGACAAAGCACTGTCAACAGAAAACAGATAAGTGGGAGCTACTAAGAATCAAACACTTTTGCTCATCCAAAGACTATCAAAAGAGTTAAACGATCACCTACAGAATGGGAAAAAAATATTTGGCAACTACATATCAGACCAAAGTCTGACCTCCATAATCTACAAAATCAAATAACCAAACCTACCATGGAGTCGGTTCCAACTCGCAAAAACCCTATAGATCAGAGTATAAATGTCCCATGGAGTTTAGAAGGAGCACCTGGCAGATTTGTACTGCCGAAATTTTGTTTAGCATATATAGCACGTAACCTACTACTCCACCAGGGTTTACCAGTAATCTACAAGGTACTGCAAAATATCAACAAGAAAAGGATAAATAACCTAATAAAGGAATGAACAAAGGATATGGACAGACACTTCACAAAGAGAACATCCAGGCAGCCAAAAGACACACGAGTAAACGCTGACGATCGTTAGCTATTGGGGAAATCCGAATCAAAACTACAATGAGATACAATCTCACCCCAACAAGGTTGGCCATGATCCGAAAAACGCAAAACAATGAATGTTGGAGAGGTTGTGAGAGACTGCAATCCTACACTGCTGGTGAGATTATAAAGTGGCAGAATCTTTTTGGAAAACAATTTGGAACTTCCTTAAAAAGCTGGAAATAGATTCACCATTTGATCCAGTAATCCAGCTGCTTGGAATATATCCTACAGAATCAAAGGCTGTCTCATGAACTGATACAGGCACATAAATGGTTATTGCACCACAGTCCACAACAGCAAAAAGATGGAGTCAACCCAGATGCCTATCAACTGATAAATAGATAAACAAACTATGGTACATACACTCAATGGAACACTATGCAACAATAAAGAGCAGTGATGATTTTGGGAAGTATTTCATAACCTGGTTTCAGTTGGAAGACATTATGCTGAGTGAAATTAGTCAGCGGCAAAATGACAAATATTGTATGAGACCCCTACTATAAGGACTTGAAAATAGACCTATGTACAGAAAAAAAAGACTCTTTGATGGCTGAAGAGGGAGACAGAAAGATGGTCATAGATAAGATATTTGATAGAAATTTGGTTGGGTGAAAGCAGTGACAGCACACAGTAGAATGTAGATCAATCTACCTGGACTTCAACATAAACTGAAAGCTATTTATTCATTTATTTATTTATTTTATTACGACTGAATGAAAATGTACTTTCCCATATAAATTTGAGAGCCCATCTATATGCAGCTTCTACTGCTCTCCCTGGCCGGTGACAGCACACACTTCCTTTCTGCTCCACACACGTCTTATCCTCCCAACAATCTCCTATTCCTTCTTCTCCACCCACTCCCCTGCCTCCAGGAAGATGTCAGCAGCACAACATACTATAGATGCATAGAACCATAAAGTGCACACATGGTACGGTCATTCTGTGTCACCAAGTCCAATCCATTCCTCTCCGAAGAGTTGACCTCCATTATGATTTACGGACACCGGCACCACCAGGGCCAGGGGACAAGCTTCCAGGGAAATGGCAAAGCCCCTGGACCATCAATTACAGTCTTTTAGTGGAGATCTCAGGGTTTACCCCTTTTTATTCTTGTGTTGCCAGTGAGACTCAACTTAGTGAGCTCCATCGCAGCTATCACTGGTGGTGGCTTGACACCACCTGGTTCTTCTGGTCACAAGTCACCCACTCAGGCGGGTCTCTGTGTCTTCTGAGGTCTCTATCCCCCGTGTCATTTTGGTCCTTGGTGATCATCCGTTCCTGCTTAGTTGGGACCATTTCTTGTACCCTCAGATGGCAGCTTGGCAGCTTTTAAGACTCCCGATGCCACTGACCAATGTGGGGTGTAGAGGGCTATCTTAGAAAAATGCTAGTTGTGCCAGTTGGCCTCGATTTCCCCTGAGAATATAGTCCCTGGCCACCCCACCACAGCTACTCTGTCCTTGCAATATTGAGTTAAGATAGGAGGAGTAATCACGTTATGTTGAAGTCCAGTTAATATTGATCTTCTTTCTAATGTGTGCTGTCACTGATTTCACCCAACCAAATTTCTATCAGCTATCTAATATAACCCCCCCAATCCTCACTTCCTCCCCACTCTTGCAGCCATCAAAGAGTCTTTACTTCTATGCATGAATCTCTTTTTAAGTTCTTATTGTAGGGGTCTCATACAATATCTGTCCTTTTGTCACTGACTGCTTTCACTCGGTATAATGTCCTCCAACTGAAACCAGGTTATGAGATGTTTCTAAATCATCGTTGTTCTTTATCACTGTGTAGTGTTCCATTGAGTATATATACCGTAGTTTACCCATCCATTCCTCTGTTGTTGGGCATCTGGGTTGATTCCATCTTTTTGCTGTTGTGGACTGTGCTGCGATAAACATTTGTGTGCATGTATAAGTTGGTATGAATGGCCTTGATTCTGCAAGATATATTCCGAGCAGTGGAATTAATGGGTCAAGTGCTCTGTCTATATCCAGCTTCTTAAGGAAGTGGCAGATTGATTTCCAAAGAGGTTGCACCGTTTTACAATCCCACCAGCAGTGGAGGAGAGTTCCAATTTCTCCACAGCCTTCCAGTATTTGTTGTTTTGTGTTTTTGGATCATGGCCAACCTTGTTGCGGTGAGATGGTATCTCACTGTTGTTTTGATTCAAATTTCTTTAATAGCTGATGATCGTGAGCATGTCCGCATGTGTTTTTGGGCGACCTCCATCTCCTCTTTAGAGAAGTGTCTGTCCATCTCCTTTGCCCATCGCTTAACTGGATGATTTATCTTTTTCTTATTGATATTTTGTACTACCTTACACATTGTGGAGATCAGACGTCGGTCTGACATAGAGTTGCCAAATATTTTTTCCCATTCTGTAGGTGGCCTTTTAATTCTATTAATAAAGTCTTTGGGTGAGCAAAAGTGTTTGATTCTTTATAGTTCCTGTTTATCTATTTTCTCTTCTGTTGTCTGTGGCTTGTTTGACAGATTTTGAAGTCTGTCTACGTTGTTCCTGCTTTTTCTCGGATGAGCTTTATCGTTTTAGATTTTATATTTAGGTCTTTTATCCAGTATGAGTTGGGTTGCATAAGGTGTAAGATATGGGTCTTGTTTCAATTGACTGTAGATAGAGATCCAATTTTACCAGCACCATTTGTTGAAGAGATATTTTTTAGCCCAGTTTAACGTCTTAGTTTCTTGCAGTAAGGACTTGTAGTTCTCTTTGTAAAGGTCTGTTTTTTCTCTGGTTGGATTTATTCCTAGGTACTTTATCTTCTTAGGGGCTATAGTAAATGATATTGATCTGATGATTTCTTCCTTAATAATCTTGCTGTTGGCATAAAGCAATCCCACTGACTTACAGCCTCTGTTGCTGGCCCCCAGCCGTAGGTGGCACTGTGTAAAATACTGTTTTTCTACCGGAAAAGGACTCACTAGGTGTTCATAGGCTCCACTTAATTATCAGTTCAGGTCTTGGTTTCCAGTGGAATTTAGGGTGACGTGTGTTTAGTCCGCCAGCTTGACTCTTCTCCTCAAATATAAAATTTTAACAAGTGATGATGCTTCTGAATAACATGTATAATGTCTTAATAGTATGATCATATGTGGAACTCCACACATTTAACATTGGAAAATGCCACATTTGCAAAGGCAGTATGGAAACATCACATCACCACAGAACTAAGAGGAGGGAAAAACTAGTGAAATGTATTGTTCTCTGTATTGGTTACCTAGTTCTGCTATAAGAGAAATAGTACAAGAGGGTGACTTTAACAAAGAGAAATTTATTCTCTTGTAGTCCTAGAACCTAGAAAGTCCAATTCAGGGTGCATGCACCAGGGGATGTCTTTCTCCTTTCTGTTGGCTTTGGGGTTGTGTCTTTGTCATCAAGCTTTCCCTGTTTTAGAAGATTGTCACTGCAGGGACTCAGAGTGCAAAGGATGTGAGTTCCTGGCTCTACTTTTTTGTTGATATGAAATCCCCATCTCTGTGTACAGCCCCAATGGAACAGTAATTAAGAGCTTGGCTGCTAATTAGAAGTTCGAATCCACCAGTCACTCCTTGGAAACACCTATGGGGCAGTTCTACACTGTGCTATAGAGTTGCCATAAGCCAGAATTGACTTGATGGCAATGGGTTTAATTTTATTTATTTATTTTTGGTTTCTCTCTCTCACTGCTTCTCTTTTGTATCTCAAAAGAGAAAAATTTAAAGCAGAACCTAATCATGTAGAATGCGTCCTGCTTCAGTAACACAACTACAGTCAGTTCTGCCTCATTAACATCAAACAGGTAGGATTTACAACACACAGCAATATCACATGAGATGTTAAAGTGGTGGACAATCACACATTACTGGAAATCACAGACTAGCCAAGCTGACACACATTTTAGGGAGAGCGTAGGGGGAAGGACACATTTCAGTCCTTTACATTCATTTATTTTGTTTTCAAAGTGAAGTTGACGCTATTTCTGTCTTTATTGCTATTTTTACCTGGCAAAGGCTTTGGCCCTTTCTCCAGAGAATTCATCTTCCAATCTTCACTCTTCTTTCTGGAGAGAGAACCAGCAGTGATAGTCAAAGTTCACTTCATGTTTTATATGTTCATTTTCTATGTAGAAAGCCTTCAAACAACAGCCCTCAAACAGTGAAGCAACCTCACAGCTAAGTGGGGTCTCTGCATGCTTGCCACACGCAGGGATTCAATCTATGATAGATACAGAAGATGGGGCACGTTACAGAGCTGTGGAGACTGCTATTAACAGATATACCTTTTGGTAACTCATTACTATGAAACAGACACTGGTCTTCATTTGCTACTCACAATAATTCTGCATACTGGCTATTATTAAGTCCACAATGAAAATGAGAAATTGAGGCTCGATAACAAGTCATTGTTAGGTGCTGTCAAGTGTTTTCAGCTCATGACTACAGTAGAGCAGAACTATCCTATAGGGTTTTCTAGGGAGGAGCAGATTGTCAGGTCTTACTCTGAGTTTGAACTGCTGGCATTTTACTTAGCTGCCAAGTGCTTAACTGTTGTGCCACCAGAGCTCCTTCAGTGATAAGTAGGAGAATTAATATTTCAACTCTGACTCTCTAAGCTTACCAACCAGGCAAACTTTGTATCTGTATATTGCAGTCTGAATAAGTTTATTCATCATATTAGCATTTGGTTACATCTAATTAAAATTGTTTTAGTATACATAATTCTTTTGTTTATTTAGTGATTGATTATCCTTTAAAAACATGTGTTATTCTAGCAGGACAAGATAGAAAGGAAGGTCTGTAGTGTAATTTGGACTTTTGTGGAAAGTGCTGTAAAGGTGTACAATCTGCAGTAGAGCATGGTATGGTATATTGGGGAAAACTGATTAATTAATACACTGCTACTAACATTATATAACTGCTGCTAATTGTCAAACTACACTTCTTAGTTTGGATAACAATGCCAGACATTAAATATTATTTTGATCTGCTCAAATTACACTAGGAAGAAAGGCCTTAGGATCTACTCTCAAAAATTGGTCAATGAGAGAATTGATGGTCCAACAGCCTGGAGGATCCCCTGGGAGCATGCTTCTATAGCTGCTGCTTCCCGTGACCAGGAAACACTACTGAGGTCAACTCTTGAGACAAGAATGGACTCAGGGACACAGCGTGACCATATGTTGTGTGCACTTTATGGTTCTATGCACTTATAGGAGGCTGTCTGATTTGTTTCTTTCTAGATGGGAGAGAAGAGTGTGGAGATGAGGGGATAGAAGCTTGTTAGGAGGATATTAGAAGTATAGAATGAAAGGTGTAAGTGTGCTGCTACCAGCAAGGAGAGAAGAAGGAGCTGCAGATAGGTGAGTATGCAAAATTGATTTGGATTGTATACTTTCACTTAATCACAATTAAAAAAAAATGTTCAAAGAAAAGCCTATAGATCATAAAAAATATTGTCTGATACAGTGCTAGAAGATGACCCCCTTAGATTGCAAGAAACTAAATTACATGATGGCTGCAACAGTGTACTTGAGCTTCTTGTACTTGTACTTCTTGCTAAACAGTGTCCATCTGGAGACTTTGGACTCTAAGTTGCCAGAAAGATCAGAAGGCCAGGCTACACAACCAGATAGACAGATTCAGGCTAGACATGTGCATTGCAGGGGGCACTAGAGGTGGCCTTTGTCCATCTTTCCAGGAATGCTCTGAAGACATCATGGATATTGAAAAATGACAGAACTGGTTAGCAGAGACATCATAATATCCGGGAAGATGCACAGATTTTTTAAAGTAGTTAAATTGCTTTTCTTCCTCTAGAACACAGGTCTTCACATACCTCTGAACTATCATCATTCATTCTGCCTGTAGTTGGATGTCAACACATCTACTAGGAAGACAAATGGGTCCTAGAATGATAGTGATGGGTCCATTAACTCCAGATACCTCCAAAAAGTGTTGGTGCTGTGGCCAAAGACTGGAAAACTTTTCATAGCAATTAATTTAATTAAAGTATTCTCTCTCTAACAAAACTTCAGTAACACATACTTAGAGCCATATATAAAATGTGCTCATATACTCTCCCCAGAAACCATGGTATTATAGTAAATAAGTGTTAAAGTTGTTAACCAAAAGTTCTGCAGTTAAATTCACCAGACACTCCCTGGAAACTGTATAGGGGCAGTTCTACTCTATCCTATAGGGTTGTTATGAGTTGAAATTGACTAGACAGTAATGAGATTGATTTTTTTGAGTGCCTTTCCCACCCCCATGCAATTTTTAGGATCAGGAATTCTGGTAGTGTTATGGAAGTTTAACTGATTGACTTTAGGCCTACTATGCACTTGGTTATGCTAATTTTGGTGCAAAAATGTTATGAAACACTTTGAAAAAAGAGTTAATAATTTTGTCAAAAATTCATAATTTAAATAATTAACAGGTCACACCTTGCTGTTAATTCACTATGCGTATCATGTACGGTTGTTTCTTTCTCAGTTTTAGCTCATGATTTAAAAAAAATAAGCACTTGAACATCACTACATTACAGAAAGCTTCAGCTTACCCCATCTATCCCTCAGTGACCCTACGATTTCTTTTTCTTCCTTTTTTGTTGTGATTAAGTGAAATTCACATGCCCGCTTATGTGCAGTTCCTTCTGCTCTTCTTGACCAGTAACAGCACAGTCCTCCATTTCATTCTGTATATGTCGAATCCCCTTGACAAACTCCTGTCCCCTCCTTACCACCCTCTCCTCTCCTTTCAAGTAAGAGACCAGTAGGACAGCATCCTATAAAAGCATAGAACCATATAGTACACACTCCATGTAATTACTTCATATCCCTGAGTACAGTGTATTCCTGACTGAAGAATTGACTTCAGTAATGTTTTCTGTCAGGCGGAAGCAGGAGGTCAGGAGTCATGTTCCCACAGGGACACTAAGGCCACCGGACTATCCTGTGGTCTTTTAGTGGAGTTATTGAGATGCACCCTTCTTTTTCTCATGTTGCACTGGGCCTCAACGTTATGTGCCCCATCACAGCAGATTTGGTGGTGGTCAAGCACCATCTGGTTCTTCTGGTCACATGTGGATATAGTCATCCATTCACATGGGTCCTTCAGTCTTCTGGGCTCTTTTTCCCTCAAGTCTTTCTTGTTCTTGGTGATCATCTGTTCAGATGAGTTGGGATCATTTGGTGTACCTCAGATGGCAGCTTAATAGCTTTTCAGACCCCAGATGCCCCACACAAATATGGATACAGAAGACTCTCTTAACAGAAGGCTAGTTATGACAATTGGCCCCAATGTCTCCTGAAAGCATGGTCCCCAGAATCTGCTCCTGCTACTCTATCCTCACTGTACCAGGTTAAGATTAGAAGAATTTTCAGTTTAGAATTTTGGAGCTAGGGAGCAGAGTCAACATGGCGGACTAAACACACTTCTTCCCAAATCCCTCTGGAAACAAAGAACTGAATTGAGAATTAAATGGAGGCTTCTGGACACCTAGTGAGCCCTAGGACATGGAATAGGGCTGTTAATTTGGACTTCACACCACCTAACGGAAAACTTTCTTTCTTTCACTGACCCCCGGCTCTTGGTGAGTACTGGCTTTCATGGACTAAAGGTAACACGCCATTTTAATTTTTTGCCTCTATCTTAGAGCTGGGACTTGACTAGCAGCTAACCTCAGATACATTGCTGGTGGGGCTGGAAAGCAAAATTGCCATATTTTGAGAGCCCAGCTTTTGACCTTGGGCATCTTGACACCTTTGGCCTCTCTCTCCACCTCTGCCATACAGTAGCATGTACTGACGAAGGTGGTGAGCTTGTGCAGGATGCCATTTTGATCTACTGGGAGGCAGCTCACCCATACAGAGGCCCCAGGTGGACTCAGTACCTAGGCTTGGAGGCAGCACCTGCCTGGATGAAAGTGCTTTTCTGGTAGAAAAGAAGTATTTTACACAGTGCCACCTACGGCTGGGGGCCAGCAACAGAGGCTGTAAGTCAGTGGGATTGCTTTATGCCAACAGCAAGATTATTAAGGAAGAAATCATCAGATCAATATCATTTACTATAGCCCCTAAGAAGATAAAGTACCTAGGAATAAATCCAACCAGAGAAAAAACAGACCTTTACAAAGAGAACTACAAGTCCTTACTGCAAGAAACTAAGACGTTAAACTGGGCTAAAAACTATCTCTTCAACAAATGGTGCTGGTAAAATTGGATCTCTATCTGCAGTCAATTGAAACAACACCCATATCTTACACCTTATGCAACCCAACTCATACTGGATAAAAGACCTAAATATAAAATCTAAAACGATAAAGCTCATCCGAGAAAAAGCAGGAACAACGTAGACAGACTTCAAAATCTGTCAAACAAGCCACAGACAACAGAAGAGAAAATAGATAAACAGGAACTATAAAGAATCAAACACTTTTGCTCACCCAAAGACTTTATTAATAGAATTAAAAGGCCACCTACAGAATGGGAAAAAATATTTGGCAACTCTATGTCAGACCGACGTCTGATCTCCACAATGTGTAAGGTAGTACAAAATATCAATAAGAAAAAGATAAATCATCCAGTTAAGCGATGGGCAAAGGAGATGGACAGACACTTCTCTAAAGAGGAGATGGAGGTCGCCCAAAAACACATGCGGACATGCTCACGATCATCAGCTATTAAAGAAATTTGAATCAAAACAACAGTGAGATACCATCTCACCGCAACAAGGTTGGCCATGATCCAAAAACACAAAACAACAAATACTGGAAGGCTGTGGAGAAATTGGAACTCTCCTCCACTGCTGGTGGGATTGTAAAACGGTGCAACCTCTTTGGAAATCAATCTGCCACTTCCTTAAGAAGCTGGATATAGACAGAGCACTTGACCCATTAATTCCACTGCTCGGAATATATCTTGCAGAATCAAGGCCATTCATACCAACTTATACATGCACACAAATGTTTATCGCAGCACAGTCCACAACAGCAAAAAGATGGAATCAACCCAGATGCCCAACAACAAAGGAATGGATGGGTAAACTACGGTATATATACTCAATGGAACACTACACAGTGATAAAGAACAACGATGATTTAGAAACATCTCATAACCTGGTTTCAGTTGGAGGACATTATACCGAGTGAAAGCAGTCAGTGACAAAAGGACAGATATTGTATGAGACCCCTACAATAAGAACTTAAAAAGAGATTCATGCATAGAAGTAAAGACTCTTTGATGGCTGCAAGAGTGGGGAGGAAGTGAGGATTGGGGGGGTTATATTAGATAGCTGATAGAAATTTGGTTGGGTGAAATCAGTGACAGCACACATTAGAAAGAAGATCAATATTAACTGGACTTCAACATAACGTGATTACTCCTCCTATCTTAACTCAATATTGCAAGGACAGAGTAGCTGTGGTGGGTGGCCAGGGACTATATTCTCAGGGGAAATCGAGACCAACTGGCACAACTAGCATTTTTCTAAGATAGCCCTCTACACCCCACATTGGTCAGTGGCATCGGGAGTCTTAAAAGCTGCCAAGCTGCCATCTGAGGGTACAAGAAATGGTCCCAACTAAGCAGGAACGGATGATCACCAAGGACCAAAATGACACGGGGGATAGAGACCTCAGAAGACACAGAGACCCGCCTGAGTGGGTGACTTGTGACCAGAAGAACCAGGTGGTGTCAAGCCACCACCAGTGATAGCTGCGATGGAGCTCACTAAGTTGAGTCTCACTGGCAACACAAGAATAAAAAGGGGTGAACCCTGAGATCTCCACTAAAAGACTGTAATTGATGGTCCAGGGGCTTTGCCATTTCCCTGGAAGCTTGTCCCCTGGCCCTGGTGGTGCCGGTGTCCGTAAATCATAATGGAGGTCAACTCTTCGGAGAGGAATGGATTGGACTTGGTGACACAGAATGACCGTACCATGTGTGCACTTTATGGTTCTATGCATCTATAGTATGTTGTGCTGCTGACATCTTCCTGGAGGCAGGGGAGTGGGTGGAGAAGAAGGAATAGGAGATTGTTGGGAGGATAAGACGTGTGTGGAGCAGAAAAGAAGTGTGTGCTGTCACCGGCCAGGGAGAGCAGTAGAAGCTGCATATAGATGGGCTCTCAAATTTATATGGGAAAGTACATTTTCGTTCAATCATAATAAAAAAAAAATATTTAACCCTTTGTACCCTCCGTTTAGCTATAAGTGAAAACTGTAATAATGCAATAGTGAGTTATTTTATTATCAAGGTTATTGACATGATGTCTTCCATATTCTTGTTTCTAAGACATGTTAGAAAAAGTGCTACATTATAATACTCACCTAAACCTGAGCAAACTTTTGAAGTCTTTTCTCTCGATCTCCTGCAGTAGCAACAAACTTACTAAATCTTATTAAATGTATTCATGAATTAGAATCCCTCCACAGCATGTGCGGATACACTTGAATTGACCTAGATATATGAATTAAAATCAGGAAAAATGATTTCTATTTTTCAATTTAGAGAATCCCATCTAACAGCTAGTGTTTTCAGTTTTTATACCTTTCATAATTATATTCATTTTCCAAATGAGAAGTTTTCATTTATTTCAATCAAGGATGTCAATAAGTCTGTGTTATTTTTTGTTGGATAATCTCTGAATTTTAGTAAGATACTTTTCTCATGGATATTCTTTCAAGTTCCCAAAATGGTCCCATATACTTTATAACTTTTAAGTACCAAAATGATTAAGAATTAGCGTAACTTAACAGGTGAGAAAAAATTCACTTCTAGATAATTTAAAACTTGTTGAAGACAATATAGTTTGTAGAAATTTGGGCTGGAACCAGAATTATAATTTCTTAATTGCCTATAGTGAATTTTCTGTTTAGACACTGATCAAGTATTGATTAAAAAAAAAGTCTCACATATACAAAAGGGCAAAAACATTCTTCTGATGATAGTCTCTCCCTATCCTAAAATCTCCAGTTCTTCTTAATAAGCATTTTCCTAAGGTATGAGACAATAAGCAAGACTTTCCTATACTTCATCTTCCCCCCAAAGGATCATCATCCTATTAGGGCTAAGAAAATGGATTTTGGAGCAAGACTATGAGGATGTGCACCCTGGTTCCCCCACCTGTGAAGTATGTGACCTTGGAAAAGGGCTTACCTAATCTAGATGTCAATTTTCTTACTTGAAAAGGTAGAGTGTGATAATTTATAGAAGATGGGTGAAATATCTCCATCCAGATGATGCACTTAAAACAATTCATGACTTGTAGTGAACATCAAGTGTTACGGACTGAACTGTGTCTTCCGAAAACATGTGTTGATCTATTAACCCCAATATCCATAGACAGAAGCCCTGGTGGTACAATGTTTAAGTGCTCGCTGCTTAGCCCAAAGTTGAGCAATTCAAACCCACCAGTTGTTAAGAGAGAGAAGAGACCTAGTGATTCACTCTCATAAAGGTTACAGCCTGGGGAGACCTATGGGACAGTTCTACTCTGTCCTGTGGAGTACTTGTTGACTCCGCAATGTACAACAATACCTGTGGATAGAATCCCATTTTGGAAAAAAGTTTTTCTTTGTTGTATTAATGAATCCATATCACTGTAGGGCATGTCTTAAGCCAATAATTTTTGATATGTAAAAGAGAAAATTAGGTACAGAAAGTGATGAAGTACAGATGGGGGAGGATAGATGCTACGCCACATGGAGATCACCAAGGAACAGAGCAACAAAAGCTAAAAAAAGGATAAAGACATTCCTCCAGTGGTGACAGAGAGAGAGAAAACCTTCCCATCAATATTGTGCCCCGACTTTGCATTCCTAGCTTCCTAAACTGTGAGAAGAATTAGCAGTTGGAAAATACAACCTTGGTGACAGAAATGATGCTGAAAATCAAATGATAGAATGTTGCAAAACTGATCATTTCTTCACTGTGAATACCCTTTTTCCACAACATAAATGAGGACTATACAGTAGGACATCACCAGATGGAATACACAGGAATCAAATTGATTACATTTGTAGACAAGTTCAGCATCATCAGTCAGAAGAAGGCCAAGGTTCAACTGGAGAAAAGACTATCAACTGTTTATATGCAAGAATGGAAGCCATGGTGTTTTCAATCACCCTGTATCCATATGAAAGCTGGAAAAGGCATAAGACATAAGTTGCAGCCAAAGAAAATTAGAACAAATGCACAAGAGTCAAAATATGAACTTGCATACATCCCACCTAAACTCAGAGATCATCTCAAGAACAAATTTGATACTCTGAATACTAATGAACAAAGATCAGATGCGTTGTGTAACGACATCAGGGTCATCATACATGAAAAAAACAAAAGGTCATTAAAAGGCGGGAAAGAAAGAAAAGACCAAAATCAGTATCAACGGAGACTGAAAGTTGCTTTTGAATGAAAATAGCTGAAGAGAAAGGAAGAAATATCAAGGTAAAAGAGCTCAACAGAATATTTCAAAGGGCTGCTCAAGAAAACAAGGTACAGTATTATAATGGACTGTGCAAAGATCTGGAGGTAGAAAGACAAAAGGAAAGAATACACCCAGAATTTCTCAAGCTGAAAGAGCTAAAGGAACAATTCAAGCCTCAAGTTGCAATATTTAAGAATTCTACAGAAAAAATATTCAACAATGCAGGAATCACCAACAGAAGATGAAAGGAATACACAGAGTTACAGTACAAAAAGAAGTGGTCAATGTTCAAACATTTTGGGAGGTAGTATGTGATCAGATACAAGGTGCACTGAAAACAATGGTGAAAAACAAGGCTCCAGAAACTGATGCAATATCAATTGAGATGTTTCAAGGAACAGATACATTGATGGAGGTGTTACTCACCTATGGCAAGAAATAGAAAGACTACTATGTGGTCAGGTAACTAGAAGAGATTCATATTGGTGCCCATTCCAAAGAAAGGTGATCCAACAGAATGTGGAAACTATAGAATTATAGAATCATTAATATGATACATATGTCAAATTTTTATGTAGATAATTCAAAAACGGTTGCAGGAGTACATCAACAGGGAACCGCCGGAAATTCAAGCTGGATTAAGAAAAGGACTTGGAATGAAGGATGTCAGTGCTGATGTATGATGGATCTTGGCTGAAAGCAGGGAATACCAGAAAGATGTTTACTGGTGTTTTATTGATTATGCAAAGGCATTAGACTCTGTAGATCATAACAAATTATGGATAACATTGGGAAGAATGGAAATTCTAGCACATTTTTTGTGCTTATGAGGAACCTGTACATAGATCAAAGGGCAGTTGTTTCAACAAAACAGGAGGGCTGTGTGTGGTTTAAAGTCAAGTAAGGTACGTGTCCAGCTTGTATTGTTTCACCATATGTACTCAATCCATATGCTGAACAAATACTCTTAGGAGGTGGACTATGTGAAAAAGAATGTGGCATCAGAATTGGAAAAAGACTGATTACAATCTGTCACATACAGATGATACAACCTTGCTTGCTGAAAGTAAAGATGACTTGACACACTGATGAAAATCAAAGACCAAAGTCTTCAGTAAGGATTACACCTCAATATGAAGAAAACAACTGGACAGATAAGCAACATCACAATGTCATAAAAAAAGACTGAAGTTGTCGGAGATTTCATTTTACTTGGATCTACAATCAACGCCTATGGAAGAAGTCATCAATAAACCAAACAATGCATTGCACTGGGCAGGTTGGCTTCAAAATACCTCTTTGAAGCAAAGAAGTCACTTTCAAGTCTAAGGTGTGCCTGACTCAAGCCATAGTAGCCACACGAAAGCACGAAAGCTGGAAAATGCATAAGACAGAGTGAATAAGGATTGATACCTTTGAACTGCAGGGTTGGTGAGGAATATTAAATGTGACATGGACTGCTAGAGTCCAAACAAGTCTGTCTTAGAAGAAGTACATCCAGAATGCTCATTAGAAGAAGCAAGAACAAGGAGACTTTGTCTAACATACTTTGGACATGTTATCAGGAAAAGACCAGTCCCTGGAAAAGGACATAATGCTTGGTAAAGTAGTGGGGGGGTCAGCATAGAAGAGGAAGACTCTCAAAGAAATGGATTGACACACTGGCTGCAAAAATGGGCTCAAGAATGACAGTGAGTGTCAAGTGTGAAGCTGGTACAGAACTGGGCAGCATTTTGTTCTTTGGCACATAGAGCTTCTGTGAGTTGGAACCCACCCACAGCACCTAACAATAACAGCAACAAAGTGTGAGAAAATAAATTTTTATTTGTTAAAGTCACTCTCTGGTGATATTTCTGTTATGACAACACTAACACATTAAGAGAATATGTAAGCAGTACTCTGCAGAAGGAGTTATCTCTCACTTTCCATTAATCCTTTAATAGACTTGTACTCTCATCTTTCCACAAAACTGTTGTTTTAAGGTCATTCATAAACTCCAGTTCCCAAATTTAATTATGACCATTGAATCTTCTTCCTCCTCTCTGAACCATCCCAACAGGAATGATGGAATACTCACTCTTTCTCACACATTTTCTTTATTTGGTACTACTTCTTCACTTGATTTTTACGTCCTCTTGATTCTCCTCATCTCATATCTAAAATCTGTTTTTCTTACACTTCCTCTCTTAGTTTCTTATTCAGACTTCTCTATCTTTTCTCCTTAGGTTCTAATTTTTCCTTTTGCCTTCTGCCTCGCCTCTTCAAGCATTATTTCTACCTTCACTTTTCACATCCCGTCTGTCCTTATGTCTTCTTTCATGTTTAGCATAAAATTTTGGAAACCATCTTATTCTTCTTTTCCTGAAACTGGTCATAAATTCACCAAACTTACAAAGACTTAGAAATGGTTTAAATACTTTTGTGTGCGTGGAACATGGATCTAGGATTGACCATTTAGAAGATGCTATTTGAGCATCTACAACTTACTAGTCTAAATGCTTTAGATACATCAGTTTGTAAAACAAATCAAGCTCCCGGCCCTCATTCTTATTATATTTCTAGTAGGAGGAGACAGACACTAAACAAGTAAACCTGTTAAATTAGAAATGTTATTTTAGATAAATAAGATAAATTAGAAATGTTATTTTACATTAAAAGATGGTACAAGTTATAGAAAAAAAAAGAAAACATGGAAAGGCAGAAAACAATGGGAAGCTAAAGTTAGTGTGAAAGATGAGGTGTCCAAGTTATGCCTCCTTGAGAAAGTGAACTGTGACCAAATGATAAGAAGGAACTTCTAAGCAGCAGTATTGCTAGATAACAACTGATGGCATGGAACAAGAGAGTGGGAGGTTTGTTGAAGGAAAATCAGGGAGACCAGAATGGCTAGAGCAGAATGATATTTGGAATTGTCTGTTTAATTTATTTAAAGCTTATTGGCTTGGCTATTATCCTTTCAACAATTTTATTCCTTAATCTTTGATGAATGGGGTGGATGGAAAACTAGTAAATAGACAACAGATAGGTGGTAAATTTGCTGAAGGGTAAGACAGTGTACAACACTGAGGAAGCCAGTGGAACGCATACAAGCAAGGTCATTGGAGCTCCCCAGACACTTTCAAACTCCCTGAAGGACGTAATTTATGGGCTGACGGGGTGTGAGAAGCATGATCTCAGAAAAACATCGAAATCAATTGACACAATATAGTTTATAAAGAAAATGGTCTACTTTGGTGAGCTGCGTCTGGGGTCTTAAAAGCCTATGAGTGCCCATCTACAATAGCCCAATAGTCTCACCCCTTCAGGAGCAAGGAATAATGAACAAAACTAAAGACACAAAGGAAGAATTAGTTCTAAGTACTTATGAACCACATCTACAACATCCTCTAGGAGACAGAATCCAGTATAGTTAGATGGTGCCAGGCTATCACCACCAACTGCTCTGACAGGGTTCACAACATAGAATCTCCGACAGAGCTGTAGAAAAATGTAGAACACAATTTTAACTAAAAAAAAAAACAAACCAAAACAGACCAGACTTGCTGGCCTGACAGAGACTGGAAAGAACCTGAGAATATGGCCTCTGGACACCCTTTCAGCTCAGTAATGAAGTCACTCCTGAGATCTACCCTTCAGCTGAAGATTGGACAGGCCCATAAAACAAAACCTAGGCTAAAGAAGTAAACCAGCCCAGATGCAAGGTGGCAGAGGACGGCAAAGCTAGTAAAAGGGAACCTAAAGTTGAGAAGTGAGAGTGTTGACACCCTGCAAACTTGTTACCCAATGTCATAAAAGAATCCTTTGTCTAAAGTACAATTAAAAGAAATAAAGAATTTTGACTCTTAAGAAGGATTCATCTTTGGTAGCCATTATTTCATCAGACTACTTGCAGATAATTTTAGGACACAATAGAGAAAGATATGAAACCGATTACTATTCAACTTCTATTCCACTGGTTATTATACCTCTGCTATCAAGTGGTTTTTTCCACATTGAGGCTGACTTAGCACTTATCTAGGGGCATGTGAGCCTATCTCTGAGCTGAAGACTAAGTGTACATCATGAAGAAAAAAAAAACATAAGAGGAAGACTGTGTAGGAACAAGGAGACACAAAGCATAACTTTAGTTATTAGAATATTCTTTTAGAGGCTCTTCTTTATATCTGACCTTAGCTCTGTACCTTCACAAAGTTGTACCAACTAGACTGAACAATATGAGAGATAGGAAGTCCTATTTCAGCCAGTGGCAGCTTGTGGGGGAACACTCTTTCAGACAGAAGAGTAAAACTGTCTAATAACAAACATCATCATGAGAAGCTGGGAAGTGTGGTTGCTATCTTTTCCCCCCAGCCTGGCTAAGGATTTATTTCCAAAACTTCCATGTGATCATTAAAAGCTCAGTAAAATCTGATGATTACTTTAAGATGATGAACAAATAAAACGAATTTACAGTTATATTATTTCATACTCAGTCCAATTGGCCCTTCTGTGATCTTATGAGCTGCCCTCTTCATAGGAGACTGGCCAGAGGAAGAGATGCTGAAGTATTCTTCCTCTCTTCGTGATCTATAAGGCATTGTTCACATAAAGACTCTCAAAAGACCAAAATGATACAATCTTGTTTTTAGCTGATGTCAAGGCAGCTCTGACCCATCGCAAATTTATGAATATAAAACACAACGAAATGTTGCCTGGTCCTAGGCTGTCTTCATGATCAGTGGTTTGTTTTAGTTCACTGTTGTGATTATTTTGCCAATCCATTTCACTGAGGGTTTCCCTCGTTTTTATCAATGCTCTAACTTTATGAAATATGATGTTCTTTCCTACAGATTGGTAAATCTTTTGGATGACACGTCCAAAGCACGTAAGACAAAGTAGTGCTATCCTTGCTTCCAAGAAGTATTTTGGTTGTATTTTCTTCTAAGAGTGATTTGTTCATTTGTCTGCCAGCACCCAAGTTTGAATGCATCTATTTTCTTTCTTTTATGTTGTCCAACTTTCACATACATATGAGGAGATTTAAAATACCATAACTTGGCTCAGTATCACCTTAGTCAGCTAAGTGACATCTTTGCTTTTGTAAACTTTAAGGAGGTCTTTAACAGCCAATGTAATAAATGTTTGATTTCTTCACTGCTGCTTCCATGGACGTGGGTTGTTGATCTAAGTAGAATTAAATCACTGACAGCTTGATTTTCTTCTTTACTTACCATGACGTTATTTATTGGTCCAGTTGTGGGTATTTTTGTTTTCTTCATATTCAGGAGAAATGTGTACTGGAGGTGGAGACAAAAAGATACTAGAGACAGAAGCACCATGCTGTCCCTCTATAGAAAAGATAGGAAAAACTAAGTAAACTAGGTATAAATGTCTACGTGGAACCCTAAGCATCAAATCAAAGGGTAAGGAACTTGTTCAAGCACCAAACAGAATAAGAAACAGACAGAAAACAGAGAACAAGAAGAGCTATGGAACAGAAGTCCCATCTTAGCTAAGGCAGCACGGATTCATCATCTTGGACCTCATCCACCAAGGACCATGCACGGAAAGTATGGAAAGGCAACTTCACAAAGCTCCTTTCAAAAAACAAAGCACCCAGTAACTAGGAACACATGCTTTCCGACACCCCACCTTCCTCTCTCTATGCAGCCTCCACTGCTTTCTAACAGGTTATAGTTGTTCATTCAGAGAAACACCAGCTCACTGCTGGCCATGTTTGTCTGGTCCCTACCAGCCAGCTCCTTCAGCTCCTTTTTTTTTTCTTTATTTCTTTTGGCTTTTACCTTGTTTCTCCTCTCTCTCATCCTTTCTTTTCTTCTAGTTTCTTATCCCTGTGTGCCATCCCTGCCCCTTACTGACAGCCTGTGCTATACAGCACTTGCTAGAAAGCCTCCAGAACATGGTAGCATGGAGTCCATGCTACCTCACAGGAAAGCTCCCTCAGGACCATTTTTTTTCTCAGTTTTCTCTCTCTCACTTCCCTCCTTTCCTTTCTCCTGTCCATCTAGCACTGTGTGCCATCTCCATGCCTTCTTGATGGGCTGTGCCATACTGCTTGGCTAGAAAGCTACTGGCAGAAGACCTTCCAGTATGTTCTGCCCCAACTAACAAATTCCTTCAGTGCCATTTTTTCTTGTTTTCTTTTCTATACTTCCTTTCCTTTCTTCTGCCTACCTAGCCCTGTATGCAGTCCCTGTCCCCTTTTGATGGACTATACCACACTGCTTGGCTAGACAGCCACCAACAATAACAGGCTTCTTCAGTGCCATTTTTTTCTTTTGTTTTCTCCTCTCTTTCTTCCTTCATTCCTTTCTTTGTCCTGTTCAGCTAGGACCATGTGTCATCCAGACACCTTCTTGAAAGTCTATGTCAAACCACTCAACCTGAGAGCCACCACCACATGGTCTCCCTGTGTTTCACACTGCTCCCACCAGTAGGCCCCATGAGTGCCATTTTTAGTATGTTTGTTTATTTTTTATCTCATTTATTTCTTTTCTCTTTTGTTTTTGTTTATTGTTGTTTTTCTCTTTTTCATCTTTCCTTCCTTTACTTTCTCTCATCCACTTAACTCCATGTGCCATTCCACACTTTTTGATGAACTGTGCTTTGTAACCTGGCTAGAGAGGCATGGTACATGGTCTCCCTGAGTCTATGCCACCCCCATGGTCTGCCTCTCACAGGGCCATATTTTTTATTTTTCTTTATCTTTTTACTGTCTCCCCCAGTTGGGCCCTGTGACACCTCCTCTCCTACCTGATGAGCCATTCCACAGTGACAGAGACATTGATTTGTTGCTACCCCAAATCTACCCCACCTAAAATAGCTGGCTCTTACTAGTACCATAATTTTTGTTGTAGTTTTTACTTTGTTTTGTTGTTTATGAATTTTTTGTTATATTTTTATTTGTTTCTTCTATCTCCCTCCTTTCTTTTCCCTTATCCTGCCCACCTAGCCCCATGCACTGCCCACACCACTTCTTGACAGGCCCAGTAACACTGCTTGGCTACAGAACCAGCAATACACAGCCTCCCCAGGGTCTACCAAATGCCCACATACAGAATCGTACCATGCCATCATTTTAATTATTTATTTGCTTCTGTTTCTCTTTCTCTCACCCACTTAGCTCCACACATTACATCTTCTCCCTTTCCTCTTTCCTAGCAATATCGTGTGCTGAGTGACATGCACCTAAACAACACTGGCACAGACCACCAGTTTCTGCCATGTGTTACCTCCAGCCCCATCACATCAGCTCCAATATGCATGACAAATTACCTATTTCCATGATTCCCTGTGCTGGACCTCTCCTACTGAACTATAACTGAGTAGTCAACCTTGTCCTCCAGGACAAGGTGGCAACAAATGTCATGCCCACAGACAGAGTAACAAATTATGCCAAGCCCATCTGCCCAAACATAACCAAGTAATACAACAAAAGCAGGATGAAACAAACAAATCTATAAAATCTACAATCAGTGAACAAGGAAAGTAATTCCTCAATGTCCCAAAGACAGCAGACATTAAAACATTTTTTAAAAAGGACTGAATGACTCCAGAAAACAAAATCTCAGGGATGGAGGGATGGAGGAAGAAAAGACCAGACAATCTTCTGCTAGAAGAAAAGTCAATAAGACTAGCTGATAGAGAATTCAGAATTCTAATATTTATTGCTCTCCTAGAGATAAAGAGAAAGGTAGATGAAAATAAGGAAAAAATAGACAAAATCATGAAAATTCAGGGAAAACTCAGAGAAAGCAACAGAAGAACTTTGTAAAATCATACAGGAAAAATATCAAAATAAGTGAACAGCTAGAAGTTGCACAAAAACAGCAATTAGAAATTCAAAACATAACAAGATTTCAGAAATGGATGGTGAAATAAAAGGTTTTAAAAGGAAAACTGAAACAAGGGAAAACAGGATCAATGGAATTGAAGACAAACCCCTGGATAACTCTTTGAGGAAATATCTGGGAAAAGAATAAAGAAAAGATGAAGAAATCCTGGGAATGGTGTGAGATACAATAAAGGTAAAAATTTACATGTGATCAGAACTCCAGAACAGGGGTTGGGTGGGGGGCGAGAAAAACACAAAGAGGACTATTGAAAATTGTCTGACAGAAAGATTTCCTACTGTCATGAAAGATGAAAATCTCACCACCAAAGAAGATCAATAAAGTACATAGAGAACAGACCCCAAAAGAAATTCACCAAGATAGACCATAATCACACTTGGTAATTCAAAGACAAAGAAGGAATCCTAAGAGGAGCTCAAGAAAAAAACAAAAGTCATATACAAATGGGAAGAAACAAAACCAATCTTGGATTACTTGGCAGAAACTATTCAGACAAGAAGGCAGTGGGATAACTATATATAAAACCTTGAAAGAAAAAAAAAAAAAAAACTACCAGCCAAGAATAATATGTTTTAGTCAGCTAGTGCTGCTCTAACACAGACACAAGTGAATAGCTTTAAAAAAGAAAAATTTATTCTTGTACAGCCCAGTATACTGTAAGTCCAAATTCAGGATGTCCACTCCAGGGGTTTTGGAGGAAAGTCCTCATGTTGCATCAGTCTGGTCTGGAAGCTTCTTCATGCATGAACCTCAGGTCTAAAGGACACACTCTACTCCCAGTGCTGCTTTCCTCATGGTACGAGGTCCCCAATCTCCCTGCTAGCTTCTTTCCTTTATATCTCAGGAGATTTGCCTCAAAACACAAAATAATCTTACACAGAGTCTTGCCCCACCAACACAGCTGCTGCTCACCAATCCTCATTTACATCATGGAGGCAGAATTTCCAACAGGGAGGAACATCACACAATACCAGGAATCCTGGCCAAATTTCCACACACATTGTTTGGGGAACACAAGTCAATCCATGACACTCCACTCTTTGTTCCCTAAAAAAATTACATCCTTGCAGCAGGTAAAACATATTTACCCCATCATTTCAAAAGTCTGAAAGTCCAAGTCCAAAATCCAGAAATTTCTTTCAGCTGCGGAATCTAGAACACAAGTTATCTGCTTCCAAAATACAGTGACAGAACAGGCAGGCATAAGTTAGATATTTCCATTACAAAAGGGAGAAAGAAGGCAAAACAGGCAACAAAACACATTACAGTAGCCCTCAAAGCTTTCAAAATAATCTTCCATTCTCTTAGGCATTTTACACAATGATCCTGACCTCCAGACTCTAGTTGTCAGCCATACTCTCCAGATTCTGAGTTGACGTGCTCCAGCCTATGCTACAGCTCTGCCTTCCAGGCCCACTGGGACAGCAACTCTGCCCCCTCAGGTTTAGGAGCACCGTAACACTGAATGAGTAGAAATTACACTCTTAGAAACATAGGAAGCCATGGTTCTATGCTTTCAAATCCCTGAGTCATGGCCATACTTTCTGACACTGAGGCAGTTCAGCTTCTCGTGTTCTTTGTCTCTTCAGTTTCTGCTTCCTACGGCATCATGGCCCTTATATGGCCTGCTGAGGCAAGTATTCCAAGGTCCTGTAGCTCCACCAATTTAATTTAAGTGCCAGAAGGCACCCTACTCTGCCAGGAAGCTTTCTGTGCACAGGCACTAAGCTGTCTTGCTCCATGGATCAACAAGACTAGCTCCAATGATTCTAGTTCCCAGAGGCACCTAACTCTGCCAGGAATCTTCTGTGCATAGCCGTTCAGCTCTCCTATTCCATGGATTGGCTTCAGTATTGTCTCATGCTGGTCTGGTTTTGCTGATGCCACAGTTGCTGGTCCTCTACTGTTGTTTCTAACCATCTGCATCTTCTTTGATATTAACACTTTTCCTCAGTTCCTTCTGAGTCTTCTATTGATTCCAGGTTGATAACCACTTCCACATCTTAGGAGTTTGTTAGAGCAGTACCCAACTCCCTCAGTGCCAAACTGTGTTTTAGTCAGCTAGTACTAACTTTTGGTAACAGAAATACCACAAGTGGATGGATTTAACAAAAAAAAAAAGTTCTTATACAGTCCTGTGGGCTATAAGTCCAAATTCAGTATGTCTGCTCCAGGCATTCTGGAGGAAAGTCCTTGTGTTGCATCAGTCTTTGGTCTGGGAGCATCTTGGTGCAGGAACTTCAGGTTTGAAGGATGTGCTGTACTCCCAGTGCTGCTTTCTTGTGGCATGATGTTCCCAAATCTCTCTGCTAGCTCCTTTCCTTTATATCTCAAGAGATTGCCTGAAGACATAAAACAATGTTACACACAGTCCTGTCCCACTAACATGACTGCTGCCAATCCACCCTCATTTACATCATAGAGGTAGAATTTCCAACATGAAGGAACATTACATAATATCAGGAATGCTGGCTCCACCAAACTAGTACACGTATATTTTGGGGAACACAAATCAATCCACGACACAATATATTCTTCAAACTTTTGTTCAAATATGATGGTAAAATTCGGACATTTCCAGATAAACAGAAATTAAAGGAATATGTAAAAACCATAACAAATTTACAAGAATTATTGAAGGGAGTCTTTCTGTTCGAGAACCAACATCAGATAAAAACCTGAATCTAAGACACATGACAGCATCAGTCAGATACTAATTTAGGTAATGAACTCTCAAGAATAACACAAAACTAAAAGATTTACAGCAGGAAACAAGAAAGATTAATATGTGAGTGACAACAATATCAGAACAGGAATAAAAGATGTACATATAGAATTCTCAAATGGAAACAAAGTCAAAATGTTAACAAGTGATAAAAGATAGGCTTAAGCCAAGGAAAATGGGATAGATTTTCACAAAGAACGTTAACAAAACTACTCACTGAAATAAAGAAGATAGTTCCAATAAATTAAATCTACAAAAAAGAAAGAAAAAAGTACAAAGAGAAAAAACTCAACATAGAAAGTAAGAGGAACAAAGAGAACCTCAGTTCTACAAAAAGCAACAATAAAATTATAGCAATAAACTCACACTTAAATCAATAATCACACTGAACGTAATGGTTTAAATGCACCCATAAAGGATTACAAAATAGATTTTTTTTAAAAAGGACTCATCAATAAGCTATCTACAAGAGACACACTTTAGAAAAAAGACATAAGTATATGACAATCAAAAGATGGGGAGAAAAATATGTCAAGCAAACAGCCACCAAAAAAGAGCAGAAGTGGTAACACTAGTCTCATAAAATAGACATTGAAACAAAAGTAACCATAAAAGACAAGGAAGGATATTATATAATGATTAAAGGGGTAATCCACCATTAGTACATAGCTATAATAAATATCCATGCATCCAATTACAGGGCTCTAAGATATATAAAACAAACTGTAACAGCACTTAAAAGAGAAACAGATAATTCAAAACTAATAATAGGAGATTTCAACCCACCACTGTTGGAAAAGGACAGAACATCTAGAAAGAAATTCATCAAAGATGTTGAAAATCTTGGTGGCATGGTGATTAAGGGCTATGTCTGCTAACCAAAAGGTTGACAGTTCAAATCTACCAGGCACTTGGAAATTCTATGGGGCTGTTCAACTCTGTCCTATAAGGTCTCTACAAGTCAAAATAAACTCAACCACACAACCACAGGGTGTTTTTTTTTATTTCTGCATAGAAGATCTAAAGGCTACAATCAACCAACTGGACCTCATAAACATATACAGAACACTCCACTCAATAGCAGAAAAGTACATATTCTTTTCAATACACATGGAATGTTTTCCAGAATAGACCATATCTTAGGACGCAGAGAAATCCTCAAGAAAATAAAAAACTAACATAATATAAAGCATCTTGTCTGATCATAATGTCATAAAAGTAGAAATTAATAACAAGAAGAGTAAGGGGAAAAAATCAAATACATGGAAACTAAATAATACATTTGCTTAAAAAACCAATGAGTAACAGAAGAAATCAAAGACAGAATAAAAAATTTCTAGAATCAAATAAGTATGAAAATAAATCATATCCAAGCCTTTGGGACACAACAAAGGCAGTACTTACAGCTTATTTTATAGCAGTTGATGCATACATCACAGAAGAAGAAAAGAGCAAAATGAAAACATTAGCCACACAGGTCAAACAGCAAGAGAAATCCACAGCCATCAGAAGAAAGGAAATAATAAAGATCAGAATAGAAATAAATGAAATAGAATACAGGAAAGTAATAGAAAGTATCAACAAAACCAAAGGTGATTCTTTGAAAGAATCAACAAAACTTTGAAAGAATTGACAAATCACTGGCCAAACTCGTAGAAGGGAAATAAGAGAGGACACAAATAATCCAAATAAGATATGAAATGGGGGCTATTACGACAGACCCAGAAGAAAAACAATCCTAACTGGACAGTATGAAAAACAATACTCCAACAAATTTGAAAATCTGGAGGAAATGGACAAATTTCTAGAAACATACTATCTACTTAAACTAACACAATAACAAACTGAGTTCAACAATCTGAACTGACCCATTACAAGAACAAGGATTGAAAAGGCTTTTTTTAAAAAAAAAAAAAAAAAGCCTGTCCCACATGGCTTCACTGGAGAATTCTATCAAACATTCAGAGAAAAGCTTATGCCAGTACCATTCAAACCATTTCAGAGCATAGGGAAGGTAGGGATTCTCCCAAATTCATACTATAAAGCTAGTATAACCCTGATACCCAAATCAGGCCAACATCATGATAAAAACACATAAGAAAATTACACACCAATATCTCTGATGAATATTGCTGCAAAAATTCTCAACAAAATTCTAGACAATAGCCAATATCAAAAAAATGATACACCATAACCAAATGGGATTTATACCAGGTATGACAGGATGTTTCTGCTTTAGAAAATCAATCAACATAATTCACCATGTAAATAAAAGAGTCATGTGATCATCTCAACTGATGCAGAAAAGGCATTCAACCAAGTCCAGTATCCATTTCTGATAAAAAAAAATCTCTCAATAAAATAAGTATAGAAGGGAAGTTCCTCAGCTTAATAAAGTGCCTCTATACAAAGACCAGGAAACCCTCATAGTGTACTGTTTAATAGTTTGGCAGTTAACCTAGAGGTCAGCAGTTCAGATCCACCAGGTACCCCTTGGAAACCCTGTGGAGTAGTTATACTCCATTCTATAGGGCTGCTGTGGGTCAGAATCTATTCACTGGCAAGTTTGTTTTTTCAATTATACAAAACCAGAAGCCAATATCATTCCTAATGGGGAGAGGCTTAAATCATTCCCCATGAGAACAGGAACAGGACTAGGATACCCTTTGTAATCACTAATACTTAACATTACAGGGAGCGAAAACCACTAAAAAACAAATGAGTGGTAACTTCGGCAAAGGGTATGACAATACACAGCACTGGGACAGATCACACAACTTGACTAAGACAAGGTCATAGAGGATTCAAAGACATATCAAATTCCCTGAGCGACCAACATACTGACAGCTGGGGACAATGGTCTTGGGGACATCTAGATCGATTGGTATAATATAGTTTATAAACAAAATATTCTACGTCCTATTTTGGTAACATTTGGGGTCTTAAAATATTGTGAAGGGACATCTACACAAGGCCAACTGCCTACATTATCCTGAACGGAGAGAGAATGAAAGAATTCCCTTTGAGAACAGGAACTAGACAGGATGCCCACTGTCACCACTTCTACTCAACATTGTACTAGAGATTCTAGCTGGAGCAATTAGACAAGACAAAGAAATAAAGGGCATCCACACTGGCAAAGAAGAAGTAAAAATCTCCCTATTTGCAGATGATATGATTGTATATGTAGAGAATCCTAAAGAATCCATAAGTAAGCTACTGGAACTAATAGAACAGCTCAGCAAAGTATCAGGATACAAGTTAATCATAAGTAAATCAGGATTCCTTTATACCAACAAAAAGATCATCAATGAAAAAAGCACCAAATCAATACCATTTACTACAGCCCCCAACAAGATAAAATACCTAGGAATAAATTTAACTAGACAAATAAGAGACCTATACAAAGAGAACTACAAGAACTTGCTGCAAGCAATCAAAGAAGAATTACATAAATGGAGAAACTACCCTGCTTATGGATAGGAAGATTTAACATTGTGAAAATGTCTATTTTACCCAAAGAAATCTACATATATAATGCAATTCCAATACAACGTGTCATTTTTTAATGAGATGGAGAAACGAATCACCAATGTTGTTTGGAAAGAGAAGAAACCCTGGATAAGTAAAACAGTACTGAAGAAGAGGACCACAGTGGGAAGCCTCACACTACCCAACTTTAGAACCTATTACACTGCCACAGTAGTTAAAACAGCCTGGTACTAGTACAAAAAGAGACATATAGACCAATGGAACAGAATCGAGACTCCAGAGATGCCACCATCCTCCTATGAACAGCTGATATTCAACAAAAGCCCTAAGATTGTATACTAGGTTATAAACAGTTTGTTTAAAAAATGGTGTTGGCAAAATTGGATATCCACCTGTAAAAAACTGAAGCCAAGCCAAAGCCAAGTGCTGTCGAGTCGGAGCCGACTCATGAACAAGACCCGTATTTCCCACTTTACACAAAACCTAACTCAAAATGGTTCAAAGACCTAAATATCAAACTTAAATGATAAAGACATGCAAGAAAGAAATAAGGTCAACAATGGAAGTTCTAATACACAGCTTAGACAGACTTCAAAATCTGACAAACAAAGCACGATCAACCTAAGAGAAAATAGATAAGTGGGAACTATTAAGAACCAAACACTTTGGCTCATCCAAAGACTTTATCAACAGTGTTAAAAGGCCACCTACAGAATAGGAAAAATACCTGGAAATTACCTGTCAGACCAATGTCTGATCTCAATAATCTACAAGGTACTGTAAAATATCAACAAGAAAAAGGTAAATAACCCAATTATTTGATAGGCAGAGGAAATAAGCAAACACTTCAACAAAGAGGACATCCAGACAGCCAAAAGACACATGACGCATTGCTGGTGGGATTGTAAAATGGTACAACCTCTTTGAAAAGCAATTTGGCACTTCCTTAAAAAGCTGGAAATAGATATACAATTTGATCCCGTAATCCTGCTGCTTGGAACATATCCTACAGAAACAAAGGCTGTCACATGAACAGATATATGCACATGAATGTTCATTGCAGCACAGTCCACAATAGCAAAAAAGATGGAATCAACCTAGATGCCCATCAACAGATGAATGGATAAAACAACTGTGGTATATACTCAATGGAACACTATGAAATGATAAACAACAATAATGATTTTAGGAAGCATTTCATAATCTTGTTTCAACTGGAAGACTGAGTGAAATCAGTTAGCATCAAAAGGACAAATTTTTTATGAGACCCCTGCTATAAGGACTTAAAAACAAACTTAAGTACAGAAGAAAAGACTCTGATGGTTACAAGGGTGGAGAGGGAGGGAGAAGTTTGGTCATAGATTAGATAGTTGATGGAAATTTTGTTAGATGAAAGCAGTGACAACACACAGTAGAAAGTAGATCAACTTAACTGGACTTCAACAAAAACGGAAAGCTCTTCTAATTTCAACCCAATATTGCAAGGACAGAGTAGCAAGGGTGGGATCTGGGGACTGTGCTGTCAGGGGACATCGAGGCCAGTTGGCACAACTAGCCTATTGTTAGGAGAGTCTTCTGCACTCCGTATTGGTGAATGGCATCTGGGGTTTTAAAAGCTAGCAAGCTGCCAACTGACATACACCAAATTGTCCCAACTTGTCCAGAACAGATGATCACCAAGAACAACAAAGACATGAGTCCAAAACAGCTCAGGGGACAGAAGGACCTATGTGAATAGGAGACTATATCAACATGTGACCAGAATGACTAGATGGTGCCCAGCCACCACCAAAACACAGCTGTGATGAGGCATACAATGTTGAGTCCCTGTGGCAGCATAAGAAAAAGAGGAGTGCAGCTCAATAGCTCTATGAAAAGAATTCAGTTGGTGGTCTGATGGCCTGGAGGATCCCCTGGGAACATGGCCCCTAGACCTGCTGATGCCCCTGACCAGAAAACACTACTGAGGTCAACTCTTTGGACAAAAACGGACTGCAGTTGGAGACACAATGTAACCATATGGCATGTATACTTTATGGCTCTATGCATTTATAGGATGCTGTCCTACTGGTCTCTTTCTAGATGGGAGAGAAGAGGGAGGAGAGCAGGTAACTAAGAGGATGAGACAAATACATGATGAAAGAGAGGAGTGTGCTGTCACAGGGCAAGGAGAGAAGAAGGAGCTGCAGACAGGTGGGGATACAAAATTAATTTGGATTGTATACTTCACTTAATCACAGTTAAAAAAAAAAAGAAAACCTTGTGAGTGGCCACCTTCTCTACTTCACTGGCCACCTTGTCTGGAGTGGTGTAGAAAGAAGAAAACCAAAGACACAAGGGAAAGACTAGCCCAAAGGACTAATGTATCGTAACTATCACGGTCTCCACCAGAATGACTCTAGCACAGTGAGATGGTAACTAGCTATCACCACTGAGGGCTCTGACTAGGGTCATAATACGGCCCCAGACAGACCCAGAGAGAATGTAGAACAAAATTCAAACTCACAGAAAAAGACCAAACTTACTGGTCTGAAAGAGACTAGAGAAACTGAGAGTGTGACCCTGCCCCCTGGTACCCTTTTAACTTAATGCTGAAGTCACTCCTGAAGTTCACCCTTCAGTCACAAAAGAAAATGAGACTTAAAATAAAACCAACCGAGAGCATAGACAAGAAGGCAGGAGAGGACTGGAAAGTTGGTAACGGGAAACCAAGGTCTAGGAGAGAGCTTTGACAAGTTGTGAGGTTGGCAACTAAGTAACATGTATATTAATTTTTGAATGAGAAACTCATCTGCTCAGTAAATCTTCATCTAACGGACAAAAAAAGTGAAAAAAATTATACTGAGGGTTATAGTCTGACTTCCATCAGTGAATCTTTCAAGTCATCTTTATTTTTTGCAAACCTTCTTAAATTAGGATGTATTAAACTTATTAGAATACAAAACTCTTTAACTTTAGAATTGCTATTTTCTTCTTACAGGATGAATTTTAGGCAACAATGGTAGAAAAGAAAGAATATGTGCATTAATAAACAGAAACATTCAACAAAAGATTACTGTCTTCTGAGGGGTGGAGTCAAGATAGTGGACTAGACACACATCTCCCTAATTCTCCCTGAAAACTAAGACTTGGACTGATAATTAAATGGAGCCTTCTGGACACCCAGTCAGCCCTTGGACACAGTATAGGACTGCCCATTTGGATTACATGCCACTGAAGGGGAAACTTCTTCTCTTTTGCTGACTCCCACACTTGTTGAATGCTGGCTCTCGTGGAATAAAGGTAACAGAGGTTTTAACTTTATTTTCTCTGTCTTAGCCAGCAGGCAGGGCTGGGAATTAGCTGGCAGCAAAGCTCAGCAGCACTGCTGACAGTACCAACAGACACAATAGCCACATGTTGAGAGCCTGGCTCTGGACTCTGTGTACCTTGGGCCCTCCACTCTCTCTTTCCAAACCTCCACTACTGAACTGGTTATTCCACAGCAGGTGGGAGAGCTAGTGTGGGATGCCATCTTGTTATACTGGGAGGCAGAGTTACCCAGATGGAGGCTTCAGGAGGGGCCAGTTCCTGGGCTGGGAGGCAGTGCCTGCTCAGGAGTGCTTTTCCAGCAGAAAAGCTATGTTTAGCACAGTGTGAACTTACTGGTGGAGCTGGGCAGCACACGATAGCAGGGCAGTAGCCTTTCCATACTTTGAACTAGTTTACAGCAGAACTAAAAGAATTAGAGAATGGAAGAACAGTTGAAAAAGCTGAAAAGATCAAAAGCTGGTTTTTTGAAAAGATCAACAAAAGTGACAAACCATTGGCTAAACTTACTAAAGAAAAACAGGAAAGGAAACAAATAACCCAAATAAGAAATCACAGGGGAGTTGTCACAACAGATCTAACAGAAATAAAAAATATCATAACAGAATACTATGAGGGACTGTAAAGGCAAAGCAGAACAACTGAATGAACACATCACAAAGGAAGAGACTAAAAAGTCATCAGAAAACTACCAACTAATAAAAGCCCTGGCTCAGATGGCTTCCTGCAGATTTCTACCAAGCTTATAGAGGAGTTAACTCCAGTGCTACTGAGAATATTTCACGGTATAGAAAGGGATGGAATACTCCCAAATTTATTCTGTAAAGTCAGCATAACCCTGATACCAAAGCCAGGGAAATACCCATTTAAAAAGGAGAACTGCAAACCAATATCACTCATGAACCAAGATACAAAATTTTCAACAAAATCCTTGCCCATATAATTCAACAACATTTCAACAAAATAGCTCATCATGATCAAGCTGGATTCATACCAGGGATGCAAGACTGGCTCAGTATCAGAAAAACAATTAATGTGATCAACGATGTAAATAACACAAAAGACAAAAAGCACCTGATATTGTCAATTGATGCAGAAAAGGCAATCAATAAAGACCAACATTCATTCACGCTAAAAACTCTCAGCAAAATAGGAATAGATGGCCAATTCCTCAATGCAATAAAGGCCATTTATACAAGCCAACTGCCTACATCATCCTGAATGGAGAAAGACTGAATCAGTTTCCCTTCAGAACAGGAACTAGACAAGGATGCCCACTCTCACCTTTCCTATTCAAATTGTACTAGAAGTTGTAGCCAGAGCAATTAGAAGACCAAGGAATAAAGGGCATCTACTTCATCAAAGAAGAACTAAAAGTCTCCCTATTTGCAGATGATATGATTGTACATGCAAAGAATCCACACATAAGTGACTCAAAGTGATAGAAGAGTTCAGCAAAGTCTCAGGATACAAGATAAATATAAGTAAATCAGAAGGATTCCTTTATACCAACAACAAGACTACTAAGGAAGAAATCACCAAGTCAATACCATTTACTATAGCCCCAAGTTAAGATACCTAGAAATAAATCTAACTAGAGAAATAACAGACTTTTACAAAGAGAACTGCAAGACCTTGCTACAAGAAACAAAGAGAGACTTACATAAATGGAGAACCTACCCAGCTCGTGGATAGGAAGACTTAAAATTGTGAAAATATCTGTTTTACCCAAAGCAATCTACTTATATAATGCAATCCCAATACAAATTCCTGTGACATTTCCTTTTTTTTTTTTCTAATTATGACTCAGTGAAAATGTACATTCCCGTGTAAATTTACATGCCACCTATATGCAGCTTCCACTGCTTTCCCTGCCTGGTGACAGAACACTATTCCTCTCTACTCCATTCATGTCTCATCTTCCCAACAGTCTCCTTTCCCCTCCTCTCCACCCACTCTCCTTCATTTCTTAACGAGAAGGAGAAACAAACCACCAACTTTGTTTGGAAAGGGAAGAAGTCTCGCATAAGTAAAGCACTACTAAGGAAGAACACACTGGGAGATCTGTCACTACCTGAGTTGAGAATCTATCACACGGCCACAATAGTCAAAACAGCCTGGTATTGGTACAAAAACAGACATGTAGACCAACGGAACAGAGTTGAGTCCCCGGAGATGCCATCATCCTCCTATGAACAGCTGATGTTTGACAAAGACCTAAGATTGGAGGGGGTAGAACAGTGTCTTTAACGAATGGTGCTGGCAAAATCAGATAGCCATCTGCAAAAAAATGAAACAAAATTCCTATCTCACACCTTATACAAAAACCAACTCATACTGGATAAAAGACGTAAATACCAAATCTAACACAACAAAGCTCATCCAAGAAAAAAATAGGATCAACAATGGAAGTTTTAATACACAATGTAGACAGACTTGAAAATCTGACAAACAAAGCACAATCAACAGAAGAGAGAATAGATAAATGGGAACTACTAAGAATCAAACATTTGGGCTCATCCAAAGACTTTATCAAAAGAATTAAAAGACCATCTGCAGAATGGGAAAAAATATTTGGCAACTATATGTCATGCTGATGTCTGATCTCCATAATCTATAAGGCACTATAAAATATCAATCAGAAAAGGATAAACAACCCAGCAAGCCATGGGCGAAGGAGATGGACAGACACTTCTCTAAAGGGGATATCCGGGCTCCCAAAAAACACATGCAGAAATGCTCACAATCGTTAACTACTGAAGAAATTCGGATAAAAACTATGATGAGATATCTCACTGCAACTAGGTTGGCCATGATCCAAAAAAACACAAAACAACAAATGCTGGAAAGGCTGTGGGAAATTGGAACTCTCCTACACTGTTGGTGGGATTGCAAAACGGTACAACCTCTTTGGAAAGCAATCTGGTGCTTCCTTAAAAAGCTGGAAATAGATACACCATTTGACCCAGTAACTCCATTGCTTGGAATATGTCCTACAGAACCAAGGGCATTCACACCAACAGATACATGCACAGAATGTTTGCTGCAGCACAGTCCACAATAGCAAGAAGTCGGGATGAACCCGGATGCTCAACAGCAGATGAGTGGATAAATAAACCGTGGTATATATACTCAATGGAACACTATGCAATGATAAAGAACAATGATGACTTTAGGAAGCATCTCATAACCTGGTTTCAGTTGGAAGACATTATATTGAGTGAAAGTAGTCAGCAGCAAAAGGACAAATATTGTATGAGACCCCTATGATAAGAACTTAAAAACAGACTCATGTACAGAAGAAAAGACTCTTTGATGGCCACAAGGGTGGGGAGGGAGGGAGGGACAGACGGAGAGGGTTGGTCATAGATTAGATAGTTGATAGAAATTTGGTTGGGTGAAATCAATGACAGCACACATTAGAAAGAAGATCAATTTAACTAGACGTCAACATAACATGAATACTCCTCAATCTTAACCCAATATTGCAAGGACAGAGTAGTAGGAGCAGAGTCCAGGGACCATGCTCTCAGGGGACATCGAGGCCAATTGGCACAACTAGTGTATTGCTAAGAGAGTCTTCTGCATCCCATATTGGTGAGTGGCTTCTGGGGTCTTAAAAGCTAGCAAGCTGCCATCTGAGGAACACCAAATAGTCTGAATCCAGCAAGAAGAGATGATCACCAAAGACCAAAACGACATAGGGGAAAGAGAAACCAGAAGACAGGGAGACTCACATGAGTGGGTGACAGCAGTATCATGTGGCCAGAGGAACCAGAAGGTGCCTGACCACCACCAGTGATAGCCATGGTGGGGCTCACAAAGTTGAGTCTCACTGGCAATACAAGAATAAAAAGTGGTTCATCCTAAGAACTCCACTAAAAGACTACAATTGATGGTCCAGGGGTCTCAGGGTTCCCCTGGGAGCATGGACCCTGGTCCTGATGCTGCCCCTGTTCATTAATCATTACTGAGACCATCTCTTTGGACAGGAGTGGTTTGGACTTGGTGACACAGAATGACCGTATCACGTGTGCAATTTATGGTTCTATGCATCTATTGGTTGTCGTCCTGCTGGCCTCTTATGAAGTAGGGGGAGAGGTTGGAGAAGAGATTCTTAGGAGTATATGACATGTATAGAACGGACAGGAGGAGTGTGCTGTCACTGGGAAGGGAGAGCAGTGGGAGCTGCACATAGATGGGCATGTAAATTTATATTGGACTGTACACTTTCACCCAATCACAATAAATTAAAAAAAAAAAAGATTACTGTTTTCTGTGTGTCAAGCTTAGTGCTCTGGGAACTATGAAAAATGAATATAACACAGTAACTCACCTTCATGAGGGGACAGTCAAACTTAACTGTGAGAGAATATGATAAATGAGCAGTTTATTTATTTATTCAATGATGAATTGCTACATGTAGATTCTGGAAACACATTAAACAAGAGAAATTTGTTCTTTGGTCTTAAGGAAGTTATATTCTAGTTGGGGTGGGAAATGAGCAACTAACAAGTGACAAAATATTTCTGATAATAGTAAGTTCTAAGAAGGCTATTTAAATATGGTAATAGGAGAGTGAACGTAGCTCTGTGACTACTTTATGTATTCTGTGTGAGGATTTCACTGAAACGGAGGAAAAAATCATTGGAATTGTTTTCATTGTTTAAATAACAGATTCTAATTTTAGAATGTATTTTAAAATTAGGTGTGTATCAGTGTTGTATACTTTCACCATACTTATTCAGTCTGTATGCTGTGCAAATTATCTGAGAAGGTGGACTATATGAAGGAAAACAAAGCATCAGGGTTGAAGCAAAGCTCCTTAACAACCTAATGCAGATGACACAATCTTGCTTGCTGAAAGAGGACTTGAAGTACTTAGTGATGAAGATCCAAAGAGCCTTCAGAATGGATTATACCTCAAAATAAAGAAAACAAAAATCTTCACAAGTGTACCCAAAAAAGCAACATCAAGATAAGTGGAGAAAATATTGAAGCTATCAAGGATTACATTTTATTTGAATCCATGGTCAGCACTCGTGGAAACAGCAGCCAAGAAATTAAAAGATATATTTCACTGGACAAATCTGCTACAAAAGGCCTCTTTAAAGTCTTGAAAATCAAAGACGTCACTTTGAGAACTAAGGTAAGCCTAACCCAAGCCATAATATTTTCAATCATCTTATATGCATGGGAAACCTGGACAATAAATGGAAATTCGGAGAACTGATATCTTTAAATTATGGTTTGGAGGAAGAATATTGACTACTTCTTGGACTATCAGAAGAATGAACTAATCTGTCTTGGAAGAAGTACAGCCAGAATGCTCCTTAGAAGAAAGGATTGTAAGACTATGTCTCAGTTACTTTAGACATAGTATCAGGAGGGACCAGTCCCTGAAGAAGGACATCATGCTTGGTAGAGGATCAGCAAAAAATTAGGAAGAGCCTCAGTAAATTTGATTCACAAAATGACTGCAACAATGAGCTCAAATATAGCAAGCGTTGTGAGGATGGCATAGGACTGAGCAGTGTTACATTCCCTTGTCCATAGAATCACTACCAGTCAGAACTGATTCAGTGGCACCTCACAACAAGAATTTTAGAAAATTCAGAAAAACCAAACCAAACTGCTGTGAAGTTGTTTCTGACTCATAGTGACCCTATAGGACAGAGTACAACTGCCCCATAGAGTTTCCAACAGCACCTGGCAGATTTGAACAACCAATGTTTTGTTTAGCAGACATAGCACTTAACCACTAAGCCACCAGAATTTCCTCAGAAAGCAGAGAAAACTCTTTTTCAAATTTGTTTCCAGTGGCTATTATACCTTTGTTTAATCATTCATCATTACCAGGTCAAATTGTAAGTACACGAATTTTTAGAATTCTTTTATAATTAAACTTTCTCATAATGATATCAGTATGAAAACTAATGACCTCAAACCAATAACCTATTGTATAATTCTTATTAAATTCTCATTTGAGAGTCAAAATTTCCATACCCTTTTTTTAATTATACTTTAGATGAACATTTACATAACAAATCAGTTTCTCATTAAACCATTAGTACACATATTGTTTTATAACATTGATTAACAACCCTACAACATGTCAACACTTCCTCTTTTCAAACTTGGGTTCCCTATTGCCGGTTTTCCTGTTCTCTCCTGCTTTCTAGTCCTTGCCCCTTGGCTGATACATCCCTTTAGCCGTATCTTGTTTTATGGGCCTGTCCAATTTTTTGCTGAAGGGTGAATTTGTGCTAAAATTTTGCTCTACATTTTTGTCCAGCTCAGTCTGATACCCTGTATTGTCAGAGCAGTCAATGGTAGTAGCCAGGTACCTTCTAGTTGTGCTAGACTCAGTCAGGTGGAGGCCACTGTAGATACGACGCATTAGTCCTTTGGACTAATCTTTCTGTTATATCCTTAGTTTTCTACATTCTTCCTTGCTTGCAAAGGAGTGAAAATTTTTAAATTTTGAACTAGAGGTTTAATCATGTATTATTAGTGCAAGTAGATCATATTCACAGTGAATTGGTCTTTTGGACTCAGCGAACTGGCCTTAATGGGCCAGTAATGGATAGCTGGAGTCTCTGGGTGGTAGAAAGAGTTAAAGTATTTAGCTGGGAGGGTGGAGTCAAGATGGTAGACTAGATATACATCTCCTTAATTCATTCTGAAAACTAAGGCCTGGGTTGATAATTAAATGGAGTTCTTTGAACACCCAGTGAGCCCTAGAATACGACATAGGGCTGTCAGTTTGAACTACACACCACTGAATGGAGAACTTCTTGTCTTTTGCTAAACCCTGTCTGTTCTTGCTGAATTGGACAGCTTCCACAAAGTGAAGGTAACTGGTATATTAAACTTTTCCTCTTTTTGTTGGCTGGCAGGAGAGGATGGGCTTAACTGGCTGCTATGCTGAGCCACAGTGCTAACGTGATCAGTGGGTGGAACATCCACACTCTGAGAGCCTGGCTCCAGAATGAGAGCACCACAGCCCCTTCACACTCCTTTATGGACCTCTGCCATAGATGAGGCTATTTCACAGTGGGTGAACAACTTGACTGGGAAGCCATCTGGGAGGTGGAGTTACTCAACTACAGACCTCAGTAGGGGCTAATTCTCAGGCTGGAAGGCAGTGCCAGCCCAGGGAGTGCTTTTCCAGCAGAAAAGCTGTGTTTGGCACAGTGTAGACTTATGGGTGGGGCCAAGAAGAGGATGACAGTAGGCCAGTAACCTGTCCCTATTTTGAAATAAATCACATCATCTGGGACAGTGAATGAGATGCCCCATTGTCAGCTGGAATGAGAGGCTTGCTACATCTGACAGCCTGACTGATTTTGGAAGTTGTCAAATAGCTTTTATCTTTTTTTTTCATTATGACTGAGTGAAAATGTACATTCCTGTATAAATTCACATGCCCACCTGTATGCAGCTTTCACTGCTCTCCCTGCCCGGTGACAGCATACTATTTCTCTCTGCTCCATACATGTCTCATCCTCCCAACAGTCTCCTTTCCCCTCCTCTCCACTCACTTTTATATTGAATGAAAGTAGTCAGTGACAAAAGGACAAATATTGTATGAGACCCCTATGATAAGATCTCAAAAACAGACTTATGTATAGAAGAAAAGACTCTTTGATGGCTGGAGCTTTTACCTTTTTAAAATAAGATAGCCTGTAGAAGTAACTTCAGTGTGGTCCTATGGCATCTCTTCCAGTTTTTACTGACCCACATCATAGGGTAGGCTTATGGCCCCCACTGACTCTGTAAGTAGGGCTGTATCTTTGCCAACCAGGAGATGGACCCTGCTACCCCAGAGAGTCCTCAGGGTCCAGTCACTAGAGTACACAGAGGTGAATGGTGACCAACTTGCTTCTCAGAACTGCACCTCAGCTCCTGTTGAGGCAACACTGGAGAAACTAAACAGCCTCTTCATGTCACAAAAGAAACAAACGCTAGCCAAACATTTAAAGAAACATTCTACCATGGCTCCAGAAAGCTCCTAAAATAAAGACTTACTGAACTTCATAGATGAAGAAGCATTTCTGAAACAATCAGAGATCAAGTACCAAAGAATTATATCATAGAGCTTTCCTAGACATTATATAAATGCAGCAGAGCAAAATGAAAAATTAAGGAAGCTGTTCAATCTGATGGAACATCAGCATTCTGAAATTCAACAGACCAATAAAAAAATTACAGAATTAGACAATTCAATTCAAAGCCAAAAGAACAGCATTGAACAACTGGAAACTAGACTTATTGGCCTTGAAGACAGAGCTACTGACACAAGCGTTTATGAGGAAAAATCAGAGAGAAAAAAAAAAAGGAAAGAAAAATGAAGAAGCATTTAGAAACATGTGGGACTGAATCAAGACGAATAATTTACAGTTAATTGGAGTTCCTGAACAGGGAGGGATACCTGAAAACACAGAGTATTGTTGTTGAGTTGCTGACAGAAAACTTCCCAGAAATTATGAAAAAAAGAGATATCCAAGATGTGTATTGGATGCCACAAAAAATAGACTCCCAAAGAAAGACACCAAGACATATTATAATCAAGCTTAACAAATCGAAACATAAGGAGAAACTCTTAAGTCAGTGAGACTCAAAACAAAGCTAACATTCAGAGGAAACCCTGTAGGCTTTCATCTGACTTCTTGGCAGAAACAATGTTGGCACAGAGGCAGTGGGATGACACATTCAAAGACTTGAAGGAACAAAACTTCCAAACAAGTATTACATATCCTGCAAAACTGTGTTTCAAATATGAAGATGAAATTAAGACATTGAAAGATAAACAGAAACTTAGAGTTTTTAAAAACCAAACCCAAACTACAAGAAATACAGAAAGAAGTTCTTTGCTTAGAAAAACAAAACCATTAAGTGTATATTTAAGGAGGCGATGCATGACACAACATCCAGAAGACTATTCAGTTAGAGAAGGCACAAAACTCAAAGCTATAATACTAAAAGAAGGGGTCCAGTGACCATATCATGAAAACTAAGTTACCATCATATTAAAAAGAGGAATATACTACGTAGTTCTAGTCTTTCCAGATGGAGTGGAAGTTAATAAGATATGTAGAAGTTAAAATTGGATTTAAACATAGATTATTAAAGGAGATCATAGGGGTAACTGCAAAGCACAATACAGATGCAACATATCAAAACAAGAAGTGCAACACAGGAGTCTCAACAAACACAAAATCAACCCTGAAAAGGATGAAAAATCAACTCATAAAGAAGAGTGGCCCAAAACAGAGTATTAAGAGAATAGAGAAAACACCAACACAAAAATAAATACATCAAAATGACAGCACTAAACAGATACCTAGTCGGATCTGACTCGATGACACTTGGCTATCAACAATTACACTGAATGTAAACAAACTGAACACTCCAGTAAAGAGACAATGAATGACATCTTGGATCAAAAGCATGACCCATCCATATGTTGCCTATAAGAAACTCACCTTAGACTTAAAGATACAAACAAACTGAAAATTAAAGGTTGGAAGAATATATACCAGGCTAACAATATACAAAAAAGAGCAGATGTGGCAATACTAACCTCAGATCAAATAGATTATAATGTAAAATCCACCGTTGTGGACAAGGATGGACACTATTTGAAAGATTCAATACAGAAACAGGACTTAACAATATTAACTATTTATATACCCAGTACTAGAGTATCTGAATAAATTGAAGAAACACTGACTACATTCAAAAAAGAGATAGATGACTCCACCATAATAGTGGGAGACTTAACACTCCACTCTCAGTATTGGATAGATCTTCTAGAAAAAAGCTCAGTAAAGACACAGAAGATCTTATTGCTACAAATAGATAACTAGATCTCATCAACATATACAGAACTTTCTATCCATCAGCAGATAACTACACCTTCTTCTCCAGTGCACATGCAACATGTTCCAGAATAGACCATGTGTTAGGAAGTAAAGCAAATTTCAACAAAATCCAAACCATTGAATTATTGCAAGGCGTCTTCTCAGACGATAAAGCCATAAAAGTCTAAATCAATAGCAGAAAAAACATAGAAAATGGAACTTGGAAATGGAACACCTTGCTCAAAAAGCCATGGGTTATAGAAGAAATCAAGGATGAAATAAAGAAATTTATGGAATCAAATGAAAATGAAAACACATTCTACCAGAATCTATGGAATATGGCCAAATCAGTCCTCAGAGGTCAATTGATATCTATAAATGCACACATCCAGAAGGAGGAAAGGAGTCTAAGCAAAGAATTGACCTCACAGCTTGAATAAGAAGAAAGAGAGCAACAGAGGAACCCCTCAAGCACCAGAAGAAAACAGATCACAAAGATTAGAGCAGAACTAAATGAACTAGAGAACAGAGGAACAATTGAAAAGACCTAAAGCTAGTTTTTTTGAAAAGGTCAACAAAATTGACAAACCATTGGTTAAAATTACTAAAGAAAAACAGGAAAGATAACAAATAACCTGAATAAGAAATGAGATGGGAGCTGTCACAACAGATTCAACAGAAATCAGTAATGTGATAACAGAATGCTGTGAAAGATTGTACAGTAACAGATTTGAAAACCTAGTGGAAGTGGACAAATTTCTAGATTCACATCACCTACTAAAATTATCACAAGGAGAAGTAGAACAACTTAATAAACCCATCATAAAGGAAGAGACTGAAAAAGTTATCCCAAAACTACCAACCAAAAAAAAGCTCTGGCCCAAATGGCTTAACTGCAGAATTGTACCAACTTTTAGAGAAAAGTTAACTCCAATACTACTGAGACTATTTCACAGGATAGAAAGGATTAGGATTTATTCTACAAAGCCAGCATAACTCTGATACCAAAGCCAGGGAAAGATCCAACAAAAAAAGATAATTATAGAACAAGATCACTTATGAACCTAATTCAGAAGTCTTCACCAAAATCTTTGGCGATAGAATTCAACAACGTATCAAAAAAATGGTTCATTATGACCAAGTTGGATTCATACCAAGGATGCAAGTCTGGTTCAACATCAGCAAAACAATTAATGTAATCAACCACATAAATGACACAAAAGACGAGGATCTCCTCACTTTGTCACTTGATGTAGAAAAGGCATTAGATGACATTCAACACCCATTCATGCTGAAAACTCTCAGCAAAATTTGAATAGAAGGCAAATTCAATGCAATAAGGGGCATCTACACAAAGCAAACTGAGTACACCATCCTGAATCAAGAGAGACTGACAGAAGTCCCCTTGAGAACGGGAACTAGACAAGGATTCCTGCTCTCACCTCTTCTATTCAACATTGTACTAGAAGTTCTAGCCAAAGCAATTAGATAAGACAAAGAAATAAAGGGCATTTTCATCAGCAAAGAAGTAAAAATCTCTCTATTCACAGATAATATGTTTATATACAAAGAGAATCCTAAAGAATCTGTAAGTAAACTACTCAAACTAATAGAAGAATTCAGCAAAGTAGCAGGATATAAAACAAACATAAGTAAATCAGTAGAATTCCTTTATACTAACAAAGATATCATTAAAGAAGAAATCACCAAAGCACTACCATTTACTATAGCCCCCAAGAAGTTAAAATACCTAAGAATAAATCTAACTAGAGAAATAAGAGGCCTATACGATGAGGACTACAGGACCTTACTGCAAGATAGCGAAAGAGACATAAATGGAGAAACCTAATATGCTCATGGATAGGAAGACTTAACGTTGTGAAAATGTCCGTCTATGGTACAACCCCTTTGGAAAGCAATCTGGCGCTTCCTTAAGAAGCTGGAAATAGACCACTTGACCCACTGCTTAGAATATATCCTACAGAATCAAGGGCAGTCACACAGATACTTGCACACGAATGTTTATTCCAGCCCAATTCACAACAGCAAAAAAAAGGGAATTAACCAAGATGTCCAACAACAGATGAATGGATGAACAAATTATGATATATATACTAAGTGGGACACTATGCAATGGCAAAGAACAATGGTGATTTTAGGAAGCATCTCACAACTGGTTTCAATTGAAAGACATTACGTTGAGTGAAAGTAGTCAGCAGCACAAGGACAAATATTGTATTAGACCCCTACTATAAGGACTTAAAAACAGACTTATGTACTAAAGGAAAGACTCTTTGATGGCTGCAAGGGAGGTGAGGGGGAGGAGGAGAGGGTTGGTTATAGATTAGTTGATAGAAATTTAGTTGGGTGAAATCAGTGACAGCACACTTTAGAAAGAAGATCAATTTAACTGGACTTCAACCTAACCTGAAAACTCTTCCAGTCTTAACCCAGCATTGCAAGGACAGAGTAGCCCGGGCAGGGGTCTGGGGATCATGCTCTCAGAGGACATTGAGGCCAATTGGCACAGCTAGCATAATGCTAAGAGAGTGTTCTGCATCCCATAGTGGTCAGTGTCATCCGGGGTCTTAAAAGCTATCAAGCTGCCAACAGAGTGACCATATCATGTGTGTACTTTATGGTTCTATGTATCTATAGGAGGTTGTCCTGCTGACCTCTTACTAGGAGGGAGTGGAGAGGGTGGACAGGAGATCATCAAGAGGATATGACATGTACAAAATGGAAAGGAGGAGTGTGCTGTCACCAGGCAAGGAGAGCAAAAGCTGCTGCAGATTATGCAGGCATGCAAATTTAAATTGGATTGTACACTTTCACTCAATTACATTAAAAAAAAAGTATTTGGCTGGTAACTGAAAGGTTGGAGGTTTGATTTTACCCAGAATAGTCTTAGAAGGAAGGCCTAGTGATCTACTTTCAACAAATGAGCCATTGAAAGCCCTGTGGAGTACAGTTCTACTCTGATGCACAGGGGATCACCATGAGTCAGAATCAATTCAACAGCAGCTGATATTAATGAACAGCTATTTGCAGATAACACACCCAGCCTGCTAAAAGTAAAGAGGACTTGAAGCACTTACTGATAAAGATCAAAACAGTCTTCAGGGTAGATTACACCTCAAAATAAAAAAACCAAAAAGTCTCACAACTGGACCAAAAATCAACATCATGATAAACGGAGAAAAGAGTGAAGTTGTCAAGGATTTCATTTTACTTGAATCCATGGTCAGCACACATGCAAGCAGCAGTCAAAAAATTATAAGATATATTGCACTGGACAAATCTGCTACAGAAGACCTCTTTAAAGTGTTGAAAATCAAAGATGTCACTTTGAGGACTAATTTGAGCCTGACTCAAGCCATTTGTTTTTATTTTCCCTTTGCCCATAAATTGGCTGGCTTTGCCCATGAATTGATCAAGTGCATGAAAACGCTGGATTCACTTGCTCTCGTGTAAGGATATTCAAGCTCTCTGTGTTTTCAAACTTGCTCTTTATCAGTTTTGATTATTATATTTTTAATATCTATTGTCTTTAAACTCTCTTTTATTAGCAGATTGTTAGAGCTGTTAAACCAAAAACTCTTAAGATGGATATTATAATCAGGAGAAGATACATTCAAGCTTTCAATTGTGTTTGAAAAGAGAAGAAGCCATGGGAAAGAGGTAGAATTTCTTGACATCTGATCATCATTTTGTAGGAGGGGGAATTAGTTTAGGGTCTGAATGTACCACATTTACTTGGAGGTTTTTAAAAATGCTGATATTTAGTAGAACTGTGTTAGAGTAGCAAGGAAACAAACCTCTATAAAACTGAATAAAATCCACAGTAATTTTTTATAAGCGTGAAGTGTTTCTAAGGAAAATGATAGGGTTTTTTTTTTGGTTTTGTTTCCTTGTTTATTTGTTTTCCTTATTGACTACTTTTGGAGATTAATTTTAGGGATAACCTATGCTCTTATAACACTGTCAAAAAGAAAAAGTTAAAATGATTTGACAACATGAAAAGTTATCCAAAGAAGTTTAATACATATAAGAACACTGAAGTGTTAAATCCATCGGCAATAAAGGCAATGAAGGTCTTGCTGTGATCTGCATAAAGATTTACCACAGGCACAAGCAGACCTTGCGAGTACAATTTTGCTTTCAATTTATCATGCTCACTCCTTGCATATTATGACTTGTTCTCAAGAATTCCTCTTTCCCTTTCCTCTAACTTACTCCATTTTTTTGGGGAAAAGATTGATTTGTAGTCAGTTTCATATCAACAAGCACTCCTGGGACTATGGAAATGAAAATCACAGATGTATTGTGGACACAGAAACAAACAACTCTATCCAGGTTTTCTCACGGTTGCTGAATCTCAAAGGGCTGCACCTCCAGATCACAGGTTGAAGAGACCAAATCCAAGAATTGCAGCCTTTGCTTATTACCTGAATTCCATCTGGCAATGTTTGAGAACTCTCCTGATCCATAAAGAAATCACAATTAATTTGCAGATAGTGCCATGGCCCGCAGCAATTGTCTCTGTGTCCTAGTTATCTAGTACTGCCATGTCAGAAATAACACAAATGGAAGGTTTTAGCAAACAGAAATTTGTTTCTCAGAGTGAAGGAGGACAGAAGTCCAAATGTAGAGCACTAGGACTGGAAACCTGGTGAGGTAGCAGTTAAGTACGATGGCTGCTAACCAAAAGGCTGGCAGTTCAAGTCTACCAGTTGCTTCTTGGAAACTCCATGGGACAGTCTACTCTGTCTTGAAGATCACTATGAATCAGTGGTAGTGGGTTTGGTTTTGGTTTGGCTCTGAGAAAAACCTTTCTCTCCCTGTCAGTTATGGGGAAAGGTCCTTGTTTCTTTTCAGCATCTGTAAGCTGGGCATTTATTGCATTGCTGGTGATCATCACGTGTCTCTTCCCCCATCTCTGCTTCTTTTCTTTCCTGCTTAATTAGCTCCTTCTATATCTCAAAGAGATTGACTCAAGGCATTTTCTAGACTAATATTGTCTATTCAATGTAACAATAAAATCCATTGCTTAGTGAGGTTATAACCATAGATACAGGGGTTGAAATTTACAGTACATATTTTTGGGAGACACAACTCAATTCCTGAAAGTTAATACTCAACTGTCATCTTCTGTTTCTTCCCCTTTGTCTACCACACATATATATTTTTTATGTTCCTACTTTACCATAAATTCCTTGTGCTCCACAGATACTATCTTTTATATATATATTTTATTGTGCTTTAAGTGAAAGTTCACAATCCAAGTTCATTTGTCATGCAAAAACTTGCACATAAGCTGTTATGTAATTCTAACTGCTCCCCACACTGTGACACCACACTCCTCTTTTCCAATTTGTATTTCTTGTGCCCCTTCAACCAGCTTCTGTCCCCCTCTGTCCTCTCACCTCACTTCTGGAGTGAAGCTACCCCAGTTAGCCTCATATATACACTTAAACCAAGAAGCACACTTTTTTGCCAGTACCATTTTATGGCTTATAGTCTACTTCAATCTTTGTTTAGAACACTGACACTGGGAATGATTTCAACTCTGGGCTAACAGAATCTGGGAGCCATATCTTCCAGGGACTGTCCAATCTGTCAGACTATTAAGTACGGTCTTTTTAATAGAGTTCTAGTTCTGCACGCCTATTTTTCTCCTGTTGCATCAGGGATGCTCTGTTGTATTCCCCATCAGGGCAGTCGTTGGTGGTGACCAGGCACCATCTAGTTCCTCTGGTCTCATGCTGATATAGTCTCTGAATCATGTAACATCTTCTGTGTATTGCACTCATATTTTCCTCATGTCTTTGATGTCTTTTCTTCTCCTCTGCTCCAGGTGGATCGGGGTGAATTGATGCTGCTTACATGGCTGCTTGCTAGGTTTTAAGAGCCCAGACACCACTCACCATAGTGAGGTGGAGACTATCTACTTGAAAAAAACTTTATTATGCCAATTGACTTAGATATCCCCTGAAACCATGGTCCCCACACCCTTGCCCCTGCTACTCTGTCCTTGAAGCATTGGTTGTATTTAGGAGACCTCATAGTTTAGGGTTTAGTCCAGCTGTGCTAGCCTCCCTGTTACTGTATGCTGTCCCTTTCTTACCCTAACTCAGTTCCCATCTACTATCTGATCAGTGAATGACCATGTCTCTCCCTCCCCACGCTTGTAATCATCAAAGAGTGTTTTCTTCTGTGTTTAAACCTTTTTGTAAGTCCTTATAATAGTGGTGTCACATGATATTTGTCTTTTTGCAGTCAGCTAATTTCACTCAGCATAATATCTTCCAGATTCCTCCATGTTAAGAGATGTTTCCCAAGATTATTGCTGTTCTTTATCATTGCTTACTATTCCACTGTGTGAAAACACCAGAGTTTGTTTATACATTCGTCTGTTGATGGCCACTCATGTTGCTTCCATCTTTTTGGTATTGTGGACAGTGCTGCAATAAATGTTACACGTGTGTCTTTTCATGTGACAGCCCTTATTTCTCTTGGATATATTCTAAGAAGAGGGATTTCTAGGTCATATGGTACTTCTATTCCTAACTTTTTAAGAGAGTGCTAAATCACTTTCCAAAGTGGATGTGCCATTTTACTTGCTCACCATCAGTGTGTAAGTGTTCCAGTCTCTCCACAGCCCTTACAGCATTTATTATTTTGTGTTTTTTAGATTAATGCCAGGCTTGTTTGGGTGAGATTATCTTGTACTTGAGTTTTTATTTGGATTTCTCTGATGGGTAATGAACTTGAGCATATCTTCATGCGTCTGTTAGCTGCCTGGATGTCTTTTTTGATGAAGTGCCTGTTAATATCCTTTGCCTATTTTTTTAACTGGATTATTTGCCTTTTTGCTGTTGAAGTTTTGCAGTGACTTATAGGTTATGGAGATTAGATGCCAACTGGATTTGTCTTAGCCAAAAATTATTTCCCTGTTTGTAGGCAGTCTTTTTACTCTTTCAGTGAAATCTTTGGATAAGCATAAGTGTTTGATTTTGAGGACTTTCCAGTTACCTATTTTCTCTTCTGGTGTTTGTGTATTGTTAGTACTATTTTGTATTCTGTTTATGCTGCATATTAGGGCTCCCAGTATTGTTCCTACTTTTTCTTCCATGATATCTATCATTTTATATTTTACATTTAGGTCTTTTATTTTGACTTAGGTATTGTGCATGGTGTGAGATATGGGTCTTATTTAATATTTTGCTGATGGATATCCGTAGATGCCAACCCCATTTGTCAAAAAGACTGTCTTTTCCCCAATTTATGGACTTTGGGCCTTTGTCAAATATCATCTGTCCATAAGTGGATGATTTTATGTCTAAATTCTCATTTCTACTCCATTGGATTATGTATCTGTTTTTATATCAGTACCAAACTGTTTTGGCTATCATGGCAGTGCAATAGTTTCTAAAGTCAGGTAGTGTAGGTCCTCCCACCTTGTTCTTCTCCTTCAGAAATGTTTTACCTATCCAAAGCTTCTTTCCTTTCCATGTGAGGATGGTGATTTGTTCCCCTATATCAATGAAAAGTGTCACTGAAATTTGTCTTGGGATTGCCTTGTACCTATACATCACTTTGGGTAAAATAGATGTTTTCATGATACGGAGTTTTCCTATTCCTTAGCAAGGAAGATTTCTCCATTTGTGTCATTAGATCTCCTTTGGTTTCTGGCAGTAGTGACTTGTAATTTTTTTTTGTACAGGTCTTTTACGTCTCTGGTTGGATTATTCCTGGTTATTTGTCTTCTTGGGCGCTTTGTCAATGGTATTGATTTGATAATTTCCTCTTTGGTGCTCTCTTTATTAGATTAAAGGAATTCAATTGATTTTTGTATGTTTATCTTGTATCCTAATTATTTGCTGAACTCTTCTACTAGTTTTAGTAGTTTCTTTGTAGATTCTTTAGTGTTTTCTGCATATAAGATCACATCATCTGCAAATAGAGATACTTCTACTTCTTCCTTACCAATTTGGATGCTCTTTATTTCTTTATCTTGCCTGATTGTTCCTTCTAGAACCTCCAGCACAATGTTAAATGAAAGTGGTGATAAAGGGCATCCTTGTCTGGTTTCTGTTTTCACCGGGGAATGCTTTCAGACTCTCTCCATTTGGAATGATCTTAGATCTTGCCTTTTCATAGATGTCCCTTGTTATATTGAGGAATTTCTTTTCTATTCCTATTTGGCTCTGAGTTTTTAACATGAATGGGTGTTGGACTTTGTCAAATGCCTTTTCTGCACTAACTGATAAAATCAAGTGGTTTATATCCTTACTTACGTGACTGATTACACTGACTGTTTTTATAAATGTTGAACCATCCCTGGTATGAATCCCTCTTGGTTATAGTGAATTACTTTTTTCATATGTTGTTGAATTCAAATATAATTTTGTTGAGGATTTTTTTTTTTAATTAAGACTGGGTGAAAATGTACATTCTTGTATAAATTTACATGCCCACCTATATGTGTATCTAAGTTCATGAGTGACATTAGTGTGTAATTTTCCTTTCTTTCTGCTGTCTTTTCTTGGTTTGGGTATCAGGGTTATGCTGGCTTCATAGAATGAATTTGGCAGTATTCCATCCTCTTTATTCTGAAACACCTTTAGTAACAGTGGTGTTTACTCTTCTCTAAACAGAAGTAGAAGTGGTAGAAGTCTCCACTGAATCTCTGAGGACCAGGTGTTTTTTAGTTACAAGGTTTTTTAATTACCTTTTCAATCTCTTATTTTGAGATGTGTTTATTTAGTTGTTCTACTTCTGTTTGTATTTGTTTGGGCAGAGGTAGTATGTTTCCAGACTTTGTCAATTTCCTGTAGGTTTTCAAATTTATTAGAGTACAGTTTTTCATAGTTACCCATTATGTTTCTTTATTTCAGTTCAGTCTCTTGTGATATTGCCATCTCATTTCTTATTTTATTATTTCCTTCCTCTTTTGTTTTTCTTTTGTCAGTTTTGTCAGTGGTTTATTGGTTTTGTTGCTGATTTCTAAAAAGCAGCCTTTGATCTTGCTAACACTTTCAATCATTTTTCTATTCTCTAATTAATTTAGTTGTGTTCTAATTTGCTTTCTTCTGTTGCTCAAGGACTTCTCCTTTTGCTACTCTCTTCCTACTTGTTTGAGTTGTATGGCTAATGCTTTGATTGGATCTCTTCTTTTTGCATATGTACATTTATCAAGATAAACCACCTCAGAGCACTGCTTTTTCTGTGTCCCAGATGATCTGTAGGATGTGTTTTCATTCTGATTTGTTCTTGTGAATTTCTGTATTCTATCCTTGATTTCTTTTATACTTCAGTAGTTTTTGAGCAAGGCTTTGTTCAGTTTCCACGTGTTCGATTTTTTCCCTTGCTTTTTTTGTTATTAATTTCTACTTTTATGGCTTTATGATCAGAAAAGATACTTTGCAATATTTCGGTGCTTTGAATTTTGTTAGAGCTAACTTTATGTCCTAATATGTGGTCTATTCTGGAGAATATTCCTTGTACATTGGAAAAGAAGAGTATATTTGGCTGTTTTTGGATGGAGTGTTCTGTATATGTCTACGAGGTGAGGTTGCTTGATTGTGGCATTTAGATCTGTCGTATCTTTACTCAGTTTTTTCCTGTATATTCTGTCGTTCCCTGAGAGGGATGTGTTCAAGTCTCCTACTATTATTGTGGAGCCATCTATTTCTCTTTTCAATTCAGTTACAGTTTGTTTTATGTATTTTGGATCCATGTCTTTGGGCACATACGTATTTAATATGACTGTGTTCCACTGGAGTATTGAGCCTTTAATCACCACATGGTGTCCTTCCTCATCCAGTGTGGTGGGTTTTACTGTAAGATTTGTTTTATTAGAGATTGACATAGCCACTCCTGCTCTTTTTTGAATTTTGTTAGCTTGATTTTTTTTTTTTTCTCTCTTGTGTTTTAGTTTGTTCACTTCTTTAAGCCTACGATGGATCTCCTGTTGGCATTGTATAAGTGAATCTTTTATTATTATCACTGGTACATTAAATTTATTTACATTCAGCATAACTGTTGATAGATATGAGTTTAGCACTGTCTTTTTGATGACTTTTGGGGGCATTGTAGACAATTCCTGTATTCCACTTAATTTTCTATGCTGAGTCATTTTTATGCATTTTCTTTTCCTCTTTTTCATTGTTGTTGCTTTTGTATTTGCTGAGCCTTCATGTTTCTTTTGTTTTTATTTTGATGTATAGGATAATATATAATTTCTTTTGTGATTGCTGTAATACTTACTCCTATTTTTCTAAATGTAAACCATTCTTTAATTTCTGCATGTCACTTTGACTTCGTCTTCATATGAAAGACCTATGACTACATTTTCTTTTAAGTCACCCTTTTTTGTTAAAATGTTTACATAATGATGTCTGTTTCCCTATTTTTAGTGTTTTGCCTTTGATTTGTTTTTGTCATTTCATTATTTGAGTCTATGTCGAGTTGCTCTGTTCAGTATTCTAGTCTTGGGTTGTTACCACATGTTGCTGATTTTCTAACAAAAGAAGTCCTTTTAGTATTTCTTATAATTTCAGTTTGGATTTTGCAAATTCCCTAAATTTTTGTTTATCTGGAAATGTCCTAATTTCAACATCATATTTGAATGGCATTTTTTCTGGATATATAATTCTTGGCTGGCAGTGTTTTTTCCTTCAAAGCTTAATATAGGAGGTCTGACAATTAAGTCTGAAAACTTAATTGATATAAGTGTTACATACTTCACTGCTAAATATCACTATGGTCAACTTCAAAGTACTCCCCTTGGGAAGCTATGCACTGATACATTGCTAGCCCACCCTTTGAAACAATTTTGGAACTCTTTCTGGAATGGTCATTGTGCATGGTGGCACAGTGGCAAGTTCACAAAATTAATTGTGTAGTTGCTGTGAGGGAGTTGTATTGGAACATCCTTCCTACTCACCCGCTCTGGCCTCCAGACTTTCCTTTACCCAAAGATAAAGGAAATATTGAAAGGAAGATATCTTGATGACATTCAGGACATCAAGGGTAATATGACAACAGTGCTGATGGCCATCCCAGAAAAAGAGTCCCATAATTGCTTTGAAGGGTGGACTAGGTGCTGACTTGGTGCATAGCTTCCCAAGGGAAGTGTTTCAAAAGTGACCATAGTGATATTCAGCAATAAGGTATGTAGCACCTTATCTACGATGAATTCGCAAACCTAGTTGTCAGATCTTGTATGTCATTCCATTGCCTTCTTGCTTGCATGGCTTCTGCTGTGTAGTCCTAGCTTAGTCTTATTGACTCTCCTTTGTATATAATTTTTCATTCATACCTAGCCAGTTTTAAAATTGTCTCCTTGTCTTTAGATTTGGCAAGTTTGATTATAACATGTCTTTGTGTCTTTCTTTTGAGATCTACTTTGTGTGGAATTCCATGGGCATCATATTTAGGTATCTTCTCAGCTTTTATGATATCACAGAAATTTTCTGTCAAAAATTTTTTTGGCAGTTCTCTCCATATTTTACCATCCCCTCTCCTGGTACTCCAGTCACTCATATATTACTCCTCTCGATACAGTCCCAGGTGATCCTCAATGGTTCTTGAGTTTTAAATGTTTTACCTGATTTTTCCTCAAATATGTTGGTGTCACATGTCTTATCTTCAGTCTAATTCAGCCTTCCATTTGCTCAGTTTTGGCCCTTTGAGTTTCTGTTGAGTTGTTGAATTCTATCATTTTATTATTATTTTTTAATTTTTAGTTTACATCTCTCTATGCTTTCTTGCAGCTGGTTCAGTTTGTCATTAAATTGTACTTCATTTTGCTTCATCTCCTTCATGATATCTTGACAAGTTCTAAATACTAATCTTTTGTATTCTACCTCCGATTATTCTAGAAAGTTCAGTTCATGGGAAAGTTTCTTAATGTTTTGTTTTGAGAACTTTCTGAAGCCATGGTGGTCTGCCTCTTTAAGTGATATGATATTGAATATTCACTGTCATCTCTGAACCATCAGTAAGTTGGTATATTTATTTACTTTATGTTTGCCTACTGTGTTCTAGCTTCTAGTTTTGAAATGTCCATGCAGGCTGCGTGTAGGTGCTAGTTTGGTTATTGGGGACGTTGAAGTTCTAATATCCTGTCACCAGGTGATTAAAGTTGTTCCTAGACATGTGGGCCCAAGAGTCTGTTTACTTATCTTGTATAGATTCAGCTCAGGTATGTAGATAGTCAGTCATCAAGTATACGGTATAGGCTCTCTCCTACTGTACTAGATGGGCAGGGATGATCAGTGTAGGCACAGGTATCTGCTTGCAGCCACCCTGAGAAAGGAAGGTGGCTAATAGCAATTTCTGAGTGTCTGTGAGGATGGTGTGTCCCCTTATGTCTGAATACAGGTGAAGGAACTGTTTCAGTCCTGGGTTTTCAGCTCAGAGTAGTTGGCAGATTTTCTTTTTCCCCATTCCCCATGATTGTTAAATTCTTTCCTCTCTGAGTCTCACAGAGTGGCTCAGGGCGTGCTGAAGGATTCTACTTCCAGCTCACTTAAAGACATCAGATTCCAGAGCCAGATGCAGTGCAGAGAAAGGAAGGGGAAGCACTGGGGGAAGGGAGAGGGGTTTATCTCAAAGGAAAGATTTAGATTTGTATGTACAGTAGTGTAGAAGCAAACCACTTAGCTTTTGATTAGCTAGTGCTGTTTGTCACTAGTTCTGGAGGTGCAAGTGGACTCTCCTCTCAGTCTATCCTGTTGAGGAAGATGCCCTCCAAACACCATCAGTCCACTCAGTATGCTAGTTGCAGCCAATTCCCTGTAGTTCAGGGCTTGCCTGTCCTAGATACTGCTGGGCCTATTCTCCCATCTCTGTTGCTCAGTCAACTCCAAGTTGCTGTTCTTCTGTTGACTCCCAATACTACGCCTTACTTAAAGTTGTTCTGAGACTCTTTTTCTCAAGCACATACAAGTATAAATTTTGAGATTATATTCCCAAGAAGGGGAACCCTATTTATAGAATAAGATCATCCCTTAGGAAAGAGAGAAAGAGATATCAAGGAATCCTCTTTTGCCACTTATAGGGCAGTCCCAGAGCATATAGTCCCCTTCAGCAAAGCACAGACCTCTAGTAAACTCAGTGTAAAGGAACCCAAAGTCTTGACTCCATCTGACTACTGCTACCCTCTGAAGCTTTGTTTTTTTTGTCTGCATAGCTGATCACAAATTGTACATGGATTAAAGCTAACTCATACTTACTCTGGGTTCTAAAGGACTAAAACTTGTTGCTGTAAAGGTAGCTTCAACTCATGGGAACCCCATGTGTGTGAGGGTAGATCTGTATTCCGCAGGGCTTTCAGTGGTTGATTTTTCAGAAGTAGATTGTCAGACCTTTCTTCTGAAGCATGTCTGGGTGAACTCAAAACACCGAGTTTTTGATTAGCAATTGAGCTCATTAACTGTTTGTACCATTCAGAGATACCCAAAGTTATTAAAACATTTATAATGATATACATTTGTAATATAAGTATTGTATATTAATGAGGAGCATAACTTTAGTCCTACACACAGAAAATCTCAAGTAGTCTACCTCTAGTTTTTCGCTGTAGTCCTTAAAATTTATAGGCTTGTGCTTTTTAATGTTACGTTAATAGTTTTAAAAATAGCATACTTAATATCTATACCTTCTCTTCTACAGAAGTAAACAAACAAAATTTGCTAGTTACACAAACTGAAAATAATGTCTTCCACTTTATGGGATTTTATTTACTTTACAAATTCAAAGAAAATCGGAACATTATTTTTCTTTTGTAGAAGTATATTATTGCAGATAGTACTTCTCTTCATTAGGTATATTCATTCTAAACATAGCTAACCTTCCCTCCCCTTCCCTGAGTGATTACCCATTTTTATTCATTGTCAAGGCAATACAAGATTACTTCTTATTTTTCATTAGCATTATGCTCCTTTTGGCATTTTAGAAGTGTTTTAAATAATGGCTGCATAGAATGTCATAATATTTGGAATCAAGCCCTTCGATTATATCATTCAATATGAAAAATGTATGAAAAAAAGATACTGAAAAAGACATTTGACTGACTGTCTCCATTATCCTATTGCAGGCAGTGGGCAGACCAACTTTAGAATATGCTTTGTTTTGATGGGTTAATTAAAAATTTTTGTGATCTGACTAATCTAAGATATCCTGGAAGGAGAGGGTATACAGCTGTGAATTAGGTACATGGTCATATATTCTAAAGAACTTTCTCTTAACATACCCAGTTACTTCCAGGGTAAGACAGAAAACCCCACAATACCTTGTGAATTGGCACTGGGTACTTTTTGTTTTTGTCAAAATTGTACCAAGATGAGAAGAAGATGACTGTACTTGCTGTTCCAGAAGTAGAATAATCTCAAGGCAGAGAAAATGACACTGTTTTTTCTACTGGCATCCCTTAACTGATTTGCCTTTTTCTAGTTCTGAAGGCTGTGCATCTTTGAAGAGGAAAAAATGTCATTTGTAGATTCTACATTGTCAGCCCAAATACTTGTTAGTTTGTTATTTATTAAGATATTATGGGGGTACATAGTATTATAACGTATGATTTCTGTTTTTGTGTGGTCTCAGCCTCTTTGAAAAGAAGATATAGGGTCCTTTGCCTATACACTATTATAATTTTTAAAAATTCAGTAATTTTTAGTTAAAAGAATGTCTCAATGTAGTTTTGATTTTATTCTGTGTTAAGTGAGCCTGACCCATCTTTCTTTTTTAACAGCATGATCATTTCTCAGTCCATTTTTCCTTCAGCCTTTCCTTCCCAACTTTCAGTACTCTTTATATATTTAAGGCGTATCAACACTTTTGTGAGGTCAGTTACAAATTGTTTTCCCAGGACCCATTTTTAATTTTGTAATTATTTTTATAACTGTGTGATTATTTATCTGTTCACTGTTATTTAGCTCATAAATTCACTTATGTTTACAGTTAAAACTCAACCTGGATGATGGCAACAGCATGAGGAAAATTGTTCTTAAAAACTTAAAACTTTCCATCAACACTCATTGTTAAATGCTGATGAGTTGACTCTGACTAATGGTAGCCCATGTACAACCGAATAAAACATTGCCCAGTCCTGAGTCATCTTCATGATTGTTGGTGCTCTCCAGCATATTGCTGTAGCCAATTTAAGTGCCAATTTTGAGTGCGTTCCCACATGCAGACTCATCTTCCAGTCCTATATCAGACAATATTCTGTTGTGATCCATAGAGTTTTCATTGGCTAAGTTTTGGAAGTAGATTATTAGGCCTTTCTTCCTAGTCTTTGTTAGCCTGAAAGCTCGGCTGAAATTCGTTCATCATGGGTGACCCTGCTGGTCCTTGAAATATCAGTGTCATAGCTTCTAGTATCACACCAACACACAAACTAGCATGGTACGACAATCTGATTGCTGTCAGCACTTCAGAACTCTTAAAGATACTGTAAACAGAATGTTTCTTTGAAAGCAGAGATTTGGGGTGAGGGTGGATCCAGGGGAGAGTCTGGGTCATGAATGAGAGACCAGAACCCTCCTCTTCTCAGACACAGTGTGACTCTTTGCATGATTCTCCGCTGTGATTTAGCCTTGACTCCAAGTGGGTCTCAGGAGGACCTGAAGGAGGCTCTTGTAACTTAGTTTACAGTGAATATGTGCTCCCTCTTGGGAAGGGCAATCAAGCTCCATTGATGCATGTTAGAATAGAAGCAACCTAGTATTTGCTTATGCTTTGAGTTGGGAGTGGCAATATTTGAGAGATGAATGTGACTTGTCAAGTTATGTGTGCAAAGTGGAGAAAAGTGGTTACGGATACAGTGGAGTTTGAAACTTCCACTGAAAAGTGGCTTGTGTTTATGTTGTACCTGGATACCAGTGTGTCACAGCTGTATAACCTAGCAAAGACACCTCCCATCACCAAATATGGCTTGCTTTGTTAATGAAATAGGAAGGTATTATATGCTTACACCATTTTTCAAGACTACTGTTATCAAACAAGATGACGATTCGCAATTTGCCAAGTGACTTTATTGCTTATTGCCAAGGGACGCTGACACCTTGTTTCCCAGCATGCTAGGTGACAGACCAATGAGGGGAGTAGGAGTAGCACAGCTTCTTACCCTGTGGCCCAGACCAGTGCTAGTGGGCACGCTGTTCTAGAAATATCCATCTCACACATATAGTTGTGGGGCACCTGCCAGGCTACAGAGTAGCCAATTAGGGAGAGGATGGCCACTGGTTTGGGGGCAGCCATGTGGTGGAATGCTGACCAAGGCTGTGTACCACCAGACCAATTCCTCAGCTACTGCCATGTCCCAGAGCCAAGGCACTGCTCCACTGGTACGTGTAAACTGGTCCTGAAATGCAATCAGCATGGACACAGGCTGCCCATCAGGAATCTGACACAAACACCTACAATTGTCTAGGATCTAACAGTTTTTTCCCTTGAGTACCACAGCTCAAAAGGACAATGCCTCTTCTAAACAATGGTCTGCCTGTTCCAAATGTAAACACCCTGAGTACCTTCAGTAACCAGTAGAGAAATCTAGAGATCTACTCCTGAAAAATCTGCTCCCTTGAAGCATGGTTCTTCCTTGATACACAAGGGGTTACCACAAGTCAAAGTCAACTTCATGGCAATGATTTTTTTTATTTTGGTTTTTACCTTTTTACTCAAAATACAAAAGGATTGCTTATTCTTCACTTGTCAGATATTATAAAGTTATTTACTCTTCTCTCTCATAGAGAATGATAAAAGGGTTTTCTGGAAAGACCTTATTCCTGTCGCCTAGGTGGCAGCCTATGGTAAGCTGAAATACCAATACAGTCAATGTTTGGAGTAAGTTCTCTCTGGAGTTTCCAAGACTATGCTCAACAGAGCAAGAAAGAAACATAAACGTAACACCTGGAAAAACATCCTTTTTCATCACTCAACATACTTGCGTGTGTGTGTGCACATGTGCAGTCCTTTTTTCTTTGTAAGGCTTTGGGATTGGAGAAGTTTCTCCTTCTATTTACAGTGTCTGTAAATGTCTGCCTCTTCCCCCATGGCATTTGTGATCTAGCTGAGCTCATACATTTCCATGCTCACTCCCCTCAGGCATTGCTAGTTGCTCATCTAAACCCTGTGTTTTAGTATCATCTATAAATATGTTTTGCTATATTTTTAAACTGTCATTTTCACTTCTTTAATTCAGATATAAATAACTTCACTCTTAAAAAGATAGCCTGACATTCTTTTGGCTTAAAAGCAGAAAAGATATGGTCTTAAACGACACTCTTACCCTCAGACCAGTTGTTCGGCCAGGCTAGGCTAATGGCAATCTTGTGCTAAAACCCATTGCTATCAAGTAGATTCTGACTCATAGTGATTGCATAGGACAGAGTAGAACTGCCCCATAGGGTTTCCAAGGGACAGCTGCTGGGTTGGAACTGTCAACCCTTTGGTTGGCAGCTAAGCTCTCAACCACTACACCACCAGAGTTTCAGTCATGTTTTACTCCATGAGAACACTTTATCTGTAAGCTTAAGTTTCAGAAAGGAACTTAGGAAATCCAAGTATTTTTCATTTTCTACTCAAATAAATTTTTAAGCTGACAGGCTAGCTAACTATTTTGTGAATGTGAAGTCCTTAGCCGAGTCTGAAGACATCCTTGGAAATCTCACATAAGATCCTAGGCCAAATTTTAACATGCAAGGAGAGAAGTACCAAATGTTCAGGTCAAAAGACACGATTTTATCCTTTAATATCTTTTTTTGTCCTGATAAAATTTCGTCTCTTGAATATAGATCAGTTGAAGCAAAGTAGACAGCTATTGTGATGAGCAGAAGGCCATTTCAGTTCCCTTTAAGCTGAGTTTTCCCTGGTTGCCTGTTGAAATAAGGATCTTTACTAATTTAAAAGAAGAAATGTGCATACTAATACTAGGGACTGGAAGAAAACTATAACTCCTACCATGCTTGTCAAACAATGTGAGACCATTGCTCAGAGAAAAGCCTTGTCTAAGTCATTAAATTTTCTTTAACTTTCAAAACTCAATTATATAAATTAAAAACTTTCCATGAAATTCATTTCAATTAAAACAACAGAGACTGGAAAACAGCTCACAAAGATGATATTTAACCAAAAATTTAAGAAAATTCTTACCCTTAAAATGATACCAATATTATTAGCTATAAAGATAAACATACTAGTCTATGTATCAATAAAATTTTATCACTGATGGAAATTGTCATTTACCATGATTAGACTGAATAAGTAAGAAAACAGTCCCCATAATCTTTCTTAAAAGTAAAATTATCACCTTAAATAGTTGTTGTTGTTAGTTGCTGGGGAGTCATTCCTGACTCATGATCACCTCATATAAAACAGAGCAAAGAATAGTGTAGTCCTGAGCCATCATCACAATTGTCTGCTTGTGTAAATTGTTGCAGTCATTGTGTATTTTAAATGCCTTCTAAATTAGGGGGCTCATCTTCCAGCAGCATATGGGAAAATATTCTGTTGTGACTCAGGTTTCCACTGGCTAGTTTTAGGAAGTTAATATCTAGGCCTTTCTTCCTAGCCTTAGCCTTGAAATACTACTGAAATCTGTCCACAATGGCTGACCCTGCTAATATTTGAAGACTGGGTAGTATAGCTTCTAAGACTACAGCAAGACATAAACCATAGCAGTACATCAAATTGGTGGACAGATAGTGGAATCTTAAATACTGAAGGACAGTTATTTGATCTCAGAACTTATTTATAAGTCAAAATGCCTAGCCTTCTTGAACTTGAATTTCTGACACATGTTCTATACCAAAATTTCAGCTGACAGTCCTTAAACTGGTATACACTACAAGTTGATGATTTAACAAACTGGTACCTCTACTCCATTCTAGCCCACCTCTATAGTTGGGGAAGCTTAGCCCCCACATGTCAGCCCAGCCCTCAGCAAAAGACAAGGGGAATGAGAGGAGGGGTCATCACACAGATCTTTGGACCTGCTGTGCAGTGCTTTCTTCTCCCTAGATCCTCCTCCATAGATTCTAGCCCTTTCAGCTGCCCCTGGCTCTGATCTCCACCTCCACAATTTGGCCAGATCCACATACTCCTCAAGGGCTCCATCCCATTGCAATATATTAAAAAATTATCCCTAGCAGAGAGCAGGGTCTATAAAGGGGCTCACCTCTTTAGCCCTCCTCTCTCAGGAGTTGTGGTTCTGCATGAAATCCAAAGCTCAATTCTGTCTCCTTTAGCCCTTATTGCAGTTGTTACAGTGGGAAGGGTTAATCCAGTATCAGGTCTCTACCACAGCTAGAAGCAGAAACCATCTACGGACTTTCCATTGATACAGGTATTTATTTTATATAAAACAAATTTACATGTGCTGTCTTGATTTTGATTAACAATATTACTTTGAAAAATGAGGAATCCAAAGCATAGGGGACTTTATTTATTTGATTGTTAGAAAAATCCCAAACATATTAGAGGATCAATTTCTTTGGAATACAATTTTGCTATCTTTACTTAGTCCTTTATTATTTGACAAATCAATTGTATTTAAATATTTTTGAATCCAACACTGTTTATAATAGTTCTTGGCAAAGAAAATAAATACATGAGGGGGCAGAGTCAAGATGGTAGAGTAAGCACACCTCTCTTTATATCCCTCTGGAAACCAAGGCCTGAACTGATAATAAAATGGAGCCTTATGGTCACCTAGTGAGCCTCCAGGACACGGCATAAGACTGTTAATTTGGACTTCATACCACTGAATGAAAACCTCCTCTCTTTTGTTGACTCCCACTTGTGGCTAGCCTTGGCTCTCATGGACTGAAGGTAATGTACCATTTTTACTTTTTTTTCTCTGTCTTGGCTGGAGGGCAGAGCTGGGTCATGCCTAACAGCTAGACTGAGATGCACTGCTGGTGGGATAGGCAGGTGAAATTGCCATATTTTGAGAGTCAGGCTTAGGACTCTCTTCATCTAGCCACTTTGGGCCTGTCTTTTTATCACTGCCACAGCGAGGTTTGTATGGAACTGCAGTGCCTGTGTGTTAGATGCCATGTTGGATACGGAGATTTTAGCAGGATCTAATTTTGAGCCTGGGAGCCAGAAACTGCAAACAGAACAGCACTTCTCCAACAAAAAAGCAGTAGTTTACACAGTGTTTCCTATAGTGGGGGCCCGGCAACAGAAGCGGAGGACTGGCTACCTGTCTACACTTTTAGCCCCTCTATCACCCCACCACGTGTAGGGCGCCATCTTAGATACGGTGGCCACAGCTGGACCTAATTATCAGCTTAGGAGCCAGAGCCAGCCCACAGGAGAGTGCTCTTCTACGAGAAAAGCAGTAGTTTACGCAGTGTTGCCTAAAGCTAGGCCCTGTCAGCAGAGGCCAACAGGACAGTAGCATTGCTGTATTTTGAACTAGTTCGTATCATCTGGGGTTGCACATAGAGGCGCTTAATTTGCCAATTGGGAAGAGAGACCTCTACACCTGAAAACCTGACTGACTTGGGACATGGTCAGATACCTTTTGCTTTACATCTTAAGACAGCCTAGAGAAACATCTGCAGTCCATCCTGACAGTATCTCTCCCAGACTTTACTAACCCACATGAAACCCAAAAAACAACAGATGCTTGTGGCATACAAGAAATCACCCATGGCTTTGGAAGGCTCACAAACAAAAAACCAAGGAGTTTTCTGGATGAAGAAACTTTTCTGAAATCATCAAAAGGTGAGTACAAAAGGATTCCATACAGAGCCCTTCTAGACCTTATACAAAATGCAGCAGAATGAAAGGAAAAATAAAGCCAGCTGTTCCATTTGATGGAACACCAGTACTCTGAAATCCAACAGATCAAGAACAAAATCAAAGACATAGAAACTTCCATTCAAATCCAAGAAAATATAATGGAACAAATGGAAAAAGGAATTTCTGACTTGAAAGACAGAGATATTGACACCAGTGCCTATGAGCAGAAATCAGAAGAAAGAAACAGGAAAAATGAAGAAGGATTAAGAAGCCTGTGGGACTCTGTTAAGATGAACAACCTTCAATTAATTGGAGTCCCTGAACAGGATGAGACACCTAAGAAAACAGAGTATTTTTGCTGAGCTGTTGACAGAAAACTTACCAGAAATCATAAAGGAAGAGAATATAAATATCCCAGATATGCCACCCAATATAGATCTCAAAAAAAAGACTCCAAGACATATTATAATCAAGCTTAACAAAATGAAACATAAGCAGCAACTCTTAAAGGCAGCAAGACTTAAAGAAAAACTAACATTTAGAGGGAAACCCTGTAGGCTTTCATGAGATTTCTCAGCAGAAACCATGCCAGGATGGAGACAGTGGCATGACACATTCAAAGCCTTGAAGAAGAACTTCCAACCAGTATTATATATCCTGCAAAACTGTCTTTCAAATATGAAAATGAAATTAAGACATTCCCAGATCAACAGAAACTCAGAGACTTTGTAAAAACCAAACCCAAACTACAAGAAATACTGAAAGAAGTTCTTGGCTTTGGCTTAGAAGAAAAGAACCACTAACTTCATATTTTAGAACAACACATTATTCAAAATTCTACTCAGTTAGGGAAGGCTCCAAATTCAATCACAGCTTTAATACTGAAAGAAACAATCCAGTGATTATCAAGAAAACTATGGTGCCATCATATTAAAAAGAGGGATATATTACAGTCATTATAGTCCTTTCGGATGGAAAGGAAGATAACAAGACTGTTAGTAATTAAAATTGAGTTTATTAAGGGGGATTACAGAGGAAGCCATAAAGCACAACAAAGATGTAATGTACTGTATCAAGAAATGTCACAAAGGAGACTCAACAACTACAAAATCAGCTCTGAAAAAGGTGAAAAGTCAACTCACAAAAAAGAATGCCCCAGAACAGATTAAAAAGAACAACAGAGAAAACATCAACACAAAAATAAACATATCACAATGGCAGCACTGAACACATACCTATCAATAATTACATTGAATGTGAATGTACTGAATGCTCCAGTAGAGACACGGAGTGACACCTTGGATCAAAAGACATGACCCATCCATATGCTGTCTACAAGAAACTCACTTGAGACTTAAAGATAGGAACAAATTGAAAATCAAACGATGGAAGAATATGTATCAAGCTAACAATGAACGAAGAAGAGCAGCTGTGGCAATTCTAATGTCAGACAAAATAAATTTTAATGTAAAGTCCACCATCGTGGGCAAGGATGGACACTATTTATTGCTGAAAGGTTCAGTACACAAGCAGGACTTAACTATATTAAATATTTAATAGAATATCAGAGCACCTAAATATGTTGAAGAAACACCGACTACACTCAAAAAAGAGTTAGATTATTCCACAATAGTAGTGGGAGACTTCGACACTCCACTCTCAATACTGGACAGATCATCTAGAAAAAAGCTCAATAAAGATACAGAAGACCTTTTTGCCGCAATTAACCAATTAAACCTCATCGATATATACAGAAATTTCTATCCATCAGCTGATAACTACACCTTCTTCTCCAGTGCACATGGAACATTCTCCAGAATAGACCATGTGTTAGGACATAATGCAATTATCAACAAAATCCATACCATTGAATTATTGCAAAAAATTTTCTCAGATCATAAAGCCATAAAAGTCGAAATCAAAAGTGGAAACTGAACAACATCTTGCTTCAATAGCCTTTGGTTACAGAAGAAATCAAGGATAAATAAAGAAATCCGTGAATTCCAATGAGAATGAAAACACTTCTTACCAGAACCTGTGGGATATAGCCAAAGCAGTGCTCAGAGGTCTAAAGAAAAACAGGAAAGGAAACAAATAACCCAAATTAGAAATGAGAGAGGAGTTGTAACAACAGATCCAACAGAAATCAAAAATATCATAACAGAATATTATGGAAGACTGTACTCTAAGAAATTTGAAAACCTAGAGGAAATGGACAAATTCCTTGATTCAGACCACATACCCGAAATATCACAATGTGAAGCAGAACAACTTAGTAAACCTATCACAAAGGAAGAGATTGAAAATGTCATCAAAAAACTGCCAACCAAAAAAAGCTCAGGCCTGGATGGCTTCACTGCAGAATTCTGCCAAGCTTCTAGAGAAGAGTTATCTCCAATACTACTGAGATGATTTCACAGTATAGAAAGGTACTCGCAAACTCATTCTATGAAGCCAGCTTAACCCTGATACCAAAGCCAGGGAAAGACCTAACAAAAGAGGAGAACTACAGACAGATATCACTCATGAATCTAGATGCAAAAATCTTCAACAAAATCCTTCCCAATAGAATACAAAAACATACCCAAAAAATAATCCATCATGATCAAGTTGGATTCATACCAGGCATGCAAGTCTGGTTCAACATGAGAAAAACAATTAATGTGATCAACCACATAAATATCACAAAAGACAAGAATCACCTGATTTTGTCCATTGTTGCAGAAAAAGCATTTGATAAAGTCCAACATCCATTCATGCTAAAAACTCTTAGCAAAATAGACAAAGATGGAAATGTCCTCAATGCAATAGGGCCATTTATACAAAGCCAACTGCCTACATAATCCTGTATGGAGAGGGACTGAAACAGTTTCCCTTCAGAATAGGAACTAGACAAGTATGCCCACTCTCAACTCTGCTATTCAACATTGTACTCGAAGTTCTAGCCAGAAGAATTAGACAAGACCAAGAAATAAAGGGCATCTGCATCGGCAAAGAAGTCTAAGTCTCCCTGTTTGCAGATGATATGATTGTATATGCAGAGAATCCAAAGAATCCATAAGGAAACTACTCAAGCTGATAGAAGAGTTCAGCAAAGTCTCAGGATACAAGATAAACGTAAGTAAATCACTAGGATTCCTTTATACCAGCAACGAGATTATTAATGAAGAAATCACTAAGTCAATACCATTTACTATTGCCCCTAAGAAAATAAAGTACCTAGGGATAAACTTAACCAGAGAAATAACAGACTGTTACAAAGAGAACTCCAAACCTTTACTACAAGAAACTCAGAGAGACTTACATAAATGGAGAAACCTACCCTGCTCGTGGATAGGAAGACTTAACATTGTGAAAATGTCTATTCTACCCAAAGCAATCTACTTATATAATGCAATCCCAATACAGGTTCCAGCATCATTTTTAATGAGATGGAGAAACAAATCACCAATTTTGTTCGGAAAGGGAAGAAGTACCGGTTAAGCAAGGTACTACTAAAGAAGAAGAACACGCTGGGAGGCCTCTCATTACCCGACTTTAGAACATATTACACTGCCACAGTGTTCAAAACAGCCTGGTACTGGTACAAGAACAGACAGATCGATCAATGGAACAGAATTGAGACCCCGGGGATGACACCATCTGTCTATGAACAGTTGATGTTCAACAAAGGCCCTAAGACATTAACTGGGGTAAAAACAGTATCTTCAACAAATGATGCTGGCAAAATTGGATATCCACCTGCAATAAATTGAAAAAAGAGCTATATCTTACACCTTATACAAAAACCAACACAAACTGAATAAAAGACCTAAATATCAAATCTAAAACGATAAAGCTGATCCAAGAAATGGTAGGAACAAACAATGGAAGTTCTAATACACAACGTAGACAGACTTCAAAATCTGTAAGACAAACCACAATCAACAGAAGAGAAAATAAATAAAGGGGAACTATTAAGAATCAAACACTTTTGCTCATCCAAAGACGTTATTAATAGAATTAAACGGCCACCTACAGAATGCGAAAAAAATATTTGGCAACTCTATGTCAGACTGATCTCCATAATCTATAAGATGCTATAAAATATCAATAAGAAGAAGATAAATCACCCAATTAAGTGATGGGCAAAGGAGATGGACAGACATTTCTCTAAAGAGGAGATCCACGCAGCCGAAAAACACATGTGGACACATTCATGATCTTTAGTTATTAAAGAAATTCAAATCAAAACGACAATGAGATATCATCTCACCCCAACAAGGTTGGCCATGATCCAAAAAACACCAAACAACAAATGCTGGAGAGGCTATGGAGAAAGTGGAATTCTTCTAGAAGTTGGTGGGGTTGCAAAATGGTCCAGCCTCTTTGGGAAGCAATCTGGTGCTTCCTTAAAAAAAATGGATATCAATATACCATTTGACCCAGTAATTCCACTACTTGGAATATAACCTGGAGAATCGAGGCCATTCACACCAATGGACACATGCACAAGAATGTTTATCACAGCACAGTCCACGATAGCAAAACATGGAATCAACCCATATGCCCAACAACAGAAAAACGGATAGGTAAACTATGGTAGATATACTCAATGGAGCACTATGCAATGATAAAGAATAACAATGATTCCAGGAAACATCTCATAACCTGGTTTCAACTGGAAGACATTATGTTGAGTGAAAGTAGTTAGCAACAAAAGGACAAATATTGTATGAGACCCCTACAATAAGATCTCAAAACCAGACTTATATATAGAAGAAAAGACTCTTTGACAGCTACAAGGGAGGAGAGAAATGGAGGGCAAGTGGGGGAGCGTTTAGATTAGATAGTTGGTAGAAATTTGGTTGGGTAAAATCGGTGATAGCACACATTAGAAACAAAAACAATTATCAAGTAGACTTTGACATAACTTGAACACTCCTTCTATCTTAACCCACTATTGCAAGGACAGAGTAGCTGGGGCAGGGGGTAGGAGACCAGGTTCTTAGGTGAAATCGAAGCCAATTGGCACAACTAGAGTTTTGCTAACAGTGCTTTCTGCACCCCACATTGGTGAGTGGCATCTGAGGTCTTAAAAGCTGCCAAGTTGCCATCCGAGGGCACAGCAAATGGTCCCAACTCAGCAGGAACGGATACTCACTGAGGACCAAAATGACATGGGGTAAAGACAATCCGGAAGATAGAGAGACCCACATGAGTGGGTGCCTACATAGACTTGGGACTGAAAGAAACGGATGCTGCCTGGCCACCACCAGTGATAGCCATGATGGAGCTCACAAAGTTGAGTCTCACTGGCAACACAAGAATAAAAAGGGGTGCACCCTGAGATGTCCACTAAAAGACCTCAGTTGATGGTCCAGCGGCTTCAGGGTTCTGCTGGGAACATGGCCCCTGGCCCTGATGCTGCCCTTGACCATAAATCGTAATGAAGGTCCACTCTTTGGACACGAATGGATTGGACTTGACAATGCAGAGTGATCATATATTGGATGCACTTTATGGTTCTATGCATCTATAGGATATCATCCTGCTAACTTCTTGCTGGAGTAAGGGGAGTGGGTAGAGAGGAGGGAAAGGAGACTGTTGGGAGGATGAGACATGTATAGAGCAGAGAGGAATAGTGTGCTGTCACTGGGCAGGGAGAGCAGTGGGAGCTGCATATAAGTGAGCATGTAAATTTATACAGGAATGTACATTTTCACGCAGTCATAATAAATAAATAAATATATGAAACCTCATTTTGAGTTCTTTCCCTGTTTCAAAAATACTTCCTAGGTTGTGTTCCTTGGGGAATAGTGTCTTGGAAGAAGATGGATATATAGGAAGTTTCTTGGGAGTGCTTCCAAGATCACCATTTATGAAGGAGTAGGGAACTTGATGTGGGCAGGGAAAGGAAGGTCAGAAATGCCATGTGTAACACTGAGGGCTGCTACTGACCCTAGGAGCTTGGACCTGGCCCACGTAACCATTCTGCCCTGAGTCAAGGGGAAAACCTTTGTATCTCAGCATTGAGTAATGCTTGGCTGTAGGCTGACCCTGAAAAGTCAGGGAGGTGAACTTGGGCAAGAGGCTCTCTTATTCTGAGGATTCACTCCTTAGGTGCCGCTCAGCAGTCACTGCCAGGCTGAATACCTCAATCTGGAGGTAAACATCATCGGAGTCACCACGGAGTCTGCTGAACATATTCTTGGGAAGGCTCAATACAGGAAAGACACTTTTCTTAAGAAGTATGTCAATGAGAATGCAAGTAACAGAAAATTCAACTGAAGTTAGGTTAAACAATAAAAGATTGTTCACTTAGGAGATATTAAAAGATAAAGAAATTAAAAGACATAATAAAAATAATTGCTCGTGTGAGATCAGCCAGTAGAAATAAAGATCCAGTGAACATTATTGAAAATTGCTTCAAAAACATGTAACAATATGATGGAGGGGAGTAGTGGGGAGGGGAAATCACTAAGTAGATGGTAGGCAAGTGAACAGAAAGACAACACACGATATAGAAGTCAGTACAACTTGACCACAGCAAATTCTTAGAAGCTTCCCAGACACTTCCAAACACCTTAAGGGATCGAGTTACTAGAGCTGAGGGCTGGAGACCACAGCCCGAGGGGACATCTAGTTCAACTGTATAACGTGGTTCGTAGAGAAAGTGTTCTACATCCTACTATAATGAGTAGTGCCTAGAGTCTTAAAAGTTTATCAGTGGTCATCTAAAACACATCTACTGGTCTTATCCTGTCAGAGTAAAGGAGAATGAAAAAGAAAAAAAAGACATATGAAAATATTAGTTCAAATAAGTAACAGACCACATGAAACAGCCTCCTCCAGCAGAAGTCCAAAAGAACAAGCTAGTGTCTGGTTGTCACCACTGACCTCTCTGACAGGGATCACAACGGAAGGTCCTACACAGACAGGAGGAAAAAAAAAATGTGAAATAAAATTAAAATTCACACACACGAAGGCTAACTGGTCTGGCAGAGACCAAGGAACCCCTAAGGGTTTGGATCCTGGATACTCTGCTAACTCAGAACCAAAGCCACTGCTGAAGTCCACCTTTCTGGCCAAAGAGTAGATAGGCCTGTGAAACAAACATGTGAGTAAAATGCTTTCTTAGCTGAGTCGCATATACGAGATCAAATGGGTAACATCCAACAGCAAAGACAAGAAGGCAGGAAGGGAAGGCAAACTGAATAAATGGACACAAGGAATCCAGGATGGAAAGGGAAAGGGGAAGGGTACTGACAAGTTTCAGACAAGTCACCAACACCATAATAAGTATTTGTGTATAAATTTAATGACAAACTAATTTGTGGTGTAAATTTTTGTAATAAAAAAGTAATGAAAGATAGTTTATTCAGAAAAAAAGTTAAGAGAGTGGAAAAAGAGGGAGAAAGTGAATGGAGGGTGTTTGAGGGTATGCATTTTGTCTGGTTTGCTTACTATTTTATCATCACAGTTAAAACAATGTTTGGCACATAGAAACTAAACCAAACTCATGGCCATCAAGTCGGGTCCAACTAATAATGACCCTAGAGGTCAGAGCAGAACTGCCCCGTAGAGTTTCCAAGGAGTGCCTGATAGATTTGAACTGCAGACCTTTGTGTTTGCTCATGTAGCACTTAACCTGCTAGCCACCAGGGTTTCCATTTGGCACATAGTAGGCGTTTAATGAATGAATAAAAAGTGCGCTAACTCTCTATTTAGCATGAAAAACTCCTGTGAATAAAAACTGAAAAAGACAATCTAATATAAAGACAAAATAAAAAAGCCAAATGGTAAAAAATAAATTAATTAAAACAAACAGAGGCGGAGTCAAAATGGCGGACTAAGCCCACGTCTCCTTATATCCCTCTGGAAACCAAGACCTGAACTGACAATCAAACAGAGCCTTCTGATCACCTAATCAGCCTCAGGACATGGCACAGAGCTGTTAATTGGGACTTTATACCACTCAGCGAAAAACGTCCTCTCTTTCACTGACTCCTGCTCCTGGCTAGCCCCGGCTCTCACAGATGGAAGGTAAACACACCACTTTGACTTTTTTTTTCCTCTGTCTCGGCTGGCGGGCAGAGCTGGGTCTTGACTGGCGGCTGGACTCAGGCAGCTGCTGGGGGGATAGGCGGGAGAAATTCCCATATTCTGAGAGGCAGGCTCGGGACTCTGTTAATCTAGACACTTTGAGCCTTTTGTATTGTAGCTGCCTCAGTGGGGTTTGTGCGGAATTCCGCGGTCAGGGTGCGGGACACCATGTTGGTACTGAGATTTTAGCAGGACCTCGTTCTTAGCCTGGGAGCCAGCGACTGCAAACGGGACAGTGCTTCTCCGTCAGAAAAGTAGTGATTTTGCACAGCGCTGCCTGCATTGGGGGCCCTGCAACAGAGGCAGAGGAACCACTACCTCTCGGCACCTTTAGCCCCTCTGTCTGATGCTTGTGTGGAGGACGCCATCTTGGGTACTGCGGCCGCAGCTGGACCTAATTCTTAGCTTGGGAGCCAGAGCCTGACCGCAGGAGAGCACTTACCTGTCACAAAACCAGTACTCGATGCAGTGTTGGCTAAGGCTAGGCCCTGTCAGCAGAGGCCAACAGGGCAGTAGCATTGCTGTATTCTGAACTAGTTTGTTATCATCTGGGGTTGGATATAGTGGTGCTTACTTTGTCAGATGAGAAGAGGGACCTCTATACTTGAAAACCTAACTGACTTGTGAACTGGTCAGATACCCCTTGCTTTGCATTTAAAGACAGCCTAGAGAAACATTTGCAATCCATCCTCACAGTACCTCTTCCAGCCTCTATATACTCACATGGGACCCAAAAAGCAACAGACAATTGTGACATACAAGCAATCACTCATGGCTTCAGAAGGCTCCCAAACAAAGCAACCAAGGAGTTTCCCAGATGAAGAAACTTTTATGAAAGCATCAGGAAGTGAATACAAATTGATTATATACAGAGCCCTTCTAGACCTTATACAAAATGCAACAGAACAAAATGAAAAATTAAGCAAGTTGTTCGATCTGATGGAACACCAGTACTCTGAAATCCAACAGATCAAGAAGAAAATCAAAGACATAGAAACTTCCATGCAAAGCCAAGAAAACAGAATGGAAGAAATGGAAAAAAGAATTTCTGACTTGGAAGACAGAGCTACTGATGCCAGCGTCTATGAGCAGAAATCAGAAAAAAGAAACAAGAAAAATGAAGAAACATTAAGAAGCATGTGGGACTCTATTAAGAGGAACAACCTTCGATTAATTGGAGTTCCTGAACAGGGTGAGACAGGCAGAGAGTATTGTTGCTGAGCTGCTTACAGGAAACTTCCCAGAAATCATGAAGGAAGAGAATATAGGCATTTCAGATGCATATCGTACGCCACCCAATATAGATCTCAAGAGAAAGACTCCAAGACATATTATAATCAAGCTTAACAAAATGAAACATAAGCAGCAGCTCTTAAAGGCAGTAAGACTCAAGGCAAAACTAACATTCAGAGGGAAACCCTGTAGGCTTTTGTCAGATTTTGCAGCAGAAACCATGCTGGCATGGAGACAGTGGCATGACACGTTCAAAGTCTTGAAGGAGAAGAACTTCCAACCAAGAATTATATATCCTGCAAAACTGTCTTTCAAATACGAAAATGAAATTAAGACATTCCCAGATCAACAGAAACTCAGAGACTTTGTAAAAACCAAACCCAAACTACAAGAAATACTGAAAGAAGTCCTTGGTTTTGGCTTAGAAGAACGAAACCACTAACTTTATATTTTAGAATGACACACTACTCAATACTCTACTCATTTAGGGAAGGCTCCAAAGAAAATCACAGCTTTGATTTGGAAAGAAACAATCTAGTGATCACCATGAAAACTATGGTGTCATCATAATAAAAAGAGGGATGTACTACAGTTGTTATAGTCCTTCCAGATGGAGAGGAAGATGACCAGACTGGTAGTAATTAAAATTGGGTTTATAAATAGTTTATTAAGGGGGACCATAGGGGCAGCTGTAAAGCACAACAAAGATGTATCATACCATTTCAAGAAATCTAACACGCGAGTCTCAGCAACTATAAAACCAGCTCTGAAAAAGGTGAAAAATCAACTCACAAAAAAGAGTGTCGCAGAACAGACTAATAAGAACAACAGAGAAAACATCAACATAAAAATAAACATATCACAATGGCAGCAGTGAACACATACCTATCAATAATTACATTGAATGTGAATGGACTGAATGATCCAGTAAAGAGACACCGAATGTCATATTGGATCAAAAGACATGACCAATCCATATGTTGTCTACAAGAAACTCACTTGAGACCTAAAGACAGGAACAAACTGAAAATTAAAGGATGGAAGAATATATGACAAGCTAACAATGAACAAAGAAGAGCAGGGGTGGCAATTCTAATCTCAGACAAAATCAATTTTAATGTCAAATCCACCATCATGGACAAAGATGGATGCTATTTATTGCTGAAAGGTTCAGTACACAAGGAAGACTTAACTATATTAAATATTTATGCACCTAATGTCAGAGCACCGAAATATGTCGAAGAAACACTGACTACACTCAAAAGAGAGTTAGATGACTCCACCATAATAGTGGGAGACTTTAACACTCCACTCTCATTACTAGACAGATTATCTAGAAAAAAGCTCAGTAAGGATACAGAAGACTTCATTGACACAATTAACCAACTAAACCTCATTGATATATACAGAAATTTCCACCCATCAGCAGACAACTACACCTTCTTCGCCAGTGCACATGGAACATTCTCTACAATTGACCACGTGATAGGCCATAATGCAATGCTCAACAAAATCCACACCATTGAATTACTGCAAAGCATCTTCTGAGATCGTAAAGCCATCAAAGTTGAAATCAATAGCAGAAGAAACATAGATAGAAAGTGGAACTCTTGGAAATTGATCAACATCTTGCTCAAAAAAACATGGGTTATAGAGGAAATCAAGGATGAATTAAAGAAATTCATGGACTCCAATGAGAACGAAAACACTTCCTACCAGAACCTATGGGATACAGCCAAAGCAGTGCTCAGAGGTCTGTTAATCTCCATAAATGCACACATCTGGAAGGAAGAAAGAAACCAAATCAAGGAACTAACTCTACAGCTTGAACAAGTAGAAAGAGAACAACAGAGGAACCCCTGAGGCACCAGAATAAATGAGATCATAAAGATTAGAGCAGAGCTAAATGAATTAGAGAATAGAAAAACAATTGAAAAAATAGAAAAGACCAAAAGCTGGTTTTTTGAAAAGATCAACAAAGTTGATAAACCACTGGCTAAACTTACTAAAGAAAAGCAGGAAAAGAAACAAATAACCCAAATTAGAAATGGGAGGGGAGTTGTCACCACAGATGCAACAGAAATCAGAAATATCATAACAGAATACTATGATAGACTATACTCTAACAAATTTGAAAACCTAGGGGAAATGGACAAATTCCTTGACCACCTACCCAAATTATCACAACGTGAAGCAGAACAACTTAATAACCCCATCACAAAGGAAGAGATTGAAAAGGTCATCAAAACACTGCCAACCAAAAAAAAGTCCGGGCCCAGATGGCTTCACTGCAGAATTCTACTAAGCATTAGAGAAGAGTTATCCCCAATACTACTGAGACTGTTTCACCGTATAGAAAGGGATGGAGTACTCCCAAATTCATTCTATGAAGCTAGCATAACCCTGATACCTAAGCCAGAGAAAGATCCAACAAAGACAGAGAACTACAGACCGATATCACTCATGAACCTAGATGCAAAAATCTTCAACAAAATTCTTGCCAACAGAATACAACAACATATCAAGACAATAATCCATCATGACCAAGTGGGATTCATACCAGGGATACAAGGCTGGTTCAACATCAGGAAAACAATTAATGTGATTAACCACATAAATAACACAAAAGACAAAGATCACCTGATTGTGTCCATTGATGCCGAAAAGGCATTTGATAGAGTCCAACACTCATTCATGCTAAAAACTCTTAGCAAAATGGACATAGACGACAAATTCCTCAACAGAACAAGGGCCATTTATACAAAGCCAATTGCCCACATCATCCTGAATGGAGAGAGACTGAAAGACTTTCCCCTGAGATCAGGAACTAGACAAGGATGCCCACTCTCACCTCTCCTATTCAACATTGTGCTAGAAGTTCTAGCCAGAGCAATTTGACAATACAAAGAAATAAAGGGCATCTGCATCGGCAAAGAGGAAGTTAAAATCTCCCTGTTTGCAGATGATATGACTGTATATGCAGAGAACCCCAAGGAATCTATAAGTAAGCTACTCAGACTGATAGAAGAGTTCAGCAAAGTCTCAGGATACAAGATAAACATAAGTAAATCAGTAGGTTTCCTTTATACCATCAACGAAACTGTTAAGGAGGAAATGATTAAATCAATACCATTTACGATAGCCCCTAAGAAGATAAAGTACCTAGGAATTAAGCTAACCAGAGAAACAACAGACCTTTACAAAGAGAACTACAAGCCCTTACTACAAGAAACTAAGAGAGACTTAGAGAAATGGAAAAACCTACCCTGCTCATGGATAGGAAGACTTAACATTGTGAAAATGTCTATTTTACCCAAAGAAATTTATTTATATAATGCAATCCCAATACAAGTTCCAGCATCATTTTTTAATGAGATGGAGAAACAAATCACCAATTTTGTTTGGAAAGGGAAGAAGCCGGGATAAGTAAGCTACTACTAAAGAAGAAGAACACACTTGGAGTCCTCTCATTACCCGACCTTAGAACATACTACACTGCCACAGTGGTCAAAACAGCCTGGTACTGGATCAATGGAACAGAATTGCGACCCCAGAGATGACACCATCTACCTATGAACAGTTGATATTCGACAAAGGCCCTAAGACATTAAACTGGGGTATAAACAGTATCTTCAACAAATGGTGCTGGCAAAATTGGTTATCCATCTGCAATAAACTGAATCAAGATCCGTATCTTACACCTTATACAAAAACCAACTCCAGCTGGATAAAAGACCTAAATATCAAACCTAAAACGATAAAGCTCATCCAAGAAAAGGTAGGAACAACAATGGAAGTTTTAATACACAATGAGGACAGACTCCAAAATCTGTCAAAGAAACCTCAATCAACAGAAGAGAAAATAGATAAATGGGAACTATTAAGAATCAAACACTTTTGCTCATCCAAAGACTTTATTAATAGAATTAAAAGAACACCCACAGAATGGGAAAAAATATTTGGCAACTCTATGTCAGACTGACGCCTGATCTCCATAATCTATAAGATACTACAAAATATCAAGAAGAAGATAAACCATCCAATTAAGCGATGGCAAAGGAGATGGACAGACATTTCACTAAAGAGGAGATCCAGGCAGCCAGAAAACACATGCGGACATGTTCACGATCTTTAGTTATTAAAGAAATTCAAATCAAGACACCAATGAGATACCATCTCACCCCAGCAAGATTGGCCATGATCCAGAAAACACAAAACAACAAATACTGGAGAGGCTGTGGAGAAAGTGGAACCCTCCTACACTGTTGGTGGGGTTGCAAAATAGTCCAGCCTCTTTGGAAGGCAATCTGGCGCTTCCTTAAAAAAACGGATATTGATATACCATTTGCCCAGTAATTCCACTACTTGTAATATACCGTAAGATTCAAGACCTTTCACACCAACGGACACATGCACCAAAACGTTTATCCCAGCACAGTCCATGATAGCAAAAAGATGGAATCAACCCAGATGCCCAACAATAGAAGAATGGATAGGTAAGCTGTGGTACATATACTCAATGGAGCACTACGCAATGATAAAGAATAACGATGATTTCAGGAAACATCTCCTATCCTGGTTTCAACTGGAAGACATTATGCTGAGTGAAAGTAGTCAGCGACAAAAGGAGAAATACTGTATGAGACCTCTATGATAAGATCTCAAAAACAGACTTGTGTATAGAAGAAAAGACTCTTTGACAGCTGCAAGGGAGGGGAGAGAGGGAGGGTGGGGGGGGGGAAGGTTTAGTTTAGATAGTTCCTAGAAATCTAGTTGGGAGAAAGCGGTGACAGCACACATTAGGAACAAGAACTACATTAAGTGGACTTCAGCATAACTTGAGTACTCCTTCCATCTTAACTCAATACTGCAAGGATAGAGTAGCTGGGGCGGGGGGCGGGAGACCATGCTCTTAGGTGAATTCCAGGCCAATTGGCACAACTAGTGTTTTGCTAAGAGAGCTCTCTGCACCCCACATTGGTGAGTGGCGTCTGGGGTCTTAAAAGCTGCCAAGCTGCCATCCGAGAACACAGCAAATGGTCTCAACTCAACAGGAACGGATGCTCACTGAGGACCAAAATGACATGCGGTAAAGACAACCGAGAAGACAGAGAGACCCACAAGAGTGGGTGCCTACATCGACTTGGGACCGGAATAACTGGATGGTGCCCAGCCACCACCAGTGATAGCCATGATGGAGCTCACAGAGAGGAGTCTCACTGGCAACACAAGAATAAAGAGGTACATCATGAGATCTCCACTAAAAGACCTCAACTGATGGTCCAGCAGTTTTGGGGTTCCTCTGAGAGCATGGCCCCCTGCCCTGATGCTGCCCTTTCCCATAAATTATAACAAAGGTCCACTCTTTGGACAGGAATGGATTGGACTTCGCAAGGCCGAGTAACCATATATTGGAAGCACTTTATGGTTCTATACATCTATAGGATATCATCTTGCTGACCTCTGGCTGGAGGAAGGGGAGTGAACAGAGAGGAGGGGAAAGGAGACTGTTGGGAGGATGAGACATGTATGGAGCAGAGAGGAATAGTGTGCAGTCACTGGACAGGGAGAGCAGTGGAAGCTGCATATAGGGGTGCATGTAAATTTATATGGGAATGTACATTTTAACTCAGTTATTTTAAATAAAAATTAAAAAAAAAAGAAAATGTAAATTGAGACAACAAATCTATACCAATCCCTACCTATCAATCTAAACGTCAAAGATCAAAACATCTGACAAACCAAGTGTTGTTGACTCCATGCAGAAAAGGGAGTCCCTCAGTCTAGTGATGGAACTAGAAATCAGTACTAATACATTGGAGAATTTGTCAATGTCAAGCAAAGTTGGAGACATTGATCCCTTATGGTTTAGGAATTCCACTTCTAGGTACATACCCTAAGGAAGCTCTTAAAAATGTGCTTCTCTTTCACCCGTCATAAACTCCCCTAAAAATGTTCATTAGGGATTGTTTGTAATCTTTAACAATTGAACGTGATGTAAATGTCCATCAAAAAAAGCCACTGATTGCAGATGCGAGCAGAGTGAAATTCTTGTCAGTTTCAATATTTTCCCCTTTTACCGTTATTTGCTTATTGATCCAGGTATGAGGACTTTTGTTTTCTTTATGTTGTGGTATAATCCATACAGAAGACAATGGTCTTTAATCTTCATCCATAAATGCTTCAATTTCTCTTCACTTTCAGCAAGCAAAGTTGTATCATCTGCAGATCACAGGTTGTTACTGATTCTTCCTCCAGTCTTGATGCGAAGGTTTGCTTCTTGCTTCATATAGTCTGGTTTATCGGATTAGTTGTTAAGCATACAGGTTGAATACATATAGTGAAAGAATGCAACCCTGACACACAGTAATGCCCTTGTTCTATTCTAACGACTACCTCTCGGTCTATATATAAATTCTACATGAGAGCAATTAAGTGTTCTGGAATTCTCATTCTTCACAACGTTATCCATAATTTGTCATGATCCACACAGTTGAATACCTTTGTAGAGCCAATAACAACACTGTTTTAGTCATTTACCATAAGTGGATAGCTTTAAAAAGAGAGATTTTATTTTGTTAGATCCAGTAGGCTAGAAGTCCAAATTCCAGGTGTCAGCTCCAAGGGAGGGCTTTCTCTGCTGGCTCTGGAGGAAGGTCCTTCTTGTCAATCATTCCCTGGACTGGAAGCTTCTGAGGCACAGGGATGCTAGTCCTTTACGAAGGATGCATTCAGCTTCTGAAACTGCTCTGTTGGTGGTATGAGGTCTCCAAATCTCTGTGCTACCTTCTTTTCTTTACATATCAAGAGATTGTGTCAAGGCACAAAATAATCTTACACATTGAGTCTTGCCCCACCAACACAATTGCCATCCATCCACTCTCACTGACATCATAGAGGCAGGATTTATAACACGGAGGAACATCACATAATACCAGGAATCATGGCCTAGGCAAGCCACCACACACGTTTTGGGGGGAAAACAGTTTTATCCATGACACACAGATAAACATCTTTGTGGTATTCTGTGCTTTCAGCCAAGATCCACATGATATAAGCAGAGATATCTCTCCTTCCATGTTTTCTTCTGAAACCAGGTTGAATTTTTGGCTGTTCCCTGTTAATATACTGCTGCAATTGACTTTGAAGGATCTTTAGAAAAATTTTACTTGCATGTGATACTAATGATACTGCTTTGTAATTTCCACATTCAGTTGGATTACCTGCCTATGTAATAGGTACAAATATAGATCCCTGCCTGTCATTTAGCTAGATATCTTTCATATTTCTTGGCATAGATGAGTGAGACCCTTCAGTGCTGCATCCATTTGCAGGAACACCTTAACTGATATTTTATCTGTTCCTGGATTCTTATTTGTTGCCAGTGCTTTCAGTGCAGCTACGACTTCTTCCTTTAGTACTGTTGGTTCTTGATTATATGCAATCTTGTGTGTTTTAGTCACCTAGTACCACTTTAACAGAAATACCACAAGTGGATGGCCTTAACAAAGAAAAGTTTATTCTTACACAGTCCAGTAGGCTACAAGTCCAAATTCAGAATCTCCACTCTAGGGGAAAGGCTTTCCCTCTTTGTTGGCTCTCAAGGAGGTTCCTTGTGTTGCATCAGTATTTGGTCAGGGAGCATCTTGGCACAGGCACCTCAGTTCTGAAGGATGTACTCAGCTTTTGTTGCTGCCTTTTTTTTTTTTTATTTCTTTTACTATGACTGAGTAAAATGTACAAAATGGTCCAGCCTCTTTGGTGCTGCCTTCTTGATAGTATGAGGTTCCTAAATCTCTGCTAGCTTCTTATCTCTCAAAAGACTGTCCCAGGCAGCAAACAAACTTGTACAAAGTCCTGACCCTCCAACACAACCTCCACCCATCCACGCTCATTAACATCATAGATGCAGGGTTATGACAAGGAAGACATCATACAATACCAGGAACCATGGCCCAGGCAAATTTCTACACATATTTTTTTGAGGAGAAGGTGGACACAAATCAATCCATGACATTCTGAAACAGCTGAACATCAATCAGTTCTTTTCGGTGTGGTGACTCTGTATGTTCCTTCCATCTTCTGATACTTCCCCATAGAATCCTAAAATATTGCAACTCAGAGCTTGAATTTCTTTCTTCAGTTCTTTCAGCTTGAGAAATGTTGAATGTGTTGTTACCTTTTCGTTTTCTAACTTTAGATCTTCACACATTCAATTATAATATTTTACTTTGTCATCTTGAGCCAACCCTTGGAATCTTCTGTTCAGCTCTTTGATGTCACTATTTCTTCCATTTACTTTAGCTACTCTGTGTTCAAGAGTAAGTCTCATAGTCTCTTCTGACATCCATTTTGGTCTTTTTTTTTTTCTTTTTAAAGATGTTTTTCTTTTTCCTTGATGTCATTTCACAGCTCTTCTGGTCTGTGGTCATTAAGGTTCAGTATGTCAGACCTATTCTTGAGATAGTCTTTTTTTCTTTAATGATTGAATGAAAATGTACATTCCCATATAAATTTGCGTGCTCACCAATATACAGCTCCTACTGCACTTACTTCCCGGTAACAGCACACCTCTCTTCTCTGCTCCATACATGTCCTATCTTCCCAACAGTCTCCTATCCCCGCCTCTCCACCCACTCCCCTTCCTCCAGTGAGAGGTCAGCAGAATGACATACTATTGATGCATAGAACCGTAAAATTCCCACAAGATATGGTCACTCTGCATCACCAAGTCCAATCCATTGCTGTCCGAAAAGTTGACCTTCATTATTATTTATGGACAGGGGCAGCATTAGGGCCAGCAGCCATGCTCCCAGGGGAACCCCAAAGCCCCCGGACCATCAATCGTGGTCTTTTATTGAAGATCTCAGTGTGCACACCTATTTATTCTCTTGTTGCCAGTGAGACTCAACTTTGTGAGGTCCACCGTGGCTATCACTGGTGGTGGCCGGTCACCATCCCATTCTTCTGGTCACAAGTTGATGTAGAGACTCACTCACGTGGGTTTCTCGATCTTCTGGGTTCTCTTTTCCCCATGTCATTCTTGTCCTCGGTGATCATCCATTGCTGTTGAGTTGGGATCATTTGCTGTACCCTCAAATTGCAGCTTGGCAGCTTTTAAGAACCCAAACACCACTCAGCGATGAGGGGTGCAGAGAGTCCTCATTAGCAAAATTCTAGCTGTGCCAGCTAGCCTCAATTTTGCCTGTAAGCATGGTCCCCGGGCCCCTGCCCCGGCTACTCTGTCCTTGCAATATTGGGTAAGATAGGAGGAGTACTCAAATTGTGCTGAAGTACAGTTATTATTAATCTTCTTTCTAAAGTGTGCTGTCACCGATTTCACTCAACCAAATTCCTACTATCTAATCTAAACCCTCCCCTCTCCCTCCCCTCCCTTTAAGCTGTCAAAGAGTCTTTACTTCTGTGCATGAGTCTGTTTTTAAGTTCTTATCATAGGGGTCTCATACAATATTCGTCCTTCTGACTCTGACTACTTTCATTCAGCATAGTGTCCTCCAGTTGAAACCAGATTTGAGGCATTTCCTAAAATCATCTTTGTTGTTTGCCATTGCATAGTGTTCCATTGACTATATATACCACGGTTTACCTATCTAGTCCTCTGTTGTTGGGTATCTGGGTTGATTCCATCTTTTTGCTATTGAGGATTGTGATGCCCTAAACATTCATGTGTACGTTGTCAGTTGATGTGAATGGCCTTGCTTCTATAGGATATATTCCAAGCAGTGGAATCACTGGGTCGAATGGTATACCAATATCCAGTTTTTAAGGGAGTGTCAGATTGCTATCCAAAAAAGTTGCAGGATTTTGCAATCCTACCAATAGTACAGGAGAATTTAAATCTCCACACAGCCTCTCCAGCACTTGTTTTTTTGTGTTTTTTGGATCATGGCCAACCTTGTTGGCATCAGATGGTATCTCATTGTAGTCTTGATTTGAATTTCTTTAATAGCTAATGATCGTGAGCATGTCTACATGTGTTTTTTGGCTGCCAGCATCTCCTCTTTAGAGAAGTGTCTGTCCATGTCCTTTGCCCATCACTTAATTGGATGATTTATCTTTTTCTTATTCGTATTTTGTAGCACCTTATTAATTACGGAGATCAGGAGTCAGTCTGATATAGAGTTACCAAATATTTTTTCTCATTCTGTAGGTGGCCTTTTAATTCTATTAATAAAGTCTTTGGATGAGCAAAAGTCTTAATGGTTTCCATTGATCTATTTTCTCTTCTGATGATTGTTGTTTGACAGATTTTGAAGTCTGTCTACATTGTGTATTAAAGCTTACATTGTTGTTCCTGCTTTTTCTTGGATGAGCTTTACTGTTTTAGATTTGACATTGAGGTCTTTTATCCAGTTTGGGTTGGTTTTTGTATAAAGTGTAAGATACGGGTCTTGTTTTAATTTAGTGCAGATGGATATCCAATTCTGCCAGCATCATTTGTTGAAGAGATTGTTTTTACCCCCAGTTTAATGTCTTAGGGCCTTTGTTTAATATCAACTGTTCATAGGCAGATGATGTCATCTCAGGTGTCTTGATTCTGCTCCACTAACCTATCTGTCTGTTTTTGTACCAGTACCAGGCTGTTTTGACTACTGTAGCAGTGTAATAGTTTCTAAGGTTGGGTAATGAGAGGCCTCCCAGTGTGCTCTTCTTCTTTAGTAATGGTGTCCAGAAGGCTCTGTTTAATTATCACTTCAGGTCTTGTATTCCAGTGGGACTTAGGGAGATGTGCGTTTAGTCCACCATCTTGACTCTGCCCCCTTGAGATATTCTTAAGAATAGATATGCTTGGGGATATACTCAGTGTAATAGCTTGGCTCTCATTGAAATTTTCTTCAGATTCAATTTGAGCTTGCATAGCAGCAATTGATAGACTGTTCCACAGTCAGCCCCTGGCCTTGCTCTGAATGATGATATTGAACTTCTCCATCATCTCTTTTCACAGATGTAGTAGATTTGATTCTTGTGTATTCCACCTGGTAAGGCCCACATGTATAGTCAACATTTATGTCTGTGAAAAATATATTTGAAATGAATAAATTATTGATCTTGCAGAAGTCTATCATGCAATCTCTGCTGTTGTTTCTATCACCAAAGCTGTTTTTTTTTAACTACTGATCTTTCTTCTTTGTTTCCAACTTTCACATTCCAATGATCATTAATTATCAATGCATTTCAATTGCATTTTCAAACAATTTGTGAGATCAAGGCTGCAGAGGTTGGTAAAACTATTCATTATCTTCATCTTTGGACTTAGTGGCTGATACATGAATTTGAACAATTGTTATATTAACTGGTCTTATTTGTACACTTATAGTTATTTCTCTATCACCAACAGCATTGTATTTCAAGACAGATCTTGAAATGTTCTTTCTGACAATGAAGGCAATGCCATTCCTCTTCAATTTGTCATTCCTGGTGTGGTGGAGTGTATGATTATCTGATTCAAAATCATCCAAAATACCAGTCCATTTCAGGTCACTAATTCCTAGAATATTGACCTGAATGTGTTCCATTTCATTTTCGATGACTTTCAGTTTTTCTAGATTTATATTTCGTACATCCCACATTCCAATTAATAATGGGTATTTGCAGCTGTTTCTTTTGAGTCATGCCACATCAGCAAATCAAGTCCCAAAAGCTCAACTCCATCCATCTCATTAAGGTCAACTCCACTTTGAGAAGGTATCTCTTCCTGAGTTGTATTCTGAGTGCCTTCAAACCTGAGGGGCTCATATTCCAGCACCATATCAGAAAATGTTCTCCTGCTATTCATAAGGTTTTCACTGGCAGTTTTTTCAGAACTAGGCTGCCAGGTCCTTCTTCCTAGTCTGTCTTAGTCTGGATGCTCTGCTGAAATCTGTCCATCATGAGTGATCTTGCTAGTATTTGAAACACTGGTGATATAGCTTCCAGCATCACAGCAACACACAAGCAACCATAATACAACAAAGTGACAGATAAGTAGAATAGACTAGTAGAAATAGGCAATGAAAGAAAATAAAGGAGGATAGTCATGTAGAATGACCAGATGTGTGGGAGTAGACACAAGAGCAGCTTGGCATATTTGGCCCATAACAAGAGAGAGAACCCTTTTAGTATAAGATCTCAGTGATCTGAAGTCTTGTGATGACTGAGCTCATAGCTTCTCCGTGAAACCTATAGGGAAGGGGGGGAAGATGGCTGATATAAGGAAGACTGAGAAGTCATGGGCAGAGACCACTAAACACTGACACTGCTGGGTTAAGGTACAGGTTTCACATAATGCCAGTAATACTTAAAAACTCTCTATTGCATTTAAACCCAAAGAAATTAGACCAAGAAGTAGAAAAAACTATGAAATCTTAATGGGAAGATATATGAAGTCTTCAGCTTTAGAGGCCAGAACTCTACAAGTAAATCTTGCCTCATGTATTGGCTGCAAACCTAATATAATTAAGAAATTAAGTTGGGACAATTCTGCTGGTATCATAAAATGAAAACACAATGTAAAAATAACAACGTCTACATTTGGATGAAATGTAGTATTGGTAGCACGCAGCAGCTCTTATCCTAAGATCAGAGGGTTGTCACGAATTTTCTCCTCCTCCTCCTCTGCAAACCTCTTGATTGCTAATCGAGCTTCTGGTGCCTTTTAGTTCTGTTGCTTCTGAAGAAAAACATCTCCATGAAAATTACTGTTTTTCATACCCTCCCATGTATTCAGCCTTCAGTCACATTAAGTGGTTACCAAGTTTGGATTTTCTTCTGAACCATCTGCAAGCTTGTTCTCTGCCACAGAAACTTAAAATCCATTCTAAAACCTTTTTCATGGCCCCATGAGCTTATGCAGACTGAAAGCTCAGTAAAGGCTGTAACAATTGATGATGCTCCTAGCCCTTCCTATATGATACACACTGGCCTTTTCTGCAAGCTATCATGTGTCATCTGATTTAGTTATGTATGTCCCAACAGCTGACAAGCAAAGATATGCTTAGTGGAACTTTAAACAGAGCATAGAATTAAAAAAAAAAACACTGTATATCACTGATAGCATCAGTGCTTAAAATCTTTAAGTACCTCTCATAACAGTGAGTTTGAAATAGTGTCTGACTGAGATTCAGGGTGCCCGACTTCTATCCTGATTGGCTTCAGTCCAGCTCTGCATTCATGGGCAAGTCACTTCAGTTCCCTGAACTGCAGTTTTTCTTTCTCTTAATGTTCTTAAATGCCACTTACAATTCAAAAATAACAGGATTATTTGAAATGTGTTGGTACTGTGTTTTCAGTAAGTTAAGGAAATCAATACAAATTAATAGCAACACAGGTATTCCCAAGTCTTAAAAAAAAAGTGAAAGATTCAAGTTTTGAAGCAACTGGTGCACTAGAATGATAAATCTTTCCTTCAGTATTCTCCATGTACTTTTTGTTGAATTACAGGTAGATGTTTCCACAGTTGGAGTAGCACATCTAGCAACCTACCGCAATTTATGCTGGATTCCAGAGTTTTAAAAAGACACAGTGTTGTAAAATGTAAAGTGTAAAATAATTGCCTATAGGCCGGCCATACCACTTAGTAATATGTTAAGTATAACTTAATAATAAAATAAAATAAAGTTACTGTCAAGTTGATCTTGGCTTGTAGATACCCTAGGAGTATCAGAGTAGAACTGTGTTCATGGGGTTTTCAATGGCTGATTTTTGGAAATAGATTACCGGATTTTCCTTCATCTATGCTTCTGAATGGACTTGAACCTCTGACTTCTGTGTTAGCAGCCAAGCTCATTAACCACTTTTGCCAGCCATGGACTTCATTAAATTTAATATTGTTGCTGCTAGGTGCTGTCAAGTTGATTCTGACTCAGTGACCCTATGCACAACAGAAACAAACACTGCTAAGCCCGTCATTGCAGCCTCAGTGTCAATCCATCTCACTGAGGATCTTCCTGTTTTTTGCTGACCCTCCACTCTGCCAAGCATGAAGTCCTACTCCAGGGACTGACCCCTCCTGAAAACATGTCCAAAGTATGTGAGACTCAATCTCAACATTTTTGCTTCCAAGGAGTGCTCTGGTCATAATTCTCCCAGGAGACATCTGTTTGTTCCTTTAGCAGCCCATCGTACATTCAGTATTCTTCTCCAGTATCACAATTTGAGGGCATCAGTTCTTCTTCTGTATTCCTTATGCACTGTCCAGCTTTTGCATGTATATGATGCAATTGAAAATATCATGGCCTGAGTCAGGCACACCTTAGTCTTTAAGGTGACATCTTTACTTTTCAACAGTTTCAAAAGGTCTTTTACAGCATATTTTCACAATGCAATGAGTCTTTTGATTTCATGACTGTTGCTTCTATGGGCACTGACTGTGAAACAAAGCAGAATGAAATCCTTGACCACCTCTATTCTTTCTCCATTCACGATGATGTTGCTCACTGGTCTAGTTGTGAAGATTTTTGTTTTCTTGATGTTGAGGCACAATCCATACTGAAGGATGTTATCTTTGATCTTCATCAGTAAGTGTTTCAAGTCATCTGCATAACATAGATTGTTAATGAGTCTTCTTTCTATCCTCCCTCCCATATTCTTCATGTAATCCAGCTTCTCAGATTATTTGCTTGGCATACAGATTGAAAATGTATGGTAAAAGGACACAACCCTGAGGCACATCTTTCCAGACTGTAAACCATCCAGAGTCCCTTTGTTCTAGTTGCATGCCTGCCTCTTGATCCATGTACAGGTTCCTTAAGAGCACAATTAGGTGTTCTGGACTTCCCATTCTCTGTAATGTTAGCCATAATTTGTTATGATCCACATGACTGAATGCCTTTGCATAATCAATGAAACACAGGTAAACATCTTCCTGGTATTCTCTGCCAAAATTCATCTGAACTTAGCAATGATATCCTTGGTTCCGCATCCTCATCTGAATCTGGCTTGAATTTCTGGCAGTTCCCCGTCAACATACTCCTTGTAGCTGCCTTTGAATAATCTTTAGAAAAATTTTATTTATGTGTGATACTAATGATATTGTTTGATAATTTCCACATTCAGTTGGATTGCCATTCTTGAGAATAGGCATAAATATGGATCTCTTCCAGTTGCTCAGCTAGGCAGCTGTCCTCCAAATTAAATTAAATTTACTAGAGACATCTAATGAGAAGTTACTATGTTAGCTTCCTGTATTACTTTAGGTTAATTTCTTACTGCTCAAAGTAGAACATAATTCTACTCTCACAAATAATGGAATAAAAGCAATGCATTAAGAGAACTGAATTCCTTTCTATGATTTATTGTATAAGATTCTAATCCTTTTCCATCATAGATATAAATCTTTGTCATCCAGTACTACTTTAACAGAAATACCACAAGTGGATGGCTTTAAAAAGAGCAACTTTATTTTGTCACAGTCCAATAGGCTAAAGTCCAAGTTCAGGGTGTTAGCTCCAGGGGAAGGCTTTCTCTGCTGGCTGTGGAAGAAGATTCTTTTTGTCAATCTTCCCCTCTATTGGAAGCTTCAGAGTCTGTGGGACCCCCAGTCGTTTCCCAAGGATGGGCTAAGCTCCTGACACTGCTTTCTTTCTTGTTGGTATGAGGTCCTCAAATTTCACTGCTAGCTACTTTCTTTTATATCTTAAAAGAATGCCTCAAGGCACAAAACAGTCTTACATACTGAGTCCTGCCTCATCAATCCAACTGCTGCCCATCCACCCTCCTTAGTTTCATAAAAGCTGGATTTACAACACAGAGAACCATCACAGAATAGCAGGAATCATGGTTGTGTTAGTCAGCTAGGGCTGCTGTAACAGAAACACCACAGAGTGGATGGCTTTAACAAAGGAATGTTTATTCTTCCATAGTCCAGTAGGCTACAAGTCCACATTCAGGATGTCCACTCCGGGGGAAGGCTTTCCCCTTGTTGGCTCTGGAGGCAAGGCCAGTATTACATCAGTCTTTGTCCAGAGAACACCTCTGGGCAGGAACCTCTGGTCTAAAGGATGCGCTTTTTTCCCGGTGCTGTTTGCTTGATGGTGTGATGTTCCCAATTCCCTGCCTGCTTTCCCTTCCGTTTATCTCTTGCAGGATGAAAGGATTAAGGGTGTGGCAAGCCATACCCTAGGGAAACTCCCTTTACAGTAGAGCAGGGAGGTGATCTTATAAAGGGATTTACAGTCCCACCCTAATCCTTTAACATACAGCACAGCAAAACCACAAAATGGAGGACAGTCAGAAGATACTGGGAATCATGGCCCAGCCACATAGCTACACAAATTTTGGGGAGGACACAATTCAATCCATGACAATGGCCAAACTAAATTGCTTCACAGATTTTGGGGGAAACACAATTCTGTTCATGACAATATGAAAATTGAATTTGATATTTTAAGTGTACAATTCAATAGCATTACATTCACAATGTTTTGTAAGCTTTAACATTATTTACAAATGTCTTTCATCATTCCAGACAGAAACTCAGTACCCCTTAAACAGTAAGTCTTCATACCTCTTTCCCTCCTAGTACCTACTTATCCTTATTTATTTGGTCTCTATATCTGTTTTTCATGTTTTGCGGGAGTGGAATCGTACAATATTTACCCTTTTGTATCCATAGTATTTCACTAAGCATAGTATGTATAAGAAGCATCCGTGTCATAGCATGGATCAGAAATTTACTTCTCTTTATGGCTAAACAATATTCCATTGTACGTATGTATTACGTTTTGTTTATCCGTTCATCTGTTGGTGGACACCGGTTGTTTCCAGCTTTTGCCTGTTGTGACTAGTGCTGCAATAAACTTTGTAAGTATCTCTTTCTTTGAGTCCCTGCCTTCTCTTCTTTTTGGTATACAACTAGGGGTGAAATTGCTGGCTTATATTATACATAATTCTTATTTTTAGTCCCCCACCCAAAAGAAACCACTTTGAGAAAACCAAATAAATGCTAGGTTTTTATGTAGCATTTTACTGCTATGTTTTTATATAGTGTTCCTTATATTTATTACAATTAACCTCTGCTTTTCAAAACAAGTAGGAAGGAATTCCCAAATAGTGTAGATTTCAGGGATAATGTAAGTTAGAAACTTTGGCACTACACTTTCAGTTATTTCATAGAAGATTTCCAAAAATGAGAATTCTCAATGGACGTCCTTAACAGAAAAATCAGTACTTAATGGTTGAAGAATAATGAACGTTTCTTGAGTCCATTTCTTAAATAATAAATTGAGGAGGGAGAAATATGGTGAAAATGGCTGAAATTGTTTTAACTGTTTATTATACTTTCTAGACTCTTAAAATTCAACCTGCCTGTAGTTTGCATTTTGAGATATGGAAGAATTAGACATCTAAGAAAATATTACCTCCATATATTAGTTTTTTATTTCAATTTAGCAGTGGCTTAGATTGCTTGGCTGGGGTCCAAATATAGACAAATTTAAATTCTCAACCTACCACACTATCAATATATTCTCTTTGTGGCACTTCAATATATACATTTTGCATCATCCTGCTTAAATATTACCAAACAAAATCACAATACTTGTTGACCCTTCTTCAGTGGCATTTGAAATAGAAGTTCCAATTTATCTGTAATCAAAATCCAACAGTGTTTAGAACATACCATGAGAGTCTTAATTCTGCTCCTCACTGAAGAAATTTATTGTATGAATGAATTTTTACCCGCCACGTCATTATGCACCCAAAGTTAAGAAATATAGGGCAAATAAAATCTCATTTTCCCTGAGAATTACCTTTCAGTTATCTTGCCTGCGAAAGCCAAATGATACACTAGCTTAGAGGTTTTGAGCACATGACATGGGCACTTCTATTCTTTTGTAACTCTGTATCTTCAGTTCAGAGATCCTCTGCTTTAATTCTGGTTTACATGTGGGATATCAATGCAAGATGGTGTTTATATAAGTAATAAAAGAACTTCAAAACTTTATGATATGGATGCCAAAAGTCCAGACACATGGAAGAGGAAAGTGATATGGGTAAAGATGAGCAAAAGATAAAGTGTTTTTTGTAATTTGAGTGCACCTTCCTTAGTGTTGATTAGTACATTCCAAATGTTCCTACCAGAAAATTTTAGTCAGTTTCTGTCTCTTGGGAATGTGATTCTTTTTTCTAATCAAACAGTAAACGGTAAGCCTGCTTGTATTTATTGGTTACCCTTAGAAGGATGGTATCTCCCGTGAAGTTATTGAGATGATCACGCCCCTCTGTTTTTAGAGACTAAACTTTATGTCAAGCACTCTGTGTGATTCTTGGTTTCAGCAAAATAGTTATAGCCCCAGGGATCAGAAACAGCAAGTGTGTACCTCATGTATTTTTAAAGAATTTTGAAACTTGTGCATTTATTTTTGCCAGCAAATTTCTAGACTCATCTAGTTCTTGGCATTCACCTGCAGTGTTTTGGCAGATAATTCTATTTTCTCTCAAAAGTAGAGATATTTCCTTTTTCCTGGTCATGCATATTTTAAAAATCAAAGATTTAATTATTTACCATTTCATGTAAAACATCATTCTCCCTATTAGAAATTCCATCAAATGGGGGCAGTAATATATATTGATTACCATTTGACTTTATGGTAGCTGCATAGACATTTCAATAACGCTGGATAAAATCTGTTTTCTTATATGTTTTCATTTCTATACATTGTATTTTTTATTTTTTATTACATTGTATTTTTTAAATTTACCTTTTAAAAAATAATATTTTGCTGTAGTCTAGGTGAAAGTTTATACAGCAAATTAAAGTTTAACTCTAACAATTTTTGTACAAACTGTTCCCTACCACCGGTTACAATTTTTACAATATGTCAGCATTCTGCTTATTTCCTTCTGTTTGTTCCATTTGCATTGATCTGTCTTCCCTTCCTCTCCTTGACTTCTTATCTTTGCTTTCGGGTAAATGCTGACCATTTGGTCTCATATAGTTTATTGTTTAAGGGAGTGCATGACTGAAAGGTGATATTGTTTATTTCATAACCCAATCTATTATGTGGCTGAAAGATGGCCTACAGAAACAACTATAGTTTCAAGTTCAAAGGATATCTTAAGGCAAATGTCTTGGGGGTTCCTGGAGTCTCTGTTGATATTGTAAATCTGGCTTTTTTTCAGGAACTTGAATTTTGTTCTACATTTTTCTCCCATTCTATCCATGACCTTCTATTAAGTCTTTGGCCAGAATGATTGTTAGTGGTAGCTGAGCATCCTCTAGTTCTTCTAGTCTCAGGCTGGAGGAGGACATGGTTCATGTGGGCTATTTCTGAGTCTTTGGTTTCCTTCATTCTCTTTTGCTCCAGACACATAGAGATTAAATAGTTGTATTTTAGGCAGCTGCTCGCAGCTTTTAAGACCACAGATGCTACTCACCAAACTAGGATGTAGAACATTATGTTCATGAACAGTGTTATGTCAATTAATTACATCCCTTGAGACTACGGTCCCAAGTCTTTTGATCCAGTAAACCACTACTGTGAGTTGGTTGATTACATCTAGGCTGTCTCTGTGACTGTGCTCCTATGTGATTTGCTACATATGTGGACAGATATGTAGCACATACCAATGTGTACATGCATATGCTTACAGATACATGCGCAGGTGCATTTGTGCATAGATGTCTGCCTATACACACACACATATGTATATATATCTACATACATAAGTACATGCATATTTTTGGTTGTTTTTGTTGTTATTGCAAAATTATATATGACATTTGACAAAAGTGTCTCTGTCTCTTGTATACGTCTTAGTGTCTTTATTTACCCTGGTCAAGTTGTGCTGACTTCACCCACATTTGGGATTGCCTTTCCTACTACCCAAACAAGTGTTTAGTGTCTAGAAAATGATTACACCTCACTTTCCCTCTAATCCTTGGTAACTGCCAAAGAACATTGCCTTCTGTGTGTATATCTATTTCTGACTTTTTATAATACTGGAAGTACACAATATTTTGTCTATATGATTGATTTAGCTCATCAGCATAATGTCCCACAGATTCATTTTATGTTTTGTGGATTCCTCATTATTCTTTATAGTTGAGTAGTATTCCCTCACATGTATGTACTACAATTTAGTTATCCACTCATCCACAGATAGGCACTTAGGTTGTTGCTATTCTGTTGCTGTTATGAATAATGCTGCTATGACCACAGGTATGAATATGTCTATTTGTAGTTTCATTCTTATATCTCTAGGTTATATACCTAGGAGGGATACTGCTAGATCATAAGATATTTCTATGTCTAGCTTTTTGAGAAAGTACTGTACTGTGTTCCACAGTGCTTTTGTCACTTTACAAGACTCTGTAGCATGTAAGAGTTACACTACACCCATTACTTTGGCAGCATTTATCGTTTTCTGTTTGTTTTTGTTTTGTTTTTTGCCATTACCATATCTGTAAAGGGATGAAATTGTATCTAATTGTAGTTTTGATTTTCATCTCTCTAACAGCTAATGGAAACCCTGCTGGTATAGAAGTTAAGTGCTGTGGCTGCTAACTCAAATGCATCAGACTCTCTTCGGAAGCTCTATGATACCGAGGTTTATTAGTGCTCCTTTTTTGATATTACATTTTTTAATGAGCTGCTTTCAGAATTCTTTATTGTATTTTGCTTTGAAAAGTTTGATTATAATGTCTTTGAGACTTCTTTTGGGAGTATATCCTATATGAAGCCTTTCTGTTGGTCTTAAACGAAACTTCTCTCATCTTTCATGATAGAGGGAAGTTTTCTGACAGTAAATCTTAAAAAATTCTTTGAAAAATTATTTTTTGTCTTCCCTTCTGGAGTTCCTATACATAAACTATTTATTTTGATTGTGTTCCATAAAACTCTTAGTCTTTCTTCATTTTTCTTCATTCTTTTTTCTGATTGTTCTTCAACCAAGTTAGTATCAAGTTATTTGTCCTCTGTATCACTGAATTCTTTTTCTGCCTATTCACTTCTACGTCCTTCCATTGATTTGCCAATTTTTGTTGACATTTTATTCTGGATTTTTAGTTGTTTTTGTGTGATTTCTAGTTGTTTTATTTATTTTCTCATTTTGTTCTTATATTGTTTTCCTGATGGCCTTGTCTTTGTTTTCCTTGATGCTTTTTACATCCTATATATAAGTCTTTTGAATTCATTATCAGGTAATTCTATTGCCCTTTCTTCCTCACTTGTTTGAGCTATTTCATCCTGTTTCTTCTCATGATTTGTTGTTGTCTGCTGTTCTGAGACATTAAGGTACTTATTTATTTATTTGTTGATTGTATGTATATTTTCTACTGATATTTTGTTGTGTTTTGGAGTATAACAGCTTTCTTTCTTCTCTCTCTGTTTTTTTAGAATTTCTTTCTTCCTTTGTATTATTTCAGTTGTTTTATAGTTCTGGTCTAGGTGTGATTTTAGTGGTGTGTCTTTGTCAGATGTGATTTCCTTTCAAATACCAGTGGTAGCTAACTCTCATGTGTAAGTCCTCTGCAGTTACACTGGTTTGTCTTGCCTTGCCAGATTAAGTTGAGGTAGAGGAGAAGATTCTTTTCCTGATGTAAGGTGACAAGTGTTGAGTGGTCAGAGTCCCTCCACGACTGATAAGGTGATATCTCTGTCTGTCTGGTCCCATTTGTGGGTGCAAAGAACATTCTCACCTCTTGCTGGGTTAGGTGCTTCTTTCAAATTTGTCATGATGCTTATGTTTGTGATATAACTCCATTTTACATTTTAAAAATGAAAATGCTTTAGTGTCATGCAGTTTCTAATTTGCTTACTTCTGGTCAGAATTGAGTTTGGCTTATCCAAATCAAGGGGTTATTTCCTCTCACAAGAACTAAGTCTCAAGTAAGAGTGTCTAAGACATCTGTGATGGTTCTACAATACCACTGAATGCCCACTGCTTTCTAGCTCTTTTCTCTGCCACCGTTAGGATGAACACTGGGGCTCAGTAGTGATCTGCTTCAAGGGTAGAAAAGGTAAGAACAAACAAACAAGAAAAGTTGTCTAAACAGCTACCCTAGCAGCAACAGTTCCTGCTTTGCCCCAGTGGCTTGTGAATGTATCTCTTAAGTCAGACTTTGTCATATGACAACCTCCACATTGCAAAAGAGGCCAAGAAATATAAATATTTAGCTGGGCATATTGCTGTCTAAATAAAACTAGAGAATATAAACAAAATGATTATTTGGTAGGCAGCTAGCTGTCTCTGATATATACAAAAATAGTAATATATTGAGAAATTAGCAGTCAGTATAGTATATCAATGGATGCATCTCCATGTATCTTTTATCTTTTGGCATAAAGATGATCTAAGTAGGTAAATCACCACCGTCTGTCAGTTTGCCATACTATTGTGGTCCGCATGTTACTATGATGATGGAAGTTGTGCCATTGGCAGATTAAATGCCAGCAGGGTCACCCATAGTGGACAGGTTTCAGTAAAGATTCCAGATTAAGACAGACCAGAAAGACCTGGCAATCTACTTCCAAACCTTAGCCAATAAAATCCCTATGGATCACAGTAGAATACTGTCTGATACAGAATTAGAAGATCTGACCCCTAGGTTGGAATACACTACACAGTGGTTGCAACAATGAACCTTGGTGCTTGTGGCAAAATCCAATGCATACCAACACTCACGGAGATGGTACAAGAGCAGGCAACAGTATATTCTCTTGTATGTGAATATAATGAGTTGGGGGTCAATTTGATGACAGCTAACAATTGCTATGGCTGCAGACCAAAAGGTTGGCAGCTCAACGTTACAGGGAACTCCTTGGAAACTCTGTTGGGACAGCACTACCCTGTTGTGCAAGATCACTCTGAGTCAGATCAACTCAAAGCTATTTTCTTTTTTAACTATGACAATAAAGTAAGTATAGGGTGCTAACTGCTATAGCACAGCCATATAATCTCTCTCTTGTTGACCAAGAGCCAAACAGAAAAATAAGTTAACACCTGTCTTGTCCTCCACCAAAATTCTAGACCCTTGATGCCCTCCAATCAGAATGCTGCTCACTTTTGCTGTGGATAGGTGATGACAAGAGTGACACTGAATACTTCAAGTTATGCTGACCAAAATTATCGGTGGCTTTACCAAAGGTTTGTTTTTCACTTGTTTTGATTCCTTTTGTAACTTACTTGACATAATTAATTCCATTAGAAAGTCAAAGTTTATTTTCTCAGGAAGCATCATGATGTTTCTTGGAAATAAAACTCCCTCTTTCTTTTATTTCAATTATATTAAGTGTTCTTTAAGGAAATTTTCACAAAGGAATGACACCTCTACCTCCCTTTATGCATTTCCTTGTAACTACATCAGCAGGCAGTCAAAGAAACATTTTTATGAAGATTCATTCCATTGAAAGTAATATGGGTTTTGGTACCTGGATATCAATATCCTTTCCATTTAGCTAGGGAAAAATTACAGTTTCTATTATGAAAACAAAATTTCGATTATAGCCTAAATTTTACCTAATTATTCAAAGCTACCAAAAACCTTCAAGATATAGATGGAAACCCATAGATAAAAATTTTACATGATTTATTTCTGATTCAGTGCCCTGAGTATTCACACAAGTTGGTTTAAACCTATTTATTTCATCAAATCATGTTATGAAATAATTTTTATTGTTGATACTTCATCTCATAAAATGTTTAACATTTTTACCTCCTAATAAAAGTAAACTTATTTGTACACAAAATGAAAATAAATTTATCTGTTAATTTAAGAATGTGTGTTAATAGTTTTCTAGGATTGGTTGAAGAGTCTGAAGCCAAAGAGTGAAACCAGCTGGCCGGCTACTCATTGTCTCTCTTTAGTTTCCTTATCTGTAGTGCTAGCCTCGCAGACTGAAGTGCAAAGTAACCGAAGCCACATATCTAATTTCACGTCCAGCAGAGTGCCTGGTATTCCCTCAGCCTCCCGAGACTCTCCTTCATAGCCCTCCACCAATTGCAGGTATATTTGGCTCCACCCACTCTTTCTTCCCATAAAACTCTCTACTTCATGCCAGTTCACTTCTAGATGCCTCCCTGATATCTGTGCATTGTCCATGATACTCCGTGTCTTGTTCGTGTTCGTTCTTTTCCCTCCACTTCTCCAGCACATATTTGTCTTTCAGGGCACCTGCAAGCCCCTACTTCTTTCAAAAGCCTCTCCCCGTGCTCTATGGCACATACTCACTTTTTCCCCTGTCTAAACAACTCTAGCATGAAATGTTTTTACCACTCATTTTGACAGTTAAATGCTAACAGTTACAGAGAGCTTTGAGCCCAGTAAATATTACATGATGTAATATGATGGGAAAAACATTTCAGACAACTCAGCTCCCTCTGCATTATCCCCTATAAACAATGTTTATACATGTGAATAATACAGTTATTATTTCAAATTTCAGAATTAAATAGACATTCTGCTACGATAGCAGAATTTCCTTTATCTACCTACCTACCTACCAGCTGACATCAAGTCCATGCCAACTCTTGGCAACTGTGTGTGTCAGTGTAAAGCTATGCTCTGGAGAGCTTTCAGTGGCTGGTTTTTGGAAGTAGATCACCAGGCCTTCCTTCTAAGGCTCCTTGAGGTGGACTGAACTTCTAACTTTTCTGTTAGTGGCCTATGGAGTTAATTGCCCCATGCAGGGATGCCCTGCCTCCCTGAACTGAGCCCATCCCCCATAGTCACATGACTGATATAATGAGAAGAGAATCTACAGCACAGAAAATTTAAATTAAAAGAAGTGATTCATATTTGATAAACTTAGTTTGTAAAGCATAAGTTTTAATCATATGGTTTGTAAAACAGAATTTGAAAAGCTTCCCTGAAGCAGGAGAAGAAAGCAAGCAGCTGGGTTTCTCCCTAGGCTTGTGTGATTCATGGATTTAACCTAGGTGGTAGAAAAGTAACATCATCAGGAGATGTGGAAGAAAGCCTGTGGGAAGATGCAGTCAGAAGAGCATTTGGAATTTCTTTGCAGATGTTTGGGCATGTAACAAAACCAGAATTGTTTCAGAATACAACATTCTGCCAAATCCTAAATACCACCAAGACTTGGCAGTCTCCTTAATAATCCAGGCTCACTGCACACAATCATTTTCCAGACCCTGAGCTTTGTGACGTTACATGCAAGACTATTGAAAGGAAGCAAAACTGCTCATACGCCATCCTTTTTTAGAAAATGCCAAAAACCAAACAAGCTTTGAATTCTACTATGAGAAAATTCTTGTCCAAACTGCCTTTCTATTCAGTTTGGTTTTGTGCCATTTTATGGTTGCATGTTTAGGGCCTGGTGCTATAATTAAAATATCTTTTATCTTCCTGTCCTATGTTGGAAGAGAGAAATCAAGTTACCCAAGATACTTCTCAGTAATAATGTAAATTTTTACATTTAAATGGTACTTTTGTCTTGTCATAAATTGATTAAAACATTCAAGGATTGAGCATTGAATCTGTTTACGACATTTTTATTGACATCAAATAAAGATAATTTCTGTAGTCAATGCAGTGGAATATATTCATGTAGGTGCTATTCGTGATTTCATAAATAAGGAGTTAAAAATCTAAATAATACAGCATATTAGAACAAAATCTTTGAAAATTATGACTCAGTAATTTTAGAGTTAACTTGAAGTAAACTTGGCACCTAAAACAAGTGTATTTTTGTCCGTCTCACCACTTGACCTAACGGCAATATTAGGTGAAACTGATAATCCTGGTATGTACCCTTCCCCAGTGCTATTTTCTAGACAAAAGAACCAAGACTTTCTGAGAACAGCTGTTTTCATTTTGGGTTACACAGAAGAGTCAAAAGGTATTCTTATTAACAAGAAGAATATCTTATTTTTACCCAAATTAAGGATACTGTAAAAAAAAGTCAAGGCTGATGGTGAAAGAATAAAGAAGTCAGCTTAAAGCAGCTACCACTAGCCAAAGTGAGAACATTTGAGTATCAGTAATAAAAAGTTATCATTAATTGCAGTAAGTCAATTAAGAGAAAAGTCAAACTACATAAAAGCTAGTTTAACTACAATTAAAGGACACATCCTAGGACATGTGTGTTTAATCAACTTTCATTAGATGATATTGATACCTTTGAATATTTGATTTGTTTTTACCAACTACATATCTGTTTATAATTTCTCTTTTCCTGTAAATTGAAATGCAAGATAGATGAGCAAGCTGTAAAAATGACGTACGGGTGGAGTTTGACATCCTTTCTCTTCACAAGAGGGAAGGACGACCAAGATCAACCACCCATGGCTGATTCTCATGAGGTGGAGTTCAGGCATGCCTCATTTCTCTGCCATCTTTACCAACTCTGTCAAAAATTGCCTCTCTCACAGTATTCTCTACTTTTCTGCTGGGTTTGATAATTCACTCCAATGACCACGTGGAACTCACAGACCCTGTTCAAGACTGTGTAGTTTATTAAGGAAGCAGCAGGTCGCATTTCAGGCTCAGCAATGCTCAGGATACAGTTCTTCCACCAGGACAGCATCTTACCAGCCATGCTTACATGTTCCTCCCTGTTCTTTGGCCTCTACCCTGCTCAGGAAAGTGCTGCAAAGCTCTTTTAGCTCTGCCAGTGAATGCCCGGAGGCACCCACTCCTCTGGCAAGGCTCCTGGAAGGCCATTTTGCATGTCTCCTGTCCATCTCTCCTACTAAGCTCTTCTGGTTTATTTTTTATTTTTTTGTCACTTCCTCTCACTGTCTTCAGTATTATTGTTATCTGTCTACTGGGTCCAGGAACTTCTGAGTGCAAGGATCCCAGATTCAAAGAATATGTTTACCGCTCCTTGGTGATTCTGGGATCTTTCCTGTCCTGCCTCTGGGGTGGTTCATTTGAAGACCAGCAGGATGACAAAACTAACCAACCCCTTTGGTGGGCCACAACTACCCTATTGTCACAGTTCCACTCAATTACTTGGGTAGGAGTTACCAGACCATGCCAGAAATACCACACAAAAACAATCCATCACACTGCACAACCCAAATTATTCTGGAAAAAGGAGGCCTTCTATAAAGACTAAAAGGAAATAATGACCATTGTTGGCCAACAGTAACTAGTAGAAGGGTCCAACACTGGGAGTAAACTGATTATCAGTCAAATGGCCATATTCGCCCTCTCATCTCCTGGGAGATAAAATTTTGCAATAAGTCTATTGATTATAACAAGATGCTAATAAAACAAGCATAAATGAGCAATATTGCCAACTATCAGGTCGGTATACAATGTTGATGAAACAGTGGATTTTAAAACATGAGAGTACCTAACTTTGGAGAAAGCCTTTATTTAAAAGGTAATATTTATACGAAAGGCATGAACTTTAAAGTTTCACTGAGGTAGTAATTGCAAACAATCCATAAAATGAGGGCATAGTTTTGTTATGGATTGATTTGTGTCCCCCCAAATTTGTTTAAGTCCTAAACTCTGGTATTGTGATGATTACCTTGTTTGGAAATAGGGTCGTTGGAGATGTTGTCAGTTAGACAACATGAGATCATACTGAAAAAAGGTGGATCCTAATCCCACCTGACTGAAGTCCTTATATAAAAGGTGAAGTGAGACACGAGGGAGAACAGTTGTCATGGATTGAACTGTATTTCCTCCCTAATGTAGCCATTTGACTGAGCCATGATTCCCAGTACTTTGTGATATTCCTATATGTTGTAAACCCTGCCCCTAGGATGTTAAAAAGGGAGGATAGGCAGCAGTTGAGTTGGTAGAGCAGGACTCAGTGTGTAAAATTATTTTGTGACTTGAGGCATTCTCTTGAGATATAAAGTAAAGAAGCTAGCAGAGAGATTTGGGGGCCTCAGACCATCAAGAAGCAGTGCCAGAAACAAAAAGTGTCCTTTGGGAAGGACCAGATTTGCTGAACTTCAGAAGCTTCCAGTCCAGAAGATTGTGGACAAGGACTTTCCTCCAAAGCCAGGAGAGAAAACCATCCCCTGGACTGTGACACACAAAATTTGTTTCTTTAAAGCCATCCACTTGTGGCATTTCTGTTAAAGCAGCACTGAATGACTAAGACAAGAGCCATGTAAGATGGAGGTGGCTTTTAGAATGCCAAGGATTACCAGCCATCACCAGAAGATAGAAAAGAGACATATGACAGTTTCTTCCTCAGAGCCCTCAGAAGAAATCAACATGACCAACACCCTGATTTTCAACTTCTAAAGATATCACTTTGAACACTAAGTTATGCCTACCCAAGCCATAGTATTTTCAATCACCTCATATGCATATGACAGCTGGGCAGTGAATAAGAAAGACCAAGAAGAATTGATGTCTTTGAGTTGCCATATTGCCAAATAATATTAAATACACCATGGACTGTGAAAAGAAAGAAAAAATCTTTCAAGGAAGTGTACCCAGAAGGCTCCTTAAGAGCAAGGATGGCAAGACATGGAAGTCTCACACACTTTGAACATATTAGGATGGATCAGTCTCTAGAGAAGGATATCATGCTTGGCAAAGTAGAATGTCAGTGAAAGGGTCAATGAGGTGGGTCGACACAATGGCAACAGCAACAGACTCAAGTATAATGATTATGGCAATGGTGCAGGACTGACCAATGTTTCCTTCTGTTATACATAGGGTTGCTATGAGTTGAAACTGACTTGATGGCACGTATCAACAACAAACTTTTAAAACTGTAAGATATTTTCTGTTCTTATCTATGCCCCTACATGTCTCCCAGTTTCTCATACTGTAGGGGTTTGTGTGTTGCTGTAATGCTGGAAGCTATGCTACCAGTGTTCTAATAACAGCATGATCATCCATGATGAACAGATTTCAGCTGAGCTTCCCAACTAAGACAGACTAGGAAGAAGAAGCTAGCATTCTACTTCTGAAAAGAATTAACCAGCAAAAACTTTATGAATAGCAGCAGAACAGTACTCTGATACGTTATTTGAAGAAGAGCCCCCTAGGTTGGAAGGCATACAAAAGATCATTGGGGAAGAGCTTCCTCCACAAAGGAGAGTTGACTTGAATGACAACGGCAGAGTCAAGCTTTCAGGACTTACATTTGCTGATGCGGCACAACTTTAAATGGGAAGAAGCAGCTGCAAAGTTCCATTAGTAATCGAAAAGTGGAATGTACGAAGTATGAATCTAGGAAAATTGGAAATTGTCAAAAATGAAATAAAGTGCACAAACATTGATATTTTAGGCATCAGTGAGCTGAAACGGACTGCTGTTGGCCATTTTGAACCAAGTAATCATATGGTCTACCACGGCAGGAACAACAGCTTAAAGGGGAAAAAAAGAGCATTTCAAGATCTATCCTGAAGTACAATGTTATCCATGACACGATAATACTTGTATGTCTACTAGGAAGAGAAATTAACATGATTATTATTCAAATTTACTCACAAACCACTGAGGCCAAAGAGGAAGAAACTATATTTTTACCAGCTTCTGCTGTCTGAAATTGTTAGAACATGCAGTCAGGATGCACTGATAATTACTGGTGATTGGAATGAAAAATTTGAGATCAAAGATGAAAGATCCCTCCCCAAACCAAAAACCACTACCTTTGAGTCAATTCAAACTCATAGCGACCCTACAGGACAGAGTAGAACTGCCCCATAGTGTTTCCAAGGAATATCTGATGGATTTGAACTGCCAGAGTTTTGGTTAGCAGCCATAGCACTTAATCACTACACCACCAGCATTTCCAGAAAAAGGATCAGTAGTTGGAAAATATGGCTTTGGTGACAGAAATGATATGAGTGACAGAAATGATGTGGTGACAGAAACACAAGATAAAATTTTGCAAGGCCAATGACTTCTTCTTTGCAAATACCTTTCTCAATCAACTTAAATGAAGACTATAGACATAGACCTTGCTAGATAGACTACACAGATTCAAATGACTACATCTGTGGAAAGAGGTGATGGAAAAGTTCAATATCATCAGCTAGAATAAGACCAAATGCTGATTGCAACACAGACCATTAGTTGCTCATATGCAAGTTCAAACTGAAACTGAAGAAAATTATAAAAAGTTCATGAGAGCCAAGGTACAACCTGGAGTATATTCCACCAGAGTTTAGAGACTATCTCAAGAATAGATGCAGTGTGTTGAACAATAATTACTGAAGACCAGATGAATCGTGGAGTGATTTCAGAGACATCATATGTAAAGAAAGCAATAGGTCACTAAAAAGACAGGAAAGAAAGAAAAGACCAAACTGGATGTCAGAAAAGACTCTGAAACTTACTCTTGAATGTCAAGTAGCTAAAGCAAAGTGAAGAAATGATGAAGTAAAAGAACTGAAGATCTCAAAGGGCACCCAAGAAGATAAAGTAGTATAAGGACATTTGCAAAGAGCTGGAGATAGAAAACCAAAAGAGAAGGACACATTCCGCATTACTTAAGCTGAAAGAACTGAAGAAAAAATTCAAGCCTCAAATGGTAATAGTGAAGGATTCTACAGGGAAAATATTACATGACTTGGAAAGCATCAAAAGAAGATGGGATGAATACACAGAGCCAGTATATCATTTCAACCATTTCAAGACGTAGCATATGATCAGGAAGCAATGATACTGAAGGAAGGAGTTAAAGCTGCATTGAAGGCATTGGCCAATAACAAGACTTCAGGAACTGATGGAGTATCAGTTGAGATGTATCAACAAAAGCGTGTGACACCAAAAGTGCTTACTCATTTATGTCAAGAAATTTGGAAGACAGCTACCTGGGCAACCACCTGAAGGAGATCCATATTTATGCCTATTCCCAAGAAAAGTGATCCAACCAAATTCAAAATTATTGAACAATGTCAGTAATATCACACACACAATTAAAATTTTGCTAAAGATCATTCAACAGCATCTGTAGCAGTTCACTGACATGGAACTGTCAGAAATTCAGGACAGATTCAGGAGAGTATGTGGAATGATGGATATCTTTCCAGATGTTAGATGGATCTTGGCTGAAAGCAGAGAATACCAGAAAGATGTTTACCTAAGTTTTACTGACTATACAAAGGCATATGACTGTGTGAATAATAACAAATTATGAATAACAGTGAAGAGAATGGGAATTCCAGAACACTTAATTGTGCTTATGATCAATCTGTGCATGGATAAAGAAACAGTCCTTTGAATAGGGTAGGAGACACTGCAAGGCTTAAAGTCAGGAAAGGCATGAGTCCAGGTTGTAATCTTGCATCGTACCTACTCAGTCTGCATGCCAGGAAAATAATCCAATGAGCTGAACTATGTGAAGAAGAATGGGGCTTTAGGACTGAAGGAAGGCTCATTAAAAACTTGCATAATGCAAATGACACACCTTGCTTGCTGAAAGTGAAGAGGACTTGAAACACTTACTGATGAAGATCAAAGACCATAGCCTTCAGTATAAATTGCATCTCAACATCAAGAAAACAAAAATCCTCACAACTGGACCAATAAGCAATATTACGATAAATGGAGAAAAGATTGAGGTTGTCAAGGATATCATTTTACTTGGACCCACAATCAATACCCATGAAAACAACAGTCAGGAAATAAAAGTATGCATTACCTTGGGAAAATATGGTGCAAAGGACTTCTTTAGAGTGTTGAAAAGGAGAGATGACACCTTGAAGACTAACACACTCCTGACCCAAACCTCAGTATTTTCAATTGCATCATGTCCATGTGAAATCTCGACAGTGAGTAAGGACAACAGAAGAAGAACTGATGTCTTTGTCTTGTGGTGCTGTAGAAGAATAAAAGGAATGTTCCTTAGAAGCAAAAGTGGTGAGACAAAGTTACATATTTTGGGCATGTTGTCAGTAGGAGTCAATCCCTCAGTAAGGGCATCATTCTTGGTATAGTAGAAAGTCAGCAAAAAACTGGAAAACTCTCAACAAAAATGTATTAATATGGTAGCTGCAATAACGGGATCATGCATAACAATGAATGTAGGCGTGATGCAGGACTAGGCAATGCTTCATTCTGTTGTAGATAGGGTTGCTATGAGTCAGAATTGACTGGATGGCACCTAGCATAACACCTAGCATAACATCAGTCATGCAGGCTGTGGTACTTATTACTTGGCTGGCTTGGTGCTGCTGTGAATGAAAACAAGTTTGAAGACCAGATGCACGGACTGGAATCACCTTAGAAGCCAGAGAGATTACAGACACAGCTTGACTATAAAGATTTCTGAAACCCTGGGAAAGTACAGAAAAATTATAACCCTAGGCTGGCATATAAATAAATTTCAAGTAATGTTTCTGTGAGTTGGCATTGACTCAGTGGTAATGGGTTCAGCGTAATCTTATTGAGGGGTGATATATTGCGCTAGGATCCCTGCCAGATGCAGGATCATGATCTGGACCCACTACACCCACTCTGTGTGAGCTGGGGGCCTTCATCTCTATGACTGCCCCAGGTTCCCTTTCTTCTTTTCTTGGCCAGAAGACTTCCTGAGTTCTTGTGGAGACATACATACTTTTTTAAGATGCTCACCCCCAGGTATACTCCCTGTGGGACTGTTATCCTAGATCATTTTGCAATTCTGGAAAACAGGGATTCTATGCTAGGAAGAATTCCTGTTCATGTATACCTGAGGACTACATCCTAACCAGGCTAACTGAGGTACAAAGAGCAGTGGATGGTTAAATGAGAAGATCTGTAATTATATACATTTTTCACCAGTTTGTAGGTAGCTATTCAATATCTTGGAACCTCAGTCTTCTCATTGATAAAACGAGTCTGCTTATACATGTTGAAGGATTATTGTTGAAATCAAGGAAAGAACTTGTGTGAGACTACTTGGCTTTCTAGAAGTGGTGGTAAAATCTAAATCTAAACAAGTGGATTCATACCCCTTTCCATGGATTGAACTGTGTTCCAAAACATTTTACATTGAAATGCTAACTATGTTTGCAAATAGGGTCTTTTAAGATGTTATCAGTAAAAGTGAGGTCACACTGGAGTAGGATAATCCAATCTGAGTGGTGTCCTAGGAAAAAAAGAAGAGATACAGAGAGACAGAGAAAAGATCTCCATAGACAGCAAAGCCATACTGCAACTGCAAGCCACAAACGTGTAGCTATCAGAAGCTGAGAAAGACAAGAATTTTTACCTAGAAAGGATATGGATGAAGAATGGTCCAACTGACACTTGATTCTGACTCCCAGTTTCCAAAAATGAGAGAGAATAAATTCTTGGTCTCAATAAGCCACCAAGTGTACACTATTTTGTTATAACAGCCCTCGATAACTAATCCTCATGGACCTATGGTTTATCCTACTGTGGGAGCCTGAATGTTGCTGTGAAGCTGGATGCTATACTACCTGATTCAAATACTAGCATGGAAATCCATGTCAGGCCTGTTCCAGTTGAGCTTCCAGACAAGACAGACTAGGAAGAAGAAACCGGCAGTATACTTTTGAATAGAATTAGACAGTAAAAACTTTACAAATAGCAGTGGAACACTGTTTGATATATGTGCTGGAATATGACCCCCTCAGTTTGGAAGGCACTCAAAATATGACCAGGTAAGAACTGCTTCCTCAAGGTAGAGTCGGCCTTAACAACGTAGATGGAGTTAAGTTTCGAGACCTTCATTTGCTTATATGGCGTGACTCAAAATGAGAAGAGATGTCTTCAAACATCCACTAATAATTGGAGCATGAAATGTATGAAATACAAATACATGAAAATTGTAAACTGGCCAAAAAAAAAAGGAACATATGTTGATATCCTAAGTATTTATTAGCTGAAATGAACTGGTATTGGTCATTCTGGATCAGAAAATCATGTGATCTACTATGCTAGGAATGAGAAGTTGAAGAGGGATCGCATTGCATTCATTGTCAAAAAGAATATTTCAAGATATTTCAGGGTGTATCCTGAAGTGCAATGCTGTCAGTGATAAGATAATATCCATATACCTACAAAGAAAGCCAGTTATTCAAATTTACACAAACAACTAAGGACAAACATGAAGAAGTTGAAGACTTTGCCAACTTCTTCAGTGTGGAGTTTTATTTCTTTGACTTTTTTATTGTGATTAAGTGAAAGTTTACAATCCAAGTCAATTTTACATACCCGCACCTCTGCAACTCTATTCTCCTCACTCTGTGCCAGCACAGTCTTCTTTTCCACTCTTTACTTCTAGTATTCACTCAAGGAACACCTATCCTCTCCGTTCTACACTCTCCAGAAAGAAACCAGTAGTACAGCCTCATAGATAGATATATATACATATAAAACCATAAAATACACACACCACATGCATCACTCTGCGTCCCTGAGTCCAGCCCATTCTTTGTCTGAGGTGTTGACTCCAGTACTGTTTTCAGGGCTAGCAGAAAGTCCCGGGGCCATGTTCCCAGCAGACCCAGCAGGCTGGCAGATCATCAATTCTGGCCTTTGAATAGAGTTCTTAATCTGCACACTTCTTTTTCTCATGCTACTTCTTCATTGCAAATGGCTTTTTTCAACAACATAAACATGAACCTCATCAGATGGAATTCAGATGAATCAAATACACTACATCTGTGGAAAGGAACAATGGAAAAGCTCAATATCATTAGGGAGAACAACTGGGGAAAGACTATAGATTTCTTATATGTGAGTTCAAGTTGAAATGGAAGAAAATTAGAAAAAGTCTATGACTGCCAAACTAAAATCTTTAACATATGCCACCTGAATTTACAGACCATCTCAAGAGTAGACTTGAGACGTTGAATACATAACCAAAGGTCAGACAACTTGTGCAAGGACATCATGCATAAGAAAGCAAAAGATAATTTAACAAGAAAAAAGCAGAAAAGAAAGATAAAAATGGATGTCAGAAAAGAACTTTGAAAAGCTAAGCAAAAGGAAGAAATGATGAAGTAAAAGAGCATAGCAGAAGATTTCAAAGAGTGGCTCAAGACGACAAAGTGTTATAATAACATGTATAAAGACCTGGAGATACAGAACCAAAAAGGAAAAGCATGCTTGGCATTTCTCGAGCTAAAAGAACTGAAGAAAAAATTCAAACCTTAAGTTGTAGCATTGAAGGATTCTATGGGAAAAATACTAAATGAAGCAGGAAGCATTACAAGAAGATGCAAAGAATGCACAAAGTCATTACACCAAAATCAACTGGTTGATGTTCAACCATTTCAAGGGGTGGCATATGATCAGGAATTGATAGTACAAGTCTAAGATACATTGAAAGCAATGACAAAAAACAAGGCTTCAGGAATGGACTGAACACCAAATGAGATGTTTCCACAAATAGATGCAGCACTACAAGTGCTCACCCATCTACACCATGAAATTTGTAAGAGAGCTAACTGAACAGCTGACTGCAAGGGTTCTACATTTATGTCTATTTCCCAGAAACACAGTACAACACAGTGTGGAAATTATCAAACAATGTCATTAATGTGTCACACATGTAAAATTTTGCTAGGATTATTCAAAAGTGGCTGCAGCCGTATATGAACAGGTGACTGACATAAATTCAAGCTGGACTGAGAGGGATCTAGAAACAGTATTAACATTCTGATGTCAGATGGATCCTGTCTGAAATCATAAAATACCAAAAAAAAAAAAAAAAAATTACCTGTGTTTCATTGATTATAAAGGCATTCAGCTGTATGGATTAAAAAAAGTATTGGTAATACTTTAAGAATACGAATTCCAAAACAACTGTGGTCATGAAGAACCCATACAGAGACTGAGAAGTAGTCATTTGAACAGAATAAGGTGATGCTGAATGATTTAAAGTCAGGAAAGTGAGCATCATGGTTGTATCCACTTGCCATACTTATTCAATCAATATGCTGAGTGAACAATTCAAGAAACTGGACTTTATAAAGAAGTATGAGGCATTGGAATTGGAAGAGGAGTAATTAACAACCTGCATTATGCAGATGACATACCTTTCTTGCTGAAAGGACAGAGGACTTGAAATACTTACTGATGAAGATCAGATATCCAGCTGTCAGTATGGATTAAACTGCAAAAAAAAAAAAAAAAAAAGGGACCAATAAACAACACAATACATGGAGAAAGGACTGACATTGTCAAGGATTTCATTTTTACTGGATCCACTGACAACACCCATGAAAGCAGCAGACAAGAAACCAAAAGATACATTGCATGGGGAAATCTGCTACAAAAGACCTCTTTAAAGTGTTGAAAGACAAAGACATCACCTTAAGGACTAATGTACACCTGACCCAAGCCATGGTGTTTTCAATTACCTCCATATGCAAGTGAAAGCTGGACAATGAACAAGGAAGACCAAACAGAAACTGACACCTTTGAATTGTGATATTGTCAAAAGAATGAACAAATATCTTGGAAGAAGTACAAGCAGAATGCTTCTTAGAAGCAAAAATAACAAGATTACATCTTACATGCTTTGGACATATTCTAAGAAGGATACCATGCTTCATAAAGTAGAGGGTCAGTGAAAGAGTAGAAAATTGTTAAGGAGATAGATTGACACAGCGGGTGCAACAATGAGCTCAAGCATAGTAAAAATTGTGTGGATGGTGCAGGATAAGACAGTACTTCATTCTGTTATACACAGGATTACTATGAGTCAGAACTGACTTGATGGCACCTCCTAACAACAGCAGCAAGGCAACTAATGCTCTCTTATGCACCGGGCCTGATTCATGAGTAGCACCTCACAGGGTCTGTCTCAGGATGAAAGAGTCAAAATTTGCACTGAGATGTCTTTTCTTTTTTTTTTTTTATTGTGATTGAGTGAAAGTTTACAAGTTTACAACACAATTCAAATTTGCATAATGCCTATCTGCAGCTCCCTCTGCTCTCCTTGCCCACTGACAGACAGCACACTCCTCCTTTCCGTTCTATACATGTTGTATCCTCTTAACTATCTCCTGCCCCCTCCTCTCCACCCTCTCCACTCCCTCAAGAAGAGGCCAGTAGGACGACATCTTGTAGATGCATAGAACCATCAAATGCACACACTATACGGTCTCTCTGTGTCCCCAGTCCATTCATTTTTATCCGAAGAGTTGACCTCAGTAATAATCTATGATCAGAGGCAGCATCAGGTCTCGGGGCCATGCTCCCAAGGGGATTCTCAGGCCTTTGACCATCAATTGTGGTCTTTTAGTGGAGTTCTTAGGGTGCATCCCTTTTCTCTCATGTTGCAACTGGGACTCAACATTGTGAGCACCATCACAGCTGTCATTGGTGGTGTCCAGGCACCATTTGGTTCTTCTGGTCACATGTTGATATAGTCACCCATTCACATGGGTCTTTCTGTCATCTGGGCTCTTTTTCCCTCGTGTCATTGTCGTCCTTAGTGATCATCAGTTCCAGTTGATGTGGGACAATTTGGTGTACCTCTGATGGCAGCTTGCTAGCTTTTAAGTCCCCAGATGTCACTCAGCTGTATGGAGTACAGAAGACTCTCTTAGCAATAGGCTACTTATTTCAATTGGCCTTTATGCTTGCACAGACATTTCTGCTTCCTCCTGTCTTTCCTCTGTCTTTGTTTTTTATCACTTATCTTTTCTTTATCTCCTTAACCACTACTGGCTTTATTTTGCTCACACATCTCTCTTACTAAACATCAGAGACAATATTATTGAAATATTATAACTAACAATGATTACCATTTATCAAGTACTTGCTGTGTCCCAGGAATGGTACTAGACGCTTTACATACTTTATTCTACTTCATTCTCAATTATCATAAGTCAAAAGTAAATTTTCACTGTATAGATGGAGGAAGTGAGGGAGGCAGCTTTAAATGATTTCACAGTGTCGAAAGACTACATAATGATCCACCTGGGTCTCTAACACCAGTTTGACTCCGAAACACTTGTTATTGCTGCCCGAAGCTGATCGCTATGAAGTGGGGGTGAGACATACTCTACTCTCCAACCTTTTTGACAATTTTGAAAGCAGCTATCCTTGTTTGGTGCTCTCTACTTCTCTACTGGGTTTGACAATTCGTTGCAATGACCACACAAAACTCATAGACCGTACGCACATTTAAATGATTTATTAGTAATGTAAGGTGAGATCAGAATTAACTTGCAAGTAACAGGAACAGGATCAACATCAAGAAGCACCCAGGCAAGGTCTGTAAATCTTCTCCAAAGTGAAGAGCATATCCTCCTTTCTTTACTGTAGTAAGCTCTGTCTTTTTCTCAGCCATGTAGGCCTCTTCAGGCTGGGTCTTCTCTCAGGTAGCAAACAGTATAGCTCTGTTAGCTCTGCCAACAAGTACCCAGAGACATCCTACTATGTGAGCTAGGCTCCTGCATGAAGGCCATCCATTTTCTCTCCATGGCTTAGCAAACTTCTTTAGCTCCATTTGCCATTGCCCAGAAGCACCCACATTCCACCAGCAAGACCCCTGCTGAAAGATGCTCAGTTCTTTCAGTCAATAAACCCACTGTAGCCACCTTGCTCCACAAACAGGGAATCTCCATGGGCTCCAGGAGCCACCTTGCTACTGATTCTAATGTTACCGGCCTCCGTCATGCTTACAGCCACATCTCTCTGTCTTATGCTGCCTCTGGTGTTACAGCTGTCTATCTCCTGTAGAAGGTTGCCAGTACAGAGACCCGGGGTCCAAAGGATAGTGTAGTGGATTAAATTGTGTGCACCCAAAGTATGTACCAAACTGGATAGGCTATGATTTCCAATACTGTGTGATTGTTTCCCATTTTGTCATCTGATGTGATTTTCCTATGTGTTGTAAATCCTATGTCTATTATGTTAATGAGAGAGGATTAGAGGCAGTTGTGTTAATAAGGTAGTACCCAATCTACAAAATTAGATTTTATCTTAAGTCAGTCTCTTTTGAGATATAACAAGAGAAGCAAGCAGGGAGACATGGGAACCTCACACAACCAAGAAAACAGTGCCAGGGGAAGAGAATATCCTTTGTACCTAGGTCTTTGCTCTGAGAAGTTCCTAATCCAAGGAAAATTTGATGACAAGGACCTTCCTCCAGAGCTAAGAGAGCCTTCCCCTGGAGCTGATACCCTGAATTTGGACTTTTAGTCTCCTGAATTGTGATGGGATAAATTGCTCTTGTAATATTTGTTATAGCAGCAAATTAAGACAGATGTGTCCACTCCTGGCTCACCTTCTTGATGGTTGTGATGGCCTGTTCCAACCCCTGGGATTGGCTTCCTTTAGTCTAGCAAGATGGCCAAACCAACCAATCCCCTAACAAGTGTTCTATACACTTTATTTGCATAGTCCTATCCATGCAAGCATTTGATTCACCCTGTTTGCATTTGCAGGCTGTCCAATCCACTAGGTGGTCCACAAACACCTGTTTACACGGTACCTCCCAACCGTTTTATGTGAGTTACATGGTCATAGCTAGAAATACGATATGATAGTAATTGACTGCACTGCACACTGGCTTGAAGAACGTAAACATGATAGCATAATCTGTCCCACACTTGAAGTCAAAGCCAGCTTATATAGAAAATGAAGCTGTAATGGAATAGAGTAGTAAAAATATCAGACTGCAGTATACATAGTATTTTATAAAAATTTTGTCTGTTTTTGAAAGTGTATGGATATGTTTATGTGGGGGGAAGGAATAGGAATGCAGTACAAAAAGCATTCTCATTTTGGTCATAGTAAAAAAACAACAATATCATACGTGTCCAAGGAAGGATATGTAAAGTTAAGGGTAGTGTGGCATGATTTAAAAAGTCTTGTGGAGAAAGTTTTAGAATATCTTTTTTTCTATCACTTTCGAGTTTTTTTTTAAAAAGGACACCAGTTCTCTTACAACCTGTGTTTCATATTTGTGTGTCATAAACTATGCAAAGTCAGTAGAAATTAGGGATTTTAAAAACCAAGATAATGAACTATTTTATTACCTACCCTCAACCAAACTACCCACACAAAATGGACAGGTAGCTAAAGATGAATTCTGCAAAGAAATCATGGATTAACGATAAAATAATTGTCTGGCACATCAAGAAAGAACAGCCCTGACTCTTCCTATACCTAGTATTAGTTAGCCATACTGTTAACTAAAAACAAAAAGAAATTAAACAAACAGTTGAACAAAAAAAAATTTAAATTATCAAGCCTGCTGTTCAGGATGTGCATTTAGACACAGTATGGGAAACCCTGGTGGTGCAGTAGTTAAGTGATATGGCTGCCAAGTCAGCTCTCCAAGTCCACCAGGTGCTCCTTGGTAATTCTCTGAGACAGTTCTGTTCTGTCCTATATGGTCATTATGAGTCAGAATCAGTTAATAGGAATGGGTTGGATTTTTGGTTTATCCTTAATAAAAGGATCACTGGTGGTGCAGCTGCTAACTGAAAGGTCACCAGTTTGAGCCCAATAGCTGTTCCCCAGGATAAAAGATCTAGAGCTCTGTTCCCTTGAAGATTGCAGCCTAGGAATCTCAATGGGGCAGTTCTGCTCTGTCCTTACAGTTGCTACCACCTGGAATTAATTGACAGCACACAACAATGTCATTAATGATGGAGTCCCTAGGTGGTACAAATGGTTTAGCACTAGATTGCTAACCAGATGTTGAAGGTTCAAAGCTACCAGATATGCCTGGGAAGAGAGGTCTATAGAATTGCTTCAAAAAATCACAGCCTTGAAAAGCAGTTCTTTTCTGTACCCACAGAGTTACCATGAATTGAAACAGACTCGAAGACAACTGACAACATCTTTAACAATGGGGCCATGGTGGTTGAGTGGGAGAATTCTTGCCTTCATGCTGGAGGCCTGGGTTTGATTTCCAACCAACATATCTCAAGTGCAGCCAACCACCACCTCTCTGTCAGTGGAGTCTTCTGTGTTACTATGAAGTTGAACAGGTCTCAGCAAAACTTCCAGACTAAAACAGAGTAGGAAGAAAATCCTGATGTTCTACTTCCAAAAATTAGCTAATGAAAATCCTGTGGATCTCAGAGGTGCCATCACATTGTGCACAGGGTCTACATGGGTTGGAGACTAACACAATGACAGCTAAAGCAACAGTCTATAACAGTAAAATTTTTCCTAAGTGTATATGGTACCTTTCAGATAGTAGCAAAACAATATAAAGCCATGCCCTCAAAACAACCAAGACATTTAAAAATTGAACAGTAGGTTATGAAAACAAATGTCTGTGTACTTTTACAGTTTAAAATTATGCATCATACAATTCATATTTCAAAAAATGTCACAAAACTTTGTGATAAAAGTATGAAAGTTTCTTTTGAGATTTTTATTAATAACAGAGGATACAAAGCCAAATAGCACTGTAGAAACATTTGTCCATTCTACTGTAGTCTCAACTGAAATAAAAAATGTAGAGCAATGTGGAGACAAACTGTATTTGTTCTTGAGTAAATGACATAGAAATATTGCTGAAAATTGAAGAAGCACATATTACAATAAATTATAAAGTTTTGGACAAATACTATCTGGGTCATCTAGTGCTGCTGTAACAGAAATACCTCAAATTAATGGCTTTAACAAACAAAAATTCTATTGTTTTTCACAGTCTAGTAGACTAAAAGTCCAAATTCAGGGTATCGGCTCCAGAAGAATGTTTTCTCTGTCAGTTCTAGAGTAAGGTCCATGTTATCAAAAGTCCTCTAAAGTAGGAGCTTCTCTGAGCAGAAACCCTAGGTCCAGAGGATGCACTATGCTCCCAGCACCGTTTACTTGGTGGTATGACGTCCCTTGTCTCTTTGATCATTTCTCTCTTCTACATCTCAAATGATGTTGGTTTAACACGCAATCTAATCTTGTATATGTCTAAACCATCTCATTAATACCACAGGATTTATAACACATAGGAAAAGCTTATCAGATGAAAAATGATGAACAAGCATACATTGTTGGGAATTATGGCCTAGCCAAATTGATTCACATATTTTGGGAGAACATAGTTCAATCCGTGACACCAACTATGAAATTAGGTGAAAGTACACAAGTGTTTCTAGCATGTTATTCAACAGACTATGAATCAGTTACGAAATGCAAGAAAAGCATTTTTTGTGTGTGTGTGAGCCACTAAAAGAAAGATCAGAGAAGATATAACAAGTGAACAATCCTTTCAACAGAATTTACATTTTTATTGAAGGTATGTATAATCACTAACAAAGCAGTTATTTTGACCAGAATAATACATTTTTTTTTTTAAAAAAAAAAAGGATATTAGGGTAAGATTATAGATCTTGAACTGCTGAATTAGTCATAGGTAAGCTATGACAGCATAGAAGCTGAAACCAGAAATATACAAAGCTCTACAGGACAATATCAACATCTACAGATTTAGATTTCAAAACACATCATTTCAAACATGGTAGAATGTTTACAGTACTTTGTAATGAAATGGGGAAACACCATAAATATTTTCATTTTAGCGTATGATTAACTTATTTCATGTGATGTACTTCAAAGAGTTACTTGATATAAGATGCTGCTTGTTTTTCTTTCGTTTTGGTCTTTCTTTACCAGAAAAAAAAGAGGGTATCCTAAGTTTTCAGCATTTTCTACTGTAAGTTATTGCTCAGTATTATAGTACCAAGCATATATTTTTGAAAAATTAAATGCATTTGATACTTCTCTTTTTAGGTAGACATTTAAAAGATAGGTGTAAATATTTCTCACTATTCAGAGAAAACTATGCCATAGAAAGAAAATTTAGAAAGTGAATACCTGACAGTGTATCATTCAGTGTGATATTAGTGGGTAAAAGCAATATAAATGTTCTGCCTATAAAAATATTTGTGGTTACAAACTTTAAAAACTGGAAACAGTTTTTGAATCTCTACAAAACTCCAAATAAAGAGTTTCATGGACGGGGGTGGAGTCAAGATGGCACACTATGCACACATCTCCCTAAATCACTCTGGAAACCAAGACCTGAACTGATAATTAAGTGGAGCCTTCTGGACACCTAATGATCCCTAGAACATGGCAATAGGCTGATAATTTGGACTTCAAACTACTAAACGGAAAACCTCCTCTGTTTAGCTGACTCCTGCTCCTGGCCAGTCCTGGCTTTCATGGATCGAAGGTAACTCACCATTTTGACTTTTTTTCTCCCTCTTGGCCAGCCGGTGGAACTGGGTCTTGACTAGCAGCTAGTCTCAGATGCACTGCTGGTGGGATCAGTGAAATTGCCATATTTTGAGACTCTGGCTTAGGACTCTGTTCATCTTCCCACCTTTGGTCTCTCCTTCCAGCTCTGCCATAGTGCAGTTTGTACCGAGGTGCCGTGTGGCAAGCTCGTGCGGGACACCACCTAAGATATATAGGCCTCAGCTGGACCTAATGCTTAGCTTGGGAGGCAATGCCTGCCCTCAGGAAAGTGCTTTTCTTGCAGAAAAGCAGTAGTTTACACAGCACTGCCTAAGGCTGGGGCCCAGCAACAGAGATTGTAGACTCTGTGCATCTCAGTACCTTTGGCCTCTCTTTCCACCTGTGCCATAGTGAAGTTGTATGGAGGTGCTGGACACCTCTTGGACACGGAGGCTTCAGAGAGACCTAACTCCTAGGCTTGGAGGCAGCAATTGTTGCACAAAAGTGCTTTGCCGGCAGAAAAGCAGCATTTTACTCACTGTTGCCTATGGCTGGGGCCTGTCAGCAGAGGCTAACAGAGAAGTAGCCTTGCTGCATTTTGCACTAGTTTATAACATCTGGGGTTGGATATAGAGGTGCTCACCTTGCCAGTTGGAAAGAGGGCCCTGCACACCTGACTGACCTGGGAAGTGGTCAGATACCTTTTATCTGTCATTTTAAGACAATTTAGAGAAACAATTGTGGTCCATCCTCACAATATCTCTCCCAGTCTTTATTTGCTCATATGATGCCCCAAAAGCAACAGACTCTGGAGAAAATTGTAACCAGAAAATCACTCATGGCTTCAGGAGACCCCCAAATGAAGCAACCAAAGAGCTTTCCAGATGAAGAAACTTTTCTGAAATTATCAGAAGGTGAATACAAAAGGATTATATAGAGAGCCCACCTAGACCTTATAGAAAATGCAGCAGAGAAAATTGGAAAATTAAGCAAGCTGTTTGGTCTGATGGAACATCAGTACTCGGAAATCCAACAGATCAAGAACAAAATCAAAGACATAGAAACTTCAATTCAAAGCCAAGAGAATAGAATGGAACAAATGTAAAAGAGACTTTCTGACTTGGAAGACAGAGCTACTGACTCCAGCATCTACGAGGAGAAATCAGAAAAAAGAAACAAGAAAAATGAAGAAGCATTAAGAAGCATATGGAACTCTATTAAGAAGAACAACCTATGATTAATTGGAGTCCCTGAACAGGGAGAGACACCTGAGAGTATTGTTGCTGAGCTGCTGACAGAGAACTTCCCAGAAATCATGAAGGAAGAGAATATAGATATCCAAGATGCATATCGAATGCCACTCAATATAGATCTCAAAAGGAAGACTCCAAGACATATTATAATCAAGCTTAACAAAATGAAACATAAGCAGCAAGTCTTAAAGGCAAAAAGACTCACAGCAAAGCTAACACTCAGAGGGAAACCCTATAGGCTTTAGTTGGATTTCTCAGCAGAAACCACGCTGGCACGGAGACAGTGGCATAACATATTCAAAGCCATGAAGGAGAAGAACTTCCAACCAAGAATTACACATCCTGCAAAACTACCTTTAAAATACAAAAATGAAATTAAGACATTCGCAGACAAACAGAAACTCAGAGACTTTGTAAAAACCAAACCAAAACTGCAAGAAATTCAGAAAGAATCTCTTGGCTTTGGCTTAGAAGAACAAAACCATTAACTTTATACTTTAGAAGGACACACCATCCAGAATCCTACTCAGCTGGGAAGGCTATAAACTCAATCAAAGCTACAATAGTGAAAGAAATAATCCAGCAATCATACCATGAAAACTGTGATATCATCATATTAAAAAGAGTGATGTACTACAGTCGTTACAGTCTTTCAGATTGAGGGAAGTTGACAAGGCTGGTAGTAATTAAAATTGGGTTTATACATAGTTTATTATGAGGTATGATAGGGGCAGCCGTAAGCACAATAAAGAGGCAACATACCATATCAAGAAATGTAATACAGGAGTCTCAACAACCACATAACCAACCTTGAAGAAGGTGAAAATTCAACTCACAAAGAATGCCTCAGAACAAACTAATAACAACAGAGAAAATATCAACACAAAAATAAACATCACAATGGCAGCACTGAACAATAATTACATTGAATGTGAATGGACTGAATGCCCCAATAAAGAGACATCAAGTGACATCTTGGATCAAAAGACATGACCAATCCATATGTTGCCTACAAGAAACTCACCTTAGACTTAAAGATAGGAACAAACTAAAAATCAAAGGATGAAAGAATATATATCAATCTAACAATGGACAAAGAAGAGCAGGTGTAGAAATTCTAATCTCAGACAAAATCGATTTTAATGTAAAATCCACCATCGTGGACAAAGGTGGACACTATATATTGCTGACAGGTGAAACAAACAGGCAGGACTTAACAATATCAAATACTTATGAACCTAATCTTAGAGCACCTAAATACATCAAAGAGACACTGACTACACTCAAACAGGAGATAGATCACTCCACAATAATAGTAGGAGACTTCAACACTCTGCTCTGTATATTGGACAGATCATCTAGAAAAAAGCTCATTGAAGACAGAGAAGACCTTATTGCCACAATTAACCAGCTAGACGTCATCAACGTATACAGAACTTTCTATCCATCAAGAGACAACTACACCTTCTTCTCCAGTGCACATGGAACATTCTCCAGAACAGACCATGTGTTAGGACATAAAGTAATTCTCAACAAAAGCCATGCAATTGAATTACTGCAAAGCATCTTCTGAGATCATAAAGCCATAAAAGTCAAAGTCAATAACAGAAAAAACATAGAAAGTGGAACTCATGGAAACTGAACAACATCTTGCTCAGAAAACCATGTGTTACAGAAGAAATCAAGAATGAAATAAAGAAATTTATGGATTTCAATGAGAATGAAAACACTTGCTACTAGAACCACTGGGGTACAGCCAAAGTAGTGCTCAGAGGTCAGTTTATCTCCATAAATGCATACATCTGGAAGGAAGAAAGAAACCAAACCAAAGAAATAACCTTACAACTTGAACAAGTAGAGAGAGAACAACAGAGAAATACCTCAGGCGCCAGAAGATAACAGATCATAAAGATTAGAGCAGAACTAAACAAATCAGAGAATAGAAGAACAATTCAAAAAATTCAAAAAACTAAAAGCTGGTTTTTAGAAAACATCAACAAAATTGACAAATCATTGGCTAAACTTACTAAAGAAAAACAGGAAAAGAAACAAATAGCCCAAATTAGAAATGAGAGTGGAGTTGTCACAACAGATCCAACAGAAATCAAAAATATCATAACAAAATACTATGAAAGACTATATTCTAACAACTTTGAAAACCTAGAGGAAATAAACAAATTCCTTGATTGACATCACCTACCAAAATTATCACAAGGTGAAGCAGAACAGCTTAATAAAGCCATCACAAAGGAACAGATTGTTATCCAAAAACTGCCAACCAAACAAATCCCTAGCCCAGATGGCTTCACTGAAGAATTCCACCAAGCTTTTGCCAAGCCAAGCCAAGTGCCATCGAGTCAGATCCGAAGAGAAGACTTATCTCCAATACTACTGAGAGTATTTCGAAGTATACAAAGGGACGGAATACTCCCAGATTCGTTCTATGAACCCAGCATAACGCTAGTACCAAAGTTAGGGAAAGATCCAACAAAAAAGGAGAACTACAGACCTATATCATTCATGAATCTAGATGCAAAACTCTTCAACAAAATTGTTACCCGTAGAATACAACAACGTATCCAAAAAGTTATCCATCATGATCAAGTTGGATTCATACCAGGGATGCAAGGCTGGTTCAACATCAGAAAAAAACAATTAATGTGATCAACCACATAAATACCACAAAAGACAAGAATCACCTGATCTTGTCTATTGATGCAGAAAAGGCATTTGATGAAGTCCAACACCCATTCATACTAAAAACTCTCAACAAAATAGAAAGAGACAGCTAATTCTTCAACACAGTAAGGACCACTTATTACAAAGCCAACTGTCTATGTCATCCTGAATAGAGAGAGACTGAAGGAGTTTCCCTGGAGAACAAGAACTAGACAAGGATGCCTACGCTCACCTCTCCTATTCAACATTGTACTAGATGTTCTACCCAGAGCAATTAGACAAGACCAAGAAATAAAGGGCCTCTGCATTGGCAACGAAGTCAAAATCACTCTATTTGCAGATGATATGATCATATGTGCAGAGAATCCCAAAGAATCAGTAGGTAAACTATTCAAACTGATGGAAGAGTTCAGCAAGATCTCAGAATACAAGATAAACACAAATAAATCACTAAAATTCCTTATACCAAAAGTAAGATTATTAAGGAAGAAATTACCAAGTCAATACCATTTACCACAGCCCCTAAAGAAATAAAATACCTAGGAACAAATTTAACCAGGGAAGTAACAGACCTTTACAAAGAGAACTACAAGCCCTTACTACAAGAAACTAAGAAAGACTAACATAAACGGAGAAACCTACCGTGCTCACAGATACAAAGACTTAACATTGTGAAAATGTCTATTTTACCCAAAGCAATTTACTTATATAAGGAAATCCCAACAGAAGTTCCAGTGATATTTTTTAATGACATGGAGAAAGAAATTACCAACTTTGTCTGGAAAGGGAAGAAGACTGGATAAGTAAAGCCCTACTGAAGAAGAAGAACACACCGGGAGGCCTCTCATTACCTGACTTTAGAACCTATTAGACTGCCACATAGTCAAAACAGTCTGGTACTGGTACAAAAAGAGACAGATAGCTCAATGGCACAGAATCGAGACCCCAGAGATGACACCGTCTTCCTATGAACAGTTGATATTCAACAAAGGCCCTAAGACATTAAACTGGGCTAAAAACAATCTCTTTAACAAATGATGCTGGTAAAATTGGATATCTATCTGCAATTAATGGAAACAAGATCCATATCTTACATCTTGTGCAAAAACCAACTCAAACCGGATGCCAAGCCAAGGGCCGTCAAACTGGATAAAAGACCTAAATATCAAATTTAAAATGATAATGCTCATCCAAGAAAAAGTAGGAATAACAATGGAAGTTTTAATACACAATGCAGACAGACTCCAAAATCTGTGAAACAAACCACAGTCAACAGAAGAGAAAATAGATAAATGGGAACTATTAAGAACCAAACACTTTCCTTATCCAAAAACTTTATTAATAGAATTAAAAAAGCACCTACAGAATGTGAAAAAATATTTGGCAACTATACATCAGACCGACGCCTGATCTCCATAATATATAAGGTACTATAAAATATCAATAAGTAAAAGATAAAGCATCCAATTAAGCGATGAGCAAAGGAGGTGGACAAATACTTCTCCAAAGAAGAGATCCAGGCAGCCAAAAAACACGTGTGGACATGCTCACTATCATTAGCTATTAAAGAAATTCAAATCAAAACCACAATGAGATGCCATCTCACTCCAACAGGATTGGCCATGATCCAAAAAATGCAAATCAACAAATGCTGGAGAGGTTATGGAGAAAGTGGAACTCTTCTACACTGTTGGTGGGATTGCAAAATGGGCCAACCTCTCTGGAAAGCAATCTGGCACTTCCTTAAAAAAATGGATATAGATATACCATTTGACCCAGCAATTCCACTGCTTGGAATATATCCTACATAATCAAGGCCATTCACACCAACTGATACATGCACATGAATGTTTATCACAGCACAGTCCACAGTAGCAAAAAGATGGAATCAACCCAGATGTCCAACAACAGAGGAATGGATAGGTAAACTATGGTATGTATACTCAACAGAACACTATGCAATGATAAAGAATGATGATTTCAGGAAACATCTCATAACCTGGTTTCAACTGGAGGACATTATGCTGAGTGAAAGTAGTCAGTGACAAAAGGACAAATATTATATAAGACCCCTGTGATAAGAACTTAAAATCAGACTCATGCGTAGAAGAAAAGACTCTTTGACAGCTGCAAGGATAGGGAGGGTGGGATGGCGGGGGATGGGAGAGTTTAGGTTATATGGTTCGTACAAATAGCATTTTGCTTTCCAAAGAGGTTGGCTCATTTTGCAATCCCACCAACAGTGTAGAAAGTTATATAGTTGATAGAAACTTGGTTGTTTGAAATTGGGGACAGCACACATTAGTAAGAAGATCAATATTAACTGGACTTCAGTACAACTTATGTACTCCTCCCATCTTAACCCAGCACTGCAAGGACAGAGTAGCTGTGAAGGAGTGGGGGCAGGGACCATAATCAAAGCCAATTGGCACAACTAGCATTTTGCTAATGAGGTCTCACTGCACCCCACACTGGTGAGTGGCGTCTGGGATCTTAAAAGTTGTCAAGCTGCCGTCTGAGGGTACAGCAAATGGTCCCAACTCAGCAGGAATCACTGAGGCTCATAACAATGTGGGGGAAAGAGAACCTGGAAGACAGAGAAACCCACATGAGTGGGTGTCCACATCGATTTGTGACCGAAAGAACCAGATGGTGCCCGGCTACCACCAGTGATAGCCGTGATGGACCTCACAGAGTTGAGTCTCACTGGCAACACAAGAATAAATAGGGGTGCACCCTGAGATCTCCACTAAAACACTGCAATTGACAGTCCCGGGGCCTCAGAGTTCCCCTGGAGCATGGCCCGTGTCCCTGATGCTACCCCTGTCCATAAATCACAGTGAAGGTCTGCTCTTCAGACAGCAGTGGATTGGACATGGTGACTCAGAGTGACCATATTTTGGGGGCACTTTATTGTTCTGTGCATCTATAGGATATCATCCTGCTGACCTCTTACTAGAGGAAGGAGAGTGGTTGGAGAGGTGGGGATAGGAGACTGTTGGGAGGATAGGACATGTATGGAGCAGAGAGGAAGAGTGTGCTGTCACCGGGCAGGAAGAACAGAGGGAGCTGCATATAGGTGAGCATGCAAATTTATATGGGAATGTAGATTTTCATTCAATCATAATTAAAAAAACAAAAGGAGAGTTTAGTGGATATGAATTCAACCTGTTAAAAAATATAAAATCTCCTTGTTAGTTTTGAAGAACAACTAATTGACATAATTACTTCCTGAGTTTCAAACAAAACACCTTAATAATGCATTAAAAAAAACCCACACCCACTGCCATTGAGTTGATTGCTACTTATTAGCCTCCCTATAGGACAGAGTAGAGTTTCCATGGAAAGCCTGGTGGATTCAAACTGCTGACCTTTTGATTGACAGCCATAGCACTTAACCACTGTGTCACCAAGGTTTCCAATAATGCATGAAAGGCGCTGAAAAATCAACATCAAAATACAGTTTGCACAAACAATGATGCACTTTTTCCCTTAGGTTTTACAGATAATTTTATAAAGTATCTTCCTTAGCTTTGATGGCCATTACATCCATGTATCAAAATCAATTGAAATTAAAACCAATGCTTCACACGGATGTAACAAAAAGGTTTGAGAATGTTGAGCTAAGTTTACTATTTGCTGATGATAATTTCCATTAAACCAAAAATGTTGACGTGTGTTTCTCATGCATTGTTCCAACATGGATATTATGAGTCATTGAGTGGCTTTTCTCCATAATGTGACTTAGGGACCCCCACGCATCTTCCATCATACAGCTCTATGATTCCCAAGGGGCATGCTGTCATTTTCTAGAAGAGAGAGTTGGAAACATCTTGGTTTTTGAAAACATTGGACCACAAGTGGCACACATACTTCCACTGAATGAGAAGTTGTTGTGGAACAAGATTGTCACAGTCTTTCAAAGTACTTTCTCACAGTTTACTTATTAACTACAGTTCATATAAAACAGGGATGTGGTGGACTCCATCTCACCTAAACGACCAAACTTGATAGGACAGACTGGTGTAACTAGCCTCTAATGTGAGAAATTCACATCACTTCTCTACTGTTCTCACTAAAACTTCTAACTTCAACCTAATCGTGAGATAAAAATCAGACAAATCTAGACTATGGGACATTGTACAAAACCACTGCCCTGGATCCCAAATCTTTAAATATCATGAAAGACAGGGAATGATGTAAGGGACCATTTTAGATGGAAAGAAACAAAAACAGCATGGCAATCAAACGAAAGGTGTGATCATGACTGGACACTGAACTAAACAAAGTTGTAAATGGTATTCTAAGTATTCTTTTAGAAAATATTGTTTTATCAATGTCAAATATCTTGGGTACATAACTGATATTGTATTTATATAGGAAAATATAAAGGGGTACTTACCGAAATACAGGTTAAAGAGCCATGTGTCTACAGATGATTTTTAAACAGTTACTAGAATGTATGCATGTAAATGCATACATGTATGTGGTATCCGTGCGTGGTACAGTTAATGTGTTTAGCTGCTAACTGATAGGTTGGAGAGTTGAGTCCATCCAGAAACACCGTGAAAGAAAGTCCTGGTGATCTCCTTCCAAAAAATTAGTCACTGAATACCCTATGGAGCACAGTTCTAGTCTGGCACATATTTATGTGGTCATCATAAGTTGGCATCCACTCAATGGCAAGTGGTTTATGTATGTATGTGTCTATCTATCTAGTGATCTATTTTTATACAGAGAAAGATAAATCAAGTATTGCAAAATGTTTCAGCTGATGAGCCTACTTTAAAGGTAGACAGGAGTTCACTGTAGTACTGTTTCAATGTTCTGTAGATTTGAATTATTTCAAAATAAAAGGTAAAACCAATATTGTTTTAGAGCAATATGGTTATTATTGTACCTTACCACTTGTGTGACACATTTACATGGTGATTAATTCATTATTGTCAGAGAATTTCATAAAATTCAAAGTCATGCTTGCATCTGGAGCCAAACCTTCTGTTTACATACACATATATTAATTAAAGGGCCTTGCCAAGTGCCGTCGAGTCGGATCCGACTCATGGCAACCCTTAGGAGAGTGAAAAACCCTTGTGGCTAGTGGTAAAGTGCTATGGCTGCTAACCGGAAGGTCGGCAGTTCAGATCTACCAGGTGTTCCTTGGAAACTCTTTGGGGTGGTTCTACTCTGTCTGTGGGTTTGATATGAGTTAGAATAGACTTGACAACAACGAGTTTGGTTTGAATAGGAGAGTAAGGTGAGGGGGGAGGATTTAATTACTTGTCTCTTCCAGGTAGAAATACAGAACACATGAAAGTGAAAAAAATGTAGCTAATATATTCCACAGTGTTTCAAATCTTGAAATGCAATAGACTGGCTCTGGTTTTGAAGTGAGTTTGTGCTTTCTGACTATTGACCAAGACTTGCAACAGATTCCTTCTGGTTCAAACCCCTGCTGAGAATTTGCATTTCTAACCAGTTCCCAGGTGATGCTAATGCTGCTGGTTAGGGATCAGTTCTGAGAACTGCTAGTAGAGTAGTGGTTCTCAAAATTTATTACATGTAAGAATCGCCCTGGGATCTTGTTAAAAATGTAGATTTTGATTAAGTGTTTATAGGGTGGAAACACAAGTTCTCAGCAGGGGTTCGAACCAGAACAAACTGGTTTGAAGCCCTGCTATTGAATGAGGAAGCTGCCCAAACAGCCAAGTATGCCAGACAACCTACTAAATGTACCCACAGACAATTTGGTGTTGAAAACACTTTTTGTAATCATCAAAAATAGTAATAAATGAGTAGTCCAAGACTAATTTTACTTCATTAAAATGAAGTTTTGGCTCAAAGATATGTACATGAAAGAAGAATGTGGCAAACACAATAAGAAGGGTCAGAACACAAACAGAGGTTTGTGGCCACCGCCAGACTAGGGACCTCTGAGGATGCAACTCCTAGGCTGCCAGAAGTGCCAGATCTCTCCCCAGTTTTTTTTTCATGCCATGTACTTCAAAACAGGCTAAGGGGGCTAACTTTGCAGAAGGCTGTCTGGCACTTTGGCTTCAAGCTGACTTATCCTTATTTGGGAGGTTATGTTGTTATCAGGTGCCCCTGAATCAACTCTGACTCATAGTGACCTTGTGTACAACAGAACAAAATGTCACCTTGTCCTACACCATCTTCACATTTTTCAGCACATTTGTTTCCATAGTTGTACCTATTGTGCCAGTCCGTCTCAGGGAGGGTCTCACTTTCCCTCATTGGCTCTCTACTTCTCTAAACACACTGTCTTCCTCCAAAGACTGAACTCTCCTAATGATGTGTCTGAAGCAAGAACGTCAGGCAATGTTCTACTGTGAGTTTTAAGGTTTCTTTGGGCTAGTTTTCAGAAGTGATACCCAGGTCTTTTCTTCCTAGCCTGTCTTGTCTGAAAGTTCCATTGAAACCTCCCTATGACAGGTGACCAGCATTTGACATACTCATGGCATAGCTTTCATCATCATAGCAACACACAAGCCACTACAGTACAACAAACTCAGAGATGAGCAGTGGTTTTGGAGGTTGTGTGTTTAATTATATTTCTCTGTTTACCATTTTGGACAAACAGCCTTTTGCATTAAACTAAAAAAAAAAAAAAAAAAACCACTTCCATCTAGTCCATGCCAACTCATAGCGACCCTATAGGACAGAGTAGAACTGCTGCACAGACTTTCCAAGGAGCAACTGGCGTATTTGAACTGCTGACCTTTTGGTTGGCAGTCATAGCACTTAACCACTCTGCCACCAGGGTTTCCTTTATATCACACACATTTTAAAAAATCTATAAGCTTTTCCGCACAAATGTCTGCTGCCATTGATTGTTTTTGTTTTTACAATTCAGTTATCCCTACCCTGCCCCGTCAAAAGAGTACCTGAAGGATGAGGAGGAGGAAATTTTGACAACACAGTTTGCCACACTTCAAATAAGACCATGTGTGCACATTACCATGCAATGCTATCACAAACAAGCTATCTTTGTTGTGGCCCAAGGACACTCAGCTTTCTTATGTCAACCTGGGAGGCTTTTAATCAATAACACAACACACAGCTGGCTGTACAACTTGCTTCAGAGAAGGCAGGTAGGTGAAATCACACAATAGGGGTCTTCATGGCATTTAATTCTACAATTCTAGCTCTTGTTAGAATGCTACTGACAACAGTGTGAAGGAGCATGTCCTGTCTAACCACATGTTGTCATTCAGAAAACAAGTTAAATGATCATTACTGTGCTCTGTGAAAAAAAAGTTAATATATCAGGAATGGCATGGTGGAGCCACTTCTTCAGACTATAATAACTGGAAGTGACAGCAGTTCTTTCTCTGGCCATTTCTACCTTTTTTTTTTTTTTTTTGTAGTCACTATAGTCACTGTCCAGTCTATTCCAATGCACAGTGCCAAGCAGACCTGCTCTGTAGGGTTATGAAGGCTGTGACCTTTCAGAAGTACATCACAAGGCCTGTCTTCTGAGGCACCTGTGGATAGACTCCAACTCCCAACTTTTCTCTTAATAGTCAGAAGCTGAGCCATTTGGACCACTCAGCAATTCCCCACTTTCAAATGTCTCTGATATGGAAGAAACAGCTGAAATTCTTCATGGTGATTCTTTTTCTCTCATTATTACTAAAGTTATAGAGCATGTAAATAAACTATAACTAACCCAATTGAAGGGTAGTTTATACACATCAAAAGGGCTTTTAAGTGGAAACACAAATTGGAATATTAATAAGGATTTGGAGTCTTGAGATGCATCTAAAAAATGGTGGTGGATAGAGTCATGAAACAATGCTTCACAGGGTAATTCAGACCAAAAATCCTCTCAGTAAAGACTAAATATCTGTGTGGAGTTTGGGGGAAGAAAATGTGATTGTATTCATTATTCTAATTCAAGAGAATCCTGATAAACTATTTACATTATATTATATTAACTCTAGATCCAGGAAATAATGAATATCTGTCAAAAAGTTTTTTCCCTAGTATTTATATTATTTATGACCTTAAGGTTGTTTTTCGTTAAGGTTTTTCCGATATTTTCTAACAGTTGTATTTTACATGGTCAGTGTCCACACAGGGGTAGAATCTGCATTTGAAACTGAGAAAGACACTTCACCAGCACACTTACAGAATATGATTCCCACAATACTCAAGTATTCCGATGTCAAGACATATTTTGAAAAAGGAGCAGTTAGTAGAAACACCCAGAAGACAGTTGTAAATGTAAATTCTGTGTCCAAGTCTACCTAGCATGCAATTTTTTGACAAAAGACAATTAAAAATAAGATATTTTATCATTTAAGTTTGATATTTAAGTCTTTTGGCATCCAGTTCGAGTTGGTTTTTATATAAGGTGTGAAATATGAATCTTGTTTCAATTTATTGCTCATGGATACCCAATTTTACCAGCACCATTTGTTGAAGATATTGTTTTTACCCCAGTTTAATGTCTTAGAACCTTTGTCGAATATCAACCGTTCATAGGCAGATGGTATCATCCCTGGGGTCTCAATTCTGTTCCATTGATCGATCTGTCTGTTCTTGTACCAGTACCAGGCTGTTTTGACCACTGTCGCAGTGTAGTAGGTTCTAAGGTCGGGTAATGAGAGGCCTCCCAGTGTGTTCTTCTTCTTTAGTAGTACCTTACTACTAAAGGCTTCCTCCCTTTCCAAACAAATTTGGTGATTTGTTTCTCTATCTCATTAAAAAATGATGCTGGAACTTGTATTGGGATTGCATTATATAAGTAGATTGCTTTGGGTAAAATAGACATTTTCACAATGTTAAGTCTTCCTATTCATGAGCAGGGTAGGTTTCTCCATTTATCTAAGTCTCTCTTAGTTTCTTGTAGTAAGGGCTTGTAGTTCTCTTTGTAAAAGTCTGTTATTTCTCTGGTTAGATTAATTCCTAGGTACTTTATTTTCTTAGGGGCTATAGTAAATGGTATTGATTGATGATTTCTTTATTAACAGTCTCATTGTTGGTATAAAGGAATCCTACTGATTTACTTACGTTTATCTTGTATCCTGAGACTTTGCTGAACTCTTCTGTTAGTTTCAGTAGTTTACTTATAGATTATTTGGGATTCTCTGCATATACAATCATATTATCTGAAAACAGGGAGATTTTGACTTCTTCTTTGCTGATGCTTATAAAGCTCATCCAAGAAAAGGCAGGAACAACAATAGAAGTTTTAATGTTCAATGTAGACAGACTTCAAAATCTGTCAAACAAACCACAGTCAATAGAAGAGAAAATAGATAAATGGGAACTATTAAGAATCAAACACTTTTGCTCACCCAAAGACTTGATTAATAGAATTAAAAGGCCACCTACAGAATGGGAAAAAATATTTGGCAACTCTATGTCAGACCAACGCCTGATCTCCATGATCTATAAGGTACTACAAAATATCAATAAGAAGAAGATAAATCATCCAATTAAGTGATGGGCAAAGGAGATGGACAGACATTTCTCTAAAGAGGAGATCCAGGCAGCCAAAAAACACATGTGGTCATGTTCATGATCTTTAGTTACTAAAGAAATTCAAAACAAGACTACAACTAGATAATAGCTCACCCCAACAAGGTTGGCCATGATCCAAAAAACACAAAACAACAAATACTGGAGAGGCTGTGGAGAAAGTGGAACTCTTCTACACTGTTGGTGGGATTGCAAAATGGTCCAACCTCTTTGGAAAGCAATCTGGTGCTTCCTTAAAAAAAAATGGATATAGATATACCATTTGACCCAGTAATTCCACTACTTGGAAAATATCCTACAGAATCAAGGCCTTTCAATGGACATATGCACAAGAATGTTTATCACAGCACAGTCCATGACAGCAAAAAGATGGAATCAACCCAGATGTCCAACAACAGAGGAATGGATAGGTAAACTATGGTATATATACTCAATGCAACACTACGCAATGATAAAGAATAATGATGATTCCAGGAAACATCTCATGACCTGGTTTCAACTGGAAGACATTATGTTGAGTGAAAGTAGTCAGCGACAAAAGGACAAATATTGTATGAGACCCCTACGATAAGAACTCAAAAACAGACTTATGTATAGAAGAAAAGACTCTTTGACAGCTACAAGGGAAGGGAGGGAGGGAGGGCAAGGGGGGAAGAGTTTAGATTCGATAGTTGCTAGAAATCTGGTTGGGTGAAATCAGTGATAGCACACATTAGAAACAAGAACAATATTAAGTGGACTTCAGCATAACTTGAATACTCCTTCCATCTTAACCCAATATTGCAAGGATAGAGTAGCTGGGGCAGGGGACCATGCTATTAGGCAAAATTGAGGCCAATTGGCACAAGTAGCATTTTGCTAAGAGGGCTCTCTGCACCCCACATTGGTGAGTGGTGTCTGGGGTCTTAAAAGCTGCCAAGCTGCTATCCCAGGGCACAGCAAATGGTCCCAACCCAGCAGGAACGGATGCTCATCGAGGACCAAAATGACATGGAGTAAAGACAACCCAGAAGATAGAGAGACCCACATGAGAGGATACCTACATTTATTTGGGACCAGAAGAACCGGATGGTGCCCAGCCACTACCAGTGATAGCCATGATGGAGCTCACTAAGTTCAGTCTCACGGGCAACACAAGAATGAAAAGGGGTGCACCCTGAGATCTCCACTAAAAGACCTCAACTGATGGTCCAGCGGTTTTGGGGTTCCCCTGGTAGCATGGCCCCTGGTGCTGATGCTGCCCTTGCCCATAAATCATAACGAAGGTCCACTCTTCAGACACGAATGGATTGGACTTGGCGATGCAGAGTGACCATATATTGGATGCACTTTATGGTTCTGTGCATCTATAGGATATCATCCTGCTGACCTCTGGCTGGAGGAAGGAGAGTGAGTGGAGAGGAGGGGAAAGGAGACTGTTGGGAGGATGAGACATGTATGGAGCAGAGAAGAACAGTGTGCTGTCACCAGGCAGGGAGAGAAGTGGAAGTTGCATATAGGTGGGCATGTAAATTTATACAGGAATGTACATATTCACTCAGTCATAATAAAAAGAATAAAAATTAAAAAATAAGATATTTTAACATGTGCAAAGATATCTTTAATGAATGTATTTAAAATATTTTGCTAATACAATTTAACTACAGATTTAAAATACTTTTTTTTCACTTTCTTTGTGAATGATTCCTAGATATTGGCATTTTGACTGTGTTATGAATAGAATTATATCTTCCAAAATATGTATTGAAGCCCTAGCTCTTTGCCTGTTATGCCATCCTGTTAGGAAACAGGGTTTTCTTTTGTTAAGAGAAGTCCCTAACTCCAATTATTTCTGATTTATAGAAAGAGTACTGCAAGGCAATAAGTTTCTTTTTATATGGCCTTTCTGGCTGTAGTTTTGCAACTCCTACAAGATGATTGGCATTCTGAAAATAAGTTGTATGAAATGCTTGTGGTCTATTGACAGTGTTGGTAGTTTGCGGTCTTGTTGGGCGGAATAGGCTTATAAAAGAGTCAATCCCACAAAATCTTGGAAGAGGGAACCTCATTTCCATTAAGAAGATGAATAAGGAGCATAGTGTGTACTTTGGACCTGGAGTCCCTGTACTGAGAACTTCCTGGACCCGGGAAACAGAGAGAGCTGTAACACTGGGGATAATATAACACGAAGCAGAGTCACTAAGAGGAGTGGATCAAGATGGCTTTGGTGTGCTTCCTGATCTATGTAGAAGAGAAATGAGTGCTTTGGTTGAGAGACTTGTTAGCACAGTAGGGGACCTCTAGGCAATCCACAGCAGAACCAAAAGAGCTGTAATACTTGCTCAAGCATGGCAGAGGCTGGCAGCAGTAGCCTGGTTTAGTCAGTGTACAACAGCAGAAGCCAGAGAGAAGAGCGTGCCTGCCTGGAGCAAAGAGTCAAATGTTCTTAAGTTGGAATGAGTATTCATTGCCATCAAGTCTGTTCCAACTCATGACAATCCCATGAGTTACAGACTAGAATTACTCCATACTTTTTTTTTTTTTTTTTTGCCTGTAATCTTTACAAGAGCAGATTTTCAGAGTTTGAACCATCAGCCTTTCGGTTAGTAGTTCAACACAAACTGTTTCTGGGCACATGACATTCAGAAATACACACTGGGAAAGAGATACCAAAGACTGTTAAAGATTGCCAGTCATCATCAGATAGTAGTAGACAGGACCATAGAAGAAATAGACTTAACCAAGACCCTTATTTGGGCTTCTAATCTCCAGAATTCAAGAAAATAAATTTCTCTTCTTTAGGTCTATTCATCTGTGGCATTTTTGTTACAGCAGCACTAGGAAACTAAGAATTTGGTATCAGAAAGTAGAGGTGCTATATTAACAAATAGTTAAAATGTACAAGCAATTTTGGAATGGGGTAATCGTTAGAGGCTGAAGAAATTTTGATGAACTTATGGCAAGAGCCTAAATTGCATTGAAAAGTATTAATAAAATTATGAGTTTTAAAAGTTATTTTTCATGAGGGCTCAAACAGAATTGAGAGTTACAGGGAAAGCTTCTATTGTTACGAACAGAGTGTTTCCAGAAATGTGTGGACATTAGAAATACTTCTGGTGAGGTTTTAAAAGGAAATGAACACATTTTCAGCCACTAGAGGAAGGGATATCCATGTTATAAAGTATCTGAATTCTACATGGGTGTTTTGTGAAAAGTAGAGCCTGTAAGTGCTGAAATTGGATATTTAACTGAGGAGAATTTTAGGAAGAACCTTAAAGATACAGTGTGGTTTCTTCTTCTTGCTTCTATTACAATGAAGGAAGAAATAGATTTAGGAATGATGTGTGCCAGTAAACAAACAAGACAGTTCAAATATTTGGAAAATTCTGTTGCTACATAACCATTTACTAAAGAGATTAGGCCTGTAACGAATGGATCTAATCAACAACCTCAGCATATATCCAGGCAGTGTAAACCAAAAGGGACAGAAACAGAATGAAACAAAGGAAAGCTGTCTGTTTCGTATAATTCTACAGGTAGAAGATAGGCTAATGGAACTATTTGTTTGTGCACATCTGTTGTTCTCCAAGAAATGGAAGTAACCATCATGGAAGCAGTTCAGAGACCAGCAAAAGTGTCAGGAGGAGCAAAAGGGGAAGGGCTGCTGCTGCCTCACTTTCAAAAAGCAGAGCTGCCCCTTCCTAGATTTCAAAGAATGGGGTGACTGCTACCTCAGTTTTGGAGGGTGAGACTGCTGCTGTAGTGGATTAGGAGAAGAGGGCCAATAGTATTGAGTCACTGCTCTGGTAGACCAGAAGAATGGAATCACCCAAAGGTGAGGAGGCGGGATCACAGTCCCCATGGGCTTGGAAGGTGCCAGTGAGTTCCAGGACTGAGAGGCCTTCACCTAGAATCCAGAGAGTGAGACCACCACAGAGAGTGTAGAAAGTGATACTATCTCCCAAATGTACCTGGAAAATAAGATTATTTGTTAAGCCTTGAGAGCCAATGAAACTTGTCCTATTCACTGTTTGGCTTGCTTGGTACTATGTTTCCTCTGTTTTTCCTATTTGGAGTGGCAATGAGACTGGTTTACATCATGCAAATGATTTGTATTCTAGGTTTAATAGGTCCACAAATGGAAAGGGATCTTGTTCATAGATGACACACGAACAGAGTCTTACCTATACTTGATTTAGATGATCAGAAGATGAGACCTGGAATGAGAGTTGACACTAGCAAGGGTTAAGAATATTGGAGATGACCAGATAAGTAAAGCATTACTGAAGAAGAAAAACAAAGTGGGAGATTTTACACTATCTGACTAAAACTATTACACTGCCACAGTAGTCAAAACATTCTGATACTGGTCTAACAACAGATACATAGATTAATGGCACAGAATTGAGAATCTGCTATAAAATCATCCACGAGGAGCAGCTGACATTTGACAAAGGCTCATAGTTGGTAAACTGGGGAAACGGCAGTCCTTTTAACAAATGATGATGGAATAACTGGATATACATCTACGGAAAAATGAAACAAGATCCAAATCTCACATCATGCACAAAAACTAACTCAAAATTGATCAAATACATAAATATAAAATCTAATGTGTTAAAGCTCATGAAAGAAAAAATAGGAACGATGCTGGGAACCCCAATAAGCAGCACAAATAGAATAAAAAACATTATTAGTAATATACAAACACCAGAAGAGGAAATAAATAACTGGAAACTCCTAAAAATCAAACACTTATGCTCATCCCTAGAGCTCACCAAAAGAGTAAAAAGACTATCTATGGAGTGGGGAAAAAACTATTGGCTACCACGAGTCTGATCAGTGTCTAATTTCCATAATCTACAAGGTACTACAAAACCTCAACAAGAGAAAGACAAATACGCAGTTAAAAAATGGGCAAAGAATATGAACAAGCACTTCACCAAAGAAGACATCCAGTAAGCTAACAGGGACATGATGAAATGCTCATGATCATTAACCATTAGACATGTCCAAACAGAAATTACCATGAGATAACATTTATCCCAACAAAACTGGCATTAACCCAAACAACAACAACAACAACAAAAAAAAAAAACAATGATGTTGGAGAGGTTGTAGAGAGTCTAGAACTCTTCTGTACTCTCTTCTGTACTGCAGGTGGGAATATGAGATAGTGAAATTGATTTGGCTCTTTCTTTAAAAAGCTAGCGATAGAAACACCAGGGTTTTCAGTGAATTTTTTTAGGGTTTTCTGTGTATAAGATTATATCACGTGCAAATTAAAATAGTTTTACTCCTTCCTTGCCAATTTGGATGCTGTTTATTTCTTTATCGTGCTTAATTGCTCTGACTAGAACCTCCGGTACAATGTTGAATAAAAGTGATAAAAGGGCGTCCTTGTCTGATTCCTTCTCTCAGGGAAAAGCTTTCAGACTCTCCCTTTAGGATCATGTTGGCTGTTGGCTTTCCACAGATTCTCATTACTATGTTCAAAAATTTCCCTTCTAGTCCTATTTTGCTAAGAGCTTTTAACATGAATGGATGTTGGACTTTGTCAAATGGCTTTTCTGCATCGACTGATAAAATCAAGTGTTTCTTGTCCTTTGTTTCAGTTATGTGGTTGATTTCATTGACTTTTTCTAATGTGAAAGCATCTTACTTCCCTGCTGTGTATCACACTTGGTCATCACGAATTGTGTTTTGATATGTTGTTAAATTGTATTGGCTAGCATTTTGTTGAGGGTTTTTGCATGTAATTCAATGAGAGATATTGGTCTATAATTTGCCCTTCTTGTGTTGCCTTTACTTGGTTTTGGTACCAGGGTTATACTGGCTTCATAGGAGGAATTTTGGAATATTCCACCCTGTTCTATGTTCCGAGATACTTTTAGTACTAGTGATGTTACCTCTTCTCTAAAAGTTTGGTCAAATTCTCCAGTGAAGCCATCGTGGTGAGGGCTTTTCTTTGTTAGAAGTTTTTTAATTATCTTTTCAATCTCTGCTTTTGCTTTTTTTTTTTTTTTTTAATTTGTTTGTCCTACTTCTGTTGGTGTTAGTTTAGATAGAGTGTTTCTAGAAATTTGTCCCTTTCATCTAGGTTTTTTAATTTTTGTAGTACGATTTTTCATAGTATCCTGTTATGATTCTTTTCATTTGAATTGGATATGTTGCAATATAGCCCATCTCATCCCTTATTTGAGTTATTTGCTTCCTGTCCTCTTTCTTTTATCAACTTGACCAATGGTTTATCACTTTTGATGATCTTTTCAAACTACCACCTTTGGGTCTTGTTAACTCTTTCAATCATTTTTTATTCTCTAATTCATTTAATTCTGCCGTAATTTTTATTATTTGTTTTCTTCTGGCATCCAATGGGATTCTTTTGCTGCTCTCATTCTACTGGTTTGAGTTGTAGGGTTAATGCAGTCATTTGGGCCCATTCTTCCTTTTGGATACATGCATTTACTGAGGTTAATTGACATCTGAGTGCTGCTTTTGCTGTGCCCCAAATGGTCTGGGATGAGGTGATTTTTTTTTTCTTTAATTACAGTAAAAGAATAAAATTTCAAACATCTATCAATTATCTCATCTGTGATAAACCCTCAGCCCCCAACCCACCCATGTAGCCAACACAGTCATTTTCTTCCGTGGCTAATTCTCTTCTAAAGTCCTTATAAGTCAGATCCGACTCAACAGCACTTGGCATACAAAATTTCTCCTTTTGAAACTGATTGATTTCACTCAACATGATCACTTCCAAGTGAGACCATGTTATGAAATGTTTTCTAAAATTGTCGTTGCTTTCTATCATAGCATAGTGTTCCACCGAGTATATGTACCATGGTTTGTTTATCCATTCATCTGCTGATGGGCATCAGGGTTGATTCCATCTTTTTACTATTGTGGACTGTGCTGCAACAAACATTCACGTACATTGTCTGTTCGTGTGACAACCTTTGTTTCTGAAAGATAAATTCTGAGCAGTGGATTTACAGGATCAAATGGTGTATCTATTTCCAGCATTGTAAGGAAGTGCCAGATAGTTTTCCAAAGAGGTTGTACCATTTTGCAATCCCACCAGCAGTGTAGGAGAGTTACAGTTTCTCCACAGCCTCTCCAATATTTGTTGTTTTGTGTTTTTTGGATCATGGCCAACCTTGTTGGGGTAAAATGGTATCTCATGGTAGTTTTGATTTGAATTTCTTTAACAGCTAATGATCTTGAGCAATTCTGCATGTGTCCTTTGGCTGCCTGTATATCCTCTTAAGAGAAATTTCTGTCCATCTCCTTCACCCATTGCTTAATTGCCTTATTTATCATTTCCTTGTTGATATTTTGTGGATCATGGAGATCAGGTGTTGGTCTGACATAGAGTTGCTGAATACTTTTTCCCATTCTGTGGGTGGCCTTTTAATTCTTTTGAAGAAGTCTTTGGATGAGCAAAAGTGTTTGATTCTTAGTAGTTCCCATTTATCTATTTTCTCATCTGTTGATTGTGCTTTGCTTGTCAGATTTTGAAGTCTGTCTATACTGTGTATTAAAAGTTCTGTTGTTGATCCTATTTTATCTTGGATGAGCTTTATTGTTTTAGATTTTATATTTAGGTCTTTTATCCAATTTGAGTTGTTTTTTGTACAAGGTGAGATATATGGATCTTGTTTCAATATTTTGCAGATGGATATCCAATTTTGCCAGCACAACTTGTTAAAGAGACCATTTTTACCCCAGTTTAAAATGTTAGGACCTTTGTTGAGTATCAACTGTTCATAGGATGATGGTGGCATCTCTGGGGTCTCAGCTCTGTTCCATTGGTCTACATGTCTCTTTTTGTATCAGTAACAGGCTGTTTTGACAACTGTGGCAGTGTAATTGGTTCTAAAGTCAGGTAGTAAAAGGCCTCCCGGTGTGTTCTTCTTCTTCAGTAGTGCTTTGCTTATCCAAGGTTTCTTCCCATTCCAAATAAAGTTGGTGTTTTGGTTTTTTATCTCATTAAAAAAATGTCATTGGAATTTGTATAGTAATTGCATTATATAAGTAGATTGCTTTGGATAGGCCGAAGCCAAGTGCCGTTGAGTCAGATCTGACTCATGGCAACCCTAGGGGCTAGGGTAGAACTGACCCCCAGAGTATTCAAGGAGCACCTGGTGGATTTGAACTGCTGACATTGTGGTTAGCAGTGGTAACACGTGGATAAAATAGACATTTTCATAATGTTCAGTCTTCCTATCTGTGAGCAGGGTAGATTACTCCATTCTTGTTAAGTCTCTCTTAGTTTCTTGTACTAAGGGCTTATAGATCTCTGTGTAAAGGTCTCTTATTTCTCTAGTTAGATTTATTTCTAGGTATTTTATCTTCTTGCTGGCTATAGTAAATTGAACTGATTTGGTGATTTCTTCTTTAATAATTTCATTGTTGGTATAAAGGAATCCTACTGATTTACTTGTGGTTGCCTCATATCCTGATACTTTGCTAAACTGCGCTATTAGTTCCAATAGTTTACTTTGGGTTCCTTTAGGTTCTCTGTATATACAATCGTGTTATCTGTAAATACAGAGATTTTTACTTCTTCATTGCCAATACAGATGCCCTTTGTTTCTTTGTCTTGTCTAATTTCTCTGCCTAGAACTTCTAGCACAATGTTGAATAGAAGTGGTGAGAGTGGGCATCCCTGTCTAGTTCCCGTGCTCAGAGGGAATTCTTTCAGTCTTTCACCATTCAGGACAAGGAAGGCAGTTGGCTTTGAGTAGATGCTACTGATTGTGTTGAGAAATTTCCCCTCTATTCCTATTTTTCTGAGATTTTTTAGCATGAATGCATATTGAAACTTTGTCAAAGGCTTTTTCTGCATCAATTGACAAAATCATATGATTGTGTTATTAGTGTGATTGATTAAATTGTTTTTCTGATGTTGAACCAGCCTTGCCTCCCTGGAAATAAACCAACTTGATCATGAGGAATTGTTACTTTTTTTAATATGCTGCTGAATTCTATTGGCTAGAATTTTGTTGAAGATTTTAGCATCTAGGTTCATGACTAATATTAGTCTATAATTTTCTTTTTTTGTGAGATTTTTCCCTGGCTTTGGTATTATACTTATGTTGGCTTCATAGAATGAATTTGAGAGTATTTCATCCCTTTCTGTGGTGAAATAGCCTCAGTACTATCAGAGTTAATGCTTCTCTAAAGGCTTGGTAGAATTTTCCAGCGAGGGGGCGGACTCAAGATGGCAGACTAAGCACACATCTCCTTTTATCCCTCTGGAAACAAAGACCTGAATTTATAATCAAACGGAGCCTTCTGGTCACCTAATCAGCCCCAGGACACGGCACAGGGCGGTTACTTTGGACTTCATACCACTGAGAGAGAAACCTCCTCTCTTTCGCTGACTCACGCGCCTGGCTAGCCCTGGCTTTCACAGACTGAAGGTAAATGCACCATTTTGACTTTTTTTCCCTCTGTCTTGGCTGGCGGGCTGAGTAGGGTCTTGCCTAGTGGCTAGACTCAGACACGCTGATGGGGGGACAGGCAGGCAAAATTCCCATATTTTGAGAGCCAGGCATGGACTCTGTTAATCTAGCCACTTTGAGCCTTTCATTTTATATCTGCCTTGGCGGGGTTTGTACGGAGTTTTGCAGCCAGTGTGTGGGACACCATGTTGGATACAGAGATTCTAGCGGGACCTCAGTCTTAGCCTGGGAGCCAGCGCCTGCAAACAGGACAGCGCTACTCTGACAGAAAAGCAGTAATTTACCCAGTGCCACCTGCTTTGGGGGTCCCGCAACAGAATCAGAGGAATCACTACAACTCGGCATCTTTAGCCCCTCTATCTGCTGCCTGTGTGGAGGACGCCATCTTGAATACGGTGGCCGCAGCTGGACCTAATTCCAGCTTGGGAGCCAGAGCCTGCCCACAGGAGAGCACTTTTCTATCAGAAAAGCAGTACTCCATGCAGTGTCGTCAGCCCTGTCAGCAGAGGCCAACAGGGCAGTAGCATTGCTGTATTCTGAACTAGTTTGTATCATCTGGGGTTGGATATAGTGGCACTTACGTTGCCAGTTGAGAAGTGGGACCTCTACACCTGAAAACCTAACTGACTTGTCAAGTGGTCAGATATCTTTTGCTTTACATTTTAAGACAGCCTAGAGAAACATCTGCAGTCCATCCTCACAGTACCTCTTCCAGCTCTACATACTCACATGGGTCCCAAAAAGCAACAGACACTTGTGGCATACAAGAAATCAGCCATGGCTTGAGAAGGCTCCCAAGCAAAGCAACCAAGGAGTATTCCAGATGAACAAACTTTTATGAAAGCATCAGAAAGTAAATACAAAATGATTATATACAGAGCCCTTCTAGACCTTATACAAAATGCAGGAGAAAAAAATTAAAAATTAAGCCAGATGTTCGATCTGATGGAACACCAGTACTCTGAAATCCAACAGATTAAGGACAAAATCAAAGACATAGAAAGTTCAATGCAAAGCCAAGAAAACTGAATGGAACAAATAGAAAAAAGAATTTCTGACTTGGAAGACAGAGCTACTGAGGCCAGCATCTATGAGCGGAAATCAGAAAGAAGAAACAAGAAAAATGAAGAAATATTAAGAAGCATGTGGAACTCTATTAAGAGGAACAACCTTCAATTAATTGGAGTCCCTGAACAGGGTAAGACATCTGAGAACACAGAGAGTATTGTTGCTGAGCTGCTGACAGAAAACTTCCCAGAAATCATGAAGGAAGAGAATATAGACATCTCAGATGCGTACGCATCCAATACAGATCTCAAAAGAAATACTCCAAGACATATTATAATCAAGCTTAACAAAACGAAACATAAGCAGCAACTCCTACAGGCAGCAACTCACAGCAAAGCTAACATTCAGAGGGAAACCCTGTAGGCTCTCTTCAGATTTCTCAGCAGAAACCATGCTGGCATGGAGACAGTGGCATGACACATTCAAAGCCTTGAAGGAGAAGAACTTCCAACCAAGAATTATATGTCCTGCAAAACTATCTTTGAAATACAAAAATCAAATTAAGACATTCCCAGATAAACAGAAACTCAGAGACTTTGTAAAACCCAAACCAAAAATACAAGAAATATTGAAAGAAGTTCTTGGCTCTGGCTTAGAAGAACAAAATCACTAACTTTATACTTTAGAATGACATACTAATCAAAACTTTACTCAGTTAGGGACGGCTCCAAAGCCAATCACAGCTTTGATAAGGAAAAAAGCAATCCAATGATCATCATGAAAACTGTGGGGTCATCATATTAAAAAGAGGGATGTACTACAGTTGTTATAGTCCTTCCAGATGGAGAGGAAGATGACAAGACTGGTAGTAATTAAAATTTGGTTTATATATAGTATATTAAGGGAGATGATGGGGCAGCTGTAAAGCACAACAAAGATGTACCATACCACTTCAAAAAATGTAACACAGGAGTCTCAACAACCACAAAACCAGCTCTGAAAAAGGTGAAAAATCAACTCACAAAGAAAGAACGTCCCAGAATAGACTAATAAGAACAGAGAAAATATCAATATAAAAATAAACCTATCACAATGGCAGGACTGAACACATATCTATCAATAATTACATTGAATGTGAATGGACTGAATGCTCCAGTAAAGAGACATCGAGTGACATATTGGATTAAAAGATGTGACCCATCCATATGTTGTCTACAAGAAACTCACTTGAGACCTAAAGATAGGAACAAACTGAAAATTAAAGGATGGAAGAATGTATATCAAGCTAATAATGAACAAAGAAGACCAGGGGTGGCAATTCTAATCTCAGACAATATCAATTTTAATGTATACTCCAATATCGTGGACAAAGATGGACACTATTTATTGCTGAAAGGTTCAGTACACAAACAAGACTTAACTATATTAAATATTTATGCACCTAATATCAGAGCACCTAAATATGTTAAAGAAACACTGACTACACTCAAAAGAGAGTTAGATGACTTTAACACTCCATTCTCAATACTAGACAGATCATCTAGAAAAAAGCTCAGTAAAGATACAGAAGACCTCAATGACACAATTAACCAACTAAACCTCATTGATATATACAGAACTTTCAACCCATCAGCAGAAAACTACACCTTCTCCAGTGCACAGGAAACATTTTCCAGAATTGACCATGTGATAGGCCATAATGCAATGCTCAACAAAATCCATAACACTGAATTACTTCAAAGCATCTTCTCAGATCACAAAGCCATAAAAGTCGAAATCAATAGCAGAAAAACTATAGATAAAAAGTGGAACTCTTGGAAACTGAACAACATCTTGCTCAAAAAAACATGGGTTATAGAGGAAATCAAGGATGAATTAAAGAAATTCATGGATTCCTATGAGAACGAAAATACTTCCTACCAGAACCTATGGGATACAGCCATAGCAGAGCTCAGAGGTCTGTTTATCTCCATAAATGCACACATCTGCTAGGAGGAAAGAAACCAAATCAAGGAACTCACCCTACAGCTTGAACAAGTAGAAAGAGAACAACAGAGGAACCCCTCAGTTACCACAAGAAACGAGATCATAAAGATTAGCGCAGAGCTAAATGAATTAGACAATAGAAAAACAATTGAAAAAATTGAAAAGAACAAAAGCTGGTTTTTTGAAAAGATCAACAAAATTGATAAACCACTGGCTAAACTTACTAAAGAAAAGCAGGAAAGGAAACAAATAACCCAAATTAGAAATGAGAGGGGGGTTGTCACCACAGATGCAACAGAAATCAAAAATATCATAACAGAATACTACGAAAGACTGTACTCTAACAAATTTGAAAACCGAGGAGAAATGGACCAATTCCTTGACTCATACCACCTACTCAAATTATCACAACGTGAAGCAGAACAACTTAATAAATCCATCACAAAGGAAGAGATTGAACAGGTCATCAAAACACTGCCAACCAAAACAAGTCCGGGTCCAGATGGCTTCACGGCAGAATTCTACCAACTATTTAGAGAAGAGTTATCTCCAATACTACTGAGGCTATTTCACAGTATAGAAAGGGATTGAGTACTCCCAAACTCATTCTATGAAGCCAGCATAACACTGATACCTAAGCTAGGGAAAGACCTAACAAAGACAGAGAACTACAGACCGATATCACTCATGAATCTAGATGCAAAACTCTTCAACAAATTTCTTGCCAATAGAATACAACATATCAAGAAAATAATCCATCATGACCAAGTGGGATTCATACTAGGGATGCAAGGCTGGTTCAACATCAGGATAACAATTAATGTTATTAACCACATAAATAACACAAAAGACAAGGATCACCTGATTTTGTACATTAATGCCGAAAAGGCATTTGATAAAGTCCAACACCCATTCATGCTAAAAACTCTTAGCAAAATGGGCATAGATGGCAAATTCCTCAACACAATAAGGGCCATTTACCCAAAGTCAATTGCCCACGTCATCCTGAATGGGAACAGACTGAAAGACTTTCCCTGGAGATGAGGAACTAGACAAGGATGCCCACTGTCACCTCTCCTATTCAACATTGTGCTAGAAGTTTTAGCCAGAGCAATTAGACAAGACCAAGAAATAAAGGGCATCTGCATCGGCAAAGAGGAAGTTGAAATCTCCCTGTTTGCAAATGATATGGTTGTATATGCAGAGAATCCCAAGGAATCTATAAGTAAACTACTCAAACTGATACAAGAGTTCAGCAAAGTCTCAGGATACAAGATAAACATAACTAAATCAGTACGATTCCATTATACCAACAACAAGACTGTTAAGGAGGAAATTATCAAATCAATACCATTTACTATAGCCCCTAAGAAGATAAAGTACCTAGGAATTAGTCTAACCAGAGACATAACAGACCTTTACAAAGAGAACTACAAGCCCTTACTACAAGAAACTAAGAGAGACTTAGATAAATGGAAAAACCTACCCTGCTCATGGATAGGAAGACTTAACATTGTGAAAATGTCTATTTTACCCAAAGCAATCTATTTATATAATGCAATCCCAATACAAGTTCCAGCGTCATTTTTTAATGAAATGGAGAAACAAATCACCAATTTTATTTGGAAAGGGAAGAAGCCCCAGTTAAGCAAGGTACTACTAAAGAAGAGGAACACACTGGGAGGCCTCTCATTACCCGACTTTAGAACATATTACACTGCCATGGTGGTCAAAACAGCCTGGTACTGGTATAAGAACAGACAGATCGATCAGTGGAACAGAACTGAGACCCCAGAGATGACACCATCTGCCTATGAATAATTGATATTCTACAAAGGCCCTAAGACATTAAGCTGGGGTAAAAACAGTATCTTCGACAAATGGTGCTGGCAAAATTGGATATCCATCTGCAAGAAACTGAAACAAGAGCTATATCTTACACCTTATACAAAAACCAACTCCAACTGGATAAAAGACCTAAATATCAAACCTAAAACAATAAAGCTCATCCAAGAAAAGGTAGGAACAACAATGGAAGTTTTAATACACAATGTGGACAGACTCCAAAATCTGTTAAACAAACCATAATCATCAGAAGAGAAAATAGATAAATGGGAACTATTAAGAATCAAACACTTTTGCTCATCCAAAGACTTTATTAATAGAATTAAAAGGACACCTACAGAATGGGAAAAAATATTTGGCAACTCTATGTCAGACCGATGCCTGATCTCCATAATCTATAAGATACTACAAAATATCAACAAGAAGAAGAGAAATCATCCAATTAAGCGATGGGCAAAGGAGATGGACAGATACTTCACTAAAGAGGAGATCCAGGCAGCCAAAAAACACATGCGGACATGTTCGCGATCTTTAGTTATTAAAGAAATTCAAATCAAGACGACAATGAGATACCATCTCACCCCAACAAGGTTGGCCATGATCCAAAAAACATAAAACAACAAATGCTGGAGAGGCTGTGGAGAAAGTGGAACCCTCCTACACCGTTGGTGGGGTTGCAAAATGGTCCAGCCTCTTTGGAAAGCAATCTGGCGCTTCCTTAAAAAAATGGATATTGATATACCATTTGACCCAGTAATTCCACTACTTGGAATATATCCTACAGAATCAAGGCCTTTCACACCAACGGACACATGCACCAGAATGTTTACCACAGCACAGTCCACGATAGCAAAAAATGGAATCAACCCAGATGCCCAACAACAGAAGAATGGATAGGTAAACTATGGTATATACACTCAAAGGAGCACTACGCAATGATAAAGAACAACGATGACTCCAGGAAACATCTCATGACCTGGTTTCAACTGGTAGACATTATGTTGAGTGAAAGCAGTCAGCGACAAAAGGACAAATATTGTATGAGACCTCTACGATAAGATCTCCAAAACAGACTTGTGTATAGAAGAAAAGACTCTTTGACAACTTCAAGGGAGGGGAGGGAGGGAGGGAGGGAGGGAGGGAGGGAGGGAGGGAGGGAGGGAGGGAGGGAGGGAGGGAGGGAGGGAGGGAGGGAGGGAGGGAGGGAGGGAGGGAGGGGAGAAAGGTTTAGATTAGATAGTTGCTAGGTATCTGGTTGGGTGAAATCGGTGACAGCACACATTAGAAACAAGAACAATATTAAGTGGACTTAAACATAACATGAGTACTCCTTCCATCTTAACCCAATATTGCAAGGATAGAGTAGCTGGGGCGGGGGGCAGGGGACCATGCTCTTAGGCCTAAATGAGGCCAATTGGCACAACTAGTGTTTTGTTAAGAGGGCTCTCTGTACCCCACATTGGTGAGTGGCGTCTGGGGTCTTAAAAGCTGCCAAGCTGCCATCCGAGGGCACAGCAAATGGTCCCAACTCAGCAGGAACGGATGCTCCCCAGGGCCAAAATGGCATGCGGTAAAGAACCGAGAAGACAAAGAGACCCACAGCAGTGGGTGCCTACATCGACTTGGGACCGGAAGAACCGGATGGTGCCCGACCACCACCAGTGATAGCTGCGATGGAGCTCACTAAGTTGAGTCTCACTGGCAACACAAGAATAAAATGGGGTGCACTCTGAGATCCCCACTAAAAGACCTCAATTGATGGTCCAGTGGTTTCGAGGTTCCCCTGGGAGCATGGCCCCTCGCCTGATACTGCCCTTGACCATAAATCATAACGAAGGTCCATGCTTCGGACAAGAATGTACTGGACTTGGCAATGCAGAGTGACCATATATTGGATGCACTTTATGGTTCTATAAGTCTATAGGACGTCATCCTGCTGACCTCTGGCTGGTGGAAGGAGAATGGGTGAAGAGGAGGGAAAAAAGAGACTGTTGGGAGAATGAGACATATATGGATCAGAGAGGAATAGTTGCTGTCACCGGGCAGGGAGAGCAGTGGAAGCAGTGGAAGCTGCATATAGGTGTGTATGTACATTTTCACTCAGTTACATTAAATAAAAAATTTTTTAAAAAAAAGAATTCTCCAGCAAAGCCACCTGGGCCAAGACTTTCTTGGTTCGTAGGTTTTTGATGACTTTTTCAATCTCTTCCTTTGTGTTAGATTTATTAAGTTGATCTACTTCTCCTTGTGATAATCTTGGTGGGTGATACGAATATAGAAATTTGTCCATTTCCTCTAGGTTTTCACACCTGTTAGAGTACAGCCTTTCATAGTATTCTGTTATGATAATTTTTATTTCATCTGGGTCTGTTGCAACATCTCCCATCTCATTTCTTAATTGGGTTATTTGTATCTTCTACCGTTTTTCTTTTGTAAGTTTTGCCAATGATCTATCAATTTTGTTGATCTTTTCAAACAACCACCTTTTTGTTTTGCTAATTTTTTTTGTTGGATTGTTTTTCTATTCTCTAATTCATTTAGTTCTGCTCTAATCCTTATAATCTGTTTTCTTCTGGTGCCAGAGAGGTTCTTCTGTTGGTCTCTTTCTACTTGTTCAAGCTATAAAGTTAATTCTTTAATTTAGGCCCTTTCTTCTTTCTGGATATATGCTGTTATAGAGATAAACCAGCCTCTGAGCACTGCTTTTGCTGTATCCCATAGATTCTGGAAGAATGTGTTTTCATTCTCATTTGATTCCATAATTTTCTATATTTTGTCCTTGATTTCTTCTACAATCCAACACTTTTTGAGCAAAGTGTTGTATAGTTTCCATAAGTTGGAATTTCTACCTATGATTTTTTCTGTTATTGATTTCCACTTTTATAGCTCTATGGTCCGAGAAGATAACTTGCAGTAAATCAGTGGTTTGGATTTTATACAGAATTGCTTTACAACCTAACACATGGTCTATTCTGGGGAATGTTCCATGTGCATTGGAGAAGAAGGTGTACTTATCCAGTTATGGATGAAAAGATCTGTATATATAGATAAGTTCAAGTTGGTTGATTGTTGCAATAGCTCTTCTGTATCTTTACTGAGCTTTTCTCTGGATGATCTATCCATAACTGAAAGGGGAATATTGAAGTCTACATCTATTATTGTGGAATGATCTCCCATTTTTCAGTGTTGTCAGTATATGCTCAATGTATTTAGATGCTCTGTATTGGCTATATAAATATTTAATATTGTTAAGTTCTGCTTGTATATTGAACCTTTCAGCAATAAATAGTGACCATCATTGTCCACAACAGTGGATTTTACATTAAAATCTATTTTATCTGAGGTTAGTATTGCCACACCTGATCTTCTTTGTATGTTGTTATCTTGGTGCATATTATTTCATCCTTTAATTTTCAATTTGTTCATATCATACCATTAAAAGATGGTGGACTACACAGATGTCTTCTCATTTCCTGCTGAGCACTAAGGCCTGGAATGATATTTGTATGGAGCACTGAACATTTGGGGAGCCCTATGACCTTGCATATTTGATCGAGCACCAGTATCAGACTAATCTTTCCCCTCAAAAATGAGCCAGCGGACATCTAACCTCCGCTTCTGTTGTTTCGTGGTATCGGAGAAATGCAGCTTCTGTGAATGGCTGGTGGTAAGATACTTTCGTTATCAGCTGGAAGGCAGAGTCTGCTGCTCCTGATGGCCTCTTTGAGCCAGCATGTCAGACAGCTCATAGTTCAATGAAGTTTACTTTTAAGACTGAGAGGCCTATGGGTTTGCCTGGACATCTGTCTGTTGAGTGGCCCAGCAGCTTTTCCTCCCACCCTGCTCTAACACACATTGTAGGTTTGGCTTACAGCCCCTAGTTTCTCCCTAAGTACAATGATATCTTTGCCACCCAATAAGCAGAGACTTTCACCCCAGAGAGTCCAGCTGGGGCAAATCACTAGAATATTAGAGACAGCTGGTGACCAGCAATTCTGTTAGATCTAATACCAGGGAAATCAAGCAGTACCTAGGTGGCACACAGGCAGCAGACCATAATTAATTACTTAAATAAGCAGCCTTCAAATACTCCAGAAAACTCCTAAATTATTCAAAAAATTTCCCAGATGAAGCAGCCTTTCTGAATCCATCAGAGGTCAAGTACAAAGGAATTATATATAGAACCCTCCTAGTGATTAAATGAAATGCTGCAGAACAAAATGAAAATTTTAGTAAGCTATTTGAACTGATGGAAAAACAACAATCTGAAATATATCAGATTAATAACAAATTACAGAATTACATAATTCAATCCAAAGCCAAAAGAGTAGGATTGAACAGATAGATGTTAGACTCAGTGACCTTCAGGACAGAGCAACTGACACCAGCATTTAAGAGGTGAAATCACAGAAAAGAAACAAGAAAACTGAAGAAGCATTAAGAAACATGTGGAACTCCATTAAGAGGAATAATTTACATTTAATTGGAGTTCCTGAACAAGGGGGGATAAATGACAATATAGAGACTATGCTGTCGAGATGCTGAAAGAAAACTTTCCTGAGATTATGAGCAAAGAGAACATAGGTACTGAAGATGTTTATCGAACACCACAAAAGCTACACCCCAAAAGGAAGGCAACAAGACATATTATAATCAAGCTTAATAAAATGAAACATAAACAGATGCTTCTGAAGGCAGCAAGGCTCAAAGCAAAGCTAACACTTCGATGGAAACCCTGCAGGCTTTTGTCTGACTTCTCTGCAGAGATGATGCTGGCTAGAAAACAGTGGGCTGACACATTTACAGCTCTGAAGGAGAAAAACTTCCATCCAAGAATTATTTATCCTTCAAAATTGTCTATCAAATATAATGGTGAAATTAAGACTTTTGCAGATAAAGTGAAGCACAGAGATTTCATAAAAACTAAACCAAAACTACATGAAATATCAAAAGAAGCTCTTTCCTTAGAAAAACAAAACCATTAAACATATATTTAAGGTGACAATGCAGGACACATCATCCAAAATTCTAATTGGTTAGGGAAGCCACAAAACTTAATCAAAGCTACAGTATTAAAATGAGGGAATCTGTGATCATATCATGACAACTATAACAGCATCACATTAAAAGAAGGATACACTACAGTAGTTACAGTCATTTCAGGTGGAGAGGAAGTCAAAGAGTTATGCAATAGTTAAAAACTGGGTTTAATCTTAGTATGTTAAGGGGGATAATAGGTACAACCACAAAGCAAATTAATAATGCATCATATCAAAATAAGAAACTCAATTCAGGAGTCTCAACAAACACAAAACCAACACTGAAAAAACAACTCACAAAGAAGAATGGCCCAGAACAGAACATTAAGAGCAATATAGAAAACATCAACATAAAAATAATTACATCAAAATGATGGCACTAAGCACATACCTATCAATAATTACACTGAATGTAACTGGACTGAACGCTCCAGTAAAGAGTGAGTGGCATCCTGGATCAAAAGACACAACCTGTCTATATGTTGCTTACAAGGAACACACCTTAGACTTAGGGTTGAAGTGATTTTGTTCTCATTTGATCTTGTGAATTTCCTTATTTCTTCCTTGTTTTCTTTTGTAACCCTGTAGTCTTTGAGCAAGGTGTTCAGTTTCCATTTGTTTCATTTTCTTTTTCCTTCTTTTTTGTATAATTGATTTCTACCTTTATGGATTTATGGACTGAAAAGATGCTTTTCAATATTTCATTACTTTGAATTTTGTTAAGGAATGCTTTGTAGCCTAATATGTGGTCAATCCTGGAGAATGTTCCATGTGTGTTGCAAAAGAAAGTATACTTAGCTGCTGTGATGTGGAGTGTTCTGTGTATGTCTTTGAAGTCATGCTGGTAAATTGCAGCATTTAGGTCTTTGAAGACTTTAGTGAGTTTTTTTTCTAGATGTTCTGTCTTTCACCGAAAGAGATGTGCTGAAATCTCCTCCAATTATTGCAGAGTTATCTATTTCTGTTTTCAATGCTGCTAGTTTGTTTTATGTATTTTGCCAGAGTGTGTAGATATTTCATATGATTATATCCTCCTGGAATACTGACCCTTTAATCATTATAATGTATCTCCTTATCCAGTATTGTGTTTTTTACTTCAAAGTCTATTTTATTAGAAATTAATATTGCTAGTCCTGCTCTTTTTTAAAGTGTCAGTTTGAAATGTTTTCTTCCATCCTCTGAGTTTTAGTTTGTTAGTGTCTTTGAGTCTAAGTTGTATCTCCTGTAGACAGCATGTAGATGGGCTACTTTTTTAAATTCAATTTGCCACTTTCCGTCTCTTTATTTAATTCATTTGCATTCAGCATAGTTGTTGCTAGGTACGAGTTTAGTGCTGTCATTTTGATGTTTTTTTTTTTTTCTGTTTGTAGACAATTTCTTTGTTTCACTTAATTTTCTGTGCTGAGTTTTTACTCTATGTATTTTCTTTTTATCTTTTTCTATGTTGGTCGCTTGTATTTTTTGAGACTTCCTGTTTTTCCTTGCTTTTTATTTTGATGCACAGGACTGATAGTTTCATTTATGGTCACTGTAGTGTTTACCTTCGTTTTTCTGAATTTCAGCCAGTCCTTAATTAGCCTTGACTTCCACTCCATGTGAAAGATCTGCGACTACATTTTCTTTTAAGTCTCCCTGTTTTGCTATAATGTTTACGTAATGCCATCTCTTTTTCCATATTTTCAGTGTTTTGCCTTTGATTTATTTTCATGATCCCCTCCATTTGGATTGATATTCAGTTGCTCTATTCTGTCTTCTGTTCTTGAGTTGTTACCTGAAGTTAGTGATTTTCTAGCCAAAGGACTCCCTTTAGTACTTCTTGTAATTTTGGTTTGGTTATGGCTGGCTTGGCACTGCAAATTCCATAAATTTCTATTTAACTTGAAATATCCTAATTTAGACATATTTTAGTGACATTTTTGCTAGATACATAATTCTTGCCTGGTAATTATTTTCCTTGAAGGTTTTGTGTATGTCCTCCCATTGCCTTCTTGCCTGCATGGTTTCTGCTGAGTAGTTCAAGGTCAGTCTTATTGAGTTTCCTTCATCACTTCTTTTTCATTTATCACTAGTCACTTTGAAAATTGTGTCTTTACCTTTAGTTTTGGCAACTTCAAATATAATATGTCTTGGTATCTCTCTTTTGGGATCTACCCTGTGTGGAGTTCAATGAGTGTCTTGGATACATCTTTTTATCTTTTGTGACATCATGGAAGATTTTTGTCAACAAAGTTTTGACAATTCTCAGTTTATTTTCTGTTATTGTCCCCTCTTCTGGTACACCAGTCATTTGTAGATTACTCCTCTTGATAGAGGCTCACATAATTTTTAGTGTATCTTGATTTTTTAGAATTCTTTTATCAGATTTTTTCCTCAAAGATTTTGATGTCATGTGCTTTATCTTCAAATTTGCTAATTCGACCGTCTATTGCCTCAGTTTTGTTCCTTTGACTTTCTGTTGAGTTTTCTAATTCTGTTTGCTTTATACTTTCCTGTAGCCTGTTCAGTTTGACATTGTACTGTGCTGCATCTTGTCTCATCTTCTTCCTGATCTCTTGAAAATCTCTAAATATTAATCTCTTGTATTCTACCTCTGATAATTCCAGGAAATTCTCTTCCTTTGGAAAATTTGTATCTTTGTTTTAAGAGTTTTGTGAGATCATAATAACCTTTCTGTTTAAGTGATTTGAAACTGATTGTTGTCTCTGAGCCACCAGTAAGTTATATTTATTTATTTTCTATTTACCTACCATGTTCTTACTACTTGTTTTATTTTGTTTTGAAATGTCCAAATAGGCTGGTTGTATGTGATATCTTAGTTAGTGTTGCCTTTGAGGCTTTAGTGTGCTGTATCTATGTGGTTAGAGCTGTTACTAGACACATGAGCCCCAAGATTCTGTTTACTTTTCTTGTATGGATTCAAGTTAGGTACCCAGACAGTCAGTCACCAAGTGTCTGGTGCAAGTTCTTACCTACTGTCCTAGATGGGCAGGGGTGATTGCTGTAGACACAGGTGTCTGACTGCAGACACTGAGAAACGCTGAGTTCTAACAGCTGTCCCTGAGTGTCTGTGAAGATGGTGTGTCCTGTTATAACTGAATCTTGGCAAAGGAATAGTTTCTGCCCTGAATTTCCAGCTCAGAGGAGTCAGCTGAGTTTTTTTTTTTTCTTTTTTCTTTCCCCTTTTCCCTGTTTGTTAAGTTGTTCCCTCTCCAAGTCTCAGAGAATTGCTAAGGTGAGCTTAAGGAGTCCCACTTCTGGTTTAGTTAATGGCATCAGACTCCAGGGCTGGTTGCAGCACAGAGAATGGTAGGAGAAGTGCTTGGAGAAGGAAAAGAAGTTTATCTTGAGGAAAAGATTTAGACCTGCACAAGGTAGGTTAAATTCAAAGACTTAGATTTTGACAAGTTTACGCTGTTCTTCACTGGTTCTGGAGGTGCAAGTGGATTCTCCTAGCAGGGAGGAAGTCATGCAACACCAGACTCAGCTCACCACATTAGCTGCAGCCATTTCCCAGTAGGTCAGTTCTGTCAAACCCTACTCTTCCTTCCTTTTTGTTCAGTCTGATTTCTCAATTTTCTGTTTGATGTTATGGGCTCCTAGGATGTCATATGTAATGGATTCACTTGTTCTTTTGGGTCTTTGTTGTTAGGGGGGTCAGAGGAAATATCTGACTATTCCATCATCTTGGTTATGCATCACAATGCTTTTTAAGAAAATATTACGCATCCCACTTTGAGGAGTGGCATCTGGGGTCTTAAAAGCTAAGAAGCATCCTTCTAAGTAGCATCATTTGGTCCCAAGCCACCTGGAGAAGAGAAGAATGATGAATATCAAAGACATAAGGAAAATATGAGCCCAAGAGACAGAAAGGACCACATAATCAACAAAGTACATCAGCACGAGACCAGAAGATCTAGGTGGTCCCTGGCCACCACCAATGACCATCTTGACAGAGAACACAACAAAGAGTCCTTGACAAAACAGGAGAAAAGAGGGGTGCAGAACATGAATACTATTAAATAGACCAGATTTGATGGTCTGACCAATGGCAGGGTCTCCGAAAGACATGGATTTGGACTCTGTTAGTCCAGAACTGAAACCATTCCCAAAGCCAATTCCTCAGACAGCAAATGGACTGGACTATAAGACATGAAATCATACTGGTGAAGAGTACGCTTAAGTAAATACATGATGCTAACTAGGAACTCCCATCCAGAGGTAAGATGAGTGGATAGAGGAGAACAAGAGCTAGTTGAATGGACACAAGAAATACATGCAGAAAGGAAAAGTGTGCTGTCACAGCATGGGTAGAGCAGCTTGGGTTACATCACGATGTGTGTGTGAGTTTTTGTAAGACAATTTGACTTGGATTGTAAATGTTCTCTTAAAGCACAATAAAACACTTTTTAAGTTAAAAAAAAGAATATCGGTGATACTGGGATAGCTGAATGTGCTTTTGCATGTATGAAGGCCATGAATTTTGGGAGTTGCATGTCCCCCAAAATATATACTGAAGCCCTTGTCCCTGTAGCTGCAGACGTGATCCTATTTGGAAACGTGGTTTCTCTTTTGTTATATTAATGAGGTCATATCCAAGTAAAGTGGGTCATAAACCTAAGCACTTCTGAGTTATTCAGAAGAGCAGAGTAGGGGGCAGCAGGGCCAAGATGGCAGACTACTCACACTTTTTCTCTTTTCCCTGTGAGAACTAAGGCCTGGAAAAAAATTGAATGGAGCAGTGTGGACATTCTGGAAGCCCAAAGATCAGGCATGGGGTTGTAAGATTGGGCTGGGTGATAAGAAGGGGGAAACCACCTTGTTGGAGGCAAGACAGTGGTGCAATTAGTCCTGTTTCTGCTGGCACGGCAGCTAAGAGGATTACAAGTACAGATGTCTTCGTTGTTAACTGTGAGACTGGGACTGGGACTGCTGAGCTTGATAGCCTGGCATGCGCCAGCTACTACGCTCAGCTGTAGTGCCTAACTAAACCACATATCCCACAGCAGAGAGGCTATGCTTGGGATAATCAAGTCTAGAAAACCAAAAAGTGGCTCTTCTCTGAGATGCACCACAGATACTGTTGACACTGTTGACACTGCAGGAGTGGTGGCTCAAGTGGGACACCATCTTGGTCAGATGAGAGGTGGAGTCAGCCATGCCTGAGGGCTCAGCTACGGCTAACTCCCACACTAAACAACAGTGCCTGTCTGGACAGTGCTTCTCTCAGCAAAAAAAAAGCTGTTTTTAAGACAATTGTACCTAGAAAAGACAGTGGCAGCTGGTGGCTGAGTGTGATGGTGCCCTATCCTGCCCTTCTTTGAGCCACATCATAGTATCTTCTGATGGTCCCTGAGAGACTACATAAATAGGGCACAATCTTTGTCAGTCAGGAGGCAGAGCCTGACCTCCCCTCCAAGGTCTGGCTGCTATCATCTGCCACTGGTAAACACCTCTGTCAGTAGAAAAGCAGTCTTTAAGATAAGCACATCTAGAGAATGCAGCAGAGACTGGTAGCCAAGTGTGGCAATGTCATTTTCACCTCCCTTCACTGAGCAACATCATAGCATCTGCTGATGGCTCCCAAGAGACTCCATAAGTAGGGCACTACTTTTGTCACCCAAGAAGCAGGGCTTACCACCCCTGAGGGCCCAAGTGTTATCAGTTGCAGCTGGGCAATGTCTCTCTTAATGGAAAAGCAGTTTTTAAGATAAGTGCATCTAGAGAACACAGAGGTGGCTGGCAACTGAGTATAGTGGCACCATATCCACCTCCCTTCCCTGAGCCATGTCATAGCATCTATGGATGGTCCCTGAGAGACTCTCTTTGCCAGCCTGGAGGCTAGACCTGCCATCCCCAAGGACCCAGCTGCATTCAGTTGCTACTGGGCAGGGCCCCTCTCAGGAGAAAAGTAGTTTTTAAAACAAGTGCATCTAGAGATTGCAGAAGTTTATGAAGGCTGAGTGGAGAGGCATCCTTCCCTCCTCACTTCCCTGAACTACAATGTAGCCTCAACCAGCATGACATCGGAGAGTCGGCACAAGTAGGTCACCATCTTTATCAGCCAGGAGGTGGAGCCTGCTACCCTGAGGATGCAAATGAGGCAATCTGCCAAGCTGAGCTTCACTTCAGGGCTGGAGAGTATCTCTATTACCAGAATAGCTGTACATAAGTTAGTAGTACCTAGAGAACACAGCAGTGGCTGGTGGCCAAGTCTAACAGTGCCCTTACTCACTCCCTTCCTAGAGCTTTGCCACAACTCTCATCAGTATAACACTGCAGAAACAGAATAGTTTTGATGGCATGAAGACAACAATCAATATCTAACCATTTAAAGAAGCAGTCCACCATGGCTCCCCTAAACTCCCAAAGTCAAAAATATAAAAACTTCCCAGACAAAAAGCCCTATCTGAAAATATCAGAGGTAGGTAGACTACAAAAGAGTTATGTGTAGAGCCCTTCTAGAGATTAAACAAAGTGAAGTAGAATAAAATGAAAAATTAAGTAAATTATATAAACTGCTAGAACATGAACAATCTGAAATCCAGCAGATTAATAAAAAAATTACAGAGTTAGACAATTCAGTGGAAAGCCAAAGAAGCAGGATTGAGAAAAATGGAATGCAGAATTAGTGAGATAGAAGATAAAGCAACTGACACCAGCATTTATGAGGAGAAATTAGATTAAAAAATGAAGAAGCATTAAGAAACATTGGAACTCTATCAAGAGGAATAATTTATGAATAATTGGAATTCCTGAACAGAGAAGGATAGCTGAAAATACAGAGAAAATTATTGAAGAGTTGCTGACAGAAAATTTCCTGACATTGTGAAAGAAGAAAGCATAGATTTTCAAGATGTTTATCAAGCACCAAAGACCCCAAAAGAAAGACAAAAAGATAAATTATAATCAAGCTTAATAAAATGAAACATAAACAGAGGCTCTTAAAGGCAGCTAGGCATAAAGTAAAACTAACGTTCAAAGGGAAGCCATGTAGGCTTTCCTCTGACTTCTCTGCAGAAACCATGTTGGCAAGAAGGCAGTGGGGTGACACATACATATGCTTGAAGAAGAAAAACTTCTAACCAAAAGTTACATATCCTGCAAAACTGTCTCTCAGATATGACAGTGAAGTTAAGACATTGTCATATGAACAGAAGCTTAGAGAAATTTCAAAAAGCAAACCAAAACAAGAAACACTGAAAGAAACTTTTTGATTACAAAATAAGTAACATCGAGGTATACTCAAGGATGCAATGCAGGACAACGCATCCAGAGTCCTACTCAGTTAGGGAAGTCAGAAAACTCAATCAAAGTTAAAATATTAAAAGTAAGGAACCAGAGATCTTAACACGCAACCTATAACATCATCACACTATAAAGAAGGATATATTGAAATACTTATAGCCCTTTCAGATGGAGAGGAACTTAAGGAGATACACAGAGGTTAAAGATGGATTAAAGTTAGAACATTAAGGGAGATTGAAGGGGTAGCCACAAAGCAAACTAACAATGCAACATATCAAAACAGGAATTATAACCCAGGCATCTCAACAGATACAAAAGCAACATTGAAAAATATAAAAAGAAAACCATTAATAAAAATGACCCAGAAGAAAATATTAAGTGGAACAAAGAATACATCAATAACACAAAAATAAAGGCATCAAAATCATAGCACCAAACACATATCTATCAAAAATTACACTGAATGTGAACAGCCTAAATGCTCCAATAAAGAGGCAGAGAGTGGCAGCCTGAACCAAAAAACATGAGCTGTCTATATGCTGCTTACAAGAAACACAACTTAGACTCAAAGATATGAACAAACTGAAAATCAAAAGGTGGAAAAATGTATGCCAAGCTACAACATTCAAAGAACAGCATGAATAGCAATACTAATTTCAGATAAAATACATTTTAATGTGAAATCCACCATCATGGACAACGATGGACACTATTTACTGCTTAAAGATTCAATGCATAGGCAGGATATAACAATATTAAACATTTATGCACCCAATACTAGAGCATCTAAATACATCAAACAAATACTGACAACATTGAAAAATGAGACAGATCACTCCCCATTGATGGTAGGAGACTTCAACACTCCACTTTCAGTAATGGACAGATCATCAAGAAAAAAAAGCTCAATAAAGATACAGATCTTATTCCGACAATCAAGCAAGTAAACCTCATTGACATATGCAGAAGTTTTTACCCAACAACAGATAATTACACCTTCTTTTCCAATGAACATTAAACATTCTCCAAAATAGACCACAATACTAGGTCATAAAGCAAGTCTCAACAAAATCTATACCACTGAATTATTGCAAAGCATCTTCTCAGACCATAAAGCCATAAGAGTTGAAATCAACAACAGACAAAACATGAGTAGAAACTCAAACTCATGAAAACTGAACAACACCTTGCTAAAAAATTAATGGGTTATAGAAGAAATCAAAGATGCAATAAATAAATTCATGGAATCCAGTGAGAATGAAAACACATCATACCAGAACCTAAGAGATACAGCAAAAACAGTCCTCAGAGGTCAATTTATCTCTGTAAACGCAGACATCCAGAATGAATAAAGGGCACAACAAACCAAAGAATTAACCATACAATTTGAAGAAGTAGGAAGATAAAAACAAAAGAACCTCTCAGGCACCAGAAGAAAACAGATAATAAAAATTAGAGCAGAACTAAATGAATTAGAGAATAGAAAAACAACAAAAAACATTAACAAAACCAAAAAGTGATTTTTTGAAAACATCAACAAAATTGATAAACTACTGGCTAAACTTACAAAAGTAGAACAGGAGAGGAAACAACCTCAATAAGAAATGAGATAGGGGATGTCACAACAGACTCAAATGAAATCAAAAGTATCATAACAGAATACTGAAAAAAATTGCAACGGATTTCAAAACCTAGAGGAAACAGACAAATTTCTAGATTCACATCATCTACCAAAATTGTCACAAGAAGAAGTAGAACAATTTAATAAGCCCAGCACAAAAGAAGAGATTGAAAAAGTGAAAAAGCAAAACAAAACAAAAAAACTACCAAACAAAAGTCCTGACCTGGACAGTTTCATGGGAGAATTCTGCCAAACTTTTAGAGAAGAGTTAACATCAGTACTGTTGAGGCTATTTCACAGCATTGAAAAGGATGGAGTACTTCCAAATTCTTTCTATGAAGCCAATGTGTCCCTGATACCAAAACCAGGGAAACATCCCACAAAAAGAGAAAATTACAGACCAGTAGCACTCATGAGTCTAGATATAAAAATCAACAAAATCCTACCCAAAAGAATTCAACAACTTATCAAAAAACAACTCATCATGACCAAGTTGGATTAATACCAGGGATGTAATGGTATGGATTTGGGTTCAACATCACAAAAACAATATGATCAACAACATAAATAGTGCAAAGGATGAGAATCACCTGATGTTGTCCATTGATGCAGAAAAGACATTTGACAAAGTCCAGCTTGCATTCGTGTTAAAAACTCTCAGCAAAATGGGAATAGAAGGGAAATTCCTGAATGCAATAAGGACCATCTATGTGCAGCCAACTCCCTACATCATCCTGAATGGAGAGAAACTGAAATAATTACTTTTGAGAACGAAAACTAGGCAAGGTTGTCCACTGTCACCACTTCTATTCAACATAGTGCTACAGCTTCTGGCCAGAGCAATCAAACAAGGCAAAGAAACGAAGGGCATCTGCATCAGCAAAGAAGTAAAAATATCCCTATTTACAGATGATATGATCATATACACAGAAAATCCTAAAGAATTCATAAACAAACTACTGGAACTAATAAAAGAGCTCAGTAAAGTATCAGGATATAAGATAAACATACTTAAGTTATTTGGATTCTTTACACCAACAAAGAGAAATCAAAAAGGAAATCACCAAATCAATACCATTTACTAAAGCCACCAAGAAGATAAAATACCTAGGAATAAATCTAACCAGAGAAATAAGAGGCTTATACAAAGAAAACTACAAGACCCTTCTGCAAGTCCCAAAGAGACATTAGTGAAGAAATCTACCTTGTCTAGTGACATTTTTTAATGAGACGAAGAAACAAATCACCAGCTTTGTTTGGAAAGGGAAGAAACTCCAGATTAGTAAAGCATTTCTGAAGAAGAGGAACACAGTGGGCGGCCTCACACTACCTGACCTTAGTACCTATTACACTGCTACTGTAGTCAAAACAGCCTGGTACTGGTACAAGAGAGATATAGACCAATGGAACAGAATTGAGACCCTAGAAATATCATCATCCTCTCATGAACAGCTGATACTCAACAAAGCCCGAAGGTTGTAAACTGGGGTAAAAACAGTCTCTTTAACAAATGGTGCTGGCAAAATTGGATATCCATCTGCAAAAGCTGAAACAAGACCCATGTCTCACAGCTTACAAAAAGACTAATTCAAAATGGACCAAAGACCTAAATATCAAACATAAAACAATAAAGATCACACAAGAAAAAAATAGGGCAAACAATGGAAGTTCTAATACACAGCTTAGGCAGACTACAAAATCTCAGTAACAATGCACAAACAACAGAAGAGAAAATAGATAAATGAGAACAACTAAAAATCAAACACTTTTGCTCATCCCCCAAGACTTTATCCTCAAGAAAGTTAAAAGACTACCTACAGAATGGGAAAAAATACTTGGCAACTACAGTTTGAATCAACACCTGATTTCAATAACCTGCAAAGTACTGCAAAATATCAACAAGAAAAAGGTAAATATCCCAATTAAACAACGGGCAAAAGAGTTAGACACCTCACTCAAGAAGACTTCCAGGCTCCAGGCAGCCAAAAGACATGTGAGGAAATGCTCATGATCATTAGCTGTTAGAGAAATCCAAATCAAAATTACATTTCACTCCAACAAGGTTAGCCATAATCCAAAACACAGAAAACAACAAATGCTGGAGAGTCTGTGGAGAGATTGGAACTCTCCTACACTGCTGGTGAGAATACAAAATGGTACAACCTTGTTATGGATTGAATCGTGTCCCCACAATATGGATGTGTTGATTTGACTCTGCTAGCAGTTCCAATATGGTACCATTCTTCCTATGTGTTGTGAGTCCTGCCTCTGTGATATTGATGATGGAGAATGGGCTGCAGCTGTGTTAGTGAGGCAGGATGATATAACGGACGGAAGTGAGCAGAGAAAGTTGTGAATCTTACACCACCCAAAAAGCAGCACAGAGAACAGAGCATGTCCTATGGACCTGAGGTTCCTCTGCTGAGATATTCCCATTGAATTTGGACTCAGCTTACCGGACTGCAATAAGTTCTCTTGCTGAACAGACTTATAACTTGTAAATGGATTTATGGCTTGCCGGACTGTAACAATAAAAGTTTCTCTTCATGAAGCCTTCCACTTGTGGTATTTTCTGTTGGAGCAGTACCAGCTGACTATAAAAAACTTCTTTGGAAAGAAATTTGGCAGTTCCTTAAAAAGCTAGAAATATGAATACCATGTGATCCAGCAATCTCACTGCTCAGAATATATCCTACAGAAATAAAGGCAGTTACACAAACAGATACATGCACGCAAATGTTTATTGTGGCACTGTCCACAATAGCAAAAAGATGGAATCAACCTAGGTGCCCATCAACACAGAAATGGATAAACAAACTATGGTACATGTACACAGTGGAATTCTAAGGAGTGATAAAGAAAAGTGATAATTTTAGGAAGCATCTCATAACCTGGTTTCAACCAGAAGATATTTTGCTGAGTGAAATCAGTCAGCTACAAAAGGACAAGTATTGGATGAGACCTCTTCTATAAGGACAGCTACAAGGGTGGGAAAGGAGGGAGGGAGAGGGATGTTCATAGATTAGACAGTCAATAGGAATTTGGTTAGGTGAAGGGAGTGACAGCATGCAGCAGAGAGCATATCAGCATAACTGCACTAAGCCATAAACTGAAAGATTTTCTAAACTCATCTCAGTATTTCAAAGAGTAGAGTATCAGGGACAGAGGTCTGGGGACCATGTTTCCAGAGTCTGTTGAGGTTATTGGCATAGCTAGTCTTTAGCTAAGAGATTCTTCAGCACCCCACATTGGTGAGTGTCATCTGTGGTCTTAAAAGCTAGCAAGCTGCCATCTGAAGTACACCAAATATTTACAACCCATCTGAAATAGGCGACCACTGAGAACATCAAAGACATGAAGAGAAATGAGGCCAAGAGACAGAATGACCCATATGAACAGGAGACTGTATCAGCATGAGACCAGAAGAACCAAATGGTGTCTGGCCACCACCAAAGGCAGTCGTGATGGGGGCACAATGTAGGGTCCCTGAAGCAACGTAAGAAAAAGAGGTGTGCAGTTCAAGAACTTTTCTAAAAGACCAGAATTGATCATCCAACAGCCTTGGAATTCCCTTAAGAACATGGCCCTTGGACTTGCTGCTGGCCCTGAACTGAAACCAGTACTGAAGTCAGCTCTTCAGACCAGAATGGATTAGACTTGAGGACACAGCGTGAGCATAGGGTGTGTGTACTTTATGGGTTTATACATTTACAGGAGGCTGTCCTGTTGGTTTCTTTCTACAAGGGAAGGAAGAAGGTGGAGAGGAGGAGACAGATGATCATTAAGAGGATACTAGATGTGTAGAGTGAAAAGGAGGAAGGTGCTGTCACAGGGGAAGGAGAGCAAATGTAACTGCATACAGGTGGGAATGTGGAATTGATTTGGATTGTATATTTTCACTTAATCATAATAAAAATTCAAAGAAAAAAAGAGCAGCGTAGACACATATACACACACAGGGGAAGACAGAAATCATGGCATTGTGAGGATACCAGTGATATTCCATGAGTCTTAAGGATGCTCGATCTTTTTGCTCACTTATGATTGTTCTGTCTCTGTAGGTGATTAGGTTTTCTATGAACTTTCTACTGCTGCTGTAGCAGATTGCTACAAACTTAATGGCTTAAAGAAATCCTGGTGGCTTAGTGGTTAAGTGCCAAGGCTGATAACTAGAAGTTCAACAGTTCAAATCTGTCAGGTGCTCCTTGGAAACTCTATGGGGCAGTTCTACTCTATGTATAGGGTAGCTATGAGTCAGAATTGACTCAACAACAGTGAGTTGGGTTTGGTCAAGTTTAGTGGCGTAAAGCAACACCTAATTATCTTACACTTCTGGAGGTTAGAAGTCTAATATGGGTTTCAATGGACTAAAATCAAAGCATTGGCTGTGCTACATTTCTTCTGGAGGCTCTGAGGGAGAACCTATTCTCTCTCTCTCTTTTTTTTTTTTTTTTTGTCTAGAGGCTGCTTTGGCTCATGGCCCTGTATTACTCTGTTTTCTGCCTTTGTCATTACATCATCACATCCCTTTTCTTTCTCTTTTCTGTCTACTTCTTTCATCTTTTAAGGACCTATGTGATTACACTGGGCCCACCCAGATAATCCAGGTTAATTTTCTCAAGTCAACTTCCTTAACTTAACCACTTCTGCAAAATTCTTTTTGCCATGTATGGTAACATATTCACAGGCCTCAGGGATTGGACAGGTTCAGGAATTGGAACGTGGATATGTTTGGGAAACTATTATTCTTCTTATCATAGGATATCTTTGTAAACTAAAATGTAGGCCTCATGGTTCTCACAATCAATTTTTTTACTGTATTTTAGATGAATGTTTATAGAACAAAATAGGGTCTCATTAAACAGTGTATATATTGTTTTAAGACGTTGGTTAGCAACTACACGACATGTGAACATTTCCCTTCTTGAACTTGGGTTCCGTATTATCAGCTTTCCTTTCCACTCCTGCATTCTAGTCCTTGCCTCTGAGCTAATTTGCCCCTTTAGTTTCATTTTCTTTTATTGGCCTATCCAATTTTTGGATGAAGGTGAACCTCAGAAGTGACTGCATTACTGAGCTCAAAGAGTGTCCAAGGACTGTATTCTCAGGGTTTCTCTAGTGTCTCTGTCAGGCCAGTAAGTCTGGTCTTATTTTGTTCACTTTTTTTCCAGTTTTGCCCAGGACCTCTATGGTGACCCCTATCAGCGCAGTCAGTGCTGGTAGCTAGGCACCATCTAGTTTTACCGGACTCAGTCTGGTGGAGACCATTGTAGAAGTGATCTATCAGTCTTCTGAATTAATCTTTCCCTGGTATCTGTGGTTTTATTTATTCTCCTTGTTCCAGAAGTGGTAAAACTAATGGAGTGTCTTCGATGGCCACTAACAGGCTTTTAAAAGCCCACATGCTACTGACCAAAGTAAGACATAGACCATTTTCTTTATAATTACTTTATGCCAATTGAGCTAGATGTTCCTTGAGACCATAGTCCTCACAGCCCTCAGCCCAGCAATTCAGTCTCTCAGGGAGTTTCCATGATCTTGCCTTGAGCAAGCTGTGCTGGCTTCCCCAGTATTGTGTACTGTCTTATCCTCCACCAAAGTTACCACTTATCTATTGTCTCATTAGAGTTTTTCCATCCCCACCACTCCTCTCCCTCAGATTCATCAAAGATTGCTTCTCTTCGTGTCATACTCAGATTCAAACTGCTTGTTAATAGCTTTCAATATCCCATCCCTCTATAGGACATCAACACAATTGAATAACCAAACAACAAAGGTGCCTTTGTGGCATTGTTTCCAATGTTTTTTCAAGTGCCTGGATTGTCACACCTGCAAGAATGTTCCTCTGTACCAGAACATTTTCTTTCATCATCACCTATGAAATATTTAATAATTTTGTGCCACTTTGTGCCAGGAACCCTCTGTGCCACATCCACCATGCGGCATGACATCCCTTCCTGATGAGTGATAAGTAAGCTTGTCCCATATCATTCATAAACTGTTTTCTCAGGCCATTCCCAGTATATTGTCCTTAATTTCTGTCTGCTATAAAGAATGTGCATACGGGATTTTTCATGCAAGGCTCTTATTGGAGGAAGAAGTAGAAAAGGCGAGCATGATTTCAGACTACCAGGTAAGTCTGACATTTAAGGGAAGGAACAGGGAAAGGTAGAGAACATCTTGGATGGCAGTGCAGTTCTAAGATTCTAGCTGGACAGATAGAGTCCAGGAACTCTGAAGGTGCTCTTTTGAAAATACCTTAGTGAGCACAATGATGTGTTCAGAGGGATACCACTATGGCCAGCAGTCACCAATGCTACTTCCATAGGAGACTGCATGAGCACCTTTTCATGGTCACATCAATTATTAAAATAAGAACGAAGCGGAAGCATAATTTTGCACTAGAACAAAGCTAGATTTAAATTTTGGCTCATTAACTTTGGACATGTTCTTTAGCTTTACTGAGTCTCAATTATTTTCTAAGCTGTAAGAATGGGGATAACGGTACATACTTCATGGTGTTTTGGTGGCTATAAAATGTGATAATTTATGGAAAGCTTTTAGTATGGTGTCTGGTATGTAAATGTTAGTTCATCTCAGTATAGGGCTATCGGAAAACTTTGCATTACCTGACCTTTCTCTGTTCACAGTCAGATGAGCACCATACTTCTGTTGTGGAATGTGCACAGTTCAGTCTTTACAAAGGATTACAGTATTAAATTAGGAAATGGTCTTCTCATAACATGTACAAGGACTATATGTGGGCTCAGTTATCACTGGTTAAAATAGCATATAAAATATTACTGCAGTCAAAAGAATGCAGACACTGCTTGTTGGCTGTATACATGACATTAGAATCTGTAATTTAGTAATGAAAATAAATTTAACTTTCATGACAGGTAAGAAATAGACTATGTGTTTTGGAGTCCCCTAATACCTCTTTTGAAAAATGACACTCCACACAACTCAAGATATTTGTTCAACTGGAACAATGACTTTATCATAGATGAGTAATGCATTCTGGTTAAATGGTTAATTTAAGAAGTTGCAGAGTTTCATAGTTCTTATTGTGAATTTGCTGTTAAAATGCAGACTTGTATTAATTTTTCATCTGTATTCTTGGGTTACTATGAATAGGAATTCCAAGATTCATTTGAAAATGTTTCATTTAAATTAGGTCATCTATATTAAAAATAGCCAATATTGAAGATCTTATATTATGAATAATTACATTGTAGAAATCAATCCCTTTGTACTGAGAAAAATTTAAAAACCAAGAAAATAAAATGATGTACAATTTTTTTTAATTGCTGTCCATAGAGTAAATTCCAACTTATGATGACCCTGCGTATGTCAGAGTACAACTATGTTCCATAGAGTTTTCTCAATGCCTGGTTTTTTGAAAGTAGATTGCTAGATTTTTCTTCCAAGGTGATATTTCTGTTATAGTAGCACTAGGTACCTAAGACATAGTTCAACTTCTTTTCATCTACCCTTAGTCTGCTCTACTGAGAAAAATTTAAAAACTAAGAAAATAAAAACGATGTACAATTTTTTTAATTGCTGTCCATAGAGTAAATTCCAACATATGATGACCCTGAATATGTCAGAGTATAACTATGTTCCATACTTACATGGAGGATAGTTCCACACTATCCTCCTCATTGTCTTTGCCTTTGTGCCTCACTTAGAGAAATCAACAATGGTGGTAAGTTTTTCTCTCCCCTGAGCCACATTTCCTCCACCTTGTATATGCTTTGTGACTGGCAAGCTTTATAGTGAAGAGTAGACTAAGTGTAGATGAAAAGAAGTTGAACTATGTCTTAGGTACCTAGTGTTGCTATAACAGAAATATCACAAGCAGGTGGCTTTAACAAGCAGAAATTTACGTTCTGACATTTTAGGGTGCTAAAAGTCCAAATTCGGAGGAGGTGGGGCCAAGATGGCAGACTAGACACATCTCTTCAACTCTCTCTGACAACTAAGGCCTGGAATGATAACAGAGCACTCTGGACACCCAAGGAACACTAGAATATGGCATCGGTTTGCAAGATTGGACTACATGCCATTAAATGGTAAATTACCTCTCTCTAACATGAGGCAGGGCACACTGAATCCTGCTTCAGCTGACTCACCATTTGGGAGGACTGCAGGTACTGATGCCTTCTTTGTTAACTGGGAGGCAGGGGCTGGGCATGAGCCGGCAAATACACCGAACTGCAGCACTAAAGCAAATAGTGTACAGCACAGCAGAGAGGCTGTGTTTGGGATAGCCACATTTTGAGAGCCTGGCTACTGATTGAGAGCACCATTGCACCTCCACCCTCTCTCTTCTAAGCTGTGTCACAGATTTTGCTGTTCCACACAGGGAAGGGCAGCTTGGGTGAGATGCCATCTTGTTCAGCTGGGAGGCAGAGTTACCCAGCCAGCCATTTCAACAGGGGCTAATTCCAAAACTGAGTAGCAGTGCCAGTCAGGAAAGTGCTTTTCCAGGGAAAGACAGTGTTTAAGACAATGATGCATTGTGGGTGGGGCCAAGCTGAGGAAGCAGTAAGGCAGTAATCACTCCCTACTTTGAACTACATAATAGCATCTGGGGATGGAGAAACAGGTGCTTCCACTGTCAGCCAGAAGGTGGGGCCTGCCACATGTGAGAACCTGACTGATTTCAGCAGCTGCTGGACAGCTCCAAGCTTAGAAGTAAAGCACGTTTTTAAAATAAGACTGCCTGGAGAAATAGCTGCTGAGCAGCCTGGAGACAGCTCCTCCATGCTTTACTGACCCACAACATAAGGTTGGCTGAAGGGCCCCCCGGGACTCTATAAGTAGGGTGCTGCCACCCCAGAGAGTCCACTGGGCCCAGTCACTGGAGAACACAGAGATGGCTAGTGACCATCTCCTTTCTCAGAACTATGCCTCAGCTCTTGTTGAGGTAACATCAGAGAAACTAAACTGTCTGTAGATGGTGTAGAGACAACAAATGACTGCTAACCACTTACAGGATAAGTCCACAATGGCTCTGGAAAACTCCCATAATAAAGAATCAAAAAACTTCACAGATGAAGAAGTTTTTCTGAAACTAGTGGAGGCAAAGTACAAAAGAATTACAGAAATACTTCCTAGAGATTAAACACAATGCAGCAGAGGAAATAAAAAATTAAGCAAGCTATCTGAACTGATGGAACATCAATGATATGAAATTCAGAAGATCAATAACAAAATTACAGAATTAGACATCTCAATCTAAAGCCAAAAAAGCAGAATGGAGGAGATGGAAATCAGACTTAGTCACCTTGAGGACAGAGCAGCTGACACCAGTATTTATGAGGAGAAATCAGGGAAAAGAAATAGGAAAATGAAGAAGCATTAAGAAACATCTGGGATTCTATTAGGAGTAGTAATCTATGAATAATTGGAGTTCCTGAACAGGGATGGATAGCTGAAAACACAGAGAGTATTGTGGAGCTGCTGACAGAAAATTTCCCTGAAATTATGAAACAAGGAGATATAGAGTTCCAAGACGCTTAGTGGACACCACAAAAACCAGACTCCAAAATAAAGGCACCAAGCCATATCATAATCAAGCTTAATAACATGAAACATAAACAGAGGTTCTTAAAGTCAGTGAGGCTCAAAGCAAAGCTAACATTCCAAGGCAATTTCTGTAGGCTTTCATTTGACTTCTTGGCAGAAATGATGTTAGCAAGGAGGCAGGCAGATGACACATTCAATGTTTTAAAGGAGAAAAACTTCCAATCAAGAATTATATATCCTGCAAAATTGTCTCTCAAATATTAAGATGAAACTGAGACATTTGCAGATAAACAGAAGCTTATAGACTTTGTAAAAACCAAAAAAAAAAAAAAAAAAAAACCTACAAGTAATACTGAAGAAGTTCTTTGCTTAGAAAAACAAATCCATTAAGTGTGTATATTTAAAGAGGCAACACAAGACACAGCATCCAGAATCCTGCTCAGTTAGGGAAGTCACAAAGGTTAATCAAAGCTACAATATTAAAAGAAGAGAACCAGTGACCATATCACAAAAACTATGACACCATCATGCTAAAAAGAGGGACATATTACAGTAGTTATAATCATATCAGATGGAATGGAAATTAAAAAGACATGGGTTTAAACTTAGAATAGTAAGGGAATCATAGGGTTAGCCACAAAACATAATAACAATGCAACATGTCAAAACAAGAAATGTGATGAAGAAGTATCAACAAACACAAAACCAATAGTGAAAAAGGTGAAAAATCAACCCATAAAAAAGAATGACTCAGAAAAGAATATTAAGAGCAACACAGAAAACATCAACACAAAAGTAAATACATCAAAATGACAGCACTAAACACATACTTATCAATAATTACACTGAACGTAAATGGACTGAATCCTCCAATAAAAAGACAGTGACTGGCATCCTGGATCAAAAGGCATGACTTGTCTATATGTTACTTAAAAAAACCACACCTTAGACTCAAAGATATGAACAAACTGAAAATTAAGGGATGGAGTAATACATACCATGCTAACAATGTACGAAGAAGAGCAGGTGTGACAATACTAATTTCAGATAAAATAGATTTAAATATAAAAGCCACCATCATGGACAAGGATGGTCACTATTGCTGAATGATTCAATACATAAGCAGCACGTAACAACACTAAATATTTACATGCCCAATACCAGAGTATCTGAATACATCAAACAAACACAGATTACATTGAAAAATGAGATAGATCACTCCGCAATAATAGTTGGGGACTGCAACACTACTTTCTGTAACGGACAGATCATCCAGAAAAAAAGCTAGATAAAGACTCAGAAGATCTCATTGCAACAGTTAAACAACTAGACCTCATCAGTGTATACAGAACTTGTTACCTATCAACAGATAAGTACACCTTCTTCTCCATTGCACATGGAACATTTTCCAGAATAGACCATGTGTTAGGTCATAAAGCAAGTTTCAACAAACTCCAAACCACTGAATTATTGCAAAGCAACTTCTCATACCATGAAGCCATAAAAGTCAAAATCAATAGCAGAAAAAACATAGATAGAAATTGGAAATCATGGAAACTGAAGAGCACCTTGCACAAAAAGTCATGGGTTACAGAAGAAATCAAGGATAAAATAATGAAATTTATGGAATCAAATGAGAAGGAAAAGACATCCTACCAGAACCTATAGGATACAGTCAAAGCAGTGCTCAGAGGTCAATTTATCTCTATAAATGCATACATCTTAAAAAAAGGACCCAAACCAAAGACTTGACTGTACAGCTTGAACAAGTAGAAAGAGAGCAACAGTGGAAACCCTCTGGCACCAGAAGAGAACAGATAAGAAAGATTAGAGCAGGACTAAATGAATTAGAGAACTGAAGAACAATTGAAAAACCAAAAGCTGTTTTTTTTTTTTTTTTAAAAAGAAAGATCAACAAAACTGATAAACCAATGGCTCAACTTACGAAAGAAAAACAGGAGAGGAAACTAATAACCTGAATAAAAAATGAGAAGGGAGATGTCACAACAGACGCAACTGAAGTCAAAAGCATCAATAACAGAATACTAGGAAAGGCTGTACTCTAACAGATTTGAAAATCTAGAGGAAAAGGACAGATTTCTAGATTCACATCACCTACCAAAATTATCACAAGGAGAAATAGAACAACTTAATATACCCATCACAAAGATTGAAAAAGTAGTAAAAAAAAAAAAAAAAAAAAGAAAAGAAGAAAACCTGTTAAACAAAAAACTCCTGGCCCAGATGGCTTCACTAGAGAATTCTAACAAACTTTAAGAGTTAACTCTAATACTACTGAGACTATTTCACAACATACAAAGGGATGGAATACTCCAAATTCATTCTATGAAGCCAGCATAACCTTGATGCCAAAGCCAGGGAAAGATTCCAGAAAAAAAAAAAAATTACAGACAAATATCACTCATGAACCTAGATGCAAAAATTTTCAACAAAATCCTTGTGAATAGAATTGAACAACATATCAAAAAAATAATTCCTCATGACCAAGCTGGATTCATACCAGGGATGCAAGTCCAGTTCAGCAGCATAAAAACAATTAATATGATCAACCACATAAATAATACAAAAGATAAGAATCACTTGATTTTGTCAACTGATGCAGAAACAGCATTCAATCAAGTGGAACACCTACTCACGCTAAAAACTCTCAGCAAAAGAGGGAGAGGAAATTCCTCAACACAATAAGGGCCATCTATGCAAAGCCAACAGGCTACATCATCTTGAATAGAGAGAGAATGAAAGAATTCCCCTTAAGAATGGGAACTAGACAAGAATGCCCACACTCACCACTTCTATTCAATTTTGCACTAGAGATTCTAGCCAGAGCAATTAGACAAGACAAAGAAATAAAGTGCATCTACATCAGCAACAAAGAAGGAAAAAATCTCACTATTTGCAGATGATTATGATTGTATATGCAGAGAATCCTAAAGAATCCGTAATAGAAGAGTTCAGCAAAATATCAGAATGTAAGATAAACATAAGTAAATCAGTGGATTCCTTTATACCAACAAAGAGATCATCAAAGAAGAAATCCCCAAATCAATTCCATTTACTATAGCCCTCAAGAAGATAAAATACCTAGGAATAAATCTAACTAGAGAAATAAGAGACCTATACAGCGAGAACTACAAGACATTACTGCAAGAAACCACGAGACTTAAATAAATGGATAAACCTACCCTGCTCATGGATAGGAAGACTTAACATCGTGAAAATGTCTATTTTACCCAAAGTGATCTACGTATAGAGTGCAATCTCAAAACAAATTCCAGTGTCATTTTTTAATGAGATGGAGAAACCAATTACCAACTTTGTTTGGAAACAGAACAAACCCTGAATAAGCAAAGCACTAATGAAAAAGAGGAACACAGTGGGAGTTCTCACACTACCCTATCCTAGAACCTATTACACTGTCACAGTTGTCAAAATATCCTGGTACTGGTACAAAATGAGACATATAGACCAATGGAAAAGAGTTGACCTCAGAGATGCCACCATCCTCTTATGAACAGTTGATATTCAGCAAAGGCTCTAAGATTATAAACTGTGGTAAAAACAGTTTCTTTAACAAATGGTGCTGGCAAAATGGGCTATCCATCTGCAAAAAAATGAAACAAGATCTATATCTCATACCTCAAACAAAAACTAACTCAAAATGCATCAAAGACCTAAATATCAAATGTAAAATGATCAAGATCATGCAAGGGTCAATGGTGGAAGTTTTAATATACTTCTTAGACAGTCTTCAAAATCTGACAAACAAAGCATAATCAATAGAAGAGAAAATAGATAAATGGGAACTACTAAGAATCAAACACTTTGGCTCATCCAAAGACTTTATCAAAGAGTTAAAAGACCACCTACAGAACGGGAAAAAATATTTGGCAACTACACGTTGGAGAGATGTCTGATCTCCGTAATCTACAGGGTACTGCAAAATATCAACAAGAAAGAGGTAAATAAACCAATTAAGCAGTGGGCAAAGGAGGTGGACAGACACTTTACCAAAGAAGACATCCAGTCAGCCAAAAGACACGAGAAAATGCTCACGATCATTAGCTATCAGAGAAATCCAAATCAAAATTATGAGATACCATCTTACCCCAACAAGGTTGGCCATGATCCAAAAAATGCAAGACAACAAATGCTGGAAATGTTGTGGAGAGATGGGAACTCTCCTACATTGCTGGTGGGACTGCAAAATGGTACGACCTCTTTGGAAAGCAATCTGGAGCTTGATTAAAAAGCTGGAAATAGATATACCATTTGATTCAGTAATCCTACTGCTCAGAATATGTCCTACAGAATCAAAGGCTGTCGCATGAACTGATACATGTACACAAATGTTTACTGCAGCACAGTCTACAATAGGAAAAAGATGAAATCAACCTAGACACCCATCAACAGTTAAATGGATCAACACACTATAGTACATATACTCAATGGAACACTATGCAATTATAAAGAACAATGATGAGTTTAGGAATCATCTCATAACCTGGTTTCAAATGGAAGGCGTTATGCTAAGTGAATCAGTCAGTGGCAAAAGGAAAAGTATTGTATGAGACACCTAATATGAGGATATAAAAATAGTTCTATGTACAGAAGAAAAGATTTTTTGACAGTTGCAAGGGTGGGGAGAGAGGCAGAGGGCTATTCATAAATTAGCTGATGGAGAGTTGGTTGGGTGAAAACAGTGACAGCACACAGTAGAAAGTAGATCCACTTAACTGGACTTCAACATAAACTGAAAACTCTTCTAATTTTAATTCAATATTACAAGGATAGTGTAGCAGGGGTGGGGGTCCGGGACCATGCTTTTGGTGGACACTGAGGCCAATTGGCATAACTAGCCTATTGCTAAGAGAATCTTCTGCACCCCATATTGGTTAGTGGCTTCTGAAGTCATGAAAGCTAGCGAGCCGCCATCTGAGGTACACCAAATTGTCACAACTCATCTCAATGGCACTTGGCTGGCATCTGGAACAGATGGTCACAAGGAACAACAAAGACAGGAGAAAAAAAGAGCCCAGGATACAGAAGGATCCATGTGAATGGGTGACTGTATCAAGATTTGACCAGAAGAACCACATGGCTCTCAGCCACCACTAAACACAGCTGTGATGGAACATGCAATGTTGAGTCCCAGTGGCAACGTGAGAAAAAGAGAGATCAACCACAACAACTCTATTAAAAGACTGCAGCTGAGGGTCTTGCAGTCTGGGTTTTCCCCTGGGATCATAGTCCCTAGACCTGCTGCTGTCTCTGACCAGAAAACATTTCTGAGGTCAACTGTTTGGACAGGAATGGACTGGACTCGGGGACACAACGTGACCATATGGTGTGTGTACTTTATGGTTCTATGTATCTATAGGATGCTGTCCTACTTACGTCTTGCTAGAAGGGAGAGGAGAGGTTGAAAAGAAGGGGAAAGAAGATTGTTAAGAGGATATGACATATATAGAACCAAAAGGAGGAGTCTGCTGTCACCAGGCAAGTAGAGCAGAAGTTGCTGCAGATAGGCAGACATGCATATTCAATTTGGATTGTACACTTTCACTTAATCACAATATGAACAAGTCCAAATTCAGGTCACTAGCTCTAGGGGAAAGCTTTTTTCTGTCTGTCTGCTCTAGAGGAAGGCCTTTGTCTCTTCAAAGCATCTACTTCCAGGCAGTCTTCTTGTGGCTTGTCATCTCTTTCACCATCTCTGCTGCCTAATTGCTTATTTAATCTTTTCTCCATCTCAAAAAATATTGACTCAAGATACACCATACATTAATCCTGCCTCACTAACGTAAAGGAAACCCACTCCCAAATGGGATTACAACCACAGGCATCTAGTCCTGGCACCTCTGTAGGACAGAGTAGAATGGTCCCATGGGATTTCCAAGGCTCTAAATCTTTACAGAGGCAGATTGCCACATGTTTCTCTCATGGAGTAGATGATGGCTTCAAACTGCTGACCTTTTGGCTCACAGTTAAGCACTTTAACCACTGTGCCACCAATACCCCGCCCACAGGCCTAGAGGTTAAGATTTACAACACAAATGTTCAAGACACAATTCAATCCACAACATCCCACCCTTTGGCACAGAAAAGTCTCATTCTTACCACATGTAAAACACCTTGTCAAATCATCCCAATGGTCTTAAATCAGCTCCAACTCCAAAAGTTCATCTACTGAATCATTCAGATCAAATATGAGGAATTTTTAGACATATTCCATCCTGGAGAAAATACCTTTTCATCTGTGAACATGTGAAATCTAAAATACATAGTATCTACTTTCAAAATACAGTGGTAGAAGAGGCACAAAGTAGACATTCTCAGTCTAAGCTAAGGTGATGGATTTTCTGCTGTGGTACTTTGTTAGATCCGTCAGTCACAGGCTTAGTCTCTTTAACAAAAAGTCTGTAGCCACATCATTGGTGGAAATTCTAGGACATGTGTCCTTGGTTTGCACAATATAATTTTCTGAATCTTTTAAGTTTGTTTTAATTTTTCACAGTTCATTTTTAAGTCCTCTTTCCTCTCCCATTTTAGTGTAAGCAGCAAGGACAAACCACTTGACCCTTTAAGATTTTGCTTAGAGATCTTCTCAGCTAAATATCCAAGTCTGTCACTTACAATTTTCTGCCTTTCACCAAACATTTGGACATAATTCAGACAAGTTCTTTGCCACTGTATTAAAAATAATAATAATAATTACACATTTCCTCCATTGCCTAATCCCATGTCTACCATTTTCTTTTGAAACTTCACCAGAAGCACATTCAATGTCCACATTTCCACCAACATTCTGTTATTGGCGTCATATGTATTTTGTAAGAATGATAAAGACTTTTACTGTAGCTCTTCTCACTTCCTTCTGAGCTTTCACAAGAATTGTCTTCAGTGTCCACAAGTCTACCAACTGTTGCTTTCGGGAAATTTAGTTGGAACCCTTCCAGCCTCCACCAGTATCTGATTCCAAAACTGCTCCCACACTTTTGATATCTGTTGGAGCAACACCCCACTCCTGATATCAAATTCTGTCGTAGACATCTAGTTATTCACAATCCATAACAGATTAGATGCCAAATCTTTCATTTTCCCTCTGGTCTTCAGCTCTCCCTAAATGTTTAGTGGTTATCAAAAAAGGGCTTAACCCCTGGATTCTCCTTCTGGTCTCTTTTATGCCACTTACATATTCACCCACGTGTCTACATATGCATGAGCTAGGTGTAGGTATGCAAGCTGAATGCAGAATTATTAAATATCCAATATTTCACCCTAAAAATGTTCAGTTAAAGTATCTGTATAATTAGATAAAGTAAAATAATATAAGAATTATATTTTTTTTTAGAATTTAAAGTTGTATATATGTGGCAGGGGCAGAACAAGCCCCAAATTGAGAAACTAGTTTTCTATGCCATGTTACAACTATTGCATAAGACACATGGTTATATTTCCCACAATATCTATGGTGACTGATAAATCAAACTCAGTGAAATTTACAATAGTCAATAAATACCACACTAAAACATTTCTAAAAATCCTAGATGGCACAGTTTTCATACACACTACTACCAACCTAAAGGTTAGCAGTTCAAATCTACCCAGTAGAACCACCAAAAAAAAAAAGCCTGGCAATCTTCATCTGTAAAGATGACAGCCAAGACAACCCTGTGAAGCAGTTCCCTGTAACACATGAAGCCTCCATGAGTCAGCATTTCTGGACAGCAATGGTTTCGTTTGTTGGTTTGTTTCTTAAAACATGTCTGGAAGCTACAGATTATGACACATTAGGAAAAAAGGCTTGGTGATTTACTTCCATAAATTAGCCAGGGAAAACTTTACAGGTCACAACAGACTGTTGTTGAAGATAGTGCTGGAAGATGAGCCTCTTAGGTTGAAAGACACCGAAAATACAGTGGCTGTAACAATAGAGCCAAGCGCAGCAGCACTGTGAGATGGCACTGGATCAGGAAACATTTTGTTCTGTTGTATGTGGGATTTTCATGTTTTGGAGTTAATTTAAGGGAAGCTAACATCAAAAAGGAATGTTTTTTTGTCTTCTCTCAATTTCAAAATCCATCTGCTTTTATTACCTTTGCTCTTCTTCTCTTTTCCTGAATAAGAGTCATCTATAGCACCTATCTCATCAAATCTAACTCTCTGCTTCCTTCAAACCTACCAAGGGCAAACTGGCTACTGAAATGACCATAAGTGTGCCAAGATGTTGATCCCCTTAGCTCTCAAGGAAGCAGGGTGCCAAAATGTTGTTACTGATGTTAGTTGTTTTCTGGTCAGTTCCAATTTGTGGCAGCTCCATGTGCTATAATATAGAATTACTTCACAGGATTTTCTTGGCTGTAATTTTTAATGAAAGCAGATTGTCAGGTCTTTCTTCTATAACACAGCTGGGTGAGACTGAATCTTCAACCTTTAGATTAGCTTTCAAATGCAAACTTTTTACCACCTACATGTGAGAAGCTTTGTGCATTTATTCCCACATGCTCTACAAATTCTGACAGCTATAGGGAAGTATTGTCCGAGACAGGTTTCCTACCTGCCTCTTCCAGCAGCAGGCACATCAGGTTTCTGCCCTTATCACCTTGTAGGTTCAGTGTCCCCACTGAACCCACTTCCTCAAATTGTATCTCTGTAGTATTCCCCAGTCTAGCACTACTATATTAACACAGGATGTGGCTGCCTCTTTCTAGCTTCACAAACCACGACTAACAACAGGCAGAATGCAAACCAGAAACAAAACATCCATTTTCAATTAAAATTGGGGAAGTCTGGAGATGCAACCATAGTGACTGGTGACACATGTCTAATAGGTGAAAGGGAGTCAAGAAAATGTAAAAACAGGGAAGGCATGTGTCTGAAGTTCTCACACCTAATTCACAAAGCACGGTTCTATACCTAGTTTGCCAAAGCAGGTATCCTAAGAGGAAAAACTTAGAAAATAAAAATCCTAGCTCGGGGCAATGGGAATTTGGTGTACATACTAGTTGTGAGATCCTCCTCAGACACATTTAAGCAAGGAGACTCTGAGGAAGAAACTGACCCCCGAACCCATTATTGTCAAGTCAATTCCAACTCATAGTGCCCTGTAGGATGCAGTAGAATGGCCTAATTGAGTTGCAAGGGGGATCTGGTGGAGTCAAATTGCTGATGATTAGCAGCTGTAGCTCTTTAACACTCTACCACCAGAGTTTCTGGTATATCATGTTTGTAGGAAGCGGTCTGTTATTGAAACACTTCTGGAGAGAAAGAAGCTATGGCTGTCACTGTGGCCTGGCTATAAAACCCAGATGACCAATTCACTTACTCACATAAGTATATGTCATAGGTAACTTCATTTTGTACCAGAGTGACTTCCTGTGCGGTGAAAAAGACTTGGTCTTTTCCTCACCTGAAATTCCCACCAGTACTAGTCTAGGAAGAAGTTTCCTCTTCTGAATTCCTCCACTGTGAGTAGAATACACTAAAATATATATTTTTACAAAAGAATAGGAAAAGCAAATTGAAAGGGAAGAATATTCAGAAAATTATTAAAACAAAACAGCGACAATTTTGCCCAAATAAGTTTTTATGAATTCAAAAACTTGATGAAGTAAACACTCTTTTAAGTAGGAATTCCAAGCAGGGACTTACCACCTGGTACAAATTACTTCTTGAAGAAGAAAACCACCCTCTCTTATATAATCAGGAAACCACAAGCTCTTGAACCACACTAGTATTGCCACTGTCAAGAAGCCATCCAAGTCCAGAAGCCACCTCGAGCAAGAGGTGCTGCTGCTCCTGGGCCTGGACTCCAGCTGGCTGCTCTGATCCTGCCCAGCACAGTGCACACCCCATGTCATTCTTCTTGGCATCCATAATACTGGTCTGTGGGCCTTGGTCTGCTGCAGACAGTTGGGCTACCTCTGCTACCACACTTAACAGCAGAAATCAGCAGGAATATTGCCTACACCTTCACCTTCCAGAGTTCATAAGAGTGCATCTGATTATTCTAATCCAAATCATATCTGGAATCCTAACTGTAAATGATGTGAAGATAAATATATTTAGCTTCCCAGCCATTACAGTAGAGGGAAGTAGTTGAAAGGATATTAAAAAAACAAACAAAATCCATTGCCTTTGAGTTGATTCCAACTCAGCACTACTAGGGGACAAAGTGAAAATGCTCCTTAGAGTTTCCAGTGAGCAGCTGGTAGAACTGAACTGTTGACCTTCCGGCTATCAGCTGAGTTCTTAACTGCTGTACCAACAAGGCTTTGAAAGGTAATTAGGGAGGGCAACCCACTAAATCTGTCAGAAAATATTTGAAGTGAGTGTTAAGACAAGTAATATAATCCATGAAACTTGAGTTATGCAAGACTGAAAAGGGAGTTGATAATATGTAAACATAATAATGTCATCATTTCTCATATTAGGCAATAGACACTTAACAGTCATTGTTAATGTCATTGTTAATGTCATGGCCCAATAGAAAATAGTATTTCCTGTCAAAAGCCACATACAAATGAGTCCCACTCACCATCTATGGCATATTTATACGCCAACATACACTGTGCTGTGAAATGCCTGTTGATTAGCTCTGTTTTAAGAATAAGAGAATAAAATGCTGTTTATTAGTGTTTATCAAAATTGTAAACAAAAGTACCCATGCATTTATTTTAGGAGCCCTTGTTGATAGTGGTTTTAAGTACTTGGATGCTAACCAAAAGGTCAGCTGTTTGAGCCCACTAGCTGCTCCATGGGAGAAAAATGAGGCAGTCTGCTTCCATAAAGATGTACAGCTTTGGAAATCCTATGGGGCAATTCTACTCCCTCCTATAGGGTTGCTACGAGTCCAAATCAACTTAACGACAATGGGTTTGGGTATGTTTGTTTTACATACGTACTTGCCCATGTGTAAAATGGCACATTTATAAGAATATTCACTGAAGTGTTATTTTTAATGACCAATGCTTGGAAATAGTTTATATGCTCATCAACAAGGGATTGGTAAAATAAGTTTGGGTATATTCATACAATGAAATAATATGTAATGTTTAAAGTTATGAAGCCACTTTATATGCAGCAATGAAAAATAGCCTGAGAATGCATGTTAAGGAAAAGCAGCAAGGGGAAGAATAATTTGTGTTAAAAAGAATACTGAACCATTGCCCGCATGTGTTTGTGTCTGGATTCTGCTGGAAATCTTCTCTTCATCCCTCCAGATCCACTCTCTCCCTATCTCTGGCCAGCCCTGCGCTCTGGAAGACTGCCTCACAGGAGCAACTCCAGTGAGTTCTCTTGCTCTCCAGTTTCCTACTAGAGGTTTCCACAAATAGGAAGCACTGAGAAGACATTAGAGGAAGGGAGAAGAGAAAATTCAGAGCTTTCTTACACTACCCGGTCTGGCTGTCTCCCAGTGGGTCATGATGGATTGGTGTGGGAAGCCTCTCAGATCTAAACCAGTTCTTAGATACGAAGCTTTGTTGACCTGAGGCCCATTTGAGGTAGGATTCTGTGTATATGGATTCTTCTGCCAAATCGTCTCTTGAGGGATGCTGGACATTTATCAGGATGACTGTGTACCAAGGAAAGAGAAATACCAATATTTTTTAGGTATTATTATCAATAAATTTAAATTGTGGCTAATGTCCAGAGAGAAGACTTACCTTTGAGTCATTTTGGACAAATGGGAGATGTAGAAGTCAGATAATGGAGTCTTGGCTTGCCTCCTTCTCAGCAAAGGCCCAGTTAGGGACCCATCCTGTAGTTATTTCCCCAATCCCAGAGTATATAGTAGTAACTAAGTAACTGGCAAAATTTTTACATTGGTTTACTGATCCATGAAGTGAAGGCTAAGCTTGGGGTCAAGCTGAAGTCCATGGGAGATAACTAGATCTAGAATAATAAGCCAAAAGCAAGGTCACATTTCTGGCAAAACTACAGAGTTTTTACTACTTGGCTATTTGGAGAATGTAAAAGCCAGATGGAACACAGAAGATAGTTCAGTATAACTGCAAACTTTTATCAGGTAGTGATGCAATCACATCTGTGGTTCTAGATGTTGTATCTTTATTGGAAAAATAAGCAAAGCCCCTGATGCCTATTTCCTATCAAATGCTGTTTTACCCCACTGATCAGCATGGAAAGTCAGAAACAGTTTGTCTTTATGTGGCAAAGGTATGTGACATAGACTTTGTCAGCTTCTCTGATCTCTATCATGACATAGTCTAACATTGTGCTGTTCCATTTAGTAGTCGGGTGACTGCTAAACACTAGAAAAGTCCAAAGAGAGATGTACTATAAGAATTAGATATATGACAAATTTTGAATACTTTCAATGGGAGAAAAGTAAACCAGTTCATTAATAGTTTTATATTGATTACATGTTGAAATGTTATGTTTTGGATATACTGAATTAAATAAAATATATTATTAAAGTAATTGCACCTATTTTTACTATTTAATGTGAGTACTATAAAATTTTAAATTATAAATTTGGCTTGCATTTACTGTTCATATTGTATTTCTATTGGACAGTGATAGCCTAGAGGAAGCTAGATTGTGTTGATAAACCAAAAGAACACCAGAGTTCCATTAAATTGATGACATTAAAATAACCAGACTCAGTAACAAGGAAGTGGGATGCATCCTACATATCACTAAGATTTATTATCACAACAAATGAATGACTCAGAGACCTGCGACACCCATGAAGTTTCCAAGGTCCAAGTAATCTTTGACATGCTGAATATCTCTTCTAAAAGGAGAGATAAGTTGATGCAACTAGAATGGCCCAAAATAAGTAAAAAAGTACAAAGTCAGGTGGCCTTATTTGGCTTTTGTTGGTGTTAGGTGCCATCAAGTCAGTTCTGACTCATAGCAACCCTATGCACAACAAAACAAAGTGCTGCCCGGTCCTGCATCATGCCCACCACTGTTTTCATGGTTAAGCCCATCACTGCAGCCACTGTGTCAGTCCATCTTCCTCTTTTTTGCTGACCTTCCACCCTAGCAAACACGATGTCCTTCTCCTTGGATTGATCTCTCCTGACAACATGCCCAAAATATGTAAGACACAGCCTGGCCATCCTTGCTTCCAAGGAGCACTCTGGTTGTACTTCTTTCGGGACAGATCTGTTTGCTCTTTCGGCAGTCTGTGATATATTCAACAGTGTTTTTCAACACTACAGTTCGAAGGCATCATTTCTGCTTCTGTCTTTAGATTTTAGGGGCAACATAGCCAAGGTGTTGGGCCACTTTTATCTATTCATTGGGTCACCAGGAAGACAGATAATTGTGAGCAGAGCCCAGAAATGGGTGTGGGGAAAACATGGAGACGGCTTGGCTGAAGGTATAGCTGCCCTATTCCTTGACCTTATGGTCCATCAAACCCGATGACAGTGAAGGAACTACTGCAAACTCCAGAAGAAGAATCATAACATCAGTCTGTTGGTCGTTGGAGTAAGTTATACTCTCTTCTACTGAGAATTAGTTTCTTTTTTAAAAGAAGCTTCTGGATGGCTACTGGCCCTTGGAGGGAATAAATGCCTGACCATGGAACATCAAAAAACTTTACGTCACATACCATTTAAGTGGACATGCCCCAAACATTCTATTACAAAATGGTAAAACTAGTTGTGGTAGGTAACTCAGGGAAGGTTACCTGTTCCAAATTAATTGTCATCAACCTATACCCTTGCCCTTATGTAAATTATGTATGATCAACTAACTGAAGAGGAAAAATCTCAGGCCTGGTTTACTTATGTTTCTACATCCATAAAAGTAAATTGCTGCTGCATTTGTACTCTACTCTGGCTCTAAAAGACAGTAGTAAATGGAATTCTTTCAGTGGCTACGACCTCAGGTGTTATATATGATTAAAATTTTGTGTGATAGCTTCAAGAACAGATCCATACTGATTCATGAGAGTGGGTAAATGACACTCTAATCCTGAACCTATAATGGACACATGGGGAAAAACTCTTGCCATCAAGTCAACTCCAATTCATGGTGACCAAGATAGGGTAAGTGGTGACAAGGTAATCTTAAGGAGAGGCCCATAGACTGAACTTTTGGAATTAACCTAGAATGTAAAAATATTCCTATGTCAGGTAAATGTATACCATAACATGTTTACCCCATTGTTTCTTTGTTCAGTAAGTTAGTGTGCAAAGGGAACACGGTGGCAGGAATCAAAGATATATATGATTCAACAAAATGAACTTCCTCTCACCAAAATTTGCCTAGCTATACCACTGCAGAACACCTAATTTGCCAACAGCCAAGGTCATCATTGAGACCCCAGAATAATGGCAACCCCTAGAAAGCCAGCCAGCCACTAGCTAACAGATTGAGTATCTGACTCATCCGATCAACCATCGATTACCATATGAGGCCCCATGATCAGCTATAGAAACTGAGCCATAGCAGCTTTGTATATTTGAGTTTTTCTTCCATCTTCTCTTTATCCTGATAACTTACATGAAGTACATTAGTGATGCCTAGTGTTTTAAGGTTTAGGTCTGAGTATGACCACGTTGATATCACCCTATGAAGATAATGTAATCATCTCCTCTGAGTGTCTACCCTATGTTAGATACACAGGCACTTTGCTGTGACAAAAGATAAATGTGGACATTGAAAAGGCTGAAGGCATAGACCACACTGTACAGTTCTCATTTGCCCATCCAGATCTACTCTTCATTGTCTGCATTATACTCTCACTCTCTCTCTCTAGGTGTTTAACCTATACAGGCTACATTATTTTTCTCTAGTTTGGCTTGGTTAATGTGGTGCACTAGAATGAGGAATGGAGGAAGGAGGGCAGGCGATACCCAGAATTCTATTTTGAAGACTTCAAGTTTGAGATTTTCTTTCTCCAAATAAAGAGTATTGAATAGGTACTTTGTCATGATACTCAAGTTTAGTACTGAAGGAGACATCTCGACTAAATGTATAAATTTGGGAAGCATTAGTGTATACATTACTTTTCATGAGACTAGCTGAACAAATTGCATAATTGGTACAGTTAGAAAGTAAAAATGGCTGGGGGTGGAGTCAAGATGGCCGACTAAGCCCACGTCTCCTTCTATCCCTCTCAAAACCAAGACCTGAACTGACAATCAAGCAGAGCCTTCTGAGCACCTAATCAGCCTCAGGACACGGCACAGAGCTGTTAATTGGGACTTTATACCACTCAGCGGAAAACCTTCTCTCTTTCGCTGACTCCCGCTCCTGGCTAGCCCCGGCTCTCACGGACGGACGGTAAACGCACCATTTTGACTTTTTTTTCCTCGGTCTCAGCTGGCGGGCGGAGCTGGGCCTTGCCCGGCGGCTGGACTCAGACACGCTGCTGGGGGGATAGGCAGGCGAAATTCCCGTATTCTGAGAGCCAGGCTCGGGACTCTGTTAATCTAGACACTTTGAGCCTTTCATTTTGTAGCTGCCTCTGTGGGGTTTGTGCAGAACTCCGTGGTCAGGGTGCGGGACGCCTTGTTGGTACTGAGATTTTAGCCGGACCTGGTTCTTAGCCTGGGAGCCACCGCCTGCAAACGGGACAGAGCTTCTCCGTCAGAAAAGTAGTGATTTTGCATGGTGCTGCCTACATTGGGGGCCCTGCAACAGAAGCGGAGGGGCACCTTTAGCCCCCCTGTCTGCTGCCTGTGTGGAGGACGCCATCTTGGGTACGGTGGCCGCAGCTGGACCTAATTCTTAGCTTGGGAGCCAGAGCCTGCCCACAAGAGAGCGCTTTTCTATCACAAAACCAATACTCGACGCAGTGTTGGATAGGGCTAGGCCCTGTCAGCAGAGGCCACCAGGGCACTAGCAATGCTCTATTCTGAACTAGTTTGTTATCATCTGGGGTTGGATACAGCGGTGCTTACTTTGTCAGATGGGAAGAGGGACCTCTACACCTGAAAACCTAACTGACTTGTGAACTGGTCAGATACCTTTTGCTTTACATTTGAAGACAGCCTAGAGAAACATTTGCAATCCATCCTCACAGTACCTCTTCCAGCCTCTATATACTCACATGGGACCCAAAAAGCAACAGACAATTGTGGCATACAAGCAATCACTCATGGCTTCAGAAGGCTCCCAAACAAAGCAACCAAGGAGTTTCCCAGGTGAAGAAACTTTTATGAAAGCATCAGGAAGTGAATAAAAATTGATTATATACAGGGCCCTTCTAGACCTTATACAAAATGCAGCAGAACAAAATGAAAACTTAAGCAAGTTGTTCGATCTGATGGAACACCAGTACTCTGAAATCCAACAGATCAAGAACAAAATCAAAGACATAGAAACTGCCATGCAAAGCCAAGAAAACAGAGTGGAACAAATGGAAAAAAGAATTTCTGACTTGGAAGACAGAGCTACTGATGCCAGTGTCTATGAGCAGAAATCAGAAAAAAGAAGCAAGAAAAATGAAGAAACATTAAGAAGCATGTGGGAATCTATTAAGAGGAGCAACCTTCGATTAATTGAGTCCCTGAACAGGGTGAGACATCTGAGAACACAGAGAGTATTGTTGCTGAGCTGCTGAAGGAAAACTTCCCAGAAATCATGAGGGAGGAGAATATAGACATCTCAGATGCATATCGTATGCCATCCAATATAGATCTCAAAAGAAAGACTCCAAGACATATTATAATCAAGCTTAACAAAATGAAACATAAGCAGCAACTCTTAAAGGCAGCAAGACTCAAGGCAAAGCTAACATTCAGAGGGAAACCCTGTAGGCTCTCGTCAGATTTCTCAGCAGAAACTATGCTGGCACAGAGACAGTGGCACGACACATTCGAAGTCTTGAGGGAGAAGAACTTCCAACCAAGAATTATATATCCTGCAAAACTGTCTTTCAAACATGAAAATGAAATTAAGACATTTCCAGATAAACAGAAACTCAGAGACTTTGTAAAAACCAAACCCAAACTACAAGAAATACTGAAAGAAGTTCTTGGCTTTGGCTTAGAAGAACGAAACCACTAACTTTATATTTTAGAACAACACACTACTCAATACTCATTTAGGGAAGGCACCAAAGTAAATCACAGCTTTGATTTGGAAAGAAGCAATCCAGTGATCATCATGAAAACTATGGTGTCATTATAATAAAAGAGGGATATACTACAGTCGTTACAGTCCTTCCAGATGGAGAGGAAGATGACCAGACTGGTAGTACTTAAAATTGGGTTTATAAATAGTTAATTAAGGGGGTTCATAGGGGCAGCTGTAAAGCACAACAAAGATGTATCATACCATTTCAAGAAATCTAACACACGAGTGTCAACAACTATAAAACCAGCTCTGAAAAAGGTGAAAAATCAACTCATAAAAAAGAGTGTCTCAGAACAGACTAATAAGAACAACAGAGAAAACATCAACATAAAAATAAACATATCACAATGGCAGCAGTGAACACATACTATCAATAATTACATTGAATGTGAATGGACTGAATGCTCCAGTAAAGAGACACCGAGTGTCATCTTGGATCAAAAGACACGACCCATCCATATGTTGTCTACAAGAAACTCACTTGAGACCTAAAGACAGGAACAAACTGAAAATTAAAGGATGGAAGAATATATATCAAGCTAACAATGAACAAAGAAGAGCAGGGGTGGCAATTCTAATCTCAGACAAAATCAACTTTAATGTCAAATCCACCATCGTGGACAAAGATGGGCACTATTTATTGCTGAAAAGTTCAGTACACAAGCAAGACTTAACTATATTAAACATTTATGCACCTAATGTCAGAGCACCTAAATATGTTGAAGAAACACTGACTATGCTCCAAAGAGAGTTAGATGACTCCACAATAATAGTGGGAGACTTTAACACTCCACTCTCATTACTAGACAGATCATCTAGAAAAAGGCTCAGTAGAGATACAGAAGATCTCACTGCCACAATTAGCCAACTAAACCTCATTGATATATACAGAACTTTCCACCCCTCAGCAGACAACTACACCTTCTTCTCCAGTGCACATGGAACATTCTCCAGAATTGACCACGTGATAGGCCATAATGCAATGCTCAACAAAATCCATACCATTGAATTATTGCAAAGCATCTTCTCAGATCGTAAAGCCATCAAAGTTGAAATCAATAGCAGAAAAAACAGAGATAGAAAGTGGAACTCTTGGAAACTGAACAACATCTTGCTCAAAAAAACATGGGTTATAGAGGAAATCAGGGATCAATTAAAGAAATTCATGGATTCCAAAGAGAACAAAAACACTTCCTACCAGAACCTATGGGATACAGCCAAAGCAGTGCTCAGAGGTCTGTTTATCTCCATAAATGCACACATCGGAAAGGAAGAAAGAAACCAAATCAAGAAACTAACTCTACAGCTTGAACAAGTAGAAAGAAAACAACAGAGGAACCCCTCGGGCACCGGAAGAAAGGAGATCACAAAGATTAGAGCAGAGCTAAATGAATTAGAGAATAGAAAAACAATTGAAAAAATTGAAAAGACCAAAACCTGGTTTTTTGAAAAGATCAACAAAATTGATAAACCACTGGCTAAACTTACTAAAGAAAAGCAGGAAAGGAAACAAATAACCCAAATTAGAAATGAGAAGGGAATTGTCACCACAGATGCAACAGAAATCAAAAACATCATAACAGAATACTATGAAAGACTGTACTCTAACAAATATGAAACCTAGGGGAAATGGACCAATTCCTTGACTCATACCACTTACACAAATTATCACAACGTGAAGCAGAACAACTTAATAAACCCATCACAAAGGAAGAGATTGAAAAGGTCATCAAAACACTGCCAACCAAAAAAAAGTCCGGGCCAAGATGGCTTCACGGCAGAATTCTACCAAGCATTTAGAGAAGAGTTATCCCCAATACTATTGAAACTATTTCACAGTATGGAAAGGGATGAAGTACTACCAAACTCATTCTATGAAGCCAGCATAACCCTGATACCTAAGCCCGGGAAAGATACAACAAAGACAGAGAACTACAGACCGTTATCACTCATGAATTTAGATGCAAAAATCTTCAACAAAATTCTTGCCAACAGAATACAACAACATATCAAGAAAATAATCCATCATGATGAAGTGGGATTCATACCAGGGATGCAAGGCTGGTTCAACATTAGGAAAACAATTAATGTGATTAACCACATAAATAACACAAAAGATAAAGATTACCTGATTTTGTCCATTGATGCCGAAAAGGCATTTAATAAAGTCCAACACCCATTCATGCTAAAAACTCTTAGCAAAATGGACATAGACGGCAAATTCCTCAAAACAATAAGGGCCATTTATACAAAGCCAATTGCCCACATCATCCTGAATGGAAAGAGACTGAAAGACTTTCCCCTGAGATCAGGAACTAGACAAGGATGCCCACTGTCACCTCTCCTATTCAACATTGTGCTAGAAGTTCTAGCCAGAGCAATTAGACAAGACAAACAAATAAAGGGCATCTGCATCGGCAAAGAGGAAGTTAAAATCTCCATGTTCGCAGATGATATGATTGTATATGCAGAGAACCCCAAGGAATCTATAAGTAAGCTACTCAAACTGATAGAAGAATTCAGCAAAGTCTCAGGGTACAAGATAAACATAAGTGAATCAGTAGGATTCCTTTATACCAACAACGAGACTGTTAAGGAGGAAATTATCAAATCAATACCATTTGTGATAGCCGCTAAGAAGATAAAATACCTAGGAATTAAGCTAACCAGAGAAACAACAGACCTTTACAAAGAGAACTACAAGAAAGTAAGAGAGACTTAGATAAATGGAAAAACCTACCCTGCTCATGGATAGGAAGACTTAACATTGTGAAAATGTCTATTTTACCCAAAGCAATTTATTTATATAATGCAATCCCAATACAAGTTCCAGCATCATTTTTTAATGAGATGGAAAAACAAATCACCAATTTTGTTTGGAAAGGGAAGAAGCCCCGGATAAGTAAGGTACTACTAAAGAAGAAGAACACACTGGGAGGCCTTTCATTACCCGACCTTAGAACCTACTACACTGCCACAGTGGTCAAAACAGCCTGGTACTGGTACAAGAACAGACAGATTGATCAATGGAACAGAATTGAGACCCCAGAGATGACACCATCTGCCTATGAACAGTTGATATTCGACAAAGGCCCTAAGACATTAAACTGGGGTAAAAACAGTCTCTTCAACAAATGGTGCTGGCAAAATTGGTTATCCATCTGCAATAAACTGAATCAAGATCCATATCTTACACCTTATACAAAAACCAACTCCAACTGGATAAAAGACCTAAATATCAAACCTAAAACGATAAAGCTCATCGAAGAAAAGGTAGGAACTACAATGGAAGTTTTAATACACAATGAGGACAGACTCCAAAATCTGTCAAAGAAACCTCAATCAACAGAAGAGAAAGTAGATAAATGGGAACTATTAAGAATGAAACACTTTTGCTCATCCAAAGACTTTATTAATAGAATTAAAAGAACACCCACAGAGTGGGAAAAAATATTTGGCAACTCTATGTCAGACCGACGCCTGATCTCCATAATCTATAAGATACTTCAAAATATCAATAAGAAGAAGATAAACCATCCAATTAAGCTTTGGGCAAAGGAGATGCACAGATACTTCACTAAAGAGGAGATCCAGGCAGCCAAAAAACACATGTGGACATGTTCACGATCTTCTGTTATTAAAGAAATTCAAATCAAGACAACAATGAGATACCATCTCACCCCAACAAGATTGGCCATGATCCAGAAAACACAAAACAACAAATGCTGGAGAGGTTGTGGAGAAAGTTGAACCCTCCTACACTGTTGGTGGGGTTGCAAAATGGTCCAGCCTCTTTGGAAGGCAATCTGGCGCTTCCTTCAAAAAATGGATATTGATATACCATTTGACCCAGTAATTCCACTACTTGGAATATATCCTACAGATTCAAGGCCTTTCACACCAACGGACACATGCACCAGAATGTTTATCGCAGCACAGTCCACAATAGCAAAAAGGTGGAATCAACCCAGATGCCCAACAATAGAAGAATGGATAGGTAAACTGTGGTACATATACTCAATGGAGCACTACGCAATGATAAAGAATAACGATGATTCCAGGAAACATCTCCTAACCTGGTTTCAACTGGAAGACATTATGTTGAGTGAGAGTAGTCAGCGACAAAAGGACAAATACTGTATGAGACCTCTACGATAAGATCTCAAAAACAGACTTGTGTATAGAAGAAAAAACTCTGACAACTGCAAGGGAGGGGAAGGAGGGAGGGAGGGCGAGGGGGGAGGGTTTAGTTTAGGTAGTTACTAGAAATCTAGTTGGGAGAAAGCGGTGACAGCACACATTAGGAACAAGAACAACATTAAGTGGACTTTACCATAACTTGAGTACTCCTTCCATCTTAACTCAATACTGCAAGGATAGAGTAGCTGGGGCGGGGGATGGGGGACCATGCTCTTAGGCGAATTCCAGGCCAATTGGCACAACTAGCACTTTGCTAAGAGAGCTCTCTGCACCCCACATTGGTGAGTCGCGTCTGGGGTCTGAAAAGCTGCCAAGCTGCCATCCGAGGACACAGCAAATGGTCCCAACTCAGCACTAACGGATGCTCACCGAGGGCCAAAATGGCATGCGGTAAAGACAACCGAGAAGACAGAGAGACCCACAAGAGTGGGTGCCTACATCGATCTGGGACCGGAAGAACCGAATGGTGCCCGGACACCACCAGTGATAGCCATGATGGAGCTCCCAGAGAGGAGCCTCACTGGCAACACAAGAATAAAAAGAGGTGCATCATGAGATCTGCACTAAAAGACCTCAATTGATGGTCCAGCGGTTTTGGGGTTCCTCTGAGAGCATGGCCCCTGGCCCTGATCCTGCCCATTCCCATAAATTATAACAAAGGTCCACTCTTTGGACAGGAATGGATTGGACTTGGCAATGCAAAGTAACCATATATTGGAAGCACTTTATGGTTCTATACATATATAGGATATCATCTTGCTGACCTCTGGCTGGAGGAAGGGGAGTGGATGGAGAGGAGGGGAAAGGAGACTGTTGGGAGGATGAGACATGTATGGAGCAGAGAGGAATAGTGTGCAGTCACCGGACAGGGAGAGCAGTGGAAGCTGCATATAGGGGGGCATGTAAATTTACATGTGAATGTACATTTTCCCTCAGTTATGTTAAATAAAAAAAAAAAAAGAAAGTAAAAATGGCTAAGAACTCAGAAAAACAAAAAAGTGCTAGTAAAGGAGATAACTAGAGCAAAATGAGTCTGTTACATTGAAAAAAAGTGTTTTTTGATGTAAGGAGTGATCATTTGTGTCAAATAGAGTCAGGGAAGACAGAATCTGAGAGCTGTCCATAGCATTAGGCAAGGCAAAAATCACTTTGATGAGTGATTTGAGTGAATGGGTGGAAATCTAAATCAGAGTGAAGTAACAGAAGAGGAAGAAAGAGGAGCAGAGAAATGGGCTAGTAACTTGAGGAACATGTGAGTTCTAGGAAGGTTTATCATTTTTAATAAGACAAGCATTAAAACCTCTTTGTAAATTATAACTAAAAAGACTGCAGAAAGAAGTTAGAAGGACTTCACACAGTAGATAATGTAATTTGGACTGAGTAGGGAAGGAATTAAGACCAATGAAGGGGTACTGGTAAAGTGAAAATCACCTTAGAGCGAGTAAAAGCAAAGAGAACTGAAAACGCGGAGGGAATTATTTCAAGTGAGCTGTGGAGATTCAAATGAAATTGGTTGGAATTCCATGTGTGGGGCCATGGAAACTGTGCAAGTTTAGGTTTAGGATCCACCCTATCCTGTTAACACAACAAAACATAAACTTTCTTTCCAAACAGGATCGTATTCACAGGTTCAGGGGCCAGGATTTCAACACATATTTTAGGGAGATGCTATTCAATTCATAACACTGCTTAATCGTTCCTCTTGAAAATACTAAGACTCACAGTTCTACACTGACACATGTGTTAGCAACAAAACATTACATGACATGCAAGCTGCAGTGGGCACCTGCTATAAGATGGCCTGTATGCAAGAATTCCTAGAGGAATTCTCTCTGCACCATGCCACTCTCTTTCCTATTTATGGCATCATTTGTTCTTAAAGTATCCACAGCTCAGAGCTGAACCTCCCTGTAGAAACCTAAGATCTCATGCATTTGTGATCTCAGGGACCAGTCACTCTTGTTATTTGTACCTATTAGCAAGATCCCAACTTATTTGCCACTTGTATAATCTGAATCCAACTCTATTACCCTGGACCTTATTCCTTACTTTAGTAAACTGCTTGACAGAGATAACCCTAATCCACATGGCATCTTTGTATGAACTACACAAAGATGTTCTTTCCTCAAGTTATATCATACAGATTGACACATCAGTAATGATGACAGTCTAAGTACAGTGCCAATCTCCTGTGGTGCCCTGCCTCAGTGCTCAGTACCCAAATTCCTCAGTGACCGTGGCCATGGGGATCTCTTTCTAGAACTGTGATTATAAATGTAACATTGAAGACAACTAGAAGAACTACAGAAGCATAATGAAGAGGGAAATAAGAACCTACAATACCATTAACTCACACAAAACCATTCACTGCTATAAAGTTCATTCCAACTGAAACCACTCCGTAAGGTTTCCAGGGTTGTAAATCTCCATAAACACAGGCTGCTTTACCTTTCTCCTTCAGAGCCACTGGTGGTTTCAAACCACCAGCCTTTCAGTAGTCCATTGCTTTAAACACTTCACTGCCAAGGCTGCTTATAATGAATCTACTAAGAGACAAATCACCTGATGGAATATTTTGGTCAAATAATGAAAAGTCATTCAAACTAGCTCAAGTTCTACAAATAGGGCTTTACTGAAAGAAAGCAATAGGCAATTTCACAAAGGATCTCAAGAAGGAGGAGCCATGAACAAGAATGTCGGGATCTTCTCTGAGACTCTCCTCTATCACCATGCTCGTCACTGTTGAGGTGATTTTGCTGTAGTGCCCATGGCGTATTCCTTCCGTTTCCGAATGGACTTGGCTGCCATAGGCGGCTTCCCACTTTAAGTGTTCATCATTGTCTAAGTTAATCTCTATGTCTCTTAGTTCAAGTTTTCAAGAAAGAGCATTTAAATGACTTATTCAGCACATTGGTGGCCATGCCTGGGTTAGGGGCTTGCTAGTGCCCCAATCTTTAAAGAATCATGATTGAATTTTGGTTGACATTGCACTTAGCTCCTAAATTAACTTATACAGTATTAGTAATTTCAGAATGTTGATTTTTATAGTGAAGGAACAAGGTCTGTTTGTCCACTTAGTCAAATACTTGTTCTTCTATATTTCATGTATATATATTTTATATTATATATATGTTATATATATTATATATTATATTTTATATATATGATATTTTATATATTATATTTTATATATTTTTTTATATATTATATATATATTTTATGTTTCTATTTTAATACCTAAGTAATTTAAATTTGCTGTTACTCTTATGAACAAAATAATTTTCAACTATAATTCCAACCTTGTTTTTCCTGCCACAAACAAAAATAATAGATGTGTACATACTTATTTTTTAAACAAATTGCCTATGAAACATGATTTACCCTAGTAATTCTCTACTTGCTGCCCTTTGCTTGTCTGAAGTCTCCTCTTTGACAGACTTTCAAAGGTATATGAATTCCTGTTCCCCTAAAACTGACCAGCTTCTGATATACTTATGGTCAGAGACTGTTGCATCCCCCAGTAACTGGGACTTCCCTATCTAGACCCCTTGTTAGCTGACTAGGATCTCGACATGTTTTTCTTCAAGATTTTCTTTTTCTCATGTTTGCCACTTAGGAATACCAGTTGCTCCTTGTGGAAGATCATTAATGCTTCCTGTTTATTGAGTTTATCATCTGTTGACTGACTTTATAAGCTCAAGATGCTGTACGTGTCTTCCTGTGTCTGTCCTTCTATTACAGAAACTGGTTTTGTGGCCCCTTTACCTGCTTACTTTTATGAGGTAAAATGAAGTCATACCCAGTCAGCCAGACTCCTGCTTTTGTTTGGCTCAGGCCTGTAGTACTCAGAATGTTGACCCTGCTTTTGTGGTTCTGAATCAACTGTTTTCAAAATTCTAAAATTAATCAGTTAAGTACACATCATACTTTTAATTGCACTTAAAATGTGTAACTCTTTTTGTGTTCTGAATTTTTCATAGACATTATCAAATCCATTAAAAGTAATAACAATGGCACTTTATGGTTCTATAAGTCTATAGGATATCATCTTGCTGACCTCTGGCTGGAGGAAGGGGAGTGGATGGAGAGGAGGGGAAAGGAGGCTGTTGGGAGGATGAGACATGTATGGAGCAGAGAGCACTAGTGTGCAGTCACCAGACAGGGAGAGCAGCGGAAGCTGCATATAGGGGGGCATGTAAATTTACATGTGAATGTACATTTTTACTCAGTTATGTTAAATAAAAAAAAAAAAGTAAAACAATGTCTTATTAACCTAGTGTTCCTATAACAGAAATAACACAAGTGTCTGGCTTTAACAACGAGAAATTTTATTCTCTTACAGTCCAGTAGGCTATAAGCTCGAATTCAGGGCATCATCTCCAAGGGAAGGCTTTCTCTGTTGGCTGTGGAGCAAGTTTCTTGTCATCAGTCTTCCCCTTCTCTGGGAGCTTCTGAGGGAGGCAAAAGGACCCTGGGTCTTTTCCAAAGGCTGACACTGCTTCTTTGGTGGTATGGGGTCCCTGACTTTCTGCTTACTTCCCTTTCCTTTATATCCCAAGAGACTGCCTCAAGGCACAATATAATTTTATACATTGTATCCTGTCCCACCAACACAACTGCCACCCATCCTCCCTCGTCAACACTATAAAACCACAAAACTAAACCCAGTGCCATTGAGTCTATTCCCACTCATAGCAACTGTGTAGGGCAGAGTGGAAATTCCCCATAGAGTTTCCAAGGATCACCTAGTGGATTTGAATTTTCAACCTTTTAGAAAGCAGATATAACACTTAATCACTAAGTCACCAGGGTTTCCACTTAGAGGCAGGATTTACAGCACTTACGAATATCACACAATACCAGGAACCATGGTTTAACTAAATTGCTCCACATGTTTTTGAGGGACACAATTCAATCCAAGACAAACGATAACAACAAAATATGCTGAGGAAGCCCTTTTTAAAATAGGATCCCTGTATTTTAATTTCTTACATCATGATTTACTGGTATCAATCCTATTGACAGCATCATGTTGCATAAAGTAAGGGTTTGGGAGGAAACAGGGAGAAGCACAAGGCCCATGGATTGGGAGATCCATAAAGTCATGGTCAAAAGTGAAAAAGTGACAATTAAGTTATCACTGCATGATATTCTCTTATAAAATATTTACTAAAAATATAGGCTCATTTCTTTGATGCCAGCAATTTCCTGAATGAAAACAACTTTTATTCACCCACATAAAATGCTAGGTTTGGGGAAGCAACAGGAAAAATAATAAAAACCAAAGCTAGCCACAACAGTAATTTCAAAGGTATCAATTGTGCTGTTCCTTCAAATTACCTTGTCAACTTCTTAGACTGATCTGCCTTTGAAATAACAGAAGTTAAATACTTAGTATGCTTTGAACTGGAAACAAAGCCGCAATTCCTTGTCTCTTTGTATTTGGTGCATGTGTATAGTATCCTTCTACTGCAAAACACAAGTCAAATACTTGAAATAGATTGTTTTGTCATATTCAAAGCAGTAAACTGAAGGTAAATAGTTGTGAAGCCTGGTCTAGCTTCTTGTGCCGTCATTTAAAGAGCTGAGTATCCCAATATGCCTAGCCTATGTCTACAAGCCTTCTTAGCAAAAAAATGCCCAGGTGGTCAAGCCATTTGACCCCGTTGAACTTCAGCCTCTTTACCTGTGAAATAGTGGTAAAAATACTTGACTTCTAGGCTTATATTTGATCATGACAAAACCCCAAACCAAACCCAATGCCACTGAGTCGATCATCTTGAAAGAACTGTTCATAAGGCAGGATGACTAGATCATGGAGTAGGCTAAGAGGAAGGGGGTGGGAAAAGACAGAGTTCAGAACACCATGATCTGGCCCAGAAAGCAAATAGTCAGAAATGTATGATTAAGCAAACTATATAATAAATTGTGTACTTTTGTTTTCACATCTAATTCTTAACTAATCCTTCAATTTATGTATCACATCCCAAGGTAAACAGCATCTTCAGGTATCCTTCAAGAAATTCACATTCTTTACGTAAGAGGAACTGATACAATTAGAGTATGCCACCTCTAACTTCTTGATAACAATACAGCCAAGGTAATAAACCACAAAGAAATGAAAAATATCCAAAATAACAGTAGTAATACTAAGATGAATAAAGTGTAAAATCTATATGATATAAAATTCTTCACATGCATTGATGCAGGTCCAATATGTACCTCTTACAATTTAGACTTGTATTGCGTGGTATAATAGCTACTAGTCACATATGGCTACTGAGCATTTGACAGTTGACTAGCCGAAACTGAGATGTGCCAAGCTGTAGAACATACCACAAATTTCAAACAGTATAAAAAAATATATAAAATAGTGCCTTAATAATTTTTATATTAACTACAAGTTAAAATGACATTTTAGAATATTGAATTAAGTAATATAGAATATTAATACTAACTTCACATTACCTTTACTTATTGAATGCGGCTTCTAGAACACATAAAACTGCAAATGTGATACAATGGAGTATTATTCAGTGATTGAAAGAAATGACTCATCAAGTCACAAAAAGACTTGGAGGAATCGTAACACAAACTGCTAAGTGATAGAAGCCAGTCTGAACAGCTACACACGTGGACCGCCAATTAACTTTGTGAACTCATCCTAGAAAAAGTGCTACGTATCTCATTGCTGGATATCACTAAGGTCACCTTTGAAATACTCCCCTTGGGAAGCTATGCACCGACAACAGCACCTAGTTCACCCTTCAAAGCAATTTTGGACCTCTTTTTCCCAAAGGGCCATCAGAGCTCACCATATTACCTTTGATGTCCTGAATGTCATCAAAATGTCTTCCTTTCAATATTTCTTTTATCTTCAGGTAAAGAAACAAGTCATTGGGGGACAGACCAGGTGAGTAAGTAGGATGTTACAATAGTTATTTGTTTACTGGCTAAAAATTCCCTCACAGACAGCTATACAATTAAGTTCACGAGCTTGCCTCTGTCCCACCATGCACAATGGCCGTTGAGAGTGCCAAAATTTGTTTCCAAGGATGGACTTGGCACTGGCACTGGTGCATAGCTTCCCGAGGGGAGTGCTTCAGAGGTGACCACAGTGGTATTCAGCAATGAGGTATATAGTACCTAGAGCAATAAGGTTCACAGACCTAATTGTTGGACCCTGTACTGTACAATTCCAATTCTTCGACATTCTGAAAAAGGCAAAACTATGTTGGTAGTTGCTGTCATAGATTGAATTGTGTTCCCCAGAAATGTGTGTGGTGGTTTGGCTGGGCCATGTTTCCTAGTGTTGTATGATATCTCTCCATGTTGTGTATCCAGCCTCTACAATGTTAATGTGTGGGGATGGGTGGCAGCTGTGTTGGTGGGGGAGAAATTAATGTATAAGATTGCTTTGTGCCTCAGGATGTCTCTTGAGGTGTAAAGGAAGGAAGTTAGCTGAGAAATTTAGGAACCTGATGACATTAAGAAAGAAAGCAGTGCTAGGAGCTGAGCATGTCCTTGAAAAGGACCAGGGTCCCTGGTCCTCAGAAGCTTCCAGTCCAGTGGAAGATGGACAACAAGGACCTTCCTCTATAGCCAAAAGACAAAACCTCCTCCCGGACTCACAACCTGTATTTGGACTTTTAACCTACTGGACTGTGAAAAAATACGATTTCTCATTTTAAAGCCATCCACTCCTGCTGTCTTTGTTACAGCTAGCTGCGCTAGGTGACTGAAGCACTTGCAGTCAAGTCAGTTTCAACTCCCGGCAACTCCATGTGTTTCAGAGTAGAACTGTACTCCTTACGGTTTTAAGGCCATGAACTTTCAAAATTAGATCACCAGGCCCATCTTCTGAAGAGTGCCTTGGTGGGTTTGAATTAACCTTTAAGTTAAAAGTTAAACTACAACAAAGAGTGGAAAGATCAGTGGTTTCCAGGGCTTTAGAGGGAGGGAGAATGAATAGGTGGAGCACAAGATATGTTTAGGGCAATGATACTATTCTATGCGATATTGTAATTATGGATACTTGACAGTATGCACTTATTAAAAGTCACAGTAGAATGGAAACTATGAGCTTTAGTTATTAGTAATGTATCAATACTAGTTCTCTATTTGTAACAAGTATACTGTAGGAATCCAAGACACAGTGTGGTAGTGGGGCTGTTCAGGGGAACTCCTGTACTTTCTGCACAATATTTTTGTAATCCTAAAACTTCTGTAAAAAAAGTTTATTCTTTAAAATTCCCCAAACAAAAAAATCTTGCATATGTGGTTCACATTCTACTTCTGCAAGAAGTGCTAATCCAGACAATTCTAGAAAAATGCCCACTGTTTTCTTTTCAGGTACTTTCATAGAACTGTTGAAAGCTGCTCAAAATAGAAGTTATGTTTATTTTTATAATTCTTTTTTTTAATTTAATATGACTGAGTGAAAATGTACATTCCCTTATAACTTTACATGCCCGCCTATATGCAGCTTCCACAGCTCTCCCTGTCCAGTGACTGCACACTATTCCTCTCTGCTCCATCCATGTCTCATCCTCCCAACAGTCTCCTTTCCTCTCCTCTCCAACCACTCTCCTTCCTCCAACCAGAGGTCAGCAGGCTGATATCCTATAGATGTATAGAGCCATAAAGTGCATACAATACATGGTCACTCTGCATTGCCAATTCTTGAAGCTAGGACAGTATCTATTGAAGGCTATGAGCACTGAAGTGTCTTTTGTGTTTAGGCTTTGAGAAAACAGAAACTTGGGAAATCACTCTGGGGACTAGTGATGCTTCTTCTAAAGCTTGAGCCATGAGATGATCTTTGAAATTTGCTGTGATTCGGATCCTTGTGCACCAGTGTTGCTCCCAAAAGACTTTCTTCAGACAGCACGATGTATAGAACAACAGAATTCAGGGAGGGGAATAAATTTAAAAAAATAAATCCTGTTCATGGTGACCTCATGTATTACAGAGTAGAATAGCTCCCTAAGGTTTTCTTAGCTGCAATATTTATGGAAGCAGATTGCCAGGTCTTCCGCTCATGGTACTTGGTGGGTTTGATATGCCAATTTTTCAGTTAGTAGTCAAACAAAAACTGTCTGCACTACTGCAGGACAGTTTTGATGAAAAAAGAGGCCCTATAGTTGGTCTGTATGAGCGCAGTGGTGATTCAGTGATTATCACTTTCTGTGTGGGAGCCCAGGGCCTGATTTCTGGTCAATACAACTCAAGCACAGCCACCACCTATTTGTCAGTGAAAGTTTGCATATCACTACAATGTTAAACAGGTTTTAGCAAAGTTTTCAGACTAAGATGGTCAAGGAAGAAAGACCTGGTGATCTAGTTGTGAAAATCAGCCAGTCAAAACCCTGTAGATCATGATGGCCCAATCCACAAATGACTATAATGACATTTCAGAGCGAAATGTTGTACAGTTATACATGGAATCAATGTGAGTCAGGGCCAACCTGAAGGCACCTAACAACAACAAAGACAGATGTCAAAAATGGAGATAAGTGTCACTGTACTCACATCACTTGTACTTTCTTTCTTTCTTTAACATTGGTTTCTATTTATTAATTTTTACTTGAAGGGTATTGAGCCTCTTTTTCTTCTAGACTTTTAAATTCTTTAAATATATTCTTCAGTTACATCCTCTCTTACTCTTTCTGTTCTATTTGCTTTGTCTTCATGTTAGAAGCTGCTGTTGCTGGCAGAGCTGATCATTATTCTCTATCCTGTTGCCTTTGAGTTTTCACTTTGTTTCCCTGATTATAAAAAATAGTAATGAGAAAAACACAAAATTGCACTTGTACTTTCTTAATTCATATGTTTCATCTTTTATATATCCCTGTTGTTGTTGTTGTTAGGTGCCATTGAGTAAATTTCTTCTCCTAGTGACCCTGTATACAAGAGGATGAAACACTGCCTGGTCCCTCACTGTCTTCACAATTGTTGGCATGTCTGATGCCACTATTACAGCCACTGTGTCATTCTGTCTTATTGAGAGTCTTCTTTTTTTTTGCCAACCGTGTATCAAACATGTCCTTCTCCAGGGACTGGTCCTTTCTAATAACATATCCAAAGTATATGAGATGAAGTCTCTCCCTTCTTGCTTTCAAAGAGCACTCTGATTGTGTTTCCTGAAAGACAGACTTGTTTGTTCTTCTGGTAGTAAATGATACATTCAATATTCTTTGTCAACACCATAATTTAAAGGCATCAGTTCTTCTTTAGTCTTCTTGATTCATTATCCAACTTTCATATGCATATGAGACCATTGGAAACACCATGGCTTGAGTAGGCACAAGTGACATCTTTGTTTTTTAACACTTTAAAGAGATCTTTTACAGCAGACTTTCCCCATGCAATGTGTTGTTTGATTTCTTACCTGTTGCTTCCATGAGTACTGACTATAGATCCAAGTAAAATGAAATCTTTGCAATACCAGTCACTTCTCCATCTATCATGAAGTTTCCTACTGGTCCAATTATGAGGATTTTTGTTTTATGTTGAACATAAGCCTGAGCACAGAGACTACAGAAATCTTTCCTGGAAGAAGTACAACCAGAAGGCTCCTTAGAAGCAAGGATGGAGAGACTCTGTCTTGCCTACTTTGGACATGTTATCCGGATGGATTGCTCCCTGGAGAAGGACATCATACCTGGTAAAGCAAAGGATCAGTGAAAAAGAGGAACACCTTCAATGAAGTGAAGTGACACTGCAGCTGCAACAGTGGGATCAAACATAACAATGATTGTGAAGATGGCACAGGACCAGGTAATGTTTTCTTCTATTGTACAGAGGATAGCTATTAGTCAGAACTGAATCAACGGCACCTAACATAACAACTGTAATATATACATGGACCTCAGCAGAAGAAAAACAAAAGAATCAAATTGACTACATCTGTGGAAAGAGACCGTGGAAAAGCTCAATATCATCAGTCAGAACAAGACCAAGGGCTCACTGTAGAACACTCCATGAATTGCTGACGTACAAGCTCAAGTTGATAATGAAAAAAATTAGAACACGAGTCAAAATGCAAATCTGAGTATACCCCATCTGAAATTGGAGATCAACTGAAAGATATATGTGATACATTGAACACTACTGAGTGAAGACATCAAGGACATCACATAGGAGGAAAAAAAAGAGTCATTGAAAAGACAGGAGAGAAAGAAAGACAAAAGTAGATGTCAGAAGAAACTCTGAAACGTGTTCGTGAACATAAAGAGGTAAAGTGAATGGAAGAAATGACGAAGTAAAATAGCTAAACAGAACATTGCAAAGGCCAACTCTAGAAGAACAAGTGTTATAATGAAATGTGCAGAGATCTGGAGTTAGAAAACCAAAAGAAAGAACATGTTTGGCATTTCTCAAGCTGAAAGAACTAAAGAAAAACATTAAAGCCTCAAATTATAATTTTGAAGGATTCTGTGGACAAAGTATTACATGACATAGGAAGTATCAAAAGCAAATAGAGGGAATACACGAAGTCCCTATACCAAGAAGACATTGTCACCATTCAGCCATTTCGGGAGACAGCATATGATCAAGAACCAACGATACTGAAGAAAGGAGTCCAAGCTTCACTGAAAGCATTGCTGAAACACAAGATTTCAGGAACTGATGAAATACCAACAGAGATGTTTCAGTAAACAGATGCAGCACTAGGGGAATGTACTCATCCATGCCAAGAAATTTGGAAAACAACCACCTGGCCAGCTAACTGGAAGAAATCTGTATTTGTGCCCATTCAAAAGAAAAATGATTCAACAGAACGTGAAAATTATCAAATGGTATCATTAGTATCACAAATATGTAAAATTTGCTAACGATCATTCAAAAGTAGATACAGCAATACATTGATAGAGAAATACCAGAAATTCAACCCAGATTTAGAAGAGGACCTAGAATGAAGCCTATTATTGCTGATGTCAAATGGACCTTGGCTAAAAGCAGACAATACCAGAAAAATTTTTCCCTGCATTTTACTATGTTAAAGCATTCAACTGTGTGGGTCAGCAAATTACAGATAACATTTCAAAGAACACTTAATTGTGCTTACACTGAACCTGTACATCGGTCAAGAGGCAGTCCTTTACAGTTTAAAAGCAAAAAATATGTTTAGCAGGTTTTCATCCTTTCACTGTGCTTGTCCAATCCGTATGCAGAGCTGCAACCTGAGAAGCTAGACTATGTAGAGAAGAATGTGGCATCAGGATTGATGGAATACTCATTAACATCAGGTTTGTATTGTGCAAATGACACAATCTCACTTTGCTTGCTAAAAGCAAAGAGGACATCAAGTACTTACGGAAGAAAATTAAAGATTACAGCCTTCAGTGTGGATCACTCTTCAACATACATATCCCTAGAGGATAAGGACTGTACAAGGACTGGCTCAGCAATCCACAAAATGAATTTCAGTGTTGTCACTCTTAGCATGACCTCACTCTCACTTTCACAACTGTATTAATGACACACACACAGTTCCTATCTTCTAATAATATGGAGCTGCTAAGTGCTGTCATAAAAGATTTTATGTATAAATAGAAAAATATATCTCATATACTTTTATTAGATGACCCTTGCATTGTAAAATTATTTCTAACTAAAAGGGAGCAAAAGGCTGCCTGTGGAAGTCAAGCCTCAGTGTTTTCCCAGCTCAATCCATTTTTCTTTTATTTGTGAGCAGATGAGAGATTATTACTATAATTCCAAATTGCCTGTTACATGTTCTGGGTATATTATCCCAGAGGGGTAATGAACTGAGATTCTGTAAATACCATTTGACAAAAATATCTGCCACTTAGGTTGACGTGCTAAAAATAAAATGAATAGTTCAAGTGGCAAGCTGTCCTCCAATGTCTGAGATGCTGAAGATAATCCACTGATCATATCAAAATCACTGAGCAAGAACAGTGATAGGAAACAGATTAGATCCTGATCCATTCATACCCCAATAAAGAAAAGGAGCATGGGAATAACAACACCAAAGCACATCTTCTTTTAGATGCCTGTGTCTAACAATACCCTGAAGTTATTTCTCTTTGTAGGAATAGAAAGAATGCTAAACAGATGACAAATATTTATCTGCAGACTCATGGCCAACCTTGTTGTCATGATCCTATGAAATACGTCTGTGTTAGATCAGTTGATAAACTTGAAGGTAATTTTAAAGACTTCCCTAGCCAGTGGATCAGTGATGGAAGTACAAAGGGCTGGAGTTTCATTATTAACAACTGGTGCAGGACATTCACACAATCCAAGCCCAGCTAACAGAAGGCTACTGGGGTAATAGTAATAATTCAGCTCCAAAGGTGTTAAAAGCTGTGTGTCAATGGCATCTTTTTCCTTGACTGCTAAGTGTGTCAGATTATCTGCTGATACACAAAGGATCCCATTGCCTGTTGTGTTTAGACTGGAGGAGTGGAATGATCATCTCACTCTTGGATGGTTCCTGACTCATGGGAGGAGTTACTTAATTGTCTAGAAAGCTCTTTGCAATGAATACGTTCAGTCAGAATTTCCCCATACAGGCTTAAATTTGATTTCGTATCGGGGTATTGCTATTAGCCCAGGAGTATAGGCATAAAATAATGTATATTTATGCAGTATGTTTGACCATTGTTTGCACCCAGAAAAATGTGCTTTTAAGTTTTTTTTCTTCATCTTATCTACAAAGGACTATTGTCTTCAAAGTATCATTGTATTTCAAAATATATAGTTTACCAGTATATAAGCTAATACAGTTTCTCAAGTGATCTCAATATTAGAAGACAGTATGACAATCTTGATATTTCTGTTTCAAACATACAAAAAGGAGACAAATATGAATAGTAACTAAAAATGGTCTCACAAATGTCCTTTAGTAGTTTTCAATTTAAATCTTCTCTCAGTAGATCCACAAAACCCCAGAATATTTTCACTGAGAGACTTTACAATCAGTCATGTTTTTCACATTTATGTGGGTTAATTCTAAGCCTTCTAGATACTTCTAACTTTTTTTACGTTTCTAAAGTATGTCCTGGACCTACCATTTTAAAACTGAGAGGGCCAGAGCTCCACCACATACAGTGTGGCACTGCTGACCCAGCCCAATGTCGTCTGCCTCCTCCAGTTGTCTGGATCCTGCCCCATGAATGTGGCTCTCATTACTAAAGCCCCGTACTTCGCTCTACTGGGGACGCAAGTACACTTACCTCACCCTATTCTCCACTCTTTATTCCCTGAATCATTGTCTCCCAAAGGCAGCAGTGTGGTGGTTTGAGATAACAGAGGAGAAGTAGATCATGACTAATAACGGCAATCTAGTTAAAATGACATTCTAGAGCCCTCATGCTTAACTTCTTAGATAATTCCCACGAAGCCTAAATTATATATCTTCTTATTAAACCTAACTAAACACAAATATTTGTTCCTCCTAAGGAAAGGAAAACCAAAAACCAAACCAAATCCATTGCCATGGAGCTGAATCTGACTCATAGTAACCCTATAGGGCAAAGTAGAACTGCACCATAGAGTTTACAAGAAGAGGAAAGCAGAGGAGAAATTCTCTCCTAAACAGTAATTGTAGTTTCCTCTTAGGCAAAATTAGTTGCTGTGTAGTTGATTACAATGCATGACAACTGCATGTGTGTCAGAGAAGAACTGTACCCTCACAGGGTTTTCAATGACTGATTTGTGGAAGTAGAGTGCTAGGTAGCATCTTTTAGAGGGCTTAAACTGCCAACCACTCTGCTAGTAGCAGAATACATTAATGGCCTGGACCACCTACAGACACTCCTATACCACCACCTATGCCTAAATCCAGCCAGGCTTAAAACCATAGCAACAACGCTACTTCTTCCATTCACACCTCCTAATGAGGATTTTGGGTCTGGAGATGGTCAGGTGTTGCCCAGCAGTACATGGCCAGGGAGCTGTGCCACTAAGTTTGGAACAGGGATTCCTTGACTCCACCTCTAGTGTGCGTGTCTCATTATAACACAGCCACATGAAAATGAGACAAGAGAACCCTAACTGGGCTTTAACATTAACAAATCCGCAAAGAGTGCACCATTAAACCACAGGCGACTTGGCACAATATTGACTTGAAACCTATCTGGGAACACCATCCTAATCATTTGTGTCACCTCAGCAGCATTTGGAATGGAGAATACTTTCTGTTTTGCTTGGACACAGCATTTTATTGCCTCCAAAGTAGAATGTGTTCATCTGGGAAGAGCTGATGTCATGCAGAGCAAAGGAACAAGCACAGAATAACCGTAAAACCATAGGGTTCTTGCCAGAGGTCAACAAATGCTTCAAGGCCTTCCATTTGAAAACTCATAGAGACAATTTAATTCTTAGTCATTGAACAAATACTAGATTGTCTTTTCAATAATGTTTCTTATGCAGAAAAATCATTGTGCAATTCAAGAAGTGATTTTACCTCAGCCTTAGTTGGTGGTTTGAATATAAATCTTTATCTTAAAGAATGTTTACCTTCTACTCTACAGGAGGAATCCCTGTGATGTAGTGGATTAAGTGCTATGTCTGCTAACCAAAAGGTCCACAGTTCAAATCCTCCAGGAGCTCCTTGGAAACTCTATGGTGCAGTTCTACTCTGACCTCTAGGGTTGCTATAAGTCGGACTCTACTCAATGACAGTGGATTTGGTTTTTTGGCTTTTTACTCCATAGGGTCTTGGACTCATGGAACAGTTGGTGATGATGGAAGTGGTGGCGGACGTGAAACCTGGACTCTTACCAAGTGTGTCCCAATGCCCGTGTAACGTGACTACAGACAGGGGGAGAAGCTTTTGTAATCTCAGGCTCAAATGTTTGTTCTGAGCTCATCCACATACTCAGTTTGAGCAAGCCAGTCATCCCCCAACCCTCTGCCAAGCATCAATTTCAATATACAAATTAGTGCTAACACTAATGCCCATTTAACAAAATGTCTGTAAGTATTATGTGAACCCGGAGAGGTACACACACACCTTTGTAAACTGGCAAATGTCCCTAAGATGTTAGTGACCACTGACTTCTACTACCTCAAATCTAGAAACTATAGGATCAGTCAGGAGGAAAGACTACAATCTGATAAGGTACAAACTTGTAACGAGAGCCTTCAACACAAATGGCTATCTGCTAAACACAACTTTGCAAAGTTGGTGGTTAAGGAAAAAACATCAGGTCTTTGGCACAGGTCACCAAATAAAATATTTCTCCGACTAACTTAGATTCTTTTCAATCAAAGGCCTTTAATACACTTAAACATTTGAAAGGCAGAAGTTACTTAAAACTGTAGTAAGTTCTTTTGACCAAATTTAACAGGTGTTTTGATGCTATAAGTGAAACTGGTATCTATCTTTGGTCTCCATTAGAAGAAAGCATAACTCTACACTATACAAGTCATTCAAAAATATATTGTATGTGTTCTTAAAATTTGTTTTTCCAGTGAAATAATAGATTCATGTAGTAAGTTTATTTAACTCAAAGTTAAGTGGATTAACAATTTGTCTTCATTTCAGTATGTAAAACAGTATCAAGCCCCGGCATTTGGGACACTAGAAATGGCAAAAGATGTTACTCATTCACATCACAACTACTCAGTGAATAATGTTTGTTAGTTGATATTCTTCACATAACATAGTGGTTTTAAGGTTCATTCATGTTGTAGCACGTTTTAGTACTTGACTTCCAGAAGAGTAGTTGATTCTAAGAATACAGCATGTGAGGATTGACAATGAAGTTCTTGAACTCATCCTAGAAAAAGTGCTACATACCTCATTGCTGAATATCACTACGGTCACCTTCAAAGTACTCCCCTTGGGAAGCTATGCACTAATGCCAGCCCCTAGTCCAAAGTAATTTTGGAACTCTTTTTCTGAAATGGCCATCAGAGCTGTAGTCATATTACCTTTGGTGTCCTAAATGTCATCAAAATGTCTTCCTTTCAGTATTTCCTTTACCTTCAGATAGAAAAAAAAGTCATTGGGCACCAGATCAGGTGAGTAAGGAGGATGTTCCAATATAGTTATTTGTTTACTGACTAAAAACTCCCTGACAGACAACTATACAATTAAGTTCATGCACTTGCCACTGTGCCACTGTGTGTGATGGCCATTCCAGAAACAGTTTCACATTGGCTTTGATGGTGGACTAGGTGCTAGCATTAGTGCATAGCTTCCTAAGGGGAGCAATTCAAAGGTTACTGTCCCGGTATTCAGCAATGAGGTATTTAGCACTTAGAAAAATTAAGTTTGTGGACTTAATTGTCAGACCTTGTATACCTATGTTGTCATCTAAAAGTTTTATATGTCTAAGTCATATTTAGGTTGAAATCCATTTTGAGCAAAAAGATGAGATAAGACACCATTTTCTTTTCTTGGGTGGTGAAATTCAACTGTTTTTAGCATCATTTGTTTAAAAAGTCTACTCTTTTCCCTTTTAATGGGCTTGATTATTAAAAAAAAAAAAAAAAAACCTGGCCACATGTATATGAGTATTTCTGGATTCTGAATTCTAGTCCAGTGGTCTATATGTCTATCCTTATATCTCTACTATAGTGTTGTGGTTACATTAGCTGTAGTAAGTTTGAACTGCTATGAGTCTTCCAACTTTGTTTTCTTTTTATATTATTGTTTTGGCTCTTTGGAGCTCCATGCAATTCCACATGAATTCAAAGGTTGGCTTGTCCATTTCTGCAGAAAATGTCATTAGAATTTTGATAAGAATTACATTGAATATGTTGACTACTTTGGAAACTATTGCCAGCAGTAATTTTAATTCTTTCAGTCTATGTACATGAAATATCTTTTCATTTATATGTTGCTTTTAGTTGTTGATGAGTCAGTGCCAACTCATAGTGACTTTGTGTATAACACAACAAAACTTTGCCTGGTCCTGTGTCATAGCTGTCAATCCACATTATGGAGGAGTTCCCTCATTTCCATTGACCTGCTACTTACTGAGCATAATGTTTTCTTAGACTGGGTTCTCAAGAGAAGCAAAATCAGTAAAGCATGTAGATATGTATGAATATACATATATATGCAAATATGTATGCATTTAAAAACCCATTGCCATTGAGTCAATCCCACCTCTTAGTGACTCTACAAGACAGAGTAGAACTGCCTCATAGGATTTCCAAGGAGTGAGTAATGGATTAAGTTGTGAACCTGTTGGTTAGCAGACAAGTGCTGAACCACTACACCACCATTACATATAAATAGAAAGAAATTTATCTCAAGGAAATGGCTTATGTGGTTGTAGAGACTGACAAGTTCCAAGTCCACAGGTCAAGAGTCAGATGTCAGCCTGAGGGCTCCTCCTGACTCACATAGCTGCAGGGGCTGATGAACCCAAGATCCACAGGTTAGATGGTAGGCTGCTGGCCCCAGTCCCAAGAACAAAGGTCAAATGCTGACGAGCCGAATTCAGAATCTAGAGAAAAGCAAAAACCAGAGAGCTGTTCCAGGAAGTCCATATATATTGGATGCAGGCCACATCCCTAAGGAAATTTCCTTTCGACTGATTACTTACTTACAGCAGATCGTATCATGGATGTGATTACATTATATCCCATCTCATGGTGGAGGTTATTACATCATTACATGGCTGCCAAACACATCAGTCATGGCCCGAACAAGACAACACATGATCTTAACCATCACACTGTTCTTTGTTAGCAATTGGTCTTTCCTGATTATATCTCCAGACTAAACAAGAAGAAATCTCACCATCTTTGCTTCTTAGGAGTGTGCTAGCTATACTTCCTCCAGAACTGATTTGTTGATTCTTCTGACAGTCTAAGGAATATTCAAAATTCTTCACCAACATAACAATTCAAGTCTATCAATTTTTCAGCCTTCATTTTTTATTATCCTGCTTTCAAATACTTATGAGATGATTGAAAATACCAAGGCTTGGGTCAGGTGCATCTTAGTTGTCAAAGTGGTGTCTTTGCTTTATAACACTAAAGAAAATTTTTGCAGTAGACTTCCCCAGTGCACTACATCCTTGAATTTCTTGACTGCTGCTTCTGTGACCACTGATTGTTGATTTAAGTAGAATGAAATCCTTGTACTGAAGTCTTCTTTAGTTTCTGTCACAATCTTTTGTAGTTTGAGTGTACAAGGCTTTCACCTTCTTGGCTAAATTGATTCCTATATTTTTTCCTTCGGATGTTATTGTAAATGGAATTGTTTTCTTAAGTTCTTTTTCCAGCTTTTCATTGCTGGTGTATATAAACACAATTCACCTTTGTTTGTTGACGTTACGACCTGTGGCTTTGCTTAATCTGTTAATCATCTCTAGTAATTTTTCTGTGGATTCCTTGAGATTTTCAGTACATAGGATGTCTTCTGTGAATAGATAGTTTTACTTCTTCCTCTCTGATTTGATACTCTCAGTTTTCCTTTTTTGCCTAACTGTTTTGGTTAGAAATTCCAGTACAATGTTGAATAGCAGTAGTGCAAGCGGTGTCCTTGTCTTATTCTTGATCTTAGGGGAAGAAGTTTTCTTTTTTTCAACACTGAGTCATTAACCGTAGGTTAACACTCAGTATGTTAACTACACTCTGTCAGACTGAGGAAACAGTCTTTTTTTCCTAGTTTGTGGATTTTTTTTTCCATGAAAGAAGATTGAGTGCTATCAAATGATTTTTCTGCACCAAGACTAACATGTGGGGTTTTATTCTGTTGCTCCCCCACTTTGTTTTATTAATGTGGTGTATTACATTGATTGATTTGCTTCTATTGAACCATCCTGGGATAAATACTGTTTGGTCATAAATACTTTTTAACATATCAGTGGATTTGGTTTGCTACCATTTTCTTGAGAATTGCTGTGTCTATATTCGTAAGAAATATTGACCTGTTGCTTTCTTTTGTTGTGTGTCTGTCTGGCTTTGTTATCAGGGTAACACTAGCCTCTTAGAATGAGTTGGAAAGCATTCTCTCATGTTGTGTTTTTTAAAGAGTTCAAAAAGGAATGATGTTAATTCTTTTTACATGACTGGTGGAATTTACCATGGAAGCCATCATGTCTTGAATTTTTTTTTTTTTTTTGAGAGGTTTTTGATTATGGATTCAATTTCTTTATTTGTGGTGAATCTTTTCAAATTTTCTATTTCTTCTTGAATCAGTTTTGGAAATTTGTGCATTTCTGGGAATTAGTTCATTTCATCTACATATCTAATTTGTTGGTATACAGTTTTTCATAGTGAGCTTTTACAGCCACTTTTTCTTTTCTAAGGTCTATACGAGGAAACCCTGGTGGTGTGGTGGGTTAAGTGCTACATCTGCCCCCAAGTTTTTGTAGTAATTGGCTGGGTCAGGATTCCCTATATTGTGTGATTGTCCTCCATTTTGTGATTTTCTATGCTGTATATCCTAATTTCAGCCTCTGATTAATAGACTAGATTAAGTTAAAGAGAGGATTAGGGTGCGGCTGTAACAGTCTCCCAGAATCACCTCCCTGCCCTAATGTAGTTTTCCTGAAGTATGGCTTGTACCACTTTTTACCCTTCCATCTTACAAGAGATAAAAGTATGCAAGCAGAAAGTGAGGACCTCACACCGTCAAAAAAGCACAGCCAGGAGCAGAATGCATCCTGCAGACCTGAGGATCCTGTACCAAAATGTTCTCAGACCAAAGACAGACCGGTTCAATACAAGGAGCTTCCTCCAGAGCTGACAGAGAGAAATTGTGTTTAACTAAAGCTAGCACCGTGAATTCTTTCTTCTAGCCTACTGCACTGTGTGAGAATAAACTTTTTTTGTTAAAGCCATACACTCATGGTATTTCTACTAGGACAGCACGAGATTGACTAAGACACATAGATTTGTGAATGTTCTAGCTTTTCATCTATTTCTATATTATTATTTCTAGCTTCATTACATTGGGTTGGGAAAAGATACTTTGTATAATTTTAATTGTTTAAATTTTATGGAGACTTGTTTTTCGACCTAACATACGGTCAATGTATAGAAACACTGGTGGCATAGTGGTTAAGAGCTACAGCTGCTAACCAAAGGGTTGTCAGTTTGAAGCCACCAGGCACTTCTTGGAAACCATATGGAGTATTTCCACTCTGTCCCATAGAGTCACTGTGAGTCTGTATCTACTTGATGACAGAATGTGGCTTTTTTAGTTGGATTTGGTGTGTCCTGACTCGATGGCACTTGGCTGAAGAATGATCTACGTACACTGGAGAAGAATATGCATTCTACTGTTGTTGAGTGACTGTTCTATAAATGTCTGTTAAGTCTAGTTGGTCTAAAATGTAGTTCCAGTGGTCTATTTCCTTATTGAACTTCTGTTTAGGTATTCTATTTACTACTGAAAGTGTGGAACTGGAGTCTCTAACTATTACTGTAGAACTGTCTCTATCTTCTTTCAATTCTGCCAGAGTTTGCTTCATGTATCTCCAGATTTCGTGATTGCCTTTTTTTTTTTTTTTTTTGAATGAACTGGCTCTTTTATCAAAATGTAATTGCTTTCTTTTTTCTTTGGTAGCACTTTTTGACTTAAAGACTATTATGATTGATTATATCTATAACTATCTCAACTCTCTTCTGGTTACTATTTACATGGAATGTTTTCCTTTCACTTAAACCTATTTGTGTCTCTCTGTCTAAAGTGAGTGTTCTGTAACCATCATGTAGGTGTATCATTTTTTAATCCATTCTGTCAATCTCATCTCTTGATTGCATAGTTACATTATTTTACATTTAAAGTCACAACCGACAAGTAGATTCTTGCTTGTTATATTGTTATATGTCTCTGTATATTTCATATGTTTGTTACTCAGTTCCTCCATCACTGCCTTTTTAGTTTAACTGATTTTTTTGCAGCTGTGCTATTTTGATTCTCTTCTCATTTTCTTTCTGGGTGTATATTTTTTAAATTTTTTATTGTGCTTTTGCCACACAAAACCCTGCAAAAACACCACTATGTAACTGTAGCTGCTCTACCCATCCTGTGACAGCACACTCCTCCTTTGTAGCCAGTACTTCCCATGTTTAGTCAAGCAACTCTGGTCATTCCATCTCTACCCTACCATATTGCCTCCGGATAGGAGCTGTTCCAATAGCCTCATGTATGTATTTAAGCCAAGAAGTACACACTTCACCAATATCCCTCTGTCTTACATAGTCCAGTCCAATCTTTATCTAGAAGTTAGCTTCAGTACTGGTTTCAGCTCTGTGCTAGCACAGCGTCAAGGGGCCATGTCCTCAGAGGACTCTTCTTGATGTTGGGCCATCAGGTCTAGTCTTTATTAATAGAGCTCTAGATCTGCACATCCATTTTTTCCCACTATATCAAGGGCTCTAAGTTGTGTTCCCTATCAGAGCAGTCACTGGAGTTGACCTGGCACCATTTAGTGCTTTTGGTCTCATGCTGATACAGTCTCTGAATCATATGGCGCTTTCTGTCTCCTGAACTCTTATTTTCCTCATGTCTTTGATGTCCTTCATTTTCCTTCTTCTCCAGGCAGATTGGGACCAATTGCTATTCCTTGAGTGGCAGCTAGTTAGTTTTTAAGACCCGATATGCCACACACCAAAGTGGGATGCAAAGCATTTTCTAAAATAAAAAGCTTAGTTATGCCAATTAATCTAGATGTCCCATGAAACTATGGTCCCTGGACCCCTGTCCCTATTACTCTGATCTTCAATATGGTGGACTATATTTAGGAAACCTTTTAGCTTTTGATGTACTCTGTGCCATCACTTCCCTCATTTAACCCAATTCCTATCCTCTGTCTAATCTTTGGAAACCATGGTGGTATAGTGGGTTAAGTGCTACGTTGCTAACCAAAAGGTTGGCAGTTCAAATCTGGCAGGCACTCCTGGGAAACTCTATGGGCAGTTCTAGTCTGGCCTATAGGGTCGCTATGAGTCAGACTTGCCTCAACAGCAGTGGGTGGTAGTGGTGGTCTAATCCATGAATATTCCTCTCCTTGCCTTCCCTCATTTGTAACCATCAAAGATTACTTTTTTCTGTGCTTAAACTTTTGCTTGAGCCCTTATAACAGTGGTCTCATACAATATTTGTCCTTTCATGACTGACTAATTTCATTCAGCATGTCTTCCAGATGATTCCATGTTATCATGTTTCCCAAGATCACTGTTGTTCTTTATGATTGCATACTATTCCACTGTATGAATATGTCGTAGTTTTTTAATCCAGCCATCTGTTGATGGGCACCTGTGGGCAGTGTTACAATAAATATTGGTATACGTGTATCTATTCCTATGACAGCCCTTGTTTCTCTAGAATATATTCAGAGCAGTGGGATTGCTGGATATATGGTATTTTTATTTCTAGCTTTTTAAGAAAACACCATACCAATTTTCAAAGTGATTACACCATTTTGCATTCCCATCAGCTGTGTAGAAGAGTTACAGACTCTTTACAACCTCTCCAACATTTATGGTCTTGTGTTTTTTTTTTTTTTTTTTTGGATTAGTGCCAGCCTTGTTGGGGTAAGACGGTATCTCATTGTAATTTCGATTTGTATTTCTCTAATGGCTAATGATTGTAAGCATCTCCTCAAGTATCTGTGAGCATGCTGGATGTTTACTTTGGTGATGTGCCTGTTCATGGCCTTTGCCCAATGCGTTTTATTTTTTCTTGTTTAGGTATTGCAATATCTTATAGATTATGGAGATTAGGTGTAAATCAGATTCTTGGCTGCCAAATTTTTTTCCCACTCTATAGGTAGTCTTTTTACTCTTTTGATGAAGTCTCTGGATGAGCGTAAATGCTAGACTTTTACGAGTTCCCAGTTATCTCTTTCCTCTGGTGGTGTTTGTACATTGCTACATTTTGTAGTCCGTTTATGACATGTACTGTCCCTATTTGTTCTTCCATGACCTTTATTGTTCTACATTTTATATTTAGGTCTTAGATCCATCTTGAGTTGGTTTTTGTGCAAGATATGAGATTTGAGTCATTTCTTTTCTTGCAGATGGACATCCGGTTTTGCCAACACTGCTTGTTGAGCAGACTGTGTGTTTCCCAGCTCACGGCTTTGGGCTGTGGTCAAACACCAGACACTACTAGTCAGTGGGTGATGTTACTCTGCTCTGCTCTGCATCTTTGTTTATGTGCTAGTTAGATGGCTCTGTTAGATGGCTCTGCTGGTTTAAGTGGTTCTAAAGCCAGTTATGTCGTGGCCTCCTGCTTGTCTGTTCTTCTTCAGCGATGCTTTCTTCACCCAGAGCTTTCCCTTTCCTGATGAACTGCGTGATCTGTTTCTCCATCTCACTAACAGTGTCACTGGAACTTGTATTGGAATTGCATTGTATCTGTAGACTACTTTGTGGGGAATAGACATTTTCACGATGTTAAAAGTCTTCCTATCCATTAGCAAGGTAGGTTTCTCCACAGGTGTAGGTCTTTTGGTTTCCTGCAGTAGAATCTTGTAATTTTCTTTGCTTAGATCTTTTATATCTCTGGTTAGATACATTCCTAGTTATTTTATTTTCTTAGGAGCTACTGTAAATAACTTTCATGTGTGATTTTTCTCTTTGTCTCTTCCTTGGTATAAAAGAATCCAACTGATTTGTATATGTGTATCCTATATGCTGATACTTTGCTGAACTCTTCTATTAGTTCTAGTTGTTCTTTAGGAAATTCTTTAGGGCTTTCTGTATATAAGATCATATCTGCAAATAGAGATGTTTTTACTTCTTTCTTACTAATTTGGATGTCCTTTATTTCTTTATCTTGCCTGACTGCTCTGGCTAGAACCTCCAGGACAGTATTGAATAAAAGTGACCACAGTGGGCACCTTTGTGTGTCTCAGGAGCAATGTTTTCAGACTTGCACCATTTTGGATAACGGTGGCTGTTTGCTTTCCATAAATGCCCCTCCCTTCTATTCCTATTCTGTTTAGGGTTTTTAGCATGAATTGGTGTTTGACTTTGTCAAATACCTTTTCTGCATTAGCTAATAGAATCAAGGGATTATTATCTTTTGTTTTTATCTGTGTCGACTATGTTAATTGTTTTTCTAATGTTGAAACATATTTGCATGCTTTGTATGAACCCTACTTGGTCACAGTGAATTATTTTTTTGATATGTTGTTGAATTCACTGACTAGAATTTTGTTGAGGATTCATGAGACACATTGGTCTATAAATTTCCTTTTTTTGTGCTATCTTTACTTGGTTTGGGTATCAGGTTACTGGTTTCACAGAATGTGAAATACTATGCTGTGAAATACTTTTAGTAATAGTGGTGTTAATTCTTCTCTAAAAGTGGTAAGATTCCCCAGCGAAGTTGTCTGGGCCAGAACTATTTTTGGGTGGGAGTTTTTGAGTTACTTTTTCAGTACTTTCTTTTCTGATGGGTCTACTAATTTGTTCTACTTCTGTTTATGCTGGTTTGGGTAGGTAGTGTGTTTCTAAGAATGTGTCCATTTCCTCTAGGTTTTCTTATTTATTACAGAACAATTGCCATGGTATTCTGTTATGATTCTTTTAATTCAGTTGTGTCTGTTATAATATAATCCATCTCATTTCTTATTCAAGTCATTTGTTTCTGCTCCAGTTTTTGTTTTATCAGTTTGGCCAGTGGTTTATGAATTTTGTTGATCTTTTCCCAAAACTAGCTTTTGGTCTTATTAAATCTTTCAATTGTTTTTTCTATTCCCTAGTTCATTTAGTTCTGTTTTAATTTTTATTATGTTTTTTTCTGATGCTTGAGGGGTTCTTTTGAGGCTCTCTTTCTCCTGGTTTGAGTTGTATGGTGAATTCTTTGATTTTTGGATGTGTTCATTTATTGAGATAAATTGATCTCTGAGAAATGCTTTTGCTGTGTCCCATAGGTTCCAGTAGCATATATTTTCAGTCTCATTTGATTCTATGTATTTCTTTATTCTGTCCTTGATTTCTTCGGTAACCCAGAAGTTCTTGAGCAAGGTGTTGTTCAGTTTCCATGTGTTTGATTTTTACCTTTGCTTTTTCTACTCTTGTTTCTACTTTAATGGCTTTATATTCTGAAAAGATGCTTTGCATTTTGTTAAGACTTGCTTTAAGGCCTAATATGCAGTGCATTCTGGATAATATTCCACATGCATTTGAAAAGAAAACACTGTTGCTGCTATTAGGTGGAGTGTTCTCTATATGTCTATGAAGTTGAGTTGGTTGATTATGGCATGTGTTTATTGAGTTGCTGTCTGGATGTTCTGTCCATCACTGAGAGTGGTGTATTAAAATTTCCTACTGTTACTGTGGAACTGTCTATCTTACTTTTCAATGCTGTTGGAGTTCATTTGACATATTTAGAAGCTCTGTCATTCACTGTGTAAATATTTAATATGGTTGTGTCTTCCTGATGTATTGACCCTATAAGCAGTGTATAGTGAAATTCTTTATCCACTGTGGTGAATGTTGCTTTAAAGTCTATTTCAATTGAAATTACTATTGCCACTACTGCTGTTTTATAAATGTTGTTAGGTTGGTATACATTTTTCCATCCTTTCAGTTGCAGCTTGTTTGTATCTTTAATTCTAAGGTGAGTCTATCTTAAACAGTATATAGATGGGTTGTGTTTTTTATCCATCTTGTTACTTTCTGTTACTTTATTGGTGCATTTAACCCATTTACATTCAATGTAATTATTTATAGGTATGAATTTAGAGCTGTCTTCTTTTGCCTTTTATGGTGTGTTGTTGGCAGTTTCTTTGTTCCACTTAATATTCTGGGCTGAATAGGTTTTATTTAATGGATTTTCTTTTCATTCTTTTCATTGTTGTTTTACATTTGCTGAGACCTCTTGATTTTGTTTCTTATTTTTATGTGGAAGATTGTTAATTTCCTTTGCAATAGTTACCTTAATTTTTACCCTTACTATTCTAAGTTTAAACCAGTCTTTAACTTCCTTGTATCACCTCTGTATGAAAGATTTATGAATACATGATCTAATCTCTCTTTTCCAATATAATATTTTCATTATTTACATACTGAGATCTCTGTTTCCCTATTTTTAGTGTTTCAGCTTTGATTTATTTTTGTGGTTTCCCTGTCTATGTTGATATCTGGATGCTCTGTCTTGTATTGTATCCTCGAATACATATTTAATATTATTGATTATCTAATTGAAGACCTTCCTTCAGTGTTTCTTGTAACTTTGGTTTGATTTTTGCAAATCCTCTAAACTTACAGTTATCAGAGAATGTCCTAATTTTGCCATCATATTTGAGAGAAGGGTTTGCAGGATATATAATTCTTGGTTGACTTTTTTTTTTCTCCCTTCAAGGTTTTTTATATGTCACCCCATTGCCTTCTTGCCAGCACAGTTTCTGCTAAGTAACCTGAGTCCAATCTTAGCAACTTTCCTTCATATGTTATTTTTTTGTTTAAGCTGAGCTGCCTGTAAAAGCCTCTCCTCATCTTTAGTTTTGGTAAGTTTGATTATAACATAACTTTGTGTCTTTCTCTTGGTATCTCCCTTGTGTGGAATTTGATGAGCATCTTGGATAGATATCTGCTGTCTTTCATGATATCAGGGAAGTTTTCTGTCAACATGTCTTCAACAATTCACTCTGTATTTTCTGCCCCCCTCTTCTGATACTCCAGTCATTCATAGTTATTCCCCTTCATAGAGTCCCCACATAAATTTGGAGATTTTTAAAAAAATTTTTTTCTTATTTTTTTCTGATATTCTTCTCATATATGCTGGTGTTATTTACCTTATTGTCCATTGGATTGTGTAATTCTGTAATTCTTATCATTAATCTCTTGAATTTCAGATTGTTGTTGCTCAAGTATGTCTTGAAGTCTGTTTAAATTTTCTTTATACTCTGCTGTACTTTTGTCTAATCTCTTTACTGATCTGGAAAAGCTCTAACATTACTCTTTTGTATTCTACCTCTGATTATTGCACAAGTCTACTGAGTCTGAACTTTTTTTTTGATCCTTTGTTTTGAAGTTTTCTGAAGCCATGGTGATCTGCTTCTTTAAATGATTAGCAATAAATTGCTGTCTCTGAGCCATCAGAAAGTTGTTTTAAGTTATTTGTTTGGTTATTGTGTTGTAATATGTAGATTGATAGATAGTTGATAGATAGATATAGTTTTTGAAAGCCCAAATAGTACAGTTATTTGAACTAGTTTGATTATTGTAGCCCTAGAAATTTCATTGCCCTGTCACTGGGAAGTTACTGCTATGAGCATGCTGAGAAACTTCCCAGTTTAGAGAACACAGTGACCTTTTTTTCTCCTCACCTCTCCTTTGCTTTTGTCTTGAAGTCTGGAAGAATAGCTCAGGACATGGTGACAAGATTCCCCACTTCTGGCCCAAATACAGCATCAGAGTTTAGCACCCAATATAGAGCAGAGAAGGGAGAGGGAAGTGCAGGGGGAAAGGAAAAATCAGTGCACAAGAAAGCTTTAAATCCACAAGTGCTTAGCTTATTATGTTCAGGTGAAAGTCCTCTGTAGTTCTGTAAGTGTGACCAGCTGAAGCTCAGCTTTCCTACTGAGAAAAATGTACTTTACTCCCTGTACTGGTGCTCTATTAGACTGTGTCACTGTGATGCAGCTCCACGTGGCTGGCTGAAGGGGGTCCCTTTGTGAGATGCAGATATAATTTTATCCAAAGTAGTTGCTTCTGGACCTGCTTGCCTCTCCCCATCACCCAATCTGAAATCTCAGCTTTCCCCCTGATATTCCCCCTAGAATGATCTATATAATTTATTTAGTTGTCTTTCTGGTTTTTTGTTGTTACAACATACCTGTGGCTACTCAAAACCATCTTAGCCCTGCCTCCTCTGTGTGTTTTGTAGATATTTTCTTAGTAGTTACCTTGGGAATTACAATTAGCATCCTAAAAATATAATAATCTTGTTTGAATTGATAGCAAATTAAATTTGCAAGCAAAGAACTATCCTGCTCATGTACAGTCCCATCGTCTCCTTATTAGATTGTTATTGTCACAAATGACTTCTTTGTCTATTGTGTGCTTCTTAACATTGATTAATTAGTATTGCTTGATGCATTTGTCTTTTTGAAGAAAATAGGGAGTAAAAAGAAAAGTTACAAATACCAGTTTTTGTATCTGCACATATAGATACCATTATTTCTAGTTACTCACTGGAGTCCTTTTATTTTAGCCTGCCATTTCTAATAGGGCAAGTATTGTAGCAACAAGCATCCTCAAGTTTTATTATCTAGCATATCTTCATTTCTCTTTCATTTTTGATGTAGATGAAGTTTTTGGTAGACAATTTTTTTACAGTAATTTAAAAATGCCATCCTACTGCCTCTGTTCTCCACAGTTTATGATGAGAAGCTGTAATTATCCTGTACATGATGAGTTGACCCTCTGTTGCTGCCTTCAAGATTCTGTGTCTTTTGACAATGTGATTATAATGTGTCTTTTTAAAAATACTTCATTGAGTTTTCATTGAAAGTTTACACAGCAAATTAGGTTCTCATTTAACAATTTCTATTATTATTTTTCAGTGATACAGTTTACATTTTCCACATTGTGTCTCCATTCTATGTTCTAGTTGTTCTGCTTCCATTAATGTAACTTTCCTGCCCCCAACCCTTGGCCTTCTCATCTATGCTTTAAGATAAGTATAAACTCTTTGATCTCATATAGATGAATGTTTTTAAAAGTAAGCATTCTCACCAGTAATATTATTTTATGAGGCAATTTGTTATTTAGCTGAAAGGTGGCCTCTGTGAGTAGTTCCAGTTCAAGTTTACAGGGTATCTCATAGTATAATCTAGGGGGTTCCTCCAGTCTCTACCAAGCAAGTAAGTCAGGCTTTTATTTAAAAATAAGAATTAGAGTTCTGTTCTACAGTCATGTCCCATTCTGTCTGGGACCACTATTGTGTCCCTAGTCACAATGGTCAGCAGAGGTAACCAGGTACCATCTACTTCTTATGGTCTCTGGATAGAGGAGGCCATGGTTCATGTAGGCAATTAGTCCTACATGAACTAGATTCTTCTTTGAGTCTTTGGTTTTCTTTTTTCTCTTTTGCTCCAAATGAGTAGAGATCAATAGTTGTATCATAGATGGTTCTTGACCCCAGATGTTACTCAACTTACTAGAACATAGAATATAAGTTTTATAGACTATGTTGTGCCCACTGAACAAGTTTTCCCATAAGACCATGGTCCTAAGTATTCAAGCCCAGTGAACCCATGCAGTACTGTTTGGTTATGTCTGGGAACTAGCCTTGACTGTATCTACTATGTGCTTTATTATATGTATATATATATATATATATATACTGTACACACAAATGTGTTTTTTACCTATGTCTAAAGATATATCTGCATATGCACACATATATGTAGCTTGCTATACAAAAATTAAAGGCCTCATCACACAGTAGTTAAAGCTCTTGACTGCTAACTAAAAGGTCATTGGTTCAAAAGCACCAGTAGATCCATGGAAGAAAAATGTGTTGATCTGCTTCTGTAAATATTTACATCTTTGAAATTCCATAGGGCAGCTGTACTCTGTTCTATAGATGCAGTATGGGTCAGAATTTTCTCAGAGGCAGTGAGTTTGTTATTTTGTTGTTTTGTTTTTTGTTTATTTGGTGTACACATATGTGCATATATAGATTTACTTATGTAATCACTGCCAAATTATATACATTAGAAAATTTACCAATAAGGTCCTTTAATCCTGTGCATATTATACTGTCATCATTTAGCTTGCTTAAGTTGCACACACTTCACTCACATTCTGTATTGCCTTTTTTATCAGCAAAAATAGCAAGTGTCTACTGTCTAGAGAGTAATTCTCTATTTCTTGAGGTATTGTTCTTCTAGCTCCTTTTAGTATAGTATAGCTCTTTGTATAGTTTTCTTTAAACTTTTGAGCATATTTAGCACAGCTGATTTAAAGTCTAGTAAGCACAAAATCTGTGCTTCCTCAGTGCAGCTTCTGTTGCTTTCTTCTGTGAATAGATCATACTTTCTTTTTCTACATGCTTTATGATTTTTGCTGAAAATTAGCCATTGTGTATATTATAATATGGTAAAACTAAAATCAGATTTTTTCCTCGAATTTTGTTTTTCTTGCTTGCTATGTGTTATAGCTGTTTGTTTAATGTCTTTTCTAAACTATTATTGTAAAGTTTATATTATTTCCCATGCATAATCTCTAAAGCTTCTGTTCCTTTAGCTTGTCCTTGACCAATGTTTTTTGAACTTTTTTTATTATGACTGAGTGAAAATGTACATTCTTGCATAAATTTACATGCCCACCTATATGCAACTTCCACTGCTCTCCCTGCCCAGTGACAGCACGCTATTCTGCTCCATACGTGTCTCATCCTCCCAACAGTCTCCTTTCCCCTCCCCTCCACCCACTCTCCTTCATCCAGCCAGAGGTCAACAGGATGATATCCTATAGATGCATAGAACCATAAAGTGCATACAATATATGGTCACTCTGCATCGCCAAGTCCAATACATTCCTGTCCGAAGAATGGAACTTCGTTATGATTTATGGGCAAGGGCAGCATTAGCGCCAGGGGCCATGCTCCCAGGGGAACCCCCAAACGACTGGACCATCAGTTGAGGTCTTTTAGTGGAGATCTCAGGGTGCACCCCTTTTTATTCTTGTGTTGCCCGTGAGACTCAACTTAGTGAGCTCCATTGCACCTATCACTGGTGGTGGCCGGGCACCATCTGATTCTTCTGGTCCCAAGTCAATGTAGACACCCTCTCATGTGGGTCTCTCTATCTTCTGCATTGTCTTTAACCCATGTCATTTTGGTCCTCGGTGAGCATCCGTTCCTGCTGAGTTGGGACCATCTACTGTGCCTTCGGATGGCAGGTTGGCAGATTTTAAGGCCCCAGATGCCAATCACTGATGTGGGGTGCAGAGAGCCCTGTGAGAAAAACTCTAGTTGTGACAATTGGCCTCGATTTCACCTAAGAGCCTGGTCCCCTACCCCCTGCCCCAGCTACTCTATCCTTGCAATGTTGGGTTAAGATGGAAGGAGTATTCAAGTTATGATGAAGTCCATTTAATATTGTTCTTGTTTCTAATGTGTGCTATCACTGATTTCACCCAACCAGATTTCTATCAACTATCTAATCTAAACCCTTCTCCCCTCGCCCACCCTCCCCCCCTCCCTTGCAGCTGTCAAAGAGTCTTTTCTTCTATACATAAGTCTGTTTTTGAGATCTTATCGTAGGGTCTCGTACAATATTTGTCTTTTTGTCACTGACTACTTTCACTCAACATAATGTCTTCCAGTTGAAACCAGGTTAGGAGATGTTTCCTGGAATCATCGTTATTCTTTATCATTGTGTAGTGCTCCATTGAGTATACATACCATAGTTTACCTATCCATTCCTCTGTTGGGCATCTGGGTTGATTCTATCTTTTTGCTATCGTGGACTGTGCTGTGATAGACATTCTTGCGCATGTGTCCATTGGTGTGAAAGGCCTTGATTCTGTAGGATATATTCCAAGTAGTGGAATTACTGGGTCAAATGGTATATCTATATCCATTTTTTTTTAAGGAAGCACCAGATTGCTTTCCAAAGAGGTTGGACCATTTTGCAATCCCACCAACAGTGTAGAAGAGTTCCATTTTCTCCACAGCCTCTCCAGCATTTCTTGTTTTGTGTTTTTTGGATCATGGCCAACCTTTTGGGGTGAGATGGTATCTCCTTGTAGTCTTGATTTGAATTTCTTCAATAACTGAAGATTGTGAACATGTCCACATATGTTTTTGGCTTCCTGGATCTCCTCTTTAGAGAAATGTCTGTCCATCTCCTTTGACCATCACTTAATTGGATGATTTATCTTCTTATTGATATTTTGTAGTATCTTATAGATTATGGGGACCAGGTGTCAGTCTGACATAGAGTTGCCAAATATTTTTTTTCGTTCTGTAGGTGGCCTTTTAATTCTATTAATAAAGTCTTTGAATGAGTAAAAGTTTTCAATCTTTATAGTTCCCATTTATCTATTTTCTCTTCTGTTGACTGTGGTTTGTTTGACAGATGTTGAAGTCTGTCTACATTGTGTATTAAAATTTACATTGTTGTTCCTAACTTTTCTTGGATGAGCTTTATCATTTTAAGTTTGATGTTTAGGTCTTTTACCCAGTTGGAGTTGGTTTTTGTATAAGGTGTAAGACATGGATCTTGTTTCCATTTATTGCAGTTGAAAATCTAGTTTTGCTAGTACCATTTGTTGAAGATACTGGTTTTACTTAAGTTTAATGTCTTAGGGCCTTTGTCAAATATCAACTGTTCATAGGCAGATGGTGTCATCTCTGGGGTCTCAGTTCTGTTCCGTTGATCGATCTGTCTGTTCTTGTACCAGTACCAGGCTGTTTTGACCACTGTGGCAGTGTAGTAGGTTCTAAGGTCGGGTAATGAGAAGCCTCCCAGTGGGTTCTTCTTCTTTAGTAGTACCTTACTTATCCGGGGCTTCTTCCCTTTCCAAACAAATTTGGTGATTTGTTTCTCCATCTCATTAAAAAATGACGCAGGAACATGTATTGGAATTGCATTATATAAGTAGATTGCTTTGGGTAAAATAGACATTTTCACAGTGTTAAGTCTTCCTATTCATGAGCAGGGTAGGTTTTTCCATTTATCTAAGTCTCTCTTAGTTTCTTGTAGTAAGGGCTTGCAGTTCTCTTTGTAAAGGTCTGTTGTTTCTCTGGTTAGATTAATTCCTAGGTACTTTATCTTCTTAGGGGCTATCACAAATGGTATAGATTTGATAATTTCCTCCTTAACAGTCTCGTTGTTAGTATAAAGGAATCCTACTGATTTACTTATGTTTATCTTGTATCCTGAGACTGTGCTGAATTCTTCTATCAGTCTGAGTAACTTACTTATAGATTCCTTGGGGTTCTCTGCATATACAATCATATCATCTGCGAACAGGGAGATTTTAACTTCCTCTTTGCCGATGCAGATGCCCTTTATTTGTTCGTCTTGTCTAACTGCTCTGGCTAGAAATTCTAGTACAATGTTGAAGAGGAGAGTTGAGAGTGGGCATCCTTGTCTAGTTCCTGTTCTCAAGGGAAAATCTTTCATTCTCTCTCCATTCAGGATGACATGGGCAATTGGCTTTGTATAAATGGCCCTTATTGTGTTGAGGAATCTCCCATCTATGCCTATTTTGCTAAGAGTTTTTAGCATGAATGAGTGTTGGACTTTATCAAATGCCTTTTCTACATCAATGGACAACATCAGGTGATTCTTGTCTTTTGTGTTATTTATATGGTTTGTTTTTCCAATGTTGAACCAGCCTTGCATCCCTGGTATGAATCCTACTTGGTCATGATGGATTATTTTTTGGAAATGTTGTTGTATTCTATTGGCAAGAATTTAGTTGAAGATTCTTGCATCTAGATTCATGAGTGATATCGGTCTGTAGTTCTCCTTTTTGGCTGGGTCTTTCCCTGGCTTTGGTATCAGGGTTAGGCTGGCTTCATAGAATTTGTTTGGGAGTACTCCATCCCTTTCTATACTGTGAAATAGTCTCAGTAGTATTGGAGATAACTCTTCCCTAACAGCTTAGTAGAATTCTTCAATGAAGCCATCTGGGCCAGGGCTTTTTTTGGTTGGCAGTGCTTTGATGACCTTTTCAATCTCTTCCTTTGTGATGCATTTATTAAGTTGTTCTGCTTCACGTTGTGATAACTTGGGTAGGTGGTATGAATCAAGAAATTTGTCCATTTCCTCTAGGTTTTCACATTTTTTAGAATAGAGTCTTTCATAGTATTCTGTTATAATACTTTTGATTTCTGTTGGATCTGTTGTGACAGCTCCCCTCCCATTTCTAATTTGAGTTATTTGTTTCCTTTCCTGCTCTTCTTTAGTAAGTTTAGCCAGTGGTTTGTCGATTTTGTTAATCTTTTCAAAAAACCAGCTTTTGGTCTTTTCAATTGTTTTTCTGTTCTCTAATTCATTTAGCTCTGCTCTAATCTTTATGACCTGATTTTTTCTGGTGCCTGAGGGGTTCCTCTGTTGTTCTCTCTCTACTTGTTCAAACTGTAGGAGTAGGTCCTTGATTCGATTTCTTTCTTCCTTCCAGATGTGTGCATTTATAGAGATAAACAGACCTCTGAGCACTGCTTTGGCTGTATCCCATAGGTTCTGGTAGGAAGTGGTTTCATTCTCATTGGAATCTATGGATTTCTTTATTTCATCCTTGGTTTCTTCTATAACCCATGGTTTTTTGAGCAAGATGTTGTTCAGTTTCCAAGAGTTCCACTTTCTATCTATGTTTTTACTGGTATTGATTTAAACTTTTATGGCTTTGTGATCTGAGAAGATGCTTTGCAGTAATTCAGTGGTATGGATTTTGTTGAGAATTGTATTATGTCTTAACACATGGCCAATTCTGGAGAATGTTACGTGGGCATTGGAGAAGAAGGTGTAGTTGTCTGCTGACGGGTGAAAAGTTCTGTATATATCGATGAGGTTTAGTTGGTTAATTGTGGCAATGAAGTCTTCTGTATCTTTACTGAGCATTTTTCTAGATAATCTTTCCAGTATTGAGAGTGGAGTGTTAAAGTCTCCCACTATTATTGTGAAGTGATGTAACTCTTTTTTTAGTGTAGTCAGTGTTTCTTTGATGTATTTAGGTACTCTGATATTAAGTGCACTAATATTTAATATAGTTAAGTCTTGCTTGTGTACGGAGCCTTTCAGCAACAAATAGTGTCCATCTTTGTCCACGATAGTGGATTATACATTAAAATTGATTTTGTCTGAGATTAGAATTGCCACACCTGCTCTTCTTTGTTCATTGTTAGCTTGATATGCATTCTTCCATCCTTTAATGTTCAGTTTTTTTCCTATCTTTAAGTCTAGACAACATATGGATGGGTCATGTCTTTTGATCCAAGATGCTGCTTGATGTCTCTTTACTGGAGCATTCAGTCCATTTACATTCAGTGTAATTATTGATAGGTATGTGTTCACTGCTGCCATTGTGATATGTTTATTTTCGTGTTGATGTTTTCTCTGTTCTTCTTATTAGTCTGTTCTCGGACATTCTTTTTTTGTGAGTTGATTTTTCACCTTTTTCAGAGCTGGTTTTGTAGTTGTTGAGATTCCTGTGTTACATTTCTTGAAATGATATGCTACATCTTTGTTGTGCTTTGTGGCCCCTTAATAAACTATACACAAACCCCATTTTAATTACTACCAGTCTTATCAACTTCCTCTCCATCTGAAAGGACTATAATGACATCCCTCTTTTTAATATGATGACACTATAGTTTTCATGATAATCACTGGATTGCTTCTTTCCATATTAAAGCTGTGATTGACTTTGGAGCCTTCCCTTACTGAGTAGAGTTCTGAGTAATGTGTCATTCTAAAATACAAAGTTAGTGGTTTTGTTCTTCTAAGTCAAAGCCAAGAACTTCTTTCAGTATTTCTTGTAGTTTTGGCTTGGTTTTTACAAAGTCCCTGAGTTTCTGTTTATCTGTAAATCTCTTAATTTCATTTTCATATTTGAAAGATAGTTTTGCACGATACATAATTCTTGGTGGGAAGTTCTTCTCCTTCAAGGCTTTGAATGTGTCATGCCACTGTCTCCGTGCCAGCATGGTTTCTGATGAGAAATCTGACAAAAGCCTACAGGGTTTCCCTCTGAATGTTAGGTTTGTTTTGAGTCTTGCGGCCTTTAAGAGTTGCTGCTAATGTTTCATTTTGTTAAGCTTGATTATAATTTGTCGTGGAGTCTTTCTTTTGAGGTCTATATTGAGTGGCATACGATATGCATCTGAGATGTCTATGTTTTCTTCCTTCATGATTTCTGGAAAGTTTTCTGTCAGCAGCTCAGCAATGATACTCTCTGTGTTCTCAGGTGTTTCATCCTGTTCAGGGACTCCAATTAATCCAAAGTTGTTCCTTTTAATGGAGTCTCACATGCTTATTAATGCTTCTTCATTTTTCTTGTTTCTTTTTTCTGATTTCTGCTTACAGATGCTGGCATCAGTAGCTGTGTCTTCCAAGTCAGAAATTCTTTTTTCCATTTTTCCCATTCTGTTTTCCTGGCTTTGCATGGAAGTTTCTATGTCTTTGATTTTGTTCTTGATCTACTGGATTACAGAGTACTGGTGTTCCATCAGATTGAACAGCTTGTTTAATTTCTCCTTTTGTTCTGCTGCATTTTGTATAAGGTCTAGAAGGGCTCTGTATATAATCTTTTTGTATTCACTTTCTGAGGCTTTCATAAAAGTTTCTTCATCTGGAAAACTCCTTGGTTGCTTTGTTTGGGAGCCTTCTGAAGCCATGGGTGATTTCTTGTATGCCGCAAGTGTCTGTTGCTTTTTTCGTCCCATGTGAGTAAGTAGAGGCTGTCAGAAATACTGTGGGGATGGACTGCAGATGTTTCTCTAGGCTGTCTTAAAATGTAAAGCAAAAGGTATCGGAGCATGTCCCAAGTCAGTCAGGTTTTCAGGTGTAGAGGTCTTACTTCCCAACTCGCAAAGTAAGCACCACTATATCCAACCCCAGATGATATGAACTAGTTCAGAATACAGCAATGCTACTACCCTGTTGGCCTCTGCTGACAGGGCCCAGACTTAGGTGACACTGTGTAAACTACTGCTTTTCTGGTAGACAAGCACTCTCCTGTGGGTAAGTTCTGGCTCTCAAGCTAAGAAATAAGTCCAATTGCAGCCACCATATCCACGATGGCGGCCTCCACACAGCAGCAGATAGAGGAGCTAAGGGTGCCGAGAGGTAGTGATTCCTCTGCCTATGTTGTCGGCCCCCCATCATAGGAGACCCTGTAAATTACTACTTTTCTGTCAGAGAAGCGCTGCACCGTTTTCAAGCGCTGTCTCCCAGGCTAGGAATCAGGTCCTGCTAAAATGTCCGTATCCAATATGGCGTCCTGCACTCTGGCAGTGCGGTACTGTACAAACCACGCTGTGTAGTGATAAAAAGACAGGCCCAAAGTGGCTAGATTAACAGAGTCCCAAGCCTGGCTCTCAAAATATGGGAATTTCACCTGCCTATCCCCCAGCAGTGTACCTGAGTCTAGCCACTAGGCAAGACCCAGCTCCGCCTGCCGGCGAAGACAGAGGGAAAAAAAATTCAAAATGGTGCATTTACCTTCAGTCCATGAGAGCCAGGGCTATCCAGGAGAGGGAGTCAGAAAAAGAGAGGAGATTTTTCACTCAGATGCATGAAGTCCAAATTAACAGCCCTGTGTAGTGTCCTGGAGGCTCACTAGGTGACCAGAATGCTCTATTTGATTATCAGTTCAGGTCCTGGTTTCCAGAGGGATATATGGAGACGTGTGCTTAGTCCGCCATCTTGACTCCGCCTCCTTGACCAGTGTTTTGACATAGATGTTCTTGAATTGCAGGGGCAATAAGCAAAAAGAAATGAAAGGGAAGAATAAAGAAGGTTAAAGAAAAAACAAACAAAAAAGTAGAACAAGAAAAGAAAACCTCATCCCAGTATCTGGAGATTGGCTCTGTGTTAAGGCACTTTTTCACCACCTAGGCAGACCAAGTACAAATCTGCCTTATACTTCACTTGCTGCTTCAGCTGAACATAGTGATAAATCAGAGGTAAAAGCATAGAGTTTTCTCAGTCTTTTTAGAAGCATGCATCATAATCTGGGAAGACTGGTGGTATAGTGGTTAGGTACCACAGCTTCTAATGAAAAGATCAGCAGTTTGAATCTGCCAGGTGCTCCTTGGAAACCCTGTAGGGCAATTCTGCTCTGTCCTATAGGGTGACTATGAGTTGGAATTGACTCCATGGCAGTGTTTATTTATTCATTCATTCACTTTTGAGTAGCATAACCTGATCTTCCTGTGGCTTTCTACGTTTGCCAGTGTACTTGGTACTTTGCAAAAATGGTTCAAGGTGGCAGGAGACAGGACAGTGGCACCAGATGATTGCTGTGGAGTTTACCAGTCCATCAAATGAAGAGTGGAGTGTCATCAGCAGGAAGCTTGCCAGCAGCATGAGATACCTCTGGGCACTTGACACTGAAACCAAAACAACTGTAACAGTTACCAAGTGGGGGCCAGTGGCAAAGGTCAAGAGCAAGTCCTGTCTGTAGGCTAAGGAGAAGCTAACAGTTGCCCTGGTTGGAAACTTTCCTGATTGGTGAATTGTATCCTGAGTTGTGTTACTTCCAAGCTGATCCTGTTTCTGACTTGTAGCCTATTAGATTCCCAATAAACCACATAATCATGAGTAGGATCTGTAAGTTTTGTGTGGCCATTACAATGAAGTATAGAACCCACCAGAGAAGTAGAAAGAGCCACTGGGGAGACGACTAGTATAAGAAGGAGTGAGTAAGGAGTTAGCCTTGGGCTGATGCTGGTTCTCATTAACCCCCTAAAGTAAGAGGATTTCTGCCACTATCACATTATAGCATTTTCCTAGGAATTTGTCAGCTTATTATAAATCATCTAATTTATTGGCATGTAGTTGTTCATGTTGTCCTTGTTAAATGCCATCAAGTAGAACTGCCCCATAGTGTTTTCTTGGCTGTAATCTCTTACAATTTTTTTTTATTTCTGTAACATCAGTTCTCTTTAATTCTTGACTGTAGTAATTTGAATCTTCTGCCTTTTTTTTTTGCATAGTCAGTTTAGTTAAAGGCTTTTCATTTATTAAACATGAAATTTTTGAGAACCAACACGATGGTCCTGAGAATATAAATGATGAAATTATATATCTTTTTCTTGTGAAATGTATTGTCTCCCTCAGTATTTTCAAATGTTAGTGTGAACATCATGAAAATTCATTTTAAAATGAAGAACTTAGATCATCATGTTTCAGTGTATAACAGCTAAGATGTGGATAATTTTTTACATAATCATCCTTAGGTAACTATGATCTTAAGCAGCCTATAATAATCTGTAATGTGTGGGTGAGTATGACCAGATGTAATTACTTTTGATTGGGACTATTATTTTCAATTTTGTCAACTCAGGTAAAAATTCAGCATGAGGCAAATAAAGGGAGCCTAAAATTTCATTGCTAGAAGCTCTTCACAAATGCTGTAGGATGCTCAGTGAACCACTTATGGGCCATATTACGAGATTTATAACTCTAGTAAGTAGGTAATACATATTAAGATACATTTATGATGCAGTAAGGAGAAACTCTAACAGAGGCTTGTAGGTCAGGTTAAGGGTGTACAGAGAAAGATTTCAAAAGCAAATGATGACTGAACTGAGTATTAATAGAACATGTAAGTGTTAACCAAGTAACAGGGCTCAGAATGGAAAGTATATCCCAACAGGAGAAGACAGTAGCATAAGCAAAGGCAAAAATCGCATTATCCATGCAGGGAACCTCAGACAGTTTGGTATTGCCAGAGACAAAAGTAACAGGTCTGCACACAAATGATTTGTCCAATTGTGCCTTTTTCTTTAGTTATTCCTTTTAAAAATCTTGAATTAGGTTTAGTCGGGTTGTCGTTTTCTTAGAAAAAATACAGACTTAGGTTTTAAATTCAATTTTATTGGATCACAATACTATCATGAAAGCACTGGTATTGTGGTAGAGTATACTACCCACCAAGGGACTCATTTGGTTTATTAAATCAGTAAGCTTGCCACATCCATGAACTGGTTTTCAAGGTGTGTGAGCAGCCAAGCGGTGGTGATGATATTAAACTTGACATCTACGCCAGTCACTCAAATAAAGGCAAAAGCAAAAACAAATGGTTTAAGATAAGGGACAAGATGTTTTCTGCTGTCTTTACAAGAAGAATATTCCAGTACATTTAGCCAGTACATAGCAAAGAATGGAACTGACAACACCATAAAGCCAGACTTAAAAAAATCATAAATAAAAGTGAGATTTCAGGATCTCTGGTGTGTGTATCAAAGACTGAAAGTAATTTCAGGAGCACATAAAATATTTCTCCGAAAATATTAGTATTCTATATGCCTGTACGTGGCACAATGTGTAAGAGCTTAGTTGCTAATCAAAATATTAGCTGTTCAAATCCACTAGCCACTCCTTGAAAACCCTGAGGGGCAGTTCTACTCTGGCCTATATGGTTGCTATGAGTCAGAATCAACTCAGTAGCAAGAGATATGAGGATATTTATAATAAAAACCTGTTTAAACCACATCTACTTACTCTAAGACTCATCTTCGTGATCGATCACTTAAAATTATCCTGCTATTTCAAGCATTGAACTGTCTTCTCTGAAATTATTGTTAGCCCTGTAGAACTGATGCTGAAGAAAGGCAGAAATTCAACATATGTTCCTATTATGTCACTAGATCTCCAAGGAAACTTGAAGTTCCTTCCTGTATTGAATACCGGGGTTATGGTTAAGTTAAATGTGGGCCAGGGAGAAAACTGTACAAAAAATGACTCTGTGGAGCCAGAGTAGTCCCAGAGCAAGATGTTCTTTCCTCTTGAACTTCAGCATGACCTCTGCAAGGAGGGAGGTGCTACTCCTGGGACCCCACTGAAGGAAGCGAAATCCTTAGCTGCCTCACAGACAGAACATATTTTTATCATATGAGTCTGGCTTTAACCTTAAGGTAATCTGTAATATCTAGAGGAGTATGACAAAGTGTAACTATTTGTGACTGAAAGTATCATTTTCTATTTGGTCTACTCAGGTGAAACCCCCCCCCACAGAGGAAATACAGAGAGTCTAGGAAGTCCTTTCTGGAGACTCTTCACAAACGTAGCAGGAAGCAAAGTAGCAGAGTGGGCGCTTCTCACAGTCCTTTGCTATTGTTTTTTATATAAAACACTGAATTACCAAACAATGATGTTCTGGGGTGATAAGTTTTCAATTTCATAAAATAGGTGCTTGTTACTCAGTGAGCTTTTGCTCCGTTAGGACTGTGCAGTTATGACTTTCTGTATTTGCTCCTTAAGAGTCTTGTGGGTGTGAGGAATTTCTGGGTCTCTGTTTCCTTATCTGTAAAACCAGTGGGTTGGACTAGATGTTGCTTTTCTTTATACTTTTAAAATTCTACAATGTTGCTGACAACACTGAAAACCTTCCTGAGTAAAACTAACAATTATTTATGCTGTGTTGCTATAGATACGTATTTGCAGGTAGATATTTGGGGGGGGTGGCTAGCAGATATTCTATAGTCAGACCAATGTTGTCTTTGTTTTTACCACCTCCTGAAATGGAGTGTGCTATAACTTTAATTCATTAAGTACATTTTTGTTAAAATAATAAAAGCGACCTCTACAAAATTCTACCTTACTTATCTATCTCTGAGTACTGTAAGCAATGCATTCTCCCAATCTGTTTTTAACTTTAGATAGATACAAAACAGATTACTGAGTAAATGTTTGTGATTCAGACACAAGCAATGCGGGGATCTTGATGAGGTGAGCTATAGCACAATAAGCCTGGGACAGGGAATCGGGAGAAAAGGTTATAGGATCATGGATAGTTGCCTAGCTTTTATGAATCTCAGACTTATCATCCTCCTATAAGCATGTTTTGATTTAGCATATTCTATATGTAATTCTCTGGTGCTGTAGTGGTTAGGTGCTATTGCTATTAACCAATAGATTGGTAGCTCAAATCCACCAGGTGACCCTTGGAAAATCTATGGGGTAGCTCTACTCTGTCCTATTGGGTCTCTATGGGTCAGAACCAATTCAGTTCAACGAGTTTATGTGCGATCCTCAAATTCCCAATATTCTGACTCCTTATTATGGCTAAGCATATGCTCTCATTTATTGTTTAATGAGATTGTTTCATTCTTTCAAAGTTTGTCAGAGATGCAAAGAAAAGTTCAGAAAAAACAGCTGGCAATTATGAGAAGGTACAATCCATTTCAGCTCATCCATAAGACGTAGTTAAATAAATTCTTCAGTTAGGTGAATTTTGATCTTAACAAAATTAACTTTTATTAAGAACTTAAACACAGATAGTAGTGCTGAGGTCATCACTCCCATTAGCTATGCAGAATCAGAAAGCTCAGATTGTGTGAATAATAATTATGTCAACATCTGAACACATATCACGTTCTAGGACTTGTGAATCTCTCAGTGATACAAATTGCTAACATACTCAGCTGCTAACCAAAAGGTTGGTGGTTCAAGTCTACACAGTGGTATGTCTGAAGAAAGGCCTGTAAATCCAGTTCTCAAAAGTCAACCATTGTAAACCCTATGGAGCCTAGTTCTATTCTGACACATTTGGAATCACCATGAGTCATGTTAGCACTCATCAAGCATTTCTTTTACTCTCCTCACAGCGATACTCAGAGATAGGCACATTGCTCGCTCTCCCATCTGTAAAATAATTGAGGCTGACAGCCACCTTTTTACCGACAATGGCCCAATCTAACCTCCTCATATGTAGTTGACCACACTTGTTTTACTCAAGGGACCATTACTTCATTTGCCTTCCTGAAGCATTCAGGATTCCGTTACACCAGCATAAGGAAAGCCTCACACTCATCACCACTGGTGGCTTTGTGCTCAGGCACTGGCACTCCACTCCCCACACACCCTGTTAGGAATCCTCATAGAGGTTTGTCTAAGCCAACCAATTACCTGGAACACCAAGAAAGACATTCTTCCAACTTATGTAATTTGAGTCCTTTAATTTTTGTTAAATTTTAACCCCCAACTTGTGAGCAAGGGATTTTGTGTCATCAAATCATATTGTCAAACTGATGGCCCAGTGGTTCTAAACTTGTTATACAGGTTAGTCTGTCACTGAAAATACAAACAAATGAGGCTAAGGAGTCACATGAGACTAAATTCAGGCGCATTAATTTCCTAAGTAGTCCTGGTAGCATGAGGGTCGAGTACTCATCTACTAAGTGAAAAGTCAGTGATTGAAACCTATCCAGCATCTCCATGAGAAAGAAGACCAGGCAATTTTCTCTTGTAAAGATATACAGCCTAAAAAACTCTATGAGGCCGTTCTACTCTGTAACATACATGGTTGATATCAATTGAAACCAGCTTGATGGCACCCATTCATTTGCTAGCTCTGTGTAACAAAGAACAGCAGCCTTCATTTCCTAGGACTACCTAACAAAGAACCACAAACTGTGGTGGTTAATTATTGTCTCACAGTTCTGGAGACCAGGAATATGAATTTAGGGTGTGGGCAGGGCCAAGGCCTTTCTGCTCCCTTTAGCAGAAGAGCCTTCTTTATCTCCTCCAGCTCCAGAAGTGCTAGGCACTTTTTAGCTCATAGAAGCATCTTCACATGGCTACCTCGCCCTTGTGAGTCTCAGTGCTTGTTTTCCTATTTCTATAAGTACAGCGCTCAGATTGGATTAGGACCCACCCTGCTCTGAAGTATCCCCACGTTAACTTGTACGTCTTCAAAGACGTTACTTCTAAACAGCTGTGTTCATAAGTAGTAGGAGTTAGGGTTTCAGCATATTGTTTTAAGGAACACAATCCAATCCATAATGATGTGTATCAAACAAATTACTTTATGATAGCTACTGTCTTCTGGAAATCCTGCTGGCATAGTGGTTGAGTGCTACATCTGCTAACTAAAAGGTTGACAGTTGGAATCTGCTAGACATTCCTTGGAAACTCTATGGCACAATTCTATTCAGTCCAACAGGGTAGCTATGAGTCGGAATCAACTCTACAGCAGTGGGTTTGGTTTTGGTTTGGGGACTGTCTCCCATTTCTGTGAAAGTAGTCCTCTTTCTGTTACTGCTAGGGAGTCACCAGGATCAGGTATGTGGTGAAGTGCATGTCACACTGTAGCATCCTCAGGGAGTATTAGGAGAAAGAGTCTCAGCAGGGAGGGAAAAGCTGCAAGGAGAAGTGTGTGCACCTTTGTGAAGTTAGCTAACTTTAGTTTATAATTTCTTTCTTCCGTATTATGGGTTTTGTTTTGTTTTAGTGTCCTCATTCAAATGTATTGTTCTGTGTAGTTTATTTCTTCAAGGAATCAGATTCTTCTTTTTACTAATGACAATTTTCTCAGTGCCAGCCAAGTACATGTTTTAAATTCCTTGGTGGTTGTAATGCAGAAAAGGTGACCAAATAGCTTGCCTTAAAAAGACAACCTTGTTTCCACACCTCGTCTCTCCCGACCTGATCCTCAGTGTGCTACTCACAGACTTTTATCTTGCCTGGAACAAAGCATCTTCCTCCCACGCTCTCCAGTTTATTTGTCCCTTCCTGATTTAATTCTCTAGTCCTCCTCCCTTCCCTCCTGTGTTCACTTCATTAACTCCAGTTCTTGCAGTTTTACAACTCTTCCTCTAGGGGCAGTAAAGCAGTAGTTAGGAACACAGACTTGAAATAGGCATTGCCTTAGTTCAAATCCTAGGTCTATGCTACAAATTTCTTTAAACGTCTCAGAAGACCAAAATGAAAATAGTACCAACCCTAGGACTTTTGCGAAGATTCATACTATAAAACATGTCAAACATCATCCAGCATATACCCAGCACTCAGTCAACGTAAGCTGTTGATATCCTTGCTCTGGATCACGTTTAGGCTCGGTCTCAGATACAATCCCTGATACTTAGGCAGAATCATTTAAATTTGCTGTCTCGTTTTCTCCGTTTGGAAAATAGAGCTCATAATTACTATCTACATCAGGAGCTACTCTGATTGTTTGAGATGCTTGGACTTACATTTCTTTCGTCTTCTGAAGGTAAATGTATTCCTCAAAATTGTTCCCACATTCTTTAGGAAATAAATTCACTGCTGCATTAATCGCAATAGAATTCTAGTGACCTTGATGAGAATGTACTCTTTCAAAATATAAATGTCTCCCTCCCCTATCCCTACTGGGATATTTGAAAATGACTTTGGACTTTTTAGACGGATGTCTAGGTACCAAAAAGTACTTTTTCTTGAATTAAGAAGTAATCTTTCCCTGAAGACGAGTGATACTGCTTAAATTAAAAAAAAAAAAAAAGAGCAATCATTTTTTGAAAAACTATATATTGCTTCTGAGAAAGACAGTTTGCAGATCTGAACACATTTCCTGTCTTGGTGTGTTATGACTGAATAGACTTTGTTGACATTAGGGCAATTTCAAGAAAGCACCATAAATAGAAAACTCCAAAGTATTCCAGTTTGTCAGATGAAACTATATCTTGGAAAAAAAGTTATTTTGTTCTCCTTTTCTTATCTTGACAGACACCTTTGTTTCCCTGCCATAGGTGCCCACAGTTTATTCCAGGGGCTCCTGCCCTCATCCTGAGAACCTCGCAGGTGGATAACAAATGCAAAACAGCGTTTGCCATTGGAGGTCAAATCAAATGACAGTTACAGAATTCAGAAGGCTCTGTCAGGATAGGGTGGCTTCAGCTGCAAGATTCTTTGCAAGAACATTCCCAGGTTACTTATTTTTTCAAACAAAAACTGAGTGTGTATGTGTCTGTGTGTATGCACATTCAAGTGTATTGAGTTTTGAAGTTGTGTGGGTTCTTTGGTTTGAAACAATAGATGGTATAAGGATGTTGACCCCTGGTTCTCACCTTTAGAATTGATGTTAGGATCTTGAAGTGGTTGCAACCAACTGTGGATTGTTTCCAAATTTTGTCCTGCTAACATCAGACTGGCTGGTGGTTTCTGACAGAAGACATATCTGGAATCCAAAGGCAAGTATTAATTCAGAAAACAGAAGATCAAAGAAACCTTTATCTTATGAGCTGTCTGGAAACCATGGTGGCATAGTGGTTAAGAGTTCTTCTGCTATTCGAAAGGTCTGTAGTTTGAATCCACAAGCTACTCCTTGGAAACCCTAAAGGGCAGTTCTACTCTGTTCTGGAGAGTCACTATGAGTCAGAATCGACCTGACAGCAAGACGCGTGCACGCGCACATACACACACACACACACACACACACACACACACACACACACACACACACACACGGTCTGACAATTAAGTTTGCAAACTTGTCTTAAAATAAGTGTTACATACGTCATTGATGAATATCACTATGGTCACCTTCGAAGTCCTCCCCTTGGGAAGCTAGGCAGTAATGCCATCGCCTAGTCCACTCGTTAAAGCAATTTTGGAACTCTTTTCCTGGAATGGCCATCAGAGCCATAATCATATTACCTTTGATGTCCTGATTGTCATCAAAATGTCTTCCTTTCAATATTTCCTTTATCTCATGGTAAAGAAAAGTCATTGGGGGCCAGATCAGGTAAGCTGGAAGGATATTCCATTCAGTGATTTGTTTACTGGCTAAAAACTTCCTCAAAGACAACTAGACAATTAGGTTCATGAACTTGCCACCACGACACCATGCACAAGACCATTTCAGAAAGAGTTCCAAAATTACTTTGAAGGGTGGCCTAGGTGCTGGTACTGGTGCATAGCTTCCTAAGGGGAGTACTTCAGAGGTGATCACAGTGATATTCAGTGATGAGGTATGTAGCACTTAGAACAATTAAGCTTGCAGATTTAATTGTCAGACCTCACATGTGTGTGTATATATGTATGTATATACACAAATATATACATGTATATATATATAGGTATATACATATATATATATGCTGTCTGAAGTGATGAACTTTAAAATGTCACTTTGTGGATTTTAAATTGGCATCTTCCTCTGCTGCAGTGGAATCTCCCAACATCTAAGTGTATCCTCTGTTAGTAAGTTGGAAGCTCTGCACATTTGAGCTGCATCCCAAATCCACCAGGTAAGCATCGGGTTCAATCTATAAACCTCTAGAATGGCAAGCTGGGGACAGGGTGCTGAAAGGCAGTGCAAATGACTGATCTTCAAGTAAACTTCAAAATAAGCATTTATCTTGATAAAATACTACCTAGTCATGGTCGGATCCGACTCGACGGCACTTGGCTTACTTGGCTTAGTCATGGTAATGTTGTCAAATTTAAGTTTGACAGAAATAAGATGAATTTTATTGTCTTCCCTTTGTCCCAAGCACTCTTCTAAACACGTTGCATATACTACTTTATTTAGTCTTTAAAACAATTCTGTAATATAGGCATGATTGTTATGTCTATTTTGTAAATGAGGAAAACTGTAGTACAATTAAGCTAAATACTTTTCTCTTGGTGGTACAGCTAGAAAGTAAAATAGCCGAGAATTACACTCCAGTGCTAACACTAAACTCAACCATAACCTAAATAACCTAAGCCTAAACTTAACCGTCACCCAACCCTAATGCTAAAGCTAATTCTGGCCATTACCATAACCCACTCTCTCCAGAAACCACACACGCAAACACTGTGTTATAACAAGCTACTACATGGTAGTACTATGTGGGGGCTGGTAAAACTGTTCATTGTAGAATAAAATGTGTATGGATTGCTATATGATGAAAATTTTATTAATGATTAATGAATTCAGTGAATGACCAAACATTCTGGCTTTGGACATGTAAGGTAAGTAATAAGTTTATGTTTTTGCCACTTCTGCCTAAGTTCCACCTAGATTTTTAGGTAGAAAAATGCCCAACTAGAATTAGTAACTGAAGCGTTTGTGAAAGTAATAGAAATGGGGGTTTTGTTTTGAAAGCTGCGTTGCATTAAAAAAAAACATATATATATTTAAATATATATATAAATTTGGTAAGGCTTTATCTAACCTCAAGCCTGCTAGTTAATAGCGACAATATTTTACCACTGAAATAAAGTACAGTCAAAAGCTTATACTACATATTTAATAATCTGAACACACAATATTTATACTACATATTTAATAATCTGAAACACAAGTTTCAGGTTTGCAGTACCCCACAACTTAACAAAGTGCAAAGAATAGAAAACGTTGGAACTCAAAGAGATTTGCCACGGACTGAAAGATTGTTTTAAAAGAGGTAAATTCTTTTCCTTTGTGAGCCAAACACCAGGGCAGAGTGAATGGATGTTAAATTCCACAGTCAGTTGTATCTTAAAATAATAATTACAGGAATAATTCAGGATCCACGAATGGGCCAGGTACACTCAGGCAGAGATAGCAGAGAAATGCATTTATATGGAATCTCTATATCTCATAGTTTTGCCCCACCAGCATTTTGGATGCTTCCTTATGAGCCTCCCTGGTGATGTGGTGGTTAAGTGCTATAGCTGCTAATTAAAAAGGTAAGCATTTCAAACCCACTAGTTGCTTCTTGGAAATTCTATGGGGCAGTTCTCCTCTGTCCTATAGGGTCACTATGAATTAGAACTGGCTCAACAGCAGTGGGTTTTGTTTTTTCCTTACACATCTCATAGGTACTTGATACTTATTTGTTGACTGAATGAAGGAAACAAGCCATCACAAATTATCTGTAATTTGAATGGCTGAAGAGAGAAACTTTGAAACACTGTTGAGCTATATCACATAATTTCTGCCAAGCTTAATCCTTAAAGAGCTTGTGAAGAGGAAGTTATGATTCATTTTATGTGTCAGAATGGCTGGAATAAAAATACTAGGTTGATTAATCAACCCTGATTTAAGTGTTGCTTTGAAGTTGCTTTACAGTTGTGATTAGTATCTACAATCAGTTGACTTCAAGTAAAGGAGATTACCTTTGACTATGCGGCTGGACCTTACCTAGGCAGATGAGAGCCCTTAAACGCAAAAACTGGGATTTCTTAAGGAAGAAGGAATTCTGTCTTAAGGCTGTAACCTATAAATCCTTTCTGAGTTTCCAGGTTGTCAACCTGTGCAACGGACTGAAAAATCAACTCCTGCCTTAGTTTTCGGTCTACTGCCCTGGACTACAGATTTTGGACTTTCCAGTACCTAAAATTTTGTCAGCTACAATAACCAATTGTCATCAAGTTAATTCTGACTCATAGTGACCCTATAGGACAGAGTAGAAATGCCTCATATGGTTTCCAAGACTGTAATGTTTATGAAAGTAGGCTGCCACATCTTTCTCCTAATGAACAGCTGATGGGTTTAAATTGTCAAGTTTCTGGTTATCCACAACCTTTCAGGTGGAGCCCTCGATGGTATAGTGGTTAACACCTTGGTTGCTAATGAAAAGGTTGGCAGTTAGAATCCACCAGCTTCTCCTTGGAAACCCTATGGAGCAGTTCTACTCTACCCTACAGTGTCACTATAACACACATATATATATATGAGGTCTGCCAATTAAGTTCAAGAACTTATCTTAGAGAAAGTACTACATATCTCATTGCTAAATATTACTATGGACACCTTTGAAGCACTCCCCTTGGGAAGCTATGCACTGAGGCCAGCACCAAGTTCACCCTTCAAAGCAATTTTGGAACTCTTTATGGAATGGCCATCAGAGCTTGTTGTACCACACTTGATGTCCTGAATGTCATCGAGATGTCTTCCTCCAATTATTTCCTTTATATTTCGGTAAAGAAAAGTCAGTAGGGGCCAAATCAGGTGAGTAGTGAAAGTGGTCTAATGCAGTTATTTGTTCACTAGTTAAGAACTCCCTAACAGACAACTCTACAATTAAGTTCACGAACTCACCACTGTGTGCAATGGTCATTCCAGAAAGTTCCAAAATTGCTTTGAAGGGGAAACTAGGCACTGGTATTGGTGCATAGCCTCCCAAGGGGTATACTTTGAAGGTGACTTTAGTGACATTCAGCCCTGAATTATGTAGCACTTAGAATAATTAAGTTTGTGGACTTAATTGTCATATCCCGTGTATATCTCCATCCTATTGATTCTATTTCTTTGGAGAATCCTAATACAGAGGAAAATATACTCTTCATTAGACAGACAAGAATCCCTGCTTGTGCAATAGTTAAACACTCCACTGCTTACTGAAAAGTCAGCAGTTCAAACTGCCCACAGGAGAAAAGACTTGACGATCTGCGCTCATGCCAATTACAGCTTAAGCATCCCTATCAGGCGGTTCTATTCTGTCATATCAGGTCTGTGAGTCAAAATAACTCACAGGCACATAAAAACAACAAAATTATCTGAACATACTCTTTGTATATTTTGAGTTTTTTTCTCAGATAAAAAAGGTCTAAATTGCATCAACTCATTGAAGAGCCTAAACGTGTCACACACACACACACACAAAATCCGTCTTATAAAAAAAAAGCTATCTAAAATAATATTTGTTTAGGAAAGTGATTGGACTCTAAATTTGGTGGTTGTAAGCCTGTACTTAAATAGACAAGATCACTAAGTCGATGAAAATTTCTAGTGGAAAAGGAAAAAGGAATGCATAGCAGCAATTTGTAGGCTTTTCTAGCTATTTGTTCCCTTTAATGATAGTGAGTCCATACTGAAGATGTCCACCTGAAGGTGCTTCAGTGCTGAATTAGTTCAACTGTCATTACTCTCATTTTTTTCCCACAGGAACCAAATCGCAAACTTTACCATGTGCCTAAAATTGGGCTAGTTGCTTCATAGTTATGTGTGACAAATTATGTAACAGATCACATGATTGCCTTGTTTAAAACCTTCATTGGCCCCAGTTGTCCTTAGAATACAGTCTCAGATTTTTAATAGTGATTTTTAAGGCTTTCCGTAAATGCTTCCCTGACTAATGATTCTACCTTATGCTCAATTTTCTGTGCTTTTCCTCCTTGGTCACTATGCTTCTGTCAACAACTTTTGCTCGTAATTGGTTATTTTCCACGTGTCATGATTCATAATTGTAAAGTTACTTGAGTCTATTTCTTCAGTATTATTGCATCCATTAGATTAGATAACTTAAAGATGTATAGTATGTATTTGATAAATTAACAAACGACCCCTGTCTTCAAAGGAACTTGAACACAGGAGGAGTCAAAACTATAACACATTAAAATTACAAACATAAAAGGGAGAGTTTTGAATGTACAAAATTCCAGTCCATGTTGTAAATATTATGGCAGTTAAAGACAGTGAATGATCAGAGCTACTGAACTAGTTTCCGGGGAAGATTCTGGGTAGAAAGTAAGCCTGGATGAATAACAGTGGTGGCAAGAGACAATTTAGGTGGAGAAATTATCATGGGAAAAAGTGACAGAAGTGAGGATTACCTGTGAGTGAGCCACCCCTAAACCCCAAATGTAGTTAAATAGATCAATCTTTACCTCCCTCAGGCTTGTGAAATATGGTGCCCACTTGTCTCATCTTTGCCTGGATTGAGTGCTTATAGCACACGAATGATGAGCTATGAGTTGTTCACAATTCCAAGAGTTAAGTTAACTTCTAAGTCTTGCACTCAAGAGAACATAGCAGAATACAAATGCAGTGGCTGAAGGGTGGTTGAGGTTAGAGTCTCTTGGACTGTAGGAAAAGCTTGAGTACCTCCATTTTCAAACTTTTTGAGAATCATAGTGTAATGAAATCTATTAAAATAGACATAAAAATTCTAATTTGTTTTAATATGTGTATTTAACATAACATTTTTACATCTTTAACATAAAATTTTGTAATGCGCTATAATTGTGGTAGTCACAAGCTACAAGATTTTGAAAAGAGTGAGTATACACTACTGAAGTGCTTCAACAATGTAATAAAAGTTTCAATTTGTATGATAAACATCCTCTATATAATCTAATTTAGTATTAACTTAAAAGTCTAAATCAGAGGCCGTAGACCCTGAATATCTTTGTTTATTCAGTAAACACCTGCTGCCTGTCTGCATATGTTAGGTGCTGTCCAGGGTACTGATCATAGAGTGATGGTTAGGATAGACATGGACCTAGCAGACCTCACAGTTTGGAACTGAAAAGGAGCACTCCTCTTGGGATTCAGAGGACATTCCATGCCTGAATCCTGATGCTAAACTAGAGAGAGAGTGAACAATCAATAAATTTAAAGAGAGAGAGAGAGGAAGAATGCTTTCAAAAGATAGGTGAATCAAAGGTGACTCTGTCATAGGGTAGGTTCACTGATAACTGTTGGTAATATTGGGAAAGGAGATTGACTGATAGACAAAGTGAAGGAGTTAGGTTTACTTTTCACTTAACTTTAGAGAGATGGTGAGGTGAACAAATGTAAAACTACTTAAAAATAAAAAACCACTGCTATCAAGTCAATTCTGACTCATAGAAACACTATGGGACAGAGTAGAACTGCCTTATAGTTTCAAGCAGTATCTAGTAGGTTCAAACTGCCAAGCCTTTTGGTTAGCAGCCATGCCACATACATCAAAAAATTGAAACTAGAGAATAACTCTAGCCAGAGCTAGAGTTATCACATGAGGGTGTTAGGTGAGAAAATAATTGCAATTGCAAAGACAGGGTAGGCAGATTTGGCATAAATATCTGAAAAGGAGACAGGCATTGGGGCAATGACAAGAAGCAGCACTTTCTGACACCTGATGCTCTTCCTTAACTGGAAGTCCCTCTGTTTATACCTGCCCTGTTGATGGGCATTGCTCTTGTCCCCATTATTTACCTCTGCAACTATTCATTTCTTAGACACTGAATTTCCCAGGTGATCCACAGCCATGTTCAAACTCCTCATGTACAGTTGGTATCTAGCCCCAGAGGGATAATGGCCTATATTCTCAACATCCACAGGATGCATCACACTTCATTTTAGAGGCTTCCCATGAACCAGGCTAGTTAGTCCCAGGGGTGAAGAGTTAGTAGAGTATTGCACACTTTCATGAGAATAGTCAGTGAGGGTCATAGGCCCTACCAGGGCTCCCAAACTAAACCTCACTGTCTCTGTGGATCCAGTGGTTTGTACAAATTCTAGATAAATGGGCCAGGTGCTTAACTTGCAGTTTAAAATTTTTATAATAAACTATTTTACACAAATAAGCAGTGAATGCCTCCAGAGCAAAACTGGTACTTCATGTTATGATTTAATGAACTGTTGTTTCTTCCTGAATTTTGTGAGTTCTCTCGCAGTTAGAGTTATTGTTCAGTATCCCACAAAAAGAAGAAGCAAATTTTTATATTTTATTCAAGGGTCTGTTAACACAGATGAGCATTGTAAAACATTGCCATCCTAACTTGTTCCGTATCCACTAGTGATTTTTCCATGGCCTGGAAGCAATGAAGTGACTCTTTTCTCATTGGGGTATGGCTTTGTGTAGAAAAATCCTTCTTTTTTCCTTTAGTGTGTATGTTCTCCCCTCAGAGTAAAATATTTTGAGCTATTACAGAGTGTTTCTTCTGGCTTGCTTTCATATATGTCATACCTCTTGAAAATTACTTAGTCATCCCAAATACACTTGTTTATTTATTCTCCCCATAAAAACTCATAATCTATTAAAAAATTAATATAACATCAACATGATAGTGCAACAACTTCTTAAATATAAATATTATAAATTACTCTTTATTATATTTGAAAGAAAACAAATTAAAGTTTTTACTTCTCTCCTCTAAAAAATAATGGCATAGCAACGTTTATTTTTCTTTGCTCCTCGCATTTGTCTCTTAGTGGTTGAGAACAGATGAAATCTTTTATCACTATATTTAGACATCAACCAGGCAGGTCGGTACCATGGAAACTGCCACAGGGAGAATGTTAGCAAGACAGGCACACTTGTGTTCCCAGGAATTGCTTATTTAATGCCAGTCGAGTATGACTAGAGGTTATGTCCAGCCAAAAGAACCTATATTGCTTGTTCTTCTGCCTATGTGCAATGGGCAGGGCAGTCCATGGAAACTCCCCATTACTTTGTGTTGCTAACGTGTGTCAAACTACCGAAATTGTGCACTTCTCTCCTACCAATGTAAGCACATTTATGACTCCCAACAATGCTACATTGTCTGTGTAGGTGAGACACCCTGCTCACCCACTAACTTAGATGCTTAAAAGTTCTGGGTAAATATCACTATGCCCTTGCATTTGTATCCTGTGTATTCCAGCACACCCCTCTGATGGTGGACTGCCTGGGTGGTGGTGCAAATGGCTAACATGCTAGCCTAAGGTTGAAGCCTGAGGTCCATCCAGAGACATCTTAGAGGAAAGGCCTGATGATCTACTTGGAAAAAATCATAACTGAAGATGATATGGAGCAGATTTTTATTCTGAAACATAGGAGGTAGCCATTAGTAGGATCTGATTTGATAGCAAGTGGTACTGGTATCTGAAGGTAAGACTTACTGCCATCAAGTTCTTACTGAGTACTTGTATTCTGATCAGTACTATCCTAGGCATTAGAGAAAGAGAAGTGAAAATAGTGGGCAAGGCTTTGTCTTTATGGAGTTTAAATTCACTGGTGGAAAGGCAGATGATAACCCCATAAACATGTTGGATTCTCTAAAGAAATGAAGCTAGTGAAATATGGTGGGGGAGGATAAAAAAAAAGAGAGAGTTCTTTTAAGGAAATGGCAAATCCCAAGTCTGTGGATCAAGTTTCAGGCTGGAAGCCTCTCCTGACTCATCTAGCTGCAGTAACTGACAAAACCAACATTAGCAGCTCAGATGATAGGTTTATGGGTTCCAGAGGCCAACAAATCCCCAAGACCAGCAGATAAGCTGTTAGCTCAATGTTCAAGAACTGGAGGTCACATGGTAATGAATTAGATGTAGGATATAGAGTGGCAACCTTGTTGACAGTCATTTATATACTAGAGGTAGACCACTCACCCAAGAAAGCTCTCTTTCAACTCATTGACTGTTCATAGCAGATCTCATCACGAGGTTGATTACATCATTATATAACCACCAAATTATATTATTGCATAAATGTCAGACTACATCATAACCACTGAATCACTGAGAATCGTGGCTAAGTCAAGTTGACATACAATCTTCACCATCGCAGTCTGCCCTTGTCAACTTGGCACCTGTATACATTTCTTTAAACCATAGATACTCTCCAAATAAAGATAATTATAAAGTCATGCTTGCTTTCAATAGGATACAACTAACACATGTAGTACTGAAAACACATTAGCCCCATTTACATCTTACATTTTTATAAGTGAAGCAAACAATTTTGAGATGCACACATACAAGGAAGAAATAATCATAATAAATACAGTTCTCATTTCTGCACGTTTTAGTACTTGCTATGTAGAAGTATCTTGTTCTACTATCAGTTTTGTATTCCTTTTACCCTCATCAGGCACTTGAGCTGCATGTGGTACTTTGCCTGATAAGATGACCCAAAACTTCCTTCCTGAAGGGTTGGAACCATTAGCAGTTATGTCAGAACTGGGTTACTATAGCTTTTTGTTGCCTTTAATCACAGGACTCTTGTATTCCAGACATGCACCTCTTTACCATTATTCACATGAATCTGATATTCCCTTGCTAATCAGGATCAATCACACCAGCCAATACCATATTTCCCTTCTTTGCCTATTGATTCAGAGGCATGAGGAGTCCAACATGGATGGGTAGCATATTTACCTTCTAATTCAATTAAATCAGTAATGTGACTCTAAGTAGGAGAAGGCCTCCCTTTGACACTAAGACCTGTAGCCCTGCAGAACATACAGTCACAGGGACAGGAAACAATTTTTGCAAGTGACTCACTGAGGTAATAGTGAGTGGTGCCATTCCCATTTCTGAACCTTGATTCCTGAATTCATGAATCTTGGCTATGGGAGAAATATCATCACATATTGGAGTCTGATTTACAGTATATACAGACTTCTGGAAACACTGCCACAACCCTGCAAAGTGGTACCAAAGTTGAGTCTTTACAAGCCCATTCCATCATTCTGTTAAGCTAGCTGCTTCAGAATGATGAGAAAAATGGTAAGACCAGTGACTTTCATGAGCCTGGGCCCATTGCCATAGTTGATTTGCTGTGAAGTGAATCGTGGGAAGTGAAGCTATGCTGTGTAGAATCCCATGAGGGTAGATAAGTCATTCTATGAGGGCACAGATTATAATTTTGGCAGAAGCATTGTATGTAGACATAATGGATTGACTTGTGTTCCCCCCCCCCAAAATATGCGTAGCCATGTGGCTGGGCCATGATTCCCAGTATCTTGTGACTGTCCTCCATTTTTTGGTTTTCCTATGCTGTGTGTTAAAGGATTAGAGTAGGACTGTAAATCCCTTCATAGGATTACCTCCTTGTTCCACTGTAAAGGGAGTTTCCCTGGAGTATGGCTTGCCCCACCCTTAATCCTTTCATCCTTTGAGAGATAAAAGGACAGAGAAGCAGGAAGAGAATTGGGAACCTCGCACCATCAAGAAATCTTCACAGGATGAACAGTACATCCTTCAGACCTGAGGTTCCTGCGCCAAGATGCTCCCTGGAAAAAGATTGATGCAATACCAGACTTTCCTCCAGAGCCAACAAGGGGAAAGCCTTCCCCTGGAGCAGACGCCGTGAATATGAACTTGCAGCCTACCAGACTGTGTAAGAATAAACCTTCCTTTGTTAAAGCCATCCACTTTGTGGTATTTCAGTTAGAGCAACCCTAGCTGACTAAGACAGTAGGGAAGGTAAACCCATATCCAGAGTAAGTATCTAGTCCAGCAAGAACAAAATTCTTTCCATGATGGAAACAGTTTGATGAAATCAACGTGCCACCAGCTTTCTAGCTGATCACGTCCAGGAATGGTGCATACTGGGGACTCAGTGTCGGTGTCTGCTGCTGGCAGACTGGGCACTCAACAGTGGCTATAGCCAAGTCAGGTTTGTTGAGTAGAAGTCCATATTACTGAGTCAATGTATAACCTCATTCTCTGCCACCATGAACACTACGTCCTTGAGCCAACTGGGCAATGACGGGAGTGGCTTGGGAAAGAAGATTACTGGTTACCGCAGTATGTGTTGTCTTACTTAGTTGATTGTTGAAAGCCTCCTCTGCTGAGGTCATTCACATGAGACACAAATATCTTCATATCTTTGGCCCATTGAAGGAGTTCTATCTGCATAGCTCTTCCTCATTCTGTCTTGTCTCCAGTTTTCCAATCATTTTGTTTCCAATCCCCAGCAATCAGGCAAACCATTGGTCACAGCCCATGAATTAGTATACAATAGCACATCCAAGCAAAGTGAACAAACAGGTTCACTTCTTAAAGTTCTATGCTTTGGAAGGAATTTCCTTCACAATTGTTCTTTAGGGAGTCTGAGAAAGATACTGTAGTGCTGCTGGTGTTCACTATCAAGCGGTGCCTACATATCACGGAAAACCATTTATAAACCAGACTTGAGTTTTCTTTTCCTCAGATTATAAAGGAACTTCTCATAATGCCACAGGTGAAACCTTAGAGAAGCCATCAAATGCAACAGGAGTAGAGACCATGGCATTTTGGATCACTTCCTCATACAACTTGCTTGTGCCTTCAGGCCTACTCAGGCATGATGTTGTATATACCCCTTCCATTTAATGATGGGGTGTTATTGTGCACACCCAGTCATTTGATGATGGGCACCTAATAGGTTAAGATTGCATGAGGACTTACTATCCAATGTTTAGGCATTTGCTCTATAACTATGGCCCAGTAACAAATCAAAAGTTGTTTTTCTAAAGGAGATTGGTTATCTAGAAAATAGCAGGAATTTGCTAAAAACTCCTAAGGATCAACACTGTGATTCACCAATGAGGTGCTGCCAAAGACTCCAAAGAGAATCTCTATACGTCACTGACACTTGATGCACAATAGATCAACTGGATTGTATGGCCCAAGTCTGAAAGCATCTTTTATGGCAGGCTGAACCTGTTGCAGAGGCTTCTCTTATGCTGGGCCCACTCAAAACCAGCAGCTCTTTGAGTCACTTTGAGGAGTACACCCAAATGAGCTATATGTTACCTCTTAAAAAAAAAAAAAAAGAAAAAAAAGGCACTCCATGCATTCCACCTCGTTTTTAGTTGTGAGAGTGGCAAGATGCAATAACTTATCCTTCAATTTGGAAGAAATACTTCAACTTGCCCCATACCACTGGACCCCTAGAAATTACACTGAGGTGAAAAGTGCCTGATATTTTGTTGCAAAAATGTCTTGCCCTCTAGCAAGTAAGTTGAAAACCATTGACACATCTTACTAGAACTAATCAGTGTAATGTCATCAATGTAAAGGGCCAGTGTGACATCATGTAGAAAAGAAGGATGACTGAGATCCCTGCAGACTACATTGTAACAGGGCTGGACAGTTGACATACTGGAGAGTTGTCAGTTGATGGCAAACTGCTTCTGGTGGTCTTCTGAAACAAGTATTTAAAAAAAAAAAAAAAGCGTTATTCAGATCAACAGCTGCATACCAGGTATCAGGAGATGTGTTATTTAGCTGAAACAATGAAATCACATCTGTAACAACAGCTGCAATTACAGTCACCACCTGGTTAAATTTTTCAAATTTCACTGTCATTCTGCAAGATTCACTCATTTATAGCACAGGCAAAAAGGATGAGTTGAATGGGGATTTGGTGGGAATAACCACTTTAAAGTCCTTGAAGGTGGTAGCTATCTCTGCAATTCCTCCAGGAATGCAGTGTTGTGGTGCTTTTGATTTACTATTTTCTTGTTGACGTTGCGTGTCATCAAATCAGTTCCAACTCATAACAAACCTGTGCACAATAGAAAGAAACACTGTACCATATCCACAATTGTTATTATATTTAAGCCCATTGTTGCAGGTACTGTGTCAGTCCTCCTTGTCGAGGGTCTTTCTCTTTATAGCTGACCCTGTACTTCAGCAAGCACGGCGTCCTTCTCTAGGGATTGATCCCTACTGACAATATGTACAAAGTTTTGCAATACTTGCTCTCAAGACACACTCTGGTTGTACTTCTTACAGGATAGATTTGTTTGTTCTTGTGGCTGTCCATCCAGTATTCTCCAACACCACAATTCAAAAACACTGATTCTTTATCTCTTTATTCATTGTCCAGCTTTTGCACTCACATGATAAGACTGAAACTACTACAGCTTTGGTCAGGTGCACCTTAGTCTCCAAGGTGACATTTTTACTTTTCAAAACTTTAAAGAGGACTTTTGGAGCAGATTTTTCCAAATGTAATACTTCTTTGGATTTCTTGACTGCTGCTTACATGGGCATTGATTGTGGAACCAAGTAAAGTTAAATCTTAAAATTTCAATCTTTGCTCCATTTACCATGATATTGCTTACTGGTCTGATTGTGAGGATTTTGTTTTCTTGATGTTGTAATGCAATCCATACTGAAAGCTGTGGTCTTTGATCTTCATCAGCGTTTCAAGTCCTCTTTCAGTAAGCAAGGTAGTGACATCTGCATAACACAGGTTGTTAATTAATGAGTCTTCCTCCAATCCTGATGTATTGGCCTTCTTAACATAGTCCAAATTCTTAGCGTATTTTGATTGGATTACAGATTGAAGAGGTATGATGAAAGTATACAACCCTGACACACACCCTCCCTGACTTTAAACCATGAAGTGACCCCTTGTCCTGTTTGAATAACTGCTTTATGATCCATGTACAGATTCTACATAAACACAATTAATTGTTCTGGAATTCCCACTCTCCACAATGTTATCTATAATTTATTTTTACCCACACAGTCAAATGCCTTCTTTGCATAGTCAATAATACATAGGCAAACATCTTTCTGGTATTCTCTCTTTCACCCAAAATCCATATGACTTTAGCAATGGTATCCCTTGTTCCACATCCTTTTCCAAATCCAGCTGAATTTCTGGCAGTTCCCTGTCAATACACTGTCACATTCACTTCTGAACTATCTTTAACAAAATTTTACATGTATGTGATAATTGATGATAATTTTTAATAATTTACACATTTAGTTGGATCACCCTTCTTGGGAATAGACATAAATATGGATGTATTTCCATCATTTGGCCATGTAGCTTTCTTCCAAATTTCTTGGTAAAGGTGAGTGAGCATCCTAACTCTGTTTGTTGAAACACCTGTTTGTTGAAACACCCAAACTGATATTCTGTCAATTCCAAGAGTCTTATTTTTCTCCAGTAGCTTCAACACAGCTTCAACTTCTTCCTTCAGCAACACTGGTTCCTGATCATATGCTGCATCTTCAAATGGCTGAACGTCAACAAATCCTTTTTGGTATAATGATTCTGTGTATTCCTTCCATCTTTTTTTGATTGCTTGCTGAGTCATTCAGTATTTTTCATGTATAATCCTTCACTACTGAAACTCGAGGCTTGAAGTTTTTCTTCAGTGCTTTCAGCTTGAGAAATGCAGAATGTGTCCTTCCCATTTGGTTTTCTATCTGCAGCTTTGCACATGTTGTCTGGTCCAGTCTTTGGTCGTTAATGTTCAATGCATCAAATCTGTTCTTGAGACAGTCTGTAAACCCAGGTAGGATATACTCAGATTTGTACTTTGGCTCTCACAGTTTTACTTTTCTTCAGTTTCAATCTGAACTTGCATATGAGCAGTTGATGGTCTTTTCCACAGCCAGTACCTGGTCTTCTTCCAACTGATGATACTGAGTTTTTTCATAACCTCTTTCCACAGATACAGTATATTTGGTTCCTGTGTATTCCATCTGTTGAAGTACATATGTATAGTCACTGTCGATACTGGTGAAAATAGGTTTTTGCAATGAAGAAGTCATTTGTCTTGTAAAATTCTATCACACAATCTCCAGCATCATTTCTATCACCAAAGCCATTGCCATGGATTGAATTATGTTACCCAACAATCTAGCTAGGCCATAATACCTGGTGTTGTGTGATATTCCTCCTCTACAATGTATAGATGGATAGATGGGTTTTGTTATGTTGGTGGGGCAGGGATTAATGCATGAAACTTTTATGCCTGGAAGCATTCTCTTGAGTAATAAAAAGAAAGTGAGGCAAGCTGAGGTTTGGGGTCCTCATACAATCAAGAAAGAAAGCAATGCCAGGAGTTGAGTGCATCCTTTGGAAAGGACCAGGGTCCCTGCACCGCAGAAGCTTCCATTCCAGGGGAAGATTGATAACTAGGACCTTCCTCTAGTGCTGGCAGGAAAAGCCTTCCTCTGGGGCTGACATCCTGAATTTAGACTTTTAGTTTACTGGACTGAGACAAAAAAATTTACTGGACTGTGGCATTTCTGTTAGAGCAGTACCACATAACTAAAACAGCCATATTTTCCAAGTACCCATCCTTCTTCTTTGTTTCCAACTTTTACATTCCAATCACCAATGGTTGTCAGTACATCCTAATTCTATGTTTGATCAATTTCAGACTGCAGAAGCTTATAAAAATATTCAGTTTCTTCATCTTTGTTCTTAGTAGTTGGTGTACAAATTTGAATAACTATTGTATTAACTGGCCTTCCTTGTAGGTGTACAGATGTTACCCTATCATCAACAGCATTGTACTTCAGCATATATTGTGAAGTATTCTTTTCGATGATGACTTCAACACCATTTCTCTTCAAGCTGTCATTCCCAGCATAGTAGACCATGTGACTGTCCAATTCAAAATGGCCAGTAGTGTAGTGGTTAAGAAGTACGGCCACAAACAAGAAGCTAAGCAGTTTGAATCTACCAGGTGCTCAATTAAAATAGCATTGGGGGTCACTTTTACTCTGTCTTACAAGGTTGCTGTAGGATCACTATGAGTTGGAATCGACTTGATAGCAATTATTTTCATAGGCAGAGGCAATTCTAATAACAAATTTTGGGCTTTCCTACCATAATTGCCCTAACTCTATTTGCCAGTGACTCAGTGTAGGGGTGTCTGCCAGTTGCAGAGTATATCCATGCCAATGATGAATTCTGGAACTGAGGAAATCACTATCAGATGGGACTCACAGGGCCAGCTGTGAGACAAAACTGAGCTAAGACTCCAATAACTTCATAGGAACCCCTTAGGACTGGTGAGCCACGTTGCCATTTTGGGTCTCCTGCATTTAGTGGAAGTTCTTAGCCAGTATCCAGTAATCTCTAAAAATTCTAATTGTTTCCTTTTCCACAATGAATACTCACTCTCGTAAAAGACCGCAGATTCCCTTGGGGAAACTGGAAAAAAGATTAACAGCATGACTTTTTGGCAGTGCAATGCGGTCCTTCTTTAAGAGGAACTGGTCTCTCTTTTATTCAAGGGGTTGTGGATTTGTAAAATGGCTCAGGTTTGGGAATTAATTGAGGAGCCATGACTCACTATTCCAGGGATTCATGTTAGACTGCTGTTCACTTGACTTGGAATTATTCTTCTTATACAAATCAAGTGGACATATACTAGACTTTCCAGCTATTTCACACCAGGGAAACCATGACTAAGTAGCCAGTGACATAAGTACATTCAAGTTAGATTGTTCTGATTACTACTCTGACTCTGTGCCCACATAATCTTCGTTAACTGAGTGCTGATGCTTGGCTCCTACTACCACATGGCCCAATCAACCCCATTATAATTAGAGGTCTTAATTTAGTTCGAACAATTTCTATTATCAAATCTGATTTGCATGAAATATCAATCACAGTAGTCTTCGAGATACTGGGGCTTCTTTTACAAATTTGTTCCTCACTATTGGTTAAAAGTATGTACCACAGGCACTCCATGTGCATGTGGGTGTCACCTCACAAATCTATTCTGAAATGCAAATTTCCCTAGGCCTTTGGAAGCATTTTTATACAGTATACCAACACATGTCTGGTGCTTCAACTTGTTTTACTGGGGCCGCTGTGTAATCCATGCTTCAGTGAACCAATCAAATAAACTATTCAACTATTTCTTAACTTCTTGAGCTACAACTTTAAATGACGAATTTGTGCTTAGTGGGCCCACATCAAGAAACTCAGGCTGATCCAATTTATCCTTACAGTTTTGTTTCTCTGTAAGTACTCTCAGTACAAAATGTTTTAGGCTCAGTTCCCCAGAGAAGAAAAGCAGCAAAGTGTATACACACGCGCTCACGCACATGCACACGCATGCGTGCACACACATACGAAAACTGCCAATTAAGTTCATGATCTCATCCTAGAAAAAGTGCCACATAGCTCATTGCTGAATATCACTATGGTCACCTTCGAAGTACTCTTCTTGAGAAGCTATGTGCTGACACCAGTGCCTAGTCCACCCTTCAATTTTGGGAAATTTTTTTCTGGAATTGCCATCAGAGCTGTCATCGTATTACCCTTGATGTTCTGAATGTCATCAAAATAGCTTCCCTTCAATATTTCCTTTATCTTCAGGTAAAGAAAAAAGCATTGGGGGCCAGGTCAAGTGAGTAGGGAGGGTATTGCAAAGCAGTTATCTGCTTACTGGCTAAAAACACCCTCATAGACAACCGTGCAATTAATTTCATGAACTTGTCACCTTGCCACCATGTACAATGGCCATTCCAGAAAGAGTTCCAAAATTGCTTGAAGGGTAGACTAAGCACTGGCATTGGTGTATAGCTTCCCAAGGGTAGTACTTCAAAGGTTACTGTAGTGATATTCAGCAATGAGGTATGTAGCAATTAGAATAATTGAGTCCATGGACTTGTCAGACCTCGAATATATGTGTATCTTCATATATATCTAGGTATACATGTGTATTATGTGTATATGAATGAGTATATGCATATACACATGTATATGTATATGCATGGGTATATATGTATACACATATGTACATATATGTGTGTATGTATATCTATACATACACATGCATGTATATGCACATGTATATATGTGTGTATACACTTATAAGTATATCTGTGTATGTGTTTTTACATGTCTGTGTGTAAAGGTTGAGAGACATATGTCTCAAGCAAACGGTTGTAGAGGCTGGCAAGGCCCCAGTCTGTGGATAAGGTATCAGGCTGGAGCCTTCTCTTTGCTCATATAGCTAGAAGAGTTGATGAACCCCAAATAAGCAAGTAAGTTCTTAGCTCAAGTCCCAAAGGCAAGAGATCCCATGATGATGAGCTGGATGCAGTATCCAGAGCAAGAGTCAAGCTGAAGCATCCATTTATATTCTGAAGGTAGGTCACACCTCCAAGGAAATTTTCTTTCAACTGACGGGCTGCTCATGGTAGATCTCATCATGAAGTTGCTTATGTCATTATATAACTGCCAAATTGTATCATTACATAGCAGCCAAACTAAATTGTAACTGCCATATTACTGAGAATCATGGCCCAACCAAGTCAACACAATCTTAACCATCATAACATACAACAATAATCATAGCAAACAAAGTATAAGATGCCAGATCTGTAAGTGATGTGTAAGTCATCAAAAGGAGGTAAATTTCCCACAAGAAAGTTGGGTTGGTAGATGGACAACTCAGGGAAGACTTCTCTGAGAGGCTAGTACTGGGGACTGGACTTGAATGGTGAGGAGACTAGCCTGTCAAGATATGAAGAAACTCCATATGGGGAGGAAACAGTAAGTGCAGATGTTCTGTAAAAAATTGACCTCTCATATTCTCAAAGCAAATGTAAGTCTGGTATATCAGAAGGATAAGGCAAAGCACATATGGAGATACATTGTGTACATAATGATTTTCAGGAAAAAATATGCAGTATCCTATTTCACACTGGATGCTCCAGGCAGCTATGAGTTGTGTTGTCTGGTCCACTTACTTACCATGCCTTCCAGTAGTTTTTATGTCTGGGAGAAACAGGTCTAGGAGTCCCCAGGAAGTAGTCTCTCCTGAGATTTAAGCAGACGAAATTGAGCACGCAGCAGCTGCAGCTGATGCTCAGATGCAAGCTGATTCTCAACGTCCATCAAAGGCCCAATTAATGCTGCAGTGGCTTCAGTGACTGACAACGGGGGCTGCCCATGACACACTGCTGCTGTGTGCCCCACTGCGGATACTAACACCTGGGCCCCAATAGCTGCAGCTTTCTCTTCCCTATTGTCTCACTGCCAGCTGCCTAGCCCCACAGTTGTGCTCTAGTGACTATCCCAGTCCAAGCTTAGGTAATGCCTGGAGATTCATAGAAAAACTCTCTTTTCAGCTTTGCTCTTCCTTAATGGAGATCTTTTCCTAGGACTCAGACAATTTGGTGGTGAAGTACGGTGAAAAGCAGAATGATAGACAATGAGCCATGGTCAACACTTTTAGCTCTTTGAACTTGACTTGAGTAGCTCAACATTCTCTTCCCTACTAGTAAATTACTTATTTCTTTCACATAATTCCTCAAGTAGCAGTTTCCCAACCAGACTTCCACATATACAGACCTGTGTCACATCTAAATTTGAAGAACAAGCCAGGCTTTGTTCAAATTTATTCCCTTGTTCCCTTGAAATAGCTTTCACATGTTAATCTGTCTTGGATGCTTGGTAACTCCAGAAAAATGGAACCAACAGAATAGTCCCAGGAGAAGGAAATACTTGGTAGAGGGTCAGTGAAAAATAGGAATACCCTCAATAACACGGATTGGCACAATGGCTACAACAATGAGCTCAAGTATAACAATGATCACAAGGATGGCACAAGAACAGGTAGTGTTTTGTTCTGTTGTACATAGAGTCACTACGAGTCAGAACCAACTCAACAACACCTAAGACCAACAACCTACGAGATCCAACAAATCTGCCAACTTAATTGTTCTAAGTGCCACATACCTCCTTGCTGAATATTACTATGATCACATCTGAAGCATTCCCTTTGGGAAGCTATGCACCAATATCGGTGCCTAGTCCACCCTGCAAAGAATTTTGGAACTCTTTCTGGAATGCCATTGCACAGTGGCAAGGCAGCAAGTTCATGAACTTAATTGTGTAATTGTCTGCCAGAGAGTTTTTAGCCAGTAAATAAATAAGTGCATTGGAACACCCTCCCTACTCACCTGATATGGCCCCCAGTGACTTTTTTCTTCATCCAAAGATAAAGGAAATACTGAAGAAACAAAGACATTTTGATGACATTCAGTGCGTCAAGGGTAATACAATGACAGCTCTGATAGCCATTCCAGAAAAAGTTTCAAAGTTGCTTTGAAGGGTGAACTAGGCACTGGTGTCAGTGCATAGTTTCCCAAGGGGAGTGCTTCATAGCTGACCACAGTGATATACAGCAGTGAGGTATGCAAAACTTTTCCTACAGTGAACTCACAAACTTAATCTGCAGTCCTCAAATGTAATGTATTGATTTTAAGGAATCGACTCACTTTGTTGCGGAGGACTTAAGCCTACCTACTGCCAGTCCAAAATCTGTAGGTCAAGCAACAGGCTGGAAGCTCCTGGAGTCTTGAGTCTGGAATTTAGAGGCCAGGTAGTAAGCTAACAACTCTAGAAGAATTTATGTGTTAGAGTCTTGAGGCCCTAGGTGGCATAGTAGTTAAGTGCTACATCTGCCAACCAAAATGTCAGCAGTTCTGGTCCACCAGGCACTCCTTGAAAATTCTATAGCACAGTTCCACTCTGTCTTACAGGGTCACTACGAAATGAAATTGACTTGATGGCGGTGAGTTTATTTTCCGGGGGTGAGGGGGTGCTTTAGTCTTCAGGCAGACTGTCTCCGTTGGAAACCTGTTTTTGCTCTTAAGGCCTTCAAATAATTGGATGGGGCTTACCCACAATATAGCGGGTGTCATAGATTGAATTGTGTCCCCCGAAAAACAGGTGCAGCCATGTGACCATGATTCCCTGTATTCTCTGATTGTCCTCTATTTTGTGATTTTGCTGTGCCATATGTTAAAGAATTAGGGTACAACTGTAAATCCCTTTATAAGATCACCTCCCTGCTCCACTGTAAAGCGTGTTTCCCTGGAGTATGGCTTACCTCACCTTTACCCTTTCATCCTAGAAAAGATAAAAGGAAAGGGAAGTGAACCTCACACCACCAAGAATGCAGCACCAGGAAAACAGTGTGTCCTTCAGACCTGAGGTTCCTGCACCAAGATGCTCCCTGGACAAAGACTGATGCAATACTGGACTTTCTTCCAGAGCAGACAAGGGGGAACGCCTTCCCCTAGCGCAGACATCCTAAATTTGGTCTTGTAGCCTATCGAACTGTGTAAGAATAAAACTTCCTTTGTTAAAGCCATCCACTCTGTGGTATTTCTGTCAGAATAGCACTAGCTGACTAAAACAGAGAGTAATCTGCTTTATTTAAAGTTAACTGATTGTAATTGTTAATTACATATAAATTGCTTCATAGCAAAAGCTAGACTAGTGTTAGGCCAAACAACTGTGTGTCATAGCCTAGCTAAGTTGGCACAGAAAATTAGCAGTCACAGACACCCCTTTCCCCAGCACTATTCAGAAATATCCTTCATATAGATGAGGTCTATGGACTGATACACAATGTTCCATAATGTTTCTCAGATAAGAATAGGAAGTCAGTGGTATTCCTCTACTGGAAGGCTGGTGTGTTAGGCCGGGTTCTGTAGGCAAGCAAAACTAGTAGCACATATAAATATACATAGAAAGAGATTTATGTAAAAGAGACAGCTCAAGCAGTTGTACAGGCTGAAACATCCCAAGTCCTGGATCAGAATACAAGCCACATGCAGCCTTAGAAGCTGGTGAACCCAAGATCAGCAGGTCATAAAGCAAGGCCCTGGCTGTCAGGCTATGAAGGCTAGTGAATCCCAAGTTGGTGGTCAAGACTGTAAGGTTTCTGCTGATTCACGTAGCTGCAGAAGCTAGCGAACCCAAGATCAGCAGGTTAGGGAACAACACTCTTACCCACATAATGAATTTTAAGAACTATTGGTTCAAGTCCCAAGAACCAGAAGTAGAAAGACAAGAGAGCAGCAGCTGCCTGATCTGTAACAACCCAAAACCTTGTTGAGGTGAGCCAAGAGGAAGTAGGTGGTGGAAAGCAGAGAGATGAAGGCTGAGAGGGCAGTGAATCACCACAGGACCCACCCATGCCACAGTATCATAGCACATTCCTTCAGAGGGGTGACCACTATATATAGCTGCCCAAACACTGGGAACCATGGCCCAGCTAAGTTGACACATGCTAACCATCACAGTTGGGGTTTTCTATTCTTGTTTGACTTAAAATGAGAGTTCCAATAATCTATTCTTGTTTGATTAAAACAGGACTCCCAATGATTCAAGTAACGTTATGTTATCACTTTCGCTAATTCAGTGGGCTTAAGAAAAACAGAGGAGTCTTACAAAACAGTATTTTACTAGAATAAGCAAGCATCTCTTTTAACTCTTTACTCATATTCTCCCTAATTTGCTCACAAATGTTGGAGTATAAAGGGAGGAGGAAAGAATGCAGAATGCACAGGAATATAAAGAGAAGAGCCAAAGACATTCATTTCCTTAGACTGGCCACGCGACCACATTGTCCATGTCCTGTGGGTGATATTAATTAGGCAGCACAGGTTTGAACTGGTTATTCCCTATTCAATCATGGTCAAAGAAGTGACATCAGAAAAGAACTGAATTTTTAAAATTCGGGTGAGCCATACTGGAATGTGAAGAATTACAAGTCAAATTTGTGCTGGAAACTTAATCTCCCTCTTAAGAAACAAGGGAAGCATACACCCTGTATAAACAACCAAGTCTCTTACCCATCAGATTTTGTATGAAGTCAGAAACAGCAGTGTCCTTCTCAAAGATGGTGGCTGATTGTACCATTTTGAATGTATGTCACTCTCCTCAGACCTGGCAATAATCCAATCTCATATATGTAGGATCCTGAAAGAGTTCACTATGCCTCTTCAGATTTTCCAGTTCCAGGGCTTTGACTATAATTTTTTTCATTCCAGATCACTTAAGTTTTAAAAAATTCTGTCTTTATGAATTCACTTTGCCAGTCATGACTGAACTGATTTGAAAAGACTAAGAGCCTTACTAGAAAGCAGAGAATTTATTTTCCATAAAAAAGATAAGGTAGTGCACATACGGAGATATAACTGAGGAAATGGGTTTTCAGGTTAAAATAATCTGTTTTGTTTCACACTAACTAGCTATTAAAAAGAAGGAATTGTGCTTTATCAAGATACTGACCCTTGAAAATCCCTATTTTGATAGAGATTTTAAAAGAGTTAGGACAACATTTGACAATCTATTCAAGAAATATGATTGGTACCTACCAAGTGGAAGGAAACACTGGTGGAGTAGAGGCTAATCACTATGTCTGCTAAACAAAAGGTCCGAAGTTAGAATCCACCAAGTGCTCCTTGGAAACTATGGAGCAATTCTACTCTGTCCTTTAGAGTTGCTATGAGTGGGAATTAACTCAGTGGCACTGGGTTTGTTTACCAAGTGCAAGGGAAACCCTGGTGGCATAGTACTATGCTGCTAACCAAAAAGTCAGCAGTTCAAATCTACCCGGTGCTCCCTGGGAACTGTATGGAGCAGTTCTTCTCTGCCCTAGAGGGTCTCCATGAGTCAAAATTGACTTGGTGACAGTAAGCTTGGGCTAGACCAAGAGCAAAACACCGTAGTGAAACTTTGGAGTGGCTGAGCCAAGGCAAGGGCAGCATACTGTTGTTTTTTCATTCTTCCATGGAACAATTATTGAGTATCACTGGGTAGATCAGTTCTTAAAGCTGATGTTCCAGCTTATAGCTGTGTTAATAATACATTACTGAAGCTTTCTTGTGGGAATTAAATAGGATAATGTACGTAAAATTGCCTAAGAATACTTGTTATCTGGCAAGGACTTGATAAATAGTTATTGTTCTGCTCCTTTCCTCCACTGTAAAACAAAAATGCTAAGTTCTTTGGTTAGTACTTAGACTCTCAACAACAACAAAAGCAAACACTCCCACACACCTACCTAGTTTCATTTCCTGCGACTTTTATATAGAGAACCCGATCACAGTGATACTGCTTTACTTGTCACATCTGAACATGCCTCGTTCTCCTCTACTTTCTTGTTTTTTCTAACTCTGCTGTCCTAAAAATCTCTAATTATTGAAATCTTTCTTATCCCTCAAGTCCTGATAAATCCTTGCCTCTGCTATGTAGCTTTTCTAAATTATTCCTTAATATTTTGTATGCCAAATGTAGTTGTTTCACTTTATTTTAAAAATATTTTTTATTTATTTCAGTACTTATTTTGAAGAAAGTTTATCATGCATACTGTTCAATTATTAAGTATTTTGCATGAATCAAGTATTTGTGAAGATGGCTCACATTCTACATAAGCCAGAAAGTCTCAGAATAAGAGACCATATGCTTACTCTTCTATTTTTGATTATAGTAAAAATACACGTGATAAAAGATCATAATTCAATAATTTTTATGTGTATAATTAGGTAACATTGATTACATCTATCATGTTGTACAACCATTACCACTATCCTTTTCCAAATTATTCTACCACCCTTAAACCAGCTACTGGTCTTTCCTCAACCTCCTTCTAACCTCTAGTAACTACTAAGAAGCTTTGGTTTCTACACATTTGTGTATTTCATGTAAGTGAGATCATAAACTATCATTTTGTGACTAAGTTATTTCACTCAGCAGGATGTTCTCAAGGTTTACTCATGCTGTAGAATATATCAGGACTTCATTTGTCTTTGTGGCTGAGTAGTCTTCTGTTGTGTGTATATATACCACATTTTGTTAATCTATTCATCTGGAAACCCTGGCAGCATAGAGGTTAAGTGCTACAGCTGCTAAGCTAATGGTCAGTAGTTCAAATCTACCAGGTGCTCCTTAGAAATTCAATGAGTCAGTTGAACTCTGTCCTATTGGGTCGCTATGAGTCAGAATTGACACAGCAGTTCTAGGTTTTTATTCATCTGTTGACCATTTAGGTTGTTTTCACCTCTTAGCTATTGTAAATAGGACTTCAATGAACATTGGTATACAGGTAACTTGTTTTCATAACTAATGTATTTTTAAAAAGAAGTCCTTGCATATACGGTATATGGTTAGAGAAAATACTCTGTTGAGAAAGAAGAGGATCACCTGGGAAAGGCCTCTTTTCAGACAAGCCCCTAGAGGATGGCTATTCCTAGGTAAATTTTTCAGAGTTCTTGCTATCTCTTTACCTCATTAGCTTTAAATACTGATCCTGCAGTGCATGGAGAGTGGTTTCATCTTTAAGATAAATGCAGACATGAGGTCAATGGATAAAATCAGGACATCAATTTGTTCATTCACAGTGAGAAATTAACTGCCATAAAAACTGAAGGGCAATGTCTCCTGGTCAGTCCTATGTGGGAAGCCAGATATAACCAGACATTTACTGGGTGAGCATGGAATCTGGAAAAATCAATAAACGACTTGAATATTTAATGGCATCAAACTAAGGTAGTCCAATACATTTATCTCAATGGTCATGATTCTCTTGATAACGGAATAATATGCCCAAGTGTCTCAGTCAAGCATACAGGCACTACAAGTGTCACATCTTGGACTACTCTCTCTGTTTGTATAACCACATGATCCTGAGTTTTCTATTCTTCAGGGTTTGTACATTCCTTTTAATAAATAAAATAATTTTAGGTTCCCATATGGCGTGATGTTAACAAATTCTGTCAGCTTTCAAATATTTCTAAAAATTTCTTGTTCTCCCCAACTACTACCCCTAGTTTCCCCCATGATCATTCTTATTGTCTCACCATGCTGTTTTAGCTCTAACCAGCCAACTGAGTCCCGAGAGCTGGATAGAACCATCTCTTTGCTCCTTAAGAAATGGTCATAACAAGAGTGAGATTTGACTATGGTTTTAACTGATTTTCTGGAAACTTCAGGATGTCCTTGGGAAATTGTAAAACAGAAACTAAAGGAAAAAAAGGCAACCGTATGTCACTGCTCTCAAAGACTTTTGGCAGTGACCCATCACAATCAATCTCCCAGTAGCAATTTCTCTACCATCATGATGTTAAAACCCTTATCCTACTCAGATTAGAGATCTCTTTTTCATCTTCTGTCTCATTGTCTTCAGCCCCAAACACCCCAACCGACTGTCTCCATCCCACAAGGAAAGCAATAGGAAGTGTCTTTACCTAAAACAAAAAAATATAATAAAATGTCCATTTTTATACATTTATATCATATTTTCAGAAAACTTCTACTGAATGCTTACAATATGTGAAAACACTGTGATAGGCTATGGAATACAACAGGGAGCAAAGACAAATACGGTCATTAATCAAAATAACAACACAAATGACTGTGTAATTACAAGGTACCATTAGTGGTTGAAGAAAAGAAACATGGCACTTTCAGGGTATTTAATAGTGGTATCTGACCCAGGCTGTATATCAGAGAGGGTTTCTGAGAAGAAGTCATGACAATACATTGGTTGGTGGACGAATAAGATAAAATGGTGAAGAGAGGGTAGGGCAGAGAGGGACAAACTTTCAGATAGCAGGGCACAGTGCAAATGGGAAGTGCATGAAGCCCTTGGGAAACTAAAACAAGTCCATTATGACTGGAGTACAGAAAGAGAGGTGGAGAATGTAGAAGAACACACTATGCAGTTGAAAAGAGATGCTGAGGTCGGGTCACGCGGGAACTTGTAGGACTGATAAAGCTCAGATTTCAGTTTTTTAAAAAGCCCCTTCAACTGCATTGTAGAGAATGAACTAGAGGTAAACTAGAGTTGGAGTCTGAGCAAGAAAATCAGTGTGTTATCTCAGCAGTCCAAACAAAGAGATGATGGATGCAACAACCGGAATGATATAAAACATAGTGGAGATTGGAAAGCATTAGGGAATTACTAAGTGAGGAATATCAACAGAAATTGGTGACGGAATGAATGTTAGCAGTAAAAGAGAGAGAAGCCACAAACACAAGTCTGAGACTTCTCTCTTGGACACCAGAAAAGAAGAAAGTGTCATGAACTAAAACAGAAAATTCTAAAAAAACACCAGGATTTGAGGCTGTAGTCAAATGTTCAGTCTTGATCATGCGCATGTTAGGAGCCTTCGAGCTAACCAGGGTATTGGCAGTGGCTAGATACTGTGGCTGGAGATTTAAAGGGCGAGCTTGGCTACGATCATTTAAAACACTGTTAATAAAGATACAACTGATGCCCAAGAGTGGATGAGATTGAGTAGGAGGAGAATACGAAGTAAGAAGTGCAGATGACCTACATATGAACATGAGAGGTTCAAACACTTAATGGTATCTATGAAGATGAAAGTGTGTGCCTGAAAAAGAAAATAAGGAAAATGTGGTGTCACATGAGCAGTAGAAAAGAGTGTTCCAGAAAGAAAGGAAAAATTTACATGCAAATGTTCCTTATGTTAACTAAAACAGCAAACATGCTCTTTAAAGTGAATAATAGATCTCAGCATTTTAACAAGAGCTGTTTCTGTGAAATAATGAGAATCAAAGACAAATTAGAGGTAGAAGAGGCTGGAACCTGTTAAAAGTGCACTCCAGTAGAACATGAAGAAATGGTATCAATCTGTAGAGACCATTCTTTCAGGAAGTTTTCTATAAAAGAAGAGAAAAATTCAGTGTTTACACAGGGATGCATGAAAAATAAAACTGTTGAGTATTACTCATTGATAAAGAAAAATGAATTCCTGATGAAACCAAAAGCCAAACTCATTGCCAATGGGTTGATTCTGACTCCTAGAAACTCTGTAGAGCAGATTAGAACTGTCCCACAGTGTTTCCAAGGTTGGAAATATTTACAGAAGTAGACTGCCCCATCTTTCTCCAGCAGACCTTTTATTTAGCAGCTGAGTCCTTTAATCACTATGCAACCGGGGCTCCTGATGTCCTGCTACATGCTGCAGCATGGATGAACCCTGAAAACAGTACGCAGCATGAAATCAGCCATATAAAAAAGGAAAAATATTATATGGCCCCACTTATACAAAATATATAGAAGAGGAAAATGTACAGACTGAAGTCTGTTCTTGGTAACCAGGGGCAGAAAAAAAGGAATAGGAGGGAGTCATTGTTTAGGAAGCACTGAGTTTCTGCTTATGGTGATGAAAAATTTGGCATTGAATATGGGTGATGATTGCACACATAATTAATGTAATTGGACTCACTAAAGTATACATGAGAAAAATGTTGAATTGGAAAATGTTGCATTACATATATAACAATTAAAAAGGAAAGATTTAGACCACCTACAGAGTGGGAAAAAAAATTGGGCAACTACATGTCAGACCAATGTCTGATCTCCATAATCTACAAAATAATGCAAAATATCAACAAGAAAAAAGTTAAATAACCTAATTAAGTAATGGGCAAAAGAAATGGACAGAAACTTGCCAAAGAGGACATTCAAGAAGCCAAAAGTGAGGGAATGCTCACAATCATTAGCTATTAAAGAAATCCAAACCAAAACTACAGTGAGATACCATCTCACCCAAACAAGGTTGGCCATGATCCCGAAAACATGAAACAACAAGTGCTAGAGAGGCTGTGGAGAGATGATGACTCTCCCACACTGCTGGTAGGATTACAAAATGATATAATCTCTTTGGAAAACAATCTGGCATTTCCTTAAAAAGCTGGAAATAGATATACCACTTAATCCAGTAATTCCACTGCTCAGAATATATCCTACAGAATCAAGGGCTGTTGCACAAACAGATACATGCGCATGGATGTTTATTGCAGCACAGTCCACAATAGCAAAAAGATGGAATCATCCTGGACGCCCAGCAACAGATGAATGGATAAACAAATATTATACATGTACTCAGTGGAACAGTAGGCAATGATAAAGAACAATGATGATTTTAGGAAGCATCTCATAACCTGGTTTCAACTGGAAGACATTATGTTGAGTGAAATCAGTCAGCAGCACAAGGACAAATATTGTATGAGACCACTACTACAAGGACTTAAAAACAGACTCATGTACACAAGAACAGACTCTTTGACAGCTGCAAGAGAGGGGAAGAGGGAGAGAGAGGGCTAGTTATAGATTAGATAGTTGGTAGAAATTTTGTTGGGTCAAAGTAGCGACAGCACAAATTAGAAAGAAGATCAACTTAACTGAACTTCAACATAAACTGAAAACTCCTCTACTCTTAACCCAATATTGCAGGGATAGAGTAGCAGAGGTGGAGGTCTGGGGACCATGGTCTCAGGGGACATGGAGGCCAACTGATACAACTAGCCTATTGCTAAGAAAGTTTGCTGAACCCCATATTGGTGAGTGGTGTCTGGGGTCTTAAAAGCTAGAAAGTTGCCATCTGCGGTACACCAAATTGTCCCAGCTCAGCTGGACCAGCTGATCACAAAGGACAACAAAGACATGAGGGAAAAAGCCCAGAAGACAGAAGGACTCATGTGAATGGGTGGCTGTATCAACATGTGACCAGAAGAAACATATGGTGCCTGGCCACCACCAATGACAGCCATGATGGGGCACACAATGTAGAGTTTCAGTAACAACATGATAAAAAGAGGGGTACATCTTAAGAACTCCACTAAAAGACCACAGTCAATGGTCCCTGGGGCTTCTCCTGGGACCGTGGACTCTATAAGTGCCACTGCCTCTGACCTGAAACCATTACTGAGGTCAAGTCTTCAGACAGGGATGGATCGGACTCAGAGACACAAAGTGACCATATGGTCTGTGCACTTTATGGTTCTATGCATCTATAGGATGCTGTCCTACTGGCCTCTTGGGAGAAGAGAGGGTAGAGAGGAGGTGATAGGAGATTGTTAAGAGGAAATGACATGTATAGAATAGAAACAAGGAGTGCGCTGTCACCAGGCAAGGACAGCAGAAGGAGCTGCAGATAGGCAGGCATGCAAATGTATTTGGATTGTATACTTTCACTCATTCACCATAAAAAAAAAAAGGGATTTTTTTTTTTTTTTTATTTACCACTGTTACTGTGACTTAGTGGGGCAGGGGGTTAAATATAAATGACAACAGTAGGGTTGATAGATGTGGATGATTATCCTGAAGAAGGAAGAAGTGATAATTACAGATTCTTGAGAATTAAAACACTACTGCAGGGATTAACCTTGGATGGGAACAGGGGCAATGCAGAAACAGAATAAGGAGGAAGTGAGTATCTTCAGTTATAGGTAAGGCTGTAGGTTTGAAAGTTGAAGAATATTCCAATTGATAGTTTCAATTTTTTGAAGGTTTAGTGAGGGGCAGTTGGAGGTAGAACGTAGGTCTGAGGAAAGCAGAAAATGTTTGAGGTAGTCACTGGAGTTGGTCATGAACTGCAGTGTGGTAGGCTCCTATCAATGGTGCTCGTGAAGCCATAGCAACATCAAATTCAGCCTCGTGGTGTTGCAGGTGTGGTAAATTAGACAGTATGAAGGAAGCAGAAACAAAGGTTAACCCACATTTGTTAGATAAATATGATGGAAAGAGGGAAAGACTATTTTAAGATACTGGTAAAACTTTCTAAAATGGAGGAATATGAAATAAAATTTGGATAAAGAAGGAAACAGAAGAGGAGATGATTGGGGCGCTGCAGAGGGACCTTGGAGGCCCCATTAAGATTGAAACACCATGTGCTGTGAAGCAGTTGACAAGCACATTGAAGGAGTGGAAGTTTGAATTATTGATTTCGATGGTGAATCATTTCCACATGGGGATAACAAGTCCAGGGTATGACTTCCAGAATGTATGACTGAAGAAAAGAAGGTCTTTCTAGAGGAAGAGGTCAAGAAACTGAAAGACTGAGGTACTAGATGGATCATCCTAAAGGTGGCTGAAGAACTTTTTGTTATCTCAACCTGTCTCCTCATACCAAATTCTAGATCATAAATTTGCTGAATCAAAAAAGTCCATGGAAATTCTTTCCCAATCTAAGTCGAGATTTTTCCCCAAGACCAATTTACTTTCAAGCCTTGGAAAGTAAAAATAGCTGCAGCAAATTTTGAAATAGCAACCAACTTTTTTTCTGCTTGTCTTCACTGATAGCCCAAATTCCCATCTCCTATATCAAGTCTTTGGTTAGTTGTGTTCATACACTGAGCCAGTTGCAATCAGCTACGGTGTTATAGCAATCATTATCTCATCCCAAGAGGACATTGTTTTTGATTTTATATTTGAATTTTTGAAACAAATTCATCATCCTTTTATTGACAAGTTCTTCATGGATACCTCAGAAAGGCTCTCATGCGTTTTAAGTGACATCCAGTTAGTTCTGACTAACAGCAAGCCTATGTACAACCAAATGAAACACTGCCCAGTTCTATGTCATCTTCACATCTGAAGTTTGTGCCCATGGCTGCAGTTACCATGTCAATAAATCTCATTAAAGATCTTTCTCTTTTTCACTGATTCTCTGTTTTATCAAACATGATGCCCTTCTTCAGAGACTCATGCCTCCTTATAGTATGTCAAAGTACATGACACAAAGTCTTGCCGTTCTCACTTCAAAGGAACATTCTAGCTATACTTCTTTCAAGACATATGTGTTTGTTCTTCTGGTAGTCCACGGTATAGTGAATATTCTTCACCAACACCGTAATTTAAATGTGTCAACTCCTCTTCAGACTTCTTGATACATTTTTGAGCTTTGGTATGCACACAGGGAAGACTGAAAATACCAGGGCTTGGATCAGATGCACCTTAGTCCTCAAAGTGATCTCTTTCCTTTATAACACTTTAAAGAGGTCTTTTGCATCAGATTTGTCTAATGCAATACATCATTTCATTTCTTGCCTCCTGTTTCCGTAGATGCTGACTGAAGATCTAGGTAAAATGAAACCCTTGACAACTTCAATATTTTCTGCATTCATCATAATGCTGTTATTGGTACAGCTGTGAGGATTTCTGTTTTTGTTACATTGACATGTAATCCATACTAAAAGCTATAGTCTTTGATTTTCACTAGTTCTTCAAATCCTGTTCACCTTCAGAAACCAAGGTGGATATGACAGGTTTTTTAAATGATATGACCACATGGATATGACAGGTTTTTTAAATGAGCCTTCCTCCAATCCTATTACTGCATTGCATTTTCATCATATAGTCCAGCTTTTCAGATTATTTGCTCAACATACAAATTGATTAAATATGGTGAAGTAAGACAATGCTGATGCATACCTTTCTGGATTTTAAACCACACAATATCCTCTTAGTCTGTTTAAATGACTCTTTCTTTGTCTATGTATAGGTTCCACCTGAGCACAATTAAGTACTCTGGAATTTTCATTCTTTGGAATATTATCCATAATTTCTTATGATCTACACAGTCAAATGTCTTTGCATAGTCAATAAAACACAGGTAAACAACTTTCTGACATTCTCTATTTTCCACCAAGATCCATATGACATCAGCAGAGCCATTCTTCATTCCATATCCTCTTCTGAACATGTCTTGATTTACTATGAATTCCCAGTCAATATATTGCTACAAATGTTTTTGAATTATCTTTGGAAAAACTTGTGTATGATAGTAATGATGCGCTTCAATAATTTTTTCGTTCTTTTGGATCATCTTTTCTTGGAATAGGCACAAGCATGGATGTGTTCCAGTTGTTTGACAAGATGTCTTCCAAATTTCTTGTCATAGACAAGGGAGAGATTCCAACATTGCATTCATTTGTTGAAAAATCTCAACTGATATTCCATCAATTCCTAAAGCCTTGTTTTTCACAAGTGCCTTCAGAGCAGCTTGGACTTCTTCCTTCAGTACCATTAGTTCTTGACCATCAGCTCTTCATTAGATGCTACCTCCTTAAATGGTTGAAAGTTGACTTTTTTTTTTTTTGGTGGAGTGACTATGTATTCCCTCCATCTTCTTTTGATTCTCTCTGTGTCATTCAATATTTTGTCCTTAGAATCCTTCAATGTTGCAACTCAAGGCTTGAATTTTTATTCTTCAATTCTTTCAGCTTGGTAAATGCTGAGCCTGTTAGTCCTCTCTGGGGAAGATGAGCTTGATATTTAATTGCAAAAGATTGTGATAACTTATATTGTAAAGGCATCAGGTTGAAAATCAGGTGGTGCAGCCAAGTTGGCAGAGTAGTCAAATACTTTCCGTAATAACTGTTGTAACAAAGACCTGGAAAAAAAAAAAGATGTATTGATTTTATATGATTTTAGCAGCCCTGAACACCAAAGGAAAAGTTGAGAAATCAGACTCAGAGGCAGTAGAAGAAGAGAAGTTTCAGAAGCAGTAAGGAGTCACCAGAGCTGACTCAGTGGGAGTCAGAACTCCACAGGCCAGATTTGTTATTGCAGTGTAGTGAGGTAAGCAATGGCATTTGAAATGCATTTTCCACACTGGGAGGGAACTTGTAACAGAGCCCAGTCATAACTACAGAATCAATGAACAGTGGCATTAGATCTTCCACAGATAAGTAATTTGTAACTAACCTATTATGTGCAGATACAAAATTTTCCTTTGAGATAAACCTCTCTCCCTTTTGCTTTCCATCTCACATTCTGATACACGCACACTCTGCATTGGGCCCAAGCTGGCTCCAGAACTGATGCATACCCTGGGCAGGAATTAGAAACCTTTATGCTCCCTGAGTCATTTTCCCAGCCTTAGAGAGGGAACAAATTAACAGAGAAAAAATAGTCTGTCAGTTCTGTAAGCCAGGAACTCAGGACAGGAAAAGTTCCTTTGCCTAGGCACAGGTATACAGGGTCCATGGACTTTGAATCCTTTTCATTCCTGCATAGATTTGTGTGGCCCCACTACAACAGTGTAGGCCTTCTTTAGCACAGTATAATATGATATGATATGTACCTTAACCCTAATCAGCTATGTGGTGGAAAGGTAAGCTTCTGATTTTTGATACCAAGCTGCCTATTAAGTAAGGCCTTCATCTACCCACAGCATTAGCTGGGGTATTGGTAGCTCTACTCACACCATCTAACCACCCATGGCAGGGGTCCAAGAATAATTCATACCTCCCAGTACCTGCAGCCAACATTAGACACCCATAGTTTGACTTAAAAAAAACTACTCATCTTTGCGCTATAAGAAACAGAGACATACTTCCCTCACAGACACTCAGTCTGTCAGTCCCCTGTCTTTCTCAGTACTTGCAGTCAGATATCTGTGCCTACACCAGTCATCCCTGTCCATCTAGAAGTGTAGGTGAAAGCCTACACCATATAGTTACTGACTATCTAGATGTCTGAGTTGAATCCATACAAGAAAAATAATCAGATTCCTGGGCTAACATACCTAATAACAACTCTAACCACCTGATAACAGGATATTAGAGCTTCAAAGTCACCAATAATTACACTAGCTTACAAGAACAATCTACTTGGGCATTTCAAGATAAAACAAAACAAGCATCAGAGATACAGTAAGAAAACATAAATATATACAATAACTTACCAATGGCTTGAAGGCAGTAGCCAGTATCAGATCACATAAATGGACAGACCAAGATGGCTATAGAAAGGGAGTACTTTGGCTAGAAAATCAATAACATCAGATAATAACTCAAGAGTAGAACTCAGGATACAGCAAGCAGATGTCAACCCAAATAGGGAAATCAGAAAAATTGATCAAAGTTAAAACACTGCAAAGAGGGAAACTGAGATGTCATTACGTAAAAGATGTCAGCATTATGACAGAAAAGAGGGACTAAACTCATAGTCATAGATATTTCACAAGGAGAGGCAGTCATGGCAATACAAAGAAATAAAGAGACTGATTTAACTTAGAAAAACAAGGGTAAATATTTAGGTAACAACAAAGGAAACTAATAATCCTGTACATGGCAAATTTGAAAAAAAAAGAAAAACATAAAACCTCAGCAAATACAAAATCAACAACAACGAAAAGATGAAAAGACACCCCAGAAAGAAAAACATCTCAGCACAAAAAATTAAGTGGAAAAAAGACACTGTCAATAATACACCAAAAGCATCAAAATGACAGTACTACATCATATCTATCAATAATTACACTGAACATAAATGGATTAAGTGCTTCAATAAAGAGTGGCAGAATGTATGAGAAAAACACAATCCAGCTATATGTCATGTATAAGAGAGACACCTTAGACTTAAAGAGACAAACAACTAAAACTTAAAGGATAGAAAAATAAATAGCAAGAATAAAACATTGAAAGAAGAGCAGGAGTGGCAATACTAACTTCTGACAAAATAGAATGTAGCATAAAATCCACCAAAATGGGCAAGGAGGGACACCATATAATGATTAAAGGGTCAATGCAACAGGACAGAGCCAATAACAGAGCTCCAAAACACATAAAGCAAACTCTAACAGCATTAAAACATACCATTCCAGAATAATAGGAGGAGATTTTTAACACACTGTCGTTGATGATGTATAGAACATCCAGACAGAAAGAAGCTCAAAAAAGACATGAAAGACCTAAATGACACAATCAACCAACTTGACGTCATAGACATATACAGAGCACTCCACCCAGTAGTAGCCAAGTATACTTTCTTTTCCACCACACATGGAACATTAGTCAGAATAAACTACATATTAGACCATAAAGCTGCCTCAACAGAATCTATAGCATCAAAATATTACAAAGCATCTTTTCTGACCACAAAGCCATAAAAGTAGAAATCAACAACAAAAAAAAGCAAGTGGAAAAAAAAATGAGACATAAAGAAACTGAACAAAGCCTTGCTCACAAACTATTGGGTTATAGAAGAAATTGAGGACAAAATAAGGAAACTCAAGAACCAAATGAGAATGAAAACACATTCTACCAGAACATTTGGGACACAGCAAAAGCAGTTCTCAGAGATCAGTTTACAGCAATAAATGCACACATCAAAAATGAAGAAAGAGCCCAAATAAAATATTAACCCCACACTCAAACAAACATAAAGAGAGCAGCAAAAGAAGCCCTCCAACACCAGGAGAAAGTAAATAATAAAAAATGTAGCAGAACTAAATGAAATAGAATTTAAAAAATGATTGGAAGAGTTAACAAGACCAAAATTTGGTTCTTTGAAAAGATCAACAAAATTGATATTTTACTGAGCAAAATGACAAAAGAAAAGCAGGAAGGAAAGCAAATAACCAGCATAAGAAATGAAATGGGCAGTATCACAACAGACCCAATTTAAATTGAAAAAAATTATAACAGAATACTATGAAAAACTGTTCTTGAACTAATTTGAAAACCTAGACAAAATGGTCAAATTTCTAGAAATACGCTACCTACCAAAACTGACATAAACAAGGGTAGAACAACTGAATAAGCCTATAGCAAAAGAAGGCATTGAACAGGTAATCTAAAAACTCCCAACCAAAAAAAATCTCTGTCCAGGACAGATTTACTGGAAAATTCTACCAAACTTTCAGAGAAGAGTCAACATCACTGTTACAAAAGCTATTTCAGACCATATAAAAGGATGGAATACTCTAAACTCATCCTATGAAGCTAATATAATCCTGATACCCAAACTAGGGAGCACCAAAACAAGCCCAGTGCCATCTAGTCAATTCTGACTCACAGCTACCTTGCAATATAGAGCAGAACAGCTCCACAGAGTTTGCAAGGAGCATCTGGCAGATTTGAACTGCTGATCTTTTGGTTAGCAGATGTAGCACTTAACCACTGTACCACCAGGGTTTCCTTCCAAACTAGGTAGACAACCACCAAAAAAGAAAATTACAAACCAGATACCTAATGAATTTCATGCAAAAATCCTTAACAAAATTTTAGCCCATAGAACTCAAGAGCATAGCAAAATAATCATTCACCATGACTAAGTGGAATTCATACCAGCTCTGCAGGGATGGCTCAGTGTTGGAAAGGAATCAATCTAATCAATCACACAAAGAAAATAAAAGACAAGAACCACGTGATTTTTATCAATTGATGCAGAAAAGGCATTTGACAAAGACCAACATCCATTCAGGTTTAAAAACTCTTAGCAAAATAGGAATAGAAGAGGAATTCCTCAACAAATGAGTATTTATACAAAGCCAATAGCCAAGATCACCTCAAATGGAGAGAGTCTGAAAGCATCCTCTTTGAGGACATTTACTATACAAGGATGTCCTTTGCATCATTGTTATTTAGTGTTGTGCTTGAGGTTCTAGCAAGATCAGTACAGAAAAAGAAATAAAGGGCATCGAAATTGGTAAGGACAAAGTAAAAGTGTAGTGGTTAATTGCTATGGCTACTAACAACAACAACAACAAAGTTCAGTGGTTCAAACCCTCCAGGCATTCCTTGGAATCTCTGTGGGACAGTTCTACTCTGCTTATAAGGTCACTATGAGTCAGAATCAACTCAACAGCAATGGGTTTGGTTTTATTTGCAGATAATATGATCTTATACACAGAAAAGTCTACATGATCTACAAAGAAACTACTGTACCTGGAGTTTAGCAAATTATCAAGATACCATATAAACACACAAAAATCAGTTGCATTCCTTTATACCAACAAAGAGAACATTAGAGGAAATCACTGAATCAACACTATTTACGATAGCCGCATGTTGAAAAAAAATACTTAGCAATAAATCTAACCAGAGACATGAAAGACTTATACAAGGAAAACTACATGACACTACTGCAAGAAACCAAGAGACCCACATAAGTGGAGAAACGTACCTTGCCCAGGGGTATGAACACTCAACACTGTGAAAGTGTCTAATCTTCTCAAAGTGATCTATAGATAAAATTCAATCCCAATCTAAATTTCAATGACATTTTTTAGGGCATGTAGAAACAAATCACCAACTTTGTTTTTGTTTTGTTTTTCTTTTTTTTATTATTAAATAAAAAAACAAAAGTGTACATACTCTGTGCTTACAATATTGGGTTAAGATGGGAGAAGTACACAAATCGTATGGAAAGGGCAGAGGCCCAGATAAGTAAAACATTACTGAAAAAGAACAAAGTGGGTGACCTCACATTACCTAACTTCAGAATTTATTTTACTGTTATGTAGTCAAAACACCCTGATCTGGTACAATACTAGCTATGTAGTCCAGTGGAACATAATTGAGAATCTAGAATAAAACCATGCACCTATGAGCAGCTGATATTTGATAACAGCCAAAAGTTCATTAATTGGGGAAAAGACAGTCTCTTCAAAAAATAGTATTTATAAATCTGATATCCATCTACAAAATAATGAAGCAAGATCCATATCTCATGTCATACACAAAAGCTAACTCAAAACAGATTGAAGACTTAAATATAAAATCTAAAATGATAAAGATCATGAATGGAAAAATAGTAACAATGCTAAGAGCCCTAATACATTGAATAAATAGGATACAAAACACTACTAGCAATGCATAAATTCCAGAATTAAAAATAGAATTGAGAACTTCTAAAAATTAAACACTTGTGGTTACCCAAAGACTTCACCGAAAGAGTAAAAAGACAATCTATAGACTAAGAAAAAAATTGGATTTGATAAATCTGACCTGTATTTATTCTCTGAAATTTACAAGATATTGCAAAACCTCAACAACAGAAAGACAAACAACCCCATTAAAAAAAAAAATGGGCCAACAATAGGAATCCAATTAAAAAACAGGCACTTCACCAACAAAGAAGTTCATGCAGCTTATAGACACCCGAGTAAATGCTCATGATCATTAGCCATTAGAGAAATGCAAATCAAAACTATGATGAGATACCATCTCACCTCAATAAGGCTAACATTACTCCAAAAAACACAGAATAATAAATGTTGGAAAGGCTGTGGAGGGACTGGAACACTTACAGATTGCAGGTGGGAATGTAAGATGGTACAACCACTTTGGAACTCAATTTGGCATTTCCTTAAAAAAGTTGAAAATCAAGACACTTCATCAGTGTTACACACTTTACCTGTAATTTGTCATTTCATTTCAAGCATTTTGCAAAATTTCATCATAATACATTACTTTGTCAGCTGTTTGAGCAGACAAAGAAGCTCTTTGAGAAGCTCTTTGAAATACTCTTTCCAGCTCTCTTACTTCACCCTTTCTCTAGTTCTCTAACTACCCTCTTCAGCAGTAAATTTCAGAACCTCTTTTGGCATCCTTACCACTTTTGTCTTTTCTTTCTTTCCTGTCTTTTTAATGACCTCTTGGCTTTAGTCATGTATGATGCCCTTGAAGTCATTCCACAGTTCATCTCACCTTTGGTCATTAGTGTTCATGGCCTCAAGTGTTTTCTTGAGATGATCTCCAAATTCAGGTGTGATATACTCAAGGTCATACTTTGTCTCTTACAAACTTGTTTTAGTTTTCTTCAGCTTCATGTTGAACTGACCTATGAGATACTATCATTTCCAAAATTGAACCCTGGTTGTGTTCCGACTGATGATACTGTTTCCCCTTGTCTCTTTCCACAGGAGTAGTTCACTCAGCCTTCAAGTATTTAGTAATATTCTGTGGAGTGAACAAGTTCCATGAGTACAAAAATATATAAGCGAGATCAAATTAGCACAGTTTTCTGTTACTTTTTAGAATATTCCCCTAAACTGGATGATTTAAATTAGTATGTAGAGAAGAAGTTTATTAATTTTTATATTGTGTTACTTACATAATGACATGTGAAATATGCTTGGACAGACATGTGTGTTTGACTACTGCTTCTCAATCTATTGCTCAGTTTTCTGTGCTGAAGGATAAACTGGCATTAGGCTTGATGGTCATCAATACACTACTTGATGACCTGGCAGCAGTGTCCAGGCAACCAGAGAATGTACTTGGTGGCAAAACAAATTATTAAGAACCCACACACTTAATGTTAAAATTCTTTAAATAAAATAAGAAATCATCATAATAAAAATGTATAACATCGACAAAGTATCTTTCAACTTTCAACCTGATGCCTTTAAAACATAATTCAGTAGTCATCACACTTCTTTGCAATTAGTTATCATGTTTATTTTATTCATTTGGCTTAATGGGTACACACACACACACAAACTAACACAGCTTTTTCAGGACGCCTTCAAAGTTTAAAAGGGATTTTAGTTTTTCACATTATTTTTTTAAGAGAAGAGTGGTGGATTTATTGAGGAATACTGGAGCTGCTTAATTATAAACTTCGGAAAGAAACCTATGATAAGTGGATACAACAGTAACCTTGCTTCATTAGGCATTGTAATAGATTTTAAAACTTTTTGGGGAGAATCTTATATTTGTTATTAAATCAAACTGTATAATCTTATAAATTAGAAAATTAAACACAACAAGACCAGCCTAGATCAGAGTACAGGCTCAGTTACTCCAAACTCTTTTCTTTTCTTATTGGTAAGCTGCCTTCAGAGCAATAAATCAATGGCAAAGCAGGCTGTCACAGCTACCTAAAGCTACCATAACCTAAATACCCTAAGTGGGTGGCTTTAAAAAAGAGAAATTCATATTCTTACCGTTCAGGAAGCTACAAGTTGAAATTCAGGCTATGACTCCAAAGGCAAGGAGTCTTGATTGTGTGGTGCTTAATTGTTCAGCTGCTCACCAGAAGTTCAGCGATTCAAACCCATCAGCTGCTTCTAGGGAGAAAGACACGGCCAACTGCTTCCATAAGCCTTGGAAACCCTATAAGCCAGTTCCACTGTCACATTCAAAACCTAAAAAACCTACCGTCATCAAGTTGATTCTGACTCATAGCAAATGTATAGGACAGAGTAGAAATGCCCCCATAGAGTTTCCAAGGAGCACCTGGTAGATCTGAACTGTCAGCCTGTTGGTTTGCAGAGGTAGCACTTAACCACTATGCTCCAGGTTTTCCACTTGTCACATTGGCTAACTATAAATCGGAATCAACTCAATGGTATTCAACAACTTCTACTCATATACTCTACAAGTATGAACTAAAAGTGCATTGAGTTGTGGTTTTCTTGATTTTAGAAGACTGTTTTCCAAGTGGTTTCTGATGAAAGATTTTCCACCTCTGGAGAGGATGTTTAAATACGGACCTTTGCGAGAGGCTTACAGCTTCAGTGACCTTAACACAAGTTCTCAAGTTCCCCCCCAAAGAAGTAGGAGTTCAGAGCATATAACTCAGCTTACAACTTAGCTCAAGATTTTGAGAAGGGAAGTTTTTTATTTTTTTGTTTTGTTTTGCATTTTTCTCAGACTGTTTCATTCTTGCTAACTCCTTTGGAAGGAGCCCTGTGGAATAGTGGTTAAGAGCTTGAATGGAAAGATCAGCAGTTAGCAGCAGCTAATAATTTTCTTGGTTGGAGCATTCCAACAATCATGAAGATAGCACAGCACTGGACAATGGTTCTTGACCAATTTTACTCTGTCTTGTAGGTTGCTGTCAGTCAGAATCAACTCAATAGCAATGAGTTTTAATTACAGTCATGAATATGGCACAGGACAAGTCTACATTCTGTGTGTTATATCTGGAGTCAATTGTGACTAACCAAAAAGTGAACGTATGTAGAATGGAAGCAGCCACCCTTGTTCTTTTGCAAACTTTGGATATGGAAACAGGGCAAGGCCCTGACTGACATTCAGGAACGAAGCGATCAGTGAATGTGGGCTAGTTCCAGCTCAGCCTTGTTCAGGAACAGAACAGGACATTCAATAGTTACATTGAAAATCACAGAGGAAGGGATTATGTTTTTTTAGTTGTTTTTGTTCTTCTGTTTTAATCAACTATCAATTGTTACTAATTTTATTGACTTGAGCATACCAGCTATCATAAACACAGCACACACTGGGAAACATTTCCTTCTATTGCCAACTCGGTGACAACAAATTACAATAACAACAATTTTCTAAAATAGTCTTTGAAGAGAAGTGACACAACCAAGCATTTGTTTGTGTTGCTGTTGCTGTTGCTGATCACCATAATTTTTTCCATTTTATAGCAAATATGAGAGATGGATGAGGTTTAGCAAAATAAGCAAAGGTGGAATTAGCAGAATTTGATTTTATTTCAAATTCTTTAAAGATTTAAGGAAGATGATAACGCATTTACTCCTAACAACAAAACGTAGGTTCCCTGAAAACATTAACTGAGAGAGACTATGGTGTTTAACTGCATAACTCACACATGTAAAACTTACCCCCAAACCCAGCATCACACACAGAACAGGCCATCCCTGCATTAGCAAACACAATACGAAATTCAAGTGCGTCTAGGTATTTGCTGAATGAATTTAATGCCATTCTCAAAAGATCACAGTGTGATTCAACTAGAAACAACAGAATGTTCACCTCTTATGGGTTTTATGATTTACTTACATTATAACAAGAACAAAGAGAGACACTATTTTGATACTTGCTCTGCATTGTGTCCCATGGGGTGATGATTTGGTCTGCTAGTGTTTGTTAGCATGTGCATTGTTATCTATTTCTTAAAAAATTATCTAACACTGGGCGGACTCAAGATGGCGGACTAAGCCCACGTCTCCTTCTATCCCTCTGGAAACCAAGACCTGAATTGACAATCAAACAGAGCCTTCTGAGCACCTAATCAGCCTCAGGACACGGCACACAGCTGTTAATTGGGACTTTATACCATTCAGTGACAAATCTCCTCTCTTTCGCTGACTCCCGCTCCTGGCTAGCCCCGGCTCTCACGGACGGAAGGTAAACGCACCATTTTGACTTTCTTTTTTCCTCTGTCTCAGCTGGCGGGCGGAGCTGGGTCTTGCCTGGCGGCTGGACTCAGACACGCTGCTGGGGGGATAGGCAGGCGAAATTCCCATGTTCTGAGACCCAGGCTCGGTACTCTGTTAATCTAGACACTTTCAGCCTTTCGTTTTGAAGCTGTCTCAGTGGGGTTTGCGCGGAGCTCCGTGGTCAGGGTGCAGGACGTCATGTTGGTACCGAGATTTTAGGGGGACCTCGTTCTTAGCCTGGGAGCCAGCGCCTGCAAACGGGACAGCGCTTCTCAGTCAGAAAAGTAGTGATTTTGAACAGTGCTGCCTACATTGGGGGCCCTGCAACAGAAGCAGAGGAATCGCTGCCTCTGGGCACCTTTAGCCCCTCTGTCTGCTGCCTGTGTGGAGGACACCATCTTGGCTACGGTGGCCGCAGCTGGACCTAATTCTTAGCTTGGGAGCCAGACCCTGCCCACAAGAGAGCGCTTTTCTATCACAAAACCAGTACTTGACGCAGTGTTGGCTAAGGCTAGGCCCTGTCAGCAGAGGCCACCAGGGCACCAGCAGTGCTGTATTCTGAACTAGTTTGTTATCATCTGGGGTTGGATACAGTGGCGCTTACTTTGTCAGATGGGAAGAGGGACCTCTACACCTGAAAACCTAACTGACTTGTGAACTGGTCAGATACCTTTTGCTTTACATTTGAAGACAGCCTAGAGAAACATTTGCAATTCATCCTCACAGTACCTCTTCCAGCCTCTATATACTCACATGGGACCCAAAAGGCAACAGACAATTGTGGCATACAAGCAATCACTCATGGCTTCAGAAGGCTCCCAAACAAAGCAACCAAGGAGTTTTCCAGATGAAGAAACTTTTTTTTATGAAAGCATCAGGAAGTGAATAAAAATTGATTATATACAGGGCCCTTCTAGACCTTATACAAAATGCACCAGAACAAAATGAAAAATTAAGCAAGTTGTTCAATCTGATGGAACACCAGTACTCTGAAATCCAACAGATCAAGAAGAAAATCAAAGACATAGAAGCTTCCATGCAAACCCAAGAAAACAGAATGGAACAAATGGAAAAAAGAATTTCTGACTTGGAAGACAGAGCTACTGATGCCAGTGTCTATGAGCAGAAATCAGAAAAAAGAAACAAGAAAAATGAAGAAACATTAAGAAGCATGTGGGACTCTATTAAGAGGAACAACCTTCGATTAATTGGAGTCCCTGAACAGGGTAAGACATCTGAGAACACAGAGAATATTGTTGCTGAGCTGCTGAAAGAAAACTTCCCAGAAATCATGAAGGAAGAGAATATAGACATCTCAGATGCATATCGTACGCCACCCAATATAGATCTCAAAAGAAAGACTCCAAGGCATATTATAATCAAGCTTAACAAAATGAAACATAAGCAGCAACTCTTAAAGGCAGCAAGACTCAAGGCAAAGCTAACATTCAGAGGGAAACCCTGTAGGCTCTCGTCAGATTTCTCAGCAGAAACCATGCTGGCACGGAGACAGTGGCACGACACATTCAAAGTATTGAAGGAGAAGAACTTCCAACCAAGAATTATATATCCTGCAAAACTGTCTTTCAAACATGAAAATGAAATTAAGACATTTCCAGATAAACAGAAACTCAGAGACTTTGTAAAAACCAAACACAAACTACAAGAAATACTGAAAGAAGTTCTTGGCTTTGGCTTAGAAGAACGAAACCACTAACTTTATATTTTAGAACAACACAATACTCAATATTCATTTAGGGAAGGCTCCAAAGAAAATCACAGCTTTGATTTGGAAAGAAGCAATCCAATGATCATCATGAAAACTTTGGTGTCATCATAATAAAAGAGGGATGTACTACAGTGTTACAGTCCTTCCAGATGGAGAGGAAGATGACCAGACTGGTAGTACTTAAAATTGGGTTTATAAATAGTTAATTAAGGGGGTTCATAGGGGCAGCTGTAAAGCACAACAAAGATGTATCATACCATTTCAAGAAATCTAACACACAAGTCTCAACAACTATAAAACCAGCTCTGAAAAAGGTGAAAAATCAACTCACAAAAAAGAGTGTCTCAGAACAGACTAATAAGAACAACAGAGAAAACATCAACATAAAAATAAACATATCACAATGGCAGCAGTGAACACATACCTATCAATAATTACATTGAATGTGAATGGACTGAATGCACCAGTAAAGAGACACCGAGTGTCATCTTGGATCAAAAGGCCCGACCCATCCATATGTTGTCTACAAGAAACTCACCTGAGACCTAAAGACAGGAACAAACTGAAAATTAAAGGTTGGAAGAATATATATCAAGCTAACAATGAAGAAAGAAGAGCAGAGGTGGCAATTCTAATCTCAGACAAAATCAACTTTAATGTCAAATCCACCATCGTGGACAAAGATGGACACTATTTACTGCTGAAAGGTTCAGTACACAAGCAAGACTTAACTATATTAAACATTTATGCACCTAATGTCAGAGCACCTAAACATGTCGAAGAAACACTGACTATGCTCAAAACAGAGTTAGATGACTCCACAATAATAGTGGGAGATTTTAACACTCCACTCTCATTACTAGACAGATCATCTAGAAAAAAGCTCAGTAAAGATACAGAAGACCTCACTGACACAATTAACCAACTAAACCTCATTGATATATACAGAACTTTCCACCCCTCAGCAGACAACTACACCTTCTTCTCCAGTGCACATGGAACATTCTCCAGAATTGACCACGTGATAGGCCATAATGCAATGCTCAACAAAATCCATACCATTGAATTATTGCAAAGCATCTTCTCAGATCATAAAGCCATCAAAGTTGAAATCAATAACAGAAAAAACAGAGATAGAAAGTGGAACTTTTGGAAACTGAACAACATCTTGTTCAAAAAAACATGGGTTATAGAGGAAATCAGGGATCAATTAAAGAAATTCATGGATTCCAATGAGAACGAAAACACTTCCTACCAGAACCTATGGGATACAGCCAAAGCAGTGCTCAGAGGTCTGTTTATCTCCATAAATGCACACATCAGGAAGGAAGAAAGAAACCAAATCAAGGAACTAACTCTACAGCTTGCAGAAGTAGAAAGAGAAAAACAGAGGAACTCCTCGGGCACTGGAAGAAAGGAGATCATAAAGATTAGAGCAGAGCTAAATGAATTAGAGAATAGAAAAACAATTGAAAAAATTGAGAAGACCAAAAGCTGGTTTTTTGAAAAGATCAACAAAATTGATAAACCACTGGCTAAACTTACTAAAGAAAAGCAGGAAAGGAAACAAACAACCCAAATTAGAAATGAGAAGGGAGTTGTCACCACAGATGCAACAGAAATCAAAAACATCATAACAGAATACTATGAAAGACTGTACTCTAAAAAATTTGAAAACCTAGGGGAAATGGACCAATTCCTTGACTCATACCACCTACCCAAATTATCACAACATGAAGCTGAACAACTTAATAAACCCATCACAAAGGAAGAGATTGAAAAGGTCATCAAAACACTGCCAACCTAAAAAAGTCCAAGCCCAGATGGCTTCACGGCAGAATTCTACCAAGCATTTAGAGAAGAGTTATCCCAATACTATTGAAACTATTTCACAGTATAGAAAGGGATGAAGTACTCCCAAATTCATTCTATGAAGCCAGCATAACCCTGATACCTAAGCCCGGGAAAGATCCAACAAAGACAGAGAACTACAGACCAATATCACTCATGAATTTAGATGCAAAAATCTTCAACAAAATTCTTGCCAACAGAATACAACAACATATCAAGTAAATAATCCATCATGACCAAGTGGGATTCATACCAGGGATGCAAGGCTGGTTCAACATCAGGAAAACAATTAATGTGATTAACCACATAAATAACACAAAAGACAAAGATCACCTGATTTTGTCCATTGATGCTGAAAATGCATTTGATAAAGTCCAACACCCATTCATGCTAAAAACTCTTAGCAAAATGGGCATAGACGGCAAATTCCTCAACACAATAAGGGCCATTGATACAAAGCCAATTGCCCACATCGTCCTGAATGGAGAGAGACTGAAAGACTCTCCCCTGAGATCAGAAACTAGAAAAGGATGCCCACTGTCACCTCTCCTATTCAACATTGTGCTAGAAGTTCTAGCCAGAGCAATTAGACAAGACGAACAAATAAAGGGCATCTGCATCGGCAAAGAGGAAGTTAAAATCTCCCTGTTCGTAGATGATATGATTGTATATGCAGAGAACCCCAAAGAATCTATAAGTTACTCAAACTGATAGAAGAGTTCAGCAAAGTCTCAGGATACAAGATAAACATAAGTAAATCAGTAGGATTCCTTTATACCAACAACGAGACTGTTAAGGAGGAAATTATCAAATCTATACCATTTGTGATAGCCGCTAAGAAGATAAAGTACCTAGGAATTAATCTAACCAGAGAAACAACAGACCTTTACAAAGAGAACTACAAGCCCTTACTACAAGAAACTAAGAGAGACTTAGATTAATGGAAAAACCTACCCTGCTCATGGATAGGAAGACTTAACATTGTGAAAATGTGTATTTTACCCAAAGCAATTTATTTATATAATGCAATCCCAATACAAGTTCCAGCATCATTTTTTAATGAGATGGAGAAACAAATCACCAATTTTGTTTGGAAAGGGAAGAAGCCCCGGATAAGTAAGGTACTACTAAAGAAGAAGAACACACTGGGAGGCCTCTCATTACCCAACCTTAGAACATACAACACTGCCACAGTGGTCAAAACAGCCTGGTACTGGTACAAGAACAGACAGACTGATCAATGGAACAGAATTGAGACCCCAGAGATGACACCATCTGCCTATGAACAGTTGATATTCGACAAAGGCCCTAAGACATTAAACTGGGGTAAAAACAGCATCTTCAACAAATGGTGCTGGCAAAATTGGTTATCCATCTGCAATAAACTGAATCAAGATCCATATCCTACACCTTATACAAAAACCAACTCCAACTGGATAAAAGACCTAAATATCAAACCTAAAACGATAAAGCTCATCCAAGAAAAGGTAGGAACAACAATGGAAGTTTTAATACACAATGAGGACAGACTCCAAAATCTGTCAAAGAAACCTCAATCAACAGAAGAGAAAATAGATAAATGGGAACTGTTAAGAATCAAACACTTTTGCTCATCCAAAGACTTTATTAATAGAATTAAAAGAACACCCACAGAATGGGAAAAAATATTTGGCAACTCTATTTCAGACCAACACCTGATCTCCATAATCTATAAGATACTACAAAATATCAATAAGAAGAAGATAAACCATCCAATTAAGCAATGGGCAAAGGAGATGGACAGATACTTCACTAAAGAGGAGATCCAGGAAGCCAAAAAACACATGCGGACATGTTCACAATCTTTAGTTATTAAAGAAATTCAAATCAAGACAACAATGAGATACCATCTCACCCCAACAAGATTGGCCATGATCCAGAAAACACAAAACAACAAATGCTGGAGAGGCTGTGGAGAAAGTGGAACCCTCCCTCCTACACTGTTGGTGGGGTTGCAAAATGGTCCAGCATCTTTGGAAGGCAATCTGGTGTTTCCTTAAAAAAATGGCTGTCGACATACCATTTGACCCAGTAATTCCACTATGCGGAATATATCCTACAGATTCAAGGCCTTTCACACCAACGGACACATGCACCAGAATGTTTATCGCGGCACAGTCCACAATAGCAAAAAGGTGGAATCAACCCAGATGCCCAACAATAGAAGAATGGATAGGCAAACTGTGGTACATATACTCAATGGAGCACTACGCAATGATAAAGAATAATGATGATTCCAGGAAACATCTCCTAACCTGGTTTCAGCTGGAAGACATTATGTTGAGTGAGAGTAGTCAGCGACAAAAGGACAAATACTGTACGAGACCTCTACGATAAGATCTCAAAAACAGACTTGTGTATAGAAGAAAAGACTCTTTGACAGCTGCAAGGGAGGGGAGGGAGGGACGGAGGGCAAGGGGGGAGGGTTTAATTTAGGTAGTTACTAGAAATCTAGTTGGGAGAAAGCAGTGACAGCACACATTAGGAACAAGAACAACATTAAGTGGACTTCAGCATAACTTGAGTACTCCTTCCATCTTAACTCAATACTGCAAGGATAGAGTAGCTGGGGCGGGGGGTGGGGGACTATGCTCTTAGGCGAATTCCAGGCCAATTGGCACAACTAGCGTTTTGCCAAGAGAGCTCACTGCACCCCACATTGGTGAGTCGCGTCTGGGGTCTTAAAAGCTGCCAAGCTGCCATCCGAGGACACAGCAAATGGTCCCAACTCAGCAGGAACGGATACTCACCGAGGGCCAAAATGGCATGCGGTAAAGACAACCTAGAAGACAGAGAGACCCACAAGAGTGGGTGCCTACATCCACCTGGGACCGGAAGAACCGGATGGTGCCCGGACACCACCAGTGATAGCCATGACGGAGCTCCCAGAGAGGAGCCTCACTGGCAACACAAGAATAAAAAGAGGTGCATCATGAGATCTCCACTAAAAGACCTCAATTGATGGTCAGCGGTTTTGTGGTTCCTCTGAGAGCATGGCCCCCGGCCCTGATGCTGCCCGTTCCCATAAATTATAACAAAGGTCCACTCTTTGGACAGGAATGGAATGGACTTGGCAATGCAGAGTAACCATATGTTGGAAGCACTTTATGGTTCTATACATCTATAGGATATCATCTTGCTGACCTCTGGCTGGAGGAAGGGGAGTGAATGGAGAGGAGGGGAAAGGAGACTGTTGGGAGGATGAGACATGTATGGAGCAGAGAGAAATAGTGTGCAGTCACCGGACAGGGAGAGCAGCGGAAGCTGCATATGGGGGGCATGTAAATTTACATGTGAATGTACATTTTCACTCAGTTATGTTAAATAAAAAAAAAAAAATTATCTAACACTAATTTTATTACACTTTTAAAAGAAGTAAACCACTGTCATCTGCTTTAACAAATTAAGTTGTAGAGTCTGTGCTATAAAAAATTTTGAGTAATTCTTGATAGTTTTACAAGTGAACAATAGATATTGCCAACTCTGGTGCAAAATATTTTGGAAAATATAAGAACACAAAAGGCTTTCACTGACTTTACCAAAGGAGAAGAAAAAGGGTTTACTTCATTGTAAACAGTTATATCTTATTATGACTTAAACAATTAGTTTAGTACTAAAACTATCTGATTAATTCAGAGACATCTAAACCAGTGATAGAAGTAATTAGGCAAATGAATCTTTAACAATTAAAAATGAAAAATAGTGCCTAGATATAAGGTTTCTCAAAGTATTGTGTTGGATCTGACTCGACGGCACTTGACTTGGCTCAAAGTATTGTGTGTTCTAGCACTGGCTCATTTTTATCATTTAGATACTATTTTGCCAAAACACTAATTTGGATTTCATTCTCCTCTTCCGTTAGATGTCTAGGAAAGCAGAAGTAAAAATACTTTGTTACTAAGACATGAACAACAAGAATCAAGTGATGTTCCTACTTCCACCAATACTGGTTCACTTGGCTTAAGTCTAGTCCTATGCTAGCTGCTCATATCTATGTGATAATTTCCTTTTCGAGTAAAGCCCATTTATACTTTCCTTATGCTGCTCAAAATTGAAGATGAATTTACATTATCTTAATCAGACAAATTACATATTATTGATTTATTAGACCTAGTTCTCCTTGGCCATTAAATTATTGTCTGCTATCAGTTCGGACCAAAAAAAAAAAAGAAGAAGAAGAAAATATATACATATATTCATTCTCTAAAACAGAAACAGCTCACTTACCTTCAATGGCTAAATTTCTGGTCTGACAGAAATTTAGAACTGACAGAAACATTGAAAAGAAGACTTCCTTGGGTACAGTGGTTCCCAGATAGCTGCTTGATCAAAAAAAAAAAGAAGGAAAGAAAGAAAATTCATTTCTTTTTCCTGAAATTTTTTAGCTATCACAATTTTTACATCAAAAAAATATTAATCCTGTATTTATCATATTGTTATATAACTTAGTCAGAAGGTATATGAAAAATTTGCTTGAGGCATAGAAAGAGCCAGAATAAAAATATGAAAAAATCTGGGTTAAATAGTCCTGATTTCGGAGGAAAGATGAGGTTAAAGTATTCTTCCAGATTCAGTTTACTAAGTACAACTGAAAACTCTGGATATTATATGTAAAACAGCCATAAGAAGATTCTGAAAGATGGAGAGGATAAGGCAGGCTGACCTTTAGGAACTGAGGAACGATACAGCAGTTAGTTCCTTGGGCTTTCATGTTGCCTCATGTATCTATGACCAGATTCTGGAGAAGTCAGCACTCTCAAAATGCCAATGGAGGCAGACAAAAACAACAAGTCCCAGTAAAAAAGCTGTTTTCTCCAAACGTGTGACTAGAAAAGGGAAAATCTAGAGAGACAGAAAAGCTTTTAGACCATAATCATTCTACTCTAGCCAAACACCATTGAAAAAAATATGTGTTGTCTTACCCTGCCATCAAAGGCTGAGTGGAAATCCTAAATTCCTAGCCTTATTGATCAGAAGAAGTTGTCCCAATCCAGCTGATACAATAGCGTCAGAGAAGGTCAAGTAAAGAGCGCAGAATTTCATCCTCAGTGGATGATGATGAGGTTCCTTCCTTCCAGGAAGAGTCAGTGGGTACCACGGAACCTCCAGCCCTACCCATAAGCAGTGAGGTACCCTTCGACCTTCTAGCTAGGATGGTGTCAGAGGAGGCCTAGAAGAGCCAGCGCTTTCGCAACCATCCAGTGACAAGGCCACACCTCCACTTTGGTGTCAACGGAAGCTGTATAGGGAGTTATAAAAAGGCACTCGTTAGGGAACCTTAGCATCTGAGATACCTAATTCATTAGGTAAATAAATCACAAATGATTCATTACTTAGTTGTGAATGAATAATTAGTAACCCGTCAGACGATCAGGCCAAGGCCCCATCACTGCCCTTGCCATGTTACTCACTTCCTTGAGAATGTTTTCCAGACCTTCGTTCCCAGCCAAAACCAGCTGAAACTGGTTCAAGGTTGTAAAGCATGCACAGAACTCAGGAAAGTGACTGGTAAGTGACCCAGGGGATTCTTTGGCCACCATGCTTGTGCAGTGACAGAAATTCTGTGGAACTGTCAAACTAAACCTGCATACAGATCTTCCAGGTTTTATTCCTCAAGCACTTTCGTTGTGCTTCTATGGTCTGACAATTAAGTCCTCAAACTTGCCACTGCGCTTATGTTGGCAGCACTGTACAAACAAATCACTAAGGTTTCATAACCGTGATATATCAGTGTCTCACAGCTGTGTTTATGTCAACGTGTAGCGGTGTCTTGCTGAGTGATGTTCGTTATTACTGCTGTGTATTTTTGTACGCCGTTGTGAGAATGTCAGAGCTTAAATGAGAGCAATGAACAAACATTGAATTTCTTGTTAAACTTGGCAAGAGTGAAAGTGAAATCAGGAACACATTAGTCCAAGTTTATGGAGATAATGCCATGAAGAAAGCAGCAGTGTGCCAATGGATTAAATGTTTTTCTGAGGGAAGAGAAAGCATCAGTGATAAAGAGAGGTCAGGACAGCCACTAACAAGCAGAACTGATGAAAACACTGAAAATTTTGTGGAACTGTGTGTCAGAATCATTGGCTAACTGTGAAAAGCATAGCAGACCAAGTAAACATCGATAGAGAAAGGAAAATCTTGGCATGAGAAATGTGTGTGCAAAAATGGTCTGGAAGGAGCTCACTAATGAACAAAAGGAAAGGAGAGTCATCAAAGTTTGCCAAGACCATTTTGAGAGGCAAGATGATGTTTGGGGGCATGGTATTACTGTGATGAAACATGGGTGTACCAGTATGATTCTCAAACAAAAAGTCAAAGTGCACAATGGAAGTCAGCCAATTCTGTACTACCAGAAAAGTTTCAACAGTCCAAATCAAAAATAAAACTGATGTTGATAAGTTTTTTTGATATCAGAAGGGTTGTTCATTATGAATTTGTACCAACTGGACGGTTAATCAAGTTTACAACTGGGAAGTGCTGAACAGACTGTATGAAGCAGATGAAAACGAATTGAAGTTTTTGCCAACGACTTATGGCTCTTGCATCACAACAGTGCAGCAGCTCACACGACACTGTCTGTGAGGGAGTTTTTAGCCAGTTAACAAATAACTTTGTTGGAACACACTACTAATCATGTGATCTGGCCACCAGTGACTTTTTTCTTTACCCAAACATAAAGGAAACATTGAAAGGAAGTCATTTTGACGGCATTCAAGACATCAAGGGCAATATGATGACAGCTCCGATGGTCATTCCAGAAAGAGTTCCAAAACGGCTTTGAAAGAAGGAGTAGGCACTGGCATTGGTGCATAGCTTTCTAAGGGGATTACTTTGAAGGTGACCACAGTGATATTCCGCAATGAGGTATGTAGCACTTATTCTAGAATGAGTTCATGAACTTGTCAGACCTCATAAAATAAAAATTACCTGTACCTCTAACTCAAGGTGAGGGAAGCAATAGCTAACCAGCAACAAATAACTTACCCTTGCCCTTCCTTATATGAAAATGAATAACTCCCCAAGATCAAGAAATCTATAAAATATGAGTCTTCTTTCAAATTGGGAAACTGAATCTGATGTCAACACTTCTGAGTTCCTGCTTGCTACACTGTGAGATGAACTCTTTCCTCCTCTCAAGTTTGGCTTATCAAATGTGGGTCATGGACCCATTGGTCTGGTTTCAGGGAGAAGGACACACCTTCCCTATGATGTCAATGGAAGCTATATGGGGAGTTGTAACAAGGCACTCCTGCTACCCCTCCACCCCCAGCAAAAGACATAAACTCACAGATTCAAGAAGCTGTGTGAAACTGTTGCAAAATAAATTCTGAAGAATCCATACCATGTGATGTGTTTTAGCCTTTTCAAAATGTGTGATTGAGAGCTTGATGTAACTAATGCCATAATGATGTTCTAACTAATCAATAAGCATTTTTTTTATTGCACAAACTGTACTGGTCTCTTACCAAAGACATGGAGAGCCTCTACTCCTCCTGTGGCCTTAGTTTCTCTCTCCTTTTCATACTCCTGATACACAGCCTCCAGATTGTTAAACAACAATTAAATAGCACCTAGGGAGGCTGCCTGACACTGTTTATCTGCAGCCTTCTTCCTGCTCCTTGTCTCCATCACGGTGCACTTGGCAAGCCAATTTGACTGCTTCAACATCTTTATGTAAGCTCTTTTTACTAGTTTGTTACAAACGTACAGATTAACATCCATGTGTCCGGCATGCATATCCTTAGTTTAACAAAGAGTTTCATGTCGTTGTCTTATAATGTATACAACTGTCTGTGTGCTATGTGCTTAAAGCTATTAAGTAATCTTTGTCATAATGACATATAAGTCCTGATGTAAAAACTACCTTTTGAAAAAGACTCAATAAGGAACAACCTGCATTGCTGTCAAATCTTCATTGATATCTTACCTCTTAATAAAACTCCTGGGATAGTTGAGTCATGGGCTCAACTATCCCAGGACACAGCCTCTAATGTGGGCAAAAGTGCCAAAAGACATTATGGTCAAACTTTTAAAAAGTAAAGATGAAAAAAATTGAAATCAGTGAAAGAGTAACAAAACCTCACCTAGAAAGGAAACCCTGGTTGCATACTGGTTAAGTGCTATGGTTACTAACCAAAAGGTTGCCACTTCAAATCAACCAGGCACTCTGGGAATTCTGCAGGGCAGCAATACCCTGTCATGTAGGATTACTGTGAGTGAAAATCGACTTGACAGCAGCAGGTTTGGTTTTTTTTTTTTTTTTCTTTTCTTTTCTTTCTTTCTTTCTTTTTTTTTGGCTAGAGAGAAAAATGATTTGATAGTGCATTTCTCATCAGAAACCATAAAGACCAGAAAGAAAGGGTACAAAATTTTCAAATGCTGAAATAGAATTGTCAACCAGAATTCTGTATATGGAGAAAATATGCCTCACAAAATGAATCAAGACATTGTTCAATGAGAAAAAAACTAATAGAATTTCCTAACAGAAAACTTACTCTAAAAGAATAGCTAAAAGAATTTCTCTAAATAGAAAGGAAATTATAAAAGAAAAACTCTTAAAATGTCAGGATGGAAGAAGGAAACATATAAAGAGGGAAACATGGGTAAATACCCATTTTTCTTCTCCTACTAGATTTTCTTGATTCTTTTTAATAATTGAAGTAAATATTATAATGCTATGGTTCTCAATATACCTATATGAAAATTTAAACAATTATATTGTAAATCAGAAAGGTAAAGGAATGTAAAGGGAGGAAAGACTTCTTTCCTTCACTCAAATTAGTAGAAACAGAAAACTGTAAGTTATGTATATATATACAGTACCTAGAACATAAAGCATAAAGCAGAGAGTATAAAAGTCTATGAAAAAGTAAAAAAAAGACAAACCCATTGCTGTTGTTTCTGACTCATCATGACCCCATAAGACAGAGTAGAATCGCTCTACAGCAATTCCAAGAAGCAACTGGTGGATTCAAACTGCCGAACTTTTGATTAACAGTTGTAGCAATTAACCACTGTACCACTCCTACCCACTGCCATTAAGTCAATTCTGACTCATAGTAACCCTACAGACAGAGTAGAACCACCCCATAGTTTCCAAGGAGCACCTGGCAGATTTGACTGTACCACAAAACAAAAAAACAAATCCACTGCTGTTAAGCCAATAGCTGCCCTATAGAACAGAGCAGAACTGCTCCATCGAATTTCCAAGGAGCACCTGGAAGATTCAAACAGCCAACTTTACGATTAGCAAACATAGCACTCAACCACTGCATCACTCAGGGTTTCCACTGCACCACTAGAGCACTGTAAAAAGAAATAAACTCAGAAACACCCTAGATAAATAAAGATTTTTAAAACACAGAATTCGAAGAAAAAAAAATACTGAAATAACACAAAGGAAGAAGAAAGAGAATTATAACACAGAAGAAAGAGAGAGAAAGCAAAAATAAAATGACAGATATAAGTCCTTTCATGTCAATAATTAGATGTTAATGGTCCAGACAAACACCAATTAAAAGACATTGATTGACCAACTGGATTTTTTTTAAAAAGACAACTGTACTCAGCCTTCAAGAAATTCATTTCAAATGTAATGATATAGGTAGGTTGAAAGTACAAGGATGAACAAAAATATGCTGTGTTGTGAGGTGATGAATTGCCTTACAAAGAACAATTTGGCCTTTGTCCTTGGTTTCTAAGAGACAGTTGTTGGAATTTCCTGAAGTAAATTAGGTGTCTTTTGTTATTTAGGCCTAAAGACCTGGTCATGCTTAAGAAGCACTTCCTGACCTGACATCACCTGAACTCAGGGAAGAAGGGAATCATGCTGAATCACACATATGCTATGAGCCCACAATCACTACTATGCAATGAAGTCAATAAAGGCTCTGGACACAGAAGTTTTCAGAGCTTCCTGACTGGTGAAAGACATCCATACTTGTAAGAAAATAGCGTTTCCTTTAGCAGGCGTGTAAACTCTGCATTAGGAATTCTCTCAGACCTCATACCATGTGTTTCTCCCTTACACTGATCCTGATTTGCATCCTTTTGTTATTATAAATCTGTAACCATAAGTATAGTCACTTTTTGTGAGCTCTGTCAGTCATTACAGTGAATTATCAAATTCAAAGGAGTGGGAGCCAGAAAGTAGAAGTGAGGGAGGCTAGGGGAGGACACCAAGATGGCAGTTGTCACCCTAAAGAGATAGGAGGAAAACCTCACATTTGTGACCAACGTGGTATAATCATGTGGACTCCTGAGTTTGTTACTATTGTTTACCTATTTCACAGTCTAAAGAGTAGTGTCCCATTAACCTGTGAGATCTGACCTAGGTCCAGATGGTTAGAGTCAAAGACAGGAAGTTCAGTATGGGTGGCTGGGTGTCAGAGATGATTAAGAAGTAAGACAATGGGGACTTAATCTTCACACTTTGAATATTGGGTTTATATCAAGTTTTGTCTCTGAACATGCAAACATTAATAAAAAGAAAGTAGGAGTAGTTATGCTAACATCATATAGACTTCGGGGTAAAGAAAATTACGAGAGACAAGGAGGTAATGGTAACGATATCATAATAATACCACATAACAATAAAAGGGTCAGTCCACTAAGAAGACATAGCAATCTTGATGTAAGTGCCAAGCAATAAAATACATGAAGCAAAACCTGATAAAGCAAAAGAAAAAAGAGATAAACCTTCATTTATGGTTAGAGACACCATGACTCCTTTCTCAACAATTGACAGATCAAATAGGTAAAAAATCACAAAGGATATAGATGAACAGCAACATCAACCAGGATCTAATCAAAATTTATAGAATGCTTCATGCAATAACAACAAAATACACACTTTTTTTAAATACCCAAAGAACATATAGTAACATAGACTACACTATGGGCCCTAAATCAAACCACACAAATTCAAAAGAACTGAAATAAAATAGAGGGTTTATTCTGCTCTCAGTGAGCCAAACTGCTATCAAAATCAGAAAGATTACGGGAAAATTTTCAAAGACTTGGAAACTAAACTTCTAAATATGCCATGCATCAATGAGGAAGTCTCAAAGGAAACCTAAAAATGCATTTAAGTGAATGAAAATTAAAATACAACAGAACAGTATTTTTAAGACAAGCTAAAGCCATGCTGAGGAAGAAATTTATAGCACTTAATTCTTACAGAAGAAAAAAAAATCTCAAATCAATAATCTGAGTTTCCACTTGAAGAAACTAGAAATAGAAGACAAAAAATGAACCCAAACAAGCAGGAGGAAAGAGACAATAAAGAGTAGAAATCAATTAAACAAAAAGTTGGTTCTTTGGAATGATCAGTTAAATTGACAAATCTAAAGAAGACTCACAAGGAATTAAAATAGAAGGCACTAACACAGGACATTACTACATTACAGAGTAAACAGACATCAAAAAATAATCAGGAAGTACTATGAACAACTTTACCATTGAAATTTCATACCTCAGATGAACTGGACCAATTCCTCAAAAAGTACAAACTACCATAACTAACCTATTATGAAGCAGATAATTCAAATAGTCGCACCAGTAAAAGGAAACTGCACTCATAATTGAAACCTCTCAAAAAGGAAATCTTCAGATCCAAATGATTTCATTAGACAATTACATGAAACATTAAAAGAGAAAATTAACATTAATGCTATACACATCTTCCGGAAAAGAGTACACTCACCAGTTCACTTAAACTAAAGTTAGCATTACCCTAATACTAAGCCAAAGATTAATAAACTCTCATGATTATAAGTGCAAAAATCCTTGGTAAGTAAAAATTCCAGAAAGATTGTTTGGTAGATGTACTAAAGATTATTTTAAAATATAAAAAGAATGGTATACCTCGATAAAATGAGGTTTTTGTTAGGGATGCAAGGATTCAATATTCAAAGTTCATCAGTGTAATCATACTAATAAAATTACATGATCATATCTAATTGATGGAGGAAAATCATTTGACAAAATTCAACACCATTCATGATTCAAACTTTTGGAAAACTAGGAATAGAAGGGAAGTTCCTCACCCTGAAAAAGAACATCTACAAAAAACTGACAGCTAACACGATACTTGATAGGTAAAAGCTGACTACTTTCTCCCTAAGGTTGAGTACAAGCAAGAATGACCACTCCTGATGAACACTGTATTGGAAGTCCAATCCAAACAAGGCAAGGAAAAGAAATTAAAATAAGATACTATTTATAACCCCTAGAGATAAGGGAGATGATTAAGTGTAAATTTAATAAAACATGTAAAGGGCCATATACTGAAAAACTCTTATGAATGAAATCAAAGATTTATATAAATGGAGAGATGTACATACTCACGAACTGAAGGACTTGGTATAGTAGAGACATCAATTTCCCTAAATCAATATACAGGTTTAGTGCAATTCCTGTAAAAATTCCAGAAAGATTGTTTGGTAGATGTACTAAAGATTATTTTAAAATACATGTGGAAAGTTGAAGTAGAGTAACAAAAACAAAAAAAATAAGAATAAAGTAAGGAAATCAGTCTACCCAGTCTTAAGATACTTCATGGCTTAAAGTCAGGAAAAGTCAGGGTTGTATCCTTTCACTATACTTATTCAGTCTGTATGCCTAGCAAATAATACAAGAAGCTGGGCCATATAAAGAAAAATGTGTCACCAGAATTGGAGGAAGACTCATTAACAATCTGAGTTATGCAGATGATACAACCATGCTTGCTAAAATTGAAAAAAACATTGAAACAATAATGAAGATCAAAGAACACAGCCTTCAGTGTGGATTGCACCTCAACATCAAGAAAAAAAATTCTCACAACCGAACCAGTAAGCAACCTCATGATAAACGGAGAAACGACTGAAGTTGTCAAGAATTTCACTTTACTTGGTTCCACATCAATATCCAAGGAAGCAGAAGTCAAGAAATCAAAAGATGCATTGCATATAGTAAACTGGCAGCAAAAGAGCGCTTTGAAATGTTGAAAAGCCAAGATGTCACCCTAACGACTAAGGCGCCCTGACTGAAGCCATGGTGTTTTCAATCACGTCATATGTACCTGAAAGCTGGACACTGAATAAGGAACAAAGAAGAAGAATTGATGCCTTTGAATCATGGTATTGAGAAGAAAAAGAAACAAAAGGTATATGAATTGGAAAGGAAGGGAAAAAAGAAATTGTCCCTATTTGCAGATGACACGACATTATACATAGAAAATGCCAAGGATTTTTTTTAAAAAATAAGCAAAAGCAAAGCTTCTTAGAACTATTAATTGAATTCAGTCAGGTCACAGAATACACGATCAGCACATAAAAATGTATTTCTATGTGATACAAATGTGCATGTGAACATTGAAATTAAAACTACACTACTATTTATAACTCCTAAAATATGGGGGCGGGATGCTTAACTGTAAATTTAACAAAACGTGTAGAGGACTATACGCTGAAAATTGAATATTAAATACACCAAGGACTTCCAAAAGAAAAAACAGATCTGTCCCGGAAGAAGTACAACCAGAGTGCTCGTTAGAAGCAAGGATGGTGAGATTACATACTTTAGACATATCGTCAAGAGAGATAAATCCCTGGAGAAGGACATCATGCTCAGCAAAGCAAAAGGTTCAGTGTAAAGAGGAAGACCCTCAACACGATGGATTGACACACTGGCTGTCACAGTGAGCTCAAGCTTGCCAAAGGTTGTGGTCATGGCAGAGGACTCGGCAGTGTTTCCATCTGTGGTATACGGGGCTGCTATGAGTTGGAACCAACTCAATAGCACCTAACAGCAACAACAATATGTAACGTCAGTAATCAAAACTGTATGGTATTAGTGGAAGGGTAGACTCATAGATCAATGGAACAGAGCAGAAAATCCAGAAATAGACCTACGTGAATATATTCAGTTAACTTTTGACAAGAGTGCATAAGCAATGGAGGAAGGATAACCTTTTCAACAAATAGTGATAGAGTAATTGGACATTAATAGGTAATAATAGAAGTAAGGATAGTATTAAACTTCAACCTAACCCTCACAGTATATACAAAAACATAACTCAAAATGGATCATAGATTTAAATGTGAAAAATAGTATAACTTATGAAAGCCAGAACCTGTGTAGCACGAAAATTTGTCAGACAAAGAAAACATGAATATTTTCCATTAAAATAAGCAACAGAAAAGTGGTAAGGACACCTGAGGAAATGTTCTTGATCACTAGCCATTAGAGAAAAGCAAATAGAATCTGCAATCAACATCCATGGAAGTAATAGTCAAGAAATCGAAAGATACATCACACTGGGCAAATATGCTGCAAAAGACCTTAAAGTGCTGAAAAGCAAAGATGTCACCTTGAAGACTAATGTGCACCTGAACCAAGTCGTGCTATTTTCAGTTACCTCATTGTATGTAAATCTGGACAACGAATAAGGAAGACCAAAGAAATGATGCTTTTGAATTATGGCGTTGGTGAAGAATATTGAATATACCACAGATTTCTAAAAGAATGGATAAAATCTGTCTTGGAAAAAGTACAATCAGAACGTTTCTTAGAAGCAAAGATGGTGAGACTACATCTCACATACTTTGATCATGTTATCGGGAGGTACCATTCCCTGGAGAAGGACATCGTGCTTAGTAACGTAGAACACCAGTGGAAAAATAGGAAGAACTTAAATGAGATGGACTGACACAGTGGCTTCAAAAATGGACTCAAGCGTAAGAGTGATTGTGAGGACGGAGTAGGACTGAGCGGTGTTTCGTTCTGTTGTACATGGAATCATTACAAGCGGGAACCAACTCAACAGCACCTTATAATCTATCTGTCTGTCTATCTAATCATCTATCTATGCACCTACCTACCTACCTGTCTGCCTGTTTATCTAGAGTATAATGTCAAAACCAGAAAACCAACATTAGTATAAACTGTATATACATTTCTATGCCAATTTTTCACGTGTGTGGATTTGTGTAATCATGGCTGCAACCAACATACGAAACTATCCTATCACCACCAAGTTCTCTCTCATGATAGTCCTTTGTATACACACATATGCCCTACTCCCTCTACATTATCTTTAACCCTCGGCATTAATTTTTTTCTATACATATAATTTTGTCATTATGAAAATATTATGTAAATGAAATGATGTCATAATTATGTAGTCTTATGATGTTGGCTTTTTAAAAATCTCATTCAGTGTAAAGTTCTTGAACACCACACTTTTCCATTCCTTTATATTTTTGTCCATTCCTTTAATTTCTGAATAGTATTCCACGATATGAGTTTGTTTAACTATTTGCCTACCGTAGAGTATTTTTGTTATTTCCAGTTTGGGGCATCTACAAACAAATATGTTATGAAAATTGGTATACAGGTTTTTTTGTGTGTGTAGTCTAAGTTTACATTTCTCTTAGACAAATGCCTAGAACACAATTTCTGGCACACATGTTAAGAGTAGTTTTAGTGTTTTAACAAACCGCCAAACCCATTTCTAAAGTGGCCATAGTGATGTTTAAGAGCTTCAATTTCTCCACATCATCACCAGCATTTGGTAGTATAATAATAATAATACTAACATTAGTAATAATAATAATAATAATAATGTTTTTTACCTTTTCTAATAGGGAAACCCTGGTGGTGTAGTGGTTAAGTGCTACATCTGCTAATCAAAAGTTTGGCAGTTTGAATCCATCAGGTGCTCCTTGGAAAACTATGGAGCAGTTCTGTTCTGTCTTACAGGATCACGTTGAGTCCAAACAGGTTCCATAGCAGTGAGTTCAGTTTGGTCTTGGTACAGTGATACCTCATGGTCCCTATGAACATATTTAGATGTTCTCTGCAATTAATGTATCTTCTGCAGTGAAATGTCTCTTCATGTTATTTGTCCATTTTCTGGTTGAATTGGAACCTTTCTGTTTGTATTTTATTCCTGAAATTTGAGAATTCTCTATATACTCTAGATATCAGTTCTTGAACAAACACATGATTTAATATTTTTCCCCATTCTCTATCTTGTCTTTTTATCACCTTAAGAGGGTCTTTTGTACAGCAACATATTTAATTTTGATGCAGTCCAATTGATTCTTTTTTATTTTATAGGTCCTGATTTTGATGTTGTGTCTGAGTCCTTAATGACGGCGTAGTCCTGAAGTTTTCTCCTAAAATTTATATTATATTATACAGTGACATCTGTGAGAGCTGGAACTCAACAAAACTGCCTTATTTTTCCAGGTCTCATGAGTTTTCTGTTAACCATATTTGTATTAACCATATTTCTTTTGATTTTTTTAAACATTTTTTTAAGACTGTACTTTAGATGAAGGCTTACAGAACAAACTATTTTCTCATTAAACAGTTAGTGCACATATTGTTCTATGACGCTGGTTAAAAATTCCATGACATGTCAACAGTCTCCCTTCTTGGCCTTGGGTTCCCTATTACCAGCTTCCCTGTCCGGTTTTGGCTTCTAGACCATGTCCTTGGCTGTTTTCTGTATTGAAGGCTATAGTCTTTAATCTTCATAATTAAGTGCTTCAAGTCCTCTTCACTTTCAGCAAACACAACTGTGTCATCTGCACATCACAGGATGTTAGTAAATCTTCCATAATCCTGATTAATCGAACTTTTCAGATTATTTGTTCAGCATACAGATTCAACAAGTATAGTGAGAGGATACAATCCTGAAGCACACCTTTCCTGCCTTTAAACCATGCTGCATCCCCTTGTTGTATTCAAACAACTTCCTCTTGATCTATGTGCATAAGCACAACTGTTCTTTGCACTATTATCTATAATTAGTTATGATGCACACAGACGGATGCTTTTGTACAGTCAATAAAACACAGATAAATATTTGTCTGGTATTCTCTGCTTTCAGCCAATATCTGTCTAACACCAACAGTGATATCTCTGGTACCATATCCGCTTCTGAATCTGGCTTGAATCTCTGGAAGTTCACTGTTGACATACGCAGCAGCCTCTTTTGAATGATCTTCAGCAAACAGTTACTTGCATATGATATTAATAATATTGCTTGATAATTTCCACATTTGAGTGTATCACCTTTCTTGGAAATAGGTGTAAATATGGACCTCTTTCAATTAATTGATGAAGTAGCTGTCTTCCAAATTTATTAGCATCGAAAAATGAGAACTCCCAGTGCTGCATCCATTTGTTGAAACATCTCAGTTAGTATTCCGTCAGTTCCTGAAACACTGCTTTTTTGCCAATGCCTTCAGTGCAAATTGGACTTCTTTCTTTAGTACCATAGGTTCCCAATCATACACTCCTTCCTGAAATGCTGGACATGAACCAGTTCTTCTTGATACAGTGACTCTGTGTATTCCTTCCATCTTCTTTTAATGCTTCTTGCATCTTTTAATGTTTTTTCTGTAGAACTCTTCAATGTTGCAAATTTGAGGCTTGAATTTTTACATCAGTTATTTCAGCTTGAGAAATGCCAGGTATGTTCTTCCCTGTTGGTTTTCTACCTCGAGGTCTTTGTACATATCATTACAATGCTTTTTCTTCTCAAACTGCCATTTGAAATCTTCTATTCAGCTCTTTTACTTCATCGCTTCTTCCTTTTGGTTTAGCTACTTGATCTTTGAGAGAAAATTTCAGAGTCTCTTCTGATGTCCATTTTGGTCTTTTCTTTCTTTCCTATCTTTTTAACGATCTCTTGTTTTCTTTGTGTATGATGTCCTTGATGTCATTCCACACTGTTTCATCACTAGTGTTCAACACATCTAATGTCTTCTCATGGTGGTCGGTAAATTCAGGTGGGATGTGCTCAAAGACATATTTTTGCCTCCAATTTTCTTCAGTTTCAACTTGAGCTTGCACATGAGCAACTGATGATCTATTCCGCAGTCAGCCCTGGCTTTGTTCTGACTGAAGATATCGAGCTTTTCCATTGCCTCTTTCCACGTATGTCATTGATTTGATTCCTATGTATTTTTTCTGGCAATGTCCATATATGTGGATGTCTTTCATGTTGTAAATAAAAGGTATTTGCAAGGAAGAAGTCGCTGATTTTGCAAAATTCTATTTTTCACTCTCCAGCATCATTTCTATCAATAAGGCCATGTTTTCCAGCTACCAAGTCCTTCTTCATCTTGAACTTTCACATTCCAATCGCCAGAATTATCAATGCATTCTGACTGCATTTTTGCTATCAGTTTCAGATTGCAGAAGTTGGTAAAAATCTTTAATTTTATTTTTATCTTTGCCCTTAGTGGTTCACATGCAAATTTGAGCAATATTTATTTTAATTAGTCTTCTTCATAGGCATGTGGATATTATCTTATCACTGACAGTTATAAGGATAGATCTTGAAATATTCTTTTTGATCATAAATATAACACCATTCCTCTTCAAGTCATCGTTCCCAGTATAATAGACCATTATGACTGTCCAATTCAAAAGACTCATATCAGCACATTTCAGCCTTTAATATCTATGATATCAACGTTTATTAGTTCCATTTCATTCTTGATGATTTCCAGTTTTCCTAGATTTATACTTCATACATTCTACAGTCTGATAATTAATGGATATTTGCATCTGTTGGTTCTCGTTTGAGTTTTGCCACATCAGCAAATGAAGGTCCCCAAAGCTTGATTCTAGGCACATCATTAAGGTAGTCTCTAGTTTAAGGAGATGACTCTTCCCCAGTCATCTTTTGAGTGCCTTCCAACCTGTGGGGTGGTAGGGTGCTCATCTTCTGACATTACATCAGACAATGTTCTGCTGCTATTCATAAAGTTTTTCACTGGCTAATTCTTTTCAGAAGTACACCCCTGGGCCCTTCTTCCTACTCTGTTTTAGTCTGGAAGCTTAGATGAAATCTATCCGACATGGGTAACCTTGATAATATTTGAATACTGATGGCATAGCTTCTAGCAACACAGTAGCACACAAGCCCCTACAGTACCACAATCTGACAGACGTGGGGTAAATAGGAAAACAAATGATAGTCCTTGAGTCATCCGCATGTTATGGTTATGTTACACACAGCAGAACAAAACATTGCTCAGTTTTGCACCATCTTCACAATTGCCAGCAACATAAAGTTGATTATGATAGCTGTTGAACCAACGCTGCTCACCTAGGGTCTCCCTTGCCCTCTCTGGATCTCCGCCTCACCAAACACAATGTCCTCCAATAGCAACTGATGTCTCTTGATGGGTCTAAAGCAAGTGAGTCAGATAGTGTTCTATTGTGATCCATAAGAGTTTTATTGGCTAATATTCAGAAGTCAATCTCCAGGGCTTTCTTCCTGGTCTGTTTTTGCCTGGAAGCTCTACTGAAACCCATCACAGTACAAACAAGCTGACAGACCACCACCCCCCCAAAATAGTACAACAAACTGACAGGTGGATGGTAGGTACACTAGTTGAGTTAGATATCACCAGTGGGAGAAACAGGAGAAGGCTGTTCAGTGCCTCACTAAATTCTCTTTGCAATTTCCTATAATCTATACTTATTTCATAACAATTTTTTTTAATTCCTAATTTAGCTCTGATGTTCTATGGAACTTGTTATCTTCACTGACATGCTGTTTTCTAGAATCAAGGAGCCTTCTGGTGTGTAAGTTTCTCTCTCTCTGTCTCTCTTTTTTTGTGATTGATAGGTCTGCCCATTGAGGTGATAATTTGGGCTGTTACTTTCTAGATTCTTATCCCTTTGACTCTGGAATGACGACTAAAAAAGTGTGACTTGGGCAGAAGACTTTGGGCAAAACTTACGTGTTTCTTCATTATTTCAAAATGCAAAGCAACAATGGATAGTTTTTACTTTTAGTTGTTCTATAAATAAAACACTTTCTCCTTTTAATGGAGACAGATGGATTGGGTTCCTTGCTGAGTGGCTATTAAGAGAAGCACTGTCTGGTAGCTAGACACCAAACTGCAGTGAAGATGAAAAATGATGTTGCAGGCAATTATTGTCTAACAGATCTTTTTCTCCAAGTGCTACTTTCTTAAATGCTTAAAAATTCCTGCAAAGCCGTTTATTAACCTTAAATTTTGTTTGAATTAAACTGGAATTCATTTACTTTTTGTTTAAGAATTAGTAAAACTAACATAGGTTTGGAAACACTACTGTGGTTAAGTGCTATGACTGCTACTCAAAAGGTCAGCAGTTAAAATCCACCAAGTGCTCCTTGAAACTCCATGCGGCAGTTCTGCTCTGTTCCTATAGGGTCCCTGTGAGTTGGAATCAGCTTGGCAGTAATGTTTGCTTTGAATTTTGGTAACAGGCTTATTTTGTCACTACTTCAAGTTTTTCTTATAGTCATTGCTGAACTTTATTTGGCAAGTCTCTCCGCTTCAGATCCTTCAATATTCTTTAGTGGTGCTTTCAGACGCCAGAGTAGCCCAAGTCAGGGAACTAAAAATGACTTTCTACAGCATCTGGTCCAGAGGCCTGAAATTGGCAACCAACAGAGATGTTCTCCTTTGAAATACGTCAGGTCTGACAATTAAGTTTGGGAACTTATCCTAGAAAAAAGTGCTGCATACCTCATTGCGGAATATCAGCATGGTCACGTTTGAAGTACTCCATCTGTGAAGCCGTGCACCAACGCCTGAGCCTAGTTCGCCCTTCGAAGCAATTTTATAATTCTTTTTCTGGAATGGTCATCGGAGCTGTAGTCACATTACCCTGGATGTCCTGAATATTATCAAAGTGTCTTCCTTTCAATATTTCCTTTATCTTCAGATAGAGAAAAAAGTTACTGGGAGCCAGATCAGGTGACTAGGGTGAGGGTTCCAATACACTTACTTGTTTACTGGCTAAAAATTCACTCACAGACAACTATACAGTTAAGTTCATGAACTTGCTATCACGCCATCTGCATAGTGGCCATTCCACAAAGAGTTTCAAAATTGACTCAAAGAGTGGACTAGACGCTGGCATCAGTGCATAGCTTCCCAGGGGGGAGTACTTCTAACGTAACCTTAGTGATATTCAGCAATGAAGTATATAGCACATCAAACAACTGAGTTAGCTGACTTAATTGTCGGACCTCATACACATGTATTTGAATAAGATGCTTTTAGTTTATACACGAGGATCTCTGGTTGGCCGGAGCTGAGCCAACCTCTTTTCTTTGCTTCCACAAGCTACATTTCTTGCATGAAATATAGTTTACAAACTCCTCCGTCTTCTTCATTACTCTTGTAGATGAGGAAACCAGGACCATAGGGTGTTAAGAAATTTTGTAAAGACCATATAGCTAATTCATTTCAAAATTCATATCCTAATCTTCTAGTACTCTGCTTATTTCACAGTCCTGCATCCCCAGTGGAGTTCCTGGCTGGTACAAAGGGTGCATTTGGTTGCTAACCAAAAGACTGTAGGTTCAAATCTACCCTGAGGTGCCTTATGAGACAGTCCTGGAAACCTGCTTCTGAAAAATCAGTCACTGAAAAACCCATGGAGCTTCGTTCTAGTCTAATACATATGAGATTGCCATGAGTCAGAGTCAACTCTATGGCAACTGGCTTTGGTATGCTTCTGCAGAGAATAAAAAGCAAATAAATTGGGTTGTGGAGAGAGAGCCAGAAACTCCACATGTACAGAAAGACTTCTCCGTGTGTCCAAAAATACTCAAAGAAGTAACCCAGCAGGAGACCTGGGCCAAGTTCAGAGTGATCTCTTGTTGCATAATGTGGACCAGATCTTACTGTGAGAAACAGCCCTTCTTCTCTGTCAGCCTCCTTCCTACCCCACCGCAGTCCACATCGATTTTGTGCTTCCTATTTTTCTATGCTTGACAAAGGAAGCGAAAGTCACATGCTGTCAGCAGAGAACTGCCAGAAAGCATAGTGGCCTTTGAAAAAAATCACCCGCTTCAAATTCCCAACTGCAGTTGCAAGTCACCCTCCAGACAGCCATTGCGTTATGCTAACCATATGCTAAGTAGTTAGGGTTTCTCTGTCTATTGATTGTTTTAAGTAGAATGTTATGACAGGGAAGTATTGATGCTAGGAGTATTGACCACCTTCAGTGTCTGCTTAAGTAGGCACTCTGCTGTATACATTATGCTAAGTGATACATTGTGTGTTATCGGTCATTTTACAGTTAATCTTGATAGTGTCCTGAGATGGTCTTTTGGGAACTTCAACTATCTAGAAAAAATAAGAAAATATAAGTCTTTTGTATAAAAAATTACTATCAGTTATTGCTTATTGAATGCTTTCCCTGTGCCGTGTGCAGTGCTGGAAATTTTACGTTTATCATTTCTAATATAAACCAAAAAAAAAACAAATCCACTGCTATCAAGTCAATTGCAGTGCATAGTGACTATTGGACAGTGTAGAACTAACTACCCCTGTGCTTTCCAAGAAGTGCCTAATAGATTCAAACTGCAAACCTTTTGGTTAGCTGCCACGGGTCTTATTGACTGCACAACTGGGATTTCCCATTTCTGATATAGGGATGCTAAAAATATTTTCTCTGTACATTTGGTGAAACTGAGACTCAAAAAGGTGAATAACTCTTCTAAAACTCCTGTGGCAAGTAATGGAATTGTCAGGCTTTGGACCTAGATCCAACTAACTTCAAGTCCATAGCCTTAAAAATGTTGGTACACAGCTTAGTAACTCATATTTACTTGATCATCTCTCTGCCTGACTTTTAAAGTGACTGAGGGATTAGCTTTTAATAGTTTTTCCTCCAACTATTGATGAGGTAGAGAAATGGGGGAGAGTAAATGCAGCACAGCAGCACCTCCACTGGGAAGTGATAACACATAGACACACTGGCAGTGCATGATGGCCACTAAGAACACAACCGTCATCAGTGAACACTGACTAACCAGCCCACAACTCTGGGAAAGGCAGGCAGAGGGGAAGTTCCAAGACCAAAGGGAAAATGAAGATCAGAAGACTAGCTTTGACACACAGTAAATTAAATAGAATTTTAGAAAATCATCAGTTGCAATCGGCTTGATGATGGCTCATGATGACCCCATGTGTATCAAAGTATAACTACTCTGTAGGATGTTCCAGACTGTGACCTTTCAGCAGTAAATCACCAAGACTGTTGTTCCAGGCACCTCTCATGGGTTCCAGCTGCCAACCTTTTGGTTAGCAGTCAACATTTAATCGTTACTGTACCCAGAAAATAAGTCAATATTTTAAAGGCTAAATAAATTGCACATAGTTTTCAAGTTGATCTCCAAAGAGATGTCTTAACAGGCAGGAGGCTGGAAGAAGGGCAAGGATAAGAGCAAGAGATGGGACATCAAGACACAGGTCCCCAGCTAGGTACTTACAGAGGGCACAGCTTTTCTCTCTTTATATATTACAGCCTGTGTAAGCTTTGTGCTTTCAAGAGGATGTTCCATGGGAAATTACACCAAGAAAACCCTGAAATAAGATTTGAATTATCTGAAATATGTGAAACCCAGTCACAGATGACTTATTCAAAATCTTGTCTCTTATTTTCCTTTAATTTTGAACTGCCAACCTTTTCATTAGCAGGCATAACACCCTCTATGCTACCACGGTTTCCATCAAATCTTTACAAAGATTTCTAGTCATTGGCTGCTCAGGAGCCACATTTTCTTAACTATTAATTTTAGAATGTAGGATTGCTTGACCCTAACACTCATCCTGACTATAGACCTTCTAGATTTGCCTTCTCAGAAGGGCACATCATACTTCCACCATGTCCCAATTCTCCTTTCACACACTGCATGGCTAGCTTTCTGTCATACAAAGAACAGCCATTATATTTCACCAGGTAATTAATAACAATATTCTTTAAGTCAACTGGGACTAAGTTTTCTTGATACCTTTTTCTATAATATTGTGTTCTAGGTTAGGAGAAACTTCCTTCTTTTTCATGACTTCTTTATTTTATTTTATTTTTGGTCTTTGGTGCCTTTTTCTAACCCAGGTCTTCCCTCTTTAATCCTTCTTATCCGTTTCTCATTCTCTCCACAAATGAGACAGATCTCTTTCTGCTTCTACTCCAAACTTCTTGCACTAAGTTCTGGGCTCTGTTCCTAAGGACAATTTTCTATGGAACATTCTCTTTAAAGGACAGAGCTTATACACAGTAACTAAGGCACACCTAGCTGGGGCCCAGGTCCTGCGGCTCCATTTCTTTTGCTCTTCTTATCCCTACTCTTTCAAACAGTTGTTTCACAGTAAAAGTCAGTCATCAGATTCACTGAGACTGTTCAGTGCCAGAAACTCCTCCATTTCTACCCTCCCACTTGACCCATAGCCCTCTGCACAGTTGTGTTCTCTTCTATCTTTTAAGGGAAAAAAAAGCCCTAAATCATACCTCCAGACAAATACAGTTGATATTTTCAGCTTCATAGCCAAACCTTAAATATAAATGCACGATATTTACAGTCTCCACACCTTCAAATTTTAATTTTTTTATCCACTGTAATCTAATTAATCTGTTACTATATCACACATTCTACTCTTTTGCTGTTGTTGTTGTTGGGTGTTGTGTAGCTATCCTCTGTCCCACAGAATGAGACACTGTCCAGTTCTGTGCTGTGCTCACAGTCATTGTTACGCTTGACCCCATTGTTGCAGCCACTGTATCAATTCACCTGGTCGAGGATCTTCCTCTTTTTCTGCAGACCCTGTACCAAGCACGGTGTGCTTCTCCAGGTCCTTCCTGACAAAATGTCCAAAATATCCAAAACCTGTAGGATGTAGTCTCACAACCCATGCTTCTAAGGAGCATACTGGTTGCAGTATTTCAGTGCTTTGGACTTTAAGACTTGCCTTATATCCCCAATACCATTGAGACTATTTGACAGTATAGAAAGGGATGGAGTACTCCCAAACTCATTCTATGAAGCCAGCATAATCCTGATACCTAAGCCCGGAAAAGATCCAAAAAAGACAGAGAACTACAGACCGATATCACTCATGAACTTAGATGCAAAAATCTTCAACAAAATTCTTGCCAACAGAATACAACAAAATATCAAGAAAATAATCCATCATAACCAAGTGGGATTCATACCAGGGATGCAAGGCTGGTTCAACATCAGGAAAACAATTAATGTGATTAACCACATAAATAACACAAAAGACAAAGATCACCTGATTTTGTCCATTGATGCCGAAAAGGCATTTGATAAAGTCCAACATCCATTCATGCTAAAAACTCTTAGCAAAACGGGCATAGACGGCAAATTCCTCAACACAATAAGGGCCATTTATACAAAGCCAATTGCCCACATCACCCTGAATGGAGAGAGACTGAAAGACTTTCCCCTGAGATCAGGAACTAGACAAGGATGCCCACTCTCACCTCTCCTATTCAACATTGTGCTAGAAGTTCTAGCCAGAGCAATTAGACAAGACGAAAAATAAAGGGCATCTGCATCGGCAAAGAGGAAGTTAAAATCTCCCTGTTCACAGATGATATGATTGTATATGCAGAGAACCCCAAGGAATCTATAAGTAAGCTACTCAAACTGATAGAAGAGTTCAGCAAAGTTTCAGGATACAAGATAAACATAAGTAAATCAGTACGTTTCCTTTATACTATCAACGAGACTGTTAAGGAGGAAATGATCTAATCAATACTATTTACGATAGCCCCTAAGAAGATAAAGTACCTAGGAATGAATCTAACCAGAGAAACAACAGACCTTTACAAAGAGAACTACAAGCCCTTACTACAAGAAACTAAGAGAGACTTGGATAAATGGGAAAGTGTACCCTGCTCATGGATAGGAAGACTTAACATTGTAAAAATGTCTCTTTTACCCGAAGCAATTTATTTATATAATGCAATCCCAATACAAGTTCCAGCATCATTTTTTAATGAGATGGGGAAACAAATCACCAATTTTGTTTGGAAAGGGAAGAAGCCCCGGATAAGTAAGGTACTACTAAAGAAGAAGAACACACTGGGAGGCCTCTCATTACCCAACCTTAGAACATACAACACTGCCACAGTGGTCAAAACAGCCTGGTACTGGTACAAGAACAGACAGACTGATCAATGGAACAGAATTGAGACCCCAGAGATGACACCCTCTGCCTATGAACAGTTGATATTCGACAAAGGCCCTAAGACATTAAACTGGGGTAAAAACAGCATCTTCAACAAATGGTGCTGGCAAAATTGGTTATCCATTTGCAATAAACTGAATCAAGATCCATACCTTACACCTTATACAAAAACCAACTCCAACTGGATAAAAGACCTAAATATCAAACCTAAAACGCTAAAGCTCATCCAAGAAAAGGTAGGAACAACAATGGAAGTTTTAATACACAGTGAGGACAGACTCCAAAATCTGTCAAAGAAACCTCAATCAACAGAAGAGAAAATAGATAAATGGGAACTATTAAGAATCAAACACTTTTGCTCATCCAAAGACTTTATTAATAGAATTAAAAGGACACCCACAGAATGGGAAGAAATATTTGCAACTCTATGTCAGACCAACGCCTGATCTCCATAATCTATAAAATACTACAAAATATCAAGAAGAAGAAGATAAACCATCCAATTAAGCAATGGGCAAAGGAGATGGACAGACACTTCACTAAAGAGGAGATCCAGGCAGCCAAAAAACACATACGGACATGTTCACGATCTTTAGTTATTAAAGAAATTCAAATCAAGACAACAATGAGATACCATCTCACCCCAACAAGATTGGCCATGATCCAGAAAACGCAAAACAACAAATGCTGGAGAGGCTGTGGAGAAAGTGGAACCCTCCTACACTGTTGGTGGGGTTGCAAAATGGTCCAGCCTCTTTGGAAGGCAATCTGGCGCTTCCTTAAAAAAATGGATATTGATATGCCATTTTACCCAGTATTTCCACTACTTGAAATATATCCTACAGATTCAAGGCCTTTGACACCAACGGACACATGCACCAGAATGTTTACCACAGCACAGTCCACGATAGCAAAAAGATGGAATCAACCCAGATGCCCAACAATAGAAGAATGGATAGGTAAACTGTGGTACATATACTCAATGGAGCACTACGCAATGATAAAGAATAACGATGATTCCAGGAAACATCTTCTAACCTGGTTTCAACTGGAAGACATTATGTTGAGTGAAAGTATTCAGCGACAAAAGGACAAATATTGTACGAGACCTCTACGATAAGGTCTCAAAAACAGACTTGTGTATAGAAGAAAAGACTCTTTGACAGCTGCAAGGGAGGGGAGGGAAGGAGGGCGAGGGGGGGAGGGTTTAGTTTAGATAGTTACTAGAAATCTAGTTGGGAGAAAGCGGTGACAGCACACATTAGGAACAAGAACAACATTAAATGGACTTTAGCATAACTTGAGTACGCCTTCCATCTTAACTCAATACTGCAAGCATAGAGTAGCTGGGGCGGGGGGCGGGGGACCATGCTCTTAGGTGAATTCCAGGCCAATTGGCACAACTAGCGTTTTTCTAAGAGAGCTCTCTGCACCTCACATTGGTGAGTGGCATCTGGGGTCTTAAAAGCTGCCAAGCTGCCATCCGAGGACACAGCAAATGGTCCGCACTCAGCAGGAACGGATTCTCACTGAGGACCAAAGTGACACGGGGTAAAGACAACCGAGAAGACAGAGAGACCCACAAGAGTGGGTCCCTACATCGACTTGGGACTGGAAGAACCGGATGGTGCCCGGCCACCACCAGTGATAGCCACGACGGAGCTCACAGAGAGGAGCCTCACTGGCACCACAAGAATAAAAAGAGGTGCATCATGAGATCTCCACTAAAAGACCTCAATTGATGGTCCAGCAGTTTTGGAGTTCCTCTCAGAGCATAGCCCCCTGCCCTGATGCTGCCTTTTCCCATAAATTATAACAAAGGTCCACTCTTTGGACAGGAATGGAATGGACTTGGCAATGCAGAGTAACCATATATTGGAGGCACTTTATGGTTCTATACATCTATAGCATATCATCTTGCTGACCTCTGGCTGGAGGAAGGGGAGTGGATGGAGAGGAGGGGAAAGGAGGCTGTTGGGAGGATGAGACATGTATGGAGCAGAGAGGAATAGTTTGCAGTCACCAGACAGGGAGAGCAATGGAAGCTGCATATAGGGGGGCATGTAAATTTGCATTGAATGTACATTTTCACTCAGTTATGTTAAATAAAAATAAAAATTTTTAAAAAAATCACTGAAGTTTAAAGAAAATTTAAGAAATACTAAAATTACAAAAACAATTGAAGCTTTATATTTCTAAATATGTATCAAGTAACATAACATTTCCTCCACTTCATGCTTTTTCTAGTCCTCAGAGTTACAGAATCAACAACTATTATGCAAGTAAATTTAACAGTTTTAATCATAAAATAAGATGACATAGTTGTAAATTGCTTATATGTAATATTTCTTAGATTATATGAATACTAACAACAAATTTTTTAATAAAATCTTTCTGCATTGAATTACAACATTGTTAGTTACAATATTATTAGTAATTGGGCAAAAGACTTAATTTTCTTCTTTTACTTTAATTACTGTTTCACTCTAAAAAATTTTTTGATGTAGTTTCACTAATACTAATTACCACAACATTGTAGCTAACACACAGAAAATTTGACAAAATTTGCCATTTTAAAAATACTGGCAGCAGGAAAAAAAAAAAAAAAAACTGCCCATGCAGATGAAACCATGTGATTCAAGAATCATTGTAACTGGGTAATGATAATAGCTCTCACAAGAGTGCATTAGGAAGTTCAATAGGTAAATTAGCATAGAGTTTGAGTCTTGTAAATACATTAATACCTGTAAGCTAGGATTGGAAACAGTGGTAGTGTAGTGGTCAAGAGTGATAGCTGCTTAGCAAAAGGTCAGCAGTTTGAACCCACGAGGCACTCCTTGGAAACTCTATAGGGCAATTCTACTCTGCCTTATGGGGTCGCTATGAGTCAGAATTGACTTGATGGCTCTGGGTTTTTTGGTTTTCGGTTTTTTTTTTTTTTGGTTCAAGCTAGGATTACAAAAATGTCTTTATTGTTGTAATTACAGGAATATATTTATTAAAAATAATAGATTTCTGACACACTGTAAAAAAATTTTATAATTGGTCATTTTGGTGTAACTCACTTTGCCAGTGTCACCTAGCACAGTCTGCACCCCCACAGTGATGCCACTGTGTCCCATTCCAAGGCACAGTTCGCAGAATTCAACTCCAGTCTACCTCATCTAGCTTTAGTGTCTTTGGATTTTCTACCACATCATTTTATGCAAACATTTTCTCCTCTAGAAAGTTCAGCTTTTTCTTTCTTGGAATGAATTGGTTACTGTATTTTGTGAATGTGATATTTGTACAGTTATAACCATACTTCTTTCCCAAATCTGACCTAGATTCTTCATTTTGTCTTGGTTACTTGGACTTTCCTTGCCAAACGAGAATTTCTAAACTTAAGTGCTAAAAATTATTCATTCAACTCTATTGCTACCCCATAAATCTAAATTATTCAGTTTATTTTCATTTATTCCTACATTCCATTAGAATCAATTTTATCTTTTTAAAATCATATTAGCATGAACTCATACCGTATTAAATAAATGGGCAGTGTTTTGGAAAAAGAATCTTTTGTCTATTGGGTTGTTTGTAACACAGCAGATCTCTCTTTATACAAAATTAAAAACTAATTTCACATGTTCTAAGTCATTTTCATTCATCTCTAGAATTAAACTGTACAGAAAGGTTTAAAAAAAAACTGAGACCTTAGATATATGTTTTAAAAACTAGACTTGGTCAGTGGGAAAGAATTATAAGGAAAATAGAATTCCTATATTGAGACTAGTCCACCCTTGAATTCTGTTGTGGTGGCCTAGAAACACTGAGGAATATTTATTTAAAGCCAGCATCTACAGAAGAAATTTGAATATTCTTTTCAAGTAAATACTACTTTACTTTCTTTCTTTTGTAGGCTGTGACTTAAATATTAAAGCATTACATCTGAAGGAAGCTCATACAAGAGATCTCATTTATGTTTTTAAAGTGATACTTATAACTCACTAGACAATCTGGTGTGTAGGGGGTTTGGGAAAAGGACTTTTAACAAATATGCTGATTTCTAAGTCTCCTCCATATGTGGAAAAGCAAACCATCAAACTAAGGGTCAAATGTTTCCTCAAAGCCAACCAAGCTAATTCCTACACAGCGTGGGTTGCCTATAGAATAAGGAGAAAAAGGAAAAAGGCTTTGAAACAGAAACAGACTCATTTCTGGATACTTAAATATGAATTGCCTTCAAAGACCCCTATGACTACATTCATAGAGTATATTGTCAGGAGACAAGGCAGAGGTTTCAGCAATTGTAGGCCCTACAGATCCTTCCAAATTTCCAGGAAAGATGCAAGATATGAGGTTTTATTCTCATACAATGGGATAAAAAGCCAATCATCATAAGTGTGTTTGACTCTGCCATTTAGAGTACACAGGGCTTATTTTACACTTATTATGGAGAGATGCCCCCATCTCCAATGCAGGCCAAGTTCACCTAGTGGTGGGCAGTAACATCTAACTTTGATTGGGAAGGACAGTACATTCCAAGAAAGAACATGGTTTGTAGCAGAAAGAACTGTAGCTACAAACCATTTCCTGCCTGGAGATTTGTTCTATTATTCCACACTCTCTTTTGGCTGGCTTTGTGACCAGAGTCTAGGAGGTGTTAGATGTCCACTCATTGTGATTGGAAGTGCATGCCAATAGGGCATTTTCTCTCCCATTAACAGAGTCATGAGACTCCAAGTGGGTGTAACCCAACCACACCCTCTCCTCACACAGCTATAGGTTAGAATAATAATAATTCATATTAGTAAAAACCATTGTTAATATAGAAGACTTTATAGTTTGAAATGTCCTTTCCCTCTTTTATACATTAGCTAATCTGTTTCTCACAACAATCCCATCAAAGAAATGTTATGTATTCCAGGAGAGTAATATTTGGCTAGAATCCCAAAACAAAGAATTTTTGGCCAGCTGTCTCCAATTTTCATGTATATTGAAAGAGATGATCTCATAGAATTCTCTAGGGGGAAAAATACTCTGAAATGTTTGGGCTCCAAATCCTTCTGTAGTCTTATACTCTGGTGGGTAGGAAAGGACCAAAGATGAGCCTGTTGTCTGTCTCATTTTACACATGTTTCCTCTAAAACTACCCTTATTCCCACTGGGTGATATAAAAGTTACCTTTCCCTCAGTAAGAGACCATAGATAATGCTTGTGCCACCAGCTGCATGGAAGATGAACTACAAGAGGAAATATCATTCCAAAATTGAAAGAAGAAACCTAAACAAGACCAAGAAAAAAAAGATGATCCAGAGTCAACAGTTCCGCCCAAAGCAAGAGCTATGTTTCTATGGCCCAAAATTCATTGCCTAGAAGTGTCATCAGGAATGGTCTTTCTCATCTCTTCCTTTTTACAAGACTGGGAGAGAATTTTTACCTTTGGAGGATCCAAGTGATGTCAATGATCCTGACAAGAAAGGGGATAACCAAATTATCAAAGAAATTCTCCCTACATTATTCAGAGACCAGTTTTCCAAAGTTGCCTCTGCACCTTTGATCCATGTTATGCCCATTTGGCAGTGTTGCCATATTGGTCTGAAAGGTGTGCTTCTGTTTAAAATGTGTAAAAAAAAAAAAAAAGGAAGATCTTCCCTCTTTTAATGAAATTACGAAAACCAGAAACAATATTATGAGCATGTTTTTCTATGGGGCTAGCAAGGCACAGTACATGCAAGTAATCCCTGATGCACTGAAGTACAGTAAGAAAAATTATCTTAATAGGTAAGTCAAAAGCACTGAGTTTTCGGAAATGGGACCAGATACCTAGGACAGAAATGTTGGCCAGCTGTAGATGGAGGAGAATTACAAAAATGAGAAAAAAACTAGCTGAGCTTTAGACCAGAGTATAAGCTGTCAAAAGAAAAGCAATTTTGTATTTTTTATAAAAATTATAGACCCATACATCTCAAAAAAGAAAGAAAGCTAAGTCAAGGAGAAAAGTTACCAAGAAGAAAGGAAACAATCCGAGACAATTTACTAAAAGACAATTTTTTAAAAAGAATCTTGAAAGCACAAAAGCAAAGGCACTATTAACAACTAAAACTTATGGCTGATTTCTAATCAGAAACAATGCAAGTCAGAAAACAATGGAATGACATCTTCAAGGTGTTAAAGCAAAATGTTAATTAACAACCCAGAATTCCATACTGAGGGAAAAATATCCTTCAAACATTAAGATGAAATAGCAACAATTACAAATAATATATAAGAATTTGATGCCAAGATACCTGCAGTATGACAAAGACTAAAGAAAATATTTCGGGCTGAAAGACATGATACTAAAAAGAAGCTTGATTCTATAGGAAGAAATGCATGTATGTCCATAAATACATAGAAAAGCCATTTTTCTTTTTTATATTTACATTAAAAGATACTTCATCTTTTACACATTCAATTTTTAAAAGATACACTTAATTTTAGAGCACTTTTAGCTTTACAGAAAATTTGAGAAGTGCAGTTTCCATATATATATTCCTTATCCCTCCAAAGCACCATTTCCCCTACTGTTAACATCTTGCGTTAGTATAACATCTTTGCTACAATTGTTGGACCCATATTGATACACTGTCATTAATTAAAGCCATTAGTCTACAGTAGGGGTCATTCTTTGTCTTGTACAGTTCTGTTGGTGTCACTATTTGTCTTATGCAGTTCTGTTTGGGTCACTCTTTGTCTTGTACAGTTCTATTAGTGTTGATAGTGTCTATTTTTATATGACAAAATAACATGTCAATACGTTTATAGCCTGTTAGGAAGCAAAATGCATGGCAGCAATGTAAAGGACAGGAAAAGGGTTAGAGATAATTCTGCATGAAGTATGATGGTAGCATTTCAAGGTTAACTTTGATAATTGAAATAGAGTTATAACTTGTAGAGGAACCACTAAAAATAACATAAAGAGGAATACTTAGTAAGTCTGATTGAATGGAATCATAAAAAATATTAGTGAAATTCAGAAGAATGTAGAGGAGAAACATAGGAGCAAAGAATAAATAGAATCAACTAGAAAGCAAATTAAAAAGATGAAATATTTGAACAAAATGTTATTAAAAATAAATGTAAAAGACTCTACTATTATTAGAAATCAAATATTGTTAAACTAGATTGAAAAATAGTAGATCAACTACACATTGTTTGGAAGGAATGCAGTTTAAAAAGAAAAATACAAATTGAAGGTGAAAGCACAGAAAATAGTATAAAATACAAAGTACTGAGCATAATAACTTGATGGGAGTGTAGTAACAACAGACAAAATGGACTTCAAGACAAGAAATATAAAAAATAGAAACAGACATTTCATAATGATAAAGAGATCAATTTTTCTGAAAAACATAACAATCCTAAATATGTTTTTATGGAATAACAAGGCTGCAGAATAAATGCACTAAAATAGACAGAACTAAAGATAGAAATTGGCCAAAATCACAGTTAAAATAAACATGTCAACACTTCTCTCTCAGTAACTGACAAAACAATCAGACAAAAATATAAGAACGTACCAGATCTACACAATACTGACAACTATCTTTGGAGCTCCCTGGTGATGTAAATGGTTAACATGTTTGGCAGCTAACCAAAACGTTGGAAGTTCTAGTCAACACAGAGGCATCTTAGAAGAAAGGCCTGGCTATCTATTTCTGAAAATTCTCCATTGAAAACCCTGTGGACCATGGTTCTACTCTGATATTTATGGGATCCTGTGATTTGGAAGTAGACTTGATGGCAAATTTTTTTTTCTATTTGTTTGTTTTCTTTTTTTAATCAACTGGATTAACCTAGTTTATGTGTATATTTGTGGGACACTTCACCCAACAGAAGAATACACATTTGTTTCAGGCACACATAGACCACTTACTATGTAGAGTATATTTTGGCCCATTAAAAAAAAAAATCTCAATATTAATCTCAGATAAAATAGATTTTAATGTAAAATCCACTATTGTGGACAAGGGTGGTCACTGTTTATTGCTGAAAGGTTCAATACTCAAGCAAGACTTAACAATATTAAATATTTATGCACCCAATACCAAAACACTTAAATACGTTGAACAAATACTGACAACATTGAAAAATGAGATTGATCGTTCCACAATAATAGCTGTGGACTTTAACACTCCCTTTTCAGTTAAGGATAGATCATCCAGAAAAAAGCTCAGTAAAGACCCAGAAGATCTTATTACAACAATCAACCAACTTGGCCTTATCGACATATACAGATCTTTTCATCCATCAACAGATAAATACACCTTCTTCTCCAAGGCACATGGAACATTCTCCAGAACAGACCATATGTTAGGTCATAAAACAATTCTCCATAAAATCCAAACCGTTGATTTATTGCAAAGTACCTCCTCGGACCACAGAGCTATAAAAGTTGAAATCAATAACAGAAAATTCATAGGTAAAAACTCCAACTTGTGGAAACTGAACAACACTTTACTCATAAAGCCTTGCGTTATAAAAGAAATTAAAGACACATTAAAGAAACTTATGGATTCAAATGAGAATGAAAACGTATCCTACCAGAATTTATGGGTTACAGCAAAAGTAGTGCTCAGAGGTCAGTTTATCTCTATAAATGCACACTTTCAGAAAGAAGGAAGAGCACAAATTAAAGAATTAACCTCACAACTTGAACAAGTAGAAAGCGAGCAACTAAGGAACCCCTCAGGCACCAGAAGAAAACAGATTATAAAGATTAGAGAGGAACTAAATGAACTAGAGAATAGAAAAACAATTGAAAAAATTAACAAAACCAAAAGTTGGTTCTTCGAAAAGATCAACAAAATTGATAAACCATTGGCTAAACTTACAAAAGAAAAGCAACGGAAGATACAAATAACCTGATTAACAAATGAGTTGGGAGATGTTACAACAGACCCAACTGAAATAAAATATATCATAACAGAATATTATGAAAAGCTATACTCTGACAGGTTTGAAAACCTGGAGGAAATGGACAAATTTCTAGATTCATATGATTCACCAAGACTATCACAAGGAGAAATAGATCAACTTTATAAATCTATCACAAAGGAAGAGATTGAGGAAGTCATCGAAAATCTACCAACCAAAACAGTCCTGGCCCAGACGGCTTCACCAGAGAATTCTACCAAACTTTTAGAGAAGAATTGACTCCAATACTAATGAGGCTATTTCACACCATAGAAAGAGATGAAATACTTCCAAATTCATTCTATGAAGACAGCCTAACCCTGATACCAAAGTCAGGGAAAGACCCAACAGAAAATGAGATCTATAAACCAATATCATTCATGAATCTAGATGCAAAAATCTTCAACAAAATTCTAGCCAATAGAATTCAAAAGCATATAAAAAAATAATTCATCATGATCAAGTTGGTTTCATTCCAGAGATGCAAGGCTGGTTCAATATCAGAAAAACAATTAATGTAATTGACCATATTAATAATACAAATGATAAAAATCACCTGATTTTTGTCAGTTGATGCAGAAAAGGCATTTGACAAAGATCAACATCCATTCATGCTTAAAACTCTCAGAAAAATAGGAATAAAGGGGAAATTCCTCAAAATAATCAGTAGTATCTATGCAAAGCCAACTGCTTTCATCATCCTGAATGGTGAAAGACTGAAAGAATTCCCTTTGAGAACGGGAACTAGACAAGGATACTCACTCTCACCACTTCTCTTCAACATTGTGCTAGAAGTTCCAGCCAGAGCAATTAGACAAGTCAAAGAAATAAAGGGCATCCATATTGGCAATGAAGATGTAAAGATTTCCCTCTTTGCAGATGATATGATTGTTTATACAGAGAATCTAAAGAAATCTATAAGTAAACTATTAGAGCTAATAGAAGAATTCAGGAAAGTATCGAGATACAAGATAAACATAACTAAATCAATAGGATTCCTTTATACCAACAGTGAAATTATTAAAGAAGAAATCACCAAATCAATTCCATTTACTATAGCCCCCAAGAAGATAAAATACCTAGGAATAAATCTAACTAGAGAAATAAGAGATCTTTACAGAGAAAACTACAAGATCTTACCACAAGAAACTAGGACTTACATAAGTGGAGTAATCTGCCCTGCTCATGCATAGAAAGACTCAATATTGTGAAAATGTCTATTTTGCCCAAAGCAATCTACTTATATAGCCAAGTGCCGACGACTTACATAATGCAATCCCAATATAAATTCCAGCGAAATTTTTTAATGAGATGGAAAAACAAATTATCAGCTTTATTTGGAAAGGTAAGAAGCCCTGGATAAGTAAAGCACTACTGAAAATGAAGAACATACTGGGATGCCTCTCACTACCTGACTTTAAAACCTATTACACTGCCACAGTAGTCAAAACAGCCTGGTATTGGTACAAAATGAGACATATAGACCAATGGAACAAAGTAGAGACCCCAGAGATGCCACTATCCTCCTATGAACAGCTGATATTTGACAAAGGTCCTGGGGTAAGAACAGTCTTTTTAGCAAATGGTGCTGGCATAATTGGATATCCATCTGCAAAAAATTGAAACAAGACTCATATCTCACACCTCATACAAAAATCAACTCAAATTGTATAAAAGACCTGAATATAAAAGCTAAAACAATAAAGCTTATCCAAGATAAGACAAGGTCAACAATGAACGTTTTAATATGGAATATAGACAGACTTCAAAATCTGACAAGCAAAACACATTCATCAGAAAAGAAAATAGATAAATGGGAATTAATAAGAATCAAACACTTCCGCTCATCCAAAGACTTCATCAAAAGAATTAAAAGACCACCTACAGAATGGGAAAAAATATTTGGCAACTCTATGTCAGACTGACACCTGATCTCCATAATCTATAAGGTTCTACAAAATATCAATAAGGAAAAGAGAAATCATCCAATTAAGCAATGGGCAAAGGAGATGGATAGACACTTCCCTAAAGAGATCCAGGCAGCCAAAAAACACATGCGGACACGTTCATGGTCATTAATTATTAAAGAAATTGAAATCAAAACGACAATGAAATACCATCTCACCCCAACAAGATTGGCCATGATCCAAAAAACACAAAACAATAAATGTTGGAGAAACTGTGAAGAGACTGGAACTCTCTTACACTATTGGTGGGATTGCAGAATGGTGCAACCTCTTTGGAAAGCAATTTGGCATTACCTTCAAATAATGGATATAGATACACCATTTGACCCAGTAATTCCTCTGCTCGGAATATATCCTACAGAATCAAGGCCATTCACACCATCTGCTACATGCACACAAATGTTCATTGCAGCACAGTCCATGATAGCAAAAAAGTTGGAATCAACCCAGATCCCGAAAGACAGAAGAATGGATGGGTAAACTTTTGTATGTGTACTCAATGGAGTACTATACATTGATAAAGAACAATGATGATAGCAGGAAACATCTCTCAATTTGGTCTCAACTGGAGGACATTATGTTGCATGAAACTAGTCAGTGACAGAAGGACACTTATTATATGAGACCCCTACGATAAAAACTTAAAAGCATACTCATACATAACAGAAAAGACTCTTTGACGGCTACAAGGGTGAGGAGGGTGGGAGGGCGGGAGTAGTAAGAGTACGGCATGTACACTGGTTGGAAGATTGAATACTCTTATTGGTTGGAAGACTGAATATTATTAACATGTTGGTTCTCCTCAAGTTAATCTTTAGTTTAAATGGAGTCTCAATCAAAATACCGCTAAGCTTTAAAAAAAAAAGATACATTGGTTCTAAAATGTTTGTGGAAAAGCAAAGGAACTAAAACAGTCAAAACAATCTTGAAAAAGAATGAAGTCAGAGGACCTAAACTACTTGATTACAAAATTTACTGTAAAGTTGCTGTCTTAGCCTGGGTTCTCTGGAGAACCAAAACCTATAAAGCATACAAATATACACAGAGAAAGGTTTACGTCAAAGAAAACAGCTCACACTAACACAATCGTAGAGGCTGAAACATCACAACTCTTGGATCAGGATAGAAGCCTCATGTAGCTAGCTGATGCTGGCAAACCCAAGGTCAGGGAACAGGAGTCTTTTCTCACAGGATGTGAAGATTGATGAACCCCAAGAACTATGGGTAAGCTGCTAGCTCAAGCCTCAAGAACCAGCAGTCAGAAGACAAGAGAGAGAGGCAACTGCTAGACCCAAAAGGCAAAAAACATTGACAGATGTGCAGAAAAGAAGTAGGCAGTGAAAGATAGACAGATTAAGGCTGGGAGGTGCAACAAGCCACCACAGGCCCTGTCCCCACAGTATCACTCAACAGATTCCATCATGGGAATGATCACAACATTACACAACTGCCAAAACACTGATAATCATGACCCAGACAAGCAAATACATAATCTTAACTCTCACAGCTACACTAATAAATAGAATGTGTTACTCGTAAACTGACAGGCAAATAAATTGATGAATAGATTCCATAAATACACTAGTTTGCAATTAATTTGCTTTCCACAAAAGCATCAATAACAATTCAATGGATAAAACATCATCTTTTCAAAAACAGTTTTAGATCAACTGTTAACTACATGGAAAAAAGGTGACCTTTGACATCGATATCACACCTTAACAAAAAAAAGTGTATTTAATAACAGTCACAGACACAAACATACAAAGAAAGGCTACGTAACTTCTAGAAGTAAATATGGGATGATATATTGTGGTCTTTGGGTAGACAAAGACTTTTTACAATACAGCAGTAAAAGCAAAAGAGAAAAAAATAGATAAATAGGGCTTTATTCAAACCAAAACTTTTAATAGTGATTGAAAAATCATCTCGGTTAAGGGTAGGTTAAGGGTAGGATTGTATACCAGTTAATGTAGTTGCTGTCAGTGAGTTTTTCACCTGTAAAATGCTTAATTGGCAAAAGTTATGGGATAGATACATTTACAACAACAACCCCCCACCCCCACCCCTAAAAAGGCTGCTGAGATCACTTATGTAGTACTAAACAACTCACAGGATTAGGTTCTTTGGTTTAGAGGTTTGACTAATGGTTTCATGCGACATTCCAGTTAATTGGCTTAACATCTTGCTTAGCATTTCTGTTCTACTTCTTATTTCATTGCACAGTGCCTGAGGTCTTAAAAGCTTACAAGTAGTCAATCAAGATACAACAATTGGTCACTATTCTCCTAGGGCAATGTAGGAAGAAGCAGATTCAGGAATAAAAGATGAACTGTATGGCAAATTGCCTCCATGAATAACAGCTTCCTTTGCCATGAAACAAGAACTAGATAGTGCTTGAACACTATTACTGAATACTTTGATCAAAATTCTAAAGAGGTATCCTAACCAAAAGGAGGACAATGCAGAACAGAACTTCAAAGACTCACTAAATATGTATTTCTCAGAGCTGTGGAGGCTGGAGAAACCCCTGAAATTATTGTTCTGAGATAATACTTAAACCAAAAATATCTGCAGAAGTCTTCTCAAAATCAAACAATAGTTTAGCTTAATTAATCTTTTGACCATTGATCTCTCAAACGAACTCCTTATATGGGATCAAACTGACAACAGGAGCTCAAAAGACTGCATAGGAAAATTAGAAGCAGTGAGTTTATGTTAATGAGGAGGAACAACTCAGGAAAGGAAGGTGAGAATGGTTGCACAACTTCAAGAATGTAGTTGCCACCAAATTGTATATGTAGAAATTGTTGAATTGGTGTATGGTCAGCTCTGTATTATTTTCTATAAAATGAACTTAAAAATTAAAAGTTTTGTTCTTTGAAAGATGTCATTAAAAAATGAAATGCCAAGTGACAAACTAGGAAAATAATTCCAATTCTTACGCATGACAAAGGACTGTGTTTTAGGCAGCTGGTGCTGCTCTAATAGAAATACCACAAGTGGATGGCTTTAGTAAAGAAAGATTTATTCATACAGTCCAGTTGGCTACAAGTCCAAATTCAGGATGTCCACTCCAGGGGAAGGCTTCCCTTCTGTCAGTTATGGAGGAAGGTCCTGTGTTGCATCAGTCTTTGGTCAGAGAGCATCTTGGCACAGGTACCTCAGGTCTGAAGGACACGCTATACTCCTGATGCTGCTTTCTTAACAGTACAGAGTTTCCAACTCTCTGCTTGCCTCCCTTTCCTTTTATCTCTTGTAGAATAAAAGGTAGTGTAAGGCACACTGCAGAGTGACTCCTGTTACAGTGGAGCAGGGAGATGACTTTAGGAAGGGACTTACAGTCCCACCCTAATCCTCGTTAATATATAAACACACATTTCCCTAAATCCCTCTGGAAACCAAGACCTGAATTGATAATTAAACAGAGCCTTCTGGACACCTAGTAAGCCCTAGGATACAGCATAGGGTTGTTAATTTGGGCTTCATACCACTGAATGGAAAACTTTCTGTCTTTCACTGACCCCCCACTCTTGTTGAGTGTTGGCTTTCACAAACTGAAGGCAATTCACCATTTTAACTTTTTTTTCTCTGTCTTAGCTGGTGGATGGAGCTGGAACTTGACTAGCAGCTGATCTCAGACACACTGCTGGTGGGATTGGCAGGCAAAACTGTGATATTTTGAAAGCCCAGCCAGCTTTGCACTCTGTGCATCTAGGCACCTTTGACCTCTCTTTCCACCTCTGCCATTGAGAAGTTAGTACCGAGGTAGGTGGGGAGCTTGTGGAGGATGCCATCTTGTTCCACTGGGAAGCAGATATATCCATATGGAGGCCTAAGCTGGACCTAATTCCTAGGCTGGGAGGCAGCGCCCACCCAGAGGAGAGCACTTTTCCAGCAGAAAAGCAGTATTCTACACATGTCGCCTATGGCTGAGGCCTGACAGCAGAGGCCAGTAGGCCAGTATCCTTTCTGTATTTTGAAACTCTGTAGGCGTTCATCGGATTTACCTGCAGAAATGATACCAGCACAGAGACAGTGGCATGACACATTCAAAGCCTTGAAGGAGAAGAACTTCCAACCAAGAATTATGTATCCTGCAAAACTATCTCTCAAATACGAAAATGAAATTAAGACATTCACAGATAAACAGAAACTCAGAGACTTTGTAAAAAACAAACCAAAGCTACGTGAAATACTGGAAGAATCTCTTGGGTTTGGCTTAGAAGAACAAAATCACTAACTTTATATTTTAGAAGCAAATACAGGACACATCACCCAGAAACCTACTCAGTTAAGGAAGGCTCCAAACTCAATCAAACCTATAATAGTCAAAGAAATGACCCAATGAGCATATCATGAAAACTATGGTGTCATCATATTGAAAAGAGGGATGTACTACAGTCATTATAGTCCTTCCAGATGGAGATGTAGTTAATAAGACTGGTAGTAATTAAAATTGGGTTTCCACATAGTTTATTAAGGCGGATCCTAGGGGCAGCCATAAAGCACAATGAAGATGCAACATGTCGAATCAAGAAATATAATACGGAAGTCTCAACAACCACAAAAACACCCCTGAAAAAGGTGAAAAATAAACTCACAAATAAGAAAGTCCCAGAACAGATTAATAAGAACAACAGAGAAAACATCAACACAAAAAGAAACATATCATAATGACAGCACTAAACACATACATATCAACAATTACATTGAATGTGAATGGACTGAATGCTCTGGTAAAGAGACATCAAGTGACATCTTGGATCAAAAGACATGACCCATCTATATGTTGCCTATAAGAAACTCACCTTAGACTTAAAGATATGAACAAACTGAAAATTAAAGGATGGAAGAATATATATCAAGCTAACAACACACAAAGAAGAGCAGATGTGGCAATTCTAATCTCAGATAAAACAGATTTTAATGTAAAATCCACCATCGTGGATAAGGATGGACACTGCTTGTTGCTGAAAGGTTCAATACACAAGCAGGACTTAACAATATGAAATATTTATGCACCTAATGTTAGAGCACCTAAATACATCAAAGAAACACTGACTACTTTCAAAAAGGTGGTAGATCACTCCACAATAATAGTGGGAGACTTGAACACTCCACTCTCAGTATTGGACAGATTGTCTAGAAAAAAGCTCAATAAAGACACAGACCTTATTGTCACAATTGACCAATTAGACCTCATTAATATATACAGAACTTTCTATCCACCAGCAGACAACTACACCTTCTTCTCCAGTGCACATGGAACATTCTCCAGAATAGACCATGTGTTAGGGCACAAAGGAATTCTCAGCAAAATCCATAGCACTGAATTAACGCAAAGCATCTTCTCAGATCATAAAGCTGTAAAAGTCAAAATCAATAGCAGAAAAAAAAAATAGATAAAATGTGGAACTCATAGAAAATCACAAAATGGAGGACAATCACACAATACTGGGAATCACAACCCAGCCAAATTTCTGTACATATTTTTGAGGGGTCACAATTCAATCCATGACAGACTGCTAGCTAAATATGTAAGTAACTATACATCAAAAAGTACAAGAAAAGCAACATGATTTTTAAAAACTGGCAAAAGACTCAAACAGATTTCAGAGAAGTGATGACCCAAATGTCCAATAATTATACTAAAAGATGCTTAACATCATCAGTCATTAGGGAAGGGCTAATGAAAACCACAAGTAGATAGTAGTCTACTACACCATAATGACTATAATGTAAAATCTAGCATTTCCAAATGTACAGTAATTGGATCTCTCATGCTTGCTGGTGTGTGTATATAATGGTGTCACCACTTTGGAAAACAATTTAGCAGACTCCTGTAAATTTAAACATGCAAGTATCCTATGAACAAAAAATATCATGTGCTTATGTCTGCAGGAAGACACTCCTATAATAATGTCCATAACAGCCTTTATTTGTGATTTCCTGAAAGTGAAAACAACACAAACATCCATTAACAGAACAATGGATAAATATATTATGATATACTTAATAGTCAATATTAATGTTCCATGACGGCACTTGGCTTTCTTATCAACAGGTTTGGTTTTATATTGTAAGAACCAATCTAAAGAATTTATTTGAAAATCCTGGTGGCTGTAGTAGTTAAGTGCCATCTCTAATAACCAAAAGACTAGCAGTTCGAATCTACCAAGTGCTACTTGGAAACCCTATGGACTGGTTCTACTCTGTCCTTTAGTGTCAGTGTGAGGTGGAGTCAATGGCAGTGGGTTTGGTTCTTGGTATCAATAACTAACAACATGGATGAATCTCAAACACGTGCCGCTGTGTTAATGTAAAAGACTTGCTGGATGCCCAGATGTGTTATAATGGCCCCCTCAACATCTCCCTAGCTGCTAATGAACATAATAGCTACTAATTGATATAAAATATGTGCTTTAAGAGGAGGTGATTGCCCTCTTAGGAAACCCAAAACTTAGTGGGATAAAGGAGGAAGGGTAGTTCTCTGAAACCAGTAAATCTATAATATTCTAAACAGGGGCATAAATGTTGCCCATTGCCTTCACAGGGCATTCCATCTTTATTGTTACCATATTTTATATATTATTATCTTCTGTTACTGACCCTTCCCCTGCATATTCTCTGTGCATGATATTTGGCAGGTATATGTGGCTGTCCAATTAGTACTTACTCCGGGGAGAGAGGAATTAAAGTGTTCTATCAGGAAGTGAACTGGAGCATTCTTGGATGTGATCTGATTCTATGAATAGCTGTCTGACTTTGGAGAACCTACTAACAATACTGTGAACTGCTAATGATGGGTGCTCTTGTGGTCATCCCGGTCCTGTTTGTTGCTTGTTGATTACACCATTAGAAGTATTTGATCTTTGCTCAGCTACAAATGATCCTTCACTAAGAATCATTAGTATAGTGACAATTAAGACATAAAGGGAGTTTATGCTGCATTATTCCATCTCTGTGAAATTTAACACACAGGTAAAACTAGGTTGGAGTGACAGGAAGCAGAACAGTAGTTGTCTTTCATGGGGGAAGAATTTAAGTGAAAAGGTGGAAAGGAACTGTCTAGGTTGATAACCTCTATCTTGATTAAAACCCCCAAACCAAACCTACTACCACGGAGTCCATTCTGACTCTTAGTGACCCTACAGGACAGAGTAGAACTGCCCCATAGAGTTTCCAAGGGTGTCTAGTGGATTCAAACTGCCAATCTTTTGGACATGAATGTATATATTTCTCAGAACTCCTAAGTATGTAAAATTAACATCTATGCATCCCATTGTTTAGTAAATTTTACTGAAATCAAAGAAAAAAAACCACATATATCCTGGGATCACATTGGCAAAAAAAATCTATCACCATGTTCATTGTATTAAATTAATGTTCAAGTTCATTGACCAACAAAGTTCTACAGATGGAATTAAATAGTACTAATTTTTTAAAACATAATTGCCCACAAAATAGAATAATAATTTAAGTAACTTAAGTTCTCCTTAAATTTGTAAACATATTATTAAGTCACTCTTTGATTTCCTCTAATTGATTTAAAGAATTAATAGTTGAAAGGCAGATAAAAAGCTCCCTTCTTACCTTGTCCTTTGCTCAACCTTGCCAAGTCCCATTATAATACCCAATACGGTCTGGGGCTCTGGCTCAATAACTGAAGTTCAGGCCAATTTCCACTGAAATTAATCTTAGATACAGTGGCTGCAGCTGGACCTAAGTCTTAGCTTGGGAGCCAGGGCCTGCCCACAAAAGAGTGCTTTTCTACCACTAAAGCAGTAGTTGACAGAGAGTCGCCTAAGGCTGGGCCCTGTCAGCAGAGGCCAACAGGGCAGTAGCATTGCTGTATTTTGAACTAGTTCATATCATCTGGGGTTGGATACAGAGTGCTTAGCTTGCCAGTTGGGAAGAGGGACCTCAACACCTGAAAACCTGACGGACTTGGGAAGTGGTCAGATACCTTTTCCTTTAAATTTTAAGACAGTCTAGAGAAACATCTGCAGTCCATCCTCATAGTATCTCTCCCAGCCTCTACTTACTCACATGGGACCCAAAAAGCAATAGATGCTTGTGGCATACAAGAAATCACCCATGGCTTCAGTAGGCTCACAAACAAAAAAATGAAGGAGTTTTCCAGATGAAGAAACTTTTCTGAAATCATCGGAAGATGAATGTAAAAGGATTACATACAGATCCCTTCTAGACCTTATACAAAATGCAACAGAACAAAATGAAAAATTAAGCAAGTTGTTCGATCTGATGGAACACCAGTACTCTGAAATCCAACAGATCAAGAAGAAAATAAAAGACATAGAAACTTCTATTCAAAGCCAAGAAAACAGAATGCAACAAATGGTAAAAAGAATTTCTGACTTGGAAGACAGAACTACCGATACCAGTGTCTATGAGAACAAATCAGAAAAAAGAAACAAGAAAAATGAAGAAGCATTAAGAAGCATGTGGGACTCTATTAAGAGGAACAACCTTCGATTAATTGGAGTTCCTGAACAGGATGAAACACTTGAGAACACAGAGAGTATCGTTGCTGAGCTGCTGACAGAAAACTTCCCAGAAATCATGAAGGAAGAGAATATAGATATCCTAGATGTGTACCGTACACCATCCAATATAGATGTCAAAAGAAAGACTCCAAGACATATTATAATCAAGCTTAACAAAATGAAACATAAGCAGCAACTCTTAAAGGCAGCAAGACTCAAAGCAAAGCTAACATTCAGAGGGAACCCTGTAGGCTTTAGTCAGATTTCTCAGCAGAAACAATGCTGGCATGGAGACAGTGGCATGACACATTCAAAGCCTTGAAGGAGAAGAACTTCTAACCAAGAACTGTATATCCTGCAAAACTGTCTTTCAAACATGAAAATGAAATTAAGACATTCCCAGATAAACAGAAACTCAGATACTTTTTAAAAACCAAACCAAAAGTACAAGAAATACTCAAAGACGTTCTTGGCTTTGGCTTAGAAGAACAAAAACACTAACTTTATATTTTAGAATGACTCATCATCCAGAATTCTACTCAGTTAGGGAAGGCTCCAAACTCAATCACAGCTTCAATACTGAAAGAAACAATGCAGTGATTGTCATGAAAACTATGGTGCCATCATATTAAAAAGAGGGATGTACTACAGTCGTTATAGTCCTTCCAGATGGAGAGGAAGTCGACAGGACTGATAGTAATTAAAACGAAGTTTATATATAGTTTATTAAGGGGGACCTTAGGGGCAGCTGTAAAGCACAACAAAGATGCAACATACTATACCAGGAAATGTACCACAGGAGTCTCAACAACTACAAAACCGGCTCTGAAAAAGAGGAAAAATCAACTCACAAAAAAGAATGTCCCAGAACAGACTAATAAAAACAACAGAGAAAATAACATCAACACAAAAATAAAAGTGAAATAGCCCAAAACTGAGACTATTATATTTCTATCATCTCAACTCAGGAGCCAAATGGATATAGCAGAGAATTGCAGCAGCCAATCCAAAGCTACAAGGTGTCAGAAATGCCAAATCCTGGATCAAAAACATAAATATAAAATCTAAAACTATAAAGATCATGGCAGAAAAAATAGAGACAATGCTAGGAGCCCTAAGACATGGCATCAACAGAATATAAAACATAATTAACAATGCACAAACACCAGACAAGGAGCTAAATAACTGGGAGCTCCTAAAAGCAAACATTTAGGCTCATCAAAAAAGACCAACTACAGACTGGGAAAAAAATTTGGCAACCATGAATCTGATCAATCTCTAATCTGCATAATCTACAAGGTACTACAAAACCTCAACAACAAAGAGCCAAATAAGACAAGTGAAAAATGGGCAAAAGATATGAACAGGCACTTTACCAAAGAAGACATCCAAGCAGGTAAGGAAATGAGCAAATGCTCACGATCTTTAGCCGTTAGAGAAATCCAAACCAAAATTACAATGGAATATCATCTCACCCCAATAGGGTAGGAACTAATCCAAAAAACACGAAGTAATAAATGCTGGAGAGGTTGTAGAGCAACTAGAACACTTACATGTTGTTGGTAGGAATGTAAAATGGTACAACCACTTAAGACATCCATTTGTTGCTTCCTTAAAAAGCTAGAAATAGAAGCACCATATGATCTGGCAATCCCACTCCTTGAAATATATCCTACAGAAATAAAAGCCATCACACAAATAGATATACGCAGACCCATGTTCATTACATCACTGTTCACAATAATAAAAAGATTGGTACATCATAAGTTTCCATCGGCAGATAAATGGATAACCAAATCATGATATATTCACACAATGAAACGCTACATGATGATAAAGAACAATGATGAATCTGTGAAACTTGTCATAAGGTGGATGAATATGGAAGGCATTATACCACGTGAATTTAATCAGTAGCAACAGGTCAAATATTGTATGAGACTATTATTATAAGAACTCAGGAAAAGATTTAAACACAGAAGAAAATATTCTTTGATGATCACAAGGTTGGGGAGGGAGCGTGAGGGAAATTCACTAACTAGATAAACCAAAAAAACCAAACCCACTGCCATTGAGTCAAATCTGACTCGTAACAATCTCATAGACAGAGTAGAACTGCCCCATAGAGTTTCCAAAGAGCACTTGGTGGATTTGAACTGCTGATCTTTGGGTTAGCAATTATAGCATTCAACCATTAGCGATACAGCTGCTAACAAAAAGGTTGGCAGTTTGAATCCACCAGGTATACTCCTTGGAAAGTCTATGGGGCAGTTCTACTCAGTCCTATAGGGTCACTATGAGTCAGAATTGACTCAAAGCCAGTGGGTTAACTAGATAGTGCCAAGCCAAGCTAGTAGACAAGAATTATTTTAGGTGAAAGAAAGACAACACAGAATACAGGGGGAAGTAAACACCATTGGACTAAACCAAAAGCTAAGAAGTTTCCTGAATACAAGCAAACATTGCAATGGACAACATAGCAGGGGCAGGGGTCTAGGGATCATGGTTCCAGGGAACATCTAGGTCAATTGCCATAATTAAGTTTATTAAGAAATTGTTCTGCATTCCATTTTGATTAGTGGCATTTCAGGTCTTAAAAGATAATGAGCAGCCATCTAAGATTCATTAAGCCACCTCAAGCAAAGAAGAATGAAGAACACCAAACACACATGGAAAAGACTAGCCGAGGAGACAAAAAGAGCCACATAAACCAGAGACTCAATCAGCCTGCAACCAGAATAAATAAATGGTGCCTGGCTACCACCAATGACTGCCCTGACAGGGACTACAACAGAGAGCACCTGGTGAAGCAGTAGAAAAGTGGAATATGGAGATTCATGCAAAAAGACAAAATTTGGTCTGACTAACACTGGAGGAACTCCAGAAATCATGGTCCCTGGACTTTCCATTCACTCACAAATGAAATCATTCCTGAAGCCACCTCTTCAGACATAGACTGGAATGCCAAGCCAAGTGCCGTCGAGTCGGATCCGACTCATGGCGACCCTAGGGTTGTGAAGAGTGTGCTTCTTAATTCAAGTAGATACACAAGACTAGATGGGAATCTCCTGTCTAGAGGGAAGATGAGAAGGCAAAACAGGATAGTAGCTGACTGAATAGACATGAGAAACCCAGGGTGGAAAGGAGGAATGTGTAGTCACTTTACAGGGAGAGCAACTAGAGTCACATAACAACACGTGTATAAATTTTTGCATGAGAGACTAACTTGAGCTGTATAGCTTCTCCTAAAGCACATTTAAAAAAAGAAAAAAAAACAGAGAAATAATGCCAAAACCCAGAGCCTAAGGTGAACTCTGATTCTCCAAGAGCATGTTCTCCAAAGTCGTAAAACCTTATTCGGTAGTGTCTCCCAGTAAATAAGCCACTCCCAGAAGCCAAACTGCACTGCCATCTAGACCCGGATTCTAGTACTGGCTAAGCACTGGAGCAGAGACTTAGTGATACCAAGAGGAAGGACTCAGAGAAGACAGAAAAGAGAAAGAAAGGCATTGGTTTCTCTTTATACTAATTATCAGGAATCTATCATCAATGAATTTAAAATGCATTTCAGAGAAATTTCCCAGACCAGAAATAGCTTAACTACAGAATGAAGATTCCAATGAGCACGCAGACTGCCTCCATTCTAGAAGAGTCTTCTGAGTACTACCTTTAAAATTTCAGAAACTATAAATGATCAACACTAGCCCTTGGTCTTTCACAAGCCTTTTTTATTTTCTTTAGACTTATTAATAAATATTTAAAGAATTGTTTTTACCTTTCTCTTCAGCCTCTGCGTTCCTGATACCTTAATCCTGAATTGAGTAAGAACTCTAGCCCAGAACAATGTTTCTGCCTAAGAGCATTTGTAACAGAAAGTCTTCCAAGCTAAAGCTATGGCTTTGTTCTTCCCAAAGAAAGAGGGAGAAAAGAGGTGCAAATGTTGTTTTATTCATCCAAGTCTCAAAGGCTTAGCCAGAAGACTATCTTCAGAATCTCTGTTTGCTCCCAGGCAAGCCTACGGTCTCAGAGAGCTCTCTTTCCATGCCAAGGCAGTTCCCGCTCACTCCATACTGAGTGTGTGGTCCACAGACAAGTCATTCTTACTAAATGAGGCTGCCTGTTCCCACCTATGAACACAACTCTCTCCCAAAGCTTTGTTCCCATGTGTATGATCATGCCACTACACCGCAGTTTCGGGTTCCCATGTGGCCCCTGGGAATATACTTAACTGCAGTTTGCTAAGCCAGGTCTTCGGTGCACTAAGGAAGGGATAATGGCAGGATCCCAGATCCTTGATTGGCTAACAAAGCCACAGCCTCTTCTGACAAATTGTGGGGATAAATAAATTCAGTGAGACCTTGGGGAAAAAAAGTACATTCCATATTACTAAGCTATGGCTCTGCCCTCAAGTGTCTACCTGGGCACCAGCCCTTGTGAACTTGAGCAAGCGGTGCTTTGATGAGTAAGGGTAGATCCTTGGCCTGCATACTCAGTGCTCCACAGTGGACATTAATAGTTGTCATGGCCCTGGATGGGCTTAGCATTCCTTCCCACATAGAGCTGTTTGGCACAGGAGTGGAAACTGATTTAAAATTCTGTATTCAATAAAGTGCATTCCTAAGAAACTTGTTCCTTAGCCTCTTCTTCCTGGACTTTGTTTCTTCTTGTCTTTCTAAGATAGTGATAACATGGAGTTCTTTCCAAGCAGGAAAAGTGCTGAACTTTAATCCTTAAATCCTTAAATCCCCTTAAATCCTAGAAAAGAAGCACTAAAAAATATAAATAATAGAATACAAGAGGCCAGGAGATGCACCAAACAATCCTTCAAGCAGAAGCAAGACTTGTTTTCTTTTCTTTTTTTAATTGTGATTAGGTGAAAGTACACAATCCAAGTCAGTTTCACATGGCTACCTATCTGCAGCTCCATCTGCTCTCCTCACCCAGTGACAGCATATTCCTCCCTTTCACTCTATACTTCTAGTATCCTCTTAACAATCAGCTGTCCTCTCCTCTTCACCTTCTTCTTACCCATCTAGAAAGAAAACAGTAGGCCAGCCTCCTATAAATGTATAAAACCATAAATTACACTTGCCATGTGGTCTCACTATGTCCTTAAGTCCAGTCCATACTTGTCCGAAGAGTTGACCTCAGTACTGGTTTCCCGTCAAGGCCAGCAGCAGGTCTAGGGTCCATGTTCCCAGTGGACCCCTCAGGCTGTCAAACCATCAGTTCTGGTCTTTTAGTAGAGTTGTTGAGCTGCCTGCCTTTTTTTCTTGTGTTGCCTCAGGGGCTTTACATCATGTTCCCCACCACAGCTGCCTTTGGTTGTGAGCGGGCACCACCTGGTTTTTCTGGTTGTCTTAGGCTAGGTTTTCTAGGGAAGCAAAACCAGTAACACGTGTAGGTACAAGGAACAATTTATAATATAGATAGATAGATAGACATAGATACAGGAAACAGCTCACGCAATCACAGAAGCTGAATGTCCCAAGTTCTGGCACAAGCCTCACGTGGCCACGGAAGCTGAAGAACCCAAAGTCAGCAGGTCAGAGACCAGAGTTCTAGATCACCGGTCGTGTGGGTAGGTGGATCCCAAGCTGGTGGCGAGACAGAGTGGCAGAGGATGGCGAACCCAGGATCGGCAGGTCAGGGAGCAGGACTCTCAAGTGCTGACTGTAAGGATTGATGAATCGAACAGCTGTTAGTTCAAGTCCAGGAACCAGACGCCAGAAGAAGAGAGCAGGAGCTCCTGGCTATGTGAGCAGACCAGCAGTAGTAGTGGAAGGTCGAGAGATGAGAGCTAAGGGGAGGGAAGCCACCACAAACCCCGCCCTGCCACTTAATACAGCAGCCAAATATGGAGTAGCTAAACTGGCATAATCCTGACCACCACACTGGTCTAACATCAGTACAGTCTCCCATTCATATGGGTCCTTCTGTCTCCTGGGCTCATTCTTCCTCATTTCCATCATGTTCTCAGTTGTCTTCTGCTCCAGATGGGTTGGGACCATTTGGTGTACCTCAGATGGCAGCTTGCTAGCTTGTAAGACCCCAGACACTATTCACCAATATGAGATGCAGAAGACTCTCTTAGCAAAAGGCTAGTTATGCCAGTTGCCCTCGATGTCCCCTGAAAACATAGCCCCCACACACCCTTCCCTGCTACGCTATCCTTTGAAATATTGGGTTGAGTTTAGAAAACTCTTCAGTTTATGGTGTAGTCCAATTATGTTGATCTGCTCTCTACTGTGTAATGTCACTGCTTTCACCTAACCAAATGCTAATGTATGGCTAACCTCTCCCTGTCTCCCCACCCATGTAGCCATCAACGTGTCTTTTCTTCTGTACATAAGTCTATTCTTAAATCCTTACAGCAGAGGACTCATACAATACTTGTCTTTTTGCAGCTGACTGATTTCACTCTGTATAATATCTTCTAGTTGAAACCAGATTATGGGATGAGAAGCAAGATTGTTTCTTAATAGTGGTTTTGAAATGTTTGTAAATTTACTATAAAATTTGCAATTTTTCAGTGTGCAATTCAATGACATGGATTATAATCATAGTATTATACAACCTCCACCACTATTTTTGTCTAAAACTTCTTTACTACCCCAAATGGAAACTTACTAATGACTTCCCAAATTAACCGATAACTTCCCATTTCTATTTTCTTACAGCCTCTGGAAAACTCTAACCTACTTCCTGCCTCTACGTATTTGTCTAATCTAGATACTCATATGAGTGGGATCATACAATATTTGCTCCTTTTGTGTTGACTTATTTCACTTAATAAAATGTAGAAACAAGAATTTCTGACTCTTCACCTTAAACTGTGGCCTAACAGGTCTTGATACATATCAGATCTATTCTTCCTTAGGGGTAAGACTGACAGAAAAGAAGAGGTGAAAGGGCAGGTTGGGGGAAAAACAAGCATTTCCGTTCACATTAGCACTAACATTAGCATACTGATATAACTAATAGTATGCATATTCATTAGCATTACCTGAAAATTATCCCTATCTTCCTTATAAAAATTAGGGAACCCAGAGAGACAAAACTACCATCTTGAGGATATAGAGCCAGTGAGGGTCAGAGCTGAGTAGGAAAGTGTCTCTTACTAGTCTCTTGCTTCTTCCCAATCCTAGTGATTCTCTTGACAGTAAGACTAGAAGGCAAGGCTTAAGTATAGATAAAGGTATCGTGATTTATGGACTAATGGAAACCCCCACCTCCTCACCACCATTTTACCCCCAATCCTTCCCTACAGCCCCATCCAACTATACCCAGATACCCCAGGTGCCTGGAAATTTGCAATTGAAGATTTCTAATTTTGGAGTATTTATTACCGTCACTCAGTGTCCTAGATTCAATTGTATCCCAAAATATGAACTGGAAACTTAACCTCTATACCTGTGGATGTAATTCCATTTGGAAATAAGATTTTTTTGCTGTGTTAATTAGATCATACCCAAGCAAGTTAGATTCTAAATCTAACCACTTCTGAGTTACAAAAAGAGCAGATTAGACACAGAGATACATATACACACTGGGGAAGACAGATGCCATGTGAGCATTGTTTATAAACTACGGAACAAATTCCCAGGACTACCAACAAGGAAGAAATCAGCAAGGCTAGATGCTGATTTGAACTTTTAGCCTCCCAAACTATGACAAAATAAGTATCTTTTCTTTAAAGCCACCCACTTGTGGCAATAGGTAGCTAAGACATTGTGCATTCTTTTTGTTTTTTAAATCAAGATCATTACTCCTTTAGCACTGCACTCTTCTAACAGATGGCTTTTCTCTGGCACACAACTAACTCCAGCTTTAAGAGGGCATCAGCTTCCTGGTTGGTAAGGATGTGGGATACTGAAATGAAGAAAGGAAAGTATCTTTTAAAGCATAGGAGTGAGACTTTACAGATAGATTCATATGCATATGAGAATAATCTGTCCTTTTCTTACATAAACTGTGTCTGGCTCAGGGAAAGGAGAAGGACTCATGGAGTCCGTTAAGCCTAAATACAAGTTCCGGTGGTTGGGCGGTCTTCACGGAACAGCCGAGGGACTCTCAGAAGGTAAGCTCCAAGCCTTTTAGCTGAGTTCAGCCTGTTTTGCTTCCCAGCTAAAGTGCAAACAACTCTTATTTTTTATATTGATCTACTTGGCAGAAAGTTCATGATGAACAGTGATAACTGTGAAATTCAAGATAAACAATCTCAGTCTCTGCCATTATTGAGAAAAAAAAATCGTTCGCTCTGGTGCTGAAATTATCTTAATTTCCCGCAGACAGAAGCTTGGAAGCTTGTAGGACTTAGGGAATATCAAGTGAAGGTGTAGACAGGTGATGCCAAAGGTGCGGAAGGCAACGGCTGATGCCCACAGAACTCTGTGTGCGACAATAAGAGAGCTCAGTCGAACCTTTACAACCTCCCGGTCTAAAGCCCACTCAAACGATATGGCTTGAATTAAATAAATTAGCTTTAGTCACACAGAAATCACCATCATTCTGTTCATTTTCCGATTTAAAGAACATCTTCGTTATACTTGATATTTGTATCTGCTACTTCTTCCTTTTTTTTGGACTCAGGATATCTTCCACTGAATTACTAAGTGTAAATTAAGAAGTGTACTGGGTAAAAGTATGAAACTTTGGCTATTAACTTGGAGTGGTGGTGATTTTTGAGAGTTCATCCCGTTCCTCAGAGCTGAACTTTCATATTTTTTAATATCTGTTCTGCCTAAACTAGTCATGTTGTATCGTTTCTTGTGTAATTCCTGTAAGTCACTACTATTGATTGAATTGTGTCCCCCCAAAAAGATATGTTAAAATCCTAACCTTTGTATTTGTGAATGTGACCGTGTTTGTTAATAGTGCCTTTGAAGAGGTTATCATTTGGGAGAATATGAGGTTATACTGAAGTCGTGTAGGTCCTGGTCCATTATAACTAGCATCCTTATAAAAGATGAGAGAATATAGAGACAGGAAGGTAGAGGAAGGATGGTGTAATGCTGCACATGCAAGCCAAGGATTGCCTGGAGCTACTAGAAGCTTGAAGAGGAATTAAAAACAAAAAGCAAAAAAAAACCTCTTCCTCAAAGATTTAGAAACTGTCAACCCTGTGGACACTTGGATCTCAGGCTTATGATTTTGTTTCTCAGAACTGTAAGCCAATAAATTGCTACCCTTGGTTGTTCCTGTTGGTAGTTGCAATAGAGTCGATATCTACTCTATTGCAGTTGTCTAGTGCTGCTATAACAGAAATCCTACAAGAAGTGGATATCCTTAACAAAAAGAAATTTCTTTTCTCACAGAAAGGCAGGCTAAAAGCCCAAATTAAGGGCATCATCTCCAGAGAAAGGCATTCTCTGTTGGCCCTAGAGGAAGGTATTTATCATCAATCTTCTCCTGGACTGGGAGCTTCTGAGGTGCCAGGACCCTGAATCCAAAGGACATACTGTGCTCCCAGCACTGCTTCTTTCCTGATGGTACAAGGTCCCCAATTCTCTGCTTGCTACCCTTTCTTTTATATTCCAAGAGGTTGCCTCAGCCAAAGGAACAGTATAATCTTATAGATTTGATTCCTGCCTCACTAATACAGTCATTGCCATTCCTCCTCATTAACATCATAGAGGCAGGATTTGGAACGTATAGAAACATTGCACTATACCAAGAATCATGACCTAGCCAAACTGCTACACATATTTTTGTCATGACACATGGGAACCTTACAAACAACAGAATGAAACATCGCACAGTTGTGTGCCATCTTCATGATTGTTTACATATTTGAGGTCCACTGTTGTGGCTAGTATGCCAACACAACTCACTGACTGTTCCTTTGTATTTTGCCAGAAATTCAAATAGGACCGAGAAAGACCCTTGAACAAGGGATACTGTTGCTTATATAAGATGGATCTTGGCTTAAAGCAGAGGACACCAGAAAAATGTTTGTCTGTATTTTATTGGCTGTGCAAAGGCATTCATCTATGTAGATCATAAAAAACTATAGATAACACTGCAAAGAATAAGAATTCTAGAACACTTAATTGTGCTTGTGTAGAACCTGTACATAGAGCAAAAGGAAGTCATTTGAGCAGAACACAGTGATACTATGTGGTTTAAAATAAAGAAAAAATGTGATTCAGGGTCATATCCTTTACCATACTTATTCAGACTGTATGTTTAGCAAATAATCTAAGAAGCTAGACTATATGAAGAAGAATGTGGCATGAGGAATGGAGAAAGACTAATTAGCAAGCCTCCATACACAGGTGACACAACCTTGCTTTCTGAAAGCTGGGAGGACTTGAAGTACTTACACATCATCAGAAAACACCAAAGACTGCAGACTTAGTTTTAACATAAAGAAAACAAAATTGCTCACAATTGGACCAATAAGCAACAACACAACAATCAGAGAAAATATAGACATTGTCAAGAATTTCATTTTACCTGGATCCACAATTGATGTTAACAGAAAACAGGAGTCAAAAAATCAAATGATGCATTGCAATGGGCAAAATCTACTGCAAAAAAAAAAAAAAAAAAAAAAATCTCTTTAAAGCATTAAAAGACAAAGATCTCACTTTGAGGACCAATGGGTGCCTGCCCCAGGCCATGATAATTTCAGTCACCTCATACGCATGCAAAATTTCAACACTTAATCAGGAAGACCATGGAAGAATTGATGTATTTAAAAGACAGTGTTGCTGCAAGAATATTGAAGACACCATGGACTGCCAGAAAAATGATCAGATCTTCTTGGAGGCAAAGATAGCAAGATTCATTTACTTACTTTAAACATGTTACCAGGAGAGACTAGTCCCCACAGGACATCATGTTTGATAGAGTAGAGTATCCGTGAAAAAGAGGAAGACTGTCAAACACATGGAATGACACAGTGATGTAACAGTGGGCTCAAACATAGCAATGGCTGTGAAGACAGAACAGCATGGGGAAGCATTTTGTTTTACTGAACATAGGGTCGCTGTGAGTGTGAACCAACCCGGTAACAGCTAACAACTACTACCAAGCATGACGTCTTTTTCTAGCAATTGGCATTCCCTGATGATGTGACCAAAGTAAACAAGCCCAAGTCTCACCATCTCTGCATTCTAAGATGCATGCTGGTTGTATTTCTTCTAAGACTGACATGTTTGTTTTTCAGACAATCTGCAATACATTTAATATTCCTTGCCAACACAGTTGAAGTGTACCAACTATTCTGTCTTCTTGTTTTCACTGCCCAGTTTTTGTATACATGGAAGACAATAGGAAAAAAAATGCTTGGGGCAGGTGCACCTTATAAGCCATAAAATTTGTGGAATTTGTTTACAGCAGTCCTGAGAAACTAATATAGTAGGGCCAGCCGTCTTCTTCTAGGTCTGTTTTCTTGGCCCTTCCTTCCCCCATTAAACTGCAATCAGTTCTTGTAAAATCCTTCAAGATTTTCTTCCCTAATGTTTACCTTGAAAATCATAGTTGCAGACTGTATACGCCAAAATAGATCCATGAAGGAGAAAGACAGAGAAACAAAGTCTGGTGAATGGCTTCTTACACCACTAAAGTTATTTATTAAATGTTCAATCTCCAGTGGACAAACTAGTAATGAGACCAGGAAGGAATATAAAGGGATGTTCTAAAGGGTTAGATGGAGACCATGGGATGCAGTAGGTTATGGCAGGTAGGATCAAGATTTAAAATTTATTATGAATTGGAATGTATTTCCCAAAAAAGGCCTCTTTAAATCTCAGCCTCTGGTAACTGAGACAATGATACTGTTTTGAAATAGTCTTTGAAGATGTTATCAGTTAATGTGGTGCCATATTGGAGTAGGGTGGGCCCTCATACAATCTGAGTGATTTATTTTTTTACACTGAAAGTTTAAATTTCAAGTCAGCTTCTCTCATAAAAACTTACTCACACTTTGTAGTGTGACCCTACCTGTTATGCCTACACCGTTAATAGCACTCTCTTCATCTCCACACTGTACTTCCCTTGTCCATTCAACCAATTCCTATACTCCTCTGCAGTCTCATCTTGCCTCCAGACAGGAGCTGCCCAGTTAGTCTCATGTGTCTACTTAAGGCAGAAAGCATACTCTTCACCAGTATCATTTTACATGCTATGTTGTTATTAGGTGCTGTCAAGTCATTTCTAGCTCACAACGATCTCATGAACAACAGAACCAAACACTGTCTGGTCTTGTGCCATGTCCACATCATTTTTATGCTTAAAGTCATTGTGACTTCTGTGTCAGTCTTCCTCTTTTTTGCTGATCCTTCTGGCTGGCTCACTCTGTCAAGCATGATGTCCTTCTCCAGGGACTGATCCTTCCTGACAACATGTCCAAAGTATGTAAGATGCAGTCTTGTCATCTTTGCTTCTAAGGAGCACTCTGATTGTATTTCTTCTAGATTAGATCTGTTTGTTCTTTTGGTGGTCCATGGTACCTTCAACATTCTTCTCTAACACCACAATCCAAAGGCATTAATTCTGTCTTCTTTCATTCATTGTCCAACATTCACACGTGTATGACGAGACTGAAAATACCACAGCTTGGGTCGGGCTCACCTTAGTCTTCAAGGTAATATGTTTACTTTTCAATACTTTAGAGAGGTTCTAGCCGATTTTCCCAATCTTTTGATTTCTTGACTGCTGCTTCCGTGGGCATTGATTGTGGATCCAAGTCAAATGAAATCCTTGACAACCTCAATCCTTTCTCCATCTGTGACGACATTGCTTACTGGTCCAGTTGTGAAGAGTTTTGTTTTCTTGATGTTGAGGTGAAATCCATACTGAAGGCTGTGGTCTTTGATCTTCATCGCTAAGTGTCTCAAATCTTCTTCACTTCCAGCAAGTAAGGTGGTGTCATCTGCTTAATGCAGGTTGTTAATGCATTAATCAATCGTGATGCCTTGTTCTTCTTTGTATAACCCAGCTTCTCAGAATATTTGCTTGGCATACAGATTAAAAAGTTATGTTGAAAGGATAGAACCCTGACACACACCTTTCCTGACCTTAAACCATGCTGTGTTTCCTTGTTCTGTTCACACAACTGCCTCTTGATCCATGTATAGATTCTTTAAGAGCACAATTAGGTGTTCTGGAATTCCTGCTGTCCACAATGTTAGCCATGATTTAGTATGATCCACACAGTCAAATGCCTTTGTGTAGTCAATGAAACACAAATAAGCATCTTTCTGGTATTCTCTGCTTTCAGCTAAAATCAATCTGACATCAGTAATGGTATCCCCGGTTCCCAGTCCCCTTCTGAATCCAGCTTGAATTTCTGGCAGTTCCTTATCATTATACTGTTGCAGTTACTTTTGAATGATCTTGAGCAAAATTTTACTTGCATGTGATATCAACAATATTGTTCGGTAACTTCTGCGCTCGGTTGGATCACCTTTCTTTGGAATGTGCATAAATATGGATCTCTTCCAGTCAGTAGGCCAGGTAGCTGTCCTCCATGTTTATTGGCATAGATATGCAATTCTATCACTGCATCTATTTGTCGAAATATCTCAACTGGAGCCCCGTTTTTTGCCAATCCCTTCAATGCAGCTTCACCTTCTTCCTTCAGAACCATTGGTTCCTGATCATATGCTGCCTCTTCAAATGGCTGAACATCGACCTGTTCTTTCTGGTGTAATGACTCCGTGTATCCCTTCTGTCTTCTTTTGATGCATCCTGTGTTGTTTAATAGTTTCCCGGTAGAATTTTTCACTATTGTAACTCAAGGTTTGAATCTTTTCTTCAGTTCTTTCAGCTTGAGAAATGCTGAACGTGTTCTCCCCTTCTGGTTTTCCATTTCTAGTTCTTTGTACATGTCATATAATACTTAGTCTTCTCTAGCTGCTCTTTGAAATCTTCTCTTTAGGTCCTTAATTTTGCCATTCCTTCCTTTTGCTTTAGCTGCCCAACATTTGAGAGCAAGTTTCAGAGTCTCTTCTGACATCCAGCTTGTCTTTTCTGTCTTTCCTGTCTTTTTAATGACCTCTTGCTCTTTTCATGGATGATATCTTTGATGTCATTTCACAGTTCCTCTGGTCTTCAGTCATTAGTGATCAGCACATCAAATTTGTTCTCGAGATGGTCTTTAAACTCAGGAGGGATATACTCAAGGTCATATTTTGGCTCTCATGGACTTGTCCTGATTTTCTTCAGTTTTAATTTGAATTGGCATATGAGCAATTGATGATCTGTGCCACAGTCAGAACCTGGCCTTGTTCTGACTGCTGATATGGAGCTTTTCCATTGTCTTTTTCCACAGATAGATTTAGTTTCTGGGCATTCCATCTAGTGAAGTCCATGTGTACAGTCACCGTTTGTGCTGGTTAAAAAGGGTATTTGCAATGAAGAAGTCATTAGTCTTGCAAAATTCTACCATGCAATCTCTGGCATTATTTCTATCATCAAGACCATGCTTTCCTATTACAGATCCTTCTTGCTTGTTTCCAACTTCTGCATTCCAGTCACCAGTAATTATCAATGCGTCTTGATGACTTGTTTCATCAATTTCTGTCCACAGAACCTGGTAAAAATCTTCAGTCTCTTCATCTTTGGCCTTACTGGTTGGTGTGTAAACTTGAATAACAGTGATATTAACTGGCTTTCCTTGTAGGCCCATGGATATTATCCTATCACTGAAAGCGTTGTGCTGCAGGACAGATCTTGAAATGTTCTTTTCAATGATAAACTCAACACCATTCCTCTTCAAGTTTTTGTTCCCAGCATAGCAGACCATACAGTTGTCAGATTCAAAATGGTCAAAACCGGGGGGTGGAGTCAAGATGGTGGACTAAACACATGTCTCCCTAAATTCCTCTGGAAACCAAGACCTGAAATGATAATTAAACAGAGACTTCTGGACACCTAGTGAGACCTGAGATTTGGCATAGGGCTATTAATTTGGACTTTGTGTCACCAAATGCAAAACCTCCTCTCTTTCACTGACCCCACTCTCACAGAGCACAGGCTTGCACAGACTAATGGTAAGTCACCATTTTGACTTCTTTTCCTCTGTCCTGGCCTGCGGGCAGAGCTGGAACTTAACTAGTTTTTGGTCTCAGACACACTGCTGGTGGGACCACTAAGCATAATTGCCATGTTCTGAGAGCCTGGCTTTCGACTCTATGCACCTCAGATCCTCTGGTCTATCTTTCTGCCTCTGCTATGTGGTAGCTGTACAGATGCACTTGTGAGAGACACCAACTTGATCCACTGGGGAATGGAGAAGCTCAGGCAGAGGCCCCAGCCAGACTTTGTTCCTAGACTGGGAGGTGGTGGCTGCCAGGGGGAGAGCGCTTTTCCAGTAGGGGGGCAGTGTTCTGCACAGTGTCACCTGGGGCTGGGGCCTAACAGCAGAGGCTGTGGATTCTCAGCATTTTGACACTTTTGGCCTCTTTTTCCACTGGGAGCCTGGTCCTGGCCAGCTGGCAAGCTTGTGCAGGATGCCATCTTCTTTCACTGGGAGGCAGTCAGTCATACAGACGCGTCAGCTGCACCTGATTCCTGGGCTGGGAGGCAGTACCTACCCAGAAGAGACTGCTTTTCCAGCAGAAAAGCAGAATTCTACACAGTATCGCCTACAGCTGGGGTCCAACAGCAGAGGCCAGTAGGCCAGTACCCTTTCTGTATTTTGAGCTAGTTTATAACATCTGGGGTTGAATATAGAAGTGCTTACTTTGCCAGCTAGAAACAGGGAAGTACACACCTGAAACCTGACTAACTTTGGAAGTTGTCAAATACCTTTTACTTCTCATTTTAAGATGGCCTAGAAAAACAACTGTGGTTTGTCTTCACAGCATTTCTCCCAGCCTCTAATGACCCATATGAAGCCCAACATGCAACAAACATTGGAGAAGATTGTAACTCAGAAATCACCCACGGCATCAGAAGGCCCCCAAAAGAAACGACCTCAGAACTTCCCAGACGAAGAAGCTTTTATGAAACTATCAGAAGGTGAATACAAAAGGAATATATAGAGAGCCCTCCTGGACTTTATACAAAATGTAGCAGAGCAAAACGAAACATTAAGCAAGCTGTTCAATCTGATGGAACATCAGCCTTGAGAAATCCAACAGATCAAGAACAAAATCAAAGACATAGAAACTTCAGTTCAAAACAAAGAAAACAGAATGGAACAAATGGAAAAGAGAATTTCTAATTTGGAAGACAGAGCCACTGACTCCAGCAACTATGAGGAGAAATCAGAAAAAATAAACAAAAAATGAAGAAGCATTAAGAAGCATGTGGGACTTTATTAAGAAGAACAATCTACTATTAATTGGAGTTCCTGAACAGGGCGAGACACCGGAGAACACAGAGTACTGTTGCTGAGCTGCTGACAGAAAACTTCCCAAAAATTATGAAAGAAGAAAATATACATATCCAAGATATGTATCAAGCACCACTTAATGTAGATCTCAATAGAAAGACTCCAAGACATATCATACTCAAGCTTAATAAAATGAAACATAAGTAGAAACTCTTAAAAGCAGCAAAACTCAAAGCAAAGCTAACATTCAGCGGGAAACCCTGTAAGCTTTCATCAGATTTCTCAGCAGAAAGAATACTGGCATGGAGACAGTGTCATGACACATCCAAAGCCTTGAAGGAGAAGAAATTCCAACCAAGAATTATATATTCTGCAAAACTGTCTTTGAAATATGAAAATGAAATTAAGACATTCATAGATAAACAGAAATTCAGAGACTTTGTAAAAACCAAATCAAAGCTACAAGAAATACTGAAAGAATCTCTTGGCTTGGAAGAACAAAACCACTAACTTTATATTTTAGAAGGACATAGTATCCAGAATCCTACTCAGTTAGGGAAGGCTCCAAACACAATCAAAGCTATAATAGTGAAAGAAACGATCTAGGGATTATATCATATAAACTATGATATCATCATATTAAAAAGAGGGATGTACTACAGTCATTATACTCCTTCCAGATGGAGAGGAAGTTGACAAGTTTGGTAGCAATAAAAATTGGGTTTATATATAGTTTATTAAGTGGGATCACAGGGGCTACTGTAAAGCACAATAAAGAAGCAACATACCATATAAAGAAATGCAATACAGGAGTCTCAACAACCACAAAATCAACCCTGAAAAAGGTGAAAAATAAATTGACAATGAAGAATGTCCCAGAACAGATTAACAAGAACAACAGAGAAAACTTCAACACAAAAATAAGCACGTCACAATGGCAGCACTGAATACATATCTATCAATAATTACATTGAATGTGAATGGACTGAATGCTCCTGTAAAGAGACATTGAGTGACATCTTGGATCAAAAGACGTGATTCATCTGTACATTGCTTACAAGAAACTCACCTTAGACTTAAAGATAGGAATAAACTGAAGATTAAAGGATGGAAGAATACATATTAAGGTAACAATACACAAAGAAGAGCAGGTGTGGCAATTCTAATCTCAGATAAAATCAATTTTAATATAAAATACACCATTATGCACTAGGATGGATACTATTTATTGCTGAAAGGTTCAATACACAAGCAGGGCTTAACAATATTAAATATTTATGCACCTAATATTAAAGCACCTGAATACATCAAAGAAACACTGACTATACTCAGAAAGGAGATAGAACACTCCACAATAATAGCAGGAGACTTCAACACTCCACTCTCAATACCAGACAGATCATCTAGAAAAAAGCTCAATAAAGACACAGAAGACCTTGTTGCCACAATTAACCAACTAGACCTCATCAGAATGTACAGAACTTACTATCCATCAGTGGACAACTTCACCTTCTTCTCCAGTGCACGTGGGACATTCTCCAGCATAGTCTATGTATTAGGACATAAAGCAGTTCTCAACAAAAGCCATAGCACTGAATTAATGCAAAGCATCTTCTCAGATCATAAAGCCATAAAAGTCAAAATCAATAGCAGAAAAAAACATAGACAGAATGTAGAACTCATGGAAACTGAACAACACTTTGCTCCAAAAGCCATGGGTTATAGAAGAAATAAAGAATGAAATAAAGAAATTTATGGATTCCAATGAGAATGAAAACACTTCTAACCAGAACCTATGGGATACAGCCAAAGCAGTGCTCAGAGGTCAATTTATCTCCATAAATGCACAAATCTGGAAGGAGGAAAGAAATTAAATCAAAGAACTGACCCTACAGCTTGAAGAGGTAGAGAGAGAACAGCAGAGGAACCCCTCAGGCACCCAAAGAAAACAGATCATAAAGATTAGAGCAGAACTAAATGAATTAGAGAATAGAAAAACAATTGAAAAAATTTAAAAGACCAAAAGCTAATTTTTTGAAAAGATCAACAAAACTGACAAACCATTGGCTAAACTTACTCAAGAAAACAGGAAAGGCAACAAATAACCCAAATAAAAATTGAGAAGGGAGTTGTCAGCACAGATCCAACAGAAATAAAAAATATCATAGCTGAATAGTATGAAAATATTTTGAAAATAGTTTGAAAACCTAGAGGAAATGGACAAATTCCTTGACTCACATCACTTACCAAAATTATCACAAAGTGAAACAGAACAACTTAATAAACCCCTCACAGAGGAAGATATTGAAAAAGTCATCCAAAAACTGCCAATGAAAAAAAGCCCAGATACAGATGGCTTCACTGCATTCTACCAAGCTTTCAGGGAAGAGTTATCTCCAATGCTACTGAGACTATTTGACAACACAGAAAGGGATAGAATACTCCCAAATTCATTCTATGAAGCCAGCCTAACCGTGATAACAAAGCCAGGGAAAGACTCAACAGAAAAGGAGAGCTACAGACCAATATCACACATGAATCTAGATGCAAAAATCTTAAACAAAATTCTTGCCAATAGAATACAACAACATATCCAAAAAATAATCCATCCTGACCAATTTAGATTCATACCAGGGATCCAAGGCTGGTTCAACTTCAGAGAAACAATTCATGTGATCAACCACATAAATAACACAAAAGACAGGACTCATCTGATCTTCTCTATTGATGCAGGAAAGACATTTGATAAAGTCCAACACCCATTTGTGCTAAAAATTCTCAGCAAAATAGGAATAGATGGCCAAGTCCTCAATGCAATAAGGGCCATTTATACAAAGCCAACTCCCTATGTCATCCTGAATGGAGAGAGACTGAAACAGTTTCCCTTGAGAACAGGAACTAGACAAAGATGCCTACTCTCGTCTCTCCTATTCAACATTGTACTAGAAGTTCTTGCCAGAGCAATTAGACAAGACCAAGGAATAAAGGGCATCTGCATCAGCAAAGAAGAACTAAAAATCTCTCTATTTGCAGATGATATGATTGCATATGCAGAGAATCCCAAAGAATCTGTAAGGAAACTATTCAAATGGATAGAAGAGTTCGGCAAAGTCTCAGGATACAAGACAAACATAAGTAAATCAGTAGGATTCCTTTACACCAGCAACGAGATTGCTAATGAAGAAATCACCAAATCAATACCATTTACAATAGCCCCTAAGAAGATAAAGTACCTAGGAATAAATTTAACCAGAGAAATAACAGACCTTTACAACGAGAACTACAAACCCTTACTACAAGAAACTAAGAGAGACTTACATAAATGGGGAAACCTACCCTGCTCATGGATAGGAAGACTTAACATTGTGAAAATGTCTATTTTACCGAAAGCAACCTACTTATATAATGCAATCCCTATACAAGTTTCAGTGACATTAGTTAACGTGATGGAGAAAGAAATTACCAACTTTGCCTGGAAAGGGAAGAAGACCCGGATAAGTAAAGCATTACTAAAGAAGAACACACTGGGAGGCCTCTCATTACCTGACCTTAGAACCTATTACACTGCCACAGTAGTCAGAACAGCCTGGTACTGGTACAAAAACAGACAGACAGATCAGTGGAACACAGTCAAGACCCCAGAGATGACATCATCTGCCTATCAATAGTTCATATTCAACAAACGCCCTAAGACATTAAACTGGGATAAAAATAATCTCTTCCACAAATGGTGCTGGCAAAATTGGATATCCATCTGCACTAAATAAAAACAAGACCCATATCTTACACCTTATATAAAAACCAACTCAAACTGGATAAAAGACCTAAATATCAAATCTAAACAATAAATAAATATCAAATCTAAAACAATAAAGCTCATCCAAGAAAAATTAGGAAAAACAATGGAAGGTTTAATACACAATGCAGACAGAGTTCAAAATCTGTCAAACAAACCACAATCATCAGAAGAGAAAATAGATAAATGGAAACCACTAAGACTTTTGCTCATCCAAAGACTTTATTAATAGAATTAACAGGCCACTTACAGAATGGGAAAAAATATTTGGTAACTCTATATCAGATCGACTTCTGATCTCCATAATTAATAAAGTACTACAAAATATCAATAAGAAAAAAGATAAATCATCCAATTAAGCAATGGGCAAAGGAGATGGACAGACACTTCTCTAAAGAGGAGATCCAGACAGCCAAAAAACACATGCGGACATGCTCACGATCATTAGCTATTAAAGAAATTCAAATGAAAACCACAATGAGATACCATCTCACCCCAACAAGGTTTGCCATGATCCAAAAAACACAAAATGACAAATGCTGGAGAGGCTGTGGGGAGATTGGAACTCTCGTACACTGTTGGTGGGATTCCAAAATGGTGCAACCTCTTTGGAAAGCAATCTGAAGCTCCCTTAAAAAATGGATATAGATATACCATTTGCCCCATAATTCCACTGCTTGGAATATATCCTACAGAATCAAGGTCATTCACACCAGCTGATACATGAACACGAATGTTCATCGCAGCACAGTCCACAATTGCAAAGTGATGGAATCAATCCAGATGCCCCAAAACAGAGGAATGGATAGGTAAACTATGGAATATAAATACTCAATGGAACACTATGCAATGATAAAGAACAACGATGATAGCAGGAAGCATCTCTTAACCTGGTTGCAACTGAAGGACATTATGTTGAGTGAAAGTAGTCAGTGACAAAAGGGCAAATAATGTATGAGACCCCTACAATAAGAACTTAAAAACAGACCCATGCATAGAAGAAAAGACTCTTTGATGGCTGCAAGGGTGGGGAGAGAGGAAAGGTAAGGGGGGAGAGGGTTTAGATTAGATTGTTAATAGAAATTTGTTTGGGTGAAATCGGTGACAGCACACATTTTAGAAAGAAGATCAATAAGAACTGGACTTCAACACAATTTCAGTACTCCTCCCATCTTAACCCAATACTGCAAGGACAGAGTAGCTGTGGTGGGGGGGGCAGGGGTGGTGGCGGGGACCATGCTGTCAGGTGAAATTGAGGACAGTTGTCACAGCTAGTGTTTTGCTAATGAAGACTCTCTGCACCCCACATTGGTGAGTGGCGTCTGGGATCTTAAAAGCTGCCAAGCTGCCATCTGAGGGTACAGCAAATGGTCCCAGCTGAACAGCAATGGATGATCACTGAGGACAAGAACAACATGGGAAAAGAGAACTCGGAAGACGGAGAGACCCACGGGAGTGGATTTCTACATCGACATATGACCTGAGGAATCGGATGGTGCCCGGCCACCCAGTGATAGCCACAATGGAGCTCACAAAGTTGAGTCTCATTGGCAACAGGAGAATAAATAGGGCTACACCCTGAGATCTCCGATAAAAGACCACAATTGATGGTCCAGGGACTTCAGGGTTCCCCGGGAGCACGGCCCCTGGCCCTGGTGCTGCCCCTGTCCATAAATCATAATGAACGTCAACTTTTCCGACAGCAATGGATTGGACTTGGTGACGCAGGGTGACCATATCTTGTGGGAATTTTACGGTTCTACGCATCTATAGGATGTCATCTTGCTGGATTAGGGCGGGACTGGAAATCCCTTTCTAAGATCACCTCCCTGCTCCACTGTAAAGGGAGTTTCTCTGGAGTATGTCTTGCCCCACCCTTAATCCTTTCATCTTGCAAGAGATAAAAGGAAAGAGAAGCAGGCAGAGAGTTAAGAACCTCCTACCATCAAGCAAGAAGCACCGGGAGAAGAGTGTGTCCTTCAGACCTGAGGTTCCTGTGCCAAGATGCTCCCTGGACAAAGACTGATGCAATACTGGACTTTCCTCCAGAGCCAACTAGCGGGGGAAAGCCTTCCCCTGGAGCAGACACCCTGAACATGGACTTGTAGCCTACCAGACTGTGTAGGAATAAACCTTCCTTTCTTAAAGCCATCTGTTAGAGGAGACCTAGCTGATTAAAACACTGCTCTAGCTAGAATCTCCAGCACAATGTTGTATAACAGTTGTGACAAAGGGCATCCATGTCTGGCTCTGTTTTCAAGGGGAATGCTTTCTGACTGTATTTAGAATGGTGTTGGCTGTTGACTTTCTATAAAAATCCTTTGTTATGTTCAGTAATTCTCCTTATTTTCCTATTTTGCTGAGAAAATTTAACATGAATGGGTGTTGGACTTTGTCAAATGCCTTTCCTGCATCAATCGATGAAATCAAGTGGTTCTTTCTTTTGTTTTTTTTTATGTGGTGCGTTATATTGATTGTTTTTCTAATGTCGAACCATTTCTCTTTACCTAGTATGAATCTCACTTGATCATGGTGAATTTATTTATTGATATGTTGTTGAATTCTATTGGTTAGAATTTTGTTGAGGATTTTTCCATCTAAGTTCAAGAGAGATAGTGTAATTCTCCTTTGTACAGTCTTTACCTGGTTTGGTATCAGGGTTCATAGAATGAGTTTGGGAGAATTCCATCTTTTCTTTGCTCTGATATACTTCTAGTAATAGTGGCATTAACTCTTCTCTGAAAGTTTGATAAAATTCTCCACTGAAGCCATCAGAGCCAGGGCTTTTTTTGGCTAGGAGTATTTTTATTGCTGTTGTTTTAATTACTTTCTCAATGTTTTCTATTGTTATAGGTTTATTTAGTTGATCCCCTTCTGTGTTAATTTAGACAGATAATGTGTTTCTAGAAATATGTCCATTTGCTGTGGTTTTCAAATTTATTAGAGTACAATTTTTACAGTATTCAGTTATTTTTTAAAACTTGAAACTGTATTTATTATCAGACACACAAGGTACCAGCCACAGCCAACAGTAAGCTTACATTGATTCATTCATTTAGTTAGCCAATATTTCTTAAGCCTCTATTAAATTTCAGTGTTATGTTTGTAATTGGGCATGTATTTACAGTCAATATATGGTAGGGAGAAAAGGCATTTTCTGTAAATGTAGGTATTTTTCTAATTATGAAGATGGCTAGGCCTACAAAGGAGACTTATAAAATGTGATGAAAGTGCAATGCAAGGAGTATAATCCAGATTTAAGTCTATGGCATTTAATCAAAGATTTGCCTGAGAATTTAGCCTTTGCTCTGGGAGGAGAAGGTGAGCACATTCTAGGAAGAAGAATGGTATGTGCAAAGACCTTGAAGGAGAAAGGATTGGGACTCTGAGGAAGGGAAATGTAGCTGGAGTTAAGAATGGAGAGAGAGAAGAGAGATACTAGGTGAGGCTGGAGGGAAAGGCAGAGGTCAGATTACAGAAGTTGTTATCAATGTTATTTTGTATTTTAGACTTAATTCTAATGCCACTGAGCCACATGAAAGATTTTAAGCTGGGGTATGACATTATAACAATGCTCTAGGAATTCTTCTACCCTCTTATTCTGCTAATTCTACAAAAATTCTCTTTTTTCTGCTAATTCTACAAAATTCTACAGTTCTTGTTTTCTTGTCTTTTTTCTTTTTTATATATAACTTTTTATTTTTATTAATTACAATAAAAGAATAAAATTGCTAAAGTGTATCAGTTATCTCATCTATGATAAACCCTCAGCCCCCACCCACCCATATAGCCAACACAGCCATTTTCTTCTATGAATACTTCTCTTGTTAAGTCCTTATAACAGACGTCTCATACAAAATTTGCCCTTCTGACACTGATTGATTTCACTTAGCATGATCTCTTCCAGATGAGACCCTGTTATGAGATGTTTTCTAAAATTGTCATTGTGTTTTATCATAGCATAATGCTCCACTTAGTATATGTACCATAGTTTGCTTATCCATTCATCTGTTGATGGTCATCGACATTGATTCCAACCTTTTACTATTGTGAACTGTGCTGCCACAAGCATTCGTGTACATGTGTCGGTTTGTGTGACAAACTTTGTTTCCAAAGGGTAAATTCCTAGCAGTGGAATTACAGGATCAAATGATATATCTATCTCCAGCTTTTTAAGGAAGCACCAGTCTGTTTTCCAAAGAGGTTGTACCATTTTGCAATCCCGTCAGCAGTGTAGGAGAGTCCCAATTTCTCCACAGCCTCTCCAGAATTTGTTGTTCTGTGGTTTTTGGATCATGGCCAACCTTGTTGGGGTGAGACGATATCTCATTGTAGTTTTGATTTGAATTTCTATAATAGCTAATGATTGTGAGCAATTCTGCATGTGTTGTTCGGCTGCCTGCAGACAGACAGGCATGCAAATTGAAATTGGATTGTACACTTTCACTTAACAACAATTAAAAAAAAAGAAAAGAAAAAGAAATTCATATTGCCAGTCCTGATGGTTTTGAATATTGTTTGCTTGATATATTCTGTCTGTCCTTTGAATTTTAGTTTGAGTCTTTAAGTCTACGGTGTGTCTCTTGTAGGCATCATATAGACAGATTATGCTCTTTAATCCATTCTAGCTCTCTCTGTCTCTTCATTCTTGCATTTAGTCTATTTACATTCAGTGTATTTATTGATAGTTGTGAGTTTATTTCTGTCATTTAGATGCCTTTTGTGTGTGTGCTTTGCTGAGTGTTCCACTTAATTGTGCTGAATTGGTTTTACGTGTTTTCATCTTTTTCATTGTCATTGGTTTTGTATTTGTTGAGAATCCATATTTTTCTTGTTTTTTTTTTATTTTGATGCATAGAATTGTTCACTTCCTCAGTGTTTACCTTAATATTTACCACTATTTTTCAAAATTTAATCTAGTCTTCTTTCTTGTCATCTTGACTTCTCCATATGACAGATACATGACTACATTTTTTAATCCATCTTTTTAAATTATATTATGTTGTCATCTTTTATATAATGATGCCTGTTTCCCTATTTTCAATGTGCTAGCTATGATTTATTTTTGTGGTTTCCCTCTCTGGGTTGATGTCTGGTTTCTCTGTCCTATGTTCTAGTGCTGGTTTGTCATCTGATGTTTTGCTTTTCTAACTGAAGAACTTCCTTTACAATTTCTTGTCATTTTGATTTGATTTTTGCAAATTCTGTAAACTTTTTTTCAGGAAATGTCAAATTCTCCATCATATTTGAGAGACAGTTTAGCTGGGTATGTAATTCTTGGCTAGAAGTTTTTTTCCCTTCATGGCTTTATATATTTTGTGTATATGTATGCCTTCATATAAGCATATATATTTATTTGTGGGTGTGGGTGTGGGTGTGGGTGTGGGTGTGGGTGGGTGGGTGGGTGGGTGGGTGTGCCTTCTTGCCTGCATGGTTTCTGCTAAGTAGTTCAGGCTTAGTTTTATTGACACTTCTTTGTAGACTACTTTCTGCTTATCCCTTGCTGCTTTCAAAATCTCTCTTTATCTTTGGTTTTGGCATATTTGATTATAGCATGTCTTTGTGTCATTCTTTTGAGATCTACTTTGTGTAAAATTTGATGATCTTGGATAGGTATTTTCTCATCTTTCATGATATCAGGGAAACTTTCTGTCAATAAATCTTCAACAATTCTCAGTATTTTCTGTTATCTCCCCTGTTCTCTTACTCTAATCACTCAACGATTATTCCTCCAGACAGAATCCCACATAATTCTTAGCGCGTCTTCATTTTTAAACTAGTTTATCTGATTTTTTCCTCAGCTACATTGGTGTCCAGTGCTTTATCTTCATTCCCACTAGTTCTGACTTCTAATGCCTCACTTATGCTCCTTTGACTTTCTGCCAAGTTGTCTAATTCTGATTTTTTTGTTCATCTTCTGAAATTCTGTCTCTCTATAGTTTCTTGTAGCCAGTTCAATTTTTCATTATGCTCTTCTAAGTTTTGCCTGATCTCCTTCCTGTTCTCCTTAAGAGTTCTGTATATTAATATTTTGTTTTCTGCTGCCAATAATTCCAGCAAGTTCTTTTCATCAAGTTTTCTTAATTTCTTGTTTGGGTGCTTTCTGAAGCTATCATGGTCAGCTTCTTTATATGATTTAATATTGATTCTTGTCTCCAAGCCATCAGTAAGTTGTCATAGTTCTTCATTTTACATTTTCTTACTGTGTTCTAGCTTCTTGTTTTCTTTTATTTTGAAATGACCAGGTAGGCTGGTCATGTGAGCTAGTTTGTTGATTGGTGTTTTTGTAGGTCTAATGTTCTGTCACCAGGTGTTTAAAGCTGTTACTAGGTATGTGAGCCCAGAATCTGTTTACTTTTCTTGAAAGGATTCAGCTCAGGTATCTGGGTAGTCAATCACTAAGTGTACAGTGCAGGCTTTCCACTACAGTCCTAGATTGGCAGAGACAATTGGTATAGGTACAGCTATCCAGTTGTATGTGCTGAGACAGGCAGAGGGCTGACACCTGCCCCTAACATTTGTGAGACAAGCCTGTCCCTGTTCCTTAAAGTGTGTAGGTGGATAACTTTTGCAGCCAGGTGCCCAGTGGTTGCCTGATGTTGTTGACTGTAAGGACTAGGAGGCACCACTTATTCTTGGAACCCTGTCATGGTTGGTAGGTGGTGTTAGTGAAGCCATCAGTTCTCAGAACCCTGCTGTGGGTAGGTGAGGGCCATGCTTACAAGCCAACCTGGTGTCAAATGTCAGGAATCTGCCTTTATTCATAGAGATGATACAGTAAAATTAGCATTCAGGTATATACTGTGTTGTACTGTGCTAGTAAAGGTAGGTCTATGCCATTGTAGTGGGCCCACACAGGTCTATCAGGAGTGAAAGGGAAAAGTCCATGAGTCCCCTTATGCATGTGCCTAGGCAAAGGAACTCTTTCTGCTCTGAGTTCCTGGCTTAGGGGAGCTGGCAGATTTTTTTCCCCTCATTTGTTAATTTGTTCCCTCTCCAAGGCTAAGATAGCAACTTAGGGCTCATAAGGGACCATACTCCTTGCCCAGGGTATGTTTCAGTCTCTGGAGCTGGCTTGGGAACAATGCAGAGTAGGGATGGGGAGACACAGGTAAAAAGGAAAGAAGTTTATCCCAAAGGAAAGTTTTAGATCTATGCATCATAGGTTAGACACAAAGTGCTTGACTTTTGAAACACATGTACTATTTTTCATTGATTCTGGAGGTGTGAGTGGACTCTCCACTGCTCAGTCTCTTTCAATGCGGCAACTGCTTCCCAAATGCCACTGCTCCTCATTACCATACTGGCTTTAGCCAATCTACCCGTGGGGAACAGGTTCCTACCAGGTCAGATCTGGCCTGTCCTTGGTATTTCTGGTCTACCCTCCTTTCCCTGTTGCTTGGTCCAGTTTCTCAGCTTTGCCTTTGATGTTCAGGAGTCCTAGAATGTCATATATAATTGATTCTTTTTTTGTTGTTATACAAGAGATTTCTTATACAAGAGATCATAAGAAGCATCTGACTATTCCACTATCTTAGCCCCACCTCCTCTGAGAGATTTTCTTATAAAAAAAGAGACAGAGACAGGCCGAGGAAGAACAACCTTGTGAAAATGGAGGTAGAAATGAAACTATTCTGAGGCTGCAAGCCAAGGGAGACCTACAGTTAGCAGAAACTGAGAAAGACAAGAAGGAATCATCCCCTAGAGACCTCTAGGGATGTGGTTCTGCTGACACACTGAATTCAGATTTCTAACACCTGAAATTTGTGAGACAACAAATTTCTGTCCTTGTAAGCCACTCACTTTGTAGTACTTTATTATGGCTGTGCTAGGAAGCTGATACAAAATCTGAAGACTAAACTCAAGCTTCCTGTCTTGAAAATGAAAATAATAACTGACCTATTTCTGTTAGAATGCATTATATTAATAATTATTATTGGGATTGCCTATTGACTCACATCTTTCACTTATCTGTACATTTATAGTGCTGTAAAAAAAAGATTTTAATTTAAAATTTGTTCTCATCTTTTTTCACTGATAGATTAGAAGAGATGCTTTTACATGTGACAACTTACATTGTGGTCATCACATTGTTATTACAACATCTGAAGCAGTAATTCTATTTTACCATTTCCTGTCACTGATCATCCTATATGAAGAGGCAGCAATAATAAAAAATATACAATGTCTAGGTATGTTGGGCCTTTTCTTAACCTATAGTTCAGTTCTGTCATTTTCTTGCTCAAGACCTCTCAGACTGAAAAATTTGAATCTCTTCATGCATATCCCAGCCTTGTCTTTCGGCTTTTCTTTCCATGCAGACAAATGGTTTTAAAGTTTCCCAAGTTTAAACTCTTTGCCATTCTGCTTTAAGATCCTCACATATCAAAATCCTGCCAATTCTTCAAAGTACATCTCAAAATCATTTCTTAATTTCTTCTCTTTGATGCAAACCCATCCTATTTCTACTCCTGGTACTTTTGAAGGGATTGTTGTACACCTAATCCATCTTTCATGTATTGCACATAATTCATCTGCTCTCTATGCCAGTGGAGGAGTGTAAGTACCTTCCTAGTGAGGAGACAGACGTCCTTCCTATTTCAGTGTTCTTTGCATGCCATGACATTGCAGCTTGCACAGTTACGGTCACCCTAAATACCTGTCTGCTGTGCCCACTTGTCAAAGTATAATCGTATAAGGACCTCATCTTGCCAGCTAACCCATTTCAGGAACAAGAAGTGCCAGTTCACAACTTGGAAAGCACATTTCCCATACTTTAGTGGTAGGATTCTCCTTTTCTATGTGGGGGACCCAGATTCAATTCCCAGCCAATGCACTTCATGTACAGCCACTACCTGTCTGTTAGTGGACACTTACAGGTTGCTATAAACAGGTTTCAACAGAACTTCTAGACTAAGATAATCTTGAAGAAAGTCCTGATGATCTACTTCTGAAAATTCAACCAATGAAAATTCTATGGGTCATAAGGTCCTGATATACATCTGATGATGGGGAAGGAACAGGACAAAGCAGCATTTCATTTTGCTGTGTATGGGGTCACAATGAGTGAGGATCTACTGAACCACAATTAACAGCAACACATAAAACATCCTTATTGCTTTGGTTGCATTTGGGGCATTCCAATCCTGAACTGACAAAAGCTCAGCTTTAGTATTCTAATTTCTCTGTATTTAATAGCCTCACCTCTTTCTATTTTAAAAATTGAGGCACTCCATATTAAAAGAAAGAATCTGGGGCAACTAGGGGGAACTGAAATTGGGCATAATGGAAAGGGACTTATGTAAAATTTAACGGAGCTGGAGTTATCCCTGCTATCTATCAGTGTCTTTTACACTCAAGGATCCTGCCACTGACTGTGTTGCTAAATATGTGCACAAGGAAGGCTGAAAAGACCAATGTGACCAGCTGTCCTCTCTGCAGCACATTTGAATGAAGGCTGTTCTTTCCTTAGCAGCTGTAGATGCCGTTTGCTGAGCTTGTTGCTATTTTTGATTCTGCCTTTTTCAAAACGAAGAAAAAGAAATGAAAGAAAGGAAATAGTCACAGTGTCTCTGAAAGCCGCCTTGCCAGCAACCCTCACCAAACCTTCAGGTTATCAATTAGCATTTCCATTTATGTTTTCTACTCCCCTATGCCAGTTCACCTTAGCAACTTGCTGCTTGTCTGCTCCACAGTCGTACACTTCTCTCACATCTGGTACAATCAGGAAGTTGTAGTGCTTCGGTAGAGCCAGCTCCCTGGCTGCTTTCCAAGGCTGCATTTTTGATTCCCATCTAGTGGTCTATTAATTGGCATTGGCTCCTGGGTGACACTGGTTAAACTGCCCAGAATGATGAATGTGATGTCTGAGATAAATCCAGATGTCCAGTCATGTGGCTGAGGGCCCCTTTTTGCACCGGCACTTAACCCTTCACAGCTAATGCCTTGTTGTGATGCTGTCTTGGCTGACTGCTTGGGCATGGCAGCCATTGTGATTTGTGTCTCTGCACCATCATCACCCACTGGATAGCCTGCTGCCCAATGTAATGACTGCTTCCAGAACTTTATCATGGAAGGAGATCTCTGGCTTTATGCAGGTCAGTTTGTAATATCTATTTCCAACAGGCTTACTCTCACTGGTTATGCTAATTGACCAATAAAGGGTAATTTCTTGCATAGTCTTTCATGCTGTAGACATTTATACCTCCACTCTACATTAAAGTGACATTAAAGCATATACACATTACTTCCTGCCAGTCACTGTAAGGCTTTGTTCTCAGGATTCACTATCCCTTTTACTGGGTACCTCAACTGTTCCTTGCTGTGACCTCCTCATATAGGATTTTGCAGTTGTACCATGTACAAGGATTTCCCTTAAAAAAAAAAAAAAAAACTAATCCAGTAACCAAATATTTTCCACAGAGCTCACTCTGATTTGTGGCAACCCCATGTATGCCACACTAGAACTGTGCTTGGCAAGATTTTCAGTAGTTGGTTTTGTGAAAGTAGATTGCTGTGTTCCTCCGAGATGACTCTGCACAGTCTAGAACAACTTTTCAGTTAGCAATCAAGGATGTTAACCCTTTGCAGCACCCAAAGAAACCAGACTCTAGTAGTATTTCCTCTAATCAGCACTCAATGAAACATTCTGAAAATATCTGTGTAAAACCATGGTCTACCTGATATCGACCCACAAGGTTCTTTCAAAATAAATCTCCTCTTCATTAAGGAGAGCAGACTGTTTTGGAGAGAGTTACTACCATGGAGTGGTGACAAGTTTGGCTCTGGAGTTGTAAGTTGGAGTTATTTGACTTGTCTCTTCTTCAGTTAAATTATCTGTAAAATGAGACTAATGACAGTGTCTGCATTATAGAGTTTCTATGAGAAATAAATTATTTCATGCATGTGAAAATTATATAAATATAAATTAATAAAGCTATGTAAAATTCTCATTTCTATAGATAATTTTGAGTCTAACCAAAAAAAAGTCAAACCCCAAACTCTACAAAATTGGTAGTTTTCAGAGTATGAAGTTGTTGTAGTCAGTTTCTTATGATCCATCTTCTCCTCTTTACTGTGATCATGATAAACATTTATTTGAAATAGTACCTTTCCTCAGCAGCTGAAAGATTAAGGAAAACTGTGTAACATATTTAGGCCTTCCCCTCTACCCATAGCTTCCAAATACCAGAGGTAGACTGTCTACTGTTGGTAAGCAATTTTTGTATAAACAATAGATACAGATATTATTAGCATGCAGAAAGCTATATATTTCAATCAAATTTTAGTGAGCATTTATAAATCCACTTAAATATGTAAAGTCTACCTTTTCTTCATGCATTTTTTTCTAAGTCAAATCAGAAAATTCCATGTCCTAATTCCTCTTGGGAATGGTGGTAGAAAACTATTTCTCATATTTTATGAACATAAGTCAACTAAACTGTCACCAACACTTTGGCCAAGAGTAAATGACTCATGTTCATTAAATGCTAGAACTGTGTTGAAATGTTAAGGGAAGAATGAGCTGATTTTGTGCAAATAAGTAGAATACACAAAGCTACTGTTTGGGATTTTTTTTGTCCATAGAAATTACAGTTTGGTGGGGCATCGAGATGACTTACAACAGTCACGTTAATTTTACAAATGAAGGAACACAGATCCAAAGAGGTGAAGGGACAAGCTCCAGATCACAAAGTCAGCTATCTCATATCCAAATTGATCAGCCTTCCCGCTGCTTTGTAAATAAGCAAAGTAGCCCTCCACAGACAATACAGTTTGTTTGAACTGTTCAAAATGGAAATCTGGGATTATTGTTACGAACTTGCCAAAATCTCTAACATATTATATGAATTATATGAGTAAATGCAGCTCAGTGCAAACTGAAGACGAATGAAGTCAGCTCTCTTTATACCTGTTGTGTTCACAGTCCTCTCAGGAAAAAAACAAAATCTTTCATGATGGGTCATCTGACCCCAACACAGAATCTAGATCTATATCATTAGACTCTAACAAAATTCTTTAATAGCATTTCACAGTGGGAAAAGGAGAAAAACTAAAATGTAGAAATTGGTGATGTATCACCTCATGTTGTTAATTTGATGTGATTCTTTCGGCTGCTATTTGGACTGCACTTCAGTTTGGGAAAACATTCTCATAAGCCCTCCACACCACTACCATTTTCCGTCATCACTAGATAACTTTCTAAAATGTTCTGCATGTTTTATGGCATAACCATGGTGTAGAATATGGTGTGATAATAAATTTCTCTCAGGCAGTGTTCTTGTACAAGCCTCAGCCTAGTGGTAAGCATAAAAACATTCAGAAATTTTCTCTGTATCTGAAAGTGTGGCATATTAAAATATTTTGGCACTTGAGTATTTTGTCCCCACTGCTTGTGGTTAGTTTCTAGAAAAAGCAGAAATTACAAAAATACACAGAAGTACAAAACAGTGCTCCTGTTATGGTAGCTCTGTGTTATGAATTGAATTGTGTCCCCCCCAAAATGGGTGTAGCCATTTGGCTGGGCCATGATTTCCAATATTTTGTGATTGTCCTCCACTTTGTGATTTCCCTATGTTGTATGTTGAAGGATTAGGGTGGGACTGTAAATCCTTTCAGAGGATCGCCTCCCTGCTCCACTGTAAAGGGAGTTTCCCTGGAGTATGGCCTTGATCCTTTCATCCTATGAGAGATAAAAGGAAGGGGAAGGAAGAGGAGAACTGGGAACCTCACACCATCAAGAACGCAGCACCGGGAGACGAACATGTCCTTCAGATCTAAGTTTCCTGCACCAAGATGCTCCCTGAACAAAAACTGATGCAATACAAGGACTTTCCTCCAGAGCTAACAAGAAGGAAAGTCTTCCCTTGCAGAGGACATCCTGAATTCGGACTTGTCGCCTACTGGACTGTGTAAGAATAAACCTTCCTTTCTTAAAGCTATCCGCTCATGGTATTTTCTGTTAGAGAAGCATTAGTTAAGTAAGACAGTCTGTATACAAATTTCTGTTTTGTCTTTTAGTGTAATAATTTGGTGATTTGTATCTTCTTAGCAGTCTCCCGTTATATTTCCGTTCTCTTCTAGGCTTTCTAGTTTCTTTACTATATTAAATCAGTTGTATATATTAATCAGTATTCTTTGATTGGGAGATGTACAAGTCTCAGCTCAAATTAGTTTGCGCTAATTTGTTGGCTTGGAGCCCTAGGAAACCCAGTGGTAGAACTCAGTCTCTGACAAAGCTGGATCTAAGGACTCCAGCAACTTTTCCATTTTTTCTTTCTCTCTCCTCTTTCCCATAATTTCCTCTGTATGTCAGACTGATTCTGGCTTATTTAAGATATGCTTACTCTGCTTGGCAGGATAGAACTTCAGATTCACAATTTGTCAACATCTTAACTTAGCATCACTTGTATAATCAGGCTTCCTGTCTTCCCTGTCCAAATATCAATCTAGGGAAAGGATTCAGACTGGCCCTGCCTTAACCCTCGACTGATGATTCATCTCTGAGACAAGGGAGGGGGTGTCACTGTTACAGATCCAGCCTGGGTCACATGCCCACTATTCAGATGGAGGGTAGATCTGGACTGCACATCTGATAGCTCCCTCAGACCCTCTTGGAACAGGGTGGGCATTCTGCAAATAGATGGGGGTGTCACTTGCAGAAGAAAGAGGATGGAAAAGTGTGTTAGGGAGACCCCAACATGCCCATCATGATTCAGTACATTTGGTTTTAGCTTTTCCCGCAATGATACTCTAAAGACATGGCACATGATTGTCACAGATACAAAACCAACCACCACCTGAGGAGGCACATCACCAGTGGTCATCATCCTCCGTGTCTGTCGCTCTCCCCCTGCTGTGAGTGGAGTAGCTCCTGCGGTGAACGGAGGAAGCGGAACTTGGACGTGCTGATGGGAGAAGAAGGACTGGTTGTAGAAAAACACATTGCAGTGTGGCTAGGGCCCAGGTCTCAGAGAAAATGCATGTCCAAATCCTAAGTTGGTGATTCAGTAACTTTGCAACCCTCCCCTCAGTTCCTACTTCATGAAGTATATGTGTAAAGCATATACGAAAGCACCTGGATGGCACTTGGCTTGGCTGGCAAAGCACCTGGCACCAAGGAAATAAATTGCAGTCATCGTTAGGATTAAAGATACCATCACCATTATTGTTGCTGTGCTTATTACTGTTACATTCTCCTTGCTTCTTAAACTGGAAATGAAGAACGGCAATTTGGGATAGTACACTTTTGAATTGAAAGAATGTTATTATAATGTGATGTAAGTTTCCAAAGTTCTTTCATATGTACTTATCTCACGTAGTTTCCAAAGTCCCTCTGAGTTAGAAATCATTAATATCCAGCTTTTAGGTGAGAAAGATAAATCTGTAGCTTACCCAGATTCAAGTATAGGTTTTCTGACTCCAGATTCTGTGCTTTCTTGATTATGCCACACTGTAAAAAGTTATTTTTCTGAAATCACAGTGTATGCCTTCACATGGTCCTGCTAATCAGGGGAGCATAATGGATAAGGAAGAGATGGTCTGAGAAGTCCCTATGAATTCTCATTAGGTCACCAAGGCTTCGTACACCTTGGTCAGGGTGTTCCAGTAGGTGATAATTGCTGGCAAGCTGTGACCTGTTTGAGAGACAAAATGAGAGAAAAATTGAAATGAAGGAAGGAAAGCTAAATGAAAGTGGGGGAAGAAAAAAAAACAGATAAAGGTTGAGGAAAGGAAATTAAAGTCAGCCCAACAATAATGATCAGGAAAACAACTTTATTATTGTTTAATTGTGCACTTTTTGGTAAGGGAAAATAACAACTTAGCATTACTCAAAGGAAAGCATTACTTAGGCTAAGCAAGACGGAAAAAAGTAAATTAAGTTTCCTCTGTGAATCTTCTAGATTTTAACTTTTGGAAAGCGATACCTTTAGAGACTTTAGTAAGTATAAGTGATTTGATTTTTTTCAATTTACTCTCCTTCCCGGAAAAAGTCCCCAAATTAAAACTTAATGTATTTTATTATTTAGAAAACTTCCCTAAAAACTGTTTTCACCCAGTACTGACACGGGATTTAATTTTTAATTATGATTTTAAACCCATTTTTCAACCTCCTTAAGTTTTCGTTACCATTCAGAATGTGAAGGGACAGTGCTGTGCTTTCCACTTTCTTTTGAAGAAAGGTCTTAAAGGTCCCTGCAGACACCAGCAAACACATAGGTGAGACAAACAATACATGGTGGCTTTAAAAAATGTCCAAAAATGTGCCAGTGAGATGAGATCACAGACCTGTCATCTGGTCTCTTTATTTTTATTTATGTTATTTTTAGCTTTGATTCTTATCAATTCTTTTTTCTACCAACTTGGTCAAATGTCAGAGAATATACATGTATATGCAAAACATGAGGGTTTTCTTACTAATAAAATGGTCGACTGTATTCCTTTGCCTCTCTCAGAAATGTTTTTAGATTCCAATCATTCATTCCATCAAGCAAGCTGTGAGGGGGAGTAGAGAACTGATATTTATGATCTCCCTTGTGTGGCAATTACAATCTCACATGAGAGGGGAGCAGGGCTTTGAACCAGTTCTGCCACGTTCAGTCATGCCTAAGGAAGCAAAACTCGAACAGACCTGAATTTTTAAAACGTGAGTGGGCTGGAACCCTAACTGGAACAGAAGAAATTACAAGTGGAAGCCCTGATAGAAACTTGACCTCCCTTTTAGAAGACAAGGGCCAACTGTATGCTGCACTGCAACCAAATCTCGTAGGTGGCAGAGCTGGAGCCAGCAGTGCCCTGCTCAAAGCGGCAGCCATCCACGTGGCTTTGAGGGTGTCCTCTTCTCCACAGTCCCGAGAGTAACACAGTTTGGTACGTCAGACTCCTCAAAGGGCTCACTACACTTCTTCTGGGTCTCCCATTCCAGAGTATCAACCCATAATGTTTTCTGTTCTGGTTATTGGTGCATTTCACCCAGATTTTAAAGAACCAAGTCTGTTACATTTTTGCTTCACCAGACAGGACTGAGGTGAGCTGAAGCTGTTCAAAGCCCTGGAAAGAAAGCATTTAAAGACATAGCTTTAGAGCAAATGAAACCAAAACATATGATAAGGAATATGTGTTTCCATGCATTTGGAAACATAACCCCATAAACATTTCTACTGTTTCAGGGATGTAAAGTCCATTCAAACTAGTGCAAATATAACCAAAATGTCTTATTTTTAAAGAAACAGAGGGGTTTTCGAATCTAGACAAGGGAGAAAAGAAAAAACCTCTGAGGCCAGAAAGACCCTTGCAGACCTCCTGCGATTTGCGCCACCGCATTCTGACGTGCACGGTCCCTCCCACGCTTCCTCTCACTCCCCCCCCCAGCCCCACTGACCCCAGGAGCGGGGTGCTCCCTCTGCCAGCATCGCTCTTACCAGGTCTGAGGATGATCCGCTCCTTCTTCAGGCAGGCCTCTGCCCAGATGTCACGTGACAGAGAGGACTTCCCTGACAACCTGCAGTAAAATCCCTGACATCTTATTCCTCAATATCAGCTCCATTATCCCTTTTTCGAAAATTTTTTATGGCATTTATCAGCACTTCAGTTTAGATACACCTTTTGTTTTTTTGGTATTTGTTTCTTTTCCTGCTCTATCCTGTAAGACTAAACCATGTAACATGAGCTTAATAAATAGTTGTACAATAACTGAATAAGCAGATGAATGAAGCATCGGTCCACGTCATCTTTAGTACCTGTCATGGATTGAACTGCATTCCCCCCGAATGTATGTCACCTAGCTTGGGTCATGGTTCGTAGTAATGTGTGTGACAGTCCTCTATTCTGTGATCTGATTACCTTCCATTTTGTGTTGTGTTGCAATCCTAGTTTCTATGCCTGTGGAAGAGCCCTGGCAGCGTGATGGGTAAGCATTTGGCTGCTAACTGAAAGGTCAGAAGATTGAATCCACAAGCCACTCTTTGGAATTCCAATAAGGTAGTTCTACTCTGTCCTACAGGGTTACTATGAGTTGGAATCAATCCAATAGCAACGGGTTCAACCTGCTATTGTGCCTGTAATTACAGTCTCATTTGGGAGTGAGTTGTTCATTATATATATATACATAAATTTTAGATATATACATATTTTATATATATTATATATAATGTATATATGTATACATTTTATATATGTGTGTATATACGTATACACACATATATACATTTTATTATGACTGAATGAAAATGTACACTCCCATATAAATTTTCGTGCTCACCTATATGCAGCTCCCACTACACTTCCTGCCTGGTGACAGCACACTCTTCATCTCTGCTCCATACATGTCTTGTCCTCCCAACAGTCTGCTATCCCCTCCTGCACCCACTTCCCTTCCTCCAGTAAGAGGTCAGCAGGATGACATCCTATAGATGCACAGATGTGACAAGATATGGACACTCTGCATCACCAAGTCCAGTCCATTGCTGTCCAAAGGGTTGAGCTTCATTATGACTTATGGACAGGGGCAGCATCAGGGCCAGGGGCCATGCTCCCAGGGGAGACCTGAATCCCCTGGACCATCAGTTGCAGTCTTCTAGTGGAGACCTCAGGTTACACTCTTATTTATTCTTGCACTGCCAGTGAGACTCAATTTTGTGAGCTCCATTGTGGTTACCACTGGTGGTGGCCAGGAACCATCCAGTTCTTCTGGTCACAAGTTGACCCACATGAGTGGGTCTCTCTGTCATCTGGGTTCTCTTTCTCCAGTGTCGTTTTGGTCCTCAGTGATCATCCGTTCCTCCTGAGTTGGAACTATTTGCTACACCCTCAGAAGGCAGCTTGGCAGCTGTTAAAACTGCAGATGCCACTCACCAATGTGGAGTGCAGACACTCCTCATTAGCAAAACACTAGTTGTGCCAATTGGTCTCAATTTCACCTGAGAGCATGGTCCCCAGCTCCCTGCCCCAGCTACTCTGTCCTTGCAATATTGGGTTAAGATGGGAGGAGTACTCAAGTTGTGTTGAAGTCCAGCTAATATTGATCTTCTTTCTAAGATGTTCATTATATTAATGAGGCAGGAGTAGGTCACATTACTGAGGATTTGAGTGGGATGTAACACCCTTGCTCAAGTCACAGCCTGATCTGTTATAAGGGGAGTTTTCCTGGGGTGTGGCCAGAACCACCTTTTATTTTACAACAGATAAAAAGAGAAAGAAGAGATGGAAGAGGAGGTACTTTAAAATACTAAGAAAGAAAAGCCAAGAACAGAGTGCTTCCTTTGGACTCAGCATCCCTAGACTGAGAACCTCTGTGACCCAGTGCAAGGTGGATGTCAAGACACATGGAGATCTTCAAGGAACACCAGACCCGCAGATACCAAAGGAGACAAAGAGGTTCCTTCAGAGCCAACAGGGAGAAGAAGCCTTCCACTAGGGCTCACATCCTGAATCTGGACTTCTACACTCCTAAGCTGTGAGAGAAGAAATTTCTGTTTGTTAAAGCCATGCACTTGTGGTATTTCTGTTATAGCAGTACTGGGTAACTAAAACAGTAGCAACCCCTTTGTTATCGTCTCCTGGCTCTTGATTGCATCTCCCTGCTTCTGCTTCTTTTTTCTTGCTCTTCCAATCAGCTCTGACATTCTGCTCCCTTATGATATAGAGGACACATGACTCATAATATAAGTCCCGATCCCTGCATTGCTAATAGCTCTACTCCAATATTTATCTCCAACTTCCACTGCCCACCTCATGTCTTAGTTTAGGGATGCTCTATTTGTCCAACAGAGATTCTTTGTTTGTTTGCTTCCTTGTTTGTTTACTTTGTTTGGGTTTTCTTTGGGTTGGGGAGGAAGAAGGTGGGAGAGACTAGGCATCACAATGCTTGATATTTATTCATTGTTAGGAATTCTTCTAGATAAGAATGTGGGAAGGAGAGAGGCAACCTTAAGTGTGTTTTGTTCAAGATAGGATTTCAACTGAAAGAAGCAAAGCAAGGAAATAATACTTGTTGTGGAGCCCATGCTTACCACCATGACTGGTGCTCAGCACATGAAACACACAGCATTCAGTCCTTCCATCTGCTCTTCTGCTCTCACCACTTCCATAGACGGCGTACACTTGTAAGATGATATACCAGAGGAGGTGAAGTGGAGACTGAAACTCAGGATGGCCTCGCTACAAAACTGGTATCTTCCCTTTATAACACGTTTCCTTGGATGGGGTTAAGTTTACGGTGGAAAAGCATCTTAGAAAGGATTACTGTAAAGGAAAGAGCATCTCAAAGAAGATACGCTTGACACTGTCAGGAGTGGAAGAAAGATGTCGCCACTGAAGAATGCAGTGTAAGTGGACGTGGGGTAAAATAGGAGCCACCAGCCATCGGTCAGTGTTTCATTCTGTGATGACTGTCACGTTGTTATGTTGCTGGAAGCTATGCCTCCGGTAAATTTTATATCACTTCCCAGCAATGTCACCCATGGTAGGCAGGTTTCAGCAGAGCTTCCAGATTAAGACAAACTAAGAGGGCAGTCCTGATCATCTATTTCCAAAAATCAGCCAGTGAAAACCCTGTGGACCACAGCAGGATGTTGTTAAATATTGTTCTGGAAGATAAACCCCTGATGTTGGAAGGTGCTCAAAACACACAGTGGCCACAACAAAGGACTTAAGCACAGCAACGATCATGAGGATGACGAAACACTTGACAGCAACTAACAAAAACAACAACACGAGAGGAAGAAGGAAGAAACCTCCTTGCCTGAAACACAGAGAGAAGGGAGCAGAAGTGGAGGAGTATTTGCAATGAGTTCATGGAAGGCTTTCAGTGGGATTAAACAGACTTCATGTAACTAGTGATTATGAGTTTCCAAGAAAAAAAACTTGCCTCAAATTTTTGTAAAATACCTTTTAGAAAGTGAGATTTCTTATTACTATAACATCTTAAAATATATAGCCCAGTCCAAATAAAGTAAGAAATACAATTAACAGCAAGGTAGCTTTAGAATCGTGGCCTGTTGGATGAGTTCCTGTTTCCTGCATGATCAATCTGACCTTCAAATGAAAATGGTTCCCAACAAGGCCAACCTGGGAATTTAAGGTGAGTATGAGAAGCTGACAGGACTGTCCTTTATAGCACTGTTCGGTTTTCATCCTTCCAGTAGTGCTCTCTGTAGCACAAAATACGAACCCCGTTCAGAACCAAAACATTCCTCCGAGTTTCTCTGATCTTTCCCTTGCTCCAATGTCATCCTCAGATCGTCCCAGATTGCTTCCCCTCACTGTCGCAAGATGTTTATGAACCAGGAGGAAAGCCTATATCTCAAGAACCATCTCATTTACAGGGAACATAAAGCAGGGATTTTCTCTTGCCCTGAAATATCCAAATAATCCATCCTGAAACACAAAATAATAAATCTCTGTCCAGCATCTTTGCTTCGCTTTATCTCCAGCTTTATTTTTCAATTGTTTTATCCTACCACAACTAGCTTAAAATCAAAGAATTATCCATGCATGGATGAAATACAGTAGGGAAGGGAAGAAGGGGGGATTTCTAAACACCTCTCTGCATCATATTGTGTCAGGCACTTTACTTGTATTCACAGTAACATTTAAAAACTACAGACCTCTGAATGTAACAAGCTAATACCTCCAATACATTGATGAGGAAACTGAGACTCAGAGACCACATCTTTCATCTGCGCTCACGCACAGGTAGGCCAGACAGCTGGAAACTAAGGTCTTTAAAATATACGTAGTTCTTTAACTAACTTGTTTACAATCCAAATTCATTTGCCATATAAAAGCCTGCACGCACATGACTATGCAACTCTAACTGCTCTCGTCACCCCCACCCCTAACCCCCCATGACAGCTCACTCCTCCTTTCTGCCCTGTACTTCCCACATTTATTCAGCCAACTCTTGTCTCCCTTCATCCTCCCATCTCACCTCTGGACAAGGGCTGCTCAGACAGCCCCACATATATATTTAAGTCAAGAAGTAAATTCTTTGCCAGTATTACTCTATGTCTTGCAGTCCAGTCCAATCTTTGTCTGAAGAGTTTGGCTTCCATACGGGTTTCTGCTGTAGGCTAAAAGGGGTCATGTCCATAGGGAACCTTCCAGGTTGATGAAACATCAAGTGTGGTATTTTAATAGAGTTTTAGTTCTGCAAACCCATTTCCCTCCCACTACATCAGGGACTTCACATTGTATTCCCTGTCAGGGCAGTCACTGGTGGCGGCCAGGCATCATCTTGTTCTTCTTGGCTCATGCTGATGTAGTCTCTGGATCATACGGCCCCTTCTGTCTGCTGGGTTTGTGTCTTCATATGTCCTTTGTGGAAAGCACAGTCTTATGTGCCCCCCATAATATCACTCACATCACCCCCCATAAAGGTCTGATGCTAAAATCTGTAGTGTTTAGTCACTTAAATAACGACAAACTTTCTTTTCTTTTTAAAAATTATTGTAAAAATACAACATACACTAATTAATGTTTTTCACATGTAAAATTTAGTGACATTCCTTACAATGGTTACACTGTGCAACCGTCGCCAATATCTATTAGTAAATTTCCATCATCATCATAAACAGAAACTCAGTGCTTCCTAAACAATGATACTGCCTTCTCTCCCTCTGGGCCCTGATAACTACCAGTCAACTCTGGTCTCCATACATCTTTTATGCTATATATTTCATGTGAGTGAGATTATTTTTGTGACTGATTTCACTCAGCAGTATTTTCAAAGGTCATCCATGTTGAAGCACGGCTAATATTTCACTGTATGTGTATGCAACATTTTATTTACCCTTTCTTCAGCTGATGAATTCTTAGGTTGTTTCCAAGAGGACACAGTTTTTTTTTTCCACACGTTAGCAAAGCTTTCAGTTCTCTCCTAGATCGAGATGCCAAGACAGTGCTTCTTAGGCCTCCTTAGCCTGAAGGCTGTGAGAGCCTCTGTATTTTCTCTGGCACTCAGCAACAATGCAGTTTGAAACATCTGCTTTCTTGCTCACCTTCTGAACTATGTTTTCAAAGGAAGGCATACATTGGCCCTGAAATGTTAACAGCTATCCCCCTCTCAGTCAGAACCTGCCATTCACTTCCATAATGAGCCCACCTGATATTTTGAAAGAGCTCAATGTGAGGACTGTCAGTAAGTTTGCAAACTCATCTTAGAAAGACTGCTACATACCTCATTGCTGAATATCACTACAGTCACCTTCAAACTACTCCCCTTGCGAAGCTATGCACTGACACCCTTCAAAGAAATTTTGGAACTCTTTTTCTGGAATAGCAGTCAGAGATATTGGTATATTACCTTTGATGCCTTCAATGTAATCAAAACATCTTCCTTTAAATATTTCCTTCCTTTTTGTGTAAAGAAAAAAAGTCACTGGGGGCCAGGTGAGATGAGTAGTGAGGGTGTTCCAATACAACTATTTGTTTACTGGCTAAAAACTCCCTTACAGACAACTATACAATTAAGTTTGCAAACTTGCCAGTGCCACTGTGTGTAACGGCCATTCCAGAAAGAGTTTGAAAATTGCTTTCAAGGGTGGACTAGATGCTGGCGTCGGTGCATAACTTCCTAACGGGAATACCCAAAAAGTGACTGTAGGGATAAGGTTGTGGCACTTACAGCAATTAAGTTCACAGACTTAATTGTCAGACCTCATCGTTACTGGCGGTACAGTGGTTAGGTGCTACGTCTGTTAAGCAAAAGGTTTGCAGTTCGAGTCCAGCAGGAGCTCTTTGGAAACTCTATGGAGCGGTTCTCCTCTGTCCTGTAGGTTCTCTATGAGTTGGAATAGACTCAAAAACATTGGGTAAACACTTACACCTGTTAGAAACTTTATTCCAAACAAAGTTTGTTAAAAAGAAAAAAATCATAAGAATTCCAAGTTCTTCCCTTTTATTTTCTCACATATCTAATAAAATTTGGAGCACAAAGATCTTTTCAATGGGCAACTATTGTGTGTGTGGTTTGAGGGAAAATATTAGTACCAAATGCTTTGGAGTTGATTCTGACTCCAGGAGTCAGAGTATGTGTCAGAGTAAAAATGTGCTCCCCAGGGTGTTCAGTAGCCGATTTTTCTAAGTAGATTGCCAGGCATTTCTTCCAAAATGCCTTTGGGTAGACTCAAACCTCCAACCTTTTGATTAACAGCTGAGCATGTTAACCATTTGCACCATCAACGGATTCCTTTGAGGAAGTAGTTACTTTTTCCAGTATGCAGGATGAATGCTAGATAGAGCAACTAACTCATCTTCGGGGAATAGTCAAAGTGACTAGAGTTTGAATAAAACGGGGGTCAATCCTTATGATTCATGAGTGTATTTGTAACTGCCTCTTAGACATATACTGGGCTCCACCTGTGGCAATCATGTTTTTCTTTCTCCCCCTCTCAACGCAGGTGGTGGCTAAGCATAACAGTCGTCAACTTTACGAAAGTGTTACCCTTGAATCTGCTTTTTCTCTTTTGTTTTTCAAGTAAATGCTGATTTTATTTCCAGATTTCTTCACATGGAATTATAAGGGTACCAAAATTATGCATAAAGATATCAAAACAATACTTAAATAACATTATAGAGTTCAAAACTTTTAATATGTAATCCATTTACCAGTGTTTTCAGTCTGTTTGTGGGCAGTGCTAAATAGCTTTGCTCAAGTGCTCTGTAAATACAGAACAAATGAAGACACATGCTGAGGGTATGTTATCCCTGGGGATTTTCAATACACTCAAACAAGCTCATATTCAGCTCTTTGAACTAAGGCATTATATTTCCACACTGACTTATTGTTCTTATGGTTTTTAACAAGATAACATGAGATAATAATGATCATAAATGGATGCACCACTTCTTCCCCAAAGAATTTTTACTAGGTCCATGTGGACAACAAGAGCTCTTATCATGCATTGGTTAAAATCTGGTTTGCTAACCCAAAAGCTGGCAGTCTGAATCCAGTAGCTGCTCTGTGGGAAACCCTACTGGGCAATTCTATTCTGTCCTATAAGGTTACTATGAATCGGAATCAACCAGAATGTATATAATAACAACTATTAACTTGTGGAACACCATAGCAATGTTTTAAATTAGTAATTTAATAGCTTGAGAAAGAAGCTGGCAAAGAGATTTGGGGACCTTGAAATGACATGGATTGTATTGTGCCCCTCCAGAAATGTGTGTATTAATTTGTCTAACCTTGACTCCTGGTGTTATGTGATGTTCCTCTATTTTGTAAACCCTATCTCTGTGATGAACAGCAGGGACATTGGGCAGCAGCTGTATTGGTGGGGCAGGACTCAATGTATGGGATTGGGGCAGCCACTTGAGATGTCAAGGAAGAGGAAGCACGTGGACACTGGGGGACCTCTTAACACCAAGAAGTAGTGCAGGGAGCTGAGCACATCCTTTGGAAAGGACTCAGAGTTCCTGTGCCTCAGAAGCTCCCAGTCCCGGGGGAGATTAACTAGAAGGACCTTCCTTCAGAGCCAGCAGAGAAAGCCTTCCCCTGGAGCTGACACCCTGAATTTGGACTTCAGCCTACTGAACTGTGACAAAATAAAATTTCTCTTTTTAAAGTCATCCATTTGTGATATTTCAGCTATAGCAGCACCAGATGACTAACACATCTGTGAACCAAAAAAGCTGGCAGCTTGAATCTTAGCAACTCTTTATAAACCCTATAGGGCAGTTCTACTCTGTCCTATAAGGTTTCTATGAATTAGAATCAACTGGAGGGCACAGAATAATAACTAACAACATTTGGAAAACTATAGTAACTTGAATAACCTGACTGGACGTTTGTTAGATGGTCTTTCAGAATATACCCTCTTTCTCTTTATATAGTTTCCAGCTATGCCCTTTGAGTAAGGATGACCTAGTGCTCCACTAAGTGACCTTGACTTAGTCTGGCCACTGAGTCCATCCTCTAGGGACTGATCATGGATAGACACATGTTACAAATTAGGCTGAGACTGCTGAGATGCTTCCTAGGGGTTTCTGGCAAAACAAACTTCCTTTCTCTTTTGGGGGGTGCTTCTGGAAGAGAAAATGTCTTCTGGACTTGAAGTCTGAACCAAGGGGTCTGTCTTGCTACAGAAGGGAGAGTCAGTCTGCAGGTGATGATCACACACTGAAGAAGTCACCACTGAGAGAATTGCAGAGAAAGAAAGCCAGAGCTTAACAATTTTTCTAACGCTGGATAAAGGCTCTCCTGCCTGTAGGTTCCCTGTGAGTTGGAATCAACTCAGTGGCAGTCAGTTTGGTTTTTTGGTTTTGGAGTTAGATCCACTATTACCAAGTTACACTAATCAATATATTACCACTTGCTCCAAGCAGTATTAGCAACGTTTATATCTGTCAACTAAGACATACTGATACAACCTTCCAGATGTCTGAGAAATGAAATAGTAATACGTCTACTACATAACGAAACACTTGAGGCATACCAGTTAAACACTGAGTCTGCTGACCAAAAGACAGGCAGTTCACACCCGCCAAGTGCTCCTCGGGAACTCTGTGGGGCAAGTCTACTCTGACCTATACGGTCTCCGTGAATCAGAATTGACCTCGTGTCCCTGCCTTGGCTACTGTACAGCGGCGGTACTTTTCTTGGCACTTTCCTTGTCTCTCTTTGGATCTTTCTATAGCAGAAAAGTCTTGCCTCTTCCTTATAAGTTTTGCGTGTTTTTTTTTTTTTTTATGGTGATGAGTATATGTATATAGCTAAAACTTTCTTTGCATGTACAATTTGGTGACTTTGCTTTTCTAATGTCATGCAATCTTTGTCATTATCCATTTCCAAATTTTTCTGTCACCCTTTACTGAATCTCAGTGCCTCTAAACAACAGCTCCCTCTAACCTCATTGCTCCCGTCTCTGATAATCACTGATTGATTTCATTCTCTATGCATCTGCCTAGTCGAGTATTTTATGCAAGTGGCTCTTCGTTAGAAACTTCAAAAATATTTTAATAAAAGAAGTCTTAGAAAGTTCCTCAGCAGGTTTATGAAGGAGTTTGAGATTCATTCATTCAAGCACGACAGAGGAAGCCTTGGTGACACAGTGGGTAAACACTCAGCTACTAACTGAAAGATCAGCTGTTCAAATCCATTAGCTACCAAGGGAAAAGACGTGGCAATCTGCTTCAGTCAAGATTTATCGCCTTGGTAACCACTGGGCAGTTCTCTTCTGTCCTGTATGGTTACTATAACTCAGAATTGACTCAGTGACATTGGGTTTGGTTTTGTTTTTTATGTTCAGCCCAAGAAGCCTTGGTCACAGCAATTAAGCACTTGGCTGCTAACTGGAATGTTGGCAGTTCTACATCACCAGCCACTCCAGGGGAGAAAAGACCTAGTGATCTGCTTCCATAAGATTACAGCCTAGGAAACTCTATGGAACAGTTCTAGTCTGTCTTATAGGGTTACTGTGAGTCAGAATTGATTTAATGACAACAGGTTTCATATGCCAATCACTCTTTAAAAAGCATTTTTATCCCAGTTAGTCTGCCTAATATCATGTTTGGTGCTTCCTTTGTACCTCCTAGCTCCTTGTGCAGTTCCTGGGAGTTGAAAAGCTTCTAAGAAGCCCTCCTAGGTGCAATAATTAGTCTCTATTTGCCTGTACCAAAAAAAAAAAAAAAAAAAAAAATCAAGAATAGGAGAAGGAAATAGAATGTCCGGCTAAGTGCCTCCATGAGCAGCATCTTGTTTGCCATGATAACAGAAAAACTGGTGCCTGGCTGCCATTACTAAATGTTTTGATCAAAGAGTCTGAAAAGGATCCTGATCAGAAGGGGGAAAATATGGTACAGAATTTAAAATTCTTCTGGAATCCAGCTTTTGTGGCATCACTGAGGCTGAGTGAGCCCCTGAAATTATTGCCCTGAGACAATCTATAAATCTTCAATCTTAAACCAAAAATGTCTCTTGAAGTCTTCTTTAAATTAAACTGTTTAATTTAATTAGTAAAAAAATCTGCCTTAAGCATTGTACTCTTTTAAAGAATTGTCTATATGTGATGAAACTGACAACACAACTTGAAAAAGTAGATAGGAAACTTTGAGAGAAGTAAGTTTATGTTAATGGAGGAGGAGCAATTCAAATAAGGAATGTGAGGATGATCACACAACTTGAAAAATAAAATCAATGTTACTGAATTGTATATGTAGAAACTGTTGAAATAATGTATATTTTGCTATGTATATTTTCAACAAAAATTTAGAAAACTACCCATCTGTTTAATTTGAGACTGATATAATATTTATTTTCAAATAGCTATTACACAGTTAAAGATACGAACTATTGATTTGGTCTAACTTCCTCATTTTACAGATTACAAAATCTAAACTAAAGGAGGTTAGGTTCATCCAAAGTCATATGGTAAGTTCCTGAAGGGGAATGAAATTCCTGGTTCCTTGATTCACGGTCTTGTGTCCTTTTAATTGCCTTCTCTTGTCTCCTAGTATTGCCTGTCACTACTGTCCATCGTAAGTAGGATATTATTGGTTTTGACAGGCTTTGATTATTGTTTTGGTCTGCAAAAATTGAATCAGAAAGCTAAGAAGAACTTACTTCCCTATGAAATTTCTAAGATTTCTAGCACTTGCTATTTTCAGACAGGCTAGAAATACCCTGTGAACAGCTTCTCTTACAAGATTTTGGCATCTGCCTCTTGCTTTGATCAGACATAAAAAGTGCGGAGACTTGGAGAAAATTAAGTATAGTAATATATCTGAAAAGTCTTAGCTATTCAAATATATATGTGTTTGTGTGACTCTGTATACATTCTTTTATGTTTCAGAAAGACCAGATAATTCAACCAACCAAACCTGTTGCCATCAAGTTGATTCTGACTCATAGCAGCTCTGCAGTACGGAATAGAACTGCGGTATCAGGTTTCCAAGGAGTGGCTAGTAGATTTGAACTGCAACAACTTTTGATCAGCAACTGAGGTCTTAGTTACTGTGCCACCAGACCTTCAAGTAATTCAAAGGAACTTTCAAATATCAGATCTAGACACCGATACTGCCCAACCACTGTTGATTTTTCTCTGTAGACAGAATGTTTGTCCCAACTTGTCCTATTTTTACAGTGGTCATTTGCTACCTATTGTGATAACAGCAATTTAGAATGGAGATAAACAATCTTTTTGTTTTTTAACAATCAGAATTAGGAATGATCATTAACCAGTCTTCTCACAGTGGCTATGTCTTGATTCCCAACATAAAACCAGAGTCCTCTTGGAAGTCGACTTCTCTTTCTCCGCCTTCTGATAAGCAATAATTCACGTCATTCCTGATAGTGTCCAAGTAGTCAGTAATGATACAACACCAGCTCTACAGACATACTAGGGCCTGGGATGGATTTTAACTCCAATCCCAGGAGGATCATCGGGTTACTTAATATCAATATTCGTTGTATTAAAGGCCTTTGTTGTAATCAGCTGTGTGCTTTGTTTCAGTGCCCTGCTTTTCATTAATTGTGTGTAATATTGAATCGGTTTGATGTTATTTTTGATTTTAACGTGTAAACAAGCCATACCTCATCTCTTTGTTTTTCATGACTGGTAATTAACACTTTGGTGGCCGCATTTCTTATCGTGGGGAGATAAGATCTTCTGTCTGACTGGTGTGCTCAACCACTGTGTTAAAAACATGAGAAATGAATTTTGACTTGAAACTCATTCAAAGTATGTTGCATTTATTTTGATCAAGTAGTGAGAGTTGCAACTGTACTAATAGTAGAGAGTGTGGCTTATGGGATTGTGGTTACTGGTTTTACAGGGGAGGTTACCTCTCGGGTTAGAGTACTGATAAATCAAGTGAATAACTAGAAAGATTTTATTTGAAAAGAGAAAAGAATGGGGTATCCAGATATTTTTTTAAAGGGTATATTTTTTAAGAGGATATTTCTCTTTCTGCTTTCTAACACTTGATATGGATGTTCTTTATATGAGATTCTGAATAGACAGATAAATTGGCATACACATACATGTGTAGACCAAAATCCATTGCTGTTGAAGGGATCCCAGTTCACAGCAATCTTATAGAACGTAGTAGAACTGTTCTGTAACGTTTCCAAGGCCGTAATCTTTGGAAGCAGACTGCCACGTCTTCCTCCCATGGAGGAGCTGGTGAATTAAAATGCCAATCTTTTGATTAGCTGCTGAGTGCCTAATGGCTGCACCAGAGTGCTGTGTTTGTGTGTGCGTGTGTGTGTGTGTGTGCGTGCGTGTGTGTGTGTGTGTGTGTGTGTGTGTGTGTGTGTGTGTGTGTGTGTGTGTGTGTGTGTGTGTGTTTTATATGTGCTTAGGACAGCCTCCTCTTCTTCTTTTAATACACCTAGTCCTATGGAGCATGGTGGGTCAGCAGTTTGCATCCACCAGCTGCTCCCTGGAAACCCTATTGGGGCAGTTCTACTCTGTCCAGTAGCATTGCTATAAGTCAGAATCGTTTTGATGGCAATGGGTACAGTATTAGCAATATGTACTATACAGTGTTGTGGCACATATTTACTGATATTATCATTCTCAGGCCAACCACAAAAGACAAATAAAAATTGGATTTATAAAGATCCTGATAAAAGGCATAACAAAAAAAATGAAAAAAAACTTACTTGACTTACGCCAGAACCAACTTAGGAAGAAGTTCTTAGAATAGAATCTCATTGTAAATCCAAGACTACCTGCTGTTGTTGTCAGGTGATGTTGAGTTGTTACTGACTCACAGCAATCCTTCGTACAACTGAAGGAAATGCTGCCTGATCCTGCACCATCCTCACAATGATTGCTATGTTTGAGCCAATTTTTGCAGCCACTATATCAAAACATATCATTGAGGGGTTTTCTCTCTTTCGCTAAACTCCCACTTTATGACATGTGATGTCCTCCAAGGACTGGTCGCTCCTGATACGATGTCCAAAGTACATGAGATGAAGTCTTGCCATCCCCCCACTAAGCAGCATTTTGGCTGTGCTTATTCCGAGACATACCAGTTCATTCTCCTTACAGTCCATGACATTCTTCAACAGCACCATATTCAAAAGCTTTAATTCTTCTTCAGTCTTCTTTATTCATTGTCCAGCTTTCACGTGCATATGAGGTGACTGAGGCACCATGGCTTGGATCAGGGACACCTTATTCCTCAAAATGACATCTTTGCTTTGTAACACTTTAAAGAGGTCTTTTGCAGAAGATTTGCCCAATGGAATACATCTTTCGGTTTCTCTTGACTGCTGCTGCCAAGGACATTGACTGTGGATTGAATAAAATGAAATCCTTGACAACTTCAAAATTTCATCTACTTATCATAATGTTTCTTACTGGTCCAATTGTGAGAATTTTGTTTTCTTTATCTTGAGGTGCCATTCATACTGAAGGCTGCAAGCTCTGATCTTTACTGGTAAGTCCTTCAAGTCCACTTTCAGCAAGCAGGTTGTGTCATCTGCATAATGCAGGTTGTTAATGACTCTTCCTTCAGTTCTAATATTGTGTTATTTCTGATACAGTCCAGCTTCTCAGATTATTTGCTCAGCATACAGGCTGCATATGTATGGTGACAGTATACACCCCGACACACTTTTCCTAATCTTAAACCCTTATTTTGTTTGAATGACTTCCTCTCGGCCTATGTACAGGATTCTAATGAGTACAGTTAAATATTCTGAAATTATCATTCTTTGCAGTGTTGTCCATAATTTTTTAGATGATTCACACACTCCAATGCCTTTATATAGGAAATAAAACACAGATAAATATCTTTCTGGCATTCCCTGCTTTCAGTCAAAATCCACCTGACATCACCAGTGATATCTCTCATCATACTTGCAACACGAATTTCTGGCAATTCTCTGCCAGCATACTGCTGCAAACATTTTTAAATGATCTTCAGCGAAATTTTACTTGTGTATCGATACTAATATAGTTAATAACTTCTACATATTTTGTTGGATCACTTTTCCTTGACATTGGCCCATATATGGATTGCTTCCAGTCACTTGGCCAAGTAGCTGTCTTCTAAGTTTCCCAGCATGGACAAGCAAGTACTTACAATGTTGCATCCTTTTTGTTGTTGTTGTTAAAACATTCAATTAACATTGCATCAGTTTCTAGAAACTTGTTGTTCACCAATACCTTCTATGTAACTTAGGCTTCTTCCTTCAAAACCATTGGTCCTTGATCATATGCTGCCACCTGAAAATGGCTGAACATTGTCCAGTTCTTTTTGCTACAATGGCTCCACCTATTTTTTTTCCCAACTTCTTGTGATGTTTCCTGTGCCGTTCAATATTTTGCCTATATAATCTTTTAATATTGGAACTCAGGGTTTGAATTTTTTGTCCAGTTCTTTCAGTGAGCTTGTTCTTCCCCTTCAGTTTTCTAACTCCAAGTCTTTGCACATTTAATTATAATACAATACTTTGTTTTCTGGAATCACCCTTTGAAATTTTCTTTTCAGCTTTTTTACTTCCTGTAACTACTCCACATTCAAGAGCAAGTTTCAGAGTTTCTTCTCACATCCCTTTAGGTCTTTTCCTTCTATCTCATCTTTTTAATGATCTTTTGTTTTATACATATGTGTGTGTATGTACATATGTTTGTACACATGCACACACGCACACACCATATAATTACATCAGAAAGAACACAACATTAGAACTGAAGGAAGATTCATTAACAACCTGCATTATGTAGATGATACAACCTGCTTACTGAAAGTGGACTTGAAGGACTTACCAGTAAAGATCAGAGCTTTGAGCCTTCAGTACGAATTACACCTCAAGATCACCAGTCAACACCTCAAGATAAAAAAAAAAAATTCTCACAATTGGACCAGTAAGAAACATTATGATAAATGGATGAAATTTTGAATGGAATGGAATTTTGGGTGACCTAGGTGCTCTCTGACCATGTAGTATCTGAAAATTACACATAAACCTCCCATATGTGAACAAAACAAATGACAATTTTATTTATACTTGTCTATTCAAATTAGAGAAACTCCTGTGGCATAGTGGTTAAGTGCTATGTTTGCTAACCAAAAGGTCACCCGTTCAAATCTGCCACCCATCTCTTGGCAACTTTATTAGGCAGTTCTATCTGACCTGTAGGGTCACTATGAATCCGAATCGACTCAAAAGCAACAGGCTTTCTTTTGATTTATTAAAAATATATTTGTGTTAATTACATGGTGTGTCATTTGCTCAGCGATTAACTCCAGGGACTTTCAAGTTTTTGGAAAGGCTGTCATGGAGGTTAGCTCACACAGTATCCATTATGGATCCTCAGATGCTTACATGAACCAAACTGCTCATTTGAATCTGTTGTCTGAGGAAGACTATACATTTCTATTTGTTATGGTTCCTGAGTAAAGTAGTTAGACCAAATTTTTGTAAATTTAGAAAACTACAACTTCTAATGAAGAAATGACTTTGCTAGATTTTTCTATGCTATTTAATTTAATTCTTCGCATTAATTCATGTGCATTTCAAGTGCATTTATGTGGCTGATTTCATAGGAATTCATCAGTGTCCAAAATGACATCTGTGTATCTTGGTTGATGTTTTACTAATGTCTATGTAATCTCACCTTAAAAGATTTGTCATAATTCAATTTGATTCAGCTGCATTTAACTTCTCTTGAGAGTCTTTATGTAAAAGATTATCACATCTTTTCTTCTTCCTGATAAGTAGTTCATTGTATTTCCAGAATTTATCTCTAGTGGTTAATACAACATGTTGGAAGCTGGCAGGAGATTGGTGGTATTTTTTTGTCTGTGTTTTTTGTTGCTTTAAAAATGCAGTGTAAACTCGAATAAAAGAGAAAAGAGAATTATTCTAGCATTGCACCTTTACATTTTTACATTTAAGTATACCTTTTTAACATGATATTTAAGACAATTTACATCTAATTTATGAAGAGGCAAATTTGAAATGGGAGTCATTGGATTTTCAATTACTCTCAGTTTTATTAGACAAACAATAGGGAGTTTCCATGTCCTCTGTGGTCCATACCTTTGTATTTTCTGAGGCATGCATGCATCATCTCAGTTTGCTATAAGACATTTGTGCAAGGAACTGGAAGACATAATTAGGAAAAAGTAGTTTAGAAGCTGCTGGCACAGAGCCCAGCTTTCTCTCAGGCTTCAAAGGAAGCTTCCGCTGCAGATAAAGTACAGAAGAGGCTGCCGTAGGTACACTAAGAAACTCAGAAAGGTGGACTCTTTGCACTTCCATTGGAGGATGAAGCTAAAAAAGCCTTCAGAGGTAAGGATGAGGGCAGTGACAACCAAGTGCTGCAAAACACAGTTTGCTTACATCAGTACAAGAAACATTCATATTGCAACAACTGGATTTCTCAAGCACCTAGACATCTTTCAAAACTCAATGTGCAACTATTTCAGGAGGTAGCTTGAGGTCAAGAACCAATGGCAATAAAGGACACCATTCATGAGGCGCTGAAGGCATTGACAATGAACAATATTCCAGGAATCAATAGAATACCAATCAAGAAATTTCAGCAAATGGATGCAGCATTGGAAGTACTCCCTCATTTATGCCAAGAAATTTGAAAGGCAGCTACTTGGCCAAAAAACTGGAAGAGAACCATATTTGTGCCCATTCTGATGAAGGGTGATTGAACAGAATGTGGAAGTTATTAAACAATGTCATTTGGGAGGCAGAGTCACAATGGCAGACTAAACACACGCCTTCTTAAATCCTTCTGGAAGCCAAGACCTGAAATAATAATTAAACAGAGACTTCTGAACACCTAGTGAGCCCTATGACATGGCATAGGGCTATTAATTTGGACTTCATACCACTGAAGGGAAAACCTCCTCTTGTGCTGTTCTGCACTCTTGCAGAGTGCTGGCTTTCATGGACCAAAGGTAACTCTCCATTTTCACTTGTTTTATCTGTCTTAGCTGGCTGGTGGAGCTGGGACTTGACTAGCAGCTAATATCAGATACACAGCTATTGGGATTGGTGGCGGAAATTGCCACATTTTGAGAGCCCAGCTTTGGACTCTGTGCATCTCAGTACCTTTGACCTTTCTTTCCACATCCACCATTGACTAGCCTGCTAAGGCAAGCGGGCAGCTTGTGCAGAATGTCAACTTGTTCCGCAGGCAGGTGGATATACCCATACAGAGGCTACAGCTGGGCCTAATTCCTAGGCTGGGTGGCAGTGCCTCGGCAGGGGAGAGCGCTTTTCCAGAAGAAAGGCAGTATTTTACACAATGTTGCATATGGCTGGGAGTTGACAACAAAAGCCAGCAGGGCCGTAGCTTTTGTGTATTGTGAACTAGTGTATAATATCTGGGGTTGGATACAGAGGTGCTTACTTTGCCAGCTGGGAAGGGGGACCTCTATACCTGAAAACCTGACTGACTTTGGAAGTGGTCAGATACCTTTTACCTTTCATTTTAAGACAGCCAAGAGAAACAATTGCAGTCCATCCTCACAGCATCTCTCCCAGCCTCTGTTGACTCACATGATGCCCAAAAAAGCAACAAACTCTGGAGTAAAACAACGAGGAAATCACCCATAGCATCAGAATGCCCCCCAAAGAAACAACCAAAGAACTTTCCAGATGAAGAAACCTTTCTCAAACTATCAGAAGATGAATACAAAAGGATTATATAGAGAGCCCTCCTAGACCTTATACAAAATCTAGCTGTGCAACACGAAATATTAAGCAAGCTGTTCGGTCTCATGCAACATGAGTAATCTGAAATCCAACAGATCAAGAACAAAACCAAAGACATAGAAACTTCAAATCAAAACCAAGAAAACAGAATAGAACAAACGGAAAATAGAGTTTCTGACTTGGAAGACAGAGCTACACACTCCAGCATCTATGAGGAGAAATCAGAGAAAAGAAACAAGAAAAATGAAGGAACATTAAGAAGTATGTGGGACTCTATTAAGAGGAACAATCTATGATTAATTGGAGTTCCTAAACAGGTCAACACACCTGAGAAAACAGAGAGTACTGTTGCTGAGCTGCTGACAGAAAACTTCCCAGTAATTAGAAAAGAAGCCAAAAGCCAAGTATATACATATCCAAGACGCATGTTGAATATCATGCAATATAGATCTCAAAAGGAAGACTCCAAGACATATTATAATCAAGCTTAACAAATGAAACATAAGCAGAAACACAGTCAGCAAGACTCAAAGCAAAGCTAACATTCAGAGGGAAACCTGGTAGGCTTTCATCAGATTTCTCAGCAGAAAAAATGCTGGCACATAGACAGTGGCAAGATACATTGAAAGCCTTGAAGGAGAAGAACTTCCAACCAAGAATTCTATATCCTGCAAAGCTATTTTTCAAATATGAAAATGAAATTAAGACACTCCCAGACAAACAGAAACTCAGAGACTTTGCAAAAACCAAATCAAAGCTACAAGAAATCCTGAAAGAATCTCTTGGCCTTGGCTTACGAGAACAAAAACACTAATTTTATATCGTAGAAGGACACATCATCCAGAATCCAACTCAGTTAGGGAAGGCTCCAAACTCAATCTAATCTATAATAGTCAAAGAAATGATCCAGTGATCATATCATGAAAACTATGATGTCACCATACTGCAAAGAGGGATATACTACAGTCTTTATAGTCCTTCCAGATGGAGATGAAGTCAATAAGACTGGTGGTAATTAAAATTGAGTTTCTACATAGTTCGTTAAGGGGGCTCCCATGGGCAGCAATAAAGCACAATAAAGATGCAACATATCAAATCAAGAAATGTAATACAGAAGTCTCAACAACCACAAAAACAACCCTGAAAAAGGTGAAATTTCAACTCATAAAGAAGAATGCCCCAGAACAGATTAATAAGAACAGATAAAACATCAACACAAAAATAAACATCACAATGACAGCACTAAACACATACCTATCAATAATTACATTCAATGGGAATGGACTGAATGCCCCGGTAAAGAGACATTGAGTGACATCTTGGATCAAAGACATGACCCATTCACATGTTGCCTACAAGAAACTTACCATAGACTTAAAAATATGAACTAACTGAAAATCAAAAGATGGAAAAATATATATCAAGGTAACAATATACAAAGAAGAGCAGGTGTGGCAATTCTAACCTCAGGTAAAATAGATTTTAATGTAAAATCCACCATCATGCACAAGAATGGACACTATTTATTGCTGAAAGCTTTGATACACAAGCAGGACTTAACAATATTAAATATTTATGCACCTAATATTAGAGCACCTAAACACATTGAAGAAACACTGACTACACTCAAAAACGAGATAGATCACTCCGCAATAATAATGGGAGTCTTCAACACTAGACTCTCAGTATTTGACAGATTGTCTAGAAAAAAGCTCAATAAAGACACAGAAGACCTTATTGCCACAATTAATCAACTAGACCTCATCAACATATACAGAACTGTCTATCCCCAGCAGACAACTACACCTTCTTCTCCAGTGCACATGGAACATTCTCCAGAACAGACCTTGTGTAAGGACATAAAGCAATTCTCAACAAAATCTATACATTGAGTTAATGCAAAGCATCTTCAGACCATAAAGCTATAAAAGTCAAAGTCAACGGCAAAAAAAAACATAGATAGAATATGAAACTCATGGAAACTGAACAACATCTTGCTCAAAAAACCACGGGTCATATAAGAAATCAAGAATGAAATAAAGAAATTTATGGATTCCAATGAGAATGAAAGCACTTCCTACCAGAACCTATATAATACAGCCAAAGCAGTGCTCAGAGGTCAGTTTTTCTCCATGAATGCACATGTCTGGAAAGAAGAAAGAAACCAATCCAAAGAACTAACTCTACGGCTTGAATAAGAGAGAGCAACAGAGGAACCCCTCAGGAACCACAAGAGAACAGATCATAAAGATTAGAGAACTAAATGAATTAGAGAATAGAAGAACAATTGAAAAGGCCAAAAGCTGGCTTTTTTAAAAGACCAACAAAATTGACAAACCATTGGCTAAACTTACTAAAGAAAAACAGGAAAGGAAACAAATAATCCAAATAAGAAATGAGAGGGGTGTTCTCACAACAAATCCAACAGAAATAAAAAATATCCTAACAGAATACTATGAAAGACTGTACTCTAATAAACTTGGAAACCTAGAGGAAATGGATGAATTCCTTGATTCGTATCACCTATCAAAAGTATCACAATGTGAAGCAGAACAACTTAATAAACCCGTCATAAAGGAAGAGATTGAAAAAGTCATCCAAAATCTACCAACGATAAAAAGCCCGGGCCCAGACGACTTCACCGTGGAATTCTACCAAGCTTTTAGAAAAGATTTATCTACAATACCATTGAGACTATTGCACAGTATAGAAAGGGATGGAATACTCCCAAATTTGTCCTATGAAGCCAGCATAACCCTGATACCAAAGCTAGGGAAAGACTCAACAAAAAAGGAGAACTACAGACTGATATCACTCATGAATCTAGATGCAAAAATCTTCACCAAAATTCTTGCCAAAAGAATACAACAACATATCCAAAAAATTATCCATCAGGAGCAAGTTGGATTCATACAAGGGATGCAAGGCTGGTTCAACATTAGAAAAACAATTAATATGATCAACCACATAAGTAACACAAAAGACAAGAATCACATGTTTTTGTCTACTGATGGAGAAAAGGCATTTGATAAAGTCCAACACCCATTTGTGCTAAAAACTCTCAGCAAAATAGGAATAGATAGCAAATTTCTCAATGCAATAAAGACCATTTATACAAAGCCAACTGCCTATGTCATCCTGAACGGAGAGAGAATGAAACAGTTTCCCCTGAGAACAGGAACGAGAGAAGGATGCCCACTCTCACCTATCCTATTAACATTGTACCAGAAGTTCTAGCCAGAGTAATTAGACAAGATAAAGAAATAAAGGGCATCTGCATCAGCAAAGAAGAAGTAAAAATCTCCCTATTTGCAGATGACACGATTCTATACACAGAGAATCCTAAAGGATCCATAAATAAACTATTCAAATGGATTGAAGAATTCAGCAAAATCTCAGGATACAAGGTAAATATAAGTAAATCAGTAAGATTCCTTTATACCAACAATGAGATTGCTAATGAAGAAATCACCAAATCAACACCATTTACAATAGCCCCTAAGAAGATAAAGTACCTAGGAATAAATCTAACCAGAGAAATAACAGACCTTTACAAAGAGAACTACAAACCTACTACAAGAAACTAGCAGACACTTATGTAAATGAAGAAACCTACCTTGCTCATGGATAGGAAGACTTAACATTGTGAAAACGTCTATTTTACCCAAAGCAATCTACTTATATAATGCAATCCCAATACAAATTCCAGTGACATTTTTTAATGACATGGAGAAACAAATCACCCACTTTGTCTGGAAAGGGAAGAAGCCCTGGACAAGTAAAGCACTACTGAAGAAGAAGAACACAGTGGGAGGACTCTCACTACCCATCTTTAGAAACTATTACACTGCCACAGTAGTCAAAACAGCCTGGTACTGGTACAAAAAGAGACAAATAGATTAATGGAACAGAATCAAGACCCCACAGATGACACGGTCTTCCTATGAACAGCTGATATTCAACAAAGACCCTAAGACATTAAGCTGGGGTGAAAACAATCTCTTCAACAAATGGTGCTGGCAAAATTGGATATCCATCTGCAATCAGTTGAAACAAGACCCATAACTTACACCTCATACAAAAACCAACTCAAACTGGATGAAAGATCTAAATATCAAATCTAAAATGATATAGCTCATAAAGAAAAGGTAGGAACAACAATGGAAGCTTTAACGCACCTTGTAGACAGACTTCAAAATCTGTCAAGCCAACCACAAGCAACAGAAGACAAAATAGATAAATGGGAACTACTAAGAATCAATCGCTTTTGCTCATTATTAATAGAATTAAAAGGTCACCTACAGAATGAAGAAAAATATTTGGCAACTCTATGTCAGACCAACACCTGATCTCCATAATCTATAAGGTACCACAAAATATCAGTAAGAAAAAGATAAATCATCCAATTAAGTGGTGGGCAAAGGAGATGGACAGACTCTTCTCTAGAGAGGAGATCTAGGCAGCCAAAAATCACATGTGGACATGCTCACAATCACTAGCTGTTAAAGAAATGCAAATGCAAATGACAAGGAGATACCATCTCACCCCAACAAGGTTGACCATGATCCAAAAAACACAAAACAACAAATGCTGGATAGGCTGTGGAAAAATTGGAACTCTCCAACAGTGTTGGTTGGATTGCAAAATGGTGCAACCTCTCTGGAAAGCAATCTTGCACTTCCCTAAAAAGCTGGATCTAGATATACCATTTGACCCAGTAATTCCACTGCTCAGAACATATCCTACAGAATCAAGGCCATTCAAACCAACTGATACATGCACACGAATGTTTATTGCAGTACAGTCCACAATAGCAAAAAGATGGAATCAACCCAGATGCCCAACAACAGAGGAATGGATAATGGATAGGTAGACTATGGTACATATACTCACTGTAACACTAGGCAATGATAAAGAACAATGATGATTTTAGCAAACATCTTATAATCTGGTTTCAAATTGGAGATTATTATGTTGAGTGAAAGTAGTCAGCAACAAAAGGACAAATATTGTATGAGATCCCCAGGAAAAGAACTTAAAAACAGACTCATACATAGAGGAAAAGACTCTTTGATGGCTGCAAGGGTGCGGTGGGAGAGAGTGAGAGGGGAGGAGGGTTTAAATTAGACAGTTGATAGAAATTTGGTTATGTGAAATCTGGGCAGCACACATTAGAAAGAAGATCGATATTAACTGGACTTCAACATAACATGATTACTCCTCCCATTTTAACCCAACATTGAAATGACAGAGTAGCTGGGGCCATGCTCTCAGGGGAAATTGAGGCCAAATTGGCACAGCTGGCATTTTGCTAAGAGATCCCTCTTCACCCTACATTGGTGAGTAGCGTCTGGGGTCTTAAAACCTGCCAAGCTGCCGTCCAAGGGTACAGCAAGTAGTCCCAACTCAGCATGAACACATGATCACAAAGGACAAAAATGACACAGGGGAAAGAACTCAGAAGACAGAGAGCCCATGTAAGTGGGTGACTATATCAACTTGTGGCTGGAAGAACCAGATAGTGCCTGGCCACCACCAGTGATAGCCATAATGGAGTTCACAAAGTTGAGTCTCACTGACAACATAAGAATAAAAAGGAGTGCACCCTGAGATCTCCACTAGAAGACTGCAATTGATGATCCAAGGGTCTCAGGGTTCCCCTGGGAGCATGGCCTCTGGCTCTGATGCTGGCCCTGTCCATAAATCATAATGAAGGTCAACTCTTTGGACAGGAATGGATTAGACTTGGTGACACAGAGTGGCCATATCATGTGTGCACTTTGTGGTCCTATGAATGTAGAAGATGTCGACCTGCTGACCTCTTACTGGCGGCAGGGAAGTGGGTGGACAGGAGGGGATAGGAGATTGTTGGGAGGGTAAGACTCAAATAGAGTGGAGAGGAAGAGGGTGCTGTCACCAAGCAGGGAGAGCAGTGGGGGCTGCATATAGGTGGGCATGTGAATTTATATGGGAATGTACATTTTCACTCAATCATAATCAAAAAAATGTCATTAATACGATACACAGGTAAAATTTTGCTGAAGATAATTCAAATTCTGTTGCAACAACACAATCAACAGGGAACTGCCAGAAAATCAGGCTGGATTCAGCAGAGAATGTAGAATGAGGTATATCATTGATCATGTCAGATGAATTTTTACTGAAAGACAATAATAAAAAGATATTCACCCGTGTTATATTGAGTATGCAAAGGCTTTCACCTGTGTGGACATTAACAAATTATGGATCACATTTCCAAGAATGGGAATTCCAGGTGACATAAATGTGCTCATGAGGAATCTGTAGACTGAAAGGCAGTCAGTCAAACAGAACAAGAAGACACTGTATGGTCGAAAGATGTGTATCAGGGTTGTATCTTTTCACCATACTTTTTCAGTGTATGCTACTAAAATAATCTGAGAAGCTGGAGTGTACGCAGAATGCAGCACCAGGATTGGTAGAAGACTCATTAAAAACTTGTGATATGCAGATGACACAAGCTTACTTGCTGAAAATGAAGAGAACCTGAAACACTTACTGACAAAGATGAAGGACTACAGCCTTCAGTATGTATTACAATAATACTTCACAACTGGACAAATAAGTAACATCACGATAAATGAAGAAAATACTACAGTTGCCAAGGATATTATTTTTACTTGGATCCACAATTAACAGCAGTCAAGGAATCAAACGATGTATTGCACTGTGCAAATCTGCTGCAAAAGACTTCATTAAAGTGTCAACAAAGCAAATGTGCCACTTTGAGGACTAATGGGAGCCTGAGCCAAGCTATGGTATTTTCCGTTGCCTCATATGCATGCAGAAGCTGGACAATGAATAAAGAGAAATGAAAAATAATTCATGCCTTTGAGTTTCGGTGTTGGTGAAGAATACTGAATATATTATGGACTGCCAGAAGAACAAACAAAGCTGTCTTGGAAGAAGTACAGCTAGAATACCGCTTAGAAGGGAGAATGGCAAGACGTTATATATCATGTACTTTGGACATGTTATAAGGAAGAACAAGTCTCTGGAGAAGAACATCAGGCTTGGTAAAGTAAAGGGTCAGCCAGGAAGAGAAAGACCCTCAACAAGACGGAATAGCACAACAGCTACAACAGTTTGCTAAAACACAGCAGTAATTGTGAGGATGGCGTAGGATGGGGCAGCCTTCTGTTTTTTTGCACATAGTGTTGCTGTGAGCCCGAACCAACATGACACCACCTTTCACCACCAGCAGCTTTCATTTAGACTCACAGTTTTCAAAATGCTCTTGTGTATCTCCCTGTGAAATGTTAATTGCAGATAATTCAGAAAATATGCTGGTTTTTTTGTGTTTCTTTAATTTCAGAAATAGTGCCTACTCCATGTGGAAGGCACTTCTCCACTCTGCTCCCATGACAAATTTCCACTACTTCTTTAGAAGTCCTCATAAAGCATCATCACCTCAACAAAACCAATCCTGATTCCAGAGGGTTAATTACACTCTACTTTGAACTCTTGGAGCCCTAGTGGTGGTAGCTAAGAGCTTGGCAGCTAAACAAAAGGTCAGCAGTTCAAATCCTCCAGCTGCTTCATGGAAACCCTATGGGGGTTTCTGTCATGTGGGGTCGCTATCAGTCTGAATGGACTTGACGGTGTCAGGTTGTTGGTTTGTTGGTTCAATCGTTATTATGTCTTATATGTATTGCTGTTGGACTTTTCATACTCTAGTGCTGGTAACTGCTGCTGTTTGTCATTCCAGACTAAAAGCTTTTGGAAGGAATGAGCCCCATTTTCTTTGCTTTGTATGCTCACCTACACGGTATTAATTACTGCCTGTAATTTTGCATTCTAATTTTTGCAGCAGTTTTATAATCACCACACAAAGACGACGTTGTATCTATAATTCTCAGGTAAGGAACACAAGCTCCTCTCTCTCTCCCTCCCTCCGTCTCTCCCTCCCTCCCTCTCTCTCTCCCCACCTTCCTCCTTTCCTTTCTCTTTCTCTCTCTTTGTCCAGTATAGCTTACTGATTCTGTGTCTCTGGAGAATTCCAGCCAATACAGATGTTGATACTGGGAACTGGGCTGCTGATATCAAAAATACCCAAAATCGTGGAGTGGCTTTTGAATCGCTTAAAGAGTAGACATTAGGAGAGTTTTGAGACGCTTAGTAGTAAAAGCCTAGATTGTCTTGAAGAAATTCTTGGCAGAATCATGGATGTTAAATGCAGTCCTGTCAAGGCTCTGGAATGAAGTGGGGAGAACTGCAGATAGTTTCTACAACCTTAGAGAATATATATATCATCATGAACAGCAGGCTGCTATAAATGTGGACCTTAAATGTCTGTCTGAAAGATCACAGTCATTGAAAATCCATTGGAGCATAGTTTTTCTCTGATACACGTGAAGTCACCATGAGTCAGTTTTCATTATACAATTGATTCTATATTATAAAAATTCAGAGTGTATCCAGAAGAGAACATCAAGGACGTAGCTAATAACAGTTTGCTAAAGACATTAGGCCTGTGGCTAAAGGATTTGATTAACCACTTCATCAGAGAAACTTCCAGTTTATACTGAAGGTGACAGAGATGGGACAAAATGAAGTAAGGCCGATGGTGTTCTGGGATCCAACAGGCAAAAAAGTGGGCTGAAAGACCTACTCAGTTGCAAACATGCACTATCTTTCAGAAAAAGGAAAGATACCCTTGAGAGTAGTCAGAGTTCAACAGTGCTGTGGCTGCCTATATAGGCAGGCGATGGGGACACTGCTTTTTTTTTATTATTATTTAATATGACTGAGTGAAAATATACATTCCCGTATAAATTTACATGCCCACCTATATGCAGCTTCCACTGTTTTCCCTGTCCGGTGACAGCACACTATTCCTCCCTGCTCCATACATGTCTCATTCTCCCAACAGTCTCCTTTTCCCTCCTCTCCAACCATTCTCCTACTTACAACCAGAGGTCAGCAAGATGATATCCTATAGATGCATAGAACCATAAAGTGCATCCCACATATGGTCACTCTGCATCGCCAAGCCCAATCCATTCATGTCCGAAGAATGAAGTTTTGTTATGATTTATGGGCAAGGGCAGCATCAGGGCCAAGGGCCATGCTCCCAGGGGAACCCCGAAACCGCTGGACCATCAGTTGAGGTCTTTTAGTGGAGATCTCAGGGTGCACCCCTTTTTATTCTTATGTTGCCAGTGAGACTCAACTTAGTGTGCTCCATCGTGGCTATCACTGGTGGTGGCCGGGCACCATCTGGTTCTCCCGGTTCCAAGTTGGACACTGCTTTTTGATTCCAGTAGTAGGCAACCTCCTCCATTCCAGGTGCAAGCACTGCCACCAGAGCAGAAGACCAGGGAGAACAGGCCTGGTGTTCCATGAGGCCTGGAGGACAAAGCGTTCAACCAAAGGAGATTATTCTGAGGCCTCATGCCGAATGGAATTGGTCCAGTTGGGTTTTCGACTTGCTTGGAACTTGTAGCTCCTTCTTTTCCTTTAATTTCTCCCTTTTGGAATGCAAATGCTTGCCCTCTGTCCGTATGACTATTTTATTTTGGATACTGATAACTTGTATTTTAGGTTCCACAGATGCATGGATGGACTGCACTTCTTATAGCTGATTCAGAAGATGAGATTTTGAACTGGATACTAAAATGAAGGAACACTTTCAGGGATGCTGGAATGGAATGAATATATTTTGCTCATGGGACCATTTAAACCAACTGATGTTAAGTCAGTCCTGACTCGTAGTGATCCCGTGTTTGTCAGAGCAGAACCGTGCTCCATAGGATTTTGTTTATTTCATTTTTTTTTTTTTTTATTTTGTATCTCTTGGCTCCTGGCTTTTTTGGCATTTTAGGTGAAAGCTTATATGGCAAATGAGGCTCCAGTTTAAGAATGTTATACAAGTTGTTCTATGCCACTGGTTACAGTTTTCCCAGTGTGTAAGCATTCTCCTTATCTTCACACTACTCTTCTGTTCCCACTGGTGCACATTCCCTTCCCCTCCAAGCTCTTTCATCTTTGAATTTGGGCTGCATATTGACGTATGGAAACCCTGGTGGCACAGTGGTTAAGTGCTCTGTCTACAAACCACAAGGGCGGCAGCTCAGGTCTGCCAGGCACTCCTTGGAAACTCTATGGGGCAGTTCTGCTCTGATCTCTAGGATCACTATGAGTTGAAATCAGTTCAATAGCAGTGAGTTTCGCTTTTTTTTTTTTATTTATTGACTGTTTGGTCTCATACTGTTTAAGGAACCACGTGATTCACAGATGACATTGTTTTATAAGTCAATTTTTTGTTGGGATGAAAAGTGACCTAGAGAAATAACTTCCAGTGAAAGTTCAAATGTTATCTTGGGGTTTCCTTTAGTCTCTATTAGTCCTGTAACCCTGGTCATCTTTTTTTTTTCAGGAATTTGAACTCTGTTCTACATTTTTCTCCATTCTATCTGAGACCTACTTCTGTGCTCTTGGTCACAACAATCAGTAGTGATAGCCAGGCAACATCTGATTTGGGTCTCAAGTTAGAGGAAGCCATGGTTTGTATGGACTGTTAGTCCTGTGGACCAGTTTCTTCTCTGAGCCTTCAGTTTCCTTCACTCACTTTTGCTTTATACAAGTAGAGAACAGTAGTTCTTAGATGGCCGCTCTGAAGACCCCAGATGCTACTCACTAATCTAGATTATAGAATATTCTCTTTGTGAACTGTGTTACACTGCTTGACTAAGTTGACCCTGAGACTGTTGTCCCAAGCCTTCTAACCCAGTAAACCAATATCATGAGTTGTCTGGACATGTCTAGAAAGCCTTTGTAACTGTGCCCACTATGTGGTCTATTATGTATGTTGATCTGTATGTAGCTCACACAAACATGTGTTTGTATACACCTATACATGAATGTGTATTTACTCATGCATACCATTCCATACCCTTATGTGTACCCATATTTACCCATGTAACTGTAAACTTTTCTCTCTTTTTTGCTTATTTTTACTGTTGTTGCTAAATTAAACATTATAACATTTACCTAGATTGTCTCTTTTCCTCGGGTACATCTTACTATCTTCATTTATTTTGGTCAAGTTATGGTGACTTCACCCTTATTTGGTCTTGTCTTTTCTATTACCTAAAGTAACAAGTGTCTACTGTCTACAAAGTGATTTTCCTGCCCTCTTCCTTCCATCCCTAGTAACTGTCAAAGAACTTCACTTTCTGTGTTGATATTGATCCTTTATTTTTTATAATATGGGGTCCACACAATATTTGTCTTTTTGTGATTGACTATTTTACTTGGCATAATGTCTTTCAGATTCATCCACGTTAAAAGACAATTTGTGGACTCTTCAATATACTTTATGTTGTTGTTAGCTCCTGTTGAGTTGGTTCTGACTCACAGGAACCCTAGGCACAACAGAACAGAACACTGCTTGGTCCTGTACCATGCCCACAATCATTTTTATGCTTAAGCCCGTCGCCACAGTCAGTGTGTCAGTTCATCTTGTTAAAGATCTTCCTCTTTTTCACTCCACTCTATCAAGCATGATGTCTTTCTCCACAGATTGATGCCTCCTGACTATGTGTTCAAAGTATGTGAGACACAATCTCCCTATCTTTGTTTTCAAGGGCCACTCTGGCTGTACCTCTTCCAAAATAGGTCTGTTTGTTCTTTTGACAGTCCATGGTATATTAAATATTCTTCTCCAAGACCACAATTCAAAGGTAACAATTCTTTTTCTGTCTTCCTCTTTATTGGCCAGCTTTTGCATGTGTATGACGCAACTGAAAATACCATGGCTTGGGTGAGGCCCACCTTAGTCTTCAAGGTTACATCTTCATGTTTCAACACTTCAAAGAGATCCTTTGCAGCAAATTTGCCCAATGCAATGTGTCCTTTGATTTCTTGACTGCTGCTTCCATAGGCATTGATTGTGGAACCAAGTAAAATGAAATCCTTGTCAACCTCAATCATTTCTCCATTTATCATGATGCTGCTTACTCCTCTGGTTGTGAGAGTTTTTGTTTTCTTGATGTTGAGGTGCAATCTGCAATGAAGGATGTGGTCTTTGATCTTCATCAGTAAGTGTTTCATATCTTCCAGCAAGCAGGGTTGTATCATCCACATAACACAGGTTGTTAATGAGTCTTCCTCCAATCCTAATAACTCTTTCTTCTTCGTATGGTCCAGCTTCTCAGATTATTCACTCTGCACACAGATAGAAAAGCATGGTGAAGGGATACAACCTTGACAAGCACCACTCCTGGCTTTAAACCATGCAGTGTCTCCTTGTTCTGTTCATGCAACTGCCTTGTGATCCGTGTACAGATTCCTCATGAGCATAGTTAAGTATTCTGGAATTCCCATTCTCTGCAGTGTTACCCATAATTTGTTATGATCTACATAATTAAATGCCTTTGTGTAGTCAATGAAGCACAGGTAAACATCTTTCTGGTATTCTCTTCTTTCAGTCAAGGTCCATCTGAAGTCAGCAATGATATCCCTGGGTCTCTGGTTCTGGATCTGGCTTGAATTTTTGGCAGTTCTCTGTCAGTATAATGTTGCAGTTGCTTTTGAATGATGTTTATGAAAATTTTACTTGCATGTGATATTAACGATATTGTTCAGCAATTTCCACATTTGGTTGGATCACCTTTCTTGGGAATAGGCATAAATATCTCTTCCAGTCAGTTGGCCAGGCAGCTATCCTTCCAATTTCTTTGCATAGATGAGTAAGCACTTCCAGTGCTGTGTCTGTTTGTTGAAACATCTCAGTTGACATTCCATCGATTCCTGGAGCTTCGGTTTTAACCGCCTTCAAAGCAGCTTCACCTCTTCCTTCACTACTCTCGGTTCCTGATCATATACTACCTCTTGAAATGGTTGAGTATTCATTCTGATGTAAGGACTCTGTATTTCTTCCATCTTCTTTTGATCCTTCTTGAGCTGTCTAGTATTTTCCCTGTAGAATTCTTCACTACTTCAACTCGAGGATTGTATATTTTCTTCAGTTCTTTCAGCTTGAGAAATGTAGAGTGTATTCTTCCCTTTTGGTTTTCTATTTCCAGCTCTTTGCACATGTCGTTATAATACTTTGTCTTCTCGAGCTACTCTTTGAAAAATTCTATTCAGTTCTTTACAGTTGTGTAACATTTCCTTGTATACATATATCACAGTGTTTTCTTCATTCATCCATTGATGGGCACATAGATTGCTTACATCTTTTAGCTTTTGTGAATAATGCAGCAATGAATATAGTTATGTATATGTATATACATGTCTCTGATCTTCTATCTCTTGTATACTAGGAGTGCGATTGATGGATCACCAGGTATTTCTATCTCAAACTTTTTGAGGAAATGCTACACTGTTTTTCATATTGGTTGTTTCATTTTACAATCCTACCAGCAATGCATAGCAGTTTCAATACCACACAACCTCACCAAAATTTGTTTCCTGATCATTGCCATTCTTACAGGAGCGAGGTGGTGTTTTGTTTTAGTTTTGATTTATATCTCTCTGATGGCCAGTGATCACAAGCATCTTTTCATGTATTTGTAGCCTGCCTGGATGTCTTCGTTGTAAATGTCTGTTCATAATACACTCTTGGTAAAGTCTTCCAACAAACATTGATATTTAATTTTTAGGAGAGCCCAGTCATCTAATTTAACTTCTGTCATTCATGTACTTTAAGTTTTACTTGATACACTGTTTAAGCCAAAAATTAGGTCCCCTAGTTTTGACTGTATTTATCTTTCAGGAGCTTTATAGTTTTAGCTTTAACATTTAGGTTACTGATCCACTTTGAGTTAGTTTTGGGGTATGATGTGGGTATCTTGTTTCATCTTTCTATATATGGATATCCAGTTTTGCCAACACATTTGTTGAAGAGGCTGTTCCTTACCCACTAAATGGGCTTTGACTCTTTGACAGACATCAGCTACCCAGAGATAAATGGATTTTCTTTTGGATTCTAAATTTTATTCAGTCAGTGTATACATTTATCATAGAACCAATACAAGGCTGTTTTGATTTCTATGGCTGTATAGCATATTTTAAAATCAGGAAATCTGAGGCCTCCTACTTTATTCTTCTTCAGTATTGCTTTAGCTATTTTGTTAACCTTTTACATACAAATTTGGAGGCTAGATTTTCCATTTCATTAAAGAATGTTGCTGGGATTTGGATCAGGATTGTGTTTTATCTATTACTTTCTTTTGGTTGTATTGACATTGTCACAATGTTAAGTATTCTGATCCATGAGCATGCAATGTTTCTTCATTTATGTAGATCTCTTTTATTTTCTGACAGTAATGCTTTACAGGCTTCCTCGTATAAGTAAGTCTTTTATGTCCCTGGTAAGGCTTATTCCTAAGTATTTTATCCTTTGAGGGGTATTGCAAATGGTATTGTTTTCTTGATTTCCTTTTCAGAATCCTCCTTATTAGTGTAGAGGAATTCACCTGATTTTTGTTTGTTGATCTTGCACCATCATTTTGCTGAATCTTTATATTTGTTCCAATAGATTTCTTGTGAAGTCTCTGAGATTTTTCTGTGTTTCTATGCCAGGATAATGTTAGCTGTGAATAAGGGTAGTTTTATTCCTTCTTTTTCATTTTGGGTTTCCTCTATTTCCCTTTCTTTTTTTATTTGCTCTAAGGCTTACAGTACAGTGCTGAATAAGAGTGGTGTTAAAGGACATAATTGCCTCATTCCAGTTCTCAAAGGGAATGCTCTCAGTCGTTCTCTGTTGAGAATAATATTGGCTGTTGATTTTGCGTTTGTACCTTTAATAATGTTGAAGAATTTCCCTCTATTCCTATTTTATACGAGTTTCTTTTATCAGAAAATGGCCTTGTATTTTACCATGTAACTTTCTGTGTTGATTCAGATGATCATATGATTCTTTCTGCCTGTTTTGTTTATGTGATGAATTACATTGATTGATTTTTCTAACATAGAATCAGCTTTGTATCCCTGGTATGAATTCCATCTAATCATGATTTTTTCTTGTGTTTGTTCTTGTTTTGTTTTTTTGATGTTCTATGGAAACTGATGATGTTGTGGTTAAGTGCTATGTTTGCTAACCAAAAGGTCAGCAGTTCAGATCCACCAGGCACTCCTTGGAAATTCTATGGGGCAGTTTTACTCTATCCCATAGGGTTTCTGTGAGTTGGAATTGATTTGATAGCATTCGTTTTAGTTTTGGTTTTTTAGGGATTGAATTCTGTTGGCTAGAATTTTGTTGAGAAGTTTTGTGCCTGTAGTCATGTAGGATATTTGTCTGCAACACCTCTGTTGCAACACCTCTGTTTTAGAGGTGTTTTTGTCTGGTTTTGGTATCGGGGTAATGCTGTCTTTGCATAAGAAATTAAGGAACACGCTTTCATTTTCTATGTTCAAGAAAAATTGCAGTACAATTGGTGTCAACTTTTCTCTGCATGCTTGCTAGAGCTCGTCAGTGAAGCTAACTGGGCCAGGGCTTTATTTGTTTGCAAGTTCTTTTTCTGACCTCTGCAATTTTGTCTTTCATTATGAGTTTGTTGATGTTTTCTGCCCCTATTTGTGTTAGTTTGGGTGGGTAATATGTTTCTAGAAATTTCTCCATGCCTTCTAAGTTTTCAGATTTGTTGGAGTATAATTTTTAATAATATTCAGTTGCAATCTTTTTCACTTCAGTTGTTTCTGTAGTATTGTAACCCATTTCATTTCTTTTCTTATTTTGTTGTTTGCGTCTTTTCATTTCTGTCTTTGTCAAAAGTTTGGCTAGTGTTTTGTTAATTTTTGTGGATCCTCTCAGAGAACCAACTTGTAGTCTTACAGATTGTTTCTATCATTTTTCTGTTTTCTACTTCATTTATTTCTACTGCTATCTTTGTTATTTCATTTCTTCTGGCTACTGTGGCTTCCTTTTCCTACTCGTTTTCTGTTTACTTAAGGGGTAGGGTTTAGCTATTTGTTTTGGCATATTTTCTTGTTTGATGTGTGCATTTACTGTCATGAATTCTCCTCTGAGCATTACTTTTGTGGTATCCCAAAGGTTTTAGTATATTGTGTTTTCATTCTCATTTGATTCTAGGAATTTTTGTTTCTTCTATTTTTTATTTATTCTATCCTTTTTTTCTTCTATTACCCAGTAGTTTCTTAGGAAGACATTTCTTTATTGATTGTATGTGTCTTTGTATTATGCAGACTTTTTTGTTTCGTTTTGTTTAGTGTATCTGGAGTTTTGTTTCTTCTCTTTCTCATTAAAATGTCTTCCTTTCTTTGTATTATTATTTTGTGGTTCTGGTCTACGTGTGACTTTGGTGGTGTCTGTTGATTGGAGGTGATTTTCTCTCGCTAGTGGATATGGTAAGTCACGCCCACATGCAGATCCTCTGTGGTTAGCTGCATACGTCTTCCCCTGACAGTTTGAGTGTAAGAAGGAGAGCATGTTCTTTCTCTGACATTAGTCGACAACTAGGTTAGTGCTAGCAGTTAGTGGATTCTCTGGAATGAGAGCAGATATCTCTGTATCTGTTGTGAGGAAGTACTACCCAAATGGATGCTGTAGGCCTTCTGTAGGTGGTGTTATACCAAGGGATTTCACTGCAAGTGAAGTTACACTGCAGGACCTGTTTGGGTGTGGAAAATATAATGTTGAACTTGGGTGAGTGTTGAATGAGGACACTAGGATCTCCTGCTAGTGGTTTGTCTGAGTTGCAGTGGTATCTGTTTGGACGTGTCTGCCACTTGGTGGTGAGGTTATACATTTGCAGTCAGTTACTGGGGTATGGTGCAGGAAGCATTTTAGCTGGTACCTGGTTTGGATGCCTCACATGTGGACCACATGTCACCAAGTGTTCAGAGAGAAGGTGTCCAGGTCTCCAGTTACTAGATGGATGGCATGGAAAATTGCACCACCAGTCACTGGCAGATGGGGTGGTTCGGGCTCTGCAGACATACACACGAGCCTCTAGTTGCAGGTTCAGTGGGGTAGTAGCACATGCTGCAGATCTCTGAGCGGGTATGGCTGGTATAGGAAGGGGCTCTCACAAGCCTCCAGTCACAGGTTTGACATTGCAGGAGCATCACCATGGATCATCGGGCATGGTGGCAGTGGTCACTGGTCACTGGAAGAGGGAGGAAAAGGGGTGTGTTCCCTCAGTCTGTGGCGTGGATGCCAGGCTGCTCCCCAGAGTCCAGCTGGTGACTAAGATCCAGCCCCGATCAAATGCAAGGCAGAGGGAGCTGTCTAGAGCCTGGTCAGGCGGGAGAATCTCCTGCTACCACTCCTAGGGTTCCCCCGCTCTGCCAGTGCCACCCTGGCTTAATGTTCAGGCTAACGGAGAATGATTCCTTCTGTATTTTCTAGCTTCCTCAATGCTCTATGATCACCTGAATCTCGAGGGCTGCCACCCACCTTCTTGCACTTTCCTTCCTTAGATACAGCTTATGCTCCACTCACTTTGTTCTGTTCCAAATTTATTCACACAGTATTTCATCTCCTATTGGGGATTCTGTGAAGTTGTCTTCTGTGCTGCTCCCCCAGAAATCTTGCTCACTTTGAAGATGGCCATGATGTGCTAGGCCGGTTGGTGGGATGCTAATAGTACTCGAGCCTCCTCATTCACTGTTTTCATTCAGTGTTTCCTTCCCTTTGGTACTCAGTCTAAATCTTCATCCTTCTGTTTGCTGTTCTTGGTTCCCATGCTGCCATTGTATCTGTTTCACTTGCTTTCTTGCTTCTTTGTTGCAGGGGGATGGCATGATGCATGTGACTAAGTAGATATCTTGGTGCCAATTTCCACATGACTTTTCATGGCTGATTTTTCAGAAGTAGGTAATCAGATCCTTCTTCTGAAGTGTTGCCCGGCCACCTGACCTTATGGTTAGTGGCCAAGAGTATTAACCATTTCTATCACCAGATGTATGAGAAGGACATGAATATTCAAGAGCCAGAGGGAGGAGTGTTATGGGATGAATTGGATTCCCTTAAAAGATAGGTTGAAGGTCTAACCCCTGGTACCTGTTAATGTGAAATTGTTTGGAAATAAGGTCTTCACAGATGTTATCAGTTGACATGAGGTTATACTGGAGCAGGATTGGGACTAATCCAGCCTGAATGGTGTCCTTATAAAAGAGAAGAGACACAGTGAGACACTCAGAGTGAAGAATACCATGTAGTCCTGCAGCTGCCAGCCAAGGAACACCTGGGGCTGACAGAATGTGGTTGGAACAAACAAGGGACTTCCCTAGAAACTTTGGAGAGGACATGGCCCTACTGACACCTGGAATTCAGACTTCTAGTCTCCACATTGTGAGACAATAAATGTGACAAAAACTGAGCCTCTCAGATACTCTCAGCCTCTTATGATACTTTGAACAGCAGCACCAGAAAATAAATACACGACACCAATGTGTTCATTCCTGTGCAAACGACACCAATGTGTTCATTCTTGTGCAAACTGCTACACTGTCACAGCAGCACATACTTAGGAAGTATGCAATCAGTGTTTGTTGAATTAGTGAAATAGTTGACTTTTTAAATTCTGACTGTTCTTGGTACTTGGGATCTGCAGGCTGTGCAGCATGACCAGCCACATCAGTGGAGAGAGATGCCTGTTTGCAGAATCAGTCCTATAAGGCAGAGTTACTACATCCTTTCCAGTTGCCCTGAAGCTATCTCTGGAGCTGGGCTCCATGGCATAAAATCTGAAGTCTACAAAACATTGACTGTATTCTCCTTTGTTTTTAAATAGGCAGAGTAAGACCACAAGAGGTCACATGATGTGTCTCACCTTGATTAGCTAATTAGTGGCAAGCAGGACTGGTAAAGAGGGAGCTGCAACCAGAACTGCTGGTGAGTTGGACTTTATGATGTGGCATGGAATATGAGTGCTCTGGTTCCTGCTTACTTCCTTTGTTCTTTATCCAAATCCATTGCTATTCAGTTGATTTTGACTCATAGCAACCCTATAGGACACAGTAGAATTGTGCCATATGTTTTCAAGGCTGTAAGTGTTTAGGGGAGCAGACTGCTACATCTTTCTCCTACAAAGCAGCCTGGCGTTTTTTGATTAGAAGCCAAGTGCCTAACCACTGCATCCCCAGGGCTGCTTGCTCTTTATCAGTAGACATAATTTTGTCTTTCATTTTCTTTTTTTTTAATTTTAACTATTTTTTATTATCTAGAACTTAACTATCTTTTATGAACTAGAACCAGCTGCTGATAATCTGTATTCCCTTTTGACTTAAGTCATTGTACCTTTACTTTTATATAGTTTTTGGATGTTATCTGACTCTTTGATACTGAGTGCAGAAGAACCAAGACATAAAACATCTAGCACAACCTCTCTTGGCTCCAAATATTAAAGCCCAGACCCATGGGTAAACATTTCTGTGCTAGGGGTATGAATTGATAAGAACTCCCAAAATGAATGTATGAGACTTTCCAAGCTAGTAGTGCTTGTAATGGGGTGTGGGTTGTTTGACAGCTGGAAGTCACTGCAAAGAGGTCAAGAAAAGATAACTCCAGAAAGGGATTAGGAAATATTGTGATGTGGGAAGGCATTTCTGATGTATAAATTTTGATCAAAGTAGTTGAATTAGGTGAAAGACAATCAAAACCTATTCCCATGCCGCTGGCTAGAAAAAACATATTACCAAGATAAAAGTAAAACAGCAACTATGTTTCCCAGAATTTATATCCATTTTCTTATCTGTTAACTGTATCCCAAAAGACCACAGCCACAGTGATGACTCTGGATACATAACCTATGTCTCCTGACTTTCCAATCCAGTCTTTTCTGTCTCTCTCTTAATTGTAAAACTTGAGCTTCTGTATTTTCAGAACAGTGCAGGATACTTACAGACCTTAGAAAGAGAATTTTAAGGAGATTTTTGTTGAGTTTGAATTTAATTGATCTATATGTATATATTTTTTAACCATGGATCTGAGTCAACCTAGCGGCTTGTTTCAAAGCCAGTATTCTCTTTAAAACCATTCATGTTGCTTCTTTTGTGTTTTTATTAAAATAACTCTCATACTTAACAATAGCATTATTATTTTACCATTCCTTAGTTTTTATTTTCATAACTTTTCCCAAAGAAAAAAATATGGTTGGAGTTCAGAGATAATTTTATTTTTCTTCCAAGATAATTAGAAGACAAAATTTCAAAATAAATTAAAATTCCCACAAAGCTTGGTAAACACAGCATTGCAAATAACTTCACTAGATTATCTGAAGGTATGAAAGGAAAAGAAGATGAGAGGGTGAGGGGAAGAAAAATAGATATAGAGAGAGATGAAAAGCATCTGAGCAAAGTCTATAAATGTAGTTGTTAGTGGTTGTTAACCACTGTCAAGTCAGACCCTAACTCATAGCAGTCTCATGCACAAAACGATCAGATCATTGTGATCCACAGGGTTTTTAGTGGCTAACTTTTAGAAGTGTATCTCCAGGTCTGCCTTCCTGGTCTTTTCTAGTCTGGCAACCCTGCTGAAACCTGCTCAGCATCACAGCAACACACAAACCTCCAATGACAGGTATGTGGTGGCTTGTCTTGAATACCTTGGCTGGGAATCTAACCCAGCTCTCTCAAATGTAAGGGAGAATTCTACCTCTGGACCACCATTGCTTTCATAAATGCAGCAGTGGGGCCATATTATTTCTCTTTAGTGAATCATTAAATGCTAGCATACATTTGGTGTTTTTAAAGGGCTTTGGATTAAGACATGTCAGGCCCTAAACACTAATAATCTTTAGAGTTTCCTTTTCTGCTCACTTATACATTTATATGGGATGTGTGCATGCGTGCGTGTGTGTGTGTATGTCTTAGTTATCCATGATATAACTTCTTTAAAAATACTACTATATTATTAGCAATTAAATGAAAAAGTGATATAAACCATTTTTGCAGAATGCAATTAATTGGGTTATAAAGCTTTTTGTGAACATGAGGTACGGAGAATTTTACTTGTGATACAACTGTGTATGTAAATGTTTTATATAATTAAAAATCAACTTGATTTAATTCATTGCAGTGGTCAATTTATTGAAATTTCTTCATTTTGAGCTTCCTCTGACACTGGAGTTCCTATTGATTATTTACCAGGATGTGCACAAGAGCATACCCTTATGCTGGTATCATGGCAAAGAACACTGCTGGGCCTCCTGGCTAGACTGCTGGATCAGCCTACTTGAATGTACAAGACACTTCTCTCAAAATAAATCAGAGAACTATTATCTGTTAATATAGTCTGTCCTTGCCCAGCAACAGCTCATATTGGATCCAGTTGCATACTGGGTGAGTACAGCAAGAATTAGACTTGCCAGTCCACCCATACCTCTTGTCTATTAGGAAGAAAGACTATAATACCAGGAGACCTGCCAAGATAAGGGGATTCAGCTACATGGGAGAGGACTACATGAGGAATGCCTGCTAGATTTAAACTTAACCACTATGCCACCAGGATTTCTGGGAGAACAGGAAAGGTGCCTTCATTTTATTGCACAAGGAAAAGGAATCAGTTGGATCTGCTGAGGACAAGACTGCCTCCCAAGGCCAAGGAGAAAAATTAAGGGAGTTTACAATTAGGGAGTTTATTCAAGTTATGTCAACAACACTTCTAATCATACTATGCAGCACGATGGAGTTTACACACAACTTTCAAAAAAAACCAGGATTTAAATGCAAAGCTGGGGAGAAGGGAGAAAGGTCAGCAAAGGAAACAGGATTTGTAATATAATGTGATGCGGCAGGAAACCAAGCAAAGAAAACACTACTTTTGACACAATACTGTGGGAACTCTTGCTCTCTTTGCTTCCATTTCTTTTTGGACATTGGTCTTTGAGGACAAGTGTTCATTTTGAACTGTAGCGTGGCTTGGAATCATTCAGCATATTATCAGGGAGGTGAAAATATTTTACCTAGGCCTTTCGTTTTGATGACTGACCTCTTGTTCATTTACAATATATTATTTATTAGATATTAAAAGAAAAAGATGAGGAGTTTTTATGTCCTCTTTATGTGAATATTTCCCATAAAGATTTTTTTTTTTTTTTAAGATTGCCCTAAATATTGGCTTTATACCTAAGGGCCTTGTTGATGTATCTTTATAAATCCCTGTGAACTTAGCTTCAGCTGGGTCACATTCTGCATGCTCAAAGACAGGGAATAATGGCTCCAGTATTGTCTCATAAATCTTTCTTTTCTTTTGATTGGAAACTGGAGACAACACAGTGATGATTAACATCTGGACTTAGTCTATCCCTAGATGGTGGTCGTGGCAGGCTCTGTAAACCCACAGTGCTGTTTTCCACTGTATATCTCTGGTTCTTTGCTAGGATCTTAAGAAAGAGCAACACTGCCATCAATCACATTGCTGAACTGAGGAGACTCAATATACACACACATTTAAGCCTGAGGCTTTTTAAGTGTGCAAGACAATAGAAAATAGATTTTATCATACCTAACACTATCAGAATGCAGACTGTTACTATATTTATAGTGATTTAGCTCTCTTTCAGCCAAATGATTAAGAAAAATATCTAAAAAAAGATTCTCCTTAATCAGACAACTGTAAATCCTAGTGGCGTATTAAGTAGTTAAGAGCTACAAGAGCTAACCAAAAGTCAGTAGTTCAAATCTACCAGATGTTCCCCGGAAACATTGTGGGGCAGTTCTTCTCTGTCCCATGGGGTGCTGTGAGTTAGAATTGACTCGGCAGTAGGTTTGGTTTAATCAAACAGTTGGTTTTCAAAACAAATTTATCAAACAAAACTTAAGAAAGCATGAGAAAGAGAAGAGAAAGACTAAGTGAAAGTGTTTTCCAAGGGCACTCACCCCTTCAGTGTGGAAGGTGCATGAAATGCACATGAATGAGCTCAGAAGACAGGATTTCTTTTTCTTGGCTTCTGCTCCACATTTCCAGGTCTCTTCAAGATTAACTGGATTTGTGGCTTTTACAATCCCTGCAACAACTACACCACTAACTCTTTTAAGGTGAAAACACAACAAAGTTTAGTAAAGCAAAAAGAAAGACTTTACTCACTGTAAATCTAAACAAGGAAAAGTAGGAAAGGAACAGGCTTGCTGCCAGAGCCCTGTTGGAGTCTCTGTCCCCAGTTCTTAAGGACACACCTTATCAGGCTGCACTCTGTGATCCCATGAGCACTCTCAATTCTCTGGTACACACAATTACACAGTTGTATAGCCTTCGTCTGGTACACCAACCTAACAGATACCCGGACTCTATTATGCTGTAGGTGGTCAGTTCCTCCTGCTTCTTGGGACTCTTCGAAGGCCTTAATTAGGAAGTACACTGTTATTTACCAAATAATCTCAGATTCCAAATATCCTCTATGGTCATTTCTCCTGATTCTTGTGACTTTTCTAAGGCCTTACCTAGGTATTTACCAAACAACCCAGGTACGTTTCATGTTTCCCATGAAGTCATTTTTGGGCCCAGATGAATTGGCTTTCAGGACTGTCTCGAGGTTTTCAGGAGCTATCTGGTGGCACAGATATCTTGGCATCAGGGCCAAGTAGATGACTCTTGGCTGATGTGCCAGAAATGTTGCTGGGTGGAAACCCCAGACTCTTCCTTGGCCTGACTTGTTTTGACCAATAAATGAGACACTGAGGGGGAAGAAAAGGAAAGTCATCTTTACATTATTGAACAAGGAAAAGGAGTCAGAACTGTTGCTAAGAAGTTTTTCCCCAAGGGAGAGGAGAAGAGTTACTTGTAAGAGGTTTGTAAGTAGTGGGCTCATACAAATTAAATCAGCAACAATGGGGTTTACATAAAACTTCCAAGCTAATGCAGGATTTAAATACAAAGCTGAGTTGAGAGTGAGGAAGTCACCAAGCAAAGAAAACAGAATTTTTAAAGCAACAATATATGGGCTCTGTTTCAACTATATCCAATAATATGGCTGGCCCTGAAAGTGCATGTCCCAAATAGCAATCTATGGAACTGAGAAAGTTACTTTATTTACAATTTGTATAAGCTGTGATTTGAGTCCAGTGATACCAAAACAAAATGTGCAGATGCATGCATTCACAAAGGCATCCCTCTTTCTGCAAGAGGTGAAAAAAGAAATAATTCCAGGTTTTGAAATATCATCAAAACGGTCAAATGAAAACAAATCCACAAGGAGTTCAAAAGGTCAGGTGAGAACATAATTCAGTCATGATGGTTTTGATGGATGTGTGTACAGTTTTCTGTGATTGCCAAAACAGTTCACTACAAACTTCAACACTGCCACCATCTCATAATGCTCACAAAAGTGGGAGATGGTCTCTTTCTATGTCTTTACAAAACACACTTTTTCCATGTTGTTGAATTTACTGACATAAAGTTGGTCAAAATATTCCTTTATTGTCCATGAGTGTGTGTGTGAGAGAGTTTAGTTCTATGTACTTTATAACACATAGATTCATACATATATCTACCACAGAAAAGATACAGAAAAGTTCATTCACAATAAGAATGATTTTACAGCCACACTTAGCTCCCTACTTAACTCCTGGCAACCACCAATATGTTCTCCATTTCTGTATTTTTATGATTTGTGGAAGACTACATAAATGGTGCAGCACGTAAGCTCTTAGGGTTTACTTTTCCCACTGAGTATAATTCTTTGGAGATTCATTCAAGTTGTTGCAAGTATCAATAATTCATTCCTTTTTGCTGCAGAGTAGTAGTCCATGGTATGCATGCACCCTTGTCTGTTCAATTACCCATCCACTGAAAAATACCTGGGTTGTTTCAAGTTTGTGGCCATGATGAATAAAGATGCTGTGAATATTTATTGTTGTGTGAACATAAATTTTTATTCATCTGGAACAAATGCCCAAGACTGTGATTGTGGGGTCACATGGCAATGGCACACCCTATGATCCTATTTACTGTCTACAGAATTTGAAGTGATAGCCCCTCTTTCACACCTAATACTGGTAATTTTGTTTTCTCTCTCTTTTTTTTATTTTTTTTGACAAGCTTACTTTCTAGCTTTATTAACTACATTAAGTCTTTCAAAATATCAGTTTCTCAAATTTTTAAAAAACTTTTAATCGTAAAATAGTTTTAGATGTACCTAGGAGTTACAAAGATACAGAGTTCCTATGTGCCCCTGTTTCTTTTGTTGTGACCTTCTTATATTACCATGGTACACTTGCCACAACTAAGAAACCAACATGGACACATTATTCTTAACTAAACTGTAGACTTTATCCTCCATTAGTTTGTCATACCATGATGGCTTGGATGTTGCTCTGATGGTGGAAGTTATGCCACTAATATTTCAAACAATATCAGGGTCACTCATGGTACACATGTTTCACCAGAGCTTCCCAACCAGAGTAACATAGACTACTTCCAAAAATTGTTGTTAGGTGCCCTCAAGTTGTTTCCAACTCATAGCAACTCTATGCACAACAGAATGAAACACTGCAGATCTTGTGTCATCCTCACAATCACTGCCATTTTTGAGGCAATTGTTGTAGCCACTGTATCAATGCATCTCCATGAGGGTATGCCTTGTTTTTGCTGACCTTCTACATTCCCAAGCAGGATGTCCTTCTCCAGGGACTGATACCTCATGGTAACATGTACAAAGTATGGGAGGTGAAGTCTTCCCATCCTTGCTTTTAAGGAGCATTCTGGTTGTACTTCTTCCAAGCCAGACCTGTTTGTTCTCCTGGCAGTCTACAGCATATTCGATATTCTTTGCCTGCACCACAGTTCAAAGCTGTCGGTTCTCTTTCAGTCTTCTTTATTCATTGTCCAGCTCTCGCAGGCAAATGAGGTGATTGAAAACACCACAGCTTGGGCAGGTGCACCTTAGTCTTTAAGGTGACATTTTTGCTTTTCACACTTTAAAAAGGTCCTTAGCATATTTGCCCAATGCAATGCATGTTTTGAATTTTTAACTGCTGCTTCCATTGATGCAGACTGTGATCCACATAAAATGAAGGATCTGACAATTTCAATATTGTCTCTGTTTATCATGATGTTCCTTATTGGTCCACTTATGTGGATTTTTGCTTTCTTTATGTTGAAGTGTAATCCGTACTGAAAGCTGTGGTCTTTCATCTTTATTAGTAAGTGCTTCAAGTCCACTTCACTTTCAGCAAGCAAAACCTCATCCAAGCAACATGGATCGTTATTCAGTCTTCCTTCAATCTGGGTGCTGTGTTCTTCATGTAAACAAGCTTCTTGGTTTACCTGCTCAGCATACAGATTGAATAGGTATGGTGAAAATACACAACCCTGGCTCACATCTTTCCTGACTTTAAACTATGCTGAAACAATTGCCAAACATTAGCCAATAAAAACACAATGGGTCAAAACTGCAATATTGCCCACTATGGTGCTGTAAGATGAATCCCTTGGTTGGAAGCCACTCTAAATACACAGTGTCCCTAACAATGAAGTCAAACATACCAATGATTGTAAAGGTGGCTCAGGACTGGGTAATATTTCATTTTGTTTTGCATGGATTGCTGTGAGTAAGAGCTGAATCAATGACAACTCACAATATGCTTTATTCAGGTTGCACTGGTTTATCCACAGATGTCTGGCCTATGATCACATCCAAGATAATACATTACCACTAATCATGCTTTCTTTTATATATTTATTTTCACTGTGATTGAGTGAAAGTATACGATCCAAATTAAATTTGCATGCCTCCCTGTCTGCAGCTCCTTCTTCTCTCCTTGCCCCGTGACAGCACATTCCCCCTTTCCGTTCTGTATGTGTCGTATGTTCTTAAAAATCTCCTGTCCTCTCCTCTCTACCCTATCCTCTCCCTTCTAGTAAGAGGCCAATGGGACACCATCCTATAGAGGCATAGTACTATAAAGGACACACACCACATGGTCACATTGTATCCCTGAGTCCAATCCATTACTGTCCAAAGAGTTGACCTCAGTAACATTTTCTGGTTAGAAGCAGCAGCAGGTCTAGGGGCCATGCTCCCAGGAGAACCCCCAGGACTTCGGACCACCATTTGCGGACTTTTAGTGGAGTTCTTGAGGTCTACCCCTCTTTTTCTTGAGTTGCCACTGGGACTCAGCATTGTGTGCCCTATCACGGCTATCTTTGGTGACGGCCAGGCACCATCCAATTCTTCTAGTTTCATGTTGATACAGTCATCCAGTCACATGGGACCTTGTATTTTCTGTGCTCTTTTTCCCTCGTGTCTTTGCTGTCCTTGGTGATCATCTGGGTTGATTCTATCTTTGAGCTTTTGTAGACTGTGCTGCAATAAACATTCATGTGCCTGTATCTGCTCATGTGACTGCCCTTGATTCTATAGGGTATATTCTGAGCAGTGGGATTACTGAGTCAAATGGTGTATCTATTTTCAGCATTTTAAGGCAGTGTCAGATTGTTTTCAAAAGAGGTTTTATCATTTTGCAATCCTACCAGCAGTGCAGGAGAGTTCCTGTTTCACCACAGCCTCTCTAGAATTTGTCATTTTGCATTTTTCGGATCATGGCCAACCTTGTTGGGGTGAGATTGTATCTCATTGCAGTTATTTCTTTAATAGCTAATGAATGTGAGCATTTCCTGATGTGTCTTTTGCCTGCCTAAATATTCTCTTTAGTGTAGTGTCTTTCCATATCCTTTCTCCATAGCTTTATTGGGTTATTTACCTTTTTCTTGTTGATATTTTGCAGTACCTTGTAGATTATGGAGATCAGACATTGGTCCGACATGTAGTTGCCAAATATTTTTCCCGTTCTGTAAATGGTCTTTTAATCCTATTGATAAAGTCTTTGGGTGAGCAAAAGTGTTTGAGTCTTAGCAGTTCCCATTTATCTATTTTCTATTCTGTTGATCATGCTTTGTTTGTCAGCTATTGAAGTCTGTTTAAGCTGTGTATTAAAGCTTCCATTGTTGACCCTATTTTTTCTTATGTGATCTATATAGTTTTATATCATTCTGATATTTAGGCCTTTTATCCAACTTGAGTTAGTTTTTGTGTAAGGTGTGAGATATGGGTCTTATTTCAATTTTTTACAGATGGATATCCAATTTTGCCATCACCATTTGTTAAGCCAGCCAAGCCAAGTGCCATCGAATTTGTTAAAGAGACTGTTTTTACCCCAGTTTACAATCTTACGGTGTTTGCCAATTATCAACTCTTCATAGGAGGATGGTGGCATCCCTGGGATATCAACTCTATTCCATTGGTCTATATATCTCTTTTAGTACTAGGTAGTTTTGACTGCTGTGGCAGTGTAATAGGCTCTAAGGTCAAGTAATGTGAGGCCTCCCACTGTGTTCCCCTTCTTCAGTAGTGTTTTGCTTATCCAGGGTTTCTTTCCTTTCCAAATAAATTTGGTGATTTGTTTCTCCATCCCATTAAAAAATGTCACTGGAATTTGTATTGGGATTGTATGGTAAATTGCTTTGAGTAAAATAGACATTTTCACAATGTTAGGTCTTCCTATTCATGAGCAGGGTAAGTTTCTCCATTTATGAAAGTCTCAGTTTCTTGCATAAAGGTCTTGTAGGTCTCTTTGTACAGGTCTCTTATTTCTCTAGTTAGGTTTATTTCTAGGTATTTTATCTTCTTGGGGGCTACAGTAAATGGTATTGATTTGGTGATTTCTTCTTTAAAGATATTTTTGTGTGTACAAAAGAATCCTACTGATTCACTTATGGTTATCTTGTATCCTGATACTTTGCTGAACTCTTCTATTAGATCCAGGAGTTTACTAATGGATTCTTTAGGATTCTCTGCGTACACAATCATATGATCTGTAAATAGGGAGATTTTTACTTGTTCTTTGCCAGTGGAGATGCTCTTTATTTCTTTGTCTTGTCTAATTGCTCTGGCCAGAACTTCTAGCACAATGTTGAATAGGAGAGGTGAGAGTGGGCATCCTTGTCTAGTTCTTGTTCTCAGTGGGAAATTCTTTCTGTCTCCATTCAGGATGATGTAGGCAGTTGGGTTTGTGTAGATGGTCCTTATTGCATTGAGGAATTTGCATTCTGTTCCTATTTTGCCGAGAGTTTTTCGCATGAATGGGTGTTGGACTTTGTCAGAAGCCTTTTCTGCATCAATTGACAAAATCCAGTGATTCTTATTTTTTGTGTTATTTATGTGGTTGATCACATTAATTGTTTTTCTGATGATGACCCAAGTTTGCATCCCAGGTATGAATCCAACACGGTCGTGATGAATTATTTTTTTGATATACTCTTGAAGTCTACTGGCAAGGATTTTGTTGTAGAGTTTTGCACCTAAGTTCATAACAGTGGTCTGTAATTCACCTTTTTTGTTGGATCTTTCCCTGGCTTTGGTATCAGGGTTATGGAGTATTCTATCTCTTTCTATGCTGTGAAATACTCTCAGTAGTACTGGAGTTAACTCTTTTCTAAAAGCTTGGTAGAATTTTGCAGTGAAGCCATCTGGGCCAGGGGTTTTTTGGGTTGGTATTTTTTGGATGACTTTCTCAATCTCTTCCTTTGTGATGGGTTTATTAAGTGGTTCTACTTTTCCTTGTGATAATTTTCATAAGTGAATAAACCTAGGAATTTTTCCATTTCTTCTAAGTTTTCAAATCTGTTAGAGTATGGTCTTTCTTAGTATTCTGTCATGATATTTTTGATTTCTGTTGGATCTGTTGTGACATCTCCCATCTTATTTCTTATTTGGGTTATTTGTTGTCTTTCCTGTTTTTAGTAAGTTTAGCAAGTAAGTTTAGCCAGTGGTTTGTCACTTTTGTTGATCTTTTCAAAAAACCAGCTTTTGGTTCTTTTCGATTTTTTTCAATTGTTCTTCTATTCTCTAATTCTTTTAGTTCTGCACTAATCTTTATGATCTGTTTTCTTCTGGTGCCTGAGGGGTTCCTCTGTTGCTCTCTTTCTACTTGTTCAAGCTGTAGGGTTAATTCTTTGTTTTGAATTCCTTCTTCCTTCTGGATGTGTGCATCTATAGAGATAAAATGACCTCGGAGCACTGCTTTGGCTGTATCTCACAGGTTTTGATACCCTGTGTCTTCATTCTCCTTTGAATCCATAAATTTTTTTATTTCACACTTGAATTCTTCTATAACCCATGGCTTTTTGAGCAAGGTGGTGTTCAGTTTCTGTGAATTTCCAATTTCTATTTTTTTCTGCTATTGATTCTGACCTTTATGGCTTATGGTCTGAGGAGATGCTTTGCAATAATTCAGTGGTTTGGATTTTGTTGAGATTTGCTATGTGCTAACACATGGTCTATTCTGGAAAATTTCAACATCATGTTTGAAAGACAGTTTTGCAGGATATATAATTCTTTTTTGAAAGTTTTTCTCCTTCAAGGCTTTGAATGCATCATCCCATTGCCTCTTTGCCAACATTGTTTCTGCCAAGAAGTAGGACAAAAGCCGTCAAGGCTTCCCTGAGTGTTACTTTGCTTTAAGCCTTGCTGCCTTTAAGAATTTCTGCTTATGTTTCATTTTATTAAGCTTGATTATAATATGTCTTGGGGTCTTTCTTTTGGGGTCTAGTTTTTGTGATGTTTGATCCATGTCTTGGATATCTATGTTCTCTTCTTTCATAATTTCAGGAAAGTTTTCTCTTAGCAACTCAACAGCAATATTCTGTGTTTTCAGCTATCCCTTCCTGTTCAGGAATTCCAGTTAATCATAGATTATTCCTCTTGATAGAGTCTCATGTGCTTCTTAATGCTTCTTCATTTTTCTTATTTCTTTTCTCTATTTTCTCCTTGTTTTAGTCAGCTAGGGCTGCTTTAACAGAAATACCACAGAGTGGTTGGCTTTAAAAATGGAAGGTTTATTCTTAAGTAGTCTGGTAGGCTACAAGTCCAAATTCAGGATGCCCACTCCAGGGGAAGAAATTCTGGTATTTCTTCAGTCTTTGTCCAGTGAACATCTTGGCGCAGGAACCTCAGGTCTGAAGTACACGATCTTCTCCCCATGCTGTTTTCTTGGTGGTGTGAGGTGCCCAATTCTCTGCCTGCTTCCCTTTCCTTTTATCTCTTGCAGGATGAAAGGATTAAGGGTGGTACAAACAGGAAACTCCCTTTACAGTGAAGCAGGGAAGTGATCTTGTGAAGGGATTTACCCTAATCCTTTAACATACAGCACAGCAAAATCACAAAATGGAGGACAATCGTAGAATACAGGGAATCATGGCCCAGCCACAGAGCTACACCTATTTTGGGGGACACAATTCAATCCATGACACTCTTCATAAATGCTGGTGTCAGTTGCTCTATCTTCAAGGTCACTGAGTCTAACTTCAACTTCCTCACTTCTGCTCTTCTGGCTTTGTTTGAATTGTCCAATTCTGTAATAATGTTATCAATCTGCTTGATTTCAGAACATTGGTGTTTCATCATTTTAAATAGCTCGCCTAATTTTACCTTTTGCTCTGCTGCATTTTGTTTAATCTCTAGGTGGGCTCCCCATGCAATTCTTTTGTACTCAAGCTCTGATAGTTTCAAAAAGCCTTCTTCATTTGGGAAGATTTTGATTCTCTATTTTGGGAGTTTTCCAGAGCCAGGGTAGGCTGCTTCTTTAAATGGTCAGCAATGGTCTGTTGTCTTTGAGCCATCTAGAGGCTGTTTAGTTTCTCTATTGTTACCTCAGCAGGGGCTGAGGTATAGTTCTGAGAAGGGAGCTGGTTACCAGCTGCCTCTGTGTACTCCAGTAGCTGGCCCCAGTGGACTCTCTAGGGTGGCAAGCTCCTCCTCCTGGCTGTCAAAGACACCATCCTACTTATGGAGTCACTGTGCAGTCATCAATTGACCCTATGATGTAGGTCAGTAAAGGCTGGAAGAGATGCCATAGGGCTGCTCAGCATTTATTTCTCTAGGTAGTCTTATTTTAAAAAGCCAAAAGATATCTGACAGCTTCCAAAATCTGTCAGGCCCTCAGGTGTGGCAGGCCCCACCTTCTGGCTGACAACAGAAACACCTCTTTGGTCATCCCCAGAAGCTATGATGTAGCTTAAAGTAGGCAGGGAGTATGTCCTTACTGCCATCGTCTGCTGTGCCCTACCTATAAGGGCAACACTGTGCTAAACACAGCTTTTCTACTGGAAAAGTGCTTCCTGTACTGGCACTGCCTCCCAGCCTGGGAATTAGCCCTTGATAAGGCCTCTGGTTGGTTGACTCCACCTCCCAGCCAACCAAGATGGCATTCCAGTCAAGCTGCCCCTCCCGCCACGGAATAGCAGAATCTATGGTGGAGCTCAGAAAAGAGAGGGTGGAGGGGCTGTGGTGACCTCAGTCCACCATTGGACTCTCAAAATGTGGCTATTCCACACACTGTCTCTCTGCTCTGCCACACATTGTTCACTTCAGCACTGCAGTGTAGCCTATCTGCCAGCTCATGCCCGTCCTTCACCTACCAGCTAACAAAAAGAAAAAAAAAATTAAAAGCATCAGTAACTTCAGTCTGCCTAAGTGGCGAATCAGCAGGAACAGGGTTCAGCAAGAGAGAGGAAGTTTCCCATTTGGTGGCAGGTAGTCCAATCTGACAGCCCTGTGTTTGTCTTAGGGTACACTGGGTGTCCGGAAAGCTCTGTTCAGTTATCAGTCTAGGTCTTAGTTTTCAGAGGAAATTAAGGAGATATATGTCTAGTCCACTATCTTGGCTCCACCCCTACAATCATTGCTTTCTTACCTTTCTCTTAGCTATGACAGTTTTTCAGACCTTGATGACCTTAACAGTTTGGAGGAGTAATGGTCAGCTGTATTTTGTAGAACCTCTCTCATTTTGGGTTCTGATACTTTTGTCATGCTTAAACTGAGTTTGTACATTTGGGGGAAGAAGGTTGTGGAGATGAGGTATTCTTATTCCATCACATCAGGTGTACCTGCTGTCAACATGACTTATCACTGTTGAGAAGTCAGTAGCCAACATAATGTTTGTCACATTTTTCCACTGTAAAATGAGTGTTTTCTCCTTTTTCATACTTTATTCTTTGTCAGCAAGTCACTAAGTGCAGTGTGGGAAGAGGGGAGGGGGGACTAACCTTCATTTTCTGAAGGGGTTGATGTACTTTTTAATTCTACTTTGAATTACATCTGCTTTTCTCTCAAGAGAAAGTTTTAATATAAATAAAACTCTCTCATTGAATACTATAGTATTTTTAAGTCATCTAAGTGTTAGCACAGAAATGATATGTTTTCTGCTGTTTTTCTTCTTTATTGCAAATGTACATTTCAGCTATGTTAGACATTAAATAGGATTTTATTGGCTGACTTGGTGACTTAATCACCATTTAACATTTTGTTCCTATGGAAAAGGCATTTTAAGACCTAAATGAGTCACTTACTAACATACTTCAGAAACAAAACACACTTACCACTTGGAGGCTGTCTACTATGTGGTATAGAAAAAAACCCAGGGGTTCCCCACTTCTTTCTCCATCAAATCTAAACCTGTGTTCTCAGCTTTCGAGACTCTTCATTTGTAGTCCTAAATTACATTCCATTTTATTTTACTGGCTTAGTTTATGTTGCTATGCCAATTTGGAAATAAAATATTTGGGCAGTCCAATCCTCTAAATTTCTTTAATGACCATTTTTGGTAATCATATCCCCTAGTATTGTTGGCAAACTAGTGAAGCACTTGGCTGCTAACTAAAAGGTTGGCCACTCAATTCCACCTAGCAGTTCCTCTAGAGAAAGAGCTGGCAATCTGCTTCCATAAAGATGATAGCCTAGAGAACACATGAAGCAGTTCTACTCTGACATATATGAATCACAGTTGACTGAACAGCATCTAACAATCACTACATCCCCCAGCATTAATATACTCCTCCTCATTTTAGTTATAAACTTTATTATTGCTCTGAAGTCCCTAGGTGGTCCAAGCAATTGACATACTCAGTTTTGAACTGAAAAGTTGGAGGTTTGAATCCATCCAGTAGTGCTTTGGGAACCGTGGAGGTGTAGTGATTAAGTGCTACGACTGCTAACCAGAAGGCTGGCAGTTCAAAGCCAGCAGGTACTCCTTGTAAACTATATGGGGCACTTCTACTCTGCCTATAGGGTTGCTATGAGTTGGAATTGACTCAGTGGCTATGGGTTTGGTTTAGGTTTAGAGGTGCTTAAGAAGAAAGGCCTAGTGACCTCCTTTCAAAAAATCAGACAACGAAAACCCAATGGAGCATACTCTGCCACATAGAGTAATCATGAGTTGGAATCAAGCTGACGGCCACTGTTTTATTATTATTATTGTTCTAAATTTTGTTGAAAAGTCATTTTACTGATTTTTAGAATTTTAGTATTCTTGATGCTTTCTAAGTGCAAGCCTTTTAAAAGCCACATTTACAGTTCTAGTAATCATCAGAAAGGCTGCAGACTCTTTGGGAAGTCTTTCCTCAGAATATTTATCAAATGCCAACTGATAGCCACACACTGTGTTAGGTACTGGATCCAGAGCACAGCTTGGGGTTTGTGGAATCTCATAAATCAAAAAGGGCTATATACAAAATCTCCCTTTAATTCTCCCACCTGCGATAAGAATGGTCATCCTAAAAGGCAAAACTGGCCATGTCACTTTTATTTTAAAAGCTTCAAGAATTCTCTACAGTTTTCAGGAAAATCATTGTATCTTCTTAACTTGTTCTACAAGAATTAAGATCACTGACAGTCTTCTAAGCTTTCAAAGTCTTGTTTGACTTTTTTCTCCCCCCTCAGCTGGTTTTTTGTTTTTTAATTATGATTGAATGAAAATACACATTCCCATATAAATTTGCATGCCCCCATTGCTCTCCCTGCCTGGTGACAGCACACTCTTCCTCTCTGCTCCATGCATGTTATATCCTCCCAACATTGACTTTTTTTTTAATGGTGGTAGAACACTCACCTGTTTCTTTCACAAATGTGTCATAAGCAATTGCATTTTGAAAAACACAATAATTTTACTCCTTCTTCATTATAAAAACAAGTTAATACCAAGTCAATTTCGACTCATGAAAATCCCATATGTCCTGGATGGTGCAAATGGTTAAGTGTTCAATTACTAACTGAAATACTGGTAGTTTGAAGCCACCCAGAGAAGTTTTGGAAGAAAGGCCTAGTGATCGGCTTCTGAAAGGTCACAGCCATGAAAACACCATGCAGCACAGTTCTACTCTGACATGCATGGTGTCACCACGAGATGGAATCTATTTAATGGCAACTGGCTTTGTTTTGGGTTTTGATTACAAACCTTTCACTTCATACATTCATATTAAAAAGTCATGTTATCCTAGTCACTGAAACTGAAGTCTGGAGAATGAGTAATGTCAGTTACAAAAGTGCGTCTTGGGGAGGGTCAAGGGAGAATGTGGTCCACATGTACAGAGAAGGGAGGGTACTTCCTTACATCTGGGATGTTTCAGTAAAAGGGGTGGTAGCACTTAGTAGAGGGTTGCTGGCCACTAAGAAAGGGCAAATAGCTCCAATACATAGGCTCCCGCCAACTCTGACAATGGTTCCAGACATTGGTTCTGAACTAATTTGAAATTTCTGGAGCCGAAAGCCTATACACATCTCAGAATTATGGCTAGTGCTTTAAGTGAAAATTCTGAGATATGGTAGCTTTTTGGACAGCCTTCAGAGAAAGAGTTCTGGGACAGGTGCCACTAGTTTATTGATTAGGACAGCTATTTCAGTAGCATTCTGTTACTACAGCAATACACAGTTAGCTTTTCTTCTTTTTTTTTTTCTTTTTCAGAAGAAGTTACCAATGTGGCAAACCTTCCCAGATAGAACTCTTAATTTGCCCTGAATTTAGTCACTGATTGTCCTACCAGCTAAGGATCCTTGGTGTCTTAGTGGTTAAACATTTGGCTGCTAATCAAAAGTTTGTCAGTTCAAATCCATCAGCTGCTCTGCAGGAAAAAGAGGTGGCAGTCAGCTTCCGTAAAAATTAAACCAACTGCCACTAAGTCCAAGTCATAGAAAACTTATAGGACGGAGTAGAACTTCCCTATAGGGTTCCCAAGGCTGTAATTTTTACAGAAGCCCAGTGCCACATCTTTCTCCCTTGGAGCATCTGGTGGGTTTGAACTGCCAACATTTCGATAGGTAACAAAGCACTTAATCACTGCAACACCAACGATTCCTTTCAATAAAGATTATTGTTATTTGCCCTCAAGTCAGTTCTAACTCACAGCAACCCTAGGTACAACAGTAGGAAACACTGACCAGCTCTATGCCATATCCATCATTGTTGCTACGGTGGAGCCCACTGTTGCAGCCACTGTGTTGAGGGTGTCCCTCTTGTTCACCAGCCCTATACCTTACCAAGCATAATGTCCTTCTCCAAGGATTGGTCCCTCCTGATAACATGTCCAAAGTATGTAACACAAAATCTTGCTATCCTTGCTTCCAAGGAGCACTCTGGCTGTACTTCTTCCGAGACAGATTTGTTTGTTCTTTCGGCAGTACATGACATAGTCAATACTTTTTGCCAATAATTCTTTGACAATATTGTAATACAAAGGCACCAGCTCTTTCAGTCTTCCTTGCTCATTGTCCAGCTTTCGCATACAATGGGAGGTGATTAAAAACACCACGGCTTGGGTCAAAAGCACCTTAGCCCTCACTGTGACATCTTTGCTTTTCAACACTTTAAGCAGATCTTTTGCAGCAGATTTGCCCAAAGTAATATGTCATTTGATTTCTTTACTGATGCTGCCATGGGTGTTGATTGTAGATCCATGTAAAATGAAATCTTTGACAACTTTGTATTTTCTCTGTTTATCATGACTTTGCTTATTGGTCCATTTGTGAGGATTTTTGTTGTCTTCATGCTGAAGTGTAATCCATTCTGAAGTCTGCAGTCTTTGATCTTAGCCAGTTAGTACTTCAAGTTCTTTTCACTTTCAACAAGCAAGGTTGTGTCACCTGTATATCACAGGTTGTTAATGATTCTCCGTCCTATCCTGATACCCCATCCTTCTTCATATAGCCCACCTTCTCTTATTAGTTGCATAGCATACAGATTGAATAAGTACAATGAAAGCATATAAACCTGATGCACACCTTTCCCAATTTTAAACTACGCAGTATCCCCCTTGTTCTGCTGGAATGAATATGTCTCGGTCTATGTACAGGTTATGCAAGAGCATGATTAAGTGTTCTGGAATTTCCATTTTTTGCAATTTTGTCCATAATTTATTATGATCTACACCATTGAATTCATTTGCACAGTCAACAAAACAAAGATTACAGCCTTGGAAATCCTATGGGGCAACTGTACTATGCCATATAGGGTTGCTCTGAGTAAGAATTGACTTGAAGGTAACAGCTTTTATCCCAGTTGATACTAGCAGACTCCCGGGTCTACTCCTCTCTTTTATGCCTACACTTTCAAATCAAATGAACCAATTAAAATATTTAATATTGACTCTGTTATACACCCTTTCTCTCATGTGAGTCTAGAAGTCTTTTTCCTATTAAATTTTATTTAATGCTTCTTTAGACTGGGATTATAAGAAAACAGAAGGAGCTAATCTAGATGTACCATAGCAAGCTCTGATTTTCATCTCTAAACCCACTTTGTATCTCTTGTGCAAATGTTAGCAGTAAGTCCTTTCCTGATGTGGTTTTCACATTGATGTCTACCAGGATGTAGAAAGTGTGTGAACTCTATGGGGAGGCTTCCTATACCCCCATTTCAATCATTCCAGAGAATGGTACCTCGGAAGGGAAATCAAAATTGCGAGTAAGAGAACTCGTCAAATAGGCAAGAGAGCCTGGCTCCCTTCTCTTGGCCTGGATGCCTCAATAAGAAGAGGAGAGGACCTCATTTGCAACTAAGATGACAAAGCTGAAGAAGGATTTCTTCTAATCCAAGTGAAGACTTGAAGGGAATAAGTTACATGGACATTGGGAAATGAGCCAGCTAGCAAGACACAGCAGCACGTGCAAAGGCTCTGGGCAGTAGCATTCCTAGAATACCTGAAGAATAGTATAGCTGGAGGGACAGATTTAATAGGTGAACAGTAGGAATGAGGTTTTAGGGAAACTCATTGAGCTGGAGTCAGATTAAGTAACGTCCTGTGTGCCAACATGAAAACTTCCCTTCTCATATGGTGCTGTGAGAAGATACTGGATAAATATGAGTGAAGGTATGTGACCAGTACACTCACATAGGGCTCTATACTGAGAAGGTGCTCCAGCTCCAACGCTCTGTTGTTGCTTTCTTTCTGCATACAGATTTGTGTATTATAAGTTGAAGCTTGATGAGGCAACAGAACTTATGCTAGGGCTCAGAGCCACAGCTTATACCTGGTCCTGCAACTGCTACCTCCATAAGAGAATTTTTCAGGTACCCACTTCTCACCTTTTACTCCAGCCCTTCCTGGCTTCTTCCTCCCTGCTCCTCTCCTGATGCCACTATCACTGCTGTCCTTGGGCCCAAGTGTTAGCCTGAGCATAGAAATGTGGAGGGTCAGGACTAAGTGTTGCCCTTGGCATTTTGGGGTGAAACAAGGCAGTGGCTTTCGTCTTTGGCTGGCAGCATTGGGGTGCATTCAGTGGCAAGCCAGCAAGGACCTCTTGCCCACACATGATCCAGGTTCTGAGCTCATTTCACTATGGAGGCTGCAATCTTTTGGGTTGAGATGATAGTGTATGAAGAGACTGATTTCCTTGGCCTCAGCTGGAGTTCTTCATTTTCATTTTGCACTGGGTTCCATAAATGATGTTGCCTACCTAGATGCAAGAAGATGAATAGCACGGTCTAGCGTCCTTTCTAAGAGACACTCAGCTGTGTAGACTGCAAGAGCATGAGGGTGGAAATGGGGTGACTAGGAAGGCTGCTATTAGAGAAACCCAAATGGGAGATAACTATGAGTCAAATCAAAGGGATTCTGGAAGGATGATGAGAAATGTCCACATAAAAATATATTTTGAAAGTAGGATCAAAAGTGTCTTTTGGCAGATTAGATGTTGGGTTCAAAAGGAAGAAGTGGTCGAGAAGATGCCACGTGTTTTGAGCTGAGAAACTAAAATGTTGGAGTTAAATACAAAGAGCAGATTTTAGGGGAAGAAACCTGGATTTGAGTTTTAGAGGTCTATTAGGCAGTCAAATGAGAATGTGAGATGACAGTTGAGTATGTTCTGGGGTTAAGAGGATATGCAACCTGGCGAAGTAGATAAGGAAGTCATACACAATAAGTAGAATTTTCTAAACATGAGATTTTATCAGTACACTTAGACAGAGAGAGTATGTAGTACATTGAAGTGTGTCCCTCAGAAAACGTGTGTAACCATTTGTGTAGGCCAGGATTCCCGGTACTGTGTGATGTTTCTCTATGCTGCAAAGCCTGCCTCTGTGATGTTAATGAGGGAGAATGGGCAACAGTTGTATTAGTGGGGCAGGACTCAATGCGTAAGATTGTATTGTGCCTTGAGGCAATCTCTTGGGACATAAAGGAAAGGGAAGCTAAGCAGAAATTCGGGGACTCAGACCTCTAAGAAGCAGTGCTGAGAACATAGTACTTCCTTTGAAAAGAGACCAGGGTCCCTGCACTTCAGAATTCCCAATCCAAGGGAAGACTGATGACAAGAATCTTCCTCTATGGCCAACACAGAAAGACTTCCCCTGGAACTGATGCCCAGAATTTGAATTTGTAACCTACTAGACTGTGAAAGAATAAAATCTCTCTTTTAAAGCCACCCACTTGTGGTATTTCTGTTATAGCAGTACTAAACGACTGAGTACATGGAGAACATTATTCAGGATTGAGCACTGGACCACCCCAGTATTTAAAGAAATGAGGAAATATTAGCACAGGGTCCTGAGAAGGATCAGCTCTTTAGGGAAAGAAAACACCAAGAGTGTGGGGGGCAGTGAAAGCCAAGAATAGACCTGAGATGTTGAGTCAAGTGGAGACAGACCCTCAGTGACTTGGTAAAGCAGCTTCCTTGGAGGAGTTTTTGGTGAGAGTGTATTCAAGAGACGACACAGAACAAAACTGAAGAAGAAAGTTGGGTAAGGTAACTCATTAGATTAACCTTATCACAAAAGTCTTAGAAATGCAGTGGTGGCTGAACAGAAAATTGTAATCAAAATAGCCAAAGCCAAGTGCCATCACATCAAAATAACGTTTTACATTTTGTTTTTCTAACTTGTACACAAGTTTTGTACGCTGATAGGAATAATCCGAGAGAGAGAAATTGGATGATCACGGCCTTGTGTCCTTGAGCTGGTGGGAGGCAACTGCAGCTGGTTTGCTCCTAGAGGAGGGTTGGGTTGTATAAAGAGGCAGAGTACGTGGGTTCAAGATCTGGTGGGTAGGCAGAAGAGGTGCTAAGAGCTTATGTGGGTTCTGTTCAGATTCCTTTGTTTTTCTTGGTTAAATAGAAATCAGTGTCATCCATCAGCTGAGAGTAAAGATGGAAAGGAAGTGTTAAAGTTTGAGAAAAGACAGTAAGAAAAGAAGCAATAGTTGACCAGAGTAGAAATGCAAATATGTGGTGCAACTGCTGAGCAGTCTTATGCGTGCACTTGAGAGTTCTGATCATGGATTTCAATGGAGCTTAGGGAACATGAGCAGGCCCTGCCCTCAGCCACCATCAGGGGTACAGAGGAGGACTGCAGGCAGGAACATGGGTTAACCAGGGTAACATTTTGATGAGAGGATCAACGGAGATGAGGATGTGTGTGAAGGAGTACTTAACAGTGCCTGACCATGGAATTTAAGTAATGTAAAAAGCAAAATGAGGGGGTGAAGGGGTTGTTGTTGTTGGCTGCCTTCAAGTTGGCCCCCAACTCATGGCAACCCAATGCACAATAGAGAAAAACCCTGCCTAGTCTTGCTTCATTCCCATGATCAGTTGTGGCTCAGACATTAAGACCCATAAAGTATTCCCTGGCTGCTTTTCAGAAGTAGCTCGCCAGGCTTTTCTTCCTAATTCTTCTGGAAGCTCCTCTGAAGCCTGTTCAGCATAATAGCAACATGTAGCCTCAACTGACAGATGGTGCCGGCTTACACATAAGGTACATTGGCCAGGAGCTCATCTTGTGTCTCCTGCAGGGAAGGCTAGAATTCTATTACTGAATCACCACTGACCCCATGAAAGGGTTAGACCAAACTAATTGCCACCGAGTGAATTCCAGCTCATAATGACTATATAGGACAGAAAGCTGCTTCATAGGATTTCCAAGTGAAGCTATCACTGAGGCTTCCCCCTCTCTGCTGCAGTTCCTGCTCCCTCATTGCCTTCAAGTTTGCTCACCCCACCCTACCCTTCACCCCTCCACCCCCTACCCCTGCCCCAGCCCCGCAAGGTGAGGTTTCTAACGTCTGGGCTACCCTAACCACAGTTTGAATTCGGTGCTACAAATCCTGCTCTTGTGTGTACCAGGATCTTGGCACATGCACAGAACCTGAAGAGTTGTGTCCTGAACTTGAGCTCAGACCTGAACTTTCCTGAACAGGAAGGTGGTTTCTGGCACACAGTGGTGCCACGACCAGTTTGAAAACCGAAAGTTTCCTTCTTTTGCAGAATGACTCAACTCCTAGATCTTCAAATATGGGCATAGGAGGGATCAAGTTTCAGATTTCAGGTTGCCAATCCCTACGTTCTAGGGACTGGAGGGCAAAAAAAGCTCCCTGCTCCTGTGGGGCAGGGAACTTACGGTCTTTGGCTGCTAGGCTTCCTATTGCTTCTTGCTTGCCCAAAAAATAAATTTCCACTTCTCTGTTTCCCTTGCATTAGTGATGTGGTGCCCTCTTACTCTGATTGGTTAATAGGACAGGGCAAGAATCTGTTTTTAGTTACAAATTATCAGCTGGTAGACTTGAACTACTGAGTTTTTGATTAGCAGCTGAGTATGATGGGTTTACGGGTGTGGAAATGTGGTAGAATACACAGACTGAAGTTCTTGAAAAGGTCCCTGGATTGTTTGAGTTGGGGTGCTTGAGGGAGCGAGCCAAAACTTAAGGAGAGGTAATCAGTGAATGGGATGCTTGAAGCTGAGATGATGAATCTCTAAAATTGGGTGGAAGAGAAGTGGATGGGAGAGAAGTCCACATTACTGATTAGCCAGGAATCTACATTTGAAAGATATTCTAATAAAATGACAAGAAACTAATACTTCTGATACAGGGTTTTTTTTAAGGAACTCTGAGACTTGGGGGCAGTGGTGTTTCGGTGGTAGAATTCTTCCCTTTCATGAAGGTGACTCAAGTTCCATTCCTGGGCAGTGCACCTCATGCACAGATACCACCCATCTGTCATTGGAGGGTTGAGTGTTGCTATGGTGCCAAACAGGTTTCAGTGGAGCTACCAGGATAGGATAGGCTAGGAAGAAAGACCTTGTGATGTACTTCTGAAAATCAGCTAGTAAAAACCCTAAGGACCACAGTAGTCGGTCTCATCCTGTTGTGTGTGAAGTCATCATGAATTGGTGGTCAATTTGATGACAACTAACAAGTGTAACAATTTAGGGACAGTTGAATCGGTAAACATAATGTTTAGGGTTAAGCCAGAAAATAGAAGGGTATTGGAAAAGATATAAAGATACTAATAGAGCATTTTGTATAGAGTGTGATTAGTATTTTACACATCAGTTTATTTCTTGCAACAAAAATGAATGCTAAAACAAACCCAAAATCTGTAGCTGTTGAGTTGATTTTGAGTCATAGCAACTCTGTAGGACAGAGTAGAATTGTTTCATATGCTTCCCAAGGAGAAGTTTGGTGGCTTTAAACTGCCGAACTTTTGGTTAGCAGCCAAAGCTCTTGTTTTTTTCTTTGTAATATTTTATTGTGCTTTAAGTGAAATTTTACAATCTGTTAATTTGTCATACAAAAACTTATATACACATTGCTATGTAACTCTAGCTACTCTCTCCACACTGTGATAGCACACTCCTCCTTTCCACCCTGTATTTCCCTCTTCTATTCAGTTAGCTTCTGTCCCCTTCTGTCCTCTCATTTTACCTCTGGACAGGAGCTGTCCAGTTAGTATGATGTATCTACTTAAGCCAAGAAGCACTCTCTTTGCCAGTATCATTTTATGTCTTATAGTCCAGTACAATCTTTGTCTGAAGAATTGGCTTCAGGAATGGTTTCAGTTCTGGGCAAACACATTCCTGGGGACATGTCTTTTGGGAACCCTCTAGTCTGTAGGACCATCAAGTCTGATCTACTTAATAGAGTTCAAATTCTCCACCCTGTTCTAATCCTGCTTCATCAGGGACTCTTTGTTGTGCTCCCAGTCAGGGTAATTATCGGTGGTGGTAGGGGACCATCTAGATCTTCTGGCATCATGCTGATGTAATCTCTGGATTACGTGGTTCTTTCTGTCACTTGAGCTCATAATTTCTTTATGTCTTTGATGTCCATTATTCTTCTCTTCTCCAGGTAGGATGGGACCAATTCATGCTACTCAGATGGCTGCTTGTTAGCTTTTAAGATCATATAGGTGGGCATGTAAATTTATATGGGAATGTACATTTTCACTCAGTCATAATAAAAAATAAAAAATGAAAAAAAAAAAGATCCCAGATGTCACTCACTAAAATGGGATGCAGAATACTTTCTTAAAAAACTCTGTTATGCCAGGTGACCTAGATGTTCCCTGAAATCATGGTCCCCAGACCCTTATCTCTGCTATCATGTCCTTCAAAGTATTGCATTATATTTGGGAATCTTCCTAGATTTTGGTTTAATCCAGTTGTGCTGGCAGCTGAGCTCTTAACCACTGCACTACAAAGGCTCCCACTGAATTCTAGAAACTGATTTTATCCCTATTTTACACATGATGAACATGAGGGAGCAGGGAGATTAAATAACACACCCATTGACCCCTCTGTCTGAGGTTAAGCTCTGAGCTCTTAACCACAATGTGTCTCTACCCTGATAGAAGCAGCAATTATGACAGAGTGAAATCTGAGAACTGTGTTAGGTGGTGGAAACTTGGCAGAGCAGGAAAATTCAAGTCTTATCATCTAAAAGTGTTAAGGCTATACCCTGTCAGCAGCAGAAAACTTCTCAGACCTGGAAAAACCAGATGGTCCTGTTGAGTTTCTGGATCTTGCAGGTTTCACTGTAATATCGAAATTTACATTCTGGGATATAAGCAGTAGACTTACAGGATTAGGTTCTTGAAGACAATATTGTAACAAAGCCCAGTCAAACACATTATCTTATCTAATCCTCATATTAATTCTGTGTATTAAGTAACTTGCCAAGATCCTGCAGCCAGTAAGTAGCAGAGCCTTGAGGTGAACTCCGGTTCTCTGACTTAGGTACTCATACACTCCTTCCACTAGTTACCCATCACCATGACTTCCCAAAAAGATGGTCCAGGCTGAAAGTTTAAAGACAGTCTAAAAGGTTTTGAGTAAATGTATTAATTAAGAAAACCATTACTAGCTTTTTTTTCTTTTAAAGAATTTAACAGGGTAAGTCTGGTAATTCTTCTGTTTCCATGGAAACATTAGTTGGCACAGAATGTAGCATTCCTCCCATTGTGGAATGTTCTTTCTATAAAATCATGCTTTCATCCAACTAATATTTATTGAGCAAACAGTTGGTGCAGGCGCTCTGTTAGCTGCAGAGGATACAACTGAGCAAGAAACACCCCTGCTCCAAAGGAAACTTCAGTCAGCTCCAGGTGTTCAGAACCTCAGATACTCCAGGCCTTTTCCTGCCTTGGAGCAATTTATGACATTGCATTTGAACTAGAATACACTCTGTCCCTTAAGAGCTGGTTACCTAAGAGATCATTCCTTTCCCTAATGGTTTGGTACAAAGTAAGATCAGTAATAGCACCCTGGAGATGGAATCTTAGATTTGGACTCTAGGGAAAAGTGCCCAGGGTGTTTTCCAAAAAAGGATTTTCCTATAGCAAGAAAGAGGGTTTGATTTTAAAGCTAGATTTAAAAATGCACCCTCCTGCCCAGTATCTAATCGGCTTACATGGTTCTGCCCTGCCCCTTAGTTACCACTGCAGCCATGACTTTTGCTGGAAGTGTTGGATGTGTATATGTTTGTTTCCACCTCTGTGTCAACAATATCCTACCAGAATGTCAGACAAAGGCTATTTTAAATAAGTCAGAATCCTGGGCATCAGTCCTGGAGGACAAAAACCACGTATTTAGGGGGTGGGACAGATCTCACTAGTCCAGGCTGATGCTAAAACACCTGATGGTCTTTAGTACAAGATGTCTGCAGTAGATATACCTATCCAAAACCCACTGCCATTTAGCTGATTCTGACTCACAGTGACCCTATAGAACAGAGCAGCAATACCTCATAGAGTTGCCAAGGTTTTTCAAGGCTGTAAATGTTTGCAGAACCAGACTGCCATGCCTTTCTCCCATGGAGTGGCTGGTGGTTTCTGGAGATACAAACCTCTGGGCTTTCATTTAGCAGCTGAGCACTTAACCACAATGCCACCAGGGCACCTTCTGTAGTACAGTAAAATCCATGCACTTTTACCTTAGAGTTATTAATTAAGAATGGCACCATGCACTAGTTTGAACTCAGTCTGGTGCCTGGGGGACAAGAAGTGTTAGGATTTGCCTCTAGATTTAGAAGAAAACTGTGTTGCCTCACTTCCCTCTGCGCTCTTAAAATATGTGAGTCACAGTATAATTTAAGAATTACACTCCCTGTCTTCTACATTTGCAAAAGTTAAGTGGGACATACAAAAACTTGGTTTTCCCATTTATCGGTTTAAATGAAAAGTTTATATTTGAATGGGCTCTGAAGAACCTTGCAAACCTCCAAACATTTTCTATTCCCTTCGTATGCAATTTGGTAAACTACTCTGAGCACAGATTTTATACTAGTTCTTTCTGTAGTTGTAGGAACACACATGCATTCTGCAATCTATATAGATTCATGAAACCTTGGTGGCCTGGGGTTAAGTGCTACAGCTGCTAACCAAAATCTCAGCAGTTCAAATTCACCAGGCCCTCCTTGGAAACTGTATGGGGCAATTCTACTTTGTCCTATGGGGTGCTATGGGTCAGAATCGACTGGAAAGCAAGGACTTTTTTTTTTTTTTTTAATAGCTTTAAGAAAAAAATCACTGTTGGTTTGGAATAGAAGTGGCTTCAGCTCTTAGGCCAGCAAAGCCTAGCGCCCAGCGGACAAGCTAAGACTCAGTTTTCCTTTTCTGCGAGCCCAGCCCCCCCCCCCGTGCACGCAGCCGCCCCCGGGGCGTTGTGTTCCTCACCTGAGGAAGAATTGCTTAGGCACCGGCTGCTGGGGCCGCCTAACCGCCGTTTCTCCAGGCAAGGCTGCCTCCCGGTGTGGAGAGCGCGGGAACGACGGCTCTGTCCGCGGGGGCCTGAGCGAAGGAGTTAGCTGCTTCCCTACCACCCCAACCTGATGCCTGGCTCCCCACTGGATGTGGGCACTGGGCTCCAGCTGGGTGCGGCCTGGGGCTTCACAGCTGTGCCCCGCGCGTAATCTCCCTCCACCGAGCTCGCATGGCCAGGCGCACACCCACTCCCGCGTGCCAGTTACACCCCAATTTCCTGAGCGCGCTCGCCTGTCCCTGCCCAGGTGCTGCGGGCTCCGAGAGCTACAAAAGGACCAGGGCGGCCATGCCGCACCGCCACCACGCCCTCCCCTCAACGCTCTCCTCTGTCCCCAGCGCCGACTCGAGGCGGGGACCCCTCCTCTCCTCTCCTGCCTTCCTTCCCCAGGTCGGGCAGAATCACCAGCACCCTCGAACCCGGAGGAAAGGGCTCTCCGCGGGGCTCCCACCGACCCCCCCCCGGGGATGACCGGCACGCCCCCACACGCCCCTCCTCCGCGCCCCTCCTCTCTCCAGCCCCGCCCCTCCCAAACCGGTGGGAGCGGCGGCAGCTGGAAGAGAGGGATGAGGTCATCCTCTCCCTCGGAGTCAGCTGGTGGAGCGCGAGCGGGAGGAGGGGGCGCGCGCACGGGGAGGAGAGGAATGTGCAGGTCCGAGGAGCGCCGCGGCGGCCGCTGCTGCTTGTGCTGCTGCTGGCGGCGGCAGGCGCGGGGCCGGGCCGGCCAGGAGGGCGGGCGGCAGGCCGGGGCCCGCGCGGGGCGCCGCGAGCCGCTGGGCTCCGCTCAGGCAGCCAGGCGGCGCTCCTGCCGGCCCGCGGCGCACCGCTAGCCCGGCCCCGCGCCCGGCTCCACCCGGCGGGCGGCGGCGGCGGCGGCGGCGGGCGAGCGGAGCGCAGCTCAGGAGGCGGGAGCCGCGCGGCGAGGGGTGAGCCGGCCGCCGACAAGGAGGTGGCGGGAGGAGGAGACAGCGGAAAGGTGTCAGATAAAGGAGGGCTCTCCTCGGGCTCCCAGGCATCATGGCCGCTAAGTCAGACGGGCGGCTGAAAATGAAGAAGGGCAGCGACGTAGCCTTCACGCCGCTGCAGAACTCGGAGCACTCGGGCTCGGTGCCGGCGCTGGCCCCGGGCGTGCCGTCGAGCACGGGAGCCGAGGACGAGGATGCGGCCGGCGGCGGCTGCTGCCCGGACGGCGGCCGCGGCTCGCGCTGCTGCTGCTGCTGCGCTGGCGGCAGCGGCTCGGGCGGCGGCTCTGGGGGCCCGGGCGGCGGCGGGGCGGGTTCGGCGGCGCTGTGCCTGCGCCTGGGCCGCGAGCAAAGGCGCTACTCGCTGTGGGACTGCCTCTGGATCCTGGCCGCCGTGGCCGTGTACTTCGCGGACGTGGGCACGGACATCTGGCTCGCTGTGGACTACTACGTGCGCGGCCAGCGCTGGTGGTTCGGGCTCACGCTCTTCTTCGTGGTGCTTGGCTCGCTCTCAGTGCAGGTGTTCAGCTTCCGCTGGTTCGTGCACGATTTCAGCGCCGAGGACAGCGCAACAGCCACCGCCGCCACCTGCCCGCAGCCTGGAGCCGAGTGTAAGCCGGTGGTCAGCGGTGGGTCTGCAGCTGGGGAAGGCGAGGCTCGTCCTTCCACTCCGCAAAGGCAAGCATCCAACGCCAGCAAGAGCAACCTCACGACCGGTAACAGCAGCGGGGCCATGCGGGCTAGCGGCACACACAGGTCTGCGTCCTGCTCTTTCTGCATCTGGCTCCTGCAGTCACTCATCCACATCTTGCAGCTCGGGCAGATTTGGAGGTACTGTATCCGGGGCGGGGTAGGGGGAGGTTTGCTGCTGCTGCTGCTTCTGATGCATCCCACTGCTTTGCTTTACACGGATATACCGATTGTGGTTACCGTTGGAGTAACCCTGGTTACTTTTCTGGGTTTTAGGTTTATTGATTAATTATTATTGGCTATTCATTATTATTGCCTTTTTGTATATAGCTTGGATTTATTCTGTTTGGAGATCACTTCGGGTTGGGAGGGAAGTGAGAAATAAGGGAAAGACAGCGGCGTGGGTTTGGTCACTTTACCCCTTCTGTCATCCCACTGCTTCACTGGCTTCTCTTTATGTGCTACAACCGCACCCCAGTTTTAGGGATATTGTTTCAGTGAAAAGAAGAGGATTCCTCCAGCATCTCCTAAAGTCCATTATGTTGAATTTGAGGTGTATGGGGCAGTATGGATGGTTTCTTTTGTTCCCTGAGAAAAATTTTGACTTCTAGTTAAATGGGAGTTACAGCTTTTGGAAAGTATCCATATTTTAATTATTATTTCTAGAAAAGTGCTACGCTGAAAGGGATTAAGAGGGACATAGCTGCTTGTCTTTGGAATGTGTATACACCACGCATGTTTAAATACACTTCATGGGAGCCAGACTGACTTTTTTTGTAGTGCACTTTCTTACTGTCTCGCAGTATCATCACATTTCATTTGTCGTGTAACTAAAAACCCTTGGAAAAGGGGTGAGTATCATGTACAATTTGTTGTGTTTGACATTTTCATTGATTGGTTTGGCACTTGTCATCTAATCTACCAAGTCTTTTACACAGATCTCATTTCCACTTACAAAGTGAAATATAAGGCTAAATTTGTTGGCCAGAGAGAAACCGCTACCTCAACGATCACTGCATGGTTGTGGAAGTGTAATAAAATGGAACATTCAGGAATGTGTACTTTCGAACTTCAGGTGGTTAATGCCTTTTTGAAGCACTGTTTTACGTCTGCAAAAGTTCTTTGTATTGAAGTGTGTGGCTGCATGTTCTAGCACTCCAGAGGTTTTTGGTTTTAACGTGACTTAGTGAATGTGTGGTACCACTAAAACTAGAAACTTGCTAGAAAGTGCACCGATAATGTGGTCCCGTTACCATGCTGTCTTATACTAGTGTTTTTTATCCATCACACTTGTTATTTTATGATAAATCTTAAGTCATTGACTATAGTGTGTGATGTTGTGTCCAAACAACTCAGAATTTGTACAGTGGAGCTCAAAACTTCCTTTTGCTTATAATAAGAAATAGTGGTTTTCCACTGAGGGGTTATTTTGCAACCTTTCCTGTGGCCATTGCTTTTAAAACAGGGTTGTAGAAGGTGACCTTTCAAATTGTCAAACTCTTCATCAAGCAAGTACTTTCTGGAAAAATGGTAGATAGTACACAGTTAGACACTGATGTTGGAAACCTCTGTAGTTTATATTTGAAGGGACTTTAAGAAATGCTGGTGAAATGTGATAGCCATGTTTCCCATGGATGATCATTGTCAGGACGTACAGCTGGATGCCCATCTTCATGTTTGGTGAAGAATGGGAATGCTTGATTTAATTACAGAAATTGTTTCATGACTGGGCTGCATATGATTAGCAGTTTTAATCTGATGAAGTGATAAGTGACGCTTAGCATTCCATTTGCTAACTTTTGGGTTTGGAAATCACTCACTTACTATCACCTTTGAAGTTTCTCGGTTTCTATGAATAATGCATATACTTCTTAATTCTATTGAGTGGAAAACTATTCATGTTCCCTACAGTGTGAGGTTTTTTGAAAAATCTGATGTCACCTTTTGTGGGCTGAGAAGTCATTTTAGTTATAGTTTGTTGGCTAGACCTACTAAACCAAGCATTTTCCCAGTAAAAAATTATGTGTAGGTTTTGTCTAAGGAAAGAAAATACAGAAAGTAAAAAATAATTAGGAGAAGAGAAAACATGTGTCTCGAGACCACAGCAACTGTGGTAACTGACCATACTGAGACTCACCCAAGGGGATGGAGGGATGGAAAGAGTAAGGATTGAATCTAGAAGGAACACAGAGTAGGGATATGCGTTAGTTGACCCAATCCTTGAAGAAACTGTGATCACAATTTCCTGCTTTTTGTTAATAACTTGCTAAACGTTTCTCTAAGAAAAGGCATTATTTTCCCAAGGCTTTGAAGTTTCTTCACATAGTCCATGATCGTTTGGGAAGGAGTATTATTTTTTGAAATATTCTCCAATGTCTACATTTTCAGAATTATGCGTTTAGTGTAAGTCTGAATTATCATCTCCTCTCACCAGTCTTGCATTTTGGTAAATACACTTGGGGGATGAAGGGGTAACCTGGGAGAAGTATGATCTAAAAATAGTCAGCCTCATTTTCTCTTTATACAGTATGATCTTTTGAACTTAGCCGAATTGAAAAGAGATCAGAAGCTTGTGGAATTAACACTAAAATGCATGCTAAAATATTCTAGCTTCTTTGAGTGTAGAAGATCTGAATAGAGCATTAGGAGTAGATCCATAATAATAATAGCCTGGTGAAATGTGATGCATCTTAGATGACCACATCAGAAGACCACTACCAGAGACCACTCTGATTTCTTAAACAAGGAGCATCCCTCTCTCTGCCTCTTCTAGCTGTACTTTTCACTGCCTTGTACACAGCTGTTATAGAAATACCGAGGCACTGATTGGTTCAAAACTGTGAGGTCATTTTGATCCTTCAGCATACTTCTTTCTGAGATCCATAAACTAGGTTGTAGCTGGATTGCTAGCCGTTCATTGTCTTTCTCTGAGATTGGAGTTATTTTAACTAAGGGCCAGATTCTGAAAGCTTTCTATAGATAAATCTTTTGAAATAGCATCAGAATGTTTGCTTCTTTGGAAATAGCTATTTAAAACACTGTCGACCAGATTTGTATGTATTTAGACATTTATTACGAATGCAACTGCTAAAAGCAATGATAAATATTCATTGTAATTAAAGTTTATTAATGGGAAATTGGTGACAGCTTTTAAAGTCACAGGAGGTGATGACAGTAAAGAGCCATTTGAAATACTGAAGTAAACTTTGTTGCCATGTGGAAAGATCAGTTATGGCTTTGAAGGAAGGGTGCTCACCAACAAATGTAAAAGTCCTTTTCTTTCTTGTTCTTTTCACATCAATCCAGAAGTTTTCTGACTGGCATTCAGCCAGTGGGTATCACCAATACTCAATGAGAATATTTTTGTCCTTATAATTGGTTATTGTAGATTTTTTCTTCAGAATTTTTAAGTTTGCACCAAAAATTCTAGTTGAATATTGCTTATGCAGGTGTGTCTACTTATTTGTTTTCTAGCACATGTGCACATTGCAAAGATTATGTCCGTGGATGATAGAGTGGGCTGTATTTTTATGCTTTTTACTGTTTTGATGTTTAACTCCAAGTCTCTATCATGAGAGTTGTGTGGAAAAGTCCTAGTGAAACAATAGCTTGGCCTCATGTCAGACTGTAGGTCAGATTTTCCATGGAATATATATTCCACAGGTATTATTGTGTGTTTGATGTTCAAGTAGGTTGGGAAAATGATCAGGCAAAATAAGTTAAATGAATCTCTCAATAGCAGGACTTTTCAGAGCCTTTAACGAACAATGTGTAATTGTCAGTCCCTGTTGAAAGGCTTACCTGTCAAGTACTCTTGTACTAGCGTGGCACATGTAGCCCTTTGAGAAATATTCTGTTCTATTCCTAAATCTGGCTAAATGGAGTAATAATTAATTTTGTGCAGCACTTTACATTTTATAAATGTGTTTATACTCTTTATCTGATTTAATTTTTACAGTAACCAGGGAGGAAATCACTAATATCAGTACGTATATTAGAAGACTGCTTCAGAGAGGTAAGGTGACTCACCTTACCTCCAAGGTTACTCACCTACTTTGTGATATAGCTAGGCCTATCCTACCCCCAAATCTATACCTTTCTGGCAGCACTGTCTGTATCCAAATGCCACATTGGATAATAATGACAGTAGTATCAATTTTACCTTCAGTGGGGATGGCAAAGTGGATGAGGCAGTGAAGTATGTGTTGGTGATGGGACCTTTCTGTTAGCACTCTAGTAGTTAACTGGGAGCACAGAGACTTGAGCTCAGATCATCTGACTCTAAGTCTAGTATTTCTATTACTACTGCATTGTTTATCCATGCTGAGATTTTTGCTGTAAGACCCAGCTGAGTAACATGATTTCATAGTGGCATTTGTGATTGTGTCAGGTGGTATGTGTGAAAATGCAGAAAGTGTCTTGTGAGTAATTAAGAGGTTCTGCAGACAAGGAATGGGAAATAAGTGTTACACTTGTCAATACTGAAACAATGCTATTTTGATCCTGAGCTCATCCTGCATTTCGACATAGTCAGAAGAGACTGGTGCCATTTACTGCATTTATTGTTTGTATTTGCTGCATGTTTGTATTCGCTCTCATTGCATATTGCTTTATTCCATGCATACTGAGCAGTACTGTGTACAGGGCACTGTGCTGGTCACTAATTATTCTAAGGTGAATAAAACACATTTTCTTTCAAGGAGTCTGCTGTTGGGTGAGGAAAACAGTAAAGCAAATAATTACAATCCAGGAAAATAAGCACTGTGATAGAGACAGGAAATGGAAACCACCTTGGTCTCGTATCTGAGTAAAGGTCTAAATGATAAGAAACCAGCTTTCTGGATCAGGTCGGGCTGTGGCTGAAGAGATTTCCAGACAGGCATATATAAAGATTGCGGGCGGGAAAGAGGAAGGCGGACAGGTGTGTGCCTGGGATGTAGAGTGAGGGAAGGAGAGCAGCTGAGGATGACGAATTAGTTGGGCAAGATAATGAAAGGAATTTAGATTTTATTCTGAAGATATTGTGGACCCACTGAAGGATTATGAGTTGGCTGGTTGTGAAAGTGCTAAAACATTGTTTTATCCACAGGAGAGGTAGGAATTGAGAGGTTTTTGTGGCAATGTTGTTAATTCCCCCTCAGTCATGGCTCTTCATTCATGGAAATTAGTTGACTTCAAAGAAACTGAGTATGAAAATAATCAGGATGTATAAATAGGCACAAATGGTGGAAGAGGTGTTTTTCAGAAAAATGGGGTGGTTGAAATTTTAATTATATTTATGCAAAGTGCCATGAGTCGGATCCAACTCGACGGCACTTGGCTGGCTTGGCTATGCAAAGCTGATTCTTAATGAAAAATTTGAGTTACTTTTTGAAGAGTTTTCTTTATAATATAGTGATCTTCACTTTATTGAAATTGAGGTTCCCTGTCCTATACACATTTGTTGCTCATATTTACACGTAGACCTCTTGTGAGAGAATCCATTCAGACTCATAGTGACCTTACAGAATAGAGTAGACCTACTCCATAGGGTTTGCAAGGAGGGGCTGGTGAGTTCAAACTCCTGAATTTTTGTGTAACAATCAAGTGTTTAACCAATGTGCCACCGGTGAGCCTGTATTTACATAGCACTTTAAAACTTCCAGAAAACTTCTGTATGTCCTTCTGTATCTGACCCTCAGGATAATCTTGTAAGGTAGCACTTCCATTTTCATAGGTGGAAATTGAGACAGAGAAGTATGAATGATTTTCTCCCTGGGTCCCATAGTTCTGTGCATGTTCCAGGCTTGAATTGAACACCAGTATGGAGGGAAGGAAAAAAGCAACATAATGCTTGATGGGGTGGAGAGTGATCGGTTAAAAGAGAAAAGTGTGGCATCTTAAGAACTCTCCCATAACTACTGAATTGAGGATAATTTTTGTAATGTACAAGAGGAGTGGACTTTTCCGGTGCTTGGGATAAAATGGATGGAAACTACAGGATGAAATTTTTAGTTAATACAAGGAAAATTTTTTAAGCGTTCAGAAGTATACAAAGATGACTAAGCTGCTTTCTAAGCATCAAGCTCCTTAAATGGAGTTTGGAAAGCTGTAGGCAGAGATGTGGTAGAGACATTAGTATCTGGATGGTTGAAGTAGAAGATCATGTTCAAGTCCTGAAATTTTATGACTCTATGACAGTTTTCATCACTGTATGCTTCTCCGAACATAGTAGACTTGGCTTTGCTCTTGGTGAGTGAAAGTAGTGGAGGGAATTTGCTTGAAATACTGCTGTTGTGTCATTTTAAAATCTATTCATTGGTTTATGGACTCAGTTTCTTCCCTGGAGCATCACAAATCCATGCAACGACCCTGAGTGCTGGGCTTGGTATTTAGACCTCTGAGTTAGCTGACAGACATAAATCCCGCACAACCAGCCAGTGCCGGGTACATTTGCTAGGATTTCTATATGAGCTGAAATAATTTATGCATTAATCTATGTGGTGGATATATCTCTTTCAGTGTCTTTCTCTTTCAGTGTCTTTGAAATAATCAGTGCAAAGGCTGTAAATTATTTCCACTCACATGAATAGTGCGCTATTTTATGCCCAAGGGTGGAAAAAATATTTTATACTTATTACTCCCCAACAAAATTAGAGACTGTCTTTATACAAGACAATTGAAAGTAGTGTTTATGCAAATGTATGCTATCAGTTTTGAACAGTACCTGGCACATCCTTCAGTCAGTGGCTTTGAAAGTGTTTGTCTGGTCAAGTACCAAAAATTCTTTAATGTTTGAATATCCAAGTTCTAACTTTGTATTTAATGTGTTCTGTACTTCACGGTTTGAATGAGATAGTCTACTTATGGATTTAATAACACCAGTCTGAATAATTTCCCTTTACATGGACTCATGGGATAGTCTGATTAACGCCTTTCTATGACTTGCTTTTGAAGTTTGAACAGAGTCGCACACTAACTGGGCGGATGAAAACAAGACTGGAAATTAGAATTGGATTTATTATTATTTTACATTCTCAAATATAAGATGAAATACGGTACTTGTCATTGGAAAGTGTGTATCCATGTCCCAGGGTAATGCGGGCTTGTCTTCTCAGGTATTTGTATCATCTTTGCCAAGAAGAAAGAGACTGTCGGGAAATTTATTGGAATAGACAGTATTATTGCCCCAATATATTTTTGCCTACTATTATTTAGCCATTCAAGGATGATGCATAATCTTATGAAAGAGTTCTAATTATTTGATAGTCTAGTGAAAGTCACATTGTCATTCTTGAAAGAAATAATTCTCAAAAATTATTGAATATTGTTGCATAATTCTGACAACCATACCAGATGACCTTGTGCCATCCATATGATGATATCATTGATAGCTGATGCCATGGTAGTCTGCAAGAAAGACTGTGACCAATGAGTTTTGAAACTACTCTAGGACATTTATATAAATACATACTCAGTGAATATTTGCTGATCTTGAATAAAACCCAGATGTCATTATTGTTTTTCCTTCATGGGATGTAAATGGGCTTCCTGTTTGGTTGCTTCTTTGAGTTTCTGATGGTGCAATACATGAGAAAAGATGCAAAGATATCTGTAAAGAATTAAGAAAGCTAATTCTATTTTAGATTATTAGTATTAGCAAAGTGATGTTAAATTTCAAAAAATATTAGTCACCTTTGCAGAAAAATGTATCTAGAAGCCATCTTTGCATACCTGCTCTTATTGACAGGACAGTCAGATTGTGGAAGCTTTGGGATATTTTTACTTCATTCTTATCTACACTTGAGCATCTGAACTTACACTTACAAAGAATAATTTTTAGTATCTTTGGTTCTTTGTTGTTTTACACTCAAGGAACTGTGGTGGTTTAGTGGTTTAGTGCTCAGCTGCTCACTAAAATGTTGGCACTTTGAACCCACCTGGTGGCTATGCAGGAGAAAGATCTAGTTATCTGCTCCCCCCAGCAGCCACCTATCAGTTTGTCCTGCTGCAGTGTCTTGCAAGTTGTGGTTGTACTGGAAGGTGGGCCACAAGTATTTCAAATACGAGCAGGGTCACCCATGGTGAACAGGCTTCAGCAGAGCTTCCAGACTAAGACTAAGAAGTGCGCCCTGGCAGGCTGCTTGTAGAAAAGTTGGCCAGCGAAAACCTTATGAATAGCAGTGGAACACTGTTTGATATAAAGTTAAAAGATGAGCCCCACAAGTTTGGAGGCACTGTAAATATGACTGGGGAAGAGCTGCTTCCTCAAACTAGAGTTGATCTTAATGAGATAAAGCTTTCAAGACCTTCATTTGCTGATGTGACGTGACTCAAAATGAGAAGAAACAGCTGCAAACATCCATTAATAACCAGAACATAGAATGTACAAAATATGAGTCTAGGAATATTGGAAGTTGTCAAAGGTGAAATAGAATGTTTGAAGTTAGATATCCCAGGTGTTAGTGAGCTGAAATGGATTGGTATTGGCCATTTTGAATCAGACAATCATATAGTCTATATGTGAGGAATGACAGATAAAGAGGAATGGTGTCATATTAATTGGAAAAAGATCTATCGTGGAGTACAAGGCTGTCAGTGATAAGGTAATATCCACACACCTACAAAAAAGATAAGGTGATAACTTTTGTTAGTCATCTGTGATGGTCCAGATTGATATTAACTTGGCAAAGCCGTGATTCTCAATGTTTTAGCAGTTGTTTAATGCTGTGATCACCCTCATAATGACAGAGTGGTACCAGCGAGGGTGGGGCCTGTGGTGGGTCATTGCCCCCTCAGCCTTCGTCTCTTCCCCTTTCACTGCCGACTTCTTTCTGCCCACCTTGCCAAGGTTTTTGGCTTGTTGTGGATCCAGTAGCTGTGTCTCTTGTCTTGTGACCTTTAGTTCCTAGGACTTGAGCTACCAGCCTACCTATTGATCTTAGAATTTGTGGATCTTCACAGCCAGTGAGTAAGAGTCCTATTCCCTAGCCCGCCAGCCTTAGGTTTGCCAGCTCCTTGCAGCTACACAAATCAGGAGAAACCTTGTGGTCTTGTCCACCACCTTTGGGTTTGTCAGATTTCGTGGCCTATGAGCTGGAGGCCTGATCACTGTCTTGCTGACCTTGGGTATGCCAGCTTCTATGCTGCATGACTTGGGAGAGGCCTCTATCCTGAACCAGGACTTGGGATGTTTCAGCCTCTACAATTGCATAAGCTGTTTCCTTGATATAAATCTCTCTGTATATTTATGTGCTTTACTGGCTTTCCTTCTGTAGAGAACCCAGCCTGTCACACTCTGTTAGCTCTGGAGGAAAGTCATTGTCATCAGTTGTCCCCGGTCTAGGAGTCACAGCTCTGCTTTTTTGGCAGTATGAAGTCCGTGTATATCTCTGTGGCTCCCTCTGTTATATCTCAAAACAAGTACATTTAAAACATGATCTAATCTTATAGATTGAGTCCTGCTTCATTAACATAACTGTTGCTAATCTTGTTAACATCATACAGGTGAGATTTACAACACATAGGAAAATCACATCAGATGATAAAGCTGTGGACAATCACACAGTACTGGGAATCATGGCTTAACTAAATTGACATACATTTTTGGGGAACACAATTCAATTCTGGATATTCCACCCTTTGCCCCAGCCAAAATTCACGTCCTTCCCACATAGCAAACACATTCACCCCATCATGTCATAGCAAAAGTTTTAACTCCAAGTCCAAAACCCCAAAATTCCTGTGAAGTCTAGAATACAAGTTACCTTCTTCCAAAATGCAGTGCTGGTACCAGGTACAAGGTAAACATTTCCATTATAAATGGGAAAAATTGAAGAGAAAAAAGGAATAATAGATACCAGGCTAGTCAACAGAAGACATCACATTAGCTCTCAAGGCGTGAAAATAATCCTCTGTTCACTGAGACCATTTAAGCAATGACCGTACCCTTCAGACTCTAGGTATTATCCACAATCTTCAGATTCTGGGTGGTGGCCTCTTAACCGGGGCTTTGGCTCCACCTTCCAGGACCTCTGGAACATCAAAGCTGCTCCCTTGAATTTGAGCAGCTCCATTCACCTAGTCCATCTTAGTGGTGATTCCACCCTTTGAGAATGAGGCAGTTCTGCTTCTTATGTTCCTTGTCTTTTCAGCTTCTGCTTCCTAATTCCGTGGCCTCTGGCGCCTCAGGCTTCTCTGCCTGAGGCTGCCTGGGGAAGAAGGTATTCCAAAGCTCATTAGCTCCACTGATAAGTACCTGGAGTCACCCCATTCTGCTAGTAAACTTGAGCTGGAAGGTACACAGCTCTTGCTCCATGGGTTGGCAAGCCTAACTTCACCAGTCAGTGCCTAGAAGCACCCTGCTCTGCCAGGAAGCCACTCGCACAAAGACGCTCAGCTCTCGGCTCCTTGGATTGGCTCCAGTGCTGTCTAGCAGTGGTCTCCTGGTTCTGCTGCTACTGTTTCTTTGGTGCTCCTTTTTGCCATCTGTGTCTTCTCCAGTGTTAAAAGTTCGCTTTACTTCTTTCTTACTCCTCACCAGAATGGTCTTTGATGTCCAAAATTCTGCCAGCAGTCTCTTCAAGGCAATCTAAGCCTTTACTCTTATATGCTGTAAGACTTCCAGACTCAGCTACTCAAAACAACTGTTACTCAAACTTATGCACCAACCGCTAATGTCAGTGAAAGAATTGGAGATTTTTTTTTTACCAGCTTCTACATTATGAAATTGATAAAACATGCAATCATTATGGATTGACAGTTACTAGTTGACATGGGTTGAATTGTGTCTCCCCAAAATATGTGTAGCCATGTGACTGGGCCACGATTCCCAGTATCTTGTGACTGTCCTCCATTTTGTGATTTTCCTGTGCTGTATGTTAAAGGATTAGGGTGGGACTGTAAATCCCTTTATAAGATCACCTCCCTGCTCCACTGTAAAGGGAGTTTCCCTGGAGTAGGGCTTACCCCTATCCTTAATCCTTTCATCCTGCAAGAGATAAAAGGAAAGAAGCAGGCAGAGAGTTGGGAACCTTGTACCATTAAGAAAGCAGCACTGGGAGAAGAGCGTGTCCTTCAGACCTGAGGTTCCTGCACCAAGATGCTCCCTAGACAAAGACTGATCCAATACCAGACTTTCCTCCAGAGTTGACAAGGGGGAAAGCTTTCCCCTGGAGCAGAAATCCTGAATATGGACTTGTAGCCTACCGGACTGTGTAAGAATAAACGTTTCTTTGTTAAAGCCATCCACTCTGTGGTATTTCTACTAGAGCAGCCCTAGCTGACTAAAACACTGGTGATTGGAATATGAAACAAGAAAATAAGGATTGATAGTTGATAAATCTGGTCTTGATGATAGAAATGATGCCAGGAATCACATGCTAGAATTTTATAAAACTAACAACCAGTTCATTGGAAATAACCCTTTTTAAACCATGTAAATGGTGAACAGCAACATAAATGGTGGCTGGACCTTTCCAGATGAAATACATAGGAATCAAACTGGCAACTATGGGAAGAGATGATGGAGAAACTTGTTATCATTAGTTAGAACAAGGTTTATGTATGACTGTGGAACAGACCATTAGTTGCTTATATCCAAGTTCAAGTTTAAGCAGAAAAATGAAGACAAGCACATGAAAGCCTAATTATAACCTTGAATATATCCCATCTTAATTTTAAGAACATCTTGAGAATAGATTTGATGCACTAAACATTAATGACCGACGACCAGACAGGTTGTGAGATGACATCATACATTAAAAAAACAAAAGATCGTTAAAGAGACAGGAAAGTTAAAATGGATGTTAGAAGGGAGTCTGAAACTTGCTTTAGAATATAAGAGTAGTTAAAGGAAGTATAAGAAATGAAGTAAAAGGGCTAAACAGAAGATTTCAAAGGACAGTTTACGAAGACTAACTATTATAATGAAATTTGCAGAGACAAGTAATTAGGAAACCCAAACAGAAGAACGTGCCTGGCATTTCTCAAGGGAAAAGGATTGAAGAAAAAGAATTAAGCCTTGAGTTGAAACAATGACTCAGGATGCATCAAAAGTAGATAAAAGGAATACATAGAATCACTGTACCAAAATAATTGGTTGATGTTCAACCGTTTCAAGAGATAGTATATGATTGGGAACTAGTGGTATTGAAAGAAGAAGTCATTGGTGAAAAACAAGGTTCTAGGAATTGATGGGCTACCAGTTGGGGTGTTTCAACAAATAGCATACTGGAAGGGCTCATTCAGGCTAGAAATTTGGAAGGCAGCTCCCTTGCCAGGGAATGGGAAGAGATTCATATTTGAGATCATTCAAAAGAAAGGTGACACAACAGAATGCAGAAAATTATCAAGCAAATATCCCACACATGGAAAATTCAAAAGTGGTTGCAGATGTACATGACAGAGAATGTTTAGAAATTTAAGTCAGGTATAGAAGAGGACATGGAAAGAGGGATATCATTGCTAGGTGGGCCTTGGCTGAAAGCAGAGACTGTCAGGAAGATGTCTTAGTTACCTAGCACTGCTAGAACAGAAGCAATACAGGTGGATAGCTTTAACAAAGAAATTTATCCTCTTGCAATCTGGGAGGCTAGTAGTCCAATTTCGGGATGTGAGCTCCAGGGGACTTACTTTCTGTGTTAGCTCTGTGGGAATGTCCTTCACATTAGTATTCCTGGTTGAGGAGCTTCTTAGCACAGGACCCTATGTCCAAAGAAGGCATTATTCTCTGGCTGTTGTTTCTGAGTGGTATCAGGTTCTCCTGTGTTTCTGCTTTTATATCTCAAAAAAGGTTGATTTAAGAACCAACATAATCTTGTAGACCAAATCCTGCCTCATTAATATATCTAATCTTGCCGTATTAATGTCGTAGAAGCAGGATTTACAACACAAAGGAAAATCATGACAGATTATAAAATGGTAGACACAAAATACTGGGACTCATGGCCTAGTCAAACTGACACATATTTTAGGGGGACATGATCCAGTCCATGACAGATGCGTACCTGTGTTTTATTGACTGTGGTCATGATAATTATGAACACCATTGTGAACAGTGAGAATTCCAGAACACCTTCACTGTTCTGCTTTGTACATAGACCAAGAAGCAGTCATACTGTGTGGTTTAAAATCAAGACAGGTGTGTGTTAGGATATACCTCTTCATCATACTTATTCAGTCAGTACACAAGCATATAACCCAAGAAGCTGGACTACGTGAAGAATAGGGCATCAGGATTGAAGGCAATTTCATTAACAACCTGTGATATACAGAGGACACTACCTTGCTTGCTGAAAAGGAAAAGACTTGGAACATTTACTAAGGAAGATCAAATACTGAAGCCTTCAGTATTGACTGCACCTCAACATAAAGAAAACAGAAATCTTCATGACTGGACCGATAAGTAACATCATGACAAATAGTGCAGTTTTGAAATTGTCAAGGATTTCATTTCACTTGGATCCACAGTGAGTGCCCATGGAAACAGGAGTCAAGAAATCAAAGGATGTACTGCATTCAGCAGATCTGCAAAAGACATCTGTTAACTGCCCCATGCCATGCATCTGAAAGCTGGACTACGAATAAGGAAGACCAAAGAAGAGTTGATGCCTTTGGAATTGGTGTTGGTGAAGAGTATTGACTATGCCACTGACTGCCAGAAAACCAGACAGATGTATTTTGAAAGACATACAACCCGAATGCTCCTTAGAAGCAAGGATGGCAAGATTTCATGTCATGTACTTTGGACATGTTATCAAAGGGACCAGTGCCTGGAGAAGGACATCATGCTTAGTGAAGTGGAGGGTCAGCAAAGAAAAAAAGGAAGACCCTCAGTGAGATGCATTGAAGAGTGGCAGCAACAGTGGGCTCAAACATGGTAATGAACGGAGGGATGGCACAGGACTGGACAGTGTTTTGTTCTGTTGTACATAATGTTGCTATGAGTTAGAACTGACTCAACAGCACCTCCCAACAAAGCAATCTGCTCATGTAAAATTACAGCCTGGAAAACTTTATGGGGAAGTTACACTTTCCTACATGAGGGTGCTGTGAGTCAGAATCAGCCGATGGCACCTAGCAACATTTTTCTACTCAGAGCAAATTTATAGCTAGTACTGTCACACCACCATCATTACCATACTTCTTGTCATCTGCAAATAGTAATCCTGTGCTGGTACATGTAGATTGCTGCTTGTGCAAGAAACTTGCGGAGAAGGATTAAAATGGAAATTAAGTCTGTCCAGAGCCCCCTAGAGTTAAGACATGTACTGAATAATATCATATGTCTTTTTTAAGGTAGGGATAGAAGATCATAAATATAGCTGATGGATCTTGTCTAGAGAGTAAGTTATCCTTTTGAGAATTGGCAAAATTGAGCATCAAGAGAAAGGATTTTACCATTTGATAGCTGTACAATCCCAGACAAGTCCCTTACTGTTCAGGGTTACTTGTAACAGTAGGTAGACAAAGTATGTAACAACTTCTGTGGCCCCTCAGAGTTTAAAGCTGCTTTTGGCTTCTTTCTTCTGAATCGTACTGTGCTATCCAAGTTATGTGATGGGTCAAAGAGTGATAGCTAGGATTCTTTCCAACCCTAACATTCTGATTCTGCTCTCATTATCAATTATAAGGAGTATGTGAAGAACAAGGAAGAAAGGCCTTGGTGGTTACTGAAAATCAGCCAAGTAAGATACTGTGAGTGACAAGGATCTGATCTGCAGTGGATCGTGGAGATGGCACAGGGTGGGACAGTATTTTGTTCAGTTGTGCATGGAGTTGTATGAGTCTGGGACCAACTGGAAGGCAGCTGACACTAATAACATGGACACCAAAATTTGTACATGTTCTTCTAAGGCTGTAGTTATAGCTTTTTTCCATTTATGTAATCCAAAGGGTATCTACAAGGCATATTCCAGAGTTGCTACTGTTTGTAGCTAAGCCACAGAAATAGATACTAATGCATGAGAAAGTCAAGCTTGTTTATAGAATGAAACTGATTTTGAGACATTTATGAATTTTAATTATAATGAAATGAAACCATTTTCATTAAAACATGTACTTAAATATTTGAAACTGAGGGTAGGTGTGAATCTACGATGTGTACCATATAGGCTTAGGAAGCTAAATTTCACATAGTGAGATATGCATGGCCAGTGTGCCATGATTAGCAAATGGACTGATGCTTCACAGGCCTAAAAAGAATTGTTCATTCTGTCAATGAGTAGAATGTCAGAGCTAGATTTTTTATTAAATTAAAAGCCTGCCTGAGTTACACTGTCGCTTATTTAATACGCTAGAAATTGAATTTGAGCTCTTCACAAAGGTGGTTTATCCAGATTTGTACCTGTTGAGTCCCTGGGTGGTACAGCTGGTTAATGCACCTGGCTAGTAACTGAAATGCTGCAGGACCAAGAGTGCCTCAGAAGAAAGGCTTGGTGATCTGCTTTCAAAACTGAATTATCTTCCACTGACTTCAAGGCAACTGGTACTTGTTAAACATTTGGGGTATGTTACATTCTGCTAGGAGAAGGCAGCATTGCATTAATGTTTACTGGATGGGAATTGCTTGGATTCCTAGGATGTTAGAGACTGTCATAAAGCTGAACAGTTTTCAACTGTTCATGCCAACAGTTCAGACTTTTAAATTAAAAAAATAAGTGTCTGTTTAAAAATGATCTGAACTAAATAAATGAAAATGGTTTCTCATCTCCATGTTTCTTAAGTAGGCTGTTTGAATCACTTGTGCATCTTCTGTTTAATTTATACAGATGCTTGTGTTTTTCTGTTGGGAATTGATATAAACAGCTGTGTACAGTGTGTGGGGTGGAGAGAGGACTAGACACAGACAATCAGGCACATAGGGAAAACGTAGGATCCACGGTGACCGTGACTTTAAGGGAGACTTGAGATGACTGCTTTGGCTTCTCATCAGCTACACTCAATTTAAGGACAAAGTCACCTTTCCAGACCACCAATCTAGGGGATTTCATCCATGTAAAAAGCAGTCTTGATTTTTACTTTCTGCAGCTCAGATAATAGCCATGAATAAATGTCCAGTTTTGGCTGAATACTTTTCAGCTCATTTTTCCCTCGCCCCTGTAGCAGAGAGTCAATAATCAAAGCAAAGCTAGCTATTGAAGCAGTAACAGTAAGAAAATGGACTAATTCCCATCTTTAGTGCATGACATAATCACAGTATCTGTGTAATAGTTACAGAAGGGACATGACTCTTCTGGGAAGCCGAGGAGAGAATTTTTAAAGGCTTCTTTTGTTTCAGTAGATTTCAGCTTATTAATTTCTTGTTTTGCAAAAGTAAAATTTAATAACTAGTCTTCTAAAATGTAGGTCAATTCTGGAGGACTCTCCCAAGTGGTTTACAATACTTGCGTCTGTTTTTGTAACATAAATTAGGAAATATGTCTCAGGTTTACTATATTCAGGAGATGTTCTGCTGTGAAGAGTAGTCATCTCTGCTTTCCCTGATTTGGTATGTGAGTTTTAGATAGGAGCAGGAACCTAACACCATCCTAGTGAAAGCACTACGCACACGTTAGTTGTGTTTCTGCTTCTGAAAAGTAATCAGCAGTTACCATTATTTAAAGATAAAACATTATTTCAAAATACTGTTGTAGTCAAATTAGTCAAGTCTATTGCCATCAAGTCGGGTCCAGCTCCCAGCCACCCCGTAAGACAGAGTAGAAATGCCCCACGGCGTTTCCGAAGCTGTAAATCTTGTGGGAGCAGACTGCCACATCTTCTTCCCAGGGAGCAGCTGGTGAGTTCTAACCATGAGCCTGTCAGTTAGTAATTAAGTAGGGGAGGAGAATCTGAAGTTTTTATCAAGGAAACATATCCAGATACCCTAAGAACCATCATTGAGTAACAGTATCTAATCTGTCAAAAGGAGATTGGAGTGTTGTAGATAAGGCATGAATCTGAGTTTGAGGAAGAAAATTTTAGGCATGACAGAAACAAACTACAACGGAGGATTTTTATCCCCCCCATAATCAAGGGCAAATTTTCAATTCATAGAAGTGACAGTAGAAACATTGTACTGACACTCATTATAATAAGTAAAAATTTCCAGTTGCCGTGGGGTCAGTTCTGACTCAGTATGTCAGGGGAAAACAGGGCTCCACAGAGTTTTCAGTGGCTGCTTTCTCAAAAGTAGATTGCCAGGCCTTCCTTCTGAGCCACCTTAGTTAGAAGTGAAGCATTTTAGCCATTTGCACCACCCAGCAAGAGAAACCAAACCCACAGTTGTGGAGGTGATTCCAACTCACAGTGAGCCTGTAGGACAGGGAGAGCTGATGCACCGAGTTTCCGAAGAGCCTGACAGCCAACTGCTGACCTTCTGGTTTGCAGCTATAGCTGTTAACAACTACACCACCAGGGTTTTGGTTTGCACCACTCAGGGAACACACAGTAAGTCTCAATCTGAATTTTATTTTCAATTTATTGTGTTGTTTCTACGTGTAGCGTAACATTTGCCATTTTAACCATTTTTTAACTGTGTAACTCAGTGGCATTAATTATTTTCACAACAGTATGCAACATTGCCACTATTTATTTCCAAAACTTTCTTATTACCCTAGACAGGAGTTCTGTACGTCTTCCACAGTAACTTTCCATCCTCCAGCCCTTTTCAGTCTCTGAACTATTTTTGTCTCCATACATTTGCTTGTTCGAACTATTTCATACAACTTTCTCCTTTTGTGTCTGGCTTATTTCAGCATGTTTTCTAGGTTCATTCATGTTATAGCCTGTATGTATCACAGAACATCATTTCTGTTTAAGGTTGAGTAGTATTACGTTACACACACATACATCTTTTTTATCCAATCATTTGATGGACATTTGGGTTTCTCCACTTGCTGCACCTTATTAGTGATGCTGCAGTGAAAATTGGTGTGTAGGTATCTGAGTGTCTGCTTTCAATTATTTTGGGTATGTACTCGAGAGAACTGCTGAGTCTATCTAAGGAGCCTTGGTGGGACGGTGGTTAAGTGCTCTACCTCTGCTGTTAACTGAAAGGCTAGTGGTTCAAATCTATCAGCCACTATGTGACCGACCGTTTCCCTGATGATGACAGCCTTGGCAATACTGTAGGACAGTTCTTCTCTGTCTTACAGTGTCCCTGGGAGTCATGGTGGACTTCAGGGCAATGAGTTAATGGCATTGTAATTCTGTGTTTAACTTTTTGAGGAATAACACTCTGCATTTTATTTCACCAGATCCACAGGTAATTGGGATGCACAATACAGCTTGAAAAGCACCCAGCAACTGCTGTTGCTTCAGAGGCAGGAGCAGTCTGTTTCAGCTCAAAAGGTCAGAGAAGACTGCCATAGCAGGTGGTGGCTGAGCTGGACGTCATGGAAAATATGGTTGAGCCAAACACTGTAACTGGTTTTGCCACTAAAATTAGCGGACATGGGATTTCATCAAGAGTTGTTCCTTAGAAATAACAGTGGCAGGTGCACATGCAAACATGCACAGACATAGACAATGACATCTCCTTAAAGACTGTAAGCAAAAATGTGAAATGCATATAGTAAAATCTTTATTAAAAAATCTGTTATATTAAAGTTTCAGTTTTCAAAATGGAACTGCAGGAGTGCCATTTAGCATGTTGTCTCCATGTATCTCCCAGTTATGTGTTCTACTCAGACCTTAGGTCACTGAGTCTACAAGGATCAAATGGTCAGAGTGGAGGACAGGGTGGTAAGAGGGGCTTGGCCTTCTCTATGGAAGGTAGATGCTAAGAGTAGCAAAAGGTTAAGACTAAACAGACACCAGGGTAGAGAAGTGAAGAGAAGAATGTGGGGACATCACCAGTTAACCATGACACAGTGGTGGTGTCTGCTCAGAGAAGCTGAGCTTTGTGGGTGGTAGCATTCTGGTTTATACTTTTCTGAAAAGGAGGCATCAGTGTGGCTGAGCAAAGTACACATACTCTTATGGGTGTAGGGCTTTTGTAGAGAGAGTTTCTAGGCAACCTTCACAGTCAGCCTTTAGTATGATTAGAGCAAGGAACCTCTGTGTTTGTTTGGGGAGCAGGAGCTGCAACAGGAGTAGAAGAGAAGAACCAGGGCTCCAGGCTAGGACAGCTGATCCTGGCCAAGAGTTAGCTGGGCATTTTACTAAAATAGTACAGAAGATTCCTGATGACCAATTGTTTCCATGCAACACCTCCTGACAGTGACCCCAAAGGCCCGGAAGACAGGCGCACTTTAGGAGAATAGTGGTGCTGTCTGATCTAATGCTTTATCTTTGTCTTCCTAGGTAAGAAAACAGGACTATCCACACAATATGACTACGTATACCAGTGTCTGAGGAGATGAGAATAGTATATAACCTGTGTATTTATGCTGATGTGTTGTCAATTTCCTGATTTCATGTGAAACTAAATAGAAAAGGATGGCTTTCCCATATAAGCATCTTTGCAATGTTACCATTTTCTAGTGTTCCTTTTGTAGTACAGCTGAAATGGCCATGCTGTCACTTCGGTTGCTGGGTCCCCTCCCCCATCACTGTGAGTACTGGGTTCAGTGCTCTTACATGTTTCTGTGGAGAGCGAGCATGTGCGTGTTCCTTGTGTGGCTGTCCTGCCTGCCTGTGGTTTGCATGGCTTTGGAGCTGGCATTGCAGTGTGGTCGCTGCTGCTGCATTTGGCTTCTGAGTACTTGACACATGGCTACTCCCAATTGAAATGTGTTGTAAGGGACAAATACACAGCACACTTAAAGACTTCATATGAAATAAAATATAAATATTGCATAGAAATTTTATGTTGATCACATGTTGAACTTAATAATATTTTGGATGTGTTGGGTTAAATATAATATTAAAATTAATTTAAACTTTAAAAAAACAAAAAAATTTTTAATGTGGTGACCAGAAAGTTGAAATTACATATATGGCTTGCCTCGTAGTTCCGTTGGGTAAAGCTGGTCTTCAGAGCTTAGCTCTTGAGTAGGAAGTGACTTGTAAAAATCTAAGTCAGAGTTTACTAGGAGTTACCGGGGAAAGACAATGAGACTGCTTCTCTGGTGAGGCAGGGTGACCTGGTGATTTTTACAAATAAGATGATCAGCTGGTCAGTACTGACTTCTCACGCTAGTGAGTGTGAGCAAAGCTCCTTGTCCTCCCTCTTTCCTGCTTTGCCTGAGGAAGGCTGAGCCCCATGCTGTGCTTATTTGGTGGCTTAATAAGCAGTCTTTGTTGATGATAACAATGACTAAATCTTCTCAAGTGCCATTGTAGGTCACTAAGTACATCCATTCACATTACACCATCCAGTCGTTTCATCAGCCTCTCAAGGGAAGTATTGTTAATCATTTCCATTTTGAATGTGGATAAACTGAGGTTCAGAGAATTTGTTGTTTGCCAACATTGAGTGGATTCTGACCTGTAACAAGTCTATAGGACACTGTCGATCTGCCCCAGAGACTTTCCTAGGCTGAGATCTGTATGGGGGTTGCTCACCAGGTCTTGTCTCCCACAGAACCTCTGATGGGTTTGAACTGCCAGCTTTTAGTTTAGCAGTCAAGCACTTAACCATTGTGCACCAGAGCCAATAACCCAGACTGGCTTTCTTGCCTTCTGCTTCAAAATCATAGGCTCTTTTACTATGATAAGAGTAAGTCAAGGGAATCACTCGGAGGAGCATTTCCTGACCTTTCAGACTAGCAACTATGATGTCCCCATAAAACTGCAAAGGGTGAAGTTTCCTGTGATAGCACTGGAATTAGTTAAGAACAATTAGGGAGTTTTCCTGTGACCACCAGGAGAAGTCAGAGATACAGCAGAAGTAGGTTCAGATTTGAATCTTAGCTGTAACTTCTCGGCTGCGTAGTGGAGTGGGAGGAGTTAAATCAGGTAGTTTCTGAAGCACATTTTAGTTCTATAATTTTATGAAGTCTGATTCTTAAACTGAGACTGCCGGCTCTTTTTGTACATCTCATTGAATATGCACTAAGGGAACAATGTTCACATTTCATTGACTGGGTTAGATTTCTGATAAGCTACTCCTGGGATTGATATTTCATATCAGACCTTACACACAGATACTACGGATCAATTTTTTCCATAATGGGTCACTTTCTGTTCATACCTAGTGGGAAAATACATGTTATTGCCTTTGGGAAATGTACAACACTTAAGTATGCTAAGTAGGCTTCACTCCCAAATGAATAGCGTGTAATTAACCTGTATTTGCATTCTAATTTTGCAAGCAGTCATGCTTTCCAGGTACTAGGTTTCTACTCCACATATGTTCATGAATTATGAATTAACTGCAGCACACAAGGTAAAGCACTGCTGTCAGTCACATCTCTCACTGAGACCAGCAGAATTTACATCTGTGTGACTTAACTTCAAATTCACTGCCTGAGACCTACCTCAGAGGACTGCTCTGTAATAGTCTAGCATATGCAAGTACTAAAATTCCTTCTCAAGTGGATGCAGTTTGTAATTTTTAAAATTAAATACAGCTGTTGCTGTTAGCTGCTGTCTGGTCAGTCCCAGTTCATGACAATCTCATGTACAGTGGAACGAAATGCTGCCCAATCCTGTGTCATCTCCATGGCTTGTTGCATATGGGACCATTTGGATACATAGGATTTTCATTGGCTGATTTTTGAGAAGTAGACCACCAGGCCTTTTATGTTCATTTCTAAATCTAAACAAAACCTGTTACCATCAAGTTGATTCTTGCTCCTAGTGACCTTTTAGGACTGAGTAGAACTGCTCCATAGAGTTTCCAAGAAACAGATAGATGGTGGATTTGAACAGCCAGCTTTTTGATTAGCAGCCTACTGCTTAGGTACTGTGGCAACAGAACTCCTCATTTCTCACAATCAAGAGTGAACCTTTGCTGACTTAAAAGATCCCCCTCTCCCTGTGCTAGTGAATTGCTTTCAGAGGACTTGCCAACTTTAATCTGGTTCTTCTTCTTATTTTTGGTAGCATTCATGAAAAATGTACATATTGTTTTTCTTTTCAGTTCAATGATTGCTAGGTTCTCCAGATGGACCAGGTGATTTTCAAGGATTTTTTTAATGCTCACGGCATAAAATGGATTCTAATATACTTGAATACTTTTGTTCCTAAATAATACACACTAAGAAATAGATGTATTTATATCCTTGTTATTTTCTTATGATTTCCTTCTATGTATGTATCTGATCATGTTGTAGTGTAGGTTGGAATATGTTGGAAAGAGCAACAGTGATTTAATTAAACTCAGAAACTCTCAAGTGAAAATGCTGTCATCCATTTATTTAATAAATGTTTATCAGGATTCAGTGTGTGCCAGGCTCTGGGTACGCTAAGATCAGTCGCTTCCTAACTTGTAGAATCACTGTTTTGTGAATTGTTCTACCTCAGAAATTGTGCCATGTGCCATCAGCGATGGCAGGGGTGGAATTATTTGTGAGAATAGAAGAGAAGAGTGGCTGTCTAGAAGTACTCACAGAGCAAGTAATTTTGGGTGGAACCCAAGAGTTCTCCAAGCAAAAGATGAGGAACAGAAGAATTTCAAGCAGAAAGTAAAGAAAGGGCAGAGATGTTGGATACTGTGTTCTGTCTGAAAAAGCAGTTCTTAAGTAGCTGACAGAGAAAGACTGTCAGGACATGAGAAGTTAGCTTGGAGCCAGACTAACCAAGGCTGTGGGTGCTCTCCTAAGGAGTCTGGATGTGGTTCTTTTGGTGACTGATGGGTCTCTGAGTGTTGGAGGAAGCTCAGGTGATCTGCATAGATAGGTATTTATGAGGAGTTATCTTTTAGCAGTAGGAAGGATTGAATGGCAGGTGGAAGTATTGGAGAAAGATGATTTCTACACTTTCCAAAGTCAAGGAAAAGAAAACTTGGGTGGGGAGTGGCCTGGAAAAATATTCTGAACTTGAAAATGCTCTATAGTGAGTGAATGAAACAAAAACACTTAACTGGGCTTGGCCAGGTTCTCATTAGAGATTTGCATAGTACTGGTTAAGAGCTGTATTTATTGAGTTATTGGGAAAGGCATAAACATAAACAGAGTTGGAAACATGTTAAATAAAGATGCTTTGTAAATGGAGGCTGGGCAATTAAAAAAAGATTTGCCGGAGTCAAGCTAAATACAGTATAGTGGGTAATTAATAGGCCTGTGACAACTCGGTAATAACTATGCTGAACTTTACAATAGTGCATTAACATATATGCTTGTCAGACAAAGGTTAGCTTTTACAGTCAATGCTAGTTAGCTAGGAAAGTTCACCCCTGAAGTTAATTACAGATTCCTAGTGAGGGAGCCTGCTGATAGCTTCTTGAGCCACAGGTGACCGACTTTGTCATTCACTCATGGACTTCTTGTTGTGCCTGTAAGGAGCTGAAATGTAGCTTCCATCCTTACTTTAGGAAGTGAACTACTCGTCTCTGTGTGGGTCTGTCTGTGAGCTCCATCCTGGAAGAAACCTCTGTAGGTGAAAGAGTGGTATCTGAGTAGTCCAGGCCATTCAAAATGACTAATACATGGTAAAGGCTCAAAACCTGTATTGCTTTTGGGAGCATGGGTTGCAGTTGAATCGACTGTAACTCATGGTGATCTCATGTGTGTCTAAATAGGATTCTGCTCCATGGGGTTTTCCGTGGCTGTTTTTTTTGAAAGTAGATCCCCAGGCTTTTCTTCTGAGATGTCTGTAAGTGGGCCTTTCAGGTAGCAGCCAGATATGTTAAATCTTTGCATCACCCAGGAACTCTATGGGTTCAAAAACATCTCATTAAAAAAGGGTATGCTCAAGAGGAAGGTACTTTGGAGACCATTGATAACTTTTATTTCAGTTTTTCTTCCTTTTACCACTTTTGGGCACCTACCCTATGCCAGATGTCCCTCTTTTGGGATCACGTCATTCATCCATCAGAACACAGCTAGTTATTCTAGAAAAAAGGTTATGATATCATGAACTTGTCGAAATTATATATACACTAAAATTTAGGAATGATTTACTGATTAGGATCTTTGATTTATAGGAAAAAAAATCACGTGATTAAGTCTTACATGCCAAGCCAAGCCAAGTGCCGTCGAGTCGGATCCGACTCATGGCGACCCTAGGTCTTACATGAGAAGTGGGAAAATGATACTGTATTTCAGTTTTTTAGTGATGCTTTTAAGTAGCTATATAAGAGTTATTCTGTCAGACATCTGAACACTGTGTTCTGATCTAGCCCTCTGGGTTCACACAGGAGAGAGAAAGCCTATCGAAACAAAAGTTTTCCCTTTTATTTTTTTAACTACCTTTGCAATTAGTGATTTTTCTGGATATGCTCACTCAGTAATTTATTACTTTAAATATCCCTGGCGAGGTAAAGATATTTCATTTTTTGGAAAAAAAACACAGCACACTTGTGCACAGCACGCCCCTCCTGCCACCCCCCACCCCCGTACTTTGGCACCATGCCAAAGGCTGGCAAACTTGTGCTGGGGTAGCAGCCAGTTCCCTCCACCCTCCCTGCCTTGGGCGTGTTCTCTAATTTACCTGGAAATTATATACACATGATGTCAGAGAATGACTTTCTTGAACTTCTAAAAGGCCTTTCAGAATCTTTAGTTACATTGCTACAATATCAACAAGGACTGAGTTCTACCACTTGTCTCAGTCACACTGTGGTGCTTGAGTTACTGTGATGCTGGAAACTATGCTACTGATATTTTCTGATGTCATTACCCGTGGTGGGCATCACCCATGGCGGGCAGGCTTTAGTGGAACTTGTAGACTAAGACAGACTAGAAGGAGAAGCCTGATGATCTGCTTCCAAAAATCAGCTGATGATGGCTCTTGTATAGCTGGAAGATAAGCCAATAGGATGGAAGGCACTCAGGATATACAGTGCCCACAGTAATGGAGTCTGAGCATATCAATTATAGTGAAGATGGCATGGGACTAGCTGATGTTTGGTTCTGTTACACTTGGGGTCACCGTGAGTTGGCGCCAACTTGATGACAACTAACAAGAACAAAAGATTGAGCTAAATTATTTTTATAATTTTTTAAAAGCAGGTGGATTAAGAACTTTGCTCCCATCTGTTCAACTAAAGCAACAGATGAGATGACCGTGTTTATCCCTGTTACCCTAAATGAGGAAATCCTTCCTGGGCATCTTCTTGGGTTGTAAATTCCACACTCCCTTTCCTCAGCTCCCTGGGCTCTGGATGTTGTGTTGCTTTTAGTAGAGTGTGCCTCATGCTGCTTTGTGCTGTATAGAGATAACTTTGGCATCAGTGTCGGATGTGTTTTGCATTAGTGATAAATATTCACTCTAGTCTGTGTTCTTCGAATTTTTTCCAAATCTCCAGTGTTTTTGGTTTTAAGATTGTATACAAATGTATTTGTGAAACGGGAAATTTTATACGACAATTCTAGTAAGGCCATCTGACTTCTTAAGACACTGAAACTTTCCTAAGCTTATTAAATGGAACTGGTCTTTCTACTTGTTGAGGCCTCTTAGCTTTGAAGCAGATTGAGATGCTTGCCTCCCGAAGGTGAGTGTAAATGTAAGCCTATTGATTAGACTATGAAGATTTGTGAATGCGCAGCATGCAGTGCCTTTTTTTTGGAATTAGCAGAGAAATACTGAAGAAGTAGCTTATTGTGTATTTCAGAGGAAGAAAAATCTTGTACCTGATAGAACTGTGAAATCTCTGAAATTCACAGAATTAAGGACAAAAGATGAGAAAGTGTTTTAGAATACTTCTGGTACAAAAAAAAAAACCACAACAGAAAAAGCCATGGTCGCTATGAACTCTGGTGTGAATTCTGGGCACAGCAAAGTGTAAGTCATTCTTTTTTCTGCTGCTTGTTGTAGCTCATCACTGAGTCGATTCTGACTTAGGGCAGCTCCATGTGTGGAGAATAGAACTGCTCCATAGGGTTCTCAAGGCTATAACCTTTAGGAGGTAGATCGCACAAGCTTGTCTTCCAAGGTGCCTCTGGGTGGGTTTCAACCACCTAACTTTCTGCTTGTGATCAAGCACTTAACTATTTGTGTCACACAAGGACTCTACCTTTCTTTCTGCACACTAATTCAATTTCAGTCACCTGAAGATTTCATTGTGGTCACAATGGGAAGGTCTTCTAGGAAAGTGAAGGCAAGATGAACTGGAAGGACTGGGGAATCTGTGAAGATGCTTCAGTGGTATATACATAAAAATTATTTTATAAACTCACTTGTACCCAGTATTTATAGATTGGCTTGCACATCTTCAATAATAGTCTCTTGCTTATATTGGAATGGAAGTTACTGATTCAGATTGACTTTTAGATCTGTCAGCACATTGTCTCACACTGTTAAGTTTCTAGATTCTGCCTTTTTCTAGAATGGGCACTCCATGAGGGCAGAAACCTTGACTGTTCGTAGCAGTGTCCCTAGCACATACATGGTGTCATTCGTAGCAGTGTCCCTAGCACATACATGGTGTCTGATACATTGTTATCTTTTAGTATATACTTCATGATTAAAGGAATGACATGAAAATTAGCAAGTTACTAGAGGACTTTATTTTTGTTGGATGAAAGATTTGAGTAAACTAATATTATACATTCTGTTTCACTTGTAAGTTTAATCCAATGAAAGAAAATAGCATATGAGGCCCAGGACAGCCTCTTGTAGTGTCCCTGGCTCTCTCCTTGTTGAATTATACAGTTACAATTAGGCTGGTGGGTGAAAGGACTGGATGTCTGCAGGGTAAGGATTTACTCTGAACCGAAAGTGTAGGCTAGGGAACCCCAAACCAGGCTGGTTTGCTGGCCTGCACACTCTTCAGAGTCTAAGACTGACTACCATTTACCTGGGAGAAAGTCTCAGGAGAGGCTCCTGCTGAGACAGCTGTGGACCTTCTACGCTAGGTCCTGCTGGCTGTCCCCCCCTCCATGAAAGCAGCCTCTGACACCCATGTACGCATATATGCTCTGGCTATGTATGTTGCACAAGAAGATGCTCTTGGGTTTGTCATGACAGTGAGTAATTTTCACTTCAGCTGGCCCCATGCTTGTTTTTCTTGTGAGTGAGAGTAAGTAAGCACTATAATTAGCACCATTTCCTTAGACTAAAAAACTGCATTTTGTATTTTGATTGGACAAAAACAAAAGCAAGAGTAATTGTAGCATTCTGTTACTTCCCCCTTCTCAGGTGTCACCATGAAGTTCATTTATTTATACTAGCCCCTCAAAGTCTACATTTTATTTTATGTCACTATCAGTAAAAAGACATGAATTGCCACAAGTAGATAATTTTATTCTCTCACAGTCCAGCAGGCTACAAGCACAAACTCAGGGCATGAGCTTTAGAGGAAGGTATTCTCTATTGGCTCCGGAGGAAGATCCTTGTCATCAGTTTTCCTTGGACTGTGAGCTTCTGAGGTGCAAAGGACGCTGGGTCCTTTCCAAAGGACATGCTCTGCTCCTGGCACTGTTTCTTAGTGGCATGAGATCTCCCACTGCCTCCTTGCTTCTCCTTCCATTATATTCCAAGAGATTGACTCAAACGACAAAACAATCTTTACAGACAGTCCTACCCTACCAGCATACCTGCCTCTCTCAGATAACATTACAGAGGCCAGGGTGACAACATATAGGAATGTCCTACAATACCAAGAATCATGACCTAACTAAATGGCTACACACATTTTTAGGGGACACAGTTCAGTACATGGCACCGTGTTTTAATTGTGCATCCCTCCCCATGCTGTAAACTTGTACATATAAAGTTTACAAATGCTTCTTCTACATACCACCCTCTGACTTGGAAAACCAGGAAAAACCAAACCCATTGTTTTTGAGTCAGTTCTGACTCAGAGCAATGTGGCTTGGAAGGCTGGATTCAGCTTCCCCAAATAGGCAACAGTGTTCTCCATAAATGTGATCCCCTCTCCTGTGCTCCTGGCCAGCAGTCCTCCTTTCATGCTTCCGCTAGTGTCACTACATTGCCCATCACCACATTCTCTATTAGTATACTGCATGTTACATTGTAACTGTAAGCATAACCTGTATCCCTCTTCTCCAGACTTGTTATTCATGCAGAGTGCATCACATCTGTCCTTGAAGAAGGGCCAAAAAATACTTTGGTTGGTACATACTCAAACTCTCTGCTGTAAGAATTAATTATTGTGAATGCTGCTATTAGTAGTAGTAGTAATATGGTGCCTACTTGTATTAATTTGTTAGCATTTGTCTTTTTCAAAGCCTTCTTCCAAACTTTTAAAGCTGAATGTGTTTTTATTATGACTTAACACCTCAATATCAGACAAAGTAATGTGCTTCAGAAGAGTTTTTATCATCGGTATAACTTAGGGGAATTCAGTAGCTGTTTTACTGTTTTCTTCTATGAGACTTAGACACCATCCAAACAATTTTTTAATATTGTACTATTAAGTTAGGAAGCAAGATTGAGATTGCTGGTTGTATAACAAGATCACCATTGGTTTTTTTTTAGTAATAATTAATCCATCTATGCTTGAGGTAATTGCATTCAGTAATTCATGAAAAATATTAAGGGGTTACCAAATTCTAAGCAGCCTGTCAGTGGCAGTGCCTAGCCTATTGCTAATCTTAAGAATATGTTTTTCACCTATAAAAAGTTTTAACAAGAAGCAATTTTCCTGGAAAATGATGGGAAAAATAAGCACATTAAGCCTCATCCTATGAAGAAATCCAGTTTTTATGGCTGCGGGTTCTGTGTAAGAGCTGTAAGAAGTTTTCTCCCTACCATTTATTAACTTCTTGGCTTTTTCATTTCTCTATGGATAAATCAAGCTGCCCATTGATATGTTAAAATTCCTTTACACACACAGACACATAGACACACACACACACGCGGCTATGAACAGTCAAAAGACATGATGAAATGGAAAAATACCATTGCAGCATGAATTGAAACCAAATCAAATCCAATGCCTTTGAATCAAATCTGACTGATAGCGACCCGGTAGGTCAGAGTGGAACTGCCCCATGGAATTCCAAATCCAGTACTTGGTAGATTTGAACTGCCGACCTTTTGGTTAGCAAATACAGCACTTACCTACTGTGCCACTAGGGTTTCTGCAACATGTATTAATTACAAAGGGCTGTTTTCCTACGAGCCAACCACAGGTGATAATAATTTCTCACAAATGATCAGGAAAAAATGACCAATAACAAATTAAAAAATGAGCATCTATAGGATATCATCCTGCTGACCTCTGGCTGGAGGAAGGAGAGTGGGTGGAGAGGAGGGAAAAGGAGACTGTTGGGAGGATGAGACATGTATGGAGCAGAGGGGAATAGTGTGCTGTCACCGGACAGGGAGAGCAGTGGAAGTTGCACATAGGTAGGTATGTAAATTTATACAGCAATGTACATTTTCACTCAGTCATATTAAATAAAAAAGAAAAAAAAATGAACAGAGTGTGTATAGATAGCTCACAGAAAAAAGTTTTTAATATGCAAGGTGAACAATTTTGCCTATAATTAAAGAGATTCACCCTTGTTTATAGAGCTGTATTAATTGATCAGTATGTAAACTCTACCTCCAGCTTCTTGGAACTAAGTTGAAGTTCCTTCTAAAGGCAGGGCCCAGTGACCACTGCCCAGGCTGCAGATTCAGGAGACTGACGTTTGTTTCATCCCTTAGTTTATTGAGGAGCCCCCTGGTAGTACAGTTGGTAAAGTGCTAGGCTGCCAACCCGTAAGTTGGCAGTTAAAGTCCACCAGCTGCTGTGTGGGAGAAATCTGCCTTTGTAAAGATGACAGCATCAGAAACCTACTGGACAGTTGTGCTCCACCGTGTAGGGTTGCAGTGAGTCAGAATCTGCTCGATGGCAGTAGGATTGGGTTTTAGTTCATGTAGCATACTTGCACACTCCCTCCATCTCCTTCTAGGGTGTTTTTAGGAGGACTGAAAGTTAAGCTTATGAAGTCATCCTAGAAAAAGTGCTACGTACCTTGTTGCTGAATGTAACTATGGTCATCTTCAAAGTCCTCCCCTTGGGAAGCTATGCACTGATGCCAGTGCCTAGTTCACCCGTCAAAGCAATTTTGGAACTCTTTTTCTGGAATGGCCATCAGCGCTGTCATTCTGTTATCCTTGCTGTCCTGAATGTCAGCAAAATGTCTTCCTTTCAATATTTCCGTTATTTTTTGGTAAAGAAAAAAGTCACTGGAAAACAGATCAGGTGAGTAGGGAGGGTATTCCAGTGCAGTTATCTGTTTACTGGCTAAAAACTCCCTCATAGAGAGCTATGCAGTTAAGTTCACGAACTTGCAACCTTGTATCAGGTGCAATGGCCGTTCCAGAAAGAGTTCCAGAATTGCTTTGAAGGATGAACTATGCCCTGAAATCAGTGCATAGCTTCCTAAGGGGAGTACTTAGAAGGTGATCGTAATGATATTCAGCAGTGAGGTATGTAGCATTTAGAACAATTAAGTTCATGTACTTAACTGTTGGACCTTGAATGTGCTAGAAGCTGGAAAGCTCAAAAAGGGAGTGACGGGAGGGACTGAGGAAGGAAGAAAAAAAATCAGATCTTCCACGCAACCAGCAAAGCCAAGTGCCGTCGAGTCAGATCCAAACCAGGTTCTGCCAAAAAATTGTATCTGTGGTGACCTGGAACACTGAAGTGAGCAATTTAAAGTGACGTTTGTGTGCCAGGACTTGTTTTGTCTTTCTGGGGAAGACTGCCTGGAGATTGTCCTAAGTCAGCAGGTGATAACTCCACCACAGTTGCCAAGCTGCTGGAGAAGAAGTCCTATAATGTGAGTGGTGCTCTCCAGCCTCCTGGTTTCTGGCCACCCCAGAGATTCTTCAAGTCATCTTATACCTTGTAACGAGTCTTGATTTACTTACACCAGCTAGCATGGGATCAGTGCTCCACACATACGTTTCAAAAGGAAAATTGAATTTTGGTAATCAGAGGGGAGAGGTGTAATATGTAGAGAGAGCAGAAAAGTTCCACCCAAGTATCTGTTAGGTTTTTAGTACTAGTCACCTCATTGCTGGAAAAAATGCTGTTTGTCAGTTAGAGCTAAGTTTGCTTCTGGATGTGCCCATTAATCTCACAGAATGCTGTTTTCTAGGCATCCACTTGTTCATTTAGCCAAATAACATATCAATCAAGTATGTCACCAGATTACCTACAATTAACAGAATTCAGGTATGCTTGGATGATTTATGTTATGTATCTTTTCCTTAAGATATATAAACCCAATTAATCACATCCTGCTTTAAAAAAATGTTAACAGGAATGTTTTTGAAAAAGAGAGGATTTAGAGTGAACATGATGTGGTTTCCCACCCTCAGGGAAGTTTCATCCAGTTGGATAAACAGATTAGCAAACCAGTCACAGTAGTGCCGCACCTTCAGGCTTGCATTGGTGGCTTGTGCTGAATGCTGTGGGAATGCAGAGGATGGCAAGACAGGGTTGTCTAACACACTCAGCATTTCTCCGTATTTAATCCTTTTTATTATGAGACTCTTACAGGAAGTATTAAGACATAGTGGTGCATATGATTTCAGTTTAGGCACCTGAACTGTTAGAGCCAGGAGTCTGCTGGAACACTTGTAGTTACAGTACTCACACATGGGCAGGTGGGAGCACTCGGCACAGGACTGCAGAGTAAGCCTCACCTGGCCTCTGCCAGGAAGGTTCGCTTCCATCTCTGAATGAAGACAGATGAAGCAAGGGTGACTGAGTCTGCTGTCTCAGAGGCAAGCCTTAGCGGTCATCATTGAGTGACTTAGTCTTATAAAAGCATGTATTTAAGGAAGTTAAGAGGAATAGCGTTGGATGTGTGTTCATTTAACACTTGTCAGATTAAAAGGGACCGAAGGTTTCCTCTGGCTGGCGATCAAAGCAAGTGTACAATTTAAAAAAACAAAACAAAAAAAACCCACAAAACTGCTTGCTGTCTAGTCAAGTCTAACTCATAGTGACCCCATGTGGCAAAACAGAACTGCCCCAATGGGTTTCCAAAGAGTGATTGATGGATTCAAACTGCCGACCAGTTGCTTAGCAGCCCAGTTCTTAACCACTGGACCACCAGAGCTGCAAACATATGATGGTTCCTGCTAATAAACTAATTTAGTTGTCATGCATTTGCCTATTTCATATAGATAGAATCATGTATTTGTCCTTTCTGATTGATTTACTTTACTCAGCATGTTTTCAGAGGTCATCCAAATTGTGGTATGCACCAGGACTTTTTTATAGCTGAGTAGTAGTCCACTGTATGTATATACTGCATTTTATGTATCTATTCATCTATTGATGGATGAAATTTATGGCTGTTGTAAACAGCACTGTGGTGTGCAGTGGTGTCCAGGACTCTGTTGCTCCTGCTTTGTCTTCTTTTGGGTATAAACCTAGGACTGGGATTACTGTGCTGTGTGGTAGTTCCATGTTTAACTTTTGGAGGAACCACCTAATGTTTCCACAATGACTTTACTGTTCTGTATTCCTATCAGAAATGGCTGAGGGTTCTTTTTTTGGTTGGTTGTTTTTGATCATAGTCATTCTAGTCAGGATGAGGTGGACTCGTGTTGGTTTTGATTTGCATCTTCTTAAATGACTGTGGGATCACAATGAGTCAGAAATGACTCAATGCCAGTGGGTAAGGAAGAAACCCTTGTGGTATAGTAGTTAGGTGCTACTGTTGCTAACCAGAAGGTTGACGGTTCAAATCTGCCGGGTTCTCCTTGGAAACTCTGTGGGGCAGTTCTAGTCTGTCTACAGGGTCACTGTAAGTTGGAATGAACTCACTGACAGTAGGTTTTTAATGACTAAGGAAACCCTGGTGCCACAATAGTTATTAAGTGCTATAGCTGCTAACCAAAGAGTTGGCAATTTGAATCCACCAGGCTCTCCTTGGAAACTCTGTGAGACAGTTCTGCTGTCCTACAGAGTCGCAGTCAACTAGAAGGCAACAAGCTGTTTTTTTGGTTGTTGTTTAATGACAAAGGAAGAGAAGTTGTTAAGAGCTTGACTGTTAAACAAAAGACTGAGAGTTCAAATCCACCAGCTGCTCCTTGGAAACCCTAGGAGGCAGCTCTGTTCTGTCTTATAGGAATGCGTTGAGTTGGAATTGACTCAACAGCAATAGATTTGGTTTGTTGGTAATGACTATGGAATACTGGGGTAGCACAAACTAACTTTTTCAACTGTTAGTTGAAAAGCTGGCTGTGAGAACCCATCCAGAGGCACCTTTGAAGACAGGCCTGGCTATCTGTGTCAGAAAGATCTCAGCCTTGAAGGCCTAATGGAATGCAGTTGTGCTCTGCATACTCGGGGTAGTCACGTGTCAGGATTGACCTGAGAGCGGACGTTGAGGACATTGAGCGTCTTTTCTTTTGCTTGCTGGGTAAAATGTCTGTTCAAATCCTTTGCCTATTTTTGATTGAATTGTCTTTTTGTTGTTGTAGGAATTTGTTGTGTATTCCTGATATTACCCCTTATTAGATACCGGTTTTGAAACATCTTACTCCAATCTGTAGGTTTTCACTTTGTTGATAAAGTTACAAATATTCTTATATCCCAGCTGAACTCAGTAGATTTTGAATCAGAGTTGGGAAATATTGGCCTCCCAGCAAGAAAAATATTTTTCAGCAAAATGCTAAAAAGGAGTGAAGACCAACTGAGTTGGAAATAGGAGATCTGCCTTAAAGGAAAATACCTTTTTCTTTTTTATTATAGGTTTGTTATCTACATTGTATTCTGAAAGCATGTATTCTGAGTCAAGGAATGAATTTTCTAAGATAAATAAATGATACCCTCAAGAGACTTCTTCCTTTGGGCAAATTCCAATGGAAAAATAAAGTTAGTGTATCTTTTCCTTCTATATGTCTGGTGTCAGGAGGCAAAACTGCCTTTACTCTTTTATCCCCAGAGCTGTGTCCATATGAAATTGGATGAAGTTAAGTATTATTTCATTTTTCAAACAATTCTCTTCACTAATCCATAATACTTTGACCTCATTTTCCAGTGGGTCTCAGAACATAGATGGGTCCTACAGTTAACTTATTGGTTGAATACAAAGTGCTTTTTTGTTTTAGTACCCTGCTGACTGACCATAGGTGGTATGAGCCAATACTGGTTTTTTGAAGGGAGGTGGGCAGAAGCCAGCTGTCACAGGTGGGGGAGTGAATTAGCAGTGAGGAAGGGAGAAAGATGAGTGTAAGCAACACTGGAAAAGCCCAACTGTGAGGACTAGAAGGAGGTGGAGAGGCATCTGGGTCAGGGAGGGAGGACCCTGTTGTTCTCCTGCTCTCTCATGGTGTTTTATGCCTTCTTATATTTTAGATGGGAAAGTCTGAAATATGTTTGATGGGGCTGGAGGGGAGGGAGAGGAAAGTAAGAAGAGAGGGAGGGAGGAAAGAAGGAAGGAAGGAGTTATTGAAATCCACACTGGGTTTGATCTCTGTGTGGTATCAGTGGCAGCAATAGAAAAAAGGATCTTTTCAGGGAGAAGTGGAGAGGACTGGTGCAAACACAGGTGGCCTCTGACCACCTAGTACCTTCTATTCTCTATTTGAATTAGATATAAGGCCATTTGCTTGAGGGACAGGAGAGGAGGTAGAGTATGATTACAAATTTGAAGAAATAATGGTTGAAATAGTTATTTAAAAAATGGAAGAATAAGCTCACTAGATAAAAATGAAAGAATAAGCTCACTAGATAAATTTGGAAAGATAAATGGGGCCAAGGTGAATTTGATGGCTCTGATTTCACAGCATTACCAGTCTTCTTCAATTTGTAATTTTTCTTTGCAGCCTTCCGTTCTCAGGTGCATTCATTCAGACATTTATCAATGTCCATTGAGCTCTTGTCATATATCAGATGTTATTTCTGGCACCAAAGATATAGCAGCTTACATTTCAGAAGGGAAATGCAGACCATAAACAAAAATGCCAATAAATGCTTAATATGTCAGATGATAAATGCCATGAAGAAAAATTGGATGAGATGGACAGGGGACAAACAGGCAGATTTGGGGTGGGGGAGGTCTCTGTCTTCTAGAGGGTGATGAGGAGAGTGTTTCCAATAAGACAGCCCATGAGTAGAGAACTGGAGAAAGTGATGGATTCCTGAGACAGGAGCATCCTGGGTCACAGTAACACACCTGGGAAGGTGACAAAAGAGAAGGCCAGAGTGCTGGAGCCCAGGAACTGGTGGTCAAAGATGAGACAGGGGAGGCAGCAGGAGCATGCCCTGTGAGTCTTGCTGACTTGGTAAAGACTTGCATTTTAATTTGGGGAGTGGATGTCGGCTGTAGAAGGTAAATAATGCAGCTCACTCTTTGTTGGGGTTTTGTCCCCGCTCGGGACAGAGAGGAGAGTTGACAACATTTGCAAGAGAGCTATTGGATTAAATCTAGAGAACAAACTGAAAAAAGGAGGGGATTGATGGGGAAAGTGGAAGGGCACGATCACTGGCATAGCTCACAATTCTGAGGAGTTCATTAGAGGAATAGGAAGCTGTGGCCAGAGAATCTCCTACTTGAGTGACGTAAGAGGCAGGTTAGACGAAATGTGTTCCACTCAAGCAGCAAACTTCACTGACTGATGGATATGGGCCAAGTGCCTTGTTAGATCTGGAGGAGGAGAAGACACGAGAGGGCCCTCATGTGGAGAGACCTTGCAGCTGCAAGACCAGAGAGCTGCCTATATGTACACATATATATATACATATATACATATACACATGAGTGACCTGTAGATGGTAGGAATATGAGTGGACATCTTTGGGCTTGGGGTCACCAGTATCTGTCCCCTTGCCTTACCTCATCCCCTTTGAGTTGAGCTTCTCCTTGGAACCTCTGCGTACATTGTTTTTGACTTTGTCCTGGTCGGTGTTTCTAGACTCTAATCTTGCAGTTCTGGGTGACCAGGTGATGAGGCCCATGGTCTCTGAGGGAGCGCAGGTGATCTGTACTGCACATGTGCTTGTGTGTAGTGTGTAGACCCAGCGCAAGTCTCGTTTGTAAACGGAGAGCTAACCTGACCTCTAGTTCACTTTGCATTGCCACTGTCGAATCCTAGGGACTCGCTGCTCATCGTCTGGTCCTTACCTGGGAGCTTGGTTGAAATGCAAAATCTTGGGCTGCAACTCAGATCTATTTGATGAGAGTCAGAACTTGGATTTTAACAAAATCTCTAGGTGGTTCGTGTGCACAGGAAAGTTTGAGAAGCCTGCTGTGGAGTTTCTCAAAGAAAATGACAGTTTTTTTTTTTCCTTCTCCATTTAAGATTTTTTTTTTGAGGTGCTTCTTGTTCTAAGCGTATTCTAATGGGCTTCCTCTACTTGTCTTTGAACAAAATAGAAACATTGGTGTAATTACTTTTTTACAAAGTGGAGGATACATCATCTAATTACGTGTGTGATGGAAAATCATTCCCTTTTCATCTTATCTATTCTTTCAAGATCCAGATCCTTTGTCTTTCCAGATAATAGTGCTCTCTCCTTGGAGCTGGAATTTCTTTAGCTACATCCATTGCCTCACTTTAGCTTACCTTGAACTTTAACAACTACCCGAGTTCCTTTTTGAAAAAATATTGTGTTCTAGGTGAAAGTTGACACAACAAATAAGATTCTCATTTAACATTCTTATGTAGATTGTACCATGATTTTGCTTACAGTTTTTGCAGTGTGTCACCGTTTTTATTATTTTCATTGTTTATTCTCTTCCCATTGTCTTAGCTTCCCTGCCTTTCTCTGCCTTCATCTTTGCTTTTAGGTATATCTTGACCTTTTGATTTCATGTAGTTAATTGTCTAAGGAAGCACTTTAGTCACAGGTGATAATGTTTATTTTAAAAAACGATCTATTATTGGGCTGAAAGGTGACCTCTGGGAGTGACTTCAGTTCAAAGTTCAGATGGTATGTTAGGACAGTAGTCTTTGGGTGCTTTTCTAGTCTCTATTAGTTGAATTAAGTCTGGCTGTTATTTGGGAATTTTTAAATTTTGTTTTATATTTTTCACCTGTGCTCACTTAGCCCAGAGTGACTTTCACGAAGACTATTTAAAAGGCAAGCCCTCTTACTGTAGCAGTGATCAGAAAGGTGCTAGAAAATTATCACAGATGATTTTTGGAAAGGCATACTAATCAAGCTGTATGAGTATCTGTTAAACTCAACACTACTGCAGGAAACCAAAAGAGACTTGCATAAATGGAAAAACATTCCATGCTCAAGGATTGAAAGACTTAACATTGTAAACATGTCAGTGTTACCCAAAGCAATCTATAGGATTAATGCTCTCTTCTTTAGTTCTCTTAACTTCCTTAATAGGACTGTCGTTTGCTCCATTCTATGAAGAAGAGAGAGAAGTCAAGTGGCTTGACCAAGAACATGTAATTAACAGACAAAGCTAACATTCAAATCCAAGTGTACACAATTCAGGGGATGTATTATTAACCTTTACACCAGACACACTTGTCAGAAATTGTGGTCACGAGACTGTTAATATCAAGAAAATTTGACTCCTAATCACAGAAAATGTAGTTGCTGATGAGGAACCCTTGAGAGGGAATACTCAAGTGTAAGGTGGGAGTGGTGTGTCCAGCATGTTGTCGGGATAGAATTGTTACAGAATTGTGCCAGCAGGAGTGAGGAAGAGGCTGTGGCCCAGGACCAAGGTGGGTGTCCAGCTGTTTGAATTGAGTGCTTCCTTGGTGTCCAGTTGCCTGTGAGTTGGTGTTGAGCCATTGGAGATTGGAATGAAAGGCCGTGTGTCCATGCTAATCCTTCATGCACAGACCTGGCTGGTGATGAGGCTGGGTCCAGGGGTGACAAGTCACTAAGTGACCAGACTGGCTCTGGAAAGATGCCTAAGGTTTGGAAATGTTTGGGAAGTGGGGTATGAGGGAGGAGAGAAGTGTATTTTCATCTGAGGAAAAAAAGAGCTTTATCTGCCCTGTTCCTTTCGTTTCCCCAAATATGCGTTTATAAACATCAGAAAGGTTAATGAAAATCGTGATAAATTTATGGAAAAGGAGTTCATGTAATATGTGAGAGATGGAAAAAAAAAAAAATCTACTGTGCCAGGAAAGCTGTTGTGTGAACTTACGGTCCCGCTGTCCTGCTGTGCAGAGGCCTGAGAACAGCAGCCATGTGGTGCTTCCCACACAGGAGTTTGGATAAAAAGGTTTAAGCACATCAGGCACACAAGCCTCCCCAAGCCACAAACATCACATGAAGTTTCCATCAAACTCAACATAGGTTCTATGGAAGTAGGCATGTTATCTACACCATTTAGGCAGCTGTTTGGTGTACTGGTGGACAGTAGAATGACTGTCCGTGGACAGGAATCGTGTGCTGAGGAATCTCGTGTCTGAGGACCAGCAGAGGTCACTGATCCTTGTAGTGGTTTTACTGAAGATTACCAGCTGATAAATGAACACCCTGGGGCCTTGTAGATCTAAATGGTTTAATCCCAGCAACAGTACTTTACCTAGGAAAACCAAGAGTGTCTTTACTAGAAAGAGTTGTCAAAGTCTTGAATTAGATACCTTGATGCAACGTGGCTGATGTTTGCTTCTCTTAGTTACTTCATCAATTAAAAGAGATGGATAGGGAGAATTATGGTGCATTTAATTTTGTCTGAATATTTAATAACAAATGATGGATATGAATATTTATGAGGTGTTTTGACATTCTGGGTGATAATATGGCAGAGTTAACATTGTTGGAGCCTTTTCAGTTGTGGATTGTGTAGAGAGAGGGTCAGCGGTAAGTACAGAGGCCTCAGTCTCGCTGGTGAAATTTATTGATAGTTTCGCAAAATTTTCCTCCCAGGCAAACTTTGTTCTCTAAAATCAGTTTATAAGTTCCTTTAGTTACCAACTTTAAGGTGTCTTTGTTATCTAGGAATGCTATAAAAGAAATACATCTGGATGATTTTAACAAAGAAGTTTATTCTCTCACAACCCAATAGACTAGAAGTGTGCATTCAGGGTGCTGGCTCCAGGGAAAGACTTCCTGTCTCTGTTGGCTCTGGAGGAAAGTGCTTGTGTGTTACTAGCCTTCCTGCAGTGTGTGATGTTGTCAGTCTTCTGTAGTCTGGGACCATCTCAGCATAGGAAGCTAGGGTCCAGGCACTGCTTTCTTGGTGGTATGAGGTTCCCAACTCTCTGCTAGTTTCCTTTTCCTTTTATTTCTTATAAGATAGAAGGTCGGGCAGGCCACCTCCTAGGAAAATTTCTCTACCTTGGATCAGGGACATGACCTTAGTAAAAGTGTTACAGTTCCATCCTGCTTCTTTTCAGCAGAATCTAACCTTGCTGTATTAACTACAGGTAGAGACTAGGATTTACAAATAGGAAAATCACAAAATGGAAGCGAACCACACAATACTGGGAATCATGGCCCAGAAAAATTGCTGTACGCATTTTTTGAGGGACATAATTCAGTCCATGACAGAAGGGAAGATAAAGGACTGTTTATAGCATACCTTCCTCACAGTGCTAAAATATACTGATATATAGTATATATTAAGATGTGTCAAACAAGAAAAAGCAAGAAGGGACAGGAAAACTGGACTAATGGAATTGGGTCACCTGTGGTGGAAATGGGAAAGGAAGGAGCGTGCTGACAAAATGCGAGGATTCCAACCAATGCCATAATCCAGCTTGTGTATAAATTTTTAAATGAGAAACTGATTTGCTCTGTAAATTTGCACCTAAAGCACAATTTAAAAAAAATGCATTTGTTCCCAAACAAGAGCTGCCCAGAAGAGCTGTGCTCACTTGAATTCTAGAAGAGAAAATGGGTGAAGACTAAAGGCTGTTTTGAATGAAACATTTCTTTCATTAAAAATAAAAAAATAATAAAAGGTTGGATTTATCAAGTATATTTTCTGTTTATTGAAAGCTATTTGTGTATATTTATGTAGACAAAAATAGTCTGTGTGTACTCTGTAGAGGTAAAAACAAAATTAAAAAAGAAAATGTGAATGAGTATTCCCATGCAGATGTGAAGCTGAGGCAGGGCCAAAAGAAAGTCAGAGATGATGACAGAAATAATACTCTTTGTTCACTTAGTCAGTGTTTATCCTTCCCAGCATGGCAGCGTCTTCGTTTTTGTGGGTGTCTATTATGTTGCTATGAGTTGCAATTGATTCAGTGGCAATGAGTATTATGTACCCATGTGAAAGAGTTGGTATGCTAACATAGCTGGCAGACAGGCCTTGAGAGAGTGAAAAACCAGAGCACCTGGCTTCTAGCTTTATCGCTGTCATTTATTAGCTGCCTGACTTTAAGAAAGTTACAGGCTCTCTGAGCTATTGTTTATTTATTTGGAAGCAAGGTCCTGCCTTGGTGAGTTATGTGAGTAGCAGGTGAGTGAGTTTTATGAAGTTAAGTCATGGCTTTTGTTAAAAGAGCATATGTATGTGGATCACTGTATGAAAAACATCGTCGGCACCCTGGGTACTGTTGATTCCTCTTGGTAAGTGGTGGGTCTGCGTAAACCCCCACTAGGACCTTACTCCAGTGTCTGAGGCAGGCAGCATTATGCCTTATGAGGTCACTAATAAGTTATCACCAGTGTTTTTACCTGGTGAACCCTCAGGCTAAATTCAGTTATCGAGAGTGAGGCTTTATTTGACTGATTTTGCAAAACTGAGCGCCCAAACCCACAAGAACAAGAAGCAGGCTGGAGGCACGCAAAGCATTTTTCACAAGCATTTTATCTATCCCCTAACTCGCGAGTCCCTACCCTTGTTCCTCATTGGCTGAGTACTGTGGGGTGAACGGTCTTTCCTGGACATCACCTAAGTCTTATCATTCTCTTTTATGGTTATATTTCTTACTTCCTGAAAAGGTCTCCCCACCCCCCATTCATCCTGTTTGCGCACACATGCCTCAGGTATGTGGGCCCTGTGGTTGCTGTGTCACCTAATAGTTTGTGCCTGGGGTCAACTAGTAACTTTTTACCCTAGCCTTTGTTCCCCTTCTTCTGAAGATGGCCCATTTTGAAATTTCTCACAACCGTGCATCAGATGGAGTACTTTGGATGGATTATTTTATTTAACCCTCATAATCCAAGTCTTAATTAACAGATGAAGAAAAGTGGTGCGGAGAACTTGGTTGAGGGCTCAGAGCTGGTAAGTTGAGAAGTTGGCGATAAATGAACATGGCTGCTAATCAAAAGCCTGGAAGATTGACTTCACCCAGATTCCTTAGAAGAAAGATCTGACCATCTGCTTCTGAAATACTAGACCTTACATGTGAGGTCGCTATGAGTCTGTGTTGACTATATGGCAGTGAACTATGACAATAGTATGTAAAATTGAAATAAAAATTTTATGAAATAATGCTCACATTTACTTTGATACAAACTCATAAATTTATATGCATATATGTGCTTTATATATGGCATAGGATGTATTCTGTACTTCTTTAAATAATACACTAAATTGATTATACAGATTGGTCATGGGTTATTATAAACAATTTCAGAAACAGTCTAAAGTCAAAGCCCACATGCTGGTACCACTGTTGTTATAATGCTTGTCTAGTAATAGTTCTTGGCACATGGTAAGTACATGATATGTAGTTTTTAAATGTAAGAATGGGGACAGGAATAATACAACCTGTGGATACTCCAAAAGTTTTGTCTGAACAAGTCGCTTCAGTCTTCTCTATCTGTAGTGTTAAATCTGTTCCTTCAATTGATAACAAATAGCGCAGTCTGAAGACCACATATAGCATTGATTTCTGTGGGTAGTAATAGTGTAAATGACCTGTGAATAGGATAGGATCGACATAATGGACAGATAGGGAAATTTTCAAACACCAGGGAAAACCAAGTCAAAGCTGAGTTTTGCTGTTTATTCCTATTATATCAGTTTTAATTTCTTTTTGGTGATCTCAAAAGTCAAGATAAAGGAAATAGAATGGTTGGGCCCAAGAAAAGAGTCTGATCTTCTGTTCCTTCTCCTCTTGGGGTAGCCTCTACCCCAGATCCAGTCGGTAGGTCTTCCTGTCTGTCAGCTACTCCTTCTCACCTGTCTTAGGAAGTAGGAAGGCTCTTCAGAGAAAAGTATGGATATAAAGACTCTGTTCTTGATTTTTGCCCTGGATTTTGCTCAGTATGCTTGAGTTTGCCTTTACTGTAAACAAATAACTATGTAATTATTCAACATTATTTTATAATTGAGATACAGGATATGTTTGTAATGAGCAGGGAATTGTTTTGGGAGCAGCAAATTTATCTTCTTTCAGAGAGAATAGTAGTAAACTAAAAATAAAACTTCTAGATATTCACTTAGTGATTTCCTGTGGTTTGGTGCTGAATGAATTACTTGTCAAATATTTCCTCATTTTAACTACTGCTTGTGTAGCTGTTTCTCTAAATAACAGTATATGTGCTTAAAACAAAGTCTGTATCCTTTAATTTTCTTTCTGGTATATGTATTTAAAAGTTTTTGGTAAATAGTGTGTGGGATGATAATATATTTAATGTAATATACGTACCTTTAGGAATAGTTGAAAAGCCGTTACTGATTTTATTGTTAAGAAAGCTTGACCAGTGGTATAAAAATAATTACAAATATTTATATCTACAAATAATTGACAGTCTTTGTTTCCTGACTCCAGATAAATTTTAGGTTCTCCTTTTACTGTGTATAACTCTGATGTCTCCGAGTGTATTGATAACACTGTTGTAATAGCAGGAGAGACTGTAGGATGGAAGACATACAAAGAAATGAGAAAGCTGGCTGGCTGCTACCTCCTGTGTGTGCTTTGGTCCTAAAGCGGTTTAAAGAAAGAAAAAACAACAACAGCAAAAAAAAAAAACCCAAAAAACAAAATCCTTTTGTGCCTCCTCCATTTGTTAAAGTTTTAAATATGTAACAGCGGGGAAGAATATATAAAAAGGAAATACTGAAAAGACACCTGTCTTTGAGGACTAGAGAGCTAAATAAGCATTTGTTGAGGGTAGAAGGAGAATCTATGGCCTCAACCACAGGAAAAATAAAATTGGATGTCTCTGAGAAAAGCAATTTTTTAAAAAAATTATTTACACCACCCGGGAGCACCGTTCCACCTCTACATAACCCAAACCAGAAAGTCACTGTTCGGGGTCAGTTCGGACTTGTAGATGACCAACAGGAGAAAGTGGAACTGCCCCGTAGGTTTCCAAGGCTGTAACCTTGATGGAGCAGACTGCCACACCTTTCTCATGGGGAGCAGCTAGTATGTTCCAGTAGCCAAACTTTGGTTAATTACTGAGCACTTAACCACTGCACATCCAGAACTTCTCCATTTCTTGTCTTCCAAAACCCAGAGCTGATGCCATTGAGTTGATTTCCACTGACAGAGGCCCTATAGGACAGAGTAGAACTGCCCCTTAGGGTTTCCTTTCTGGGAGCAAGTTGCTGAGTGTTTTCTTCTGTTGAGTAGTTGGTGGGTTTGAACTGTAGACTTCTCAGTTAGCAGCCAAACACTTAACCGTTGCACCTCCAGAACAACTTAGATCATCTGTAGGTTCAGAATCCATTCTGTCCTTATTCTCCAATATATGGTCACCACAAGTGTATGTTTGGGCTGGTGCTTGGGAAAGAAAAGGAAGCTGTATAAAATGGAGAGGTGAGAATAAATTTTAATGTCAACTCACAGGAAAATATTCAGAGAATCTTCTAGAGAAAAATATAATTGATAAAAGCTAAAGCTTCTTAAATGCTTTAGAAATATGTTAAGGTTAACATGGGCACCAAAGAGTGCTTTGATATTTCTAAAACTTCACCAGAAATTGATGCTAGACTCTCCTAAAGCAAAGAACATGGATCTAATTAAAGACAACTTTCAATTAGTGTTTTCCATTGGAAATGAGGTTTATATTCTTTCTCTTTTATTAACAAATATGCACTGGTATTCTACTGTATTCTGGGCACTGTGTTCAAAACCACAATTAAAACTGAGTAGTTCATATGTCCAAGTTGTGAGCATGCAGAAAATGTCAGTGGTCGTGAAAGGAAAATCTTGGAGTCAATAATAAGTTTTATTTAATCAAACTACAGATTTATGATTCAGCAGAGGTGAAGGCAACTGCTAGCACCAGCACATAAAGCACTCTTATTTCCATTACGTAAGAACTTGTATCTACATTCATATTAGTTAGGAACTCTCATTTATATTAGTTAAGACCCCCGACAGATTCCAGCCCCACAGGGACTGCAGCAGTCAAGTCATAACTTTAGTATGTCAACACAGTCAACTTCCCTAAAAGCGGGGTTCACTCTAAGGAATTTAAGGATTGGCTGTGCTCTCACAGTTTGGATGTCAGGAGAATTCGAAGTAGAATTTTATGATGACAGGATGTCTCTGAAGTGAAGCAGGCAGGAACACACCACCAGGCTCAGACAGTAACAGAAGATTTGTCACAGTCACTGGAAGCAGGCCATTTAGTTGTCAGAAGAATGGTAAGGCGTCTCAAAGGTAGGTCTGCCAACAGGAACAGCACAGGAGACTCAGGCAGCAACAGGAAAACAGTTATAGCCACTCGAACCAACCTTTGATGGCAAGTAGATGAGACCCCGGGATCAGGTCACAGCACAGCATAATCACCGGACACGGACTCAAGGAGGCCTTTGAACATGAGGCACAGTAACAGACTGTGGGCACAGACTCCCAAAGGGAACTGCTGCACCCAGAGTCCAGAATGCTGGGTTTTTAATACAAGTTGTTTGCTTGATTCTGGTTATTGGTCAGTCCATAAGTAGCTTTTGGTAGCTGAAGTTGTTTGCTTCTTTCTGATTGGTTATGGTCTTTATCATCTCTCAGACCATCTGCAGCCATGTCCATCTGGCAGTTGTTTCCTCACTCTCTTTTCTTTACCATGACCTTGTATTTTCTCACTATCTTACTTAGCTCAAGCACAGCCATTTTATTTTAATAGTTTAGCCAATTCATAGTTCAGCCAATTTTAACTTATTTTTGTGGCAAGACTCCACTTTACTGTGTATTTTATTTCCATGTATATATGGATACCAACACACACATATATACACTCATGCATATGCATATATACATACAATTATGTGTCCTCATTTCTCTAGTCTGTCATGTTTTTTAGAAGCTTGAGTTGTGCTCATGAGTAGGTTTTCCAGAAGAGTAGTGGGTAACAGAATGATTGGTATATGCCAGAACTCAGAACACCTTACTTTACAAATGAGGAAGCTGAGATGTGCAGAGATTAAGTAATTTATCAAAGATTTAACACTAAAATCTAAACTACTAATCTCTTATTTTATTCTACTGATAAGCAGTAGACACAGCTGATGATGGTCTCTCCCTTTGCATATTCATTCTTGTATTAGAAGAATGAATCTGGTGCTTAATCACACACCTTAGGCTATGTATATTGAGATGAGTAGCCATAGCAAGGTATTAAGGTTAATGGTGAGTATGTTTAACCAAGAGGGGCAATAGAGGAGGAAGAGGAAGCCTAGAAGGGAAAATAATTCAGTATGGTTGTGCTGGGTGTCAAATTTCTGTAGGGCTCCAGATATGGAATGCAGACAACAGATCAGTGGAGTAGTTTCATGGATTCAGTTGTGTCCCTTCCAAATATGTAGGAATTTGGCTAGGCCATAATTCCTGGTAGTGCTTTTTGTTCTTCCATTTGGAATTCCTGCTTCTATGATGTTAATGAGGGTAGATGGGTGCCTTTGTGTTGTAGGGGCAGAGCTTCACCTGTGTAACTCTTTTGTGCCTTGAGGAAGGCTCTTCATATACAAAAAGAAAGGGAGGCCAGCTGAGATTTGAGGACCTCAGATCATCAAGAAAGAAAGCTGTGTCTGGGAGCTGAGCTGAGCTTGGTCCTCTGGAAATGACCTGGGGTCTGCATGTCTCAGAAGCTTCTTGTCCAGGGAAAGACTGACAACACAAGCCTTCTTCCAGTGCCGAGAGAGAAAGCTTTCCCCCGAAGGTGACAATCTGAATTTGGACTTTCACCTTACTGGACTGTGACACATACAATTATTCTTTTTAAAGCTATCCACTTTTGTGAGCAGTACCAGATGACTAAACAAGTGGCCTGATCTGGAACCAGAATTTGGGACCCATGCCTAGGGTGAGAGTTTAAACCATGGGTGTAGATGAAATTATCAAGGGATACAGTTACATTAAGGAGACTGTACGCTCCACTTTGGAAACCTTGGTGGCATAATGGTTAAGAGCTACATCTGCCAACCGAAAGGTTGACTGTTCACACTCACCAGATGCTGCTTGGAAATCTATGGGGAAATTCTGCTAGGTCCTATAGAGTCTCTTTGAGTTGGAATCGACTCGATGACAGTGAGCTTCGTTTGATTTTAGGCTTCATAAATTTGCTATATCCTCAGCCCATGAAATGATACCAGATATATAATAGGCATTCAGTAAATACCTCTTGAATTAGTAAGTGAGGATTGCTGGGGAAATGCTGACATTCAGGGTGATAGGAAAGGGACAGAACAGTGGATAACAAAGAATCTCAAGAAGAAATGGCCAGCAGGTCTAATGATACAGAGGTGAAGTAAGCTGAACCATGACCAATCCACTGACTTTCAGGGAAAAGAGGTGATTAATAACGTGAATTCTGGAGATGCCGTTGGGGATGGTGTCAGTTTCCAATTATTTGAATTGTCAATAAAATGGGATACACTCTTTATTTTTTTAATATTATACCTATGGTACAAATTATTAATGTCCTTGGCTGCCAACTGAAAGGTTGGAGGTGAAAATATACTCAGAGATTCCTTAAAAGGAAGGACTGATGATCTAATCTACTTGTCCCAAATCAGCCGTTTAAAACCTTACAGGCACAGTTCTACTCTGACACTCCTGGGATCTTCATGAGTTAGAATCAACTCAATTGTGGCAACTGTTTCTTATGAAGGGAAGATAATAGGCAAGTTTCTAGATGAGGATGCAGGTTTGGAAGGTGCTTGTTTTGCTTGTTTAATTTTATTTATTTTTTAGGAGATAGATACAGTTTATGGTGGCTGTGATAAAGTCATGCAAGATGAGTTTGTAGGAAAGGGAATAAGTTGAACCAAGTATTAAAAGGGTATCAAAATTAAAATAAAGAACACATATTGATTGCCCTTGAATAGGAGATGAGGCCGTTCTTCTGTCTGAAGATGTGTAAATTCTGTACTTAATCTGAGCACAGTAGAACATGAAAGTGTTGGTGGTGCCCAGGGTTCTTTTCTGTGGTTGTGTGCAGTTTTTGATGGCTTAAGTCTGACTCATAGCACTCCTGTGTACATCCTTAGAATTGTTGCTGTTTGACCCCGGTGTTGCAACCACCTTGTCAGTCTATCTCACTGAGTATCTTCCTGTTTTTTACTGACCCTATACTTTACAAAGCATAATGTTCTTCTCTAGGAACTGGCCCCTCCTGATAGTATGTCCAAAGTACGTGAGATGAAATCTTGCCATTATTACTTCTGTGGAGCTTTCTGGCTGTACCGGTTGTGTTTAGTCTAAAAAGGTGAATTGTGTGTCATGGAATAAGATTCTAGAAACCCGTAATTTAATCTTCTTGTAACAGTTTGAGTTTAAACTCTGTTCCATCTTCTGGGGAAAAACTGCTTGCCATCAAGTTGATTCTGACTCATTGGCTCCATCTTTGTCCCAAAGAAAGTCCAGTATGCTGATGAGAAAGGACTTTTTAGAAGGAAGAGTAAGCAGAGCTGTTTAATCACTTGAAACTTGACTAAAAGAGAGTTCTACTGAGACAGATTAATCAAAGGAAAACATTCTTTTACTGCTATGTTTTCAAAATGGTTACTGTAAAAGACAGAAAACTAATATTAAAGAGAGGATAGTCTTTTAGAAAGGAGCCCTGATGATGCGGCGTTTAAAACACTCAGCTGTTAACAATTTCTTTGTCTGTAAAATGGGAGTATTAGTAGTTGGTACTGTTGTCAAGGGGTTTGTGTGAACACTTCATAAGCTGATATATTCAAAGAGTACTGGCAGGATAGCAGAGATGGAGTACCCAGGAATGGTTAGCTCTTATTTCTGTCATCCTCATCAATAAGACAATAATGATAAAGTTTTTTACATAATGTGATATATACACCACTAACCACATGTCCTTAATTCACCAAATTATATAAAATTAAAGTTAATGTATTTACAAATCATTGATTCTTTTCCATTTCAATTACCAGAATGTCTTCCTACCTTTATGTTAACTTGGTCTCATGTTATCTGGGCCTATGATTTCTGTTGAAGAGTACTGAACAAAAGAAAAGTAAAATGAGTGTATTGTTTTATAGAGACTTCTCTGATGAGTAATATGCTAGAGGTTGTCATGGATTGAATTGTGTTCTCCCCAAAATGTGTGTATTTATTTGGCTAGGCTTTGATTTCTGGTATTGTGTGATTTTCCTATGTGCTATAAACCATGCTTCTTATGATATTAATGAGGAAGTTGGGCAGCAGTTGTGCTGGGAGGGCAGGCCTCAATATGTACAATTGTGTTGTACACTGAGGCAGTCTCTTGGTATGTAAAGGAAAGGGAAGCAAGCAGAGAGTTGGGGACCTGAAACCACCAAGAAAGCAGTGCTGGGAGCAGAGCGTGTCCTTTGGAAAGTACCAGGAGTACCTGTGCCTCAGAAGATACCAGGGCAGGGAAAAATTGACAACAAGGACCTTCCTTCAGAGCCAAGAGAAAAAGTTTTCACCTAGAGCTGATGCCCCGAATTTGGACTTGAAGCCCACTGGACTGTGACAGAATAAAATTTCTCTTTTTATAGCCATCCAGTTGTGGTGTTTCTGTTATAGCAGCACTAGATGACTAAGACAGATGTGTTACAGACAACAGAAGGCATAGGTTGATGAAAGCAGCTCTCTGGGTGACCTGATGCCCTACAGGTTTAGAGGTCTTAGTTCTAAGGGAAAGAATGCTCTCACTGGGAGACACAACACTGATTCCATTGAACTGGAAACCAAGAATGCTACTTGGGCACTTTGGGCTTTTTATGCGTCTGGATCTAGGAAGAAGGGGGTTACTATACTGGCCAGTGTAATTGATCCTGATTACCAAGAGGAAATCAGATTGATACTACATAATGGAGGCAAAGAAGAGTATGTCTGGAATTCAAAAGATCCCTTCAGATGTCTCTTAGTCATACTGTGTCCTGTAGTTAAAATCAATGGAAAACTGTAACTCAATTCTGGCATGACTACTAATGACCCAGACCCTTTGGGTATGGTGGTTTGATTTACCCCACCAGGGGAAGAACCATGACCAGCTGAGATACTTACTGAGTGTAAAGGCAGTATGGTATGAGTGGTGAAAAGAGGTAGTTTCTAAATAAGAGTTATGACCAGTGCAGCCAGTTACAGGAATAAAGATTGTAATTGGTACGAGTGTTTACTTCTTATATGTGTGCGTTAAATATTTTGTTTTCTTCACTTACATAAGATGTAAACAAAGGTAGTGCATTTTTGATTGTATACATGTTAGGCACAAACAGGTATGACTTTATAATTGTCTCTATTTAGACATAGCCATAAGGTTTGGTTTAAATAGATGTATACAGTTGCCTATTTGAAAGGGATGGACTGTGGTGATTAACTTAACTGGGCCATGATTCTTAGTGGTTTGGCAGTTATGATGTAGTTTGCAGTTATTTAATGATGTAATCACTTCCATGATGAGATCTGCTGTGAACAGCCAGTCAGTTGAAAGGTGGTTTCCTTTGGGCTGTGGCATGCGTCCAGTGTATATGGATTTTCTAACAAAGATTGCTGGTTTTACTCTGGACCCTGAACTCATCTCATCATCATATGATCTTTGATTCTTGGGACTTAAGCCAGCAGCCTGCCGCCTTCCCTGCCAGTCTTGGATTCGTCAGCCTTCATAGCCCATGTGTTAGCAACCTGCCGTCTGACTTATCTTAGCCCCTACAACTTTGAGAGTCAAGAAAAGCCTCAGCCTGATGCCTGACCCGTGGATTTTGGATTTGTAGCCTCTATAACCATGTAAGCCATTTCCTTGTTATAAATCTCTCTTTATATATATATGTATGTATACACTTCACTGGATTTGCTTCTTTAGGGAACCCAGCCGAAGACAACAGCTAAGAGATTATTGTAATTGAGGTACTCGAAATATGTAGCGACTCCAACAATGGATTTGAGCGTATCAACAATCAAGAGGATGGTGGTTTAGTCCATTTTTGTAACTATTGTGTATTTTGAGTACCTTCCAACCTTGTGGGCTCATCTTCTAGCACTATATCCAACAGTATTCTATTATGATCTGTAAGGTTTTCATTGAATAGTTTTCTCAGGTAGACAGCCAAGCCTTTCTAGTCTATTTTGGAAGTTCAGTAGAAACCGTTGCACCCTGCATGCCCTGCTGGTGTTTGAAATATCAGTGGCATAACTTCCAACATCACATCAACACTTACGCTACCAGAGTACAAGAGAGATAGATGGTGAAAGCATGTAGTAGTAGTCTTCAGGTCCGTAGGGAATTATGTTTGCTTCTGTTTTACTTGAAACCTAATGACTTCTTGATCTTGGATTCAATTTCTTGGTTTTGATAGACTGTCAAAAATGATTTACTTCCTTTTTAGCTCTATGATGAGAAACCAATAGCACTGGCCCAACTAGAAATGGTGACTGAAATTTAAAAGATTCCATATGAAGAGAGCTGTCTGCAGCCACTAAATTTCTGGTAGTTGTTACCAGGATGAATTTTGACCAGAATTTTTTTTAAGTCTACCAACTTCTCAAAAAAAGTTGGGGAGGCTGATTTTTTTCTGTGAAACATCCTGATATTTAAATTTTAGTGTCTTCATTATTTTGTGCTTCTGTAACAGAAATACCACAAGTGGATGATCTGAATTTAGTGTGTGTGTTCTAGAGGAAGACTTCTTCTTTCTATCAGCTCCGAGGTAAGGTCTTCATTTCCTTTCAGCAGCTGTTAGCCTGGTGTTCCTTAAGATTTCCACATGCCTTGGCATGTTATCTTCCCCTAGGTCTAGGAAGTTCTTAGCACAGTTCCAAAGGTATGTTCTGCTTCTGGCACTTCTTTCTTAGAGTTCCCCTGAACTCTGCACATGTGTTTAATCTCTTATATCTCAAAAGAGATTGACTCAAGATACAATCTAATCCTGTGGATTGTATCCTGCCTCATTAACATAACTACCACTAATCCTGCCTTATGATCATAGAGGTTAAGATTTGTAACACATCAGATCACAAAATGGAAGATAATCACATCAGATTACTCAATGGATGATAATTACATAATAGTGAAAATCATGGCCTAGCCAAATTGACATATGCTTTGGGAGGACACAATTCGATCCATAACAGCATTTAATTCAATTTTGCTTTTGTTTGTTTCAAGAGAATAAAGCTCTGTGTGTGAAATGTGATACCTACACAGCCTATTTGTGAGCTCTGCCTTACATCAAATACATTAAATACATTTATGTCCTGTGATCATTTTTGACTCTGCATAAATAAGCCACACTCACTATTAACATTAATTCCAATTTTACCCCAGTATATTCCAGCAGATTCGCTACTCTCTGTCTTTCATAGCAGTATCCATTCCTGTGTCTATCCTTGCAGTCAGTTTTGATCCTTAAGCCTCTCCTGCCCTATAGCTCACTGTCTTGTCCACAATTTAGCGCTCAGCCTGCGTCATCCAAGAATGTAGCACATCAGGGTAGAATGATTTTTTGTGTTCTGAACAAAGCTACTATATATTTACAATCTGTGACCCCAGAGTTAATATTTAAATTTTCTTTTCTAAAAAATAAATTTAATTAGCATAGCAGGATTGTTTGTTTTATTGCATTCCCCCCCACCACAACATTATTTGGCAGAATTTGGGACAAATAGAGAGTACTCACTAGCTGCTTCTGTTTGACTGATTGATTATATGGAATTTGAGATAGAATCTAAAGCCCACCAATGTGATCCAAATATTTTAACAACTGTTAGATGTGATGCATACATACTTTAACTCAAGAAGTTTTGTTTGTTGTTTATGAACTTGAAACAGATTTAAATAGTCTGAATTTTAAAATGAGTTTGCTTAATTTTCAATATGCTTATGAAGGTAAATTTCCCCTATAAGGACTGCATGCTTAAGAACTGTTCATGTCTTTGTATCCCCTATATTCTGTGTACAGTATGCAGAATGAATACCTATATCTCAGTTATCTCGTGCTGCGATAACAAATACCATAACTAAGTGGCTTTAACAAAAAGAAATTTATTTTCTCATAGGAGGATACTAGTCCAAATTCAGGGTGCCAACTATAGGGGAAGGCTTTCTGTGCTCTGGCGTAAGGTCTTTGTCTCTTTGAGCGTCTGCTCCTGGGCAGTCTTCATGTGGCTTGGCATATGTCTTCCCTAGACTCTGCTCACTTGTTTAATCCCTTTTATATCTCAAAGGAAATTGACTCAAGATATAGCCTACCCTAATTTTGCCTTATTAACATAACAAAGACAATCCAATCCCAACCACAGGATAAAGGTTAGAATTTACAGCACATATTTGGGGAAAATAACCCAATCTATAGCATTCCATCCTTTGCCTCACAAACTTATGTCCTTGTCAAGGACATGTCATCTTCAAGTCCAAAATATTTTGAACCATCTAAATCAGATACAAGTGAAATTTTAAGTGTATTCCATCCTCGGACAAGAACACCTCTTCATCTGTGAATCCGTGAAATCTAGAGTACAACTTACCTGCTTCCACAGTACAATGGTAGTAACAGTTACAAGGTAGACATTTCCATTACAAATGGGAGAAATGGGAGGGGAGGAAGGGATAACAAATTCTAAGCAAGTCCCAAATCCAGCAGCTCTCAAGGCTTAAAAATAATCCTCTCTTTTTCTGAGACTGTTTGGGCAATGGCCCTGTCTTCTGGATGCTGGGTGTTGGCCATGCCCTCTAGATTCTGGGTGGAGGTCCCTCAACCCTGGGCTTCAGCTTCACCTTGCCAGCCTGCTGGGATGGTGGCTCTGCTATGTTGGCTTTGGGTGGCCCCATTCTTCTAGTCCATCTGATTGGCGACCCCATATTCCTCAGCCCCAACAGGTGCTGTTCTTCTGTCCATTGAGCATGGCAGCCCCACCCCCCTTGTATACCCCAGTGGCATCCTCCATACTCTGAAAATGAGTTGGTAAAGACCCAACTCTGAAACATAGAAGGTTATGATCCCAGTCTTTGAGATCCAGGACAGTGTAGCCTGACCTTTTGAAACCAAGAAGACCTTGATTCCCAGATTTCTTCCAACTTTCCTGATATCCAAGTTACTCCAGAGATGGTTCTTTTCTTTTCTTTGCCGTATTTCCTGCCTGTAGAATTTCAAGAGGCAGTCAGTGTTCTTTCCTGTCTTTTTCTGTTCTGTTAAGTCTAAGCTCATGGGTTTTCTGATGTGATAATTGTTAATCTCTTTAGATTTAGATTTAGAAAATATTGTGTAGCCGTGTCCTTGGTGAATATTCTAAAACTCATGTCCTTGGTGTGCATACTAGAGTTTCCCAAATCTGTTTTTATTTTGCACAGTTCATTTTTAAATCAATCCTTTTCCATTTGCTTTTTTTTTTTCAAACTATGTTTGAGTGAAAATGTACATTCCCATATAAATTTGCGTGCCTACACATATGCAGCTCCCATTCCTCTCCCTACCTGATAATAGCACGCTCTTCCTCTCTGTTCCTACATATCTTATCCTCCCAACAATCTCCTATCCCTGCCTCTCCACCAGCTGAGCACCATCTAGTTCTTCCAGTCGTAAGTCAATGTTGTCATCCACTCACGTTGGTCTGTCTTCAGAGTTCTCTTTCCCCCATGTTGTTCTGGTCCTTGGTGATCATCCGTTTCTGCTGAGTTGGGACCATTTGATGTACCTCAGATGGCAGCTTTTAAGACTCCAGATGCCACTCACCAATGTGGGGTGCAGAAGGCTCTATTAGCAAAACACTAGTTCTGCCAATTTGGCCTTGATTTCCCCTGAGACCATGGCCCCTGGCCCCCTACCCCAGCTACTCTGTCTTTTCAGTATTAAGATGGGAGGAGTAATCATGTTATGTTGAAGTCCAGTTAATATTGATCTTCTTTCTAATGTGTGCTGTCACAGATTTCACCCAACCAAATTTCTGTCAACTAATCTAAACCCTCCCTGCTGCCCTCCCTCACTCCCCACCCTTGCAGCTGTCAAAGAGTCTTTTCTTCTATGCATGAGTCTATTTTTAAGTTCTTACTGTAGGGGTCTCAGGCAATATTTGTCCTTTTGTTACTGACTACTTAACATAATGTCCTCCAATTTAAACCAGATTATGTTTCCTAAAATCGTCATTGTTCTTTATCATTGCATAGTGTTCCATTGTGTATATATACCATAGTTTACCTATCTATTCCTCTGTTGTTGGGCATCTGGGCTGATCCCATCTTTTTGCTATTGTGGGCTGTGCTGCAATAAACATTCATGTGTGTGTATTAGTTGGTGTGAATGGCCTTGATTCTGTAGGATATATTCCGAGCAGTGGAATTACTGGGTCAAATGGTGTGTCTAGATCCAGCTTTTTAAAAAAGCACCAGATTGCTTTCCAAAGATGTTGCACCATTCGCAATCCGACCAACAGTGTAGGTGGGATTTCCTCCACAGCCCCTCCAGCATTTGTTGTTTTGCATTTTTTGGACCATGGCCAACCTTGTTGGGGAGAGATGGTATCTCATTGTCGTTTGCATTTGAATTTCTTTAATAGCTAATGATCGTGAGCATGTCCGCATGTGTTTTGTGGCTGTTTGGATCACCTCTTTAGAGAAGTGTCTGCCCGTCTCCTTTGGGAGAGATGCTGTGAGGATGGACTGCAGTTGTTTCTGTAGGCCATCTTAAAATGAAAGGTAAAAGAATACCTGACAACTTCCAAAATCAGTCGGGTTTTCACGTGTACAGGTCCCTCTTCCCACCTGGCAAAGTAAGCACCTCTATATCAGACCCCAGGTGTTATAAACTAATTCAAAATGCACAAAGGCTGCTGCCCTGCTAGCCTCTGCTGCCGTGCCCCAGCCATAGGTGACACTGAGTAAAATGCTACTTTTCTGCAAGAAACATGATCTCCTCTGAGGAGGTGCTGCCTCCAAGCCTAGCAATTAGGTCCAGCTGAGGCCTCTGTATGGGTATTTTGGCCTCCCAGGGCAACAAGATAGCGTCCCATACTAGGTCCCCACCAACCTCAGTACAGTCTACTCAATGACGGAGGTGGAATGAGAGGCCAAAGGTGCCGAGATGCACAGAGTACCAAGCCAGGCTCTGAAAATACAATTTCTCCCACCAATCCCACCAGCTGTGTGTCTGAGACTAGAGGCTAGTCAAGTCCCAGCTCTCCCCATTGGCTGAGAAGAGAAAAAAAAGTTAAAATGGTGAGTTCTCTTCAGTCCCTGAAAGCCAGCACTCACCAAGAGCAGGAGACAACAAAAAAGAGGAAATTTTCCTTTTGGTGATATGAAGTCCAAGTTAACAGCCTTTTGCCGTGTCCTTGGGCTCACTAGATATCCATAAGGCTCTGTTTAATTGTCAGTTCAGGTCTTGGTCTCCAGAGGGATTTAGGGAGATGTGTGTTTAGTCCACTATGTTGACTCTGCATCCCTGTTTGCATTTTATTTTGAGGCAGGGAGCAACTGTGTTGCTCCTTTAAGATCTTGGTTAGGAATCTCACCAGCCAGATAGTCATCACTCACAAGTTCTTTCACCAAACAGTTGATTATAATTCAGAGAATTTCTCTGTCACTGCTTAAAAAAATAGCACTTCCTCTATTTTTTGGTTACATGCTCATCATTTTCCTTTAGAGCGTCATCGGAAGCACATTTAACATCCACATTTCTAGCAACGTTCTGTGGCTGGTGCTATATGTATTCTCTTCAGTAACAGATATTTTTTCAGTAGCTCTCTTCACTTCTTTCCCAGCCCTTGCCAGTATTGCCTTTGATGTTCTTAATTCTACCATGAGTTACTTCAAGGAAATTTAGGCTTTCACTAATAGGTACTTTAAAATTTTGCGTGCCACCACCCGTTACCCAATTCCAAAACTACTTCTACACTTCTAATATTTTTTAGAACAGCACCCAACTCCTCATAGAAGGTTCTTAGTTATCTAGCACTACTGTAGTGCAAATAGTACAATGAATGACCTTAACAAACAGACATTTATTTTCTCACAAGCTAGAAGTCTGAATTCAGGATGTGAGCTTTAGGGGAAAGCAACCCTGGTGGTGCAGTGGTTAAGAGTTCAGCTTCTAACCAAAAGATCAGCTATTTGAATCCACCAGCTGCTCTTTGGGTAGTTAATAGATAGTTGTATGCTGATCTACACGGTTTTTATAAGTCAAAATTGAGTTTACAGTTATGATTTTGGTTTATTTTTTGTGTTCTCTCTTTGTTGGCTCTGGATGAGGGTCCTTGTACTTTTGCTCCTCCACTCTCTTCATATGGCTTGGCATGTATCTTCCCCTGTCTCTGCACTTATTATTTAATTTCTTTTATATCTTAGAAGAGATAGACTCAAGATGTACTCTAGTAATCCTACCTCATTAACAAAGATGATCCATTCCCAAATGAGAGTATAACCACAGTCACAGGGATTAGGATTTATAACAGATATTTTAGGGGGATATAATTCAGTCCGTAAGAACCTAACAGTTGGCAAATTCACTCCAGGAGTCTTATAAAGAGATTTCAGGGTCTCATTGTTGGGAGCAGTTCTTTTTGTGAAGCAAATATGTTATCAGCCATCGGGCTTATACAAACAATTTAAGCACACTTGTAGATATTGACTTAGAGTTATTATCATTGATTGGTTAAATTGTGCGGCACAGTTGATACTTCACAAATGTGAACTCTGAGGTGACACTGTAACCCAGGCGACTGTTGGGCACACAGTATGACCCCAAGGCTGTTGTGACTCCTGTTTATGTTCTGTGGAAGGACTTGGAGACAGTGCTCTAGGAGGTCTAGGGTAGGCCTTCCTTCCCTCTTACAAAAAAAAGATGAAAATCCACAAGAGAGAGCAAAGACTTTCTCTTGGAGCCCTACAAATAGCAGGACTATGCTCAGTCCAGCAGAGAAGGCTGACAGGAATTTCAGCTTGGTGTTGGGGTAAGTAAGAGGAGGCACTTGTTTTGAACAAAATAATGAGGGAGAGTTCCTGAAAGAGTGCTAACAGCTTTTAAGACTTACAGTGAAGTGAAATTAGAGTGTGACAAATACCATTTTATTATAAGGTACCATATTTTCTAGATCAGGGCTTTCCCTTGCAAAGTTTCTTATAATGATGAAAATGCTTCTACCTTTACAACATACAGCCACTCAACACTTGAAGTATAGAAATGTGGCAGTTGTGACTGAGAAGTGAACTTTTAGTTAATTTAAATATAAATAGCCACAAGTGTCTAGTGACTACTGTACTGGGTAGTGCATTTCTGGAAGAAAATGTATCTTTTCTTTGAAAAGTGCTTAAAATGATTTTGGTTCTTCAGAGTCAAGCACCTAGAATGTTTTCAGTTCAAGTATTTGTTTTAATTTCTCAAAGTAAAAAATCCGTAGGGAGGGGCAGAATATGAAAGTGACACTAGTGTTGACACTAAGCAGGGAAGACCACTCCCAGCACTGCAGCCACCCCTCTGCTGTGAAGGCCTTGGGGTGGGCTGGGGACAGCAGCTCCTGCCCATGTAGGACTACTCTTTTGGGAAGACACATGTCAGCAGATGTTGGGGTCATGACTGTTGGGGGTGGCAATGAGAAACAATCAGTTCTGTAGGAGAGGAAACCTGCTACATCCATTACAAAGAAATACACTTTCTAAAGAGAACTTGGGAGTTTATTATAGAAGCAATAAGATTTGATCACTCACACTATTAGACATATTCATGATCATTAGAGTCCGTTCTGGGAATCTTTAAAATCATGCATCTGTTTTTTAGTACCTGCAACTCAGTACAATGTGAGAAGCAGATATATAAGAAAATCAAATTTCAGTACAAGCTGCCTTAATTTAAACAAAAGCTTTATTTGTAAAAATCACAGTTCATAACATAACAAAAATAAAATGCATCAAATAGTATGATAACCATGAATAAAAGACTGAAGGAGGCTCTGGACAGGCTGATTAGTCAAGCTGTATGCATGGAGTTGAGAATACTGAAATTACACCAAAGAGAGGAAGATTCTTCCCGTTTTTAAAGGCCTGTAGGAAGAACTCGAATAAACTCCCTTACTAATTATGTCTCTTTTAATTATGAGAAGCTTTCTATTTTATGCTGAACTTCATAATTCAAAGTCTAATTTAAATGCTTTTCAGATGCTCCAGACTCCTCAATGACAAATTAAATTGTTTTCAGCACATCAAGCACAGAAGCTGTAGTTTATTCATATGATAGACATTGTGATCCAGAGGAGAAGGGCCTTCCCCAATGCCATGAAACCATCTGGATGATGGGGGAGGCTCATCCACTACGTCCCTGTCCTTTCTTCTAAATCTGCACATTTGTTGAAACATAATTTATGAGAGCATTGAGGTTTAGATTTTGGAAGGATCTCTAGAAACAAGTGTGTGGTAACAGGTCAGTAAATTACCGAGATGGACAAGAAGTAAAACCTCAGCTCTCTCAGGCTTTGTTACTTTGGCCCTATTTTTTAATTTCCTGTCATAGATGTGAATTGTGCCCCAAAAGAAAAAAAAAAAAAAAACACAATGAAGGCCACAAGTCAGGAAAACTAAGGCTGTTTCATTTGTGAGTGAAGACTTAGGGTTTTGAAGAGTCATAGCTGCCTCTAACCCATTGTCTGTGAGAAGGTATGAGGGCTAGCACTTCTGATAACCCTGGGCTCTCACTTCTCACCTCTCTAGCTTGTTAAAAAAGGAAACAGGTGTGAATTACAGGCACACTGGCCCATGTTATGGCATTAATGCATGGGTACTGAATGTTTAAGTGGTTGCATAAATACTAAGATTCTCGTGCCTAAAGCTTAATGTAATGTTTACTGGGTTTAAAGAGGGAAAAATTTCACAGAGCAGTAAACTTGCTTCGTATAAGAACTATCATAGCTTAGATTGACCAGAAACTGATGATCCCCATCTTATTGGTGAGGTGTGGGTCCAGAGCTGGAATGGGGATGCTGAGCTTCTTTAAGTCACTGTAAAATAATCCTATCAAATAATGCAAAGTATGTGACAAAGCATAAAATACTTAAATTGTGGGCTCTCTTTTTCAACATACCGTATTGAATATCCAATTTAATTACCTGAAGGATTATGACTTATTATTTGTCTTTCAAATAATTTTTTTCCTTTTCATTATTTCATTTCACAATTAATACCCAAACTTAGGCACATGAAGTAGTCAATTAGTTTAAGCGGAAATTAAAATTTTGTGCAGCTACATTAAAGCTGGTGTTGTTCTTTTTCTCAAAGCTGTGTTATAGACTTTCTTGGCTCTGTCACAGAAAAAGTTCTTCACAGAAAATGAGTTTTCCTTCTGAATAATTTGCTTTCCTACTCTTAACCCTTACATTTATGGGAAGGAAAGTTTTATTAAAGTCACAAGTACAAATAAGCCAAATTCTCCCTGTGACTTAATTAGATGGCACTCCAGGAGTACTGCTCAAGGAACACATTAACTTTTTTCTGACCTCTGAAACATAGACCTTTTTAGTTTTTGCTAGACAGCCTTTCATAATGGATCACCTGGATAACAGGCAGGCTGGCTTGCCCCAGGCCTAGGCAAGCAGATGTGCTGTCTGTCTCTCTACCCTCAAATATCTGTGGTTTTCTGTAGACACAGCACGTATCCAGATAGTCTCACTGCTCACTGGAGCATATAATTAATTCTTTTCATCACTTTCCTCTGCTATGTCACGACCTATTGGACTCCTTTTCTTTAGATCTTGCCACATGGGTGGACAAAGAATGGATAGATGGATAGATAGATAGACTGATATACATAGATAGCTGTTGTTGAGTTGACTCCAGCTCATGGCAACCTCATACACAACCGAATGAAACATTGCGTGAGTCTGCCTCATCATGATAACTGGCATGTTTAAGTCCATCATTGTGGCTCTGTGTCAGTCCGTCTCACTGAGGGTCTCCTTGGCCCTTGCTGGCCCTCGACTTCACCCAACATTATGTCTGTCTCCAGAGATTGATCTCTCCTGGTGATGTGTTCAAAGCAAGTGAGTTGGGCGGTGTTCTCTTGAGATCTATGAGGATTTCACTGGTTGTGATTCAGCAGAAGATGGCGAGGCCTTTCCTCCTACTCAGTCTAGAAGTTCTGTTGAAACCTGTCCACCATGGTTGACCCTGTTAGTATTTGAAATCTCACTGACATGGCTTTCAATATCACAGCACATGCAAGCCACCACAGTGCAAAAAACTGACAAATAGTTGGTGGTCTCCAGGTGCAGGTAAAATATAAAAACTGTAGTCCTGTCAGAAAGAGCTGTCACAAAAGATGCAGCAGGAGAACATGCAGGGGGCAGAAAGGCAGGAGTAGGAACAGGTGTGTAGACAGTGCAAGGAGAGACTTCATATGTGGGTGGAGGTTCAGAGACTTGGAGGCTATAAGAAGGGGGCCTGGATGGGATGATGGGATAGTTTGAAATATTAAAATATTATGTAATGTTCATAGGGTTTCTCGGTAACATAGGGATCATTGCATCATGGTCTATAGCTAGATAGAGTGTTGCAGAAGACACTGCAATAAATACCCGTGGACTATTGATTGCTTGGTCTGGCTTAAAGCTGCAGCCCTGAATTCAGAAAGAATTAGCTGTCATACTTGTGCTTTATTCTTCAAACTGTAATATGGGAACAGGTACAGCTGTGAAGTGTGGGTTTTTTTTTTGAGCTGCTGTCTCAGGAAAGATCGAGGGAAGTTTAGCTACCAACACCCACACTGGGGACCTCATCTTTTGAGAATGCAGCTGGCTTTTTACTGATAGCCAAATCCATGCAAGAGAAACCTTATTGACCTGCTTGCTGTTTGGTTTGGAAGGTGCGTACTGGTGTGGAAGCAAGAGCCAGGCTGTGGGAGATTCAGAGACTTGGAAGCGTCTAAAAAGGGGCGTGGATAGGATGATGAGATTCCCTAGAGCCACACCACCTCAGTCCTTTCCCATTCCCTCTTTTTTGTCATTGCTTGGCACATTTTTCTTCATCCTGAAAATCCACTTCAGCTGATACCTGACAATTGAGTGTTTTTTCTTCAGGCTTGCACAGACCCTTGTAATATTTATCATGTGTCCCATTGCTTGCATGCTTTTATATTCATCTGTAAACTCTATGAGAAGAGATGGTGTCTTCTTTTCCTCCTAGTCATCTCCACAGTGTCTGGTGCACAGGTGGTGCCAAAAAAAAAAACCACTATTTGAGAGAGTGAAGAATGGGGTGAACGATGGAGGATGATGAGTGAATGCCTTTGTCAGAATTTATAGTAGTGAGATACTAATAGCTCCCCATACTAGTTTCATCTCAGCTCTTCCAAGAATATCCAACTATCACATCAGAATAGTCAAAGCATGTTGTTTAGAAATAACAGTGTCTGACATTAGTAATTACTAAATTTACAATCAGCATTTAAAGAAAGTTTAATACTAGTAACACAAAAGGGTCTTCCAGTAAGGGTGTCCTGTCTTTCAACTTGAATATAACAAGTTGTGTAAACGATTTTGTTTTGTTTTCTGATCTTGAAGTGCATTTGATGGCATTATGTGTGGAAAAGAACTTCGGATAAATGGCTGCCATAGCACCTTTCACATGGGACCTCAAATTAATTATTTATCATAGCCTGATGTCTTTTGCCATTGACTGTCAGAACCTGTCCTCATTCATCTTGGAAAAAATAAAGAACAATGATTCTGCTGAACCCAAATCCACACCAAACAGTAACTTTTTTGGGATAAAGTAGATGTTCTTGAATCTCCATTAGATTCTCATTTCTCCAAATGTGAAAGTGTTGTTTGTTAACAAAACCATTCATCCCAAAATGGGCCTTGTCACTGAAGATGAGTTTTTGTTCAAACTCAAAATTGAACCAAACCCAGTGCCATCTGTTCGATTCTACAGGGTCAGTTTCCAGTTGCTCTAGAGCCCAGTCAGCATATGTATAGCACAATCTAGGGCCATTGGACTTCATTTCTTCAGTTAAAGCAATTTTGTAATGGTGAAGCTTCAAGTCTGGCTGCAAAATCTACCAAATTGTCGTCATTGAAGGGCCCAGTTCTTATACTCAGCAAGAAATTGATTGGGATGGATTCTCGGCATACACTCTGATGTACAATGGTGATGTTTTCATTAGAACGTGGGGTTTGTTAATGCAGAGGCATTGTCTGATTGGCAACAGACCTGGTTGGTTCAAATTTTTTATTAAACATCAAAGTGTTCTCTCAGTGGGACAATTATGTGCGTGGTAAATTTCACAGAACACTATTTTTTATAATAAACTAATAATTTCTACGCATTGTGGAATCATGTAACTTCATGGCTATTTGTCAAGACTAATCAAAAAAATGTGAGAAACATGGCTGCTATAGCTTCACAAATACCACCACTGTGAGCTGTCAAAAATAGGATATCCCCGTTGAAAGACCTTTTATCAGTATTTTTTTTCAGCATAAAGCTTTATTTCTCAAGATAAAGGTAAGAGATACCTAAAACCAATTCTAGATTGTTAAGGAAATGCTGTTGTTAGCTGCTGTCCAGTCTGGCCCAACTCACAGCAACCCCATGCACAATGGAATTAAATGTTACCTGGTCCTGTGCCATCCGATGATGAGTTATGAATCAGACCATAATGATCCATGTTTTTTTTTATTTTTTAATTATTGTGCATAAATGCAGTTTATTGCAAGGTAGTCATGGCAAGGCATCCAAATAAAATCTCACAACATTCATATAGAACCAAGAATCAGAATTAATAATTACGATGTTTTACAATAGAGTTCCGTGGTGCTTTTACTGGCTCATTTTCAAAAATGGATTTCCAAGACTTTCCTCTTAGTCTTTATTAATCTGGAAGGTCCACTTAAACCTCTATTGTTAGAGGGGATGTCTATGTTGGAGAATTCCGTTTTAGTCAGTTAGGGCTGCTCTAACAGTGTCCATTTTCCAGGAATCAAACCTGCTTGTTTCTCCTCAAAGACGAGAATTCTACTGCTGAACCACCACTTCTCCAAACAATATTAAAAATATATTAATATTTAATAGGAACCCTGGCAACAAGGTGGTTTAGAGCTATGGCTGCTAATCAAAAGAACAGAAGTTGAAATCCATCAGGCACTCCTTGGAAACCCTATGGAGCATTCCACTCTGTCATATGCATTGGAAATGAGTGGACAGCAACAGGTTTGGGTTTTTTGGTTGTTGTTGTTTACTGTTTTATGACAAGAATAGTACTATCAGACCAGAGTCAAGATGACAGACTAAGCACACGTCTCCCTGTATCTCTCTAGAAACCAAGACATGAATTGATAATCAAACGGAGCCTTTGATCACCTAATCAGCCTCAGGACACAGCACAGGGCTGTTAATTTGGACTTCATACCACTGAGCGAAAAACCTCCTCTCTTTCACTGGCTCCCGCTCCTGGCTGGTCCTGGCTCTCACAGGATGAAGATAAACGCACCATTCTGACTTTTTTTTTCTCTGTCTTGTTTGATGGGTGGAGCTGGGTCTTGCCTAGCAGACGTGCTGCTCGGGGGATAGGTAGGCAAAATTCCCATATTTTGAGAACTAGGCTTAGGACTCTCTTCATTTAGCCACTTTGGGCCTGTCTTTTTATCTCTGCCACAGTGAGGTTTGTACGGATTCGCACTGCGAGTGTGCGGGACGCCGTGTTGGGTACAGAGATTTTAGCGGGACCTAATTCTTAGCCTGGGAGCCAGCGCCTGCAAACAGGACAGCGCTTCTCTGATAGAAAAGCAATAATTTTTACAGTGCTGCCTACAGTGGGGGCCCTGCAAAAGAAGCAGAAGAATCACTAACTCTCGGCACCTTTAGCCCCTCTATATGCTGCCTGTGCGGAGGGCGCCATCTTGGATATGGTGGCTGCAGCTGGACCTAATTCATAGCTTGAGAGCCAGAGCCTGCCCACAACAGAGTGCTTTTCTACCAGAAAGGCAGTACTCTACAAAGTGTCACCTAAGGCTGGGCCCTGTCAGCAGAAGCCAACAGGGAAGTAGCATTACTGTATTCTGAACTAGTTTGTATCATCTGGGTTGGATATAGAGGTGCTTACTTTGCCAGTTGGGAAGAGGGACCTCTGCACCTGAAAACCTGACTGACTTGGGAAGTGGTCAGATACCTTTTCCTTTACATTTGAAGACAGCCTAGAGAAACATCTGCAGTCCATCCTAACGGTATCTCTTCCAGCGTCTACTGACTCGCATGGGACCCCAAAAGCAACAGACACTTGTAGCATACAAGAAATCACCTACGGCTTCAGAAGGCTCCCAAACAAAGCAACCAAGGAGTTTTCCAGATAAAGAAACTTTTATGAAAGCATCAGAAAGTGAATACAAAAAGATTATATATAGAGCCCTTCTAGACCTTACACAAAATGCAGCAGAACAAAAGGAGAAATTAAACAAGCTGTTCGATCTGACAGAACACCAGTACTCTGAAATCCAACAGATCAAGAACAAAATCAAAGAAATAAAAACTTCCATGCAAAGCCAAGAAAACAGAATGGAACAAATGGTAAAAAGAATTTCTGACTTGGAAGACAGAGCTACTGATGCCAGCCTCTGTGAGAAGAAATCAGAAAAAAGAAACAAGAAAAATGAAGCAGCGTTAAAAAGCATGTGAAACTTTACTCAGAGGTACAACCTTTGATTAATTGGAGTCCTTGAACAGGGTGAGACATCTGAGAACACAGAGATTATCGCTGCTGAGCTGCTGAAAGAAAACTTCCCAGAAATCATGAAGGAAGAAAATATAGACATCTCAGATGCATATTGTATGTCACCCAATATAGATCTCAAACAAAAGCCTCCAAGACATATTATAATCAAGCCTAACAAAATGAAACATAAGCAGGAACTCTTAAAGGCAGCAAGACTCAAAGCAAAGGTAACATTCAAAGGGAAACCCTGTAGGCTTTTGTCAGATTTCAGCAGAAACCGTGATGGCATGGAGACAGTGACATGACACATTCTAAGCCTTGAACAAGAAGAACTTCCAACGAAGAATTATATCTCCTAAAAAACTATGTTTCAAATACGAAAATGAAATTAAGACATTCCAAGATAAACAGAAACTCAGACTTTGTAAGAACCAAACCCAAACTACAAGAAATACTGAAAGAAGTTCTTGGCTCTGGCTTAGAAGAATGAAACCACTAACTTTATATTTTAGAATGACACACTACTCAAAACTCTACTCAGAGAAGGCTCCACAGTCGATCACAGCTTTAATACGGAGAGAAGCAATCCAGTGAACATCATGAAAACTATAGTACCATCATATTAAAAAGAGGGATGTACTACAGTTGTTCTAGTCTTTCCAGATGCAGAGCAAGTAGACAAGACTGGTAGTAATTAAAATTGGGTTTACATATAGTTTATTAAGGGAAATCATAAGGGCAGCTATAAAGCACAGCAGAGATGTATCATACCATTTCAAGACATGTAACACAGGAGTCTCAACAACTACAACACCAGCTATGAAAAAGGTAAAAAATCAACTCACAAAAAAGAAGGTCCCAGAACAGACTAATAAGAACAACAGAGAAAACATCAACACAAAAACAAACATATCACAATGGCAGCAGTGAACACATACCTATCAATAATTACATTGAATGTGAATGGACTAAATGCTCCAGTAAAGAGACATCAAGTGACATCTTGGATCAAAAGACATGACCCATCCATATGTTGTCTACAAGAAACTCACTTGAGACCTAAAGATAGGAACAAACTGAAAGTTAAAGGATGGAAGAATATATATCAAGCAAACAATGAACAAAAAAGCAGGGGTGGCAATTCTAATCTCAGACAAAATCAATTTTAATGTATAATCCACCATTGTGGACAAAAGTGGACACTATTTATTGCTGAAAGGTTCAGTACACAGGCAAGACTTAAATATAATAAATAGTTATGCACCTAATATCAAAGCACCTAAGTACATCAAAGAAACACTGACTACACTGAAAAAGAGTTAGACGACTCCACAATAATAGTGGGAGACTTCAACACTCTACTCTCAATACTGGACAGACCATCTATAAAAAAGCTCAGTAAAGATACAGAAGACCTCATTGCCCCAGTTAACCAACTAAACCTCATTGATGTATATAGAACTTTCCACCGATCAGCAGGCAACTACACCTTCTTCTCCAGTGCCGATGGAACATTCTCCAGAATTGACTATGTGTTAGGACATAATGCAATTCTCAACAAAATCCATACTGTTGAATTACTGCAAAGCATCTTCTCAGATCATAAAGCCATAAAAGTTAAAATCAATAGTAGAAAAAACATAGAAAATGGAACTCTTGGAAACTGAACAACATCTTCCTCAAAAAAACATGAATTATAAAAGAAATCAAGGATGAAATAAAGAAATTCATGGATTCCAATGAGAATGAAAACATGTCCTACCAGAACCTATGGGATACAGCCCAAGCAGTGCTCAGAGGTCTGTTTATCTCCATAAATGCACACATGTGGAAGGAAAAAAGAAACCAAATCAAGGAACTAACCCTACAGCTTGAACAAGTAGAGAGACAACCATAGAGGAACCCCTCAGGCACCAGAAGAAACCAGATCATAAAGATTAGAGCAGAGCTAAATGAATTAGAGAATAGAAAAACAATAGAAAAGATTGAAAAGACCAAAAGCTGGTTTTTTGAAAAGATCCACAAAATTGACAAACCACTGGCTAAACTTACTAAAGAAAAGCAGAAAAAAACAGAAATAACCCACATTAGAAATGAGAGGGGAGTTGTCACCAAAGATCCAACAGAGTTCTATGAAAGACTGTACTCTAACAAATTTGAAAACTTAGAGGAAATGGACAAATTCCTTGACTCATACCATCTACCCAAGTTATCACAATGGAAAGCAGAACAACTTAGTAAACCTATCACAAAGGAAGAGATTGAAAATGTCATCAAAACACTGCCAACTGGAAAAAGCCCGGGCCCAGATGGCTTCGCTGCAGAATTCTACCAAGCATTTAGAGAAGAGTTATCTCCAGTACTACTGAGACCATTTCACAGTATAGAAAGGGATGGAGTACTCCTGACCTCATTCTATGCAGCCAGCGTAACCCTGATACAGAAGCCAGGGAAAGACCCAACAAAGAAGAACTACAGACCGATATCACTCATGAATCTAGATGCAAAAATCTTCAACTAAATTTTTGCCAATAGTAGAATACAACAACATATCAAGAAAATAACCCATCATGACCAAGTGGGATTCATACCAGGATTGCAAGGCTGGTTCAACATCAGAAAAGCAATGTGATTAACCACATAAATAACACAAAAGACAAGGATCACCTGATTTTGTCCTTTGATGCATAAAAGGCATTTGATAAAGTCCAACACCCATTCATGCTATAAACTCTTAGCCAAATAGGTATAGATGGCAAATTCCGCAACACAGTAAGAGCCATTTATACAAAGCCATTGCCATCCTGAATGGAGAGAGATTGAAAGACTTTCCCTTGAGAAGAGGAACTAGACAAGGATGACCACTCTCACCTCTCCTATTCAACATTGTACTAGAAGTTCTAGCCAGAGCAATTAGACAAGACCAACAAATGAAAGGCATCTGCATTGGCAAAGAAGAAGTTAAAATCTCCCTGTTTGCAGATGATATGATTGTATATGCAGGGAATCCCAAAGAATCTATAAGTAAACTACTCAAACTGATAGAAGAGTTCAGCCAAGTCTCAGGATACAATATAAACATCAGTAAATCAGTAGGATTCCTTTATACCAACAAGGAGACTGTTAAGGAAGAAATCATCAAATCAATACCATTTACGATAGCCCCTAAGAAGATAAAGTACCTAGGAATTAATCTAACCAGAGAAATAACAGACCATTTCTAAGAGAACTACAAGCCCGTACTACAAGAAACGGAGAGAGACTTAGATAAATGGGAAAAACTACCCTGCTCATGGATAGGAAGAATTAACATTGTGAAAATGTCTATTTTACCCAAAGCAATCTACTTTATATAATGCAATCCCAATACAAGTTCCAGTGTCATTTTTTAATGAGATGGAGAAACGAATCACCAAATTTGTTTGGAAAGGGAAGAAGCCCCAGATAAGTAAGGTACTACCAAAGAAGAAGAACACACTGGGAGGCCTCTCATTACCCGACCTTAGAACATACTACATTGCCACAGTGGTCAAAACAACCTGGTACTGGTACAAGAACAGACAGATCGATCAATGGAACAGAACTGAGACTGCAGAGATGACACCCTCTGCCTATGAACAGTTGATATTTGACAAAGGCCCTAAGAAATTAAACTGGGGTAAAAACAGTATCTTCAAGAAATGGTGCTGGCAAAATTGGATATCCATCTGCAAGAAACTGGAATAAGATCCATATCTTACACCTTATAGAAAAACCAACTCCAACTGGATAAAAGACCTAAATATCAAACCTAAAATGGTAAAGCTCATCCAAGAAAAGGTAGGAACAACAGTGGAAGTTTTAAGACATAATGTGGACAGACTGCAAAATCTGTCAAACCACAGTCATCAGAAGAGAAAATGGATAAATGGGAACTATTAAGAATCAAACACTTTTGCTCATCCGAAGACGTTATTAATGGAAATAAAAAACACCTACAAAATGGGAAAAAATATTTGGCAACTCTATGTCAGACCAACGCCTGATCTTCATACTCTATCAGATACTAGAAAATATCAATGAAAAGATAAATCATACAGTTTAAGCAATGAGGAAAGAAGATGGACAGACATTTCACTAAAGAGGAGATCCAGGCAGCCAAAAAACACATGTGGATGTGTTCACAATCTTTAGTTATTAAAGAAATTGAAATCAAGACTACAGTGAGATACCATCTCACCCCAACAAGGTTGGCCATGATCCAGAAAACACAACAAATGCTGGAGAGGCGGTGGAGAAAGTGTAACCCTCCTACACTGTTGGTGGGACTGCAAAATGGTCCAGCCTCTTTGGAAAGCAATCTGGCACTTCCTTAAAAAAATGTATATCAATATATCATTTGACCCTTTAATTCCACTACTTGGAATATATCCTACAGAACCAAGGCCTTTCACACCAATGGACACATGCAGAAGAATGTTTATTGCAGCACAGTCCACAATAGCAAAAAGATGGAATCAACCCAGATGCCCAACAACAGAAGAATGGATAGGTAAACTAAGGTACGTATACTCAATGGAGCACTACGCAGTGATAAAGAATGATGATGATTCCAGGAAACATCTCCTAACCTGGTTTCAACTGGAAGACATTATGTTGAGTGAAAGTACTCAGCGACAAAAGGACAAATATTTTATGAGACCTCTATGATAAGATCTCCAAAACAGAGTTGTATATAGAAGAAAAGACTCTTTGAGCTGCAAGGGAGGAGGGGGGGAGGGCTTAGATTAGATAGTTGCTAGGAATCTGGTTGGGTGAAATCAGTGATAGCACACATTAGAATCAAGAACAATATTAAGTGGACTTCAGCATAACTTGAATACTCGTTCCATCTTAACCCAGTATTGCAAGGATAGAGTAGCTGGGGCAAGGGACAGGGGACCATGCTCTTAGGTGAAATCTAGGCCAATTGGCACAACTAGCATTTTGCTAAGAGGGCTCTCTGCACCCCACATTGGTGAGTGACATCTGGTTTCTTAAAATCTCCAAGCTGCCATCCAAGGGCACCCCAAATGGTCCCAACTCTGCAGGAACGGATGATCACCGAGGACCACAATGACATGGAGTAAATACAACCCAGAAGATAAAGAGACCCACATGAGTGGGTGCCTACATTGACTTGGGACCAGAATAACTTGATGGTGCCCGGCCACCACCGTCGATAGCCGCAGTGGAGCTCACTAAGTTGAGTCTCACTGGCAACACAAGAATAAAAAGGATTGCATCCTGAGGTCTCCACTAAAAGACCTCAATTGATGGTCCAGTGGTTTCGGGGTTCCCCTGGGAGCATGGCCGCTGGCCCTGATGCTGCCCTTGCCCATAAATCATAACGAAGGTCCACTCTTTGGACACGAATGGATTGGACTTGGCGATGCAGATTGACCATGTATTGGATGCACTTTATGGTTCTATAGATCTGTAGGATATCATCCTGCTGACTTCTGGCTGGAGGAGGGAGAGTGGGTGGAGAGGAGGGGAAAGGAGACTGTTGGGAGGATGAGACATGTATGGAGCAGAGAGGAATAGTGTGCAGTCACCAGACAGGGAAAGCAGTGGAAACTGCATATAGGTGGGCTTGTAAATTTATACGGGAATGTACATTTTCACTCAGTCATATTAAATAAAAAAAATAAATAAAAAAAAAGAATAGTACTATCATGTTCTGTCTAGAATTTATACCTCAATTTCTGGTGTGCAAAGTAAGCTTACCAAGTACATTGAAAAGACATTGTCTGACCTTAAAAAAGTATTTGGTGTGATACCAGCTCTGACATTAAAACAACATGAATTCTCAGTGAAATTTTTATCATGAGTTTCATCTGAAACTAAAGGCATATTGCCTGTGACATAGTAAATGTCTGTCCCTCTTTGTTGTCTGGTACATGATGGCAGTAGAACATTCTGTGCATAGCCACATGTGAAAATTCAAGCATTATGCTCTCATTTATGGTATGAGTATCTAGTATGTGACAAAAAATTATAGGCTATAGTTAATAAGTATCTAGGTATAATTTTTAAAGAACAACATAACACTTTTTAGGAAATACTAAAAGTTTGATATAAAAATCCCTCCATGCCCTCTACCCACTTTCAATATTATTGTGTATTTTTATTGCTGTGCAAAAATATATAGATGATAGCTATGAATGACAAAAGGTTTGAGCCAAATTGTAAATGGTTTTTTCACATAATACTTCATTATGAACATTTACTCATATCATTAAATGTTCCTCAAAAACATTGTTTTTAGCATTTATTAATATTCTAATGAATGAATGTGCCCTTTTTATTTCCATCATGTCTCTACTATTTGTACTGTCAAAATAAAGCAAAGAATCCTATGAGTAATTTTTTATATGTATCTTTTAATTCCCAGAAGTGTAATTTCAAGGTCATAAATTGAAGATTATTAAGGCTCTTGATCTGTGTGTCAAATTGCCCATGAATCTTGTTTCTTGTATCTGCTGGTTGCAGCCAAGTCACCTTGTGTGAAAATAATTCTTACCTCTGCAATAAAAAGTTCTAGTTTTGAAATTACCCTTAGTTGGCAGACTTTCTAAGGAAAAGGTAGTATTAATAGAATAAGGTGCTTTGAACATGAACTCTTTATGAAAGAGGATGCTAGATCTCAGATTCACAGGAGGTTGTAAGGTAGTAGCTTTTTTAGCTTTGTTATCGTTTACATTTTCATTACTTTGTTTAAAGCTAAATGATAGCTGTTATGTCTTATGAAAGGACTCTCCAGAGAGTTTTAGGTCTGACTTGAAATCTCATAAGGTGTTCATTATGACCATTTATCTTTTCTTTACACAAAATAGACTTCTTTCATGAAACATTTAATGAGGTAAACGTTAAGAAATACACGTGCTGTGAAAATTCTGTTTTGCTCTCAATGAATGGTCAGTCATTTAGGTTGCTAAATTTTTAACATTTTTAAAGTGTGGATCACTTTTTAATTATTTTATGTTTCATGTAGTTTAAATTATGCACTAATTCTAGCAGTGACACTCGTGCAAATGAAACGCAAAAAGTTATCCTGGTGCTTGTGTGTATGTATTTCAGTGTCAACTGTAAATATCTCTTACGATACCAACTGTAAATTATGGTCAACTGACCTTGACCATCAGGAGCTGGGTCACCTCTTACAAGTTAAAAGGCACAGTCCTCCAGCTTGCCTAGTCACCAGCCACAAGTGGCCACGCTCTCTTTAATTATGATCTACAAACCACAAATTTGTAGTTTCCTGTTATCTTCTAGGAAACCCTGGTGGCGTACTGGGTGAAGTGCTATGTCTGCTAAAAGGTCAGCAGTTCAAATCCACCGGCTGCCCCTTGGAAACTCTATGGGAAAGTTCTCCTCTGACCTCTAGTGTCGCTGTGAGTTGGACCAACTTGATGGCAGTGGGTTTTTTTAATTATTGTTTTTATTCTCTAGGGTCTCTGTGAGTCAGTACCTACTCAACAGTGGTTTTTCTTTTTATTATTATCTTCTGAGGTTTGATAGTTAACTAGAATGACTCAGAATGCACGAAATCAAAGGAAGGAAAAAGAACAAAGTACAATCAAAGTTTTATTATGCATTACGGTTCCACTGTAGCAAAAACAAACAAAAAAAAAAGGGACAGGTGAAAAGACACAGAGCAAGATACGGATAGCTTCCCAGTACAAAGCTTTCATGTCCCAAAGGCTGCATCACCTTCCCTAGTGCCGTTGATGTCTCTGAATAAGTAAGCCTGATGGTTTCAGTGTCCAGAGTTTTTACTGATGTTTCATTGCAAATGAAAAATTAATTGAAACGTTTTCTTTCATGACTGATGAGTTGGATCCGACTCGATGGCACTTGGCTTGGCTGGCTTCATGGTTGAACTCTAGTTCCAACCCACACCCCAGTCAGTGTGATACCATGTGGTGGGTCTTTCAGGCATAGCTTCCAGCCAACATAAATTGCCCCACTAGCATAAACTCTTAGGTGTGATCTGAGACTCTCCATGAATAATAAAGACTTCAGTCACTAGAGACTTTCTAAGAGTTTCCAAATCATCACCTGAGGACTTAGGAACAAAGGCCAGATTCTTTGGATATAGTTACAAACACTGGTGATATGTACAGCTGGAAACATCTGGCTAATTGAAAAGTAGAGAGGAAAAATCTACTGATTTGCTTTGCTGTTAAGATCAACCAGTCCAGTAAGATCAGCACAAGAATTAGTATTTCTCAGAGCACTGCATGGGAATCACATAATGTTGTAGACCAAGAGACTGAGGTCGTATTTCAGCTTTGTCTCCTAACTAGATTTGAGCCTGGGCAAGCTACTTCACAGTTGCTAGTCTTAGTTGCTCTTTTCTGAAGTGTGAGGACTGTATGATTCAATGAACTTTGGAGGGCCTAGCTTGAGGTATGTGTTCTTTATAGGTGTGAACCTACAGTGTGAATAACTACAGATAAATCTAATTCAAGGAATTCCTCTTGACTGGGATTCTTAGGGAACTTCCTTGGAAGAGTTCCGGTTCACACCTAGTTGACCTTGGTGTGCTCACTGGTTGGGAATAATTAATACTAAAGGTCCATACTAGAGTTGACTTTAAGTACCACAAAAAGTCTGACATCAAATTGGCCCTTAAAGAGTCTTCCAGTTTTAAAATGGGGTATATTGTTTATTTTCTCAGTTTAGGTACTGTGCTTGGTCTAAGTGTGTTATAGAAAAACTATTTTAAAAGCAAATATCAAAGAACTGACATTTTCAGTGCTTTTACCCTCTGGTACTTCTCCCAGAAGAAAATAATATTGGACCATAAATGGGAGAAATTATTCAAAGAATACTCCGTACTTGTGGACCTTCAAAGAGCACCATACTTCAACATTTCATATTGCAAAAAGGAAAAATGAGATGAAATTAACACCACTGTTTCTAGTGGAACTACCTTCATTTGTTATATCCACTGTAATAATAAAAACAATACAGAGATATGGGTCAATTTGAATCCCTTGTCTCTTCATGCTTTATTGTACATGATGAACCCTGAGAACATTTCATAAAAGTTCAGATAAAAAAGTAACATACTTGGATAAAGAACAGCTTCCCCCTCTCTGAAAAGTTTATTTTTAATTTTATTGTTGTAAAATATATGTAACCAAAATTGTGCCACTGTAGCCATTCTAGAGTATATGATTCAGTGGCATCATTAATTACTGTCACCAGTTGTACACCATCACTATTATCTACTTCCAAAAGTTTTTTTTTAATCATTCCAAACAGAAACTATGTCAGGATTAAGCAATAACTCCCCAGTCCTCCCCACTCTCAACCCCTAGTAACCGCTAATAAACTTTTGCCTCTATTCATTTGCCTATTCTAAATGCTTCAAATAAATGGGATCATACAATATATGTCTTTTTGTGTCGGGCTTCTTTGAGTTAGTATAATATTTGTGAGGTTTATCAACACAAGCATCTGTCAATGCTTTGTCCCTTTTAGTGGCTGAAAATATTCCACTGTATGGAAGTACCACATTTTGTATATCCATTTATCTGTTGGTAGACATTTCATTTTTTTTTTTCTGCATTTCAGCTATTATGAATGATGCTTTAGTGAACATCAGGGAACAAGTGTCTGTATGAGTGTCTGCTTTTAAGTCTTTTGGGTATATAGGTAGGAGGGGAATTGGTGAGTCTTATGGTAATTCTGAGCCCTGGTGGCACACTGGTTAAGAGCTTGGCTGCTAACCAAAATGTTGGCAGCTTGAATCTACCAGCCACTCCTTGGAAACCCTATGGGGCAGTTCTGCTCTGTTCTACTGTGTTGCTACAAGTTGGAGCCAACTTAATGGCACCTAATAACAACAACATAGTAATTCTATGTTTAATAGAAAGCTTATTGTAATGTCAAATCTTAACTGTTAAGTGTCCAACTCTGAGCACGCAGTCAGCACAGAGTGATTATATATTTCTCTGCCAAAAACTGACAAGGGTATTCTTCATTCTGTGCAAATGCATTTTGAAAAGGAAAGCTAGGCTTGTTAGTGCATGGAGATAGCAGACTTACAGACAAATCAAAGATACTAGAGAATTGACAGTGCATGTTGGCTTAGAATATACTTTTGATGAGAGTGTGTTCCCAGGAAGGGTAAACACATTGATAAACTCATTGCCCTGGATCTTCTGACACAGCTCTTATTGACATTTTGTATAGCTCCAGGCACAGACCAGAGATTATATAGCCCACTGATTGCACTGAGAGCTCTTAATGACAGGAAGGAAGATTGAATTTCTTTCCCTCACATACACAGGGAAGGTTAGTAAGTTTCTGTTGTTAACACATTCTTGGATTAGCAAATCTGTTTTCAGACTCTTTTACTAATTCCAGATGTTTCTATTGTAATCCTTGAATGTATACAGATGGAATTTGAGGTTTCTTGAAAAAGGTTTACGTATTTTTTTGTGATCTGATTTTTCTATGTATAATATTTTTCATGTGTTTCAAACTGAAGAATTAGAAAAATTTTGGTATTTCTAAATACCTGGGGAGGCTTTTCTATTGAAAACACTGAAGATTCTTAAGAAAAAAGCACTTAATGTCAGTGACATAAGATTTTGGTTCCACCAAGCCATGTGCAGTGTTGGATATAAACTCATTGCCATCAAGTTGATTCTGACTCATTGTGACCTCATAGGACAGAGTAAGATTGTCCCATAGAGTTTCCCAGGAGTGCCTGGTGGATTTGAACTGCCAGCCTTTTGGTTAGCTGCCTTAGTGCTTAACGTTTACACCACCAGTGACAGGTAAGAAATGGTTAATCTGCTTCCATTTGTTCTGCCTTAAGCCTTGGATGTCATCATACCATTTGTACTGGACAAAATCCTCTGAAAAACTATCACTGGAGATATACTGAGGTGTGGGTGTATTAATCAGGACACTATGCTTTAATAGAAATAAAGAAACACATTCCCATCATTAGCTTATTAGCAGCTGCAAATAACCTAAACCCACTTAAAATCCCTTAGTATAAAGTGGTTATAATTAATTTAAAGCTGTCTGTTTATTGAAGAGGCAAACAGGTCAATTAACAGGAGATTTTGGGGGGGTGTTCACTGGAAATGTTCACTGTAAAACTGATATTCACAAAGCACAGAAAAAGTGGCTGATGTACAGTGTTAGAACCAAGTAAGACTTCTGTTTAAATATGGCACATTAAATGTGTTGGCATCCTTAGCTATATCTTGCAGACAGGTAGTTTCTCTTCTTTACTTTTTCTGCAGAATAGAAATTGTTTCCCCAGAGAGGCTTTTGACTTTGGTGAATAGGTCTTGAGATGTAAGACTGGAACCAGATGCCATGTAAGGCTGTACACTGACCTACAAGAACCCCAGCCCTCTCCCCTTTCTACTCCCAGAAAGCCTGCTGCCAGCTGTATTCTCCTGTCTTCTCCTCTGAAAAAAGTGAACAACCCAGAACAAGTGAAATCAGCAGTGTAAGTGTGGATGGACATTTGGAGAACATTCCCAGGGTTAAAAACTGAGATGAAAACAAAAGAATCTTTAGCGGAAACAGATAATATAGGAGTAGAAGAAAAAGCTCAGATTAAATGTATTTTTAAAAAGCAAGATATTGCATAATATAAAAGAATATTACATGTTAATAACAGGAACATCAGAAAACAAAGAGCTTTTGGGAACTGAAAATATAGTAGGAATGTTAAAAATAAATGTTGAGGGTTTGGAAGAAATCAGTAAACTTCCTAGGTAGTAAAACAAAAATATTAAGTGAAAAAAGGTGAGAACATTAGGTGTTCGATCCAAAAACATCAGAATGTCACTAAGTGAAGTCCCCCCAAAGGAAAAAAAAAAACAAAAAACAGAAGGAAAGATACTATTTGAGATATAATTCATAAAATTGAGAGTATAAGACTGAATTAAAAGAATATTGTGTGTTCAGCCTAATGATGAAAGGAAGCATACACATACTCAAGCCAATCGTTGGGGCATATCAGAATAACAGAGATAAAAAGTAAATCTTAAAGTGTCCAAGAAATGAAACACCCACAAGGAATAGTGTTTTACGTAGATACGAGGACAAAATGGTGATGTACCCGAAACTTACAGAAGAAAACGACAGTATAAAATTCTGCATGCGACTTGTTTATTAATCAAGTGTAAGCACTGAATAAAGATACTTTCAGACATTCAGACATACACGGGCTCAAAAAAAAAAGTCACCACTTAAATAACTCTCTGAAGCTGCTGGAATGAGGCATTTTAACAGACAGTGAGTAGGACATGAGGTACAAGAAGTAAGTCTTCCAATACACGAGAATTGTGAAATTCTGGGATGAGAACAGCACATGGACTTCATGAGGATCCAGTTAATTTTTTTTTTTTCAGTTGGGAGTATATATATGCCTGGCAGTGTACAAGAGTAAAGTGGAAAGGGCATATCCATGAAAACAAGTGATGAATTTGCTGCTGTTTTTGTGTGCTTCGGGGAGAAAGTTTGGCTAGCCATTTGGAGGATGTTAAAACACTTGGGGAAAAACACAGACATTTAAGAAAACAAATGGGAAAAAATAATTTTAAATAAAAAACCCACTGTCACTGAGTTGATTCTGACTTGTAGTGACCCTATAGACAGAGTAGAACTGCCCCGACAGAGTTTCCAAGGAGTGCCTGGTGGATCTGAACTGCTGACCTTCTGGTTAGCAGCTGTAACGCTTAACCACTACAAATAGGTAAGTTTTGTGAGTGAAGACACGTAATCACAGTATAGTGTAGTGGGCAGCACTTACATAGTCGAGATACTAGGTTAATAGCATAGACGTGGGCATTGGCTAGGATACAGGAGCTTTTTAAATCGTAATCTACTTGTCATGGATTGAATTGTGTGCCCCCCAAAATGTGTGTAACAATTTAACTGGGCCATGATTCCCAGTATTGTATGATTGCCCTCCATTTTGTGATTTTTCCCATGGTGTAAATCCTAATTTCTGCCTGTGGTTAATAGACTGGATTATGTTAAAGAGGATTAGGGTGGGACTGTAACAGGCTTCCTGAGGTCACCTCCCTGCTCCAATATAAAGGGAGTTTCTCTGCAGTTTGACTTTCATCCTATAAAATGATATTCTAAAATGAAAGGGAAGCAACTTGAGAATTAGGAACCTTGTACCACTAAGAAGCAGTGCCAGGAGCTGAGTGCATCCCTTTGGAAATGATGCTGGGATTCCTGCACTTCGTAAACTTCCAGTACAGGAGAAGACTGACAACAAGGATCTCCCTCCAGAGTCAGCAGAGAATGCCTTCCCCTGGGGCTGACACCCTGGATTTGGACTTTTAGCCTCTACTGGACTGTGACAAAATAAAATTTCCTTTTAAAAAACCATCTTGTGGTATTTCTGTTAGAGCAGTGCTAGATGAGCAGGACACTCTGGTCATAGCGAAGAGATCAGATCTAAAATTTATAATTATTGTGTCTGACCAAATGCAAACATAAAGAGATTGGAGATAAATACTCAAGATAAATATTTAAAAGGATTGGAAGTGCTTGCCTTGGGAAAATTCAGTTGAACATTCCAGCTAGAAAAGAGTGGAACATGGGCTTGCTTTCCCCCCCCCCGTTTTAAATTTCTTAATATTTGATTTTTTAAAACTGTATAAGATTGAACTTTAACAGAAATTTAACCATCCGTAAAGCGATGAAGAATATACAGCTTCAGTGTTCAGAAAGCTATCTTGTTAGACCCCGTAGACTGGGGCAGTGGTATAGCCACAGGGGTCTCTGCCGTGGCAGACAGGGCTGTGCTAACAACTTGTTAACATGAGTTTTCCACATAAACCGGTCTCTTAGAGGATTGTTGATGGAGTTGAATTGGTATCTATGATTCCAAGTGTATATTAGACTGAAAAATACAGAGAACATTTTCACAGGGGAGTACCAGGTCTTTTTCTCAACTGGTGCTCAGTGAATGTATAATCATTTTTATTGTGCTTTAAGGTACATACTGCCTTTGCATGTTCTGTCATCTTGAAAACCTTCATGAGGCATGGAAAAAATTAAATGATCCCTCTTTTAGCCATATGACCTGTTGAATCGTGCACTGGCCTTGAAATAGAAAGTTTTACGTTCTGTGTTGGCACAGCTTTGAACTTTCAGCCCGTTAGAATATGGTACAAAATAAATATGGTGCAAGATCCACTGCACATTTCCACAGTTGTTGTCAGGCTGTGAGCTATCCTCTGTGGTCTTCCTTGGTGACCCTTCAGAGAGATGCATGCCATTCAGGTTTTGATCATGAATTTGCAGGGAAATAAAGCCCAGTAGTACTAAGGTAGGAGTCACTGGATGGTGAAAATGGTTAGTGTGCTTGGCTGCTAAACAGAGAGATTGACTAGAGTCCACCCAGAAGAACCTTGGAAGAAAGGCCTGACGATCTACTTCTGAAAAACCAGCCATGGAAAACCCTCTGGAGCATAGTTAAACTGAGACATGTGCAGTTGTAACAAGTTGGAGTTGCCTTAATAGCAACTGACTTAGATTAAAGGAGCTTGCTACCTCATCTACCAAGAATAACTTGATACTTACTTTGACTGTCTTATTCCATTTGATGGTACACTGGCTCCTTTTTATTAAAAAATATCCAGATTTATGCTGACTTATCTGGCGCTTGGCTTGGCTTGGCATCTGGATACAGTGTTGTCCTGCCTGTTGTGCACTGAAGAGCCTTGCCCACTGTGGATCCTGGTTATCTAACTGGTGAGAACTGATGATCATTTCAGCCCCAGTCATGCTGTCTTTCTTGTCATTGGTCACCCATTCCAGTGGCACTTTGGATATTAATGTTGGCTCCCTCAGCTTTTGCAGAAGCCCAATTATCTGATGGTATTATAGAACAAAACACCACATAAATGTTATGTCACTTTGGGAAAATCATATGGATTTTTTATCTTTTGAGCAAACATTGATGCATGTCCTACATTATTTATAGGGATATTTATGCATAGGTTCAAAAATAGCAGTTGTAGGAAGGTTAGAATGGGAGCTTATGATGTCATTGTGAAATTGGAATAGTATAGAAAATCATTGTGACCCAGGTAGAAGAAAGAAAGAAATTCAGAATTCCTTTCATTTGTTGCTTCCATTCATATTTTAGACAGCTCTGTTAGGGAACATGGATTCTCCATTTCATAATTGGTATCTCTGGTTAGCCATCAAATTGCCTACAGATTTGAGTTTGATGCCACGCTTGTTATTATGCCAAAGTCCTTTAGCTTGCAGGGCCCTAACATGCCTCAGACTACCAAGGGGCTGGAGTTGTGCTAGTGTCCCTGCTGCCAGGCTCTTAGGTAAGCGGATCAGAGATGGAGTTATGGCACTAAGGGATGCTTCTGGAGCACCGCTGTCCTAAATCATGCGCATTGGATAATCACAGACTGCGTAAATCTAGGGTATAGCTGTGGGCTGCTGGGACCTCTGGGCTAAAAGTATGAGAAAGGGAGAAGATATACTGTAAGGCTGGCAAATTACATCAGTTTTGTATTCTTCAGGCCTGTCTAAAAGCCATTTATTCCTTTATTCTCTTCTTGGAGTGGTGCAGAGCACTGCTGCAAGAGATTTCAGTGGGGAAGAGGTGGGGAAGATGGAGTCCGTCATATATTACTGTGTTGAGGCAATGTTGGACCAAATCTGAGCCAAGGCTTTGGTGACTATTCCTAGCCCCAGAGAGATGACCCTTGAGGTCACCTTTTACAAGTGCCTAAGCAAGAATCTGCTGAGAATGTTTAGCTATTGAAGGCATAAATGGTAGGGAAGTTGTTAAAAAAAGAAAAGAAGACAAAATGGGTCCCTTTTCTATTACAAATTATTATATACTCATTATAAGTAAATTGAAAGTTAAAGTAATGTAAAATAAATTTTTTAAATTTAGAAAATCATTCATGCTAGTACTACCTAAAGCCAGCCTCCAAAGAGGAGAACTTGAGGCATGTGGTCATGAAAATCAATGATGATAGCCTTCAGTATGGATTATACTTCAGCATAAAGAAAACAAAAATCCTCACCACTGAACCAAAAAGCAACATCGTGAGAAACAGAAAATAATTGAAGTTGTCAAGGATTTCATATCACTTGGATCCAGAATCAGCAGTAAGTCAAGAAATGAAAGAACTTGCTACATTGGTCAAATCCGCTGCAAAAGACTTCCTGAAAATATTTATAAAACAAAGATGTCACTTTGGTGGCTAAGGTGTGCCTGATGCAAGCTGTAGTATTATCAGTTGCTTAATATGCATGTGAAAGCTGAATGATGAATAAGGAAGACCAAAGAAGAACTGATGTGTTCGAATTATGGTGTTGGCCAATAATACTGAGTGTCATGGATTGAACTGTGTCCCCCCCCCAAAATAGGTGTAGCCACATGGCTGGGCCATTATTCCTAGTATCTTGTGACTGTCCACCAGTTTGTGGTTTTCCTATGCTGTATGTTAAAGGATTAGGGTGGGACTGTAAATCTCTTCATAGGATCACCTCCCTGCTCCACTGTAAAGGCAGTTGCCCTGGAGTGTGGCTTGCCCCACCCTTAATCCTTTCATCTTACAAGAGATGAAACGGAAGCAGGCTGAGAATTGGGAACCTTGTACTGTCTAGAAAGCAGCACCAGGAGAAGAGAGCCTCCTTCAGACCCGACGTTCCTGTGCCAAGATGCTCCCTGGACCAAGACTGAGGCAATACCGGACTTTCCTCCTGAGCCGTCAAGGGGAAAGCCTTCCCCTGGAGCAGACACCCTGAATATGCTCTTGTAGCCTACCGGACAGTGTAATAATAAACGTTCCTTTGTTAAAGCCGTCCACTCTGGTATTTTTGTTAGAGCAGCCCTGGCTGACTAAAACACTGAGTATACCATGGACTGCCGGAAGAACGAACATACCTCTCTTGGAAGAAGTACAGGCAGAGTGCTCCTCGAGAGGTACGGATGGCGAAACTTTGTATCGTGTACTTGGACGTGTTATCAGGAGGGACCAGTCCTCGGAGAAGGACATCAGGTTTGGTGACGTAGAGTCAATGAGAACAGGGAAGATGCTGAAGGACGTGGGTTGACACGCTGCTGCAACAATGCCCGCAGGCCTAACAATTGTGAGGACGGTGCCTGACCACGCAGTGTTTTGTTCTGTCAGTCATGGGGTCTCTATGAGTTTGAATTGACTTGGCACTTCACAGCAGCGTCAGCTCTCTTTTGTAAATTTAGTGAATGGCTGCAATCATTCTGGGTATAAATTTTGTCTTTTTTTTTTTTTTATTCACCAGGATATGTAAGTTTTTATAAGCTATTTAATAAATATTTACATGTCTACTTGATATGTGGAAACCCTGGTGGCATAATGGGTTAAGTGCTACATCTGCTAACCAAGAGGTCAGCAGTTCATGTCCACTGGGTGCTCCTTGGAAACTCTGTAGGGCAGTTCTGCTCCGACCTATAGCGTCACAGTCAGTTGAACCTGACTCAATGGCAGTGGGTTTGGTTTTTTTGGATTACTGAATATGCAGTTGTTTGATACTATCATAACTTATATAGCCACTCAGGTGAAGAATTTTGCTCCCCTTTGTTTACTATAATAGTTAGAACATGTTACTTTATATGTTTAGACTCCCAGTTATGTTTGGGTTTCCTGTCTTGTTTTATAGAATTCTAAAATGACTTTTTAGAATTGTTTATGAGTTGGGCATAGGGTTTGCGTATGTAGTTATGGAATAATACAAATTGAGTAGTGAAGCTTCCTCCACTGAAGGAATCTTTTTGTTGTTGTTATTTCTTCTTCTTAGGAATGCAGTAAGAGTTTAGAGATGACATGAGTGAGATACGGTTTGTTTTAGGAGCTAGTGTAGATATTCAGTGCTGCTATAACGGAAATATCACAAGTGGGTTCCTTTAACAAACAGAAATTTGTTTACTCGCACTTTAGGAAACTTGAAGTCTGAATTCAGAGTGCTGGCTCTAGAGGAAGGTTTTCTCTGTCTGCTCTGGAGGGAGGTCCTTGTCTCTTCAGCTTCAGCTTCTTGGTTCCTTGTTCCTTAGAGATCTCTGTGAAACATAGCGTCTGTCTTATACCATCTCTCCTTCCCTCTTTTGCTTGTTTGATCTCTTTTATATCTAAAAGAGATTGATTTGAGACGCACTCTACACCAATCCTGTCTCTTTAGCATAATAATGACAACTCAGTCCCAAATGTGATTATAACCACAGGCATGGAAGTTATGATTCACAGCACGTATTTGGGGGCGAGGGGTCACATTCAGTCCATCATAGTAACTTAGAGCATTATTTTAACTCTTAATATTATTCTTATCTTCCTGAAAGCAGAAGGTAAGTGTATATACTTAAAACTTTTTTCCTGAGTACTCTTAATTCATAAATATTTATTGGATGTCCACTGTATGGGCACTCAGGATATATCAGTGAATAAATCAAGGATCCCTGCCCTCTGGAAGCTTAAATTCCAGCCATGCACATACACACACACAGATATACACGTTATATGGCAGTGTATTTTATAAAAACAGAAAATGAAGAAGAAAATGAAAGGGTTTGGGCTACATGGAGTCTTGAATAACTTTTTTCAAGAGTGGCCCTCATTGAAAAAACTGATGGCTTAAGAGATCATGTTGGCCTCTATAGGAGCAGGAGGTTGAATGGTAAAGGTGAAAGTCTGAGAACATTCCACTAAGTGATAAAAGAGGAGAAGAATTGCAAACAAGCATAAAGCCCAAAAAAACCAAACTCACTGCCACTGAGTGGATTCTGACTCATTAGCAACCCTATAGGACAGAGTAGAACTGCCTCGTAGGGTTTCCAAGGGACACGTGGTGGATTTGAACTGCCAGCCTTTTGATTAGCAGGTATAGCGCTTAACCACTGTGCCACCAGGGTATCCACAAACAAGTATAGATAACTCATTGAAGCAATTCTGATGCAAAACTGAGCAAGATAGACTTTTTTTTTTACTCAAGAGAGGAGAAATATTGGCTGATGGGGATAATCCAGAAGAAGGGAAAGACTGCTCATACTGGGGAAAACTGATGATATTGGTGAAGGGATGGGACCTAGGCAGAAATAGGATTGCCTATATAGTGCATAGTTAGTTCTTTTAACATTCCATGTGGACTCAGGTGGTGATACAGGTAAGTAGATACAGTGATCGATATAGCTCTTTTCTTATTGCTTTTAAACAAGACCATTTGCTAGAGTTAGGATCGGGGAGAAGGTGTTGTGGATGTGAGGAGAGAGAAGTTGTGTAGTCATCTAGGAACAGAGGATGGTTGGGCGAGGTTAGTATGGGTTGTTTGGAAGTGTTAAGAGCTGACTTACCAGGTGTGGTCACAGATTTAAAATAAGACTATCTGTTTATGTTTTCATACCAGCCGTATTTAGCTCACAGAAGCAAGTCTAAAGTGGGTGAAAAGTTGAATTTAATCAGGATTATTTTTCCAGTGAGAACAATGAAGTAATATGTATGCACCAGGCAGCTGCCATTGAATCAGTTCTGATTCATGGTAGCCTGTGTGTGTCACAGGAGAGCTGTGCCCCCGTAGGATTTTCAGTTGCTAAGACCTTTCAAAAGTAAATCACCAGGCCTTTCTTCCATGACTCCTCTGGGTAGACTCAAACCTCCAACCTTTTGGTTAATAGCTGAGTGCTTAATCATTGTGCGTCAGCACCGCACACAAGCAGAGCAGTAATAGCACTTCCTGAAACAAGTGAGTTAGTGGTGAAGAACTATTAAGATAAGAATAATATTACCTCCACAGACTGAATTCAGGCTGAATGTTCTTAAGTTCTCAGAATTACAATATCTTCATTTGTAAAATGTTAATACTTCGTGTATGGAACTGTTATGAGGATTATACAAGACCGAGTATTTAAATGTTTTTCATGATGTCTGGTGCATGCATAGTAATCAATGAATATGTATAATACTGGTACGACTATTGGTTTGAAGTCAGGATTCAAACGGACATCTGATTTTAGAATTGTTGCTCTTTCTAGTGCTACTAGAAAGTACCACCTTCAAAGCCAGCTAGACCTACAGAAGGACCCTCAGCATCACAATTTCAAGGGTACAATTTAGAACATTATAATAGGATATTTGGTTATTTGTGCCTTTTTAATATTTAAACAAACAAAAAAAGCCTGTTGCCATTAAGTTGATTCCAACTTGCAGCGACCCTATAGGACAGAGTAGAACTGCCCCAGAGGGTTTCCAAGGAGTGCCTGGTGAATTTGAACTGCTAATCTTTTGGTTAGCAGCCTTAGCTCTTAACCATTATACCATGAAGGTTTCCATATTTAAATTACTCACGAATGTCTAAAATCTGGACTGAAATTTTTTTTTCACTGTCTCCACGTGGAGTGGCTGTTCTTAGCTATACTATCTGTGGAATATCTTTGAACATATAAATGAGGGAAAATTAAAAATATAATAACACAAACTTTAGAAATTAATAATGATACAAATATAAAGTGCATGAATTTTTACATTTTTCACTCACGATACAGTGTACAAAAGAACTCGAATGTTAGACATCTATAGTGCTGGCCTCACCTGTCACAGGGCAAAACACTTATGTTGAAATTTCAGTGACTGTGGAAACATCCCTAAAGTAAACTTAACCCTCCCCTGTGTATACACATACCTGCGGGAACATCTAAAGCTAAGTTCTTTAGACTTTAGACTGAGACCTGTGTTAATATGCAGACATCCTTGAGAAGAGAAGACTTAGATATTGTTAGCCATTTGTTAAGTGTGAGTAACTCGTCTTTTCTTTAAAATAGGCTATAATGAGGTAGGGGCTACTAGAAAACACCATGGTGACACTGGGGACCTCAGAGGTAAATTGTGGAACAAGGAAATAGCAGAAGAGGCAGCTTATGTCTTTTAAGTAACTTACTTGATTTGTAAGTATAATTTCACTTAAACATAGACTTCTAAATATTTCTGATTTATTCCTGTGGACTCTGGGTCTCTGGGTTCCCTAGCTCTGGTACCCATGCTAAATAATTAGCTAATACATTTATGTCCGTTGTATTACAGTGCTACAAACTAAGTGGCTTATAAGAACAGAAGATTATTGTTTTACAGTTTTAGATACTAGGAGTTTGCAATTGAGGTTTTGGCTTTGTTGATTCCATCTGAGAGCACTGAGGAAACGTCTGTTGCATGCTTCCTTCTGGTGATGCCCAGACACATCCTTGGCATTCCTTAGCTTGTAGATGCATCACTTCAGTCTCTTTCTTTGTGTTCGCATGGCCTTCTCCCCTGTGCATGTCTTTCTGTGTCTCTTTTCCTCTTTTTTAAGGACATCGCTCATATAGGATTAAGACCCAGACTGCTCCAGTATGACTTCATGTTAACCTAACTAATAACATCTTTAAAGACCCTATTTCCAAATAGGGTCACATTCACAAATACAGGCAGACGTGATGGGTTAGAACTTCAATATATTTTGGGGGAAACAGTTTAATCCATGACACTTACTAAAATAAAGTAGAAAAAAGACTAAAGGTGCCAGGCTCACTAATACCTGCTTTCACATTCTTCTACTGTACCCTCTCTCTATGTCTTTCAGGCCTGGGGTTCAGGATCACTCCTTTAATTCCCTTGGAGTCAAGGGGGGTCATTTCTTGTTCAAAGGAAACATCTGTGAAATTGTGGCCTGGGGCAGAGGGAAGGTAAGCTATCCTGGGAGGTCAGTTGGATAGGCAGGCCCCATAGAAGAGGAGACAATGAAAATTCAGTATGCTTGTTTTCTCTCAGTAGTTTCTTTTTGGATGAAGAGACTAAGTTGCTTAACAGGTCTTTATTTGCAATTAGAATGCTGATTTGTAAGAACCTCTCAATGTAAGACTAATGACATGTTAGAGGTGTATTAATGAATCTGTAGAAAGGAAGACAAAAAAGGAATCATGGCTAATCAAAATGCCATCTATTTTAAGATTTTTCCTTGACCATGCAGTAACCTTCATACGTATTATGCACCATTAGTATTCATGACAGTTAGATATTTTTTAATTTCCTCAATGTTATAAAACATTAATCATCAGTACCAGAAAATAAGATATTTCTGCCTAAGTAAGTTTATACAAAAAATAGGCAATATACAACTTGGAAATATCATGAAATACATAAAAGAAAGAAAAAAAAAAGCACCGTAATCCACAAAATACTAAATTTTAAACTTTGACAATTAACTTTAGTCTCATAATGTCAGCAAAACACATTTTGAAATCTGAGTGACCTAACTCTTTATCTCTTCATCTGAAAACTCTGAAAATAAGATATTTTCGTTGAAAAACAGAATGCCAGTGTTTCTGTATCTGAAGAGAAAATAACTAGCCTAACACACATAAAATGATCAAAGGTGCTTTCTTTTTACTTTTAAAATTTTATTGTGGTAAAATAGATACAACAAAAAATGCCATTTTAACCATTTTTGTAAATGTATTATTAAGTAACAGTAATTGCCTTCACCATGTTGTGCAACTATCACCACTGTCTGTTTCCAAAAGTTTTTCATCGCTCCAAAGAGAAACTCAATACCCCTTCATCAGTAACTCCCTGTTGTCTACTTTCCTCCAGGTCCTAAAAGCCATCCCTTTGCAGTTAGTTGTCTGTTCTAGATAGTTCGTGTAAAGTGAGGTCATAAAATATTTGTCCTTTTTTTCTGACTTATTTTGCAAGCCAAAGCCAAGTGCCGTCGAGTCGGATCCGACTTACTCAGCATAAAGTTTTCAAGGATCATCCGTGTTGCTATAGCATGTATGAGAATTCTTCTCATCATGAGTCACTGACACAATACTTTTTACTTTTGTCCTTTATATATCTGTCCCACTCAGAGTCAAGTGTATTGTAGTCAGAAATATCTCTTGACAAATGCACTTTTTTTTTTTTGGCTAAGCATTTGACTGTCTGGTCACCATGAGTCAAAATCAACTGGAAGGCAATGCTTTTTGTTTTGTTTTTAAGTCAAGCGAATGAGTTGGCGAAGAAAGAAAGTAAAGAGTAATGGTGCTAGGGTTGTACAGACTGTAGTCCAATAAATGGCATGTTAGCAATAAATGACTCATCAATCCAACTCTGTATTGTGTTTGGCCATAGATGGTATTCTCTGTGCTTCTGCCATCATGCATGGTGGTGTGACTGTGGTGAGACATGCCTGGACCTGGGCTCCCCGGGGAAGTTGCAATATCAGCATTCTGCTGAAGGAGCATGAGGAGGAATGACTGGGAGCATGAATAGACATCTAGCCTGAGTCTTTGGAGGGAAATTACTTCATTATTCATTTCAGAGGTATATATTAAGTACCTGTCCTGGACATGACACTATCCTACCAACTGCAGACATAGCAACAAAAAATAGCAAACAAAATATAGACAGAAATATCTGCCTTTATGGTGGAGCTGTGAAAGGAAACAGTAAAAAATCTTAATAAGAAAAGCACATAGTTTGTGTGATGGTAGTGAGTTCCCTGAAGGGGGAAAATGCAGAGAATGGTGCAAAGAGCTTTAGGGCAGGATAACCCAAACCTATCCCCTTGTTGTTAAATTAATTCTGGCTCATAGAGACCCTGTAAGATGGAGCAGAACTGACCTATGGGGTTTCCAAGGAGCGACTGATTGAACTGCTGACCATTACCCTGAAGCTTTTGAGATTACTGAAATGAGTAGCACTAAGCCTCACGTGGGGACAAACCGACTCCCTGCCTGCTCTCCTGGGCCATCTCATGTGTAGCCGTCTATCGAAACCATGGGAAAATTCTTTAGATCTTCATTGTACTCTGAGAGGCTTTTTAATTACCTTCTCAGCTTTTCACTGTAGCCACATTCCATACAATTCAGAAACTCCAAGACTGTTAGCCTTGAGTTTACAAACAAGGATGCCACAGTTAATTCTCAAGTGCGCACCTGAGAACTCTGACTCTACGAGTCTATCTGCATCCAGCTCCCAGCCAAGTTCGGGTCCCTTGAAATAGCCCATACTCTTGCATTTCCACAGGACAGCCACTCCAGATGTGACAGACCACTGCTTAATGAGCCTGTCTGGAATGAATACTTCTTTCAAATCATATTCCTTTAAAATTGTTCTTTGATCGAGTTTTATTTTTTCTAGAGACAAGTTTCATGTTAATTGTGTGAAATTCGGAAAGAATAAGCAGCCAGATTACTAATATGGGTTCTTTGAAATATTGATATGATTTAAATTTGTTATACCTGGTGTCCCTTACTGTTGGCTTTATACTGAGTTACAAATACAAAACTCATCTCTGTTACCTCTGTGGCATTTTGAGCTTTTCTGCCATTGGTCATTGCCATCTAGCTCACCTCGACCAAATGTTGCTGGGCTGAAGCTGGGAAGGGCAGGTAAAGTGGCACTAATGCCCATCAGTGGTTTCATCCCTTTATTAAGACTGGATTTGAATGGTAAATGCCTAAACCAATGTAAAAGTCATCAATCCAGAGTTACTAAAGGACATCAAATTGTTACTTTTTCAAAGTCCTCTGTGTTTCATGTGCTATTTCCAACATAATGCTGAGTAAGAAACCAACATCATGGTCAGTCCTTTCAAAACACCAAAATGACAGAATGGGCAGTCAGGGTTAGGACAAGCTTCCTACCTATGTGGTTAGGAGGGATGAGTGTACAAAATAATTCGTTTGACCCTGCGTTCAATCCATCTAAACTTCATTGATTTCAGATAAAGCAGTATTAAGCTGCTTCTTCAATTAAGTGAAAACTTAAAATTGTGTAACCAGCAATGGAAATATCTGGTATTCCAAATTCATATTTCTGTCCTTTAATAAGATACTTATGTAGCCAAGATACCAAATAAAAAAGGCCATGTGCACGAGAAGTCCTCAGTTTATGCTAATCAATATCCATTCTTGCAAGAACACTTAGATTGAACTGACCCTAGTTTAATGTATATTAATCTGCCATTTTATAATGTTGGATGTATCTTGAATAATGAAAATAACTTATTCTTCTCCAGCAATGCAGACACAGTTATCCTTCTCTAAATCATACTCATTCATAATGTTCAACCAAAAGTTTACAGTGTATTCCAAATATATTACTCTTGGATAAAACATGGAAAGCTGTCTAGTATGTAAAGACCTGAAGTAGACATAATAATGACCCTCAAAGATGTCTATATCCTAATTCTTGGTACCTGTGACTATGTTGGATCACATGGCAAAAAGAGCTGAGGTTGCAGCTGACAATCAGATGAACTTCAAGTAGGGAGATTATGCTGTATTTATGCACAGTGTCCTGAGCAGTGGAAGAGAGAGTGGAAAAAGAGACAGGGGAGATGTAACTCTTGAAAAAAGGCCAGAGAGTTGCAGTGTTGCTGATTTTGAAGATGAAGGTGATAATATGCCAAGGAACTTTGGACCTGGAAAAGGCAAAGAAACAGATTATCAGCTAAGCATCCAAAATAACCCATTCCAGCTTAATTTTAGCCTAGTGAGAGACCCATGACAGACTACTAACTTGTGGAACTGGAATACACTTGTGTTGCTCTGAGCCACTAACCTTATAGAAATTTGTTACAGCAGCAACAAGAAACTAATATAGACAGTCATAACACATGTGCATGCACTGCCTTCTCTCTTGATTATACTCATTTTTTTTTTTATTATGATTGAGTGAAAATGTGATTATACTCATTTTTATCTGCAAGATGGAAAGACCAGATAGTGTGCTCTCTGGAGAAATTCCAGGCAGAAAATAGAAAATGGAGCAACATTTCCCTCTACAGTTTGAGTTTCCTGAAAAAATATTCCTCTGACTTTCTGGATTTTGATAAATGTTTTGTAACTGGTGAAGTATCAGTGGACATATTGGATATGCACCTCAGAGTTTCACAGCCAAATCTGAGAAGGTCAGCATTTCTCAAACTTTCCTTCTTTAGCAATGAACTTTCTGCTTCCTGTTAATTTTATCTAATTGTCTTCTGAAAGGTCTTCTGTAGTATTTTTGACATCAGGTTATTATGTGCCTTCTAGAAATTACTTTTTTAGAGTAGCTAATATGTTTACTTTATAGATTATATTGCTTTCATCAAATAAGGGCATAAATGCTCAAAATACTTGCATAGATAGACACTAGACAGTAAAAAAACTAACTCATAAAATAGTGAACATAATTTTCGGTAGTTCTGATTGGCAAAAGTATATTTGTGTATTATTAGATAATATTTTTTGAGGTGATAATATGCTGGTATTTTGTTTGTGAGCTATCTGATAGAAAATGTGTCTCTTATTGTCATCTGTTACAGCATTTCATGGAGGCAGAGTGGAGAATGTAAGATAGAGTCAGCCTTGAGCCCCACAGGCCTCAATTTGATCCCCACATCTCTGTTTAGCGGAAGGTCTTCTGAAAGACAGTAGCAGCTGAATCTCTGTCTCCCTACAAAATAGGCAGCATCCTTTTCACTGTCTTGGGTCACTGTTGTCATCTGACCTGGTCGTTCACATTCCCCCTCAGCGTCTCCCTCTGCATCATCCCCCTGTGCATCACGTCCAGCCCCAGCTCTTACCTGGTGGGACTAAACATCCGACTGTTTCAACAGCACTGAACACCTTGCCAAAATGGAACGTCACTCCTCTCTCTCACAAGCTCTCCTTTGTACTTGCTTTCCCAGTTTCTTTCAGAGCCTTGTAACACACCTTTCAGCCATAGACCGGGAGTTGCTCTCTGGGCCCCCTTCTTTTCACATATCCGTTGGGTAATAAGCTGCTTTCCTTGACTTCCAGGGTGCGTGCATGTCTCTCCCTTCTCCTTCTGTGTGTGCCTGCTCAGATCCTTACTCTCCCATCTGAGACTCCTAAGGCCCCCATTTCCAGCCCTTCCTAGTTTCTTCTTTCCTCTGCTGGCCCAAGGGCCTGTGCAGTATACACATTCCAGTCACTGAAGCTCTTCCATGGCTTGCTCCACATACAGATTAAGGCCTTAGGAAGTGACTCCTGTTTTCTCTGCCTCAGCTTCTGTTCTTCAAAATGCAGATAAATATAGTATATTCTTTATAGGCTTTTAAATTTTTACGTAAGTAATATATATGTATTTCCAATATTCAAGGATCAAAATGATGTGAAAAATTATACTTCTAGGTCTGTCCCAGCCACTCAGTTGCTTCTATGCTTCAAATTGGTAATGGATTTTATGCTAATCTTTTTGCATTTTCTTCATACAAATAAAATACAAGCATACAGACACACACACGCATGAGTATATAAAGTGTGTGTGTGTGTCTGTGTTTGTATATATATGTGGGACCCTAGTGGAACAGTGGTTAAAGAATTTGGTAGCTAACCAAAAGCTCAGCAGTTCAAATCTGCTATCCACTCCTTGGAAACCTAAGGAGCGGTTCTACTCTGTCTGATACAGTTGCTATGAGTTGGAATTGACTCAGTGACAATGGGTTAGGTTTTTAGTTTCTCATACTAATGAAAAGAAAGGGGGAAGAGAAAAACTGCACTACCCTCTGCTGTACTATAGTTGCAGGTAATCCAAGAATGGCTTATCATCCAAGATGGTTAAGGTGAGACTGCATGTGACAGGACATTGTCTCTATGAACAGCCACATATCTTGAGCTCTCTGTCTCAGGTGGCTCTCCAGGACATATTTTGGAGTCATAAGTACCTGTTGTGATGAGAGGACAATCAGTGATAGTTGAGGCCAAGACAATATGTCTTCTGTTGATAACCTAGAAAAAAAATATTTCATCAACAGACTTCAGAATTTTACATACAAACACACTAATGTTAAATTGTATAGTTCAGACTAATAAATATTAAAATGATGTTGTGTTTGGCTCAGAATGTACTCAAAAAGTAACATTTAAAACAGCATTATCTACTATGTGAATCTTATCAGGAAACCCAAGAGATGGTGCTCTACTGTGAATAAATAGAGATTTAAAACCAAAATTTCACATTATGGTTACAGAAACTTTTAGACATTTTTATGATAAACTTAGGTTTTGTAATTCAAAGATTTAATAAAAATTGGTTACAGAACCTTTTATGATAAACTTAGGTTTTGTAATTCAAAGATTTAATAGAAACTGGCTTTGTCAGGATTCAGTTTTGAATCCAGTGTTTTGGTTGCTATGGTATCAACTCATGCAGATTATGAATAATATAACAATAATATAAGTTCTAGCTTCCAGAGGTCTAGAACCATGGTAGTTGCCTCTCTTATACAGCTGCTTGCCAAATAAATGTTTGTTATTTTGTAAATGTCCAGTCTTAACATTTCCTGCTGAAACAGTTGGGATCTATGTTTGGTCATGTGATTCAGTAACTCTTCCTTAAACACTTACTGCATGCCCCAAATTACACTAGGGTCCACAATGAGATAGTTTTCCCATTTAGTATTTCAGCCGTATGGCGCCTTGTAAATGCATGGGGCTATGTCAGGGAAATAAAGTCATGAGGGATCAATAGCACTGTCAGTGTAGAAGGAAATCATTGTACTTGGTTGAGTTCTGTTTTTTGAAAAACAAAACAAAAACTAGACCTGTTGCCATCAAGTCAATTCTAACTCCGAGTGACCCTATAAGACAGAGTGGAACGGCCCCACAGAGTTTCTAAGGAGCAGCTGATAAGTTTGAATTTCTAACCTTTTGATTAGCAGCTGAGCTCTTAACCACTGTACCATCAGTGCTGTTTTAGGTTCTCTTTATTAAAAGTGACCTGCCTTTGACTTACTTATTAGTAAGAAAGAGCATCTCAATGTATATAAATATTTAAAACCAATAGTAAGTAAATCAACATGTAACAACTATATAGGTGATAAAAATGGATGCCTTTGAAATGTGTCGTGAGCAAAAAATATTGAATATACCATGGACTGCCAAAAGCAAAAACATATCTGTCTTGGAAGAAGTACACCCAGAATGCTCCTTAGATACAAGGATGGTGAGACTACATCTTGAATACATTGAACATATTGTCAGGAGAGATCAGTCCTTGGAGAGGGACACCATGCTTTGTAAGGCAGAGGGTCAGCAAAAAGGAACAAGACCCTCAGTGAGATGGATTGGCACAGTGGCTGCAACAATGGGCTCAAACGTGTCAGCAGTCATGAGGATGGCACAGGATTGGGCACTGTTTTGTTCTGTTGTATACGGGGTCGCTATGAGTCAGAATTGACTCTTTGGCACCTAATAACTACTCCAAAAGTAGTTGGTACAGGAAGCTTTAGAAGAAATATACATTGAGATGTTTAGGGGTTATAAGACCCTGCTCTGCTAAATACTGTAATTAGTGGGAATAGATAAAGCCTGTTCAAGATCGTTAGAGTGAAATTCTTAATATGCACAAAAAGATGACATTTTTTTTCTCTCTGTGAACAGAAGACATGAATTTGAAACTTGCAAGAGTTGAGATAAGGGGGGTGGAGTTAAGAAGGCGGACTAAGCACACATCTCCCTAAATCTCTCTGGAAACCAAGACCTGAATTGATAATCAAACGGAGCCTTCTGGTCACTTAGTGAATCCCTGGACATGGCACAGGGCTGGTAATTTGGACTTCATACCACTGAACGAAAAATCTCCTCTCCTTTGCTGACTTCCACTCCTGGCTAGTCCTGGCTCTCACGGACTGAAGGTAACTCACCATTTTGACTTTTTTTTCTGTGTCTTGACTGGCAGGCGGAGCTGGGTCTTGCCTTGCAGCTACTCTCAGACACACTGCTGGTGGGATAGGCAGGCCAAATTGCTATATTTTGAGAGCCAGGCATAGGACTCTGTGCATCTCGCCACATTTGGCCTGTCTTTCTGCCTCTGCCATGATGTGGTTTGTGCAGAAGCAGTGACGCCCTTATGCAGGACGCCATATTGAATGAGGAGATTTTAGATGGTCCTAATTCTTAGCCTGGGAGCCAGCACCTGCCCACAGGAGAGTGCTTATCCAACAGAAAAACAGTAGTTTACACAGTGTCACCTATGGCTGGGGCCTGGCAGCAGAGGCTGAGGACTCACTGCTTTTTCAGCACCTTTGGCCCCTCTTTCCACCTCTGCCACAGGGTAGTGTGTATGAAAAAGGCAGCGACCTTGTACAGGGCACCATCTTAGATACAGTGGCCACAGCTGGACCTAATTCTTAGCCTGGGAGCCAGCACCCGCCCACAGAAGAGCACTTTTCTGCCAGAAATGCAGTAGTTTACATCGTGTCGCCTACAGCTCAAGCCTGTCAGCAGACGCCAACAAGGCAGTAGCATTTTGAACTACTGCATATCATCTGGGGTTAGATGTAGAAGTGCTTACTTTGCCAATTGGGAAGAGGGACCACTACACCTGAAAACTTGACTAACTTGGGAAGTGGTCAGATACCTTTTGTTTTTCATTTTAAGATGGCCTAGAGAAACATCTGAAGTCCATCCTTACAGTATCTCTCCCAGCCTTTATTGACTCACATGAAGCCCCAAAAGCAAAAGACCCTTGAGAAAATGGTAAACAAGAAATCACCCATGGCTTCAGAAGCCCCCCAAATTAAACAGCCAAGGAGCTTTCCGGATGAAGAAACCTTTCTGAAATTATCAAAAGATGAATACAAAAGGATTATATACAGAGCCCTTCTAGACTTTATACAAAATGAAGCAGAGCAAAATAAAAAATAAAGCAAGCTGTTTGATTTGCTGGAACACCAGTGCTCTGAAATCCAACAGATCAAGAACAAAATTAAAGACATAGAAACTTCAATTCAAAGCCAAGAAAACACAGTGGAACAAAAGGAAAAGAGGCTTTCTGACTTGGAAGACAGAGCTACTTACTCCAGCATGTATGAGGAGAAATCAGGAAAAAGGAACAAGAAAAATGAAGAAGCATTAAGAAGCATGTGGGACTCTATTAAGAAGAACAATCTACAATTAATTGAGGGACTCCAGGACAATACACCTGAGAACACAGAGTATTGTTGCTGAGTATCTGACAGAGAACTTCCCAGAAATCATGAAGGATGAGAATATAGATATCCAAGATGCATATTGAACACCACTCAATATAGATCTCAAAAGAAAGACTCCAAGATGTATTATAATCAAGCTGAACAAAATGAAACGTAAGCAGAAACTCTTAAAGGCAGCAAGACTCAAAGCAAAGCTAACATTCAGAGAGAAACCCTTTAGGCTTTCTTTGGCTTTCTCAGCAGAAACCATGCTGGCATGGAGACAGTGGCATGACGCATTTACAGCCTTGAAGGAGAAGAACTTCCAGCGAAGAATTATATAGCCTGCAAAACTATCTTTCAAATATGAAAATGAAATTAAGACATTCACAGACAAACTCAGAGACTTTGTAAAAACCATACCAAAGCTACAAGAAAGTGAAAGAATCTCTTGGCTTTTGCTTAGAAGAACAAAACCACTAACTTTCTCCCGAATCCTACTCAGTAATGGAAGGCTCCAAACTCAATCAAAACTTTAATACTGAAAGAAATGATCCAGTGATTAACATGAAAACTATGGTGCCATAATGTTAAAAAGAGGGATGTACTACAGTAGTTATAGTCCTTCTAGATGGAGAGGAAGTTGACAAGAATGGTAGTAATTAAAATTGGGTTTACACATAGTTTATTAAGAGGGAACATGGGGCAGTGGTAAAGCACAATGAAGATGCAACATATCATATCAAGAAATGTAACACAGAAGTCTCAACAACCACAAAACCAACTCTGAAAAAGGTGAAAAATCAACTCAAAAAAGAAGGTACCAGAACAGATTAATAAGAACAACAGTGAAAACATCAACACAAAAATAAACATGTCACAATGGCAGCACTGAACACACACCTATCAACAATTACAGTGAATGTGAATGGACTGAATGCTCCAGTAAAGACACATCAAGTGACATCTTGGATCAAAAGACATGACCCATCTATATGTTGCCTACAAGAAATTCACCTTAGACTTAAAGATGTGAACAAACTGAAAATTAAAGGATGGAAGAATATATATCAAGCTAACAACGAACTGAGAAGAGCAGGTGTGCCAATTCTAATCTCAGATGAAATGAATTTTAATGTAGAGAGTTGAGATAAGCATGCATCCTCTTTCTAAGTTATCTAATGCTATAAATTGTAAATTTGCAGGTGGTGTGTGACAAAATGAAGAAATATAATGTCAAAATGAAAGAACACATTTTGCTTAGCCACTAATATTTATCTCTGGCTTATAGAACTTACATTACATCATGTTTCAAGAAGTTTAGAAGTACATATTCTATAAATATAGCATCCTGAGTTAGGATATTAGTGTTGCAACACAGATAAAGTTCCTCTGTCAGTGGTTCAAAATAGGACAAGCACTGCCAGCTTTGTGTCCTGGGCAGGCACTGTACCACAGCCTGTCGAAGAGACATTTTAAATGTAGACTCATACACTGTTGCTTACCTACTGCATCCTAACCACAGGGTAGGGGCTGGTGTGTGAGTGCCTGTGTGTCTTTGCAGAAGCCTCCCAGTTAATTATTATGTCATTCTGGTTTGGGAAGCACTGAATGAAGTGATTCTTTCTGAAAGAAATCTGATTTATAGGAGGCACGAGACAGAACAAGATTCTCTCTAGACTGTTACAAATATCCAAATTCTCAAGTACAGACAGGCTTTCAACTTGAATCTGACCTTCCTTCTGAATGGGAAGTTACCTGTTCATAGTCTCATGAAGCAATTTGTTACACTTTTCAAATTTATAGAAAATTTCTCCTCCTTGGTGGCTTCCCCCTTCACACACAAAGAAATAATGTTCTAGTGTTGATGGTAACAGGTTGAGCTGTGGAAGTACTGACCAGTTAGCTTACTTGCTGGCTCACTTCCTTGATATTCACCTTGTGTGTGTGTGTGTGTGTGTGTGTGTGTGTGTGTGTGTGTGTGTATGTATATATATGGCAGATTTGTGCCTAGCCAGAGACACAATACTGAATGTAATTGCCTAATAACTTTACAGTAAACAGAAGCAGAAAAGTTAAATCCAAAAATGTCAGTGGTCTTCCCTTCTTACCTGTAAGATAATTGACTTCTCCTTGATTCTGTCTTTTAAAGTTCTAAGGATGCCTAACACAGTTAAATATTGAGATTCTATACTGTGGTGATCTCCAGCACAGTGAAACCTGGAGCAGGAAGACAATTTTGTGCTGACTTTTGAAGCTGTTTTCTGCAGGGCACACTGGTCATCAAGCTCATCCAAGCCCAGGTCTCTTCATGGCTTTGAAAGGGGTTCTCCATACTTGAACTGGCTCTGTGGGCCACAGAGAAGACAGGCCATGGGTCTCTGTAATGCTCTCTCTTGCTGGGAAGAGATGTATTCCTCTTGTCATTCCTTGTAAGTGATATTCACTGACATCTACTGAATAGATGTCATTGTTCTAAAGGTATAAATGTCACACTGCTTTTTTCCCAGAAGAGTTGGTTTTTTACTTTCAGCATGGTTATTGTGGACTTTGAGATGGCTCTGATTGGTTTTGCATATCTCATTATTGTTATTTATCTCTTGAAAGCCAGCTGTTTTTTTTTTTTCAGCTGTTTTTAAGTGTAACATTCACAGCTTCCTTCTCAACTCCTGTCCCTTCCCTCAGATCCCACAGGCAGAAATTGTAGGCAGCCAAGGATCAGTTCTCTGCCAGATTCATCCTGGGCTCACATAAAAGTCAACCACCTCTCTAAGGAGACTCCTCAACTTGCCTTAATAAGAATGAACAACTTTTAATAGCAGTGATTTCTCATTAAGAGAGAGCACCCTCAGAAGTTTCTGCTTTGTCCTTTGGGTTTATCTCTGTAAACCCTCTAATCTCGCCTCATTAACATCATAGAGGTAGGATTTACGGCACATAGGAAAATCACAGATGACAAAATGGTGGCAGTCACACAACACCGAGAATCATAGCCTAGCGAAGTTGACACACATTTTGGAGCAGACACAATTCAAACCATAAGAGAGGTTATGTAGTTCAAACTTCTCATTGTCCTCATTAAGTAACAACTGGACCAGCTGTGTCTACTACTGTATAACTTTGGACTGGTAAACTCTCTATATCTCAGTTTCCTCATCTGTAAAATGGAAGTAGTCATATCGCCTAATTCACTGAGGCATTGCGTAAGTTAAAAAAGATATTGAACATCAACCATTTAGTGTAATGCTGTTCATATTTTAAACAATGCCCTGTAGAATAATAATTAATATTACTATAACAGATCTCCTGACCCTTAACCAGGAGAGGGCTTCTTCTGTCTTTCATGCTTTCTCTTGATGAAACATCAGAGCAAGACTTACACACTGTGAGGATGAAAGAGTGCTGAGCTGACCACCAGAGAGCCTGAACTTTAGCCCTAGTTCATATGGAAGTAGTCACATGGTCCTAGAAAATCAACACAATTCCTTTGGTCTCCATTTTTTAATCTATAAGATAAGAAAATAGAAAATATTTAAAAATTTTCCAATCTCCAACATTTCTGCATCCACAAGTGGTAAAATAGCCATACATGTATACTTGCTTTAGAAACCCTGTTGGCATATTCATTAACTGCCATGACTGCTAACCAAAAGGTTAGCAGTTCAGTTCTACCAGTTGCTCCTTGGGATACCTATGGGGCAGATCTCCTCTGTCCTCTAGAGTTGCTACAAGTTAGAATCGACTTCATGGCAGTGGGTTTGGTTTTGGGTTTTATACACTTGCTTCAGGTTTTTGGTAATTGACTGTTTCACAGAATGTCTCAGCTTACCCCAGAGAATAATCCATCCTATTAAGAATCCATTCCAACTTCTCAGGAGGGCAGAATTCACACACTCACTGTTTTACCTCGTGTTATCAAAATAGAATGAGATAAAGTAGATTTTTCTGAGTGCTGGGGAAACATGAATGATAGTGAGAACCTGTTGCTTACATTTTCTCTGAAAACTTAGGGATATGGATATAAATTTAAATGCAACAGGATGATTTAGAAGTCATGGAGTCCTTGGTTGGTGTACAGAGTGATAGAATGTTAGAGTCTGTCAGCAGAAAAAATCCAAACAATAATAACTGCAAATTAAATTGTCAAGGAATATTTGAAATATCTACCTTTGAAACTTTGAAATAAAGCAAATTAATTTTCCAAAGTTAGTTTAATTATGACTTTGTACAATGATAAAGAAGCATGAAGACACTCTCTTTATTCATTCACAGGCTCAGTCCACATTGAGTACTGGCTGTATGCTGGTGCCAGTACACAACATGACTCAAAATTGCTTCTAGTTCTAACGTTCTTAAGTTTTAGCAAGAAGTAGGTTGTTTTGTTTAAACAACAGGGTACTTCTCACTTTTTCAGAGTAGTATGCATTCATGGCTTTCTTTCAATTAATTGCTTTTATGTTGTGTGACTGACCATTAAAATATAATCAGTAACGTAAAAATGATTATTTTTTAAATCTGGAGTTTTTTAGTAAAATTTTTGTCAAGATTGAGAGAGTAAGCCTCAGCTTTGCATACAGATCTGCTAATGTCAAAGGCACCGTTAGCTTGAGGTAGGTTATTTATTCTCTGCATTTATCACTGTAAGGGTACAAGTCTAATTCTGTTGCCTAGGTGATAAGACAGCTTCACTTTGGTTTCCTGGGCACACAGCAATAGTACAGAGTGGATTATACTAAATGGTATAATGGAATATTGTGTCTTGCATATTTACCCTGTTTTATTTATATTTTCTGTTATTCCTGTTAATGTCATATTATAGTAAAAATTAGCATTAACTTAAATGTGGTAGTTTCTTTTCATTGAAAACCGTAGATTTCTGAGATGACTTGGTAGAAGAATCTTCCTCTCATGGCAGAGACTGAAATAAACTACTTTTCTCCATAAACTTTGATTCTTTTTTAGTATGTTAATGTTTAAACACAATATTTTTATAAATATATCTACAGTTAGTGATATCTTAAATTCAACACATGGATTATGAATCTTTCTGTTTGAATTAAACACTGGTTTAAATGAATTAGATAGTAGAAAAGATTCATGTGTCAGAGATACTTTATAAAGACCATCACTGATGTCACGTATTTATACACTTGTGAACTGTTAACCAGTTAGAGAATGTTTGTGTAGGGATGTCTTCATAAATGTGTGTCTGAATAATCTGTGTGTGAGGGAACATGATCTTGGATGGATATGCAGCTGGTATATATGTGTCTCAAACAAGGAAAATGAGCATGCAGATTTGATTGCTGTAATGATGTCTACTTGCCAATTTTATTTAAGAGGTAACTCATTCTTTATGCATGTCTTGTACTATTATAGTTTAGGGGAGTCAGTATGTCTGAAGAAAATATACAATTTTTGTATAAAAGTATCATGTATTTTGTATAATTATTTCTACCCCTCCAGGCTTTCTTGTTTATAAGAGAGTTATTTTGTTGTCAAATAACAAAATGTTACCTGATTACACAAACTTACTAAATATTAATATTGATAAATGATGCCTACATTTGATAGTTTATTACAAATTGATCAGTGAGCTCACTGAATGCAAAACTTCAAGTAGAATGAGAGTCCTAATGGCAGCTCTTCTATAAACTGACCGAGTTTCCTGCTATATCTTAAGATGGTAGTTATTTGATTTCAAGGAAATGGACCAATATCTTGTATATCATCTCCTTACTGGCTTCCAAAGTTGTTCTTCCAGTACTTAGACAGGATTGCTAATTAAGAAGCAGATATAAGAGGATAGAGCCCAGATGACAGACTAGTCACGTATCTTCTTGATTGCTTCTGAGAACTAAAGCACAGTGGACATTCTGGGAGCCCGAAGATCAGGTCTAGGGTTGTGAGATTAGACTGGGTGACAGGACAGGGAAAATTACCTTTGTCAAAGGCAAGGTGGCAGCACAGGATCCTGCTTCTACTGGCACAGCAGCTGAGAGTCTTACAGGTACAGATGCCATCTTTGCTAACTGGGATGCTGGGACTGGGACTGTGAGACAAAGCCTGGCGGGGGCTGACTGCCAAGGTGAGTTACAGTGCATGAGCAGACAGTGTCTTTCACAGCAGAAAGGCTATGCTGAAGGCAGTCACATCTAGAGAATCCAGCAGCAGTTAGCAGCTGAGGGTATCAGTGCCCTTTCCTCCTCTCCCCTCTAATCTGCACTGTAAATTCCTCTGGCTAATTGCAGAAGAAGTGACTGAGGTAGGGTGCCATCTTAGTCAGCTGAGCAGTGGAGTTAGCAATGCCTCAGGGCCTGGCTGGGGCTGGCCGCCATGCTGAGCAACAGTACCTGACTTAACAGTGCCTCTCCCAGCAGAAAAGCTGTTTTTAAAACAGTCATATCAAGAGAACATAGTGGCAGCTGGTGGCTGAGTGTGGCAGAGCCCTTATGTCTCCTTTCTTTGAGCCACATCACAGTGTCTGCAGACACAACCCCTGAGAGACTCCACAAGTAGGTCACCTTCCTTTGTCAGTTAGGAGGCCGGGCCTGCTATCTCTGAGGGCCTGGCTGGTACCAACTACTGCTCGACAGTGTCTCTCTCAGTGGAAAAATAGTTTTCCAGAAAATCCCATGTAGGAAATGCAGCAGTGGCTGGCGGTGCCATTTCCTCCTTCTTCACTGATCCACACCATAGTGTGTGGGCCCCTGAGAGATTCCATAAGTAGGGTACCATCTTCATCAGCCAGGAGGCAGGGACTGCCACCTCTGAGGGCCTGGCTGCTACCAACTGCCACTGAACAGTTTTTCTGTCAGCAGAAAAGCAGTTTTTAAAATGAGCGCATTTAGAGAATGCAGTAGTGGCTGACAGCCAAGTGTGGTAGCACCCTTCTCTGAGCTACAACATAGAGTCTGCTGGCATGACTCTGGAGAGTAGGCACAAGTAGGTTACCATCTTGATGAGCCAGGAGGTGGGGCCTGTCACTTCTGAGAGCCCAACTGGGGCTAGCTGCCAAACTAAGTAGCACAGCATGGCTGGACAGCATCTCTCAAACCAGAGAACCTGTACTTTATTCAGCTGCACCTAGAGAAGGCAGTGATGGCAGATGGTCAATCTAGCAGTGCCCTTACTTCCTTACTAGAACTGTACTGTAACTTCTGTTGGTGCAACACCAGAGAAGCCGAACAGCTTTTTGATGGCATGAAAATAACAATCACTATCTAACCATTTAATGACACAGACCTCAATGGCTCCAGAGAACTCTCAAAATAAAGAATAAAAAAACATCCCAGATGAAGAAGGCTTCCTGAACTTATTGGAGGTAGAATACAAAAGAATTATGTATAGAGCCCTTCTAGAGATTAAATAAAGTGAAGCAGAACAAAATTAAAAATTAAGCAATCTATATGAACTGCTAGAACATCAACAATCTGAAATTCATCAGATCAATAATAAAACTACAGAGTTAGACAATTCAATGGAAAGCCAAAAGAGCAGGACTGAGGAAGTGAAATACAAAACTAGTGAGATTGAAGATAAAGCAATTGACACCAGCATTTATGAGGAGAATCAAATAAAGGAATCAAGAAAAAGGAAGAAGCATTAAGAAGCATGTAGAACTCTATCAAGAGAAAAAAACTACGAGTAATTGGAGTTCTTGAACAGGAAGCGAAAGCAGAAAACATAGAATTGTTGAAGAGTTTCTGACAGGAAACTTCCCTGATATAATGAAAAAACAGAGCATAGCTATTCAAGATACTCATTGAGCTCCACAAAAGGTAGACACCAAAGAAAGACACCAAGACATACTATAATCAAGCTCAATAAAACAAAACATATGGAGAGGCTTTTAAAGGCAACTAGGCTTAAATCAAAACTAATGTACAAAGGAAAGACTAGTAGGCTGTCTGTGGACCTCTCAGCAGAAACTGTGTTGGCAAGAAGGCAGTGGGATGATATATGCAAAGGCTTAAAGGAGAAAAATTTCCAACCAAGTATTATATATCCTGCAAAATTATCTCTCAAATGTGATGGTAAAATGAAGATATCCTCAGGTAAAGAGAACCTTAGAGACTTTGCAAAAACCAAGCCAAATTACAAGAAACACTGAAAGAAGCTCTTTGATTAGAAAATCAATAACATCAGATGTATACTCAAGGATTCAATGCTGGCACAGCATTCGGAGTCCTACTCAGAGAAATTACAAAGTTAAATGAGAGATAAAATATTAAAAGTATGGAACCAGAGGTTTTAACATGTAATCTATGACATCATCACACTATAAACAGGGATATATTGTAGTCTTTATAGCCCCTTCATATGGATAGGATGTTAAAGAGAGATAATGAAGTTAGAGATTTGTTTAAACTTAGAACATTAAGGGGGAATAGAGAGGTAGCCACAAAACAGACTAACAATATTACATGCCAGAATGAGAAACATACTACAGGAGACTCAACACACACAAAACCAGTATTGAAAAGGATGAAAAGAAAACCCATAAAGAAAAAAAGCCGAGAACAGAGTATTATGTGGAACAAAGACAACATCAATAACACAAAAATAAATGCACCAAAATGACAGCACTAACTGCATATCTGTAATTACACTGAATGTAAATGGATTGAATGCTGCAGTAAAGAGACAGAGAGTGACAGGTTGAATCAAAAAACATCCTCTGTCTATATGCTGTTGATAAGAAACACACCTTAGACTCAAATATGTGAACAAACTGAAAAGTCAAGGGGTGAAAAAATATATACCAAGCTAACATCATGCAAAGAAGACCAGGAGTGGCAATACTAATCTCAAATCAAATAGATTTTAAAGTAAAATCCACCACCATGGGTAAGGAAGGTCACTGTTTATTGCTTAAGGGTTCAAGGAGGATATAACAATATTAAATATCTATGCCTCCAATACCAGAGCATCAAAATATATTGAACAAACATGGACAGCATTTAAAAATGAGATGACTCCACAATAATAGTAGGAGACGTCAATGCTCCACTTTCATTAATGAACAAATCATCCAGAAAAAAGCTTAATAAAGATATAGAGGATCTTATTGCAATGGTCAGCCAAGTAAACCTAATTGACATATACAAAACTTTTTACCCCAAACAGATAAGTACACCTTCTTTTACAATGCAAATGAAGCATTCTCCAGAATAGACCATTCATTAGGCCATAAAGCAAGTCTCAATAAAATCCAAACCACTGAATTATAACAAAGCATCTTCTCAGACCATAAGGCCATAAAAGTTGAAATCAATAGCAGAAAAAAACATTGGTAGAAATTCCAATTAATGGAAATTGAACAACACCCTGCTCAAAAATTAATGAGTTATAGAAGAAATCAAAGATGCAATAAAGAAATTCTTGGAATCAGGTGAGAATGAAAACACATGCTATCAGAACTTATGGGACACAGCAAAAGCGGTGCTTGGAGGTCAGGTTCTCTCTATAAATGCACATACCCAGAGTGAAGAAAGGGCTCAAAGCAAAGAATTAACCCTAAAATTGAGCAAGTAGAAAAAGAACAACAAAAGAAGCCCTCAGGCACCAGAAGAAAATAGATAGTAAAAATTAAAGCAGGACTAAAGGAATTAGAGAATAGACAATTGTAATGATTAACAAAACCCCAAAACTGTTTTTTTGAAAAGGTGAACAAAATTGATAAACCATTGACTATACTCACAAAAGAAAAACAGAAGAGGAAACAACCCACATAAGCAATGAGATGGGAGATGTCACAGCAGATGCAACTAAAATTAAAAGTACAATAACAGAATACTATGAAAAATTGTACTCTAACAGATTTGAAAACCTAGAGGAAATAAATGAACTTCTAGATTCACATCACCTACCAAAATTATCACATGGAGAAGTAGAACTACATAATAAACCCATCACAAAAGAAGAGATTTAAAAAAAAAGAGTCAAAAAACTGTCAACCAAAAAAAGTGATGGCTCAGATGGCTTTGCTGGACAAATCAACCAAATTTTTAGAGAGGACTTAATTCCAATACTACTGAAGCTGTGTCACAACATCAAAAAGGATGGAATGTTCTAAAATTTATTCTATGGAGGCAACATAACCCTGATATCAAAGTGAGGACAAGATTCCACACAAAAAAGAAAATTACAGACCAATATCAGTTATGAACCTAGATGCAAAAATCTTCAACAAAATCCTAGCCCATAGAATCCAGCAATGTATCAAATAATAATAATAATAATAATAATTCATCACCAAGTTGGATTTATATCAGGGATGCAGAACTGGTTCAGCATCAGAAAAACAATTAATGTGATCAACCACATAAATAATACAAAGGATAAAAGTCACCTAATTTTGTCAGTTGCAGCAGAGAAGACATTTAACAAAGTCTAATACCCAATCATCTTAAAAACTCTCAGCAATATAGGAATAAAAGGGAAATTCCTCAACGCAATAAGAAGAATTTATGCAAAGCCAGCTGCTTACATCATCTTGAATGTACGAAACTGGAAGCATTCCCCCTGAGGATGGGAACTAGACAAGGATGTCCACTGTCACCACTTTTATTCAACATTGTGCTAGAGGTTCTGGCCATAGCTATTAGACAAGACAAAGAAATATAGGGCATCCACATTGGTAGAGAAGAAGTAAAAATATCCCTATTTGCAGATGTTATAATCATATACATAGAGAACCTCAGAAATCCATAAATAAGCTACTGGAACTAATAGATGAATTCAAAAAAGTATCAGGATGTAAGAGGAACATAAATAAATTAGTAGGATTACTTTACACCAACAAAGAGATCACCAAAGAGGGAATCACCAAATCAATACCATTTGCTATAGCATACCTAGAAGATAAAATACCTAGGAATAAATCTAATCAGAGAAGTAAGAGACCTATACAGAGAAAATTACAAAACCCTATTGCAAGAAACCAAGAGAGACTTACATAACTGGAGAAATCTACCGTGCTAATCAATAGGAAGACTTGAACATTGTGAAAATGTCTCTTTTATCTAAGTGATCTACATATACAATTCCAATACAAACTCTAGTGTCATTTTTCAGAGACAGAGAAACAAATCACCAACTTTGGAAAGGGAAGAAATCTTTGATAACTAAAGCACTACTGAAGAAGAGGAACACAGTGGGAGGCATCACACTATCTGACCTTAGAACCTACTACACTGTCATGGTAGTCAAAACAGCCTGGTACTAGTACATAAACAAGACATGTAGCAAGAATATAGAACAAGAATATAGAATAGAATATAGAAACAAGAATATAGAACCCAGAAACAGCACCACCCTCCTATGAACAGTTGATATTCAACAAAGGCCAAAACACCGTAAACTGGGGTAAAAGCAATCTCTTTAATAAATGATTTTGGCAAAATTAGACACTCATCTGTGAAATACTGAAACAAGACCCATGTCTCACACCTTATGCAAAAACTAACTCAAAATGTATCAAAGACCTAAGTATCAAATCTCAAATGATAAAGGTCAAACAAGAAAAAAGAGGAACAACAATGGAAATTCTAATTCACAGCTTAGACTCCAAAATCTGTCCCACAGTGCACAAACAGCAGAAGAGAAAACAGATAAATGTAAACTACTAAAAATCAAACACTTATGCTCATCCAATACTGTATCAAGATAGTTAAAAGACTATGTACAGAATGGGAAAAATATTTGGCAACTACATATTGGATTGGTGTCTGATTTCTGTAATCTACAAGTTACCACAAAATATCAATAAGAAAAAGGTAAATAACTCATTTAAACAATGGGCAAAGGAGATGGATGGATAATTGACCAAAGAGGACATCCAGGCAGGCAAAAGACACCAGAGGAAATGCTGACTATAATTAGCTGTTGCAGAAATACAAATCAAAATTACAATGAGATTCGATCTCACCCCAGCGAGGTTGGCAATAATCCAAAAAAAACAAAACCACAAATGCTGGAGAGGCTGCAGGGAAACTGGAACTTTCCTGTACTGCTGGTAGGTATGCAAAATTGGTACAACCTGTTTAGAAAGCAATTTAGTGCTTTCTTAAAAAGCTAGAAATAGAAATACCATATGATCCAGCAATCCCACTGCTCAGAATATATCCTGCAGAAATAAAGGTGGTCACACAGATACATGCACACAAATGTTTATTGCAGCACTGTCCACAATAGCAAAAAGATGGAATCAACCTAGATGCCCATCAACAAATGAATGGATAAACATACTATGGTGCATATACACAATGGAACACTGCAATGATAAAGAATAATGATGATGTTAGAAAGTATGTCATGACCTGGTTTCAACTAGAAGACATTATGGTGAGTGAACTCAGTCAGCTGCAAAAGGACAAGTATTGTATGAGACCTCTGCTCAAAGGACTTGAAAATGGGCTTATGTACAGAAGAAAAGACTGATAACTACAACGGTGGGGAGGAAGGAAGAGAGTTGTTCATAGATGAGATGTTGTTGTTGTTAGGTGACGTTGAATCCATTCTGACTCATAGCAACCCCATGCACAACAGAATGAAACACTGACTGGTCTTGTGACATGTCCACAATGGTTTTTATGTTTAATCTCATTGTTGCAGCCACTGTGTCAGTCTATTTCATTGAAGGTCTTCCTCTTTTTTCACTTACCCTCCACTCTACCAAGAATGGTGTCCTTCTCTAGGGACTAATCCTTCCTCACAGCATGTCCAAAGTATGTAATATGTGGTCTTGCCTTCTTTGCTTCTAAGGAGCACTCTGGTGGTACGTCTTCCAGATCAGATCTGTTTGTTCTTTTGGTGGTCCGTGGTACATGCAACATTCTTCTCCAATACCACAATTCAAAGGTATGAATTCTTCTGTCTTCTTTGTTCATTATCCAGCTTTCATATGCATATGATGTGATTGAGAATACCATAGCTTGGGTCAGGTGCATGTTAGTATTCAAGGGGACATCTTTACTTTTTAGTACTTTAAAGAGGTTCTCTGCAGCAGATTTTCCCAGTGCAATGAATCTTGATTTCTTGACCTCACTTCTGTGGGCACTGATTGTGGACTCAAGGAAAATGAAATCCTTGACAACCTCAATCCTTTCTCCATTTATGACAATGTTGCTTTCTGGTCCAGTCGTGAGGATTTTTGTTTTGTTGATATTGAGATGTAATCCATTCTGAAGTCTGTGGTCCTTGATCTTCATCAGTAAGTGTTTCAAATCTTCACTTCCAGCAAGTTAGGTGGTGTCTTCTGCATAGTGAAAGTTGTTAACGAGTCATCCGCCAATTCCGATGCCTCATTCTTGTTCACATAATCCAGCCTTTTGTATTATTTGCTCAGCATACAGATTGAAGGGTATGGTGAAAGTATACAACCCTGACACACACCTTTCCTGACTTTAAACCATGTGGTATCCCCTTGTTGTGTTTGCATGGCTGCCTCTTGATCCATTTACAGATTCCTTAAGAGCACAATTAAGTGTTCTGAAATTCCTGTTTTACACAATGTTAGCCATAATTTGTTATGATCCACACAGTTGAATGCCTTTGTATAGTCAATGAAACACAGGAAAATATCTTTTGATAAGAACTCAGTTAGGTGTAGGAGTGACACCACACAGTAGAGGGTAGATTAGTGTAAATGACCTGTACCATAAACTGAAAGGTTTTCTAAGCTCAACCCAACATTTCAAAGGATAGAGTAGCAGGGACAGGGGTCTGGGGACCATGCTGTCAGGGGACATCGAGGTCGATTGGTGTAACTAGCTTAGAGAGTCTTATATACCCCATATTGGTGAGTGGCATCTGGGGTCTTAAAAGCTACCAAGCTGCCATCTGAGGAACACCAAATAGTCCCAACCCATCTGGAACAGATGACGACTGAGAACATCAAACACGTGATGAAAATGAGCCCAGGAGACAAAAAGATCCATATGAATGGGACTCTGCACCAGCATGAGACCAGGAGAGCCGGATGGTACCTGGACACCACCGAAAGCAGCTTTGAGGGGACACACAATTTACAGTCTCTGATGTAGCAATGTAGGAATGGAGTTCAGTAACTCTACTTAAAAACCAGAACTGATGGTCTGACAGGTGGGAGAGTCCCCTAGGAACACGTCCTGTAGACTGGCTGCTAGGCCGGACCGGAAACCAGTGCTGAGGGTAGCTCTTCAGCCAAGAATGGACTGGCCTCAGGGACACAGTGTGAACATGTGGTGTGCACACTTTAATGTTTATACGTTTATAGGAGGCTGTCCTATTGGTTTCTTTCTCTATGGGAGAGGAGAGGGTAGAGAGGAGGATACTAGAAGTAAAGCGTGAAAAGGAGGAGTGTGCTGTCACAGTGTGAGAAGAGCAGATGGAGTTGCAGATAAGTAGACATGCAAAATTGATTTGGATTGTGCACTTTCAGTTAATCATAACTGAAGAAAAAAGAGAAGCAGATATATTCGCCAGACCATCATTTGCAAGGATTAATTAGTAGGTGTAAAATCATTGTTTCTCTGCCTTCGTGTGTGCCATCCTGTTCCTAAACGTGCTCTTGAGCAGCTTTGTCGCCAGCCCATCCCTTCTCCCGTGCTTACTGTATACGTCCTGCCCACAGACCAGTCCAAAGTACTGCTGTAGCTTCTGCCCTGTGTTGTTTGTTCTCAGCACCCTCCCTGCCATCTGTCTTCTCCCTGACTCTCGCCTCTAATTTCCTGCCCTTCTTTCTTTCAACCTCCCAGAAACAGCTATTGAGATTTTTTTTTAATATTTTATACAAGCAGAGGGTTCCATTACTTTATATGGAATCAGCTTTAGATAAGGATTTGTGAATGAATGAATGAAGTTCACTTTAGAAAGGTCATTCAGGGAACAGTATGAAGGTTGAGAGACAAACTATTAGGGGCTACAGTGAAAAGATGGTGAGGGCATCAGCTTGGAAGACAAAGAGAAAGAGAAAAGAAATAGGTGATGCAATAAAGAGAATCTGGAGATTGGTTTGTTGCAGAATGGAGTGGCATAGTACAGCTAGGAGGGTAGTGAGGAGATGGGGTTTCTGTGTTGGATTTAACCAGCATAAAGTCTGTTCCTCCCTGGAGCATTTATTGAACTCCTTTAGACAGAATCAGTTGCTCCCATCTTTTGATTTTCATCACATTATATTAAATTCTAATGATTCCTTTTTTGTGGATTTTAAACAGCTAAAATTTATTATCTGCTCAAATCCAAGGCTGTGCATTATTCAGTATTTTTTTTTTTTTTTTTTTTTTTAGCACTTAGCATAATGGCCTGAGGTTGCAAATCCCCAGCTAATACCTGTGGAATTGAATCCCCAGTTGAATACTGTCTCTGTTTTCTTATACCTGAAGACACGTGCAACCTCAGTGAATTTTTCAGGCTACCATACAGTGTAGATTAGAATCCCTCAAGTAGCTCACAAGTATGCTTCTAATTTTCTATTAAAAAATAATATTAGACATATAGAAGAATTTTAAAAAATGGTAGAGAATTCTTATATATCCTTTTACCCAGAATTCTGTGTTATTAGCATATTCCATCACCATGACATATTATTGGTTGCATATTTTATTAATTGATGTTACTAATAATTGGAGCCCTAGTGTTACAATGGTTAAGCGTTTGGCAGCTGAACAGAAGGCTGGCAGTTCAGATCCACCAGCTGCTCCTTGGAAACCCTACAGAACAGTTCTATTCTGTCCTATAGTGTTGCTGTTAGTCAGAATTGTCTTGATGTCAATGAGTTGATTAAGAATTACTATATAGGGCAAGGAAATCCTGGTTGCAGAGTGGGTAAGTGCTACAGCTGCTAAGCAGAAGAATGGCAGTTCAAATCCACCAGGCATTCCTTGGCAACTCTCTGGGGGCGGTTCTGTTCTGTCTGTAGTGTCACTATGAGTCAGAATCGACTTGATGACTGTGGGTTTGGTTTTGGTTTATGTAGTTCAAATGTTATTAAACAAACTACAGACTTTATTCAGAATTTCTAAGTTTTCCGTTTTGTGTATATGTTTCCAAGTCTAATCCAGAATACCGTAAATTGTTTGCACTTCTCCTTAGTGACTTTCCATCCTTGGAATTTCTTTTGTCTTTACTTTGTCTTTCATGACCTTGACAGTTTTGACAAGGGCTCATCAGGTATTTTATAAAGTATACCTCAGTTTGTATTTTTGTTATGTTTTCTGGTGATTAAACTGAGGTTATGAATTTTCAGGAGGGAGACCACAGAAATGATGTGATCATATTAGGGTTAATGGGGCATCATATCAGAGATACATGATACCAGTATTCGTTATTATTGGTATGTTAACCTTGATCACTTGGTTGAGGTGATGTCTGCCAGGTTTCTATACTGTGGTGTTACTGTGTTTCCTTTTTCTACCATATTCTTTGTAAGCATACCACTCAAAAAGAAGGAGATTAAGCTCTACTTTCTGTAGAGAGAAGTATCAAAGAATCTCTGGACATATTAAAACCGCATCAGTGATTAATTAAATGCTTAAGAGAAGATCCTTTGAGGATACGCAAGTATGCTATACTTCCTTAAAATTTCACCCACAAACTTTAACAGCTTGATGGATTTTTACCCATAGCAATTATCATTTCTCACATTCTTTTTATATTTATTGACAAGAATCTTTCTGTAAAGAAGAGTTGTCCCTTCTCCCTTATTTATTTATTGCTATCTGTACTCATGGTTATTTATTTTATTCTTTTTGTTAGAATACAATACTCTTGTTTTTTAGAGTTTTTCTTTAAATTGCCAAAATATTTGTGTTTTGACCTTTGGGATAGTTCTCTGTGTTGTTTTCCCTTCCCCGTGACTTTTTCTAGTGGTGGGTGACTACTCTCTTGCTTGTCAGCATGGTAAGATGTCCAGGCTTCTATCGTGTTTTCTCCGCCCCAGTATTATAGTCTCAGAGGACCTCTAATTCCTTTGACTAAAGATAATACTTAGAAACCAAGATCTGGGTGTTAGGTATTCTGGTTGCTACTTCGTGTCACTGCTTCTAGGCCCTTTTAGGAGACATTTAGGAAAGGTATGCATAAATATTAATCCAAGAATGTCTACTTCCCTATATTTCAATATCTGTCTATCTGTCCGTATATAAAAACAAACATGGATTCATACCAATGACAATAATCCAGTCCCTAATCACTGGAATGATTCCAGCATCCTCCCCTTTGCTTATTTGTAACACTATTTTCCAAAATTGAGAAACTTGACTGTTGTATAAAACATAAAATGTATTTAGTAATTTGTTCTCCCCTATTAAGTACACGGAAACCCTGATGGCGTAGTGGTTAAGTGCTATAGCTGCTAATCAAAACGTTGACAGTTTGAATATACCAGACACTCCTAGGAAACTCTATGGGGCAGTTCTATTCTGCTCTATAGGGTTGCTGTGAGTTGGAACTGACTCATCAGCAGTGGGTTTAATATGTATATAGGAAACCCTGGTGATGTAGTGATTAAAAGTTCAGCTACTGAGCAAAAAGCCAGCAGTTCAAATCCACCAGGCACTCCCTGGAAACTATGAGGAAGTTCTACTTTATCGAGTAGGGTCACTGTGAGTCTGAATCAACACAAGAGGTTTGGTTTTTGTGTTCTGTGTGTGTTAATGGCAAGTGTATGTCTAACTTTATGAGAGACTCTGAATTCTTTTCCAAAGTGATTGCTCTAGTTTGAATTCCCATCACTAATCCTTGAGAGTTACAGTTGTTCTGCATCCTAACTTATGCTAGGTATTGCCAGTGCTCCCACCTCCTGGCTTTTCTATTCTAATAGGTATATAGTAGCTCACTGTGGTCTTCAGCTGTATTTCCTTAACGACTGGTGATGTTGAGCACTTTTTTGTCTGATTATTTGCCATCTATCACCTTTTTTTGGTAGTGTTTGTTCAGATCTTTTGCCCATGTGTTTTTTTTTAATTTGATTTTGTGTTTTAAGTGAATGTTTACAGTTTAACTCAGTTTCTCATCAAAAAAATTACACACCTTTTGTTTATGTGACCCTAGCTGCTCTTTCCATTACAGTAACAGCACACTCCTCTCCTCTACTCCGTATTTCTCCTGTCGCCCTCCCTCTTCTCATCTGACCTCCAGACTGGAGCTACCCAGTAATCTCCTGTATCTGCTTAAGCCAAGAAACACACTCTTCACCAGTATCATCTGATGTCTTATAGACCAGTTCAGTCTTTGTCCAAGGAGTTGTCTACTGACCATGTTTTGTTAGATTAGTTGTTTTCTTATTTCTGAGGTTTACAGGTTCTTAGATGTTTTGGAAATAGGTTCTGTATCAGATTATGGATTTGAAAATATTTGCTTTCAGTCTGGTTATTTTTTCAGTCTCTTAACAGTCTCTCATACAGCAAAAATTTTTAGTATTGGCAGAATCCAATGTATCAGATTTTTAAAAGGATGTTGTCTTTGGTGTATTTTTAAAAGCTCTTGGTTAAAGATTACAGTTGCTAGCCAAAAAGCCACCAGTTCATATCCACCAGGTGCTCCTTGGAAACTCTATGGGACAGTTCTACTCTGACCTATAGAGTTGCTATGAGTCAGAATCAAGAGTCAACTTGACAGCAGTGGGCTTGGCTTTTTTTTTTTTTTCGTATAAATAAATGTCACAAAGATTTTCTCTTCTATATTCTTCTAGAAATTTTGTAGTTTTGTGTTTTACATTTAGATCTATAACTCACATAGACAATTTTTGTAGAAGGTTGTATGTATTCGCCAAGGCTTACTTTTTGCATATGTACTTCATATAAAGATTGCAACAAAGAAAACACTATAGAATGGTTCTGCTTTGTCACACATAGGGTCACCGTGAGTGAGACATGACGATAACTTTTTTTTTGGTTTATGTTTTTTATATGGGTCCTCGATTTTTCCGTTTATTGAAAAGACTTTCATTTCTTTGTTGAATTCCTATGGACCTTTTTAAAAAATCAATTGGCTATATTTGTATACATCTATTTCTAAGCTCTCTATTCTGTTCAGTAGTTTGCAGGTCTGTGGTTTCACTAATAACTACACAGTCTTGAAGATTGTAGATTTATATTAAGTTTTAGAATTATGTGATGCGAATATGCCAGCTTTGTTTCTTTGCTTTTAGTGTTGATTTGTCTGTTTCCCTACATATAAATTTTGGAATTAACTTGTCAGTATCTAAAAAAAAATTTTAATTTTGATAGGGACTGTGTAGAATCTGTATATCAATTCGGGAAAGTTTGAGATCTTAAGAATTGTGAATCTCCCAATCAATAAGCATATCTGTATTTATTTCTTTTATTTTTTTAAAGAATATTTTATAGTTTTAAGCCTATAGATTGTACACACAGTTTGCTATATTTGTATCTACATATTCCTTTTTCTCCTCAATTCTGTTATTATTGTGAGTGGTTTTTGTTTTTATTTAATCCCAGCTCTTTGCTGGCACTTGGGAATATGATGTAGCTTTGTATATTGACCTTGTATTCTAAAGACCTTATTTAACTCAATTATTAGTTCTAGCATCATATGTGTAAGTTTCCTTAGGATTTTTCATGTTGTCTGTTAGTAGATGATTTTATTTCTTTATCTTTTCTTTAACTATATATTCTTTCTTTCCTGGAAAAGAATTCAATTTTCCATTATCAAGTATGACGTTAACTATAGTTTTTTTTTTTGTTGTTGTTGTTTCTTTTTTAGAGGTTTTTAGAAATAACCTTTATGACGTTAGTAAACTCCCCTCCTACTCCTAATTTTCTTAGAAATTTTATTATGAATAGACGTTCAGTTTTATCAAGTTGTTTTTCTGTATGTATTGAGATAATCAGAGAATTCTTCAGTCTTTTAATGCAATAAAGAATACTGATTGATTTCTAAGTAGTATGACATGTTATTCTTTCTATATATTGCTGGGAAACTTTGGTGTGGTTACATGCTATAGCTGCTAACCAAAATGTCAGCAGTTTGAATCCACCAGGCACTTCTGGAAACTATGGAGCAGTTATACTTTGTCCTGTAGGGTGTCTATGAGTTGGAATTGACTCGATGGCAGTTGGAATATATTGCTGAATTTGTTTTGCTAGTGTTTTGTTGAATATTTTTTGTATCTGTGTTCATGGAATATCTTGTTTAGTGGCTATACTTTTTTATGATATCTTTGTCTAGTTTTTGTTTTGAAATAATTTTGTCTTCATAAAGTGGGAGTTCAGAAGTATTCCTTTCTATTCTAGAAAAGATTATACAGAATTGGTATTAGCCAGCCAAGTGCTGTCAAGTCGGATCCGACTCATGGCAACCCCGAGAATTGGTACTAATGTTCCTTAAATGCTTGGTAGAATTCATATATGAACCCTTCAGGGACTAGAGGTTTCTTTTTTGGAAGATTTCTAAGTACAAATTCAGTCTCTTTAATTGATATAGCACTATGTTATCTATTTTTTTTTTTTTAATTACTTTGGTAGTCTGTGTCTTTCAGGAATGGATCCATTTCATATAAGTTGTCAAATTTGTAAGCATACAGTTATTCCTCATAGTGTCCTCTATTATCTTCTTAAGGTCTGTAGGGTCATTAGTGATGTGCCCTCTTTCATTTACACTGTTAGTAATTTGTGTTCTCTTTTTCTTCCTTCTTCAGTATGACTATAGTCTTACCAGTTTTTGTTGATCTCTTCTAAGTTTGCGGTTTCAGAGATTTTTCTCAATTATTTTCCTATTGTCAGTTTCACTGATTTCTGCTATAATATTTATTATTTCCTTTCTTCTGCTTGCTTTGGGTTTAAAAAGTTTTTCTTTTTCTGGTTTCTTATGATGGAGGCTTAGGATAATGACTTTAGAACTTTTTTAATGCAATTATTAGTGCTATAAAGTTAAAACCTCTAAGCACTGCTTTGTAGTTATGTACTACAAATTTAGATGTTTCATTTTCATTCGGTTCAAAAGATTTTTAACTTTTCCTTGAGAATTCATCTTTGATCCATAAACTTATTTATAAATGTATTGTTTTATTTCTAAATACTTTGGGATTTTCTACATGTATCTGTTCGTTAATGATTTGCAGCTTGATTACATTCTGTACGTGAATATGCTTTCTATGATTTCTACCCTTTTAAATTGATTAAAGTTTGCTTTATGGCCAAAAATGTGATTTATTTTCATGAATGTTCCATGTGGTCTTGAGAAACACATGTGTTCTGCTGTTGCTGAGTAGAGTGTTCTATAAATGTCAGTAAGGTCAGATTGGCAGGGTGAAGTAATTCAAGTTATTTGTATACCAACTTTCTTTCTACCTGCTGGTAGAGGAGTGCTACAGTTTCCAATTATCATTGTGAATTTCTTCATTTTTTTCTTTCAGTTCTATTAGTTTTCACCTCATGTAATTTGAGTCTCTAATACGTGTCCGACTCGATGGCACTTGGCTATTACGTAGGTACACAATTAGGGTGGCTGCGCTTCCTCTCTCTGAACTGGCACCATGAAGGAAGCTTTCTTGGGATTTACGCCGATCATTAGTGTGAGGGCCTAGTAGAGTTCATGGAAAGGAGCCCTGCAAGAGAGTGCAGACCCTTTTATTTCAGCATCCCCAAGGATTATACTTTTTCCTGCTTCCCAGAGTAAACCCCCAAAACAAACCCTTTGCTATTAAGTTGATTGCTGATGATAGCAAACCTACAGGACAGAGGAGAACTGTCCCATAGGGTTTCCAAGGGGTGCCTGTAGATTCCAATGGCTGACTTTTGGTTAGCAGCTATAGCTTTTAACAAATAGCCACCAGGGCTCCTTTAGCCATTTGTGGAACATTTTTTAGCTCGGTCTTCTTAACAGCTCCTGTGTCCCGCAGTGCCTCCTCCAGGTAAACACATATTCAGTTCTTGTTTCTCCCTGTGGACACCTCTGTTTCCCTAGACTTCATCTAGGAAGTTTGCTCTTCAGCTTTATTATTTTTTTAATTCAAATTTAGAAAAGTTGTTAGTTTTCAGTTTGTTGAGCTTTCTCCTTGCTCTAAGGGTAGCAGTGACACATAGACCTGTAAGTAAAAAATCATGTGTTTCACAAGTATTTATGACAGTTGAAAAGTACCTGGTTTTGTTGTTATAGTCATTAATAGCAATTAGTGTTATTTATCCCTTCAGCTCCCCTCATTTGTAGGAATCATGACCCCTTAAAGTAATATTCTGCCTACAGAATATTGTTTACATTTTTCTGGACATTTCCAAGCACTAACTTTTCACAAAGGAAATTTTATATTTTTCAGCTGTTTTCTTCTATGTTTAATATTAATGTGTATCTGTGTTCTAGTTGTCTGTAGGGTTACATTGTCATTTCTCCAGAAGAAAACTACACAGTAGTCTCTGCACCATGCCAGGTCTACCTGCTCAATGCACAGTAAATACGGGTGGTAATGATCTCAATGACAACCGTGGTGAATATCTGTCACTTTTATAATCTCCAAAGCAATAGTTTTCCAACATTAATTGCAGCTCTTTTGTCTTCTAATCAAGATGTGTGTTGTATTCAGGTAATACAAATCAATGTTATCAGATATATTTCTGGTTTTCCTTAATTATTTGTCATAGCATAGCATCATGTAACTGAAAGATTACTTAACTCCAAAAAGGTATGAATATTAATACCTTGCTGTAATTAATGAACATGCCCAATAATGTATTTCAATTATTAATTACAACGTATCAGTGGGCGTTTAGTTTAAAATGATTAAAAAAGAAAAGAAAGAAATTGTAGCCAAACAATAATATTTACATATAGGCTGATCTGAGACATTGTATTATTAGGCAGTACAAAGCAAATTTATTTTAATAGCTTGGCTTGATGCAAAGGGGTCAGAGAAACATGAGGATCCTGTTTTTACTGCTTGAGGCAATTTCCTATACAAAACCATTTCAAACTAAAGTCAATCTGTTACTGTGTAAACAACCTGGAGTAATTTTTTCAGTATTGACGTGTTTCAGTTAAGAACCCCCTTCCACTTGGTGGCACTGAGGCAATAATTGCTGTCGTAAGACCGCCTTCCTTTATTTCTTCCTTTAACACCTTCAGGCATCCATTGAACGCATGCTTTCACAAACTGTTTTTCATATATACTGAGTTTTCTTATGTACACAAACTGAAAATGACCACAATTTGAATGACCTTTTAATAGCTGTAAGACAATTTCAGAAGCTGATGAAAAGCCTTCTTCCTAGTATGTGCATTAGTATATTTCAGGGTAATAGCAATGAAACTAGGGGAACTTTTGATGAAAAACAATATAATTATTTGAGCATTATTTTAAACTCAGAAACAACATCGAGGCTATTAAGGAATTCTCATTACTTTCTGTGGTTTGGTAAAAGCTGGCTAATTAAGATATGTAGATCTGTGTAGAGAAATAAATGCCTTGTGGCCATAGCTGAAATGACAGATCATTCACTTATTAATCAAAGACTTGTTGCTGCTGAGTTGATCCTGACTCATAGCAACCTCTGTAGGACAGATTAGAACTGCTCCATGGAGTTTCTGAGGAGCACCTGTTCAAGTCTAACTGCAGCGCTTTTAGTTAGTAGCTGTAATACTTAACAAGTGTGCCACCATGGTTTCTACATTTGTTGCTGGACAGCACAAATTTCTCATAAAAGTATGAAAGAGTTTGGTTATCCTGCTGTCTCTGCTGACTTCTTGTCTTGGTGCATCCAGCTCATTGTTAACTCCTTGTACTTTCTAGGCTCGAAAAATTCAGTGGGGGCTGTTATTAGACCTGATGCATGCCACTGATCATTAAACGTGGTTGACGATAGCAGTATTGATATTTTACTGTGAGAAATGCTTCACTTTGCATCAGAATAAGGGTCACTCCAGAGTTCTATGCCACATAGAATCAGAACAAGGTAAACTGCCAACTTGATGGGCTAGCTAGATGTGGTTGTCTTCACGTCTCAAAATAATGCAAAAGATCAGCATAAGCACAAATTTGACACTTGCATCACAATTGCTAGCTTCTATTTTTCCTAGGGTCAGGAAAATTACAGTTTAGATTTAAAAAGTCTTCTTTCCCTGTTTCTTCAGATGCATCCCACTTGTGTTAACAGAGTGCTTAATTAAGTCACAGAAATGACAAATCACTAAGAATTTGAAAACAAATTTGCCTTTAAACATTCAGAGATGACCCCTCTGAGATAATCAACTGTGCATTCTCTTTACACTGATGTGTATTCTTTTAGGTTGGCATGTTTTTTTTTTCCTACTGGTGTCATTTTTTTTATATTGATTTTTTTTTAAACCTCTAATGTGCTTCACAGTATGTTTTGCTTTTCTTGAAGGCAAATATGCTCTCTAGATTAAGATAATAATAGTAATGAAATAATAGACTGTTAGGTTTGTAATCAGTAATTATGTAGTCACTAAATAAGTAGCCAGTATCTAGGGAACAAGCAATTAGATGGGCTATGATTACTAAAGTAATTGTTGTTAAAGACAAACCATTCTTAGATGTGGCTTTTTTTTTTTTTTTTAATACTGGCAATTACGTAACATTGTCCCTAATCCATAAAGAATATTTGTTTAGGTTTTATAGAACGTGTGTGTCAATGAAAATTTAATACAGGCACCGTCAGCAGTGATGAATTTGGTATTCTCCATTTTACCTAGGGACTTAGTGGCTTGAAGTACACTCATTTCCTCCAACTTTTCTGATGTGCATATTTGACTCATGTGCTGCAGTTTCGTTGCAGGAATCTAGCATGCTTTGGCATCACAGTCTAGTGTCACAGAGTTTCCCACTTGGGTTGGTCAGGCAGGGACTTCTGTCTATTGGTAGATTTTGTGCATTCAGGGTTAACCTACCATGAGTAGTAGTAGAACTAAAGAAATGTAATTAACATGTAGAAAACCTAACTAACAGGGCAAATAATGTACTGTACTTGTTTTAGTGAATTTGGGGTTTCTCAAAGTTCTCAGGTGTGAACCTTGAAATACTATGGCCCTTTAGTGAACTCAGAAGTGTCAGTAGAAGCGAGTAACGTTCCAGTCTCTGGAAGCTGACCATCTGTGTGGTCAGAGCCTCATTTTAATTGGTACAGTGTAACTTAAAAATCTTACTTTAAGGATAATAGTTGTTTTTTTTTTTTTCATTTAAAAATCTATGTAGCAGTTAACATCTGCAATTTGAGATAGACCTTAAGATAGTTGTTGTTTTGTGGCTGACTATCTTTTCTGCTTTCTGAGATCATTGATAATTCTGTGTGTTTGTTCACTGTGCACAGAGAGATGGTGCTGTGGTTTTGCTGTTGTTAGCTTTAGTCTAGTTGGCTCAGACTGATGGCATCCTGTGCACAAGGGAACCAAACACTGCCTGGTCCTGATTGCTTACATATTGCGTGGTTGTGATTCATAGGGTTTTCACTGACTGAGTCCAGAAGAAGATCACTAAGCATTTCTTTGTAGTCCATCTTAGTCTGAAAATTCTGATGAAGCCTAACCAGTTTCATAGCAACATGCAAGCCTCCACTAACAGGTAGCTGCTGGCTATGCGTAACGTACCTTGGCCAGAAAGGGAATTTGAGTCTCCTCCATAGAAGGTGAGACTTCAACCACTGAACCACCAATGTCCCACCATTCTTTAGCTAGCCAAAAAGTAAGTGATAACACTTAGTCGATATCTGAAATTGGTCATATTATTTAATGTTGCTAAGCCTCAGTTTCCCTGTCTATAAGCCAAGCCAGGTGCTGTCGAGTCAGATCCTGTCTATAAAGTGACATTAATAAAAATTATAGTGGTACTTACTTACAGAGTTGTTGGAAGGGTTAAATGAGATAATGAAATGTAAAGTTTCTAACGCAGAATCCAGCTTCTAGCAGTAGTAGTTCAGTTAATGTTAATTAATGTTATTCATTCAACACGTCTGTCAGTTTGTCCTACTGTGGGGGCTTGCATGTTGTGATGCTGGAAGCTGTGTCAGTGATATTCAGATACAAGCAGGGGCACCCACGGTGGACAGACTTCAGCTGGGCTTCCAGGCTGAGAAAGACTAGACAGAGAGTCCTGGCATTCTATTTCTGAAAAGAATTAACCAGCAAAAACCTTATGACTAGCTGTGAAACACTGTCTAATATAGTGCCAGAAGATGAGCACCCCAGATTGGAAGGCACTCCAGAGACGACTGCGGAAGAACTGTCTCCTCAAAGCAGAGTTGACCTTGATGACATGGATGGAATCAAGCTTTTAGTTTGCTGCCATGGCACTTATCTGCTGTCCTGCTATAAATCACTGTTGTGGGTTGATTGGTGGCTCTTCAGTGTCCACCTGGAATCTGTGAAAGTGACCTTGTTTGGGGAAAAAAGATCTTTGCAGATGTTAATTAAGTTAACGATCTTGCCATCCTGGATTTCCCTGAGTGGGCCCTAAATCCTGTGACAAATGTCCTTATAAGAGACAGAATTTTTATAACAATTAAAAAAAAAAGAACCAAAACCAAAAGAAAAAAAAAAGCCCTCATTTGGTGATGTGGCATGCCTCAAAATGAGAAGAAACAACTGCAAGCATTCATTGATAGTAAAAAATGAAACAGAACACATAAACATCAATATCCTAGGCATTAGTGAGTTGAAATGGACTGGCATGGGCCAGTTAGAATCGGGCAATCACATGGTCTCCTATGCAGGGAATGACAACTTAAGGAGCGATGGCATTACGTTCAATGTCAAAAAGGATATTGCAAGAATAACATCCATGTGCCTACAGAGAAAACCAGTTAATGACTATTATTCGAGTTTGCATACCAACCACTAATGCAAAAGATGAAGAAATTAAAGATTTTTACCAACTTCTGCAGTCTGAAATTGATCAAACGTGCAATCAGGAAAAATTGGTAATTACTAGTAACCAGTATGTGAAAATTGGTTACAAGGAAAAAGGACTGATTGGTACTTGGAAAAAATGGCCTTGGTGACAGAAATGATGCCAGAGATTGCATGATAGAATTTTCAAAACCAACTACTTCTCATTGCAAATGGCTTTTGTCACCAACAGGAATGGCAGCGACATATGTAGGCCTTGTCAGGTAAGATACACAGGAATCAAATGAACTGCATCTGTGGAAAGAAATGATGTAACAGCTCAGTGTCATGAGTCAGAATACTGGCATGTGCCAGTTGCGGCACAGACCACCAATTGCTTATATGCAAGTTCAAATTGAAACTGAAGAAAATTAAAGCCTATGAGAGCCAATGATGACCTTGAGTATATCCTACCTGAGTTCGAGACCATTTACAGAAAAGATTGGACATCCTGAACACTAATGGCTGAAGACCAGATGACTTGTGAAATGACATCAAGGATATCATAAGTGAAAAAGGCAAGAGGTCATTCAAAAGACGGGAAAGAAAGAAAAGACCAAAATGGATGCCAGAAGAGATTCTGGAACTTGCTCATGAAAATCGAGTAGCTAGAGCAAAAGGAAGAAATGATGAATAAATGAAATAAACAGAAGATTTCAAAGGGCGACACTGGAAGACAACATAAAGTGTTATAATGACATGTGCGAAGAGCTGGAGATAGAAAACCTAAAGCGAAGAATAAGTTCTGCATTTGTCAAGGTGAAAGAAATGAAGAAAAAATTCAAGTCTTGAGTTGCAGTAGTGAAGGACTGTATGGGGAAATACTAAATGATGCAGGAAGCATCAAAAGAAGAAGGAAGAAATATACAGAGTCATTTTACCAAAAAGAACTAGTCAGTGTTCAGCCATTTCAAGAGGTAGCATGTGATCCAGGAACCCATGGGACTGTAGGAAGAAGTCCAAGCTTCACTGAAGGCATTGGTGAAAAACAAGGCTTTAGGAATTAATGGAATATCAGTTGAGATGTTTCAGCAAATGGATATAGCACTGGATGTGTTCACTCATCTATGCCAAGAAATTTGAAAGACAGCTACCTGGCCAACCAGCTGGAAGAGATCTATATTTGTGCCTCTTCCCATGAAAAATGATTCAACCTAATGCAAAAATTATCAGACACTATCATTAATATCACACACAAGTAAAGTTTTGCTAAAGATCATTCAAAAGTGAGTGCAACTGTATATTGACAGGGAACTGCCAGAAATTCAGGCTGGATTCAGAAAAGAACATGGAACCAGGGATATCATTGCTGATGTCAGGTAGATCTTGGCTGAAAGCACAGAATACCAGAAAAATGTTTACCTATGTTTTATTGACTCATGGCGACCCTATGAGTCAGATGCGACTCGACGGCACTTGGCTTGGCTATGTTTTATTGACTACACAGAGGCATTTGACTGTGTGGATATTAACAAATTATATATAACATTGCAGAGAATGGGACTTTCAGAACACTTGTGTTCATGAGGAATCTGTACATGGATCAAGAGGCTGTTGTGCAAACAGAACAAGGGAACACCACATGGTTGAAAGTAAGGAAGAATGTGTGTGAGGGTTATGTCTTTTCACCATACCTCTTCAGTCTTTATGCTCAGCAAATGATCTGAGAAGCTGGGCTGTGTGAAGAAGAATGGGTCATCAGCATTGGAAGAGGACTCATTAACAACCTGCGTTATACAGATAACACAACCTTGCTTGCTGAAAGTGAAGAGGACTTGAAGCACTTACTGATGAAGATCAAAGACCACACTTCATCATCAAGAAAAGAAAAACCCTCACAACTGGACCAATAAGCAATATGATGATAAATGGAGAATCGATTGAGGTTGTCGAGGATTTTATGTTACTTGGATTGACAATCAATGTCCACAGAAGCAGCAGTCAGGAAATCAGAAGATGCATTGCATGGTACAAATTAGCTGCAAATGACCTCTTTGAAATGTTGAAAAGACAAGATGTCACCTTGAAGAAGAGGGTGTACCCGACCCATGCCATGATATTTTCATTTGCCTCGTATGTATTTGAAAGCTGGAAAGTGAGTAAGGAAGACAGAAGAAGAATTTACACCCTTGAATTGTGGTATTAGAGAAGAATATTGAAAATAACATGGACTGCCAAAAGAACAGAGTTGTCTTGGGAGGAGCACAACCAGAATGCTCCTTAGAAACAAGGATGGTGAGACTGCGTGTTACATACTTTGGGTTTGTTGTCAGGAGGCATCAGCACCTAGAGAATGACATCATGTTTGATAAAGCAGAGGGTCAGCAAAAAGAGGTAGAACCTCAGTGAGATGTATTGACACAGTAGCTGTAACAGTGGGCTCAAGTATAACTGGTTTGGGGCAGGACTGGGCGGTGTCTTGTTGTGTTGTACATAAAGTCATTGCAAGTTGGGACTGACTCAATGACACCTAACAGCAACAGTATTTGACAAAAGTATACTACATATTAGCTCGGTGCCAGGTAATAGTATACACAAATCTTTTATGTTATCTGATTTGGAAACAGAAATGTAATCACGTTAACTGTAATTTATGGTACAAGCTAAGATATTCAAGGATGGAGTTGTTAATCACTCCTTTCCACTCCCTTTAGTTCCCCTGACTCCTAAATAGATAATTGTGATTTCAATGGCATGTGACCCCAGTTAAATTTACCATGGCGTATTTCAATTATTTTTTCCTAATCATGGACCTGTCTAGTACATAGCAGCTTGAAGAGGCTCTCATAATCTGGAAAAGGTAGAACTTTGCTTGCCAACTGACAATCTTATTTTAACTTCTTTCCAAAGTTGCAGATATTCTGAAGCTTTTGAAAAGATGTCTGCCAAAATACAGCTGATGTATGAATATCTGTTTGCCAGAAGGAAGTATATTGCTAAACCTAATAAACTGCAGATCTACTGGAAACAAATTTATTCTTGTCCCTATCTACATGAAAACCCTTTGAAATGTTTTTCATAGGAACATGCTTATAAAAGAGACCTGTGAAGATTTGTGCTCAGTGATTGTTAGTGCACTTTTCTTATCTTGAGGATGCGAGAGTGGGAGCTGGAGGCTGGAGTGGCTGGACTCTGAGGAAGAAGCATTGCCAAGCATTTTGCTCACTAAGTAGAATTTTCTGTGCCCAGTGATAGAAGGAAATAATTACTGGGCTTTGGTGACTTATAGTTGGAGGACAGTTCCTCTATATACTTCTGCCTGAGTTCTGGTGAGCTTTCGGTACAGCAAACATTTCATGAGGACCCTCTGCTCCCTGTGTAGGAACTGTAGGTCCACTCAGCGTTGCCACTGTTGGAGCTCTCCTCCTCAACTCGTAAATCCTGAGGCCAGGCCAGAGTGCGGCTTGCAGAAGGGGTTGCCTAGTGCCCAACACTTTCTGTGCTTATGTTTGTTCAGTTTACGTGTACTGATTTGGTCACTCAGATTTTATCCAAAGTCAGATCTGTCCATTAGATCTGGAGACCATTATCTTTTATCCATGTAGGCTATTAGAGTCTCTCAGTGCTCAGGATCTGACTTTTTACTTAAAGTAGAGCGTCTGACCCTTCATTTTTACAGTTACACATTCCAAGGGTCCAATGGGTATTGCTTTAATGCCTAAGAAAACAGTTATTAATAAGTCTCCCAGCCTTTATGTAAATGCACACTGTGATACTTAGGATTAGGCCATGCTTCTATTTTCATTTCTTTCTCTCTCTTTTTTTTAAAATGTAATTCTTGCAAAACTTGTAACTTTTTCATTGTTAAAATTTCTGGACTGTCAATTCCACAAGGAATTATAGTCACAAGGGACTTGTAAGTCCACTAAGCATACCTTAGTAGTTAAGTTAGGAAGTTATTAAAAAAAAAAAAAAAAAAAAACTAAAAAATGGTGACTAACATTTATATATGAAAATTTTGGGCAATATTGAATTGTTTGGAGAAAGATGCAGTGGATTGAAAAGGAAATCCAAGTTTTTCCACACTGGGTTGAAATTATTCTGAAATATAGAGCTGTGAAAATAACGATGGACTTCTGAGTTATTCCGGCAGGTGTGGGGAGTGAACTGTAGAGTTTTCTGTTGTTCTGATACTGGCACAGTGCAAGTACATTGCATATGTGTTAAAGCACATACTCTGTCTTTAATTGTGGAGTTCTGGCTAGATTTAAGGGTGTAAATAGAGGTGAGAACAAGTGAAAACTGCAGGAAATTTTTCGGGATTGAAGGAAACATATCCTCAAGTCGGGGTGGGGTCATTTGGTGAGGGGGTCATAGTGTTGAAGAGGGCCATAGCAGCTGCGCTCAGGAGGGTTGCATCTCTGTTTGATGGATGATCACCAACCCCGGAGAGCACTATGGATGTGGGGCAGGCAGCTCAGTGTGACACCGCGTTCCCCAGATTGTGGACTCAAGGCACCCTTCCCCGTCGCTTTTCATTCCGTAGGTCCACTCCTTTCTCTCTTTTACCCTAAGGGATGAAATAGAAGGGAGCAATATTGTCAGTCCAGGCCTTAGAGAGGCTTTGGAATGACCAAAGGTTGGCCCCTATTGGCCTCGTGGAGAACTTCACTTTCCTTTTCCCAAGCAAACCACACTGCTGCTGGAGGCAAGTGATTCAATGCTTTATGCTCCTCTCTTTCTTTTTTAACTCCACCTGCTCTCAGTAGGGGCTGTCACGCTTCTTGCTCTCCCTTTCACATCTCTTACCTGTCATATCCTTATATTTAGCTTGTCTCAGGTTTTTCTTTCCTCTGAAGGTCTTTCCCCAGCCCTACCACACACCGTTTTCTTCACACTGCCGGCACATTCCCCTGTTGGGGAATCTTTCGTGCCTGGCCTCTTCCCCCTCTGAATCTGGGCCCTGTTGCTGTGGGCATGTCTTCAATACTAGACAGTTGACATAATAATCATTATAGTGTGACTGGTACCTCTACAGTTGTCTAATACCTAATCTGCGTAACTGTTGGTGGTTAATCCTTTTGTAACATTAGGACAAGTATAGCAAGTGTTCCCTACCCGTCTTTGTATGGTGGCAAATGATAACACATACCTTGATGTCTGCAGTAAATACAATTTTATCTTAAGTGTACCAAACTGACAGCTTAGCCTTTGAACTGGATATAACACCCTAGCTCCCTGCAGTTGGAAAGGGTATATGAAGCAATTAAATACAAGTAAAAAATGCATTCAGCTCACTTATACAGAAGCTTTTTAAAAATGTACCTCAGTGAAGGCAACAAGATTAAGGCAATAAATATATTTGTCATAGCACCTCTTACACACTAATGTAGCCTTATAAAATGGTCCATTACAGAGCTAGATGTGACAGCTCAGTAACAGAGGCCAAAGGCATTCCCTAAAACTGTGACAGGGTCAGATGTTCATAAAGGAAAAGGTAAAATAAAAGAGGCTAAAATCAGCAACCCCGCTAAATGTAAATGGCAAAACGGCAAGATTCCCTTCATGTGATTGCAGACTGTGTTTAGGAGAGGAGAAAATGCATCTCAAGTGCTTAGGGCTGTGTCTGGCTTGTGTTGTTGTGTGGCATTAAGTTGATCAGAGGAGGACTGTCCCACTGGGTTTCTAAAAACTGGCTGGTGGATTTGAACTGCTGATTTTTTGGTTAGCAGCCTGAGTTCTTGACCATTTTGCCACCAGGGCTCCAAATCTGGCTCGTACCAAACCAAAAACCAAATCTACTGCCATTGAGTTGAGTCTCTGACTCATCTGGCTCATAGAAGGAAATAAAGAAATCTTAGTTATCATCATCAGCTTCATCATCATTTTGTTCTATTTAAGATATCTATTAGTAATAACTTACATATTTTAGAGGCTGTACTGTTTCCAAAATACTTTTTCATGCAGTTATTTTATTTTACTTTTGTCACAAAATCTGTTCATGGTTAGACTCCATCATGTAGGTAAGAACAAGCCTTGGAGATGTTAACGACCTGCACATAGTTCCAAAATTAGTAAGTGACAAGATCACTACACAAAGTCTTTGAGCTCTGCATTTGATGATCTTCACAGTATGCCAGAATATAAGCCAACATACAGACAATCATACATTCTTCTAACTAGATCAATGGAAGACTTTGTGTTGGACTATAAAATAGCTGGGTAGTATATGTTCTACTGTGGCCCCTAGGGTCGCCATGAGTCGGATCCGACTCAATGGCACTTGGCTGGCATATGTGGCTATTAGTTGCCACTGGGAAACCCTGGTGGCGTAGTGGTTAAGTGCTGTCTCTGCTGACCAAAAAGATCAGCGGTTCAAAGCCACCAGGTTCTCCTTGGAAACAGTATGAGGAGTTCATGGCATTTTGTAGTGATTTCATGCATAACGGGTTGAAACGTTTTCAGGTCCTGTACCATCGTCATGGTCTTTGATGTGCTGGAGTCCATTGTTACTGCCACTAGGGGGCTCATCTTCCGTTTTTTCCAACAAAGCAGTGTTTTACTCAAGTATTCTAGCAGATGCCAGTAAAGTGCATTGAGAAGTGGAACCACACACACTGTGGTCTTGATTCTGTTTTATTTATAATTTTATGTGGACTTAGCCCCTCAGTAATTTAATGCTTTAATCCTGATTAACAGTTTTAAGCTGTTCTTTTACAACTTTCATTCTCTTATACCAAATTCTATAAAATGGTTATTGAAATTGAGGAAACTATGTTTTAGATATGTCATCAAACTACAAGTAATCCAGGTAAAATAGATGAGTGTTAACATCATTTTTGTGATCACTCATGACTTGGGTACAGTGACTCTTACAAAAGTACAGATGCAATATTGCTTGGTATCAATTCATGGAGACTAAGCCAAGTTGATATTTATAGGTAAAGAATTTTTACTCTTTATTTCTGACTCTCTATCAGAATCAATAGCAGGCATGGTAGAGCTGCTCCAGTACTTCCTGAAAAACATAAAAGATGTATTAGATCTTAATGCTGCCAGTTAATCAAGATGTTTAATTTTTACAGTAACACTTTATTTGACCAGTGTAGGTGGCTTAGTGATTAACTGGTACAGCTGCTAATCAGCAGAACAGCAGCTCAGATCCATCAGGTGCTCCTTGGAAAGTCTATGGGGCAGTTCTGCTCTTTCCTGTTGGGTCCTTATAAGTCAGAATTGGCTTGACAGCAATGAGTTTGGTTTTGTTTGTATTGTTTAGGTATTTTTAGGTCAGTCATTTAATTTCTCTGTCTCAGGATTCTCAGAATTACCATAAAATTAGACAGATCAAAAAACTTTACTGTAATTTGAATCGGGGAGTTTAGTCATAAAACCTCATTTTAAAAAATTTAGCTGAAGCCAGTGCTTTGGTGTTGGACAGATTCCATTTTAAATTTTAAAATCTAAAGCTCGTGAGGAGCTTATTTTATCAATTCCTTTAATCATGCTAAAGATATCACAAAGTGAAACCTTTATGTGTTTAAAGTGACAAAAACCAAGTTTTTGCAAGCAGCTGTTCACAGCTGCTGTGGTTAGGCATACTTCTCACTAGATGGTATTCAAAATCATCTTATGCTTGCAGTGTATTGCCTAATAAGGAGGTTTGTGGGTATACCCCATTAATAGAGTCACACAAGCAAAGAAAATCAGATTTCAAATGTGTGAAAGTGACTGAGACAATGATTGAACTGAACCATCAAGGACTGTTACAGACTTAAAGTTTATTAACCCAAAGCATCAATGGCATTATCAAAGTATCAGCAGCAGCATCAGAGGGTCCAAAACTGCAAAGGTAGCCAGCAGTCTAGGTTTATTTCCTACTGGCGTTAAAATTTACAGATAACGGAAGGGGAATGTAAATTATTTTCTCTCTATACACCGTCTCTGTATAAATATTGTGTTACCAATTACTTGGCATCAATTAAACAGATGGCTCCTGCCTCCAGAAAAGTGTTTCTCTCAGTCTTGCACTTAGATGCTGTGCGACCAGCTCTTCTGCCAGTGCCCAGTCACATGACTCCATGGTGTGTCCTCTCAGAGCCCGACAGCGTGAAGGGAGCTCAGAAGCACTAGGACAGCCTAGTGCCATCCTTCTGTCCTTCGATTGTGTACTAACCTGCAGAGTCTAATGTGTCCTACTTCTTTCCAGCTCATTCTCATTCTTTACATAGAAATCTAGATATTGACGACATTGCTTTTTGTCTGATTCATTCTTTTCTTCAACTCATTGAGCTATTTCCTCAGATTCTCCATCATGAAAGATACTTAAATGAATCATATTTTGACACTCATATGACATTTGCTCTTGCAAACTTGTAATCTGGTGGAAGTTTTTAAGGATATTAAAAAAATGCAATATTGTTAAGATGCTTAGTTTAAAACTTTTAAAACAGAAATTCAAAATCCTGAGTGAAAGCACAACCACATCTGGGTGGGGTTGCTATATTTAGTATGAATGAGAGAAGGGAGCTGCCATGTATTAGGTACTGTACTAGCCTCTGAACAATCCTACAAAGATCTGGGGGGTATAGAGAGGGTAAACAATTTGCCTCTGGCCACACAGTCATCTAGTGGCTACTGTCTCCACCTGACCCCACTGATCCCCTGTGTTGCTGGCGTCTTGGGATAATGAAGAGCAGAGAGTGCCAGGCAGTGATACTATATAGGTCCAGTGACCCAGCTCACTCAAGACACCTGAACTGGACTCCTCCTTGAAGGGAATGGTGTTTATTTGACTTGTTTATATGGTCCCCCAAGGGGGTCAGCTCTGAGACTCTCTTCAGAGTCTAAGTCCCTCATCAAGGACCAGCCGTACTCAGGATAGCCAACTAAAAATATCCCAGGAACTTCTGCATGACTGGGTGAGGTTCTTTCAGGAGCTGCTGGGGGCACCAAGCTGTCAGTTTGTGGACAGCACGGCTCTTTAACAAGGATTAAGGCACCACTCTTTCTCTGAGCAGACAGAGAAATCCCATCTGGCTTTTAGTTTCTCAGTTGTTGTAAGGGAAAGCTGCTCCCTGGTGGATCAGGCCCCACTCAAGTGAGCACTGCTAGGGGTCTAGCACAGAAGGACAAGGTAGACAGGAGGGAGGCAAGGGGTGGGGGTGAGGCACAGACAGCGAGCCCTGTGACTTGGGGCTTCGTGCCAGCAAAGGAGTCCCTGGGTGTCACAACCTGTTAAGCTCTGACTACTAATTGAACGATTGGCAGTTCAAACCCACACAGAGGGGTATTGGAAGACAGCCCTGGCTCTCTGCTTCCAAAAGGTCCCCAACACTGAAAACCCTATGGAACATTGTTTTACTTTGCAACACATGGGATTGTCATGAGCTAGAACTGCCTTTACTGCATCTGTATTTTTTAATGGATTTATTTTTTATCAGCTCCAGCAGGGACAATGAAACAAATATGAATATCAAAGTAAATCCAGTTGCATCAAATTATACATGTAGAAATTGTTGAATTGGCAAGTGTTTGGCTGTGTATATTTTCACCATAGTGAAAGGAAAGTAAATCAAGTTAATAGAGTTGATTTTATAACTTCTAGTTGAAAGTCTTGAAGTAATAATCAGTCTTTCTCTTATTTAGTATATATCTGCAGAGCATAGAACAGTTCATGCAAATAAAGCCACACTCAGAAACAGCTGTGGCTACAATTGAATCAGAAGAAAATGCATCAGAAAAATTGTCACGTCAGTAGGACATTTCTGTGCCAATATTTGCTGTGGTGGCCAGAGCCCACGCTGTTCTAATGCAAGCTTAGTGTAACCCAAACAGTAAGGAGAATACCATGTTATATTGACATATCCTGTCCTCTTGGACTCCAGAGTAATTTAAAATGGGTCATTTTACTCGTAGTATTTCTGGAAAAATTGAAACATGAAGAAATCCTGTAATTGTCCCTGGAGTATACAACTGGGGAACGGGTATCCTCCCTTCTCCTTATGGCCGCACCTCTTACACTGTCTGTAAGGAGACTTACTATTTCCATGGGTACTCTCTGTGACAGTTTGGAAGCCTGGTAATTGTTGGATTTAGGGACTGAAGCTTTAAGCATGTTTCTGGAATTTTCCAGTGTTTAATGTGAAGTAAGGCACAATAACATGGCTGAATTGAAAACAAGTTTTCTGATGGTGCTAGAGAGTACCAAAATTACCCATGGATTCCTGTTGAGTTTGTGCAGCATCTTTTTGGCTATGAAGTCTAGCCTTTATAGGAAGAGATGGTTTCCAATCAGTATCTTATTGTACAAATAGGGACTGTATGTTGTTTGGGGAATGAGTTGCTAAGTCACTTTTGCACTATTAAAAAGAAGCATCATTCTTTTGTTGCTAAAACTGGGACATGGTTTCTTTATTTACAAAATTCAGGCTTTGATACCAGCTTTGCTCACTATACCTTCATTAAAGAATAGCAACTGCTCAAGAATTCTTTCTATTTAGTCAAAAAGTGTGAAGAGGAAGGAGTGGGTGCCAACGGCTATTCAGATTCTAATGAGGGAGAAACATTAACAAGGGAATTAGTTCCAGATTTGAAGGGTACTCAGTAGCCTGAACTTGCCTTCTAAACGCTAGTGAATATATAATCAGCTGAGAGCATGAGAGACCCAAGGTTCGATATGTCATTACAGCCAGCTGGATTGTGGCCTTACCGGAAGTGAAATGATTTATAGAACCTGGGTAGGTGGCTGACAGGGGAGGTTGGGAGTCACCTTAGGAGGCTTACAGAAAGGCTCAGCATGCTGTTTCTAGACTGGTGAGTGTGGCCTGGAGAAGATGCTCTTTGAAGCCCTTTCCTCCGCAGACTCTGAATGTGTCTTTCGAATCAACAGTTGACAAAGACAGATTGCCAATGACGCAACATTTATGCCTCTCATGTGCATCATGGTTGGGATTCAGCACCTATCTGACTAGTGAAGGTCTTCAGGTATCCATCACTACACACCTGGAAGTGACTACCATTTATGGCTGGAGGGAGTCCACTGGGCTGCGACCCCTGAGGCTTCATGCCCAGCAGCATACTTGCGGCTGTTCTGAGATAGAGTACCTTGGTTAGGATAGGATGTAATTTTGCTTCTGAGCAAAGGACAGGCCTTCTAAAGTGTATCATCATTGATGAAAATGTGAAAAAGGAAAAGATACTGCTTCTGAAATCGAGTGCAAGTACTATATGTTAGGAGGTCCAAGAGAGCACCTGAAGTGTACAGAACAGCTTACACAGTCTCCAGCCCAGACATTTAGAGAGGGTCCTTGAGTCTAGCCAACAGGCCAGGATTATCCTGAAGTTGCCAACATTTGAGATGGCCGAGAAAACTGCTTCACAGAGGGTTTGCTTGATGTGTAGCAAAGTGCAAATAATTTCAAGTTTAGCAAAGTATGGGACAAGAAGCTTGGAGGAGAATAACCACCGGGGTGTTTGACAAAATGACAGATATATTTTGTGTGTCCTGCAGCTGGCCTAGTACCACTGTGATTCATTGTCTGTAATAACAAAGCAGATGTCAGTAGCCTGCCAGTGGTTGCCTCTTCTTCTAAATCTGGCCTGCGCTTATTACTATGATACCTGGTTGGGGTCACCTTCTCTGCCTCTTCTGCCCCCAGAATTAACATCTTAACATACATTGGATTTGTACTAATTGGAGGGATGTTACTTGAAGATGTTACCAATGAATATTCATTGGTAATAGTGTAATAGTACCTAATGATTTTTAGGTAACCCATAAGTGATCCTCTGCAGTTTTCCAAGTTCCATGGTGATTAAAAAAAAAAAAAAGTCCCTGGTATGGGGAGCTTAACTGAGCTGGGAAGAGGAGCCGTCTCAAGTCCACTGAGAGGAGACTGGTGGGATACACTTGGCAGCCTCTGTATTTAAAAAGTCTGCATGTCATTCTTCCCAGGAAAGCTGGAGGAACAAGACATCTCAAGCTGTGATTCTCAACCTTGGTGTGAGGTGGAATCATGTCAGGTATTTTAAAAATCCTAATGTTCAGGCTATACCCAGAAGAATTGACCCCAAGTCTTTGGTGATGGGGCCTAGGCATCAAGATTTTGTGAGCTCCTCAGGGAATTCAAATGTGTAGCCGAGGTTGACAACCATTGAGCTGGACGATGTAATCACAGAGGGTTTCACAGCTTTCAGAAAAAAATCTGTGTACCAGCAAGTGCTCATTAGACAGTGGGTACAAAGCCTTGCTAGACACTGTTAAGACATGGGGTCTTCTCAAGTGGCAAAAAAAAAAAAAAAGTCGTCCTCTCTGAAGTTGTTGATTCACTGGAAGAGATATGTATGTGAAAGGAATTCACAGTTGTGAGCAACAAATCACAATGTGAGGTGGCATTAAAAATGAGTAATATGTCTCCAAGAGAGGAAAGTCGGAATTTGGAGTGGGCTAAAGAGAGGATGGAACTTCTTACAGTGTAGTGGTTAAATGCAATAGCTGTTTAACGAAAGGTTGGCAGTTCAAACCCACCAGGTGCTCCTTGGAAACCCTATGAGACAGTTCTACTCTGTCCTATAGGGTTGCTGTGAGTTGGAATCAATGGCACTGGATATTTTTGATTTTAAAGAGAGAATGTGACCACCCATTTGTCAGGTTGTCCTAATATAGTGGCTTTTGTCTTGCTGTAATGCTGGAAGTCGTGCTACCATTATTTGAAATACTAGCAGGGTCACTCATGGTAGACAGATTCCAGTGGAGCTTCCCGACTTAAGCAGACTGCGAAGAATGGCCTGGCAGTCTACTTCCACAAATCAACCGATGAAAACCTGTATGAACTGCAACAGAACATTGTCTGATATAGTGCTGGAAGATGAGCCCCCTGGGTTGGAAGTTACTCAAGATATACAGTGGCTGACAGTGGGCATGAGTATACCAGTGGTCCTGGTAATGGTGTAGAACCAGGCAACTTGCACTTCTTAGAACCAACTTGACAGTGAAAAACAACAACAAAGAGAGTGATTCCTGGAAGATATTTTTCAAGCTGGAATTTCATGTGTATTATATATTATCCTTTGGAATACTACATGAAAACAAACAAACAAAAATACATTTTCTGTATTTTTTGGTTTCTAGAATTACAGAAATGCCCAAATGGAAGCTAATGAATATCACTGATACATTTTTGTGTTTTACAAGTTAAATAAAAAGTCACTTGGTCATTCCCTGTGGAGCCATGATTGGAGAGAGTAGGGAAGGCAGGGTTGATTGGACCTCTGTGGGACCAGTGCAGTCCTCGATGGACATTTACAGAGATCATGTTGTAAAGCGTAGCCTACTTTCTTAATCACAATCCTAACTAGCTTTGGAGACAGTCCCACTCCTTTTTAGAAGTGTTCTAATTAACACTAGCATGGATAGAAAAAAGTGAAAAACATCCATTTTATTCTATGCTTTGCTTTTTTATGTTTCCTAAAACTAAACAGCCACAAAAATTTTTTTTTCTTATTTAGAGTAAAAGAGATGACTGTTAGGTTACTCTAAATGATAAATAAATAAACGTAAATACATATATATACATATTCATATATACGTGCAAACACATATACAAAACATTACCCAAGTGAAGACCCCTGGTGGCACAGTGGTTCAGTGCTCAGGTGTTAACTGAAAAATTGGTAAGTTGAAGCTACCAGCCACTCCACTGAAGAAAGATGTGGCAGTCTGCTTCTGAAAGACTTAGAGCTTTGGAAACACCGTGGAGCAGTTCCACTCTACCATGTAGGATTGCGTTAAGTCAGAAGCAACCCAATGGCAACATGTAATAGTAGGTGTTAACCCAAGTTTTTCTGTTTCATTTAGTTTTTTAAGGAGTACATAAAGCTGTACTGTCTAGTTGATCACTTTTTAAATAAAAAATTTCTTGTTTTAGTCAACATGCCCATAATTCTTTAGATGTTAAATTTTGTTTGTTAGGCATGTATTTGTTGTTATAAAGGTAGACCCAAATACTGAAGCAGAAATGTGCCTTCTGTTCTGCATTAAGCTAGAAAGGCTCAGTGAAAACTTACAGAACAGACAAGTACAGCTAGGGTGACAGCACACTGGTAATGGCAAACTCTGAAAACGGCAAGTGGAAACCTTTCTCACTGGGGTTCTGGCCAGTGCATTCTCCAGCTTCTTTTGGTACATAAAGTATTGGTAAAAAACTCAACCTAGAAAAACCAACCAGGCTTAATTTCAACTCATTTGTAATACAGTTTATTCAGTAATTTGAAAGGAGTTCATCCACAATAATTTTTTTATCTTTGACGAAACACCAGATGTGGAAGTTCAAGTAAGTGATTTGTCTCAGGAGCATCTCGTGAGGAATTACGTGGCATGGCTTCTGATAGCATGTAAAAAAGAATGTGCACAGAACAAAGTGAACATTTGTTTATTTTTATTCATATGCATCAATTGTCTGCTATATGCAGGATGAAAATAACAAGCCTACAAATATGATAAAGAAAATTCCAACTTCTGAACTTTCTCACAGCTATTTTCCAGCCTTTTTCCTTGTTTTTGTTGTCATCAGTTGCTGTCAAGTCAAGTCTGAGTCATTGAAACCCTGGGTACAACAGAACAAAACCTTGCTCTCCGATTCTGCACCATCTTCTGGATTGTTGGTATGCTCAAGTTCACTTCTGAGCAAGAGATTCTTGACCAGATTATCTGGTATTTGCCTAGGACAATATCTAAAGCAGGTTACCTATTCAGAAATGAAATTTGCTGAAAATGATTGCACACAAAAGCCTCAAGGAAAAATTTATTATTTATTATGCAGTAATTGGAAAGCCTGGTGGTGTATTGGTTAAGAGCTATAGCTGCTAACCAAAAGGTCAGCAGTTTAACTCCTTGGAAACCGTATGGGACAGATCTACTCTGCCCTGTAGGGTTGCTATGAGTCAGAAGCTACTCAGCACAGTGGGCATACACTAATTAGAGTTCCTGGGTAGCACAAACAGTGAAGTGCTTGACTCCCACCCAGAGGTGTCTCAGAAGAAAAGGATTATGATCTGCTTCCAAAAGATCACAGTCTTAAAAACACTCTGTGGCACAGTTCTACTCTGATATTTGTGGGACTCAACGGCTCTTGCGAGCAGATTCCAACTTTTTTCTTTTTACATTAATTACAAACATACATATAGAAAATAATCTCCAGCAGAGTTTGAATAGAAAATTTGTCACTCTTCCCCAGTAGAAAGTGATGAGAACTTTTGTTTAAGTTTTTCTGGTCCTATCCAGTTCTTGTTTCTATAGGCTGGGATTTATTTCTCCTTTCACGAAAGTCTTGGTTGTGCTTAGGTGGTAGCTCCCTCTCTCGGTGTCATTCAGGCTGCCATTGTCAGCTGGTTCTTGTGGACATCTGCTCCTTCCATGGTCCTGTGCCTAGTGCAGGCTTCCTGTGTGGCATTCCACCCTGGAACTCCTGCTGTCCACCTGCTTAGCCCTGCAATTCTCACTCACATAGCCCGTCTACATGCCTGACCGTCCAATATATTCTTTGGTATATTCTCTGTGCTGCCTGACACTGGAGGGGATATTTAAACACTTTTAGATGGAATTGTTTCCTGATTGAGGTCCTAGCTGAGACTAGTTTACCATCCCTCATTTCCCTAACTTATGAAATTGACCCATGAGATGACATCCTGTGTTGTGTCAACCATCTCTGGCTTAAGGGTTTTGTTGGACTTGTTACCATTACACAGTCATTTGCTGTCAGTAACCAGAGTTGAGTGTAAACAACCTTATTATTAATAGTCTGCTCCAACAAAGTAAAATAGAAATTTAAGTAACTGCAAACATTATTCAATAAATTAAAAAAAAGTTCTGATATGAGTAATGGGAAGGAAAATGTTAGATTATAAACATCATGAATGCAGTATTGTTTCTAAAGTCATCAAAGACAGCAATGGGGCCTTATTTAACTTCAATTTTTTCGCAATACTTAATATAGGGCCTTTCATTTAATAAGTGTTTACTTAATGGAATATTTTATTTCTATTTTAATGTTATTTATATAACACTTAATACTCCGACTATAGGAAGTATTTGATACATGTTGTTGAAGAATAAATGAATGAAAGTATTAATTTGTCCTGAGTGTACTGTTGTCATCAATCACAGTAATGTAGTCATTATTCATCTTACTACTTCACTTTGACCATGTAGACATCACCAAAATACTGAGGTGTGTGATGGTTTTTTTTTTTTTTAAAGACCTCCTGGTCTCGTTAAGGCTCAAGTCACTTAATCTCATTGAACTTGAGGTTTGGTGTCCCAGCGATGACCATGGTGCTCTGTGTATGGTGTAATCCTCAGGCTCAGCAGAGAGTATGGGCAGGGTTACCCTGACCCTGAAGTTCTTCACCTATCTAGAGCTAATTGAATGACAGAGTGAGAGTAAGAGGAACAACATGTGCATATACCTTTGTAAAGGTGGTTCAGGCTTACCTCTGAGACTAGTAGCAAAGCAAAACAAAACAAAACATCAGTTACTGAAGATGTTCTCTATCTTGATGTCACAGAGAATTTTCATTTATGAAATGTATTTTAGAGCTGTAGGTAAAAGAAAAAAAGTACACCAGAAATTATTTCTTCAAGATAACATAATACATTTTGCTCTTAAGGAATCTGTATATGGATCAAGAGGCAGTCGTGCGAACAGAGCAAGGGAACACTGCATGGATTAAAGTCAGGAAAGGTGTGCGCCAGGGTTGTATCCTTTTACCATATCTTTTAAATCTGTATGCCAAGCAAATAATCTGAGAAGCTAGATTATATGAAGAAGAACGAGACATCAGGATTGGAGGATGACTCCTTAACAACCTGCGTTATGCAGATGACACCACCTTACTTGCTGGAAATGGAGAAGATTTGAGACACCTACTGAAGAAAATCAAGGTCCACAGCCTTCAATACAGTTTGCACCTCAACATCAGGAAAGCAAAAGTCCTCACAACTGGACCAGTAAGCAGTCTTGTCATAAACAGAGAAAGGATTGAGGTTATCAAGGATTTCATTTTACCTGGGTCAGCAATCCATGCCCTTGGTAGCAGCAGTCAAGAAATCAGAAGACACATTGCCTTAGGAAAATCTGCTGCAAAGAACCTCTTCAAAGTATTCAAAAGTAGGGATGTCACCTTGGAGACTAAAATACACCTGACCCAAGCCATGGTGTTTTTTTTTACATCACATATGTGTGAAAGCTGGACTATGAACAAAGAAGACAGAAGAAGAATTGATGCCTTTGAATTGTGGTGTTGGAGAAGAATGTTGAATGTACCATGGGCTGCCAAAAGAACCAACAGATCTGTTCTGGAAGAAGTACAACCAGAGTACTCCTTGCAAGCAAAGGTAGAAAAACTGCATCTTATATTTGGACACGTTGTCAGGAAAGATCAGTCCCTAGAGAAGGACATCATGCTTGGTAGAGCAGAGGGTCAGCAAAAAAGAGGAAGACCCTCGACGAGATGGATTGACACAGTGGTCGCAACAATAGGCTTAAGCATAAAAAACGGTAGTGGACATGCTGCAAGACCAGTCAGTGTTTCATTCTGTAGTTCATAGGGTCACTATGAGTGGGAACCGACTCAACAGCACCTAACAGCAACATAGTGTGTTGTTATTCTATTGTCAGTATTTCACGTTTTATAAATTTTAATATGTTTACCATATGTTCCTTATACTGACTCAAGTTTAAGAATATGCTAAAAAACAATTCTAAAGCTTAGGAGAGGTTTATTTATTTGTCTTTCTAATATTCTTAATTTACAATGGCTAATGCAGCTCAGCTGCTACCTAAAGGACTGAAGATTGAAGTGTATCCAGAAGTGCCTTGGAAGGAAGGTTTGGTGGCCTACTTCTGAAAAAATCAGCGACTGAAAACATTTTTAGTCTGACATACATGGGATCACCACAATTTGAAATCAGCTTGGTGACAACTGGTTTTCATTCCACTGATAAGAAGTATCACATGGAATAGATCTGAGTTCCTCATTCTTCTCCTTCTACATTAGGGAAAACCACTTAAGGCTTACTATTGAGGCTATAATGTGCTCAACTACTTTCAGATCATATCCAGCAAAGCTCCTCAGCTGTATATAAGCTTTTCCAAGATTAAGAATTAATCTTGGAAATTAAGAATTAAGTTAAGAATTATTTCAATCTCAAAAAATGAAAATTTCCAGCAAATAGAAAAAGAGAGAGGGCAGAGTCAAGATGGCGGACTAAGCACACGTCTCCTTATATCCCTCTGGAAACCAAGACCTGAATTGACAATCAGACGGAGCCTTCTGATCACCAAATCAGCCTCAGGACACAGCACAGGGCTGTTAATTAGGACTTCATACCACTGAACGAAAAACCTCCTCTCTTTCGCTGACTCCTGCTCCTGGCTAGCCCCGGCTCTCATGGAGAGAAGGTAAACGCACCATTCTGACTTTTTTTCCCCTCTGTCTCGGCTGGTGGGCAGAGCTGGGTCTTGCCTAGCAGCTAGACTCGGTGCACTGCAAGGGGGATAGGCAGGCGAAATTCCCATGTTTTGAGTGCCAGGCTTAGGACTCTGTTAATCTAGCCACTTTGAGCCTTTCGTTTTATATCTGCCTCAGCAGGGTTTGTATGGAATTTCACTGTCAGTGTGCGGGACGCCATGTTGGTACCGAGATTTTAGCGGGACCTAATTCTTAGCCTGGGAGCCAGCGCCAGCTAACAGGACAGTGCTTCTATGACAGAAAAGCAATAATTTACCAAAGGCCACCTATGTTGTGGTCCCTGCAACAGAAGGAGAGGAATCACTACCTCTTGGCACCTTTAGCCCTTCTGTCTGCTACCTGTGTGGAGGATGCCATCATGGATATGGTGGCCACAGCTGGACCTAATTCTTAGCTTGGGAGCCAGGGCCTGCCCACAAGAGAGCGCTTTTCTACCACAAAAGCAGTAATCGATGCACTGTCGCCTAAGGCTAGGCCCTGTCAGCAGAGGCCAACAGGGCAGTAGCACTGCTGTATTCTGAACTAGTTTATTATCATCTGGGGTTGGATATAGTGGCGCTTACTTTGTCAATTGAGAAGAGGGACCTCAGCACCTGAAAACCTAACTGACTTGTGAAGTAGTCAGATACCTTTTGCTTTATATTTTGAGACAGCCTAGAGAAACATTTGCAATCCATCCTCACAGTACCTCTTACAGCCTCTGCATACTTACATGGGACCCAAAAAGCAACAGACAGTTGTGGCATACAAGAAATCACCCATGGCTTCAGAAGGCTCTCAAATAAAGCAACCAAGGAGTTTTACAGATGAAGAAACTTTTATGAAAGCATCAGGAAGTGAATACAAAATGATTATATACAGAGCCCTTCTAGACCTTATACAAAATGCAGCAGAAAACAGTGAAAAATTAAGCAAGCTATTCGATCTGATGGAACACCAGTACTCTGAAATCCAACAGATCAAGAACAAAATCAAAGACAGAAACTTCAATGCAAAGCCAAGAAAACAGAATGGAACAAATAGAAAAAAGAATTTCTGACTTGAAAGACAGAGCTACTGATGCCAGCCTCTATGAGCACAAACCAGAAAAAAGAAACAAGAAAAATGAAGTAGCATTAAAGAGCATGTGGAATTCTATTAAGAAGAACAACCTCCGATTAATTGGAATCCCTGAACAGGGTTAGACATCTGAGAACACAGAGAGTATCATTGCTGAACTGCTGAAAGAAAACTTCCCAGAAATCATGAAGGAGGAGGATATAGACATCTCAGATGCGTATCGTATGCCACCCAATATAGATCTCAAAAGAGAGACTCCAAGACATATTACAATCAAGCTTAACAAAATGAAACATAAGCAGCAACATTTAAAGGCAGCAAGACTCAAAGCAAAGCTAACATTCAGAGGGAAACCCTGTAGGCTCTCTTCAGATTTCTCAGCAGAAACCATGCTGGCATCGAGGCAGTGGCATTCAAAGCCTTGAAGGAGAAGAACTTCCAACCAAGAATTATATATCCTGCAATACTGTCTTTCAAATACGAAAATGAAATCAAGACATTCCCAGATAAACAGAAACTCAGACACTTTGTAAAAACCAAACCCAAACTACAAGAAATACTGAAAGAAGTTCTTGGCTCTGGCTTAGAAGAACAAAACCAGTAACTTTATATTTTAGAACGACACACCACTCAATACTCTACTCATTTAAGGAAGACTCCAAAGTCAATCACAGCTTTGATACAGAAAGAAGCAATCCAGTGATCATCATGAAAACTATGGTGTCATCATAATAAAAAGAGGGATGTACTACAGTTGTTATAGGCCTTCCAGATGGAGAGGAAGATGACAAGACTGGTAGTAATTAAAATTGGGTTTATATATAGTTTATTAAGGGGGATCATAGGGGTAGCTGTAAAGCACAACAAAGATGTATCATACCATTTCAAGACATGTAACACAGGAGTCTCAACAACTACAACACCAGCTCTGAAAAAGGTGAAAAATCAACTCACAAAAAAAGAAGGTCCCAGAACAGACTAATAAGAATAACAGAGAAAACATCAACATAAAAATAAACAGATCACAGTGACAGCAGTGAACACATACCTATCAATAATTACATTGAATGTGAATGGACTGAATGCTCCAGTAAAGAGACACCCAGTGTCATCTTGGATCAAAAGACATGACCCATCCATATGATGTCTACAAGAAACTCACTTGAGACCTAAAGACAGGAACAAACTGAAAATGAAAGGATGGAAGAATATATATCAAACTAACAATGAACAAAGAAGAGCAGGGGTGGCAATTCTAATCTCAGACAAAATCAACTTTAATGTCAAATCCACCATCGTGGACAAAGATGGACACTATTTATTGTTGAAAGTTTCAGTACACAAGCAAGACTTAACTATATTAAATATTTATACACCTAATATCAGAGCACTTAAATACGTCAAAGAAACACTGACTATGCTCAAAAGAGAGTTAGATGACTCCACAATAATAGTGGGAAACTTTAACACTCCATTCTCATTACTAGACAGATCATCTAGAAAAAAGCTCAGTAAAGATACAGAAGACCTCATTGACACAATTAACCAACTAAACCTCATTGATATATACAGAACTTTCCACCTATCAGCAGACAACTACACCTTCTTCTCCAGTGCACATGGAACATTCTCCAGAGATGACCATGTGATAGGCCATAATGCAATGCTCAACAAAATCCATACCATTGAATTACTGCAAAGCATCTTCTCAGATCATAAAGCCATAAAAGTTGAAATTAATAGCAGAAAAAACATAGATAGAAAGTGGAACTCTTGGAAACTGAACAACATCTTGTTCAGAAAAACATGGGTTATAGAGGAAATAAAGGATGAAATAAAGAAATTCATGGATTCCAATGAGAACGAAAACCCTTCGTACCAGAACCTATGGGATACAGCGCAAACAGTGCTCAGAGGTCTGTTTATCTCCATAAATACACACATCTGGAAGGAAGAAAGAAACCAAATCAAGGAATTAACCCTACACCTTGAACAAGTAGAAAGAGAACAACAGAGGAACCCCTTGGGCACCAGAAGAAACGAGATCATGAAGATTAGAGCAGAGCTGAATGAATTAGAGAATAGAAAAACAATTGAAAAGACCCAAACCTGGTTTTTTGAAAAGATCAACAAAACTGACAAACCACTGGCTAAACTTACTAAAGTAAAGCAGGAAAGGAAACAAATAACCCAAATTAGAAATGAGACGGCAGTTGTCACCACAGATGCAACAGAAATAAAAAATATCATAACAGAGTACTATGAAAGACTGTACTGTAACAAATTTGAAAACCTAGGGGAAATGGACAAATTCGCTGACTCATACCACCTACCCAAATTATCACAACATGAAGCTGAACAACTTAATAAATCCACCAGAAAGGAAGAGATTGAAAATGTCATCAAAACACACTCAACCAAAAAAAGTCCAGGCCCAGATGGCTTCACTGCAGAATTCTACCAAGCATTTAGGGAAGAGTTATCTCTAATACTACTGAGACTATTTCACGGTATAGAAAGGGATGAAGTACTCCCAAACTCATTCTATGAAGCCAGCATAACCCTGATACCCAAGCCAGGGAAAGATCCAACAAAGAAAGAGAACTATAGACCAGTATCACTCATGAATCTAGATGCAGAAATCTTCAACAAAATTTTTGCCAACAGAATACAACAACATATCAAGAAAATAATCCATCATGACCAAGTGGGATTCATACCAGGGATGGAAGGCTGGTTCAACATCAGAAAAGCAATCAATGTGATTAACAACATAAATAACACAAAAGACAAAGATCACCTGATTTTGTCCATTGATGCCGAAAAGGCATTTGATAAAGTCCAACATCCATTCATGCTAAAAACTCTTAGCAAAATGGGCATAGACGGCAAATTCCTCAACACAATAAAGGCCATTTATAGAAAGCCAATTGCCCACATCATCCTGAATGGAGAGAGACTGAAAAACCTTCCCTTGAGATCAGGAACTATGCAAGGATGCCCACTGTCACCTCTCCTATTCAACATTGTGCTAGAAGTTCTAGCCAGAGCAATTAGACAAGACCAAGAAATAAAGGGCATATGTATTGGCAAAGAGGAAGTTAAAATCTCCCTGTTTGCAGATGATATGTTTGTATATGCAGAGAATCCCAAAGAATCTATAAGTAAACTATTCAAACTGATAGAAGAGTTCAGCATAGTCTCAGGATACAAGATAAACATAAGTAAATCAGTACGATTCCTTTATACCAACAAGGAGACTCTTAAGGAAGAAATTATCAAATCAATACCATTTACGATAGCCCCTAAGAAGATAAAGTACCTAGGAATTAATCTAACCAGAGAAATAACAAACCTTTACAAGGAGAACTACAAGCCCTTACTACAAGAAATAAGAGAGACTTAGAGAAATGGAAAAACCTACCCTGCTCATGGATAGGAAGACTTAACATTGTGAAAATGTCTGTTTTACCCAAAGCAATTTATTTATATAATGCAATCCCAATACAAGTTCCAGTGTCATTTTTTAATGAGATGGAGAAACAAATCACCAATTTTGTTTGGAAAGGGAAGAAGCCTCGGAAAAGTAAGGTACTACTAAAGAAGAAGAACGTACTGGGAGGCCTCTAATTACCCGACCTTAGAACATACTACACTGCCACAGTGGTCAAAACAGCCTGGTACTGGTACAAGAACAGACAGATGGATCAATGGAACAGAACTCAGACCCCAGAGATGACACCTTCTGCCTATGAACAGTTGATATTTGACAAAGGCCCTAAGACATTAAACTAGGGTAAAAACAGTATCTTCAAGAAATGGTGCTGGCAAAATTGGATATCCATCTGCAAGAAACTGAATCCAGATCCATATCTTACACCTTATACAAAAACCAACTCCAACTGGATAAAAGACCTAAATATCAAACCAAAAACAATAAAGCTCATCCAAGAAAAGGTAGGAACAACAATGGAAGTTTTAATACACAGTGAGGACAGACTCCAAAATCTCTCAAAGAAACCACAATCAACAGAAGAGAAAATAGATAAATGGGAACTATTAAAAATCGAACACTTTTGCTCATCCAAAGACTTTATTAATAGAATTAAAAGAACACCCACAGAATGGGAAAAAATATTTGGCAACTCTGTGTCAGACCGATACCTGGTCTCCATAATCTATAAGATACTATGAAATATCAATAAGAAGAAGGTAAACCATTCAGTTAAGCGATGGGCAAAGGAAATGGACAGACATTTCACTAAAGAGGAGATCCAGGCAGCCAAAAAACACATGCGGACATGTTCACGATCTTCAGTTATTAAAGAAATTCAAATCAAGACAACAATGAGATACATCTCACCCCAACAAGGTTGGCCATGATCCAGAAAACACAAAACAACAAATCGTGTAGAGGCTTGGAGAAAGTGGAACCCTCCTATACTGTTGGTGGGGTTGGAAAATGGTCCAGCCTCTTTGGAAAGCAATCTGGCCCTTTCTAAAAAAAAAATGGATATCGATATACCATTTGACCCAGTAATTCCACTACTTGGAATATACCCTACAGAATCAAGGCCTTTCACACCAACGGACACATACACTAGAATGTTTATCGCAGCACAGTCCATGATAGCAAAAAGATGGAATCAACCCAGATGCCCCCCAACCGAAGGATGGATAGGTAAACTGTGGTACATATACTCAATGGAGCACTACACAGTGATAACGAATAACGATGATTCCAGGAAACATCTCCTAACCTGGTTGCAACTGGAAGACATTATGTTGAGTGAAAGTAGTCAGCGACAAAAAGACAAATATTGTATGAGACCTCTACGATAAGATCTCAAAAACAGACTTGTGTGTAGAAGAAAAGACTCTTTGACAGCTGCAAGGGAGGGGAGAGAGGGAGGGTGAGGGGAGAGGGCTTAGATTAGATAGTTGCTAGAAATGTGGTGGGGAGAAATCGGTGATAGCACACATTAGAAACAAGAACAACATTAAGTGGACTTCAGCATAACTTGAGTACTCCTTCCATCTTAACCCAATATTGCAAGGATAGAGTGGCTGGGGCAGGGGGCAGGGGACCATGCTAAAATCGAGGCCAATTCGCACAACTTGCGTTTTGCTAAGAGCTCTCTGCACTCCACATTGGTGAGTGGCGTCTGGGGTCTTAAAAGCTGCTAAGCTGCCATCCGAGGACAGAGCAAATGGTCCCAACTCAGCAGGAACGGATGCTCACCGAGGGCCAAAATGGCATGCGGTAAAGACAACCTAGAAGACAGACCCACAAGAGTGGGCGCCTACATCGACTTGGGACCGGAAGAACCGGATGGTGCCTGGCCACCACCAGTGATAGCCACAATGGAGCTCACAGAGAGGAGTCTCACTGGCAACACAAGAATAAAAAGGGGCACATCCTGAGATCTCCACAAAAAGACCTCAATCGATTGTCCAGCGGTTTCGGGGTTCCTCTGAGAGCATGGCCCCCTGCCCTGATGCTGCCCTTTCCCATAAATTATAACAAAGGTCCACTCTTTGGACAGGAATGGATTGGACTTGGCAATGCAGAATGACCATATATTGGATGCACTTTATGGTTCTATACATCTATAAGATATCATCCTGCTGACCTCTGACTGGAGGAAGGAGAGTGGGTGGAGAGGAGAGGAAAGGAGGCTGTTGGTAGGATGTAACATGTATGGAGCAGAGAGGAATAGTGTGCTGTCACCGGACAGGGAGAGCAGTGGAAACTGCATATAGGTGGGCATGTAAATTTATACAGGAATGTACATTTTCACTCAGTCATGTTTAATAAAAAAGAAAAAAAAAGAAAAAGAGAGCACTCCTCAATTCATTGTATATTATTGAAGCTAACTAAATAAGAACATATGAGAAGAATTATAGGCTAGTCTCAATCATGAATACATAATACTGAGAAACTGAATCCAACAGTGGTCACATTGGATTTATCTCAAAAATGCAAGAATGATTTGACATGAGATCATCCAAGAGTGTAATTCATTATAGTAATATTTAAACAGATTAAAAACCACATAATCATTGTATTAGATACAGAGAAAGATTGATAGCTTTTAACACGTGATAATGATTTAAAAAATAAACTCTTAGGAAATTAAGACAAGAATGTACTTCCTTAAACTGATAAAGACTATCTACCAGAAATCTATAATGAGAATTATTGATAGTAGTGAAACATTAGAAGCATTCCTTTCAAAATTAAGAGGAAGACAAAAATGCCCACAATGTTTATTTTATTCAAAATTTATTTAGTGATAATGACCAATATAATAAAATGTTAATTTTATCATGAAGTTTGAAAAGGAAGAGACCAAACTAGTGGGGTTTTTTTTGTTTGTTTGTTTGTCTGTTTTGTAGATGGAATGATTGTCTGCATAGTAATTCAATAAAAATAAGATACCATTTGTAAAAGTATCGAAGCACATAAGCTATCCAAGGGAAAAGAAAACCTCATTTATTATAAAATAAAAAAATGAGAAAGACCATCATTGAATAAATTGTTGATGGAAGTTTTTAAAGGAAAACTGATTAAATGGAGATATACACCTTGTTTCTGGAGAAGATGATTAAAATCTTGTATTAGTAATTCTCCAAAAGTTGACTTCTGTAAATTGAACACAAAGTCAAATGAAAATCTGGAGAGTATTTTCACTGAAACTTAACAAAGTGATTCTAAAATGAGTGTGGAAGAGAAAATGGACAAGAATAGCAATGTTTCCTGGGGAAGTAAGTAAGATGACATATTCTCTCCCAGATATCAAAACCAACTATAAAGTTATAACAATCAAGAAATTATAATGTTGGTGCTAAAACAAATAGACCAACATAATAGATTTGAAAGCCTAGAACTAGAGCTATATTTTTGTGGTTGCTTGGTTATGATACACGTGACATTGTGGACAACTGCACAGGATGATGGTGGCTCAATTGTTTTTCAAAATGGGAAAAACAAAATTGGACCATACCTCATATGATACAAAAAAATAAATTTTAACATGGACTTAAAGGGTTAAATGTTAAAAGTGAAGCTTTGAGATATCTAAATACAGGAATATCTTTATGAACTCTGGGTAAGGAAAGCCTTTTTTAAACAAGAAAATAAAACGTTAGCCATAAAAGATTAATGAGTTCAACAATATTAAAATCATATGTACCATGAGGAAGCTGGATAGAGTAGAACTGCCCCATAGGATTTTTCAGGCTGTAAATCTTTACAGTAGCAGACTGTCACATCTCTCTTTTGTGGAGCATCTGTTAGGTTTCAAATGCTGACCTTTTGCTTAGTAGCTGAGTGTTGCAACTGCTGTGGCACTATCCTGTCTCAGCTGCTTCGAAGTAGATATAAATTTGAACAAACAATAGTTACTTCATAGTTTTTGAGATGTTACATTGCTGCCGAAAGGAGCATGCCTCTTTATCTGCTCCAAATCATTCACTAGTTTACAGAGAAGCTATTGGTCTTCTGTAGAATTGTTCTCACACAGGTGAAACACACACAAGAGCAGACATTCCAGGCACCTTCAGGTTCAAAAACCATTTTGTAACATTGATGACAGTAAGATCCACCTAGTGAAATTTTAGATCTCCACACTAAATCCCAGCAGCAGGATTTTTTTTCCTTTAGAAAGACACATTTACTCTGGTGTGAACCCTGCAGATAGGTGTTGTGTGTCTCCTGTTTGCTTTGGGAGTTCTGTAAACCATTCTTGAGCACTCAGGGGCTCAGTTCCCATTACCTCTAAGTAATTGCAGGAGGTGCTGTGATGCCCAAGGTACATGTCAAAGTCACTGTGGCTTGATAACCCTTCCGCAAGCTGGAAGTGACAGCTGGTCCATTCATAGCCCTGTGAAGGGACTTTGTTCTCTCCCATTCACAATTTGCTCTCCCTACCTCACTCTGGAGGTCTGCAGTTCCTGCTGAGAGGAGCAGTTCATTCTTGGCAGATGCTCCCAGGTGGCTCAGATAACACTGCTCCTGGGAGATGGCACTCTGTACCGGCCGGCTGGCAGAGGGAGAGGTGGAGGTGGGTCTTCATGATGTTCAGGCTGCTCAGGCCTTCTCAAATGTATCTGGTTACCAAGGGGCTCTGAAAACTAAAATATCTCAGTTACTTTGACTAGAATATGTATGTATCTGTGTTATGACATTGCTCCCTCTTGAGTACAGTTCTGTTGACATGGGAAAATGTAAGGCTTTGGCAACTAGTCTTTTACTACCCCATCTTAGTGCTAACCAACTGAATATCACCTCCTGCTAGAATAAATTTTTTAAAAAGCCAAGGCACATAGGTATGTAAGCTACTTCTTTGCCTTGGAGATGAGGACATGCACATTGATTTTTATATCTTCTGCTCTGTGGGAATGTTAAGAAAATAGTTGGAGCCTCCCTTTTTGTTGATCTTAATGCATTTGTTTTTACATATGTTTACCTTAGAACTCCACAAGACCATGAGTTCTGAAAGGTCGGGACCATATTTTTTCCTCTTCGTAGTCTCTTTGCACTGCCTAACGGCTGGCACATGGTTGGTGGTTAATACATACGGTAATTTGAGTGGACAGCTTAATGGATTAATTTATTACTTCATTGTACTATTATAGCAACACTGTGAAGTAGATCCTTGTAAGATCTCTGATAATTATAGAACCAGAATCTTAACATTAATATGCAGGCAACAGATAGGTATTGCCAACAGTAGACATTCTCCAAAAATAGATGGGAACTTGTCCTCCATAAAATGCTGGACTGTGCCCCATAGCAAATCCATTGCCTGAATAGTATACCCTAGAACTTTTTCAGAATATGTATGTCTAATTTGACATCTGTGCTTCTCTGTAGGTAACAGTCTTCTTAATTTACTAGATCAAAATTTATGGTAGCCCAGAGGATAGCAAATTTCCAACCTTGACTTGTATACTCAAGTGAATTGAAGCGAGTAGTATAGCAAAGGCAAATACTCTGAAAGTGTTCATGAGTCTTCTGCAAATGAGTCATCTTGGACACTAAGTATTCTATACAAATGTTGCAGGGCCAATGGAAGTGATCATAAGTTTTTAATTTCCTCAGGATGGAAAACAAATGAGAAAAAAAACCACTTCAAAGGATATAGCAGTGTCTATTTGCTCCAGCACCAACTAATGTTGTGTACCAAAACCTGCAGTCCTGAGCCAGTACAAATCAAGCCTGGCTTTCTGTTATCAGTGGGGAAGGTCTCAGATGACGGAATTGGCTCCATGGACCCATGTGGCCAGCTGTGCTGGAGCTTTCCCACTTACTCCATATGCCTTCTCTCCTAAATTTTGGCCACTTTTGTTAAGGCTCTGACCACCTTCTAGATTTTTTTTTTGTAAAACCTCTGTTGTCTGCTCCCAATTATCTGATTCGATCTTTACCACTTAATAGGTGATCTTGAGCTAGTTACTTCATCTCAATTTTAATATTTAATCACAATATAAACTGAGGATAATAATTTATAGGATCATAACAAGAATAAATATAAAGTACTTAAAACAGCACCTCACTTGTAATTAGCTCTAAATCCATGATGCAGTCCCTCAGTGGTGCAACCATTAACACACTTGACTGCTAAGTGAAAGAAAGGTTGACAGTTGTGCCTTCCCCAAGGAGTCTTTGGAGAAAGATCTGGGGATCTACTCTGGAAAAACAAGTGATTGAAAAACCTATGGAACCATAACACACATGTGGTTGCCATGAGTCAAAATCGACTCAGTGGAAATTACTTTTAAATCTGTGGTAGATGCTGATAAGAGTGCAAGGTGGGCAGAGCTCTCTTTACTGACAACACATCTTCATTTATTACCTCTGCCAAGAGATGCCATTGTTCCTCATTGTTCGCTCAGCTGTTCTGGCTGTCGTTGCCAACTCAGATTAGACTGGAGTTTGTTCCCGAACACTAGCATCTGCAGTGCTATCCAGACAGTTGTGGCCCAGTCCTGTTTGCTGCACTAGTCCCTCTGGAAGTAATCATCTGTGTTTTTTCTTACATTCTCTTCCCGTCTACCCAACGATTTTTAAAAACAACAACAAAAAAACTTACAACAGATAAGCAGACAATATGCTTTATGAGCCATCCTCCATAGAGTATGATAAAATTCTAAGGGATAAATGACAACAGTTATAGTCACTGACTCTTTCTGAGGTCTGTCATTTACCCAGCACAGTCTCAGCAGAGATGTATGACTCTGCTTGTCACCACCATCAGGGTTCTGCAATGCTGATGATCTCTCTGCTTCATGACTGAAGTCTTTGGATTGCTGCCCTGTTATGCTTTTTTAAAAAAATTGCCACTTAAAAACTTTTTTTTAATTGTACTTTAGATGAATATTTATACAGCAAACCATTTCTCATTCAACAGTTAGTAGACATATTGTTTTATGACATTTAGCAACCCCAACACGTGAAAACGCTATCCCTTCTCAACTGTGGGTTTCCTATACCAGGTTCATGTCCCCTCCTGCCTTCTGGTCCTTGCCCTGGGTTGCCATGCTATTTCGTCTTGTTTTGTTTCAGGGAACTGTCCAGTCTTTGTCTGAAGGGTGAACCTCAGGTGTGACTTCATTACTGAGCTGAAAGGTTGTCAAGGGGCCATGCTATCCAGATTTCTCTAGTCTCTGTCAGCTGCCCTGTTACTCTTGACAGCTAGAGCCAAGTTGGCATTTCCTCAGGATTTCTATTTCCTTCAGGGAGATGGCTTCACTGCCTTTGCAGTCCTTTCACATTTGCTGTTGTGATTCTCATTTCCTCAACTGGGCTCAGGACTTTCTTTCTTCCACCAGCCGTATTCTTTTTTACTGAATTCCCCAAATGAAGTGGGAATGCGAAGTGGAGAAGCCTGTTTCTGAGCATGCTCTAATGTTATAGTGCAACTTGTTCGCTGTCTCCTAGCCCCTCTGCAGAGAGTCTCACAGGAGTTACCGCAGCACCCTAATAGGATGGCGGGAAACTGTCCCACTGAGTTTCTGACTGTGGCCTTCAGTTCTTTGAGGTCAGAAAGTATGTCAAATCTACCTGTGTCTCACAAGGTATGACCTCCCACAGAACAGACTGTTTACTGTATGGTTGTTGAATATGGAATTAGCCTCTTCTTCCCAACACTTGGTGTATGCCAGTTGACCGGCCCTCTTCCATCTCAGGGAGAGTTCCTTGGTACCATTGGAACACTGAGACCTCCATCTACCCATCTTATGATTTCTACCCTGGTACTAAACTGTAGTTGCAGGATGTGTATTCTTTGTCTTCTGAGAACTTTTTTTCACCAGATAATGTGTTTCAAACTCTTTGAACCATGACCCACAGAAGCAAAAGCCTATTCTGTCCTGTCCTGTTCTATTCTGTTCTATCCTACCCGTAACCTACCTAGTTTTTAAAATACTGGTTACTAGCAAACCAAACTAGTTACACTCAAATTGATCTTGACCTGTGATGATCCCATACATGAGCTCCATAGGGTTTTTGATAACTGATGCTTTGGAAGTAGATTTCCAGACTTTTCTTCTGAGATACCTCTGGGTGGATAGGAACTTCCAACATTTTGATTAACAGCTAAATGAGTTCACATTTCCACCATCAAGGGACTCCAACACACTCATCTAATTTCTTAACCTATGAATAAGTCACAGTGCACAGTTTGAAAAATACCATGTTTGGGCCTTGTTCATATAAAGCCTTTGACATTCAGTCAGGACTATTTAGTGAGGACATTTTTGTCCATCTCATAGAATCTTTTCTGATCACTAAATCTAAAGTATATCATTAATACTACTTTTTGTCATAGCACTTTTATTAATTTTCCTCTAACCATTAATAGAAATCTATATACGTGTTATTCATTACTTCTTTATTTCTGTATCCCCGATACAGGGGCTTTGTGCATCTTTTGAGTAGACAGAAATTATTGAATGAATTGTTGACTGAGTGAACAAAACTGTCACTACAGATGTGTAGATAAAGGAAGTTTGGTTTTCCCAGGGCATTTTTACTCTCCACCAATTTCATTTAACTGATTCTGAATAATTTAATCAGAAAAGAGTAGAACTTTTTTTGGAGGAACATGAGATCATGCAGGCCAAAGAAAGGGCAGAAATCAGGCAGGTCTGAGAATCAAGGTAATGGCATAGAGGACTGTCTCTCTGGGAACATTGTGAGGTTGAATCATCTCCACTCAGTGTTGAAAGTCCCAGAGAAGAGTATCTGACTGGCTCAGCTAGAAAGGACCAAGCACCTGCCTTATCCTGTCTAATTAGGAAACCACACATCATGGATAGAGGTCTAGTTCCTGGAAAAAAAAAAAAAGAAGAAGAAGTGTTCTTTCTACAGGTAAGGATAGTCATGTAAAATAGGTGGATGTCCACTAAACAACAGTTTTTATACCTACTGTTCTTACAAGAGTTGACAAGAGGACATGGGGCCAAGATGACTGACTAATCACATATCTCTTCTGCACCACCCCCCAACAACTAAGGCTGTGAAAAACTACTAAACAGAACAAAAATGATATTCTAGGAGCCCCAAAATCAAGCAAAAATGTGTGAGATCAGACTGGGCAACAGGAAGAGGAAAAACTATCTTTGTCAGAGGTGAATCGGCAGTGAAAAAGGTTTTGCTTATGCTGGCATAGCGGCAGAGAGGCAGCTCAGTTATGGAGGCCATCTTTGTTGCCTGAGAGGCTATTATTGGTACTGCTGCCCTTGGGAGCATGGCTGGGGCTAGCTGCCACATTGAACAGAGGCACCAGACTTGAAAGCATCTCTTTAAACTGAGAGGCTGAGCTTGGGACTTCCATGCCTAAAGAGTGTGGCAGTGGCTGACAGCTGAGTGCAGCAGCATCCTTCCCCCCTTCTCTCAGCTACCATGGAGATCAAATTCTGATGCATTACCTTGACCAGAAGTGGGACTACATATATGTTCGCCAGGCTTTTCTCCTGGTCATGGAGAGGGACACAAAGGGAAGTGCATAAGTAAACCTCCACTGAAACAACTGAGTTGCATTCCTGAGCCCAAAGTGAATTCCAATGATCATTTCAAGCTTTCTCAAAGATAACAATTGATTTCTGACCATTTAAGAAAGCAGGCTACCATGGCTCCAGAAAACTCCCAAAATAAGTACTCAAAAAACTTTCCTGATGAAGAAGCCTTTCTGAAATTACTAGAGGTCAAACATAAAAGAATTACATAGAGAGCCCTTCTAGATGTTAGGATGGAGTTTAGACAAAATGCAGCACAACAAAATAAAAATTAAGCAAATTACATGAATTGCTAGAATAACAGTGATCTGAAATTCAGCAGATTAGTAATAAAATCATAGAGGTAGAGAATTCAGTTGACAGTCAAAGGGGCAGGATCAAAGAAATGGAGTGCAGAATTAGTGAGACTGAAGATAAAGGAAATGACACCAGCATTTATAAAGAAAAGTCAGACAAGAGAATCAAGAAAAATGATGAATCATTAAGAGTTATGTGGGACTCTATCAAGAGGAATAATTTATGAATAATTGGAGTACCAGAACAGGGAAAGATAGCAGAAAATATAGAGAGAATTGTTTAAGAGTTGCTGGCGGAAAACTTCCCTGACATAATAAAAGATGAGAAGATATCTATCCAAGATATTCATTTAATTTCACAAAAGGTAGATCCCAGAAGAAAGATACCAAGACATATTATAAACAAGCTTAGTAAAATGAAACATAAGGGGAGTCTCTTAAAGGCAGCTAGGCTTAAACCAAAACTACCTTACAAAGGAGAGTCTTTTAGGAGGGCCTTCCATTATTCAGCCAAAATCTTGTTGGCAAGAAGGCAATGGGATAACATGTCCAAAGCCTTGAAGGAAAAAAAAAAAAATCCAACTAAGACTTATATATTCTGCAAAATCATGTCTCAAATATGATGGTGAATTTAGGACATTCCCAGATAAACAGAAGCTTGGAGACTTTGAAAAGCCCAAACCAAAATTACAAGAAATACTGAAGGAAGCTCTTCAATTAGGAAATCAGTAACATCAGACATATACTCAAGGATGCAAGGCAGGACACAACATTCAGAGTCCTGCCAGGTTAGGGAAGTCACAAAGCTCAATCAAAGGTAAAGTGGCCGTATTAATGTGTTCAGAGACCTTTCAGATAGAGAAGAAGTCAGGGAGATAAAAAGAGTTAACAGGAGCAGTCAAAGTATTGCATTTCCAAATAATTTGAGATAATATTTCTTAGTCAGATAAGCTGTTAACTTCTCCAAGCCTACAAATAGTTAAGAGGTTTCAAGACTTCTGTAGTATTCTGTTTTATTATTGTTGTTATTAGCCTATTAATCCAAGGAAACCTGGGTGGCATGGTGGGTTAAGTACTAGCTCTTTGCTACCCAAAGTTCGACAGTTAAATCCTCCAGGCACTCCTTGAAAACTGTAGGGAGAAGTTCTACTCTGACCCTTAGGGTCACCATGAATCAGACCCAACTTGACAGCAATGGGTTTGTATTAATCAAAAGATTTTTTAAAGTGATAATTTTGTTCAGTAACATATCAGGCCATCACTTTTCTGTCAGTATGTTATGCCATGTTGTCTTGTGTGTGTCTGTGATGCAAGAAGTGACGCCAGTAGTATTTTAAAAACCTACAGGGTCACCTATGGTAGCCAGGTTTCAACGGAGCTTCCAGACTAAGTAGAAGGACCTTTTGATATAATTCTAAAAAGAGGCCAAAGAAAATCTTATGTATGGCTGTGGAACACTGATATACTACTGGAAGATGAGCCCCTTAAGCTGGAATGCACACAAAAGATGACTGGAGAATACCAACCTCCTCAAAGTAAAATTAACTTTAATGATGTAGATGAAATAAAGCTTTACAGAACTTCATTTACTGATGTGGTATAACTGAAAATGAGAAGAAACAGCTATAACTATCCATTAATTAATGGAATGTGGAATGTAGAGAATATGAAACTAGGCAAATTTTAAGTTGTCAAAAATGAAATGGAACACTGAAAGATAGGTATCCTAGGCATTAGTGAGCTGAGATGGGCTACCATTTGCCATTTTGAATCAGACAATCATATGGTCTGCTCTACTGGACATGAGAAATTGAAGAGGAATGGCATCACATTCATTATCAGAAAAAACATCTCAGATCTGTGCTGAAGTACGAGAGGCTGTCAGTGATGAGATAATATCCATATGTCTATAAGGAAGATCAGTTAATAGGGCTATTATTCAAGTCTACACAGCAATGACTAATGCGAAAGATGAAGAAATTAAAGATTTTTACCAACTTCTGTAGTTTGAAAGGAAACTATGGTGGTACAGTGACTAAGTGCAACAGCTGCTAACCAGAAGGTCAGCAATTCAAATCTACCAGGTGCTCCTTGGAAAATCTCTGGGGCAGTTTTACTCTGTCTATAGGATTACTATGAGTCAGAATAGACTCAACAGCAGTAGGCTTGGTTTGTGCTTTGGCTAGTCTGAAAATGACGAAATATGCAATCAAGGTGCATTGAAATCACTGGTGATTGGAATGCCAAAGTTGGAAGCAAAGATGAAGGATCGGTGTTTGGAAAACAGGGCCTTTGTGATAGAAATGACACAGGGCATCACATGATAGAATTTTACAAAATGAATGACTTCTTCATTGTAAATACCTTTTTTCAACAATATGAACTGTGACACTATATGGATCTGACTGGATGGAATACACAGGAATCAAATTGGCTATCTGTGGAAAAAGAAAACGGAGAATCCTTGCTCAGTATCATCAGTCAGAACAAGGCGAAGGACTGACTGTGGAATGAACTATCAGTTGCTCATATGAAAATTTAAGTCAAAGTGAAGAAAACTAAGTCCACAAGAGGCCAAGTATGCCCTTACGTATATCCCACTGAATTTACAGACCATCTCAAGAGTAATTTTGATACACTGAACACTAATGACCAAAGACCAGATAAACTGTGGGATAACATCAAGGACATCATACATGAAGAAGACAAAAAGTCATTAAAAAGACAGGAAAGAAAAAAGGAAAAAGTATGTCAGAAGAGACTCTGAAACTTGGTCTAGAACACAGACAAGCTAAAGCAGATGGAAGAAATGATGAAGTAAAAGAGCTGACCAGAAGATCCCAATGGGTGGCTTGACGAGGCAGTGTGTAGTATTATAATGTGAAATGTGCAAAGACCTAGAGTTAGAAAATGAAAAGAGAAGAACATGCTTGAAATTTCTTACAGCTGTAAAAACTGAATAAAAAATTCGAGACTTGAATTACAGTGTTGAAGTATTTTATGGGCAAAACTTTGAACAATGAAGGAAGTATTAAAGGAAGGTAGTAGGAATACACAGACTCATTGCACCAGATAGAAATGGTCAACCTTCAACCATTTGAGGAAGTAGCATACGATGAAGAACCAATAGTACTGAAGAAAGAAGTCTAAGCTGCACTGAAGGCACTGGTGAGAAACAAGGCTTCAAGAATTTGCAGAATACTAATTAAAATGTCTCAACAAAGGGATGAAATCCTGGAATTTACTGGTCTATGCCAAGAAATTTGAAAGATAACTACCTGGCTAACCAACTAGAAGAGATCCATGTTTGTGCCCATTCCAAAAAAGGTGATCTAGCAGAATGCAAAAGTTATCAAACAATATCTGTGATATGACATGCAAGTAAATTTTTGCTGAAGATAATTTTAAAATGGTTGCAGCAGCACTGGAAACTGCCAGAAATTCAAGCTGGATTCAGAAGAGGATCTAAAAAGAGGGAATGTCATTGCTGATGTCAGATTGATCTTGCCTGAAAGCAAAGAATACCAGAAAGATGTTTACTTGTGTTTCATGGGCTGTGCAAAATCATTTTACTGTGTGGATCATACTAAATTATGGCTAAAGTTGCAGAGAATGAGAATTCTAGAACACGTAATTGTGCTCTTAAGAAATTTGTATATGGATCGAGAGGCAGTTGTATGAACAGAACAAGGGGACATCACATGATTTAAAGTCAGGAAAGATGAGCATCAGGGTTGTATTCTTTCACCATACCTTTCTAATCTGTATACTGAGCAAATCATCCAAGAAATTGGATTATACAAAGAAGAACAAGGCATCAGGATTGAAGGAAGACTCGTTAACAACCTGTGTTACACAGATGACACTACCTTACTTGCTAGAAATAAAGAAGATTTGAGACATTTCCTGATGAAGATCAAGGACCACAGTCTTAATCTTCAAGGTTGCACCTTGAAGTATGGATTGCACCTCAAAGTATGGATTGCACCTCAACATCAGAAAAACAAAAATCCTCAACTGGACCAGTAAGCAACATTGTCATGAATGGAGAAAAAATTGAGGTTGTTACGGATTTCATTGTACTTGGGTCCACAATCAAAACCTGGAAGCAGCAGTCAAGAAATCAAAAGACACACTGTACTGGGATAATCTGCTGCAAAGGACCTCTTCAAAGTAATCAAAAGTAGGGATGTCACCTTGAAGACTAAAATGCACCTGACCCCAGTCATGGTATTTTTCATCACATTGTATGTGTGTGAAAGCTAGACCATGAACAAAGACAGAAGAAGAACTGATACCTTTGAACTGTGGTGCTGGAGAAGAATGTTGAACGTACTATGGACTGCCAAAAGAACCAACAGATCTGTTCTGAAAGAAGTGCAACTTGAGTGCTCCTTGGAAGCAAAGATGGCGAGACTGCATCTTATATTCTTTGGCCATGTTGTCAGGACAGATCAGTCCCTGGAGAAGGACATCATGCTTGGTAGTGCAGAGGGTCAGCGAAAAAGAGGAAGACCCTTGATGAGATGCATTGACACAGTGTCTGCAACAATGGACTTCAGTATGAAAATGATTGTGGACATAGTGCAAAACCAGGCAGCATTTTGTTCTATTGTTCATAGGGTCGCTATGAGTCAGAACCACTGGACAGCACCTAACAACAACAACTGTGCTCATGCAGAACCTATAGATAGGCCAAGAGACAGTAAGTAGTTCAAACAGAACAAGGGGGTACCAGGTGTTTTAAAATCAGGAAAGGTGTACCTCAGGATTTTGTCATTTCATTATACTGGACTGCATGAAGAAGAAGACAGGATCAGGATTGGTGAAAGTCTCATTAGCAACATCCAGTAAGCAGATGACACAACCTGGACTGCTGAAAACAAAGAGGACTTGAAATACCTGTTGATGAGGATCAAAGACTATAGCTGCCAGTATGGTTTACACTCCAGCATAAAGAAACCAAAGTCCTCACAACTGGACCAGTAAGCAACATCATGATAAACACCAAAAAGATGGCAGAATTTCATTTTACTTGGATCCACAGTCAATGCCCATGGAAACAGTAGTCAGGAAATTGAGTGACAAATCTGCTGAAGAAGACCCATATAAAGTGTTGAAAAACAAAGATGTCACTTTGAGGATTAAGGTATACCTGACCCAATCCATGCTATTTTCATTTACCTCATATGCAAGTGAAAGCTGGACAATGAATAAAGAAGACTGAAGAAAAATTGATAATTTCAAATTATGCTGTTGGTGAAGAATATTGAATATACCATGGCTGCCAGAGAATGAACAACTCTGTCTTGCAAGAAATATAGCCAAGAATGTTTCTTAGGAACAAGGATGGTGATGCTTCATATCATAGTTTTTAGACTTTATCTGGAGATACGAGTCCCTACAGAAGGGTATCATGCCTGGGAAAGTAAAGGGTTACAGCATTTCTGCAAAAAAGAGGGAGATCCTAAAGGAGATTGATTGAAACAGTGGCTATAAGATGGACTCAGAGATAGCAACAGTTGTGAGGAGATACAGGACTGGGCAGCATTTCATTCTGTTGTATGTAGAATCATTCTGAGTTGGGATTTGCTCTGAGACACCTATGAGGTGCTGTGCAAAGTTATAAGATAAAAGTGTGACACAGTAATCACCTCAGTCAAGCAGTATTTAAGCTAAATAGCAGTCAAGATATCTGATGCTTTATGAAAATTATGTGATATATGATTATATCAAAATTTGTAAAGTTAATGATTAAATCTCTTCCATTCTGTCTTTATATAAAGTAGATGAAATTCTTTCAACCTTCATTTCTAGAAAGTCGCTGAAATTTTGCCACATTCTTTGCAGTGGATATATTGAAAAATATTGTTGTTTTCTTGCACTTGAAACTTCCTCCAGCAATTAATAGAGGTGATAGCTGATTTAATATAGGGACAAGGGAGAAAAAGACACTTAGTGTAAAGGCCAGATTTCTGTCTTAGGCACCAGGGAGGATGATGTTATCTTTTGTTGGAGGGCAGCAGATTTTGGGATGTAAGGATAGATGATGGTTTGGTTTAAAACCAAAAAACCAAACCCATTACCACTGAGTCAGTTGGTTTAGGACATGGTAAATTAAGCTGCTTAATTTTCCACTAAGTTCTTCTGTTTACTTCTTGTTGAAGAGATTCAAGTTCACCAGCAACTAAGGACGTACTCTAAAAAAATTACTGAACTTTCAGGGAAAAAATTGTTGTTTAAATCTAATTATATTATGTTTAATAAACTGAAAAGAGTGTTGTATCGTTATATATGTGTGTGTATATATATGTATACCAAGCCAAGTGCCATCGAGTCGGATCCTATGTATATACATATGTATATATATATACATATATGAAATGTATGTTATCTCACTGATACTTCTAAATTCTCTTTTTTCCTCCTCTGTCTCTTTTTGTCTTTACCTTTGTCCTCTGCCCTGGATTGAATTGTGTCTCTATGAAGTATGTGTATGAATTTGATTAGGCCATGTTTCCCTGTAGTATGTGATGGTCCTCCATGGTGTCCTTTGATGTGATTTTCCTGTTATGTTCTAACTCTGATCTCTACCATGTTCATCATGAAGGATTAGGGACAGGTATATTAATGAAGCAGGTGTCAATCTACAAGATGAGATTGTCACTTAAGGCAGTCTTTTTTGAGATAAACAAGAGAGTAGCAGCAAAGAAGCATAGGGACCTCACACTACAGAGAAAGAAGCACAGGAGCATGCCGCACCCTTTGGACCTAGGGTTCCTGTACCTGAGAAGCTCCTCATCTAAGGAGAGGTTAATGACAAGGACCTTCTCCATAACTGATAGAGAGAGGTGGCCTTCTCCTGGAGCTAGCACCCTGAGTTCAGACTTTTAGCCTACTAAGTTGTGAGAGAATACATTTTCAGTTTTTTGAGGCCATCCACTTTTGGTATTACTATTATGGCAGCACTAGATAACTAAGGCATTTTCTTTTGTTCTCTAAAGGGCTAAGTATCTTTTTTATCTTCTTATTTTGTAAAAAGTACTTATTTTCCCAGAAATATTAAATTTGTGTTCTAAAATTAGTTCCTGTGACTGATTCCATTCAACAAACCTTAGGCAAAAGAATCCAATAAACTATAAGTAATTATATTTGTGCCTTGAAGGGAAGTTTACCTTTCCATAAGAAAATATATTTAAAATTTGTGGTACCAATTCTAGAATTTACAAGCTGATTATCAGTATGTTGGGGTAGGAAATGAATAGAAAACATTTGACTGTCATACAGTCGATGGAATAGACTGAATGATTTTGCTGCTTGACTTTTCACCTGTTACTGACTGACTTATTTTTGATTCTCTGTGATAGATTTGGGCTATAAAACATTTTTAAAATATTACTCTCCAGAGTATGTTACATGGCACTTCAGCTTCATAGATATTTAATCTACATAAAGCAGTTGACTGCTCACCAAAATTTGGTGATTTTGAAACCACCAGTGACTCCGAGGGAGAAAGCTGTGGCAGTGGGCAATAGGAACTGCGGGTTGCTGTGCATTGGAATGGACTCACTGTCAGCAGGTTGTGGGTCGGGGTGGATGGGAGTGTGGTAAGGGAGTATTGGGTTAAACAAACTTAAGCAGGCTTCCTTTCTGCTAAAACTTAAACTTTATCAAGGTCAAGTACATTGTGAATCATAAGTAGGCTGAAGTTTGTAACACTTTCCAAACTTACCAAACTACATATCCTTTTTATCTTACAGAAAATACTTCAGGTTTATTGTTGTGTAGAAAATATTTTGGAAAATGCTGGATGTGTTTTTTCTCCTCTTTTTTTAAGTTGCTATCGAGTTGATTCTGACTCTTGGGGACACCCATGTGTTCCAGAGGAGATCAGCTCTTTGGGGCCTTCTTCACTGTGACTTTTTTTGGAACCACATTAGCAGGCCTCTCTTCCAAAGCACCTATGTGTAGAACTGAACCTTCAACCTTTCGTTAACCATTTGCACTACTCAAGGGCTCCTCATACCAGATTAGATCATCTGAATATCTTTTTATGTCCATTCTCATTCTATAGAAACACTGGTTTTAAGCAGTGGCTATTGCTGTATATGATTTCAGAGGCACCAAAGAGCATAGAAATACATTAAAAAATAAAAAAATCATGATAGTCTTCTGATATCAATTGACTATCATTTATGATATTGTGGGATACAGAACTTGGTTTGGCCCTGGTTCCTGAAATTAATCCTAGCAATTAAGTTGCTCTTTGTTTTCCAAAATAGCTGGGCAATAGGGCTACACAGGTCCCACACCTGGAGAATAACTTCAGGAAGGGGGAGGGGCATGATACAGTCATACAAATTCATTGTGGGACCTTAGACTTTGGATATTTTAGTGGGGTCCTTTCCAGTCTTGCTCTGGAGAGGATAGCATGTTCTTCAGAATTCCCTCGGCTTTGCCTAATGCAGAAACCCTGGTGGCACAGTAGGTTAAGTGCTATGTCTGCTAACTAAAAGGTCAGCAGTGCACACCCTCCAGGTGCTCCTTGAAAGCTCTGTGCAGCAGTTCTACTCTGACCTCTAGGATTGCTGTGAATTGGACCCGATTTGATGGCAGATGGCAATAGGTTTTTTTTTTTTTTTTGCTTTTGCCTAATGCGATTCTTCACTTGTATTTTTTCTGTTTATAGTCAGTGGGTGACCACAAGTGTAGGAATGAACCCTGGTAGCGCAGCAGTTAAGCATTTAGCTGCTAACAAAAAGGTCAGCAGTTTGAATCCATCATCCATGCCATAGGAGAAAGATAGGGCAGTCTGCTTCTGTAAAGATTATAGCCTTGGAAGCCCTATGGAACAGTTTTGCTCCATCCTGTGGGGTTACTAAGAATAGGAATTGACTCAGTAGTAATGGGCTTGTGTTTTGGGAATCTATAGGTAGTAGTCTCCATGAACTTTGCGAATTGTTACAGAGAATTAATAAGCCTATGAGGGACAATGGGATTCTGACTTAGGTCAGGGTGGCTAAGTCAGAGGAAGTCTGTGTGGGCAATCATTAAGGTAGAGCTGTACATAACTGGGGAGGAACCAACTTTGGGTGGCTGAGTGACAGAAATGTTGCAGGAAGTCCGTGAACAAGGACAGAAACCTTCTAGCTTGTGACTTAGCCCTAGGTGGCTAAAGGAAGGGGAAGGGATGGCTGGTCTGAAGTTCAGGGAGTTGTACAGACTCCTGAACCTATACCTGATCCCTGATGCCCTGGCTTCAGGTGGCCAGGGATGTTTTGACTTAACTATCAGTGTTTGGAGTGAGAGAAGGACGATGGAAGTGGTGGGTGATGAGGGTCTTGGACATGTGGGAAGGCAAAGCCTGTATCCATTTCCAGGTGGGAATTGGGTTCGTGCCAGTCCTTTCATGCAGTTAATTTTAAATGTGGAGTTGGTCCACATTGCTGTGCAGTTAGCAACAGCAGTGATGCAGATATTAAGATGGTGTCATGGATTGACTTGTGTCCCCCCAAAATAGGTGTAGCCATGTGGCTGGGCCATGATTCCCAGTATCTTGTGACTGTCCTGCATTTTGTGGTTTTCCTAAGATGTGTGTTAAAGGAGTAGGGTGGGGCTGTAAATCCCTTCATAGGATTACCTCCCTGCTCCACTGTAAAGGGAGTTTCCTGGAGTATGGCTTGCCCCATCCTTAATCCTTTCATCCTATGAGAGATAAAAGGACAGAGAAGCAAGCAGAGAATTGGGAACCTTGCGCCATCAAGAAATCTGCACCGGGAGAAGAGCGCGTCCTTCAGGCCTGAGGTTCCTGCTCCAAGATGCTCCCTGGACAAAGACTGATGCAATACCGGACTTTCCTCCAGAGCTGACAAGGTGGAAAGCCTTCCTCTGGAGCAGACACCCTGACTATGAACTTGCAGCCTACCAGACTATGTAAGAATAAACCTTCCTTTGTAAAAGCCATCCACTCTGTGGTATTTCTGTTAGAGCAGCCCTAACTGACTAAAACAGGTGGGTATACCACCTGATTTGTTAATTAAGTCATTTTAAAGCATGTGTATCATATAGCACACTTGTAATACTTAGAAGTCCCCCTTTGGGGGGTAGATTATATAGTGAGCTGTGTAATGCCTTTTGCCTGTTATCATTTTTGTATTGCCCACAGCAAAGTGTTGCCTCTAAATGGGCTGTGTAATATGATCATTAGTATCATTGACCCCCAGCATGGTGCTCAGTAACAAATGGGCAGGCTAATTGATATTCTACCGCTAGAAAGGTCTATAGGGTCATTCTGTTTCTGTGGAGATGGATGGTGGTCCTAGCATGATCCGTAATGCTAGCTTATAATCTCGTGTTTTTATTTTAGTCATATTCTTCCAGGGCTAAAGGCTGAACTGTGAATTAAACTACCACACTGAGAGTGAATGCCCATGTGAGCACGTTCACATCAGGCTCTGTCAAAGGTGACGACTGGTTGTTTTTAGTAAATGACACTGTACTGAATGATGCTGACAACTCCTGTTGTTTTCTAAAGAATTTTGGAAATAATTACCAACTAGTAAATGAGATTAAACACTGTACACCCGGTGTATTTGTCATTGTTCTAAATTTTGTTTTGTTTCTTTGGCTTTTTTTTAACGAAAGAAGTTTGTGTTCTAAGAGGTGAAACAGTCAGTATAGGAGGCATCTAGTGACTAAACTTGTCAAGGCAAGTGAAGGCTGATGTCTCTGGACCCGTGTCTCATTTGAACTAGATGTCTGCCGTTCACTATGGCAATCAGCTCTGCGTCCACTGTCAACCAGGGTCCTCAAGGCTGGGCTGCCCACAGATGCCTGGTCCAAAGCAGAGGTTAAGCTAGTTACAAAAAAGCCCATCACTATATAATGGCAAAACTTCAGGCCCATATCCTGACAAATGTGGGTCAATAGTATCTTTTTTTCCTAATAGAAAAATTAGCAAAATATAATGCATCCAAGGATTCATGAAAAGAAACAGGAAAGGCAGGAAAGATAGCTTAAGGAACTTCGAAGCTGAGGCTAGCATATTAATGTTTTCTCAAATCTACAGGAACTGTGCATTAATTCATAGATGAAAATTTACACCAGTGAGGTAATTGGATGTGCACATTAGGCTGAAGAAGAAGTGTACCTGTGCACAAAATGAAGCTCTTCTACTCTGCATCTCAAGGAGACCGGCAGCTGTGCTGGAGACAGGGCTATGAGGCGTGTATCCTGGTGAATGAAAAATTGTCCTCTCAGTTCATTTTTTAAACAGCTCTCTAGGTTCCTTCCACTTCCTCAGAATGACTGACATCTGATAAGTCACCAAGTATTACTGTCATGCTACTAAAATGTAGCACATGGTGTTCTCTATCCATGCTGCCCATGCTTTTGTTCAGACTTGCATCACTCTTGCATGGACTGCTGTAATCACTCCTGGTGGAGCTTGTCCTCCCACCTTCCTTTCAGTACATCTTGTAGAAGAGTACTACTGCCGAATTTGATCACATCATTCTGCTACTTGGAATCCTTCATTGACACTCCATCACCTTCAAGATAAAAACCGTAGGAGGAAACATGAGGATTTTTGTTACCTTGCCTCTCCATCTGTCTTCTTCATAAGATGGACCAAATATTTCAGTCCAGAGTTCCCTTCCTCACCTTTTACACTCTTACTTATCCTTGAGCATTCTTGGACATCATCTCATTCAAACAGCCTTTTCACGATGCCATCAGCCTCTCACATTTATCAGGGCCCTCTGTTTCTTCTGACAGAATGCGGTATGCCTAATGTGTTCAAACATTTGCCACATGTCACATTTCCTCATAGGTGTTCTGTCCTGGGCCATGAGCAACTCTGTCATTTGGTAGGCCTTAACCTTCTACAGATATTATTATTATAAATTAATGATATAAGAGTGTCACCTGCATGATGCACAGAGACTCGAGTATTTTTGCTTCATCAACATGCACAATTCCCCTACCCATGAACTGAGGGTGTCACAGAACTGAGAGTGTAGCCTGCATACTCTTGCTTAAGTTCACACACACTGCCTAGTAAGTATTGTCCATTTTTAGAAAGATAAGGAGCCTCCTCTGGTAATCTGAGGTCACAAAAAAACTCCAAACTCATTTCTGTCAAGTCAGTTTTAACTCCCATTGACCCAGCAGGACAGAGCAGAACCTCCCTATATGTTTTCCAAAAAGCAACTATTGGATTCAAACCACAGACATTTTTGGTTAGCAGCTAAGCTCGTAACTGCTACACCACCGGGGCTCTGAGGTCACAAAGTCAGCAGGTAAACCAGGTCACTCTGAGCTCAAGCTCGTCCTCTTTCACTTTTGATCGAGGAAGACTTCTGTAGAAACAAAATTGTTTGCCTGAACCAGTTAGCCTAGAAAGGCCCTTGCTGATTAGGACTGTTTGGTGGCACTTCTGCAAAAAATATCCCAGGCCCTGTGGAAGGCGGTGGGACACGGTAGCGTACGGGTGCCCACTGAAAGAGCAGCCTCCCCCATGCCCAGTCCCTCAGGTACAGCAGAATGTAGTGCAGAGAGCTCCTCTGTGTGTGCAGGCTGCCTGCAGTGTTGGCTCCTGCTGGTTCTGTGCACAGCACCTAAGGCCATCACTGTGCTTGGCATGCCTGCCACGTGAGACCCAAGAGAGTCCAAGACAGAAGATGACAAGCACCCATAGCTTTGAATGTAGTAACCATTACAATAGCCATTAAGTTGTATTTTGCTATTAACAGTAAATATCAAAAAGAACTACTTAAAAAAACAACAACTGCTTTTTATCTGAAAAGGATGAATTTACAGGAAAGGGTAACTTTTAAGGACAATCAAATTTTAACTGAAAGTCATTTGACAGTGACTTTTATTTATTATGTATTATTTACTTGGTTCCTTACAGGGGCTCTCATTTCTCAGAAGCCCTTGGGTACATGTACAAAATATAAATGGCATAATTCCAGTAGTTGAAATCTCTGCAAAGGAAAGAGAAATCAATATAATGTTATTGCTTGCAGCTTGGAGAAATCACTGAAAATATGTAACAACTTAAAAGGATTTAATATAGTATTCATCCTCATTCTACAAATGAGGAGTCTGAATCTAATATAGCCCCCTTGTGTTATCCTTTATGTTTTTGTTGTTGTTGCTACCAACTGTTGAACTAGCCTCCAACTTATGGCAACTCCATGTAAAACGGAACAAAATATGCCAAGTCCAGTGCTGTTCACATGATTAGTTGCAGACTGTGCTGTCAGGATCCATAGAATTTCTTTTTGTTTGTCTTGTTGCTGTTGAGAATATGCTCTGCAAAACATACCCCAGTTCAACAGTTGCTAGATGTACAGTTTATTGACATTGAGCCCTCATCTTTTCTGAGTTATTCCTCCTCCATTAATATAAACTCACTGCCCCCTATAGTTCTTGTCTAATCTTTCAAGTTGCTGTGGTGAGTTTGAGCCAATAGATAGTCTTAAAAGAGCACTGTGCTCAAGGCAGGAATTCCTGAATTGTTAGCTAAACTATAGCTTAGTTACAAGAAGACATCAGGAGATATTTTTGGTTTAAATTGTAAAGATTATATCAGAGACATTGCTTCAGGGATTCATCCAGCCACCATGGCTCTAGAACGTCTGGATTCCATAAGAACCTGAAATTCTGTTATGCATTGTGCCCCTTTTGATTAGGATTTTTCTATGGAATCTTAAATCAGAATGTTCAGTAATGGTAGCTGAACACTGTCCAGTTCTTCTGGGGTCATGGCAAGGGCGGCAGTTGTTCGCAGAGAGAGTTTGCAACACATTTCATATCCTCCCCTTCCTGACTCTTTCTGTCTCTGTTGCCCAGGCAAATAGAGACCAATTGTTGTGCCTTGGGTGGCTGCATACAAGCTTTTAAGGCACTATACAGCAAACTGGAAGGTAAAACAGAGGCGCTAAACATGGTAGTAGACAGTTAGCTGAGAGATGACCCATGAAATCATGACAGAATACTTCCAAAGTAAGCAATCAAATTCCATGAGAGTTTTGGTTGTACATAAGTCGCCTCAGCAGCTACTTGATTTTTTCTTTCTTTTTTTTTTTGGATTACCGATGTGTTGAAAATGCACATTTATTAGGTATATCACATAACTTTTTCCAATTCCACTACATACAGATTTACAACATACTGTCAGCAATTGCAACAACTGACTATGCAACCCTACTGTTAGTACAAGTTTTCCATCACCACTAATCTCTCTTTTTCCCTTCCCTCCCCTGGACCTGTAATCACTAATGACCTTTAGTCTGTATATATTTACCTTTTCTCATCTTTATATGTAAGTAAAGTCATGCAATATTTGTCCTTTTGTGATTGGCTTATTTCCTTCAGCATAATGTCTTCAAGCTCTTAGTGGCAGCAAAATGATGTGCTATTGTGATTTTGATTTGCATCTTTCTAGTTGATGGCTATTTGAATGTCCTCTTTGGTGAATCCTTAGGGTTTTCAGTTGGCCAGTTTTCAAGAGTAGACTGCTTGCCCTTTCTTCATAGACTGTCTTAGTCTAGAGACTCTGCTGAAGCCTGTCAGTATCATAGCAACATGTAAGCCTCCACTGACAGGTGAATGATAGCTACACATGATGCACATTGGCCAGGAATCAAACCCAGGTCACGTACATGGAAGGCAAGAATTCTACCACTAGACCAGCAGTGTCTCTTTTTCTGTGTAGTAACATCATATTCTTTATAACTCATTGTTATCTAGTCAATTCTTGACTCATAATGACCCTGTAGGACAGAGTAGAGCAGCCCCATAGGGTTTCCAGGGAGTGACTGGTGAATTCACATTTCCCACCTTTTGATTAGCAGCTGAACTTTTTAAACACTGTGCCACCAGGGGCCCATATTCTTCATAGCTCACTTTCTGTTTTTTTTCTGGTTTGTTTTAATTTTGTGTATATATGTGTGTTTCATTAAATATTTCTTGAAATGCAATTGTGCACACACATATTTCTATTCCTGTCCATGTGCAAACCTAATGGCCCTTGGTGAAATTGATTCTTCCATAACCCAGGCTGTGATGGATTGTGTCCTGAGCTTTAAAAAGATACAGTTGACAGCCTTTCTGTCCATGTTTTGTTTATTTCTACTCAGCTCTCTCTAACCAGTGATGCTGTGTGGGTCCATATGTTTGGAAGGAGAAGAGCATAGTCAAGATAGGAGGGAACTGGGAGAGACTGAACTGATGGAGACAGATAAATCCCTCACCTTATACTCCAGCCTTATTTGGAACCTTACAGTATCTTTTAGGTGTTTCAGCCTTCTCCACATCTAGCCCACAGAATTTGACCATTTGGGGCCAAGCTCAGGGCCTAGAACACAGTAAATGCTCAGTAAGTAGCTGGATAGGCTGATGGATAGAAGGACTGACTGATGAATGGATGGATGGAAAGAAGGAAGGAAAGGATGGAGGAGAGGAAAGAAGGGAAGGGAAAAGGAAGAAGTAAGGGGAAAAAAGGTAGGGAGGAAGAGAGGAAGGATAGAAGGGGAAAAGGAAGGAAGGGACGGAGGGAAGGAGAATGAGGATGGATGGATGGATGCATGCATGGATGCATGGATGGATGATGCATGGATGCGTGGATGCATGGATGATGGATAGATGATGCACGGATGCATGGCTGGATGGCTGGATGGGTGTGGGTGGGTGGGTGGATGGATGGAAGGAAAGGAATACTATTATCAACTTAAAATGTCTTTCTTCCTGAGTTTCTCCTCTTTTCCTGACTTGCTTTCTCTGTTGTCCCCTTCTCCTATAAAGGATGTATTCCCCTATTCAACCTTTGGTCCTCTGACTATCTCTAGTCTGTCCACTCTTAAGAATGCTGTGTTTATGTAAGTTTCCCCTAGGTTTATCTTGGCTTCCCTACAGAGGTGTAGTCTTCCATTTCCAAATTTCAACAGGACATTCTTATCATGCATGTACCATATCCTCAAAACCAAATCTAGCTATTTCTAAATTAACCAAATTTTTTTTTTAGTGTCGTCTCTAGGCTTCCGTGGTCCTTCTGTAACTCATTATGCTTTGGGGCACCTTGGTGTGAAACCTTGCACAATCTTTGACTTTTGTCTGTACTCCATTCTGCTTCTTCCTTTGTGATACCATTGACATCACAGTCTCTGTTTTAGACTCAATGCTACCTGGTAGCTCAGTCTTCTCACTCTAAGCTAGTTGCTCTTCCGTTGTTTTCTAAGCATGCTTCCTGACTCCATTTTCTTCCCACTAAAGTAGATACTACCCACTGAAGAACAATCAATTTCCCAAAATTACGCCTTTGTTCATGTTACTCCCTGTTTTAAAGATCTCTGGTGACTCGTTTTGGCTGAGGCAGTGGTTTCGCAGAAGTTTAGATATGAAAGAGCAGTAAATAAAACAATTAGGAAAAAAAAAAACAAGACTAGAAAAAAATTAGGGTGGTGAATAGTTTCTTTTGTTTCCTCAAGTGAAGACATTTTGAAATTGCTGTCAAGGATAATCATTCTTTCATTTATGAAAATACATTTTAATGCTAAAAAGTAGGAATGACGATCTCAGAAGAGTTGAATCTTTTCAACTGGTAACAATAATTTTTTAAAAAGCTCAAACCATTGGTCACCTTTGCCACCTTGTCCACTGGACTGGTATCACATCCCATTTGCAGACCAGCACTGCCCAACTGTGGCCACAGATGTAGGCAGGAGCCCTCATTATGCCCTCTCCACATCAACCTAGACCTTGTCTTGTGCATCTGGCTAGTTGCTCAGCCTCTATATGGCCTTAGTTTCCTCGTCTTTAAACAGAAAGAATTTGAAACTAATAACAGTAAACTTTCTTTCAGCCCCAGCATCTAAATTATTATTCAATTTATGTGCCTAATCAGAAGTGGTAGTTCTATTTGTTTAAATGTTGTTTGCTGTATCATGAACTCAAATGAAAATATTGAGGACTGCCAATGACTGTATCATCAGAACATTATGGATGAATCAAAATATGAAATTGAAACCATTCTTCACCCACACCCAGGTAGCTTGGTATCTGTTATGTGGGAAGGCAGACAAAATCATGAGGGAAGTGGTATGGGATGATGAAAGTACTCGTTTTTATATGTATCCTTTTGGTATGAGGAAGAAAAGAGGTCATCACTGACATTTTAAGAGAATATATGCCCTTCCATCACATTGAATGGAAGCTTTGAAGGAACCATTGATTTAACTTTTATTTTTGTTTTTAATTCCACTTATTTTGCTTTGTTTACCTCTAACTTGTTCAAATTGAGTTCAGATTGAGGGTAGAGTTCAAATTGAGGTAGTTAAGACAAAAAAAGGGGAGACTAATCAATATATATTCCTTCTGTTGGCTAAGAAATTAGCAGGTTTGTGGTTCCTAACTTTTTAGTAGATGAATGAGATCTCTTACATGTATTTGGTAGACTTCCAGCAGTGTCAGGGAAGAGCCAAATAAAAAATGAGTGCAAAAAGGTACAGACACAGTGCAGTGGGGATCCCACTTGTAGCTTATAAATTCTAGCCATCTCATCAGATTTAGAAGATTCCTTGCCATTCTCTTTACCAGGAAACCCTGATAGCATAGTGGTTAAGTGCTACTGGCTGCTAACTCAAAGATCAACAGTTCAGATCTACTAAGTGTCACTTGGGAACTCTATGAAGGCAGTTTGGGTCTGTCTTATAGGGTCACTGTGGGTTAGAGTCAACTCAAAAGCAATGGGTTTGGCTTTTTTTTTTCTTATACCTGAGAAACACAGTGCTTGCGATATTTAACTACAGCGTATTTGCATGCACATTTCCAATCCTAAGGACTGATTACCACTTCAGAGTGATTTACTTGTAACTATAAGTTTTGCAAATACTTCTTTGATATTAACATCAATACCACACTAATAGATGGACTCCAAAAAGAAAGACATGTTGTCCTTTCAGATTTTAAGTCTTCGTGGGGTCAACAATGGAAGTTTTAATACACAGCTTAGACAGACTTTAAAATCTGACGAAGCGCGATCAACAGGACAGAAAATAGGTAAATGGGAATGGAAACTATTAAGAATCAAATACTTTTGCTTATTCAAAGACTTTATGAAAAGGATTAAAAGACCATCTGCAGAATGGGAAAAAATATTTGGCAACTACATGTTAGACTGATATCTGATCTCCATAATCTACAAGGCACTGCAAAATATCAATAAGAAAAAGAGAAATAACCCAGTTACATGATGGGCAAAGGAGATGGCCAGATACTTCACTAAAGAGAACATCCAGGCAGCCAAAAGACACATGAGGAAATGCTCATGATCATTAGCTGTTAAAGAAATCCAAATCAAAACTACAATGAGACACCAGCTCATCCTAAGAAGGCTGGCCATGAACCAAAAAACACAAAACAACAAATGCTGGAGAGGCTGTTGAGAGATGGGAACTCTCCTACACTGTTGATGAGATTGCAAAATGGTGTGACCTCTTTGGAAAGCAATATGGCACTTCCTTAAAAAGCTGGAAATAGATATGCCATTTGATCCAGTAATCCTGCTGCTTGGAATATAACCTACAGAGCAAGGGCAGTCACATGAACAGATACGTGCACATGAATGTTTATTGCAGCACAGTCAACAATAGCTAAAAGATGTAATCAACCCAGATGACCAACAATAGATGAATGCATAAACAAACTATGGTACATATACTCAATGGAACACGGTGCAATGATAAAGAACAATGAAGATTTTAGGAAGCATCTCATAACCTGGTTTCAAGTGGAAGACATTATGTTGCATGAAATCAGTCAGCGGCACATGTATGAGACCCCTAGTATATGGACTTAAAAACAGACTCATGTATAGAAGAAAAGACTCTTTGATGGCTGCAAGGGAGGGGAAGGAGGGAGAGGGTTGTTCATAGATTAGATAGTTGATTGACGTTTGGTTGGGAGAAAGCAGTGACAGCGCACAGTAGAAAGAAGATAAACTTAACTGGACTTCAACATAAACTGAAAATTCTTCTAATCTTAACCCAATGTTGCAAGGCTAGAGTAGCAGGGGTGCAGGTTTGGGAACCATTCTCTCAGGGGACATTGAGACCAGCTGGCATAACTAGCCTATAGCTAAGAGAGTGCTCTGTACCCCATATTGGTGGGTGGTATCTGGGGTCTTAAAAGCTAGAAAGCTGCCATCTGAGTATATGAAATGGTCCCAACTCAGCCAGAACAGATAATCACCAAGGATAACAAAAACATGAGGCAAAAAGAGCCCAGAAGACAGGAGGACCCATGTGAATGGGTGATTGTATCAGCATGTGACCAGAAGAACCAGATGGTGCTTGTCTACCAGCAAAGACAGCCGTGATGGGACACACAATGTCAAGTCCCAGTGGCAACATGGGAAGAGAGATACACCTCAAGAACTCCACTAAAAGACCCTAACTGATGGTCTGAAGGCCTGGGCGTTCCCCTGGGAGCATGTCCCCTATAGACCTGCTACTGTCTCTGACCAGAAAACATTACTGAGGTCAACTCTTTGGATGGGAATACTATGTGACCAGGGATACTATGTGAGCATCTGGTGTGTGTACTTTATGGTTCTGTGAATCTGTAGGATGCTGTCCTACTGGCCTCTTACTAGAAGAGAGAGGAGAGAGTGGAGAGGAAAGGACAGGAGATTGTTAAGAGGATATGACAAGTATAGAATGGAAAGGAGGTGTGTGCTGTCACCGGGCAAGGAGAGCAGAAAGAGCTACAGATAGGCTGGCATGCCAATTTAATCTGGATTGTATGCTTTCACTCAATCACAATTGGAAAAAAAAAGACTTTAAGTCTCTGTGTTAAAAGAATGTTGGTTAAAAATTGAATGCAGTTAATCTTTCCCATCAGAGATCAGCTCATGCCTGTTAGAAGTCATTTTCTATTGTGCTATGAATCCAAGTACCCCAGCTGCTGTGGACAAGGAGAGGGACCTCTGAGTTTCTCTCTTCAGCTATGAAAGTGGAATTCTCACATTTGGTGCAGACAGGCTACTTGCTGGTAATTAGCAATGCTTGACCAAGTGACAAAAAGACACCATTAGCAGGGTGCACTGCTAAGAAGAGGCTGTTAGCACCCAACTGCCCACTGATGTCTTGAAATGTGGAGCATGCTACATGTGCATAGCTCAGAAATGGTGCTTCTCCAAATGTCCTGCAGAAGATTTAGAAAATGTGCAAAGATGGATCATACTTCACAATTACTTTGATACTTTACCCCAAAGGCATCTTACAGAACAAAGAAACATGACAATGGTTAGCCCCAAATATTTGGTGTATTTGATACCTCTTTGAAAACATCAAATGAATAGTAAGATTTTTACATCTTTATGAATATATAAATATTCATGTAGAATTTGGAATTTGCTTGAATTTTTGCTGTATGATTTTATTAATTGTGAAACCCATAGCATAAAAATTACTCATGAGCTACATTTAAAATAACAATGTATGGAAATTTGAGGCAGATTGCTCTCTTTTTTCTTAAAAGGAGATTTGTTTTGTCCTCCAAGGCATCTATTTTACTTGCCCAGACATAGCTTGGCTGTCTCTGTGGGTACATCTAGATCTCTGATACTCCCCAGTCCGCCTCTGTAGAGTCTTTATTCTCTTGCAGTATTATTGGTGCCCCACTGCTGTCTGGCTGTGCGCACTTGTGGCTCTCTGCACATTTGTGAGTGAAAATGGTAAGGAAGGTGGGAGACGTTGAGGAGAGAGGAAAAGGAGGGCCAGCATATCAAGGAGTGAGGAAGCGTATATATGACGCACTGGGTATGTAGGCTTGATGAAGGCTGTGCTCACTGACACTTTACACTGCCTTTTGACACAGGCATTTGCTTGTAAATTAAAGCAGCAGTTCAATCAAAAGAAGCAGTCATCATGAGACTGTGAAGATGGCTCATGGAAACTCAGAGGAAGCTGCACAGCCTGACCTCAGGCAGGGCAGAAAGCAGAGCAAGAGATCCTAGAGTTTAGCTTCAGCATTCTGTCATTAATGAAACTTGCTTGTGTTCCTCATGTCTGCCATTCATTGTGGTCCCATTCCAAATTCCCAATGGAAGAATCTGAGTCAGCTCACTGGCCAGGCTGCAGCTGGCCTCTTCCAGCTCAGGCACAGATACCTGGTCCAGTCCTTTGTGCTGGGAGGACCAGGTCTCCTATCCACAGTTCGTCCTTGCAGGCTTGGGAGAGAAGTGGGTTTCTTGAGAAGAGGCAAACTGATCAGGCACATGGATCGTCACATTACCAATCTGAGGGCTGTAAGGACTGCCTACTAGTAGAGCTCATCTGTGGGAGAAAATGCGTGCAAATACCTCAGTGGGGGCTTTAAGAGAAACCTGTAAAATCATGAAGTCTGATGTATTTTTATGGGCTTTTCCCACTTTTATCTCTTGTGTCTTACTCCACTGGAACATCTTACTTTAATACTGTGTTAAGAAGACACAGTAGATAACATATTTGTTGCATACCCACTGAATAAACTACCAAAAAAAATAAAAGAGAAAGAAGATTATCTTCAGGGTTGTGCTGATTACATTTGTGAATTTAGAGAGATGAAACACAGGAATCAGGTAATAATAATTGGTTTAAACGGGAAACTCAGAAAGTGTATGTCAAAGCTAGAAGAAGCTTAGGGGTGAGTACAGAGTCTGTACCATCATCAATCCCTGACTTCTGAATTAGTATTTCATGGGACTTAGGAACCTGGGGTCAAGGTAGTTATTAGTAAAATGTGATGGCCATAGCCTAGAAAGGGTGAAGCCTTCATTACCTACATAGCCACAGCCCTCAATTTCACAGCGGTATAGCTTTAACGCATGGAGCCACTTAGACCTGAAGATGTTGTCAGGCTTATACCCAACCTATAAATTTGGATATGCTTCTCCAAAGCATTGTTTCTACTATATTTAAAACAATGTAGTATCAGATTTCTAGAAAAATAGTTTGCCTTTCATCTTTGTTCATCTGTAGTGACCTTGAAAATATGTTCCATTAAAAATAAACATGAATTTTGAATTAAAATGGTTAGTAAAAGCAGCAGGTAGACTTTTAGGTCACCCTGAATTAAGTATCTTTTGGTAGCTGAACAGAGAATCCCTGGTGGTACAGGTAAAGCACGCATTTGCAAACTGGAAGTGATCAATTTGAATCCACCAGGCTTTCCTTGGGAACCCTGTGGGGTAATTCTCTGTCCTGTAGGGTTGCTATGAGTCAGAATCTGCTTAACAGCAGTGGGTTAGTGGGTGAGGGACTGAGTCTGGACACTGCCTTTAAACTTCAGTGTTTTGAGTATGAAGCAGGCATCACTAAATGCTTTATCCTGAAATCACTGTATATTACACTTATCACAAAACCTTATTGCTTCCAAATTCAAAGTCTTGTTAAAATTTGTGTCACTCCAGTAGTTCTGTATCAGTAGGAACAGTGGCAATGTTGAGTGATTCTGAGGTAATTGAAGCATATTTTCTTTAACAGGCGTTGCAATCTGGCAGCCAGTGAAGCAGACACAGGGATATTGTAGTGAATGAGGATACTGAGAGGCTTATCACCAAGAATGTAATTATCAAATGCATTAATGACATACAGGGAAAAACAGGCTTTTGCGACTCGAAAACCTTCTCAAGATGCAGCACAGACCCCTTGGGTGACCTCAACGGTACATCAGTATGGTTAGAAACAATAGAACTAGACGCCACAGCTCTTCACTTTCCTGTGTGTCCTTGGGCAAGTGTCTCAGGTGCCATATTTGTTTCCTGTGGCCATAGTAACAAAGTACCTCAGATTGAGTGGTTTAAAACAGAGATTTATCCTCTTACAGTCAAGAGGCCAAAAGTCTCAAATCAAGGAATTGATGGGGTTAGTTCCTTCTGGGGCCTCTCAGGAAGGAACATTCCAAACCCTCCCAGCTTCTGCTGGTTGCTGGCAATGCTTCTCATTATGTGATTTGCAAATACATTACTCCAATCTCTCCTCTCTTTCCACCTTATCTTCTCTCCTGTGTGTTCTTTTCTGTCTTGTATGAGTTCACTTTCACTGGGTTTAGGGCTCACTCTGATACAGTATAATCTCATTATGATTCTTAAATAGTTGTATCTGCAAAGATCCTATTTCCAAATAAGATTACATTCTGGGATTACAGGTGGATGTGACTTTTGGAGGACACTATTCAACCAAATATAATTGCCTCATCTGTAAAATGTGGATACTACAAACAACTGTCTCACAGATTGGTGTAATACATTAGTTAATGGAAACAAAGTACTTAGAACAATACTTGGTACATAGTAAGGAATGTATATGTTTTAGCTATTAACTACAACCACTCTTAACTTATTGACATGCTTAGTTATCTTAGTTATCTAGTGTAGCTGTAACCAAAATTTCACAAATGGATGACTTTAACAAAGAAAAACTTATTCTCTCAGTTTGTTTCTCTTGTTAGGTGCTATTGAATCTGTTCCAACTCATAATGACCTTATGTACAACAATTCTGTGCCCAGTCCTGTGTCTTGCCCACAATCATTGGTATGCTTGAGCTCATTGTTGTGGCCACTGTGTCAGACCATCTTGTTGAGCGTAATTTTTGCTGACCCTCTACTTTACTAAGTGTGACGTTCTTCTCCAGGGACTGATCCCTGCTGACAACATGTCTCAGGTATGTAAGATTCAGTCTCACCATCCTTGCATCTAAGGAACACTCTGGTTGTACTTCTTTTAAGACTGATCTGTTCTTTCTTTTGGTAGTCCATGGTATATTCAATATTCTTGTGTAACACCACATTTCAGATACATCAGTTCTTCTTCTGGCTTCCTTATTCATTGTCTAGCTTTTGCATATGATATATTGAAAATACCATGGCTTGGGTCAAGTGTACCTTAGTTTTCAAGGTGACATCTTTGCTTTCAAACACTTTAAAGATGTCTTTTGTAGAAGATTTTTCCAGTGCAATGCATCTTTTGATTTCATGATTGCTACTTTTATGGTTGTTGATTGAGGCTCCACATAAAATGAAATCCTTGACAACCTCAATCTTCTACATCTGTCATGATGTTGCTTGTTTGTTCATTGGTGAGGATTTTTGTTTTCTTTATGTTGAGGTGTAATCCCTACTAAAGGCTATGGTTTTTGATCTTCGTCACTAAGTACAAGTCATGTTCACTTTCACCAAGCAAGGTTCTGTCATCTGCATAGCACAGGTTGTTGATGAGTCTTCCTATAATCCTGATGCTGCATTCTTGTTCATATAGTTCAGTATCTTGGATTATTTGCTCAGCATACAGATAAATAGGTATGATGAAAGGGTACAACCCTGACACACACATTTCCTAACTTTAAACTGTGCAGTCTTGCCTTGTTCTAACAATTGCCTCTTAATCCATTCCTTTTGAGCACAAATAACTGTTCTGGGATTCCCATTCCTGGCAGTGTTGTCCGTAATTTGTGATGATCCACACAGTTGAATGCCTTAGCACAGCCAATAAATCACAAATAAATATCTTTCTGATATTCTATACCTTCAGTTGAGATTCATCTGACATCACGTTCTCTTCTGAATCTGGACTGAATTTCTGACAGTTCCCTGTCAATATATTCCTGTAGCTTCATTTGAATGACCTTCAGTAAAAGTTTGCTTGCATATGATATTAATGATATTGTTTGGTGATTTATGCATTTGGTTAGATTATCTTTCTTGGGAGTACACATAAATATGGATCTCTTCCAGTCAGTTGGGTGGGTAGCTGTCCTCCAAATTTCTTAGCACAGGCAAATGAGCAATTTCCAGAGCTGGATCTGTTGTTAAAACATCTCAGGTGATGTTCTATCAATTCCTAGAACCTTGTTTTTCACCATTGTCTTCAGTGAACCTGTGACTTCTTCCTTCAGTACCATCAGTTGTTGATCAAGTGGTGCCTCTTGAAATGGTTGAATGCCGACCAATTGTTTTGGGTATAATGGTTCTATGTATTATTCCATCTTCTTTTGATGTTTCCTACATCATTTAATATTTTTGTGTGTAGAATTCTTTACTATTGACACTTGAGGATTAAACTTTCTTTTCAGTTCTTTTAGCTTGAGGAATGCGGAACACGGTCTTCCCGTTTGGCTTTCTATTTCCTGCTCTTTGCATATGTCACTTTAATACTTTGTCTTCTCATGCCAGCTTCCAAAATCTTCTGTTCAGTGCTTTTTCTTCATCATTCCTTCTTTTTGTTGTGGCTACTCAGTTTTCAAGAGCAAGTTTCAGAACCTCTTCTGACATCATTTGGTCTTTCTTTCCTGTCTTTTTAATGACCTCTGACTTTCTTCATGTATGATAACTTTGATGTCATTCCACAACTCATCTGGTCTTTGGTCATTAGTGTTTATCACATGAAATCTATTCTTGAGATGGTCTCTAAACTTGGTGGCATTTAATTGAGGTTGTATCTTGGCTCTTGTTGCCTTTTTCTAGTTTTCTCCAGTTTCAATTTGAACTTGCATATGAACAGTGATGGACGGGCTACGCCACAGGTGGCACCTAACATTATTCTGACTGATGGTATTGAGCTTTTTCGTCATCTCTTTCCACAGATATAGTCGATTTGACTCCTGTGTATTTCATTTGGTGGGATCTGTGTACACAGTCACTGTATTCATTGGTAAAAAAAAAAGATATTTGCAACAAAGAAGTCATTGGTCTTGAAAAATTCTATCATGTGACTTCTGGCATTGTTTCTATCACCAAGGCCATATTTTCGGACTTCCAATCCTTTTTCTTTTCCAGCTTTTGCATTCTTATCACCAGTAATTATCAGCATATCCTAATTGCATGTTCAATCAATTTCAAACTGCAGAAGCTTGTAAAAATCTTCCATTTCTTCATCTTTGGACTTAGTAGTTGATGTGGAAATTTTAACATAACTGCTGCTAATCTCATTTTAGTAACATCATAGAAGAAGGGTTTACAACATATTGGAAAATCACATCAGATGATAGAATTATAGACAATCACGCAATGCTGGGTATCATGGCCTATCCATTGACTCACATTTTGTGGGGATACAATTGCATACATAGCATTAGATTCCAAAGGTCATGTGATTAAGGTGAAAACTGGAATTATGCAAAAATGGAGGATGGCTACCTCACTATGTAAGTGCCAAACTATAGAAAATCATGAACCAGCCAAGGTGACATGTAATGTACATCAGCATTTGTTACTGTAAGACATATATCATTAATGTACAAAACAGTCAAATAGTAGCTTTTTTACTATTGTCTTAAATGTGAAATACTGAATAACCAGATAGCTAAGTAAAAGTATATAAAAGTAAGTTAAAAAAAAATCATGCTAAATAAATGTAAGTTTACTTTTATTTGTTTGAAGATTATTTACAGGTCCATTTGTATGAATATCACCTTTCCCGGCAACACCAATTCTTTCCTGACCTGCCCTTTCCAAGCAAATCTTGGCACATAATGATGCCACAGCAGTAGAAGGGGAAAGTAATCCAAACCAATAAATAGCGTGATCCTTGGTGATAGCAAAGAATCTGTCAGAAAATACATGACTACTGGTTGCCAAGTCACAAATTGGCGAGTCTTGTTGAGCCTGGATAACTGACACACTTTAATTAAATTGCCTGTGATTGAGCTTTCAGCTAAGATTTTTCAGAGTAAGTTTAACTCTGTGGTGAACTGGCTCAGGTCTCAGCATTAAATTTGTGAACAATGTGGTTGTCTGACCACATTTCAAACCACAAAACCTGTCCTGACCCAGGCCATCGTGGCCACAGTCTCCACCGCATCTGGTTTATAGTGGTCACCTACGTGCATAAGCGCTACCTCTCTCCAAGCATCAAAGTGACTTTTGCAAGCCACAACAGAAGGAGTTAAACATGATGTTTTGTTGTCTTTTCCTTCCTCTCCTTAGATTTCCTTGGGAAAATGTTGTTAAAGGAAGGCCCTGTGAGACTGTGTACAGTCCGTACTAGCCTGAATGTCCGGTGGCTTCTGCCATTGTAGTAGTCAATTAAAAATAGTTAATGTCTCCTAGTACACGAGGAAGAGCATTATTACTCCTGAGTCACGTGTACCAGACAAGGCTAGAAACCCTCCCAAATGCATGCAGAATGGAGTCACATGTCCGTGTCCCCTGAGCCTGCTGCTTCAGAAGAAAGATAATCAAGGGGGTGGCACATCTTTGAGCCATTCTTCGATGGACTCTCAAACAGTGGTGTTGTATAACTAACAAATCTTGTTCATAAATGATGGGCAGCCAGCACTGACTGGTTAAAGTAAATGAAGTCCCTGTGATGGAAACTTTAGTGGTATAGTGGTTAAGTGTTATAGCTGCTAATGGAAAGTTCAGCAGTTTGAATCCACCAGGTGCTCCTTGGAAACTCTATGTTGGCAGTTCTACTCTGTCCTATAGGGTCAGTATGAATCAGAATTGACTGAATGACAGTGTTGTTTTATTTGTTCGTTTTGAGGGGCCAGTGACTCTCACTGCCCTCGTCTGTTCCTCTACCTCATCCTTTTCCCATTTTTCCTGCCCACAGAGGCTCTGCAGCCCTGAAGGCCAAGCCTTCTGTATCATTGCATCTGTCCTTTCCTGTTTCTTTCTATTCATCTTTAAAGAATAATTGAGCCAGGTTTTAACACCATGAAAAGTGAGCCAGGGAAAGGGCAAGTGGGAACCCAAGCTCTCCTTCAGCTCCCTGGTTTGCATCTCACACTCTCCACCCGGTGATACGTTCAGTCCTTTGATCCCACCAATGCTTTTACTGACTGTAGTCTTACAACCCCCAGTTTCTGCCTGTTATTTACTTGCCACTGGAAAGTCTGTAGTCAGGGTAGGGAGGGAGTCTCTCCTTGCTTCTCTCTGTTTGTGCTTCTTCCTCATGTCTGATTCAGCCGTCTCTGACTTGACATCGTCGTTAGCTCTCTGAGCCAGAGGTAGCTTTGACCTTTTCTGAGTCCATAGTACTTTTTAGAAATGTATGACTCATCTCACTTACCACTGAATAGAGTTCCTAGAGGTAGGGAAGGTGTGGATGAGAAAGTACCTTAGTTTCATAGCTCAGTCATTAGCAGAGGGTCTAGCGTATCAATATCAGGATCAAAGAGAATGAACACTGTGAAATGTTTGTTTTATATACATATATATAAATTCATAGTATATGAGACTCTAAGACCAGAAACTCAAGTGTAAAAGAAATATTCACTTTTTTCCCCCGTGGTAACCTAATTTATGGAACTGACCTCCTCAAGCTGCTAGGCTAGTGGAAAGTTGATCTTTCACGTTCTGTGTCTTTCTGCTTCTGTCATGTCTCTGGGGCTGTGCCAAGCTCAGTTGCCAGGTAAGCACCAGAGTGTCAGAGTGGGATGGGGGAAGCCTCTGGCCCTGAGTAACTGGTCCACACAAGGAGGGGCAGGAGTTTCGTGGTGACTGCACTGTTGTTCCCAGTGCAGCAGGTTCTCCTGGCAGACTATGGACCCAGACCCCTTTTGTATAGCTACTAGTTCTGAATGCCCCTTGGATTATAGTCCTAGTTCCTTCCCAGGAGGCTGTACGATAACCAGGCCCTGATTCCATGGGTAGTTCCCAAGGGTAGTTCCCAAGGGTAGTTCCCTTCTCCAAGCCCAGGATAAATCTGTCTATAGTCTTGGCTAAAGATGAAGCGAAAGGATTGAGTACCTCACTCTCCTGCTATGTTTTTCATAAGCTTGTTTTGCCAAAGAATCTTGTCTTATTCTTGCTTCCTCCCAAATCTTCTAAGTTCTAAGAAAATAGGCTTTTGCAAAAAATAAAGGAAAGAAGAAAAAGAATTGATCACCTATTTCCTCTGATGTGGTGATTTAAAGAACTAGTGTGATTGGGGGCAGATAAAAATGAAAATTAACCAGTAGGCAAAGCTACTGGAGCAATGCAACTCAAAATACTGTCACTTAAATAAATAGAATTTAATTTCTCTCATAGGCCAATTCATGAATAGGTAGGCCACTCAGACAAATGTAGGCTACCCAGACAAGTGAAGTGCTATGTACCAGGAAGTCAGTGGTACCATCTTCAACGTAAGACTGCTGGTTTAGCCTCACTGTCTTCCAGCCACGGGAAGGGGGAAACAGAACTCAAGAAAGCATAATTAAGATGATGGCCTGGAATTATGCATATCAATTGTACTCACTTCCCTTTGAACTAAACTTTATATGACCACACCTAGCTGCAAGACAACCTGGATTATATGGTCAGAAGCTGGCATCTACAAATCTAACTAGAACCTGGGCAGAAAGGTTGCTTCTTTTATTAAAAGGAAGAAGAGAAAATTAGTATCAGGACGCTGTTGTGTGTGCCACCTATCAAGCTGACCATCTATGTGCTTAACTATTTGCATCCCCGGGTACGCCTCAGCCACAGATGGAGAAAAATAAAAACAGTACAAACTAAAGTTTCAAATATTGTCTGGCAGTCCTGGCAGCGAAGCTTCTCTGATTGCATTTTAAGTGTGAATAAGTGAGGTTCAGAAACCATGAATAACTTATCTAGGTTCAGATAGGTTGGCTCACTCAAACCTAAATCTGTCTGACTACAAAACCCATACATTTCCCCTATTTGACTAATTATTGATGTCTTTGAGTGAATAAATTTTAAGACAGTCTTCCTGTTTCCGTAGTGCCCAGGTTTTAGATGCCAGCTGCTGACCAATAACCCAGTTTCTCTTGCGGCTACGTGTGGCCACATAAAGTTCAGATCAAAGGGAAGAGAGTGCGGTTGGTGTGTGTAACTCCAGGCCATCACCTGGAAACACATCTTACAAAGAAGGTGATGGTTTGTACTTTGTTCTAGTGTTTTTTGTTCTTTACAATTACATAATTTATTGTTACAGTGATGTTTGAAATACCTGTAGACTCTTAGGTTATCAGAGCTTGAAAAACACTGTTAGCTTCACTGCTCCCATGTTAGGTAGAAATGTTGTGAGTTCATATCACTTTATACCTGAACTATCTTGTTTGGTCACGGGTGATAGCTCAAATTTGTTCAGATAGAAAAGACAGGCATCAGATCAATATCAGTAACCTCTTTGTGCTACAGTGTGATGCTTTTTTATATGCAAAAGACATACTGTCTGCAGTTCAGAACAAGTTAGAAGTATCTCTCACTTTTTAATACCAAGTAGCATGTTTTACAGTGACCTCTAGCATTCAAGGCTTGGAACTTGTCTCTGTCCACTTAACCTACTGTACTGTACTTGCTTCTGTGACCCCGGCTTCTATGTCTTCTCTTGTTTTCCATGTATTTTGCATTTCATATTTCATTGCCCTTTATATATGGACATTCATTGAAGATTGTTAGTATTCTCACTCTGGATGTTCTCTTTTAGAATTCAACCTACCCCATTTCTTTAATAATTTAGAAAATAACTACCAAATTTATATATCTAGCCATTATCCCTTTGGCATATTAACCTCTTTGCTAATAGCCCCCTCTGTAATTATTCTATTCAACTCCATCCCACCCCTCACCTTTCAGAAGTGACCCCTATACACAGGATGCACTGTAATTGGCATTGAGAAGCCAAGTCCAAGAACACTGATTCTTACAAGGCACTTTCTTCAAGTGCTTCCTATTCATACTTGACCTACTCCTGTCTTCCGTGATCTAAGCCACTTTGGACACTGTGAGCCACTGTATCTCATTTGTTTTAGTCATCTAGTGCTGCTGTAACAGAACTACCACAAAGTGGATGACTTTAGCAAAGAAAAGTTTACTCTTACACGGTCTAGTAGATCCCAAGTTCACAGTTAGGGGGGAAGGGCTTTGCCTCTGGCAGCTCTGGAGGAAAGTCCTTGTGTTGCATCAGTCTTTGTACAAGGAGCGTCTTGGCACAGGAACTTCAGGTCTGAAGAACCTGCTCTACGGTGCTGCTTTCTTGATGGTGTCAGGTTCCCAATTCTCTGCTTGCTTCCTTTTCCTATTATCCCTTGTAGGATAAAAGGTGATACAAGCCACATTGCAGGGAAACTCCCTTTACAGTGGAGCAGGGAGGTGACCTTAGGGAGGGATTAACAATACCGCCCTAGTCCACTGTAACATAACCATTGTGTTAACAACAGGCAGAGATTAGGATTCACAGCATAAGAAAATCATAAAATGGAGGGTAATCACAGAATACAGGGAATCCTGACCCAGCCAAATTACTGTACATATTTTTTAGGGGACACATTTAAATCCATGACATCATCTGTGTCTCTGTCATTGCACTGGAGCATCTTTTTGAGCTCAGGTATTTTTTTTATCTCCTTCCTAAATTGTGTGATCCTAAGACAGAAGTCATGCTGCCCTGCGCAGGATCTGGTACAGTGCCTATAATGTAGCTGTTGTATGAGGAACACTGAACCAAATTAAACAGATACTTTGCTTCTAGTGCTTTCTCATGAGTCAGCCAATAAAATTGTTTACATTAGTAAGGATCATGAAGTTTTAAAAACTAAATATATAAACGAAGTTCAAACACATATAAAGCTAAATGAAAGATAATGCACATCAAAGCTAATACACAAATCAAGAAGGGAGAAGGAATACAGAGTCACTACACCAAGCAGAATTGGTTGACAGTCAGTGATTTAGAGAGGTAGCATACGATGAAACACCAATGGTAGCAAATGAAGAAGTCTAAACTGCACTAAAGGCTTTGGCACAAAGGAAGGCTCTAGGAATTGACAGAATACCAACTGAGAAATTTCGATACACAGATGTAGCTCTGAAGATGCTCACTTGTCTATGCTGAGAAATTTGGAAGGCAGCTACCTGGCCAACTGAATGGAAGAGATCCATATGTTTTATTCTAAAGAAAGGTGGTCCAACAGAATACAGAAATTATTGAACAATGACATTAATATCACACACAAATAAGATTTTTTGGAGATAATTCAAAAACATCTACAGCAGTACATTGACAGGAAACTGCCGGAAATGTAAGCCAGGCTCTGAGAAGGACCTGGAGTGAGCTATGTCATTGTTGATATCAGGCTGATATTGGCTGAATGCACAGAATACCAGAAAGATGTTTACTTGTGTTTTATTGACTGTGTGGAGGGATTTGACTATGTAGATCGTAACAAATTATGGATAACATTACAAACAGTGGAAGTTCCGAAACACTCAATTGTGCCCATGAGGAACGTGCACATCAACCAAAAGACAGTTGTTCAAACAGAACAAGGGGCTATTATGTAGTTTAAAATCAAGGAAGGTGCTTGTCAGGATTGTATCCCATCACCATACTCATTTAATCTGCATAATGAGCAAATAATCAAGAAGGGGGATTATATGAAGATGAACACGGCGTGAGGATTGGGTGAAGCCTTATTAACAACTTACAGTATGCAGTAACAAAAATTAGATTTCTGAAAGCAAAGAGGACTTGAAGCCCTTACTGATAAAGGGCAAAGACTATAGCCTTCAGCATGAATTGCACCCCAACATTAAACAAAAGCCCTCAGAACTAGACTGATAAATAATGTGGCAATAAACAGAGAAAAGGTTGACATTGCCAAGGATTCCATCTTACTTGGATTCACAGTCAATGCCCGTGGAAGCAACAGTTAGGAACTCAAAATATGCATTGTATTAGGCAAACCGTCTGGAAAAGACCTCTTTAAAGTGTTGTAAAGCAAAGATGTCATTTTGAGGACTGAAGTGCACCTCACCCAGGCTATGATATTTTCACTTCTACGTAAGCATGCAAAAGCTGAGCTGTTAATAAGGAAGGTCGAAGGAGAATTTCCGCCTTTGAATTACTGTGTGGGTAAAGAATACTGAATATGCCAGAAGAACTAACAAGTGTGTCTTGGAAGAAGTACAGCCAGAGTGCTATCCCTTGGAAGAAAGGATGGCGAGAATTCTTCTCAATACTTTGTACATGTAATCAAAAGAGACTATTCCCTGGAGAAGTACATCACACTTGGTATGGTAGAGAGTCAGCCAAAGAGATGAAGACCCTTGACAAGATGATCTGACTACAGCAATGGGGCTGAAATGTAGCAATGATTGTGAAGACGGTGTAGAACTGGGCAGTGTTTCATTCTGCTAGGTGTAGGCTCACTGTAAGTCAGAGCCGACTTGATGATACCTAATACCAACAGGTGCTTCCCATGCTCACAAATACATAATCTGTAACTTTAAAAATATATTTCCAAATATAGTACCAAGTGTTTTATTAGCTATTTTGATGAATCTTGAACAGTTTGACTAGTAGCATCTGAAGGAGGATCAGAACAAGTTATGGCAGAGAGGTAAGTAAGCAAAGTCTTGAGTGGCTGAATGTTTGTTTTTGGAATTTGTAGCTGGAAAGAGTAAGCCTGAGGCAAGGCTAAGTGAAAAATAAGGAAGTTAAATAGGAAGAGAGACAATGATTGGGTGGACTGGAAGATTTAAAACTTGAGGTCCTGAGGAATCATTTGAGCCTATCATCCTAAAAAAGAGTGCTTGATATTTGAGAGTTCCCAAATTGGATTTTAATCAAATGATGTCATGTATATAAAGTACATAATGTCTGATGTGTAGTAGATAGTCATTAAATGATAGTTACTACAGCTAGTATGTTATTTTTAAATTATCATGTAGATTAAAAACAATTCTAGGTATGTGTAACAGCAACAGTCAAAGTAATAATCAAATTTTGGATATAAATATGTTTATAAAACTGTAAGTCCTAAATTTTTAGTTTTTATTCTTTTGAAATGTTACTCATTAAAAATTATCTCAAGTAATTTGTAAAATGCAAAAGTTTTTACCAATAAATGTGATGTAAGTCCATTTGTGTATTCACTTGTTTCTTGCTTTGTTCTTACTTTAAACTTAACCCTCCGTGAATCTTTTTCAGCCCCATGGGTTTTCTGAAGCCTTGCTCTTCTCCTGATTTGTGTTCATTTCTCAAGGAGTCCACATGGGAGTTTAGATCAGGATCAGCCTCGTCCTGGACAGTGGAGACTTAGGTTCTGAGTGCAGAGGGTCTGGTGGACCTGTCTACAGCAGACTTGCCCAGCCCCGCTCCAGCTACACAGACATCAAGAGTCTGTCTCAACCTGTGAGGGGGCAGGCTGGGTCTCCAGGGACAGAGGGCACAAGTGCAGGCAACAAGACAGAGAAGGAAGACGTGCACTCCAGGCTCTCAAGCACCTGAACAGTACAAAAAGAAATGGGGCTTAGAGTGAACAAGCATATTTTAAATTACTCACTAATAAGCATGAAAATGAAAGTTGAATAATAGTGAGACACCAATATTTCTTTCAAAATGGTAACAATTAAAAGAATAAAAATTCACCAGTTGGTGGTGTGTAGGGGCTGGGCCAAGTACCTGCACTGAAGGCGCCCTCAACTGCCATGTCTCTGGAGGGTAGTTGGTGGTCAACAATGTGGGAGAGAAAGGCACCTTTGACCCAGCAAGTTCAATTCTAAGGATTATTGTATAGAAGTTAATGTAAATGTGTCCAGAGATTTCTATAGAAAAGTATAAGTTACATGAGGAAAACTATATGGAGAAAGTGGAACATGGTTAGATAAATAGTGGCATAGCCAAGTAATAAACTTTGAAATCTGAAAAGCATGATTCAGAAGGCTATTTAATAGCCTAAATGGAAAATAATTTATAACACAATGCATGCAGTTTAATTGCGATAGGCAGAGCCCAAGCTCTGAAGTCAGAAAAGCCAGGTCCTGTCAGGGTTTCTTTCCCAAGGAGCCATGGATGAAAAGAAGAATAAACACTGAGTTATAGTGTAACAGTTATTACTATGTGGGCATGTTTATACATACACAGGGAGGAAAGCAATGTATATAAACTAAATATTAAATATTCTGTTTCTTATTTTTCTTCTCTGGATCTATTATGTATTTTTCCAAAAGAAAATACTACATATATATATGTGTATATATATATATATGTAGTATATATATATATACACATACGTATATATATATATATATATATATATAATTGTGCAGTAGAGTACAGATACTTAAACTCAGTGGTCTGAGTCTTCCCTGCTGATCAGTCCCAACTCACACTTGTTCTAAAGCTTGCTGCTGTTCCTTCTTGGTCTCCTTTGCTGGCCGTTTCTCCTGCTCACAGCGCCACTGTGAACTCTCTCCTTGACTGCTTAGCAGATATGTCAAATATCCTAAGCCTAGAACAGAACACTTGAGTTTCCCATAGAAACCTGCACTTCCAAGAGTCTCCTCTGTCAAGGGCACTTCCTCTATTTCCTACTTGACTCCTCTCTTTCTCTCACACTCCACAGTCATCCCATTACCAAATTCAGGCAGCTCTGTCTTAGAAATGCACCCCAGTCCAGCTCTCTGTCACCATATTTACTATCCCCACCCTGGTCCCAAGCCCTGGCATCTGTCACCTCAGCCATCTGCACAAAGACTACCCTGCCTTCTCTCAGTCTCTTACCCTGAAGCTACAGGGTTGATATAAACAAATCAAAACAAAAAACACTGAACCAGTTGCTGTAGCGTTGACTGTGACTCATTGTGACCCTATATGTGTCCAAGTAGACTTGTACTATATACCATTTTCAGTGGTTGATTTTCAGCAGCAGATTGCCAGGGCCTTTTTCTGAGGTGCCTATGTATGGATTGAAGCACCAACCTTTGGTTATTCGCAAATGCTTAACCATTTACACCATCCAGGGACTACAGTGTTACTATTCAAGCCAGACATTTCACTCCTGTCAGTAAGAAAACAGGAACAACCTTCCAATGGCTTCCCATTTGGCATTTGAATCTTCCAGATGGAATTCAGTCTGTACAATCGCTTATGCAGCCCTCTGTGATCTGCTCACCCTCCAAGCAGCCGCTACTGTAATGCTTCCCACCGCTCCACCCCTCACTTGTGTGCTCCAGGCACATGTGGTCCCGGTTGCTGGCTGACGTTACAGGTGTACTTGAAATGCAAGCAAGCCTAGTTAGTGCGTGCTGTCCCTGCCTGAAACACTCCCCTCTGGTTGTCCACGTGGCTCACTCCTTCACTCTCTTTGGGTGTCCACTTAGCTATCTGCTTTTCTGTCTATAATGTCCAAAATAGTGCCCACGCATACCTACACACACGTTCACAGCACAACAGGCCCCTCAATCCCCAATTCCTCCACCCTCTCATAGTCTCCGTTGTTTATATTTTTACTTAGGGGTTGCGTCTATTCTGTTCATGGCTGTATTCCTAGTGCCTGTTCGGCTACCTGACACGTAAGGTTGGGTGAAGGAATGAATGAGGACCTAAAAGAGGAGCTGAACAGGCCCACTGTGGATGAGAACCCCCAGGTGCAGTGGACACTGAATGTGAGGCAGGCCAGTAGGACAGCAGAAGAAGCAGAGGAGCAGGAGGGGGGTAGCAGTAGGAGCAGGAAGAGAAACAGCATCAGGAGTACCAGTGAGAGCATGTAGTGTTACCCAGCAGTTCAGCAACTACAGCATAACTGGGGAAAGGAACTGGAGGAAGATATTCTGGTACCATCTGTTCATGTGTGGTTGTACAGGGAATCCCTGCAGACAAATGAAACGGACTGTCCAGTTATGCTGGCTTAGTGGTTTAGGAATGGAAGATTTCCTCATCCTAACCCCTTGAAAGAGTTTCTTTTACCTACCAAATATACAACTTATATAAGAAGCATAAATTTTCCCTTTCTTTCTGGATCTAGGGTGTATAAAGTGAATTCTTTCAAAAACAACTAGGAGTAATGTCTGAGAAGTTTATGGGTCTCAAGAAAGCTCCATCGAGTTTTTGACCCAGATTGAGTAGGTTTGTATTCCATTTTCAGCTTTATTGATGACTCAGAGAAGCAAATAAATCACTCAACCTTTAGCCCCCAACTTCCTCGTTTGTCACAAGAGAGTGATGACAGCTGCCATGTTCTACCCCCTAGACCATGGTGGCATTCCCTCTTCATTTTCCGTGCTGGGGTTTCTTGAAGGCGAATCCTGAGGAATGGGTTGAATACAAATCTACTGGGGAAGATAAGACTTCCCAGTGTTCGGGGCAGAGTAGTATAAAACCCAACCTGAGTGGATGAGGAAAAGGTCAAGCCAGAGCTAAGGAAAACCATTCCAAGTATTGCTTTCTTTTCTCCCCATTCTTAACGTTTTTACACTAAAGAAGAAAAATTGGGTTAATATGAATAATAAGAGTTCTGAAAGGGAAGGTATGCCACTAGATGGTAAATGGCACCTGAGGCTTGTGTGGTAAGTGTAGGCTGAAAGATGGATGGAACAGAGGCAAACTTAGAATGACTGCAAAGTGTGGCTTCTTTTTTTAGCCACTTAAAATACTTTCCAAACTGACTCCACCTCCACCTTGCCCTGTTTTGTTGTGGTGTGCCTTTGTGTTGATTCTGACTCATGGGTACTCAATAGGACAGAGTAGAACTTCCTGTAGAGTTTCTTTACAAGAGTAGATTGCCAGGCCTTTTCTGTCTCAGAGCTGCTAGGTGCTTAATCACTGCATCACCAGGGCTCCCTGACTTCTCTAAGACTCCTCAGTGAAAATTTTAATGCTGTAGGTCATACAGCATCAGTTTCAAAAGTACTGTCAGAAGTATCTGCTCCTTCATTTTCACAATTCCTTAGAACAAAAGTTCATTAATTTTCATCACTTTCCTGATGAAGAAACAAGATTTCACAGAGATTAAATGCCTTACTTCAGTCCATGGTAACTAAGTGATACAGTTATATAGAAGAACTTCCCAACTGTAAATCCCATGTTCTGCTAAGGAGCCCTGATGACACACTGGCTAAGTGCTCAGCTGCTAAGTGACACAAAACTGTCACTAAACAATCAGGAAGATGGTGCCGGTGCTTCCTAGTTACCTCCTAGTCACCCCAGGCCCTTTCCTATATTTTCCATCAGACAAGTCTACCCAGAGTCATCTCAGGAGAAAGTCTTTGCTATCTGCTTCAAAACCCACTGTTGAAAACCCAGAGGATCACAGTTCTGCTCCAGCACGCGTTGGTCTTGGCAGCAACTGCTTTTTCCCCCCCTTTTTTTCTCACAAGACCCAGGTGCTGGTCTTCCTGTTTTCTTTGACCTTGTATCCTGTTCTGCCTTCTTTTCTTAGAGTTTCTGAGACTGAAAACAGTGCTTTAATCTTCCTCTTACTACTGTAGAGATACACTGGGCCAGTGCTTGAATAACCAGAATGAAATTACTTGCATAATTTTCTTCCTTTATTTACTTCTATGAAAGAGCTGTTGGAGAGAGTCTGGAAACTTCTTCCTAGAGCATTTATCACCTTCATTGGATCCCAGTTTCCGGTATTTTTTCATCCTTCATTTGCTATAGGCATCTGGTACTATATGTGCTTTCCAAATAGTTGATTCATCTCCACAGAAGAGCATTCATCCTCTCTCCTGTAATTTAATTTTTGTCACTTGACATTCATGTAAACATGTGATCACTTCTCATAGCACCATAGCTCAGAATTAGCAGGCATGTCAGTGAAGCTGAAAAACAAATTGAGTTATACACAGCCTTTCTCTCCATGTCCCTCATTCAGTGATGAATATTTTATTGTATAGCAAGATAATACATAATAGTAATAGGACCTTGTGTTACAGAGAGTCTGTCTACTTCTCAAAGTACACATATATTTACTCTACCTCATATATTCTTAGAGTTTTTTTGTTTCATAGAGATACCTGCATATAAATAATTTAAGTGTTCTTATAAAAATAGATACATGATTCAGCATACTTTCAAGCTTAATGTCTCTTCATATAAGTTAAACTTTTTGTTTTTTCTTCTTCATTTCCCAGACTCTCCTGACCTATTAATTTAAATTGTATATATAAAGCTCTGTAATGACCAAGGCAGGCAGGATGGAGTCTTAGAGAAGGTGAGTGACGGAGAACTTGGATGGGCTATTGGTGAAAGATGTTGTTGTGTGCTAGGAGTCAATTCTGATTCGGAACAACCCTATAGGACAGAGCCTAGCTTTTCTAGGCTGTAGTCTTTAATGGGGCAGATCACCAGGTCTTTTCTTCCTTAGAGCCACTGGTGGGTTTGAGCCAGGGACCTTTCAGTAAGCAACTGAAAGTTAGACCGCTGAGCAATAAGAGCTCTTTTGCTGAAAGATAGCCCTTGGAAACCCCCAGCAATTGAAGTATCATTATTAGGTAAAACCTATAGATGGGACTTTATAATGTGTGCAGATGAGTGAGGGCTATAGGATTCTACCTGGCAGTTAACCTCAAGAAGGGATAGGGGCATGATGCAATCAGCCATTCCTGTTTATTACATCCAGAGGTGCCCACATGACTATGCATTGTTTTTAAAGATTCTGAATGGGGATGCAGTTAGCAGTTGAGCTTCCTGGATTAGCGAGAACATCGATCACCCGGAGGGTGTGGCATGTCCCTGATGACATTGGAGACCCAGTGCCAGAAATTCTTTCACACGTTCTTTAATGTGTCTTTCCATTTTTATGCTTTTGGTTATAATAAAGAAATAATTGTAAGTATAGGTAGTTTCTAAGATTTCTGTGAGCTGTTCTAGAGAATTAACCAACACAAGGGGCAATGAGCCATCAGAGGTTGGCGAGACCCAGCTCTGAGTGGCTAGCATTCAGAAAGGACCTGCCAGGCAATCTCAGGGACAGAGTACTTATTTATGAAGACTCCACTCTGGGTGACTGGGTGTCAGAAAAAAGTTTCAGGTGGGTAGTCAATGAGAAGGACAGAGTCCTTCTAACTTGTATGTTTTGACTCAGCCAAGGGAGGCCAGAGATGAGGTGGCCTGGACCCAAGGATCCAGGGGTAAGGAAGTGCCAAATGGGTTGATAGCAACAAGAAATGTAACGGTGAGGAGGTGAAATCTGGATCCACTTCCAGGTGGAAAGTGGATTCACACTGCTCCTTACCGTACAGATAGCAGTAAAGGAGGAATTATCCCAACTTGTTTAGTTAGGGCATGGACCTAGGGAAATGTGATCTCACAGTGACTCATGAGTCACTTCTTTCTGAGTTCCACTTCACTGTTATATCCGTGGCACCCTGGTGCCACAGTGGATAAGCATTCAGATGCTAACCAAAAGGTCAACAGTTTTAATCCGTCAGCCTCTCCTTGGAAACCCTGCAGAGCAATTCTTTTCTGGCCCATAAGGATGATAAGAGTTGTAGTTGACACCGTAGCAATGGGTTTGGTTTTTGGTTTTTTTATTACATTCAAGGAAACATAAAGAAAGGACTTCTGGGACCTAGAGTTGTCAAAGGAAGAGGGAGTTTTTAAGATGCTATTGAGACATTGATGCATACAACAGGGTTGACATTGTTTAGTACCATTCCTGAAGCATGGGTACAGACTAAAAGTTGTTAAATCCAAATCTGGAACACTTTTCTGCTGCTTTTATTCTGCCTAAATGACTCAAATTCTAGTCTCATTTAAAGCCAGCCAGTGTTTAAGGCCTGTTTCACTTCCACTCTTGCCATCTATCCTTCCAGATCTCTTTGACAGCGTTCATATCTCTTTCTGTGTAGGCAGTTCATTCAGCAATTTTCACTGGTTGCTAAGCAGGGTTCTTATTAGTGAGGCACAGCTATGATAAAAATGGTCTGTCCCTGTTTTCATGGACCCTATATCTGGTGCAGAGCCCTGGTGGCACAGTGGTTAAGAGCGTAGCTGCTAACCTATAGGTTGGTAGTTCAAATCCACCAGCTACTCCTAGGAAACCCTATGGAGTGATTCTATTCTGTCCATTAGAGTTGCTACGAGTCAAAATTCATTCTATGTCAATGTGTTTAGTTTGGTTTTATATCTCGTCTGTAATTTCTGAGTTATAACAAAATGAAGTCCACTCATTCTAACATAAGCAAAATAGAAAGTATTTATTGAAAAGAATATCTCACACAATTCAGGAACATGAGTATTGTCAATATTCTGAAAAACCAAGACTCAATCTGAGAAGACTTTGGTTTCAAAGCAGTGGCTTCCTCCCCCATGCCCCTCTTGCTGGAGCCCTGTGAGCATTGTGTGAGCATGGCAATATCATTCTCCTTTCCAGACTGGCACATCTTTGTCTGTACACAGTCAAAAGCAACTGCTGAGGCTTGCCTCCGTGTACATTTCCACTGAGTCTTTTAATTCCTGCTTATTACGATAGCCTTTGGTAACCTAGGGCACTAGCTCCTCTTCTCTCAGGTGTTGCTCATGTGGGAATGGGTCGACCTAGTTCAGGGAACCATTTCAATTTTATACTCAGGTCTTGCTATATACTAACAGGTGATGTTCTTTTCAAGTGTCTGGCAGCATCATCACATTAAACACCATTTGAAGATACATCAGAAATGATCACAAAGACCCATCTAAATTAGAAACAATTTGCAATCAGAGTGAGGTGGGGGGGAAACTCATTGCCACTGAGTTGATTCTGACTCATAGTGACCCTATAGGATAGAGTAGAACTCTCCTGTAGGGTTCCCAAGGCTGTAAATCTTTATAGAAGCAATCTGCCACATCTTTCTCCCATGGATTGGCTGGTAGGTTGGGATGCCAACCTCTTGGTGAGCAGACAACCACTTTAACCACTGTGTACCACCAGGGCTTCTGAGATTGAAGTAGCTGCAGGAAAATCCAGTCCCATACATAGGTGCAGTATTTTATAGTATTTCTGTGACTCTTATTTGACATCTATCGGATCCGAGTCGACGGCACTTGACTTGGCTTTGTAATGATTACTTTCACTTGAATATAGAATTGTTTTTATTAGCTGTGATCAAGTTGACTCTGACTCATGGTGTATTTATATGTAACGGAACAAAACTTTAGTCAATCCTGCATCATCCTCTTAATCAGCAGCATGTTCAGATTTGGTATTGTAGCTTTCATGCTAACCATTTTGCCAAGAGTTTCCCTCACACTTGCTGGCCCTCTACTTCATGAAACACGATGTATAAGAACATGAGTGGAATACCAAAAATTTCAATAACCAACCCCAAAACCCATTGCCATCAGTCAATTCCAACTCATAGAGACCCTATAGGACAGTGTCATGGATTGAATTGTGTTATTCAAGAAATGTGTGTGGCTGTTTGGCTGGGCCATGTTTGGCGGTATTGTGTGATGTTCCTCTGTGTTGTAAATCCTTCCTCTGTGATGTTAATGAGAGAGAATGGGCACAGTAGTGTTGGTGGGGCAGGACTCAGATGTTCACAGAGAGATTTGCTGTGGTGGAAGCTTAGTACATCCTTTGGAAAGGACCAGGATCCTCAGAAGCTTCCATTCTAGGGGAAGGTTGGTAACAAGGACCTTCCTCCAGATCCAGCAAAGAAAGCCTTCCCCTGGAGCTGACACCCTGAATTTGGACTTTTAGCCTACTGGACTGTGTAAAAATAAAATTTCTCTTTTTAATCTATTTGTAATATTTTTGTTAAAGCAACATTTAGCTGACTAAAATAGAGTAGAACTACCTCATAAGATTTCCAAAAAGTGGTTGGTGGATTCAGACTGCCAACTTTTTGGTTGGCAGGTAACACCTAACTACTGTACCACTAGGGCTCCTCAATAACCAAGAAACTTGTTAGTGCTTTTTTTATATCCTTTGAAGCAGAGAAGTTATCTGAAAAATGTAAGTCATTTTTTCTAGCATTAATAAATTGCATGAGCCTTTTCTAAAATCTGAATGGATTAAAGTTAATCCATATTTTTCAAGGTCATTTTTAAATTTCAGATTTCTTCAGGGCAAATATCTTAGATTTCTGATGATTTGACTCAAAAGTTATTATGAATATGTAAGGAGTGTGGAGGAACTTGGATGGCACATCAGTTAGGCTGTAGGCTGCTAACCAAACGTGATGGTTTGAATTCATGCAGCAAGTCCACAGGAGAAAGATTTGGTGATCTGCTCCTGAAAAGCTTAGAGCCTAGAAAACACGATGGAGTCGTTCTGCTCTGTCACAGGGGTTTACTGTGAGTGAAGATCGACTCAAGGCCACCTAACAACAACTACAAGTATAAGCTTTAGAAACAGACAGAATATAGTTACCTGTGAATCCAAGGATGCAACAGGTTGGTTTACCCACATAACGTTATTTCTCTTTCAACAATGGCAGGACAGAATGATGCAGGTTTATTGTATAGACAGCCATAGTCTCAAATATGTGTCTACAAAATCAGACCATTTGAACTCCTTTTGTGTTTCTTTCTATCCCTGACTCTGAAGGCACAATCTGTACCTCTGGATTTCTAATTTAGAGTTCTGTGATTTCTCTCTAGGAGCAATAGGTGAGTTCTTTGTCTCCCATGAGACCATGTAGCTAGAATCACTGTGCTAGGTCTGATTCACTCTTTTTTTTTAAATTTTTATTATTGTTGTTATTGTGCTTTAGGTGAGAGTTTACAGCTGAAGTGAGTTTCTTCTACAAAAATTTATACATACATTGTTATGCCATCCTAATTGCTATCCTTATACACTGCATATGCCTCCTTTCTACCCTATATTTCCTGTGTCCATTCAACCAGCTCCTGTTCCCCTTCTACTTTCTCATCTTGCCTCTGGAAAGTAGCTCCTCATTTAGTCTCATGTATCTACTTGAACTAAGAAGCACAATCTTCACTCCTATCATTTTATATCTTGTAGCTCAATCTATTCTTCATCTGAAGAGTTGACTTTGAGAATGTTTTTAATTCTGGGTTAACAGAGTCAAGGGACCTTGTCTTTTGTGGGTCCTTCAGTCTTAGACCATTAAATCTGGTCTTTTCAGGCCTGACTCACTCTTATTGCTTCAGTTTATCTAGTACATCTTATCCAGCTCTGCTGGCTATGGATGTCCTAAATTTAAAAAATTTTTAATAGATATAATTTTTACCATTTTTGTTTGCTCGTACATCGCTAAACATTCTTTGGTGATCATCTTGCTTGAAATGTAAAATACATGATTTGTACTAGGGATGTCAATATTAGAATGTTTAATTAAAATAGTGAGGCAAAAAAACAACAAAACAAAACAATAAAAAACCTTACTGGCCTGACAGAGACTGCAGAAACCCCAAGAACATGGCTCTGAGGTACTCTTATGGCTCAGTAATGAAGTTAATCGTGAGGTTCATCTTTAGCTAAAGATTATGCAAGCCTATAAAACAAAACAAGAGTAAATGGGCACGCCAGCCCAGGGACAAGAGTGAGAAAGAAAGAGGGAGACAGGATAGCTGGTAACAGTGCATGTAGGGGCAAAAAGAAGAAAGTGTTGACAGGTTGTGGGGTTGGCAACCAGTGTCACAAAACAATATGTGTATTAACTGTTTAATGAGAAGCTAATTTACTCTGTAAACCTTCATCTAAAGTGTAATAATAAATAGGAGGACAATGCTTAGTATGTACTAAGCAATACATTCATACTTCTTGAATGATCCAAGTGCTAAACGGTTCTTGACCTTAGAGCAATGCAAACTCGAACTGAACACTTTGGTAGTAGGTGGGTACATGCCACTTTCAGTGGTCATCTTGATTCTGTCTTGTTCTTGGCATAATTAGGTATTTATGGATTGTAGTACATTCACTGAACACGCTGAACTGTACATCCACAGATCCTAGAACTTCTGCTGGGTATTCAGTGGATCATGTATCCATAGATCCAGAACATTAGCTGGGCACTCTGTGGACCGTGTATGCATAGATTCAGAACATCTGCTGGGTGCTCTGTATACCACATATCCAGAGATCCCACAACGTGCACTGAGTGCTGTGTGGGCTGTGTACCCAGAAATCCTACAGCATTTGCTGAGTGTGCTGTGGGCTGTGTATCTATATATCCCATAACATTCCCTGAGCCCTCTGTGGCAGATGCTGGGGATCCAGTGGTGACCCTGATATACCATCTGCTTTCAAGGAGTTTCCACTGTAAGTACAGGTGCAGTCCCTATCAGTTCTCTGCTCCCACCAATGTTATTGCCTCCTGGAGTAACATTGCCTAGGTCTCTGAAAATAACCTAAATCCATTTAAGGTCATATTGAATAAAAAGTCAGAAGCAACTTTCAACTGCTGAATCCTGAAATGTATATCTTATTTCAAATTGCTCTTAAGTGGCAGCTGGGCCTTCTACACAGTTTATGTGAAATTTCACTTCTGCTGCACTTGTCTGCCTGTGAACTTGTTTTCAACATAAATAACATGGAATGAGGTCTTTAGCTAAAGAACTGGGAAAGAATGGGTCTGCTAGGCTCATATAGCTTAGTGGTACAGTCAGTATCAATTTTTAACAGATGATTTGGAGGCTTGATTAGTAAAAATCCATTAAACTAAAAAAATAAAATTGAGACTCTACAAGTCTCTTAAAATGAAGAAAGTCCAATGTCCTTTATTTGATTTTAATATAGCAATTTAGAAGGATTAAAATTAGGCTGAAGTCAATGTTTTAATACTTTGCTCCTTCTTAAACACAGTAATGACAGTGCCATTGATTTTGCCTTTTAGGACTCCAGAGATGTTAGCCTTGATCTGCCAATAAGAAAATACACCAACAGAGTTTAGCAGTCTCTAAAGCAAATAAATGTATTAGCTGTCTCATTGTCAAGCCTGCCTTACTCCATCCAGTATCTGGTCAATTTTTGTATCACGTACTTGTTCTGGTTGCCACGATTGTTTGAGATATTCATTTTTTCCCCGTGTATTATACTGACTAGGAATCCCATGAGTACAAGAGACTTTGTCTTTCTGTGAAAACATCAGTTTCTTCCCAGATAGAAAATCTTTATTTGTCCCACACTGGATTAGAATGCATGCAACTTTGTAGAACTGTCATTCCTCTACCAACACATTTAAATTATATGCATTTGTAGAGAATTTCTCCAAGCAAATTTGGTGTGTCCCAGTGGTTTAAGAAAGGAAGGTATGTGGGGCAGCAGCCACTGAACACTCAGCATAAGAAAAGAGAAATTGTCCATGATGTCCTTGCTCCAGGTAGTGTCAGAATCAAGTTGGAGAAGTTTGCTGAAACTCTTAATGCAAGACAACTCAAATGTGAAAATGCTTAAACTGTGGGCCTTTGGTTTTCCTGGTCCGTTCAGTGGCCTAAGATGAAGGCTCTCCACTGTGCACCATGAGAGGTGGGGACCGACTGTGTTTCCTCACTGTGTCTGCCTGCCTGAATGCGAGGTTGAACAAAGCAGACCCTTCAGTGTCGGGGAAAAAAAACTGAAAAAACACACCGATTGCCACTGAGTCAATTCTGACTTATAGTGGCCCTATGGAACGGAGTAGAACCACTGCACAGAGTTTTCAAGGAGCACTTGGCTGATTCGAACTGCCAGATTTTTGGTTAGCAAGCATTGCACTTAACCACTACGCCACAAGGATTTCCAAGTGTCAGGGAAAGACATGAGGAAATGGAGGGGGAAGAAAGCTGCCACATGGGAGACCACAAGAAAGGGACGACTATACCTGAAACTGAAAATAGTCTGAAAGTAGAAGATTCATTGACCCACCTGCAGATGCATGACATGACCAGCTTTGCCTTCACAAAACTGGATCATTCCCAGTCTGTACTGCCCCAAGGCGTATATAAGTAAGAAAATATATTATCTATGGTGGGAATTTCGTTGGTCACAGATCCCTGGTCTGCATTCCGTGGGAGAGGCTTGTCAGAGGGCAGAGCTCCTCTCGACATCTTAGGGGGATTTCTAAGTTGAGGAGCTGGCACAACGCTCATGAATGTGTCTCACTGGTGGGTCTGAGGTGGAAGAGAGAGCAAGCGTGCATCCAAATCAGAGGCAGTAAGGTTGCTATGAGATCAGAATCAACTCATTGGCAAGCAATTTGTTTTTTACTTTTTTTTTGGTGCCCAAAGCCCACTCCACCTTGCTGAAGGGGCATAGGGAGGACAGAGTAAACGCTATCCTGGCCTCCTACACAGGAGAATAGAAAGCCATAGGAGATTGGAAAAAACTTAAGGAGTAAATCACAAGTCAAAGACATTGGCTCAGTTTTGACTCCTTTGTTGAACAGTTTTGTGTGGAGAAATAAAAACCCTACAAACAATGAAATATAGAGGTAATCAGAAAACTTTAATCAGTATCTGTGTTTCTTTCTTCCTATGTAAATATTCTACTTCTTCCTTGTTTCTGTAGATATAAAAAACTACCTCTAAATCGTTTATGCACCATGCAAGCCAAATGCAAAGCACATTATTTTCTTGAATGATAACTTACAAAGACAATGAATTTAATACTATTCATCACAAAGATGGTGGGTAAAACACCTTTTCACTATCTTTCATCTACAATTTGTATTATTTATAGCTGCAATTAAAGCGCCAGTAGAATAACATCCAGCCCCATGATTTTTTTTACATTGACCATTAGCTAAGAATGAAAGACCAGCACAGTTCCGTCCCATGTGTTCTCCATTATTGCACAGAATGAGTCTTGCGCCATGATCTTCATCTCAAGGAATTATGATGAACTTTAATGCAGGCAGAAAGTCACTTCATACTCATAAAAGATCAAAGCCACATGGGAGGGAGACTGTTGTCTTTGTGAGCCAGCGGTGCAGGTTTGGCGAGTCTCTCGAAGGCTCTTGCGTGTACTGTACCTTGTCCTTCCTCTGTTTCTTTGCTTTAACAAATGAGAGCCCTGCCTTTGGTGGAGTTGTTAAATTGATCAAGATTAAGTTCTTCAGTCCAGTCTTTCTTTCTCCCTCTGCCTGTATTGTGGGACACACACACACACAGAGATGAAAGATGCTTTTTCTATTTTCAGCCCTTCTCTTCTTTTCCAAATATGAAAAAGTTATTATTCACTCATACAGTGCTTGTAAGAATGGACCTGAACAAATTTTAAACACACTGGAACTGCCTGTTCCAATACAGCAATCAGGTATATAATCCTGTCACAATTGCCAGCATTCCTGTCCATTACACACAGTTGTCACGGATCAGGATTATCACAGCTCAGAGAGGACAGGATAATGTACACACTCTCAAGTGTTCTTCTTTTACCAGACAAAAAACTAAATGGCCCATTTTCAATGCTTTGCCAAATAATCTTATGGAACAAATGATTGTTTTTCAAAATAGGAAAGAATGTTCATGCTTTGATAAAGAAAGCATTGCTATTTAGACAGTGATTTTCCAGTCTTGTCCCTCACCCTGTGAGGGTATTACAGCAGGGCCTAGCGTGCACAGAGAAGCTGAGGAGAGGCGTGCCCAGCCTGTCTCGGTGTGCCTGAGAATGACCAGCTGCCTAGAATCAGCCATCCTTCCTCCTCCCAGCATCTAGCTGTGCAGAGGCCAGCTACATCAGTGAACAGAGCTGAAGCTCACACAGATTTCTCACAGATGTCAACTGCCTTATTTGCTCATTACAGCCTTCCTGCTACCAACGGTTCCTCTTACTACTTTCTTCTACAGGCCTCCAATACTGAAACATTTTATCTACCAACTCCTTGTATAAGAAACCAACATGGCAACCCCACGTGTGTCAGAGCAGAACTGTTCTCCATTAGTCTTCAATGGCTTAAGTTTTGTAAGTAGATTACTAAGCCTTTCTTTCTGGATACCTCAGGGTAGACTTGAACTTCCAGGCCAAGCACTCTAACCTAGCCACTTGTACCATCTGTACAACCAAAATTCTTCTCAGAAACAAGGATGGACATGTTGTCAGGAGGCATCGGTTCCTGTAGAAGGACGTGATTGGTAAAGTAGAGGGTCAGTGAACAAGAGGAAGTTCCTCAAGGAAATGGTTTGACACAGTGGGTGTAACAGTAGACTTGAGGATAACCACGGTTATGAGGATGGCACACAAATAGGCAGTGTTTCTTTTTGTTATATGTAGGGTCACTGTGGGTCAGAACTGACTCGACAGCACCTAACAACAACATACCTTCCCTATTAGCCAGTGTCGTGTGTGATACTCAAGTTGAGCTTTTGAAAATCTGAGAGAACTAGCCTTGCCACACTGAGTTCCAGAACTCAAGCTGACCCGAAACAACACTGACATGTTTTAATCAGGCTGTCCTATCTGCTTGAGTCTGAATTCATTGGGTCCCTGAGTACCTCTACCAGTGCCTCTGTGGCCTTGGATAGGAAACTCAAGCCTATGGATGTGCTCTCTTTGTGGCCCTGGATGGTTAAGGGCCTAGGTTTTGAAATCTTAAATAGACTTAATTTTAGATTTTACTGGTGTGTGACCTTGAGCAAGTTATTATACATCTCAGGGCCTGCAGGAGGAACTGAAAACGTACGAAGTGTTTACATATGCAATGCCTGTCGTATAGTGAGCGTTTGATATAAATAGCATTTTTTTATTAGCTTAAAAAACAAATAAACAAAAACCCAGTTGATTTGGAGTCATTTCTAGCTTGTGGTGACCTCATGTGTTTCATAGTAGAACTCTGCTCCATAAAGTTTTCAGTGGCTGGTTCTTCAGAAGCAGATTGCCAGGCCTTTCATAGGAGATGCCCCTGGATAGACTAAAACTGCCAGACTCTCATGCTTTAAATGTTTATGCTACCCAGGGACCTAACCATTTATTAAGTACCATCATCATTTCTTGTACATGCTCCAGCATATATCCCAACTACTTCATAACTTTTCTCAAATTAGTATAAAAAATTCTTTATTTTAATCCTATCTCACAAAAAATGACCAGACTTACTAGACTGATGGAGACTGGAGAAATCCCAAGAGTATGACCCCCAGACAGCCTTTTAGTTCAGTAATGAAGTCACTCCTGAGGTTCACCCTTCAGCCAAAGATTGGACACGGCCATAAAACAAAATGAGACTAAAGGGGCATTCCATCCCAGGGGCAAGGACTAAAAGGCAGGAAGGGAAAGGAAAGCTGGTCATAGGGAACTCAGGCTTCAGAAGGGAAAGTGTTGACATATGGAGGTATTTACTAATGTCATAAAATAACAAGTGCACTATCTGTTTAGTAAGAAACTGGTTGTTCAGTAAACCTTCATTTAAAGTACAATTTAAAGTGAAAACAAATTTATTCTAAACCTTATGAAGGCCGAGGCTGGATCTTTCATCTTTGGACAGAAATCAATTAGTAAGTGTTTAGCAAACAAATGACCAAATTTGAAGTGTGGTATTAAATAATTTATATAAGTACAAGATCTATAATTAAACAAAAGAGTAAATTTCTTGACAAAGGCTATACAAACAGGAGATATCTAACCTTCAGTGATGAAGTGGGGCTCTGTGTTTGAGTCTATGAATTTGATGATTAATTGCCAGTAGTAGCTGGATCTGGGAGATAGAACTGAGTGTCTCTAACCATGCCAAATAAAGCCCTAGTTGCTAAAGGTGGAGAGTGCAAGAAGGATGTATTTCCTGTCCCCAAAAGGCTCACAGGCCCTCATAGTCAGATAACAAAAACAGAATGAGTTAAGTGCACTGACAGAGGACCACCCTCCGCCCCTCCAATGCCAAGGACACATGAAACAGAAGATGAGTCGCAGTTTTCAGGTGTCGGTACGTCAGGGTAATGGGGACAAGTCAGGGCAGGTAAAGGTATTCTAAGGAAAGGATGCTTAGCAAAACCAGGTTGGAACTTCATAGGGCCTGATATATCCAGAAGGATGCTGAGACTGAAGACTTGGGTCTTAATGGATCTTGTTAAAGAGTTTGAACTTTATTTTGTAGATAGCCAATGCCCTGGAAGATACAAAGTCAAAGAATGTTATGGCCAGATTGCATTTTGGGAGTGTCCCCCTCCTGGCTCTGTGGAGAATGGATTTGAAGAAAATAGAACTAGAGTCTGGTGACTATTATGGGCTGTGTTTGCAATTAGTGTGTGAAGCTGAAAACCAGGATCTTTGAGGTTGGGATGGAGAGGAGGTAGTAGTTAGAGAAACATTTAGGAAATACTATCTGCATAAATTGGTACTGGAGTTGAGTTGAGAGGGGATTCTAGGAAAAGTTAAGGTTCTGAGCTTGCATAAGTAGATGTAAGATGCTTTATCAGCTGAGAGAATACTGATGGCAGGACGGAGTTTATAGAGGCTGAGATAAAGATGCCCCATTGGATGCTAATGGGAGCTGAGTTTAAACCTCAGAGGACAGGTTTAGAGAGAAGATGACAGTCATACCAAGGGTGAGAATTTCACCTCTGAGATAGTTCTCTGGCAGAAGTAATGAGTGAGTTGACATAGTCACATGATGTAAGTAGAAAACTGATCCAATGGGAGTGAAAGTAGAAGTCATTTACAGCTAGTTTAAATGTTTTAGGGATTTTTTGAAAATTAGGGGAAATTGTCAACTCAAAAATTTTTAAATAAAATGCAGGCATCAAAGAGTTCATTCAATAAACACATATTCACAGTTTGGTGTGTGAAAAATAGATAACTCTAAAGGCAAAGAAAGGGATGAGCATCAAGAATAAAAAAATAGGAAAAGAGGAGAGTGGAGAAGATAGAGAATAAAGATCCAGTGCGAGGAAGAATGTGAGGGAGAAAACCAGCAAGGTAAAGTGGAGAACAGAACAGGTTTCATGAGAAGAAGCAGAATTCTCATCTACAGGATGCAAAACCATCCTGACCGCTTGTCTGCAGAACAGACTGAACACACAGTAGAAGTTCCTTTTCATTCTTGTTCGAATGGAAAAATGTAAACGTTTATGCAAATATATACAGAATCAGTATTGTATACACACACCAAATACCCATGGGCTTCCATTTTACACATTTAAGGTTGAGTTTATTTATGTGATACTTTATTAATATTGAATTGATACACTGGCTGTTTACTCTCAAATGAAGGGAAGACATTTCCAGGGCTTAGAAAGAAGGTAGCTGTTGTTGTTCTTTTGTATTCTAGCATTTTCTTTGCAGCTCTCCGAAGTCTAAAAATTTGTCCCAGACCATCTTGTTTCCTCCATTAATCTGTGCTCTTGAGTTTTACTTTGTCCACAGAAAACACCCTGTCACCAGTGCGTGCTCTGGTAGGGTCGTCACAGCTAGACCAATGGAATGATCCAACTTGGAGGCTCTGGACTGGACAGCACCGGGTCCAGAGCTGATATGCAGGGCAGGCCACCAGATGTCTTAGTTATGTCAAATCTAAAGTGAGGATGACATTGTCATCTACCCAGGACACTGTGGTAGGTGGAATGAGAAGAATGCGGGTAAAGCAGTTAGTACAGTATGTGCTAATGAGTAAACACTCCGTGCTGAACAGTCAGTATTATAATTTAAACAAGTTTGGTTGTTTAATAAATGATATTCTTAATTCAACAGTTAATAAATGTTAATATTATTAACTATTAGTTATTGACTGTTATAAGTAGTTTGTACTTATTAATATGTTCATCATTACATCTGTACTGCCATAGGATTTGGCCTCTTTGTCCACTATGAATTCCAAATGCAATAGCTTCAGGAACTGGGCAGGCTGGTCAATAAATGTGCAACCAGAGCCGGGGAAATGTGGTAAAACAAGGATTGGTTTACAATCTGTCCAAATTTAAGAAAGTCTCCTGCCCTTGGCCAGATAGGGATTTCCCATTGAAACAGCAGTGCCAGGGTGCAGAAGGAAAGATGCAGCTGTGATGCGTCAGTGACGCTAGGCATTAGCTGCAGTGTTTGCACTGTTCTCAAGGGACTTCCTGTGTCCAGTGGGACCTGCCCAACTATCCAAAGGGGACTGACCAGAGGGGAGGCTGGGCTTGGTAGCTCAGTTCTCTGCAGGCTGCTCGACCATGCCTAGAGCAGGGGACCTGAGCACTCACTCATTATTACCTTTCCTAAGCAGGGTTTTCTGTTCATGATAAAACTAAATTACAATTTTTATCTGGGAAGAAAATCCATTTCAACTCTTATTGGCTGTGTTTGGACACAAAGATAAAAGCCTCTTCCAGCACCCTAAGGGATGCGTCCTTAGGGAGACATATCAGTAACCTTCTTAAAAGGACCATGTAGGTCGGGGGGAACTGTATGTCTGTCGTTTGCCCTGAGTGCATAGGTTTGCAGATATTGGATGGGAAAGGAGGTGAACTGAGGTTGATAGATCCCTCCTTTAAAGTAATCATGTCCTTGAACATGGATTCCTAGGAGCAGTAGGCCTGAGAGAGCTGAGGTCTCAGGCTCCGTCTAAAGATTTTATAGGGATTTCCTGTAACAGGAGCCTGAAAGCATAGGTAGGTGGGTGCAGTATCCTGGCTGAACACTGCCAGCCTTCCCCTCTCTGCCCTGCTCTCCTCAGCCTCTCTGTACCGCTTTCTCTTCCATTTTCTTCCCTTTTCTCTCTCCATTCCCACACATCCTCCTTTTGGCTTACTCCGGCATCTCATAATCATTCCTCCAGATTTCATTTCCCTTGTCAAAATGTTTGCTTTGGGCTGAATTATAGTCTGGCTTCGTGAAGCTCTGAGACTCTTCTGACCTTTCCCCCCTGGATTTGGATGGTAGATTTCTGGTCAATACAGATATTTCCAGTCACTATTTACCACTATTATTTTTCTAGATTACAGAGTGAACTCTCACAAACTTTGAACAAGTACAGCACAGATGTGACTAAACCAAGTATTTCTTTATGTTCATACAGTGTATGGGTGCCAACTCAAGTGATGCCTGACTACTCATGCTTTAGGCACAAGTTCTTGCAGACTTCTCCGGAGGGTTAGTTCATCAAGTACATTACATTTGCTAATGGGAACACTGTTTCCTTTGAAAATGTCTAGAATCTTCTAGCCACCATACTCAACACCACAGTGTGCAGGGTGGGAAAAGGTGCAGTTAGTGTTGACCAGGCACCTTCTGAACACCAACCCTCTGGCTGTACCTCTACTCTGAGAAGGAACATCCGGGTCAGGGATGCAGCTGAGCAGTGCAACTTGGGACTTTGGATCATGATTCTAGGTTCAAGTTGTGTTGAGAAAATTGTTTAACCATTCCAACCTTTGAATTTTATGTTTGCAAAAATAAAGCCAGATAAATCATGAGGATTGAATTAGTTAAGTTATGCAAAGGGCTTAGCACCTATGGAGTAGCTGGTCTTTAATAAATCCTATGTAAGTGGATACCCTGGTGGCTTAGTGGTTGAGTACTACAGCTACCAGCCAGGAGGTCAGTAGTTCAAATCATCAGTGGCTCTTAAAAACTCTGGGGGCAGTTCCACTCTATCATAAGGGTTCCCTATGAATTGAAATAACTTGAGGGCAGTGGGTTTTTTTTTTTAATGTAAGTAGTGTAGTCGTTAAATGCTCAGCTTCTAACCAAAAGATCAGCGGTTTAAATCCACCAGACATTCCTTGGAAGTCCTGTGAGTCAGTTCTCCACTGTCCTAATGGACCACTGAGTTGAAATTGTAACACTGTGTTTGTTTTCTGTTATTATTATTTTTTTTATTAAGTGGTGGGAGCAGAGGTAGTTTAATGATAGTATTCGTGCCTTCCGTTCAGGAGACTGGGGTTCGATTCCCTGACGGGGTACCTAATATGCAGCCACCATGTCTCTTTGGTTAGAGGTTGCGTGTTGCTGTGATACTAAATAGTTTTTTAGTGGAGCTTTCAGGTGAAAGTAGACTGGGAAGAAGGGTCTAGCAATCTACTTCTAAGAATCAGCCAGTGAAAATCCTATGGATGACAACATCCCAGTCCTCAACTAATCCTGGGGATGGTGCAGGACCGGGCAGCATTTCATTCAGCTGCGCATGGGGTAACCACGAACTGGGGGCCAACTTTATGGTAACTAACGACAACAAACGTCGATGGTAATTACTAATATTAATTAATTTAGTCCTTGCGGTGCTGTGAAGCTCCCCCTGTAGGTGAGTGTGGACGTGAATGGAGTCCACACAGACAAGTGAAGATGTGAGTTGGATGTCTGTTCTCAGCTGTGCCCTCTTAAAAAGAAAACTCTGCTTGTCATATCTTCCCAGAGCCTTAAGCTGGGGCAGCTCTGGGAAGTTGAGTGGGCTGGGCACTGAGACCCCTCAGCTGATTCAGGGGTGATCACATGCAGCAGTGAGGGGAGGTGATTTATCTCTTCTGGCTCTTTGCACTGAAATAATGTAAATCGTTAGGCCTACTCATCTGCCTGGGAGCCTTGGTGGCACAATGGTGAAACATTTGGCTGCTAACCAGAAGGTAAGTGGTTCTAACCTACCCGCTGGCTGCTCCCCAGGAGAAAGGTGTCGCAGTCGATTGATGTAAAGATTACAACCTTGGAATCCTTATGGGGCAGCTGTACCCTGTCCTATAGCATTGCTCTGAGTAGGAATTGATTCATCAACAATGAGTTTGATTTTTAGTTTGGTGCTACAGTGGTTAAGAGCATGACTGCTAACCACAACGTCAGCAGTTTGAATCCACTAGCTGCTCTGCAGGAGAAGAATGTGGCAGTCTGCATCCGTAAAGAATTACAGCCTTGGAAACCCTATGGGGCACTTCTGCTGTTTTCTATAGGATTGCTTTGAGTTGGAATTGACAACAACGAGGATGGTTGTTTTTTTGTCTTGTATTATTCTATTGGTCTTCCTATCTGATTGTTTTATGGCCCTTTATAGTATAGAAATTGAAGGCTTGTACTAATGGATAGTTGGAAATTCTAACAGACTGTTAGAGGTTTAGAAAACTGAACTTATTATTAGATGGAATTGAACCCAATTGCCTCCTGGCCTTTATTCAGTTACAGCATCTCAGTGAAGCCTGTCCTAGTTATTCTATGTAAGATTTCACAGAGCACGCTCACACACATGATCCCCAGACCTGGGGATGTCCTCTTCCCTGCCCTCCGTGTATGTCCTCCTAGCACTGATCACTCGTATATAATTGGCTATGAAGTTCCTTAGGGAGGTTATTTCTATTCCAGAACTATTGTGACCTCAACTGAGTATATAAAGAATCCAGATTGCTTTTGCCTTTGAAAACCCAAGAAACTATAAATCTGTTGCTGTCCAGTTAGTTCCACTTCAAATTGACCTATAGGACAGAGTAGAACTGACCATTAGAGTGTCCAAGGAGTGGCTGGTAGGTTTGAACTGCCAACATTTTGGTTGGCAGCAGTAACTTTTAACCACTGTTTTCCCTTAGAGACACTGAACTGATTTTGGTAGAATGTATGGAAAAGACTCTTACAATATTTCTGTTGTTCTACCCAAGGAAATGAGGTTTTGGGGAAACCACATTATCTTAAAGGTCAGGCTAGATGACCTCACAGGTCTCCACCAGCTCTAACATTCTGTGACACAAGGTAACTTCAAATATGCTCACTAATATCTGGGACACTTTCCAGTTTTCTTTCAATGATGCAATAAGACTTTTTCCTTTCAGAGACATAAGTATTAATCCAATAGTGTTTAGCTTAAAAATCTCTTATTTTGAGTTCCTTTGCATCTAAACCAACCCTTCATATTCTGAAGAGTTAATAGAAATGAAGCTGTCAGGATTTTCCAACTCAGTGCAAGGCAGCCTTTGGCAATCTTTTTAGTTTACACTCCAGGCTTATGCAAAACGCATGAAAATAAAGATGAAAGAAATTTGAAAATAAAGTTGTGTTTGAAACTAACTGAGATTTAGAAGCAGGCAGCTGAGCAGATTTCCTTCTGTAAATACCACATTGACTCTCCCTGGAGAGTTAGAGGCAAGAAAATTTCAAATAGGCCTAGAAGCCTTGGTGGTACAGTGGTTAAGAACTCAGCTGCTAACCAAAAGGACGGCAGCTCAAATTCACTAGGCAGTACTTGGAAACTCTACGTGGAGCAGTTCTACTCTGTCCTATACAGGGTTGCTGTGAATCAGAATTAACTCACTGGCAGTGGTTTTGGGGTTTGGTCATTGCCAGGCCAGGGTCACTCTTCTAGACTATCAGGCATTTATGGTAATAGTAAGTTCATTCCACTGCAAGAGACAACATTAGGCTTTAAAAAGATATACAGATCTAGGTATACGTTCACATGCAGTACCTCCTTTTAGGTTGTAATAAATACCTTTGTCCATATTCTGGAAAAGAGAGAGCTCTTAGTCTTAATAAAATAATAAGTCATGACAGTCCTCAGCTTGGCCCTTTAAGGAACAAGGTCAAGACCAACCTTACCTAGGTATTATCTGAAAGCTACACTAGATAAATTTTTAAAAATAGTTTGACTATGTATAATTTTAATGGAGAAGATTCATGCAAACAGGCAGGATATTAATAAGTAAATTTGTGAATGAAGTATGTTAAGGAGAATGGTGCTAATGTTTATTAGGTACCTTCTCTGAACAGGTCTTTTACATAAATAGCCAAAATCGATCCATGCAACCAACATGTGAGGAAGATACTATTTTCTGACTAAGCTCCTGAGGAAACATACTCAGAGAATTTGGTAAGTTGCCTAAGTCGAAATAGCTAAAAAGAGATAGAGCTGGTATTGGAACCCAACTCTGACTGATTCCAAAGTCCACGAGGATGTGGGGTTCAGGAAACTGTTGTGGGCAATGGGCCATCACATAGGATATCTGTTCAAGGGGCTGTGACATAATGGAGACTAATTCCTTTTCTAAAACAGTACAAACTCCAAAAGTGGAGAGATAACTTCCCAGTCTTTTCCTTCTCCTGCATATTCCCGCACACCATCTGCCTCCTGGTCCTACGCAGTCTGCCTCTTGACTTGAAGTCTGCTCTTCCCAATGGCTCAGCAAATTCTCTCCTTACTGGCCCTTCTACCTTCAGTCTGTCCTAACCTGAGCAGTGTCTTGACAATTAAATGTTATTTGTGTTACTTTCCTGCTTCAGTGGAATAGGGAAAGGTTACTCAGTGGAAGAACATAAAAAGCTCCTGGCCATTGCTGGGCAATAAACCCACCTCCAGGTGGTACTGTATCCTGTGATCTGTCCTGCCCTGGCTCCAGGGACAAGGTGGCTCTGCCCTGCAGTGCCTCCTTTGCATGACCTGATACCATGTCACTTGTTCCCACCCATGCTCTGTACCTGAGAATTAGCCAGCTCCACCAAGTGTTGTTTTCTAGAGGTAATGACAGAAATAAGTACACAGATAGATCATTTAGATTTTGAAACTAAATTGTATGCAAATATAAATAATGCATATTAAAATAATCACTGTCACACTATTTATATAACACTTTTTCACCCAAAGATGACAGTATGGTTTACAAATACTGTCTCTCTAATCCTTGCAACTCTCCTTTAACTTATGCTATGATTGCTGTTTTGAACTGTGAATTTGTTTTTCGGTGTCCTCTTCCAAACCATCACTGGATAACTTGTCCATTTTCTTAACATGGCAGTGTCGTACTCGGGAAACGATACCTTTTCAAATGCACGATAAAATCTAGTGCTCAGCCTCAATAAATGTCTGAGTAACTACCATGACCAGCCGTACTGGGTTTGCAGAACTGTGTGGAAGGTCCATTAGGGCCACTTTTCATTTGCTTGTTTGAAATTAGGAAAAATAATAATAGAAGGTGCATTGAAAGCCAGAGGACCCTCTGTGTTTGTGCATGTTATTCTTCACCGTTGGAACAGAAGCTGTCGATACTCTAGGCTCTACAGGATTTGCCTCTCGCCGTTTTCCCCACCCTTGTCTTGTTGCTGCCCTCTTCGTTCCTCTCACTCCTGTCTCTTTGGCCTCCTTCTGTTACAAGAACAGGCCAGGGGTGGTACGGCCTCAGGATCTTTGCACTTGCTCTTCCCGGGTGTCATGCCAGCTCATTCTCCCATTTTCCTCAGGTGTAAAGAAGTTTCCTTGCCACTATCCTTGAATCCCTTTACCCCACTTTATATGTCTTCTTTGTATGGATCCACAGCGGGCAGATTTTATGTTAATTTGTTAATCCTTTTTCTCTCCCAACCATAGTGCTAGTTCCAGGGATTTTGTCTGATTTGTTCACTGTTGTACCACCTCATGCCTAGACTGTAGCTGACATAGAAAGGCCCTTACTAAGTACCCGATGAATGAATAAGTAAATAATGACCCAGTGGTCCTGGGCTAATGTCTGTAGTGTAATTAGAGCAATCACTGTGTTTTTTTACATCTGTATTTTACTATCTATTCTCAAGGGAAATTGTTAAAGTCAAGGTTTCAGCCATAAATCATATCTTAGTATATGAAACTGAATTTCCGTAAGGTTTATAATTTTTACAACAAATCATGCAAAAGGAAGACAGTTTCACTAGTTTTACTTTTCATTATTTGCAAGTTGTCTTCAAGGCAGAAACTCTCGCATCATCAGTTAACAAGAAGCCTGAATTACAGTACCTAAGTGTGGTCATCCTTCCATGGTTCCTCTATGTACCTGTGCATGTATTACTGTTCCGTTGATAAAAAACAAAGATCGAACCCACTGCTGTCTGATGGATTCCAACTCATAGCAATCCATAGGACAGTGTGAAACTGCTCCATAGAGTTTCCAAGGTGCACCTGGCAGATTTGAATTGCTGACCCTGTAGATAGCAGCCATGGCACTTAACCACTACGTCGCCATACTCATCTGTAAAACACATACATAGCTTTCATTACCTTGGAATACAAAATTTCAAGACTCAGTGATATATGTGAAGAACCCAAAAGTCTTTCCTAAATAAGTCTTTCTGACTGCTAGACGCCAGATGGTTCTATTGGCTATAGCTGTTTCCCAGAATTCCACAGACAGTCTGTACCGTTTTAAATGATGACCCGGAAGCATTTCTTTCGAACACTCTGCTACAGTCACTGTAGGGTATCTGTCTGTCTCTTCCACTGTTAGCCAGTTCCTACTCTTTTTGTTGTAAGTGCAGCTGTATCACAGGAAGCAGGCCTCACTACTGGCGTATGGATTATACTCCAGGATACTCCAGGGTCTCCTCCTGAGTAGTCACGTCAGTCGGTGACTCATGTAGAAAGCATTCTGATTGCAAAGGTCCATATTCATCAGAATCAATGGGAAATGGCCATCTCTGCTGAGTGCCTGACAACTTTTCAGGACAGGCTAGTAGCTGCCATCAATTTCCCTCTGACTCATGGCAACACCATGAATGACAGAACAGAGCACTGACTGGTCCTGTACCGTCTCTGCAATTGTTAGTGTGCGGAAATCCACTGTTGTGGCCACTGTGTATTTTGGGTGCCTTCCTTCCTTGGGGGTTTATCTTCTAGCACTGTATCAGACAATATTCTATTGTGATTCCTTTTATTAACTGATTTTCAGAAATAGATCTCTACATTTTTTCTTTCTAATTTGTCTTTGCCTAGAAGCTGTGCTAAAACTTTTCTACCATGAATGACCCTGCTGAAATCTTAAACACTGGTGACATTGCTACTAGCATCACAAAAACACAAAAACTGCCAGTATGATAAACAGACAAATGGGTGATGATGTCCAGAAATAGGCACTAGCAGAAATGTGTCTCGTGAGGCCTACAGTTGCTTCAAAACACACATTAGATATGTGAATATTTCAGGCACTCATTCAGTTCTGCCTTCTTTCTACTTGGAGGCATCCATGACTTCTGCCAGAAGTGCAATTCTCTCACAGTGCTTCAAGCCTGGCCTGAAAGCAGCTTGTGGCGGGTCTTGATGGCCACCGGTGGCTTTTGAGGATGGGATAGGTGACTCAAAGAGAGAAAACAACTAAAGAGAATATAAAAGTTACGTTGAGTCAGTGATGAAAAATGGTAAGTCTTGATGGTTTAGTCCAATGGGACAAACTGTGGGAGCAAATATGAGCCAGAGATGACCAGGAGCTGAACTTACTGGTGAAGTGTAAGAAAAGTGAGGGGAGGTGGGAGCCTAGAGTTTCCAGTAAGACACATGCTCACTTTGTCCACCAGTGAGCCCTGGACAGGTCTGATATAAGGTCCATGTTAGGGTGGTTACAGCTTTCACTGAAGAACGAGCTAATAGAATGAACAGAGAGAATGGCCGTGACACTTACTAGTGAAAGCATACAATGAGAGTAGGCGTGTTTAGCCCTTTCAAAGAAGACAGAAATTCAATCCCTCCTTGAAAAAGTGAAAGAGGAAGATCAGTTTCAACTAGCAGCAAATGCAGGATATATAGAGAGAAAATGGAGAAAGCAATTTGCTCAAATACATGTTCTGAAATGAAAGATCTTTTGATTTGGAAGGCACAGTCTATATTGCTATTAAAGGATCGTGAAACAGATATACCATCATTGCCAACACCAGAAGAACCATCCACCCTGAACCCAGTGTCCTGAGCAGATTGGAACCCCTTAAAGAGACAGGCCTCCTTCCCTGAATTATTTTCCAAATCCGAAAAGGTAGAAGGCACAGATAAAAAGTTAATGCCACCACAGATGTCAGTGACATTATGTGCTCGTGTGATAAATAGCCAGTTATGTGTGAGGCAGTGGCAGAGAAAGGAATTATGGGATTTGCATGGGTTAACAATGATTGTCAAAATGAATTCACTATCCCTTTTCCAGTATGCAGTGAAAGTATCAAAGAAGCGTCATATTTTAATAAGTGCTTGGACAAAGAAAGACGAGGAACTTTGATGGGGATGGGAGGAACACATTTTATAGGTTTTAGTTCAGCCAGGTGGTAAGACTTAAGGTAGGTGTGGGAAGAGAAGGGGGACAAACTGAGGATCAATAGGCTTAATTAGAGGCAGACAGAAATAAAGAGAAACTGTTATTCAAACTAGAGAGCAGAAAATGTGTGGACTACTGTATAACAAACATCAGGTGACTATCAGGTATTATACATAAAATAAAAAAATTAACTGCTGTGTAACTAAGTGGCTTTGGACATTAAGATATAACTAACATGGTAACAAGAGGTGTAGCAGTTTGCTGGATTTATGTACTTTATTCCTTTTGTCTATTTTTATAATACAGTCTCATTATATTTATAATACACAATTTTATAATTGAGCAAAGATTCATAATTTGTGAGAAGATCTTTTTATCATTCTCTGAACTTGGGAGACAGACTAGTTTTAAAGTTCCTTCAATTGTTGCATTTCACATTGCTTTAATTTTTTCTTCTTTAACTGCACGTGTAAGTGCTTTCAAGAAGAACAGTGATCAAATAAAATGTGACCGACCCACTGAATAGTTTTAGTTATGGATATGCCTAAAGTTCCTGGGTGGCAGAAACCATTTTAGCTCATCAACTTACCTAAAAGTGAGCAGTTTGAATCCACCCGGCAGCACAGCAGAAAGCCTTAGTGATCTGTTTCCATAAAGAGTTGATTCTGACTCATGATGAGAGTCTACAGAGTAGAACTGCTCTGTAGGGTTTTCTAGGCTGTAATCTTTACCAGAGCAGATCTTTCCTCCCTCAGAGTGCCTGGGGGGTTTGACCTACTGACCTTGAAGTTGTCAGTTGGGTATGTAGCGATTGCGCCTCCAGGCGCCTTTTGTATGAGCTTAGACCACCTTCATCATCTTTTCAGTGGTCTTAATTTGGGGCAGAGTTGAATCCTGACTCACTAATGAAAATAAGAGATTGAGATATTAACTGGACAAAAAATGCCATGTGTTTTGACTCTGCTCTGTACTGGATCATTATACAAAACCAATGGATAATAAATGATCATGAATGGACATTGTTAAAAGAGCAATTTATTGATTTTGCCATCATGAGTACATTATACTCTTACCTTTGCGAGATTAATATGAATGGAGTAACAGGAGTCTGTATAAATTAGAGTAATTCATATTCATTTTGCAAAAGGAGAGTATAACAGATTTTCAGGAAGTTAAATTGAGAGCTAACAGATGAGAGCTTCACAAGATAATACTGCCAAACTTTTGGTTAGCAGCTGAAGCACTTAACCACTACACCACCGGGATTTCCAAGACAATACTATTAAATGGAATTTACTTTTATTTTTAACAATAAATAGATGGAATGATAGCAATATTATCAAGGAAAAGTACTGAGTGTATTTAGCACCATAAGGAAAGACAGTTTGCAAATGATGTTGACACTTGTACTGTTGGGTTACCTTGATACACAGTGTCTTAGTGCTGTTCTAACAGAAATACCACAAGTGGGTAGTTTCAAAGAAATCAGATTTATTTCCTCCCAATTTAAGACCCTAGAAGTTTGACTTCAGGGCACCAGTTGTAGGGGAAGGCTCACTCTCTGTCTCATCTGAGAGAAGGTCTCTCTTGTTTCTGTAGACTTGGCATCCCTTGATTCCTTGATCATCTCCAGGTGACATGGCTGCTTTTCCTCCCCTTTGTGCTTTCTTCTCTGTGCCTAGTCTATTTTTAACTATATCTTTTTTTTTAGGCTTTAGATGAAGGTTTACAGAGAAAATTATTTCCTCATTAAACAATTAATATACTTGTTGTTTTGTGACATTGGTTGCCAACCCTGTGATGTGTCAGCACTCTCCCCCTTGTGACCTTGGATCCACTCATCCAGCTTTCCTGCCCCCTCCTTCCTTCTAGCCCTACTTGTGTGCCCGTTTAGTCTTGCATACGTATTTTGAGCTACATGTAGTTTGTTTCATGAGCCTGTCTAATCTACGGCTGAAGAATGAAACTCAGGAGTGACTACAGTACTGAGTTAAAAAAGTGTCTGTGGGCCATGCTCTCATCAAAGTTTCCCTAATCTTTGTCAAACTAGTAAATCTTTATGTGTTTAAATTTTGTTCTGTCCAGTACTCTCTATTACGATCCCTGTCAGTGTAGCTGGTAGTCATAGCTGGGCACCATGTGGTTGTGCTACGCTCAGTCTGGAGCTAGACAAATCTTTCTCTTGAGTCTTTGATTTTCTTCATTCTCCCTCGCCCTGGATGGGGTGGGACCAGTGGAGTATCTAAGATAATAATTCATAAGCCTTTAAGACCTCAGATGCTACCCCACAAAGTAGGATATAGACCATTATCTTTATAAACTGTGCTATGCCAGTTTAGCTGGATCATCCCCCAAGACCATGGTCCCCAGACCTCAGCCCTGTAATTCAGTCCCTTGAGGAGTTTGGACATGTCTGTGCCTTGGTTTTGTGTGGACTTTACCAGTGTTGTGTACTGTTTTTTTACATTTTAGAAGTTAGTAGGTTTAAGACATACCGTATGGTATGACTCATATGGCATCATTAACCAACAAAAGAAAGCCCTGTTCCCAAATGCATTGTATCCGTAGATATAGGACCTAGGATTCCAACACATAATTTTGGATGACACAATTTAGTCCATAATACAAGGTGTATAGAATTTCTGTATTATATAATCATATTCTTTCAGTCAACAGATACTTATTACATACTTAACAAAAGCCAGGTCCGGTCCTAAGGAAATAAAAAGAATTTTAGTATATGACCCTGACTTCAATAAAGAGGAAACCCTGGTACATAGTGGTCAAGTGCTACGTGTCCACTAACCGAAAGGCTGGCAGTGCAAATCTGCCAGATGCTCTTTGGAAACTGTGGAGTAGTACTTACTACTCTGTCCTTTTGAGTTGCCATGAGGTAGTTTGGTTTCTTGGTATCTCAATAACGAGGGACAATATTTACACAATAATAATAGTCACACAATAGTAATATCAACATTTGTTGAGCACTTACAGTGTGCCAAACTGTGCTCATTGTTTCTGTGGCCATCAAATCATATCATCGCTACAAAAATCCCGTAAGGGTGCCGTGTTTCTATTCCTGTTCTATAACGAGGAAGTTGAGACTCACAGTATTAATCAGCTGGCTGTCCAAGAAAAAGGTTCTTTCTCATAAGAAATATTCCAGACAACTGAAGAAACATTTGAAGCTCCTATGTTTGCTTTATCACTGTGAATGAAAATTTTGCTAAAGTGTGTGTCGCGTCACCACCTTAAGCATCATCCTGACAGCCCCACTTTGGTGACAGAGGCTACTCCTGGTGCTCTTCAGATTTTCGTTTCACTTGAATGTGGTCATTACGGCTCTGCAGCCCTCTCCTGAATGGTCCCAATTTCAAAGAAATCAAAATAATCATACATAAAAGAGGAGTAAACTGGGGGCAGTGGCTCTTCAGTGGCAGAGTTCTCACCTTCTAAAAGACATGGCTTCTGTTGTCAGAGCCCAGCCAAGGCTTGCTTGCAGCTTTGATGCTGAACAAGTATTAGTGGAACTTTAGGACTAAGATGGGCTAGGAAAACATCCAGGCAATCTACTTTTGAACATTAGCCAGTGAAATCCCTGTGGCTTACAATGACCGAGTTTGTAACTAATCTTGGGGATGATGTGGGCCTGGGCAGCTTTTCCTTCTGTTGTATAAGCAGTTGCTGTGAGTCAGAGACCAAACTGATAGCAGCCAATAATAGTAACGACAAGATTAACGGTTTCTGTGTGAAGCCCCAGTTGATTTCCTCTAAACAAAATAATGTACTTTTATTGTCATTGTTCCCCAGATTTTATCATTTCTATTTTGCTGCTCTCGGGCTTTTAGTGATTTGTTTGTTTGGTTTTTGGTCTCTTGCTTGTATTTTCACTCTCTATGTTTCTAAAAATTTCAAGTAGTTAAGTTGTGGCATAAATGAGATTATTCAGCTTGTATACATCACAGAATGGAAATGTAAAAATTTATTTTTTTTCTATTGTTTGGGGTCACTAACTTGATAGAGTAATTTATAAATTATGTAGTATGAAATCATTACAGTGTTTCTGAAACCCTTCAATTTTGGCTTCTACAAGAAAAATATACCACTATTTGCACACAATGCTACTTAAGTAGGTGAAGGGTATATATGAGGTCTAACAATTAATTCCATGAACCTAATTGTTCTAAGTACTGTATACCTTTTTGCTGAATATTACTATGGTCACCTTCGAAGTACCCCTTTTAGAAAGCTACATACTGATGCCAGTGTGTAGTCCATCCTTCAAAGCAATTTTGGAACTCTTTCTGGAATGACTGTTGCACACATTGGCACAGTGGCAAGTTTGTACACTTAATTGTATAGTTGTCTATAAGGAAGTTATTAGCCAGTAAACAAATAATTGTATTGAAACACCCTCCTTACTCACCTGATCTGGCCCCAGTGACTATTTTCTTACCTGAAGATAAAGGAAATACTGAAAGGAAGATATCTTGATGACATTCAGGACATCAAGGGTAATACAACAACAGCTCTGATGGCCATTCCATAAAAAGAGTACCAAAATTTCTTTTTTTTTTTTAATTTTTATTTTTATTTAACATAACTGAGTGAAAATGTACATTCACATATAAATTTACATGCCCCCCCTATATGCAGCTTCCACTGCTCTCTGTCTGGTGACTGCACACTATTCCTCTCTGCTCCATACATGTCTCATCCTCCCAACAGTCTCCTTTCCCCTCCTCTCCATCCACTCCCCTTCCTCCAGCCAGAGGTCAGCAAGATGATATCCTATAGATGTATAGAACCATAAAGTGCTTCCAATATATGGTCACTATGCCTTGCCAAGTCCAATCCATTCCTGTCCAAAGAGTGGACCTTTATTATAATTTATGGGAAAGGGCAGCATCAGGGCAGGGGGGATGCTGTCAGAGGAACCCCAAAACCGCTGGACCATCAATTGAGGTCTTTTAGTGGCGATCTCATGATGCACCTCTTTTTATTCTTGTGTTGCCAGTGAGACTCCTCTCTGTGAGCTCCGTCGTGGCTATCACTGGTGGTAGCCGGGCACCATCTGGTTCTTCGGGTCCCAAGTCGATGTAGGCACCCACGCTTGTGGGTTTCTCTGTCTTCTCGGTTGTCTTTACCGCATGCCATTTTGGCCCTCAGTGAGCATCCGTTCCTGCTGAGTTGGGACCATTTGCTGTGTCCTCGGATGGCAGCTTGGCAGCTTTTAAGACCCCAGACGCCACTCACCAATGTGGGGTGCAGAGAGCTCTCTTAGCAAAACGCTAGTTGTGCCAATTGGCCTGGAATTCGCCTAAGAGCATGGTCCCCCACCCCCCGCCCCAGCTACTTTATCCTTGCAGTATTGAGTTAAGACAGAAGGCGTACTCAAGTTATGCTGAAGTCCACTTAATGTTCTTCTTGTTCCTAATGTGTGCTGTCACTGCTTTCTCCCAACTAGATTTCTAGTAACTATCTAAACTAAACCCTCCTCCCATCACCCTCCCTCCCTCCCTTCCCTTGCAGCTGTCGAAGAGTCTTTTCTTCTATACACAAGTCTGTTTTTGAGATCTTATCGTAGAGGTCTCGTACAGTATTTGTCCTTTTGTCGCTGACTACTCTGACTCAACATAATGTCTTCCAGTTGAGACCAAGTTAGGAGATGTTTCCTGGAATCATCGATCATCGTTAATCTTTATCATTGCGTAGTGCTCCACTGAGTATATATGTACCACAGTTTACCTATCCATTCTTCTATTGTTGGGCATCTGGGTTGATTCCATCTTTTTGCTATTGTGGACTGTGCTGCGATAAACATTCTGGTGCATGTGTCTGCTGGTGTGAAAGGCCTTGAATCTGTAGGATACATTCCGCGTAGTGAAATTACTGGGTCAAATGGTATATCGATAGCCATTTTTTTAAGGAAGCACCAGATTGCCTTCCAAAGAGGCTGGACCATTTTGCAACCCCACCAACAGTGTAGGAGGGAGGGTTCCACTTTCTCCATAGCCTCTCCAGCATTTGTTGTTTTGTGTTTTCTGGATCATGGCCAATCTTGTTGGGGTGAGATGGTATCTCATTGTTGTCTTGATTTGAATTTCTTTAATAGCTAAAGATTGTGAACATGTCCGCATGTGTTTTTTGGCTGCCTGGATCTCCTCTTTAGTGAAGTGTCTGTCCATCTCCTTTGCCCATCGCTTAATTGGATGGTTTATCTTCTTCTTATTGATATTTTGTAGTATCTTACAGATTATGGAGATCAGGTGTTGGTCTGAAATAGAGTTGCCAAATATTTTTTCCCATTCTGTGGGTGTTCTTTTAATTCTATTAATAAAGTCTTTGGATGAGCAAAAGTGTTTGATTCTTAACAGTTCCCATTTATCTATTTTCTCTTCTGTTGATTGAGGTTTCTTTGACAGATTTTGGAGTCTGTCCTCATTGTGTAGTAAAACTTCCATTGTTGTTCCTACCTTTTCTTGGATGAGCTTTATCGTTTTAGGTTTGATATTTAGGTCTTTTATCCAGTTGGAGTTGGATTTTGTATAAGGTGTAAGATATGGATCTGGATTCAGTTTATTGCAGATGGATAACCAATTTTGCCAGCACCATTTGTTGAAGATACTGTTTTTACCCCAGTTTAATGTCTTAGGGCCTTTGTAGAATACCAACTGTTCATAGGCAGATGGTGTCATCTCTGGGGTCTCAATTCTGTTCCATTGATCAATCTGTCTGTTCTTGTACCAGTACCAGGCTGTTTTGACCACTGTGGCAGTGTAGTATGTTCTAAGGTCGGGTAATGAGAGCCCTCCCAGTGTGTTCTTCTTCTTTAGTAGTACCTTACTTATCCGGGGCTTCTTCCCTCTCCAAACAAAATTGGTGATTTGTTTCTCGATCTCATTAAAAAATGATGCTGGAACTTGTATTGGGATTGCATTATATAAATAAATTGCTTTGGGTAAAATAGACATTTTCACAATGTTAAGTCTTCCTATCCATGAGCAGGGTAGGTTTTTCCATTTCTCTAAGTCTCTCTTAGTTTCTTGTAGTAAGGGCTTGTAGTTCTCTTTGTAAAGGTCTGTTGTTTCTCTGGTTAGATTAATTCCTAGATACTTTATCTTCTTAGGGGCTATCGTAAATGGTATTGATTTAATAATTTCCTCCTTAACAGTCTTGTTGATAGTACCAAAATTTCTTTGAAGGGTGAATTAGGCACTGGCATTGATATGTAGCTTCCCAAGGTGCATAGTTTCCCTGGGAAGGAGACTGTAGTGATATTCAGCAGTGAGGTAAGTAGGACTTTTCCTAGGATGAGTTCTCAGACTTAACTGGTACTCTTCATAGATTTTTCTTTCCAGAATATGGCATGTTTTAGTGGTTTGAGAAGGAATAAGGCGAAGACAGCTTAGAGCTGATTTCTGATTCTTAGTCATGTCTGGTTAATGAAAGCTGGGCTCTGAGCCAGGAGAAGAGATGCTGACAATCCTGATAGAATTGCCCACTAGCCTTGAGCAACCATTTCTGCATCCACTCTTTTCCATCTCTTCCAAGGAGCGCTCAGGATTGACAAAAACCCAGAGGAGTCCTGAACATGCAGCCAGATGCTTTGCACACTGTACTGTGTGTTATCTGTTTATTTATTTTATTATTCTGCTGCTTTTCATGATAACCATAGTGCTCAAGGGTCCTCTATGGTATGGTAAGAGAAATCCTGGATACTTTGCTCACACAAAATATCAGCACATACCTTCTGAATGAACAAATCGACCAGTGAAGCTGGTTAACTGTGGCAAACTGATGATACAGCTGTCCTGTTTCCAGAAGTGTTCTTTTGGAGTCATAGGCATTGCTGTCTTGTCTCTGTGCATTATTCAGAGTAACAGGCCAGACCTCAATTCACCATGTCACACGGTTAAAGTGAAATGCTCTGACAGTTAGGTGTGCTCAACAAAGTATGGGTTTTTTTCCAGCAGCAGCAAGTTTGCTGTGCCCTGGTTGTTCCTCAGAATAACTGCAGAGAGGGAACATGCATGAGAAAATGCTGAATTAAATCACCTATGCAGGCTACTTGGCCTCTATGCACATCCCTGTTCAGTGCTATCCAATACTGACAGCTTAGTTATCATCACTGTTACCGTGTCCTCCAACCGCTATTTCTGCTTCTTCTGAGACCTCGGCCTTGTGGCCAGATAGATCATCTTCAAGTTGCCACGTTGATACTTTCTATCTGGGAAGCCTCCTTGCTTTACAGGTGAGTGACTGTTCACTCCAGCAAGGCACTTCTGCACCTGAAACTCAGCTCTGTGGGTGTGTTGATCATGGTGTCTTATCTACTTCCCTGATTATTCCTGATTATTGAGCTTCTTAAAGGTGGCACCGCATATTATCCATGTTACATCCATGGGGTTGAACATAATGTCTAGAAGTATCATTTGAAAGTAATTACATTCTCTTGAAAACATGAAATTCTGCTTACCTAAGCAAAACAATAAAAAAACCCAAAAAACCGCTGCCATCAAGTTCTGTCCAACTCATAGTGACTCTATGGACCAGGAGAGTAGAACTGCTCCGTAGAGTTTCTAAGGAGTGTGAATTAATGTAGACTAAATAGCTATGAGAAGAAGCTCAACAATTATTCAGGATGTTAAGGGACATGGACTTTATTCCCTTTTGTAGTGGACCAGAATGAGTGTTCCATTTTGACAGATGGTTGTCTTCACAAAGTCATTCACTTTATCTTCACTCTGCTTATGACCATTTCAGTCAGGATGTTGATAGTTGCTGTCAAGTTGGTTCCAGCTCATGATGACCCTATGGTGACCAAGGTGAAAGGTTGTCCAACCTTGTGCCATCTTCATGATCATTGGTATGTTTGATTCCATTATTCTGGCTTCTGTGTCAATCCACTGCATTGAGGATTTCCTTCATTTATGCTTGCCCTCTGCTTTACCAGTCATGATGTCCTTTACTGGTGATTGGTCTTTCCTGATTTTGTGTCCAAAGGAAGTAAATTGATTTTTCACTATCCTCACTCCCAAGTAACATTCTGATCGTATTTCTCCTAAAATTGATTTGTTTGTTATGCTGACAGTCTAGGGCATAGTCAGTATTCTGTGCCAACACCACAGTTCACATGCATCAGTTCTTCTGCCTTCCTTTTTCATTATCCAAATTTCACATGCATATGAGATGGTTGAAGACCGTGGTTTATGTCAGGCACACGTTACTCATCAAAGTGATATGTTTGCATTTTAAAATGGTCTTTTCATCAGATTTGCCAAATAAAGTTTGTTGTTTTATTTCGTGACTGCTGTGTCTCCAAGAGATAAGGGCAAGGAGTGTGTAGACTTCCACTTTAAAGGTTGTGGCCAAGAATAGACAGTGATCTGGCACACTAAGGAGTATGGACTTTATGATTAAACTGAAAGTCTGGGACTTGTGACCTATTTGTATGCTAAAGAAGAACAGAGGAAATGCATTTTGGTAGACAGCTAAAATTCTTTGCTCTGAGGCCCTTCCTCAGAGCTCCACTATTGTTTTAGAAAAGCAAAACTGTGTTTACCATCACTGTCTTGAAAATATTACAGTCATCTCTGACTTCAAACTCATTAGCTAATATGCAGTTAAGGGGATAAGAGTGTTGAAAATATAAATGATAATAGCAACTGTTACTAAATGCAGTATGTTTTAATCCTAAGGAGAAATAAAAGGCGAGGCTAAGTACACATGTCTTTGACCACTTATTTTTGTTTTGGAAGCTTCAAAAAATAACAGTTAGAAAAAGCAGTACTTGCCTTCATGAACAACTGGCTGTTTTCCCATGAGAGCAGAACTAGGTGACTGTCATTACTGACATTTTGATCAAAGATTCTATAGAAACATCCCAATTAAAAAGGGAGGTTGAAACACAGAAATGAATTTCAGATTCTCAGGGACTTCAGACTTCTTGGAGCCATGAAGGCTGGATGACTCTCTGAAGCTATTGCCCTGAGACAATCTGTAAACCTCACACCAAAAAAAGCCCCCAGAAATCTTCTTAAAACCAAACAGTAGTTTAACTAGTTAAAAATCTCTGCTTTGAGCATTATGCTCCTTTAAGAACCATCTATATGGTTTTGAATTGATAACAGCTACTTGGAAGATTAGATTACAATGGGGGGGCAATGAAATTATGTCAATGGGGGGAAAAACTCAGAAAAGGAGGATCAGAACAGTTGTACAACCTGAAGAATGTAACCAAAGTCACCAAATGGTACACGTAGAGACTGTTGAATTGGTGTATGTTTTGCTGTGTATGTTCTCAACAACATCAAGATAAATAAAATTTTTAAGAAGAGAAGAAGGAAGGGAAATAAATGCTGGAGATGTGAACTAAGATTTTTCCATTTTGTGTGCAAGCATTGTGGTGGTGGAATAGCAAAGGAAGAGCTGGGTATGGAGATATTTACATAGGAATCGATGGAAGACAAACTATTGTTAACAGAATAAGGAATGAAAAATAATATCACTTAGCATGATGTTTTCAGGATTCATCCACGTTACAGCGTGTATTGGGACTTCAATTATCTTTATGACTGAGTACTATTTCATTGTATGGTCTATAGCTAACATTATACCCAATTAAGATCATTAACAAGACAGGGAGGCCTGTTTTCATGCTACTATTTAACATGGTTCTGGAAGTCCTAGCCAAAGCAATCAGTCTAAATAATAAATAAATAAAATTTATCCAAATTGAGAATAAAAAAGTAAAATTATCCCTTTCTGCAGATGATAGAATTCTATTAGAAGATGATAAGAAAACTGTTAGCAATAATAAATGAATTTAGCAAAGAGTTAGGGTACAAGATTAACACACAAAAATCAGTAGGTTTCTATATATCAGCAATATATAAGAAGAAAATCAAGAAAAAACTTAATCATTTACAATAACATCAAAATGAATATCTAGGGATAAATTTAATGAGGAAGATGAAAGCCTGTACACATGAAAATGTAAGGCAGTGCTAAAAGAAATTTAAGTTAAAGGAAGGATATTCCTTGTGCATGAATTCGAAGCTTAATAAAATTAGATGTCAATACCAGCCGAAGGAATCTACAAATTCAATGAAATCGCCATAAAAATGTTGCCAGCCTTCTTGTCAGAAGCCAAACCTCAAATTTATATGGAAGGGCAGTGAACTCTAACAGCTAAAACAATCTTAAAGAAGAATTAAGTAGAACTCACACTTCCCGACTTCAAACCATACTATAAAGCTACAGTAATTGAAAGAGCTCAAGACCAATATAATAATAGACATATACACCAAAGGAATAGAATTGAAAGGCCAGAAATAAACTTACACATCTATGGTCAACTGATTTTCAACAAGGTGTTGAGTCCATCCAATGGGGGATAGAAAGATCTCTTCAGTAACTGGTGCTAGGAAAATTAGAGTTACACATGCAGAAGAATGAACCCTTTACAACTTACATTTAAAATAATCCAAAATGAGTTAAGGACCTAGACGTGAAAACCAAAACAATAAAATTCTCAGAAGAAAATGTAGGAATGAAGTTGTGGTACCTAGGGGATGGGCTGTCAGGTATGACACTAAAAGCACAAGCAGCAAAAGACAAAAAGAGACAAATAAGACCTCATAAATATTGAATCCTTTTGGGTATTAAAGGACTTTATTAAGAAATTGAGAAGACAGCCTACAGAGCTGCAGAAAATTTAGGGGAATGGGAACTGTATATGTGATACAGGTCTAACTAATAACCAGAATTTATAAAATATTCCACAGCTTAACAATAAAAAGACAACCAAGCCAAAAAATGGACAAAGGACTTGAACATACATTTCACCAAAGAAGATATTCAAGTGGACAACAAATGTATGAAAAGATGCTCAAATCATTAGCCATTAGGGTGATTCAAGTCAGTATCACAATGGAATACCATCTCCTCCCCGCCTCCCCCCCACCCCCGAATTGCAAGGGTCAAAAAAATTAAGTTAGGTGTTAACAAGATTGTAAAGAAACAGGAACCCTCTTCAGTTGCTTATGGGAATGTAACTTGGTACAGCCACTGTGGGAAAAGAGTTTGGCAGTTCTTCAGAAAGTTGAATACAGAACTACTCTATGACACAGAAATTCTGCTCTTAGGTATCTGGTCAAGAGGTCTGAATGCAATGATGTAAACAGGCATAAGTACACTAAAGTTTGTTGTTATACTATTCATAACAGCCAAAAGGGGAAAATAACCAAGGTACCCATCAAGTGATGAGTGGATAAACAAAACACAATATCTACATGCAATGGAATATTACTCAATTGTAAAGTGGAATGAAATCCTAATGTATGTCACAACATAGATGAGCCTAGAGGATATTATGCTGAGTGACATAAGTCAGATAGAGGAGGACAAATACTGCATGATATCACTTACATAAAATAGGAAGATATATAGAAATCAAAAGTACCTAGTGGTTACCAGGGGTGGAGGGTGATGAGGGGGAGAAGGAATTTTTGCTCAGAGCACATTGAATTTGTTCATGGTGGTGGGAAAATGTAGAAAAAGATGGCAAGAATGATTGTACAACTTGAAACTGTAATCATGTCACTAAATTCTACATGCATAAATTGATGGATTGCTGTGTGTTTTGTTGGGTACATATCACTAAAAAAGATGTTTTTTTAAATTCCATTGAATCTATTGAGATAGTCACATGGTTCTTTTCTCTTATCCTATTAATGTGGTGTAATATATTGATAGATTTTTGTAATGTTGAGCCATCTTTGCATTGCTGGACTAAATCTACTTGGTCATGATATGTACTTCTTTTATGTTGTTAGATTCTGTTTGCTAGTATTTTTTTGAGAATTTTTGCATCTATATTCATGAAAGATACAGGCTTGTAGTTTTCTTGTGATGTCTTTGGCTTTGACTTCAAGGTAGTGCTAGCTTCATAGACTGCGTTAGGGAGCATGCCTTCTTTTGATATTTTGTAAGAGTCTGAGTAGGATTGTTGTCAATTCTGAGTGCTGGTAAAAGTCCCCAGTGAATATGTTTGGTACAAGGCTTTTTTTATGTTGTTGGGAGTTTTTAGGTTACTGATTCATTATCTTCACTTGTTATAGGTAAGTTATTTTGTGTTATTTATGTACAATCTGTATTTCTAAGAATTTGACCCCTCTTCTAAGTTTTCAAATTTCTTCAGATACAACTTTTCATAGTATTTTGTTATGTTCTTCTTTATTTCTAATGAATCTGTTGTAAATGTCTCCATTTGCACTTCTTACCTGATTGTTTCCTCTTTTTTTTTTTTCCTTTGCCAGTCTAGCTAAAATGTTTGTCACTTTTCTTGATTTATTTTTAAAGAACCAACTCATGGGTTCTTTTAGTTTTTTTATTATTATTGCTCTATTACTTATTTTATTTATTTCTGTTTTGATCTTTATTATTTCCTTTCTTCTGATAAGTCTGGGCTTAGGTTGCTGTCTTTTTCTACCTTCTCAAGTTTTCAAATTAGACTGTTGATTTGGGATCTTTCATCTTTTATTGATGTAGACATTTTGCTGTAAATTTCTTCTGGTGACTGCCTTTACTATATCTCACAGGTTTTGGTATGTTGTATTTTGATTTTAGTGATTTTTTTATTTCAATAGTGTGTCGTTTAGTTACTACATATTGATGTGTTTTGTATTTTCCTTGTATTATGGATTTCTAATGTTATTTAAAAATATTTCATTGTGTTTTAGGTAAAAGTTTGTACAGCAAATTAGATTCTCATTCAGCAATTCATATACAGATTGTTCTGCCTTATTGGTTACAATCCCTGTAATGTGTCATCACTGTCACCGTTTCTACCCCACCTACCCCATTACCATCCAAGTTTCCCTGCCCTTCATTGCTTTCTCACCTTTGCTTTTGTGTAAGTGTTGATGGTTAGGTCTCATAGAGTTGATTGTTTGGAGGGATATGTGTCTCACAAGGGTGAGAGGTAAACAGGCTGAAAGGTAAACTCCAGGAGTGGCTTCAGTTTTAGGTTCAAAAGGTATCAGAGAGTGACAGTCTAGTGGGTTCCTCTAGTCTTTATCAGATCAGTAAGTCTGGTCTTTTATGAATTTGAGTTTTGTTACACATTTTTCTGCCATTCTAACTGTAGCCTTACATTGTATCGCTGCCAAAATGGTCAGTAATGGTAGGCAGGCACCATATAGTTCTTCTTGTCTCAGGCTTGAAGATGCTGTAATTCACTATGGCCATTAGTCCTATTACCTAATTTCTTCCTTGAGTCTTCAATTTCCTTCATTTTCCTTTGCCCCAGATAGGATGAAGCCATTAATTGTATCTTATATGGCCACCTGCAAACTTTTAAGACCCCCAAAATACTCACCAAATTAGCATATAGAATATCATGAACTAAATTATGCAAGTTGGCCTGGTTGTCCTGTGAGTCCATGGTACTGAGCCTTCAAACTTAGTAAATCAATCCTGCGAGGTACTTGGGTATATCTAGAAACTATACATAACTGTGCCCCTATGTGCTTTGTTGTATGTGTGGATATATATGCAATATCTACAAACATGTATACACATATGTCATGAATATACCTCTATATGCAAGCACATGTATTCCCATATGCCTTCCCACAGCCATATATTGTGCCTATCTACCTATGTAGCTACTCACATTTTTCCTTACTTATTATTGTTGTTGCAAAATTGTGTATGCCATAGCACTGCTTGTAGTTCTATAGTTGTTTTTCATTCTTGTGTGTCTCTCAGGGTCTTCACTGACTTTGGTCGGGCTGTGCTGCCTCCCTCCACATTGAACATTTCCGTTCCCATCACCTGAGTTAACACGTTTACTGCCTGTTAAGTGATTCCTCCTCTCCCTCCCTTTCTCATGCTTGGTAACCATCAAAGAACACTATTGTCTCTTGTACGCCTCTTCTTGACTTTTCGTAAAAGTGGTGTCATGCAATAGTTACCTTTTGTGTTGGCTTTATTTCATTCAGCACAATATTCTCAACATTTGACCGTGTTATATTTCATGGACTCATTATTGTTCTTATCATTGCACAACATTCTATTGTGTGTATATACCACAATCTGTTTATCCATTTCTGGTATTATTCTTTTGTGGTCATAGAATATATTTTATATCACTTTAGTTTTTAAAAAATTGTCAAGGCTTGTGTATTAGAACTCTTTTCTTACTCACCTGATCTACTTGCCAGTAACTTTATTCTTTACTTGAAGATAAAGGAAATATTGAAAGGAAGACATTTTGATGACATTCAGGACATCAAAGGTAATACAATGATAGCTTTGATGGCCATTCCAGAAAAACAGTTCCAAAATTGCTTTCAAAGGTGCGCTAGGCACTGGCATCGGTGCATACCTTCCCAAGGGGTGTACTTCAAAGCTGACCATAGGGATATTCAGCAAAGAGTATGTAGTAGTTTTTTAGGATGAGTTCATAAACTTAATTGGCAGTCCTCACAAAATTAAAAGGTCTTGGAAGAAAACACAGGGGTAAAGTTATGGGTTGTATTTTATTTAATGGTTAGATAATCAAATTCAATAACAAGTCCACAAGCAACAGAAGTCAAAATAGATCATTGGGAACTCAAAAATTAAATGCTGTGTTTATCAAAGGGCTATCAAAAAAGTAAAAAGGGGACTGAAAAATTAGAAAAATATTTGAAAGCTGCAAACTATTAAGGGTATAATATCTAAAATATACATAAAACTGCTACAACTTAACAACAAAAAGACAATCTAATCAAAAAATTGGCAAAGAACTTGAACAGACACTTCACCAAAGAGGATGTCTAAGTAGCAAACAAACACATGAAAGATGTTTAGTATCATTAGCCAACTGAGAGATACAAATCAAAACTACAGTGAGATCCCATTTGGTAACTATCAAAAAAAAAAAAAAGCAAATGTTGACAAAGATGTGAGGAAATCGAAACCTTTATCTATTACTGATGAGAAAGTAAAGTAGTAGAACTATTGTGGATAATAGTATAGCAATTCCTCAAAAAATTAAAAATAAGAATACTATAACCTTCCCACCCCCCAAAAAACAGAAGTTAGCAAATGTTGGCAAAGATGTTGGAGAAATCAAAACTGCTGTCTACTACTGATGACAATATAAAATATTACAACTATTGTGGAAAATAGTATGGCAATTCCTTAAAAAATTAATACTAGAACTACTGTAACAACAGCAACAAAAAAAGACAAAACCTGTTGCCATTGAGTCAATTCTGACTTCTCAGAGCCCTATAAAACAGAGTAGAACTGCCCCATAGGATTTCCAAGGAGTGTCTGGTAGATTCAGTCTGCTGACCTTTTTGTTAGCAGCTGTAGCTCTTAACCACTACCTCAGCAGGGTTTCAAGAACTAACAGATGAGTCAGAAATATGACTTCTTGGTATATACCCTAGGAACCTCATTGTTGAAACACAAGAAAATATATGTATACCCGTGTTCATAGCAGCACTACTCACGATAGCAAAAAATTGAAAAGGGCTTAAATGCATAAACAAAATGTGATACATACATATAATGGAAAGCTACTCATGTGTGAATTCATGCTATAACATGAATGAACCTCAAAGACATTATGCTGATTGAAATAAGTCAGTAACAAAAAGGACAAATATTATATGACCTCCCTTATATGAAATTAATACAGTAGGTAAATAGAGAGAGATCAGTAGTTATTTGGTTATCTGTGACAGAATGGGGAAAGTAATTGAAGGAGGCAGTTTCTGATACTTCTTTGGCACATTTGAGTACCACACGGGATTATAATAGTTTTCTTGATTTGAAGGCTCAGGGTCATGGCTTCATGAGTATACCCAGGCACTTGGCCTTACACTGGTTTTAGAGTTTCTGTTTTACCTACAAGTTTGGTGATTAGTGCCTACAGTCTGAAAAACTCAACGTCAGCCCCCCAGGATACAACAGTTGACTCTATTAGCCTTGAATAGCAGAGGAAGAAGGAAGTGCAGGAATGAGAGAAAGAACTGGACTGCAGGTTCATTTGCTTTCATGGATTACTGCCTTCTGTGTCTTGAGAAAAGTATTGGTAGGTGATGTCCCTTTTGATCTAGGACTCAATAATCGAATCCTGATCAAAATGAGTGAAAATTTGGAATAGAAATCCAAAATTCTTGTAGAACCAAGACTTATAGGACTCATTCAAGCTGTGGGAACTCCCAACTCTGTTGCCCTGAGGACATTTTTGAACCTTGAATCAGAACCATCTCTTGAAATCATCTTCTAACTAAAGAAGAGTTTAGTTGGATTATAAAAGAATGTTTGCTTTGAGCATTGTGCTCTTAAATTAACAACAGGAATTTTAAAACATATATGAGTAGTTTATGATGCAGTGAGTATAAGTCAATGGTGGTGAAATAATGGGGGGAAGGAGGAGAAAACACGAACAGTGACACAATGTGAAAAATGTGAGCAATGTCATTGAACTGTACACGTAGAAATTGTGGAATGGATGTATTCGTATTTTCACAAAATTAAAAAATACATTCCATTTTATGGAATATTTTGTCAATCCATATTTCTGTTGATAGATACTTGAGTTGTTTATCACCTTTTGGCTAAGTGAAATAAGCCAGACATAGAAGGATAAATCCTGTATGATACCATTTACGTGAAATATCTAGGAAATGCAAATTGCATAGTGGCAGAAAGTGAATTAATGGGTACCAGAAGCTGGAGGGGAAGGTATGGGTAATTATTGCTTAATTGGTACTGAGTTTCTGTTTGAGATGATGACAAAGTTTGAGAAACATGTATACCCACTCTCACCAACATGATTAGGTTTCAAAGATCAGGATGTTTTATAAAAATCAATATTATATAAAAATAGAGGATGAGCACATCACATCACAAAAATGGAAGATGACTACATCACTGCATATGCAAATTACATCATAACCTAACTGCTAAACCACTGAGAATCATGGCCCAACTAGTTGATGTATAGCCTTAACTATCATAGTCAGCATTACTCTTGCCTCACAACTTGGCATTCCTTACTGCCAGATGTATGTCTTTAACATGCCAAATAGACAGGTTTTTTACTATTGCTGTAAATGCAAAATGTCATATAACAACATAGTAAGTGAGGAGGAGTAGGTGTGGTGGTGACAGTTGTCCAACATTGTGTGATTAGTGCCACTGGATTATATATTTGAAAATGGTTAAAATGGCAAATTTTATGTTGTATATAGTTTACTACACACACATACACACAAGGAGTTAATTCTCTGTAAGACAAGTAGCTACTAAAGTGGCTGGGGTACTATCACATAAGACTAGGTCAAGTTGTGAAGTACCACCACTATTAGAGCAAATATAGAATTGAAGACTTTGGGCTTAAAAAAAAATATATCAGAGTAAGTTTGTAGCCTAAGATTAATAAGCAGCTGGAGGATCAATAAAGTACAGAATGACAGAGTGGTGTCTTGAAGATGCCACAGGGTAAAATCACCGTGGTGGAGTAGCCTGACAAAACCAGCATTGGGAAGGGGAGGGAACCCACAGAATTTCTGGTCTTTCCATTTACGCAGAGCCAATAGCAGTCCCTGGTTTTAAAATTAAGTGTGTTTCCTAGATTGCAGCTCTGGAACTTCTTTGGCTGGATCTTGTTCCTTCACACCAGATTTCTTCTAATTATTTAGTTTACCAGTCCTAACTCAGCTTCCAGGGTCTCTGACAAAATCTATCCTAACCACCGGAGTCCTGTCTAGTTTCTTTCTCTCCTGCTCCCAAATCACACTAAATCAGCAGACACAAAAAGTACTACCTTATACTTAATGTCTTTGGGTGTTACAAACTGTTAATGTACTCAGTGGCCAACTAGAAGGCTAGAGACTCAAGTCTACCTAAAAGGATTTCAGATAAAAGGCTAGGGCTCTACTTCTGAAGAATCAACCACTGAAAACCCTATGGAACATTGTTGCACTTGGACACATGTGGGATTACCTTGATTTGGAATTGACTCAATGGTGACATTTTTTCCCCCCATATATTCTAGTTCTCTTGAAATTTTCAACAGATGGCATCTGTGTGCTTGGCTATCATTATAGTGAATAGTTAATTAATCTATTCTGTTGTTTGAAGAAGAATTCCAAGAATAATGTTTTAAAGTAAAAGCTTAATTAGCTACAGAAGACTTGGCTTACTTTTCCGTATTAATTAATCTTGTCTAGAGATATTTAAACTATTGGCCATCAACTCCTCTTCTAAACACCACTGCCTACTCTAGGGCAGTTAACTAGAATGAGTCAGCCTGTCTCTAAGAGATGTGATGTGGTGATGCAATGTTATTCAATGGGAGAAAACATTACAGTATCTGTTAAGTTCATTTTTACTACCAGTGTATTAGGAAGAACATAGATGTAGTCAGTGTAGTATTGGGAAAAGAGGTATATATGTGTGTTTGTGGAGTGTATCTATGTCTACATGTGCACATGTAGCTTCTCCCTCCCTCAAAAGTGGTTTTACTTGTCATGAGTCATTACTTTCTACTGGAAGTAAAAAGAAAGGGTAGATCTGAAGTTGTCTAATTCTGAATTCTTGTCCTTATAAATGAAGAATAACAGTATGAGACTTATTTTCCCACGAATTTCTCTCGCTGTGTTCATGCATAAGAATTTCAGCAAACTGAAAGGAAAAGAACATTCAACTAGCTCAGAATCTGAAGCAAAATAAAGATGAAAATTATAGGAATGATGAATCTAGAAATGTGAAAAATGAAATAATCTCAGTGTTATTAGCACTGATAAAATATGTTTGGTGCATACTGCGCTAAGACCAGGCACTTCTATTGTGTACTTGTGCTAAAAATAGGACTTCTATATCAAAGCTAATCAGAATCTAGAATTACATCTTGCTTGCTAGGCCAATATTAAAAAAAAAATTTAAATCATTTTAAATTTAATAAAAAATGTGTGCATTTTGAAAAAATTCTTTCCTGTAAAATAAAATAAGTATATACAAAATACTGGAAGAGTAAGCATGATGTTTTAGTTTTAAAGAACATCATTTCAATTTTGAAACTGTAAAGAATATTTTAAATTTCTATTTTGATATTTAATAAAAATAAAGTATCTAATAGTTTTTTGAAAAACATAATTTCAGAATATAATATTTCTATAAGGCTATCTTACATGTTTTTGTAGAAGTTAAATGTAAGTAGACTTTATGGTAATAAGTGTAAAGAATTAAATAACAAATATTTGAAAAAACAATTTGATGATGAAATCGATTTTCAATTACACAAAGGAAGAAAATTTAAATCACGTGTGTATCTTGTCTTCTACAAGATATCATATAATCAATGTATTAATTTTTTGCTGAACAACATAAATAGCATTGTTGATTTGAATGTAATTCATCTAGAGAATGTCAAGGGAAAGGTCTGACTTAGCACTGTTAGACACCAGGATCTTTCTTTACAAAGGCATCATTATAAGGAGAAATGCATCCACAACAGACTAGATCTATAGCATTTGGGCATTTCTTAGACTTTTTGCTACTGGTATTTCAATAGGATATTTCTTATGTTCCTCTTGAAGTTCTCCTTTAGTGGTTTGATGAGTGAATGGAATTTTAAAAATGCCTACCTGTTAATTTAGTTTATGCCAAGTGGATCTTATTTACACCAATTATTTTAACCAGTTTAATAGTTGGTTAGTAGAGTTCATCCCAAGTAAAATTGTGATTTTGCTTTGCTCAGCTCCCCTCAAAACACAATTTCCTCATTGGAAGAACATTGGCCAGAACCGTTCTATCTGGAACTGCCTTCTAGATGTCCTTGCCCTCCAGAAGGAACTTCTGCTTTTGTACTTCATCCTGTTAGGAGGACAAAGGTTGCTCCCTTCAAAGTTTGATCATTTATTTACATACTAGCTCTTCCAAACCTGCCTGCTAGTGCTTGTAATAGTGGGATTTTTTTAAGGCCTCTGGCCAACTGGTGTAAGCAATAGCTTCTACTAGAAGGACCAGAACCATTTCACGATGTGCATCCCTAATAATAGACCTATGCTCTTTATTACTTAAACATCTGGTATTTTACTGGATCTCTTAGCCTTTTACTTAACAGAATACCCTCAGCACTTAGTTTCTTTGTGGATCTTGGTTTGATGATCAATAGTGGGAAAGCATAAGACAATTCTCCCTGGAGAAAGAAAGATTCTCAGTACTAAACTCTTCAAAAGGCAAATTTGGGGCAAAATAATCCCAGGGTCTGACAAACACACACGATAATTTCTTGCCTTATTTACTTTGTTCAAGCAGCCATAGCATAGACAACAAGTGTAACAGTAGGGGTAACCAGGGAATGAATGGGAACTCACTCCATATAGATATCAATAATCACTTCCCATCTTCTAGTTTTTTCAGAAGATAGCTTCACCATTAGGAAACTGTAGTCTTCCTAGTTAACTCTTCACATTAATTTGTAGATAGAATACAAAGATTAAATCTAAAGTGATTTCTGTTTCCTGTTCTTTCCTTTTGTTCCTATTCATTCATTTTACTTGGATCCAAAATCAACACCCATGGAAACAGCAGTCAAGTAATCAAACTGTGTGTTGCACTGGGCGAATCTGCTGCAAAAGATCTCTCTTTACAGTGTTCAAAAGCAAAGGTATTACGTTGAGGACTGTGTGTGCCTGCCCCAAGCCATGGTGTTTTTACTTGCCTCGTATGCATGCAAAAACTGGACAGTGAATCAGGAAGACAGAAGAACTGATGCTTTTGAATGATGGTGTTGACAAAGAATATGAAAATATCATGGGTTACCAGGAGAACAAACAAATCTGTCTTGGAAGAAGTACAGCTGGCATGCTTCTTAAAAGTGAGAATGGTGAGGCTTCATCTCATGTGCTTTTGAAATGTTATCAGGAGGGACCAGTCCATGGAGAAGGACATCATGCTTGGCAAAGTAGGGTCAGCAAAATAGAGGAAGATCCTCGGTGAAATGGATTGACACAGTGGCTGCAGCAATGTTTAGAAACATAACAATGATTGTGAGAATGATGCAGGACTGGGCAGTGTTTTGTTCTATTGTACATGAGGTTGCTATGAGTCAGAATGTACTCAACAGCACCTAACAAACAACAGCTACTGTTTATTCTTAGCACCCCACAATTTCTGAGGGTCCTGCTGTAAAATAGCCATTGTTTACTGTGTTCTAAATCAACGATCACAGATAAATTTGATTTATAAAACTCCAGTAAATATTGATGTTTTTGAAATGTCAAGATAGAAACAAATTATTTGCTGTTAATTACCTTTGCAATAATTTGGTAAAAGACAATTTATTTCCCTTGAAATTCCAGAGATGTGGCAACTTCTAGAATGGGAACTACAAGGAAAAAGAAAATAAATCCAATTAGACAGCAGAAAAAATAAACTATGTTTTAGACAAAGCTAAGCAAACTATGGTATTAATTATGGAGGATTTAAACCTAGAAGGACTAGACTTCATTAATTGCCTTTGTGTATAGCTGATGCTGATAGCATGTGAAAGAGGCCAAGTGAAAGCCATGCAGGATTATTGATCAATGTTTAATAGAAGACTGCCTCCAGGACTTGTATTCCAGATCTTCCCTTTGAGAACAGCCAAGTACGTTCCTATTAAGATCAGTATGAGTTATAGACATGTGATCTCCAAATGGTTAGTGTTCAATTACATGCACATCTCCAATGTCCTAATGTGTTTATAATACATCACTTATTTATAAATCTATGGTGCTAAGGTGCTAACAATAAAGATGTTGGATAAGTGAAAGATGGAATAAAGTAGGAGCCCTGGTAGCACAATGACTAAGAGCTTGGCTGCTAACTAAAAGGTGAACAGAAAATATGAACCACCAGCTGCTCCTTGGAAATACTACGGAGCAGTTCTAGTTTGTCCTATAGGATGGTTGTGTATCAGAATTGGACTCAATGGCAGCATGTTTGGTCACTGGATGAAATTAGGTAGAATACCCACTGATATTACTATTGAATAGTATGCAAGCACATCTGATAATTGTCCTTTACATATACATGCCTACCTCAAACGTTTCTGGTCCATGGGGAGGCCCACAGATGGTATGTTTAAATACGTAAAAGCTATAAATCAGTATTTTTATTATCAATTTCATTGGAATACCTCCAACTCATGGCAGTCCCCTGTGTAACAGAATACAACGTTGCTCAGTCCTGTGCCGTCTTTATAATTGTTGGTGTGCTTGAATCCATTGTTGCAGCCATTGTGCCAGTTTGTCTCACTAGATCTTCCCTTGCCTTTACTGTCCCTCAACTTTATCACACATGATCTCCTTCTGCAGCAACTGATCCATCCTGATTCTTACTGCCATTAGGTGCTGTTGAGTCAGTTCTGACTTTTAGCAACCCTATGCACAGCAGAACAAAACACAGCCCAGTCCTGTACCACATCCACAATAATTTTTATGCTTAAACCCATCATTGCAGCTACTGTGTCAAAAATCCATCTCATCGAGAGTCTTCCCCTTTTTTGCTGACCCTCCTTTCTACCAAGCATGATGTCCTGCTCCATGGACTGATCCCTCCTGACAACATGTCCAAAGTATGTAAGACACAGTCTAGCCATCTTTGCTTCCAAGAAACACTCTAGTTGTACTGCTTCCAGAACAGATCTGTTTGTTCTTTTGACAGCTTGTGGTACATTCAATATTCTTCTCCAACTCTACAATTCAAAAGCATCAATTCTACTTCTGTCTTCTTTATTCACTGTGCAGCTGTTGCATGCGTATTAAGTAATTGAAAATACCATGACATTGGTTAGGCACACCTTAGTCTTCAAAGCAACATCTGTACTTTTCAATACTTTAAAGAGGTCCTTTGCAGCAGATTTTCCCAATGCAATGGGTCTTTTGATTTCTTGACTGTTACTTGCATGGGCATTGGTTGTGGACCCAAGTAAAATGAAATCCTTGACAACCTCAATCATTTCTCCATTTATCACTATGTTGCTTACTGATCCAGTTGTGAGGATTTTTGTTTTCTTGATGTTGAGGTGCAATCCACGCAGAAGACTGTGGTCTTTGATCTTCATTAGTAAGTGTTTCAGATATTCTCCACTTCCAGCAAGTAAGGTGGTATTATCTGCATAATGCAGGTTGTGAGTAAGTCTTCCTCCAATCCTGATGCTGCATTCTTCTTCATATAGTCCAGCTTCTCAGATTATTGCCTCAGCATACACATTTAAATGGTATGGTGAAAGGACATAAACCCCAACGCCCATGTTTCCTTACTTTAAACCATGCAGTGTCCCCTTGTTCTGTTCAGATGACTGCCTCTTGATCCATAGACAGATTCCTTAAAAATGCAATTAAGTATTCTGGAATTTCCATTCTCTGTCCTGATTACACATCCAAAAGAAATGAGTCAAAGTCTTGCATAATATTCTGTGATGCATAGGATTTTCACTGTCTGATTTTCAGAAGATTTCCAGGCCTGTCTTCCTTGTCTTATTCTAAAAGCTCCAAAAAAATGTGTTCATCGTGGGTGACCCTTCTGACATTTAAAATCCCAATGGCATAGATTTCAGCAAAATAGCAGCAGGAATGTCACCACAGTACAACAAAATGATGGATAGTAGAAATCAGTCTTTCAACTTGTTAAATGAAATTTGTTCTGTTGTGTTCATCTGCTTACACCTTTATAAGTATACTTTCAAATAAAAAGTACAAAGCATGTCAGTACCAGTTACATCATTTGTATATGACTGAAAGTTAATAAAATATCAATGATGTCTGATTTTAACTTGTAATGACAAGTCTAAGCATTACACTTATGGGTCAGCAGCATTTGCTAAGTAATAAAACAAAACATCTATAATTTACTAAGTATTATATATTTATTCCACATTATTTTTATTTGCCTTATTATTACAAAGACACCCAATATCAATATCTTCACATAATGTTCTAAATACAGTAATGTGGAATTAACAATTTTTCCTGGATCACTGCTGTTTTTAGATTCTGTTTTCATTCATCTCCATAGAAATGTCTGCTAAGGAAGTATCAACCGGAATTGTCAAAAAGCACTTTTTAAGCAGTATTTAGATACAGAAATCTTGTTAGTATTTAAATGTCATAATATATTATATATGATACCTTACCATTTTAGAAAATGTGACATAGCAATTTCATTACATAATTTCCCATCTTTCTTTGCTGCCTGGTGCTGCTGTAATAGAACTACCACTAGAGAGCTGAGTGCTCTCAGGCAGGAGGCAGTCTGGTACAGTGGCCTATCTTCCTTGTCTTATTCTAGAAGCTCCAAAAAAATGTGTTCATCGTGGGTGACCCTTCTGACATTTAAAATCCCAATGGCATAGATTTCAGCAAAATAGCAGCAGGAATGTCACCACAGTACAGCAAAATGATGGATAGTAGAAATCAGTCTTTCAACTTGTTAAATGTAATTTGTTCTATTGTGTTCATCTGCTTACCTTTATGAATATACTTTCAAATAAAAAAATACAAAGCATGTGGTTAAACTACGCCTGCCAAGCCATGGAGCAAGAGAGCTGAGTGCGTTTGACTTGCTTGGTGCCTGTTAGCCCTTCCTCCCCCAGGTTCTCTGATTCATAATGGAAATGTCGACCTTGTGTCTGTTCTACCATTGTACTTTAGGAGCAAAAGACTTGTGTTCTAGATTTCAGAAATGAAAGGGAATTTTGTCCCAGGATAGAATTTAGAGTTGCAGTTGATTTAAGACTTTTGGGATGATAGCATGGGGTGAAAATGTTTTACATGTGGCAAGGACATGAATTTGAGGTGGGGGGGGGGCAAAGGGTAGAATGTTAAACACTGAGTTGAGTTGCCCAGAAACATGTGTTAGTTGGGCAAAGCCATGATTCCCAGTACTGTGTGGTTGTCCTCCGTTTTGTGATCTGATTACCCTACTTGTTGTACATCGTAACCTCTATGATGTTAGTGAGGAAAGATTAGATGCAGTTGTGTTAATGAGGCAGGACACAATCTACAGATGTCAAAGAGAGAAACCAGCAGAGAAATAGAGAGACTGCCTACCACTAAGAGAAAAGATCTGTTAACTCAGTGTGCCCCTTTTCCCCTAGACCCTGGGGAAAATTAATGGCAATGACCTTCCCCTAGAGGTGGCACCCTAAATTCAGACTTTTAACCTCCAAAACAGTAAGAGAATTAATTTCCATTTCTTAAAGGCATCTGCTTGTGGTGTTTCTATTATACCAAAAGTTGATAACTAAGATACCATCACAGAGTGCAATTTTACTACCTTTGGAAATTTTACATAGATCCACAGTCAGTACCTATGGAAGCAGCATTCAAGAAATCAAGCTGTGTATCGCATTGGGCAAATCTGCTGCAAAAGACCTCTTCAAAGTGCTGAAAAGCAACAATGTCACTTTTAGGATTAAGATGAACATGACCCAGGCTATTGTTTTTTCTTTTGGCTTACAAGCATGTGAAAGCTGGACAATGAATAAGGAAGACTGGAGAAATGATGTCTTTGAATTGTGATGTTGGCAAAGAATGTTGACTATACTGTGAACTGCCGGAAGGAAAAAACAAATCTGTTTTGGAAGTATAGCCAGAGTGCTCCTTGAAGCAAAGACAGTAAGGTTTCATCTCCCATACTTTGGACATGTTATAAGAGGGACCACTCCTAGGAGGAACTGATCCCTAGAGAAGCATTTCTTGTCTGGTATAGTAGAGGGTCAGTAAAAACGAGGACCCACAAAGAGAGAGATTGACACAGTAGCTACAACAAGGAGCTCAAACAAAGCAACAATTGTGAGGATAGTGCAGGGCCGGACAGTGTTTCATTTTGTTGTATGCGGGGTTACTGTGAGTTAGAACCAACTCAGTGGCACAGAGCAACAATGGTTCATTATTGCGGTAACCTGTTATCCTCTTTTGCATATTTTGATTAGAAAGTGTAAGCCAGCCAGCCAGCCAAGTGCTGTCGAGTCGAATCTGACTCAGGGTAGCAAATTATATAGCTTAGAAGACCAAATATAGTTTCAACAGATTATAGTGATTTACTGGTTTGAAGCCTCTCTGGGTCTGGGTCTGGGTCTGGGTCTGCGTCTGGTTCTGGTTCTGGGACTGGGTCTAAGAAGACCTTTTCCTTTTTGACTGGTCCTTTGTTCCCAGTGATGGTAGAGGGAGACCACATGATAGGCTAGGGGAGGTAGTTACTCTTCACCTCCTCACAGAGAGTGAGACCAGAGTGGGATTGTTCCTTGGGGTTGTTGTTCCCGGAGAGAATGTGGAGTAAATCACCTAGTGTTACCCTGAATGAGACGGAATTATATTTGGCTCCAGAGAAATAATCCTTAGAGTAATTGGGGTGCCTTGGGCTAGAACTTTCAGGTCGTATTTGAAAATTTGTGCTGGCGAGTAGGAGCCAACCAGACCAGAAAAGACTCACCAGGGAAGCTGATATCAACCAGCATCAGGAGAAATGATTTAAATTATCATGCATGACAGGATAGTAAATCTGGAACACTAAGGTTTAAAAGGCTTTCTGGATGGGAAGAGTATCTGCTCTAGGGAGACTAATGCATTCCTTGGAACATGGAAGTGCCATGTTAGAAACCTAGCCATAGCTCATCCTATGCATCTTTTCATTTATCTTTATGGCTGTAATAACTCTGTAATCATAAATGTAATACACTGTATGTGAGTTCTGTGAGTCATTCCAGTGCATCATAGAAGCCTCAGAGGGAGTGGAAGGCAGCAGATAAGAAAATAAATATGTTACAGAGACTCTCAAGCTTGCAACTGGAATTCTGAAGGAATAGCAGACCTAAATTTGTGGGCAGCAACGCACAAGATTGGGGTGTCACTTGGATCATCCAAACTTGTGGCTGACAAGTCTGAGGGATGTGTCTTTTTGAATTGTGACCTCTGACTGAGCTCCAGTGGTTAGGATCATAGAAGGGCTGCATGGCAGTAGGTCTGAAGGATGGTGTCCTTTTAACTGTGAGCTCTAATCCAACTCTGGGTGGCTGTGGTCAGAGAGGGAGTGAGTGCCACATGGGCAGTTGGCAACAGGATGGGAAAGTGGTAATGTAGGGAATTAGATCAATCTCCCCATTTTGGAGACTGGATTCATGCCCACCCTTATCACTTAGAGATATATCATTTGTAGGCCTACAAAGAAAGGACTATAGGCATGAGTGCAATAGATGCAAGCAGTTGTAGCTTCTTTAGTGGAATAAAGGCATGCATTTTTTCTTACCGCACATGTAAGTCAAAGACTAATGTGAGAATAAGGTGGGAAAGATTTCATCAAGCTTTCTAAACTCTTTTCGCAGAGATACATCTACTTTCTAAAGATAAGATATTTGATGCTCAAGTCATTTCTCTTTGGCCTTGTAATGTGTTTTTGGCTTCAATTCAGACACAAGTTACTGTATACTAGAAAACTACCCACTTCTGAAAGAAAAAGAAAGCCCTTTTGTGAAGGTCTGTGTCAAGAGTGTAGAAAACATAAGAATTAACCAAAGTCTCTTTGTGTTTGTCAGAACCACTGTTTCTGTTGCTATCTGGCCCCAAAGGAGTTTGCTGTGTGCTTACTGAGTCATGAGATGAGCTGCTGAGATATTGTCATGATTTATTAAATGTGCCAGCAGGAAAGCCCACTAAATCAGCCCACGTTAACGCAGGTTGTCCTGTTGCAGAAACACAACCATTTGGAAATAGATATCATGCTTCTAATCAGCATACAGATCACCCCATCATTACAAAAGAGTAGGTTTTCTTCTGCCTTGTGTGCTGTCCATTGTCTCACCGCATGACAGCAAGAATGAGATCGTTCGAGCAAGAAGCATAGCTTATGCCTCTAATTTTACAAGGCATTAATAAAATAAATAAAAATTTGGGAAAACGAAACTGTGTAACAATAATTCTGTAAGTTATAATATTAGAATGCAAGTAGGCTAGGAAGCTTTTGTAAATACCCTAAAAAATCCATCTATTTCCTCGTTGAACTTCAAAACAAAGAAACCTTCTAATTAATAGCTTCAGGTTAATCTAAGAAGATTTTGTCCTTTATTCGAACTCACTTTTTTTTTTTTTTTTTTTTTTGTATTATAACTAAGAACAAAGATGTTTCATTGCCATCTGTTAATGTCTCCCGGAGAAAAGATGGGTCTTTCATGAGAGTTTGCGTTTCTAGTGACAAAAAAAAAAAAAAGTTGCCTTCAAGGTGATCCCAAACCCAGAGGAACCCTATAGGATGAACTAGAACTGCCTCCTAGGGTTTCTAAGGACAGTCTGGTGGATTTGAGCTGCTGGCCTCTTGGTAAGCAGCTTAGCTGTTAATCACTGCACTACTAATGCCCTCTAGTGATATTAAGTGCCAGTCTACTATGTAGAAAATAAAATATTAATTTACCTCTAAGAAAAATTGAAGAATTTCTTGAGATTTTAGGTGTCCTGTCTTTTGGAGGTAGACAATGACTGTTCTAAGACGAAATTCAAATATTAGTTATACATTCTTTTTGAAAGTAAATTAATATGTTCAAATTAATATGTCAAAATTAGGTAGTATATAAAATATGTGCACATACTCTATTAGTCATGTAAAAATTTTACACAGTGAGTGGCTTTTAGCAACAAGTATTTATTGTCTCAAAGTTTTGAAGCCTAGGAATCTGAATTCAGGGTACTGGCAGGGCCATGGTCTTTCTTTGTTGGATCTAGGAAAAGCTGCTTCCTTGTTTCTTCTAGCTTCTGGTAGCCTGGGGATTTCTTTGTATCTTTGACTTGCAGCTGCCTCTATCACATCCTATGTGCAGAATACATTTACCCAACCCCAGCATCCCCCCAAAGTGCAAACTCTCACCTTTTGAATCATCTAAATCAACTTTGAGTGAGATTGTGGGTATCCTGAGAAACATTTGTCTCTGTCTGTGGACCTGTGAAACCTAGGACACAGCTTACATGCTTCCAGAGTGCAATGGCGGGACAGGTATAAAGTAGATGTGGCAGGCATGCTCATTCCAAAAAAGAAGGAAATAGAGGGAAAGAAGGGGTCACAGGTAGCAAACATGTCTGAAGTCCTTCAAGTAAATTTTATTGCACCTCAAGGCTTGAGAATAATTCTCTGTCTTCCAGGTCTATTTTGGCAATGGCCCCACCCGCTTGGCATCAACTCTACCTTCCCAGCCTAATGGGACATTGACCCTACCACCCCTTGATCCTGCACCTTAGTTCTACAATAAAAGAAAAGAAAAGCCACAACTTAAGGAATCAGTAATCCTGTCTCTAAACATAGCACCTATCTACCTTCCTTACGGCACTTGGCTGTGGGCTACCTTCCTTCCCTTTTTCTTTCTCTCTCTCTCTCACATACACCTTCAGCCTGATTAATTCAGTTCTCATTCATTTACTCAAAGCTACATTTTAAACACCTGCTGTATGCAGAGTAGGTTTTCTGCTAGACTTACTGATTGTTCTTAGCTGAAAAGGATCAAAAAGGGAAACCCTGAGAGAGTTTCTCTGTCCTTGTATCCCGTGTTCTGTATTCCCAGGATAAACATGCTGCTTCTACTCCTCTGCCAGAGGTGGTTCAGGATCTCCAGGCTGGCATAATTTACTAGATCTTGGGGATGGAAGCAGATGGCTTTGCCTCACTCAGCCAGACTATAGTCAAGGTTTATGAGCACATAGGGGCAATTGCTTTTTATCACCCCCTCTCCCACCCTAAATGGGCATCCTTGATGTCAGCCTATCATACTTTTCTTACCTTATTCAAGGTAATTTCACTGGTGACATGGCCTCATTCTGGGCCCTGAGAAGCAAGCCTATACTTATATTCTAATAGAAACGTCACACAGCAAGCAAGCATAATGCATGAGGTGACTTACAGGAATTCTTCAGGCGTTATTATTTCTTTACCCATTGCAATATGTGTGATTTTATTTTGTAGAAGGGAAGAGGCATGGAGCCCTGTACTGCCTGGCTTGGGAACAGCAGTCACATTTGTTTCCCACAAGAAGAAATAAGTGTCATAGGTATTGTCCAAGACCCTCCGTCAAAAACAATAGAGGACTTTTCCAAGGGTCTTCACTGTCAAAAGGACTATTGCCAAAGGAGCAGCTCTGAAGACAGAAGAGTACAGAGAATGAGAAAGCAGCCACACGCGTGTGCCTGGAGCTGGACTGCTAAGGGCAGCACAGCCTTTACGAACACAGAAAGAGGCTGACAGTAACCCCAAGAACTTTCTTTGTCTCCAGGATCCTGTTGCACAGGATGCAGTGTCTCATTTCCTATCCCCTTCTGTAAACTCAAAGGCATTATAGCAAGTGGTAGCCTCTTGGTGCGGGAAAGGGTGTCCTCTGGCTTCTTAAAAGTAGTGAAACACGTGAAGATTGTTTTCCAGCGAGGGAATTCTCTGATGAGGTGGAATGAGCATCCTTGCAGTGTCTGGCAGAGGGCCTGCCATGTGGCAGATGGGTACAGGGACATTGATATGACAGGCAAACAAACTCTCCCACCCAACTGCCCTGTAAGCCCAAATCTGATGGTATCTGGGGATTGTTTCCCTGATGTCTTGCCATGGGATCACAGAACCTTTGAGTCCATTCCTGTAGTGACTATGTGTTATTGGAAACTTAGATGTAATCAACACCCACCTCCTGTAAAATGAGGACATTTAAAAACATATCACTATTGAAAATAACCAAGCTTTCAAAATATCTAGAACCAAATATGGAAAGGGTCTCTGTTCTGAGGAAAAATACCTCCAGTGACTTAACAAAGCTTTTGCTCAGGACCAAATCCATGCTGTGAGTGGCAGTTCTTCAGACATGCTTTCCTTGTTTCTCCCATGCTTGTGGCCATGTCTCTCCTGTTTCTGACCCTTCCAATGTCTTTAAACTCTGGGAAAAACCATTACCACTCTCCCACTGCTTCTGAAACCTACTGGCTTCTCTGAATGCTAGCAGAGTTAAAAGACACACAATCCAGGACTTGGTGCCAAGGTGTCTGACCTCTGCTGTCCTGGGGTAGTCAGGTTGAGAGATTACATTGTGCTTCCTGTAGTGGATCACATAGATCCTAGTCACCTGATCCCTGGGTACAAAAATGGCCAACCTTGTGTCCCTCAGCTGTGATGTTGTGGGAAGCGCTTGCAGCAAAAGTTCTTAGACCACCTGATTAAACCCACCTGGCCGGGGGGTCTGGTTTAAGATGTCCTCCTTTGTGTGTGTCAGCCACAGTGTCGAGTGGAGGCGTGTGTGGAAGAGCTTCCAGATGCCGGAGGGGAGCGGTATGTCGCGTAACTCTCCCTTCAAGTCCCTCACCTGTGGTGTCTAGCAGAACAGCCTAGTTTTCCATCTCTGCCTAGGCAGCTCTCCTGTTGTATGTTGTCTGCTTCTTTTAATAAATAATACAAGCCATTTCCCATGTGCTGATGTGTGTTCCAGCTCTCACTGGCAAGATGCAATCCATAATAATTAGTACCCTTTATCGAATGGCCTCCTCGCTATTTAAATATTGGGGACAAACTATAAATGTCTCACAAATGCCCTCAGAAACTTTATACTGAAACCATATTTTAGTCAACATTCTTACTTAGTCCATTGTTGTGTGCCATTGAGTCATTTCTGCCTCATAGTGAACATACAAGCTTTCCTAGGTTTAATCTTTACAGGAGCAGATCAGCAGGTCTTTTATTCCCCAGATCCGCTGGTGTGGTACAACCTCCATCCCTTAGTTAGGAACCCAGCACTTAACCACTGAACCATCAGTGCTTCTTTTATTTAGTATTGAAATACTTCTTTTTAAAAATAATTTACTTTTTTTGTTGTAGTTGTGAAGGTATATGATGGAATGTACACTCATTCAACAATTTCTAATACACAATTCAGTGACAATGGTTACGTTCTTCAAGTTGTTTAACCATTTTCACCGTTCTTCTGAGTTGTTGCACCCCCGTTAACATAAACTCACTGTCCGCTAAGATTCCTATCTAACCTTTTGAGTTGCTGTTGTCGATTTTATCCCATACGGACAGCTCCTAAAAGAACATAATGCTCGAGGCAAACACTCTTCATTAGTTAAACCACACTAGTGTTTGGTTTTGAGAAGACCTCAGGAAATATTTTTTGTTTTAAGCTTTAAAGATTAACACAGAGCAAAAGTTTTGGAGGTTCATCCAGCCCCCATGACTCCAGAAAATCTGGATTCCAGAATTTGACATTTTGTTCTACATATTTCTCCTTTTGATCGGGATTCTTCTATAGTATCTCAAAATGTTCAGTAACAGTAGCTGGGCATCATCCAGTTCTTCTGGTCTCGTGGCAAAGGAGGCAGTTGTTCATGGAGGCAGTTAGCCACACTTTCCGTTTCTTCCTCCTTTTCCTGATTATTGTTCTTGCTCTGTTGCTCCAGACAAATAGAGACCAATTATTGTACCTTAGATGACTGCTTGAAAGCTTGGAAGACCCCATGTACTATACAACAAACTAGGAGATAAAACAAAGCATCAAAAATGTTATTAGACCAGTTAACTGGGATGTTCCATGAAACTATGACCCTAAATCTCCAAACCAACAAACCAAATCCCATGAGGTGTTTGGTTATACATAAGCAGCCTCAGCAGCTGCTCTCTCTCTCTCTCTCTCTCTCTCTCTCTCTCTCTCTTTGGTAAATATATCCCAGAATGTCTGTGAATTCAAATTGTTACAGGTGTACTGCTTACTTACAGCAATAATATTAATTAGCCCTATCCTAAATCAATGTGATTTTCCCATAACTATAAACAAAAGCTCAGTGCTTCGAAAGAAGTAACTCCCCCGCTTCCCTTTTTCACTCCAGTAACCACTAATAAACTTTGATCTGCATTCTTTGCTTGTTCTTACCTCTTTTTATAAGAGGGGTCATACAATATTTGTTCTTTGTGATTGACTTATTAGTCATCATAATGTCTTCAAACTTCAAGTTTAGTGTTATTAGCCATCAGAAAACCCATTGCTGTTGAGTTGATTCTGACTCATAGCTATCCTATAGGATAGAGGAGAGACCTGCCCCACAGAATTTCCAAGAAGATCTGGTGGATTCCAACTGCTTACCTCACGGGTGCTAGCTGATCGCTTAACCACTTCACCACCAGGGCTTCAGACATCAGACAGACACAAATCAAAACCACAAAGAGATACCATTTCACACTCACTAAACCAAACCCACTGCCATCGAGTTGATTCAGAGTCATAGCGACCCTATAGGACAGAGTAGAACTGCCCTGTTGAGTTTCCAAGGAGTGCATGGTAAGGATAGCTAATATAAAACAGAAAATAACAAATGTTGATGAAGATGTGGAGAAATCACAATCTTTATCCTTTAATGGTGACAGTGCAAAATGGCACAGCCATTGTTCAAAATAGTGTGGTAGTTCCTCAAAAACTAAAAATAGAACTACCTCTTCATGCAGGAATTCCATGGTTAGGTATGTATAGTCAAGGGACTTGAAAGCAACTACTTGAACAAACATGGGGTACATCAATGTTCACTGAAGCCTTATTCACAATAGCCAAAAAGTGGAAACAAACTGAATGCCAATCGATAGATGAAAAAAATAAACAAAATGTAATATATACATACAATGGAATACTACTCAGCCAGAAAATGAAATGAAGTTTTGATACATGGTATAGCCTTGTAATATATTTTTATTTGCTTTTTTTTTTTTAATTTTCAACATTCCTGCTTTTCTACCCATCCTTTGCTGATTCTTTTTTAAGTAAATTTATTCCAGTTATCCTATATCTCCAAATTATAAAAACTAGGCAAATAAAATCTGGCTGATTGGAGGCACTCTTTTTGGTTTTCTGTAGACTGTTGAAACTAGAGGAGAAAGTGTTAAATTTTCAAATGGGTAATTAGGTGTCAAAATGAGGCATTTAGAATGTTACTTGAATGAAAGAAATAAAAAGAAAAAAAGAACTCCAAAAATCCAGGAATAACTTTAAGTTAAAAAGTATTAAAAGACTGTATATTTTAAACACTTCCAACTGCTAAAAAATGAAAATTATAAATACATGCAGTTGAAATGCCAGGAGTTGAAGTATAATCTGTATCTCCAGCAAGCACTGGTCACAAGAGATTTTCCAAGGGCAGTCTTGTATAGAACTGTTATACAGAAGGCCATATTTAGAAAATCAATTTTGATCTAAGCATATTTGCATGTTAGAGACTTTCAGTGGATCAACAGAGTGTGAAGTGCTGGCGAGGGTGTGCCTGATGAGTCCCAGAGTACTTGTTCTCAATATCCAAGGCAGTACTCCTTCTAAGAGGCCTTACAATTTCAGTCCAGGAAAGCTGGAACAGGAGAGGTTCTGTAAGCTAATGCAAGAGAGGACGTCTCAGAAATGGTTGCTGCAATATGCTGTGTGCTCATCAAGCCCTGCTTTGGGACGAAGCCTGACTGCCTCTGAAGGCTGCCCTGTGTGGACCAACAGAGAATTTGCCATTTGCAGGAGGGGCACGACCTCTCCTCCCTCCTTTTTCTTTTTCTGTTTGCCATCCCTTCCCTATCAAAAGTCTTACACAGAAGGCTATTCCTTTGAGGTTTTGCTTTAGAGAATTAGATGAGCTGCTGAAGGGACCTAAGCTAAAATAAGAAGCAGGCTTTTTCTGAGCACTGCTAACACAAGCAAGTTGGAAGCAAAAAGGAACTCACTGACTTGTTATTAGAATGTGACTGAATTTATTTTGCCACCCCCACCCCCGTTCCTGTTCTCCTTTCTATCTAAGAAGATTAGGGGGGAATTCTCGAGCAGGGCAGTGTATCCCCACTGAGCTTATTCTGTCACATACAAGTCAGCTTTCTGGGGCTTAGGAAAAGAGCTCTGTTGTTTGTGAAGATCACAGTGCCTAGTTACTTAAATTTGGGCTTTTTTGTTTTGCAGTAATTGAAAAATAATAGACAGAGCATTGCCAAACATTAAGGGAGGCAAAATTGATTAAATTCATTTATGTATTTGATGCTTAAAAATGTGAAATTACTAGTCTCTACAATGGATCCTGTGGTACTTTCTGGAAGGAAACCAGATACTTTAATCCACTTATAGAAGTAATATTACTCTCATCTTCCCGATATGCCAAGTAATAATGAGGTTCATGCTTAGCAAATATTTAAGCTCAATATGTAGCAATTTTAAAAAAAAAATACACATTTGTTCCACCATTGCCATTTTTTCTTACATTAATTTTTTATTTTGAAAAAATTGTGGATTTACAAGCAACTTGAAATACACAGAAGGATCACTGTATCATCACCTAGTTTCTCCCAAACTTCAGTACAGTATCACAAGCAGGATGTTGATATTGATATAGTCGAGAAAGGAAATCCTGGTGGCATAGTCGTTAAGGGATATGACTGTTAACCAGAAGGTGAGGATTTTGAATCCACCAGCTGCTCCTTAGGGTAGTTCTATGGGATAGTGCTACTCTGTCCTGTAGGGTCACTATGAATTGGCATCAGTTCGATGGCAGTAGATGTTTTTAGTCAAAATACAGTACATTTTCCATCATCACCAGAACCCCTCATCACTCTTTTAAAGCCACACCCAACCCCAGCTCACATCCTAGCCAGTGTTCTCCATCGCAAGAAAGTTACAGAAGTAGACCATCCAGTCTATAGTTGTTGCTGGGCTCCGTGGAGTGATTCCTACCCATAGCAACCCAGGCACAGGAGCAGAAAGCACTGCCCAGCCCTGCACCATCCTCACAGTCTTTGTCGTCTCTAAGCCCATTGTTGTAGTCACTGTGTCAGCCCATCTTGTTGAGGGTCTTCTGTTTTGCTGACCCTCCACCACACCAAGTGTGATATCCGTCTCTAGGGACTGTTCCCTCCAGATAACATGTCCAAAATACTTGGGACGAAGTCTCGGCATCCTCATTCACAAGGAGCAATCTGGCTGTACTTTTTCCAAGACAGACTTGTTTAGTCCTCTGGCAGTTCATGGTACACTCAGTATTCTTCACTAACAGCATAATTCAAAGGTAATCTATTCTTCTTTAGTCTTTCTTATTCATTGCCCTTTTTTCGTATACATGGGAGGTGACAGAAAATATTACAGCTTGGATCAGGCACACCTTAGTCCTCAAAGTGCCATCTTTGCTTTTCAACATTTTAAAGTCTTTTGCAGCAGATTTGCCCCATGCTATATGTCATTTGATTTCTTGACTGCTGCTTCCATGAACATTGATTGTTAACTCAAGTAAAATGAAACCCTTGACAACTTCATTATTTCCTCCACTTATGATGATGTTGCTTCTTCATCTAATTGTGAGGACTTTTGTTTTCTTTGTTGTTGAGGGATAATTCATACGGAAAGCTGTGATCTTTTATCTTCTTTAGTCAGTACTTCAAGACCTTTTGTTTCAGCAAGCACAACTGTGTCACCCGTACATCACAGGTTGTTTGTCAGTCATCTCCTAATCTTTTTAGATAGTTCTTTTTTTATGCAGTCTGGCTTCTCAGATTATTTGCTTATCATACAGACTGAATAGGTGTGTGAAAGGACACAGCCCTGATGCACACCTTGCCTGATTTTAAACCACACAGTGTCCCCTTGTTCTGTCAGAACAAGTGCCTCTTTGTCTATGTCTAAGTTCTACATGAGCACATTAAGTGTTTTGAATTCCCGTTCTTCACAATGTTATTCATTGTTTGTTGTGGTCCCTGCAGATGCATGCCTTGGCACACTCAGTTAAACACACGTAAACACCTGTCGTGAATTGGTTTGTGTCCCCGCAAAAGGTATGCCAACTTGGTTAGGCTGTGATTCTCAGTATTGTGTGGTTGTCTTCTGTTCTGTAGTTGTAATTTTATGTTAAAGGGGATTAGGATGGAACTGTAAGGCCCTTCCTAAAGTCACACCCCTGATTCAAAGTAAATAAAAGTTTCCCTGGAATGTGGCCTGTACCACCTTTTATCTTACTAGAGATAAAAGGAAAGGGAAGCAAGCAGAGAATGGGGGACCTGATGTCACCAAGAAAGCAGTACCAGAAGAGTGTACCCTTTTAACCCAGGGTTCTTGCAAAAAGAAGCTCCTAGTCCAAGGGTTGCCATGAGTCGGATCTGACTCTATGGCACTTGACTTTGGCAGTCCAAGGGAAGACTGAGGATCAGGACCTTCCCCCTGAGTCAACAGAGACAATAAGCCTTCCCCTGGAGCTGGCAACCTGAATTTGGACTTCTGGCCTACTAGACTGTGAGAAAATAAATTTCTCTTCATTAAAGCCATCCATTTGTGGTATTTCTGTTATAGCAGCTCTAGGTAGCTAAGACACATTTTTCTGATGTTCTCTGCTTTGGGCCAAGATCCATCTGGCATTAGCAATGGTATCCCTCATTCCATGTCCTCTTCAGAGTCTGGCTTCGCTGTTCCCTTCCAGTGTTCTTCTGCAACTTTTTGAATGGTCTTTTGCAAAATTTTACTTGCATATAACATCAACAATATTGTTAAATAATTTCCTCATTCTGTTAGATAACCTTTCTTCGAAATGGGATCAGATCTCCTCTAGCTGGTTAAGCAGGTGGCTATTTCCCAAATTTCTTGGCACAGATGAGTGCATGTCTCCAGCACTGCAGAAGTCTGTTGAAACATCTCAATTAACATGACATCAATTCCTGGAGCCTTATTTTTCTCCAGTGCCTTCATTGCAGCTTGACCTGCTTTTGTATTGAAATTGTTAAATGTCAACCAGTTCTTTTTGGTACAGAATGTAAACTTCTATAATTATCTGGATATTTATCCAGGTTGTTGCATGTATGGACAGTTAATACTTTTTATTACTGGGTAGTATTCTGCCGTGTAAATGTACCACGGTTTAACCATTCAGGGTCACCTGGATGGTTTTCAGTTTTTGACTATTACAAAATAAGTTACTATGTGCATTTGTATTGACATATTTTTTTTGTTTTTCTGAGAGAAACGTCAAAGACTACAATCAATGGCTGGGATTATGGAAGTTACATATTTAGTTTTACAGAAAATCATCAAATGGTTTTCCAGAGTGACTGTACCATTTTACACTCCCACCAGTGATATATGAGTGATTCTCTTTCTTTGTAGCCTAACCAGCATTTGGAAGTATCACTTAATTTTTTTTATTTTTGATAAAATAAATGCATAACTATACTATACATAAATCTTCACAAAAATATAAGCAATTGTATCTTATATAACAAGATTAGTGGGAACTACATCTATGAAGAATTATTTAATTTACAAAGACTCAATTTAAAATATAACAAACTTGTACAGTGCAAATACAGATTTAGCACTGTTTCAAGGTCTCCCCACTTTGAACAAGTTTATAGTTACTTTTTTTTTTCCTGCTGAGAATACAGTAAATAAACAAAATTTCTAATTTCTATCAACTGTCTAATCTATGATAAACCCTCACCCCAACATCACCTTTGTGGCCATCAAAGAGTCTTTTCTTGTATATATTAGTCTATTTTAAGTCCTTATACTAGGAATCTCCTACAAGATTTGTCCTCTTGCCACTGACTGAGTTCACTCAGCATAATGCTTTACAACTGAAACTCGGTTATGAGATGTTTCCTAAAATCATCATTGTTTTTTTTGTCATTGCATAGTGTTCCATTGAGTATATGTACCATAGTTTGTTTATCATTCATCTGTTGATGGGCATCTAGGATGATTCCATCTTTTTGCTATTGTGGCAGTATCACTTTTTAAAAAATTACTATTATAGCCATTTTGATGGATATGTGGTGGTATGTCATTCCAGTTTTAATTTGGATTGTCTTAATGGCTAATGATGTTGAACATGTTTTTATGTGTTTACTTGTCACCTATATATCTTTATTGTTGAAAAATGTCTTCAAGTTTTTGCCTGTGTTCTAATTGGATTCTTTGATTTTTTCGTTAGTTGAATTTGAAAGTTTATATCGTCACATTGTTAATCCTTTAGTAGGTAAATGGTTTGCACATATTTTTCTCCCCGTCTGTAAATTATCTTTTTATAGTCTTACTTGGGTCTTCCTCAAAGCAAAAGTTTTTAACTTTGATGTAGTTCAATTTATCAGTTTCCTTTTGTGAATCATGTTTTGGGTGTCAGACTCAAGAACTGTTGGCCTAGCCCTTGATCTTGGAGATATTCTTCTATATATTTTTTTTTTCTAAGAGTCTGTATCCCCAACCCCCACAGTTTTATTTTTAGTTTTATTCTCAGTTTTCTCTCCCAGTGTTACATTTAAGACCTGGATCAATTTTGAGATTCTGAGTTATTTTCTATATAAGGTGTGAGGTCTAGATCAAGCTGCTTCTTCTTTGCCTGTAGATGTTCAGTTGCTGCAACACCATTTATTGAAAAGGCTATCTTTGTGCCATTAATTTTCTTTTTACTTGTGTTAAAAATCATTTGAGCATATTTGTGGAGGTCTATTTCTGGGTTCTCTGTTCTGTTCCTTTAGTGTATATGTCTCTTCTTCCCCCAGAACCAAAGCCAAAAATCCCAAGTCAATTACTATTGAGTTCAGTTGGTCTCATGGTGACCCATGTGTTACAGAATAGAACTGTGCTTCATAGGGTTTTCTTGGCAATAATCTTTGTGGAAGCAGACTGTCTGATCTTTTTTCCCATGGCTTCACTAGAAGGATGCAAACAGCCAACCTTTGTGTTAGTAACCCACTGCCATTTTGCTAATAGTTGGTTGCAAACCATTTGTGCTATCCAGGCACCTCCCCCAGTACCACCACCCAACCTTCATTACTGTGGCTGTATAATAAATCATGAAATTGGGAAGACTGATTCCTTCTGCTTTATTTTTCTATACAAAATTTTTTAGTTATTTTAGTTCCTTTGTCTTCCATATAAGGTTTAGAATAACCTTGCTTATATCTACAAGCAATCTATAAATAATCTTGTTTATATTCTGAAATGAATTTGTTAAACCTGTATGTCAACTTAAGAAAAGTAACATTTTACAATCCAGTAATACAATATGTCTCTCCACTTATTTAGACCTATAATTTCACATCATAGTTTTGTAGTTTTCACATTTAATCTTGCACATATTAGATTTACATCTAAATGTCTGCAACTATCCTTTTTTCTTAATGCATTTTAAAATTCAAATAGTTTAATGTAAACCCTCTGTTAAGCAGATGGAACATGGGAAGTTATATTCAGTTGTAGTAACTTTCTCAATAGTTATTGTAATATAAAGTTAGTATAAGAAGTTTTGGGGGGAGGGGCATGATTACTGGTTACATTCTAGGGAAAGAAGAGTAAACCAAATCACACAGATTCATCTTATACCTGCTGAAAATCTGAGAGACACTTTGGATGTTATTTATTTCTTAGAATATACTATGTTAATAAAGTTATGGGAATTTATTTCTGTCTGAGAAAAATTAGAAAAGTTTATATTTTATTAGACTAGCATATTTTGGGCCATTTTTCTAAGAAAACCTTTTATCTACTTAATGTGTACTATTTAGTGTTTTCTTCCTTGTGTGTGCATGCTCCTATAGAGTTGAATGAGAAATTTGAGCCTCAGGATATTGATTTGACTCATTCTGTTGTAATCAAGTTGACATGGCAAATCTGGATCAGTAATTAGGAAAGAGGATATTCAGGAGAAGATATCAATTCATCTTTTAGTTGTTTATATCTGAATTTAAGCTGTCCATGCCAGTTATCATTAGACTAACTATCTGAATGTCCAGTTGACATTTAAGTTTTGGCTTCTTGAAACATCAGCTTATTAAAATATTGTGTAACAGAACACTGGAAAATAGACATATAAACATTTAGATCCATATAGCATCTCTTCAAAGCTCTCTATCAACTTACTTTGTGATATCTACAATTTCATTTCTTATTATGCACTATAATTACTGTCTAAAAAAAAAATCTCCTTTCAGCTGACTCCAGCTGATAGTGACAGAGTAGGACCACCCTATAGGAATTCCAAGAAGCTGCCATCCTTTTGGTTAGCATCCGTACCTCTTAACCACTCTGCCACCAGAGCCGCAAATCATCTGCCTCATCCTTTTCTCATTCCTGCTGTTTTGCTTTTACTTCCCATTCTTAAAAATTCATCCCAGGCCTTCTGTACTGTCCTTCTGAAGATGTAGTTTGAAATCTATCTCCTCTTTGAACCTCTTGCATAGTGGCCGTGTGTTCCCCTGCAGTGCCACCTTAAAAGTAAATTTCAAACAGTTCCCGTCTTGGTTAGGCTTAATGTTTTTCCTTTGTGCTGTCACCACCCATCAAGATATCTAAGTCCCTACTCCCAGTCTACACCAGTCACCTCCACCCTGGCCTGTAAGATGAGGGGTGGGCTTCCTTGGGTTGGTTGGATGGAGTGAGAGAGGGAGGGACTGGGAAGAGCCTTGGGACTCAAATAAACATCTCTTCAGCTGTAAAACTGATGTCAGTAGTTGCCAGTTGGTAACCCTATGAATGGTATCAAGAAATCAAATTCAGTGTTTTCTCCCCACAACTTCCTGGTGTGGAATGTACTTGATCCATTACTTCCTCTTCATCTCTTAGCCTGTTCAACCTTTTTATCTAGTATGTTAGGATTTGTAAAACTTACTCTGTTGGTATTCCTTAGCACGCTTGTACCACTTGGACCATCTACTTTTGTTGCTTAATAACAAAGTATTTGCAGATGTCATTTCTGTTTCTACAGTTAATAACTCAAGCCTCTCTTAATTCCCCAGTGAAAAGATGAAACCTTGGAGTACAAGTGAGGAAATTCAAGTAGGATCATTGGAAATATCCAGCCACATTTCCTTAATTTACATTACCTAATCCAAGCTCTTCTTTTGCTCCTTGAGAAGTTAATACAAGAGTTTTAAATTAATTACTGTCTCATTTTGTTTCTCTGTGTTGTTCTGTTTCCAGGCTTAATCAACAAAGTCACTGGAGTAGCACATGATAACTGTTCATACATAAAAATATATATTTAATACTATTTACAGGAAACCTGGTGGTATAGTGGCTAAGTGCTGTATCTGCAAACCCAAAGATCGGTGATTCAAATCTGCCAGGCACTCCTTGGAAACTCTATGGGGTAGTTCAACTCTGTCCTATAGGGTAGCTATGCATTGGAATCGACTTGATCCCCTGGATGTTTTGGTTTGGTGGTGCATGAAAGGTGATAGAATTCTCACCTTTCATGTAGGAGGCCCAGGTTTGTTTCCTGGCCAGTGTACCTCATGCACAGCTGTCACCTGACTGTCATTGAAGGCTTGTGTGTTATTATGCTGGACACATTTCAGAAGGGATTCTAGACTAATGTGGACTCAGAAGAAAGGCCTGGCAATCCACTTCTGAAAGTCATTGGAAAGCCTATGAATCACAACAGTCTAATCTGCAACATGCCATAATGTAGGACCCAGCAGTGTTTTATTTTATTACATACTCAGTTAAGGGCCAATTTGATGTCATCTCACAAAACACCATTAAAAATTAGTGTTGCTGCTACTATATAAGGCAATGTTAGTCAGACAAAGAATAAAGATGATTCTGGCATGATTTTCTCTTGTTACATTGCTTTTAAACCCCTCATAGGAGGGAAGAGGAGATAAATATTAATTTCTATGACATAAGATTGTAATAAATTACGTAAGAGACATGGTAAATTTATTATGAGAATTCAGAGAAAGAAGCCATATCTTCTAGCTGAAGGTACCAGAGAATATTTCTTGACAAGGATGGATTCTGAATCTCATATTTAGGAATGATAAAATCTAGACATTTGGGGGCAGTGGATAGTTATTGCACAGTGAAAGACTGTTTAACAATTCTTTTTATATGTATTAAGTGAGTACCTACTATTGATTAGCGCTATGTTATAGGCAAAAAAACAAACACATATTAAGTGGTATCTAGATCAAACTGCAAATAATTCATTTTGGCTGGACCAATGGATTGTGTGGAGGAGTAGAAAGAAATAAGGTATAAAAATTTGTCTGTGTGTGAGATAGGATCATTATAATAAGAATAACCAAAATCTAAACCAAACACATTGCTGTCAAGTTGATTCCAACTGAGAGCAACCCGAAGGACAGAGGAGAAGTGCTCCACGGGGTTTCCAAGGTGCTGATGGAGTTGAACCTCTAACCTTTGGTTAGCAGCCCAACACTTAACCATTACATCACTACAATAAGGTACTTACTGAGTTGGCCCCTAAAATGGCATGTTTGCTTGTCACTAACTAAGTTTCAATCTTCTTCTTCACTGGAACTTTGTCTTCTACACTTGTTACCAAAAAAGATAATAAAAATGCTCAATAAAACATAATTACCATTGTATTTTCACAAAAATGACAGGTACCTTATGCATTTGTTTGTTGGCCACATTCCACCACCTCTTACAATCTGTATTTTCTGAAAGCTATTCTAATCTCGTTTTACAGCAACATGTGGAAGAGAATTGACATGTTAAGACGTGTGTTACTTGGATAAAAATATGGTAATTATCTACTCTTGTTTATAAATGGGATAGATTTATAGATCATAGGTGTTTACTTTTTGAGTGTTCTAATTAAATTTTATTATATTTTATTGTTTCTGACTTCACAAATCTATGAAAACTATGATTAGCATAATGTGAAGATATGTTTCCTACATTATCAGTTCTACTTGCTGTCACAGAAAAATTCAGAATAGTAGTGACCTAGACAGAATAGAGGCTTATTTCTGTCACACACAAAAGCTGGGGATGATGCAGAGCTGGGGTGAACCCCACAGCATCAGGTATTGGATTCCTTACCTCTTGTTGCTCTGACACCCTCATCACACATCCTCCATCAAGAATGGAGGTTCACATTTACTGCTCAAGCTCAAAACTGTTTCTTTGTCTACTACCAAAGTATGAGGATTCTGGCCAGCAGAAAGACAAATACAGGAAGGTGGAGTTGTATTATTCTGCCCCTTTAAGGGAACAAACCAGATATTGCCCATGACGCCTCCATCTGCATCCCATCATTTACAAGTTAGTTGCATGGGCTGGCCATACCTAACTGCTAGGGATACTGGAGAAAAATGGGAAGATCATTAGCTACCATGTAAAGTTCAGTTACCAAAAAAAAATAAAAAGCATGGGTTGGCTAGTGGGCAACAATTAATGGTTTTTGTCGTAATAACCTCTTGAAATTATAAAGAAGCCACTTCATTGATGAAGGTCATTTGTTCATTTCTTCCGTCCACCTAATTTCTTCATCTTTTTCTTCCCTTGGGACAAAAAAAAAGTAAATTGAGAATACTGCAGAGAAAGCAATCATTGGAGTCCAATTCCAATGAAAATGTAAGGCAGTTGAGGAATGATAATGAACCAAACATACATAACTAAAAAGGGGCATAGCTGAGCTCCTGTTGTTATCAAAGATAGAAGTAAAGGTTTTAGAAATAAAGAAATTGCCTCAGACTTCTCAGGATAAGGGGAGACCCCACGCATTTGGGGAAATCAAGCAGGAGTGCTGAGACAGAATCAGCAAGTTTGTACTCCCTCCAGTTTGGGCTTCAGCAAATTACATTTATGTGTTTATGAACTTAGGTAGATGTTCAGAGGAAAGAACCTAACTGAATTATAAAACAACAACAGAGAGAAACAAAAACTCAAACTCATATCAAGTTGATTCTGACTCACAACAACCCTGTAGGGTAGAGTAGAACTGCCCCATATTTTCCAAAGAGCAGCTGGTAGAAGTGCAACACCAACCTTTTGGGAAGCAGCCAAGCTTTTAGCCACTTCTGCTACCAGGGTGCGAAAAGAAAGAGCAATAGCTAGTGATTAAGATGTCTAGGTTCTTGCTTCTGTCCTAGCTTAATTTAGGCTTTGTCTTGCACCTGAACAAGATGCTCAGCAGCCCAGGTTCTGTGTGTCCCTATCTGTAATATAAGAATGTTGAATTAGATTTATCCATAAGAGAAAATACTCACTGAAAGCCTATGCTATTCAAACAACATTCTAGACATACAAATAAATGACATGGGGAGCTGAAGGTCTTATGGGTTGGGGGTGAATATCTTTATTTGGTGCAGAGTAATAAAAAGCTATGGCAATGCCATCTGATAGACACAGTAGCAGGAATAGGTATCAGGTATTTTTAGGCAATGTACTTAGAAGGAGTACCCAATTCAGATTGGAAACAGCAGGTATGATGAATAAGTAATGCTGAGTTATAATTTTATTAACCAAACCCAAGGTCTAGCACTAAATTAAAATAGGCAAATTGAGAGGGAGCAGAAATTTTTCAGTTAAGGAAGATGGGCTTGAATAACACCATTTCTACATAAATTATTCATCAAAAATCACTAGAGGACCAGGCACTAAACAGAGGACAAGGCACACATTTTATCTCTCAAGAAAAAAACTGTAATGTACAATATTGGCGTATAAAACGTGATGCTTAGGTTTTTTTGAGATTTGCCTGGGATACCATTTAATTTGGCCATCCTCTACTGAGCGCAAAGGCAATGGACAGTGTTGCTTTTCTGTTGAGAGCCAGCCAAGTGCCGTTGAGTTGGATCCAAATTGAGAAGTGACAGAAATAAGGAAGAGAGACTTGAGAGAAGATATATTTTTATTTATTTTTTATTGTACTTTAGATGAAGAATTATAGAACAAACTAGTTTCTCATTAAATAGTTAGTGCACATTTTGTTTTATGACACTGATTAACAATCCAATGACATGTCAGCATTCTCCCTTCTTGACCTTGGGTTCTCTATTGCCAGTTTTCCTGTGCACTCCTGCCTTCTAGTCCCTGCCACTGGGCTGCTGTGCCCCTTTAGTCTCACTTTGTTTTCTGTGCCTCTCTGATCTTTGCCTGAAGGGTGCACCTCAGGAGTGGCTGAATGACTGGACTGAAATCGTGTCCAGGGGCCATGATCTTGAGGTTTCTCTAGTATCTGTCAGGCCAGTAAGCCTGGTCTTTTTTTTATAGTCAGAATTTTGTTCTACACTTTTCTCCAGCTCTGTCCAGGACCCTCTCTTGTGATCCCTATCAGAGCAGTCAGTGACAGTATGCAGCACCATCCAGCTGTGCAGGTTTCGGTGTGGTAGAGGCCATGGTAGATGAGGCCCATTTATGCTTTGAACTGATCTTTCCCTTGCATCTTGACTTTTCTTCGTTCTTCCTTTCTAGTATATTTTCAAACCCATAAATCTTTTATGACTGCTTCTTTCTCTGAAAGAAGTAGGTATGTAGAAAATCAAATGATCCATGTCTTCTAAAGGGCTCTGTCAAAATGTACTTTACCTGTCAGCCAAGGCTATGGGACACTATTCATGTTTTCTTCCTTTGATTTATTTTTAATTTGATTAAGTAACTTATACGTATTTACCTACTAAATTAAAAAAACATAACCAACAACAATATAAAAAAATCATGTAAAATTCCATCAACCAGTAATAGCATTATTTTATATATACCCTGAATTTTTCTAAACATTACTTGTGATTGGTTACAGCTAAAGTCAGTTCTTCCAGTTGTTTATACTGTAAGAATTTCTGTAACACCTTTTAATTGTAGCTCTGTGTATCAGAAATACTGAGAACAAAATCTCTTATATTTTCTTGACAACAGCTGCAATACTGGAAATCCAAGAATCCTAGAACTGTGTCTATCACTTTTTTATTGTAAAATTATTTCAATAATACACAGATTTCTTATAGCCCTTTACTCCCAAATCACCAATTTTTAATATTTTACCACATTAAAAAAATTTTTTTATTGTATTTTAGGTGTTATTTTACAATGCAAATTAGTTTCTCACTCAAAAATTTATATAAAATTGTTTTATAACATTGCTTGCAATCCCTGCCGTGTGACAGCTCTCCCATTTTCCATCCTGGGTTCCTCATCTCCGTTCATCAAGTCTTCTGTCTTTTCCTGTCTTCTCATGTTTGCTTTAGGACAAGTGTTGTCCGTTTAGTCCCGTACACTTGATTGAACTAAGAAGCACTCGCTCCTCAGTGTGTTACTGTTTTGTTTTATAGGTCTGTCTAATTTTTGCCAAAAGGTAGATTTCAGGAGTGGCTTCCCTTCTGATTTAGCAACTTGTCAGGAGCTGTAATCTCAGGGATTCCTCCAGTGCCTATCAGACCAATAAGTCTGGTCTCTTTTTTGAGTTTGAACTTTGTTTTACATTTTTCTCTCACTCTGCCTGAAGCCCTCTACTGTGATCCTTGTCAGAGCACTCAGTGGTGGTAATACTAATTCTGGGCTGAGGTTTGAGGCTGTGATTCATGTGGTGCATTAGCCTTCTGGATTATTATTTTCTTTGTGTCTTTGGTTTTCTTCATTCTCCTTTGCTTCGGATGGAGTGAGACCAGTAGATGTATTTGGATGACCACTCACAAGCTTCTACAATTATTTTTATCATTTTCTTATATCTGTCTCACTCTTCCTCTGTATACATACTTATTGTTGTTGCTAGGTGCTGTCCAGTTATCTCCAAACTCATGACAACCCCATATTCAATGGGTTTAACACTCCTGGGTCCTACATCATCCTGATGATGGGTTGCAGATCAGACTGTTGTGAACTACAGAGTTTTCACTGCCTGATTTTTGGAAGTAGATTGCTAGTCCATCTGAGTCTGAAAGCTTTGCTGAAACCTATTTAGGATCACAGCAAGTTGGAAACCTCCACTGACAGATGGATGAATAGCTGTACATTTGTCAAGAACTGAACCCAGATCTCTTACAAGGTGAGAATTCTGCTACTGAACCACCAGTGCCTTCTGTGTGTGTGTGTGTGTGTGTGTGTGCATGAAAAACTGTATGTTTATATATATGTGTATATGGAGCCCTGGGTTGTGCAGATAGTTGAGCACTTGAATAGCAGCTTAAAGGTGGACGGTTCAAACCTACTCAGGAGCACCTCAGGGGACAAGCCTGATAATCAGCTTCTGGAAGGTCACAGTCTTTAAGACCCTATGTAGCAGTTCTCTGTACACATGAGGTTACCATGAGTTGGAATCGGCTCAATGACAACTAATAACAATTATCTATATATGTGTGTGTGTGTTTATTTTGTGTTTTCTTTGTATATGTATATGTCACTGTGCATACATACACTATGATATACGTATGTACACATTATAGTATGTGTGTGTGTGTGTATTTTCCTAAGTGATTTGAAAATAGGTACCGTATAACACGGAACCCTGATAGAGCAGTGGTTAAGAGCTAAGGCTGCTAACCACATAACCAAAAGCTTGGCAGTTTGAATTCATTGGCCACTCTTTGGAAACACTGTGGGGCAGTTCTTCTGTATTCTGTTGGGTTGCTATCAGTCTGAATCAACTCTATGGCAATGGGTTTGGCTTTTGTGTTTAGCATATTGTATGCTCTTATACTTTTACATGTCAGTGTGTATTTCCAAAGAGCAAGGATATTCTCTTCTACAACCACAGAAGAGTTAAAGCATTCAGTAAATCACCAAGCAGACATAACCCTTGTTAAATCTACAGTCCACATTCTACTTTTTTGAGTTGCCCAGTCGTGTCCTTTATGACATCCTTTTCCTGTTCAGCAGCATATAGTCTGGGACAGCGTGCGGCATTTAGTTGTCATGTCTCTGTAGTCTTCTTCTGTGTTGTCATAGACTGAACTGTGTCTCCCCCAGAATGTGTGTAGCAATTTGGCGAGGCCTTGATTGATATCATATGATGTTCCTTTATGTTGTAAGCCCTGCCCCTTTGATGTTAGTGAGGGAGAATAGGTGGCAGTTGTGTTGGTGGGGCAGGACTCAATCTCTAGGAGTCGGATCCGACTCGACGGCACCTGGCTTGGCTTGTGTCTTGAGGCAATATCTTAGGATATAAAAGAAAGGGAAGCAAACAGAGATCTGGAGACCTTATATTGCCAGCAAAGCAGTGCTAGGAGCAGATCACGTTCTTTGGAAAGGACGGCCTCCCTGCACCTCAGAAGCTCCCAGTCTGGGGGAAGACTGATGACAAGAACCTTCCTCCAGAACTAGCAAAGAAAGCCTTACCATGGAGCTGACACCCTGAATTTGGACTTTCAGCCTGTCAGACTGTGACAGAACAAAATATACCTTTTTAAAGCCATCTATTCATGGTATTTCTGTTAAAGCAACACTAGATGCTGCTTTGTAGAACAGGCTTATTTGTCTTTTTTTGAGTTGGCATTTTGGAGAATCCAGGCCAGTTATAGACTGGGTCTCAAAATGTGTTTGCCTGGCCCTGATAAATTGAATATGTAGGAGCTTATCATTAGGTGCCATCGAGTTGGTTGTGACTAATGGCAATCCTATATGCAACAGACTGAAACCCTTTTTCCTGTGCCGTCCTCACAGATACTGTTCTGTTTGAGCCCATGGCTGCAGCCACTGTGTCAGTCCATCTTGTTGAGGTTTTCCTCTTTTTTGCTGACCCTCTGCTTTACCAAGCATGATGTCTTTCTCCAGGGACTGATCCCTCCTGAAAAATGTCCAAAGTATGTATGACATACTCTTTCAATCCTTGCTTTTAAGGAGCATTCTGAATGTACTTCTTCCAAGGCAGACTTGTTAGTTCTTTTAGTAGTCCATGATATATTCAGTATTCTTTGCCAACATCCTAATTGAAAGGTGGCAGTGCCTCTTTGGTCTTCCTTATGAATTGTCCAGCTTTTGCATGCATATGAGGTGATGGAAAACACAATGGCTTGGTGAGGTGCACCTTTGTCTTCAAGGTGACATCTTTGCTTTGTAACACTTTAAAGAGGTCTTTGGCAGCAGATTTAACCAATTGATTTCTTGACTGCTGCCTCCATGGGTGTTGATAAGACGGAGCTAACCAGGACCAAAGAGGAAGTGAAGATATTCCTGGCAGTGTGAAGAGCATGTGCCAGAAGATCACGATGGCGCCTGGCTCAGATGAGGAAATTAGGAAAGCCAGTGTGACCTCCATGCCCCTTGCATTACAAGGTAAAGGGAGACGTAAACCAGGGCTCCCAAGAGATTAGCCAGGGTCAGATCCTGTGGGGCTGCAGGAGGTAAACTTTATCCTAAGGTTTTCAGTTAGATCAGAGAAGATAATGTTTTCAAGACTATTGGGTAAGTGGGAATACAACAGAGGAGGTAAGATTTCTGCTAAAATTATTGTGTTCTGGGCTAGTAAAAGTGTAATGAAAAGATAAAACAAAGAGCATAGTACAAGTTAAAATCTAAAGAACTTGGTACTTTGACATAAAGACTGGACTATAGGGAGGGTGAGGGTGACAGCTAGAATTCTGCTGTGTGCCCCAGATATCAGGTGGTGTAACCCACTAAGATTGGCAACATGGGGAAAGCAGTTCTGTGGAAGAGGATATGGTGCCTATGCAGTGTCTGTGGGGTGTCCAAATGAAGCTTTCCCCCAGGAGCTCAGATTTGTGCTGGAGATACAGACGCAGACATCTTCAGCCACAGACTGCCGTGGAAGGTGTGCACTGAATGCAGAGGCATGGAGAGGAGGGAGCAGAGGGGAGCTGCTGCCCCTTTCGACAAGTGCAGGGGATACCAGATGAGGTATGAGACGACACGCTGAGGCACCACAAATCTGAAAGGCATCAGGCTGAGGCAGCGGGACAGGAGGGAGCAGGTATTTCTGCTGACACCTTGCCACTGTCAGCATCCATTCATCTTGAAATTGGTTGGAGGGGCACAATTTAGAGATTGTCCCTAGGGGGTGATTACCCCTGTTAAGTCCCTGGCTGGAGGAGGTCTACTGGGAGAGGGACATCTGCTGGAGAAGGGGGCAGAGATGACTAGAGGTACAACAAGATTGTCTGCAGTACTGATGGTTCCAGGGAGTTTGGAGAACCATAAATATATTGACTGGGAGGAGTTGGGAGGGTGGTTTTCCAGCCACACTTTATAGCTCAGACCGATAACAGATGAAGGAAGCAATTCAGTTGAACCAGGGCTGGAGTCTAGCTACGTGAATGTGAGAGAGAGCAATAAAGGATGGGAATTGAGATTATTGGCAAATGAGTAACTGCAGTGATGGATGATAGACTCTAAGCTGTATATTGAAGGAAGTAAAGATGGATGGAGGCTGCAAGATGAGTGTTGGGGCCTGGCCATCTCTCCAGGTCAAAAGTACATGCAAGCTATTGCTTAGTGAGAAAAGAAAGAAGCTAGAGGAAGTTGAAGTTAGAGACTAGAATATTTACAGTTTCAGAGTGTTTTGAATGATGACCATGTTGAGGAAAGCTAACAGTTGCTCAGACGGAGTAAACTTGGAAGTACTTGAGGTTAAGGAGACCGAATAAGTAAAGCACTGAAGTATTAGATATCTTGCCCTCCTAAGTACTGTTAGCATCTGAGTGAGGATGAGTCTTGGAATAAACAGCAGATCTGTAGATAAGATACCAGACTGAACAGCATAGATAAAGAACATTCCTGTCTTTGCAGAAAGTTCTACTGAGTACTGCTGGCCTGGAAGGAGAACATTAAGCTTGGGTAGAGTGGGCTAAGAATTTCTGGGTGAGGATTCCCAGAGACTTAATTGGTCAAGGTAAAATGGATGAAGGGTGTGGAGACAGGAAGGCTACAGACAGAATTTCTAATCTCCTACTCCAAATTAGTCTAAAAGGTCAGGCTTTTTGTTTGTTAAAGTGAGGTGAATCTTAGACATGAAGTCAGCAGGCTTCAACTAAGTTTATGCATGTCTTGAGTGTGTCACTGAACTCTCTAATTTTCAGACTTTGCCTATCTAAGTTGGATATAATAATACCTTAGAGTGGCTGTGAGGATTAAATTTTAATATTGCAAAAAAATATTTGTTAACAAACATTACTTTATAAACAGTGGGAATAATACTAGTAATTCCAGTAAAATAAGTCCAGTTTGATTTTAAAAATCTGTATTCCCACCATGACAAACTGAATACCCACCTCTCAAATTACCGCAGGCAAAGGATGTGGATTCAGACTTACTGGTTAATTCTAGAAATGTCTTTACTGTCTCCCCTTCAGTAAAAACAGAACTCATTCCTACCCCAGTTAGATATCAACAGTTAAGGTGATAAATCAGTTTCACTGCCTTGAAACAATCAAGGAATATTTGTAGTGGTTCAGCTCCTCCCTTCTCATTGCAAAAGTGGCTGGAGGAACTTGAGTGCAAAAAGGGCTAAGATGAGCCTGAGATGACATTTGGAGAAGGTAAACCTCAATTTTGTTTAGAGTATGTTTGTTTACTTTTGAGTACAAATAAAAGGCATACGCATATTTGTCAGAAGGCTGTGATGTGGGCACATGTTCCTTCCATGGTATTTAAACACTGAAAGTGATGGTAGGCTGATTGAAAATTGGGCAAGAAACATAAAGAGACATTTTGCTAAAGACGGTATATGGATGGCAAACAAATACATAAAAAGATATTCAACACGATTAGCCATTCTCGCTGCTGTCCAGTCAATTCTGATTCATGGTGACCCTATAGAATAGAACAGAACCCCTGTGAGGTTTCTAAGGAGCACCTGATGGATTTGAACTGCCAAACTTTTGGTTAGCAGCTGTAGCACTTAACTGCTACACCACCAAGGTTAGCCATTAGGAAAGTGCTAATACAAACCACAGTAAAATACAACCACACAAATATCAGAATGGCTAAAGAGTGACACCACCAAATGCTGGCAGTCATGCATAGATACTGGATCACTCATACATTGCGGTGGGAATGTATAATGATACAGTTACTCTGGAAACAGTTTATAGTTTCTTATAAAACTGAGCAGGCAACTGCCATATGATCTAGCAAATGTATTTCAGGACATTTGTCCCCAATAAATTAAAACTTATATTCACACAAACAGCTGTATACAAATGTTTACAGCAAATTTATTTGTGAGAGCCCAAAATTGAAATCATCCTAGATGGCCTCAGCAGGTAAATGTATTTAAAACAGACAAAACTATGGTACCTCCGTATTGTAATAAGCAATCTTTTTCTATTGGTTGTCAAATATGTCCACATCCTAATGCCTGGAGACTATGAATATATTATGTTGCATAGCAAAAGGGAATTAAGGCAGATGGAACTGAGGTTGGCGAATTTAAAATAAGGAAATTATCCTGAATTATCTCTATTGGTTCAGTACAATCCTAAATTCTCAAATAAGTGGAGTGATGTAAGAAAGACTTAACCTATTGTTGCTAGTTGTGAAGATGGATGAAGGGGGACATCAACCAAGGAATATAGGCAACCTCTGGAAGCAGGAAAAGGCAAAGTAGTGGTGAATATACAAATTTACACAGGTGATAAAATTATATATAACTTAATGTACACGCATACAAACAAATACATGTGAAACAAGGGAAATCTGAGTAATATAAGTGAGTTGTATCATATCACTATTCTGGTTGTGATAATTATTCTATAATTTTGAAAAATGTCACCATTTGGGGAAATAGCAGTATATACAAGAGATCTCTGTATTATTTTTTTTAGAACTACATGTGAATCTATAATTGTCCTATTTAAAAAAAAAAGACTTTACAAGATTATAATCTTTGACTGATTTGTATTGCCATCACTACAACTTGCTGCCTTAGTTTAAGAATATACGAACAAGACTATCTAATTACCTTTGTAAATTAAGTCCTTTAGCATCAAGTGCCATCAATCACTTACATGTTTTCTATTAATGGTGGTGATGTGTCCCGATGTACTTTAGAGCAGGAAAGCTTGACCTATTCTTATGAGTTCTCTTGAAGTTGTATACAATATTTTGTATGGGTAGGTGTGTTTTCCACAAGACAGAGTCTATGCCTTCCTAAAAAAGGTCAAGAACTATTGCTTCAGAACTTTTCAATATTGTAATTTAAAAATAAGGTCCTTACAAACACACTGAATATGAACTGAAAACATATGTTTTGGGAGCAGTTTTAACTAATGCTATGCACAGCTACACTGTTTTGTAATAGAAAACAGCATGCATGGTGGGGGCAGAGTCAAGACGGCAGACTAAACGCAGGTCTCCCTAAATCCCTCTGGAAACCAAGACCTGAAATGATAATTAAATGGAGCTTTCTGGACACCTAGTGAGAAACAGGATGCGGCATAGGGCTGTTACTTTGGACTTCATACCACTGAATGCAAAACTTCCTCTCTTTCACTGACCCCACTCTCGGTGAACACAGGCTTGCACAGACCTAAGGTAACTCACCATTTCGATTTTTCTTCATCTGTCTTGGCCAGCAGGCAGAACTGGGACTTGACTAGCTGCTGGTCTTGGACGTATTGCTGGTGGGACCGGCAAGTATAATTGCCAGGTTCTGAAAGCCTGACTTTGGACTCTATACACCTCGGCTCCTCTGACCTATCAGGAAACGGAGAACCCAGGCAGAGGCCCCAGTCAGACTTGGTTCTTAGGCTGGGAGGTGGCTCCTGCGGGGCTGAGAGTGCTTTTCTAACAAGGCAGCAGTGTTTTGCACAGTGTCATCTGGGTCTGGGGCCCAGCCGTGGAGGCTGTGGACTCTGGGCATTTCAGCACTCTTGGCCTCTCTTTCAGCCAGGAGCCTGGGCCCCATCAGCTGGCAAGCCTATGCGGGATGCCATCTTGTTTTGCGGGGAAGCAGGGTCATCCATATGGAAACCTCACCTGGACCTAATTCCTGGACTGGGAGGCAGTGCCTACCCAAAAGAGACTGCTTTTCCAACAGAAAAACAGAATTCTACACAGTATCACCTACAGCTGGGGCCCAACAGCAGAGGCCAGCAGGGCAGCAGCCTTTCTGTATTTTGAGCTAGTTTATAACATCTGGGGTTCAATACAGAGGTGCTTACTTTACGAGCTGGGAAGAGGAACATATACACTTGAAAACCTGACTGACTTTGGAAGTTGTCAAATACTTTTTACTTCTCATTTTAAGATGGCCTAGAGAAACAACTGTGGTCCATCTTCACAGCATCTCTCCCAGCCTCTGTTGACCCACATGAAGCCCAAACAGCAACAAACATTGGAGAAGACAGTAGTCCGGAAGTCACCCATGACATCAAAAGGCCCCCAAAAGAAACCACCTCAGAACTTCCCAGATGAAGAAGCTTTTCTGAAACTGTAAGAAGGTGAATACAAAAGGACTATATAGAGAGCCCTCCTAGACCTTGTACAAAATGCAACAGAGCAAAATTAAAAATTAAGCAAGTTGTTTGATCTGATAGAACATCAGTACTCTGAAATCCAACAAATCAAGGACAAAATCAAACACGTAGAAAATTTAATTCCGAGCCAAGAAAACAGAATGGAACAAATCGAAAAGAGAATTTCTGATTTGGAAGACAGAGGCACTGACTTGAGCATCTATAGAGAGCCCTCCTAGACCTTATGCAAAATGCAACAGAGCAAAATGAAAAATTAAGCAAGCTGTTTAATCTGATAGAAAACCAGTACTCTGAAATGCAACAGATCAAGAACAAAATCAAAGACACAGAAACTTCAATTCAAAGCCAAGAAAACAGAATGCCACAAATGGAAAAGAGACTTTCTGACTTGGAAGACAGAGCTAATCACTCCAGCATCTATCAGAAGAAATCAGAAAAAAGAAACAAGAAGAAGCATTAAGAAGCATGTGGGACTCTATTAAGTGGAACAATCTACGATTAATTGGAGTTCTTGTACAAGGCGAGACTCCTGAGAACACAGACTAATGTTGCTGCACCGCTGACAGAAAACTTCCCAGAAATTATGAAAGAAGAGAATATAGATATGCAAGATACATATCGAACACCACTCCATATAGATCTCAATAGAAAGACTCCAAGACATATTATAATCAAGCTCAACAAAATGAAACATGAGCAGAAACTCTTAAAGGCAGCATGACTCAAAGCAAAGGTAACATTCAGAGGGAAACTCTGTAGGCTTTCGTTGGATTTCTCAGCAGAAGTGATGCTGGCACAGAGACAGTGGCATGACACATTCAAAGCCTTGAAAGAGAAGAGCTTCCAACCAAGAATTATATATCCTGCAAAACTATCTTTCAAATAGGAAAATGAAATTAAGACATTTGCAGATAAACAGAAACTCAGAGACTTTGTAAAAAAAAAACAAACCAAACCTACAAGAAATACTGAATCTCTTGGTTTAGAAGAACAAAACCATGAACTTTGTATTTTAGAAGGACACATTATCCAGAATCCTACTCAATTAGGGAAGGCTCCAAGCACAATCAAAGCTATAATGGTAAGAGAAACAATCTAGTGATCATATCATTTAAACTATGATATCATCATATTAAAAAGAGGGATGTACTACAGTGGTTATAGTCCTTCCAGATGGAGAGGACGTTGACAAGACTGGTAGCAATCAACATTAAGTTTATATATAGTTTATTAAGTGGGATCATAAGGGCAGCCGTAAAGCACAATAAAGAAGCAACATACCATATCAATAAATGTAGTACAAGAGTCTCAACAACCACAAAACCAACCCTGAAAAAGGTGAAAAAGCAACTCACAAAGGAGAATGTCCCAGAACAGATTAATAAGAACAAGATAAAATATCAACACAAAAATAAACAAATCAAAATGGCAACACTGAACACATATGTATCAATAACCACATTGAATGTGAATGGACTGAATGCTCCAGTAAAGAGACATCAAGTGATTTCTTAGATCAAAAGACATGATCCATCTATATGTTGCCTACAAGAAACTCACCTTAGACTTAAAGGTATGAACAAACTAAAAATCAAAGAATGGAAGAATATATATCAAGCTAACAATGAAAAAAGCATGCATGGTGCTTGCAGGAATGGGATCTCAGGTCAGATTCCAAGTTTCAAATCCCATGTCTGCTCTCTGTACTAGCTATGCGACCTTGGACAAGTTTCTTAGACTTTATGAGCCTCGACTTTTTTAATCTGATTTTGTAGGTAATTATGGTTTACAATGAAATAATATACATATATCATTTAGCATAGTACAGTCACTTAGCACTCAGTGTAAGCTCTTTTAATTGATACTACTGTTGTGATTAAAATGGAAGGAACTAAAAGTTTTGGTTTTTCTTTTCAAATAAAGATTTCAAAGTAAGAACAAGAAGTGAATAAATTAGTAGAAAGAACACTGGTGTTAATAGACTTCTTCTGCCATTAGCTCACAAAGTAAGTTTGGGCAAGTCACACTGTCTGAGCTTCAATCCATAAAATAAGAGCATTAAAACCTTGCTGTTTGGAGTGACTGTGTGGTTGAACCAGTGAATAAGGTGCATTAACTCATGCAGCAGGCATTGATAGGGAGTCCTTTTTTTGGTTCTTAGATTTAGCTCCCCAAAATACATCCCAAGTGGAGGATTCCTTGGAAAGGGTTTATTCAGAAGCATCCAGGGAAAGCTGGAGAAGAATGGGGAAGTATCCTGGGAAAGGGAAGGTGGTAGAGCAAAGACCCACAGTCAGTGGCTTAGTTTCAGTCTTGCAGGGAGCCCTCGTGATAATATAAATCTCACCCCACCTCCCAAAGGGTCTTGACCAGCAGCCAGGAAGGTGGGATATTTACACCTCCACAGTTTAGTCATTGTTGAAAAGCTGTCAGCCCTCATGCAAATTCCCGTGCCCTACCTGTTCCACAGGGCTCTGGTGGTGCCATGGTTAAGTGCTACAGCTGCTAACCAAAAGGGTCGCAGTTCAGATCCACCAACAGCTCCTTGGAAACCCCATAGGGCAGTTTTACTCTGTTCTGTAGAGTCACTGTGAGTTTAGTCAGTGTTTCTTTGATGTATTTAGGTGCTCTAATATTAGGTGCATAGATATTTATTATTGTTAAGTCCTGCTTGTGTATTGAACCTTTCAGCAACAAATAGTGTCTATCCTTGTCCACAATGGTTGCTTTTACATTAAAATCTATTTTTTTCTGAGATTAGAATGGCTACACCTGCTCTTCTTTGTGTATTGTTAGCTTGATGTGTATTCTTCCATCCTTTAATTTTCAGTTTTTTCCTCTTTAAGTCTAAGGTGAGTTTCTCGTAGGCAACGTATCAATGGGTTGTGTCTTTTGATCCAAGATGTCACTCAATGTCTCTTTATTGAACATTCAGTCCATTCACATTCAGTGTAATTAATGTAGGTGTGTGTTTAGTGCTGTCATTGTGATTATGTTTATTTTTGTGATGATGCTTTCTCTGTTGTTCTTATTAATCTGTTCTGGGACGTTCTTCTTTGTGAGTTGATTTTTCACCTTTTTCACGGTTGGTTTTGTGGCTGTTGAGATTCCTGTATTATGTTTCTTGATTTGATATTTTGCATCTTTACCATGCTTTATGGCTGCCCCTAGAATCCCTCTTAATAAACTATGTATAAACCCAGTTTAAATTACTACCAGTCTTATTAACTGCCTCTCCATCTGGAAGGACTATAGTGACTGTGGTACATCCCACTTGATGTCATAGTTTTCATGATATGCTCACTGGATCATTTCATTCACTATTATAGCCTTGATTAGTTTGGAGGCTTCCCTAACTGTGTAGGTTTCTGGGTGATGTGTCCTGTATTTTCTTCTAGAGTATAAAGTTAGTGGTTTTGTTTTTCTAAGCCAAGAGATTCAGTATTTCTTGTAGCTTTGGCTTGGTTTTCACAGTCTCTGAGTTTCTGTTTATCTGCAAATGTCTTAATTTCATTTTCCTATTTGAAAGATAGTTTTGCAGGATATATAATTCTTGGTTGGAAGTTCTTGTCTTTCAAGGCTTTGACGGTACATGCCACTGTCTCCATGCCAGCATCATTTCTGCTGAGAAATCTAATGAAAGCCTACAGAGTTTCCCGCTGAATGTTCCCTTTGTTTTGAGTCTTGCTGCCTTTAAGAATTTCTGCTTATGTTTAGTTTTGTTAAGCTTGATTATAACATGTCAAGTGGTCTTTCTTTTGAGACCTATATTGAGTGGTGTTCGATATGTATCTTGCATGTCTATATTCTCTTCTTTCATAATTTCTGAGAAGTTTTCTGTCAGCCGCTCAGCAACAATACTCTCTGTGTTCTCAGGTGTCTCTCCATGTTCAGGAACTCCAATTAATCGTACATTGTTTCTCTTAATAGATTCCCACATGCTTCTTAATGCTTCTTCTTGTTTCTTTTTTCTGATTTCTTCTAATAGATGCTGGAGAGATTAGCTCTGTCTTCCAAGTCAGAAAGTCTCTTTTCCATTTGTGGCATTCTGTTTTCTTGGCTTTGAATTGAAGTTTCTGTGTCTTTGATTTTGTTCTTGATCTGTTGCATTTCAGAGTACTGGTTTTCTATCAGATTAAACAGCTTGCTTAATTTTTCATTTTGCTCTGTTGCATTTTGTATAAGGTCTAGGAGGGCTCTCTATATAATCCTTTTGTATTCACCTTCTGATAGTTTCATAAAGGTTTCTTCATCTGGAAAATTTTTAGTTCTTTCTTTTGGGGGCCCTCTGAAGCCATGGGTGATTCCTTCATTACTCTTTTCTCCAGAATTTTTTGCTTTTTGGTCATCATGTAAGTCAATAAAGGCTGGGAGAGATGCTGTGAGGATGGACTGCAGTTGTTTCTCTAGGCTGCCTTAAAATGAAAGGTAAAAGATATCTGACCGCTTCCAAAGTGAGTCAGGTTTTCAGATGTACAGGTCTCTCTTCTCAGCTGGCAAAATAAGCATTTCTGTATCCAACCCCAGATGTTATAAACTAGTTGAAAATACAGAAAGGCTACTGCTCTGTTGTCCTCTGCTGCTTGGTCCCAGCTGTAGGTGATCCTGTGTAAAATACTACTTTTCTGCTGGAAAAGTACTCTCCTTCAGGCAGGCACTGCCTCCCAACTTAGGAATTAGGTCCAGTTGAGGCCTCTGTATGAGTATTCTCCTTCCCAGTGTAACAAGATGCCACCATACACAAGCTGTCTGCCTGCCTAGGTACAGGCTACTCAATGGCAGAGGCGGAAAAAGAGGCCAAAGATGCTGAGATGCACAGAGTCCACAGCCTCTGTTGCCGGGCCCCAGCCATAGGCAACACTGTAAAATACTGCTTTTCTGCCCAAAAAGTGCTCTCCTACAGTCAGGTGCTGCCTCCCAGCCTAGGAACTAGGTCCAGCTGGGGCCTCTTATGGGTATTCTGCCTCCCAGAACAAGATGGCATCCCACACAAGCTCCCCATCTGCCTCGGTACAGCCCATTCAATGGTAGAGGCAGAAAGAGAGGCCAAAGGTGCCAAGGTGCACAGAATCCAAAGCCAGGCTCTCAAAATTCAGAAACTTTGCCTGCCAATCCCACCAGCAGTGCATCTGAGATTAGCTGCTAATGAAGTCCCAGCTCTGCCAGCTGGCTAAGACAGAGAAAAAAAAGTTAAAATGGTCTGTTACCTTTGGTTCATGAAAGCCAGGACTGAACCAGAGTGAGGGTTGGGGAAAGAGAAGAAGTCTTCTGTTCAGTGTTATGACATCCAAATTGACAACCCTATGCCGTGTCTTGGGGCTCACTAGGTGTCCAGAAGGATCTGTTCAGTTCTTGGTTTCCACAGGGATTTAGGGAGAAGTGTGCTTAGTTTGCCATCTTGACTCTGCCCTGTAGGGTCACAGTGAGTTTCAATGGAATCAACTTGACAGCAATGGGGGTTGTTTGTTGGTTTCTTTACCATTTTGCTTGTGGGAGCCAGCAAAGCAATTCTGCTGCCTAAGGGCAACCCTTGTCAAAGTTATACAAGCTTTAGTTTTGGAGGATGAAAATACCTGATATGCTCAAGTAGATGAAACTTGAAGAGGAATTCGAGGGGATACCGCAGGATAGAGGATGACAGCATCTGCAAGAAAGGCATGTCTTTGCCCTGGTTGCACTTACAATTTAGTGAGGAGGTAGACAGGTAGCCACTCAATGATAAGGTGGATAGAGACACTTAGGGAGCTAAAAAACATAGGAGAGGGCTTTTTGGAGGAAATGAAAGAAGAGGAATTAATGAAGCAAACTAGGGAGATGGAGAGAGGGGAGAGTAGTCCAGCCACATGAAAAGAAGATAACATACAATGAATTAAAAATAAGCCCAGTATAACTGAATCAAAGAAGGAAAGACTGGCTTAAAATAAGGCTAGGAAGATAAGGAGGAGCCAAATCAGGAAATGAATCATGGGAGCTAATTTGTAGGGTCTTACACATGAAGCAGTAGTGGATCAGGAGTAGAATGCTCATTCTCCATGCCAGAAACCCAGGGCCACTTCCAGGCTAATGCATCTCATGTACAGTCACCATCATTGGAGTCTAGTGTGTTGCTGTGATGCTCAACAGGTTTCAGTGAAGCTTCTAGACTAAGATGGACCAGGAAGAAAGGCATAGTAATTTACTTCTGAAAGTCAGCCCATGAAAAAAGCCTATGGGCCACAGCAGTCTGATCTGTGACCAATCATGGCGATTGACCAGGATTGGGCTATATTTAGTTTTGTTCTGAATGGGGTCACCATAAGTCAGAAGCTAACTCAAGGTCAGTTTACAATAGCAGGGTCTTACACAATTTTGGTAGAGGGGTGTGCCATAGCACAGAAAAGACTTTAGTTTCCTAATTTAGCAACAGAATGATACTCTGTTAGTCCAGATTCTACTTCCCTGTTAGCATCCAGCATCATTTTTAGAGAAATGAGTCACTGAGGACACATAATAATTTTTAAAGAATTGAAATTAGATTGGTTTAAAATTTTTGTTTTCCTTACATGCTAGAAGGTAAAATAAAATTCATATAGAGGCTAAAATAACTAAAAATGTCCTGTAATTTAGCTAAAGGGGGGCAAAAGAATTAAGCACATGAAGAGTATCCACATTTTGATTGTTTTAATAATGCCATGGATTTTCCTCATTTTGCAGCCCACAGTAGTCTACCATCTACAGAATTAAATCTGTAGATTCTGGTTTAGATCTGTCCTGAAACAGCCTGTTCTAGCACAATTTAATTTCATGGTCAAATGAGGATAATTATTCCTAAAAGCTTTCAGACATAAAGCTCTTGTAATTTTTAGTTGCAAATGTAACCACTTCTAAATCTGTTCTGGGGTTTTTAGGTGTGAATACAATAAAGTTTTTGCCTGTGCCTGCTATGGCTCAGTTTTTATCAATAGGAAAAGTCAAAGGTTTTCTTCTGAAAAAACAAAGACATCCCAGAATATCTCTGTTGATACAAGCTATTAAGCTATTTTCTCAAGTTAGTTAATGTTAATACCAATAACCCACACCTTGTCAACCTATAATGAAATTTTGACATTTTCAGCATTTATTGCATGACTTTAAAGTAATAAACTTCATAGTTGCTTCGTTTATTTATGTGATGAATTATGACAGCATTAGAATTGTTTTTGCATGTTTAACAAGTGGATACAAACAGGGATCAGTTTGGCCGCACCCAAGATCTTGATCCTAGGGTCACAATTTATCAATTTCAATGGGATTTGAGCAGCAAGTCTCCAGATTATCAAAACTGCAGGCACTTTATGGGTGTGACCATTGGGATTTACATAAACACCAATTTTCCTCATGTCAGAATATTGGTGGAATCACATATCACCCATCAGTGATTAATCAGTGCCCATCAGAATTTCATTTTGAAGTATTCTCTGTTCATGCATGTCTTTGATAATGAAGGTAATTTTTTTTCTGTACTCTTTTGGGTTAAATTTAAATCTTACTGTTAAATCCTTCACTACTAGAATCCAAAGCCAGCTGTGTTTTGATACTCTTCTGTCATCATCTGTTATAAGGTGGCACTGAGACAAGGAAAAAGATAGGTGACTTAGATAAGTTAGGCTCTAAGACCTGGAATCTTTTTGTCTCCTCCCTCAGGAGAGTTCTGCATTGAGACTGTTTAAACAAGACAGTGTATTTGATTAGTTTTTCTTATAGAACTTCACATGATGCAGTTGTTTGGTTACATTATTCTTTCTTTCTCTGGGTTTATAGCATTTTAATTGCTGTTTTATCCCTGTGTTTTATATAAAGCATCCATAATTCCCTCAGTGGATAGAACCCTTAGAAGTAAAAAGTGTTATTATTACACATTTCCCACTCTGTTAGTGCTTTGATAGATTCCCTAATTCACCCTTCAAAACAAAATTGCTATATACATTGTGTTCTTTTTACAACATTACTATTGTGAGTAGGAGGAATATTTTAGGGTAGGATAAGCAGTAATTGGCAAGGAGTTATAACACTGATTTGTACAAGCATCGTGTCCAGCCTATTTTGAAGGTGCTGTTAGAGCAATGGATGGGATGAAGGGAGTACTCATTTGCAAAAATTTACTTTGGGGAAAAAATCAAAGTGTCTTTGAGGCTTTGGAAGCAGGACCCAGGGCAGTTTCTTGACAGACAGATCATCTGACTCCAGCTGAAATGAGTCAGAGTGGCAGCATGAAATTTGGGCAGAGGAGACCCCAAGATGTTGAGAGCAGAGTACTATGGAAGCCACTAGATGGGAGTGTCTACTTATTTGATCCAGTCAAATAGCCTGTAAGCCAGATGGCATGAGCAAAATAAAGATGAAACTGGTGTAAACTCCATACTCCTCAATGACATTGCCCTGCAGAAAGTGAAATGGGCTCCATATCAAAAGTAGGTCCAAGCCAGCTGCAGCCACTGCAGTATCCACTGAGTTGGCTACAGGAGGACTGCCATTTGAGATTTTCTCAAACTGTGTTCTTGAGAACCTGGTAGGGCTCTGGGAAAAGAGGGAATTACAAATGCAAGCAAAGCTTTTGGTTCAGCTTTTCTCCCAAGTTTCTGAGTGATTCTGCCCTGTCCACTTAAAACCTGGATTACTGAAGTGCTCTGCTTTTGCAGCGAATATATTAGCCATTGTCAGTCATAGCCACCAACAATGACAATAATTTGTAATTTATAGGTGTGCTCTAAATGTGATCTTTCTTGAAATAAATGTATCAGAGGAGGAGCGGCAGCAGTAACAGGAGCAATTTCAGCACCAGATGGGAATTCCATTCTTTGGTCAAAATTCTCCAAGGATCTTGGCAGACTGGTGAACTTGGCAGACCCAATTATTATAGCAATTAAGATTTCAAAATGTGAGTTGTGTTATAAGCCAATCGTGTGCCAAAAGCTGACAGATAGGTACCTTGAATTTAGGTCAGATATGTTATTCCCTGTACCAGCTCCAGGTGCACAGATTCCGGCCACAGGAGATCTGGAAGCCATAATAAGTTTCCTCTGGTCCAGGAAACTTGACCCACATCTCTGGGTCACTGACCTCAAAGAATTGCAGGCAAGGTACCACTTGTTCAGACATTCAGCTCCCTGGGAAATTGTAGTTTTGAGACAAATTCCTTTGATGATGGAAACCCTGGTGGCATAGTGGGTTAAGTGCTACATCTGCTAACCAAAATGTTGCCAGTTCAAATCTGCCAGAAATTCTATCGGGCAGTTCTAATCTGACCTCTAGGGTTGCCAAGAGTAGGACCCCACTCAACACTAGTGGGTTTTTACCTTTGATGGTCAAGTTAGCCTTTCCTGTTCTTATTACAAAAAGATTAGTGGACGGTTGGTTAGTTGTTCTATTAAGATCTCAAATTACAAATGTTTTAAGGAATAAGATATTTGACCATAATTTTTCACTTTTAGCATTAAGTTTTGTCTCTAAGTACTGCTACTAGTAGTCATTATTATTATTTAGATCCATGTGCATGGTAAAAATTCACATACAGTCAAATTACTTCACATAAATATATTGAAGAAAGATATTTTTTACATGATAGCAAGAATTTAGTCAGAAAGGTATTTATAAAATAACATTAAGACACAGTTTAAAATAAATGAGTCTGTGGGTGGTAAAAATGGTAAACATGCTTGTATACTCCAACCAAAAGGTTGGAGGTTTGAGTCTACCCAGAGGTTCCTTGGAAGAATGTTCTGGTAATCTACTTCTAAAAAATCAGCCCTGACAAACCCATGGAGCACAGTTCACTCTGACATACATGAGTTGCTATGAGTCAGTGTCGATTCTATAGCAAATGCTATGGTATTTAAAAATAAAATAAACAATTTTAAGCTTCCATTTGATTAAGAATTATTAAGTCAATTCCCCCTGATTTTTCTAAAGATAAGAAAACTTACCTTGAAAAAAGACCCTGAGTGGCACATGCGGTTTACAGTCTATTGCTAACTCAAAGGCTAGCGGTTCAAATCCATCCAGTGACTTGGCAGAAGAAAAGGCCTAGTACACAGCTGCCATAAAGATTACAGCCAAGGAAACCCTCTGTGAGGCCTGGGCTTGCTATGAGGATGGACTGAATTGCTGGTGGTTTACAATAATAATAATAACAGTCTTTGAAAAGTTTTTTTTGCTTGTTTGTTTAAGCAGCACGCTCTTACTCTTTCCCCTAAAACGGTCACAACAACCACAAAAAAGAGTGGGTAATTTCACAGAAAAAAGTAATGAATTTCACAAAAAAAAAGAGTGGGTAATTTCACAGAAAGAAAGAGAAAGCAAGAGAGGGATATTTCCCCACCAGTGTCTAGGATCTAATCTGTTCTGCCATTGGAACTAGAAACAGTGAGGGTGACTGGATCCTCGGGTGGCAAGGGTCAAGGGAGAGCACTAAGTCACTGAAAACAGTGTGGTCATGGTTACCATAATGAACAGCACAGTGAAAGCAGTAATCGGAATAGTATACCTTGTCCCCTTGAGGAAGACGTGACTAAACTGACAAAAACATATACTGTTAGGTCATTCTTCTGCCCTTCCCCAGAGAGATGTGTGGCCTTTTACCAGGGTTACTATTTATCCAGACTTTTCAGGACACTAGTTCTGAACTAGCACTAATTTCCTGAGAACCAAAATGTCACTGTGCCCCGCCAGTCAAAGTAGGGGGACATGAGAGGGTCAGCTGATCAGTGGAACTTTAGCCCAAGTCTGCCTCACAGTGGTTCAGGGGCTCCCAGAACTCAGGCTGTGGTTATTTCCCCAGTTTCAGAGTACATAATTCGCATAGTCAGCAACTGGCAGAATTCTCATCAACTAACTGCTCAGTGAGCCATTTAATGCTCTGAACCTCAGTTTTCCCATCCATAAGATTGAGAATAAATTATATCAAGGAAAGAAAGCAGGTTTCTTCTGAAGAGCCGGCTCTGCATAGAGAAAGAGCCTGAGATTCAAGTGAATGGAGTTGGAGGAATGAAGGATGAGCAATGTGCAGTATGGATACAAGAGAGGAAAGAGAGTGCAGAATCACTGGGCATCTGCTATTCCTGAGCTAGGTCATCTCCATGGCTTGTTAGTTATTTTGACACTACAAATGTGTTTCTTGGGTGTTCTCACAAAGAGCAGTCCTGGGATAGATTTACGTGTCAACTTTAAAACCCAAATAGAATGGGATGGAGAGCTTCGTTGTTACTGGCGGGTACTAATTTCGTTACCATTTAGCTATAATGCTTGCTCAGGTAGTGGCTGCTAAGTACCCATCACTGTGCTAGGCTCCCTGAATGAGCACAGGGCCACCTTCCATGGTCAGGTGGAATTTTTGGAGATGAAATCAGTGATTAAGTTTCTTTCAGAGCCTTAGTCAGGATGAGCAAGGTGCATTTTGGGGCCATTGCTACAGAGTAAGTAAGCAGAGCTTTTCTGTGACACAGAAATTCATTGTGAAAGGAGGACTTCTGAAGAGCTCGCTGCAAGGACCACAACCCCAGGCTTACCACTCCCAGGGAAGATCTGGCTTCCAGTCCAAGTGGAAAAACCTTTTATTCAGCTGGACCTTCTTGTGATGCCTTTTCTTTCTGGAAAACCCCCAATATTTGTTTAATTAGTATTCTATGAAGAGAAAAAAAGTAGCTAGCTGTCCTTTCTTCCCATACTTTAAAGAAACACAAGCATTTTTAATGTATTTTCCTTATTTTTGTGCACTTCACTGAGTAAAAAACCTTAACACCCGAATGATCTAGCATCTCTTTGAAGAATCCTGAACATTAGCTGAGTGCTCCTGGTTGTGGTTTGCACTGGAGGCAAGAAGCAGCAGTGACTGATCTCTTAAAGAAGAAGCACTGATGCTATCCTGGGATCTCAAACCTTAGCTTCTGGCTGCAGGAAGCCAAAACTATCAACTGAAAGTAAAGACAACAATGAAACGGGTTTATTTTGACTTAATGGAGTCTTACCAACCTCGCGATTTGTTTGAATTCAGTCTTTTCAAATCGCTGATTTCAGATGAACTTGTTTTTATATGGACGCCCCTCTATAATACTAATACTATCTCCTCCTAATACCTTACAGTTTCTAAAACCCTTTCACATACATTTTGTTATTTTTAAAAGTCTTTTGAGGGAAGTTCCCCACCCAAAGTTCAAATCTTTCTGGCTCTTGTGATCAGTAACACCCATTCTCAGGCTGTGGAGGGGCCAGCCTGCCGTCCCAGGCTCCAGCCTTCCCAGGTCTCTTGTGTACCTTGGACCCCTCATTCCTGATGTATAGTTATCTCTAGAACTGGTGTAGACCTTCGATTCAGCATTAGAATGGTACCTTTTCTATGCAGATTACTTTTTAAAAATTGATTTTCATTATTTAAAATGGAAACTCTATTAGAGAATTGTATCATTTATGAATGGCTTTGAAAGAAAACCACCTGTTTTTAGTTACGAAGGATGGTTAAGAAGCTAAGAGGGGTTCTTATGCCTTGTATTGCAGAAGGCCCATCCAAAAATACAGTTCCTCCTTCTTTTCCTGTGCCCCTTCCCTTGTCCTGTTCCACTCATTGATTCTCTGCCCCAACCTCTAAGTGCTGTTTGCTGTGACTCAGAGTCTTAGCAGTTTAGACCGAGTTACAAGAATGGAACCGTAAAGGAATTCTCACACTCTTTGTATCTAATTAATTTCTCTGGTGCAAATTCAATATTAAGTGCAGATTGTGGCTAAAATGGTTCATCAGGGAATAGCAGAAGGATATCAAATCTTAAGAGGACTGCAAATTGAAAGGAATCGCTAGCCGGAAAGCTCTTCATAAACATTTACTTTCTATGGCTTAAAAAATAAGACTGCTGCAGTGAGGCCCACGTGGGGGCGGGGGTGGGATGTAGCCATGATTCTAAGTGCGGTAGCCTTTGTTAAAAGTAGCATGAGGTTAAGTTTCCTCCTAATAGTTAAGGACTTGTCTTTCTTTCTGAAATGTGAGATGTCCTTGGTCCATTAACCAGTGTCTCTCATGAGATAATTGTTTCAGGGAGACTTGAACTTGGGTGGCCGGCACTCTGTGCTTAATTCACTGGTGAGCTCCAGAATTTTGTTTGCTTGTTTGAAGTACCTGCTTTTTACAATTAAAATTTCAACTTTAAATACAATTTGTATCCTATTCTTGGTCATATTACTTTGTGGTTTGTTGTTGGTTTTTTGTTTTTAAATCTCCTTTTATGTCCTTTCTTTTCAGAGTCATTTTCCCCAAAGACAAAATGTCATTGAAATTTCACTCACTGTGGTAGATGGTCAGTGGGATCAACTTCCATGGGGTTCAGGACAATCAGCATTTTATTGACCACAAATATAGGGTTTTCGCCTCAAATCTTGATGTAATGGCCCAGAGAGGGTCCCAGATGTTTGTGTGTGTGTGTTGGCATTTGTGTGTATGTGTGTGTGTGTATATGTGTGTGTGTGAGACAGAGAGAGAGAGAGAGAGAGTGTCTGTTCTCCAGCAAAATAACATAGTGAGCAAAAAATGGGCATGAAGTTCCCAAGATCTCAGTTCTGGTTCTCTTGCATCATGCACTCACGCATCCACCGGGCCTCAGTTTCCTCACATACAAAGCAAGGAAGTTGCCTGAACAAACTCTTTAAAGTTGTCTTTTCAAAAATAATTGTGGCCTTGTTATGCCAGATACTTATGCTCTAACTTAGCTATTGTGCCAGCATTTGCAAGAAACAGAACTCAATTTATTGCGTTTTAACCGTAATACCTACTACCACCATATGTACAGCCATCACTCCTACTACCTCTAGCAACCATCTAAAATAATAAAAATCTCACTTCTCTAAGAGTGTATGTAGATGTTTGTTCTGGAAAGTTATAACCTGGGTGAAGTCCAAAATTGGGACAACTTTTGCTTACTTATTTCTAAAGTATTTTACAGTCACATATTTACTTGGATTACATGGCTTCTTATGATAATAAATGGTCAAAACAATTTAATTTGCTACTCACATCTGAAATATCATTGTATTAATCCGAGTTTTATGTCTACACGTCTGCAAAATGATTGACCACGGGTAAATAACCGTCCCCCACTTAGCCATTTCTTGTCTAACCCCAAATTAGTTTGTCTTTTTAAGTCTGAGATTGTAGTCTAAATTCTTTGAGGAAGGCTTTGGTGGATTATACTATCACCTCATCATTCCTTAACTTAGAAAGAAGAATTTATATCAAATCTAAGAAAGCAGGATTGATAAAATACAGTTTCCATGTTAAATATTAGTTCTGACACCTTTATGGGTAAGATATGGGGCTGTGGCCTTTTCAACTTAGAGGTCACTGAGCGTCATCTCCATGGAAGCTTTCAGCCATTAACCAGGGAAAACTTGGATCTCTGTTACAAAGTGCCAGCTATAGTGGAAGCTCAGTGTCTGGAGTCGACTCCACACTGCCAGTGACAAAGATCGTGCAGACAGCTCCACAGGAGGTGGTCAGGAAAACCATGCTGTCAGGGAAATACTGAGGAAATCACCAAGAGTATGGAGTTTGGATTGGTGACTCATGAAGAGCAGGAAAGTAAGATCTCAGCCAGAGGGGCTAAGATGCAGGAACAAGACTCCGGGTCAAGAAAGTGGCTGCAATGTCCACGCAATCAAAGTGCTCGCACAGTTGGGGGACATGGAATAAAATGGGAATCCATTTCCTGAAAATGAGTACTGGGTTGTAATTTATTTACAGGGACCCAAGTAATAATCTACTTTACCAGAAACAGTGTTCAAGATCATTCTAAAAGCAACACAAAGCTGGTTTGATGACAAGTCGTGTTAGCTACTGGCTTGGGAATTTTGTCTCTGCTGATATGGGACAATTGTCGTTTTGAAACTGACAGAAAGGTGGGATGACCTTCTAGCTGATAAACATCTTCCTAAAAATTAGCCAGGTGTTAGAATCACTGACCCATCTCTTTCATCTTATTTGAATCATGACAAATATATACAAAACAAACAGATAATCCCTGAGACTCATGAAGCCAAAAATATCATTATCAATATCTTGACCATCAATAGATGATTTTTCTTGGTTAGAACAAAGTCCTATGCAATTTTTCTATTCAAGTCAATAAGAGTTTCCTGCGCCCCTATTATCTGCTAGAAAAGTTGAGCAGGCTCTGATGACATTTATAACACAATTTTGATCTCAGTGTCTCTCCTCTTTTCTTCAGGAGTTTGTTCCAACCTCAACCAGAAATCCAAGAAGGTCTTTCCACCACACCGCCCCAAACTAGGGAGCAGGTGAAGTGCAGTTTTCCCTGGGCTCGCCTCACCTTTTGTCCAAGCAAAATCTCATACATGTGGGATCTATGCTTGACATCTGGAAGCATTTACTGGGTACCTACTATGTGCTTGATATTGTGCTGGATGCCTGGGGCACAAAAATGAACACAGGGTAGTATTGACTTCAAACAGCTTACCATCCAGAGGGAGGACACACCTACAGGTCACTTTCCTGGGAGTGAATGTGGGAAAGGTGGGCCCTCATTCCTGCTCCCACCAGACACCTAACCTTCACCCAAGTATTTCATGCAAGACAGTGCCTCTCACTTTTGAGGAAATGGGTCATTGTAAGTTCTTTGTTATCCAATTTGACAAATTAACAGGGAAGTAGAGACCACAACAAAAACAAGCATTTGGATAAAATTAAATTTGGTTTCTCTATTGAAATTGTGAGGTAGGAATGTCCTAGTACAGCACATACTGTTACAGCTGGAGAGCAGTGCCTCCCAAGAAATTGTAAATTATCTGACTTTTGTTCTTTTTTTTCCTCTTTGTGGCGGCTTGCTCTCTGTACAACTAATTCTTTTCATGAAGACTATTAAGGTCATTGTGACTTCCTATGCTGCAGAGTAAGGGAGAAAAGAGAAAAATACATTGGGAAAAAAAATTATATCCAAGTCAGAGCAAAGGAACTCTTATATCACTTATTTTTTTATTTGATTTTTTTCCTAAGAAAATTTCAAAAGAAATGTAAAACCTGGGTATAAAAGTTTGTGCTTGATACTAAGAAGTGAAGCATATTGTGCATTTGATGACTGTTTGGTGAATTTTCAATAGTTTTACAGCAGAAAAGCAAAAGCATTGTTCCCATCCACTAACATAACCTATCGTGAAATACAAGTATGTGATTTAATTTTGTATCTCAAACATGTCATGCTCTTAAGGCACACATTGTTGGACCCCAAAAGTCTGCTACATGGAAATCATTTGCCATTTTCCTAAAGGGCATTTTGTTCTAAGAATAAAAAACATAAAAATATTCTCTAACTGATACTAATTTATGGTCAGGAAACTGTAATTTGTGCTGTTCATCTATAAAGACAAGTCACGTCCCCATGCGAAAGGAGTGCTGGTGGTGCAGTGGATAAAGCAATCAAGTGCTAACCCAAAGATTGGCAGTTCAAAACCACCAGCGGCTCCACAGCAGAAAGATGCGACAATCGGCTTCTGAAGTGATGTACCACCTTAGAAATCTCTGGGGCGGGTGGCTATGAGTTAGAATCGACTCAGTGGCAGTGGGTTTGGGTTGATTTTTCCCTTGAGAAGCTGACAGTCTGCTGGAGAGATAACGGCACACTTAAACTATGAAATTCAGGACAAAGTATACCGTACACATTTTAGGACAAGTCGCTAAAAGTCTAAGTTATGCCAAGTCCCCGGGTGGTGAAGACGGTTACCATGCTCTGCTGCTAACAGAAAGGTTGGAAGTTCACCTTTATCCAGAAGTACCTCAGAAGAAAGGGTTGGTGGTCTACTTGTAAAACTTCAGCCATTGAAAATGCTATGCAGAAGCTGTACTCTGATAGACACAGCATTGCCATGAGTTGACAGTGATGACAACTGACTTTTGGTTTCTTACCAAAGGCTCTTTCAGGATCTTTTAATCTTTGTAAGATGTGTTTATTTTTATTTTAAAGATAAATTACTTGGAGAGATGACATACTCTCCTCTAGTTTTTTCAGCTAAAAAGTGTTAAAAAGAGAATTCATCTCTCTGGGTTCACCACCCCGGAGCTGTACCTACCAGCAGAGCAGCACGGTCAAGAGTGCCAGTAATCAAGAGATGAAGTTGAGCTTTAACATCAGTCATTACAATTCTTCCCCTGTGCCCCATCCTGGTTTCTGAGTGGAAAGGTGGAGCTGCCTTCTCCCTCTGTATTCTCTCATCTCAGCGTTTAATCTCCTCTCGTCTCTTGCAGAACGCACAGTCTTAAGAACTTGGTGGTCTGTACATGGTGTTACATCAGGCCAGGCAGGCTGAAAAGTCTTGTTACACATTAAACTGAAAAGAGTCATTGAAAAGCAGTGCTTTAACGGTACAAGATGACACACCTAATAGCTAGTTGAAACAGTCGATATTTTTATGATTAAAAAAGCCAAACTATTTGTACAAGCTATTCTGTATAATCCTGGAATCTTACTTCATGGGCTCAAAAGTTCCAGGAATTCACATCCTCACCTAGCCCTTGACTTCCTGTCTGGAATGGCAGAAGAGACGTGAGTCCATTGTGAGTCCTAACATCAAAAAATAGCCAACCAGTCTTGAGCCAACATGCAAATGTGGGGCCAGCAGCTCTAAGGAGCAGATACTAATCATTTTGGAAGGTGGTAGAGGAAGAAGCACAAGTACTATTAAACCTCTCAGGGGCTGGAGAAGAGTAGAAATGTTTCTTCTGGACTTTTAATCAGGGTACTACATTAAACCAAAACCAAACCCACTGCTATCAGGTCGATTCCGACTCACAGCGGCTCTGTACGAAAAACGAAACCAAACCCCCTGCCTTTGAGTCAATTCTGACTCTTAGCAACCCTATAAACAGAGTAGAACTGCCCCATAGGGTTCCTAAGGAGCAACTGCCGTCTTTTAGGCTAGCAGATATAGCACTTAACCGCTGCTTAAAACCCTATTATTATTTTTTTGGAGCATATTCTTTTTCCATCTCCACTGAATTGTGCCTGATTCCTTCATGCTGATTCTGGTAGTATGTCTGTATAATGGATATCTAAGCATTTTTCCAGACTCAACTCAAAGGTAGCTATTTCTAGACGGTCAGATGTGAAGCCTTCAGGTAGCACAACACTTTGTGTCTCTCCAACCAGAATTTTATTAAGGTTTTATCTTATTTGTGTTTCTCTCTCTGAATGTAAGGCAGCTGTAACTTCTTTTGATTAAGCATTTATCAATCAGTACCTCTTTCTTCATTTCAAATTAGTACTCTTACCAGGATCCTAAAATCCCAAGACATTCTGTCTTCCTGTCCCATCTACCTGGCATAACCTTGAAATGAAAAACCAAACCAGTTGCCGTCAAGTCCCCTCTGAGTTACAGTGATTCCGTGTGTGTCAGAGCAGAAACATGCTCTACGAGGTTTTCAACAGCAGTGGTCTTTCAGGAGCATATCTGCAGGCCTTTCTTCTGAGGTAATTCTGGTTGTATTCAAACCACCAGTCTTTTGGTTAGCGGCCAAGCAGTTAACCATTTACCCATAAACCCAGCAGCCTGGCAAAATCTCCAATAATGGATAAGCTTTAGCTCTCCAGCCATAACAGAGCAGCTGAGCATGCTTGAGCTCTGCCAGGATAGTTCCAACTGCAAGACAGATTGATTGCATTAGGAATTCATGACCACCCATGCCAAGATTTCCCCAACCTTATTGATAATTTTATTGTCTCTTTGATTAACCCTGTGTCCTTCTAGGGACTGTGTTCCTTCATATTCCTCAAGCCTGAGACATATACTTCCTTACCTTAAAAGCCATTGATTGGAATCTATCTCTTTGCCTCTCTCAAATCTACATGTTTGCCTCTCCTTGTTTCCTTCTCCTCTGATATAATAAAGGAGGAGATTTAGTTTCTATCTGAGACCACTCTTTCTACGTGTGCTTTACTTTTGTTTGTATTATTGGAAATTCCTGCCTTCCCATAAAACCTAAACCACTGACTACCCCTTCCCTGTTTTGTATATTCACATTTTCTTTTTCAACAGGATACTTTCTCATTAGTTTTAAACCAGTTCCACACTCTCATTACAGTACACAAAACAAAACTTCCACTCAACAATCTATTTAATCTCCTTATGCCTGTCATGGCATAACTACTTGAAAGTATTATCCATACTCATTATTTCCATTTTCTCAACTTGACATTCTACTCAGCCCACTCCACACATTAATTGTTGCAGTTCTCACTGGGTTACCGGTGAGTTCCATGACAGTAAATTCAGTGGAAACATCTGCTTAGTCTCTAGGTTGCATTTGAGACTATTTACTATGACCTCAATTTCTGTGACTACATGCTGTTTTTTTTTTTTTCTCTGTCTTCTTTGTAGATTCATCTTTCCTTACCTAGCCATTAGATTTTATTGCTTTGTTTTTCGTTAGGTATTAGAGAGATAAAAAGATATTGAGAAAATAGGTGAAAGTTTAAAGCATAATTCATACACATTATGAAGATCTATGAATCTACCACCTATGAAGAATAAATATATATTCTCATTACCTTTGAAATTCCCTCTTCAGTTTCCTTTATGTCCCTCCTCAGTAGTAACTGTTATTCCAAATTTTGTGTTCTTTACTATTTTACCACATATTTTTAACCTCTAAGTAATTGATTAATTTAGCATATTTTAAAAATTTTGCATAAATAGAATTCTTTTTTAGCTTGCTTTTTTACTCAGTGGTTTGTTTCTACATCTCATCCATTTTCTTGTGTACGGTTATAATTTACTCCTTTTTACCTAGTCTAATATTACATATAAACCCCCCCCCAAAAAACCATTGCCATGGAATTGATTCTAACTCAAAACAACCCCATAGAACAGAGTAGAATTGCTCTAAAGAGTTTCCAAGGGGCACCTGGCAGCTTTGCACTGCTGCCCTTTTGATTAGTAGGCATTGCACTTACCCACCACACCACCAGGGATTCCATATTATATAGATATGTATATAAATTGATAAACTATGTAAGTTACATATATAATTAATTTCTCCATTCTGTTATTGATGAAAATTTTGATGCTTCAAGTAATTTTCTAATTAAAAAAACTTTGAACATTCTCATATATGTTATCTTATACACATGTAAAAGGCTTTCTAGGATATTGTACTTTTGCTTGGAATTGCTGGGCTAGCAAGTATAAGGATTTCTCAATTGGCCTGGCATTATCAAAATTTTTTTCACAGGGTTTTAAAAATTTTTATTCCTACTGCTAGGAATGAAAATGGAGTTCCTTTTTCTCCATAACCTCATTCAACATGGTGTGGTTAGACTTTCTGAATTTTGCCAATCAGACGGGTGTAATATCTCATTGAGAACTTGTGCATCCCTGAAGTAGTATATGCTATCCTTTTAAAATTATATTTGCATTTTATTATTGCATTTATTTTGCATGATGGAAATTTGCTTACATTCTAATCATTTATCTTCAATTATTTTGGTATAAGAACAATCATACTGTCTGTCACTATGTCAATATTGCACTTCATTCTAATCTTTGTATCCTGTATTTCTTTTTCTTACATTATTGTACTGGCTAGCAACTGTAATGTAACATTGGGAAAAAAGTATGAAATGCAGTCACCTTTGTAATATATTTTTTAATTGTGAAAGAATTATCTCAATGTTTCAACATTTAGTATGTTTTTTTCTATAAGGATTTTGTATACATCTTGCAGTAGATTGAGAAATTTCTTATAGTCCTACTTTTCTAAAATATTTTAAATCATGAATGGATGTAGCATTATAACAAGTGATCTTTCTGCGTTTATTGAGATGATCATATAATGTTACTCCTTTAAGTTAGTAATCTGCTAGATTTATTATTATTTTATTTGCATATGGTAGAATTTACATTTTTTTGGTATAGAGTTCTAGCAGCTTTGGCAAATGCATATAGTTCTGTACTCACTGTCACAATGAAGATACAGAACTGTTCCACCATCCCCTAAATCCACTACTTTTGTAATCAGCTTTGATATTCACCCCCAACCTAACACGTGTCCTTAGCAATCACTGATCTGTTTTTTGTCTCTGTAAGTTATATTTTCCAGAATGTCATATAAATGGAGACGTAACAGGGTGTAATTTTGAGATGTTTATTCGATTATCAAAATACTTTTCAGATTCATCTACCTTATTACATTTTTCAGTAGTTTGTACCATCATATTGCTAAAGAGTGTTCTCTTGTGTGGATGTAACCGTTGTCTATCCATTCACCAGCTGATGGACATTAATGTTGTTCTGAGATTCTGGTGATTTTTATTAAAGCCAATAAATGTTAACATGAAGGTTTTGTGTAAATCTAAGCTTTTATTTATCCTGTGCAAATACCTATGAATAAGGTTGCTGGGGTATAGTGTTAGTCTGTTACATATTACTTCACATGTCTCTGATACTTTGCTGATTTTTTCCCCATCATTTTGTCTCTGTTCTTCAAACAGGATAATTTCTGTTGATCTGTCTTCAAGTTTACTGACTCTTTCCACTGTCATCACTATTCCACTATGAAGTCTGGACAATGTTGTTTTTTGTTTGTCTCATTTCAAATATATTTTTAAGTTACAGTACTGCCATTCAATTCCTTTTTATAGCTTCTGTTTCTTAGCTAAAAACCTCTACCTTTCCATTCAGATAAGTGTATTTACCTTTATACAATAGAAGATAGTTATAACAGCTACTTTAATGTTTTTGGCAGTTCTAACATCTGCGTCATTTTAGGGTTAACATTTGTTGATTGACTTTGTCCTTAAGAATTTGGTCACATTTTCCTGGTTCTTGTATGTCATGTGGTTTTGGATCATATTCTAGATATCTTGAATGTTTTATTATATAAAACTTCAAAAAAAAAAAGCAAATGCACTGCCATCAAGTCAGTTCTGACTCATAGTGACACCCCTGTAGACAGAGTAGTACTACGCTATAGAGTTTACAGGGAGCACCTGAGCACCTGGCAGATTTGAACTGCCAGCCTCCTAGTTAGCAGCCATAGCATTTAACCACTATGCCTTCAGAGTTTCCATGTACAGCTTAGGTCCTGATATAATCCTCTGAAGAATGTTGATTTTTGTTTGTTTTTAAGAGGAAATAAAACCATTTTGATTCAGGCCACAGTTTATATCTCAGCTTCCTTGGGTGGTAGTTCTAATCTTATTTTACTTTTCGTGATTTCATTTGGTCCTGTGTATCTCCCCTGCAAAGGAGCCACATAAGGGTTAGTCTGAGACTTTGGAGTTTATTTAAGTATTAGTTCAATCCTGAAAACCTTTTCTGTACTGTGTTACATCTGTTACAGGTGTGCAGGACTTAGGGCAGTCTGAGACTTGTGTGAATTCGTAAACGTAATTAGGGATCTCCTTTACAATTTTTTTTTTTTTTTGTCTTTTTTAACAATGAAAAACCTCAGCACTGTTGACATTTCTTTTTTCCCCACTTAGTTCTTGTATTTTCATGGCGAAAATGTTTTTACATTCAAATTTATTTGGAATTATTTTGGCATGAACTGGAGATCTAAATTTCTTTCAAATGTGCTTGTTTTCCCAATACCTTTTATAAAATGATCCATTTTGTATCCATTGGTTAGTGATACTCCCTTATTAGATAGTGAGTTTTTAAAATTATTGAAACAAGTAGATGCTATAGCTTTTCAGCACATGAGAAAAATGGAATGTTCCGTCAAGGTAAAGCAACAAATTCAAAACAGTACCTAGAAGAAACGACTAAGCTAAGTGTCTGCATTACTTAGAAATGAACAAATCAGTGGACAAGATAGTTATCCCCATGATAGAGTCAAGGAAAAAAATACTTTTTAAGATCATTTAAAGCTCTAGACACTGTTGACATTTGGGGCCAAGTAACTCCTTCTTATGGGGGTCTGTTATATGCGTTGTAAGATATTTAGCACCATCCCTGATCTTTACTCAGGAGATGCAAGTATGAATACTCTTTGCAACTATAAAAACAAAAATAAGTCCAGACACTGATAGTTGTCCCCTGGAGGAACAAAATCTTATCCAGTTAAAAATTGCTACTCTAAAGCCAGATGTAGACATCTAACTGCCTACAAAGCATCTCAATCTGTGTGCAAAGGGCATCCCTGGACCTTTGGTGCCATAACACTTGCTAACTGATTTCCGTTCTAGAACACTTCAGTAAAGAGCAGCAATTCGCCTGTAGTTGTTGAGATACCTAGAAATTATTCTGGATATCTCCTCCACAGTTCTTTTTCCCCACTATACACAAATCATCACATACCCATGACTGTATTTAAACATCTCTTGAATCCCTTTTCTTCTCTCCATATCTACTTCACCCACCTGTTATATGCTAGCATTATCTCTTCCTTCTAATTCTACACAAGTGTTCTTATCTTCATTCATCTGCATTTACCCCTGAATCAAACCTGCCATATCTGATTTCCATTCGGCGGCACCTCCTTTCCTCCATTCTTCAGCACATAAGAGATTCCAGGATGAACAAACTAGGTTTAAACATACAAGAGCCAATATATGAGTTTTCCCTTAATAGAGAAAAGCCACTTTTAAAGGGACTCAGCCGGCTGAGCAACCTAATGCTTTTCTCTAGAACTTACAGCACCACATTCCCCTGTCTGCATTCAAGGTCCACACATCATTGTTCCCATCTACCAATCTTTATTTCCCATGTCTCTGTGAGTCTAACAGTCACTGACATGTGCTTATTTTATAAACTAGGCCATTTCTCTCTCTCCTTTCCTCTCATATGTTATTGTTATTATGTTATTGTTGTTATTGTTGTTAGCTACCATCCACCCCCAACTCATGGCAACCCCAGCACGGTGGAATAAAATGCTGTCCTATCCCCTGCCATCCCACTGATCAGTTGTAGATCAGACCAGTGTAGTCCACAGTTTTCACTGGCTGCTTTTTGGAAGCACCGTTCTTCCTAGTCCAGCTTAGTCTGGGTACTCAACTGAAACCTGTTCAGCATCATAGCAACACGCACTCTTCCACTGCCAGATGAGTGGTGGTTATGCACGAGGTCTGTTGGCTAGAATGGAGCTCAGATCTTTCACATGAGAGTCAACAGTTCTTCCACTGGGCCAACAATGCCCCCACAGCCATGTTTTATTATGGTTTAATTTAATGTAGGAGACCCTACATGATACAAAAGGTTAATAAGCTCAGCTGCTAACCAAAATATTGACGGTTCACATCCACCCAGAGATTCCTCACAAGAAAGGCCTTGCTATCTACTTCCAAGAAAGCCACTGAAAACCCTGTGAAACGTAATTCTGTTCTGACACATATGGGGTCTCCATGATTCAGAACTGACTTGAGAGCTTGGTTGTTTTTTCAGTGTGGGAGGGAACTATCATGTGTTAGGTATTGTGTTAGAACATAATGCTCTAATGAAATGGATATGCTTATGCCTAATTTACTTAGGCAGATGCTGAGACTAGGATACAAGAAATGTTTTCAAAGGTCATATAACTAGATTAGAGTCAGCAGCAAGATTCACATCCAGTGGGGTCTGATATAAAAACCTATTCTTCCAGCACTGCCTCTCACTGCCTTGTGCAACCACCCCGTGCCACATCAAACTTTGTTGCTGTTGTTGGTTGCCATATTGAGTTGACTCCCACCTATAGTGACCCCAGGTGACTCCATGTGTGCAAAATATGGCTGCTCCATAGGGGTTCATGTCTGTGAGCTTTCAAAAGCAGCTTACCAGGCCTGACTTCTGAGGCACATCTAGGTAAGTTCAAACTGCCAGCCTTTTGGGTAGTAGTTGAGTGCTTAACTGTTTGCCATACCTGAGCCTCACCCATATCAAACTTTACAAGTCTTCAGTTTGGCCTCCTGTGCAGATATTTTATTATGTACCTAAGCATGTAAGTCTGTATAAAGCAAAAAACAAACCCTCTGCCATCAAATTGATTCCAACTCCAAGCAACTCTACAGGACAGAGTAGAACTTGCCCATAGAGTTTCTAAGGAGTACCTGGTAGATTCAAACTGCTGACTTTCTGGTTAGCAACCATAGCACTTAACCACTACACCACTGGGGTTTCCATAATTCTATATAGACAGTCACTGTGTAGCACAAGACCAGGTGCTGACTGTGGCACAGATCATCAATTGCTCAAATGCAAATTCAAATTGAAACTGAAGAAAACTAGGACAAGTCCATGAGAGCTCAAGCATGACCTTGAGTATATCCTACTTGAGTTTAGAGACTATCTTAAGAACAGATTTGGTGTGTTTACTACTAATGACCAAAGACTAGATGTGTTGTGGAATGACACTGAAGACATCATCTAGGAAGAAAGCAAGAGGTCAATAAAAAGACAGGACAGAAAGAAAAGACTAAATTAGATGTCAGAAGAGACTCTGAAACTTGCTCTCAAAGGATGAGCAGCTAAAGCAAAAAGAAGGAATAATGAAGTAAAAGAACTAAACAGAAGTTTCAAAGGACAGCTAGAGAAAACAAAAATAAAATATTATAATGAATTGTGCAAAGAGCTGGAAATAGAACACCAAAAGGGAAGAACATATTCTGCATTTCTCAAGCTGAAAGAACTGAAGAAAAAATTCAAGCCTCGAGTTACAATAGTGAAGGATTCTACAGGGAAAATATTAAACAACTCAGGGGACATCAAAAGAAGATGGGAGGAAAACACAGAGTCATTACCCAAAAAGAACTGGTCTGACAGGACTGAAGGAAGAAGTCGAAACTGCACTGAAGGCACTGGTGAAAAACAAGTTTCCAGGAATTGATGGAGCATCAACTGAGATATTTCAACAAACAAATACAGGGCTGGAAATGCTCACACTTCAATGCCAAGAAATTTGTAGGACAGCTACCTGGCTAACTGACTGGAAGAGATCTGTACGCATTCCCATTCCAAAGAAAGGTAATCCAGCCAAATGCAGAAATTACTGAACAATGCAAGTTAAAATTTTGCATAAGATCATTCAAAAGCAACTGCAACAGCATACTGACAAGAAACTGCCAGAAATTCAAGCAGGATTCAGAAGAGGACATGGAACCAGCGATATCATTACTGATGTCAGATAACCTTGGCTGAAAGCAGAGAATACCAGAAAGATGTTTAGCTGTGTCTCGCTGACTATGCAGAGGCATTCAACTGTGTCAGTCATAACAAGTTATGGCCAGCATTGGATAAAATGGTAATTCCAGAACACTTAATTGTGCTCTTAAGGGATCTGTACATGGATCAAGAGATAGTCATGTGAACAGAACAAGGGGACACTGCATAGTTTAAAGTCAGAAAAGGTGTGCATCAGGGCTGTATCCTTTCACCCTACCTTTTCAATTTGTATGTGAAGCAGTCAGTCCAAAAGCTGGATTATATGAAGAAGAACAAGGCATCAGGATTGGAGGATGACTCAGTAACAATTTGTGTTACGCAGATGACACCACTGTACTTTCTGGAAGTAAATAGGATTTGAAACACTTACTGATGAAGATCAAAGACCACAGCCTTCAGTATGGATTGCACCTCAGCATCAAGAAAACAAAAATCAACTGGACCAGTAAGCAACACCATCATAATTGGAGAAATTATTGAGGTTATCAAGGATTTCATTTTACTTGGGCCCACAATCAATGTCCATGGAAGCAGCACTCAAGAAATCAAAAGATGCATTGCATTGGAAAACTCTGCTGGAAAGGACTTCTTTAAAGCATTGAAAATTAACAATGTCACCTTGAAGACTAAAGGGCACCTGACCCAAGTCATGGTATTTTCAGTCACATCACATGCATGTGGAAGCTGGACAATGAACAAGGAAGACAGAAGAAGAGTTGATGTCTTTGACTTGTGGTGCTGGAGAAGAATATTGAATGTATGTACCATGGACTATCAAAAGAACAAACAGATCTATTCTGGAAGAAATACCAACAAATGTACTGCTGGAAAATACAGTGCTCTTTGGAAGCAAAGATGTCAACACCGCATCTCACATACTTGGACGTGTTGTCAGGAAGGATCAGTCCCTGGAGAGTGACATCATGCTTGGTAGAGTGCAAGGTCAGCAAAGAGAAGACCCTTGATGAAACAGGCTGTGGACATTGTGCAAGACTGGGCAGTGTTTCATTCTGTTGTGCATAGAGTCACTACGAGTCAGAACTGACTTGATGGCACCTAACAACAGCAACAACAACCTTTAGCACATTCCTTATTTCTCCAATAAGAATTCAGTATTCTTGAGATGTAAACTGAGACTTCAATTTCTTTTATATACCTCTTGAAATACGTGCCACATATTTAATGCACAAATATATGATAAATAAAAGGATATTAAAGAGATTTGGAAGAATTAAATAATACCCTAGTCAAAAGGAAAGATACAAGACATAATTTTCACTATGTTTTGTTGACAACTGCAAAGAATACTCCATTTAGAATATCTTAGTATTGTACTATAATCAGAAAACAAAAACAAAGAATAATACTAACTTTCTATACATATATACATAGTTTGAGTCTGATAGACTAGGTTTCCCAATACATACTCCACTAGTCTTGGAATTGACCTCCATGATTTCCTAACCTATCAGATTACTTCTATTAATTGCTGTTTTGAGTATCCATACAATAAGATAGAAAGATCTGGATTCTGATCCAGGCTTTTTTGTCTTTGTGTCTTTGATATTCTTGGTGATCATCTGTTCCAGATTATTTGGGACCATTAGGTGTATCTCAGATGGCAGCTTCCTGGATTTTAAGATCCCACAAGTGCAGGGTGCAGAAAAACTCTCTTAGTAATAGACTAGTTATGCCAACTGGGCTCAATGTCCCTTGTATACATGGTCCCCTGACCCCCATCCCTGCTACTCTATCCTTTGAAATATTGAGTTGAATTTAGAAAACCTTTCAGTGTATGGTGAAGTCCAGGTAAGTTGTTCTACTTTCTACTGTGTGCTGTTACAGCTTTCACCTAACCAAATTTCTATCAGCTGTCTAACCTATGACCCATCCTCTCCCTCCCTCCCTCTCCACTGTTACAGCATTCAAAGAGTCTTGTCTTCTGTATATAAGTCTATTTTAAGTTCTTAATAGCAGAGGTCTCATACAATATTTGTCCTTTTACACCTGACTGATCTCACTCAGCATAATGTCTTCCAGCTGAAACCAGGTTATAAGATATTCCTAAAATCATCATTGTTCTTTATCATTGCATATTTGTTCCATTGAGTATATATACCATTGTTTATTTATCTATTCATCTGTTGATGGGAATGTAGGTTGATTCCATTTTGCTATTGTGTATAGTGCTGCAGTAAACATTTATTTGCATGTATGTTATGTGACTGCCTTTATTTCTGTAAGATATATTCCAGGCAGTGGGATTGCTGGATCAAATGGTATTTCTATTTCTAGCTTTTTAAGGAAGTGCCAAATTTCTTTCCAAAGACGTTGTACCATTTTGCCATTTCTATGGGGAATTTTTTAGCAACAACAACAAAAAAGACATAATTCTTCTTGAAGAATTTGTTATGTGTGTGAGTAAATTTTTCACAGTATACTATCTTATTTATCCAGCGCTGCTATAATGGAACTACCTCAAGTATTTGCTTTATCAAACAGAAATTTAGTTTCTCACCATTTAAGATGATAAAAAAAGAACCAAACCCGTTGCCACTGAGTCGATTCCAAGTATTAACAAAAAAACTAAAACCACTGGTGTTGAGTCAATTCTGACTCTACTATGGGACACAGTAGAAGTTTCCAAGAAGGACCTGGTGGATTTGAACTGCTGACCTTTTAGTTAGCAGCTATAGCACTTAACCACTATACTACACTATTCTACACTACACTATTCTAACATAGGGATCAGTGTTTCTGTTATAGCAGCAGATTAAGCCCCCAGATGCTTGGCTTGGCATTTAAAGCCACATGCTCAATCTACATTTCATTCTTATTTCTACTGTAAACTTCAGCACAGGTCTGTGCTACTGATCTGACATTTATCATATTCCACTTCATAGGAGGACAGGAGTCTAAATTCAGGGTGCTGGCTCTAGTGGAAGACTTTCTGTCTGTGTGTTGACTCTAGGGGAAGGCCTTTGTCCCTTCAGTTCTGTTTCCTGGTTCCATGGAAATCCCCATCTCTGCTTCCTTAATCTGCTCCTCTTAGATTTTATAAGAGGTTGACTTAAAATATACCCTGCACTAATCTTGACTCATTAACATAGCTAAGACAACCCATTCTCAGTTGGGATTATAACCAAAGGCACAACCAACAACAACAACAAAGAGAAAAGAAATGAAAAGAAAACAAACCTGTTGCCCTGGAGTTGATTCCAACTCACAGTGACCCTGTAGGACAGAGTAGAATTGCTCCATAGGGTTTCCAAGGAGTGGCTGGTGGATTCCAACTGCTAGCCTTTCGGTTAGTAGCTGAAGCACTTAACTGCTTTCACCAGGGCTCCAAAATCACAGGCATAGAGATTAAGATTTACAACACAATGTTATGGAAAGGGGTGGAGTGGGATTAAATCCATCACCAAATAGAAACCACTGAAGACTTCTGAGTATGGAGGGACCTGATGGGGGTGGTGTTTAAGAAGATTAATGCAAAGAAAAGAAAGCTGTAGGCAGGATGGCCTGTTGGGGTATATTGCAATTGTCTGGGTAGGGAGAGTTTATCACTGAGTAGGGATATTGGCAAGAGCAATGGCTGCTATTTGTTTAATAGTTTTTATGGCAGACAGTCAGTTGATTCCTTTGAATTAAGAAGCTGGAGAAGAATATTGAATTTATCATGGACTGCCAGAAGAACAAACAGATCTGTCTTGGAAGACGTGCAACCAAAGTGCTCCTTGAAAGCAGAGGTGGCAAGCTATGTCTTCCATACTTTGGACATATTGTGGGGAGGGATCAGTCCCTGAAGAAAGACATCATGCTTGGTAAAAGGAAGACCTTCAGAAAGATAAATTGACACTGTGGCTGCAACAACAGACTTAAGCATAACAATGACTATGGACTAGTGCAGGACCAGGCAGTCTTTTGTTCTATTGTATGTAGGGTTGCTATGAGCCAGAACCAACTCCACGGCAACTAACAACAGCAACAATGTGCCAGACAGAGCCCCTGGGTGGCACCAATGGTTTGTACTTGACTCCTAGCCTAAAGAGTGGTGGTTTAGAGCCACATAGCAGCATAACATTCTGTTTCCACAAAGGTTACAGCCAAGAAAAACCTTTGGAGCACGGTTCTATGCTGTAACACTTAGGGCAGCTGTGAGTTAGAATCAACACAAGTTTAGTTTTGTTTTTCATTTATTTATTTTTTAATGCCAGACACTACCATGGTGCTTGGCATATATTCCTTCCAATCTATACAATAACCAACAAGATTTGTATTCTTGTCTTTGCTTTGCAGATGAAGGAAGGGTTCCATACTGGTTATGTTATCTGTTTACCAGTACCAGTTGTTGTGGAGTCAGCTTTGACTCATGGCAGACGTGTGTGTGTGTGTGTGTGTGTGTGTGTGTGTGTGTGTGCTCCATATGGATTTCAGTGGATGATCTTTTAAAATTAGATCATCAAGGCTTTCTTGTGAGACACCTCTGGGTAGACCGGAAGCTCCAACTTCTTGGTTAGTAGCAAAGTGCATTAACCATTTTGTAGCAAGTCCTCCATAGTTTGTTTAATGAGGTTATAAATGAAGTCCTTCTGGGTTTTAAGATACACTACTAAGTGTTCCCCTCAACAGGTTTTGAAAGGTGTGAAATCAAGTGAATAGGATTATACACATAGGCTGGAAAATCATATTTAATCTTCTAAGCTTGATTGATTCAAATTTTCAAAGCGATGGGGGACTAAAAAGAACAAGAAATGAATGGGGTAAACAGGACCTACCTAACATAAGTCTTACCAGATCTTTCTCAAGAATGATGAGAAAGCTCATCTCCCTTCTTCTTTATTTTTGTAATCCCTTTGCACGAGGCCAATACCAGAATGCTAGTACCCCTGGAAGGAGGTACATAATCACTGAAGTTCACTCCAAGGCATACACGAACATTCCTGACAAAAGATTTGCATGTGCAGAAATCAAAGCACATGGCCAACAGGCGGCTGATGAGTAGAGCAGGAAATCATAGGAGAAAATTCACGCTCCTTTGTAATTTTGGATGGAAGTAGCCTTAATGTCAGGGCTCTTTTATTGAGATTTCTAGATTCCCTCTTCCCACCTCAGTTTTGAAAATTATGTTTACAACAGACACTCAAAATCCATTCCTTGCTTTGGAGGCTTTTTTTTACTGTCCCCAAGACAAGAGGGTGAAGAAAAGAAAGTAGGTGCTGGTAATGTGAATGGCTAAACCACTCAACCACTATGTTTGAGATATTTCCCCTACAATTTCTGACAGTGCTACTTATTCATCACTGTGATGGCACCAGGGATCAAATTGGCATTAGAACAAACCTCCCCTCTGTACAGTAATTAAGGCCATTATAGATTTAAAAAGCTTCAAGCTTGTACCATGCTGAAACCATTCTTGAATACGACCTTGCAATGAAGTATTATTTGTGTCCTTTAATAAATACAGGTGTAGCATTGTGTCTTTCCAATGATGGTCTCAAATTTAATTAACACTCTTTAGTCATAAAGGACCATATTTACCATGGTAATCAGAAAATTATCTGGGTGAAAACAAGTATTTCCTATAATAACTTTGACTTTTGTGACATTTTAAGTGGAGAAAAATAAGTCTGCCTGACCTTTCAGCCAGAACAAATAGGATGCCAATTGCCAAATTCAAATGGTTAAGTCTAGCAGCAGAAAATGACACCACTTTGCAATCAAAACACTAGGTTATAGTAGTGACAGTCTCAACTAATTTTTAGAAAAGTTCACAGTCCAATTTCTGTGAAGTATTGATATTTAGGCTTCATGTTGAGGGGTCACAATGTTACTGGAACAATACATTGCAAACAAAGAAGGGATAGCCCCTGTCTTTGGGTGGCCTGCCTCCTCCATAACATAGTTAATACCCCATAGAATGTCATCAATGGCTAACTAACATTTGAGTAATGGCTCAGACTTGCTAAATTGCCTTGATTTACACATCCCCACTCCCTACATTTAGTCCCATGGAAAATGCCCTTGGCTTGATCTTCAGAGTGTACCAACTAATACCCACCTTCTTTCGTCATCATCTCTGCTCGCTACAGTCCACTGCCCACAGCAGCCCTCAAGTGGGTTCACCTGGCACCGAAAGCAACAGCCAGCCACTCAACTATGGCAACTCAGTAGCGTCTTCTTATATCATCACTCATTCATTCACAGCAACCTAACCACATGGCCTTCTCTCTATTCTTTGAATATGCCAAGCTCATCTCTCTCTTAAGGCCTTTGCACTACGTGTTAACCCACATATAGTATCCTTCCCTGAATCTTCATGGGGCTAATATTGCCATTTCATTTATAACCTCCCTCCCATGTTCCCTCCTCAAAAACCTTTTCCCTTACCACTCAATTAAATTTATCCCCTACTACCACCACAAACTTAATCATTCTTTCTTTTCCCAAATTCAAACGGTTAAGTCCACCAGCAGAAAATGATATACAGCTTTGCAATCAAAATGCTAGGCTATATTGGTAGTAGTATCTTTCTCTAAAATGATCTTGTTGGTTGAATTGTTTGGGGATCTCTCTTCCACTATCTTGTAACTGCCCTGAGACACAGGGCCCTCATTCTTGGTCATTATTCTTTTTCTAGTGCCTAGATCACTCTGTGATGGCAGTGAATATGTGCCGAGCCCTCCTAACTATCCTGATTGAATACAATCCTATTTTCTCTTCAACCGTGATACTTAGTATTTTAAGTTTGACCCAAAGGGAATTTGAGTGTCTCTTGGATTGTCTATCAGGTGCCACACAGGAAATGAGACACAGGAAGGCCAGAAAACAAATAAAATTTAATACTCCCGTGTCCCAGAGAGGAAACTACAGCACATCCTAAAATAGGACCACAGAGAATGGGGACAAGACTTCAACATGTGGGAACTGTAGGAAAAGGCTCATGTATGGCAAGAGGGATGGGGGGTGGGGAAGTGGGGCTGAGCTTAGTTTTAATCGTGAGGGACTATGTGGAGCAAGGAATAACTACAGCCCTTGAGAAACTGGTGATAGGATATTAATAGATTTCTTTCACAGAAACATGTGGAGCAGAGCTGGAAGAGCCAATTAGAGATTGTACCTTTGAGAAACCATGTGATAAAACAGGGCCCAACCATGCCAAAATTGGGTGAAAGGGCAGCTAGGAAGAAATAAGGATGCTGATGCAGTAAACTACATAAGCTAAACTGCCTTTGTAACCCTTGGATTCCTAAATCTCTCCCTGTTGCTGCCCCAGAATAGTGGGACTTATTGTTGATATACTTAAAATCTATACAGAAAAATAGAATGGAGAAAGAGCTGAAGAGGTGAAGGGGGTTTGCAGTCACAAGTTAGCCTATAGGGGCTACATATATATTCTACAGTGACTAAATGTAAGTGATAACATTAGTACATTAAATTAAAGTGAACTTACGGGCACTAAACACTTAATTTCTACTTACCATCTTGTCCTTACCGCACACCTTACTAGATCGCCTTCTCTTGGTCTTTCTCTAAGAGACATTTAGGTTAACCAGAGTTCCACATGTGAAAAAAACCAACCCTAAGCCTGTTGCCATTGAGTCCATTCTGGCTCGTAGTGACCCTATAGGACAAGGAACTCGTGGTGGCTTCAATGACCACCCTTTTGGTTGAGAGCTGTGGCTGTTTACTACCACCAGGGTTTCCTTCACATAAGGCGTGCTGCAAACTACTCACAAAAATAAATCCTATTAACTTTTTCATCAACAGTTACATAAGCAGTCTTGCTTTATATTTCCAGGTCTAGACACACCAAAAGCACATTCACCCCCAAATGAGTATGCTCTGTGTTGGGATACTCTATATCTAGGATCTTCCATAAATCAGTGTGATGTAATGGAAGAAACCAAACCCAGAGAACATGAGTTCTACCACCTCCTGGTTCTGTTTAATCTCTCTAAGTCTCAGGCTTTATCTGAAAAATGGAAATAATAACTAATCCACAGGATTAAGAAACTGAATATATATATAATGGTTTTATAACTTGGGTGTGTTTATAAATGTTTAGTGTGGGTGTGTTTACAAATGTAAGGTATCATCATCATCACTATCATCTTTGAGCCAGATCAGACATTATTTGTGATTTTTATTTTTATTTTAAATTGGCATGTTTCTCTTCCCCTAGAACCAGTCACTAAACTAAATGAGGTGGTTTAGCTAACAAGACTTGAGTCTAAAGCTCAGCTCATTGCTTACTGGTGTGGCCTTTTTGTACCTAATCTTACCTGAATGAACTGGATATGGCACCTGGCATGCGTTAAGCACTTAATTAATTATCACTTATATCAGTGCTGAATTCTGTCTGAGTAAAAAATTGGAAGAGGCACACTTTTCTATAAAACAGATACTATGGCCCAGAGTAAATCAAATGCCATTTAAACCCTGTAAATATAATGCATTTTAAGGGTCACCTCTTCTCTCTAACATGACTGAGTGCAACAGTAATGAATATGTGGTCACTCTTAGCCTTTCTGTAGACCCTAAACTTTCTGAAGTCATCACTTCAGTCTCCCTGTTTGACCATTTCTAGGCTTCTTAAACAGACACCCATGATGAGGCTCATCTTCCTCCGATGGGGCTCACGCACGACCTCACAGGGAGATGCTCTGTCCTGCAAAACCTTCCTTGAAGCTCCAACCACAGCAAGGCGGAAGTGGGCAATGACGGCAGAGTTGGCTCATCCATGACCGGTAGACGGATTTACACTTGTAATACAGTTTGAGCGTAAACAACTGCTTACTGTAAGAATATAGTTTCTTTTTTAAAAAAATATTTGTGCTTTAAAATAAGTTCACAATCCAACTCAATTTCTCATACAAAAACTTACGTACATGCTGCTGTGTAACTCTAGCAGTTCTCCCTGCGCTGTGAACATACAGTCCTCCTTTCTACTCTGTGTTTCCTCTGTCTGTTCAACTAGCTCCTGTCCCTCTCTGCCATCTCATCTCACCTCTGGACAGGAGCTACCCAGTTAGTCTCATGTGTCCACTTAAGAAACACACTCTTCCCCAGTATCATTTTATGTCGTATAATCCAGACCAGTCTTTGTCTGAAGAGTCGACTTTGGGAATGGTAATAATGCAATTTTTTAATAAAGAAGAAAAAAGGGTTATAGCTCCTACCTGAGCCATAGAAATGGGCACAGAGGGCATTGCTTGAAGGCACGTCATTGGCTGACAGGGAGTAATAACACAGAATAGTTAAGCTAAAGTGTTTGGTAATCATTGTGAAGTGACTACATAGGGGGAACAAAAGAGTTTGCTGCCATAAGCTAAGTATGAAATAAACCACTTCATGGATACATTTAAGGAGGTCCTTTGTGAGTCCAGAAAATACAAATCAAATCAGGAATACTGACTTAGGTGCACGTGTGTATCAGGCACAACTGGAGCTCAGCGCTGAGTCAAGTCCCTCTATACCTAATGCTGTGGGTCTCAATGTGTGGTTCTACAAGAGCCACATTATCCAATCTTGATCCCTAGCTAATAGCTTTGCTGGTGCAATGCTTAAGTTTCCTAATAGAAAGCTTGTGACTTCCAGCTCACCCAGTGGCTTCACAGAAGAAGGACATTGTGTTCTGCTCCTGTAAACATTACAAACTAGAAAACCCTATGGGGAAGCTCTACCTGGTCACATGGAGCCACTACTACACGTCAAAAATGGTCTCACCACCACATAACAACAATTTGTGATCTGTTATATCAGAAGTGTCTGACACTGTGTATTCTAACTAGCCATCCAGTTCCATCTGATACGTACTAAAGTTTGATCTATAACAATAATATTCCTGGGCGCCTCTCTCCATTCCCAACTCTCTGCTATCACAGTAAATGTCAACTTTCTGTAACTGTGCATTCCAGAATTTTTCATTGTTTTTAGTAAATCAGCCAACAGTCAGATGGCCTGAGACCATGTACATTTGTATGGAAATGTAACTGGAGATATATACATAATTCTTGGGTCCTTCTTACAACTATTCCCTTTCATACTAGAAGGCTGAACCAAGAAATAAAATTTCCCTCACATATTTCCTTAGTATATATGACCTCTACTCCTGTATGAAAATCACAAACCTCAAGCCTATAGCTAATTTTTCTGCGACCTTTGCTGATAACGATATTGTTCCTTGAATATGCCATGGTGTCTCCAGATTCGCGTGCAGGCTTGAGACTACCAGCTTTGAGCTCAGTGGGAACCTGTGGCAAGAATCTGGGTCTGTGGAGCTGCCCTGTGCATCAGCCCTGCTGTTGTAAACTCTAGGAAGTGAAACTTAGGAACTCTACTGTACCTATGGCCAACATTTGACTGAGCTGCTGTTATTACCCAGTAATGTTTTCATCAATATGTAAAACCACAATATGCACATAAAGGCAATAAAGACATGCACTATACTGAGAAAACCCAATAGGTAGAAATCTAAATAACCACAAAAAAATTTGTGGTATGTATACAGTTTCAAAGAATCATTTACATTACAAAATGTCTTATTATAGAGTTCTTTGAAGCAGAGAGCTTCCTTTCAGTATTATGCAGCAGATAAAAGAAACAACTTGTATGTGAATTGATATACACTTAGCAATACCATTGGATCATAGACACATGGCACTGGGTAAAAAACAATAAAGAAAGGAATATTTTTAACACAATGCCATCATGCGTGCATACAGAGCAAATACGATAACAAATGCCAAGTTTCTTACTGTTTTAAACATACACTTACCATACGAACCAGCAGTTCTATTTCTAGATATTTAGTCCAGAGAGATGAAAACTTACATTCACACAAAATCTTATACTCAAATGTTTGTTGTTGTTAAGTGCTGTCGAGTTGGTTCCAACTGATAGTGACCCTGTGAAACAACAGAACGAAACACTGCCTGGTCTTGTGCCGTATCCACAATCATTTTTATGCTTAAGCCCGCTGTTGTGGCCACGGTGTCTATCCATCTCGTTGAGGGTCTTCCTCTTTTTCACTGACCCTCCATTCTACCAAGCATGATGTCTCTCTCCAGGGACAGATCTTTCCTGACAACATGTCCAAAGTATGTACAATGCAGTCTTACCCTCTTTGCTTCCAAGGAGCACTCTGGTTGTTTAGATTTGTTCTTTTAGCAGTCCATGGTATGCTGAACATTCTTCTGCAATACCACAATTCAAAGGCATCAGTTTTTTTCTGTCTTCTTTGTTCATGGTCCAGCTTTTGCATGCCTATGATGTGATTGAAAATACCATGGCTTGGGTCAGGTGCATTTAGTCCTCAGGGGGACATCTTTACTTCTGAATACTTTAAAGAAGTCCTTTGTAGCAGATTTTCCCAATGCAAGGCATCTTTTAATAGTTTTTGTGTAGAATCTGACACTATTGCAACTTGAGGCTTGAATTTTTTTCTTCAGTTATTTCAGCTTGACAAATGTTTGTAGCATCTATATTTATAACCACCAAAACCTGGAGACAACTCAAATGTCCTTCAAGAAAGTAATAAATAAACAAACTGTGGAATACTACTAGGCAATAAAAAGAAATGACTGATGAGTACATGCAAGAAATCAGATGGATCTCAATGGCGTTATATTGAATGAATGAATCCAGTCTAAAAAGATTGCATACCATATGATCCCATTTATACAGCATCCTTGAAATACCAAAACTACAAAGGTAGAGAACTAGTGGTTTCCAGGGTGAGAGGTTAGGGTGTCTATAACTACAAGGTAGCACGAGGGAGTTTATTTGGGATGATCTATGTGCTGATTGTGGTGGAAATTACACAAATTCATGCATACATAAATTATTCTATTATGATAAAATTTCGTAGAACTAAACACCAAAAAAGTGCTTATAAAAATTTTGAAAGCCAAATAAGGTGCATAGTTAATAACATTTTAACTGATTTTGATAATTTTCTTATGCTATACAAGATGCTGTTTGAAGTGAGCTGAGTAAAGGTCACATAGGGATATACGTACTATTTTTGCAATTTCTGCAGGAGTCTAAAATTATTTCTAAATGAAGAATTTTTGTTTTGTTTTAAACAAATGCCAAGTAAAATAATGCATGACAAGCACATTTTTTATTTACGCATAATCCTAGTAAACAGTTAAGCAACTCCTACACTACCATGATAAAAGGAAACTTGTTGACGGTTACAGTTCTAATGAAAACAAAGGGAAAAGAAAACCTCACAAAACTCCATTTGAACCCACTACAAGTGCTGTGCTCTTATTATTTTGAAAGCAGTCGTTAAAATGTAAAATCACCACTCAAAATGATGTATCATTTCAGCTCATTCTACAAATTTATGATCGTCTTTCTAACTCCAAGTTTTGAAGTAGAATAACAAGTTGGCAAAGAAGAAAGGGGACATATTTTGTGTCCTGAGTCCTCCATGCCTTTATCTTATGTCTGCCTCATGAAATGCCTGTGGGTTGCCCATTTGCTAGTCCTTTGCCCCAAGGTCAGTTTCATGGCTGGGAGTTAAACTCTGTACAAATGTTCTGGATGATCCTGGGATTTGGATTTGCAGAGGCTGGCAAACTCACTCATGAACGAAGAGTGGTCTCTGGCAGGGTGAGTAGCGATGACTTCCTGTGTGGCCCACGCGGCCCCTGTTTAATGCGTAATCACTCCCTTCAGATGGACAGCCATGGCTGGTATTTGGACATCATTTTAGGACCTCGGGAAACTCTGGTAGCTGTAGCAGTTAAGTGCTACATCTGCTACCCAAAGGTCGGCCGTTCAAATCCACCAGGTGCTTCTTGGAAGCTCTATAGAGCAGTTCTACTCAGCCTATAGGGTTGCCATGAGTCAGAATTGACTTGACAGCAGTGGGTTTGGTATTTTGGGTATGGGTAGGACCTCCCATTGGTGATGAAGCTTCCTTTTGTTGGGCTTGGACTTCATGAATGGCTGCTCCAGTGTGTGGCCAATGGCTACCACTGTGTCTGCCCCTCTGTTCCAGTATCCCCCACCTACTGACAGTGTTCAAGATGTCTGGTCTTCTGCTACACTGATCACACTCAACCTTTGGATGCTGCTAGTAGGTATACTGCACAGCCCACATTTAGGTGTCTGTGTCAGAAATCGCAGAGTGTTTGCCTAGGTTGGCCACAAACTGGAGGACTGCACAAAAGTTGCTGGTACCCTCACTGCTGGAGCCATTGATGATGAAAGAATGGCAGCTGAGTTTAAGCAGGCTTTGCTGCAGTCCAGGCCATGGGAATTACAATACCAGTCCACCAGAGCCTGAAAGGATATTAAACACATTTTAATGACTTCCTTTGGAGAAGAGGAGGCCTTGAGTGGTACAAATGAATAACACACTTGGCTGCCAACCAAATCATTGGAGGCTTAGGTACACCTAGAGACACCTCAGAAGAAAGGCCTGAAGATCTACTGCTGAAAAATGAGCACTTGAAAACCCAGGGAGAAAAAGTATACTGTCGCACACATAGGATCACCGTGAGTTGGAATTTATTGACAGCAACTAGTTTTCTGTGGAGAAGGGAAGTTGGCTAAAGGCAGTAGAAGAAGATATTCCACAGTGTATACAAACACTTGATTTATAATTATTTTTGTGTATACTGCACTTCTGTATTTCTATATTGTAAACTCCATGAGGTTTTTATTAGATGTTTCTGTATCTCATAGACTGGCGTAGTGATGTGTATACATTATGCTCACAATGAATATTCATTTTCTAAGAAAGTAGTCAGCGTAATTTATTTCATAGTTGAACTTCAGAAAGCCAACAATCCAAAATCTACAAGTGTTCTTCGGTAGAAATCTCGACATTTTGTGAAGACATACTTTAAACGTTACAGCTCTGTATGCAGACATAAACCATTTCTGCATAATGACCAGCTCTGACTGTACAGTGGACATGACAAACCAAAACCCATTGCTGTTGAGTCAGTTCTGACTCACAGTAACCCTATAGGTCAGAGTCAAATTGTCCTCCGAAGAGTTTCCAAGGAGCACCTGGTGGATTTGAACTGCTGACCCTTTGGTTAGCAGTTCTAGCACTTAACCACTGTACCACTAGGGTTTCCACAGACATGATAGATGACCACATATTCAAGAATTCATTAGGAAATGACAGATGGAAAGCTAGCGTATTCTTATGACTGAGGAGTTCCTTAGTAGCTCCCATTGCCATGATTTGCCTTTCATCAGGGGGACCAAAAAAAAAAAAAACTGTACCCCCTAGGAATATGAATATCAATACAGGAATTTCTGAAAGCCAGTCTGGATTCTGGAAGTAGAATGCCTTGGTAATCAAATCACATTTTTGTTTCACTGGTTTATATGTTTTTCTTATTCTCTTCTCTCATGATAAGAAGGCCTGCATTCAACTTAATATTGCTTTACAATATTGTGGAAACCCTGGAGATGTAGTAGTTAAGTGCTACAGCTGCTAACCAAAAGGTCACCAGTTTGAATCCACCAGGTGCTCCTTGGAAACTCTGTGGGGCACCACTACTCTGTCCTGTAGGGTCACTGTGAGTCAAAATTGGCTCAGAAGCAATGAGTTTGGTTTTTTGGTTTTACAGCATTTTGTGAATCAAGGCTGTGTTTTTTAACTAGTGGTCGAAGTCCTGAAATGTGTAATGAAGGCTGCTTAGGAAAGCTTCATGCCCTGAGTACCTACCTTCTTACTTCTCTTTGGCAGTTTTTGCCTGGGAAGAGTGAAGAAATCTAGGAAGAGTATCATCTATTAAAAATTGAGAACAGAGAAAATACAGAAGCTAGTGAAAAGGCCAGCACACCTCAAGTGCAGACATCCCCACCCCTGTCTGCCAGCAGGGGCTTTCTTGTGGTTACGATGTTGAACAAGCCTCAGCAGAGCTTCTAGGCTAAAAATAGGAAGAAGGGCCTAGATACCTACTTCTTAAAATCAGTAGGTATAAATGCTGATTTACACAAAGGTCTGATGTGCAGCTGATCATGGGGATGGAGCAGGACCAGGCAACGTTTTTCTCCCATCGTGCGTGAGATTGTCCTAAGTAGGGAATGAATTCGACAGCAGCTAACAGCAGTAAGTGAAAGGGAAAGAGGGAAGAAGGATCTTTGGATGACTTCAGGATCCTGTAGGAATGGATCTAGACCAGTTTAGACAGCATAGATTTTGAGGGAAGATGAGACAGGATGAGAGAAAGAAATCTGTGTGGTGGGAGGGGCTAGGCATAACAATTATGCTAATAAATCTGTAGATTTGCTGAAAAGTTCACATGATCTGAAAACATTGAAATACCCTGGATTAAGGTTTTCTAAGGAAGAACTTTTGCTAGCTTTTCCCGACTCTGGGTCCTGTGGTCCCTCTGAGAACAGAATAAGTAGTTTTCTTATTCTTGACAGGAAAGATAGGATATTTCCTTACTGTGACATAAGACCTCAAGCACGTGACGTTTGATGACCCTGCTGCCGTGTTCAGTGTGAAGTACCTTCCCCTGATATGAACAGCGTGTCTTCTCCTGGATTGTCTCTTGCCTAGGCTGTCTGGAAACAAGAGCCAGTCACAGAGAGGCTGGTTTGGCATGCCCTGCCTGACAAAGTTAATTGAGCAACAAGTAGAAAAATAAGTGTGTTAACAGTCTTGAAAATGGGAAGTCACATGGAGTTGAGAGAGATCTGCTCTTAAAAAAAAAAAAAAAAGATGCTAATTGCTCTTTCAAATTTTGTTTAAAAATTGCATCTTTCATTTGGACAACTGTCATTTTCCCAGTGCCCGCTTTGCCCGTAGTCCTTGGTAACAAAAACAAAGCTCTGAATTCATTTCTGGGTAAGTGGCTTAGTATGGGTTTCCCAGAAATCAGATCCTGAGAACAGAGCTGGTGAGCATGTTATTGGTTTGTGGAAGTGACCTCAGGAAGGTGGAATACGAGAAGAGAACAGAGGAGAAGCTGACCAGGAGTGTATTATTAGCTGGCCACCAGCTGGGCAGTGGGCAAGATGTCCTGGGGATCTCAGATCCTCCCTTGATCACTGGTTGCCCAAAAGAGTGGTAGCACCCTTGCATTGCTAGTTTCTGAACAGTCCTGGGGCAAAGAGGAAGGAAGGTACTAGAAGCTCAGCAAGGTCCAGTTCAGCAGAAAGTAATCACCTGTGCCAAGTCCTGAGCTCAGCAGTGGCTAGAGTACAGCTGGGCTAAGGATGTGAAGCAGCCACCGGTGCAGTGAATGGAAACAAATGAAATCACTTGTCAGCACCTGAAGTCCAGGCTCCTCAACCAGGCCAAGCCCTTGGATATCATGTTTTTATATTTTGGCTTTATATAGAGAGTGGAAAAAAAAAAAAAAGGTTTCAAGAAAAACAGTGCTTGCTTCTGTCAAAGTTCAGCAATCAATAAATTCAGTTGTTTCATGCTGCTGCTGACAAGCAGGTTGCATGGTGTTAGGAATCTTAGCAGGAACTGCAGGCCCAAACCTTCTAGAAATCCTCATATGAATGGCAAGGTATATCAGCATCAGCCACTATCAAGGTAACTAGATAATTCTGGTCCAAATAATGTTTTAATATAAGATTAAGTGACTATTCAGTCATGAGTTGTTGTTATTGTGAATTTTTGTCAAGTTGGCTCCAAGTCATGACAACTTTATATATAACAGAACAAAACATTACCCAGTCCTGTGCCTTCTGACAGCTTTTCCTGGGTTGGAAGCTTGAGGTCTTTGGATGACTTCAGGATCCTGTGGGAATGGATCAAGTCCAGTTTAGATGGTACGGACTTTGAGGCTGACAGACCTGGCACCTATGGTCAGATCCACTACTCACTGGCTGTGTACCCTTTGTAAATTACCTAACCTTCCAATGGTGAACATCCTTGTAGGTCAAAGGGAGTCAATAACACCACTTTTATAAAACTTTGGGGAAGACTGCACTTAGAAAATGTATATAAAACGTTTCACCAAGTGCATATGTATCTTAGACAGCAAGATAGTGCTCCTCGCCTCCACCTGGTCATGTGCGTGCGCCTTGGGAGGCTGAATGGCTGAAGCGGACCTTGAAGTTTCTCATATACGCAGTCAGGCCTGTCTCACACCAGTCCATTCACTGCCCCTCAGCTGCCATTCAAACTCAGGGTAGAAGCTTGTTTCCTTGGCCTGGCGCAGCCACTCTTTCTCCTTCTTCTCTTATCTCTGTTGGGGAGTTTAATATTAATACCTAGCTACAGTAAAACAGAGGAAGGATGTGGGCAGTCTTTTGTTACTTATGCAGCATGGTAAGAGTTATCAGTGAAAGAAATTATGTGGCAAACAGTAAATTAAGCAAAGCTGCCCTATAAATTTGAATTAAATCTTGTATTGGTTTGAATGTTTAATGTATCATCATGAATCACATTTTCACAGATTACAATGGAAGTTCAGAAAAAGGGTATAAGAATGGGCTAGGTTCTTTACTGTTATATTTTTTTCACAACTAAAGGCACCCTTTAAGTAAAATGTGAGTCAGTTGGATTTTCCTCTGTGATATAAAGAAACAAAATTAAGTCTCATTGACCACTGGAGTTGCTGACTTGAGTCCAAAGGAAAATATAACTAATTTGCACTGTACATTTTCACGTAAAACACAATTAAAAAAATAAATACACCATTGACTTCAGTTCATAAATTACCAAAACAGCTCAAATTATACCCCCAAATGCTAAGTATACATCCCATTCTGTGTTGATTTATTTTTCAATTTTAAAGAAATGGGTTATAAGATGCTGGTTAATAATAAATATGATGTGGCACAAGAGTAAAATCTGTATAACAGAATGCTCAAAGGCTGGAACAACCACAGCAAAATCCTGTATCTTTGACTGCGTACATAACTATAAATTCTCAGTTGTAGGAAACACATTTTTAGCTGAGTGCATGTGGCTGGTATTTGATGTGTGTATGGTGATGGCAGTGGTGGTTCTTGACACACAAAATATATGTTTATGAATTTGTATGTCATAATTCAACCTTAAATTTAATGAATCTGTTTAGATTCATATAGGCACAAAGTAGGGAAAAATATGTACCACAGAATAACTTCTTTAAGGAGCTTAGTTGACTCTGACTCATAGCCAGCCTATACAGATGTCACTAATTGAAACCAAGGAGCTCAACGACCAGCTTAGAATCTTTTTTAACATGGTTGCTGCTAAGGGTTAGAGTCAGAAAGCAAGACAAAGCCTATTTTTCATTCATGAATTAGGGGATCATTCAGTGTCAGGACTGTGGGTACCAAGCCAGCCAAGTGCTTTCAAGTCATAGATACCAAGTGAATTCAATAAACCCTGGAGGAATGAGTCACTGTGTATAGGAACAGTGGGAAGGGAAAGCTTGTACAAATCCTGGAGGAATGGTACTTGGATCTGGTTGGGCACTTTGTGTAGAGAGAGCTAATGTGAACAGTTATCAAGGGATCAAGGAAGTGGGGCAGGCAGGACAGGGGAGATCCATCTGTATGGGCTGTACATTGCACAGTCATGTGAGGAGAACACTCGTAAAGACTTACGTGGTAAAAGATCTGAAAGCTCAGCAGAGGAATCAAGACACATGAGAGAATCAGGGGCCATTTGGACTACTGAGCATGGCACTCATTTGATGCTAGTCGTATTTTTGGAAGAGTTATGTCCAAGGGAATAAAATGTATCTTATATTGTCATTATCTGGGACTCAGTAAGTCCACACTTCAGATGCCATCACCTGGTGGGTGAGAAAGCTGGGCTGTTATTCTCTGATTCCCACTTCCCACCAGTCAGGCTACTCCCAGGACACTGACTTCTCAGCCCTTCCACCCTGCCCTGCACACAGGCTTAAAGAGAACACTGATCATGGTTGATGGTATCTTAGCACATGCTTTCAGGAAGTATCCTAGATTCTCTCTGTTTCCTCTCCCTCCTTTCCAGTTAAGGAGTGGCCCAGCCATTTCTGGCTGTTCTCCAAATAAGAACTTTCTGCAGTAGCTGTATCTTTTCCATCGGTACTCTCCTTGGGAAAAGTTGACCAAAATGGCACCTGGGTTTATTTGTTGTAGACACCTATTGTCACATTAACTTGCAACCCGTACTGTTCAACTATTTCCCAGGATTTTGAAACAAACCTTCTGCCTCCTAGGCAAACAGCAGGCTCTGGGAAAGGGAAACACCTGCTGAGCATTCATGTACCCTGACAGAAACTGGATTCTCTGCTCCTAGAGCTACTGGATGTATTCAGGCACTCTGCTTTTTGAAGTAAAATCCTCTCTTGAGGAGTGGGCAGCCAACTCACTCCTTCTGAGGAGGCACAATGAGCTGCTTCATTGGGCACAGTCCCACTGTGTGGTTCCATCATCTAGTCTAAAGTCTTCAGCGTTCAGCGAAAGAATTCTCACCTTCCGTGGTGAGACCTCCTGCACAGCCACCACTCGGCAGTGAAGGCTTTCACGTTGCTCTGATACTGAATAGGTTTCAGTAGAGCTTCCAGACTAAAGTGCAAGAAAGTCCTGGCAATTTACTTCTGAAAAAGCATCCAGTGAAAACCCTCTGAATCACAATAGTCAGACCCACAGCCACTCAAGAGGATGGTATAGGGCTGTACAGTGTTTTGTTCCTTTCCGTATGGGGTCTCCGTGAGTTTACAGACAAGTTGATGGCAACTAACAACAGCAATGGCTCCCAAATAATCCTTTAAACTAAACCTAAATTTCAGACTCATATATTCAACTGCCTACTCAAGATCTCCACTTGAATATTTAAGAAGCAGCTCAAACGTAACATGTCCAAAGGTCATGTTTCTTCAGTAGCTCAAGGCAAAAATCCTGCAATCAACCTTGAGTCTTCTTTCACCCATATCCCACATCCATCTGGCAGCAAATGTCATTAACTCTAATTTCAAATACATATTCAGGACCTACCTAGCTTTCCTCAGGTGTCTTTCTGGTCCAAACAACCATCCATACATTACAAGGTCATTACAACATCCTCCCTGATTCTGTACTTCTCCAGCCTGCTCTCAGAGGATTCCTCAAGACATATCGATCAGTAAGGACAATATGAGCTGAAGAGACAGAAAGGGTGACAAAATCCAGAGATTACATCAGCATGAGACCAGAATAGCTAACTGGTGCCCAGCCACTACCAATAACTGCCATGATGGGGAATTCAACATAGAGTCCCTGATATAGTGGGAGAAAAATGGATGTGCAGAACTCAAACTCTGTACGTCCCATGGACCCTCTGTTAGTCCAGAACTGAAACTACTGCCAAGACCAGCTATTCTGGCAAAGACTGGATTGGGCTATAAGCATAAAATGATACTGGTGAAGAGTGTGGTTCTTGGCTTAAGTAGTCTTATGACGTGGCTCCTGTTCAGAGGCGATGTGGGAAGGCAGAGGGGGATGGGAGTTAAATGGACACAAGAAAAACAGGTGTAACGGAGAAGTGTGCTGTCACAGAGTAAGGAGTGCAGCTAAAGGTGTGTAGCAATGTATGTGTAAATTGTTATAAGGCAAACTGACTTAGATTGTAAACCTTCACTTAAAGTGCAATAAAATACAATAAAAAAGAAAGGAAGGGAGGGAGGAAGAAAGGAAGAAATGATGATCACATCATGAAGATATGTGTTCAGAACAATCCAGTTACTTCCTGCCCACCCCAGCTTCCTCAGTGAAAGCCAATTACTCCAATGCCCACTAAGTTCTGCTCTGTTGTACAACATTGCTAAGAGTCAGAATTGACGTGATGGCACACAATAGTACCCATCAGGCCCTGTGACGATACCCTCCCACTTCCTTTCTGATCGCATCTATTTATTTCCACTCTTGCTCACACTACTGGAAGCACATTTGCCTACCTGGTACTCCTGGAATGTTCTGGATGAACTCCCACCTCAGGCCTCAGGCCTCAGGCATCTATCCTCTGTCTGGTTTTTTGTCAGCTTTCAGTGAAAAAGATTTGCCCCTCTCACACCTTTGGATTCTGACTCAGATTTCAGTTCTTCAGTAGATTTCTCTGGCCACACATCTAAACTGGCAAGTATTTTTTGACATTCTTTATCCACCTTCTTTGCTTCTTTCTTTATTACTGGCATTGACTGACAGCATGTGCTTTATTTTGTATTTGTTTGTAGCCTATCTTTTCGACCAAAATGTAAATGTATGCTTCATGCTCTGAGTCTAGAGCAGTACCTATCTCCAAGTAAAGTCTCAGTAGATATTTTCTGAATGAATAAATGAGTAAATTAATTCATTATTTTAGCCCAAAAGGAGTTTCCAGAAGGAAACTTTTGTTGGTATGCGTAATTTCTAGGGTTGGGTGGCAGGGAGATTAATCATGCCTATTGTGATCGGTGATCCTAGGAGCTTTACTGCAGTTTTCCTGAAAAGGGCCCTTCATGCTGTGTGACTACATGGATGGAAGACCAGTTCCTGCCTCTTTGAAACCAGGAAAAACTCGTTCTTGTCTAGTAGATTCCAACTGATAGGGACCTCCATCTCACAGGGTAGAAGTATGCTCCGCAGGGTTTTCATTGTCTGGTTTTTGGCAAGTGGATCAACAGGCTTGTCTTCCAAGGCCCTTGTGGGTAGACTCAAATGTCCGACCTTTCAATTAGCAGCCAGGCATGGTAACTGTTTGTGCTACCCAGCAGCTCCCTGACACTTTTAGTGTATTGTGTTACACATTCCATTTATCAAATTCTTGCAGCTGGTTGTGGTGTGACGTTTACCCTGGGGCATTAAGAAAACTTTGGAAATACATATTGCTGAACAAACAGAATAAAGAAAATAATTATTTCTGTAACAATGTGGATAGGTCGTCCTCTCTCTCCTGAATTTGTCACTGAGAGTTTCTCTGTGCTGTACTAAACAGATCATTCCCAGGGAGGTGATATGTCAGTTCCCAGCCATGACTGCCCACGGGGGAAGCCCATGTGCTTCCTTCCAGCCATTCTGACAGTGTGGTCTCCCAAACTGTGGCCTGAGGAGCCTTTCATCTCTCAACTTGCGAAAAATTAGGTGTTCAAAGTAAGGCGGCGGCAATTCTAGGTAACACCGGCCATTGCAGCTTGGAGCAGGAAAGTCTTTACTGCTCTCAATTTAGAATCTTGTGGATGGCCTCCGTAGAAAGTAAGATTTGTGTGATGAAGATGACGGCTGGGGAGTAGCTGCTACTTACAGGTAAAACTCTCATATTTACATGTTCTAAACAAGTTACGTCTCAGTAGCTAAGAGCTCAGCTGGTAACCAAAAGGTTGACAGTCCAAATCTACCAGCCGCTCTTTAGAAACCCTATGAGGCAGTTCTGCTGTGTCCTGTAGAGTTGCTATGTCAGAATCAACACAATGGCAGTGGGTTTGGTTTGGGGTTTTTTTAAAAAGTTGAGACCAGCCCATCTGGATCTAGTGTTCTTTTGTTCCTCATCTTTCCACGGCACTGCATTTGGTACTGTCTATGTAACTCTGCCAACTACTACCCGTTAGGCATACTGTTGTGACGTGTATGTTGTGATGCTGGAGACTGTACTACTGGTATTTCAAATACCTGTAGAGTCACTCATGGTGGACAGGGTTAAGGGAAGCATCCAGACTAACAGAGGCTAGGAAGGAAGGCCTGGCAATCTACCTAAAAATTAGCCAACAATAGTCCTATGGATTACACTAGAACATTATCTGATACAGTTAGTGCTGGAAGATGAGTCGCCTAGGTTAGAAGGCACTCCCCATACCTAGTGGCCACAGCAGTAGACTTGAACATACCAGCAATCAGGAAGATAGTACGGGGCCAGGCAAGGTTTTGTTCTGGGGCAGTTGGGGCCACAGTGAGTTGGAACTGTCTTGAAGGCAACTGGCAACAACAGATTTTGGCAAGATGCTGGAGAGATAACTTGAATCTCTTCTCCTAGAGTGGATGAATGAATCAATAATAAAATTATAATAAGATAATAATATTAGTTGTAATAAAGTGTCTCAAAAAGATGCAAAATTATTTTGTTGGGCCCCCCACAAATCAATCCCCCAGGATTGAATTCCTGGTTAAGTCAGTCCCTGAAATGTTCATCAGCTATGGACACTTCAGACAGAACCCAGGAGTTACCCAGGAACACAGCAGAGCCCAATTAGTAAGAAGGTGCCTGTTGTTGAGTTATGCCAAATAGTAGTCACTGCTGGGTGGGCTCCAAGCCAACCTTTTCCATTTCAGTGCATATTTGACTCTGTAGCATGTAGCTAGGGTCACCGTGAGTTGAATCCAACTCGACGGCTCTTGGCTTGGCAGTACATAGGATCTCCGAGAGGGAGCCCTGGCAGTGCCTTGGCTGGGGGTCAGCTGGAACCTAATGGTCAGCAGCTGAAATCCACGAGCCGCTCCCTGAAAGTGCTGTGAGGCACTTCTACTCTTTCGTGTGTGGTCTCTATGAGTTGGAATCAGCAAGGCTACAATGGGTTGGTTTGGGTTTTAAAGAGAAGAAGAATTTGAGGAAAAAAATACTTCTTTTATCCCCTTTGAGTGCCAAGTATAAGGTGCTATGAAGTATTGCCAGCTAATAATGAATCTTCCAAGTTCAGTGAACTTTCTCACTGTCTCAGCAGAACTTGCAGAGGTTCCCAAGAGGCCTGGCCATGCTGCTCATTACAGGAGATATTATTTAGTGAAAGAAAAATTCTGTCATATCTTCCTCTAGATTTCAGGTATTAGATGCAGAGTAACAGCTTATGCAGTGAATATGTTTACAAGAGACATATATGAAAATTAAACAGGCAAAAATAACCAAATTTCATAGATAAATTTTATTTTCTCAGAAAAATAAAAATGAAATAAGTAAAAAAGAGGATATTCATCAAATACAAGCTGCAAAGTAAGTATCGTTTTACTTTTTACACCTTCACAACGATACCGTGATGTTTGGATACTAAAGTACTATTTTTCTCTGATGGTCCAGATTAATTCTGTGTTTTCTGTGTGTACAGGAGCTACAAGTGACAGAAGTACAGGTCACAGAACAAGTACATACAGAGAAAGCAGAGCTTCAATTTTTAAGAGGCATTGTTCTCCTTGTTGAAAGAAATAAGTGTGATGAATGAGGAAATGTATTCAGGTTGTTGTCCAAATCAAGGATATCTTAGAGATCCAGACTATAGTCTCCTGTATCTTGTTGTGGTATCTGCCACATACACGTACATGAGTGCATGCTTCTGGGGACAAGCCGTATATGTAGGACGAGCTTGCCAGGTGTGAGAGGACCTCAGAATGGGGAGTGGTAGGTCCCTCCTGGTGCTGTCTGTTGTCTTGTAGCAGAGACTCAAATGTTCTTGTCGAAAGTAAGATATTCAGTTCATTCTTTCCCCATTAGAGTACATTTTTTTCTCTTTAGAAGATTAATGGGGAATACAATCTAATCTCAAAGCAGTCACTAGGAAGATTTTTCAACAAAGAAATATATGGCAGAATTTTAAGATACTTTTACTATTATTCAGCATTGAGTAGAGGAGTATAAACCTGATATTCTGGTATTAAAACAGTAAGTTGTTATGGTTGTCACTGTTTAACACATCCAGTTAACGCTAAAAAACTTCTTAAAATGCAAACCATGCAATTTTGTTGTAATAGAAGTCTTGCCTCCATGCTGGAGACCTGGGTTCATTCCCAGCAAATACACCTCATGGGCAGCCTCCATCTATCAGTGGAAACTTGAATGTTTCTTTGATAGGAAACAGGTTTCAGTGGAGTGTACACACTAAAATGGACTAGGAATAAAGGCCTAATGATCTATGAAAATAAACCACTGAAAATTCTATGGATGACAGCAGTCCAACCTGCAATCGATCATGGATGTAGCACAGGATTAGGCAGTGTTTTAGTCTGCTGTGTATGGTGTCACTGTAAGTTGGAGACCAACTAGACAGCAGCTAACAATGACTGTTGAGGTTAAAATAAGTGCTTCTGGATTCAAACACATACTTTGCCTGCTAACTAGGCGACAGAAAAATATACCACTTGCTGGCATGATTGCTTAATAATGGTTCTTTAAACCTCTTTTGCAACATCTTACTATGCATTTTCAAGTAGTAAAAGTAATAGCTATTAAGCTACGAAGAGCTAAGTTGTTTAAAGAAAGAAAATCTAGTATTAGAATATTAGAGTATATAAAAGACAATCAAGAAATCAAAAAAAACATTGCATTGAGAAAGTCTGCTGCAAAGGACCTCTTTAAAGAACTGAAAAGTAAAGATGTCACCTTGAAGACTAAGGTGTGCCTGACCCAAGCCATAGTATTTTCAATCACATCATATGCAGGCAAAAGCTGACAGTGAACAAGGAAGACAGCAGAAGAATTGATGCTTTTGAATTGTGGTGTTAGAGAAGAATATTGAATGTTCCATGGACTGCCAAAAGAACAAGCAGATCTGTTCTGGAAAAAGTACAACCAGAGTGCTCTTTCGAAGAAAAGATGTATGACTGTGAATTCCATACTTTGGACATGTTGTCAGGAGGGACTAACCCTTGGAGAAGAACATGATGCTTGATAAAGGAGAGGGTCAGTGAGAAAGAGGAAGGCTTTCAACAAGAAGGACTCACAGAGTGGCTGCAACAATGAGCTTAAGCATAAAAATGATTGTGGACATGGCACAAAACTGGGCAGTTTTTGTTCTGTTGTGCACAGGGTCACTGTGAGTCAGAACTTGGACTCAACAGCACCCAACAACAACAACAACAATAATCATAATATCCTCACTAGCAATTTCTGCTTCAGCCATAGAGATATCAATAGTTAATATTAATTTATGATACTTGATAAAATATTACTTAAGGATTAAAGTAATTATAAATATGGACTATCTGTAACATGGACTATACGTATTCCATTTCTCCCTTAATTTGTAAAGAGCATCTCAATCACGTTACTTCTTAGATTAAATATTTATTACCTATACAGTAATTGGAAAACCCTTGTGGTGTAATGAGTTAAGTGCTCCATCTGCTAACTAGAAGGTTGGCAGTTCAGATCTACCAGACTCTCCTTGAAAACTCTATGGGGAAGTTCTACTCTGATCTCTAGAGTTACTATGACTCAGACCTAACTCAACAGCAGTGGGTTTGGTTTTTTTATATAATAATTGACATACCCAATGTTTGTGATTTTTTTACCCGAAGTTTTAGCTTCTGCTACGCATATCTGAAGTAGATAATGCTTAAGGCTGTAGCTTTAGTCTGGGTTGCTCTTTACAGTTGGAAAATACAGATGAAAAGAAGCTAAGAATTTAAGTACCATTTAAATCTTTCAGAAAATCATTGGATTTGATTCTGTGTCAATGTGTGTGGTGACTGGGGAGTTATACCTGTGTCTCCCTGTGTGTATATGAGACAATTACAAAATCAAGATGTTGCTAGATAGAAAATATATTGATAAAGTCAGTGCAGAAGGCTTCCTGGTGGCTTTGTGATGTTAGGAAATACCTGCGTTCTATGAGCATGTCTCCCAGGGCAATAAGAGCAGCCCCGCTGGAGAATGAACCAGTCCTAAAGTCCGAAGGCAGCTGTGTCCTGAACAGCTCTACTACGGTGAAGTGAGCTCATTGACATCTTCGAGTGGCTCTTCTTGGATCTTGAAGGCTGGGGAGTTGAGTTTAATACACTGTGCCTCATATCTGGGGCACACTACATCCCGTATAGCAAATCTTTGAGACTTTTCTCTTTCTTAAATGGTGCTTTCTGGGAATTAAGCCAAATTTCTAACTCTGTATATGACTTTCTATGAATCCTCCCTGCAATCTGTGCCCTTCTAAAAAGGAGTGAGGCTTTCCATGACTGTGAATTTCCCTGCCCACCTATGTTCTCCAGAGGTAATTTTCTTCCCTAAATACAGCACAGTAGGATCCTAAGAAGAAAAATCTTAGTGAGCACCTGTCCCTCGGCCTGGATTCCTTTGGTCCTCAGAAAGTCTGAAAAATAAATCTTTGTTTGTGAGCAGAGCTGTGGCCTTCTACACCTTCCCCTCTGGGAGAGCAATCAAAGGACAAAAGTGTAAGAATGAAATACCTGAAGAACACAAGAGGACGTGACATTGATACCGTTTAGTTCTCAGGGTGAAAAGTTGAGCCCCATGGACAAACCGAGAGCCCAGAGACACAGTACCACATTAATGCTCACCACAGCTCCGGGACGGCCGGGCTACCTTCTTCGCTTTATAGATAGGGAAGTATAGGCTCACAGGCTGAGTGACTTAGGAGAAGACACTTCCAAGTGGGATCATAATGACAACTTCCTTATTCTAATTACTGTATCTGTTGCCAATGAGTAATTTCTAATTCATAGTGGCCCTATAGGACAGAGTAGAATTGCCTCATAGGGTTTCCGAGGAGCGGCTGAAGAATTTGAACTGCCAGCATTTGGGTTAGCAGCCAGACTCTTGACCACTGCTCCACCAGTGCTCCGGTAATGACACAGGTCCCCAGAAAACAAGGCTACTCGTTATTGTCTTCAGTGATACAAAGGGCTGTTTTATAGAGACTGACTACAAGCTGTCTTCCCCCTCCCTGCCCCCCAGTGTCAGGGGCAGATGTGTGGTTGTAATACACATGTCATGTGCCTCGTGCACTGCATACAGACTGTGCACTAGCAGGTAGCTCTGCAATGATTCTGTTGACTTTGTATAGCAATGCTGCATTTCCAAGAATCATTCAAAAGCTAATTTGTAATATCACATGGGCCAAGCAGCCCACCTTTCCAAAAGCATCTGTAACAGCATTCTGAGTTCCCAGACTTCACTGACGCATTTGACAAAGTGCAGTGAAAGTAACAGCTAGATTCATGGAGTGAATGTGCTAATGTAACTACAATGAGGGCTGTTAATGGAATGTGACACAACAGAGGCTGATGTTGCCATTGTAGCAGTGTGGGAGCAATGGATTGAATTCAGCAACTCCCAAATTCCTTCTGGCCTTAGGATTCCAAGTGATCTTCCACTGTGGCCCTTGGTAAATGGGCTACTTTGTCTCCTGTAGTTCAGAGTCCCAGGCCTTAGATTCACATCTAACACACTGTCAGACCTCACCAAATAATGGTTCATGGTTGTGTTGATTTTGATTGCAAGGCCTGTTTATTCTTACCATTTTTTCAGAGCACAAATGCAATAACTAGATACAACAAAAATCAAAGCTGACATTTCCTAACTTACGAACATAACACTCCTAGTGTCCATCACTGCTGATTCAGAGAAAGCAGAAAAATTTGCTTATGCAGTATAATAGCCATAATAGTGCTAATGTTCATTAAATGTCATAAACCACTATGTGCTTCCGAGTAGAAGCAAAAATTGATGTGACATAGGCTATTTATTGATCTCATGAACATTACTAATTATAAAGAAATTTATTTTTTTTCCAATTCCATTCAATTAGACATAAATCTGATGAATACTTGAGTAGACATACCTCTGGCTTTGGAGTGATCCACAACAGAAGACAAGATATAAGTGGCTAATGCTACCACAGTAAGAAACCTGCCATACTGATACACTGCAGAGAGTGTTTCTTCTTCTTGGCTGGGGACATGGGAGATCCAGGGAGGCCTTTAGAAGGGATATGTATTAGCAGGGTTTTGAAGCACAACTGTAAGTTTCCTTAGTAGAGAAAAGATGAAAAGCCATCTAAGAAAAGGTAACATGAATATGCAAATAATGTTTCAGGCTAAGGAAACTACATATGTAGAGGCATAAAGATAGGGAATAATGTACTGGTTTCTGATACTAAGTATGTTGCAGTTGCAGCAGAATGAAGTATACGGGGCTTCATGGGGAGAGACATGACTGGAGAGGTAGGAAGGCATTGGATCTTAGAGATCCTTAAAGGCCATGCTAAGAAATTTGGAGAATTGTATTGCTATAGGGTGCCCAACAGAGAAACCCCAAAACACTTATTACTAAAACAGTTCTGCAGGAGCAACTGGTCTTGCTACAGTTGAGAGATAATTCTTGTTGCCCCTCCAGGCATCTTTCTGCCGGCCTCAGTTACTCTTCCTGTCTAATCTTTCATTAGAACCATAAACCAGAGAGCAGTGGCCCATCTTAGAGACCAAAGAGGACAAAAAAACAATATCAGAGTGCTAGCTTCTCCAGGGCTACAATTACTGTTTACAACTATTCACTAGAAAATTGAGCCAGCACTTGATTGAGTTCCCAAGGAAATTGCAAAACGTGGATTTATTTTATAACCTAACAGGAAGTTCATCTAAAGAAAAGTTGCTTTTTCAGATTTGTTCCAGATGATAACCATTATATTTCTGTATCACTGATCTTTGTTACCTGTGACACTGCAGAAAACCCTAGTGTTATGGTAGTGGCTAATTACTACAGCTGCAAACCAAAATCCACCAGGCACCCTTGGCAGATTTGAACTCCTATGGGGCAGTTCTTCTCTGTCTATAGGGTTGCTACGAGTTGGAATTGACTCAGTAGCAGTGGATTTGGTTTTGGTTTGGTGGCATTGTATACTCATATAAGTTTGAAAAGACTTAAAGAAACATCTCTACATGCACACACGTATGCACGCATACACATGCCTTGAGGTAAGTTTATAATTTTTAAGTAGTCAAGTTATCGGAATGTCTCCAACTTTCTGGTCCACTTCCTTCAAGCAGGAACACAACTCTGATGTTTGATGACTGACAGGCACCCCAACATACAGAAGTAGCCCTGGTACAGCACCTTTCCTTCCCCCAGTGCCACTTCCAGGTGCCATAGCACAGGAAATGAATTGTCCTTGAATCAGCTCCAACTAATGGTGACCTCATACGTGTCAGAGTAGAACTGTGTCCCATAGAGTTTCCAGTGGCTGATGTTTTAGATCACTAGGCCTTTCTTTCAAGGATCCTCTGGGTGGATTTGAATTACCAACTTTTCAGTCAGTACTCAAGCATTTAGCTGTTTGTTCTAGCCAGAGACTAGAGTGAATGCAGTGGAAACCAAAGGAAAATATCAAAACTAATTTTATATAAATAAGTTAAAACTGTGGCTAAGTACCATGAGAATATTGACTACTGTGACAAAGATACTTGATCTAAAACAATTGTAGCAGAGTCTTGACTTCACAGTTAGGGCAAGTATAATGTAAATCCATGTGTTTTGTTTGAGTAATTAAAATTCTGAATGCCATAAAAGATAAATTTAAGCATGTCCAGAAAGGGGTGAAGGCATTTGAGAGCCTGGAATGTTATGGGAGAAGTGGCTGAAGGCCCTAGGACTTTCCAAAGAGAGCAGAGAGAGAAAAAACCTCTGTAGGCTCATGGTTACCTTCTAACATTTAAAGCCTATTGTAGAGATAATGGGCAGAGTTTGTTCTATGTGGGCCTCAGAGAATGGGCTATAAGCAAAGGATGGATGCTCCATGAGGACAAACACCGAAACTTTCTCACTGTCAGAACTTGCCCTACACTCAAGGATCAGATTGGGGGAGCATGTTTGTATCAGTAAGGAATGAATAAGTCATATGACTCAGGGAGTAAGAAAGTAGAGTGTTTACTAGAACAAAGACTTGTATAACTGTAGTATCTTTGTAGTATTGCTATCTTCTTATCTTTGTCTTTCTGTGGGATGATTTGCATTCTTTTTCATGGAGGTAAAATTGGCCAGAAAACAAAATCTGTGCTGTCTGTTCTTCTGCATAATTTTTATTGTGTTTTCTTTACATGTTCTTTGTCTACAGTTATTTTAAAAGATTAAAAGTATGATCAGGGCCTACTATTGCACTCCATATGCACCACCTTGACCCCTGCTTATTAGTGATGGGGCATTCACTTCTTGGTGAATATTTCACCATGTCAATGTGTGTAAGTTGACCCTATCAAGAAGTTGCCGTGTTGTATGGAATTACAGAGAGACTAACTGCATTGCCACTGCACTGTGCTTTAAGAAATGTTGTTGAGTGATTGCTCTATTTAAAAGTAAAAATAAAAAATATCATTGCTGTCAAATTGAATCCAACTCATAGTGACACTGTATAGGCACATGAAAATTCCGTTGTCCTGTCCTCTGGATTTGGATGAGCTGTTTCTTCCTTAAGCAAATTTAAAATAGTTTCAAACTCCCCAGTCAGTTCATGGAAATAGCTTTTCTTGCCATCCTGGGTTCACAGGTGTTTGGCCTCTATATGTGATTTATTGGAAGACTTGATTTTGTGTCTTACTATGTGAAACTCCATGGGGCCAGATACTTGTTTTATTCCTTTGGAAGAAACCTGTCACCAGTATCAGTTAACTGTGAGCTCCAGCTGCTACAAAAACAAATGTTTCACTGTACCAGAAGAGGACAAGTCTCTGTGAGCTACCACAGACCTGAGTCAGCTGAGAGCTGAGAGAACACATAATCTCTTCCCCAAATGAAAATTAGAAATAAAATAGCTCGGGTGGGAGCACTTGTGGGAACTCCACTGTCTGTTAGTGCCATAGGGGTTTTGGATTGAAAACTTCTACAATCAACACAAAGTAGAACACTTATTCATCAATTTTTTCACTCATCATGCAAATTCTGTTAGCACACTCATCATATTTCCCATCCACCACCCTTTCCACCATAATCCCTCTGGTACCCAATCAAAACCAGCATCATCTCTTACCTGGATTATTATAACTTACTTTCTCCCTTGCCCTGCCTCACTCTGTTTTCCACCAGCAGCCAAGGTACCATTGCCAGTTGCTATCAGGTCAACCTTGACACGTGGCAAGCCTGCATGTGTCAGCGTAGAACTGTGCTCCACAGGGTTCTCAATGTCTGAATCTTTGCATTTACATCACTAGGCCTTTCTTCCAAGGGACCTCTGTGTGAACGTGAACCTCCAACCTTCCAATCAGCAGCTGAGCACATTAACCACTTACCAAGACATCTCTGTTAAAATGCTAGTTAGATTATGTCACTCTTATACTCAAAACTGTAGTGACTTTTCATCTTCGTTAGATAAAAAAAAATACAAAATTGCAAATGTTAGATGTGCTTAATATACTCTCATTGAATAAATTAATTGAGGGTCTATTCATCAGAAACTGAGCTAGACATGAGGGTACAAAGATAAATGATACTCTTTTCTTTCTGGGAGCTTATATTCTGGAATATGAGATGAACTCATATAAATAAATGCAAAAACAATGTTATTTTTTCTGGTCAAAATTGGAATAGGAATAGGTGAGGCACAAAGGACAGAATAGCCAGTTCTACTGGATGAGAAGAGAAGGTGAAGGAGAAAATTCATAAAGGCATTGCTTGACTATTATTTAAACAAACAAACAAAAAGTAAAGATTCCATGGTGACAAGGGATGTGGAGAATTGTTTCAGATATGGTGAGGTGTGCGTGCATGTACAGGGAGTAGCAAGTGCTTTAATGTGTTTGACGCACAGTGTATGAGAAAGAGAGGCGGGTATAGGATGGGATACCAAAGGTTAGGTCAGAAAAGTAACACTAACATTCTTAAATATCTTTATTTTCTTTGTTTGAGCTTAATGTTCATCTTTTAGGCAGTAGTGAGTCATTGAGGTTTTTAAGATGGGAAAGATTCTGTTGAATTTATGTTACAGACAGAATGCGTGAAGCAGTGGTAAGAATACATTAGAGGCTTCCAAATGGATTAATACTAAAGAACTGACATTTATTGAATTCTTACTATTTACTGGGCTCTGTGCTAACTCCTTCAGTTTTACTATTCAGTTCTGAGGTCAACCTCTGTGATTGATACTCCTTTAGAGATAGAAATGCTGAGGCAGATTTATTCCCAAAAACATACATTAGGAGGTTACAAAACCGAAGCAGAAACCCAGAAAATTGGACTTCAGTGCCCATTCTCCTGACCACAAGACTTTACTACTTACTGAGGTCAAAAAGACCAACTAGGATGCTATTATAATAGCTAAATCAAGAGATGATAAAGTTATGAACTCCAGAAATACTCACTGAATAGAAAAGGAGAAAGGTACCCAGGAGATGAAAGTTCCAAACATAATCCATTATTGAACATAAGGGACAAGGGAAAGGCAAGAGCCTAAAATGATACAGGTAACAAACTGGGAACCCAAAAGAGTGAACAAAAAGTGAATAATAAGATCAAACACCCAAGGGAAAGAGGATGCAAACAGTGAGCTAGGAAACTTAGAGACTGTAGGTGCCCTGTGCAACATGGCCATCCTGAGACAAAGCGAGCAGCATCTCGGTTAAGGAGCACAGAAAGGCAGCTTCAAGGAATCCCCCAAAAGAGACAGAGATACTGTTAAGACAAACCCAGGGAGAAGCAAGGTGAGCAGAACATGAACTAGATCTAAGGAACGAAAGTGCAGGAAGGTGGACAAGAGCCCTAGGCATCCAGCCAGCCAGTGAGGGAGCCAGAAAACAGACACTGAACTACTCACCAGCAATGGTCCTTAATAATTCATATGGGTGGTTCTGGCAGAGTACAGGATCCTTGGAGTGGCAGCCAGAGATTCCTCACCTAACCAGACTCTGGACAGATCCCATCTCCACTTGTTTGGTCAGGACTAGGTCCCAACTGCCAGCTACACTCTGCAGGGAGTGCCTTGGTGGCCACCCCAGAGACTGGAGAAACACACTCTCTCCCCTCCTGCTTCCTGCTCAGTGACCAGCAGTGTATTCCCCTTAATCCCCATCCTGTGATCTACAAAATGTAATCTCGTACCACTGAACTTGTTACCAGAGGCTCACATATGCATCATCAATCCCTACACCATTGCACCTGCTCAGCCAGCCATGGCATGCCCTACACCCTATCCACCCTGCCACTGGAAGCCTGTGCCTGTTTCACCTACCCCTACACCATTCAACCCACATACAGGTTGGCAGCATGCATTCTAACCAGTCTGGCAACCTAACTCCCTCGCCCCCCCCCGACCATCAGTGGTGTGAGTTCCTATGCAACCCACCCAGTAACTGGTGACTCATGCACCCTCACCCCAAGCACCTCACAATCAGTTGCATACACACACAATGCTCAACCCAGTGACAGGTGAGAACTCTCCCTATACCCATGCTCCAGTGACCAGTTAGACAAACTCATCAACTCATCAGCAATGCCAGTCACATCCTGGCAGGCACCATCTGCACCTCTGCCAAACAATGAGCAGGAAATCCTACTACCCTCATCCAGTGTCTGCCCAGCTGCAACAACACACATCCCACACTCGGTAGCTGCAGACCATCTGCTCTTGCACTAAAACCACTTGATACTTCACCACCTACTGAAACACTGATTTGTGCACACACAGCAGCCTATACCATTCATTTGCTTAACATTACCTCAGAGCAGACACACACACATACTGCCCTGATGTCCAGAGAATGCACTGATTGCCAGCACCAACACAAAAGGATTGCATGGACTTTGATCAACCAGCACTTGTGGCCCAGTATCGGGGAAGAGCCTGCTCTCCCACTTCAATCCAGTAAGGGAAAAGAAGCCTAAATACACACATAGATGTGACCCACCGTACCCAATAGTGAGAGAAAATCATGTCCAGCCAACAAATGCTACTTAAGTGACACACAACAGAACCACAAAACAAAAAACTACTACAAAGAAAAAAGGACATTCTAAAGAAAAAGAGGAAAGAATCTCCAGATACATCAAATAGAACAACAAAGAAATCACAAAAACAAACATGCATACAATCAATAAACAAATATATAAATTAATTAATTAAGACCGTAATGCCTTGGAGACTGCAAACAATGACAAAGCATATGAAGAAACAAGTGACCTAAATCAAGTAGGCAAAAGAAAGGGACAGAAAACCTTCCTGAGAAGGAAATTGTAACAGAACTACCTAAAAAGAAATTCAAAAACACACATAGGATCTTCAAAGAAATCAAGGAATATAAAAACAAAACCTTAAAGAATTCAGGAAAATGGTAAAAAGGCAAAACAACAAAATCAGACAATTAGAAACCATACAAACAACTAGAAATACAGAAGATAATAAAATATCAAGTTAAAAATCAAATGATGGGAAAAATACGTCAAGCAAACGATAACCAAAAGAGATCAGGAGTGGCAATAATAATCTCTGATAAAACACACATTAAGTCTAAATGCATTGTAAGAGTAAAAGAAAGACATTATACAATGATTAAAGAGTTCATCCACCAAGAGGAAATAGCTGTTTTATGCTCCCATTGATGCCAAGCACCAAAGCACATTGACCAACCTCTAACAGAATTAAAAAGAGAAATAGACAGTTCTGCCATAACAGGAAACTTTAGTACACCAATTTAGATGATAGAACAAGTTGAAAGAAACTAAGCAACAGTGCAGAAGATCTAAATAACATAATCAGCCAACTCATCCTCATGGAGATATACAGAACATACCACCCAACAACTGTACAGTACACATTTTTCTCTAAAGTTCACAGTTCATTCTCCAGAATAGGCCTTACTTTAGTACATAAAACAAGCCTCAATAAATTAAAAAACACTGAAATAATACAAAGCATCTCCTCTGATCATAACTCTATAAAACCAGAGATCAGTAATAGAAAGAACAAGGAATGAAATTTGAATTCATGAAAACTGAGTAACACCTTACTTAAAAATGTTGGGTAATAGAAGAATTTAAAAATTAAAAAAATTCTAAGAATCAAACAAGAACAAAAATGCAACGTACCGAAATCTTTGGGACACAGCAACATCAGTGCTCGGGGGAGAATTTACATCAACAAGTATACACATCAGAAAAGAACAAAGGGCCAAAACCAGTTGCTTAATCCTACAACTCAAACATAGAACAAGAGCAGGGAAAAGAAACCTACCTTCACCAGAAGAAAGAAAATAATTAAGATCAGAGTGAAATAAATGAATAGAAAACAGAAAAACAACAGAAATAACAATAAGACTAGAAAAAGTTCTTTGAGATGATCAATAAAATTGACAAACCATTAGCCAAACTGACAAAGGAAAAAAATGATACAGATAACAAAATAAAAAATGAGATAGGTGACATTACAATAGAACTAACTATAATAAAAAGATCATATCATGATGTGAAAAATTATACTTTGAAAAACTAGAAGAAATGGACAAATTTCTAGAAACATACTACCTATCTAATACAAATAGAGGTAGAAAATTTGAACAGACTCATAACAAAAGAAGAAATTGAAAATGTCATTTTTAAAAAAAGAAATTCCAGCAGCAACCAAAAAATCCCCAGCCAGATGACTGTACTGGAGAATTTTACCAAACTTTCAGAGAAGAGTTGACACCAATTCTATTCAGATTCTTCAGAACACAGAAAAGGAAGGAATAGTCCCTAGTTCATTCTATAAAGCCAACATAACCCTGATACAAAAGTCAGGCAAAGAGATCATTAAAAAAGAAAATTGCATAGCGATGTTTCTGATGTACGTAAACGCAAAACTTCTCAACAAAATTCTAGCCAACAGGATTCAACAGCTTATCAAAAAATAATACAGTATGATCAAGTGGAATTCATACTAGTGATGCAAGCAGGGTTCAACATAATTCACCATGTAAGTAAAACACTGGCTAAGTAAAACAAAGGAAAAGAATCACATGATTATTTGAATGGATGCTGACAAGGGATTTGATAAACTCTAACACCCTTTTTTTGATACAAGCTCTCAGAAAAATGGGAATAGATGGGAACTTCCTTAATGTAATTAAGGGCATATGTGCAAAACCAATAGCTAACATTATTCCCAATGGAGAAAGATTGAGAGCATTTCCCTTGAGAATGGGAACAAGACAAGGATACCCTTTATCAACTCTCTTATTCAATATTGTACTGGATGTCCCAGATAGAGCAATAAGGTAAGAAAAGAAAATAAAGGATATCCAAATTAGAAAGGAAGAAGTAAAACTATCCTTATTCACAGATGATATGACCTGTACTTAGAAAATCCCAAAAACTCCACAAGAAAGTTACTGGAACTAATAAAAGGATTCGGCAAAGTACAGAATACAAGATCAGCATGCAGAAATCAGTTGGGTTTCTCCACACTAACAAAGAGGATTCTGAAAAAGAAATCAAGAAAACAATATCATTCCCAATAGCCCCAAAAGTTTTAAACATCTGTGAATAAACCTAACAAGGAATTTAAAAGATTTATACAAGGAGAATTAAACTTATAAAACACTACTGCAAGAAACTGAAAGCAATCTACATAATTTCCACACTCATTGACCTATCATTGTAAAAATGCCTATACTACAAAAAGCTATCTATAGATACCATACAATCCCATCCAAATCCTAACAATATTCATTAATGAAATGGAGCAACTATCTCTAACTTTATTTGGAAACAGAGGAGACCCCTAAAAATATTGAAGAAGAAGAAAATAGAAGACCTCAGACTTCCCAATCTTGAAACTTAACATACAGCTGTGGTAATCAAAATAACCTGGTACTGGTTCAATGACAGACACAGTAGTTACTATCAAGCATCATGTCAATTCTAATTCATAGCAACACTACAGCACAGAATAGAACTGCCCCACAGGATTTCTAAGAAGTGGCTCATGGAGTCAAACTGTTGACCACCAGGGCTCCAACAGACACTTGCAAGGACTGCCAGTTAAGTTCATGAACTCATCCTGCAAGAAGTGCTGCATACCTCATTGCTGAATTTCACTACAGTCACCTTAAAAGTACTAACCTTGGAAAGCTGTGCACCTACACCAGCATCCAGTCCACCCTCCAAAGTAATTTGGGCACTCTTTTTCTGGAATGGCCATCAAATCTGTTGCCCTATTACTCTTGATGTCCTAAGTGTCATCAAAATGTCTTTCTTTCAATATTTCCTTTATCTCTGGGTAAAGAAAAAAGTTATTGGGAGCAGATCAGATGAGTAAGGAGGGTGTTCCAATACAGTTATTTGTTTACTGGCTAAAAACTCCCTCATAGACAACTGAGTTCACGAACTTGCCACCTTGCCATCATGTGCAATGGCCATTCCAGAAAGAGTTCCAAAATTGCCTTAACGAGTGGACTAGGCACTGGCATCAGTGCATAAATTCCCAAGAGGAGTACTTAAAATGTGACCATAGTGATGTTCAGCAATGAAATGTCTAGTACTTAGAACAGTTAAGTTTGAGGACTGAATTGTCAGACCCCATAGACCAATTCAATAGAACAGAAAACCCAGAAGTAAATCCATCAATGTATAAGCAGCTAATCTTCAACAAAGAGTCAAAGTCCACTCAATGTGGAAGAAAAAGTGTCTTTAACCGATGGTGCTGGCAAGACTGAAAAAAAAGCATCAGGATCCCTACCTCAGACCACACACAAAATCTAAGTCAAAATGGATCAAAGACCTAAAAGTTAAAGCTAAAAGTATAAAGTTCCTGCAAAATAATGCAGGTTCAAAATAAGGGGGCCTAATTTTCAGCATAAGCAGCCTTTACAACAAAATGAAAACTGTACAAACAACAAAAGATAAATTCAATAACTGAGACCTCTTAAAAATAAAGTACCTGTGTTCTTTGAAAGACCTTAACAAGATAGTGAAAAGAGAATCTACAGGAAAAAATTTGGGCTGACTTACCTGATAAGGGTCTAGCCTCTAAAATATAGTGAAAATGTCAAAAGCTCAACAAGAAAAAGACAAATGATCCAGTCAAAAAATGAGCAAAGGCATCAACAAATTCTTCACCAAAGAGGGCGTTCAAGCGGCTAACAAATCGTGAAAACACACTCACAGTCACTAACTATTGTTGCTGTTGCTGTCAGATGTCTTTGAGTTGATCCCAACTCACAGTGACCCCAAGTACAACAGAATGAAACACTGCCTGGTCCTGCACCATCCTCAGAATCCTAGTGATGCTTAAACGCATTGTTGCAGGCACTGTGTCAATCCATCCTGGGACACATTTGCCTCTTTTTCACAGACCCTCTAACTTACTTAGCATGAGGTCCTTCTCTAGGGACTGATGCCTCCTGATAAAATGTCCAAAGTACATGAAACAAAGTCTCACCACCTTTGCTTCTAAGGAGCATTCTGGATGTACATCTTCCAAGACAGACTTGTTTGTTCTCTGGCAGTTCCATGGTATATTCAACATTCTTTGTCAATACCATAATTCAAAGGCATCAATTCTTCTTCGGTCCTCATTATTCATTGTCCGGCTTTCACATGCTTATGAGGTGATTGAAAACACCATGGCTTGGGTCTTAGTCCTTAAAGTGACATATTTGATTTTTAACATGTTAAAGAGGTCTTTGCAGTTGAATTGGTCAATGTACTACATGGTTAGATTTCTCAGCTACTGCTTCCAGGGGCATTGATTGTGAATCCAAGTTAAATGAAATCTGACAACTTCAGTATTCTCTCCATTTATCATGCTGTTACTTTTTGGTCCCAGTTGTGAGGATTTCTCTTTTCTTCACATTGAGGTATAATCCATACTGAAGGCTATGGTCTTTGATCTTCATCAGTAAGTGGTTCAGGTCCTCTTCAAGCTCTGCAAGCGAGGTTGTGCCATCTGTGTTATCTCAAGTTGTTAATGTGATTTCCTCCAATCCGAATGACCTGTTCTTTACATAGTACAGTTTCTCAGATTATTTCCTCAACATTCAGACTGAATAAATAGATGGCGAAAGGATACAACTGTGATGCACATCTTTCCTGACTTTACGCTGTGCGGCATCTCCTTGTTCCATCTGATCTATGTTAAGGTTCTTCATGAGCACAATTACGTGTTCTAAAATACCCACTATTTGTAACATTATCATAATTTTCTATGTTCTACACATTACCCATTTAAAAAAAAAAATGCCATTTAGTTGATTCTGACTCATAGCGACCCTATAGGACAGAGTAGACCTGCCCCATAGGGTTTCAAAGTAGTGGTCAATGGATTCAAACCACTGACCTTTTGTTTAGCATCCAAGCTCTTAAACACTGTGCAACCAGGGTTCCCATTATCCATTAGAGAGGTACAAATCAAAACTTCAATGATATACCATCTCACCTGTGCAAAACCAGCAATGATTAAAAAAAGAAAACAGAAACCAAATGCTGGTAAGATTGTGGGGGAATTGAAACTTTTGTACACTGTTGGTGTGATTATGCAGTGCTACAACCACTGTGGAAAACAGTGTGAAACTTCCTCAAAAAGCTACAAATAAAAATACATATGATCCAGCAATCTCATTCCTAAGCATATGTCCTAGAGATTTAGGAACAGTGACACAAATGGACACTTGCATACTTATATTCAGTGCAGCAGTATTCACAATAGCAAAAAGACAGAAACAACCTAAGTGCCCATCAAGAGACGAATGGACAAACAAATTGTGATACACACAAACAATACTATGCTACGTGAAACAGATTGAATTGTGTTCCCCATATTTGGCTGTGTGGTGATTCCCGCTTTTGTGTGATATTCCTTTGTGTTGTAAACTCTCACCCTGTGATGTTAATGAGGGAGGATGAGAGGCAGTTGAGTTGGTGGGTAGGACTCAATGTCTGGGATTATATTGTGCCTTGAAGCAGTCGTTTTGGATATAAAGGAAAGATAGACAAGTGAAGATTTGTGAACTTTACACCATCAGGAGAAAAGCAGTACCAGGAGTTGAGCATGTCCTTTGGAAAGGACCTGAGGTCTTCTAGAGGCTTTTAGTCCAGGGGAAGGCTGACGACAGGACTTTCCTCCAGAGCCAGGAGAGAAAGCCTTCCTCTGGAGCTGACACCCTGAATTTGGATTTTTAGCCTACCAGACTGTGGCAAAATAAAATTTTTCTTTTAAAGTCATTTACTGTGGTATTTCTGTTAAAGCAGCACTAGGTGAACTAAGACATTACACAACTAAAAAAATTATTGAGGAGTCCATGAAACATAATGTGGAGAATCTGGAGGACTTTATGGTGAGTGAAATAAGTCAATCACAGGAAGATACTGTATGGTCTCACTGTTTTATTTTTTAAGGCATATTTTTCTTTACTAACATTAAAAATAATATGATTATGATACTACAGTTAAAAAAATCACATCAAAGAAACTAAACCAGAAACCAAACCCACTACCACTGAGTTGGGTCTGACTCATAGTAACCGTAGAGGTCAGGGTAGATCTGCCCCATAGAGTTTCCAAGGAGCACCTGGCAGATTTGAACTGCTGACCTTTCAGTTAACAGATGTAGCTCTTAACCTCCTATGCCACCAGGGTTTCCAAAGAAACTAACTCTCCTCCAGTCCTACTACACCAAGAGAAACACTGTTGACAGTTTGATATATTTGCCCCCAGTCCTTTCTTTCTACGTATATACATATATTAGTTTTAATAAAATTATATCATACTCTGTTATTTTATAGCCTACTCACTTAACAAACTATTATGACTTTTACCATCATTAAATATTTTTATATAATTTGACATGTCTTAAATTTTTTGTTGATTTTTAATAGGTCTCAGACATACATATGGCAAAATTCGAGTGATAAAAATGGATCTACAGTGAAAAGGAAGCTTTCTGTCCTAGTCACCAACTTTCCCTTTCAAGAGGCAGTCATGATTTTGTGAATCCTTCCAAAAGTATACCATATATTTACAAGGAAATACATATGTATACATGAATATACTTTTATTTACAAAGGTGGCAGCATATTGTCCTGAATGTTGCTTTTTTTGTTTGTTTTTTAACTTAACAGTAAGTCATGGAGATCCTTCCATAACAGCATACACAGATTTAGCTCATGTTTTTTGACAACTGTATAAAATTGTTATAGGAGTTTGCCATAACTTATTTAACCAGAACCCTAGTGGAGTTGTTCTAATCTCTTAGCATTACCAAGAATTGTGTATGCATACTTTGTATAAGTGCAGCATATAGCATAAAGTTTTGGAAGTGGGGGTCGTAAAGTACTGGGGTATGCATTTGCAAATGTAAGAGATAGTTCCAAATTGCTGTTCATAGAGTTGGCTGCAGTTTACACTCTCAGCAGCACTGTGGGGACACCTATTTCCTCACATTCTCACAATCTTGGTATGCCACTATTCTATTTTGGTCACTTTGATGTGCTCTTTCTAGTTTCGATATGCTTTTGTCTTTTGAAGAGTGAGGCTGAGCATCAATTCATATGTTTAAGATCTATTGTAACATCATTTAATTTAAATGTTAAATTTATGATTGCAGATAATAGTTACTGAGGTATAATTTACATATAGTGCATGTATAGAAACAGTTTCATGGATTTAATATGTAGATACCCACAGAGTTATTACCCAGGTAGATTTCTAGAGCAATTCTGTCATCTCTTCCAGTCACTGTCACCTCAAGTAACCACTAATTTGACTTCTATCACTATGGATAAGTTTTGCCCATTCTTAAACTTCATATAAAGACAATAATATGGTACATGCTCTTTTAAGTCTGTCTTATTTTACTCAACATGGTTTTGAGGTTTATTCATGTCCTATTATAATGTCATTTTAAATAGGAGCAGGCAATAAAATATATACATATGCTATAATATAATAAATTCCTTATGCTAACCAGTTCCTTAAATCTTACTCCCTTAAGTTGTTTTGATTTCTCTTTATTATAAGGAATGACAGTAAACATCCTTGTAGTCAAATCTTTGCCTATATGTATGGTTTCCATAATATAAACTCTTACGAGTAGAATTTCTGAGTTAAAGTGTATATATAATTAAGGCCCTTGATTATATATTTCTAAATTGCTCCCATGAAAGTTATACAGATTTACTCTTTCCTGCTATTATTAAAAAGTCAAGAATACAAGTATACACAGAAAGCTAAGTTCTTTGACAGTTACAGAGGTAGGTAGAAGTGAGAGTGAGATAGGAGATAGGAGATAGTCTATTTTCTAAATAGTAGGCACTTGATACTTTTGGTGACAGGAAAGGCAATCTAAGATACTTGTGAAGTCAGCACAACTTGACCAAGGTAAATAAACACACTAAGAAGTACATAAGTAAAAGGGACAGTTTTGGTAAATGTTGTACTGTACGTAATTTATGACAGTGAAAATGTCCAAAAATAAGTGTGTGGTTACATAGGTAGGCATGGATGCACGCATGTGTACAGGAAGTATCATGCGTTGAACTGTGTCTGCCCAAAGTACCTGTCAGCTTGGCTAGGCTATAATTCTCATTATGATTCATAGTATTGTATGACTGTCCACCATTTTGTCATCTGATGTGATTTTCCTGGTTTTTTTTTTTTTTTTTTAGTGAGCTAGTGCTGCTCTAACAGAAATACCACAACGTGGATGGCTTTTAACAAGGGAAGTTTATTCTTACACAGTCCAGTAGGTTCCAAGTCCAAATTAGGGTTGCATTAGTCTCTGCTCAGGTAGCATCTTGGTGCAGGAACCTCACATCTGCAGATGTGCTCTTCTCCTAGTGCTGCTTGCTTGATGGTGTGAGGTTCCCAGTTCTCTGCTTGCTTCTCTCTCTTTTTATGTCCCATAGGATCAAAGGATAAACAGTGGTGCAAGCCACACTCCAGGGAAACACCCTTTACAAAGAAGCAGAGAGGTGATTTTATGACGGGATTTACAGTCCACCCTAATCTTCTCTAACGTAATCCATTCTGTTAACCATAGGCAGCGATCAGGATTTACAGCATCAGAAAATCACGAAACAGAGGGCAATCAAGAAGCCAAATTACAACACATATTTTTGGGGAGGGACACAATTCAGTCCATGACAGCTGTGTATTGTGAATTCTACCTCTATGATGTTAATAAGGCTGGATTAGAGGCAGTTAGGTTAAGAAGACAGGACTCTACAAGATTAGGTTGTGTCATAGGTCAATCTCTTTTGAGATATGCAAGAGAAAAGCAAGCAGAAAGGCGGTGGACCCTCATACCACCAAGAAACAAGAGCCAAGAGAACAGTGCATGCTTTGGACTCAAACAAGGAAGACTTACGATAAAGACCTTTCCCCAGAGCCACCCGATACAGCCTCCCCTGAAACTGGCACTGTGAATGTGGACTCCTAGCCTGCTAGACGTCCACTTGTGGTGTTTATGTTACAGCAGCACTAGATGACTGAGACAGGAAGACAAATGCAAGTGAAAGCACATGTAGGCACAGCTGTACCTGTAGGCATGCGTACACACGTTTCTGTGTCCTCTGTATGTATCTACATATATAAGAAACCATATAGGCAGCACAGTTTTGGAAGCTTCCTAGACATATCCAAACAACTCTCATTAGTTTACTGTGTTAAAAGACTTTGGATCTAGTCTCAGAAGAGTGGCATAGTCCTCAGTCAACTGACATAACAGTCACCAAGATAATGTTCTACAACAAAGATTGGTCTCCACCTATCTTGAACAAAAGAGAATGAGGGAAACCAAAGACTCAAAAAATAAACTAGTGCAAAGGACTAATAGGCCACACAAACCATATCCTATCCTAACCCAAGACCAGAAAAATTAAATGGTCTCCAGACACCACTACTGTCCATTCTGACCAGAGACATGACAGAACATCCAGATAGGAAACGAGGAAAATGTAGAACAAAATTCATATTCCTAAATAAGGCCAGACTTACTGGACCAATAGAAACTAAAGGAATCCCTGACAACATTGCCCTAAGATACTCTCTGAATTTGGAATTAAAGCTATTCCTACAGGTCATCTTTCAGCCAAAACACAGATCGGCATATCAAATAAACATTATCCAGTGGGAGCTGCATATAGGTGGGCATGCAAATTTATATGGGAATGTACATTTTCATTCAATCATAATAAAAAAAGGAAAAGAAAAGAAAAAATAAAATAAAATCAACATTATCACCAATGAATAAGGTCTTCCCTTAAACAATTAACTACATGATACCAAATGGTCAACATTTACTCAAAAGCAAAGATGAGGAGGTAGTGATGAGAAGGGAAGCTAGACCAATAGAAAAGAACAAACAGAATGCAAATAATGAGAATGTTGACACACTGTAAAACATGGAGTCCATGATATGGTACAATATGTATAGAAATTTTGAAAGGGCAACCTAATTTGCTATGTGAACTCTCACCTAAAGCACAATAAAATATTTTTAAAAAGAAAAGCTATGCTAGTAAGTAATGATGCAGCAGATTTAAGAGGCCCAAAAGAGGAAATTACAAATCACAAATCTGCCCTTCCATTGAAAGAGTTGCCCAGGTATTTCTCCTCTTGCACTTCATTGCAGTGTTTCTACTATCCTTCATTCCTGACACCGAGGTATCTTTATATTGGATAATGTAGGTTTTTCACAGACTCTAGAAGTAGGCACCAGTTTCTAGTTAACATTGTGTGACTGGAGCCTGCATTACAAAAGGAAACTTATCCCCACCCAGGGCAACATTAACAACCACATACTATGAATATACAGGAGCCCAGACAAGAGTATCCTCACGAGCTCTGTTTGTGGCATTTACAGGGGAACAAGCTCAGACAACCATACTGTGGAGATACTGACATAAAGCACGGAGAAGTAGTCTTTATTGTTAAGTTGTTTTGTTAGGTACCATCTCATTATCTCTGACTCACAGCAACCCAGTCTCTAACAGAACTTAACAATGCCCAGTGTTGCACCATCCTCACAGCAGTAGGTACGTTTGAGCCCAGTGTTGCAGCCACTGTTTCAATCCATCCCAGTAAGGGCCTTCCTCTTTTTCGCTGACTCTCTAGTTTATCAAGCATGATGTTCTTCTCCAGAGATTGGTCTCTCCTGACATGTCCAAAGTATGTGAGACTTAGTCTAGACAGCTTCACTTCTGAGGAGCATTCTGGCTATACTTCTTCCCAGAAAGATTTGTTTGTTCTTCTACCTTCCATGGTATTCTTCAAGAACCTCATGATTCAAATGTGTCAATTCTTCATCAGTCTTTCTTTTTCACTGAAAAACAATTCTAGCTAATAAAGAAGTTTGATGTAATCAGAGTATGACTAGTTTGTAGCCCCTGATGAATGAATCATATCTGCATCATATGTAAATAAGGAGCCCTGTTGGCACAATGGTTAAGCACTCAGCTTCTTACCGAAAGGTTGGTGGTTTGAATACACCCGTGGAAGAAGGACCTGGCAATCTGCTCCCATAAAGATTAAACCCACCCTTCCCCAAATAAACTATGATCGTTGAGTCAATTCCAACTAGAAAACCTTATGGGACAGTTCTACTCTGTCATATGGCATCACTATGAATTGAAAGTTAACATGATAGTATGTAACAATGAGTGAATAGATCTAGGAAATGATCATCAATAGCAACATTATAAATGATAATATTATAAAAGAGAACATCATAATGTGCCACCTTGTGAAAGTATGCATCATTTGTCAAAAGCAATCTAATCTGAACCTGATCAAACAATAACTATTCATTTACAGATACATTAAATACACTATGCAAATATAATCATCGAAATCAAGACATCAAAAACTATGTAAAAAAGAAATGGCAGGAGAATCCGCAGTGTAAAAGAGGCTTAATATACATACCAAATAATGACCACATATGGGTGTTATTTATATGGCATTTCAAGCAAATTATTTTAACAGTGTTGCTATAATTGGTAAATATGAACACTTAGTGTCTGCTAGTATTAAGGAAGTACTGTTATTATCTGTAAGTATAATAACTTCAAATTATTTTAATAAAATACAAGTAAAGTGCTACATGTGGGATTTGTGGAGTAAGTGGAGGTATAAATGAGAAAAGACGGCAATGTATTCATCATTAATCTGAGTGGTGGGTATAGTGGATTCATTACATTGTTTTTCCCCTTTTTCATATATATTTGAAATTTTTCAATAATAAATTTTAAAGACAACAGGAAAATTTATAAGCACGTATATTTTATTACTTTAGATGTGTGTTATGCCCTAGGAGGAATCTGTGGCATTAATACAGGATGGAAAGGATATATGCAGATTTTGAAAGTCTCAAATTCCTGTGTTTCTAAGTTTATACCTACATTTATCCTACTTTTCTTCATAGTGGGATTTGGTGGAATGCCTTCAATTGCAATGACTCTCAAAGTGAACATTTAAGAATAAGGATATTCTTATGCTGTTAACTTTATTCCTTAATTGTGTCATCGAGGTAATTATTTCTTGTATGTGTTTCTCATACAGTGGCTTGAAGGAAAGAAAAGCAATGTGCTTGAGTTACAAATTGTCACTCATCTTTCTTTTCCATGTTTTCTTTCTAGGTATTTCCACACAATATACTTAGGTATTCGGAGCCGGCAGAGTGGGGAGAACGACAGATGGAGGTTTTACTGGAAAATGGTGTATGAGTATGCAGATGTGAGTATGCTGCATTTGCTAGCCACCTTTCTGGAAAGTGCTCCACAGCTGGTCCTGCAGCTCTGCATTATCGTACAGACTCATAGCTTACAGGCCCTCCAAGGTAAGGGCTTGCAATTTGGTTTCTGTATTGGGGGAAACACTCACTGCCTACTTCTGTCCCAATCCAAGAACTTTTCCAATGCCTTTGTTCATACACAGTTGCCTCAGTAACGTATCTGCTGGTTTATACATGGATTTGTGGGTGATACACAATGTTTTCTTCATCATTGCCTGTTGTGGCTAAACTTACCAAAAGTTAGTTCTGTTTGCTATTCAGTTGTACTCTAGGTAAGAAAAACATATATGTTTATGACTTTTTGCTTGGTCAATATGGGAATAGAATTAACAGAGGCTTTCTGGCTATTATGATAGAATACTTTCCAAAAATTACAAACTGAGAAACGTGTGTATGTGTGTGTGTCCATATATACACCGAGAGGGAGAGCGAGAGGTATGTCGCAAGACAATGGTAGAGATTGCTCTAATACTTGAAAAAAAAAGTCATAAAGGAAAAAAGTTGCCAACATTTGATGTTGTATGGTTTATATATTCTTAAATTTCATAATATGAATATTATTCTCAGATTAATATTTGGTGTTTTGGTGTTTTGTTTTTAATTTCATCAATAAGGCTGTTCTATTTCTATCAAAGCTCCCCTGCTGTTTTCTGAGTGCCTTCTGCCTCATACCCTTTCTGGAATAAGGCAGGAGATTAGACAGATGGGTGGGTATACAGGTGAATGAGTGGGGGAGTGGGGGAGTGGATGATGTGCTGGCAGCCATTTCCCAAATCAAGAGCTTGCTGGTGATTTGCCAATTTTGCTTCTAAGTACATATTGTTAAATAGTTAATGCTTCATAATGTGCTCATTTTGAGTCTCAGCAAGCCTTGCTATGATGCCCTTTATATATACATATATTGCTCTCGTACCCTAAATCATGAAATTGAATGTGGTTGGTCTAGAAAATCTCCACAATGTTCTAATAACTTCTTATAGAAAGAAACATGTGAGTTTAGGTTGGTTATTTTTTTTTCCTGCATATCATAGGAAAAGAAAGATAAAAGCTATACTGGTACCCAGTGATCTATTTATTCATCAACTCCTGGCCTGACCTTGCTATCACACGATGATATATTCAGTTCAAAAAGTTTGAGAAAAGGGTCAAAAATCACCATGGAGTATGGTACTCAGATGCTAGAAAGCAGACTGGAAGAAAGAGAAAGTGGGGTGTTCTCATTAAGACAGAAAAGCTCCCAGGGTGGATTAAGTGTGGAGGACTGTGTTTAATGGTATGAGAGCATGCCTTTTACCTAAGGTGACCCCGGCTCTGGTATCTCACTAGCTCACTAGCTCCGGTACATTCCTCATCTTGTGTTCACTGTGAGACCCCGTGCAGATCACTTACTTTCCCCTGGCCCCAGGCTTTGCAAACTTAATTGTCACAGATTTAAACTGGGTGGCCTCCAAACTCTTCGACAGCTCAACTCTGTCTTTGAATTCATGAATGCCCCATAAGCATTTAATGACAGTGAAGTGCTTTATGAAATTACCTGTAAATAAAAATACTAGTAAAACTGAATGGCATCATCATAGTAAAACTCAGTCAAATCTAGTACTTATCTTCAAGGCAATTTGGCAAATCCTTAGCATGATTATGTAATTTAGCGCTGTCTTTGTTGTTGGGTACTGTCCAGTTGATTCTGACTCATAGCAACCCAGGTAAAAGAGTAGAACTGCCCCACTGCTCCAACAGGTGGACTTGACTATAATTGCTATGGAAGCAGACCTCTAGGATTTTCTCCTGCAGAGCAACTGGGTGGGCTCAAACCTCTAATCTTTCAGTTCTATAGGAGGAAAAACCAAGCCAGGGTATGGAAGGCTGAAAGCCATCTTCCTGTGGGCCAATGTTGCACTGAGTGTCTCCACTAGATTCCTAAATGATGGAGACGTTTTTACTCTGCATCCAATGGAGACGTGGGAAGAGATGCATGAAAGGGGCTAAGAACGGGAGATTACCTTCTGTATTTGAGAATTGTATGTCAAGTTTTATAGAAAAATAAAAGCAAAGAAAAGGCAAGCCTTGATTTTTATCACAATATTTATCCTAAATGTGAAAATCAAATTTAAAGTTCTTGGTGTTGTACCTGTTTCCTGACAAGCAAACTCTTGAGCTGTTAGTAAACTCAAGTTAACAATCTCTGGCGTACTCCAGATGTATGCTCCAGATCTCTTCCTAGGCCAAGCAAACCTTGCTATTAAGCTTCATGAATCTATAAGGAAAATAGGCTTCCAATAGCTCTGAAGATAGTCAGAAGATAGGCTGACACACATATCACTAGGATCAGTGCGGGACAGTGAAGACAAGGTGAGGAATAAGCCCACTCAGCTAATTCTAATGGGGCCACTGGTGGTTTGGTGGTAGAGCTCTTCTTTGATGTGGGAGGCTCAGGTTCTGTTCCACACCAATACACCTCATACACAGCCACCCCTCTCTCAGTGGTGGAAACTTGTGTGTTGCTATGATGCTGAACAGGTTTCAGCAGAGCTTCCAGAGTAAAACAGACTCGGAAGACAGCCTTGCTGATCTGTGTCTCAAAATCATCCAAAGAAAACCCTACGGATCACAATAAGCCAATCTGCAACTGCTCTTGGGGATGGAACAGGACTGAGCAGCATTTCATTCTGCCGTGCACAGGGTTACCTTGAATTGGGGCCTAACTGGAGGACAGCTAACAACAACAAGCTGATCTTTTTGTTGCTAGTATTTAACAAGGAAGGTGTACAGAAGGTTTTGTTAAAGGCCAAAGGGCAAAAACACCTGACAGTAAGCACCAAAGAAATAACCGCCAGCAAATGAAGACCAGCTCAGGCAGCAGTGTCTGATCCCATCTACAATTTGCGGAGATGCCAGCCTTCAAGGAGAGAGCTCCTAAAGATCACTCTACACTGATAAACCACTCTTCACTCTACACTTATGAATGAACCAGCTTATAAATTAAATTAATATCAGTTATAGAAGTGGACCTTCTCTTCTCTGGGAAAAGAAAAATAAATGTGATAAACCAACCTAGCCCAGCACATATTTTTATATATCTGAGTGGTAAAGAATGCTTGGAACTTAAGTGTAAATATATACCTCTTTGCTATGAATGCAAATAACCAATGGGTGTGAAACATCTGTAAATAGCTGTTTATTCAATTACCTAAAAATATTCTTATTTAAAAGGCAGAGAATGGTGGTAATCTCAAGTCATTTCCATTCATGACTATGTCTGAATTTATTATTTTTCAGGATAGAAAGAAAATTTGCTTTTTACCCAATTTCAACCATCTGCTGCTCTCTGAAAGACCTCTTTAAAAACAATAAGAAAATTCAACAATAAATATGATATTTTAAAACTGATGTTAAGAATTATAGTCTCCTTATAGAAGTTGATATAAGCCTAAGATACCATCAGCTGTGAAAATCTTTTCTCAGTTCTTCTTACTTATTAAATAAATATGTCATAGAGACTCCATTGTGGCAGAGGCTAAGACACTTAGTGGAGAACTGTTTACACCAAACTAAGTTTCTTCTGTTTGTACAGGAAGTACAGTGTGGCCCTTGTGCCCAGACTAGGAATCAAGGCAAGTTGAGTGTTGAACCTAAGCATCCAGTTTCTCTCTGGAGGAGAAGAAATACTCACAGAGGTCTAACTGTATGCTCATAGCTAAGACAGCATGTAATACTGCACTCTGTTCTTCCAGAGGAAACATGGTAATGTAATGGTTAAGTGTTATGGCTGTTAGCCATAAGATCAGCAGTTCAAATCCACCGAGCGTTCCTTGGAAACTCTATGGGGAAGTTCCACTTTGCCCTATAGGGTCACTGTAAGTCAAAGTTGACTTGACAGCAGTGGGTCTTTCCAGAGAGTTCTGGTGCACATACGCTTACAGGTCTCCAGTCCCAACCTGCATCCTTGGGAGGAAGGAGGGAAAGAAGGGAGTGAAGGAAGAAGGGAGGAAGGAGAAACAAACACTGCCCAGTGAGCAGAGATGGGCAACGGTGCCTCCATCATTCTCCGTGTAGACCACGCTGCTCTTTGTTAGAGACGTGCAGTGAGGTGTGCAAGGGTTCTCAGTTCTGTCTTCAAGCAGCATTTCAGACCTTCTCATTTCTCAGTATTTCTACTTTTCCCCTCTGCTAATTCAACCACTTTCATACCACCCAGATAACCCGGACCAGCCTGCAGCTGTCTTTCTGGCTTCTCTTCCTTCCATTCTGTGGTAGAGCCCGAGTGCTCCCTTAGGCTCTGCTCACGTTCCTCACATGAGTCGAGCCTCCAGGGCTCCCTGTGGCTGACTTCCTGAGCAAGTCCCAGGCCCGCTCATCACCACACTCTCCTCATCAGTCCCCTGCATGTGTACTGGCCTTCCCTCCGTTCTTTCCCACCAGGGCCTTGGTACTTGCTGTTACCTTTCTCTGGAGTAGTCCATTCCCTTTCCTCTCCTCTGCCAAAAACCAAACCCCTGTTGATTTTGACTCATAGTAACTGTATAGGACAGAGTAGAACTGCTCCATAGAGTTTCCAAGGAGTGGCTGGTGGACTCCAACTGCTGAACTTTGGATTAGCCACTGTGTTCGTAACCACTGCACCACCAGGGCTCTTCTACTTTTCTGTTCTTGGCTAAATTTTAGTCATCCTCCAGAAGTCAACTTAACCTCCTCCAGTGGCCCCTCTAGATCCCTGAGCTAGTTTTTGCTCCCTCATAAGTATTTCCTCATCATATGAGGAACCTGAGCGTGTGGCCTCAGGTGACTTTCTTACTTCTGTTACCTACTCCATTTTCCCGTTTGTACTGAGGAATAGTAACAGGTCATTCACAGTAGTGTAAAGAATAAGTGAGACGATACACATAGTATTGGGCAAGGAATTTTAGTGGATAGCTTAGGGCTTTTCAAAGTCAACGTGTGTGTAGTTTACCTGAAGCACTTACTACAAAGCAAAGTCTGATTCAGCAATTCTCAACTGAGGCTTGGTTTTCAGAGCAGAGAGTTAACAGGTGACAGGCAAGCACAAGAAGAACAGTCCAAATGTGAGGTCATAAAAGCCTGGACTAAGTAGCCTGGGTTCAAATGCAAGATACATTATAAAGAGGAAGCTGCCGGGCCTTTGAATGGATAGGGCATGGAGACGCAGAATAAAACCTCTGCTTGAGTCTACTGGACTGAGAGAGAGCAGAGTGAAAATGACACAGAGGTGGGTAGGAGGCGCCAGGAGCCATAGGAGGCGGTGGGGAGGAGGATCGGGTGGCAGAGGAAGTGTAGCTATCTCCAGCCTGAAATGGTAAAGGACTGCCAAGTTGGAAGTCTTGAGACTGCCAAAACCCAGCAAGACTTAAATGATAAGTCACTCAAAAATCTAAAACCCTTGAACCTGTCTGAGTGGTGCAAGCAGTGGTAGAAGGTAAGAGTCTGAGTTGTCCCATCTGGCCTTTTGCATGACCCTGAAAGCCTGTACAACCAACAAGTTGGGCTAGAGGGTCTCTGAAGTTACTTGAGTTCTGTGATCATGTGTAAGTCAATTAGTGTCCTCTCTGCCAACTGTAGGCGGCTTGGGTCTATGTGACCAGGACTGAGCATTCTCAGATTCACACTCATAGAACTGGCCCTCTCGATGACTTCCCTGATGCAGCGCCAGACTACAAACCCAGTATCTCTACTTCAGGTTCCATCCTCACTTGTCATGACTGGAGACTCTTGTTCCACACTTGAGGAGATTTAGCCACAGTGTGCAGAGACAGCCACAAATAAATGCCTATACCAAGAGAGCTCTGCTGAGCTGAACAAAACACCTGCCTTTGTCCTTTATTTCTTCATACTGCCAAAAACCCTCTGGTTGGCCCCTTGTCAAGATTTAACCCTGAATGCTCTGTGACAGGAAGAATGGAAAAGGAGCTAGAAGAAATTTCTAATTTCTCCTTTCTAGTCTTGCATCGCTTAGGCTACAGAAGTGAAAACTTAAGGGAGTGCCCTCAAATATATGGAAGTCATTGTCACCAGCTAACCAGGATAACAGACAAATCCTTGAGTTGTGAAAGCCACCTCAGTTGTTGTACCCTGGCGAGGACTCTTGATGTGACGCAATTGGATGGCAAAGTGCTTAACTTTGTAGTAAATCAGGTAGAGTCAAGCCCCAGATCCCTCTGCCTGACTTCAGTTAGAAAAGAGACCCAGCTACCCCCATGCCTAAATCCCTCCTTCTTTGCTTCTGAGTATGGCTGGCCCCTCCTGAATTTGTCTTTCTGCAGAGAAGGAGAGGCGCAGGCGAGGGTGCCAGCCTGTGAGTGGGAAATCTTTCCAAGCCCCTTAGATCTGTCTACTTTGCAGCTGCTATTTTAGCTAATTAATTAACACATTTATTCAATGTCTATTGTGTGCATGATGGTGTGTGAAGCTCTGCACACAGTTTGTCCTCAAAAAAGTTCACTTTTTTACTAAAAGTTTATAATGTAACATTATAAATAAGCTGGCAAAGCATATTTAGAAACACCTAATTTAGCTGGGTATATTCCTGAAGAAGCTATTCCATTTTCTAGGTGGAATAATGTAAAATGAGAAGAGCCTTTAGAGTTTGCCTAGCTCAGCCTTCCCTCTCTGAGGCACACAGCCTCTGCTTGGACAGCCCTTCTCTGTCACTGGGCAATCTGCAAGCTTAAATCACAGAACTGTGGTTTCATGGAAACTTACAGGGTACCTAATGCGTCACTGGGAGCCCCTGGATGGTGCAGATAGTTAACATGCTCAGCTGCAAACCACAAGTTGGAGGTTCAAGCACCCAGAAGCATTTTAGAAGAAAATTCTGACAATCTTCTTCTAAAAAAACTAATTATTGAATATTCTATGAGTATTTTTTTTTTTTTAACAGTTATCTACTTGAGGCCAGATGGATAACAGTTACTTCAAAGCATAAATGAAAAGTTGGGGGCAGTGAGACTGAGATAATGGGAATGAAACAACTAGAAGGTAGATGAGGAGAATGTTGACACAATGTGAAGATAACCACTATCACTGTGTGTGTAGAAATTATTCAAAGGGAATGTGTTATGTTGTGTGTATTTACAAACTCTGTGGAGTATGGTTCTACTCTAACACACATGGGGTCACCGTGACTTTGACTCTTCTCAATGATAACTGCTTTATGAAAATAACAAATTAGTAAGTAAAGGAGGTATCCCCTAGTCTTAGGGCCGCAGTAAATGGCAAGAGGTGCTCACACCTCCAGGGAAAGGCCCAACATGCTGAGTCCTGGACAAACAAAGGGGTCTATCCTAGCAGCTGCTGAGATGCCACAGGAAGCTGAACAGGCAGTGTTGCCAGTAGCATACACCTGGGGGAGTTCATTTGCTAAGGCTCATGTTGTCAGCCCCTACAGACCCTCCACAGACAATGTGTTGCTGGTGCTGGCAATGCCAGAGAAGCTGCAGGCTGGAACCAGAAGTTGTAGATGTCCATTGATAATAGGATGTTGACCTGAGCTAGAAGCAAGAAAAGAAACTATTCTGTTCTTATGGTCCAGCCTTCTCCACGGCCACCTATTGGCAGAACCTAACCAGAAGCTTAGGAGAGCTTGGGAAATGTAGTTCACGGTGTATGAGCCCAGATGCTGGCCACAACAAGGAACAGTCGTGGTTCTGTGCATTATTTGTAAGCTCCTTCCATCTGGGAACCTTGAAAACCAAGCTTGTTAAATCTGTTTTTGAGTCATAGCTTGAAGTACAAACATGAAAGACTATCTTATGAGACGAACGTGTGAGCTTTAGATCGTGGAGACTGGCATGTGAAAAACATCCAAGTAGCTGAATTTAGCAACCGAGTCTTTTCTTAAATTTATGGCTACAGATCTCAAGTGGTTAGCTGGCATTGCCAAGCAATCCTGCTTTATTTCTCCAGTAAGTTAAAAACGCCCCCCTGATGACTTTCGTATCTTCCGATGAGTCCTCAAACTTACAACAGTCTTCCCTTGTCGCCATTTAAAGTGTTACCCTCACTTCCTATTTCACTGAGAAAACAAAAGCAATTGGATAAGACTTACTTCATCTGTCTGCTGCTGCGTCCATCTGCCTTGGTACCATATATCCAGATATCCCGACATTTATAATGGATGCACTATACCTGCCCCGTCTAGGGCCTACACTCCTATTCTGAATTAATCCCGTCTCACTCAGGAACCTGCTCATGGCAGTATCACCTCTTCCCTGCCTTTCCCTGGTTTCCTTTCTACTAATTGCCATCAGCACATAAATAAGTACACTGTAATGACTCCCATTTTCATTAAAGAAAAAATTGACCCTACTGTACATACTATTATCTTCTTGCTCTCCATAGACAAGCTACTTGAAAAATTTGTCTGTGTCCTCTGTCTCCGACTCGACGGCACTTGGCTTGGCCTCTGTCTCTTCTTTCCTACCATCTATCCTCTATAATTGTTTCTGTTTTATGTTTATATGTACTTTTTGTATATGTATGTTTCCACGTATGTATACAGAAAGGTACACACTGTAAGAAACAACAATCCAAATCAAAAGAAGAACACAGCATCAAAAAAGCTCCACTTTTACCCTCTTCTAACTGCTCTCTCTCCCTTCTCTTCAAGTGTGGTTACTATTCTGAACATAAATTAGTTCAGGTTTTTGAGCTTCATATAAATGAAATTGTAAGTTGGTGTTTATGTGCAGGTGTATGTGCATGTGTTTTTTTGGTATTCTTTCATTCAGCATTAAGTTTTTAACATAGCTACATGTAAGCCATTCATTTTTCTTGCTCTATGGTAACCCATTCTCAGTAAACTTCAATTTATTTATCTATTCTACTATTATGGATTTTTTAAAAAATTTTTTTATTGTGATTGAGTGAAAGTGTACAATCCAGTTTAAATTTGCATGCCCGCCTATCTGCAGCTCTTTCTGCTCTCCTTGCCTGATGATAGCACACTCCTCCTTTCTGTTCTATATATGTCACATCCTCATAACAATCTCCTGTCCCCTCCTCTCCGCCCTCTCCGCTCCTCTCTAGTAAGAGGCCAGTAGGATGACATCCTACTATTGTTGATGGACACTTGGTGTTTTTTTCATCTCGAAGGTATTATGAATAATACTACTGTCAGGTTTCTCTGAAAAAGCAGAACTAATGAGGTATAGACATAGATTAACTTCAAGGAATTGGCTCATGTGATGGTGAGAGCCCACAAGTCCAAATCCATATATCAATTGACAGGGTGGAAATTCCTACTGGCTTGCATCTCAGGCTTTTTAGGATAGGTCAGATGATAGGAAGAGTCAGGTAAAAGTTGTGCCAAAATACCTATTTATAGTTTGGAGGCAGACCACACCCTAGGGAAACTCCTTTTTTACTCTTATGACTTTTAGCTGCCTATATTACATTAGACTACACTGTGGAAGGTAATCTCCTTTACTTAAAACCAATGATTTAATCCATAACTGCACATGGAAATATTCCATAACAACAGATAGACTGGAGTTTGACCAAACAACTGGGGGCCATAGCCTAGCCAAGCTGATACAAAAAATTAACTATCATAGCTACTAAGGACTTATTTTATGTCTTTTTTTGACACAGGCTTATATTTCTCTTGAGTTTATATTGAAAAGTAGAGTTGCTGAGTCATAGAGTTCAAACACATTCAATTTGATTTAGTAGACAGTGCCAAAGTGGTAAAGTGGCGGGCCAGCAAAGGCAAGGGAAAAGTTCAGTGAAATAGACTGACATATTGGCCACCACAATGGACTCAAAAGTGCCAACAATCATGAAGATGTTTCATTCTACAACACATGAGGTTGTCATGAGTCAGAGCCAAATGGACAGCAATTAACAACAAGTACAAATGAAGGTGGGACTCGGGACGCTGCTGGCACTCAGAGGGTATCACATGCTCATTCCTCATGCCATGCTGCACCACCAAACTTGGCACATAGTAGGCAGTCAATGGATATTTGTCAAAATGAAGAAAGGGTAAATGCTTGCTATATGGCAAACCCGGTTCTAGACATGACCAATACAACAAACAGGGGCGTAACTGCTGCTCTCCAAGAATTCAGTCCAATGTGAAAGACTAAGCGTCATTATAAATCAGCTTTCTGTGTCCTGTTAGTGGTTGTTTTATCGTTCTTTGATTATGCGAGGATCTGCTATGGAACATGATCTAGGGGAAGTAGAAGCTCAATGCTGTTAATATTCAAAAAATGGGACATCAGTGAATGATGAAAGAATCAGAGATGTTTTCACCAGGAGAGAGACTTTTGCACTGGGCAACAAGTGGTGCATAGTATTTTAATGACACATCTGGAAGAAGTTCTGTAAGGAACAAACAGTAGCTTGAATAAGACCAGGGGGTGAAGGAGCCATAGATTTGGTCCATGACTCTATCCGTGCAGTGACACTGACGATAAACCAGAAAAACAACTCATTGCTGTTGAGTCAATTCTGACTCACGGAGACCTTTCATGTCACAGAGTAGAACTGTTCTATAGGGTTTTCTGGGCTGTATTCTGTATAGAAAGAGATTGCTAAGCCTGTCTTCCATAGTGCCACTACATAGATTCAAACCACCAACCTTTACATTAGTAGTTGTGTGCACACTGTTTGTGCCACCCAGGGATGGGATTGTTGGTGTTACTTATAGCACATAATTAGGTTTACTCCTAACATTTGAAACATCCCTCTAATAGTATATTCTTACATCGATGCTTTAAAATGCAACACCCTACTGTCCTATATTTCTTATTTTTGAGCCTGTGTTTTTATAGTTTTTGGCACTTGTGGCTATCAATATACAAATCAGTAATAGTAAAGGGCTAGTCATCTTAATAAATACATATGTGGAGTTCAGTTTTAAAGACTCATTCCCAACAACTTTGTAAGGACAGAATTGCAACTTTGGCATGGAGTGTTGGCCACATGGCTCCACTCTGTTTGAAAGTTTTGGCAGAATGAGGGATGGGTGTTGTTGAGGGTAATGGTACTGCTGATTTCCTTATTTACATTCACTAGTCTCTGAGAAATGGTCTCTCTCCAGGTTCCACTTAGAAGAACAGAGAAGCATCATTTGCTTACCACTGATTCAAGTACTTGAAATCAACTCTGATGGTACATCAGTCTCAGCACAGCTGTGAATAGTTTTGAATTTGAATCACTTCAAACATAAGGATCCTCACTATTTTTAGGTTCTACTTAATTATCTCCAGTAATCAAACACAAGTCTTGGTATTTTTCCATTTGGTATATTCTCTATGCCTCTCTCTTTTTTTTCTCTCTCCCTGCCTCACTCTTTTTTTCTCTCTCTGTCACCTCCCCACACCCCCTTTTCCCATTCCTCCCTCTGAAATATGAACATACATGCATGTTCAGGTGCAGAGTGATGCACTGAATTGTGTATGTGGAAAAACAGGTAGTATGATTAGTTAGATGTGCTCTGGCTAGGAAGAGACCTGAAGGAAAGTTCTTAGAGAGGCTAACACAAATCCATACGGTTTCCAAGGAACAGCTGCTAGATCCCAACTGCTGAAATTTTGGTTAGCAACAACAGCTCTTAATCACTGCACCCCAGGCTCCTCGTTTGGAGTAAAGAAGTGTGAAGTACTGCCTGCGATGAACAATACCTGAAATATTGGTTGTTTTTTGCATTTCTCATCGGCTTCTTGATTTGCCTAGTCATGATTCATAGCACTTCTTACCTTGAAAGATGTTAACCTGGAGGCCTCTGTTTATTTTCTGTTTACCTGACCTTTAGGAGTCCCCAGCCTTAGCGCTGGTGTTTGCTTTGACTTAATATTGACATACCATATTTATAGTTTCTAAATGCTAAAAATAACTGTGAATGGTGACCAAGATATTTGCTGAGGAGTAACAAAAGGAGAAATAGGTGAGGTCACCTCAATAAAATATTCAAAAGTGGCTTACTACTGGTATTTTCCCCATAGTTTTTATTCTAGGAAGCCACCAACAGTTCCATCATCAGGATCCTGACTAATTCTAAGTAGGTGGCTATAAGAGAGAAGCTCCTACAGCCGCTTACGTCGTCGTCACTGTAAAACCTGCTCAGAAAGTGCGCCTTCCAGTGCAGAGTTCCATTTTGCATTTATTTGGGTAAACTGAAGTTAAACTGAGCTCTAAGGTATTTTTCAGATACATTGAGCTAATGTTTTTGTTGACTGAACAGAAATAAAAAACTAGAATCATTTCTTGTTGAATGATTCAAGAAAAGCTGTCTTTTTTTTGCTATCAATATGCTACTCATACACGGATGAGTATAAGTATGTAACCTATAGAGAGAGGGCCCTGCATGCTACCAGAGCCAGATGGATGAAGAGAAAAGAGAAGTGACTGATTCATTTGGTAAGTAAACATTTGTTAGCCTAAAATCACAGCGATTCACTCCTCAAAGCTCACAATGAGCCACTGATTGCAGGACAGGCTCTGCTTTATGCTGCCTGGCTGAGGTTTTGTCAGCACTTTCATTGTGATCCTCAGCTTCCACAGCTTGTAACTGAGCTGTAGAAAGTCTGAGAGTCTGTGAGACCAAAGAGACTCCAAAACTTTTTAAACTTCCCTAATATTGTCAATGCAAACACTTGGCCACTTCTAAGGGTATATGGGGGACATTAGTTGTTCAGTGACAGAACTGTCCCTCTCCATGCAGGAGACCCAGGTTTGACTCCTAGCCAATGCACTTCATGCACAGCCACCATCTCTCATTGGAGGCTTTTGTATTGTCATGATGCTAAACAGGTTTTAGCAGAGCTTTCATACTAAGACAGACTAGAGAGAAAGGTCCGGTAATCTACTTCTGAAAATCAGCCAATGAAAACTCTATGGATCCCAAGGGTCCAGTCTGCAGCTGATCGTAAGGATCGTGCAGGACCGAGCAGCATTTCCTTCCATTATGCACAGAGTCACCATGATTTGGGTGCCAACTCAACAGCAGCTAACAGCAGCAACACAGAGTATCAGGCATCCTCGAATGTAGGCTTGAATGTATGATGTAAATCGGTAACAAATATTTTAACAAACACCTTTGGAATAAATTATTAAATAAATGAATGAAGATGACTATTTCACCAATTTGAAAAATGAATGTAGAAAAGTGACATAGTTACAACAACCATTTAGATTCTATTTTAAATGTTTCACGAACACAGAGGGAGATTTTTATTTCAAATTCAATGCTAGGGAGTTTCAAGGAAGAGGAGTGCTAGACCTTGAAGAACAAGTGGAATGACTACCAGTGTAGAAAGGTACAGGACGAGACCTGACGGACCACCTAACCAAAGTCAAGGAGCCTGAAGAGGGTCGGAACCTTCCCGGGCCATGCCTGGCTCAGCACTGCCAATGACAGAAAGAAAGGGAAATGCTGGGAAGAACGGCAAGTGGAGGCCTCACTGTGAAGACTTCCAAGTCCTGGAATGGGAGCGGTGAACTTGATTCTGAAGTTCAAGAATCCTTATTCTTCATTAAAACCTGAAGTCTATCTTCAGTATTATATTCATTTACTCATAAACATTAATCGAATACATCTCCCATGCAAACACAGATTTGGACACTAGGGATACAAGGATGACTCAGAGCACTAACCCTTAAAGAGTTTATAGACTAATGGTAAGCAACATGTAAGCCTGAGTTTTAGTACTAGTTGAAGCAGTAGGTAGGTGGATCTTATTGGAGAAGAAGGGTAGGGATGGAATTCTGGTGGCATCTGCACTGAAGGGTTTTCAATAGAAGAGGAGTTGATGGAGAAGAAGGAAACGAGAGCAGTATGATTTAGCGAAGTTAGCAAAGATAATACTACCAGTAACAGATGGAACTGAGATCACAGCCCAGGGTTTGGGACTCCGTCTCCCCGGGTAGAGAATCTCAATGTAGAGAAATTTCATCCTGGATGATCTTAGATGTTTGCACTCACTGTGTAGCTATGAGCATGTTCCTTAACTACATGGAGCCTCTAATTTCTTATCTGTAAAAGAACTGAATTGTCTACATAGCAGCTCTGCATAAGATTTAATAAGATAAACAGTGTAGAGAATCTAGATGTATATCTTGCCCATGGATGCTTTCTTGCGTCCTTCTTGTCTCAACTGGAGAAGAGCATTCTAGCATGTTTCTAAATTTTCTAAGAAATGAAGTTTTGTAATCCACAGTTTATTTTTCTTTTTAAGGAATGTAGACCAATTCATACTCATTTCACCTAATCTCGAAGTTAAATATTAGCTCTGTATCCCAGGAGTTCTCTGTCTTGCCTGAGGTTCATGCACCCTCCAGAGCCAGTGCTGACTGACTGCGTTGATGCTGCTCATTTTCTCCTAACCCCAGAGTTGCCGCAGAAGATTTTGAAGCCTTAGAAATCTTCCAGCAAATGACACTTGGACTCTGCTCTGTCCACTGCCCTATATTTTTAGTGCTACTTAGAACTTTGATATTTTTGAAGGTACATACATTTATGATTAAAAAGAATTGTATATTTTCTTTAAAGTTTCTTAGCATATCACCTACATTCTATTATACATCAAAACTAATTTTTATCTACCAGATTATTTCATAAGTATTGAGATATTTTCTGCAGTCTCAGGAAAGTATAGGACTGCTTATATTGGTAGCCCAGTCTTCTTGATGTTAGAGACAATCCTGGCTTAGTGCACAGCACTAATCCAACAAATGACTCAAGGACTATTTCTTTCATGTCCTCACTGTTTTCTCTCTCTTGTTTTTCTCTCTGTATCTCTGTCTCTGTCTCTCCCCTCTCTCTCTCTCACATATACACACTCACACACAAATACAACTCTACATGGGATCACAAGCACAAACCACTTCTCAAGCTATACTGTTAATATTTGAAATCATAATGCCTAGTGATAACGGCACTTGCCCCCAACACCACCATCACCCAGAGGATGAAACGTGTACTCAGGCTATTTCTTTGAGGAACATAATGCAGATGACATTCAGAGACAAAAAAGACCTCGTTATGAATCTTATCTCTACCACTTAAAAATTTGTGACCTGTTTCTCTACCTCTCTGAATGTGTTTCTTTGTCAGAGTTGTGGGGGAAGTAGTGTGTCTCATAGAGTGTCTAACAGAATTGGCTGAGGCCATGTGGAAGATAAGTGCCTGTGTCACCCCTGGTGTGTCACCTGAGGTACTCTAAGATCTTCTTCCTCCTTGTCACATGGGCAGTATTTAGCTCAGATATGGCAGTACAGATTACAAAAAAATGAACCATTCATAAGCCCAGATATCAACCTTTGACTTCACTGTCAAAAAAACTTAGTCATATATCACTGTTTTCTTCACTCAAAGAAGACAAAAAGAAAGAGAAATAAGGAGGGCGGGAAGGAGAGGAAAATCTCAATGACCTGAAATACCAAAAATGAAAGAAAAAAATCAACATCACATGAGTTTCTTGTCCCTGAGTCCCTTGATGTTGCCTGAATTCTTCACATATTTGATCTCTTGTCAAGACATACACGCACTCTGCCTGTGCCTCATGGATATAGGAAAAAAAGTATGAAAAAGTAATCTGATATTATAAGACACCTGAAAGTCACTTCTGGAAACATTAATTAGATTCTTCAGTCTTTTTTAATTTATTAAGATCTAGGGCGAGATCACATCTTTCCTAACAGTTATAAAGAAAATTTGTGAGCGAGATTGTGTGCAGGTAATACCTATTCCACACTTGAGGCAACGTGCTGCCATGGCACCAGTCAAATTTTGTGTTTATCAGGGAATAGAAATTAAAACTGACAGTGCTTGACTAAAAATGTTTTTGTTTGTACAATAAGTAGTATTAGTACTTAGAAAGGGAGGATGTCTGGTTTGGTTTTGTTTGTGTTTCTCTCCCTTCTTGTTTTGAAATAATAGTACATTAAAATGAGTAGGACAAGAAATAGTGCGACGAGTTTAGAAAAACAAAGACTCCCTCAAAGCAGCACATTATTCTTCATAAACTTATATTATCAAAGGATTTGGAAATGCCAAAAAGCAAATTTTTAATGGTCAGAAGTAGTGGTATCATCTCAGCCTAATGGGGTGTAAATGCAAGATTGATCTGGAAACCTAATTGGCTATTTTTATAGCTGTCTTGTATCAGAGCTATAAAATATCCATTGTGCTTCAGGGAACATCTGTGCATTTCACTCTCATAATAAAAGAAATATTACAAATCAAGGGAGGTCCTCTGCTTTGGAGAAAAACAAGGGAATGATCAACAATAAAATTCAGGAAAGTGGTTGCCTATGCAGGTGGGATGAAGAAGAAAGGGGCTTCACAGATATTGGTGGTGTTCTATTTCTTAAGTTCAAGGATATGTTCATATTCCTCTTCAAACTCTACAAAGACATTGCATATCCTCATTTGTATATGATGTATTTCATAATAAAATTCAGTAACAAGCAAGTGAACAAGAGAGAGAATCGAAAACAGCAGGAGAATGGGGCAGCGGATGCAACTGTCCACTCTGCTGCCCACCAGCTAAGCAACTGAATGCATGAGACAGCTCCCCTTAGACTCAACTTTCTCATCTAAATAAAGGCATCATGCAAAGTGGTCACTATATTACTCCCTTCTATCTTGAAAATTATGCCAGTCTACGTGTATCAGAGTCCCTGGGTGATGTAAACTACTAGCCAGAAGGCAGACAGTTCAAACCTACTGAGAGCCTCCTTGGGGAAAAAAAAAAAAAAAAAAAAAGGCCTGGCAATCTACTTCCCAAAAAGTCAACCACTGAAAATCCCATGGAGTACAGTTCTACTCTGACACACATGGCATCATCGTCTTAGTCGTTCATAGCAACTAGTTGTTGGTTTATGTATATCACATGGGGCACAATATTGCTGAATTAATCATGTTGGACAATATTGTCATGCAAAAACTAAAATAAAATACTATAGTCTCTGTGGTATCACCCTACTTTGACTAATTATGTAAGTGATTCAGGAGCCCTGGTGCCAGAGTGGTTAGAGTGCTCAGCTGCTACCTAAAAAGTCAGTGGAAAGATCTGACAATCCTCACTTGGAAAGATGGGGCAGTTCTGCTCTGTCCTATAGGGCCACTATGGGTTGAAACTGACTCATTGGTGTGGTAAGTTTGTTGTTTGGGGTTTTGTGGTAACTGATTCATCTATGTGAGGTGAGCGTCTATACATAACCCTGCTCTTCAGTGAGCAAAGTCATGGAGACTTTGTTTCCAAGCAGAATGTTATATCGTCATTGGTAGTTTAAAAGGATGAAAGTTTACAGTCTGATACTCTGAGGTCATGTCTGACACACTACACCGCACTCTTCTCCCTAGCTGTTCCTCCTCTCAGTGTCTCTGAATGCAAGCTAGCAATATACCAATCTCAACCAGTTAACCCAATGACTTTTAAGTTAGCTCCAACTGTTGGCAACCCCCTCTGTGTCAGAGTATAACTGCTTCGTAGGGTTTTCATGACCTTTACCTTTTGTAAATAGACCAGTAAGCTTTCCTTCTGACTCCCTCTAAGTGGGTTCCAACTGCCAACTTTTCCAGTAGTCACCACATGCTACTCCTTAAAGTCATCCAAGAACCACTACTGATCTCAAGAGGCATCTAATTATTTCATGTTCATAAACTGTTAACTGTTTCATATTCCTTTCCTTAATAATGCCAGTGTAACCTGTACTTTTTAGGACTCAGCTAAGCATCTTACCCATCAGATTTCAAGGAAAGGCTCTCTTTCAGTTCTCAGAATCAAGAAAACAGGAATATCACCCCTCTTCGTGCTTCCAGCACACACTGATTGAGTGCCTGCTGCAGCCCCTCCTGTGCCAGCTGTGGGCTCCCTCTTCATTTTTCAGAGCTCAGACAGGGGATGTGATGATTACAAATGTGCTTGGGCTGTGTAGCAAACTTCCTGGGGAACAGAGTTCACTCATACTCCCCTGGATTCGGATGCCAGATGAGAACAAATGGATTTTGGCGGCTGTGTTATGCTTCTGGATTTGTTTTGGGCTCCAGTGTCAGCCCAATGAACATGGCTGTTGTGGCCCTGAGCCGCCTCCCTATCTCACCCAAGTTCTAGTTTTCTCTGCATGTCCTAGGGACTTCCCCACTTGGAAAACCAAATGCTATCAAGTTGTTTCTGACTGATAGCAACCACGCAGGACAGAGCAGGGCTGCACCAGAGAGTATCTAAGGAGCACCTGATGGTTTCAGACCACTTTTGTAGTTAGGGGTACCACTTCACCACTGTGCTACCAGGGTTTCCTTGGAAAGCATGTTGCATCTCAGGAGAACCATTCCACATACCTAACACTGAGAAGGCAGAGTAGCTTACCTCTTGGGGCTATGTTTACCCACTTTGGAAATGGGGGGACTACTTCGAGTGAGGTCATGAGCACTTCTAAGCACTCATCATATAATAATGTCAGTAAAGCAGTGAGCACAAGGCCTGGCACTTAATATTGACTCAAAACAAATTACTGGTGATTCTCATTATAATTTGCATAATTAAATATACAGCCATGTTTGGAAGCCAATGCTCTTGTCCTTAGGAGAACTCCCTCCTGCCTTAATGCTCTGTGGGTTCCTGGTGAGAGCGAGGCTGAGGAGTGTGACAGCATCTGCTTCTCCCAATCGGTCCAGGCTTCACTTGGGGATAATCAGCCTGAAGCACACACTTAAATTAGGAGGGCATTGTGGAGCACCAAATGTGTGGTGGCATCTTGGAAAGCAACATTAAATTCTGATGTAATGACAAGAGGCTAACTCGAAGGTGACCTTTCTCCTTACTCCCCCATTTCTATCGATAACAGCTCAGTGTAAGAATTAATAAGAAAAGTTGGTAAAATATCTGTGGGGACATATAAAAGAGTACAAGTCATTCTTAAAATAATCAAAAGTATCAAGAAAAGACATGTTGATGCTCAATGTCGAGAGATCAAACTCCTCAAGAAATTAAGAGTGTCTGTAAGATTCTGCTCATGCAAACATGCAGATAGCAACAAAAGCCTACAATTTCTTGAACTTTCAGCTGCTGCATTTTTCTTATTTCATTTATTCCCAGTTATTTTTAATGTTTTCAACTTACTCAGAGAACTAGTAAGTGATTTCCTTCTTAAATCCACACGGACAGAAACTGAGATCCCACCCTCCAACCCCCAGTCAGCAAAAAGACAATGCAGGTGTCTAACAGCTAACCCATCGGCTTCCAGCACTTCTTTTGCTATTGATTTCTCAAATGTGTCTTTGGTATTTCTCTCAGCTGCTGTATGTTAAGTGTCTATTTATTCACACAGTAGATCCTCAACAGAATATTAAAGAGGTGATTTATGCATTTGATAAAAGAATTAAACTAGGTTGTCCCTAAATCAAGAATTCAAAATAAGTAAAGCCTTTTTATTTCAGTTTATTAAATGTTTAGTCTGTTCTTTTCTGGTGGACCTAATATGACAGTATGATTATCCTTTAAACAATTTCTCATCTAAAAATGAATGCTGATGCATTGAACATTCAAATCAAGACACTTGGCAATATGTATACTGTATATTGTTGTTAGCTGACATCCAGTCACCCCTGACTCACAGTGACCTCTTGCACAATGACATCAAACCGTTGACCTGATTTTGTAGAAGCAGTCTCTGTTAGTCTGGAAGGTCTGCTAAAACCCGTACAGCATCACAGCAACATGCAAACCTCCACTGACAGACAGATGATGCAAAGGCCAGGAATATAGCGCAGATCTCCGCATGCTGTACATAACCCACTGCCATCGAATCAGTTCCAACTCATAGTGACCCTACAGGACAGAGGAGAACTGCTCCTATAGAGTCTCCAAGGTGGGCCTAGTGGATCTGAGCTGCTGACCTTTTGGTTAACAGATGTAGCACTTATCCACTATGCCACCAGGGTTTTACATATTGTATATGGTCAAAAATAAAACCAGATGTTTAAAAAAAATCCCAGTGTATGAGAAGTTGAAATGACATTATTTTCATTACATGAAGAAAAACTTTAAAATTTTCCAGATGTCAACTTTCCTATTTTATCACTTTATTATTGATTCCAACTTATATCCTTTGCCTTTCTCTGTTAACTGTGAAATACATTGTTTTTGTTTCCCAAGCAAAGGAACATAATTTAGTTAACAATAAAGGCCTTAGTTCCTAAATAAGACTTTTTCTGTGGCTATTTAATAGGCATTCAAATAGAGTAGAGGAATGTATCTTCTTATTCCCATTTTCCAAGAAGAAGGTTGGATGACAGGACTAAACATACAAGTCAAACCAGAGGCAAAGTTAGGAAAGTGATGCTATATCTTTCCTTCCAAGTATGTTGTATTTTTATTATGAAGCTCTTCAAAAACTTAAATATCATGTAATTTCTAAAAACTACTATTAAAAGAAAAAGCTAATTTTTAAATAGTCACAACACTAAAGTTGGAGACACTTTTCTCAACTTTTCTTCATCCTAAATGGCAAAGAAAGGCAATAATTTGTCCGATGGTGAGGTTTTATATTTTAGTAGAAGAACTCAGACTATGACTTGTATTCACCTCTATTACAGAAGGAATGCAAAGTAATGAATGGAAGTGGTCGCTGACCTGGAACAAGATCGCTTGGACCCTGACACCATTACATATTATTTTCGGATAACCACTTTTAAAAGCAGTTGTGGATTTATTGCAAAGTATAAAATGCTAGCTCCTAAGTTTTGAGATACAGAATAAAATGTGATACTGAGTTACTGAGAGGTGATGTATTTGGGGTGAAATGGCTGAAGTGGTTTGTTTTAGAGTTTATAGCAATAAAGGTAATCAAGTGATTCTCAATGTCGCCAAGAGTGCTGCAGTAGAGCCATTCAGGGAAGGAGAACAGGAAGGGCATTTGGAAGGTCAGAACATCAATTCTGGAAGATTTCAATTAAGTATCGATTCCATTGATACTTCTCACATCCTAAAGGTGAAAAGTGAGTGTGTAAAAAAATTGCTTTGTTGCAGGGAAACAATTATACCCAAGCTTTACCAGCTCATATTCTGGAGAGTAGTTCCATTTATTATTTTTAGCATCTCCTTTCTTTTTTTTATCACTAATGATTTTAGGAGCATGACCTAAAATGAAGGACAGAAGTCAAGTGTGTCCGTGTTGCCCCCTGGGCCCAGGGCACATGGGGAGTGAGTCAGTGAATGGACAAATGTGCAAACCAAAACAGGCCTGAAGAGCAGTGACATTCACCCTATCTTTGATGTGCTTAATTGCAGCTCCTGTCTACAGGGACTCCTTACACTGCTCAGTCTCTGGCACATCATTTGAATCTCAGTAGACACTCCAGAAAGTACTGAAATGCCTGGCAGAGGGATCAAGAGAAAGAGACAAAGTCATGTGACTGATGAGAAAGGAAAGCTACCAGAATAGTCTGAGCACTAGAAAAAGCACGAATTATGTTTCTTGATTTTGTTTGTTTTGCTTTGCTTTTTTGTATAACTGATTTTCATTTTACATGACTTAGCACTAAAATTTGAAACTTGTGAAGGTGATAAGAGGTTGCTATGAGTCGGAACTGGTTCGATGGCAGCGGTACTTCTGTTTGTCTTTTAAGGTAATCCACAGTGGTTAAGAACTTGGCTGCTAAACCCAAAGGCCGGCAGTTTGAATCCTTGGAAACCCCGTGGGGCAGTTCTGCTCTGTCTCTAGGGTCCCTATGAGTCAGTGGACAGCAATGTGTCTGGTTGTTTTTAGAGGAGTCAGAATTGACTCGATGGCAATGTTTTGTCTTCAAGTTAAAAGGTTAGCATTTCTCAAACAATTGTTATGTGCCAGACATAAGTGTTAATGTCTTAATTCCATTTAATCTCCCTAACAACCTTTGAAGTTCTGTTATTATGCCAACTTTACCCGAGTCTGATAAGAAGATTGGCTCAGTACTTTGCTATCACAGTTTCCCTTACAAGGATACAGAAGTGTGGGAATGATATATAAGTTATGTAAGGTGATATGAGACAGCAAGGGTAGAACAAGAATTTAAATCCAGGTGCTCTGGCTCCAGAGACGACATGTGTACCCCACCCCTATACCACATTGGAAACCACAGTAACCCTAAATTCTCTCACTTTCTTTCTTACATTGTCAACACGGAACCAGTCTGAGGAAGAGTCAGGTGAGAATTCTGAGCCCCACTCCACAACTCTGTCTCACAAATCACCTTTGATATTATCATATCACTTTTGGACATGCAGACCATAGGTCCACGTGGTGTAATATTGGAAGGAAGAGCTTTAAAAGTACACAGCACATATCAAAGCCCAGGGCACATTTTAGGAACTGTAAACCATTCTCTACACCCCAAGGGACGAGTAGGGGTCACGGTAAGCAGCGGTTAGATAAGTTGGGAGAGCAGAATAAAGTATGAGCCAAGGCATGCAGGGAAAGCATTCTTCCACCTTTCTAGAGGAAAGGAAAATGTGCAAGACATCAAGTGTACTATTTATTTTATAGTGTTTTCTTAACTGTGGTTAACTTGTCAGGTCACAATTAGAGTAAGAATGGCTACAGGGTCTGCAGAAAAAATTCTAGAAATAGTAGACTTATAAATTACTATTTGAATGCTGAAATGTTTTATCCAGGGAACAAATAACAGCCCAAAGATAGGATGAGAACTTGCATTTCCAGCTGTGGATTCTGTTCTCTTTGTGTTTGTTTGCTTTGTTTTTAACTAAAGCATTGGATAAAACAACTAAAAAAGCTATGTTTATTTTGCCTGGAGAAGAAACCCCCTGAGACATTTGTGTACAAACTAGTAAACAGAGAATTAAAGCTTAATGGCATTAAGTATAAGCTATCAAGAAGGCAAAGCCAGTGACAAGGTGCCTCTGAAAGCATGTATCAGCCCCTATGAAGGGTGTTTTTAATATGTCCAATTCTTTAGCAAATATACCCAAGTTACAAATTTCAAATAATCTTTGTTACCTTGAAAGCAGGCTCTATGGGTGAATTTAGTGAGTCACTTCCATTGCTAAACACACACAGTCTTCTTTGGGATTCGCAGTCCTGCCAGCATCATGCCTGGTAAACACTCTGTTGAAAGTCTTTTGTGTAGTAGTAGTATCTCTTTGTTCACTGAAAATACATTTGAGTTGTGAAGAATGGGAAAAAAATCCCAGAATTAGGCCTGCCAAGGAAGCATGATCTAAATGTGCTTTGCTCAAGGGTCAAGTAGAAGTTGTGGTTAGAGAGGAAGAAATGGGTATTAATGGCTCAGAAGATCCTTCTGTGGAAGCCCTGCCTAAACACACAATTCTGTGTTTCCCATCACACCCTAATACAGAACGTAGCCCTCCCTACTTAACAGTTAGCAACCAGGTTCACTGCTTCAAGGCTGGAGATTTTTCACTTACTGTTCTCTAGACCTCACTTCTGCCTTCCCCATCCTCCTTCTCGGCAAAATCCGTAACTTCAGCGCTCTGCTCAGATTTAACTCCGGGCTATGAAGTCTCCTCTGACCTGCAGAAGAACTTGGAACAGACATCTGCTAGAATATGTCTTACTCCTGCCTTCCTGTTCTCTTCCTCGCTAAGCTGAATGCTTCTTTAAGTCAAAAGTCATGTTTTCTCTGTCTCTGTAGTTTCTATAGAGTGCCTGGCATATAGTAAGTACTCGTAAATACTTGCTGAATAAAAAAAGCAATTCCAGGGACTGTAAAGCAAAGTAGCATCACAAAGGAGGGTAGGTAAAACAGCCTACAAGAAAATTGCTTTGAAAAATAAATACTACTAACTTTAACATGTATATTTGCTATATGTGTTTTAAAAATTTTGACCCGTCTCTAACCTTTTACATGACACTCAGTTTTATTCATATGCACACATGAGGCTCAACTTGTAAGAAAAAAGCAAAAGAGAGACATCCTTGTATACCAGCAAAAGAATCCCAAATAACTGGAGGTGGGTGTGATAGAAACAAAAACAGAAGCATATTACGTCTTCCAAATTGTTTCGCTTTTGTATTTTCTCCGTTAGTTGCTTACATATTTTGTATGCATAAGCTTTGGCAATTTTTAGAATTTCTTTTTAAGCCATTTTATTCAAAACATGTTTAAAGAGACTCTGCAATCAGAGCAGCTACTGTCTAGTATGGAATATACCTGTGCCTAATAAAATATCCAGACTTTAAAATGCTTGTCCATTTTATAGGACTAGGGAAATGCAAATAATTAACAACATGAGCTGGTATGTCCACAATGGAAAATTTAGCAGCATTCAGATCAATAGGGGGCCTCTTACTGGGGTCAGGGGGGTGCATTGCATCACCACTGCATTGCACACTTCACTGACCCCTCCTCAGAGCCTGTCCCAGAGTGCTGCCCTCCGTGTGTGACTTGCACATGGACTGCAGGGAAGCCTCACAGTCCCTGCAAAGGGAGTTCTGGCTGTGATCTTTCATTGCGGCTGCTTGTCTCCAGCCACTAATCAGCACACCTCACAGAGCACTGATTAAAGCCTTTCATAAAAATGCCATCTAATGGTCTGGATAAGCTAAACCAAAAAGGCAGTCATTCAAATAATGACCAGGCAGACTGGCATCACTGCATTCTGTGCTCCCACCTTCCTAACTGCTCATTCAGTAAGAAGTTTCTGCCCTGTTAGTCCTACGTAGGACTGCCCAGAAGGAAGGAAAGCTAATTCTCGTCGTGTTACCTCTGTGGCAGTTTGGTTTTACCAAATCATGGGATTGCAGTAGCAAGTAAGAGACAAGTGTGCAACCGGATAAACACAAAACCTCTGGAAGTACAAACCAGTGGTTTGTGAAAACCTCGCAAATGCAAACTACTCTTAAACTTAAAACCAGTAAAAATCAAGATTCTGGTTTTAAATTTGTAGACTGCCCTCTTCTAACATATTTATTTTATTTTGTTTTAAAACTATGTATATTTACATATATATGTGTGTGTGTGTGTGTGTGTGTAGGTTCTTTTCTATCAAAAAACTTCCTTACAATGTGTATTATATATCCTAGTTCCTCCCTCCTAAAAAATCTAGAACACATTATGCTATATCAGCAAAAGTGTCTATAGCTTCTGCAATTATTAGTGACATTATATGTTACATAACCTACCATATGAAGTCACAGACTTCACATCTCAGTCTTAATTTGGTAGTTTCCAGTGACTTCCTCAGAATCCTTTAGCATCTTCATGCATCTCACTTTCTTTGAATTCATACTTGAATTATGCTCACAGGCTTTGCTGCATCTGAGAAGGATATACTTGATAATCTGATAAATCAAATTGCTGTGAAGTTCTGTTTGTGAATTTGAATGTGAATATATACAATTCACTCGCTTCAAATAAAAATAACTATCTTTTCATTGGTTCACTGAATTTACATCTTTCCCTGTGTTGACTAAAATATTGCATGTAGTAGTTACTGAATGCCTTTTTACACTATTTTTACACCACTTAAGAGAACAAGAAGAGATATTCAATTATATTGTCATTTATAGTTATCTACCTAATTACCTTTACTAGTGTTATTTTTGTTTTTCATGTTGATTTCATAATTGGCTGATACCAGTTTCTTTAACTTGAAGAACTTTAGTATTTCTTGTAAACATGTATCTGCTAACATTTTGTATGTTCTTTTTTCTTATCTGGGGAAGTCTTTTTCTTTATGTTTGAATGATAGATTCTCTAGATAGACGCTTTTTAGCTGATAGTCTTTTACTTTGAGCACTTTTAATATGTAATCCCACTGCATTCTGGTCTCCATAGTTTCTGATGAGAAGTCAGCTGCTAGTCTTTTTAGATTATCTCTTGCTGCTTTCAAGATTTCCTCTTGTATTTCAACATTTTTACTATGATGTGTCTGTATGGGTATAACTCTCTTGTGTTTGCCCTACTTGAAGTTCTTTGAGCTTCTTAGGTATATAAATTAATATTTTTTAAAATTAATCTTGGGCAATTTTAAGACATTATTTCTTTAAATGTTAGTTCTGGTTTTTCTCTCTTCCTCTCCTTATACTCCCATTATTCATATGTTGGTGCACCTTAGTGTTCCACATTTCTGTGTGGCTGTATGTAGTTTTCTGTAACTGATTTTCTATTCTTTGTATTGTGTAACCTCTTTAAATCCATCTTCAAGTTTACAGATTCTTTTTTTTACCAGCTTAAATATTTTTCTTTGCTTACTGAGTCCAGCACTCTCAAAGGCAATTTCTACTGCCTTCCTTTTACCCCTGTGCATGTGTCCTGCTTTTCTGTTTCCTTAGTACTTTGTTGAAAATGGGACATTATAGGTAATACATTGCAGGTACTCTGACACTGATCCCTTCTCTCCTCTGTGGCCTGTTGTTTATTTTTTAGCAACTTAGCTTGATTACTTTAGTGACATTTATTTCCCTCATAGTGTACAGCCTCTGATGTCATTCCTCAGAGGACACAGCTTTGGGTGTGGTTTTATCTGGGATAATTTTGTATCTTTGTTTCTTGCTATTATATTAGTGTCATACCTGGCTGTCAGCTGGCTGCTGTGTTGTTTCTGACAGCATACTGGGCTATTGCCCACAAAGTCTGATCTAATTAAAATCATACCCGTTTGCAGGGGCAGAGTGTTGCCAGCTTCTGAAGCTGCTCTAACCCTAGGAAGTATCTTCTCAGCTATCTCTTTCTCTGGTTCTCCCTGTTGGACTTTTATATTGCTTACCATTTCACTTATTGCTGTAAGCACCATAGAGTGACCTCTCAATTGCTCATGACATGAACTTTTATTAGTTTTGACAATGCCCATAGGCACAGAATTCCATATACTCTGTCCTAATTAAAGGCAGTCTCCTTCAGGCAGAGCTTCAGAGGTCTCTTACGCTCTTCCTCTCCCACTAGTAAGAAACTCTGTACCACTGCACTGGAGCTGAGACCAGAATCAGCAACCCACTTCCCTCAGAGTGATATGCTTGTCTTACGGTTGGGTCTGTGAGTGGGTACGGTGGACCCTGGTCTTCTAGCTTCCCCTTGCCAGCATGGAACCTCTGCCTTATGATCAACTGAGGGAAGGAGTGACCAGGACTCACTATTCGCTGACTGCCATGCCTGCATTTCTTTCCTATATAGAGAGCTGCATGGAAAAAGTAAGCTTCATACTCTTGGCTGCACCCATCTACAACAGAGTTTCTGCAACACAAAGTTTGAAATAAAAAATGCTGATAGCTTACCTCTCCCAGGAGCAGAGTGTTGGCAGCTTCTGAGGGTGCTCTAACCCTAGGAAGTATCTTCTCAGCTATCTCTTTCTCTGGTTCTCCCTGCTGGACTTTTATACTGCAGAAATGATTGCTCTAGACTGAGACATAGGAGGAAAGAAGGGGTAAATGTGAGCAGGTCATAGCTCAGATGTCACAGAGTCTTACTGTTCTTACAGAGATTTAGTATATTTTCCGGAATATCTGCTTCTCCATTTGCTGTATACCTCAGGACAGCTTTCAGAGACTTCAAGTCATTGTTTTGTTCTCTCATGATTTTTCAGGAGTTAAATTATTGTTTCACTTGGGAAAGGGTCCACTGAGATCCTGACTATACTATTGAGAAAGTCAATCTCTCGCTACTGTTAAATGCTTATAATCATGGCATCCACATTTATATTGTTTTCAAGGTAAACTCAGAAGAGTGACATTTAATATTAACCAATATTTTGAGGTTTATAATTTCTGACACATATGTTTGGACGTCACAATAAGATGATGTCCTTAAGGCCAAAATATATCTCTTATTGGCACACTCTCAAAATGTTTTCTCTGTAGAAGTTTTTTACTCCTGTATTTTTCATATTGACAGACTTCCTCAACCACATCTACTTCACAGGATAATGAGAAGATAGTAGGTTCTGTTAATCTCATTTAAGATCTGTCAGACTAAGATTATACTGATTCATGCAATAGCAATTAACTTATTTCTATTTATGATCTTACCGAGATTTGTATGCTGATGAAAAATGGTTTCTTGCTAGTTAGCATGTCACTCCAAATCACCTGAAACCTACACGGAATTCATGTAATGTTCAGAAGACTCCAGATTATTACAACACTGGCCCTTCAAAATCAAGAGCAATATAAGGTGAAGATTATATAATGGCTTACGGATGCTGCTTGTTTCATGAATTCCATGAGAAAATGTATTGGAAGAATCCCACCATAATGTGAAATACCACGTGAAGATGCAGTAATCAACTGGCAGGTAGTAAAGAAAGACTACAGCTGTACTGTACATATATGAAAAAAAGTCAGTGTTAGATTTTATCTGCTGAAGAGTCTACTCTTTAGGGTTTCACAGTCTTTTACTCATTTAACAAATATTTATTGAGTGCCTCTTGTTTGCCAAGCTTTTCTAGTCCCAATGCTTATTAAACATCTGTTGAAGTGAAGTCAAATTGTAAGCCTATCTTAAACTCCCTAGCAACCTACTCTTGCCTCTGCTTAGTTACTGCTATTTCAAAGTCACTTAGAAACACAGCTACATCCTTAGGTTCCTAGTGCCTACTAGATTCAAAACAGCTGATAGTTCTCTCTTCTTCCCTCTCATTCAAGACTCAGGGTCAAGGGCTTCCAAGGGCTGGTTTCTGTGTCCTGTTATGTACAAGTTATGCTGGAAATTCTGTGGTGATCCATGATCTCAGAGACTAATGCTAAAGAAAAGAGTCAAATTTTCACAAGTGGAAACTGGCCTATGGTTATCTCAGTTTTCAGTGAGTTCAGCTGTAAGATTAACAGAAAAATTTAACTCATTCATGATCACGTGGAGGCTGTGAATGGGTATACTTGCGAAGAAAAAGAAAACTCATTCGTCCTGTAGTTAAACTTGTTGTCCTTAGGCTTGTTGTGATGTTTTTGTAAATCTCACCAAAAACCTGAGGAAGTTAAGTGGGTTAATGGTATAATTTGCCAATTTAAGGTTTATGGTTAGCATTTGTTAAGCCTTAATAATGAATATAAATTACTGTCAAAATGAAGTTAGTCTTTGTTCTGTATAATTTGCTGTCACATTAGACGGTTCTAGAATAGATTTTTTTACAACGTAAGCACTGTATTTTTGCTCCATCATCATATAGTTTGCATTGATCTTTTTCCCCCTACTGTATAGAAGACGATGCTGTTGCCAGCATCTATAAAATTGAGCCTTTGGAGCTTTATCCCTCCATTATAACTTAAACTTGAATAAGTTTAGACTGTGTGAAGGGGGAGAGAATCCAACTTTGCTAAAGCTAAGTACTGTGTACCTCAATGTTACTGTTTTGAGTCACTTTCTCATGCGCTGATTTGTGAAATATTTCACTTTTTACTTGGGCTTGTCCCACTGCACCAGTTTCTGACTCTGAACTACCTAGAGCTGACTGATTTTTTAGCCACTCTTTGGAAACCATATGGAACAGTTCTGTTTTGTCCTGTAAGGCTGCTATGAGTTGGAATCAACTTGACAGCAATAGGTGTGGGGGTTTTTGGTTTTTTGTTTTGAGAAGGGGAAATGATTAATTACAGTATCTTGTGTAATAACAAATTTTGAAATCAGCTGAAATGTCCATCAGTAGAGAGCAGGTTGAATAAATTTGTAATGCAACCACACAATATAACATAAAACCAAACTCCTTGCTGTTGAGTCTGTCCCAGCTGATAGCTAGCCTGTACGACAGGGTACAACAGCCCCACAGGGTTTACAAATAGTGGCTTGTGGATTCAAGCTGCTAGCCATTAGCAGCTGTAGCTCTTAACCAGTGTGCCAACAGAAACCTATGTTCTACCTGGAGCAATTTCCAGAATATATTGTATAAACTGTACATTAAAAATAAGCATATACAGTATGTAGCCTTTTATGTATGGAAAACATTTTCTGTTTCTCCTTAATTTTTACAAATGGAAACAGTAAAAGGGGAAACCAAAATTAATAAAAATATGAAAGAATAGGGTGAGGGTACAGGAATAAAAGCAATATTTCTTTAAGTAAGTGTACCCTGTCATGTATATTTCACTTGGAAAATGCTCTACAGCATTTGGCTTTTGGCTTGGCTGGAAAACGCATGTGTTACACATTTAAAAAACAAACATATGAATTAATCTAACTTTAAGTCCCATTAATGATATAAATACACCAAAACTATATATATATTTATTTTAAATCTCTTTAAGACATATCTTGGTTATCCTATATTAATGAAGCATATTCTAATGAAAAAATAGAGTTGTAAATAAGTCTTAAATTTCAGTAGCCAGATTTATAGTTGTAATATTAGTATTCATCATTTTGTAACTATTCTACAAATGAAATATAATGTCAAAAATATGTGATCAGGTTAATCTTATTAGGAGCCAAAGCTTTCAGTGCAAAAGAGTTAAAAGTATAAAATAGAGGAAGATAAATAAAAGCTTGATATTTCCTATTTAAGTTTAACACATCAGTGTGATTTTTAAATGTATGTATATAATTCACACACACATGTATTTTCTACACCAAAAAAAAAGGAATACTAAAAATGGTGAACCAACTGCAGTCAACACACCAAGAACCCTGACTGTTATCTCTAAATACCATTCTATACTAAAGAAAAAGTATCCTTGGAAGAAGGAAATACACAAGATGAGCTGGGAACATCTTGTCCTAGAAAGCAAAACAGCTATCAAAGACACATAGGCCACAGGTAACCAAAGCCAACACGGAGGGGCTTCCACTAGCAAATCTGAGGCCATTTTAATTAAAACAATAATAAATACAGTCACTTGAAACACATTATATATTTTTTTTAAAAAAAAACCTACAAGTTTGAATTTCTGCTTTTGGGGTTTTAAAAAAAGAAAAAATCAGAAACAAAAGAGCCAAACAAAAACATTATAAAATCTTTGGGAAATTAGGAGGATGCCAACTTCTTACTCTGAAATCTGGCAAAGAAAAACAGAGAACTAAGCATTTACCTTATAAATACTTCCTCCTGTTTCTTATAAATTTCTTTCCTTTAAGAATTCCGTTTCAGCATAATCAGAATAGTCTTCCTTCTTTTGTCTGAAAATGTTTTATGGCATATAGAAGAGTCATAATTGTCTGCTCTGCTATCATCAAAAATCAACCCTGTTGTAGGTGATGAGTTCACGGACGGAAATAGGCAAGCTGGCTAGTGATTTCAGCTGAATAGCCAAAGCATAGACATCAAGTTGGTATTGATAAACAGGCACTCTTTTTAAAGAGATTTCATCATCTTATAGCAAAAATTTCTAGGATAGGTGTCTCCTTTTTTCCAGGTAAATACATGAAAACTATATTTTCTCTCTTCTTTCAAAATTTTGAGATGATGCCTGTGAGCATACCTGAATAATTCCCTTGTGCCAATTAGTTAATCAAATGAGCTCCTCCTACATGCAGGACAATGCATTTCTGGTGCACACTGAGCACTGGAAAACAAAGCAGAACATGACCACAAAAAGTTCAATTGGTAGCAGAGGACAAGCACAAGAGATATTCATAAGAATAGGGCAAAAATAACCTTTCAATTTGGTGGCCGATATTATCAAACTAGACTGCTCTTCAGTACTGGATATTCAAGAATAGCCAATGCTCAGCTACCTTCTAAGCAAGAGAAAAACAAACCAACTTTTATATTTTTTTGACTTGACTAACTAGCTTCCCTTATGTTTCATCTCTTTTGAATATGGACTGTGCACGATAGATCTTAGAATGGAGGCATAGTTCATGCTCACTGTGTGCTTACCACTTAATAAAGTGTCTAGGCATTTGTAAAATGAACTACAGGAGGTCTCTACTCTTTGAGGAAGTTTGAAAATGACAAAATTAAATTAATACTCATAAGTAAGGGTCAAAATTTCATAGAAATGGTAAAGACTTAAAAAATACAGTATCTTGAAAAATAAAGCTAAATATCATGAAAGCACATTTGATTTATTACATTTAATAGAATAGAGTTTACATTTATTATCATGAACCAATTCTTATAAGAAAGAATTATACATCCTGATGGAGGGTTTAGGCATAATCTTACCAAAGAATGATAAAAATCCCGTGATATAATACCTCTCGCTTCGTGTTTGACTTTCAGAGGAGGATCATGGAGTTATTAAAAACAAAGACGGACAAGTTTCATTCAGCTTTCCCATAAGCATCTCTTAATCTGCTCTGTTTAGATCATTGTCTCTGGGAGCACCTACCCCTAGAATTATCATTTTGAGTGTTGTATTCTTCAATTACCTGGCCTTGATACACCAATTTGGAGTTCCCTGGCATCCATTTTATTAAGCGAAAGAAATTCTCCGTCTTTTGCAGTATTTTCAACTCCACTTTGTCTTCATTTTGTGTTGAATTGTCATCCATAAATCAGCAAAAGGCTGACCAAGAGCTAACACCAGGGGCGCTGCTGGTGCTAGTCAGGGAAGCATGTGCTCAATTTACTAGTGGTACTCTGCTTCTCTGTGAGATGGTATAATCATGACAACTTGAAATAATGAGTCATCCTGTGTAAATGCCAGCAATAGTGTGCAACCTCTCCACCTTGGTGAGCTGTCCAAAAAAAAAGAATCATCTGAGGAAATTCGTGAGTGGGTTTGGAGGTAAGGAAAAGGAGGTTAGCAATCCTTTATGAAATTCCTGAAATAGCTATGACCTGCACCTCTTTCGGCTGAAAACCACTGAGGATGAGTAGAACAGCGCTATGGGAGCTAACCTCCATGAGTAAGGACTCCTGTGGGTCTGTATGCAGAAGAGAGCTACATGTTGAAATACAAACTGCAAGTCAACAATGAAGAGAGAGAGAGTCCAGCTGAGCAAAGGGCATGCCGTGAAGCAGAAAAGTGTGAGTGGTATTTGAGCACTTGAAAGTAATGTGGCATCACAGAATACAAGAGATGAGAAAGGCAAATAGATCCAGGTCTCAGGAACCCTAGAATGTTAGCATGCAAAGTTTGAAATTTACTGGGTAAGTAATAGAGTCTGTGAAAAGATTTGAGGGGAAGGTGGCCTGGCCCTGGCTGTGATGAAACAAAACCCAAACCAAACCCACTGCCACTGAGTCAGTTCGGACTCGTGGCTGTGATGACAGTGATCACTAAGTAGAGACTGCAGTATGCGTGGACCAAAGAGGCAAGAATGATGATGAGGAGCGCTATGGGGGGCTGGATCTCCAGCCTACCTTAGATTTAGGTGGGAAGCATAACAAACTGTAGTTTTCTAGGAGCTGTGATTAAAGAACTGGGAAGAAAACTGTCCTATCACAAAATATTTTCCATAACCATTATGTAAAAACAAATCTGTTGTCATCAAGTGGACTCATGGTGACCCTGTAAGACAGAGTAGAACTGCCCCATAGGGTTTCCAAGGAGCAATTTGTGCTCTAAAGTGCCGAAATTTGGTTTGCAACCAAGATCTTAACCACTGTACCACCATGGCTCCTGACCCTCCTATAAAACCGAAACCCACTGCCATCGAGTTCATTCCAACTCATAGAGATCCTATAAGACACAGTAGAACTGACTGGTAGAATTTCCAAAGAGCACCTGGTAAATTTGAACTGCTGACCTTTTGGTTAGCAGCTGTAGCTCTTACCCACTATAGAGCCAGGGTTTCTCACCCACCCTTCAGAAACTGGAAGTCTCTTTTGAAATGGGCATGTTCTTTGCCTTGAGTGACCCATCAGCCTTAAATTTATACTTTAATTTTATTGGTTATCAGGTGGGCCTGGCGGGTGACATGCAAAGGTTTTTGAGATGGTCTATTGCAATGGATTAAATCAATGAAGTAAAAAATGTTGGGCAGTTGGCATCAGTTTGAGAACATGGGCTGCGTGAAGGGAAACGAGTAATGTCACCCAGGGTCCAGAGGGATGGGGGAACCAAGACCAGTGCAGAAGCGGGGCCCTAAAGACATGTCTCACTGATTTCACAGTGGCGTTTAAGGTCAGCCTTTCTAGTTTCTGTTTCTTTACATTCCTCATGTTTGAAAATTGACCAAGCAGAACTGAAAATATTTTGGTTTTTATTTCTTTGGAGAACAAGTTATCCTGAATGTGCATATTTGTGTTCATATCTGCATTCCAGCCAGTTTTACAAAAAAAAAAAATTTAATGAGATTTAACTATACTTCAGTAACTAAAACTGCACTTTCAGTTGTTTATATTTACTTTTAGATTTTACAGCTCTCCTGATGGGCTGAACTGCATTTACTCATCTATAAGTACGGTATAAAATTGACTGAGAAGTCACTCTTAATACCATGTAAGATAAAGGAAATTTAGACTGATTCTCACATCCCATTACTTCATTAAAGGAAAATATTTCTCCATCATTTTCCTATGACAGGCTCCCCTAACTCTGTGTCTGACATTAAAGTGACAAACAAGACAATTTTCTAGGTAATCTGAAAGACAATTAAATCTTTGCCTCAATACTCTTAATTTCAAGTGAAAAAAAAAATTAAGAGGTGAATTGTTAGGATGATCATTTCTTTAACAGATCTCATGTGCTTGTAAATAAATGATGGTAGTCTTATTTAAACTTTCCCTTGCCCCAGTAATTGTTGCCCCAGTTGTGTGATCTCCATGGAAAGGTCTCCAGAAAGCAATGCAGGGAAATCCAGAGTCCTCCTGAGAGCCACTCTCAAAAGGCTGTCAGTTCATATTTGTGAGCAATACACTGAAATAAAAACAATCATCCATCTGTGGTGGGTTAGGTTGGGTTTGGCAACTTGTGACCTGAAAGCAAGAAGCAGCTGAGTGACCTGGTCAGGAGCAGCTATGGTCAATACTGTGCTGTTAATGGAGTGTGACTTCGCCACTGTGCAGTTAGTGAAGTGTGGTTTTTTCCCTCCCTCCAACGACCTTCTCACCATTCTACTCCACCACACACACACACTGACACACAGCCACATGCACAGATCCATGCCCACACATGCACACACACACATCACATGCTCATGCATACATGTGCATCGCATGTACCACTCTGAAGCCCAATTGTGCATTCTAAGGCTCATTATCACAGTCAGCTAGTTTTCATCTACACTCCCATGCCTACTGGCTAGTAATGTGGGTAAGTGGTTCAGAGTTTGCTGGAGGTCTTTAAGCACACTGATGCTTTTGCCCGGCCTCAGACTCCTGAGGTGTTGTTAGCTGGGTTGGATAGCAGCTTATTCTGTGCAGGGTTAACGAGCCACTCCACATCTCCTCAGGAGAAAGGGGGCCTCTGCGTCTCTCTTATCATTGAGGTACCCACCTGGAGGGCAGTAGCCGAGGAAGGGATTGCCTCTTTGGGGAAACCCCTTGTAAGTGCAGCAGCATTATTTGAAATCAGCCCAACCCAACTAGTTTTTTCAAGTGATATGGTAACAGAAAGTTTCTACAGCCTTACCAGGTGTATGTGCACTCTGAAAGGATGGAAAGGATAGAACTTTACTTTTCTCCTCAAAATTATCCTCTCTTCCTAAAATAGACTTCTCAGAGCTTAAAGGGCCCCCATCCCTGCTCATAGACTCGTGGCCACACCACACCACACTGCTCTAGAAAGTGAAGAGAGGGTGACGTTCATGGGCCTACCATGCCCCTCACCCTGCCCCTCAAACCCAAAATGTTGATGCAAGTGAGAGCTTCACAGGGCCTGAAGGTCCTTTTTTAGATATTGGTCCAGCTCTGTCACTTTATAGATATCACTTGATGTCTTTAAACAAATGCATTTGCATACCAGTCTAAAATAGCATGCTATTTAAAAATACATCAGAATAAATTTGTTCTTTGTTGGTTGGTGTAGAAAAAAATTGGAGAGACAGCATCATGTGGTGAAAGAACACACAGTGGAAGTGGGGGTGTTATCCTTTGCACGGGCAATAACAGGCTCTGTGGCTTTAGATAAATACCTCTCTTTACTAGAGGGTTCATAATCTTTGTTGCCTTCAAATACCGTGATAGGGAAACACAACATTTTGTATATTCAGGCTTTGTAGAAACAGCTGTGGCTTTCTACAAAGTTTGTGTACCCGCTGAATGTTGTAACATTTTAAATTCAATGTTTTATTGTTCATCGCATCAGTATTTTAGTACAAAAAACAAACAAACAAAAAAAAAACACTATTTTTCTCATGCTTGTTTCTACCATTAACAAAGTTTTCTGAGAATCAGTAAGTTGTTGAGTTGTTTCCTAGCTTTACCTGAAGGGAAGAGATTTATTCAGAGTAGGACTGTGTTTGTCTTCTGCCACTGACTTCACGGCAGGAAGTTTGGATTATGTTTGTCCTGACAGAACTATGTGTCAGAGACACTCCAACTCTCCAAGCCTAGCTTTTTCTGCCTCCATTATTGTCTACATGTACCAAAGATAAATGCCTGGTGCAGAATGAGGCTGAAGGGACTAAAGGAAGAAAGAAAGAATTCAGCCTGAAGAACAAGTGGCATTCATAGCTGTTTTTTCCTGGAATAAACCAGTAACTAAACAATAGATTTGAGTTAACTTCTTCCCAGTAACAGCTCATAAATTATTGTGAGCAGAATGGTCCCAGCAATCTTGATTTTTACCTGATTCTATTAAGCCTCTATCACTATTTCTATCTGTCATTTAAAAAACAAGTTCTTATTCCCCTCCCCACCTTCCAGATGTATATAAATGCACTAGAGGCCTTGAGATCTTAGAATAAGAGCGTAGACAGAAATCTAAATAGATAATTTGAGTTGCTCCTAAGGAGAAAACTGTCCTCACAACTGTCCTCACAACTTTTGGACATGGGTGCTGTGGCCCACCAAGCCACCAGGCCAGGCAGATCTTGGCCGGCTGTCAGCTACAGAATGGACATGAAGACCCAGTTCTTTCTGGAGAGAGGAGCTGGTGAGCAGTCACTGGTGGGCTCAGAAATCAAATGCAGGGATGTGATGACGCTATAAGAATGTAGAGCTCAAAACCTCCAGTGCAGGTGCAGCCAGGTCTGCTTGAAGCTCTGGAAGGGAGCTTCACGGAACTTTAGTGATTTCAGTTTGTTCCTCCCTTTTTGGAGTTTTCCCACAGCCCAAACAGGCTAACTCTGTGCTATTGTTGTTAGTCGATGTCTAGTTGGCTCCAACTCCTGGTAGCCACATATGTAACAGAACGAAGCATTGCCCTGTCTTGTACCATCCTTATGGTCCTTGGTATGTCTAACCGCCGGTGGCAGCTATTTGTCAGTTCTATTCATTGACTATGTCCCTCATTTTTGGTGGTCTCCATGAGTCGGATCCAACTAAACAGCACTTGGCTTGGCTACTTTACCAAACATTGTATCCCCAGAAAAGGATTGATTGATCTTTCCTGATGATATGTCCCAAGCAGGTGAGTCAGAGTGTCACGATCTTTGCTTCTAAAGGATGTTGTGTTTGTATTTCTTCTAAGACTGATCTGTTCATTCTTTGGCAGTCCATAGCATACATTCAGTATTTAAAAGACCATGCTTCTCTTTCACGAAAATACACATTCAAGAACAGATAAGAATTCATCTGTTTAGCACAGTTTAGATAGGCTGAAAATCTCAAGACATACATAAACACTAACAGAAAATAAAGAGAAAGTATTTTCAGAGACTACAGCCAGTTTATAGGAAAACTTTCCAAATCATAGGTTTCAGATTTTAAGCAACCCAACAGGAACAACAAAGAACTCTACTAACTTAAAATTCTGTTGTGTATGAGAGGTGGACCAGATTTCCTTCTCACTCTTCGTATTCATGTGATACAACCACAGCCATCTTATTTTCCATTCCATAGAAGTAGTCTGTTAAATATTGCCTTTCCCTAAGAAATGATAACAACAAAATTAGTTAGACCTAAATTGTCTCCATCTCCTCAGTTCAAGCTTTTGTGTCCTGTTCCCAGCTGAGTCACAAGGAGTTGTGTTTCCAAACCCACTAATCTCTTTTTAGTCTCACTTAACAGCTATATACCCTTTTGGAATCTTCTATGAAACACTCAAATAAGATTCTACCCATAGTCTCAGGTAAATGTCCTCTTAAAGCACCTCTTGTCTAAAGGTAACAATATAGAAATATATCGTGATCATTATGCAATGATTCTTAAACTTGAGTTTAAATAAAAAGCATCTTGAGACCTTATAAACATAGGTCTTCCTTCACCCTCCCACCCTGATCATTCCAATTCAGTATGTCTGAGGTGGATCCTTCTTTGGCATGTAATCACTAAACTACACTTAGAGAAATGTTGATTTAATGATACAGAAACTGTAGGCCTATAGAGCCCCCATAGAATCCTTTTCTACAGGGAACCCATTAGGCAGTGATAAGGGAGTTAGAACAGGGCTGAGGCAGACAGACCGCAGTAACACAATGTAAGAATTGGCAGTCACATCATATTTTTCTCCATGTTTCCAAATACATAGGTCTAATGCAAATCCTAAGGTTTTCATTCCAACAATGTATTGGATATCTACAAGGTGGATTAGCAGTGGTCTGCTTAATGACATAGGCCTAGACATAATTATAAATTCCTTTCAAAATCTGGAGTAATCTTGCTTTCTATCTCCTATTCAATTTTTGCCCCTGAGCTTAACGACCACATGTTCTGCTGTTTTGTGACCACAAGTGGATGACACAACAGCTCAGCCTTACACACCTACCTCCTTAAATACTGGGTCACAGTGGCACATCTGTTTACATATTCACCCAGTAATTGATTAGGTCAACCGCAGGTACCTGCTGCAGGAAAGCAGAGTGTATCTACAGAGTACTATTCTCACATCTACGGTATTACTGAACACAGGACTGTGGGTTTTACCAGTGACCTGCGGTGTTGTGGATGTCTGGTCAAATGCGTCGTGCTTCCTGTATCCGTGTGTAACCTGAAAGGAACAGCATCAGCTGAGCCGATGTTGGACTGCAGCTGTCCTGAGGGTGGAGCTCGCTTTGTGAGTGAGTGTTCCGTCCCTACCAGCCGGCGTCCCACAGCACAGGGTAAGCGGAAGACAGTGTAATTGTCACGAGTCTTCAGGACATGTAAGTGGGAGAGGAGAAAGAGGTGAATCCGGTCCCTGCAGGAAGCCTTCCACAGCAGCCCACCGCCTCCCAGCCGGGGCAGACCTGCAGGGGGCTGTGGCTCGAGGCTCCCTCCTCGCTGAGGCCTCCCAGCTACCCTGCTTGCCAGACTTCATCTCGTCTGATGCGCCAGATATCTCCGCAGATTAGTATTTCCTCATTTGAGAAACAAGTGAAGTGAAGCTCAAAAATGTTTGGAAGCTCTCCAGCGGCCTCCACACCTGGGAGATGCGCCAGAACTGAAGAAGAGTCCATCAGACTCCAAAGTACACACATTTCCCACTGTGACAGCGGCCACAAACTTTTTATTCAGACCCTGTTATGCTCTTAAAAATTATTGAGGACTTCTAAAAGCTTGTATTTGCGTTGGTTATGTTTATCAGTATTTACCATATTAGAAATAAAAAGAGGGAAAAACTTACATAGGTGTTTATTAATTTAAAATGAACAATAATAAAATTAACCTTATATTAACATAAAATCTCTTTAATAAAAATAACTCTATTATTCAACACAAAAAATCATTGAGAAGACAACACTGTTTTACATTTTTGCACACTTCTTTCTTATCTGGCTAATAGTAGATTTTCACATCTCGTGAATTCAGAGTATTAACTATCATCAAGTAACCTCTAGAAAACTCCATTGGAAAACTAACAAGATGAGTGAAAAGTATCCTAGTATTATTTTGAAAATAGTTTCTCCCCCAAAGATTCCCACAAGGTCCCAGGCTCCCCAAGGGTCCCAGACTATACTCTGAGATCCTGTCTGGCGGAGAGAGGAGGTTTGGTATAGCCCATACAGATCCCCTGGCTGCATTTGCTTTGAAAACTCCTTTCACCAGCACAAGTCTTTTGCTTAGAATGTGGGCAAGAATACAAGTAGGTCTTAGTAACATTGCTTTAAGTAGCTCAGAGGTGAAGCTTCCTCCAAGCATAAAATGGTTTCTCATTTGCCAACATGAGCTCAAAACAGTAACGGTATAGGGTACAAACAAAGCTGCTCTTCTTAGAAAGTGGGGCCAACACCTGCTGGGTGGCCACACACAGGCATTCCAGACCAGACCTGACTCAGCCCATCTTCTGAGCATCTGCTTCTACAGCTTCTGTTCAAAATGATTAGAGGTATTTACCATAAATAAAAGTGTTGCTTTTAATAAAATGTAGAATGGTGACTTCTCTGTGAAAATATTGACCTTTACATGTCTTGAGGCATGATAGTAAGAGCTTCTTGGCTTCTTCCTTCTCAGTAGGACCATTCAGTAGGACTCACCAAATTCAGTCTTATAGCAAAAGAGGCAGAAAGGAGCCAGGGTCAGGTTCACAAGCTGGAGCCAGATCAGTGGAGGTGAGACCCTGGCAAGGGAACTTGGCAACAGGAAGGGAGGCCAGATATGTAAGCCAGAGTTGGGCTATGAGCCAAGGTCTAAAAAACCAAGGTGTGTGAGAATCCTAAATCAGGATGTGAGAGGGTCTATAAGGCAGAGACTTAGCTCCCGCTCTAAGTACTCTTGTGGCAAGTACAAGAGACCTGACAGCAAGGTCTTAAGTCACCAGTTCCCTGATATCATATTGTACCCCTCAACAAATATACTTGACCCTATTTCTATAATAAGATGTTATGTACATATTCAACTTATCAACAGTTAAATTGTGTTGACTTTTTCAGAATAAACTTTATGTCAGCTTTGTGCATTTAAAAAATTTTATAGGCTTCATTTTAAAACTGCATTTCCAATTACTTTTATGATTTTGCCTTTAGGGTCAGAAATTATCTTTTACCTATTACTTGAGCTTATAAATAGTTTTCCTAACTTTTTACATTTTCTCACTTTATAGCTGGCTTATTTACATGGGCAATAATTGAAGATAACTAAACTAGAAGTAATTTTTTGAACCATGCCTTCTAGGCAACTGTTTGTCAAGGACAAGTAAAAAATAAACTTATCTTCAGAAAAATGTCATCCTATTACAGATAAGCATTAGTCTTTTGATAGTCAGCTGAGTTTATGGCCAGTAATTAAGTAACGTGAAGGTTGCAGTCACTGCTCATCATTAATCAGTCAAGTCTGCATTAAGTGCCCACTGTAAACAAGGCCAAAGGTTAGCAAACGTACTTTCTGAGACAGTGTAGTATCACCAGTCTTACAAGGACTCAAAAAATTGACCCTACTGAAGCTACAATCTTGCCTTTCCAATCAGCTTTCTTATTCTTTTCCTCCCCTCTTGTTCATTCAACAAACATTCTTGCAGTTAGGAACTATGGGTTTTCCCAAGTACAAAACTTTATGGTGTTTACTGCTAAGACCTGGCAAGAATCATATCTCAGAAGTTCATATAATTCCCTGGGCACACCTGGCTGCTCTCTTTCCAGCTTGGTATCATCCTTTGAACCATTATTACTCCAGTGCCCTGAGTCCTCTTGATGCCCTTGACTAGTCTGCTACAGCCTTAGAGCAAAAGGAGAGCAGAGAGCAGGGAAGAATGTACATGGAGGAAAAAGAAACACGTGTGTGTGGGTGGGGGGGGTTGGGGGGTGGGTAGGTGGGTGTGTGAGTGTGTGTGTGTACAGTCATCCCTTGTATCCAAAGGAGATTGATTCCAGGATCTTCTTCTGATACCAAAATCTGGGATTGCTCAAGTCCCTCCTATAATATGTCATAGTATTTGCATACAATCTATGAATATCCTCCTATAAACCTGAAATGAGCTCTAGATGAACTACATATCATACCCAACACAATGGAAATGCTATATAAATAGCAGAATGAAGGGTGTCTGCAACACACGTAATTAATTAATGAACAAGACGAAAGGTGAGTGATGCTCCACCAATGAGTGCTTGGAGAGAGACTGAGGATCTATGAGATGGTGGGAGGCTACTGCAGTGTATGCCTACGTATCTCTTCACTTGCATGGTCTCTGTGGAGTGCTTCAAGCATGGCAAATTCAAGCTTTGTTTTCTGTAACTTTTTTTTCCAAATATTTTTGATCCATTTTGACACATTCTCTCTTTCTCTGTCTCTCTCTGTTTCTCTGTCTCTGTCTGTCTCTCTCTTACTCCCTCCCACACACACATTAACTTAGACTCTGTTTTGTAACATCTTTGTATCAATGCTAACACCCTGTTTGTTAGTATCATTTAACATAAGAAAGGTTCAGTGATATTTGTGTCTGTTTGTGTCTAAAGATGATAGCAGGGAAAGATGGTAGATAATAGATATCACTTGGCACATAGAATCACTAGATTTTATAACAACAATTCTTAGAGTGCAATCCTTTTGCATACCATGATTAACTAAAACCAAAAAGAAACAAACCCAGTGCTGGCAAGCTGATTCCAGCTCCTAGAGACCCTATGAGACAGAGTAGAATTGCTCCATAGAGTTTCCAAGGAGCTCCTGGCAGATTTGAACGGCCAACCTTGTGATTATCATACATAGCACTTAACTACTACGTCACCCAGTTTCCACTTTGACCAAAAAAGGAAAAAAACAAAACCCAGTTCTGCCAAGTTGATTCTGACTCATAGCAACCCTATAGGACAGAGTAGAACTGCTCCATAGAGTGTCCGAGGAGTGCCTGGCAGATTTGAACTGCCGACTTTCTGTAGCACTTAACCACTATGCCACCAGGGTTTATACTTTGACCGAAGCACTTGATAAATACAGTTCTTGGTTTCTGCTTCTCTTGCTGGCTGCTTGGTAGAAAAGAACAAGAAAATTAGTATCTACAGGCAAAAAGAACCACAGTGCCTCTTCCCCAAGGCCTGCCTATCTGCTGTCGAATAGCTGTGTTTGGATTCCACTTTCCATGCAGAATGTATGAATGCTTAATTGCCTCACTTCCACACAAGCTACAAGCACAGATTACATCTTTGATGATGTGTTGTGCCGCAGCTTTACGTGATTTGACGTCTTTGCAAAATTCTTGTCACTTCACAGTGGGCACAAAAAAAAATGTCTGTTACAATTTGTGCAAGATTTGATGCCTTAATATACTAGGTGATTTAGATGTTTCTTTTTAAGTGTTTTCTCTGCTTCCTGAGAATGAAGTATAGTTTGCCTGTGATACCAGAGGTAGGTTAGTTCTTCTAACACCTTTAGGACCAAGAAGAAACCCTCTCATTCTCTTTTGAAATCCAGCTGTCAGTATTATAATGGCGATATTAGACACATGTACTACCAAATTAAGCCTGACAGCCTGCATGGGCAATCTGAGAGAGGGGCAAGAAAAAAAGCACAAAAAATCTAATCACAGTAGACAGTCAAGCCACTACCCACACTGAGATTTGCTCTCTGAAACAACGTAAATGTGTTATGACTGCAGAGGTCACCACGGAAGCATCACTAGCTGCTTCCTAAAACCCCAGAAAGCCCATCCCCTTCTCCGCAGGAGGAGGGCTGGCAATGGCAGCATGTCATCACCTCTTGGTTTAGCAAATGAAGTCAAGATAAACAGTATAACTTTTTACTGGCAGGGGTTTTGAGTCTGACGAGGACTTAGTAGGCCCAGATCTGCTACATACTGGGCAGCTAACTGAAAGGCGGGAGGTTCAAGTCTAGGCCAAAGTACCCTAGAGGAATGGCAAGGAGACCTGCTTCTAGAAATATCAGCCAATGACGGCCCTGTGAAGCACAGTTCTAAGCACACACACACACGGACTCACCATGAGTTGAAGTCAAGACGATGCCAACTGGTTGTCTTTCTTTTTTTTTTAATCTGCTAGGAAAGAATTCCAGAGTCTGCTGGTGACACACTAACTGCTCTTCGATTCTCACATTTTGTTACTTTTGGAATGTTATTTCTTCCAGGGAGTCTAGAGAAAGGGGTTGGTTCAGAAAGATACTCAATCCTGCAACAGTCTGATTTACCCAAAAGGGAGCCCTTTCATAGCGCTGATAATGCTGTCACTGCTGCTGTTTCTGAGTTTGTTCAAAGGGGCTCTGCAAGAAGACAGCATGTAAGATGACAGTGGGTCTTCACAACTCCCGACTCCTTTCTCCTAACCTGAGCGCCTGCAGCTTGCATGCAGAACTGACCAGCAAGTAGGTCAGAAATGACTACTCCATGTGACATTAAATGACCCTTAAAGTCCATGTGGATGTTACAGTTTTAGTCATTTTGCAGGTGATGAGTGTGGCCACGGCTCTTTTGCTGCCCAACCTCTGGGAAAACAACATCTGGTTGGAGTCATGCCCTTTGAATCAAAGTGACTTTACAAGAATAGGGCTTTTAAAATGTGTGTAACTAGTACTAGAATGAAAACAATCAGGTGTATTAACAAGAAGGTTAAGCTTTGATTTTCTTGTAGAACCCCAGTTCCTGGAGCCTAAGTGCTGCCCTGATTGCATCTTTCCCTCCCACCTCTGAGTCTGTACAGAAACAGGAACTAGAGTCAGTGACACTGGAGAGCACAGCCACATTCAGGACTTACAGGAAGCACCTTGTTTAATCCTCACAGCGACTGCATGAGACAGGAGCTATTAGCACCCGATTTTGCAGGGGAAACGGAGACCTAGAAAGGTGAAAGACCCCTTGCCCACAACCGCACAGCTCATGTATATCCAAATTTACAAAGATCCAGGTCTGCCTGGCCCAGAACAAGCTCTTACTTTCTGGTCTCCTGCCAAGTCATGGCAAGGAAGCCAACGACTGTTTGATCCCAGCACTGCCTTTTCTTATGAGCTCTGTGATTTGGGGTAAATTATTTAATGTTTCTAAACCTCATTTTCTCCAACTACAAATAAGTTATAGTAACACCTACCCGTTGTTGTAAAGGTGAAATGGGGAACATAAGTGTCTACTTGGTATCTAAGACACAGTAATCATTCAAAACCTACTGAGAAAATGAATGAGAGAATGAGAGAAAGAAGGAGACAAGAAAGGAAAGGGGGAAAATGAGGGAAGGAGAAAGAGAGAGAGGGAAGGAAGGAGGGAAAGAGGGAGGGACAGGAAGGGAGGGAGGCAGGGAGAGAGGAAAGGAACCATTGTTGACCAAAATATTCAATAATTACATTGTTGTAAACATCCAAATAGCTTACAAGGTTTCATAGCAGAACAAAAATGCTTAGAAAACTATAAAATGATTATATGCTTGTTGTCCATGTTCACAATCTTAGAGATAGCAGTCCAGAAAGTTGACAAAGTACAGATGTCCTTCTTCTGGTTTCCTTTCTCTGGAAACATCCTCATCACTCATCAGGGACTCACAAGGTGCTCTGAAGCTGCTGCAGAACCTCTCTTGGGCAGTCATCAAACTGTGGGAAGCCTGGGCTAAGGGCAGGCACTGCCCAGCGTCAGAAGTACCACCTTCAGTCAGTCTAGCACTGAGAGGACTTAGGCTTTTAAAAATCCCCGAGACTTGATCAGAGACAGGGATCACCACTAAAAGGGAAAGGATAACTCCAGGTATCTAATTATGGGGTTACAGTAGACATGAAGATATTACTGACCTACAGGAGCTTTGTTGGCACCTATGGGTCCCATTATCAACACACCACCTGCGGGGGTGATCCACTTTGTGGTGCTCTCAGCCCCTGATAAGGAGGAGACAGCCTCCCAAAGGGAGGCAGGTCAAATACACGTGGGTCCCAATTCCAGCTCCATCATTGACTGACTTCTGTCACCTGGGGGAATTTCTGAGCCTCTCTGAGTCTCAATTTCACTTTTTGCAAAATGAGTTTTAAAAATGTCCATCTCATGAGTTTATTGTGGGAATTAAGACAACACACACTGAGTGCAGGCAACAGGAGTCACAGCTGCACAGACTACACTTATCGGATATTTCAGTTTCAAGAGCTCTTACGAGTTTGTTTCAAATGGGTATTGTTTTTTTGTTTTTCTTTCTTTAACTTATGCCTTTGCACTTTCATTAAGGAGTACTGTCGTGTGGCTTTATGAAGGGTGAAATATAGCTCAAGTCATGCCTTGATGGGACCTTGAAACTAGGATCAACTGATTCCATTTCATGATGTATTTATTCAGTGCTCACGTGTATCAATGCTGAAGACATGATGCTTAAATTCAAATTCATTTCCGTGGCTTATCCATATTAAAAAACAGTTGCCATTAATTCCTTCTATAGTAACCCCATCTGTATCAGAGTATAACTGTGTTCCCCATAGTGTTTCAATCATTGGTTCTTGCGAACTAGATCAACAGGCCTTTCTTGCAAGGCACCTTTGGATTAACTCAAACCTCTGATCTTTCAGTTAATCCAATGACTTTTTACACACTCTGGGTCTTATTCAGATTTGTAGTTTAATAAATGAAGGCACAAATACTTATTCTCTTAGTACCAAGCTAAGTGACAGCTGCCTATGTTTCACTGCTCCAAACCTTTCCACAAATGTCATACTCCTCCCTGCTCTAAATCCCCCATGACGTTGTCTGGAGCAGGAAGAAAGTTAGCAGATAATTAGCAGGAAAAATGTAAAGGCAAAATCAAGAGCATTCAGGTGGGGAAAACCATTTTGAGGACCATCTGTATGTCACAGATTCTCTCATTATTTCTCCCAACAACTCTTAAAAGCTAAACTGATCATCCCAATTTTTCATACAACAAAAATGGTGTCAACAGAAGAAGACTTTGTCCAAATTTATACCACTGAAAAGAGATAGGTCCATGCCATGCAGGAAACAATGGAGAAAGCATGATTCCACAGGGGGGGGGAGGTGGGGGCAATGCTGGCTTTGCTACTGATTAATTCTGGTTAATATCTCAGGATATCACGTAGGGAACCTCAGCAACATGCAAAGACCAGATGTGGGGACAGGACCCAAGATTAACCTCTCCCACTGGGGCGGTAGAGGACTTGGAAACCCAAGCACAACTGCAGTAAGGCCTTTGCTCCAGGTAGAATAGCTTCCGGAGGATCTGGGTGCAGTAGTCCTGAAGGAGCCCTGGCATCTCCTGACCAAAGAACCGGGCAGTCCAAGCCACAGGCTGTCAGGGGAGGCTGGTTCTGGGCCCTGTGGAAAGCCTTAAGATAGAGGCATGGCTTCCAGGAGCAGCCAAGGGAGAGCCTGTGTTGGTATCCAAGAGTACTAAGTACTAGGCTTAGAGAGAAACTGAGACACAGGAACAAGGCAGACACTGATTACCAAATCTGGGAGCATGGGGCCAAGCTTCAGGAAGATGGTAGTGATGTCTGTGACACCAAGTCATACAGTATCACTGCTGACCGTGGATAGAGTAAACTGCCACCAGGTTTCACACCATAGCATCTTACATCCCTCCTGCCTCAGTCAGGTTCATACTGAGGAGAGACTGAGCCTATGGAAGGGCAAGGAGACAGCTCTGCTCTGGGCCTTTAGATTTTTATGAGCTGTGAGAAATTCCTGCCCAAGACTGGGAGGTGTCATGTAGCCAGAATGAGCATGCCTGTGACAAGGAGACAGGCAACCTGATTTCTGCAGTGCCTTCTGGTTCTAAAGCATCAGAGTATGTATGCATTCTAGACGTTGAAACAGGATTCTCTGCAGAGATCAATGGAACATGAAAGAAAGGTTTTTTGTGTTTTTTTTTTTTTTAGGTTGCCTAACCTACAGTACTAATTACATTTAACTTTGATTTTCTCATCCTTCACTCAGAGTTCAGTTCTTGAAGCATGCAAGTAATTCAAACTAAACTAAGTACTCAGACTTACATGATAAACATAATAGAAATATGGACTGTAATAACAATCTATGAACCTCAAATCACTTTTTCGAGGAAAAGACAAAAGACTTACATTCAATTCCTATAGCCAGAAGGAGCACAAGTTAAGGAAATTCTGATTTCTGAGAAGTGGAGAAAGCACAGCTGCAGAAGAAACTAAAACTTAAGTACTTTTGCTGCGGTAGCTTTTCTGCCTTTAATCTCTTTAATTGACTACTCCCAGCTACACTGCAACACATCTTCATCTGTTTGAAACAAATTGTGTTAAATAGTCTGCCTGGAGCTGGGAGATGATGGAGAACTGCCTAATTTCTCTTTGCCAGACCAGTTGATTCATTTCTATTATTTCTCTTTAAAAAAGACAGGAAAAAAAGGCCTTTTGAAATGAAGGTTGTAGAAGCTCTCTCTCTTGAAATCCTCTCCTCCATCCTTTGCTCACCCACACCCCGCTTTTCAGTGCACCTTTCAGATGGTTCAAAGAATCCTTCCTGTTTCCACAAGCGACAGTTTAGGAGTTCTGTCATTGGGCTACTTCTCCTTTCATCTCTACTGACCTCCTGGCCATCTATGCAATGGGATAACTTAGTCAAGGACCTCTATACAACTGGCCTTAGCCCTGGCCTATTCGTAGGCATTTCCCAATCAGTAAACTACAGGAACTTTATACGTGAACAAGAGATGAGTCTGTAACTGGGTTACAGATCTCAGCTCTGAAGCACTGTCCCATAGCCTTTGCCCCTAGGTGCTCTTTCCCTGGCCACAGGTTTGCCAGTCTGTCCTGACAGAGATTTCTAGCTAGGGCAGATCTTGTCTTCCCTTGTGCTTCTGTAGCACATCACTTCCATCACTGTTTTAGTGAACTAACTGTGTCTAATGTTGCCTTATGTTAGTTATTTTTTATCCTCAATCATTGCATTTCTTAAACCTCATGCTCAGTTAAGAAAGCAAGTTTAACAAGAAACTAAGAGAGACATAGATAAATGGAAAAACCTACCCTGCTCATGTATAGGAAGACTTAACATTGTGAAAATATCTGTTTTACCCAAAGCCATCTATTTATATAATGCAATCCCAATACAAGTTCCAGCAACATTTTTTAATGAGATGGAGAAACAAACCACCAATTTTTTTTGGAAAGGGAAGAAGCCCCGGTTAAGCAAGGTGCTACTAAAGAAGAAGAACACACTGGGAGGCCTCTCATTACCCGACTTTAGAACATATTACACTGCCACAGCGGTCAAAACAGCCTGCTACTGGTATAAGAACAGACAGATCGATCAGTGGAACAGAACTGAGACCCCAGAGATGACACCATCTGCCTATGAACACTTGATATTCGACAAAGGCCCTAAGACATTAAACTGGGGTAAAAACAATATCTTCAACAAGTGGTGCTGGCAAAATCAGATATCCATCTGCAAGAAACCGAAACAAGATCCATATCTTACACCTTATACAAAAACCAACTCCAACTGGATAAAAGACCTAAATATCAAACCTAAAACAATAAAGCTCATCCAAGAAAAGGTAGGAACAACAATGGAAGTTTTAATACACAATGTGGACGGACTCCAAAATCTGTCAAACAAACCACAATCATCAGAAGAGAAAATAGATAAATGGGAACTATTAAGAATCAAACACTTTTGCTCATCAAAAGACTTTATTAATAGAATTAAAAGAACACCTACAGAATCGGGAAAAAATATTTGGCAACTCTATGTCAGACCGACGCCTGATCTCCATAATCTATAAGATACTACAAAATATCAACAAGAAGTAGACAAATCATCCAATTAAGCAATGGGCAAAGGAGATGGACAGACACTTCACTAAAGAGGAGATCCAGGCAGCCAGAAAACACATGCGGACATGTTCACGATCTTTAGTTATTAAAGAAATTCAAATCAAGACAACAATGAGATACCATCTCACCCCAACAAGGTTGGCCATGATCCAAAAAACACAAAACAACAAATGGTGGAGAGGCTGTGGAGAAAGTGGAACCCTCCTACACTGTTGGTGGAGTTGCAAAATGGTCCAGCCTCTTTGGAAGGCAATCTGGTGCTTCCTTAAAAAAATGGATATCGATATACCATTTGACCCAGTAATTCCACTACTTGGAATATATCCTACAGATTCAAGGCCTTTCACACCAACGGACACATGCACCAGAATGTTTATCGCAGCACAGTCCACGATAGCAAAAAGATGGAATCAACCCAGATGCCCAACAACAGAAGAATGGATAGGTAAACTATGGCATATATACTCAATGGAGCACTACGCAATGATAAAGAACAACGATGACTCCAGGAAACATCTCATGATCTGGTTTCAACTGGAAGACATTATGTTGAGTGAAAGCAGTCAGCAACAAAAGGACAAATATTGTATGAGACCTCTATGATAAGATCTCAAAAACAGACTTGTGTATAGAAGAAAAGACTCTTTGACAGCTGCAAGGGAGGGGGGGGAGGGTTTAGATTAGATAGTTGCTAGGTATCTGGTTGGGTGAAATCGGTGACAGCACACATGAGAAACAAGAACAATATTAAGTGGACTTAAACATAACATGAGTACTCCTTCCATCTTAACCCAATATTGCAAGGATAGAGTAGCTTAGGCCAAAGCGAAGCCAATTGGCACAAGTAGCGTTTTGCTAAGAGGGCTCTCTGCACCCCATGTTGGTGAGTGACGTCTGGGGTCTTAAAAGCTGCCAAGCTGCCATCCGAGGGCACAGCAAATGGTCCCAACTCAGCAGGAACGGATGCTCACCGAGGACCAAAATGACATGGGGGAAAGACAACCCAGAAGACAAAGAGACCCACAAGAGTGGGTGCCTACATCGACTTGGGACCGGAAGAACCAGATGGTGCCCGGCCACCACCAGTGATAGCCGCGATGGAGCTCACTAAGTTGAGTCTCACTGGCAATACAAGAATAAAATAGGGTACACCTTGAGATCCCCACTAAAAGACCTCAATTGATGGTCCAGTGGTTTCGGGGTTCCCCTGGGAACATGGCCCCTCGCCCTGATGCTGCCCTTGACCATAAATCATAACGAAGGTCCACGCTTCGGACAGGAATGGATTGGACTTGGCGATGCAGAGTGACCATATATTGGATGCACTTTATGGTTCTATATATCTATAGGATGTCATCCTGCTGACCTCTGGCTGGAGGAATGAGAGTGGGTGGAGAGAAGCAGAAAGGAGGCTGTTGGGAGGATGAGACATGTATGGAGCAGAGAGGAATAGTGTGCTGTCACCGGGCAGCGAGAGCAGTGGAAGCTGCATATAGGTGGGCATGTAAATTTATACAGGAATGTACATTTTCACTCAGTTATATTAAATAAAAAATTTTTTTAAAAAAAGCAAGTTTATTCAGTATTATGAAGTGATTAAGAGGACAGGCTCTGGAGAAGGACTAAACCAGTTGCTATCAAGTCTGTTCCTGTTCAAGGCAACCTCCTGCATGTCAGAGCCGAACTGTGCTCCGTGGAGGTTTCCATAGTTGATTTTTCACAAATAGATTACCCAACTTTTCTTCTGAGACATCTCTGGGTGGACTTGAACCTCCAAATTTTCAGTACTCCTCCAAGTGTGTTAACCATTTGGACCCCACAGTAATTCTGGAGATGAACTATTTGGATTCAAAATCTGACTCCTTGTACTCAGAATATGACTCCACCACTTTCTAATCTGGAATATTGGGCAAGTAACATAATCACTTTGATTTCACTTTCCTGATGGATAAAATGATAATAATAACTGATCTACCCTCATAAAATTCTTGTGAGGATTGAATGCCACAGTATCTGAAAAGTGCTCAGCCTGGTACACAATAAATACTCAGTAAGCATGAACTTTGATGGGTTTTATTATTATTATTATTATTCAGTTTACCCAGCATGGTAGACAAATACTCAGACTCTTCAAAATTGCATATTTCAAAGAAAAAGAAAAAAATTAAATCAAGGGACCCAGAGTCATATGCATGGAATCTATGAATGATGTGTGTTTTAAATGTTTTCACTAGCTCTTGGTCAACTGACTGCGTGGCTTGCCATCATGGATGCCTAAAATACAAAACAGTGAAGCCACTTGGAACTGAAGACTCAAGGCCATAGCCTGTGGGAATGAGGTCAGCGTCACTAAGTAGGTCATCCATCCCCTCCCTGTTGCTGAGCAATGTCTGTCTGCAAGCTTTGGGGAGGTAGTTGATAAGGGGTACCTCCACCCCATCCACGTCCATCATGAAATGGCCCAGGTGCAAGTAATAACAAAGCACGGTGGGAGCCCCAATCCCTCAGGCCTAGGCTGCCTGGTCCTCTCAGGCTACACTGTTCCACAAAGGACAGTGTCCTGTTGCTAATGGACACCTAGGTGTTTTCCTGACATACACATGAGATTGCATTTTACAAGCCTCTCCCAAATCCCAAAAGTGTGAAGACTACTCAGGGAAACATCATATCCGCTGCTTTAAAGCAGTTGAAACCTTTAGCTGGCGCCCCAACCTGCAGTAAACTCTCAACCCTGGGGATGTCAAGTGGAAAGGGTTGCAGATTAGCTGATAATTCACATGGAGTTGTGTAAAGATCCCCCTACTCGTCACTGAAGGGCTTCTGAAAAGAAATAATGTCACTGTGAGTTGCAGTCAACTTGATGGCAGTGGGTAGTGGATGGTGGACTGTGCCCTGGACAAATTCTCTATCGAGTACTGGTAGCCACAGATCAGCTGTGAACATGGGAACTCACTTCCATGTAAGAATGAGGTGAGAAAGGTCAACTACATGATTTTCAAATTCTTGTCTGCTGCGAAGCTGTGAGTCTGTGTGATTCTATAGGGTATAATCCCAGCCCCTAATTCTGATAATTAAAGGGGAAATACTAGCCTCTCTTACTTAAAAAAATGCAAAATCCTTAAAGTCACAACAGAAGAATCAGGATTTGTATACAGGACCCTAACTCCCAGCCCAGTGTTTTTTAATTACAATGTTTGTAGTGAATGCCCTTTGCATACCAAATACACCCTGTCCCCTTCCTTCAACAGGATGAGGATGCGTTTTCCTAGTTAGAAACATTTGAAACAACTGAAGCAGAGTCCTTGAGTACTTTCTTTTTATCTGCTTGATTTGCTTGGCTCAGGAATAGCTACCATGTTGAATGAAGGACAGGAAAAGACAGAAGAACTACCCTCACCTTTCTCTCCTGGCTGTGCACTCACAAGTCCTGAGGAACCTCACTCAAGTTGGCAAAACTGAGTGATTTCTTGCCATTGCTGATGAACACCTGGGTGCTGGGGTGGGCAGGGAATCCTTTGTCCTTTAAGTTGTCCTAGGAGGCAAAGAAGAAACTTCTGAAACTGTCCAATGTGGCTGTGATGAGAAAGTAATGAAAGTCACAGACAGAACTATCCTCATGTTTGAGTCAGATAACAGTGGCATTGACAGAAACGGTCTGTGCTGAAGGGCAGTAATCAGAAAGCAAATGAAACCAAATTTATCCTGGATGAGGTTATTGACATTCCTATTCTCTTAGTTACTGATACTTAGTCCAAAAAAAAAAAAAACTGTGTGTATGTGTGTGCAAGAGAGAGACTGTTTTACTATTTTCTCTTTTTGTGGGAAGAAATGAAGATAAGGAAATCAGTTACTGTACTGATCCTTTCCTATAACAATCTTCACTTAGTTACAGTTTTGTTCCTTTGTGAGAGTCCTGATGGCACAGTGGTTAAGAGCGACAGCAAGTTCTAGGGCTGCTGACCAAAAGGGTGGCAGTTCTCATCTATCAGCTGCTCCTTGAAAACCAGGTGGAGCCGTCCTACACAGTCCTACGCAGTCCTACAGGTGGCCACGAGTCTGAATCAGCCCAGTGGCAAGGGGTTTGGGTGTTTTGTTTTGCTTCCTGTATTACTTCCTTTTGTGTAGCAGCAAAAAGGTATCTTTTGAATGTTTTTCAATACAAAGTTTTTTAAAAACACTGGTTCTATTTTGAAGCTTAGTCTGATTTCTGTTGATGCACTATAACTGGAGAAACATTCCATTTTACAAGCACCGTCAGTGTATTTTATAGCCACAATTTCTGCTTCTCAAATCAGTCTCAGTGACTCTCCTTCCTGTACCAGTCATGCTTTATATTAAAACAAATTAATACGGGACAAGAGTATAAGAATGACATTTTAAGTAAAAATAGCTTTGTTGTTTCGTAACAGTTCTGTGTTCTGCTGATGAAAAAAATCTCATTTTCTGCATTCTTTCAAATGGTTAATTATTTTAAATAAACTGTGACCTTTTGATAGGAAAAAAGATATGCTTTGATATAGGATTGCGTAAGTTAGCTGCATCATAAAGAAATAATGAAGCCACATCATGTACTCAAGCTCTTATCACCGGGTACACTGGATGGGGAATGGTGTTCAGCAGCAGAAAGCTTTTACATCTTTAATATTATATTTATTATCTACTGCTGTACAATAACAAATTACCCTAAAATGTAGTGGCTTAAAACAACAAACATTATCTTACGGTTTCTGTTGTGCAGGAATCTGAGCATGACTGAGCTGGATGCCTCTTGGTCAGGCCCCTCATGAGGTTATACCCAAGCTGTCTCATGTGAACTTTCACCTGGGGCAGTAGAAGGTATCTTCTTCCATACTTACTAATGTGATTTTTGTCCAGCCTCCATCCCTGCCCTAGGTCCCTCCATAGAGGTGCCACGTGACCTGGCAGCTAGTTTTCTCCAGGGCCAATGGTCTCAGAGACAGCACCCAAGATAGAAGCCAGTTTTTTTCATACCCTAATCTCAAACTAACATCTCAAAACTTCTGCCATATTGTGTTTATTAAGTCCAACCTATACCCAAGGAGAGAGCATTACACAAAGGCATGAACTCCAGGAAAGGATGGTTGCACAGTCATAAAAGCTCCTTTCCCAAATATACTGTCTATCCTATTTTAACACTAAAATAGGCTGACCAGATTCACAGTTGTATCTGGGTTTCTCCATTGGTTTTCCAAGCCCATCTTGAATTATAAACCTAGTGAGAATACTGGAAAAGAGGTAAAGATGTGTTATGAAGAAATCTGAAATCTCCAGCCATAACTGATTAGATGCTGTAAAATAATGTGGTTGTTTAAAGTGATTCCACAACAGAGAGACCCAGGTATGTAGGAAAGCTTTACATATACTCTCCTTGTTTCTTGTTCAGAATGTTTCATTCTGTCAAAACAGACAGAGCATATCTTGCATAGCTAACAATAGTGTGTGATCTTGCACAGGAAAGAACTGAAATCCTAAAGACAGCTTAACAAAGAAATGCCAGGTGACAATATGCAGTGCGTTTTCAAAGTCGTGACTTAATCTCAGATCATTCCGTTCGGGACAAAGGAAAGAGTTTTTTCCTTCAGACTTTCGGATCCGACTCAACGGCACTTGGCTGGCTAATAGGGTTGGTGGGGCAGGGCAGGCTGGGACCTGGCGCAGGGGCAGAGGAGGTCCAGGACTGGACATGGAGAGGTGGAGTTGAGGGGAGAAGTCTGTTAATCTGTCAGAAAAACCACAGTTGTAAACAGTCATGTACAACTGAGTTATCTTCAAGTAATGTGGGATGCTAAATAAATCCCCCAGAACTCACCTTGCACTCAGCAAGCATTTATTGATTGCTTATTGTGGGCTAGGTACTGGGCCCAGGATGAAGAAGGAAATGACTTAAATCTATGTCTACAATTTACTGCTTCCAGAAACCAATGTCTCTTTCATTCTGGAAACCATTCAAGGCCTTTGATGGCTGCTGTTACAGAAGAATTGTTGGTCTTCATTGTTTTTATTTTCTAATTTTCAAGTAATTAAGCCATCATTAGAAGATTATTGTAACCAAAGAATGGTTATGAAGAGATGAACACAAAGATTATGGAATCAGAGATTGAGGTTTGATCATGGTCTTGCAAGTTAAATCACTGAAGTTAGCCTAAAGCTTAAATTCACAGAGTTAAGAGAATGAATTTAGGTAATTCTTGAAGTTCCTCCAGCACAGTATCAGGCATAGTTATACAGTAAATGGAAGCCAGCGTTATTATTCATAATAATCATAGTGACTCAGTGAGAAAAGCAATGAAACCCTCGTACCTTTGGATAATGGTAGAACTCAGGCTAACCTAGTAGAAGTACAGTGATCTTGTCTTCAGGAGCAAGCACAGCAGGAGGCAGTATGAGGTGATTATGCTTCCAGTGCCACTATAATTTTTAAGTTTGCAATTAAAGGTCTGGAGCCCTGTAAGTTAAGTGGAATGTGTAGAACCAGGAGAAATCTCCAGAGGAATGGGCTCAAAGGGATTAAAGGGCTGGAAGGCGGGGACAACAGGGAATGCTTAAGAACTAGACTATAGAAAAGAGAAACAGTGAAGAATCCTAACTTGGGATACATAAAGCATGGTTTTCATTTGTTTCATTTAAATACAAAGGAAACTTCTGGATTAACCTAAGAGGTTTCAGACTGTCTTCCAAAGGCATTTGTTTTATAAGCTTGAATTACGTGCCCACCTCTACTGACTCTGCCAGCGTCCTGCCAGACCCAGACCCGGAGCTTCGCCACCTTTTTTACTGGAGTAACAGCAACTTTGCACAGCACACAAGGATCTGGCTGGAAATCATTGGGCTGAGATCGTATTTGTCTCACTCCTATAGGTAACCACTTTTATGGTACTCTTTTAAATCACTTTTCCAGGATTTCTTTCTAGCGGTAACAAAAAAAAATATGAAAAGGAATATACTTTGATTTTAATTAAGGTGAAATCCATGTAAATTAAATCAGCCATTTTAAAGTGAGCAATTCGGTAGCACTTAGTACATTCAACAATGCTGTGCTGACACCATCTCTAGCTCCAAACCCTTTTGTCTTCCCGTACCCACCAGCAGTCCCTCCCCATTGCAACCCTGGAAACCACCGATATGCTCTCTGTGGCTTTACTTGTTCTGAGTGTATCATGTAAGTAGAATCTAAAAATGCAAGACTTTCTGCATCTGGATTCTTTGACTTGGCATAATATTTTTGAGATTCATCCATGTCATTGCATGTATCAGTACTTATTTCTTTTTATAGATTAATAATATCCCATTGTATGTGTATATATAAAGCAACATTTGTATATCCTTTCATTCATTGAGGGACATGGGTTATTCCTGCTTTCAGCAGTTGTGAATAGTGCTGCCATGACATTGGTTACAGACATTTATTTGAGGACCTATTTTTAGTTCATTTGGGTATATACCGAAAGGAGTGGCAGGAAAGGGACGATTTCAGAGAGCTGGAGTAGAAGGCCGTAGCCGGACCATACCTAGCACCTTGTTCCCATCAAATTGCTTTTAGCTGTATGACGTCTGGCCAAATGTTTCTCATCCAGTGTTTTCAGCCATCGCGTATTACCTAATGGAGCAGTGGTCCTCAACGTTGTGTAGAGGTTAGAGTCATCTGGGGAGGTTTTAATAACTGTTTAATTACTGCTGGTATAATGGCATACTGGCCACTTTTTATGCCCCTACACTTCATACCCAAAACATCCCAACCCATTGCTGTTGAGTAGATCCTGACTCACAGTAATCCTGTAGGACAGAGTAGACTACTCCACAGGTTTTCCTGGGAAATGAATGCTGGATTCAGACTGCTGACTGCTTGGTTGACAGCCATAGCTCTTAACCCCTAAACTACGTGGGCTGCATTTTCTTTCTAAAGCACTTAGCATCAAGATAAGACCCTTGCAAAATGTGTGAAGCTCAGCAGAGCCGAGTTTCATTGTTGTGTGGGTTGAGCATTCTGTTAGGTGATGCTTCCTGAATGTGTTAGTTTTGTGATCTTTTGCCCTTTTTTCCCCTTTATTTCTGTGAGATAAGGCTTACAAGCATAAGTATGCCTTACCTGTGTGAGGGGTACTAGGCCCAGGGCCACAGCGAGGAAGCATGCAGCTGCCTTAGAGGCCAGTTCTCCTCTGTCCTGTAGGACCACTGTGACTCAGATCCACTCAGTGACAGAGCCCTGAGGCGTTTGTTTCGGCTTTGCTGTGTCGTATTTGGAAAATCAGAAATTCCCATGTAACCTAATGGAAAGGCACCCATCAGTTCTCTAGTTAGTTCTTAATAGGTGTACTCTCATACCACAGAGCAGTGGTGACAGAGTGCTACTTGCCTTGGTGGCAGCTTGTATTACCAGATCATATTCATTACCAGCCAAAAATTTAAACATATTCAGTTAGCAAGCATGCGTTCTATGGTTAAGAATGTCATCAGGGAAAAAAAAGAATTTTTTTTTTCATTTTTTAAATAAAAATTTGTTAATGACAGGTTTTAAATATTCTGAGGCCCAGACCAACAACATTAGAAACTCTGAGGGTGGAACCTGGCGTGGAGTTGCTGAAGCCCTGCAGTGGTGTCCTAAAGCAGCCGGGGCTGAGAACTGCTGCTGGGAAGGGTACTAATGAGGGACTAAGTGAAAGACCCCCGCAAGGTTACTGGCACATGGGAAGTATACAGTAAACTCCAGTTGCCCTTTTCTCCTAAATGCAGCCTCTAAAAGTCTGTAGGTGTTCCCCTCACGGGCGGTTTGGAAGTGGACTGGATGATGCCTTGCAGCCCTTTCCACCTCAGCACATAGATTTACGAGAGAAATTGTTCTTTTATTGTCTTCACAGGCTGTCTGAATGGCCAGCATTTTGTGGATTGGCTAATTCAGGGTAAAAACAAACAAACAAAGCAAATCCATTGGCTTTGAGGCAACTCTACTCATTGTGACCCTGTAGAACAGAATGGAACTACCTCTTCTGGTCTTCAAGGCTGTGATCTTGACGGAAACAGATGGGGGCATCTTTTTGCCAGGGAGCAGCTGGTGGGCTCAAGCCACCAACCTTTCACTCAGCAGCTGAGTGCTTTAACCACTGGACCCCTTGTTGATGTTTTAATGTGTTGGCTAAATCTCACATTGGACTGCCTTTTAAAACTGGATGTCCTGGACCCTATGACCAAAAAACCCAATGTTTATCCTCACAATTTACATTTTAATGTTTAGTTATTATTAGTGTCAGTGTGTTCAAATATTTTTAACGTATGATGTAATCAAACTGGCTCCCTGAGGTTTTTAAAGGAATGATACATTCTTAAATAGACAAAGTATCCATAAAATGATCTCCTGAGATCTAGTTAAGGTCTCACTATTTAACAAATTAATAATGGATTGATTTGTTCTTTAGTAATGTCCAGACTTTTATTCCCTTCAGTGTTGACCATTCTTTTCATTATACAAAGCTTCCAGAAAGCTGTTGGTTTGGGTTGTGGTTTGTCTTGATTGTTGTTGTTGTTTTGACCCAGCATACTTAGGAGAATTAGGTGGGTGTGCTGCTGAGGATTTTGGAACTATTCCTATTTGTCATTAGCTGCCTCTTCCAATTTCTTCCTTCTGTATATCTAGCTCTTACAATAACAAAATGCTAGCAGCACAAAGTACTTTTGAAGGAAGTTAGAGTGACATTCTTGCTGTTTTCTGAAATAAGAATCATTCCAGTACTTTTAATAAACCTTAGTGTCTTCCATCAAGAACACTCCAAATATAGAAAGTTCTTGTTATTTTGATCTAGCTTGATTTTGTAGTTGTTGTTGCTGCTGTTTTCTAGATTAAATATTTATCTCTAAGAGAGTAAAAGAAACAATAAATTGAGTCAGTGTCTCTATTTTAGAATATTGTACATAAAAAGAAGCCATGCTACCTTTCTCGTATAAAGCAAGAAAGGTTCGCAATACTTGTAAAACTGTTTATAAACATATTTTTATTGTTTTTTCAGAAATAGTAGGCTACATATGCCTTACTGTTATTTTTTTATTCTCTTTATAGATATTATCCATAAAGATACTAGATTGTGAAGGATGCTGTTCATCTCTGTGGTTGAATTATTAAATCTGAGTAACAGAGCTGAAAAATATAACTTATTTTTTATGTAGTTTATCAGAATAATCTAGCAAACTATGCTACCTTGCTTTATGAAAATGCTTTCCCCAAATTATAGATACGTCAATTATACTTTGAATTGCAGATTTTTAACAAAATTGAACTCAAAGGCTTGCTTATTTGCCCTCTTCTAATAATAATAAAAAAAACCCTCACTTTAGTAAAGTGCTTTGAAGTTTATAAAATGCTTCCCCATATATAATCCTTTGAAACCCTAATGGTGACGTGCTGCATCTCCTAACCTAGAGAGTCACGAGGAACCAAAACTGGCTAACAGCAACATATATTATCCTGTCTGATTTTCCCAGTCATGTTTAAAGATTAGGTAACCTCTAATGAAGAATTTAAAGATGAAAAAAAGACTTTTGAAATTTAAGTCCAAGGATCTTCCTGCTTTACCATACATGTGCTGGAGCAAGATCCAAAAAACAAAATAAGAAACTCTAGCTAACCAGTGAACCACAGTAACACCTGCAAATATTAATGCTTCTGATCCTGCTTTCTAAAGCCTAATTCAGCAGCAGCAGCAACAGAAGATTTTTCACTAAGAGGGAAACCCGGATGATCCACGTCTCCCTCTCTTTTTCTTCCTCTTCCTACGGTCAAGTCCAGAGGCAACAGGTGATGGCTGTTACTTAACAAATTTAAACTGAAAGGATAGACGCTGAATAGTTTCGGTTCAACTCTTGTGTTTTAGGCTAAGACTTTCACAGACTGAATTATGATGTCTGCTCTGAATTTGCAGCTGTAACAATGATGTATGTTAATTGATATGTGTGTACAGTGACAAAATACTGAATTTGGTCATATCATTTACCTTTTGTGGGTCTTCAGGAAGAAGAAAAAGACATTAGGGAGGTAGTTGTCAGGGACCCAGAAACAGAAGTTGGTCCAGTCCCAGCTCCTAGCTTGCCTCTTTGTTAACCCAATGAATTCAACAGCCCACTTCACCTTTCTGTACTTGTAGTGAGAAAATGAAAGAACCTTAGGACATAAAATAATAAACTTGGAATTGTTTATGAATTTTAAATGTTATGCATATACAAGATAAAAGGATTTATGGATATATGAGTTGAGACCAAATGCAATTATATAAAGTGAAGGCTTTTTCAATTCAAAAATAAAATTAGCAGTGGTGGCTCAGTGGTAGAGTTCTCGCCTTATATGCAAGAGACCCAAGTTTTGTCCCCAGCCAATATACCTCATACACAGACACCACATGTTGGCCAGTGGAAGTCTGCACGTTTCTATGGTGCTAAACAGGTTTTAGCAGAGCTTCTAGACTAAGATGGACTAGAAGGAAAGACCTGGTGATTTACTTCTGAAAATAAGCCATTGAAAACCCAATGGATCACAATGGGGATGGCACAGGGTATAGCAACATTTTGTTCCATTGTGCAGTGGGTCACCCAGAGTTAGGGCAGACTTGATGGCAACTAACAACAACGGAATCTTTAGACGTCAATGAATATGAATACCCTACCATGTGAAGACTCCTGTGCTTAATTCTATAAAAGATACAGTTAATGAATATCTGGCCTTCCCCTTCAATATATCAGAGTACATGTGCATTACAATAACAAGAGCATAATTTTACAAATGGAGTACGAGAGATATTCTTGTAGTACTGTGAGGATTTAAGGAAAGGTGGGAATATAGTTAGGGAGTGAAGAGGTTAGGGGAGGATGCCACAAACCGTAGACCATTTGAGCTGGTCCATGAGAGGCAGAAGTTTCTACATGTAGAAGCTGGGGAAGTACATTGGAAACTAAAGGACTGTTATGAACAAAAGCTGACAAAGTAGTAGAGCCAGAGAGCAAGTGGTAGACATTAACTTCTGAGAGTGGATAGTGCAAGAACAGCTGAGAAAGGCAGGTGGCAGCCCTGTGAAGGCTTTGAATGCCAGCCTGCGTGGTGTGTCATTAACGTCCCAGGCTGTGGGCGTTCAATGGAAACTTCAAGCACAGGAATGATAGAATCAGAGTTTCATTTCAGGAAATTTGATTTTGCGACAATGCTTGAAAGAAACAGGCAAACTAAGACTAAACCCACTGCTGTTGAGTGGACATCAACTTATAGCGAGCCAACAGGACAGCATAAAACTGCTCCATAGTTTCCAAGGAGTTCCTGGCAGATTTGAACTACTGACCTTTTGTTTAGCAGATATGGGACTTAATCATTATGCCACCAGGGTTCCCAAAGAAATGGGAGCAGAGGAAAAACTGAAATAAGGAAATCAGTGAAGAAAATACTGTATTCATTTAATCAGAGGTCACAAGAAGTAATCTAGTGCAGAGGCAGTTGGAGAGGAAGGAGTCAGTGGGATATGGGTTACTTTTCTGTGTAGCATCAATGCAAATACAGACCTCTGAAGATAGAGATCTCTGAAACTGACAGATAACATGCACTTTTTAAGATGGCATTAAGACTATGTCCTAGGTAACATGTACTTTAATAATACAATCTATTGAATCAATGGTGGAGCATACCTTGAAAAGTACCCTGAAGCCAATCTGGACACACAGTTAAGAAAAGGTGACCAGCTGAGCTGCCAGAAACTGACCGTGATGTAATGAGCCTACCCTCCTGCTCTTCTTGGAGCTCATCCTTCCTTGTCAGTCTTTCCCTATTAAGATTCTGTTTTAAATGTCAGCATTCATGTCATTTCCTTTGAGAAGCCATAGCTTGCCCCTTGGTCTAAGTTCAGAGCTCCTTCCATGCACAATATTAGCAGCGGCCTCACTAGAAGGAGGTTAAGAGGGGCACCTCATTAACGTCAACTCTGCTTTGAGAATGCAACTCTTCTCTGATCTTCTTTTGAGTGCTTTCCAACCTGGGGGGGCCAGGGGAGCTCATCTTCAGCACTGTGTCAGGCAGTTTTCCCCTGCTATTCATGAGGTTTCCCTAGCTTAATTCTTTTCAGAGTAGACTGCTGGATCCTTCTTCCTAGTTTGTCTTAGTCTACAAGCTCAGCTGAAACTGTCAGTCATGGGTGACCCTACTGCTGGTCTCTGAGTACCGGTGGCATAGCGTTCAGCATCACAGCAACACACAAACCCCCACAATATGACAAACTGACAGACATGTGGGGGATTTGGCACATAGAAAATGCTAAACAGATATTTGTTAAAGTCTTAAATGCTTTATGTTGCAAGACAGACTCTTTGATATGCATAACTCATGCCAGAGCAATTCACTTTACAGGGGCTATCTCATGAGATCTGCTGGACCCCATTGCCACAGGAGGTCAGAAACACTTGAAGGACCAGGAGACTGTTTGGGCTGATGGCAGTGAGCCTTTCCCTGAAGAGCTCCACTGTCAGTAGCAGTCTCGCAGTCCCTATAGGACCCATATACACAGCTGTGCTCCCCCAGGAATGCATCTCCTAGAGCTTGCTTACATTAGCATATGCAACTGATTGCAATTAGTTTGGTTTTGCACCTGCTTAGGATTACCTCAGGGTATTGCCCTGTACCCCAGGAATCAATTTTTGTAAAGTTCAGCTTGTAAAAATGAAGGCTTGCCTCTCAAATGGCTGGTCCCTCTTCTGTGAGCAATAGCCACATTTACATCCTCTAAGCATGTTTGCTTTAGACATATGGCTAGAATGCTAAGGAGGACATGATGACAACCACCCTTCTTCATCTTTAATGAAAGCCAGAATACAAATCTGATGCTCTGCAGTCATCTCCCTCCATTCTCCTGGACTTCTATGAGTTGGTATTATCATTATCCACATTTTGTAGGCAAGTAAACAGAAGAACAGGGAGTTTAAGAGCCTTTTCTGGGGTCTGTTTGTAATAGTTTGAGAGCTAAGTATCCAGCATGTAATAAAGGCAACCACCACCCATCTTTCAGTTTGTTGTACTGTGATGGCATGCTTGCAGTTTGGCATTGATATTTCAGATACCAGCAGGGTCATCCATGGCAGACAGATTTCGGCCAAGCTTCCAGAGTAACTAGGAAGAAAGGCCTGGATATCTGCTTCTGAAAATTTATCTCATGAAAACCATATGGATCACAGCAGAACACTGTCTGAGGTAGTGCTGAAAAATGAGCCTCCCAGTTTAGAAGGTAGCTGAAATACACGGTGGCTAAAATAAAGGACGTGAGCATGCCAAAGACCATAAGACTAAGGAAGGTTTCATTCTTTTCTCACTGTGGACACCATTAGTCAAGGCCAAACTCAGCAGCAGTAAGAGACAGAGGTAAATGTGAACTCGTCTAACACCAGCTGCCCATCCCTGGTCTGGTCTTTCCACCAAAAACAATGTGGTCAGTTTCAGCCAAATGTTAATATTATAACAAATAACAAGAAAGACATTTTCTTGTATGTACTTTATTTTCTAGAAATTTTGACTCCTGTTTGATGCTAAATTCTTTGAACTTTTCACATACCCCAACAAAGAAACACACCTGTTGCCATGGAATCTCTTCTCATCCATGGTGACCCCATGTGTTACAGAGAAGGATGGCTTCATAGAGTTTTCTTGGCTTCAGTTGTACAGAAACAGATTACCAGGCCTCCTTCTATGGAACTGGAAGATAAGTATTGGTGGGTGATTTGAGTACAGTCCCTGTGAATGGAGGCCTCCCTCTCTACAGTTCTTGGCCCTCAACACTATTCTCAGTCACTCCAGCCAAGAACTCTACTGCAAGGTGCACACATGGTAGACCACAGAGATAGACACTTTTATTTTCCTAAACCATCACATAACAAAAAATAGTAATAATAAAACACTTCCATCAAGTCAGTTCAGACTCATAGCAACCCTAACCATCACATAGAATTTAAATTTTCATTAGCTGCCAAGATTTAACAGTAGAGTTGTTGTTGTTAGGTGCCACTGAGTCAGTTCTGACTCATAGCAACCCTATGAACAACAGAACAAAATACTGCCCAGTCTTGCTCCATGTCCACAATCATTTTTATGCATAAACCCATTGTTGCAGTCACTGTGTCAATCCATCTCATCAAGGGTCTTTCTCTCACTGACCCTCCACTCTATCAAGCATGATGTCCTTCTCCAGGGACTGATCCTTCCTGACAACATGGCCAAAGTATGTAAGATGCGGTCTTGCCATCTGTGCTTCCAAGGAGCACTCTGGTTTTGCTTCTTTCAGAATAGATCATGTTTGTCCATTTGGCAGTCCATGGCACATTCAACATTCTTCTCCAACACCACAATTCAAAGGCATCAATCCTTCCATCTTCTTTGTTCATGGTCCAGCCTTCATATACATATGATGCGATTGAAAATACCATGGCTTAGGTCAGGAGCATTTTAGTTTTCAAGGTGACATCTTTACTTAGGAATACTTTAAAGAGGTCCTTTGCAGCAGATTTTCCCAATGCAATGCATCTGTTGATTTCTTGACTGCTGCTTCCATGGGTGTTGATTGTGGTCCCAAGTAAAATGAAACCCTTGACAACCTCAATCTTTTCTACAGTTATGACAATGTTCTTTACGGGTCCAGTTGTGAGGACTTTTGTTCTCCTGAAGTTGATGTGCAATCCATGTTGAAGTCAGTGGTCCTTGATCTTCATCAGTAAGTGTCTCAAATCTTCTTCATGTCCAGCAAGTAAGGTAGTATCATCTGCATAACACAGGTTGTTAATGAGTCATTCTCCAATCCTGATGCCTCATTCTTCTTCGTATAATCCAGCTTCTCGGATTATTTGCTCGGCATACAAATTAAAAAGGTTTAATGAAAGGATACAACCCTGATGCATACCTTTCCTGACTTTAAACCAGGCAGTGTCCCCTTGTTCTGTTCTCATGACTGCCTCTTGATCCATATACAGATTCCTTAAGAGCATAATTAGGTGTTCTGGAATTCCCATTCTCTGCAACATTAGCCGTAATTCAGTATGACCTGCATAGTCAATGTTTTTGCCTAGTCAATGAAGCACATGTAAACATCTTTCTGATATCGTTTGCTTTCAGCCATGATCCATCTGACACCAGTGATGATATCCCTGGTTCCACATCCTGTTCTCAATCCAGCTTGAATTTCTGGCAGTTCCTCGTCAATATACTATTGCAGTCACTTTTGAGTGATCCTGAGCAAAAATAATAATAATAATAATAATAATAATAATAATAATAATAATAAGTAAGATATTCTACATGAAAATTGGGGTTTCTAAATGCTCATGAAAAAATGGAAGATCTGGCCACTTAGCCAACATGGTATAATGGTGATAGATCAGTTGAGCTGTGTGTCCCTCATTAGAGGGACACACTTTTCAGTTGCCTCAATCCTAACGATGCCCTATTGTCATTAAATTAGCATAACCAAAAACCAAAATTCTTTCATTGCATCAATTCTGATTCACAGAGAGCTCATAGGACAGAGTAGAACTACCCCGTAGGGTTTCCAAGGAGCAGCTTGTAGATTTGAACTGCTGATCTCTTGGTTAGCTGCTAAACTCTTAATGAGTGTACCACCATGGCTCCTTAAATCAGCACCAGACTCCACAAAGGTGGGCCATCTGTTGTCTGACAGCCAGGCAGCCGAGCTCATTGATGTTACTTGCCTGGCTTCTATAAGCAGCTGAGTGAGCTCAGATCTAGATTAACTTACTGGAGTCCAATCTAGAGTTAGTTTATTCGTGAATTCAAAGAATCGCAGTGTAGTATCAATGCCAGCTTTGGAATTTCCGTGCTCACACAGAGGCTGACTCCTGATCCTTTCAGTGTCTAGTATTTCTTGTAATCTGTGCCAGCTCTATGGTTCTTCTCATTCTTCACTCTCCTAGACTCTTTTACTAGCATAATTGCAACAACAGAGGCTGATGGCCATCAAATCTCGGTCTCCAGCTCTGACCTTTCTACAAAACTGTGCTTCAGCATCTCTACTTCTATGTCTTGGAGACATATCCAGTTCAGTGCATCCAAAAATGAAAGTGAGTCTTCCTCCCTATCTTTTCTCCTCTAGTCTGTATCTTTGGTGACACCTACTTAGTCACCAATACCAGAAACCTGAGGTCCTATGCTGTTCCCCCTCTCACTCCACCATGTTCAAACACTGCAACTTTATGGCTATGTCTCTTAAACATGTCTCAAGTCTGTCATCTCTTCTCCATTCACTCTACCACTTCTCATAGCTTGCACTATCATTACCTTACAGCTGATGTTCTATAACAGCTGTTCTCCTTATCTAAACTTTATGGCAACCCTGCAGAGAAACATCAGAGTAATCAAGTTAAAAAGTAAGTGAAAGTGGGTAATCCAACTGCTTAACACTCATCAATGCCTTTCCATTTTTCTCTGCTTTCATAGAGGCCCTCAGTGTTCAGCATCCCACCCCACCCCACCACTCACTTACCTTTTCCAACCCAATTTCATGCCATATGTTATTTCCATCTGGTTCCCCAGCAACACCAAATTCTTTAAGTCCCTGGGTAAATAATAAATGAATGACTGGACCTACCTGTGGATGTGAAACAAGACATTTGTTCATGAACATAGCAATGAAAGTTAATTTTTTCACTTAAAAAACTTTGTATTTCCTACAGTTAAATACAGACAATTGCACAGAGCTTGTTTTGTTTCATTAATATCCACTTCCTTTATCCCTTTTTGTTTGCCTGGCTGAATTCTACTCAACATTTAAAACTCTGCTCAAGTTTTTTTCTCCCAGATGTCTTTGCTAAAGCTCACCATGTCCCCCAGGCCTGTCTTTCTCCACCTCCCCCCGCCAACACACATGTATATACTCATACACCCTCTTATATACACACACTCACACTCGTGTGTATTCATACACATTCACATATACACATAATCACATGCAGTCACAGAAACTGACTCATTGACTCACACACATTCACATATACGCACACACACACAGGCACAATCACATGAACACCCATGCATGCTAGTTTTGGTTCCTTAAATGTATGTTCCCATAAGGATCTGTCCATACATATATCATGGAACTTAATAATTTAGATTTAAACCATCTTTTTTACATTTATATATCCCTCATGAAACATACGATTACTTGAAGGCAAAGATTGTTTTGTTTTGATCCCCAGAACTAAGCATAATATAGTTCAAAACCACTGAATGAGTGAAACAATGAGCAAGCAAACAATGACACCAGAAAACTCAAACTTAGACACTAAAATTGGTGTCTGATGTTTAGGGTAAATTGAGCTAGAATAAGCTCAAACCACTGCTTGAAATTAAATTGTATTTTTACCACCCCAATCATGAAACCAACCAAATTGTCTTAAAAGGTTGCACACATTTTCTTTTGTTCATATGTCTAAGTATTTGTAGACTTGGGAATGAGGACCCTTTACTATGAAGATAAATTGATTTTTTAATTGACTTTTTGATATTGACCCACTTGCTGTAAATTTACTTAATGTAAGAACATTTGTAGAATAATGATTTCCTACCATTCTTTACAGTTGCCATTCACAGTAAATTATTTACCAGAACTTCTAGATAATAAAAACAAATTAGGTTAGTGCTTCATATAAAATATTGCCATTGTTAATAACCATCTTTTAGACTATTACTGTAATGCTGTGTTTCACATTCATATAAATATATGTTTGGATAATAGCAGCATTATTGAATCTGGTGTCAAGCACTTATCATAAAATATAAATAATGTTTCAGCATACACAGAACTGACATCAATAACTGGAAGAGGCATGTTGTAAGTGAAAACTCATTACATAATTGTTACCAATATGGTTAAAAAGAAGAGGGTATCTGAACTCCAAAGAATCTATATTTAGATATGAGTAAGTATTTTTTTTTTTTTTTTTTTGTGGTCTCTCACAGAAAAAAGGGCTAAAAGTACAAATTGAGGGCACCTAGGGAAGTCTTTCTGTGTTGGCTCTGGAGGAAGGTTCTTGTCATCAATCTTCCCCTGGACTGGGAGCTTCTGAGGCGCAGGGACCTCAAATCTAAATGATGTGCTGTGCTCCAGCACTGCTTCTTTCTCAGTGATGGGAGGTGCTCCATGCTCTGCTTCCTTTGCCTTTCTATTCCAAAAGATTGCCTCAAGGCGCAATGCATTCTTTCACAGTGAGTCCTGTTTTTTGCCAATACAGCCACCATCCATCTTCCCTCGTTAATATTATAGAGGCAGAATTTACAACATAGAAGAATGCCACACACTACCAGGAATCATGGCATAGCCAAATCACTACATACATTTTGTGGGGGACACAGTTTGATACCTGACAAGTACATGAGAAGACAAGCTATGTATTGGGAGAAAATATTTGCAAGTTGTATATCTGACAAAGGACTAGTGTTTTTTATATGTGTATATACATATACATATGTATACATATACACACATATATATCCAAATCCTATCCCATGGAGTCAGTTTGAACTCATAGCGAACCTATAGGACAGAGGAGAGCTGACCCAAGGAACAGCTGATGGATTTGAACTGCCAAGCTGTTTTATTTATCTAGAGCTGCTAAAACAAAAAAATCACAAGTGAATGGTTTTAGCAAAGAGAGATTTATTCTATCACAGTCTAGAAGGCTAGGAGTCCAAATTCATGAAGCCAGCTCCAAGAGAAGGCTTTTTGTCTCTTGTTGGTTCTAGGGGAAGTTCCTCATTATCAATCTTCGTCTGATCTAGGAGCTTCAAAGCACAAGGACCCCAGGTCCAAAGGACATGCTGTCCTCCTGATAATTCATTATTGGTGACTTGAGGTCGCTGTATCTCTCCATGGATTTCTCTCTTTTATATCTCAAAAGAGATTATTGGACTCAAAATACAACCTAATCTTGTAGATTAAATCCTGCCTCATTAACCTAACTTCCTCTAACATCAAAGAGGTAGAATGTACAACACATAAGAAAATCATATCAGGTGACAAAATGGTAGAAAATCATACAATCCTGGGAATCATGGCATAGCCAAGTTGACACATATTTTGAGGGGACAGAGCTTAATCCATAGGACAGCCTTTTAGTTAGCACCTGTGCTCATAACCACTGCACATCAGGGCCCCAGAAAATATAAAGGAACTCTTAAAACTTAGCAGTAAAAAAACAAACAATCCAATGAAATCCTGGACAAACGAAGACAGACAAGAGAACACAGAGTGAGAAGATACTTCACATAAGAGGATATAAAGATGGTAAATGCATACACAAAAAAGATGTGCTGCATCTCTGGTTGTTACGGAAATGTAAACTAAACCCACAGTCAGACATTACTATACACCTATCAGAATAGTTAAAATGAGAAAAATATTGACAACATCAAACGCTGCTGAGGATATGGAGAAACAATCTTTCATACATTGCTGGTCCTAATGTAAAATTGTACAGCAACTCTGGAAAACAAGTTGGCAGTTTCCTAAAAACCTAAACATATGCCTACCATACAACCCAGCAATGGCAGTCCTAGATATTTATCCCAGAGAAATGAAAACTTAAATCTACACAAAAATCTGCACATGAATATTCATAACAGCTTTATTTGAATACTCCCGAACTGGAAACCCAGATTTCCATCAGCACATGAATGGTAAACACTGTGGTGCAGCCTACCGTGGTATACACTCAGTCATGAAAAGGAATGAACAACTGCTACACAAAACGACCTGGTTGAGGTGCCAGAGAATTATGCTAAGTGGGGAAAAAAAGCCTACTTCAAAAAGTTATGTATTGTATGATTCCATTTTTACAGCATTCTTGAAGTGACAAAATTATAGAAGTTGAAACAGACGAGCAGTAGCCGGAGGTTAAGGAGAAGGTGAGATGGAGGGAAAGGGCGACAACGAAGGTGGTCGAGGTGAAGCCTGTCCAGAAAGCTAGAGGTGCGGTGCAGAGCCGGGGGCGGGGGAGAAAAACAGGGAAGAAAGGAAAAAAAGAAGACAATGGCCTGGCGGGAGCCACCGGGTCAGGACGTGACAGACTCACGGATGATGGTGGTTCTGTTGCTGTCTAGCTGAGCAGAGTTGCATGGCCTGTGGGCAGGACGTGGAGAGCATATGCGGTAGGGGACAAGGAACAAAAACGGAAGAAGGGGGTGATGGCGCGTCAGGAGCCGGTGGATAGAGGGGGACTCGGGATGATGGTAGGCCGCGAGCTCTGTCACAGAGCGATGATGTGTGGCCTGTGAAGAAGGGTCGGGGTGGTGTGCAGAATGTACAGAGCAGATACATGAGGGCTGGGAAGGCACGTTTCTCTGGTTACTGGGTGTTCTTTCTCCTTTGGGCAGCTCCATAAAGTCGTCTTCCTGTACTCTCTATCCGGGGTCACTGCTGGCTGTGCTCCAAGGTGGCAACAACTGCGCCGTGTTAGCTGGCAGGGGACCTCTGCTCCATTTCTCTCCTCATTCTCTGTTTTCTTTCAAGTTCTTTTTCCATTCAGTGTTTGATTTAGTTTCTTATTCTTTCATTTGATGCTTAGGGTTCCAGGATTAACATTTGTATCTGTTTTATTTAGCTTTTTAGGTCTTTACTGCAGAAAGACGGTGTGATATGTCTATCTAGGATGCCATATTGGCTCTGCCTCCCGACATATGTATTTTTTAAAAGAAATAGCAATCAAGAGTATTTAGATATTAATTAATTGAATGAAAATCCAATCATAGGATACAAGCCAGATTTAAAATGAGATCCCATCATGGGATTGGTGATGTGGAAACAAAAGCTACACCTCATTAACATGCACAGAATTTAGTTTTATCGTTATCATTCATCATACAGTGTTTGCAAACAGAGTCTCCTGTGGATGTATTGGACTTCTGTGTATAAATCTGTTCATGGTAATGGGATTTCCACCCACTCAGTGTGCTGAAGATTAACCCCACTGTGTTTCTACTTAACTGCCTTCTTTCTTGTTCAGTGGAAAAACTGTTAACTCAAAAATCTTTGCAGAGTTGCACTATGCCTGTTTACTGCCCCAAGTTTTTCCTTGCTGAACTTCAAAGATTCTATGCAGCACACTGACCTGCTCTCTCTCCTCATCCATGTAATATGGGTTGGACCCTACAACTCCTATAACTCCTCATTCCATGAAACCAGCAAGGGCCCACGGCACACACATATATGCGCATACACACACGCAAGCATGCTCACAGCACCTCTAAAAGCCAGAGGAATGTTCACGCATTTGAACATGGAGCCACTCACACACAGTTGGCACCAGAAGTCATTGCTGATCACAGCAATGACTTAAGAGCGTATGAGTCCCAGCCTTGGAGTCACTCACTCACAGCTTTCAGAAAATACATGTGTTTGATCTGGGTCCCAATGTCCCTTCCCCTTATGCTGTTGAATTTCCCCCAATTTTTAAGGTTCTCATGCACTGTGAAAGGAAATACTACCCAGTCATACACCATGACATACGTTGGCTGAGAATAGAACCTGACTCTTCTTCCTCTTGGAAGGCAAAAATTCTACCACTAAACCTCCACTGCTTCTCCATCCCCTTGCATATGCAAATGTAGTTTCTATGGTATTATTTTAATATACAAGCTATCTTATGGGTTGGGTTTTAAGTGAACCGTATAATATATTCAATCAGAAGCATTTTTCTTATTAAGGCAAATTAAAAGTTTCCTGATTCCCACAGAATGCCTAGGCACTTGATTTTACAGTACTTCTGTTTTTAATGACGATATTTAACCAACCAGAGTTTAACCCCTGAGGGTCCTTCAGTGCTGCAGTCAGTTAAGAAACAGGAGTGTCACTGATGTTACAGCTCTGCTAAGAATAGTCCACAGATGTGCTTTTAAGTAAAGAAGGCTTTAAAAATAAATGTATATGACAAGTTGCTGATCAGAAGCTATATTTACCAAAACCAAATTAGAATTGTGTTGCACAGAAGTTGAAATTTATCCTGGAAAATTCCTGAGATGTGTTCAGATTTGACCTCATAAGCCTTTTTCCTTTATTGTAAGGAAGAAATTTTGGCTTTGTTGGGCCACGCTTCTTCTTATAACTCAAAGAGAACATTTCTTCCCGTGTTCTTTTGACATCCAGTCTCACACACTGACAACTTCGGACCAGTGACATGTCATCAGAAGTAACTCAGTTCTAACCCTGTTGGAACAGAGAGACTCATTGGCTCATGCACAGGAACAGGGTTCTAACTCTCCTGATGCTGCTGCAGCTGTCACATCATGCGAAGTCCTTCTCTGAGCCTCCTTTTTCCCCTTTGCTAAGTAAAGGAGCGGAAGTTAGTTATCTCTGTGGACCTTCGCCACTTTAAGAGTGAAAGTCCAAATACTATGGACTGACTGGACACTGTAAACTCAACTCTAGGATCTATGCATTGAGTAGGCTCTTGGACACACAAGCCTGCATTCAGCATTTGTGGTTACTTCCGTTGCTAGTTCCACTTTATCTAGTTTTCTAAACAAGGAAAACGAAATGTTGTAAAAGTTGCAGAATTTAGTAGTCCTGTCCGTAATTCAGTACAGATTGAATATATGTTCTTTGTGGTGGAAAAAAATATACATTTTTAAGTACACAGTGCATGAAAGTATTGGTAGCAGGATTCTGACATACAGAGTGATTCAGCATATGATTTTTACCAAATAGCTTATTCAGTTTTCTCTCTTTAGATGGAAAGTTGCTAGATTTAAAGGTTTGCTTGTGATTCTTTGAATCAAGGGATAAGGAGTAGTATAGCTGGCGTTGTAGGGGTTTTGATCTGCTCTTAAGGGTTTATGACATAAATCTGAAGCTTCCCTTAGTATAATTGTCTACCTATTTACATGGTCAATTTTAGACCCTTTAAAGAAATACTAACAGTATCCAAAAATATGTGGGTCTGAACATATGACTGGTATAAGAAGGAACAAGCATTTATAGTGACTCTACTATAGAGTCACTATAGGATCACTATGAATTGTAATCAACTTGATAGCAACAGTTTTGTGTTTGTTTTGGGGTTTTTTTTTGTTTTTTGCTTTTTTATGTGATACGTACACTGGTAGTTTTTTTGGCATACATCTTATTGAGAGGCAGTGTAACACACTGGTAAAGATAATGGTTTCTAAAATTAGACTGGGTCAAATCCATCTACAATATTTAATAGCAACAAAATGTAGTCTTGTTAGGGGAGAGGCCAAGAAGTTAGAGTAGTCAAATGCTTCCTATAGTCCCTCTTCCAGCAAAGACCTGAAAAAAAAAAAAAAAAACAAGTAAATCCTTTATATATGACAAACTAAAGTCCATGAACATCAAAGACAAAGGTGAAGAATTGGACTGAGCAGCAGAGGGAGGAGGGAGAGACAGCTCAGAGGAGAGAGGAGTCGCCAGACCTGACCTGGTGGGGTCCTGCAGTTTGGATCCAGTGATGTGAGTGTGCTAAGGCCAGTGGAAGCCTTAGGAATAGAGTTTCCACAGCGGTAGTAATTCCACAGCAGAGAATCTGTGCACACCCCAAGAATCAGTAAAAGGGAGCTTGAAATTGACAAAAGATAAATAGCAGCATCTAACCCACCACTGGGACCAAAAAACACTTCTTTGAGATAAACCTCTCTCGCACTTATCTGTCCCCTGCCTGTTTTTCACTGGGTTTGTGCCCGCTTTGACTTTTAGACTGCCTCATCCTCTGGGCTGAAAGTATCAACCCTTAACACTCCTTGACCCGTTGTTAGCCTTGAAAAGGCAACAAATTAACAAACAAGAAAAAAAATAATCTGCTGGCTCTCCTAAACTGGGAACTCAGGACAAAAACAGCTGCAAAGGAACATTAGTGTAGTATATCTCTTTGTGTGAAGGCTCTCGCTTTTCTAGGATATATTCGGAAATGGGATTGCTGCATTGTATGGTACTTGTATTTCTAGCTTTTTATGGAAGTGCCAAATCCATTTCCAAAGTGAGTGTACATGTTTATAGTCCCACCAGCAGTGTATTGAGCATTCCAGTGTTTCCACAGCCTCTCAAACATTTATTAATCAAAACAATTATTAATTCCAGCCTTGTTGAGGCAAGATGTTATTTCATTGTCATTTTGACTTCAGTTCTCTAATGACTAAAGATCATGAGCATTATCCAACTTTTCAGACTAAGATCATGTATCAGTTACCTACCTGAATGTCTTCTTTAGTGAAGTGTCTGTTTATAAACTTTGTCCAGTTTTTAACAGGGTTATTTGTCTTTTTGTTGTTGACTTTTACACTGTCTTGTAGATTTTAGAAATTAGATATTGATTGGATTTGTCACAAACAAAAATTATTTACTCAGTCTGTCGGTTGTCTCATCTACTTTCTTTTCTGGTGTTTGTGTACTGTTAGTAATGTTTCATATTCTGTTTATGCCCTATATTAGGGTTCCTAGCATTGTTCTTATTTTTTCCTTCTATGATCTTTATCTTTTTAGATTTTACTTTTAGGTTTTTGATCCATTTTGAGTTAGTTTTTGTGCATAATGTGAGGTATGTTTTTGCTTCTTTTTTTTTTTTTTTTTTTTTTTGCAGATTGATACCCATTTGTGCCAGTACCATTGATTAAAGAGACTGTCATTTCTCCAATTAATAGCCTTTGGGCCTTTGTCAAATATCAGCTGCTCATAAGTGGATGATTTTATATCTGGATTCTCAATTCTGTTCTGTTGGTCCATGTTTCTGTTATTGTACCAGTATTGAGCTGTTTGACTACAGTGGCGGTATAATAGGTTCTAAAGTTAGGTAGTACGAGGCCTTCCAAATTGTTATTCTTCTTCAGTACTTCTTTACTTATCTTGGACCTCTTCCCTTTCCGTACGAAGTTGGTTGATTTGTTTCTCCGTCACCCTAAAAATGCCACTGGCATTTAGATTGGGATTGCATCGTATCTGTAGATCACTTTGGGTTGAATAGACATTTTCACAATGTTGAGCCTTCCATTTTATGAGCAAGGTAGGTTTCTCCACTTATGTAGGCTTCTTTTGGTTTCCTGCAGTAGTCTCTTATAGTTTTCTTTGTATAGGTCTTTTACATCTACAGTTAGATTTATTCCTAAACATTTTATCTTCTTGAGGGCTATGGTAAGTGGTAGTGATTTGGTGTTTTCCTTTTTGACATACTTTTCATTGGTGTAGAACAATCCAACTGATTTTTTATGTTTATCTTGTGCCCTGATGCCTTGCAGAACTCTTCTATTAGTTTCTATAGTTTTTTTGTGGATTCTTTATGGTTTTCTGTGTATAAGATCGTATCACTTGCACAAAGAAATACTTTTAGGATGTCCTTAATTTCTTTTTTTAGCCTAACTGCTCTGACTGGGCCCTACAGCACAGTGTGGAATACAAGTGGTGATAAGGGGCATCCTTGTCTGGTTCCTATTCTCAAGGGGAATGCCTTCAGACTGTCTCCATTTATGGTGATATTGGCAGTTGGCTTTGTACAAATACCTTTTTATCATGATGAGAAATTTTCCTTCCATTCCTATTTTGTTGAGAGTTTTTATCATGAATGGGTTATTGGGCTGTCTCAAATGCCTTTTCTAAATCAGTTAATAAGATCACGTGCTTCTTGTCTTTTACTTATATGATAAAAACCGAAAAATCCAAACCCATTGCTGCTGAGTCCATTCCAACTCATAGGACAGAGTAGAACTGCTGCATAGATTTCCCAGGGGTGCCCGGTAGATCTGAAGTGCTGACCTTTTTGTTAGCAGACATAGCACTTAACCACTATGCCATCAGGGTTTTGATTTATGTTATAAATTACATCAATTGTTTTTCTAATGTTGAAGCATCCCTGCATACCCAGTATGAATCCCACTTGATCATGGTGTATTACTCTTTTGATATGTTGCTGAATTCTTTTGGCTAGAGTTTTGTTGGGAATTTTTTTCATCTAAGTTCATAAGGGATATTGATCTGTAATTTTATTTTTTGGGGTGTCTTTACCTTGTTTTGGTATGTGGGTTACACTGGAGAAGCCAACTCTTCAAATAAAGATTAGACTGGGCTATAGGACATAAACTGATACTGGTAAAGAGTATGTTTCTTGGCTCAAGTAGATACATGAGTCTAAAGGGGCAGATCCTGTTTGGAGGCAAGATGAGAGGGCAGAAAGAGACAGGAGCTGGTTGTATGAACATGGTAAATACATAGTAGAGAGGAGGAATGTGCTGCTACCTTGTAGGGAGAGCAGTGAAGGTCACATAACAATGTGTGTGTAAGTTTTTTGTATGAGAAGCTGACTTGAATTGTACTATCACTTATTAAAGCAAAAAAAAAAAAACCACTAAATATATATTTTTAAAATGTAGTCATTTTAGTTAATCTGTTTATCCTTAAACTTTAACTTCCTCATCTTTAAAATAGGGACTTTAAATAATGCCTACTTCTTAAGATAGTGTAGAGGATTAAATGAGGTAATGCTACACCATGATTAAGATAAAGCCTGACAGAAAAACACCCAAATGATGTCAGCAAAATTGTAGTTCTGTGCATGGTAAAATTCATGATTGAGTAAGAAGTGATTTATATGTGATTTATAGATGGGCTCAACAGTTGTGACTTCATTGTGTGAACCACAGGAATGAGAAATTTTTTAAATTGAAATGAAGCAGAAATGTGAAGAAGTATGGAACAGCCTTTAAAGAAATGAGGAAAGATGGGAAACAATATTAAAGGATTAAACCTGAACATGTCCTGGGATGTAATAATGAGAGAGGACTTGTAGCTGGAGCTGCTACAAGAACAAGGGAGGCTGGATCCAGAATTACTCAGTGAGAAGGCCATTACGGGCATATTACCCAGTGAGAAATGCTAACTTAGCTCTGCGTTCAATTCCAAGAATAGCACCTAAAGGAATGCTCCTAAATAGCCTTACATGCTCTATGAGCAGTGACTCAGAATAGTCTCCTGCCTGGCCTGAAGGTGAATAAAATATGGACATAGGAAGAAAACACAATTAGATAATAAAGAGAACCAGAGAGTCTTGTAAAAGATGATGCCAAGAAATAAGCCTGCCGCAGTCACTTACTGTGTCTGGCTATGTGGTTTATTATATAGACAAAGAAAACCCCTTCGTACAAAAACTCACAAAATGTTGGATGACACATTTTAAAATACCGAGTCATAGCTCAGCTGGCAGGAATATAAGAAAAAGAGAGACTTGTAAACAACAAGAAATCATGATCCAGAGCAGTGAATATGAAACCAGCTTCAACTCTGAGAACATCTGTTCATCCCTCCAAATATGGACGAGTTCCAATCAGAGATTGCCACACAAAGTCAGAACCTCCAAAGGGTGGAAAAATCAGAGTTGAGGGAATGGGAGAAATGCTCATGCATAGCAGAACTTGTATGGTTCAGCTTAGACTCTGGGTAGAGAAGCAAATAAAATTACAATGACTTCTATGAGAGTATCCACACATATATTCACTATAACATGGACATGTAGTTTAAATTCACACTACCTGTGTAACCTGAAGATCTTCAACCTAAAAATTTGATTGAAAGTACTATGTGATTTTTTTTTTTTTTTCCTCCTCAAACACCTACCAATAGCAAAAAAAAAAGTGTTTCTGGAGAAATACACTGTAAATACGTGACTCAAATAATTCTCACATATAGCACCCAAAGAAACATGAGCTGCCAAGCAAAAATACATAAACAGACAAGGAAATAAGCCACTGTGAGTGAGAGCCAGAGAAACTCAGAAACATATCCCAATGATCAACAGATATTCAAATTATTAGATTCAGAATGTAAGTATTTTTAGTATTTTCAAAGAAAGGAAAGCATGATGCAGGAATAAGAGGCAACCTGCTAGAGTAGGACCAAATAGAATGTCTAGAAAAAGACACAATAATTAAGATTAAAATCTCCAGAACACAATCCTGGGGAAATCCACACAGTTTGACCAAGGCAAAGTATGGAAGCTTCCAAGACACATCCAAACTCCCTAAGGGAGCAAATTACTGGGCTGAGGGCTGTGGAACATGGTCTTGGGAAAATCTAGCTCAATTGGTATAGACATAAAATATGCTACATCTTACTTTGATGAACAATGTCTCAGGTCTTAAAAGCTTGTGGACTGCCATCTAAGATACTCCACTGGTACAAGGAGAAAAGAAGAAAACCAAAGACACAAAGGAAAGAATAGTCCAAAGGACTAATGGACCACAACTACCATGGCCTTCACCAGACTGAGTCCAGCACATCTAGATGGTGCCTGACTACCAGTACCAACTGCTCTGATAGGGATCACAATAGAGTCTCTTGGATAGAGCAGGTGAAAAATGTAGAACAAAATTCAAACTCACACACACACACAAAAAAGAACAGACTTAATTGGTCTCACAGAAACAGAAGAAACCACTAAGAGTATAGCCCCCAGAACATCTTATAACTCAGTACTGGAGTCATTCCTGGAGTTTACACTTCAGCAAAAGATTAGATAGCCTCGTAAGACAAACCACAATATATACAGCTCAACCACGTATACTAGACTAAATAAGACCACAAACCCAGGGGCAAGGATGAAAAGATAAGAAGGAACAAGAAAGCTGAACAAATGGAAATGAGGAACAAAGGTCAAGAAGGGGAGATTGTTGACACATTGCAGGACTGGCAAACAGTGTCACAAAACAATATGTATGTTATTGAATGATAAACAAATTTGCTGTATAAACTTTCATCTAAAGCATGATAAAAATTAAAGTTTCAGTGAGTGTGTTAAACAGCAGATTAGATACAGCTAAAGAAGTAATTGGTGAAGTGAAAGAGAAATCTGAAGAAACTGAGTACAAAGAGACAAAAGGAAATAAAGTGTTAAAATACATAGAGAATAGAATAAAAAAGTTAACATATGTTTAATTAAAGTTGCAAAAGAATAAAAGGAGGATAGGCTAAGAATTGTCCAGAAATGATTAAAGATTCCTGTCTTATATTCAATTAATCTTAAGAAGCATAAACTAAATATGAATAAATAAAAATGAATCTCCAACTAGGCACAATATATTGAAGCTGTCAGACACCTAAGAACTAAATACAAGCAGAAGCTTTGGGGAAGGGATGAACAGGAGCTGATTGTTAACAAAGAAAAGAGTTTTAGAGTAATAGCTGAGTTTCCAAGAATAGAATTGGCCAGAAAATAACAGAACAATATATAGAGATAAAAGCTATCTATCTAGAAATTATTTATCTAGTGAAGGTATATTTCAATATAAACATGAAATAGAGATATTTCAGATAAAACTGAAAATGTTTAGTAACAACAGGCTTTAACTAAAGAAACCTATAAAAGTTGGACTTCAGATAAAATGAATATGATCCAGTAAAGAAGGTATTTAATATGTAAGAAGGAATCATGATGATGGGGGAAATGAGGGGAAACTGATGTAGGTAAATCTTAGCAAACAATGATGGTATTAGACAATTTTTTTAAAGGTCTAAGCTAATGTACTTTAAAATTTAAAATAAAATAAAAGTCTCACAAAAGTAAATTCTTACAACTTTGGACAGGGTGATTACACTAGAAACAAATTATGGTCTGTGACTTATTTGGGAGGAATAAAGAGTCTGATTTAGACTTCAGGTTAAATATGCTTATTAAGATTTCTGAAGCAACTTATCAAAAAATATAAATAGGGAGTATGACTTCCAAACTAGCAGTGAAAAAAACTGAATGAGAGAGAGATCTTATTCAATCAAAGTAAGGGCAGAAGAGGAAAACAAAAAACACCAAAAGAGTGCAGTAAATACCAAGCATAAGTTACATGTTAGAGATAAATGCAGATATACCAAAACCTAACAGCAATTGTAAGTGCAGTTTAAACCCAAACCCCAACCAAACCTGATAACAGAGTAGATTCCAATTACAGCATCCTTATAGGACAGAGTAAAATGCTTGTTTTAATCACCTGGTACTGCTCTAACAGAAATATCACAGAGTAGATGGTTTTAACAAAGGAAAGTTTATTCTTAAACAGTCCAGTAGGATACAATTTCTAATTCAGGGTGCTCACTCCAGGGGAAGGCTTTCCCTCTGTCAGCTCTGGAGAAAAATCTTTGTGTTGCATCAGGTTTTGGCTGGGGAGCATCTTGGCACAGGAACCTCAGGTCTGAGAGCTGTGCTTTTCCCCTGATGCTGCTTTCTCGTTGATGTGAGGCTCCCAACTCTCTGCTTGCTTCCCTTTCCTTTTATCTCTTGTAGGATCAAAGGATAAAGGGTGGTACAAGCCATACTCCAGGGAAACTCCCTTTACAGTAGAGCAGCGAGGGGCCCTTAGAAAGGAATTTACAGTCCCACCCTAATCCTCTAACATATAGCATAGGAATATGAAATGGAGGACAATCAGGAAACACTGGGAATTGTGGCCCAGCCGCATGGCTACACATCTGGGAGACACAGCTCAGTCCATGACGTGCCTCATCAGGTTTCCCAGTGAACTGATGGAGTCAGACTGCTGACCTTTTTGGTTAGCAACCAAGCTCTTAACCAGGGTTCCCAGCAGACAGTCCTCACTGGTTCAAAAAAAATACCTTTAAAGCTTAAGAACTAAAAAAGTTCAAAGGATAAAACTATTATAATGCATATAAACAGATGGTACGATTATTCAACTATCAGAAGAAATAAAAAGTGTAAAGTAAAATGTATCACCAAAGATGCAGAGTAATCACAATTTAAAAAATAAATTACCAGGAAAATATAACCCAATAGGAATCTAGAAATAAAGCAACAACTATAAAAAGTAAAGAACACTAGAAATATAAGGTGAAATCGACAAATCCAGCATCAAAACAGATTTTAACATCTTGCTTTTAGGCTGCAGATTTTAACATCTTGTTATTAGGCTGCTGTAGAATCATACTGCACCTCATGCAACCCTGTGTGTTACAGATTAGAACTGCTCCATGGGGTTTTCTTGATTCTAACCTTCACAGAAGTAATTTACCAGAACTTTCAACTACACAGTCACGGGATGGATCTGAACCATCAACCTTTTTGGTTAGTAGCCAATTGCAAACCACTTGGACAACCCAGTCCTCTTAGATTTTAGCATGTTCTTGTTGTTAGGTGCTATCAAGTCAACTTCAACTCATAGGGACCCATGTGACTGAGTAGAACTGCTCCATAGGGTTTTCTAGACTGCAGCCTTTACTGGTCTTTCTCCTACAAAGGGATTGATTGGGTTCCAACTACCAACTTTTAGGTTAGCAGCCAAGTTCTTAGCCATTGTACCTCCAGGGCTCCATTCATATTTTAACATAGTGCTTAGTAAACAATACATTCAGTAGATACAAATGAGGACCTATATAGAGTATTTGAAAAACACAACCTAATGGGCATGTCTCCAAGGCATGTGTCAGTTGTCACATGTGAGGGCTTGCTTTCAGTCATTTCAGGGTATTGCATGTGATCAAGAATTGATGGTACTAAAGGAAGAAGTCTAAACTGCACCGAAGGCATCGGCAAAAAACAAGACTCCAGGAACTGATAGAATACCAATTGTGATGTTTTAAGAAATGGATGCAGCACTGGCAGTGCTCATTCATCTATGCCAAGAAATTTGGAAGACAGCTAAGCTACATGGCCAACTAAATGGAAGAGATCAATATGTTTGCCTATTCCAAAAAAATACAGTGATTCAAATCAAAATGCAGAAATTATCAAACAATATCAGTAATAGCACATTCAAGTAAATGTTTGCTGAGATAATTCAAAAGCTATTGTAACAGCATATCAACAGGCAATACTAGAAATTCAAGCTAGATTTAGAAGAGGATATAGAACAAAGGGTGCCATTGCTGATGTCACACAAATCCCGGCTGCAAGGAGAGAACACCAGAAAAATTTTTACCTGTGCTTTACTGACTATGCAAAGGCATTTGACTGTGTGGATCATATCAAATTATTAATAACATTATGAAGTATGAGAATTCCAGAACATTTAATTGTGCTCTTGGAGAACCTGTACATAGATCAAGAGGCAATAGTTAAGAAAGGTGCTCATAGCATTGTATCCTTTCACCATACTTATTCAATCTGTATGCTGAGCAAGTACTCAACAACCTATATTATGTGGATGACATCATCTTGCTTGCTGAAAGTGAAGAAGATTTGAAGCACTTACTGAAGAAGATCCAAGACAATAGCCTTCAGTGTGTCTTCCACCTCAAAATAAAGAAAGCAAAATCTTTGCCCACTAGATCAATAAACAACATAATGATAAACAGAGAAGAGATTGAAGTTGTCAAGGATTTCATTTTACTTTGATCCAAATCAATGCTCATGGAAGCAACAATTAAGAAATCAAGAGATGTTTGCATTGGGCAAATCTGCTGCAAAAGATCTCTTTAAAGTATTGCAAAGCAAAGATGTCACTGTAAAGAGTAAGATGCGCTTGACCCAAGATCATTCAAAAGTAATTGCAGTAGTACATCAACATGAAAATGATGGAAATTCAAGCTATTTTCAGACACCTCATGTGCATGCACAAGTTGGGCAACAAATAAGGGAGACTGATGAAGAACTGATGCCTTTGAGTTACGGTGTTGGCAAAGATTGTTGAATACACTATGGACTGCCAGCAAGAATGAACAAATTGGTCTTGGAAAAAGTACTGGCAAACTGTTCCTTGGAATTGAGGATGGCAAGATTTTGTCCTACGTCCTTTGGACTTTTATCAGGAGAGACTGGTCCCTGGAGAAGGACATCGTGCTTGGTAAAGTAGAGGGTCCATGAAAACAAGATAAATTGGCACAGCGGCTACAACAGTAGGCTCAAGTGTAACAACGATTGTGAGGAGGTAACATGACTGGACACGGTTTCATTCTGTTGTACGTGCAGTGTTGCTGTGACTCAGTGATCCCAGTCATGGATTGAACTGTGTCCTCCTAAAAATGTATGTAGCACTTTGTCTGGGCCACGATTCCCAGTATTGGGTGGTTTTCCTGTATTTGGGGATTATAGTTTTCTTATATGTTGTAAATCCTAATCTCTGCCTATGGATAATGGGGTGAGACTGGATTACACTAAAGATGATTAGGGGGGTTTATAGCACCCTTCCTAAGGTCACCTGTCTGATCTAGTGTAAATGGAGTTGCCCTGGGTTGTGGCCTGTACCACCTTTTATCTTACGTGAGACAAAGGAAGCAAGCAGAGAGAAGAGGCCCTCATACCACCAAGAAAGCAATGCCTGGAGCAGAACGCATCCTTTGGACTTGAGGTCCCTGCTGTCAGACCAAGGGAAGGCTGGTACAGGGAGCTTCCTCCAGAACTGAAGGAGCAGAAGACTTCTAGAAGCAGCACCCTAAATTCAGACTTCTAGCCTGCTACACTGTACAAGAATACACTTCTCTTTGCTATAGCTGTCTACTGGTATTATTTCTGTTACAACAGCACTAGATGACTTAGCCAGCACCTAACAACAGCAGCAACAACAGTGCACATGTGTGAAACATTGTCCTCAACTCAAGAACATATAATCTTTTCAGATATGCATGTATCATTTATGGAAATTCACCAAGTTCTAGAGCATAAAGCAAGTTCGACATATTTCAAATAATTGATTTCATGCAGATAATGTTTCTCTGACTTGTAACAGTATAAAGGTATAAATCAGTAAAAAATTATAGCAATATTGATTAATTTAAGGATACAATTATAAAAACCATAATTCAAAGTATAAACAATAAAAATGGAAATTTGGAACACAACAATAAAAGTTTATATATCATTGCTTTTGAGATACAGCTAAAGCAAGTACATAGAAGCAAATATAAAGTTTTTCTAAAAGTTTATCAAAAAAAGAAGAAAGGCTCAAAAGTCAAATTAAGCATCCAAATTAGGAAGTTAGAAAATAACAGAATAAGGCCAAAGAAAATAGAAAGAATACTATTATATAGGTGAGCAGAAATAAGTAAAAAGATACACTAGAGAAGACTAACAAAGAAAAAGTTCTTTTTTCAAAATATTGACTTATATTTATGTATCTGGCAATGTTGATCAAAAATGAAAAAGACACAAATTAAAAGAGGAATAAAATGGAGCATTAATTTATATGCTGCAGAAAAACTGAAGAAGACATTTTGAATAACTTTTTGCCTGAAAATTTGAAAACGTGGTTAAGATGGCAAAGTTTTAGAAAAATAGAAATTACAAAAAATTATTTAAAAAGTAATACATACTGTTGCACGCTCACTGGAATAGTGGAAAAAAGGACAATCATAAGTATTGTTGAGAGCTTGGAGAAACTGGAGCTCTAATACCTTGGTGAGGGTAATGTAACATGATATGCCACTTTGAAAAACAGTTTGACAGTTCATCAAAAATTTAAACATAGTACCACATGACCCAGCAATTCCAATCTTAGGTTTGTACTCGAGAGAAATAGAAATAAATACATGTCAGAACAAAAATTTAGGTGAATGTTCACAGCTGTATTACTTATAAGAGGAAAAAAATAGAGAAAAGCAAATGCCTATCAATTACTGGAAGAATAAATATACAGTATCTGCAGACAATGAACTATTTATTATTCAGCCATAAAAAGAAATGATATACTAATTCATGCTACGACATGGACAAACCCTGAAAAGATAGTGCCAGGTGAAAGAGTTAGAAACAAAAAGCTACATATTGTAAATTCCATTCATACAAAATTTCCAGAAATGTAAATTAGTGAGAGAGAGAATGTAAATAATGGTTGCTAAGGGATGAAAACCCTTGTGGTGTAGTGGTTAAGTGCTTTGGCTGCTAACCAAAAGGTCAGCAGTTCAAGTCCGCCAGGCTCTCCTTGGAAATTCTATGGAGCAGTTCTACTCTGTCCTATAGGGTTGCTATGAGTCAGAAATGACTTGATGGCAGTAGGTTTGATTTTTTTGGCAAGGGATGGAAGGCAACCCCAGTGGTATAGTGGTTAAGTGCTGAAGCTGCTAACAAAGAGGTCAGTAGTTCGAATGATGATGCAGTGCTCAAGAATTCAGCTGCTAACCAGAAGTTCACCAGTTTAAATCTACCACCTGCTCCTTAGAAACCCAATGGGCAGTTCTACTCTGTCCTATAGGAATGGGAAGTGACTGTTAATGAATACAGAATATTTTTATGGGGTGATAAAGATGTTCTGAAATTACATGTTGGTGATGGTCGCACAGTGTTATGAATATACTAAAAATCACTAAATTTTATACTTTAAAAAGGTAGATTTTATGGTATTTAAAGTATATCTCAATCAATAGGAGGGTAATGGAGTTCTAAATGTTCCTATCACTAAAGCTACCAATCTGTAGATTCAAATGCTTGTGCAAAATCAGCATCAGATTCGTTTGTAAATTTTAAAATATTTAACAAACTCTTTAATACTGACTACACAACTCAGTGTATCACACTAATACTGATACATAAAATGGTAAAAAGATTCTGAAATGAAAAATTATGACATTTTTTCTCATGAACGTATAGAAATTGTGTTCATAAAATTTATAAATCAACAAATAGTAAACTGAATCTAACCAAAATCCAAACCTATTGCCACTGAGTCTATTCTGACTCATAGTGACCCTATAGGAAGAGTAGAACTTCCCTATAGACTTTCCAAGGAACACTTAGTGGCTTTGAACTACTGACCCTTTGGTTAGCAGCTGTAACACTTAACTACTATGCTGCCAGGGTTTCCAAAAATCAGTATCAGATTTCTACATTAGAAAGTATAATAGCATACCACATTTCCAGATGAACTGAGGAAAAACATCTCAATAAAGGCATGTTTTTTGACACAATTCAACAAACAATGACAATAAAAAGAAAAAAGTCTTACAGCAAAAATTGTGCTCCATGGTGTAACTTTTTTAAAACTTCTATAAGAGATAATAGGATTGTGAAGAAAAACAGGACTTTCTTTAGATTTATGACTATTTTCATTTAAAATACCCCCAAAATCAATAGGCAAATTATTATAGACCAAACAGATTGGCAGTTCAAAACCACCAGTCACTCCTTAGAAACCCTGTGGAGCAGTTCTACTCCGTCCTAAAGGATTGCTATGAGTGGGATTTGACTTGAAGACATGGTCATGGAGAATTGGCTGACTTGCACTGTACACTTTAACACTTTGTTTCATGGTCATATCAGTGCACTCATATTTCCTCACCAGTGATAACATGGCCCAAAACATCATCTTGCCCCTCTAAAAGGCCTTGGCAAACTTCAACTCTCTTTTGCTTTTGTTCATCAGTGAGCTCCTTCTGGACCGTTTTGGCACACACTTTTCTCATGTGAAAATGTTCGGTTAAGATTTTTCTCTTTGTCAATGTTTACTTGGTCTGCTGTGCTTCTCACAGACAGCCTATGATTTTAACACATAATTTGATGAATGTTTGCAATGTTTTCATCAGTTCTGCTTGTTACTAGCCCCTCAACCTCTCTTCCTCAGTGACACTTTCTCTCCCCTTAGAGAAACATTTAATCACTTTGTACACTGCCATTTTCTTCATGCCATGATCCCTGTAAACTTGAACTAACATGTCCCTGATTTCACTTCTATTCTTGCCAAGTTTAACAACAAATTTAATGTTTGTTCATCGCTCTAATTCAAGCTCCAACATTCTCATGACAGCACAAAAAAACGTGTGAGAACAGTAATGAATGCCATTCTGCAAGACACCACCACAAATCAACACAAACACAGCTGTGAGACATTGGTATATCAAGGTTTTGAAACTTTGCTGAGTTGTTTGTACAGTACTGCCAATGTAGGTGCATGGTGGCAAGTTTTCAAACTTAACTGAAGACCCTGTAATTGACATGAAATTAGTATCTAGTATAAAGAACTTTTATAAATCAATAAAATAGACATATCACTTTAATGGGCAAAAAAGGTATATAAGCGTGTCACAGAAGAAATACAGACTACTAACAAACTGTGCAATAGGTATTCAAACTTTCTAGAAATCATGGAAATATGTGTTGAAACTATATTCCAAAATGCATAATATTTTCAAAGTTACACAAGACCAAGTGTTGGCAAGGATGTGGAAATGAAAAGGCTCATATACTGCTGATGGGTGCATACACTGTACCACTTCTGAAAAAAGCTTGGCGTTACCTGTTAAACTTCAACATACAGTCCAGCTCAGCAATCTTGTACATATATCAGGAGATAAAGTACAAGATAGCAAGTGGCCAATAAACACATGAAAAGATACTCCAGATCATTAGCCATTAGAGAGACGCAAATCAAAACTATAAAAAAACACCATCTCACTTCTGCAAAAATGGCAATAACAAGAAATACTGATGAGGATATGGGGAGCTTGGAAACCTTATTTGTTGCTTAGAGGATTGTGAAATTGTACAGTCATGGAAAACAGCATGGCACTTCCTCAAAAAACTAAAACTAGAAATACCTTACGTTCCATCATTCCTGCTCTGAGGTATATACCCTAGAGAGCTAATAGAAAAGACAGACAGATATATGCATACCTACATTCATTACTACACTATTCATAATAGCAAAAAGGTAAAAACAACCTAAGTATACATCAGTGAATGAATGGATAAACAAAATGTGGTACATACATACAATTGAATATCATAAAAAACAGTGATGTGTCCTCAAAACATCCTATAATATGAAGGAATCTGGAAGGAAATACACTCAGTGAAATAAGTCAATCACAAAAGGACAAATATTTTGTGATCGCACTTTTATAAAAAGAATAGGCATATATATACAGAGACCAATATTCCTTGGTGATTACTAGAGATAAGTGAGGAAGAGGAGAGGAAAGCATTCTAGAGATAGTACACACTTGTTACTTTTAGTAATGGAAAAGTTCACATGGAAAATGAGTGAAGTACACACAACTAAGAATGATGTCACTAAGAAGTGCACAAGAGATGGGGACATTTTTGGTGAAGGATATGACAAATATAGTTTTGCAACAGCACCAGCAACCAAAAAATATGTGAGTGGTTGCACAAATATGTATATAGACATATATATGTATAATATATGTATACAGGTATGGATATGACAGATGGATATATCTGTAAGTACATGTATGCCAAGCAAATAATCCAAGAAGCTGGATTAGACGAAGAAGAACGAGGCATCAGGATTGGAGGATGACTCATTAACAACCTGTATTACACAGATAACACCACCTTACTTGCTGGAAATGAAGAAGATTTGAGATACTTACTGATGAAGGTCAAGGACCACAGCCTTCAGTATGGATTGCACCTCAATATAAGGAAAACAAAAATCCTCACAACTGGACCAGTAGGCAACATTGTCATCAGTGGAGTAGAGACTGAGGTTGTGAAGGGTTTCATTTTACTCGGGTCCACAATCAATGCCCATGGAAGCAGCAGTCAAGAAATCAAAAGATGCATTGCATTGGGAAAAATCTGCTGCAAAGGACCTCTTTAAAACATTCAAAAGCCAGGATGTCACCTTGAAGACTGAGGTGCGCCTGATATGCATGATATGCATATGAAGGCTAGACAGTGAACAAAGAAGACAGAAGAAGAATTGATGCCTTTGGATTGTGGTGTCAGAGGAGAATGTTGAATATGCCATGGACTGCCAAAAGAACCAACAGATCTGTTCTGGAAGAAGCACAACCAGAGTGCTCCTTGGAAGCAAAAGATGGCAAGACTGCGTCTTACATACTTTGGACATGTTGTCAGGAAAGGTCAGTCTCTGGAGAAAGACATCACGCTTCGTAGATTGGAGGATCAGCAAAAAAGAGGAAGACCCTGGAAGAGATGGGCTGACACAGTGGCCACAACAATGGGCTTTTCCATAAAAATGATTGTGGACATGGCACAAGACCAGGCAGTTTTTCATCCTGTTGTTCATAGGGTTGCTATGAGTTGGAACTGACTCAATGGCACCTAACAACAACAACCACGTAAGCATATGTATATTTATATATGTAATAAGTCATATAGGGGACACTGTTATGGCTATTCCTTAGTCATAACCAAATGCCCTGTGAGACTGGTTTTCTGTGTTTGAAAGTTTGGGGCTGTAGTTTCATGGGACAATGCAGTTTACTGGTGAAGTATAGTTCATACAGTGTATGTTCTACATCCCAATGTGATGAACAGTGTCTGGGGTCTTCTGAGCTTTTGAACAGCCATCTGAGATACTTTTATTGGCATCTACTTATCTGGTGCAAGAGAGAAAAAAGACTCAGAGAAGAAAGTAGTCTACAGGAATTATAATCTACATGAACCATGGCCTCATGTACCCTGAGACCGGAAGAACTGGATGGTGCCTGGCTAGCACTGTCAGGTATTCTGATCAGGGCCACAGTAGATGGATCCTGATAAACTGGAAGAAAAACGTTGACTAGAACTCAAATGTTTAGTAAGTCAATATTTATTGGACCAGTTGAAACTAGAGAACTTGCCCAGACTAGCTCCCTGAAATATTCTTCAAAATATATACTGAAATTATCCTTTGAAGTCCCTTTCATTGTATGTGTGTTGAGTGCCAAGAGTACCAACAAATGGTATCTTTTCTATTTTCCTTCCTAGAAATAAATAAATAAACACTCATTACCAGCAGGCATTTTTCCTCTATCAATAAAATTAAAGCATAATATTTTTGCTTGAGACCTTAACTTTTAGAGTGCTATATTTTCTAACCTACAGAATTTTATGGGACAGGCAACAATTTCCTTACATTTCCACCTGTGTTTTCTCTCTAGCAGAAGTATTGGGAGTCTAAGACTGGGAAATTTGAGTCTTCTCAACTCCATTTTGATGCTTGGTTTATTAAAGTATTATTTTTGAAGGAGGGCAGTCTTGACTTCTTAGTTTAAATGATGCCTCTGTCAGATACTTGGATGGGATATCGGAGTACCAGCCAGTGAGTGGATGACACAGAGCTGCCATCCTCACTTATAAGATGTAGTCATCCATGGGTACAAAGCTCCCTGGCATGCAAGCTGCCTGTCAAGTTTGTTGAAAAGAACAGCAAATGTGGTAGCAACAGCCAGCTTTGTACAGTTTTGCAGTTCCTTTCTTTCTTCAGTGTATTTTTAGTTTAGCAAAAATCAGTTTCCTCTTCTTATGCTTTGTACACTCATAGTCATAAAGCTGGCATTGCCAAAGACTTGTTAAACTTCATTTTATATATATAAAAGTCACTGCTCTAGGAAAGAGTGGCTCAAAAAAGTGCTCATCGTTTCCTACACCTGGACTTCTAGTCATGTGTGCAATGAACCGTCAACGAAATGAAAACCGCTTTGTGCAAAATATAATTAGTCTTGAAAATCTAAACATTTCTTTTCCAAGACTCTGATTTGAAGGGAGTGCTCTTTGCAATCAACATGAATCTGGACAAACTCATGATACTAGATTTTCATGAATCAGACCAAAATCTCTTCATCTCTGTAGCATCCACAGTTTTGATCAGTGGAGAGAATGTAGGCTGGAAAGCAGACTCCTGGCAGTTTTGCTAACCAGCACTGTTACTCTCTTATTGGGATTCTGCTGCTTGAAAAATGATTATAATCCTTTATTTTGTGGGGTTTTGACTACTACTTATCTTCACCATTAATGATCTCCTACCTGGCAAACACAATAATCTCAACTCAACTGCAGTGTGGTCAACCTTGTTTGCTGGAGCTTTGCTACATGGGAAGAGTGGTGAGGCTAGAGACCAACATGCTCCTTTTGCATCTCCTTCATAGTATTAAAAATAATTTTAGTGAGCCAGTCAGGACAGCCATATTCCTGTACAGGTGAAAGAGTCAAGAAATGGCAAAAGAAGGACTTGTAGCTGCCTGTGGCTCTGTGAACAAATGATCAGATCTGAATCAGTGCTTGTCATTTGGATGCTTCTAGTTGCCCTAATATCAAATATTATGGTTTCTTCCAAACACTGTGGTGTTAATAGTCACTGAATCTTCTCAGGAAAAAAAAAAGTTACAAAACTAGACAAATTTTCCAAATAGGTACTTTACGAGTACCAATTGCCCTTGAGTCAGTTCCAGCTCATGGTGACCCCATGTGTTTTAGAGTAAAAATATGTTCCATAGAGTTTTCAATAGCTGTGATCTTTCAGAAGCAGATCATCAAGTCTGTCTTCTGAGACATTTCTATGTGAATTCAAACTACCAGACTTTTGGATCCTAGAAATTGACCAAAGGCAGACTGAAATTAAAAATTGACAAATTATGTCTGACAAAAGACTTGTGTTGAGAATATATAAATAACTCTTAAAACAATATGACAATCCCCACTAAAAGACCTCAATTGATGGTCCAGTGGTTTCGGGGTTCCCCTGGGAGCATGGCCCCTCGCCCTGATGCTGCCCTTGACCATAAATCATAACGAAGGTCCACGCTTCGGACAGGAATGGATTGGACTTGGCAATGCAGTGACCATATATTGGATGCACTTTATAGTTCTATACATCTATAGGATGTCATCCTGCTGACCTCTGGCTGGAGGAAGGAGAGTGGGTGGAGAGGAGGGAAAAAAGAGACTGTTGGGAAAATGAGACATGTATGGAGCAGAGAGGAATAGTGTGCTGTCACCGGGTAGGGAGAGCAGTGGAAGCTGCATATAGGTGGGTATGTAAATTTATACGGGAATGTACATTTTCACTCAGTTATACTAAATAAAAAATTTAAAAAAACAATATGACAATCAATCCAATATAAGTGAGCAAAAGATTTTATTAGACAGTTTACCAAAGAAGATACATGAATTGCTAATAAGCACATGAAAAAATATTCAGTATCTTTAGTACTTAGGGAAATGCAAATTTAAACCATACACTCTCTAGAATAGCTGCAATCAAGAAGACTGACAATATGAGATGCTGGCGCGAATGTGAAAAAAGCAAGATCCTTAACCATGGCTACTAGTGATATAAAATGATGCAGTCACCTTAGAACAGATTGACGGATTCCTAAAAAGTTAAATATAAACTTATGACCCAGCAATTCCATTTCCAGGAATCTTTCTAGGAGAAATGACAATATATATCCATGAATGTCCTGAGCAGCATTATAGACAATAGCTGAACATGGGGTGGAGGGAGGTGCTGTCAAACGCTGGTGGCGTAGTGATTGACGGCATGGCTGCTGGGCAAGAGATCAGTTCACATGCACCACCAGGAGCCCCTTAAAAACCATATGGGACGGTTCTACTCTGTTCCATAGACTCACTGTAAGTCAGAATTGTCTCTACAGCAGTGTTTTTTTTTGTTTGTTTTCTTTTTTTTATCAACTGGTGAATGCATAAATGAAATATCATATACTCATACAGTTAAATACCATTCAGTAATTTTTTTCCATTCAGTAATTGAAAAAATAAAAGAACTACTGACAAGCAAAAGTATTACTAAACCACAAACACAGGGTAAATAAAAGAAGCTGTATATAAAACACTATATGATTCCAATTATTTGAAAGTTCTGGAAAACGCAAAATTATAGACATAGAAAGCAGATCAGTGGTTACCTAAGGCTGATGGAGGGGCTGGGAATTAACTGCAGACAGACACAAGAGACCTTTTTGGGGTGATAGGGTATTCTTAAACTAAACTAGAGTGATGTTTGCACAACTGGATGAATTTACTAAATATCACTGAACTGTAGAATTAAAATAGGTAGATATTATGGTATTAAATTATATATTAATAAAACTATAAAAATCTATCAAGAATGTGTAAAAACATAAAATGCATGAAGACAATTTAGTTTACCCGTGATCTTATCACTCGTGCAATCAGTTACCATTTTGGTTCATATCGCTCCATATTATATATGATACACCAAAAAATAAGGTGCCATCGAGTCAGTTCCCGTTCTTGATGACTCACGTGACTCCAGGCGGACCTGTGCTCCACAGGGTTTTCCACGGCTGGAATCTTTCAGCAGCAGATCTTCAGAGTTTTCTTTAGAGGAAACTCTGGGTAGATTTGAACCACTAACCTTTTAGTGAGGAGGCAAGGACTTAACCATTTTCACCATATAGGGTCTCTCTATGATATACCAGAATGTGTTTAATCAATACTGTTGTTGGATGTTTAGGTTATTTTAGTCTTTTAACAATGAAGCTAAAATAAACATCATTAGGCATATATTTTTGAGCATCTGATATCACCTCGGGATAAATTCCAAGATTAGACTTAGTTACTTAGTAAAGAATGTATTAGTTTCTCGTTGCTTTAGAACATATGGCCTATCTTTAGCAGCTTAGGTCAACACACACGTATTGTCTCGCGGTTTCCGTGGGTTGCAGCGTAGCTCAGTTCTCTGCTCAGGGTCTTGCAAGGTTGCACAGACCAGAGGCTAAGGGTCCTTTCCAAGCTCACAGATGTTTGCAGATTTCAATTCCTTGTAATTGTAGGTCTAAGTCTCTCAGCTCCCAGAAGCTTCCTATTGTTCTCTGGCACGTGGCCTGCTCCACAACGTGATAGTGTGTGATCAGGAAAGCATCTACAGCTACTGTGTATCTCTTATCTCTAGATGCTCTTTTAAAGGGTTCCTCTGATTAGGTCAGACCAAGGATAATCTCCCTTTTGATTAACTCAAAGTCAACTGATTTGGAACCTTAATCCAAATCAAATCCATTGCCATCAGGTCAATTCCAACCCACAGCAATCCATAGGACAGTGTAGAACTGCCACAAAGGCTAAAATCTTTGCAGAAGAATAATGCTACATTTTTCTCCTGAGGATCAGCTGGTAGGTTTGAACCACCAACCTTTTGCTTGGCAGCCAAGCTCTAACCACTGTACTACCAAGGCTCCTTTGAGACCTTAAAGACATATGAAAACTCCCTTCACCTTTGTTACATACAACAACAAATGATGAGTGTAACACCCCATTAGATTTACAGGCCCCACCCCCATTTAAGGGAAGTAGTTTCTATGGGGTGTGTACAACCAGAGAATGGATAATTGGGAATCATCTTAGAATTCTGCCTACCAAAAAGAGTTTGCCATTTTTTAAGACTATGGTTCAAATTCCCAAGTTTCTGAAGGACATATATACCTCTACTGGAAGAATACTGATTTCTCCAGAACTGTATATTGTCATTAATCTTTACCAAAGACAGGCAAATATAACTGGTATAAAACATCTGGAGAAGAGTGTGACGATAGGATCACAAGTGTTACTACATTTCTTTGATTATTATGGTCTTCAGCAACTTCTACTTTGCAAATTACTTATTTACACATCATTTTCCTCAAAGGGTAGTTTACTTGTTGCTTTGTAACCTCATTTTAACACTAATAATATCAACCATGATCTGTATTAGCAAGTATTTTCTCGTGATATATTTTTCTTTTAGCTTCTTTCCAGTGTCTCATGCCACGGGAAAATCTGTAACTGACCATCAGACCTACTAAGCTTTATAGTTGTTATGCTTTTCTCAGTGCATTGACAGTTTCTGAGCTTCTTGTTTCTAAAAAGAGAGAAGTAAAAGAATCAAACTGTGTTTCCAGTTTCTGTCTCAGACAAATGAGGGAACTACCGTACATGCTGTAACGACACAGCACCCATCATCCTCGTGGTTGTTATGTAAAACAATTCCTAACTTGAGGTGTCCAGCCAGGGAGGTGAGAGCATCACTCCTTCAGAAGGTTTGGTCAAGAGAAATACACACACATCATTCTGTTAATAATCCAGGTCGGAAGCCTCAGCCATACTTTTGTATTTCTACCCTCACCCCACCGCCCAATTCCTATCTCTGGCCTATTAAATTACTATTCTGAGTATTTGAAAACAAAGGAGGAAACCAGCTTTTCAAAGCATTTATTTTTGGTTTTGAGGTTCATCCCCGCCTCTAGGTCCTTTTTCCATATTATATTTAATACTTTCATTTTAATCAGAGACCTAAAATATGTCTTATTTTTAAAACTGGAGATCCTTCAAGAACCAGGAAAATATGCCTTTCTAGCAAGATTGCTTCTATCTGCTGAACTGAAGAATAGTAATCAAATATTTCATTGACAAAAACAAAATCACTTTATGATGCATGTATTCAGAAATCACCTCAAATTCCCGTTCATTTTTAGATGAGGGAATTAAAATATAATGGTGTAAGTGAGTTTCTGGAGCCTTCCTTGAAGTCTTAGGGCATTAAATTTCCACATCCATAAAGTAAAAAAAGTTAAACCAGTTGATCTCTCAGGTCTTATTCCTGTTAGATATGCTGGTATTTGACTGCAGAGTTTTTGCTTGCGTTTTCTCTTCGCTCTAACTGCCAGCCCCATTGTCTCACCTTCAGGTTCTCCCTCTTTCAATTTTCTGATTCCTACTGTGCGTTTTTGTAAAACACCCCATTACATTTCCAAATCAATATATCCAAAACTGAACTTTTGTCATCCTTCTCAAGCCTACTGGTTTCCCTATTTCTGGAATTTGTACATTTTCCTTCTTCAGACAGGGATGAAATAAGCTGTTATCATCTTTCTCTGTACCTATAGGTAATCAGTATCTAAGGCCAGGATAGCTCTTCCTGCAATATCTGCTCCTTATCCTTCTTTCAGTTCCTACCAACACATTAGTTTAGGCTGTCAGTGCTTCTCTCTAGGACTCAGTGATGAAAATTCCCTCTGTGCCATCTACGTATTTCTGGATATGATGAATTTCAAAGCTCTGCAGAGGTTAATATTCCTGTAGTTCTCTTTTCCTGTTGAATTAAGACCGAACCACTTAACCTGGAAGTGAGCCAGTCTCAGTCTGGGGTTCGGAACTTTCATGCTTTCCAAACTTGTACCCTAGGTCTCAGCCACACCAGGAGACTTGTTGTTTCCTGAACACACACCGTCTTTTGTTATTTCCTTATTTTTTGCATTAATTTGGTATTGCTATTTTCAGAGTCTAAAGTTTCTTCTGCTAAAAGGAGAAGATAGTAAATAATCATTTTCAATTTTTAATCCCAATTCAAAACAAACATTTATTTTTATTGAGGACAAGACATTATATTCCATGTCAGTGAAATACAGCAGAAAACCAAAACAAAAAGTTACCAATACAACCAAAGACATCAAAAAAACAAACAAACCCAGTGTTTTTCAGTTGACTATGACTCATAGCAAACCTATAGGACAGGGCAGAACCGCCCCATAGAGTTTCCAAGGAGCGCCTGCCAGCCTTTTGGTTAGCAGCTGTACCATTTAACCACTATGCCACCAGGGCACAGACACATGAAATAATGAAAAATATTTGGGGGCAATTCATATAACTTAAAAAGTCTGAAATTTACAACACAAGACAAAGCATAGCAACATTAAATTTGTAAAGGAAGGCAAGCCCTAAATTGTGAAGGTGTTTATATGCCATAAAAGAAGTTTGGAATTATTGTTATTAACTATATCTTATAAATGATGGACTCCACTGATCACTTGCCATGATCACTATGATAAAGTGATTTACATTGACAAGCCAGGAAACTGAGGGTTGGAAATTAACTCGTTTGCCTAAAGCAACATATGTGAACTTTTTTTTATATAGATGAACTTACTCGGAGTCATTTCCGTAGAATAGCTGGAACCAATCCACCGGATCAACTACAGAAGACTCAAGTGGTTTGAAGGGCAAACAGGAGGCGAGGTAGTGAGGCAATCAGGGTAGACTCATGCTTTGTACGCCTGCTAACCAGAAGTTCGGCAGTTCAGGCCCTCCTCGGAAACTCTGTGGGGTGGTTCTCCTCTGACCTGTACGGTCGCTATGAGTCAGACCTGACTCGACAGCAGTGGGTTTGTTGTTTTGTTTTGTTTGTTTGTTTGTTTGTTTTTGACGGTTGGTTGGAGAAAGGTTCCTAGTGTATTAGAGATTTTAGTGAAATAGTTCTTCTAATTTTTAAATGGTCCGTCCCTGAGACTCGGGGTACAAAGTGGCTATGACACTGTAAATAATATTATTTGTCCTGCTGACATGTGTCCGTTTGTCCTAGATAGTGATTAAACTCAGCTCTTCACTTCGTATAAGTGAACTCACATTAATTCTCTCTTCATTTAGGCTGAATTCTTTTCTAGGATTCTCCTCTATCCTTCAAAGTCTTACTTGGCTTGCCCCACATGCCCTAATGAGAAGTCTGAATCCTCCGAGTAAATTTAGCTTAAGCTTTAAAGCTGAGACCTTCTCTACGAAGACACCATTTGTATAATGTCTTGCAGCTGGCCTGAACTAAATTTATCCACACAACCATTCTATGAAAGAAACAGGCAAGTAGGTAGGAAAATCTCATTCCTATTTTGCAGATGAAAATTGAAGTTCTGCAACTGTCCCAGCACTTCCACTCCTACTAAATCAAAAAGCAACCACTATATTTTATTTATTTTATTAATATATTCATTCCTCCTTTTTTCCATGAAGAATTTCAAGTAGATTAGAACAGGGACACCTGAAAAATAATAAGAGTAGACTGTCAAGCCTAGAGTGATAAAATAACAGACATTCAGCTGTTAAATCTCTATGTATTGGCATAGCAGAGCTTTAAATTTAGCTTGAAGTTTTTTGGCAGGGAAACAAAAAGTCAGACACTGTCAATTATGTAGTTCCTATTTTCAAAAGGAAAAAGTGTGCCAGCTTCTCAGTAGGACCAAAGTACTTTCTTCTCTAAGTTCCGAAAGAAACTTCAGATCCACAGCTTCACATAGAGGCCATTTCTATAAACAAGCACAGTGCGGCTTTTCATGTGTCTTCCTCTAATGGTTTCCTTTGGTAAAATTTCATTTAAGCCATTAGGTTAAAAACAGACCACTGATGGAGGATAACCAAAAGGTATTAAAAGAAAAAAAAAAAAAAAGCTGTGTATCTTGAGCTAGATCTCAGTTTTCATAGTCATGGCTAAATGCTATGTACTAAATAGTTCCTGTTAATGGAGTATGTTCTCTTCTGAAGAGGACTAAAAACTCAAGAAGCCTTTCTAAGTGTCCACACAGTTCTATATACCACATTCACATGTTCTACCATCTTGTATATATATATATACATATATGTATATATCTTTTTTAAAGAAAACAAGTGTTTTGGGTTTTTAGGAGATGCTAAGTAGCTAAAGTGCCGTCTATTATTATAAGTTGTGCCTGGAATAAATATACTTTGAGATGAGGTGACTTGAATATAAGCAAATATATTTGAGCATTTAAATTATAATTAGTGCAGATACTGAGTAATCATCTCACCTGACTTGCAGGCATTGATGATCACTAACATTTTCAATTAATCACAAGTCTCTACTAGATGCTAATAAGGCTACATTCAAATGGCTGTTCTCTCACATGAGGTGCCGATGAGGCACACACCTAGTGCTGTCTGTGTATCTATACATGTCCTTCTTAATCTGAAAGCTACATATGTTCTTCTTGGTCTACATATGTCCTTCTCAGTCTGAAAGATTTGGTAATCTACACATGGATAACCAGTCATTGCAAATACCACAGTGCTCCTGGGGCACACTTGTTCTTCTCAAATGAAATATGTATATTCAAAAAACTCATTTAAAATGGATTTAATGAACTCCTGCTGGCTTTGGATCCTTGTGTGAGGCACTGGCCCAGAATCTTTAGGAAACAAGCCTTCTTCTTGGTCTTCAAGGAGTTTAAATCCTGATCAAGGAGACAAACTATACACATGACTTACATAACTAAAAACAGCTTGATAACCTGTAAATAAGAGGTCTAACAATTAGGTTCACAAAGTCATCCTAGAAAAAGTACCGCATACTTCATTGCTTAATATCTCTATGGCCACTTTCGAAGCACTCCCCTTGGGAAACTATGTACCAATACCAGAACCTAGTTGATCTTTCAAAGCAGTTTTGTAACTCCTTTTTTGGAATGGCCATCAGAGCTGTCATTGTATTACCCTTGATGTCCTGAATGTCATCAAAATATCTTTCTTTCAATATTTTCTTTATCTTTGGGTAAAAGAAAAAGTCACTTGGGGGGCCAGATCAGATGAGTAGGGAGCATATTCCAACACAGTTATTTGTTTTCTGGCTAAAAACTCCTTCACAGACAGTGTTATGTATGCTGATGCATTGTCATGCATTCACCAAAAGCTGTGAGTTGTTGATGAAAAGTTCAGGTCATTTTCATCTAACTTTTTCATGCAGTCTTTACAGCACTTCCAAATAGTAAACTTGATTAACTGTTTGTCTAGTTGGTACACATTCATAATGAACAATCCCTCTGCTATCAAAAAAGGTTAGCAATATTGTTGTGACTCTTGATTTGGACTGATGGGATTTTTTGATCACGGAGAATTGGTGGACTTCCATTGTGAACTTTGATGCTTTGCTTTAGTGTTGTATTGGTACACCCATGTTTCATCAACAGTGATAACATAGCCCAAAACAGCATCCTGCCTCCCTGTAAGGTATTGGCAAACTTTGACTCTCATTTGCTTTCATTCATTGATGAGCTCCTTTGGGACCATTTTTGCACACATCTTTCTCATGCCAAGATGTTCAGTTAAGATTTTCCTGTTTCTCCATTGATGTTTCCTTGGTCTGCTATACTTTTCAGTCAACCAATGATTTTGATGCACTATTTGACAAATTTTTGCAATGTTTTTGTCGATTCTGCTTGTTACTGGCCACACTGACCTCTCTTACTGAGTGACAGTTTCTCGCCCTTCAGAAAAATATTTAATCCATTTGTACATTGCCTTTTTTTTTTATGGCATTGTCTCTGTAAACTTAGACTAACATATTTCTGATTTCACTTCCACTCTTGCAAAATTTAACAAGAAATTTAATGTTTGTTCATTGCTCCAATTCAAGCTTCAACATTCTTACAATGGCACACAAAAACATGCAACAATAATGAATGCCACTCAGCAAGACCCTACCACATGTCAACATGAACACAGCTTTGAGACATTGATACACTAAGGTTATGAAACCTTATCAAGTTTTTTGTACAGTGCTGCCATTGTAAGCACATGGCAGTAAGCACATGAACTTAATTATCACACATGCCAAATAATATTGTACATAATAATAATAAATAGTACACAGCTATCAAAATAATATATAAGAATGAGAATTTCTGATAGGATGAAGATTCAACTGGTGACCTTTGTTCCCACTAGCCGATACAAAATATATATATGTATGTGTGTGTATATATATATGTATATACATATACACTGGCACAAGATGTAGAGAACAATATTAAATAGAACAACAGTCATATCTGATGTGTCCCAGGGTCATGGACTAGTAAGCCAGATTACGCTATGTACAGAAAGATTCTAAATATGCATTGTCTTGTTTCAGACCAGTGGTTCTTAAATTTTAAAAAGCTCTGAATTTATCTTGTTTTTGTTGTTACCTGCTGTTAAGTCAGCCTCCAACTTGTAGCAATCCCGTGTATAAGGAAACAAAATGCAGCCTGTTCCTATGCAATCCCTATGATCAGATCCAACCATTATGATTTATATAGTATTTACTAATTGATTTTCAGAAGTAGATGACCAAGCCTTTCTTCCTTGTCCATCTTATCCTGAAAGCTCTGCTCAAACGTCTACAGCATCCTAGCAATGACATAAGCCTCCAATGACAGCTGAGTGATGGTTGTGCATGAAATACATCGGCTGGGAGTCAAACCCAGCACTCCTACACAAAAGATAAGAATTTTACCACTGAACTACTGGGATCACCTTTGACTATTCAGATTCCATAAATATGGGGCCTAGAAAACTCTCTTACAGTATCCTAAATAAAGTTAGTTTCAGGAACTCAATGTAGTAGTTATTGTCTAGGATACCAATCCAGACCCAGTACATACTAGGTCTGGCAATTAAGTTTGTGAACTTAATTGTTCGTAGTACTACATACCTCATTGCTGAATACCACTATGATCACCTTTGAAGTACTCTCCTTGGGAAACTATGCACATACCCAGTGCCTAGTCCAGCCCTCAAAGCAATTTTGGAACTTTTTCTGGAATGGCCACTGTTCATAGTGGCATGGTGGCAAGGTCCTGAACTTAATTGCATAGCAGTCTGTGAGGGAGTTTTTAGCCAATAAACAAATAACTATATTAGAACACATACCCTTCTCATCTGATCTAGACTCCGATGACTTTTTTTGTACCCAAATTTAAAGAAAATGTTGAAAGGAAGACACTTTGATAACATTCAGGACTTCAAGGGTACTATACCAACAGTTCTGATGGCCATTGTGGAAAAGGAGTTCCAAAATTGCTCTGAAGAGTGAACTAGGCACTGGAGTCAGTGCATAGCTTCCCAAGGGGAGAACATGAAGATGATCATAGTGATATTCGGCAATGAGGTATGTAGTACTTTTTCTAGAATTAGTTCACCAACTTAATTGTGAGACCCCATATGGCATAAAGGGGAATTCAGCAGCAGGGCTCACAGTATTCCTCACTGCCACTGTAAGTGGTACATAGGAGTGTCAGAGATCTTAGAATGATCCCATAAAAGGTGAAGATGCCACTCAAGACAGGAACCTGATAACTAATCTGTGGAATTTCATGTTAGAAATTCTAAAAACATGTATAAATCTGCATAGAAAAATATTATTCCATGATTCACTTACCAATCAGTAGATTTTACTGGATGATTATATATTTAAAAAAAATAATTTAATAATTTAATTAAACTCTTCAAACTTAGAAAGGAAGACAATATAAATTCAGTTATATTAGAATAAAATTATTTACATTAAATTTACTACCTGATAATCTTCATTGAATGTATTTTAGGTTTCAAAAAGAAATGTTTTCATTCTTCGTTATTCAGCAGACCTCAATTATATTTACTTGTTCTCTCAGATTAAATACTGTAATCATATTGTGTGAAACCTCTTATCATGCTGCTATTATATTTTTTTAAACAAATGCAGAGATGGGCTCTTCTTACCCAAGGCATTTTACAAGAAATTCTTACTTTCTCTCTTCAAAGGAAATTCTAAAAACATGAGGAATTGAACCAAGTATACAAAGCAAATAACTTTTAGTGAAAATTGACTGTAGACCCTTTTGTCCAAATGGTAACAGACATTCATTTTATACTCTCATGCTACAGTGTTCCACATTGTTTGAGGTGAGAAAAGGTATATGGTTAGCCATCCATGTTCTGAACCCTAGTCTGATCATCCTCATTAAACCATATATTTTACTCAAGAATCATCAGTCCTCATTAGGGTAGGGACTTTTCTTTGGTTATAGACTTAAAGTTACTTTGTAAGTTACTTGGTAAACTAAAGGACACCCTGATTATCAAAATATTCTAAATGTAAGCAGAAATGTAAATCCAGGAAGGCCTAGCAAGGAGGTAAAAAAAAAAAACACTGCCGTCGAGTCGATTTCAACTCATAGCAACTGTATAGACCAAGGAGACCTGCCCCGTCGGGTTTCCAAGGAGCAGCTGGTGGACTTGAACTACCAACCCTTTGCTTAGCAGCTGTAGCACTTAACCACATAGTCACCAGAGTTTCTAGAGAGTGGTATGGAACATTAAATTTGGCAGGAAATAGGATTTCCAATACAGGCAGAGCCAAGCTTGTCCTTTGACTCTTGTGTTTGTCCATGGAAACCAGTTGGGAAACCTAGTCTTCTAACCCATCTAGAAGTATGAGGATGTGCCCCTCTTTTCTCCTACCAGAGATATGTCACAGTGAAACAACTAAGATAAATTTTAATGATATTCAGAGTCTCATAAAATAATACCAGATATTTCCACATGTCTGCCAAAAATACCATAGTACCGATACCAGCACAATCTCTGTTTGAATGAAAAAATGATCAGCAGACAAGAGCACTGAAATGACAGAGATGTTAGAATGATCTGACAAAGATTTTAAAGAAACTGTCATAAATGTGCTTCAACAACTAATTTTACACCTTGTTGAAACAAATGTAAAAACATTAAATGTCACAAAAGAAACAGACATGAAGAAGCAAATGGAAATTTTAGAAATGAAAAATAAAATAACTATAAATAAAACTTTGGAGGGTGGAATCAAGAGCAACACTGAGGGAACAGAGTAAAGAGACACTGAATTTGAAGGCAGAAAATTATAGAATCTCAAAGCAAAATAGAAAGACTGAGAAAAGTTAACAGAGTCTCAGGACCCAAAAACCAATAAGGAAAGATTTATCATTTTTGTCATTATTAGGATAAACAGTTGCCTCAGGTTATAACCATAAAGTGAATTTGCAATTTTGTACTTGGGAAACTAAAAGAAACCCTTATTATCAAAACATTCTAAATATACATAAAAATGCAAAGCCAGAAACTCCCAGAGAGTGAAATGAAACATTAAATTTGGCTAGAAATACAGCTTCTAGCACAAGCAGCAGCCATAAAACAAATAGAGCCAAATTGCGTAGGGTTGGATAAGAAGAGGAGGAAAAAGTATTCAGAGAAATAATAGTTTAAAATTTCCCAGATTTGGCAGTGAAAAAATAGACCTATAGACTTAAAAAACTGAATAAATCCCAAACAGCATAAACCTAAACAATTCTACAGCAAGACACATTGTGGTCAGATTTCTCAATTCAAAATCTAAAAACAAAGAATAATTGCTGAAACCAATGAGAGAGAAACAACATCTTAGCTATAGGAGAAAAAAAATAATGTAAATGAAAATAGCATTGTCATTAGAAACCATAGAGGACACGAGGAAATAGCACATTTTAAGTGTTAAAAGAGATAGAGAGGGGGAAAAAACTGTCAATGCAGTGTTCTATATCCAGTGAAAATCTTCTTCACAAAAGAAGGGAAAATCAAGACATTATTAGATGAAAGAAAACAGAGAACTTCTGATCAGCATACCTGCTTTCACAGAATGGCTAAAGGAAGTTTTCTAGGAAAAGAAATATTAAAAGAAGAAAATTCAGAACATCAGGAAGGAAGAACAATGGAAAGAGTAAAATATAAGGTAAAGACATTTTTCTTTTCTTCAAGTTTTCTGTATTTGATGGTTGCAATTAAAACACTGCCTGATGTATTCACAATGTACATAGAATAGGTATTTAACACAATTATATTATAAAAGGGAAGTATGAAAGATGTAAAGATAAGTAAGTCTTCTGTACTTCACTTGACCTGTTAAAATGATAACACCAATTGTGTGTAATAAATTATTTACATGTAATACTTAACAGCAGCAACTTACAAAGCTATACAAATCTACACTTAAAATCATTCTATATGAATCAAAATTAATATAAAAATATCCAGGTAAGCTACAAGAAGACAGAAGAAAAATAAATTGGAGAAATGAAAAACAAACTAAAACTGGCAGAGTTAAACCTTAACATATCACTAATTAAATTAAATGTAAATGCTCTAAATAAATTAATTAAGAGAAAGAGACTGACAGAATGGATTAAAAAAACATGGCCCAATTGTATGCTGTCTACAAAAAACTCACTTTAAACATAATAGTATAGTAAGCTTGAAAGTAAAAGAATGTTAAAAGGTAAGTTGTGCAAACATTAATCAAAAGAAAACAGGAGTGGCTATTTTAGTATCGGAATGTCAGATAGGGATTGACTTAACATTAATTGTGATATTAGGGAGAACTGATATCTTTATTATGTTGAATCTTCTAATCCACTAATATCATATGCATTTCTATATATTAAGTCGCCTTTGATTTTTTTCATCATTGTTTTACACTTTTCAGCTTACAGATCCTGCACACGTTTTGTTAGATTTGACTGTAAATTATACTGTATATTTAATTTCAGATTCCATGTATTCATTGATAATATGTACAAGCAAAATTAATTTTTGTATACTGATTTCGTGGTGACCTAGTTAAACTCATTAATTCTAGTAGTAGTTATATAGGTTCTTTGGAATTCTCTATGCAGACAATCATGTTATCTGCAAATAGAGACAGCTTTGTATCTTCTTTTCTAATATGTATGTGTCTCATTCTCTTTTCTTGTCTTATTGTTCTGCTTAGAACTTCTAACACTATGATGAATAACAGTGGCTAGAGTAGGCATCACTGACTTATTCCTGATCTAAGGTAAAAAGCACAAAGCTTCCAATTTCAGCTACAAGTAAAGCTGCTATGAACACTTGTGTACAGGTTTTTTGTATGAACATAAAGTTTTTACTTCTCTGGGATAAATGTTCAAGACTGTATTTTCTGGGTCATATAATAGTTGCATGTTTAGTTTTGTAAGAAAATACCAAATTGTTTTCCACTGTGAGGGTATATTTTTACATTCCTGGCAGCAACATATGAGACCTCTAGTTTTTCTCTAGCTTCCTCAAGATTTGGTGTTGTCATTATTTTTTATTTTAGTCATTTTGATAGCTGTACAGTATTTCATTGTGGTTTTAATTAATATTTCTCTAATATTGAACATCTCTTCATGTACTTATTTGCCACCTGAGCATCCTCTTCAGTAGTATATTTCTTTATATCTTTTTCCCATGTTCTAATTGGATTCTTTTTTAATTGTTGGGTTTTAAAATTCTTTAAATATTCTAAATGCTAATCCTTTATCATACATGAAAAAAGCAAGAGGTTATTAGAAAGACAAGAAAGAAAAAACCAAAATGGATGTCAGAAGAGACTCTGAAACTTGCTCTTGAACAAGTCAAGTAGCTAAAGCAAATGCAAGAAATGAAGTAAAAGAACTGAATAGAAGATTTCAAAGGACAACTTGAGGAGACAAAATAAGTTTATGATAATGGCATGTGCAAAGAGCTGGAGATAGAAGACCAAAAGAGAAGAACATTGTTGGCATTTCTCAAGCTGAAAGACTTGAAGAATAGTCTCAAGCCTTAAGTTGCAACAGTGAAAGAGTCTAAGGAGAAAATATAAAAGATGCAGCAAACATCAAAAGAAGATGGAAGCAATACACACCAAAAAGAACTGGTCAAGATTCAACCATATTTCGTATGATCAGTAACCCATGGGACTGAAGGAAGACTTCCAAGCTGCACTGAAGACATCGAAGGCTCCAGGAATTGACAGAATATTGATGGAGATATTTCAGCAAATAGATGTATGTCTAGAAGTACTCACTCATCTATTCCAAGAAATTTGAAAGACAACTGCCTGGCCAACTGAATAGAAGAGATCCGTATCTAGGCCTATTTCCAAGAAAGGTAATCCAGCTGAGTGTGGAAATTATCAAACAGTATCATTAATGTGACATGCAAGTAAAATTTTGCTGAAGATCATAACAAAATGATTGCAGCAGTATATTGATAGGGAGCTGCCAGAAATTTAGGATGATTTCAGAAGAGGGCATAGAACTGGTGATATCATTGCTGATGCCAGATGAATCTTGGCTGAAAGCAGAGAATAAGAGAAGATGTTTACCTATGTTTTATTGATTATGTAAAGACATTCAACTGTGTGGATCATAAAAAATTATGGATAACATTATGGAGAATGGGAGTTCCAGAATACTCAGTTGTGCTCATGGGGAATCTGTACATGGATAATGACACAGTATTTCAAACAGAATAAAGGGACCCTGTGTGATTTAAAGTTAAGAAAGGGGTAGGTCAGGGTTGTAGCCTTTTACCCTAACTAATCAAGCTGTATGCCAAGCAAATAATCTGAGAAGCTGGACTATCTAAAGAACATGGTAGCAGTATTGGAGGAAGACTCATTAACAACCTACATTATGCAAATGACATCTTCCTTGCTTAAAGTGAAGAGGACTTGAAATAGTAACTGATGAAGATCAAAGACCACAGCCTTCGGTATTTGTTACACCTCAGCATCAAGTAAACAAAAACCTTATAACAGGACTAATAAGCAGTATCATGATAAACAGAGAAAAGTTTGAGGTGTTAAGGACTTATTTTACTTGGACCCACAATCAAAATCCATGGAAGCAGCAGTCAAGAAATCAACAGATGCATTGAATTGGACAAATCTGCTGCAAAACACCCGCCTCTTTGAAGTGTTGAAAAAGCAAAGATTTTACCTCAGAGACTAAGTTGCACCTTACCCAAGCCGTGGTGTTTTCCATCACATGTATGCCGAAGCTGGATAGTGAATAGGAAGACAGAAGAAGAACTGACACCTTTGAATTGTGGTAGAGAAGAATATCGAGTTTACCATGGCCTGTCAAAAGAATGAACAGATCTGCCTTGGATAAAGTATAACCAGATTGCTCCTTAGAAGAAAGGATGGCAAGACTATGTTTTATATATTTTGGACTACTTGTCAGAAAGGATCAGTTCCAGGAGAAGGACATGCTTGGTAGAGTGGAAGCTCAGCAAAAAAGAGGACGACCGTCAGTGAGGTGGATTAACCCAGTGGCTGCAACCAGTGGACTCTAGCACAGAAGCTCACGGGCACGGTACAGGATGGGGCAGTGTTTCATTATGTTGTGCATGGGGTCAGTATGAGTCAGAAGTGACTCAATGGCGCCTAACAACAGTAACAACAACAATCCTTTATCATATATGTGTTCTGCAGATGTTTCTTCATGCAGTTTGTTGTTTGTCTTTTCATTCTCTTAGTACAGTCTTCCACAGAGCAAAACTTTTAAATTTTGATTATGTTTAGTTTATCGATTTTTCATTTTATGAGTCATACTTTTGATGTCAAGATTAAAGAGACTTTGGCTAGCCCTAGGAAATTTTCTCTATTTGTTTTTCTAAATTTTTTATTATTTTATTTTTTATTTTTATGTCCATTTTGTGTACATTTTTGTATATGTTATGACTTAGGCCGACATTCACCTCTTTTGATTATGGTTTGTAATGCGGTTTCTCTAAATAGTAATGGGGATTTGCCAAAGTAGTGGAGCTACTAAGAGGTAGGAGAGGTAGGTGACTTAATGGCTCTTAAGCTTTGGGGAGTGGTGATAATTAGAGTACAATTTTAAAAAGTTAGGAGGAGAGCCTGGTTTAGAAGAGTAAGGAAGGGCATCTGTGGAGGTGTCGGAAAGACTAAGTTTCATCTGAGCCCGCAATTTGGGGTCGCAGAACGACATGCGGAAGTAACTATCCAGGGCACAGTTTAAATTAGAAAGCGAGATATTTGTAGTGGCAAGAAAAAAATTAGACAAATTGATATCAGAGAGCTATAAATTTTAAAAAACAAAACAAACCCACTGCTGTTGAGTCAATTCCAAGTCACAGTGACCCTACAGACAGAGTAGAACTGCCCCATAGGGTTTCCAAGGAGTCCGTGGCAGATTTGAACTACTGACCTTCAGTATATAAGTAACTGTAGAAAGGAAATCATTGCCTTAAAGGAATGTAAGTATTGACAAATGTTGGGGGCAGGATTGGAAATAGAGTACACAATTCTAGAAATGTAGCTGAAAAGGAGCTACAAAAGAAGTAGCAAATCAGGTGAAGAATTTGTTAAAATTTAACACACACACATACAAACAGGAAAATCCTGGCGAGTTCACTGGCAGCAAAAAAGAATTTGAGGATGGCTGGGGAGAGAGGATGAAATTAAAAATGTGAGGAGTGGGGACAGCATTTGGGCAAAGGAGTAGATTAATTTTAGAAACATGGTTCTATCCTCCAGAAAGGGGGAAGGAATAAAGTTAGATCTTTTGTTGTGGCAAAGAAAAAATATGACCTGTTTCCTTACTGCCTGGGCACTGGAGCTAGAACTAGAGGAGAGGAGACAAGGCAGGACACTGATCCTCACATTGGAATACCAATACTCCTGTTACCCCAAAGCATGAAAAGATTTAAAGAAATTGATATCCAGATCCTCCTGTCATGCATGCTCTTACTTTAAGATGACTTGCTGAAGAAATCTCCTACAAGCTGAAGCATCTTGCTGTTCTCTTTTCATGACCTCCCTTTCTCAAAAAAAGGCAAATCTTTCAGCCACTGCATACATTGACCCAGAGGTAAAAATCTAAGATACATCCAAAAAGAAAATTCAGCAGTCCCTTTCATTAAGTAACTGAATAACCAACCCCATCAATCTAATTAAGAAGTGGATCGCCAATAAAATATTTGTTTAATAAATAGCTATCAAACTCTGACATATACTTATGATGTTTTGATAAATTATATGCTTACAATCAATTTCATAGTAACCCAAAATCCAGAAAAAGTGTTTCAACACTTAGAGGTTTATAATCAGAGTAAATAAAAATGAGGGAACATGTAAAACATATATGCATTTTGTTGTGCATTAAACTTTTATATAGTATTTTTATATGTATTAAATCAAAATAAAATTTGAGAAAAGTACAATGGAATATGAGGCCTGCCAATTAAGTTTGCACACTTGCCACCATGTACTTACACTGGTAGCACTGTACAAACAACTAGGTAAGGTTTTATAACCTTAGTATATCAGTGTCTCACAGATGTGTTCGTGTTGATGTGGTGGTGTCTTGTCGAGTGGCATTCATCATTGTTGTTGCATGTTTGTGTGCCATTGTGAGACTCTCAGAGCTGGAATTAGAAGAGTGAACAAACATTAAAATTCTTGTTGAATGTGGCAAGAGTTAAAATGACCTCAGGGACATGTTGGTCCAAGCTTTTGGGGATAATGCCATGAAGAAAACAGTGGTGTATAAATGGATTAAACATTTTTCTGAGGGAAGAGAAAGCATCACTGATGAAGAGAGGTCAGGGCAACCAGTTAACAGGCAGAACTGACAAAAAACATTGCAAAAATTCAACTAATTGTGCATCAAAATTGTCAGCTGACTGTGAGATGCATAGCAGACCAAATGAACATCAATAGAGAAACAATTAGAAAAATCTTAACTGAAAATCTCAGTGTATGAAAGGTGTGTGCAAAAATAGTCAGAAAGGAGCTCACCAATAAACAAAAGCAAAGGAGAGTCAAGGTCTGCCAAGACCTTTTGGAGAGGCAAGATGATGATTTGGACTGTGTTATTACTGGTGATGAAACATGAATGTACCAATACAACCCTGAAACAAAGCATCAAAGTGCACCACAGAAGTCAGTCAATTCTCAGTTCCATCAGTCCAAATTGAGAATTAAAACAATGCTGCTAACCTTTTTAGATATCAGAGGGATTGTTCATTATGAATTTGTGCCAACTGGGCAAACAGCTAAGTGTACTGTTTGGAAGTGCTGAAAAGATTTGTGAAAAAATTAGACAAAAACCGCCTGAAATTTTCACGAGCAACTCATGGCTCTTGCATCATGACAACGCACCAGCTCACACAGCACTGTCTGTAAGGGAGTTAGTTTTTAGCCAGTAAACAAGTAACTGTATTGGAACACACTGCCTACTCACCTGATCTGACCCCCAATGACTTTTTTCTTTACCTGAATATAAAGGAAACATTGAAAGGAAGACATTTTGATGATGTTTGGGACATCAAGGGGAATACGACCACAGCTCCGATGGCCATTCCAGAAAAAAGAGTTCCAAAGTTGCTCTGAAGGGTGGATTAGGTGCTGGTATCAGTGCATCACTTCCCAAGGGGAGCACCTTGAAGGTGACCAAAGTGATAGCAATGAGTATATGAACTTAATTGTCAGACCTCGTATATTCCAACATCATAGAATCATGCAAGCCAGTACAACAAACAGACATACAGGTGGTGGATAACTTGATAGGGTACCAATATATGAAGACTAAATTGGGATGGAGAGGAAAAAATTTGAGAGCCCCAATTACAGCCATTTGAAGGCACAGCAATACGGTGTACCAATAAGGTTATTTTGTGACTGGCATGGGAAGAAGATGAAGACTTCCATGACGATGAGGTCAAGAATCATGAGGCTAAGGGAAGAACACAAAGTCAACATGATTATTGAAAAGTCCAGAGATGCTAGCAGAGAACGAGGTGATGAAGAAGAATATGAGGAGATGCTCAGCTATAGTGGGTTTGGTGTTGGACAGGGGGTTAGCAGCAGTGTTTAAGACACAATGCTATAATTGGGCAGTATGAACTTTGAGGTCCAAAGGAAGAGATGGTTTCATATTCTGGACATGACACAAAGACTCAGGTACAAGATGTAAAATTTTACATCATAGACCAGTAGTGTAACAATATAACTTTATTTTCCACATCTTAACTTGCTCAAGAGCACTCATTTATATTGAGGCTGAGAGAAAAAGGAAACAAAAAAAATCTTAATCTACCCTGCAGCATAACTCAGTTCCTTTTGATGTACAACTTGGTCTATTTGAGTTAAATATCAGGTCAAATTCAGAATTCTCCCACAGCTTCCTTCTACCAACAGGTGATCTAAGTTGTGGGGTAACACCTAGTGTGGCCCACATATTAGGGAAGAGACATCTGTATGCTCTGTCTCCTAGGTAATTACAGTCTCCTCCCACATCAGCTACAAACATTTGCTACTAATTGAGTCCGTATTTGGAGCCTAGCCAGCCTCCTGTGCTGAAGACAGCTTCTGAAACTCAGACAAACCCCCATCCAGCAGCCTAAACTCACATGTAACTAAACATACTCTTCTGAGGCTGGCCTAGGATGCAGCCTCTTCCTCTAGTGTTAGGCAGCAAACAGCCTCCAAGCCTTTTTAGTTTTCTGGGGTTGCTGCTGACTGGTGATGTCTTGCATCTTCCGTATTTATAGTTTAAACACTACAGTCAGTTCTTTGCATCATCTGAGCCAAAGCTCCTTTGGAATCCAAGTTAAATCATTTATCTCTCCAGTACCAAGATCTTGCAACTGAAAAGCAGATTTTTCCAGGCGCTGTTTGGGAATTTGAAGCCAAAAATCTTGTAGCTGAAAGCCAAGCCTCTTCACTGAGAACAGAGCATACAGGAAGTTAAAAGCAAACAAACTCATTGCTGTTAAGTTGATTCTGACTCATAGTGACCCTGTAGGAAGTTCAAACGCACTGCTGTTGTGTGGGATCCTACTCATAATGACCCTATAGGTCAGAGTAGAATTGCTGCATAGTTTCCAAGGAGCACATGGTAGATTTGAACTGCTGACCTTTCAGTTAACAGATGTAGCACTTAACTGGCTACACTACCAGTTCCTTCTTTCTAAATGGCTGAGAGGACATTGGTACTAGGAAATTAGGATACATTTTCCAATGTCTAAATTCTATTCTTTCCTTTTGAAGAGGATGATGTTACTAATGGCAGAGCAGGAGGCCTTCAAGGGAGGCAGCAGCTTGGATTGCAGTGCCTTGAGGGGAACCAAGCCTCCATTTGTGCCTAGAAGTACTGATGGGAAGTGGGCAAGGAGGGGATGGGAAGCACTCATTTACCAGCGAAAACCCTTCTTCTGAGTTTCAGTGTGCAATAAACAACTATCTACTAGACCACTCCTCACGGGAGACTAAATCTGACTTCATCTTTCTTTCAAAACCATGTCTTTCTCAGTATGTCCTATCTAGGTTTACTCGGTGGCCCAAACTAAAAATACAAGCACTGTACTAGATTTTCCTCTATTATTAAATGTGTCCCCCAAAGTGTGTGTCAGATTGGGTCCATGACTCCCAGTATTGCATAATTGTCTACCATTTGGTCATCCAATGTGATTTTCCTATGTGTTGTAAATCCTACTTCTGTGATGTTAATGAGTCAGGATTAGAGACAGTTATGTTAATACGGCAGAACCCAATCTACAAGATTACGTTATGTCCTGAGTCAGTCTTTTTTGAGGTATGCAAGAGAGAAGCAAGCAGACATTCAGGGGAACTTCATATCACTAAAAGAGTAGCACCAGAGCAGTATATATTCTTTGGACTCAGGTGCTGACAAGCTCCTAGACTGTGGAAAGCTTGATGACAAGGACTTTTCCTCAAAGCCAACAGAGAGAAAAAGCCTTCCCTTGGAGCTCACAGCCTGAATTCAGATTTCTAACCTCCTAGACTGTTGACAGAATGTCTGTTTGTTAAAACGATCCACTTATGGTATTTCTGTTAAATGACAGCACTAGGTACCTAAATGCTCTCTGTCTTCTAACAACAAACCAATCACCAATGTAACAGCTCTTTTTCAAATATCCCTAGAGTCTGTCATGAGTCGAATCTGACTCAACGGTGTTTAGCTGGCAGAATCTGTCACCTCATCTCCACTTCTGTTTCAGTTTGCACTGCACTTGTCACCTGGGTGACTGAATCATCTTAATAAATATGCTCGTTCCACTTGAATCAGCTGTTGACTGTCTTTCCCAACTATAAAACCACTTATGTCATTTCTCTTCTTAAAACCCTTCAGTGATCCCCCATTATTCTTAAAGACAAAACGGCATAGGTTACTAACCCTGATGAGGTGTTGGTGGTTCTGCCTACCTTCTATGCTGGGAGAACTGGATTTGATTCCAAACAGTACCTTTTGTCTCTGAATGGAAGCTTGTATGTTGTGATACTGAACAGGTTTCACTGGATCTTTCAGACTAAGACAGGCCAGCAAGAAAGACTTAGGGACCTAATTCCATAAGTCAGCCAATGAAAGCCCTGTGGATCACAATGATCCTTTCCACAACCACTCAAGAGGATGGTGAAGGACCAGGCAGTGTTCATTTCACTGTGCATCGGCTCATCGTGAGTCAGCTAACTGCACAGTAGCTAACAGGAACAAGTAAGCCCTGCGCCTTTGGTCCGTGTACTCCCCCAGCCCCAGCTCTGTCCTTCCGTAATCCCCAGTCCAGCCGCGTTGAGCCCCTTTCAGTTACCTAACCACTTTTGCCTCCATTCTTTCTCAAAGCTGGTACATTCTCTTCCTGGTACATTCCTCCCTTTCACCTATCTCTCCTTTTCCATCTTTTGTGTATCAGAGTAATCATTTTCCCCTCTAAAAAGCCTTCCCTAGATCACCCTGAATTTGAACTCAGGCCCTCAAAGAGCTACCTCTGTGGACAGAAGCATTACCATCTTGATTGCCATTGTCCATTTTCTAATTGGTCTTTCCTGATAAGCCCTATGAGGGCGAGGATGGCATCACTCTACCTTGCATAAAACAGAAGTCTGATAAGTGTTGAGTAAATAAATGAAAAGAAATGAACAAATAGAATCTCCTCAGCATCTGCGGAGATTTTTCCCAGGATAAAGAAAAACAGGTGAAGAGAAGAAATGGTACAGAACTGGACAATCAGGAGTACACGGGTGTGAGTGCCTCAGCTAGAGAAAATAGAATAGAGAGCATGCGGAGCCCAGGTAGTGCCTACCTGGGGGAAGGAGGAAGGATCGGGATGCTGCCAAGGATGGACAACTTGTTTAGTGACAATGCTCACACACGTATTAACATAAGCAAACATGTATTAGCATAAAGGGCTCAGCAGGTGGTGGAAAAGGTATTCAAGAGGAGAGCAGCTAAGATCTCTAGAATCTTTTGCACCAAGCAAAGCCCCAACAAAAGGCTCTCCTCTGGTCTGCACAGCCCCCATTTATATCCTTCAGATGTGGGGGACACACCAGTGCTTACCAACCAACAAGATGTATCAGAACAGAGCTAATAAATTTTAATAGCATAACAGAATTATAGTGTCTAACAGCACACCGTTAATGTATACCTCTGTTGGTATAAAATGAGGGAGCAAGAATTTTGCAATATATTAGTTAAAGATGAGGAAGTTATGTCTTTCCATAGTGGTTATGGAGCAGTTTCTGTGTCCCAAGTAGTTTTTCTCCATTTAGATGAAAGAAAAGGTATCTGAACACAGTGAACAAGCTGTAATACGAGTAGCATAACAGAATTGTCGTATGTCTGTGCATCTACTATACATTTCATAGATACAATTTCTTCTTAAAGCATTTCAGTGGTCTGCATATTCAAAACTTTCCAAATACCGAATATTTCCTATCATTCTATCACTTATAACTACAACAATCTACATTATTTTAAGTTGCATAAACACAGAAATTTTCAACATAAAAATGTCTAAATAAATTACATATTAAATTGGCTTATCATATGTATCTTTAATGTAGAAGTCTACCCTCGAATATCACTTAACATATAAAAATGCTGCAATACTATACTACTTCCAGTTATCCACTCCCATCTGTTATGCTATTGTCATTTTACTTTTTATTTTTACATATGTTATAAACCTCATAATAAATTGTAATCATTTTTGCTAAACAGTCAGTATGCTTTACATGAATTTAGAATGAGAATTTAGAATTTAACACTGATGACACAGTAGTTGAACATTAAGGCTGCTGACCAAAAGTTAAACAGAATCCACCAGCTATTCCTTGGAAACTTAATGGGGGCAGTTCTACTCTTTTCTATAGGGTCACTGTGAGTCAGAATCAACTTAGTGGCAATGGGGTACTACTTTTGGGTCCCTGCTGGCACAGTGGTTAAGAGCTTGGCTGCTAACCAAAAGGTTAACAGTTTGAATCTACCAGCCAGTCCTTAAAGACCCCGTGGGGTGGTTACTCTGTTCTGTAGGGTGGTTATAGGTTGGAATTGCAGTGAGTCAGAATTGACTCTACAGCAACAGATCTGGAGTTAATTACTACTTTTTGCATTCTTCATTCCTTTGAATAGATCCAATTTTCCATCTGGCATTATTTTCATACAGTTTAAAGAACTTAACTTTAACATTTCTTATTTCTTTAACATTTTGTGACAAATTCTCACAGTTTTTGTTTGTGTAAAAATGTCATAATTTTGCCTTCATTTTGGAAGAGATTTTCTCCATATAGAGAATTCTAGTTTGACAGATGATGTGCTTGTTTATTTTCTTTCAGCAGCATTTTAAAGATGCTGTTCTAGTGTCTTCTGGCTTCCATTGCTCCCAGAGTCAATAGTCATCTTTATTCCTGTGTAAATGAGTAAACAAGATGTCTTTTTTCTCTGACTGCTCTTAAGGTTTTTTTGTCACACATTTTTAGCAATTTGATTATGAAGTACCTTGGTATATGTGTGTGTATTTAACCTGCTTGTGGTTTGTTGGGATTCTTGGTTTACATTTCATCTAATTTGAAAAAAAAAGAATCATTTTTCTTCACAATTTTTTTGCCTCTCTTGTCTGGCTCTTCAGTTACACAAACAATAGACCACTCCATAGTCTTTTTAGGACACTGCAATTCAATTTTTGTTTTTATTTTTTCGCCATTTTTCTCCCTGTACTTTAAAAACCAAAAAAAAAACACTCACTGCCATCAAGTTGATTCTGACTCAGGTGACCCTGTAGACAGAGCAGAACTGCCCCATAGAATTTCCAAGAAGCACCTGGCTGATTTGAATTGCTAATCTTGGGTTAGCAGCCATAGCACTCAACCACTATGCCACCAAGGTTTCAGTTTAAAGAGCTTCTGTTAGGGTCGCCATGAGTGGGATCCAACTCGTTGGCACTTGGCGGGCTGGATGGCTAGCTGTTGTTGTATATTCAAGATCACTGAATTTAGTCCTCTGAGGTCCAATCTTCTGCTAATCCTATCCAGTTTGTTTTCTATTTCTTACATTTTTACTTCTAGAAGTTTCATTTGAGTGTTGTTGTGTCTTTCTTTTCTGTCCTTATCCTGCTCATGTTTTCTTCTACTTTTGTAGAAGAGTACATTTGTAATAGCCATTTTAAAGTCACTATCAGCTAACTCCATTATCTTAGGCATTTCAGGTCTTGTTTATGTTATGTGATTTTTCTGTTGCTTATGGATCATGTTTTTATACTTCTTTACATGGCTAGTGATTTTTAGTTCTGTGCCAAATACTGTGAATCTGAATGTTGTCTTTTTTTAGAGTATTGCACTTTCTTCAGGAGTGAACTTCCTCAGGGATGAGCTCATGCTTTCAGGGCTTGTTTTTAAGCATTGTTAGGGCAAGTCTGGAATACCCTTTACACTAGAGCTAGTTTGGCCCTACTTCTTAAGACATGCGCTTTCTGATACTTTCCTAGTGCTCTAGGTATTCAGTGAGACTTCTTTCTGGCTGGTTAGGACTTGTAGTCTTCCAGCCCTATGTATGCTCTGGGAATTGTTTGGCTTACAGAACACTGATAGTTTAGTTTTTGCCTCACCAATGCATATACAGCTTGATATTCAGCAAAAATAACCATTGGGGGAAAAAAAAAAAAAACTTTAGAAGATGCCAGAGTAGATTTTTGGAGCTCTTTGTCTCCAGTATGGTTTCCCACAAATTCTAGCCACTTCAGCTTTCTTGAATACCAATATCTGTGGTTTATTTGAGGTTTTTTTCAAGCACCATAGTCTGGAGGTCTGTGCAGTTGGTCTTGCCAAATTTATTTCCTTTGTTTCTAGGATACAAGCCTGTGTTCTCTACTGTCCAGTACCTAAAACAGTTGTATCATGTATTTTGTCCACATGTCTAGTTGTTTAATGTAAGAAGGAAAATTTGGTACCAGTTATTCTGAAATATTTTAATAATCTAAATTTTCTTAAATATTACAAGCTCATTAAATAGTAAATATTTACATATTCCTTTTTAAGCCTAAATATTAATATCATGATTTTGCTTCTATTAATCATTTTTATAAACTGTCTGAATTATTAAAATTCAGGGATTGAAAAGTCCTTACATGTTGAGAACAACTGTCATCCTGATTATCTGAATCGATTTTGGGCAGATCACTATGTTCTTGTTGACAGCCTTGAGAGAGTCACTGAATCCAATTTATGTTCCTGCGTCAGAGATTGTATGACTAAAAGGAAGTGCCACTTAGCCCACATGCCTGGATCCAAGATAAATGCACTACCTAATTCTTCAGTGTACACACTGAAGTCACAGTTCCCACTGAGGTTGACCAATTTATTAAATTCTGCAATTTTTTTATCCCTGTGACATTTGTATATCTTTTCTTCATGACTTTAAAAATCTTCAAATTCAATAGAATATTTCATATTTTCTTTCTCATAACTTATAGAGACAAGTTGACATTCAGTTGGATTTTGGATATCTCACGTAGCTTTTTCACACTTGCACCTTTTACTTTTAAGGTCATTCTCTTGGCCTATGGATCCTATGAATCTGTTTGTATTGTGCTAGCCCAGAATTAAAGAGCTATGGTGCAGAAAGTGTAGATGGGAGTCTCAAAAGCATGGCGGTCATGAACATGCCAACAAAGAGTAAGTCTTTGGAACTGGAATAAGAGGTGTGACCTATCCACACTTACTTAGAATTTGAGACTGCACCCAGGTCAAGAAAATATGATGTTGACTCATTCAGGAAAACACAAACCACTCTAGCTATCATAGTCATCCAGTACTGCCAGAGCTGTATGACTGGGTGGATGGTTTCAATAAAGAGAAATTTATTCTCTTATAGTCCAGTAGACTGCAAGTCCAAATTCAAGGCGTCAGCTTCAGGGGAAGGCTTTCTCTCTCTATTGACTCTAGAAAGAAGGTCCATGTCGTCTATCTTCCCCTGGTATGGAACACCCAAGCACAGGAACCCTGGGGTCTAAAGCATGTGCTATGCTCCCGGAATTACTTTCTCGGTGATGTAAGGTTCCCAGCTCTCTGCTTGTTCCCCTTTCCTTTTTAGCTCTTGTAAGATAAAAGGTGATGCAAGCCACACTCCAGGGAAACTACATTGGCTTCAGGAGGAGACCTTAGCCAGAGTGTCACAGTACCACCCTAGAACTCTTTAACATAATCCAATCTTGCCCTATTAACCACAGACGAGATTAGGATTTATTTATAACATAGGAAAATCACAGAACAGAAGACAACCACACAATACTAGAAATCATGGGCCAGCCAAAATGCTACTCACATTTTTGTAGGGGCGCACTTCAGTCTGCAACAGTATCTCATACAGAATATCATTTAAATCAGGAAATTAAGAGACATAATGTGGAGGGCTGAAGGAACAAAGTACAAAAAAGAAAATGGGAATGTTGGTGGTACCTAGAAAGCAGAAACGGCAGAAAACCATTCTATCCTGACAGGGGGTCTTGCTCTCCAGAACCTACACACCTCTGCTCCCACACAGAGTGTAGATGCTGCGGGAGCCTCTGAGTTTTGTTGGCTGTCACCCCTGTGGAGTCCATATGCACCTTCTGTGATACTTAAACTGCTGGCACTACTGCAGGAGTCTGCACTCAGCTGCCTCGGCTAACGATGGGTAGTTTCCGTCTTCTCACAATTAATTTCTTGTGAGTTCCCCCATTACCAGAATGTGACTGGAATCCAATTGAGCAGAGAATCTGAAAAATCCAGTTTTCAGGTTTCCATCTGCAGTAGTATAGGGAGAACATTCAGGCCAACTATGGGAGCGAGTCGGCAGGCAGTACTCAGTGCCTTTTATTGGGCTACTGAATCTACTCGGATTCACTCTTCTGATCCATAAAATAGAGATAATAGTACCAACTTCATAGGGTAATTGAGAGAATTAAAGGGGTATGATTTGTAAAGCTCTCAGAAAAATACTGGCAAGTAGAAAGCATTCAGTGAATTGCTGTGGGTTTTGTCATTATTAGTTAATAAATGATACAACAAAAAGCTGACCTGTTTGGGCTGGCCATACAAAGAGAGATAGATAGCAAAGGTAACTGTGTCTCCTACAATAGTGGCACTAGTCCCCACAGTCCCAACCAACCAACCAATCCATTACTGTACAGCTGATTCTGACTCATAGTAACTTCACAGAAGAGAGTAGAACTGCCCCATAGGGTTCCCAAGGAGTGGTTGGTAGATTCAGGCTGCTGATCCGACTCGACGGTACTTGGCTTTGGCTGACCTTTTGGGTTAGCAGCCAAGCTCTTAACCACTGTGTCTCCAAGGCTCCTTTACCATCTCCAGGAAGGAAGAAATCAAGATTGGATTGATTTCCTGTTCCTCATAATGTTGATTGCTTGTGGGATCCCCAAACACTGTATAAGTTAATATCCTTTGTATCTGTCAATTCATGCTAACATAAGTCATTTACCAAACACATATATTTACACACCTCAAAACACCATGTGAGAAATATTTTAGAAAAATTGCTTCCGGCACAAAACCAAGGTCAAATGAACTTGAGAATACAAACTCATAATTGTTTGTTTAGAAATTAATTTAGCCACTCAATTTATACTCCCCCCTAGCCTTCTGGAAATTCAGCTCGTGCTGGGAAGACTTCGTTAATGGATCCCGTAAGGAGCCCAGGGTGCCATGGGCATTTGATACATGATAGGTAATAGTAATGAGGGCAGTGATCACTTGGTGTCTGGAGAGAATGGAGCTATTCAGGTTAAGGAGAATCCATCTGAGCTCTAATGCTTGCTAGATAAAGATGAAGACTTCTCAGAACATTTTCATATCCAACAGAGTCCCTATCTTGTCCAGTATGCCAGCCTGGCCCTGGACCAGAGACTGATAACATGAATCTCTTTAAGCAGTGGTTTAAAAGACAATTTTAACCAGTGTCAACCTCTGAGCCCGGATCCGACTCAACGGCACTTGGCTTGGCTTGGCAACCTCTGAGCCAGCCATAGACCTGGGTTCAAGTTCTGGTTCTGTCCCCTACAAAGGGTGGAATCTTAAGATGGTTAACCTCTCCAAGCCTCAGTTTATTCATTTAGAAATTAGGAACATTGATAGTAATGTTCCTAGACTGCAGCCTGTTTCTCACATAAGCAATGAGTGTTGTTATTACAAAACCAGCCTTCAATTACAGGCAACACTAGGCTTGTCATCCTCCTTGAAAAGCTACAGCAATGCAGCTAGATTCCAAAAAGCAATCTATCTGGTTTTTTAATGTGATTTTATATTTTAATATTTATGTGCTATAGATCTGAGAAATGTACCTCAAACAACATACTGAAGATCTAATTCTAGAGGAGGTAGGGAATAATTTTCTCCATTTAACATTTCTCAAATATGTGAAGTAATTTCAGAAATTGTAATTGCATCAGAATAAAATAGAAGTATTTGATAGATCATGGTTTGTTTAATAAATTTATTCATTGTAAGATTTTTTGAAAAAGTTAAATTTTATGTTGGCTGGCTCCGGTCTATTCTTCCTTCAGTGGCCATCTCTATTAGAAAAATGAAATCTATAAGAGTTTACCCAGAGCTCCCCTACCCCCAGCCAAAAATGAAGTAAAATCTTTTCATCTTGCGTGCATTAGGATGAGGAAAACCACTTGCGAAAGCAGTTATCTTTCTGAAAGTGCATCTCTTCTCTTCACTAATCAGTGAAAAAGATTTTTGCACTACGAACTCAGAATTTTAAGTGGTAATTCCCAGATTACAATCAAATTGCCATCTTCTTGTTTTTCAGTATTTAGTGTGAACACTAAAAATTAAATAAGAGGTTAACTATCAGTTCACATTTGCTAATTAAAATGTAATTATGAAGAAAGCTCTGATAGCAAATCTATAAAACTGCCCGGTGAGGGACCTTTTTTGTCTCATGCCATTTATTTACTCTACTGGGTTTTTGTTGTTTGGTTTGTTTCTAATGTGCTCTAGCTTTGGGAACAAGTAGCTTTGGTGGTACAATGGTTAAGTGCAACATAGTGATTGTTATGGGGTGAGTGGTGACCCCCTCCAAAATATGTGTCAACTTGGCTAGGTCTTGATACCCAGTATTGTGTGGTTGTCTTCCTTTTGTGATCTGATGTAAATGTCTTATGTGTTACAACTCCTAATCTCTGCCCTTGGTTAATGAAGTAAGATTAGGTTATGTGAAAGAGGATCAGGTGGGATGCAGTACCCTTACTCTGGTCATAGACCTAATCCAATGAAAGGGGAGTTTGTCTAGGGTGTGACCTGTATCACCTTTTATCTTAGAAGAGATAAAAGAGGAGAGAGAAGCACACAGAGAGAGCAGATCGTGCTACCACCAAAAGAAGAGCCAGGAGCAGAGCAGACCCTTTGGATCCAGGATCTGTGCACTGAGAACCCCCTAGACCCAGGGGAAAATCGAAGGGCAGGACCCTACCTCAGAGTGGACACAGAGAGAAAGGCTTCCCCTGGAGCTAGCACCCTGATTTCAGACTCTTAGCCTCCTAAACTATGAGAGAATAAATTCCTTTTTATCAAAGACATCCACCCATGGTATTTCTACTGTAGCAGCAGAAAACAACTAAGACACTTGCTATTCAAAAGTCTGGCTGTTCCAAACCACCCAGTAGCTCCAAGGGAATAAAGACCTGGCAATTTAATGTGTTGTTAATTGCTGTTGAGTCAGCTCTGACTCATACTGCTCATAGTATAGCATAACAAAACACTGCCCAGTCTTGTACCATCTTAATGATCCTTGCTACATTTGATTCCATTGTTGTGGCTGTTGTATCATTCCATCCGACTGAAAGTTTCCCTCTTTTTCATTGGCCTTCTACCTCACCAACCATGATGTCAATCAGTCTTTCTTGGTGATGTGTCCAAAATAAGCAAGCCGAGGTCTTGGCCACCTTCACTTCTAAGGAGTGAAGTAATTCGTTTGTTCTTGTGGCAGTTCACAGTACAGTCAATATTCTTCAACAATACTACAGTTTCAATGCATGAGTTCTTTTTCTGTCTTTCCTTTTTATTGTTCATCTTTCATATGCATATGAGGCACTTGGAAATATCATATCTTGGTTCAGGCAAAACTTAGTCATCAAAGTGACAGCTGTGTTTTCTAAAACTTTAAAGAGGTTCTTGACCTCCATGAAAATGATTGTTGATCCAAATAGAATGAAATCATTGACAACTTTGATTTCTTCTTCCTTTATCAGGGAAAATAATAAGTTATTTTAATGTTTATTATATGTCACTGGTCTAAACTTTATTGATTTTACCCTTCAAAACAATCCAGTAAAGTAGGTCCCATTATTATCTTTATTTTCTTCCCAAAAATTCTTTTTTTTTAATTTATTTTTTATTTTTTATTATGGTTGAATGAAAATGTACATTCCCATATAAATTTGCATGCTCCCACTGCTCTCCCTGCCCAGTGACAGCACACTCTTCCTCTTTGCTCCATACGTGTCCTATCCTCCTAACAGTCTCCTATCCCCTTCTCTCCACCCACTCCCCTTCCTCCAGTAAGAGGTCAGCAGGATGATATCCTATAGATGCAGAGAACCAAGAAGTGCCCCCAAAATATGGTCATTCTGCATCACCACATCCAATCCATTGCTGTCCGAAAAGTTGACCTTCAGTAAGATCTATGGACAGGGGCAGCATCAGGGACAGGGGCCATGCTCACAGGGGAACCCTGAAGCCCCTGGACCATCAACTGTGGACTTTTAGTGGAGATCTCAGGGTGCACCCCTATTTATTCTTGTGTTACCAATGAGACTCAACTTTATGAGTTCCATTGTGGCTATCACTGGTGGTGGCCGGGCACCATCAGGTTCTTCTGGTCACAAGTCAATGTAGACACCCACTCATGTGGGTCTCTCCGTCTTCTTGGTTCTCTTTCTGCCATGTCGTTATGGACCTTGGTCATCATCCGTTCCTGCTGAGTTGGGACCATTTACTGTACCCTCAGATGGTGGCTTGGCAGTTTTAAGACCCCAGACGCCACTCACCAATGTGGGGTGCAGAAAGACCTCATTAGCAAAATGCTAGTTGTGCGAATTGGCCTCAGTTTCCCCTGAGAGCATGGTCCCTGGCCCCCCACCCCAGCTACTCTGTCCTTGCAATATGGGGTTAAGATGGGAGGAGTAGCCCAGTTGTGTTGAAGTCCAGTTAATTTTGATGATCTTCTTACTAGTGTGTGCTGTCCCCGATTTCACCCAAACAAATTTCTAACAACTATCTCATGTAAACCCTTCCCCCTCGCCCTCCCGCCCTCCCGCGCTCCTCACCCTTGCCGCTGTTGAAAAGTCTTTTCTTCTATGCATGAGTCTGATCTTAAGTACTTATCATAGGGGTCTCATACAATATTTGTCCTTTTGTCACTGACTGCTTTCACTCAACATAATATCCTCCAGTTGAAACCAGATTATGTTTCCTGAAATTATCTTTGTTCTTTATCATTGCATAGTGTTCAATCAAGTAGATATACCATAGTTTACCTATCCATTCCTCTGTTGTTGGGCATCTGGGTTGAGTCCATCTTTTTGCTATTGTGGACTGTGCTGTGATAAACTTTTGTGTGCATGTATCAGTTGGTGTGAATGGCCTTGATTCTGTAGGACATATTCCAAGGAGTGGAATTACTGGGTCAAATGGTATGTCTATATTCAGTTTTTTAAGGTAGTACCAGATAGCTTTCCAAAGAGGTTGCACCATTTTGCAGTCCCACCAACAGTGTAGGAGACTTCCAATTTCTCCACAGCCTCTCCAGTATTTGTTGTTTTGTGTTTTTTAGATCATGGCCAACCTTGTTGGGGTGAGACAGTATCTCATTGTAGTTTTGATTTGAATTTATTTAATAGCTAGTGATTGTGAGCATGTCTACATGTGTTGTTTGGCTGCCTGGATCTCCTCTTTAGAGAAGTGTCTGTCCATCTACTTTGCCCACTGCTAAATTAGATGATTTATCTTTTTCTTATTGATATTTTGTAGTGCATTATCGATTATGGAGCTGAGGCTCCCCAAAATTCTTTATCTGGTAAAATATAAACATCATTCTGTCTGTTGGGACCAAAACTTTGGCCCCATCCTTTTTTGTTGTTGTTGTTGTTTCTTTCACACACACCCCACATCCAACCCATTTACAAACAGCAAATAGCCAAGCCAAGTGCCATCGAGTCAGATCCGAATAGACAGTGTAGATTTGAAATGCTGTACACAATGCATTGCCATCTCCTATTCCAAGCCACCTTAATTATTCCTTGCCCTCCTCACTGTCCTCCTTGTTTGCATCCTTGTGCCCTGAAGACAGATGGCCGCACAACTGCCAGAGGGATGCTTTAAAAATACAGTTCAGTTCGTGTTATCCTTCTGCTCAAAACCTGCAACAGAATTGGTGCCTGGAGAGCTGGGCTTGTCTCTCCACATGCCACCTCCCATAGATTGATTCTCAGGGCCCTACTTCTGCCGACTCCCTGGGTGCCACTGGACCCTCTGCTGTGCTGCCCTCAGCTTCCAGGGAACTGGACAGAGAGTAGGCAGGTCAAGCCTGCTCTAGCATCCCAGCTGGCAGTGAGTCCAGGCTCTCCCACCAACCATGATCCTGTGCCCAGCATGCTCAGCATGAAGCTGTAGTCTCTTGGGGTGATCTGGCTGCTGAACTGTGTGACAACTGGTAGGAACGGTAGAGCCACCTTTCCCTACCTGCCCGAAAAGAGCCAGCATTTTCATTTTGCCTTTGAAAGCACAAATCACATAGCTGCCATCTGTCCCCCTGGCTACTCGTCAAACAAGCAGACTGCTCCAACCTCTAGAGGGGCACTTCCAGCCTCTCACAGACCCCACAGAGCTCAGTGGACATCTGTAAAGACCCTGTCTAAGGTGTGCTATCAGAGATTCCCAAAGCACCTTAGGGAAACTAGGCCTCCCCATCGCTACTCTCCACCTCCTTCCCTGGTTCGGTTTCCTCCCCAGGACTCTAACCCTCAGTGCACTCATGTGTTCACTCTCCCCAGACAGCCAGAGCCAAGGCATTTTCTATTTCGCCTGGTGCCCATATCCCTAACACTGGCCTAGAGTGGGCATTTATAAAGACTTGTGGACTAGCTGAATCCCCATTTGTCGGATGAGGGAACTGAGACTCAGAGACCTAAAGACACTTGCCTGAAAATTAGGGGTCACCTCTGAGTAGCGGCCTCAGAGACCCAGCATTAACCACCTCACTAGTCCAGTGTCTAACTGGATGGCACAGCTTGAAGTGGAAAAGAAAATGTTCAGTAGCCAGAAATGAAGGCTCTACAGATTTACATCCTGAGGCATAAACCAAACATAAAATGAAATGCCACCCTTTTGTCATTCAGTCAGCAACTTTTCCTTGTTATATAAGGAAGTCTTAACAAGTGTCTTCAGAATCAAGAAGGGATGTTGACTGAATTCTAGATGATAAATTTATGGAAATTATAGATACCAAACCTAAACCTTAAATGTGAAACCAACATCCTATACTAAATAATGTGTGGGAAAATACTTTGAAAGTATCTTATTACTTAAGATGAAGCTGTCATTATTGTTACTTTAAATGCCTGAAACATAAAAAGAGCACCGCCATCAAGTCAAGTCTGAGTCATAGCGACCCTAGAGGTCAGAATAGAACTACCTCATACAGTTTCGTAGAAGCACTTGGTAGACTTGAACTGAAGCATAGAGGTCCATTAAAGAAATCAGTCATTAGCATGTTCTTAAATCAACACAACTTCTCTCTCACCGTTTTTCTTCCCGCCATTTGAAAGCATTCATTCCCCCAACTGCCATATGGCACAGAGAGCCTTGGTTGCCCAGTGGTTAAGAGCTTGGCTGCTAACAAAAAGATTTTCAGTTCAAATCTACCAATCACTCCTCGGAAGTCCCATGGAGGCAGTTTTACTCTGTCTCACTGGGTTGCTATGAGTTGAAATCACCACCATAGCAACAGGTTTTGATATGCGGCACTATCAGTTGTGCCCTTGGGGCACTTAGGGCTTCATCTTTGGAAAAATAATGACTTGTAAATACGTCTCCTGATAGTATTTTTGCAAGTTTACAAGTGAGAATGATGAGTGTTCCAAATGTGCACTTTGTTAGCAGATGGGTAGAGCTTGCTTTCCCTGCATCTGTGGTGACCTCTTGTGAGACAGCCTCTGGGACTGCACAAGCCATTGACCTGGAATGTGACAAAATGAAGGGAAAATTTCAAAGTAACTGACTACAGCAGCTTGGCTGTCATGGACTAATAATACTAATTTTCTCTGGGATAGTATATTTACCCAGTGGTCAACAAAATATCCAGCTGTTGCTCCATCTTTAGCTCACAGTTCCTCTTTCTAATGTTGTTGTGTTTCACTTTGTTTTGACTACAGACAGAATTCAGAGTGGCACCTAGACATGTTCTTCCAGCTTAAGAATTTATTATCTTCCTCATGTTCGTAGGAAACAACATGCACATCTCTTGAAAGCAAGACAGAAGAATAGCCACTGTAACAAAATTGAGATTAACATTCACTGTCTTCTTCTGTTTCTTCTATCCTACATTTCTAGCATTCTAAGTCTCCCAGGAAATTGAAAGTGAAGGGTAGCAGAAGGTAAGAAATGCCCCAGTGTGGCCTCCAAAATGCCCTGTGCCACAGTGAGAAGGGGCAGATTTAGGGGCAAGTGAGTCAGGAGTTTTGGGAAAAGTACTTGCTGTTTCAGAGCTCAATACTTAGAGGAACAGGGATATTGCAGCAAGAAGGAAAAAATTAATACGAAGCTCATAATCCTTGAATTTGCCCTTTTTTCTTGGCTTTAATCTTTCTCTAGATTTCTACAACCATATAGTATTACCCTCACCAATTTGAAAGCCACATACTATTCCTAAAAGTCCACATGACCTAAGTTTTCTCCTGAGATTGCCATCAAATTTAGGTGAATACCATTTTGATACTTATTTTACCACATGGACAAAATTCAGCCATGATTCACTAAGCATTTATGAAACAGAATCTTTAATAACATAGGAGACATTTTTGTAAAATAGTTGAACAGCCCTCTTCTATCTTCTCCATGACTAATCTATGACACAGTCACAATTTCCTATCTCAGGCTGCCTGACCACTTATAAGGGCAAAGAGAAGAAGGAATCCAACATTTGCTGAGCCCTCTGGTTCCCAGGAAGCACATGTTAAGTGATTTTGTATTTATAATTGCAGCAAGAACTAGCTTGTACCCAGCTATCATTACTGACTGTTCTAATCAGGGCCACAATAGATGGGCCCTGATAGGATGGGAGAAAAATGTGGAAAAGAAACTTAAATTTCTAAAAGGAAAAACAGACCTACTGAACTTATTGAGACTGGAGGACTTCTAGAGACTACTACCCTGAGATACTCTTCAAACCTGGAACAGACGTTAATACTGAAATTACCTTGTAGCTCAATAATAAACTGACTCACAAAATGATGAACATCATCTGTAAGTACTGTGCTTCTTTAAAAAATCATCTATATGAGACTAAAAGGTCAACAATTAACTGTAAATTACAACCAATATCATGGAAAAATGTGTTTAGAAGTTAGGGAATAGAAAACTAATTTGCTTTGTAAACTGTCACCTGAAGTACAATAATTTTTTTAAAAAAAACCAATTACTTTAAAACAAACATCAGAATATAATGGAAACAGAAATAATGAGAATGTTCACACATTGTGAAGAATGTAACCAATGTCGTGGAATAACTTGTATAGATATTACTGAATGAGAACCTAGACTGCTGTGTACACCTTCACCAAAAATACAATGCAATATGATGAAGACAACAGCAAACAAGAATCAGCGTGAGTCTCCCATATGGAAGGCCAGAATTCTACCACTGAACCACAAGTGTCTCTTTAGCTAGGAAAAGAACCCCAAAACTCAAACCCATTGCTGTCAAGTAGATGTTGGCTCACAGTGACTCTATGGGACAGAGTAGAATGGTCCCCATAGAATTTCCAAGGTTGTAATCTTTACAGAAACACTGAGTCACATCCTTCTTTTGCTAGTTAGGAATAACATCTGATTTCAAATATCCTAGAAAAGCTAAAGCAGACACCAGAAGCCTTGAAGCAATCTTCCCACACATTGTGCCATGCCCACCCACCATGGCATTACATAGTTTTCGTATATTACAATATACATATTTGAATATTTAAAGCAGCCTTTTCCAGGGCTGTCATATCAGGTCACCCAGGGTGCACAGTACATGCTCCCCAACATGAATTTCTGCAGTTGACTTTTAATCCCAGCAGACCAGTTGCCCTGAGATGACTGAAGGGCAGAATGAGACTCCTCTGGTATTGTACTGCCGGCATCCTGATACAGGCTTTTGCATTTCACCATTCTCATTAATGTAGAAAGTGTGGACGAAACCCAGCCAGTGTTTCCACCAGCCCCTGTGCATCCCAGGAGGACATAGGGAAGTATATAGTCCAGGAAAGAGCTCCTGAATTCCGTGGCCGTCTCCACCACTGGAATTGTCTCAAGATGTGATCTGATAAATGGCCTGAAGAGTCAACAGCAGAAATCAGACACCAGCCCTGGGACCACAACTCCAGATCACAGGAAGAGGGGCAGCTGTTCTTGTTCACTCCTCTTCCCCAGGAACAGCAAGCTCTCCCTGCATGCCTCGTATGTCTCAGTATCTTAGCAAGAACTTGGTTAAAGCTCTAGGAAGTCCAGCTCTCAAAACCTTCCACCTTATCGAGAACACTGGTTTTGGTTAAGATCCCATCTTGTTCGAAGTGGTAGGGACCATTTTATACACACATCAGTCCCTTATCTGTCTGTATTCACTTCCATTTTTCTAATCTCTGATAAGAGCAGACCTCACACTCTGATCCACATTGTAGATCCATTTTGCGTCACTGTGTTTCCTTCTTGGTAGAAGTCCATGCAGATTTACTGTGTACACAACTTGGTTTAGATGGCTGACGAATGTATAACAGAAACATTGGCTGTGAACCTGACATTTAGCTCATGTCACAAAAGCTGCAGTGACTGCTGGATCACTGCTTCCAGAATATTGTGCTAGGACAAGTGCTGCTCGCTGTTATTCAGCAGTGAGAATTACTTACCATTGAATTTTTCCCTGCTTTGGCCTCTTCAAATCCCAGGCATAAACTGTAATAACACTATTGGCCCAGTTTGTGGTGTCACACTTTTTTTTCTTATTTCTCTATTGATCAGTGACTCTGTATGTTTCTTTTACTGTATTGTTGGAATGGCAAGTTTATCATTCAGCATAAGCAGAATGGTAACTTTTTACTTCAGAATGGCCATGCATTTCTCATAGGTATTGGACCACTTTCATACCAGTGTCTCCAAATTGTATAGTTTCTTATATTTTACTAGCCCAAATGTCTGAGACATGAGGAATCCCAGTTTTTGCTGCAAATTCCAGCTCATATTTCCATAATGGTGTTAAAAATTACTCCTACACACATTCTAAAAAACTTACAGTAATTTATTCTCATCAATTTTAGAAAATTTGGAGGGTGCCTTGAATAGAGAGTTGGCCATTTCTATCTAAAAGTTTCTGTCCTGGGAAATCACTGCTTGCTAGCATACAGAGTCCTTACTGAGAAGCCATTAAATGTGGTAATAGCACGAATTTAATTTATTTCTATCAGTTAGAAACGTGTTAATAAAGAGAAGAATGCACATTAGATTCCTAAGGATTGGTGTTTTATACCATCTACCCCTGAGTGCGAGTTCATCACCCAGGACCCCAATAAACAGTTCTAGGTTGAAACCACTTATATATCTTTGTTATAGGCAAGAACTACACCCAAAGAAAACCTCAATTTAGAACATCTCCAAACTCATGCAGTTCAATATGATATGATTCATCAAGTAATTATCAAATGTGGTAGGTATTTTCCGAGTCTCTGAGAATATAGCATTAAGGGCAACTCAGTCCCTGCCTGCACAGATTCCAAAAAAAGGAGAAAGGCGGGTGTAAATACCTGAACAATTAAAGTTGCAGTATACTCAAGTTGTTAAGGAGAACAGAGAACTAAGGGGGAGGAGATGGGACAGGAGTCCCAACAAGGATGCAGGGTGAAGTCTGGGTCCACACACAGTTCACAAGTGGAGGCCTCAGACCCTCTGATAATTCCCAGCACCTAGCCAGTGGCCAAACCAAGGTAGATGCTCAAAGATTGTCAGACTGAACAAAGAAGTGTGAATAAATCTGAAAAGAAACACAAAAGTCTGAAGCATGATCTTGAAGATATCATTGCATTTACCTATCAGGGTACTAAAGATGGACCAAACATGGACTTCAGACCATGCAATCAGGGTGTTTACCTGATTTTTAAGGGTCCTTAATTTAAGCAGCTCTCCATTTTTTTTATTTTTATTTTTATTTTTTTAATTTTTATTTAACGTAGCTGAGTGAAAATGTACATTCACATGTAAATTTACATACCCCCCTATATGCAGCTTCCACTGCTCTCCCTGTCCAGTGACTGCACACTATTCCTCTTTGATCCATACATGTCTCATCCTCCCAACAGTCTCCTTTCCCCTCCTCTCCGTCCACTCCCCTTCCTCCAGCCAGAGGTCAGCAAGATGATATCCTATAGATGTATAGAACCATAAAGTGCTTCCAATATATGGTCACTCTGCCTTGCCAAGTCCAATCCATTCCTGTCCAAAGAGTGGGCCTTTGTTATAATTTATGGGAAAGGGCAGCATCAGGGCAGGGGGCCATGCTCTCAGAGGAACCCCAAAACTGCTGGACCACCAATTGAGGTCTTTTAGTGGAGATCTCATGATGCACCTCTTTATTCTTGTGTTGCCAGTGAGACTCCTCACTGTGAGCTCCATCGTGGCTATCACTGGTGGTGGCCGGGCACCATCCGGTTCTTCCGGTCCCAAGTCGATGTAGGCACCCACTCTTGTGGGTCTCTCCGTCTTCTCGGTTGTCTTTACCACATGTCATTTTGGTCCTCAGTGAGCATCCGTTCCTGTTGAGTTGGGACCATTTGCTGTGTCCTCGGATGGCAGCTTGGCAGCTTTTAAGACCCCAGACGCCACTCACTAAGCAGCTCTCCATTTTAAGAGGATGCATACAAAAGTTTTGAAGCCAAGTTAAATATATAAATGTTTGGGAATGTAGATAAAATAGCTAAATGTCTATTTATACTATTTAACTCATTCTTGGCATACTTATCAAATAATACACTTAGAAATTTTACTTTTTTCCAACACTGTTTATCAACAGTGGTTACCTAGCATTATTTTGAGGAGCATGGCCTCTATCTGTGTTGTTCAAGATATAGTAAAATTCTGAATTGGTTATGGGGCTCCCTTAGAGAATGTATTACTGGACAATATTTCCTGTTGTCTGTGAGTCGGATCCAACTCGACAGCACTTGGCTTGGCTTTATTTGTGATCTTCACAACCATTTACTCTGTTGCTTTAAAAAGCTGATTTTTAGAGGCCAAAATTTCATTGTGAAGTCATACCATACCTCTAGGAGTAATTACTAAATTGAGTAAAACTTCTTTGCCTCTTTTTTTCTTTCCTGGCTTTTTCTTTTTTTCTTTTTTTTTTTTTAACTGATTCTCCCATTAACTCTCTTTAATCATCTCAAACTAACAGTGATTTAGGTCATTTCAAGCAAATATGTCTTCCCACAAAAGAATTTTGTTGTTCCAAATACAGTAATTAAGAAAACACCTCAAAATACACCAAGCCTTAAAAAGGCAGCTTTTTCTATTTTTAGGAAGATATTCTAGGAATTTTGCCACACTGTGTATCATAAATATAGAACTCATTTACATGAGCTGTAAAAGGTTCACTGGTTTCTAAAAATAAGCTTTTACAAGGAGAAGCCATTGAATTGCTCTAATTGCCCCTGGACAGAGGACCTGGAAGCTCTTTCTGGGCACCATGTGCCATCTTTTGAGGGCTCCCAAAGTGAGTGGCATTCTAAGAATTCTAGATCAGAGGGATCCTTGTAAGACCAGAAACCTTACAATTTGTCCTTTCAGGAAGACCAGCATATCTCAACCCAGAGATTTTCTAAAGGAAATTTCATGATGTTCTCCAGTCACCCAGGCTGTGCAGGTTCTCTAATTTGGGTTTTATTTTTTAGACAGTAGAGACAGTACAGTTACTAGTAAAGCTCTTTGCAGTTACAAAGCACATGGTCCCGCTGTCCTTTACTTGCAGCCACCTGCATATGATGACACAGACGCTCTGAGCCTACTTGCAGAGAGAGGCTTTGCCCCTGCTGGGAGAAGTACATCAGACTGCTGTGAGACTGCTGGATAGAGGGTCCAGGCAACAGGTGAAGGGTAGGGTGGCAGTGGGGGGAAGTTCTCCTAGAGCAAGAGGCATGCATATTGGGGACTCAGGGTGGAACAAGAGTCCACAGGGTTGGGGGGAAGAAAGGAACACAGAAGCTGGGCCAAGACAAGGTGAATTTCTTTACATATATCCTAGAGCAATAAGGGCTGACATACAAATAGATACATGTATATAAATACTAATTGCAGTACTGTCTGCAACAGCAAAAAGATGGACTCAACCTAGGTGCCCATCAGCAGCTGACTGGATACGCAAACCCTGGTGCATTCACAGAACAGAATGCGCTGCAGTGACAAGAACAACGGTCCCGGGAACCCTAACACGGGGGAATCGGAAAGGCACTGTGCTCAGTGAAATTAGTCAGTTGCAAAAGGAGAAATATTGTATGAGACTACTATTATAAGGACTCAAGAAAAGGTTTAAACACAGAAGAAAACAGTCTTTAAGGGCTACAAGGGTGGGAAGGGAGGGAGAGCGATACTCACTGGTTAGAGAGTAGAAGGAATTGGATAGAGGCAGAGTCTGTTGCCTCCCCATGAACCTCAAACTGGTTTCAGTGGCGGATGTCCCCGCTCATTCCTCGGTTTCTCCAACTAGACGCTTTCCTCAGCCAGCCTTCCAGGTCCCTCCCACGCTGGGAGCTGGCCTTGTACAGGAGGGCTCCCAGAGTCACTCCTTCCCTCGGGACGCTCTGTCTCTTGGCTGCACACGCTCGCGCACGCGCGCGCGCACACACACACACACACACACACATACACACCCCTTTGTAAGGATTCCTGCCACCCAGTGACAATGCTTAAAACTGTACTGGCCCTAACACTTCTCTGCATATCACTGGAATACTGCGTACCTAGCCCTTCCTTCCCACAAAGGGACCTCTATTTCGCTGCAATGTAACCTAGATAAAGTACGTATTGCTCATAGGCAACTAGTGCCCAAGTTGTTTTCTTTTTTTTCCCTATGTTCTACTGATTTTTTTTTAAATAGATTTTAGTTTTTTAGAGGAAACTTTGGGAATGTAGTGGATAAGTGCTAAGGCTGTTAACCAAAAGGCCAGCAGTTCAAGTCCACCAGGTATTCCTTGGGTATTCTATGGGGCAGTTCTATTTTGTACTATAGGGTCCCTATGAGTCAGAATCAAAGGCCATGGTTTTCTTTCTTTTTTTGTGGGGGGGGGGGCGAGGGGGATAGAATATTTTTAATACAGCTTTTGACTTGCAGAGAGCTGCCTCAGGCCTACTCTCTCCATTCACAGAGTTTCTCCATTATTTACCATCTGGCAATTATGCGGTGCACTGAGGAACCAATGTGTAGACATTGCTATTAACTGAAGTCTATAGTTTCCTTAGAGTTCACTCCTTGCGTTGTAACTTCCTTGGGGTTTTGACAAATGCATAATATCATCTGTTTACCATTACAGTATCAAATATAGTAGTTTCTCTGCCCTAAAACATCCTGTGCACCATCTATTGACCCCTGCCCAATCTCCTAAATCTCTAGAAATCACTTTTTTTTTTAACTGTTTCTGTAGATTACCTGTTCCAAAACATCGTATAGCTGGAATCATACTGTAGCCTTTTTAGACTGGCTTCTCTCATTGAGCAATGTGCATTTAAGAGTTCTCCACATCTTTTCACGGCTTGATGGCTCACTTCTTTTTTATCAATGAATGATATATTCCATTATGAGGATGTACTACAGGTTTACCCATTGACCTATTGAAAGACACCTTGGTTGCTTCTAATAGTTGGCAATTGTGTAAAGCGCCTATAAACACTCATGGGCAAATTTTTGTGTGAACATATGTTTTCAACTCATTTAAGTGAACACCTAAACACACAGTTACTGACTTCTGTGATAAACCTATGTTTATCTTTGAAAGAAAATGTCAGACCATCTTCCAAAGTGCTTGTACCATTATACATTCTCACCAACAAGGGATGTGAATCCCTATTACTCCACATCTTCACCAGCATTTGGTGTTGTCGGTGCTTTGGATTTTAGCTGTTCTAGTGGGGGTGAAAACACTGATGACATCATAGTTAAGAGTTATGGTTGCTAACAAGGTCAGGTGCACCTTGGGAACCCTGTGAGGCAGTTCTGTTCTGTCCTATATAGTCTTTATGAGTGGGAATTGACTCAACAGCAGTGGGTTTAGAATGAGTGTATAATAGTATCCCACTGTAGTTTTAACTAAAAAATTTCAATGACATCTTTTTATAAGCAAATTGGCCATCTAGGTATCTTCTTTGGTGAAGTATCCAGAACTTTTTCCCACTTCTAAATTGAGTTATTTTCTCATTGTTGAGTTTTTTTAGTTCATTGTATATTTGCATACCAGTCCTTTATCAAATATCTTGCAGGTATTTTCTCCCAGTCTATAGTTTCTCTTTTCATTCTCCTAATTTATAATAATATTTTAAAATAATTATTCTATGAAGAGGAATATTTTTACACTTGTAAAGAGAAAAAATTAATTTCTCTACCCTGCAGACTGTACCTTTTATTCTATTATTCTTCTGGCCTATTATTCTGTGAAATTCAACCTTCTCCGGTAAAGTTTCCTTTGGCTCTAGGGCCTGAAAGAGCTCCTGGTGGAAAGAAGGATGCAAAATTAAGAGGAAAGCTAGGATTTGCAATGGCTAATTAGCCTTACATAGAAAGTTTCCTGCTTGTAAAGTACTTTAAAGGACATTCTTTCCTTGATTTTTGCTCAAACCCATGACGGATAGGTAAAAGTAAGTCCCCCAGTTCTCACAGCGAGTGGTTCTAAATTCTTCATCCCGTGAACTTCTCAGTAGTTATTCCCTCCAGGGCTCCAAACTGGCTAGTTCTGGCTTGAACCCCTGCTGATAATTTGCATTTCCACCTCAGGTGTACTGCATCAGAATCCACATTGTAACAAGATTCCCTGGATGATTCTTATGTATAACTTCCTAGCAACTTGTTAGAAATGCACATTTCAGCAGGGATTTGAACTAGATTGAACTAGTTTGAAGCTCTGGTTCTCTCCAACCTTGCTGCCATGGCAAAAGCCTTCTACATCCCCCCCACATTACTTTTCCCTGCCACATCAAGCCAAGCCAAGTCAGGGCGTCACATAAAAACACCAATTCCCAGTGCCTTTAGGGAATCAAGTTTGTATCTTTGTGGCTGATACCTAATAGGTGTTCGGTAAACATCTGCAAAAAGGAATAATTGAGGGAGGGATGCAGGGCAGGAGGGAACAGAGGACGACCTGAATCTGGACCTTCCAGGCTCAGCCTCCGTGGGGTAAGCTCACAACGTGTGCTTCAGCCATGGACACAGCAGGCTTGCTGTCCTTCGGACCTCTCCCAGCTCAGGCCTTTAACCTCTGTTCCTCTCAGGTAGGCAAAGTCCCAGGAAAGCATGCTCCCAATTCTCATACCAGAAAAGGGGTTTGTGTCTTGTTGCCTACAAATGCAAGTATTTATGCCACCTCAAGTCACTGTAATCATGGCATGCCAGCCTGCCTGACAGGATTCTAGTGTGCCTATCTTATCCTGAGGCACCCACCCCTGCACCTGCCATCCCAGAGACACCTGCTCCTTTTTTGGCACTGGTCCTGGCCACAGTTGGTGTGTCTGGTTAGTGACAACTTCTCTTCTTCTGGGCCCTCTTCCAAATCTTCTGAGGATGAATAACTCTGAATGCGGGTGGCTAGAGAGTAGTTCTCATGGGAATTAACACTGATAATAAATGTCAGACATCTAGAAGGTCATTCCTTTGGTGGTCTTTCATTGCAGATTTCTTCAAAATAGGCTGCTAATTATCAATACTTGTGGGGGTGGCGGCTGATTTTTCTATACCGGTGAGGCTGGTGGACGATTTGATGTATGAAACCATGAACTCACATATATAGCAGATCACAGAGGCACCTTGGGGAGAAACAGGAAGGAGGAACAACTCAAGCACCATCTCAGACACTTCTGTTGGTGTGGTGAGGGATATGTGAGGGAGAACAAGTCTTTCCGTGGGAGAGAGGCACGGAATAAACCATTCAGGGCCACAGGCTGAACCCATGGGCATCTTGCCCTTCAGCTGGCAAATGTCTACACACTTCCCTTAAAATGATGAAGTTTATTGAAGTGTGGCATTTGTTTTCCCTGTTTGACAACTTTAGATCTGAGTGGTCATTCTTCAAGAGGTTCACCAGCCCCCAAACGTCTCCCTGTGGCCAGAGCTTGCTGACAGCAGAGGTTCCCTGCAGTATTTTTGGTTGGTAGGTTTCGTCCCAAGGCCTTTGGGCTTTACTTCAGGCAGCCGTCACACTGTCACCACCTGAAAAAAAGTCTTCAAAGAGGCGTCGGTCTCCAGGACTGGCCCCAGTATTCCAGAGAGTGTCCTGCAAAGTGAAAAGTTTTGGAAGTCAGAAAAATGTAGGTAGAAACTCTATTTTTGCTACTTCTTGGAAATTTGCCAGTAGGTTAAGTCAGCACACGACTCACAGCCTGTTTCTTCATCCGTTGAAGTATTGCCTCTGCTGCGTTCATGCTACAGTGACAGAGTGTGACGGTTGTGATCAGACTGTGAGACCACCAAACCCTGAAATATTTACTGTCTGGACATTTTCACAAAAAGTGTGCTGTCCCTGAAGAAGAATATTTCATCTCTCTAAGCCTGAGTTTACTCATAGTAAAATGTATCAAAGAAGTGATACTACAAGAAATAACTCACAATAAATGTGAAAAAAAAAAAAACACAACTGCATCGTGATGGGCACTATATGTGGAGATTTTTAAATTATTCTTATCATTTTCATCTTTCTGTTGTCTATCCATGACCCTCTTTCACAAGTTAGAGAAGGACACAGCTTGTGTCTGGCCATTTCTCTCTCTGTTCCCCTCTTTCCAAAATAAGACCCCAAACCATCAAGTTAATTCTGATTCCCCACGTGTCATGGTACAAGTGTGCTCCACAGGATTTTCAGTCACTCATGTTTCTGAAGTCAATCACCAGGCCTTTCCCGCAAGGCACCTCTGGCTGGACTGGAACTGCTAACTTTTCAATCAGCAGTGAAGCCTGTTAACCATACTTCTCCATTCTTCTCTTTATTTCTCTTCCGTTCACTCCCCCTACCTCTACCCTCCATCTCTCCCGATGGAGAAACACTGCAGGAATAAATAGTGTCGTGGTAAAAACTGAGACAGAGCTAGGCAAGATCATCGGCGATGTTCTTTTGCTAACAGAACGAAGAAACTTTCCATATTTGTTAAGGAGGAAAGATACTTTCCTTTCCCCAATAAGTTTCTTCAAGTACTTGCGTATTCCAGCACTTTTTAAATTTCAATTCATTGTTTCCCTTATCAACTCTTTAGCAGCCTTACAATTTGCCTTGCAAAGGAGTTGAAATCCTCAGACTGGATTACAAAAAGGATGCATATCCCTACCAAAACTAAACATATTAAAGCCTTTAAATATTTTTAATCGGAATTATTACAAGGTTTAACACAGAGATAAAATGGCTTCCATACAAAATGACTTAGAAAGTCTCGGGCCCAGGGAGGCTGTGCTGCCTCCCTCATCTTTACTTCACAAAGAGCAGAGCAGAGAGAGTCATCAATTTTTTCAATTATTAGAGTCTTTCAACTAGGTTATTTTGAAACGTTTCCTGACAAGTGGATCTAGTGCTTTTATGTCTGTCACTAAAAGACAAGCCCTAAACATGCTGAAGAATTGTAAACACATTCTAGAGAACACCAGACTTTCTGGATTTTTATTTTGTGACCAGCTATCGCCATGATGATGGACTCAAATCTACCAACGGTCATGAAGATGGCACAGGACCAGGCAACATTTGGCTCTGTTACACATATGCTTGCCATGAGTCTAAGCCTGCTCACTTGCCAGTAACAACTCTCAGGTCCACTGTCCATCTCTCAGTCACACTGTGGTGGCTCACATGTTGCTATGACACTGGAAGCTACACCAACAGTATTTCAAATATCAGCAGAGCCACCCGTGGTAGGTAGGTTTCAGCAAAGCTTCCAGACTAAGTTATACCAGTAACAGAGGTCTAACAATCTGCTTCAAAAGATTAGCCAGTGAAAGCTCTATGGATCACAGCAGAATACTGCCCGATATAGAGGTGGAACATGAGCCCCTTATGTTACAAAGCCCTCAAAATACACAGTGACCACATCACGGGACTTGAGTATACCAGCACTTATGAAGCTGCTGCAGAACTGGGTGACTTTTCATTCTCTTCAGCATGGAATTCCTAAGAGTTGAGTGGGACTCAGTGAAACTAACAACATTTAGGTTACATAATACAATTCAAACTGGGCAACATTGGCCCTCCGGTGAAAATCCTGGATGACTGAGAGGGCTGTTTTCATGTAGAATATAGGACGAAGCGGAAAGCATGGTTTTCCTTAGGTCGTTGTGATTCTGATCAATACAGGGAGCCTGAAGGATGGTATGATGAGAGCATGTTAGAGGTCGGAAAGCCTGGAGGTCCTTTATGGCACTTCATAAAGGAGCATCAGCATCACCTTCAACTCAGCAGCAACTTGATTCCTTATAATAGCCGCTGTTGCCTGACCACTGCACTAATTCAAGACAGTGGCCCACAGCCTGGCAACAAGATGCTGGAGTCCAGTGGTGAGCTGGCAAGCTGCAGATCCAGCCCTCCTGGGGAGATGTGTCTATCAGCAACTACACTGTAAGGCAGTAACTGCATCTGGCACACACTAGGAAAAGCAAAGGCAGGGGGTGCCATGGACACTTATGAGGAAAGCTCTAGGAAGGCTTCCTTAATGAAATGATGCTCAAACTGAAAACTGAAGGATGAAGTGGACTGAACAAGACAGGGGAATCTTTTCAAGGGAGAACACCATTACACTTAGCATTTGAGGAATAGCGAGATGGCAAGACGGCTAGGGCACAGAGATACTGACGAGAGACAACGCAAGAAAGGACAGGGAGGTGGTCCAGAGCACTACCAATTTAGGCCTTCTGAGATGTCCAGATAGAGCACCAGTGTGTTGGCTGCACGCTTCCTACAATCACATGGTCTCAGCACTGCTGGTCCACCTTTGTCAGTAAAGGGAAAGAGATCTTTTTTTCAGGAAAAGGGCAGATCCAGGAAGATTCCAAAAGTGAATCCGGTGTTCCATCAGAAGGTGTTTGCATGCTGGCCAAAATCCTGCTTCCCTTGTGACGGATTTCAGAACTCAAAAAGAGATCTTTATTTGAATATGTGTGGAAGTGTATATTCATTGTGTTCATCCTGTCCACTTTTGTGTATGTTTGGAATTTTTCAAAAGTGATTTTTTTTAAGCCCTTTCTAACCATGATTTATTGTGAACATGCACTGGTGACGAGATGTTTCCCTAAAAGACCAGCCTTTGACTTACTCTTTTAAGGAAGCCTGAGATCATGCTCTTCTCCTAAGGAGAGGAAAGAGACAGGCTCATACCGTTTGCTGAAGAATCAAAGAATCAGAGCACTTGGTTCAATTCCCCAAACCTCCTCCATCTAGGGAATTAGGCCATAAATCTTAAAAAGCATTCTTTGGGGATTTCCAAGAATTCTTGTTTATGCACAGACCACAAACAACCCAATAGGAGTACAGACTTTATTTCATTATATTTTGGCATTTACAGCTTTCACCAGAATTGCAAAGTAGAATATGGAAACAGTGAAGAACTGTGCAGATTTTGAATATCTAATTCTCTCTTTGGTTTTGCCTGTACATTTGGAGAACAGTCCTTCCTTCCTTCCCTCCCTCCCTCCGCCTCTCCCTCCCTCCTTCCCTCCTTCCCCTCCCTACTGTCTTTCTCACCTTTCTTCTTCTTTCTTTCCTCCTCTTACTCAGTCTGTCTCTGTTCATTCCATCACATGTGCCAGAAGCTGTAGTAATTCTAGGGACAAGAAAAGTAGACAGGGGGATAATAATACTTTCCTTAAGTTCCCCTCTAGTAAGAAACAAGCAATTAAATAAGCACAAAATGAACCATAATTATGAACTGTGGCCAGTACTCTGAGGAATAGGGCAGTGTACTTGATTTGGAAGCTTTATTCATAAAGAGAAATAATTTATACTGAAGGGCAAGAAGTAGCTCCTTCCTAGTCTAGAGGTTTGAAAGTCAAAAAAGGGCCTCTTTGATTATAATATTTTCAAGGATTTTCTATCTCTTACCCCTTATCCATTACTTCCAAAAGGAAATATGTCTAAATAAGGCATACTCTGTATTTCTCACTAAAGCAGCATGTAAATCCGAATTAGAAGACTGGAGGAAAGTAAGTTACTCGGGCTGGAAAACAGAGATTTATGTGGTGATGGATCCTTTTAGTGGTAGCTGTGGGAAACCTTCAAAGCAGATCAGGATTTGGAGCAAAATAAGACTCAGAGCAGGGGTGCAGAAAAGAGTTACAGCAGACCAGTCACAAATAACGGCCCTTCCTTTCTTCTGTTGAGTTTTATTTGAGTGTTAGAAACAGTTGTGAGCTGATATTTGGGCAACACAAATTTGGGCCAACATTATTTTATTAACACAACTATTTTAAAAAAAATAATCCATTTCCATGTCCTATTCAATAAAGAGCAAGAATAAGAAAAAGGAGAGCGTGGAAGGCAAAGCAGAGACAAAGCAGGGAAGGAGAGACAGACAGACAAATGAGAGGAGAAAGGGCAGAAGGAAAGGATCGGAAGAGACTCACCACAGGAGAAAAGTTATGCATTAAAAAAGACAGAGAGGAAAGAGAAAAAAATACAATAATTTCCTATCACTTGGATATACAATATCAAGTTTTATCAACTCATTTAGAAATTTTTGTTCACTTATAAGCTAGTATTAGGCTCATAACCCTTACTGTGATACAAATCTTTTCTCACAATGGACCAGGATCACAGTGTTCTCCTGAAAAATTATTTTTGTATCTGTAAGAGTTCAAATGAACAGATTTCAGGGGCTAGAAGTTGCCCCCTCCTAGCCTACCCCAAAGCAAATGAAACCCATTGCCATCAAGTCGATTCTCACTCATAGCGACCTTATAGGACAGAATAGAATTTCCTCATAGAGTTTCTAAGGAGTGAATGGTTGATTCGAACAGCTGACCTTTTGGTAAGCAGCTGTAGCACTTAAGTACTAACTCCTTGTCTGTTGGTTTGTTGTGCTGTGGGGCTTGCATGTTGCTGTGATGCTGGAAGCTGTGACACTGGTATTTAGATACCAGCAGGGTCACCCATGATGGACAGATGTCAGCAGAGCTTCCCAACTAAGACAATCTAGGAAGAAAGACCAGACAGTCTACTTTTGAAAGAATTAGCCAGTAAAAACCCTAAGAACATTGTCAGATATAGTGCCCGAAATGAGCCCCCTAGGTTGGAAGACACTCAGAAGAAGACTGCGGAAGAGCTGCCTCCTTAAACTAGCGTCAACCTTAATGATGTGGATGGAGTAAAGCCTTCTGGATCTTCATTCACTCATGTATGAGAAGAAACGGAAACTCAAAATGTGAAGAAACAGCTGGAAGCATCCATTAATAACTGGAACATGGAATGTACAAAGTATGAATCTAGGAAAATTGAAAATCATAAAAAAAAAGGAAATGGAACACATACACATTGGTGTCCTGGGTATTAGGGAGCTGAGCTGGACCAGCACAGGCCCTTTGGAATCAGACATTCATATGGTCTACTAGGCTAGGAACAAAAACGTGAAAAGGAATAGTGTTGCATTCTTTGTCAAAAAGAACATTTCAGTATCTGTCCTGAAGTTCAGTGCTGTCAGTGATAGAATAATATCCATGTGCCTACAAGGGAAGCCAGTTATACAACTATTATTCAAATCTACACAGCAACCACGAAGGCCGAAGATAAATAAATTGAAGACTTTTATCAGATTCTTCAGTCCAAAATTAATCAAACATGCAATCATGATGCACTGAAAATTACTGGTGATTGGAATGCAAGAACTGGTAGAAAATACGGCCTTGGTGATAGAAATGATGCCAGAGATTATGTGATAGAATGTTTGCAAGACTAACAACTTCTATGTAGAAAATACCATTTTTTAACCAACACAAATGACAACTGTACACATGGACCTTACCGGATGGAATACGTGGGAATCAAATCAACTACATCTGTGGAAAAAGATGATGGAAAAGCTCCACATCAGCAGTCATAACAAGACCAGTTGCTGCCTGTGGCACAGACCATCAACTGCTCAAACACAAATTCAAATTGAAACGGAAGAAAATTAGAACAAGTCCACGAGAGCCAAAGTACAATCTTGAATATATCCCACCTGAGCTTATAGACCATTTCAAGACCAGATTTGATGTGCTGGACACTAATGTCCAAAGACCAGACAAACTATGGGATGACATCAGAGACATCATCCATGAAGAAAGCAAGACGTCATTAAAAAGACAGGAAAGAAAGAAAAGACCAAATTGTATGTCAGAAGAGACTCTGAAACTTGCACTCAAATGTCAAGCAGCTAAAGCAAAAGGAAGGAATGACAAAGTCAAAGAACTAAACAAACGGTAGCTCAAGAAGACAAAGTATTATAATGAAATGTGCAAAAAGCTAGAAATGGAAAACCAAAAGGAAAGAACTCATTCTGCATTTCTCAAGCTGAAAGAAATGAAGAAACATTTGAAGCCTCAAGTTGTTAGTAAAAGATTCTACGGAGCAAACATTAAATGACTCAGGGAACATCAAAAGAAGATGGAGGGAATACACAGAGTCGTTATACCAGAAAGAACTGGTCAGTATTCAACCATTTGCAAAGGTAGCATATGAGCAGGCACCTGTGGTACTGAAGGAAGGAGTAGAAGCTGCACTGGTGGAAAAAAAAAAGGTTCCAGGAGTCGATGGAATATCAATTGAGATATTTTCAACAAACAGATGGAGCTCTGAAAGTGCTGACTCATCTATGCCAAAAAGTTTGGAGGACAGCTACCTAGCCAACTGACTGAAAGAGACCCATGTTTATGCCCATTCCAAAGAATGGTGATCCAAATGAATGTAGAAATTACTAAAAACATCATTAATATCACACTCAAGTAGCATTTTGTTCAAGATCATTCAAAAGTGACTGCAACAGTATATTGACAGGGAACTGCCAGAAATTCAAGTTGGATTCGGAAGGGGACATGGAACCAAGTATATCGTTACTAATGTCAAGTGGATCTTGGCTGAAATCAGAGAATATCACAAATATGTTTACCTGTGTTTCATTGACTATGCAAAGGCATTCAACTGTGGATGATAACAAATTATGGACAACATTGTGGATAATGGGAATTCCAGAACACTTAATTGTGCTCATGAGGAATCTGTACATGGATCAACAGAGAGTCATAAAAACAGAACAAGGGGGACACTGCGTATTTAAAATCAGGAAAGGTGTGTGTCTTTTCAGCATACCTTTTCAATCTGTATGCCAAGCAAATAATCCAAGAAACTGGATTATATGAAGAAAAGGTATCAAGATTGGAGGATGACTCATTAGCATACTGTGTAATGCACATGACACCACCTTAGTTGCTGGAAGTGAAAAGGATTTGAAACACTTACTTATGAAGATCTAAGGCCCAGGCCTTCAGTATGGATTGTGCCTCAACATCTCAACATCAGGAAAACAAAAATCCTTACAGCTGGTCCAGTAAGCAACATCATGACTACTGGAGAAAGGATTGAGATTGCCAAGGATTCATTTTACTCGGGTCCACAATCAATGTCCATGGAAGCAGCAGTCAAGAAATCAAAAGACACATTGCACTGGGAAAATCTGCTGCAAAAGACCTCTTTAAAGTACTGTAAAGTAAAGATGTCGCTTTGAAGACTAAGGTGTGCCTTAGCCATGGTATTTTCATTTACTTCACATGCACATGAAAGCGAGACAATGAACAAGGAAGACAGAAGAACTGATGCATTTGAATTGTGGTGTTGGAGAAGAACATGGAATATACAGTGGATTGCCAAAAGAACCAACAGACCTGTTCCAGAATAAGTACAACCAGAGCACTCCTTGGAAGCAAAGATGGCAAGACTGCATCTTACATACTTCGGACATGTTGTCAGGAGGGATCAGTCTCTGGAGAAGGACATCATGCTTGGTAGAGTGAGGGGGTCAACAAAAAAGAGGAAGACCCCTGGTCAGATGAATTGACACAGTGGCTGCAGTGATTGGTTTAATCTTAAAAATGACTGTTTACATAGCACAAGACTGGGCAGTGTTTCATTCTGTTATGCATAGCATTGCTATGAGTTGGAACCAACTCAGTGGCACCCAACAACAACAGCATGTATATATATATTTATGTGTATGTGTATGTGTATATGTTCAAAATGATGGACTGTACTGTCATACCAACCCGAATGTCACTGGATCATCTCATTCTAAGTCAGGCAAATAATTTAGGTTGCAGTGCACTGAGAAATCAAAGGCATATGGAGGCCAGGCACTAAAATAGTGCACATTGTGGCATTTTAATCCAGCTGTCCACAAAGCCCTCTTCTTAGAACTGTGCAGTCTACTTGTAAATCCATGGGGGATAAAGGAAGAAAGCTGTGTTCTTTACAAGAGAAAACAGATGTTGTCTGTCAGAATCAAATTGTTCCCATGTATCCAACCACATGGGCATCACCCACATCTAGATGGGGGTCCATTATCAACATGCAGAAAAGGGTGATAATTGGGATGGGTTTCCCTGGCTGCTAAGTTGGAGAAGATTGTTCAAAACAAGGGAGTGTGTGGGTTTACCCAGAGAGACACTGAACAGGAAAGAGGACTAAAGGCAGCATCCCAAGAAATAGCAATATAACAGACAAGGAGATGAAAATGGAGAAACCATAAAACAAAGAATAGAAAGAAGATTGGGAAAGAGACAAGACCCTTTAAAGAAAGGAGAAGAAAAGAGAGAAAATCAAGTGCAGGGTGTTTCTTAGAAGAGACATGTTACATGTAAAGCCCAGAGAAGGAGCTCTTGGAGAGGGAGGGCCTGACTACATAGAACCCGTTACTACTGAGTCAATTCCAACTCATAGGGACCCTATAGGGCAGAGTAGAACTGCTCTGTAGGGTTTACAACTTGCAGCTGGTAGAATAAAACTCACTTAACCAGTGAGGTTTCAGTACATACGGGGTGAAGATTGTGTTCATCCCCAAAGAAGCAAGAGGGATAGCTTAGCAGTAGAAGGACAGTTTTCATCTAAGACCAGAGGGAGGCAGAAAGAAGATAAAATATTGAACCCCAAAGAGAGACTGTTTCTTTTCTGTAAAATTAGATAGTTAAATTTGATAAGCTCTGAGATTTTACCATCTACTTTAACATTTTAATAAATAGCATAATCCTATTTAGTCCCCCATAGCTGTTTTTGTAGCTTGATCTTCCAGGTTTCCATGAGTGATATGCCATTCATTATCTTGAAAGGAAATACTGACAGACATTTTATGTGATTCCTCAGACTATTGAAGGAATCCCTATTTTCAGTATTTTAATGGTGTGGAAAATATATCCAACATCACTTATGTAACATTCCACCCTGAATGCAAAACCTGAATCTACCTGAGAAAACAGCAGGCAAACCCAAAAGAAGAACATACTGAACTTTTTTTTTCTGAGGGAATATAGTCTTTAAAAAATAATAGTATCATAAATTGAAAGAAACTCTGTGGAAATATTCCAGATTAAAGAAATCTATGATGCACTTTATGGTTCTATGCATCTAGGATATCATCCTGCTGACCTCTGGCTGGAGAGGAGGGGAAAGGGGACTGTTGGGAGGATGAGACATGTATGGAGCAGAGAGGAATAGTGTGCTGTCACCGGACAGGGAGAGCAGTGGAAGCTGCATATAGGTGGGCATGTAAATTTATACGGGAATGTACATTTTCACTCAGTCATAATTTAAAAAAAAATTTTTTTTAATAGTCAAACAAGGAAAAAAAAAGGAAATCTACAAGATTTCTACGAGACAACTAAATGCAATAACTGATTCTAGACTGAGTCCTGTACTGCAGAGAAAACTCTGTAAAGGACATTGTTAGGTCAGTTGATGAAATTGAAACCTTGATGGTGGTTTCAAAAAAGTACTTTATCTAGGTTAAATCTACTAAAGCTGAGAACTTCACCATGGTTTTGTAAGAGGGTATTTTTATTCGTGGAAAATAGACACTGACGTATTTTAGGGTAAAAGGCCATGATGCTTGCCACTTACTCTCAGATGTTACACAGACAAAAAGAGAAGGAAGGAAAGCAGTGATAGAATGAGTGACACAAAATGACACTGTAGTTAAAGGGTACATAAGTGTTTTGTGTACTGTTTTTATTCTTGCAGGTTTTTTGGACATTTGAAACAATTTTCAAATAGAAATCTGAAATATACATTCTTAGCTAACACATCCTTAGAGTGCTATGTTCCAGCACTGTGCCTCTGTGTGTCGGAAGTCCAGGAGAATTATACTTCACTGATAATTCAGGGCTTTGCAAGGGGATGCTGGCTTGAAATTCCAAATAAATGGGCTGGGATTATTTGCTTAAATAGCAAAAGAACACTGTGTTTCATGGCAGATATAAATTTGTAGTGAAGAAAACTCTAAAGGATCCCTTATTTTCAATCCAGGCATATAAAAATAGTCTTGAAAAATTAATTGCTAAATTGTATAAGAAGCAAATAATCCAACGAAAAAGGGGTATTCTAATCATTGCAAAAGCAAAAAACAACTGTAAAGAGAATGGTCATGATGGACATGAAATTTCCTTTAGCAAAGATTTTTTTAAATTGTAAGATGTATAGAAAGCAAAACTGATAGAAGCTTGTATTTTACTGGCAGAATATTGTCTTAAGTTTCTGGAGCGACAAACACACTGAATCACCCTTTTAGGAGATGCAATCCCATTGCTGTGAATCAGGTCCGACTCATGATGACCCTGGAGGTCAGAGTAAAACTGCCCACAGAGTTTCTAAGTAGTGCCTGTGAGCTATTTGTACAAAACCAATGCTTTAACTTTTTAAACCTAACAATACTGTATACTTAAAGGTTTTTACTATTTTTTCCTCCTTTGCAAAACAGTCTTAAATAGCACCTTCCTGTGCAAACTGGAGGTGGCCTAGCGGTTAAATGCTATGGCGGCTAACCAAAAGGTCGGCAGTACAAATCCGCTAGGTGTTCCTTGGAAACTATGGAGCAGTTGTACTCTGCCCTGTAGGGTTGCTATCAGTTAGAACTGACTCGCTGGCAATGGGTTTGGTTGTGTTTTATGTCTGTTTTGTTTTGTTTTGGTGCAAACAGGTGGAGCTCTGGTGACGTAGTGTTTACTAGCTTGGCTGCTAACAAAAATATCAACAGTTGAAATCCACTACCTACTCCTTGGAAACCCTATGGGGCAGTTCTACTCTGATCTATAGGGTAGCTATGAGTTGGAATCAACTCAGTGACGACGAATGTGTTTATTTTGCTTTGTGTAAACCGGTATAGCTGATCAAGTCAGCTGGCTGTTTCTCTTGTTTGCACAAATCTGGCTGACAGTGCGGAGCCCGGGTACCACAGTGGTTAAGATCTTAGTTGCTAAGCCGGTCACCAGTTTCAGTCCACCAGCTGCTCCGCCGTTTGATGCTGTCTGATATGGCTGTTTTTTAGTAGATTCGGAATCCACTCCAGAGCAAGGGATTTGGTTTTGGTTTTTGGCCCACAGTGCAGAACCTCCTCCTGTAGCTGGTGCTGTGAGGAACAGCTTCTGTAAGGACAGTGCCTGTACCTGGAAGAGGGAGGGGGTTTTCCCGCAGAAAAATCCCTCTTGGTGCAGCTTAAAGGCATTTGGAAAAAAAAAAAAAAACCACAGTCTGGAAAAAGGCTACATACTTGCAAACGGTACATCTAAAGAGCCAGGTGTTTAAGGACTTCATGCCACACCAAGGCGGTGAGAAATAAATATGGCACAGACCTTTGCTCCTACATCGGAAGCTTAAAATAGATGTTGTTCACAGTCATGTGTGTCAGCGTTTACTTTCCACCCTCCCCCCTTCTTCCTTCATTTTTTTTAAGTTTTCCTTCTCCCCTCTCATTTCACTGTTGAATTTGTTTTACAGTTGATGTAACTGTTTTCTGCCACATAGGGATTGTATTATTACCTAGAAATGTGCCTGTGACTTGTGGTAATAATAGATTTTTGTGCTGGCCAGCAAGAAACAGAAGATCCCATGTCAGATGTCAGTGTACTGCTGACTTTATTGGGAGTTGCTATGAGAAGTGGTCATTAGAAAATATTTTCTTTATAATAATTGAGTTTTTTTGGAGTTTACTATATTCACAGAGGATGTGTAAAAATTCATGACTGAGACCTGATGATGTTTTCTGCCAAGCAGTGTGGCCTTTTCCCACAAGACTCATTTTTTGAAAAAACTAAATTTTAATCATCATAGGTGATGGCTTTTCCCTATCAAAATATAAAAGTGCCAGTGCCATCATAATTTTTCGGCAGTCATCACAACTTCTATTATTTATAAAGGAGGAGAAAGACTGCAGTGTGCTCTGGTTATGATTAGAGTAGCTCCGGACCTTCAGGCACACAGGAATGTTCTTCACCTTGGTAAGTCTCAGGAAGCAGCTTCAGGAGGTGCCCTCAGGAAACAGCTGCAATGCACGTGGACATTGAATTCCAGGGACAAAGTAGAATCCTGCAGGAGCTTTCTCCTAAAGGAGGCCCTGTATACTTTTAGGTGAGTCTGTCCATGTCTGGACCACAGAGGACATGTTCCAGAAGTAGAGGTTGCAGGAAGAGGGGAGGAGAGTCCATAAAAGTGATTTATAAAATTGGAATCATAATCACAATTAAAAAAAAAAAATGGAATCATAACTTCAAAGGAAATTCTAGCCAAATGGAGCAAATACAATACAGAGAAGGGGCAGCTGAGAAGTGATTTCAGTGCAGCCTTTGATTTTGGAGAGGCTCACTGGCTGGCTGACAAGATGGATGGTGGTGAGCACACATTTCTTCTTAAGGGCAGAGCAGTGAGGTGCAGACAAAAACTGTAGGTAGATTATTGAGTGATATTAGGCAACAAAGTGCAGATCAGGAACACAAGGAACATTGCAAGCATGCCATACAGACTCCTTTTCTCTTGTAAATAAATTACATTTATTCTTGCTTAGAAGCAGACAGCCCTTCAAGATCCCTTTGGTTATTTATCCTTTTTGATCACAGAATCTCAAAGCTGGCAGGGAGCCTTGGAGATCATCCCCTTTATAAATGAGGAGAGCAGCTTAAATGATCACCCAAGATCATGCATTTAATAAGTGGCAAAATTTTAAAACAAAGTACTCACTTCTGTAAAACCCATTCCACTGTTTTGTTTGTCTTCACTATCCAAGCCACCTCCTTGGTGTGTTTACACCAAATACACAGAGTTCAAGTCCCAGCCCTTCCTCCAGACCACATGGATTCCAAGTGGCATTCCCGTTAGTTCCATGACAGCTTGGTAGAGTTCGGACCACATAGAGAACAAATACAAGTATCGTCATTTGACTGTTTCATTGGGGTGCAACTCAAAAAACTCATGAGTATTCCCTGAGTTCACAGCTAGCTTGTCCAAAGTCCCCAGCTCCACCTGACTTCTTCTCTAGGAGTACCGCTATGTCTGACTTTTGACAGAATCTCTTCCTGTTTGCCTTCACAGGTTTCACAGCAGCCGCCTCCCTTGTGTCTTTGGCTTGGGCCTTGGCTTCTTACCAGAAGGCTCTCCGGGACTCCCGAGATGACAAGAAGCCCATCAGTTACATGGCTGTCATCATCCAGTTTTGCTGGCATTTCTTCACCATTGCAGCAAGAGTCATCACGTTTGCACTCTTTGCCTCGGTGTTCCAGTTGTACTTTGGGATCTTCATCGTCCTGCACTGGTGCATCATGACCTTCTGGATCGTCCACTGTGAGACAGAATTCTGTATCACCAAATGGGAAGAGATTGTGTTCGACATGGTGGTGGGGATCATCTACATCTTCAGTTGGTTCAATGTCAAGGAAGGTCGGACACGCTGCAGGCTCTTCATTTACTATTTTGTGATCCTTCTGGAAAACACAGCCTTGAGTGCCCTCTGGTACTTGTACAAGGCTCCCCAGATTACAGATGCATTTGCCATCCCTGCCCTGTGTGTGGTATTCAGCAGCTTTTTAACTGGCGTTGTTTTTATGCTGATGTATTATGCCTTCTTTCACCCCAATGGACCCAGATTTGGGCAGTCACCAAGCTGTGCTTGTGAGGACCCAGTAGCTGCCTTCACTCTGCCTCCAGAAGTGGCCACAAGCACTCTACGGTCCATCTCCAATAACCGCAGTGTGGCCAGTGACCGTGATCAGAAATTTGCTGAGCGAGATGGGTGTGCACCTGTCTTTCAGGTGAGGCCAACAGCCCCATCCACGCCATCATCTCGCCCCCCACGGATTGAAGAATCAGTCATTAAAATTGACCTGTTCAGAAACAGGTACCCAGCATGGGAGAGGCATGTTTTGGACCGAAGCCTCCGAAAGGCCATTTTAGCTTTCGAATGTTCTCCATCTCCTCCAAGGTTGCAGTACAAAGATGATGCCCTTATTCAGGAGCGGTTGGAGTACGAAACTACTTTATAGAGTTAGAAGACCTTGCAGGAGCCACCGGGTCGAGTGACAGATTGATAGAGGGCTATGACAATAATGAAATTTCATCTTAGAGTAGGGCAAGCAGCCGTGATGTTCTCAGTCCAGCTGTCATGACTGTGGTTTGATCCACTGTAGTTGACTAGCTGGTACTGGTCTCCTGGCCTCAACTACTCCATCTAAAGGGACAACCCAGCATAGGACTCCTTGTTGCTACCAAACTCCTCCTGCACAGTCTTTCAACATATCCACCAGAGGGTACTGTCATGATGAAATCTTTGCCTCAGATCCATAGGGTGTTGTGATGGAGTAAACTGATCTTTGCATAAAGATACTTTCAGTCACACACACACACACATACATATACACACAAGACAGTCCTCTGTCAAAATAGCATCAGAGATTTTTCTTGATACAAAGCTCCAGAACACACACACACACACATACACATATACACACACGCACACACACAAACGAGAGACAGAGAGAGAGAAATATATATATATGTATATCCTTCAAGACTCCAGGAAAGGAAAAGTACTTCCTAGAAAATAATTCATAAAAGCATTTTCTTATGTGGAAATAATATCATGTGTGAGAAGCCTACCTGATGGACAGCAAAACTCCAGTGTGTTTACACATGTATCAGAATTGATAGAATGGTTAGTTTTCTACACATTTGAGGGTTTAATTTTATTTTACATTTTCAGTTGAGAACATCTCTTATGACAAATCCTATGCAGCACATTCATGGCTTTCAGTAAGTCCGACGAGCTCGCCAACTTAGTGATGTAAGTGAATGATAATCATAGTTCAGTATTCAGTTGCAAAAATTTAATAAATACAGAGGAAGTAAGAAAAAAAAGGCAAAGGCAGAGTCTGATTCTACACTGCAGTGGCTCCATTGAAATTGCAGGCAGAGCAGCAGGATGGACCAGGCTGAAGTGGAATCTGGTTCAGGATGCTGGGTGCATGATTCCACGGGAATGTACGCAGGTACAATAAGAGGAAATGACATTGCCATACCTTTCTAGTGCCAAACAGTAAACACCTGCAAGATTGATACAGAAGCCAGGTGGACTGAGCCCCACAGGAGCAGATGTAAGAATGAACAGTCAAGTTCTCAAATACGTACAGACTTTCCTCCCCAATCTAAGGTCAACCCGATGTGTCTTTTAGAGGCTTTCGGACACATTTAGTTAGTGCGAGCAGTCAAATGCAATGAAATATAGTTATGAGAACACTCTCCTGAACTGATTGAGGGCTTATCACTATTTCCAGATCAAATTTGTATGTATTTGAATTATTTGTAAAGTTGCACTCTTACAAGCTTCTGGGTTTCAAATACCTCCGTACAGCAAGTAAAAGTCACCCTGCTTTCTGTTCTGTGTCCTCCCGTCATGGTGCTTTTTGTTGCATTAAAAGTGCCGGTCAAACTTTGATAGTATTTTTTTATAGTTGGTGCAGAGTGGAATAACTCATGGATTATTTCAATATTTTTGTAATAAAAAATATAGGGTATACATATAGGTATCATCACTTTTTTTATAGACCTGGAATTGTTTCAGCATCATAATCACTTGGGATGTCAGAGACTGGTTCACAAATCCCATCTGCCTGCCTCTGCAGATTGCAGCACTTGTCCCTTGCAAGATCACTTGACTTTGCAATGTTGGTGCACCCAGGAACCTGGCCAGGGGTGCTATCAGAATATCAGGTGAAGAGAGAATCTGCTTAACTAGAAAGGGCTTGTCAAGACTGGCCAATGTTTCCCAGGAAATCAAAGATGTAAATGCTTACTTCCATCGGTCCATCATGACTAACCTGACCACAGTGGAAGATGTCTTAAACTGCCTCCCCTGCTGTTATTTTAACCCAGCTGGTATATCAAATATTAGTCAAATCACCAAAAAAGGAGGGGAAAAAGTCAGCTTCACTCAATTGTTCAGTTATTTGGACTGGCCAATTCACTTAGTATCTAGTCAAGTTCTATAGCCCACCTGTAATGGGTGCACAACACAGAGACTGCTGGCCCCATGATGATTTTTGCAAGAAGTGGCAGAGGGCTCCATGTAGGACTTCTTTTGGTACAAAACCCAAGAGCAATTTTTTTTAAAAAAATAAGCAATTTTTATTAACAGATGTACTTTCGCAGTACTCCACGACTTGATCCTCCAAGAAAGATTTCCACTCCAAAATAATAATCTGTTGCTCGGATGCGGGAAGACGACATCACCACCAGTAAAGGCCCAGAAAGACGCCCTTCTTTGCATTTTCAGCTCATGGTAAAAACATTCCATCCCCATGTTAGCAGGAAAAAAGATGACCACTTTGGTAAATTCTTTCCTGCCATGAAGAACCATGAGTTACTAGCTTCATTATTTCCAAGAACACTTTTACGTGATGATCATTGGAAACTGGATTGCTCAGCAGAACAATACTTGAACTTCAAGAGTAAATAACAGATTACAGTGTAATGATGTCAATCAGCACAAAACCCAACAAGTTCAATCACTCTTCAATCATGTAAGTTCTAAATTATTTCTCAACTTGATCTCTAATTTACCATGTTAAAAGTCAAAGCAAGTATATGTAAATGAAAGTGCTACATGCCCTGTGTTTTGTATAGGAGCTGAAATAGTAGTCAGGAGGGTGTAAAAATTTTTTTACGTTTTCAAGTGACTTCCCAAGTTCTTCAATACTCTGTTATTAGACAGAAGATACAGTCATTTAGTTAGTAAAAAATTCTTGGTAAGGAAATGACATCTTTGCCAAATTATAAATTACAAACTTTCGAAAGACTAAAGGAAAAAAATGTTAAAATTCATGATTTAATCTTGCATGATTCAGAAAGCACATCACTGTCATTGTGGTAATAACAGCTTTTATTGGTGTCTAGATATATAAATAACAGACTTTAAAGTATCAGAGTTTGAAGAGAAATTGCCGGTGTACAAAAGAACAAAACTTGATTTGTTATTTATATTTTAATTCTTAATGTTTCACTTTCAATCTACTAATAAACTCTCTATAGAAAGTAACTGGAGAATCCAAAAATGATGAGCTACTCTTGGCACACAAATTGGAAATGCCATATTCTTTACTGTGTACTCGAATTTCCTGTGTCTGAGTCCTTTAATAGAGGGGAACCTGCCTGTTAGCACTTGATTTTTACATAGGATCATGACATTTTCTAAAGGAAAAATATAGCTTTTTTCTTTGTTGTGTTTTTTATTTCCAGGCTGACATTCCTAAATGACAGCATATTTAAAGATTAAAGACATATATGCATACACACACACGTACATGTATATATATGTATGTATGAAAGGAAAATTTTTCCATGAAAGTCAAAGTTGAGTATCCTCCTCCCCAAGTCTGTATCTCTTAAACTGTCTTCAAACTTTTGCTTTGTCCTATTAATTACATAATATCTAGTTCAGTGATATTGATTTTGTAGACTTTTGGGTACTAGTCACATAAGGTAATTCTGTTAAACCAAGAAATGAGATAAATTACAAGGATTGCCAGTTAAGTTTGCAAACTCATCCTACAAAAAGTGTTACATGCCTCATTGCTGAATAACACTACAGTCACCTTCGAAGTACTCACCCTGAGGAGCTTTGAACCGATGCCAGTACCTAGTCTACCCTTTGAAGCAATTTTGGAATTCCTTTTCTGGAATGGCCATCAGAGCTGTCATTGTATTACCCGTGATGCCCTGAATGCCATCAAAATGTCTTCTCTTCAATATTTCCTTCATCTTCAGGTAAAGAAAAAAGTCACTGGGGGCCAAATCAGGGGAGTAGGGAGGGTGTTCCAATATAGTTATTTGTTTACTGGCTAAAACTCCCTCACAGGCAACTATACAATTAAGTTTGTGAACTTGCTACCTTGCCACCATGCACAATGGCCATTCCAGAAAGAGTTCCAAAATTGCTGTCAAGGGTGTACTAGGCACTGGCGTCGGTGCCTATCTTCCCAAGAAGAGTACTTCGGAGGAGACCGTAGTGATATTTAGCAATGAGGTATGTAGCACTTAGAACAATTGAGTTAATGAACTTAATTGTCACACCTCATGTATCTTACTGACATAGCAAGAATACATAATTCAAGTATTGGCAAACCATAAAGTAAAAAGATAACGTGAATATGAAAGTGTTTGTGCTTAAGATGACCAAGTTCTATAGCCACCACCTATTATGAGTGTAATTTGTTTACCAACTATTTCTGAATCCCCAGTTTGGTTTACTCTACCAATAAATGAAGTGATAGCACTAACCAATTAAAAGTGAGTGGGATTAACTGAAATCTCAATGACTTTTTAAAAAATTATATATATATATATATAATCAGATTTTCCCAACTAAAGTAACAGAAACAAAAGGATTATAGTGTAAACTGCCCTTAGCTATATATAAATTGCTATGTTGTTGACAAGTGAAACATTAGATAATAAGCTTTTTTTCTACTCCTTTCTCAACTACAGCCCCGACTTACAATCCGTTTCTGTAAGACATCAAAACATTTGTGATGCTAAGTTGGAAAGACCTAGATATAATTTGGGGCTTCTTTGCCTGAAGGAGCTTTATCACTCCTTAATGATCTCATCTGTTAAGCAGCTGACTAGCAGCAGAGTTTTGAGTCATTTCAAAGTTTCTTTCTCTGAACAGCCTGAATTGAGCAAAGAAAAACTCCTGATGCCTTAGCCAGAATTGGGTGAGGTCACACATTTGCTTTTAAATGTACCAAATGCCAGTGAATGGAAATACATTCTGACATAATGTTTAGACAAGAATCTAGAGATTTTTTTCTTCCTCATGAACCGTTTCCTAGAGTAAATATGTGCTCCCCTTGTGTTTTCCACACATCTTTGCCATTAGCCATTACTGCTTATATATAAACTTGGATGACACAAAATGCTTGCATTTTTATGTTCCTTAGGAGAACTCATCAAAGCCTTTCTAAAAATAGCCCAGACGGTCTTTCAGAAATATAGCTCGGGGCTGCCAAGGTCCATGGGCAAAAGCCTACCAGGACCTCGGTGGGCATTTCTGTCGTTTCAGTGACAGATGCAGATCAGCTGAAGTTCAGTTCTCTGCAGCAATCCAGTCACTCTGGAAGATCGTCAGAGCTGTTGCATCTGCCAGCTCCCATTAATCTCCCTCCTTTCCACACCAGAAGCTCCAGCATTTCAAAATGGCAAGAATGGACGATTTTGTCCACCACTGCCACCACCCGCTTCTCATCCTGGTCTTCTGCCCTGATCTGTTTCTGGCCATCGGATTATCTTAACACTTGAGTTGCTTCAACCCTCCTCCTCAGCTCCTAGGGCCAGAGGGAGGGGACCACACAATGAACCCCAAGTTCTCTGTCCCCCATACACCCTTATCCAGTTGCCACCCTACAAATGGGTACACGGGAAGACTCAAGATGTGCCTATGATTAACAGCCTCAGGGGGATAATTACTCATGCTAAAGTAAAACTCTGCAGAATGTGGGTGGAATTGTCTAAAAACACAATGAGCCATTTAATTTTGCTAATTGTAGCAATTAGGGTAGCTCGCATGCCGCCTGCTTTCCCAGCAGAGAGCCAAATGGATCAAATGGCTAACGGCCATGTGCCCACAGAAACGAGGGGTTCAGAAACGCTCCCCTGAGCATTTGAGGCATCATGTGGCCTATCATCCATCTGAATCTCTTCTTCTGTATTCCATGAGGAAAAGAATCGGGTATGTTATATCGCCTGCAGTAATGTAGCTCAGAAATGGAAAAGTTTAGTCCACCTTGTGTAGTGTGTATTCTGCTCAGTAAGGAAAGCTTAATGTCCCTTAATCATTTCCTAAAATGTTTTCATATTACACTGATATAGCCTCAATTTACTGACTTAGCCTAAGCCAGAAACAGACTGTCTCAAAATCTAATTCCTTCTTTTGGTTATTTTCCCCCCCTTAGTTTTTTTACAGTTTGGTTTTCCTTTTTGACAGTAGCTTACAATGAGTCAAAGCTTACCACTGGCCAGGTGCTATGCTAAAGAACTTCACGTAGGTTATCTCACTTAATCCTCATGACCACCGGGAGCTGAGAACCGTTTGCAGATGATGAAGCTTAAGGTTAGAGATTCAAGCAACTTGCCAAACATCACACAGCTAGGAAACAGTGGAACTGGGAGTTGAAAACAACTTTTAAGAGGTGCAGCTCCTTCTAGAAGATGAAGGAATATTTTCCCACCAGAAGCTATTCCTGATTTGGCAGGGTTTCAGGAGAAACAACTGTGGTGTCATGATTCAATTTTTCAAAGAATGTTTTATTAAAAAAGTCAAAGATGCCTTTCAAAATGAAAAGTTAAAAGTAAAAAAGTCAGTGATGAGAAATAGAAGTCTCCAACAACTGTGACTGAATTTTCCTGCAATTTTCTAATTCACAAGAGGGAGATAAACACTACCCTTCCATTCCAGACAGCTGTCCCCTCCATTGCCCTACTCTGAACCAAATTTAATGATAGATATAAAGTAGCCTGAAGGTTCTTCCATTGTATTCCTGATGTGCGTGTTCTGTCCTATAGTTAGGCAGAGTGAAGAGTAACTAAATTTCACCAGCTACTTCAGCACTCAGACCAAGGAAGGAAGGCAGGAAAAGAGCAAGGAAAGAAAAGATCTAACAAATACTTGAAGTAATGTTATAGTCATAAGATAGTTCTATTCATCATCATTTTTTTTTTCCTTAAGTTTCTTTTAGCACTTTGCAGGTCACACAACTTCGTGTTTAAGAAGACTATTAAATCACTAGCTTGAACCATCATGCAAGACTAGGAATGTTATTTCAGGTTGAAAGGTTTACCAAATAGTTGTTGAATTCAGTTATAAAGTAGCTGACATTTTCTTTTTTATTATTATTATGACTGAGTGAAAATGTACATTCCTGTATAAATTTACATGCCCACCTCTATGCAGCTTCCACTGCTCTCCCTGCCCGGTGACAGCACATTATTCCTCTCTGCTCCATACATGTCTCATTCTCCCAAAAGTCTCCTTTCCCCTCCTCTCCACCCACTCTCCTTCCTCCAGCCAGAGGTCAGCAGGACAATATCCTATAGATGCATAGAACCATAAAGTGTATGCAATATATGGTCACTCTGCACCACCAACTCCAATCCGTTCATGTCCAAAGAGTGGGCCTTCATTATGATTTATGGGCAAGGCTAGCTTCTTGCTGTATAGCAAGTGTGTGCGTGTTGTTTGAATTGATCCAAATAAGGTGGCCAATAAAAAAATCAAGAATTTCCTCAACCCTGGTGTTGATTTATAAAAAAATCTGCAATGATCAATCTGAATCTAACTCATAAAAAATCCAAGCAGATATCTATCTTCCTACTTGGACTGGACATTCACTTAAGCAGATCTTCATAAAGTTATGCTAAATTAGAAGTCACTAATCTTTACAGAAAATGGCATCAAAAAGAGGTCTAAGTGTCACTTCGACGCTCTTATTTTACAGATGAAACTATTGAGATCCAAAGAGATGAGGCAAATTTTGTAATGAGGATCACACTTTATGCTTGATGCATGTGGCCAATTCAACAGACGCATCTTGGTGACTGCTCCAAGACAGGCACTGCAAGACAGTACAAAGTCAGATACAAAAGGTACCCTGCATTCCACAGCACCCACTTTGGTTCTGAGTAGCCCAGAAACAGCTTTCTAACTTTTCTGGTTGAGTGCACTGCCTCTCTTTTCACTGTCTACATTTAATACTCTCCAGTTGCTGTGAAGTCAACTCTGATTCATAGTGAACTCATGTGTATTAGTGCAGGATTAGGATTTTCAACAGCTGGTATTTCAGAAGTACATTCCTAGGACTTTTTTTCCAGTGTGCCTCTGGTGGAACTCAAACCTCCAACCTTTTGGTTAACAGCCAAAACACTAACCATTTCTACCACAGGAACTCCTTAGACCTATACAAGAGCAATAAAGAAACACAGGCTTTTCCAAGTTCATAACGTGTAGTCTCACGATAAACAGTTACCACACACAAAGATGAAACATAAGGTGATAATATAAATATAATGATAAATCAACTATAGGTGACTGCCTATAGAAAAAGAAGTAATTTTGTAATTTGTTTTTATGCCTTTGTAACACCAGGTATTTTTTAATCAAGGTCACAAAGCAACAAGAAAACTGGAGCATTTTCAATACCACACACAGTAACAAACATAAGGTAATGATATGAAGGTAAATCAACAATAGGTGGATGCCTATAAAAAGAAAAGTAATTTTATAATCTGTTTTTATGGTTCTCTAACACTCTTTGAATCAAGGTCACAAAGCAACAACAAAATTGAAATATTCTCTTGACAGGTAATATTTGACTCTAAAAGACTTATCTCTGAATAAATTTTGGAAGATACTGTTGTGAATTTCTTTCTAAAAGAAGCAGAAAATTAGTGTCTTTTAAAATATCTGAAGAATTTCCTAACAGGCTATTCCTCTAGATTTCCAGAAAGCATCCTTCACTAGCACACACTGAGACTAGTATGGAGAGCCGGCACACTGGTTGTTTAGAAAATAACTCCTTTGCAGACAGACGCCCCAGCCACTGCAGTGTGGAGGTCATCATAAAGCCATATTTCCAATGCCCAAAGAGCAGTCCTGCACAGCATCCCATTTCAGCAGTGAGAACAGCCAGGCCTACCCATGTGGACACTCATGCTAGCATCACACTCCATAGTGCAGCGGTTAAAGCACTCAGCTACTAAGCAAAAGATAGCAGTTTGAATCCATCAGCCCTTTTGAGGAAGAAAGATGTGCCCATCTGTTTCCTGAAAGATTTGTAGCCTTGGAAATCCCGTGGGGCATTTCTATTCTGTCCTTTAGGGTTGCTGTAAGTAGAGTACAAATAGACTCAGTGGCAGTGGGGTTCGTTTTGTTTCTTTTAGTTATTATTAACTTGTTTGAAGCAAACCTTTGTTGCTAACCCAAAGGTTGGAGTTTCAAGTCTTCCTAGAGGCACCTCAGAAGAAAAGCCTGGTGATACACTTCTGAAAAAAAAAAATTAACATAGAAAACCTTATGCAGCACAGTTCTATTCTGACACACCTGGGGTCACTATGAGTCAGAGTTGACTCCATAACCACTGATTGTTTTTGTTCTTATTAATTTGTATAACTAATTTTTCCTAAGTGAATAATTCTAGTCAAGAAATTTATAGACCTATGTGTCCAACTGGATTGCTCCTTAGGAGCCAGAATGGCAAAACGTTTCACATACTTTGGACATGTTGTCGGGAGGGATCAGTCCCTAGAGAAGGACATCGTGCTTGGTAAAGTAGAATGTCAGCAAAAAAGAGGATGACCTTCAAGGAGATGGACTGACACAGTGGCTGCAACAGTAGGCTCAAGCATAACAGTTGTAAGGACACTGCAGACCCAGGCAGTGTTTCATTCTGTTGTATAGTGTTGCTATGAACTGGAACCAACTTGATGGTACCTAGCAACATGTGTTCTCTGTGCAGAGACAGGAAAAAGAAAAGAAGGCATGTTAATTTTCACAAACACATAATTCAAAGAATTTCCTAGTGATTCTCATTAAGCATCAACGTAACAGCTGATCTAATAATGTGACTAGGTCCATACCGGGGATTTGAACCCCCAAGTATATTGAAAATATATGTGACCATGATTGTAAGAAATTCCTATTTTAGTTTAAAATCAGTAGAACCTGAGTCAACACTAGCATTCCTATCTTACCTCATTCCACCCTAGATGTACTGAATGAGAGTCTACAGCTTAACAAGATCCCGAGGTGCTTCTTAGGAGTGATAACTTTTGAAAACTGCTGCTCTACCAGCAGTTTTCAGAGTTGGTCCCTAACCAGGAGCATCTGCATCACCTGGGAACTCATTAGAAATGCAAATTCTCAGCAGAGGTTCTAAGTGGACTGACCTGATTGGAAGCCTTGGTCCTTATAAAAATTTCTAGTTCCATTCCATTATTACCAGAAACTCTATGTCCTGTAGGGTCCTTGTCCTATATGGTCTCTGAGTCAGTACTGACTCTACAGCAGTGGGTTTGTTTGGGTTTTCCATTAGTATCATGTTCCTTACCATGCTGACTGCTGTTTTAGTCACTGTATCAGGCTAGAAGCAGCATGTAGTTATTCGTATGATGTTTGCTGAGAAAAAATCATATTTAACAAAACAAATCAACATCAAAACTAATAAGTCAAATGGATAAGCAAATATTACCAATGAAATACTAATGCAAATTTATCTTTTGTGCTCTGATTATAGCCTGTCACCTACTCTGCTATTTGAATTTCAGACAAACATAAGGTTTCGAGTTTTTATTGTAGTTTCAGCTACCAAGTTAAGCTAGTCACACTTTCTTCTCTCTAGTTCTTAATTTGCATTAAAATTGAGTTAATCAAATTTTTAATTCATTTAATTGCTGCAGATATTAACAAATGGAGATGTTATGTTTAATTTAAATTGTTCTTTAGAGGCACTGTGGTTCAGAATTGTATCAAATCAACATTTTTGATTTTTTTTTAATTAATTCATTTATCAGTAAGTCCTAAAACACTCACAAACATATTGAAAATAAATTTCAAGTTGTAAGAAGTTTCTGGCATTCTGAGCTTTGTCATTCTGGGAAATGAGCTCTGGTGTTTGAATGCATCTAGCACTACTATGTTCACCTAACAATTTTGACTGGTTGTTTTATACGGAGCTCTGCTGTGATTTCTTGTTCTGTCCACTTTAAGGGAGACCCTAGTGATGTAGTGGTTAAGTGATACAGATGCTAACCCAGAGCTCGGCAGTTCACATCTGCCAGGTGCTCCATAGAAACTCTACGGGGAAGTTCTACTCTATCCTGTAGAGTTGCTATGAGTCAGAATCAACTTGACAGACAGTAATGGGTTTCTTCTTCTTCTTTTTTATTGGGTTCATTTTGGAAGCAATACCATAACCAGAGGAGAATCTGTCCATTAGTCAGTCACTGAGTAGTCATTTTATATACTTCTTTCAAAGAACCATTCAGCTTTCCTTGTTAACCTTCTTAATATAGCGTGTGTAGTAGTTAAGAGCTCAGCTGCTAATCGAAAGGTTAGCAGTTTAAATTCCATAGTCATTCCTTGGAAACCCTATCAGCAATTCTACTCTGTCCTATACTTTTGCTGTGAGTCAGAACCAACTCATCAGCACCCTAATACATACACTGTTTGTGTGTGTGTGTATATATATACATGTGTATATGTATATATATATATATATAAATATATCACTTGCAGAAAACCAAAAGCATGGATCTCTGAAGTTTTTTAAGCTTGGGCTGAAAAATATTTCCCAATCTGAATCAGAGACTTATGGCTCTGGGAAAGTACAGATGCCTGTATGGGTATAAGAAAAGGGATGGGAGGGAGCCCTTCACACTCAGAAATACAAGCCTGACTGTCACCAAGTTGCATGTTGCTGACGCTATTGATTCCCTTCTTTCTTTACAGAAACATCTTGGAACTTGTCAAGCTTTACTGGAGGTGATTAATTCAACAGACACTTTACTGTTGCAAATTCTTGACTTGTAATCAAGGCTTTGCGAGCAAATAGTAATCAGTTAAAAAAGAATCTCTACATTCAGCCTTATGCTGTGTGTCCAGTCCTGGAGACCTCTGCAGATAAGAGCTCTTACGGTTTCCTGTGACCTAGGCCCTCTTCACCCAGCAGGAAGATTCTCTCACTTCCTCTGGTTTGGCCAGTAAGCAGTGCTTTGAAGAAAAAAACTATAGAGGAACTCCTGGGGGCTTTGTATAGCTGAGAGATGGGTAGTAGGTAATGGATACTCGCTTTAAGTGGATTCAAATCCACATGTTTAGAAATGAAAAAAAGAAGGTATTGTAATCTGCGTGTTGACTGGCTTGTGAGAGAGTCACTGCCCTTACTTCGTTTCTTAATGTCCCATTGTCCACAAGTAATAGCTAATTGGTAAAAACTGAATTGTTAACTTCAAGGTGAAACTGCATGGATATAGCTATTGAGTAATTGGATTCTTGCCTTCTTGGGTGATGACATTGCCAGCCCCAAACTGAGATACATGTGTGTATGGGATTTGCTCTCCAGTTGCTACTCAGACTCCGAAAACCCTTGGTGAAGAACTCTAAAATCATCAATCTGGCACTCCTAACGACTCCATGATTTTCTTAGAAGTAGACAGGGAGTTTCAAAATGAAAAATCAGGGCTGTTTCTGTTTCTCCAGTGCTTCCTCCCACCTTAAGAAAGTTTTGGGCTGCGAGGTAAGAGTAGAGGTACATCAGACCATGGTTTCAGGGTATACATGATAGTCGGATATCCATGTGTTCTTGTAAAGCTTTCTATCTAGTCTTTTGATACAACAACAATGTTAGGAGTTAACCATAGATGACTGTTGTCAGATTTTCCAGTAAGCAATGTAAAAAGGAAAAGAAAAAGAAAGATAAGAAAAAGAGTAGCAGCATAGATTATTGGTTCAAAGATGTAAGGGTGGTTAGCTTCAAGACACACCAAGACCATAGTTACTTCTGAATGTGTTCCAGTAGCATGACAAATGATATTCCCCAGTACCATGCTGCATCCCCAGTTCTGGAAAGTCAATTTCCAGATCTGAAAGTTACGTGCACAAGCACTGAAAGTTTATGATAGAAAGGAGGTCTCCTGCCATACAACTGATTTTCAGTTCCAAGACAATGGAAACTAAGAAGTTATAGAAAATATTGATTTCCTGAACGCCAAATCAAAATAGAATGTAGAATGAGTTAGTCGATTGTGGGAACATGGGAGCAATAAGCAGTCCTCTTAAATAAGGCTCTTGAGTAAGAGTGGCCATAGACAGCCCTAAAACAGAGGTTGTCTAATAGTTGAGAGGTCCATGTGTGATGACTACTGAAGAAACTTGTCAGTGGCTGGTTGTGAATTTTGCTCTTCTTACAAGGCGGAGTTTCAAACTAGGCACTGGCATTCTATAATTATAATAATGACTGTGTCCACTTAGAAAGCCCAACGCATGGCTGAAGTGGGAAGATACAGGAGCTATTCACTGCTCATGTTGGAGACTAGCTCTGTCCTTAAGGGAGTTAGATAGTTCTCCTTAGTCACTGGCACTAGCACTGCTGACTGACTCACATCTTACAAGCTTCTGATGGGTTATAACGTGAGTCATTTACATTGTTGTAAGTCACTCTTGCTTGTAGAATTTGAACCATTTAATTCTTCCTTGTTTTCACAATAATGAGATTCAGGGTTACCACGGCCTCACACAAAGTCCCACTGTAAATACAGCATGATATCACAAGATCTTTTTCTGTTCACAATCACCAAACTAGGTGTTCAAGAATCAGCTGACTCTTCTAAGCAAATTTTGGGTCTTGATTCTGCGAGCCACCTGATATGCATATCTGTTCCTAAATTGGAAAAGTGGGTCTTGTAAGAATGATTCTTTGAATAATGAAAGTAGAAAAAGTGGGCAGATAAGGAATTTTAAAATATAGACAAAAGCACTGGACTATTGAAAGCCCCAAAGCTCTGAGTTTTCCTCATGACCAAGTTTCTTCTTATGTGGGGCTCTCAACATCTGAATTTCCAGATTATTGCTGACCTTCAGTAAACCAAAGTGGACATTATGGCACAACTTAAAAGCTACATCTGTCCATGTGACCACAAATACGCAAATGAGAAATAAAGAAACAGGTCAATTTGGTCCTTATGATACCAAATATCTGGATATTTGGAAAAATCCAGATGTTTGAATCATGTGATTCTTTCTTTGATCGTTGTTGTCTAGGTAGAAACTGCTCAGGTGTTGTAGGTAATGGAATTTAAGGTTTTTTGTGCAGTAATCTGTTAATGATGATATTTTGCTGATAAAAATCTGTTGTGCAAAGAGAAATAAATAGTGCAGAGCAAATGCTATTTGGTCTTCATTTGGTTTGGGCAAACCTGGATGGGGTAGCACAGATCTCCTTCTGAGGCCAAGTTCTAAAGACCTTATTGCCTTGCCTGGTAGCCATTTTTATTCAGCATTTTGCCCTGCTTTGTAGTTTTGATTGTTTTTTAAATTCTGGGTTTTTTTTTCCTATAATCTAATCAATTCAGAGTCTACTAGACTGAATTGCTCCAAAAAAAGTACAAATTTATTGTTTTTGTTCTTCAAATAGGAGTTTTGATTTTAAATATTCCTTATTGTACCATTTAAGCCTAAAAATGGTTAAACCTACGTCATACAATTTTTTTTATGGGGTCAGTAGATACAAAAGATATTATCCTGGAATTATACAAAGTGTGTATGAGTGGATATTAATATCATTCCCAAACTGATCATCACTAACTGGTTATTACACGTCAGGATGTTAAGTTGGATTTTGTTTTTTGTTTGTTTGTTTGTTTGTTTTTACAGTATCTTTTATAATTCCTGGAAAAAGAGAAAGAGATTTCAAAGGGAAATCCACCCTCCAGAAGGGAAGTTTGAGATGTTTATACTGACTCATGTTTCTGGACGTTTCTTCCTTGTGATATTAGGTGATTGATATTGCTGCTTCTGATTTGACTGTGGATGGTAAGCATGTGTAATTCCTAAATTGTGTGCTTACCTCATTGGCTGTTCTGAGGCTTGGCAGAAAAGCAAGCAAGCTATTCAGATCATTTTCTTTCAATGCTTATATTTCAGAAGTCACTAGAGGTGTTGTCTATGAGCAGACATACAGAGCACTGAAAGGTATTCAGCTATGCAAAGACTACAGAGAGATTTCCAGAGAAAATCTAAATGTGTTGTAAGATTTTAGATATTGTGTCAAATTCTACAGAGAGTGCCGAGTAAGAGCAACTCCATGAGTTCGCTTTCCTTTCCTCAGCAGCATTTCTTGGCCTGGCCCCTCCTCCCATCAGATGCAAAAGTTCCCCTCACATCAACTGTATGTGCCATCTTGTGTAGCCAGGGCCTTCGACCACTGTGGCTTCATTACTCTGTGCTTTTTATGTTTGGTAACTACTCTTTGGGGGGCAAACTGTGGTTGCTAGTCACACACACCCGTTAAAGCCTTCAGGATGCGTAAGCTGTGATGCTTTGTGATTGAACATGTGCATAACAATCCATTTGGTTTTGCTTATCTCCTTCCCCAAGAATTTTACCTCTAAATCTGAATCCTTTTCTAAATCTTTCTATGTTCAGGTTATTGACAGGATTTTTAGTTGCTCAGTAGAATTAGCAACAAAGAAGTGACCTTCAATTGACAAGGATGCAAACATTACTTTCTTTCACTCATCTTTTATTATGTCATAATTCAAAGGAATTTATAGTTGAGTAGAAAACAAAAAATCTCTTTATTGGATATACTGTTTTAAACATGTACAAATGTATTCTACAACATAATATCGCTTTACTCTGTGGAGTATATTCGTTCCTGCATACAAGGACACAAGGGTCATGGTCCCCTAATCTTGAACATGGGGACTTAAACCTAAGCATACCTGAGTCTTAATCACTGGGCAGCACTGAAGTCTCAGAAATTCACCCCCTGCCTCATTTCCCCGTATGTAAAAAAGAGAATATTTATTTACCTACCTCACAGGGATGTGGAGAAGATGAGTTAACTGAAGTTCACGCAGTGCTACCGCACTTGATACCTAGTATTAACAGGGATGAGAACTGCGTGCACAGTGGGGAACAGGCTGCGGTGGAGGCATTGGAGTCATCTTTATAACACAACAGCAATAACTTACCAAGCAAAGAATACAGTCATTCTTGGTCACAAAGTAAAACTTTTCCATCAAAAACCTATGTAGAATTTTTTATCAGCTTTTTAATGAAAAAAAAATTAACTCCTTTCATGTAGACCCTGAGAAACTTTGTATAGAATGACCATTCTCTTCACAGCCTAACTGAATTTAGTAAATGTTTATTAAATGCATCCAGACAAGCTGGCTGTATCTGCTGCCTAAACAGTTTGCATGCCTGATCCTGCTCTGCACTTTCCAGAACACCTGCATGGTACTGGAGTCTGGTTCTCATGATTGCTATGTGGTATTCAACATGCTGTACCAGCAGGGAATTTTTTAAATTGATATTCTTAAAATTAGACTTAGTGTTATTTACATTGAGATTCTTTGGCATCCCTAAAATGACGTATCTCTCCCTTTTCATCCAATAAAGACTATAAAGTTTTATTTCTGCCTGGAATTCCTGAGTGGATCTATTTTCACATGATAAACACATTTTTAATATTGAAAAGAAGTATTTACTTAAGGGCTTCAGCTGTAAATTGATGTGTACATGTGCTTCATGTGCACAGTGTGAACACAACTAGGAAAAGGAGGGTAGTGGGGAAACAGCCTTGGAGAACAGCCTGTCCAACCTCCTTCAAAAGTAACACATTTTCTCTTAGTTAAATACTTGATCCTAAGAACAACTATTGCTACTTAATGTGGTCTCTGGTTATACATATTTGTAGTTTCTGAGCCATAGAAACGATATTGTAAAGCAGGGGATACACCTGTGGAACTGTTCTCACAATGCAGATAATGTTTTTTCTGAGGTGACTTCTGGAGGCATAGTTGTACATCAGTATTATCCTTGCACCCATAGTAATTATATTCCTTCATAAAGGAATTTGTGTGATCTCAAAAATATGAAATAGGACTTTGGAAAGTTTATCTCAATAGGTGGGTATAGACTCATGTTGTACCTGGACCTGCTGTAATGTGTACTTTCAAAATATTCTCTTCTGGACTCTAAAATCTAGGTTTCCAGTGATATATCAAAGGCTTATGTTTTCAGATTGGTGAAATATTTCCAATGCATAAAGTTCTTGAAAGCCTGAATATAGCATAAGCAACTATTTGATCCATTTAAAAAAAAAATGTTGCTGGCACCCCAGACTTAAGACCAGCCAAGTGCCGACAGATGTTGCTTTTATAGACTAAAAATATGAGGACAGTAAGGGAGACAAAAGATAATTTGGACTTCTCTGGCTTTAAAAATAAAATTCTAAAATCAATACTTTTCAAGGCAAATGGGTGGCAGAATATGCTTGTGAAAGGAAATATTCATTTTTCTTTCATTTTTGCATAAGAAATCTAAAGCTGACTATTAGGACTAGATATGGGGGCCTAAATATAAGAAAAAGTGTGGCAGCTTGCAGGCTGAGTGACTAGGAGAGAGGAAAGCAGGGAGAGAGTATATCACAAAAGGCTTTTTACTGCAAAAAAACAGAATAAAAAAAAAATGTTACAGCTGTACAGCTGTTTGAAATGATCAACTCCAAAGTCTTCACAGCCAGATGAAAAAGCAAACAGCGGCCGTAAGTTACTAGATTCAAACTATAAATTTAAACAGTGGGAGAAAGGGGACTTGAATCCCCCTCATGTTTTACTAAACCTTCCGGTCTCTTTCCAAGGTTTCCCAGCTCACTTGAAGCCCACCAAGAGGATACAGCTCCCACCCCAAAAGCATAGATCTTTCATAAACATTATTGTCAGCAAAGATATGTGTGATGGTACTGTTGTGAACCAGTTTTTTTTTTTACAGCATTTATATGATGCTGTTTAAATGCAGTTAGTAGTCAACTGTCCTGGCTACTTCTGTTAACTTTCTATTCCATAAGCAAATTGTAGAAAACACATGGAAAATTCTTTTTCCCAAAAGGAATGTCTGTTGAGTTGTATGTGTTCATATCTCTGATACATTATTATCACAAACTGCTTTCAGAAAGATCTAGATGATATGAGCTACATGAAAGAACAAATATTTTTGCCAGTTGCTTATTGGATGTCCACATAAAGCCATCTTAGTAACATGAAGGAAGAGGAGGGCAGGTGAGAACATTACCTTATCTAAATTGTTTCTATATTTCATCTCAGCAACCAAACAGCTCAGTAACCTAGAAAGAAATAATGAGAAATACTATTCAAGAAAAGAGTTGCAAATTGCTTTCTTCTATTATCAGAGCAAAGAGGGCAGCCTGTGAACTAGAGGTTACCTCTCCTTTTGAAACCAAATAGTGCACTGAATTTAGGGCTACAGCAGAAATGTTAAGATGATAGTGAAGTCTCGCTTCCTATTGATTCTTTCATCTGTTCATACTAAATTCTTTGCATATTTTGGATTGGAAATTTGTAACGCTGATAATTTCTATCATTTTTATCTGATAGCTTCAATGCGGAAGTGGTGAAAGTGTGTTTATAAACAAGATTACTGGGGATACAAACTTCATCTGTACTGACATCCTGCCAAACAAGCTGGAAACAAACACTCCTTCACTAATATTCCATTTTAATTAAAAACATCTAATCGAAAAATAGAAGCATTTTGCTCAGCACTAAACCATTGTGCCCAATTCCAAATGGTTTGGCTACGTGCCACTGTTATTTTTTTCTTCATTTTGCAGTTATGTTAAGTAAATAAGTTTCACATCTAACTACCTCAGCTACCATTGTTTTATTTAGAAACAGGAAACCATGCACTTTGTCATCAATAAGTTCTCCCTTTCAAATTTTCAAAGGGTACTTGGTGCAAAGCAGTTTTCAAAAATGTGTATATGACACTCATCCACCAACCTCAGGAGGTTTGTACTTAAATTTTCTGTTTGTTTCTAGGTATGGCTTGGGTTAAATTCCTCCTTTCCACTCAACACCAAGAGAAGCTGCTTTATATTTGCTTGATTTGCCTTAAATGTGTTGTGCCCTTTTTCCTGTTGAATTGTTTTTTTTTTTTTTCTTTTTTCTTTTTGAATTTATCTCTGAAAAGACAATGTAACAGATGGCAGACGGACAGAAAATCAAGAGACGGACTAATACCTTCTCAGTTCCCTGTTGTCGGCCGTTGGCATCACGTTCTGACTGTGCACAATTGCCGTGACTGTCTGTGCCCCTTATGGAAATAAGGCCCGAGAGACCCCGTGTGTGTGTTTAAGAAACAGTGTAGACATTCCCTCCCGGTACGAGCACAGTGCCTGGACCCAAGTGATAACCTTGGCAGATCTTGTGCTTTTACTTTGTAAACACTGTACAAATGTATTTGGAATTTTATTTGAAACAAGAATTAAACTAGTTATTAATTTTTTTCCTTCCTGTAAATATATATATTCGAATTCCATGTATCCAAACATTCCTTTAGCATTCGGACTGTGAGAGTATCTTCACTGGCTGAGGCTGCTGTCTTGGGCAGTGTTCCTGCGTGCTCTAGTTCAAGCACAGTGTGTGGAGTATTTGATGTACTGCTGTACCATAGTTATTTTGGTCTGTTAAGTAAGTTGCAATTTGTGATGAAATGAAGTGGAAATTAGTGCTTCATAATGAACAGAGTTCTTCGGTTATATGATTTTTCTTGTAAAACTTTAAAAAAGAAAACTTGAAATTTTATATATTTGAATTTTGTAGTTTTTTTTTAATTCATTTATTTTATTTTATTGCAACACAAGGTACCAAAACCATTAAATAAAGTACACTGTGGTCATTTTAACAGATGTCTGAGTTTCCATTTCTTTCTAAGTCTATGAAGAGCTATGTGTACTAGGTCTAAGATGGGAAGGTGAGAGGAGAAAACCAAGTTAACATGCATGTTCTTAAATCAATATTATTTACTTCAGGGGAGGAAAAAGTTTTCATTTAAATAAACTTAAAAGTAACTTGTTTCAAGGCCATGTTGCATTTTATTTATTTTACTTGTGAGAAGTACTAGGCAATATTTCTCTGGAACCACTATAAAAGCAAAGAAATGCTTCAAATGGTAAACAGGCTTAAAAATCCAAGTAAATTGTTTTAACATTAATAAAAGGAAATTTTTTTCAATAAGCAAAAATACTTTCACAGGATGAAGTCTAAATTCCTGCTTTTGCTATAAGATGAGGGATTCTGTTTTATGTAATTGATTTTCTTTAAATATTTTTAAAGTACTTGTTATAAAGGTATTTTTCCATTTTCTGTACAATTGGTAAGAATTCTACTGGCTTAGAAAAGCTCTTGTGCATTCAATTTTAGAAGAGAACTGTAACGTAAGATCTGACCATATGTGTAGGAACTATTGTGGATAACACATAGAAGCAATAAAGGACACTGTTAGAAAGAAATGAAAAAATGTTAAGAATTGTTTCTTATTAAGTAACAAAAAAGAAAAACTTTGGAACTCAGCATTCTGATATACTTATTTCCAGTCTCTTGTGGATCCGACTCGACGGCACTTGGCTTTGGCTGGGCTTTTGTAAATATATATATTATTTATTCTGTTAACCAAATTTTTAAAAATCACAACTGTGTACCATGTTTGGTGTTAAGATTTTAAATATTATCAATCCATATTTTCTACTGTGCTACTATGCAGCATAGTAGAGAAAGTAGTACAGTGCATTAGTGAGGCATACCCCAGAGATACTGGAGCTTCAGTTCCAGACCACCATAATAAAACAGAATCACTATAAAAATAAGTCATATGAATTTTCTAGTGTCCCATATAAAAGTTATGTTTAGACTATACTGTAGTCTATAAAGCGTAAAATAACATTGTGTCTAAAATAAGTCATTGTACCCTAACTAAAAGCTATTTTATTTCTAAAAATGCAGACCATTATCTGAAGTTTCAGTGAGTTGTAATCTTTTGCTGGCAGAAGGTCTTGTTGATGGCAGCTGACTGATCAGGATGGTAGTTGCTGAAGGATGGGGTGGCTGAGACAATTTCTTAAAACAAGACAACAATAAAGTTTACCACATCAATTGACTCTTCACAGATCTCTCTGTAGCATGTGATACTGTTTTATACCCTTTTGTGCATGATAGAATATCTTTCAAAGTGGATCAACACTCAAACCCTGCCACTGCTCTATCAACTAAGTTTATGTAATATTCTAAGTCTTTTTTTGTCATTTCAACAATGTTCATAGCATTTTCAGCAGGAGAAGACTCCATCTCAATAACCCATTTTTTTTTTTTTTTGCTCATTCAGGATGCAACTCTTCATCCATTAAAGTTTTATCATAAGTTTGCAACAATTCAGTCACATCCATAAACTCCACTTCTAATTCTAGCTCAGGACATTGTCAGATGTAGTCCTGGAAAATGAGCCCCTCAGATTCAAAGATACTCAGAAGACGACTGGGGAAGAGCTACCTCCTCAAACTAGAGTTGACCATAATTATGTGGATGGACTAAAGCCTTTGGAATCTTCACTTGCTGATATAGCACAACTCAAAATGAGAAGAAACAGCTGCAAACATCCCTTAATAACAGGAACACGGAATGTACGAAGTATGAATCTAGAAAAATCGGAAATTGTCAAAAATGAAATGGAACACACATACATCAATATCCTAGACATCGGTGAGCTGAAATGGAGCAGTATGGGCCATTTTGAATACAACAATCATACAGTCTACTATGCCAAATGAAAACTTGAAGAGGAATGGTGTATTTCATTCATTGTCAAAAAGAACATTTCAAGATCTATGCTGAAGTACAATGCTGTCAGTGATAGGATAATATTCATATGCCTACAGGGAAGGCCAGTTCATATGTCTAATATTCATATTTATGTACCAATCACTAAAGCCAAAGATGAAGAATTGAACATTTTTACCAGTATTTGCAGTCCAAAATTCATCAAACATGCAATCAGGATGAATAGATAATTACTGGTGATTGGAATACAAAAGTTGGAAACAAAGAAGAAGGATCAGTAGTTGCACAATACAGCCTTGGTGATAGAAATAATGCTGGAGATAGCATGATAGAATTTTGCAAGACTAACAACTTCTTTGTAAATACCTTTTTTCACCAACATAAACAGCAATTGTACACATGGACCTCACCAGGTGGAATACCACAAACCAAACTGACTACACCTGTGAAAAAAAATGATGAAGAAACTCCGTATCAACAGTAAGAACAAGACCAGGTGCTGACTGTGGCACAGATATCAACTGCTTATAGGAAAATTCAAATTGAAACTGAAGAAAATTAGAAAAAGTCCATGACAGCTGAAGTAAGAGCTTGAGTATAACCACCTGAGTTTAGAGACCATCTCAAGAACAGATTGGATGTGTTGGACACTGATGACCAAAGACCAGACAAATGTGGAATGACATCAAAGACATCAGCCATGAAGAAAGCAAGAGGTCTTTAAAAACACAGGAAAGAAAGAAAAGAAAAAGTTAGATGCCAAAAGAGACACTGAAGCTTTCTGTTGAATGTTGAGAAGCTAAAGCAAAAAGAAGGAATGACAAAGTAAAAGAACGAAACAGAAGACTTCAAAGAGCAGTTGGAGAAGACAAAGTATTACAACAACATGTGCAAAGAGCTGGAAATAGAAAACCCAAAGGGAAGAAAACATTCTACATTTCTCAAGCTGAAAGAACTGAAGAAAAAATTCAAGCCTCCAGTTGCAATAGTGAAGGATTCTACAGGAAAATATTAAATGACTCAAGAAGCATCAAAAGAAGATGGAAGGACTACACAAAGTCATCTTGCCAGAAATAACTGGTCAATGTCCAGTTGTTTGAAGAGGTAGCATGTGATCAGGAACCTATGATACTGAAGGAAGAAGAGGATGCATTGAAGGTATTGGCAAAAAACAACAAGACTTCAGGAATAGATGGAATATCAATTGAGATATTTCAACAAACAGATGCAGTGCTGGAAGTGCTCATTTATCTATGACAAGAAATTTGGAGGACAGCTACCTGGCAAACTGACTGGAAGAGATACATATTTACGCCCATTCCAAAGAAAGGTGATCCATCCGAATGCAGAAATTACTGAGCAGTGTCATTAATATTACAACGAGTCAAATTTTTCTCAGAATCACTCAAGAGGAACCGCAACAGTGTATTGACAAGTAACTGCCAGAAATTCAGGCAGGATTAAGGAAATTATGTGGAACCAGGGATATCATTGCTGATGTCAGATCAATCTGACTGAAAGCAGAGGGTACCACAAAGATGTTTACCTGTGTTTCATCAATCATGAGAAGGCATTCAACAGTGTGGATGATAACAAATTATGGCTAATATCATGTAAAATGGGAATTCCAGTACACTTGATTGTGCTCTGAAGGAATCTACATGGATCAAGAGGCAGTCTTGCTAAGAGAATAAGGGAACACTACATGTTTTAAAGTCAGGAAAGGTGTGCATCAGGGTTGTATCCTTTCACCTTAACTTTTTGATCTGTATGCCAAGCAAATAATCTGATATGCCGGACTATATGAAGAAGAATGAGGTAACAGGATTGGAGGAAGACTCATTAACAACCTGAGTTATGCAGATGATACCACCTTACTTGCTGGAAGTGAAGAAGATTTGAAACACCCAAGAAGATCAGGACTACAGCCTTCAGTATGGATACAGGTCAACATCGAGGAAACAAAAATCCTCACAACTGGACCAGTAAGTAACATCATGATAACTGGAGAAAGGTTTGAGGTTGTCAAGGATTTCATTTCACTTGTTTCCACAATCAACTTCCATGGAAGCAGCAGTCAAGAAATCAAAAGAAGCATTGCACTGGGAAAATCTGCTGCAAAGGACCTCTTTAAAGTACTGAAAAGTACACATTACCTTGAAGACTAAAGTGTGACTGACCTAAGCCACAGTATTTTCAATCATATGCATGTGAAAGCTAGACAATAAACAAGGAAGACAGAAGAAGAGCTGATGCCTTTGAATTGTGGTGTTGGACAAGAATGTTGACTGTACCATGGACCACCACAAGAACCAACAGATCTGTTCTGGAAGAAGCACAACCAGAGTGCTCCTTGGAAGCAAAGATGGCAAGATTGCTTCTTACATGTTTTGGACATATTATCAGGAGGGATCAGTCCCTGGAGAGGGACATCATGCTTGATAGAGTGGAGGGTCATCAAAAAAGAATAAGACACTCGATAAGATGATTTGACAAAGTGGGGCAACGGTGGGCTGAAGCACAAAAATGACTGTGGACATGGCACAAGACCAGGCAGTATTTCGTTCTGTTGTGCACAGGGTCTCTATGAGTCAGAACCTACTTGACAACATCTAACAACAACAATTCCAGCTCTCTTGCTATGTCCACCACACCTGCAGTTATTTCCTGTATTGAAGTCTTGAATCTCTCAAAAATCATTCATGAGGGTTGGAATCAACTTCCTCCGAACTACTGTTAATTTTGATATCTTGACCTCTTCCCATGAGTCCTGAATACTCTCGGTGGCATCTAGAATAGGATTTTCCAGAATGTTTTCAATTTGCTTTGCCCAGGTCCATCAGGAGAATTACTATCTATAGTATTTACAGCCTTATGAAACATATTTTTTAATGAATAAGACTTGAAAGTCAAAATTATTCCTTGATCAATAATCTGCAGAATGGATGTTATGCTAACATGCATGAAAACAACATCTAGCTCCTTATTACATCTCCTTCAGGGTTCTTGGGTGACCAGGTGCATTGTCAATGAGCAGTAATGTTTTGAAGGAATTCTTTTTTCTGGGCAGTAGGTCTTGACAGTGGGCTTAAAAGATTCAGTAAACTCTCATAAATAGATATGCTGTGATTCAGGCTTTGTTGTTCCATTTATAGGAGTAAGTAGAGCAGATTTAGCATATTTTTTAAGAGCTCTAGGATCTTGAGAATGGTAAATGAGCATTGGCTTCAACTCAAAGTTACCAGTGGCATTAGCCCCTAACTGGAGAGCCAACTTGTCCTTTGAAGGCTTAAAGTCAGACATTGACATCTGTTCTGCAGCTGTGAAAGTTCTACATAACCTCTTCTTTCTTCCAGTGTAAAACTGTTTCATCTACAATGAAATTCTGCTGTTTAGTACAGTTGCCTTCATCAATTATCTTAGCTACATCTTTGGATAACTTGCTGCAGCTTCTTTCTCAAAACCTCATGAATGAACACCTGCTAGCCTCAAACAATTCTACAACTTCCTTACCTCTGTGAGCCTTCACAGAACTAGAGGCCTGGGGGCTTGCTCTGGACTAGGCTTTGGTTTAGGTGACTTTTGTGGCTGGGTTGGTCTTCCTTCCAGACCACTAAAACTTACTCCTCATCAGCAATATCATTCATGTGTTCAATGGAGTAGTATTTTTAATTTTCTTCACTTTTAATTTTTCCATTGTGTTTGGCTCACTTTTAATTTTTCCATTGTGTTTACCACTTGGCTAACTAGTGCAAGAGGATGAGCTTTCGGCCTCTCTTGGCTTTCAACGTGCCTTCCTTACTAAGCTTAATGGTTTATAGCTTTTGATTTAAAGTGAAAGACCTGCAAGTCTTCCTTTCACTTGAACACTTAAAGGACATATAGAATTTTTTTTAGAGAAAAAGCATGCCATCAAGTTGATTCCAAATCACAGTGACCCTACAGGACAGGGTGGAACCGCCCCACAGAGCTTCCACGGAGCACTTGGTGGATTGGAGCTGCCAGCCTTTTGGTTACCAGCCATCACTCTTAGCCACGATACCACCAAGGCTTCCTGTAGGGCTATGAATCAGCCTAATCTCAACTTGTCATGGCTCAGGTAAAGGGAAGCCTGATGGGAGGGAGGCAGATGTGGAAACAACTGGTTAGGGGAAGAGAACACACAAAGCAGTTATCAGTCAAGCTGGCTCTCTTTTATGGATGTGGTTCATTGCACGGCAAGACAATTACAGTGCTGAAATCGCGTATCACCATAAGAGATGTAATAATAAGGAAAAGGTTTGAAGTGTGATAGAGACCCAAAATGAGCACATGCTGTTGGATAAATGCCACTGATAGACTTGCCTGATGCAGTGCTGCCACAAATCTTCAATTTGTAAAAAGTATAATCTACGAAGCATGATAAAGTGAAGCACAGTAAAATGAGGTTATGCATTTATGCTACCTGGTGGTAAAAGCAAAAGCAGAGATCTGCACAACCTGTTGTGGGAGCCCTTCAGATACCCTTCTAGGTGGTGGGTAGGGGAGAGAGTCACACTAGGAGACAGCCGCACTATTAAAGGGACCTGGGTCCCTAAATGAGTGAATGGAGTGTCATCCCCATCCCACCGCTACTGACCCATATGAACATGAGAAAAACACAGGCATCTACTGAGTTAATCAACTAATATTTGAGTTTGTTTGTTACTGCAGCTATCTTTTTCTGGCTTTTACAGAAATACTTGTACCATGCAGCAATGATAGACTATGACTAACTAAACTGTCCCTACTTGTGGTACAAAAACACAGATGAAAAGAAACTATTAGTATACATTTTTTCATGTTCTCTACAATGAGTTGCTATTGTTATTATAAATATAAAGATAACATCTATATCTAAAAGGACATTTCTAAAAACAAAAAAAAATACACCATATTCCTGAATTAGAAAACTTTATTTAGTAAGAATATATTTTTCCCTAACTAATTTAGAAGATATAATACAACTCCAAACAATGCCTCAGAGGTATTTTAGAAAATTTAACAAGATGATTTAAAAGTTTACATACAAGAATAAAAGACTAGAACAACCAAGTTCCTTTTTAAATAATAATAATAGTGGTTTAGTTGGTGCCTTGCTCTACAAGACATGAGAACATATTATACATTATAATAACCAAAACAATGTGCTACTGACACAGTAATATGTATACCAACAGAAATAAAAAAATAAAACTCTAGAAACAGAATCAGTATATACATCATAAATATATTTGGTATATTATAGAGGTTGTACCCCTAATCAGTGGAAAAAGGATAGCCTCTTGAATAATATGTTAGGATAACTGGCTCACTACTAAGGACCTGTAAATTAAAGATACAAAAAACACAACTATAAAAATTTATTAATATCATCTTGCAATGTGAAATATTTTGCATTCTCATGTATATTCTCTTTTACATATGTATGTATATATTCTTGCCTACATGCACATACATCACACAAAAATGTTTGGTAGAGTTACCACGTGGTACAGTGAGTGTGCTCAGTTGCTAAACAAAATGTTGGAAGCTTGAGACCACCCACGAGAGCCTCAGAAGAAAGGCCTGCTGATCTAATTCTGAAAAATCAGCCATTGAAAAGCGTTCTACTCTGACACTCATAGAGTCATCATGAGCTGGAGTCCAACCAAGCAGCAACTGATGTACACATGAGACGTGTATACGCAGGGGCAAATTAACTAGTAAGCACAGTATGTACCAGTTTACAGTAAGCAAGGTATGTGGATACTGAATTGTGCTTATTTATTAATCTGTTGTGCACAGATTGTAAGTAAGCACAATTCAGCCTGTACGTACCTTGCTTATTGGATAATCTATCTCTGTCATGCACACATACATGGGAAAGAGAGATTACATAATCAATAATAGGCTAAAGATATATATTGTAAGCATTTCTCTTAAAGGATGGCAACACAAATAGCAAAAAAAGAAAAAGAAAAAAGATCAATCCCCCTAAATTTAACAAATATCCTAAAATGTGTATACAAAGATATTTAAGCGAGAAAAATGGAAAAATTGGAAATAACAGTAAACAATAGGAAATTAAATTACATCATTCCAATGGACCACCATCTAACAATTAAAATTAATAAATACTCAAATAATTTTACTGAGTTAAATAACAATATTGTTAAAACTTGTCATTTTTGAAAGATCCAAGGAATAAGTATCTTGGTCCTGCATAAGCAAAAATTCAGTAGTACCTTAAGATGCATGGCAAATAAAGGATTAATGAGCAGAAAACAGCAGAAGGAAAGAGAATTGGCTCTTGCTGAACATGCAGCTGTCTGAGGATAACTATCTAACACACCAGTTCATCAGTGAGTGTGAAACTGGTAAGTATGCTTATGAGACAGATTTTTGAAAAGAAGTTAATCATGTAGAGGAGCAATTAAACTCTCTTCTAAATGATTCTTACCAAGTGACTGGGCTTGCAAAGACTTTACGAAAAGACTGAGTTATTCAGACAGATGTTCTAAAACGACAGGAAGAAATGAGAAATAGAATGCAGGAAACCAAAACTACTCATGGGGTCTTCCAAAAAGAACTGCTTGTACCTATTCAAGTGTCAGAAAGTATAACAATAGCTACTGTAAGCAATCTCAGGTGACTACATACGAGAATCAAAAATTGAGGATCACGTAAACAATAGGACAGGAGCAGTATTGTTAGTTAGGCTGGCTCTGACTCATGAGGATCCCATGTACAGTAGAATGAAACTCTGCCTGGTCCCGCAACCTCTTCTTCACAATTGCTGTGCTTGAGCCCACTGTTGTGGCCACTATGTGTTTTGCATGTCTTCCAATTTAGGAGGCTCATCTTCCAGCACTACACAGGAAATACACTGTTGTGATCTCTAGGGTTTCCATTGGCTAATTTTCAGAAGTCAATCACCAGAGCTTTCTTCCTATTCTTTTTTTGGAAACTCTGCTGAAAACTGTTTACCATGTATGGCCCAGCTGTTATTGCAAATACTATTGACGTAGCTTCCAGTACCATAGCTACATGCAAACCATCACAATAAGACAAAAATTACAGTTGGTGTAATTGAGCTATTACTGTCTTTAAAAGTCTCTGACTCATTTCCAATACCCTTCTCACTTCTCTACATATGATCAATCCTGTCAGATGACTACTGCCACCTTCACCCTTCATGTAATAGATGATCTTGATGCTTTTACAATTCACAGACACAATGACAGAAATGAACCTGGTAACATTCTTACATTCTTCCTGAAAATCAGAATCTACCTATTCTTGCAACCATCCTTGCCACTGTCCCAAAGAAAGAGACACTCCTTGTTTTTTGCCCCAAGCTTAACCTTCTACCCATGCTCTTTAATCTCACTACATTTTACTTCTTCATTACAATATTAGAAACCCTGGTTGCAAAGTGGTTAAGGGCTACAACTGCTAACCAAAATGCTAGTGGTTCAAATCTACCAGGTACTCCTCGGAAGCTCTGGGGGGCAGTTCTACTCTGTCTTATAGGGTCACTATGAGTCAGAATTGACTCAAAGACAGTGAGTTTGCTTTGATTTTTATACAACGTTAGAAACCCTGGTAGTGCAGTGGTTAAGAGCTATGGCTGTTAACCAAACGATCAGTGGTTCAAATCTACCAGTGCTCCTCGGAAATTCTGTGGGGTAGTTCTACTCCTTTCTATAGGGTCCCTATGGTCAGAATCAGCTCAATGATGGGTTTATATAGCACTGGAAACACTGGTTGCACAGTGGTTAAGTGATACAGCTGCTAACCAAAAGGTTGGTAGTTCGAATCCACCAGGCACTCCTTGTGGTTGTACTCTGTCCTATAGGGTCTCCATGAGTCAGAATTGACTTAACAGCAGCACATTTTTGTTTTGCTTTATTTTTTAGCTTGTGTACACCCTTGCTCTATCTGTTCCTCAGTCTGTCATGTCTTTCCAAGGACATTTTCACATTTTCATCCTGTTTACCATTGTGTTGAAATCTCTCAAATCAAAACCAAGGGCCTGGATTTTTCCTCTTCTTTCCCCTGTCTTCCTGAGTCCCCTTTGTTGTCTCCAACTTCCCCTTTCCCCTTTGTTTTATTACTAACCTTTTTGAAAGAAGCATCTACAAGTTGCAGATTATTCACTCAGAAGGAGATAAGGATAAATTTCATCAGACTAGGGACTATATCATGTTATTGTTTTGTTTTTTTAATGAATTGATAAATGAACAATTTATCATTTATAACTTGAATAGATAAAGTACTGAAATTCTTAGAGTCTTCTTTCCTCATGTAAGTAACTGTGGTTATGATGAAAGTAGAGATAATGTTTAGAAATAAGCACAGGACTGGTATTTTGTGCACAGTAACAAATATTTTGTGAGAACTAATTTAAAAGTAGAAACCCTGATGGCGTGGTGGCTAAGTCCTGCTGCTGCTAAAGAACAGGTTGACAGCTCAAGGCCACCAGGAGCTCCTTGGAAACTCGATGGGGCAGTTCTACTCTGACCTATAAGGGCCACTATGAGTCAGAATCAACTGGCCGGCAATGTGATCTTTTTAGGTAATTTAGTATCAGGCACGTGTATCTAACAAATATTAGAGACAAGACACTAATTTCCAAGCTCAGCAGCTTTTTGTTTTTCATGTTACTTGATCTTCCTTGACTATATTTGACAATATTGAATACTTTCTTCTTAAAATTCTTCCCTGGGTCTGCTGTCTTTCTGTTTTACCTTTACCTCTCCCTTGGTGGCATTGCCTCTTCTTTCTACACTTGAACATGGTGTCTGTTGAAGATCCTTCCTCAAGCCTCTTTTCTTCTTTCTTTAGGCATTCTCCCAGGCTGTGCATATGGCTTCATCTATATGTCATGCACAGACAATTAGCAGGAAGATATCATCTTGTTAGATTCAGATATATACACTTACATTCCAAGAAAACAAGAGAAAATATTTTTCCTCACATCTGGTAACTATTTTCTTACTAGACATTACTATTGTTTTAAATATATATATATAAATGTGTGTGTGTGTGTGTAAAACACAACACTAAGTCAACCTTTCTTAGGTATACAATTTAGTGATCTCAATTACACTACCATACTGCATGGCCATCAGCTGTAATCACTGTCAAATTTTGCATCACCGTAAACAGAAACTCATTGCTTTCTAAACAGTAACTCTCAAATATACTTTTTAAAAATTTTATCTTATGGCGATTTAGATTAAAGTAAAAAGTTCAACTTCTCACTCAAAAATTTACACACGTATTTGTTTTATTACTTCGGTTACTCCATTTTCTTTTGGACATATTCCAAGGATGTATTTTCCAGAATAATCTTCAGCCTAAGATCAGAGGGGTTTGGGGTATAGTCATTTGACTGCTGATCCTGGTCTCTCTTTACTACTTTCTGGAAAAACATGGCAGGAATAGCGTAAGACGGTCAATAGCACTGACCTTTGCTTACCATTTAACTTAGTAGACAGCACAAACTACAGATCCTACCACTTGTTAGGTGCTGCAGAGTGGGCTGTGACTCACAGTGACCTTATGTACAACAGATAAAATACTGTGTTGACCCTTCATTATCATCACGATTGTTGTTATGCTTGATCTCATTGTTATTATTGCAGCCATTGTATCAATCCATCTCCTTGAGATTCTTTCTCTTTTTCCCTGACCTTCTACTTTATCAAGCATGATGTTCTCCTCCAAGGATTGAGATCCCTCTAGATAATAATTCAAAATTATGTTAGATGAAGTCTTGCACTGTCTTTTCTTCTAAGGAGCATTCTGGCTGTACTTCCTCCCACACAAATTTGTTTTTTCTGACAATCTGTAATACACTCAATATTCTTCACCAACACCATAATTCAAAGGTTTCAAATATTTTTCAGTCTTCCTTATTCGTTGTCTAACTTCTGTATGCATACAAGGCCACTGAAAACACCAAACTTGGATCAGGCACAGCCTATCCCTTAAGGCAATATCTTTGCCTTTTAACACTTTAAAAAGGTCTCCCACAGCAGATTTGTCCAATGTAATGCATCCTTTGGCAATTTCAGTCTTTTCTCCGTTTATCACGATGCCGTTTATCGGTTCAGTCATGAAGATTTTTGTTTTCTTTATGTTGAAGCATAATCCATACTGAAGGCTGTAGTCTTTCATCTTTATAAGTAAGTCCTCTTCACTTGCAGGAAATGAGTTTGTGTCATCTGCACATCACAGGTTGTTAATGAGTCTTCCTCCACTCCTGATGACCTGTTTTTCATACAGACCAGCCTCCTGGATTACTACCTCAGCATATAGATTGTATTAGCATGGTGAAAGGAAGAGCTTCTGATGCACACCTCCTGCTCTTAAACCACATAGTGTTCCTTGTTCTATTCAAACAACTATCTCTTTGTAATGTACAGATTCCTCAAAAGCACAGTTAACTGTTTTGGAATTCCTATTCTTCACAATGTAGTCTACAATTTGTTATAACTCACATCATCAAATGTTCTGCATAGTCAGTAGAAAACAGATAAGTATCTTCTGTGCTTTTAGCCAAGATCCATCTAGTATCAGCAATCATGTTCCACATTTTACATTCTCTTCTGAATGTAACTTGAATTTCTGGCAGTCCCATGTCAATGGACTCCTGCGATCTCTTGAATAATTTTCATCAAATTTTACTTGTGTCTAATATTAATAATATTATTTGACAATTTTCACATTCTGTTGGATCACCTTTCTTTGGAATGGACAAAAATATGGATCTCCTCCAGAAGATTGGCAAGGTAAGCTGTCTTCTAAATTTCTTGGCACAGACAAGTGAGCACTTTAAGAGCTGCATTCATTTGCTGAAATGTCTCAACTGGTACTCCATCAATTCCTGGAGCCTTGTTTTCTGCCAAGGCCTACTCTGTAGCTTGGACTTCTTTTTTCAGTATCATCAATTATTGGTCATATGCTACCTTTTGAAGTGGTTGAACATAGACCAATTCTTTTTTGGATGCTTACAACATCATTTCGCATTTTCCCTGTATTTTCAACTTGACACTTGAATTTTTTTCTTCACTTTTTTAAGCTTGAAAAATGCCGTCAGTTTTCCTCTGTTTTGGTTTTCTAACTCCGGGTCTTGGCACATGTGATAATGCTTTACTTTTTCTTCTAGAGCTGGCCTTTGAAATCTTCTGTTCCACTTTTACTTCATCATTCTTTCCTTTCCCTTAACTTCTTGACGAGCAAGCTTGAGAGTCTCTTCTGACATATATTTTGGTCTTTTCTTTCCTGTCTTTCCAATGATCTCTTTCTTTCTTTATGTATGATATTCTTGATGTCTTTCTACAACTTGTCTGGTCTTCACTTATCATTGTTGTTAGGTGTCATCAAGTCAGTTCCAACTCATAGCGATCATATGCACAACAGAACAAAATACTGCCCGGTCTTGCACCACGTCTGCAATTGTCTTTGTGCTTAAGCCCATCGATCATTATACTCTTCAGTCATTGGTGTACAGAATGTCAAATCTGTTCTTGAGATGCTCTCTAAATTCAGGTGAGATATACTCATAGTCATGCTTTGGGTCTCATAGACTTACTCTAATTTTCTTCAGCTCCAGCTTGAACTTGCATATGAGCAGTTGATGGTCTGTTCCACAGTTGGCCTTCAGAGTTGTTCTGATTAGTGAGAGATTTTTTTCCAACTTCTCTTTACAAGGATGTAGTCAGTTTGATTCCTGTGTATTCCATCTGGCGAGGTCCACATGTACAGTGACCATTTACATCGTTGAAGAAAGATATTTGCAATGAAGAAGTCATTGGCATTGCAAAATTCTGTCACATGATCTCTGGCACTGTTTCTGTCACTAAGTCCATATTTTCCAACTACCAGTCTTTCTCATTATTTCCAGCTTCTACAATCGCCAAAAATTATTGATGCATCTTCACTGTATGTTTGATTAATTGCAGACTGCATAAATTGATAAATCTTTATTCCTTTTTAACATCAGCATTTGGTGCATAAATTTGAATAATATTCATATTGACTGGTTGTCTTTAAAGGTGTACAGCTATTTCTCTATCACTGGCCACACTGTACTACAGGATAGATCTTGAAATATTCTTTTGCTGTTAAGTGCACCACCATTCCTCTTCAATTTCTCATTCTAAGCATAGTAGAGCATGATTTTCTGATTCATAATGGCCAATGCCATTCCATTTCAGTTCATTAATCCCCTAGGTATTGATCTTTATGTGGTTCACTTCTAATTTTCCTAGATTCATACTTGATACATAAACATATATATTTATATAATATAATACTACATATGTAGGTTGGCCATATATGTAGGTCAGATATATATTGGAGCACAAATTGATCAAAATTTGGCTTTGAGTTATAAAAGAATTTGTTGTTAACTGCCATCAAGTCAGTTGCCGACTCATGGCAACCTCATGCACTGTTGTATCTTGCATAGTCCCCTTAATGAGTCAGGGATCAGACTGTTCTGATCCATATGGTTGTCTTTGGCTGACTTCAAAAGTACAAACCAGGCCTTTCTAGTCCATCACAGTCTGGAAGCTTTGTTGAATGTTTTCAACTTCATAGCAGCACTTAAGCCTCCTCTAACAGATTGATGATGTCTAACTTGAGGTGTATTGGCTGAGAATCAAACTCATCTCATCTAGCACACAAGATGAGAATTCTACCACTGAACTGTCAATGTCTCCAATAAGGAATCACATCTGCTTTTAGGTAGACTGAATTCTTTCTCTACCCTAAAATTCAGGAAGCCTGGAAGTATGGTGTGCCCACGTACATGATTATCAGGTATGAATATTTGTAACATTCCTCCATCATCAGATCTGAAATTTGGATCTCTTTTAACTGTAACTAGCTAGATACTTAACATTTTTTTAAAGATTCCTTGGGACCAATACTGCCATGGGAACACTATGCTGATCATCTGTTGCTAGAGAACTAAAACCATTGCTAATTTCTGAGATAATGAATTTAATTGTTAAGCTTGTCTTTAACAAGAAAAGAAATTAAAGCCAATTAGGAAGGAATGAAGTCTTTGCCATAAGCAGCAATTGAGTTAATACTTTAAAAAAAAAAAAAAAAACAGGTAAAACAATGTTCTGGAAATATTGTAACAGGTACAGGCACTGTATTTTTGGTGTAGCTGATCTCAAAATGTTTTGAACAAGATGTACTTCTATGTTTGTTATGTACTCTTTTCCACTTCCATAAAGTAGATGTTACAGTGTCAAGTGAATTCAATGCAGCCATATTTGGCAAATAACAGCTCTTATAATATATTTGATAACTTTGGTGGTGCAGTGGTCAAGAACTATGATCCCTAACTGAATGATCAGCAGTTTGAATCTACACCAGGTGCTTCTTGGGAATACTGTGGGACTGTTCTACTCCACTTCCTATAGGGTATAAATTAACTCTCAGACAATGTTAAAGAGAACCAGGTACTCAATGGCTTTTTAGAAAAACTATCCCAATTGGACTTGGAGATGAATGCTGTTGATTGCCTTCTCCACATGAACCAAAGTTGGAAAGAGACTAGTGAGGTGGCGGGGGACCAGAGCTGAAAGATGGAAATCCAGTGAGGTTCTGTGGCCTTCTTGTGTGTGTCTGATTCCTAATGATAAAATATGTAGTTGAGTTATAGAAATAAACCTTCACAACACTTCATGAGAGGAGTCACAAGATATCAGTACAACACCCATAATTCTAGCTTGCATTCTCAGCTTTGTGATTAATCCTCATCTTTGTCAGAAAAAAATCCACGCCAGCCTCTTCCCAGTCTTGCTGAAGTTCTCCACCATAAGCATGGTCTACTGATGCTTAAAACTCAAGCTCAGATTCTGTGCTTCATAGCAGGTTTTATGCCTGTGTCTCCAGGTACAACACAATTTGTAGGGCAAGGGGTGATGTAGATAAGTGGAAGGTAGGAACACACATGTTGCAATAAAGACACAAAACAATTATCTTAGTAATTTAGTGCTACTGTAACAGTAATACCACAAATGGATGGCTCTAACAAACAGAAATTTATTCTCTCTCAGTCTAGGAGGCAAGAAGTCCAAATTCAGGGTGCCATCACCATGGGAAGTTTTTCTTTCTCTGTCAGTTCTAGGGGAAGACTCTTTTCATCAGTCTTCCTGGTATAGGAATTTCTAGTATAGCAGCCTCAGGTGCAAAGGATGCACTTCACTCCTGGCTCTTTTATCTTGACTGTAGGAGGTCCTTCTCCTCTCTGCTCAATTCTCTCTTTTACCTCTCAAAAGAGAGTGGCTCAAGATACAACCTAATCCTGTAGATTGATTCGTGCCTCATTAACATAACTGCCTCTAATCCTACCTCATCGAAATCATAGGGATTAGGATTTACAATATATAGAATAATGACATCAGATTGCAAAATGATGAACAATCACACAATAGTGGAAATCATGGCCTAGGCAAGCTTACATATCTTTTGGTGGGACACAATCTCTCATTCCCTAGCCCCCACTTCCATCTATTTCATAGGTATTTTTAAAAGAATCCTACATTACTTAATTTTTTTTTTACTATATTTCTATTGACCAGCTTTCAAGATGCTTGTTTTAATAAACTCTCACTGACCCACTCTACTCTGAGCAAAGAAGAACACACACAAAGGCACTGAGGCACGAACCTTAGGATATTTAGAAAACTACAAACAACTTACTCAAGGACTACGTTATGAAAAAGTGAACTAGGGCAATCCTTAGGACTTGAAATGTACCAGAACCTCTAAAGTCCCCAGAGAGTTGGCAGCATTCAAATTGCCACTATGGCATTGCTCCAAACCCACATTCACACAAGTGCAGATAATGTCAATTACACATGTGCACATGTTTTCAATTGTCTAGAAAAGATTATGATCTCAGGCATTTCACCAGCAGAGCTCATTGAACTACATACCCTTATATATTTACCTTTGAACAAATAAAACCCACTGCTGTCAAGTCAGGTCCAACTCACAGTAACCCTAGAAGATCAGAGTAGAACTGCCCCATAGAATTTCCAAGGAGCACCTGGTGGATTTGAACTGCCAACCTTTTGACCAAGACAGAGCTCTTTATCCACTGTGCCATTAGGGTTTCCTTTGAACAAATGCTAAACATAAAATATGCTCATGACTTCAATGTAAAAACAGTTACCAAAATATGCATTGTTATGAAAGTGCATGTCTGGTTTATAATCAGGCTAATTGGTTCAAGGGAAAAAAAAAAAGAAAATCTCAATAACCAAAACTTACACATGTCCTAATTACGTATTACACACATAGATAAAGTAGAATACCTAAACTGATAAAGTGGTTAACGAATCGCTTGCATTGTGTGTCAGTAGTGAGATAAAAGCTTCAGTTTGCTGAGGGTCTTACCTCGGGAAGAGGACTGGCGCAAAGGAATAGGGGAAAAAGTTTTGAAAATAGTGATTAATTCTTGCATTTCATAGATCAGTGTATTAAATTTGAGTATGTTCTTAAAAATTAGTGGGTAGAGAGGCAGGACCAAGACTGTAGTCAGATGCTTCCTGCGATCCCTCTAATAACAAAGACCCAAAAGAAAAATGAATTAATTACATATGGCATTCTAGGAGCCCTGAACATCAAAGAGCTGAAAAATTAGGCTGAGTGAAAGGAAAGTAGGTCCAGAAATACCAAGGACTGGCCAGACACGACCTGCCAGGAATAGGTTGCAGCCAAAGTGGTGAACAGACTGCTGCTTTTCAAGGGTATCCTCCTCAGAAGGGGAGAAAAAGCAGCAGAGAATATGCTTGAGGCTCTGGAACCACTGAAAAGTGGTACTTGGTAGTCAAAAGCTAAGTGGCTTGTCTAACCTACCATTCACAGGATCTAAGTCTTTCCTTTAGAAAAAAAAAATGTGTTTTCCTCTACCCAGCACCCTCCTATCACTTCTTTGCACTGGGCCTAGCTCTAGAGTCTGATGACATTGGCTCACACAGAAGTAGGACAGGACTCCTTAAGCCTGACCTGAGAATTAAAGAGGGGACAATTTAACAAACTAGGAGAACAGACGAGAAAAAAAAAACCTGCTGACTCCCCTGAGCTGGAGATTCAGGACAGAAACAGTTTCTCTGGCTAGACTCAGAAATAAGGTGACATGGCATCCTCACAGAGACTCCAACACTGCTGTTAGCCTCCTGCCTTTCTCAGTGCCTGCAACCAGATACCTGTGCCTATATCAGTCACACTTGCCCATCTAGGAGAAGAGGGAAAAGACTGAACTACCCACTTGGTGACTGACTAGCTGGACACCTGACCTGAATTAATATAAGAAAAGTAAACAGAGTTCTAGGCTCACATGTCGTAACAGCTCTAATTACCTGACAATAGGACATTAGAGCTTAAAGGGCCTTAAAGAGGCAGACCACAATGGATTCAGAAAGCGCCAAAAATGAAGAATCCAGAAATTTTCCAGATGAAGAGAACTTTCTAGATTTATCAGAGGTACAATACAAAAGGTTAGTATTTAAAATTCTTCAAGAATCCATGAAGAAACAGTAAGCAGATATTCAGAAGATTAATAACTAAATTACAGAAATAGACAATCCAATAGAAAGACAAAAGAGCAGAATTGCAGCAATGGAATGCTGAATTAGTGAAACTAAAGATAAAATACATGACACCAGCATATTTGAGGAAAAATCAGAAAAAAAAATTTAAAGTCAAGAAATGCTAAAAATTACGTGGGACTCTATCAAGAAGAGTAATCTAGTGACTAAAGTAACAAAATAGGGGAGGATAACAGAAAATACACAGAGGATTGTCAAAGATTTGATATCATGAAAGATGAGAAGATATCTATCCAAGACACTCATTAAACTCCAAACAAGGTAGACCCCAAAAGAAAGGCACCAAGATATACAATAAACAAACTTACTAAAACTAAAGATAAGAGACAGTTTTAAAGGTGGCAAGGGATAAAGGAAAAACAGCCTACAAAAGTGAATCAACAAAACTAAGTAAGACTACTTAGCAGAAACCACATAGGAAAGACGTCAATGGGATGATACATGCTAAGTTTTGAAGGAAAACAATTTCCAGCCAAGAATTATAGATACAGCATAACTCTCAAATATGATGGCAAAATTAAGACAATTCCAGATAAATCAAACCTTAAGGAATTTGCAAAAACCAAATTACAAGAAATACTACAGGGAGTCCTTTGGTTAGAAAATCAATAACATTAGGTAACAATCCAAAACTAGAACACAGAACAGAGCAACTGAATATCAACCCAAATAGAGAAATCACAAAAATAAGTCAAAGGCAAAACACTGAAAACAGGGAAACAGAGATTATTATGCAAACATTATAACAAAAAGAAGAGACTCAGAAGAAAACGTAGTCATAGATCCTTCATATGGAGAAGAAATCAATACAGCATAAAGAAATCAAAGACTGGTTTAAATTTAGAAAAATAGAGACAACTATCAAGGATACCACAAAGGAAACTGCCGATCCTAAGCATCAAAATAAAAAACAAGAAAAACATGAAATAACAGCAAGTACAAAACCACCAACATTGAAACATATGAAAATAAAACACATAATCATAAAAATGCTCAGCACAGAAAATTCAGTGGAACAAAGGAGTCATCTACAGTGCACAGAAAAGATGTCAAAATGGCAACACTAAACTCATATCTACCAATAACCACACAGAATGTTAATAGATTAAGTGCACCAACAAAGAGATGGAGTATGGCATTTTAGATTTTAAAAATGTGACCCATTTATATGCTACCTGCAGGAAAAGTAATTTAAAGACAAGAATGAACTAAAGCTTAAAGGATGGAAAAAATATATCAAACTAAGAACATTCAAAACTCAGCAGGGGTGGCAACATTACTTTCTGATAAAATAAACTTTAAAACCACATTGGATAAGAAAGGACACAATAGAATGATTAGAGACTCAATACTCCAGGGGTACATACATAACCATATTTAACATTTACCCATCCAACAGTAGGGCTCCAAAACACATAAGACAAACTCTAAATACACTGAAAGTGAAACAGACACTCCACAGTAACAGTAGAAGACTTCAGTACACCACTTTCAGTGGAAAACAGAACATCCAAAAAAGCTCAGTAACGACTCAGAAGATCTAAATGCCACCATCGACCAACTTGACCTAATAGACATGTACAGAATATATCACCCAACAGCAGAGAAGTATACTTTCTCTTCCAATCCACATGGAATATTCTCCAAAATAGACCACATATTAGGCCCATAAAGCAATCCTTAACAAATTTCAAAGTATCAAAATATTACAGATCATCTTTTCAGATCATAAAGCGATACAGGTAGAAATCAATAACATAAAAAAAGAAGGAAAACATCAAACACGTGAAAATTGTGAAACACCTTACACAAAAAAATACTAGGTTACAGGAGAAATCAAGGTTGGAATAAAGAAATTTACAGAATCAAATGAGAATGAAAACACGTCTTACCAGAACTTACAGGAAACAACAAAAGCAATGCTCAGAGGTCAAATTATCTTAGTAAATACACACACCCAAACAGAAGAAAGGGCACAAATCAAAGCACTAACCCTACAACTCAGTCAAGTATAAAGAGAGCAGCAAAGAAGCCGTTGGGCACCAAAAGAATGCAAATAACAAAAATTAGAGGAGAACTAAATGAATTAGATACTAGAAAAATGATTGAAAGAGTTGACAAGACAAAAATCTGTTCTTTAAAAAGATCACACCAACAAAAGAAAAACAGAGGAGCAAGCAAATAACCTGAATAAGAAATAAGACGGATAATATCACAACAGACCCAAAATGACAAAAAAAAAAAAAGAAGAAGAAGAGGAAGCAAATAATCCAAATAGGAAATGAGATGGGTGGCATCATAACAGACCTAAGTGAAATGAAAAATAATAATAATAGAGTACTATGAAAAATTGTACTCTTAACAAACACGAAATGAAAAAATTTCTAGGAACACACTACCTACATGAACTAGCAAATGGTGGGACAATAGCTAAATAAACATAACAAAAGAAGAGACTGAAAGGGTAATTAAAAAACTTCTAACCAAAAAAAAAGGCTTGGGATTGACATCTTCACTAGAGAATTCTACCAAACTTTTAGAGAAGAGTTAACACCACTATTATTAAAAGTGTTTCAGAGAATAGAAAAGGATGCAATATTGCCAGATTCATTCTATGAAGCCAACATCACCCAATAACAAAACCAGGTAAAGACAGCACAAAAAGGAAAATTACAAATATTTCTGAATATCTCTCATGAATATAGATGCAAAAATCCTCAACAAAATTTAATCAATAGGATTCAAAAGCATATCAAAAAAAGAATTCAGCGTGACCTAGTGGAGTTAATACTTGGGATGCAGAAATGGTTCAACATAAAAATAAAAATAAATCAATGTAGTCAATCACATAAAGAAGAGACAAGAACCACTTGATTTTATCAATTGATGAGGAAAAGGTATTTCAGAAAGTCCAACACCCATTCAAGTTAAAAATTCTCAGTAAAATAAGAATAGAAGGGAAATTCTTCATCATAGTAAAAAGCATTTATATAAAGCCAACAGCCAGCATCATCCTAAATGGAAAGTATCTGAGAGCTTTCCCTTTGAAAACAGGAACCAAACAAGAATGCCCTTTGTCACCACTTTTATTTAACACTTGTGCTGGACGTTCTAGCCAGAGTAATCAGGCAAGACAAAGAAATAAAGAGCACCCAAATTGGTAAGGAAGGAATCAAAATACTTCTGTTTGCAGATGATATGATCTTATGAACAGAAAATCCTGAAGAATGCTCTCTCACATACACACGAGACAAAAAAAACTGGAAAAGAGAAGACAGAGAGACCCACGTGAGTGGGTGACTACATCTACCCATGACTGGAAGAACTGGATGGTGCCCAGCCACCACCAGTGATAGCTGTGATGGAGCTCACAAAATTGAGTCTCTATGGCAACACAAGAATAAAAAGGGGTGCACTCTGAGATTTCCAGTAAAAGACCACAATTGATGGTCCAGGGGCCTCAGAGTTCCCCTGGGATAATGGCGCCTGGCCCTGATGCTGCCCCTGTCATAATGGAGGTCAACTCTTTGGACAGGAATGTATTGGACTTGGCAACACAGGGTGGCCATATCATGTGTGCACTTTATGGTTCTATGCATCTATAGGATGTCATCCTGCTCACCTCTTAATAGAGGCTGGGGAGCTGGTGGAGAGACAGGGATAGGAGATTTTTGGGAGGATAAAACATGTATGGAGTGGAGAGGAAGAGTGTGCTGTCACTGGGCAGGGAGAGTAGTGGGAGCTGCAAATAGGTGGGCATGCAAATTTATATGGTAATGTACATTCTCATCCATTACATAATAAAAAAAGAAAAAGAAAAAAGGGCAAGCACACACACACACAAAAAAAACTGTAACCAACAGAAAAGTTCTGCAAAGTATCAATATAAGATAAACGGATAAAAATCAGTTGGATTCCTTTGCATCATCAAAGAGACCATCACAGAGGAAATAATCAAATCAATACCTTTTGCAATAGCCTCCAAGAAAATAAAATACTCAGAAATAAATTTAACCAGAGATGTAAAAGGCCTAAACAAAGAAAATTACAGGACTCTACTGCAACAAACCAAAAGAGACCTATATAAGTCCATAGGGTTTCCAAGGAGCACCTGGTGGATTCCAATTGCCAACCTTTTGGTTAGCAGACATACCACTTCATCACTACACTAACTCAGCATCATGAAAATGTCTATCCTACCCAAAGCAATCTATAGATACAATGCAATCCCAGCACAAATTCCAATCACATTTTTAAAACCTTTTTCTTATCACGATTAAGTGAAAGTTTACAATCCAAGTCAATTTTTCACATAAAGCCCCAAGTACCTACCTCTCTGCAACTGTATCTGCTCTCCTCACCCTGTGACAGCACAGTCATCTTTTCCACTCTTTACCTCTGCCAAGCCAAGTGCCGTCGAGTCTTTACCTCTAGTACCCACTAAACCAACACATGTCCCCTCCTCTCCACCCTCTCCTCTTTCCTCTAAAAAGAAATCAGTAGGACAGCCTCATATATAAATTAAACCATAAAGTACACACACCACATGCATCACTCTGTGTCCCCAAGTCCAATCCATTCTCTGTCTTAAGTGTCGGCTTCAGTACTGGTTTCAAATCAACTTTGGGCTAGCAGCAAGTCTAAGGACAATGTTCTCAGAAGACTCTCCAGGTTGTCAGACCACTGAGTCTGGTCTTTTAATAGAGTTGTTGATGTACACACCCCATTTTCTTGTGCTACGTCAGGGACTCTGTATTATGTTCCCTGTCAGGGTTCTCTGTGGTGGTAGCTAGGCACCATCTATTGCTTTTGTTCTCCAGCTGATACAGTCTCCCAATCATATGGGTCCTTCTGTCTCTCGAGCTCGTTTTTCCTTATGTCTTTGATATTCTTGGTTTTCATCTGTTCCAGGTGAGTTCGGACCAATTAATGTTCCTCAGCAGCTTGCTGCCTTTTAAGATCCCAGGCCTCCAAAGGCATTTTTTATTGAGAAGGAGACACAAATTACCAACTTCTTACGGGACGAGAAGAAGCCCTGGATAAGTAAAGCATTACTGAAAAAGAAGAACAAAATAGGAGGCCTTATACTAGATGACTTTAGAATCTACTAAAATGCTATAGTAGCTAAAAAAAAGGAAAAAAAAAAGCCTGATATTGGGACAAAAACAGATACATAAACCAATAGAACAAAAGTGTGAATCTAGACATAAAATCACCCACCTATTAGCAGCTAGAAACCCTGGTGGTGTAGTAGTTAAGAGCTACAGCAGCTAAGCAACAGGTCAGTAGTGCAAACCCACCAGTTCTCCTTTGAAACTCTACGGCAGCAGTTCTAGTCTGTCCTGTAGGGTCACTGTGAGTCAGAATTGACTCATGGCAATAGGTTTGGTTTTCTTTTTGGTTAAACAGCTAATATTTGACAAAGGCCCAAAGTCCACACATTGGGAAAAATCCAGTCTCTTTAACAAACGGTGTTGGCATAGCTGGACATCCACCTGCACAAAAAAAAAAAAGAAAGAAAGAAAGAAATTAAGACCTATATTGTATAGTGCGCACAAAACTTAACTCAAAATATATTTAAGTATCCAATCTAAAAGTGATACAGATCATGGAAGAAGAAATAAGGACAAAACTGGGAGCCTTAGTGCATGGTTTAAATGGACTTCAAAACATTATTAGCATGCACAACCACCAGAAGAGAAAATCAGCAACTGTGAACTCCTCAAAATTAACAACATATGTTCATCCAGAGACTTTATCAAAAAAGTAAGAAAGACAACCTGTAGACTGGGGGGAAAAAAAAATTGACTGTGACAAATCCAATCAGCATCTAATCTCTATAACCTACAATATACTGTAAAACCTCAACAACAGAAAGACAAATAATCCACTTTAAAAAATGGGCAAAAGATATGAACAGATACTTCACCAAAGAAGGCATCCAGGTTGGCTAGCAGACACATGAGGAAATGCTCATGATAATTAGCCACTAGAGAAATTCAATCAAAATGACAATAAGATACCATCTCACCCCAACAAGGCTGGCATTAATCCAAACAACACAACATAATAAATGCTGGAGAGACTGAAACACTTATACACTGATGGTGGGAAAGAGAAATGATATAACCACTTTGGAAATCACTCTGATGATTTCTTAAAAATCTTAAAATATAAATAGCATACAATCTAGCAATCCCACTTCTTGGAGTATACCCTACAGAAATAAGGGCTGTCACACAAATAGATGCATGCAGTGTCTGTGTCCACAATAGCAAAAAAATGAAACCAACCTAACTGCTAATCAACACATGAATGCATAAACAAACTATGATATATTCACCCAAGGGAATACTACGCAATGATAAAGAAGATCAGTGATGCCAGGAAACATCCTCTGACATGGAGCAATCTGGAAGGCATTATACCAAGTACAATTAGTCAGTTGCAAAAGGACTAATACTGTGTGAGACCACTAGTTTCAAGACTCAGGAAAAGGTTCAAACACAGAAAAAAATAGTCTTTGATAGTTACAAGGGTAGGAAGAGAGGGAAAGGAGTATTTGTTGATTACATAGTAGGTAAGAATTCGGTTAGGAAAGGGAGGGACAGTGCTCAGTAGAGAGGTCAGTACAGCTGGACTAAACCCAAAACTAAAAGGTTTTCTAAGCATAAACTAACACTTTGAAGGACAGAGTAGCAGGGGCAGAAATCTAGAGACCATGGTTTCAGAGAACATCTAGGTCAGTTGACAAAACAAAGCTTTTTAAGTAAATATTTTGCATCCCACTTCAATGACTGATGTCTCTGGTCTTAAAAGCTAGCAAGTGGCCAGCTAAGTAGCATCAGTTGGCCTAACCTACCTAGATCAGAGAAGAATGAAAGACATGAAAGATACCAGGAAAATAAGAGCCCAAGAGACTATATCAGCACGAGACCAGAAGAACTAGATGGTGTCTGGCCACCACCAACGACTGCTCTCACAGGGAACACAACACAGAGTGCCTGATGTAGCAGGAGAAAACTGGGTGTGCTGAATTTGAACACTATTAAAAACGCCAGACCTGGTGACGTGACATCCTGGAGGGTCTCTGGGAGACATGGCTCCTGGACTCTGTTAGCCCAGAACTAAAACTGTTCCTGAAGCCAATTCCTCAAAGTCTTCATAAGACTATACGACATAAAATGATAGTAGTGAAGAGTGTGTTTCTTGGCTTAAGTAGATACATGAGGCTAACTGGGCAGCTTTTGTCCACAGGGGAGATGAGACAGGAGAGGAAGAAAGAAGCTGATTGAATGGACACAAGAAGTAGAGGGTGGAAAGGACAAGTGTGCTGTCACGGGGGGGGAGAGTAGCTAGAGTTACGTAACAGTGTGCAAATTTTTATGCGACAAATTGGATTGTAAATTTCACTTAAAGCACAACAAAATACTTTTTAAAAACTAGTGGGTAGCCACTAGAAGGAAAAAGTGGATGACAAAATTCAAAGTGCAAAAGAATCAACAACAGCAACAAGAAAAAAGAACACAAAGTAAGAGGTCAAGAATAGAACAAACCATATAATTTATTATAATAAACCTGACAGAAACCAAATGAGAATGACAACAAGAAAAATCAAGCGATATGCAATTTACAAGATACAGAATGTTTTAAAGCACTGAGAAATCAGCAAATGCTAACAATAACAAAAAAGCAGGAGTTAAAGAATTGATATCAGATCAAGTAAATTTACTATACTTGACAAAAATATATTTGGCATCACTAAGAAAGTTCAACTCAGTAAAGTCATAGAGCTACTACTGGTGTTTATGCACTTGTAAGCAAAATATTAAGTAAAGAAAAAAACATTAGAAACATTAGGAAAAAATCCAAACTAGATCTATCATAAGTCAACAGATTTAAGTAAACTAAAACAAGGATGCAAGGTATTTGAATAATACAATATATTTGACCTTATAAGGGTATACAGAGAGAAATTACTTCCTCCAGAATATTTTTTAAAACCACAGAATCTTCCATCCCTATCCCCCTTCTCTGCTTTATCTGTGATGTTCTTTTAACTGTCTGTCTCCTCCAATATTGTATAAGTATCATAAATGCAGGAATTTTTGTCTTCTTACTGATATATTCCCAATGTCTAGAAAGCATGTTGGCACAGTGGATTAAGTGCTACATTGGCAGTTCAAATCCACCAGGCACTCCTTGGAAACTCTACGTATGATGCAATTGTACCCTGACCTCTAGAGTCACTATGAGTCTGACCTGACTCAACAGCAGTGGGGAGAAAGTGTCTTGCATATAGGAGCCAATCAATAAATATTTACCAAATAAAATAAACAATTTTCTAGGAAACAAATTACTGTATCTCAAGAGAAACATTTAAACAGAGCAATACCAATAGAAAATATTGAAAGGAAGTTAATAGCACACTTTCAAAAATAAAGAGTAAATGAATTAACAGTTGGACTGTTTGTAAGTATTCAGAAATGCTACATTGTCTAATAACATGGAAGAAATAAATCTTAATTTATCCCAGTTTACCCTTAACTTAAAAGGTACTCGTGTGCAACACGTACATGAGCTTTATACGTATCTTGTAAACAAATACAAGTTGCAGTAATCATACGAAACATAAGTCAATTCAATCAAGAAGCTTGTATGTTTTATTCAATTTTAAAGTAAGATTTATCCCAAGAATGCAAAGAATCCAAAGATTTTTCAATATTACATAATATACACTAGCAGGTTAAAGGAGAAAAATTATGTTATCTTCTCCGTGGATGCTAGAAAAAAGCTAATAAAATTTAACATACATATGTAAATCAACTTTCAATAACAGGAATAGAAAGAGAAATCTTTAATCAGTTACAGTGTATGTAGCAGATACAGAATATCTTCCCAGATAATGCTGGAAGATGAGCCCCCTAAGTCGGAAGGCACTCAAAATCCATAGTGGCTGTAGTGATGACCTGCTACGAAGCGATGATCAGGAACATGGTGCACCATCAGGTAACATTTCATTCAGTCGTAAATGAAGTCACAAGTCAGAGGCCATTAATTCAGGGGCAACTAACAACAAAGAGAAGACACAGAAGTTTTCTCCCTTGCTGCCTATTCCAACACTTTTCTGGGAATTGGCAGCTTCAAGCTGTGCATTTGCTAGGCACCCTTAAATCTGGCATGTGACCTACTTCTGCCAAGCAGAGGTTCCTACGGGAGATATTCAAATTTGACACAGGATCGTGGTAGGAAGAGATGAAGCACTTGGTAATGACAGTGACAGAAACACTCAGCTCTCCTGAGTCAGCTAATGGAGTTTCTAAATGCAATCCTTGATATCATAGCTCCAAATGCTATGGAGGACAGGAGGAGACAGCGAAATCAGACGCATCACTAAGGAATGGCAAGTAGGGTGCATTCTGTTGACCATCAGAGTTTCCATAGCCAGTTGTGAGAGATCCCTCAGTGATTTAAATCTAATTATCATAGGCACTATTTTCCATAGAGAGACTCCTGGTAGTGGTTCTTCCATTACAGAAGTCCTGTGATGCCATCAGAATTTTCTCTCGACTTTGTCACCCCAGACTGTGTTCTGTACACAGCTCATCTAAGCCCTGAGCTGTGGCTTACACAGAGATACTGTTAGCTGCCTAATCTTTGTAAATATGTAGAGTGAGTACAGTTAAGGACCCCTGACTCGTGTGCTATTTACCCAAAAGATACAGCAAACTACAAATTACAGGGCATTGGAAATATTTCTGTTAGTAAATGAACAAGACAAGGGCATTTCTTTCTCTGATATGCAGGACTATTTTAGAGGTTCGAGGCAACAAAACAAGGGAAGAAAAGGAAGAGGTATAAATATAAATCTATAAATACTTACAAAATATCATTATTGGCATATGATAATTTTACCTAGAAAATCTAATAAAACCAACCAAAAACTTTTTAGAACTAATGGCATTTTACAGCAAGATGACTGATTATAGGATAAACATAGCATCCCTATATGCCAGGAAAAAATAAAACTTTCAAATGAAAGAGCAATTTTAAGCACAAACAACAAAAGGCTAAATAAATGAGATGTTATAAAAATTAAAAACTTCTGTTCATCTATCAAAAGACCAGAATTGATGGTCCAACAACCTGGAGCATCTCCTAGTATGTGGCCCCTGGACTTGCCGCTAGCCCAGAGCTGAAACCAGTACGGAAGCCAACACTTCAGACAAAGAATGGACTTGGGGACACATATACATGTGGTATATGTACTCTACAGTTTAATACGTATATGAGGCTGTCTTGCTGGTTTCTTTTTAGAGGGAGAGGAGGGGACAAGTGCTCATTGAATGGATACTGGAAGTAAACAGTGAAAAAGTAGAGTGTGCTGTCATGGGGTGAAGAGAGCAGATAGAGATATGGGGAGGTGGGTACTTGGGATTTTATATGGAAAATTGACTTGGATTGTAAACTTTCACTTAATCACAATAAAAAAAAAATTTTTAAATAAGAGAAGAAAAAGAAATTTTTGGCTCATCAAAATACCAAAAAAGTGAAAGGTGAAGCTACCAATGAGGAGAATATCTTCAGAAATCATATATCTGACAAGACTCTAATAAATAAAATATATACAAAACATTGACAAAGTAACAACAGAAACACAAATAACCCAACAATAAAACTGGTAAAGGACTCGAGCAGACATTTTGCAAAAGAGAACATTCAGATAGACACAAAACACATGAAATGGTGCTCACATTATCAGCCTTCAGGGAGATGCAAATCAAAACCAAAATGGGGTGGCATATTCTCACTAGGGTGGCTGGTGGCACAGTGGCTAAGAACTCAGCTGCTAACCAAAAGTTTGGCAGTGGAAATCCATCAGCCACTCCTTGAAAATCCTAAAAGAAATTTCTACTCTGTAGACCCCTATAGGGTCTCCATGAGCTGGAATCAGTTTGGTAACAACAGATTTTTGGTAGGATGGCCAAGATTAAAAAAAGAAGAAGAAGAAGAAAAACAGATGTGGGAGAACTGGAATTCTTCCCAATGGCTGGTGGGAATGCAAAATAGTATAGCTGTTGTGGAAAACAGTGTGGCAGTTCCTAAAGTAACTAAAATTAGCACTATCATATGATCCAGTAATTCCATTCCAAGTATATACCAAAAAGACTTGAAAATAGAGATGGGACACCAATGCTCACCATTGAACTATTCACAGTAACAAATAAGTGGAAACAACATAGGTACTGAACAACAGATTAATGTATAAACAAAATTTGGTACTTACAAATACACATTCAGTAGGAGAAATGAAGTCCGGATACATGCTACAGTATGGATAGAGCTCAAAAATATAATGCTGGGTGAAATAAGTCAACACAAAAAGACAAATATTGTATAATCTCACATAAAAACATGACAAAAGACAGGTACATAGAGAACAGTTTGTTAGAGTTTATCAGGGGTAGGAAGGATGGAAAAGAAGAAGCTAATGTTGATAGGGATCTCTGGTGGCACGGTGTTCAAGAGTTTGGCTGCTAACCAAAAGACGTGTAGTTTGATTCCACTAGCTGCTCCTTGAAAACTGTACAGGGCAGTTCTACTCTGTCCTACAGGGTCATTTACTGTGAGCTTGGATTGACTCACTGGTAACAGGTTTGGTTTTGGTTTGGCTAATGATGATAGAAATATCATATTGATTAAGGATAGAGCTGCACAGCAGATTTTTGTAATTGCTGTCAATAAGTTGAATTGGAAAAAGTTGTGTGAAAGATATATTTACAAAAAAAAAAAGTAGCTGCTAAGGCTGTGTGTGTACAACCAGGACCTCATAGGATTTGGTTTCTTGATTTGGAGGTTTAGTGCCATGAGATATCCCAGTTAACTGGCCTAATAACCTGTTTGGTGCTACTGTTCTACCTCCTACTTTGTTGTGTAGTATCTGGGGTCTTAAAAGTTTGACAGTGGTCATCAAATGTACAACAACTAATCCGTATTCAACTGGAGCAACAAAAGAAAAAGGAGCATTAGGAGGAGCAGGAGAATACAGAACATATTGGTAATTGCCTGCATGAACAACGGCCTCCCTTGCCATGAAATCAGAATTGAACAGTACCAGCTACTGTTACTGAACATTTTGATCAAAGATTCTATGGAAGAATCCCAATAAAACCGGGATAAATGCACAGCAGAATTTCACATTCTCATGGACTCTAAACTTCCTGGAGTCATGAAGACTCTGAACTACTGAAACTATTGCTCTGAGATCATCTTTAAACCTTAAACTGAAGATTTCCTCTGAAACCTTAAAATCACACAATGGCTTAGCTTAACTAGTAAAAAGATATTAGCTGTGAGCTCTCTTAATAGCTAAAAACCTGGGATATTAACAACAACGCAAAAGATTAGATAGAAGCCTTGTGGGGGGCTATGAATTTAATGTTAATAGGGGAAAGTCAACTCAGAAAAGGAGGAAGGGAATTGTTGTACAACTCAAACAACATAATCAATATCATTAAATGATACGTATAGAAATTGCTCACTTGGTGTCTGTTGTACTGTGCATATTCCAAATAACAATAACAAAATAAAGTTTTTTGTGATGAAAAATTTTTAAACTTCTCATTTATGTATCAAAAAAAAAAGCCACTAAAATATGTACAACCCAAACCAAATCAATCCGTCGCCATCAAGTTGATTCTAACTCATAGTGACTCTGTAGGACAGAGCAGAACTGCCCATAGAGTTTCCTAAGAGAGCCTCACAGATTTGAACTGCAGACCCTTTGGTTAGCAGCTGTGACACTTAACCACTGTACCACCAGGTCTGCAAATCAAGACAACATGAAAGCATAAAGCATTAACCAATGACCTGAGTCAATGCAGTTAGATATAAAGACTTAATATTGGATAGTATCAAATCATTGATCTATACATTTAATACAAGTATAGATGAAACCTAACAAATTTGTGTGGCAATTTTAGAAATGGCCATAAATTCTTGCCACTCCTCCCACTAGAAGGCAAAAGTTATGTTCAGTAGTGAAATGCAAATCAAAACTGCAATGAGATACCACTTTGTACCCATGAAAATGGTTACTACCATTAAAAAGTAGCAAGGGGAAGGCCAGTATTGACAAAGATATGAATAAATATGAACTGTCATTTATTAGTAGGGAGAATGTGAAATTGTTCAGCTTCTGTTGAAAACAGTTTGGAGGCTTCTCAAACAGTTAAATAAGCAATGTGCATGAGGGTTCATAGCAACACTATTCAGAAAAGGCAGAAGGTGAGAACAATGTCCTTAAACAAGCTGCAGAACATTATTCAGCCAAGAAAAAGAATTAAGTTCTGACACATCTGAAATGTGGATGAACCCTAAAACATTGTACTAAGTGAAATAAGCCAGGTATTAAAGGCCATTTATTGTATGATTCCATGTACATTAAATACCCAGAATAGGTAAACCCATATAGTAATAGAAAGCAGATTGGTGATTACCAACAGCCAAGGTAGTGAAAATTCGAAATAACTGCTTAAAGGATCTAAGATTTTGTTTTGGACTGATAAAAATGTTTTGGAATTAAATAGAGGCAGTGGTTGCACAGCGTTGTGAATGCACTATACATCACTAAATTGTTCACATTAAAAAATGTTTAGTGAACCACATACAATACTTGACGCTTCCCAAAAACTATATCCACTGCCAACTCATGAGACATACAAGGTCTGACGATTAGCTCGTAAACTCATCCTAGAAAAAGTGCTACATATCTAATTGCTGAATGTCACTACAAGTCAGCTTAGAAGTACTCCCCTTGGGAAGCTAAGCACTGCCACCAGCATCTAGTCCACCCTTCTAAACAATTTTGGACCTCTTTCTGGAGTGGCCTTCAGACTGTCATTGTATCACCCTTGATGATCTGAAAGTCATCAAAACATCTTCTTTTCAATATTTCCTTTATCTTTGGGTAAAGAAAAAAAGTCATTGGAGGCCAGATGGGGTGAGTAGGGAGAATGTTCCAATACAGTTGTTTACCAAGTAAAAACTCCCTCACAGACAGTGCCTTGTGAACTGGTGCATTGTTGTGAAGCAAGAGCCATGAGTTGTTCACATAAATTTCAAGTCATTTTCGTCTAACTTTTTCATGCAGCTGTTTCAGTACTTCCAAATAGTAAACTTAGTTGACTGTTTGTCCATTTGATACAAATTCATAATGAACAGTTCCTCTGATATCAAAAAAAGGTTAGCAACACGATTGTGACTCTTGATTTGGACCAATGAAATTTTTTGGTCACGGAGAATTGGTTGACTTCCATTGTGCACTTGGATGCTTTGCTTCACGGTCATATTGGTACACCCATGTTTTATCACCAGTTTTATCACCCATGTTTTATCACATGGCCCAAAACATCGTCTTGCTTCTCCAAAAGGTCTTGGAAAACTCCACCTCTCCTTCGCTTTTGTTCATCAGTGAGCTCCTTCAGGACCATCTCTACACACACTTACTCAAGTGAAGATTTTCAGCTAAGATTTTCCTGATCTCTATTGACACTTGGTCTGCTATGATTCACACAGTCAGTTGATGATTTTGACACAAGATTTGATGAATTTTTGCAATGTTTTCATCAGCTCTGCTCTTTACTGGACACCCTGACCCCTCTTCATCAGTGACACTTTTTCACCCCTTAGAAAAATGTTTAATCTGTTTATACACTGTCATTTTCTTCATGGCCTTATCCCTGTAAACTTGGACTAACATGTCCCTGATTTCACTTCCACTCTTGCCAATTTTAACAAGAAATTTACTGTTGTTCATTACTCTAACTCAAGCTCCAACATTCTAAGTCACACAAAAACACACAACACCAACAATGAACAACACTTAGCAAGACACTGCCACATCTCAATAAGAACACAGCTGTGAGACACTGATTTACCAAGGTTATAAAACCTTACGAAGTTGTTTGTACAGTGCTACCAACATAAGTGCACAGTGGCAAGTTTTCAGACTTGTCAGATCTCATACTTATACTTAAAATTATTCATTTGATTATGTGAAACTAAAATGCAACTGAGCATCCCACTTTGTCTTTACTAAATCTGTCAAAATTTAGACCTAGGGCAGCAAGTAGGTAGGGAAGTTAGGGATGCACAGTCCAAAGGGCACAGGAAGGCATGTGAGCTAAGACTCCAAGCCTCTGGTATGTGCTCTGTCGTCATACCGGATGTCACTTACAAAGCACATATTAAAAGATAAAATTATTAAGAGGATCAAAAATGGTGACCAAACCTCATTAAACCCAAGCATTGCGATCTTCCAAACATGAGGTCCTGGGACTACCCACCAGGTCATATGCCTAAGCAGCCAGTGCTGAACGAGCCAGCAAGTCTTCCTTTACTACCTAGGCTAGTTTGAGTTGACTTCTGTTGCTTGCTCACGGGAACGTTCTGATAAATATACCAAGACTTCTATTTGTAAACCAAAAGACCAAGTTATGCATCTACAACTGCAGTGGAAATGGTAAGATACAACTTCATGATGAATTTTTATTTTCTGCTCTAGGGAAAATATTTCTTCCTAAATAACCCAAACTATACTGTACTCATGGAAATCCTGGTGGCATAGTGGATTCAGTGCTACATCTGCTAACCAAAAGGTTAGAAGTTCAGATCTGCCAGGCGTCCCTTGAAAACTCTCTAGGGCCATTCTACTCTGACCTCCAGGGTCGCTATGAGTTGGATTCAACTTAACACAGTGGGTGGTTGGGATATTGTACTCAAGAATCATTGAAAAAGTGTTATCTTTTCTTAGTTTCTTCCTAGTCTCTGTGCAGGTTATCACCCTCCTGTCTTGACAATAATAAGTGTCACTATTAATTACATTGACATGAGAAAATTATATTTGTATTATCCCCTTGAGAGTATTTTTATGTGATTTAAAAGGCATTCTTACTGGTTTCATCAGTAAAAAATCCCAGAAGATAGTTTTCATATTTTCATTTTACCCTCAAACCCTGGGGTCCACCCTATTTGGGGTGTGTATCATTTTCTGCACCTAATATAGATACTATTAAAATTCCATAGACAGCAATTTGCAATCAGTAAGTTTGCCTCTCCCATAGTTCTTCCTTCCAGGGAGAACTACTTGAAACAGAAAGTAAATTATTGAGTTGGACTCAACACAGTATCAACACAGATTTAAGATGTTCGATGGCAAATTCTGCAGTAAGCCAAGAGAGGTTCTGCTTGGTTCACAATACAAGGGAATAGCATTATTGACTATTTAAAAAAGATGTCATTTTATTGCTTATCTCCACTCTTAAGATGAATTTCCAAACTATTGCAGTCAGTAACTGCAATATTAATATGAGAGCTCAATTTTTCTGACCCTGTGCCTTAATGGTCATAAGGTAGAAATGATAGAAATTAGAGATGAGGACATGAAGAAGTGAGGAATTCTCTACTTTCTTGGGGCCGAAAGATTGATATAGATATAAGACAATAATAGTTCATAAAAAAGTTCATAAATTTAATAAGTCGTACCCAACAAATTTGATAGCTCTAATTTTAAGTTTAAAAAATTTTGTAGAGAACAAGAAAACAACAGATGATGTCATTTAGAAATTCATTAGTTCATCAAATACAAGCAGCTCTACAAAACTTACTTGTAAAATTATGACATTAATTAACATCATACAATTTGGAGGACAACTACCTGGCCAACCAACTGTAAGAGATCCATATTTGTGTCTGTGATCCAACAGAACTTGGAAATTATTGAATGATATCATTAATACCACACACAAACAAAATTTTGCTGAGGACAGTTCAAAAGCAGTTGCAACATTACGGGAACAGGACACTGCCAGAAATACAAGCTGGATTCAAAGGAGGACTTGGAACAAGGAATTATCACTGATGATGTCAGATGGACTTTGGCTGAAAGCAGGGAATATCAGAAAGATGTTTACCTGTATTTTATTGACTATGGAAAAGGATTCAGCTGTGTGGATCATCACCAATTATGAATAGCACTGTAAAGAATGGGAGTTTCAGAACATTTAATTGTGCTCACGTGGAACCTGTAAATGGACCAAGAGGAAGTTGTTCTAACGGAACAGGAGGATATTTCATGGTTCAAAATCAGGAAAAGTGTTCATCAGGCTTGTATCCTTTCAACATACTTATTTCTGTCTGTATGCTGAACGAATAATCCAAGAAACTGAACTATGTGAAGAACAACACAGTATCAGGGTTAGAGGAATACTCATTAACAACTTGTGATATGCAGATGATACAACCTTGCTTACAGAATGTGAAGAGGACTTGAGGCACTTAGTGATGAAGATCAAAGACCTTTATTATGGATTACACCTCAAAGAAAAATAGAAAAAATAAATAAACTTGTAACTGGACCAATAAGCAATATCATGATAAATGAGAAAAATACTGAGTTGTCAAGGATTTCGTTTTACTTTAATCTCCAAAATTAAAGCCCATGGAAGTAACAAAAAGAACCCATTGCCTTTGACTCAATTCCAACTCATGTTGTCACTGCTATTAGGTGCTGTCGAGTCAGTTCTGACCAATAGCAACACCATGTACAACAGAATGAAACACTGCCTGGTCTCGTACCACGTCCACAATAGGTTTTTATGCTTAAGCCCATCATTGCCACCACTGTGTCAATCCATGTCGTTGAGAGTCTTCCTCTTTTTCCCTGGCCCTCCACATTATCAAGCGTGGTGTCCTTCTCCAGGGACAGATCCCTCCTAACAACATGTCTAAAGTATGGAAGATGCAATCTCACCATCCTTGCTTCCAGGGAGCACTCTGGTTGCACTTCTTCCAGAATAGAACTGTTGGTTCTTTTGGCAGTCCATGGTGCACTCAATATTCTTTTCCAGCACTACAATTTGAACACGTCAATTCTTTTTTCGTCTTCCTTGTTGCCCAGCTTTTGCATGCATATGATATGACTGAAAATATCACGGCTTGGAGCAGGTGCCCTTTAGTCTTCAAGGTGACATCTTTACTTGTCACTACTTTAAAGAGGTCCTTTACAGCACATTTTCCCAATACAATGCATCTTTTGATTTTTTTGACTGCTGCTTCCATGGGCACTGATTGTGGACCCAAGTAACATGAAATCCTTGACAACCTCGATCCTTTCTCCATTTATCATGATGTTGCTTATTGGTCCAGTTGTGAGGACTTTTGTTTTCTTGATGTTATGGTGCAATCCATACTGAAGGCTGTGGTCTTTGATCTTCTTCAGTAAGTGTAGCAAATCTACTTCACTTTCAGTAAGTTAGGTGGTGTCATCTGCATGATGCAATGAGTTGTCTTCCAGTCTGGATACCTTATTCTTCTTCATGTAATCCAGCTTCTCAGATTATTTTCTCAGCATACACATTGAAAAGGTATGGTGAAATGTATAGTATAAAGGTATAGTACAGAAAAGGCATAGTTTTCCTGACTTTAAACCATGCAGTGTCCCCTTATTCTGTTTGCATGACTGCCTCTTAACCCACATACAGATTTCTCATGAGCACAGTTAAGTGTTCCAGAATTCCTAAATGAAGGGATAAAGATAAATGGAAGATAAAGATAAATGGAAGAAAACCACTGCCAACTAATACAGAACTGTAGTCTTGAAACACAGCCAACAATGACCCCTGACAAGAAGTATAGAAAGGTGACTTCACAGAGCTCCCAACAGGAGACAAAGCACCGCGTTAATACAGAAATACTTTCCCAACTGTTAGAGCAGTACTAGCTTACTAAAACAGAAGTATTTGGTACCAAAGGAGTGGGGTACTGCTCTAACAAATACCTAAAATGTGGAAGCAGTTTTGAAACTGAATTGATGAAAAACTCAGAGAGAACAGAGAAGAACCGCTGGCACTGAAGAAGGCACAGATGGTGAGTGACCACAGCAGAGAACCAGCAGCAATGGCAGCAGCAGAACCAGAGAAGAAAGCTAAGTACTTGGGCATGGAGGCTTCCTGGCACAGCAGGGTGCCCCCGGGCACATGAATCCACAGAACTAGCCTTGCTGACCCATGGAGCAAAAGAGCTGAGTGCCTGCTTGCAGGACGTTTCCTAGCAGAGTAGTGTGCCTCCAGGCCCTTGAATCAGTGGCCTACAGAGCTTTAGAACATTTGACCCAGCAAGCCAGATGTGGGCCTTAGGCCCAGGCCATGAGACTATAGGAAGCAGAGGATGAAAAGACAAAGAACATGAGAAGCTGAGCTTCCTCAGTCTCAAAAAGTATGGCCATGACCTCAGAGGTTGGAAAGGGTAAAACTAGGGCTTTCTATTACCACTCACTCAGGCCTAGGGTGCACCTAAAGCAGATGGGGTAGAGTCACTGTCCAAGTGGTCCTAGAAGGCAGAGTTGTAGCACACAGCCAAGGTTCTCCACTCAGAATCCAGACAGTGTAGCCAATACTTAGAGTCTGGAAAGCAAAGGTATCATGTAAAATGTCTCAGAGAACTGAAGATTATTTTCAAAGCTTTGAGAGCTAATGCAATGTGTTCTGCTGACTTGCTTGTTGCCTGTTAATACCTCTATTCCCTGCAATTTCTCTCATTTGTAATGGAAATATCTAATTTATGCCTAACATTGTATTTTATAAACAAATAACTTGTGTTCTAGATTTCACAGTTAAAGAGGAATTTCCAGCTTTCGAACTTGGACTTTAAGGCTTTTGCTGTCATGGGCTAATAAGTTTTATATGTTGCAAAGAAGTGATTTTTTTAGAGAACGAAAGGTGGATGTCATGGATTGAATGTGTTCTCCAAAAAATCTGTAATGATTCGGTTGTGCCGTAATTCCTGGTATTGTGGAATTCCTGTTGGGCCATAATTCCTGGTATGTTGGAAATTCTGCCTTTATGATGATGTTAATGTGGGTAGATGGGCAGCAGTTGTGTTGGTAGAAGAAAATTCAATAAGTAAGTTTGTTTTGTGACTTGAGGTGGTCTCTTGAGATATGAAGGGGAAAATCTGCCAGAAAGATTTGGGAACCTCAAACCATCAACAAAGTAGCACCAGGAGAAGAGCACATCCTTCAGATCTGAGGTTCCTGTGCCAAAATCTTCCCTGAACAAAGACCGATGCCACACAAACTGCTAAGGGGGAAAGCCTTTCACTGGAGTGGGCCTCCTGAATATGGACTTGTAGCCTACTAGACTGTAAGAATAAACTTTCCTTTGTTAAAGCCATCTACTTTGTGGTATTTCTGTTAGAGCAGTACCAGCTGACTGAAACACCAACCCTCTCTTTTCTGTTAAGCAGAAGCTAGAACCACCCCTCCCCAACAACATGGCTGCCCCTACTTTCAGGTCCACAATACAAGCCTCCACATACAGTCTCTTGGGTTCACCCCATCCCATCATCCCATGCAATCCTATCTATTTTTGTTTCTTGCTTCCTTCTCTTTCTGCTTTCTACCTAGTCCTGTATGCCACCTTCCCACATACTCTGCTAGTTCCTGCCAGGCCATCATTTTTTTTCTTCTTCTCCTCCCAGCTTGGCCCATATGCTACACCCTCCCTTCCCACTAGCCCATAGACCTGCCCCACTTCCACTAGTTGCCCCCACTGCACTGCCAATTTTTTCCTCTTCTATTTCTCCCTTCACCTTAGCCCTTCATCACCTCTTCCCCATTTCTGCTAGCCCCCACCAAGTCACCATGGCTACAGTGCCACTGGCCCAATGTTACCCCAGGTCCACATCACACCCATCCACCAGCACCAGTCATGCTATCATTTTTTAATTCTTTTTGTTATCCCTCCCACTTAGCTCTGTGTGCTACTTCCACTGTCCTCCAGCCCCTTGGTTTGTCCCACCCCACTCAATGACCACAATCATGCTGCCTATTTTTCTGCTTTGTGCTTCTGTTTCTACTTCCCACTCAGCCCTGTACACCCACTCTCCACCTTTCCATTGATCCCCATCATGCTGTAGAAGTGAGAGAGCCACCTGCCTACAGCTGCCCTTGGTCCACCCCACTCCCATTCACTGGCTCCACCACACCACCCTTTTGTCTTTTTTTCTTTCTTTTACCCTCCTTCCTTCCCCAAATGCCATCTACCCCTACTTTCCACTGGCCCCATCGTGCTGGCACAGCTAATGTGCTGCCAGAAATTAGGCATGCTGCTATACAAGGTCAGAACTGCCCCTATCCTCCAGACACTCGACTAGCTACTGAATAGTACTCCATCTGACACCTCTGCCAATCTGGTGAGTGTCTGTAAATGCTCCCATACCACTGGACCAACATCAGGCACCAGACAGCATCCACCCCAGTCCATTCTCACTCTCAGCCATGTTGCCAAACCAGTGTAGAGCCAAGTGAGCTCTCCCTACCTGCTGCTGACATACTCACTCAGATAAAGTGGTAAGAACTATTTTTCCCATAGATGAGAAAGTAGCAAAGCATGCTCTGCACACTCACTCTGATATATCAAAACAAAACACAGTAGTGGGATGAAAGAAACAAACATGATCAAGAAAAGCGCAGACAAAATCATGGAAACACACAGACAAAATGAACCAAAACACAGCCAAAATAAATACATGTACACAAGGCAACAGAAGAACTCAGGAACACAATACAAGAACAAAAATGTCAAAATAAATAAACAAAACCATACAAAAACAGGAACTGAATATTCAAAAGATAAACAAAATTTCAAAAATGGGCAATACAATAGAAGCTTTTACGAAACAATTTGAAACAATGGAAGACAGAACCAGCAAACTTTTTTAAAAATACAAGGATTTCGTTTTGTCTCAGGAAAAATCAGAGAAAGAATGAAGAAATATAAAGAAAACCTAGGAACTAGGTGAGAACAATAAACAGCAAAAAAAAAAAAAAAAAAAAAGCATGTGATTAGAGTTCTAGAATAAGGGAAGAAAATCAAAAACACAGAGAGGTTCATTGAGGAGTTGTTGACCAAAAGCTTCCCCAATACCGTGAAAAATGTAAAGCTGACTATCCAAGAAGCTCCATCAATCCCAAACATGGTAGACCCCAAAAGAAAATCACCAAGACAGCTCAAGAAAAATGAAAAGTCACATACAAAGGGAAAACAATAAGACTAAATATGATTACTCTGCAGAAACTATGCAGCAAGAAGGCAATGTGGTGATATACATAAGACCCTCAAAGAAAAAAACAGCCAAACGAGACTAATATATTCTCCAAAATTCTCTCTGAAACATGGTGGCAAAACTAGGACATTTCTAGATAAATAGAAATTAAGGGAATTTGTAGAAACTGAACCAATTTGTAGAAACCAATAGAATTATAAAAGACAACTGTTCGGGTAGGGAAAAAACATCAGACAACAACCTGAATTTAGGATATAGGTCAGTATCAGTGAATACAAACATAGGTAATGGCCTCAAGGATAAAATAAAACTAGAAGACTCAATACAGAAGACTAGAAATGTCAATCTGTAAATGATGGCAACATCAGAACAATAAAAGAGAAATATGTGGTATAGGTACGAAATTTTCAAATGGAGATATAAAGTAATAAAAAACTGGCTCAGACTTAAAATAAGGATAAATTTCAAGTTAACTATGAAGAAAGTTAAGAAATCTACTCAACAAAATAAAAAAGGAAAACATAAAGTCTCAGTAAACATAAAATCTACAATAATGAAAGAAACAGAAGGACATTTCAAAAACAAAAGGAACGCAACACAGGAAAGTAAGAGCAACAAAGAAAAGGCCAGCACCACATACACACACCAAAAAAAGTATTTCAAAATGACAGCAATAAACTCAGATCTATTGATAATCACACTGAATGTAAATGGCTTAAATGATTTTTTAAAGAGCTAGAGAGTGACAGAATGGAAAAAAGGGGGAACTCATCAATATGCTGTCTGAAGAAATACAACTTAGACATGAAAATATAAATATGAAAAAATCAAAGGATTGAAAAATATTATCAAAGAAACAACAAAAAAGAACAGCAGTAGAAATATTAATCTCAAATAAAACAGCCTTTAAAATAAAATACATTATAAATGACACTGAAGAACATTATAGAATGATTAAAAAGGACAATCCACCATGATAACATAGCCGTAGTAGTTATCTATACACCAAACAACAGAGCTCCAAAATATGTAAAACAACTTCTAACAACACTGAAATGAAACACAGAAATTTCTTAATAGTGGTAGGAGACTTCAACACACTGGAGTCTTGGTAGCCCAGTGGTTAAGAGCCTCAGCTGCTAACCAGATGGTCAGCAGTTTGAATCCACCAGCTGCTCACTGGAAACTTTATGGGGCAGTTCTACTCCATACTATAGGGCTGCTATGAGTCAGAACAGATGTGACGTCAACAGATTCAGATTTTTTCCAACACACCACTCTCAGTAAAGGACAGATTATCTAGAAAACAACTCAACAAAGATACAAATATCTAGAGGCCACAATCAAGTATCTTAACCTCATAGACAAATAAAGAAAACTACTCTCAACAGTAGTAGCAAAGTATACATTCTTTTCCAACATCTACAGAGCATTGCCCAGAAGAGACTATATCTCAAACCATACAGCAATGTTTAACAAAATCCAAAGGAATGAGATAATAGAAAGCATATTCTATAACCATACCATAAAAGTAGGAATTAGTAACAAGAAGAACAAGCAAATAAATAAATAATCAAATGCCTGGAAACCGAATAACACCTTGCTTAAAAACAAATGGGTAACAGAGGAAATCAAAAGATTCCTAGAATCAAATGAGAATAAAAACACATCACATTAAAACCTTTGGGACACAGCAAAGGCAGTGCCCAGAAATCAATTAAAGTAATAGTTTCACAATCTAAAACGAAGGGATGAAATGAAAATGTTAGCCCCCAAACTCCAACAAATAGAGAGAGAACAGTAAAGAAAGCCCACAGCCCCGAGAAGAAAGGAAATAATAAAGATCACAGCAGAAATAAATCAAATAGCAAATAGAAAAACAATACAAATAATCAATAAAACCAAAAGCTTTTTCACTGAAAGAAACAATAAAATCGACAACTACTGGATGTACTGAAAAAAGAAAACCAAGAAAGGAAGTAACTGACCCAAATAGGAAATGAAATGGTGGACATTACAATGGATTCAACTGAGATAAATAGAATCAGAACAAAATACTATGAAAACTGTACTCCAAAAAATTGAAAACCTACAAGAAGTGGACAAATTTCTAGAAACACATCACTTACTTAACCTACCACAGATAAAGGTAAAAAAATCTGAATAATCCCATAACACAAGAAGAGGCTTGAAAAGGTAACTTTAAAAAAACAAAACAAACAAAAAAAAAAACCCAACTCCCAACAACAACAAAATAAGTTCAGGCCCCAATGGCTTCACTGGCGAATTCTGTGAAATATTCAAGAGGAGCTCAAACCAATACTACTCAGATTATTTCAGAACCTAGAAAAAGAAGGCATTCTTCCAAATTCACTGCATTAAGCTAGCTTAACCTTGGTACTAAAGCCAAGCAAAAACATCGTAATAAAAGAAAGTTATAGACCAATACCTTTTGTTAATATAGAGTGAAAAATTCTCAAGGAAATTGTAGCCAATAGAATCCAGCATTTTATCAAAGGAAAAATATACCACAAACAAGTGGGATTCACAGCAGGTACCCAAGAAGGACTCAATATAACAAAACCAAAGTAATCTACAGAATTCTGTTTATGATGATCACATGATTCTTTTCCTTTTGTCTATCTACTATCATTTAAATTGAGGCAGAGAAGGCATTCAGTTAACACCCATTCTTGTTAAAAGTTCTTCTTAAAATAGAAACATAAGTGAAATTCCTCAGCATAAAAAGGGGTATCCACACAAACTAGGAGCCCTGGTTGCACAGTTCTTAAGAGCTCAGCTGCTAATTGACAGGTTGCCAGTCTGCATCTACCAGCAACCCGTCGAAAGCCTATGGACAGTTCTACTCTGTCCTATAAGGGTTGTTAGTGAGTCAGAAATGACTCAACAGCAAATAACAACAACAACAATACAAAACCAATGGCCAACAACTTTCTCAATGTAGAGACACTGAAAGCATTCAGCCTGACAGTGGGAACAAGACAAGGATGCTCTTTATCACTACTTGTATTTAATATTGTGCTGTAAGTCATAATTAGAACAATTAGATAGTAAATCAGTAAGCCAAGCCAAATCAGTAAAGCGTACCTAAATTGGAAAAGAATTGAAACTATTCTTATTCATAAATGGTATGATCTTATATATATGGAACTCCAACAATTCCGCAACAAAACTACTAGAGCTAATAGATTCAGCAGAGTTGTACAATACAAAAGCAACATACAAAAATCAGCTGGATTCCTATACAACAATGAAGAGAACTTCAAAGAGGAAATTAGCAAACAATATCATTTATAATAGCCTCTGAAAAGATAAAATATCTAGAAATGAATCTAACCAGTGATATACAAGGCCTATACAAAGAAAACTACAAAGTACTATTGCAAGAAACTAAAAGACACCTATGTAAATGGAAAAGCATACTAAGTTCATGGACTGGAAGACTCTACACTGAAAATGTCAGTTCAACCCAAAGCAATCTAAAAATATAATGCAACCCTGATGCAAATATCAATGGCATTCTTTATGGAGATGGGAAAAAATTAATCAGCAACTTTACATAGAAGGGAAAAAGGCTTGGATAAGCAAAGCATTACTGAAGAAAAAGTATTAAGTAGACAGTCTAATGCTACCTGATCTGAGAACCTACTGTACAGCCACAGAAGTCAAAACAGCCTTGTACTGACACAACAGACACATAGACCCATGGAACAGAATCAAGAACTCGAAAGCAAATTCATTCATCTATAGTCAGTGAGCATTTGACAAAGGACCAAAGTTCACTAGATAAGAGAAAGGTAACCTTTTAAACAAATGGTGTTGGCAAAACCAGATATCCATATGTAAAAAATGTGAAACCTGATCCATACTTCACACCATACACAAAAACTAATGTAAAATGAATCAAATATTTAAATAAAAGACCTAAAATAATAAAAATCAAGGAAGAAAAATTAAGGACCATTCTAGGAGCCCTAATACATGGCAAAAATTCAGTACAAACCATAACTAACAATGCACAAACACCAGAAGAAAAACTAGAGGAGGCACTCCACTGAACAACACATTCAGGTTGCTGTGAGATACATTCTGGACATCATTAACCATTAGAGAAATGTAAATCAAAACTATATCAAGATAACCTCTCACCTTGTCAATACTTGCACCAATCAACAAACAAAAAACAAACATTAGAGAGATTAGAACTTTTATGCAATGCTGGTAGGAATTTAAAACAATACAACAGCATGCAAAATGATAAGGTGACTCCTTAAAAAGTTAGAAATAGAAATATCACATGGTTCTTGTTAGATATCATTGAGTCAGTTCTGACTCACAGATAACACTTGTACAACAGAACAAAACACCACTCAGTCTTGTGCTGTACTTATAATCATTGTTATGCTTAAGACCATTGTTACAGCCACTGTGTCAATCCATTCCATTAAGGATCTTTCTCTTTTTCGCTGACCTCATATTTTACCAAACGTGATGTCCTTCTCCAGGGACTGATCTCTCCCACATGTCTAAAGTATGTAAGACCTAGTCTCGCCACCATTGTTTCTAAGGACCATTCTGGCTGTACTTTTTCCAAGACATGAAATACCATTTTAAAAAAAACACTGCTGTTAAGATGATTCTGACTCATAGTGACCCTATAAGACAGAGTAGAACTACCACAGCCTTCACCAATTCCATTTTTAGGAATACATCCCAGAGAAATAACAGCATCGCAGAAATAGACATACACATGCCCATGTTCATTATGGCATTATTCATAATAACAAAAAGATGAAAATAAGCACCCATCAGCAGAAGAATGGATAAATTACGGTACACACACACAATATAATATTACACAATGATAAAGAACAATGGCAAATCTGTGAAATATCTCACAACATGGATGAATCTGGAAAACATTAAGCTGAGTAGACTAATTCCAAAGGACAAATATTGTATGAGACTACTACTATGAAAACTTGAGATTTATACGCAGAAAAAAATAAACTTCACTGGTTTATGAGGGAAGGGGAAAATGGGGTGGGGAAATCACTAACTAGATGGCAATCAAATGTTAACTTCAGTGAAGAGAAAGACAGTACACAATATAGCGGAAGTCAACACAACTTGGCAAAGGCTAAGTCACAGTAGCCTCCTAGACACATCCAAACACCTTGAAGGAGCCTCTTACTGAGGCTGAGGCTTGGGGACCACAGTCTTACAGAACATCTAGGTCAACTGACATAACATAGTCCATAAAGAAAATACTCTATGTCCTACTTTGTTGAATAGCATCTGGAGTCTTAAAAGCTGTAAGCAGGTGCCTAAGATACACCTACTGGTCCCATCCCATGAAGAGGAAAGGAGAACAACAACAAAAACACATGATACAAGGGAAGTATTAGTTCAAAGACTAATGGACCACATAAACTACAGCCTCACCCTGCATGAGGCTAGAAGAATTAGATGGCACTTAGCTGTAACACAAACCACTCTGACAAGGATCACAACAGAGTCTCCTGAAGAGCAGAAGAAAAAATGTAGAGTAAAATTCAAATTCACGAAAAAAGACTAGACTTACTGCTTCTCAGAAACAACGGTGATAATAATTCATCTCATGTACTCTGGACACATATTAGGTGGTAGCAGCCCCAAGAGAAGGACATCATGCTTGGTAAAGAAGAAGTTGGTGAAAACCAGGAAGACCCTCAATGTGACAGATTGACAAAGTGGTCTCAAGCATTACAACAGTTATTAGGACAGCACAAGACTGGTCAGTGTTTCATTCTGTTGTACACAGGGCCACTAGAAGTCAGAAGCAACTCAAGAGCACCTAACAACAACTCGTGTGACCAGACCAGAAGAACTTCTGAATCTAAGGCCTTACACACCCTGCTAATTCAAAAAATAAGTCACTCCCAAGGTTTAACTTTCAGCCAAATATCAGACAGGTCAACAAAACACCCTGCTGGCACAGTGGTTAAACAGTAGTCTGCTACCCAACAGGTTGATGGTTCAAATCCACCAGGTGCTCCTTGGAAGCTCTATGTGGCAGTTCTACTGTGTCTTATAGAGTTACTATGAGTTGGAATCAACTGGATGGCAGTGGGTTTGTTTTTTTGATTGCTTGTTTTGTATTTTTTAGTATTAAACAAAAAATAATGTGTGAGTAATTTGCTCCTTAGTTCAACTTGTATGCAAGACCAAACTGGCAGAAACTAAATGAGCAACACGTGCCCAAAATCAAAGGTGATAAGTCAGGAAAGGACACAAAAACTGGATAAATGGACACAGATAGCCTGTGCTGTAATGAGAAAAAGGGAGAGTGCTGACACCTGATGCAGATTACAGCTAATATTGCAAAACAATTTGAATATAAATTTTTGAATTAGAAACTAATTTGTTCTCTAAACTTTCACCCAAGCCTCAATGAAATAAAATAATCAGCTAAAAATGAAAACAAACAACTCATTACATTGGGCAAATCTGCTGTGCAAGACACCTTTAAAGTGTTAGTAAGCAAAAGTATCATCCTGAAGACTAAGATGTGCCTAACCCAAGCAGTGGCATTTTCATCACCTCACATGTGTGTGAAAGTTGAACAATTAATAAGGAAGACCAAAAATGAATTGATGCCTTTGAGTTATGAGGTGGTGCAGAACAATGAATATACCATGGACAAAAGAATGGACAAATCTATCCTGGAAGAAGTACAGCCTGAATTTCCCTTAGAAGTGATGATAGTGCGAGTTCATCTCATGTACTTTGGACACGTTACCAGAAAGGACTAGTCCCTGGAGAAAGACATGAAGAAAGAGAAAGATCATTAGTGAGATGAACTGACACAATGGCTGCAATTATGGGTTCAAGCCCAGCAACCACTGTGAGGACGGCACAGGAACGGGTGGTATTTTATTCTGTTGTACACAGGGTCACTATGAGTCAGAACCAATTTGAAGGCACCTAACAACAACAATTAATTAACAATATCTTCAGTCACAGAAAGATAATGAAATGACCATATCTACAACTCCAATACAATTGGAAGACTGCTTAATTTAGAGAAAACAAACATCAATTGTGTTTTTCAATATTTTGTTTCTGCATCGTTGTTCAGACTTTTTTTTTTTAATCAGAGAGCATTCAATTTATCTACTTCATCACTCTTTTCATAAGATTCTTGGTATGTGTTTTCCTCTCTTTCCCCTTTCTGCATGTATAGATAATTTTGCCAACTAACACTTTTCTTTGATTTTCAGCTTTACTCTGTTTCTCAGGAATGATCAACAAGGAGCTGAACAAGTCCAGATTTACTTGAAAAAAGAAAGATTTTTCTCTCCCTTAGAACCCAGAAAGGTGCTGAAACAGGACAGCAAATAAAATGTGTGGGCATAAATCACAAGAGATAGAAATAATTTTAGAGATAAAATCAATTAAGTCAATTAAAGACAAAATCAGTCCTTCAGCATAGATAGAAATAATCAAGATGAACAGAATGCACTAAGAATCATCTAGAAAAAGGAGAGCTCCAATCTCTCTACAGCCTCTCCAACATTTATTGTTTTGTGTTTTTGGATCATGGCCAATCTTGCTGGGGTGAGATGGTATTTCATTATCTTTTTGATTTGAATTTCTTTAATACTTAATGATCGTGAACATGTCCACATGTGTTTTTTGGCTGCCTGGATCTCCTCTTTAGAGAAGTGTCTGTCCATCTCCTTTGCCCATTGCTTAATTGGATGATTTGTCTTTTTCTTATTGATATTTTGTAGAACCTTATAGATTATGGAGATCAGGCGTCGGTCTGACATAAAGTTGCCAAATATTTTTTCCCATTCCGTAGGTGGTCTTTTAATTCTCTTGATGAAGTCTTTGAATGAGCAGAAGTTTTTGATTCTTAATAGTTCCCATAAGGAGACAGTCTAGTGAATTAAAGATACAGGCTCCAGGCATATCACTAAGTCTTTTATTCCAAAAATGTTGTAAAACACTTTTGAATACCCTCCCATCAACTGCTGTCAATTAGAGTCCAACCCATAGACACCCTGTAGGACAGAGTAGAACTGCCCCATAGAGTTTCCCAGGAGCAGCTGGCTGATTCAAACTTCTGACCTTTGGGTTAGTAGACACCGCACTTAATCACTGTGACACCAGGGTTTCCATATTTCTGAAGAGATGTTACCTTTTCACTCTGAGTTCTCAATGACTTAGCTTAAATCTATACAGTTACATCATTATTACAGTTGTAGCTGGCACTGAGTGGCATCCAACTCATGGCAACCCCATGCATAATGGAAAGAAACACACTCAGTCCTATACTATCTCCATGATCAGCTGTGGGTGAGACTATTGTAACCCACAGGGTTTGTATTGGCTGATTTTCATAAGTAGTTATCCCGATCCTTCTTCATAGTCTGTCTTATTCTGGAAGCTCTACTAAAGTCTTTTAGTATCATTGCAACTCTTAAGCCTCCACTGATCAATGGGTTGTGGCTGTGAGTGAGGTACATTGGGCATGAATTTAATCTGAGTATTAGACAATGAAGGTGAGAATTCTATTACTGAATCACAAACACATCCAGCCCTTATGTCACTATTACTAGATACTGTCAAGTCAATTCTGACTTGTGGTAACCCAACGTGTTTCAGAATAGAGCTGTCTTCTATGAAGTTTTTAATGACTGACTTTTCAAAAGTAGATCACCAGGACTTTCTTCTGAGACATCTCTGAATCCAGGCAGACAACTACTGGGGATGTGAAGCTGAACAGTTTCTAGTGCTCATTCTGGGCACTGAGATCAGTCACAGTGGAAGGATCTCACTGATGACCTGGGGCTTAAGCACAGACTTAATAAGAGTCAAGTATTTATTGCAGTAAAGACTACTTTAAACCCACCGTAATCCAGTATATTTAAAAAACTAAGAGAGGATCATCAGATCCGCTATTAACAACTTCCCCCCTCCAAAAAAATTCAACGGTCTTTAAAGGATGACAACAAAATTTAGACATTCAACAATATAACATTCACAATGTGAAGATGCAGGAAAACTGTGGCCAACTCAAACAGATCTAGAAATGACAAAGATGGTAAAGATTTAATGGAAAATTATGAATGTAATGAAAAATAAATGGAATGTATTTTTAAAAAAAGCCCCCACATGTCTGTTAGGTCATCATACTGTGGGGGCTTGTGTGTTGCTGTGCTATTAGAATCTATGTCACTAGTTTCAGAGGTCACCCATGGAGAATAGGTTTCAACTGAGCTTCCAGACTAAGACAGACTGTGAAGAAGAACCCAGCATTCTACTTCTGGAAAGAATTAGTTAGGAAAAAATCTAGATATGGCAGTGGAACATTGCCTGATATCCCTGAAGATGAGCCCACCAGGCTGGAAGGCACTCCAAAGACAAGTGTGAAAGAGCTGCCTCCTCAAAGTAAAGTTGACATAAATGATGTGGGTGGAATAAAGCTTTCAGTACTGTCATTTGCTGATGCACATGATTCAAAGCGAGAAAAGACAACTGCAAACATTCATCAATATTCTGAATGTGGAATGCATGAAATGCGAACCTAGGAAAATTGGAAATCATCAGAAAAGAAATGGAACACAGAAACAGATATTCTAGGCATTAGTGAGCTGAAATGGACTGTTACTGGCCATTTTGAATGAGACAATCACATGGTGTACTATGCTGAGAATGCAACTTGAAGAGGAATGATAAAGTATTCATCATCAAAAAGAACATTTCAAGGTCTATTCTGAAATACAATGTCATCAGTGACAGGGTAATGTCCATATGCCTACAGGGAATACCAGCCAATACAACTACTGCGCAAATTTACACACCAACCACTATGAACAAAAATGAACAAATTGAAGATATTTTGCCAGCTTTTGCAGTCTAAAATTGACTGAGCATGCATTGATAATTATGGGTGACTAAAATGCAAAAGTTGAAAACAAACAAATCAGTATTGGAAAATATGGCTTTGGTGATAGAAACAATGCTGGAGACGACGAAATTGTGCAAAACCAATGATTTCTTTGTTGCATTTTTTCTTACCTACTTAAATGGTGACTATACACATGGACCTCACCAGATAGAATACACAGGAATCAAATTGACTACAATTATGGAAAGAATATGGAGAAGCTCAACATTTTCAATCAAAACAAAACCATATACCAGAGGTGGGACCAAGATGGCAGAGTACTCAGAAGTTTCCTGTGATCCTCTAACAACAAAGACACAAAAGAACAAATGAATCGATTACACAGATGTCCTAGGATCTCTGAACGTCATCAGGCATATTGAGAAATTGGACTAAGCAACTGGGAAAGGACAATAGGTCTGGAAGTACATAGGACTGGCCAGACTTGACTCACTGGGAACTGGCTATGGCCAGTGCTGTATTGGAGTGGTGACATTTGGAGGGTATCCTCCTTAGCAGCAAAGAGCAACAGAAAGTATACTCAAGCCTCCAGAATGAGTGAAAAGCAACACTTGTCCTCCAAAAGCTAAGTAACTGGTGTCTATCTATTGCAAGAGGATCGAAATATTTGCTTCAGGATAAACTTCTCTACCTTCTCTCAGTCTTTTCTTCTTTCCTCTTGGCACTGTCCCAACTCTTAGAGTCTGACACCATTAACTGAGCCAGAAGTAGGACTCCCTAAGCCTGCCCTGAACCATTCTCCTAGACACAGAGAAGAAATGATTTAACAAACTTAGGGGGCGGGGGGGGCGGGGGATAGAATTTGCCAACTCACTGGAGCCAGAAATTCAGGACAAAAACAGTGCCTTCACCTAGAATCAGACAAAAGGTAACATGCCATCTTTATAGATACTCAGGGATGCTGTTAACACGCTGCCTTTCTCAGCACCTACAGCCAGATACACATTCCTGTCCCAACCACTCTTGCCCATTTAGGGCAGTAGTGGAAAGCCTGCACCACATACTTGATGACTGACTGCTTGGACACCTGAGCTGAGTTCATACAGGAAAAGTAAACAGAATCCTGGGTTTAAATGTCCAGTAACAGCTCTAGTTACCTAGTGACAGGATGCTAAAGCTTCAGAGGCACCAACAACCAAATTAACACATGTGAGGAGGCTATTGGGATGTTTCAAAACAAAACAAGAACATAGAATACAGGAAATAAACATAAATAAATTTAACGGCTCACTGATAGACAATAGCCCATATCAGATCACTCAAAGAAGCAGACAACAACAGCTTCAGAAAGCTCCCAAAACAAAGAATCAAGAAATTTTCCAGATGAAGATAGCTTCCTAGAATTATCAGAGGTAGAACACAAAATATTAACATTTAGAACTCTTCACAAGATCACAAAGTAGATCAGGCAAAATGCAGCAGAGGACAATGTCAAACTGAACAGGTTACAAGAAAGTATACAGGAGCAAGAATTGAAAATTCAGAAAGTTAATAATAAAATTACAGAATTAGACAATTCAAGAGAAGGTTAAAGGACCAAAACTGAGGCAACAGAAGGGTGAATTAGTGAGACTGAACACAAAACATGTGACACTAACACATTTGAGGAGAAATAGATAAAAGAATTTTTAAAAAATCAAGAAACACTAAGAATTATGTGGGACTCTATCAAGAGGAATAATTTACAGGTGATTGGAGTACCAGAACCTGGGGAATAACAGAAAATACAGAGACTTGTTGAAGATTTGTCGATAGAAAGCTTCCCTGATATTGTTAAACATAAGAAAGTATCAGTCCAGACACATCAAATTCCACACAAGGTAAATCCCAAAAGAAAGACACCAAGGCATATTATAATCAAACTTGCTAAAACTAAAAATAAAGAGACACAAAGGAGAATCAATAAATATAAGCTTGGACTATCAGCAGAAACCATGTAGACAAGAAGGCAACTTTGTGACAGATACAAAGATTTGAAGGAAAATAAGTACCAGCCAAGAGTTATAAATCCAGTAAAACTGTCTCTCAAATATGATAGTTAAATTAAGATACTTCCAGATAAACAGAAATTCAAGGAATTTGCAAAAACCAAACCAAAATTACAAGAAATACTAAAGGGAGTCCTTTGGTTAGAAGAATCAATGACATCTAATAACAACCCATGACTAGAACACAGAATACAAAACAAAGGCACTGGATATCAACCCAAATAGGAAAAAGCACAAAAATAATTCAAAGGTGGCAAAACACTGAAAACTGGGAAGCAGAGATGTCATTGTGTAAACATTGTAACAAAAAGGAAGGACTTAGAAGAAAAAATAGCCATAGATCTTTTCATATAGAGAGGAAGTCAAAGTAATAAAAAGAAATTAAAGACTGATTTAAATTTAGAAAAACAGGGGTAAATATCAAAGTAATCACAAAGGAAATTATTGATCCTATGCATCAAAATAAAAAATAAGAAAAACATGAAGTCTCAGCAAATACAAAATCATCAACACTGAAAAAGATGAAAAGAAAACACACATTTTAAAAAAAGATTCAGCACAGAAAATTAAATGAAACAAAAGAGTGGTTTACAACTCACAAAAAAAAGGAAAAGAAAAAACATCAGCTATATACTGCCTGCAGGAGACATGCCTTAGACTTAAAGAAAGGAACACACTAAAATTCAAAGGATGGAAAAAATATACCAGGCTAACAACATTCAAAAAAGAGCAAGAATGCAATATTAATCTCTGATAAAATAGACTTTAAAGTAAAATCCACCACATTGGATGAGAATAATGATTAAAGGAGAACATAACCATAGTCCACATTTATGTACCCAATAACATGTTCCAAAATACATAAAACAACTCTAATTGTATTGAAGGAAAAATAGATAGCTCCACAATAATAGTAGGACACTCCTTCACCTTTGGTGAAGGACAGAAGATTAAGGGAAAAAAGCTCAGTAAAGACCTGGAATAACTAAATGCAACAATCAGCCAACTTGAGATCATAGGTGTATTCAGAACATCGTACCCTAGAGCAGCCAACTATACTTTCTTTTCAAAACATATAAAACATCCTCTGAAACTGACCACATAAAATGACGTAAAGCAATGCTCAACAAAACTCAAAGTATCAAAACGTTACAAAGCATCTTTTTGTGAGCACCATCGGCCCTGATGCTGCCCTTGCCCATAAATCATAACAAAGGTCCACTCTTCGGACACGAATGGATTGGGCTTGGCGATGCAGAGTGACCATATATTAGATGCACTTTATGGTTCTATGTATCTATAGGATATCATCCTGCTGACCTCTGGCTGGAGGAAGGAGAGTAGGTAGAGAGGAGAGGAAAGGAGACTGTTGGGAGGATGAGACATGTATGGAGCAGAGAGGAATGGTGTGCTGTCACAAGGCAGGGAGAGCAGTGGAAGCTGCATAGAGGTGGGCATGTAAATTTATATGGGAATGTACATTTTCACTCAGTCATATTAAATTTAAAAAAAAGAAATTAAAAAAACATCTTTTTGGACCATAAAACTATAAAAGTAGAAATGAATAACAGATGAAGGAAGAAGAAAAAAAAATCAAACACATGTAAACCGAACAACACCTTGCTCAGAAACTACTGGGTTATAAAAGAAATCAAGGGCAGAATAAACAATCTCACAGAACAAAATGAGAATGAAAATATACCCTACCAGAAACTTTGGAACACAGATATGTTAATGTTCAGAAATCATTTTATCTCAGTAATCACACACATCCAAAAATAAGAAAAGGTCTAAATCTAATAATTAAATCTGCAACTTGAACAAGTACAAAGAGAGCAGCAAAATAACTTCTCAAGCACTGGAATAAAGCAAATGTTAAAACTAGAGTTGAACTAAGTGAATTAGAGAATAGAAAAATGATTGAAAGAGTTAAGATGACTAAAAGATGGTTCTTCAAACAGATCAACAAAATCAATAAACCACTGGCCAAACTGACAAAAGAAAAACAAGATACAAAACAAAAACACTGAATAAGAAATGAGATGGACGACAGGACAACAGAATCAACTTGAAATTAACAATCATAACAGAGCACTATGAAAAACTGTACTTAAATATATTTGAAAACCTAGAGGAAATGGACAAATTTATAGACATATCCTACCTACCTACCAACACAAACAGAGGTAGAAAAACTAAATAATCCCATCACAAAACAAGAGATTGTACAAGGTAGTTAAAAACTCCCAACCAAACAGGGCCCTGGCCCTGATGTCTTCACCAGAGAATTCTATCAAACTCAACAGAACTTGGCTTAATATCACTATTACTAAAGGTAGTTCACAGCGTAGAAAAGGATAGAATACTCCCAAATTCATTCTATGGGGCAATCATAATGCTGATACCAAAACCACGTAAAGATAGCTCTTAAAAGGAAAATTATAGGCCTATATCTCTCATGAACTTGGAAGTAAAAATACTCAACAAAACTACAGCCAAAACAATTCAGCAACATATCAAAAATAATAATAAAAATAATACATCATGACCAAGTAGGATTCCTACAAGGCATATAGGGATGGTTCAGCATTAGAAAAACAAACAATGCAATCCACCACGTGAAGGCAGCTATGGTTAAATAAAGAATAACCTACAAAAAAGAGTAAGTAAGACTAAGTTTAGGGCGGAGTCAAGATGGCGGACTAAGCCCACGTCTCCTTCTATCCCTCTGGAAACCAAGACCTGAATTGGCAATCAAACAGAGCCTTCTGAGCACCTAATCAGCCTCAGGACACGGCACAGAGCTGTTAATTGGGACTTTATACTACTCAGCGAAAAACCTCCTCTCTTTCGCTGACTCCCACTCCTGGCTAGCCCCGGCTCTCACGGACGGAAGGTAAACACACCAGTTTGACTATTTTTCATTTTTCTTCCTCGGTCTCGGCTGGCGGGCGGAGCTGGGTCTTGCTTGGCGGCTGGACTCAGACGCGCTGCTGGGGGGATAGTCAGACGAAATTCCCACATTCTGAGAGCCAGGTTCGGGACTCTGTTAATCTAGCCATTTTGAGCCTTTCGTTTTGTAGCTGCCTCAGCGGGGTTTGTGCGGCACTTCGCGGTCAGTGTGTGGGACGCCATGTGGTACTGAGATTTTATCAGGACCTCGTTCTTAGCCTGGGAGCCAGCGCCTGCAAATGGGACAGCACTTCTCCATCAGAAAAGTAGTGATTTTGCACAGTGCTGCCTATGTTGGGGGCTCTGCAACAGAAGCAGAAGAATCACTACCTCTCGGCACCTTTAGCCCCTCTGTCTGCTGCCTGTGTGGAGGACGCCATCTGGGATACGGTGGCCGCAGTTGGACCTAATTTTTAGCTTGGGAGCCAGAGGTGCCAACAGGAGAGTACTTTTCTTTCACAAAACCAGTACTCAACGCAGTGTTGGCTAAGGCTAGGCCCTGTCAACAGAGGCCAACAGGGCAGTAGCATTGCTGTATTCTGAACTAGTTTCTTATCATTTGGGGTTGGATATAGTGGCACTTACTTTGTCAGATGAGAAGAGGGACCTCTACACCTGAAAACCTAACCGACTTGTGAACTGGTCAGATACCTTTTGCTTTACATTTGAAGACAGCCTAGAGAAACATTTGCAATCCATCCTCAAAGTACCTCTTCCAGCCTCTATATACTCACATGGGACCCAAAAAGCAACAGACAATTGTGGCATACAAGCAATCACTCATGGCTTCAGAAGGCTCCCAAACAAAGCAACCAAGGAGTTTTCCAGATGAAGAAACTTTTATGAAAGCATCAGAAAGTGAATACAAATTGATTATATACAGAGCCCTTCTAGACCTTATACAAAATGCAGCAGAACAAAATGAAAAATTAAGCAAGTTGTTCGATCTGATGGAACACCAGTACTCTGAAATCCAACAGATCAAGAAGAAAATCAAAGACATAGAAACTTCCATGCAAAGCCAAGAAAATAGAATGGAACAAATGGAAAAAAGAATTTCTGACTTGGAAAACAGAGCTACTGATGCCAGCGTCTATGAGCAGAAATCAGAAAAAAGAAACAAGAAAAATGAAGAAACATTAAGAAGCATGTGGGACTCTATGAAGAGGAACAACCTTCGATTAATTGGAGTCCCTGAACAGGGTGAGACATCTGAGAACACAGAGAGTATTGTTGCTGAGATGCTGAAAGAAAACTTCCCAGAAATCATGAAGGAAGAGAATATAGACATCTCAGATGCATATCGTACGCCACCCAATATAGATCTCAAGAGAAAGACTCCAAGACATATTATAATCAAGCTTAACAAAATGAAACATAAGCAGCAACTCTTAAAGGCAGCAAGACTCAAGGCAAAGCTAACATTCAGAGGGAAACCCTGTAGGCTCTCGTCAGATTTCTCATCAGAAACCATGCTGGCACGGAGACAGTGGCACGACACATTCAAAGTCTTGAAGGAGAAGAACTTCCAACCAAGAATTATATATTCTGCAAAACTGTCTTTCAAATACGAAAATGAAATTAAGACATTCCCAGATAAACAGAAACTCAGAGACTTTGTAAAAACCAAACCCAAACTTCAAGAAATACTGAAAGAAGTTCTTGGCTTTGGCTTAGAAGAACAAAACCACTAACTTTATATTTTAGAACGACACACTACTCAATACTCTACTCATTTAGGGAAGGCTTCAAAGTAAATCACAGCTTTGATATGGAAAGAAGCAATCCAGTGATCATCATGAAAACTACGGTGTCATCATAATAAAAAGAGGGATGTACTACAGTCGTTATAGTCCTTCCAGATGGAGAGGAAGATGACAAAACTGGTAGCAATTAAAACTGGGTTTACATATAGTTTATTAAGGGGGTTCATAGGGGCAGCTTTAAAGTACAACAAAGATGTATCATACCATTTCAAGAAATCTAACACACGAGTCTCAACAACTATAAAACCAGCTCTGAAGAAGGTGAAAAATCAACTCACAAAAAAGAGTGTCCCAGAACAGACTAATAAGAACAACAGAGAAAACATCAACATAAAAATAAACGTATCACAATGGCAGCAGTGAACACATACCTATCAATAATTACATTGAATGTGAATGGACTGAATGCTCCAGTAAAGAGACACCGAGTGTCATCTTGGATCAAAAGACAAGACCCATCCATATGTTGTCTACAAGAAACTCACTTGAGACCTAAAGACAGGAACAAACTGCTCAGAAGAGAGTTCGATGACTCCACAATAATAGTGGGAGACTTTAACACTCCACTCTCTTTACTAGACAGATCATCTAGAAAAAAGCTCAGGAAAGATACAGAAGACCTCATTGACACAATTAACCAACTAAACCTCACTGATACATACAGAGCTTTCCACCCATTAGCAGACAACTACACCTTCTTCTCCAGTGCACATGGAACATTCTCCAGAATTGACCACATGATAGGCCATAATGCAATGCTCAACAAAATTCATACCATTGAATTACTGCAAAGCATCTTCTCAGATCATAAAGCCATCAAAGTTGAAATCAATAGCAGAAAAAACAGAGATAGAAAGTGGAACTCTTGGAAACTGAACAACATCTTGCTCAAAAAAACATGGGTTATAGAGGAAATCAAGGATGAAATAAAGAAATTCATGGATTCCAATGAGAACAAAAACACTTTCTACCAGAAACTATGGGATACAGCAAAAGCAGTGCTCAGGGGTCTGTTTACCTCCATAAATGCACACATTTGGAAGGAAGAAAGAAACCAAATCAAGGAACTAACTCTACAGCTTGAACAAGTACAAAGAGAACAACAGAGGAACCCCTCGGACACCAGAAGAAATGAGATCATAAAGATTAGAGCAGAGCTAAATGAATTAGAGAATAGAAAAACAATTGAAAAAATTGAAAAAGACCAAAAGCTGGTTTTTTGAAAAGATCAACAAAATTGATAAACCACTGGCTAAACTTACTAAAGAAAAGCAAGAAAGGAAACAAATAATCCACATTAGAAATGAGAGGGGAGTTGTCACCACAGATGCAACAGAAATAAAAAATGTCATAACAGAATACTATGAAAGACTGTACTCTAACAAATTTGAAAACCTAGGGGAAATGGACCAATTCCTTGACTCATACCACTTACCCAAATTATCACAACATAAAGCAGAACAACTTAATAAACCCATCACAAAGGAAGAGATTGAAAAGGTCATCAAAACACTGCCAACCAAAAAAAGTCCGGGCCCAGATGGCTTCACGGCAGAATTCTACCAAGCATTTAGAGAAGAGTTATCCCCAATACTACTGACACTATTTCACAGTATAGAAAGGGAAGCCAGCATCACCCTGATACCTAAGCCAGGGAAAAATCCAACAAAGACAGAGAACTACAGACCAATAGCACTCATGAACCTAGATGCAAAAATCTTCAACAAAATTCTTGCCAACAGAATACAACAACATATCAAGAAAATAATCCATCCTGACCAAGTGGGATTCATACCAGGGATGCAAGGCTGGTTCAACATCAGGAAAACAATTAATGTGATTAACCACATAAATAACACAAAAGACAAGGATCACCTGATTTTGTCCATTGATGCCGAAAAGGCATTTGATAAAGTCCAACACCCATTCATGCTAAAAACTCTTAGCAAAATGGGCATAGACGGCAAATTCCTCAACACAAGAAGGGCCATTTATACAAAGCCAATTGCCCACATCATCCTGAATGGAGAGAGACTGAAAGACTTTCCCTTGAGATCAGGAACTAGACAAGGATGCCCACTCTGACCTCTCCTATTCAACATTGTGCTAGAAGTTCTACCCAGAGCAATTAGACAAGACCAAGAAATAAAAGGCATCTGCATCGGCAAAGAGGAAGGTAAAATCTCCCTGTTCGCAGATGATATGATTGTATATGCAGAGAACCCCAAGGAATCTAAAAGTAAGCTACTCAAACTGATACAAGAGTTCAGCAAAGTCTCAGGATACAAGATAAACATAAGTAAATCAGTAGGATTCCTTTATACTAACAACAAGACTGTTAAGGAGGAAATTATCAAATCAATACCATTTACGATAGCCCCTAAGAAGATAAAGTACCTAGGAATTAATCTAACCAGAGAAACAACAGACCTTTACAAAGAGAACTGCAAGCCCTTACTACAAGAAACTAAGAGAGACTTAGATAAATGGAAAAACCTACCCTGCTCATGGATAGGAAGACTTAACATTGTGAAAATGTCTATTTTACCCAAAGCAATTTATTTATATAATGCAATCGCAATACAAATTCCAGCATCATTTTTTAATGAGATGGAGAAACAAATCACCAATTTTGGCTGGAAAGGGAAGAAGCCCCAGATAAGTAAGGCACTACTAAAGAAGAAGAACACACTGGGAGACCTCTCATTACCCGACCTTAGAACATACTACACTACCACAGTGGTCAAAACAGCCTGGTACTGGTACAAGAACAGACAGATGGATCAATGGAACAGAATTGAGACCCCAGAGATGACACCATCTGCCTATGAACAGTTGATATTTGACAAAGGCCCTAAGACATTAAACTGGGGTAAAAACAGTATCTTCAACAAATGGTGCCGGCAAAATTGGTTATCCATCTGCAATAAACTGAATCAAGATCCATATCTTACACCTTATACAAAAACCAACTCCAACTGGAAAAAGACCTAAATATCAAACCTAAAACAATAAAGCTCATCCAAGAAAAGGTAGGAACAACAATGGAAGTTTTAATACACAGTGATGACAGACTCCAAAACCTGTCAAAGAAACCTCAATCAACAGAAGAGAAGATAAATAAATGGGAACTATTAAGAACTATTAAGAACTATTAAGAATCAAACACTTTAGCTCATCCAAAGACTTTATTAATAGAATTAAAAGAACACCCACAGAATGGGAAACAATATTTGGCAACTCTATGTCAGACCGACACCTGATCTCCATAATCTATAAGATACTACAAAATATCAATAAGAAAAAGATAAACCATCCAATTAAGCGATGGGCAAAGGAGATGGACAGACACTTCACTAAAGAGGAGATCCAGGCAGCCAAAAAACACATGCGGACATGTTCACTATCTTTTGTTATTAAAGAAATTCAAATCAAGACAACAGTGAGATACCATCTCACCCCAACAAGATTGGCCATGATCCAGAAAACGCAAAACAACAAATGCTGGAGAGGCTGTGGAGAAAGTGGAACCCTCCTACACTGTTGGTGGGATTGCAAAATGGTCCAGCCTCTTTGGAAGGCAATCTGGCGCTTCCTTAAAAAAATGGATATCGATATACCATTTGACCCAGTAATTCCACTACTTGGAATATATCCTACAGAATCGAGGCCTTTCACACCAATGGACACATGCACCAGAATGTTTACCACAGCACAGTCCACGATAACAAAAAGATGGAATCAACCCAGATGCCCAGCAATAGAAGAATGGATAGGTAAACTATGGTACATATACTCAATGGAGCACTACGCAATGATAAAGAATAATGATGATTCCAGGAAACATCTCCTAACCTGGTTTCAACTGGAAGACATTATGTTGAATGAAAGTAGTCAGCGACAAAGGGACAAATACTGTATGAGACCTCTACGATAAGATCTCAAAAACAGACTTGTATATAGAAGAAAAGACTCTTTGACGGCTCCAAGAGAGGGGAGGGAGGAAGGGTGAGGGAGGGAGGGTTTAGTTTACATAATTACTAGAAATCTAGTTGGTAGAAAGCGGTGATAGCACACATTAGAAACAAGAACAACATTAAGTGGACTTCAGCATAACTTGAGTACTCCTTCCATCTTAACTCAATACTGCAAGGATAGAATAGCTGGGGTGGGGGCCTGGGGACCATGCTCTTAGGTGAATTCCAGGCCAATTGGCACAACTAGCATTTTGCTAAGAGAGCTCTCTGCACCCCACATTGGTGAGTGGCGGCTGGGGTCTTAAAAGCTGCCAAGCTGCCATCCGAGGACACAGCTAACGGTGCCAACTCAGCAGGAATGGGTGCTCACCGAGGACCAAAATGACATGCAGTAAAGACAACCGAGAAGACAGAGAGACCCACAAGAGTGGGTGCCTACATCAACTTGGGACCGGAAGAACCGGTTGGTGCCCGGCCACCACCAGTGATAGCCACAATGGAGCTCACAGAGAGGAGTCTCACTGGCAACACAAGAATAAAAAGGGGTGTATCATGAGATCTCCACTAAAAGACCTCAATTGATGGTCCAGCGGTTTTTGGGGTTCCTCTGAGAGCATGGCCCCCGGCCCTGATGCTGCCCTTTCCCACAAATTATAACAAAGGTCCACTGTTTGGACAGGAATGGATTGGACTTGGCAATGCAGAGTGACCATATATTGGAAGCACTTTATGGTTCTATACATCTATAGGATATCATCTTGCTGACCTCTGGCTGGAGGAAGGGAAGTGGATGGAGAGAAGGGGAAAGGAGGTTGTTGGGAGAATGAGACATGTATGGAGCAGAGAGGAATAGTGTGCAGTCACCAGACAGGGAGCGCAGTGGAAGCTGCATATAGGTGGGCATGTAAATTTATACGTGAATGTACATTTTCACTCAGTTGGCCAAAAAAAAAAAAAAAGACTAAGTTTGGACTATACAGAAGAAAACACATGGACAGGAAGGCAATGAGATGGCATATAAGCCTGCAAACTTAATTGTTCTAAGTGCTACTTAAACCATTGCTGAATATCACTGTGGTCACCCTTGAAGTACTCCCCTTGGGAAGCTACACATCAACGCCAGGGCATAGTCCACCCTTCAAAGCAATTTTGGAACTCTCTAGCATAGCCACTGTGCATGCTGGCAAAGTGGTAAGTTCATGAACTTAATTGTCTAGTTGTCTGTGAGAGAGTTTTTAGCCAGTAAACAAATAACTGTATTGGAGCACCCTCCCTGCTAACCTAATCTGGCCCCAGTGACTTTTTTCTTTATCCAAAGATAAAGGGAATACTGAAATGAAGACTTTCAGGACATCAAACTCAATAAGAAACAGCTCCGATGGCCGTTCCAGAAAAAGAATTCCAAAGCTGCTTTGGAATTATGTTAGGCACTGGCCTCATTGCATAGCTTCCCAAGATGAGTATTTAGAAGGCGCCTGTAGTGATATTCAGCAATGAGGTATATAGCACTTTTTCTAGGATTAGTTTGTGAACTTAACTGGCAGTCCTCATATTTACCTATTCTAGTCATTTCATGAAAGGGAGGTCATACAATATTTGTTCTTGTTATTGACTTCTTTTACTCAGCATAATGTCTCTGAAGTTCATCCATGTTGGAGCATGAATTTAGAGATGAGTAGAATTTCATATACATATGTATGACATTTTGTTTATGCAGTTATCCATTGCTGAGCACTTAGGTTCTTCTCAATTTTTTGCTATTGTAAGTAGTGCTGCTATGAACATAGGTGTACATATGTTGTTTGCATTGCTACTTTTAGATCCCTAGAGTGTATATGTAGGAGTGAAATTGCTGGCTAATGTAATAGTTCTAGAAACCCCGATGATGTAGTGCCTCAGAGTTATGACTTCTAACAAAAAAGTCAGTAGATTGAGTCCACCAGGCACTCCTTGGAAACACTGTGAGGAAGTTCTACACTGTTCTATAGGGTTCCTGTAATTCTGAGTTGACTCAAAAGCAATGGGTTTTATTTTGTTTTTTGGTTATGATAGTTCCAATTTTAATTTTTTTAGGAATCAACACATTATTTTCCACAATAGGTGTACTATTTTACACTCTCATCAGCAGTGGATTAGGGTTTAATTCCCCTACATTCTACATACTGATTAAAAGGTTGACACATCAGCAGAACATAAACATATTGAATACTTGTGAACCCAACTATAGTGTCAATAAGTACATCAAAGAGACTCTAATACCACTTAAAAGTGAGATGGACAGCTCCAAGATAACAGTAAGAGACTTCAATACATTCCTTTTGATGATGGACAGAATATCCAGAAAAAAAGTTCAATAAAGACACAGAAAATAATAAATGCCACAATCAACCAACTTGACCTGGTAGACATATTCAGGACACTCTACCCAACAGTAAACAAGTATACCTTCTTATGCAATGCTCATGGAACACTGTCCAGAACAGAGCACATACTATGCCATACAGCAAGCCTTAAGAAAATTCAAAGCAGTGAAATATTGCAAAATATCTTTCTAAACCATAAAACCATGGAAGTTGAAATCAGTAGCAGAAAAGCCAGGAAAAAAAATGAAATATGTGGAAACAGAACAATGTTTTGCTGAAAATACTGAGTTATAGAAGAAATTGAGGACAGAATATAGATATTCATAGGAACAAATAAAGATGAAAGCACATCCTACTAGAACATCTGAGACCCAGTAAAAGCAGTGTTCAGAGGTCAATTTATCTCAAAAATTCACAAAGAAGAAAAGAGCCCAAATCAAAGCATTAATTCTTCAATTCAAACAAGCAGAAAAAGAATAGCAAAGGACCCTTCAGAAGAAAGCAAATGATAAAAATGAGAACAAATTTAAACAAATTGGAAAATAGAAAAACAACTGAAAGAGGTAAGATTAAACACCAGTTCTTTGAAAAGATCAATGAAATCGATAAACCATTGGCCAAACAGACAAACAAAAACAGGAGCAAAGCAAACAACCAAAATAAGAAATGAGATGGATGATACCCCAACAGACCCAAAAGAAATTTAAAAAATCATAATAGAATACAATGAAAAAATGTACTCTAATACATTTGAAAACCTAGAGGAAATGGATAAATTTTTGATACACTACTTACCTAAACTAACACAGAAGTAGAACAAGTAAATGAACCCATAACCAAAGGAGAAATCGAAAATGTAATTTAAAAACTCACAACAACAGCAACAAAAAAGCCCTGATGGCTTCACTGAAGAATTCTACCACACTTTCAGAGAACAGTTAATACCATGTCATGGATTAAACTGTATCCTCCACCAAAACATGTATAGTAATTTGGCTAGTCCATGATTCCTGGTACTGTGTCACTTTCCTTTATGTCGCAAACCCTGCTCCTACGACGTTAATGAGGGAGTACGAGCTGCAGTTGAGTCGGTGGGGCAGGACTCAATGTGTAGGATTGTATTGTGCCTTGAGGTAATATTTTGGGATATAATAGAAAGGGAGAGAAGGAGAAATTGGGGGGACATCATACCACCAATAAAGTAGTGCTAGGAGCAGAGTGTGTCCCTTGGAAAAGACCCTGGGGTCTTTATACCTCAGAAGCTTCCAGTCTTGGCAAAGACTGATGATGAGGAGCTCCTTCCAGAGCCAGCAGAGAAAGTTTTCCTCTGGAGCTGACGCAGTGAATTCGGGCTTTTAGACTACTGAAATGTAAAAAATAAAATAAAATTTCTCTTATTAAACCCATCCATTTGTATTTCTTCTGTAGCAGCACTAGATGATTAAGATATACCACTAATATTAAAGGTATTTCAGAGCATAGAAAAGGACTGAATACTCCCAGACTCATTCTATGAGGACTGCTGATTAAGTTTACAAACTCATCCCAGAAAAAGTGCTACATACCTCATTGCTGAATGCTACTACAGTCGCCTTTGAAGTACTCCCCTTGGGAAGCTATGCATTGATGCCAGCACATAGTTCATGCTTCAAAGCAATTTTGGAAATTTTTCTCTGGAACAGTCACCAGAGCTGTCATTGTATTACCCTTGATGTCCTGAATGTCATCAAAATGTCTTCCTTTCAACATTTCCTTTATCCTTAGCTAAAGAGAAAAGTCATTTGGGGCTAGATCAGATAAGTGGGGAGGGTGTTCCAATACAGTTATTTGTTTACTGGTTAAAAATTCCCTCACAAACAACTATACAAATAAGTTTGCAAACTTGCCACTGTGCCACCATGCACAATGGCCATTCCAGAAAGAGTTCCAAAATTGCTTTGAAGGGTGGACTAGGCACTGACATTGGTGCATAGCTTCCCAACAGAAGTACTTTGAAGATGACCGTAGTGATATTCAGCAATGAGGTATATAACATTTAGAACAATTAAGTTTTCAGAATTAATTATCAGACCTCATATGAAGCCAGCATAACCATGATACCAAAGCCAGGCAAAATCACCACAAAAAAGGAAAACTACAGACCACTGTCTCTCATGAATTTAAATGCAAAAATCTTCAACAAAATTCTAGCCAATAGAATTCAACATTTCAAAAACTAACTCACCATGATGAAGTGAGATGCCTTATGTTTCAACATCAGAAAAACAAAATAATCAATTACATAAATAAAACACAAAAGACAAGAACCACTTGATTTTATCAATCGCTGCAGAAGAGGCACTTGACAAAGTTCAACTCCCATTTATGTTAAAAACTCTCAGCAAAATAGGAATACAAAGGAAATTCCTCACCATGAGAAAGGACATTTATACAAAGCCGATAGCCAACGTCTTCCTAAATGGAGAGCCTCTGAAAGCATTCCCCTTGAGAATGGGAACCAGACAAAGACGCCCTCTGTCACACTTATGTTCAATATTATGCTGGAGGTTCTAACAGAGTGATCAGGCTAGAAAAACAAATAAAGGACATCTGAATTGGTAAGGATGTAGTGAAATTATTTCTTTACACAGATGCTATGACCCTGTATCCAGAAAACCTTAAAGAATTCACACACATAAACTACTGGAACTAATAGAAAAGTTCAGCAAATTATCAGGATGCATGATAAGCATTCGAAGAACAGGTTGGATTCCTCTACATCAACAAAGAGAATGTCAAAGAGGAAATCACCGTATCAATACCATTTACAATAGCGCCCTCGCAATAAAATAATTAGGATTAAATCCAACCAGAGATGTAAAAGACCTATACAAAGAAAACTACAAGAAACTACTGTAACAGACCAACATAGAGGTTCTAGAAAAGAATTGTCCCCTATCTTTCATCTTTCCTCAGCTTCACCCTTCCTAAATCACTCCATCAAGTTGCTTCCGTTGTGATACCTCCTACTACTTACTGCATCCCTCCTTTAACCCCCAATGCCATTGAATCAATTCTGACTCATAACAACCCAAAAAGACAGAGTAGAACTCCTCCCACAGGGTGTCCAGGGATATGGGAAAGCAGACTGCCATATCTTTCTCTGCAGAGCAGCTGGTGTGTTTGAACCACTGAACTTTCACTTAGCAATTGAACACTTTAACCACTGTGCCACCCAAAGGCTCACCTCATCTCAAAATCCTACACTAAATTACTTCTCCAAAGTCTTTTTTGCCACATAAGGTGACATTCATGGAATCCAGAGATTAGAAAATAGACATTTAAGAGAACATTATTCAGTATATCAGGGTATCACTGACTGAAATATTAATCAGCTTGGTTAAGCCATGATTCCTAGCACTGTGATTGTCCACCATTTTGTCATTTGATGTGATTTGCCTGTGTGTTGTAAATCCTGTAACTATGGTGCAGTGAGATGGATTAGTGTCCATTACATTGATGAGATCTACAAGGTTAGTGTTTCAGGCCAATCTCTTTTGAGATATAAAAGAGGGAAGCAAGTTGAGAGACACTGGTATCTCATACCACGAAGAAAGCAGAGCTGGCAGCAGTGTGTCTTCTTTAGACCTGAGGTTCCTGTGTTGAGATGCTCCCATACCAAGGGAAGACTGATGCATCACAAGGGCCATCTTTAAGAGCCAACAGAGAGACAAAGCCTTCCCCGGGAACAGGCATGCTGAATTCAAACTTTTAGCCTTCTGGACTATAAGCAGATAAACTTCTCTTTGTTAAAGTCATCCACTTGTGCTATTTCTATTATAGTAGTACTAGATGGCTAAGACACAGGGTTTCTGAGGGTCATTCTAGCACAGGGACAATCTAGTACAGGCAAACTGAATTAAAGTAAATCTTTGTTACCCTCGTCCATAAGCACAGGGAAATAAAGCTAACCCAGGATTTCTCATCACTGATAACAAACTTCTTCTATATGTGTTTGTCTGATGAAGATTTTCTGAAATTCTGTTGCACTTCCATCTTTAAAAAGGTACAGCTATTCAAAGACTTTATTCTCAGTACAATCTAAGACAGATGAGTGAGGTACAGGATTCAGACAGTCATACAAACTAGAAGTAGAAGGGACCATCTGAGTCAGTGCTTGGTCAACAGTAAGTCATGATGATGAAGAGATTTCAAAGCCCCAGATCCCTCATATAGGTCAGTTGTGCCTGAGGTAGACTGGTGGTTGTTATACTAGATACTTGAGCAGTTTCTAGCAACTGAACATTAAAGAAGGGTCAAGTCCCCAGTTATTTACCACAACGATGATGTCATTTGTGGCTTCCCCAAATAGGTGAAAACAGTTCCCTAAATACTTTTGATAATTTGGGGGAGTAATTTATTTTCATTATGATGAATATTGACTCAACGTGATGGGTATAGTTATTAATCAACTTGGCTAGGTCATGATCCTCAGTGGTTTCGTAGTGTGTAATCATCCTCCACTTTATGATCTGAGATGAAAAGTCAATCAGTGGAAAGGGGAATTGCCTTGGAAGTTATCCTGGCTAACCTTGCCCTCTCTCAGTCCTACATCAGAAATGTCGCCTTCTGACGTCTCATTCTTGGGATACGAGCCAGAAGTCTATCCTCTGGCTTGCAGTTTGGGGGATTCATCAGGTCTTACAGCCCCATGAGCCAGCAGCCTGCCATCTGACCTGCCAAAGTGGTGTTCACCAGCCCCTGCAACCACGTGAGTAAGGAGATGCCTCCAGCCTGATGCCTCACCCACAAACTTGGGACCTGTCACCTTCCACAACTGTGTAAGCCATTTGCCTGAAATCAGTCTCTCTATACATACCTACCCCTGACTTGTGACAGTTTGTTGTACTGTGTGGGCTTGTGTGTTGCTGTGATGCTGAAAGTTATGACACTGGTATTCATATACCACCAGGGTCACCCATGGTGGACAGGCTTCAGCTGAGCTTCCAGACTAAGACTGGGAAGAAGGACCCAGCAGTCTACTTCTGCAAAGAATTATCCAGCAAAAGCCTTATAAATACCAGTGAAACATTGTCAGATACAGTGCCAGAAAATGGGCTCCCCAGGTTAGAAGGCACTCAAAAGACAACCGGGGAAGAGCTGCTTCCTCAAAGCAGAGTCGACCTGAAAGACATGGATGGGACCTTTACTCTCTGATGCAGGACGACTCAAATGAGAAGAAACAGCTGCAAACATCCATTAATAACTAGAACATGGAATGCAAGAAGTATGAACCTAGGAAAACCGGAAATCATCAAAAATGAAACGGACACATAAACACCGCTATCCTAGGCATTAGTGAGCTGAGATGGACTGTTACAAGTCATTGTGAATCAAACAATCATATGGTCAACTATGCTGGGAACAAAAACTTGAAGAGCAATGGTGTTGCATTCACAGTCAAAAAGAACATTTCTAGATCTGTCCTGAAGTACAGTGCTATCAGTGATAGGATAATGTCCATATACCTACAAGGAAGGCCAGTTAATACAACTATTATTCAAATTTATGCACCAACCACCAAGGTCAAGGATGAAGGAATTACAGATTTTTTACCAGCTTCTACAGTCTGAAATTGATCAAACATGCAATCAGGATGCATTGTTAATTACTGGCAATTGGAACACAAAAGTTGGAAGCTAAGAAGAAGGATTGACAGTGGGAAAACACAATGTTGGTGATGGGAAAGATGTCAGAGATCATGTGATAGAGCTTTGCAAGACCAATGACATTTTCATTGCAAATACCTTCCTTCACCAGTGCAAACGCCAGCTATACCCCCAGACCTCGCCAGATGGAATACACAGGAATCAAACTGACTACATCTGTGGAAAAAGATGCTGGAAAAGCTCAAAATCAGCAGTCAAAACAAGACCAGGTGCTGACTGTGGCACAGAACATCAACAGCTCATATGCAAGTTCAAATTAAAACTGAAGCCCAAGACAGGCAACGTGCAACCTTGAGTATCTCTCACCTGAGTTTAGAGATGATCTCAAGAACAAGTTTCTTGTGTTGAACACTAACGACCAAAGACTGGATGAACTGTGGGATGACATTAAAGACATTATCCACAAAGAAAACAAGAGATCTTTAACAAGACAGGAAAGAAAGAAAAGACCAGATAGGATGTCAGAAGAGACTCTAAAGCTCATTTGCAACTGTCAGACAGCTAAAGCAAAAGGAAGGAACAGCGAACTAAAAGAACTGAGCAGAAGATTCCAAAGGGCAGCTCAGGAAGACAAAAGTATCGTAATGACACAGGCAAAGAACTGGAAATAGAAAAACAAAAGGGAAAAACATGCTCTGCATTTCTTGAGTTGAAAGAAGCAAAGAAAAAAATCAAGTCTCTAGTTGCAGTAGGGAAAATCTTAAACAATGCCAGAAGCATCAAAAGAAGATGGAAGGAGTATACAGAGTCATTATGCCAGAAAGAAGTGGTCGATATTCAACCATCTCAAGACGTAGCGCATCATGAGGAACTGACAGTACTGAAGGAAGAAGTCTAAGCTGCACTGAAGGCAGTGGTGAAAACCAAGGCTCTAGGAATTGATGGAGTATCAATTCAGATATTTCAAAAAAAAGATGCAGTGCTGGAAGTACTTACTTATCTGGACCAAGAAACTTGGAGGACAGCTACCTGGCCAACCAACTGGAAGATTACCAGATTTATGACCATTCCCAAGACAGGTGATCCAACCAAATGCACAAATTACTGAACAATATCATTAATATCACACACAAGTAAAAATTTTGTTACAAATCTTTGAAAAGCAACTGCAACAGTACACTGACAGGGAGCTGCCAGAAACTCAAGCAGCTCAAGAAGTGGATGTAGAACCAGGGATATCATTGCTGATGTCAGATGGATCCTGGCAGAAAGCAGAGAATATGAGAAAGATGTTTAACTGTGTTTCATTGACTACGCAAAGACATTTGACTGTGTGGATCATAACAAGTTATGGCTAGCATTGTGTAAAATGGGAATGCCAGAGCACTTAATTGTGCTCATGACGAATCCGTATATGGATCAAGAGGCAGTTGTGCAAACAGAACAAGGTGACACTGCATGGTTTAAAGTCAGGAAAGGTGTGAATCAGAGTTGTATCATTTCATGATACCCTTTCAGGCCGTATGTTGACAAAATATTCAAGAAGATGGACTATACGAAGAAGAATGAGGCGTCAGGATTGGAGGAAGACTCATTAATAAACTGTGCCATGCGGATGACACAACCTTGCTTGCTGGAAGTAAAGAGACTCTGAAACAATAATGATCAAAGACCCCAGCCTTCAGTATGGTTTAGATCTGAACACCAAGAAAACAAAATTCCTCATGATTGGACCAGTAAGCAACACTGTAACAAAAGGAGAAAGGATTAAGGTTGTGAGTGATTTCATTTTACTTGTTTCCACAATCAACCCCCATCAAAGCAGCTGTTAAGAAATCAAAAGATGTATTGCAGTGGGAAAATCTGCCACAAAAACCTCTTTAAACTGTTAAAAAGTAAAGACGTCACCTTGAAGACTAAGGTAACCCTGACCCAAGCAGTGGTATTTTCAGTCACATCATGTGTGTGCAAAAACTGGACAGTGCATAAGGAAGACAGAAGAATTGATGCCTTTGAATTGTGGTGTCAGAGAAGACTATTGAATGTACCGTGGACTGCCAAAAAACTAAACAGATCTGTTCTGGAAGAAGTACAAGAGTGCTCCGTGGAAGCAAAGATGGTGAGACTGCATCTTACACAGTTTGGACACGTTCTGAGGAGGGATCAGTCCCTGTGGAAGGACCTCAGGCTTGTTAGAGTGGAGCGTCAGCAAAAGAGAAGAAGATCCTCAACAAGATGGATGGACACGGAGGCTACAACACGGGATTAAACATAAAAACAACCATGGGCGTCTTGCAAGACCAGGCAGTATTTTGTTCTGTTGTGTATAGCGTGTCTTTGAGTCAGAATTGACTGGACGGCACCTAACAGCACAACAGCATACATGACACATATGTACCAGGACTGCCAATTAAGTTAATGAGCTCATCCTAGAAAAACTCTTTTCTGGAATGGCCATCAGAGCTGTTTTGTATTACCCTTGATGTCCTGAATGTTATCAAAACATCCTCCTTTCAATATTTCCTTTATCTTCAGGTAAAGAAAAATGTCATTGAGGGCCAGATTAGGTGAGTAGGGAGAGTGTTCCAATACAGTTATTTGCTGACTAAAAACTCCCTCACAACTAGACAATGGTTTGTGAACATCCCACCTTGCCATTGTATGTAATAGCTATTCCAGAAAGAGTTTCACAGCTGCTTTGAAGGGTGGACTAGACACTGTCATCAGTGCATTTGTTCCCATGGGGAGTACTTTGAAGGTGACCACAGTCATATTTGGCAGTGAGGTATATAGCACATAGAACAATTAAGTTCACGAACTTAATTATCAGACTTGGTATATGTACGCTTATACGTATACATACATGCTTCACTAGGGAACCCAGTCTAAGGTACTCAAATATTTGCTGGAAAAAGTAATTTTGAGAACTCGTGGCCAGAGATATGTATTTAGGACTTACTCTCAGCAAGTAACTACATCTAGACAAGTGACATAGAAAATATGAAGATGAATGAGAGCTCCCAAAACAAAGCCATTAAAATATGCAATGGAAGGACTAAGAAAGAAGAAATCGGTGATGACCTGGGAATCTGGAGTAGGTTATAAAAAGTGATGCATCTTGTGCAAGGACTTGGAGGATAAGGATTATCTTTAAAAGAGGAGAAAAACTCTGACAGAAAATGTATGGCTTTTGGTATTTTTTAAGGTTTTAAACTATAAAAAAAAGCAATTTATTTTTAGTGACACTGACATTGTTACGATAGTCTCCAACGTTTCTGATTCACAAACCAGGGCAGTAACCTCCCTTCCAAGAAAATTGGCAACTGTTTAATTGCCAAAATGTGCTTGGCAGTAGACTTTAGTTTAGTCTAGTCCTCTTCTTTTTTTCTCAGAATGTCTTATTGATCTAAACTTCCAATAAAACTGAATTCAGATGCCAAGCACCTCAACATGAAACAGAAAAGCCTTGCCTACTCCTTCCACAAGCCCAGCGTCCCCTAATCCTCTAATGCAGCACCTGAAGGGCTCCTCCACTTGGAGTTTGAATGCTAGGAATATAAATAAAAACTAACTGCACAGCTGGGTGCTTCAGTTCAAGTACTAACAATACCTTAAATTCAGATAGAAATGTTTCCTTCCCTCAGGTCACCCCCTGGTGCATTGCTCCAAATGGCATGTGTCATAGAAGATGCCACTTGGATGACATCCCTTCTCTCAGCACCCTCATCATGCATCTTCCATTTCTGACAGAGAATTCTCACTCTGCTAGCAGAGCTGAGCTCTAAGATGCTTAGAGTCACAGTGATCTTGTTCCTTTCCCTCACGGTGCTTTGGTAGGGTCAACCTGTATGCAGCTGTTTGGAATGTCACAGACTGAAAAAGAACTTCCTTTGTGGATTTCCTATGAGAACTGAGTGAACTTAGCCCTAACAGTGGTGTTACTGGAAGTTCCCATAAATGTGGAAGTAACACGCAGCCAATGGCAGTCATTATAAAGAAGGAGATGCAAACATCCCATTCAGAGCACACTAACAGAATTATATGTAAGATCTAGGAAGTTAAGCAAGGTTCTTGCCCACAAAGATACCACTTTGGGGGAATCTACTGCTGACTCCTCAGGCCTTCACGTACGCATGCAGAAGCCTGCAGAAGTCTGAAAAAGTCCTCCCAGCTGTACACCACTCCACAACAGAGTCTTTTGGAGCACTGTCAAAAACTGCTCTGAGCAATAGAGCTACAAGTAGTGAGAAGCTCTTGTCCCTCCTCTAAAACTATTTTCCTTCAAGAATATACAATGTGTGGCTAATTGCCTCCATGAACAATGACCTTCTCTGCCATGAAACCAGAACTGGATGGTGTCTGGCTACCATTACTGAACATTTTGATCAAAGATTTTATAGAATCCTGATCAAAAGGAGGGAAATGCAGAGCAGAATTTCAAATTCTTGTAGACTTCAGACTTTCTGGATCCATGGATGTTATATGAACTCCTAAAACTATTGCTCTGAGACAGCCTTTTAACCTTAAACTAAAAGCATCTGAATTTTTCCTGAGACCATACAATCATTCAGCTTAACTAGTAAAAATCATCTGCCTTGAGCATAACGTCCTGTTAAGAGCTATCTACGTGGGATCAAATTGACATCAACAACCTGAAAGATTAGATAGGAATCTTAGCGGACAGTGAATTCATGATAGTGGCGGAGGAACAACTAAGGAAATGAGAGTAAGAATGGTTGCATGGCTCAAAGAGTATAATCAGTATCACTAAATGGTACACGTAGAAACTGTTGAATTGATCTGTGTTTTGCTGTGTAGATTCCTAACAACAGCAAAATAAAAGCAAATAAATCTTTACATTTCCTGGAAATTTACTCTGCGTGTGTCCCTCTAATTACTGCGGTCATCATGTCGATTTCTTCCGGTTACTGCCCCAAGCTGGGCCTGGTGGCTGTTCACCACTTCTCGTTCCAACCTTGTCTACACCCGTGACTCCAAATAAACACCCGTCATCCTTCATTACAAAGCCACTCCTTCCTTCCATTTCCTTAGTCTCATTTCTTTTTGCCCCTTCTAGAATCATGCTCCGTGAAATCCCTTTCCTTGCCTCCGGGCTCCTTCCCCTACCTGTACAGTCCTTTCTTTAAAAAGAAGAAGTCCCCTTCCACCACTCTGGCCACCCTGCCCAACCGGCTGGCACACATACCTTCTCTATTCTTCTTCTCTCAGCCTTAATGAAAAGACAGTTTACATTTCCGATAGCTAATTTTAAGTGCTAACTGAGCTAAGCTACGGTGTCCAGTTATTTGGTCAAACATTAGTTGCTTTTATAAAGTAATTGCCTATGATTAAACCAGCTGGCCTCAAGTAAAGCAGATTGCATTCACAACGTAGCTGGGCCTAATCAAGTCTCTTAGAAGTCTTGAAAACAAAAAATGTTTTCCTAGGCTGTGGTCTACCTTCAGGCTGTGAACAGGCATTTTGGACGAACCGACTCTTTACTCTTCTTGTTGTCTGACTGTGATGCAACGGATCCCGTCACGTGAACTTTTTGCCCTGGGTTTGCGGATGAAAACAAACGGATAGATTTCCTGAGTTACTGACATTTCCTGGGGAAACAATAAATAATTTGAGGGTTTACTACTTTTGTTCTGAGTTGGCCCAGTACTTGCAAGTCCTGAATTAATTGACATTTCCTGGATAATCAAGGATTGGCTGGGGTCCAGTCCAGCTGAGAGGATTGACTGAGCTCTGGATCTGGCTCGGAAGCCCCACCTAGAAACTGACAAGAAACAGCGTGTACAAATGACTGAAACACAGGCGCCTCCGATACACAGGAAGAAGAGTGCATGTCCTGTGCTGAGAATCTGCCAGACTCAGGATGAGACTTGTTGTATCATTGCTGTTGTTAGGTGTCACAGATTTGACTCAAAGCAAGTTCTGAGCTGTAGCACTAAAAAAGGGATGTAAAAAGGAGCTGTGACACTGATGAAAACCTGAACTAGAGTAAAATGTTGGACCTGGTAGAAAGCAAGACAATCATGAGCGACAGGGATAGATTGCATCGTCAGAATGAATGTCAGAGCCATGGGAACAGCCACAGGTTGCCCACTAGGACCAGAGGCAACAACACCAGACCTCACTGGTGTAAGAAGCCACAGTTGCCAGCCTACCAAGAGGCAGTAGAGCCTGGCTCTGCAATACAGGCCACTGTGCCCTGGGTTACTGCCACTCTGCTCAGCAGGCCAGATCAGTCAGTAATACAACTAGGAGCAGAACTGTCCCAAGCATGCTGGTTGAGAACTAGACCAGTCAGCAGTAGCAACAGAGGCACCCAAGAGGAGCCTCAGAGAGAAAGAGAGTGCAGGAGCAGAAACCTCTGCACATTTCCTACACCTAAGCAGCGGCATGAACCTGGCACGTGAACAGGTACACCTCCCAACAGCTGAGTTATTGGCATGCCTGCCAACAATGTAAGAGTAAATATCAATTTGGGGGAAGGGTCATCAAGTCCCCTTTGTGCTGTAAATGGGTCTGTACTAAGAAGTATCCCAAATTTTGCCCTTTGCATTTCTTCATTTATATCTTCCCCCATATATACCTTTCTCTATTGTTAAAATTTTTATCACAGATACAATGCTTCCATGAGTTCTATGGATGTTGTGACAACTATCAAGCCTAAAGAATGTTATGAGGGAAGTGACTGCTATCAGAAGTAACAGAGTAACTGGAAAGAGGGGACATGTTTGACTTCTGCCTCAGAGGAACCTGCCTAGTACTTATTTGTGCTGATTCTTATTGGCAAAGTTATCCTTATGGCATTGTCAGTTCAATGACAAGAATTTTGGGCTTCCCAGCCCTCTACATCATGTGAGCCAATTCCTGGATGAATGGACGGATGGATAGGTGGGTGGGTGGGTCAGTGGGTGGGTGGATAAGTGGAGATCAAAATAGTGATCACTGCTGCTGCATCTCTGGGGGAACCTAAGGCAGCAGTCATCCTTTTTTCTTCTCACTGACAAGACACTCCTGGAGCCTCTGCAGTCAGATTTATACCTACATGATTCTACCAAAAAGACTCTTCCAAAGGTCATCAGTGATCTCCTAGCCCTCAGATCCAATAACGTCTTTTAGTGTTCATCCTCAAGCTCAAGCACCACATAATTTGATACTATTGAGATATCCCTTTTCTTCCTTATACTTGGAGACTATGGTTTCCTGTTCTTGTCTTATATTGCTAAGAGTCTACCTGTATGTACCACCTCTTGCTCTCTTCTTAGATACTGAATTCAGGTATTTCTCAAAGCTGTGTCCATACACAATCTCTTTCTTAAAAAGTCATATAAATCATAACTTGGCTTTCTGCCATAGAGATGGCTCTTGCATCAGAATTATCCATTTCATGAAAGATAAAACTGTACCCAAAGTAACTTGAACAATAGCTTGTAACAGATCAGTCTTCAGGCACAGTTTGATTCAGGGCTCTAAACATGTTTCCAAGATGTGGATTCTCTTTCTCTATGCCTTAGCTCTGCTTTCTTATGATTTGCTCCACTCTATGATGCTCTCTGTTTGCAGTTGCTAAACAGTTGTCAGTTCATGGCTCCAGAATACATCTAAGGAATCGTGCCCCAGCATTCCCTAATGAAATATCTTTATATTTCCTTGGTTCTTATTGAATTATGTGCTAGGAACCAATTACTGCAGCTTGAGTCCAAGGGAGGCAATTAGATGATTGGTTTTAACATTTAATGTTTCACTTATCCCTCGGATTTGGCCCGGGAGTTCCGCACTGTCTGATTATCTCTCTAGTGCCTTTAAGATGTCATTTTAAAACATTTTTTCCAGTATAGTTATTATTGTCAGAAGGAGAGTTGTTCTGAATAAGCTAAACTACAATGATTCAAAATAAAATTTCACTTAGAATGCATATTACTCTAGAATTTGTTTTGTAATTACTTATAATTTGTAGGCCACAGTTTCCATTTGACTAACTTAAAGGCAGAGAGGGCAGTGATGGTTCAATGTGGAATTCTTACCTTCCATGCAAGAGACCTCAAATTTTAGATTCAGCCAATGCACCTCATACACAGTCATCTGTAGTGAAGGCTTGCACATTGTTATGATGTTGAACAGCTTTCAGTGAAGCTTAAAGACTGAGACAGGCTAGAAAGAAGGGCCTGGTGAACTACTTCTGAAAATCAGTCAAGCTACAGAGGAAAATTCCAAGGACTGGCCTTGGTCTCCATAATCTGAATAGATTTGCATTCCAACTATAGACCATTATGCAACTGAGACCACTATGATGCAAGAGTATTTTACGCCAGGAGAGGGTTCTACCTCATTTTGTGCAGTGGCCTTATCTACCCGTTATTATTCTACCCATGAAGTCATCATTTTAATATACTATTTTCTGTAAAAGTTTCTATACAGGCAGGTAGGTGTTTGCTCTTCAAATTCTTTTTAGAAAGAAATGTGCTGGCATTTTTCACCAATCAGCTGCAATTGTTGGTAAGTATTCACTCACAATATTTACAAGTTTGCAGCTGCAGTAGAACCTGCATGCCTTGGGATTTTTCAGATTGCTTTCCATACTTAATTGTGCAAGATATAAAAGCTGCACCTGGTTCTAGCATTGTAAATATCTCAAAGAATTTGTTTTGGGGAACAAGGAGAAAATATGATGATACCACTACTTTAAATAAAACTGTCCTTGGTACAGAAATCATACTATCTTAAGGTCTAAGACACCCAATGTATATCAGTGTCAAACCAGTCCAGGGAGGCTGAGATCACCCACCTTGTGGAAATCTCAGCTTCCTTCCTTCCCTGCTCGGTTTAGACCCCAGCTCCCCAACACAGCCCTTCTCGCCCATCCCTCCCCACTCAGGTGTAAGTTGGCAGGTACCAGCCACAAGCACAGAAGTTCACATGAGTCCTTGCACTCACATCATCTTGTCCCAGTAATCCCTTTAGGTTTAACAACTCCATTGAACTATTTCCAAAGTTTAGGGAAAACGATACAAACTCAGTTCAAGTCGGAGAGAGCTTTTATGTCCCCAGGGAACGTACTTTCGCTCTTGAGGACAGATACTCTCTCAACTCAAGAAGTTATGTTGAGTCTCTGTCACTCTAGGCCTTTTCCTGGCCTACCACGTGGCTAAGATGGATTATGTCACGCCCCCCGAGGCTTAGTCAGCATTATGCTATCTGGTAGTCCCTGCTGGTCTGGTCAGCCCCTACTGGTTAGTCTCAGGTGTGTTCTCTCAGGAAGCAAAACCAAAGGCCAAACTGTTACTACAAAGGGATGCTGTATCTTGCATCTGATAACATTCTCTGTGCCTGGGAAAGGTTTTGTACATCTTTCTCCAGTGTCATCCTCCTGTTAATACAGATGTGGAGAGTGAGCTAAAATGGGAAGCTGGAGACCTGGATGTTAGTCCTGGCACCAGCATGCACTTGAGATGCAGGTTTTAGACACACAATACATGTCTGGGTCTAAATTTCCTCAGTAATAAGTCAGAAGTTTGACTAGACAGTCCCGAAGGTTACATGATGTGGTTTGTTAGGAAGGACCTGTATCAATCAGAATGTAAACCAACCACTGAAAGGAAAAGATAAACAACAACAAAAGTTCCTAGATCTTATTCATTAAAATAGACACATTTTTTTTTAACAAATTTGTTTTTTTATATACTACTTTGTCTTAGGAATTTTGTTATCAATAAGGATATTAAACATCTATTCTAACACATCCCTGACAGCCTTATGATAGTGTAGGTTTACATTTTATTTAGCAATATTGTAGATCATCATCAAAGTTGGGGAAATAAAGAGCTTAAGACCTTACTACAGTTATAAATGTCTTTTCTTATTTATTCACTGGAAAGTAAAACACAATTTAACTATTATACAGTTTTTGGTATTGCTCAGCTAATTCATGGACATGCTTTCATCCTGTTTATGTTACACCTGTCAGGTACAGGCAGAATTTTGAACCATCCCTTAGATGAGAAAGAGGCCCTCCTCAGCACTCTCTCTTGAGCAGTTTCATTGACATCATCTTATCAGGGCACACCTAGCTGACGGTGAGCATGAAAATTTAATAATAGCAGAGTCTGAGCAATCATTTTTACTGTGGCAGATCTAAAGGAGTGGAGAACAGCTATTTTTATCATTCAGTGTGTCAGTGTTGAGTTAGAAGGGTGCCGACAGACTTAATGCTGTGTCAGAGGACAGGATGGCCAATGATGGTGATCATCAATAGCCTTCTGACCCAGGGGACAGTTTCTTAATAGGTATGTAACTCTCTTTGGTTGTATAACTTAATCTCCTTGGTAAATTTTCTTATATTATAAAAATGCTGTGGGCCTATAAAAATGGCATCTGACTTTCTCCAACCCACAAAAAGGAGAATCAAGAACAGCAGTCTAAGGCTGACTCCCATGAAGTGCAGGCCAGAGAAGCCCCCTCTCTCTCCCGTCTTTACTAATTCTGAAACTAAATGTGCCTTGTACAGCACTCTCCACTGGGTCTGACAATTCATTGCCATGGCCATACAGAACTCACCGACCGTACTCACAATTAATGGGGTTTATTAGGAAAGTAACAGTTACGATTCAGGTTCAAGAACACTCAAGACACATTTCATCTGTCAAGATAGCCTCTTTCCAATTGTACTCACAGACACGCCTCTCCCTGGCCCTCAGGCTCTGTCCGTAACACAGTTAGCCAGGAAGCCCAACAGACCATCTCCTGTTGCCTCATCTCTCCTTCCTTGGTAACTGTGAGCTGTTCCTCTCTGCTCTGAAATTGGCCCTCTGTTAAGTAAAAACTGACTAATTCTTTTGATGGCTTGCAGTTCTCTTATTTGCACAGCTCCCCCCCATCACCTAGGTGGGAGCTACAAGACCCTGGTTAGAAAGGCGACACACGAAAGTAACTAAGTGAACCAAAAGAGACAATTCCATCACTTATAATAATAGACTATAAAAGATTTCTATAAAATGAAGGTGTAGTCAAGTGTTCTTACTGAAAGTTCTGGGATAAAAATTACTTATTCATATGCCGTTGATCTCAAGCTTAATTAGCTATGGATGGTGATTTAAGATTAGAGGTTCAAAAGGAAAGGTTTTTGTTTTGTTTTGTTTTGGTTTGGTTTGGTTTGGTTTTTGGTTTTTGTTTTCTGTTTTCTGTCTCAACTATTTCCTAGTTATTTCAATGAGTCTTCATTCAGGTTTTGGGTGATGCATAGCCAAGGAGAAACTGAGGACCTGGGAAGAGTTGTGGTAAATACCAAATAATCCTCTGTGTCAAAAGATCTTCCTTAAAAAGTGTAAGAAATTCAGGGAAAGATTCTTAATATTACAGTGCTGTCATTATGCAGCACATTCTCAACAGGACTCTGAGCACAGACTACCATTCATAGTAGCTTTTCAAAGGTCAGGGGACATGGATTCAACTGATGGCTCTGCCATTTATTTGCTTTGCAAACTTGAGCAATTTACTTCTCTTCTCTTTCTTTCCTCCTCAGTTAATAGAGATATTGATAATCCTGGCTTCAGAATGTTACCACAAGGATTAGAGTTTCCTGAGGTTTAAGGGTTTCACTATGATTATGCGGTTTGTAGATTTGTTATTTCTACTTTCCTCTTCCATGTGCTAAATCTGTCAAACACAGTGGGTTAGTCCATTAATTATGCCATTCTATCAGTTTCACAGGCCCTCCCGTGAGTCATTTTACTACCTCTGAGTCTCAGTTTTCACATTCCTAAAATGGGGAGACAGTGTTTCACGATCTCTAAGTTAAGCACCATCATTTGTTTGTGAATTTGTCAAACTATGATGACTTGTGTGTGTTGTGCTGCAGGTAACTGTGCCCTGCTAGTTCAGACGCCAGCGGGATCACCCACGGTGATGACTGAAAGGAGCTTCCAGGCTGAGACAGACAAGGAAGAAAAGCCAGTCAAAACCTATGGGACACAATAGAACAGTGTCTAATACAGCATCAGAAGATGAACCCCCTGGTGCAAAGTCACTCAAAGTACAGAGGCTACAACGATGGATTCTGTCAAGCCAACAGTGGTGACATCAAAGCAGGATAGGCAGCATTTCATTCCGCCACACAGGAGGTTACCGTAAGTTGGGGTGACTCAATGGCAGCTAACACTGACAACAAGAAAATATGTTGGTTTAAAGCAAATGATTTTAAAATGGATTCAGGTCTGAGGAAAAAAAATATTCTAGAGAGCACAATTTGGACCAATCACAAACAGAAAGTCCTAGGCTGGGAACAGGAGCAGACGCCACAGCTGTCCCAGGATTGCCCACTGGGGCAGACCTCTGGCACCTCACTGGCAGCTCTAGCCCATCAGGGCCTCTTGAGAACAGAGTCTTCTTGAGGCAAACAGCAGAGGCTGCAGAGACAGAGAGCAGCTGTTAAACAGAAGGAGGGATGCAAAGTATGAAATTCACAGTGGGAGAAGTGGGTGAGACTTCATTAGATACTCCCCAAATGACATATATATATATATACATATACATATATACATATATATATATATATATATACACACACACCATTACTGTTGAGTGGATTCCAATGCATAGAAACCTGTAGCACTGCCCCATAGCTTTCCCAAGGTAGATTTGAACGGCCAGTTTGGGGTTAGAAGCTGTAGCTCTCAACTACAGCTTAAGATAAAAAAAGACCCTTGCCCTACTGAAAGAAAAAGACCTAGAAGTCAATTTAGGAGCCATACTAGCAATTTAAGAAAAGAAGGACATGGGATAAGAGACAAGAGAATGTGGAGAACAGATGGCAAAAATAGAGCACTTATAAATAGCCACATGCAACTAACTCATAGGCCATTAATATTCAATATACTTAACTCTGGCCACACATTTTACTTCTTCCTGGAATAAGGTATGTATTTTTGGAAAATGGGACATTAAAAAATTGGCTGAAAAAAAGGAAAGCTGTATGTGTTTGTTTTGTATTTTCACACATTTTAAACTGCCTTTCATATAAATAGAAAATAACTGGGTGATATACATCACCCAATAATTAGCGTGGCAGACTGAGACTAGATTTTTTTTTTTTTTTTTTCAGTTTTAACCCTTGGAAGATAAATATGTGATCTGAGTTTCACACACAGTTATTCATCATCAATTTCATTTTAAATAGTATTGGGCTTCTCTCAGCTATCTTAAAATATTCTTGAAATTGTCGCTGTGAAGCAATAATGCATTTGGGAAATTTTGTTCCACAAGCCAACTCTCAAAAGGACTTCCTTAAAAACTTCTGCACAAGTAACCATATATTGGAAGCACTTTATGGTTCTATACATCTATAGGATATCATCTTGCTGATCTCTGGCTAGAGGAAGGGGAGTCGACGGAGAGGAGGGGAAAGGAGACTGTTGGGAGGATGAGACATGTATGGAGCAGAGAGGAATAGTGTGCAGTCACCGGACAGGGAGAGCAGTGGAAGCTGCATATAGGGGGGCATGTAAATTTACATGTGAATGTACATTTTCACTCAGTTATGTTAAATAAAAATAAAAAAAATAAAAAAAAAAAACTTCTGCACCATAATTCTTGAAGAAAATGAAAAGTTATCCCTAGAACTAGCAGTCATTGGCTTGGAAAGCAATGCCTCCAGAGACTTTTCATTCTCCTCTCTTCACTGCCCAAAGCCTCATTTTTGCCGAGTGGAAACGAAGCCAAACTCCAGCTATCTCCAGATGGTTTAGGATATTTTATCAATAGCAATCAGGGGAGAAGCTCTATAAAATTTATATGAAATGTGTAAGCTATCCTTACTAATTTTTGTAAAGATGAAGACATTCTAAAGTCTCATTTCTATGCTTTAATTCTTGCTGACTTAGTAAGCGTGTTTTAGAGGAGGAAGAAATCTAGCAGAATTTTCAGATATTTCGTACTATCATTTGAATATTCTGTGGTAAGTTTAAAGGGAAAGGACTAGAAGGGACTGGAGTATTCCATGATTTTATTTCACAACCAAAATCCCTCTGCTGATGATGCTGGAGAGGTGATGTGTCTTTTACAGAAAGATTACACTGAGAAATAGGAGACTTGACATTCTAGTCTTCGCTAGGTTACTGAGTAAGATACAACTTTAGCCACATCACTTAAATTCCAGAAAGTTCAGTTTCCTCATTTATAAAGTCAGAGGTTAATCTCTACAATCCTTCCCAACATGAATAGTCTTGATTTTTGGACAACTGTATGTTTTCTCTAGATATATGTCTCCTCTCAATTTCTGTTTTCTTGCATTCCACACAAGGTATGTGCAAGGTACAGACCTACAGCATCTTTCTTACTTCTGAGCATCTTAAATGCTTGACATCAGGCAGTTCATAAGTCTTTTGGTCCAGAAATCCAAAGCAAAATTATACATGTGTTCAATATCTATATATCTATGTCATTTACAAGTTTTATGAAACGATTATGGAACAAATATGCAAAGATAGCAAGGAAAATCCTTTTAAAAGACAGTAGTAATAAGGGTAACTGAGGCCTTCCAAAGAGTTACATATGTTTTCACAGGAGCAGAATACTACTGATATCACAATAGACAGGGAGCTCGGAACAAAAGAGAGAGTCCAGAATCCATCCATTTGCACTATTGTATAATTCATCTAAAATTACAAGGTTGGCCACCTACGGAAGCTCAGACGAGGATTTTGTCCCAGAACTGACAGAGACAGAAAGTCTTCTTGTCTGTAGACCAAGCACTTTGAATTCAGATTTTCAGTCTCCTAAAGTGTGAGAAAATAAGTTGCTGGTAGTCAAAGCTATTATTTGTGGTATTTCTGTTACATCAGCACTAGGAGACTAAGACAGAGGTGAGACAGTGAGCCACTATGGTTTAGCTGTCGGTACAACCATGCAGACACAGCCACTTGGCACAAACATATCTTGCTTGAAAGCGAGCACTGGCTGTCCTTGCAGTTTATATTTGGTTTTGAAACTGTGAAAACTTGGAGGCTCAACACAGCAAAATTTGTGCCAACAGACTGCCAGCTATGCAATTGTTCAGGTATTTCTAATCCCAGGATACCACCGTTGGAATAGTAAAAAATAACAGTGACCACTTCGGAGGACTTCCAATTAAGGTAACAAACTCATCCAAAAAAGGTGCCACATACCTTCACTGCTGAGTATCACTACAGTCACCTTCGAAGGGCTCCCCTTGGGAAGCTATGCACCAATGCCAGTGCCTACTGTACCCTTCAAAGCAATTTTGGAACTCTTTCTGGAATGGCCATCAGAGCTGCCAAGTCGTATTACCCTTGATGTCCTGAATGTCATCAAAATGAATTCCTTTCGCTATTTCCTTTATCTTCAGATAAGGAACAAAGTCACTGGGGCCAAATCAGGGGAGTAGGGTGGGTATTCCAACATGTTTATTTGTTTACTGGCTAAAAACTCCCTCACGGATAATTAAATTCATGAACTTGCCACCTTGCCATCATGTTCAATGGTCATTCCAGAAAGAGTGCCAAAATTGCTTGGAAGGGCAGAAAAGGTGGCATCGGTGTATAGCTTTCCAGGGCGAAGTACTTGAAAAGTGACTTAAGTGACATTCAGCCATGAGATATGTAGCACTTTAAAACAATTAAGGCCATGGACTTAATTGTCGGATCTTGTATTTAACACCTATTCCACACAAACCGCTGTACCGGACCTTGCATATCCACATTCAGTCATTCAGTCAGCAAAAATCATGCACTCCTTATGGGCCAGTTGGTGTCACAGGTACCAGGGATTGTCACTGGCTTCTCTGAGTTCAGAGCCCAGTGAATAAGCCAAAGAGGGGGTCGGTAGTGAACACCCTGCCCACACGTGAGATTCAGTCAGTACTTCCTAAACAAGGTGCTTGGATTCCAGGGCAGCTGCAAAGCGAGGCTGCAGCTGGCAGAGTAACTGGCAGGGGCTCAGAGAAGCCACAGAGGCCTGGCGTGGCTCAGGTGGTGAGCTTGCGTGACGAATGGGAGGAAGAAAGCTGAGAAGTCAGAGAGGCCCAGACGGAGTAGCCAAGTCCTCGGACACCCGGGGCTCTATAACAGCAGCGGGAAGCTGTTCCAACACTACAAAAAGGAAGGGGCATAATCAAATTTGCATACTAGGAGGATTACTCTAGTGGCAAAGTAGAAATAAATTGGAGCGAAAAAGAAAAGTTGGAGTTCTTGACAAATATTTGGTAGGGATGGGGTTTGTGAAGAACAGAAAAGAGTTAGGAGAAAGGCCTAGGCCTCTGGCTTGAGCAAGTAGGTTGGTGATGGAATAGAAAATACCAAAGAGACAACATTGTAAGGTAGAAATTATTTCCTTACTTTACAGATGAGTGAACTAGGGCTCAGTGTGGTCAAACTAAAAATCCAGGACCATGCAACAGATAGTCAAATCAGTGACAACAAAGCTGATATTCTTTCTGCTTCTCCTAGTCCCCTAACCTGAGTGCTCCCTCCTGTGGAGAGGAACTGAAGGCTCCAAAAGGTGACCTGACTCTTCTACAGTCTCACCCAACCACCACAGCCTAGGACTGCTGAATTCCTCAGGCAGTGTCACCAGGTTTCTCTCTTCTAGCAAGGGAGGTGAGGCAGTTTCACTAGAAGTAGTGGGTCCACGCAGATTGGAGTACCAGGATTTATGGACCACATGTTGCCTTCAGGGTCATCTGTGGAGTATCTGCCACAACACATCAGGTGCTGATCCAGGCCTCCCACTTGCAGGTGGGCAAGGCCACTCCACCAAGCTGATTCTATACACACTGCTTCCCCCACATCCCATCAACAAGTCTGAAACAGAGTCCCCTCTCATGGCTGCAGTGTGGCTTGATTCCGTGGAGGAGAATAATGAAGGACCAAGTGCTTTGGAATCAGACTAGGCTCAAAGCCTGGCTCTAACACCCTCTAATGAAGTGACCTCAACTAAGTTATTAAAATGCACTAATTTCTTTCATATGCATTTTAAAATATGTTGCATCGTGCTTGAAACATACATAGAAAGCCTTCAATGAATGGACACCAGTATGTTTAGGGAAACATTGGTGATTCAATGGAAGAATATTTGTCTTTCATGCAGAAGACAAGGGTTCAGTTCCTGACCAATGCACCTCCTGCTCATTCCTGGCAGAACCTGTCTTCAGTGGAGACTTATATGCTGCTATGATGCTGCTCAGGTTTTTAGAGCTTCCAGGCTGAGACAGGAAGAAAGGCCTGGTGATCTACTTCCAAAAATTAGCCAACTAAAAAATGGATTACAACAGTTTGTTCCACAACCCATCATGAGGCTGGTATAGGATTAGGCGGCATTTTGCTGCATTTTACATGGCGTCACTGAAAGTCAGGGCCAACTAGATATAGGTTCACAGTAAAAATAATAGCATTATTATTTTAATCAGTTCTACGTAAATATATGGAAACCCTGGTAGCATAGTGGTTAAGTGTTACGCCAGCTAACCAAAAGGTCGGCGGTTCGAATCCACCAGGTGCTCCCCGGAAACACTACAGGGCAGTTCTACTCTGTCCTATAGGGAGGGTCACTATGAGTTGTAATCAACTCGACAGCAGTGGGTTTGGGTTACATAAATATGAGTTACACATTGTGATGAAATGAATTCTTTCTGTGGCCTTTTGTCTTAGTTCTCTGGAAAAACAGCTTGAGAATTATTATTCTTTTCCTCTAAACCTTGAGGAGTTACTTTTGCCTTAGTTTTCTACCCCAGAGGGGTTGTTACTTTTGTTCAGGTTGATAGTTCTTGGGTAAGCTGTAAAAAATTAGATTTTGTTATTTTTTTTGTCTGATCCTGTTCTGTAAACTGCCCTGTTATTGGCATTCACCTTTCAGCAATTGGTCAAGAGACTATGTAGATGAGGAAAGTTTTAGCCTGCTACGCAAATGAATCCCTGGTTTACCAAGATGGGATTGATCGATTCATGGGTTGGGTAGAAGTTCTGTGCCTTGAAACTGACACAGAGCTGTGTATACAAGCAGCTAACCCCACAAAGGTTTTTGGAGACAGAAAGAAACAGGAAGAGATGCAGAAGGAAGAGAAAAGCAGCTCAAAGACCACAACATGGTCAAGGTCTGTAATGCTGAAGACACTAAGAGGCCTGGGAAGCTCCTGCAGCAGAGCTGACCATGACAGACCAAGAGGAGCCCATCCTCAGCGGGCTGAGAGGAGACCTGTATAGGAGCTGAGAGAGCTCCCCTGCCCTGAAAAGGGAGACTCTGACCGTGTGCTTCCTGATCCTAATCCTAAGCTGTAGCCTGCTGATCCTGATTCCAAGCTGTCCCATGTTCCTTAATAAACCAATTAACTGTATGGTCCATGTGTTCTGTATGGTCAATGCAACAGATTATCAAAACCAGAAGAGAAGTTAAGAATGCCATGGGAGACACGCTAGGTGTCCAAACTGGTAAAAAGTTTGGGGAGTGGAGGTATATCTGACCTACGTTGGACTGATCTTGATTCACATTATCCCTCCTGAAGTTAAACAGGTTCTGCTTCTGAAATTATTACTCCCACCCTTTTACATACCTTTATGTGCATTTAAATGCTCCAAAGGTTATTTGTCGTTGTTGTTAGTTGCTCCCAAGTCCATCCCAGCTCATAGTAATCCCATGCGTACCAGAGAAGAACTGCCCTGTCTTAGTTACCTGGTACTGCTCTAAGAGAAATACCAGAAATAGATGACTTTAAGAAACAGAAATTTGCTTTCTCACCATTTTGGAAGCTAGAAGTCCAAATTCAGGGTGCCAGCTATCGGGGAAAGCAGCTTTCTTTCTCTGTCCCTGCAAGAAAATCTGTTTGTCAAGCTTCTGCTCCTGGGCAATCTACATCTGGTTTGGTGTCTCTTTCCTCTCATCTCTGCTCTGTTCACTTCTTGAATCTCTTTTATATCTCACAAATTACTGACTCAAGATATACCTGACACTAATCATGCCTCATTAACACAAGAAAAACAATCCATCCCCAGAAGGGATTATAGCCACAGGCATGGAGTGTAGGATTTACAACAGGTGTTTGGGGGAGGGGGAGCATAATTCAATCCATAAAATGACCAATAGGTTTTTTTTTGGCTATAAACTTTATGGAAGCAGAACACCAGGTCTTTCTCCCATGGAGCCTCTGGGATTGGTTAGAACCACTAACCTTTCAGTTAGCAGCCAACTGCTTAATTACTGTGCCACCAGAGTTCTTCCAAATACTATCTGCATGCATATAATTTATACTATAATACATATCATGAATTACTTGAATTATGATAAAAAATTGGCAGCTTTGTAGGGAAAAAGCATTCAAAAAGGGCCTCAAAGTTGTGAGTAGAAGGACAGAGGTGTGCTCCTTTCCCTGGCAGTAGCAGTGAACCATGCCATGTGGTGGGGTGGAGAATACCTAGGAGCAGCAGGACATATCCTTCCATGACGTCTTCACGTCTAGTGCCTACCTGCTGGCTTCACGCTCAGTCACTACATGCCTGGTCTTGTCTCTTCCTAGTAAGACTGTTCTGGGACTCTAGGAGCTCTGTCCTGTGACTTCACTTCCCACAATCTGATGGTCCAAGTCTTGAGCAACTTAGGTGGGATCAGCCCGCAACTCACAACATTGCCGGGTGTCTTCATCTCTCTGAGCCTCTGTCTCCTACTCTGTAAATGGGACCTCAGGAGACAGTGCTGAGCACTGAACACACAGTTCTTAATGCGTTATGGGCACTTGCTGAATATTCTGCAAATATTAACAAGTAGCATTAAAGTATCTCATCTCCTTTGGCATCTGTGTACACCAAAGAACAGAAGACAGCCAGGTTATTAGGCATTTTAGGAGCAAAAATAACTTAATGCTGATATTATTTTTCTACCCAGTGAATTAAGGGAATTTTCACTCCACATTAGGCCTAACAAATTTCAACTCCAATATTCAGCCGGAGGTGTCCCTGGGTAGTACAAGTAAATAATGTGCTCAGCTCTTAACCGAAAGCTTGGAGGTTTCAATTCAACCAGAAGCACCTCAGAAGAAAGCCCAGTCAATCTACTTCTGAAAACTCAGCTATCAAAAACCCAGCTATCAAAAACCCTGTGTGGACTATGGTCTCCGAAAACATCTAGCTTCATTGGCATAACATACGTTATGAAGAAAACGTTCTACATTCTACTTTGGTGAGTAGCATCCAGGGTCTAAAAGGCTTGAGATCAGCCATCTAAGTTACCCCACTGGCCTCACCCTTCAGGAGCAATGGAGAGTGAAGGAAGCTGAAGACACAAGGGAAAGGTTAGTTCAAAGGACTGGTGGACCACATCTATGACAGCCCCCACCAGACAGAGTCCAGTGCAACTAGATGGTGCCCAGCCATCACCACTGACTGCTCTGATAGGGATCACCACACAGGGACCCAGAAAGAGTAGAGAAAAACATAGAACAAAATTCTAGCTCATGAAAAAAGACCAGACTCGCTTTCTCTAACAGAGACTGGAGAAATACCAATAACATGCCCCCTAGACACCCTTTTAGCTCAGTAATGAAGTCATTGCTAATTTATTCACCCTTCAGTCAAAGATTAGACCAGCCCATAAAACAAAACAAGCCTAAAGGGCACATCAGCCCAGAGGCAAGAACTAGAAGACAGGAGGGCATGGGAAAGTTGGTAATAGAGAACTCAAGGTTAAGAAGCGAGAGTGTTGACACTTCATGAGGTTGTTATCCAAGGCTGTAAAGCAATATGTGTACTAACTTTTTAACAAGAAGTTATACCCTGTTGGTGGGGTTGCAAAATGGTCCAGCCTCTTTGGAAGGCAATCTGGCACTTCCTTCAAAAAATGGATATTGATATACCATTTGACCCAGTAATTACACTACTTGGAATGTATACTACAGATTCAAGGCCTTTCACACCAACGGACACATGCACCAGAATGTTTATCGCAGCACAGTCCACGATAGCAAAAAGATGGAATCAACCCAGATGCCCAACAATAGAAGAATGGATAGGTAAACTGTGGTACATATACTCAATGGAGCACTATGCAATGATAAAGAATAACGATGATCCCAGGAAACATCTCCTAACCTGGCTTCAACTGGAAGACATTATGTTGAGTGACAGTAGTCAGCGACAAAAGGACAAATACTGTATCAGACCTCTACAATAAGATGTCAAAAACAGACTTGTGTATAGAAGAAAAGACTCTTTGACAGCTGCAAGGGAGGGGAGGGAGGGAGGGAGGGCGAGGGGAGGAGGGTTTAGTTTAGATAGTTACTAGAAATCTAGTTGGGAGAAAGCGGTGACAGCACACATTAGGAACAAGAAGAACATTAAGTGGACTTCAGCATAACTTGAGTACTCCTTCCATCTTGACTCAATACTGCAAGGATAGAGTAGCTGGGGCGGGGGGCGGGGGACCATGCTCTTAGGCGAATTCCAGGCCAATTGGCACAGCTAGCGTTTTGCTAAGAGAGCTCTCTGCACCCCACATTGGTGAGTGGCGGCTGAGGTCTTAAAAGCTGCCAAGCTGCCATCCGAGGACACAGCAAATGGTCCCAACTCAACAGGAACGGATGCTCACCGAGGACCAAAATGACATGCGGTAAAGACAACCGAGAAGACGGAGAGACCCACAAGAGTGGGTGCCTACATCGACTTGGGACCAGAAGAACTGGATGGTGCCCGGCCACCACCAGTGATAGCCACGATGGAGCTCACAGAGAGGAGTCTGACTGGCAACACAAGAAGAAAGAGGTGCATCATGAGATCTCCACTAAAAGACCTCAACTGATGGCCCAGCAGTTTTGGGGTTCCTCTGAGAGCATGGCCCCCTGCCCTGATGCTGCCCTTTCCCATAAGTTATAACAAAGGTCCACTCTTTGGACAGGAATGGATTGGACTTGGCAAGGCAGAGTGACCATATATTGGAAGCACTTTATGGTTCTATACATCTATAGGGTATCATCTTGCTGACCTCTGGCTACAGGAAGGGGAGTGGACGGAGAGGAGGGGAAAGGAGACTGTTGGGAGGATGAGACATGTATGGAGCAGAGAGGAATAGTGTGCTGTCACCGGACAGGGAGAGCAGTGGAAGCTGCATATAGGGAGGCATGTAAATTTATATGTGAATGTACATTTTCACTCAATTATGTTAAATAAAAATTAAAAAAAAAATAAGCCCTAGAAAACCATTTTGTTGAAGACTTGCTATCTTTTATCTATATTATGTTTAGTGATTTGAAAATTCCTTATTGAGATAGCATTCTTGTTTTATTTCTTTGAGCTCTAACTCATTTTCCCCCTGCTCTGGATAATTTTCATAACTGTCTCAGGCTTCCTTCACAGTATTTTTTTGCATTTTGTAAGCATCCCATGTGTCTCCTAACTAATCCTTCATTTCCCTTCCCAACCAAATGGGTTTTCCGGTTCCTTTACACTATTGTAATAGACACTATAATTTTATTTATGTAGTTGCATTTTCTGTTACTCCTTTTATGTTTAGACAGATGTGATTTTGCTTTGTTGCCCTGAAATGATTAATTGAGCAGAGAAAAAAAAAATGAGATTTTCCTAACAAAACTGTTCACTTTTTCCTGGGATTGGTTTGGGAATCTGTGAACTATAAATATGAAACAGTAAAAATCAAATAAGTAATGTCACTATTTGGATAATTTTCTTTCTTCTGTCCTATTTATTCTCAACTCCAAAGAGCTAAAAAGAGGTATTTAACTTTTACTGAAACTAAATTTTATAGTTATACTAGAATCTTTTTCATTTGATCAGGTCAGTATGAAGCCTTGGAATCACTCTTGGAATAAACAGATAGCAGGGTCCTAGTGTTATACTCCAAGGATCAGTCCCTGGAGAAGGACATCATGCTTGGTAAGGTCAAGGGTCAGCAGAAAAGAGGAAGATCCTCAGGGAAATGGAGTGACGGGGTGGCTACAGCCATGGGCTCCAGCATATCAGCAATTGTGAACATGGTGCAGGAACCAAGCAGTATTGCCTTCTGTGGTACAACAGGGTCTCTACGAGTCACAACCAGTTCAACGACACCTAACAGCCACCACCACAGCATTACAATGAAAGTCTTATGACACGCTGAATGAAGGCTTCTGGTACTGATCACCAGCGAGATACTCTGCCAACAGGGATGCTATAGTCACTAGATTGTAGGCAGTTTTGCAGAGTTCTGTCAGAGGGCAATGACATCTCTGTAAGACCATCGGAGGAAGTGGACTTGTGGAGAGTGATCCCTAGTTTCTCAAAATAGGGAAACAAGAGGACTAGCAAGTTTGATTTGTATTGACTGTGAATTATCTGACATATATTGAGATTAAAGCTTATAGTCTAGCCCATTTTGAGGAGTTATACATAAAGGTGTGAAACACACAAACGTGGGTGGGCCACCAATCAGTTATGATCTAGAGGACAAGTGAAACAGGAAGAGAGATGTTCAGAGAGCGGAAGTGTCCATGAAAGCATTCTAAGGACCACCAGTATGTATATGGAACAAGAATACCCAATGGAAATAAAATAATAAATAAGCAATCTGAGAAATATAAGTAAAAATCAGAAGAATATGCTACCAAAGAAAAACAGGAGAAAGTGTCTCAAGAATGAAAACTACCAGGGAGAGGGAAAATAAAGCATCCATTGTTTTGTCGTTGTTGCTAGGTGCTGTTGAGTTGGTACAGCAACCCTATGTGCAACAGAACAAAATAACGCCCAGTCCTGGACCGTGTTCAGAATCGTTGCTATGCTTGAGCCTATCGTTACAGCCACTGTGTCAATCTTTCTCTTGGAGAGTTTGCCTCTCTTTCGTTGACCCTCTACTTTGCCAACAGAATGTTCTCCAGGAACTTGGGCCCTCCGTTGTTGTTGTTGTGAGATATAATGTACATGGCATAAAAGTCACCATTTTAAGGGGCACAGCTCAGCAGTTTTTAATAAATTCACAAAACCATGCAACTACCAACACTATCTAAATTCATAACATTTGCATCACCTCCAAAAAGAAGTCCGTGGCCTTTAGCAGTCACTCACAATTTCTGACCATCCACTCTGGCAAACACTATCATTTCCATGCATATTTCTGCTCTAAATATTTCACATAAGTAGGATTATAGGAAATTTGTCCTTCTGTGTCAGGCTTCTTTCCTATAACATAATACTTTCAAGGTCATCCATGTTGTAGTACCTTGTATGTATTAATACTTCATTATTTTTTATGGCTGAATACTCACTGACTTTTTTTTTCAGCCATAGTATGTCATTTATTCAATATTGACCTATTTTTATAAAGAAAACCAAAAATAGATTGCTTTGAGTTTATTTTACTCACAGAGATCCTGTCAGAGTAGGCTGCTCCACAAGGTTTTCAGGTGTGGTGGTAGATTCCAATTGCCAACCTTTCAGTTAGCAGCTGAGATCTTAACCACTGCACTACCAGGCCTCCATATATTTGATATATTTGTATGAAGGATCCTTAAGTATATCAAGCATATTAAATATTTTAGTTACTTCCTTTCTCTTACTAAATATTAGGAAATAAAGGCCACAAAATTAATGCCAGCCAGCCAAGTGCCATTGAGTCGGATCTGACTCATGGCCTTTATTAATTCTTTCTCTCTTCTAACTTTCTAGAAAAAAATGTAGAAATAATGTCTTTTTTTGCTCTCTTTTTTTAAGTTTTACTGTGGTGGGATAGATATAAAAATACAATTTCTACTATTTTTATGTATACAGTCTGATGACATTAATTAAATTCACCGTGTTGTTTAACCGTGACCACTATCAATTTCCAAATATTTTTCATCACTCTTAACAGAAATTCAGTACCCCTTTGTCAATGCCCTCTCACTTTCTGCTCCCCCTGATAATCATTAATAAACTTTGATCCCTACGCATTTGCCAAGACTAGATATATCATGTAAGTGGGATCGCACAGTATTTGCCTTTGGGTCTGACTTATTCCACTCAGCATAATATTTTTAAGGTTTACCCAAGTCATGTGTCAGAAATTAATGTCTTTATGGTTACATAATATTGCATTGTATAGATACACCACCACATTTTGTTCCCTTTAGTGTGTTGGCAGACACCTTTTGATGATTTCCATCTTTTGACTATTGTTAATAATGCTACTGTGAACATTAATGTACAAGGGTCTGTTTCAGTTCCTGTTTTCAATTATTTTGGCTATAACCTAGCAGTGAAATTGCCGGATTTTAAAATAATTGTGTTAATATTTTGAGGAACCACCAAACTGTTTTTTGTATCAGCTACAGCATCTTACTAAATTCCCACCAGCAGTGAATGAGTGTTCCATTTTCTTCACATCCTCACCAACACTGATTTCTGTGTTTTTGTTGTTGATGATATTTTTTAATAATAGCCATTCTTGTGGAGATGAAGTGCTATCTCATTGTGATTCTGATTTGTGCTTATCTAATGACTAATAGGAGCCTTGATGTATAGTGGCTGAGAGCTCAGATGTGAAGCAAAATGTTGGAAGTTCGAATCCACCGTATGAGTCAGTTCTATAGAGTCACTATAAGTCAGAACCAACTCAGTGGCAACAAGTTTGGTTGAGCTTGGGTAATGAATAATGAGTCTGAGCACCTTTCATATGCTTACTGGCCATTTGTATATTTTCTTTGCTGAAATGTCTATTCAAATCTTTTGCCCATTTCTTAATTAGGTAGCTTGTCTTTTTGTAGTTGAGTAGGTTTATATGTATATATATATTTTTTATAGATATTAAATCCTTATTATATACGTAGTTTTCAAATATTTTCCCCCATGTTATAAACTGTGTCTACACTTTGTTAATAAAGTCCTTTGATTCACAAATTTTTTCAATTCTGATAAAGTCCAACTTATCTATCTTGCCTTTCGTGATTCATGCTTTTGGCATCATATATAAGGATCCGTTGTTGAAAACTAGGTCCCAAAACATTACTCCTTTGCTTTGTTCCAAGATTTTTACAGTTTTAGTTCTTACATTCAGTCCTTTGATTCCTTTTGAGTTAATTTTTCATATATGGTATAAAGCATGGGTCCAATTTCACACTTTTAAACATAGAGATCAAGTTGTCCCAGCACCGCTTACTAGAGACTGTTCTCTCCCCCACTGAATGGACTTAACAGTCTTATACAAAACTCAATTGGTCATGGACACATAGGTTTATTTATGGGCTATCAATTTTATGTAACTGGTCCATCTGTCTACCATTATAACAGTATTACATGGTTTTGTCCTGCCATCAGGGATAGATTATCCAATAAGCAAGGTAAGCGCATGCTTAGGGCATCAACAAAACAGGTGAACCAGCTGTCCAAAGCAAAGACTTACAGCAGTCAAGCAAGCAGGACACAAGAGAAACTAAACACTGCCATGGAAGTGAACTGGCAGGGCACTAAGTGACACTAGTACCAGCTCCAGTGTGTGATAATGTGGCAGCCAGAAATAAAGTTCTCTCTAGGTCACAAAGGTACTCACTGGCAAGATACAAAACGCCACTGCTTCAGCACCTTCATTGATATTTGTCTCCTGCAGAACCCTCCCAAATGGTGAAACTCCTTATCTCAACAGGTGTTTTGGGAGTCTATTATTTCTTTCTAATAAATGGGTTATATTAATAGACAGCGAGTCTCTGATCCATTTTGAGAGAATCATCTTTTGCAGCCACATGAGCTGATCCAGCAACTGCAGCAAGCAGAGCCAGCATTGCCCTTTACCAAGACGCAGACACAAGGATATGCCGTAGAATACCGCATGGCAAACAACCAACAGAAACCTCAGTCCCAGAAGATGGGTAAAAGGAAGGCACTCAAGTAAGCTTACCACTGCAATGAATTCAGTCAGGTTGCTTTTTAACTGCATAGCACTTACTACAGATTTCTATCTTAAGTTTTGTAACTTAATATTTATAACTTTAAAATATCTTTGGTATACACATAGACTCACTAGCATATATTTACTGTAACATTAACATAAGAACGATTTAATATAATAGTAACATTGAATGTCCAGTAGTGTAAATATTAATATTTGTGTAACCTGAAAAGTCTTAATTTAGATATCAAGGGAGCTTTGTTTTTGTTGTCTATTGCATGATGCACACTGTGTGATATTATTCTATGTGTGCAAAATCTTTGAAGGTATAAGAGCAAAGAATAGAAATGTTTTGAATCATAACATGTTAGAGATGAAAGATCTATCTAAAAAGAAAATACAGTAATTGTTGTAATACTTGCTTTCTGATCAGTAAATTTTCTTTTATGACATCTTTTCACTTGTTCACTTATAATTATAGCATTTATTTTGATGTAAGCCTCAAAACTGAAGTATGAGCTATTTAAGGAAAAATTGGTAAAAGTCAGTTTTCCATTGTTGGAGATGAACAGAATTTTCCATTGATTGTTGAAACAACTGAAGTCACTGACTCATTTTACTGTTGAAGAATGTGTGGAATAATAAAAAATTTTAGCACTCAAATTCGCTAAAAACTTCATAATACGATTCATCTTATTCTCCTAAAATAGCATATGCCACTATTGTGTTCAATCCTTAATACTGTCGTTATATTTAAAAAGAACTTACATCACAAATAGCAAAGTCTCACATATACATATATATTTACATGTATCTATCTAACTCATATATCCCGTTCAAACGTATGACTAGGCAGAGGAGGGGGCCTCATAAATAATCTGTGTTTAGGGCCCTCACACGTCTTAATCCAGCCCTGATTATTATTCATTGGTTTTTACAGCAAGGTTACTCCCTTATGTTCCAAAAGGTATGAAAATCTTTCAAGGTGGTGGAAAAGAAAGAAGCAAATGGCCTTCTCTTTTGTGGGTTCTACTTCAGCTCTCTGCCACAGGAAGCGCTCCTCTCCACTACCTATCTAGAGGTGGTTATCAACAAAACAGTGTTTGTCTCCAAATCACAACAGAAGTGAGCATAGATAGAAAACTACGAGAAGATCCAGTGACTTACCATAGTACCTGTAATATGTACTCCTGTAAAATTTATGTATTTATATATTGCTTAGACACTTATCCCTGTTGATAATTTTTTGTTATTTCCAATTTTTCTTTATGATGAACAAAAATGTTACGAACATTCAGATACAAGTCTTTTCACAGATGTATGTGTTCATCTCCTTTGAGTAAACATCTAAGAATAAAATTATTGAGTTAGCAAATATATGTTTAACGTCTTAAGAAGTTGGCATTCTCGCTACATCACAGTAGGAGAGTGCTGCTTACTCTGCCTCTTTGCCAACACTAGGTATTTTCAGATTTTTTTATTTTAGTGAAGTGGTAGTTTTTAGTTCTAATTTGCGTTTCCTTGATAACTAAAGATGTTGAGAATCTTTTTGGTTGCTTATGGACATTTGATTATTTCCATTTTTGATACATCTGTTCAAGTTTTTCTACTATTTTTTTAATTGAATTGTCTTATTGAGTTCTAGATACAAATAGTTGTATTGCGACTTATCTTTTGACTTTCTTCATGGTATTCCTTGAAAAGCAGAAATTTTAAATTTTGATACAGTCTACTCTGCAGGGTATTTTTTTCTTTTACTATTAGTGCATTTTATATCCTAAGAAATATTTACTTGCCCAAAGATTGTGAATACTTTTCTTTTTTTCTTTTCTGCGTTTAGGGTGATGATACATGTCAAACTAATTCTTGTACATAGTGAGATATGAGATGCAGTGCTTTTTTTTATCCAGTTAAACCATCTGCAATTGTTGAAACGATTATCTTTTCCTGTCATTTAATTATTTTGACACCGTTGATGAAAATTGATAAAGCATATACATGTCAGTTTGTTTTTAGAACCTATTCTACATGCAGAAACTCTGGTGGCATAGTGATTCAGTGCTGTGGCTGCTAACCTAAAGGTCAACAGTTTGAATCCACCAGGTGCCCCTTAAAAACTGGGGCAGTTCTAGTCCATCCTATATGGTCACTAGGAGTTGGAATCAACTTGATAGGAACAGATTTGCACATCCTTACATTAAAACCTCAGTGTCTGAATACCGTAACTTTGTAATAAGTCCTAAAATCAAGCACTTTAGGTCTCTTAATCCTTCTCTCAAAATTATCGTGCATTCCCATACAGATTTTAGAATCAGATTGTGAATTTTTACCAGAAAGAGGAAAAAAATACTGATATTTTTTCACTAGGATTATGATGACTCCATGGAACATCTGAGGCACTACATGAATATGATGTGTCACTGCATTTATGTACGTATATTTGAATTTCTCTCAGCAATGTATTTTAATTTTCAGCAGAGAGGTCTTGTACATGTGATGTAATTAGTTTTTGATAATATTCAATATTAGTACAAAAGACAAAATGTAAACATTGACAAAATATTTTTAAATGCCTTAAGTATAGACGATGTATTAAGAAAAATGATTGTTAGAATCGATAATTTATAAAATGTATTAAGTAGTTATAAAGTACAGCATTATGTATTAAACACAGAAGAAGATGGTAACAGTAAAATTACCTAATATTCATGTGGCACCTGGGTGCTAAATATTCATGACACACTAAATTCAAAAAGGTACTAAATATTCATGATACACTAAGTACACTGGGGTGCTAAATATTCATAACACATGAAATACACATAGTACTGTCTTAGTTATCCAGGCTGCTATAACAGAAATGCCACAATGGATGGCTTTAACAAAGAGAAATTTATTCTGCCGCAGTCTAGGAGACCAGGAATTCAAACTCAAGGCACCAGTTCGAGGGAAGACTCTTCTTCTCTGTCAGCTCTGGGGGATGATCCTTGTTACCAACATTTCACTAGTGTAAGAGCTTCTCAGTGTAGGGACCCTGGGCCCAAAGGACACACTCCACTCCTGGTCTGTCTTTCTTGGTGGTATGAGGTCCCCATCTCTCTGCTTATCTTTCCTTTATCTTCTGTTTAAGATAAAGGTGATTCAGGACACACCCCAGGGAAACTTCCCTTACATTGGGTCAGGGCTGAGACCTGAGTAAGGGTGTTGCATTCCACCCTAATCCTGTCGAACCTAGCCTAATCTCACCTCATTACCCACAGGCAGAAATTAGGATTTACAACATGTAAGACAATTACGGAAATCCTGGTGGTGTGGTTAAGTGCTACATCTGCTAATCAAAAAGTCAGCAGTTCAAATTCACCACGTGCTCCTTAGAACCTTTATGGGGCAATTCTACTCTGACCTACAGGGTCATTATGAGTTGGAATCGACTCAACGGCAGTGACTTTACTGGCTTTAGAAAAATTACAAGTTATAAAATGGAAGACAACTACACAATACCAAGAATCATGGCATAGCCAAGTTGACACATATTTTCAGGAACACAGTTCATGACAGGGACACAAACCAAATCAAAATACAACCAATGCCTTTGAGCTGATTCCAACTCACAGCAGTTCTAAAGGACAGAATGTACTGCCCTGTGGGGTTTCCAAGGCTATAAACCTTTACTAAGCAAAGTGCCGCAATTTCCTCCTACAGAGCAGCTAGCTGGCGAGTTTGAATGGCCAATCTTTAGGTTAGCAACCTGGTGCTTTACCCACTATGTTACCAGGACGCCTTGTATAAGACAAAAACCATACACAAGTGCAAAAGATACATAAATAAAACCTTTGCCTTTGCCTTCCAAGTATAACAACTCTATAGGTCAAAGTAGAACTGCCCCCGTAGACTTTTCAAGGAGCACCTGGTGAATTTGAACTGCTGACCTCTTGGTTAGCAGCTGTAGCGCTTAGCCATGTGTCACCAGTTTCCGCATAGGACAAACATGGTTCTAAATGCACTGAATTTGTTTGCAAATAATATGCAGCTCCTATGTTTGTTTGTTAACTGTATCTTTTCCCCATGAAGCATTTTTGTAAAGGCACTATGTTAATTTATTTTTTATATCAACATGTAAAAATTTGGCATGGTATCTCTTACAAAAAGTTGGCATCCTAGCTCTATGCCTGGCAGGAGGGCATGGCTGGCAAACAAATGTGGAAGGTGTATGCTATTAGATAAAATGTGGTACAAGGAGCATAAAATTTTCCTTGAAGTTGATTGGCATTCAGTCACTTCTCACTCATAGTGATGCTACGTACAACAGGACAAAACACTACTCTCTTCTTTGCCATCCTCAAAATGATTACTATGCTTAAGCCCATTGTTGCAGCCATTGTGTCAATCCACTTCTTTGAAAGTCTTCCTCTATTTTACCAAGCATGATGTCTTTCTCCAGAAATTGATGCCTCCTGATAACAGGTCCAGAGTGAGATGTCATCTCCCCATTCTTGCCCGTAGAGAACACTCTGTTCCTACTTCTTGCAGGCCAGATTTGTTCATTCTTTTGGCAGTCCATGATGTGCTCATTATTCTTGTCCAGCACTACAATTGAGAAGCATTAATTTTTCTGTCTTCCTTTTTCATTGTCCAGTTTTTGTATGTATATGACATGACTGAAAATATCCTGTATTGAGTCAGGTACAACTTAGTCCTCAAGGTGATATCTTTGCTTTTCAACACTTTGAAGAGGTCTTTTGAGGCAGATCTGCTCAATGCAACGTATCTTTTGATTTCTAGACTGCTGCTTTCATGGGTGTTGATTGCTGACCCAAGTAAAATGAAATCTTTGACACTTCAGTCTTTTCTCAATTATCATAATGTTGCTTATTGATCCAGTTGTGATGATTTTTGTTTGCTTTATATTGAGATACAAGCCACACTGAAGGCTGGTCTTTGATTTTCATCAGTATATGCTTCAAGTTCTCTTCACATTCGGTAAGCTAGGTTGCATCATCTGCATAACACAGGTTGTTAATGAGTCTTCCTCCTAGGGTCGCCATGAGTCGGATCCGACTCGACGGCACTTGGCTTGGCTTCCAATCCTGACACCCCATTCTTGTTTGTATAGTTCAGCTTCTTGAATTACTTGCTCAACATACAGGTTGAGTAGGTATGGTGAAAGGATACAAACTGATACACACTTATCCTGACCTTAAACACACAGTATCCCCTTGTTCAGTTTCAATCATTGCTTCTTTATCTATGTAGAGGTTTCTGATGAACACAATTAAGTGTTCTGGAACTTCATTTCCCACAGTGTTATCCATAATTTTTTTATGATCCACACAGTCAAATGCCTTCGCATAGTCAATAAAACACAGTTAAACATCTTTCTGGTAAACTCTACTGTCAACCAGGATTAATTTGATTACCATCACTGGTATCCCTGGTTCCTCATCCTCTCTTGAGTTCAGCTTGAATTTCTGGCTGTTTCCTGTCAGTATACTGCTACAGCTGCTTTTGATTGATCTCCAGCAAAATTTTATGTGATGTGACATTAATCATATTGTTAAATAATACCTGCATTTGGTTAGGTCACCTTTCTTGGATTTATAGTCATAAACGTGGATCTCTTCCAGTTGGTTGGCCAGATAGCTGTCTTTCCTATTTCTTGGCATAGACCGGTGAGCACTCCCAGCACTGCGTCCATTTGTTGAAACATCTCATTTGGTATTTCATCGTTTCCTGGAACCTTGTTTTTGACAACGCCTTCAGTGAAACTTGGACTTTCTCCTTTTACCATAGGGTCCTGACCATACGCTACCTCCTGAAATGGTTGAACATCGACTAGTTCTTTTTGGTGTGATGACTCTGTGTATTCTTTTCATATTTTTGATACTTCCTGTATCATTTAATATTTTCTCCACAGGATCCTTCAATACTTAAGATCAGAACTTTTTCTGCAGCTATTTTAGCTTGAGAAATGCTGACTGCAGTCCTCCCTTTTGGTTTTCTAACTCCAGGTCTTTGCACATGTCATTATAGTACTTGACTTAGTCTTCTTCAGGCAGCCTTTGAAATCTCCTGTTCAACTCTTTAATGTTATTATATATTTTTTTACTTTTGTTTTAACTACTTGATGCTAAAGAGGAAGTTTCGGTCTTTTCTGACATCCATTTTAGTCTTCTCTTTCTGTCTTGTCTTTCTGTGACTTCTTGCTTTCTTCTGGTATGATGACCTTGATGTCATTCCACCACACGTCTGGTCTTCAGTCACTAGTGTACAAGTTGTCAAATCTATTCTTGAGGTGGTGTCTAAACTCAGGTGGGATATACTCAAGGTCATATTTTGACTGTCTGTGACTTGTTCTAATTTTCTTCACTTTCAACTCGAACTTCCATAGGAAAAATTGATGATCTGTTCTGCAGCTGGCCCCTGGCCTTATTCGAATTGATGATATTGAGCTTTTCCATTGTCTCTTTCCACATAGGTAATCAATTTGATTTCTGTGTGTTCCATCGGATGAGCCAAGCCAAGCCAAGTGCCGTTGAGTTGGTGAGGACAACCTATATAGTTACTATTTATGTTCGTAGAGAAAAATATTTACAATGAAGTCGTCATTGGTCTTGTAAAATTTTATCATGTGATCTCCAGCATCATTTCTCTGAGTAAGGCCATGTTTTCCAAAAACAGATCTTTCTTTGTTTCCAACTTTTGCACTCCAATCACCAGTAATTATGAATGCATCTTGACTGCATGTTTAACTAATTTCAGACTGCAGAAGTTGATAAAAATCTTCAATTTCTTCATCTTTGGCCTTAGTGGTCAGTGTCTAAATTTGAATAATACTCATATTGACTGGCCTTCCCTGTAGGTGTATGGATATTATCCTATCACTGACAGCATTGTACTTCAGGACAGATCTTGAAGTTTTTTTTTTGTTTTTTTTTTTTTTGTTTTTTTTTTTGCCAATGAATGCAATGCTGTCGTGTTACATGATTGTCATAGACCATATGGCTGTCCAATTTAAAATGACCAATGTCAGTCCATTTCAGCTTACTAATGTCTGGGATATTGATGTTCATGGTTTCCTTTTCATTTTTTACATTTTCCAACTTTCTTAGATTCAAACTTTGTATATTCTTCATTCTGATTACAAATGGATGTTTGTAGCTATTTCTTCTCATTTTGAGTCATACCGTATCACCACATGAAGATCTGGAAAACTGGATTCCATGCACATCATTAACGTCAACTCTGCTTTGAGGAGGCAACTTTTCCCCAGGTGTATTTTGAGTACTTCTCAATCTGAGGGGCTTGTCTTCTAGCACTGTATTCTGCTGCTGTTCATAAGGTTTCTGCTGGCTAATTCTTTTCAGAAGTAGACTGCCAGCTCCTTCCTCCTAATCATTTTAGTCTGGAAGCTCAGTTGAATCCTGTCAGCTGTGGGCGACCCTGCTATTTTAATACCAATGGCATAAGATTTCAGCATAACAGCTACACAAAAGTCCAACAGTACAACAAACTGATAGAAATCCGGGGGACAAAATATTCAGGGTTCACTAAGTATCTGTGAGCATTCAATATTGGTGAAGTTTCATCACCCATTGGTGACATCCATTCTGGCCCCAAGAAACACAAAACCCACTGCTGTTCAACAAGCTAATGGCAAGCTATCTCTGTAGCTAAGATTCCTTGTTTCTGCTTCATTCTGATTTATCAAGGGTACATCGTTGGGACCGGACGGCTTCGCTCTGTACCATCGCGCTCCAACCTCAGCTCTCATTCTTGTAGCCACACTATCAGGGAGGAAGGTTGATGAGAGAGAGAAAGAAAGAAACCAAGAAAACTTTGCAAAGCCCAGAATTCAAGTAATGTGCTATTTTTACCTACCAGAAGCCTTCCCAAGTTGTGTTAAATTACCCATATCTTTCTCTTTGCTTTTTTGGCTTTGCGCCGTTAATTGATTTAATAAACCACGTGATTTGAGTTTTAATTTAATATTTTAGTTTTCTCTATGAGCTTTTCTGTTTTGTTGACTTTGGGAAAATATCAAGGTAATTTTCTAAACAAAACACATCTTTTGCTAAATTATCCCAAAGTATTTTATGGTTTTGGTGCTACTGTAAATGCAGTTTTTAGTTTATTTTCCATTATTTGTTGCTAGTATATAGAAAAACAATGGATTATTATATTGTTGTGTATCCTAAGACCTCATTAAATTCATTTATTAATTCCAGAAGTTTGGGATTTTATTTGAATGTCTTAAGATTTTCTATATATATAAATTTGTCATCTATAAATAAAGCTTTTTTTTCTTTTTCTGCCTTATTTTACTTGCTAGAAAGTAGTGTTGAATAGAAACCGTGAAAGTAGAAATCCTTGCCATGCTTCCAGTTTTAGAAGGAAAGTGTTCAATGAATAGCCAGCAAACGAGGTATCAGCCATGTCAAGTTAAATAATATATTTTCTGACCCTACTTTACTGAAAATTTTGATATAAATGCATGATGAATTATTGAGTGCTTTTTCATCATCTGACTCAACAGCAGTGGGCTTTTTTTAATTGAAATGATCATGTGGTATTTTCTTTTATTCTGTTAATATGCATTAATATGAATCACATTGGTTGGCATCCTACTAATACAATAAATCCTTAGTTGTTTTTCTTAATTTTCAGTGTGTTTTTATTTTTATACATTGCTAGAGAAGACTTGCTAAATTTTGTCAGGAAGTTTTGCATCCATGTTCATGGGAAATATTCAGTTTTTTATGGCTTTAGTTTGGTTCAGTTTTTGTTAATGAGGCAGGATTAGAGGCAGTTATGTCAATAAAACTGGACTCAATCTAAAAGTTTTGGCACCAGGTTTTTAATGACCTCATAAAATGGAATAGAATGTGTTTCTTCTTCTATTTTCTGAAAGTGTGTAAGATTGGCATTGTTTCTTTATTTTTTCCTTGCTAACTGATAAAAATTCACCAACAAAGGCACTGGGCCTAGAATTTGTGATAATGAATTCAATTTACTTAATTGCTACCAAGCTATCTAGGTTTTCCTTTTTGTGTGTGTGTTATTTTATATAGCTTGTATCTATGAAAAATTTTCCCAATTTATATAAATTATTGAATTTATCATCACAAAGATTTTTTTTCATATTCTATTATTTTTCAGTTGATACCTGCAGGATCTGTAGTGATATCTCTTCTTTCATTTCTAAAATTATTAATTTGTTTCCTCTCCTTCTTTCCTTGAGTTTATCTATTTTATTAATACCTTCAAAGTACTTGTTTTGGTTTGTGAAATTTCTTATCAAAAAGACTGGGCCATCTGAAAGCAGATGCTTAGTTGGAGTTTGCTGTACAGCATACCTACTGTAATCAGCAACTGTGGAAAGGAGCTAGAGAAAAAAGGAGGAGGCTGAAAGGCAAGTAAAATTGCTTGGCAACCTTAATACAGCTTTGGGCCACCACACAGGAGGTTTTGGAACATATATGTGGCCTCTCAGTGTTATTCCACATTAGGCTAAAATTGTCAGGTCTATATGCCCCCAAGGAACCTGGTGGCACAGTAGTTAAAGCTCTTGTCTGGAAACTGAAACGTTGGTGGTTCAAACCTGCTAGCTGCTGTGTGGGAGAAAGATGTGACAGTTTGCCTGTATAATGATTACAACCTTGGAAACCCTATGGGACAATTCTACTCTGCCCTATGGTGCTGCTATGAGTCAGTAGACCTGACAGCAGTGGGTTTGGTTTTGCTTTTTTGTATATACCCCAGCCTCAGTCGGTAACTTGATGCCAGCTACACATGGAAGACAGTTCCCTGCAACTGGGACAAACCCTGAAGGAGCTAAGTGTGAAGGATTGCTTACGACAGATGATAAGCCCTTCCTTGAAGTGGGTCTGATAGAGTATCTCTATGTCTATTACAGTCTTAATTTTTATACAGCTTGACAATTTATTTTTAAATAGAATGCTCAGTCCATTCACATTTAATGTAACTAAAATGAGTTTACATTTTCATCAACCATCTTTTTATTTGTTTCCTATTGTTTCTTACTGGTTTTGTTCCTATGTTTCTCTTCTCCTATTTTCAGAATACTTTTTAATACTCCACTATATTTCTTATATTAGCTTTTTAGATCAGCTTTTATGGCACTCAAAGAAGAGAGACAATTTATCCAACTTTATTCTGTCTATGTGAAGGAAGCATATAGTCAGACTGCAGGGCTAGCGCACCCCTACTGTGACATGCTTCATGTTACGGATTGAATTATGTTCCCCAAAAATGTATGTCAACTTGGCAAGGCTGTGGCTCTCAGTACTGTGTGATTGCCCACTATTTTGTCATCTGATGCAATTTTTCTAAGTGTTATAAATCTTACCTCTAAGATGTTAATGAGGCAGGATTACAGGCAGTTTTGTCAGTAAAACTGGACTCAATCTACAAGATTGTATCTTGACTCAGTCTCTTTTGAGATATAAAAGAGAGAAGCAGGCAGAGAGACAAGGAAACTCCTACCACCAAGAATGAAAAACCAGGAGGGGAGAATGTCCTTTGGATCCAGGGTCCCTGGACTGAGAAGTTTCCAGGCCAGGGATAGATTGATGACTAGGACCTTCCCCCAGAGCAGACAGAAACAGAAAGCCTTCCCCTTGGAGGCAGAATCTTGAATTTGGAATTCTAGCCTTCTGGACTGTGAGAGAATAGATTTCTCTTTGTTAAAGCCATCCACTTGTCATATTTCTGTTGTAGCAGCACTAGATAACTAACACACTTCATCTCTAGCTCTATCCTCACAATAGCCCTTTGCAGTAAGTTTCTGAGGTTTAGGAGATGTTTTAGTCAGCTAGTACTGCTCTAACAGAGATACCACAAGTGGATGGCTTTAAAAAGAGAAATTTCATTTGTTACAGAACAGTAAGCTGAAAGCCCAAAGTCAGGGTGTCAGCTCCAGGGGAAGGCTTTCTCTGCTGGTACTGACAGAAGGTTCTTGTCAATCTTCCCCTAGACTGGGAGCTTCTGAGGTGTAGGGACCCTAGTCCTTTCCAAAGGACGTGCTCAGCTCCCAGCACTGCTTTCTTTCTTGATGGCATTAGGCCACCTAATGTCTCTGCTAGTGTCTCTCCTTTATATCACAAGAGACCACGTCAAGGTACGAAAGAAACTTATACAGGGATTCTTGCTCTACCAACACAACCGCCACCCATCTACCCTCATTAACATCATAGAGGCGGGAATTCCAACACGGAGGAACATCACACAATACCAGGAGTTGTGGTCCAGCCAAATTGCTGCAGATTATGGGGAGGAACACAATTCAGTTAACAGGTGGGTTAGCAAACTACCTGAAGTGTTTAATCCATGACTTCTTGTCTTCAGATATGAATGACATAAAAAATAAAAATTATCGAATTAAGCCCATTTTCACGGTATGTTCTAGTAGAAAATAAAAATTGTATTGTTACAGTTCAGTTCATTGCAAAAGTCTGTATCTGTGGTTTTGGTGAAATTTGCCACTGATACATTATTAAGGGAAAATGTGTTCCAAGAGCATTTTGTTAAGCCACATTGTTAATATTATAGATGGGTAAAGTTAATGCCTCTGATGTCCTCTTATTTTTTTATTTGATTATTTGTAATCATCCTGATGGTTTAGTAATAGAGAACAGTCTAGACAGCAGCTGCAAAACGCACACACACACACCAGAACACAGGGCTTGATTAAGTAGTCAGTACTCATCAGCACTCATCATTGTCCACTTACCACTGTGACATAGTCTAGGAAGGCAGAGATTATTCATCCTCTCTCTCCATGTCTATTATTCTAGAGACTTCTTACAAAGCCCACTAACTAAAGACATTAAAAGCAGAAAATATTACTGTGGTGCTAAAGGTCGTGCCCTGTCTACCATTAGTGTCAGGCTGGAATGTTCCCTAACGGAGGTAAGAGAATAATAAGGAAGAATTAGATGTTCGTGAAGTGTCTCTGTTCTGTGGTGTGAGTATAGCTATCACTTGGTGATAAATTCAGTTTCTCTTGCTGTGATGTTGCAAGCGAAGAATACTTATTGAATGTCACTGCCAGTAAGTTTAAAGCCAAGTAAACCTTGATTAAACATCAGAGTGTTTATAGCTTATGCCTTTGGGGGGGAAAGGCAAGTATCATGAGAAAACCAGATTATTTTAAGATTTATTTCAAAATGACTGTGCTGGTTATGCTCTGGAGCCAGTGCAGAAATACTCTATCCTGTGCATTTACCAAAGGGGATCTAGAATTGCAATGAATGTTATGATGGCCCTGAGGCATTACAACACTTTCAGCCTTCATGAAAGATTCTGTCTTATTCAGACTATTTTACTTGCTAAGTTACTAAAGGCAGACAAGTAGAAATGAACATACAAAAAAAAAAAAACTTGACAACGGTGAGAATGTTCTGACAGACCTATTAAGTAATGAGACAATAATCAAAGCATCTTCATTCCTCAAACTTCTGCCCGTTATTTTCCAAAGTATGAAAAATAAATCATCTACAGGGATATAAAGTTAACAGCCCTTAAGGGGGCAACTGACCCAGTATAAACCTGGTTACAGTCCTTGTTTCATTGTGGACAGAGACCCTGCTGAGGACGTCTGCCCTCTTCCTCCTCGACTAATTATAGTATGTTGACACTCTGATACAGTTTTTAGTTCGCAAGCAGCGTTGCTTTGATAGAGCTATATTTATTATATGTATATCATTTATTTGGAAACGTTTAAGTGCTATATCTGCTAACCAAAAGGCTGGCAGTTCAAATCTGCCACGCGTTCCTTGAAAGCTCTATAGAGCAGTTCTACTCTTTCCTATAGGGTTGCTGTTAGTCAGAATAAACTCACTGGCACTGGGTATCATTTATTTATTTACATCAAATGTCTTTTGAGTAGGCACTAGAGACACCTAAATGAGCAAACCAAAGTTGAACTCACAATCTAAACTGTTTTTACTGTTTTTAGTTGCTGTTGAGTCGATTCCAACTTGTGGTGACCCCACATGAGCGTATTAGAACTGCTGGCATGCGATTTTCAAGGCTCTGATCTTTCAGAAGCAGATACCAGGCCTGTGGGTTCAGATTGCCAATCTTTCAGCTAGTAGTTGAACATTTAACCATTTCCACCATCTGAGAACTCCAACAGTCCAAAGAAGGACATAGATAAGGATTTACAGTCAGATACACTCCAATCCTTGTGATGAATAGAGTACATGGTACTGTGGGCACACAGAGGCTTAGCTGACTAATTATACCTGCAGGCCAGAGGGTGAGGTGCAATCAGGCAGATGTTTGTAAAAAATCATTTGAATTCAATTCTTCAGGCCTATGAGAAGAGTATCACCAGCTCTTACTCAGTACCACCCACCAAGGCAAAACCTGTTTGTTCCTATTTTCTGCCCAAGACAGGTGGTGCCAAGCATTATCCACAGATAGGTTCATCCTTATTGCTCATTTTACCTCCTTTCGAAGAAAATATTCTTTTGGTCGAGGAAGAGCACAGGATGTGATGACTTCAGACAGCATACCCACAAAAGATGGTTCTGTGCCCTCAAGGCACCAAGATACCCTGAAGGCCACACACTGAGCACACAGCTGTCAGTGCTGGAGCTGTCTTCCTCAGGCTATTGTAACCTGGGATCCAACAGCTGGCAACATTCCAGAGGCCTGCTGACACAGGATAAAACAGACAAAATAACAACTCCTTATGTTTGTATAGGAACCCTAGTAGCATAGTGACTAAAAGCTACAGCTGCTAACCAAAAGGTCAGCAGTTCAAATCTACCAGAAACATAGAGTTTCTCCTTGGAAACTCTATGAGGCAGTTCTGCTGTGCCCTATAAGGTCACAGTAGAATTGACTTGACATCTGTGGTCTGGTGTTTTATTCTTGGAATGTTTGTATAGAACTCTGTGGTTACTCATAGAATGTTAGAACAAAACGTGTCTTCAACATCTACACATTTCATGGACACCTGCCCCTAGAGAATTATTGGTTTTAAAAGCTGCTTATATTTAGTTTTTGTTAATCCAGATGATTGTTTGTTGTTGTATGCAGTTGAATAGATAGTGACTACTGGGTTTAAATTTACCAAACTTTCCGTTAGCAGTGCCAGCCAAGCCAAGCGCCATCGAGTCGGATCCAACTCATGGTGACTTTAGCAGTGGAGTGCCTAAATATTGTGTTGCCAGGGCCCCTTATCCAAATACTGGTCCTCATAATTTACTGAGACGGTTTTCACCTAGGTGTTAGACATGATTGGCTCTTTGGATCACTCATATCTTTTCAGTGCATCTATGGGTCTACCAGATGGACTCTTTGGTCAATGTGCATGTGTGAAACATGAACAGATAACAAAGTTCCAGGCACTGGCTAAAACCAGGGCTGATGAGAGAAATAACAGATACACATTTGCACTATTCTGTCCTCAGGATTTGTTGTGGAGGTAGGCAGAGTCAAGATGGTGGACTAAACACACATCTCCCTAAATCCCTCTGGAAACCAAGACCTGAAATGATAGTTAAACGGAGCCTTCTGGACACCTAGTGAGCTCTGGGATGCAGCATAGTGCTTTTAACTTGGACTTCATACCACTGAACGCAGAACCTCCACTTTTTCACTGACTCCACTCTAGACAAGCACAGGCTTGCACAGAACGAAGGTAACTCGCCATTTCGATTTTTTTTCCTGTGTCTTGGCTGGTGGGCAGAACTGGGACTTGACTAACTGCTGGTCTCTGACACACTGCTGGTGGGACCGGCAAACATAATTGCCAGGTTCTGAGAGCCTGGCTTTGGACTCTATACACCTCAGCTCCTCTGGCCTATTGGGAAACACAGAAACCCATGCAGAAGCCCTGGCTGGATTTGGTTCTTAGACTGGGAGGTGGCTCCTGTTGGGGGGAGAGCGCTTTTCTAACAGGGAGGAGGTGTTTTGCAGAGTGTCGCCTGGGGCTGGGGCCCAGCAGCAGAGGCCATGGACTCTGGACATTTTGGCACTCTTGGCCTCTCTTTCCACCAGGAGCCTAGTCCTGGCTGGCTGGCAAGCTTACGAGGGACGCCATCCTGTTTTGCTGGGTGGTAGGGTCATCCGTACGAAAGCCTCATCTGGACCTAATTGATGGGCTGGGAGGCAGTTCCTACCCAGAAGAGACTGCTTTTCTACACAATATCGCCTACAGCTAGGGCCCAACAGCAGAGGGCAGCAGGCCAGTAGCTTTTCTACATTTTGAGCTAGTTTATAACACTAGGTGTTCAATATAGAGGTGCTTACTTTGCCAGCTGGGAAGAGGGATGTATACATCTGAAAACCTGACTGACTTTGGAATGTGCCAAATACTTTTTAGTTTTCATCTTAAGGTGGCCTAGAGAAACAACTGTGGTCCATCTTCACAGCATCACTCACAGCCTCTACTGACCCATGTGAAGCCCAAAAAGCAGCAAACATTGGAGAGGACAGTAACCCAGAAGTTACCAATGGCATCAGAAGGCCCCCAAAAGAAACCACCTCAGAACTTCCCAGATGAAGAGGCTTTCATCAGAAGGTGAATACAAAAGGATTATATAGAGAGCCCTCCTAGACCTTATACAGAATGCAGCAGAGAAAATCGAAAAACTAAGCAAGCTGTTCAATCTGATGGAGTATCTGTAGTCTGAAATCCAACAGATCAGGAACAAAATCAAAGACACGGAAACTTGAATATAAAGCCAAGAAAACAATGGAACAAATGCAAAAGAGCATTTCTGATTTGGAAAGATCTGTTGTGGATTGAATTATGTTCTCCCTCAATATCTGTAGCAATTTGGCTGGGCTATAACCCCTGGTATTGTGTGATATTCCTCCATGTTGGAATTCCTGTTTCTATGGTGTAGCAGTTAAGTGCTACAGCTGCTAACCAAAATGTCAGCAGTTCACATCTGTCAAGTGCTACTTGGAAACTATGGGGCAGTTCTACTCTGCCCTACAGGATTGCTATGAGTCAGAATCAACTCGACAGTAGTGGATTTGGTTCATTTTTTTAGTGATGTTAACGAGGGTGGATTGGCTGCAGTTGAATTGGTGGGGAAGAATTTAATGTATGGGATTGTTTTGTGTCTGAGGCAGTCTTTTAAGTAAAAGAAAAAGGGGCAAGCTAAGATTTGGGGACCTTATACCACCAAGAAGCAGTGCTGGAAGCTGAGCGTGTCCTTTGGAAAAGACCAGGGGCCCTGTGCCTCAGAAGCTTTCAGTACAAGCAAAGATTAACAACAAGGATCTTCTTTCAGTGCCAGAAGAAAAAGCTTTCCCTTGGAGCTGACACCCTGAATTTGGACTTTTAGCTTACAGGACCGATAAAAATAAAAATTCTATTTTTAATGTCATCCACTTGTGATATTTCTGTTAAGCCAAAGCAGTACTATATAACTAAAACAGAACTTAGTACCAAGAGAGTGGAGTGCTGCTCTAACAAATACCTAAGATACCGAAGCAGTTTAGAAGCTCTGAATGGATAGGAAACTCAGAAAGAACCAAGGAGAAGTGTTAACACTGAAGAAGAAGCAGACCAGCAGCAATAGCAACAGCAAAACCAGATCAGTATGAGACAGTACTGGAGCTGACCCACGGAGCAAGAGCTGAGGGCCTGTGCATAGAGGCTCCCTGGCAGAGTGGGGTGCCTCCAGGCACTTGAATTGGTGGATCTAGGCTGGCTAATGACCCATCAAGTAAGAGAACTGAGTACCTGTGTGCAGGAGGCAACCTGGTGGAGTGCGGTGCTTATGGGCACTTGAATCAGTGGAGCTACAGAGCTGTGGAACACGTGCCCCATGGGGGCAGATGAAAGCCTGACGTCCAGTCTATGAGGCTGTAGGAAGCAGAAGCCAAAGAGCATAAGGAGCTCAGCTTTCTCAGTCTCAAATAGTATGGCCATGGCTTCAGGGTTTTGAAAGGGTGATGCCACAGCCCTTGATGTTTCTAACTTTGGAGTTGCCACTCATATGCACTTGGCAAATGGTGCGCCTGAAGCCAAGAGAGGAAGAGTTGCTGTCCCAGTGTGCCTGGAAGGCAGAGCTGTAGTACAAGGCCAGAAGACTTCTACTCAGAATCTGGAGAGGGTGGCTGACACCTAGAGTTTGGAGGGCAAAAGCCATTACATAAAATGTCCCAAAGAATGGGAGATTATTTTCAAAGCTTTGAGGGCTACTATAATATGTTCTGCTGACTTGCTTGTCACCTATTTTGCCTTGTTTCTCCCATCTGTAATGGAAATACCTAACTTGTGCCTGTGTGTTCTGCCATTGTATTTGAGAGCAGGTAACTTGAATTCTAGATTTCATGATTAAAGAGGAATTTCTGGATTTGGGGCTTGGACTTAAGGCTTTCACTATGATGGGATAAATATGTTTTACATACTACAAATTTGTGATTTTGTTTTAGAGAACAAAAGGTGGCATGTCATGGATGGAATTGTGTTCTCCCCCCCCCACCCTGCCCCCAAAATCTGTGCAGCAATTTGGCTGGACCATAACTCCTGGTTTTGTGTCATGTTCCTCCCTGTTGGAATTCCTGTCTCTATGATGTTAATGAGGGTGGATGGGCTGCAGCCAAATTGGTGTGGCAGGATTTAATGTGTAGGATTATTTTGTGCCTGAGGCAGTCTCTGGAGATATAAAAGAAAGAGAGGCAAGCTGAGATTTGGAGACCTCATATCACCAAGAAGCAGTGCTAGGAGCTGAGTACATCCTTTGGAAAGGACTGGGGGCCCTGTAACTCAGAAGCTTCCAGTCCACAGGAAGATTGATTGATGACAAGGACTTTCCTCCAGTGTCAGCAGAAAAAGCCTTCCTTTGGAGCTGAATTTGGACTTTTAGCATACTGGACTGACAAAAAAAAAATCCCTTTTAAAGCTATCTACCTGTGATATTTCTATTAAAGCAGAACTAGCTGTAATAGTGCACTGTAACTAGTGCAGCAGTAACAGAAATACCACAAGTAGGGGGGCTTTAAAAACCAGAAATTTATTGCCTTACAGTTCAGCAGTTTAGAAGTCTAAATTTAGAGTATAAGCTCTGGGGTAAGGCTTTCTGTCTCTACCTGCTCAGGAGGAAGTCCTTGCCTCTTTGAGCTGCTACTCCTGGAAAATCTCCATATGGCTTGGCATCTCTCTTCCACCATCTCTGATCACTCATGTGCTTGTTTTTATCTCTTTAATATCTCAAAAGATATTGACTCAGACTAGAGAAGCCAGAGAATATGGCCTTTGGACACAATTTTAGCTCAGTAATGAAGTCACTCCAGAAGTTGATCCTTCAGCCAAACATGAGACAGGCCCATAAAACAAAACAAGACTAAGGGGCACACCAGCCCAGAGGCAAGAACTAGAAGGTAGGAGTGGATGGGAAAGCTGGTAATAGGGAACCTAAGGTCAAGAAAGGAAAGTGTTGCCAAGCCATGGAGTTGCTACCACACGTTGTCATAAGACAATATGTGTACTGTTTAATGAGAATCTAGTTCTATAAATGTTCATTGCAATTAAAAAAAAAAAGATTGACTCAAGATACACTGTACACTAATCCTGCTTTATTAACCTAACAAAGATAACCAGTTCTCAAATGGGATTATAACAACAAGCATAGAGATTAGAATTTGCAACACATATTTTGGTAGAACATTATTAAATTCATAACATTCCATCATTTCCTCCTCCCAAAAAATTCATGTCCTTGCCATATGCAAAACACATTCACCATATCACCTCAACATAAAAGTCTTAATCCATTCTAAAATCTCATGTTCTCAAGCATCTAAATCAAACATTGGTGAGACTTTAATTGCACGCCATCCTGACACAAAATTCCTGTTCATCTATGAATCTGAGAAATCTAGATTTCAAGTTATCTGCTCCCAAAGTAGAATGGTAGAACAGGCACAAAGCAGATCTTTCCATTACAGATGGGAGAAATTTGAGAGAAATGAAGGGATAATAGTCACCAACAAAGTCTGTAACCCCAGTAGAACAGATTACATTAACCTCATTCCTTGAAAATAATCTGCTCTCTGAGATTATATGGACAACGACCTTGTCCTCCAGATATTAGCTGTGGACCATGTCTTCTGGATCCTGGGAGGAGGCCATTTAGCCATGGCTTCGGTTCTGCCTTCAAAGGCTACTGGGGTGCCAACTCTGCTCCCCTGGCTTTGAAAGGACCTACTCTCCTAGTCCATCCACATCCCCCTGGAACATCTTAACAGCAGCCCCACACTCTGAAACAGAGTTGATGAAGATCTGTGTCTTTAAAACCTAGGAAGCTACAGCTCTACCCTTTGAGATCCAGAAGACAATGGCCTGGACTTCTGAAACCAAGAAGACCCTGATTCCTATGATTCTTCCAATGGTTCTGCTATCTCTGAGCTGCCCTGAAGATGGTCCTCTTCTTAACCAACAATTAATGTCGCTCCATTGGTCTGTTTCCTGCTCATAGACTTCCAAGAGGCAGACAGCATTCTTTCCTTTTGTTCTTCCTCTGTCTCCTTCGGTCTAAGCTGATGGGTCTTCTGCTGTGGTGGTTGGCTAGAGCCATCAGTCCCAAGCTTAATCTCTTTAACAAAAGACTGTAGTCATGTCTTTGGTGAAAATTCTAGAATACATGTCTGTCATGGGTTGAATGTGTTCCCTAAAAAATCTGTAACAATTTGACTGTGCCATAACTCCTGGCATTATATAATGTTTCTCTGTGTTGGAATTCCTGTCTCTGTGATACTAATAAGAGTGGATGGGCAGCAGTTGTGTTGGTAGAGCAGGATTCAATGTGCAAGTTTGTTTTGTGCCTTGAAGCAGTCTCTTGAGCTATAAAGGGAAAAATCTGGCAGAGAGATTTGGGAACCTCACATCATCAAGAAAGCAGCACCAGGAGAAGAATATTTCCTTCAGACCTGAGGTTCCTGCACCCAAGAATGATACAACACAAGACTATACTCCAGAGCCAACAGAGAGAAAGCCTTCCCCTAGAGCAGAGAACTTGAATTCAGCCTTGTAACCTACTAGACTGTAAAAATAAACTTTCCTGCCTTCAAGCCATCCACTCATAGTATTTCTGTTACAGCAGCACTAGCTGACTAAAACAATGCCCTTAGTTTATACAACAAAATTTTCCAAATCTTTAAGTTCTGTTTTCATTTTCCATGGTTCATTTTTAAATCCATCTCTTTCCTCTCTCATTTTACCATAAACAGCAAAAAGCAACCATGCAGTCTCTTTAACATCTTGCTTAGAAATCTCCTCAGCTAAACATCTAAGTTCATCACTTACAAATTCTACCATCTACCAAACATATTATCATAATTTAAACAAGTTCTTTACCACTGCATAAAAAGCATCACCTCTCCTCCACAGTTTATCACTTACTTTTAAAGTCTCACCAGAAGCACATTTTAACATCCACATTTCTAGCTACTCTCTTTTCTGGTGCCTTATGTGTTCTCTAAGAAAAGAGAGACTTTCTCACTTCCTTCTGATGGCCTTTGACATCTATAATTTTACCAGCAGTCTCTTCAAGGCAACCTAGGCTTTTACTATTAACCTTGATATAGTGGCTAAGTGCTATGGCTGCTAACCCAAAGGCTGACAGTTCACACACATCAGATGCTCCTTGGAAACTCAATGGGACAGTTCTCTATCATATAGGGTTATGATGAGTCAACAGCAATGGTTGGGTTTTTTTTTTTTTCTGCCTTTCTTTCTTTACTATTAGGCTCTTTAAGACTCTTTCAGTCTCTACCCACTACCCAGTTCTAAAACTGCTTCCACATCTTAATTATGTCAGAGCAACATCCTACACTTTCAGTACCAATGTTTAGTTAACTAGTGCTGCCATAACAGAAATATCACAAGTAGATAGCTGTAACGAACAGAATTTTATTTCATCATAGTTTAGGAGGCTAGAAGCCCGAATTCAAGGTTCTGTCTCTAGAAGAAGGCTTTTTCTCTCTGACAGCTCTGAAGGAAGGTCCTGGTCTCTTTAGTTTCTGCTTTGTGGTTCCTTAGAGACCTCCATGTATCTTGGCATCTGTCTTACCCCATCTGTACTCTCTCACATGCTTGTTTAATCTCTTTTATATCTCAAAAGAGAGTAGCTCAAGACATTCCCTAGAGTAATCTTGTCTCATTAACAGAATAAGGAAATTTATTTCCAAATGAGATTATAACCAATAGGCATTGAGGTGAGGATGCACAATGCATATTTTGGGGATATAATTCAATCTATAACAATCTGTCTCTCTACTAGATTGCAAATCCCATGGGGACAAGCATGTTGTCTGCCTTGTTCACTGTTAAAACTCTAGTAACTCATAAAGTATCTCACCCAGAGTAGAAGTTCAGGAAGTACTCGATAGAGCAATTCAAGGAAATAAGCTGGGCACAGAAAGGAGCTTCAGAGTTTCAGGATGAACATGTTTTCTGTAGATGAATTTCTATCCCAAGAGGCAACCCACTCACAAATTGCTCCTAGGGTTTTGAAATAAAGAATATATAAATTTTAACCAAGAGGAGTAATATGAGACGTTATTCCAATTGATGCTTTGAAGAGAGTATGAAGTGTTCTCTCTATAATACTTTTTGTTTCCACAGTGTGTCTACTGCTATGTTGACTGATAGTTTTATTATTGCAGCACATTTGAAGATATAACATAAATGCTAAATTGCTTTTTACTAAATCTAAGGGATAGGAGGATTGTTATTATTTAAGAACCATGATAAAATAAAATGAACACGGCATTAAAGTACTATGACAGAAGTTATTTTAGAAAGAATACTACCGGGACTAATGGAGGTTATCCTTTAATTCCTTTAGAAGCACAGCTTTTGAAACCCCAAAGCATGCACTTATCTACTAATGTTCACATTGCCAAAGGAAATGAAATACAAGTTAAAGAGGGCTTTTTTTTCTTTTTAAAGAAAATGCAAGATTTTCTGTAAACTTGAAAATAAAAGCTTCCAATCAGTCTCTTTTTTTCAGGTCTCCACTTTGGTGTGAACACGTGGCTCCTATCAGATGCAGGCATGTAGTGTATGTTCATCAAGAGAATGTGTGTGAGTGTGTGTGGGTGTGGGGGTGTGTGTGCATGTGTGTGTGCGTGTGTGTGTGTGTTTATGCGCATGCACGCATGCATCACAATGCCAGTCTCTGTGCTTTTCAGTTGCTTTTCTGAATGTGCACTTAGGGGTGAAATTAGGCATGTTGCAGAGAGGGAGAAACATGATAATATATTCTGCTGATTCTTCAGCTTGGAAGTGATTAAGTGAACTGAAACTAATTCTAGGGCTCTACTTTGCATTTTTGGCAAGTGAGCAAATATGCAGATTCATACCAAACAGATGTGTCTGCCAGTTACCCCAGTCGCAGATCCAGAAGCTTAAGTTCATTGAGCTAGTGCTCCAATTAGTGGGAACATCGTAACAAGTATATAATTATTCCGGGACCTGTTGAGCTTTCATCTGCTATCAATTTTGTTTCATTTAAGCCCAATTCAGGCTGAACTTAGAGTGAACTCGATCATTTAAAATAGAGGTCTTAGATTGGCATAACTTTAGTGTTTGTCATGTGCTTGGAGGTAGTTAGGGAAATGCATTTGTATTGGTCACCACTTGTATTCAGATGGTTTCTCTGTTAATTATAAAGCTTCATTGGCTCTTCAGGCATGATTATTTACTGTAATTTCTAATATTACCATATTAAACTGCTTCTAAGGAAAAATGTGAACCGTAAGACAGATGTAGGAAATAGGTTGGGAGAAATCTTGTATAGTCATTCAGTTCAGTCATTCAACTCCTCAGTCAATCCCAAGGCTGTTGACACCAAGCTAAGGGATACAGAGACAGCAACAAGTGGTTTCCTCAGACTTAGAAGAGGAAGTAGAGGCAGGTTATCCAAATACCTTTCAGCACAGTGCAGTGGGCACTAGAGTGGAGGGACTATCTGGACATTAGGAATACACCAAAGATGCAACACCTGATTATATCTAGAAAAGCCCAAGAAGACTTCCTAGAGAAAGGGACATTTCAGCTCAGTCTAGAAGGGAAATAAAGTTTTTCAGGGAAAAAAGTAATGGAGAGAAAGGGAACCTCCAAGCAAAAGAGGAGCACATGCAAGGACATGGACTCACGAAAGGGTAGCACAAATTTTACACATAATGAGAGTTCAACTTGGCAAGGATTAGGGGGAAAATGGGATCCCAAACCGCTGAGTTCACTGCGAGCTTAGCATCTCAGTAATTTGTCCACGATGTCCATGAGACCAACAGAAATATCTGAAAATTCTGTTTATTAAATGTTATTATTGTTAGATGCCGCTGAGTCAGTTCTCCCTCATAGTGACCTGACGCACAACAGAACGAAGCACTGCGTTGTCACGCTCCACCCTCTTAATCACCATGCTTTAGCCAGCTGTTGCAGAGGGACTCTCGTCTTCCAGCACCGTATCACACAATGTTTCATGGGTGTTTGTAAGGATTTCACTGGCTTTTTTTTTTTCCAGAAGCAGACCACCAGGTCTCTCTTCCTAGTCTGTCTTTGTCTGGAATCTCAGCTCCAACCTGTCCACCATGGGTGACTCTGCTGGTGTTTGAAGAGTGATGATATGGTCCTCCAGCGTCACAGCAACATGCAAGCCACCACAGTGCAAAAGACTGACAGATGTCTTATTAAGTAGTTAAGTTTAAATAATGTTTATGTCCCAACAACTTAATAACTATTTGAAGTATATAATAACCAAAAAAGTTAAAGAAAAGCACATTTTTATTTCACTCTTAAAATGAAAAAATCATCACTTTGATGACTCAGGTGTGTCTGACCCAAGCTACGGCCTTTTCATTCATCTCATAGTTCAATAATATAAAGAGATGACAGAAGAAGAATTGATGCATTCGAACTGAAGTATTGGTGGACACATTGAATATACCTTGCACTGCTGAAAGGACAATCTCAGAAGAAATACAAGAAGGAAGAAAACACTCAAGGAAATGGATTGACAAAATAGCTCCAACAGGGGACTCACAATGATGATGTAGGACAACATCTCCTTCTCTCATACATAAGGTTGCCATGACTAATAGTTAATGCAACAGCAACCAACAGCAGCTACACTTACCTAGGGTGAGTGTATCAGCTAGGCACTGAATAACTTCTCAGATCTTGAATCTCATTAAACACCACTGCCTTCCCTCCATTTTACACAGGGTTCTTTACATCAGAGCTTTTGATCAAAGCTTTTCCATCAGAGTTACCATCAAACTCCCAGCTTCACAAAGATAGCATTTGTCATGAATTGTGCCCTTCCAAAATATGTGTATCAATTTGTCTGGGCCATGATTCCCTGTATTGTGTGATTTCCCTGCATGTTATAAATTTTGCCTCTGTGAGGTGAATGAGGGAGGATGAGTGGCAATTTTATGGTGAGGTAGGACTCAATCTATAAGCTTTAATTGTGTCTTGAGGCAGTCTCTTGGGATGTGAAAAAAGAAGGGAGCAGAAAAATAGGTGACTTCACACCACCAAGAAAGCAGCACCAGGAGCAGAGTGCACACTTTGAAGCTGGCGTCCCTGCACCTGAGAAGTTCCTCAACTAGGGAAAGACTGAAATTAAGGACGTTCCTCTGGCACTGACACAGAGAGAAAGCCTTCCCTTGGAGCTAATATCCCGAATTTGGACTTTTAGACTAGTGTGAGAAGGTAATTTTTTTGTTGTTAAAGCCATCCACTTGTGATAATTTCTGTTATAGCAGTGCTAGATGACTAAGACAACACTTGAGAGAAACATGTTAAGGTCTAATATTGAAATTGTAGCCTGCCTGAGCTAGTAGTTCCCACAGTGTTGGAAGGATATTGAGTATCACTATTTCCCTCAAAAAATTAAAATACCCTGTGACTTTCCAACTGAGGTTGCTGCAGTGGCCAAGAGAACCTTGGTGCTCAATCTGGAGACCACTAATTAGTGAATAGGTTGCAGTCAAACTACAAAAGACCTTATATATCAGGAGACATTCCCGAAATATGATTGTGATGTGGTTGTAACTATGAAAACATCATTAACCAACATTTTTTAACAAAATTTCTAAAGATGATTTAGAAACACATAGATCAGACAAGCTAATAAATATTTTTGTCTTACATTCCTAATGCATAATAAAGAGAAACTGTCCTATTTCCCGTTCCCAAAACACAATGGTTTCTAGGCAAGAAAGATAAATTCGTGGTCTAGCATAAATGAATCTTGACTGGTACATCTTCAAGGTTCAAGTTAATTAGCCCTCAATAGCATGCAGTTTAAAAAGAAAAGAAAAACTTGTACACAGACGTTCATGAAAGCATTACTCACAATTGCCAAAAAGTAGAAACAACCCAAATGTCCCTCAACAGATGAATGGATAAACCAAACGTGAAATATATAGAATGAAATTTTATTTAGCCATAAAGAGAAATAAAGTCCTGATGTATGTTATGATATGGATGAATCTTGAAAACACTATGCTGAGTGAAATGTCATGCACAAAAGGACAGATATGTGACCCTATTTGTATGAAATGTCTAGATTAGGCAAACCCCCACAGACAAGAAGCAGGTTAGTGGTTTCCAAGAGCTGGAGGGAGGAAGGAAAGGGAAGTGACTGCTCTTGGGTGTGAGGTTTCTTGTTGGGATGAGGGAGATATTCTGGAATTATATAGAGATAATAATTGGATAACTGTGTGAATGTACTAAAAATCACTGTCTTTAAAAGGTGAGTTATGCCAATTTTTTTTCTCAAGGAATAGAAAAAACAGGAAAAGTTCAGTTGCCCAACCCCCTGCTCTGTGGTAGGTCAGGCTGTCTCCTGCCAAAATGTAGCAGCAACGGACGTGGACCTAACAGCTGCTGGCCCCACAAAGCTCACAACAGGTCATTTCCTGAAGGATGTCATGAGGGGCCTAATCAGGATGTTAAATATTACTTGAATCAGAAAAATGCGCCCCCACAAAAATAGCTTCCCTACTAGAACCTGGCAAGGTGCCCCTTGGCCTTCCCGTCATCTCTCCCTACTGTTTCCTCATCACCTCTTTCTCCAAGAGGTGAAGGAAGTAACCAAAGCAACTGATGAAAATCTCTTATTACTTACTCATTGCTGCTGAACCCTGGCAGCATAGTGGCTAAGTGCTCAGCTGGTTACCAAAAGTTTGGTGGTTTGAATCTTCCAGTTGCCTTGCTCTGTGGGATGAGGATGGGGTAGTCAGCTTCCTTAACAGTCACCGATTTGGAAATCCTATGGGGTAGTTCTACTCCACCCTGTAAGGTCATTGTGGACCTTATTTTATTATTTCAGAATTTTTAAAAGCCACATTCACAATCTGTCAATTAGTTCGTTGTACTGTGGCGTCTTGCAAGTTGCTATGATGATGGAAACCCCAATATTTCAAATACCAGTAGTGTCACCCATGATAGGTAGGTTTCAGCATACTACGACAGACTAAGGAGAAAGTTCTGGCAATCTACTTTGGGAAATTAGCCAATTAAAGCCCTGTGGTCACAACAGAACATTGTCTGATACAGTGCTTAGGTTGGAAGACACAATTATCAAAACAATTAACTCAAACATACCAATAATCATGAAGATAGCACAGGACTGGACAACATTTCATTCTGTTATGCATAAAGTCACCATGAATCAGAGCCAATTTCAGGACAGTTAACAATAGCCAAAACAGCAAATACCAGTGTCAGTGTCCTGGTTTTAGTATTGTTCTAAAGTTATGTAACACACTGCCATATCTGAGAACTAGGTGAAAATTAAATGAAACGTCTCTGTACTGTTTTTGTGGTTTCTTGTGACTCTACAATTCTTTCAAGGGAAAAAGATTTTAAGGCATACACATAAATGTTTGGTTATTTGACTTGAATATGCATTGTAGCAACAACTGACGGCCATTAAAAATAAGGTTCTAGAATGTAGCTCTTGCTCACATTTCCAAGGTAAGTTATAGATTATTCCAGAAAAAAAACAGAACCGACCCTACACATTTCTTGTTAAGGTTGTTCTCAGGTATTTTCAATGATTGAATATACATTGAATTCTCACTATTCACCCAAGCAGTATCGAATTCTGTAGTTTAAAAATGTTCTGAGGACTTAGTTCCAGGGCTGTTAAGTACTAAAAGTATAAGAACATGGGTCCTACCCCCTAAATGAAAAAGAATGGACTTACCATATAATATAAAAAGGGCTATAATAGAAAATTTGCAAAATGACGTGAAAACTAAGAAAAAAGTGATTGATTCTTTTTCAAGGATTATAGAGCTGTTACAAAAGCAACCATGTTTGAAAAATGAGGATAGTATAAGGAAGATGCTAGCATTTCATAAGAGGAAAGTCAAAAGTAGTCCAAGCACGGAAATCACAGGGCCAGTCAGGGATGTGGCCTACTGCACATGTTAGGGAAACTAAATAACTGATGGCTCAAAAGGAAGCCCGGTATTGTCAGGTGGTTGTACTGTGGCAGCTTGCCTGTTACTGTGCGGCTGGAAGCTATGCCACGGGTATTTCAAACAAGCGGTTCACCCACAACAGACAGGTTTTAGCAGAGCTTCCAGAAGACAGACTAGGAAGAAGGATCTGTGATCTACTTAAAAAGGAAAAAAACAAAACTGGCCAGTGAAAACATTACAGATTATGAATATCAGTAGAACATTATCTGATATAGTGCTAGAAGATGAGTCTTTCGGGTTAGAAGGCACTCAAACTACAACTGGGAAAGAGCTGCCTCCTCAAAGCAGAGTCATCCTTAATTATATGGGTGGAGTAAAGCTTTTGGGACCTTCATTTGGAGATGTGACATGACTCAAAATAAGAAGAAATAACTACAAACATCCACTAGTAATCAGAACATGGAATGTACTAAGCATGAATTAAAAAAAAACTGGAAGACATCAAAAATGAAATGGAATGATTGAAGATAGGTATCATAGGCATTAGTGAGCTGAAATGGACTGGTACTCGCCATTTTGAATGAGGCCATCATATGGCCTACAATGCCAGCAATGACAAATTGAAGAGGAATAGCTTCACATTCTTTGTCAAAAAGAAGATTTCAAGACCCATCCCAAAGAACATTGCCATTACTGACAGGATAATACCCATATACCTATAAGAAAAACCAGTTAATATGACTATTATCTAAATTTACAGAGCAACCACTAATGCCAAAGATAAAGAACTTGAACATTTTTATTAACTTCTGCAGTCTGAAATTGATAGAACATGCAACCAGGATAACTGATAATTACTGATAATTGCAGTGTGAATGTTGAAAATGAAGAAGAATGATCAGTAGCTGCAAAACACGACCTTGGTGAACAGAAATGACACAGGTAATCATGTGATAAGATTTTGCAAGACCAACAATCTACTCACTGGAAATACCTGTTTTCAACAGTGTAAACAGTGGCTCCACTTGTGTACTTCCTTGTATGGAATACACAGGAGTACAATCAACTACACGAGTGGAAACAGACAATGGAGAAGCCTCTCCAGAATTTGTTGTTTTGTGTTTTTGGATCATGGCCAACCTTGCTGGGGTGAGATGGTATCTCATTGTAATTTTGATTTGGATTTCTCTGATAGCTAATGATCATGAGCATTTCCTGATGGATCTTTTGGCTTCCTGGATGTCCTCTTTCGTGAAGTACCTGTCCATCTCTTTTGTACATCACTTAGCTGGGTTATTTACCTTTTTCTTGTTGATAGTTTGCAGTAACTTGCAGATTATGGAAATCTGACATCTGTCTGACATGTAGCTGCCAAATATTTTTTCTCATGCTGTAGGTGGTCTTTTAACTCTGTTGATAACATCTTTGTATGAACAAAAGAGTTTGATTCTTAGTAGTTCTCTTTGATCATTTCTTAGTAGTTCTTTGTTTTCTCTTGTTGATTCTACTTTGTCATATTTTGAGGTCTGCCTAAGCTGTGTATTACAACTTCCATTGTTGACTCTTCTGTTACCTTTTAAAAAATAATCCATTTGCCTTTAAAAATAACTGTAATAAAACAAAAAAAAAGAATATATAAAGAAAATTAGAAGTCCATCCTACATGATGTCTCCCGTGTCTTCCAGTTCCACTTCCTGAGTGCCCTAGTCCTCTAGGGTTGCTGTAACAGAAACACCACAAGTGGGCAGTTTAATAAACAGATGTTGATTCTTCAGCTAGAAGTTAGACTTCAGGGCTCCAGCTGCACGAGAAAGCTTTCTCTCCCTGATGGCTCTGGAGGAAGGTTCTTGTCATCAGTCTTCCCCTGGTCTAGGAGCTTCTCTTCAAAGAAAACTTGAGTCTGAAGAATGCTCTCTGCTCCCAGTGCTGCTTTCTTGGTGGTAAGAGTTTCAGCTTGCTTCTGCCTTTCATATCTCAAGAGATTGGCTTAAACTGTAGATTAATCTTGTAGACTGAGTCAGCATAACTGGTGCTAATTCCACCTCATTAACATCATAGAGGCAAGAATTATAACACAGAGGAAAATGACATCAGATGACAAAATGGTGGACAATCACACAATGCAGAGAATATTTTGTGAGACACATCCAATATGTGATACTAGGAGTCAGCTTTTGAAATCCAAAAATTTTCTATGTATGTACAGGCATAGGACCAGACACAATAGGATTATCTTTTAAATATTGTTCTTGTTTACTTTCATGGACATTTAGATCATCTTCATTCTTCTAAACAATTTTACTATAATTACTTTAAGTAGTTCTTTATTGATTGATTTATCAATAAAAAGCTTTTAAGCAGGAATACAACTCATTCAGGCCTATTTTAAGAGGTAATTATACAAAATGTGAAAATAAAGAGCTCATTATTTAGCAGGCAGCTTTAACAGGTTACAAGAATCCTTAACACTGAATTCAAGTTATGTTCCTCACTTCATACTTGTAATCACAAATTACAATTTACTGATTATAGAAAGAGAGGTCTAGAACCACATTCCTCTTTCTTCCACATGCTTGCAATATTTCAGAAAAGTTCCTTGATATGTTCAGGTCTTTGTTGTACCAGCTGGAGAGAAGAGATAAGATTGTGTTTATTCATTATTATTCTTAAAGCATTTTCATTTCTCAGTGAAAAGCAACCATACTAAGAAAAGAAAAACCAAGCCATAACTATGAGGTCAGTGTACATAGAATATCCACTCCTGGCAGTCACTGCAGCAGGAATATAGTCATCAGTTATCTTTTCCTCGCCTTTCTGCCTCTCACTTGTAGGGGAAAGATGTCTGACTACTGGAATATTACAACACCCTCCAAAGTAGGCTGGTTACCTTTGCAGCAAAGGCTGTGCAAGATATTCTACCAAGAAGAAAGTGCTATAAATTCATTTATTACTTTTTATACTTATGTTTATTTATCCTTTTTAATGTTTATATTTTTTCCTCAAATTTGAATTTCCCTATTCCAACAAATTGTATCCAAATTAAATAAACTTTAACATTTAAATGTTTTTTTATTGATTGCCTTAAATAAATGAAACTTAAAAATTGAAGCTGATTTTTTTATTTCTTGTGAAGCTGAGGCACCAAATCAAAGGCAAAAAAAAGTCTTCTGAGTTATGTACCATTATCTGTTAATAGTAGTACAACACCAAGGAAAATGATAAATATATTACATAAAAAGTAAAAGGAAAATTGCAAGTAGTGTCTTAATAGATTTTGTTCAGTTCTTTTGCCAGTCACTTTCTGGATTCATAGGAAGCCAAAAGAGTATCAGGATGATACAGGGCACAACACTCGTTCTATCTCAACTTCTGTTTCGTCTAGAAAGAAAAAATGTTGAAACCCTTGTTGTCGTTAGACGGAGTCAGGCGGGTTCTGACTCATAATAACCACGTGTACAACACTATGAGCCTGTGCCATCCTCGCGCTCATTGCTATGATTGAGCCCATTGTTGCAGCCACTGTGGCAATGTACCTCTTTGAATTGTGTCCCCCCAAATATAGGTGTATCACTTTGGCTAGTTCATGGTTCCCAGTACTGTGTGACCATCCACCATTCTGTCATCTGATGAGATTTTTCTGTGCATTACAAATCATACCTCTGAGATGTTAACGAGGTGGCATTAGTGTCAGTTATGTTAATGACACAGAACTGAATCTACAAGATTAGGCTGTATCTTAAATCAGCCTCTTTTGAGATATAAAAGACAGAAGTAGAAAGACATAGGGGCTTCATCCTAACAAAACAAGATCTAGCAGAATCAGATCGGGGGGTTCCTGCATTGAGAATCTCTTTGCCTGGGAAAGACCGATGACAGATCTTCTACCAGAGCTGGCAAAGAGAGAAAGTGTTGCCCTGGAGCTGGAACCCTGAATCGAGAACTTGTACCTTCATAGGCTGTGACAGAACATATTTCTCTTTGTTAAAGCCATCCACTTGTGGCTTTTCTGTTATATAGAAGCACTAGATAACTAAGACAGGGTTCTTTCTCTTTTTTGCTGATCCTCCACCTTCCCAAACATAATGTCCTTCTCCAGGAACTAGTCCCTACTAATAACATGCCCCGGGTAGGTGAGATGGAGTCTCTTCACCCTTTTCTCACTTCCAAGGAGCATTATGGCCATATTTCTTCCAAGACTGACTTGTTCATCCATGGTATATTCCATATTCTTCACCATAATTCAACAACGTAATTCAAAGATAGCAACTCTTCAGTTTCTCTTACTCCTTGTCCGGCTTTCCACATATATGAGGCAATCGAAAACACCATTAGGTTAGGAGCACCTTAAACCTGAAAGTATATCATTCTTTCTCAACATTTGAAAGAGGTGTTTTAAGCAGATTTGCCTAACACGATACATTGTTTGATTTCTTGACTGCTGTGTCCATCGGTATTGATTGTGGATCCAAGTAAAACGAAATCGTTGACAACTTCAACACTTTATTTATCAGGATGTTGCTTATTGTCCCAGTGGAGAGATTTTTTTTTTCTTTGTTTAAGGTGTAATTTATAGTGAAGGTTGTAGTCTTTAATCTTAACCAGTAAGTGCTTCAAGTCCTCTGTGCTTTCAGCCAGCAAGGTCATGTCATTCGCATACTACAGGTACTGTTTTCGTATTCTTAGGAAAATAGCACATATCTAGATTTTCTTTTCACATCTTCTAGAATTCACTATTCATTCAACAAACAAATATTAAATGGCTTTCTTGTGCAGAGCACAGTGGAAAACAAAATTAAAAAATTTTACATGTTATCATTCTTATTTGTCATTAAATCTATGTTTTAACTACTAATGGATTTAAAGAGTCAAAATGTATAACATATTGGACAACAAAACTACTTTGTCCTAAAAATTAAGAAATTACAGGAAAGGAAAATTGTAGATGTCTGATGTCATATAATGCATTAAAAACAAGGAACATTCATATATATATAAGGAAAACATTTTTCATAAGTACATGTCGTAATAACCCACACAATCAGTTGGAAGTGGGTCTTCCATTCAATGCCTGTTACCAAAGCAAAGCCAAAATTATGAGCAGTTACAAAAGTCACATTGTCCATAAAACAAAACAAACGTTATTGACTTGAAAGTCTACAACAGTGAGACCAAAGGAAAATTACCCCAGATGACATCGTGTGATGTACTGTGTTGTGTGATACAATAAGCTATCTTGAAGAACATTCCTACAGTAACTAAGCAGTAATGCATTTCCATTAAATGATTAAAGTAGAATGATTAAAATAGAGAAGAAACAAGAAGCTCCTTCTAAGACTCAGTGAGGAAGAAAAGGGCATAAATATTGGCCGAAGAGAAAAATTAACAATTATGGTTGCTTGCATTCCACAAAGGGTGCCATCACGGTAGAGAATCGGGGATAGCTGGACAACAGCCGTGTTCCTCAGAGAACTGAGCATTTTCTGTACGTGACAGCTTTTCCAAGGATATAAGTAGAAACATAATTTGACCTGAGGAAAATGTGTGGCACTTATAAACCAGTGACCATTGCCATAAAAAAATAAAAACCCTCAATGATGCAACCATGAAACAACGAATTTTAAGTACTGTGCAGGTGAAGCATTTGGAGCAGAATTAGTTCGAAAATGTACGCTGGGTTATCTAAATTAGTTGATTTGATCATACATCACTGTTGGCTATAAACCAACTATGTTTTGAAGAGTATTTACCACAAATGGTGATTTAAAAGGTTTTAAGAATAGCCAGCCAAGCGCCATCAAGTCAGAATTCTTTCTTACAGTACTTAACACAGAAAAACCACTTTTGAGAATACTTCTGTTTGTGTAAAACTATATCTTTAGCAAATATGACCGGGGGTATGATCCTAACATCCAAAAGCTGTGCTTACACATTTTCACAAGGTGTGTGATAGGGAAGCAAAGCACATCCCTTTTTTAAACTACCTGAACTTGTCTTAACTCTCGGTAGTCCGCTCTTGTTGATTTTTATCTCACAGTGGTGTTAATTTATAAATTATGTGCAAGCATCAGTAATCACTATTTATATATATTACATGTGTCTATTCTGTTTATTTGATTTGGTTCTAACTAATTCCTGTCTGAATATTAAAGGCTGAAAAGGCCAACTGGAATGTAATTCCTGATGTATTTCTTCATTACTGAAGTCAAGAATGTAGTAAGTTCTCCAAGTCTACTTATTAACTTGAGAAAGCAAGTTTAGCAGTCTGTCTAGGAACAAGCTAGAGTCTCTAGATGGAATGTCCTGAATGAGTCAGTAATTTAGTGAAATACGGAAGTTTCCTGTTTAGTTATGAGATAGGCCCATACACCCACCTGTGGAACCATCCAAAGTAGAAGAGCCAAAAAGCTGATGTCCGAGGCCGCCGCCATGACTTCAACCACAACAGCTCCTACTTTATATCTTTCATTTTGTTTTTCTATTCTTACATGTAGCTTTTCACCTAGAATAAAACAGTTCTCCTGTGAGAGTTTAGATTTCCTCAGATAAATTTTCCTGAGTCCATCCAGAGAGGACACTCTGGTAAGTTATTATGAATAAACAAAGCAGCCACTAATCAGATAATAGGCCATGAGGAATTCTGGTGGCAGGAAATGTTTGACAGGTGTTTTCATTCATGTTAGTGTCTGGTCAACTATGTTAATGAGGAAGTATTATCAAACCAAATAAAAGAGGTTATCTGTAAAGTTAAGGGCATTTTTTTCCCCTGGATTATAAAACTAGGACTAGGAAAGCTACAGAGTGTCAATAAAAATTTCTAAGCTTCTCCAGTTTCACTCACAAAATTCATAAGCAGATATTTTTGTCTGGAATTGTATCTTTAATCTCATTTCAGATGGCCAAAATTAGAGCCTCTAACATGGAATTTATCATACTTCAATGTAGGGGATGTGATAGATTTAAAAGAAAATCAGTGATAATCTCTTGCAAACTCTACTTCATATGCCATCTCATAGCCCAGTTACTTTGGGACTTTGCTTAGTTTGCCTGTTTCTCCATTTTCAGGTTAACAAGAGTCCTTGTCAAACCAAAAATTTAGAAGTGTAAGATTACGTTTCCTCAGTATGAAACTGATAAAGTCAGTTTAATTTGTCCATAATTTAGTGAAACCCCAAAATAACGGAGAATCTTCTCAAAGAATCTGAGACTTCCTTTTAAGGTCTTTAAACGGCAAAAACTCAAACATATAATTCAAAAGCAACTCATTGCATCTCACTCCCCACAACCCCTAATCTCACTGGTCACATTTATAGATCATAGAACTCAATCATGGGACACAATTGACTACTCATGCCAGTGATAACCAAAAACAAAACACATCACTGTTGACAATTCCGACTCATAGTGATGCTACAGGACAGAGTAGAACTGCCCCATAGAGTATATAAGGAGCATCTGGTGGATTTGAACTGCTGATCCCTTGGTTAGCAGCCATAGCTCTTAAACACTATGCCACTAGGGTTTTCTATGCCAAGGATGGTGTGGCAAAATCTATTGCTTTATGTGGTCTTTTGCATTGGTTATTTGGAAAAACAGTTAAAAAGGTTTTATTTCTCCTAAGTCTGAGGAGTTAGTTGCCTTTGCTCTAGTTTGGGGGACAAATTATTTTGGTGGGAGATAGTGGGTATAACTTTATTTCTTATCTTTGTCCAGGTTGATTGACATTCCTGGGTAAGCTATAAACACCTGATGGTTTGGTACTTTTTGTCTAGCCCTGGGCTGTAATCTGCTCTGTGTTTGATCTATTTTACACACGTTGCAAGGATTGGTCAGTTTACTATGAAAATTTAATGACTTGCAATCCACTGAAAAGATTGGTCAGTTCATGGTCTTTGAGGAAGGGCCATGCCTTGAAATTGATAAGAAGTTTGCTTATACTAGCAGCCAACACCACAGAGGTTCTTTAGAGGTAAGGAAGAGTCCTGAGGGGGCTGGTTGCTAAGGATACTGGAAGGGAGTCTGTCCTGATGGGGTCAAAAGGGAGCCGGCACAGTTGAGAGAGGGGCTTGCATGGCTGAGAAAAGGGTCTGCCTAGCTCTACAGCTGAGAGAAGCTGAAAAAGTTGTCCTACATCAAAGAAGGTAAGGATATGCTCTCCACTTCAAGGGGCACCCCAAATGTCAGCTAGGTACTTCCTCATCTTGATCCTGAATTATTCTTGATATTTCCCAGTTGATCCTGATCCCCAGTTACAGCGTACTGCTTCCCTAATAAGCCACGTAACTGGGAGTATGTTTTTTGAGTGCTATACGGCTACTGCAACAAATTATTAAACCCAATAGAGAAGGAGAGTGCCATAGGAGGGACAGTTGCTATCAGAAATGGTGAAGAAGTTGGAGAATGGAATTGTGTGCAACTTACGCTTCATAGGAACCAGCTCTGTGCTGATCCTAATTCTTACACTTCAGGAATCTAGACAAATTCTGATTCTAGAACATGGATGGGAGTAAGTAGGAAAGGGCTAATGATTTTATCTACAACACTAACTTCAGGATGGAAATGAGATGATCCTCAGGCATTGTATAGATGGAAACCCTGGTGGTACAGTGGTTAAGAACTATGTCTAGTAACCGAAAGGTTAGAAGTTCAGATCCAACAGACATTCCTTGGAAACTGCTGGTGGCAGTTCTACTCTGTCCTATAGGATCTCTGTGGTTCAGAATTGACTCAACAGCAACAGACTTTTGGTTTTTGTTATTATACAGATTAATGCTACTTTTTCCAAAGAAACATTATTGATGTGATTAAAGTAAAATAATCTAGTCATTTATTTTTTAAATATTTTTATAGTAAAAAGATAATGATATATTAATAAAAACCTATGGAGTATATCCTGTCTCATATCTGAGAAAACTGAGCTTAACTGATCTAGAAATACATTTCCCTTGAATTTAAAGGTTAGAAATTATTTTGCAGTGAGAAATTCTAACGACCCCTGTAAGACTGAAATTTCAACTATATTTATCCAACTAGTTATTTTTAATTCTCTGTTTGAATACTTTCTGTGATCATTTTATTTTTGAACAACGTTAATTACGAGATATGGAATGGAGTGGTTCAGTGGCAGAATTTGTCTTCCATGAGGAAGACCCAGCCAAGTTCAATTCCTCAACAGTGCACCTCAGGCAACAACACCACCTGTTTGTTAGGGGAGGCCTGCATGTTACTACGATACTGAATAAGTTTCAGTGGAGTTTCCATACTAAGGTGGACTAGGAAGAAGGCCCTGGTGATCGGCTTACAAAAATAAGCCAATGAAAACACAACTGACAGTGGAGCTGGGGCAGGACCTGGCAGCTTTTCATTTCATTGTATGTGAATCACCATGAATCAGAGACCAACTCAAGCACAGGTGACAACAATAACACTATTAACAAGGCTCTTTCTCATGTAAAGGAAAAATTCAGCTCTCCATGAATCCTTCCAGGGATCTTAGTTCTACATCTTATGTCTACACAGAGAAAATCCAGTGCCTTGATATATTACAACTCTTTAAATGTTGGAGGTGTCTTTTTCGGTTCATAACTTCCTCTCCGTTATGATTCTAGTCATCCTGCTATAGATACATTCCAGTTTGTAAGACCTCTCATGTCATAAAGTATCAATGCAAAGTGGTATGTAAAACCATTTTAGAAACCAATATGATGCTTCCTTTAAAAGATAGAAATATCATATGATCCTGCAATCCCATTCTTAGGAATATATCCTAGAGAAACAAGAGCTGTCACGTGGAAAGACATATGCACACTCATGTTCATTGCAGCATTATTCACAATAGCAAAAAATGGAAACAACCTAAGTGCCCATCAACAGATGAATCAGTAAACTATGGTACACACACACAGCAGAATACATGCAGTGACAAAGAACAGTGATAAATCCGTGAAACATCTAACAACATGAATAAACCTGAAGGGCATTACGCTGACTGAAATAAGACAATCATAAAAGGACAAATACTGTATGAGACCACTATTACGAAAATGCTTCCCCACAGAAATAAACAATCTTTGATGGTTACGAGGGAGAAGAAGGGTGAGCAGAGAAAAACACTAAGTAAACAGTGGGTAAGTGGTAACTTGGGTGAAGGGTAAGACGGTGTACAGTACTGAGCAAGTCAGCACGACTAGATAAAGACAAAGTCGTAGAAGCTCCACAGACACAGCTAACATCCGAATAGACTGAACTACTGGGCTGAGGGCTGGGGACCATGGCCTCAGGAGACATCTAGTTCAACTGGCAAAACATAGAGCATAAAGAAAGTTTTCTACACCCAGTGGTGGTAAGTAGCAGCTGGGATCTTAACAGCTTGTGCGCAGCCATCTGAGATACATCTGCTGCTCCCATCCAGGCTGGAACAAAGAAGAAGGAAGAAGACCAAAGACACAAGGAAAAGATTAGTCCAGTGGATTAATGGACCACACAACCACCACAACCTCACCAGACTGCACCCAGAACAACCACACAGTGCGCTGTCAGCACCACCACAACATCTCTGGCAGAGATCACAGCAGAGTATCTCAGAGTGGAAGACAAGTGTAAGTCAGAATTCAAATACACAACACACACATGCACAAACGAATTGCCTTGCTGATATGACAGACCGGAAAAGCACTTGAGAGTACAACCTCTGGATACCCTTTCAGCTGAGTAGTGAGGTCATTCCTGAGATGAACCCTGCAGCAGAAGATTAGAGAGATCTACTGGGCCAAGTATGTGGAGGACATGCTTCACAGTTTAATCTTGTGTGTGAGATTAATGGACATACCCACCCACAGGACAGGAAAACTAGATGAACAGAAGCACAGAATCCAGGGTGCAGCGAGAGAATGACACATCTCAGGGTTGGCAGCCAATGTTACAAAACAACTTGTGTATTAACTATTTAACGAGAAACTAATTTTATCTGTTGATTTTCTCCTAAATCACGATGACAACATGAAAAGAGTATCAAAAATTGTGAAAAAAAATATTTAAAATAATTTATTAAATCTAAGATCAAGAAATAAAAATAGTAACAATGATCACAGTGAATCTAATATTTTTCTTGTGGTCTGTAAAGTGTACAGTGTTGCAAAGGAATTATTAGACCCTTTGATTAAGAGGCTAACTTTGGTTGTTGAACCCCAGATTTGTATTGCACTTTTTTAGAGCCATCATGTTGCATCCTATACCTTGTATGTCTTTTTCATATAAACCACATTTCAGCTACAATTACGCAATTGAGTTCTTAATGGAATTCATTACTTTTATTGTGTTAAAGCTTCCTCTCATTTATAGTGGTGATAAATTTAACATATCAAGATGTTCTTAAAACTTGATTGTTTTACCTAACATTTAGTCTATTCTAAACTTTGTCATCCACAATTTTGATATACTTTCTGTAGTTTTACCCAACTGTGATAAAAGGCAAGATTAATTATGGAATATTCTAAACTTAATTATCGTAAAATTGGTCTTTGAAACCAGTTGTGATTCCCCACGAAGGGATACATAGGCTAGCCCATATGTCCCCAACTTATCTGTCAGGACAAGAGCTATGTGTGCGGTCATCATTTAGCCATCAGCCTGGGCATTTTCTACTTGCCAGAAATTCAGGTTTCTGAAATACACTCTAGATCATCTGAGGCTTAAGGTTCTCTGGATTTACTTGCTGCTTTTCTGGCTTTTATGTTCACTAAACCTTGAAGATCACTGAGCTAGAATGAATATTAAAATAGTAAGCACCAGAAAAATTGTAAGACAAGAGAAAAGAGTTTAAAACAATGGGACTAAGACCCAGGATCTGCTTAACTTCCAGATACCCAGCTAAACACGAGCATTAGAAAAGCTGTTATACTTGCTGTAATTGAAAACAGAGACTTTACTTCTTTAACAAAAAAAAGATAGTCATTTTTAAGACAGAAAATGTATCAGTCTGCTTCTGTGAAGATTTAGTCTTGAAATACTACGGGACAGTTCTACTCTGTCCTATGGGGTCATTAGGAATCAGAATTAACCCAGTGACAGTGGGCTTGGTTTCTCAGGTTTGGCATTGTCAGAAATGAGACACTAGTGGTTCAGTGGTAGAATTCTCACCTTCCACATAGGGAGTCTCAGGTTTGATTCCCAACTAATGTGTCTTCATGCACAGCCATAACTGATCTGTCTGTCGTTGGAGGCTTGTGTATAAACTATGAACTGAATAGGTTTCAGTAGAGCTTCCAGATGGAAACAGACTAGGAAAAAAAGACCTCGTGATCAATTTCCAAATACCAGCCAATGAAATCTCTATGGATCACAACACTTCAATCGCATCGTGTTTGCGTTGGCTACTGGATGGCAGCTAACTACAACAACAAGCATTGTCAGATAGGGAGAAGGGTCGCACGACACGCTCTTCGATACTGTAAGGCTTCAGGGGCAGATTTTGCTGGTGTTTTTGCCAGTGTGTGTCGTGGTGCTTGCTGCTTGAGTCTTCTCTTTCATAAAAACTTGGAGAGGTTGAGGCACTAGAAAAACATCCTTCTAGTGTTTCTTTTCCTTCCTCTACTCGTGAACCTAGAGATCTGGGGTGAGGGATGCTCACTGGAAAGTCTCTTTAGCCACAGGTTTACCGTAAGGTTTCACCTCTTGTCACTATGCCAAGTCCATTCTGCCAAATGCAATAGGATGCTTCAAAGTATAAAAAATAATGAAATGCTATCCCACTATACAGAGTGGGAAGGAGGGGGTAAAAAGGAATAAATACATCTGTTAACTCAATTTCTCTGATTTAGACTTCACACAAGGTAACAGTGGTGCCTTGTGACTAATCATATGGCTTTACAATTAGTTGCGTACCATTGAACAAGGAATCAATCTCTTGTCTGTTTCCTCAGAGGGCTTTGTAAGAGTTCTGTAAAATGAGATCTGTGAAAGCATGTAACCAACTATCATTCTTTCGTCTCAGATGGGTCAAGATACCCACAGTGTGTCCTTGCACTGAGAAGTCTGAAAGCACAGCGCATTCTCTGGACAGGGAGTGAGTGGTCTGGGAAAGTCACAGCTAATGATCCCCCTGCCACCTCCCACTCATAGTGAATGTAAATATAGAACATATTACCAGAGAAATAGATACTATAAAATGAAGCAGAAATTTTAGAACTGGAAGTATAATATCTGAAATTATGATTTTATTACGTAGGCTTAAAGGTAGATGGAAATTCTGATGGCATGGTGCCTGACTGTTACAGCTGCTAACCAAATGATTGCCAGTTTGAATCTGCCAGACATGCCTTGGAAACTCTCTGGGTCAGTTCTACCCTGTCCTATAGGGTTGCTACGAGTTGAAATTGACTCAATGACAATAGATTTTTCTAAGGACAGGTTAGGAATGTCAAAACAAAGAAGAAAAGAAATTGTCTGGCATATGTATTTTAAAAAGTATGTTAGTCAGCATACTGTTCAGTGTAACAGGATTCCCCACAGAATTCTAAGCAACAGTAGACAGGTGATAGACAACTAGACAGATTTTAAGAAATTTGGCTCAAGGGACTGTGGAGGATGGCAAATCCTACATCGTAGGCCAGGAGAGCTAGAAACTCTGGCAGAATTTCTGCATTAGACTTGAGGCAGAATCATTTTCCACTTGGAATACTCAGTTTTTACTCTTTCGATTTTCAACTGATTGGATCGAGCCTACTCACATTACTGAGGACAATCTCCTTTACTCAGAGTCAACTAACTGTAAATGTTCAGCATATCTAGAAAACACCTGCACAGCAACACATATCTCATTTTTAAGTAAACAACTGGATACCATAACCTAGCCAAACAGACACTTATAATTAATCTTCAGTCAATGTTTTGTCAACAGGGCACTCATACACATCTCCTTAAACCACATTTTATCTCCAAATACAGTAACAAACACATACTTCTACTTAACATGATATAACTCTCTTATGTACAACCAAAAACACACTAACTCCTTTCCTGTAAGAAGATGCAAAATTCTTGGATGCTGTTCACTCTTCCCCTTAGTATCCTATAACTTAAATACTATGATACAGAGTTAATACTACTCAAATACTATGATGTACAGTTAACATATCTTATATAAGAAGATAAGACAGGGAAGCAAGTATTATATGGTTGCTTAATATACAATACAAAAGCGCACACACACAAATCTATAACAAAGTAAGAATTATCCGTAACAATTAAAATCTTCATTTCTGCCACTGGTCGTGTGGACATAGCTGGTATTTATAGCTACCTTCATACACCACCTTTTCCATACATAGTCTCTTTTGCCTTCAGCAAGCACCTCAACTAGTCATGGTTCTTTACCTGATGGGGTGCCCACCAAACCTGCATTCCTCAAGAGTCTGTGTCATTAGTCAGCTTTCCTAAACTGTATTGTTGTAGTTTCAATAGACTGTGAGTCCGAATGAACTCCACAGCAACAAGTTTGGTTTGAAAATCCTGATGGCAGTGTTTATGTGCTAGGGCTACTAATCTAAAGGTCACCAGTTCAAATCTGCTCCTTGGAAATTCTATAGGGCAGTTCAACACAGTCATATAGGGTTCTTATGAGTCAGAATTCATGCAATAACGGCATTAGGTTTTCAGGGATGCTGTTTGTTTAGTTTTGATAGACTATAATCACTGGGCTTGGTAGCACTAAGAAATATTTTAAGAGTTCTCTTCTACTACTTACTCTCTTCTACTACATATTCTCCCCTACCTCCATTGTATAACAATGTTTGAAGTTTTCTCTTGATAACCAGTATGTACCACACCAGCCAGGCCCACCAACCAGTACAATAAATCTCTCTCTTTTATGATTCAGAAGCATGTGTGCCCAAAGTGTCCAGGCAGAAGTATTAACTTCCAGTTGAACGGGATCATAGTTGAGACTTCCCATGGATACATTTTTCCTTCTGTTACTAAACATGTTCTAAACCAGCAGGACATACATTCGCAAGGACAAGAAGCGAAAATTTTGCTAATACATTTCTTGGGGTGATGTGGTATTATTCCCATTTCTACTCTTGATTCCTGGCTATAAGAGAAACATCATCACATATTGAATGGTAATTTAGAGCATACACTGTCTCCTGGAGAACACATTCCCAAACCTGCGAGATATCACCACATAGCTGGTACCATAACTGAGTTTTTAAAAGGCCATTTCATCATTCAGTCAAGCCAATTGCTTCAGAATGATGTGTTTACTGGAGTAATTCCATGAATAAGGGTCCATTCCTTTACTTTCATTAGCCACAAGTCCATAAGTACACATGAGGAATGAGAAGGTAATGTTACAATAGTCAGGACCGTGGGCATTTGGGCCGCTTTCACATGTAACTTGCTTCATGACTTCAGGGCCTGCTCAGGCCCAATCTTGTATGACATTTAATGATGTATTGCATTTAATGACGGAATGCTGTTGAGCATATCCAAATTTATGACTCTGTGGGTCAGACAACACCCACCTCATAATGAGCAGCTCAGGTCACATGATAACTTGGTGGACCATAGTTAACTCTTCCATTTTTACGAAAGCCTAATCACAAGCCAAACACTGTTTCTCAAAAGGAAAGTAGTTATCTACCAGGGATGACAGGGCTTTGCTACAAAATTCATGGAGCCTGTTCTATGATTCACCAACAAGGGCCCACTAACAACTCCAAACAGCATCTCTGTCATTGACGCTCAAGCATGACTGGATCTGCCAGATCTCATGGCCCAAGTGGCAGATCTACTTATACTACAGCCTAGACTTGCTGCAAAACCTGATTTTGTTCTGGGCCTGACTCAGAACTAGTGGTTTTTCAGTTCACTCCACAAATGGGCTACAGTAACACACTGAGTTAAAGAAAACGTTGCCTCAAAAATACAAAGAGGCCAACTAGGCCTTGGGCTTCCCTTTTAGCTGTAAGAGGAGCCAGATACAATGTAATCCTTTCCGTTGGAAGGGGTATGTTGACATCCCCTACCGCGCTGGACGTCTAACAGTTTCACGGATGTTGTGAGTCGCTGGACCCTGTCACCCACCTTGTGACTACAAATGTCGTACCAATAAGTCTAATGTAGTTGCTGTTTCTTACTCACTGAGTCTAATCAACATGATGTCACTGATGTAATGACCTGCTGTGATGTCTTGTAGAAGGGAAAAGCAATCAAGTTCCCTTCAGAACACTGTATTTTTATGCAAATAACGCACTCCTTATACATATGTTTTTCAGTGGTGCCCTCGCCCCTGATGTACGTCTTAAGTAGTACTAAGACAGTTTTTTGTGTTGCTGTGAAAAAAAATTTGAGTAACACACTGCAGGGCGGGGAGAGGGCCTTACCAGGCAGGGTGCAGCAGGCAATCAAAGGCTTGCATTATTTGCATAAAAATACGGTAAATGATGACATAGGGCTTAAGAGTTGCCACCTGGTTAAGTTTATGATAACCATCTGTCATTGTCTGAGACCTGTTTTATGTACAGGCCAAATACATGAGTTCAATGGGAATGCAGTACAAATGACCACTCCCTGCACCCTTCAAGGCCTTAGTGGTGGCCTAAGGTCTACAGTCCCTCCAGGAACGTGGTGTTATTTTTGGTTTGCTATTTTCTTAGATAGAGGCAGTTTTAGTGGCTTCCATTTGTCCTTTCCTACCATAATATCCGTCACTTCACAGCAACATCTGGATTCATGTTTGACCCAATTGGGCATCATATCCAAATCAAGAGCAGACATGAAATTAAACATCACATTCTAGAAAAATAGAACTAGAGGACAATATCAAGCAGTCTAAGGTAAGAATAACTGAACTCCAGGAAGGATAAGCAATAGAAAATGGAATAGAAATATATTTGAAGAAAACACAGTCAAAATGGCCCCAAATTTGGTAAAAGACTAATACATAGGATCTCCATGAACCCCAAGTAGGATAAATACAAATAAGACCACAAGGAGGTATGTCATGTTCAAACCAAAGATAAAGATAAATTTTTGAAAGTAGTCAGAAACAAAGATACATGCTCTCCAGTTCTGTCATTTAAAAGTTATTCAGCAGCTGCACTTTTCCCAGCCCAAATCCTAAAGTGTAGCGTTGGCACTTGAACACTGAAACCCACAGTACTGAAAAAAGAAGGATTTTTGAATGGTGTGTGGGTCCGTGTCCCGAGGCAGGTAAAATTCAGTGAATCAAGAACTTCTTGGTGCAACAAAAAAAGTAAAGTTGCTGTCAACGTCCTTAGGCATGCAGCTGAATTTGGCCCTTACCAGCCAAATTGTCAAAATGTGAACATCAGAAAGAGATATTACTTACCGTTAATTGGATGAGGTTCAGTCTGTGAAAGACCCAAAGACTATATTAACACTAAAGCTGCTTAAATTAGAAAAAAAGATTGTTGTGATTATTAAGAAGTATGAAAGGGGGGCGGAGTCAAGATGGCGGACTAAGCCCATGTCTCCTTCTATCCCTCTGGAAACCAAGACCTGAATTGACAATCAAACAGAGCCTTCTGATCACCTAATCAGCCTCAGGACACGGCACAGAGCTGTTAATTGGGACTTCATACCACTCAGCGAAAAACCTCCTCTCTTTCGCTGACTCCCGCTCCTGGCTAGCCCCGGCTCTCACAGACGGAAGGTAAACGCACCGTTTTGACTTTTTTTTCCTCGGTCTCGGCTGGTGGGCGGAGCTGGGCCTTTCCCGGCGGCTGGACTCAGACACGCTGCTGGGGGGATAGGCAGGCGAAATTCCCATATTCTGAGAGCCAGGCTCGGGACTCTGTTAATCTAGACACTTTGAGCCTTTCGTTTTGTAGCTGCCTCAGCGGGGTTTGTGCGGAGCTCCGCGGTTAGGGTGCGGGACGCCATGTTGGTACCGAGATTTTAGCGGGACCTCGTTCTTAGCCTGGGAGCCAGCGCCTGCAAACAGGACAGCGTTTCTCGGTCAGAAAAGTAGTGATTTTGCACAGTTCTGCCTACATTGGGGGCCCTGCAACAGAAGCAGAGGAATTGCTGCCTCTGGGCACCTTTAGCCCCCCTGTCTGCTGCCTGTGTGGAGGACGCCATCTTGGGTACGGTGGCCGCAGCTGGACCTAATTCTTAGCTTGGGAGCCAGAGCCTGCCCACAAGAGAGCGCTTTTCTATCACAAAACCAGTACTCGACGCAGTGTTGGCTAAGGCTAGGCCCTGTCAGCAGAGGCCACCAGGGCACTAGCAGTGCTGTATTCTAAACTAGTTTGTTATCATCTGGGGTTGGATACAGTGGCACTTACGTTGTCAGATGGGAAGAAGGACCTCTACACCTGAAAACCTAACTGACTTGTGAACTGGTCAGATACCTTTTGCTTTACATTTGAAGACAGCCTAGAGAAATATTTGCAATCCATCCTCAAAGTACCTCTTCCAGCCTCTATATACTCACATGGGACCCAAAAAGCAACAGACAATTGTGGCATACAAGCAATCACTCATGGCTTCAGAAGGCTCCCAAACAAAGCAACCAAGGAGTTTTCCAGATGAAGAAACTTTTATGAAAGCATCAGGAAGTGAATACAAATTGATTATATACAGGGCCCTTCTAGACCTTATACAAAATGCAGCAGAACAAAATGAAAAATTAAGCAAGTTGTTCGATCTGATGGAACACCAGTACTCTGAAATCCAACAGATCAAGAAGAAAATCAAAGACATAGAAACTTCCATGCAAAGCCAAGAAAACAGAATGGAACAAATGGAAAAAAGAATTTCTGACTTGGAAGACAGAGCTACTGATGCCAGTGTATATGAGCAGAAATCAGAAAAAAGAAACAAGAAAAATGAAGAAACATTAAGAAGCATGTGGGACTCTATTAAGAGGAACAACCTTCAATTAATTGGAGTCCCTGAACAGGGTGAGACATCTGAGAACACAGAGAGTATTGTTGCTGAGCTGCTGAAAGAAAACTTCCCAGAAATCATGAAGGAAGAGAATATAGACATCTCAGATGCATATCGTACACCACCCAATACAGATCTCAAAAGAAAGACTCCAAGACATATTACAATCAAGCTTAACAAAATGAAACATAAGCAGCAACTCTTAAAGGCAGCAAGACTCAAGGCAAAGCTAGCATTCAGAGGGAAACCCTGTAGGCTCTCGTCAGATTTCTCAGCAGAAACCATGCTGGCATGGAGACAGTGGCACGACACATTCAAAGTCTTGAAGGAGAAGAACTTCCAACCAAGAATTATATATCCTGCAAAACTGTCTTTCAAATACGAAAATGAAATTAAGACATTCCCAGATAAACAGAAACTCAGAGACTTTGTAAAAACCAAACCCAAACTACAAGAAATACTGAAAGAAGTTCTTCGCTTTGGCTTAGAAGAACAAAACCACTAACTTTATATTTTAGAACGACACACTACTCAATACTCATTTAGGGAAGGCTCCAAAGTAAATCACAGCTTTGATTTGGAAAGAAGCAATCCAGTGATCATCATGAAAACTATGGTGTCATCATAATAAAAGAGGGATGTACTACAGTCGTTATAGTCCTTCCAGATGGAGAGGAAGATGACCAGACTGGTAGTAATCAAAATTGGGTTTATAAATAGTTTATTAAGGGGGTTCATAGGGGCAGCTGTAAAGCACAACAAAGATGTATCATGCCATTTCAAGAAATCTAACACACGAGTCTCAACAACTATAAAACCAGCTCTGAAAAAGGGGAAAAATCAACTCACAAAAAAGAGTGTCTCAGAACAGACTAATAAGAACAACAGAGAAAACATCAACATAAAAATAAACATATCACAATGGCAGCAGTGAACACATACCTATCAATAATTACATTGAATGTGAATGGACTGAATGCTCCAGTAAAGAGACACCGAGTGTCATCTTGGATCAAAAGACACGACCCATCCATATGTTGTCTACAAGAAACTCACTTGAGACCTAAAGACAGGAACAAACTGAAAATTAAATGTTGGAAGAATATATATCAAGCTAACAATGAGGAAAGAAGAGCAGAGGTGGCAATTCTAATCTCAGACAAAATCAACTTTAATGTCAAATCCACCATCATGGACAAAGATGGACACTATTTACTGCTGAAAGGTTCAGTACACAAGCAAGACTTAACTATATTAAACATTTATGCATCTAATGTCAGAGCACCTAAATATGTCGAAGAAACACTGACTACGCTCAAAAGAGAGTTAGATGACTCCACAGTAATAGTGGGAGACTTTAACACTCCACTCTCATTACTAGACAGATCATCTAGAAAAAAGCTCAGTAAAGATACAGAAGACCTCATTGACACAATTAACCAACTAAACCTCATTGATATACACAGAACTTTCCACCCATCAGCAGACAACTACACCTTCTTCTCCAGTGCACATGGAACATTCTCCAGAATTGACCACGTGATAGGCCATAATGCTATGCTCAACAAAATCCATACCATTGAATTACTGCAAAGCATCTTCTCAGATCATAAAGCCATCAAAGTTGAAATCAATAGCCGAAAAAACAGAGATAGAAAGTGGAAGTCTTGGAAACTAAACAACATCTTGCTCAAAAAAACATGGGTTATAGAGGAAATCAGGGATCAATTAAAGAAATTCATGGATTCCAATGAGAATGAAAACACTTCCTACCAGAACCTATGGGATACAGCCAAAGCAGTGCTCAGAGGTCTGTTTATCTCCATAAATGCACACATCTGGAAGGAAGAAAGAATCCAAATCAAGGAACTAACTCTACAGCTTGAACAAGTAGAAAGAGAACAACAGAGGAACCCCTAGGGCACCGGAATAAAGGAGATCATAAAGATTAGAGCAGAGCTAAATGAATTAGAGAATAGAAAAACAATTGAAAAAATTGAAAAGACCAAAAGCTGGTTTTTTGAAAAGATCAACAAAATTGATAAACCACTGGCTAAACTTACTAAAGAAAAGCAGGAAAGGAAACAAATAACCCAAATTAGAAATGAGAGGGGAGTTGTCACCACAGATGCAACAGAAATCAAAAACATCATAACAGAATACTATGAAAGACTGTACTCTAACAAATTTGAAAACTTAGGGGAAATGGACAAATTCCTTGACTCATACCACCTACCCAAATTATCACAACGTGAAGCAGAACAACTTAATAAACCCATCACAAAGGAAGAGATTGAAAAGGTCATCAAAACACTGCCAACCCAAAAAAGTCCGGGCCCAGATGGCTTCATGGCAGAATTCTACCAAGCATTTAGAGAAGAGTTATCCCCAATACTATTGAAACTATTTCACAGTATAGAAAGGGATGGAGTACTCCCAAACTCATTCTATGAAGCCAGAATAACCCTGATACCTAAGCCCGGGAAAGATCCAACAAAGACAGAGAACTACAGACCGATATCACTCATGAACTTAGATGCAAAAATCTTCAACAAAATTCTTGCCAACAGAATACAACAACATATCAAGAAAATAATCCATCATGACCAAGTGGGATTCATACCAGGGATACAAGGCTGGTTCAACATCAGGAAAACAATTAATGTGATTAACCACATAAATAACACAAAAGACAAGGATCACCTGATTTTGTCCATTGATGCCGAAAAGGCATTTGATAAAGTCCAACACCCATTCATGCTAAAAACTCTTAGCAAAATGGGCATAGACAGCAAATTCCTCAACACAATAAGGGCCATTTATACAAAGCCAATTGCCCACATCATCCTGAATGGAGAGAGACTGAAAGACTTTCCCCTGAGATCAGGAACTAGACAAGGATGCCCACTCTGACCTCTCCTATTCAACATTGTGCTAGAAGTTCTAGCCAGAGCAATTAGACAAGACGAACAAATAAAGGGCATCCGCATCGGCAAAGAGGAAGTTAAAATCTCCCTGTTCGCAGATGATATGATTGTATATGCAGAGAACCCCAAGGAATCTATAAGTAAGCTACTCAAACTGATACAAGAGTTCAGCAAAGTTTCAGGATACAAGATAAGCATAAGTAAATCAGTAGATTTCCTTTATAAACAATGAGGACAGACTCCAAAATCTGTCAAAGAAACCTCAATCAACAGAAGAGAAAGTAGATAAATGGGAACTATTAAGAATCAAACACTTTTGCTCATCCAAAGACTTTATTAATAGAATTAAAAGAACACCCACAGAGTAGGAAAAAATATTTGGCAACTCTATGTCAGATCGATGCCTGATCTCCATAATCTATAAGATACTACAAAATATCAATAAGAAGAAGATAAACCATCCAATTAAGCGATGGGAAAAGGAGATGGACAGATACTTCACTAAAGAGGAGATCCAGGAAGCCAAAAAACACATGCGGACATGTTCACGATCTTTAGTTATTAAAGAAATTCAAATCAAGACAACAATGAGATACCATCTCACCCCAACAAGATTGGCCATGATCCAGAAAACACAAAACAACAAATGCTGGAGAGGCTGTGGAGAAAGTGGAACCCTCCTAGACTGTTGGTGGGGTTGCAAAATGGTCCAGCCTCTTTGGAAGGCAATCTGGCACTTCCTTCAAAAAATGGATATTGATATACCATTTGACCCAGTAATTCCACTACTTGGAATGTGTCCTACAGATTCAAGGCCTTTCACACCAACGGACACATGCACCAGAATGTTTATCGCGGCACAGTCCACAATAGCAAAAAGGTGGAATCAACCCAGATGCCCAACAATAGAAGAATCGATAGGTAAACTGTGGTACATATACTCAATGGAGCACTATGCAATGATAAAGAATAACAATGATTCCAGGAAACATCTCCTAACCTGGTTTCAACTGGAAGACATTATGTTGAGTGAGAGTAGTCAGTGACAAAAGGACAAATACTGTATGAGACCTCTACGATAAGATCTCAAAAACAGACTTGTGTATAGAAGAAAAGACTCTTTGACAGCTGCAAGGGAGGGGAGGGAGGGAGGGCGAGTGGGGAGGGTTTAGTTTAGATAGTTACTAGAAATCTAGTTGGGAGAAAGCAGTGACAGCACACATTAGGAACAAGAAGAACATTAAGTGGACTTCAGCGTAACTTGAGTACTCCTTCCATCTTAACTCAATACTGCAAGGATAGAGTAGCTGGGGTGGGGGGCGGGGGACCATGCTCTTAGGCGAATTCCAGGCCAATTGGCAAAACTAGCATTTTGCTAAGAGAGCTCTCTGCACCCCACATTGGTGCGCGGCGTCCGGGGTCTTAAAAGCTACCAAGCTGCCCTCCAAGGACACACCAAATGGTCACAACTCAGCAGGAACAGATGCTCACCGAGGGCCAAAATGGCATGGGGTAAAGACAACCGAGAAGACAGAGAGACCCACAAGAGTGGGTGCCTACATCGACTTGGGACCGGAAGAACCGGATGGTGCCCGGCCACCACCAGTGATAGCCATGATGGAGCTCACAGAGAGGAGCCTCACTGGCAACACAAGAATAAGAAGAGGTACATCATGAGATCTCCACTAAAAGACCTCAATTGATGGTCCAGCGATTTTGGGGTTCCTCTGAGAGCATGGCCCCCGGCCCTGATGCTGCCCTCTCCCATAAATTATAACAAAGGTCCACTCTTTGGACAGGAATGAATTGGACTTGGCGATGCAGAGTAACCATATATTGGAAGCACTTTATGGTTGTGTACATCTATAGGATATCATCTTGCTGACCTCTGGCTGGAGGAAGGGGACTGGACGGACAGGAGGGGAAAGGAGACTGTTGGGAGGATGAGACATGTATGGAGCAGAGAGGAATAGTGTGCAGTCACCGGACAGGGAGAGCAGTGGAAGCTGCATATAGGGGGGCATGTAAATTTACATGTGAATGTACATTTTCACTCAGTTATGTTAAATAAAAATAAAAAAATAAAAAAAAAGTTCCAAGAAAAAAAAAGTATGAAATATAAGAATGGTTTAATTTTTCCTTGGTTTTAGCAGCAGAAGATGTAAATAGATACATATTTTTTTTTCTTCTTTTACTTGTAGGATGCTTTATTAAAAAAAAAAAAAAACCTGTAACTTTGAAAGCATAAAGTGTGAACACATTATTTTGAGTCCAAGCAAATGGTGCCCAGAACAGAAGAAATTTCCAGTAACACTAAGAAATCATGTCATGATGGCAAGATAAGCTTGATAATGCAGGCTGTGTGGAAGTTAGGGAATCCATCACTTCCAGTTAGGACATGAAGTTTCAGAAACTAAAAGCCTTTGTGAAAGACATGGACTTAAAAAAGAGAAACTTAATTATAAAAAGGACGTGGCCTTTTTAACAGAGGCTCACATTTAAAAATCTTGGACTGTATAGTGAGTGCTCTGTCCTGCCCAAGAACCAGTTCTTAGGCAACCCAGATTTTGCAGCCTCAGCGAGTCTGAAGAGAGAGGCTTTTTCTTTTCGGGCTACAAGGGCAATCCAAGAAAGATGTATGAATCTTAAAAGCTATAAATTCATGGCATTAGCACTTTTATAACTGGTATTAGTAAGTACGTGAGTTCAGTGGTGGTTCCGTGGAAGAATTCTTACCTTCCATGCAGGAACCAGGGTTCCGATCTCGGCCAATGAACCTTACGCACAGCCATCTCCCATCTGTCCGGGGAGGATCGAAGGCTGCTGTGACGCTGGACGGGATCCGTAAGTGTTTCCAGACTAAGACAGACTAAGAAAAAGGGCCTGAGTATCCACTTCAAAAGTCAGTCATTGAAAACTCTGTGGATCACGATGATCTGATCCATGACTGATCACAGAGGTGGTGCAGAACTGGGCAGAGATTTGTTCCCCCCCGTGCACGGGGGTCACCATAAGTCTGGGTCAGTTCAACAGCAGCTAACAACCACTACAACAGTATTCCTAAATACGAGCAGTTTTACATCTAGTGCCACAGATTGGTGCATTGCGTTATGATTTTAAGTGACTAGAAGCATTTAGGTTAGATTTTTGGTTTTCATTTAATATTTAGAAGGATTTGATTAAATAATCTTGCAATCAATGCCTAAATGTTTATGTAATTTAATTTGTTAAACATATAAGTTTTCATTTATTCATTTCAAGAAACATGTAGATGCTTTGACAAATATTATTTATGTTTAATGTTTAAGGGAATGCTAATTGTTTAACTAAGTATGATATTAATAAAATAGACATAAAATACAATATAAATCATTGCAAATGGTCTTTACTGTTCAAAGGGCTTTTGTCTATGGAAAAGCTGGTTTTAAAAATTTTTTATGAAGTTCTGTAGAGAGTACAGACAAAACATTGAAAGAAATGGATATTGTATACATATTTCCATAACACTATATTGCATACTACTTAAGAGACTTCTAAATTCATAGTTCTAAGTCCCACTCTCTGGAAGTCAGGTTTAATTCAGTTCTGGCCATAGTAACAAGAGAATACTGTCTCAGCAGCCCGAGCCTCCTCGCAGCTCAAGGACAAGGGTATGCTTGCGTTCCTGGCTGGGATTCATGCCCTGAAGATGCACGTCTGATGTTCAATTATTTTCTTTGAATGTCCTTATCTGAGCCCATCTGCTAGGCTGGCAAGGAGCCTGTACATACGGTAATAACCAGGTTTCAGTGAAAACAGACACCAGAACAAGACGGCAAAAAAAAGGAAAAAAAAAAATCCATCAGACTGTGGTAAATGATATTTCTCTCAACACATCTCTCTCTTTTTCCCCCCCCCCTAGAAGGTTCTAATGAAATAACAGCTGTCTTTTGTTCACCCTTGCTCCTCTTCAGAGGAATGTCCGTCCTGAGGGTCTGTCCCCTGAGGGGCAGCAAAGCTGATACATGTGGCCTGTGCTGGATATCTCTCTTCTGAATCCCTCTGGTCACTGGAGGCCAAGGAATTCATGATCCAGGTAGTAATATGCAATTTTACAGTTTACCAGCACCCTGAAATCAATCCTTTGGTCCCCAGGGTTAGACTAGGAGTTTTAATCATGGATACACATTAGATATGCTTTGGGAGCTTAAAAAAAATATATGACTTTACTCCCAAAACCAAAACCAAACTCACTGCCATAGAGTCAATTCTAACTTATAGTGACTCTATAGACCTGCTTTGTAGAGTTTCCAAGGATTGCCTGGTAGATTTGAACTGCTGTCCTTTGGTTAGCTGACATAGCACTTAATCACTATGCCATCAGCATCTCTGGCCTTACCCCAGAGATTTTAATTTGAGTAGCCCAGGCATCTCATATCTTAAAAGGCCCAAGTGATTCTAATGTACAACAAAGGTTAAGAAATAGTGGTCCACGTGACTCTAAATGTACAGCAAGGGTTGAGAAAGAGTGGTCCAGGTGATTCTAAATGTACAGCAAGTGTTGAGAAACAGTAGTCTAGGTCCAGATTTTGCTCTTGACTTAGCTACTGTACACTAAATGTCTGAGAACAGTGGTTCTCAATCCACTGAACATTCCTTGGTTCCAACTGAAACATTTTGATTTAGTAAGTTTAGGGTGGGGATACAGAACTGAAGTTTCAATAAACATTTCCTGGACAATTTTGATAGAAGAGATGGCAGATCTATGGGACTGATAAAGATCTTCTAACAAAGAATTGTACATTCCGTAAGATGCTTATTGTAGATGTTGGCATCCCTGGGGGTAGGAGAGTTCCTAGAAAAAGAAGAGGTCATCAGGAGTGTTCTCTCCAGAAATCTGATACTGAAAGATATTTAACATTAAGAAGCTACTCCAATAGAGGTTACAACATCCAGCTAGAGAGTGAGACAGGATGGAATTTTATTTTATTAAGCAGGAGTGTAATTCTGGGCTATCTTCAGAATATCAACTTGAGAGAAAAAGAGCTACTACTTACAAGACAGCTACACTCTGGTATAAAGAAAATAGCTCCCTTCTCCTTGCTGCTACCCAGAATAGTCACGCTTCCCCGTTTTCACCCTCTCCTGCTTCATCTTCAGAGCCCTGAGAGGCTGAAAAAGGAAACAGGAATCCTGTGATCTAGAGGAAAAGTGAAAAATGCGCTATGGAATGCATAAGGAACAAAGTAGAAATACAGGACTTGGAAAAGTCTTCTGTCAGAATTTCTCAGTGCTTCATGAGTCTTTTCTAGAAAACAAAATAGTTTTAAAAGGGAAAATTATTTGGCTGGCTTGGTGTGGGGCATTGTCTCTCCAGTATACCTCTTTCAACCAAGCCCTGTTAAGCATCATCAATACCACTGAGAGAAGAAGATACATGTAATGAAAGAAGTAGAAAATCTCTACAAAATGAAAACAACAGCAAAAGACTTAAGATTGGTGAAAACGAAAAACCACACACATCCACATTTTCATTGGCACAGCCACGTTTCCCCATGTCCCCTTTAACTTTTGGTACAAATATATCCCGAAGCTAGGGAGCAAAGGTGGTAAGAAAGAGAAGACCTAACAAAATTAGAATAAGAAGCCATTTGGTTCTCAGGCCTGAAGGAATTCTGGGCTTCTGAGGCTTGAAGGCGACCATTCTTGGTCATTTGGTCTGTGAGACAGCAGAATAGAGGACACACAAGGGCAGGAGAGAGGAAGCACTAGACAAGTTGTTCAGGGCTCACTCCAGAGCATTCAGAGCTCTCTATGGTTTGTATAGCCCATTGTGCCAGAATAGCAAAAGAGGTAAAGACTCCGTAGATACTCTGTGCAAGAGTTAAAAATATACATTTGTGTAGATTTCCCTTGTGCTGTCTCTTTCAGAAGTTTTGCATGGATTCAGAAGGAATTTGGTGAATTTAGAGGGTGACTATTTAGAAAGGTGTTTTAGTCAGCTAGTTCTGCTCTAACAGAAATACCACAAATTCAATGGCTTTGACAAAGGAAAGTTCATTCTTACACAGTCCAGTAAGCTATGAGTCTGAATTCATGATGTCCGCTCCATGGGAAGGCTTTTGCTCTCTCAGCTCTAGAGGAAAGTCCTTATGTTGCATCAGTCTTCACTCAGGGAGCACCTCAGCGGAGGAAGCTCAGGTCTGAAGGCCGCGCTCTACTACCTGCGCTGCCTTCTTGATGGTGTCAGATTCCTGGTTCTCTGCTTCCTTCTCTTTTGTTTTATCTCTTGTAAGATGAAAGCATAAAGGGTGGTGCAAGCCACACTCCAGGGAAACTCCCTTTACATTGGTGAAGGGAGGAGATCTTATAAAGGGATTTACAATCCTACTCTAATCCTCTTTAACATACAGCGTAGGAAAATGGAGGACAATTGTAAACTATTGGAGAACATAGACCAGCCAAACGGCTGCACACATTTTTGGGGGAAGGGGCACAGTTCAATCCGTTGTAAATGGATATATGTGAATCACATTTACTGAGGATATCCACTGTCCAAGTAATGACCAAAGTTAAAGGGGTCCAGACAGAAATAAGACTATGTTATCTTGTGGTGTAGTGGGTTAAGTGCCACCATTGCTAACCACAAGGTCGGCAGTTCAAATCCACCAGGCACTCCTTGAATACTCTGGGAGTCAGTTCTACTCTGGCCCCTAGGGTTGCCATGAGCCGGATATGACTCGACGGCACTTGGCTTGGCTGGCTCACTTACGTACATCCCCCACCAGATTATCCTACTGCATCCCAATATTTTTAAAAGAAAATCAAAGGGAAAAGTGTGTTCTGCTTGATTCTTTCTGACCAGCACCCTGGCATGCCATCATCTGTCCTTTTCCTTCTGAACAGACAGCATTTCACAGAGGCTCCAAACTTCAGAACATTAATCAGTTTCTAGCAAAAAACACAATTGCTCTCTTAAAGAATTGCCTAATGTAACTCAGTTCTTTCACTACAGAAACCATCCATCAAGAAAGGTAATAAATTTTCTCCATGTCAGGGCAGAAACCCCATTGCAGTTGAGTCAATTCTGATTCATTGCAACCCTATAGAACAGAGTAGAACTGCCCAGTAGGGTTTCCAAAGGTGACTAACCTGCTATCATCAAGTTGGGTCCCACTCATAGTGACCCTAGAGGTCAGAGTAGAACTGCCCCATAGAGTTTCTGGTGGAGCATCTGGTAGATTTGAACTGCCGACCTTTCGGTTGGCAGACATATTACTTAAGCGATACACCACCAGGGTTTCCTGGGGATTAAAACTCCTGACCTTTTGGGTTAGCTGCCAAGCTCTTCACAACTGCACCACCAGGACATCTCTCCAAGCATAGCAAGTTTTAAAATAAAAGCACATACTCAGCGACACACAAAAATGCTTTCCACCTCATGGAAGGAGGAACAGGAGGAAAGTGCTGAGACTTAGGTCATGTGTTCAATTCTTTTCTTCGTCCTGCTCATGCAACAAATGTCGTATCCTGACTGCGCTTCAGCTCCGCAGAACTTGGAAGGATTAAGTTGGAACTCCCAGAGCTGGCTGGTTTGCGTTCCTCTCAAACGAAGGACTGAAGCATCAAACTTAAAACCTGAGAAGAAAACATCTCACTGGAGCAACAACACCACTCATTTTGGAATCTTGCTGTGGCCTCCTCTTTCCTGTTGGGAGGTCATGAGCAGAGCAAATGGACAGCAGTGAGCTCATGCACTCTTGTGGTTAAATGCGTAACAGCTCGGTCCCGCTTTAAATTCCAAATCTGCCACTGTCTAATGTGTGACTTTGTGAAAGTTGCTTATTGTCTCTCAGTCTCAGGTTTCTCACCTGTAAAAGGATACCACAACGTATCTCGGCAATTTCAATGTGAGGATTACATATGGTAAGCTCTCAATATGATGCCTGAGTCATCAAAACTGCTCAGTAGATGGTAGTTGATGTTAGTAATGGTACGATTAGTATATAATCAGCACTATCACTAGCCAAAGAACGGTATTTTCTAGAAAGAGTTGATTTTAAAAAGTACAAGGAAATGGGATCTGTGTCCATCAGGGTCCTGACAGGGAAGAGACGATGCACTCAAAACAGGTGACCTCAAAAGAGGTCAGTGAAGAGCCTACCTACAAAGATGTGGTCAAGATTAAGGATAGCCTGTCACAGATTGAATTCTGTCCCCCTAGAAATGTGTGTAGCAATTTGACTGGGCCATGATTTCTAATATCGTATGATTTCCCTCAATTTTGTGATTTTCCTGTAGTAGAAATCCTAATCTCACTGCTAACCAAAAGATCAGTGGTTCAAATCCACCAGGTGCTCCTTGAATACAGTAGGGGTCAGCTCTACTCTGGCCCCTAGGGTCGCCATGAGTTGGATCCGACTTGATGACACTTGGCTGGCTGGCCTGTGGTTAATATTTAAAATTACATTAAAAAAAGATTAGGGTGGGACTGCAACACCCTTTCTAAGAGCATTTTCCTGGAGTGTGGCTTGTACCATCTTTTATCCTGTTCGTTGGCCAAAATACAACCAGAAGCCAGAGGACAAGGGAACAGCTTCCTAGATACAGTTAGAGAAAGGTGGAGGGTGTCTGCAGGAATGAATAGAGGATCCCAGTAGATGTGTTGGTAGGTGAGCCTTTGACAGAAGGAATGGACCCTCCTTTACTGACCAGCATGAAAGGAACCTGTTTCAGTTCAGATGGAGAGGTTTGTGGTCATAAGCTAAGAGGTGGAGTGGTTCTAGCATTAGGATCATGATTTTTATTTTCTTGGTTAAAGTTCATGGAGCTGTTAATGACGGGCATTTTGTGAAAAAAAAGTGAAATTTTGTAATCCTTTAAGGATCATTTTGGAAGAATCACTAGGACCTTAATAGCTTGTCATGCAATGTTGGGGCTCTAGATGGTGTTAGAAAATATTGACTCCAATTATATGCAGATTTGGGTGCTTAGCTAGCTGAGGACATATGCAGTGACGTCCAATGGTTGGCTACATGGAAAAATAATAAAACAGAAAAAAGCTGATAAATGGTAGAAAGCAGAAGCATGAGGGAGCTTTCAGATCTTCATGAAATTAGAGTAGGAGGTAGGGGAAAAACTGTGAGATGGATGACAGGAGACTGTGATCAAGGCACAGGAGGGTGAATTTTAGAGCTCTTCCAGGTATGACAAGAATCCAAGTGTGGTCATTGGTTGGCTGAAGAAGGCATAGAGGTGGAGGTGATCACAGTTAAAGAAGTTGCCACAGCTAAGACAATGTTTCCAAACTGCACAGATGTGCCCAAATGTGCCAAGAGCCACAGCAAAGTCACAGATGCACCATGTTCCAGGGAAGCCTAAGACACCCGACAATTTTCAGACACCATGTGAATTGTTAGCCTGAGTAGGACTCTAGATTGTCCTGCTTTCCTTTCAGAGCATTACATCTTTGCAAAGCTGAGGTTTCCACAATTGCTGAGGCAAGAGACAAATGCCACAGGAAAGCTAATGTGAAACAGAAATAAGGGCAGTGGGATCCAATCTGATCCCAAAGTCTGAGAAATTGTGCATCACCCAACAGGTGCACGCATCCCATTAACAAGTAACTATTTTTTAAGAATAAAATTAAAATAGTATTTCTTCTTCCATTTGATAAGTAATATTATTTCAAGTGACTACTAACTTGTTCAGGCTTGAATGCATGTTGAGTTACTTATACCTACCAGCTCAGTAAATGGAATTATTAAATATTTCTATTGACCTGGGGTATCACAAAAAAAATTATGACATGCTAAAAGTGCCGTGAGTTGAGGAAGTTTGGGAACCACAGAGTTAAGATGTTTTCAGCTACATTTAAAATAAATCTCTGATTCAACTGCTTTATAAGAAATAAGTGAGACATCTTCTTTTACTACAAGGCAGGGTGGCTCCGGGTTGAATTAATCATTTAAGCGTTTGTTTTTGTCTCTGTATATTTTCGCGCTCCGCGGTTGTTAGCTAGTCAGTTTGTCTCCCCTGTGGTTGTATGATGGTGGCTGTGGTTCCCTGGTTAGGTGCAGACCTAACAATAGACAGGGAGAGACAGGGAGCTAGTTTTCAGCTATGTATCTCTTCTACTGAATGAGGAAATTGTTTCCTAGAAGATCCCGACAATAACAATAACGTCAGTAAGAGATGTACACCTCAAAGCAATCACCTGAGACCTAAAGGACAAATTTGCCCAAAAGCAAAGTTCAGAAGGAAAATGGGCAGGCAAGCTGGTCTAATGGACACAAGGAAGCCAGGACGGAAGAGGCAAGACTGCTGCTGACTGGAGCAGGCATTTGCAACCAATATTACAAAACAAGCTCTGTACAAATTACTGAATGGGAAATCAATTTACTCTGTAAACTTGAACGCAAACAACGATATAATGCTCAAAAGAAAAACAACAAGAAAGACAACACTACATAAACAATAAACTCTGTTTTCTCCTGGAAAGTATTTCCCTCATTCACCACAGTCCATTATCTGAGCATGTATTCTCTCATCCTTCTTTCCTACTCACTAGCATTAAAGATGCTGGCTAGTTGTCTTAGTCATCTAGCGCTGCTATAACAGAAATACCACAAATGGGTGGCTTCAACAAACAGAAATTTGCTTTCTCACAGTTTGGGAGGCCAGAAGTCTGAGTTCAGGGTTCTGACTCTAGGGGAAGACTTTCTCTGTGTCAGCTCTGGAGGACAGTCTTTGTGTCCTTTAGTTTCTGCTGCCAGGCAGTCTTCATGTGGCTTGTTATCTCTCTTCTCTCCCTATCTTGCTTATTCTCTTTCATATCTCAAAAGAAATGGAATTGAGATGCACCCTACACTAATTCTGCTTCATTAACATAACAAAGATGATCCATTCCCAAATGGAATTATGACAATAGGCATTGTTGTTAAGTGCTGTGGGGTCAATTCTGTGACTTTTGGGTATAGCAGAATGAGACTCTGCCTAGTTCTTCAACATAATCCCAGTTGTTGCTTGGCTGTGCATCATGGATTGAATTGTATCCCCCCAAAAATGTGTGTAGAATTTGTCTGGGCCGTGATTCCTGGTATTGTGTGATGCCCCTTTATGCTGTAAATCCTACCTCTATGATGTTAATAAGGGAAAATGGACTGCAGTTGCTTTGGTAGGGCAGGACCCAACTTGTAAGATTGTGTTGTACCTTGAGGCAATCTTTTGATATGTAAAAGAGAGGTGCTATCAGAGAGGTTGAGGGACCTCATACCACCAAGAAGCAGTGCCAGGAGCAGAGAGCCTCCTTTGGAAAGGACCTGGGGTCTCTATTCCTCAGAAGTCCCTAGTCCAGGGGAAGATCGATGACAAGGACCTTCCTCTGGAGCCAACAGAAAAGGCCGTTCTCTGAAGTTGATACCTTGAATTTGGACTTTCAGCCTACTGGACTTGACAGAGTAAAATTTCTCTTTCTAAAGCCATCCACTTGTGGTATTTCTGTTGTAGCAGCACTAGATGACTAACAGACTGTACTTGAACCCGTCATTGCAGCTACTTTGTCAGTTTGTCTCCTTGAGGATCTTCCTCTCTTTCACTAACCCCCTAATTCACCAAGCGTGACGTCCTTCCCTAAGAATTGTTCCCTCACGATAGCACGCACAAAGTATGTGGTAGGAAGTCTTACAAGTCTCACTTCTAAGAAGTGTTCTGGCTGTACTTTTCCCAAGTCAGATCTGCTTTTTATCTGGAAGTTTGTGGTATATTCTATATTCTTGCCAACACCATAATTTGAAGACATCAGTTCTTTCGAGTCTTCCTTATTTATTGTCCAGCTTTTACTTGCACGTGAGGTGATTGAAAAGACCATACCTTGGGTCAAGGACAACTTAATTCTCAAAGTCAGGCAGTTTGAATCTGCTGAGCACTCTGCGGAAACTATGGAGCAGTTCTACTCTGTCCTCTGTTTATGTGGATTTTAATATGTCAATTGACTGAAATGCCCCTGGAGACTGTGGCCTTTAGCTCAGTCTCAAGAACTGTATGGTTGTGACTAAGAAGTTTTCGTGGCTATTTCCCCCATACACACTATTGCATAGATGGATACATTTCCAGCATATGAGCACTGCCAGTCAAGTTCATAAACTCATGCTGGAAAAAGTGCTACATAGCTCAGTGCTGAATGTGGAGGATTCCCCTGGAGAGGCTATGCACTGATGTCAACACCTAGTCCACCCCTCGAAGCAATTTTGGAACTCTTTTTCTGGAATGGACATCAAAGCTGTTGTAATATTACCCTTGATGTCCTGAATGCCATCAAAATGTCTTTCTTGTAACATTTCCTTATCTTCATGTAAAGAAAAAAGTCATCGGGGGCCAGATCAGTTGAGTAGGGAAGGTGTTCCAATACAGTTATTTGTTTAACCAGCTGTCATGGTTTGAATTGTGTCCCCCCAAAAACGTGTGCAGCCACGTGGCTGGGATATGGTTCCCAGTATCTTGGGACTGTCCTCCATTGTGTGGTTTTGCTAACCTGTATGTTAAAGGATTAGGGTGGGGCTGTGAATTCCTGCTGTGGAGGGAGTTTCCCTGGAGTATGGCTTGCCCTACCCTTAATGCTTTTAGCTTGCAAGGAATAAAAGGAAAAAGAGACAAAGGACAATTTGAGAACCTCGCTACCATCAAGCAAGCAGCACCGGGAGCAGAGTGCATCCTTCAGACCAAAGGTTCTTGCGTGAGGACGCTCCCTGGACAAAGATTGATGCAATACCGGACTGTCCTCCAGAGCCGACAAGGGGAAAGTGTTCCCCTGGAGCGGACACCCTGAATATGGACTTGCAACCTACCAGACTGTGTAAGAATAAATCTTTCTTTGTTAAAGCCATCCACTCTGTGGTATTTCTGTTAGAGCAGCCCTAGCTGACTAAAACACCAGCTAAAAACTCCCTTACAGACAACTATACAATTAAGTTTGTGAACTTGCCACCTTGCTGCTGTGCACAATGGCCATTCCAGAAAGAGTTCCAAAATTTCTTTGAAGGGTGGGCTAGGTACTGGCATCAGTGCTTAGCTTTCCAAGGGAATACTTCGAAGATGACCAGAGTGATATTCACCAATGTGATATGTAGCACTTAGAACAATTAACTGCAGACTTAACTGCACATACATAGGACATGGACATACTTCTATGTGCCCTCCCACTCCTGTTCAGCTTACTTATCTACCTACATATCCAATCACACATTATTGTTTGTTACTACTGTTGTTGCAGGATTATTGTATGTGTTTTAGTGTTTACTGCTGTTGCCTTTACTCTTGTGTGTCTCTCAGGGCTTCGTTTACCAGTTGACGTGAGCTGACTTCCCCCGTGTTGCATGTTATGTCTCCTATCACCAAGCACATGCCTACTGTCTAGTTAGTGATTTTCTCTGCCTCCTTCCTCCCATCCCTAGTGACAATCAAAGAATGTTTCTGTCTGTGTCAAAACCTTTTCTTGACTTAATAATAGTGGTCTCGTATAATATGCGTGCTTTTGTGATTGACATATTTCACTCAGCATGATGACCTCCAAGTTCCTCCACCTTGGGAAGTGTTTCATGGATTCTTTGTTACTCTTTAACATTACAAAGTATTCCATTGTATGTCTGTATCACAGTTTACCCATTCATCCCTTGATGGGAACTTAGGCTGTTTCCCTCTTTTTGCTATTGTGAGCAATGTTGCAACGAACATAGTTACCCATATGTCTATGTCATGGCTCTTATTTCTCGAGGGCATATACCTAGGAATGGGATTGCTGGACCATATTATATTTCTATTTCTAGCTTTTTGAGGAAGTGTCGTGTCATTTTCCATAGTATTGTATCATTTTAAATGCCTTTTCTGTTTTTTTTTTTTTTTTTTTTGATCAGTGCCATTACTCCTGGTGTGAGATGGTATATCATTGTAGTTTTCATCTGTAGCTCTCTAATGGCTAATGGAAACCCTGGTGGCGTAGTGGTCAAGTACTATGTCTGCTAACCAAACGATCGGTAGTTCAAATCTGCCAGGCACTCTGTGGAAACTACGGAGCCATTCTACTCCATCCTATAATGACTCCAAAGTGGTGGATTGGGGATTTTTTTGGTTTAATGGCTAATGATCTGAAATATCTCTTCAAGGATTTGTTGGCTCCCTGGATGTATTTTTTGGTAAAGTATCCTATTTTTGCCCATATTTTAGCTAGATTATTTGCTTTTTGTTGCTAAGTTGTTGGAGCATTCTATAAATTTTAGAGATTATACTCTTGTCAGATACATTATACGAAAAGTATTTTCCCAGTCTGTGAGTTCTTTATTGGAAAAAAAAACTTTTTGGAAAAGTTATCAACAAGCATAAGTGTTTGATTTTCAGGAGGTCCCAGTCCACTAGTTTGTTTTCTGTTTTTTAATTTTAGTGATGTTTATGCCATAAATTAGGGGTTCCTAGGCTTTCCCCTATTTTTTCTTCTATGATCTTCATGCATTTAAACTTTACATTTAAGTCTTTGATCCACATTAAGTTAGTTTATGCTTATAGTGTTTCGTATTTCTGTGAGTGGATATAGTTTTGCCATCCCAGTTTGCTAGAAATTATCTAGCCCTCATTTAATGAGTTTCATCTTCTTGTCAAAGATTGCTTGTCTATAGGTAGATGGATTTATTTCTCGATTTTCTATCTGCTCCATTGGTCTTTGCATCCACTGTTTGATTACTGTGACAGTACAGCAGGTTCTGAGATTAAGCAGTGTGATGTTTTCTACTTTGTTCTTCTTTTTCAACAAAGTATTGTCTTCTTCTAAATCTTTCCTTAAATTCATAGTCTTTCTGTGTAGCCTATTATAGTACTTTATAACCTAAGTCTCAGGAACTTAAAATCATGCTTGCCTAAGTTTAAGACCAATTATTCTCTTTTGGTCTTGAACATATATAAAATATAACTATTCAGCATCCTGTTCATTTCCAGTTGTTCCACACAGATTTCACAGAAGCTATCTAATTCTATCTGGAACATTTAAAGAACACCTCTGCGTCATTTTCTGACATCAGTATCCATCAGTGAAAATGAACTATTCCTAGGTTCAGTTTGCAGACAACTCAGTACATTTTATAGAGTATCCTTTTGTCATGTCCATATTCTGGGCTCAGTGTACTCTTGAACATTGATGTTCAAGGGGAACCAAGCACTTTTGATTTATACATAGAGAGAAACATTTTTACACAATTTTGATTTTCTGGTTAATAGAATTGTTGGTTGACACTTAAATACACTGGAGCATTTTTACAAATCATGCAAATTACCCTTTTAAAAATTTGATTGTGATAAAATAGATATAACAAAAAGTTTGCCATTTTAACCATTTTTAAGTGTACAATTCAATAAGAAGAATTACATACAACATGTTGTGCTACAAGCAACGCTATCCATTCCCAAAAGTTTTTATCACCCCAAACAGAAACTCAGCATTGCCCCTTCAGCGATAACTTCATTTAGCCTTCTTTCCAGTCCCTACTAACCACTTAGACACTTCTGTTTCTATGTATTTACCTGTTCTAGATATTTTGTTAAAGCAAGATCCCACAATAGCTGTTCTTTTGTTTTGAATTGCTTTTCAACATTAATTCAGTTAAATGATTTTCATATGCTAATTTGTTTATTCAACAATATTTATTGTGTAGCAGGTATTTGGGAAGAAGACAAGGAAACAAAACTCATGATACAAACCATTGCTGACTAGTAACGATATATAACATGTTATCTAGTGTATATGCCATGAACTGAAGTGATGCACATCTGTTTTTTTCTAATAACTATCTTTCTTGTCATCTGTTACTGCTCTAACAGAAATAACACAAGTTATTTCTCTTAAGCAAAGAGAAATTTATTCTGACACAGTCTGGTAGGCTACAAGTCCAAACTCAGAGTCTCTGCTACGGAGAAAGTCTCTCCCTCTCTCAGCTCTGGAGGAAGTTCCTTGTGTTGCATCAGTTTTTGGTCAGGGAGCATCTTGGCACAGGAACCTCAGATCTGAAGGATACACCTCTTGGTGCTGCTTTCTTGATAGTGTGAGGTTCCCAACTCTCTGCTTGCTTCCCTTTCCTTTTATCTCTTGCAAAATGAAAGGAAAAAGGGTGGTGCAAGCCACACTCCAGGGAAATTCCCTTTAAATTGGAGCTGGGAAGTGACCTTAGGAAGGGTGTTACAGTCCCACCCTAATCCTCTCTAACATAATCACATCTACTAACCACAGACAGAGATTAGGATTTACAGCATAGGAAAAGCACAAAATGGAAGAAAATCACAAAATACTGGGAATCATGGCCCATCCAAATTTTTATACACATTTTGGGAGGACACAATTCAGTTCTTGACACCATCCTGTCAATTGGTTGATATTACTATCATCTCCAGTTTACGGATAGGGAACCTAAAAGAGTGTATGTAACTTACCCAAACTAATCCAACAAATAAGGGGAAGAGGCAAGATTCAAGCCCAGTTTATCCTTCTGCAGTGCCCAAGAACACAACACTTTAATGCTTCTGGTGGATAATGTATGTTAAAGAATAGTGAATGTGATATATAAAACAAAAAATCTAAGGAAATGAAGTTCTGATACATGCTACAACATGTTTGAGCCTTGGAAAACATTGTGCCAATGAAATACACCAGACACAATCTCACAAGTACAATCTCACTTGTATAAAGCATGTAGACTAGGCAAATACATAGAGACAGAAAGTAGATTAGTGATTACCAGGAAATGAAGTGGAGAAGGAGAGAATAGGGAGTTATAGCTTAAGTGGTATTGAATTTCCTTTAGGGGATATAAAACTTTTGGAAATAGTGGTTTTTGTAATTAATGCTACAAATTCTACTCTTAAAATGTAAATACTGTTAGCATGGCAAATTTGTCATACATTTTTCCAGAATAAAATTTTTAAAAATAAATTCTGTTATGACTAAAGGTAAAATGATTCTCTTCATTTTTAAAACTGTTAAATCACTAGATACTTGATTTGGGTTATTGGTCCATTTTTTAAAAAACATGACCTGTTGTTTTTGTTGTTGAACGCCATTGAGTAGGTATGAACTCGGGGGACTCTATGCACAATAGAAGGAAACACTGCCTGGTCACAGTCATTGCTATCTGAGCCCTTTTTTGCAGTGACTATGTCAATCCATTTCATTGAGGGTCTTTCTTTTTCACTGACTTCTACTTTACCAAACATGAAATCCTTCTTCAGAGACTAGACCCTCCTGACAGCATGTCCAAAATGCATGACACGAAGTCTTACCACCCATGCTTCTATAAGAGCTTTCTGGTTGTATTTCTTCTGAGATGGATTTCTTCATTCTTCTGGCAGTTCATGGCACATTCAGTATTCTTCACCAACACTATAATTCAAAGGCATCAATTTTCTTCTTTGGTCTTCCTTATTTATTGTCCAGCTTTCACATGCGTATGAAATGATAGAAAATACCATGGCTTGGATCAGGTGCACCTTAGTCCTCAAAGTGACATCTTTGCTCTTTTAACATGGTAAAGAAGTCTGTTGTAGCACATTTGTCCAATGCAATGTTTCTTTTGATTTCATGACTTCTGCTTTCATGGGCATTGATTACAGATCCAAGTAAAATAAAATCCTTGACTATTTCAATATTTTCTCTACTTATCATGATATTGCTTATTGGTCCAGTTGTAAGAATTTTTTTTTGTTTATGTTGAGGTGCAATCTGTACTGAGAGTTGCACCCTTTGATCTTCACTAGTAAGTGCCACAAGTCCTCTTCATTTTCAGCAATCAAGGTTGTGAGGTCTGCGTATTACAGTTTGTCAATGTGTCTTCCTCTGGTCCTGATGCCACTTTCTTCTTCATAGAATCCAGCTACTTCGATTATTTGCTCTGCACAGAGCCTGAATAAGTAAGGTGGAAGGATGCAACCTTGATGTACACCTTTCCTGAATTTAAACCACACAGTATCACCCTTGTTCTTTTGGAACAACTACCTCTTGTTTTCTGTGCAGGTTCTGCATGAGCACAGTGAAGTGTCCTGGAATTCCCATCTTCACAATCTTATCCATAATTTCTTATCATCTGTGCAGTTGAATGCTGTTTCATAGTGAATCACCCACACAAACTTTTTTCTGGCAGTCTCTGCTTTCAGCAAAGGTTCATCTTGTATCAGCAATGATATGCCTCATTTATTGTCCTCTACTGCTTACAACCATTTTTGAATCACCTTCAGCAAATTTTTACTTTGATAATTTCCACACTCTGTTCAATCACCTTTCTTTGAAACGGGCAAAAATATAAGTTGTTGCTTAGCAGATCTTGTTGAGTCAATTCCAACTCATAATGACCTGTGTACAAAACACTGCCCAGCCCTCTTCCAACTTCACGATAACTGATATGTTCGAGAACACTGTGGCAGCCATTCTGTCAGTCCATTTGGTTGAGGGTCCTCCTGTTTTTCACTGACACTCTACTTTACCATGCATGATGTCCTTCTCCAGGAACTAGTACCTCTGATAGTATGTCCAAAGTAGGTACGATGCAGGCTCTCCATTCTTACCTCTAATGAGCATGCTGGCTATACTTCTTCCAAGGCAGATTTGTTTGTCCAGAATCAGAGCAGCACACAAGCCTCCCTGACAGGTGAATGGTAACTGCATATCAGTTACACTTGCCTGGAGTCAAACCCAGCTCTCGCAAATGCACAGTAAGGATTTTACCACTGAACCATCCTTGCTCTTATTATGTTGGCACCATCTCTCTATTTAACAACTGCACATGAACTACTATATGTTAAAGAAACGTGTTGTGGTGGAACAGATTATACCTACCTTACAGGGTTATTGAGAAGACTTTAAAAAGTCATCCATTTAAAGTGCTATGAAGAATGCCTGGCACATTGCATGTGCTCAGTGTATGTAGGTTATTTGATTGGAACCCTTATGTTGACAATGTTTTTTAAATGAAGGCTTGTAAGCATTGTCAGATTATTGGAGAAAATTCCTCAAGCTTTGGACAAGTGTCTGGCACTACAGTAGAAGTCTAGTGCAGGTTAATGTAGAACCCATGGAACCAGAGGGAGACAGTTATGAATGGGTCCCATTAGAAGCATCTGATACCTCGGACTGTTCTCTTGGCTGTGGGTGGTTGATGGTGAAGATCCTGATGTTGCCATGGTGCTTGTGATGCCTTGATAGCTACTGACAGATTATATAACTAATAGCTTTTCAGTGTATCTATTTAAGCCCTATCCTTGAGATACTCCTTTTGTACGGTTTTTCTCCTTGTAACTAGTGACACAAAGATTTTTACACAGACTAAAAACTCGGTATTGTCATTCTAATTAACTTAAGCCTTAGTCTCTAGAAAGACCGAAGTTTACCTAAGTAATGTCTTGGCCTCTTTAACGTTTTTGTGAAGTTCTGATGGTTCCAGTTTTAAAATAATTCTGCACTGTAATATAATTAACTTTCACAGTTTTAAAGATGTGATAGTATTTTTATCTTCGCATATTCTTCATGAAATACTGATTCATATTATGAGTTCCAAAATAAGAAAGTCATGAAGAATGTTCATATTTCTCATACTTGGCATATTGCTTTTTACGTTAACTCTATCTGCAAATCTCTTATCTTCTAACCTAGGTGACTAGTGGATGAATTCCTGAAAGTCCATTTGTAAAAGGATGATTTAGTAAATGATATATAGGTAGTCCCTGACATGCCACATATTTGAGTAATGGCAAATTGCCCTTAAGACCATCTGTTTATTTTTTGGCACAAGTATCATATTGTTAGTAGTATGTACTGCCTACTGTGCTGCAGAATGTAATTTGTTGATATTTTGTTCTCAGATGTTCACTCATAGATGGTCAATATTATGACTCATTCAGATACTACTAATAAAAGACAATAATAATGAAAACTAAAAAAAAATGAAGTACTTAACTTATGTCAAAACCAGCTTACAGCTGAGTCAACAGAATGGAAACCACTGTAAGTTGGGGACTACTTGTATTATGTTATGGAATCCACCGACTTTCTGTCACTTTGTCTACAGCTGTGGCTTGTGTGTTGCTAAGATACAGTAATCCACCAGTATTTCAAATGCTAGCAAGATTGCTCGTGGTGGGAAGGTTTCAGGGTAGCTTCCAGACTAAGATAAACTAGGAAGAAGGGCTTGTCAATCTACAGGTAGTCCCTGACTTATGACAGGGTTCGGTTCTGATAACTCCATCAAAAGTCAGTTCTGGTGTAAGTGGAATATCTCATTTTTATCTTAATTTTCATTATTATTTTCTTTTCCTATCAATATTTTTATAAATTATAACATCAAACATCTGCAAGTGAGTATCTGAGAAGGAGAACACCGTAAATTAAGCACTGTCACGTTATATGTACAACATATCCCTAATGATAAAATGTACCAAAAAATCAACTTGGCACTTCCTTAAGAAGCTAGAAATAGATGTAACATACAATCCAGAAGTCCCATATGTCCTAAAGAAATAAGAGCTGTCACACGAATAAACACATGCACTCATATTTTCATTGCAGCATTGTTCACAATAGCAAAAAGATGGAAGCAAACTAAGTGACCATCAACAGACAAACCAACTGTAATACTTACACACAGTGGACTATTGTGCAATGATAAAGAACAATGGTGACTCCTTGGAACATCTCATAACACGGATCAATCTAGAAGGCATTGTGCTGAGTGAACTTAGCCACTCACAGAAGAACCAATATTGTACGAGACCACTACTATAGGAATTCAAGAAAAGGTTCAAGCATAGAAAAAAGCATTCTTTGATGGTTATGAGGTGGGAGGAGAGGGGAGAGGAATTCACTGACTACATAGTAGACAGAGATCAACTTCAGTGAAGGAAGAGGCACCACACGACAGGGGAGCCAGCGCAACTAGACCAAAGCAAAAGCTAAGAAGTCTCCTGGAAACATCCAAACACTTTGAAGGACAGAGTATCTGGGGCTGGGGCTGAGGACCATAGGTTCCTGGGACCTCTGGGTTAATTGGCATAACAGTTTAATAAGAAAACTTCTGCATCCCACTTTGGTGAGAGCTGGATAGGGTCTTAAAAGCTGGCAAGCAGCCACCTAAGAAGCATCAATTGGTCCCATCTCACTTGGAGCAAAAGAGAAAGAAGAAAACCAAAGACATAAGGAAAATATTAGCCCAAGAAACCAAAGGACCACATAAAGCAGAGACTCCACCAGCCTGAGAGTAGAACTAGACAGCATCTGACTACCACAAAGACTACCATGACAGGGTACACAACAGAAAGTCCCAGACAGAGTGCAAAGAAACTATGGAGCAGAAAACAAATTCACATAAAAAGACCAGAATTAGTGGTCTGACAGAGATTGGGAGAACCCCCAAAACGGTGGTACACAAACTCTGTTAATCCATAACTGAAACCACTACCAAAGCCTACTCTTCAGACAAAGATTAAACAAGACAGTAATACACAAGAGGACTGTGCTTCTTAGTTCAATCAGACACAGGAGACCAAATGGGTAGCTCCTGTCTAGAGGCAAAATGGGTAGGCAGGAGGGGACAGGATCTGGTTCACTGGACACAGGGAACGCACTGTGGGAAGGGGGAGTGTGCTGTCACACTATGGAGATTGTAGCTAATGTGACAAAACAATATTTGTGTAAATTTTTATGTGAGAAATTAACTTGAGCTGTAAACATTCCCCTAAAACACAATTGAAAACAAAAAAAGAAGAAGAACATAATTGTAAGTGTAACTCATGGTAACTCAAATACATTGTAAGTCAGGGACTAGCTCAATTCAAAAAATTAGCCAATAAAAACCCTCTGGATCACAACAGAGTGTTGTCTGACGTAGAGCTGGAAGCACAGCCCAGGAAGGCACTCAAAATAGACAGCGACCACCACAGTGAACATGAGCATACTGACAAACTGTGTTGATGGAGCAAGACTGACAACATTTCGTTCTGTTGTACATACAGTCGCCATAAGTCAGAGCCTACTTAACAGCAAGAAACAACAACACTTTCTAGAATATTAAGCATCAAGAATGATTTAGGTCTATATTCTCTTGGAGAAATGTTTAAGTAAGTTTTAGAATAATATAGTAAAATCCTATTTTTACACAAACTAAATGCCAACATGCTCATCTATATGCATTTGTGTATTTAATTGTGCACACCCCATACCAGGTAGGGCATGTGCTAACTGTATAGCTGCAGCTAACTGCACACCCTCAGCAGCTCTTAGGGTGAGGTGTGGGGGTGATAATCAACTTTGCTTTTTAGATGTCATTAGAAAAATTCACTCATTCCAAAAAGCATGCTTTACGTTTGGATTTTAAAATTCTATTAAATAAGATTTAAAGGTGAAAAAATGATCTAACAACAACAAAAAAGGAAATTTCTTTATAGAGGCTTCTATTTTTCTTTAACCTCTACTACAAAATTAAAAAATATCTCCAGAGGGGGACCATCTGTACCATCTACTGCTATGGGGACAAGAACCCTTGAGCGTCCTTTGCTGGTTATTGAAAGTAGTTACCTTGGCCTGGACTCCTGATGGGCTCCTGCCTCCACTAGAGGCCTCCTTTTCAGGGCCTGATCTTTCCTTTTTTATTTCTAACTCTGTTTCTGCATCTCAATCATTCACCTCGTCTGTCTCATTTGCCTCTTGTAGCTGACTTTGGCTGCCTTGACTCCTTGGGTCCTGAGTTAAGAACTGAACTTGATTTTCCTTCACCAGAACATGTGCTTTGTTCATCACTCTCCCACAGAGCTAGTAAAATTTCATATTTCTGAGGATTCTTTTCCAAATTTGGGGCTTCTCCGTATTTAGTCTGAGCATTTGCCATAGGAGATAGACAATGACTACAAGTCCACAATCATCTGATATTCCTTTTTACCTTAAAATTACATCAGGTACCTATAGCAAACAGTGTTTTTTGTGTCCAGATAGTCTTTCTTCCTCCACCTCAGTAACAGGAACCTCAGTTTTTAGCTGAGCCCCTTGTCACCAGTCTCTCATGCTATTAAATATGATTCTCTGAGCAAGTGTTGGTCCTGAAGATGTCAGCTAAAGTGCTGGGTGAAAATTCCAGAACGTCTACTCAGAGGAAGAAAGCACAGCCTTCCTCTGTCTGCCGCCCAGTTTGCAGCCTGCAATATGATTACAGAGTGGAATTGACCCCACACTGGGCTGCAGAGCAAGCTCCAGGGGAGGCACAGGATCCTGATGCAAGAGTCCAAGACTTGCTTGACGTGAATGATAAATGTCTAGCGTGCTTTAGCCACTATGGTTGGGGTTTTCTGTCATAGGCCTACAGCTAGTCCTAAATCAGGTAGCAAGGCTTCAGATTCTATAAAACAGTTGTTCTTTCGTTGTATATGGTTTTTAATCAGCGGGTAATTATTAAGCATCTGACCGCTGTCCAAGTATTGCTATATGCCAGTGAAGACACTGAAGACACCAGACACACACACGTGCACGCGCGCACACGCACACACACACACACACACACACACACAAAACAAAAACCAAACTCGTCGCCATCAAGTAATTCGATGGTGACCTCCTCTGTTGTAGAGTAGAACTGCAGTCCACAGGGTTTTCAACTGCTGTAATCTTTACAGAAGCAAACCACCGAGTCTTTAGGAATCCAACCACAAATCTTTTGGCTATTGCTCAGTGCAAATCATTTGTGCCACCCAAGGGCTTTATGCAGGATATGACAGAAGTATAAAAAGATAGGCTATACTCCCAGAGAGGTTTATTATCCTACCTAGGAAGCTAAGACCAAAGCAAGAAAACAAAGAGAGAACAGGACAAGCTGGCACAATATTTAATTAAATTATGTAACTATTGCAAAAGTGCAAGGGGAGTTTAGAGAATGGGAGCTTAGATGAGCTAGAGTAGGGTCAATTTTGTAAACTGGGTTTGTTTGCAGTGAGGCTTGTCTGTAATTTACATTGCTGTAAACTGAGTTAAATTATGAGGTCTGACTGTTACGTCTGAGAAGTTAATCTGCATATCTCATTGCTGAATATCACTATGGTCACCTTCAAAGTCCTCCCCTTGGGAAGCTATGCACCGAAGCAAGCACCTAGTCCACCCTTCAAAGCAATTTTGGAACTCTTTCTGGAATGACCGTTTTACATGCTGGCACGGTAGCAAATGCTGCTACGCGTTTAATTGTGTAGTTGTCAGTGAGGGGATTTTTAGCCAGAAAACAAATCACTGTATTGGAATAGCCTCCTGACTCACCTGATCTGGCCCCCAATGACTTTTTTTCATCTGAAGATAAAGGAAATACTGAATGGAAGATATTTTCATTACATTCAGGACATCAAGGTTAATATGACAGCAGCTCTAATGGTCACTCCAGGAAAAGAGTTCCAAAACTGCTTTGAAGGGTGAACTAGGCCCCAGTGTCACTGCATGGCTTCCAAGGGGAGTACTTCGAAGGTGACCTTAGTGATACTCAGCAATGAGGTACAGAGCACTTTTCCTAGGGTGCATTCTCAAACTTTTTTCTATCAGGATCCCTTCTTTTTTCCTCCCTTCCTTTCTTCTTTTTTTCTCTCTCCTTTCTTTCTCTCTTTTCCTTTCTTTTCTCTCACTTTTCTTTCTTTCAGCTTACAATTCAATTTCTCAAACACCTGCACACACATTGCTGTGTGACCCTACTTGTTCTCCCCAAACTGCGACAACACTCTCCTCTACTCCACCCTATTCCCAAGCCCATTTGACCAGTTCCTTCTCGTCTTGCCTCCAGACAGGAGCTGTCTATTTAGTCTTATACACCTACATGAGCCAGGAAGCATACTCTTCACCAGTTATCACTGTATGTCTTACAGCTCAGTCTAACATTCGTCTGAAGAGTTGACTTTGGGAATGGTTTGAATTCTGGGCTAGTGGAGCCTTGGAAACCACGTCTTCCAGGCTCCCTCCAGCCTCTGTCAGACGATCACGTCTTGGTATTTTTGCTAGAATTTGAGTTCTACTCTCCACACTTCTCCAGCTCCGTCACAGACTCTCCGTTGTGTTCCCTGTCAGGGTGGCCATTGGTGGTAGCTCTTCACCATCTTGCTCTTTTGGTCTCAGGCTGATGGAGTCTCTAGTTTATGTAGCCCTTTCTCTCTCTTGGGTTCGTTTTCTTTGTGTCTCTGATGTTCTTCATTCTCCTTTGCTCCAGCTGGGTTGGGACCAATTGATGCATCTTAGATGGCTGCTTGCCAAAGACCCCAGAAGCCACTCACCAAGTAGGATGCAGAACATTTACTTAGTAAACTTTTTTATATCTATTGACCTAGATGTCCCCTGAAACTTTGGTCCCCAGACCGCAGCTCCTGCTACTCTGTTCCTCAAAGTGATCAGTTTTATTTAGGAAACTTCTTAGCTTTTGATTTAGTCCAGTTCTGCAGACTTCTCCTGTATTATGTGTTATCCTTCCCTTAACCTAAAATAATTCTGTCTACTGCCTAGTTAGTGAATACCCTTCGCTCTCCATCCCCATCCTTGTAACAATCAAAGAACATTTTCTTAAGTGTTTAAACCATTTTATAAAGTGGTCTCGTATAACATTTGTCCTTTTGCCACTGACTAATTTCACTTAGCATAATGTCTTCCACATTTATCCGTTATGATATTTTGCATGGATTCAGCCTTGTTCTTTATCATTGCATAGTATTTCATTGTGCAAATATACCATAATTTGTTTATCCATTCATCTATTGATGGACATCTAGATTATTTCCATCTTTTACCACTGCAAACAGTGCTGCAATAAACTCAAAATACCAAACCAAATCCACTGCCATCAAGTGGATTCCAACTCATAGCAACCCTATATGACACAGTGGAACTGCCCCATGAAATTTCCAAAGAGTGCTTGGTATATTCAAACTGCCGACATTTCGGTTAGCTGCCATAGACCTTAACCACTATGTCACTAGGGCATGGATGTGCATATATCTATTAGTGTGAAGGCCCTTGTTTCTGTAGGATATATTCCAAGGATTATTATTCCTAGACCACGTAATACTTCTGTTTCTAGCTTTCTAAGGAAGCACCAAATCAATGTCCAAAGTAACTGTACCATTTTACATGCCCCCATCACTGTATAGATGTCCCAGTCTCTCCACAGCCTCTCCAACAATTACTGTTTTGTGTTTTTTGGACTAATGCTGGTCCCATTGGGGTGAGATGGTATCTCATTGGAGTGTTGATTTCCATTTTTTGGTTAATGGTTAATGATCATGAGCATTTCCTCATGTATTTGTTAGCTGCCTGAATATCTCCTTTGGTGAAGTGTCTGTCATATACTTTGCTTATTTTTATTTAGGTGATTTGTCTTTTTTTGTTGAAATTTTGCAGTATCTTGTAGATTTTAGAGATTAGAAGCTAAATGAATTCGCTGTGGCCGATTTTTTTATTCCCAGTCTGCACGTTACCTTATTACTCTTTTGATAAAGTATTTTGATGAGCATAAGAGATTGATTTTTAGAAGCTCACAATTACATATTTTCTCTTCTGGTATTTGTATGTTGTTAGCAATGTTATGTATTCTGTTTATGCCTTGTAATAAGGCTCCCAGCATTGTCCCTATTTTTTCTTGCATGATCTTTATCATTTACAATTTTATGTTTAGGTCTTTGATCCCTTTTGAGTTAGTTTTTTGTGTGTTTTATGAGATATGAGTCTTGTTTCAGTTTTTTGCAAATGGATATCCAGTTATGCCAACACTGTTTGTTGAGGAGACTGTCTTTTCCTGACTTAACAAAGTTTGGGCCTTTGCTAAATATCAGCTGCACATAGGTGAATGATTTTATGTCTGGATTCTCCATTCTGTTTCATTGGTCTATGTACTTGTTGCTGTACCAGTACCAGGCTATTTTGAGTACTATAACAATATAACAGTTTCTTAAATCAGGTAGCATTAGTGTCCCACTTATTTCTTCTTCAGTAAGTTTATTTTTCTGGTGCCTCTTCTCTTTTCCACGTGATTTGTTTCTCCATCTCATTAAAAAAGTCATTAGAATTCAAATCAGGACTGCAGTGTAACTATAGAATGCTTTGGGTAGAACAGACATTTTAGCAGTGTTGAGTTTTCCATTCCGTGAGAAGTTATGTTTTCCACTTATGTGAGTCTCTTTTGGTTTCTTGCAGTAACATCTTATATTTTTCTTTATATAAGTCTTTTATGTCTCTGGGTAGATTTATTCTTAAGTATTGTACCTCCTTGAGGGCTATTATAAATGGTATTGACTTAGTGATTTCTCCTTTAACATTCTCTTTGTTGGTGTAGAGGAAACCGACCTATTTTTCGTGTTTATCTTGTATCCTGATACTTTGCTGAATGCTTCTATGAAAAGTTCCAGTGTTTTTTTGTTGATTCTTTAGGGTTTTCTGTGCATAAGATTAGATTATCTGCAAATAGAGATACTTTTACTTCTTCCTTATTGATGTGGATGCACTTTATTTCTTTTTCTAGCCTAATTGCTAGACCTCTAGCACAATGTTGAATAAGAGTGATGATGAAGGGCATCTTTGCCTGGTTCCCATTATCAAAGGGAATGCTTTCAAACTCTCTCCATTTTGGATGATGTCAGCTGTTGGCTTTGTATGAGTGTCCTCCTTTACATTTAGGAATTTCCTTTCTATTCCTATTTTGCTGAGAGTTTTTAACATCACTGGGTGTTGGACTTTGTCAAATACCTTTTCTGCATCCATTGATAAGATCACACGCATCTTTTGTTTTCTTTATGTGACTGATTACATTGATTATTTTTCTAATATTGAACCATTCCTGCAAACCTTGTATGATTCCCACTTGGTCACGGTGGACTATTTTTTTAAGATGTTATTGAGGATATTTGTGCCTAAGTTTATGAGGGATATTGGTCTGTAATTTTCTCTTTTTGTGGTGTCTTTACCTGGTTTTTGTATCAGGGTTACACTGGCTTCAGAAAATGTGTTTGGGAGTGTTCCATTCTTTTCTATGCTCTGGTATTAACTCCTCTCTGAAAGTCTGATAGAAGCCCAGTGATGGGGCTTTTTTCTGTGATGAGTTTACTTAGTTGTTCTATCTCTGTTTGTGTTCATTTAGACAGGTAGCATGCTTCTAAAAAAATTTTTCTCTCTTTTTTTTATTTAATATGACTGAGTGAAAACGTACATTCCCGTATAAATTTACATGCCCACCTATATGCAGCTTCCACTGCTCTCCCTGTCCTGTGACAGCACACTATTCCTCTCTGCTCCATACATGTCTCATCCTCCCAACAGCCTCCTTTCCCCTCCTAAACACCACAATCAGCCAACTTGACCTCATAGACACACACAGAATAATCCACCCAACAACAGCCAGGAACATTTTATTTTCCATCACACGTGGAACATTCTCCAGAATAGACCACGTATTAGACATAAAGCAACTCTTAACAGAATCCCAAACACTGAAATATTGCAAAATATTTCCACCCACTCTCCTTCCTCCAGCCAGAGGTCAGCAGGGTGACATCCTATAGCTGCACAGAACCATAAAGTGCATCCAATATATGGTCACTCTGCATCGCCAAGTCCAATCCATTTGTGTCCGAAGAGTGGACTTTCGTTATGATTTATGGGCAAGGGCCATGCTTCTAAAAATTTGTCTGTTTTCTTTAGTTTTTCAAATTTGTTAGACTTCACTTTTTCATAGTATTATGATTCTTTTAATTTCAGTTTAGTTTGTTGTGATATTGCCCATCTCTCATTTCTTTTTCAGGTAACTTGCTCCCTCTCCTGTTTTTCTTTTGTTAGTGCAGCCAATGATTTGTTGATTTCGTTGATCTTCTCAAAGAAATAGCTTTTGGTCTTGTTAAGTCTTTCAATTGTTCTTTTATTATCTATTTTATTTAATTCTCCTCTAATTTTTATTATTTGTTTTTCCAAGTACCTGAGGGGTTCTTTTGCTGCTTTCTTTCTGTTTGCTCAAGTTTAAGACTAATGCTTTGATTTTAGCCTTTTTTTTTTCTCTTTGGATGTGTTTATTTATTGTTACAAATTTATCTCCAGACACTGTTTTTGCTGTGTCACAAAGGTTCTGAGAAGATGTGTTTTCATTTTTATTTGATTCTGTGAGTTTCTTTATTCTGTCCTTGATTTCTTCCATTGACCAATAGTTTTCGAGCAAGATGTTGTTCAGTTTCCATGTGTGATTTTTTTGCTTGTTTTTTCTGTTGTTGATTTCTATTTTCATGGCTTTTTTGGTCAGAAAAAAATATTTTGTAATATTTCAGTGTTTGGGATTCTGTTAAGAGTTGCTTTATGTCTAATATATGGTCTATTCTGGAGAATGTTCCACGTGTGTTGGAAAATAAAATATTCCTGGCTGCTGTTGGGTGAATTATTCTGTGTGTGTCTATGAGGTCAAGTTGGCTGATTGTGGTGTTTAGATCTTCTGTGTCTTTATTGAGCTTCTTTCTGAATGTCCTATCCTTCACTGACAGTGGAGTGTTGAAGTCTCCTACTATTATTGTTGAACTGTCTATTTCTATTTCCAACATTGTTAGAATTTGTTTTACACATTTTGGAGTCCTGTCATTAAGTATGTGAATATTTAATATGGTTATGTCCTTCTTGTGAATTGACCCATTAGTTATTGTGTAGTGTTCATCCTCATCTACTGTGATGGATTTTACCTTAAAGTCTATTTTATCAGAAATTAGTATTGCCACTCCTGCTCTTCTTTGATCATTGTTTGCTTGATGTATTTGTTTTTCCATCCTTTGAGTTTTAGTTTGTTTGCATCTTTAAGTCTAAGGTGTGTTTCTAGTAGGCAGCATAAGATGGATCTGGATCATGGTTTTTTAATCCATTCTACCACTCTCTGTCTCTTTATTGGTGCATTTGGTCCATTTACACTCAGTGTAATTGTTGATAGATATGAGTTTAGTGCTGCCATTTTGATACCTTTTGAGTTTGTATGTTGTGAACAGTGTCTTTGTTTCACTTCATTTTCTGTGCTGAGTTGTTTTCCTTTGTGTATTTTCCTTTCATCTTTTTCATTGTCATTGATCTTGCATTTGCTGAGTCTTTGTGTTTTCCTTGTTTTTTATTTTGATGTGTAGGATTGTTAATATCTGTTATTGTTACCTTAATATTTACCCACATTTTTCTAAGTTTAAATAAATCTTTTCTATTTCCTTATATTGCTTTGATGCAATCTCCATATGAAAGATCTACAACTGTGTTTTACCCCCTCTTTTTTTTTTTTTTTTAATCTTATCCTCTTTTACATAATGACATCTCTGTTTCCATATTTTCAGAGTTTTAGCTTTGATTTATTTTTGTGATTTCTCTGTCTGGGTTGGTATCTGGATGTTCTGTCCAGTGTTCCAGTCTTTGTTTGTTGCCTGATGTTAATGATTTTCTAACCGAAGGACTCCTTCTAGTATTTCTTATAAGTTTGGTTTGGTTTTTCAAATTCCCTAAAGTTCTGACTATCTGGAAATATTCTAATTTCACCATTATATTTGAGAGACAGTTTTGCCAGATATATATAATTCTTGAATAGCAATTTTTTTTCTATGAAGGCTTTACATGCATCATACCATTGCCTTCTTGCCTGCGTGATTTCTGCTGAGTATTCTGAGTTTAGTCCTATTGACTCTTCTTTGTAGTTAACTTTTCATTTATCCCTAGGTGCTCTTAGAATTCTCTGTTTATCTCTGGTTCTGGCAAGTTTGATTATATGTCTTGGTGACTTTCTTTTGCGATCTAACTCATGTGAGTTTTGATGAGTGCCTTGTCTTTCATAATATCAGAGAAGTTTTCTGCCAACAAAACTTCAACAGCTCTCTCTGTATTTTCTGTTATCCCCACTATTCTGGTACTCTAATCATTGGTAGGTTATTCCTCTTGATGGTGGCCAACATAATTCTTACGGTTTCTTCTTTTTTTCTTTTTAATTCTTTCACCTCATTTTTCCTCAGATACATTGGCATCAAGTATTCACCTTCAGTCTCACAAATCTGAGTTGTTGCTTTGTGTGAATTCTGCTCCTATGGCTTTCTACTGAGTTGCTCATTTTGAAATGTTATAGGTACAGTCCTGGGTTTCTCTTTATTGGCTGTTTATGGATTCCTGAAGCCTGTTACATTTGTCATTATAGTCTTCTCTAGTCTTCTTAAGTTCCTCTATTGCTTTGTCTGTGTGCTCTTTGGCTTGTTCAACATTCCGCCTGGTCTCTTTCCTGATCTTTTGAAGTGTTCCATATATTAATCTTCTGTATCTTACCTCTAACAATTCCAGGAAGTTCTTACCAGTTTTTTAATCAACTGTTTTGAGAGCCTGCTTAAGCCATCATGGTCTGCCTGTTTATATGATTTTATGTTGGCTGTTATCTACGAGCCATAGATAAATTATTGTATTTATTTATGTTTACTTACTGTTACCTAGTTTCTTATTTTATTTTGTTTTGTTATGTCCAAACAGGCTGATCATGTGAGCTAGTTTTATTATTGGCAGCTTTGTAGCTCTAAAACATTCTGTTTCCAGCTGGTTAGAGCTGTTGCTGGATATACGAGCCCAAAAGTCCATTTACTTTTCTTGCATGAGTTTAAGTTGGGTGTCATGGTAGTCATTCAGTCACAAACTATATGGCTCAGGCTGTCCTCTACTGCCCTTGACAGGCAGCGATGATTCGTATAGACACAGGTGTCTGGCTGCAGTAGAGGTTCACTCACTGAACAAGGCACCCACTGAGAAAAGTATGTTACTATTCCCTACAGCACACGGGGTTGGAGGGTTGCAGTCAGACCACAGTCACCCAATGGCGTTGGCCATAAAGACGGAGGAAACAGTTATTCTGATTTTCTTGTCACAAGTGGCTAGGTGGTATGCGGGGAGCCAACAGTCCTCAGGCCCTGATACAGGTAGGTGAGGACCCAGCCTAGTAGGCAAGGCAGTGTCAAATGGCATGCACTTGCCTCTTTGTCAGGTAGCTGAAACAGCTGAGGTTAGATGTCCTGTATGCACCCTGTGCTACCAGGGTAATGAGGACCTGTACTGAGGTAATGGGCCCACACTGGTCTATGTACAGCTAAAAGGCACTCAAGTCCTTGGACCGCTTATCCCTGTCCCTAGCCAAAGGAGCTGTTTCTGTCCTGGCTTCCCAGCTTAGAGGAGCCGACAGGTTGGCTTTTCCTGTTTGTTATTTTGTTCACTCTACAAACCTAGGAGAATGGCTCAGGGCACATGAAGGGTCCTAGCCCAGGGGACACAACAGTATCTGAAGCTGGCTCAGAGCTAGTGCAGAGTGGGATGGGGGCAGGTAAATAGGAGAGAGATTTTTCCAAAAGATGTGTTTCTTGATCTGTGTGGAAGGTAAGATACACATACCTATCATTTGCCTGTTGAGTTTCACATTTAACTAATTCTGGAGGTATGGGCAGACTCTCTACAGTCTCTTCTAATGTGGAAAACGAATTCTGAACACGACTGCTTGCTTCACCATGCCTGAGCCAGTGGATTCTGCCTGTGGGCGCTTGTTCCCACTACGTCAGGCCTGGTATCTCCTTGCTGCGTTCAGACTTTCTTTCCCTCCCCTTGCCACTCAGTGCAACTCCTCAACTTTGATGGTCTGATTCACTTGTTTTTTCAGGCCTTTGTTCTCAGAGGAACTGCAGGCTGCATCTGACTACTCTACTATCTTGGCTCCATCTTCCATTATTTGTTACTTAATGCATCAGGTTAGACTCTCAAAATAAAGCAAGAAATACTAGAATAATTACATCATTCACAGAATATGTGAATATGCTTAGCCCTTGTGAACCTGCTAAACTGCTTGTTTCCAAGAATAAATGAGAATGAGATGAATATTGGAAACACACAGGTTTTCTTAGGATATCTTAGTTGCTGGTGTGCATGTTGTACTACTTGACCCTATTCTAGATAGTTAGCGCTCACTTTTTTTATTCTTGATCCTTTTAATGTTACCAACATATCAATTTTCTTCATGTGTCTGTCCTTTGTACCAGGAAGCCTAGCTTTAAAATCAGTATTTTCAAAATTTATGAATCTGTAAGTATATAGCATCAAAGTCCCACCAGTTCTACAGGGGCAGGAAAGGGCTTAATACATTGAGTATGTTTGGGATCCCTGGGTGGGAGCAAGAGCCCAGCTATCTACCTCCTCCCTGCAATGTTCAAAGCTATCTGGACACGGAAGTGAGTCTCACACCCAGCAGCTCTAGACCAAAGTAAGTCCACAGGGTGGTGGTGGCCTTACACTCTTAATTTTAAATGTGACCTAGTTAATCTTTTTTATTTTCTTAAGATTGTGCTTTGGAGGTCTTATTAAGAAGGCATTTTTCATCTCTGGATTATCAGGTTCTTCTCCACATTTTCTTTCACCTTTATAATTTTACCTTTAACATTTGAGCCTCTAACCGATTTCAGTCTACCTTTGTCTCTGATGTTAAGTAAGGCTTAATTTTCTTCTTCTTCATATTTCTGCCATTTTTCCCAATCTACCTACCAAATAATTTATCTTCTCTCACTGGCTTATGGTGTCACTTTTATCTCAATTTCCCATGTATACATATGTCTTTTTCTGGTCTTCCTGTTCTTTTCCACTGATTCGATTGACTGTTTTCATGCCAAGTATTTTAGCACTATTTGAAATCTAAGATTTGATTTCACCCTGAACCTTAGCTTTAAAAGAATAAATAGCTGAACACCTGGAACCCCTTGAACTTGTGCATAATCAATGAAGTGTGGTACTGTAAATTAAAATCTAACCAGTGTATTAACATTAGTGACAAAAAAGACATTATCGAGATTTTTTTTCAATGTCATGAGGTAGAAGATGGCTTACAGATAGTACAATACATCGCAAATTTACAGCCTGAGAATTTCTTTTGCACATGTATGTATTCATTTAACCAACACACAAGTCAACATATAGGATACATCGTGACCCCACCCCTCTACCCCATCTGACTCAATAAGCCCAAAATGTAACTGTTACTCTGACATCTGTCACTATAGGTTATTTTTGCCTAGTCTTGACCTTCACATCAGTATAATCATATAGCTTTTAGTCTTTCAAATCTGGTTTCACTCAAAAATAGATCTATGATACTTATCCATGTTGTTGCATATAGTAACAGTTCATACGGTTCTCTATTATATAGCTATATAATTCATATATCCTTTCATTATTAATAGACATTTTGGCTATTTCTGGTTTGGAGATTTTTGTGATTGAAACTGCTATACACTTGGCTTCTGGAAGGTATAAGCACTCATTTCTAGCTTCATACAGTAAGTGTATGTTTGGCTTTCACAGATGCTAACAATAGGGTTTTGATTCAACTACTAATAGTTTAATAGCTACTTTCAAATATAGTTAAGCACTTTAGATGTGATCAGGCTTGGAATTTTTCTTTGAATGCATTGTATGTTGAAACATAAGTGTGCACTGTCATTGTAAGAGTAATAATTAATGATGATTGTAAAAAGCACTTGATATACAAATGCAAACTGTTGAAGATTTTAAAACAGTTAAATAAATAAGGAAATAGATGGAGAGTTAAGAATATTAAGAGGGGGTACATTAAAAACTTCAGATTTGAAGTATCTTACTATACTAAATTCTATGAATAATCTGTTTCAAGTAACTAAAGAGAGGCTTTAAAGTGTGATCAAGAAACAAAAATATACAAATTCTTATCAAACAGACTTGGAAAAATGCAAACTAGATCTTTTAGAAACATAAAAGCAAAATATGATATTGAAATTATAATTCAATGAATGTGGTAAGTAACAGATTAAACATAGCTGAAACTTAGTGAATTAGATGATGTATCAGAAGAAACTTCTCACAATGAAGAACAGAGGGAAAATATAAAAGAAAGATTAAGGGACATGGAGAATAGAATGAAACAGTCTAACACACATCTACTTATTTCTAGGGGTAAAAAGATAATACAGATAAGAGGAAAATGGAGTGTTGTGGATCATGTCATGTCCCCCAAAACCTATGTGTAGCAATTTGACTAGGCCATGATTCCTGGTATAGTGTAGTTTTCCTATACTCTATAAACCCTGCCTCTATGATGTCAATGAGGGAGGATGGAGAGCAATTGTGTTGGTGGACAGGACTCAGTTTGTAAGATTGTATTGTGCCTTGAGGCAGTACATATGAATCCATTACATATGACATCCTAGGGCCGAGAACATCAAGCGGAAAGTTGATAAACTGGACTGAACAACAGGGAAGGGAGAATAGAATTTGCCAGACCCGATCCACCAGGGAACAACTGTGGCCTGCGCAGTCGGCTGAGCATGGTGATTGGAGGACATTATCCCCAGCTGGTTAAACTGGCAAGAAAATCCACTCACACCTCTGGAACCAATGAGGAACAGCACAAAATCATCAAAAGCTGTCTTTGCATGTAACCTGTTCCACATAGGTCTAAGTCTTTCCCTCAGGATATACCTCTCTCACTTCTCCCAGCACCTCCCTCTCCCTTCTCTGCACTGTACCAGGCTTTGGAGTCTGATGCCATTAATTCAGCCAGAAGTAAGACTCCTTCAGCCTACCCTTAGCCATTCTCTGAGACTCACAGAGGGAACAATTTAACAAACAAGGGGAGAGGGGAAACGAAAAAATATATATATTGACTCCCTGAGCTGCAAATTCATGTCATAAACTGTTTCTTCACCTAGATTCAGACATAAGGGGACACATCATCCTTACAGACACTTAGTCCCCTGCCTTTCTCAGCAGCTGCAACCAGATACCTGTGCCTATAGTGATCACCTCTGCTCTCTAGGACAGTAGGTGAGAGCCTGTGCCACAAACTTGGTGACTAACTATCTGCACACCTGAGCTGAATCCGTACATGAAAAGTGAATGAACTCTTGTGCTCATATGCCGGCTGACAGGGTAGTAGAGCTTTAAAGGCACCCATAACTAAACTAGCAAATATAACCATCCTATCTGGACATTTCAAAACAAACAAACAAAAAAAAGAACCTAGAACACAGGGGCCAAACATAAAACAAATCTATTCAACAATTTGTTGATGGTTTTTTTTTATTATTATTAAATAAAAAATGAAAGTGTACATACTCTGTGCTTACAATATTGGGTTAAAATGGGAGGAGTACACAAGTTGTGTTGAAGTCTCATTAATGTGGATCTTCTTTCTAATGTGTGTTGTCACCAATTTCACCCAACAAAATTCCTAACAACTATCTAATCTAAACCCTTGCCCCTCGCCCTCCCACCCTCCCTCCATCCTCACTCTTGTAGCCATCAAAGAGTCTTTTCTGTTATGTATGAGTCTGCTTTTAAGTTTTTATTGCAGGGGTCTCATATAATATTTGTCCTTCCGTTGCTGACTAGTTTCATTCAACATAATGTCCTCCAGTTGAGACCAAATTGAGAGATGTTTCCTGCTATCATCATTGTTCTTTATCATTCCATAGTATTCCATTAAGTACATATACCAAAGTTTACCCATCCATTCTTCTGTTGTTGGGCACGTGGGTTGATTTCATCTTTTTGCTATTGTGGACTGTGCTGCAATGAACGTTTGTGTGCACGTATCAGTTTGTGTGAATGGCCTTGATTCTGTAGGATATATTCCAAAAAGAGGAATTACTTGGTCAAATGGTATATCTATATCCATTATTTTAAGGTAATGCCAGATTGCTTTCCAAAGAGGTTGCATTGTATTTTTTTTGTATTCAAAACTAAGGATGTCACCTTGAAGTGAAATGTGCCTGGTATTTTCAATCACATCATATGCATGCAAAATCTAGACTGTGAACAAAGACAGAAGAAGAACTGTCTTTGATGCCTTTGAATTGCGGTGTTGGAAAGAATGTTGGATGTACCATGGAATGTGAAAAGAACAAACAGATCTGTTCCAGAAGAAATACAACCAGAGTGCTCCTTGGAAACAAAGATGGCAAGACTGTGTCTTACATACTTCATACATGTTGTCGAGAAAGATCAGTCCCTGGAGAACATAATGCTTGGTAGAGTGGAGCGTCAGAGGAAAAGAGGGAGATCCTTGACAAGATGGATTGACACAGCAACTGCAACAATGTGCTTAAGCATAAAAGTGTTTGTGGATATGGCACAAGACTGTGCAGTGTTTTGTTCTGTTGTTCATAGGGTCGCTATGAGTCAGAACTGACTTGACGGCACCTAGCAACAACAACATCGATGGTTTGGAGACAACAGTCCATAACAAATCAGTTAAAATAGCAGACCAGAATGGTTTCAAGGCACTTCCAAAACAAAGATTCAGATTTTCCAGATGAAGAGAACTTCCTGGAATTATCAGAGATAGAATACAAAGATTAATGTCTAGAACTCTTCAAGAGATCAGGAGGAAAACGAGGCAAAATGCAGCAGAGCATAATGACAAATGAACAGGTTGCAAGAAAGCACAGAGTAGTAAAAACTGGAAATTCAGAAAATTAATAATAAAATTACAGATTTAAACAACTCAATAGAAAACCAAAGGAGAAAAATTGAGGCAATGGAAAGCCAAATCAATGAGATTGAAGAAAAATCACACAAAAGGCTTAAACAGAATCAAGAGACACTAAGCATTATGTGGGACTCTGTCAAGTGGAATAATCTATGAATGACTGGAGTACCAAAACAGGCGAGATAACAGAAAATGCAAAGAGAGTTGTCAAAAATTTGTTGACAGAAACTTCCCCGATACCATGAAAGATGAGCAGATATCCATCCAAGGCAGTCATTGAACTCCACACAAGGTAGATCTCAAAAGAAAGACACAAACTTCTGCAATTGGTGAGTAGCATCTGGGGTCTTAAGAGCTTCCAAGCTGCCATCTGAGGTACAACAAATGGTCCCAACTCAGCAGGAATCGATGGTCTCCCAGGACCAAAACAACATGGGGCAAAGTGAATCCAGAAGACAGAGAGGCCCATGCAAGTGGGTGACTACATTGACACATGACCAGAAGAACTGGATGGTGCCCAACCACTACCAGTAATAGCCGTGATGGGGCTCACAAAGTTGAGTCTCACAGGCAACATGAAAATAAAAAGAGGTGCACCCTGAGATCTCCACTAAAAGACAGCAACTGATAGTCCATAAATCATAATGGAGTTCAATTCTTAGAGCAGAAATGGATTGGACTTGGAGACACAGAACAACCACATCATGTGTCCACTTTATGGTTCTACACATCTATAGGATGTCATACAGCTGGCCTCTTGACACGGGGAGAGGGTGGAAAGGAAGGGATAGGAGACTGTTAGGAGGATATGACCTGTACAAAATGGAGAAGAGGAGTGTGCTGTCACTGGGCAGGGAGAGCAGTGGGAGCTGCTCATTGGTGGTACACAAATTTATATGGGATTGTATATTCTCACTCAATCATAATTAAAATATATTTTTTTTGAAAAAAAAAGAAAGACAAGAAGTACGAGTTTAGTGTTGTCCTTTTTGGGGGCACTGTAGACAATTCCTTTTAAAAAAAGATAAGGAGACAATTTTTAATGTGGCTAGGGACAAATGAAAAATAACTTACAGAGGAAAATCAATGAGGCTAAGCTTAGATGACTCAGTACAAACCATGAAGGCAAGAATGCAACAGGAGGAATACACAAAAACTTGAAGGAAAATAATTACCAGCCAAGAATTATGTATCCAGCAAAACTGTCCTTCAGATATGATGGCAACATTAGGAGTTTTCCACATAAACAGAAATTTAGAGAATTTACAAAAACTCAACAAAAAATACAAGAAATGCTAATGGGAGTGCATTGGTTAGAAAATCAAGTAACAATGTAAGACTAGAGCACAGAACAGAGCAACTGGGTATCAACCTAAACAGGGAAATCACAAAAGCAAACCAAATCAAGAAACTGAACTTTCACTATGTAAACACTATAACAAAAAACAGGGACTTACAAGGAAACATAGTTACAGATTTTTCATGTGAAGAGGAAGTCAAGGCACTATAAAGAAATTAAGGACTGTTTTAAATTTAGGAAAAATTGTGGGTAAATATTAAGGAAATCATTAATCCTATGCATTGGAATAAAAAACATTAAGTCTCAACAAATGCAAAGCCGTCAACATTGAAAAGGTGAAAAGAAAACACATAAAGAAAAATGACTCTGCAGAAAAAAGGAATAAAGGAATTGTCTACAATGCCCCAAAAAAGGACAACACTAAACTCGTACTTATCAATAGTCATCATGAATGTAAATGGATTAAGTGCACCAACAGAGAGATGGAGAGTGGCAGATTGGATAAAAAGCACAATCCTCTATATGCTGCCTATAGAAGATACACCTTAGACTCAAAGACACAAACTAAAACTTAAAGGATGGAATAAAATATATCAAGCTAACAACATTCTGAAAAGAGCAGGAGTGCTAATATAAATCTCTGATAAAATGGACTTTAAAGTAAAATCCACAGCATTGGATAAGGAAGGACACAATTTAATGATTAAAGGCTCAATATTCCAAGAGGACAGAACCATATTAAATATTCATGCATCCAACAACAGGGCTCTAAAATATGTAAAAACAAATTCTAGTTATATTGAAAGAGAAATAGACAGCTTCACAATAATAACAAGGGAGTTCAAACACCACTTTTAGTTAAACAGAACATCCAGAAAAAAGTTCAGTAAAGACACAGAAGATTTAAATGCCACAGTCAGCCAACTTGATTTAATAGCAATATACAGAACACTCTACTCAACAGCAGTGAAGTGTAATTTCTTTTCCAATGCATATGGAACATTCTCCAGAGTTGACTACATATTAGGCCATAAAGGAATACTTAACAAAATTCAAGGTATTGAAATATTACAAAGTATCTTTTCAGATCATGAAGCCATAAAAGTGGAAATCAGTAACAGAAAAAAAGAAGGGAATAAAAGTCAAACTCACAATAACTGAACAATACCTTGCTCAGAAGTGATTGGGTTATAGAAGAAATCAAAAATGGAATAAATAGATTAATAGACTAAAATGAAAATGAAAACACATCCTCCCAGAACCTACGGGACACAGCAAAAGCAGTGCTCAGAGGTCAGTTTATCTCAATGAATGCATGCATCCAAAAAGAAGGAAGGGACCAAATCAAAGCATTAACCCTGCAACTCAAACAAGTAGAAAGAGAGCAGCAAAAGAACCCCCTGGGCACCAGAAGGAAGCAATTAATAAAAGTTAGAGCAGAACTACATGAAATAAAGAAGGGAAAAATGATTCAAAGAGTTAACAAGATCTTTTGAACAGATCAACAAAATTGATAGACCATTGGCCAGAGTGACAAAAGAAAAACAGGAAAAGAGGCAAATAACTCAAATAACAAATGAGATGGACCATATCACAACACAAACCAAACCAAACCCAGTGCTGTCAAGTTGATTCCAACTCATAGTGACCCGACATATCCAAATGAAATTAAAAGAATAACAGAATACTATGAAAAATTTTACTTCAATAAATTTGAAAAACTGGAGGAACTGTACAAATTTCTAGAAACACACAATTTAATGATTAAAGGAAGGACACAATTTAATGATTAAAGGCTCAATATTCCAGGAGGACAGAACCATATTAAATATTCATGCATCCAACAACAGGGCTCTAAAATATGTAAAAACAAATTCTAGTTGTACTGAAAGAGAAATAAACAGCTGCACAATAATAGCAAAACTAACCAAAACTAACACCAACAGAGCCAGCCAAGTGCTGTCAAGTTGGACCCGACAACAGAAGGATAACTAAATAAAACCCATCACAAAAGAAGGGATTGAAAAATAATTTAAAAACTCCCAACCAAAAAACTCCCTGGCACTCATGGCTTTACTGGAGAATTCTACCAAACTTCTAGAGAAGAGTTAACACCCTTATCAATATACTGCAGGAGTGAGTTTTTAAACTACGTTCTACAAAATTTTACTTGTGAATAATATTGATAACATTGTTCAATACTTTCTGCATTCTTTGGATCACCTGCCTTTAGAATGGGCATAAATATGACTCTCTTCCAGTTGATCAGCCAGGTAACTGTCTTCCAAATTTCTGCATACAAGAGTGAACATTTCCAGCACTGCATCTAGTTGTTGAAACATTTCAGTTGGTATTCCATCAATTCCTGGTGCCTTGTTTCTGGCCCAGAAAAATTTTAAGTTAAAAAATAGAAAGGAGTGTAAAAATATGAACCAAAAGAAAGCAGATTATAGCTATACTAAAAGCAAAGTTGATTTTAAAGCATGTAACATCAGTAGAGATAGTGATATCTCATAATGATAAAAGAATCAATCCTTCAGACATCAGGTACCAGAAATTCTAATTTATGTGGCTAAAAGCATACCTTCAGAATACAGGTAGCACGTATGTCTGTCTGTCTTCTCTTCCAACACATGTTTTAACTCTTAAAACCTTCTCTGAGGCCACCTTCAAGTGCAGTACCTTCTTTCTGCCTCTGATCACCAGAGCTGGGTCAGATCTCACAAGTTACAGGACACAGTCATGTAGACTGTCAAGTATGCCCAAGACCTTAGATCTGAACCTCAAATGTGGGGTCTCCAACCCTCACTCCTACTTCTGATCTGCTGACTACAAACTTAGGGGTTCCCATTAACCTCAACCCTCAGCTCCAGGAGATCACCAGAATGACACTCATAACTCAGGAAAACACAGTACTTACAACAGTTGTTTTAAAAAGATACAACAAAAACAAATGAAGAGATGCATAGAGCAACAGGATTCCCAATGTGAAGTTCTCATTCCCAAAGTACTCATCATCCTACCCTGTATATCAATGCCCATCATCAACTAGAAAGCTCACCTGAGTGTCAGTGTCCCGAGCTTTGATGGAGGTTTAATTATGTTAATATAACTGACTGATCATTGCTCCCATGGTTGGACTCAATAACCTCTAGCCCCCTTCCCCTGAGGCTGGGCTGTTTCCCTCTGGTGAGTCTTCTGGTACAGCCAGCCCCAACTCAAAGGTCACTTCATTAACATAACAAAGATTCTAATCCTCAGAAAACTTGAGGGTTTAAAGGTTATGTCTCATGACCAACCAAGTACAAGCACCAAATTCTATGAGTCAAGTTAATGGTACACCCCACAATCCATTAAAGCAAAAACTAGCAGAACTAAAATGGTAAACAAATTCACAAGCAGATTTCAGCAGCACAGTGAATCCACTTGACCTGCTTGACAAGTACGGAACATTTTATTCAACCATGAAGGAGTACTCAGTCTTTGGAAGTGCTCACACAATATTTACCCAATGTTGATGCACTGAACCATAAAGCAAATTTCAATGGACTAAATCATTCCTGTAAGTTCTCCAATACAATGGAATTAAGCTAGACATCAACTTACAAAAAACAGAAAATCCTTAAATGCTTGGAAATCAAGCAGTACATTCCCTAGTCACTCTAACAAATAAGAAGAAAATAATGAAAATTAGATGTTTTGAATTGAATCTTAATAAAAATGGCATCAGAATTTGTGAAATGCAGTTAAAGTAGAGCTCAGAAGGAAATTTATGATTTTTAATGTATCTAATCAAAGACTAAAAAAGATCTAAATATGTATCTCAAGAAGTTACAAAGACAACAACAAATCAAACCTAGAAGAAAATAATAATAATAATAAATATAGAAATTATTGGAAAAGAAAAGAAACACAGAAAATAAAAAAACAAAATAGGAAAAAAAAATTTGAAACCTTGGGAAAAACTGATTTTTCTATGGTGGGGGTTGGCAAACTATAGCTTTCAGACCAAATCCAGACCACCATCTATATTTCTATTACCCATATGCAAAGAATACTTTTGAAAACTTATTTTACTGTGCTGTAGGTGAAATTTCACAGCACAAATTAGTTTTTTTTAAAAAAAAAATGTGTACATTTACTGATCTGTAACATTGGTTTCAATCCCTGCAATGTATTATAGTTCTCCCCTCCCACTCTAGGGGTTCCCCAGGTTGATTCACCCAGTTTTCCTGTCCTTTTCTGCCTTTTCATGCTTACTTTTAGGCAGATGTCACCCATTTGGTCTTCTATATTTGATTGAACAAAGGAACACATTCCTCATATGGTATTGTTTGTTTTATAGGCCTGTTTAACTTTTGGATGAAAGGTGGACATTGGGAGTGATTTCAGTTCTTAATAGAGTGCCTAAGGGCCATAACCTGGTAGATTCCTCCATTCTCTGTCAGACCTAAAGCTGATGCACTGAGACACTCCCAGGCCAAAGGAAGACTGATGCAACACAAAGAGGTTCCTCCAGAGCCAACAGAGAGAGAAAATTTTCCCCTGGAGCCAGTGTCCTGATTTCAGACTTGTAGCCTAGTAAACTGTGAGAATATACATTTTTCTTTGTTAAAGCCACCCACTTGTGATATTTACATTTAAACAGCACTAAATGACTAAGACATTTGTATACTATTTCACAGTGTGTGTATACCATAATTTGTGTATCCGTTTATCTGTTGATGAACACTTTGGTTGTTTTTCCATCTTTTTACTATTGTGACTAATACTGCAATGAACGTTGGTGTGCATGCATCTATTCATGTGACAGCTGTTAATCCTTTTGGCTGTATTCCTAGGAGTAGGATTGCTGGATTATATGATATTTTTATTTCTAGCTTTTTAAGGAGGTACCATATGGTTTTCCGTAGTAGTTGTACCATTTTAGCTTTCTACATTCCCACCAGCAATGCATTTGAGTTCCAATCTCCCTGCAGCCTCGTCAACATTTGTTATTTCCTGATTTTATTTTATTTTTTTTAATTAGGAACAGTAATGTTGGGATGATGTGGTATGTCCTTGTAATTTTTATTTGCATTTCCCTAATGGCTAATGATTCTGAGCATTTCCTCATGTTCCTGCTAGCCACCTGAATGTCTTTCGTGAAGTGTCTGCTTGTATCCTTTGCACATTTTTTAACTGCATTACCTATCTTTTTGTTATAGAGGCATTGAAGTATTCCACAGATTTTAAGAGATTAGACCTTTGTCCAGCTGTGGCCAGCATTTTTTCCCAGTTATGTACATTCTGTTTTTACTCCTCATGAAGTCTTTTGATGAGTGTGTTTAATTTTTAGGAGCTCCCAGTCATGCAGTTTCTCTTCTGGTGTTCATGCATTGCTGGTTATAGTTTGATTGACTTTATGCCATGTATTGGACTCCCTTAATTTTGTCCCTAATTTTTCTTCATTACCATTCTGGGTTTTGTATTTAGGTCTTTGAATCATTTTGAGTGAGTCGTTGTGCATGCAGTGAGGTATGGGTCCTGCTTCATTATTAGTATTATTATTTTACAGATGGACATCCAGTTTTGCTAGCACCATTTATTGAAAAGACTGTCTTTTTCCTCCATTTAATGGATATTGATCCTTTATCAAAGAGCAGCGAACAGCAGAGGGAAGGATTTACATCTGGGTTCTCCATTCTCTTCTGCTGGTCTCTGTATCTGCTATACCAGTACGAAGCTGTTTTGACTCCCTCGGCTGTATGGTATGTTCTGAGATCAGGTAATGTAAGGCCTTCTACTTTATTCTTTTTCTCCAAGAATACATTGCTACCCACAGAATGGGAAAAAATATTTGGCAACTCTATGTCAGACTGACGCCTGATCTCCATAATCTATAAGATACTACAAAATATCAAGAAGAAGAAGATAAACCATCCAATTAAGCAATGAGCAAAGGAGGTGGACAGACACTTCACTAAAGAGGAGATCCAGGCAGCCAAAAAACACATGCGGACATGTTCACGATCTCTAGTTATTAAAGAAATTCAAATCAAGACAACAATGAGATACCATCTCACCCCAACAAGATTGGCCATGATCTAGAAAACACAAAACAACAAATGCTGGAGAGGCTGTGGAGAAAGTGGAACCCTCCTAGACTGTTGGTGGGGTTGCAAAATGGTCCAGCCTCTTTGAAAGGCAATCTGGCGCTTCCTTCAAAAAATGGATATTGATATACCATTTGACCCAGTAATTACACTACTTGGAATGTATCCTACAGACTCAAGGCCTTTCACACCAATGGACACATGCACCAGAATGTTTATCGCAGCACAGTCCACAATAGCAAAACGATGGAATCAACCCAGATGCCCAACAATAGAAGAATGGATAGGTAAACTGTGGTACATATACTCAATGGAGCACTACGCAATGATAAAGAATAATGATGATTCCAGGAAACATCTCCTAACCCGGTTTCAACTGGAAGACATTATGTTGAGTGGAAGTAGTCAGCGACAAAAGGACAAATACTATATGAGACCTCTACGATAAGATCTCAAAAACGGACTTGTGTTTAGAAGAAAAGACTCTTTGACAGCTGCAAGGGAGGGGAGGGAGGGAGTGCGAGGGGGGGAGGGTTTAGTTTAGATAGCTACTAGAAATCTAGTTGGGAGAAAGCGGTGACAGCACACATTAGGAACAACAACAACATTAAGTGGACTTCAGCATAACTTGAGTACTCCTTCCATCTTAATACTGCAAGGATAGAGTAGCTGGGGCGGGGGGTGGGGGACCATGCTCTTAGGCGAATTCCAGGCCAATTGGCACAACTAGCATTTTGCTAAGAGAGCTCTCTGCACCCCACATTGGTGAGTGTCATCTGGGGTCTTAAAAGCTGCCAAGCTGCCATCCGAGGACACAGCAAATGGTCCCAACTCAACAGGAACGGATACTCACCGAGGACCAAAATGACATGCGGTAAAGACAACCTAGAAGACAGAGAGGCCCAAAAGAGTGGGTGCCTACATCGACTTGGGACCAGAAGAACCGGATGGTGCCCGGCCACCACCAGTGATAGCCACGATGGAGCTCATAGAGAGGAGTCTGACTGGCAACACAAGAAGAAAGAGGTGCATCATGAGATTTCCACTAAAAGACCTCAATTGATGGTCCAGCGGTTTTGGGGTTCCTCTGAGAGCATGGCCCCTGACCCTGATGCTGCCCTTTCCCATAAATTATAACAAAGGTCCACTCTTTGGACAGGAATGGATTGGACTTGGCAAGGCAGAGTGACCATATATTGGAAGCACTTTATGGTTCTATACATCTATAGGGTATCATCTTGCTGACCTCTGGCTGGAGGAAGGGGACTGGACGGAGAGGAGGGGAAAGGAGACTGTTGGGAGGATGAGACATGTATGGAACAGAGAGGAATAGTGTGCTGTCACCGGACAGGGAGAGCAGTGGAAGCTGCATATAGGGGGGCATGTAAATTTATATGTGAATGTACATTTTCACTCAGTTATGTTAAATAAAAATTAAAAAAAAAAAAGAATACATTGCTAACCCAGCGCCTCTTTCTGTACAAATTTGATTAATTTTTCCATCTCATTAAAGAATGCTGTTGATATTTCGACTGGGATTGTATTATATTTGTCTTTTTTTTATTATTATGATTGAGTGAAAATGTACAATCCAGTATAAATTTGTGTGACCACCTACATGCAACTCCCGCTGCTCTCCCGGCCCAGTGACAGAACACTCCTCCTATTCATTCTATACATGTCATATCCTCCTAACAACCTCCTGGTCCCTCCTCTCCACCCTTTCCGCTCCTCCAGTAAGAGGCCAGCAGGACGATATCATACAGGTGCATAGAACCATAAAGTGCACACACAATATGGTCACTCTATATTGCCTAGTCCAATCCATTCTTGTCTGAAGAGTTGACCTCAATAATGATTTATGGACAGAGGAAACATCATGACCAGGGGCCACGCTCCCAGGGGAACCTTGTGGTCCCTGGACCATCAATTGGGGTCTTTTAGTGGAGTTCTCAGGGTGCACCCCTTTTCACTCTCGTGTTGCCAGAGAGACTCAACATTATGAGCCGCATCACGGCTATCCTTGGTAGTGTCCGGGCACCATCTGGTTCCTCTGGTCACATGTCAATGTAGTCACTCACTCACGTGGGTCTCTCTGTCTTCTGGGTTCTCTATACCCCATGTCATTTTGGTCCTTGGTGATCATCTGTTCCTGTTGAGTAGGGACTATTTGGTGTACCTCAGATGGCAGCTTGCTAGTTTTTAAGACCCCAGACACAACTCACTGATATGGAGTGCAAAAGACTCTCTTAGCAATACACTAAACTATGCCAGTTGGCTTCGACGCCTCCGGGCCCCCACCACTGCTATGCTGTCCTTGCAATATTGGGTTAAGATTGGAGGAGTGTTCATGTTACGTTGAAGTCCAGTTAAATTGATCTTCTTTCTAATGTGTGGTGTCACTGATTATACCCAACCACGTTTCTATCAACTATCTAATCTATAAGTGACTCTTACCTTCCCTCCCACACTACCTTTGCAGCCATCAGAGTCTTATCTTCTATACATGAGTCTTTTTTTAAGTTCTTATTGTAGGAGTCTCATACAGTATTTGCCTTTCTTCTGCTGACTACTTTCACTCAACATAACCTCTTCCAACTGAATCCAGATTATGAGATGCTTCCTAAAATCATCATTTTTCTATATCACTGCATAGTGTTCCATTGGGTATATATACCATAGTTTATCCATTCATCTATTGTTGGGCATCTTTTTGCTATCATGAACTGTGCTGCAATAAACATTTGTGTGCATGTATCTGTTGGTGGGAATGCCCTTGATTCTGTAGGATATATTCCAAGCAGTGGAATTGCTGGGTCAAATGGTATATCTATTTCCAACTTTTTACGGAAGCCCCAGATTGCTTTCCAAAGAGGCTGCACCATTTTGCAATCCCACCAACAGTGTAGGAGCATTCCAATTTCTTCACAGCCTCTCCAGCATTTGTTGTGCTTGTGTTTATTGGATCATAGTCAACCTCGTTGGGGTAAGATGATATCTCATTGTAGTTTTGATTTGAATTCCTTTAATAACTAATGATCATGAGCATTTCTGCATGTGTCTTTTGTCTGCCCGGATATCCTCTTCGGAGAAGTATCTGTCCATCCCATTCTTCCATCACTTAATTGAATTATTTATCTTTTTCTTATTGATATTTTGTAGTACGGTATAGATTACGGAGATCAGATGTTGGTCTGACACATAGTAGCCAAACAGTTTTTCCCACTCTGTAAGTGATCTTTTAATTCTTTTGATAAAGTCTTTGGATGAGCAAAAGTGTTTGATTCTTAGTAGTTCCCATTATTAATTTTCTCTTTTGTTGATTGTGCTTTGTTTCACAGATTTTGCAGTCTGTCTACGTTGTGTGTTAAAACTTCCATTGTTGATCCTATTTTTCTTGGATGAGCTTTATAGTTTTAGTTTTGATATTTAGGTGTTTTATCCAGTTTGAGTTGGTTTTTGTATAAGGTGTAGGATGACACTTGTTTCAAGCTTTTGCAGATGGATATCCAATTTTGCTATGATCATTTGTTAAAGAGATTGTTTTTACCCCAGTATAAAGTCTTAGGGCCTTTGTCGAATATCAACTGTTCCTAGGTGGATGGTGGCATCTCTGGGGCCTCAGCTGTGTTCCATTGATCTATGTGTCTCTTTTTGTACCAGTAGCGGGCTATTTTGATACCTATGGCAGTGTAATAGTTTCTAAAGTCAGGTAGAGAGAGGCCTCCCCATGTGTTCTTCTTCAGTAGTGCTCTATTTATGTGGGGCTTGTTCCCTTTTCAAGCAAAGCTGATGTGGTGGTCAGGATTATGTCAATTTGGCTATTCCATATTTGGCTGCTGTATAAAGTGGCAGGGCAGGGCCTGTGGTGGCTTCTCACCCTTCAGCTCTCTTCTCTCCGCCTTCCATCACCTACTGCCGGTCTGCTCAAGTAGCCAGCAGCTCCTGCTCTCTTCTGGCATCTGGTTCCTGGACTTGAACTAGCAGCTGTTGGATTCACCAACCCTTACAGCCAGCGCTTTAGAGTCCTGTTCCATGACCTGCCGATCCTGGTTTTGCCAGCCTCTGCAGCTCTGTCTTGCTGCCAGCATGGGATCCGCTGACCTACACAACCAGTGAACTAGAACTCTGGTCTCTGACCCACTGACCTTGGGTTCACCAGCTCCCGTGGCCACATGAGGCTTGAGCCAGGACTTGGGACATTCAGCTTCTGCAGTTGCATGAGCTGTTTCCTGTATCTGTCCGTCTGTCCGTCTGTCTATCTATCTATCTATCTTTCCTTGTACTTTATATATATAAACCTTTCCTTGTACATAAGCGTGTTACTTGTTTTGCTTCCCTAGAAAACCCAGCCTAAGACAATTTGGTACCAGGAGTGGTTCTAGGGAAACAAAATTGTAAAAATGAATCCTTTCAAGTGGTTCTTGAGTCTGGCTAATAGTAACACTGTTGCTAACTCTGCTCCTACCAGTAAAGAGTGCCCTACTGAGGTGACGGAACACATCCACAAAATAGCACCACCAATGGATCAGATATTGGTGAAAGGTGGCACTCAGGGTGAAAACATGTGTGATAACTTTTTGAAATTATGTAAGGATGAGTAGTATAAGGAAGTTGGTTGGCTGGTCCTACTTGCATTAGACAAACTGGTGAACGAAAGAGATGAGCTCAGGGCTTTGGAATCAAAGCTCTCATACCATGTAAGAGACCTCAAAGCTTCCACTTGTGCTTTAAAAGAAAACCTCATTACCTGTAATAGCAGAGCAGATACTGCTGAGAGCCAAACCCAGATGCCTATCATTAGCGTAGTGGAATTGCAATGCCAGCTCAATTGCCAATCTTGAGAAATATCTGAAATTAAAGTGAGGGCATGCATTGATTGGGAAAAAATGGGACCCTGAAACTTGGAATGGAGACGTATGGGCAGATGATAAGGAAACTGGGGACACTGAGCCCCTAATATCCAGTGAACCACTCCAGCCAGCAGAACCACACCACTGTGAAGGGATTACTTCCTGTTTGTCTGCTAAATCACCCTGCCCAGGAAAGCCATTATCCCCTCCTCTCCAATCTAATGAGATTAGCTGCAGTCCAGCCGCTTCTAAAGAGCCGCTGCCTGAGTCATTGCCTGGGGCACGGCCTAAGGCAGATGCTTTACTGAGAATATGCTGAAGGTTCTAAACACACTTTGGCACTACTGATTTTGGCTTCTGGATCTGTAACTAGACTTAAGTCCAAGCAAGCCTCAAAAGGTGAAATATAAAGTGAGACCCAGGAGTAGATAACTATACTTCAAAGGAACTACTTGACTTTGCTAATAAGTACAAACAGAAAACCAGGGAATATGCATGGGAATGGCTAAGGGTGTGGGATAATGGTGCAAGGAACATAAAGTTGAATCAGTCTGAATTTCTTGACATGGGTCCACTGAGCACAGATTCTTCATTCAAAGTTTCACCTTGAGAAATGAGGAAAGGACTTAATAGTTTGTTTTGCTGGATTGCTAAAGCATGGATGACACGGTGGCCTACACTGAATCAAGTTGCATTTCCAGACCTGTCTTGGTGTACTGTAGAAGAGGGTATCCAAAGGCTTAGGGAAATTGGCATGCTAGAGTGGATTTATTTGGTCAGACCTTCAAATCCACACATACAATGTCCAGAGGACACAACTGTGTGAAACAAATTTGTGAAGGAAGCTCCAAGATCCTTGAAGACTGCTGTGATTGTCATTTCATGTAAATCAGATATAACAGTGGGAGCTGCCCTGACTGAACTAACACACCTAACTACAATCGGGCTTACTGGACCCAGTGGCGGTAGGAGTCAAGTGGCTGCTCTCAATCGACAAGACAAAGTGGGCGTGTTTACAGTAACAGACAGTGGAGGCAAAATAATAATCATAACAGTCTGACTCATATGGACATATGGAATTGTCTACTTAGTCATGGTGTACCTAGGAGTTAAGTAGATAATCAGCCTACTAAATATTTACTTGATCTGTATGAAAGGATGAATTCTAAGTCTGGTGAACAGCAGTCTAACTCAAATCACTGGAAGAGAGAGTCACGGTCCCTCAGTGAATTCCCGGACTTGAGCGAGTTTAAGGACCCACAACCTCTTGAATGAAGGGGAGGCCAGGTCCCTTTGAGGAAGAATTCTAATACCCCGCCAAAAATTTATACTGTCAATCTTTCTCCTGCCCTTCCCCAAAGGTATCTATTGCCTTTTATGAGAGTGACTGTTCACTGGGGAAAAGGAAATAATCAGACTTTTGGGGGACTACTGGATACTGGCTCTGAACTGACACTAATTCCAGGAGACCCAAACCGTCACTGTGGCCCACCAGTCAGAGTGGGAACATATGGAGGTCAGGTTATTACTGGAGTCTTGGCTCATGTTCGTCTCACAGTGGGTCCAGTGGGTCCCCGAACCCATCCTGTAGTGATTTCCCCAATTCCAGAATGCATAATTGGAATAGATATACTCAGCAGTTGGCAGAACTCTCACATTGGAACCCTGACAAGTGGAGTGAGAGCTATTATGGTGGGAAGAGCCAAATGGAAGCCACTAGAACTGCCACTGCCTAGGAAAATAATGAACCAAAAGCAATACCACATTCCTGGAAGGACTGTGGAAATTACTGCCACCATTAAGGACCTGAAGGATGCAGGGGTGGTGATTCCCACCACATCCCCATTCAACTCGCCTATTTGGCCTGTACGAAAAACAGATGGATCTTGGAGAATTACAGTAGATAATCACGAATTTAATGAGGTGGTAACCTCCATAGCAGCTGCTGTTCCAGAAGTAGTTTCATTGCTTGAGACAATTAATATATCTCCTGGTACTTGGTATGCAGCTATAGATCTGGCTAATGCTTTCTTCTCCACACCTGTTTCCAAGGACCACCAGAAACAGTTTGCATTCAGCTGTCAAGGCCAGCAATACACTTTCACTTCCCTGCCTCAACACTACATTATCTCTTCAGCTCTATGTCATGATTTAGTCCACAGGGACCTTGATTGCTTCTCTCTTCCACAAGATATGACACTGATCCATTATATAGATGACATTATGCTGACTGGATCTAGTAAGGAAGAAACATCAGTGACTCTGGACTTCCTAGTTAAATATTTGCATCCTAGAGGGTGGGAAATTAATCCCACAAAAATTCAGGCACCTTCCAATTCAGTGAAATTCCTAGGGGTCCAGTGGTGCAAGGCATGTCATGATATTCCTTCTAAAGTGAAGGATAAGTTATTGCACCTGGCTGCTCCGACAACTAAAAAAGAGGCACAGTGCCTAGTGGGTCTCTTTGGATTTTAGAGGCAGCATATTCCTCATTTGGGTGTGCTACTTCAGCCTATTTATCATGTGACTTGAAAGGCTGCTACTTTTGAATGGAGCCCAGAGAAAGAGAAGGCTCTGCAAAATGTTCAGGCTGCTGTGCAGGCTGCTTTGCCACTTGGGTCATATGACCCAACTGATCCAATGATACTTGAAGTGGCAGTGGCTGATAGAAATGCTGTTTGGAGTCTTTGGCAGGCCCCTATTGGTGAATCACAGCACAGACCTTTAGGATTTTGGAGCAAAGCTCTGCCATCCTCTGCAGATAACTACTCGCCTTTTGATAAACAACTTTTGGCTTGTCACTGGGCCTTAGTAGAGACTGAATGCTTACCCACGGGACACCAAGTTATGGTGCATCCTGAGCTGCCTATCCTTAACTGGATGTTGTCTGACCCACAGAGTCATAAAGTTGGACAAGCACAGCAGCACTACCATCATTAAATGGAAGTAGTATACACGAGATCAGGCCCATGGAGGACCTGAAGGCACAAGTAAGTTGCATGAGGTAGTGGCCCAAATATCCATGGTCTCCACTCCTGTAACATTGCCTTTCATCTCCCAGCTTGCACCTGTGGCCTCATGAGGAGTTCATTATGACCAGATGACCAAGGAAGAGAAAACTCGTGCCAGGTTTACAGATGGCTCTACGCGATATGCTGGCACCACTCGGTAGTGGACAGCAGCAGCACTACAGCCCCTTTCTGGGGCCTCCCTGAAGGACAGTAGTGAAAGCAATTCCTCCCAACGGGCAGAACTTTAAGGAGTGCATCTGCCTTGTCACTTTGCTTGAAAGGAGAGATGGCCAGATGTGTGGCTGTAAACTGATTCATGGGCTGTGGCCAACAGCTTGGCCAGTTGATCAGGGACTTGGAAGGAACATGATTGGGAGATGGGAGACAAGGATTTATGTGGGAGAGGTATGTGGATAGACCTCTCCGAATGCGCCAAAGAAGTGAAGATATTTATGTCTCATGTGAATGCTCATCAAAGAGCAACCTTAGCAGAGGATGAGTTAAACAGTCAAGTGGATAAGATGACACGTTCTGTGGGAACCAATCATCCTCTTTCCCCAGCTACCCCGGTCATTGCTCAATGGGCTCATGAACAAAGTGGTCATGGTGGCGGGGACAGTGGTTATGCATGGGTCCAGCAACATGGACTCCCACTCACCAAGGCTGACTTGGCTACAGTCGCTGCTGAATGCCCAATCTGCCAGCCGAAGAGACCAACACTGAGTACTCGATACGGCACTGTTCCTTGAGGTGATCAGCAGCTAACCCGGTGGCAAGTTGATTAGACTGCTTCCATCATGGAAAGGAAAGCGTTTTTTCCTTACTGGAATAGATAATTACTCTGGATATGGATTTGCCTTCCTGGCATGACATGGTTTTGCCAAAACTACCATCCATGGACTTACAGAATATCTTACCCACCGTCATGGTATCTCCCACAGCATTGCATCTGATCAAGGGACTCACTTCACAGAAAATGAAGTGCAGCAGTGGGCCCATGGTCATGGAATTCACTGATCTTACCACGTTCCCTGTCATCCTGAAGCAGCTGTCTTGATAGAATGATGGAATGGCCTCCTGAAGACACAATTATGTTGCCAGCTAGGTGCAGTATCTTGCAGGGTTGGGGAAATGTTCTCCAGGAGGCTGTATATGCTCTAAACCAGCATCCAATTTATGGTGCTGTTTCTCCTATAGCCAGGATTTCTGGGTCCAGGAATCAAGGAGTGGAAATGGGAGTGGCACCATATTTTCACAATGTTAAGTCTTCCTATCCATGAGCAGGGTCGGTTTCTCAAATTTTTGTAAGCCCTCTTAGTTTCTTGTAGTAAGATCTTCTAGTTCTCTTTGTAATTGTCTGTTACTTCTCTAGTCAGATTTATTTCTAGGTATTTTATCTTCTTGGGGACTATAGTAAATTGTATCGATTTGGTGATTTCTTCTTTAATAATCTCATTGTTGGTACAAAGGAATCCTACTTGCATTTGTATCTTGATACTTTGCTGAACTCTTCTATCAGTTTAAGTAGTTTACTTACAGATTCTTTAGGATTCTCTGCATATACAATCATATCATCTGTAAATAGGGAGATTTTTACTTCCTCTTTGCCAGTGCACATGCCCTTTATTTCTTGGTCTTGTCTAACTGCTCTGGCTAGAACTTCTAGTACAATGTTGAATAGGAGAAGTGAGAGTGGGCATCCTTGTCTAGTGTCTGTTCTCAAGGGGAATTGTTTCAGTCTCTCTCCACTCCGGATGTTGTAGGCAGTTGGCTTTGTATAAATGGCCCCTATTGCATTGAGGAATTTGCTGTCTATTCCTGTTTTGCTGAGAGTTTTTAGCATGAATTGGTGTTGGACTTTATCAAATGTCTTTTCTGCATCAACAGACAAAATCAGGTGATTCTCATCTTTTGTGTTATTTATGTGGTTGATCACATGAATTGTTTTCCTGATGTTCAACCATTCTTGCATCCCTGGTATGAATCCAATGTGGTCATGATAAATTATTTTTTTGATATGTTGTTAAATTCTATTGACTAGTATTTTGTTGAAGATTTTTGCATCTAGGTTCATGAGTGATATTGGTCTGTAGTTCTCCTTTTTGAGGGGGTCTTTCCCTGGCTTTGGTGTCAGGGTTATACTGGCTGCATAGAATGAGTTTGGGAGTATTCCATCTCTTTCTATGCTGTGAAAAATCTCAGTAGTGTTGGAGTTAACTCTTTTCTAAAAACTTGGTAAAATTCTCTGGTGAAGCCATCTCAGCCAGGGCTTTTTTTTAGTTGGTAGTATTTGGATGACTTTTTCAATCTCTTCCTTTGTGATGGGTTTATTAAGTTGTTCTGCTTCACCTTGTGAAAATTTTGGTAGGTGATATGAATCAAGGAAATTGTCCATTTCCTCCACATTTTCAAATTTGTTACAGTCTTTTGTAGTATTCTGATAGTTTTGATTTCTGTTGGATTTGTTGTGACATCTCCCCTATCACTTCTTATTTGGGTTGTTTCCTGTTTTTCTTTAGTAAATTTATCCAATAGTTTGCCAATTTTGTTGATTTTTTTCAAAAAACCAGCTTTTGGTCTTTTCAATTTTTTCAATTGTTCTGTTCTCTGCTTCGTTTATTTCTGCTCTAATCTTTATCATCTGTTTTCTCCTGGTGCCTGAGAGGTTCCTCTGTTGTTCTCTTTCCACTTGTTCAAGCTATAGAGTTAGTTCTTTGATTTGGATTCTTTCTTCCTTCCAGATGTGTGCATTTATATAAACTGACTCCTGAGCACTGCTTTGACTGTATCCCATAGGTTATGATAGAAAGTGTTTTCCTTCTCGTTTGAATCCATAAATTTATTTCATCCTTGATTTCTTCTATAACTCATGGCTTTTTGAGCAAGATGTTGTTCAGTTTCCGTGAGTTCCAATTTCTATGTTTTTCCTGCTATTGATTTAGACTTTGATGGCTTTATGGTCTGAGAAGATGCTTTGCAATAATTTAGTGGAATGGACTTTGTTGAGATTTGCTTTACGTCCCAACATATGGTCTATTCTGGAAAATGTTCCATGTGCACTAAAGAAGAAAGCGTAGTTATCTGTCGATGGATAGAAAGTTCTATATATGTCAATGAAGCCTAGTTGGTTAATTGTGGCAATAAGATCTTGTGTGTCTTTACTGAGCTTTTTTGTAGAAGATCTGTCCCATGCTGAGAGTGGATTGTTGAAGTCTCCCACTACCACTGTGGAGTGAGCTATCTCATTTTTTAATGTGGTTAGTGTTTCTTTGATGTATTTAGATGCTCTAGTATTGGGTACATAGATATTTAATATTGTTAAGTCCTTCTTGTGTATTGACCCTTTCAGCAATAGTGTCCATCCTTGTCCATGATGGTTGATTTTACATTAAAATCTATTTTATCTGAGATTAGTATTGCCACTAGTGCTCTTCTTTGTATATTTTTACCTTGGAATTCCTTTAATTTTCAGTTTGTTCATATCTTGAAGTCTAAGGTGAGCTTCTCATAAGCAACATATAGACAGGTCATGCTTTTTGATCCAAGATGTCACTTGTTGCCTCTTTACTGAAGTATTCAGTCCATTTATATTCAACATAATTATTGATAGGTATGTTGTTAGTGCTGTCATTTTGATGTGTTTATTTCTGAGTTGATATTTTCTCTGTTGCTCTTACTATTCTGTTCTGGGACATTCTTCTTTATGGGTTGATTTTTCACACTTTACAGTGTTAATTTTGTGTTTGTTGAGACTCCTGTATTACGTTTCTTGATTTGATATATTGTCTTTATTGTGCTTTGTAGCTGCTCCTGTAATCCCCCTTAATAATCTATGTTTAAACCCAATTTTAACTTCTACATGTCTTACTAAGTTCCTCTCCATCTGAAAGGACTATAACTACTGTAGTACATCCCTCTTTTTAATAAGATGATATCATACTTTTTAAATATTATATCACTTCTTTTAATGTTATAGCTTTGATTGCGTTTTGTCCCTTCCTTAACTGAGTAGGTTTCTGGATGCTGTGCCCTCTATTGCCTCCGAAAATACAGAATTAATCGTTTTATTCTCAGATTCGACTTGACGGCACTTGGCTGGCTGGTTTTGTTCTTCTAAGCCAAGAGCTTCTTTCAGTATTTCTTGTAGCTTTGGTTTGGTTTTTAGAGTCTCAGTTTTAGAGTTTCAGTTTATCTGCAAATGTCTTAATTTCATTTTCATATTTGAGAGATAGTTTTTCAGGATGTGTAATTCTTGATTGGAAGTTCTCCTTCAAGGCTTTGAATGTGTCATCCCATTGCCTCCATGCCAGCATAGTTTCTGCTGAGAAGTCAGATGAAAGCCTACAAGGTTTCCCTCTAAATGTTAGCTTTGCTTTGAGTCTCATTGTTTATGTTTCATTTTGTTAAGCTTTATGATAATATGTCCTGGAGTCTTTCTTTTGGGATCTACACTGAGTGGCATTTGATATGCATCTTGGATGTCTATGTTCTCTTCTTTGATAATTTCAGGGAAGTTTTCTGTCAGAAGCTCAACAACAATGCTCCCTGTGTTTTTAGGTGTCCCTCCCTGTTCAGGAACTCCTGTTAATCATAGATTGTTCCTCTTGATAGAATCTCGCATGCTTCCTAATGCTTCTTCATTTTTCTTGTTTCTTTTTCTCTGATTTCTCCTCATAGATGCTGGAGTCAGTGCATCTGTCTTCCAAGTCAGGAAGTCTATTTCCCGTTTCTTCGATTTTATTTTCTTGGGTTTGAATTGAATTTTCTATTTATTTTGTTATTGATCTGTTGGATTTCAGAATACTGGTGTTCCATCAGTTCAAACAACTTGGTTGATTTTTTATTTTGCTCTGCTGCATTTTATATAATGCCTAGGAGAGCTCTTTACATATAATCCTTTTGTACTCAACCTCTGATAGTTTCAGAAAGGCTTCTTTGTCTGGGAAGTTCTTTGGTTCTTTCTTTCGCGGGTTTTCTTTTAAGTTTCTGATCCAGATTTGTTGCTTTTTGGGCATCTAGAGGTTGTTTAGTTTCTCCAGTGTTACCTTAACAGGATAAAAGGACAGTCTGATAAAGAAAGTGATCACCGGTAACCTCTACATACTCCAGTGACTGGGCCCAGTGGAATCTCTGGGGTAGCAGACTCCACCTCCTGATTGGCAAAGGCATGGCCCTACTTATGGAGTCACTGGGAGGCTGTCAGCTGACTATGTGATGTGGGTCAGTAAAGCCTGAAAGAGATGCCATCAGGGTGCACTGCAGTTATTTCTCTAGGTAGTCTTATATTGGAAGGTAAAAGCTACCTGACGGCTTCCAAAATCAGTCAGGCTGTGAGTTGTGCAAGCCCCTCTTCCCAGATGGCAAAGTAAGCACCTCTATAGCCAACCCCAGATGTTGTAAACTAGTTCAAAATATGGAAATGCTACTGCCCTGCTGTCATCTGCTGCTGGGCCCCACCTGTAATGTCCCACTGAATGTGTCAGCACTGTTATTCAGTGGTGACTGTGCTAAACTCAGCTTTTCTGTTGGAAAAACACTCCCCAGGCTGGCACTGCCTCCCAGCCTGGGAATTAGGCCCAGCTGAGGCCTCTGTTTGGGTAACTCTGCCTCCTAGTTGAACAAGATGGTGTCGCACACAAGCTCTCCTGCTCACTTTGGAATAGCCAATTCTATGGCAGAGGTTCAGAGACGGTAGAGGAGCTGAGGTGCACAAAGCCCAGAGCTGGGCTCTCAAAATGAGGCAATTCCATCTGCTAGTACCATTAGCAGTGTGGCTCAGTTTTGCTGCCAGTTAAGCCCAAGCCCCACCTGCCAGTTAGGACAGAGAAAAAACAGTTAAAAGTTACCTTCAGTCTACAAGAGCCACCATTTGACAAGGGTGGAGGTCAGCAAAACAGAAGTTTCCTGTTCAGTGGCAGGTAGTCCAAACTAACAGCTCTATGCTGTGTCCTAAGGCTCACTGGGTATCCAAAAGTTTCCATTTATTTATCAATCCAGGCCTTCGTTTTCAGAGGGAATCAAAGAGACATGTGTCTAGTATGCCATCGTGAGTCCACCTCCTGCATTATATTTGTAGATTAGTTTGTATAGAATTGACATTTTCACAATGTTTAGTTTTTCTCTCCATAAGCATGGTATATTTTTCCATTTATGTCGATCTTTTGGTTTTTTGTACGATGTTTTGTAGTTTCCTTTGCACAGTGGCAAGTTCATGAACTTAATTGTACTGTTGTCTGTGACAGAGTTTTTAGCCAGTTAACAAATACTGTATTAGAACACTCTCCCTACTCACCTGATCTGGCCCCAGTGATATTCTTCTGCACCTGAAGATAAAGGAAATATTGAAAAGAAGACACTTTGGTGACATTCAGGACATCAAGGGGAATACGGCAGCTCTGATGGTCAATTTAAAGAGAAAGTTCCAAAATTGCTTTGATGGGTGGACTAGGCTGTGGTGTTGAAGCATAGCTTCTGAACAGGAGTACTTTGAATGTGACCATAGTGATATTCAGCAGTGAGGTATGTAGTATTTTCTCTAAGATGAGTTTGTAAACTTAATTGGCAGTCCTCATATAATCTTTTGCCCAGGTAATCTACCAAATAAATGTAAAGCTGCCAAAGACCTCCAAAATGTATCTCTCTTGTCTCTTTTCTCATGAAACTACTAGAGGATACGGCTAAATAAAAGTGGGCATAAACCATGAGAAATGAAGAACAGGACTCAAGGAGGGATTCAAATGAAGAAGCCAAAGGAATTTCCAGGACTCAGCAGGATTAGAGAGAAATGACCCCATATTGCAACAGAAATACAGAATGCTCCAGAATTACCACAAAGAGTGGAGCAAGCAAATTGGCTGATGTAGCTGACTGTTATTGAATAACTACTAGAGCCCACAGAAAATTAATCAAATGAAATATTTAGTAATTTGACAGGAGAATAGGGAAGGCTGTTCAGGAAATCTAATTATAGAACATTGTGTGGCTCAGCTGTAAACCTATTTTTATATTGTAATAACTATGTGTAAATAGTTCTATATTAACTATTTCCATACAACTATCGCTGATCCGACTCCACGGCACTTGGCTTGGCATACAACTATGTCCAATAATAACTAGTGTAAATAAACTATTTGACTCCAAAGTGTGATAACTCTTTTAGAAGAATGGCAATAGGAGAGGCATGGAGAATAGTGGACATAAGAAAAATTGAATTATTATCTTTCATAGTAAGAAAATCTCGACAGCACGTGGCTGGCAGTAAGAAAATCAACAGATAAATCTAGAAATATCAATATACAGGCATATTAGAGGTCATTACCAGAAGTAGTAAAATAGAAGACCTCAAAGTGTGTTTGAAGTGTGAGACTTGAGAGGGGAGGCTGGACAGAGCCTACTGTTTTCCATTATAAATTTCATACAGTACATGTACAACTATGATAAAAATAAAATTTAAACTTTAAGAATGTACTTTTGCTTCCACAAATTAAGAGATACCAAGAGCAAGCTAACTTTCAGTGGCAGAAAATTATGGAGCTTTTATTATATTTTCTGTATTTTTATATTTGTGTACTGTTTTTATTTTACATATTTTATATTTTGTTGAGAATCCTTTTTCTTCATTTATTGACCTAGAATAAGCCAAAGGCAGTTTTGTGTTAGAAATAAGGAGAGGAAAAGTCATGGACAACTCTTTGAGACAATAGTGTCTTCTGATTTACAGCCATGAAGTTTAGGGTGATAACACTGATTTTTATAACATACAGATAGCTAATTTAAAAAGCTGAGGGTTTCCACTTCTTGGAATATATCTTAGAGAAATAAGTGCTGCCACAAAAAAACAGGCACATGCACACCAATGCTCATAGCAGCATTGTCCACAATAGCCAAAGACGGAGACAACTGTGGTGCTGAGCAACAAATGAATGGACAAACAAACTATGGCAGATTCACACAGTGGAATATTAGGCAATGATAAAGAACAACAATGAACCTGGGAAACATTTGACAACATGGAGGAATCTGGAAGGCATTATGCTGAGTGAAATTAGTCAGCTGAAAAGGATGAATACCATATGAGACCACTACGATAGACACTCAAGGGTTTAAACACAGAAGAAAAACATCTTTGATGGTTACAGGGGTGGGGAGAGAGTGACAGGGGTATTCACTAATTTGACACTAGACATTTTAGGTGAAGGGAGGGACAACACACAGTACAGGAGAAGTACGCGTAACTGGGCTAAACCAAAAGCTTAGACATTTTCTAAATATAGCCAAACACTTCAAGGGGCAGAGAAGCAGGGGTGGGGGGGCCTGGGGACAATGTTTTCATGGAATATTTAACTGACATAATAAAGTTTATTAAGGTAATGTTCTGCATCCCACTCTGGTGAGTGATGTCTGGGGTCCTAAAAGCTAGCAAGCAGCCATCTAAGAAGCACCAGTCAGTCTCAACCCATCTGGAACAAAACAGAATGAAGAACATCAAAGACAAAAGGAAAATATGAGGCCAAGAGAAACAAAAAGGGCAGCATTAACCAAGGACTACATCAACATAAGACTGGAAGAACTAGATGGTCCTGGTTACAGCCAATGACTCCCCTTACAGGGAATTCAACAGAGTCCCTGATGAAGTGGGAGAAAAATAACATGCTGAACTCCAAATCTAGTAAAAAGGCCAGACTTGGTGGTGTGACAGACGGGAGGGCCCTTGGAGGCCCTGGCCCCTGGACTCTCTGGTAGCCCAGGACTGAAACCATTCTGGAAGCCAACTCCTCAGACAAAGATTCAACTGGTCAGTGAGACATAAAATGATACTCGTGAAGAGCATGTTTCTTGGCTTAAGTTGACACGAGACTAACTGGGCAGCTTCTGTCCAGAGGAAAGATGGGAGGGTAGAGAGACAGAAGCTGGTTGAATGGACATGCAAAATACAGGGTAGTGACAAGGAGTGTGCCATCACCACGTGGGGAAAGAAGCTAGGGTCATATAACAATGTGTGTATAAGTTTTCACATGGGAAAATGACTTGAGTTGTAAACTTTCACTTAAAACACAATTAGAAACAGAAAAACACAGTTGAGGTTCTTCTTTGAATGTGATTTTGCATAACTGGGTTCACTAAGGTTCTGTCCTTCCTAGCAGTAATCCTAAATGGGATAATAATGCTAAATATGTTTAAATAAAGGTTCCAAATAAAAGAATACTTTACTTTCAACACTGCTGGATGGTACATAGTAGAGAATAGGGAAGCATAAGATAACAGCTGCTGTCACATGAACTAAAACAGGATGACCAAAACATAAGAAATGTTTCACAAATACTGAACTATAATACCCTAAAGCTGCCCAGAATGCCAAGATAACCCTTACACAGACCAACCTCATGTGCAGGAGTCAATACATGCAATAGGGAAGAGACCTGGAGATTCACATCTACTGTCTGTTACACTCACAGATGGACATCATCTATGAACACGAAAAATAATACAAATACAAAAACGCATCCATTTACTTGTAACATCTACTATTTCAGTGGTTCATAAATGCTATATGCTTCAAAAAGTCTGCAGTTAAATCACAAGTATATGCATAATCCTTTATTGTAAGGATCCCGTGAGTCCACACTGATGATATGGTGGGGAAGAGGGGATTGGAAAGTGCTTCCTCATAGTAGCTGCTGTTGTTGGATGGTGTCAACTTGGTTCCAACTCATAGCAACCCTATATATAGCAGAACAAAACACTGTCCACTTCTGTACCATCCTTACAATCATATTAAGGCAGTCAGAATCAAAATGGCATCAAACATCTTAAATGAACAATAATAGATATTAGAAAGTAAAACAATTAAAACACCCTGAGAATGATTTCCATTTTATAATCGTATACCCAGATAACCCACCAAACAAGTGTGAACCCTAATAGTAGAATGTCAAATGTAAGATAATAGAGTTATAAAACCCATGTTTATAACCCTCATAGCAATAATTTATTCAGGTAAAACTCAATCTAAGGAGGCTGAAACCAGAGTGCAAATGTGATGAGGAACAGGTATTTACATATCTTAAGGCATCTCTCTATTAACTACTTACTCATTTCAAAGAGAACAGTAAATTTACAGCAAGACATCTAGTGGACACTCATAACCAATGATCAGTCACCAGCACTAATAAGGTCACAAACCAACATGAGGTGCCTCCTAGCATGAGGCACTGGGGAAAGTACACCATCACTTAGGCTGTTTTTGTTCAAAGGTCATATTTTGAATCAAATCATGATGAAATATCAGGCAAAAACAAACAGAAGGCTTATCTGCAAAATAAATGCTCCATCGTCTTCAAGGAAATCCTAGTGGCATAGTATTAAAGTGCTATGGCTGCTAACTAGACAGTCACCAGTTCAAACCCACCAGGAGCTCCTTCGAAACTCTATGGGGCAGTTCTGCTGTCAGTAAAGTCACTATGAGTCGGAACTGATTCTACTGGAGTGGGTATTTGGGTTATCTTCTTAAAAAATGTCAGTATCATTAAAATAGAGCTAAGAAACCACTCTACATCAAAGATGACAGAAGAGATAGGAAAGCTAAATGCAGAGCGTGAACTTTAATGGAGAGAGGAAGAGAGAAAGAAAAGAAAAACTAGGCAACGTTAACAAAGGAGAATCTGGATAGGGCATAGAGAATACTTACCACTATACTAACATTTCTGCAAGTTTGAAACTGTTTCAAAATGGAAACTTTCTTTTCAAGGTTGGGAAAGTTGTACTGTAACAGTGTGCACGTGCCTATGCTGCTCCTGAACAGGCCCTGGCTTTCACACCAGGGAAGTTTTCCCCCTGAAAAGGATCATGAAGGACATATCCCATTTCCATTATTTCTTACATTCTATATTGCCAGATTCTCTGGCTCTTACAAATGGTGTATCAATTCAAAAAACAAAGATCTTATCAAGTCAAACAGAAAGGCTTCCTGTAGGTCTGAGTATCAGATAAAAAAATAAATAAATAATGTTTTAAGTATAATGCAGTAAAATGAAGTATTATGCAAATAATAGTTTTTAGTACATTAGTAATAAACTAAATTTTCTTCAGTCTTCAGAACTCAACATTTGCCCGCTAACAGTTTTCTCATTTCTTTTACAATCATTTATTAAGGACATACATACTAGTTTTAAGCAAACAGTACTTATTGCTAGAGGAGAAAAAACTGTAAATGATCATTAATTCTTTTCACTGGAATCACCATGTATTTATTACATTGAAAAATAAAGTTTATTCATTGTGGCTGTGACAAAAGAATATGATTGTGGGTGGATATGTATAAAAAGTAAAGCTTAAAAATCATCAGTTTAAAATAAAATATCACAAGCATGCCAAAAGAAAATGGACTGCAATTTGCTTGACTTTTATTTTTACACTGTTTCATTTTATGTACATTACACATAAATACATAATGGTAATGCAAAGATTTATACAAAATTCAAAATAATTTAACATCTAAAAAAGGGAGATACTGGACTTGATTTCTGATACTTCTGTTTAAATACTTTTAAAATTCAGTTTTCAAGGAGACAAGAAATCAAAAGGCATTAATTTTTCACAGAGGTTTATGCTCACATAAATTCACTATTCAAGTATATTTGTATTGGAACAATAAACCATTTCACTAGTTGCTAAGTCAACATGAATAAGCCAAGATGATGGCAAAAGTAGAACTTTACTTTCATCTGCCTAGAATCAGCTTCTAACATACAAAATGCAGAGCATAACAGTGATTTTAACCTTACACTATTAAACGCCATGTTAGGCAATGCACAGCACAACATGTATTGTTTACTTATAGAATCTTATAAAACTTTAATAAATATTAAAAACAATCATAATTAAAAATTTTACTTTTCCTAGTTTCCTTTTTACTCAATTTGGGAAATACATGTTTTCCACTTTGTTTGGCAACTGGATACAGTATTGGAAGGAATAATTCAAACATCCTAAGGGCACAATATATATATATATACATCTATATACACAGAGACATACAAAAACTTGTAAAATCTTAGTATTGCTTAATTAACTCAGACATAATTTCAGTTCTACAGTTTACCAATCTCAGCAAACACACAAGACGTTTAAAACAACATTCCTCACTATAGTGTTACCACATTAAGTGAACTGCTGAGGCACAAGAACATTAAGCAACTTGCCCGCAGTCATGAAAGGAATGACAGGCCAGTCACAGAGGAGCACTTCTTTAACTTAAGCATCTGTAAAGGGGGTCATATCCTTCAGCACAATTAGCTCAGTGCAACCAATATAAATATTAGATGCATTACTCAGGAATGCTTGTTTAACCTGAACTATTGTTATTGATAAACCTAACTTTAAGAACTCATATATTTTATCGTATGTTATTAGGAACTTACAAATAAAACATGATCCTTTTCTAAATTATTAGGCATGTAATGAGTTTTTTTGACACAAACTGGTTGCAAAAATAAAATTAAAACAGTATAATTTTAAACAAATAAGTTCCAAGAATAAAATAAAATTAAAACAGTATAATTTTAAACAAACAAGTTCCAAGAAAGATCCTGTGATGTTTTAAAAAATACTAATTATAGAGCCTACAAATTTAGGAGTCAGTACCACAGAGCCAACAAACATATCAACATAAATATATCAAATCAAATTCTAGTTGATCTTTTGTTTTTTATGAAAACGTTCTAATAAAGCACTCATAACATTTCCTGGTATTCTTTGGTGCTTATCAATCAAAGCTTGAACAGCATTCTTTGTCTATGAAAAAAAACAAAAGAAAATCCATTATTATTTCAGTTCTCAATATAGATGATTTATTTCGCAAATGTTTTTATACATCACTGTGTTCAACGAGTACTCTCATTATTCCCCACACTGAAAGGAAATGCATAACACTAGCTGTGAGATGGAATCCCTGGGTTATATAAATGGTTAATGTGCTTTGCTGTTGTTAACCAAAAGGTTGGGGATTTGAGAGCACCTAGAGATAATGCAGGAGCCCTGGTGGTACCGTGATTAAGCATTTGGCTAATAACCAAAAGGGTGACAGTTCAAACCCCCTAGCCACTCCTTGGAAATCACATGGGGCAGCTGCACTGTGTCTTACAGGATCACCAGGAGTCAGAAACTACTAGACAGCATGAGGTTCTTTTTAGAGGCATTTGAAGAAGTCAATAGCACAGTGGTTCAGCACTTGGCTGACAACCAAAAGGGCAGCAGTTCAAACTCACCAGCCCCTCCATGGGAGAAAGATGTGGCAGCCTGCTTCTGTAAGGATTGAAAGCCTTAGAAACCCTATGGGACAGTTCTACTCTGTCTTATTGGGTTGCTGTAAGTGGGAATCAATGGCAGTTGGGTTTGGCTTGGAATTTAAACTGGAGGCACTTCAGAAGAAAGTCCTGGGAATCTACTTCCAAAAAACTGGTCACTGAAAATCCTATATGGTGTACAGTTTTATTCTGACAAACGAGGTCACCATGAGTCAGTGTACTCGATGACAACTGAGTTTTTTCTCTCCTGCCTTCCTCTACTGACTTCTTCAGAGTGTGTTCCTCTTACTGATGTTATTATGCCTTGAGTTATAGTTATTGCCCATGTCTACTTTCTACACCAAACTACAAACTCCTTAAGACAGAAACATCTTAATATTTCTCTAGCATAGAGTATAACAGTGTCTTAGGCAGGATAAAAACTGAAATAAAGTGAAAAAATATATCAGAGAAACGAACAACAGTAAGGAATTTTCAGGTAGGCAAATACAAGTTTCAGCTGCAAATAAATTCTAATGTGTTTTTCCTTCATTATCATAAACACCAAACAACTATGTCAGGCCACACAGTAGGAAAAGATGACAGAAATTAAGAATGAGCTGACATATTTCAGCTCATTACCTCAATTTCTAAAAAGTTTAACAGAAATTTTAATTAAGTCATAGCAACAGAAAAGTTCATTTGACTATATCAAGAAATCTTCTATTTGCATTCCATTAAATTCATGGCAATTCTTTTTTTACTTTTAAATCTGTTTATGGCTATTTAAAAAGGTTGTTCATGCAGTGCATATATACACACACTCACACTTCTTTTTACACACTTTCAATGAGACATCTTTTCATGAATCTTGGAGCTTTTTTTTTTAAATGAAACTAATAAACCTTAGCTCAAAGACATATTTTAAAAATACAGCTCTCTAACCCACGGTTGTTACATCTATAAAATGGGAACAGTATCTAGTTCACAGTTCACCTAGTGAAGTTGAGATGATGCATTAGGGCACCTGGCATAGCGACTGGCAAATAGACTGTGTCAATGAAGCACAATGGTTGGAAGCTGTGATGTCCAGGAAACAAGTGTCTAAAAAAAAGCAACTACAAAATAATTAAAATTGAGATAATTTGTAATATATATCACCCGTGATGCAAAAAGAAGTGCTGTGAAGTTCACACTTGACAGTCCTTTTGTGGTGAGTGATCAGAGGAGATGAAAATCAGAAACTGTTTGGTTTGGGTCTCAAAGGATGAGAAGGATTTCAGTTAACAGCAAAGAAGCACGAGGGAGGAAAAAAGAACACTACAAGAAAACAACTGTTTAAGGAATAGCAAGTGAAGTCTTTTCCATTGGAATTTCAGGCATGTATTCAAAGCTTGGGGTATACAGCTTTAAAATCAGGTTTCAGTTAAACGATGGACAAAGCTAAGTACCAAATGAAAAATACACAGACTCTGTGAGTAGGTGCTGTGGTGTCAAGGAAGGACTGTGGGATGAACAAGTATCAGTTCTACACACTAACAAAACAACCTGTCCACAGAATTCCAATGACTCCCTTCTGTCACTAAATTGTAACAGCTTCCAGTTCAGGTTTAGGGAGGCTAAGTTCTTCCTTGAAGACAGCTTCTTTTCAGGCACACTTGCAGGCCGGCGTCCCTCTGGCCTTCAGCCTCTGCTCTGCTCAGACAAGTGTTCACAAACTCTTTCAGCTCTCCTGGTAAGTGTCTGACAAGGAACACTACTCTGCCAACAGGCCTCCTGCTCACAGGCACTCAGCTTTCTTTCTCCATGGGCCAGGAAGCCCAATGCCACCACTGCTGTGACTGCTTCTCTGTCACCACTTCTCACTATCTTCAGCATCACAGCTCTTTCTCTTCCAGTGTCCTGGTTCCAGGAACTTCTCAAGGCAAGGATGCCAGCTCCAAAGGACACACCCAACTCCTGGCTCTTCTTATTTGGTGGTAGTATCTTCTCCTCTTACCTCTGAGATGGCTCATTTGAAACCTAACAGGATGGTAAAACTGACCAACCTCTTTGTTGGGTCAACTATTTCATTTGCATAGTCTTACTTCATCACTTGGGTGGGAATTACAATACCATGGCAAGAAAGACCATATAAAAGCAATCTTCACACTGCAATCAGGAATTAAAACTGATTGGCAATGCTGATGCCTTAATAGTATATGTGTATCATAATATGTAACACACATGTGTATATGTTTTTATATGTAATATATATGTATATGTAGGTATATATTCATACATACACACACGTTGTTAAGTGCCATCAAGTCAGCTGTGACTAATGGCAAACCTATGTGCAACAGAAAGAAACATTACCTGGTCAGATACCATGTCCACAGTCATTGCTATGCTTGAGCCCATTGTTGCAGCCATTGTATCAATCCATCTTTTTGAGTCTTTCCCTTTTTCACTGACCCTCAACTTTACCAAGCATGATGTCCTTCTGCAGGGACTGATCCCTCCTGACAATATGTCCAAAGTATGTAAGATGTAGTCTCACCATCCTTTCTTCTAAGAAGTACTGTTTGTAGTACTTCCAAGACACATGTTTGTTCTTTTGACAGTCCATGGTATATTCAATATTTTTCTCCAGCACCACAATTAGAAGTCATCAGTTCTTCTTATGTCTTCCTTATTCACTGTCTGGCTTTAACATGCACATCATGCAACTGAAAACACCACGGGTTGAGAAGGACACACTTTAGTCTTCAAGGTGACATCTTTTTCTTTTCAACGCTTCAAAGAGGTTTTTTGTAGCAGATTTGCCCAATGAAAGTGCCTTTTGATTTCTTGACTGCTATTTCCATGGTTGTTGACTGTGGATTCAAGTAAAATGAAATCCCTGACAACCTCAATCTTGTCTCATTATAATGCTGTTTATAGGTCCAGCTGTGAGGATTTTTGTTTTCTTCATGTTAAGGTGTAATTCATGCTCAAGGTTGTGGTCTTTAATCTTCATCAGTAAGTGCTTCTAGTCCTCTTCATTTTCAGCAATCAAGGTTGTGTCATCTGCATAATGCAGTTTGTTAATGAGTCTTCCTCCAATCCTGAGGCAACATCCTTCTTCATATAATCCAGCTTCTCAGATTACTTGCTTGCATACAGATTGAATACATATGGTGAATGAATACAACCCTGACAAACACCTTTCCTGATTCAAACTATGTAGTGTTCTCTTATTGTGTTTAAATGACTGCTTCTTGTTCCATGTACAGATTTGTCATGAGTACAATTAAGTGCTCTGGAATTCCCATTCTCTGCAATGTTATCCATAATTTGTTACAACCCACAAAGATGAATGCGTTTGCATAGTTCCACATCTTTTCAATCCACCCTAAATTTCTGGCAACTTCCTGTCAATATACTGCTGTAGCCATTCTTGAAAGATCTTTAGCAAAATTTTACTTACACAAGACATTAACGATATGGTTTGATGATTTTCACATTCAGTGGGATCACCTTTCTTGGGAATGGGCATAAATAGGGATTTCTTCTAGTCAGTTGGCCAGGTAGCTGTCCTCCAAATTTTTTAGCAGAGATAAGTGAGCATTTCGTGCACTGCATCCATTTGTTGAAACACTGCAGTTGATATTCTGTCATTTTCTGAAAGCCTTGTTTTTCACCAGTGACTTCAATGAAACTTTAACTTCTTCCTTCAGTACTGTCAGTTCTTGACCACATGCTACCTCTTGAGATGGCTGAGTGTAACCAATTCTTTTTGGTATAATGACTCTATGTATTCCTTACATTTTCTTTTGATGTTTTCTGCATCATTATTTTCACTATTGCTACTCAAAGCTTGAATTTTTTCTTCTGTTCTTTCAGCTTGAGAAATACAGAATCCAGCTCTTTGCCCATGTCATTATAATACCTTATTTTGTCTTTGAGAGCTACCCTTTGAAATCTTCTGTTCAATTCTTTCACTTCATCATTTCTTCCTTTAGCTTTAGCCACTCCACATTCAACAGCAAGTTCTGGAGTCTCTTCTGACATCCAGTTTGGTATTTTGTTTCTTTCCCGTCTTTTTAATGATCTCTTGCTTTCTTCACATGCAATGTCTTCGATGTCATTACACAATTTGTCTGGTCTCCAGTCATCAGTGTTTGATGCATCAAATCTATTTCTGAGACAGTCTCTAAACTCAGTTGGGATATACTCAAGGCTGCACCTTGGCTCTTGAGGACTTTTTTATACTTCTGTCAGTTTCAGTTGGAACCTATATATGAGCAACTGACGGTCTCTGCCACAATCACCACCAGGCCTTGTTTTCACTAATGATACTAAGCTCTTCCATCACCTCTTTCCACAGCTGTAGTCAAACTTATTCCTCTGTATTCCATCTGGTGACGTCCATATGTCTAGTTGCTGTTTATGATGGTGAAAAGAGGTATTTGAAATGAAGTCATTGGTCTTGCAAAATTCTGTCATGTAATCTCCAGCATCATTTCTATCATCAAGGTCCTATTTTCCAACTACCAAGCCTTCTTTGTTTCCAACTTTTGCATTCCCATCTCTAGTAATTATCAATGCATCTTGATTGCATGTTAGATCAATTTCAGACTGCAGAAGCTGGTAAAAATCTTCAGTTTCTTCCTCTCTGGCCTTAGTGGTTGCTGCATAAATTTAAATATTAACTGGTCTTCCATGTAGGCACAGTGACATTAATGTGTTACTGACAGCACTGTACTTCAGGACAGATCTTGAAATGTTCCTTTTTCTTAAGGAATGCAGTACCATTCCACTTCAAGTTATCAATGTGGCAAAGTAGACCATGTGACTGTCTGATTCAAAATGGCCAGCATCAGTCCATTTCAGCTCACCAATGCCTAGGACGCTGATGTTCATGGATTCCATTTCAATCCTGACAATTTCTAATTTTCCTAGATTTGTACTTCATACATCTATGTTCTGATTTTTCATAGACGTTTGCTGCTTTTTCTTCTCATTTTGAGTCATGCCACATTAGCAAATGAAGGTTCTGAAAGCTTGAATCCATCTATATCTTTAAGGTCAACTCCACTTTGAGAGGCAGTTCTTCCCCACTTGTCTTTTGAGAGTCATCTAACCTGGACAGGGGGAGGGGTACATCTTCTGGCATTATGTCAAACAATGTTCTGCTGCTATTCATAAAGTTTTCACTGGCTACTTCTTCCAGAAGTAGAATGTCAGGTCCTTCTTTCTAGTTTGTCTTTGTCTGGATACTGAGCTGAAATCTGTCCACCATGGGTGACCCTGCTACTAGCTGAATACCAGTGGCATAGCTTCCAGCATCACAGCAACATGCAAGCCCCCTACAGTATGATAAATTGAGAGACATGTGGAGGATATATATACATACACAAAGATAGAAACACACACACACAAAAAAAAAACACACACACACACATGGAAACACTGATGACTAACCAAAAAGTTGGCAGCTCGAATCCACCAGATGCTCCTTCAAAACTGTATGGAAGTGGATGGAAAGGAGGGGAAAGGAGGTTGTTGGGAAGATGAGACATGTATGGAGCAGAGAGGAATAGTGTGCAGTCACCGGACAGGGAGAGCAGTAGAAGCTGCATATAGGGGGGCATGTAAATTTATATGTGAATGTACATTTTCACTCAGTTATGTTAAATAAAAAAAAAAACTATATGGAACAATTCTAGTCTGTCCTACTGGGTCACCGTAAGTTGGAACACATTTAACGGCAGTGGAGTTTATATATGTATGTGCATATGTATATGTATGTGTATGTGTATATGTATATGTGGAGTTTATATATGTATATGAATACACACGCATACAACATCAAAGCGCAAATTTCCAAGCATGGTATAAAGGTATTGGAGCTGTGTCTGAGAAGGCACTGTTGAAGGATGAGGGAGGAGTCATGCTGCTTGGAGAATGTGTCCTGACCCTAACATAAAATGTTACAAGATTTTACTTTCACAGTAGAAGAGCAACAATCTATGAGTATACTTAATGAACCAGCGGAGTAGCTACAAGTATGTTTTCTAAAAATGAAGTTCATGGATGAGACAGCACACAATGCATAAACATTTCCTTTCTGAAACTGCCCTATCAGCTGCTCCATCTGAATCAACCCATTTAATACAATATTGTTGTTGATTCGCTACAAATTCTTCGCTAAGTGTCTGAATCTTGCTACGACCCAGGATGGTGAGCTGTTTTACAGACATTAACTACCTCTCCCAATCAGATCCTTTTCTACCAGGTCATACTATGGAGGGATTATACACCTTGATGAGTGTGGCCCCAAGACTTGCTCTGGCCAAGAATATGTATGTGTGAATGATGTGAGCCACTTACTGAGAGAAGCTTTCAGAGCTGCCTCGTGGTTCCAGTCCTGGTCTTTTCCCTCTGCCATGAGAATGGCAGTGTACCATATCAGGTTCTTCTTTAAGCCTAAACCCTAGTAAAGAGGCCCTGAACAAAGCTGCAGCTGAGCCTTAGTGGAAACATACCTCAAACAAGATGCAAAGTTTACCAGTGTAAGCTTCTGAAATTCTGTGGTTGTTAGTGCAGCATTTCCTAGCAAAGCTGGCTGAATCACTCAGCCCACTACTTCCAAAAACCTACATATATAAAAAGTACACTCCTAGATGTCCTGCGGGTAATGATATAGAATCTACACCCAGTAGATTCTATGTCTGTAAAAATGTTTCAGATCTGTACCTTGTTTTTTCTTTCAAACAGGTAAGGGTATCAGTGTCTTATTCATTCATACATTCACTTATCAAACATTTGCTGAGATCTAATAAATACCTGACACTGTTCTAGGAATGGGAGACATGAAAATGGCATGATCTCTGCTTTTAAAGACTGTCCTTTCATTTGTAGCTACGATGACAGACAGGAGTTCTAGGTATAAAATAGAGGGACATACCAAAAAAGATCTTTATTGTCCTTCATTTGGGCCACCAGAATCAATTTTATTTCCAGCTTGCAATCTCTCCTCCATCAACATTCTAAGAAATGTAATCATCAGTTATCTTCATAAACCACTGGAAAGAAAGAGGTTATACTTCTGCTTGCTTTGGCCAAGCGTGGGGAAAAATTAGTGGAAGCAACATGAGCCACCACTTCCAACAGAAGCATATCCTAACTAAAATGTATCTGACAGACAAATTTTCTTAGTCTGATATATATGGCCTAGAAAAACGTAGCTGCTACTTGTCTTTGCCTTTCAAAACATAAGAATTATCTCCCTTGAGGAGGCTTCCCTCATGCTTTTCTTTTGTGCTTTGTAACAACCTAAACCAGTGCCTCTCAAGCTCTGGGATTTGCTCCAGGGGCACATTTTGATCATCATGACTAGAAGGGTACTGACGGATGGAGCACTGGTGGACATCTAGTGTGCGGAGCCCTGGGATGCTGATTAAGCATCCTACAGTGCACATGGCAGCTGCCCACAACAAAGAACCACCTGACTCAAAATATCAATGGTGCAGATGCTGAGAAAACTTGTTGTCAGAATGCCATTATTTTAACAGTGCAGTACCTTATAAACACTGTCTCGGTTATTTATCACCCCAACTGGACTGTAAGTTCCAACTTATAACAATGGTGGCTAGCACTCACGGAGCACTTACACATGCCAGGCACTGCTCTAAACACTGGATCTGGGCAATCTCATGTTGGCTCAGACATAATTCTGAGTAGGAACAAATTCTCTACCTTGCTTTGAAGATACGGTGAGGGAGACCCAGGCTTCCCAAGGTCACATACTGGTAAATACGCCAGAGCAATCTGGCTGGAACCCACACTCTCAACAACTATTCTATTGTCCTCCAAGAACACTTCTGCAAGACAGAACAATTTGTTTATTTTCATGGAGGTGAAAGTTTTCTTCCTTCTGAACATACCCAACTGAACTTTTAAATTAGTGGTGCCTAGATAAAGTTCCTCAACTTGAACATTACTGACACAGCTAGTTCTTTGTCACAAGGACAGTCCTATACCTGGCAGGACGATCAGTAGCATCCCTGGCCTACCTACTTAGCTGACCATCCACTGTCAAAGTCCTGTCGTGAAAATAATAAATGACTCCAGATCCTGTCAAACATCACCCCTGGTTGACTGAGAGTTACTGACACAGAACATAGCTATAACATTTACCAGTGAATAGAAAATGATGCTTTCAAATACAGGTAATTGAGAACTATTCCATCAGGCTAAGAAAGAAAAAAAAAATTACCTTCTCAGCTAATTCTTCTGCTGTCATCTTTGGATCGTATGGAATAGGATCCCCTAAATAAGTACGTAGCTTCACAGGAAAACCTCCATACATTGGGGCAAATGGATAGCGAAACTTCTCATAAAGCCATCTAAATAATCCTATTTTAAAGTAAATGAAATCATTTTAATGGTTAAAGATTATGAGCATGTATCTGTAAACTTCCAGATTTAATTATGCACGACTCATATGGTAGATGGCAGAATGTCATCTCATTGAAATTCTTTTTGTTGAGCTGATACTCTGTCATCTAATGCCATATAACACTTTTTTGACAGCACTTGGCTGGCTCAGCTTTAAAAATAAAAAAACTTTTACAACACAATCCAATTATTAACATAGCAAAATAAAGAGTAAGGTTGGCAACCAAAAGGCAGAAGCTGATGCTTCAAGAAATCTCACAAATAAGTGAGTTAGTTGAATGAAAAAGAATGGAAGCATAAAATAGGTTTATATAAACATGAGACTATAATGCACCAACAGGCAAAGGAACTAAAAATATTACTATAAATTTGAAAGAACAAAACTAATGTAGCAAAGAGTTAGTTAATGCTAAAGAGTGAGTCTGAAACATGGCAGAATTTAAAAAGTAAGCTGTAATACTATAAAGTAAACCTGGTGGATGACAATGTAAATAAAAAAAATTAATGGAAACCAAAACAATACCAAATAAAGAATTAGATACTAATTTTTCAGGTTTTCAGTTTTAAAGTCAAGAAAGCCAAAAAGCAGTCCAAAAAAACAGTAAAAGAAACATTTTACAATTAAGGAAGTCAGGTTAGGAATAATTTCTGGCCTGTCACTTAATTCTGAAGAAGAAATAAACTGAGAAAAATTAGAAGAAACAGTTCAACAACAAAAGGTACATATCTCATTAATCTGCTCGTCTATTTTAAATTTGAAAAAAAGAGGAAATTAACTAAAATCTAACAGGAACAACATCAGAGTATCAACTAAATACCAAAATAATCATAAAAGAAGCTATGGTACGTGAAAGAACTTTAGGAAGAACTCATTAATAACAATTACTAGGATCACTAACAATAACAGTGCTAAGAGTATAAAATATAATGAACTGACAATAACACATAAGCCACCCACCCCAAACCCACTGCTGTCGGGTTAGGTCTGATTCACAGCAACCCTAGGGGTCAGAGTAGAAAGGAGTGCCTGACTGGAATGGCCGACCTTTTGATTCGCAGATGTAGTACTTAACCTACTACACCACCAGGGTTTCTAAATAAGTCACAGGATACTAAAACAAACAGAAAATGTCATTTAAAAAAGAAAACAAAAAACACTGCCACTGAGTCAATCTAAACTCATAACAATACTACAGGATAGAGTAGAACCTCCCCACAGAGGTTTCAAGGAACATGTGGTAGATCTCAACTGCTGATCTTCTGGTTAGCAGCAGAGCTCTTAACCACTACGCCACTAGGGTTCCCAAAAATCCAAACCTATTGCCCTCACGTCTGTTGCAACCCATAGTGCCGCTACACGACACGTCAGAACTGCTCCTTAGGATTTCCAAGAAGTGTCTGGTGGATTTTAACTGCTAACACTTTGGTTAGCAGCCATACCTCTTAAGCTGTTTGCCACAAGGGTTTGCAAAAAAAAAAGTACAGCTGCTACTGTTCCTGTAACTAGATTCAAAGCTTATTTTGTTATTAATATGCAATGACCAGCAAAAAGAACATTTCAATGTACATGTATTGTAATTCAAATTATTACAATAACAAGCAGTGACAGTCATGAGAGCTATATTTATGACGGCAACCCAAAATTTAGCTGCTGAAGCTGCTTATGTACAACCAAATACCTCCTTCTTGGTTTGGAGGTTTACGGTCATGGTCTCATGGAAAATCCCAGCTAACTGGCCTAATAACATGTTTTGTGCTTCTGTTCTACCTCCTAGTTGTTGTGTAGTTCCTGGGGTCATAAAAGTTTGTAAGCAGCCATCCAGGTACAACAACTGGTCTCTATTTAGCAAAAGAGAAAGAGGGACTGTCAGCAATAGGGAGAAGATACAGAATGTATGGTTAATGCCTCAATAAACAAATGCCTTCTTTGCCATGAGACTAGAAGATCTGGATGGTACCTGCTACCATTATTACAGAACATTTTGATCAAAGATTCCACAGAAGAATCCTGATCAAAGGAGCGGAAATGCAGAATAGAATTTCAAATACTCAGGGACTCTAGACTTTCTGGAGCCATAAGGGGTGAACAAACCCCTAAACTACTGCCCTCAGATAGTCTTTAAACCTTAAACCCAAAACACACCCTGATACAATCTTAAAAACAAACAGGAGTTTAGCTTAACTAGTCAAAATTTGTCTTCAGCTTAAGAGCTCTTTTAAGAATTATCTATATGGGATCAAACTGAAAACAGCAAATTGAAAGATTAGAAAGGAATGTTATAGGTCGGTGAGTTTATGTTAATAAGGAAGAAACAATTCAGAAAAGGAGAGTGAACACTGTTGTACATACAACTCCAAGAGTGTAATCAATGTCAATAAATTGTACATGTAGAAGCTGTGGGATTTGTGAATGTTATACTGTGCATATTCTCAACAACAAAATAAAATACAGAAGGAGGGAAAAAAGTGATAAAAGTAAAAATTATCTCCTTAGGTTGTTAACTTTAATTCAATATATTACCATTTTTTTAAAGGTGTAACTTCTTCACAGTTTAGTTAAAAACATAATCTAGATAATATGTAACTATGTTCTAAACCTCCACAAAGTGAGTTAAAATAATAAATTATATAATTTGTTCTGAAATTTCAAAATCCGTTACAAATAACTTTCAGTATGTGTATAATATTCTCAACAAAAATCTAAAGTCTAAGAACCACCATTAGCCAGAATCAATTATCACTTAGATCTTTAACAGAACAACAAACATTTAAATATGTATTTATTTTCTGAAGTAATAATCCAGAAGGGCTACTTACTGGTTACTTTCAAAAGCCCAAATATTTTAAATACAGTATTAAACTTTACATACTATACTTAAATCAGAACTTACTTGTTCCTCCTAGTGATCGAAATCCTTCTCGAATGTTTTGCGTAAACATAGGAATAATGGGCTAAAGATAAAGATAATAAAAATTAAACATAGTATACTCAATGTTTCCATTTAGTCACACTGAAAAATTTTGATGGCCTGTTTGAGATTATGAAAATAAGATCGTTTAAAACGAAATTTGGCTTGACTCCTTTACAAGAATAAATTCAACTTGATCATTTGTTAAGAACATAAATTGGAAACACTACCCTCTAGTGGTAACATATTGTATTTCACTTAGCAATTTGCCTAATACTTCATGAAACTCAAACTGGAAGTTACAGTAATCACTAGTCTCATTAAATAAAACAAACGTGGTAAATTAAATTGGGCTCAATGAGCTACTGAATCATATGTTCACTGAAGTACAAGTTCAAAGACAGTAGTTAGAGATTCTCTCAAAGAGGAAAGTCACCTAAAATGAAATGACATGGATTTTGGCACAATGCTGTCATAGAATTACCACTTTGGTGCACATATTAAATCTAAAATATTAAACATCAATGATAAGTAAGTATAAGACTCACTAAAAAACAAACAAACAAAAGAACACATTAAAGAATTCTTAGTATGATTAATTTTGGAGGGTTTGGTTCCCAAGTTCATGATTTTTATTTTTCTATGAATATTAATGATTTAAATTTTTAAAAATGGAGACCTTAACTAAAGGCCATAAAATAATGGATGAAGCAGTATATACGGAAGATATGCCAATACAAATACTGAGGTAGATAAAAATTCTTTAAAATGTATAGATTATGCTGAATTAAAGGACGTAACCTGTGTGTATACACACGCGTGCATCCATGTACGGCAAAGGCCATATTACTCACAACCCACCATCAGTGTATCTTCAGTACAGAATTACCTACCTTAATGAGAATGTGAGATACTCCAATTAGCTCACATTCAGAAAGTCAGCCCTATTAAGTTTTGGAAACAGTGAAATGTGGCAAACTAAAGAAAAGAGACTACAGGCACATTATTCTTCATAGTATGTACTACTTCACATACTAATAACTAATGAATTTATCATATGTGTCCTTATCAGAGTGGAAGCCTCCTGATGTCAGGGACAACTGTTCATGGCTCTATCTCCAGTACTTAGAACAATGCCTGGAATAGACCAAGTGAAGTAATGAATGAATACATCAACAGCACAGGCAGACTAAGTGTCTAAAAATTTAGTTTGTATTCTCTCTGAACACTAAAGATCAGAACTAGGCAGAAGAAATCCCAAAACCACTAGGAAGAGAAGTTAGTGAAGAAAAGCCGTCAGGCGAAGATTTAAAATTTGAAGGATACTATATTGAACTTTTTTTGTAAAAAGCATGTTCTGCAAAACCATCACTAGTTTTGTAAAGTAAAATGCTAGCTGAAATCCTAGTGTCTTCAAATAGTGTAAAATGCTTTTAGAGTTAGAAACTTTCACACTCAGTGCACATCACTGGCCTCCTCTGGGCAGTACTGCTGGAAATGTCTGCTCATTGGTATGACCTACAAATTTTGTATCTCTGTAAGGTTACTTATCATCCCTTAAATAGCTCTCTAGAGGCTGAATGACTTTGAAATCACCTGAAAAGGAGAACATTGACCTTAGCAGGCTCAGTATTTCAGGCGACAGCCTGGGCATATGGTTTCTAAATTTTCACTGGAGCTTGCAGAGTTCAAGTCCCAAGCATCACCTTACTACAACTTCACATTGTAGTACAACTTTTCTCTCCTTCCATTGTACATCCTTTGTTGTTGTTGTTGTTAGGTACTATGGAGTTGGTCCTTTGTATACAAGGTAATTGTATAAGTAACCTAGAATTAAATTCTGTCTACAATATACATGTCTCTGCATGTATGGGTACACACACATGCAAATGAGAGCAAGAGAGGGCAACAGATTAAGAGAGAAACAATGTATTTCAAAAATTATTCTCAGGGAATCAGTTTACAATAGTTCTGAAATCTTAACTCAGACACAAGAAAGGGAAACCAATTCTATGAATATGGCATCATAAGCAGAGCAGCCGTCGGAACATCCTCTAAAAATACAGGAAAATGGTGCTCAGCTTTGAGATATTGTGTTGAGAAACAGAAGAAAGTGGCAAGGAACTGCAAACAGGCCAGAATGAATTAATTAAGAAGTGACAGCTGTGATGGAGCTCACTAAGTTGAGTCTCACTGGCAACACAAGAATAAAATGGGGTGCATCCTGAGATCTCCACTAAAAGACCTCAATTGATGGTCCAGCGGTTTCGGGGTTCTCCTGGGAGCATGGCCAGTGGCCCTGATGCTGCCCTTGCCCATAGATCATAACAAAGATGCACTCTTTGGACATGAATGGATTGGACTCGGCAATGCAGAGTGACCATATACTGGATGCACTTTACAGTTCTATACATCTATAGGATATCATCCTGCTGACCTCTGGTTGGAGGAAGGAGAGTGGGTGGAAAAGAGGGGAAAGGAGGCTGTTGGGAGGATGAGACATGTATGGAGCAGAGAGGAATAGTGTGCTGTCACCAGACAGGGAGAGCAGTGGAAGCTGTATACTGGTGGGCAAATGTAAATTTATACGGGAATGTACTTTTCACTCAGTCATATCAGATAAATAAAAAATAAAAAAGAAGTTGCATACAGTAGGAAAACTGCTGCTCCCATCATCCCCTTGCCACATGGACAACTGACAGCTGTGAACTACAGAAGTGGCCTCAGAAGAAAAGCTTGCTTCCCTAACCACCATAGCCTCTGCCTGTACAAAGAGAAAGGATCCCAATCTCCTGCCCTAAAATCAACAAGGCAGACATCTTGGGGGTCCTTCTGGAGTGTGCCAGCACTTATACCACCCAAACACTGTCCCTCGCAAGCCTGCTGTGAACTGCTACAGAAGGCCCCTGCAGCGCAGTCTGCTCTTAGAGCCAGCACTCCACCTGCCTCACTGAGCAGCCCATGGGTCAGGCCTCTGAAACCAATAGGACAGACTTCCCTGGGGATCAGATTGGGTCTGTCTGTTCCCCCTTATGGCCAGCACTAAGGACTGCTCTGTGGGGCTGCTCTGTGCCGGGAAGCAGACATCATGAGTGGAGGCTACACACATAGCCAACCTACAGCATCGGCTCTGACAGCAATAAGGCAAATCTCACTGGGGTTCATTTAGAGTGTAACTACATCCAGCTGGTACTGTTGACTGCTGGACTGACAGTAAATCCTACACAAGGTTCCCTATGGTGCAGACACGAGATGGGTCAACTATGTGGATACTACTCTTTCAACTACCACATGGCCATGGGACCTCTGAAATCAATAAGGCAGGTCTCTAAGCTGTCCTTCTAGGGACTGTCAGCCCTTCCTCTTCCTGAAAAAAGGAAAGTCTACTTCTGTTTCCCCTAAATGCCAGCTAGAAATAAGCAACCCCCACAGAGCAGAGCAGGAAGCCTTGGGCAAACCCAGAGGACAACGACCAGTCCTCAAGGGGGCTCACTGGGTGTGGGATTTCTGACTGAAAACATGCTAGCAGAAACAGAAAGGGAAAGGATTAATAACCATACAGAGGGGTCTGTATCCCCTTGCGGACACATTAACTAGTGTACAGTATTTCACCTGAATGGCAATGCCCACTAGTGGACATACTCTGGTGTGTCAGGGAGAGACTGAAAGTTGAAAACTAAGATCTAGAACTTCTAAATCCTAATTAAACTAAAGAAGGAAAAGAAACTATCACAAAGAGGGAGGAGAAATGGTAAGCAAAGTAAAAGGCTTGGCCCACTTAAGAGTTCTTGTAGAAAGTACTGCAGACAAAACCACCAATAATCAGGAAAACTGAGAAAGTTAATACTCTCCATAATGTCAATGCTCCAACCACAACAAAAATCACAAGACATACAAAGAACAGAGAAACAACAGCCAAACCAAGAGAGTGAAAGTACATCCAAACCAAACTCAGTGTCATCAAGTTGATTCCATACATTTAACATAGTTAAAGAATTCAGGAAAAATTCAGAGTGAAAGTAAGGAAATCAATGCAATAATAAAATGAGGATCTAAAACAAAGTACTACAATTGAAAGGAAGAACAAGTGAAATGAGGAACATAATAAAAGGATTTACCAATAGATTTAATCAGGCAGAAGAAAGTACCAGTAAATTAGAAGATAACATAGCTGAAGTTAGAGATGCTGAAAAGCAACAAGAGTGGAGGATCAAGAAGGCTAAGCACAAATTAATGGAATTATGGGACAACAAGAGTATTAATACAATGGTCTCTCCTTATCAGAAGCTCTCCTGGTGTACTGTTTAAGCACTACAGCTGCTAACCAAAAGGTCAGTGGTTCAAATCTGCCAGGTGCTCCTTGGAAACTCTATGAGGTAGTTCTACTCTGTCCTCTAGGGTTGCTATGAATCAGAATTGACTCGATGGCACTGGATTTGTTTTTTTTGGTGGCTCCACTATCCACTGGGGATACAGTCTAAGGTCCCATGGATGCCTGAAACCACAGATAGTACAAAACCCTATGTATACTATGTTTTATCCTATACATACATACCTGTGGAAAAATTTAATTTATAAATTAGGTATGGTAAGAGACTAACAATGAGTAATAATAAAATAGAATAATTACAGTAATATACTGCAATAAAAATTATGCAAATAGTCCCTGGGAAGACAGAGCAGGACTAAGATTTTATCATGTTACTCATTTAATAATTTTGGAATACAGTTAACTATGGTTAACTGAAATCGGGGAGAAGAAAACTATGGATGAGGGGGCAGTTACTGTATATAAGTCATGGGAATTACAGAAGGAGATCAGACAGAGAAAGGGAGAGAAAGAATATTGAAAAAAATAGTAACAAAAAATTTGTACAATTTACAAATCCAGGGAGCTCAAAGAACACCAAGCGGGATAAACCCAGGAGCACCTGGCAGATCTGAACCACTGACCTTTTGGTTTATACCAAAACACATCATAGTTAGGCTGTCAAAAACTAAAATTAAGGAGTCAAGGAAGAAGCAAACAGTCACATCATAGAAAATCAAATGCTGATATTTCCTCATAAACATTAGCCATCAGAACGCAATGGAATGATGTATTTAAAGTTAACGAGAATACTATACCCAGTGAAACTATTCTTGAAGAATGACAGTGAAATTAGAACATTTCCAAACAAACAGAGGCTGGCAGAGTTCAAATCCACCAGACTGGCACTACTAAGAAGTACTAATGGGAGTCTTTGTAGATAGAAGGGGAAACAGAAAGTAATTCACAGCTATACATAAAAAGAAAGATTCCTAATAAAGATAAATGCATAGCAAAGTCTAAGAGCTAGTGATAAAGTATGCATGTTTGATAATTCTCAATGTTTCCCTCATTGTGTTTTTTAATAACAAATACATAAAATGCAAGGGGGACATGAAATATAAAGGCATAATTACTGATAACAAAAGGTGGCAAAGGAATGGTATAAAGGTTCAACAATCAAGTCTGTGAACTTAATTGCTCCAAGTGCTACATACTTCTTAGCTGAAAATCACTGCAGTCACCTTCAAAGTAACTCCCCTTGGGAAGATAGCACTGATGCCAGTGCCTAGTCCACCCTTCAAAGCAATTTTGGAACTCTTTCTGGAATGGCCATTGCCTGGTGCGTGGTGACAAGTTCACGAACTTAACTGTGTAGTTGTCTGTGAGGGAGTTTTTAGCCAGTAAACAAATAACTGTACTAGAACAGCCTCCCTACACACCTGATATAACCCCCAATGACTTTCTTCTTCAGGCAAAGATAAAGGAAATATTGAAAGAAAGACATTTTGATGACATTCAGGACATCGAGGGAAATGCAACAGCTCTAACAGCCATTCCAGAAAAAAGAGTGGACTAGGTGCTGGTATCAGTGCATAGCTTGCCAAAGTGAGTACTTCGAAGGTGACTGCAGTGATAGTTAGCAACGTGGTATGCAGCACTTTTTCTAGGATGAATTCATGAACTTAACTGTCAGACTTCATGGATACAGAATTTCTGACATATTAAGTTGGTACCAACTTACCTCAGAATGTTATAAATAGAAGCTCTTAAAAATACAATCTTCATGGTAACCATTAAAAAATACACATAAAGCATACACACAAACACACACACACACCCCACAAGGAACCAAATGGGCTCCCTACAAGAAACCAACAAAACATAAAAACAAGCAGTTGGAAAGGACAGGGATGAAGAAGGCTAAGACACATAAAAAATACATAACAAAATGTCAAAAGTAAATTGCTACTAATTTGTAATTGTGAATGTAAATAGACTAAATGTTTCAGTCAAAAGGCAGATAGTGGCAGAATGGATAAAAAAATATGATCCAACCATATGCTGTTTACAAACAATATAGCCTAAATCCAAGGATACAAATAGGTTGGAAATGAAAGAGTGGGAAAAACTATTTCTTGCAAATAATAACCAAAAGAGAGGGGGGTAGTAACCTTAAAAACAGACAAAATAAACTTTCAAAAGATTTCAACAGATTTCCTAACAAAATCTGTTAGAAGACATACAGCTGATTATATAATGATAAAATGGCAGATTCACCATTTTAACAATCTTAAGAATATATGCACCCCAAATTGGGGCATCTAAATACACAGAGCAGAGACAGAACTGAAGACAGAAATCAGCAGTGCTACAATAACAGTTGGGAGATTTTGATATACCACTTTCAATACTGGATGGAAAGAAAGACTGACAAGAAAACAGAGGACTTGAATGACAGCATAAACCAACTAGATTTAACAGACATACACAGAATACCCCAACACAGCATAATATACATTCTATTATAGGGTTGCTATGAGTTGGAATCGAGTCAAGCACAACAGATTTTTGGTTTGTTTGTTTGTTTGTTTTAACAGCACTCATGAATCATTCTCCAGGAAAGACATATGGCAGGGTACACAACTAGTCTTGACAAATTTAAAAACTTTGAAATCATACAAAACATTTTCTCTGATCAGAAACAGTGAAGTTAGAAATCAGTAAGGGAGTGTGTTCCAATACAGTAATTTGTTTACAGGCGAAAACTCCCTCACAGACAACTATACAATTAAGTTTGTGAACTTGCCACCACGCCATCATGAGCAACAGCCATTCCAAAAAGAGTTCCAAGATTGCTTCGAAGGGTGGACCAGATGTTGGCGTCCGTACGTTATCGTCCCAAGGGGAGCACTTCGAAGGTGACTGCAGTGATATGCAGCAATGAGGTACGTAGCACTTGAACACTTACGCTCACTGACTTGTCAGACCTTGTATGTACAGGAGAGACTAGAGCTCAACGTATTTTATTATAATTTTTCAATTAAAAAAAATAAATAAACACACCAAAGACAGCCCAGTCAGAGAACACAATGTAGAGTCCCTGACACAGCACAGGAGAAAGGGGTGTGCAGATCAAGAACTCTATTAAAAGACGGTCCAACAACTTGGAGGGTCCCCTGAGAACACGAGCCCTGGACTTGCTGCTAGCCCAGAGCTGAGACTAGTACTGAAGCCAACACTTCAGATGAAGACTGAACTGGACTAAGAGACACAGGGTGACACAAATGGCGTGTGTAATTTATGGTTTAATATATATATATGAGGCTGTCCAACTGCTTTCTTTTTTGAGGGGAGAGGAGATGGTGGAGAGGAGGGAACAAGTGTGAGTTGAGTAGATACTGGAAGTAAAGAGTGGAGGGGATGAGTGTGCTGTCACAGGGTGAGGAAAGCAGAATTGCAGAGAGGTGGGTGTCCCAGGTTTTATATGACAAATTGACTTGGACTGTAAACTTTCATTTAATCATGATTAAAAAATTATCTAGGGGTGACGCCAAGATGGCAGACTAAACATATGTCTCCCTAAATCCCTCTGGAAACCAAGGCCTGAATTGATAATTAAATGTAGCCTTCTGGACGCCTAGTGAGCCCCCAGGACACGGCACAGGGCTGTCTATTTGGTCTCCATACCACTGAGCAGGAAACTTCTTCTCTTTCGCCTATCACTACCCTTGATGAGTGCTGGCTCTCACTTTTTTTTTCTCTGTCTTAGCTGGCAGGAAGGGCTGAAGTCTGCCTGGCAGCAAGGCTCAAATGTGCTGCTCATGAGATCAGGGGGCTGAGTTGCCACATCTTGAGAGCCTGGCCTTGGAATCTGTGCAACTTGGCACCTCTGACCTCTCTCTCTCATAATCTCTGAACCTCTGCCATTCAATAGCCTTTTCCAAGGCATGCAGGGGAGCCTGTGTGGGATGCCACCTTGATTCACTATGAGCCGAGCCAAGCCAAGCCAAGCCCCGTCGAGTCGGATCTGACTCATGATTCACTATGAGGCGGGTCCTATACGGAGGCCTCAGCTGGACCTAATTCCCAGGCTGGGAGGCAGTGCCTGCCCAGAGAGTGCTTTTCCGGCAGTAAAGCAGTCTTTGATATAGAGGTGCTATTTTGCCAGCTGGGAAGAGGGACTTGCACACCTGAATGCCTGACTAATTTTCGAAGCTGCTAGATACCTTTTACCTTTCAACAGAGAAATAACTGCAGTACATCCAGACGGCATCTCCTCCAGCCTTTACTGTCTCACATTGTAGGATCAGCTGACGGCTCCTCAGTGACTCTATAAGTGGAGCTATGTCTTTGCCTACCAGGAGGTGGAGCCTGCTACCCCAGAGATTCCACTGAGCCCAGTCACTGGAGAAAATAGAGGTGTCTGGTAATTAACTTCCTTTTCAGACTGAGCTTTAGATCCCTTTACAGTAACACCAGAGAAACAAAACAACCTCCAGGTGCCCAAAAAGTTAACAGATTTTGGACCAGAACATTAGGAAGAATGCACCTATGGCTTCAGAAGGCACACAAAAGAAAGCACCAAAGAACTTCCCAGACAAACAAGACTTTCTGAAACTATTGGAGGGTGAGTACCAACGGATTATATAGAGAGCCCTCCTAGACCTTATACAAAATGCAGCAGAACAAAATGAAAAATTAAACAAGCTGTTTGATCTGATGGAAAACCAGTATTCTGAAATCCAATAGATCAATAACAAAATCAAAGAGAGAGAAAATTCAGTTCAAAGAGAAGAACACAGAATTGAATATATGGAAAACAGACTTTTCTGACTTGGAAAATGGAGCTACTGACTCCAGCATCTATGAGGAGAAATCAGAAAAAAGAAACAAGAAAAATGAAGAAGCACTAAGAAGCATATGGGACTCTATTAAAAGAAACAATCTATGATTCATTGGAGTTCCTGAACAGGAAGGGACAACTGAAAAGGCAGAGAGTATTGTGGCTGAGCTGCTGACAGAAAACTTCCAGAAATTATGAAAGAAGAGAATATAGATATCCAAGATGTATATCAAACACCACTCAATATAGATCCCAAAAGAAAGAATAAAAGACATATTACAATCAAGCTCAACAAAACACAAGCAGAAACATTTAAAGGCAACAAGACTCAAAGCAAAGCTAACATTCTGAGGAAATCCTGTACACTTTCATCTGATTTCTCAGCAGAAATGATGCTGGCATGGAGACAACAGGATGGCATATTCAAAGCCTCGAAGGAGAAGAACTTCCAACCAAGAATTATATATCCTACAAAAGTATCTTTCAAATATGAAAATGAAATCAAGACATTTTCAGATAGACAGAAACTCAGAGACTTTCTAAAAACTAAACTAAAGCTACAAGAAATACTGAAAGAAGCTCTTGGCTTAGAAGAACAAAACCACTAACTTTGTATTTTAGGAGGAAATACAGGACACATCATCCAGAAACCTCCTCAGGTAGGGAAGGCTTCAAACTAAATCAAACCTATAACAGTCAAAGAAATGACCCAGTGATCATCTAATGAAAATTATGATATCATTATATTAAAAAGAGGCATGTACTAGTCATTATAGTCCTTCCAGATGGAGAGGAAGTTAATAAGACTGATAGTAGTTAAAATTGAGTTTAAACATAGACTACTAAGCAGGATCACAGGGGCAGTTGTAAAGCACAATAAAGATGCAACATATCAAATCAAGAAATGTAATACAGGAGTCTCAACAACCACAAAACCAACACTGAAAAAATCAACTCATAAAGAAGAATGTCCCAGAATAATAAGAACAACAGAGAAAACATCGACACAAAAATAAACACATCATATTGACAGCACTAAACACATACCTATCAATAATTACACTGAATGTGAATGGACTGAATGCTCCAGTAAAGAGACAAAGAGTGGCATCTTGGATCAAAAGACACAACCTGTCCATTAGCTGCTTACAAGAAACTCACCCTAGACTTAAAGATATGATGAAACTGAAAATTAAAGAATGGAAGAATATATATCAAGCTAATAATAGACAAGAAAGAGCAGGTGTGGCAATATTAATCTCAGATAAAATAGATTTTAATGTAAAATCATCATTGTGGAAAGGACAGACACGATTGCTGAAAGGTTCAATACACAATACACAATACACAGGACTTAACAATATTAACTATTTATGCAACCAATACTAGAGCATATATATACATCAAAGAAACACTAACTACACTCAAAAACGAGATAGATCACTCCAAATAATAGTGGGAGACTTCAACAATCCACCCTCAATATTGGACAACTTGTACAGAAAAAAGCTCAATAAAGACACAGAAAATCTTATTGCTACAGTTGACCAACTAGACCTCACTGACATATACAGAACCTTCTATCCATCAGCAGATAACTACACCTTCTTCTCCAGTGCACATGGAACATTTTCCAGAATAGACCACGTGCTAGTACATAAAGCAAATCACTACAAAATCCATACCACTGAATTATTGCAAAGCATCTTCTCAGACCACAAAGCCATTAAAGTCGAAACCAATAGCAGAAAAAACATAGAAAGTGGAACACATGGAAACTGCACATCTTGCTCAAAAAGCCACGGCTTATAGAAGAAATCAAGAAATTTACGGATTCCAACCACAATGAAAACATTTCTTCCCAGAACCTATGGGATACAGCCAAAGCAGTGCTCAGAGGTTAGTTTATCGCTATAAATGTACACATCCAGAAGGAAGAAAGAAACCAAATCAAAAACAAACCCTACAGGTTGAACAAGTGGAGAGAGAACGACAGAGGAACCCCTTCGGTATCAGAAGAAAACAGATCATAAAGATTAGAGCAGAACTAAATGAATTAGAGAATACAAGAACAATTGAAAAAATGGATACGATCAAAAACTGGTTTTCTGAAAAGATCAACAAAATTGACAAACCATTGGCTAAACTTACTAAAAACAAACAGGAAAGGAAACAAATAACCCAAATAACAAATGAGAGGGGAGTTGTCACAACAGATCTAACAGAAAAAATATCACAACAGAATACTGTGAAAGACTGGACTCGAACAAATTTGAGAATCTAGAGGAAATGGAAAATTCCTTGATTCACATCACCTACCAAAACTATCACAATGTGAAGCAGAACAACTTAATAAACCCATCACAAAGGAAGAGATTGAAAAAGTCATCACAAAACTACCAGCCAAAAAAAAAAGCCTGGGCCCAGATGACTTAACTACAGAATTCTACCAAACTTTTAGGGAAGAGTTACCTCCAATACTACGGGGACTATTTCACACTATAGAAAGTGATGGAATACTCCCAAATCCATTCTATGAAGCCAGCATAACCCTGGTACCAAAGCCAGGGAAAGACCCAACAAAAAAAGAGAACTACAAACCAGTATCACTCACGAACCTGATGCAAACATCTTCAACAAAATTCCTGTGAATAGACTACAACAACATGTCAAAAAAATAATTCATCACAACCAAGTTGGATTCATACCAGGGATACAAGGCTGGTTCAACATCAGAAAAACAATGTGATCAACCACGTAAATAATGCAAAAGACAAAAATCACCTGATTTTGTCTACTGATGTCGAAAAGGCACTTGCTAAAGTCCAACACCCATTCATGCTAAAAACTCGCAGCAAAATAGGAAGAGATGGCAAATTCCTCAATGTAATAAGGGCCATTTATACAAACCTAACTGCCTACATCATCCTGAATGAGGAGAGACTGAAACAACTCCCCTTGAGAACAGGAACTAGACAAGGATGCCCACTCTCACCTCTCCTATTCAACATTGTACTAGAAGTTCTAGCCAGAGTAATTAGAGAAGACCAAGAAATGAAAGGTATCCACATCAGCAAAGAGGAAGTAAAAATCTCCCTATCTGCACATGATATGACTATAGATGCAGAGAATCCTAGAGAATCCATAAGTAAGCTACTCAAATTGACAGAAGAGTTCAACAAAGTATCACGACACAAACATAAGTAAATCAGTAGGATTCCTTTATACCAACAATGTTATTATTAAAGAAGAAATCACCAAATCAACACTATTTACTTTAGCTCCCAAGAAGATAAAATACCTAGAAAAAAAATCTAACCAGGGAAATAACAGACTTTTACAAAGAGAACCTTAAGAACTTACTACAAGAAACTAAGAGATAAGAGAGATTTACATCAATGGAGAAACGTACCCTGCTCATGCATAGAAAGACTTAACACTGTGAAAATGTTTATTTTGCCCAAAGCAATTTACTTACATAATGCAATCTCAATACAAATTCCCATGACATTTTTTAATGAGATGTGGAAACAAATCACCAACTTTATTTGGAAAGGGAAGAAACCCCAGATAAGCAAAACACTACTGAAGAACACACTGGGAGGCCTCTGACTACCCAACTTTAGGACCTATTACATTGCCACAGTTGTCAAAACAGCTTGCTACTGGCACAAAAAGAGACAGATAAATTAGTGGAACAGAATTAAGAACCCAGAGATGCCACCATCCTCCTATGAACAGTTGATATTTGACAAAGGCCCTAAGACATCAAACTGGGGTAAAAACAATCTCTTCAACAAATGCTGGCCAAATTGGATATCCATCTGCAACAAATTCAAACAAGGCCCATATCTCACAACTTAAACTGGATAAAGGCCTAAATATCAAATCTGAAACAATAAAGCTCATCCACAAAAAATCAGGATCAACAATGTAGGTTTTAACACACAATATAGGCAGACTTCAAAATCTAGGAAACCACAATGAATAGACGAGAAAATAGATAAATGGGAACTACTACAAATCAAACACTTTCACTCATCCGAAGACTTTATCAATAGAAGTAAAACGCCACCTACAGAATGGGAAAAAACATTTGGCAACTATATGTCAGACTGACACCTGATCTCCATAATCTATAAGGTACTACAAAGTATCAATAAGAAAAAGATAAATAATCCAATTAAGTGTTGGGCAAAGGATATGGACAGACACTTCTCTAAAGAGGAGATGCAGCAGCCAAAAAACACATGCGGACAAGCTCACGATCATTAGGTATTAAAGAAATTCAAATAAAAACTATAATGAGATAGTATCTCACCCCAGCAAAGTTGGCCATGATCCAAAAAATGCAAAACAACAAATGCTGAAGAGGCTGTGGAGAAACTGGAACTCTCCTACACTGTGGGATTGCAAAATGGTGCAACCTCTTTGTAAAGCAATCTGGTGCTTCCCTAAAAAGCTAGAAATAGATATACCGTTTGACCCAATAATTCCACTACTTGGAATATACCCTGCAGAATCAAGGCCATTCACACCAAGTGACACATGCACAAGAATGTTTATTGCAGCACAGTCCACAACAGCCAAAAGATTGAATCAACCCAGATGCCCAACAACAGAGGAATGGATAGGTAAACTATGGTATGTATACTCAATGGAACACTATGCAATGATAAAGAACAACGATAATTTTACAAAGCATCTCATAACGTGGTTTCAATTGGAGGACACTGAAAGTAGTCAGTGGCAAAAGGACAAACATTGTAGGAGACCCCTACAATAAGAACTTAAAAACAGACTCATGCATAAAAGAAAAGACTCTTTGACAGCTGTAAGGGTGGGGGGGAAAGAGGGAGAGGATTTGGATATAGGGTCAGGTATTGATTAGACAGTTGATGGAAAGTTGGTTGGGTGAAATCTGTGACACCACACATTAGAAAGAAGATCAATTTTAACTGGACTTCAACATAACAGGATTACTCATCCCATCTTATCCCAATATTGCAAAGACAGCGTAGCTGGGGTGGGGATCTGAGGTGCACAGGGGATACCAAGGCCAACTGGCATAACCCTCATTTTGCTAAAAGAGTCTTCTGCACCCCAAATTGGTAATGGCATCTGGGGTCTGAACGCTGCCAAGCTGCTATCTGAGATACACCAAATGGTCTCAAATTCACAGGAACAGACGATCTCCAAGGACCAAAACAACATGGGGCAAAGAGAACCCAGAAGACAGAGATCCATGTGGGCAGGTGACTATGTTGACATGTGACCAGAAGAACCGGATGGTGTCTGGCCACCACCAGTGATAGCCGTGATGGGGCTCACAAAATTGAGTTTCACTGGCAACACAAAAATAAAATGGGGTGCACCCTGAGATCTCCACTAAAAGACTGCAATTGATGGTCCAGGGGTCATGGGGTTCCCCTGGCAGTATGGTCCCTGGCCCTAATGCTACCCCTGTCCATAAGTCATAATGGAGGTCACCTCTTCAGACAAAAATGGATTGGACTTGGTGGCACAGAGTGACCACATCGTGTGTGCACTTCATGGTTCTATCTATAGGATGTCATCTGGCTGACCTCTTACTGGATGCAGGGGAGGGGGTGGAGACAAGGGGGTAGGAGACTGTTAGGAGGATGTGACACGTACAGAATGGAGAGGAGGAGTGGGCTGTCACCGGGCAGGGAGAGCAGTGGGAGCCGCTCATTGGGAGGCATGCAAATTTTTATGGGATTGTATATTTTCAATCAAAATAATAAAAAAAAATTCTAAAAATCACACACACGAAATAAACAGAAAATTTCCATGCTTCTCCAAATATTGTTCTTAGGTTAGAATAAGACATCTATAATCTTGTCCTTTTTAATCAACAGCCTGTATTTCAAAGACGGACAAGAAACTAAGGGTACAGACTGGTCTCTGTATGTGGCAGCAATGAGCACTCAAAAACAGTGAGAGTTACTAGTTACTACCTTTAACTAATTGGCCTGGGAAAAAAAACACCCTGCGAAAGATACTATAATTTCTTTTTCTAACAAATAAGCCAAAATCAAGACAAACAGAAAGTGAAGAAGAAATACCCTGTAAGTAATAAACGTCTCATAGAATAAAGTATAACATGGAGACAAAAAAGTTGGGAAATCATTTCCAAAGGCAAAATAAAAAAACAAAACAGCATTCCCACCATCCATTCTACTAAGTAGCCTATACAGAATTCCAGAAGAACACTTAATTTTACTGAAAGACTCACTTGTAAAGCCTTCTAAAAATATCAAATTACATCATTATTAAGTTGGTGATGATAAAAAATAAGACGTTATTTGAACCTGAACCTAGCGCTATCAAGTTGATTCTGGCTCATACAGACCCTACAGGACAGAGGAGAACTAATCCATACTTTCCAAGGAGCACCTGGCAGATTTGAACTGTTGACCTTTTGGTTAGCAGGCATAGCACTTAACCACTACACCACTAGGGTTTCCTTTGAACCCTAGTATGACTGAAATTAGTCACAGATAAAAGAATTGTAATTAAACTAATCAACAGCATTCACTAAATGAGCCCAATTCAATCATACTGAAGAATTAAAATACATGGAATTTGATTACACTTATGCAAAAAAAAAAAAAAAGTATAACTGAAGGGATACAAAGAATTTTACTGATCAGGTGGGGTGAAAAAGTCACTTCTGAAATATAAGGTTAAATTTTGCTAGAACTCTTCCAAATTTAAAGATTGAATGCTTTAAGATGGCTACCCATGAACAAGGAGTACTTCTCTAGTCTTTAAAAAGTATTTCTTTATAAAGAACTAAAGCAAAAAAAAAAAAAAAAACACATGTGCTATTTTTTAAAGTATTACAGTGAAAATATCTAAATTCTCATATACTTTTTCTCAGTATTTAAGTTTTTATTTTGAATTTAGCCATACTTGAATAGTAAATCTTACACAACTCACCACTTGTGCATCAATTGCGACCTGAGCAAAGCCTTTACGGTTACCCCATACAATGTTGTAGGTTTCATCACTAATTAGGGCTTCTCGAACTCCACCTGGTGAAATAGCTAACAAGTGACCACTCCTCAGGATTTCAACACATTTTTCTCTTGGTCCATGTAAAGCACAAAATACATCAAGTAATAAACTAAACCCTGGAAGAAAATTAGCATTAAGATACAGCTTTAATACTTCTTGTTCAAGTCTTCAAGAGCAAAACATTATCACAAACTACACAGTGTACTATCTATACTTAAATAACTTTTTTTTTTTTTTAAATCATCAAATACTCTTAAGGTTAAAATACATTAATATCGCTGGTGAAGTAATAGCTAGTTAATGATCACCAACTATTCTGGCTACTTTATATATTCCAACTCTGATTCTCACAATAATCTTGGAAAACAGGGATTCTTATGCCCATTTTACAGATGAGGAAGCTTAAGCTTACAGAGGTAAGCAGCCTGTTCAAAGTCACATACTTAGTACCTAGCAGAGTAGAGATTCCAATCTAGGTATAGTCCAAAGCTCCTTCCACTGCATGTCATGGTTAGACACTGTTTATTTATTAGAGCAATCATGATATTTCATGAGCAATCACAAACCTAATCTTCTATTAACCCAACAAGAGAACCACTCAAAGAAATACGAATCTGACTATGCTCAGCTTTACCAAAATCAGCAAGACCATTATTATATCTACTGAAATTAAAAGTTAAATGATGTAAGTTCTACAGTTAATTTTTAATAACCAATAATAGCAGCAAACAGCATTAAGGGTTTTTGTTAAAATGAGGATGTCTGACTTAGAAACAGCTAATTCTAGACTTAGTAATTAATTCTAGATCCCCATAGCCTTTTAAATCACAACTAATCATGCATAAAAGAAACAATCCTGTCAGTGATTAAGCATTTGAATCAAATTCTTAACCAGAGCTTTGTAAGTCTAATGTTATTATACACCAAAAACAGAAATTTGGGAATGTGTGGTGAAAACTATGCAGACTAACCAAACTTATCACAGATCTACAGCTCTGTGCTTACCTGAACCAAGAGTATTCTGATAGTAATAAAAGATTTAAATTGATGTTAAAATAGTAAATAGATCATAAAGGGGAAAAAAATTGCAGTCTCATCCTAATATTTATAAGGAAAAAACAAAAGCAACATAATGTTCAATAAAAGAGAAATGGTGAAGTAAATACTTTAGCCATTCATTAAAAGTATTCCTTGTAGAACCTGTTAAAATGTGAATGCCACAATTAAATTAAAAAAGGAAAAGTTGCATAACATGTAGAAAACATGAAAATAACAATAAATCAAATAACTAGTTAGATTAAGGTGGTGAGATTTTTTTTCTAGTTTCTAAATTTATTATAAGGTTACTACTTTTTAAAGGAAAACACTATAGCATACTTAGCTTATATACAAGGCAAAAAATGGCCTTTTAGTGACACAATGATACCCAGAGTATTAGCCAAGTTTATGAAAGGCAATGAAGTAGATCACTATTTAATTCACTGCTTTGACTTTTGTCTGGTTGATTGGTTGGTTTTTCTATTTTTAATTCCAGAAAGCATAATATACATCTCCTTGGCTAGTTTCTAGTGATTCAATAATAGAAAAATGAATCAGTTCCAAAGAGTTTATTTAGTTTTTTTTTTTTTTCCTAAGGTACAAAACCTTATGAGCAGCAAAAAAAAAAAAAAAACAAAAACACATATAGTCTTTTCAGTGTTAATGTCTACCAGGTCAATCAGGTATGATGAGGTACATGGCACACATTACTGTATGAAGAAAAGGCATATCCTGGCTAATTTTATTTACCCATGTTGACATGCTACCAAACCAAGAAGGAGCCCTGAATGTGTGTGCAGTGGTTAAAGCCTTGGCTGCTATAGAAAGGTTGACAGTTTGAACCTACCAGCCCACTTCATGGGAGAAAGATGAGGCAACCAGCTTCTGTAAAGATGTATGGCCTTGGAAACTCTATAGGGCAGTTCTGCAGGGTTGCTATGAGTTGTAATCAAGTCAATGGCAATGGGTTTGGGTTTGGTACCAAAACAAGAATAACTCAAATCTAATTACACCAAAACGAAATTCTCAAAATCTCTATCTCATGGAAAAATTCATCACATGAAGAATCAACTATCTTCTATACCAAAATATAACAATCTGTTTTGTAAAAGTTACGGTTTATTTTTGAAAAGTTCAAGGCTTAACTGAAAAAAATGACTACATACCTGTTGATAAAGAAATAGCTTAGATAACATTTGGCCATGTGTTTATATTTAGATTTATAACCCAATCATGTATTTTGAACTTGAGGTTCCAAGAATACTACTCTAAAAAAGCACAAAGCTTTTCCAACTGATATAGAGCTCTCATAGATGGAGACTACCACATAATGGGATCATGATAACTGAATGATTTTAAATCACTGTCTATAGTGGACGTTTACCTGGAATTTTAAAGACAAAGTGATCAGCTACTACTCGGCAAGTTCTGCCTTTATGGATAAAAATTTTAGCCATGAAGTAGTAAAAATCTATGGGAATAGCTCCATGATAAAAAATTATAAGTGCTGGTCCTTCTTCTGGTATTTTTTCCATCCCATGGACTTCATAACCTGTTAGAAAGACAAAATACAGATACTTAAAATACATTTATGTTGTTTTTATACTAAAACCAAATTGACTGCTGTCAAGTTAATTTGACTCATGGCTACTCTACAAGACACAGAACTGCCCCACAGGGTTTCCAGGGAGTGGCTGGTGGATCCAAACTGCCACCCTTTTGGCCAGTCACAGTAGCTCTTAACCACTATGCCACCAGGGTTCCTTTTGGTAAAAACAGAAAATTCAGAAATTCCGTCTTTTTCTTTCAAACATGCATGGGCCTTCCTATTTCTCTTCCTCTTTCCCCTTCTCTTACTTTTCCTTGCTCTTGAACAAGTAAGTTCTGGAGCCACAGGCTGGGCCAGAGAACAGTGGGCACCTGCAGAGGGCTCACCTGGAGCAAAGCCTAGGCGGTCATGAGTATCCACACGGAAAAGGGTGCTGAGGCCGGAGTGGGGAAAGAGTGGCTGCCAGAGGGATGGTAAGCATGGAGCCCCAGAGTCTCTCAGTGAAGAAGAGCATCCACACACACACATGGCCCATCACAGGTGCTGGAGCCCTGAGTGAGTGTCCTCACGGAGTGTGGCACGATGGCCAGTGTTACAGACTGAGCAGGGTGAGGGGGCACCCACGCCCAGTAATGGTCTGAGGGAGGGAATCAGAGCCCCAGCCAGGTGAGAAGATTCATGGTACAGGAGGCTCACCAGTACAAGGTGTAAGAGCCTGAGTGGGGTACCAGGGTATCCAGAAGGGTCAGGGGTGATATCAGTGATGAGAGATTGAGCAAACACAGGTAGACTGATCAAATCTGTCTACACAAAGTTAACATGAACCAGGTTTCTCACTGTTGAAGAAAGCAGTTACAGATAAAGAAAAGGGGAGAACTAGAATAAACCCTGTAACCACAGGAGAACATCATTCCCACCCTAAGAAGAAAAAGTTCCACAGTCTACAGAAGCATCTAACTTTTTTTGAGCATTTCAGAGACGAGATTACAAGGCAAGTGAGCAAAAGAAGCTTGTAGTGGTTACAGGCGTACAAAGCTGCCTAAGACTTTGGCCAAGAACTACTTCTCCTCTAGATGCACCACAAGCTTCACATGGAGTCACAAGAAAGATGATCTTCTGCTGAGGGTATGGCAGGAGCACAGGAACAGGAATATCAAGAAAAACTCTCCAGAACTTCAGATTCTATACTATGTACAAAGTAGCAGAAGGAACTGGATGTGTGTGCTGAACTGAAGGCAACCATAGCAGTAACAAAATCCAAACCCAGTTCAACTACTGAGTAGCATGAATTAATCAATAATTTACTCACTATACTGGCCTGACAGGAGGTGGAATGCCAATCTCCAGGCATAAGTATCATTTATCTCAGCCTATGTTCTATTACAGAGAATGCCTAAAATTCAATAAAAATGAGACACACACAAGAGTAGGAAAAAAAAATCTATTCTTGGGATAAAACAATCAGTGGAACTGGATCCCTATGTTGACACTATCAGACAGTAAAACAACTTTAAAATAACTATGACAAAGAATACGTTCAAGTGTCTAGTAAAAAGACTGACAACACGCGTAATCAAACTAGGTCCTTCAGCAGAGACGGCAACTATAAAGACAGTAAAGTGGAAAGGCTATCAACTTGAATGATATCTGAAGATGAGATGCTAGTAACATAAAACCCCCAAAATTCTTTGTTGTAGAGTTGATTCTGACTCACAGTGATCCTGTAAACAGAGCACAACTGCCCCATAGGGTTTTCAAGAAGCAGCTTGTGGATTCCCACTGCTGACCTTTTAGTTAGCAGCTGAGCTCTTAACCACTACACAGAAGGGTTCCTGTTAGTAATACAGCAGTGTTACTCTCCAAATTTTAATGGTTTCATTAAGGTTAGGAAAACATCTTTGTTTGTTGGAAATACACATTAAAGTATTAAAAAGAAGGTAATAAAGATACAAGGAGCCCTCACAAAACAGTGGTTAAGTGCTCACTACTAACTGAAAGGTCAGCAATTCAGATTCAACTGCAGCTTCATGGGAGAAAGAGGTGGCAGTCTGGTTCCTTACAGATTACAGCCTTGGAAACTCTATGGGGCAGTTCTACTCTGTCTTATAGGGTTGTTACAGATGAGAACTGACTCCCCAGCAATTGGTTTGGCTTGATTTAATGCAGACACTTAGAGTCAAATGATTTAAGGGAAAAAAAAAGTTATTTGTACAACACTTACAGAACTAATTTTGTAAAAGTTTGGGAATAAAAGCAGCATATTGGCTTCTATGGAAAAAGTCACTTATGATCGTGACCTAAGTTTTTTTCCAAAAAACTTTAAATTCCAACATAACAGACACTATAAGAACTTAAGACTGTTTCTAATTGTTAATCAAGGTTATTTAAAGAGTCACACATCTCTGAACCCTTAAATACACTTTCTTCAATCTGCTATATTCTTCTTAAAAATAATCCAGACATTTTGATGTAAAGGTAGTACCACAGGAGTACGTGATACTACTAGTGATAAGGAGGTTGTGAAGAGGTAGGGAAATGAATAAGGAACTGAGCGAAAAGAACAAAGGCAGAAGCCATCAATTAAACTGTAACTTCCCTGTAATCCAACCTCCATTATTCATCTATCAGGCTGTTGCGCTGTGTGGCTTGCATGCTGCTGTGATGCCAATGCTTGCACGATCATCCATGGTGGACAAGTTTCAGCTGAGCTTCCACGTTAAGATAGACTAGGAAGAACCTGGAGATTTACTTCTAAAAAACTGGCCAGTGGAAACCTTATGATTAGCAGCTGAATATTCTATGATATAGTGCCAGAAGATAAGCCATTCAGGTTAGAAGGTACTCACAACATGGCTGGATAAGAGCTGTCTACTCAAAGTTGAGTCAACTTTACTGAAGTAGATGGAGCCCTTCAAGACATTCATTTGCTGATGTGGCATGATTCAAAATGAGAAGAAACAGCTGCAAACATCCAACAGTAATCAGAATGCAGACTGTACAAAGTATGAATCTAGAAAAACTAGAAGTCATCCAAAATGAAACAAAATGCTTACAGATATCCTAGGCATTAGTAAGCTGACATGGACTAGAACTGGCCATTCTGAATTTGACAATTATATAGCGTACAATGTCAGGAACGACAAATTGAAGAATGGTGTTACACTCATTATCAAAAAGAACATTCCAAGATCTATCCTGAAGTGACAGGATAATATCCATAGCCCCACAAAGAAGACCAGTTAATATGACTATCACCAACCATAAATGAGAAAGATAGACACTGAAGATTTTTACTAATTTCAGAAGAATAAAAGTGACCAAACATGAAGTCAAGATGCACTGAAAATTAGTGGTGACTGGAATGCAAAAGTCAGAAACAAAAAAGAAGGCTCAGTAGTTAGGAAATAATGGCTTTGGTGATAGAAATGATGCCAGAGATCACATGATGAAATTCTGCAAGACGAATGACCTATTCACTGGAAGTACCTTTTCAACAACATACAAAGTAACTATATACATGGAGCTCTCCAGATGGACTACACAGGCATCAAATCAACTCTATCTATAGAAAAAGACAAGGGAGAAGCTCAGAATTACCAGTCAGAACAAGGCCAGGGGCCAACTTCAGAACAGCCTATCAGCTGCTTACATGCAAGTTCAAGTTGAAGAAAATTAAACCCACACCACTAGAGCCAAGGTACAACCTTGAATATATCCCACCTACATTTAGAGGCCATCTCAAGAACAGATTTGCCGCAATGGACACCAATGATGAAAGAGCAGACAAGTTGGGGAATGATACATGAAGAAAGGAAGAGGTCATTAAAAAGACACAGAAGAAAGAAAAGCCCAAAATGAACGTGTGAAGAGACTCTGAAACCTGCTCTTGAATGTAGAGTAGCTAAAGTGAATGGAAGAAATAATACAGTAAAAGAGTTGAACAAGCAATTTCAAAGGATGGCTCGCAAAGACAAAGCGAAATGAACAACTATCTGGAGCTGGAAAACAGAAGTGAAGACCACACTCAACATTTCTCAAGCTGAAAGAAGTAAATAAAAATTTCAAGACTCAGGTTGCAATGCGTAATTCCAGACTGCTGAAGGATACTATGGGCAAAATACAGGATGATGCAGGATGCATCAAGAGAAAATGACGTAAGAGAGGGGAGAAAAAAAGATGGAAGGTCACTAATGAGACAGGAAACAAGGGTTAACTTTTGTAAAGGGAAAGACAACACACAATATTCAGCCCAAGCTGAACAAGGCATATCGCAGAAGCTTCCTTAATACATCCCAACACACTGAGGTACTGAGCTACTGGTGCAGAGGGCTGGGCATCATGGACTGTGGCAAATCCAGGTCAATTGGCATAACATGGCTTAGGAAGATAAGTTCTACACCCAACTTTGGTGATTAGTATCTAGGGTCTTAAAAGCTTGTCACTTGCAATCTAAGATGCATCTATTGGTCCTATCATGTCTACAGTAAAAGAAAGTGAAGAAAATCAAAACCAAGAGATCAAACCCAAACCCACTGCCATCAAGCAGATGTCAACTCACAGCAACCCTATATGGAAACCCTGGTGTAGTGGTTAAGTGCTATGTCTGCTAACCAAAATGTCAGCAGCTCAAATCTACCACACACTCCTCAGAAATTATGGAGCAGGTGTACTCTGTGCTATACCATTGTTATGACGAAAACAAAGACAAAAGAAAAGCATTAGTCCAAGGGACTAACGGACCACATGAACGACAGCCTCCACCAGCCTGAGCCCAGATAAAACTAGACAGTGCCTGCCTATCACACTGAACACCCTTACAAAGATTACAGTGTAGGGTCCAAACGAGTGGGGGAAAATAAGAACAAACGTCAAATTCACACAAACAGACCAGAATTACCGGTCTAACAGACTGAAGGAACCCTTCACACTACAGATCCCAGACATCCTGCTAACTCAGAACTGAAGACACTCCTGAAGTGCACCTTTCAGCCAAAGATTAGACAGGCCTATAAAAAGGGACAGATGAAGAAAGTTTACAGAGTTTGTGCTACCATGGTCTACCGGGAATGCACTGAATATAATAAACCACATGATCAGCCTACCTAATTAATCAAACCACTTCATTTTTCCAAAATTTTCTGTTGCTAATGATTTGAACCAGTTATGAACCAAACCTTGTAAAACAAAAGCCACAAGAACACATATACACAAAATAAAAAGTTAAAACACACAACTAAAATTTCCAAAGACAAGCATTCCTTATTTTCTTGACAGAAAAGTTGTGGTCATCATAACTTTAACAGTAGGGCTAAAATATACAGTTTTACATTTTCTTAAAAACATCTAGCTATCTTGACAGAAAAGTTGTGGTCATCATAACTTTAACAGTTGGGCTAAAATATACAGTTTTACATTTTCTTAAAAACATCTACATATCTTGTGAAGAATTTTTCTCATAATTTTCAGGGGATATCATTAAATATTAAGAATCCAGCTTTTAAAAATGTAATTCATATGTTCTAGGAAATAGTTTTATTAAAAAAAATAAGTAAAATTATTTATAGCTTAAAAACCATGAGCAACATGAAGGCAGCAACTTCACTGACCCATCACCAAGCAACCGAGAAATATAGATATTTAAGATAAGTTAAACTAAAACTTCCTGAAGCTGCATTATAAGCATCATATTGCCTAGTACACGAGAAGCACAGAGGTTTTTGAAAATTCAAATACAGCACTTACATTACACAAGTATACAGGTAATACTTAACTTTAAAACTAGAAAATACTGAACAGAATTTGTACAAAGATATTCACTATTTAAAACAGTAAAACTGTAAACAGATGGAATATTCAGTAATAATGAACTGATTAGTTATTCAATTTACAGAATTCCATGTAGTCATTACTATTTTTTAAGAATTACTTAATGACACGGAAAATACAAACCAGTATGACCGATATGCACACATACAAACATGTATAAAAATAAAACTGACACAAGCTCATTTGCATGATAAATTTTAGATGACTTTTTCCTTATACTTATGCTTCTATATTTGCCACTTTTTTTATAATGAGCATTTTTATTACTAAAAATGGATCCCTTGAAGATTCTTTAAAAATCTTAAAATTTAGTGTTGACGCCAATACGAAATCCAAGTATGCACACAAATGCCTTTTGTATAGATCACTAAACAACCAAGCCAAGCCACTGCCATCAGGTTGATTCTGACTCATAGCAACCCTACAAGACAGAAGAGAACTCCCAACAGAGTTTCCAAGGAGCACTTGTGAACTCCCTACGTTTTGGTTAGTAGATGTAGCATTTCACCACCACACCACCAATGTTTCTTACTGAACAACAGGATAAATAAATCAATTTTTAAAAAAAATTAAACTTAGAATAAGGATCAAACTTACCTAGTTTAATATGTTATCATAATAGAGCAATAAAATAGGCTTAAAACTATACATTTTACTTTCTGAGCCACAAGTACATACTTTAAAATATCTCAAAATAAGTTTGGCACTTGCATTTGGATAAACTATGTCTCCTAAAATTTAAATTTCTTAAATATATATTATAGGATGTAAGAGATGTAAGAGAACATACATTTCCAGTGAGTACAATAAAAAGAACTACTGAATTTTTGTATCATTTTAAGACAGTGAACAGTACCTTCCACACAGATGCTGTTATGCAGATACACAGACATGAGATACTGATTTATGATTTGCCTAACATAAAACAACTATAAAGCAGGAAAGTTATACTGACTGGCAGGAGCGTTAGTATTAGTAAGCAAATACTAGGATTTTAATCCTAGTATTTAAGGCGTATAGTTTCTTTTTGCAAACCTGTTGAATATACTACATCTGGCCCTGAATCTCTAAACAGGGACAGACATATTGTATAACACACATCACAAAAGAACACAGGCTTCAGAGCCAGAATGCCTGAGGTTAAATGCTGGATGCCTCCTAATGTGCCATTGACAAACAACAATCTTGCTATGCCTCAGTTTCCTCATGGGCAAAATGTTGACAATACATAGAACCCACACACTATGAGGTGTAAAGAAACTAATCCATATTATGCACCTGACAGTGTGTGGCATAACAAGTACTGCAAGATTTATAGTAACTATGCACTATGCATGTATGTAGTATTAAAATGACAACATGTTCACCTAATAAGTATGTCACTGATGATTTTGCTAATGGAAACCCTACACTTTGGTGACATAAAGTCCTCATGTATCTATTTTAAAATCTGTTTTCCCTCTCATGTCCTTCTGGGAAACTATTTTCCTGCTCAACAGCATGATACAGGAAGTACATCTTTGTAAATGCCTACTGAATCCTCTGCATCTCTGTGTAATTCAAAAACAAAAGACCAAAAATAAGGTATTAGCACAACAGCAAAGTAAAAACTGGTAGAGAAAAACACCAAATCATGAAAATATGCAGCCAGACGGCAATTTTAGTGCTAGGCAAATGAAGAAGCAAGAATGAATATACCTGAGAAAATCTACTCCTATCTCATTCATTCAGAAAGAACATAATTAATGACTTCTGGAATGAATCAAACAAGAAAAAAAGGTGAATTTTGTTGTACAAATTATATTTAGTGTTTTTTAAAAATATATTACTTTGGGAAAAGTTAAACTTAATTTGAATAGGTTAGAATTAGATGTTAAATAATGAAAGAATTTTCGGAATAGTTTTCTGTAATACTTGAATTAATTATACTCTTATTCTTATACATTTTACATTATTATGTTTTAGCGTATGGTAATAGTCTGCTGGGCTGTGAGCTTCATTCTTTAACAGAAATTAATGTGTTTGGAAAAATCACTTTAAGAAAGGCATATATGCATAATGTATGAAAATAAACGGAAAGATAAATACCTATCCCTTTCATTATATTTTTCAGTATCTTCTCAGTCTTCAAAACAGGACATCATTCCAGTGCCACACACATATATCAAAATTTTCTTGCTTACCATGCCAAACTGCTGCATGTCCATCCCAAAGAGTTGCCACAGTTTTCCTCGCACCATCCCATAAATTATGAGAATAAGCTTCTTTTAATACATTCTTCCTCTTATAAATGTGTAAGAAAATAATTGTAAGGTAGAGAAGAAAGATAGTAAAGTAAGGAAGTATTAAAAGTATTAGTGGTGTAAAAACCCATAAAAGATAGTTTACAAAATTCAAATAGTCCTCCAACTGTTCTATATCAAACCATTCTTCAAGTATGTGAATCAGACAAATCATATAGGGCATAGAATCCTGTCCTGCAGCACAGGTTTGATTTTTGTCTATCATTTTTCTTTAGGTGAAAATGATAAATGCAGTCTCTTTCTTCATTGTTATAGCAGCTCTTTCATCTTGCCACTAGAAAGGAAAAATAATTCAACATTTTCTTCACCGCAAAAAAATTAACTATTATGTTTTACATAAATACCAATAATTATTTCTTGATACCAAAATGAGTAGATGGTTAACAGTTATCTTTACTGCAGATTTAGATAAGAAAATTCTAAAATTAATGTCATCTCATGAAGTTTAGCTTTTCAAATAATTTGTAAGCTATAATTACAAGAGGAAAATAAAGCTGATGAAGGAAATCTCAGATTGGTTTTAATAAACTGACTCATATCTTAAAGAGGATCATGTTAGATAGCTGTATCCTAAACTAGGTTAAGGTAATTATTTTTCACAAAACAAAACCAATATCTAACACAGTAAGAGTACCTCAATTATTCAGGAACTCTTTTTTGGATAATGTCTGCTATCAGCAGGTTTATAGAAAAGCTGTCTGTTCTGAAGCTGATATTGCACAGTAATAAAAATTTGTCAACATTATTTTTAAAGTCATTAAACTTCTCCTAAATCACAGATGACTGAAAATACAGCTGTACAGCTCGCTCTCTAAAATGATTACTTAACTTACCAGAAATTTAGATAAATATCTTGTCCCAGGCTTCAGTGTATGTCTTCTGAAAAGCACAGCATACAAAAGAAGAAACATATGATTTAAAAAATTATCATTAATACCACAGATTTGAATTTCCATAAAATATACTTCAAAAGACATTCACAACTATCTGGCAAATATACTTACAGCTTCACATTAGTATATCACAATTAAAAATTTACATTCACGCTACCACTGCTTTGGAAACCCTGATGGCACAGTGGTCAAGTGCTACAGCTGCTAACCAAAAGATCAGCAGTTCAAATCCAACATGTACTCCTTGGAAACTCTGTGGGGCAGTTCTATTCTGTCTATAGGGTCTCCATGAGTTGGAATCAACTCAACAGCTGTGGGTTTGGATGGGGGGGGGGTACCACTGCTTTAGTGAGAACACATTTGTACATTGTTTGCTGCTGTTGTTAGCTGCCACTGAAATGGCCCCCAACTAACATCAACCCCATACATAATGAGGACTGGACATTGTGACCCATTGCCTGATTTTTCTAAGTAGACAGCCAGGACTTTCTTCCTATCTTCCTCATCTGGAAACTCTGCTGAAATACATTCAGCATCATAGCAATGCACAAGCCTCCAGTGACAGACAGGCTGTGGCTACACATAAGGTGCACTGGCTGGAAATTGAACCTGGGTGTCCCAAATATGTGTGCCACAATAGAAAATACTGCTTGAAGTCCAATGATACAATTATGTTAGCCCTTGTGATCATGTTTTCCTACATAAGATTTTCCTCTTCTGTCATATTTTCTCTGGTTCTGATTTCATGTTTAGAGATTTTTTTTTTTTTTGGTACCATTATTCCACTCTATATAATCTTTTTTTTTTTTTTTTATGATTGAGTGAAACTGTACACTCCCATATGAATTTGCACGCCCACCAATATGCAGTTCCTACAACTCTCCCTGGTCGGTGACAGCACACTCTTTGTCTCTGCTCCATACATGTCTTCTCCTCCCAACAATCTCCTATCCCCTCCTCTACACCCACTCCCCTTCCTCCAGTAAGAGGTTTGCAAGACGACATCCTACAGACGCATAGAACCATAAAGTGCACATATGACATGGTCACTCTGTGTCACAAAGTCCAATACATTCTTGACTGAGAGTTGATGTTCATTATGATTTATGGACAGGGGCAGCATCAGGGCCAGAGTTCATGCTCCCAGGGGAACTCCGAGGCCCGTTGGACCATCATTTATGGTCTTTTAATGGAGACCGCAGGATGAACCCCTTTTTATTCTTGTGTTGCCAGTGAGACTCAACTTTGTGAGCTCCATCATGGCTATCACTGATGGTGGCTGGGTAACATCTGGTTGTTCCAGTCACAAGTCGATGTAGTCACCCACTCACATGGGTCTCTGTCTTCTAGGTTCTCTTTCCACCATGTCATTTTGGTCCTTGGTGATCATCCATTCCTGCTAAGTTGGGATCATTTGCTGTACCCTCAGATGGCAGCTTGGGAGCTTTTAAGACCCCACATACCACTCACCATTGTGTGGTGCAGAGGGCTCTCTTAACAAAACACTAGTTGTGCCAATTGGCCTCAATTTCCCCTGAGAACATGGTCCCTAGCCCCCACCCCAGCTACTCTGTAATACTGGATTAAGATGGGAGGAGTAACCATGTTGTGCTGAAGCATTCTATATAATCTTAGTGAAAATCATCAAAAATCCTTTGAGGATGTGGCAGAAAATGAATAAATAGAGGAGAGGGAAAGACACAAATAAGATGCAAATGTATGTTGTCTTTATGCTAAGACCATCTTGCTAACTAACTTACTAAGAGGGTATGCACTTTGAATTCTTCTAAGAACACAGGATTTAGATTAACCACCTTGTTAAGCAATAGCATTTATTTGTGAGAAATGTGGACTTGTTATTGTAACACAAGGTGAACACAGCACACATCAAGATGAACTTTATTACGTATTATCAACCAACCAAGAATAGAATCACTAGTTGTAAGTTTTCATTTATAATGCAATATGACAAAACTTAATACTTTTAAAAAAATAAGAGCTTTCCCACTAGAAAGGCTACAACCCAAAATACCGAAAATACCAAGGGCTGATGAAAATGAGGAGAAACTGAAACCCGCATGTATTGGTGATAGAAATGTAAAATGGTGCAGCCACTGTGGAAAACAGTTTAAGGAGTTTAGCAACTCCTTAAAAGATTAAACAGTCTTGAGCCATGTCCACAGTTATTTTTATGCTTAAGCCCATTGTTGCAGCCACTGTGTCAATCCATCCTGTTGACGGTCATTCTCTTTTTTGTGGACTCTCCACTGTACCAAACATGATGTCTTTCTCCAGGGACTGATCCCTCCTGACAACATCTCCGAAGTCTGTAAGTCACAGTCTTGCTGTCTTTGATTCCAAGGAGCGCTCTGGTTGCACTTCTTCCAGGACAGATCTACTCTTTCGGCAGTCCACGGTTCATTCAATACTCTTCTCCAGTATTACAATTCACAGGCATCACTCCTTCTTCTGTCTTCCTCACTCTTTGTCCAGCTTTCGCAGGCATATGGTGCGAATGAAAACACCACGGCTTCAGTCAGCTGCACCCTAGTCTTCAAAGTGACATATTTACTTTTTAACACTTTAAAGACATCCTTTGGGGCAGATTTTCCTAATGCAATGCATTTTTTGATTTCCTGCCTGCTGATCAACAGGTGTTGATTGTGGGCCCAAGTAAAATGAAATCCTTGACAACTTCAATCCTTTTTCCATTTACCAAGATGTTGCTTAATAGTAAAGTTGTGAGGATTTCTCCTTTCATGTTGAGGTGTAATCCATACTGAAGGCTGTGGTCTTTGATCTTCATCAGCAAATGGTTCAAATCATCTTCACTTCCAGTAAGCAGGATTGTGTCGTCTGCATAAAGCAGGTTGTTAATGAGTCGTCCTCCAATCCTGATGCCTCATTCTTCCTCATACAGTCCAGCTTCTTGAATTGTTTGCTTGGTATGCAGATTGAAAACATATAGCGGGAGGATACAAACCTGAAATATACTACTTTGAAATATGCAGTGTTCCCTTGTTCTGTTCACACGACTGACTCTTGATCCATATACAGATTTCTCATGAGCACAGTCAAGTGTTCTGGAATTTCCATTCTCCACAGGTTACCAGTAATTTGTTACAATTCAGTCAAATGCCTTTGCATACTCAATGAAACACAGCTAAACATCTTTCTAATATTCTCTGCTCTCAGCCAAGATCCATCTGACATCAGCTGTATCATCCCTGGTTTTATGTCCTCTTCTGAATCCAGCTTAAATTTTGACAGTTCCCTGACAACATACTGTTACTGTCACTTTTGAATGATCTTTAACATGCATTGGTTTTCACTGGCTGCCAGGTCCTTCTTCTATTTTAGTCTGGAAGCTCAGCTGAAACATGTCCACCATTCATGACTTTGCTGGTATCTGAATACTGGTGGCACAGTTTCTAGCATCACAGCAACACATAAGCCCCCACAGTACGACAACCTGACAGACAAGTGGGGGCAATGGGACATTACTCAGCCATAAAGAGAAAAAGTTCTGATACATGGTATGCTATGGATGAATCTTAAAAACAAAGTGAAATAAGTCAGACACAGAAGTCCATATGGTGTATGACTCCATTATCGAAACACTCAGAATAAGGTACTCCACAGAAATATACATTAACAGTTATGGTACTGTAAAACATGGGTTTAGGACACCTACTGCAAAAGCCAATACCGAGACAGGGATAAAGTAAATACCCAAGAGATCTACTACATGCTGACATGTAAGGGACAGGGAGAATTTGGGTCCTCAGGGCCTGTCCAACTTCTTCAGGAAAGCTCAGGGTTTTTAATGGGTAGGTCAGGGTAAATATGTGGGCAACCGGGGGCATGCAGAGTTCGACAGAATGGAGGTCATTTGGTGAGGATATACTGCATCAAGAACTGGGTGGCGGTCGTGTGGTGAGGAGAGATGCACCAAGAACCAGGTAGAGGTCATCTGGTGAGGAGGCCAATTAGGGTGGAGTTCTACTGGTGAGGATATATGCATCAGGAACTGGGAGGTGGTCGTCTGGTGCCTCTACTTGTTTGATGATTCTAAGAAAAAGGCTGTAAAGGTTTTATCTCGGTGGCTAAAGAAACCGAGTTAGTCTTGACTGCCTACTTCAATCTCCTCTCTTCATGTAACTTTCACAATCATGGGAAACTGGACTCTGGCTAACTTTTGTTGACAGTTTTGGACTGCTTTAGAGAGGCCCTCAGACTCTCTTATTTCCAACTGTCAACTAAAAAGAGGTACTGTGTTTTCCACAGGGTTTTCACTGTATGTTCTCCCACAAACTACTTTGCCTATCTTAACTTTCTCTTGAGAAACTTCATACTTATAGTTTTTAGGGAAACATGGACAGAGGTCTTTTCTTCTGCACCTGTTTCATGCTGAAAAGGAGATGTAGACATACCTATTAGAGCAGAACAGAAATCTCTCACTTCCTGCGCTAATGATCTATGAGGGCGAGGATGCTCATTACTGGGGACTGGTTAGAACCTATGGAGCTTGATTAATTTACTTAAAACTGATGTAAACTGGGAGATATGAATCTTAATTTTTCTAAACTTACTGACCCTAGGCTAGGTAGAGTGGTAGGATAGGATTGATCTTTAGAGGATGGTGTGAAGCCAGTTATTCATAGGGTCTTAAAACCTGACTCAGTAACAGGGCTGTACATGTATGAAGGATACTCTGGTTCAATACTCTGGTATTCAATATGGTAATGTCCCAAACTTCTCATGTAATCAGATTATTTGTTTGGTGTATAATGTCAAACCAATAATATAACCAATTCTAAGTCCTCATTTTTATGTTTGTTGAATTTTTAAATGTACTTATGCTCCACTTAGTAATTTTATTCCAGAAACTCAACAGGACTTTCAGGGACACAATACAGTGTTTTTTTCACTGTGACTCCATCAGACATGACATAAAAGTAAACTTCATCAGATTCACGAGTAATCTTTATCAGATATAAGAGTAATCATTATCAGACATAAGAATAAATTTCCCACAGCCCTGTTTGGAGAGTGGACCCATTGGGTAATTTAAGGTAGAGATGGTGGATTTCTTGTCTAAGAAAAGTTTAATTTCTGTACTCTCCTAAGTCTATGTTGAATATAACCCTTAGCTCTCCCATGGAGATGCTGATGGTATGGCCAGGAGGTAGATGGACCTCAGGGCCCCCAACCCATAAGTAGTTAGTTTCTTTAGACTGCTTTCCTGAGAGAGTCCAGGAGGGCCTGTCCATCTGAGCCTTCAGGGAAATGAGTTGGGTGTCCCATTGTAGGTTGCTTAAGACACTCCGCCTTCCAGTGGCCTCATTCTCAACAGTACCTGCATTAATCAGGGTCCATATTCACTGGCTAGTGAGGTGATTCAAGTCCTAATCTCTGGGGGCACTTGGGTTATCCCAAGGTAGACCTTGGAGCACTATAGCCAACTGGGCCTGCTTTTCCTCTTTTTCTCTCTGCCACCAAAATCTCTGTTGTTAAATATCTTAAAGGTTTCCTCTACCAATCGCCTTGAGCTTTTGTAATTTTAGTCTTATGTCTGATGTGGACTAGGATATAAAATGCATGGCCATAATAGCTTTCCCTTTTTTATTCTAAGGGTTAGTACTAATACATTTAAGGATCTAGTAAGTCTAGAGAGAAGACACCTGGGTTCTCTTTGGGTCCCTGGCTAAAAGAAGGTTTGAAAGTGAGTCTTTACTCTTTGCTGATGTTAGTAAGACATTTAGCTTTTAGGTCTAGGCCCTGATTAAAAAAAAACAAAAAAAAAAACCACCACCATTGAGTCAATTCTGACTTTCTGACTCACAGTGACCCTAGACAGAGTAGAACTGCCCAATAGTTTCTGGAGTGTCTGGTAGATTTGAATTGCAAACCTTTTGGTTTGCAGCCACAGCACTTAACCACTACACCACCAGGGTTTCCACAGAGAGCCATAAATGTCTGTATCTACAGGATTTTTCTCCATTTCCCTCATGTTTACAAAATAGAATGCCCAGAGTAAAACAGCCAGACTAGTTTATCTAGACTATCATTTGACTCAAGTGACTTTAGGAACCAGTTTCTCCTAAAGCTCATAGTTTAAAAGGATACCCAGAGGCATAGCCTGTGTAGGTTACCTCAATGTCCATGAAAGTCAGGAAGTTAGTATTAGAAGAATCACATGTATCTTTCATGATTCTGTCTTTTAGATCATGATCTTATTATATAATCTTTAATCCAAAATGCTCAATAAATGATAATTGAACCCCATCCGGTTTTTAAGATCTGTGGCACCACACAGAGACTTAGGAAGTAGAATAGAAACACCAACAATATTAGGTAAATTATCTGAAATAATCAAGGAAATTATGATCCTATGGTCTCTGAGGGAAAATAACTTCATGAGGTGTTTATGTATAAGCAGCATCAGTAACTTTTTGACGTGTCTCAGCAGCAAGCATACTCTGTAAAACCTCAGGTTTCATGCTAATATAAATACAGCAACAGTTATCTGTTAAGACTCAAACTGTTTCTTGATAGAATAGAAGTCTAATGTTATTTTAATTTATAAAATCATAGTTAAAATTTTAGATGCTTCTCTGGTTACCATATTTACAGCTTTGCTAAATTTATCCAGAAGAATTTTTAAGTGGATAATCACAGTATCTAAATCCATTAGTTAAGTACTTTAAGAGTAAGGAAAATGATTTCCTGTAGTTAGAAAGTACGACCTTGAAACATCAGCAACATCTCCATATAAAACTCGTAGTATATTTTCATTTACTCAGCCTTACACAGTTGTTCTCTGTTTCACCTAATTCCGGATAAGCTGCAGTCTGCGTGGCCATCAGTTCTGCATAAGAATTCTGTATATCTCAAGTCGCAGTCCTTTTCACCACTCTAAAATCTTTGTTCAGATACTCTGGTTAATTGTTTTCAGGAAATTAGTAAAAAAAAAATGTAGATTACAAAAACTTAATATGACTGTGATTAATAAAAATAAATACTTTTAGTGATAGAAGTCAGTTAAAAGCAGGATGTGTAAACACCAAATAAAACCCAATCCACTGGAAAAACATTAGATAATATTTTCAAACACAATTATTACCTATATTTCAAACAACTTCAGACACCATACACAATAATTTTGAAGTGTAATATCACACAAGATATACCAAGATTACTGTTAAGTTACTAAATACCTATACAGAATAATACATTTATAGGCATACAATTTCAATTCTCCAGTCAAGGCACTGTCTCTGATGATGTTAGATTAGATAAAATAATATAGTCAAGTTAACAATCAGAACCAAATCAACCCCCTGTTGTGGACTGATTTTTGATTTACAGCTGCTCTACAGACAGAATAAAATTCCCTATACAGTCTGTAAGGAGTCCCTGGCGGACTCAAACTGCTGACCATCTGGTTAGCAGCTGCAGCACCCAACCACTGTTATCACCACGGTTTTTCTAGTTCTCAATTAAGAAATAATAATAAAATTATGACTTAATATGCATTTATTAGATAATATTAAGAATAACTAATACAAATCACAACCTAATGAGAATCAGGCAACTTGTTCAATGCCAATCTGTGTCAAAACCTTATAGCTCTTTTCTCTTAGAAAAGGCTATCCATGGCTTTAGCTTTCTCTCCTTTTCCAAGTCTTATGGTCTGGATTTTGACACAGGAATCTTTTCCAATGAGGGGTCAAATCTTGCCTTTAAGAAAGATTACACAAAAATAAAATAACTATTCAGAAATCAGAGAAAAAAAATGTTACATTTAACAGCAAAAAAAAACAATTTTCTCTAAAGTTACTGTTCTTAGAAATCTCATAAATTAAATCATTAAATCATTACACAAACAAAACCTTTGACCATACCTAACAAATATTTTTAATAAATCTTTCAGTGTATCCCTTAAACAGCAAAAAATGAACTTCCTCATTAAAACCTGTGTGTGTGTGTGTATATGTATATATATATATACACACATACATATACACACACACACCTATATATATATGCTCTTGTTGCTGGAAAAGCAAAAAGTACATAAATCGGATAAATTATAACAGATATCCATTAACTCAATCTAACATCAGTAAGTTACCTAAAAGGTCCTGGAATTTATTCTAAGCTTATAAATGAAATAAAGTTTGCTTAAACATTTCAGATTTTTATTTAATTTACCATGTCTCGTATTTTTCCCAATCTAATTTTAACTCATAAAGTTTCTATCAATTGGCTTTGAAAATCACAAAGCCTCTGTTCAACTGCCCAATTACATAACTTTGAATCTGTTGTTAGGGTTAGAACAATTTTCAGGCCTTTTCAGATGTGTCTCACAGCTCCCTTACAACTTGTTACAATTTGTTATAAAACTTGTTATAATTTGGGTTTACCCAATCTCTAATAATTACAGTAGCAATCTTTATTTGCTTTTTATTTTAAAAGATCTCTAGCTGTGAATATTAAGATGACCCTCTGGAGTGCTATGACCTTCAAAGCTGGGGAAATAGGGAGGCCTGATCTTGACAAGAATAGCTAGGAAACCTAACTGCAACCACCTGAGGTCTTGGAGGAGCAATCTCCTGACAGTTGTGATACAGACACAGCAATTCTTTTCGACACCTGAACACAACCACATGTAGAGCAGGACAACCCAGAACCAACCGAGCTCTGACTTGTATCCTTTTTTCCTTGCCAATACGTAGAAGGGCCCTAAAATCTGTAAGTGTCCCTCTCCACTCACAGCAACTGACCTATTCCCTCTCTGGAACATACTCTTGAATTTTTCTCTAACAGAATCTTTTCACCACTTGCTACCAAAAAGGGTGGGTCCTTGTGCCTTGGGAAGAAAGGAGCCTCACTTGGCACTTGGGAGGCCAGACATGCTAGCCCTATCTCCCCAATCCAAACTAGGTCTCTCAGGGTCGAGATCTTGACAATTTTGCCCTGCCCCCATCCTTCTAGCTCAGGGGAGGCATTTACATACGTTTAAGTTGACTCAGATATCAAAAAGATAGCTAATTTTTTTTCTATTGTCCTGGAGCTGTAACCTTTAAAAACAAGTTGTCTGTTCAAAGGAACTTAAACAACAGCATTTTAAAGCTAGGCCAGGTGAGGGGTCTTACCTAGGTAAAGTCTACACTGCCAATGACAAGACAGGGAAGCCCAGACAAGACATATAAGACACAAGGACAAACACTATTTTACAAAAACAGAAATGGTAAGACAACACTGGGGCCAAACAATTCTGAGGTTGAGTTGGCAAATATGTGGCCTGAGGCCAGACTTGTGAAGTTCTGAACATTCAACACTCAGCCTACAGAGACCAGACACTTTCCACACAAAATTACAAAATTGGGGTCCCTACAAACAGCTTGTGTGGGTATGGATTAGTACAATAATGAAAAAGACATTTCCAAAACCTCATAAAGGCAAACATGAAACCACACTATAAATGCATTTATCTTATCATACATACACAGGCAACCTCACTTTATCACACACATACAGCTTGATTTTAGCAGACACACACACAGCTGGCTCTTCTCTCTCTCCTTCCCAATCTCCTGGGGGGGAAACAAGAGCAGTCAGCCATTCATATGCCAAAACCAAAACCTTAGGGGCTAACCAAGGAGTCTCTTCCCAGCAATCCTGCTCGGACAGTTGATGTCAGACGCCTACTCCAGGAATACCATGTGGAATGTTGCTTACCTTGGGAACATCTGAGATACTAGCTGTCTTAGGAACCATCCCTGGCACAACAAAGCTACTGAGCCAGTGACTTTTCCCCATCTTTCAACTCTGGCCCTGAGTGCAACACAGAGAGGAATGCAGAGTCAAACCAAACCTCAGAGGACTTTTTTTTCCCAGATGAACGTCTGGAAATGAAGTGTGGCTTTCAGACCGGGGGTGCCATGGCCAGTGTGGAATAGACCTGACTCTTTTTTCCCAGAGGCAGATGGGCCTCCAGCAGCCATCTGTGAATCACTCTCATGACAGAATCACTCTCATGACAGACTGCAGGTACGCCAAGTCTCGAGTAGCCGCAATCCTGGATGAGCACCCAGGTTGTTACCATAAAACACAGGTTTAGGCCACCTGGCAAAAGCCAATACTGAGACATGGGTAAAGTAAATACCCAAGATGCTTACTTCATGCCTGCATTCAAGGAATGGGGAATTCAGGTCCTCAGAGATGTCCAACTTATTCAGGCAAGCTCAGAGTTTTTAATCAGTACGGAGGGGTAAACATGTGGGAAATTAGGGGCATGTGGAGGTTGACTGGGTGGTGGTCGACTGGGTGGAGGTCATCTGGCAAGAAGATATACATCAAGAATCAGGTGGAGGTTGTTTAGTGAGGAGGCCAACTAAGGTGAAGGTCTACCGGTGAAAAGATTATGTATCAAGAACCGGATGGTGGTGGTCTCGTGCCTCCACTTGTTTGATGATTTTAAGGAAAAGGCTGTAAAGGTTTTATGTCAGTGTCTAAAGAAATAGTTAGTCCTGAGTGCCTTCTTGAGTTGGAGAGCTGGAAATGAGGAGTGATGGCTAATAGGTATAGAGATGACTTTTCTGTGATGATGAAAATGTTCTGGAATTAGATAGCTGCGATGGTTGTGATTATACCAAAAACCACTGAAGTACATATTTTATAATGGTAAATGTTATGGGATGTGGGTTATGTCTCACTAAAAAAGAAAGCTTTTAAATACTGTTAATAAGTTAACAGTATTGATGATACCTTCTCAGTTAAAAACAGCATTTCCTAGCCCTAAAAACCAATCAAGATTTTAATGATCCAATCCTTACCATTTAATTGGCCACAGTAATCTAGTCTCATTTCCAATTTCGAATTGTTGTCAGGTGCTGTCAAACTGGTTCCAACTCACAGCGAACACAACAGAACTCAACACTAGCCTGTCTTGCACTGTCTTCACAATCACTGTAACGTATGAGTTCATTCTTGCAGCCATTGTGCCAATCCATCTCATTGAGTCTTTCTCTTTTCTTTGGTCTTCAACTTTATCAAGCATGATATCCTCCTCCAGGGACTGGACCCTCTCGAAAACATGTCCAAATTACTGGAGACAAAGTCTCACCACCCTTGCTTCTAAGGAGCATTCTGGCTACACATCTTCCAAGACACATTTGGTGGTAGTTCTTGCTGTTCACACTGTATTCAATATTCTTCACCAATACCATAATTCAAATGCATCAGTTCTTTTGTAATCTTCCTTATTCATTGTTCAGCTTTCACATGCATACGAGGTGAGTGAAAAAAATCAGTGGCTTGGGTCTGGCACACTTTAATCCTCAAAGTGACATCTTTGTTTTTTAATACTTCAAAGAGGTCTTTTACAGACGCAATGATTTCCTGACTGCTGGGTGCTGATGGTGGATTCAATTACAATGAAATCCTTGGCAGCTTCAATCTTCTCTCCATGATGTTGCTTATTGGTCCACTTCAGAAAATTTTTGTTTTCTTTAGGTTGAGGTGTAATCCACACTGAAGGCTGAAGTCTTTGGTTTTCATCAGTAGTCTTTCAAGTCCTCTTCACTTTTACCAACAAAGCTGGGTCATCTGCATACCACAGGTTGTTGAAGAGTCTCCTTCCAGTCCTGATGCCATGTTCTTGTTCCATCTAGTCTGGAATTACACACTCAGCATACATATGGAATAAGTATGGTGAAATGATAAAACACTGATGTGCACCCTTCCTGGTTCTAAACCATACAGTATCACCTGCTTCAAATGTCTGCCTCTTGATCTACGTACAGATTCTGCACAAGCACAATCATATGTTCTGGAATTCCAATTCTTCGCAATGTTACCCATGACTATGCCTTTGCACAGTCAATAAAACACAGGTAAACATCTTTCTGCTACTTTTTGCTTTCAGCCAAGGTCCATCTAACATCAGCAATGACAGTCCTTATTCCATGTCCCCTTCTGAATCTGGCATGAATTCCCTGCTGCATGTATTTCTGAATTATTTTCAAAATAGTATGACTTGCATTTGATTTTAATGATATTGCTCATTAATTTCTGCACCCCTTTGGATCACCTTTCTTTAGAATGGCCATGAAAGCAGATCTCTTCCATTCAGTTGGCTGACTCATAATTTATAAATTCCTGGTAATCAGAATGTGAAAACTGGGAACAAGGTGGAAGGCCATGGGAAAATATGGACCTGGTGACAGAAACAACTTGAGAAATAGCACAATAAAACTTTGCCAGTCTAACAACGTATTCATTAGAATACTTTTTTTCAATAATAAAAATGGCAACCATACATGAAGACTTTGCCAGGTCAATCAAATTGACTACATGTGTGGAAAGGGACAATGGAAAAGCTCAACTTCATCAAGTCAAAACAAGGCCAGAGGTCAAACAGAGAACAGACCGTCAAATGCTTGTATGCTAGTTAAAAAAAGATTAAAGCAAGTCCACTAGAGATAGTTCTACTCTGTCCTACAGGGTTGCTGTAGTAAGTTTAAATTAACTTGACAGCTAACAGCTTTGGTTTTCTTTAGGTTTTACTAGAACCAAGCACAACTCTGAGCATATCCTACATGCATTTGAGAGGTCTCAATAAACATTTACGAAGCCACTGCACCACTTTAAAACATAACAGTAAATAAAACAAAACTGCTGACCTCAAGCAGCTCACACTATAGAATGGGAAGCTAAACGATAAAAAATAGTGCTACTGGGAAAGATAAACAGTAAGAGCCATGTCCCTGACCAAACAAATAGGACAGGTTTTACCATACACAAAGAGGGTAGCCCACAGAAGACATACATGACTAGGTCATTCATTCATTTGCTCAGTATACTTACTGAGCAAATACTTGGTACCAGATGCTATTCTAAGCACTGGAGATTCTTAGTAGATGAAATAGTTCATTAAGTGAGGAAATACACATATTTAGAATAATGCCTGGCACGTAGTCAGTAGACACCTAACAAATTGCTCCCTAATTATAGGTCTGAACTGTGTTCACTCAAAATTTTAGACAAAATTTGGCCCAGGACAGTGCAACACTTGTGACTACTGACTACTGCTACAGAGTTATGACCGGAGTTTAAATAGCATGCTTCTAAGCTGATAAAATAACTTACTTTTAATAATTGGAGAAAGGAGCTTTAGAACTCTATGAATGCAACTTCTTAATTTTGCAGAAAACAGAATTTAAACATAGAAAGCCAAACTGAAGAGCCCAGTCACAACACTAGTTCAGTGAAGAGTCAAACTTAAATCCCATTTTCCTAATCCCCAGTCTAGTTTGCAGCACACATTCTTTAATTTCTCTGTTTCTTTTAACAGGAAGTCTGTAGACATTATCATTGGAATTTCTGTCATCTCTCTACTTCTGTCTAACCTTTCGTCCCTCCAATTTACTACAGGCTGTACCTGACTCCTTACCAGTCTTATTTTAAGTCAATAAAAACTGTAATTATTAAAAGATGTTTTCTGACAGAGAGAGATAATATTTCGGTCACCAGAAGTCCAATATTACTACCACATACAAAAAAAGAAAAAAGCCTACAATAAAATACAATTCTACAACCACACAGAAAGTATTATTTTTCCCATCTGGGATTCATGCAGTTTTAATTTGTAAGAATAAGATGACAATCTGAAATATCATTACTTAATATTTATGGTGAAATACATTTACTATAATTAATCTTGCAGGAATATTTTTAAAATTAATGTTTTGTTTTCTATGAGATTTTACGAGAATGTATCTACTTTTAAACATCCATTACTAGCACTGTTACCATTATGGATAGCAGCAGATCCATGCCTACTTTTTGTGTATCAGCCACATCGAGAACGTTCTGAAAATTCAGTTTTAAAAAAAATAATCAAAAAACTGCAAATTACTTTGCCCTTTTCTGAATATTTAAAGATGGTTTAACATGGGTTTAATACTTTAGTTTTAGCGAATAAGCACTCTACTTGAAACCATGAGGAACAGTGAAGTTTATCAATACTTCAGTCAAGATACCTGGCAAACCCAATTCTTTCACAATACACAATTTACGCTTTTAGTGAACACCTTTTCAAGATACCTTTTAGATTCCAAGCTTCCAACTCTAGGTTTTGACCTAAACTGCCTTTCCAAAAAAAAAAAAAAAGAAGCTGCACATTTATACAGGTGTAGTTTAGAAGCCCTAGGACACAGTGGTTAAACGCTAGGCTGCTCAAACCCCCTCCGGTAGCACCAGCAGGAGGAAAGACCTGGAGATCTGATCTGCTCTCTCATAAACATCAACCAGAGAAAATCACAATCAAACTCCTTGCTGTTGAGTCAATTATGACTCATGTTGACTTTACACAACAGAGCAGAACTGCCTCACTAGGTTATCAAGGAGTGGCTGATGGATTTGAGCTCTTGCTCCACTCCAGTTCTGAGGAAACAGTACGGAGCAGTTCCCTCTTCTCTAGGGGTGCTATACTCAGGCGTAACCAAGCACACCACATCTGTAACTTTGCAGCATTCCTACCTCCTTGAGTCACAGAAGTTAGCATATCTCTGATATCACAGCAGAACATACAGTACATAGGAAAAAAAATTTTAAATTCACCTTCTATTTCCACCCATATTTTCCACCACTATTTTCTCGATACTAGTAAATATGGCCAAAATATTGTTGACCATCCTCAATGTCTGGATCTCATTTCAGTTTCATATGGTTCTAAAAAAATACCAACGCCCATTGTTATTCATAGTGCAAACCTCCAACAATATCAAGTTTGGACTTGTTTCTTTGACGAAGCTGCCTAGGTCGTCTTCACAAATACAAAACACCTTTTTCAAAGGCAGCAATGCTGCTCCATTTTTCTCTGTCGTACTTATGCTCACATATATTATTCTTAAGAGATTCTTAGCCGCTGAGGGCAGACCTGCTTTTTGACACCGCAAGCCCCCAGCACGGAGCCATACCTGGAGCACGAAAGACACACCGACACCAAGTATTAACAGCAGTTATGCAAGGTTTGGAAACCCTGAGGGCATCGTGGTTAAACGCTACAGCTGCTAACGAAAACGTGGGCAATTCGAAGCCACCAGGTGCTCCTTGGAAGCTGCATGAGGGAGCAATTCTGCTCCATCCTTTAGAGTCGCTGTGAGTTGGAAACCAACCGGATGGCAACAGAACGGGAGGTTTGAGGATCCTTGGTAGTTCAGCGGTTAAAGCCCTCAGCTACTAATGGAAAGGTCAGCAGTTGGAATCCATCAGCAGCTCCGTGGGAGAAAGATGTGGCAGTTGTCTCCCCTAAAACATTTACAGCCTTGAAAACCCTATGGAGCAGTTCTACTGTCTTATAGGGTAACTATGGCTGGGAATCGACCCGACATGAGTTTGGAATGTAAAGTCTGACATCCACTGTTGCATTCAACCCTTTCAACAGTCCTATGACATAGATTATAAAAATCATCTCCATTTTACAGGTTACCAACATGAAGCTCAGACAGGTTAAGTCTCTTGCCCAGGTGCACAGCTAGAAAAAGGTCACAGCCAGGATTCCAAGGATGCAAACAACCACTTCCCAAAAGGCCTCTCTCGTAATATCTCGTGATCTCTCGTAATTGTCACATAATTTCCCGTAGCTTTTACATACAGCTCGAAAAGGGTTTATTGGGACAGCCTACAGACCTCCAGTGAGGTACGTGAAGCCTTGCCCCCAAACCCTAAATTTAGAGGAAACACGCCAAATTGTTTCGAGCGCGAGGAGAGATGCTGGGTGAGAGGAGAACAAGCCCAAATAGGTCCTCCCGGCTCAGCCCACGAAGATTCGGGACCGATGGGAACGCGCGTGCGGCCCCAGGAGACAAGACGCGCGGCCCTCCTCGCTCCCAGCTGGGCTACACTACACGCGGCTCCAGACGACTGGCAGAAAGGAGGGCAAAAAAGGCCAAGGCGGAAAAGGGACGCACCTAGGACGGGCGGAAGCGAGTAGCGACGTGAACTTCCCGGTGGTCCCAAGTCTGAGTGAAGCTGGGAGATTTCAGTCGCGGGCGCATGTGTGAAAACCAAGCTACGGGCCGCTGCAGGCCGGGCCGCGTTTCGTGTTACACCCTCGTGGTCCAGCCACTTCCTGTGCCACCTCCGCCACTTCCGCCGGTGACCCGGCTCCAGTCCGGCGCGAGCGGCCCCAGGCACGTTCGTACAGTGCAGGAGAGGTTAGGCAGGCTTTTCGTGGGTCCTTGGATAACGGAGTCGAGGTCTATCCCTTGCCGTGTGTGACAGGGCTGCCGCTGAGTGGATAACATGTGCTGCGGAAAGTGGAGTCGCGTGGCGGAAATGTTTCTCTTCATTGAAGACCTGGGGGAGGATTATAAAATCCGCTGCTTATGCTCCAGGGCATTTGTGGAGTAAGTAAGAATGTGTTTTTCTCTTTGCTAGCACGACCGTTTCTCAGAAATGTAAGTAATGCAGACACAGTTGTAATTGATCCTTGAAACCGTGGCCAGAGCATTTGACCCTTGGGCAAGATAACGTTTAAGGAGAAAGGGAAAAACGTCGCTAGACTTTATTCGGAGTGATCACTTTCTGCCGTTATTAGTAAGTGAAGATCTAAACCGCCTTTGAAACCTCTGTTGGAAAAAATGTGCTAGCTAACATGTCATTTCTTCTTTGTAAATTGAAGACATACTCAGTTATTGGGAATGTGTAATGTAAAATGTCATCACTTCGGTGGGTGTGATGTCACAAGGTGCTCCTTTAAACTTGGATGCTTGTTTTGGTTAGCATCTTTTTAAAAACCTTAAGGTGCATTAAAGCTGAAATATACATGATTGCAAATAATGATTACGTAAAGATAAAATGTTTAGCTATATTTACATCGGTTTTTAAGATACCTTTATCTTTCGAAAATGTTTATCAGGCAGAATTGCCCTGCAGAGAAGATAGTTAGGGTATAGGAAAAAGGTACCAAGAGAATTGGACTCCTAAGAGTGATTTACTCAGTGTCGTATCAGTAACTTATTTAAATATTTATTCATTTCTAAAACATGCATATGTGCTCTTACTGTCACGTGATTATTGTGAGACTCAAATCCTGTGAAAATGAATTATATGATAACATTTTGATAGGTTTAATGTGGTAAATTTAAGTTGGAATAAATTATTATTATCAGTACAGAATTTTAAACTTTCTTCTTATGATTAAAGTATAATCACAGTACTGCCAGTGCCTTATTTCCCAGTCACATAAATATTTGCTTTGGTTATCAGTCATGTTTTTGTGATGTAATCTGAAAATTGTCCCCAAAAGTAGGTAAACGTTTTGTTAAATTTCACATAAACCATGGGCCTTTTCAAAACAAAACCTGTTATATTTGTATTCCTGCATTCATTCAGTATTTACTGTGTTAGCTACCCTGGTAGACCCAGGGTAATAAAAAAAAAAAATAAGTACAGAACCTGCCCCTTCACCCATTTCTTAACTTTCTTGGAAAGAAGATCAATAGTAATACAACGATTTACACATTTACTTGGTTAATTATGTTTTTGTGAGTGCTTTGGGAAGATAACAATCTTTCTTTAAGGGTCAAAAGTATAATTTGAACAAAGGTCTAAAGAGTGAGTGGAAATACACTGAGGAAGCACCTTGGAAAAACTGCCTCATGATCTTCTGGGGGTGGGGAGAAGAGTAGGGAATCCCTGCGGAGCACAGTGCAAGTTTGGGATCAGCTCAGGACAACTGGTAACTAAAATTGTATGTGGGAGGAAGCATGTCTGAGAGAACTCTGTGTAAGCCCGTTGGAGAATCAAAAGAAAGCCAACAAAACTGAAACACGGTGATTGGAAAAGAAAAGTAGAAAATAGAACTAGTGAGGTGGGCAGGACCAAAACATGCAGAATTCTGTAGACTATAGGAAGACTTTAAGGTAGGGAGTGATGAGATCAGATCTATACTTGGAAAAGATTACTGTGGTAGAAAATTAGAGGATGGTGTGGAGGAGAACGTTTCAAGACCATTTTGCAAGATACTGTGGGTGGTTTGGATCAGTGGCAGTGGAAATAGAGATTGGTGAAAATACAGGTGAGAAATTGTTGGAGAGTTAGATTGAATGTGGACAGCCAAGGCTGATAAGTGGGTCAAGGATAACTACCTGGTTTCTGACTTGTATTGATGTTTGTCAGTGAGCCAGATACCACTGCAGATCAGAGTTTTTATTTTGGGACAGCAGTGAATAGGTCATGAGTTCAATTTTGCACATGCTGGTTTTGAGATACCTTGGAGTTTCTAGGTGGTGCATATATCTGTTAATGCATCCAAAAAGTTGAAGGTTTAGGTCCACCTGGAGGTGTGTAGGAAGAAGACTGGCAATCTGTTTCTAAAAAGTCAGCCATTGAAAATGCCATGGAACACATTTCTGCCCTGACACACATGGGGTCATCATGAGTTGGAATCAACTCAATGGCAACTTGCTTATGGGAAATCCATTATTGGATGTATAGGTAGTTGAATACGTTGGTTTGATTCTCTGGAGATGTGAACTTGTTATAAGAACTTAAGCTATGTGTTTAGCTAGTAATTAAAGTTATTAATTTTGCACCAGGGATAAAGGCAAAAGGAATTTCACATTTTTTAAAGATTTAAAGAGAAGAGGTACATTAACTGGGGACAGAGGCAGGCCCAAAACATACACTGTCACCATGTGTTTCAAGGAAGGAGCAACAGCCAAAAAAAATCACACAGCCGGTAAACGGCCATCCTGGAATTCTACAGCAGTGTTTCTGACTCCAGTTCCTTTCTACTCTTCCACTAATAGGTCTAGAAAATATGATTTTATTTAATCTTCCTGATGAAGATATTTAAATTATCTAAAGTCAGTAGAACAACTGGAGTGTGACTGAAATGCTTTAACATATTAATGTAGATTAGGTAGAGGGCTGTTCAGAAAACTGAAGAGCCAGTATTTTCCTCTGATCATACCTCGTTAAGAGTGTCTGGTGCTGATTTCTAGGGTTTCATATACAGTACAGCAAAATCATTTGATAGTGTTTCCTTTCCCTCAAACAACAACAGCAACTTACTGGGCCACGATTTAAGAATACTTAAAGACAGAAGATCCATCTGGTTTCACATCTGGGTAGCACCATGGCCTTCGGCAAGTTGTATGACATTTCTGTGATTCCATTTCAGCACTTTTTTCAGAAGTACTTCCTTTTACTGTTACTACTTGAAAGTGAAGCGGATTTCTTAGTTTCTTTGCAGCAGAAAAAATGCTTCCTAGTCAGAGATTTCCAAGAATGATTTATTCAACATGTGTTTCAGCCTCCTGGGTGTCAGGTACTGTGATAAAAGAGATGACTTAGGCATGAAAGTGATGTTTGTCTCAATCAAAGTTACAGTTTAGATGTACAGTTTAGATCAAGAGTTTAGTTGACTATCTAATCAGGGCTGTTAGGAGACCAGAATCTTACTTGGGTGACTATAGCCCACGTCTGGTCCCAGTTTTACGGTTCAGTTCAGCAGTTAACATTTGGTTTGTATGATACGCCACGTCCAGAATTAGATTTATGCAGAGTTGTTACGACCTGTGAACTGCTCTGTAGAGAACACTTAACAAATGTAATGGGAAATTATCTATCTGAATACTCGGGTATCAGAAATACACCTTTCTCAGTGATGAAGGCTCTTGGAGATACTAGGAAGTAGTTAAAAATAGGACATGGGATTCTCATAAACTGTTGAGCTAATTTCCCTCCTTTTGCTAATCTTTCTGCCTCATATTACTCAACCACTAAGATTGTATAGAGGAGCCACAGCAGCACAATGGTTTTAAATGTTCAGCTGCTAACCAGAAAAAAGCCAGCTGTTTGAACCCACCAGCTGCTGCATGAGCGAAAGATGTGGCAGTCTGATTTCCATAAAGATTATAGCCTTGGTAGGCCTATGGGGCATTTCAGATCTCTTACAGGATTGCTATGATTTGAAATTGACTCGATGGAAATGGGTTTGGCTATTTTGTGGTAGCCAAATCTATTGAAAGTAGCATTATAAGGTTCTAGTTACAACCTTTGGTATCTGTCACCTCTCACCCATAAAAAAAATATCCTTCTGCTTCTTCCTGTGGGCCTTCCTGACCTATGTTCGAAGAAGGCATGTAGATTCCATGGTCAGGATCAAGGTGCTCACCAGAAAGAATATTTAGCTGTATCTTTGATTTGCAGGCCAAGAAAGACAAGTGCATTTGCCTTCAGTGCCAGCCAACACTCCTTCATACCATGCCTTAGTCTACAGCCCACTTGGGTCCTGGTGCTGTCCCATTAAGGTTTTTTTCCAAGAAAGACGAAAGAGAGAAGGAATATGGATTATGAAATATACAAAGTTGAGAAAAACTGTCTTGGACTGTACTACAAGAAAACATTGTCAGACTGGTTTGGATTAAAGCAACTCTATTTAAAATACATTTAATTACCATTACATTAAATTTAGTCTTTTCTGGCTAAAATGTTCATCCTAATCACAGTAGATAATTTCACACATATCTTACATGTTAAAGACTATTTTATTCAGTAGATACTGTTTTCTGTAAGACAAACTATGACTCTTTAGAATAGCTCAGTGCTAGAGATATGATCTTGGAATTACTACTATTGGTCACTGAGAAGTCCTGGGAAATGAGTGCCCTGCTGCAAGGTCAGAGGAAATAAGTGTATTTCGTGTCCACATTTAGGTTTCTATACATATTCAGTATGAAGAAGACATGTAACTGAAATGATATATATGTAGCTCCTAAAAAGAATCCTGACAGTGGCTTGGTAAACCAAAAACCCATTGCCATCGAATTAATTCCAACTTTTAGCCACCTTATAGGAAAGAGAGTTTCCAAAGAGTGGCCTATGGATTCAAACTGCAGGCTTTTTAGTTAGCAGCTGAGCTCTTTAACCACTACACCACCAAGCTTCAGTGCCTTGGTAATAACATGAAAAATACTTGTGTTAAATTATCTTTTCAGAATATAAAATAATATCTACACTATGACTATAGTTATTTAAATATTTTGTGTGCTTTATACAAGGCCCAGAACAGAACACAGAAAAATGATGGAATGTGGTTTTTATTATTGTTACAACACTGTGCTACAAATAATAATTATTTTTTCAATAATTCATGTTGAAATGATTTCCAAATGTAAAAGAAGTATACAAAGAACTCCTGTTTTCCCCTCACCAGGATTCAGCAATGGCTGACAGTTAAGCTTTTCCTCTGTCTCTCTTGAGAGCAAGCTGCTAACATAAGTCCTCATTGCTCTTAAATACTCCACTGAATATTTACCCCAAACAAGGATTTTTCTCCTATCAGTAAGAATTAAAACCAAACCTGTTGTCATGGAGTCGATTCTAGTACAGCCAAGAAAACCCTATGAAACAATTCTCCTCTATAACACATAGGGTCACAGGGAGTTGGAATTTGCTCAGTGACTACAGGTTTTTTTTTTTTAATAACCCACAGTAGTGGATTCAAATTCTAAATTTTGCCAACTCTTCCAACAGTGTTATCGCTTTCGTTTTTGATGCAGGATCCCACTTGGAGACCTGTTGTGTATTAGCCACTGTGTCTTGCCATTATCCTCCAATCTAGAAAAATTCTTCACTCTCCTCCTTTCTTTCATGTACCCAACAGTTATAAAAAGAATAACCCTGCTTAACTGGAGTCCATCTGATGTTTTGTGAGGAACAGAGTTGGGTCTTCCTTCTTGGCAGGAATGCCACAAAAATGACACTGTGTTCTTTTCTATTTTTCCCATCAGGGACTCTCTGTAAACCCGCTGGTGATGTCGACCTTCATTACCTAGTCATGTTGGTGTCTGCCAGATTTCTCCATTGTAACCTTTGAATTAATTAGTATTTTGTGGAAAGTCAGTCCAGCATTACACCAGTACCGTCTTCAACAGACCAGTGCTTAGCTTTCACTGACAGTTTCCAGCTGAATCAGCTATCTCTGTAACAATTGCCAGCTGAACCAGCTACCTTTGTAACAGTTGCCAACTGAATCAGCTACCTCTGCTAGGGAATCAGCTATCTCTGTAACACTTGCCAAGTAGTAATTCTGTCTCCTGTTGTTGTACTTTTCATTACTTATTATTGGTCTGAATGCAGCACTTGCCCTTCTCTCCTCCTGTTTCTTTACTTATTTATCTTGGTGCTGTACTTGTCTTAGATTTGGCTGATGGGGCTTCTTCACGGTAGCTCCTTTGTCCTTTTGGTGTGTCTCACGTATTCTTTGAGTGCTTCCTAATCTGGCACAGCAATGTAGTCCAGACTCATCTTTTATAGTTCGTGCTCAGGCTAGAATTGCCATTTCTCAAAGCTGCCCTGATTCCTTTTACTGGAAAATAGTATTTAGATACCAAAATCTGGGTGTTCATTTTAGTTCTTCTGTATTCTCAGTGCTTCTGCACCCTTTCAGTAGACAAGACTTAGACAGTATGTATGCACATATGTACATATATATGTAGGTATATATTTATTTATTGTGGTCATGTCACGAGACCAGGCAGTATTTCATTCTGTTGTTCATAGGGTCGCCATGAATCTGAACTGACTCAACAGCACCTAACAGCAGCATATTTATGTATGTATATATATTTAAAAAACCAAACTTCTTACGATTGAGTCAATTCTGACTCATAGCAACCCCATAGGATAGAGTAGGACTACCCCATAGGGTTTCTAAGGAGTGCCTGGTGGATTTGAACTGTTGACCTTTTGGTTAGCAGCTGTAGCTTTTAACCAGTAACCACCAGGGTTTCCATGTACGTATGTATGTATACACAGTCTGACAGTTAAGTCCGTGAACTTAATTGTTCCAAGTGCTTCATATTTCATTGCTAAGTGTCACTATGGTCACCGTCAAAGTACTCCCCTTGGAAAGTTGTGCACCAGTGCCAACACTTGGTCCACCCTTCAAAGCAATTTTGGAGCTTTTTCTCGAATGGCCATTGTGCGTAGTGGCACAGTGGCAAGTTTGTGAACTTAATTGCTGTCTGTGAGGAAGGCTTTAGCAAGTAAACAAATAACTGTAGCAGGATGACATCTCTACTCACCTGATCTGTTCCCCAATGACATTTTTCTTTACCAGAAGATAAAGGAAATGTTGAAAGGAAGACATTTTAATAGCATTCAGGACATCAAGGATAATACAGTGACAGCTGTGATGGCCATTCCAGAAAAAGAGTTCCAGAATTGCTTTAAAAGGATGGACTAGATGCTGATATCAGTGCTTAACTTCAGCTTCCCAAGGGGAGTACTTCAAAGGTGACTGTAGTGATATTCAGCAATGGAGCTATGTAGCACTTTTTCCAGGATGAGTTCGCAAACTTGTCAGAGCTCATGTGTTTGTGTGTTATGTGTGTGTTGTGTATGTACATATGTATACACACATTTAAAACTATTTATATATTTATTCTGTATATAAGTTTAAAAACTGTGACCTTCAATTTTAGTCCAGCACCCTAGGGATCTTTCTAGCCTTCTCAGTTCTGTGTTTTTAAATAGCCCTTTCCAACAAGGAGTATCTTGGCTATCATTACCCTCAGTGAATGTTCTTATTTGCTCAGTGTACCCAGTCTTCCAGCCATAATGGTCCTGACCTAGTGCCTCATATCCTTGGGTGCTGGCAGTGCACCACTGATCCCCTCTGTGGCTCCCATTTCCCTTTCAGTGCCCCATGTTCTTGGGGACCATGGACATGATGTCAGAGAGACAGGAGGTTATGAAATAGATTGGGAACGTGAGCATTTTATTTTGTTGAATTTAGTGCAACAGAGCTAATGTTAGCTAGAACTTGAAATTAGCCTTATTACACTGGAGTAACGATGCAGTTACTGAACTTACTGATAGGAAAATACTAGTAGCAAAATCTTCCACTTTTTTTTTTTGCTTTTTATTAGTTTTATTACGCTTTTTATTAATCTTTCCACTTTTTATTTTGCTTACGTAATTACCAGTCTTAGTAGATTGTGGTAGAAAAATTTTAGAAGTAGGTATGTAAAGAATGTTTAACCAGTCACTCTTGAAAAATTAGTGAGACTGAATTGTTTTATTTTTCAGTTTGATGGAATACTTAAATGAGTACTTTGTTGTACATTAGTTCCCAAAACAATCTCTGCTCGGACCAGAAATATTTAGTGTTCTGGGCAGTAAATACCATACCTTTTTTGCATGTGGATTTATGTATGTGTTATGAAATAGTTCTGCTTTTATTTTATACTCAATTTTCCTATTAAAATTTAGAGAACACATCTGTGTATCATAAGAAGGATAGAATTATTTCTCCTTGGTATCTAAAAGAATCTACAATTTAATTTTAATAATTAATATCAGACACTATGCTAAATATCTTACGTATGCTGTCAGTCCTTATAACAACCACACTGAGATATGTAACACTATCTGTATTTGACAGGTGATGAGAATTTAGCAGACTGTGTTTCTATCTCAGGAACATTAATTATAGTGTTTTGGGTTTGCATTTTCTCTGTAAATGTATAGCTTAGTTTTTTTTTAATATAGACTGCTTAATGTGCTTCACAGGGATCGAATATTGTGCAATTTGGGATTAAAAGGATACTATGTCAAAGGTGATAGCAATAATGCAGGTAAGATAATACTGTATTCACTTTTCTATAGTTTGTTATAATACCGTATTAATTTCTTAGCATAAAATATGAAAAGTGACAAGTATGCCTATAATCCTGTCAAAAGAAATCTTTTTTTATAGCTATTGGATAGACTTTTGGATGTGACCAATTTTTTTCTGAAGTTATTGCCATTAGATAAGAGAAACTTGGAATTTGAAGCTTTGAGAAGTAGGGAATGTATGGTTTTTCGTCAGAACTTTATTGTATAGCTGAGTGCTTCAGAATAAATTCCAGGTAAACATCTAAAGCCTTCTGTATCAATTAAAAGGTAGCTTTTCTAATTAACAAATACTATTTGGTCAGTACGTTAAGCCTAACTTAATTAACTGAAAACCTTTATGGTCTCTCTCATTCTTCCCTTGTAGGATCCTATTTGTCTTTTCACATAGATCTTTTATGTTTCTAGACAACTGAGAAAACTACTGATAACAGATCGGCACAAGTAAAGCATATCATGATTACTCTTGAAAATCCTTTAACTTAAACACAAGGTCCCCCCACAATACATCCTACGCATACTGTGACGGAAACATAAAACTTAGCTGACTCATTTTCCCTGCTTCACTTTTTTCCTGAGCTTTCCTAAGTTCACTAAGTGAAATAAAGAGTAGAATCACCTTCATTATTTAAACAGGTATCTTTTCCTCTCTCTGTTTTAGGAATCTGTTGAGAAGACTTTGTGCACATGAGATTTCTGTTTATCAGTCTCCATTTTTACTGTGGAAAACTTCGGTGTTGTGTTGCTCATGACCAATGAGCTACAGTCTTTAAAATTGTTTGAGTGTGCTAATGTGCAAAACAGTTACTACCTCACATTTTAAACAAGACATTTGAATGGCATTTGTCTGATTAGTGATATGATTTATCAAAGACAACCGTTAGACAAAGTAAAACTTGTTTTGTTGTAATGAAATGGTTTTGCTTTAAAAACTAGAATCAGAGTTTGTAAAGATCTTCCAGTTCAGTGACTTTTGAACTTTTAATAGAGCCTTTTCACTAAATTAACTCTTACGCAGAATCCCAGTATCTAAATCCCATTTGTGACTGAAATATCTGCAAGAGGCTTAATAACATACCACTCACCTTTTTTTAATAGCTGCTAAAATAACTGTGTAAATCATAATTTCAAATCCACGAATCAATCCCAGCAATTTTGCAGATACGGGATCTGAAAAATTTAAGTGTGTTACTCATGGTTACATTACTATTGGAACAGAGACCTTGTGTGCTTGTTCCCTCTTGTGTCCTCAGTACTGACACAGAGCAGGTACTCAATAAATATGAGTTGAATGACAACAATAAGACATGCCCATAAATTATCTTTAAATGAAGCTAACAAATGCTGTCTGTAGGAAACCAGACCTCAGAAGAGGAGGAAGGTGATCATTCTTTTGGCAGTGCAGAAACACCTGACAGTCTAAGCAGAGACCTAGATGAAAGTGAACTTGATTCTGAGGCTGAACTCATGAAAAGCATGGGACTGCCACTTCAGTTTGGAGGAACATCTGCAGATAAGAATTGTGAGGTAAGTATTAATTTACTTTTATTTTTCGTGTTGCTTAGTGTTCTTCATAAAATATTGGCAATGAATTTTTTTTCATACCAATTCTAAAGTGTGTGTATATGTATAAACCAACCAAAACTGCGACTCATGGGGCGATCCGACTCGACGGCACTTGGCTTGGCTTGGCTAACCAGAACTGCAGATTGTGATGTGCCTTGTGTATGCCTTTTCTTCCTCTTAAGAATGTAGACAGTGAAATATGCTTGTTCATGTAACTAAAAGTTTGAAGTAGAGTGTGAGGATATTTTGTTATTTTAATGTCAAAATAGATGTGGATTCTACTTTCTTGTAAAGTTTTAAGAAGTTCATTTATACTCAAGTTGTCATTTGTCTAATACAGGTATCTATGAATGTTAGAAATAAAGCTAAAAGAAAAAAGAAAAAGAAAAAACAGCAAAAGAAGTACATAGTTGAAATTCTGAGAGAATCTTGGAGGGAAGAATATGATGAAGATGACTTTTTGACTTCAGACAATCTGTCTTCAGTTGAGCAGTATAAGAACACCAGAACTTGTAAACTTCAAAGCAAAAAAGACTGTGAAACTGAAAATCTTCCTACTGAAAATGCATTATCTGCAAAACTAGAAATTACAGAGAAGTGGGAAAAGTATTGGAATGCTTATGGAGGAGCACTGTTATGGCAAAGCTGGGAAGAGAAACATTCAGATCAAATACTATCTTCTGAACCATGGAACTTTCCTGACACAAAGGAAGAGTGGGAACAACATTATAGTCAACTCTATTGGTATTATTTGGAACAATTTCAGTACTGGGAAGCTCAGGGTTGGACTTTTGATGCTTCACAGAGCTGTAATACACATGCTTGTGAATCCAAAACAGAAGCTAACAACAATAGTGATAAAAACTGTATGAAAGGGAACTTAATTTCTTTTATATCTTCATCTGTTACAATTAGTAATGAAAGCACTAGTTCAAGTGGAAAAGATCATGACGAAATAGTTGATAGAGTTAATAACATAACTCTGAGTTCAGAGGAAGTAGAACAAAGCCACATAGAGTCTTTAGAAAATCATGATGTTCATCAAGAGCTAAGGGAAGTTAGCAGCAAAAGAGAATGCGCAACTTTTGGCCAAAATGAACCATGTGACGGTGGAACCAGGAAAGGGAACGTGTCGAAGAGTAGAAACACAAACCAGCCAGCTCAGGGTAAGAGTCAACACTTACTCTGTTAAGTAGTAGATAGCAAAATGATCTATTTAGCAAAATAAAACTAATCCTTTATGGTAGTGGTAAATAATACCAGCTGCTTTTTTACAGTATAATAAATGGTTTCATCCATCTTATTTTTATGTACAGATTTTTTATTGTCTTTTTATATTAACAAGAGAGTATTTGCATAGAAGTCTCAAAGGTATCATTGCTTCCTCTTATACCTTAGTGGCCAGTGAAGTAAAACTTGGAAATACCTTGAGAAATCTAATTTAGGGTAAGCTTGGATCTTTCAGGGTTCTCCAGAACAAATGCATTTATAAGAAACATTTAGAGTGGTTGGAAGCGTAAGTTTGGTATCAGACAGACTTCATTGTAGTCTTACATGGAATTCATTCAGTACAAATGAAGTCTTGTTGTATAAAGAAACTCAAGAGGGCATGATATTAATCTATGGTTAGAAGGTTTTCAGTTAGGCTTTGTCAGTGAACTATAATCAGGATAAGAAATATATTTGCTTCCTGAATAAGTGATTTAAAAAAGACACCTCACTGTGCAGACTGATAGACTGGTGCCATTGTTGGGGCAGAGGGGGCATTGAGAACGGCGGGGTGAATGTATTCATGCTAGAGAGAAGGGTTACCGCCAGTTAGCGGCACCAGGAGATAGAGTAGGACATTCTATAACTGCAGCATTCAAAAACCCAGTGATTATAGGTGTCATCTTTCCATCTTTGTTGTTTGTTGCTGTAGAAGTCTGGTGCACAGGGGCATTCTTCTCATCCTCATTCCTCTGTGAATCCAAAGCCTTTAACCTTTCATTTAACATTTGAGTTTGGTTTGCTCATCTTAGAGTGCAGATCATACTGCATCTAGTTGAGAGTTACTTTAAGAGAGTTACTGAAAGAATCAGGGGAGGTCTAGCTACTTTCTTATTTCTGTTTTTTTCTGTATGTACGCTTATGGTGGAACTTCTGTTAGTGTTCTAATAATTTTCTGTACATTTGTATACTCTTCTGGTACTTAACTATGCTTGTTTTTACAATTAAATTTTTAATATGTATTTTAGATAATGTATTGGCACCTGTTTTATTGCCTTGTATTACTTCTTTGGATTATCCTCCCTTTCTACTTTTTTTTGGTCCTATGCTTTTTTCCTTTACCAAAAATAATAAATCTTCTACTGGCCTCTGCCTTCTGTTACCTATTCCCTCAGTTACATTTGTAGATTGGCTGTTTCTGGAATTAATGCTGTGTGTGTGTTGTTAGGATCAATTTAAAGATTTTAGGTTTTAGTTTTTGTTAGATCCTCCCTCAAGGTCGAAATACAAGGTGTGTGTTGCATTTTTGTATGAATATGTTTTCTACTGTTTGTGGTTTGGGTGTTTTCCCACAATCACCAAAACATTCCCCAGTCTACCCCTATAGGCATGTTGCAAATTTTAGTCTCTCTGTGCCCACCTTTTTCCACTCCAAAAAAATGGCATAGGGACACAGAACAAGTTGGATATATTTACTTCTTAACAAAGAGAAACCCTTTTGTGATCATGCTGTCTTGAGAGTCATTTAGATTAGAATTCCATCTGAATATACTGTTACAGAGTTAACTTTGTGGGTTAATTTGTGTACTGTTTCAACAGATCTGAAGAAGTAATTTTAATTAGCTTTTTAAATAGATCCTGGAAGCTTTTAAACTTTGAAACATGTCATTATGTTTGTTTTTTTATGTTCAGTCCTTGCAGGTGGACAAGCACAATACATAGGTGGGTGTGGTTTGGCATTGCAGGAAATGCACTGAAATGTTTTGATTGCTTTTGCAAGTGGGAGAAAAGTTGTCAAACCTGTAATAAAGGAGAGATGTCTGCTGCATTATCTCTGCCTGTTTAGATTCACAGGAATCTTCAGGAGCAAACACAAACAAAGAAAGACAACATACCAATGGTACTGATGGAGACGAGAGTGAAGAAGATCCACCTGAATGTAAACCAACCAAACTCAAGAGGAGGCAAGTTACGCATAATCTTTGTCTCCAAAATGAGTTAAGATAGGTATTTGTGGCCATGAATCAATGATTGTGCAATGCTTGGGCTGTGTACAGCACTGGTAACCCTTTGCAAAGCAGCAGCAGGATACACTGACAAGGCCGTGGGTATTCTCATAAATGATTGGGAGGATTGGAGCTAGCACATATAGTATATCCGACACATAATAAATGTGCAGTGAATGTTAATAATAATAATTAGATATGCTCTTAAGGAAATTCATCTCTCCCATGCCACTAGAAGTCTGGGTATAATCACAGAATTTTATTCCTGAAATAGACTTCAGATATATCAGATTTAGTGCTCTTACTGTATACATAGGAATGCTAAGAGAAGTAGGATAAGGTGCTTTCCCAGAGTTACAGGAACAATAGAATGGCAGCTATAAAGCTAGTGCCAGACCAATTGCTTCTCAAGGTGGTACTTTCTCTATTATACCTTGGTATACGTAATGAAACAGCTGGAGGATAAGCTCATATACGGTGAGATGCTAATGACTGGAGATCCTGAAAGAAAAGGTGGATCATTACAAAATTTGGAAGTGAGCTGGGCACACTTACCTGACAGAATATGAGATTCTGCACACAAGATTTTGTGCCCAGTGTTGTTGTTGTTAGGTGCCGTTGAGTTGGTTCTACCTCATAACAACCCTTTGCACAACAGAACAAAACACTGCCTGGTCTTGTGCCATGCCCACAGTCATTTTTATGCTTAAGACCATCATTGCAGCTGCTGTGTCAATCCATCTCATCAAGGGTCTTCCTCTTTTTCACTGAACCTCCACTCTTACCAATCATGATGTCCTTTTCCAGTGACTGATCCCTCCTGACAACATGTCCAGAGTATATAAAATGCTTTCTTGCCACCTTTGCTTCCAAGGAGCACTTGGTTGTACTTCTTCCAGAATAAATCTGTTTGTTCTTTTGTCAGTCCATGGTACAGTGAGTATTCTTCTCCGGCATGACAATTCAAAGGCATCAGTTTTTCTGTCTTCTTTATTCATTGTCCAGCTTTTTTGTGCATATGATACGACTGAAAATACCATGGCTTGGGTCAAGTGCACCTTGGTCTTCAAGGAGACGTCTTCACTTTTCAGTATAAAGAGGTCTTTTGCAGCAGATTTTCCTGATCCAGTGTGTCTTTTGATTTCTTAATTTCTGTTGCCATGGGCAATGATTGTGGAACCAAGTAAAATGAAATCCTTGACAGCCTCAATCCTTTCTCCATCTATCACAGTGTTGCTCACTGGTCCAGTTGTGAGGATTTTTGTTTTCTTGATGTTGAGGTGCAATCCATACTCAAGACTCTGGTCTTTGATCTTCGTCAGTAAGTGTTTCAGATCCTCTTCCCTTCCAGCAAGTAAGGTGATGTCACCTGAGTAATGCCCGACACAGTTTCTAAAAGAGCGGTGAGCAAGTCTTAGAGACTAAACAACGTAAAAGGCACACCTCTCCTACGTTTCCTTTATCTAGTAAGTGTTGCTTGGTAGCTCTCTTCTAGCTCCTGTGCAACCTGGAGCACAGAGACCACATGTGTAGTTATTGTTCTGGCACCTAGTGGACACGTGATAAGTGTGTGATGTGATAAGTTTAACTTAATTAGAAGAACGAAGTTTGTAATGATTAGCTTACTTGATGTGCTGCGGCTCGCATCATCAGGATCGTAAAAGATAATCCTGATACGTGGAAGCCCCTGGGCTGCTGAATAGCACTTGTATCACAGCCTTACTCTTCTTCATATTTTTCTTCTGCAGTTTCTTTATTTTGATTGGGTTAATACTTCCCAAATTTTTCTTTTCTTTGTAAGGAAAACCTGTAGGGAAATTGCATTGTGAGATAAGTTTGAGGCTGCAGCTTTTACTGGCATTTTTCCAAAAACATAGAGGTCCATACGTGTACCATGTTCAGGAATGGAGATAATTATGTGACATGGTTTAAGATTTTTGTGTTTACTGATATGTTTCAAGCACTGTAAATATGTGATCATATTTGGAAAATCCTGTTTTCTGGGTCCCTAGATTTGTGAACTGTGGCTGATTGGTATTTTTATTATTATTATTGTGCTTGATGTTATAGTTTGCAGTTTGTTGATTTCTCATACAAAAATTTGTACACATTGTTTCATGATATTAGTTGCACTCCCTGTAATGTTATAGCACACTCCCTTTTTCCATACCTCATTTTCTTTGTCCGTTCAGCCAGCTGCTGTCCCTTTCTGCCTTCTTACTCTGTCTCTGGACAGGAGCTGCCCATTTAGTCTCATATATCAAGTTGAACTACTGAGCTGGATTATGTATAATCCAGTCTAATCTTTGTGTGAAGAATTGACTTCTAGGATAGTTTTAGTTCTAGGTTAACAGGGTGTCTGGGAGCCCTGTCTTTGAAGGTTCTTGTAGACTCAGACCATTAGCTCTGATATTTTTTATGTGAACTTGAGTGGTGCACTCCGCTTTTCTCCTGCACCATCAGGAACTCCATCACATTCCCTTTCAGGGCAGTCATTTGTGGTAGCGTGGCACTGGGTACGTCTGGTTTCAGGCTAATGGAATCCCTGATTAATATGGTCCTTTCTTACCTTGGGCTAATATTTTCCTTGTGTCTTTGATTTTCACCATTCCTCCTTGATCCAGGTGGATTAGGACCAGTTGACCCATCATAGTTGGTCACTTACAAGCTTTTAAGGCCCTAGACACCACTCATTGAAGTGGGTTGCAGAACATTTTCTTAATAAGCTTTGTTACGCCGTTTGACCTAGATGTCCCCTAAAACCATGGTCCACAGACCCCAGACCCTGCTGCTCTGCCCTTCAACGTGTTTGTTTGTGTTCAGGAAGCTTAGCTTTTGCTTTAGTCTAGTCGTACTGACTTCTTCTGAATTGAGTGTGATACTTCCCTTTACCTAAGATAATTCTTTTCTGCTATCTAATTAGTGATTTCCCTCCTCCTCCCTGCCCACTCTCATAGCAATCAAACAATGTTTTCTGCTGTGTGTAAACTTTTCTTGAGTTCTTTCAATAATAGTCTCATACAGTATTAGTCTTTTGGCAACTAATTTCATTCAGTGTAATGCGTTTCAGATTCAGCCATGGTGTGAGATGTTTCCCAGGTTGATCATTGTTCTTCATCACTGTGTGGTATTGCATTATGTATATATGCTATGTATATATGCAGTAATTTGTATATCCATTCATCTGCTAGTGAACACCTGGTTTGTTTCCATCTATCTGCTACCATGTACAGTACTGCAGTGTACATGGGTGTGTGTATATCTATTCATGTGATGGCTCCTATATTTCTATAGGATATATCCCAAGGAGTGAGATTTTGGTTGACTTTTGTGATAGGAAGGTATGCATAGGTTGGTTATATAGACGTTTTGATGCTGGCCTGTACTGCTGGACTCTGAAAGTAATGGTTTATCACTCATTACCTTTTGTTTATTTATTTAGCCATGAACTGGATATCGATGAAACCTCACATTCAGACGTTGATGAAAACGGTGGTTTTCTAGGATTCGAGCATGGCTCAGGACAAAAGTAATTATTTGTAAATGCTATTATCTTCTCAAAATCTTACTGTTACTCAGATGATTAATAAATGGTAATATATGCTATAGCTTGATATTGGGAATTTGTTTCTTATATAAACTCACATTGATTTAGTTTAAGAATGTGGTGACCTTTTAAGATAATATGAAGACATCTATGTATGTGTTGAGAACTTTGGCATCACCCACCTTGAGAAAAAATCGTCTTCTCCTTAACGTGCAGTGATTATGTTCTTCGTTTCTTCATTACATTCCACTGAATAATCTGTAGACTTCTGGGTCGTCCTAGTGTTTCGCAGTCACCCACTAACCTTAAAGTTGGTAGTTGTAATCCATACAGTGGAGCTGTGGAAGAAGGGCTTGGCAGTGGTAAAGACACAGCCAAGAAAACCCAGCAGAATAGTCTTAACACCTAGGTTGCCATGGGTCAGAACTGACTCAATAGCAATGGGGTTTTTACTTTTATATAATTTCCACTTTCTTCTCTGTGTTTACTATGTTGATATCCCTTGCTTTGATTTTTCACGTTTGCTTTAGAGTTAACATACAAGTTAGACCTTAAACTTTTCTGCCTTTTTGAACTTTATCATTTTCATAATTTACAGCTGCTAATAAAGAAAAACTACTGACAGTTGTTGATTTGTTCTCAAAGAACTTTGAAGGTTTGAGTTAACTTCCTCTGTTTTGAACATAGATATGGTGGGATTTCAAATTTCAGTCATCGACGGGTCAAGTATTTAGAGAAGAATGTAAAGCGTAAGTCCAAGTTCCTGGACATGCGAAGGCAAATAGATATGAAAAACAAACAGAACTTTACCAAAGAGGCAGTAAAACCATTTTGCAAGAAAAGCAAAACTTTGAGTAAGGTATGTGTAAATTGTGTTTTGTATTTACAAAATAGAATCTCATTTTGTGAGTTGGACTGTCAACCTTCTTAAAATTGTTACTTTGAAATACGAAACCTGTTTCTACAGGAGATAAAGTACGTAAGATTCTTTTCCATGTGCTTCATGAAAGTCACCTCCTGTGTCAATGAAATTTGTAAGAACATTGAAGTTAGCAATCCTGTGCAAAGGGGGTGCTTGGAAAGTTATAATGCTGTAGTGTCTAGGAAGATAAAGAAGTCAAAGTGCCCTGTCTGCGTAATAACAGCTGAGGAGGAATTTCTCATGTGTGTCAGACTGTGTAACAGCAGTTCTAATTCTGATACAATGTTAGGCTTACAGTAATGTAAGCCTTAATTCTGAGCTCAGCCAGCTGGAGAGCAGACTTTGAAATAATAGGTTGATCCTAATGGTGTGAAAATCAAGGCCAGTTTATTGATTTACATTATTAATGGGAACATTCATATCCCTTCTCTTGGACTTTGCTGTACCTGCTATATAAGTATCTAGGAAACAGGTAATCAGAAAAATTGCTTAGTTTGATGAGTAACCTTCACTGCTATAGGAAGAAAATTACCTTCTGGTGAGTAGGATGTTTGTATTCTTCACATCTCTAGGAGTTCTTTAGATGAGTGGAATATAACCTCAGACTACATAATGAGTTTGTTTTACCTTTAGGGTACCTTATGCTTCCAAACTTCACTTCAGCATGCTTCCGAACCATGCTACAAATGTATAGCTGGTTTTATTTTTATTATATATTCAGTTAAATTGATTGCTGGTGATTTTTTAATAAATATTTTGATGACCCTGGTTCCATCTGAAAGTGACTCCCGGGTATCAGTATAATCAGTCGTATACTACTTTTGGAGCCCTGGTGATGCAGAACTGGGCTGCTAACCACAAGGTCAGCAATGGGGGCTAGTTCTGCTCGTTATCACTGAGTAGATCCTGACTTGCAGTGATGCTATGGGCCAGTATAAAACTGCCTTGTACGCAGTGCAGAACCACCCCATAGGGTTTCTGAGGAACAGCAAGTGTATTTGAACTACCAGCTTTTTGGTTAGCAGCTGAACTCTTAACCATTGTGCCACCAGGGCCTCGTTGAAGGGGACAGTCCACATATATTCATCTATAGATGAATAGCAGAAATGTAGCAGGTAAGTATATCTGAGCAAAAAAATAAACGTGGCTGTTGTGCCCTTAGGTGTCTGATTGACCTGTCAGCTCGTTCTCTTCAGAGGAAGACTCTAGGTGGTTAGCGATGTCTGCCACTTTGATCCTTATTTACTAACTCAGCAAGTCTTGCTAGAGAGATACAAGGAAATGCAGCATCTCGCCTGAAGTCTTGATTAACATCTTACAGACAAACCTAGTTGTTCAAGACTCCTTTTTTTGGTTCTGCTGCTTCATTAAAGGTCCTCCTCAGTCTTTCCCAATGAACACTTTTCTTTTTCTTTTAGACAAATGGCACTAAACCTTCTTAGCATTTATCTTTGATAGTAACATTTAACATAGGGTGTGGCCTGAGCCCTAGAAGAAAGCTCTGTGTAATTTGAACATTTTAAGTTAACAATTCAGTGGCTGGTAGGTATGTCTGTGATCATGGTGCCATGTATCATCAGGGCCTTTTATGGAGAACTACTTAGTCAAGATTGGCATAATCTCCTAGTGTTAATTTATAACAGGAAGGTTATAGTCCTGTATTTACTCTGTTGTTTTCTTCTTTTTAAAGAAATCTTTAGCAGTTCATGATATGTCAGGATAACAAATTGCAGGGTTACTTACACAGGCTTGTGTGATGCAGTGTACTTATCAGAGCTAATAATTATGACATAGCTTTGCAGTCACGTTACAGATGACAGAATCGGTGGGAAATCAGTCTCACTCAATTGTAGATGTAGAAATTGTTGAGTTGGTGTATGTTTTGCTCTGTATATTCGTAACAACAAAAAAAATAAATAAATAATAATTTTAGAAAAACAAGTGGGAAAATTTTGCGTAGTTTGGAATTAACTCATACTCACCACATCTTAAAATTTCAGGTAGAAAAATTCCTGAAGTGGGTTAATGAACAAATGGATGAGGAAGCACCACAGGAGCCATTTTCTCACAACAGTGTGCAAGACACTTGCACAAGTAGTGATTCAGAGGAACAAGTGTCTGTTATACAAGATGATGAGCCATTTGAGACTAGTAATCCAGAACCTGACGAGTGTCATACCATATCTTCAGCTGATCAGTTTGAAACAGAAAAAAATGATGACGACAGCATAGTAGCATCAGTGACAGAGAAGCAGGAAATACCAGACTCTCTTCAGGTAGCAAATGAAGGTAAGACTAAATATCCCCTAACTTGGTAACAGGTTTAGAGAAATACGATTTTTCTTTCATGTTTTTTTCCCTAGTTCTCAACTTTGAATCATCTATAACTAAAGTCTCACTGCTGTTTCTTTTTAAATCGTGACAAGGTATGTTAAGTGTAATATGCTAATGGCTGTGTTTGGCATGCAGAATATTCTTTCCTCTTGGAGGAGCAGGCACAGTAATGTGAAAGGGCAAGAGATCAAGTGTGTGGGAAACGACATTTGAAGATCACTTCATATGTCATTCCGGTTGGTCTCTGCTTTGACCCTGTGTCCATGGGCTACTGATGTCCAGTCCTTGTGAGATCTTTTGAAATTTGGTGTTGCCCTGGTTTTCTTTTTGATAATTCCTTTTTTATTACTTTGTTTCTGTGTTTGGTGGTGTCTGTTTGCTTTGATAGTGTTATTTACATAAAGTATTCACAGCTGTTAGCTTAATGAGTAGAGAAGAGAGTAACATTTTTATTTTGTACCCTTTTGTACTATTCAGTTTTTTTACAATATACTCATTTTGTGTGTGTGTGGTAAAGTATGCACAACATAAGATTTACCATTTTGACTATTTTCAAATGTGGTCCAATGGCACTAATCGCATTTACAGTGTTGTACATGGAAACATCAGCACTATTTGCTTCTAAAACATTTCATCACCTGAAAGAGAAACTTCATACCTACTAAGTAATAAACCTCTGTTCCTTTTCTCCTTAGCGCCTGGTAATCACTAGTCTACTTTCCATACATGTTTGTCTGTCCTAGATATTTTACATAAGGGGATTGTGCAGTATTTGTCCTTATGTATCTCACTTCACTTAGCATGTTTTCAGGACTCATAGCATAGCATGGATCAGATTTCCTTTTGTATGGATGAATAATATCCCGTTGTATGGCTGTATTATATTTTGTTTATTCATTCATCTATTGATGGACACTAGGGTTGTTTCTACCTTTTAGCTGTTGCAAACTTTGGTGTACTAATATCTGTTTGAATTCTTCCTTTCAAATCTTTTGGGTATGGTAAAATCAGAGGATCATAGGGTAATTCTGCTTAACTTTTTGAGGATGTGCCAAATTGTTTTCCGTAACACCTGCACTGTTTACATGACCACCAACAACACACAAACGTTCTAATTTTAGACATTCATGCCAACACTTGCTATTTACTGTTTTTCTGATAACAGCCATCCTAGTAGGGGTGAAGTAGTATTGTGGTGTTAGCTTACGTTTTCCCAATGATTGTATTCCGTGGAACATTGATGTTTATGGGGTAGAAGCTTTCATTTTGACAGTCAGTTTTATTGATAAATTATTTCAGACTTGTCCTAATGAACCAGTTACCTAATCTTATGTGTATTTTTCCTTAATTTAGTATGGACTTGAGATTTTGTATCACATACTGCTTTGCCTTTCTACACAGCGTACACAGGGTGGTTTAAATCATGAACTAATGTTCATAGCCCTTGCACAGTTCTAAAATCTTTGACACAGATTATTCTCATTTAATCTGGGAGGTAATTTGTGAGGTAGTTAGAATTCTCCCTAGTCTATAAATAAGGAAAATAAAGCTCAGAGAAATGAAATACTTGCCCAAGATTGCACAGCCAGTCGTAGAGCTAAGACTCTGTCTCAAGTACTCTGATTTCTAAATCCGATTTTCCCATACTAGCCTACTTCCATATATTCCAGTTCTCACAATATGGTAATTCTTGCTTGGGCTGGTACTGTCTGCTCAGGAAGACTTTGGTTGTTAGAGTAACCTGGGGAATGTCTGGTATTTAATGCTGTGTTAAATATTGTATTGAATGGTCTTGTACAACAAAGAATTGTTCCATCAAAATATTATTATTCCTCTTTTGAGAAATTTTGCTGACACTTCTTGCTGTTCATGGTTTTGAGCTGATTATATTAAGGCAGTTCTGTCCTTAAGGAGGAAATCCTGGTGGCATAGTGGTTAAGTGCTATGGATGCTAACCCAAAGGTTGCCAGTTCAAATCCTCCAGGCAGTGCTTAGAAACTCTATGGAACAGTTCTGCTCTGTCTGTAGGGTCACTGTAAGTCAGAATCCACTTGACAGCAGTAGGTTTTGTTTGGGTTTTGGTATCCTTAAGGGCCATTTGAATATACTAGAGTTTTAGTTTTTGTCAACCATCACTTCTCACCACACTCATTGTGCTTAACTGTGACAGCCTAAGTTGTAGCTTCTAATCTGCTTAGAACTAAAACCAAATAGCCAAGTTAATAAAAATTGTTTATATAAGGAAAAATAAGTCTGAATAAATGAGATCTTCTCTATAGTATGGAGCTCTGTGATCTCTATTTCACTTTCTCAGAGGCTGTGATGACTTATAGATCATAGCTGGGCTCAGAGATTAGTGACTGAGAGTTAAAGCATTAAGAGTTATTGGCAGATTTTATTTTACGGAAGAAGGGATTCATAGTTCTGTAATTTCACCAACTGAAGTGGCAGTCTTGGCTAACAGAAATAAAGTTTTCTGGCTATACACGCACTCCTAACTTATTGAGATTGTTAGGATCCAAAGATGAGGTTGTTACATGAAAATTGGTGTTACGTGAAAGTGGAGGGTGACAACACCGGATTGCAGAATGGAGAATGACTGTATCATTAAACACCTGCCAAACCATTCAGATGACAGCCCAGTCAAACTGATGCATGACCTGAACCATCACAGCTAGCTTTACTCTTGCGTCATGTGTTGTTGTTTGTTATTGCCGTGTCGTTGATATACGTAACAATTGGATGGTAGATTTTTTTTTACTGTTGTCATAAATGGGAAATACCAGATAATGAGATAGTCTACCAGTGAAGAGTAGTACTATCTCTAAGAAGCCCATGAGGTCAGTAGGTCAGATAAAACAAAATCAAAGCCGTTGCAGTTGAATAATTTTTAACCCTTCATTACTCCGTGTGTTACAGAGTAGGACTCTTCCATAGGATTTTCTTAGCTGTAGTCTTTATGGAAGCATATCACTGGGCCGTCTGCAGTACAGCTGACTGGGTTTAGACTACAGACCTTTAGGTTAGGTAGTCAAGAGCAAACCATGTGCACCCCCCTGGAACCTAGTAGGCAACATACCCAAACCAAAAAAAAAAAAAAACCACTGCCTTCAAGTTGATGCCAACTGATGGCAACTCTATAGGACAGAGAACAATTCCTCCATAGAGTTTCCAAAGAGCACCAGTCGCATTCAGACAGCCATCCTTTTGGTTAGCAGACGTAGCACTTAACCACTGTGCTGCCAAGGTGTAGTAGACAAGATACTACCCATTAAATTTACTCATTTATTCGTTTTTAAGGAGTTAATAGTTGGCGTTTACAGGGCCTGGCTACTTGTCCAGCTTCACAGAGCTGATGAGGAGTAAGACGGAGGCTGTAACCTGACGGCAGTACTGTTTCGTATTAATACCCTCCTACCTCCATAAGCGTGTCTTTCTATCACATACTGGGTGCAGTCCAAAGTTGGAGTGATCTCATGTGGTCACAGCTTTAGGTGATTTTACTCAGATGTTTTTTTCCATAATGAGCATCTATATTCTTTGTTTTCTTTTTTATATTTTAGCTAAAACGAGGAAGAAGAAGAAGAAGAACAGAACGGTGAATAGTCTGCCTCCTGAAATAGCTGCTGTTCCTGAGCTGGCAAAATACTGGGCTCAGAGATACAGGCTCTTCTCCCGTTTTGATGATGGGATTAAATTAGACAGAGGTAAAATATTTTTAACTTTATTTTGAAACCATCTCAAACTTACAGAAAAGTTGCAAAAATAGTACAGAGAATTTTCACATCCCCTTGCAGGTTTTTCACATTTTACCACCATTGCTTATCATTTCCTCTCTCTCTGTTTGTGCATGTTCCTTTCTGATCCAGTTGAATGTAGGTTGCACACACCATTTCGCTACCCCCTAATACTTTCCCATGTCTCTCCTAAATACAAGGGGACTTTCTTTTGTGACAGTAGTAAATTTACTTGTAAACATGGCGAGGAGGCAGAGTCTGACCTAAGTTCACAAGGGGAAAGGAGAATCAAGTTTTGTAGTCTGAGCTGATTCTTACAAAGCAGAGGTCAGACACGTCTCGTCTCTCCACTGTCTTTATTAATTCTGACACAGGCAGTCCCTGCTAATCGCCCTTTCTCTGCTGGGTTTGATAATGCATTGCAGTGGCCACATGGAACTCACAGGCCATACTGAAAGCTGTGGGGTTTATTGGGGGAAGTAACAGGTTACAATTCAGGTTGACGAGTACTCAGGATACAGGTCTTTCTTCGGGTCAGCCTCTTCATAGCCATGCCTGCAGACATACCTCTCTGGCCCCGTGGCCTCCCTCCTCAGGGCAAGTGTTTTGAAGCCCTTGTAGCTCTGCTGTTTAAGTTCCTTAGGGACTGTCTTAGTCAGCTAGGGCTGCTGTAACAGAAATACCACCGAGTGGATGGCTTTAACAAAGAAAGGTTTATTCTTACACAGTCCTGTAGGCTACGACTCCAAATTGAGGATGTTCGCTCCAGGGGGAGGTTCTCCGCCTTATCGGCTCTGGAAGAAAGTCCAGCATTGCATCAGTCTTTGTCCAGGGAGCATCTTGGCGCAAGAACCTCAGGTCTGAAGGACCCGCCCTTCTCACGGCACTGCTTGCTTGCTTGATGGTGCAAGGTTCACAGTTCTCAGCCTATCTCCCTTCCTTTTATCTCTTGCAGGCTGAAAGGATTAAGGGTGGGGCAAGCCATACTCCAGGGAAACTCCCTGTACGGTGAAGCAGGGAGGTGATCTGATAAAGGGATTTACAGTCCCACCCTAATCCTTTAACATACAGCATAGGGAAACCACAAAATGGAGGATGGTCACAGACACTGGGAATCATGGCCCAGCATATGGCTACACCTGTTTTGGGGGGGACAGAATTCAATCTATGACAGGGACCCTATTCTACCAGCAAGCCTCTTGCCCAGCGAGGCTCAGCTTTCTCTTCTGGGAAGCCACTCCACGAGCTGCTTCTGTTTCTCTTGTTACCACTTGTTGCTGTCTTCAGGGGTGTAGCTCTCTGTTCTCCTGGGTCCATGAGTTTCTCAGTGCAGGGATCCCAGATCCAGAGCTCTCCACTATTGGCTGTTCCTTGGTGATGATGGTGAAGCTTTCTCATTGTTCTTGAATTGGCTCTTTGTAGGCGAAACTGATCAATCTTTTTGGTAGACACTGGTAATCTTATTTGTACAGTGATTGGGTAGGAGCCACGAGACCAAAGCAAGAAAGGCCACACACAGGCAATCCATCATACCACATTACCAAATTTAGGAAATTTGACATTGTGACAATATTATAATCTATAGTCCATATTCCAGCTTCACCAGTTATCCTAGTCGTGTCCTTTATAGCATTTCTTTTCTCATCTAGTGTGAGATCGTGTATTGCATTTAGTTTTCTTGTTTGTTTAGTTTTCTTTAACTTGGAACAGTTCCTTACCCTTTGTTGTCTTTTATACGTTGACATTTTTTAAGAATACCATTCTATAGAATGCTCTTCAACATGGATATATATGTATCTGTTAAATCTCAGATTCAGGTTTAATGTGTATTCGTAGCATCTTAGCATAGATGATAAAAGCAATTGATAGATCTAGTAAATGGGACATCTGATGAAGGATATCTAATGCAAAAAGATGGAATTTAATGAATTAACACTGGAAACCTTGAATTCTTATTCCTGCTTGCTTGCTGTCACCTTCAACAACTTAGTAACTCAGTCTCGCAGAGTAGTGTGCGTTTTCATTTTGAGGCTGTCTAGACATCAGTCTTGAGTAGCTGTTGAAATCAGAAGATCTTGACCCCTGGAGGCATTTCAGGGCTTCTGTGAACCTCTTATAATAATAACTTCCAAATGTTGTGTGTTGAGGAAAGTTCTTCAGCTTTTGTTGGGAGAAATAAGACTAGAAAAGAGTTCTAAATTTCATAAGCAAAGTGTGTATTTGAACTCTTCTGGTAGTAAGAACTCCTTAAAAGTTTTGGTAAAGTGAGGTAACTGGAAAATTGGCTCATAGTTTTGCTCAGAGAAATACCTTTCTAAAAATGTAAATTTTTTTCTGTTTGGAAGGTAGGACAGCAGGATCCTCTTTGCTGTAGCAAGTACAGGACCTCATTTCTGAAATGATGATGTGCTACGCTTCCCACTGTATTTGTAGTATAGTAAAAGACTTTATTTTACTGTGTCTCTGAGGCCTTTTGCTATCTGCTTGCTTTTTCTAACCCTTTGGAAAAATCAGAATTTTTTTCTCAAGTGGTCAGAAAAATTGTATTCAGTGCTTGTACAATAGACTTGAAGTAATTGGGAAACTCAGTGGAGTTTGGAAAGTTAGCCAGTTAGAAGAGCTAACTTGTCATTAATGCCTAAAACAAGCAAACACAAAATCAGAGTTATCTTCTGTTGTTGGAGAAATAGAGGTATGTTACAGAAAACCAGGGAAGAATTGACGTTTATGTCTAGCAATTAAGAATGGTAGTGTTGCCTTTTGTTAAAGGTTTTATAAAACTTTTATTTAAAACTGAGCAACATGCAATTTTTTGAAAAGAAAAACTAAGTTTTTTTCAAAATGTAATAAGTAGTTGTATTTGCTGTGTTTGTGCTTGATCTGGCTTCTTGAAATGGAACATGTTAACAGAGATACTGTTCCCTCCAGAGGGCTGGTTTTCTGTTACTCCTGAGAAGATAGCTGAGCACATCGCTGGCCGAGTCAGCGAGTCCTTCACATGTGATGTTGTAGTAGACGCGTTCTGTGGAGTTGGAGGAAATACCATTCAGTTTGCCTTAACAAGAAAGAAAGGTAATGATCCGTTAGTGAAAGAGAACTATTCTGTTTTCTGTTCATTAAATGAATATTCCATTGTGCTTTGGCCTGTCTTTGTTAAGATTTAATATATAACTAATAGTTTAATCCAAGTGTTTAAAGTAATAATAGTTAACACGTATTAAGCATACACTGTGTATCAGATGGAGCCTCAGGGGGGTGTAAGCAGTTAACAAACTTGGCTGCAAAGCAAATAGTTGGAAGTTTCAGTCCCCCCAGAGACACCTCAGAAGAAAGTTGTCTAACATACGTGATGTCGCCATGAGTCAGAATCAACTCCATGGCAACTAGCATATGTCAGTTTTATATGTTGTAAGTGCTTCGTGTGTATTAACTTATTTAATCCTCGAAAAAAACGTGATTTTTACTGTCTTCGCAAGACCTTAAGGTATTTGCCCAAGATGATATAGACACTGCTACTAAGTGGTAGAGTAAGATTACAACAGTCTGTAAAACCAAAAATAGCAAAGACCCTATTGTGTGGAAAGGAGGAACATTGGACAGTGAGTGCCACCTTTGCCATGCAGTTCCTTTATGATTTTCAATACTATTTAATCTTAATTTAGCCACCTGAAAAAAGGGAGCTTTAAATTGCAATAACCTTTGTGACACCTTTGAGCTTTAACATTCTAACGCTCTAAAAACTAGTTTTAAATACTACATCATCCCAACAGTTGTCTCATTTGGAGTCACGTTGCATGCTCCTTTAATCTAGGACCACGTGAAGCTGTGTGGAGACAAGAGAAAAGGGAACAGTTTGCCCAAGTCGGCATACCGAGTAGCGAAGCCAGGGTTGGTGCTCAGTTTTTCTGATTTTGATATCCCTTTTCTTTCTAAATTCTTTTGGAAATGTGTATGATGTAGTGTTATAGAGACAGTTTTTTGTTGAGTCACACCCTGAAAATGCTTGTGTTTTTTTTATGTCTTCATATTTGGCATAGAAAAGATAGTTTCAATTTCAGCAGATTTCATTTGAATCTCATTTGTTATAAAATTTTCTTAATGTTAAGTAGGAAAGAATCTCAGTAATTTATTTAAATTTCTTAATACTGACTATGGAAAGCATAGTCTAGAAGTTCTGAAAATGATGGCATGAAAGTTAGCATTGACTGACCTCAGTGCTGATGATCAGTGGAGCCTGTTCAGTCACTACTGTGCCTAGCCGGAAATGGCTAATTTTATGTGATTTCCTAGCGTCCTGGATAAAATACGTATCCTTTTTTATCTGCATTCACTATTCATAAAATTCTGCTCAGCTTTTGCCAGATAAGTCAGTCCTGTGAGCCCAAATCAGTCAGAAGAATGTTCCGTCTTGATTGCCTGAAAACTCTCTTTCTTACTCATTGTGCTGTCATTAGGGTTTTATCCCACTTTCTGTGGTTTCTGGTAGGTCAGTGTCGTTACTCTGTAGAACTTTCTGCACTGATAGAAATGTTGTGGATCTGAACTCTCCTATATGGTATCCAGTAGCCACGTGTGGCTTTTGAGCCCTTGAAATGTGGCTAGTGAGACTGAGGATCTAAATCTTCACTATTATTTGATTGTAACCAATTTAAATTTACCATATATCGCTAGTGGCGGCCATTATTAGACATTGCAGTTCTGTGCAGTGTCATCCAACATTTGTCAGCTTTATATTTATGTGATAAATTGAGTGCTTGTAAGTCCAGAAGCAAAATGTGCTGTTAGTAGAAGTGCAAATGAAAACATGAAGGTTAACTGAATGGATTTGATCTTGAAAGCCATTTTTCCTTTAGAATTTTTGATGTCAACATATCAGTCGGTTCATCTGTCTCTGTACTGTAAATATAGCAGATTGAGTAGTGGAAAAGGATCTTTTCCCTTTTACATGTAAATATGAGCATATTTAGAACAGAAAAACAGCATTATAAATGCCAGATTTTACAACATGTGTAAGTGGTGCTTACAAGTCTTTGTTTAGAAGATTTATTTGGTTCCTTGTTTCTCAAAAGCATTATTGGTTTTTGAAACTGGCATTTTCTAAAACAGCTCCACTTTCATCAAGTTTCCACTCAGTCCCTCTAAATACAAAATGTTGCCATAACAAGACCAGACTTTGTGGCCTGACAGAGACTGGAGAAACCCCAAGAATATGACCATGGGGTAAAGTCAGTTTCACCCTTCACCAAAGATTAGACAGGCCCATAAAACAAAGTAAGGGGCATGCCAGCCAAGAAGCAAGGAGTACTGAAGGGGTGTGCCAGCCAAGAAGCAAGGATTAGAAGGCAGGAGGAGACAGGAGAGCCGGTAATAGGGAACGCAAGGTCAGGGGTGTGGGAGAGTTGACGTGTCGTGTGTTTGTTAACCAGTGTCATAAAATGATACATGTGCTGTTTAATGAGAAGCCGGTTTGTTCTGTAAACCTTCATTTAAAGTACAATTAAAAGAAATATTTAGGACTAACTTAGGACTTATGTTAGATTTAACAAAATTGTTACTTTTGAATGAAACAGGCTTTGATTACCAGGAGGATAAAATATACTGCCACTGACACAGTGATGTACATTCAGATACACTTGAGTATTTTACTGAAAGTTGAGCATGTGCTGAAATTAACTGTTTGCTTTACATTGAAATTGCAATAAAGTAAATGAAAGCCTGTTCTGCGGAAACGATACTGTCTTAAAAGTCTCATTAAATAACAGCAGCAGATATGTTTCACATTTTTCTTCCATAAGTTGGTTATATAGGTTTGTAATGTGTTTTCTATGGATGTTGTCAAATTTATCGTCTTTTGGGGCTTGTCTCATTTTGGTAAAATGTGTCTTTTCCTAGGTCTTGTTGTTACAGGCTTTCTGTGCAGTCGGTGAAATTTTCAAGTGTCTCCTGCCCACGTTGTACGGAGCACAGTGCTAGCCACACAGTCCGCACTTGAGAGATGGCTGTGGCTGACTGGTCACAGAAACACGTGGTGGTGTGTTTCTGCCAGCACCAGTAGGTTAGCAAATCCAGGCCAAATAAATGTCGTAGGCAAAAGTGTGTTCAAATAGATAAGATTTCACAGGAAAAAGTAGTGTCATTTGCTTTGGTAAAACTGACTGAGTGAAAAGATTTTGAAAGCCAGGTCTCTTAATTAATAATTTCTCATAACCTGCAAGTAAGTCTTTCTAATTTAGATAAGAACATTTTAACATAAGTCTGTATCACTGGCATATCTTAATAATATCTTAATAATATGCCAGCAAGGTTTCCTGAATAATATGCACGATTTCTTTTAGTCTTTAAAAAGATTACTGTACAGAAGGTAAACAGACTGTTAGAAAGATGAACTATATAACTGATGGTCAGTGTCAGTGACTTATTTTTCTCTTTACCATTTTTAGTTATCGCCATTGATATTGATCCTGTAAAGATTGATCTCGCACGCAACAATGCAGAAGTGTACGGGGTAGCAGATAATGTAGAATTTATCTGCGGAGATTTCCTGCTGCTAGCGCCTCATCTAAAGGCAGATGTTGTGTTCCTCAGCCCGCCCTGGGGAGGACCAGACTATGCCACTGCAGAGACCTTTGACATTAGGACAATGATGTCTCCTGATGGATATCCTTTGACAGTCCCGACAGTTTACACATAACACCCATTGGGAGGAGCAAGGGATATGTATGTGTGAGAGGAGTTGGTGAGGGGGTAGGAGATTTGCTCATAGTGTTTGATAAAACCTAAAACCAAAGCTATTACTGTCACCTCAATTCTAAATCACAGCAACCGCATGGGAGAGATTAGAACTGCCCGCATGGTTTCCAAGGAGTACCTCGTGGATTCAAACTGCCAGCCTTTTAGTTAGCAGTCGTAGCTCTTAACTGCTTTGCCACCAGAGTTTCCTAGCATTTAATAGACTCGTTTATTTAGCGTAAAAAGTAGGTATGTAAAAATTAAGTGGTGGGTGACTTCTGAACGTTACCACACATGTGAGAGCGTATTTCCTTTGGTTGCTATTCCAGTTTTATCACTGGAGAACGACAACTAGAAAGTATTAAAGGATAATGCTAGAAATTGAGTATTTCTTCAAGACCACTCCCCGGAGTCTTGGTGTCTGTGCTTTGAATTTTCTTCCGCTCACATTGACTTGTGGCCTAATTCTTCATGTGTTGTTGATTTTATTTATTTATTTCCTTTTTTGGTTACTTTTCCAAGATACTGAAGTAGACCCTTATTTCACAAAGAATAAATAGCATGTGTTATTTTCCCCTTTTTTTAATTCCATATTCCTCAGAAGAATCATCTGTTCAACTATTTAAAGGAAGTATGTTTCTAACTTGCCGCTTAAAACGTAGAATATAAACCACAGTGACCAGAGTTGCTGTTGGAAAGAGGGGGTTACTAACTGTTCCCATTCCTTCTCTTCTCAGAGTAATTAGAAAATGGGCACAGGAGAAAGAGTGTGTGTTTCTGGCTCTTAGCTTTCTACCACTAGGATGATAGATTCAGTTGTGTTCACTCTGGTCTCTGATTTACCAGGGACATTGTGCTGCTTAATTAGAAAGCTGCTCCTTGATTCCCTTTTAGAGACCATTAGAGAAGTGAAACTTTTGCTGTCTTATTCCATGTCAAAATGTATTTAGATTATGATACAGTTAACAGATTGCTGATAAGAAAATAAACAGTTTTTGTTTCCTTAACCACTCTCCACCTTTGAAATTTTCAGACTTTCCCAGAAGATCACTAATAATATTGTGTACTTCCTTCCAAGAAATGCTGATATTGACCAGGTAAGCCATTACTGAAGAATTTCTGTGAGCCTCTGGCTTATTTATGAAGAATAAGGAGAGAAGATGCATTTCTTTACTTGAGAACACGTTTATGAGAAATTCCTGGCTTGTCAACTGTTACAAAATGGCAAGTGTCTGTCAGATCCAGACCTGTTGTGTCCTCTTAATCCCCACAGCTCCTGGTGTACGTACATAACAGAAATAGAATACTCTAGGTTTTTAAGAATAGGTACTAAAAGGATGATGAATGAGTTGTGTTTCAAGTGTGCGTAGCCAGACAAGCCATCATCTGCCTCTGCTGAAACCTACCATGACAGTAGATGCTTCAGGAATAGATATTTCTGAAAATAGTATCATAAATACCAGTGCAGAGGCAAATAAAACCTTAATTTGGCCACCAACAATTTAAACTATAGTCTTGAAGCATAGGATGTTTGACTGGCATTTAAATGTTCAGTTCTTACGTCAGACATTTATTTTAATCGTGGTACTTTTTCCTTAGCACAATTGAGTGTAATGACTGCCTCATAAAGATTTAATTATGCTTTTATTTTGGTATTTTGCTGCCTCTCTGCAAACACTCATACGTACCTGCTTTGTGCTAGACACACGAATGAAAATGTCATTTTTCATAGTCTAAATTTTACTGTAATATTACTGCTGTTGTTACCATTTAGTTAGCTCCAACTCATGGCAACCTCGTGTGTAGCAGAAAGAAACGCTGCCTGATTCTGTAGCATCTTCACAGTCATTGTGAGGTTTGAACCCATTGTTGGGACCATTGTGTCCCTCTGTTGAAGGGTTCTCTCCTTTTCACTGATCCTCATTGTAGCAGGAAATCCTGTTGGCGCAATAGTGAAAAGCTACAGCTGCTAACCAGATCAGCAGTTTGAATCGACAGAATGGTCCCTGGAAACTGTATGGGTCAGTTCTACTCTGTCCTTTAGAGTGGCTGTGGGTCGGAATCAACTGCTTGGAAGCAGGGATCTGCTATACCAAAAATGATGCCTTTTTCTAGTACTGTTCTTTTCTGATGGCATGTCCGTAGTAAGGGAGCTGAAGTTGAACTGTCCTCACTTGTAGAAAGTGTTCTGGTTGTATTCTGAGATGATTTGTGTATTCTGGCAATTCACTTCCGTCAGATGTTGCTAGATATGGGTTTTTCCTTGGATCGCCTATGTGACACTTTTGAGAGCTGGCAAAGCTCTTCATCATCTGAGCTTTTTTCCTTTTTTTCCACTGGAGAATTTATTGCCATTATTTCTGCAACTATGTTCTCCTCACCATTTTTTGTGGGACATCTATTATGTGAATGTCAGTCTTCCATATCTATGTTTTCTGGTGTTTTGTCTCTTCTTTTTCCCTTCTGGGAGATTACTTTGGTCTTCCAGCTAATTCATTCCTCAGATATATCCATTCTATTATTTATTCCATCTAGTTTATTTTTCTATTTTTACAGTTAAATTGTTTGTACTTACGGTCTCCGCATTGTTCTTCATTTTCTTCTGTTGCACTCAAACAACTTATCTTTCTTTTAATGTCTCTTAGGTGGATTTTAGTTTGCTACCTCTTAGTCCTTTCTGCGTTGAGGTACTTTATAATCCAGTTTATTATTTTTGACTAGGAAATACTCGTGGTCTTCAAATGTCTTATTTGACAGGGGACTCATTCTTGCCCTGAAGTATTAGCAGATCTCAGATAATGCAGAAAGAGAAAGATCAGACCAGGATCCAATGAGTGCTACCCTGTGGCACTTTACAGTTACCTGGATGCTTGCAGGTCATTATAATATGTAGCCTGGATTGAGAACCACTGCGTTAACCAGGTTTAGCCACAGGGATGACTCTAGGCATGGGGTGGATGAACTCAGAGCTTACTGACCCTGGGCGTTACAAGACCACATCTCGTTACCTCAAGGCACATGGCTCCCTTCTTTTGGAAGAGTTGAACAGAGGCAGCATTTCAAGGCTGTCCTCCTTCCTGGAGTAGTCACCAGCTTGTGGCTTCTAGAGTGGGCAGAGTGAGATAATGGCTGTTAGAGATGAGCTCCCACCTGCTTCTCTCAGCATCTGCCAAGCACAGGACTTCTTAAGACACTCTCATTTTACTCCTGAGCATAGACCAGAGCCTTCCATTTCTACAGGCAAGGCAGTACCAGGGGAGTGGGGAGTGGGAAGCAGGAGTAGTTTCAAACTGCATTCCCCTCTTGCTGTTGTATCTTCCCTCGAGCTCATGCCTCCTCCTCTAGGCCAGTATCACGACAGTCCACTCCCTACACACACACTCAAGATCCTCCACCCCATACACATACATACGTGTGACCCTCTACCCGCTACACACAAACACACACTGTGTGGCCCTTCCTCTCCCCCCCACGTTGATTCTCCATTCCCTACACACACGACCCTCCATCCTTTACACACACGGTTATAACCCTTCGCCCTCTGTACACACGCAGTCCTGACCCTTAATCTACACACACATAGTCGTGACCCTCTACACCCTACACAGACAGTTCCAACCCCTACTCCCTCTGCATGCACACAGTCATGATCGTTTACCCCTACGCACATGCGTGTGCACATGCACACACAGTTAAAGCCCTCCACCACTGCGCGCACACACATGTGCAGTCATGATCCTTCTTTCACTACATACAAACACACGGTCTCTGCACTCACCCCTTACATACACATAGTCGTGATCATCCATCCTCCACTTACACATACCCGAAACAGCCTGGGTCTTTCCAGTGATTTATCATCTTTTATTTTGGTGTTTTCCCCTGTAATGTTGTCTAGATCTTGAGGGAGTTGGCATTCATACTAGCTCAGCATCTTCCTAGGATTTAGAAGAAAAGCACATAAATACCAATACAAGAATTAATAATTAAGTGCATAATAAAAAATCTTCTGGCTTTCTGGTGGTGATATGAGAGAAAGCTGCTGGGTAATGTAACATGTAAACTGTACTTCAGAGGTAAAGTGGGTTTGATTGTTAAGAACTGAAGGTGGCAGGAATGTCAATGACAAGAAGTGGAAGTCTGGATTGTATTCAGGGATTGGTTTTTTAAATAAATTTTTTAAAGGCGATTAACAGTCCAACCTGAGTGAAGTCTCAGTCCTGCCACTTAGTACCTTTCTGGTGGTGGCAGTTTGTCTTGAGGTGGTTCTGAGGAATAAATGAAGTAAGAGGTGTGGCAGTTAAATCCACAAACTTAATTGTTCTAAGTGCTAAACACCTCATTGCTGAATATCACTGTGGTCAGCTTCAAAGTACTCCCCTTCAGAAGCTATGCACTGATGCCAGTGTCTAGTCTGCCCTTCATAGCAGTTTGGAACTCTTTCTGAAATGGCCATTGCATATGATGACATGGTTCCAAGTTCACAAACTTAACTGTGTAGTTACTTGTGAGGGAGTTTTTAGCCAGTAAACAATAAACTTCATTGGAACACCTTCCGTACTCACCTGATTGGCCACCAGTGACATTTTCCTTTACCTGAAGATAAAGAAAACAGTGAAAGGAAGGCATTTTGATGACATTCAGGATGTCAAGAGTGATATGACAACTCCGACGGCCAGTCCAGAAAAAGAATTCCAGAATCTTTGAAGGGTAGACTAGGCGTTGGTGTCGGTGCATAGCTTCCCAGGGGGAGTGCTTCGAAGGTGACTGTAGTGGTACTCAGCAGTGAGGTGTGTGACGCTTCTTCTAAGATGAGTTCACAAATGTAGCACTTTTTCTAGGATGAGGCCATGAATTTAACTGTCAGTCCTGCTATATAGATGAAGTATTCTAACAGTACATTTCACTCTTAAGCCCTCAATAAAGTCTTGTCTTTGATTTAGAAGAGGCTATTATTGGAAAATAAGTGTGGGAAGAATTTCAGTATTGCTAAGATTTTAAAGAGGGCCAACATGAAAAGATGACGTAGCTTTAATATTTGTGAAATGATACAGTTTGTGAATACACATCCCAGATAATACATTTTTTTCTTTCTTCTGTCGGAAACCAGACATGCTTACTTCTGTTGGATTTAGTCACGCTGTAATCTGTCATATCCTCATGTTCTTTGCTAGCTGCTTAGTCTTTGGAACACTAGTTTTCAGCCATGGCTGCCTATGAAACACTGATACTCTGGTCCACCAAAATGATAACTTTCTGACTTAACTTCTGGGTTTGGCCCAAGAATACATACTTCTAAAGCTGTCAAATGATTGCTCTGTGCTGCCAGAGTTGAGATTCTCTGGGTTAAAAGAAGAAATGAAATTAGCAAGCCTGGCCTCCTACTCCAAATTAGGAGATAAAATTAGATCTTGCTGCCAGTCATCTGTTTATGAGCCAATGTGTCTAAGCATTGCTGCTGCTGCTGGTTGCTGATGAGTTGACCTGAGTGGTGGCAGCCCCAGGATAACAAAATACGGACCAGTCATACACCATCCTCGTGATCATTGGCATGTTTGAGTCTGTTGTCAGAGCCACTGTGTCATTTTAGTGCCTTCTAAGAGGCTTATCTTCCAGCACAATATTAGACAGTATTTTGTTGTGACCCATAGTATTTTCATTGGTTAATTTTCAGAGTAGATTACAAGCCTTTATTTCCTAGCCTGTCATTGTTTGGAAGTTCTGCTGAAACCTGTCCACTGTGGGTGACCCCAACGGTATTTGAAAATACGAATGGCATAGCTTCTAGCATCATAGCAAGATACAAGCTGCACAGTATTAGCAGACTGACAGATGGTGGATATAAATGTAAAAACCAAAAAAACCAAACCTGCTGCTGTCGAGTCAATTCCAACTCTTAATGTAAATGTTAGGCCCATCAAAATAGTACATGCTGCTCCAGTTACAAGAAAAAAAGCGCAATTTTATAATTTTTTTATACCTGCTATTCATCTGATTCAGAGTTGCATCTTAGGCTCTCAGATAAGGTTGAACCTATTGGTCCCTAAGTCTTACTACACAGCTTCTCTTGTGTATAAATATTCTCCATACGTGATCTCAGAAGAGAGAATCCTTGCTGGACAAGATTGTCATGCAGATCTTAGATATAGATGGGCTCATTTTGGTACTTTACTGACAATCATAAATTCATTGTTTTGTGTAAAGGTTACTGTGGTTAATTTTTTCTGGTTAAATAACCCAAAAGAAAGAATTAACTTTTTCTTGTGTTTTTAATCACTTTGGGAAAACGGCTGGAATTAGTAGTTGATTCACCTGTTCTGCCACTAGAGGGAGTAAAGATGCTTGTCCAAACCCACTGTGGTTGGTCAATTCCAACTCACAGGACAGAGTCGAAGTGCCCCCTTAGGTTTCCAAGGCTGTGTGGTCTTGAGGAAAGCTGACTGCCACATCTTGTCCTGCAGAGTGGCCGGTGGGAATTGTCGACCTTTTTTTGTTAGCAGCTAAGTGCTTAACTATTGCAACACATGGCTCCCTGTAAACTCACTGGTGAATAAATAAAAGTAAAAAAGTAACTGAGTGAAATTTCAAGTGCATTGTTATATTTGGTACTGAATTGAGATAAAATTCCAGTAGAAAATTATTTTTTTGTTTTTAAAATGTAGACTATTTCTTTCATGTGTAAAAAAACCAAACCCATTTCACTGCCATTGAGTCAGGTCTGACTCAGAGAGATCCTAGAGGTCAGAGTAGAACTGCCCCATACAGTTTCCAAGGAACACCTGGCAGGTTTAAACTGCCAACTTTTTGGTTCTTAGACGTAGCGCTTAACCCACTGTGCCACCCACAGTTTCCACTTCATGTGTAGAATATTGAAAATGAAGTAAGAGACAATATTACAAGTTTGAGAGAGGTCACATAGTTTCAGAGATGCTGACTTTGTTAAGAAACATTTAACATGTCATGACTTACACATGGTTCGGCTTTCCCAAGTTTATAAGTTTGCTTTAAAACTTGGGCTGTATTTTTCCTATAGCAGTGTTTATGAAGGACAGTTTCCCACTAGGCTATAGCTGTAGAAGTTATATGTAGACTGCCAGTTAAGTTCACAAACTCATCCTAGAAAAAGTGCTACATACCTCATTGCTGAATATCACTATGGTTGCCTTTGAAGCACTCTCCTTTGGAACCTAAGCACCAATGCCAGTGCCTAGTCCACCCTTCAAAGCCATTTGGGGACTCTTTCTGGTATGGCCATCAGAGCTGTCGTTGTATTACCCTTGATGTCCTGAATGTCATCAAAATGTCATTTACGTATTTCCTTTACCTTCAGGTAGAGAAAAAAGTCACTAGGGGCAAGAACAGGTGAGTTGGGAGCGAGGTCCAATACAGTTACTTGTTTGCTGGTAAAAACTGTGTTCAAAGACAGTACTGTACAGTTAAGTTTATGAACTTGCCACCATGTGCAATGGCCATTCCAGAAAGAGTTCCAAAATTGCTTTGAAGGGTAGGTTAGCCACTGGCGTCAGTGCATAGCCTCCAAAGGGGAGTACTTTGAGGGTGACCATAGTGATATTTAGCATTGAGGTTGGTAGATAGCACTTACAACCATTAAGTTCACGAACTTAATTGTCGGACTTCATGTATATAAATACAGACTTTACTTGGAAGGAGGAGGTGATCTAAAAACACAATCTTGGAAACACTGGCACTCAAAAGTGCATTCTTTGTTAAAATAACAATATATTGCATACACACACAGCGACAGCTATAATACAAGAGCATAATAAATGCTCCTTGAATAAATAGCACATGTAGAGTTTCTTGGATCACACATTTCATTGGATCACTGTCTGGAGAATAAGCAAGTCAAATCATCAGCCTACAGTAAACTAGGGAAAGGCACTGATATCCCTACTTATTTTGCCTCACAATCAGTGTATGGACCCCTTATACCATTCTGTCTCCAACTAGCAGAAAAGATTCTTCTGTTACCATGGTTGTTAGCCCAACATGAAAATTACAAGCAGTAAATAAAATTTGAAGTGATGAGGGGATTAAAGTGACTTAAAAAAGAATTTCTGCTGGTTTTGTCCCATTCGTATTTGATGAGAAAACAGTAGAGACCTAACTCATCAAAACATAGAAGCAACTTGCTAGTGAGTTGTACCTACCCTGTGGTACTTCTCACCTCTTCAGCAACTGGTACCCAGGTTTTTGGCCAACTCTTTTCTTAAAAATGAGGAGACTCTGGTGGTGTTACAGTTAAGAGCTATACCTGCTAATGAAAAGATCAGCAGTTTGAATCTACCAAGTACTCCCTGGAGACTCTGTGGAGCAGTTCTACTCTGTCCTGTAGGGTCACTGTGAGTCAGAATCGAATCTATGGCCAGGGTTTGATTTCAGTGTATTCATAGTGAAGTTGGTTGCTTAATCATATTTTGTAATTAAGAATAAAAAATTAATCAGTTTCTAGTGTTTGTTAGCAGCCAAGTTTAGCTTTGAAAAGTTTGCCATGGATGATTAATTCCATACTATTCTTGTGCTATATATGTTATCATTTTCCATATGCTGTTGCTGTCAAATCATTTTCCAACTCAGACTTCAAACCAGTAGAATTCAGTTATGGCCACCGAAGTGAAAGTCAGACAGACCCACGTTTTTAAAATGTGGTCAAACAAGAATGATAACCAGTAATAGTAAAACTATGGTTGAAGCCCTTCTAGAAAGTTCATTTCCCTCTTAGAAAACAAGAACAGCGTGCCTGTTGCATAGCAGCCAAATCTCTTGACCAGCAGAGTTGGAAACAGCAGTGTCATGCTCACAGGTGACAACCAACCATGATAGTTTGGATGTGTTGTCACTTTCCACAGTCCTGACAGTAATCCAGTTACCCACCTCAGGCTCCTGAAAGGACTCACTATGCCTCTGTCAAGTCTCCATTCCAGGGCTTTGACCTGTAATTTTTCTCATTCTGGTTATTGTTCTGTTTCTCTCAAGTAGCAACCCTGTAGGACAGAGTAGCTATGCGCAGCAGGGTTTCTGAGGCAGTAATTGTTATGGAAGCAGATTGCCGTATTTTTCTGCCATGGAACAGCTTGTAGGTTTAAACTACCAAGCCTTGGGGTAGCAGCCACGCTTTTAATCTCTGTATCACCAGGGCCCCTACATTGTTCTTTAAAGCAGCTGAATGACTCACTGGCCACATATGTTGGGTTGAGAAAGCACAAATGCAGTTTTGTTGAAATGCTTCTAAATGTAAGCATGTGTTTTCTTCACTCCTTGGGATAAATTTTATTGATTAATGATACAGAGAGAAAATACAGGGATGCCCAGGTCCTTTAGTACACACATTATGCTGCCAGTACTCCTGGTGCCGACAGCCAGGGGCTTTCCAATTCTCCCTTCCCAAGTGGTTTACATACATGGAGTTGAAGAACACTCTTCGTGTTTCTGGTATCCTGTTCTGGGTAGGGGGACAACTTAGTGAAGTGATCATTGGCACCTCCTCTCTTAGGAGGTGAAAGTAGATTAGATTTTGATGTCCAGGTAGGTTTTTCTGACCTGACACTTGTGTGCCACTGGCTCCTGTTGTTGATGGTGGATTTTAAAATCCCATTTGTTTTAGTAAATATGTACCTAAAGAAGGAAACACAGAAAATAACAGTATCTGTGCGTGCAGTCAGATTGCTTTAAGAACGTTATCTGAAAAGGTATTAGCAAGAAAATGAAACTGTATTTCTTTAAGGATAGAAATCTCGTTTCTGTACTGTACAGAGAAATGGAACTAGCTTCAGTGAATATATCTAGGTTTGATTGTTGCCTGCCTTTTCCAATGATAAAAATATTTTTTTATTTTAACTCTCAGAGAAGTATTCATCAGAAATTTTTATACCTCATTTACCTTTAGTTTTTGTGGGTATAAACTAAAAACCAAACCAACTGCCACAGAATTGATTGTAACTCATAGTGACCTTATAGACAGAGTAGAACTGCCCCATAGAGTTTCCAAGGAGTACCTGGTGAATTTGAACTGCCAACCTTGTATTTAGCAGCTGGAGCATTTAATCGCTACACCACCAGGGTTTCCAATAGAGGAACCACTGGGGCAGAAAGGAGCCGCGAGGGTAGAGCACTTCCCTGTGTGGCGCCAGGTGTCTGCACACAGCCTTGTCCCAGCTGTTCCTGCCACCATGATGGGCAGATCTGTGGGCCACACCCAAAATAGTCTTCATTCTCACCTGGCACAGTTAGTTTATTTAATCACTTCTTTAATGTAGTAATGAGACATTTTTCCAGAGCTCTAATTTTTCTGTATCTTTCTTAAAATAATATGTTTCTGTTCTTAGTGTTTATTATTTGTTGTACCATTAGAGTCTCGTTTGGAAGTTATCTTTTCTCTCATTCATTATATAATTTACATCAGTTTTTGGTTTGGAAAATGCAGTTGCCAACATTTATGAAACCCTTAAATCTTCCATACCTTTTACTAATGAAAGTCATCATGTTAATTGCGAACTTTCTCCCATTTTCAGCCTCCAGAGACTAACTTTACTGTCAAAAAAATCTAGTTGTTTTATGAGAGTCCAGTCCTTGGTCTAGTTCTAGTCCTAGCAAATTGTAATTTCTTTTAGTAGGTATATGGGAAAACATACGGCATATGCTTACCCATCTGTTTTCTTTCCTTTTCCCTCTGTGTTCAACCCTACCCCTCCACCCCCTCATTTATTAAAGTTTAAGAAAGCGGAAGGAACCACATAGCCTTTTGTCCGTTAGACTGCTGGTGAAAGATAAGGACGACTGGAAACTGATGACAATAAGTTTGCTTGACTCTAAGTATTGTTACTATCCTGAACTACATAATCTGTCCTCCAAAATTCTAACTTTTAAAGTGTATATACTTATGAAAATGTGAATCAAGTACAGAAAAAGTAACATTAGGAATTATTATAATCAGCACATTTGAAAGTAATGTATTTTTTCAGTTACTTCCTGAATACTGGAGTCCTGGTGACACAATGGTTAACAGCTGCTAACAGAAGGCCAGCAGTTCAAAGCTACCAGCTGCTCCTTGGAAACCCTGTAGGGCAGTTCTGCCCTACAGGGTTGTTATGGGTTGGAATCAACTCAGAGGCAACGGCTTTCATTTTTTAGGCTTTCCTAAACACTTAAAACAGATACGTGTTTTTTACTGTATTTTGACATATAGATGTATTTTACCTGTTTCTCTAGTATTAGGAACTTGTTTCGTTTGTCTGTAATCTGACTCCCAGCTGGAAGTGTAAGTACCATGAAGACAGAGATTTTGGTCTGTGTTTTTGCTGTGCTCACTACCTAGATCAGTAGCAAGTGGGTGTTCAGTAAATAGTTGTTGAGTATTTTGTTAACTATTTAATAAGTTTCTGAGGTCAGAGACCTCAAACTGTCCTGTATAGGAGTCTCTTCATTCCTGTTTCTTAAGCATTCCAGTCCAGGCAGCTCTCTTAAAAGTGTCAAGAGAGGAAGAGGAAACTACCCTGTCTTCTCAGAAAATTTTAAAAATGTAATTCTTTTGACAACTTTTTGAAAAAGACATCCATGCATTTGTATAAAAATAAAACTAGTTGCTATGCTAGCAAGTTGATTTTCTGATCCATGGAAACCCAATGTGTGTCAAGTAGAACTGTTTCTGCAGTGTTTTCAGTGGCTGATTTTTTAAAAGTAGATCACCAGGCCTTTCTTTTGAGGTATCACTGAGTAGATGCAAACCTCCATCCTTTAGGTTAGCAGCTGAGCAAGTTAACTATTTGTACCATCCAGGGACTCCTTACATTTGCATAAGAAGCCCATTGCTGTGGAGTCAATTCCAACTCACAGCAATTCTGTAGAACAGAGTAGAACTACCCCATAGAGTTTCCAAGGAGTGCCTTTGGATTCGAACTGCTGACCTTTTGATTAGCAGCCATAGCATGTAACCACTACACCACTCAGGTTTCCATGCATTTGTATAGAATCATTTAATTTTTTTTCTCTCAAGTAAATTTCAGAAATTGCTTTTTCTTTTCCTCAAAATGCTCTTTATAGGAAGACCAATGCTATTCCTATTTCAAATATAGGAAGCCAAAGCCTCTTGAAATAGCTTTCTAAATTGATGCAGCAGGTAGTACTGTTAGAACCAGGATTAAAATTTGCCTTTAACTTTGCTGTTTTTTCCTTGCCTGACCTATCGTGGCAGGCTTTTTGCTCTTGTATCAACTACTTTTGCTTGTTTAATTGGTTTATTTTATTCACTCCTCCTTTGTTTTCTCCTCTGTGTATTTTACTTCTCTCTACTCATTCTACTGTTCTACCACTCACCTTTCTGCCTAAAGAAAATTGCATTTTTGCCAATCTCACTTTCTTTAAATCAGTTGTTTAAAGGAATGGGTGAAACATTGCTTTGTTTTTTGAATTCTGATATATGCCTGTTTTTCACATGTTAGCATTTTGAAAATTAAAAAGTATTATAATCCGAATACTTAATTTGAAAATCTTTTTTCCATGTTAAAAAAAAATACCATCCAGTCTACGAAACACAGTCAAGAAAATGTTAAATGTGTATTGCTTTTTCCATGTATATTTACTGTGATGAAAGTAATAAATAGTTTTGTGGTTTAACAAACTTGGTATAACTTAACTCACAGAAAAATTATTATAAAACAATTATATTTCAGATATACTAACCAAAACACCTTTTACCAAGTAGTTAAAAGCAGAATTCCTCATTTTGACCCTACTTGTGGAAACCCTGATTGCGCAGTGGGTGAAGTGCTGCATTTGCTAACCAAAAGGTCGGCAGTTCAAATCTTCCAGGCGCTCCTCAGAAGCTCTATGGAACAGTTCTAATCTGACTTCTAGGGTCACCCAACTCCACGGCAGTGGGTTGTAAAAAATCTGACAGACTCAAAAATATCAAAATGTTACTCTGAGATTGTCTTTTTTCAGGTTTGTAGTTTCACTGTAAATACTGTATTCTTTATTAAGAAATATTGGGGGTAGGTGTGTTTTAGTCATCTTTGCCCACTGAATCAGACACAGACCGTTTCTTTTATGTTCCTTTAGGGGTGGGCGCGTGGGGGTTCACATTGTTATTGTTGACTTTCCTTTTAACACTGTGCCACAAAGTGATCTGTTACTTCTGCCCTATTTCTATATCTGAGACTTCTACTTTTTTTACAGGAAATTGAAATACTTTTATAATACACACTCCTTGGTAAGACATAATAAATTCTACCTTTTACCAGATGCTGATATGACACAGAAAACTGCTGCTGTTAGATTCTGTCAGCCTTCTCAACTGAGTTTGACTAGCACCTCTCTTTGTAAAATATACAGCTGCAGTTTTGTCAGTACAATTACAGAAAAGGCGTGTCTTGTGTTATTTGCCCTTAGTCATCCAGATATTGCTTCTCTGCCCTTCACTGGCTTATGTTCTACCTGACTGCTCAGGGTTTTCCACTGGGCTCCCCGTCCCTTTCCCTTGGTCATCCTTATTGCTGCGTGGATAAGCTGATCTCTGGTGATGTAATCATGGGATAGTAGATAATATATTTTCATGTTAATAGGCCTCTGAGAGACTGGATGAAGAAAAATTGGATTCAGAATAGAACCATGTCTGTTGAAGAACTTAGGGTGAAGTGTTGCTGGTATGAAGTTAAGCATTATTTTTTACAGAACAAAGGAATCAGCAGCCAACTGTCCCTGTTGTCCTTTCATTCATTTGACATCCTTTTGAAGTTAACAATGTGGAGGTGGGGGTGGACAGTCAATTCCGACTCATAAGGATCATACATGACAGAGTAGAACTGCCCCACAAGATTTCCAAGCTGAAATCTTTGCAGAAGCAAAGTTCTGAGTCTTTTGTGCTGTAAGGAGTGTCTGGTAGGTTCAGACTGCTGACTTTTCATTTAGTAGATGATCACGTTAACTATTGTGTCTCCAGGTGGAAGAAGTGGTCCAAGCTTGGAAAGCAGCAGAGGACACCAATTAGGGATGGAAAAGTGGTCAGCAGAGCATAGAATCCTCAGGAGAACAGCACTTGTACCTATTTTGCGTTCTCATGTACTCCTAATATCATCTAACAGTTACTCAGTAAATACTGTTCAAGAGTGAGAGAGTAAGATGCAGCAGTGAAGCTGTGAAAACGAGAAAATGTTTCAGGAAATGGGTTACTCAAATTTTTGTTAGTAAATTAGCCTAATGCTTGGGAAGAGTTTATTTCCCCTTCTTTGAGTTTCTTGGCTTCTGTCATTGGAGAGATGAGATCTAGTACAGCAACATACCAAAATAAAAAAGAAAAACTCACTGCTGTTGAGTCAGTTCTGACTCATAGTGATCCTGTAGGACACAGCAAAACTGCCCTATAAAGTTTCCAAGGATAGCGTGGGTGATTTGAACTGCCGACCTTTTGGTTAGCAGCTGTAGCACTTAACCCCTATGCCACCAGGGTTTCCACAACAACACACCACCATGGTTTTACCTGGTTAAAAGTGTCAGGTTAAAAGTGCCTGAATTAACCAGCATTTCTACCATAAATGATTGCATTAATACCAACCTGAGAAGTAATAATGAGCATTTGAGAAGCCACATTATTTGAAGGGCTTGAATAAAAAGCCAGTCTTGGGATTTGTGCTTGTTTGACAAAGCACTGTGATTGAAATGTTTTTTTGAAATTGTGCTTACATGATCTTATTCTCTTACTTTTTCAGGTGGCTTCCTTAGCTGGACCTGGAGGGGAAGTAGAAATAGAGCAGAATTTTCTTAACAATAAATTGAAGACAATCACTGCTTATTTTGGTAACCTGATCCGAAGATCATCCTCTGAAACCTAGCTACAGTGACATGATACAAGGAAAGATTGCATAGTGGTGAAAGCACCCCTCAGATACAAACACCTGGGATTTCCTCCTGTTCGCTGATATTTTGAATGCTATAGTCTTATATCAGCATATGAAATGGAATTTGTCACTCATAGGAGTGTAATGGATATTAATAAAGTTCTTTCAGATCCTTGGATGACATTTACCATGCACATCATAGAATGTAAGTGTTGTGTATGAAGAGGGTAGGCTTGTCCCTGCTCTTAATACCAGAATGTGTGTATATATTTAATTTTGTCTGGGTTTGAAGTCTTTTTTTAATGTTGATGTATTGTGGGTTTTTTTTTTCGTGTGTTACTGTTTTCATTGAGAGCCAATAAATTGAGCAAGATGTTGTTCAGTTTCCAAGAGTTCCACTTTCTATCTATGTTTTTTCTGCTATTGATTTAGACTTTTATGGCTTTATGATCTGAGAAGATGCTTGGTAGTAATTCAGTGGACTAGATTTTGTTGGGAATTGCATTATGTCCTAACACATGGTCAATTCTGGAGAATGTTCCATGTGCACTGAAGAAGAAGGTGTAGTTGTCTGCTGATGGGTGGAAAGTTCTGTATATATTGATGAGGTTTGGTTGGTTAATTGTGTCAGTGAGGTCTTCTGTATCTTTACTGAGTTTTTTTCTAGATGATCTCTCCAGTACTGAGAGTGGAGTGTTGAAGTCTCCCACTATTATTGTGGAGTGATCTAACTCTTTTTTGAGTGCAGTCAGTGTTTCTCCGATGTATTTAGGTGCTCTGATATTAGGTGCATAAATATTTAGTATAGTTAAGTCTTGCTTATGTACTGAACCTTTCAGCAATAAATAGTGTCCATCTCTGTCCACAGTGGTGGATTTGACATTAAAATTGATTTTGTCTGAGATTAGAATTGCGACCCCTGCTCTTCTTTGTTCATTGTTAGCTTGATATATATTCTTCTTCCTTTAATTTTCAGTTTGTTCCTATCTTTAGGTCTCAAGTGAGTTTCTTGTAGACAACATATGGATGGGTCATGTCCTTTGATCCAAGATGCCACTCCATGTCTTTTTACTGGAGCATTCAGTCCATTCACATTCAGTGTAATTATTGATAGGTATGTGCTCACTGCTGCCATTGTGATATGTTTATTTTTGTGTTGATGTTTTCTCTGTTGTTCTTATTAGTCTGTTCTGGGACATTCTTTTTTGTGAGTTGAGTTTTCACCTTTTTCAGAGCTGGTCTTGTAGTTGTTGAGACTCCTGTGTTACATTTCTTGAAATGGTATGATACGTCTTTGTTGTGCTTTACAGCCACCCCATGATCCTCCTTAATAAAGTATATATAGACCCAATTTTAATTACTGTCAGTCTTGTCGATGTCCTCTCCATCTGGAAGGACAATAACAACTGTAGTACATCCCTCTTTTTAATATGATGGCACCATAGTTTTCATGATAATCACTGAATTGCTTCTTTCAGTATTAAAGCTGTGATTCACTTTGGAGCCTTCCCTAACTGAGTGGAGTTCTGAGTAATGTGTCATTCTAAAATACAAAGTTAGTGGTTTTGTTCTTCTAAGCCAAAGCCAAGAACTTCTTTCAGTATTTCTTGTAGTTTTGGTTTGGTTTTTACAAAGTCCCTGAGTGTCTGTTTATGTGGGAATATCTTAATTTCATTTTCGTATTTGAAAGATAGTTTTGCAGGATATATAATTCTTGGTTCAAAGTTCTTCTCCTTCAATGCTTTGAATATGTCATGCCACTGTCTCCATCCCAGCATGGTTTCTGCTGAGAAATCTGACGAAAGCCTATGGGGTTTCCCTCTGAATGTTAGCTTTGCTTTGAGTCTTGCTGCCTGTAAGAGTTGATGCTTATGTTTCATTTTGTTAAGCTTGATTATACTATGTCTTGGAGTCTTTCTTTTGAGATCTCTATTGGGTGGCATACAGTGTGCATCTGAGATGTCTATGTTCTCTTCCTTCATGATTTCTGGGAAGTTTTCTGTCAGCAGCTCAGCAGCAATACTCTCTGTGTTCTCAGGTGTCTCATCCTGTTCAGGGACTCCAGTTAATTGAAGGTTGTTCCTCTTAATAGAGTCCCACATGCTTCTTCATTTTTCTTGTTTCTTTTTTCTGAATTCTGCTCATAGACACTGGCATCGGTAGCTCTGTCTTCCAAGTCAGAAATTCTTTTTTCCATTTGTTCCATTCTGTTTTCTTGGCTTTGAAGGGAAGTTTCTATGTCTTTGATTTTGTTCTTAATCTATTGGATTTCAGAGTACTGGTGTTCCATCAGATGGAACAGCTTGTTTAATTTTTCCTTTTGTTCTGTTGCATTTTGTTTAAGGTCTAAATCATCACTTTCTGATGATTTCATAAAAGTTTCTTCATCTGGAAAACTCCTTGGTTGTTTTGTTTGCGAGCCTTATGAAGCCATGGGTGATTTCTTGTATGCCACAAGTGTCTGTTGCTTTTTGGGTCCCATGTGAGTAAGTAGAGGCTGGAAGAGATACTGTGAGGATGGACTGCAGATGTTTCTCTATGCTGTCTTGAAATGTAAAGCAAAAGGTATCTGACCACTTTCCAAGTCAGTCAGGTTTTCAGGTGGAGAGGTCCCTCTTCCCAACTGGCAAAGTAAGCACCACCATATTCAACCCCAGATGATACAGACTAGTTCAGAATACTGCAATGCTACTGCCATGTTGGCCTCTGCTGACAGGGCCCAACCTTAGGCGACACTGTGTAAACTACTGCTTTTCTGGTAGAAAAGCGCTCTCCTGTGGGCAGGTTTGGCTCCCGAGCTAAGAAATAGGTCCAGTTGCAGCCACCATATCCAGGAAGGCGCCCTCCACACAGGTAGCAGATAGAAGGGCTAAAGGTGCCAAGAGGTAGTGATTCCTCTGCCTCTGTTGCCGGCCCCCCACCATAGGTGACACTGTGTAAATTACTGCCTTTGTGTCAGAGATACACTGTGCTGTTTGCAGGCGCTGGCTCCCAGGCTAAGAATTAGGTCCCACTAAAATCTCCGTATCCAACATGGCGTCCCGCACTCTTGGCAGTGCGGTTCTGTACAAACCACGCTGTGGCAGTGATAAAAAGACAGGCCCCAAATGGCTAGATTAACAGAGTCCTAAGCCTGGCTCTCAAAATATGGGAATTTCACCTGCCTGTCCCCCCAGCAGTGCGTCTGAGTCTAGCCACTAGGCAAGACCCAGCTCTGCCCACCAGCCAAGACAGAAAAAAAAAATCAAAATGGCGCATTTACCTTCAGACCATGGAAGCCAGGGCTAGCTAGGAGCAGGACTCAGCGAAAGAGAGGAGGTTTTCGCTCAGTGGTATGAAGTCCAAATTAACTGCCCTGTGCTGTGTCCTTGAGGCTCACTAGGTAACCAGAAGGCTCCATTTGATTATCGGTTCAGGTTTTGGTTTCCAGAGGGATATAAGGAGACGTGTGCTTAGTCTGCCATCTTGACTCCGCCCCAAGAGCCAACAAATTGATTTCAACTCACAGTGACTGCACATGACAACCTCATAGTGTTTTCTAGGTTGTAATTTTTATGAGAACAGATAGCAGATAGTCCCATGGAGCTGGCAGCCTTTTGTTAGCCGTGAGAGCTTAACCACTGAACCAGCAGGGCTCCTTTTTAGCACAGAATCTATTTAAACATAGCTAAGTTTGTCGCAGTTCCTATGGAGAACAGAAAAGAAATGCAGTATACCCTAGTATGATGTTTTTCTCACTGATGCACTATTCTGTCTCTTGTGACTCAACAACTGGCCCCCCTACACCTTTTTTTTACTTAATAATATATCTTAGTTTTTTGGATGGTCATCTTGTATTCCCATTTTATGGCCATGCCATAATAAATTTAACCACTTCCTAATTAATAAATACTTGATTGTTTTCATTTTATTTTTATTACCAACTACTTTGTATTCCCCATTACTAGTGAACAAATTCAACATCTTGAATGAAGTTTTAGCAGTCAGATCACTGGAGTTTGTACATTTCAGTTTTAGTACATCCTGACAAATTGGCAGTCAAAAAAGTTGGACCCTTGCATACTCCCACCAGTAGTGATTAGGCTGTAGATTTCCCTTCACCCTCACCAGCCATCTTTTAGCTTCATCAGGTGTTTTAGTTTTTGCTGGTACCCTGATGAAAAAAAAAGTGAATCTTAGTGGTTATATGTGTTTTCTTAATTATGAATGAGATTTCAGTATATGAAGACTGCCAATTGAGTTCACACAGACAGCTATATAGTTTACAAACTTAGGACTGTGCAGTAGCCGTTCCAGAAAGAGTTCCAAAATTGCTTTGAAGGGTGGACTAGGTACTGGCATCAGTGCATAGCTTCCCAAGGAGAGTACTTCACAGGTGACTGTAGTGATATCAGCAATGAGGTGTGTAACACTTAGAATAATTAAGTTCATAGACTGAATTGTCAGACCTCATAATATTTATATATTTGGCCTTTTTAATAGTTTATATCCTTTAAATTCCCTGTTCCTGCCTTTTACCAATTTTTGTTTTGAACCCTTTTTTACTAATGTGTATGAGTTCTTTGTAAATTAGAGCATTAAGTTGTATTTTGTGGATGGTTTTGCCATATAAGAGTTTTTAATTTTTATGCAATCAGACTTGTATTTCATTGTTTTTTTTACCTTGCTTCTGGGTCTTAAGTTGTTTAGAATGGTTTTTTCAACTCCTGGAGTATAAATACATTTATTTGGGCTTTTTTTCTAGAAATGTCTTTGTTACATGTCTTGTCTCCATCTGGAATTTGCTTTTCAACATGTTTTTGTTTTGTTTTGTTTCTTAGGCTGGATATTGCAAAAGCAATAAGAAATATATTTTGTAATACAGGAGTTTATATTTCTATTAAAATGACAATAAAGTGGAAGGAGGAGTATGTGTTGCTTGATTATTCACTTAAAAAGCATGTCCACTCATTTTCACAAGTAGATGAAAAAGATGCCAGAGTCAAACATATATCCAAGATTAGACAGTGACACATTTTCCATTGTGGATTGGATCTGGGACCTTTGTCTTTTAATAAGTGAGTATTTTAAACTTTAGAAACATGATTGTGGCTGGAATGGGACTGGGGAAATTGAATAGTACTTTTCAGTAAGTACTATAAAATTTAGATTATTAAATAAAAACTTCATTTGGTTATGGAGAAGCAATGGCTGATTTTAGTATCATGAAGATATTTACAATACATGCCTAACTGCCCAGCAGTGGAGAAGCATTTGAGCTGTTTGATTCAAATGATCTTAGTGTTTGTATTTTATTTCCCAATGTAGCATCAGGGTGTGTGTCATGCACTTGTTACCATTTGAAAAATAATGGCAGCATTATCATAAATAGTTCTGTACATGGTCTGTAGAGCTGTAAGACATGAACTAACCCCTTCAGATAAGAGGCAAGGGTGAAACATTTCCAAATCACCAACAGATTTTGTCTCTTAACCTTTATACACAGCTTTCTCCACACATTGTGTTGTTTGCTATGAATATTAAAACTAATTTGTCTCATACTATACATGGGCGTGTTTATCGCATAGCCAAGATTTAAGTATTCCTGCCCTGTAATCTCACATGGCTATAACTAGTTTACAGACTTACAGAACATTAGTGCTCAAGAGTTGTAAGAAGTATTCAGGTCTACTGTGTGAACCTTGTGCTCAAAATCTTTACCAAGAAGCCAGATGTATAAAAAAGGGATGAAAAGTGAAGCCCCTGTAGTAAAGGAAGTGAGGAAGTCAGCAGTCTTTGTTCTTTAACAAACTTTCCTTTTATTCTTGCTAAGTTGCAAAGCTTTTTAAAGAAAATTTTATAAAAACTAATACAGGTGAGGTGGCAGGGCCAAGATGGCAGACTAGTTACACATCTCCTCAAATCCTTCTGAGAACTAAGACCTAAAAAAATAATTGAATGGAGCAGTGTGGACATTCTGGGTCAGGCATAGGGTCGTGAGATCAGACTGGGTGACAAGAAGGGAGAAACTACCTTTGTCAGAGGCAAAACAGCAGTGCAGTGAGTCCTACTTCTGCTGGTACAGCAGCTGAGAGGATTATAAGTACGGAAGCCTTCTTTGTTACCTGGGAGACCAGGACTGGGACTGCCAAGCCTGAAAGCCTGGCAAGGGCTGGCTACTCTGTTGAGCCACAGTGCCTAAGTAGACAGCATATCCTGCAGCAGAGAGGCTGTACTTGGGACAGTCACATCTAGGTAATCCAGTAGCAGATGGCAGCTGAGGGTACCAGTGCCCCTCCCCACTCTCTTCTTTGAGCTGCACCATTGATAACTACCATGCACAGGAGAAGCAGCTCAGGTGAGATGCCATGTTGGTCAGCTTAGAAGTGGCATCAGCCAAACCAGAGGGCTTGGCTGGGTCTAACTCACACTCTGAACAACAGTGCCTGTCTGGACAGTGCTTCTCCCAGCAAAAAAGCTGTGTTTAAGACAATCGTACCTAGAGAACATAGTGGCAGCTGGTGGCCCAGTGTGGTGGTGCCTTCACCCCCACCTTTTTTGATGTCATAGCATTTGCTAATAGCCCCCGAGAGACTGCATAAGTAGGGTACCATCTTTGTCAGCCAGGAAGCAGGGCCTGCCATCCCTGAGGACTGAGCAGCAATCAAATGCCATTGGTCAATGCCTTTCTCAGCAGAAAAGCAGTTTTTAGGATAAGTGCATCTAGTGAATGCAGCAGTCTGTGGCAGCTGAGTGTGGTGGTGTCCTCTCCCTTCTCTGAGCTACACTATAGCCTTCACTGGCATGACACCAGAGAGTCAGGTCAAGTAGATCCCTACCTTTATCAGCCTGGCAGTGAGGCCTGTCACCCCTGAGGACCCAGCTGAGTGAGCTGTCAAACTGAGCAGCATCACAGGGCTTGACAGTCTGTACTATCAGAGAAGCTGTACATAAGTCAGCTGCACCCAGAGAACACAGTGGTAGCTGGTGGCCAGGTCTAGCAGTGTCCTTACTCCTTACTTACAACTATACCACAGCTCCTGTTGGTGTAACACCAGAGAAACTAAACAGCTTTTTGATGGCATGAAGACAACAATCACTGTCAGACCATTTAAAGAAGCGTACCACCATGGCTCCAGAAAACTACCAAAATAATAAAAAAAACTTTACAGATAAAGAAGCCTTTCTGAAATTATCAGAAGCAGAATACAAAAGAATTTTTATGTATAGAGCCCTCTTAGAAATTAAAGTGCAGCAGAACAAAATAAAAAGTAAGCTATATGAACTGCTAGAACATCAGTGATTGAAATCCACCAGATCAATAATAAAATTATTGTTAGACAATTCAATAAAAAGCAGATAGACCAGGGTTAAGGAAGTGGAATGCATAATCAGTGAGATTGAAGGTAACACAAATGATACCAGCACTTATGAGGAGAAATCAGATAAAACAAGAAAAATTAAGAAGCATTAAGAAATATGGGACTCTATCAAAAGGAATAATCTACAAACAACTGGAATTCATAAACAGAGAGATAGCAGAAAACAGAATTGTTGAGTTGCTGACAGAAAACTTCCCTGATGTCTTGAGGAAGGATGCTTATTGAACACCACAAAAGGTAGACCCCTAAAGAAAGACACCAAGACATTTTATAATCAAGCTTAATAAACTGAAACATAAACAGATGCTCTGAAAGGCAGCTAGACTTAAAGCAAAACTAATATACGAAGGGAAGACCTGCAGGCTTTGGTCTAACTTATCGGCAGAAATTGTGCTAGCAAAAAGGCAGTGGGATGACACATACAAAGAGTTGAAGGAGAAAAAATTCCAACTAAGAACTATATAGCCTGCAAAGTTGTCTCTCAAATGTGATGGTGATATTAAGACATCCACAGACAAGCAGAAGCTTAGAGACTTTGCAAAAACCAAACCAAAACTACAAGAATTACTGAAACTCTTTGGAAAATCAATAACATCACATACATACTCAGTGATGCAATGCAGAACACAGCATCCAGAGTCCTACTTGGGTAAGTCACAAAGCTCAATTAAAGCTAAGATATTAAAAGTAGGGAACTGGAGCTCTTAACATGTAAACTATGACATCATCACACTATAAAGAGGGATATATTATAGGAGCTTATAGTCTTTTCAGATGGAGAGGAAGTTACGGAAAGATATAGAAGTTAAAGATTGGCTTAAACTTAGAGCATTAAGGAAGACCAAAGGGGTAATCACAAAGCAAACTAACAATATTATGTATCAAAACAAGAAACAAAACATGAGTCTCAACAGACACAAAACCAACATTGAAAAAGATGACAAGAAAACTAATAAAGTTGACCCAGTACAGGATATTAAGTAGAACAAAGAAAATGTGAACAACACAAAAATAAAGGCACCAAAATGAAACCACTAAACACATATCTTATCAATAATTACACTGAATGTAAGTGGACTAAAGGTTCCAATAAAGATGCAGAGATTAACAGCTTGGATCAAAAAATGTGAGCCATCAATATGCTGCTTACAAGAAACATACCTTAGACTGAAAGATATGAACAAACTGAAAGTTAAAGGATATAAAAATATATACCAAGCTAACAACATGCAAAGAAGAGCAGGAGTGGCAACACTAATCTCAGGTAAAATAGACTTTAATGTAAAATCCATCATCATGGACAAGGATGGTCCCTATTGCTGAAATGTTCAATGCACAAGGAGGATATAACAATATTAAATACTTCTGCATCAAATACCAGAGCATTTAAATACATCAAACTAACGCTGACAACATTGAAAAATGAGATAGATCACTCCACAATAATAGTAGGAGACTTCAACACTCCACTTTAAGCAACTGACAGATCATCCAGAAAAAGGTTCAGTAAAGCTACAGAAGATTTTATTGCAACAATCAACCAACTAGACCTCATCTACATATACATAACTTTTTACCCACAACAGATAAGTACACCTTCTTTTCCAATGTATAAGGAACATTCTCCAGAATAGACCAGGTATTGGGTTTTTATAAGCAAATTTCAACAAAATCCAAACCACTGAAATAGTTCAAAGCATCTTCTCAGACCATAAAGACATAAAAATTTAAATCAATAGCAAAAAAAAAAGGGTAGAAATTGGAACTCGTGGAAACTGAACAACATGTTGCTCAAAAATTCATGGGTTACAGAAGAAATCAGACACAATAAAGAAATTCATAGAATCAAATGAGACCAGAAACACATCCTACCAGAACCTATGAGATACAACAAGAGCAGGGCTCAGACGTCAATTTATGTCTATCAATGCACACATCCAGAAAGAAGAAAGGGCCCAAACCAAAGAATTAGCCCTACAAGTTGAACAAATAGAAAAAGAACAACAAAAGACCCCTTTGGGCACCATAAGAAAACAGATAATAAAGATTTAAAGATTAAACAAATTAGAGAATAGAAGAACAATGGAAAGAATTAAAAAGACCAAAAGCTGTTTTTTTGGAAAGATCAACTAAATTGATAAACCATTAGCTAAACTTACAAAAGAAAAACAGGAAAGGAAACAAATACCCCGAATAAGAAACGAGATGGGAGATGTCACAACACACACAACCCAAATTAAACATATCATAAAAGAATTCTATGAAAAACTGTATAACAGATTTGAAAACCTAGAGAAAATGGACAAATTTCTAGATTCACATCATCTACCAAAATTATTACGAGGAGAAGTAGAACAACTTAATAGATCCATCACAAAACAAGAGATTGAAAAAGTAAACAAAACACTACCAATCAAAAAAAGTCCTGGCCCAGAGGGCTTCAAACTGAAGAAGTCTATCAAACTTTTAGACAGGAATTAATTTCAATAATACTGAGGTTATTTCATAGCATAGAAAAAGATAGAATACTCCCAAATGTATTCTATGAAGCCAGCATAACCCTGATATCAATGCCAGGGAAAGATCTCACATAAAAGAAAATTGCAGATCAATATCGCTCATGGACCTGATGCAAAAATCTTCAACACAATCCTGGCCAACAGAATTCAACAACATATCAAAAAAATTCATGATGACCAACTTAGATTCATACTGGCAATGTAGGGCTGGTTCTACATCAGAAAAACAAATAATATGATCAAACACACAAATAACACAAAAGGTAAGAATTACTTGAAAAGGCGTTTGACAAAGTACACCTGTTCATGTTTAAAAACTCTCAGCAAAATAGGAATAGAAGGAAAATTCCTCAGTGCAGCAAGGGGCATCTATGCAAAGCCAACTACCTACATCATCCTGAATGGAGACAGAGTGAAAGAATTCCCCCTGAAAACCGGAACTAGACAAGGATGCCCACTGTCTCCACTTCTATTCAACTTTGTGGTAGAGGTTCTGGCCAGACTGTATCTGGCAGTTTGGACAGGTAAAGAAGAAGTAAAAATATCCCTACTTGCAGATGATATGATTGTATACACAGAGAACCCTACAGAATCCATAAATGAACCACTGGAACTAATAGATCAGCAAAGTATCAGGATACAAGATAAGCATAAGTAAATCAGTAGAACTCCTTTACTCCAACAAAGAGATCATCAAAGAGGAAGACACCAAATCAACACCATTTACTATAGCTGCCCAAAAGGTAAAATATCTAGGAATAAATATAACCAGAGAAGTAAGAGATCTATACAAAGAAAATTACAAGACCCTTCTGCAAGAAACCAAAAGGGATTTAAGTAAGTGGAGAAACCTAGCTTGCTCATGGACAGGAAGATTCAACATTGTGAAAATGTCTATTTTACCCAGAGTGGTATACATATACAATGCAATCCCAGTACAAATTCCAGTGTCATTTTTTAATGAGATGGAGAAACAAATCACCAACTTTGTTTGGAAAGGGAAGAACCCCTGGATAAATAAAGCACTACTGAAGAGTAACATAATGGGAGGCCTCATGCTACCCCACCTTAGAAACTACTACACTGCCACAGTAGTCAAAACAGCCTGCTACTTGTACACAAAGAGACATGTAGACCAGTGGAACAGAATAGAGACCCCAGAAATATCACCATCCTTTTATGAACAGTTGATATTTGAAAAAGGCCCAAAGGTCATAAATTGTGATAAAAACAATCTCTTTAACAAATGGTGTTGGCAAAACTAGATATCCATCTTCAGAAAACTGAAACAGGACTCGTATCTGACACCTTACACAAAAAGTAACTCAAAATGAATCAAAGACCGAAATATCAAATCTAAAACAACAAAGATTGTGCAAGAAAAAATAGGGACAACTGAAAGTTCTAATACACACATTACAGACTATTAATTCTGAGCAACAATGCATGAATAACAAAAGAGAAAATAGATAAATGGAAATGACTAAAGATCAAACACTTATGCTCATCCAAAGACTTTAGCAAGAGAATTAAAAGACTAGCTACAAAATAGGAAGAAATATTTAGCAACTACATGTCAGATCGATATGTGATATCCATAATCTACAAGGTACTGCAAAATATCAACAAGAAAAGGTAAATAACTTAGTTAAACAATGGGCAAAAGTGATGGACAGACACTTCACCAAAGATGACATCCAGGCTCCAGGCAGCCAAAAAGACACATGAGGAAATGCTTGGGATCATTAGGTATTAGAGAAATCCAAATCAAAACTAAATGAGATACCATCTCACCCCAAAGAAGTTGGCAATAATCCAAAAAACACAAAATAACAAATACTGGAGATGCTGTAGAGAGATTGGAACTCTGATATACTGCTTACAGGAATGCAAAATGGTACAATCTCTTTTGAAAGCAATTTGGTGTGTACCATATGATCCAGCAGTCCCACTGCTCAGAATATATCCTACAGAAATAAAGGTGGTCACATAAACAGATACATGCACAAGAATTTTTATTGCAGCACTGTCCACAATAGCAAAAACATGGAATCAACATAGGTGATCATTAACAGATGAACGGATAAACAAGCTATGCTGTACACAATGGAACATTATGCAATGATGAAGAACAATGATTTTAGGAAGCATCTTGTGGTGGTCAGGATTATGTCAACTTGGCTACTACATATTTGGCTGCTGTATTAAGTGGCAGGGCAGGGTTTGTGGCGGCTCCTTGCCTCTGGGCTCTCATCTCGCGACCTTTTACTAGGGTGGCTGGTCGCTCACGTGGCCAGGAACTCCTGCTCTCTTCTTCCACCATCTGGTTCCGGGACTTGACTAGCAGCTGTTGGACTCATCAGTTCTTACAGTCGGCACTTGGGAGTCCTGCTCCCTTACCTGCCGGTCCTAGGTTCGCCAGCCTTTGACGATCTTGCTCCCTGACCTGCTGATCCTGGTTTTGCCAGCCTATGTCGCTTCGTCTCGCCACCAGCTTGGAATCCACTGACCTACACAACCGGTGATCTAGAACTCTGGTCTCTGACTTGCTGACTTCAGGTTCCTCAGCTTCCGTGGCCACGTGAGGCTTGTGCCAGAGCTTGGGACATTCAGCTTCTGTGATTACATGAGCTGTTTCCTGTATCTGTATCTATCTATCTATCTATCTATATATTATAAATCTTTCCTTGTACCTACACGTGTTACTGGTTTTGCTTCCCTAGAAAACCCAGCCTAGGACGATTTGGTACCAGGAGTGGTTCTAGGGAAACAAAATTGTAAAAATGAATCCTTTCAACTGGTTCTTGAGTCTGGCTAATAGTAACACTGTTGCCAACTCTGCTCCTACCGGTAAAAAAGTGCCCTGCTAGTCTGTGGGCTGAGGTGGCGGAACACATCCGCAAAATAGCCCCACCAATAGATCAGATATTGATGAAAGGTGACCCTCAGTGTGAAAACATGTGTGATAACTTTTCGAAATTATGTGCAGATGAGCAGTATAAGGAAGTTGGTTGGCTGGTCCTACTTGCATTAGATAAGCTGGTGAAGGAAAAAGATGAGCTCAGGGACTTGGAATCAAAGCTCTCATGTTGGACGTTGTAAAAGACCTCAAAGCTTCTGCTTGTGCTTTAAAAGAAAACCTCATTACCTGTAATAGCAGAGCTGATACTGCTGAAAGCCAAACCCAGATGCTTATCATTAGAGGTGGAATTGCAACGCCAGCTCAATTGCCAATTTAGAGAAGTATCTGAAATTAAAGTGAGGGCATTGATTGGAAAGAAATGGGACCCTGAAACTTGGAATGGAGACTTATGGGAGGATGATATGGAAGCTGGGGACGCTGAGCCCCTCACTCCCAGTAAATCACTCCTGCCAGCTGAACCACACCCATGTGAAGGGATTACTTGGCCTTTGTCTGTGAAATCACCCTGCCCAGTAAAGCCATTATCCCCTCTGCTCCAACTTGATGAGATTAGCTGTAGCCCCTCTGCCTCTGAAGAGCGCCTGCCAGAGCCATTGCCTGGGGCATGGCCTAAGGCAGATGCTTTACGAGAGCATGCTGAAGAGTCTAAAAACACTTTGGCACTGCCTGATTTTGGCTTCTAGACCTGTAACTAGACTTAAGTCCAAGCAAGCTCCAAAAGGTGAAGTACAAAGTGTGACCCAGGAGGAGATACGCTATACTCCAAAGGAACTGCTTGACTTTTCTAACACACACAAACAGAAACCTGGGGAATATGCTTGGGAATGGCTGTTAAGGGTGTGGGATAATGGTGCAAGGAACATAATGCTGGATCAGTCTGAATTTCTTGACCTGGGTCCACTGAGCACAGACTCTTCGTTCAATGTTTCAGCTCGAGAAGTTAGGAGAGGACCTAACAGTTTGTTTGACTGGATTGCTGAAGCATGGCTGATGCAGTGGCCTACATTAAATCAAGTTGAACTGCCAGACTTGTCTTGGGGTACTGTAGAAGAGGATACCCAAAGGCTTAGGGAAATTCGCATGCTAGAGTGGATTTATTCGGTTAGGCCTTCAAATCCACACATAGCATGTCCAGAGGACACAACTTTAACACAACTGTGAGAAACAAATTTGTGAAGGGAGCTCCGGGATCCTTGAAGACTGCTGTGATTGCCATTTTATGAAAATCAGATATGACAGTGGGAGCTGCCCTACCTGAATTAATTCACCTAACTACAATGGGGCTGACTGGATCCCGTGGTGGTAGGGGTCAAGTGGCTGCACCCAGTTGACAAAGACAAAGTGAGCGTGCTTATAGTAATGGACAGCAGAGGCAAAATAGTAATCGTAATAATCTGACTCGTGCGGACATGTGGAACTGGCTCCTTAGTCATGGTGTCCCTAGCAGTGCAATAGATAATCAGCCTACTAAGTATTTACTTGATATGTATGAAAGGATGAATTCTAGGTCAGGTGAACAGCAGTCTAACTCAAATTGCCAGAAGAGAGAGTCACGGTCCCTCAGTGAATTCCCAGACTTGAGCGAGTTTAAGGACCCACAACCCCTTGAATGAAAAGGAGGCCAGGTCCCTTTGAGGACGAATTCTGATACCCCGCCAAAAATTTATACTGTCAATGTTTCTCCTGTCCGTCCCCAAAGGGATCTATGGCCTTTTACAAGAGTGACTGTTCACTGGGGAAAAAGGAAATAACCAGACTTTTCGGGGACTACTGGATACTGGCTCTGAACTGACACTAATTCCAGGAGACCCAAAACGTCACTGTGGCCCACCAGTAAGAGTGGGGGCATATGGAGGTCAGGTTATTGATGGAGTCTTGGCTCATGTTCGTCTCACAGTGGGTCCAGTGGGTCCCCAACCCCATCCTGTAGTGATTTTCCCAATTCCAGAATGCATAATTGGAATAGATATACTCAGCAATTGGCAGAACTCTCACATTGGATCCCTGACAAGTGGAATGAGAGCTATTATGGTGGGAAGAGCCAAATGGAAGCCACTAGAACTGCCACTGCCTAGGAAAATAGTGAACCAAAAGCAATACTGTATTCCTGGAGGGATTGCTGAAATTACTGCCACCATTAAGGACTTGAAGGATGCAGGAGTGGTGATTCCCACCACATCCCCATTCAATTCACCCATTTGGCCTGTGCAAAAAACGGATGGATCTTGGAGAATGACAGTAGATAATTGCAAACTTAACGAGGTGGTAACCCTCATTGCAGCTGCTGTTCCAGATGTAGTTTCACTGCTTAAGCAAATTAATACATCTCCTGGTACTTGGTATGCGGCTATTGATCTGGCTAATGCTTTCTTCTCCATACCTGTTTCCAAGGACCACTAGAAGCAGTTTGCATTCACCTGACAAGGCCAACGATACACTTTCACTTCTCTGCCTCAGGGCTACATTAACTCTGCAGCCCTATGTCATAATTTAGTCCTCAGGGACCTTGATTGCTTCTCTCTTCCACAAGATGTGGCACTGGTCCATTATATAGATGACATTATGCTGAATGGACCTAGTAAGGAAGAAATATCAGTGACTCTGGACTTATTAGTTAAACATTTGCGTGCTAGAGTTTGGGAAATTAATCCCACAAAAATTCAGGCACCTTCCAACTCAGTGAAATTCCTAGGGGTCTAGGGGTGTGGGGCATGTCGCAATATCCTTTCTAAAGTGAAGGATAAGTTATTGCACCTGGCTGCTCCGACAACTAAAAAAGAGAAACAGCGCCTAGTGAGTCTCTTTGGATTTTGGAGGCAACATATTCCTCATTTGGGTGTGCTACTTTGACCTGTTTATCATGTGACTAGGAAGGCTGCTACTTTTGAGTGGGGCCCAGAACAGGAGAAGGCTCTGCAACAGATTCAGGCTGCTTTGCCACTTGGGCCATACAATACAGCTGATCCAATGGTGCTTGAGGTGTCAGTGGCAGACAGAGATGCTGTTTGGAGTCTTTGGCAGGCCCCTATTTGTGAATCACAGCGCAGACCTTTAGGATTTTGGAGCAAAGCTCTGCCATCCTCTGCAGATAACTACTCTCCTTTTGAAAAACAACTTTTGGCTTGTTACTCGGCCTTAGTAGAGACTGAATTCTTAACCATGGGACACAAGGTCACCATGAGTCCTGAGATGCCTATCATGAACTGGGTATTGTCTGACCCACAGAGTCATAAAGTTGGACGAGCGCAGCAGCACTCCATCGTTAAGTGGAAGTGGTATATACGAGATCGGGCCCGTGCAGGACCTGAAGGCACAAGTAAATTGCATGAGGAAGTGGCCCAAATGCCCATGGTCTCCACTCCTGTAACATTACCTCCTGTCTCCCAGTTTGCACCTATGGCCTCATGGGGAATTCCTTATGAGCAGCTGACCGAGGCAGAGAAAACTCGTGCTTGGCTTACAGATTGTTCTGCGCGATATGCTGGCACTACTCAAAAGTGGACAGCAGCAGCACTACAGCCCCTTTCTGCGACCTCCCTCAAGGACAGTGGTGAAAGCAAATCCTCCCAGTGGGCAGAACTTCAAACAGTGCATATGGTTGTTCACTTTGCTTAGAAGGAGAGGTGGTCAGATGTGCGGCTGTATACTGATTCATGGGCTGTGGCCAATGGCTTGGCCAGTTGAAACATGATTGGAAGGAACATGATTGGAAGATTGGAGACAAGGATTTATGGGGGAGAGGTATGTGGATAGACCTCTCTGAATGGGCCAAAGAAGTGAAAATATTTGTGTCTCATGTGAATGCTCATCAAAGAGTAACCTCAGCAGAGGATGAGTGTCGTGGGTTGAACTGTGTCCCCCCAAAAATATGTGCAGCCATGTGGCTGGGATATGATTCCCAGTATCTTGGGACTGTCCTCCATTAAACTGTATGTTAAAGGATTACGGTGAGACTGTAAATTCCTGCATAGGATTACTTCCCTGCTCTGCTGTAGGGGGAGTTTCCTTGAAGTGTGGCTTGCCCCACCCTTAATCTTTTCAGCCTGCAAGAGATAAAAGGAAAGGGAAACAAAGAGAATGGGGAACCTTGTTACCATCAAGAAATCTGCACCGGGAGAAGAGCGCGTCCTTCAGACCTGAGGTTCCTGTGCCAAGACCCTCCCTGTACAAAGACTGATGCAATACCAGACTTTCCTCCAGAGCCAACAAGGGGAAAGCCTTTCCCTGGAGTGGACACCCTGAATATGGACTTGCAACCTACCAGACTGTGTAAGAATAAACCTTCCTTTGTTAAAGCCATCCATTCTGTGGTATTTCTGCTAGGGGAGCGCGTCCTTCAGACCTGAGGTTCCTGTGCCAAGACGCTCCCTGGACAAAGACCGATGCAATACTGGACTTTCCTCCAGAGCCGACAAGGGGAAAGCCTTTCCCTGGAGCAGACACCCTGAATGTGGACTTGCAACCTACCAGACTGTGTAAGAATAAACCTTCCTTTGTTAAAGCCATCTACTCTGTGGTATTTCTGTTAGAGCAGCCCTAGCTGACTAAAACAGAATTTGGTACCGGGAGTGGGGTGCTGCTCTAGCAAATGCCTAAAATGTGGAAGCCACTTTGAAGCTGCGAATGGATAGAAGATTCAGAAGGAACAAAGAAGGTGCAGATGGTGAGAAACAACAGAGGACTGGCAGCAGCGGCAGCGGCAGCAGCAGAACCAGAGGCAGCGCTGGAGCCGACCCGTGGAGCGAAAGAGGTGCAGTGTCTGCACAGAGTGTTCCTCACGGAAAAGGGTGCCTCTGGGCACTTAAATCAGTGGAGCTGGCCTTGCTGACCCACAGAGCGAGAGAGCTGAGTGCCTTTGGGCAGGACACTTTCCAGCAAGAGTGGGGTGCCTCTGGGCACTTAAACCAGTGGAGCTACAGAGCTTTGGAACACTTGCCTGGCAGGGCAAATGTGGGTCTGAGGCCCGGGCCACTCAGCCATAGGAAGCTGAAGCTGAAGAGACGGACAGCACAGAAGCTGAGCTGCCTCAGTCTCAAAAGGTTTGGCCATGACCTCAGGGGTTTGAAAGGGTGGAACCATGGCGTCCTGTGTTCGTAAGGGTGGAATTGCCACTCGGTTGGGCTTAGGGTGCTCCTAAAGCTGATGGAGCAGAGTTTCTGTCCAAGTGGGCCTTGAAGGCAGAGTTGTAGCATAGGGCTGGAAGTCTCCACTCAAAAACGAGAGAGTGTGGCCGATACCTAGAGTCTGGTGAGCAGGGCTGTTGTGTAGAATGTCTCAGAAAATGTAAGAGTATTTCCAAAGCTTTGAGAGCTAATGTAATGTGTTCTATTGACTTGCCTGTTGCCTGTTAATGCGTTCTTTCCCTGAAATTTCTCCCATTTGTAATGGAATGCCTAACTTGTACCTGTTCTGCCATTGTGCCTTTAGAAACAGATAGCTTACCTTCTAAGTTTTACAGATGTAGAAGAATTTTTGTATTTTGGACTTGGAACTGATTTAAGACTTCTGTTGTATGGGATGGACATGATTTTGCTGTGGTGAGATGAATGTGTTAAATGTTTTTGTGGCGTGATTTTTGGGTTGTCAAAGGGTGGGATGTCATGGGTTGAATTGTGTTCCCCCAAAAATATGTGCAGCCATGTGGCTGGGATATGATTCCCAGTATCTTGGGACTGTCCTCCATTAAACTGTATGTTAAAGGATTAGGGTGGGGCTGTAAATTCCTGCATAGGATTACTTCCCTGCTCTGCTGTAGGGGAGTTTCCCTGGAGTGTGGCTTGCCCCACCCTTAATCTTTTCAGCCTGCAAGAGATAAAAGGAAAGGGAAACAAAGAGAATGGGGAACCTCGTTACCATCAAGAAATCTGCCCTGGGAGAAAAGTGCGTCCTTCAGACCTGAGGTTCCTGTGCCAAGATGCTCCCTGGACAAAGACTGATGCAATACCGGACTTCCCTCCAGAGCCGACAAGGGGAAAGCCTTTCCCTGGAGCGGACACCCTGAATATGGACTTGCAACCTACCGGACTGTGTAAGAATAAGTCTTCCTTTGTTAAAGCCATCGACTCTGTAGTATTTGTGTTAGAGCAGCTCTAGCTGACTAAAACAATGAGTTTAACAATCAAGTGGATAGGATGACCTGTTCTGTGGGAACCAATCATCCTTTTTCTCTGGCTACCTCTGTCATTGCTCAGTGGGCCCATCAACAAAGTGGTCATGGTGGCAGGGACAGTGGTTATGCATGGGCCCAGCAACATGGCCTCCCATTCACCAAGGCTGACTTGGTTACAGCCACTGCTGAGTGCCCAATCTGCCAGCAGCAGAGACCAACACTGAGTCCTCCATACGGCACTGTTCCTTGAGGTGATCATCCGGCATCTTGGTGGCAAGTTGATTACATTGGACCACTTCCATCATGGAAAGGAAAGCATTTTGTCCTTACTGGGATAGATACTTACTCTGGATGTGGATTTGCCTACCCGACACGACATGCTTCTGCCAAAACTACCATCTGTGGACTTACAGAATGCCTCATCCACCGTCATGGAATCCCACACAGCATTGCCTCTGATCAAGGGACTCACTTCACAGCAAATGAAGTGTGACAGTGGGCTCATGCTCACGGAATTCACTGGTCTTACCATGTTCCCCATCATCCTGAAGCAGCTGGCTTGATAGAATGATGGAATGGTCTCCTGAAGACACAATTACGCTGCCAGGTAGGTGACACTACCTTGCAGGGTTGGGGAAGTGTTCTCCAGGAGGCTGTGTATGCTCTAAACCAGCGTCCAATATATGGTGCTGTTTCTCCTATTGCCAGGATTCACGGGTCCAAGAATCAAGGGGTGGAAATGGGAGTGGCACCACTCACTGTTACCCCTAGTGACCCACTTGCAAGATTTTTGCTTCCTGTCCCCATGACCTTATGTTCTGCAGGATTAAATGTCTTAGTTCCAAAGGGAGGAATGCTGCCACCTAGAGACACAGCAACGATTCCACTGAACTGGAAGCTAAAATTGCCACCAGGCCATTTTGGGCTCCTTGTACCTCTGGATCAACAGACAAAGAAGGGAGTTACAATACTGGCTGGTATGATTGATCCTGACTATGAAGATGAAATTGGATTGACATTACATAACAGAAGTAAAGAAGAGTATGTTTGGAATGCAGGAGATCCCTTAGGACACCTCCTAGCAGTACCATGTCCTGTGATTAAGGTCAATGAAAAACTACAGCAACCCAACTCCAGAATGAGTGATAATAGCCCAGCCCCTTCAGGAATGAAGGTTTGGGTCACCTCACCAGGCAAGGAACCATGACCAGCTGAGGTGCTTACTGAGGACAAAGGGAAAACAGAATAGGTTGTAGAAGAAGGTAGTTCTAAATATCAGTTACGGCCACGTGACCAGTTGCAGAAACGAGGACTGTAATTGCTATGAGTATTCCCGCTTTGTATGTGTGTATTGGATATTCTGTTTACCTATGAAACATAAGATGTAAATGAGCTAATGCATTTTCAGTTGTACATGTGTTAGTTATATCATGTTGACATAAGTATGATTTGTAACTGTACTGCTTCAGAGACTGTGCATGGTAAGGTGAGATGTGTGCAGATGCCAAGTTGACAAGGGGTGGACTGTGGTGGTCAGGATTATGTCAACTTGGCTACTACATATTTGGCTGCTGTATTAAGTGGCAGGGTGGGGTTTGTGGTGGCTCCTTGCCCCTCGGCTCTCATCTCACAACCTTTTACTACGGCGGCTGGTCGCTCACATGGCCAGGAGCTCCTGCTCTCTTCTTCCAGCATCTGGTTCCGGGACTTGAACTAGCAGCTGTTGAATTCATCAGTCCTTACAGTCGGCACTTGAGAGTCCTCCTCCCTTACCTGCCAATCCTGGGTTTGCCAGCCTCTGACGATCCTGCTCCCTGACCTGCTGATCCTGGTTTTGCCAGCCTATGTTGCTTCGTCTTGCCACCAGCTTGGAATCCACTGACCTACACAACCGGTGATCTAGAGCTCTCGTCTCTGACTTGCTGACTTTGGGTTCCTCAGCTTCCGTGGCCACGTGAGGCTTGTGCAGAGCTTGGGACATTCAGCTTCTGTGATTACGTGAGCTGTTTCCTATATCTGTATCTATCTATCTATATATTATAGATGTTTCCTTGTACCTACACATGTTACTGGTTTTGCTTCCCTGGAAAACCCAGCCTACAACACATCTCATAACCTGGTTTCAACTAGAAGACATTATGCTGAGTGAAATCTTTCAGCTGCAAAAGGACAAGTATTGTATGAGAGTTCTGCTATAAGGACTTAAAAGTGTCTCTTGCATTTTGGTACTCTTACCATATTTCAAACATTTTCACTATATCTGTTATGGTGATCCATGATCACTTACCTTTGATGTTACTACTGTAATTGTTTCAGAGTGCTATGAACACTCCCATAAATGACTTTGAGCACAACCGATAAATGTTGAAGATTAACCATTTAACCGTTCAACTGAAAGGAAGAGTCACACATCTCTCACTTTAAATCAGAAACTGGAAGTGATTAAGCTTTGTAAAGAAGGTATGTCCGAGACAGAAAAGGATAAGGACTCATCATTCTAGATGCCATCAAGAATATTTGTGTTCAAGGAAAGAAGTCAAAACAACATTAACAAAGGAGTTTGAAAGAAATTGATTCCAGCTCTCATGAATGACTTACAGGGGTTCAAAACTTCAATGGAAGAAAATAACTGCAGATTGTTGGACCAGCAAGAGAACTGGAATCAGAAGTGGAGGCTGAACATGTGACTGAATTGCTACAAACTCAAGATAAAACTAATCAATGATGAGTAGCTTCTTTCTTATAGGTGAGCCAAGGAAGTGGTTTCTTGAGATGGGATCTACTGGTGAAGATGCTGTTTACATTGCTGAAATGATAACACAGGATTTAGAAAATTACTCAGAGTTAGTTGATAAAGGCAGTGGTAGTGTTTGAAAAGACTGACTCCAAATTAGAAAATTTTGCTGTAGGTAAAATTCTATCACATACTTCATGTGCTAAAGACAAATCTTTTGTGAAACGAAGAGTCAATGCAGCAAACTTCATTGTTGTTGTTCTTTTAAGCCCAGCCCACCATTCAGCAACCATTACCCTGATCAGTCAGCCAGCAGCATCAAAGGAAGACCCTCCACCAGCAAAAAGATTACAACTCAGCATTTTTCAGCAATGAAGTATTCTTTAATTAAGATATGTACATGGCATTTTTAGACAACACTATTGCACACTTAATAATCTACAGTGTAGCGTGAACATTACGTATGCACTGGGAAACAAAAAAAATTCGTTTATTCCCTTTACTGCAATATTTCCTTTATTGCTGTTGCTCTAATACCTACTACATGTGTTCGCCTATAAAAATGAGTGATTGAGAACTTAGCACTAACAACTGCCATAATGATACTTTGTGTTTTTTATGGCACTAGCTACTCTGATGTCTTTCCAAAGAGATACAGAGTCCCCTCAGTTCCTGTGGTCTTGATTTCTGCCTCCTTTTCATTCTCTTGAGATGTTGCCTCCATCGGTTAAACAACAGCAGCTAGGGAGACTGCCTGACACTTTTGATCTGCTGCTTTCTCTGCTGCTCCTTGTCTTGGTCAGGGTGCCCTTGGCAGGCCAAGTCCACTAACTAATTAATTGTACGTAAGTTCTTTTTTCCAGTTTTTTTACAGACATACAGATTAGAAGCCAGGTGTTCCACATCTGTGTCTTTAATGAACAGTTGCTTGTGGTTGTTTTGTGAGGTAATTTGGCCATCTGTGGCTGGCTTGGCTTGGCCACCTGTAGGCTAGGTTCTCGAAAATGTTATGTAATCCTTGTCTAAAATCATATATGAGGGCTGACAACTAAGTTCATAAACTCATCCTAGAAAAAGTACTACATACCTCATTGCTGAATATCACTACAGTGGCCTTTGAAGCACTCCCCTTGAGAAAGCTATTCATTGATGCCAGCGCCTAGCCTACCCTTCAGAGCAATTTTGGAACTCTTTTCCTGGAATGGCCATCAGAGCTGTTGTCGTATTACCCTAGATGTTCTGAATGTTATCAAAATATCTTTCTTTCAATATTTCCTTTATCTACAAGTAAAGAAAAAAGTCACCAGGGGCCAGATCAGGTGAGAAGGCAGGGTGTTCCAATACAGCTATTTGTTTACCGGCTAAAAACTCCCTCACAAACAACTATACAGAGTTAATGAACTTACCACCTTGCCACCATGTGCAATGGCCATTCCAGAAAGAGTTCCAAAATCACTTTGAAGTGTGGACTATGAAATGGCATCAGTGCATATCTTCCCAATGGGAGTACTTTGAAGGTGACTGTAGTGATATCCAGCAATGAGGTATGTAGCACTTAGAAGTAAGTTCATGGACTTAAATGTCAGACCTCATATAAACTCTGGTGTAAAAATTGTCTTTAGAGACTCCGTGGAGAATAGCCTGTGTTGCTGTCAAGTCTCTATTGGTATCATACCTCCTCATAAAGCTTCTCTCTCTTACTGACTTGGAGTATATTTTATTGGCTTGACTGCTCTAGGGCACAGACCCTCATCAGGCAGCACTGTAGTGCTCTGGAACCTCACTGCTGTATTTCTGAGGTATGCCTTTATGAACTTTGGCCATTTAAATACCAAGTGGACAACTAAAGTTAAACTCCCTCTTAAGTTCCCTCCAGGTGACCACTGCTGACACTGGTATGTATCCTGCAAGCCCTTTCCTCTGCAATAAAAACAGTGCAGGATGGGATGGGATTCTATTATTCTGAAACATATTTTTTTTTCTTTTTGCTTTAAGGAAATATCTGGTGTATTTTGCCACACCAATACATTTTTAACACACATTGTACAGATTTATGAGAACTGCTTTAACCATTCTCCAACTTTGAGCATTGAAATTGAGTTTGCATCTTTGTAATGCAGTTTGTCTTAGTCATCTGGCACTGTTCTAGCAGAAACACCTCAGGTGGATGGCTTTAGCAAAGAAAAGTTTATTATTGCAGTCCAGTAGCCTGGAAGTCTGAATTCCAGGGCAACACGCTGTCAGCTCTGAAAGAAGGTCTCTGTATTGCATTAGTCTTTCTTAGGTCTGAGAGCATCTTGGCACAGGAACTTCAGATCCAAAGGCCACACTCTGCTTTCAGTACTGCGTTCTTGATAGTATGACTTCCTCAACTCTCTGCTTACTTCCCTTTCCTTTTATCCCTTGTAGGATAAAAGGTGATGTAAGCCACAATCCAGAGAAATTTTCTTTACATCAGAGCAGGGAGGTGACCTTAAGATAAGAGTTACAGTTCCACTCTAATCCACTTTAACATAATCCAACCTATTAACCACAAGCACAGATTAGTATTTACAGCACAGGAAAGTCACGAAGTAGAGAACAATTACAAAACACTAGGAACTGTGGCCAAGTTGTTACACACGTTTTTAGGGGGACACAATTCAACCCATGACACAGGTAGTACTGCAACAAGTATTTCTAGGTAGGGTGGGTTCCTACGGGTGAAATGTTTATGTCTTATTTGTTAGATCATGTCAAGTTGCCTTCCAAAATGTGTACTCATTAACTAACTTGACAAGGGCCAATTTTGCTCATATGCTCACCTGCATTGTATATTTTCACTTCTAGTTGTCACTAGTTTATATATCCTGATTGCTTGTGATGTGTGAGTGATTATTTTCTTGTATTTGTTACCCGTGTATGTGTATTAGACATCTAATATTGCGCCAAATAGCTGAATGTGTCTTCATCACTATCCATTCAATAAACGTTCTGTGCTGATTTGAAATCTAACCTTTATGCTTAGTTACATGTACATAATTATATATAAAAACTATATATATAGTTTTTTTATATATATAGCCAAACCAGTTGCTGTCAAGTCAATTCTGCCTCATGCCGAGCCCATGTATTACGAGTAGAACTGCACTCTGTAGGATTTTCAGAAGCAGATTGCCTGGCCTTTACTCGAGGGGATAACTTTTTTGTTAGCAGCCTAGCACTTAACCATTTGTGTCTCCCAGGGAACTAAGCTGGCGTGGGTACTCTTTCTCTCTTCTTCTCTTCTGCCTCTCTCTGGTGGTACAATGGTTTGGCATTCTGCTGTTAATTGAAAGGTGGGTGGTTCAAAAACACTGGCCACCCTGAGGGGGAAAAAAAAAAGCCATCAATCTGCTCCTGTCAAGATTTCAGCCTAGAAAACCCTGTGAGGCATTTCTTGGTCCACAGGGTCACTGTGAGTAGCAGTCAACAGAACACAAGAAGTCACATCACTTCTTTTTTCTTTTTTTCTCTATCAGACCTCTGTCTTAGTAACCTTAATTCACCTAGTTTTTCGAAAGTATCTCCTTTTCTCTTACTAGCTTTCTGAATCTTTCTCATATTCTAACAAAATGTGCTGAAGTTATAAATATTCTTGAATGCTTCATGGATCACATTCAGTAGACTTTAAAGCAGTGCTTTCATTATTTGTTTGCATATATTTTATAATTTCCATTTTGATTTCTTTCTCTGAAATAATTATTTTCAAGTTTTTCTTCTGCATGTGGTGTAGGACGTGAGACTGGGTGCTCTTGGCTATCCTTTTGATGTTAATTTCTAGTTTATCCATGTGCCAAGAGAAAGTATCTTATATGGTTTCTACCTCTTGCAATTTTTTAAACCTTTTGTGAGGTCTAATACATATTAATTTTTTAAAAAGATTCCATAGGTATTTGAAAAGAAATATGCTGTTTGTTGAGTGCACAGCTATCTATTAAATCAAGGTTGTTTATTGGTTTATTTATTTTATATGTTGATTTTTGTTCTATTTGATGTGTGATTTTCTGATAAAGGTGCACCGAGGTTTGCTCTGATTATGTTTTTGTCTGTTTCTCCTTGCATGTCTGATAGATTTTGCTTTATGTTTGTACTTCTCAAAACTGATGTGAGAGCAGTTTGATGTTTTGTTTTCTAGTCCATTACAAATTGATAGTTTTGTGAAACGCAATAAAAATTGCTGAGTTTTGAAGTGCTTACTCTTGAATTCTATACTTGCCACAGATCTGGTTCCAGAATGTAGACCATATTTTGAGTAAATTGCTTTGTATGATTCTTTATGCATTGGGTGTGTAAATTCATCATGATTGTTTTTCCAATGAGTTGTACTTCAAATAATATTTTGAACACTTTTTATCTGAATTCTAGTTTTCTCTCTGTCTTTTAAGCTTTTCCTGATACATCTTTTTCTATTCCTTATTTTTCAATTTTTCTGCATCATACTGTTTCAGGAATGAAACCATGTTTTCTGGGCCTTTTATTTAACTTAAGTGTCTCTAATGTAATGTTCAAGTTTAATTATCTGTATTATTTCAATACATCAGTTTCCTGTGGCTGCAATCACAAATTAATACTTGGTGATGGTTAAACTTGGTGACTTAAAACATAGAAATTTATTCTCTCCACATTTGTGCAGGCAGGAAGTCTAAAATCAATTTCACTGAGCCCAAACCAAGGTGGCGGCAGGGCCACGCTCCCTAGAGAGGAGAATCTACCCCTTGCCTCTTTTGGCTTTGGGTCATTGCCAGTGTTCTGCATCACATCAGTCTCTGCCTTTATGGCCATGCTGACTTCTCCGCTGAGGGTACTTTTTTTCTGCCTCTCTTTGATAAGAATGCCTGCAATGGCATTTAGATCCCACATGGATACTCCAGAAAACTCTCATCATCTCAAAATCCTTAGTCATGTCTTTATCCTATAAAGTAACTTTACTATATAAAGTAACATCTGCAGGTTTCAGGGATTAGTACGTGAACATGATCTTTTAGAAAACCTTGTCAGCCTACCAAATGCACTTAAAAAAAAAAAAACCCCAAACTCACTTTCATTCATTTCCTCTGGTGGTAGGCAATTTAATGTTCATACTTTTAATCACGTGGTTACTAGCTTAAATTTTTCTCCTTTTTACTTTTACGTTTTTATCAAATATATTGAAGCTTCTATTTTCTTCTCAATAACTAGAGTTGATTTGCACACACTCCTTTAGCATATTTTTTATCTTGCCTTCTTTACTTCAATATTTTGCCAAACTTTTGCTTCCAGATTTATTCAACTTTTGTTTATATTACGCTTCTGCCTTTTTAAGAATTCTGTTTTAATCATTCCAGTATGTTTCAACATGTTCTTCTTGTTCACTTCTGTTGTTTTCAGAGATGTAGATGGGGGAGAGTTGTTTTGTTTAATTGACCATCTCTTCCATCTGGATTCTTTCATTTGTTGATTGATTGATTTTGATTTCCCTGATACACTTTCTCAGGAGCTCTTTCAAAAAGTCTGGAAGCTGGTAAAACACGAATGCTTGTTAAGCCTCAGTCTTTGTATTGTCTTGACATCTGGTAGTGAAATTGTAGGTTCAAGATAATTTGTCCCTCAGAATTTTACAAAGTCAATTTCAACACATTTACTGCATGCCTACAACCTGTGAGACACTAACCCAGTCACCTGAGATGTATGTGCAGGTAAAATTCAAACCCCTGCCCTCCTGCTGCTCTTGTCTTAGTGAATCTGGGAGATATTGCTCACGCGAAGTGTTCCCCAAACTCGGGCAGAGGTAGGACTCTGGCTGCTTGGCCCCACGCTTACTTGGTCAGTTGCTGTGACCTCTGTAAGATTGTCCTGTCTTTGTCACTAGGTCCTGTTGTTTACCTGTTTTTTGTTATAATATATTTTAATTCACCTAATCTTCTAAAAACTTAAAATTTATTTTGAAAGACATTTTAAATGCTGCCTATCATATATTTGAATTGTGTCTCCCCCCTCAAAAAAAAAAAATGTTTATCAACTTCATTGTGCCATGATTCTTGGTAGTGTGTGATTTTTTTTCCATCTGTTGTAAATCTGGCCTCTGTGATAATGAGGGAGAATGGGTGGCAGTTGTGTTAGTGAGGTGGGACTCAGCCTACCAGCTTGGATTTTGTTGGGCCAATCTCTTGGCATATAAAAGAAGTGAGCAGAGAGGCAGGGAGACCACATACCACTGAAGAACCAGTGCCAGGAACACAATGCATCCTTTGGAGTGGAGGATCTCTGCATGGAGAAGCTTCTAGTCTGGGGGAAGAAGGCCACTCGAGGAAGCCTACTGGAGCTGATGCCTCGAATTTGGACTTTAAGACTACATTACTGTGAAGAAATAAATTTCTCTTTGTTAAAGCCATCCACTTGTATTCTGTTATAGTAGCTCTAGATGTCTAAGGCACTGTCATAAATGGAAACTTACTATCCCTGTTAACACTTGTATAATAATAATTAAGATATTCATTTGTTACCTAAAAGAAATGCTATGCACTATACTTTGAGAAATAGTGTAATGGATGGTGGACAGTAAAGATGATAAAGACCTTCCTAATCCTTATCACCCTTTGAAGGAGCTCAGTGTGACATGATACAACATGGGCAGTGAAAAGTCTTGCCCTTTGAATGGCGTAATAAGTTACCATGACATCTGGAATCCACTTGTGGTTGGTCGGGGGAGGTAAGGCAGAGAAGTATATACTTAAACACAGTAGGAGTTTCCTAGGTTAACAAATTGAGAAAAGATATCCCAATAAAGGAAATAGCGTTTAGAAGGCACAAAGGCAAAAGAAGGCCAAGTATATTAAAGCATGAGTAAAGGTGGGACAATATATGGACAACTTGCTGAGAGGTAAGCAGGGTCCTCTGTGCCTTACTAAAGAACATTGGCTGCATCCTGAATGAAGTGGAGGTAGGGTAGGGGGTGGGGGACAGCGCACCTTCCAAGCTTGATTGTTTGGTGTAAGGTCAATATGATGGTTAAGACTGTGTGTCAACTTGGCTAAGCCAGGATTCACAGGGTTTTGGCAGTTGTAGAATGTTGTGATCACCTCCCTGTTGAAATCTAATATGTGATCACCCCAGGATGGAAGCTGCTGCGCAGTACTGGAGGAGGTGGCACCTGTGATGATTCACTGCCCTCTCCGCCTTCATCTCTCCACCTCCCTCCACCTACTTCTTCCCTGCTTTCCTTGCCAGGTGTTTGCCTGTTCTGGATCCAGCAGCTCGCTCCTGTTCCTCTGGTCTCTGCTGTGGGGACTTGGGCTAGCAGCTTACTGACTGTCTTGCCTACCAGTCCTGAGATTCATCAGTCTTCATGGCCTGCATCAGCCCTGCCCTCCCGTCTTTATCAGCCCCCGCAGCTAGGTGAATCAGGAGAATCTACTTTCCTGTCAGAGACTTGGGAGATACAGCCTATAAAACCTGCTTAAGCCATTTCCTTGATGCAAATTTCTCTTTATTTATCTACCTATGTATCTATGTATCTATCTACCTACCTACCTATCTATATGTGTATGCGTGTGTGTGTATATATATATGTATACACACACACACACACACACACACTTTACTGATTGTGCTTCTTTAGAGAACCCAGCATAAGACAGTAGCCTTCTCACAAAAAGGCTTTCAAATATGTAGCAGAAAAGCACAGGCTTACAATGTAAACACACTATACCAAAGTATGGTTATTAAAATACTAGGAACAAATTCATGATCCAGTAACACATGTGCTTTTTAGTTAACACATTGAATTACATGGTCTACTGGAGGGTCTGATAACTACTGTATTTTCCACGCAGTGATATGTCTAAATGCTATTTCAAGATATCTGCAACAGCTAGAATGGTGTGTGGAAATGCCTAAACTTCTACTGATGACTCAGCAAAGGTACTGCTAGAAGTCTGTGTTCTGTTTTACCATCTACATTCACAGCTACCTAAATTCTGTCCATGATCTCTTTGGTGGTCCACTGGCTCCAGATAAGGAGCCCCTGTTTATATAGCTCTCTCTACCATAAGAAGGTTAGGCTAGACTGGAAGTGGGAAGACAAGGAGGAGGAGGCCTCATTCACAGACTGCTGGGAGCAGGGCAGTAATCACAGAGAGAGGGGCAGTTTGGAGGGAAGACCAGAAGGCAGAACTCCCAAGAGGGAGAAGGACAAGTTAGCATTAGCCCCATGTGTAACTCCCAGTAGAATATCAAGTCCTTGAGATACAGTAAAATAAAGCTATCTTTCCAGCAAGGGAGAAGTGAGTTAATTCTAATGCTTTGAATGGGGAAACCCACTTTCATCCAGTTGATTCTGACTCACAGTGATCCTGTAGGACAAAGTAGAACTGCACCATAGGGTTTGCAAGACTGGAAATGGCTATAGAAATAGACTGTCTTATTGTTCTATTCCAAAATGTTCAGTGAGTTTGAACCACCAACATTTGAATTCACAGGTGAGTGCTTTAACCACTGTACAACCAGGGCTCAGTGGACTGCTAAAGAATATTAATAGAAACTGTTAGAATGAAAAGGTTCAACAGCCAGGGACAGGCAGAAACACCAACATTTACACACAAAAAAAAGAAAAAAAAACAAGAAAACAAAGACACCAGTTGCCTGCCAAAGAGGACAAAGGCACCAGCATTTGCCCCCCAAAGAGATGTGGAACTATATAACTGCCAGATCACACAATAATTCATACCACCAGAAGGTACCAGTGAGCAAAAAGAACAAAAATTTCAGAGGGAGGCGAAAGCTGAGGTATGGAACCCCAGAGGAAGAAGGGACCGGGCTCTCAGACCTTTCTTGAGCACCGCACTTGGCACTCCTTTGTCAAGTGTGCCATCCCCTAATAAAACTCTCGCTAATGCTTGGCTTTTTGTGTGGATGTCTCTTTGTTTGACTTCTTTCTTACACTGAAGACAAGAATGGAGGGACCACTTTCCAGTAACAAAATCACCTAGATCGGTGCTGTCCAAAATGAATATAATGTAAGCCACGTGTGCAATTTTAAATAGCTAGCAGCAACATTTAACATAAGCTGATGAAATTAATTTTAATAATGTATTAGGTTTGTTTTTGATTACTGTCACATTGGCTCCAACTCATGGCAACCTTACAAGGTCCAACAATTAAGTCCGCAAACTTAATTGTTCTAAGTGCTACATACCTCACTGCTGAGTATCACTACAGTCACCTTCGCAGTATCCTCTTGGGAAGCTATGCACTAACACTATTGTCTAATCCACCCTTCAAAGCAATTTTGGAACTCTTTCTGAACAGGTGGCACATTGGCAAGTTCATGAACTTAATAGTGTGGCTGTCTGTGAGGGAGTTTTTAGTCAGTAAACAAGTATAACTGTATTGGAACACCCTTTCTTCTCACCTGATCTGGCCCCCGGTGACTTTTTTCTTTACCCAAAGATAAAGGAAGTATTGAAAGGGAGACATTTTGATGGCATTCAGGACATCAAGCACAATACAACAACAGCTCTGATGGCCATTCCAGAAAAAGAGTTCCAAAGTTGCTTTGAAGGGTGGACTAGGCACTCGTGTCGGTGCACAGGTTCCCAAGGGGAGTAATATAAAAGTGGCTGTAGTTATATTCGGCAATGAGGTATGTAGCATTTTTTCTAGGATAAGTTTGCCAACTTAATTGGCAGTCCTCATATATATGTGCCATCTTCGTGACTGTTAGTATGTTTGAGGGTATTGTTTTGGTTACTATGTCAAACCATTTTATTAAGAATTTTCCTCATTTGCTGACCCTCTGCTTTATCAAACCTGATGCTCTTTTCTACAGTTCTGGTGATTATTCTTTCATCGTGATGTGCCCCAAATCAGAGAGTCAAAGTCTTATCGTCTTCACTTCTGAAGAACATTCTAGTTGTATTTCTTTTAAGACTGATTTGTTTGTTTTTCTGGCAGTCCACAGTATACTTAATATTCTTTTGTAATACAATGGTTGGAAGCATTAATTCTCTCTTTTTCATAGACTAGCTTTCATATGCATATGAGATGACTGAAAGGATCATGGTTTGTGTTACCAGGCATTCTGTAGCCATCAAAGTGATATTTTTACTTTTGAAAACTTTGACAGACCTTGTGAGGCAGATTTGCCCAGTGCAATATATTAATTTATTGATCATTTCTTCCATAGACATTTATTGTTGCTCCAAGTATACCCTCTTCTCCCTTATTGACGTGGTTAGATTCCAATACCAAGTTGTTACATGAAATTGGTGTTACGCAACAATGGAGGATAGCCACATTATATCATAAAAAAGGAGAATGACTACATCATTACATAACTTCCAAACCACTGGTAATCATGACTCGGCCAAGTTGGCACATCAAGTCATCCAGAATTACTCTCATTTGACAAGTCAGCATTCATCGCTGCAAGAAGTACTTTGTTAATGAGCAAACTAGATAGATTTTTTATTGTCATAAATGTAAAATGTTGGATAATGAGACAGTCAATAAGTTAGGAGTTGTAAAATGAAATCATTAACAACTTTAACTGCTTCTCCATTTCATTTATCTTGACATTGTTTATTGGTCCAGTTTTGAGGATTTCTATTTGCTAAAGAAAGCCAAAGCTATATATCCAAAATAGTATATAATTTAATAATGTAATTGATATAAACAATTTTTAATGAGATACCTTACATTGTTGTTCTTACTAAATCTTCCATATCCCATGTGTGCTTTCCATTTACAGCAGATCTTCACTTGTACTAGCTCTATTCAAGATACTCAGTAACCACTAGTGGCTTGTAGCTTGTGGCTTTTGGTTGAATTGTGCAGATATAGATTTTTCTTTTTAAGCCAGAAGAGCAGCACCATTTTTCATTTAGGGGCTGTTGTTTTCTTAAAATTAAAAGGTTTAGGAATTTAGATTTCACTGTTGAGTGGTAGGGAGCCACGGACTTTAACAAAGAAAGCAAGGTAACCAAGTTGCATTTTATAGCGTGGTGGATGCATTGAGATGTTGGAAGGAAAAAGACCAGTAATACTGGTAATCAAACCCTTATAGGATTTCAGATAAGAGCTTAGATAATTCTGTGTTATGGTTGTGACAGTGCCCAATCTACTCCAGTTTAATTGTCCCCAATGAAGTAAAATCATGATTTTTTTAATTCTTCAAACAATTACAAATGAGTTCCTTCATGTGGCCCTTTGCCTGGGTTCTTTGGGAAAACAGCTTGAGAGATTTTTCCCTAAACCCTGAGGAGTTACCATTGCCCTAATTTTCTACCCTAGAGGGTTTGCTGCTTTTGTCCAGGTTGTTTGACATTTTCTGAGCTAGCTGTAAACAGTTTGTAGTTTGATACATTCTGTCTGGTCCTGGACGGCAGCCTGCATGTGTGTTGCAAGGATTGGTCCACAGACTATGCAGATGAAGTGTCTGTAGCCTACTGAAAGTGCATTTGTCAGTTTATGGCTTTGCTAAATCCTTCCATATGTGGTATTTCTATTAGAGCCGCACTAGCTGACTAAAACAGAATTTGGTACCAAGAAAGCGGGGTGCTGCTCTAACAAATACCTACAATGTGGAAGTTGTTTTCAAACTGCGAATGGGTAGAAAACCCAGCCTAAGATACCTGGTATCCAGTAATATACTTTGGTTTCTATATATTTGCCTGTTCTAGATATTTCACGTAAGTGGGATCATTCAATATTTGTACTTTGTGGCTAATTTACATCACTCAGCATAAGATTTTCGAGGTTCATCCATGTGGTAGCATGTATCAGGCCTTCATTTTTCTTTATTGCTGAATAATATTACATTGTATGTGGTAGCATTTTGTTGAGTAATTCATCTGTTGACAGACCTTTAGGATTTTCCCACCTTTTGACTATCATGAATAGTGCTGTGATTAACATTGGCATACATGTATCTGAGTCAATAGATTCAAATCTCTTAGGCATACACCTAGAAGTGGAAGCTCTGATGGTGACATGGTTAAGTACTCAGCTTACACCGTCTAGAAAGCAAGACCAGGAGTACGGGCGTCCCTAAGACTTGAGGTTCCTGCACCAGGATGCTCCCTGACCCAAGACTGCTACAACAGAAGGATCTTCCTCCAGAGCCAATAGAGGGAAAGCCCTCCCCTGGAGCAGACACTCTGAATTTGAACTTGTAACCTACTGGACTGTGTAAGAATAAACTTTTCTTTGTGAAAGCCTTCCATTTGTGGTATTTCTGTTAGAGCAGCACTAGCTGACTAAAACACCAAGAGTGGAAGATGGTGACAGCAGAGTCATTAGAAAGTGTTGACTATCTGTTGTTAACAGTGATAAAAAATTTAGTGATAGATATGGGCGATGGTTATACAACAAATTTAATGTGATCAATGCCTTTGAATTGTACATGATAAAATTGTTAAGCTGGCAAATGTGTTATATATATTTTTCATAGATACATTAAAATAAAAACCATAGTGATATCTAATGCTAGCCTGGTTACAATAAAAACAAGTAATCCACTCATTCCCTGGCCATGATATCATTGGCACCGTTTGTAGAAGCTATAGAGCAGAATAGACCATTAAAGCTTGTGAGCAGGACCCAAGGCTCCAAGTTCCCACAGATACCTTCCTTTCCAAATATGCTATTCCTTATCTTGCCCCCTTAGTGTCTTTAGCATGGCTCTTGGGTTCCTCTTTGCCCTAAGACTTGCATACCAAAGTCTTAACTGGATTGGCCACCCAGTAGCTGTAGGTATCAACCTTGCCTGGACACTATTTCCATCTGCCCTCACCTCTTGGTCCTCAGCTCTCAGTCCATCCTGTTTTACATCCTCGGGTCACTACTCTGACTCCTGACCATCTATCCTAAGGACATACTTGAGAGGAAATTTTAAAAAGCCATATATATGACGTTCATTGCATGTAAAGAAAATTGTGAAAACAACCCCAAAGAGAATGGTTAATGAAATTGTATTAACTCCTATTTTAGTTAATGGTCTCCAGTGAAACAGAACAGTGTGTGTGTGTGTGTGTGTGTGTGTGTGTGTGCGGGCACGTGTGTGTGTGTGTATGTACAGACAAAGATGTCAAGGAATTGGCTCATGGGATTGTAGGGAGACAGCAAGTTGAAAATCTGTATATCAGGAAACAGGCTTACAGATTCATGCAGGTTTGCATCCCAAGATCTGTAAGTCAGCTGATAGGAAGAGTGCAGAATACAATTCTGCTGAAATATCTATTTATAGTACAGTGGCAGAACACACCCTCTGGAAACTCCCTTTTCAACTGACTGATTGATTACATTACACTACATTACATTGTAGAAGAGGAACTAGACTAAATAAATGGGAACCATAGCCTAGCCAAGTTGATGCATAAAATTAACCATTACGTCACCACTGTTATACAGCTATTGTACGATTTAACTATTAAGGCCACAGGAACACACAACTATATTCATTGCAGCAACATTGGCAGCAGCAAAAAGATGGCAACAACCTAAGTGTCCACTGAAAGATGAATGCATAAGTTAAATTTGGTGTGCACATACAATGGAATAAATGCTACTCGGTGATAAAGAAAAATGAGTTCCCAAAGCATCTTGGAACATAGATGAACCTGAAGGACATTATCTTGAGTGAAGTAAGTGAATAACCAAAAATAATAATAATACTGTATGTTGTTTTTCTAAAACAACACAAACAAGTAAATATACAGAAACTAACGTTAGCTAGTTACCGAGGAGAGTGGCTGGAGAGAGGCAGAGTCATTCTCAAAATTGTAGTAGACACCTGTTGTTTTTGGTGATGGGAAAGGTAACACCAAATTAGGGTGAAGGATACACAGTTTCATGAAGGGAAACGATGTCACTAAAAAGTATCCAGAAAAAAGGATCTGTTGGTAATCGCTGTGGCGTGATGATTTTGAAGCAATAGTAAAAATAACCAAATGAAGAGTGTATGTAGGTATACATGTACGTAGGCATATGTGTGTGTACCGGGCCAGTTGCCAGAAAGTTGCTTTTGACTCCTAGTGACCCTATAGGACACAGTAGAATTGCCCCGTAGAGTTGCTAAGGAGCAGCTGGTGGATTCAAACTGCTGATCTTTGGTTAGCAGCTGTATCTCTTGTCTACTGCACCACCAGGGCTCTTCTATGTGTATAGATCTCTCTCTCTCTGCATGCATGTGTATACTTGTATATATATATGGGTCTATGTGACTCATGCACATGGATTCATATATATAATAAAGCACATAGCAGGCACAGTTACAGACATTTCTTAGACATAACCGAGCATCTGGTGGGCTGGATTCCTGAGTCTGAAGGATTAGGAACGAAGCCTCAGGGGGCATCTCATTCAGTCGGCATAGTATAGCTCATAAAGTTATGTTCTACATTCTAGTTTGATGAGCAGTATCTGGGAGTCTTAAAAGCTTGTGAGCCATCATCTAATACAAAACTGTTTGTCTTAACTCATCTGAAGCAAAGAAGAAGGAAGGAAACTAAACACTCAAGGAGGAAACTAGTCTCCATGAATCACGGCTTCATCTCCTCTGAGACCAGAAGAAGTAGAACAACTGATCTAGTCAGAGCCATGATAGATGGACTGTGATAGAGTGGGGGGAGTCAGTGGCACTGGCTGAATGTGTCCCCTCAAATTCCAAGGGGGAAAGTATATACAGACCTACCAGACTAGGTGAGACTGGAGGACTTTCTAAGACTGTTGGCCTGAGTTACTCTTCAAACCTTGAACTAAAATTAGCCCCTGAGGTCATTTCATAGTTAAATAACAAATTGGCTCCAAAAATATAATGAATATCACCTGCAAGTACTGTGCTCCTTAAAAAAAATCACCTATGTGAGACCAAACAGTCAACAATTGCTTTAAAATAAAGATGACAATGTAAAGAGGCAGGGAGACTAGGTTAATGGAAATGGAACACGCCCAACGGAAATAGAAGGTTCATGCATTGCCCAGAAGGTGCAACCAGTGTCACTGAACAACTTGTACAGACGTTGTTGAATGGAAACTTAAGTGCTTTGCCAACCTACACTGAAAACAAAATAATTTTTTTTTAAAAAATGGCATGGAAACACATAAACACACTTTTCCCAAAACTTCTACAGTTCAAAAGAATATCCATATCATGTGTATTCTCCAGCACGATACAGCACGCTCTGAGACCTGTTCTTAGGACTGGCTTCTACCGCTAAGTTAGTCAGAGTAGATTCTGGGATTAATCTGCTTGTCCTAGTGGGGCCCTCACAACTACAATGTTTTACTTTTTCTTTGACCAACCTCAGGACACTGACACTGGGGTGCCCGAGAGAACCGACAATGGGCCAAGAAGTGTAATTTCAAGTTCTGTCCTTCTGCAACTGCCTCGTCCCACTCAGGCACCTTGTGCTGCTTCTCTCTGCCCTCCACGGCATGGACTCCTCGCTTGGGCTACTTGTGTCCACAAAAGTCACCACTGCATTAGAAAAGATATAGTCCCTTGGAATGCTTCCACGCTCTTCTCCTGGAGAAGATATAAGTCATAGTTTGAGGCACTTGTTATATCCTTCCCCAGAACTGAATTTTACAGTTTTTCAATTTCTTAAACTTCTAGTTAGCTTGTCAGTGACGGTTGTACCCCTTGGCATCAGGGCTGTCTCTAGACAGAAATAGTTTACGGTTTATTGCATTTTACCCATAAAACTTAAGAAGCGGGATACTACATGTTTTAAGATGTTATGCTGTAGAGTATGAAATTAAAACCTTCATATAGTAAGAGAGAAAGAGAGAGGAAGAAACAAAGGAAGGAACAGAAGGAAAAGAGGAAAGGAGGGAGGGAAAGAGAGAAAGAGGGAGAAAGGGAAGAAGGGAGGCACTGAAGAAGGAAGGAAGGAAAGAAAAAGAGAAAGAAAGAAAAAAGAAAGACTAGGAGAAATGGATAAAACTCACAAAGAGTCTGAGAGGTAGATTTTTGCTTTGTCAATTAGTGCTTCTTAGTAACAGTATTAGAACCCTGGTGACACAGTGGTTATGTGCTGGACTGCCAACTCAATCGCTGGCAGTTTAAATCTACCAGCTGCTCCTTGGAAACCTCATGGGACAGTTGTACTCTGCGCTGTAAGGTCACTAAGAGTGAAAATGGACTCAACAACAATAGGTTTAGATTTTTTTGGTTTAGTAACAGTAACAGTGAGACACTTAACTGATTTGCATCGTCATAATTACTTCTCTTTAGAATTTTGCATCATTTTGCAATAATACTTTCTAAAATCTTTACTAAAGGACAACCTAAGGTAAAGTAATTCCTTTGCCATAAGGCACAGTCACTGACAAAATGACCCCCAGTGATCCCTGTATCCTGACAGTCACACCCTTGCATAAGTCCCCTCCCCTTGAGTGTGGGCTGGACTCGCTGACTCCTCCAAACAGAACATGCAGCAAGTGATGGGCTGTCGCTTCGGAGAACAGGTTACGAAAAAAGACCATGGCCTCTGTCTTTGCGCTGTTTCCCAGTCTTAGATCACCAACCTTGAGGGAATCAAGCTGCCCTGTGGTGATGCTGTCAACAACTGACCACCTGAGTGAGTGTGGAAGCGGATCCCCTGCAGTTAACCCTCTATGTGAGACCAGAGTTCTGACCAGTGGCTTGACTACAGTCTCATAAGATACCTTAAGCCAGAGATATCCCAGTATGCTGTCCCCAGATAGAGAGAAAAAAATACATGTTGTTTTAACCTGCTAAATTCTGAGGTAATTTATTACACTGCAAAACATAACCAATAAAGTAATCAAACCATAGAGACTAGTATGTCTACTCAGTTGCCCAAACCAAAATCTTGGGTCTTGTCCTTGACTTTTCCCTCATAGTCCATGTTTTGGTCATCCGACACTGCTCTAAGAGAAATACCACAAGTGGATGGCTTTAACAAAGGAAAGTTTATTCTAACACAGTCCAGTAGGTGAGGCTGAGTTCAGGCTAGGAGGCTGAGTTCCCCGCTCCAGGGGAAGACTGTCCCTCTTGTTGACTCTGGAGGAAAGTCCTTCTGTCGCAGGAGTCTTTGTTCAGGGAGCATCTCGGCTCAGGAACCTCAGGTCTGAAGCGTGTGCTCTCCTCCTGGTTCTGCTTTCTTGATGATGTGAGGTTTCTGATTCTCTGCTTGCTTCCCTTGCCTTTTATCTCTTGCAGAATGAAAGGATAAAGGGTGGTAAAGCCACACTCCAGGGTAATGCCCTTTAGAAAAGAGCAGCGAGGTGATCCTGGGAAGGGATTTACAGTCCTACCCTAATCTAACACACAGCACAGGAAAACCACAAAACAGAGGAAAATCGTAAAATGTTGGGAATCATGGGCCAGCAACACGGCTACCTGCACTTCGGGGGAACACAGTCCAATCCATGACACTCCACATGCAACTTACCAACAAGAATTTCTGATTTCTACATCAGTTGTGAATCATCTGGTTTTCTCCTTTCCATGTACACTGAGGATACCCTACTTTAGTTCACCCCCCTCTCTAGCATGTTTCTGTGATGGTCTAAAACTGCAGTACTGACTCCAGAGCTGTTCCCCAGTTCTAGACCCGACTCCTCTTTCTAAAGTATAAATTTGATCATGTCTCTCCCAATTTCCAATGCTTCAATGACTGCTCCAGCCATAACTCTGACTAAGAGGCAAACCTCAGCCTCACTCCTGGATCACCTTCACATTTCCCCCATGACACAGCTCAAATTCTTTCCAAGGCTGTATAGTCCAACACTTTCTGACCTCTGCTTATTTCCCAGCCACATCTTTCCCCCTTCCTTTACCATTCTCCCTTCCCTGCTGACCCCTCTGCTCTCAGATCCTTTGGCTTTTCCATGGACTGTTCCTTTAGCTAGAACACCACATGCACACAGTCCCTCAGCTGCATAAATCCTACTCAGCCTTGGGTCTCAGGTCAGACATAACTCCCTCAAGAGGCCTTCCTTGTCACACACCAGTCCCCACATGCCAATCTCTGACATAGGTCCCCTCCTGAGATCTCAAAACACTGTGACACTCAGCTGAAGACCATTCATGCTTGTTTCTGAACAGTTCATGTACCACTTCTTTGAGTGGGTGTGACCTTAGAAACTCTTAGCTAAAAAGAATGGAAAACTCTTTATTCATCACAGCCTTTCATATTTTCGCTTAGAACACTTATGTTGTCATTGTCATTCACGTGTTTTTGGAACAATGATGAAAAACCTGTCTTACCAGTCACATGCCTGGCCCCTAGGGTTGCCATGAGTCGGATCCATGATCAGTCACATAGCCAAGCCAGCCATTAAGCAAGTATTATACTCTTATCTGTGTTTTTAGTTTAGAGAAACTGAGGTTAGGCCACAATCACAGGATGAGTTATTTTCAAAATCAAGACCAGCATACACAATTCTTAAAGCCAATCTCCTACCCTGAGTTCTTAGGAACACTTGCTTTCTCTACTCATTCTCCTATCTTACTGGTGTCTGCTTTCTGCCTATGAGGGAGTCCATCCCTAGCCCCCCCTGCAAAATACTGCACGTACCCCCAATAACCTTCTGACCACACAAAATCATTTTCATCAGATCCAAAAATTATAGCTCCTGGGACTCTTAGGTAACTTTACTTTTCCTATTTTGTTAATGAGAAGAGTGATAAAGAACACCATATACGGTGCAGTCCATATTAAAGTGCCTGCTCTGAGCTCACTTCCAAGCTATGCTGCTTTAGATTCTTTCACTGTTCACACATGAAAGAAGAATTTTAAAGACAAAATTGTACTGTTTAATACTTTCTATGTGATTATTAAATGTACATTACAATTTTGGTTTGTGTTTTTTTTTTAAGTTTTTTAATTTGTAGAAGTGTGCCACAAGTGAACTTTTAAGAATCACTTCTCTCTCACTCATCCTCCAGGAAAGTGACCAGTCTCACTTGAAGAAACAAGTCATAAAATATTAAAAAAAAAAAAATTATAGTTGAAGCTACAACTGAACACTTGAGAAAAACAGTTCTTACTCTCTCAAGGATTATTTGCAAGTAATAATGATACTTTGTATATTCACGTCCATGTGGAGTTTCACAGCCCAGCGTGGAGGTTTACCATCTGACTCAGCCGGGCCTTGCAGCCATCCCATGGGGGTGTTTGCCAGCTGTGATGGTCCCCATTTTTACAGAAGAGCGGAGGCCCAGCAAGTGTGAATGATTCCATGCTCACCCCGCCCCTAGCACTGATAGGGCCTGGGCCAAGAGTGTGAAGAGAGCCCACATGCTGTGTGCATTTCAGGGCTTCCACATGGATGAGAATTATCTGTCACCAGTTGATGCTAGTTAATTCTGACTCACAGCAATCCTGTGTGTGTCAAAACAAAACTGTGAATCATAGGATTTTCAACACCTGATTTTTTAAAAGTAGCTCACCAGGCCCATCTCCTGAGGCACCTCTGGGTAGACTGGAACCTCCAACCTCCTGTCAACATCTGAGCGTGTTAACTGTTTGTCTCACTCAGGAGCTCTGGGGTGGGATGGGGAGCCCTCTACCACGACGGTCCGGGCCATGGATCCACGAGCAGGCTTGTTATTTGGGCCACAGCCACAATTTTGTTTTTTCAGAGACAAAGGGCTTTATTACTCACAGCACATAGCAGGAGCTTGGGCTGAAAAGTTGCCCTGTTTCATTTTCCCCACAAATGCCATCAGGCCAGTACAGTGGGTACAAGTGGATGCTGCGTATACAGTGGATTGGTGTCACGGCGAGATACCGAGCTTAGGAAACCCCTAATTTTATAAATGACTGATAGCAAACCCGACCACTTTTGCCCTGGAGAAAGACATTATCTTTATTACGCTGGTCAGAAAACAAGTCTGTCCTCTGCTTTAGAGGGAGACACTACTTCTGTTCCTTTTGGGCTATTTACTATGCAAACATTCTTAAAAAGATACTTCTAGACAAAAGCTGTCACAGAGGCAGAGCCACAATTTTAAATCCAGGCTTCCAAAGCCACGTCCAATACTCTGTTGATGAAGTGCAACCACATCTCAGGCAGTAGAGTCTGCATCTTTATAGGAGGATTTAGTATATATCAAGCCAGAGCTTCGATTCAATTAAATGTAAACACCTCAAGTCAGCCTATTACAGGGTCAAATCCAACTTGGGTGTTTTAATTTAAGCTCTGCTTGGAGATTCCCTGAACTGTCCAATGAAGCGCATAGCACATGGCTGTGTGTTATTACCCTGTGTGCTACCACAGGGGACGCGGTAGATAGTTGTCCACCTGGCGGTCCTTTATAAAGAATCCTGACTGTTCCTGCCATGTGATTTGGGTAGAGTGTCCCTAGATTCTGTTCTAACAGTGGGATCCAAGGAGCCAAGCCAATCAGTGGAACCCTGTCTGCCTGTCACACCGCCTGAACCAGTGGGGGGCGCACAGTCTTTTACTGCAGACGGCAGGAAGCCAGGATTTGAAACAGAGGCCAGGACAGATGTAAACAAGCCAACACCCCACGGAGGGGCTGCAGCCGTCTCACGGCTGTGAGGAAGCCACAGCCGCACACTCGGTCCAGTCATGCCTGAAACCACGCCGCTGACGGACTCTGCTATTAATAACAAAGTCCCTTTGTTATCAAAGCCCAATGGCACAGATACTGTGTTTCTTGAAATTGAAGGCATCTTAATTAACCCAAGTGAAACACACAGAGCAGCTATCAATTCCCTGAGCGTGAGACTATGTCCGTTAACAGGCAATGGACATAGAAAGACTAAAACATCTCTCACTGATGGCTTTCGGTATTTCCACCATCAGATGGAAAAAGAGGCTAGAAAAACAGAGCTAGAAAACAAAATCTGCGAGCACCTCACCTTTTTAGTCCCAGAGGTCCTGAGCCCCTCCTACATCTTAGTGCAGGGATGATTTGCGTATCTTAATACTTCCTCTCTCCTAAGGCTCACCCTTCTCCCCTTTCCCTGCCCAAGGGCTACGTCCCTTCCTTCCACTCCACATTTCAGTGGCCTTTGTTTTCATAGGAAAAGCAAAGAAAGACACGCTGTCTTAAAAATAAAGAAGAAAAATTAGAGTGGAAAAAATGGAAAACTTCTAACTGCCATATGTAGTCTTGGTTCTCTGTATATATAGCTGCCAAGTGCCGTCCAGTCGGATCCGACTCATGGCCGCTAGGGGTCGCCATGAGTTGGATCCGACTCGACGGCACTTGGCTGGCTGGCTATACACTGTAAAAATCAACGCGTCACATTTATTACATAATGGTTGCTAGTTGGCATCAGGTAGGCACCAGCTCAAAGTGGCCATGTGTATAACAGAACAAACTGTTGCCAGGCCTTGTGCCAGCTTCACGACCATTGGTGTGTTTGAGCCCTTGAAGTCTTTTTCTAGTCATGCTACATAATGCTACAACTGTCATTCTTAAAGTGACTTTACTTTTATTACTTCCCATTAAGTCAGCATGTCAGCCTCATCCTGCATCATGAAAGGAAACACATAGAGAAAATTGGTGAAATCAGCACAAGTCTTCGTCACAGCAGCGCACACCGCTCCAAAGGGCAAACTCTAGCCATGACTGAGCAGGAACAGTTGGCAACTCTGTATGAATTGATGCTGTTCTACATGTCATATACATATTAACTCATTTAAATAGGCATATCAACTGATAAGAACGTATACAGTAGTATTACGCTCATTTTTGCAGGTCAAGAAATTGAAGGGCTAGAATACTAAGCAATAGCACAAGGTGAAAGAATTGTTCACTAGGGGAGCCAGAATTCAAACCCAGGTGTTCTACCTCCAAAATCGCTGTACTCTTCTGCTGAAGTGAAATTCAGCAAACCGGTGACTAAGTTGCACTAGACTTATGAGGAAGAAAGAGAAAAGCCCGGAAATGGAGCTGCCCTCTTGGACTTCAGTTTCCCTACCTGAAAAATGGGGATTATAATGACATCTAACTCAAAAGGAAAGTCTCCAGATGGTGCAAAAATTTAAGGTGCTTGCTGCTAACAGAAAGGTTGGTGATTCAATTCACCTAGAGGAGTCTCAAAAGAAAGATCTGACAGTCTGCTTTTGAAAATGCAGCCCTTGAGCACAGTTCTCCTCTGACACACATGAAGTCAGCATGAATTAGAGCCCATGTAATTGCAATGAATTTAGATGGCATTTTTGTTTATGCACGTCACAGAGTGGTCATGAGATCAAATAAACTGATATGTATAAAGTGTTCCGTGTGTCTGGCATGTGGTAAGCACTAGCTAAAATGTTAGCCGTGATTTCTTCCAAGGACAATGAAGGACCAGTGATGGGTGTCAGAATACTAAGCAGACACCTTTCATTTCATTATATGAAAAATGCCTTCTTAAGAATTCTGTAATTTTTCTTCTTTTCACAAATGAGTAAACTTAGAGGCATTGAAATTAGAATCATCATATCTTCTCGTTTTTAATCCTACAGCCCTCACCTTCCTGATCGCATTTTCACAATCACAAAGAAATATCAATACTGGGCTTGGAGTCATAAGATCATCCTTTGATCCAGTTTGGGTACTTACTACATGATTTTAAGCAAGTCAATCAATGCCGCTGACTTACCTCATCATTGAAATGGAAATAACAATTCTGACCTCACAAAACAATTGGGAGGATAAATTAAGAGCCAGTGTAGCATAGTGGTTAACAGTTATATTGTCATTCACAACCTGTGTTGGCAGCCCAGCATCTCCCTGAAACTCCTTTACTTCATCTGTGAAAAGAAGGCGAGGGTGCATATCTCATGGGGTTTTGGTAGGACTCAAAGGGCTTGAGTATAGTTTTGGACACAGCACAGGGCCTCAAACCATAAGAACTATGATGAGGATGTTAATGACAACCATGCTATAGTATTGTGAACATGCTAATAATACATGTTGTTACTTCCTAAAACAACTCTTAAAAAAAATGGGAGCCCATGTGTATCAAGCATAAGAGCAGTTATGGGACCACTGCTTGAATCATTCCTGAGCTTGTTCCCTGCTGTCTGAAGAGCGGAAGCCGACTGGTTTCTACTGGGACCGTGTGGATGGAGGAGCTCCCAGTTATAGTGGCCCTGCTGTGCCCTCAAGTAGACACATGACTAGACTGTCAGAGGGGCTGCTGCTCTCTTAGTTTCACTACCGGAAAAACCTGCTTGGATGGAAAGATTTCATTTGCTATGCTTTCTGCCTTTGAGTCTGGTTATCATTGTAAGCAGGTGTTTTTTCATTCAAAACATGTTGTGGCCCCTGTTGAAAGCCATCATGCAATAAGAAGCCAGTACAAGTAGAGCTCAGAAGTTTCCAGACTTAGCAAGTTCTGTAGAAATGCTTAGGGAGAACGTGTCACCTATGACTGGGTATACTTCAACTCACTTACCTTATGCCAATCGTCCTTCAGCTTTCTGTAACTAACTGGTGGACAGGTGGTGAGTACCCGAAATGTCTCACTTCTTCTAGGCCAGGAATCAGCAAACTATGACCTGTGGGCCAACTCTGGTGCACCACCTTTTGTGTATGACCTGCAAGTTAAGAATGATATTTACAGATATAAGTGGCTGGGGAAAAAAAAGAAATCAAAAGAAGAGAATGTTCCATGAGACATGAAAATCATATGAAATTCAGTGTCTATAAGTAAATGGAACACAGCCCATTGGGGGACTTACATATTGTCTAAGGCCATCAAGGAGCCCTGGTGGCATGCCATGGTTAAAGCACTTTGGCTGCTAACTGGTAGTTTGGCAGTTCATACCCACCAACAGCTCTACAAAAGACCTGACAGTACCCTTCCACAAAGTTTACAGCCTTGGAAACCTTATGGGGCAGTTCTGCTCTATCCTATAGGGTCACTATGAATCAGAATTGACCTAACAGCACATAGCCAGTAACAACAAAGCTGTTATCATGCTACAAGGAAGTTTCCATTCTATTTCTGTTTGCCTAGGTGAAAGAAATGCTTAAGTGCTTGGCTACCAACCCTCAGTTTAGTGATTGGGATTCACCCACAGGCATCAGAACAAAGGACTAAGACCTGGTCATCTACTTTCTAAAGATCACAGCCACTGAGAACCTTATGGAAGTGCTGTTCTACTCTGAAACACATGGGGTCTCTATGAATTGGATGAACTCAACAGCAACTGGAAACTGAAACAAAAATAAGTGAATAAAGCAAAGAATCTTTTCATTTTCATATGACAAATTCTGAGCTTTCTGGTAGTGTTATAAGTAAAAACTTAACCTTTGAATATTTAAAGATTGACCCAAAGGGGAAAATCATGGGGAAAATTATTATACTTAGCCTTTGTTCTGTAAATCAAGAGCTAAATATGAACTCTATCCCATGACTGTCTGTGAAATACTTGTTTAAAGAAAGGAAAGAAACAATTGCTCTGAACAGGACTTACTTTGAAATGAGTGTTGCATAAAATGAAATAGAGGACTCCATCTAAGTGATTGCTTGGTAGAGTGGAGGGTCACTGAAAAAGAGGAAGACCTTAATAAAATGGATTGACACACTGACTGCAACAAAATGGGCTTAAGCAGAAAAGTGATTGTGGGCACAGTGCATTACTGGGCAATGTTTCATTCTACTGTGCATAAGATCACTATGAATCAGAACCAACTCGGCAGCACCTATCAACAAAAACAAGCTCTGTAACCAGGATTTTAGCCGGAGTTGTTGAAATAATTCCCTTAGATCTCTCTTTCACTTTAGTTGCAAGGTGTCGCTAACCATTGCCTAAATCTGAGATTGCAAAGACTTTCCTGTACAAGACTGTGCAGAATTAGTTCTCAGATGTTTACTGAACTGCTCTAGGCTCTAGTATTATGTTAGCCTTCAGTGTTGCTGCTCCTTTCTTCTGCCTTCTGTCCTCATACAGAGGAAAGCAGTCACCAAACTGTGCAGTTCAAATCTGCCAGACATGCCTTAGAAACTCTATGTGGCAAGTTCTTTACTGACCTATAAGGTCACTATGAGTCAACGTCAACGACAGGGAGTTTTTTTAGTGTGTGAGTACACACGTGTGTATATAGTATATGTGTTTGAGCACACACATGTATACTATATACACATGTGTACATGTAAATAACAGGCATATGTTGTACATGTGTGCCCTCTGTACGTATGTGCACATACATATATGTCTGAGTGTGTGTGTGTGGTGAGAGAGAGTAACGGCCTCACCAGGTCAGCAACTGAGTATAATACTTATGGTTAAGCACCAGAAGGGTGTCACGAATGTTATCATAAATCCCAGGAGCCAAGGCCTCAGGAAACTTTATACTTATATTAAAAAATGTCAGGATATACAAGAGTAAGAATTTAAATTCAAATTTATAGATGTTTATTGCAGTGCTCTTTTGAGTAAAGCGGTAAAAGCAGTCTAGATATATAATACCGTGACTTTGTAAATACAATGTAGTACATCCAGGTAGAAACATATTATGTGGAACTCAGTACAGAAACACTGTGCAGCCAACACCATGATCTGGTAGGAATCAATCTACTGATAAAGTGATCCACTCTAGTATCCAGCTGAAGAGCCACCTCCTCTGTGAAGATGGCTTACATATCAAGAGTCCCGTGAGTTCTTCTTAAGACAAATAGTTTAGTCCAATGATTAGTATGGCACAAAACTCTGTAGACACAAAAATGAATTAGTAATTTTATTAAACCGATTTAACTAGGATATAGCAAATTACTTATACAGCACAAATCTAAAGGCAAGGAGCCCTAGTGGAACAAATGTTTAAGCACTCTGCTGCTAACCGAAAAGTTGACGGTTCAAACCCACCTAGAGGTTCTGCAGGAGAAAGACCTGGTGATCTGCTTTGTCTAAAGATTACAGCATAGAAAACCCTGTGGAATAGTTTACATGGAGCTGCCATGAGTTGAAATTGACTCAACAGAACCTAACAACAATTTGTAGGGAGGATATCATCAAAAGAACCAAACAAGAATTTGCATGTTTAGATCTGTGTCTTCTGCAAGTAGTACCTTTGCAGCCCCTGAGGTCTTTAATGACAGTATCAGACTCCCTGACCACATCATTTATGTGCTAATTAAGCATATACTAGGGAGCTGAGTCTCTTCCATTGTGGTTTTAATGGTGTTTCATGACTTGTCGGTGGTTTCGTGGTAGAATTCTCCCCTTCCGTGTGAGGGACCCAGGTTTGATTTTCAGCAAGTATAAACTCACCAGGCGCTCCTTGAATACTCTGGGGGTCAGTTCTACCCTGGCCCCTAGGGTCGCCATGAGTCGGATCCGACTCGGCACTTGGCTCGGCTTGGCTACCTCATCCCCAGCCATCACCCTCTGCGGTAATGCTGAACAGGTTTCAGCAGAGCTTCTAGACTAAGAAGAAAGGCCTGGCATCTGCTTCCAAAAGTCAGCCAGCGGAAACCCTCCTCAGATGGCTACAGTCCGATCTGAAACCGTTCGAGGAGACGGCACAGGACAGAAGAGCGGGACGCCTTTCTTTCTGCGTGGGTTGCCCTGGGTCTTTGCAGTTTTCCCATCCAGATGATAAACCAAACTTCTTCACCTCAGTGTCTACACAGAACTCACCAGATGTTTATTGGTTTTAACGTAATGACAAAATGTGTGACTTGATTTTGTGAAAAAGAGGAAGTGAAAAATGAGAGAGGAGAGTTAGTTTGAGGAAGACTTTTCTATGTGAGTGATTACTTTTGTTAAGAAAACCCACTGCTGCCAACTCAGTTCTGACTCCTAGTGACCCTACAGGACAGAGCAGAATTGGCCCGTAGAGTTTCCAAGGAGTGCCTTGTGGATTCCAACTGCTGACCTTTTGATTAATAGTCACTGCCTTTAACCACTGCGTCACCAGGGTCTCCTTTTTGTTTGTAGTTAACCAAATGCTGATTAAATAGTGCTCCGAGGCTTTGCAAAGGGATCCTCATGGATCTCCTGCCGTTTACTCTCTACAGCAATCTAAGAGAGAACTACGACCAATGACTCCACCTTGCAGATGAGGAAACAGCTCAGAGAAGTCCCCAGACTTGGGGTCCTACTGAGCGACGAGGTGCCAGCTGGGGAGCACAGCTCTGGCTCTAGGAACGAGGGGGCCAAGGATTCCAAACTGCTAAACTGCACCATGTGAGCTAAGTGACGCCTCCCTTAGATATCAAGCTGAAAAGAACTAAGACATCTTGCCTTTCTCAACTCCTTCGTAAAGACTAAATCCTTTGTAAGACTTGAGTTGGTACAGGAGGGAGTTCTCGATTTAAAAAAGAAAAAAAAGTGTTTCGTTAGTTTCGTTATTCATGTGAGGAAACTCAGCTCTAGTGCTGACACTGTGCACTCGCTGCAACTTCTCAAAGGACTTTTCAGGGCAGTTCTGTTTTCAGCAGCGGTTTTCCACCCACGGTCAGAGAAACTGCCCACTGAGTTACGTTGCTAAAATGATCTCACTTCTCTATTCCCTGATACTCTTCCTGAAAGACCAGCTGTTAGCAGCCAGTGCATTTTCTGAAGGCCTGAAGGGGCCCCAGCAAGGAGGGTTTGTTACCTGAGGAAGCATTCTCTGCAGAAAGGAGGGGAGAGAAGCAAGCTGAGATTTTGTGGGCTAGACACCTTGGGGGTGAGGCCCTTTCTTTGTCCCCCCAACAACTTCACTACAATACCAGTGATAGCTGCACGACATGAAACAGGGCGGAAGGATTTAGGTGATCATGGCAAGAATTGTTTTCTTCATTTCCTTCAGTAAATTAGTTAACTATTGGGAAAATAAAATTAGATCTGTCTCTGGTTCTGGTAGGACAGTACGTGAATTCCTAAGGCTGAGAAGAGACCTAGAACGACACCTCTCGCTCCTGCTCAGGGCTCCAATAAAGAAGCAATACCCACGAAAAGAAAACCAAGGAAGTTCTAGTGTTTCATGTGAGGATGACTGAGGCTTGTTATGAAATATCAAATCTGTGGCCCCCGACCTTGATTGTGTTTGTTTTTTTCTGCATTTTGACAGTGCCCTTCAGGTTATTATTCAATCACCTTTTAGATTTCCAGCACCACACTCTAGGGTCTGGAATGAAGTACCAGGTTAGTTTCCTATAAACATAATCCAAAAACGCCCTTTGACTTCTAACTAAAGTTTCCGCTCTATCCCATAATTGCTGTTATGTCCTATTTTCCTAATCTAGCCACTTCCCCACATAGCCCTGGTGGTGCAGCGGCTACCAACTGCAAGGTCTGCAGCTCAAACCCACCAGCTACTCCACAGGACAAAGATGTGGCAGTCTGCATCCCTATAAAGATTAAAATCCCCAAACCCAAGCCCCGTGCTGTCGAGTCAATTCTGATTCACAGCGATCCTATAGACAGAGTAGAACTGTCCCATGTAGTTTCCAAGGAGCTCCTGGTGGATTTGAACTGCCAACCTTTTGGTTAGCAGCTGTAGCACTTAACCACTAGCCACTGGGTTTCCCTACTAAAATTGCAGCTTTGGAAAACTTTTGGGCAATTCTGCCCTGTCCAACAGGGTTGCTGTAAGCAGCAATCCATTTGATAGCAACAGGTAGTCCCTGCCCCTGACCCCAAATGTTGCTCAACTATCTAGGTGTCTGTAACGTGGCAGCACTCCTCCTGCTTTGTTTCACCTAATCTTCTCATTTGGGGAGCCCTCGTGGCACAGTGGATAGAAGCTCGGCTGCTAACCAAAAGGCCAGCAGTTTGAATCCACTAGGCACTCCTTGGAAATCCTATGGAGCAGTTCTACTTTGTCCTACAGGGTCACTGTGAGTCAGGCCAACTCAAGGGCAACAAGAACAGCAGCCACGTCCTCATTTAGCCCTTTGGATCACCTGCATTGTTTTAGTGGGTGGAGAGCAGGCTTTCCCACCGGGGAGACTTGACAGGTCACTCTTATATCCCCTCACACCTAGCACAATACCTCCAACAAAGCCAGTTTCATGAAACGGTACTGACTGAATAAAGGACTCTGAACAAGAAATCCAGATGTCTGGGTGAAGCACGGCTGTTAGGCTGTGAAAAATGATCTCAGCATGTCTCCATGGTCTCTCTGTGGTGTTGTCGTTAGCTGCCGTCATGCTGGCCCAGACTCAAGATGATCCTGTTCACAGTAAGACAAAAAGCTGCCCGGTCTTGCACTATCCCCACGATCAGTTTCAATCGGGCCATTATGATTCACAGGCTCTGCTTTGGCCGACTTTCAGGCATAGATTGCCAGGCCTTTCTTCCTAGCCCATCTTGATCTGGACACACTGATGAAACCTGTTCAGCATTGCAACAACGTGTAAGCCTCAGCTGGCAGACAGATGGTGGCTGCACACAAGGTGCATTGGCTGGAAATTCAACCTTAGTCTCGCACATTGTGGCTGCAGTGCATTTTCTGTACATAGTCATGTAAGATATTTTGCATAGTTTCAGTAAACTGTATCTCTATGCACATCTGCCTGAAAAGTGCAGAAATGATTGTAATGAGGGGGTGATTACACAGAGTCTGTACCCTTCCTGTCATACCTGAGGCCAAGTCATGAGCAGTCCTGGCAAGGTTGAAGGGATAGCTACCAGGAAATTCTGGCAGAACTGGAACTGCCACTCAGGCTTTCCATCTGAAGAAAACCTGATGACTTCAAATGAGGTTGGGGCCACTACAGATAAATGTAGGTTTCTGAAGGCCTTTTGTGTGGCCTAGCCCCTTCTCCAGCAGATTGTTCTGGTTCCTGTTTTTCAGTCTCAAATTCTAGAAAAGCTTCAAAGGGAAATCCCAGTATGGTGTTGTGGTACCCTGGTCATTCCTACAAGCAGTTATGCCCATAAGCTCACTACTGTGACTCACTGAACAAATCTCCTTTCTTCCAGTGAATGTGATGTAGGGGAGTTCTATAGATTGTGACACAACGGTCCCATGTGGAGGACAGTTGCTTCCAATAGAAGGGCTGGCATGATCAGAATCCAAAATCTCTCCCTGCACTTGACAGCTTATAGACCCATCAGTCCCCAAGTCCCAGAGGCAGTCTCCAAACCTGCTGAAAATGAAAAGGCAAGTCCCATGTCGCCCCACAAGCAACTGAAGACTCCTCACTAGAGTCTGGACTTTGGAGCAAGTTTTCACTTTCTAAATTTCTGTTTTCCTAAGAAATTCTCTAATTCCAGTGCCTGCTTTGTGCGAGTAACTGAAATGACTGTTTACACAGTTTAGGATGTTTTGGCAAATGCCTGCCCTGGAATGAAGTTTGAACAAAAAGGACTTTATTTCCTAGAAATATTATATTTTGTCATATTTGGGTTTGCACTTTAAATTACCCATGGTACAGTTTTTGATTACTAGGGAAGGGCCCCAAACTTTGCCAAAACCAGGGTATTAGTGTAATTACTTCCTTTATTACTAGTGATGGTAATCGTGGACATTTTCATTAAGAAGCTACCCCAATCTGCCATACCAGTTGGTCTCAAAGGGCTTCTGGTACTGCCCTCAGGAGCTTCTGATCTCCTTCGTTCCCAGCCTTTTGCAGTGCACTCTGGGCCCGTGTGCCTGGAGTGGCCCGCCTGGCCTTATTCACTTCAAGTACAACAGCTCAGTTGTTCTGGGTGTATCCTTGCCTTCTGTCTAGTTGGCTAATGTTACCCCTCTGCACACCTTGCTAATCTAAGCCTAGTGATGATACTAAGGCCCCTGGATGGCACAAACTGTTTGTGCTCAGCAGCTGACCCAAAGACAAGCAGTTTGTACCCACTGGCAAAAGTCAGGCCTGGAGATTTGCTTCAGTAAAGATTTAAAAAAAAAAATGTTGCTGTTGAATCTGTTCTGATTCATAGCAATCCTGTAAGACAGAATGGAACTGCCCCACAGTGTTTGTGGAAACCTTAGTGGCATAATGGTAAAGAGCTACAGCTGCTAACCAAAAGGCCAGCGGTTCACATTCACCAGCTGCTCCTTGGAAACCCTATTGGGCAGTTCTACTCTGTCCTGCAGGGTGGCTACAAGTGGGAATCAACTTGGCAGCAATGAGTTTGTTTTTTGGTTACTAGCCCTAGAAGCAGTGGCCGTGCCCCTCCCTCACAGGTCACCTGGACCACTCAAGCAGCTCCAAGACCCTAGAAGGAGAGTTATACTGCACCCTTGTCTTAAGGCCCTAGTGCAGCTGTAACAGAAACACCACAAGTGGTGATGGGACAGAACCTTATTTTCTCACAGTTCAGGAGACGAGAAGCCTGAATTCAGGGCACCGGCTCTAGGGGAAGGGTCTCTCTCCCTCTTGGCTGGGGAGAGAGGAAGATCTTTAGCTATAGCCCCAGCTTTCCCTGCTTCCTTAGCAATCCTTAATGATGTCTGCCTTCTATTTGCTAGTCTAGCTAGTTGCTGTGTCTAAGCTCTTCTTTACTTAACTCAAAAGTGATTAGGTTTAGGTACACCCTACATTGATAAGTCCTCACTAACATATCAGACAAAGCCCTATTCCCAAACCGACTTACATACATACGCAGGTATACGGGTCAGGATCCCAGCACATATTTTAAGGGGGCACAACTTAATCTAGAATGACTTCCAACTCCATATCTGTCTTATTTCCTTTCTGAGGACTATGTAACACCTAGCGTAGGATTCTGGTCTCTGATTTATTGGTGAACGATAAAAATGCCATCCTAGTTAAACAGTCTATTGCATCTACTGCACCTGCAAGGAAGACTCGCCATTCACCCGGCGTGGTCGTCTCTGTTAGATGCCGTCTTGCCCCGGCACTGCAGAGCCCAGAGGCTGCAAAACTGAAGCCCCCCAGAACCAGATGTCCTGGCCCTTTTCTTGTCTGGATTTCTCTTTAATGTACATTCCTTGGGCGCTGACAGGGAGGAAAATAAACTTTTGGTGCCCATAAAGATCAATCTTTTTCTATGGGTTGAAGATGGGATAAGGCTTTCGTTACTTTTTAGGGATTAGAATGTCTAGGAAGTGATGAGAGCCAAGAAGAAAATAGCCAGATCTTAGGATGAGTCTGTATCATGCCAAAAGCTGGGTGTCTGAAAACCTCAGTTTCGTCTGCACCAAAAATCTGATTAACAGAGTCAGTGCCTTAACTTCTCAGTCAAATAGTTGTGTCTGAAGTGAAAACAGCTGCAACTTTGTGAAAGTGATACAGTCACCACCAAAGTGATCCGACTCGATGGCACTTGGCTTGGCTGGCAAAGCCTGGTGAAAATTAGACGCATTCCAATCCCTGATAGGGCAGCATGGCCTGAGGGCATTCCATATTGTGGCAGCAAGTAGAAATAGGCAACAAAGAAAAAAAACAGCTGTCATTCACTTGGTTCCCACTCCCAGTGATCCCCTATGTGTCACAGTAGTAGAGCCATGTTCCATAGGGTTTTCAGTGGCTGATTTTTTGGGAAGTCAATCTCCAGGCCTTTCTTCTGAGGCACTTTTGGTGGACTCCAACATTTTGGTAAGCAAATAAGTGCACTAACCACTTGCACCCTCCAGGGGCCTCAAGGAGAGGGATAGGCCCACCCCGATACAAGTAGCTTCTGATAGTTGATGGTCTCTTTTCCAAGTAGCCCGAAGTATTAGTTCTGGAATACAGCACAAAGCAAACTCTCTGACAAGGTTGTAGAAAGTGTTTTTGTCTTAGAAGCAGAGCCAGTGAGGCACAGCTTAGGCATGGCTGAGGTCCCCGCACCTTGGAGAGCCAGTGGAGAAGAATTCCAGAGCCTCAAAATGCCAGGACTTTCACTGCTGCAAGGACATAAAAGTACAGATTGCTTCCTGGGCCTTCTGCCTCTGCAGTCCCAGGGTCTTAGGAACAGAGACAGTTGCCTTGCTATCTGATTTTGGTTGCCAGGGAGCTATTGCTTTCACCCTGCAAATGCTTTTTCGGAATAGTATTTATAGTTATACAAGTAGACATAATGGTGATAATTGTACAAAGCAAATCAGATAAGGATTACACCAGGGAAATGACTGATTTTCCAAAGACTTGAGGCAAGTGAAGCTTTCTTAAACGCTTATCCCAATGCAAAGTTTTGTTTTTAGATGTCTGAAATCCGAAAGTTCCCTTTGCAAACATGCCCTCCTCAGCTGGACCTGTGGAACATCTGGCTAAATCTCCATCACTTACGACTTTGCTAACTGTGAGAGTTAGTTTTACATGTCAATGGGGCTGGGACAGGGTGCTCTGTTTTTTTGGTCAGTTGCTAGTCTAGATGTTGCTGTGAGGGTATTTACAAGTGACTAACATTTATAATTTGACTTTAAGTAAAATAGATTAATCTCCATGCTATAGGTGGAGCTTATCCAATCAGTCGAAGGTTTTACAAGCAGAGAAACAGGCTTCTGGAGGGAGAAGGATTCTGACTCAGAATTGTACAAAGATAGCTTGTCACAGCTTCCAGCCCTCCTAACCTACCGATTTCTGACTTATCAGCCCCTGCAATGTCAGCCAGTTTCGTGAAATAAATTTCAACCTGTCTCTCCACACACACGCACGAATCTGTCTCATGTTGTTTCTGTTTCTATGAAGAACCCTGACTGATCGAGGTATCTGCTACACTGTCAACGCTGGGAAGAGTAGCTCATACTTCACATGTGATGCAAAACAAAAACAACAAAATAGCAAGCCATAAAATGCAAAATATCTGTATGCTGAAACAAAATAACTTCATTTTAGGTTTTATGGACACTCCAATTGGGGTAATTTTTCATTCCTTCTTACCTCCCCTCCTGTCCTCCCTGTCTCCCTCCCTCTTGCCCCTTCTTCCTCACTCTTCTGATCTGCTCTTGTTGCGCTAGTGCCCTGTGTAGCTGTGTACCTCGCTTGTTAAACAAGCCAGCTTTGATGTCACCTTTAAATAATCACGTGCCTCAGAACACTTTAACTTCCTGAATACTTCATTGTGGTTCAATATTCCACAGATGTATCCAAGTGGGAAGTATTATCTATTCAAACGCCTCACTTCCCACATAGGTAACTTTCTTTGATCTGTGGAAGTTATCTCTGTTGTCCCATGTTAGCCCTGGTGGCCTCTCATATGTGTCCCTGCCTAAGATCACCTTTAAACAGGAACAGACTGGGATTACGGTCCCAGCCAGGGTGCTGCAATGGTGGAACAACTCCCGCCCCTTTCTCTGCTGCATCATTTTGGAGTGTCTTTGTTCCTCCACCTCGTTCTCTCTCTGCCTATGACCACACTTGGGGCAGCAGAGAGTAGGCCAGTGGGAAGAAAATATGGGTGATCCTCCAGCAGCTGTTCTCTTCCCTTTCTCCTTGCTCTCCTAGTCTCAAAGCTAGAATCATAATGGCATTTCCTGTTTGCCAGTTGATCCTAATCATCTCTCCCCTCCATCATTCTCCTTGGGCCAGAAATCCCACCTCAGCTCAGATAAACAGTGACCAGATTTTGCAGAAAAATCTCAATTTAAAATAGTCTATCTGCCAAACAACCACTCCCATTTGAGAGAATCTGGCCATTTGTCCAGTGCAGAACATAATGGAAGGCTACTCTTAAGCATCTGTAAGAATAATTAGGTTTTGTACTTTTTAGTCTAAGGAGATGTTTCCAAGGAGTGACCAGCATGGAATACCAATGGGAATGTTTCAGCAAATGAATACAATGGTAAAAGTACTCCCTTATTCATCTATGCCAAAAAATTGAAAGACTGCTACCTGGTCAACCAACTGTAGGAGACCCATACTTCTGCCTATTACCAAGAAAGGTGACACAACTGACAATGTTATCAATATCACATGCAAGCAAAATTTTGCCGAAACCCATTCCAAAGTGGCTGCAGCAGTGTATTGATGGGGAACTGCCAGAAAGTCAGATACAATTTAGAAGAGAATGTGCAACCAGGGAGATCATTGCTGATGTCACATGGATGTGGGCTGAAAGCAGAGAGTACCAGAAAGATGTTTACCTGTGTTTTGTTGACTATGCTAAGGCATTCAGCTGTGTTAATCATAACGAATTATAACTAACATTGCAGAGAATGGAAATTCCAGAAAACTTAATCGTACTCATGAGGAATCTGCACATGGATCAAGAGGCAGTTGTTCAAACAGAACAAGGGACACTGCATGGTTTAAAGTCAGGAAAGCAGTCTGTCAGGATTTGTATCTTCTCATCATACTTATCAAATCTATATGCTGAGCAAATAATCCAAGAAGCTGAGCTACATGAAAACCAACAGAGCATCAGGATTGGAAGAAGACTCATCAACTATCAACAACCTGTGTTATGCAGATGACACAACCTTGTTTACTCAAAGTGAAAAGGACTTGAAACCTTCATTGATGGAGATCAAGTGTACTTCAACATAAACAAAACACATATCCTTACAAGCGGACCAATAAGCAACATCAGTCTAAATGGAAAAAAGATTAGGCTGTTGAGGATTTCATTTTACTTGGATCTATAATCAACACCCACAGAAGCATGAGGCAAGAAATCAAAAGAGATGCACTGCATTGGGAAAATCTGCTGCAAAAGATCTCTTTAAAGTGTTGAAAAACAAGTGGTGAAGACTAAGTTGCATCTGACTCAAGCCAGGATGCTTTCATTCACTTCCTATGCATGTGAAAGCTGAAAGATGAATTAAAAAGAACTCAGAAGAATTGAGACACCCTGCTAGGTCAGCAGTTTGAATCCACCAGGCTCTCCTTGGAAAGTCTGTGGGGTAGCTCTACTCTGTCCTATAGGATCACTACAAGTCAGAGTTGACTTGATGGCTCTATGTTTAGTTTGGATAAAAAGAACTGACACCTTTGAAATGTGGTATTGAAAAAGAACATTGAATACGACATAGACTGCCAAAAGAATAAACAGATCTGGCCTGGAAGAGTATTCTAAAGAATACTCTTTAGAAACTAGGATGGTGAGACTACATCTCACACACTTTGGACATGTTGCTAGGAGGGATCAATTCCTGGAGAAGGACATCTTGGTTGGTAAAGAAGAGGATCGGTGAAGAAGAAGAAGTTGCTCACTGAAATGAGCTGGCGCAGTGACTGCAGCAATAGGCTTAAGTATAACAATGATTGTGAGCAGGGTGCAGGACTGGGCAGGGTTTCATTCTGTTGTGCATCTGATCACTACGATTGGAACCAACCTGGCAACAGCTAACAACAATAACAACAAGGAGATGTTGGATCGCAAAAGCAAAATAAGTGAAAAGAAGGGTACAGATATCAGGGTCCCCATGCTTGCTGAAAGGTCGAGAAAAAATTGTACATTTTGGTTTAGTCTGAAAACCACAAGCTGTGACACCAACATTCTCTCTATATGAAAAGAGAAGACAGTCTCCAGGCCTCACATGAGTGGTGCTGATGGTCTCAGTAATGTCCTTAGGGCAAAATGAATTCAGACCAGAATCAATTCTCTTTCATCTTGTTGAGATGGGCAGAGCTCCTCAGTCTTTCTGGGCTTTCATGATCATGATGCTTTTGAAGAAAACAGGTCAAATACTTTGCAGGAAGTCCTTCAATTTCAGCCTGTCTGATGTTTCTCCTCATGATTAGATCCAAGTATTACATTTGGCAGAATGTCGTCAAAGAGATACTGTGATTCGTAGAAAAGACAATTACAGATACTTCTCAGATACAGCCAAACAATTTAAGAGATTGGTTTTCTGTGCTTAGGAAGGTTTAGAACTTTAATCATGGAACAACTCAGCCAACTGGCATGATATAGTCCACAAAGGTCATGCTCTGCATTCCCGTGAGGTGAAAAACATGTGAGGTCTTAAAAGCTCTCAAGCAGTCATCTAAGATACAGCTATTGGTCTCTATTAGTCAGGAGGACAAGAGAAACAAGAAACCTAGTTTGAGAGAAGAAAGTAGCCCACTACGTTAACAGTCTACATTTACCGTAAGACCAGAAGAACTAGATGGTGCTCAGCTACTGCTTACTAACCATTCGGATCAGGGTCACAATACAGAGATCCTGATAGGATGGGAGAAAAACACAGAACGGAGCTCAAATTCTTAAAAAGCCCAGACTTACTGGGCCAGTAAGAGGAGATTGGAGAGATTAAAGGAGTACTTGAAACTAGCTCCTCCAAGATACTCTTTAAACCTTGAGCCAAAACTATCCTCTGAGGTTACCTTTTAACAAAATAACAAATTGACACACAAAATAAAGCATATTGCCCATGAGTACGAGTTTCTTATGGTGTTCCATTAAAACAAACAAACAAACAAAAAAACAGCATTTATATGGGACCGTGGAGGTGCAGTGGGTAAGTGCTAAGGCTGCTAAGCAAAAGCTTGGCAGTTCCAATCCACCAGGTGCACCTTGGAAACTCTATAGAGCAGTTCTACTCTGTCCTATAGGTCACTATGAGTCTGAATTGACTCAGTGGCAATAAATTTTTGTATACGGGACCAAAAAGCGAACAACTATGCTAAAACAAAGAGGAGAGAAGGCACTAGGGAAACCGGAGCACTGAAGTGGACAGCAGAACAGAATTAAGAGAATATTAACACACTAGGAAAATGTAATGTCACTCAACAATCTGTGTAGAAATTGTCAAGTGAGAACCTAACTCAGTGTGTAAATTTTCACCCAAAACACAGTAAAACATTACTGAAAAATAAAAAAGGATATCGTAGCCTTCTCAGCGTGCCTTAGCAGGTCGCAAAGGTATCAATTTGTCTCATTACTTTGAACATTTGATGAGAAAGACGTCTGGCAGTTTTTTCTACTTTTTTTCTTCAAAATTAGCAAGTATGTTTCCTGGAGGAACTCTGAAACTATGTAAATATCATGCTTCTCAAACATCCAAATCACATTATCAGCCCAGATTCGTGGTTTCTAGTTTATTCAATAGATTATAATCTGCTATGCTGGAGTCCCTGGATGGTACAAAAGGGCAGCACCCTTGGCTGCTGACTGCAATGTTGCGGATTCAAGTCCACCCAGAGGCTTCTGAGAAGAAAGGTCTGGCAGTCTGCTTCCAAATACTTAGACACTGAAACCCTAAGGAGCACAGTTCTGTTCTGACACACGTGAAGCCACCGTGAGTCAGAGTCCACTTGGTAGTAACTGGTTTTAGAATTCTGTAATCTGCTGCTACATGTTATAACCAAATTGACCCAGATTTGGCAAGAGAGAGCCTCTTTAAAGTGACTTTGGTGGCCTTTTGATGTGGCCTCATCCTTTTTAAAAATAATTTTATTGTGGCAACAAAAAAACTGCTATCTTAGCTATTCTTTAATACATAGTTCATTGACACTAATTATCTCCACCATGTTGTGGAACCATTACCACTATCTGTTTTCAAAAGTCACATCATTTTTTGAGTACTTTATTTATTTATTTTGGTCCCAACAAAATGTCCCAAACTCATCTTGTACTTTCCTTACCCTGGTCTTGAAATTTGCTATTTCTCTAGGGAGTTTCGTACCCTTTTATTGGACAATGTTGTTTAGTCAAAGTCTGAGCCCCAGGTGTGTTCATTTTTGTTGGGGTTTTGCTGTTTCTGGGCCTTCCTGGTTGGCAGACTGGGAGAATATAACTTGTATGCACACTCACTCACACACTCACAACCGTACTCTTACATATACACTCTTTAACTCACATACACTCTCACACATATTTACATATATTTTTCTCTTTCTAGATATCCATAACATGTGATTCTGACTTTGAAGAAAATGATGGAGAAATGCAACCAACAGGTTTGGGATCCGACGGATTTTGCTTCTTTACCTTTTGTGTGTGTGTGTTTGTGTGTTTATTTATTTGATTAGTTTACCAGAAGGTCTAGGTGTTCTACATCAAGAGAAACTTGGCTTAAATAAAACAAAGAGAAAGTTAAAAAAAAATCATAACCCACACGTGAGTGGGGTTCTTTCAGCTGTTGATATGCCATGTAAAATGTACAGTGGGCCAAATCTACCCTCACTTACGACTACCTTTTTTCCTAGGCCATTCCTAGATCTGTATGGGCTCTATTCTCTATATTACTTTTAATACAAGTTTGTTAATTCATTAAACATTTATTATGTAAAATTGACCCTGAACTATAAAGAAAGGTGAATGCTGATACATGTTATGACACAGATGACTTTTGAAAACACTATGTTGAGTAAAATTAGTCAAACATGGAAGGACAAATACTGCATGACCTCATTTATATGAAATGTAAATTACAGGTTACCAGGGGCTGGGGAAGGAGAAAGGAGGACCTCCAGCTGAAGGACTACTGAGCTTCTCTTTAGGGTGACATCGAACTTCAGGAAATGGATAGTGTTCACGGCTGCACAGCAAGGTGAATGTAATGTTACCAAATATTACACTTAAAAATGGCGAAAATGGCTTTTTTTTGTTACGTACACTTTACCGCAATACAATTTTAAAAAAAGGATTAATCTTAAAGCCAAGCAAATACAGTGTTGAGAGAGCTATACTTCTCAAAAATGTTATTCTTTGTTGCACAGTATTGTCAGCCTATGTATAGAAAAATTTCTCTTTTTCCCTTAAAGTCTAAACTGGATTGTATCAGAAACAAATTTGCTCTTCACTTATTTCCATCACTTTTCCCCAAAATTAGTATTAATTAGACTGAAATTAGACTGAAACTTGTCAGAAATCTCAAAGTCAGAATAAAGTTATTTTTCAGAGTATTTTCCTCTTATAATAAATTTAAAATTTGGTTTTATGGTCAAATAGATATCTCTTTTCATTTCTTTTCTTTCCAGGTCTCTTTTCCCCTTAAAGTGGCCCAATGAGACCAGAGGATATTTTCTCCCGCTTTGGGTTTCACGTTCTACTCAGGAAACATTTGAAGCAGAGCATGTTAAATGACGATAGCTGGAGAGGCTGAGTGTTGGGGGATGTTACCGCGTTCACTTGCATTTTATGCTGAATAATGTGTGTGTGTTGATTACAAATATTTATCTCTCAGTTTCTGAATATTGTGAATCTGGTAGCAGCCTAGCTGGATGTTTCTGGCTCCCTGTACCTCATGGGAGTCCTGGTAGTTAAGCAGTTCTATTCTGTCCTATAGAGTCACTCTGAGTTGGAACTGACTCAGCAGCAATAGGGGTCTCTCATGAGGTTGCAGACAAAATCTAATCAAAAGCCAGTGTTATCTGAAGCCTTGACTGGAGCTGTAAGCTGAGTGTGCTTCCTAGATGACTCACTTACAGGGCTGTTGGCTTAAGCGTTGCTTCCTTCATACCATAGACCTCTCTGTTGGTCTGCCTGAGTGCCCTGTTAAGGTAGCAGGTGATTTCACTCAGGGTTAGCAAGCCAAAATAGAGAGCCAGGAAAAGTACAATTCCTTTTATGACTTAGGCTAACCTCCTGTTTAATCTACTGTCAGGTGCAGTCAAGTAGGTTCTGACTCATAGCAACCCTTTCGGTCAGAGCAGAACTGCCCCATAAAGTTTCCAGGGAGCACTTGGTGGATTTGAACTGCTGACCTCTTGGTTAGCAGCCATAGCATTTCATCTCTATGCCACCAGGGCTTCCCCCTTTTATTCCATTTATTGAAAAAGACTCATTTATTCTACCCCACACTCACAGGGGAATGACTACATTCCACAGGGCAAGAGCTGGGATAGTTTCCAATACAGAGGTTCCGTGTGGTAAAAAGAGATGTAGCCTTGGGTGGTATAAACGGTTAACATGCCTGGCTGCTAACCTAAGGGTTGGAGATTCAAGCCCATCCAAAGACACCTTGGAAGAAACACCTGGCAATCTATTTCCAAAAGATCAGCCACCAAAAACCCTATGGAGCACAGCGCCACCCTGGCATACACAAGGTCATCAGGAGTCAGAAGTGACTTGACAGCAATTGGGGTTGTGCTTTTTTGTTGTTGTTGTTGGTTTTTTGTCTTTCTGCATCATTAGTGTCTTTCACCTCAAGTGTTATCCGATCTTCTTCCAGCCAAAAGAAGTTTACACTTGTCCTAAGAAAATTTCACAAAGTTCCTCTACTTTAAATATCATTGGACACTATGCTAAGTCCTTTACACGTACTATCTTGTTTAATCCTCACATGAATTCTATGAGGTGTCTGTTATTCTGTTACATTTTGAAAAATATGATAACTAGAACCTGTAAGTGGTGGCAGTGGAATTTCAATCCAGTCCCTGCCTTCCTTAATTGGCCCTCGGCTGGGGGCTAATGGAACCCCTGTTCTCTCCACAAATGACTCCACATTAAGCAGAGTCTCCACCCTTCCTTTATGTCACTGTCCAACCCCCACTGTTCAATTCCAGCCCTTTGACCCACCAGAAACCGTGCAACTACAGTAATTTCCTAAACCACACTCATATCATTCTCCTTTTATGCTTCTAATGTTCAGTGACATTCTGTTACACACAAATGAAGTCCCAACTCTCTGTCTTGGTATCCAACGTATTCCACAATCTGACCTCAACCAGCCTTCCTCATTTCCCCTGTTTTCTAACTTCCACTTTACCCCTCTCAATGACCGACCCAGTTTTCTAAATACTCTTCATCAGACACTGCACTCCCTGCACACAAACATCCCCCTCCCACAGAAACATATACTTCTACACACATATCCACATGGACATAAATCTGTACCCTTATGCAATGAGCCTGAATAAATTCCTAGTCCTAAATATAAGACCCATAACACATCCCTAACTACATATCCTTAGCCCAATAGAAACTCCTGAACAAAAACACACGTCTTACATACACAATTATCTTTACACATATGCCCTGCACACACACACATATATACTCCTATACATATGCACACACATGTACACACATTCCTGCCTATACTTCTGCGCACATCCTATATAAACACATTAAAAAAACACCCCATGCACGCGTAAATACTATTCCTACAAATGCACACTCCCGCGTACATTCTGTACATATACACATCTACTTGTACACACATACACATGCCCTATACACACTCACACAACTAATCCAATGGATGTTTTCATTTGAGTGAAAAGAGGAAAAAACTAAGGAAAAAAATTATCATTAAAGATTATTACATAACTGATGGCAAACCCTTGTGGTGCACTGGGTTAAGTGCTATGTCTGCTAATCAAAAGGTTGGCATTTCAAATCGACCAGGCGCTCCTTGGAAACTCTATGAGGCAGTTCTACTCTGACCTCTAGGGTTGCTATGAGTCAGACCTGACTCTGTGGCCAGGGGATTATTATGTAACTGATGGAATTTTTCTTTCTTTCTTCCTCTCTCTCTGTTCTCCGGCTCCTGACCCCTTTCTTTCTTTCCTTCTTTCGTAGTCTTATCTATTCTTGGACTAAAGAGTGGGCTTAGGGTGTGGTTTCAGTTCTGGGCTAACAGTGACTGGGGGCCATGGTTTTGGGAGTTCTTCTGGTCTCTGGTCTTCTGGTCTCAAACCCGTAAGTCCGGCCTTTTTACATGAATTTGAGTTTTCCATGTTTTCTCCTACTCAGTCGGGACTCTGTTGTATTCTTTGTTAGGGTGATCGCTGGTAGCTGAGCACCACCTGGTTCTTTGGCAGGCTATCGGAGTCTCTGGTTCCCGTGGTCCTTTAGGCTCTTGGGCTACTATTTTCTTTTTGTCTTTGGTTTTCTGCATTCTCTTTTCCTCCATGGGGAGATGGGCCCAACTGACACATCTTAGACGGCCACTCACAATGTTTTAAGACCCCAGACACCACTCACTAAAGTGGGATGCAGAACATTTAATAAACTTTGTTGCACCGGTTGATCTCTATGTCCCAACAAACTATAGTCCCATGGCCCCAGCCCCAGCCTCAGCTACTCTGTCCTATATTTAACTTTGTTACATTTTTCTCTTTTTCTAAAATGTGGTTTATCAGTCACTGTAAACTAAGAGGAGAAAAGAAGTTGAGCTAATGTGACTGAAAAGTTTTGTGCAGAGGAGACAGTTAAAATGCTAAATACAATGGTATACCATTGATTATCATCAACTTAAGAATGAGCTGAAGTCCAGGTTTGGAGCTTTTGAGAGTTTAGCTAGAAGGCTTGAATGCTTATATTTGCTGAGTTATTGTTATCTAGAGGTACAAAATAAAAAATATTTCACTTCAAAAGGAATTATAGAAGATATGTAAATATTAGAACAAATAGAGCTTATTACCCTCATCTCTTTGTGTTTAGTGTTTAGGAGGGGGACAGTGCTATGCACAGTAAACTCATTTCCGATGTGTAAAATGTTGCAGTGAGTCATGAGTCTGTCTAGTGAGATAAATGTTAACAGGACATCCTGCAGCTGCTGCATAGGTTTTTCAGTGCTTCTAATTTTCTCTTTGGCTCATCATGAGGTGGAAAGGCCACTACACTTTAATCAAATACTAAAACATGCTACAGAATAAGAATTTTGAAGATACTGCTGTAGATACTGCTGTTTGTCAAACTGTCCCTATAAAATGGATTTTTATTTTAAAGGCCAATTCCCTTTCTACTGATTTTTATTTATTTATACTCACCCCTCATCTAAGCCCCACTGTTGACACGTGTCTGGTTGGGGCTATGATTTTTTTGCTTTTAATGGGAAATAAGAAAATTCTCTGAAAGACTAAAGAGTATCAACTTTGTTTTGGTGACATGGTATTTTATACAGGGTTCTGATATCCACTTTGAATTCTATACCTTTCCAAAAGAATTCTCAGATCAAGTAGATGGTAATATATAGTGTCTCCAGTAAAAATGGTTGAAGGTTCTCAAGATTAGAAAAGTTAGCTCATATATGCAGAAAAAATGAAAAATTAATCAACTGTTATTTAGGTCTTACTTAAAGAATAAAACTCATGGCTTCTTTAGCTAACAATGACAAAGACCACTGGTTGTTTGAGGATTTCCAATTAAGTTCACAAACTCACGCAGAAAAGTACTACATATCTCGTTGCTGAATATCACTACAGTCGTCTTTGAAGTACTCCCCTTGGGAGCCTATGAACCAGTGCCAGCACCTAGTTCACCCTTCAAAGTAATTTTGAAACTCTTTTTCTGGAATGGCCATCACAGCTGTCATCATATTACCCTCAATGTACTGAATGTCATAAAAATGTCTTCCTTTCAATATTTCGTTTATTTTCAGGTAAAGGAAAAGGTCACTGGGGGCCAGATTAGGTGAGTAGGAAGGGTGTTTCAATATAGTTATTTGTTTACTGGCAAAAAACTCCCTCAAAGACAACTATACAATTAAGTTCACAAACTTGCCACCGTGCCACCGTGAGCAATAGCCATTCCAGAAAGAATTCCAAAATTGCTTTGATGGGTAGGCTAGGCACTGGTGTCAGTGCATAGCTTTCCAAGGAGACTACTTCAAAGGTGACTGTAGTGATATTCAGTGATGTTGTATGTAGCACTAAGAACAATTAATTTCACAGACCTGTCAGACCTCTTATTTGATTTTCCCAAATACTCTCAAATTTCTTAAACATCATGCATTTTTTTAAAATAATTTTTTACCATGATTAAGTGAAAGTTTACAGTCTAAGTCAACTTGCCATACAAAACCCCAATTATCCACCTCTGTGAAACTCTATCCTTTCTCCTCCCCCTTTGATAGCACACTCACACCTGTCACTCTTTACTTCCAGTATCCACTCAGCTGACACCTGTCCCCTCCTCTCCAATCTCTCCTCTCCCCTCTAAAAAGAGACCAGTTTGACAGCCTCATTGTATATATATATATATATATACTTGGCTTGGCTTATATGTTTATATATATATATATTAAACCACAAAGAACACAATACCTGTATCAGTCTATGTTCTTTAGTCCAGTCCAATCTTTTTCTGAAGTGTTGGCTTCAGTACTGGTCTCAGCTCTGGGCCAGCAACAAGTCTAGGGGCTGTATTCTCAGGGGACTCCCCCCCTAGGCTGTCAATCATCAAGTTTGGTCTTTTAATAGAGCTCTTGATCTGCATACCCCTTTTCCTTGTGCTACGTAAGGAATGACACATTGTGTTTCCTTTGGGGTGACCAGGCACCATCTAGCTCCTTTGGTTTCATGCTAAGGCAGTCTCCTTATCATATGGTCTCTTCTATCTCCTGTATTCATAGTTTTCTGATGTCTTTGATGTTCTTAGTTTTCATCTGCTCCAGGTGGGTTGGACCAACAGATATTCCTTAGAGAGCAGCTTGCTGGCTTTTAAGACCCCAGACACCACTCACCAATATGGGAACACAGTATATCTAACAGCAAGAAGTTATAATCATCACTCGGATGTCAAGGATGGATTAAACTTGGTCAAACATTTTAATGACTAATAAAAATATATTAATATAGTTACATAAATGTAATACATGAATTTGACAAGTAATCTTTCTTTCCATTTACTGGCTATGATAGTGGACAAATTGCTTATCTTTTTTTGAGCTTTGCTTTTCTTATCTGCAGCCTAGAGGTTAGTAATACCAAACTTTTGTCACCATCGTGAAAAACGGAATAATGATATACAGGGAGCATCCTGCTTTGCAAATAAGAAAAATGAAGCATGTATGGTATGACGGAAAGCCCACAGGTCGTGGAACTAATGAGCTTGTGCTCCGCCCAGGAATCACTAACTTACTAGTCAGTGACAGCAACAACAACAATAAAAGCAAACCTGATGTCACTGAGTCAATTCCAACTCGCAGTGACTTTATAGGACAGAGTAGAACTGCCCAAGAGAGTTTCCAAGGAGCACCTAGTGGATTTGAACTGCTTACCTTTTGTTTAGCAACCATCATACTTAACCACTATGCCACCAGGGTTTCCAGTCCACTGATAACAGACAAAAATTTTCTCTTTTCTATGCCTCAGTTCCCTTACAGTGAGATGCAATAAAACAAACATATGAGGTACCTAGAACACCTATGGACTTTGGTAGATAGCTGTTATGTTCCCCTTCCTCTTGCCTGCTGGGTAAGTGATTCTTTAGTTGTGACAGCTCAAACTGGACCAAAGATCTAAATATAAAATCTAAGATGATAAAGATCATGGAATTAAAAAATAGGGGCAGTACTGGGAGCCCTAATACATGGCATAACAGACATTACAAGACAGGCAAAAAAGACACTACTAACAATGCACAAACATCAGAAGAGAAAACAGATAACTGGGAACTCCCCAAAATTCATCACTTATGCTAATCAGAAACTTTACCAAAAGAGTAAAAAGACAGGCTTCAAACTCAGCAAAAATTTTTGGCTACCTAATCTCCAAAATGTACAGCTGGCCAAGTGCTGTCGAGTCAGATCTGACTCATGGTGACCCTAGGGACCAGAGTAGAACTGACCCCCAGAGTATTCAAGGAGTGCCTGGTGGATTTGAACTCCAACCTTGTGGTTAGCAGTGGTAGCACTTAACCCACTACACCACCACGGTTTCAACACTGCAAAATTTGAACAATGAATAGACAAATAACCTATTTAAGAAATGGGAAAAGGATATAAACAGGCACTTCACCAAAGAGAACATTCAGACAGCTAACAGATACATGAGGAAATGTTCACAATCATTAGCCATTAGAGAAATTAAAATCAAAACTACAGTCAGGTATCATCCCAACAAGGCTGGCATTAATCCAAAAAACATAAAACAACAAATGCTAAAGAGGCTGTGGAGAGACTGGAACACTTAGACACTGCTGGTGGGAATGTAAAATGATAACAACCACTTGGGAAATCGATTTGGTACTTCCCTAAAAAGCCAGAAATAGAAATACCATATGATTCATCAATCCCGCTTGTTGGAATATATCTGGGAGAAATAAGGACTGTCATACAAATAGATACATACAGCACTGTCTACAATAGCAAAAAGATGGAATCAACCTAGGTGCCCACCAACAGAAAAACAGATAAAACAACCTATGATATATTTACACAATGGAATACCATGCAATGATGAAGAACAACAATTATCTTGGGAAACATAACATGGAGGAATCTGTTGCAAGAGGACAGATATTGTATGAAACCACTATTATAAGGACTCAAGAAAAGGTTTAAACATAGGAAAAGAAAGTCTTTGATGGTTATAAGGGTGGAGAGGGAGGAAGAGGAGTACTTGATAATTAGACAATAGATAGGAATTGAGATAGGTGAAGGGAGGGACAGCATGCAGTAGAAGGGAGGTCAGCACAGGTGGGGTAAACCAAAAGCTAAGAGATTTCTTAAATATAACCCAACACTTCAAATGATAGAGTAGCAGGGGCAGGGCTCTGAGGATCATGATTTCAGGAAACATATAGGTCAATGGGCATAACAATTTTTTTTTCTTTTTATTTACTATGACTGAGTGAAAATGTACATCCTTGTATAAATTTACATGCCCACCTATATGCAGCTTCCACTGCTCTCCCTGTCCGGTGACAGCACACTATTCCTCTCTGCTCCATACATGTCTCATCCTCCCAACAGTCTCCTTTCCCCTCCTCTCCACCCACTCTCCTTCCTCCAGCCTGAGGACAGCAGGATGATATCCTATAGATGTATAGAACCATAAAGTGCATCCAATATATGGTCACTCTGCATCACCAAGTCCAATCCATTCATGTCAGAAGAGTAGACCTTTGTTATGATTGATGGGCAAGGGCAGCATCAGGGCCAGGGGCCATGCTCCCAGGGGAACCCCGAAACCGCTGGACCATCAGTTGTGGTCTTTTATTGGAGATCTCCGGATGCACCCCTTTTTATTCTTGTGTTGCCAGTGAGACTCAACTTAGTGAGCTCCATCGCGGCTGTCACTGGTGGTGGCTGGGCACCATCCTGTTCTTCCAGTCCCAAGTCGATGTAGGCATACCAAATTTTCTTTAAAGAAAATGTCCCACATCCCACTTCAGTTAGTGGCATCCAGAGTCTTAAAACCTGGCAAGTGGCCATCTAGCAGCACTGGTTGATCCCAAACCACTAAAAGACATCAAAAACAAAGGAACATATGAGCCCAGGAGACAAAAAGGGCCATATAATCCAGAGACTATGCCAGCATGAGACCAGAAGAACCAGATGGTGCTCGGTCACCACCAATGACTGTACTTACAGGGAACAGAACACGGAGTCCCTGAAGTAGCAGGAGAAAAATGGGTGTGTACAACTAGAATTCTATTAAAAAGACCAGACTTGATGGTCTGATTGGAAACCCTCATGGTGTAGTTAGTTAAGTGCTACATCTGCTAACCAGAACGGTGGCAGTTGAAATCTTCCAGGTGCTCCTCAGAACCTCTGTGGGGCAGTTCTACTCTGAGCTCTAGGGTCAGCTGTAAGTGGACCCAACTCGATGGCAGTGGGTTGTTGTTGTTGTTGTTTTTGTCTGACAGACTAGAGGGCTCCTCGAAGATGTGGCTCTTGGATTCTCTACCAGCCCAAAACTTAAACGGGTCCTGAAATCAACTCTTCAGACAAAGATTGGACTGGACTATAAGACATAAAATGATACTGGTGAAAAGTGTGCTTGTTGGCTTAAGTAGATACATGAGGCTTACTAGGCGACTCTTGTCCAGAAGGAGATGAACAGGTAGAGGGGCACAGGATCTGTTTGAATGGACACAGGAAATACAGGGTGGAAAGGAAGAGTGTGGTGTCACAGGCAGAGAGAGCAGCTAGAACTACACAGCAAACTGAACTCAGACTTCTAACTTCCTAAGCTGTGAGAATTAACTTCTATTTGTTAGAGTCATTTGTCTTAGGCTGGGTTATCTAAGGAACCAAAACCAGCAAGATGTATAAATACGTGTAGAAAAAGATTTTTATAAAGGAAACTGCTTGTGCAATTGTAGAGGCTGAACCATCCCAACTCCTGGATGAGAATACAAGCCTCACAGAGCCACGGAAGCTGGTGAACATGAAGTCGGCAGGTAAGAGACTAGAAGTCCAGCTTGCAGGCTGTGAGTGTTGATGAATCTTAAGATGGCACTCAAAAGTGTAAGGTTTCTGCTGATTCACGGAGCCATAGAGGCTGGTGAGCCCAGAATTAGCAGGTTAGGGAATAGGACTCTTAATTGCAGGCTGTGAGGATCAACGAATCCCAAGAGCTGCTAGTGCAAGTCCCAAGAACTGGATGTGAGAAGCCAACAGAGTGGCAGTTGCTGGATCTACAAAAAGCCAAAACTCTAGCAAAGTGAGCAGATGGCAGAAGGCAAAGAGACAAAGGCTGATGGGGTGGTGAGCCACCACAGGCCATGCCCCTGCCACTTCATACAGCAGCCAGAACACTGAGACTCATAGTCCGGCCAAGTTGACTCACAGTCTTAACCACCACACTGTTCAGTTGTGGTATTTCTCTTACAGCACCACTGGATAACTAAAACAGATAGGATCAACAATAATTATGATTTCATTTACATTTTATCACTAATCTTGCAAATACTTTATTTAAAATTTCAAAGTCGCTTATGTTAGATCAGAGTTCCTTGGTGATGCAAATGTTCAACATGCTCATGGCTAAGCAAAAGGTTGAAGGTTTGTGACCACTCAGAGATACCTCAGTAGAAAAGCTGGAGATACATTCCCAGAAAATCAGCCACAGAATATCCTAAGAGCACAGTTCTATTTGTACACATGGGGGCACCATGAGTTGGAGTCGACTCCATGGCTACTGGATACTGTTTATGTTAGCTAGACTACCTCTGTTGGTCAGTACAAGGCAATGCCTACAATATGCATGCATTAATTTTAAAAAGCTGAAACTAGACTCAAGTTTGCCAAAAGCTCATTGAGTTCCCTATGTCACAATGGAGGAGCTCTGCCAGTGACTGCTTTGGACTTAAGACCTGTCAATGAGAGAATCTATCCTGAGTTCTCCACAGTGGAGACTTCTCAGAGTTACCAATTTCTCATTCTTTTTTCCAGACTTAAGTATGAGACTCCCATGATTGTGGCCCCTTCAGCTTAATTTAATAAATTGTGTTAAAATTTAAATTCTCTAGCTGAATTAGTCTGTAGCCTAAAGGTATTAGATGACTATAAATTAACTGATTGGTCCTTTTTAGTTGTTGTTTCCAGTTATTTTATTTTATTATGGGGAAAACACACAAAAAAAGTACCATCTCAATAATTTCTAGATGTACAATTCAGTGACACTAATTATGCTGTTCAAGTTGTGCAACCATTCTCACCATCCTTTCCCAAATCATTCTACCAATACCAACATAAACTCATTGCCCCTTATGTAAAATTCCCACTTTTTTCCCTCTTTCCCATCCCGAATAACCACTAATGATCTTCGGCTTCTATGTATTTACTTATGTTATATAAGTGAGATCATACAACATCTGTCCTGTTGAAACTGATTCAATTCAGTCAGCATGGTGTTCTTAAGGCTCACCCACATTGCAACACGCATCAGAAGCTCATTTCTCTTTACAGCTGAGTAATATTTCATTGTGTGTTGTTTTAGTCATCTAGTGCTGCTTTAACAGAGATGAAAGGCTTAGAAAGAGAAATTTTATTTCATCACAGTCCAGTAGGCTAAAAGTCCAAATTCAGGGTGTCAGCTCCAAGGAAAGACTTTCTCTGCTAGCACTGGAGGAAGGCCTTGTCATCAGTCTTTCCCTGGATTGGGAACTTCCGAGGTGCAGAAACCCTTTTCCTTTCCAAAGAATGTGCTGAGCTCCCAGCACTGTTGCTTGGTGGTGTGAGTTCCCCAAATCTCAACTTGCCTCCTTTTATTTTATATCCTAAGAGGCCACCCCAAGCCACCATACAATCCCACACATTAAGTCCTGTTCCACCAAATCAGCTGCAGCCTATCCACCCTCATTAGCATTATAGAGGCTAGATTTACAACAGAAAGGACATCACACAATACCAGGAATCATGCCACAGCCAAATGGCTACAGAATTTTGGAGAACACAATTTAATCCGTAACATTCCACCCTTCCAGATTTGCTCCTCACAGTTGTGGTAAAAGGTGTGAGTATATACCATGTTTTGTTTGTCTAGTCATCATCTGATAGATGTTTCAATTATTTCCACTTGTTATGGGCTGAATTGTATTGCCTCCTCCCCAAAACCCTAGTGGCAGTTCAAATCCACCAGATACTCCTTGGAAACCCTGTTTAGCAGTTCTGCTCTGTCCTACAGGGTTGCTATCAATCCGAACTGACTTAACGGCAGTGTGTGGTCTCCCCAAAATATCTGAAAGTAATGACATCTAGGAATAGAATTTTCTTTGTTGTAAGACCATATCAATTTAGGGTCTGTCCTAAGCCAGTCACTTTTGAGATATTAAAAAAGGAAACACAGATGAGGGAAGACAGATGCCATGCCACATGAAGACTGCTAAGGACTGATGAACAAAATTCAAAAGACACAAGGACCTTCACCCAAAACCAACAGAGAGCAAAAGGCTTACCCTACAGCTGGTACCCTGAATTCAGGCTTCTAGCCTCTTAAACTGTGAGAAAATGAATTTTTTTTCTCACTAAAGCTACTCCCTTGTGATATTTCTGTTATAGCAACACAAAAACACTACCTATTGGCTATTGTGACAAAATGCTGCGATGAGCACTATTATGCAAGTTTCTGTTTGCATTCCTGCCTTTGCTTGTATGCTGAGATGGTTAGGAGTATACGTCAACTTGACAGGGCCGTCATTCTCTACATTTATATCTCGTCACTCCCGTGATTGCATATGCTGTGAGTAGTCAGTCATCTTAAGGGGAATTTCTTTATAGGTATTCCTGTGTCTGTATATAAGCAGATATTCTGGCTTTTTTTTTTTTTTTTACTTATTTCTCAGACTTTTATTTATGGGAAGACAAAAGTAGAAAAAAATAGCTCAACACTGGAAATCAATCAGTATAATAATACACTCCATAGGTTACTATGAATTGGAATTGACTTGATGGCACTGGGTTTATGTTTTTTTTTTTTTTATTTAACATAACTGAGTAAAAATGTACATTCACATGTAAATTTACATGCCCCCCTATATGCAGCTTCCACTGCTCTCCCTGTCCGGTGACTGCACACTATTCCTCTCTGCTCCATACATGTCTCATCCTCCCAACAGTCTCCTTTCCCCTCCTCTCCGTCCACTCCCCTTCCTCCAGCCGGAGGTCAGCAAGATGATATCCTATAGATGTATAGAACCATAAAGTGCTTCCAACATATGGTTACTCTGCATTGCCAAGTCAATTCCATTCCTGTCCAAAGAGTGGATCTTTGTTATAATTTATGGGAACGGGCAGCATCAGGGCCGGGGGCCATGCTCTCAGAGGAACCCCAAAACCGCTGGACCACCAATTGAGGTCTTTTAGTGGAGATCTCACGATGCACCTCTTTTTATTCTTGTGTTGCCAGTGAGGCTCCTCTTTGTGAGCTCCGTGATGGCTATCACTGGTGGTGGCCGGGCACCATCCGGTTCTTCCGGTCCCAGGTCAATGTAGGCACCCACTCTTGTGGGTCTCTCTGTCTTCTCGGTTGTCTTTACCGCATGCCATTTTGGCCCTCGGTGAGCATCCATTCCTGCTGAGTTGGGACCATTTGCTGTGTCCTCGGATGGCAGCTTGGCAGCTTTTAAGACCCCAGACGCCACTCACCAATGTGGGGTGCAGAGAGCTCTCTTAGCAAAACGCTAGTTGTGCCAACTGGCCTGGAATTCGCCTAAGAGCATGGTCCCCCGCCCCCCGCCCCAGTTACTCTATCCTTGCAGTATTGAGTTAAGATGGAAGGAGTACTCAAGTTATGCTGAAGTCCACTTAATGTTGTTCTTGTTCCTAATGTGTGCTGTCACCGCTTTCTCCCAACTAGATTTCTAGTAACTACCTAAACTAAACCCTCCCCCCCTTGCTCTCCCCTCCTCCCTCCCCTCCCTTGCAGCTGTCAAAGAGTCTTTTTTCTATACACAAGTCTGTTTTTGAGATCTTATCGTAGAGGTCTCATACAGTATTTGTCCTTTTGTCGCTGACTACTCTCACTCAACATAATGTCTTCCAGTTGAAACCAGGTTAGGAGATGTTTCCTGGAATCATCGTTATTCTTTATTATTGCGTAGTGCTCCATTGAGTATATGTACCATAGTTTACCTATCCATTCTTCTATTGTTGGGCATCTAGGTTGATTCCACCTTTTTGCTATTGTGGACTGTGCCGCGATAAACATTCTGGTGCATGTGTCTGTTGGTGTGAAAGGCCTTGAATCTGTAGGATATATTCCAAGTAGTGGAATTACTGGGTCAAATGGTATATCAATATCCATTTTTTTAAGGAAGCGCCAGATTGCCTTCCAAAGAGGCTGGACCATTTTGAAACCCCACCAACAGTGTAGGAGGGTTCCACTTTCTCCACAGCCTCTCCAGCATTTGTTGTCTTGTGTTTTCTGGATCATGGCCAATCTTGTTGGGGTGAGATGGTATCTCATTGTTGTCTTGATGTGAATTTCTTTAATAGCTAAAGATCGTGAACATGTCCGCATGTGTTTTCTGGCTGCCTGGATCTCCTCTTTAGTGAAGTATCTGTCCATCTCCTTTGCCCATCGCTTAATTGGATGGTTTATCTTCTTATTGATATTTTGTAGTATCTTATAGATTATGGAGATCAGGCGTTGATCTGACATAGAGTTGCCACATATTTTTTCCCACTCTGTGGGTGTTCTTTTAATTCTATTAATAAAGTCTTTGGATGAGCAAAAGTGTTTGATTCTTAGTAGTTCCCATTTATCTACTTTCTCTTCTGTTGATTGAGGTTTCTTTGACAGATTTTGGAGTCTGTCCTCATTGTGTATTCAAACTTCCATTGTTGTTCCTACCTTTTCTTGGATGAGCTTTATCATATTAGGTTTGATATTTAGGTCTTTTATCCAGTTGGAGTTGGTTTTTGTATAAGGTGTAAGATATGGATCTTGATTCAGTTTATTGCAGATGGATAACCAATTTTGCCAGCACCATTTGTTGAAGATGCTGTTTTTACCCCAGTTTAATGTCTTAGAGCCTTTGTCGAATATCAACTGTTCATAGGCAGATGGTGTCATCTCTGGGGTCTCAATTCTGTTCCATTGATCAGTCTGTCTGTTCTTGTACCAGTACCAGGCTGTTTTGACCACTGTGGCAGTGTAGTATGCTCTGAGGTCTGGTAATGAGAGGCCTCCCAGTGTGTTCTTCTTCTTTAGTAGTACCTTACTTATCCGGGGCTTCTTCCCTTTCCAAACAAAATTGGTGATTTGTTTCTCCATCTCATTAAAAAATGATGCTGGAACTTGTATTGGGATTGCATTATATAAATAAATTGCTTTGGGTAAAATAGACATTTTCACAATGTTAAGTCTTCCTATCCATGAGCAGGGTAGGTTTTTCCATTTATCTCAGTCTCCCTTAGTTTCTTGTAGTAAGGGCTTGTAGTTCTCTTTGTAAAGGTCTGTGGTTTCTCTGGTTAGATTAATTCCTAGGTACTTTATCTTCTTAGGGGCTATCACAAATGGTATAGATTTGACAATTTCCTCCTTAACAGTCTCGTTTTTGGTATAAAGGAATCCTACTGATTTACTTATGTTTATCTTGTATCCTGAGACTTTGCTGAACTCTTCTATCAGTTTGAGTAACTTACTTATAGATTCCTTGGGGTTCTCTGCATATACAATCATATCATCTGCAAACAGGGAGATTTTAACTTCCTCTTTGCCGATGCAGATGCCCTTTATTTCTTCGTCTTGTCTAATTGCTCTGGCTAGAACTTCTAGCACAATGTTGAATAGGAGAGGTGACAGTGGGCATCCTTGTCTAGTTCCTGATCTCGGGGGAAAGTCTTTCAGTCTCTCTCCATTCAGGATGATGTGGGCAATTGACTTTGTATAAATGGCCCTTATTGTGTTGAGGAATTTGGCATCTATGCCCATTTTGCTAAGAGTTTTTAGCATGAATGGGTGTTGGACTTTATCAAATGCCTTTTCGGCATCAATGGACAAAATCAGGTGATTTTTGTCTTTTGAGTTATTTATGTGGTTAATCACATTAATTGTTTTCCTGATGTTGAACCAGCCTTGCATCCCTGGTATGAATCCCACTTGGTCATGGTGGATTATTTTCTTGATATGTTGTTGTATTCTGTTGGCAAGAATTTTGTTGAAGATTTTTGCATCTAGGTTCATGAGTGCTATTGGTCTGTAGTTCTCTGTCTTTGTTGGATCTTTCCCGGGCTTAGGTATCAGGGTTATTCTGGCTTCATAGAATGAGTTTGGGAGTACTTCATCCCTTTCTATACTGTGAAATAGTTTCAATAGTATTGGGGATAACTCTTCTCTAAATGCTTGGTAGAATTCTGCCGTGAAGCCATCTGGGCCCGGACTTTTTTGGGTTGGCAGTGTTTTGATGACCTTTTCAATCTCTTCCTTTGTGATGGGTTTATTAAGTTGTTCTGCTTCACGTTGTGATAATTTGGGTAGGTGGTATGAGTCAAGGAATTTGTCCATTTCCCCTAGGTTTTCAAATTTGTTAGAGTACAGTCTTTCATAGTGTTCTGTTATGATGTTTTTGATTTCTGTTGCATCTGTGGTGACAACTCCCTTCTCATTTCTAATTTCGGTTATTTGTTTCCTTTTCTGCTTTTCTTTAGTAAGTTTAGCCAGTGGTTTATCAATTTTGTTGATCTTTTCAAAAAAACCAGCTTTTGGTCTTTTCAATTTTTTCAATTGTTTTTCTATTCTCTAATTCATTTAGCTCTGCTCTAATCTTTATGATCTCCTTTCTTCCGGTGCCTGAGGGGTTCCTCTGTTGTTCTCTTTCTACTTGTTCAAGCTGTAGAGTTAGTTCCTTGATTTGGTTTCTTTCTTCCTTCCCGATGTGTGCATTTATGGAGATAAACAGACCTCTGAGCACTGCTTTGGCTGTATCCCATAGGTTCTGGTAGGAAGTGTTTTCGTTCTCATTGGAATCCATGAATTTCTTTAATTGATCCCTGATTTCCTCTATAACCCATGTTTTTTTGAGCAAGATGTTGTTCAGTTTCCAAGAGTTCCACTTTCTATCTCTGTTTTTTCTGCTATTGATTTCAACTTTGATGGCTTTATGATCTGAGAAGATGCTTTGCAATAATTCAATGGTATGGATTTTGTTGAGCATTGCATTATGGCCTATCACGTGGTCAATTCTGGAGAATGTTCCATGTGCACTGGAGAAGAAGGTGTAGTTGTCTGCTGAGGGGTGGAAAGTTCTATATATATCAATGAGGTTTAGTTGCTTAATTGTGTCAATGAGGTCTTCTGTATCTTTACTGAGCTTTTTTCTAGATGATCGGTCTAGTAATGAGAGTGGAGTATTAAAGTCTCCCACTATTATTGTGGAGTCATCTAACTCTCTTTTGAGCATAGTCAGTGTTTCTTCGACATATTTAGGTGCTCTGACATTAGGTGCATAAATGTTTAATATAGTTAAGTCTTGCTTGTGTACTGAACCTTTCAGCAATAAATAATGTCCATCTTTGTCCACGATGGTGGATTTGACATTAAAGTTGATTTTGTCTGAGATTAGAATTGCCACCCCTGCTCTTCTTTGTTCGTTGTTAGCTTGATATATATTCTTCCAACCTTTAATTTTCAGTTTGTTCCTGTCTTTAGGTCTCAAGTGAGTTTCTTGTAGACAACATATGGATGGGTCGTGTCTTTTGATCCAAGATGACACTCGGTGTCTCTTTACTGGAGCATTCAGTCCATTCACATTCAATGTAATTATTGATAGGTATGTGTTCACTGCTGCCATTGTGATATGTTTATTTTTATGTTGATGTTTTCTCTGTTGTTCTTATTAGTCTGTTCTGAGACACTCTTTTTTGTGAGTTGACTTTTCATCTTTTTCAGAGCTGGTTTTATAGTTGTTGAGACTCATGTGTTAGATTTCTTGAAATGGTATGATACATCTTTGTTGTGCTTTACAGCTACCCCTATGAACCCCCTTAATAAACTATTTATAAACCCAATTTTGATTACTACCAGTCTGGTCATCTTCCTCTCCATCTGGAAGGACTATAACGACTGTAGTACATCCCTCTTTTATTATGATGACACCATAGTTTTCATGATGATCACTGGATTGCTTCTTTCCAAATCAAAGCTGTGATTTACTTTGGAGCCTTCCCTAAATGAGTATTGAGTAGTGTGTCATTCTAAAATATAAAGTTAGTGGTTTCATTCTTCTAAGCCAAAGCCAAGAACTTCTTTCAGTATTTCTTGTAGTTTGGGTTTGGTTTTTACAAAGTCTTTGAGTTTCTGTTTATCTGGAAATGTCTTAATTTCATTTTCATGTTTGAAAGACAGTTTTGCAGGATATATAATTCTTGGTTGGAAGTTCTTCTCCTTCAAGACTTTGAATGTGTCGTGCCACTGTCTCCATGCCAGCATGGTTTCTGCTGAGAAATCTGACGAAAGCCTACAGGGTTTCCCTCTGAATGTTAGCTTTGCCTTGAGTCTTGCTGCCTGTAAGAGTTGCTGCTTATGTTTCATTTTGTTAAGCTTGATTATAATATGTCTTGGAGTCTTTCTTTTGAGATCTATATTGGGTGGCGTACGATATGCATCTGAGATGTCTATATTCTCTTCCTTCATGATTTCTGGAAAGCTTTCTTTCAGCAGCTCAGCAACAATACTCTCTGTGTTCTCAGTTGTCTCACCCCGTTCAAGGACTCCAACTAATCGAAGGTTGTTCCTCTTAATAGAGTCCCACATGCTTCTTCATGTTTCTTCATTTTTCTTGTTTCTTTTTTCTCATTTCTGCTCATAGACACTGGCATCAGTAGCTCTGTCTTCCAAGTCAGAAATTCTTTTTTCCATTTGTTCCATTCTGTTTTCTTAGGTTTGCAGGGAACTTTCTATGTCTTTGATTTTCTTCTTGATCTGTTGGATTTCAGAGTACTGGTGTTCCACCAGATCAAACAACTTGCTTAATTTTTCATTTTGTTCTGCTGCATTTTGTATAAGGTCTAGAAGGGCCCTGTATATAATCAATTTATATTCACTTCCTGATGCTTTCATAAAAGTTTCTTCATCTGGAAAACTCCTTGGTTGCTTTGTTTGGGAGCCTTCTGAAGCCATGAGTGATTGCTTGTATGCCACAATTGTCTGTTGCTTTTTGAGTCCCATGTGAGTATATAGAGGCTGGAAGAGGTACTGTGAGGATGGATTGCAAATGTTTCTCTAGGCTGTCTTCAAATGTAAAGCAAAAGGTATCTGACCAGTTCACAAGTCAGTTAGGTTTTCAGGTGTAGAGGTCCCTCTTCCCATCTGACAAAGTAAGTGCCACTGTATCCAACCCCAGATGATAACAAACTAGTTCAGAATACAGCACTGCTAGTGCCCTGGTGGCCTCTGCTGACAGGGCCTAGCCTTATCCAACACTGCGTTGAGTACTGGTTTTGTGATAGAAAAGCGCTCTCTTGTGGGCAGGGTCTGGCTCCCAAGCTAAGAATTAGGTCCAGCCGCGGCCACCGTACCCAAGATGGCGTCCTCCACACAGGCAGCAGACAGGGAGACTAAAGATGCCCAGAGGCAGTGATTCCTCTGCTTCTGTTGCAGGGCCCCCAATGTAGGCAGCACTATGCAAAATCACTACTTTTCTGACGGAGAAGCGCTGTCCCGTTTGCAGGCGGTGGCTCCCAGGCTAAGAACGAGGTCCCGCTAAAATCTCGGTACCAACATGGCGTCCCACACCCTGACCACGGGGTTCCGCACAAACCCCACTGAGGCAGCTATAAAAAGAAAGGCTCAAAGTGTCTAGATTAACAGAGTCCCGAGCCTGGCTCTCAGAATATGGGAATTTCACTGGCCTATACCCCAGCAGCACGTCTGAGTCCAGCCGCCGGGCAAGGCCCAGCTCCGCCCGCCAGCCTAGACCGAGGAAAAGAAAAGTCAAAATGGTGCGTTTACCTTCCGTCCTTGGGAGCTGGGGCTAGCCAGGAGCGGGAGTCAGCGAAAGAGAGGAGATTTTTCGCTGAATGATATAAAGTCCCAATTAACAGCTCTGTGCCGTGTCCTGAGGCTGATTAGGTGCTCAGAAGGCTCTGTTTGATTGTCAATTCAGGTCTTGGTTTCGAGAGGGATAGAAGGAGACGTGTCCTTAGTCCGCCATCTTGACTCCGCCAGATATTCTGGCTTTTTGCTTACTCTGGGTCCTGCAGCTGTTTCCTGTTCATCTGACCTCCAGCTCTTGGGACTTGAGCTATCAGCTTACTTGCAGATCTTAGGGTTCATCCATCTTCAAAGACTGAGAGCAGGGCCCTCTCCAATCTGCTGATCTTGGGCTCACCAGCCCCAAGAGCTACACGAATCCAGAGAAGGCACAGACTTGGGAGATTCCAGTCTCTAGTTGCGTTATCTGTTTCTTTGATATAAATCTCTCTCCATACATAACTTAAACAATTTACTAGTTTTGCTTTCTAGAAAACCCAGCCTAAGAAATAAGTATATATCTAGGATTGGGATTTCTAGACATGTGGTAGCTCTGTGTTCAGCTTTTTGAGAAGCCACCAATCCATAGTGATTGTACCACTTTATATTCCTTCCAGCAATGACTGCAGGGGTTGAGAGTTCTAGTTTCTCCACAGTCTTGAGATTTGCTCTTTTCTGATTTGGATTGTGTTTTTGTTTTAATCATTGCCATACTAAAAAGGATGACGTAGGATGCCATCTTATCTTTTACTTGCACCTTTCTTTATTTGCATCTTTATGATGTTGAACACCTTTTCATGTGTTTGCTGGCGATTTAAATATCTTCCCTGGTGAAAAGTTTGTTCAAGTCTTTTGCCCTTTTTTAATTGAGCTATTTGTCTTCTTAAGTTATAGATGTTTCTATATATTTTGAATATCAGACAGTTATGGAATATACAGGTTATGCAAATTTTCTCCCAATCATTGGGTTGTCTTTTCACTTTTTTTTTTTTAAGTCCTCTAATGAATAAAGTATCTCATTTTTAAAGGATCCTCTTTCTCTATTTGGCTTTCATTGTTTGAATTTTAAAAAAAGTTGTGCTTTAGACAAAAGTTTACAGCACGAATTAGTTTCTCATTCAAAAATTTCTACACAAATTGTTTTGTGACATTGACTGGAACACCCACAATGAGTCAGTACTCTCCCACCTTTTCCACACCAGGATCCCTGTGTCCACTAGTCAAGTTTACCTGTTCCTTCCTGCCTTCTCTCTTAGCTTTTAGAGAAGTGTTACCAATTTGGTCTCATACACCGTAGTTGAAATAAGTAGCACATTCCTTACTTGTGTTACTGTTCATTTTATAAATCCACCTAATCTTTGAATGAAAGATAGACTTTAGAAGTAGCTGAAGTTCTGAGTTAGCATAGTGTCTGACAGCTACAGTCTCAGGAGTTCCTGCAGCCTCTAGCATACCAGTAAGTCTGGTCTTTTTTACTGAATTTGAATTTTGTCCTACATTTTTCTCCTGCTTTGTTCAAAACCTTCTACTGTGACTGTCGGAGAGGTCAGTGGTCATGGGCAGGCACTATTCGGTTCTTCTGGGCTGATGCTGTTGGAGGCTATGGTTCATGTTGTCCGTTAATCTTTTGAACTAATATTTTTCTTGTGTCTTTTGTTTTCTTTATTCTCCTTTTCACTGAAAGTGCTGCAACTGATAGAAATATCTTAGATGGCCACTCACAAGCCTTTAAGACCCCAGGCACTACTCATCTAAATAGAATGTAGAATGCTTTTATTTATGAACTATGTTACGCCAGTTGACCTAGATGTCCCCGAGATGATGGTCCCCAGCTCTCAGAGCCAGTAACTCAGTCCCACGAGACGTTTGGATGTGTCCAGGAGACTTCTATGACTTTCCCTTGCTCAAACTGTCCTAACTTCCTCTATATTGTCTGTTGTCTATCCAAAGTAAACTTCACCAAAATTAACACTTATTGTCTAGTTAGTGATTTCTTCTTTCCATCCTTTTCCTCCCTCATAACCATCAAAGATTATTTTTTGTGTGTAAACTTTTTCTTGTGTTTCTATAGTAGTCCCATACGTGTTTGTCTTTTTGAAATTGGTTATTTCATCCAGCATATAACACCCTCCAGACTCATCCATGTTGTAAGATATTGCTTGGATGCATCATTATTTTTTATTGTTGAGTACTATTCTACTGTGTGTATGGACCACAATTTGTTTATCTAGTCATCTATTGATGAGCACTTACATTGTTTCCATCTTTTTGCTCTTGTGAATAATGCTACAGTGAACACGAGCGTGCGTGTGTCCATTCATGTGATGGCTCTTATTTCTCCAGGGTATATTCCTAGGGTTGAGATTGCTGGATCATATGATATTTCTGTCTCTAGCTTTCTAAGGAGATGTCGTATCATTTTCCATAGTGGTTACTACACTCCCACCAGCAATGCACAAAAGTTTCATTTTCCTTGTTATGTCTCCAACACTTTTTTTTTCTGCTCTTGATTGTGTTCCATACAATCCTCAGGTTTTCTTCATTCTTCTTTACTCATTTTTTACTTTTCCTCAAACTAATTGGTGCCCATGGACTTGTCTTCAGTCTCACTAATTCTGTCTTTCATGTTTCAGATTTGCTCCTAAAGCTTTCTATTATTTGTCCATTTCTGAAATTATGTTGAGTATCTCTTGGATTTCTACTTACTACATTTGCATAATTTCTAATTATTTATTTTGATATTTTTGTATTACTTTCTTAAATTCTTGGGTGGTTTTGTGTGTGTTTTCCTTGATTTTGGATGTTATCTTAGCCTGGGTTGTCTAGAGAAACAAAACAAATAAAGAATTTAAGTGTATATAGCCTAAGACAGACAGATTTATATCAAGGAAGTGACTCAAGTAGTTGTAGAGGCTACAACGTCCCCAGTTCACAGGTCAGGCTGGAGGCCTCTCCTGAGTGGATGGCTAATCCAAGATTGGCAGGTCAGACAGCAAGGCTCTGGCTCACATTCTGAAAAACTAACAAATCTCAAGACTGTCAGGCAAGAAAGCTGGTAAGCTGCTAGCTCAGGTTCCGAGAACCAGAAGTCAAATGAACAGGTGTCAACTGCAGGATTCAGAGCTGGCAAAAGACCATGAGTCTTGGCACAAAATCAACTTATATTGGACCCAGGCCACACTACCCAAAGAAATTTCCCTTCAACTGAATGGCTACCCACAGCAGATTCCCTCATGGAGGTTGTCATGGATTGACTTGCATCTCCCCAAAAATATATGCAGTAATTTGGCTGGGCCATGTTTCCTGTATTCCATGATTGCACTCTATTTTGTGATTTTCCTATGTTGGCGATCCTAATCTCTGCCTGTAGCTAATAGACAGGATGCTTATGTTAAGAGAGGTTTAGTGTGGGACTTGCTAAGGGAGTTTCCCTGGAGTGTGGTTTATGCCATCTTTTATCCTTTCATCCTACCAGAGAGAAGCAGGCAGAGAATGGGGAACCTCGCCCCATTAATAAAGCAGCACCAGGAGTAGAGTGCATCCTTCAACCTGAGGTTCCAGCACCAAGATTCTCCCCAAACAAAGACTGATGCAACGCGAGGACTTTCCTCCAAAGCCAACAAAGGGAAAGTCCTTCTCTTGGAGCTGACACCTTAAATTTGGACCTGTAGCCCGCTGGAATGTGTAACAATAAACTTTTCTTTGTTAAAACCACCCACTTTGTGGTATTTCTGTTAGAGCAAACTAAAAGAGAAGTGATTATATCAAATTTCGTCATGGATCATATCATTGTAAGACTGACAAACGGCATCGTAACTAACTGCTAAACCATTAAGAATTGTGGCCCAGCCAAGTTGGCACACAACATTAATGATTACAGTTGTGTTTTCATTGGTTTGTCTGTGTTTTACATAAATCTGGCTATTTTTTCTTTGATATTGCCGGTGTTGTTGATCTGTCTTAATCTCTTGGAGAACTCTAAATACTAGTCTTTTGAATTCCACATCAGATAGTTCCAGTGCTTTTTCTTCTTCTGGAAGGTTATATGATTCTTTATTTTGGTCACTTGTCACTTTCTGTAGCCCTCTTGTCCTGCCTTTTTATATGTTTTGAAATTATCAACCATCTCTGAGACAATAAGGTATTATTTTCTTTATTTATTGGTTGTATGGTTGTTTTCTCCTGCTTTTTTGTTTTGTTTTAGTATGTCAGAGTGGGTAGGCTAGGTACATTTTTTTTTCTTGTTCATGTACAGGTATGAGAGCTCTTACCACCTTACTAGTGTGGGCAGGACAGCAGCAGGAAAAACAAACCCATGTTGCTGTACACTGTTTCGGTAACATGATTGAGGGTAGGCTTGGTGAGTACTACCTGACTTGTGATGCTGTTCCAGCAGTGTGGAAGGCGTCACAGTCCCTCACCAGATGGGTAGGAATATTGGACAGGGAGTGGTAAGGACTCGCTTTACACCTTCAGCAGCTGGTTGAGTGGTGGGAGGGGAGGGTCAGTGTGGCCCTGGTGCAGTAGTGGGCCTCAGCACAGGGAGTGCTCTAGCAGTAGCACCATTGTGGGGGCTGATATCAAGGGAGGAAGATGGTGTACAGGGCTAAGTTGCAGGAAGAAAGAAAAGAGAAGAGAGTGTCATGGCAGGAAGCAAAAGCTGAGAGCAGGGTAGGCCCAGAAACTTGTGGGAGTAGGGGTAGTGGCACACAGGGCTAGTTTGGAGAAAGAAGGAAGGAGAAAAGAAAAGAAGAAAGAAACAAAAAAAGGCATGGTGTTTTCGGCTTCAGATAGTAGGGTGGGTGGACCTGGGGCAGCTGCAAACCAGTGTGCAGTGGCACTCCATCTGTGGAAGTGCTGGGGGGCGCTAGTGGGAGGAGGAGGAAAAGAGTGTCATGTGGCTTCCTGAGGTGGGTGGGAGGGAGAAAGAAAAGAAAAAAGTGGTATCATAGCAGGAGCTGATAGGAAGGCAAGGGGGAAACCAGTTTGGTGGGAGGCTGTTTGCTCTGTAGCTACTATGATGCACCAGTAGCAGACACAGATGAAGGGGTGATGGTATATAAAGGCAGGTGAGAGGCATAAAGAAAAGAAAGAAAGAGAAAAAAAGGACAATGACTATGCATTTGCGGCAGGCAAGTAGGGGTGGTGTGGACCAGGGACCTGGTAGGGAGAGAGAAGGTAAATGAGCCTAGGTTGGAGGGAGAAAGAAAAGAAAGAAGAGGAAAAACAGGAACCCCAAACTGGTGACTTGGTAGAGCCAGCGGGAGGGGACGGAAGCTGTCACACAGGGCTAGGTAGAAGGAAGAAGAAAGACAAATGTCACAGTAAAAGAGTGCGGGAGGGCTCATGGGGGCTAATACTGTGGACCCCAGTGGTAGGGGCTGCCAGAATAGGGTGAGGGGTAGGAACTCCTGTTTCTCCGGTTACTTTGTGTCCTGTTGAGAGCTCCATGATGTTGCTTTCCTACTTCCACTCCAGGATCATTGCTAGCTGCATTTCAGGATGGGGGCTCTGTGCTCTGTTTGTTGTCACATTTCCAGGGTTGGCAATTGTATCTGTTTTCTTTAGTGTTTGAGGTCTTTGCTGTAGGGGGATAGCATGCTACGTCTTTGTAAAATTAATTTTTAATGAATTAATTAATTGCCTTAAAAAAATTAAAATCCAAATGGAAGAAGAAACTAATTTTGCTTACCATCTGTCTCCCTATCAGCCCCTGGTCCACACCACTCCTACCTGCCTGCACCAAATGCATAGTCATTTTTCTTCTTTCTTTCCTCTTTCTTCCTTTTTTTTTATCCCTCTCCCCCACTTCCACGTGCCATCCTCCTTTCATTTGTGCTGGCTGCCACAATGTCAAAGTAGCTAGAGAGCAACCAGCCTGCCACCAAACTGGTTTACCCCTCGCCCTCCGTATCTTTCCTTGTTCTCAGTTTTCCATCATTTCTCCTTCCATTTGAGTTTTGATGTTCTTCTTTATACCGTCATTTGATAACTCAGATTTTCAGGATTGACAATTGTATCTGTTTTATTTATTTGGGGGTTTTTGTTGCAGGGGGGATAGCATGGTGTGTCTGTCTAGGACACTATGTTGGCTCTGCCCACTGCTTGTGCTTTTTTAAAATTAATTTAATCGTTTTTTTAAAAGTATTTTATCATGCTTTAAGTGAAAATTTACAATCCAAGTCAATTTGTCATACAAAAACTTACACACACGTTGCAATGTAATTCTAGCTGCTCTCCCCACTGTGACAACATGCTCCTCCTTTCCACCCTGTGTTTCCCATGTCCATTCCACTAGCTTCTGTGCCTCTCTGTCATCTCACCTCTGGGAAGGACCTTTCCAGTTAGTCTCATGTATCCACTTAAGCCAAGAAGTACAGTCTTCACTAGTATCATTTTGTGTCTTATACTCCAGCCCAATCTTGGTCTGAATAGTTGGCTTCAGGAATGCTTTCAACTCTGGGCTAACAATGAGTTGAGCGGAGGGGAAGGTAAGACGTCTTCTAGGGGCCCTGCAGACTGTTGGACCGGCCAGGTCTGCTCTTAGTGCTTGTGCTCTGTTACATCGTAAACATTTCTGAAGTCAGTTTCTCTAGTTGTCTTCTCTCTTAGGGGTGAAACCTGGTACTGCTAAATGAGGAAGTACAAGCTGAAAAGTGATCCCTTGCAACCATTTGTACTCTTTCAGGAATGTGCCTTATTTCGCAACATACATTAGCTGCATTCTAAATGCTCAGATTCAAATCACACACTGTTAGTACTTAAAGAAACTTTAGAAGCTACCAGTGTTTGTTTTCCTGTCACTAGGATTTGGTTTCTTTTTGTTTAGCAGGGGCATCTAGTTAGACTGGTTTATAAATGTTTCTAGCTACCGATGGAAGGTTAAGCTTCTTAACGCTGGCTGTCTTCTTACTCCTTCTTTTGCTTGCAGGAGCCCCTCAAATCCTTTTTCTTATTGAAGCTAAAAGCTGCTTCTGATTGGTCCAGGCAGAAATGCTACTTTATCCTGCTCAATTAGTTCTTCTAGTCACAGTGAATTGTTTTCTCAGGTAAAATGTCCTGAACTGTCAATGGAAGTCCTCATAGTATTAATTTAAGAAGCATAGAATCAGAGACCTGGACTGAAGCATAGGCAAGTGTCTTAATTTTGCTGTGCCCCAGTTTACCTACATCAGTGTTGTTTATAGGATTAAATGGCATATGATATGTGATGCACTTTGAAAAGTGCTTAACACTTAGTAAGTGTCGGTTACCTTCACCTTGTTCAAAACTGGGCAGGGGGACCCATGGCTACCCTCCATCTTTCACAGATTTCCCATAAACACTGATGGAAATAATGTATTTTAAAATAATTTGGAAAATATGTCTCTTTCACCTCAATGTCACTACCATTTTACTGCTTGTTTATTTTCAGCTCAAGCATTCCAACCACTTAAACACAATCTATCTAGAAGGAAGAATCTATCTAGTAAGGAAGAAGCTGTCTTTCTATGTGTCTGATCTCCTCCTTACTGTGTCCAGAGTTATTTTTTCATTCACTAAACTTCAAGAGAGGGTAGGTACTCAATTCACTTCAACTCCAGTCCTAAAGTCTGGTCACAAATGTTTTGATGATATTTTCATTTTATTAAGATTTCATATATTAAGATTTTGGGCTTTGTTACAATTTTATTTCCCGTGGATCTAATTGAAAGGCTGGCCTATATTTGTGATACATACTTAGCATTCAGTATGATTCAGTCTGATAATTTTACAATATGTTCGTCTTAGTTATCTGGTGAGGCTATAACAGAAATGCAAATGGATGGATTTCACAAAGAGATACTTATTTCCTCAGAATAAAGTAAGCTAACGGTCCAAAATCAGGGTGTCGGCCGCAGAGCATAGCTTTCTCTATTGGCTCTGAAGGAAGGTGCTTGCTGGCAGTCCTCCCCTGGACCGGGAGCTTCTGGGGCACAGGGACCCCGGACTAAAGGTCATGCTGTGCTCCCAACGCTGTTTCTTTCCTGGTGTTAGGAGGTCCCCAACTCTCTGCTTGCTTCCCTTTCCTTTACGTCCCAAGAGAGGGCCTCAAGCCACCTTGAAAGCTACACCATCAACACAGCTGCCTCTCATTTTCCCTCATTAAGATCACAGACACAGGGGTCACAAATAAGAAAATCACACAGTATGGGAAATCAAGGCCCAGCCAAATGCATACCCACATTTTTGAGGTGACATAATTCAACCCATGACAATGTTGAACTGTGAAATTGCCGGTATTCAACTATTTTTAATCTATAAAAGCAGCAATTTTATATGACTCACCATGTTTTGTTATTCAACAGCAGTAGTTATGGAAATATCAGGAGTCTCTCATGAGATATGCTGTTTTATAACGTACACTCAAGGACAGATTATTTAAAATCTCTCAAGTGGCATACCTGTCATGAAGTTAAACTCTGTTTGTGGAGAATGTGCTGAGTGGAATCCTAGAGATTGTCTTGAATTGGGAACTGGAGGGTGTAGCTTCTCAGCAGGGCCTGCCTCCCTCAAGCACATGACTGGAGATCTCTGAGTCTCAGGTTCTCAGGAATAGTGGAATCCTTTGCAAAGAGGGCCCTTAAGGCTCAGAGTACGTGGCTAGCATCATTTCCAGAAGGCCAGCCCGTTCTGACATGGAATTGGCCCTGCTCCAGCTGTGTTTTCCCCTTGGGCAGGAGTCAGTGTGGGCGCTCCTGGGGCTCATGCCCCATTCAGATGGGTGTTCTCCTGCTGGATGCTTGAGCCTGTGCAAACCCATTCCTGAAGTGGCCTCTCCAGGGGGGCAGAATAGGGCAGCTCTCACCTCCTACGCCTGAGGGTTGGCCTTGGAACAGCTGTCTTCAGGACACTGGAGTGTGTGGGTTAGGATGTACCCAATCCTGCACAAAAGACCTCTCAGAGTGAGACACAAGGGAAGGATGGGAAGAGGAGGGAGGCAGGCAGCCAGGCCCAGGCCGGCACCAGCTGCCTCCCTTCATGGCCATACATAGATGTGAGTCTTTGTTGAGAGGGGAAAATAGGCCATGTTTTATTTAACTGCTTGGCACTTGATTTACATACACTAGATGTGTAGTGTTTAGACCCCCATGTGTACCCTACCAGATCCTCCAAGCATTAGGGTTGAACCTAATATGCTTGCTTCCCATGTCATGAGACACGAAGATGTGTGTCCTGAGGGCTCTGAGGGCAGCCACCACTAGGCTGGATGCTCACTGCTGTCGGATGGGCCAACCCTGACATTACAGCTACAGAGGGTCTTTAATGCACGGAAGGAAGGTAGAGAGTGGCTGCAGGGGACAATGGAAAGGTCACACGTTTTGTTAGCTCAACTGGTAGGTAAATTGTGACTCTGTCTCTCACTAGCTGTGAGTGAACTGGGTGACCCTGGAGAACATCTGCAATACAGTAGCAATAGGGACAAGGATCTTTCAGGGACAAGGAGAATCACCATCAGGATCAGCTCAAAGTTGATTCCTATGAAGTCTAGGTCAGACGTACTTTGAGCTGCCTTTTAATCAACTCTGACATCAGCTGTCCTCCCCATGGCACTCTCTACTTCTCTGCTAGGTTTGATAATTCCTAGCAATGGCCACACCAGACTCACAGATCATACTCAGAATTAAATAGCTTATCAGGAAAACAACATGGAATCAGGATTAACTTGGAAGTAACACGAACAGAATCAATACCAGGAAGCACAGAGCAAGGTCTGGAAGTTTTCTGCAATGTAAAGAGCATCTTACTCCCTTCTTTGGTGCAGGAAGCTCTGTGTCTCCATCTCAGTCTTTCTCTCTTGGCCGTGTAAGCCTCCTTTCACTTCTGTAAGGACAAACCAGCTGACTAGTTGGCCCCTTCAGGACAGACTTTCTCTTGGCTCCTGTTCTACCCTGGCAAGTGTTACAGCTCTTTCAGCTCCTCTTACAAATACCTGGAGGTACCCTAACCCACTAGCAAGCTCCCACCTGAAGGTTCTCAGCTCTCTCGTTTGGTGGGTCAGCAAGCCCACTTTAGCTGCTTTGCTCTGCTCCATGATGCCATCTCTCAGCTATCTCTTGGTTCTGCTACTACTGCTCTAGTGTTATAGCTCTCTCTGTCCCCTGGGTCTAGGAGATTCCCAGCACAGAGACCCTGAGTTCAAACTACAAGTTCTGCTCCTGGCTCTTCTTCTTGATGATGAGGTCCCATTCAACCTCTGTGGGATGGATGCTTCTATAGGCAAGTGGCTCAGTCCTACTGCTCAGATTTTATGCACCCTACTTGCAAAATAACTCACCAGTCCCCTCTCTGGACTAAACTAGCCAATCCCTTCACAAGTAATTCCATGTATTTTCATTTTCTGTTTGCGGTAACTACCTTCTTAACAAGGCAAAAATAATAGTCTTCTCCAAACAACTAAGTCAACTGTAACAACTCCTCAAAGCCCAGGTAAAAAAATCTCCTCAACCATTTGCTTTTACACTCTTTTCACAGAACCAAGGTAAAAGACCGTGTAAGAAATTCATTTTGCCACAATCTCCTTAACCTCTCTGTGATTCAGTTTTGTGGAATGTAAAATGGGTGACCACTACAGAGATGACCGAGAGAGTGCTACACAGGGGTGTATAACCTGCATCAGAATGGGGACTAGACTACCATCAGCGGGTTTCTCCATGAGCCAAAGCAAAATGTTGCCTCTCTGAGCAAAGTGAGGCAGTGGAGTCCTCTCTTTCCACACTAACCCCTTGCTCAGCAAGTTCATACTGACCACCTTTTTTCTGGTACACACCTCACTTAGTGCTCAGGGTAACAGCAACAAACAAATACAAGACAAAGGAACAGGCCTGCACCCGGCCTCAGGAGTCACAGCCCAGGTAGGAATTCCAAGGAGGATAAATAGCAGTATTATGATGAAGGCGGAAGATGACAGGTGTCAGTGAGAATGAGAGGTAAGTTTCCGGGGAGGGAGAGGCACGATGTGTCTAGAGAACACTTCTTATGAAGAGGTATTTGAGCTGGTTTCTGAAGCTCCCGAAAAGCCAAATGCTGCCAAGTCGGATTCAATTCATGGCGACGTAACCAAATTGGTCACATAAGGATGGAGGGGAGGGAGACATGTGCAAATGAAGGACATCAGGATGTTCATCAGTAAGCTCTAAGCCACACAAAACAAATCTCAAAATTCTCTACTCTCAAAGTATTAGCTGACTGCTCCATCCCTCTCTTTTTCTCTCCAGCCCAGCTTCCACCCCCATCACTATTTACACATAGACTGGCCACACTGGGTCACGTGGTACTGTCTGGAGCTAGACGGGACCTGCTTTATGGATGAGCATACCGAACCAACGGAGATGTTGCTTATTCAGTACAGAGAAAACCTCTTCTGATGTCCATCAACTATGGAAATGAGCAATTCACATTCCATATTATATTAGCTCAGCTGAAAATCTCCCGCTGGGCAACAGGATAAGTGAACATAAGCCTTAAATTCTAACTTTATCAATGAAATCTTTACCTCTTATAACTTTGAATACAGTATTCAAAGAGACCTGCAGAATCTCTAAGACAGACTGTCTACTGTACCCTATAGAACAGCTATATTTTTAGAATACTAATATTCTCAGAACTTAGCCACAACTAATGAAAATAAACAGTATTTCCAGGAAACAGACACACATAAACTCTTTAGACCAATGAGCAGACACACCCAGAGTCAGAGACAAACAGGAGCCTGGGCTGGAATAAACTACCTTATAGAAAGGGCCTATATCTTACTCAGTGACCTGGAGAAAGGCTGAATGTTCTGGACTTTTCTGGAAGTGGGGTAAGGAGTGGAAGGTGACCATGATGCATACATCACAGTCACTGCTACTGCTTTAACAGAGCACATACCACCTAGCATGTTGGTCTGGCATGCTTGGTGAAGACAGCCAGTGAGGTTTCCACTGAAGCACACGAACACCTCGTCACACAGAGTTAGAATCTACGCATTCTTATGCAGCACTCCTGCTGACCCTACAGTGATGCCGGTATGTGTGACAACTGGCAACAACCAAGTCCTCACAGCAGGCCTGTTCTGCACAGAAATGCTCAGTTGATGCTGTCCACCCAGAGGAAAAGCAGAAGTAGTATTTGAAGCAGAGTTCGTTCAAAGGCAGCAGAGACCGAGAAACTACATGTCCAAGACGGTCACCAAACACAGTACAAACATACAGATGTTAAAAAACGCTAGAACACTGGCCCACACTGCACAAACAATGTTACCAGGGTAAAAGATGGTTACCGAGTTCAGTGAACCTACTTAGCTGGCAGTGTCTTCCTCTGGCAGCTGTTAAAATCAGTTCTTACAGAACTGAATACAGAACCCTTCCTCCTGGTACACAGTAGGTCTCCAGGAAGGAGGACTTGGGCCGACAGAAAGGAGAGGTGGTGGCAGGGCCCCTGGTGTTCGTGCTGAGATGTTCTTCTGGATCAGTATCCACAACAGAATGGTGGCCTGAAGCTCGGGGAGAGAGGCACGGCTTTTTGCACGCTGGGAGAGTAGGAAGGTGCCCATCTACTGCACTTACTGCACTCTAAACGTTTTGCTGCCACTGCTGTGAGAGAGGCCAAAGCAGCAGCACATCAGGGGGGGTGCAGTTCCAGGCTGGGATGTGAAACCTGGCCAGGGTCCATCCGGCAGTGACTCTTAGTGTTCTTGCCAATTACCGGGGCCTGCTGGTTTCCTGGAGCTGCTGTCACCAAGTCTACAAAACGGTGGCTTCCAGCAGAACCTTATTGTCTCCCAGAGCCATGATCTCTACAGTGGGGCCAGGCATTCCTTGGCTTCTGCCAGCATCACTGTAATTTCTGTCTCTGTCTTCATGTCGCCGTCTTCCCTTTGCGTCTGTCTTCACATGCACTTGGCTTGGCTCACATGTCATTATATTCCTCCCTCTCTGTTCACAAGACTCTGAACAAGGTGAATTGACCCAGTGGCTGCAACAATGGGCTCAAGCATAACAACAATCGTGAGGGTGGTGCAGGGCCAGGCAGTGTTGTATCCTGTTGCACGTGGGGGCTCTGTGAGTCACGAGGGACTCAGTGACATCTAACAACGACCACTCCCCTCCTCCACTTGTAAGGACAATACTCATACAGACATTGGAGTCGACCCTCTTTACCTCATGATCACTAATTACGGCTGCAACAAATCCGTTTCCAAGTCATATCACTGTATCTTTTTGGAGCACACCGTTCAACCCACAAAGCCCAGGGTCTCTGGCTTTCTACTCACAGCTCTGGGAACAGGATCCAGGCTCCTTCCAGACACACGGCCACATTCATGTTGCAAGGAGACACAGCTAAGATGGCCTCTGCTTTCTTGAACGTGAGGAAGAAAGCTTAAAGGAAGACAGAGTAGAAGATATAAGCGAAAGAGCCTGAAATCATGACAAATAATTCTTGGCCTGCTTGGGTTTAGGGCTCTGCTGGCTTGAGCTGGATGCACCACGCAGCTTCCAAGTGTGGGGGTTGCTATCTTCTGCTTCAGTGTAGAAACTGGCTTCCGAGCTCCTCCAGCCCTTGTTAATAAACTTGTTTGTTCTGTGAGCACCGAAGGGAATTAGTAGCACTGCATGAAATAGTGGTAGAATTCTTGCCCTCCCTGTGTAAGACCAGGCTCAATTCCCAGTCGGTGTACCTCTTGTGCAGCCACCATCCATCAGTGGGGAATTGTGTGCTGCTACAGTGGAGTTTCAAGACTAAGGCAGACTGGGGAAAAAAGGCCTGGCAATCTGCTTCAAAAAATCAGACAGTGAAAACCGCGTGGATCCCAACAGTCAGATGTCTAACCAGTCATGGGGATGGTGTAGGACTGGGCAACATTTTGTTTCTTTGTACATGGGGTCGCCATGACTCAGCGTGATTAACAATAGCAACAGTGAAGTTGCATCTCACAGAAGCAATTAAATTATATGGTTGAGTTTTTAAATCAGTGAAGCCCCATTTAAAGCACAGTGTCCCTGGAGTACTGAAAGAGGTCCAGTCCATCTTTAAGGAATTGTCTTCCTGCAGCCTTTACCTATCTATTGCCTCCCTCTAGCTCCAATCCCCACTCTGTCAGAGTGCATCAACTTGACTTTACCCATAGCCCACCCTCCTTTATGATGCCCTGTGACCACATGACCTCTTGTCCCCTCTGCCTTCATCCAGATGGCCATACTCTTCATGTTAACAGATCTCACAAAAGCTCTCAAATTAAACTGTATCATGAAACTTGTCTGAAATGCAGCAGTTTTTGAGCCATTTTTCTGATGGTTGTTTTTTTACTGTGCTTTTACATGGAGGTTTACAGACCAAATTAGTTTCTTGCTGAGTAATCAATACACATACTGTCTGTGTCATTAAGACTTTCTTCTTGATCCCTGCCACTGTATTTTCAAATTTCTCCTACCCCCTTTGGCTGTTCTAATCTGGTTCTAAAAAGTCCTTTTTTCTTCAAAAGTCATAGGATATACCATTTGTAACCATTAGATCGATGATTAGTCAGGCAAGAACCATCAGTGGGTGTGAATAGTAGTGGATAAAGGATCGACAAGGAGCAGGAAACTTATGGTATCAGGCATCTCCCAGTAAAGTAGGTATTCTATAAAACAGCTGGTCTGCATTCTTTAAAAATGTCCCTACCATGGAGCATGAAGAAAGACTGAAGAATCGTACTAAACTGAGAACACTAAAGAGGCGTGACATGGTCCCTGGGTGTCACAAACTGTTTGCATTGTCTTCTAACCTAAAGTTCAGTGGTTTAAACCAATTCAGCTGCATAGCAGAAGAAAGCCCTGGAGATCTACTTCTGTAAATATTATAACCATGAAACCGTTCTACTCTGTAACACACAGAGTCACCATGAATCAGAATTGATTTCATGACATTTTTTTTATTTAGTTTAAAAAGATGTGAAACTAAAGACAAGCTTGGTCTGAGATTTTCTTTTGCTAGAAAGAACGTGGGATGATTGCCAATATTTAAATATTACCTGTAGATTACTATTAGCATTGTATCAATGTTACTTTCCTAAAAATTGTACTATGGTTACATAAGAAAGTATCTCCACTTTTAGGAATTACGCACTGAAGTATTTAGAGGCACAGAGGCATCATGTCTCCAGCTTACTCTCAAACAGTGGTTCAGTAAACAATGATAGATGAGTGGATGGATGGATAGACAGACAGACAGATAGAAGGGTAGCAAGAATGCACAAATATGGTTAACTGTTAACATTTGGAGAACCTGGCTAAAATATATATGAAAAGTCCTTGCCCTGTTTTTGGAACTCTTCTCTAAGTCAAAAACGACATCTAAATGAAAAGCTAAAAACAAGAGTTCCCAGATATACTAGAGCCACCTAGAAAGGAGGTTTAATTCCTCAATTAGAACCAGGGATAAGGCTCAGCTCGGGTCCTGAGGTTAGTGTGATCCGAGGGGCAGGGCATCTCCACTGAAGAAAGAGGTAGGGAAGAAGGAAGTAGCACTGAGCTCAGCCGTCAGAAAGAAATGAGAAGTGACACTGTAATCAACCATATCCCTGCTGTGGGATATTCCCTAGCAAGTCCCCCAATCCCCTAATCTGGCTACATGAAAGCAATTTTCATTACCATGGATAGTTCATTATTTTCCCATGGTCTAATTGCTTTGTAGCTCAATTTTGTGCACCACTGAATGACAAACTTTGTTGTAAGTGTGGTAAGATTTCACTCCTTACTGCATTATTTGACATTGTTGTTATCTGTTCCAGGCTTTGTCGTTAATTTTCTAGAGAGTTCTCGGTTGAATGAAAACCCTGGTTAGTAGTGGTTAAGTACTATGTTTGCTAACCAAAAGGTTGGCAGTCTGAATCTGCCAGGCATTCCTTGGAGACTCTATGGAGCAGTTCTACTCTGCCCTATAGGGTTTCTATGAGTCAGAATCGACTTAATCGCAGTAGGTTGGTATGGGTTAAACTGTGCACCCTCAGAATATGTGTTGGAATTCTAACAGCTATTCCTGTGGATGTAGTCCTGTTTGGAAACATGATTTTTGTTGTTATATTAAAGATGCTATGCCAATGTAACACTAAACCTAATCATTTCTGACTTATAATAAGAACTGATTAGACACAGACATAGGCACATGCTGGGTGAGACAGATGCCATGTGAGGACTGCCAAGAATCCAGGAGTGCCTGGGGAGACTGACAAGACCTGTGATTTGGACTTTCACCTTCTAAAACTATGAGGAAATAATGCCGTGCTCTTTAAAACCATCTGCTTGTGGCATTTGAGTTCCCACAATACTTACTTATCTATGTCAAGAAAGTTGGAAGATAGCTACCTGGCCAACCAGCTGAAAGAGATCAATATTTGTTCCCATTCCAAAGAAAGACAAACAAACAGAATGCTCGCTGGAGCCACCTGGAAGCTTCAGAACTTCCGATCCCTGGTACCACCCCTAGAGATTTAGGTTTAATTTGCCTGGGTACTGCAATATTAAACACCCCCTGGGCAAGGGGATATTTTAGCTTCTCAGATGGTTCTAAAGTGTGGCCGAAGTTGAAAACCATTCCTCTGTATCATCTGTTTCTTGGGCCTTTGCCTGTGGGCATGCCAGAGCAGTGTACTTCAGGCAATCAAAGCCAATCAGGAAGTGTGTGCAAACAGTATAAAAGTGTCCTCAAGATGGGCTGAAGAATCTGAGGTTCAGAAGAGTGACAAGGGGAAGTGGTATGAGGGACAGTTCAGACCATGGCGGGGTAGCCAGTGAGCACCAGCTGACTACAGAAGGGAGGACTTCAGTAACAACGTCCTCAGTGGACCAGCGTGAATATGAGCACCCAGACCCCGTCCTGGTTGTACATCCCACCACCAGGCATTTGATGGTGAAGGTCTGTGTTGGACGAGAATTGCCTTGAAGTCAGGACTTCCATTTTCTGACCAGTGGATGGATGGTGGATGTCCTCATCCACAAAGCTGATGCCTTTTCCATTGTTCCCTTCTCCTTTCCTGCCAAATCATACATAAGGCATCTTCAAAGGCCTACCTACCCCTCAAGGGAGATTTTTTTGATTTCTAGCATACTAGTTTGCCTATTTCATCCTCCATTCTGTGTTAGCTTAGAGAACAGTGTTGAAACAAACCAGCTGATCAGTCAATTACCCAGCCAACAGTTCTGATGAAGCATTTTAAAGCATCTTACAGATGTGAATCGGGGAAAAGGTAGGTATAAGAAGCAATGACTTAAAAAGAGAGATTTACGATTTATCCACAGTTGAGGAGTTAAGGCTGACATACGGAATCAAGGCAAACAGTGCCCCAAGCACCTAAGTCAGACTTAAACTGAGTGTTGACCGCCGTACACGCTTTGTTCTTGTTGTTAGGTGCTGTCAAGTTGGCTCCCACTCGTGGAACCCTTAAGTATAAGAGAATGAAACTGTTGCCTGGTCCTGTGTCATCTTCGTGATCATTTGTTGTGGACTCCTATCTGTCATTCTTACTTTCTACTGACCCATCAGGTTACCAAATGTGATGTACTTTTCTAGTGATAGGCTCGTATTCAAAGTAAACAAGTGGAAGTGTCACCCTTCTTGCTTCTAAGGAATACTCTGGTGTAGTTCTTCAAGGAACTGATTTGTTCATTCTTTTGGTAGTCAAAAAGATATGCGACTTGCTTGACCAGAACAGACTCATTGCTGTCAAGTCAGTTCTGACTCATTGTGAACCTACAGGACAAAGTAGAGCTATCCCATAGAGTTTCCAAGGAGCACCTGGTAGATTTAAACTGTCAGATTTGGGTTAGCAGCCTTAGACTTAGCCACTATAGCACCAGGGATGTCCAAAAAGGAAAGCTGCCAATCAGGGCTGTAGGTGAAACTTCCTGAAGAGATGGAAAGTGCTTGGAACTTTCAGGAAAAATAAGAAAGATGAGAATGTGCAGGGGTTATTCAGGATGTGTGGATACAGCCCGAGTGAGTGAATGCCATGTCTGTTGGTTTTTCTAAACAGAAATAAAGAGCTATTTGTGTTATGAATTGTATTATGTCCCCTAAAATATGTATTGTGAATCCTAACTTCTGTGCCTGTGGTTATAATCACATTTGGGAACGGGATGTCTTTATTTTGTTAGACAGGATTACTGCAAGTTGTGTTTTGAGTCAATCTCTTTAGAGATTTAAAAAAAAAAAAAAATTGAAGAAGGAAGTGAGCAAACAAAGACTGGAAGATTGATGCCAAGCAGTATGGAGATCTCCAAGGAAGCAGAGCTGAAACGACAAGGAACTTCCTCCAGAGCTGACAGAGGGAAACACCTTTAAAGCTGGTACCCTGAATTGAGATGTATAGCTTTGAAACTGTGAGAAAATAAATTTGTGTTTGTTACAGCCATCTACTTGCAGAACGTCTGTTACACCCGCACCAGGTAACTGAGATGGTTTGTGTGGGGCTAGTTAGAAGTGGTAAGCGGGGTACAAGCTTGGGTCTGCCTGTTTGCAACCTATTCTTATTAGCCACACCCTTTGAGCTAGGGTCTCAATAATGTAGGTACTTTAAATTAGTCCAATACTGAGAGGTCATTCAAGAGAAAAGTATAGGAAATAGGCCCACAAGTAGTGAATTACTGCACAGGATCCACAGCAGATTTTACTTGCTCACTATAAAATTTTCCACGGGTAACTCCATTTCCTTGTCTTCAGCAGAAACCAGATGGACTATTTGCCAGTAAACATCATAAGTATAAACAATTCTATTTTTTTGTTGTTGTTGTAGTCTACAAATCTCAACACTTCATTAGTAAAAATAAAATACTGTTACAAGGTGTCTGGACTGTAGTGGAGCCTTCTCAAGTGGTGTCAGCCTCTTAAGAACACGATCAATGCAAGAAGGTGTTAGGGACTGAATTGTGTCCATTCAAGATGCGTGTTAGAGTCCTAACCCCTATAACTGTGGATGTAATTCCATTTGGGAATAGAGTTTTCTTTGTTATGTTAAAGAGGACATATCAGTGCAAAGTGAGTCTTAACCGTATTTGCTTAAATATACATAATTTAGTGTGCTTTAAGTGAAAGTTTACAATCCAAGTCCATCTGTCATAGAAATCTTGCAGGCGCACTGCTATGCTACTCTCGCTGCTCTCCTCACCCTGTGACAGCACACTTCTGCTTTGCACTTTGTATTTCCCATGTTCATTCAACCAACTCATATCTCTCTCCATCTTCTCATCACACCCTTGGACAGGAACTGCCCAGTCAGTGTCACACATCTACTGAAGCCAAGAAGTACACTCTTCACCACTACCCTTTTAGTAGTAGTCTTATAGTCTACTCCAGTCTCTGTCTGAAGAACTGGCTTCAGGACTGGTTTCATTTCTCAACTAGCAGGGAATCTGGAGGCCATGTCTTCAGGGGACCCTCCAGTCTACCAGACCATCAAGTCTGATCTTTCAATAGAGTTCTAGTTCTGCATGCCCATTTTTCTCCTGCTGTACCAGGGACTCTATGATGCGTTCCATTTCAGGGCAGTCATTTGTGGTGGCCAGGCTCCATCTAGTTTTTCTGGTCTCATGCTGATGTTGTCTCCAGATTATGTGGTCCCTCTGTCTCTTGGGCTCATGTTTTCCTAACAACTTTCATGTAACCCCACTCACTTTGGAGATACCGAAGGAGCAGATTTGGCACAGAGAAACAAAGATAAATGAGGAAGCTAGATACCACATGAAAACTGACAAAGAACTAAGGGACAAAAGCTGAAAGAGGCAAAGATCTTCCTCCAAAGCTGACAGAGAACACTCCCTTAGAGCCGGTATCTTGAATTCAGACTTCTGTTCTTCTAAAGAGTCCAGCTGTGGAAGTGGTTAATAGTTTTGCCTCTAACCAAAAGATCAGCAGTTTGACTCTACCAGTTGCTCTTTGGAAAACATACGAGGAAGTTCTACACTCTACTATAAGATCTCTGTAAGTTGGAATTGACTTGATGACAATTTTAAAAAACAAAAAAATCCTCTTAAAATGTGAGAAAATAAATTTCTGTTGATAAAGCCACCCACTTTTGGTCTTTTTGTTATAGTAACACTAAGAAACTAAGACAGAAAGCAGTATGTTTAAAGTGCTTAGAGCAATGTCTGGCACCCATTAACCTGTTGTCAAGTGGATTTGAACTCATAGCAACCCTATAGGACAGAGTAGAAGTGTCTCACAGGGTTTCCAAGGCTATACTTTTGAAGAAAGCAAAAGGTCATTAAAAAGACAGGAAAGAAAGACAAAACCAATATGAATGTCAGAAGAGATTCTGAAACTTGCTCTTTAACATACTGTAACTAAGTTGAAGAAGTGATAAAGTAAAAGAGATGAACATAAGATTTCAAAGGGCAGCTTGGCAATAAAATTAAGTGTTATAATGGAATGTGCAAAGACCTGGAGTTACAAAAGCAAAAGGGAAGAATACACTCAACATTTCTCAAGTTGAAAGAACTGAAGAAAAAAATTCAAGCCTTCAGCTGAAATTTTGAAGGATTCTACGGGCAAAGGGGAAACTCTGGTGGCATAGTGGTTAAGAGTGCAGCTACTAATCAAAATGTCATCAGTTTGAATCTACCAGGTGCTTCTTGGAAACTCTATGGAGCAGTTCTACTCTGTCCTATAGGGTTGCTATGAGCTGGAATAGACTCGATGGCAATGAGCTTGATTTTGGTTTATAGGCAAAATACCGAATGACTTAGGAAATGTCAGAAGAAGATAAAGGCATACACAAGAGTCACTGTACCAAAAAGACTGGTCTGTGTTCAGCCGTTTCAGGAGGTAGCACATGATCAAGAGCCAATGCTACCCAGGTGCCGCTGAAGGCATTGCCAACAATACAGCTTCAGAAAATGAATGAATACTAACAGGGATGTGAGAGGCCAGCCTAACCACACCTTGGAACATTCCGGACTGGTAAACAACTGATTTATCACCCACACCCAGGGGCAAGTTGCTTAAACTATCCCTGAAGTTAGTTTTCAGAAAAGCCAGTTCACAGCAAATTCAGAAACACAGAGACAGAAGTGACCACTGTATGTCCTACCAACAGGGGCACCAGAGAGCTACAATCAGCAGCAGGGAATCAAACCAAGGGAGGAAGAAACTGTGCAGGCAAAACGCCCCATAGTAAGTCCCACTAGGAGTCCCAGAAGCCTTCACTTACAAATCATATTGAACTCTGCTTGCATGTACATCTAATAGCCGTAGCCTTGCCACTTACTGGAAATCTTAGCCTCTAAAATGAATAAAACATGAGATTCCTCCTTCCCAAAATTTTTTACAAGCCCTGACAAAAACCTTTGTTCAGGGCAGGCAAAGGTTTGCATTGCTTAGGCTATCCTCACCTCTGCTTTCAAGCCTATTCAATAAAGCTTTGCTTGTAGAGAAGGATTCATTGGGCCTCACCTGTTCATTCTTGATCAGTGAGGGGCAAGAACTTCATACACATCCACAGTGTCTGAGCCCCCAGATTCTGGCGAACAACCTGGAGGAGCAGAGCACCCTTTGTGTCCCTTTACTGGCCTGAGATAGTTTGAAGAGGAGGGTTGTCTAACCTCAGGAGACAAACAAGTAACTGCTGAGACCGACTTTTCTTGTATTTCTCTGCTGGGACAGTACTCCCCGACTTTGGGACCGCACCTTAGTTCCACTTTCCTCCTGAGCAGACTCTTCTGTGCTTCTTTTCTATCTTCCTTTGAGAAACTGGTAAATTTGGTATATCGAGGGCTTAACAGATATCCAAGTGACTACCGAAAGGTCATCGGCAACCCTCTGGGAGTAAAAGGTTCTTAGGTTCAAACACTGCACATCCAGGCCTGGTTAAGCAGGAGTCCCCGTCTGACTGGGTTCTCCTGTCAGGACAGAACCCCTGCTAAAGGGTGTAGGAAGGTTCCTAGTGTGAAAGGTCATACTGACCCCAGGGACCAAGGGAGCCTCCGTTGACCATAGAAGAGTCCCCAGTGCAATCCCAAGGACCAAGGGAAGTTTTACTCTGGACCTCAGGGAGCAGAGGTCTCCACACCTGAGCCATCACTGAACAGTGTTTGGACCCCAGGAAGTAGCATGGAGATCATGATCATCAGACTGATGCCAACAGGGTGTTTTTAAAAGAAAACTTGTGCAGTCTTCTCCGGGACTGCAGTCCATCTCTGTCCCCTCTGTCTTTCCCCTTTCAAGCTGGCCTTCTGTTCAGCCACCTGTTTTTCAGCCCCTTATTATTGTTGTGAAGTTTGTGTTCCTTTGGAGGGGGACCTGATTTGTAACTTTCTGTGGAAAATTTCAGAGACATTGTGTTATTCCTGCAAGCATCACAGCCGGAAAACAGAAGTTTGTCTTATAACACCATTTTTTTTTAACTGGAGTTGTTTTGCAAACATGAGGGTATGTGAGGAGAAATTCCTGAGGTGCAGGCTTTTATGGTCTTTTATCGGGACCCAGATCTAAAACGTAAGTGCAGGTTTAAAGAACCAGAAGAAGAATCTTTTCGAGTCTTCCTGTATTAAAGTCCAAAGAAAGTGAGGATCCACTTCAGACTCTCTCTCCCCAATCTGGTCTAACTTCAGAATATTTCTAATTCAAATTCTTTGAGACTGACATCTGGTTTGGCCCAGATCTTCCATGCTCAGATCTTCCTAGAAAAATGTTTTTCTGAATCAGGGTGGGGAGAGTCTTCACTGAGAGATTGATAAGAAAGCAGAATTTCAAGCAGATCTGAGCAATAAACTGTCACTGGGGTAAAAAGACTAACTTACAGGCCTTAACTAAAGGTCTCAGAGAAAAACAAGAATAGTTTTGTCTTAAAGTAAAAATAACAAAATCCAGAACAGTAAAAGGGAAAGACATGATCTTTGGCACTTCAAAATTCCTAGGTCTTCCGTGAGTCCAGGGAGTGAGGTCAGGGCAAGATCAGCCTCCCTGTTCCCCAGCCTCCAAGGTCATCTAGCTCCAAGGAAGCTTTTGAAAGATGCTTTCAAACTAGATGGAGGTGTTTTTAAGACAAAAGATGAGAAGAATTTCTACTTTACTATAATTGTCGGAAATTGGGTGAATCCCAATCACAAAATAAGTATAAACAAGTTTTCTCTATTGTAGGGGAACTTCGAGACACATCTGCAAAGTCCTCAAAAAAAAAAAAAAAAAAAAAGTTCCAGCCCTTGGAAGAGAATTGGTTAGTTGAACAGAGACTTCATGATTTCCACAGCCAATTGATAGAAGCTTTAAGAGTTAAAATTAGATTGGGAAGAATATCAGATATAGTTAAGAGTTGAATGAAAACTTGCAGTGTTTAAAGAAATTTTATTTCAATTACAGGCTTAAAATAATTTTAGGTAACTTAAACCAAAAAACCCAAACCCACTGCTATCGAGTAAACCCTGATTCATAGCAACTTTATAGAACAGAATAGAACTGCCACATACAGTTTCAAAGGAGCACCTGGTGGATTCAAACTACCAACTATTTTGTTAGCAGCCTTATAGTGACCCTATAGGACAGAGTAGAACTGCCCCATACAGCTTCCAAGGACTGCCTGGTGGTGGCTTTGAACTGCCAAGCTTTTGATTAGCAGCTGTAGAACTTAACCAGTATGCCACCAGGATTTCCTTAGGTAACTTACTGATGTTAAATTGAGTTAATTAATGTTTGTCAAAATTTCCTTTTAGTTTGATCAAGAAACAGTTTGTGCCTTAATAGATAAATGTTGCTGTCTCTACATCACTACACAAACTGAGGTTTTACAGAATGCAGTTCCTGCTAAGGCATGTAAAATGAGTTAATGATAGTACTTATGAACAAACTGTGTGCTCTTTATAGATAAATATTTTTGTGTGGTAGATCCCACTGTACTAATTTAGATGATGCCTTTGCAGTGAAATTATGGGGCTAATTTCTTGTTTAGATCCTAGTGAATGCATGGGCAATGCATTTGGGTAACCTTAAGATTACTTCTAGCTCTTCTTAGTAATGATATTTATAAAAACTGTGTCATAGATTGAATTGTGTCTCCCCCAAAATATGTGCAGCCATGTGGCTGGGCCATGATTCCCAGTATCTGTGCCAAAGCCAAGCTAAGTATCTTGTGACTGTCCTCCATTTTGTGGTTTTCCTATGCTGTATGTTTTTTTTTCTCTCTCTCTTTTTTATTTTATTTTGTTTAATATGACTGAGTGAAAATGTACATTCACATATGAATTTACATGTCCACCTATATGCAGCTTCCACTGCTCTCCCTGTCCAGTGACAGCACACTATTCCTCTCTGCTCCATACATGTCTCATCCTCCCAACAGTCTCCTTTCCCTCCTCTCCATCCACTCTCCTTCCTCCAACCAAAGGTCAGCAGGATGATGTCCTACAGATGTATAGAACAATAAAGTGCATCCAATATACGGTCACTCTGCATCGCCAAATCCAATCCATTCGTGTCTGAAGAGTGGACCTTCATTATGATTTATGGGCAAGGGCAGCATCAGGGCTGCGGGCCATACTCCCAGGGGAACCCTGAAATCACTGAACCATCAACTGAGGTCTTTTAGTGGGGATCTCAGGATGCACCCCTTTTTATTTCTTGTGTTGCCAGTGAGACTCAACTTATTGAGCTCCATCACGGCTATCACTGGTGGTGGCCAGGCACCATCCAGTTCTTCCAGTCCCAAGTTGATGTAGGCACCCACTCATGTGGGTCTCTCTATCTTCTGGGTCGTCTTTACCCCATGTCATTTTGGTCCTCGGTGAGCATCCATTCCTGATGAGTTGGAACCATTTGCTGTGCCCTTGGATGGCAGCTCGGCAGCTTTTAAGACACCAGATGGCACTCACCAACGTGGGGTGCAGAGAGCCCTCTTAGCAAAACGCTAGTTGTGCCAATTGGCCTTGATTTCACCTAAGACCATGGTCACCTGTCCCCTGCCCCAGTTACTCTATCCTTGCCATATTGGGTTAAGATGGAAGGAGTATTCAAGTTATGCTGAAGTCCACTTAATGGTGTTCTTGTTTCTAATGTGTGCTATCGCCAATTTCACCCATCCAGATTTCTAGCAACTATCTAATCTAAAGCATCCCCCCTCTTCTTTCCTCCCTCCCCTCCCTTGCAGCTGTCAAAGAGTCTTTTCTTCTATACAGAAATCTGTTTTTGGGATCTTATTGTAGAGGTCTCATACAATATTTATCCTTTTGTTGCTGACTACTTTCACTCAACATAATGTCTTCCAGTTGAAACCAGATCATGAGATGTTTCCTGGAATCATCATTATTCTTTATCATTGCGTAGTGCTCCATTGAGTATATGTACCATAGTTTACTTATCCATTCTTCTGTTGCTGGGCGTCTGGGTTGATTCCATCTTTTTGCTATCGTGGACTGTGCTGCGATAAACATTCTTGTGCACGTGTCCATTGGTGTGAAAGGCCTTGATTCTGTAGGATATATTCCAAGTAGTGGAATTACTGGGTCAAATGGTATATCGATATCCATTTTTTTAAGGAAGTGCCAGACTGCTTTCCAAAGAGGCTGGACCATTTTGCAACCCCACCAACAGTGTAGGAGGGTTCCACTTTCTCCACAGCCTCTCCAGCGTTTGTTGTTTTGTGTTTTTTGGATACTGGCCAATCTTGTTGGGGTGAGATGGTATCTTATTGTAGTCTTGATTTGAATTTCTTTAATAACTAAAGATCGTGAACATGTCTGTATGTGTGTTTTGGCTGCCTGGATCTCCTCTTCAAGTGAAATGTCTGTCCATCTCCTTTGCCCATAGCTTAATTGGATGCCTATGCTGTATGTTAAAGGATTAAGGTGGGACTGGAAATCCCTTTATAAGATCACCTGCCTGCTCCACTGTAAAGGGAGATTCCCTGGAGTATGGCTTGCACCACCCTTAATCCTTTCATCCTGCACAAGATAAAAGGAAAGGGAAGCAGGCAGAGAATTGGGAACCTCGTACCATCAAGAAAGCAGCACTGGGAGAAGAGCATGTCCTTCACACCTGAGGTTCCTGTGCTAAGATGCTCCCTGGACAAAGACTGATGCAATATCGGACTTTCCTCCAGAGCCGACAAGGGGGAGAGCCTTCCACTGGGACAGACACCCTGAATATGAACTTGCAGCCTACCAGACTATGTAAGAATAAACCTTCCTTTGTTAAAGCCATCCACTCTGTGGTATTTCTTTTAGAGCAGCCCTAGTTGACTAAAACAAACTGGAAAGGTAATGTTATGTTGTTATACATTATAAAAGGAGTGTCAGAAGAAATCTTGTAGATTCAACACTCAGGGTAGGGTTAGTCATTTCTAAGAGCTTTAGTTTCTACTTACAGTATAGTTGAATTGGAGAAATCTTTTAAGAAATTTATCAATCAGTGTGGGACAAATAACAGATTAAGTTGCTAGGGAGAAGAAAACACATCAGCAATCTCCAGTCTCATCAACTAAGCTGAGAAGAGACAGCAGAATAGCCATTTTATTAGTCCAAGAAGATAGTCTATGCTGTAAAATTAGGCAACAAGCTACCTGGTTACACACATAAAAGACAGGAGAAGGCTTGGGCTAAAATGTTGATGTACACTGAATCTGCTCATTCTGGCAACACAACTGATGAGGAACATTGCTGTTGCTTAATAAACTGGTGAAGAACCAGGTGGTATCCAGAGAAAAACCAACACTGTGAGATTAAAGAGCCTGCAATGGCTGCCATCTAATAACAATGTCCAGGTATTAATCACTGATGTGTTATCGTCAATCAAAAAGGCAGAAATAATTAAGAAAAATAACATTGGATTCATCATTCCTTGTCCTTGAGCATAGTGTGACTCGAGTAGAGCTGGACTCGCAAGCACACATTACCTGGGCCCTGAGGTGTAAAGACAATAGCTAAAATAATCTTGAAGGATATGTTTTGGGGATGCTTTCACATGAGACATTTAGGCAGAGCACAGGGGACTTTCCACTTTTAACTTTTTCTATCAACATTTAATAAATAAAAAATTTGGACCAATGAAGACCCTCCTGACCGTCATTACTGAACCCTGTACCAATAATTGTTAAGAAAGAAGTTCCTAACAGCTAAGTTGCCCCAGGTTTTATTCACTCATATTTCCTGTGCAGTAGACTAAATGTGCTCTAAGAATATACTGTTGTTGCCTTAGTGTGACTCTATTTGCTATACCATTTGTCAGTTTCTAGGCGTGTATGTTTTTCTGAGTCCTTCCTGCTGGCCTTAACCGTATTCTCTGCTCCAAGTGAGTGTCAGAGTATTTTTCTCCTCTCTTGGATGTCAAGGGACAAACTCGCCAAGACGGTGAGAACTAGATGTAAAGCAGAGGACACCACCACTCAGGCCCCAATTACACCTGTAAGCTGGTGGAAGGCCTGTAGTATCTCTTCAAAAGAATGGATCTGTCATTATGTACTCCTCCTCAGTTAAGATCTTTTTGTCTTTGAACATTTTGATGGCTCTGTGGCCACTATGTCTGCCAAAGTTGTGAGACTTACACAGTTGATCAAAACACACAGGATGTATGACACGACAAATTTCCCAGGGATGCTATCACCTCAGACAGCAAAAACAGGCTAAAACAGGGTTTGAAGAGTGGGCAAGGGCAGATTGGAGGGCTCTGAAGACAAATATGATGCTCCCAAACTACACCTCAGAGAACATCTTATAAGATTGGGCTAATCTGGTACAAGGAAACTTAGAGTGTGCCCTTCTCAAACTTTGTCCATTGAATCATATTGACTTTTTCCTAACCCTGAATTGTCTAATGAGTAGCAATATTACAAATAAATTGCTCATTTGGCCATATAGCTCTGGCCATATAGCATCTGTCTTCTTAAAACCTTGGCATCTTCCTTTAGCTCCCTAACTAGCCCAAGAAGCAGAAAATGAGTGTCTTTTGCCTTATTAGCCCTAGAAATAGCTACCCTAAAGATCAGTGGCCTTACTATAGGAATAATCTGTAATAACCAAACTACTCAAAGTATCTGTGCAATACTCAAAGAGGTCATGGGGGAGACAGGACAAAGGCTCAAAGCCCCCAAACCCTCCAGATTCCTTGGCCAATATCGTCCTAGACCACTTCCTTGCAGAACAAGCAGTTTGTGCCATAGTCAACACATCCTGTTTTATATATATATATATATATTTGTCCTGAGGAGTTTATCTATCTATCTCAAGATAAACTCCTCAGGACACAAAAATTATTAGAAAATGCCCAGTGGCTCAGAGAGTCTGAGCCACAATTACTTAATAGCATATGGGATCAGACAGATGATGTTTCCCATCAATTACTGAGTTTTTACTGTTCTTAAAACTTCAAGTTGCAATCCTTTTGTTGTTTATTTTCAGAACTTGCCTCTTTAAACTTCTTGTTAAGTTTGTTACTTCCAGGGGGCAACAGTTCCCAGTAAAATTAATGGTGTTCTATGGGTTCTAACTGATACCGAGTGATGGTCATTCTGGTCTTTATACAGTCAGGAGAGGATTTCTACTCTGATAGGCAGGACTACATTCCTGTTCAGCATAAAGCACATACAGAAGAAGAGCCCTGAATCCCATAACCCACAAAGATTTATACATAAGGAATCCCTCAAGGAGGACAGAGACAGGCTCTGTGAAGGGCCAGCCTAACCACAACGTGGAACATTCTGGAGTAATAAGCCACTTATTTTATCACCCACACTTGGGGATAAATTGCTTAAGTAATCCCTGGAGTTGTTTTTCAGAAAAGCGAGTTTAGACCAAATTCAGAGACACATAAGTTAGAGGCAACTACTATACGTCTTACCAACCAGAGAGCTGCAATCACGACCAGGAAGTCAAACCAAAGGAAAAAGAAACTGGGCAGGTGCAACATCCCATAATAAGTCCTGCTACGAGTCCCAGAAGCTTTCACTGTGGAAACCATCTTGAAGACCATTTGCCCTGCCATGTCCTGGAAACCTCCACCTCCAAAATTACTAAAACATGAGATCCCTCCTTCCCCAAATCGTTTATAAGCCCTGATGAAAACTTTGTTCAGGGAGGTGGGTGTTAGCGTTGCTCAGGCCTTCCCTGTCTCTGCGTGCAAGCCTCTTTTATAAAGCTTTTGTTGTGGAGAAAGATTCTCTATACCCTTCCTGTTCATTCTTGATCAGTGAGGGACAAGAACTTCACTCAGGTCCGTGGTATCAGAACCACCAGGGAACAATATCAATTGAGATATTTGAACAAATGGTTGCAGCTTTAGAGGTACATACTTGTCTATGTCAAGAAATTTGGAAGACAGTTCTGACCAAACAACTGGAAGAGATCCATATTTATGCCCATTCCAAAGAAAAGTGATTCAACAGAATGTGGGGGTGATAGAACAATATCTTAACATCACAAAAAAGTAAAATTTTGTGGAAGATCATTTAAAAATGGTTGCAGCAGTGTATTGGCAGGGAACTGACAGAGATTCAAGCTGAATTCAGAAGAGGATGTGGAATCAGGGATATCGCTGCTGTTGTTAGGTGGATCCTGGCTGAAGGGAGAAAATGCCAGAAAAATACTCATCTGTGCTTTACTGACTATGCAAAGGTGTTTGACTGTGTGGAACATAGCAAATTATGAATAAAATTGCAAAGAAATGGGAATTTCAGAACACCTAATTATGCTTATGAGGAAATTATGTAGACCATGAGGCAGTTGTTTGAAGAGAACAAGTGGATACTATATGGTTTAAAACCAGGAAAAGTGTGCATCAGGGTTGTATCCTTTCATACTTATCCAGTCTACATGCTGAGCAAATAAACTAAGAGCTGGATTGTAGGAAGAATACAGCATCAAGACTGGAGGAAGACTCACCAACAACCTGCTGCATGCAGAGGGCATACTGTTGCTTGCTGAAAGTGAAGCAGACTTCAAGCACTTCTTGATGAAGATCCAAAACTACAGCCTTCAATATGGATTACATCTCAACAAGAATAAAAATCCTCCCCATGGGGTCAATAGACAATATCAAGACAAACAAAGAAGAGACTGAAGTGTCAAGTATCAAGGATTTTATTTTACTTAGATCCCAATCAAAGCCCCTGGAAGCAGCCGTCAGAAATCAAAAGATGAATTGCATCAGGCAAATCCGTTGCCAAAGACGTCTTACAGACGTTGCCTTACAGACACCACTGTAAGGACTAGGATGTGCACCTGACTCAAGTTGTGATGTTTTCAATTGCTTCGTATGCATGTGGAAACTGAAGAATTAACAAGAAGACCAAAGAAGAACTAATGCCTTTGAATTGCAGTGTTGGTGAAGAATACTGAATGAATATACTGCGGACCGCCAAAAGAATGAACAAATCTGTCTTGGCAGAAATATAGTCCCAATGCTCCTTTGATGCCAGGCTGCTGAGATTTTATCTCATATACTTTGGAAATATTATCAGGAGGGACCAGTCCCTGGGGGACATCATGCTTGGTAGAGAGGGTCAACAAAAGAGAGGAAGACACTCAACGAGATGGACTGATACAGTGGCTGCAACCATGGCGTCAAACACAGCAGTTGGGAGGATGGTGCAGGAGCCAGCAGTGTTTCATTCTGTTGTACATCGGGTCTCCATGAGTTGGAACCAACTCAGCTGTAGGGGAAGAGCAACACTCTTTAAGGAAGAAGATTGTCCCATCTTTCTCTCATGGAGCTGCTGGTAGGTTCAAACAGCTAGCTGAGTGCTTTACCCCTCCTCCACCAGGGCTCCTTCTGGAGCCTAGTAGGCTCTATGCAAGTGTTGACTATTATTAATACAAAGACCTGATGTGTGTCAGTGGCACAGAGACAGCAAAGAATGAAATATTACTGTGTGCTAGGCACTGTCCAATGCCATCACATAAGGCTTTCATTATCCCAATAAGCCATTCATGTCTTCACTTTCCTGTGAGGAACAGAGCATTTGAGGAGTTGGGGAAATTACCAGTACGTTTTGGGAAACTCTGGCGAACTAAGGCTGCCAAGCAAAAGGTCGGCAGTTCAAATCCAGCAGGTGCTACTTGAAAACTCTATGGGACAGTTCTACTCGGTCCTATAGTGTTGCAACGAGTCAGATTTGAGCCGCTGTGAGTGGGTATGGTTTACCTCCACAGCCACCTGCCTCCACGCCCCTTGTACCCTCAGTCAGTACCCTGAGCATCATTACCGCCTACACCTTTCAGGAGCTTGCTCTGTAATGGGATATTGACTCAATGTAACCCTGAGCGTCTACTCGGTGTATCTTGTGTCTGGTCACACTGTACCCCTGCCGCTTCCAGCAGCACGCCACTTCCTGATATTTGGGAGCGTAGTCGGCGGAAAGGAAGAAGTGAGGAATTTCGAGGATGTGCTAGCATGTTCAGAGATCTTCTGGAAGATCCTTTGGTCCGTCTCTCCAGGAAGATGTTGGACCTGTGGCGGCCCACAAGGACGCCAGGTGTCTTTTTTTTAAAGCTACGCGACGGCCACAGCAAAGCCCCAAACTTTGGGCAAGGGCCAAACGGTCACTTCCCCGCCCTCCGGGCTCAGTATGCAAATCTGAGCACCAGGAAGTAGCAGGGAACTCCTGGCCGAGCCCAGCGACCGCCAGTTCCTCTCCGCCGCGCCGGGCCGCGCCGCCGCTTGCTCCCGGCCGTGGCGCCACCGGCCCGACGCGCTGCAGCTTGTCGCCGGCGGCCGCGGTGGCTCGCGCCCTTCGGCCCACCCTGCGCCCTCGCCGCTGCCACCACGCTGGCCGGGTCCGACCGCCCCGTCGGGCCTCCAGTTAGGATCTGAAGTCACCGTGGAGCTCGGCAGCCGCCGCCCCCCAACTTGCACCGCCAGCGGGTGAGTACTGAGACGCAGGAGCCTGCGGGCCACGGGCTGGGTGACGCGCTGCGTCCCGGTGCCACCAGGTCAGACCTGGAGGAAAGGGGCGCTCAGAAACCATCAGTCCGAGGGTGACTGGACCACGGGAGCGGGCGGCTCCGCAGGTGTCTCGCCGCGGGCCGCGCAGGGGTGGGGTAGGAGGTGCAGGGCGTGCAGGCGGACGTCCTGCTGTCCCCTTGGTTAGTCCCTTTGAGTACCGCGGGGAAGCCCCTCGCTGCGCAGAGCAGGCGCGCGGCAGGGATCTGACGGCTCAGTCTGGACCCCAGTGGGCCCTTGGGTCGTCGGAGGGGAGGGGTGGAACCCTGCGCCCAGCTGCCTTTCTGTGTGGCCTCGGGCAGGACCGTGACGTAGTGGGGCTGCAGCAGTTCTGGCGCGCACCCTCCCCCGTAGGCAGGCGCCTTACCCCCAGCCGAGGAGCAGCCGGTGCCTGCTTGGAGAGGAAGCGAGAGTTATTTTAAGAATCCTGGGGTTGCCTTTTTTTCTCCTTGGGGGCAGGGTATAAGCGTCAGTCAGTTCCCACTTTCCGGCGTTATCTTGGTGGACTACCGGCGACGGCCAGTCGCCGCGTGGTGGTGTATAGTGTGTCAATTCGTTGCCTACCTAGTGTGTGTGTGTGTGTGTGTGAGAGAGAGAGAGAGAGAGACAGAGACAGAGAGAGAGAGACAGAGAGACAGAGAGACAGACAGACAGACAGAGAAGTTTCCCAGATCCGTGTGTGTGTGTGTGTGTGTGTGTGTGTGTGTGTGTGAGTGTGAGTGAAGTTTCCCAGATCCACTCAACTTCTTTACCATCTCAGAAACCTAAGCTGGAATCCAGGGGTTGCAATTTCGTAGCTGTGTGTGAATTGGGGCAATTATTTGAAATTCTGTTTAAAACTCCTGTCACACACCGGCCATTTGTAAGCAGTGTTATGATTTATTACAAACAATTTTGTTCTTAGAAAACAAGCTCCTTGGTTCTTTGCAGCCTGATGGCTTTAAACTCAAGACTATATGTCCAGTTTGCGCGTCCGCTATGCTGAATCCCTCCTTGCACTCTGAAAACTAGAACTTACTAGTAAATCTGCTTAATAAATACACAGAGACTAGCCAGTAAGAATATTGGACTCAACTGCCTGTGATCCGTCTCCAGCCAGCAGTGAGGCGAGGGATGGCAGGGATATTCGGTACAGCCAGCACCTGAAGCAGTGGTGCCCAGAATAGGCACTCGAGCTGCACGTTCAAAAGTCCTTAGAAATGTCCTCGAGCTCATCTGGGAAACAGTGGGATTTAGTTAGTGCCTGGGTTTTCTTTTGGAATTAAGGAGATAGGCATCTGGAAGCTTGACGGGTTTATCGCAAGGGTCTTTGAGTGACTAGTATTCTTGGATGCAGAGGACAGCTATCCTGTTAAGTGAGGGACAGAGCGTAGCTGGAGAACTTGAGTTTTGGTCTCACCTATTATTTGCTAGAGCTGTGATTTGGGCTAAAGTTAGTTGGGCTGTTTCTTCACTGTGTGTTCACTAGAATGGAAACTCCATGAGAGTGAAGCATTGTCCATTGAGCGTCAAATGCTAGGCTTGGTGCCTGGCACATAGTAGGTGCTTGAAAGGAGGGCAGGGTCTGATCTGAGATAGTTACCTGGAAAGTTGAGGTCAGCTAGAGTGAAATGAATGCTCAGTCTTGAAGGCTGTGAAGCCCACAGGCCCTTTATCAGCCCTGTCATGTGACCCCAGCCAATGTCAGACTCTCCACCCAGGATTGGTCCCTCTTGTATCGTGAGACTGATCCCAATTTGATGTCTTAAGATGTCTCTGTAGTATTTTACCACAGTACGGAAAAGGGGAAGGGTGTGTTTCATTAAAAATCAGTAAATAAGTCTCCTGTGAAATAGGTTGCACAATCAAAAAAATCTACTTGTTAAAGTCTCAGGTATACCAAAGATGTGTGGAGACTCTGTAATATCCTTCTCCCCATCGCCTGCCTTCAGTGGCTTCGTTTTGGCAGGAAAGTGTTTCAGCACAATTCTGTAACTCAGTATCTTTCACAGCCCTTGAATTCCTTTATTACTTGAGTTCTGAAATAAATCAAAATGTCTGCGATTCCAGCTAGCACAAGTTACTATATGGAAATGTAACTTAAAAACAAAAAATGTAAATATTATCCATTGATAAGCTCATACTAATTTTAAATGTGTATCAATGGGAATACAGTTCTTTTGTGTCTGCAGCATGAAACACTGCTACAGTTTAGATGCACTGATGGATTTGTATTATTATGGAAGGGTTACCAACAGTCATTAGTCACAGCACTTATCAGTGACACCTTAATGTTAAGTTTAATGGTGCCTCAACGTCTCTTCTCTTTGTAGGGATGACGATGCTAACACCTTTGGCTTGTCTAGGGCTCTGGAGTCTCCCCAAACTTGGATTTCATCTGAACCTTTTGTGATTCCTGTTTTAGTAACCTAGTGCTGCTGTAACATAAATTCACGAGTGGGTGACTTTAAAGAACAGAATTTATTTTCCCACAATTCAAGAGGCTGCAAGTTCAGATTTGGGGTATGGCTCTAGGGAAAACCTGTTGATTGACTGTAGGGGAATACAGTGTTGTGGATTGCTTTTTGTGTGGCCTTTCTAGCTGTAGTTTGAAAACCCCACCAAGGTGATTGAGTGTGACTATGTAATAGGATAATTGTGACCCACCAAGGAGACTGGCTAGTATTGCCAGCCTGAAGTTTGCAATGAGCCACCCTAGAGGCTGGAAAAGAGAGAATCCTGAGAGTACCAAAGACAAACAGCCAGGAGCCAACATGTTCTTTGGATCTGGAATCCCTGTGCTGAGTAGCTCCGGGACTCAGAAAACAGAGAGTGACCTGTAACCTTGAAGATGGTGAGAAGTGGTGGCAGTAGAGACTTGGCAGCAGGGAGACAGCATGGTGGGCTTCTTGGCCCATAGAGAGAGAAAGCAGAGTGCCTTAAAACAGAGACTGAGGGCCAGAGAGAGATGTGCCTGAGAGCATGCCTGAAGAGAGATTATCTTGATGGAAAACTGTGTCCTGAGGGTTCCTGAGCCTGAATTGCAACTGTTGCTTGGCCAATAAACCCCATAATTATGAGTACTGTCTGTGAGTTCTGTGCAGCCATGGCTATGTATTAATTGAACCCAGTGGAGAAGTAGAGAGCATTGTGGGAGGGACATTGGTGCCAGAATTGGTGAAGATGGCAGAGAGAGGAGGCATGTTTGACCTTTGCCGCATAGGAATTAGCCTTGGGCTGTTGGTCTTGATTCTGTTTCCCTTGTGAAGTTAAAAGAGGTCAGATACTGTACCGTCCCAGCTGTTTATACAGAGAAGATCCTTTTTTCTTACAGCTGCTGTAGCCCTTCTGCAGCCACCTTCCTTGCTGTCTCCCCTTTTATATGTATTTCTTTGTGTCTCTTCTGATCTTTTCAAAATCTGTAAGTAATTAGGTTTAGGATCCACCATACACTGATGTGACCACAGCTGATTGATTAATTGCATTGTAGGAGGTAATCTCCTGTATCCTAGGCTGACTGATTTAATCACATGGTACTACATTCAGCTGTCTGAATCCCCAGGTTCCACATCCCTGGATTCAACCAACTGTAGATCAAAAACATTTTGGAGAAAAAAAAATTAAAAATGTTGCTGATATGTGCTATGTAGTTACATTTGCGGTGATGATTGTGTCTGTGCTGTGCTTGTACAGACTTTTTTCCTTTTCATTATTCCTTGAACAATACAGTACCACTATATGTAGCATTTACATAGTATTAATTATCGTAAGCAATCTAGAGATGACTTAAAGTATAAGGGAGAATGCATGTAGGTTATATGCAAATGTTACACCATTTTATTATGTAAGGGACTTAAGTATCCATGAGTTTGGGGATCTGTGGGAGGTAGGGTCCTGGAGCCAATTCCCTCAAGAATACTGAGGGATGACTGTACTCCGTAACAGCAACTACACTAGTGTTTGGTCAAACTACTAGGAACCAGAGCCTAGCCAAGTTGACTCATAAAATTAACCATCACAGTCCTGCCATAGTAAGCAGGCACAGATACGTGGTGGCATGTCTAAGGTCACAGACCCAGTTACGTGACACAGTTGGCTATGTTTTCTGGCTCCAACTTTAGAGTTTTCTCCACTTGTCTGTCTTTGGCCCTGAAGTAGTTACTTGACTGCTTAGAAACTAAGGTAAAAAGTAATTTATCACTCCGTCAAGATTTTGGAAACAGAATAATGAAGTAACTTCCTTTTATCCATTGGTAACTGACTGAAGTAAGTGGTGGACTACTCAGGACAAGTGAACAAGTGGTACCATCTAGCAGGGCACTTGAGCTGCCTCTGAAGGTGAATTGCTGTGCCTTTCAGGATGGCTTCCTTCCTGGGGAGCGGATGGGCTTTGGTTACTGATAAGACAGAGATGAGCTGGTTGCCCTGTAAGCATTCTAGTGACTGCCTGATGGTTGTCAGATGGTTCTTGGCTATTACAGAAGTGCCAGTAATACTTCATATGGAGATGCCTTTCAGCCTTTGTTGGAAGTGTCATCTCCAAGATCACTCTCAGGCTCCTTTTGGGGCTGTTGTATCAGTGAACATCACGTGAGGTGAAAATGTACAAGAGAGACCCATAGGATGCACACTAAGTATACACCGTCTACTGAGTACTTGCTGTATGCAAGGTACCATGTGCAGCTCACATGCTGTCTGAGAGCCGTCACATTGCCTACTGCCCTGTGAGGCAGGCCATGAAGAGGAGAAGGATATGAAGAGGAAGTTTTTTTTTTTTCTCCCCCAGTCAGAAATATTGAAAGATTTCTTATTGCTGCCCTGTTTCCTGGTACTTAAATTGTGAAACTCTGAGTTCACGCGATCTTCATTTCTGAAATTTATTTTGAATAAGTTCCTATTTGAGGGAGAAGCTGAAGTGTAGGCAGTGGTGTGAAAATCAGCCAGTGGAGGAATAAGTTTAATGATTTGGATGTGCTTTAAGATAGCCTCTCTTGTAATTTAAAATCAAACCTCAAACCAAACCCAGTGCTGCTGAGTCAATACTGACTCATAGTGACCCAACAGGACAGGGTAGAACTGCCCCGTAGAGTTTCCGAGGAGTGCGTGGAGGATTTGAACTACTGACATTTTGGTTAGCAGACATAGTACTTAACTACTATACCACCAGGGTTTCTGTAACTTAAAATATTTGGTTAGCAGACATAGCACTTAACTACTACACCACCAGGGTTTCTGTAGTTTAAAATAGCAAGTTTAAATCATTTCTTGCAGTGACGTGTTGAAAGGCTCATCTGTGTTGACAAGTGACAGGGAGCTAGAATGGCTTTTATTCTTTATTCGTAAACTTTTTCTTCATTCTTGTTCTCTATTTTCCACTTTGCCTTGTTACTGAACAAACTTTCAACATCCCTTTTTCCTTTTTTTTTCCTTGCCACAAAGCTATTTTTTGAAAGTTGTATTTATGATCAAGATATAGCTTTCATTTGTATACAGCTCTTCCAAGGGTTGTGTTATTGCGCTTTATTAACCCTCAGCATGTTTCCAGGGCCCTTTCTCTGGCTTGTCTCTTCCCTTTCTCACCATGTAACAGAACCCTCAAAGTTTCAGTTAACCGTGACTTGAGTTGGCTGTAGGAGTTAGCTTCATGACTGTGACTGTGTTCATTGCCCATAATGCTAAGAACTTTAGGTGAAGGTGTCCTATAAAATCACATAAGTAGGGGTGAATTTATGTACTCAGGTGGGGTGGCTGTTCCTCACTGGTCTAGATGCTGTTTTTGGGACTTGTGGAATATTGGAAAGAATTGCTTGTTCGAGCAGCCCTAAGGGTCTTCAGTCTTTCTTGTTCCCATTTTCTAGTTCACACTTTTGATGCAGTCAAATACTGCTCTACCTGACCCAACCTTTTGGGAGCATCTAAAATCGTTCTCACTGTTCACAAACCTTGCTGATGGTGAGCTTCTCAACAGCGGTCCTCTCTTCCTCCTTCCTCTCTGTATTGGTGAAACATCGCCAGAGCCATAAAGTCTTTTTTGTAGGGTGAACTTGGCAGAGACGAGCCTGTATTCACTCTGCCTCCAATAAAAGCAGTTGAAGTTCCTTTGGCTTCTGGGCCTATGGGAGCCCCCATTGTTGCTGTGTGAACCCTGGGGTGGGGTGGGGGTGGGAAGGGAACTGCAGAAGCTTACCCTAGAGACTGCTCGGAGAGGGATGACCACTTCTGCTTTCCATGGGGAAGCTGTGTCACAGTGAACGGTAGCTGCTGGTGGAGAGCAGCATCAGGAAGTGGTACTTCCTCCGGCTCTGATGCCACAGGCCATTTGCCTGCAGCCCCACCTTTCTCACCACTCTCTTGCTCTTCTAACCTCCTCCTGCTCCCTCCATTTTCAGAGAGAGGGTGAGAGAGAGAGAGAGAGAGAAACCCACTGCCCTGAAGTTGATTCTGACTCACAGTGACCACATAGGGCAGAGTACAAACTGCCCCACAGAGTTTCCAAGGAGCACCTGGTAGACTTGAACTGCCAACCTTTTGGTTAGCAGCCATAGCACTTAACCACTATGCCACCAGAGAGAGACAGAGAGAGGGAGGGAGAGGTTGAGATTGTGTGTGAGTGTGTGTGTGTCAAAGAGAGAGAGAGAGAGAGAATCTAGCCCACATAGACTGGAGAGTAGGAGTCACCGTACCTAACTTTTCAGCCACAGAAAGATGCACATTTGGAAATACCCCATTCTGGAAATCCAGACAAAACTCCAGGTACATGTGATGAAATGTTTTATTGTCCAGGCAATATGATAGTTTCTTAATCCTAACTACAGTTGGCTCAGTGCTCTTTCTTACATTACTTAAGATTTAGTGTGTAAAAATGAACTCAGAGTGGATCAAAGACCTGAATATGAAATCTGAAATGATAAAGATCATGGAAGGAAAACAGGGACATTGCTGGGAGCACTAATACATGGCATCAACTGGATACAAAGCATCACTAACCATGTACAAACTCCAGAAGACAAAATAGATTACAGGGAACTCCTAAAAATCAAACACACTCATTCAAAGATTTCAGCAAAAGAGTGAAAGTACAAGCCGCAGACTGCAAGAAGAATTTTGGCTATGACAAATCTGATCAGCATCTAATCTCCACATTCTGCAAGATACTGTAAAACCTGAATAGTAAAAAAAAACAAGTCAGTTAAAAAAAATAGGCAAAGGATATTGTCTTAGGCTGGGTTTTCTAGGGAAGCAAAACCGGTAACACCTGTAGGTACAAGGAAAGATTTATAATATATAGATAGATACAAATATAGGAAGCAGCTCACGTAATCACAGAAGCTGAATGTCCCAAGCTCTGGCACAAGCCTCACATGGCCATGGAAGCTGAGGAACCCAAGGTCAGCAAGTCAGAGACCAGAGTTTTAGATCACCGGTTGTGTAGGTCAGTGGATCCCAAGCTGGTGGCGAGACGAAGCAGCAGAGGCTGGCAAAACCAGGATTAACAGGTCAGGGAGCAGGAGCGGCAGAGGCTGGTGAACCCAGGATCGGCAGGTCAGGGAGCAGGACTCTCAAGTGCCGACTGTAAGGACTGATGAGTCCAACTGCTGCTAGTTCAAGTCCCAGAACCAGACGCTGGAAGAAGAGAGCAGGAGCTCCTGGCCACGTGAGCGACCAGCCGCCGTAGTAAAAGGTCGTGAGATGAGAGCTGAGGGGCAGGGAGCCACCACAAACCCTGCCCTGCCACTTAATACAGCAGCCAATTGTGTAGTAGCCAAGTTGACATAATCCTGACCACCACAGATATGAACAGTCACTTCACCAAAGAACATATTCAGGTGACTAACAAGTACATGAGGAAATGATCATGATCATTAGCTATTAGAGAAATGCAAATTAAGACTACAATGAGATACCATTTTACCTCAACAGGACTGCCATTAATCCCTGAAAAACAATTAACAAATGTTAGAGAGGCTGTGGAAAGACTGGACACTTACACACTGCTGGTGGAAATGTAAAATGGTACAACAATTTTGGAAATTCATTTGGTGCTTTCTTAAAAAGCTAGAGATAGAAATACCATACAACCCAGCAGTCCTACTTCTTGGAGCATCCTAGACAAAGAAGGGCACTTTCGTGAATAGATAACATGTACACCAGTGTTTATTGCAGTACTGTCTACAGAGCAAAAAGATGGAATCAACGTAGGTGCCCATCAGTGGATGAATGGCTAAACTAAATCTGTGGTATATTCACCTAATGGAATACTGTGCAGTGATAAAGAACAGTGATGAAGTTGGGAAACAGAGAAATCTGGAAGGTATTATGTTGAGTGAAGTTAATTGCAAAAGAATAAATATTGAGAGACCACTATTGCAAGGATTCCAAAGGTTTATGCACAGAAGAACATAGTCTTTGATGTTTACAAGGGTGAGGAGGAAGGGAGGGGGACATTTATTAATTAGATAGTAGAATAAGTTAAGTGAAGGGAGTAACAACACACAGTACAGGAGAAGTCAGCACAACTGGGCTAAACCAAAAGCGAAGATGTTTCCTAAATATAACCAAACACTTTGAAGGACAGAGCAATAGGTTGTGGGGACCATGATTTCAGGGGATATCTAAATCACTTGGCATAACAGTTTTTTAAGAAAATGTTCTGCATCCCACTTCAGTGAGTGGTGTCTGGGGTCTTAAAAGCTATCAGGTGGCTGTGTAAGTAGCATCAGTTGGTCCCAGCACACCTGCAGCAGAGGAAAATGAAGGACATCTAAGATGTAAGGACAATATGAGGCCAAGAGACAGAAAGGGCCATATAATCTAGAGACTACATCAGCATGAGACCAGAAGAACTAGATGGTGCCCAGCTACCAACAGTTATTGCCCTGATAGGGAGCACAGCAGAGTCCCTGATGTAGTCAGAGACAAATGGATGTGCAGAACTTGAACTCTATTAAAAGGACCAGGTATTATGGGCCAACGGAATAGAGGCCAGAAGACATGGCCCTGGACTCTGTTAGCTCGGAACTGAAACCATTCCTGAATCGGACTCTTCAGAAAAGGTTTGGACTGGGCTATAAGATGTAAAATGATACCGATGAAGAGGGTGCTTCTTGGCTTAAGTAGATACATGAGACTACCTGGGCACAGAGGAACAGGAGCTAGTAGCATGCACATGGGAAATACAGGGGTGGAAAGGACGAGTGTGCTGCTGCAGTGTGGGTAGAGCAGCCAGAGTTACATAGCAGTATGTGTGTAAGTTTGTGTATGACAGATTGACTTGGATTGTAAACTTTCATTTAAAGCACCGTAAAATATTAAAAAGAAAACAAATTACTTAAGGTTTAGCCCCTAGTTAAATTCATGAGATAGAACATTGGCTTTCTAACTTTATTAACCACATTCCTTGGTAAGAAATAGGTTTTACATTGTGAGGAATGCACATCTACCAGTGTGCAAAGAAATGAAGACAAAGGTCAGGTTCAGTGGTCCTTCCTGATAGATTCCTCCTAGGTTGTTAGGAGTGTACTTGGCACAGTACTTCTTAAGTCAGCTTGGTGAGATCATCCAGAGTTTACAACTACATCTAATATCATACTAGTCATCTTTGAGTTGCTTCCAACTCATGGTGACCTTGTGTGTATCAGAGTAGAACTGTGTTCCGTAGGGTTTCCAATGGCTGATATTTCAGAAATAGATCATGAGATCTGTCATGGTTGGAATTGTGTCCCCCCAAAAATGTGTGCAGCCACGTGGCTGGGATATGGTTCCCAGTATCTTGGGACTGTCCTCCATTGTGTGGTTTTGCTAACCTGTATGTTAAAGGATTAGGGTGGGGCTGTGAATTCCTGCTGTGGGGGGAGTTTCCCTGGAGTATGGCTTGCCCCACCCTTAATGCTTTTAGCTTGCAAGGAATAAAAGGAAAAAGAAACAAAGGACAATTTGAGAATCTCGCTACCATCAAGCAAGCAGCACCGGGAGCAGAGCGTGTCCTTCAGACTAGAGGTTCTTGCTTCAGGACGCTCCCTGGACAAAGACTGATGCAATACCGGACTTTCCTCCAGAGCCGACAAGGGGAAAGCCTTCCCCTGGAGCGGACACCCTGAATATGGACTTGCAACCCACTGGACTGTGTAAGAATAAATCTTTGTTAAAGCCATCCACTCTGTGGTATTTCTATTAGAGCAGCCCTAGCTGACTAAAACAAGATCTTTCTTCTGAGGTGCCTCTAGGTGGACTTAAACTTCCAGCTGCTTGGTTAGCAGTGCTCAGACGAGCATCCCAAGTGCTGCATCTGTAAATTCCATCGCTGTCAATTCCAACTCATAGTTACCCAGTAGAATGGAGCAGAACTGTTCTGTAGAGTTTTAGAGGAGTGCTTGGTGACTATGAACTGCTGATCTTTTGGTTAACAACCATAGCACTTAAACCACCAGGTCACTAGGGTTTCCTGCTTCTATAAATAGAGATAATGTATTTACTATTCAGTTTAGCGGCACTTGGCCATTCAGTTTAGCAAACATCTCTTGGATACCTGCTTTGAGCCATGCAATGTTAAGTGCTGATTACAATGTACATATGTGGTGGAAGTCTTAAAGGGTAGAAGACTACAGAAACCCAAGAGAGAACAGTACTGAGAAAGAACAGGATTGAATCTCGAACTACGAGCACCTTTGTGTTACAAGAGATTGTTCTTAGCAAGGTGGGTGATAAAGCTGGAGGAGTAAACTTGAAGGGTCTTTGTTGGTGTACTAAACGGTAGATTTTGTTGTCTAAATGAAGTAGAATCATTGGAGCCTTCTAGTGGGTGTCATGGATTGAATTGTGCCCTCCCACCCCCAAATCTCTGTCAATTTGTCTAGGCTGTGATTCCCATTTTTGTATGATTGTCCATCGTTTTGTCATTTGACAGGATTTTCTTGTATGTTATGAATTCTGTCACTATGGTTTAGTAAGATGAATTGGTGGCAGTTATATTGATGAGGTTTTTGCAATGAAATAGGCTCATAAGCCAGTCTTTGGAGATACAAAAGACAGATGCGAGCAGTGAAACCCAAGAACCTCATGTCACTAAGAAACCTACTCTTGGAACAGTGCACATCCTTTGGACCTGAGGTTTCTGCAGTGAGATGCACCCAGATCAAGAAAGATTGGTGGCAAGGACCTCCCTCTGTAGCTGACACATAAACAGCCTTCCCCTGGAGCTAATGCCCTGGATTGTGTACTTCCATCACAGGCAATTTCTTGCCTAGATTCTTTCGAAATAGTGAGGCATGTGTGATGTCTTCACATAACTAGACACTGGACACTCATTCACTGATTTGAATAGGTAGATGATTACCTGGGGATCTGAAAGTGAATTTCACAGAGCTTAATTAGCCAACAGAAGATAACATTTATTGCTGATTTTTGTGGCAGTAGAAAGCCGAGTCTTGTCACGTTCACTTGTAAGTGTGAGCTTGATAACTGGCCTAGTTTGTGGTGGTCTTGCCAAAACACTTATATAAACCTTCTGAACGATGTTGTCATAGATTGACTTGTGTCCCCCCAAAAATGTGTGTAGCCATGTGGCTTGGCCATGACTCCCAGTATCTTGTGACTGTCCTGTATTTTGTGGTTTTCCTATGCTGTATGGAAAGGATTAGGGTGGGACTGTAAATCCCTTCATAGGATCACCTTTCTGCTCCACTGTAAAGGGAGTTTCCCTGGAGTATGGCTTGCCCCACCCTTAATCCTTTCATCCTACGAGAGATAAAAGGACAGAGAAGCAGGCAGAGAATTTGGAACCTTGTACAGTCAAGAAAGCAGCACTGGGAGAAGAGCGCGTCTTTCAGACCTGAGGTTCCTTCGCCAAGACACTCCCTGGATAAAGATTGAGGCAATACCGGACTTGCCTCCTGAGCCGACAAAGGGGAGAGCCTTCCCCTGGAGTGGACATCCTGAATATGGACTTGCAGCGTACCAGACTATGTAATAAACTTTCCTTTATTAAAGCCATCTGCTCTGTGGTATTTCTGTTAGAGCAGTGCCAGCTGACTAAAACAGATGTCAAAGCTATTGAAGAAATGAGTGACTTTGAGTTGAGGTCTAAGTTCTGTGCAGTTTCCAGTCCTACCCATTTGATTTAAAAGAGAAAGAATGTGTTCTCAAGAAGCAGGTTGATGTTGGAATTGTTCTTAGGATACATAAGATTAATTTACCAAAAGCATCATTATAACTAGGAATGACAATATTTGGTAAAAATGAATGACTACCTGCATAACCAGATATAGCATTGTGCTGTATTTGCCTCTGAGGGATTAATTTTAAGTTTGAGGTGCATTAGTATAATATGGGAGAAAGAAAATGGGTTTCCAAGTTAGACGTACCTGATTCATATCTAGGCTCTACTACTTTATGCCTCAATCTCACCGTTTCTTCATGTATAAAAAGTAACACATGTCTCTCACATTTCTGGTGACAGTTACTTTCCTAGTGTTGTTTCTGGTACACAGTCGGCATATAGCTGTTTTTTATCAGGAGATTTCGAGGTGACAAGATGGTTTGCACTTGACTACTAACCTAAAAGTTGGCAGTTTGAACCCACCCAATGGTACCATAGAAGAAATGCCTGGCCACTCACCTTCATAAAGATTGGAACAGCCAAGAAAACCCTTTGGAGCAGTTGTTACTGGACTCTGTAACACATGGAGTTGCTGTGAGTCAGGATTGCCACAAGGACAACGGGTTTGTTTCTTACTCAGCTATGAGTATCTCGAGAGAGGAAACATATTGTGTACAATGTTGATAAAGTGCCACTGCCTGCAGGAGGTTCAGAACCTAGTGGGCGTCAGGCATAAACTCTCTTGTCTTATGCAGTGTGTTTGCTGGAGGTGCCCATGTTAGGTCAGTTGCACTTCTGTTGGGTCCACTAGGTTCTAGGAACTGCTGTAAACCTGGTGACCACAGGTGAACATGGTGCCTGAGAGTGTGAGTAGTGCATCCTAGCTGGATATACAGAAAGACAAGACACTTGGAGCTAATGAGGACACAGGGACTTGGTGGCACTCAGGGGGAATGCAAAGATGTGGAAGTGTCTGGGGATTCCAAGAAGGGACGGTGTCCCTGGCTTGGGACAGAGAGATGAACTTTGTCCTTGAACTATGAGGCTTCTGGGAAATGATAAAGAAGTAAAGCAATAGAATAATTCCTGGCATCAGCTGAATTTTTGTAAGAGGGGCTTTGGTTGTTAATATCATCACTACGCACATGAGGTTACCATGAGTCAAAATTGACTTGACAGCAAGTGAAAGAGAAAGAAAACTAGTATCATCAAATTCAACAGTGTTAAGAGTTGATTTTGGCTTTCTGGACCACATTGGTTTTTCCAGCTTTTTTTAAATGCCATAAATACCAAAATTATACAAGGTCTAACAGTTAAGTGAGTGAACTCCTCCTAGAAAAAGAGTTGCATACCTCTCTGCTGAATATCACTACAGTCACCTTTGAAGTACTCTCCTTGGGAAGCTATGTACCAATGCCAGTGCCCAGTCCCATCTGTCAAAGCAATTTTGGAATTCTTTCTGGAGTGGCTATCAGAGCTGTCATTGTGTTATCCTTGATGTCTTAAATCAAAATGTCTTCCTTTCAATATTTCCTTTATCTTCAGGTAAAGAAAAAAGTCACTGGGGACCAGATCAGGTGAGTAGGGAGGGCATTCTAATACAGTTGTTTTTTCACTAGCTAAAAACTCCCTCACAGACAGTGCCGTGTGAGCTGGTACACTGTTGTGATAAAAGAACCATGCATTGTTGGCGAAAGGTTCAGATTGTTTTCATCTAACTTTTTCACGCAGCCTTTTCAGCACTTCTAAATAGTAAACTTGGTTAACTATTTCTCCAGGTGGTACAAATTCATAGTGAACAGTTCTTCTGATATCTAAGGTTAACAAAATCATTTTGAGTCTTGATTTGGAGTGACAGAATTTTTTGGTCATGGAGAAATAGCTGACTTCAATTGTGTACTTTCATGCTTTGCTTCAGGGTTGTGTTAGTACACCCATGTTTGATCACCAATGATAACACAGCCCAAAACATCATCTTGCCAAACTTCAACTCTCCTTTGCTTTTGTTCATTGGTGAGCTCCTTTGGGACATTTTTTCCCACACCCTTCTTTGCCAAGATTTTCTGTAAAGATTTTCCTGTTTCTCTATAAACGTTTACTTAGTCTGCTGTGCGTCTCATAGTCAGCCAATGATCTTGACATACAGTTTGACAAATTTTTGCAGTGTTTTCATCAGTTCTCGTTACTGGCTGCCCTGGTCACTCTTTAGCAGTGACGCTTTTTCTCCCCTCGGAAAGTAACATTTAATCCATTTGAACGCTGTCATTTTTTTCATGGAATTATCCCCATAAACTTGGACTAACAAGTCCATGATTTCACTTTCACTCTTGCCAAGTTCAACAAGAAATGTCATGTTTTTTTGTTGCTGTCATTGAAGCTCTAACATTTTCATGATGGCACACAAAACATGCAACAACAGTAATGAACACCACTCAGCATGAACACTACACATCAGCATGAATACAGCTGTGAGACACTGATATACAAAGGTTATGAAACCTTACTGTGTTGTTTGTACAATGCTGTCAACCTAAATGCATGGTGGCAAGACAGTGAACTTAATTGTCAGACCTTGTGTACAAAGGGAATTTTAAGCATTTAAATTTCAGTTGTTTTAAAAGTTTTTGATAAAGGTAGCAACTAAATGAAGATTTAATTGCAATTTTTCTTAAATTCTGTTGTAAGTGAATGCTCTTTGAAGAGTCTACTAGAAAAAAATTTTCTGAATGCTTTGGTGAATGTTACATTGTTGCTTCAGCTGAAGTTCTGTCAAATCAAGTAAACTTGGACTCACAGTGACTCCATGTGTGTCAGAGTGGAACTGTACAGCATAGGGTTTTCAACGGCTGATTTTTTTAAAAGTAGATCACTAGAACTTTATTCCAAGGTGCTGCTGGGTGGATGTGAGACTCCGTACTTTCAGAGCATATTAACCTTTGGACCACAGTGGGGTTCTTCACTGAAGGTACTACCGTATAATCCGGTTCAACAAATACCTTGCCAGCCTCTGTCCAGTACCTTGACAGCCCCACTTGACTGTCTTCCTTGACATCTTACTTTAGAAGCATAGACTCTTACAGAATAAAGAGGTATTGGTGGTGTGCCTTACACATGATCCTTGAACACATGGTCCCTAGTATTAGTACATGCTCCAGGAATTTTCATGCAAGTGATGGAAACCACATGGTAAGAAGCGATGGAATATTCCTGTTGGCCAGAGTGGCCCACCCCATGTTTGGACTGTTTCTTTCATGTCCATAGCCTGCCAGTGGGTTCAAGTTCTGCCCTTGGCAAAAAATGACTCTCATGAGCACAGCCATGGCTAGGTAGACTGACGGATAACCATGCATTGTGGTTGTAAGCACAGGGTGTGTAGGCCCACCATCAATTGTCCACCCACTACTGTTACCCCTCCTCTTTCCTAATGGAACCTAGATTTCATTCAAAATCTATCTTCTGCATTGACGTTTCCGCAACAGTTTTTCCTGTTGCTACCTTGTCAGTGATTGGTTGATGAATGGGTATACTTTTGGTTTGAGGGTAATCAGTGGGGCATGGTAACGCACCTCTGAAGGTGGCCGTGACATATAAGCAGGGGAAAGTGGGTGGAGGAGGCAGGAAGAAAGGAAACTGAGAGAGCAGATAATGAATGAAAGAACTAAGTACAAATAGGAGGAAGGAAATTAAAAGGAAAATGCTGTGTGTTTTCTTCCTCTTGATTAGTCATTTGAAATGCTCACCGTGTACCCTTGTGCCTCTGCTAGTCACAGAGACTGCTGTTGGATTAATGCTCAGAATCGGGCTTCCAGAGTCACAGTTTTAAGGGTTCTCAGCCACTTCTTTGACGTGTATATTGAGCACGTCAAGATAGGCATTGAAATGTGTATTGAGCACATCAAGATAGGCACAGCAGTGCGTGTTTGGGGGAAATATAAACATTATAAGTATAAAGTGCTTGCCCCAGAAGAGTTGACTGTAGTGTGCTCTCCTTGAGTTGCTCACAAGTCAGAATGCCAACAAATTAATTTATGATTATAGGTAGAGCAGTAAGTTTCTTGCTCAGTAGTAGTTGAATCTGCCCAGAAACCAACATTTATAGTAAGAAGGAAGAAGATTAGAACACAGGTGTCTTAGTCATCTAGTGCTGCTATAACAGCAATACCACAAACAGATGGCCTTGACAAAGAGAAATTTATTCTTTCACAGTTTAGGAGGCTAGAAGCCCCAATTCAGGGTGTCAGCGCCATGGGAAGACTTTCTTTCTGTTGGTTCTGGGGAACATCTTTGTCTTTAGTCTTCTCTTTGGGAGCTGCTCAGCACAGGATCCCGGGGTCCAAAGAATGCACTCTGCCTTATTGGTGGTAAGACGTTTCTCTGCTCTTTATCTCTTTTGTAACTCAGAAGAGATTGATTCAAGATACCACCTGTCTTGTCGTTTGAGTCCTGCCCCTGTTAACCTGTCTCTAATCCTGCTTCATTAACATCATAGAGGTAGAATTTACAGCACACATGAAAATCACATCAGATTATAAAACGGCAGACAGTCACACGGTACTGGAAATCGTAGCCTAGCCAAGTTGATACCTATTTTGGGGGGACAGAACTGAGTCCATAACAGGGGGAATCTTGAGGCTATTTCCTTTGTGTTTGACAAACTGAGCTTTTTCAGATTGGGTATTTGCTTCCTGTCACACGACTGTTCACTTATTTGGGGAGTGGGTCTTTAACACTGCATTGTTTAATACAGGACCATGTGGCTGCGTTGTTGCTGCTGTTAGGTGTGTCTGGTCAGTTCTGACTCATACTGACCCTGTGCACAACAGATGGCTGACCTGAAGTATTAAAATAGCTGTGGTGTGAGAGGAGTGCAACGGTGGAGAAATTTACTGTCGTTCTGAGAAGTTTGCAAACTCAAGCTAAGGGATTCTCTTACAGCACCTGTTCAGAAAAGTTAGATTAAGAAACAAAAACTCCAAACAAAACTGAAGACCCCAAAACAAAACAAACCCATTGCTGTGTTGAGTAGCTTCTGACTCAGTGACTCAGTAGGACAGAATAGAAACTACCCCATAGGTTTCTTAGGCTGCCAGACCTTTACCAAAGCAGACTGTTTGTTTGAACCACGAGCCTTTGGGTTGGTAGCTAAGTGCTTAATTCTGTTCTACCAGAGCTCTTAAGTTGTATTAGATAGCTCTAAAAGGTGTTTGCTGATTGGATGGTTCTTTTAATTTCCAGCCAGTGCTCATTCATTTTTTTAAGTTTTCCTACTGCAGGTTTTGTGGGTTTTTTTGTTTTTGATTTACATATAATCCACATGTGGGAATTCTTGGGTGGTATAAACGGTTAAGTACTGGACTATTAGCCAAAAGGTTCATATCTGTCCAGAAGTGCCTCAGAAAACAAGACTGGCAGTCCATTTCTGAAAAGGGCACAGCCTTGAAATAAACCTTGTGGAACTTTCAAATTCTCATCTACTCCAGACTTACCTGAACCTTGGAAGCTGCATTGATCCCCCAAACCATTACCCTGAGATAACTTGTAAGTCTTAAACTAAAAATATTCCTGATGTCTTCCGAAAACCAAATAGTAGTTTGGCTTAACGAGTAAAAAATGTCTGCCTTCAGCATTATGCCTTTTTAAGACCTTTCTATATAGAATCAAACTGGCAAGAGCAACTTGTATTAAATGGGAACCTTATGGGGCAGAGAGTTTATGTTAATGGGGAACAATTCAGAAAAGTAGGATAGGAATGGTTGCACAAGTTGAAGAATATAGTCAGTGAATAGTACAGTGATGAATTGGTGTCTGTTGTACTGTGTATATTCTCAACAACAGAATCAGTTAAAAAGGAAAAAAGAAAGAAAGAAAACCCTTTGGAACACTTCTACTTTTTACTCATGGGATCACTATGAGTTAGAATCGACAACAACAACCAAAACCAATTAAATCCACTGCCATCTGGTCAATTCCAACTCACAACCACCTTACAGGACCGAGTAGAACTGTCCTATGGAGTTTCCAGGGCTGTAAGCCTTTGCCACATCTTTCTCACTTGGAGTGACTGGTGGATTCCAATGGCCAACTTTTCCGTTAGCAGCCAAGCGCTTCATCCACTGTGCAACCAGGGCTCCCACAGCAACAACACAGAGAAAAATACAAAAAATGAGAACATCCAGCTCCACACACAAATATTTCATCTAACCCTGGTCCAAAAACAGCTGGGCTCACACCTGAAGTCTCCCTGGTGCACACTTCTGGGCAGTCCTTTTTCTCCTCCAAGAGTCCAGACTCCTCTTCCAGTTTAGTGACCCTTGTAAACCTTGTAACAACTGGAAAAGCAGTGCAAAACCCTTTGCTTTGGCAAATGGGTGGGTTATTAGCGAACTGTGGATTTGGCTGCCCAGGTGTCTGTGTGCATGTTGAATTACTGTGATTCAGGCTGACAGTCAGTCCTCTTCCTCTTTGATTCCCTGGCTATTCAGTTATTAAAATTCTCAACTTTAATTTGAGCCTTACTTAAATAACTTCTTATTCAGCAGTTACCAAAAATCTCAAACCTGCTGACCTTGGTTCCAACTCACAGCGACTCTATAGGACAGAATACAACTGCCCCATAGAGTTTCCAAGGAGCAGCTGATGGATTCATACTGCCAGCCTTTTGGTTATTAGCTGTAGCTCTTAGCTAAGTCACCAGGGTTTCCATTCAGCAATTAATAAATAGCTTGTACCAGCAATATGCTTGTTTTCCTACCCAACCGTTTGGAGCTCTGTAAATTTATAAATGCAAATGTTGGGTGTCATGAGGGTGGTTTCAGTGACCCACGTGTAATTACACATCCTGCTGTGTGACACGGGCTGGCCTGCATGCAGATGTGGGAGAGTGCTGCTGGCTTTGTGAATTCAGCTGAGGTGGCCGTCAGTAAGTAGAACTCGTTCTTCTGATGGTAAGAGACACAGTACCTTTATTATTGGCTGTTCATCTTCTGCTGCAAGTAGTTTGGATGTTTGTTTTTGTTGGGGGTGAGAGAGAGGCATAACATGACCTGTGGTATTTGCAAATCCATGAAGTCATGCCTCATTTGTTCATCATTCAGGAAACATTTCTTGAATGCCCAGTACTCATGATTATGTATGAGTGTGCCTTGCAGTCACATCTGCTATCCCTCAATGGCAGAATTGTTCTGTGTGTACCTGGGGAGTTGTAATATCTTACAAATGGAGGAGCTGGATGAAGACACCGAGCCTGAGGTTTGGCTACTGCACTTTTCTTGCCACCAGTCTAATTTTCTCACAGACACAGTTTCTAGTGCCTTGCACCTTTGCACGTCCCCCTTCCCCTCTGCCAGCAACAAGAGTATGCTTCAAAAGTGCGGTTTGAACAAGGACGGAGTCTTAGGGATGGAGAGGACTATGAAACTGTGGAAACTAACTAGACCAGAGTTATTTTAAAAACTTATGACAAAATACTTACAGCAACAAATTCTGTTTTAACCATTTTTGCACATACAGTTCAGTGATGTTAATTATTCACCATATTGTCTAACCGTCACCACTATCCATTTCCAGTATGGAGACTCAGTACTGCTTCAGCTAGAACTCACTCTTTCTGCTGTCTACTCATCCCTGGTAACCATTAACAAGCTTTGGCATCTATACATTTGTCTGTTCAAGATATTTCATGTGCTTAGGATCATATGGTACTTGTCCTTTTGTGACTGACTGACTTCGCCCTGTGTAATGTTTTCAAGGTTCATCCACGTTGGAGCATATATCAAGATTTCCTTTTTCTTTATGGTTGAGTAATACTCCTTTGTATGTTTCTACCACATTGTGTTTACCCACTTATCAAGGTCAGAGTAATTTACAGTAAAGAAGTAAGGTGTTCTCAGTTGTGAAAAAGAGAAGATGAAGAGAAGTCTGGCTGGATTCTGTATTCATTTTTGGCAAGTGTGTAGGGGGGGATCAGTAACAACGGCAGTTTGTATGAAGTGTGTTGCTCAAGTTGTGCACTTCTGGGTGTTTGAGGAGCTGTGTAATGTCGTGTTGGCACTGAGGAGTTAGGCGTTGGCCTGTTACGCAAGTCTGTCGTGTGCCAGAAAGCTTGCAGGGCTTACTTTCCTGAAACTTAAGGCAGTGATAACTGATTTGAAAAATCTAACGACATACTTTTCAGCTGTTGCTTTGGATTATTCTGTAGAACTGCTAGCCTTATCTTGATTTGGGAGGATTATTGCCTGTCATGGGTTGAATTGTGGCCTCTCAAAAAGTATGTGTAAGCAATTTGGCTAGGCTGTGACTCCTGGTATTGTATGATATTCCCGTATGCTGTCAACCTGTCCTCTGTGATGTTAATGAGGAAGGGGGGGGACGATTGTGTCGGTGGGGCAAGACTCTGTGTAAGATTGTATTGTGCCTTGAGGCAATCTCTTGGGATGTAAACGAAAGGGAAGCACGCAGAGAGTCAGGGTCCTCAGACAACCGGGAAGCAGTGTTGGGCATGGAGTTTGTCCTTTTGAAGGGACCCAAGGTCTCTGCATCAGAGGCTTCCAGTCCAGGGGAAGACTGATGGCAGCGACCTTCCTCTAGAGCCAACACAGATAGCCTTCCCCTTGAGCTGACACCCTGCATTTGGACTTTTAGCCTACCGGACAGTGAAAAAAGAAATTTCTCTGTTTTAAAGGCACTTGCTTGTGGCATCTCTTTACAGCAGCCCCGGATGACTGACACACCGGCCCCTCCCTTATCTGCATTCCTGACTTGTTTCAGCTGACTTCGCTTCTGCCTTATCTCCAGCCCTGTGAAGATGAAAGAGATTTGATGCATACTTTGAATATAAATGCATTCCTCTCAGAAGGCAGAAGGCAAAGGTGGAGAACGTTTTCTTTTCTTACTAGGTAGTCTTCACATTCTTTGAGGGGTTAATTAAAAAAAAAAGTTTTATAGATAAAGAAACAGGGTAAAGGGGGGCAACTTGTCTGTTTTGGTGGTGATATTTCTAGGTGGTGCAAATGGTTAAGGCTGTATTTCTGATCCAAAGGCTGGAGGTTCAAGTCCACTCGTAGGTGCCATAGAAGAAAGGTCTGGCAAGCTATTTCTAGAAGAAAAAAAGCCACTGAAAACCCTGTAGAGCAGAATTCTACATTGACATGAATGTGGATTTTTTTAATAAGAATTGCTTCCCCAACCTCACAATCTGTTGTGTTACATTTCCTCCCCTTGACTGAAATCTTACTAGCTGGGTGGAGAACCATGCTACTGATGGAGGAACAGCTTTATACAGGTTCAGAATCCATGTATATTTTTCAGTTGACCACAGGTTCAGAATCTGCGTGTATTCTTCAGTTGGCCTCATGTCGATATTGGCTTTCTTTCTCCTAATAGTGAGAGAAATAAATATTGTTAGATTGAAACTTTGTCTCATGTGATTCCTATCATGCCCTATAAATGAAAATTAAGATTTTTAGATTAAGGAAAATAAAATGTTCTCAATTGTTTCTTAAAAGGTACTTTTTTTCTTGCTAATAATAAATTGCATGCTGCTTGAAATCTTAAGTTAAAAACATCTTGAAATCAGGAACTAGGACTCAGGTGCTTAGCAGACCTACTTCACACATGGTGTTTACGGGGGACTGACTGCACAGGCTGCAAAGTCTCAGAAACGGGTGCTGGTCACCCTTGGTCTCACAGGGCACGGTTGCCTTTTCTACCTTGGTTTCCCCCTACTGCTAAATAGTTACTATGAGATATTTTAGCATTTTTAGTAAAGGTATATAGCACTCCAAACCACCAGAATAACTTTTTTGGATTAGTAAAGGTTTTTATTCTCTTTTGTAAAGAGTTACAGATTAAAATTGAGGTAGAATTGTTTTTAAGACACTTTTTCTTGTTTTCTTACTGTCTTAGGCTGGTTTCTGTAGAGAAGCAAAACTAGTAAAGTGTATAAGTATACATATACAGAGAGATTTATATAAAGGAAATGGTTCACAACATTCCAGGTCCGTGGGTCAGGGTGGAGACCTCTCCTGACCTCATAGCCATAGGCACCGGCTAACCCAAGCTGCAAAGATCCGTGAATCCCAAGGTTGGCAAGTGAGATAGAGCAAGTAAGCTGCTAGCTCAAGTCCTAAGAAGTGGAGGTGTGATGAACAGGAGTCACCTGCAGAATCCAGAGCGGGCAAAAGTCCATGAACTTTGCCAGAAAGTTCACTTATTTTCAAAGCAGACCACATGCTCAAAGAAACACTCTTTCAACTGTTCCGATACTCACAATAGATTCCATCATGGAGGTGGTCACATTGTATCAAAGCGCGCTGTGGAGATGACCACATCACTGTATGACTGCCAGATTACATCATAACTGCCAAACCACTGAGGATCGTGGTGCAGCCAAGGTGACAGGCACATTTAGCAGCTTTTAGAACTTTATTATTCAGTTTTCTGACTACTAATACATATACAGATTTATGTTACCACCATAATAATAATAGAGAACAATTCAATCACCCTAAAAAGCTCTTGTGTGCTGCTGATTTGTAATCACCCACATCCCAGCTCCTAGCCCTTGGCAGCCACTGATCTGTTCTGTTGCTGTGGTTTTGCCTTCCAGTTTAAGTAGAATCATTGTATGTCTGTATTTAAAAAAAACAGCTTTATAAAAATATAACTCTGTAAACTATGGTACATATACTCAATGGAGCACTACGCAATGATAAAGAATAACGATGATTCCAGAAAACATCTCCTAACCTGGTTTCAACTGGAAGACATGTTGAGTTAAAGTAGTCAGCGACAAAGGGACAAATACTGTATGAGACCTCTACGATAAGATCTCAAAAACAGACTAGTATATAGAAGAAAAGACTCTTTGACAGCTGCAAGGGTGGGGAGGGAGGGAGGGGGAGAGGGGGAGGGTTTAGTTTAGATAGTTACTAGAAATCTAGTTGGGAGAAAGCGGTGATAGCACACATTAGAAACAAGAACAACATTAAGTGGACTTCAGCATAACGTGAGTACTCCTTCCATCTTAACTCAATACTGCAAGGATAGAGTAGCTGGGGCGGGGGGCGGGGGACCATGCTCTTAGGCGAATTCCAGGCCGATTGGCACAACTAGCGTTGTGCTAAGAGAGCTCTCTGCACCCCACATTGGTGAGTGGCATTGGATTAGTGGCATTTGGATTAGTAAAGGTTTTTATTCTCTTTTGTAAAGAGTTACAGATTAAAATTGAGGTCTTAAAAGCTGCCAAGCTGCCATCCGAGGACACAGCAAATGGTCCCAACTCAGCAGGAATGGATACTCACTGAGGACCAAAATGACATGCGGTAAAGACAACCAAGAAGACAGAAAGACCCACAAAAGTGGGTGCCTACATCGACTTGGGACCGGAAGAACCGGATGGTGCCTGGCCACCACCAGTGATAGCCACGATGGAGCTCACAGAGAGGAGTCTCACTGGCAACACAAGAATAAAAAGGGGTGCATCATGAGATCTCCACTAAAAGACCTCAATTGGTGGTCCAGCGGTTTTGGGGTTCCTCTGAGAGCATGGCCCCCGGCCCTGATGCTGCCCTTTCCCATAAATTATAACAAAGGTCCACTCTTTGGACAGGAATGGATTGGACTTGGCAATGCAGAGTGACCATATATTGGAAGCACTTTAGGGTTCTATACATCTATAGGATATCACCTTGCTGACCTCTGGCTGGAGGAAGGGGAGTGGACGGAGAGGAGGGAAAGGAGGCTGTTGGGAGGATGAGACATGTATGGAGCAGAGAGGAGTAGTGTGCAGTCACCGGACAGAGAAAGCAGTGGAAGCTGCATATAGGTGGGCATGTAAATTTATACGTGAATGTACATTTTCACTCAGTTATGTTAAATAAAACTAAAAAATATAGGTATATAACTCACATACTACCCAAGACCCTTTTCTAAAGTGTACAGTTCATTGCTTTTTAGTATATCCAGAGTTCTGCAACCATCACCACCATCAATTTTAGAACATTTTTACCATCCCTAAAGGAAACACACTCGCTAGCAGTCACTACCTGTTTTCCCCTATCCCCCAGAGCCTCAGGCAACCACTAATCCACTTTCTGTCTCTGTACATTTCAGGCAGCTGTTTTCAATGATACTTTCCACTTCCGTTGTTTGCCAGACTGAGCTGGTTCCCATTTTCTTAAATTTAACTCTGCAGAGTTAAACTTACAACACATGTTCCAAAAACCATAGTAATGTTGTTGAGGAAAAGCATCTTATTGTCTTTCATCAAGGATACTCACATAAGTCAGATTTTCTCTATTTGATCTTCTACAAGGTTGTAAAGGGCGGTGTTCACAGTAGAATGGAAAATTTGGGAGGGAGTCACAGAAAACAAAGTTTTAGCTTCTGGGGGTGAAATTGTAGTATTTTGCCCTGCTGCATCCCACTGCCACTGCCTCCCTGTCCCCTGAAGGTAATGCTGGTACTCGCCTTCCAGGTGGCCTCGGAGGCGTGGTATCTGTGAGCCTAGATCTCCCCTCTTCTTACAAGGATTAAGTGAAGTTTTCATCATTGAGGCAGTGTTTCTCAGTGGTCCCTTTCTTTGTGAGAGGCACCATCATGACAGTGACTGGTCACACATCGGTTGTATAATCCTGCAAAAGTCACTTACTTTTCCTTCATTTCTCATGGCCATCTTTTAGAAGGGGATTAATAATAGAAAGTTGTTGTGAAGTTTAATTGTGATTATTCATGTGGATGTACTGAATACATAATAGGGGCTTAATAAATATTTGATGCTTGCTTTTCTTTTTGTTAAAGAAGTAAGATTTTTTAGGCCATGGGCATCTTTAGGGAACTAATTCTGCATAACTATATGAAAATGACTCAAAAGATTCTATAGAGGATATGGTAGGCTAGGCTGCTAGGCTGCTCTTAGATACCAGATTGGACTTGGGCCTCCACTATATTTTGAAATGTTTGTTAAAGCCTAGAAGCACAGTATATTGCTAAGAGGGAAAGAATGTTTGGATGCACAAAAATGGGCAAAGGAGACACCCTCAGCAGGATGATGTATGGATGAACTTTAAATACGTCTGCCACAGAAGGACAGATATTGTATGATCTTGCTTATATGAAATAAGCAAATATATAAAAACTAAAAATTAGTAGTGGTTACCAGAGGTGGAAGGGAGTGGGGATTTTATGTAGGGAGCATTGAGTTTATGTTAATGGTGGTGGAATTACTTGGGAAAGAACAGCAATAAAGGTTGCGAAGAATGTCATCAGTGTCACTGAATTGTACATGTAGGAATTGTTGGATTTGCAGATGTTTTCTTGTATATATTTTCACTTTAATAATAATAAAAAAAGATTAATATGTAAGGACAAAGGAGAAAACACAGTTGGAAAATAGTTTGGACACAGAAGTAAAAGCAAGTTTCCTGCATAATTGGAGGAGTTTTATAATAAAGCCAGCACAGCTATTACTTGTATTCATAACCTTGTCAGTTGTACTGTGGTAGTTTGTGTGTTGCTGTGATGCTGGGAGCTATGCAACCGATATTTCAAACATTAGGCAATCATTAGTCCTTCACACCAAAAATAGCAGTCATTGACTGGATGTGTGTTCTCTGTTAGGTGACCAATTACTGCTAAGGTGTATTATTAATGGAAACGCGGATGGCATAGTGGTTAAGTGCTATGTCTGCTGACAAAAAGATTGACAGTTCAAATTCTGCCATTCACTCCTTGGAAACTCTATGGATCACTTCTGTGCTGTCCTGTAGGGTTGCTAAGAGTCAAAATTGACTTGACAGCAGTTGGTTTTGCTGTTGGGGGAGGGAGGTTACTAATACTTTGGTTATTGATAAGGATGCTGAGATTCAGAGATAAGAAGTAACTTCGTCACTAGGTAAATGGAATTCCATCCAGTCCGCCCAACTCCTAAGCTGATTTGTTCTATTTATCTTTGAGAGATTATTTTTAAAAATCGTGACTATATTACACGGGAAGTAATGTCCTTGACTTTTAGCTTATCAAAGTGGACTTTATACACTAACTTAAATGTAAACACATGAATACCCTTGCTCCCAGGAGACTCCTAATAAATATGATGCAGCAAGCATTTATCAAGTGTTGTTCTCAAGATTTATTTTAATTCATTTAATTCTCACAGCTGCCTTATGAAACATGTAATGAAGTGAAACACATAGGGGTTAGTTAACTTGCCTGATGTCCCATAACTGTGTAAGGAAGAGCTGAACTTGAACCCGAGGAGTCTGGCTCTCAAGTCCATGCTTTTAACTTCTACTGGAATCTAAGATGGCAACTGCTCTTCTTGGGGAAAATGAAATCCAGACCCTAAACACAGCAGTCCAGCCCCCAAACCTGCACTGCCCATCAATTTGTTGTACTGTGGTGGCTTGTTGTAGGTTGCTCCCATGGTGGAAGCTGTGTCACTGGTATTTCCAACACCGGCAGGTTACCTGTGGTGGGCAGGTTTCAGCGGAGCTTTCAGACTAAGACAAACTAGGGAAAAACGTCTGTTGATCTATTTCTGAAAATGCTGTGAATCACAATGGAATATTGTTTGATACAGTGCTGGGAGATGAGCCCCTAGGTTGGGAGTCACTTAGAATACATAATAGTGGCAACAATAAACTCAAACACACCTACTATTATGAAGCTAGGGAACAACCAGGCAACATTTTTTTCTGTTCTACATGGGGCTGCCATGAATTCAAGCTGAATCAATGCCAACTAATAACAACATAGCCAAAGCTGGAAATATCTCTAGTTATGCCAGTTTGCTGCTTTTGTGTGTGTGTGTGTGCTTTAAGTGAAAGTTTACAATCCCGAGGAATTTGCAGTATGAAACCTGGCACCCACAACTCTATGCAACTCCAGCTGCTTCCCCCTACCACCCACTGTCCTGTGACAGCACACTCCTCCTTTCCAACCTCTGCTTCCCACATGCATTCAACCAGCTCCTCTACCCCACCACCCTCTCATCTCACCTTTGGACAGGAGCTGCTCAGACAGCCGCATGTATATATTTAAGCCAGAAAGCACATCTTTGCCCGCAGTAGTCCAGTCCTTGTCTGAATAGTTGGCTTCAGCACTGGTTTCAGCTCTGGGCTAACAGAGTCCAGGGGCTGTGTCCTCAGGTGACCCTTCAGTTTGACAGACTATCAGGTGTGGTCTCTTAATAGAGTTCTTGTTCTGCACACCCATTTTTCTCCTTCTGTTTCAGAGATTTTATGTTGTGTTCCCTGTCAGGACATTCATTGTGGTGGCTGGGTACCATCTGGGTCTTCTGGTCTCTTGCTTGTGTAGTCTCTGGGTCATATGGCATCTTCTGTCTGCCGGGCTCATACTTTCCTCAAGTCTTTGATGCCCTTCACTCTCCTCTGGACCAAGTGGATTGGGACCAATTGTTGCTACTACCTAGATCGCTACTTGTTAGATTTTAAGACCCCAGATACCACTCACCAAAGTGGTCTGCAGAACATTTTTTTAAAACAAAACAAAGAAACCATTATGCCTCTTAGCCTATTTATCCCCTGAAACTGTGGTCCCTGAAACCATAGTTCCCAGACCGGTGTCCCTGCTATTCTGTCCTCCCAAACCTTGGGTTATATTTGGATTACCTTTTAGCTTCTGGTGTAGTCCAGTTGTGTTAGCCTCCCTTGCACTTCCTGCTGTCACTCTCTTCACCGAACCCAATCCCTATCTGCTGGATAATCTGTGAATACCCCTCTGCCGTCCTCTTCTGTCTTGTAACCATTTTCTTCTGTGCTAAACCTTTTCTGAAATCATTGTAATAGTGGTCTCATAGGATATTTGAATTTTTGCAGATGACTAATTTCACTCAGCATAATGTCTTCCAGATGACTCCACGTTATGTTTCCTAAAATCATCTTTGTTCATTAACATTGCATAGTGGTAGTTCATTGTGTGAATATGCCATAGTTTGTTTATCCATCATCTGTTGATGGCCATCTAGGTTGAGTCCATCTTTTTGCTGTTGTGGACAGTGCTGCTGTAAACATTGGTGTACATGTATCTTTTCATGTGATAGCCCTTATTGCTGTATGTATGAGCTTAGTGCTATCATTTTGATGTCTTTTTTTGTGTATTGTGGACAGTTCCTTTGTTCCACTTAATTTTCTGTGCTGAATGTTTTTTCTTTGTGTGTTTTCCTTTCATCCTTTTCAGTGTTGGTGGTTTTGTATTTGCTGAGACTTCATATTTTTTTATTCTGATGCATAGGATTGATAGTTTCCTTCATGGTTACCTTAACACTTACTCCTATTTTAATAAATTTAAACCAGTCTTTAATTTCTGTATATTGCCTTGACTTCCTCTCCACGTAGAAGCTCTATGACTACATTTTAGTTTGAGTGCCTGTTTTGTGTAATGTTCACATAATGACTTTTCTGTTTCTCTATTTTCAGTATTTTGCCCATGATTTATTTATATGATCCTCCTCTTTGGGTTGCTGTGTTCCATGTTCTGGTCTTGGGTTGTTTCCTGGTGTTATCGGTTTTTTAGCTGATGAACTCCCTTTAGTATTTCATGTAATTTTGGTTTAGTTTTTGCAAATTCCTAAGTTTCTGTTTATCTGGAAGTGTCCTAATTTTGCCATAATATTTCAGAGGCAGTTTTGGTGGATATGTAATTCTTGGCTGGCAGTTATTTTCCGTCAGGGCTTTGTATGTGTCAACCCACTGCCTTCTCACCTTCTTGGTTTCTAGTAAATAGTCTGAGCTTAATCTTACTGACTTTCATTTGTGGGTTATTTTTTGTTTATTCCTAGCCACTTTTGAAAGTATATGTCCTTATTTGTGGTTTTGGCAAGTTTGGGATCTACCTCTCATGGAATTCAGTGAGCATCATAGATAGGTATCTTCTCATCTTTTGTGATATCAGTGAAGTTTTCTGTCAGCAGATCTTCAACAGTTCCCTCAGTATTTCCAGTTATCCCTCCCTGTTCTGGTAGTCCAGTCACTCATAGAGTGTTCCTCTTCACACGGTCCCACATAATTCTTAGTGTTTCTTGATTTTTTAAAAAATTCTTTTTTCTGATTTTTTTCTCAAATAATGTTGATGTTGCATACTTTATCTTCAGTCTCACTAATTTTAGCTTTCATTGCTTCAGTTCTGCTCCTTGGACTTTCCATCGAGTTGTCTAATTCTGTAATTTTATTGTTTTTCTGGATTTCTAAATCTTGTTGCTCAGTGCTTTCTTGAAGCTTACTCAGTTTGTCATTATGCTCTGCTGCATTTTGCCTGTCTCCTTCTGCATTTCTTGAAGAGTTCTAAGTATTTATCTATTGTGCTCTACCTCTGTTAATTCCAGGCTATTCTCTTTCTCTGAAAAGTTTGATTCTTTGTGACAGGAGCTTTCTGAAGAGATCATAGTCTGCCCCTTATAGTGCCTTGATATGGACCGCTGTTTCACAGCAGTCAGTAAACTTCAGTTACGGATTCAGCCCAGATGTCCAGGTGGTCAGTCACCTAGTATGTGGTGCAGGCTCTTGCCAACTGTCCTTGATGGGCAGAGGTGATTGGTACAGGCACAGGTTTCTGGCTACAGCTGCTGAGGAAGGCAGGGGACTAACCACTGTTCCTGAGTATCTATGAGGTTGGTGTATCCTCTTATGTGTGAATCTAGGTGAAAGAACAGTCACTGCCCTGATTTTCTGGCTTCAGAGAGTCAGTTGACAGGAAATTTTTTTTTTTCTTTTTTTTTGTCTCTTTCCTGAGTGGATTAAATTTTTTCCCCCTCTGAATTTTGGAGAATGGCTCAGGGAAGGCTTACAGAATCCTACTTCTGGCACAGTTTATGGTGTGGGGGTCCAGAGCCAGGTACAGTGCAGAGCACAAGGAGGGGCAGCACAAGGAGGCTCAGCGTGGGCTTGAAAAATTCAATTTTTGACTCAGTCAGTGGTGTCAGACTCTAACTCTGTGCACAGTTCAGAGATGGAAGGGGGAAGTCACAGGAGAAGGGAGACAGGTCCACACTGAAGGAAAGATTCAGATCCATGTGGCAGCTTACACACAGCAACTTCACTTTTGATGATCTGGTGTTGTCACTTGCTAACTCCAGAAGCATGAGTGAACTCTGCCAGCAGTCAGTCCCACTGAGGGAATGCCCACCAAGCTTCATGCTGCAACTGTGGCTTCCTCTGAGTAGGTCAGGTCTGTAAAGTCACGTGTGCTGGTGGTGTTCTCCTTTCATGATTGACCATTCCAATTTCTGAACTTTGCTTTTGATATGGATGGCTCCTAGGGTGTCATATATATTGGATTCTTTGTTTTTTGGGGGGTCTTTGTTGTTAGAGAGGTCATAGGAAGTGTTCACCTATTCCCTCCCAATCTTGACCCCTCCCAATTTATTGCAGTTGTTACTGTGATCACAACCTGAAAAGGTGAGGAGAAAAAAATTCCTTGAAATTACAGTGACAGTTTAAACATTAGTTTAAAGCTTGATCAGGTTAAGAGTTCAGCTGCTAACCCAAAGGTTGGCAGTTCACATTCCCCCCCTTGCCTCTTGGAAACCCCATGGGACAGTTCTACTCTGTCCCATGGGTTCACTATGAGTCAGAATTGACGTGATGGCAGTGAGTTTGGTTTTTTGGTTTAATGGTTGTCATCATTTGTTGGGAAAAAAATAATTTCCTTCTTCCAGCAAAGCAAAGATATATGAGTTTTTTGTGTAGTTTTTTTTACCATTATTAGATTAGACTTTTTCTTCAGTATGTATCTCACTTTATAGTTTTGTCAAATGCTTACCTAGCTTTGATTCCTTCCTCTCCCCCATTAAACAGTAACTGTTCTATATATTCATATATTCTCATAAATCTTACCTTTAAAATACTGCCTTGGACTTTGAAAAGCTGTTAAGATTTTAGTTAATAGATGACTAACGGCAGAAAGGAGGATAAAGGGAACAGAAGGAGCCCGAGGAGGTGAGTCACACGGCCGCCTCAGTCCTCTCCTTTGCTGTTCTGATGACTTTCACAGCTGAATCCTGGATAGCTGAACTGAACAAGCACCTTCTCTAGCTACATGGCTAATGTATTTGCTCAGCCCTGGAGCACTCCCTGAGGGAATGGCTTCTGTAGGGTCTTACAAATGTATATTTCCATTTCTTAATGACAACTCTGTCAATAGAACATAAGAAAAATGGATAGGACTTTTTAAACGCATTAGGGTTCTTCTACTTCTTCTCATGACTGAAGGTGTCAGATGACTAAGTGAAACCCTGTTTTTCTGTAGTCTCACCGAAGTCCTGTAAGTGTCACTGCTTTGGCATTGACTTCAACCTAAATGGAGTGGTTTAATATCAAGGCCAGGCCTTGTTAGCTTCCTTGCACTGTTCTTTTGAGACAGGGATGTGAAGGGCCAGCCTAACCACACCTTGGAACAATCTGGAGTCATAAACAACTTGTTTTATCACTCACTCCCAGGGATGAATTGCTTAAATTATCTCTCAAGTTCTTTTTCAGAAAACCCAGTTTAGACCAAGTCCAGAAACATGTGCAGATGGGACAGAGGTGACTACTGTACATCCTTACAACAGGGCCACCAGAGAGCCACAATCAGGGCTAAGGAATTGAACCAACAGAGCACTGCACAGGCACAACAACCTATAATAAGTCTTGCTACTAGTCCCAAAAGCCCCTGTGCCAAGAATCTTCTTGAAGCCTGTGTGTGAATACAGATGCACACACACACCCCTCTGCAAAGGACAAGCAGCTGCCTGCCATCAAAAAAAGGAAATTCTTCAGATCCCCATCAGTGATGTGTTGTCGCCAGCTATGTATACCCTGAGCATGGACAAGCTATAAAAGCCAAATCCCAAACTTGCTCAGTGGCACAACCTGCAACCGTCAAGAGTACTGTATACTCTACTGCTGCCTGACTTCCAAGTGCTTTCATTTTCTAAGAAAGATTTCTCTCATGGGCCAGCCAGCTCTTCTCAAGTAATTCTTTCTTGTGGGTGTGACAAGGATCCTTTAGGGTCTTGAAAAACTCCGAGTAACACTTTGGCTCATAAAAGGATCCTTTTAGATATACCTGTGTGTGTCAGAGTAGACGTGCTCCATAGGCTTTTCAGTGGCTGTAAATCTTACAGAAGTAGATTATCAGGTCTTTCACTTGAAGTGCCTCTGGGTGGATTTGAACCTCCAGTTTTTAAGTTAGCAGCCAAGTGCATTAGGTGTTTGCATCACCCAATGACTCCCCTCAACTAATAGTCTAAATATTGTAGCTAAAGGCTTGTTGGGTTTAGAAGGAGTGTTACTCAAATGAAACTATGCATTGCATTGGACAAGTCTGCTACAAAAGGTTTCTTCAAAGCATTAAAAAACAAAGATGTCACTTGGAGGACTAAAGTGTGCCTGACCTAAGCCGTGATATTTTCAGTTGCCTTATGTGCATGTGAAAGCTGTACAGTGAATCAGGAAGACTGAAGAGGAATTGATGGTTTTGACTTACGGTGCTGGAGAAGAATATTGAATATACCGTTGACTGCAGAAGAATGAACAAATCTGTCTTGGAAGTACAGCCAGAATGTTACTCAAAGGCAAGTAGGGTGAGACTTTATCTAATGTAGTCTAGACATGAAATCAGCAGGGACCAGTGCTTGGAGAAACCAAAAACCAAATCCATTGCCGCTGAGTCATTTCAGACCCATAGAAACCCTATAAGGACATCATATTTGGTAAAGTCAAGTCCCACAAAACAGAGGAAGACCGTCAATGAGATGGATTGGCATAGTGGCTCCAGCAGTGGGCTCAAACATACTAATGATTCGTGAGGATGGTGCAGGACTAGACAGTGTTTTCATTGTGTTTTACATAGGATTGCCAGGAGCTGGAACTGACTCAGCGGCACCTCACATATTATAAGACACTGAGTTATTTGTTGCAAGCACTTTTCTCAGCAATATACGAGACAAAGCCAGGGGCAGACTGCGGAATAGACCATTAATTTCTCATGTGCGAGTCCAAACTGAAACTAAAGAATATCAAAGGAAGTCCAAGAAAGCCAGATTACAATCTTGAATACCAAGCCAAGCCAAGTGCCATCGAGTCAGATCCAACTCATCCGGACCCTAGGGGCCCGGGTAGAACTGACCCCCAGAGTATTCAAGGAGCGAATACATCTTACCTAAATGTACAGACCATCTCAAGAGTAGACTTAATACATTTACCACTAGTGACTGAAGATCAGAAGAATTGTGGGTGACATTGAGGACACTGTGTGTGGAGAAAGTGAAAACCCAAAGGAAAGTAAACTCACTGCTGTTGAGTCCATTCCAACACATAGCAACCTGAAAAGGACATTTAAAAGACAGAAGAGAAAGGAAAGAACAAAATGGATGTCAAAAGAGAATCTGAAAATTGCTCTTGAGCACAGAATAGCTAAAGGGAACAGAAGACTAAGTTAAAGAGCTAAACAGAATATTTCAAAATGTGGCTCAAGAAGACAGTGCAATATTATAGTGAAATGTACAAAAACCTTGAATCAGAAAATCAGAAGGGAAGACTATGCTTTATGTTTTTTAAACTGAAAGAACTGAAGGAAAAATTCAAGCCTTGAGTTGCAGTATTGAAGAATTCTGTGGGAAACCCTGGTGGTACAGCAGTTACAAGCTGTGACTGCTAACCCATTGTCTGCAAATCTACCAGGTATGTACGTGCTCCTTGGAAACCATAGGAGGCAATTCTAGTTTTGAGTAAGAGTTGATTCCATGACAATGACTTTGGTTTTTGTTGATGGGAAAAATATGGAACTACTCAGGAGGCATTGAATGATGGAAGAGACACACAGAGTCGCTGCACCAAAGCCATTTCAGCAGTTACCCTAAGGTCAAGAGCCGCTGGTACTGAAGGAAGAAATACGACCTGTGCTTAAGGCAATGGCAGAAAAGCAAAGTTCCAGGAATTGATGGAATATCAGTTAAGAAGCTTCAGCAAACATACAGTGCTTCCAGTGGTTTCTCAGCTGTATCAGGAAATTTGAAGGAAATCTGCCTTATCAACCCATTGGAAGATATCTGTATTCATACCCATTCCAAAAGAAGATGATTAAACAGAATGCTGAAAGTATCAAATAGTATCATTAATATTATGTGCTAGCAAATTTGTGCAGGAGATACTACAAAAATGGCTGCAGTCGTACACTGATAGGGAGCAGCCAGAAGTTCAGGATGGATTCAGAAGAGAACGTGAAATGAGGTGTACTGTTGCAGATGTCAGGATGGATTGGGGCTCAAAGTAGAGAATACCAGAAAAAATGCTAACCTGTGTTTTATAGACTACGTGAAGGCATTCAGCTGCATAAGTCATAATACATTGTGGATAACATTGCAACTTTTTGTGTTACTGGTCGTAATCCCTCCAGTGTATCAGCACTCTCCCCCTTTCCATTTCTATTCTGTGTTCATAGTGGCCTTTCATTCCATTTTTTTATTTTTTATATTGTGCTTTAGATGACAGTTTACAGAGCAAATTAGTGTCTCATTGAACAGTTAACATACATGCTATTTTATTAGTTGCCAACTTCGTGACCTGTCAACACTCCTCTGCTGTCCACCTTGGATTCCCCATAACCAGCTTTCCTGTCCGCTGCTTCCTTCTTGTTCCTATCTTTGAGCTGGTGTGCCCGTTTAGTCTCATTTTGTCCTATGGGCTTGTCTGTTGTTTGGCTGAAGGGTGATCCTCAGGTGTGACTTCAGTACTAAGTTAGCAGGGTGTCCGAGGGCCGTAGTCTCAGTTTTTCCAGTCTCTGTCAGACCAGTACGTCTGATCTTTTTCTTGAGTTACTATTTTATTATACATTTTTCTCCAGCTCTGTCCGGGGCCCTATGTTGTGATCCCTGTCAAGCAGTCAGTGGTGGTAGTTGGACACCCTCTAGTTGTGCTGGACTTAGTCCGGTGGAAGCTGTGGGAGTCATGCTCCCTTGGTCTGTTGGACTATGTGTCTTTAGTTTTCATCCCATTTTCTTGTCCCTTCCTGCCTTCTTCACTTTGCTTTTGGACAAGTGTTGCTCATTTACATGATTCAGCACATTCTTCTTGTGGGTTGTTTGTTCTATAGACTCATGTAATCTATGACTAAAGAGTGAACTTCAGGAGTGACTTCAGTTCTGAGTTAAGTACGTTTTCAATCTTTTGAATCTAGGATTTTTTTTCCCTTCCATCTTTGACTTCTTATTACCCAGTGATTTTTAAGCAAATTGTTATTCAGTTTCCAAATTAATTTTTTTTCTCTTTCTCTTTCTGTTAATTAATTTTTACTTTTATGACATTGGGATCAGAGAAGATGTTTTGTATTATTTCAGTGTTTTGGATTTTATTGAGTTCTGCTTTATGACTTAAAATGTGATATAGTCTGGAGAACGTTCCATTTGTGTTAGAAAAGAATGTATAATTTGACGCTGTTGGGTAGAGTATTCTATGAATGTCTATAGAGATCACATTGATTAGTTGTGGCCTTTGTATTTTTGTTGAGGTTTTTTTTTCTGGATATTCTGTCCTTTAGCAAGAGTCGTGTGTTGAAATCTCCTGTTTATCATTTGGTTCTAAGATGACTTCAGGGAATATTTTTGTTTTAAAGCTTAAAGATTATCTCAGGGCAATAGTTTCAGGGTTTCTTCCACCCTTGCTACTCCAGAAAGTCTAGAATCCATAGGAATTTTAAATTCTGTTCTACATTTTGCCCCTTTTGATCAGGATTCTTCTATGGAAACTTTGGTCAAGATGTTTAGTAATAATGCCCAGGCTCCATCCAGTTCTTCCAGTCTCATGGCAAAGGAGGCAGTTTTTCATAGAAGCAGTTAACCACGCATTCCCGTATCATCTTCCTTGTCCTGAATCTCCTTCTTCTGTTGGTCTAGATGAATAGAAACAAATTGTTGTGCCTTGGATAGCCACTTACAAGCTTTTAAGGCCCCAGGCACCATGCAGTGAACTAGGAGGTAGAACAGAAATGCTGAACATATTACTAGAACAACTAACTGGGATGATTCCTTGAAACCAAGACCCTCCAAACCAAGGAACCAAATCCTGTAAGGTGTTTGGTTGTACATAAGCAGCCTCAGCAGTTACTGTTTTTCCCTCCGTCATTGTTGTAAATATATTTTTCATACTTTTGCCAGTTAAACTTTTTACAGTTGTGCAGGTTATTGACAACAATTAGAATAGCTGGCTGTGCAAGCCTATACTTAATTTATGAGATTTTTCCATCACGGTTAACCTTCTTCACCCTTTTTCCCACTCCTGGCAGTCACTAATAAACCTTGATCTCTATTCATTTGCCCATTCTTGTCTTTCTATGTATATGAGGTATGTATGTGAGGTTATACAGTATTTGTCCTTTTAATTGCCTTATTTTGCTTAGCATAATATATTGAAGCTTAATCCATACTGTAGCATGTATCAAGACTTCAGTTCCCCTGCTAGTTGAGTAGTATTCTATTGGATGTATATTCCACAATTTCATTATCTGTTCATTTGTTAATGGACATTTAGTTTATTTCCCACTTTTGTCTATTGGGATTGTGCTGCAATGAATGTTGTTGTGTAAGTCTCTCTTTGAGTTTATACATTCAAGTCTTTTGGGTATGTATACTTTGGAGTGGAATTGCTGGGTCAAATGGTAGTTCTATTTTTAGTGCTTCGAGAGATTGCCAGGCTGTTTCCTGCAGTAGTCTGCAACATTTTCCATTCCCACCAGCAGTCAATAATGGTTCCAATTTTCCCATGTATTTGCTGTCTTGAGTTATCCACAGAAGCAAAACCCAGTGTAGCTTGCATGTGTGTGTGTGCATGTGTGTGCATGTGTGTGTGTGTGTGTAGACAGATAGACAGATGGATAGATAGAGACTGAGAAGTGTTTGTATCAAAGAAATGGCTCACATAGTTGTAGAGGCTGGCAGGCCCCAGATTCATGGGTTAAACATTAGGCTAGAGGCTTCTCCTCACTCAGGTAGCTACAGGAGCAGGTGAATCCTGTGATTGGCATGTGAAATGGCAGACTGCTGGATCAAGTCCCTATAACTGGAGTACAGATGATGATGAGTCAAATGCAGGATCCAGAGCACATCAAAACCCAGTGAGCTTTGCCAGAAAGTCCATATATATTGGATGCAGACTGTGCCCTCAAGGAAACTCCCGTTCAACTAATTGGCTGCTCATAGCAGATCTCATCATGGAGGAAATTACATTATATCAGATCTCATAATCATGATTACATTATTACGTAACTGCCATCCTACATCATAACTGCCAACCACTGAGAATCATGGGCTGCCCTGATCTAAATATATATATGTTATGTTAGGTGAACTATGAGTGAAGTGATACCTCAGTTTTGATTCTCATCTCTGATAGCTAATCATACTGAGCATTGTTTCATGTGTTTGGTGGTCATTTGAATATCCTCTTTGGTGAAATGTCTATTCTAGTTCTTTGCCCATTTTATTATTGGGTTATTTGCCTTTTTGTTTAGCTGTTGAAGTTTTTTTAATATATGTTGGTTATTAGATTTTTGTTGGATATAAGGTTTATGAAAATATTCTCCAATCAGTGACTTGTCTTTTCACTTTTGTTGTAAAATCTTTTGATGAACAAAAGTTTCTATTTTTTATGAGGTCCTGTTTATTTTGTCTTTTGGTGTTTGTAATTGTATTAGATAATCCATTGTTGAAAGCTAGGTCTGACACTGTTGCTCCTACTTGTTCTTCTAAGAATCTTATGGTTTTAGTTTGCACATTTAGGTCCTTAATGCCTTTTGCACATATTTTCATGTGTGGTGTTAAGACACGGATCTTGTTTGATTTTTTTCTGCATCCGGAAATCCAGTTTTCCCAGTACCATGTATTAAAGAGACTATTTTTTCCACACCTTAGCCAGCCAAGTGCCAAGCCTTGTTAAAATCATTTGACCATACATGTGTGAGTTTATTTCTGGACTCTCAATTCTATTCTTTTACTCTATGTGTGTACTACTATACCAGCACCAGATTTTGATTACTATTGCTGTATGGTGTATTTTAGAATCATGAAGTGTGAGTACTCTTACTTTGTTCTTCTGTTTCAACATTGTTACAGGCATTCAGGGCCTTTTGCCATTCCATATAAAGTTGAGGATTGGCTTTTCTATTTCTGTAAAGAATGCTATTAGAATTTGATTGTGTTGAATCTATAGATTGCTCTGTGTAATGCTGACATCTTAATAATATTAAGTATAACAATCCATGAAGATGTGACATTGTCCCATTTATTTAAATCTTCTGTAATTTCTTTCAGTAGTATTTTATAGTTTTTGTTGTATAACTCCTTTATGTTCTTGGTTAGATTTATTTCTAGTGTTTTATTTTCTTAGATGCTATGGTAAATGGAATTGTTTTCCTAATTTCTCTTTCAGATTTCTCATTGTTGATGTATAGAAACCCAAATGTTTTTTGTTTTCTGATCTGGTAGCTTGCAACTTTTCCAAATCCCTCTATTAGCTCTAAAGTTTATTGTGGAATCTTTGTAGTTTTCTGTATATAATGTCATATCATCAGTGAATAGAAATAATTTTACTTCTTTTCCAACCTGGATTCCTTTTATTTCTTTTTCTTGTCTTATTGCTCTAGCTAATACCTCTAATACAATATTGTGTAGAAGAGGTGAGATTGGGTACCCCATCTTGTTGTTAATGTCAGGGGAAAGCTCTAAGTCTTTCTCCATTACGTATAATGCTGGCTGTTGCTTTTCATATATGCCCAGAATCACACTGAAGAATTCCCCTTCTGTTCCAATCTTCTTTAGGGTTCTCATCAAGAAAGAGTATTGTACTAGATAGAAAACAGGTAAGTGGTAACTTTGATGAAGGGTAAGACAGTACACAATACTGGGGAAGGCAGCATAACTTGTACAAAGCAAGGTCATGGAAGCTCCATAGATAGTCCCAACTCCCCAAGGAACTGAATTGCTGGGCTGAGGGCCGTGGGGACCATGGTCTCAGGGAACATCTAGCTCAATTGGTGTAAGATAGTCTTAAAGAAAGTGTTCTATATTCTACTTTGGTGTGAATAGTGTGCAGGGTCTTAAAAGCCTGTAAGCGGCCATCTAGGATATGCCACTGGTCTCACCCCTTCAGGAGTGAGGAAGAATGAAGAAAGTTAAAGATACAAGGGAAAGATTAATCCAAAGGAGACTAATGGACCACATCTACAATGGCCTTCACCAAACTGAGTCCAGTAAAACTTGATGGTGCCTGAGTACCACCACTGACTCCTCTGACAAGGTTCATGTTAGAGCATCCCAGAGAGAGTTGGAGAAAAATGTAGAATAAAATTTTAACTCAGAAAGAAAGACTAGGCTTGCTGGCCTGGCAAAGATGGAGAAAACCCCGAGTATGGCTCCTGGACACCCTTTCACCTCAGTAATGAAGTCACTTATGAGGTTCACCTTTCAGACAAAGATTGGACAGGATGATAAAACAAAACAAGACTAAATGGGCATAGCAGCCCAGGGGCAAGGACTTCAAGACAAGAGGGAACAGGAAAGCTAGTGGTGAGCTCAAGTTTGAGAAGGGAGAATGTTGACTTGTTGTGGTGTTGTTAACCATTGTCATAAAACAATATGTATATACTAACTGTTTAATGAGAAACTGACTTGTTCTGTAAACTTTCAACTTAAATAACAATAAAAAAGAAAGAAAGGGTGTTGATTTTTATCAAATGGTTTGCCTGCATCCGTAGTGATGGTCATGTGCTTCTTTTTCTTCATTCTACTGAGGTGTGTGTTTTGTTGATTGGTTTTCTAATGTTGAACCATCCTTCCATTCCTGGAATAAACCCCATTTGGTCATGGTGTGTGACTCTCAATGTGCTGTTGGATTCCATTCACTAGTATTTTGTTGAGGATTTTCACATCGGTATTCATAAACAGTATTGGCCTGTAGTATTCTTCTCTTGTGGTGTCTTTGATTTTGATGTGATAAATGAATTATGAAGTACTCCTTTCTTCTCAATATTTTGAAGCCATCTGGTTCAAGAGGTTTTGTTGTTGTTGGGAGGTTTTTGAGCACTGATTTGATCTTTACATTTGTTGTGGGTTTGTTGAGGCTTTCTGTTATTTCCTCTTGCGTCTCTTTGGTTAGGTGGTGTACTTCTAAGAATTTGACCTTTAATCTATGTTGCCCTGCTAATTGCCTGTCATGGATTGCATTGTGTTCCCTCAGAAATGTATATGTTGATTTGACTTGGCTATGAGTCCCAGTATGGTACAGTTCCTCCCATGTATTATGAATCCTGCCTCTGTGACACTGATGAGGGTAAATAGACAGCAGTTGTGATGATGAGACAAGACTCAAGTTACCAACTGTGAGATATAAGGGAGAGAAGTGAGCAGAATAGTTTGGGGACCTCATACCACCAAGAAGGGAGCCCTGAAAGCAGAGTACTTACTTTAGGCCCGAAGTTTCTGTGCCAAGATGCTTTCCTTGAATTTGGAGTCAGCTTACCAGACTGTGATAATTTTTCTTACTGAATGGACTTATAATTCATAAATGGATTTGTGGTTTTCTGGACTGTGACAATAAAGATTCTCTTCATGAAGGCTTCTACTTGTGGTATTTTCTGTTAGAGCAATAACAGGTGACTAAAATATTGCCATTCAGTTTTTCATAATTATCTGTCATAATTGTCTTTATTTCCATCAGGTCATTTATCATGTCCCCCTTTTACTTTTTATTTTGATTATTTACATCTTCATCAGTTTAGCTAAAAGTTTGTGAGTGTGACTGATCTTTTTAAAGAACTGTATTCTGGTTTTATTAATCCTATTATTTATTTATTTTATATCTACTGTAATCTTTGTTATTTCCTTTCTTGTGGTAAGTTTAGGCTTAGTTTCCTCTTTCTAGTTTGTGGAGTTGAGTTAGACTGTTAGTTTGAGATCATTGTTTGTTGCTGTGTGTTTCCCTCTGAATACTGTCCTTTCTACATTCCGTAATGTTTGGTATGTTATGCCTTCATTTTCACTTGACTCTGGAAAATTTGTGATTTCTTCCTGGATTTGGCAGCTTGATAGTGTGTTGTTTAATTTCTGTGTTTGTGTCTTTTGCAGATGTATATATATATTTTTTTGTTGTTGTAGTCAGAGAAAATGGTTTGTGTGTTTTCAGTCTTTTAAAATTTATCAAGACTTGCTTTGTGCTCTGAAAGTGGCCTATCTTGCAGAAAGATCCATGTGAACTGTAGTAGAATGCATATTGTGTTCTTTTGCGGGTCTGTTCAATCTGGATGGTTGACAGTATCATTCAAGCTCTCTGTTTCCTCATTCATCTTCTTTCTAGATGTTCTGCCCAGTACTGCAAGCTGTGTATTGAAGTCTCCAACTGTTACTGTAGCGCTGTCTATCTCTCTTCATTTCTGTCAGTGTTTGTTGTATATATTTCAGTGCCCTCATGTTGGGTGTGTATTTGTTTATGATTGTTAAATCCTGTTGATGAATGACACTTTTATCACTTTATAATGTCTATCCATCTTTATCTCGTCTAACGGACTTTGTTGTAAATCTACTTTGACAATAAGATTGCCACCCCAACTCTCTTTTGGGTATTATTTACATGGAATGTTTTCTCTGACCCTTTCAATTTCAATCTTTTGGTGTTCTGGGGTTTAAGGTACAGTAAAGAGGTGTCGTGCTCTCATGAGATCATCACAAAGCTCTGCCTTGATGCTGTCACAGTCCCCATTAGACTGATGGCTGTCAGTGCATTCTCCGCTCAAGATTCTTGCTCCTTAACACCTAATAGCCTCAGTCTGCAGACCTCAGTGCCAGCTGGAAGTGCAGCCACACTAATCCTAATTGACCCCCCGGGGAAGTTTGTTTTGTAGGTTTCAGAAGTCAGAACTATGGGGCGTGCTAGGTGGCAGGTAGATGCTAACTATGGAAGCGCACTCCACTGCAAAGCTCTTGTGTAGGAGTTTCTGGCAGGCTTGCAGGTTAATGCCCTGGTGGGGAGGGGCTAGCTGTCAGGCACCAAACAGACCTTCCAGGAGTTGTTGCTATCAGAACCCTTGCTGTAGTCTGTTGGCTGTGGGTTTAGCTTCTGTTAAAGATACCTGCTTTTTAGCACACAGTAGCTTCAGTGAACAGTCCTCAGCACCAACCTAAAGGGGAGTAGACAGATCTGAACTTAGTCCTTTGGGAAGTCTGTTCTGTTAGTTTCAGAGGCTTTTTTATAGGGGTGCACAGGGAAGCCGGTAGAATGTTTCCTGTGGGATCAGATTACACTGCAAAGGACTTCTACAGTAGTTTGCAGTAGGCTTGCAACTGACAGTGTCTTGGTGGGTGGGGTAGGGGTACTGGCACCCTCCAAATGAACCCTCAGAGAGGTCTGCTTTATAGATTTGATAGCAGAAACTTAGAGCCTGTCTCTTTATACCTGTGGTGGTTAGGGAAACAGGCTGTCTTCTGGGGTTATTACCCCAGTTCACTGCAGCCATTGGCCTGTGTGGCTGGAAGAGGGTCAGGAATGGTGAGTGAAGTGATTTTCCTACCATATGTGGTTTGTTGATTTGTTCTTGCCTGTCTGTAGTTTCACGCTGCTTTCCTCAGCTCTCTGATTCAGAGTCCCTGAAACCTGGGCCCCATTTCCTGGTTGTAATTTGGTATTAGTGGTGAAGACTGGAGCTATGGCTTATTTATGCCACCATCTTCCCAGAACTCTAATGTTAATCAGTATTTTTTAGAGCTCTCAGGTTGAATTTGCTGTGCATGAAGGTTGAGAACCCCTTTCAAGAATCTTTGTTCCATTGGAAGAAATCATTCAGACAAATGAAGTAAGGTTGCTCCCTGTTAGCATCTGGTCATTTCCTACTCAGGTGTCCAGATGTCCTGGAGGCTGAGATGTGCCTGGAATATGATTGATCACCTTCCCCGTAATGAAAGGTGACCACAGTGGGACCTGTTAGGGGGATGGATAATTTCCTGGGGTTGGGGAAGCTCCTCGCAACATGCCGTCTCCTCCACATACTAAGACGTGAGCTCTGTGACTTTAAAAGACTGGAACACACACCACCTGATGGGACAGCCTCACTCACCAAAAGATTTTTATCTTGGCTCTGCTGAGAGCCATGTTGCAGTATTCATAGCTTCTCCCACATTCAGGCTGGCAGGTTCTCCCATGACTGAGAGACGGCACTCTGTACATGTGCCACTTCCCCTGTCCTGGCTCTGCCCTGCAGTTCTGAGACTCACCCGATTTGTCTCAGTTCCTATGAAGGGACGCTGAGTCCAAGTGGCCCAGAGGTGAGAACTGGGTCGTTTTTATTGTTGTTAGTTGCTATCAAATCCATTCCAACTCCTGGTGACCGTTTGTGTGTAGCATAGAACTACTCCTTACGGTTTTCAAGGCTGTGATCTTTCAGAAGCAGATCCTCAAGCCTGTCTTCTTGAGGCACCTGTGGGTGCATTCCAGTCGCTAGTCTTTCAGCTAGTAGTTGAATACATACCCATTTGCACTACTCAAGGATGAGAATGGAGTATGCTAAGATGCCAAGGAGCTCTCGTGACACAGTGGCTAATGTTCTGGGGTGGTACTCTAAAAGATCAGTGGCTCAGCTTCACCAGCTGCTCTGTGGGAGAATGATGTGACAGTCTGCTTCTCTAAAGATTTGTCGCCTTGGAGACCCTATGGGGCAGTTGTACTACATCCTGTAGAATTGTTATGAGTTGAAATCAAGCCTACAGCAATGAGTTTTAGTAGGAAGCCACAGCATGTGGCATAAGCCCATCCTATCTCACACTACTAAATAGATGTCTCCTTTTTACGTACAGCAGTTTCGCTGGCATGTTCAAAAATAGGCTCCTTTGTAGTGAGGCAGTCCTACATGGCTCGAGTTCAGCGGTGATGGTCTATGGTCATGGACAGTGGGCAGACAACCACATCTCTGAGCTGTTGCTTCCCTCTCTAAGAGAATTCTTTATCAGTATTCTGTCAGGATCCATTGTGGAAGAAGTTTTAGAAAAGAAATCCATGAAGTGCATACCAGTTAAACTCCAGCTGAGTCATTAAGTATTTAATGGTGCCAGGGGATGGGGAGCAGCCCCTTTAGAAACTGATAGCCCTGTCAGAGTCATCTTCCTGTTCTGCAAGGGTAGAGGTTGCTATTTAGTGAGTCATCAATCCAATAAAAAAGACTCAGATGGTACATACTGGTGAGGATGTACAACCTTCATACCTTGCTGGTGGAAATGTGCAATGGCCACCCTGGAAAACTGTGTGGCAGTTTGTTATTAACTTTAACACACATCTACCTTATGGCCAGGAAGTTCTACTCCTGGGTATTCATGCAAAAGAAATGAAATATACCCACAAAGAGGTAGGTATATACAAAAATATAGACAGCAGCTTTACTCATAGTGAAAACAACTAGAAACATCTCAAACACATAGTTCAGTAAATTTTGGCATGTTCATATACCCACTCCTCAGTTATCAACCTGATTAGGTTCCAAAAATCAGGTTGTTATGCAAGAAACAGTCATTATGTAGAAATGGAGGATGATCATATCAGATCACAAGTGTAGGATGACTACATCATTCCATAATTGCCAAATTATATCATCATATAACCCCTGAAAATCATAGTCCAGCCAGATTGAGTCACAACCTTGACCATCACAGCCAGAGTTACTCTCACCTCTCACTTTGGCATTCATTACTGCTGGATATATGTCATTAGCGTACAGACTAGTCAGATAGTAGATTTTTTACTATTGTCGCTAATGCAAAATGTCAGATAACAAGATAGTTAAAAATGATGAGAAGGTCTAAGTGGACACAGTAAAAGCAAACAAAAACCCAAAGTACTTGTATATGCTACAACAGGTTGAATCTCCAGAACATTATGTTAAGCATAATAAGTTAGAAAAAGCTACATAGTGTATGAATTCATTTATGTGATACTCAAAAACAGGAGCTGTGGATAGGGGCTGATTCTGGAAAAGGCCCAAGGGACTTTATGAATAGTGAGAATGCTCTGTGTCTTGCTTTACGGTATGGTACATAGGTGTCCAGACATCAAAACTTGTCACCCAGGGCACTTAAGATCCCTGCACTTCACTGTAGAAAAACTGTACACCAGTAAAAAAACAAACTAATAAAATGTCCTGTGGTCAGATCCAGTTAGCCCAAGCCTGATATCTTCATCTTGTGTGCTTAGGTGAAGTGGACCCTGGACATGTAGGAGATACCTTTGTTGTGGCACCTGCCACGTCTCCTGAGTGCTGGCTTTGATTGGCCTTTTTCTCCCACTAGGCAGTGATCTCTAGGGCAGAGTCTGCGTTATTCACCTTCTCCAGTCTGGCACCTGGCATGAGGAAGGCTTTCCCAAGAGTATGCCGAGTGCAGAGAATCCTGATATCAGAACTTGTCTTGCTGTATTTCCAAGGTTTCCTTAAAGGAGTGTCCATGTTTTGCATAAATATATCGCAAAACAGTTGTAGAAACTATCTGAGAATTTGGAGTTGTTGTAATAGGACAACTTGGTATGCCATTCCTAGGTCATTTTGTTGAGCTTGTTTGTTCTTCCTTCTTGCTAGAGTCTGCCTTGGCACTGTGACTCGGATAGTTTCCTTCCTCCTGTTTATTGTACCACCTGGAAACGGTCTCCCTGAGCAACATGAGGAAACCCTGAATAGTATAAAGTGCTACAGCTGCTAACCAGATGATCGGCAGTTCAAATCTGCCAGGGCCTTCTTGGAAACTCTGTGCGACAGTTGTATTCTGTCTGTACGGTCGTTGAGTAAGAATCAACTTGACGGCAGTGGATTTAATTTTGGGTTTGGAACAACACAAGGACCTGGATAATCATTGCAAACCTTCTCCTCTCCTGACAGTTCATAACCATTGAGACCAAAACATCAGAAAATTCAACAGTTCTCAGAAATAAAGTGCTGTATACAATAATGGGAGTAGTTACCATACCTTGCTGATTGTCTGCTCTAGTTGCTTTTTAGCTGTGTCCCTGCTAGTTCACAGAGAGCCCCTTTTTCTTTGCAGGAGCCTGAAAGCCAAGAATAGAGTTCTCAGTGATAAGAGGCTTCCACTCCCAGAGAGCTGTCTATTCTGTTTCCAATTGTACAATCTCTTTTAGATGTAATTTTCAACCTACTTTTCAGTAAACACAGTTTTCAATATATCTTCAATGTTTCATTCTTGGTCTTTAATTTTATGCATTTTCTTCACAGTAAGACTATTAGCTTAAATCTGAAAGTGTTTTGATTAAGGTTTAAGCATCCCTGTTTTGACCTACCTTGTAATTTTATTTTGTTGCGGTTGCATTAGGTTTATGATACCTCTGTTTTTTTAAATCATTCATGGAGACTCTTTGGTGTTTTTGGCTTTCTAGTAAATTTTAAACTTGGCAAGGTGACATACAGAGGAAAACTCACAAACTACACTGGTCATACCTCTTGTTGAGACGAAGGTGACTGTGGATGAATGTGAGCTTGTGGGAGCAGGCAGCATCTCCCGCTGTGGGAATGAGCAGGGTTGGATCTTGAGGCCGTACAGGCTTTGGTCAAGCGCCATTCTGGATTCTGAGGAAGGCTGTGGACGGTTTCATTCAGGAGAGGAAGATTCTGTTATATGGAAAATGGGGGACGAGGGGGTGACAGATACAGCGACCAGATTTAGCAAATAAAAAAAAATACAGGATGGTAGCTTAAACTTAAATTTCAGGTGAACAATGAGTGATTTCTTAGCACAAATATGTCCCATGTTACACATGAATACTAAAATATAGTTTGCTGTTTATCTGAATCCCAAGAGTAACAGATGTCCGGTCATTTATCTGGCCACCCTAGGGGCAGAGCCCCCAAGAAGCAGTTGAGCATCTGCGCAGGAGGTGTTGCCCATGTCAGGGTTGCTGGGGAGGGACAGGTTAGGCAGCGGGTTATGCCTGGTGATCCAAAGACCTTGCAAACGAAAAGGATTCAGAGAGTGAGAAGGGGAGGATTTAAGGATGAGTTCTGGGTGTAAGCCTCAGTACCTGGTAGTTGGCCACGCTGTTGACAGGGATGGCAGACGTTGGTTGTGAGTGTACAAGCGTTCTGTATCCCCTAGATGGTTTTGTCTCAGGTGTATAGATGTCCAGGCTGAGTTGCACCAGTGTAATTCTGAATGAGATGAAAGTCATCCTGGTCTGTTCCCACCCATCTCGACCTTCCCCAGCCCTCTTGCTCCTGCTCCCTCCTCTAAGCGCTTCTCTGCCTGACCGGAAGGAGAGAGCAGCAGGTCAGAGCACTGTGTGGCTGGAATAGGCAGCTTTCAGCGTAAAGGCTCAAACCCCAGTAGGGTGCTGCTGAGAAGAGAAGTGGCGGTGAAGAACAAAGGGAAACAGAATGTGTACTTCAAAGGCCTTGGAGTAAAGAATATTTGTTTGTGTAACAGATTTCTGCGGGTCTCTTTTGCGCAGTATCCTTAAGGATACACAGATCAGTGCCATGAAACAAAACAGTGCTTGTCAGTGAAGTGGGTTTATGGGCAGTCAAGAGAAGACAAAATAGACTAGTCTCAGAAAGTTCCTAAAATCCAGTATTACAGTCAGAACATTCCCTGCATGTGCTCAAGTATTTTCTCAAATTTTAGCCGAAATAAAAAGTTCCTTCGTTTTGAGGAAAACAGAATGAAACAAAACAGAAGCAATGGAGTTTGTAAGTATGATTGTGACAGTGCATTTCTAAATAAAGCTACATCTTTTTAAAAAGGTAGAATAAATGTGTTATAATTTCTCATAAAATAACCCCTAAGTAAAAAGTTTAAATCAAGTTTGGCTATATTCTAATGTAACAATGAAATCAATAATTAGCTTGAAATCTGGCAGTATCAGCATGTAAGCGTTAGGTGACTAATGAAAAATGCATATTAAAATGACAATTATAGAATACAGTTAGTGGGGGTCTGCTTGTTGAAGAAAATTTATTAGATATTTGGATCACAGGTGGTGGATACAAATGGGTTCACATCCAGAGAATGTCTTCAGAGTAGTGAAATTGAACACATTCCATGAACTTTTTTTTCCACTTCTGCCATGAGAACATTTTTGTTTTTGTTTTAATTTTACCAAGTAATTCACATTAAGGTATTAAAAATTAATAAGGTTGTCTCCCCCTCAGTATTTACCTTTTAGCAGGGACAGAAAGTGCCCCAAGGTAGTCAGTATGAGAATTACTCCTATGGTTAGCTACAAATGTGAATACTTGTACCCCCCTAGGGATTCTAATTCAGGGGCAGGCCAGGGCGGGGTCCAGAAATCTATATTCTTAACCGATCTGTGTCATTCTTCTCATCTGGAACACACAGGATTCAGTGACGAGATTCAAGTTGTAATTGCTGAATTTCAGTTATATTTAAAGTATGAGAGTGAAGGAGGGAGTCTTTTCAGGGTCTGGAGAAGAAATAATTGCACATAAATTGTTTTATCCACTAAATAATCTAGACAAGTGCCTCTAAGTGACTGGATGGTGCATGGGTGCTAGAGACACAAAGGACAGTAAGATATGAAGCAAGTGCCCTAACTGAAGCAGGCAGGAATGGGCACAGGGGACAGTTTTCACAGGGGTGTGCTATTTGAAATGGGTCATCTGGAAACAAGGAGGAGGTTGCTGTCAGGGTGGGATCTTGGTTACTGGTGGGAATGCAAATGACCCAGGGGGCTGTGGTCTGACCGGGGTCTCTGTCACAGTCTAGCTGTGAAGGAACCGTCTGTGCAAAGGCACGGAGGAGCTCTGAAATGCCCTGGGGTACTGGGTTTCCGTGTGGCTGCTCTGTGGGGTAGGTCGGCATGAGAAGAGGGGTTGCGGCTTATACGCTGCCGGAGTCTGTTGTGTAAGTGAGGAGCAAGGAGGAAACAGGCCAACCTTAGACACAAGGGAGGGAGAGAACGGTGGTTATTCTTGGAAAGATAACTGGAGCAACAGTGTGAAGTGTGGTGGTGGTAGTGGTGTGTGGGGATGTGTGTGTGTGTGTGTGTGTGAGAGAGAGAGAGGGGCAGAGATAGAGACAGAGACACAGAAAGGAGGGTGATGAGCAGGGAGGAGAAAGGAGGACCTTGCAGGAGAGTTGAGTACAACAGCCGTGGTGAGGACGGAGATGAGTCTAGGGGAGGGATGGGGAAGAAGACTGCGATTCAGGCTTTAATTCTGAGGGGAATGACCAATGCTTCCTGGGGGGTGGCGAGGCTCAGCCCTGTTGCTCCCCGTGAGGATTTTATGTGGTAAAAGCGATAGATGGTGAAACAACTCCCTAGGGTACAAATGTTCTCTTAAAGTAAGAGCAGAGGAGGAACCAGAGAATGCTACAACATCTTAATGTGAGAAATGGCAGTTCCTTCACAGCTTCGGGAGCCATCTCTGTGTCTGCGACCAGGAACTCAGATTAGACCACAGCTGCTCTGGTTGTTTGTACCCCCTCCGGTAACCAGCCAAAACTCTGGGACCTTCTTCTGAAGCTTCAACTTCCAGGAATTTGTGTGGGAGTTCAGATAACGGGAGTGGGGGAAGGCGCTTGTCCTTGTTCTTTGTTCCCACCAGCCTCTCCCTGCCTTACAGGGGTGAGAAAACCCTATTTCAGAATAAAATGTAGTCAGTTTATTTAATTGGTCAGTTTATTTAAAGACCAAGAAATTGGTCTTTAATTCCCCTTCTTATTGGCTTCATTTGTCACTAGGGAGCCAGGTTCCCAACAAATGTTGAAAAAGTGAACAGTGCTAATGGATTTGTTTCAGATAGGCTTCCCAGGGTCAGCTAAACTTGGCACTCAGCCTCTGTTTGATGTGTTCTTAGGGTTTCACCTGCTTTACATTAATATAATTTAATAATATCCAGTTAGGCTAACACCCCCTTGGCCGAAACCAACCCTGTTGCTGTTGATTCCAACTCATAACAACCCTGTAGGACAGAGTAGAACTGCCCCATAGAGAGAAACTGTTGGTGGATTTGAACTGCCCAACTTTTAGTTAGTAGCCATAGCACTTAATCACTACACCACCAGAGTTTCTGCAAGGTAGGCTGGGAGAGGACAAATGGCTTTTTTAATTAGATGAAAAAGTTAAGTGTTAAAATACTTACCGCATTAACTGTGAGTTGATGACTGAGGGCATACCCTATAAAAACCACGTCTATTATCTCATTTTCCTTTTGAAAAAAGTATCTTCTTACTTCAGTTCCCTTCTCACTGTGTTGTGGGTTATGAGTTTCTTATGGTATTCTAGATCATCTGCTTTCGATACTGCAACTCCTGCTATTTTTTCTCTGAACTTTTGTCTAGCATGTGTACTTCAGGTTCTAGATATCCTCCCACCTCTGCTGTTGTTCTTGGTGGTTGCCTCAACCCATGACAACCCACGCTGTGCAAAAGAACAAAGTACTGCTGGTCCACTACCATCCCCGTGATTAATTAGAGATTCGATCATTATAATCTGTAGAGGTTGCACTGCCTGATTCTTGGAAGTAAATTGCCAGGTCTTTTTTCCGAGTATATCTTACTCTGTAAGGTCTACTGAAACCTATTCAGCCTGCTGGTAATGCAAGCTTCCACTGACAGGTGGCTGTGCTGGAGTGCACTGGCTGGGAATCAAACCTGAGTTTCCTCATGGATGGTGAGAATGCTGTCGTTGAACACCACTACCCTTGCTGATATTATGTTGGAGGTTGTTTAAGGATACTTTGTAAAATTCAAATCTTTTGAAAATGGATAATTCTGTAAAATAAGAACCAAACAACCAAGAAGTCCTGAGACTTGTGGCTGGTGTTCTGTTTTTTGTCTTGGCCTGGTGCATGCTGTTGGAGCTGGATAAGGCGCTAGTCTCCTCTGGCTTCACGATCTTTTCTGTATAACCAGACTAGAGAGGTGGGACTAGGTCCTCAGGGGCCCTTAAAGTTCAGCATTATGAAAAGGACCGAGAGGTTTGCTCCAGTTGGATTGCTGGCCCCACTGCCAGAGTTTCTGTTTGTCTGGATCTGGTGTAGTCCAGAGAATTTGCATTTCCCGTAAGTTTCTCAACAAGATGGACTGATGCAGTGGCGTCAACAATGGGCTTAAATGTAATGATTGTGAGGCTAATGCAGGATAGGGTAGAGTTGCATTCTGTTGTACATAGGTTTGCTGTGAGTTGGAACCGACTCTGCACCACCTAACACCACCGCCAGGTTCCCGAGATATGCTGAGATTGCTGGTGTAATGATCCATGCCGTCTTTTGATTGTGTGTTCTCCTGTGTAGTACTGAAAGGGGACTTTCAAAAAAAAATTAATGAACTATTTTTTATTGTGATTAAGTTAAGTATACAATCCAGATCAATTTTGCATGCCCACCTATCTTCAGCTCCATCTACTCTCCCCACCTGGTGACAGTACATTCCTCCCTCCCACTCTGTACTTCTAGTAGCCTCTTTATGAGCACCTGTCCCATGCTGAAAGGGGACTTTTAATATTTCTGTCATAAATGTTTGTGTCTGCCAATTTCTGCCCTTAACTTTCTCCACATGTATTCCACAGTTGTTCATTCTTGCCCTTGTGTCCTTTCTTCCAGTCTCATCCCTGTTCTTTCTCTGTTTCATCCTACCCCCTAACAAGCCCTATTCCCATCAGCATGTGGAGGCCACGGCCACTCAGCATCCACAGCATTGGGCCATTCTGAAACAGATGAGTTGTCCTGCCTTCTGCAGTCCCTGGAAGTGTGAGTGGTGCTTACCCAGAAGCGTGCTGTCAGACTCTGACTCCAGAGTCATTGCCTCTGGGGCCTGGAAGAAGTTACTTTCCTTCTTTAAGTTTCAACCTTCCCATTTGTTCAAAGGGAATGATAACAGTGCTGAGGGGTTACTGTAAAGACTGAATGAAACAATCCATGTAAAGCGCTCAGCACAGTGCCAGGTACATACCGTGGAGTGGACTCTAACTCACGGCCGGCCCACGTACATCAGGGTAGAACTGACTGGACTCCATAGGGCTGACAGTGGCTGATTTTTCGGCAGTAGATCATCAGGCCTTTGTTCACAGTTAGGCTGAATGCATCAACCAGTTCACACCACCTCGCCAAAAACAAAACCAAATCAGTTGCTGTCCACTTGGTTCTGACTCTTGGCATTCATTTCAGAGTTGAACTGTACCCCATAGGGTTTTCTTGGCTGTAGTCGTTCTGAAGTAGATTGTCAGAATTTTCTTCTGAGACATTTCTGGTTGGATTCAACTGCCAACCTATGAGTTAGTAACCAAGTACTTAACTATGCTACCCAACCAAAAAGCCAAACCTATTTACTGCTGCTGAGTCAATTGCGATACTATGCCATAGCGTTTCCAGGGAGTCCCTGGGGGGGTTGAACTGCTGACGTTTTGGTTGGCAACTGTAGCTCTTAACCACTTTACCACCTTGGTTTCCAAAGGGACTGCTTAAAAAAACAACCAACCCAGTGCTGTGCACTCAATTCTGACTTATAGTGACTCTATAGGACAGGGTAGAACTACCCCATAGAGTTCCCAAGGAGTGCCTGGGAGATTTGAAATGCTGACCTTTTGATTAGCAGACATAGCACTTAACCAGTATGCCACCAGGGTTTCCTAAAGGGACTACTTAATTCTCCCAAACTCAACCTGTTTTGGAGTTCTTATGAGTTGACAAGTATGTCAAAGGATTGCTTGTTATTTACCAAAACAAAGGAAACCAGAAGCTGGTTTCAGTTGATTATTATTTGGTTTGATCTTATAAACATACAAAAACATACAGAACAGGGTAGAACTGCCCCAAGGGGTTTCCAAGGAGCAACTGGTGGACTCAGGCTGCCAACCTTTGTGGTTAGCAGCGGAGATCTAAAGCAGTCCACCACCAGGGCTCCAGCAACAACAGAAAATGTATGCTGTTCGTATTTATGTAATCCAAATTAGAATGATCATTCATCGAATTAAGAAAAACATGTAAAAAGTATTGAGATGACGGTTCTGAAACTTTCACATCAAAAGTTATTTTTCACTAACTGTTGTTAGGAAAACCAGTTCAGGATGAATTACTGGTGATGCTGACACAGTTAGACTTTGCAAATCATTGCTAGACTTTCAGATGCTACTTAGTTTCACCGTTAAATGAGGTAAAAGATAGACCTACTTGTAATTCAAGTCTATGGAAACTTTACACTAATGAAAATTATACTCTGTCCCTTTAAAAAGAACATGAAACAACACTAAAAATAAAGTAATAAAACATTTTAGTATAAAGTGGAATCACTCCAGTCTCTAAGGTAAAGGAGTGGATGTTCTCCAAGCATGTGCTCACTGTACCTCACAAAATCTAAGATATGCATATTTTCACATTGTATCACCCCTGAAATCATGATGCATCGTCTCTCAGTTCGTGACATGTTAAAATGTTAAAGGGGCACATTGGAAGTAAGGTTACTTACTAAACTCAGTGGTCACTTACAGTCTGTAGAAATTTGAAAAGCCCACTCAGCAATTCTACTTCTCAATTTCCTGTGAGGGTTGTTTACTAAACGCTTGAGATGGTGTTTATTAAATCATCAGAGATTTTTTTTTTAATCTAGGGAGCCATTGGTTAAAGAAGTAGCTTTTTTTTTTTTTTTTTTAATGTTAAGGAAGCGTTTATTTTATTTTGTTTAAGGGGAAATTACGTACTCTTACTGAATTAAGGGAGAAAGAGGATATTGGGGGGATATGTTGGGTGTGCTTCACATGAATGTGGTTTTGCTGTCAGTACAGTAAGAACTGATTAGCTTAACTGTGTTTCCTATTGCGTACTTTTAAACGGCTCAGTTTTACAATTTAAAATTAGTGCTTCTGAGGCTCACCTTTCTACCTCTTCTGGACTTTGTCGGATTAATGTGGGTGATTTTGAAACATTACACTCAATTTCCAAACACAGAGCCACTCTGGAAGGTTGTGTGCCAGATGCAGGTCACAGAGGCAGTGGAAATGTGCGTCCATATCCCAAAGCAGCTGCTGCAGACTGTGAAGCTGGAACAGTGCTTCTAGATGGTATCCTGTCTTTGATGACTCGTCAGTGCCAGATGTTAAGGAAGATGTAAATCCCTCATCATGTCCTGGGTTTCACAATGTCCCAGCCTTACCCATCAGGGGAAGAGCCTAGGATGACCTCTCTCTGATGCTATCCTAGAAATGTGGGAATGACAACATGTATTTTAGACTGTACAGAATTTTTAAATGCTGCCCTAAGCAATGTATGTGTGCGTCTTGTATCAGACAAGGGGGAAAAAAATCAGACATCTGTTGTTTTGGGAGTGATATTTGAGGTCAAGGAGGGTTGTTATTTTGAAACTGTTCTTTAAATTATATATATATGTGGGTGTGTGTGTGTGTATGTGTGTAGGGGACACTAATATTTTTGTCAAACGCACAGCATTGAGGGAGTGAGGAAGGAGAGAATGGTGCCAATGAGCCATGGACTGTAGTGGACCAAAGGAAGACTGAAAGGAACGGGGCTCCCTAACGGTGCACAAGAGTCCTAGTGGCTCAGTAGTTTAACATTCAGCTGCTGACTGAAAGGTTGTGGGAGAAAAGACCCGGTGATCCGGTCCTATAAATAGTACCATCTAAGAACCCCTGGGGGGCAATTCTACTCCATCCCATAGGGTTGCTGTGATTGTGAATCAGCTCAGTGGTACCCAATAACAAAATAACAACACATGCACACACTGGGTGCCTCCATCAACACAGAGGTATAATATACAGAGGTCCTTAAGGGGAGAATCATGTGTCATAGCTACTTGCGCCTCTTGTGTCTAGCTTCTGTTATTATTAGTTACACTGAGTCGGTGCTGACTCATGGTGACCCCTGTACAGGAGAAGAAAACATTGCCTAGTCCTTCACTGTCTTCCCAGTTGTCAGTGTGCTCAAGTTCATTGTTGCAGTCACTGTGTCTTTTGAGAGTCTTCTAACCCAGTGGGCTCATCTTCTAGCATAGTATCAGACAGTCTTCTGTAGTGATCCACAGAGTTTTCATCAGCTGATTTTTAGATGTAGCTTTCTGTGCCTGTTCTCCTAGTCTGTCTTAGTTCAGAAGCTCCACTGAAACTTATCCATGATGACATAACTTCAGAAATCAGAGTAACACATAAGCCATCAGAGTACAAGCTGACAGGTGGGTGGGAGGCCCAGCTTATGGTATGTTCAATAAGTGAAAATGATCCAGATCCACAAATTCATAGAATAATTTGAGCTAGAAGGGATGACTGTTTTGCTGTAAGACAAGCTGCCAGACCAGATCAAGTTAAGGAGTATGTTTTAGATACTCAGTGATACAGACTATGCCAGATCCCCCAGGTCTCCTGATATGAAGTCCAGTGTTTTTCAGATATGATTCCGTAAATAACCTCAGTTTAAACTGAAGTTGAAATAGTACTTTAGTTTTTTGGGTTTCTATGGAGACCTCATCTGGCTAACTTAAGCAAAAATGGGGAATTTACTTGAAGGAACTGAGGTATTGCACAAAACTGATGAAGAGCTGATCAAGCAGGCCTGCGATGGGAAGGAACTGGGTGTTCTCGGACATCAACAGCGTCTCAGACCTCATAGCCCTTCTCCCCTCCCACCCAGATGTGAGCGGCCGCCTGGCTGTTTCCTCTAGGAGGCCTCTTGGACCACCACCTCAGTGCATGATGCCCCTCCTGCCTTTCCTGTTACCTTGCTTTTTACTTTTTCATCCCACTTTGTTGTTATTGTTAGTTACTGTCAAGTTGACTCCAACTCTTGTTGGCCTCACATGCCACGGAATGAAGCTATGCCTCATCCTGTGCCATCTTCCACGGTTGCTGTGTTTCAGTCCATTACGGAAACTGTTCATGTCAGTCCATCTCGTTGAGGATTTCCGTTGATTTTGCTGACCCTGTGCTTTACCAAACATGATGTCCGTTTCTTACAATTTACCGTCATATTAAAATCTTACATATACTTGTTTACCTGTTGAGACTGTGGAAATATGGGCTTTATTCCCAGAGATTCTGACCTAACACATCTGGCATGGGCCTGGTGCAGATGTTCTCCCTGAAAGCTCCAGGTGGTTCTAATGTACAGCCAAGCTGGGAGTCATCCCTTGATACACTGACAGAACAAATACAGAACGTGTCTGTGTAACAGCCAGCACAGCAGAAGACATGTTCATATGATCAAGGATGAAGCTGAAAAGAGTTTTTAGAAATAACCCTGGTAGTGTAATGGTTAAGTGCTATGGCTGCTAACCAAAAGGTCAGCAGTTTGAATCCACCAGGCACTGCTTGAAAACTCTGGGAGGGGAAGTTCTACTGTGCTGTATAGGGTCACTATGAGTCGGAATCGACTTGATGGCAATGGGTTTTAAGGTTTTATTGGAAACCACACATAAATGGCATTGACATAGCCTGTGCAGATGGAGTGCTTGCTGGGAACTCCTTGTGTGTTAGCTCAGTTCATTTTGACAACAGCTGTGAGGTAAGTGGTTATTGTTAGCTGCTATTCAGTCCACTCAGGTGTATGATGATCGCACATACAAAAGCACAAAGTGTTAACCCGTCCTGCATCACCTTCCCCATCACTGCTCTGCTCAAGTCCGCTGGTACAGCTATTGTGTAGTGTCTTCTAACATACGGGTGCACCTTCCGGCACTGCACTGGATAGCATTCTTCAGTGATCCGTAGGGTTTTCACTAGCTAATTTTCAGAAATAAATTGCCAGACCTTTGTTCCTAGTCTGTCTGGAAGCTCCTCTAGGAGCTGGACAAGCTGGACTTACCCTGCTAAATATAAGGTTAGTGAGTGGTTCTGGCAGGAAGGGCTGTTGACTGTGGGGAGTAGTTACCAAGGGAGAAGGCATGTTTAGCAAAAATGATGATGGGAAAGAAAAAGGAGCTCAACGACTGCGCATAAAGCAGAAGTGCTAGGCTTTCAAGGTTAATTGTCTGAAAGGTGAAGAGTGTGTGCTGTGTATGTGTGTGAGACAGAGAGAAAGAAAACAAATACAGTTTATTTAAAATAGATCAGAGGAGGACAAAATGAAGTTATGATTTGTGTCTTTTTAGGAAACTCAAGTATTATACAGTGCTTACATTTTCAAAGCTTTAGTGAGAAGAGTGGGACACAGATAAATGTGAATGATAGTTTCTGTAGTATGTTTCATAAAAATGACAGAAGAGCTGCCCCTGAGAAGGAAAGCCTCTGTTCTGGGTGATTTGAAAGTGGACTAATTTTAACTCAGAGGGATGGACTGCAGAAGAAAGAAATCTAATCGTTTTGGGTTTAAATCCTTTTCACCATCAGGCAAATTTAGTTTCCCGATTTCAGAAAGAAAAAAACACATCCTCTAAAACTCAGGCCTGTGGGAACAAGTCATTTCCCCTCCTGGGGCTTCATGAAAACCAGACTCAATGCCTGTGGAGCCCGGTTCCTCCGCAGCCCAGCGTGGTGCGGACTGCAGAGCAGGTCAGCTTCATTCCCGGCATTGACACAAGAGCAGGGAAAGAGGGTGGGGGGCTCTGGGTAAGGGGCCCAGCACGCAGGGGCTGAGGTGGAGGTGGGAGAATGGCTGCCAGGACAAAGAAGCTAGTTCAAGGCAGTGTTATGCTTCTCTACTGGCGTGTGCTCTACTCCTTTGTGTCTACATGCAAAACCCTGGTGGCGTGTTGTTGAAGAGCTATGGCTGCTAACCAAAAGGTTGACAGTTTGAATCCACCAGTGCTCTTAGAAACTGCTCTGTCCTGTAGAGTCACTATGAATAGCCTATTAACACATTAAAAACTTTTAAAAATGCTGGTTCCTTTATTCATAGCTGTATAAATGTAACTTTCTTAATTAAATTTCATATTACTCACCTGTAAGATGTAGATGATACTTATCTTTTAAGGGTTATATGAGAATTAAGTGAAATGGTATATGTTGGATGCTTTGCACAAAGCAAGTAAACAATGGCCTGTTTCCAGTTTTCCCTTCCAGCCCCACAACCTAAGGAATGGCGGATTATGGTGACATTCTTAGACTGTAGTGAAGAAAGGCTTGTGAGACCTGTAACAAAAAGATATGAATAAAAACGGTCCGGAAGCCTCTCCTGGGTGTACATTCTGCTAATAACAACTAAAGCATCACAGATTTCGCAGCATGCTGGATAATTCCTAAAGAGCTGCTGCCCACTCCCTTGTTCCTTCTTGAACTCTAATAACCCTCGGTGGGTTCGAGTTGTGGATTCCACGTCTTGTGGATTCCTTGGGATTTTCTGTATATAGGATCATGTTGCCTGTGAACAGAGAGAGTTTTCTTTCTTTCTTTCTGGTTTGGATTCCCTGTCTTTTTTGTGCCTAATTACTCTGGCTAGAATATCCAGTACTATGTTCAACAGCAGGAATCCTGTCTTCTTGTTTCCGACTGCAGGGGGAAAATGTGTTTAGTGCGGAGTATGGTGTTCGCTGTGGTTTGGTAACCAGATTCTGAGGCCAGTTTTTCCTGTTCCAAAGTCTTCCGTTACTTCAAGAATTTTATTTGCTAAATTAAAATAGAGAATTTTCAGCCCAGATTCCTTGAATGATTATAGGGTCACTAATGGGGTCCTTTTGCTTGTTTTCATCATCAAGATGTGTATGAAACTAAAACTGTTTGGGGAACTAACATTTGTTGATCACATATATAAATTATTATAAACTAAGTAGATTGATGGTAATGCAAATAATGGATTCTACCTATAGAACTGCTAATAACTGCAAAACAGGTCCTTGAGATTTCTAGGTTCCCTTTAATTCAACAAACAGTGCCTTATGTTGACTTGGTCATTGGTTGCGGTACTGAGTATGTTTTGGTGGAGGAGGCAGGTGGTTTACAAAGAGGAAGAATAAGAAGTATCTACACTCAAGAAATTTACAGTTGAGTTTCCATGCAACCATCAACAGGTAAACCATTCAGGTGTTACATAATATAAGAATATGAGATATCCGGGACTTGTGACTGAGTTCCAAATGGATGGCGGATAGAAGAAATCACAGGGAGAGATGATGTGGGCTACAAGCGATCAGGAAAAGTTGGATCAGAGTTAGGCTTTTGAGGATAGGTAAGATTTGCCTAAATAAGTAAGAATGTGAATCACAATGGAAAGGCAAAATGATGCTGCCTTGTCAGGTAACAGATGGATCTGTGCGCAACAGAAGCCTTACATTTAGGGTAATGCATGCACTGGTGAGGTCAACTGGAGCCAAGTTGTGAACGGCATTGAATAGTTGAGATTTTATCTTGTAGAAAGAAAATAGCACTGGCATTGGTGGCAGTATTAGATGTAAAGGAATAATAATAATAATTTATTGAGCACTTATTCTGGTAAATACCGTTTATTCAACAAATACTTATTTATAGAGCGTTTGTAGTACACTGGCAATACAGCGGAGTAAAAAACTGAGAAAGCCCCGTGTTCTCATGGTGCTTACATTCACAGGAGGAGAGACAGATAGATGATTATATAGCCAAATTATTGTGATGACCAAGTGGCACAGTGGCTAAAGAGCTTGGCTGCTAATAAGAAGGTTGGCAGTTCAAGTCCACCAGCTGCTCCTCAGAAAACCTGCAGGGCAGTCCTTCTCTGCTATGTAGGGTTAGTGTGAGTTGGAACTGACTTGATGACAATGAGTGGTTTGTTTTCCTTTTTTGGGAAGAGAAATTTAAATAGAGGAGACAGAGTATATGAAAAAAGAGCATCACAGTTTTGAATATAAAGTGGTGTGATGACAGTGTAATTCATGCAGATAAATCTGGCAAAGAATAGGGAAAAACAGACACCATGGGGACCAGGTTGGAGGCCACTGCCACAATCCAGAATAGTTCTATTAAAGATAAATCTCTTGTCATTAATATTGTGTCTGTTTAATAGAGAAAGAATACCAAAGCAGGAAAAAATAAATAAAAAAAGGATAATAATTGGTTTACAATTTTTTTTCCGAAGCCTAGAAACAAAGCACCGTTGTATCGCAAAACTGACAGGACTCGATGGATAGTTGATTCCGATTAACACAGTTTGGTCCAGAGATCACAACGATGTCAGGGGTCTTGAGCCTGGGTGACAGGGAAGGTGAGAAAAGTCAGAAATATTTTAGTGTGCCAGAGTATCTGTCATGCTGTTTAAGAGAAATGATTTTTAAAAAATTGAAACTAATTGGAGATACTCTGCAAGGTATGAATATCAGTAGAAAATCAGTGATATCTCTTTATAGCAGTGTGGACCACCGGAAAGGTAAGGGAGGTGGGTCCCATGCTGCAACAGACCTGGGCGCTCATTCCACCGGGCGCCTGAGCACCATGCTCTGTTCCCCCCTGCCTCTCTGCTCAGGCTCACAGTGCCCACCTGCTCTGTCCTCAGCTGGTCTCTGCTCCTTCTCACTTTTTACAATGCCTGGCTCGCAAGTTCCCAGATGTTTGGTTTACCAGTTACCTGTTGCCCTCAAGTTGCCTCTGATGCATTACAGCGCAGTGTGTGTCTGAGCATAGTGGGTCCACAGGATTTTCAGTGGCTGATTTTAGGAAGTCGGTTGCCAGACCTTTCTTCCGAGGTGCCTCTAGGTGGATTCGACTGCCCACCCTAAGCACATTGACCATCTGTACCACCTGGGAATGCCAGCATTTGGTTTCCTAAGCCCTTGGTGTTTAAGCTCTTGCCATCAACCCAGAGTGAAAGAAATCATTTGTCCAGTAGCTAGGTCCAAACAACTTAACAAGTAAAAAAAATAATGCAAACAAATTGGGAGAAACAATACTACTTTTACTCTTAGGTAACCATAAGTACTTACTGATAGAGGTGTCCACCTGAGCCAAGCAACTTGGAATCAGATTGGACAGTGCAGCCCTTGCTTTCTACTTGATGCTGATTTTCGTGTGATACCAGCTTTTTAATTACAGCAACAACTGAAGACCCAGTTGCACGAAGAATGGTGTCGTTAGGAGTACAACATGAACTAATGTTAACACCACGAGCCACTGTGAGCTAGTAGTTCCCGCAGTGTCTCACTACATTTTCCTCCAGCACCTGAAATACCCCGTGACACCAAGTCTGGAAACCATTAATACAGTCCCCTTCTGTTTCATTGCTTTTCTTTCCCCTCAGTCTAGTGATACTTCTTGGTCATACCATTTTAAAGAAAGTGAGTTTAGACTCAGTTTGTGGCCTCCAGTTCCTTCTTTGTCACCTTTAAATTCCAGCAGTGAATTTAAAGTCACTCTCTCCAGTCCATTTCTGTTATCTTACATCACACAGATAAGTCACTTGTCTTCAAGTTTAGTTCAAAGAGTGGCGTCCTGTGCTCGTGCCACCATACTCTTTCTCTTCTTTGGGGTTTAAAGTATTAGGCTGTGTGACCTCTGGTTCCTGGGCTGACGGTTCACTTACCCGTGTGTTCTCAGTGGGACCTCTGGTGCTTATCACTGGCTTCCCCAGGAAGCTTTGCTTCTGTGTTTAGTGGTGACTCTGTTCATTGGATTTCTGGGCCTTGTTTCCGTCTTCCCTCTCTTCCACTGCTGAACATAACTATGGACAAACAGCCTCTTTGCTAGTTCCTCAGATGGGGCGATGCATGAACTCTGAAGCTGGAAAGTCGAGGCCTCCAAGCCTGACCGCCCCAGGTCATGAAATGTCTCTGAGTCAAGATTCCTGTGTTTCCATCATGTGTGGAAAGCACTGCACATCAATGGACAACTCCATAAGTAACAGGTGGCCATTAGCCACAGTAGGTAGAGCATTAAAGAGAAACTGACCTCTTTAGCCTGCCTTTCTCAGTATCTCAGATGTGTAGAATGAAGGCATGTGCCAGAAGAACATACCTTACCACCAAGTCAGATGATGGCCAGTTTAAACTCAACCAGCAGCTTCCTGGAAGAAACCCTGTTGATCTGCTTCTGAAGAATCAGCCATTGAAGACCTATGGAGCACAGTTCTATTCTGACATACGTGGGGTCCCCATGTGTCGGAATTGACTCCATGGCAATGGGAGGTGGTGGTGGTGTCTCCACTTATTGGAAATATTAAAGAGGCCACTGTGGGTTGAGGTGATCAGTGTAAAGGTGTTTTACTTTTAATTTTTATAAAAGTAAAACCTTGTAGCTCATTGTAGGCGCCTTGATAAAGGAGAAATAAAGTCACCTCTGATGCATGACAGCAAACAGCAGATTCTGCCCCACTGTTGTTAAACTCCTTTTCTCTCAGTTTTACTCCCCAGATCCAGCCACTGTTTCAGCCTTGATATCCATAACTCTTCACTATTCCAACAAATGGTACCATGTAGCTTATATACCCACCCTGTTTTTCTTTAATTAGTGGATCATTGGTTTCAAGGATTGGCTCTACAGCATTACTAAGGCCCATAAAATCTTATTCACTATGCAAATTAAAACCAAGTTGTTTGCTGTCACATTGATTTTGACTTACAGCAATCTTACAGGACAGAGTGAAACTGCCCCATAGAGTTTTGAAGGAGCAGCTGGTGGATTTGAACTGCCAATCTTTTGGTTAGCAGCTAAGTTCTTAACTGAGCCACCAGTGCTACCCGTAAAGATCTATATATAGTTTCCAAGGAGCACCTGGAGGATTCGAAATGCTGACCTTTTGGGCTTAACCACTACAGTACCAAGGTTTCTGTACACAATTAGGATGATGATTTTCTCATGAGAAGTTTCTAGGTCCACTCTAGCACACATCGTATCTGTGTCTTTATGGCAGTGTTTGCATAGGCAGAGACAAGGTTCTTGGTTCAGTGCCCCTTAAGTCTTATAATGGGATGATACACCTATCCTTCGCTGATTGACAAACATATCTTTTACTGTGATTTGAGTGAAGGTTTACAGAGCACAGTAGTTTCTCATTCAACAATGTGCACACAGAATTTTCTGAGACTTTGGTCACAGTCCCCCAGTGTGTCAGTGCTTTCCCCATTTCTGTCCTGTATTCCCCATTACATTTCAGTGGGTTTTCCAGCTTATTCTTGCCTTCTTGTCTTTATGTTTGAACAGGTTTGCCCTTTTGTTCTCATATAATTAACTGATGTAAACAGTTCATTCCTCTCAGGTATTTTTGTTTATTTTTTTAGGCCTACTTGTTACTTGCTGAAAGGTGGATGGCTCCAGGAATGGCTTCAGTTCCTTGTAGAAGGGTGTCTTAGGGCCATAGTTTTGGTGGTTCCTCCAGTCTTGTCAGGCCAGTAAATCTGGTGTCTTTTTGTGATTTTGCTTTTTCTTCTGTTTTTCTCATGCTCTGCCCAGCTGTATTGCGATCCTGGTCAGAGTGGTTGGTAGTGGTGTCTGGGAACCATCGAGTTCTTTTGGTCTTGGGGTCACATAGGCTGTGATCATGTGGTCCATTAGTCCTTTAGACTGACTGCTCCCTTGAGTCTTCTCTGAACAAATCACTGGTTTTGTCCCAGTCTGTAACACAAAATATCGATATTTAAGGTTATCTGGAGACATTTTCAATTGTCTTGACTGGAGTGTATGTGGTATGCGTAATTTAATTGGTAGAGGCCAGCGATGCTCCTAAACATGCAACAATGCACAAGACAGCTGCCCCTACCCCACAGTTTTCTGGTTCAAAATGTCAGTAGTGCTGAGATAGAGAAACTGATTCATTTATATCCATGACGTGGTTTCTCTGTTTCACTCTGGCTGCTAGAAAGCCTAGGCCCACATTTGCAGTCTGTACTTTACAGTTGTACAGAAACTTATGGAATTATACAACATTCAGCATCTTTTAACTATCCCTTTTTCCTGATTTTATAATAGTTTCTGTTACATTTTATGCATGTATGTTAGCTGACTTAACTCTTCAGTGGGATAAAAATACGTAATGATATATATTTCTGAACTAGATGACTGGATTGTTGATCATAAAAATCTGGAGCTAGAAACAACACTTCTTAGTTGACCAAAGATACATGATTTAGGCTTTGCTTTTGATTTCCTCTTCTTGTTCTTTGAATGACCTATTTCCTTATGATACGTAAGTTTCCATTAACTCATCTAGTTTTCAGTGTTCCCTTTTATTGTCAAGAAAAACAAAACCTAAAAACCCCATATGTTTCAGCAATACACTATTGCCTTTCTCTGTGAAATTGCTCAATTCAGAGTTGTGCAAATAGAGACCAGTATAGGGGTTGAGGCCTCTTGAAGCACTTCAGTGCCTGGGGGAGTGGACCCTTGTCTTTGGTGTGGCGCTTATCAGCTGCACGCTTGCCAGAGGGTCCAGCGCCCTGACCCTCTCTCTTCCTCCTCAGGCCCTGACTCACTCAATTTAGCGAGGCCATGCAAGAATTTTTGCCGTCCCTCAGCTCATTCCAGACCTGAGACCTTTGCACTGGCTGTTTTTCTGCCCCTAATATCCTTTCCCTTAGATCTTCCATCTTTGCAAGGAATCAAAGAAGAAGAAGCTGATCATACCACTTGAGCCCTCCTCTGTGTTCAGCTAGGGTGTGCACATTGTTCCCCTACCTTTAGAGACGCTGGGTAGATACCTCAAGATCCACCCACCCCTGTCACCTAAGCATGTTATGTTCATCTCCTATACTGTTGAGAAGTTTTCTTTGTAAACCTCTAGATGATTTTTTTTTTTCTTTCAGTTTTTAGTGTGGTGAAATATACGTAATGAAACATCTCAGTGATTTTTATGTATAATCCAGTGACATTGACTACATCCAACATGCTGTCCAGCTATCCCCAATAGCCATTTCCAAATTATCACCCTTGATGAAAACTCTGTACCTATTAAGCAATACCACACACATCTCCTCATCTCACCAGCCCCAGAAAATCACAAATAACTTTAGGCTGTATGCATTTGCTTTCTCTGGGTATTTCATTTAGTGGGATCATATAGTATTTGCCCTTTGTGGCTGAATTACTTCATTCAGCACATTTGCAAGGCTCATCCATGTTGTAGCATGTGTCAGGACTTCATTTCTCTTTATGGCTGAGTGGTATCCAATTGTATGAATATATCACACATTGCTTTTCCATTCATCTGTTGTAGGCCTTTTGATTAACAGCTGAGTGTGTTAAAGACTTGTGCCATCCAGGGACTCCAACAAAAGAAAAGACTGAACTCAGGAAGGTAGAAATTGGTGGAGTTGGTTACCAGAGTTTAGTTCTGGAGCTTTCTGCTCCTCTGTAATGTCTAGGCTACTAACAAGGCTTTTCTGGCTCCTTTTCCATTACAAGTTTGATGGATAGTGTTTTAGGTTGGGTTCTCTAGGGAAGCAAAACCAGTCATGCATATAATATGTATAGAAAGAGATTTATATAAAGGAAACAGCTCACATAATTGTAGAAGATGAAATGTCCCAAGTCCTGGATTGGAGTACAGGTGTCACGCAGCTGTGGAAGCTGGTAAACCCAAGGTTGGCAGGTCAGAGATTAAAGTTACAGCTCACAGACTGTGAAATTTGGTGAATCCCAAGGTGGTGGGTGAGACTGCAAGGTTTCTGCAGATTCATGGAGTTGCAAGGGCTGGGGAACCCAGGATCACCAAGTCAGGGAACACAACTCTTACAGTCTGTGAGGGTTGATGAATCCCAAGAGCTGCTACTTCAAGTCCCAGGAACCAGATGTAAGAAAACAAGAAAGTGGAGGCTGCTGGCAACATGAACACACAGAAGTAGGTGGCAGGAGGTGGGGAGATGAAGGCTGAGGGTGGGCGATGATCTGCTACAGGCCTCACCCCTGCCACTGTATACAGTTGAAAAAACTCTGGTCCAGCCAAGTTGACACACAGTCTTAACCATCAGTCTAAGCCTCATCAACTTAGCATCTGTATGCATCCCCCCACCATCCATAATCTGAGTAAACACAATTACAAAGTCATACTTATGTTTAACATGATATAACCAACACATGTACAACTAAAAATGCACTAGCCACATTTACATCTTATATTTTTTTAGGTAAAGAAAACAAAAATATCTTATGTACGCACGTAAAGCAGAAATACTCTTAACAATTAAGTCCTCATTTCTGCAACGAGTCACATGGCTGTAACTGGTATTTAGAACTACCTTCTTCTACAACCCACTCCATGTTCCCTTTGCCCTCAGTAAGCATCTCAGCTGGTGTTAGTGGCTTGCCTCCAGGCACTTGAATCAGTGGAGCTATGGAGCTTTGGAACACTTGCCGCAGCAGGATGGATATGGGCCTGAGGCCCGGGCCATGAGGCCGTAGAAAGCAGAAGCTGAAGAGACAAAGAGCATGAGAAACTGAGCTGCCTCAGTCTCAAAAAGTATGGCCATGACCTTAGGGGCTTGAAAGGGGGGAACCATGGCGTCCTGTGTTTGCAAGGGTGGAATTGACACTCAGTGGCAATTTTTAAGCTTAAAAACCCATTGCTGCTGAGTTGATTCTGACTCATAGCAACCATATACGACAAAGTAGAACTGCCCATATTGAGTTTCCAGGGAGCACCTGGTGGATTGGAACTGCTAACCTTTTGGTTAGCAGCTGTAGTACTTAGCTACTACACTACCAACGTTTCTCGGGTGGGCTTAGGAAGCACCTCAAGCCAAGGAGACCAGAGTTGCTGTCCCATGGGGCATGGAAGGCAAAGCTGTAGCACAGAGCCAGGGGGTTTCCACTCAGAGTCTGGAGAGTGTACCTGATACCTAGAGTCTGGAAGGCAGAACCATTGTGTAAAATGTCTCAGAGAACGGAAGACTATTTTCAAAGGTTTGAGGGCTACTGTCAGGTATTTTGCTGACTTACTTGTTGCCTGTTCTGCCTTCTTTTTCCCATTTGTAATAGAAATGTCTAACTTGTGACTGCTTGTTCTGCCTTTGTATTTTGGAAGCAGGTAACTTGTGTTCTAGATTTGCAGCTGAAGAGGAATTTCTGGATTTCAGACTTGGACTTGAGACTTTTGCTATGATGGGTTGAATATGTTTTACGTATTGCAAGGATGTCAGATTGGAATGTCATGGATTGAATTGTGTTTCCCCCAAATCTGTAGCAGTTTAGTTAGGTCATGATTCCTGGTATTGTGTGACATCCTCCATGTTGTCAGTGCTGCCTCTATGATGTTAGTAAGGGTGGGCAGGCACCACTTCTGTTGGTGGGACAGGACTCAATGTGTAAGATTATTTTGTGCCTTGAAGCAGTCTCTTAAGATATAAAAGAAAGAAACTAGCAGAGAGATTGAGGACCTCATACCATCCAGAAGCAGTGCCAAAAGCTGAGCACATCCTTTAGAGATGACCAGGGTTCCTGCACATCAAAAGCTTCCAATCCAGGGGAATATTGACAAGGACCTTCCTCCCGTGTCAGCAGAGAAAGCCTTCCTCTGGAGTTGACACCCTGAATTTGGAACTTTTGGCCTACTGGACTGTTATGAAATACAATTTCTCTTTTTTTAAAAAAAAAAAAATACTACTTGTGGTATCTTTATTAAAGCAGCACTAGCTGACTATAACGGATAGTTTGGAGAAAGCTATGAAAAATCTCTTCCGTAGACTTCGCTTCTCTAATGCAAGTCTCCTTCCTGAAAGTAAGAAAGAAAACAATCAAAAAGTGCTAAAAGGTTTCTATTTTGGCAGGCACAGTGAATCTCTTGGTTTATATAACTAGTAGTGGAATTGTGAGTAGGGGAACCACAGGACATTTTGGGTATGAATTCCTCTGAGAGACCCTTGAACCAAATTAGAACCTCCTTTTGAAGTGTCACTGTGAGTCAGGATTGACTCAATGGCAGCAGGGTTTTCGAAGTTCACTATTACTAGTGTTTGGAATCTTGCTCACCCATCTCCATTTCCTCAGGGCTTCCCTTCCTTCTTCTCTTTCTTTTGAGGCTCAGTAGTTGAGACAGCTCTGCTGAGATACGGTTCACCCCACAGAGAGGCAGTAAGGCCTTGACTGGGTGAAGTTTTCCAGCAGTGAAGCCATGTGGACGAAATTCTGGTTTATCTAAGAGCTTTTTTGATCACCTGGCACAGGTTCATCTCTGAGTTGTACTTCCCTCGTCTGTGAAATGCCAGGCACAAAGGAGGCACTTACATGTTCATCTCTTTCCCTTGTAAACATCTGAGGTTACTCTGCTTGCTTTAGATAAATAACCACTAAGTATTCCCAAGGTTGGCAAGTGCAGCTCCGTAACAGGAAGAAGCTTACAGATCTCCCAAGAAGCCTTCAGCTGTTGCTAGGGAAACTGAATGCTCTGAAAGCATTCTGGTTAGGAAAGTTACGGTGATTGCTTTTCCTTTTTTCTTGATACTGAAAATGTGTTGTTAGGTGCCGTCTACTTAGCTCCAACTCAGAGACTCTGTGTACAACAGAACAAAATATTGCCCGGTCTTAGGCTATACTCACAAGCAGAAATGTGTATAGCACAATAAAAACAAAACATGATACCAGCACACATGGTTTCTTTCTAGTGCATGAGAGAGAGAAAGATAAGGAATTTAAGCCCGCAGGGGTTAAATTCCAGTAATTTCATTGGTTTTAAATTTAAATATCTAGGATTGTGTGGAATAGTTGTTAGAATAGATTCAGATTTTAGAAGGGGAAAGTGGCACGCAGTTTCCTATTTTTGAAATTTTAATCTCTGCTAATAGGAGTAACTAATGGTTTTAAAGCCTTTTGTAGCAGCCAGGGAAGTAAATTTATACAGATTTCAGGATGAAACACAAGCACACACACACACACTACAGCATCTTTTAAACTTAGGAAATGAGTGATGAAAAACTAAATGTTATCCAAAACAAATGTTATATTCAAACTCATGTTCTTTTGTTGCACAATTTTTCCCCTCTTACTTAATGACAGAGTAATACATCCGTTTCCATGCAGCTCTTACAATAACAGGGTAGCTTGGAGTGACATGACTAGCCGTGTGTTTTGCCCAAAGGCAGGGGAGGAAACATCAATTTAGATGTGCAAGCCTGAGGCTGAGATGGGAAGGGTGCTTCTGCTCTTCCCTGTTTGAGGTGGGCAGAAAAGTTGTCCTTTTGATTTTCATGTTTCTGTTAGTTGCCTTCAAGTTGACTTCAACTTCTGGGTGACCCTATGGACAACAGAAGGAAAATTGCCCTCTCCTGTTCCCTCTTTGTGTCTGCTGGTGTGTTTGAGTTCATTGAGTTTCCCTCTTGTCCACTCACTCTGCTAAACATGATGTTCTTATCTAGGGATGGTCTTTGGGATGACATGTCCTAAGTGAGCCAGTGGAAGTTTCACCGTCCTTGCTTCTAAGAAGTATTGTGACTATGTTTCTTCTAAGATGCCTCATAATACATACTATTCATATTAGCAATATGTCTTCTCGGCTTGGAAGAAAAGAGGCATTTGGACAGTATTTATTTAACAACCGTGCATATAGCTCTAACTGTATTTATTTAACAACGATGCATACAGCTCCAGCAATATGTCTTCTCAGCTTGGAGGAAAAGAGGCATTTGGACAGTATTTATTTAACAACCGTGCATATAGCTCTTACTGTATTTATTTAACAATGATGCATACAGCTCTTACTGTGTGCTGTTTTAAGTTCTCCTGTAAGCACTTTACAAATGTAGACTAATTTAACTCATTTAATTTTACTGAGTTAGATGAAGCTATTACTTGCTTTTTTTCAGATAAGAAAACTGAGGCACGGAGAGATTAAGCAGTTTGTCTAAGTTTACCTAGTAACTAATGGGACCAGGATTTGCATTCAGCATGAGTCAGATCCGACTTGACGGCACTTGGCTGGCTTAATGTAACTACATAGTCTTTACTCAAAAATATTTTGCAAAACATCAGTATTCATCAGCTCTCATTAGGAATTTTCAAGAGAATATTTTCTCTCCAGGATCTTGCACACTTTTGAATCTAAAACACAGTGTGTCTAGTATCATTTCAGACCTTTCCTGTGTATCTGTGTATGTGTATGTATGTATGTATAGATGTACAGAAAACCAGTTGTCGTGGAGTCATTCTGACTAACGGTGACTACATGTGTGCAGAGTAGAATTGTACTATGGGTGTTTCAAGGCTGTAACACCTTTCAGAAGCAGGTTTCTGGGCCTGTCTTGGAAGACACTTCTGGATGGGTTCTAACAGCCAAACTTTTGGCTCTGGGTTCTAACAGCCAAACTTTTGGCTCTTTGCACCACCCAGGGACTCCACAGACGTATGTAGATGTATATACGCTATAACATTTTTCAGTCAGCAGTTCTTGATGGTCAAGAATGTCCGAGTATACAGATCTTTCTTTTTTTACTCACTCTCAAAACATCGGTTAGCTGTACTGTGATGAGCTATTCTCTATTGATAAACATCCAGATTTTCTCCAGTAGTTTTGAAGCATAAATAATGTCATTGTGAAAATCCTGGTGCCCATGTACTAGTATTTCTAAAGAACAGGTTGCTGGAAACTAAATTCCTAGTGGGCAGCTGCTTCACTGTCCAGCAAGTAGCTGGTCTAAGGACTTGCTAGATCTCTACCAGAGGCAATATGTTGATAAACTAGGAGTTATTAGTGGTGTTTTATACCACAGTCACCCTTTTAATATTCTCGGACCCTTCAGTGAGCCTGAGCAACCCCTAATGGTTACTTGTTTCAATTAAAGATATTTTAGGAAAGAACAGTCCATAGGCTCTGGGTTCCTAGAGATACTGGTGGATGCCCTGTGCTTCGGGTTCTTTCAGACTGCCCATCTGAGCTGGAATGAACTTTTCCACATTGTAGTTGCATACCAAATCCTCAGTGATTGTTATTTTTATAAAGCTCTCAACAATTAAAATGTATTTTCATTTACTGTTAAAAATAACTGTCCTGAAGACATTGCCGGTGACATCACCCTGAGCATGCTATGTCAAGTCCATCATCAGAAAGATCTGCGTTTGTGCAGGGAGGCACTCTGTTTCTCAAGGACTGTAGTATACTTCCTCTTCCCCAATGTGGAAGCGCCCTGACTCACCACTGACTGTCCTTTGGCCCTCCCTGCCAGGAAACCCAGTTACAGCAAATCTGCCACCCGCAGGATTGCTGTATTTGTATTTTCCTCTTTTCTCTGGCTCTGGCTTTCTTAACCTTACTGTTGGTCTTTTTTGCGGTAAGACATTTCAAATCTTTTGGGGAAAGAGGCAGGCTACAAAAGTAATGTCTTTTTTTAGTATCTTTGACGAATAGACAAAACATGCATTTCACGTAGCCTTCCTGTGGCAAAGGGGTAAAAGGGCCAATTCCAGACACAGGCCCTCCTGTGTGTGAGCCCTGCTCAGCAACTTTACCAGTGAGGTGACTTGGGGTGAGTCCTCTGACTTCTTTAAGCCTCAGTTTACCCCTCTGTAGCCAGCCAAGTGCCATCAAGTAGATCTGACTCAAAGCGACCCTAGGGGCCAGAGTAGAACTGACCCCCAGAGTATTTAAGATAGAGTTATATCTTGGTTGTAGAGTTTCTTAAGGGTTGAATGAAATGTTTGGCGCATTTCGTTTAATGAAAAATACTGAGGTGTATATTGTTGCACAGTGTCGTTCATACCACTTTTTGTTGAGTCCCTGGCGTGCCTTGGAGCTCAGTGACTCCCCACCTCCCAGCTTCTCCTCTTAGACCTAGGCATGTGCCCTCAGGGACCACATGGGGAGGACTTTCCTATTATCCTGTTATTCCTCACTTATAAAATACCATTTTAATGGTTTAGCAGCTAAAAGACAGCTTTCTTGGGGGAGGTGGAAGAAAGGGTGGAGAAAGGGACAGGATGGGTGAAAAGAGAAGGTCTATGCTTAATTTACAGATCTACCCTACAACCATTTCAATTTCAGAATCTTTAGCATATGAATAAAAAAAGTGCTGTTTTGAATCACAGAAGTGCTCACTTCCCCTTTATTTTGGGAACTACAGCTCTGTAGTTTCAGAAGGAGGTGTGGCTGTCCTCTAGAGGTTCCATTCCTCACCAGTGAAATGATAAACAAGGTGCAGCTAGCTCCCGGACTGCCTGGGGTCTGGCACAGCAGAGTGAGGCCACCGGCACAGCCGGGCTACTGCAGTGACACAGTGTGGAAGACAGAATTTGTGAAAGGGATTTTTGAGACATGTTTATGTCTTAAATGTCTAAATTAGATGTAAAATGTTTAATGACGTTAACTTCCTCCCCCATGACGTAGTCTTAATTCCCCAAACTGGCCCCTTCTCCAAGTAAGTTACTTCTTCTTCCTCCAAACTTCTAGGGAATGTTCTCCCAAATTAGTCTAGTTACAGATCACATGAGAAGCATCTTCACTCTCCTGGATCCACACCCTGCCCCCAGAGAATTTTTCTGGAATGTATCCAAGGACTCTATTCTATTGACTGGTGGTGATGCTGATGTCCCTCCAGGTTTGGGAACCTCTGTCCTAGAGGGACCTTAAATGAACCTTCTAATGGTGCTCACAGCAGACTTTTTTCTTTTTTTAAATGATTGTCTTTATTCCTTTTGGAAACACACATTTTCTTGTCCTTTCAGTGAAACTTTACAATCTAAATCAATTTGCCATATAAAACTCCACCCACACACCACCGTGCAACTCACTCCTTTCCACCCTACGCGTCCTGCATTCATTCAACCAACTCCTGTCCCCTGCCACCCTCTCATCTGGCCTCTGGACAGAAGCTGCTCAAAGAGCTTCATGTATGTATTTAAGCCAAGAAGCATGTTTTTCGCCAGCATCACCCTGTGTCTTGTTCTCTAGTCTCATCTTTGCCTGAAGAGTTGGCTGTGGTACTGGTCTCACCTCGGGGCTAACGGAGTGTCCAGGGCCATGTCCTCAGGGGAACCTCCAGTCTGATGGACCATCAAGTGTGACCTTTTTAAGAGTGTTCTAGTCTGCACACCCATTTTTCTCCTCCCCCATTAGGGGCTTTATGTTGTTTCCCTTTTAGAGCAGTGTTAGTGGTGGCCTTCGTGCTGATATTGTCCCCTGATCACATGGGCCCTTCTGTCTGCTGGACTCGTATTTCCCTCAGGTCTTTAATGTCCTTCAGTCTCTTCTGCTCCAGCTGCTCCAGGTAGGCTGGGACTGCTTGGTATTACTTAGCCACTTGCTAGATTGATGCCAGTCACCAGGTAGGTAGAACGTTTTCTTTAAAAAAAAAAAAAGCCTAGTTAAGCCAGTTAGCCTAAATGTCCCCTGAAACAGTGGTCCCCAGACCCCTTTCCCTGCTACCATGTCTTTTAAAATGTTGAGTTATATCTGAAAAGCCTTTTAGCTTTTGGTGCAGTCCAGTTATGCTCACTTTCCTTCTACTGTGTGCTGTCCTTCCCTTTACCTAAACCAACTCCTGTCTTCAATTTAATCTATGAATGTTCTTTTCTCTCCCCACCCTTGTAACTATAAAAGATTATTTTCTGCTGTGCTTTAACTTTTTTTTTTAACTGCTTATAATAGTGGTCCCATACAACATTTGTCCTTTTGTAACCAATGTCACTCAGTATAGTAGCTTCCAGTTAACTCCGTGTTATGAGATGTTTCCTAGGATCATTGTTGTTCTTTATCACTGCTTAATACTCTATTGTGTGACTACACTGTGGTTTGTTTATCCTTTCATCTGTTGATGGGCTCTTAGGTTGATTGCATCTTTTTGCTGTTGTGGGCAGTACTGCAGTAAACATGGGTGTGCGTGTATCTGTGTGACTATTTTGTTTTGAATGTATAGACATGACCATGAGATTATACTGGAAACTCTAGTGGCATAGTGGTTAAGTGCTATGGCTGCCAACCAAAGGCTGGCAGTTTGTGTCCACCAGCCACTTGTTGGAAATTCTGTGGGGCCATTCTGCCTTGTCCTATAGGGTCACTATGAGTTGGAATTGACTCAACAGCAGTGGGTATGAGGTTGTACTGTAAGGCAACATTTATATAAATACAATTTTTTACATCACTTTGTTCTCCAGAGTGCCTAGCACATGTCTGCATATCCTAGGCGTTTATTGACTGAACTGAGTCAAAGGGTTTAGTGACATAGATGCACGTTTGTATCATCCTGTGCTGGTCAGTCATGGGCCCTGTCTCTCCATGGGCAATTCTTCCTCTACAGTTCCATTCGCAGTCATGTCTGGCTGAGGCCATACTTTGTACCTCTAGTTCCAACATCTTTTCTGACTTCTAGCCTCTCTGACTTGGAAGCTCATTTGGATGCTCCTCATGAATTTTTTTCTCCCTCGCCTGTGCCTCCTCCTTTATTTCTTCTATTGGTTAAGGCCACCACCATCTTCCTAGGCCCCAAGCCCCCTTCAGTTGAAACCAGGTTCCATGTGTTCTAAATCTTAATTATACCTGACTTTGAAACTTTAGTCCCTGTTGCCCCCACCCCCAGCCCCATCACAATATTCTGCATGCTCTGAATCACGCCACTTGCCTTCAGGATAAAGAACCAACTCTTTAGCATGGCACGAAGGTGTACCGACCTCTCAGCTCTAGCTCCTGGCCACCCCTCTATACTCCTTGGCTAAATGATTTGGTATAATAGAAAAAGTTCCTTGAAGGGTCAGAAGGGGCTATGGGATGGTGTGAAGTTCTCACATCTTGGAATCCGTTTACAAGCTTTGTCAGCTGTTGCCATGCCTCCCATCTGGACTCACAAAGCATTTCCTTCCGGAAGCTTCCCTGACCACCTCCTTTTCCTCTTACTTGGTTAGATGCCCTTTTCTTTCCGATGTCCTGTGTTTTCTCTATCGTCAACTCCCCACATTGTGCTGTAATTTTAAATTCACAGATTTTCACCCAGCATCTGAATATCTTTGTAACAGGAATTGCATCTTGCTAAAATAAAATTAATGCTCAGTAAGTGTTGAATGAATTAACATGCAAACCAACTTTGTGAATGGTATCTGCAGTTCACTTTGTTAATTCATGTATGATAACAAATAAAAGAAGTGTATTTTTTATTCTTCTGTATTGGAAGAGATGTTTTGGTGTCTCAAGCCAGTTGTAGAATGGTAAAAATGTCATCATTTTTTTATTCCAACAGGAAATATGGGATGTATAAAATCAAAAAGGAAAGACAATCTGAATGACGATGGAATAGATCTGAAGACCCAACCAGTACGTAATACTGACCGAACTATTTATGTGAGAGATCCAACGTCCAATAAACAGCAAAGGCCAGTAAGTAGATAGTCTCAGGAGAGAATTCCAACAGCAGAATCAAAGCATGACTGGCATAATCTAAAAATCGATTTGTGACATGTGCATGCAAAAAATCACATTGATTACTTGGCCTCAAATGACTTTCAATATGCTTTGTAACTTAATCCTTGGCAGAGCTTGTAAACATTTTAGTGATAACTAGGCCATTTATTGTGCAATAGCTGGGCATTTGGCTACCTTCTCATGTGTTGGGAAAAGCAACTTTCATATTACTAGTGTTAAAGATCCAGCTCTTTATTTACATGTGTGAAAAAAGAGCTTGTGTAACTTAGGAGAGGTGATGAGATTAGCACAGTGGTTTCGGAAAAAAAGGAGAAATGCTAGATTCAGGTCAGAAGTTAAAATGTGTGCTGACATACTCCTTGAGATGTCATACTCTTTCATTTTGTCATTTTCTCGATTTTAAATGGTACAAATACTGAAGCTCTTGTGGTTTATTATAATAAATGAGAAGATTGAGGAGAAATACTGTCCCTTCTAAAAACAGCTACATCAGAAATTTTGTATGAGTGATGCATGATTTGGCACATTTGAGAAATGCTTGGTAAAGAAAGAACTGACATTACATATCATGGAGAGGAAGAAAAGAGCTTAGGATAATTATAAACTTAAAAGTACTTTGTTAGATTCTTTCTCTGTGTTCTTTCAGCTGCATAGCCCAGTTTTTTATGGACTTCTTCAGCCTTAAAGCCGCAAAATGTTTATTTCAGATTAGCCCAACTGCCTTTGTTAAGAGTTTTCATAATTTCTCTGACATATTCCTAAATCACTGTCAGGCCTTCAGCCACCCGGTTCCCTTGATCGTTTCCCGTTATTCTGCGTGTGTAACATATCTGTCATCTGTAAAAGTCATATGTCCTTGTTGAAGACTGATAAGTCTGAGTTGGCCTTAATAAAAATACGTGACTACGTTATGGTGTTAAGTAGTCATATGTGATGTTTTTGGAGACAGAAATTCGCATTGTCATTTTCTGTACGCAAAGTGTAGATAATTATGAGTAGCTTTAATAGTAATAAGAAACAGTGATGTGTTTAAAATATCACTGTATCAGTATAAAATTATATGCGGCTTAAATGTGACTACCCAAGCCAAGTGCCATCGAGTCAGATAGGAAGTAAAATAAGAAGAATTGGAGTCACAAATAATTGTTTTATTATTGACTTCAAAGTTCTCATAAAAGGGATGGATGTGTTTTTTTCTGGTACCATGTGCTATAGGTTTTAGATGCTTTAAAACACAAGTTTTTTTGTTTAAACTATGAATGAAAGTGTCTGTTATTCAAAAAGCAAAGGAGAAGAGTACACAGTTACACACCACTTTTTTTCCTTTTTTTTTTAGCATGAGACCATGCACTAGTAAACAACATTAAAAAGTCAGGAAGCAGAAGTAGTAAACGGTGTTTGAAATTGTTCAGCTCCCTGGTGTGTACCACAAGTGTGCTGGTGCCCTCTGTGGTCACAGACACTCTGCTTCATAGGCTGCTTTGCTTGGCCTTTAGCTGTGACCGTCCATAACACTCTCAGCACTGCCACATGAGTTGGACATGCATGCCAGGGATGACAGAGAGACTGGGGGACACGAGTGCAGACTCAGCAGGACTCTAGGAGAAGACGTTTTAAAGAGAGATGATACATGAGTTGCATATTTGTGTTTTGTCTTTGTAAAAAGTGTATTATAAATTAGTCTTGTTGACAGATTTAATTTGCTGCATTCAAAATAATTTAATTTCATGCCTTCCAATTATTTCCTCTAAATCACACAAAATGGATCATGTTTCATAATTATGTAAAGCTCCATGATTTTAAAAATCAGTTCTTTAATAAACTGCTTGAAATAAGTACTGAAGGATAGTATGGACCCATGGATTTTCTGATACCGCAGTGTAACAATTCCCCAATCCTCGTCCTATTGAAATGGAGATCTTATGGGCTGATTCTCATCAGCAATTAAAATTTCAGTACAAACTGTTTTGATCCTAATCCATTAAATCACTTTAGTCAAGAGAAATGGAAAAGTTACGTGTTTTGCAGGTGTGTGCCTCTTACCATACCTTTCTTAAGAGAAGAACTTAAAAAAAAAATTGCTGTCGAGTCAGTTCTGACTCAATAGTATAGGGCAGAGTAGAACTATCTCATAGGATTTCCGAGGAGCACCTGATGGATTCAAACCTCTAATGTATTGGCTAGCAGCTGTAGCTCTTAACTACTGCATCAGCAAAGCTCCAAAGAGGCATTACTGACTTTGTGTGTCTTTACCATTGTCTGGGAGGAAAGGAATTCAATTTCTAGAGGTAATGAAGGTTACCTTTTGTGCTAACAAAGCTTTCCTGGTAACTGAGCTCCCAGCTTAAAGGACAGAGGATGCCATGATTTTTGACAAGCCTGGGGAATGCGGAGGTTAGTAGTGCAGAGCTGTGTGGCAGTTGCACAGTCACCAGGGACCCAGCCACTCCCATCTTCCTGTCCCCTGTCCTAGGATGTGCTTTCCACAGCTGCTAAGACTCTCTCCTCCACATCTTTTTAGGCAGAAATAAGAAGAGTCAGGAGATAAAGGGAACCTTCTAAATGCACATAGCCTTATTTGCTTGTAGAAACATATCCCTCCTCCTGCCACTATGTGCATTGAAAAAACAAATAAAAACAAAACCCATTGCCTTCCAGTGGATTCTGACTCCTAGTGACCCTGTAGGATGAACCCTGAAGAACTGCCACATAGGGTTTCCAAGGAGCAGCTAGTGGATTCATACTGCTGACCTTTTGGTTAGCAGCCAAGTTCTTAACCACTGTATCACCAGGGCTCTTCCCTGTGTGCATAGGAAGCTAGAATATTTGAAAACACAATCAGCTGACAAGTTGCCACCTCAAATGTTAGGATTCTCTTAGCAAATGAGTGGGGGAAATTCCAAGTACCCAAGTGTCTAGCAGCCTGGGCCCAGAGTCTTTGTCAATTCCTGTCACCACAGATACATGCTGGCTTTCAGGAAAGACCAGTCCCTCTGAGCTGTGTATACCATGAGCTAGCTCCAGAGAACTTTGTCTTCATACTCCTCTTCCTTCCAGCTTAAACGATTAGCAAGCCTCATTTTTTACTGTCATAAAAATGATGTGCCGTGCAACATGGATATAAGAAAAGCTAAACATCATTTCTTTTCTTCCTAACAAATATTCTCTTACAGGTTTTAGACTCTCAGCTTTTGCCAGGACAGAGGTTTCAAACTAAAGGTATGTTTTCATAGTAGTGTGATTATTTTTTTTTAAATGGGTAGAGCTTCTATAAAATAATTGTTTTCACTTTTTAGGACAGGGTTGAAATTAGTTATAACTGTTGGCTATTACGGTTTGGAGCCCTGGTGGCACAGTAGTTTAGAATGCTTGGCTGCAGACAGAGGGGTCAGTGGTTGGAACCCACCAGCCACTCCAAGGGAGGAAGATGGGGCAGTCTGCTTCTGTAAAGATTTACAGCTTTGGGAACCCTTCGGGGGCAGCTCTGCCCTGTCCTGTAGGGTGACTAGGAGACAGAATCAACCCAAGCGGCAGGGGGTGTAAGTTTTTTTGAGGGGTGGGGGTTTATATTTTGAGCTGACGTGTGCTGTGCGTGGGGGCTGCAGTAGTTTACTTTTTGAAGTGTGTAGACGTGAGCTCCACTGGGTGGGAATGACGCTGTCACCCCAGCTGCCCCGCCTCAGGGCTTCACCTCCTTTTTGGAGCCTGGTGAGGGTTTGTTGCAGCATACCTGCTGAGAGATTCTTAAAGGTCTTGGCTTACGCTCTTCATTTTAGATCCGGAGGAGCAAGGAGACATTGTGGTAGCCTTGTACCCCTACGATGGCATTCACCCAGACGACTTGTCCTTTAAGAAAGGAGAGAAAATGAAAGTGCTGGAGGAGTAAGTTAACCCCACACCCTCTGCTGGCCCCTGTGTTGCTCAGGCCACTCAGATCCTGATGACCCCCCAGGGAGCTTCCAGGAGCTCAGGGATGGCCAGGCCCCGCCAGCTGTCGACGACGTGGAGCCTGGGGCCCCCTATTGCCAGCAAAACTTCAGGAGTAGAAGGAGTGGGGTCAAAGGAATGCTCCTTTTAAATTCAGCTGGGAGCATTCTCTGGGAGTTTTCCTGGTGAAGTTTTCTCGGAGTTTTCTTTTTTTATCTAACTGTGCCATTTCAAGATGTCTAGGTCTTTTTCTGGGTGGACTTTGCATTTAAAAAACTTTACATTGTTGATTTTCAAAAATTCAATTAAAAAGATTTAAATGCTATTTTAATTTTGTGATTTTGATCAAATTCAGATTGAGTGTATGGGCCCCACTCGGTGGTGCTTCGGGGCTGACCAACCAGTAAGCAAGGAATGCAGAGGCACATACTGAGTGAGGTGTCACAGGCTTTTTGTGTTTACTTACTAATCTGTGAAGAGCCTAGGTGGCGCAGTGGTTAAAGGATTGACTGCCAACCAAAAGGTCTGAAGTTTGAAACCACCGGTGGCCTTGAGGGAGAAAGGTGTGCCATTTGGCTTGGGATCACTGTGAAGTCACAATTGACTTGACGGCCTTGGGTTGGAATACTAATCTGTAGCGAACAATTTCAGTTGGGTTTCAGTAGGGGGTAATGTGGAAAGCAGCCCGGGTATTGGAAGAGCCTCTCTCAGCAGTTGCAGCTCTTCTGTGATGCCACCTGATAACGTCATTTCCTTGATCCCCAGAGTGAACTCGAAGACACTGGGCAATTGTCCCACCACGAGCTCACTACAGGAATCAGAATTAGAAACTACAGATTTTGCGATCTCACATGTCTTCCTACTTTTCCTCATAAATTGTTACTCTGGACTGCCACATGCAGAGGAGGAAGACTCTCTTACAAAGTGTAATGGGTGCAGTGGCTGGCAGCAACGTATTTTACGAGTTGAGCATAAACTGGAGCCTCAGCCAGCCCTGCCACTTGATAGCTGTGTGACCTTGACAATTCATTGAAATTTTAGACCTCATTTCCTGGCTTATAAAATAGGAATGAGAATACTTTTTCATGGAGTAGACATGAGAATTAAATGTCTATGTGTGTGTGTACACACTAACACGCTAGGCTACCTGGCATACGGAAGACGGTAGCTGAGCGCTGAGTAGCCTTGGTATTGCGATGGTAAGCACTCAGCTGCTAACCCAAGGACCTGGCAATTGGAACTACCCAGTGGCTCCAAGGGAGAAAGACTTGTCAACCTGCTTCCATAAAGACTGCAGCCTAGGAAAGCCCGTGGGCCGTTCTCTCCTCTGTCACATGAGGTCACTGTGAATCCAGCTACTTGACAGTACCTAACAACAGCTAAATGCAAACAGTCAGCGGCTGGTAACTGAAGGGCTGCAGATCTGCGCCCACCCTGAGGCTTCTCAGAAAGGCCTGAGAGTCTACTCCTGAAAAATCAGCCACTGAAAATGCTGGGGAGCACAGTTCCACTCTGACAAACGTGGTGGTCACCATGAGCTGGAGTGGACTCTGGCGACTGGCAAGCCAAGTGTTGGTTGTAGTTAGCCTTTGTGTCATGATATCTGTCTGTGGGAATTGGAAAAGGGAGCATCGTTGAGGTTCTTGGGACCCCTTCCTCTTCTGCTTACTTCTCTGGCCCTGGTCCTTCCAAAACGGGTGCGCATTCTCCCTGCCCCCACCCCCACCCACGCGCTCCCTTTCTCTCCCTTTTATTGAAGGTTAAAACATGAGCCTGTGCCTCACCTTTTGGAAGTGTTTTTTTCTTTGAATGACAACTGTCTCTGTGGAAACTAGGTATTTTAACTAGGACTTTAAACCAGTTGATTGCAGTTCAGACCCCAGCTGGGAATTTGCATTTGTAACAAGTTCCCAGACAAGTGCTAATAACTGCTGGTTAGGAGGCTTGGCAGGAGCAATTCTGAGAACCAGTAGTGGAGCAGTGGGCCTCAGCCTTTATTATACCTAGGAATCACCCGGGGCCTTGTTGAATTGTAGATTCTCATTCAGTATATCTGGGTTAGAAATGTGAATTCTTAGCAAGATTTTGAAACAGACTGAGCTGGGTTGAAGCCCTTGGTTTAACAAAGAAGTTTGTATACATGAATTATGGCCCATTATTCACTTGTTTCCCTTGTCTATAAAGACCTTAAAGCATTTCTTACACATGTCAGAAGAAATTATGAGCATTTTGCTTCTGGAAGATAGGAAACATTTCTACCAATTTTTAGGTTGCACATTAAGCACAGTGAACCACACTTCAGCTGCAAGACTGTTTCATTTTCGTCAGTCTCTAAATATTTCTATTTTGGCAAGAGGAATGAGTTTTCCCACATGGATTCTGAAATTCCGGGGATCTACCCCCCAAAAGAAACAGACACCTGAAGACAATTGTTGTTGTGGCCCTTGGCTATTAGATTTAAACACCTTCTGATCTTAAGTTTCTATTTCAGGCATGGCGAGTGGTGGAAAGCGAAATCTCTTTCAACCAAGAGAGAAGGCTTCATCCCCAGCAATTATGTAGCCAAAGTCAACACCTTAGAGACAGAAGAGTGAGTTCCTCGTGCTGTCCTCTCTTACTGCTTGTCTGCTGCATTTAGATGTCTTGCTTCTTCTTCCTTTTTGCTTCCCTGTGATGATGTTGTTGTTACTAGGTGCGATTGGGTCAGTTTCAACTCCTGGCAACCCTCTGTACAGCAGAAGGAAACTCTGCCTGGTCCTGCCCTGTCCTCAGAGTCTTGGTCATGCTTGCGCCTGTTACTGCTGACACTGTGTCAGCCCGACTGACGGTCTTTCTCTTGTTCAGTCTCCATGTACTCCCCTGTGCTTGATGACATTCTACAGGGACTGGTCCTTTCTAATAACGTGTCCAAAGTACATGAGGCCAAGTCTTACCATCTTTGCTTCTTTTTCCAAGACAGGCTTGTTTATTCTGGCAGTCCGTAGTATATTCGGTGTTCTTCTTTATTCACTGTCCAGCTTTGGCATGAATAAGACCTATGACATGTTAAAAACAAACAAACAAACAAAAAACTGTCTTTTTCAGGTGGTTTTTCAAGGATATAACCAGAAAAGATGCCGAGAGGCACCTTCTGGCGCCAGGAAACGGCCCTGGAGCCTTTCTCATCAGGGAGAGTGAGACATTGAAAGGTAGGAAATGGCTCAGTTCCTTGTTTGGGAAGTCGTTTTTTAGTAGCTAGTCTAGAATTACTCAAACAGTGTATTGTGTACTGGTAGTGAAAGTTGTATAGCTTGATAACAAACTCATATTACTAGTTTTACAAGAAAAAATAAAGTAGAAAGCAGGTAGAGTTGTAACCATTTTTTACCATGCTTTCTATTTGCTGAGCCTCTTGCTTTATTACTTAATCAAAATAACTGTTGAATTCAAGCTAATCAATAACAGAAAAGTGAAATGAAGAAGGAAAATGGCATGTTGGTAAGCTTCATAGCCAACAAAATGCTAGCTTTTTGTGTCAACTAGAATTTTTGTAGGACTTTAAAAACGAGGCATTGTATATTCATCATGCATTATATATTATATATTTGTATATTATGTATTTTTTTGGAGCAAGATATCTGCCACAGTGCTGTACAACACAGATTTCACTGGTCAAGCTTAGGAGTAACCTTTGCTTGTATTTTCCCTCCACAGGAAGCTTCTCTCTTTCTGTCAGGGATTATGACACTGAGCATGGTGATGTTATTAAGCACTACAAAATTAGAAGTCTGGACAATGGGGGTTATTACATCTCTCCACGCATCACGTTCCCCTGTATCAGTGAGATGATTAAGCATTATCAAAGTAAGTAAGAACTGCAGGTTGGACAAAGTAAAAAATGCTTGTTATGCTGAGTGCCCCGAGCAGCAGCAGTGGGCTCAAACGTGAGGGTGGTGTAGGACTGAGCAGCGTTTTGGTCTGTGGTACATAAGGTCACCATTTGTCAGAGCTGACTTTGATGGCGCTAACAGCAATGAAACTAGTAACAGTGGACAACGGTTGCTACTGCTTATTTCTACCTTGTGGGCTCAGGAACTGTACATCACAGCTTTGTTTAAGCTTAGGTCACACATTTGGAGGAAGCAAGGCATCCTTTCCTCACAGGCCCTTTGTCATCCACACTCATTTATCCATCTAGGGCATGTGCTGAGTGCTTATGGGGCTCTGGCCTTGTCCTGTGGGCTAGGTGTCCAGTGGCATCTAGACCTAGTCCCAGCCATTATGCCCCATGGAGCTGATATGGGTTTAGTAATCCCGAAGTCATTGTATTCAGTGCGACAACTTGTCAACCTTTTCTTGTTTGCTCACTTTGTAGTTTTTCTTTCATATATTAGTAGTTAAAGCAGTTGCTGTCGAATTAATTTTGACGTATGGATATCACATGTGGTACAGAGCAGAATTGCACTGCCTTGAATTTTCGTAACTGGGATCTTTCAGAGACAGATTTCCAGGCCTTTCTTAGAAGTACCTTTGAGTAGGCTTAAACCGCCAACCTTTCTGTTGCCGGCGGCACACTTAACTGTCTCTGCTACCTGTCTTTTCATTTAAGAATGTTGAAAGTTAGATGCAGGATACCCCGTAATCACTGTAGGCTCGTAAATTATGGCAGGTTAGAAGACTGAGTATCCAAATGTTTCCTTATAGATACTGGTAGAATGCAAAATGCTATGTTTTAAATTACATTTTTAAGCTTTCTTTTTCTCTTTCATGTTAGAGCAGGCAGATGGCTTGTGCAGAAGACTGGAGAAGGTGTGCATTAGCCCCAAACCACAGAAACCATGGGATAAAGATGCCTGGGAAATTCCACGAGAGTCCATTAAGTTGGTGAAGAAATTGGGTGCTGGCCAGTTTGGAGAGGTCTGGATGGGTGAGTGTGGGGCTCTCGGTGCATTCATCCTGGAGACCACAGCAAGAGAATAAGGGGTTCAGGCCAATTCTGTCCATTTTCTTTCCCCATGCTAAATTGGTCAGTATCATCAGTTCTTTCTTCTGTGTTCTGTCCAGGAGCTGGCCTGTAGAGGTTTCACAGACTTATATACCAGATTCCTTCTCCTCTCTTCTAACTTAATAATTTTCTTTTCAAATTAACATTTCTGCGGAAGAAGGCAGTAGGCATTTATCCTGATCATCTGTCTACTCTTGAACGGTTCTCTTCTTTCCTGATTCTCTGACACATGTGCTAACTACATGCTAACCCGGGAACGGTACTCTTGGGTTCAGGAATCCCTTTACTAGTGGGCTTAAGGCTTAATAGGAAGACTCACATTTATTGTAATTTGAGGGTCACCAACAAAGTTCTTCAAGACACTCAAAATTCCACCACAAAGGGATCAGTCCTCAGCATACATTCATTGCCTTCTCATGCTGGCAAGAAGGACACCACCACCCGGTGCTGTGGTGTTCTCTGGGGAATCGCTGCTCATCTGTCTTTTCTAACACCTTCGTAGTGCATGTAAGTTTCTTCTGTGGTAAGAATAGAGAAGCAACTGTTTTATTTTAAACTGTCTCATTTATTTGTGGTCCTAATTAGAAATGCAGTGACTTCTGGAAAGGGTAGCACATTAAGTCACACACGTCTTTCTGGGTCACTGTCTGTGCTAGCTTTGTATGAGAGAAGCAGACAGGATCTCTAAAGTGAGAAGGGGCAGACGGCTTAAGAAAACATCCGGCCCCAGCTGACCAGAAACTGAAGCGTCTCCCAGCTTGTTGCAGCCAAGTGGAAATTTCACTTCCCCATCCAGAGGTCTGTAAAGGAAAGATTTTTTGCTCCACAGTTTCGACGCCTGTGGTCACAGCCTTGTCCACTTTCTCTGGTTGGTGCCCCTTTGGCTTCAGTGCTTGGAACGTGGTCAGTGCTGACGCAGCGCCTCACGGAGCCTGGTCGCACTGCGAATTCGTGACGGAGCTCGGGTCAATTGTAGGAACTCCATTTCACAGTCTTTGTTTTGCTCAATATCTTCCAGAAGCAGTCGGCTGTACAGTGCAAGTACATTCGATTTCTAGACAACTTCTGATGTGTGTTCTATCTCTGTAGAGTTACCTATTCTGGTTATTTATACAAGTGGCATCATGCAGTATTTGTCCTCTTGTGCCTGTGTTTGTTCACTCAGCATAATGTTTTCAGGGTTCATCCATGTCATACCATGAATCAGAACTTCATTTCTCTTTGTGGCTGAATAATATTCTACTGTATGGAATCACAGATATGAAATATTTTGTACATCAGCGTTTTTGGTTGATGGATACTTTGGTTGTTTTACCTTTTGGCGATTGTGAAGAATGCTGTGGTGAACTCTGATGTATAGATATGTCTTTGAGTCTCAGCTTTCAGTTCTTCAGAGTACATGCCAGCAGTGGAATTGCTAGGTCATGTGGTAATGGTAAAGGTATGTTTAACTTTTTGAGGAACCATCAAATAATGACCTGTGCCTTGTTTTTCCTCGCTCCTTTTTCTTTTATTGTGATAAAATATATATAACCCCAAATGGAGCATTTTGGCCATTTTGAGTGAATGATTCAGTGGTAGTAAGTACGTGCACAATGTTATGTAACCATCACTGCTGTGTATTGCCGGATCATTCTCATCATCCCAAGCATGGTGGCTAAGTAATGTCTGCTAACCAAAAGGTCAGCACTTCACATTGTCCACGTGCTCCGTGGAAGCTCTAGGGGGTAGTTCAACTCTGCCCTGTAGGGTTGCTATGAGTCGGAATCAACTCAATAGAAGTCAATTTGGTTTTGGCTTTATTGCTCCCTCTCTCCATCCCTGGTAGGCACTTTTCTACTTTCTGACTGTGCATTTATTTGTTCTAGGTAGATTATAGGTGATTCCCAGTTTATGACAGAGTTCTATTCCAATGACTTTTGTAAGTCGGTTCTGATATAACTGATACCTCTTTTTTTTTTTTTTAGTTTTTGTTATTATATCCTTTTATTATGAGTGTCTTTATGAATTCATCTTTGTTTCCTTTGAGAGTTGGAATCATATATAAACTTTTTAGAAGATACTTTAAACTGTGATTTAGGTGAAAGTGTATACAGAAAATTTATTTCTCATTGGACAGTTAACACATGGATTGTTTTGTAACGTTGGTTGCTGACACCCCAGAATGTGTCAGCACTCTCTTCTGCACCGTCCCCAGGTTCCCTGTTTCCATTTGTCCAGTTTTCCTGTCCCTTCCTGCTTTTCATCTTTGCTTTCGGGCTGGTGTGCCCGTTAGTTGTGTACATGTTATTGAACTATGAAGTAGGTCCCTCGTATGTGTTACTGTTGGCCCTGTAGACCTGTCAGATCTTTGGCTGAAGGGTGACCCTTAAGAATGACTTCAGTGCTCAGTTACAAGGGTATCAAAGGTCTATCCTCTTAAGGTTTCTCTGTTCTCTCTGACACCAGCAAGTTTTGCTTTGCTTGTTTGTTTATGTGTAAATTTGAATCTGTTCTGCATTTTTCTCTTGCTGTGTTCAGAACCCTCTTATATGATTTCTGCCAGAGTAGTAGATGGTGGCGTGGTAGTGAGGTATCATTTATTTGTTCTGGGCCCAGTCTGGTTGAAGTTATGGTCCATAGTCTTTCAAAATTATATATAAATTTTGTGATGTATTTTTGCTTTGTATATAGTACGTACTGCTAACAATAAGTATACAAAAAAGAAAAAAAGACTTTTAAGTGCAGTTTCTCATGGTTTGAATGTGTTGTAGGCTAGGGACCCGTATACAATATATCCATGCATACATAGAAAGAATGAAGTTCTGCAATGTGCTGTGGTGTAGATGGACCTTGAAAACACCCTAAATGAAATGGGCCAGACACAAAAAGACAAAGACTACACAAGCCCACTTACATTTGCACATTTTTTTTGAAAAATGACGTGCCATAACCTTCCCTCTTCCCTTTGGTGTTTCTATTTATTCATTATGGTAAAGTAGGTATATAATATAAAACCTGCTATTTTAACCATGTATTAACTTCTTAATATTAACTTCTTAAAAATCCATAGAAAAAAGGCAAGAATAGTGTACTGAAATTACCTATTTCTTATCTACATTCACCAGTTGTTAATATTTTTACTCTGTTTGCTTTATTTACACACACACAGAGACGCAAACATAGATTTTCTAGTCATTGTTGCTTGTGTGAGCACTTGAGAGTAGGTTGACTCTTCTTTACCCCTTAATAGTTAATGTGTGGGACTCTTCAGAGCAGGGCCATTATTGAACACAGTACAGTGATCATTTTTAAAAAAATTAACATTGATGCACACTGTTACCTAATGTAGAGTCTGTATTCAGATTTTCTCCCTTGTCCCATTACTGTTCTTGTACCCGTCCCCTTACCGCATGTAGGATCACGTATTAGTCTTTAGCTGGCATTTCTTTAGTTTCCTGTAATCAGAACAAGTCTCTCAGACTACCTTCATCTTTCGGAATGTTGACATTTTGTAGAACACAGGTGAATTGCTGTGCGGAATGTTCTCAGTTGCAACATTTCTGATGCTTTGATACAGGTCACACCTTTGTGCATTGGTGGCATCTACACCCTGCAGTGGACATGCCCTCTGTGCATCCATCCAGAGGCACAGGGCGCCTAGAATTTGGTACAGTTGTTGGTGATGTTATGTTTGATTTTGGTGAAGTCGGCCCACCAGAGTTCTTCCTGCATTGTAGATACAACTTTTTTTTCTTTTTTGTGAGCATTAAGTAATTCTGGGACAGACTTTTTTTAAGACTGTGTGAATATCCTGTGCACCAAAGAACATTGTCTGAACGGTGTTAGCATTATCTGCTCATTTTGAATTCCCTTTCTTCTTAAAGCCATGATTTCTCTAAAATACTGCAGTCCTTCCTGTCCTCCGCCTGCGCTCCCCTAAACTCACCAGTTCGCTTCACTTACCAGCAGCTTCTGCCTTCTCTCCCTGATGTCCCCCTTCACAGCTTATCTCTCTGTTGAGAATACTTGCAAGAAAAATGTCATCCTGATTTCATTAACTATACTCTAGTCTCTGAGTCCCTCTGAGTTATCTTTTCCCTGTATGTTTCTCATGACTTTGAGTGGGTAGAGGGCAGCAAGGAGTGAGGGTGGCAGGGAAGCAAGAAAAGAATGTGCTAGTTATACAGTGTCTGCAGGCCTCCTTCTAGGTACATTTTCATGGATTATCTCATGTCCTCACCACAGTAATGCTACCAGATAGTGATTATTGTCATCATCTGATAGTAACAGTACGGAGAGTCAGGTAAGCAGCTTGCCCCAGATCATTCAGGCAATGAAAGAGCCAGGCTGCTCTGCATCTCAGAGATCTGGACCCAGGTGTTTGCTGAGCTGAGGCTATACATTAATTTAACCTCTGTAAGCCTCAGTTTCCTTGTCAATAGAATGGACAGGCAACTTCCCATCAGTTTGCTAAAAGGATGAATTAAGATTATGCTCCTGGAGGGTTTTCCAAAGACTCTGATTCGAGGCATAGTTTTTGTCATTATATTCATTTTCCCATGTGTCTTAGTAATCTGGTCCTGCTGTAACAGAAATACCACCAGAGGAAGGCTTTAAAATAGGAAGTTTTATTTTTCACAGTCCAGTAAGCTCAAAGTCCAAATTCAAGGTGTCAGCTCCAGGGGAAGGCTTTCTCTGCTGGCTATGGAGAAAAACCTTTGTAGTCAGCCTTCCGCTGGACTGGAAGCTTCTGAGAGGTAGGGACCCTGTCGTTTCCAGAGAACATGTTTAACCCCTGCCACGACTTCTTGGTGCTATTTGGTCCCCAACTCTCTGCTTGCTTCCCTTTCTTTTTATCTCTTGTAGGATAAAATGTGATGCAAGCGGAAGCGCCCATGAGCAGGGAGGTGACTTTAGGAAGGGTATTACAGCCCCTAATCTTCTTTAGCATAATCCAGTCTCTATAGTCCCATGCTAATTGTTTTTAACATAATTAACCTCACAACCCTAGAGGAGTGGTTGTTAAGTACTGAGGCAGCTTAATCAAAAGGTCAGCAGTGTAAATCCACTAGGCATTCTTTGGAAACTATGGGGCAGTTCTACTCTGTCCTGTAGGGTCACTGAGTCATAATCAACTCATCGGCAATGGGTATGGGTTTTAACCACAGGTAAAGATTAGGGTTTACAGCATAGAAAAATCACAAAATGGAAGGCAGTCACACAATATTGGGAATCATGGCCCAGCCAAATTACTACACATTTTGGGGGGGACACAATTCAATCCATGACCCTGTGTTTTAGTTCCTGGAAGCTGTACTCCAGTGGATTTTCCTCTATTGTGTTCAAGAATCCAAGCTATAACTAACCCACTTATACCTTCTTATAGATATTTGCTGGTGAAGAGAATGCTTATTTATCATAGAAAAAAGTGTCATGGCCACTTAACTTGCGTATGCTTGCCCACTCTAAAACAGTAGTCCTGAGTATAATGTGATGGTTTGGATGTTGTTTGCAGGAAACCAGTATAAAATGATGTGATTGTATGCTGTTTGCCTCTCCGAGATAAGAACCAATGAACCATGTGTCATGTCTGTCCAAATGGAATAACTTGAGTATATTTTATGCACATGAATTGTATTTTAAGAATACTTCTAAAAAAGAATTGTAGTTGCTGCCAGCCAGCCAGTGGCTTAAGTGCCGTTTCAGCAGCTTGTCCAGTACGCCTTCAGGGAGTGCTGGGGGCATAGTTGGCCTCATCTTTCTCTGGTCCAGAACTGGGAGCAGTGGTGGTAGATTGCCGAGGTCTATGTAGTGAGACAGAAAAGTGGTTAGAATACTCTGCTGATCTGGGAAATGACGAATTTGAGAGGAAGAGATCATGACAGTCTTTTTATATTTTCTTAAAAACTTCTCAGGGTGAATAGAAAGCAGAATGGTAACCTCTACAAGGTCCTTGAAGGTGGCACTCAGAGGTACCATTTGTCTGCCCAGCTCATGCATGCCGAAGAGACTGACAGGGAGTAAGCCAGCATGAAGGCCACAGATGGGCCCACGCCTGCACAGAGCAGCCCACAGCCCCAGCGCCATCCTTGCGCTGCCCAGGCTGGCCTCATGTTGTACCCCTGCAGCTCAAACACATGGTACTTTCTAGGGCGGAGAAAACCTCACCTTCTAATTCTAGATACACTAACTTGTCCTGCCCTTTTCTCACCCTTTGCTGTGGATGGACTTCCGCTGGACCATATGCTACGTGGTTGCAGATTGATTTTAGCCAACTTTTAGTTATCATGTAGACCTGGGTTAGGTACTTGAAAAAGCCTGAGTTTTAGAAGGAAGGAGAATATAGTTTCGGAGAATGTGTAATTGCATGAGGCAGAATGTTACTTTTAATCCAAAATTTCTGAAAGAGTGTAAAAATCTTGTGAAAATGTATCATCTGGGGGTATTTGTCAATAATGTTTTAGAATAGATAAACCAACTACTATGGACTTAGCTTCCACTCATGGCAGTCCCATGTGTATTGAAGTAGAATTGCTCCATAAGGTTTTCACAAGTAGATCTTTCAGAAGTAGATTGTCATGTATTTTGCTTCTAAGGGGACCCACCAACAACCAGGACATCAGTGGCAGTTCAGTGGTAGAATTCTCGCCTTCCACGTAGGAGACTTAGGTTCAGTTTCTAGCTCATGTGCAGCTACTACCCATTTGTTGGTGAAGGATAGCAGGCTGCTGTGATACTGAACAGGTTTCAGCAGAGCATCTAGACTAAGATAGACTAGGAAGAAAGGCTTGGCAGTCTGCTTCTGAAAATCAGTCAGGGAAAACTCTGTAGATCACAGTGGTCGAATACACAACGAATCCTGGGAATGGCACAGGGCTAGGCAGCGATACGTTTCACTGGGCATGGGATCACCATAAGTCAGGGACCATCTTGATAGCTGCTAACAAAAACAAAGGAAAAAAAACAAAACAAAAAAACTTCTGTTGAGTTGATTCTGACTCACAGTGACCCCACAGGACAGAGAAGAACTGGCAGATAGAGCTTCCAAGGAGCACCTGTCAAATCTGAACCGCCAACTTTTTGGTTAGCAGATGTAGCAGTTACGCCACCAGGGTTTCCAAAAGACAAGTGGTCACAAAAGGACAAATACTGTATGAGACCACTATTATAAAAACCCAAGGAAGGGTTTACACACAGGAGGAAGAAAAAAAAATCTTCAATGGTCCTGAAGGAGAGGTGAGAAGAAATCAGTCACTGAGTAGTTGACAAGCACCACCTTTCGTGAAAGGAAAGACAACCAAGAGTGTAGGGGAAGTTAGCACATCTTGACCAAGGGCAATTCATGGAAGTTTCCTAGATACATCCAAACATCTTGAGGGACTGAGTTACTAGGGCTGAGTGCTAGAGACCGTGATCTTGGGGACATCTAGGTGAACTGGTATAACAGAGTTCATAAAGAAAGTATTCTACATCCTACTTTGGCTTGTAGTGTCTGGAATCTTCAAAGCTTGTGAGCAACCATCTATTGGTCCCAGCATATTTCTGAGCAAAAGAGAATGAAGAAAATCCAAAGACATGAGGAAAATACTCGTGCAAAGGACTAATGTCGTGGGCTCAAGAGCCACAGCTTCGGCAGCCTGAGCCCAGGAATCTAGATGGTGCCCAGTTATCACCAGCAACTACTCTGGCTGGGATCACATAGAGGGTTCTGGACAGGCTAGGAGAAAAATGTAGAACAAAATTCAAATCCATGAAACAGGACCAGACTTACTGGTCTGTCAGAGACTGGAGGAACCCCTGATGCTGTGGTCCTGAGACCACCTCAGAACTGAAGCCATTCCTTTTCTCCAAAGACTAGACAGACCTATAAAATACATAGACACACAAGGAAGGAATGTGCTTCTTAGTTCAGCCAAGTGTACAAGACAGCATGGGCAACCCCAGCCTAAAAACAAAGACGAGAAAGCAGGAAAGGACAGGAAAACTGGACAAATGGGCACAGGGGAACCCGGGGTGGAAAGAGAAAGACTCCTAATACACAGCAGGGATTGCAACCAATGTCACAAAACAATTTGTGTGTGAAGTTTGGAATGAGAAACTGATTTGTACTGTAAATTTGCACCTAAAGCACAATAAAAGTAAAGAGAGAAAAGAAAGGAAGAAACAATAGAGCTTCCAGTGAAACAGGCTGTCATAGAAATCCTTGAAGGATGGTGTAGGATTGGACAAGATGATGCAGGTTAAACACCTTATGCAGCAGACATTTCAAGGAACTATTATTATTTAGTACTCTATTAAAAAAATAATAATAAACTTTGAAAAAAGGCTAACGAAAGGGAGAGACTACCTAGAATTTCTCCACTCAAAACAAATTCTCTTTTGCTTTTTTCTTTTAATTTTTTTATCATGATTAAGTGAATATTTACAATTTGCCACATAAAACCCCAAGCATCCATCTCTCTGCAGCTCCGTCTGCTCTCCTCACCCTGTGACAGCACACTCTTCTTTTCCACTCCTTGCTTCCAATATCCACTGAACTGACACTTGTGCCCTCCTCTCCACCCTCTCTTCTCCCTGCTAAGAAGAAACGAGTAGGACAAGTTCACATATATTAAATCGTAAAGTACCCACGCCACCTACATCACTCCGTGTTCCCAAGTCCAATCCATTCTTTGTCTGCAGTGTTGGCTTTACTCCTGGTCTCAGGTCTGGCCTAGCAGCAAGGCAGAGGGCCATGCTCTTAGAGGACCCTTCAGGTTTGTAGATGACCAGGTGTGGTGTTTTAATAGAGTTCTTGATCTGCACACCCCTTTTGCTTGTGCTGCGTCTGGGACTCTGCATTATGTTCGCTGTCAAGACTGTCTTTGCTGGTGGCCAGGCACCATCTGTCTAGTTCTGTTCCTCTGCTGATGTAATCTCCCAATCACATTGGTCCTCCTGTCTCCTGAGCTCAGTTTTTCTCATGTCTTTGATGTTCTCAGTTGTCATTTGTTCCTGGTGGGTTGGGACCAATTGATGTTCCTCAGATGGCAGCTTGCTGACTTTTAAGACCCCAGGTGCCACTCACTAATATGGGGTGCAGAACACTCCCTTAGGAAAGGATTAGTCATGCCAACTGACCTCGATGTCTCCTGAAAACATGGTCCCCAGACCCCTGTCCCTGCTACTATGTCCTTTGAAATATTGGGTTGAATTTAGAAAACCTTTTAGCTTATCATGTAGTCAGTTATGCTGACCTGCCTTCTACTGCATGCTGTCAGTCCCTTCACCTAACCAGACTTCTGTGGACTGTCTAATCTATGAACCATCCTTGTAGCAATCAAGAGTATTTTCTTCTGTGCATATTCTTAAGTCCTTATAACAGTGATAACATACAATATTCATCCTTTTGCAACTACTGATTTCACTCAGTATGTCTTCCAGTTGTTTCCAGGCTGTGAGACAGTCCCTAAAATCATCATTGTTCTTTATCATTGCATAGTGTTCCATTGTGTATATATACCATAGTTTGTTTATCCATTCATCTGTTGATGGTCACCTAGGCTGATTCCATCTTTTTGCTACTGTGAACAGTGCTGCCATAAACATTCATCTGTATGTATCTGTTCATGTGACACCCCTTATTTCTATGGATATGTTCCAAGCAGTGGGATTGCTGGATCGTATGATATTTCTATTTCTAACTTTTTAATAAAGTGCCGAATTGCTTTCCAAAGAGATTGTACCATTTTACATTCCTACCAGTAGAAGAGTTCCAGTCTCTCCACAGCCTGCCCAACATTTGTTGTTTTGTGTTTTTTGGATTAGGGACAACCTTGTTGGGCTGAGATGCTTGCTCGTTTTTAATTAATTATTTTGAGATAAGTATAGATTCACATGTAGTTGTAAGAAACAGTACAGAAATGAAAATCTCAGTCCACAGAAAAACTTGTAAATTAGTATTGATAATAGCATTATTCTTAATACCCATAAGATGGAAACAAACCAAATGACCATCAAATGATAAACAAAATGTGACATGTCCATATCATGCAATGAAAGGAAGTTCTCATACATGTTACAGCATGGATGAACCTGGAAAACACTATGTTAAGTGAAAGAAGTGGGCCATAAAAGACCACGTAGTGTATGAGTCCAGTAAAGAGTAGATTAGTGGTTGCCTAGGACTGAGGGGAGTGTGGGCTGGGCTTAAATGGGGAATGACGACAAGGTTCTTTTGAGGGTAATGGAAATGTTCAAAAAGAGATTCTGGTGATGATTGTACAGCTCTGAATATACTGAAAACCAATTAATTGTATACTTTAAATGAGTGAGTGGGTTGTTCAGTTAATTATATTCAGGAAAGTTAATATGTGTGAAAAGAAATAAAACAGAGAAATTCCAAGCACGCTTTACCCAGTTTCTCTCAACGATGACATCTTGCCAAACAGTTTGTGGTCAAGTTGATTCCAGCTTATAACAGTGACTATACTCAGTGTAGAAATGCCCAGTAGGGTTTCTAAGGAGTGGCTGATGGATTCAGACTGCCAACCTTTAGGTTAGAGCCAAATGCTTAACCACTGCACCACCAGGGTTCCTGCAAAACTATAAAACCAAAAAATCAAACCTATTGCTGTTGAGTCAATTCCAATGCATAGCAATCCTATGGGACAGAATAGAACTGCCCCATAGCATTTCCAAGGAGCATTTAGTGACTTGGAACTGCTAACTTTTTGGTTAGCAGCCAAATGCTTATGCAAAACTATAGTACAGTATAATTATTAGAATACTGATATTGATAGAAGTTTGTCTTTTTATTGCAGTCTTCTCTTTCTGGAATACCTGGGTGATGTAAATAGTTAACATATTTGGCTACTAGCTGAAAGGGTTGAGATTCAAGCCCACGGAGAGTCAGCTCAGAGAAGAAAGACTTGGCAGTTTACTTCTAAAAAATCAGCCATCGCACACCCCATGGGGTAGAGCTCTCCTCTGACGTATGTGAGGTCTCCGTGAGTTGGAACACTTCTAGTCTTGTATTAGGGATGAAAGGGAAGGAGGGGGGGTGGGGGAGAGAGAGAGACCAAGAAGAAATAAAAGGAAATTTTTTAAAGAGGAGGAAGAACCAGAAAAGTTTGACTTAGGATCTTTCACTGGTATGGTTCTGTGGGTTTGGCTGTTGGAAGGGGCAGGGATGAGTAGCGGCTCCTCCTTAGCTGTTGTAATAGCCTTGATGTGTTGAGTGCATTTAACAGAGGAGTACTGGGGATAAAACCAAAACAATAGGCATCAGTGATGTTCTGTTAAAAACCGGAAGTCAAAGGACAGCCGCTGGGTGTGTTCTCGCCCTGTCCAGCAGCTGTTCACATATCAACAGTAGTGAAATTCACAGCCACCAAAGGCTAGTTTTTATTTCTCAGAGAATAACCAGCCCACATCTTTTCTTAAACAGAAAAAAGAATAGCCAATTAAAATTTATAGTACTGATAACTAAGTATTTTTGTTAAACCTGAAGAGTTGGTGTTTTAGTCAGCTAGTGCTGTTCTAACATAAATACCCAGGTGGACGGTTTTAACAAAGGAAAATCTATTCTTAAATAGTCCAGTAGGCTACACGCCCAAATTCAGGATGTCTACTCCAAGAGAAAGGCTTTCACCTTGTTGTGTCTGGAGGAGAGTCCTTCTGCTGCATCAGTCTTTGGTGAGGGAGCATCTTGGTGCAGGAACCTCGGGTGTGAAGGACGGGCTGTGCTCCTGGTGCTGCTGTCTTGATGGTGTGATGTTCCCAACTCTCTGCTTGCTTCCCTTTTTATCTCCCAGAGGACAAAAAGATCAAGGGTGGTGGAAGCTGCACTCCAGGGAAACACCCTGAGCAAGGGTCTTGCAGTCCCACCCTAATCCTCTTTTAACGTAATGGCTGTATCTGTTAATCACAGGCAGAGATTAGGATCTGCAGCTCAGAAAATCACAAAATGGAAGGCAGTCACAAAGTACGGGAAGTCTTGACCCACCCAAATTACTACACATATTTTGGGGAAGACACAATTCAACCCATGACAGTTGGTCAAAAATTTTGTTAGCATGATAAGGAATTATTCATAAACTTGTCAGTAACATTTTGTGGCTTGATTTGTTTCCCTTGCCTGAGCATATAGCAAACAAATACTAGGAAGTATCCTGCTCTTTGGGGAAGCGAGGTAGAGATGAAAAACAGAGGTGTTTCTGAGCCAAGCTGTTTCCTCTTGCTGTGTGATCCTCTTGGCTTGTGATAGGTGAGGCGCTTTCCTCTGTGGGTTATTATATTCCGAGGGAGTTGACTACACAGGGGAGCCAAGTACAGTGTTTCCTCTTATGCTTGATCTATGAAGAGGCTTTGAGGAGGAAAGGATATTTAGCTTGAATTTATTTTGCTTGATAAATACTCATGTGAACCAGCAGTGTTGAAACTCATCACCAGCTGACTCCAAAATCAACCACGCACCGTGTTTTGGAGACCATTCTCCATTTTATAGTACACAGCTAGTACTGCTAAACGCTTTTTAGAAAGCCAGTCACAGCCAGGATTGGAACTTTCTTACTGTCACATCAGCTTTCTGTAACTCTGGCAAAGTAGCTATTGTCTAGAAATTCTTTACCATCTTGAAAAGACTTTTAAATAAAACTCTTTTCCATGTATCGTGATGTCTTAGTCATCTAGTGCTGCTTTAACTGAAATACCATAGTAGACGGCTTTTAAAAGAGCAATTTTATTTTGTCACAGTTCAGTAGGTTAAAAGTCCAAATTCAGGCTGTTAGCTCTAGGGGAAGGGTTTCTCTGCCGGGTCTGGAGGAAAGTCCTTGACATCAGTCTTCTCCCGGACTGGACGGTTCTGAGGCTCTGGGACCCTGGTCCTTTCTAAAGGATGCACCCAGCTTCTGGCATGGCTTCTTAATGATATGAGGTCCACAACTTGCTGCTTGCCTCTGTTTCTTTTGTATCTCAAGTGGCTGCCACAAGGTACAGTACAATCCCACACAGTGAGTCCTGCCCCACCAGCACAGCTGCTTCCCATCCTTCCTCATTAACGTCATAGGGGCAGGGTTTACAATATAAAGGGACATCACACTGTACCGCGAATCATGACCAGCTAAACGCACACACACATTTTTTGGGGAACACAGTTCAATTCATGACGCGTGATAATCCAAATCTCCATGACTAGGGTAATTAAATGTGCAAACTACTGGGGACTGTACCCGGAAACCAGGACTTGATCCTTAGAGCTGTATCATTGGCACACCTACAATACAAGGATGGAAACAAGGATTCCTTGTTAAGACATCACAGCCCTCTGCCGTCCTCGAGCTGTGTCAGACACAGCTGTTTTATTCATTGTTTGTTTCAGACTCCTTATCAGCATCTTAGTTGTATTTAGCAGCTGAGCCATTTCTGGATAATTTCTTTTCTTACCCTTAGAAAGGAGTTGTTTTTTCTCCCTCCTTCACCCATAATTTTATGTTATGCTAGTGAACGCTGTCACTTTTATGATGACAGGGAAAACAGGTTTTGTTTTATTTTTTCTTTAGCTTTTATTACTATGAAATAGAACAGACAGATGCAGAAATGTATACAACACAAATATACTGCTTAGCAAATAATTACAAAGCAGAAACCTTTCTGATGATGGCTCAGATCATAGAGGGAAAGCTTGCCAGCAACCAGAAGCCCCTGCATCCCTCCCCAACCCTGGCCCTTCCTGTTCCCCAGAGGAAATGGCTATTCTGACTTTGTGATAATCCAAACCAAAATCCAAACCCACCAGTATTGAGTCAGTTCCAGCTGATAGTGATCCCAATAGGGTTTCCCAAGGCTAAAAATGTCCGCTGAAGTAGACTGCCACCTCTTTTTTTCCACAAAGCCCATGGTCATTTCAAACCACCAACTTTATCAGTTTGCAGTCAAGACCTTTAACCACTGTGCCAGTAGGTCTCCTTTGGCGATAATATCCTAACTTTTCAAAAATGGTTTCACTTTTGAATGCATCCCTAAAAGTATAGTTTAATTTTGCCAGTTTTTGAAGTTTGTATAAAGTAGTCCTGCCAAATGCACTCTTGTGTCCTTCCTCTTTTTCTCAACATTGCATTTGTGAGCTGTCTGCCTGCTTTAGGGGATAGCTTAGCTGATTCATTTGCCTTGCATAGTATTGTGTTGTATGAGCAAGCAAGGAGTGCAGCAGCCCACCCATTCATTTCAGTAATCATTGATGAAACTGGAGATGTTCTCAGTGTTTGGTAATTGTCAGCAATGCTGCTGTGAACATTCTGCATGGATCATGGTGCAAGGGCACAGGGGTTTGTCTGCAGCGAATAGCTAGGAGTAGATTTGCTAGGTCATGAAGTATATGAATCTTCAATACTACCAAATACTGCTAGGTGGTTTTCCAAAGTGGTTGTCCCAGTTTAGACTCTCACGAGCAGTGTGTGAGAGTTCCATGTTGGTGTTGCATGTCCAGTCCTAACAACATTGCAAGTTGAAGGGTATAGGTTTCAGAGCAACAAGTCCCAAGAGTTATCACACAAGATACATTGCACTTGAAAGAAGTCTGCTCTGTCAGTATCCTTCTGGGATCCTTGGGACACTGTTAAAGGCCAAAACCAAAACTAAACCCAGGGCTACTGAGTTGATTCTGACTCACAATGACCCTATTGGGACAGAATAGAACTGCTCCCTAGGGTTTCCAGGGTGTGCCTGGTGGATTTGAACTGCTGACCTTTTGGTGAGAAGATGTAGCACTTAACCACTAAGCCACCTGCATGTCCCTGTGAAAGGCAGGAAGTTGAAAACTGAATTCCAGTGGTTCTCAGAAAAAATAGCCCTGGTGGTGCCCTGGTTAAGTACTTGGTTGCTCACTGAAAGCGTGGTGGGTTGAACCCACCAGCCCCTCATTGGGAAAAAGATGTGGCAGTCTGCTTTCTTAAAGATTAGAGCTTTGATGAGAAAAAGGGATGTGCAGATCAAGAACTCTATAAAAAAGGCCAGACTTGATGGTCTGATGACCTGGAGGTTCCCCTGAGAACATGGCCCCTGAACTTGCTGCTACCCCAAAACTGAAACAAATACTGAAGCCCACACTTCAGACAAAGAATGGACTGGACTTGGAACACAGAGTGATGCAGGTGGTGTGTACTGTATGGTTTAATATATATATGAGGCTGTCTTACTGGTTTCTTTCCAGAGGGGGGAAGAGAAGATGTAGAGGAGTTGTAGATGTAGAAGATGGTTGAGTGGATACCAGAAGTACTGGGTGCAAAAGAAGGGTGTACCATCACGGGGTGAGGAGAGCAGGTAGAGCTGCAAAGAGGCAGATGCTTGGGGTTTTATATGGCAGATTGACTTGGATTGTAACCTTTTACTCAATCACAATAAAAATAAATAAATGGTTATAGCTTTGGAAACCCTATGGGACAGTTATACTCTGTCATGTAGGGTTGCTGTAGGGTTGAGTCGGAATTGACTCAATGGTAAAAGTTTTTTTGGAGGGGGAAGTGGTTAATGCTCAGAAAAGAGCATGGAAAAAGGCTTAAGGGAGGTGCCTAGGCTTCCAGCCAAGGGACAGGTCTCTCGCCAAAACTTGATATTGTCAGACTTTTTTTGGTCATATTGTGTGGTGGGTTTTTTTTATGGCTTTATTTGTATTTCCCTATTTACTAACAAGATTAAGTACCTTGCACATGTTTATTAATCATTTGGATTTCTTCTTTTAGAAATGTACACTCAAGCATATTTTTCTATTTTTTTATTGATTTGTAGAAACTATATGTATTCTGAATATTAGTCCTTTGTCATGTATGTGTATCCCGTAGCGTGTATTTTCTTGCTATGCCTTCATTCTATCCATAGGTATGTAATTCTGGGTGTATTTATAAACCTAAAATATATATATATATAAACTTAAAAAATCCTCTTGTTTCAAATGAAGTATTAAAGAACTTCTATTGGTGTGGTTTATTTTAAAGTCTTTTACTTTTGAGAGTGACAGAAACCATATTCTTTGTGAGTATGCAGTTAGATTGCAAATCGATGCAATGTACTTGTGATTCCATTATTTTGTGCAAGTTTTGATATTTTAAAAGGGCCTAGGGAAATTTATGTCAGCTTTCTGTTGTTCCTGTTTTCTCCATCTGTTCAATGCTGGTTTCATACCATGCTCTTCATTGTTCTGTAGGACACTGCAAGTGACTACTAAGTACAAACCCAAGTGCAATACCAAAAAAAAAAAAAAAAGCAAGCAACTGCCATTGAGTTGATCTCAATTCATAGAGACCCTATAGGACAGAGTAGAACTGCCACATGAAGTTTCCGAGGAGCGCCTAGTAGATTTGAACTGCTAGCCTTTTGGTTAGCAGCCATAGCATTTAACCTCTATACCACCAGTAGAATGTAAAAGGAGAAGTTTAATGGAGAAACCAGAAGAAAAGTCATTAACTAAAGTCAAATTCACTGTAAACTAATCATTTTTCTTGCCCATCATAGAAATAAAAACTTTTGTTTTTATTTTTTGCTTAACAGAAAAAAAAGATACACTGTCATTCATAAATATAGTCAAAATAGAAAGAGAGCAAAAGTCACCCTAAAATATACTCTCTGGAGGTAGTCATCACTGGTATTTCAGGGTACACTTCTAGGCAGCTCTCTAGGCCTGTATGTGACTTAGAAAAAGGGAAGATATATTTACATATCTCCTTTTCTCAGCTGTTGGCATTATTCTTTGTGCAGGTACAACACACAGGTAAAGGTAGCTTACAGAGAGAGCCCTGTGGTACCGTCTACTTGCCTCTCCACTCACCTTTTTCCTGTACTTCTGAGAAGCGGGCTATAAAATGGAAAAGAGGAGAGAGTGATCATTTCTATTCTTCCTTGGTCAAGTCACCAAGAAAATCACTGAGAAAAAGGCTCAGATTAAGCACTTCGTTGAGACATTCCCTGAAAAGTGGTGCTTTGGGAGAAATATATTAGTCTGTCCTAAAGCCAGCTTCCTGGGTCTCTAATTCCATGGTGAGTAAAAAGATAAGTGAAAGCATGCCCTGTGGTCAAGAACATGTGGACATGCCAAAACCAAGCCAAACCCACTGCTGTCAAGTCAGCTCTGACTCATGGTAACCCTGTAGAAGAGAGAGGAACTGCTCCATAAAGTTTCCAAGGAGCGTCTGGAAGATTTGAACTGCTGACCACTTAGTTAGCAGATGTAGCAGTTAACTGCTGTGCCACCACGATTTCCTGTGGACATTGCAGAGGTTAAAAAATTTAATTAGGGTTAGAATGTCTTGGAGGCCTTAGTTGGGAGCACAGATCCTGAGTGTCCTGGGATGAGAGTCAGCATGGGGTTTCCCCGGCATCTCAACCTCTACATCCTTTTTCACAGAGAATCACCCAAAACTGCTGTCTTTGAAAACTTTGAGAAATGCTTATTACACTAAAGTTAGTAAGTGTAAGTAATAAATACCTTTTTAATATAAACCACACCAAACCCATTGCTACTGAATTAATTCCAACTCCTAGAGATCCTGTAGGATGGGGAAAGAAAAGGATAGTTTAAAAATTTCTATCTGTATTCCATCATGGCAATCAAAATTTTCCTCCTATTAATGAAATGGAGTTTCCAAGGTGCATCCTGTGGATTTGAACTGCCTATGTTTGGTTAGCAACTGTACTACTTAATCACTAAGCCCCCAAGGTTTCCAACCTTTCTAATATAGACTTAAGAAGAAAAGTAACAGTTTTCTCTTTTTCTGATGATAAAATAATACACATCCATTGTCTACCATTTGGTAAGTAGTTAAAAGTTGTAGTGGACAAAGGAGTTCTTGGGTGGTGCAAGCAGTTAATATGCTCAGAGGTTAATGGAAAGGTTAGAGATTTGACTCTACCCAGAGGTGTGTGGGAATAAAGGCCTAGTGATTTCCTCAAGAAAAACCAGCCACTGAAAACCTCATGGGGCATAGTTCTACTCTGACTGACCCACATTAGGCTACAAACCAACTCCACAGCAACTGGTTGATTTTTCATTTTTTTTTAATATGGTAAACAAAATTTAAGTTGTCTATCATTGTACCATTGGATATAAAAGAATTAACATTGTTGTGTGTTTTCTTCCAGACCATTGTCCATATATATGTTTTAGTTACAGAATATACTTGTGTCTTCAAGGATCACTGTATGTGTGTGTGGATTTACATAGTATGTAGTTTTTTGTTTGGGCTTTTTGTGTTTTGGTCTTGGATAAATAACATTTCATTAATAGGAGGAAAATTTTGACTGCCATGATGGAATAGAGAGAGAAATTTTTAAACTATCTTTTTCTTTTTTTTTATTGTGATTGAGTGACAGTGTATAATCCAATTTAAATTTGTATGCCCACTTACCTGCATCTCCCTCTGCTCTCCTTGCCTGACGACAGCACACTCCTTCTTTCTATTCTGTACGTGTCATAACCTCTTAACAATCTCCTGTCACCTCCTCTCTACCTTCTCCACTCCGCTCTAGTAACAGGCCAGTAGGATGACATCCTATAGATGCATAGAACCATAAAGTTCACACACGGTATCATCACTCTGTATCCCAGGTCCAATCCATTCCTGTCAAAGAGTTGACCTCAGTAATGATTTGTGATCAGGGGGAGCATCAGGTCTAAGGGCCATGCTCCCAGGGGAACCCCCAGGCCTTCAGACCATCAATTGCAGTGTTTTAGTGGCATTCTTAAGGTGCACCCCATTTATTTCCTTGTGTTGCCACTGGGATAAACTATCTTTTTCTTAAAAACCTCTTGATTCCGGAATATTTTTATATTTTTACAGAAATAGTGTAAGTTCAAAAACTCGCTATATTCCCTTCACAAACTTCCCCTGATGATAATACTATAAAGAATTTACACAGTGTTGACACACAGTGTTGATTCTATCTGGAAACGTTCTTCGAGCTCTGTGTCTCTACAGTGAGGTTGTCAGTGCTGTTCTGATGAAGCTCTGCCTTGTCCTGGCTGCAGGTTGCTATAATAATAGCACTAAAGTGGCTGTGAAAACCCTGAAGCCAGGCACCATGTCAGTGCAGGCCTTCCTGGAGGAAGCGAACCTCATGAAGACGCTACAGCATGACAAGCTGGTGCGACTCTATGCCGTGGTCACCAAGGAGGAGCCCATTTACATCATCACGGAGTACATGGCCAAAGGTAAGCACACTACTGGGCACTGTTGCCTTTAGACATTTACAGACGAGTGTGGCCCATACAACCAAGCAGTGGGATAAAGAACAAAGAATACACAAGTTGTTGTGGTTTTAAAACTACATAGTCATGACTAAAAAATGGGAAAATATAAGAAAACAAGCATTTTCATAAGCCTGCCAAGCCAAGTGCTGTTGAGTTGGATCTGACTCATGGCAACCCTAGGGGCCAGAGTAGAACTGACCCCCAGAGTATTCAAGGAGCACTTGGTGGATTTGAACTGCCGACTTTGTAGTTAGCAGTGGTAGCATGTAACCCACTACATGACCAGGGTTTCTTTTCATAAACCTACTCAGCAGAAATAACCAACTGTCATGAAATGGGTATATAGTCTTCCAGTTTTCTATGTGTAGGTGTCCTGCACATACATGTTAGCCCTGAAAATAGCACCTAGTATGTAGTACCTAAAACTTGGTGGTGCAGTGGTTAAGTGCTATGGCTGCTAACCGAAAGGTTGGCAGTTCAAATCCACTAGGTGTTCCTTGGAAACTTTGTGGGACAGTTCTACGCTGTCCTATATAGGTTTGCTGTGAGTTGGAAATCTGCTTGACGGCAGTGGGTCTGGTTTGGGTTTTCCAGTGTAGTACCCAAACCTGTTGCCATTAAGGTCATTCTAACTCTTAGCAGCACTATAGTGGGCAGAAAGGAGCTGCCCTGTAGATTTTCCCAGGAGTTACTGACTGTTCAAACTTCCAGCCTTTTAGTCAGTAGCCATAGTTCTTAACCACGGTGCTACCAGGGCTCAGCCAGTATACAGTAGGCTCTTGTAAATATTTGTTGAAAGAAGAATGTATATATCTTAAATAAGAGAATTTTTGTTATATACTTAGTTCTCAGAATTCTAAAATTAATTCATTTTGCTTCTTAGCATTATCTAAATGTTCAGAGTTTCACTCTAAAATGTTCATGTTTTTAAAACTTCTTGAGATTAATTTCCCATGCAGTCATAGAGTCACTGTTGTAGAAGTTTCAGGCAATCATTTTTTTCTCTTGTTCGAATCAACGTCAGATAAGTGGAGTACAAATCACTGTCCTTCTTCCTGTGTCCACTTTCAGTCCAGGAAGGACAGTAAGAAGCTAATTCAGGATTTTTTTTTTAAAGTCTCCAGGAGGAAGGAAAAACAGAGAAAGGAAGTAAAGTAAAGAGGAAAGAAGGAAACAGTATTTTTATATGCAGAATTATGGAGACTGCATTGTGATGTCATAAGTGAAAAGGTTACATAGAGGCATTTTCTTATTCAGTATCTGTTACTGTTTCAGAATATCAGTGACTGAGAATGTTTCAGAAAAAATGAGCATTGTTAAAAAAAACAAGTTAGCCCTTGTGGTTTAGGTTGTTACAACCCAAACACCAGGCTCTGGGGCTGATGTGTTATAGGGGTTTAGTAAATATTAGTTGAATTAATTAGTTGCTATTATTGTTCATCATAAATGTGAATAGGAGTTTCTCTTGCTAAAGCAACCAAGCTACACTGAGCCCTTCTCAGGATTCTCTCACTTAACCTTGGCAGAAATCTAAGATAGACGCACAGTTGTCCCCACGTCATGGATGAGATAGTCTAACATTCACTGATGCTTAAAACACCTTCCAGACACCAACATACTTTAAGTCCGTCACCTGATGGCGTCTCCACAGTAATTCTGACAGAGCCTAACATATGAAAAAGTTCCGTAGCTTGTCTAAGGCCACACTCAAGGTTGACACTTTAGCTTCCAGGTGAAGGGGCAGGGGAGAGTGTTTTGTTTTAGAGATGAAGCCATGAGAAAGTGTTTATCCACTTAGCTGCTCTTAGGAAGGTGTCACATTTTCCCCCATTGGTTCATTCGTCAGCTACTCACTCCACACCTACTGCAGGTGCTGAGTTCTGTTGCTGTGAACAGACAGCAGCCTTTGCCCAGGGCCTGCTACGGACAAGGCCTCAAAGAGAACTTGCTGGGTTTCTGGTCCAGGGGAGCTCCCTAAAGATCAGGCACTGTCGTTAGTGTATCAGAGTAGTACGTACAAAGGGCTCTGAAAAGCACTGATTTCAGATGTCTGTAAGAGAAAAAGTACCCAACACTGCCCTTTCCTACCTGGGACACATACACTTACTTTTCTCGTTAGAGGAGAGATAATAGATAAAAGGAGACTGGCTTTGACCACTGTCAGAAAAGCTTCTGTAGCCATACAGTACTGTAGAGCCAATCAGTTTTATAGGTCCTGCCTCCCACCTCAGTAGCAGTGGATGGTGTGACAGTTAAGCACTTCAGCTGCTAACCTGAAGGTACCTAAGAAGAAAGGTCTGGCTACCTACTTCCAAAGCCTGTGGAGCAAAGTTCTCCTCTGACACAGACGGGTCTCTGTGAGTCAGCTGAAGTCAATGGCAGCTAGTTAGTGATGATGATTACTTCGTTTTTAAAAATTTTCCTGTATGTGTTTGAACTCCACTCACATTTTAACTCTCTACGCAGGGAGTTTGCTGGATTTCCTGAAGAGTGATGAAGGTGGAAAGATCCTGCTTCCAAAGCTAATTGACTTTTCTGCTCAGGTGATGTATGGAAAACCCATGTGGGCTCTTAAGTAGCACGGACCTCCTTGCCTTAGGTTCATGATGAAATTGCTATTCGGGGAGAGGACTTTTCCTTTGGGTTTTTTCCGGTAGCAGGTATGAGGGAAATGTGTTAAGAAGGGTCTTCCCTGGGAAGACAGTGACGCAGCTCAATGGGGAATGTGGATACATGCAGCTAGTTTTAACTGGCATGTTGTCTTCTGTCAGCTTAGTAACCTGGTTATCATATTCATCTCCTCAAAGTGAAAGAGTAAATGCAACAGAATTGATCACATTGCTGGTCTTTTTAGAAAACGAACTTCATAGAGTTTAAACTCCAGTTGCCTTAAAGTTGACCCCAACTCGTAGTGACCCGGTGTGCATCGTTGTAAACTGGGCTGCACAGGATTTTCAGTAGATGATTCTCCAAAGTCCTTCAGCATGTGAACCACTTGTGCCACCCAGGGAGCCTGGTATCCGTGCAGTGCTTTTCTAGTGATACATAATCCTGTTTAAAAAACCTATTGCTGTGGACTCGATTCCAGCTCATAGCAACCTCATAGGACAGAGTGGAATTGCCCAGTGGGATTTCTCAGTAGTGACTGGAGGATTTGAACTGCCGACCTTTTGGTTAACGGCTGAACTCTTAACCAGTGTGCCACCAGGCCTCCTAAATGATGCATCGGTGGTATTTTTGTCTCTAATCCAATGGTAGTGATACTTGTAAATTACCAGTATTCTTGAAAACATAGGAACTGTTTTGTTTTTTTTCACTTCTCACTTCTTGTTTTGGGTATTTTATTAAGATTCTGAGGGGTGTTTGTTTGTAATACTTCCAGTATTCGCCTAGGAGTTGCAAACTTGTTTACTTTGGAATGATGTATTTCCTGAGGTATATTTAAGAACCAGAAACAAGTTACTTAGAAATGTGGTAATGTTCATGGTATGTCAAGGAAATGTACATTTGAATCATGCCAGCTATTGACTTATAATAGTTTTGTTGTATCCCTCAGTCACATTCAGTGATTGGATTGTTGTGTTTCTCAGTGCTGGCATTGGTCTGTCCTATTGGGAAAGTCACCATAGCACAAGAGAATTCTGGAAGTTAGGGAAGGATGGTTTGGGTGATCTTTATTTCTTACTCCCATTTCTTTCCTTAGACTCTTTTTTGGTTGGGAAATTGATAAAATGATAAAGTGGTAAATGTGATCTCTTACATTGATAAAGTGTTAAAATTGGTAAATGTGATCTCACATTCTTGTGAGATCAACAGAATGCATTGGTGCACAAGTAAAGTACTTCAGCAGAGCTCTGGTTGGAAAGCTTCATCTGGAATCTAGTGCTGTGTAGCAAACTAGAGTTAACACCTGACTATTGGATTTGTGTACCGGCTCTGCCACTCAGTCGTGGTACCACTTTCTGGAAGTCCTTTACCTCTTTGCATATAAAGTGGACACAGTAACTCCTACTTCTGGAAGGTGTTGTTGAGGGTCAATTCAAACAAGCTAGGTGTGCAAACACCTGCAGAGCCAGTTGGTGGAAGCTGAGAAAACCTTCAAGACTTGGCCTCCATCATTCCAGTGAGGCTGTGTGATGACACTCTTCTTCTTAGCACCCACCTCACCCACCACAGTTTGGTAAGCTTAGTAGGTTTCCTCTCTGAGCAGGAGATTCAGAGGTGATGAGAAGCCCTAGTTTGTAATATGCGAAGAAGAATGTTCTTCTCCCCATGAGTGGAAGGTAAAATGCAAAGGAACTGACCACTTTGCTGGCCAAAAGCCATTTCAGTTGCTGTGGCTGGTCAGGATGTGGGAATAGGGCCCAGCTGCCTGGCTTTTTCACCCTGTCCTCAACCTCTGCCATCTGGCTCCTGAGAGGCTCCTGAAACTCCAAGCGTTCCGGGACCATGGGGTGAAAAATAGTAAGGGAAGAGAGGCATAGGTGGGTGCAGCTATATATACTGTTTGGGAAGGAGGGCAGGCAGTGGAGAAGGCTGGAATGTGGTAGACTTGTATCACACTTGACACAGATCACTGAGGCTGTCCTTGGGATGGAGATTTGGGCAGCCCCTATCAGACGCAGGACTGGAGACGCACAGTGAGGTAACATCTCCTCAGAAGGAGAAGGGACGGCAAAGATTTGGTAGATGGCATACAGGGCCAGCAGAGCCTGACCCAGATGAGAGAGTGAGTGGTTGAAGCTCTTGCACTATAAAGGTCAGAACGTCTGGTCTGTGCCTCAAGTTCTAGAAATGACGCACATCAGGACGTGCACCATACCTGGAGAAGGACTTGATCTCAGGGCTTTTTTGTGTTTGAGTTTGCTTCGTTTAATTGTTGTAGTTATCTAGTGCTGCTATAACAGAATTATTACAAGTAGATGGCTTTAACAAATTGTCACTTATTCCCTCACAGTCTAGGAGGCTAGAATTCCGAATTCAGGGTGCCGGCATTGGTGGAAGCCTTCCTGTCTCTGTCGGCTCTGTCGAAAGGCCCTTGTCATAATCTTGTCCTAATCTTTGCTTTGGAGCTTCTCTGTGCAGGGACCCCAAGTCCCAAGGGGTGCACTGCCGTCTTATCTTGCTTAGTGGCTTGAGGGCCCCTTGTCTCTCTGCTAGCTTATCTCTTTTATATCTCAAAAGAGATTGACTCAAGAAACAAGCTAATCTTATAAAGTAAGTCCTGCATCCTTAACATAACTGTCTGTCTCTAATTATATCTCATTAACATCATAGAGGTAGCATTTAGGAAAATCATAGCAGATCACAGAATGGTGGATAGTCACACAATACTGGGAACTGTGGCCTAGCCAAACTGACACGTTTGAGGGGGGATGACGCAATTCAATCGTAACACTTATAAGACATTATTTTGGTGTAGTCCAAGTTTTTAAGGTCCAAATCAAGGCCTGTGTATCCTTTTTTTTTTTTTTTTGTCCTGTTTGGTGTGACTTCTAGTGACACATTAATTTATTCTTTTGCAGTTGTAGAGGGCAGAAGTCCAAAACAAGCTTCACTGGCCAAAATCAAGGTGCCAGCAGAGCTTTTTTTCCCTTTAGGCGCTCCAAGGGATAATCTGTTTCCTTGCCTTTTCCAGCTTCTAGAGGCTGTATGCCTTTTTTTATTAAATCATTTACCTTTGCAAATTATTGCAAATAGGGAGCTATTGCTAACTTTTGTTTCTAACCCTCTGTAGCTCTAGCTTGTGAGAGTCTGGTATCAGCCATGACTTTCATGTTGAGGTCCAGCAAGCCTCCTTTATCTCCCTGTCAGCAAGGGTCCTTTGGTAGCAGGAGGGGCCAGGGCAGTCCAGGCCACCACCACCAGTCTTCATCCAAGTCTTTTCCTCAAGCCACATCTTGTCCACCTGATCCCAGCCCGTCTCCTTGCAGTGGCCACATGGTAGAACTGTAGAGCAGCTGGTTTAAGTGCATTGACTGTGACAGTGTCAGCAGGAGAGTCAGAGAGTCAGCAACACCCAGGAAGTCCTGGATCACTAATTCACTTCTGTTTGTGACATCAAACTGTCGCCCTCTGAGTTCACCTGTGTCCACACCTTGAACCTCACCGGAGTCTTCTGTAGTCCTTCCTTCAAGCAAAGCTCCTGAGACCACCTGCTGCCCCACACTTGGGTACTTGTTTCATTTGCTTATGGCTTTTCTTCATGAACATGATGAGAGGAGCTTGACTTTCTTTGGCAACAAGGAGTGAGGGCCTGTACACTCCTGGCTCGGTCTGAAATCACACAGTTTACACTCTCACTTTCTGTTACGTATTCCTGATACCTGGCCACACGAATGCAGAGAACTCCCCGTATGATTGGTACTACCCAGTTTGCCTGTCTTCTGCGTTACCAGCTGCCAGCAAGTTGATTTTGACTCATATTCACCCATGTGCTTCAGAGCAGAACTGTGCTCCATAGAGTTTTCTGTTGCTGATTTTTCAGAAGGAGATCACCAGGCCTTTCTTTTGAGGAGCCTTTGGACAGAGTACAACCTGCAACCTTTCAGTTAGCAGCCAAGCGCTTTTAATTGTTTGCGGCATCCAGGGACTCCTGTTTCTGGAATGCGGTCCCTCTACACGGAAGGCCAATTTTGTACTTGTTGCCTTTTCCTCTCTATCGTGTGTCACTAATGAACTTTGTCCCAGTGAGTAACGGTCATAGTAAAGCCACCCTAGGAGACGGAGGGCACCTGGTGCCCAGACGCTTAGGTCATCTCACTTTTCTATTGTTTCTCCACTTGACTAATTGGAAGGGGAGTACAATTAGATACAGCCACTGAAGGATTGTATAAATGCACTGGTGTTTGAGTTCTAAGTAAACAATTAGTAGTCTGTAACATGTTTATGCAGTTTCTTTCACAAGTATTGTCAAGAACATCCAGTAGTTGAGACAGTTGTGTGTTCACAAGAGAGTGTAAAGTCAGCATATTCTCTCAGTGGGAGATGGCTTGTTGGGAGTAGAAAGAAGCCAGTTCCCTTCATCCCCCGTAAGAAGAAGGCCGGGGGTGTGGGGCGGCACTGTAATGCTTCCGTCATCTTGCCTGGGCTGTTCTTCCTCTCCCCATGGCCTACTTCCCTATGCTCCTCCTGTTTCACTCGGACCCCACTTGAAACAGGAAGTGGGGTGAGTGTGCATGGTAGCCTTGCAGTCTGTGGGAGAGCTGATGTGATAGCTTCCTGTCTTGTGATGAGTTCTCAGAGGCTTTTCCGCATCTAGTGGACGCCCCAGTCTCCACCAGAGCCACAACTTGACCCAGCTCTCTGCTCCCTCTGTGCTTAATACTGCTGTCTTAGGAAATCCTGATTAATGCAGCTTTCCCCCAGTGCTTTTCTACTTCTGTTAAACATGAAGCAATCATGTACTTTTTGTGCTGAAATACAAAAACTGTACCTTTGCAAAGGAAGCTTGACATTTTCAGAGAAGAGAAACTTTGCATAATTCCCTCCCAGGCTTTGCCACATTTAGGAATCAAAAAAAAAAAAAAAAAAAAAACTTGAAAAGAGTGGAGTGTTGAAATCTGTAGGCATGTCTTCAGCAAAAGGCGATACAGAATCGTAGGCTTGGGCCCATTTTACAGATGAGGAGAATAAAGCCGAGAGAGGTTATGTAGTCAGCTCCAGCTTACAGAACACAGCTGCTCTGACAACACATGCGGTTTCCCAGGCCCTTGTATCCAAAGTCAACACAAAGAAGTACTTCAGGAACTTTAGACTCCAGATTGGCAAGAAACCCAAGCAGTGATTCCAGCATGCAATTCAGGATGAGTCAGAAAGAAGCATTTCTTTCAAATGCTGAGTATAATATCACAGTTTAATTAACCTTTGGTAATTATTAGAAGTTGCTGATAAAGATACCAATATGTATGTCCTTTTGAAAAATGTCATCTATTTATGTCATTGAAAGGCCCTGTTTTTATTTTCAAACAAAAGAGGAAACTTCAGTTATGATGTGAATGTCAGGTGAGTCACCTTGTAATTCAGACCACATGGAATCAGAGCATTTATTGCTCTTGGGCAGCAGCATTCCTCAAGTGCAACAATTATCAAAAATGAAGTGAGTAAATGTTTTTTTGTGGGGAAAACTGTAGAACCATGGTTGTTATTAATTATGGTAACAAATCACATTTATTTGATCTCTGTCCAGTTATCTCTACCTCCATTATCTGATTTGAAACTGGTGACCTCTGAAGCATTTTTGAAGTTATTTACATGTTTAGAGGTGAAGAAGTGAACCTGGATTTGTTTCAGACTAGAGTTAATAGGTAGCATTGCTGGGGCTGGCCCTGGGTCTTCCCACTCTGAATAAGGGACTCGCTGCTTCTAAGGTCTCTCTGCCATCAGTGTCTCTCCTGCCATCATTTTCCACTGGCACTATCTTGATACATTTTCTGCTTAAGGATTTTGCCTATCAGAAGTTAATGGTTTGTTAGACTTTTTTTTTTTTTTCAAACTTTATTCAGTAGGTACTGAAATTTCTATTGCTAAAACATAGAGCTTTCTGTCACATAATGATTTTGCTTAGGATATATCTTGCCTCTTAGCGTTAAGTTTTATGCCACCATTTTGAGTTGGAAATTGGTAAGATGAGGAAAATAGACAACCTGAGTCTATCCATATTATTCTGAAGGCCTCCTTCTAATGTCAGAGCTTGTAAGTACTGCCTCATTATGCTAAGAAGCCCTTGTGACATGTGGGTACTACTGAAAGGTCAGCGGTTTGAACCCACCAGTTGCTTCATGGGAAAAAGATAAGGCAGTCTTCTCACATTAAGATTACAGCATTGGCCTCGGGGTTCCCCTGGGAACATGACCCCTGTCCGTAAATCATATTGGAGGTCAACTCCTCATACAGAAATTGATTGGACTTGATGACACAGAACAACCATATCCTGTGTGCACTTTATGGTCCTGTGCATCTATAGAATGTCATCCAGCTGACCTCTTACTGGATGCAGGGGAGGGGGTGGAGAGGAGGGGACAGGAGATTGTTAGGAGGATATGACATGCACAGAACAGAGGAGTATGCTGTCACCGGGCAGGGAGAGCAGTGGGAGCTGCTCATTGGCAGGTATGCAAATTTACATGGGATTGTATATTCTCACTCAATCATAATAAAAAAAAATTAATTTAAAACAGAAAAAAAAGATTACAGACTTGGAAACCTTGTGGTACAGTTCTGCTATCTTTTGTGGATTGAGAATCTCTCGTGAAACTTTAGATTAGGAACCATAAGTCTGTCAATAGTGAATCAGACCAGAAGTATTTAGGGGAGGCCTATTCTGGGGTCAGCAGTTCAGATCCACCAGGCGCTCCTTGGAAACCCTATGGCGCAGTTCTGTTCTGCCCTCCAGGGTTGCTGTGAGTTGGAATCAACTCAGCGGCAGTAGGTTTAGTTTTTTTCTATTCTGGGAATGTTTCTAGCATATTTGCCAGTACCATCTGATATGGGCCTTCTCATTCTGTCTTTTTGTAAGAGATCTAAGAGGGAAGTTGTGTTCTCATATTCTACCTCAGTCCCCCAATCCCATATACTAGTGAGGCAATTAATTTATTTTCAGAAATTTTATTAGTATCAAGTCTTGATTAGCAATGTCAGCATGCTCAGTTTACTTAAATTGGAAGAAGAACTAGCTATATTAAGATGTTGAATGAGGTTCAGTGAACTGTGGACTCCTCAGGGTGACTGATTTTAGGAAGCTGGATTCCCTCAATATGCTTATATAATCTCATTTCTTTACATGGGAATTCTAAAATGTGAATCTATAACCTCTCCCCACCACCACTTCTTTCAAGCACAGGAGCCTCCTTCAAAGGGTAGAAGGCCAGTTCTAAAGAGGCAGTTAATTAACTCTATAGAATAATAGAGCCAGATGCAGCCCTGGGTGAAAGGCTATGTAGTGCTGAGGACATGGTGACACCTCAGTGGGCGTTGTTGAGGAGCCCAATGAAACACAGCACATACCGAGATTTGAGAAAGTTCTAGTAGTTCTGTAAAGCAAGTACCTGTATCCATTTGGTTGATTCTGATTCATAGGTACCCTATAGGACAGACCAGAACTGCCCTATAGGGTTTCCAAGGAGTGGCTGGTAGATTCAGACTGTCAGCCTTTTGGTGAGCAGCCAAAGCTCTTTAACCACTGCACCACCAGGGCTGTGAAGCAGCTATGGAGTATGTTAATGTTGGAAAAGGCATTGAGCTTAGAGCTAGATTCTACCTGATAAAAATCTTTTTCAAGGCCAGTCTTCTCAGTAAAACAAGAGGTGCTGGTGAGGTTTCCCATTGTCATGACATTATACCGCATGACTAGCAGAATCTCTTTCTACTCAGGATATCAGTCCACATTAACCTGAAAGTTACAATTAATGATTTTGAGTATATTCGGATGCAACTGACATTGCTCTAAAGAAAGGAGTGTATCACTGTAATGTAGCTGACAGATGTCAGCAATGTACATGCTCTATTTATATAGCTTTTTGAATGATGAGTTTTGTTACCAGGGCTTAAACTTCACCCATGAAAAATTTCAAAATGGACAAATGAAACCAAAGTTACTGTCTGAATTGCAAAACAGAATCGTATATATAGTTTCTTCCCAGAAAGATTGAAAGAGTAGAAGGTATCATTTAAAAATAATATGAAAACAGAAACTTTTTTTTTTCTCCCAAATTAGGTGGGTAGGTATTTAGCATATTTAAGCTGAGGAACCTTGGTGACTGTCTGTTTAAAATAACAAATAGGGCACAAGAGTTTGTGTTTGTTTCTGTTTTGACTGGAACACCTTCCAGCACCACTAAGAAGTATTAAATTATGAATAAGGAATATCAGAGGAGAATTGGAGCCTTTGACCTATGGTGTTGACAAAAGATGTTGAATATACCATAAACTGCCAAAAGAATGAACAGATATGACTTGGGAGAAGTACAGTCAGAATGCTCCTTAGAAGCAAGGATGGCAAGACTTCATCTTGTATACTTTGGCCGTGTTATCAAGCGGGACCAGTCCCTGGAGACAGACATCATGCTTGGCAAAGTAGAAGATCGGCAGAAGAGACGAAGACTTTCAACAAGATGAACTGGCACAGTGGCTACAGTGATGGACTCGAAAACAGTGACAATTGTGAGGATGGCGCAGGACTGGGAGGTGTTTTCCTCTACTGCACATAGGTCTCTCTGAGTCAGAACTAACTTGAGAACATCTAACAACCAAAAGGGCCAGTGAAATAAGAAGTAAAGGGTATTTTGACCAGAACAGAGAGCAGTACCTAAGGGATGGCAGGTGGGGCGTGAGCCCCGGGCACCGCTAGAGGAGGGATGCTGATGAGCAGTTTCTGTTGACCATTGCAGTTTCCGTCACAAGCTGCGAGAGAACATTCAACAGTTTAAAACCAACTGCCATACGTGTGATTTTCCAGATAGACTCCTTCTAGAACACCGTATTTCTCTCTTATCTTGCACTTATAAAGGAATGATGTTTTCTGGTTAGTCACGTTAGTCATTGTAAGTCACAAAATAATGTCCTCTTTGAGTCCTCAATCACTGTGGAAGCTTTCTTGGCTAGTGTGAAAGTAGTTTAAGAGTGGGCCAAGGTAATTATCAGTTGCTCATAATTTAAAAGTGAAGATGAAAGCACTTTGAAAGAGGCAAAAAAACCCAAACTTATTACCATTGAGTTGATTCTGTGTCATGGCAACCCTGTATGTTAGAGTAGAACTGCTCCATAGGGTTTTCTTGGCTGTATTCTTAACAAATACAGTAGTGCTGCTGGATGGGTTTGAACCACCCACCTTCCAGCTGACAACCATGGTAGCTATTTGCACCACCCCCACCCCCCACCCCCAGGATCACTTTGAAGACTGCAGCAGTGTGGAAATCCCGACCAATCTTTGTCTCATGCATTTGACTTGTTTTGCCATGCTTCTCTGAACCTCTGAGTCTACCCCGATGTCTCTTGTCCACATGTTTGCCAAGCACAGCCAGGTGCCGTGAGAGGGAAGGATGAACAGCCACTTCTGTCTCAAGTAGCTGGTGGGTTAGTACAGAAACAGGTAGCTTGAGAATGGGGTAGATGCAGGCAAGAGTCATTGATTGAAGGAGATTAGCACATAAAAGCATAGCAAATGGGATGCAAGGGGGGATTGAGACACAGATGTTAAGTTGTTACTCTGTTATGTACAAGAATGTTTTAGTTAGCTAGGGCTGCTGTAACAGAAATACCACAGTGTGGATGGCTTTAACAAAGGAAGGTTTATTTTACATAGTCTGGTAGGCTGCAAGTCTGTATTCAGGGTGTCTGCTCCAGGGGAAGGCTTTACCCCTTGTCGGCTCTGGAGGAAAGTTGGTATTGCATCAGTCTTTGTCCAGGGAGCATCTGGGAGCAGGAACCTCAGGTCTGAAGGATGCACTCTTCTCCAGGTGCTACTTGCTTGATGGTACGAGGCTCCCAATTCTCTGCCTACTTCTCTTTCCTTTTATCGCTTGCAGGATGAAAGGATTAAGGATAGGGCAAGCCATACTCCAGGGAAACTCCCTTTACAGTGGAGCAGGGAGGTGATCCTATGAAGGGATTTACAGTCCCACCCTAAGCCTTTACTTACAGCACAGGAAAACCACAAAATGGAAGACAGTCACAAGATACTGGGAATCATGGCTCAGCCACATGGCTACACATATTTTTGGGGGGACACAGTTCAATCCATGACAAAGGAGTAGTTATCTGTCTGTAGATAATTGTGGTTTGAAAAATGTGTTTACCAAAACAAAAACAAAAAAAGGTGTTCTAAGGAGGAGGCACCGTCAGACGTCTCATAACATCCTTCCTAAAGACCTGAGAAAACACGTGAATCAGACGGAGATGACAGCTTAGGAACCCTGAGCATCAAACACAAGAATGAAGAATCAAACTGAGTGCCACATAAAAGAAGAGACTGTATAAAAACTGTAGACACAGAATGATGGCTTGCCAGTGACCTGCTAGCTAAACCTGTACAAGCACGGTCATATAGAGGCAAGGCAAACAGTGCTTCCAGCAGGGGCTCCCGTCGCCTGGTACAGCCAATCAGGTACTACTCTGCAGCCACATCCAGAGCCGAGAAGGAGGGCTTCACACCCTGCAAAAGTTAGGAACACTCATCTCATTCACTTCATCCTTCAGTCTTTGTGGTGGAAGCCTGAAGATTTGCAGTATCCCCCACCTGCTCACCTATCCCCCAACACGTGGTCACAGTTCAGTAGCACATCACAGCCCTGCCCCTTGAGCCAGAAGCCCACAGAACAGCAGCACTCACCATTTCACTCAGCTGTCCACAATGGGGACAGTAGTCTGATGGTGCCCACTTCTCCACCTAGCCAACAACATTGGGAGGACACAGACTGGCAGTATCCCCTCTTCTGCCAACTCAGCTATGTTGATAGTTTGCAGTCTGGTAGCCTCCACTTTACCATGCACCCACCCATAAAGATAGTCTCTGGATGGGTAGCACCTCCATGTCAACTTACCCTCACATGGTGGAAGCACAAGGAATGGGGATGCCTACTTCTAAGCCTACTCATCCAAGCTGGAGCTTGCAGACTGACTGTGTCAACTTTTCTACCTGGATGCCAGTACCAGGGGCCCAGGGGTTGGTTGCACCCCATTTTTGCCCAGCTGACTGCACCAAGGCTGAGGACCTGCCTGCAGGGCCCACTCCTATACCCAGCTATTGGCACTAGGGGCTCATAAACTCCAGCCACTGGCAGAGGGAGCCTGTGAACTGGAGGCGCTCACTCCAACACCCAGCTGCCGCACCAGTGGTACCTCCTACTCCCTCCAACTAGCTGTGCCAGGGGCCTGAGAATCAGTAGCACACTGTCTTCACACGGCACTCTAACTGACAGTGAGTACCTGTAGATTGATGGCATTCTTTATCTCACCCTCTGTGCCACCTCTATGGAAAACAGGAGGTTTGTGCTCTCTTCAGCTACCCCCATGTAGGGCTGCCCCTTTGGGACTGTTGGTGAAAGTTTCCATACCACCCACTTGTGACTGATGACTAATGTCTCGAACACACTCACTCCAACTACCCAGCAACTGGCAGTGCACTTGTACAACACCCAACCCAGTGACCAGAGAGAATACTTCCTGTACCCATGCCCTGGTAACTGGCCATATAGACACATCACGTCACAAGCAGTGCCAGCTAAATCCTCAGCTGCCCCACAAGACCACTGAACAGAGACCTGTGCTTACATGATGTCATGGTTTGAATTGTGTCCCCCCAAAAATGTGTGCAGCCACATGGCTGGGATATGGTTCCCAGTATCTTGGGACTGTCCTCCATTGTGTGGTTTTGCTAACCTGTATGTTAAAGGATTAGGGTGGGGCTGTGAATTCCTGCTGTGGGGGGAGTTTCCCTGGAGTATGGCTTGCCCCACCCTTAATGCTTTTAGCTTGCAAGGAATAAAAGGAAAAAGAAACAAAGGACAATTTGAGAACCTCGCTACCATCAAGCAAGCAACACCGGGAGCAGAGCACGTCCTTCAGACCAGAGGTTCTTGTGTGAGGACGCTCCCTGGACAAAGACTGATGCAATACTGGACTTTCCTCCAGAGCCGACAAGGGGAAAGTCTTTCCCTGGAGTGGACACCCTGAATATGGACTTGCAACCTACCGGACTGTGTAAGAATAAATCTTTCTTTGTTAAAGCCATCCACTCTGTGGTATTTCTGTTAGAGCAGCCTAGCTGACTAAAACACATACCCAACCAGAGACAGCTGGTGAGAGCTCCAATGTGGCTAGAGTACTAACCAAAGTAGCATGCATGCCCAGCCCATTCAAATATTAAAAGGCGGGAGGGGGAGATGCAGAAAACAAACATACAATAAGTATAATAAAACCTTTATGCTTCAGATTAGTACAAAATCACATTAAAAAACAGAACAATATGGCTACAGGAAGTGACCAAAATAAAGAAGCAGAAAACATTCTGGAGGAAGAAGTGGTAATAGAATTACCTGATAAGGAATTCAGCAGACTAACACATAGAGTTTCTCAAGAGATCAAGAAAGAGATGAAGAAAAACAGAAAAAACAAAAGCAAATACAGACAGTGACAAGAAAAACAAAGTAATAGAAACATTCAGGGACACAATTCAAGAACAAAACTACAGAGTAAATAGATAGCCAGAAGCTGTTCAAAAAAAGGAACTAGAAATCCAAAAGACTAACAATAAAATGTCAGAAATAGATAACTCAATAGAATGACACTGGAGCAAAATTGAATCAATGGAAGCCACAATCTGTGAAATAGAGGACTACTCCCTTTACACCAATTTGAACAAAAATTAGAAGAACAGGATGAAAAATAAAGAAAGCCTAAGAATCACATGGGACACTGTCATGAAAAAATTTACATGTGATTGGAATTCCTGAACAGGAGAAGACCATGGAGGACAGGAGGGGCAGAATTGTAGATGATATGATGGGAGAAAGCTTCCCTAGTATTATAAAAGAGAAGCAATATCTATTTGAGGTACTCAACAAACCCCATGCAGGATAGACCCCCAAAAAGTTACAAAGAAAACCATAAAAAACACCAAACCCACTGCTGTCAAGTCAGATCTGACTCATTAGTGACCCTAAAGGTCAGAGTAGAACTGCTCCATAGAGTTTCCAAGGAGCACCTCATTGATTTGAACTGCTGATCTTTTAGTTAGCAGGTGTAGCACTTAACCCACTGTGACAGCAGGGTTTCCAAAGAGTCACCAAGATATATCAAAATGAAACTTGCCAAAACCTAAGACAAAGGAAAAATTCTGAGAGCAGCTCAGGAAAGTCAAAAAGTCACTTGTAAAAGGAAACCAAAAAGACTAATCTCTGATTTATTGGCAGAAACCACACAGAAAGAAGGCAATGAGATTACACATATAAAACCTTAAAGGAAAAAAAATGCCAGCCAAGAATTATATATGTTGCAAATTTTTTCTCAGATATGATAATAAAATTAGGACATTTCCAGATACACAGAGGTTAAAGGAATTTAGAAAAACCAGCTTTAGAAGAAATATTGAAAGGAGTCCTTCAGATAGAGAACCAGCATCACATGCCAATGTGAGATTAGCATCAGCCAGATAACAACCTAGATAAAGAATTCTCAAAAATAAATAAGTGACTGAAAACAGGGGAACAGAGGTGTATGTCTATCTCTAAATGACAGCAACATTAAAAAGGGGGAATAAATGCTGTTGTTATAGAATTTTCATACTGAGAGGAAGTCAGGGTGATACCACGAAATAAAAGACTGCTTTAAACTTAAGAAGGTAAAAGCACTTTTCAAGGTAACCACAAAGAAAGCTCACAAACCTACTTGTTAAAATAAAAAAGAAGAGAAACAAAGTCTCAGTAAATATAACATCAACAACAGTTAAATAAATGAAAAGAAAATCCACAGAAAGAACTCAGCAAAGAAAATTAAGCAGAAACCATCAATACACACACATACACACTGTTTTAGTCAGCTAGGGCTGCATTAGCAGAAATACCACAGAGTGGATGGCTTTAACAAAGGAAGGTTTATTCTTACACAGTCCGGTAGGCTACAAGTCCATATTCAGGGTGTCCGCTCCAGGGGAAGGCTTTCCCCTTGTCGGCTCAGGAGGAAAGTCTGGTATTGCATCTGTCTTTGTCTAGGGATCATCTTGGCACAGGAACCTCAGGTATAAAGGACATGCTCTTCTCCCACTGCTGCTTTCTTGATGGTAGGAGGTTCCCAATTTTCAGCCTGCTTCTCTTTTCTTTTATCTCTTGCAGGATGAAAGGATTAAGGGTGGGGCAAGCCACACTCCAAGGAAACTCCCCCTTACAGTGGAGCAGGGAGGTGATCTTATAAAGGGATTTACAGTCCCACCCGAATCCCTTTAACATATGGCATAGGAAAACCACAAAATGGAGAACAGTCACCAAATATTGGAAATCATTGACAGTCACACTGCTACAGTTGTTTTGGGGGTCACAATTCAATCCCTGACACACACACAAAGCATTACAAAATGACAGCAGTAGACTGATACCTATCAATAATCATACTGAATGTAGATGACTTAAATCCACCAGTAAAGAGAAAGAACAACAAAACGGATTAAAAAATAGAACCCATCAACATGCTGTCTACAAGAGAAACACCTTAGACACAAAGATGTAAGTAAACTAAAACTCACCGAGGATGGAAAAAATATATATCAAACAATAATCACAAAGAGCAGAACTGGTATAAATCCCTGATAAAATGGACTTTAAGACCATAAAAAGATAAAGATGGACATAATGTAATGATAGGAGAGTCAGTCCACCAAGAGGATATAACCATAATAAATATGTACGCACCCAATGAACAGCTCCAAAATGCATAAAACAAACTCTAACAGCATTGAGAGAGAAATAGAATAGACAATTTTATAATAGTAGAGACCTCACCACACCACTTTCAGTAAAGAACAAAACAGAAAGAGACTCAACAAGGATGACAGATGATGTAAGTGCTGCAGTCAGCCGGCTGGACCTCATAGATGCCACACAGGGCAGCAAGGTAGACATTCTTTTCTAGTGCCTGTTAGTCTCTTCAAAAGTGCCCGCATTTTAGGCTGCAAAGCAACCCTCAATAAAATCTAAAACATTGAAATAATACAAAACATTTTCTATGACCATGCTGCTATAAAAGTAGAAATCAGTAACAGAAAGAACAAGGTAAAAAATTGAATACATGGAAATTGAGTAACACCTTGCTTAAAACCACTGGAAAAAATCAAATATGAAATTTTTTTAAATCGTAGAATCAAATGAGAATGAAAATACAACACATGAAAACCTTTGGGACATAGCAAAAGTAATGCTCAGAGGTCAGTTTATAGCAGTAAATGTGCATGCCAAAAAAGAAGGACTGAAATCAGAACATTAAGCCTACAATTTAAACAAATAGAGCACGGCAAAAGAAGCCTACAGACTTAATATTAGGGTAGAAATAAATGAAACAGAGGAAAGAAGAAGAATAGAATTACCAAGACCAGAAGTGGGTTCTTTGAAAAGATCAATAAAAAAATCAACAAACTGCTGGCTAAATTGATGAAAGAAAGGTAGGAGAAACAGCAACTAACCCAAATAAGAAGTGAGAATGGTAACATTACAACAGACTTAGGTGAAATAAAAAGAATCATGACAGAAAAGTTTCACTCCAATGAATCTGAAAACCTAGAGGAAATGGATGTATTTCTACAAACATAGTGCCTTTCTAAACTAATGCAAGCTCAGGTAGAGAAATAGAACAGGTCCATAACAATAGGAGAGATGGAAGCTGTAATTTTAAACAACTACAACAAAAATCCCTCGTCAGGATAGCTTCATTGGAGAAGCTTACCAAATATTCAGAGAGCCCACACCAATACTACTGAAACTATTTAAGAGCATAGAAAAGGAAGGAAACCTCCTGAATCTGTTCTGCAAAACCAACATAACCCTAATACCAAAGCTAGACAAAGACAACACAAAAAAGAGTTTCAGACAAATATCCCTCATGAATGTAGTGGGAAGTAGTCTCAGCAAAATACTAGCCAACAGAATTCAACAGCATATCAAAATCGTAATACTTCATGACCCAGTGGGATTCATACCAGGTATGCAAGGATGGGTCATCATTAGAAAAATCAGTCAACAAAACCCATCACGCAAATAAAAGAAAATCACACAACTGTCCCAAATGAAATAGAAAATACATTTATTTGATAAAGTCTACCCATTCCTGATAGGAACTGTTAGCAAAATAGAAGTTCCTGGACATAATAAAGGACATTTATACAAAACCAGCAGCCAGCATTATTTTCAACAAGAGACACTGAATGTATTCCCCTTGAGGCTAGGAACCGATCGAGGATGCTCTTTATAGCTCTTCTTATCCAGCATTGTACTGAAAGTCTTATCTAGAGCAATAAGGTAAAGAAGTGGAAATAAAGGGCATTCAGATTGACAAAGAACAATTCCTGTTCACAGATGATACAATCCTGTACATAGAAAATCCCAGAGATTCCACAAGAAAGCTTTGGAACTAATAGATTCAGCAAAATAACAGCGTAGAAGATCAACATACTAAAATCAGTTGTATTCCTCTACACCAAGAAAGAACATTGAAAAGGATATCAGGGAAACAATGTCATTCACATTAGATCCCCCCACCCCAAGATAAAATACTTAGGAATAAATCTATTCAAGGACATACAAGACCTATACAAAGGAAACTAGAATACTACTGTGAGAAACCAAAGGGACGTAAATGGAAAAATTAGCGTATCATGCTCATGGATAGGAAGACTTTGTGCCCATGTCAGTACTATCATAAGTGATCTGTAGATGCAGTCCAGTCCAGTCCAAATTCCAGTGGCATTCTATAGATGGAAAAACTAATCTCCAGTGTTTTATATGGAAAGGAAAGAAACCCTGGATAAGTAAAGCGATAGTGAAGAACAGCAACAAAGTAGGAGTCGTCATACGGCCTGATCTCTGAGCTTGTTGGACAGCCACAGAGCCAGAACAGCCTGGTACTGGTATAACAACACATTTACCAATGGAAAAGAATTGAGAACCCAGACATAAATCTATCCACTTCTGAGCAACTAACCTTCAACAGAAGGCAAAAGTTCATTAAATGACGAATACACAGACTGTTTACAAATGGTACTGGCAAAACTGGATGTCTGTGTGTGGAAAAATAAAACAAGAGCCATACCTAACACCGTACACAAAAACTAACTCAAAATGAATCAAAGACCAACATAAACCTAAAACTATAAAAATTATGGACGGAAAAAACAGGGACAATGCTAGGGGCCCTAATATATGATCTAAGTAGAATACCAAGCATAACTAAAACTGCAGAAACAGCAGAAGGTGAACTAGATAAATGGGACCTCCTAAAAATTAAGCACTTACATTATCAAAAGACTTCTCCAGAAGAGTGAAAAGAGGACCTACAGACTAGGAGGAAAATTTTTGCTGCGTCATATTTGGCAAGGGTCAAAATTTGTAAATACACAGAATGTTTCAGCACCTCAACAACAATATAGCTATTCTTATCCAGCATTGTACTGAAAGTCTTATCTAGAGCAATAAGGTAAAGAAGTGGAAATAAAGGGCATTCAGATTGACAAAGAACAATTCCTGTTCACAGATGATACAATCCTGTACATAGAAAATCCCAGAGATTCCACAAGAAAGCCATCCAGTTAAAAATGAAGCAAAGGGTATGAGTAGACATTTCACCAAAGAAGACATTCAGGTAACTAACAAACATGCAAGGAGAGGCCTGTGATAATTCACCATTACGAAATAAAAACCAAACCCATTGCCATTGAGTGAATTCCAACTCAGAGTGACCCTCTAGGGCGGAGTAGAATTACTCCACAAAGTTTCCAGTGAGCCTAGTGGATTTGAACTGTCAACTTTTTGTTACAAGCTGAACTCTTAACAACTACGCCACCAGGCCTTAGCCGTTAGAAAGTTGCAGATCAAAACTGCAGTGAGAGACCATCTCACCCTGATAGTAATGGCACCAAAGAGAAAAAATGTTGGCAGTGTTGTGGGGAGATTGGAACTGTTATGTACTGTTGGTGAAAATGAAAAATAGTCCAACCACTGTAGAAAATACTGTGGCACTTCCTTAAAAATGGAAATAGAAATACCATATGATCCACAATCCCACTTTTAGGAATATGCCCTGAAGAGTTAAGAGCTGTGACATGGATAGATACATGCCCTCCCATGTTCACCACAGCGTCGTTCACTGTAGCAAGAAGATAGAGCAGCCTGAGTGCCCAGTGTGTGGCGCATACACACCATGGAATGCTCAGTGATGACGAATAAAAATATATCTGTGAAAAATGTCACAAAGTGCACAAATTTGGAGGACAATATGCTGAGTGAAATAAGCCAGTCAGGAAAAGGACTCACATGAGCATGAAAAAAAAATTCTCTGATGGTTACCAGGGATGAGGAGGGAGGGAGGGAAAATTACTAGACGTGTTAAAGTCGGTGAAGGGAACAGCAATACATAGTCGGGTGGAAGTCAGCACAACATGACCAAGGCAAAGGGAGGCAGTGAAGGAATGCAAGAATAAAGGTCCACTGTGGTGTAATCCGATTCAACAGCACTTGGCTGTCGTGTAATTTGGACATCCTGGTGGTACAGTGTTTAAGTGCTATGGCTGTGGTTCACATCCTCCAGGTGTTCCTTGGAAACTCTGTAGGGCAGTTCTACTCTGACCTGTAAGGTTGCTATGAGTCAGCAGTAACTCAACGACAGTGAATTTTTCAGTTTGATATGTGGTGTAATTTGGAAATCCTGGTGGCATAGTAGTTAAGTGCTATAGCTGCTACTCAAAAGGTTAGCAGTTCAAATCCACCAGGCACTCCTTGGAAACTCTATGGGCAGTTCTCTGTCTGTACAGTGCCTATGAGTCAGAATCGACTCGACAGCAGCAAGTTATGGTATAATTACTCTGGAGCCCTGGTGGCTCAGTGATTAAGAGCTATGGCTGCTAACCAAAAGGTCAGCAGTTCAAGTCCAACGGCCACTCTTTGGAAACCCTATGGGGCAGGTCTGCTCTGTCCTGTAGAGTCACTCTGAGTTAGAATTGAATCAACAGCAGTGAGCTTCGGTTTCTATGTCTAAAAGGAAAAAAAGAAATGATGAAAATCACAACTCATCTGACAAGAGTTATAATTTTACTCTTTGAGATATGTTTCACCCTTAGTAATCAAGCAGATGTTCTTTGTCTTCCTTGGCTGTTAACCAAAAGACAGCAGTTCGAATATAGCAGCTGCTCCTTGAAAACTATGGGGCAGGTCTGCTGTGTCCTATAGGGTGGCTATGAGTTGGAGTTGACAGTAACTGGTTTGTTTTTTTAACTTGTATCTATGCCTTGCCTCCCCACGCACCTAAGAGTCCTCTATGGAAACTTGTTTTGGTTGTTGGGAAACCAAGTGGCTCTTTTCTTGTCCTGCTCGTAAGAGTTTGCTTTGTTACTTGGTTGGTTTGTTTTGCTTTTATAACTGCAGATTTGGCATGGTGGAATGAGAACATGATGAAATCCTGGGTTCTAATCCAGAGCTGAAAGTTAAAGGCTAGGGCTTGAAACTGACAGGACTCATTTCAGCGAGTCAACAAGTGGATGTGGTGGTTGTGAATGCAGCTTCATGTGGAGTTGCTGTGTCCTGAGAAATTCAGGTAGAGAAGTCCTAGGAATAAAACATTTTAATGCAGAGGTCTGCGGCTTGGAAATGGTCCCTGAGTAGTACAAAAGGTTGGCAGTTGGAATCCATTCAGCAGCACCTCAGAAGAAAGGCCTGGTGATCTATTTCTGAAAGATCACAGACATTGAAAACCTCAGGGAGCACAACTGTTCTCTGCACACGTGGAGCCACCATGAGTCAGAATGATAAGAGATAATGGGTTTATAAGAGGGACGTGAGCTGAGAACAGGCTTGGGAGGCTAGCACCCAGCACTTAAGCAGCAGTCCGATGAGGTCCTGAGAGAGAACGAAACAGGCAGAGGTGGGCCCAGAGCAGAGCCCCCGGGACGGGCTGAGAGGCAGCTCCATGTGGCAGGCTGGAGGATGCCACGCTGAAGCCTGGTAAGCAGTGCTCTAAGGAGGAGTGTGCACAAAACAGGCTCCTCAGGTCGAATCTGCTCAGAACGAGGTCTGGAGGACTTGGCTAGATCCTTCTCAGTGTGGTGGCTCAAGTCGAACAAGAAACCTGGCCTGAGTTCCTTTCTCAGCTTCCCATTTTCTTCCCTCTCCGCTGATTCCTTGAATCTTTTTCTTTGTCTCTGCAATGCCCTATCTAAACCTAGTTGACGCCTTCATTCTCTATTTGTCTCCTCCTCTTCCTCATCCCTTTCTCTTCTTCTCTGAGCCACCTCATCCTTAGCAAGCCACACTCTTGGAGAAACTTAATGTCCGCACCTGACTGAGTGGAGCTGCGTCGTCCTTCTTTCAAAAGCAGGCTCATATTGATTTCTTTTTCCTATGAAGGAAAGAAATAAAATGAAGTGAAAGAGTGACTTTTAAGTTATTGAACTTCTGTAGGAAAAGCCTTCTTCCTCCCACTCTGAACATGTACTCAGACATCTGTGTTACACGATGCACACAGGGTTCTGTAGAATACAATAGAATCATTGTTTATTAAATATGAATCACCAAAGGTAGCACCCCCGCTGAGGAACAGTTTATTGGTTTAAAGGTTTATTCTGAGGTCAATTTGGCACCTGGGATGCATTTTCCCAGAGGTCTTTGTGGTTGGATTCATTGACCTCCCACAAAATCTCTTCTCCAGGCAGGCACAGAATCACACAACTTTGCCCCATTTAATTTTGCCTGCTGAGAGGTTGTGTTTCATGCCTCCCTGACGTGATTTTTGAGGTACCTCACTTCCGCCTCGGTGGCCAGTCTGAGGCTTCTGCCTGAGGGCTGCCCTGGCTGCCGTGGTGCTGCCAGAGGGCAGCCAAGTCCCACAGAAGCCCCAGTTGAGGCCTGCTGTAGCTGCTCTTCCTCCCCCACAGGCCCTCCAGCCACAGGGGTTCTGGGCCTCCACTTGCAAACCTGCAGCACCCTGCCAGCAACCCTCAGCTGCTGATTCCCTCTGGGCACACCAGAGTCCCGGCCGCAAGGTGGTGTCCTTCAGGCCTTCCTCAGCCCCAGTCCACAGCACTGCCTGCCACAGCCCCAGAGCCCTCCGGAGCTCATGCACCTGGTTGGCCCTGTGGGCCACATTCTGGAGCCCTGACTTTGCTCATCCTCTTCTCTGACAGTCCACAAGTGAATCCTGTCACTCTCCATCCAGGTCCCGTTATTTCTCATCTGAACTATGGCAGTTTCCTCTTAGCTACAGCTGCCAGATTCAGCACATAAAAATACAGAATGCTCTGTTAAATTGGGATTTAAGATAAACAGTGAATTTTGTTTACTTGTTTGTTTGTTTATCGTGTGGGATGTTGTTGTGTGCTGCTGAGTTAATTCTAATACATGGCACTCCCACAGGGCAGAGCAGAACTTCCACATAGGGTTTCCAAAGTTGTAATCTTGCTGAAGCAGACAGCCGTATCTTTCTCCATTGAAGTGGTTAGTGGATTTGAACCACCAAGCTTTCAGTTAGCAGTCAGGCACTTAACCAGTGTGCTACCAGTGCTGCTTATTGATTGTGGCTGTATATCTATATTTATGTATCTATCTTACACACACACACACACACACACACACACACACACACACACACACACACACACACACACACGGTCTGACAATTAAATTTGGAAACTCATCCTAGAAAAAGCACTACATACCTCATGGCTGACTGTCACTATGGTCACCTTCAAAGTACTCCCCTTGGGAAGCTGTGCACCACTGCCAGCACTTAGTCTACCCTTCAGAACAGCTTTGGAACTCCTTTTCTGGAATGGCCATCAGAGCTATCATTGTATTACTCTTGATGTCCTGAATGTCATCAAAATGTCTTCCTTTCAACATTACTGATATCTTCAGGTAAAAAAAAAAGTCATTGGGGGCCAGATCAGGTGAGTAGGGAGGCTGTTCCAATACAGTTATTTGCTTACTGGCTAAAAAGCCCCTCACAAACAACTATACAATTAAGTTTGCAAACTTAACCACTGTGTACAATATCCATTCTAGAAAGAGTTCCAAAATTGCTCTGAAGGGTAGACTAGGCTCTGGCGTTAGTGTATAGCTTCTCAAGGGAGTACTTCAAAGATGACCACAGTGATATCCAGCGGTGAGGTTTGTAGCACTTAGGACAATTAAATACACAGATTTAATTGTCGGACCTCATATATATGGAAACTCTGGTGTCACAGTGGTTAAGAGCTATGGCTGCTAACCAACAGGTCAGCAATTCGAATCCCTGTGGTACTCCTTGGAAACTCTAGGGGCAGTTCTCCTCTGTCCTGTAGGGTAACAATCAGTCAGAATCAAGTTGACGCCAGTGAGTTTGATTTTTTTTTTATATATACCTACATATACATGTGTATGTATATAAAACCTGTGTCTGTATGCATATATATGTACACACAAACACATATACAGGTAGTCTCAAACTTAGGAAATAGTTGAGTTATGATGAACCATACTTATGCATAACTTGCTGACGTTGTCATTCTCAAATATTTGCTTGCAGATTGCAATATTAGAACTTATAAGGCTACTGATAACAAAAGGCAATAATAATGAAAGCTTTAAAGAGAGATACCTGAGTTATGTTAGAACCAGCTTACAATGGATTTGTCACAACTGGAACCCTATCATGAGTTGTGAACTACCCATATATATATTTCAAAATCTTTGCCGTTTCAGCCTTTTTGGTGACACCAGTTGTCATGGATCGAATTGTGTCCTCCCCAAAATAGGTGTAGCCCTGTGGCTAGGCCATAATTCCCTGTATTCTATGATTGTCATCCATTTGTGATTTTGCTGTGCTGTAAATTGGAAGGATTAGTGTGGGACTGTAAATCCCTTCAGAAGAGCACCTCCCTGCTCCACTGTAAAGGGAGTTTCCCTGGAGTGTGGCTTGCCCCCACCCTTAGTCGTTTCATCCTGCAAGAGATCAAAGGAAAGGGAATCAGGCAGAGAATGGGGAACCTCGTACCATCAAGCAAGCAGCACCCAGAGAAGAGTGCATCCTTCAGACCTGAGGTTCCTGTGCCAAGATGCTCCCTGGACAGAGACTGATGCAATACCGGACTTGCCTCCTGAGCCGACAAAGAGGAGTGCCTTCCCCTGGAGCGGACACCCTAAATATGGACTTGTAGCCTACCTACTGGACTAAGAAAGAATAAACCTTCCTTCTTTTAAAGCCAACCACTCTGTGGTATTTCTGTTAGAGCGGCCCTAGCTGACTAAAACACCAGTTATTCATTCACCATGTTCTGCAACCATCACCAGTGCCCATTTCCAAACTTTTCTGTGGCCCTAAATGAATAATTTTTTAGCATAAAATGTGGTCGTGCAGCTACCAGGCAGACCTCTTCCAAACTTGCCCCTCCTGTGTCCTCTGTCCAGGCTCCACTGAGTAGCTAAAGCCATGATTCTGGGCGCAGCTAGCCAGTCCTCTACCCTGGCTGAGTTGTCGGTGCTTTGCCATCATGCTTGTCAATCTTGATGGCCAGCAGGCGTGGCTCCTGGCACCCTGCCTTCTCGTTCCTGGAGCCCACCCCTAAGCCCCAGTGCCTCACCTGAGCTACTTACTGGGAACTGCCTTACCATGCCTCCTCCTGTCCAGACGCACCTCCCCTGACCACCTGCCCAATGTAATTTCAGCCCGGAGCCCCAGGCCCTCGTTTCCGAGGCTGTAATCTTTATGGAAACACACTGCCACATCTTTCACCGTCAGAGGTGCTGGCGAATTTAAACCAACCTTTTGGTTAGCAGCCAAGCACTGAACCACTGCACCACTAGGGCTCCTTTTTGTGTTCCCAGCACCTTGTATTAAGCTCGTGCCCAATCCGTGATGGCTGAGTGAGCACGTGGAGCAGGACTGCTTATATCCTGCTTGAGACAACAAATTCTTTGTTCTGTGCTTTATGCAGTTGTGAATAAGTAGCTAGATCATGTGTTGTTTAAATGTCCTCTGCTTCGTTATTCAGGGATGTTTACTTTTCTCCAAGAAACTTCCGTGTTGGTTGATTAAAGTGAGAAAAGATAAAGCAAGTAGAACCTAAGTATCCGGGCCTCTGTGAAGAGAGAAGGTGCTGCTTTGTTTCATGTTCCTTTGGAATGAAGACATCAAGCGGAATGAGAAATTATAAATGAGATATTTATCACTGACTCCCTTGGTAGATCACATTTAGCTTAATCTGGAAAAAAACTGAACAGGTTTCGCTCCAAGCACCAGTCAGAGCTGTCTGTCTCCTTCCCCTGAGAGTAGGAGAGTCCTTGTCTACCTGCAGTACTCCGTGCTAGAGAGGCTGGAGTCAAGGGGCCTGGGTAGGCAGTGTTCTCAGCAAAGCTAGGGTACGCAGCTCTGCTTAAGTAGTTGTCATGGATTGAATTGTGTCCCCCCAAAACTATGTGTAGCCGTGTGACTGGGCCGTGATTCCCAGTATCTTGTGACTGTCCTGCATTTTGTGGTTTTCCTATGCTGGATGTTAGAGGATTAGGGTGGGCCTGTAAATCCCTTCATAGGATCACCTTTCTGCTCCACTGTAAAGGGAGTTTCCCTGGAGTATGGCCTGCCCCACCCTTAATCCTTTCATCCTAGAGAGATAAGAGGACAGAGAAGCAGGCAGAGAATTGGGAACCTTGCACTCTAAAGAGAGCAGCACCAGGAGAAGAGCATGTCCTTCAGACCTGAGGTTCCTGCGCCAAGATGCTTCCTGGACAAAGACTGAGGCAATACTGGACTTTCCTCCAGAGCCGACAAGGGGAAAGCCTTCCCCTGGAGCCGACACCCTGAATACGCTCTCATAGCCTACCGGACTGTGTAAGAATAAACGTTGCTTTGTTAAAGCAATCCACTCTATGGTATTTCTGTTAGAGCAGCCCTAGCTGACTAAAACACTAGTGTACCCCCGTGTCCCTCCAGTGCCTAAAGCCTAATTACCTGAGCACTTATGTTATAGAACCAACTAGTTGCACGTTTATTGACTTAGATCGTATTTGTACTATTATTGTCAAGAAAGACAAGTGATTTGTTTTAACTGAGGTACACTTAGCTTACTGCAGGAGAGCTGTATGCCTTGGTTGCCTTTACTGCTTCCAGATCATTCTACCCCCCCATGCCTGCCCTTCTGCTGCACCTGTTCTGCCTCTTAAGCACATGCGTGTCACTGGCCACGGTGACGGGGCAGTGACCGTTACACCGGGCTGGTTTCCTGACTCCCTCCCCTCCAGGAACCTGTCCTCTCTCCTGGCAATTTCCCCTCCGTGATTTCCTTGGCACTCATCTGCATTCTTTTTCCCGTCTCCTCTAGTACTCCAGCTCCAGCATATTTAATCCGTTTTGGATTTCCTGCCTTGTTCACCCAACTTATATGCACTTACTTGTTCTGCAGAATCCGAGAAGTCCAACTCTTCTATTTTGCCTTTCTGTCTGCACAACACATGTGACTCGAGCTGATGTGATAGGCTGGCTTTTCCCCACATCTAATTCAAGACCAGAATCACTGCTTGCCCAGTGGTTAGGTGCTTTGTATGCAAACCAAAGGTCAGCCTTTCGAATCTGTCGGGTGCCCCCTGGAAATGCTATAGGGTAGTTCTGTGCTACCCTACAGTGTCACTGTAAGTTGGAATCAATTCAGTGGCAGTGGAAATTCAATACCACTACACTCAAGTGCCTGTAATCCTGCCCCCAAACTCCTAGACATCCATTTCTCTGTTCTGGAGCCTTCACTTCCTCCTCCCCTTTTTCTGGCCTAGCTGATGACCTTGCTTTATTCACTGAGAATAAAGAAGCCACTGGCAGAAATCTGCACACCTTCCTTCCTGGTACGATGGCCAACCCCCGTGTAATGCACAGACCCTATTCCGTCTTGCGTCTCCTTTCAAAGCAATGTTTTAGGCATTTGCACTGGTATTTTCCCTCACTGTTGTGTCAGTCCACGTTAGTTCCAATTCATGGTGGCCCATCTGTGCCAGAGTGACCCATGTGTGCCAGAGTGCAACTGTACTCCATAGGGTTTTCAACGGCTGATTTTTCAGAAAGGGATCTCCAGGCTTTCTGAGGCAGCTCTGGGTGGACTCAAACCACCATCCTCATCAGTTAGCAGCCAAACACATGAACTGTTTGCACTACCAGGACTCTTCCTGTCATCTACCAGCCACTGGTTCCCCTCCCACTCACAACAAAGGCCCTCAAAGACTGCTCGCTTTTTCTAGTTCCTCTCCTCCTGCTGTCCCTTGAACCCCCATGACCGCTCAACCAAATAGCTGTTCACAACTCACCAAGGTCCCCAGGATGCTACCCCAGGGGGCCGTCTCAGCCCCTTCCTACTTGGTCACCACAGCAAGTGGTGCAGTTGGTTCCCATCTCCTTGACACGCCATTCACTTGGCTCTGGGCCCTCCTCCTCTTGGTTTGCCTCCCTCCTTCCTGATCATTTCCCACCCATCTCCCCAACATTTAGTCTGTTGGCGTGTCTCAGAGCTCAGTGCCCAGACCTGCTCTTTCTCCATACTTGCCCTTAAGTGATCATATTAAGACCATTGTTTTAGTTCCTATAGCTCACATAACAAACTACCATGAACTTGGTAGCATAAAACAATGGAAGATTATACTCTTACAGTTCTGGAGGTCCAAAGTCAGAGATAAAGGCACTGCAGGGCCACACATCCTTTGAAGGATCTCTGGGAACCCTCTCTTGCCATGTCCAGCTCCTAGTGGGTCCTGGACACTCCTGGTCTTCCTTGGCTTGCAGTAACATCACCGTAGTCTCTGCCTCTGTCTTCCCAAGACCTCTTTTTCTCTAAATCCACCTCTCCTTTCTACTGTACAGACATCAGTTATGAGCTTTACAGTCTACTCAAATTGCAAAGACTTTTTTCAATCCAGGTAGACATCAATAGCAGTCTGTGCTGTGATCACTCTGAAGTTCCTAGTGGTTCCCAGCTGGAACCACCGCCTGAGCTAACTGCTAACCCAACATCTCCCCGTGGACTGTGTCAGGCATTTGAAACTCTCAAACTTGAGCTTTTCACTGCCACTCCAAAACCTGCCTTCCTCTTCACCTCTTCCTTTGTCAGCCACTCTTTCTTTCTGGCTCTTAGCCCCAAGCTTGCAGTCATTCTAGACTTCTCTTTCTAACACTGCATCTCCAGTGCTTCAGCCAGTCCCCTGGTTCCACCTTTAAAATACCTACATCTTCCTAACTAGCCTTACACTTTAGTTCTGACCTTCTTTAGAGTCCATTTTTAGCACAGCAGCCAGAACAATGCTTTTTAATTTTTTTTTTTTTTTTTTTTACTGTTGTAAAAATATATATAACACAGCATTTGCCAATTCAACAATTCCCACGTGGACAGTTTGGTGAAACCAGTTACTTCAGCCATGTGCACCTGTCACCAGTGTATGCTGACAAAGTGTTGATCACCATTAACAGACTGAATGCTTCCTAAATAGCAACTCTCCCTTTCCCTCCTCTTCCACCTCTAGTAACCACGAATCAACTTTAGTCTCCACACTGGCCTATTCTTGATATTTCATGTGAGAGTGAGATCATTCCATATTTGTCATTTTGTGACTGACTTTGCTAAGCATAGTGCTTTTATTGGATGTAGCAGATATGACTTCGTTTTCAGAATGATGTTTGTAAAGCATCAGTATATCAACCCTCTCCTGCTCAAAGCTCTCCAGGTGCCCTTCTGAGTCACTTAGGACTAAAGCTGAAGCCCATACTATGGCCATGTCCCTTCAGTTTTAGTCATATTCTGTATTGTCTTTCAGAAATCACTTCTTTCTATAAACTTCTACATTGCAGTTTTTCTTATAATAACCATATCGTGAATCTACTTTGAGTACTAGTTTAAAAACTACAGATGTTGGGATCCCACTCTTGGATCTCAGTAATTAAGGAGTAGGGCCCAGGACAAATGTCTTAGTCATCTAGTGCTGCTATAACAAAAATACTAGAACTGGATAGGTTTAACAAAGAGAATTTTATTTTCTCACAGAAAAGTAGACTAGAAGTTAAAATTCAGGGCAGCATCTGAAGGAGAAGTCTTTCTCTATTGACTCTGGAGGAAGGTCCTTGTCGTCAGTTTTCCCCTGGACTTGGAGCTACTCAGGCACAGGGACCCCAAGTTCAAAGAATAGGCTCTGTTCCTAGTTCTTCTTTCTTGGTGGTATGAGGTTTCCGTGTCTCTCTGCTTATTTACCTCTTTTATATCAAAGAGATTACCTCAAGACATAATCCAGTTTTACAGAACTATCACCTGCCTCCCTAACAGAACTATCACCCATCCTCCCTCATTAACATCATAAAGGCAGGATTGAGAACATATAGGAAAATCATCCGATACTGGGATTTGTGGCCCACCCAAACGGATACACACATTTTTGAGAGGATTTAGTTCAGTCTATGCCACAAGTTTCCGGATGTCTTTTGGGCTTGAATGAATTTGGGAAACACTGCCACTGAGGACTGTTAAGCTGAATAATAATTTTTCTATCTCACATATCTTTGAAAAGTATGTTTGCTTTCCTCATTATGTATTGATAGCTGCTAAGAAGGGGTTGTACTTCTCTCACTCCTTTAATTTAGTGAAGCCTAGTAATTGCTTCCTCAAGGTGCTAGACATGAAAGAATACCGTTAGATGAGCAGCGCCTGACTTTGCCTCTCCCTCAGAATCCAGCCATTCCGACCCTGGCTGTGCTTCCTTATTCTCAGGGCAGGGAAGACATGTGAGCAGCCACTGAAAGCAAGCTTTCTCTGGCTTCTTTCAGAAACATACATTATTTCAAAAACTTATTTCAAAAGGTTTGAAATACAAGTAAAGATCATGACAAAGCTGTTTCAGGTGTACTTCGAACTTATTCTTGTTACAGACTCCTTTTGGATTTGTACCAGGACAAACAAGTTGGGGATTATTTTCAGAGCTAGAGTTCTGGTTTTGTAGATGAATTCTTTCAACTCAACAAAATACATGTTCTTTAAGGTATTTTGTGCTAATTGAAATACAAGGCAGGTACCTGCTTTGTATTTTCTGTATGTCTGAGCTATCTGACATGGCATATGCTTATTTGCTGATTGGTGATTTTTCTGTCTTCTTCCATTAGAAAGTAAACTCAACAGAGCAAGGGCTTTGATTAACTGGCTGTTGTATCCCAAACCTGTAGAACAGGTGGGACCTGCGGTTGGGTGTGGACTGATTGGTGAAGGGCTGGGCGGAGGGAGGCGGGCCTCAGAGGCCCGTGACGTGGGAGTCCGCAGGGCCGAGCAGCCTTCGGAAACGACCCATGTCCAGGCTCTAAATTAGATGCCAGACTTTTACATGGATGGAATAAATAAACCTGTTGCCTTTGAGTTGATGAGGAGTATGGACACATAAACTTACTAAATGATTTTGAAAGTTCTTCAAAGTTCATATGATACAAAACAAGTTTAATTGATAGGATGAAGTCAAACATCTTTCCATATGTTTATTCTTTTGTAATTTATTTTTCTGAGAACTCCCCAGGTAAGCCCTTTACCCATTTTTTCCATCTATTTACCATCTTTTAAAATCACATTGTTCTTACACATTAGCTTTGTACTGTATGTGCTGGTATATATTCATTTAAATTAATACTATAAGTCATTTTTCATTTTATTAAAAGCTGCCTATAAACTTGTATGTGTCTATCACAATAGAATATTCTATTCTGTGATTATATCACTGATTTATAAATATTGCTTTATTGATAAACACTGAGGGCACATCCAGTTTTTCACTACTGTAAATAACAATGCAGAACATTTTTGCGGATAAACCTTTACTTATTTCACCTCATTTTTTTACTGTAAATTCTCAGTAGCCAGATAGGAAGATCAGTGTACAAATGTTTTTAAGCTTGTTTTCACTCAGCACAATTTGGCATTTGAGTAGAATGAACACTGGAGGTGTTTGGTGCTCCTTCTTAGCTAGGCTCACCTTTCACGTGGGAAGTGCACAGCCTGCAGCCATCCTGTCACCTGCCTGTCTTTTGCCTGCATGGCAAATGCGTGGAGACAGGAAGCTCCGTTCACTTACCTCTTGTTTTCACTGTTGCTGGGATAAGCTGAGGACTTGGTGCTTTCTCATTCTCCTTCCAAAGTGATAAGCATGGCTCCTTAGCCACCGATGACTAAACAGTTCATTTAGGTCATTGTAGTAGTGGTCAGGTATCTGTAAAAGAGAGGACAGTATGAGAAGTGACAGTCTCTCTCATGAATGAGAATTGGGGGTGGGAATCATTACCAGGTCTTCACCTTTACGCCTCGAAGCAGTTGTCATAGGAAAGTCTGATTATGCTGTGAGTAGGAAGAGAATCTAGAACACTTGCACGAAGGTTGGCAGGAGCCAGTTCTGCAAAGTCAGACAGCAAAAGCAAGGACGTACCAACCTCTCACTGCCTGGACCTGAGGGCTTAAGACTAATACTTGGGAATTGGGCTCTACAAACTGTCCTTTCACTCTGTAAGCTCAACTCTACTGTTTGTCACTTCTCTATTTTTATTTTGAGTAAAAGCAATAAGTATTATGTGTAATGCATTGAGTATAGACTACGAGCAAGAGTTAGTCTCCTTTTCAGTCTCCCCTAGATTCTTACCAGGTTGATGCTGTAATTATCAGCACCTTGCAGAGCAGAAACTGGAGGCCTTGCCCTGAGTTTGTTTAAACCCGGGCGACTCCTTCTAAAGTCTGTTCTGTAGCCAGAACTGAAGAAATGTCTCCTAAAAGGTACTGGTAATCTCCACTTCCAGTGAATTCCTTCATTGGGCATTAACCTCCTTGCCACGTGTATTTGACTTTCAAGATCAGATTAAGAAGTAACTCAGTAAAAAAGAGAAAACCTGCAAATAACTGAAATAAAAAGTCAAACAGGAGACGTTACAACTGACTGAACAGAAATGAGGAGAATTGTGAGAGAATATTAAGAATAACTGTGTGGCAACAAACTGGCTAACGCAGATGAAGTGGACATCTTCTTAGAATCACACAATCTACCCAAACTGCCTCAAGGAAATAGTCTCAAGAAACCCCTAACAAGTGAAAAGATTAACTCAGTGACCAAAAACTGCTTAATCAGAAAGTCCAGGAACAGATGGCTTTAATGGAGAATTCTGCCAAACATCTAGAGACAAATTGGCCCCAGTCCTTTTTCAGCTCTTCCAAGAGAGAAGGACGGAATACTTCCTACATGGTTGTTTGAAGCAAACGTAACCCTGATACCAAAACCAGACAGAGACACTACAAGAAAAGAAAATGACAGGCCAATGTCCCTTGTGAATACAGGTGAAAAGTCCTCAACAAAATACTAACAAGTATGAGGTCCCACAGTTAAGTTCACAAACTTGAGTGGTTCTAAGTGCTGCATACCTCATTGCTGAGTATCACATGGGCATCTTCAAGGTACTCCCCTCAGAAAGCTAGGCACTGACACCAGTGCCTAGTCCAGCCTTCAGCGCAATTTTGGAACACTTTCTAAAACGGCCACTGCACACGGTGGCATGGTGGCAGGTTTGCAAACTTGATTGTATAGTTGCCTGTGAAGGAGTTTTTAACCAATAAGTGAATAACTGCATGGAAACATCCTCCCTACTCACTTGATCCGGCCCCGTTGACTCTTTTCTTTACCCAAAGATAAAGGAAATACTGAAAGGAAGACATTTTGGTGACTTTCCTTATGCCTTAACAATTTTATTTAAAGAAGAATATTATAATAACCAAATAAAGCTGAATGAAATTTCCAAGAAATGTTGAGCCCCAGAAGGGAGAGCACAAACATAGCAACAAACAAGCTCCCTGTGGCATCCCTTACTCTGCCCAAACTTTGGAATCAAGAACATAGGTATCGAGTATGGAGGATCAAATGAATATTAATTGGTAGAGGAGTGCTTCTGTAAAAATGATTCCTTGTTATAAAATCAAATGCTGCTGTATTTGGAGAATAGAGGACGTATGCGCTGATTTTTATTTTTTATTTTTGAGAGCTTCCTATTTCCTTTGGATCCTGCTTCACTGTTATCTTTCAATGGTATCTTCAAATCAGTGATAGAGTTCTCTCCTCCCTGAGCAGCTGCCACTTACCTGTTGTTGTGATGTTGAACAGGGTTTAGCAGAGCTTCCAGACTAAGACGGATTAGGAAGAAAGACCTGGTGGTCTGAAAACCAGCTAATGAAAATCCTATAAATCACAACATTTGAATCTGCGGCTGATCATGGGAATGGCTGAGGTATGAGCAGTGCTTGGTTTCATTGTTCTTGAAGTTACCGTGAGTCAGACTGAGTCAAAGGCAGCTACCAACCCTTAGATGGATTGGGATTGGCCCCAGGCAACCCCTGTTAAAAAAAAAAAAAGACCTATCAGAGAAGCTTGACAAATCCATCACAGTGACCGTAGTTTTCTCCATTGCCACTCATTTGTTCATTTCCAGCTTCTTATTAATAAGATCACTTGGGCTTCCATGAGTAAATAATTACTTGAGTTCTCCTTCTTCCCAAATGTCAGAGACAAGTCCATATAGAGGGGAGAAGGTAAACAGTGCCTAGTGGAGCCGGTAAAGCAACAAGAAGACCAGGTTTTTGTTCTTTCCTGTTTCCTGGAAGGTTTCTTTTTAATTTTTGTCAGTGCTCATCTAGATGACAAATGTTTTCCAGCCTGCCAGTTCTAAGACAAGTGGTGTTTTCAGTTCCAGTTTGTTGCCGAGACTGGAATTTCCTGGGGTGGCTTTTAACCTTGCTTGAACAGTCACACCAAGTCCTTCAATTAAGGCTCCTCTCTCTCCTTGTATCTCACAGTCATCTAACTCAAATGGGGGTTTTCTTCTTTTCTTTAACATGCTACATGAGCAAGATAGCCTTGTATCTGTCAGTTTCTCAGAAAAGTGATAGTCATTGGAATAGTAAAACAAGCCTTTCAGACCCACCTAATATGTTGGTATTTGTCCAGAGCATCACTCACAGCCTCTGGTGAAGATAACCACTCGGGGTACTGAGCACACTGTCTGTGGCCCGCGTGGCTGCAAGGCTGCTGTGGCCCGGAGCCAGAGTGTCTGCACAGGGAATTCGCTTAAGTTGGGGGATGCCACGCTGGATACTGGGCCTCTGAGAAAAACATGGGAAGATACGTGCCTCGGTGGTCGTCGCTAGCAAATAAGGTCACATCCAAGAGGGATCATTTGAACTTTATTTTGGTTTGTGAAACATAATTGAAGTTTTTCTCTAGAGTTAAATTCCTTATGAAATACAAAAGCTCGGCTTAGACATTACTTGGAAACTCTGGTGGTGTAGTTGTTAAATGCTATGTCTACTAACTAAAAGGTTGGCATTTTGAATCCACTGGGTGCTCCTTGGAAACTTTATGGAGCAGTTCTACTCTGTCCTATAGAGTCGCTGTGAGTTGGACTGGACTTGACAGCACTGTGTTTGTGTGGGTTGGTGTGCATTACCCAAGGGCCCTTGTTGTTGTACAGCTGCCCCAGACTCACAGTGACCTCACGCACAATGGAGTGACGCACTACCTAGCCCTACACCATCCCCACGCCATCTCACACCATGTCTGTGGTCTACTGCACATCAGCCTGTTGTCATCTACAGGATTATCACTGGCTGATTTTTGAAAATATATCACTAGGCCTTTCTTCCTAGTCAGCCTTATTCTGTAAGTTCTGCTGAAACCCGTTCAGCATCATAGCAACACACAGGACTCCGCAGATAGACACACGGGTGGGGGCTGTGCGTCAGGTACACTGGCTGGGAATTGAGGTGGTTCTCCTGCACAGAAGGCAAGAAGTCTACCACTAAACCACCACTGCCACCATAAATATCTTTTGGGTGCCTAGAATTGTCATTGGGTGAAATTTCACCAGAACCCATCAGGGTTTCTGGCTCGGTGATGGATACCCTGTGGTTCTCTGTCTTTTACACAGTTTGTCTCCCCTGATGACCGTGTGCTTCACACGTGGGGTATTCTGAATTATTTGCATTGGTCATGTGCATTTCCAAGTGCTGTAACAGTGTTGATGCTCCCTACTGGGAACTTTGATCATAGCACTCTCTATTACCTTTCCTGGGACTTAGCTGTAATGAGTGCGTGCACACACACAGTCGAAAAGGAAGAACACGTCATCATCATATTTCCACTGAAGTACAAAAAGAGGAACTAAAAATTGTATTTCTGCCATCCTACCTGAGCTAAAGACCACAAGAAATGTTAGTATATTTCATGTACTAAACCTAAGTCAAATGACTGTAAGTCAGGAGTATACACCCTTAGCTAATATTATCTTCTGAGATGATTCTCACTTTAGCAGCAAGTATGCTTTTTATTTTCAATCCCTACTAGCTTTGTAATTGACTCTGATATGGAGTTACAGAGTATGAAGAAAAGAGATACATTTAGTTACTACTTCTGCTTTAGCAGGTGGTTCAGAAAGCTGATTTACGTGTCACCAGGCAAGACACTGTGATGCTAGCATGACCCATAATGAAGAATCTCCTTATGTGAGTTAAAACCAAAAGCTTCATTCAGTTTCCCAAACCCTGTATGTAATGCTGCAACCCCACAGCCAAGGTACACAGGGAAGAGGCAGTAGGGGCTACTTGGCTTCGTGTGTCCCGTGCCTCTAGCTGTCAGACCAAGGAGTCCTCCACAAGTTGCAGGAGTGACATACACTCCATCACATGCTCTGAGCTGCTGGTGTACTAGGAACTCTGCCCAGGTGTCCCATGGCCTGTATGATCTGCCCCTTCCGCCTCCTCCAGTCTCTCTCCCTGTACCTCACCCCTCCATGAAGCCCCGGCTTCTCCCTGATCTGGGCTCCCAGGGGCGCATCTTGTTCATTCTCTTCAGCTGCATGGTCACTGAGACAGCCCTCCCTAAGCATTCCAAGGACAACAGTCTTTGAGGTTGCCCTCAGACAACTTGCTGAGACTTTGATTTTTTCAAATTTATATAGAGCCTAGTTTACAAGATAATCTAACACATCACTTCTCAAACCTGAGTGTGCATACAAAGCACTTGGACACCTTGTTAAAATGAAGATTTTGATTGATTTAATCACAGCCAGAGCCCGTAGTTCCTCCTAGCAGGCTCTCAGGTGATCCCAAAGCTGCCACCTGTCCAAGGACCACACTTAGTGTCACAAGGGCCTGGAATGGCTCTTAGCTTGAGCCCTGCTGTGTTCACATGTGGATGCAGTGGCCCCTCTTGTGACTGCAGGTGTAACCGGCTTCAGGTGGCCCAACACCGGCCGTGTTTAAAAGCCTCCCAGGTGGCTAAAATGGAGCCAGCACTAAGAATGCTGCTGTCAGGGTTACGTCTTCATTGTATCGCTGGTACCCAGAAGGGAACTTGAGCTCACTTTTAAGCCTTTCCATTAACCGGGGACTCTGGGAAAGTAATTTCCTTGCGGTGCCATCAAAGTTCCAGAGAGAAATGACAGCTCCTGTTTTTTTTTTTTTTTTTACCAAGTTCTTTGGCTGGGAGACCATTTTCTGCTTAAGTTTAGCTGTTGTTTTATTCTGACAGTGTGGTAACAGTTCCTCAACCATAGCATATCATCATCCTTGTTTCCTTCTTGTCAGTAATAGGGCAAAGTTGGTCTTAAACCTTTTTTGTTCCATTTAACATCTAAACCATGCATTGTCAGCTACGTGAGACTGTCTGCAAGGGAGTGTAATTTGTTCTTGGGTGGAGAGCGATGGACAAAATCTTAGATATTATAATAGTTTGTGGCCCTCCAGAATCCAACTCAGCCTGACAGAATCCTATTTCTTTGTACTTAATTTTTCTTGTTAGGGATAATAAAATAAAATTTTAATTTTTTTTTTCTCCTTAGGGGAGCAGTCATGGAAATAAAGGTTGAAAAACCCTGCTCTAGATAGAGATAACCTAAGATAAGCTTGTGTGTCCTTCGTAAAATGGATACACTGAACTCTGCCTTTGTTGTGAGTTCATAACACTCTTTCTGTGGGGTAAAGTTCTGACAGAACAACAGTGAACTCTGGGAGCAGAGTACTAAAGGGTTTTTCTCTCTTATAAGCAAAGAAAGACAGTGATGGTTCGGCTGCCGTGCTGGAGACCTGAGTTTGATTCTTGTGCTGAGTCTCACTCTTGGCCAGTGTACCTCAGGCCCATCCACCACCTGTCTGTCTATGGAGGCCTGGCTATTGCTACAATAGCGAACAGGTGACCTGGTGACTGCTCTATTTCTGAAAAATCTGCTAATGAAAACCCTGTGAATCAAAACAGTTTGATTCTCTGGTACATGGGGTCACCATGAGTCAGGTGCTGGCCCCATGGCAGCTGTCATCAACAGTAAAGTAGTCTCTCAATGACAACTGAGTTTCAGAAGCACCTGGCTTCCCATCCTATATTGAATGATGCTCACTGATGTGACTTTATGGAGTGTGGCAGATGACTTTGTCCAGACAAAACTGGGTTTCAGTTGGGCCTTTAGCAGGTTGTTTAACCTCCTTGAGCCTCATCTGCATCTGTACAGTAGAAATGAAACCTACCTAACACACTCATCATTAAGTTAAAACATGGGCTTAAACAATGAGAAACAGTATCTGGCACATAGTACATGCTCAATTAGTAGAGGAAAGTGGTGGTTATTATTATTATCTGTCATCATCATTATCGTCTTCAGAATAAAATAGCTTTGGGCACAAAACAAAATAATCTCTGAATCAAACAGATCTTTCTCCCACCGTACTTGCCCATGGTGTAACTCCCTTACAAGTCAGTCTTCCACCTCATGGAGCAGTGGATGTTAGAGGCTCTAAGTGATGGCTCTTAGTGCAGACAACGACTTCACTAAATGCCCCTGGGGAGGGGGTGTTCCTGTTGCCAAAATAGTCTCCGATTTCCTCCTGCTGCTGTGAAATAGAGCAGGACTGACTTTAGCCAAAGTAAATACAACTACCGAAAATAATAACAAAGATTGAGAGATTTTGAAAAGGAACCAAGAATAATGATGCATCTAGATCACGGAAATGGAAAAGAATGGACTACTTTTGTATAAGAGGTGTGCTGTGATCTTTTATGATCCTAAAAGAAAGTCCTGTCTGAAAGCTTGTCATTTGCTCCTGTATCTATTCTTTCCTTAACTTAGCTAGTGCTACTGTCTCAAATCTTAGTCTTGGTTAATGTGATTATTATTGCTTAGAATCTGAACTTCTTAAAGCATGTTGACATGCACAAAAGTCTGCTGTTATTTCAGTGAGTTATTTCAAAAATGCATTCAGCTTTATGTGAATGCAGAACTTGGGTAGCCATGATAAAACCCTTACCAGCAAGTTACCAGCAATCTTTTCCTCTTTGGCAGGTCATCACAGTTGATTATGGAAAATCAGAGCCATGTGGCCTCACGTGGTCCCCATGTCCTCAGGCTGTCAGTGCAGTGAGTGCTCTCCTGTGTAGGGCCAACCAGCAGCCTCAACAGAGTGCCCAGCAGGGCTTCCTGGGACCTGAAGAAAGACCCAGTGACCATGTCATTTCAGACCTTAGTTCAGATTTCATTCAATTTAGGTTTTATTTTTTTCAGGTTTCTGGTACAATTTGTGCATGTTATTGTCCTGGGTGGTACAAATGGTTGTTAACCATTCATGCTAACTATGTGTGCTCTGGTGCTAACTGAAGGACTGGAGAGTCAAGTCCACCTAGAGAGGCCTTGGAAGACAGACTTTGTAGCTACTTTTGAGAAATCAGCCATTGAAAACTCTGTGGGGCACAGTTCTACTCTGACACACAGCATCGCCGTGAGTCAACATCAGCTCAGCAGTAGCTGATCAGTCTGATACATAGAGTTAGAGATAGTTGAGCTTGCCTGCAATAGTGAAGACGGGGACCTGAGGCAGTGCTGGCAGCCTCTGCTGCGGGGTTTCCATCTCACTTGGCTGGGGACCTCAAAGGGCTCAAGCTTTAGGCTCCATTTTATGATTTTCCACCTTTCCATTCTTGCATGCATACCCAGCATAATCTTCACTTACGTTTTCCCTGCATCACTGGCTTTTTCTCTTGGGTCTTATCTGAGGTCCCATTGGAAGCACAGAAGGATGCTCCTGCCTGTCAGCCTCCATCAGTGTTGCCCATATCTGTCTTTCCTCTTCTGGGTGACTCCTGCGATAGAATGACCTTTTCTGGTCACTTCTTACCACCCTCACCATACAGCCGCTGATGCTGGGCTGCAGTTTTCCTAAAGAAAGTCACATACTTCAGAGGTGCCCTATCCTGGACCTTTGGCACTGCCTACCTTTTGGTGAGTTTGCTATAGAAGCTGCTGCATACGTGTTCTGGAGACAAATAAGGGTTGTGCATCTCCTGAGCACTCTGGCCTTGGTCCTAGGAGAAGAGGCAAGTAGACTCAGTCATGCTGTCCAGATGGCCCCAGACCTTGGGCCTCTCCAGTTTCTGCTCTGCTCAGCACGTGACCCACTTCTGAAACTCCCTAACAGATACGGTCCCTTGTTCTGAGCCAAGTATCTAATTAGTTTCACCTTGTGCTAAGTGCATGGCACTGCTAACGCATTCCATACTGGGAAAACAAACAAACATTGCCACCAAGTCAGTTCCTACTCTTGCTGACTCCATATGTTACAAGTAGAACTGCACCGTAGAATATTTTTTTGGTTGTAATCTTTACAGAAGCAGATCACCAGGCCTTTCTTCCATGGCACCACTGGTAGGTTGGAACTGCCAAGTTTGGGGGTGAATGTCACACCTGCCCTCACACGTGGATGCACCCAGACAAACAGACCTGGGTACAGCAAGGAGTCAGGAGCACATGTAGTTGGAAGAGAAGGAGCTGGCAAGGCTTCTTCTAGGGACTGACGTCTTAGCTGAGCCCCGAAGAATGAGCTGGTCAGGGAGAAGGGCAGAGAGGCACATTCCCTGCGGGAGCAAGTGGAAACGCAAGAGACAGGAGAGAAGATGGTCACAGTGGGGGAGCTGGAAGGGAGGTTAATAATGACAGATCATACAGAACCTTGTCAGCTGTTTTGAGTAGTTTGGACATTGTTGGGAAGGTAGCTTTAAGCAGACAGTGACCTCGTACAAAGGACTCAGCAAAGGTGTGGTGAAAACCATGTGAAATTGCTCATCATAGACTAGCAAGAAAACATAAGTAAACCCGCTTGAACCGTCTTAGTGGCTAATCCGCGCAGCTGGTGGGGCTCCCTCGGTCTCTTTGCATACTCCTCCACTGCAAGCACTGTTTATGACTATAGAAACTGTGTGTTAGTAAGCTGTACTTTCCGCTGGTGGGGGGAGAAAGAAAGATCTGATCTCCTTTGCTCTTTCCAAGTGCCTAAATTGGTGATTCTCTCTACTTAATACAGCCTTCTTTGGTGCCCATGTTAAGAGCGAAATGCTGCACTGACTGGACGTTGAGACTGACAGAGCACTCACAGGTTGTTCGACACATTGGTGGCTGTAAGTGGCATTTGCCAGATTGATGCAGCAGTGTGCTAGCAACAGAGTCATCAGAGGCAGTCCCTTGATTATGAACACTTTCCGTTCCTAAGTCTGTCTTTAACTAGAATTTTAAGTAACTCAAAACAGTTATGTACAGTTTGTCTCTAACCACAATTAGTCAAACATTTGTCTTGTTGTTAGGTGCCACCAAGTCAGTTCTTACTCATAGTGACCTTGTGTACAACAGAACAAAACACTGCCCAGTCCTGTACCACCTTCCCAGTCGCTGCTATGTTTGAGCCTGTTGTTGCAGCCACTGGGTCAGCCCATCGCGATGAGGGTCTTCCTCCTTTCCACTTACTGTCTGCTTTATCCGACAGGACAGCCTTCTCCTGAATGCATATCCAAAGAATGTGACACAAAGTCTTTCCCTCCTTCCTTCCAAGGAGCATTCAGGCTATTCTTCTCTCAGGACAGATTTGTTTATTCTTCCGGAGTCCACAGTATATTCAGTATTCTCCACCAACACCATAACTCACAGGCGTTATATCTTCTTTGGTCTTCTTTTTCGTTGTCCGGCTTTGGCATGCATATGAAGCAGTTGAAAATACCGTGACTGTGGGCAGGCACACCTTAGTCCTCAAAGTACCATCTTTGGTTTTTAATACTTTAAAGAGATCTTTAGCAGCAGGTTTGCCCAGTGCCGTACACGTTTATTGACTGCTGCTTCCATGTGTGTTCATTGTGGGTAAAAGTAAAGTGAAATCCTTAACAACTTCGTTGTCTTCTCCATTTATCAAGATATTGCTTATTGGTCCATTTGTGAGGATTTTTGTTTTCTTGATATTGAGGTGTAATTCATACTGAAGGCTGTAGTGTTTCATGTACATCGGTAGGTACTACAAGTCCGCCTTCAGCAAGCAAGTTTGTATCATCTGCACATGGTTAGTGAGTGTTTCTGCAGTCTGGATGCCCCATTCTTCTTCATTCAGTCCAGTTTCTCATATTGTTTCCTAAGCCTACAGGTTGAATAAGTATGGTGAAGGGATACATCTGGGACACATTTTCTTGGTTTTAAACCACTCAGTATCCCCTTGTTCTGTTCAAACAACTGCCTCCATAATTTGTTAGCCACACAGTTGAACACCTTTGCATAGTCAGTGAAACACAGTAAACAACTTTCTAGCATTCTCTGCTTTTAGCCAAGATCTGTCTGACATCAGTAGTTATATTCTCCATCTCACATCCTTTTTTGGAATATAGCTTGCATCTCTGGCAGGTCTCTGTCAAAGTACTGTTGTAACCACTTCTAAATTATCTTTAGCAAAATTCTGCATGCATGCAATATTAATGATACTGTGCAGTAATTTCTGCATTCTGTTGAATCACGTTTCTGTGGAATGAACACAATCAAGAATCTCTTCTAGTTGCTTGGCCAGGTAGCTATCTTCCAAATTTCTTGGCGTAGGTCAGTGAGTCAGTGCCTTCAGTACAGCTCGAACTCCTTCCTTCAGTATCATCCGTTCCTAATTCTTTTTGGTACAGTGGCTGTGCGTATTATTTCCATCTTTTGGTGTTTTCTGTGTTGTTCAACATTTTGCACATAGTATCCTTCAGTATTGCAACTTGAGACTTGAATATTTTCTTTAATTCATTCAGCTTAAGAACTGCTGAGTGTTCTTCCTTTTTGATTCTCTTACTCCAGGCCTTTGCATGTGTTGTTATGATACTTTGTTTTCTTGAGCTGCCCTTTGAAATCTTCTGTTTAGCTTTTTTATATCATCATTTCTTCCACTAGCTTTAGTTACTCTACATTCAAGAGCAAGTTTCAGAGCGTCTTATGAAACCTATTTAGGTGCTTTTTTCTTTCCTGCCTTTTTAATGACTTTTATTTCTTCATGTATGAGGTGTTTGATGTCATCCCACAGTCCATCTGGCCTTCAGTCATTGATGCTGAATGTGCCAAGTCCATTCTTGTGACAGTCTTTAAGTGCACACAGGATATACTCAAGGTCATACTTTGGTCATTTCTGCAGTCGGTCTGTGTCCTTGTTCTAACTGATAGCACTGAGCTTCTCCATCATATCTTTCCTCAGATAGAGTCAATCTGATTCTTGTACATTCCATATGACAAAGTCCATTTGTTTGGTCACCATTTCTGTTGTTGAAAAACAGTAGTTGCAATAAATAGGTTTTTGGCCTTGCAGAATTCTATCATGTGATCTCCAGTATTGTTTCTATCACCAAGGCCTATTTTCCAATTACTAATCCTTCTTTGTTTCCAACTTTCACATTCCAATACCCATTAATTATCAGTGCTTTTTAATTACATGTTTGATTAATTTCAGGCTGAGAAGTTGGTAAAGATCTTCAGTGTCTTTATCTATGGCATTAGTGATTGTTGTGTAATTTGAATGAAATTGTTATTAGTTGTTCTTCCTTGTAGGCATATGGATATTATCCTATCACTGACAGGAAATGTTCTTTTTGGTGACAAATGTGACTCCATTTCTCTTCAGTTTGTCATCACCAGTGTAGTAGACCACATGATTGCCAACACCAGTCCGTTTCAGCTCACTGCCTAGGATATTGATCTTTATGAGCTTTATTTCAGTTTTTATAACTTCCAACTCTCCTTAATTCATACTTTCTACATTCCATATTACAGTTACTAATAGATGTTTGTAGAGACTTCTTCTCACTGTGAGTCATGCCGTATCAGCAAATGAAGATCCCAAAAGCTTTAGCTCATCTACATTATTAAGGCAAATGCTACTTTAAGGAGGTAGCTTTTCCCCAGTTATTTCTGAGTGCCTTCCCACCTCAGGGACTCATGTATCAGGCAGTGTGCTGCTGCTATTCATAAAGTTTTCACTGGCCAATTTTTTGATAAGTAGACTGCCAGATCCTTCTTCCTAGTCTGTCTTGGTACAGAAGGTCTGCTGAAACTTGCCCACCATGGGTGACCCTGCTACGACTTGAAATACTTGTAGCATAGCTTCCAGCATCACAGCAAAACACAAGTCACCATAGAACAAGTGGCCAGATGAATGGTGGAATGCTTGTTGTATAGGATACAGCATGACTTTCTGTGTGTAAAAACAACATGAAGTACTTCCAGGTCCACTAAAATATCCTTAACATAGTAATACAGTAATAATAGTAATGTTTTGATGTGTGTTGCAACGTAGCTCTGCTTTGTTCTTAGGGACCATTGTGTGTACCTTCAATTTTTAATATAATAGGCTTTTGTAGCTATGAATTGCATGCAAGTCAGCTGTGCATAAGCTGGAGACTGCCTATATGCCAAACCTGGTATGTTGTCCAAAAAAACTTTCTTTGGCTCTGTGAAGTGATTGAAGGTTCCAATAGATAACAGTGAAGATGGAAAAGAAAGTAGGCATGGCTTTTGACCTGAAAGTGCTTAAAGTCTGGTTGTCATGACAGTACTCACGTCAAACAAAATAAAAATAATTACAAAGCTGTTATCGGTAGGTGCAGATGATTTTTGCACAAAGTAGGTATCGTGGGCGAGTAAGGAGGAATTCCGGTGCACTCTTGCTCTGCCCTGCAGGGATGCTGTAGGTGGGAGTCGACTCCGTGGCTACAGGTATGGGTAAGGAGGACTTCCAGAAGAGTTCAGAGAAGGCTCCAGGGGCAAAAGGTGAACCTAGGGACTGGCTGAGACGGAAGGAAAGGCATTCTGAGCAGAGAGACAGACAGGAGTTTCCAGTAATAGTGAGCTATTCTTCCGCTCAGTCTGGAAGCTCTGCTGAAACCTGCTTAGCACACAAGCCTCCACTGACGGACAAGACGTGGCTGCATGAGGTGTGCTGCATGAGGTGAGCTGACAGTAGATTTCTTGCCAAGCCACATAGTCTGGCTCTGAGAGGGGGTTTGAATTAGGGCTTATAATGAGCTCGTTCTGGTTCAAACCTTTGCTGAGAATCTTCATTTCTAACAAGTTGTTAGGCAATGCAAATACTGCTCGTTAGGTCTGGTTCTGAAAACCACTTGCAGAGCCTGTCTCAAAAATTATTGTATATAAATAAGAATCTCCCGGGGATCTGCAGATTCTGATTCAGTATGCCTCGGGTGGGAATGCACATTCCCAGAAGGGATTCAAACTAGTTCAAAGCTATAGTTTGAATCAAGCCATAACAGGAAGAGTCTTGCAGGTGAGTGGGCAAAGTCAGGCGCTGAAGGTCTTCCAAGCTGAGCCATATGGATGCTGAGGTGGAATGCAGCCGAGTGCATTACCATGTGGCATGATCCTAGTTAGAATGTCTCCTCTTAACTGCTCATCAGCTACACATGGTTAGTTTTCTTTTTTCCTTTCTTCTTTTTTTAACTTTACAGTATGGTGATGTTTTCTTTAAAAATTTAATTTTGGAACACTGGCACATTTTCAATTAAGTGAACGGCACATTTTCATCTCCCCTGCTTTATTGCTTGTTTAAATCTCTGACTCTCTGCTGCCACCGTGGCTCTGTGGTCAGACCCAACCTCTCAGCTCATCCTAAGAGGTTGTGCAGAAAATGTAGAAAACTGTTTCCACGAGCTGCTGATAAACTGACAGAATCTTCACCAAGTAACTTATTTGTGTTAACATGTCTCTTCTGGTAGTAAGGACATCTGTTTGTCCATGTGTGGTAACTAAGGTTTTAAAACGATTCTCCACAGATTAGAAAATGTTGAGAAGTATTGCAGTTAAGGAAAAGAATGACCATTGTTGGAGAGTTGGGGACAGTTACTTTAGGAAGGACTCAAAATAGTGCTTGTCATTCATGCACAGACACAGAGGATTTCAGGTACTCACTAGGGTTCCACTTGTCCTCACGGGCACGAAGAACCTAAACACAGAACAAGAACCAGAGCCTCTCTCTCTGCAGATTGCAGAAGGGATGGCATACATTGAGAGGAAGAACTACATCCACCGGGACCTGCGGGCGGCCAACGTCCTGGTGTCAGAGTCCCTGATGTGCAAAATCGCTGACTTCGGCCTCGCTCGCGTTATTGAGGACAACGAGTACACTGCACGGGAAGGTAGGCACCAGGGGCCACTGTTCGGGTTTTCATCGTTGTTTAGTTTTGTCTTTTCAATAAAGCAATTGCAGTGTTCACCATAAGGAAAGCTATCTGGTACAGTATTAAAAATGTACTGTATTGATCTGCCTATCATATTATTCTAGTAAAGTCTTCAAAATTACTCTCTTGATTAACTCTATGTGACACCTTTATAAAGATTAGAAACACTGAAATTTGTATTTCTGTTAAGCAAACCAAAAAACCTTTAACTGGGAAAGATCAAGCTTATTCATTTACTGTTGTATGTTAAACTTTTCACCAAGTGGTAAAATACCATTTCCTTAACCATAGAGAAAAAACATTTGTAATGTTCATTTTCTGTTCAGTATTAAATCTAGTCTCCCTTCCAATGGTAAATTAAAATATGAAAATTAATCATGCACATAGAAGTAAATACAACATTACAAAAATATACTGCTGTGCTTTCTTACATTCAGTACTGTGTGTGTGACCCAGACGTGCACAAAGAAACACTAATCCCAACCTGGGCATAGTGCCGCCTCAGTCACCTGCTCAGGAGTCCATGGCCATGTCCAGCCTTTGCAGCCCTGGCCTCTCCTGTTGTTATGATCTAAGGGTTTTGATGGCCTTATCAGACGCAAAGTCAAGAAAGAATATTGTGGCAGTGCTTCCCCTCTAGCAATACTTTCTAGTAATTGTCAAGCAAGGAATATATATTTTTTAATTGTCATGTGGCTTCTTTCTGGTGCCTTTTGGAAGATGTTGGCACAATATGTAGAGGACAAATAGATTCAGTGTTTCAATTTGTTAGAATTTCTCTGCTTCCATCATGTTTAAAGTTGATTCTTTTCCTGTCATGAGAAGTCTGTTCTTTGTTGATTGGATTTTGTTTTGTTTTCCCCTTAAGTGGTTTTTATAGCTTTACTTAAGATGGCACACACAGTGGTTTAGTGCTCAGCTGCCAGTCAAAAGATCTAGCAGTTTGAGCCCACCAGCTGCTCTCTGGGAGAAAGACGTGGCAGCCTGCTTCCGTAAAGATTTACAGCCTTGGAAGTTCAGTGGGGCAGTTCTGCCCTGTCCTAGAGGGTCAGTATGAGTCTAAATTGACTTGACGGCAGCAGGTTTGTTTTCCTTCTCTGAGCTTACTAATTACCATGGCATAAAAGTAGGTGAAGGAGAATGGTTTCAGGAAAAGAAGGAGTTACATAAGATAGCTTAAATGTATTGGCCATTTACAGTGTGTTTACATTTACACGATTCTAAATGCTATTCCTACATTAGCTCATGTATCTCGGTAACACCTGTATGTGACAGGTACTATTTGTATCTTATCGATGAGGAAACTGAGAGGTGAAGCAGCTTTCTAAGCTCACACAGTCAGTAGTAGAAACAACATTCAAATGAGGAAGCCTAGCCAAAGTTTGTGCTACCAAAGTCGTCCCCGTAGAGAAGCTCATTTGTGACTATGGTTGTTAGCTGCTGTCGAGTTGATTCCACCTCATAGGGACCCTGTAGGACTGAGTAGAACTGCCCCATAGCATTTCCGAGGAGCACCTGGTAGATTTGAACTGCTGACCTTTTGGTTAGCAGCCATAGCCCTTAACCACTATGCCATCAGCATCAGATTATTTAAATTTGAATTTCACAAGTCTGAGTACTCACCAGGAGTCCCTGGGTGGTAGTGCACACAGTTAGCATGCTTGGCTACTAGCAGAAAGATTGAAGGTTCAAGTCCACCCAGAGACACCTCAGAAGAAAGATCTGGCAATCAGTCTACTTCTGGAAAATCAACCACTGAAAAATCCCCATGGAGTACAGTTCTACTTCAGCACACATGGGGTAGGCATGAGTCACAGCTGACTCAACTTGGCAACTGTAAGAGTCTCAGCACAAGTATTTTCACGTGAAATAGTGTGATGTCATACAGAGAGCTAAGTGTCCTTCTTCAGCCTCCGTGGCTGCTCCTGAGAAGACTAGTTTCATCACATCCTAGGCAGATCATCATTCTACTGAGAACCTAAATGCTTAGTACTGTTTTTCCCTACCAAATGAAAGAATGGGATATTATTTCCTAAGGTTCCAAGCAGCATCTGAGACTCTTATTGATACAGCCTTAAAAGTATTTATCCACAAATACATAAACACTAAACAATATATTTATATTCTAACAAACATAGTGTGTGTTCACTAGGGAAAATTTGAATGCTGAAGTCTAGACATTAGAGCTAGTGCTGAGGGACAAATGTACAAGCTAAGGATAAATTCCTTTATGTTCTGTCCCATGTTCTTTAATGCTTAAAATTGCCTGGTTAGATCTTTGGGAGGAGACTTAAGAAACTTTGCTTCGTAAGAGGGCAACACTCAAGAGGGAGCAGAGGATGGAAATGAATATTTTTAGAATAACATTTTATACCATCTCGATTTTGTACTATGTGCTCGTGTTACCAGTTCAAGATAATTACTTATTAAAGGAAAATGTAAGGATCACAGGGTACATTTGTGTGACTTTTTGTTAAAGCGCAGACACCAAACAAGAATGCTTTATATTCTTTAGGTGCTAAGTTCCCTATTAAGTGGACAGCTCCGGAAGCCATCAACTTCGGGTGCTTCACCATTAAGTCTGATGTGTGGTCCTTTGGAATTCTCCTGTATGAAATTGTCACCTATGGGAAGATTCCTTACCCAGGTAGGTACCATTAACTTAGATGTTTCCATTCAATCGACACAGGTCAGAAAACAAGTTGAGTTGCATAAAGACATAAAAGAGAAGACCATGTGAATAAGACCTTTTCAACACATGTGAATAAGACCTTTGTGCTAAAATTTGATACTGGCTGTTCTTAGCGGAATTTGTTCTAAAATATGTTTATACATTTCTCTGTGCTTTATTTTACTGGATACATATTCTTTTTCTTCATGAATTAATTGAAAAATCTCTTTAATGCTTTGCACGTGCCTGACACTGTCTTAGTTTTGAGGATCCTGGGGCGCGTTCGTCACAGGTGCTTGTCTCAGGACATGCACGTGATGGCTGAGGAAACAGGTGGATAACCAAGAGTTTCTCCTACTTTCTTAGTTGGATTTGAAACAGAAGTTTATATAAAATGCTGTGGGGTTTCTGCCTCTTCACAAAATAACTGCCTCTGTTTTTATCAGTGAAAGAGCTGTCAGACCTTTAGCTTGCTGCTGTCAGCAATGTCATCACTTTATGTTTCTGGATTCCTGGCACAGGAAGTACACCAAGCCCAAGTCTGCCCAGCTACCACTATATCCAGGGTTTGTGCTGGCACAGTCAAGAGGAGTTTTTCTCAAAGCCTTCATGTACTTACTGATATTTGACTTTTAACAGAATCCTTGGATAAGGTGAATTTCCAGTGAAGTCTTTAATATTTAAACCATTCCCTCGTTCAGAAAGCTATTTGCAGCCAGGTGGGTCTCAGCTGAGCTGTGTGTGTGAGTGACTCTGTGTGTGTATATGAGGGGTGGGGGACCCAGCGTGTTATCGGTGACTCCTCCCTCCCCACACCCCTCATCCTAGCCCTACCCCACACCTCCCTGCTGCTGCAGTTGGCTGCTCTGTCTGGCATAGGCAATGAGCAGTGACAGTGACATCAGGGGGGGAAGTGACACTGGCACATGGGTTCATCACACTGCACAGGCGTGAAAATCATAGGGTCCACATGAAAGACAGCTTTCACAGCTTGTAGGACTCAGTCCCATCATTCCAAGGGAAGAGGCATCCCAGGTACTGATCCTACACAAAGCCGCAGAGTATGTCCAGAGTATGTCCAGAAAGGAACAAGCGCACACATCAGCAGGGTGGCCTGAAGCAGCAGCATGCTCTCCTGGGGCAGCAAGCCCGTGCACCACAGAAGGCGAGGTCAGGCGTCCGCCTGTGAACCAAACAGCATCTCCTTGAACAGCAGCCGGTACACCGGGGCAGCACCGTCTCCACCTTCCACGGGGGCTCGGGCTCCAGCTCAGAGTCAGAGCCTCAGGAGCCGCAAAACAGGAAAAAACTCTGGATGGCGGCCAGCTCAGCCAAGTGGGGCAGGCCAGCAATGAAAACTGCTGCATCGGTCGCTTCATCCTCTTTCAGTTCATTAGAACCCACAGACCCGTTTAACACACTCTTTGTTTTTCTTCCTCTTTATTTTTTATTTTTATATAAAAGCTGTTAGACAACATCTCTCGTTCTCTGTTTCCACTATGGTTTTTGTTTTTTTTTTTTTGACATTTTCCTTCAGGCCTTCTCTGTCCCCACTAGGAATTTTTAAACCAAAACATCCCAGCTTGGCAGCCTTTTCGGTGCATGACAGAGGCCACCTGGACATCTGAGCACATAGTGTCCTGTTGGCCTCACTGGCTCCTCTAGCCTTGCCAGACACCACCTCCTGGAAGACTCCTTCCTTCTCCTCACACTGCTCCCCTTCTGGTCTACCCTCACATCTGCCTGATGGACTCTGGGAGTCTCTGAACTGCTCTACTTTAGGAAGACCATCAGTCTGGAAGGGTCAGAATTATCCCTACCTGACCCCTACCCCACCTTTTAAGGTTTGTTGTTTTTTTCCCTCCCTAAAAAGCTAGTTGTCACTCCTATTGAAAGACCAGATCCTGGAAGATGTTGGTGGTATGAAAGGAAAGTGGAGACAGATTTGCAGAGCAGAGTCTTTGGCATGTTTCTCTGCTGCTTCTCTGAGTAGCTGTGCTTAGCCTGCATGGCCCAGGGCTGCCACAGCTATCCGTGCAGTGTGTAAGAGACAACACTTTTGACCATCAGCCACCAGAAGGTTGGTAGGGGGTGGCGTTTTGGGGGTGGGACAGGGAGAAGGATCGGTTGAAGGTAGAGGTTTTGTACTGAGGACCAGTGTTGGTATTTTAATATTTATTTCCTGCTACAGAAATTTGAATCTCAGTGAACTGCCTCTGTTTCTGATGACACTGGTATTGCAAAGCTACAGATTCATATAGTAACAATCACATCTTCCTTTCTTTCTATGTGTTTTTCTAAGAAATAGAGCCAGCTGATTGTGTTAAGTGAGCACCTGGCAGTAAATCCAACCACACCGGTACAGATCCTTGTTTGAACTCCATCCACCCCTCCCCCCCCGCCTCTTTCCATCCTGGAACCTGTCTCCAGTGTTTGACCCAGCCTGGGTCCTGTCTCCATCGCGTGACCCAGCCCTAGTCCCGTCTCCATCATGTGACCCAGCCCTGGTTCTGTCTTCACTGTATGACCCGCCCCTGATCTAGTGCCATCACGTGACTAAGCCCTGGTTCTGGCTGCAGTCAGCAGATCCAGTGAGTTGCTGTGTGTTAAGGCCTCATTCTTTGTCTTTTTCTTTCTCAGTTCCTGGCATTCAGGTAGCATCTATCTAGTGTATGCGCTGTAGTCTCGGTTCATATTTGATTCCATTCTGTGGAAATAAAAAGTATGTTGTACACAGTGTGGGAGAAGTAGCTTACAGGTTAAGGTTTCTCCATTTACTATAAGAATATAATTAAAACTTATCCTTAAAAAATAAAAATGCTATTTGAACATGATAGGCTTTCTCCAAGTGCAGGGACACTGCAGTCTCAAACCCCTGCCCTCAGGAGCTGGAATTCTAAGAGGGAGAGATGGACAGTGACTACATGGGCCTTCAGTGGACAGTGGCAGGGAGAGTTTGTGAAGCGGTTTAGGGATGATGTGTCTTCGAGGGAGGGAGAGGGTTGCTGTTACTGCACGCAGTGACCCGGTTTCTGTGGCTCGGCAGTATGAGAGGGTGTGCCTGGGCTGCTGGAAGGAGTGTCCTCACCGAGGGAATCACGAGTGCACGGCTCACTCCAGGCAAGGGCAGGAACCGGCGTGGTTTGGGGCTCGGTGAGTGTCTGTTGAGTGAATGAATGACTCACCTAGTTATTTAATCTCCAGACAGTGTCTGTGCTGTGGGAAAAAAAAGTAGGAGCTGAGTGTGGTGAGGAGGTCATAGCACTGGGAGTGGAGTGGATCAGGTAGAGCCTTATTGGCCCTTTTACTGTGGATGATGTGAAAGAAGACTGCCATGTTTTCTCCCTTGGAGTGACTGGTGAATTTGAACTACTGACCCTTTTTTAAGTGGCTGAGTCCTTAACCACTGTACCACCATGGCTCTCTCACAAGGGGATACCTAATAAAGTAAACTAAATAATGTGAAGTTGTTCAGTAGATGTGACATGCTGCATACTGATGTACAGATGAGGCCCCAAAGGCTTGAAGAAGGTGACTTGTTTGCCCAGAACCATACACCGCTACCACTACTACCGTCAGAGTCGCTTCAGAACCAAGACCGGTTGAGGCACAAGACGGTCCTAAAGACTGATAATCTGTGGTGCCCCCTCCTATGCATGGTTCTGAGGAAACAAGTCACCTTCGTCAAGCCCTTGAGGCCTCATGTGAACATCAGTGGGCAGCACATAATACGTACTGAGCAGTACCGCTGTATAGGTTATAGTTTACCAGGTATTAGGTTATGTGTATGGGTCTTAGCTATTCATGATGAAACATTTTTAAATGAGACTATAATATTAGCAGTTGAAATCAAAAGCAGTGCATGCCATTTTAGCAGAATGAGATGAACTGGATTATAAACTTTTTAGGGGGTGTGGGGTATTAAGAATTTTACTAAACACCACATTTTCTACAAAAAGAATATTCTACAACAAAGAATATGAGTCAGTGAACCTATGTGTTTCAGCAAATAGTGCAAAATTCCATTTATCTTCCACAAAAGATGGGCTTTCGCCAGTTTTGCTTTGACTGTCTCATTTTTTGAATTTTGATGCTTGTTTTATAATAAATGCTATTAATGATAAATGAACAAATAAAAAGATATGAAACAAAATGTAATGATCAGAAAACAAATATTACAACAATTTGCTCTCATTAGATGGGTCTTTCATTTCTAACATGTTATACTTAAATGTCTTTCTATTCTTTGCTCTTAACAAATTCTTCAATGATTTCATCACAGTAAAATTGCTGAACAGTATCTAGTTCTGTAAATAATAAGAAAAATGAGTCAAATCTTTCTTGAATCATTGTTGTACACTGACGGGTTTTAAGTCTTTTTAGGGATGAAAATGAGCATTCTGTTGTGCAGTTGGTGATCATTAAAGTTAGGGATATGTGTAGAGAAATTTCAGTGTTGGTAAACACACAAAGTAGTTTATCTTCAGTTATAGAATTATACATGCCTAGATGACTAGAATCTGTCTTTCCTACATCTGTAAATTTAGTTCTCAGGTAAGAATGAAATTGTCACCCTTCTTTGTAATGGTTTATATTTAAGTCATCGGAATAAGCTTGCACTAATTTCTTGAATGACTTCATGCATTATTTATCAGGTATATACATATTGTTAAGAGAAAATGTGTTTGAAAGAATTTCACCCTCCTTCACCCATCTTTTCAGGCAAGATTCAGGTGTGTTGAGGATGGTGTAGTATGTGACTATGTGAAGTTGATCTGTGGCACTCAGTACTTCCAGAGAACTTTCATCATTGTTTCTTTCTAATGCTTCTGTGGTGGTGAACTGCTTGATAACCAGTGTTTTCCAGTATTTGTTGTGTTTTCAAAACCTTCTGTTAGATTATGTAAGTACCCAATTAGTGAGTGGTAGGCATCTGCGCGTGTCTTTAATTTTATTTCTGAATCTTGGAGAGCTTAACTTGTCCAGTGAAAATGCTGCAATTATATTGTTCCACATACCAGCATAAATACATACCCTAATGTGTGCATTTTGTCGGTGGTATTTTCAGCTTCTCTTGTGGTATTTTTTTTGTGTTTGCAGTTAAGCAATCTTTTCTAAGTGTCTAGAATCTGAATGTATGATTTCAGGAGTGCACTTGTTGCGAAGACATGCACTTCGTAATGTGCATCAGAAAGACACTTTAAAACTTGACCATTGGCTAAATATGTTTTAAGAACTGCTTGTCAGTGAGGTGGTAAAAAATATACGTATATATGTGTAGAGTTACTGAAGAGTAGGAAAAAAGTCAACTGCTTCCTGACAATCTGTTACACTACATCCTGCAAGATTAAGTGAATCCACAGGACATGGTATGAAAATGGGATCTTCGTTACAGTCTTAAGTTTTCTGTCGCATGCCTTGATAATGCCCTGACACACTGGCAACATTGTCATAGGATTGGCTTCTCTGCACTTAGAAAAATCAGTTGTGCAAACCTCCCGTAAGTAGTGAAGTAGTTGATTTCCAGTTTCTTCACCAGCATGACTCTTAAGCTAATAAATGTGGTAAGTCACTCAACAGGTATTCTATTTGCAACATTGTCACAGGACTGGCCTCTCCACACTTAGAAAAATCAGTTTTGCAAACTTCACATAAGTAGTGCAGCAGTTGATTTGCAGTTTCTTCACCAGTCTGATGTTTAAGCTAGTAATTGTGATAAGTCACTCAGCAGGTGTTAGCTGATATGTATGAGAAGATCAGGAATAAAATCGACAGACAAACTGAAAAATCAGTCTATACTTATTTCACTGAAAATAGTTGATCAAACTGTATCATTCATTAGCGTTATTAATTCTTTATTAATTTGAGTCTCCAAATGAATCATTGTTTCAGACGTACGCTATAGGTTGCCCATTACTGTGTTACCGTATTTTGAGATGTGAGGTCTAAAAGTGAATCAAACTGAGCAACAAGTTGAAATAAACCCCCAAACTTTCCATTTTGTGGGGACCTAAATAATTCATTTCTTCCTTGAAAAGATGGTCCATGTTCAGCAGTTGCTATAATGACAGTAAGAACGTATTGCAAAACAACTTTGCGATACTGATGTTCTTTGTCAATCTGTGTTTCCAGTTCATGAGTTAAGCCAAAGCTGTGCCTACGGTTTTGGTATCACAACATTCAGTCTCTGTGACTGAGCTAGTTTTGTGTTTATCTTTCATATTTGAGTCGCATCAATCACTAAATCCCTACAGAGAAAATCAAGAATTAAATGATTTAAGACTGAATGGTTTCCAAACAAAGAAAATATATAGAGCTGACTATTGGAAAATACAGTAGCTGCTCGTGCTTAGAGTTTTCACTGTCAGCTTCGTACCCTAGAAATATATTCCGGCTGCGGAGCCTTGTTTTCTTACATTGGGAAATTTTCAACATGAGTTTTCAAATAGACTATTGTGATGTTGACAATCATTGGATCTTCTTTTGATCCAGTGATTTGTATCCTTAGAAGAAAAATTATTCCACAAAGCAGGATCTGTATTTTTGTTGTTTTTAGGGTGTGAAGATGCAAAAATTTCAGATTCTAAAATGGTTTCACTTTCTATACCATTATTAAGTATTTTACTGCAGCAAGGAAAGGAATATTTGTATTGCTATTGTAATTTTTACATGAGTTTACAACAGTTTACACTCTGATTATATTAAAAAGGAAGTTGGAGACTCAAATCTTGTCCTTTTTATATTCTGCAAGCTTCCATTTTTTGTTCTCCACTTAGTTGTTGCTGTTTCATTTTACCAGGGTATAAAATTATGTCACTTTTGGAATTTAATTCTACTATACCAAATAAAATTGAATAATTGAAAATAAATAAAATGTATAAAATAAAATTTACATTTGGATTTGGCCAACACAAAAATTTATATTTAAATATGAAAAGATGCTAATGATCATCAACCTAAATAAATAAATACATGTTGCCATCAAGTGAGATGAAAATGAAAGCTACAGTGAAATACCATTTCAATACCAGATCAGTGTCAAAAAACCACAGAAAAGGACAGATGCTGGTGAGGTTGTGGGTAGACTGGAACTCTTATTTCCTGCTAATGGGAATGTGAAATGGTACAACCACTATGGAAAACAATATGGAGCATCCTTAAAAACCTAGCAATAAAAAATACTGTGTGATTCAGCATTCTCACTCCTTGGTATATACCCTAGAGAAATAAGAACCACCACATGGCCCTGCAGGGCAGAGTGGAGTGGCCCCATAGAGTTCCAAGGAATGACTGGTGGATTCAGGCTTAACCAGACACTTAACCACTGTGCCTCCAGGGCCCCCTAACCAAACACCTTGCCATCAAGTTGATTTCCCACTCACAGTGATCCCCCTAGGACAGAGTAGAACTGTCCCACAGTTTCTAAGGAGGGCCTGATGGATTCAAACTGCCAACCCTTTGGTTAGCAGCTTTAGAATTTAGCCACTGTGCTACCAGGGTTTTCCAGGGCCCCCTGGTATCCTGTAGTCTAACTTCTATCTCTATGCATTTGCCTAGTCTAAATGTTTGATGTAAGTGGAATCATACAGTGTTTGTACTTTTGAGACTGACTCATTTCAACTCAGTGTGATGTTTTCAAGGTTTAACTGTATTGTAACATGTATCAGGATTTTATTTTTCTTTATGGTTGAGTAACACTTTATTGTTTGTCCATACCAAATCTAGTTTATCAGTTCATCCATTGATGGGCATTTAGATTGTTTCCTTCCTTTGGCTCTTGTGAATAGTGCTGCAGTAAACACTTGCATACGTGTCTATTGTATGGGATGGGAGTACTTTAACTTTCTGAGGAACTGTCCCACTGTTTTCCACAGTGGGTGTACTGTTTTGCATTCCTACCAGGAGTGGATGAGTGTTGCAATTTCTCCACTTCCCCGAGTAGGGGTGGAGTAGTGTCTCATTGTGGTTTTTATTTGCATCTCCCTGATGACTAATTATGTTGAGCATGTACTTAATGGCCATTTTCCTATTTTCTTCTGTGGAATGGCTACTCAGGTTCTTTGCCTGTTTTTTGATTGGGTTGTTGGACCTATTGTTGAGTTGTAGAAGTTCTTTGCATATTCTCTGAAGGGTACCGCTGACCGTCAGCACCCTGATGAGTCAGCATCCTCAAATGTTTTCTCTGGGGCCATTGGGTTTCTCCAGAAGAGAACCTTCCAGCCCTGCTTGTGACCACATTGCATTCCAGAGGCTCAGTGCGGAAGGTGCCCCAGGGTCTCATTTTAGTGTTCAGCTTTTTACCTCGTCTCCTCCCTTCACTGGACCCGGTATTACTGTCTGGAGTTTCTCTCACTCGTTTTCCCCAACACTGACCCCTGGCATCTGCCGGGAGGGCTGCAGTGCCGGTCCCCTCTGCAGCGTCTTCCTGCCCGCATCCCTCCGAGGTGCTGCTAACCGTGCGGTTGAGCCTTCCTGGTAAACCGTGTTCCCACAGGATTGCTGGGTTCCTCTGTTGTGAGCACATTGGTTTTCCCCTCGTCCTCTCAGCCAGGATCACTTCTCCCTCAGATTTCTCTATTTATAACTGATGGTCTTAGTGTCATGAAAGACATGCTTTAAGTTTCTGTTTCATATTCTGGATCTTGGGGGAGGTGGGGGTGTGGTAAAAAAAAATGTTTTACCTCACTGTTTTAAAATAAAAATGTAATTATACCCACATGACATTTATAAAGGAGAAGGAGGATCTTTGTGGTTATCGGGTTGGTTTTGCTTTGCTCTTATAAAGAGACAGGAGATCTTTGAAAACCACAAGGTTTTCTGAAGCATGATCTTAAGCTGGGGTTAGTCAGCTAGGGCTGCTCTACCAGAAATACCACAGTGTGGATGGCTTTAATAAAGGAAAGTTTATTCTTACATAGTCCGGTAGGCTGCAAGTCCATATTCAGGGTGTCCGCTCCAGGGGAAGGCTTTCCCCTTGTCGGCTCTGGAGGCAAGTCCAGTATTGCATCAGTCTTTGTCCAGGGAGCATCTTGGCGCAGAAACCTCGGGTCTGAAGCATGTGCTCTTCTCTCAGTGCTGCTGTCTTGATGGTACGAGGTTCCCAATTCTCTCCCTGCTTCTCTGTCCTTTTCTGTCTCCTAGGATCAAAGGATTAAGGGTGGGCCAAGCCATACTCCAGGGAAACTAACTCCCTTTACAGTGGAGCAGGGAGGTGGTCCTATGAAGGGATTTACAGCCCCACCCTAATCCTTTAACGTACAACATAGGAAAACCACAAAATGGAAGACAGTCACAAGATACTGGGAATCATGGCCCAGCCACATGGCTACACCTATTTTTAGGGGGACACAATTCAATCCATGACACCATATATTTATGTATACATGAGAGAGAGAGATTTCTATCAAGGAAATGCCATTGTAAAGACTGGAAAGTCGCAAATCCATGGCTCAGGCTGGAGATTGACTCACGAAGCTGCAGGGCCCACAAACACAAGATTGGCAGGTACACTGGCAGGCCACAGGCTGCTGAGGCTGACGAATTCCAAGTCTGGCAGGTAAGCTGCCAGTTCAAGTCCCAAGAATGAAAGTCGGATGAACAGAAGCCTGCTGCAGAATTCAGAGCAGCGAAAGCCACTAGCTTTGCTAGAATGTCCGCGTGTGTGGGACGCAGTCTATAAAAATGGCATGGGGATGGCAACTGCCCTCCTCTAGCTTTGTGAGAGAGAAGGAGACTCAAGATTAATGATCCAAGTCTGACTCTCGTGAGGTGAAAGTCGGATAAGCTTTTTCTCTCTACCGTCTTTACCAGTTCTAACACCACCCATCTCTCACCTGGCGCTCTCTACTTCTCTTCTGGCTTTGGTAATTCATTGCAGCAATCACACAGAACTCACAGAGAGAACAATTATGGAGCTTATTAGGGAAGTAAAAAATTACAATGCAGGTTGAGGAACACTCAGGATACTGTTCTTCCGTCAGGTTAGCCTCTTGCTGGCTGTCACAGGCGTGCCTTCCCCTGGCCCCTTTGCCTTTGTCTTGCACAAGCGTTACTTGTGCCGGTAGGTGTCTAGAAACACTCCATTCTGCCAGTAAGCTTCGACCCAAGGGCACTCAGCTTTCTTAGTGGACCAGGAAGCCCACTGTTGGTCTTTCTTGCCCCATTTCTCTCTCTGTCTGCCTCTGATGGGTCTCTTGGTGTCCTGGTTCCAGGAGCTTTCAGAACAGAGATTCTGAGTCCAATACACGTGCTGGCTCTTCTTCCTGGGTAGTGGTGGGATCCTCATCTTCCTGCCTCTGTGATGGCTCATCTTGGGTACAGCGGGATGACAAATCTGACCAGTCCCTTTGGTGGGCCACAATTAATTATCCTATATGTACAGTACCGTCAATCACTTGGGTCGGAGTTACAAGACCACAGCAAGAAAGGCCAGGCAAAAAGTGATCCATCTCACTGTACAGGCTACACCCCCAGGGAAACTCCCTTTCAGCTGATTGGCTGCTCATAGAATATCTCATCAAAGAGGCGATCATATCACCTGTCATTATGGAGATGATCACAGCCATTAAGAATCAGGGTCCCGCCAAGTTAATATACAACCTAGTCATCACAGACATTGTGTCTTTTTTTTGGCTATTCCTACCAGAGATTTCTAGCATCTTAATCTCCATGTGAATTTGAATTTGGAAATTCATTCTGCTGCAAATGTTCCCCTCAGTCACTACCAGTGTTCAAAAAAACATAAGTTGATCTTTTGGAAGGAATGTTACTGAACTGGAGGCTGTGGTCCCACCGTAACTAGTACTTCCTTCCCCCCACCCTCATCCTCACATAGGGTCCCTGTATTTTTGAAGACTCTTTCAGTGCATGCAGCTGCTGGACTCCCATCTGTTGTCGCTAACTGCCTATTCCTTTTCCAGTCCCCACACTGCCCTATTTTTCTCCTTTCTCTGCTCCTTCACCATGTGTGTCTTAGCGTTGTACTCCTTAGGGTTTGCAATAACTGATTTTTCAAAAGTAGATCACCAGGACTTTCATCCAAGGCACCACTGGATGGACTTGAGCCTCCAGCCTTTGGGTTATCCGCTGAGTGCATTAACCATTTGCACCATCCAGAAACCCCCACTAACTTTCAGTCTCAGCTAATTCCCACCCACTCCCGATGTCACATCTGCTCAGTCACCCCATTGCCTCTCTTCAGGTTACATATCTTCCACTTTAGACTTTGTGTCTTGTGAGAGCGAGACTGTCTTAGTCGTCTTTGTTTCTGTCAGAGCTCAGTGCTAGCTGCTAGCCCGTAAAATAAATATTTGTTGAAAGAGTGCACGGTGGAATATAGAATTATTTATCTTTTGACGTCACTAGCCAGAGAGTGTTTGCCCGCCTTCACCAAGCAGCATACTAGTTACCAGGTGTGAGATCTTGGGGGCTGGCTGAGGTGTCTCCCTTCTTCTTTCTTTCTTTCATAAGATTTGTGATATAATAACTCTATTTTGTTTGCTGGTTTACCTGCATACAATAAAAGAGAGACTTCAGATTCTTACTTTGAACTGCGCTTGTCAGGCTTTGCTGCCCAGACAGGATGGAGTACATTTGGCCTTTGTCTGCGTCGTTGAGAGACATTTTCAGTCAGAAGAACACACAAGAATGGAGAATAAACAGTCTGCGTATCATCCTGGATGCTAGTCCTCCCACCAGGACCCCAGAACTTCCCTCAGTCGCATGCAAAAGTAAACACAGATACACCTTCGGAAATGTGTCCAGCTGATCTACTTTGCCAGCAACAAAAGCCGGAGGAGTGCTGAAGCTGCATCATGTTACTGAGTCTAGAATCCCAAGTAAAGGGATACAGATCTGTCCCTGGGCCTCAAGCAGTGAGAGTCAAATCAAGCCTTCCAGTTACATAAATATTTGAAGACAGTGCTTCAGAAGTAGAATTGAGCAAAATTAATTCACCATGTAAACAATGCTCAAGAGATCTGAATGGTTATAAAGCTTGTGTGGGTCTTGGGATTTCAAAATCAAAGGCTCTACCAAAACAGAAAGAATCATATCTTCATTCAGGGGTTTAAATCGAGGACACCCAGTCCCTGTTCTCCACCAGTCCTTAGAGGAAGAAAGGTTAGTTAAGGGCACGGGATCTCAAGTTGTATTGATCATGACCCATGTTAAGAAATACACAGAGCCCCATTCTCTATATAGAGCTAAAGTTTCACAAAACTATACCAAGTTGACATGGTGTGTTTTGCTATGTATGTTTTCAACAACAACTAGTTAAAGAAAATCTTTCGAAGCACATTTCTGCTCTGCCACAACATAGGTAATGATGGGTTGGAATCAACATGCCACCTTTTCCTGTGTGCAGTTCATTGTGAGATTGTCTGTTTTACTGTATTATCATTCATTGTACGAATACTAGTAGCATTCAGAAACCTAATAAACTTACTGATCTCAAGGGCAGGGGGCGTTACCCACATTTTGAAAAACCCTCATTGGAGAATAAATTCAAAAGATTCTACATGAGATCTAGCAAGAAACCACTTCTAGTAGAGCGTTTAGCTGTCTTTTAGAAGACAGCAGAGGTGCTTCCATGGTACAGTTCTGCACACAGGAGACCCAGGTTTGATTCCTGGCCACTGTGTCTCATACACAGCCATTGTGGTCTGTCTGGGAGGTTTGCGTGTTGTCGCGATGCTGACCAGGTGTCAGCAGAGCTTCTAAACTTCAATGGCTAGTTAGCCACAGAACCCTTTGCAGCACAATAGTTTCATCTGCAGCCAGTCATAGGCAGTGTTTCATGTTGTTGTACATGAGAGTCACTGGCTCTGTGACAACTAATAATAAGAGCACCTTTTGAAACCTTTGTAGTGACCAGCAGTGGCAAACTCTAGGTATGGAAGAGAAAAGTTATGGAAAGGAAATTGGGTACAAGAGGCATTTCCTCCCGTATGGCAGATATTGTGTATACTCTGCATTGAAATACAACTCCTGTCCAGGAAGGCCCACATCCCTGCAAAAGATGCAGACCATCCAAATGTGGATGTTGTACTGTAACATTAAACAAGCACATTTCTCTATCCTATTTTAATAATAGAGCAAAATGGTACTGCTAAAGTGCTCTTGTTCTTTCTGAAAGCTAGCCTCAGTATCAGATCCGTAGCTCAGCTTCTGAACTGTCCTGAGACATTCGACTGCAGTGAAAGCCTCCTTATGTTTTTGGTCTTCTTGCAGAGCTCAATAGAACTAAGGCAGACCCAGGCTTTTTCACAGGATATTGAGAATATGCAACATTGAGCCTTGACTTTGGTGAGGACTGAGACTAGAACAATGTTGAGCTTATGAAGCTGCTCCACTTTGGAGCTGTGATTTGAGTCTGATTCTGCAGCTCTCGGTTAATACGTTAGAAGACAATAACTCCCACAAGACACACAGCCCCAGCTACAGGCAGGGGCCCACCAGGTTACCAGAACCCCTGGTCCTTTCCGTATAAATCCTCGAGGTTTGAACTGGTTTTGGCAATGAGCCTTGCTGTTCAAGATGCTGACATTTTTAAGTAAATTTACAACGGAAAGCTGATTCAAAACCAATATTGGCATGAGATAAGGTATTTGAAAATCATTTTTCTACTTAGGGGTTACTGAGCTGCTGTTGAAGGTGGCGGGAAAATTCAGGAGTGGTCAGTGGTGATAGTTGAACTGTGTGATGACTGTATTTAAATGTCACTGAATGGTACATGTGGAGATTGTTGAAATGGCAGATGTTTTGTTACCATGGTGAGGAGTTAATTTAAACAAATGGTTTAAATTTGTTAGATGCTCAAATATAAATGAATACAGGAAATTGAGACAGAGGACTAGGATTTGGAGTTGAGTGGTTGGCACAGTGGTTAAGAACTCAGCTGACCGAAAGGTCAGAAGTTCGAATCGACCAGCGGCTCCTTGGAAACCCTATGAGGCAGTACTGTTCTTTTCTGTATGGTCATTGTGAGTCAGAATCAACTTGACAGCAATGAGTTGAGATTTGGGGGGTTAATTCAAAAGGTCAGTCAAATCTAATACCCTTTTGTTATTAAAGGAAATGTGCTTTGTCTTCCACTAGCCACGTTTGCCTGTTTTCTCCTTGGTTAGCTGAATGGTGTTTGGGCCCCTCCATACTAAAATTTCCGTATTTAGTTGCTTGCAGAAGTTTTTTTCACCTCTCCATGAGTCGGATCCGACTCAACGGCTTGGCCAGCTTGCTTTATTAATGGCTGCAGGATGTAGGTGACACAAAGAACACTGTAATGTTTGATCACCCAGCCTGGCTTCTGAATGTCATGTTTGTTTGCTCTAGGGAGAACCAATGCCGATGTGATGGCCGCCCTGTCTCAGGGCTACAGGATGCCCCGAATGGAGAACTGCCCTGATGAGCTCTACGACATCATGAAGATGTGCTGGAAGGAGAAGGCAGAGGAAAGGCCTACATTTGATTACCTGCAGAGCGTCCTGGATGACTTCTACACAGCAACAGAAGGGCAGTATCAGCAGCAGCCTTAGCCCACAAGAAGACCTGTGTCCGGGGCAGGGATGACTGCCTCAGCTGTCTCCTTTCAAGGGGACAAAATCACAAACCCTGGCTGCACTTGTTATTGGTGTGCTCAGACCAGCATCCATGCCTAGTTCTTGACAGCAGAGCTGAGTTACTCAGGAAGAACACCCTCCACATGGAAAAGGATTCTCTTCTAGACTGGGGTCTTCAGGTTTGCCTCTTAGACTGCTCCTCAGATGGTCTTCTTAATTTGCAATACATCCTTCAGAGAAGAGAACACCTGTTCTACTCGAAATACATCCACCCTGCAATTGGACCTGTGACCCAAAGGTACAGAGACCACTGCAACAGAATCCCAAGCAGTAGCGGAATGGTATTCATTTATAATGGTGAGGTAACCCAATGCTCATCATGACACTTCTTTGTAATTTCTATATGCTTTGGCTTATTTTGGAAAAAAAAAGTACTAATCCAAACTCTTAGATTTTGCAGATGAAGTCAGCAGCTTAAAAGTATATTTCCCAGATTTCAGTGTGTTTTCCTTCCACCCCAAATTTGAGACTATTAATCATTTTCTTCTTATGGAGACTGTGCAGACAAATCCCCAGCACTGGAAGCTGGAAGGGCACTTTCCATTCGTTCTGTAGAAATGTCGTGTGTGGGACTGCAAAGAGCTGCCGTAGGCACTGTGCCAGGCTCAGCCAGACCTCCAGGGAGAGGGAGAAGACGTCACACCTTGCCTCAGAAACTGCTCTGTCTTCAAAAGGAATGTTTTTAACAGTTCAGCTTTTCAATTCCACAGTTCCCTTTTTCCCAATATTTGGATTCTTTTAACAATGTAGCTCAGAAAAACAGAAAAGATTCTAGCCTCTGCAGAACCTTATAGGGCCTTAGAGAACCGTGAGAATATTCTTCATTGTTTCAAATGATTTAAAAATTATTTTAATGAACAAATATTAATTTTAGGTGTACTCCAGAAAGTAAAAATGCCATGTTTGGGGCTATTTTTATGATTCTGCAATCTTTTTAAACTGTATGATGTGTGTGAAAGTCCTCATTGCCAAGAATATGAATGAATGTAAGTGATTAAGCTTCCTGTGAGCCACTGTAGCAAAAGAGACAAAGGGTTTTGTTTACTTCATTTTTCTACTGTAAGCTTTGAATGGATGCTGTATCACATTTCACTTAATGCTGTTATGTACATACCTAATATTTCTATTTTTTTGATTTTATTTTAATACAGCTGGCCCAATAACATTTCAGAATTTTTACTTGTGTTTAGCATACCTTACCATCCTCAATGTGAAAAAGACTACCAACTGGGGAGGGAGTAAGAGGTGATTCCATGTAGTTAAATGGTTTTACCTCTAGCCTTTGTTTTCCGATAGAGAACTGGATGGCCTGGATGCCTGAACCCCTCCCCGTGCCGCCTGTAGAGGCAAATAGAGTTTGCTTTCAGAGAGGCTGACCAAGCAGTAGGTGTGTGTTGGTGTGTGTTGCCTAGGCTGCGGGTGGACAGGGGAAAGGACACAACATTCCACTTTTCTCTAAATTTAAATTTGTTTCCCTGTGTGAATTTTTTGGGTTTTTTCGGTCAGTGTCTTTTCCAAAATATTCTAAAATTCTCAGTTCACAGGTGCCGTGTCCACAAAGGTAGACTGTCATGGTCACAGAATGCCTACATTCCTGGTACACTTGATTCACGATGGTCTGTTTTTCACTTACACTCCCTCCATTGGTGTTTTATCTCAGGATCACAAATGCTACACATTGTATTATCTGAGGAAGAAAGATAAAGGCTCTTTAAGACACAAAGAAGTCTCTAAAAAATTGCTAATTTCATTTTCACTTTGTTGTCTCCTCTCAACTCTGCTTCCTTTTACCATTTTGTTTGCTTTCCTATCTTAGTTAAGGATGAGCTCTTCGTCCCCACATGTCTCCTTCCTCAGCTCAGGCCTCGTTGCCTTAGCATGATCAGGGCCCCGTGGTATTGCATACTTCCGAAACAACAAGTACAGTCTTCCTGTAGCAGCAGGATTCCAGTCTTCTGATGACTGTCAAGCAAAGTGAGGGCCTGCACAAGTGTTCTTATACCAAACGTCACAAAAGGCGGTAGCCACCTACCCTCCCTTGATTCTGACTCCAGTGTTGTACAGTGGGCATGTGGAGGGGGGTGGGGCGGAGGTGGGTCTGCACACGCACATATGCATGTGTATTAAAAGCTTCCTGGGCGAATAGAATATACATTCAGAGTGGAAAGCCGTCCCACTGGTTTGACCATATTTCAAAGCTATCTACTCAAAAACACCCAGTCTTCTCTTTCCTCAAATGGTTTGGTTTCCTGTAGGAGAACATAGGAGCATGGGAAGAAGAGAAATGTTTTCCTATTTGTGCACCTTTTTCCTTTCTGATGAACATGAAGGTCACTGAACCTACAGTAAAATTCACAGGATTGACATTGGTGTCCTTGATAGAAAGGGCCGGTAGTGCTCTCTGGCTCCCCTGAGCATGGGTCCCTGGGTTTTACAAAGCTTCTTTTGCAGAGAGCACTTCTGGTTTCACCACAGGAAGCACACATTGCCCAGGCCTTCTCTTTAGGGAAAATACAGCACGTGGAAGCTGTGAGCCTAGTCTCAGTGAGTATAAGCAGTCAGTAGAAGGATTATATTAGTCTACTCATCCAGTGGGATAGACCTGGAGCACTGAAATGTAAGTATGAACACGTCTTCAGTTTTGCCTGTCATGCTTCCTTTCCCTTTATCTTGTTTTCACAAGCTACATCCAGCGGTTATAGCTGTTAAAAGGTACTCAGCATTGAAACACTACTATTTCCGTTCAACTGAGTAAAAGAAATCCTCATCCTTCGGCCCAGTACGGAACCCTTAGGGCCTACTGACCTGGCCCTTAGAGATTTTAGTTGCCACATGCCACAGCCAGTTCATTTTCATGCTTTCTCAGCCAAACACATCTCTCAGAGAGACTCACACCATCCTCCTTTTGCTTGAGTGTCTTCCTTTATTTTCTACTTATTGTCATGGAAGGAGATTCCAGTTCTGTCTCACACTGTGAATACATGAAGTTATGAAACTTAAAAGGTTGAGTGAAGACCAGCCTTGCTATGCTATCTGATAGACATGATGACTTTATACCAAAGATGTCTGTACACTTGCCATTTACCCAGGGCCCTCTTGTGCTTGGCACTTTATAAAAATCATCTCTTACATAATAACTGTTTATGGTGTGGACAGTACTGTCTGTGCTGTGTAGCTGGAGCCATGGAGGAAACAGACTGTTTCATGTTGTTTTCTTATGAAATAAGTGAAATGGTTTGTAGTGGAATCTCCCTAACTCAGTGGGGTGTTGTAAAGGGGTAAGGGGACCACTTACAAAACATTCTGCTAGAGTCCACCAAGAGGTAGAAAATTTCCCCTTAGTTATTTTAGTTGTGGAAGAAAAGTTGTGCAAAAGTCCAACTCACCATTCATACTTTGAAAGATAATTTAGAGAGGCTACACTTTGGGATATAATGTTTCGATAACATTTTTGCTCTATTTTATAACATGAAGATATCTTAAAACTCATAACATAATGCTCTTAGAAAGTTCTGATACATGTGTAGGAGTTTTATTTCTTAAATTCTTAAGAATTTTTAGTACTTAAAATAAAAGTACCAGAAATATTTCCAAGATAGTCATAATGTAATCTTGAGTAGCCCCTTAAACCTAGAAATGATAGGACAGTCTTAGTAGCCTCTATTTCTAGATCTTTAGAAAGAGCTAGATCATTAGATAAACCCACTGCCATAGAGTAAGGCCTGACTCTTAGTGACCAATGTGGACTGGCCAATGTGTAGTAATAACACAGAAGTTCTAGAATAAAAAGTGGCCTTATCTATCGCATCAAAATTATGGGTTTGTTATTATTGTTATTACTAACTTTAAGTGGTTTGGGACAATAAGTATTTAATCCCTTATCTGCTACCCTTGGGGTCAGATGTTGTCTTCCCTGTTTTCTCTTTTTGGATTTAAAGTGTTAATGCAATAAATACATAGAATGTTTACAGGTAAAATCTCAGTGACAACTGGAGAAGGATACTTCAATCCAGTTATATATTTCTGCAGATACTGCCTGAAAATTCACACTAACAGAAATAAGTATGCAAACCCTGGTGGCATAGTGATTAAGTGCTGTGGCTGCTAACCAAAAGATTGACCATTTGAATCCACAGTTGCACCTTAGAAATCCTATGGGGCATTTCTACTGTGCCCTAGAGGATCACTGTGACTTGGAATTAAGTTGATAGCAATTGTTTGGTTTTTTTGTTTTCATTTTTGTTTTGTTTTAATGACTGTAGCCTAGAAATACCATTAGGTCAAATTTTGCACTAGATGAGTTAAAGAACGTTTTTTTTTTTTCAGTTTTCACAATTTGGAGTCGTAGAATGGGGATGTGGACCTGTACTTGAAAAGCTGGAGAAGCGTGCAGGAGCATTTAGTACCAGTGGCATATTTGATTGAAACAGATGCATGGATTCAAAGATCTATTTTATATACTTGTGTTCAGAGATGCCAAATATTTATACTTCTTGTTGAAACAGTAGTCAATATAATCTGATGAATTACTGTCTGGGTGAGTGGAGAGGGAGTTCTAATTAAGTGGGGGAGATGGGATCAAGAAATTTTAGTCATTCACAAAAGCTAAGGAATTAATAGCTAAGAGTTTCAAGGATGTAGTTGTAAATGACCTTAGGAGCTCAAAAGGACAAGTAAAAGAGTTTTTCATAATGTGGAAGTTAGGCCATCATAGGATTACGATGTTCAGACTGGAACACTAGGGGATATTCATCCAGTGTGGGCCATGGGGTGTGTGAAAGGACCAACAAGTATGTCCTGTCTGGAAGTCCTCAGGAAGTTACCGGAAACCACAACCCAGATGTTTCTTCTTGTAATGGGAGAGGAGGGTGAAATCATTTAAAAACATTTGCTCTGTCAATGAATTATATTTTAACCCTTCTTTGTAAAACTTTTTCAAAGTGGATAATCACCCCTCATATCTTTCAGGGGGGGGGAAGGTTCTGCATACTCTTTAAGACACTGAGGGGATTAACAGTAGTCATTCAACAAGCCCCTTGTTGAGCACTTAGCTATATGCAGGAACTGTGGTGGATGCTGTCAGGGACAAGCAGGCTTAGTCTCATGTTGCTGCTTCAAGGGGACAAAATGAATACAACAAAAAAGCAGCAAAAAAAATTAAGGGAGGAAAAATGGTATAGTGTATGGAAGACCATTCTGAAGACAGAACTCAGAACTGGCTGAAGAACATGGAAGGAGAGAAAGACAAGGCTTCATAAAATAAGTGATGTTTGGGTATATCTGATTTCTGATGTTCAGGTTGTATCTGATTTCTAGAGGGCCAGGAGACCATTAGAAAAAGGGCACTGGTAACTAATATGGATTGTTTCATAAATATCATGTCCTTCCAATCAGAGTCTGAACACAATGTTAGCACGTAGGAAGTAGCTTTTATTACTTATGAAAACAAACAAAGCATACAACAGGTGAACAGTCCTCCTGCCTCAAAAGCTGTCCAGGCAGAGATGACAGATTTTCTCTTTCCACCCCACTTTGCATTGTGCGTGAGGGACACATCAATCCTCCCTGGCTTCTGGAAGCTGTCCTATAAAGAATTTCCATGTAAGCCCTCCACCCCATATCATGAGTGAGAGACACAGGGGAGCCTACTTACTACTCAAATCTCCTTGGCCAGGTTGGTCCATGTAGGTGGGCTGTAAGCATAATTTTATGCACTCCCCTAGCACCATAGCTGACCAGACTGTGAGGTGCCCCACCAGCCTTTTTTATGCCTCAGAGTTCTGAAAGGATACTACACGGACAAGCCTCAGGCCTCAGCACGTGAGGGGGTGAAGGTCTCAGAAAGCTCCCTTTCCGAGGCTTATTGCTGAGGAGATTAATAGGTGACTCCCAGCTTGCATGTGTAAGTATGGCATCGATATTTTAGGAAAACAAACTCATTGCCATAGAAGCCGTTTGAACACATAGGGGAACCTGTGGGAAAGAGTAGAACTGCTCTATATGATTTCCAAGGAGTACCTGCTGGATTTGAACTGTAGATCTTCTGGCTAGCAGCTATAGCTCTTATCCACTACACCATCAGGGTTCCAGAAAGATAAAAGAAACTTGAATTGTTCAAACTACTTTCAGGAACCAGATATAAAAAGCCAAACTTAGTTCTTTGTCCCACATAGGTCAAAAGGAGACTTCAAGGAGTGTTTCAGAGAAAAGGTGTAGCAAGTGAAGAGACAGGGCAGGAATTAAGGTGGGAAGCCTAGAAGGACCTCAGAGCCACTGGGCCTGGTGGAAATAGATTCAAGATTCTCAAGTAAGTGAGCACAAGCATCCCCTGGAGGCCATGTCCCAGGGATAGCTGGGCCCAGAACTTCACAGCAGGCGAACCCAGCATACCAGGATGAAGCCATGTCTTACAGAAAATGCTGAGTCTCAGGTGAGAAGTTCGGTGGTGGTGTTACTACACATTTGAGAGAGAGAGAGCACAGGATAATAGGAGACCACCACAGACCCTAGAGTGAGAGTGCCTGAGTTTCTCCACCTGCTCTCTTATTGTGCTCACCTACAAAGAGAGGATAAGGAGCCTTGGTGGAGCATGACTGAACACTTTCGAGGGCCAGCAGATTGAACCCACCAGTAGCTCCACAGAAACAAAGAGCTGGCAATCTGCTCCCATAAAAATTTATAACCTAGGAAATCGTACTGGGCCCTATAGGGTTGCTGAGAGTTAGAATTGACTTGATGGCACATAATGACATGAATGGAGATAATGATAGTATTTACCTTATAGGGTTGTAAGAAAGATAGAATGCAGTAAGGATTATTTTATTTATGAGTCAGGCCCTAGTTAAATCAATATAATTATGAAGTAAATATGTTACATAAAATGAAGTGTTTGAAAGCACATTATTAAGTCTCATCTGCTAGCAATGTGAGGGATAAGTAGTTTGAAAAACCAGTGAGGAGACTGTTAGGGGCTTCAAATGGAGGAAAAGTAAGAAACTAAATTATCTCTGTTCCAAAGACAACAGCAGCAGACCTGCCCACAGATTGAGTTTCTCTTGGTTGTGGTGGGGTACAGAAATCTGCCTTAAAAGAACCCCACACCCCATGTTATTGACTTAGATATCAAATCATAATCCTTGAAGAAACTCAGCTAAAGAACTAGAAAACTGACTTTGGAATGAGCAGCCTAGTGAAACTAGGAATGCCTGATCATGGTGAGATTTTTGGAGAACTGAACAATAAGAAGTACCTGACGTCAGGAGAAGTGGCAGAACCAACAAAGGCCATAGGGAAGGAGATTGGGGAGTTAAAATAGTGCAGCCCCAAAGTCAAAGAACTGAGGAAAGGCTGGCAGCCAAGCCCAAGGGAAACAGCTAAACCAGGAGTGTAAGGACACGGGAAGGCTGTCAGCAGCATTGCTAGTGGACAGCCAACTCCCCAAGGGCAAGTGGGAGTCAGAGCCCCTGGTGTTCCGAAGAAAACCCATTAAGCCATGCCTTGGTTAGCCACTGGTATTTATAGGGAATCAGGGGAGGAAAAAGATGCAGCTAAAGAGAAGTGGGGAAAGGGGATGGAGGGGTGAACTGATGAAAGAGTTGGCATTCTCCTGGAATCCAGATTCCTGGCTTTTGCGCAGGTTGGGGTAAACTGCACAGGCCATTGCCTTTCGGTGTGCTTTTGAACCTTGAGCTCTGAGAAAAAACTCATTGCTGGAGCCACTTCTGAGTCAAATAATGTTTCAGATAAACTAGTAAGACCGTTTTGCTCTAGGCAATATACCTGAAGAATTCAGTCTTTTGGAAAACTGACCGCAAAGATCAGACTGGGAGCTATGTTTAGGCTAAATCAGTAATTATTTCAATTGATCTAAAGATAATGTTATATGAAATGCTTGTCCAGTATTTGTAATCAAACTGTCACTGTCTTGCTATGCAGAGTATCTTGAAAAAACCAGGTTCTCAAAAGAGATTGACTTCGCTCCTTGAGTCAGTCTTTTGGGAAACCAAGTGGTTTCTCCAGTATGGCCTTGCCCTGCAGTTACTTAAAATCACGGAGGCAGAGTGTCTGTGCTAAAGAAGTGATTAAATAATTTTTATGAAAAGTCGTGAGTGTCAAGAGGGAATGTGTGAGGGCACCCTAAAACAGAAGCACTTGGCCTGACTGAAATGGCTGATACAAGGTTTGGCTCTGACTCTATTTTGTCTTAGGCTCTGCTTCTGAGAAAGAGACCGATGACTGTTAGCAGGTAAACCAGAAGGGGCAGCTTGCCATGGGAAGAACGCATAGTATGTTTTAAATAGTTTAACCAAAAAACCTCCAAAAGGAGGGGTCCATTTTGTATATCCTGCTAATTATGTGTTCTCTAGTGGAAATTTGTCACATGTGAAGTTTTCTATGCATTTATTCCCTCTGGACAAACTTTGTGTGCTCCTTATGGATGGATGTATTCGTGCAGTGGACCAACTATAGCCATTAACACAATTCCTGTCCAACTGACAGTGCCTTTATGTGGGCAATCTCTTGTTTAGATGCCAAGCAAATTCGTGGGACATATACTTTGGTTGGTTACCATCAAAAAGAAGCACACAGACTAGATCACTATTGCAAGGAATGGTAAAATTCTCAGTGTGAGTCCTGATAGTATTAGGCATAATAAAATTATCTTTTATTGTCTTACACATTTAAAAGGATATAGGCTCAGACTAAACTGTTGGTGTATATTGACTCAGCTTATTTCTGCAATGTGATGATGAAAATGACTCTTATTTAAGATCTTGGTGAAGAACCAGATGGTGTCTGGTGGAAAACCTGCACCATGTGTTTAAAGAGACTGCCATGGCCACCATCTAGTATTCCAACTAAGTCCAGGTTTTGATCATCAGTGTGTTATCCCAGGCAACATATGGTGAACTAGGGGGTACAACAGAAACATTAACAATAATGTTAGGTCAATTGTCTGATATAAGCAATGATACCTTGACACTAAAGTCTTTAAACCAAGGAAACAAATCTCATGGGGTATTTGTTTGCACATAAGCACTATCAGTTATTGCTTTTCATGTGCCTCACTGTAATTACATTCTACAAAACCTAAGACTGCACCTTTATATAAAAACAGCAATATTCACCTATTAAGGCACAAACTGTTCCTTGGGAAACTAACAGCAAATCCAATGCCATCCTGTTGTATGAAGTCATAGCTTGAATTTCAGACACATCTCTGGTTATGATATTTTCCACTTTGCTAAGTTTACCAACAGGAACTTCTAATTCAAGAATTATAATGTTTTAACCCATCAGATAATTTAGGAGAAAGGAAGAAAATAGTTTCTTACATCTAGAAAGTATGGTAATATCAGCAATATTCCCATGTAAAGCCTCACGGTAATCCTTTAGTTCACTCTGTCCTGTGCAGTTCATTTCTCTCCTGTATAATTCTGGGTCAGCTGCAGTCTGTGAACCCATCAGCTTCTACTTAAGAGGTCTGGAAATCTTCACTGACAGAATGAAGTCACAGTTATTTTCAGAAGTCCAATGTAAATCCCTCTTTTTGTTGAGATATTTTGGTCAGCCATTTCTACTAAAATCAGCCAAGTAAAAACACTGTAGATGACAAAACTTAGTATGATCATCATTAATTTATAAAAATAATACTATTTAAAGTGAAAGACATGATAAAAATTAATTACAAAGGAGGTGGAGTCAAGATGTTGGACTAAACACACGTCTCCTTAAATCCTTCTGGAAACCAAGACCTGAACTGATAATTAAACAGCCTTCTGGACACCTAGTAAGCCCTAGGACACAGCATAAGGCTATTAATTTGGACATCATACCACTGAGTGGAAAACTTCCTCTCTTTTGCCATCCCCCACTCTTGGCGAGTGCTGGCTTTCACAGAGAGAGGTAACTCACCCTGTTAACTTTTTTTCTCTGTCTTGGCTGGCAGGCAGAGCTCAGACTTGACTAGCAGCTAATCTCAGATGCACAGCTGATGGGATCAGCAGGTGAAATTGCCACATTTGGAGAGCCTGGCTTTGGACTCTGTGCTTCTCGGCACCTATGGCCCCTCTTTCTGCCTCTGCCATTGAGTAACCTGTACAATGCAGGCAGGGGGCTTGTGTGGGATGCCATCTTGTTCCATCAGGAGGTGGATATACCCATACAGAGGCCTCAGTTGGATCCAGTTCTAGGCTGAGGGGCAATGCCTCTTCAGAGAAGAGCATTTTTTCCAGCATTTTACACAGTGTCGCCTATGGCTGGGGTCCGATAGCAAAGGCCAGCAGGGCAATAAACTTTTTGTATCTTCAGCTAGTTTGTAACATCTGGGGTTGAATATAGAGGTGCTTCCTTTGCCAGCTGGGAAGAGGGACCTCTGCACCTGAAAACCTGACTGACTTTGGAAGTTGTCACTTTTTACCTTTCATTTTAAGATGGCCTAGAGAAACAACTGCAGTCCATTCTCACAGCATCTCTCCCAGCCTTTAGTGACTCACATGATACCCCAAAAGCAACAAACTGTGCAGAAAACCGTAACTAAGAAATCACTGATGGCTCAGAATGCACCAAAAAGAAACAACCAAAGAACTTCCCAGATGAAGAAAACTTTCTGAAACTATAGGAAGGTGAATACAAAAGGATTGTATATAGAGCCCTCCTAGACTTTATACACAATGCAGCAGAGCAAAATGGAAAATGAAGGGGCATGTTTGATCTAGTGGAACAGCAATGCTCTGAAATCCATCAGATCAAGAACAAAATCAAAGACACAGAAACTTCAAATTAGAGCCAAGAAAACATAATGGAACAAATGGAAAAGAGACTTTATGACTTGGAAGACTTTCTGACTACAGCACCTATGAGGAGAAATCAGAAAAAAGAAACATGAAAAATTAAGAAGCATTAAGAAGCATGTGGGACTCTATTAAGAGGAACAACTTATGATTAATTGGAGTTCCTGAACAGGGCAAGACACCTGAGAACACTTAGAGTATTGTTGCTGAGCTGCTGACAAAAACTTCCCAGAAATTATGAAAGAAAAGAATATAGATATCCAAGACACATATTGAACACCACTCAATACAGATCTCAAAAGACTCCAAGAGATATTATAATCAAGCTTAACAAAATGAAACATGAGCAGAAACTCTTAAAGGCAGCAGGACTCAAAGCAAAGCTAACATACAGAGGGTAACCCTGTAGACTTTTGTCAGATTTCTCAGCAGAAACGATGGGGGCACAGAGACAGTGACATGACACCTTCAAAGCCTTGAAGGAGAAGAACTTGCAACCAAGAATTATATATCCTGCAAAACTATCTTTCAAATATTAAAATGAAATAAAGACATTTGCAGATAAACAGAAACTCAGAGACTTTGGAAAAACCAAACCAAAGCTACAAGAAATACTGAAAGAATCTCTTGGCTTAGAAGAACAAAACCACTAACTTTATACTTTAGAAGCAAATTCAGGACACGTCACCCAGAAATCTACTCAGTTAGGGAAGGCAGCAAATTCAATCAAACTTATAATAGGGAAAGAAATGTCCAGTGACCACATCATGAAAACTATGATGTCATCATATTGAAAAGAGGGATGTACTACAGTCATTATAGTCCTTCCAGATGGACAGGAAGTTAGTAAGACTGGTAGTAATTAAAATTGAGTTTATACATAGTTTGTTAAGGGGGATCATAGTGGCAGCTGTAAAGCACAATGAAGATGCAACATACTAAATCAAGAAATGTAATACAGGAGGCTCAACAACCACAAAACCAACCCTGAAAAAAGGTGAAAAATCAACTCACGTAGAAGAAAGTCCCAGAACAGATTAATAAGAACACAGAAAACGTCAACACAAAAATAAGTGTATCATAATGACAGCACTAAACACATATCTATCAATAATTACATCGAATGTGAATGGACTGAATGCTCCAGTAAAGAGACACTGAGTGACTTTTTGGATCAAAAGACTTCGCCCATTCATATGTTGTCTACAAGAAACTCACCTTAGACTTAAAGATAGGAACAAACCAAAAAATAAAGGAAGAATATATATCAAGCTAACAATACACAAAGAAGAGCAGGTGTGGTCATTCTAATCTCAAATAAAATCGATTTTAATATAAAATCCACCATCATGGACAAGCATGGACACTATTGCTGAAAGATTCAATACACAAGCAGGACTTAACAATAGTAAATATTTATGCACCTAATATTACAGCACCTAAATACATCGAAGAAACACTGACTACACTCAAAAAGGAGATAGATCACTCCACAATAATAGTGGGAGACTTCAACACTCCACTCTCAGTGTTGGACAGCTCGTCTAGAACAAAAAACCTCAGTAAAGACACAGAACACCTTATTGCTACAATTAACCAACTAGACCTCATCGACATATACAAAACTTTCTGTCCATCAGCAGACAACTACACTTTCTTCTCCAGTGCACATGGAACATTCTCCAGGATAGACCATGTGTTAAGATATAAAGCAATTATCAACAAAATCCATGCCATTTAGTTAGTCCAAAGCATCTTCTCAGATCATAAAGCCATAAAAGTCAAAATCAATAGCAGAAAAAACACAGATAGAAAGTGGAACTCATAGAAATGGAACAACATCTTGCTCAAGTATTAAATGAAGAAATTATGGGTTTCAGTGAGAGTGAAAACACTTCTTACCAGAACCTATGGGATATAGCCAAAGCAGTGCTCAGAGGTCAGTTTATCTCCATAAATGCACACATCTGGAAGGAAGAAAGAAACCAAAGAACTAACCATCCAGCTTGAACAACTAGAGAGAGAACAGAGGAACTGCTCAGACACCAGAAGAAAACAGATCATAAAGATTAGAGCAGAACTAAATGAATTAGAGAATAGAAGAATAATTGAAAAAGATTGAAAAGACCAAAAGCTGGTTTTCTGAAAACATCAACAAAATTGACAAACCATTTGCTAAACTTACTAAACAAAAACAGGAAAGGAAACAAATAACCCAAATAAGAAATGAGAGGGGAGTCATCATAACAGATCCAACAGAAATAAAAAATATCATAACAGAATACTAGGAAAGTCTGTACTTTAACAAATGTGACAACCTAGAGGAAATGGACAAATTCCTTGATTCATATCACCTACGCAAATTATCACAAGTTGAAGCAGAACAACTTAATAAACCCATCACAAAGAAAGGATTCAAAAAGTCATCCAAAAAGTCAACCAAAAAAAGCCTGGGTCCAGATGGCTTAACTGCAGAATTCTACCAAGCTTTTAGAGAACAGTAAGCTCCAACGATAGTGAGACTAATTCACAGTACAGAAAGGGATGGAATACTCCCAGATTCATTCTATGAAGCCAGCATAACCCCAATACGAAAGCCAGAGAAAGACCCAACAAAAAAGAACTACAGACCAATATCACTCATGAATCTAGATGCCAAAATCTTCAACAAAATTCATGCCAATGGAATACAAAAACATAAAAAATCCATCATGACCAAGTTGGATTCATACCAAGGATGCAAGGCTGGTTCAACATCAGAAAAACAATTAATGTGGTCAACCACATAAATAACACGAAAGACAACAATCACCTGATTTTGTCTATTGATTCAGAAAAGGCATTTGATAAAGTCCAACACTCATTCATGCTAAAACTCTCAAGATGAGAATAGAAGGCAAATTCCTCAATGCAATAATGGCCATTTATACAAAGCCAAATGTCTGTGTCATCCTGAATGGAGAGAGACTGAAACAATTTCTCTTGAGAACAGGAACTAGACAAGGATGCCTACTCTCACCTTTCCTATTCAGCACTGTACTAGAAGTCTAGCCAGAGCATTTGGACAAGACCAAGAAACAAAGGACATCTATATCAGCAAAGAAAAAGTAAAAATCTTCCTGTTTGCAGATGCTATGGATGTGTACACAGAGAATCCTAAAGAATCCATAGGTAAACCACTCAAAGTGATAGAAGACTTCAGCAAAGTCTCAGGATACAAGATAAACATAAAGGAATCAGTAGGATTCCTTTATACCAACAAGATTGTTAATGAAGAAATCACCAAATCAATACCAATTACTACAGCCCCTAAGAAGATAAAGTACCTAGGAATAAATCTAACTGGGGAAATAACAGACCTTTACAGAGAGAACTACAAGATCTTACTACAAGAAACTAAGAGAGACATCAGTGGAGAAATCTACCCTGCTCATGGATAGGAAGACTGAACATTGTGAAAATATCTGTGTTACCCAAAGCAATTTACTTATATAATGCAGTCCCAATACAAATTCCAGTGACATTTTTAATGAGATGGAGAAACAAATCACCAACTTTGTTTGGAAAGGGAAGAAACCCCTGAAAAGTAAAGCACTACTGAGGAAGAAGAACACACTGGGAGGCATTTAGAACCCATTAGACTGCCGCAGTAGTCAAAACAGCCTGGTACTGGTACAAAAAAAGACAGATAGACCAATGGAACAGAATTGAGACCCCAGTGATCACACCATCTTCCTATGAACAGTTGATAGTCAACAAAGGTCCTAAGACATTAAACTGAGGAAAAGACAATCTCTTCAACAAATGGTACTGGCAAAATTGGATATCCATCTGCAAAAAATTGAAACAAGGCCTGTATCTTACACCTTATACAAAAACCAACTCAAACTGGATAAAAGACCTAAATATCAAATCTAAAACAATAAAGCTCATCCAAGAACAACAATGGAAGCTTTAATATACAACACAGACAGACTTCAAAATCTGTCAAACAAACCACAAACAACAGAAGAGAAAATAGATAAATAGAAACTATTAAGAATCAAACACTTTTGCTCATCCAAAGACTTTATTAATAGAATTAAAAGGCCACATACGGAATAGGAAAAAATATTTGGCAACTGTATGTCAGACTGATACATGATCTCCATTATCTATAAGGTACTACAAAATATCAATAAGAAAAAGATAAATCATCCAATTAAGCGATGGGCAAAGGAGATGGACAGACACTTCTCTAAAGAGGAGATCCAGGCAGCCAAGAAACACATGCAGACATGCTCACGATCATTAGCTATTAAAGAAATTCAAATCAAAACTACAACGAGATATCATCTCACCCCAACAAGGTTGGCCATGATCCAAAAAACACAAAACAACAAATGCTGGAGAGACTTTGAAGAAATTGGAACTCTCCTACACTGTTGGTGGGATTGCAAAATGGTGTAACTTTGGAAAGCAATCTGGCGCTTCCTTAAATAGCTGGATCTAGATACACTGTTTGACCCAGTAATTCCCCTACTCAGAATATTTCCTACAGAATCAAGGCCATTCACACCAACTGATATACGCACATGAATGTTTATCTCAGCACAGTCCATGATAGCAAAAAGATGGAATCAATCCAGATGCCCAACAACAGAGGAATAGATAGGTAAACTATTGTACATATACTCAATGGAACACTATGCATTTAAAAAGAACAAGGATGATTTTAGGAAACATAATATGGTTTCAGTTGGAGGACATTATGTTGAGTGAAAACAGTCAGCAACAAAACGACAAACATTGTATGAGAACCCTGGGATAAGAACTTAAACACAGACTCATGCATAGAAGAGAAGACTCTTTGATGGCTACAAGGGTAGGGAGGGAGGGAAGGCAAAGGGGGAAGGGTTTAGATTAGATAGTTGATAGAAATTTGGTTGGGTGAAATCTGTGACAGCACACATTAGAAAGAACATCAATATTAATTAGGCTTCAACATAACATGACTACTCCTCTCATATTAATCCAATATTACAGGGACAGAGAAGTTGGGGCGGGGGGCCAGGGACCATGCTGTCAGTCAAAATTGAGGCCAATTTGCGCAACTATCATTTTGCTAAGAGAGCCTTCTGCACCCCACATTGGTGAGTGGTGTCTGGGGTTTTAAAAGCTGCCAAGCTGCCATCTGAGGGTACAGCAAATGGTCCCAACTCAGCAGGAACAGATGACCACCAAGGGCCAAAACAACATGGGGGAAAGAGAACCCAGAAGACAGAGAGACCTACATGAGTGGGTGACTACATCAACTTGTGACTGGAAGAACCAGATGGTGCCAGGCCAATACCAATGATAGCCGTGATGGAGCTCACAAAGTTGAGTCTCACTGGCAACACAAGAATAAAAAGTGGTGCACCCTGAGATCTCCAATAAAAGAACACAATTGATGGTCCAGGGCCCTCAGACTTCCCCTGGGAGCATGGCCCTGGCCCTGATGCTGCCCCTGTCCATAAATCACAATGGAGGTCTTAGACAGGAGTGGATTGGACTTGGTAACACAGAGTGACCATATCTTGTGTGCACTGTATGGTTCTACGCATCTATAGGATGTTATCCTGCTGACCTCCTACTGGAGTCGGAGGAGTGAGTGGATAGGAGGGGTTAAGAGATTATTGGAAGGATAAGACACGTATAGAGCAGAGAGAGGAAGAGTGTGCTGTCACCGGGCGGGGAGAGCAGTGGCAGCTGCATATAGATGGGCATGCAAATTTATATGGGAATGTACATTTTCATTCGATCATAATTAAAAAATATATATATATCCATACACCTACAAGGAAGACAGATGTCTCAAATTCACACAGAACCAATAAGGTCAAAGAAGATATGAATGATTTTTATCAACTTCTACTATCTGAAGGTGATCAAACATGCAATCGAGATGCATTGACAATCACCGGAGATTGGAATGTTAATGTTGGAAACAAAGAGGAATCAGAAGTGGGAAAATATAGCCTCGGTGGTAGAAATGATGTTCATGATCACATGATAGAATTTAGCAGGACTAACTATAGTGAGGTAGCATATTTCTTATTTTCTGTTGTCTAGAAAAGTCTCTACCTAGTTAGGAGTCTTTCAGAAGCTTTCCTGGAGCTAAGGAAGCCTTATCCTGTCTACCTTCCCCCTCTTTTGGCTCGTGTTAGAAGACAGTATTAGTTCACTCCAATTCATTTACATATGTTTAAGTTGGCCTAGGCATTATAAAAGGCAAAAGATACTTAATTTCTTTCATTTTGATTAACTTTTTTTAGTAGGAAATTTTGCTTTCTCTTTATCACAACCTTTCATCTACCCAGTAAATACCAAAGTTCTTTAGCAATTTTGTAAATGAATCCATCATTTATTGGCTAGCCTTTTTTTTTTTTTTTTCTGTCCTCTAGGCTTGCCCTATACCTTTTTGCACATTCTGGAACTGCCAGTTTTATATAAGACAATATTATCCTTTTCCTTAAATAAACTGATTTAATTTATATCAAAGTTTCTCCAAGTAGCTACTAAAAGTTTAAATCAATGCAGACACAAAATGCAGTTTTTCTTGGATGAACAAAAATCTGAGGTTTTACAACCAAAAAAACCCACCGCTGTCAAGTCACGTCCTGCTCATAGTGACCCTGGAGTTAAAGGTGAAACTGACCCATAGAGTTTCCAAGAAGCACCTGGTGGATTTGAACTGCTGACCTTTTGGTTAGCAGACATAGCACTTAGCCCACTACACCACCAGAGCTTCCAAAGTTTTACAACAGGCTTACAAAAATAGCCAATGTTAGCCATAGCCTCCAACCTGATAGAACACAAAAACTTAGACACACTCTAGACCAGAAGCACACTATCAGGATAAAAAAGAGACAGAAAGACCACATAAACTCAGTGGTCTTATAAGGCCAGTTTATAGAACAGGCTTGTACAATACAACACAAAACAAGGATATTGGGAACTGTGTTCCTTAAAATGTAGCAGTAAGATTGCCTCAATTCAGCAGGAAAAAAACAAAACAAAACAAAACCTGTGTCTCAATAAAACTTACTAACTTGCCAGAGCCTCAGATTAACTTACCAGACCCTCTGACAAAGTTAAGCACCAATCAGAGGTTCCCCCAAAAGGAAAGAAAAAAACAATATAAATGAGTTCATTTTCCCGAAGTGGAAGGAAAGAAAAAAGCAAAACAGAGTAGACTGGAATTCATTTTCTTGTAGTGAACATTGGAAGTACAAATTACTTGTAATACATTTAGCTTATGATATTTTTTAAATATGAATCCCAAATCAGCATCCCATGGTGTGGAGTGGGGATGAGGAGTGGGGAGAATCCTAGCTCATTTATCAAAGATGAAGCTCTAAGGTTCAAGCTTGTGGCTTTCATTTTATTTGAACTTAATAAATTCTTCTATTAGAGATGTGGTCTCTTGATTTAGACCTTAAATATGCTAGTTTTTGTAACTGGAAAATACTTTAAGGTAGCTACCAATTATTTCCATTTTAATATTGTCATTCTTTATTGAGAAACTGTATCATAAGACAGGTCAGGAGCTGCCACCTCCTCCTTAGAATTTGACATCACCTATTTTCTTGCAAGATTTGGTGATTCAACCCAAACGTGTGAAGCATTACTTTTAGTTTCTCAGAATAAAACAAAATCCTAGCGAGAGACGCCGTGAAGTGGGGTCGCTCAGAAGACTCTGAGGGAAGAATAAAGATAGACTGAGCACTCACGACTTGCCTGTCAGTGTGGGCTTGCTTGTTACTGTGATGCTGGAAGTTATGCCACTGGTATTTAGGTGCCAGCAGGGTCACCCATGGCAGATAGATATCAGCTGAGCTTCCAGACTAAGACAGACTAGGAGGAAGGACCTGGCAGTTTACTTCTGAAAAGAACTAGCCAGGAAAAACCTTATCGATAGCAGCAGAACATTGTCAAATGTAGTACCAGAAAATGAGCCCCCCAGCTTGGAAGGCACTCAAAAGAAGACTGGAGTAGAGCTGCCTCCTCAAAATAGAGGCAACCTTGATGTTGTGGATGGAGTAAAGCCTTCAGGATCTGCATTTGCTGATGTGGCATGACCCAAATGAGAAGAAACAGCTGCACGCCTCCATTTATAATCAGAGCATGGGATTTATGAAGTACGAATCTAGGAAAATTGGAAATCATCAAAAATGCAATGGAACGCATAAACATTGATGTCCTAGGTATTAGTGAACTGAAATGGACAGGTTTTGGCCATTTTTAATCTGACAGTCATATAATTTACCATGCTGGCAATGAAAGCTTGAAGAGGAATGGTGGTGTGTTCATCATCAAAAAGAACATTTCAAGATCTCTCCTGAAGTACCATGTGGTCGGTGATAGGCTAATATCCACATGACTACAAAGAAGGCCTATTACTGAAATTTATGCATCAACCACTAAGGCCATAAATGAAGAGATTAAAGATTTTTACCAGCTTCTGCAGTCTGAAATTGATTGAACATGCAATCAGAATGCACTGATAATTACTGGTGACTGGAATGCAGAAGTTAGAACCAAAGAAGAAGGATTAGTAGTTGGAAAACGTGGCCTTGGTGATAGAAAGCATGCCGGAGATCGCATGATAGAATTTTGCAAGCCTAATGACTTCTTCATTGTAAACATCGTTCTTCACCAACACAAATGGTGATTGCACACATGGACCTCACCAGATGGAATACACAGAAATCAAATCGACTACACCTGTGGAAAAAGATGATGGAAAAGCTCCATATCAGCAGTCAGAACAAGACCAGGTGATGACTGTGGCATAGATCAATTGCTCGTATGCAATTTCAAGTTGAAACTGAAAAAAATTAGAACAAATCCACAAGAGCTAAAGTGTGATCTTGAGTATATCCCTCCTGAGTTTAAAGACCATCTCAAGAACAGATTTGATGTATTAACCACTAATGACCGAAGACGAGATGAACTGTGGAATGACATCAAAGACATCATCTGTGAAGAGAGCAAGAGGTCATTAAAAAGACAGGAAAGAAAGAAAAGACCAAATTTGATGTCAGAAGAGTTTGAAACTTGCTTTCGAACACTGAGAGGCTACAAACTCCTGTGCAACAGAAGTATGCATTATTCCAAGCAAGCTGAAAGAACTGAAAGAGCAGCTGAAAGAACTGAAGAAAAGATTCAAGCCTCTAGCTGCAATAGTAAAGGATTCTACAGGGAAAATTTTAAAAGAAAGTGAAAGGAATACACAGTCATTTTATCAGAAAGAAATGGTCGATGTTCAGCCAGTTGAAGAGGTAGCATATGATCAGGAACCAACGGTACTGAAGGAAGAAGTCAAAGCTGCATTGAAGGCACTGGCAAAAAAAAAAAAAAAAAAAAAACCAAGCCTCCAAGAATTGATGGAATATCAGTTGAGATATTTCAACAAACAGATGCAGTGCTGGAAGTACTCACTAAAATCTATGCCAAGACATTTGGAGGACAGCCAGCTGGCCAACTGACTGGAAGAGATCCATATTTATGCCCATTCCAAAGAAAGGTGATCCAACTGAATGTGGAAATTACCAAGCAATATCATTACTATCACATGCAAGTAAAATTTTGCTTAAGAGCATTCAAAAGCGACTGCAGCAGTATATTGACAAGGAACTGCCAGAAATTCAAGCTGGATTCAGAAGAGGATGTGGAACCAGGGATATCATTGTTGATGTCAGATGGATTTTGGCTGAAAGCATGGAATACCAAAAAGATATTTGCCTGTGTTTCATTGACTATGCAAAAGCATTCGATTGTGTGGATCGTAACAAATTACGGCTAACATTGTGTAAAGCAAGAATTCCAGAACACTTAATTGTGCTCTTAAGGAATCTGTATATGGATCAAGAGGCAGTTGTGTGAACAGAACAAGAGGACACTGCAAGGTTTAAATTCAGGAAAGGTGTGAGTCAGGGTTGTATCTTTTCACCATATCTTTTAAATCTGCATGTGAGAAAATAAGCTAAGAAGCTGGATTATACAAAGAAGAACGAGGCATCAGGACTGAAGGATGACTAGTTAACAGCCAGCTTTATGCAGACAACACCACCTTACTTGCTGGAGGTGAAGAAGATTTGAAACACTGATGAAGATCAAGGACCACAGCCTTCATTAAGGACTACACTTAAACATCAAGAAAATGAAAATCCTCACAACTGGACCAGTAAGCAACCTTGTCATAAATGGAGAACGGATTGAGGTTGTCAAGGATTTCATTTTACTCAGGTCCACAATCAATGCCCATGGAAGGAGCTGTAAAGAAATCAAAAGATGCATTGCACTGGGAAAATTTGCTGCAATGAATCACTTGAAAGTATTGAAAACTAAAGACGTCACCGTGAGTACTAGAGTGGGCCTGACCCAAGCCACGGTCTTTTTGATCGTATCATATGCATGCGAAAACTGGTCAATGAACAAAGAAATCAGAAGAAGAAGTGATGCCTTTGAATTGTAGTATTGAAGAGGAATGTTGAATGGACCACGCATGGACAGATATGTTCTGGAAGAAGCAACCAGAGTGCTCCCCGGAAGCAAAGTGTGTCTTAACATACTTTGGGCATGTTGTCAGGAGGGATCAGTCCCTGGAGAGGGACATCGTGATTGGTAGAGTGGAGGGTCAGCGAAAAAGAGGAAGACTGTCAGTGAGATGGATTGACACAGTGGCTGCAACCACAAACTCAAGCATAAAAATGATTGTGGGCATGGCACAGGACCAAGAAGTATTTTGTTCCGTTGTTAAGAATTGAAAATGACTAGACTGCACCTAACAATAACAGAATACTCTGAGATCTTTTGTAGCAACTTTTATAGGTCCAACTTGTGCATTGAAATCCAGGTCAACATAAAAAGAGAAACAGAAATAAAAGTAGAAATACAAAGCCAACAGCTACACAAATACATAAAGAACTAAAAGTGTTCCATCCAGAGTGTGAGAAGAATACCTTCCACTCATTTTAATTTATTTTCTATCTCTTTAATTCTTATTTGCATTTTAAAAAATCTATTCTGGATAATTCAAAAGTCTCCCATTTAGGCCATTATAAGGATTCCTTTTCTTTCATTAAATGCCGTTTTTCTAAATATCAAATTAGGCCCCAAATTCTTTAACATACAGGCAACAGATAAGCCAGATGGTGGGCCATTAATTTCACTTTTATCTTGGTTATTTGACATTTTAAATTTGGAAAGATTTTCTCTGGGAAACAAAAAGAAACCTAATGAGGAGTGCCAGAGAGTTTGAACAGTATTATGCTTGGATTAATCTGTACCTCTCTTGCACAGGAGTTTGTAGGTGAGAGGCAGCCTAGTGCTCAGCCTACCTCATGACCACCTTACCCTGTCACAGGAGTCGTCAATGTTCATGGTGAGCTTTATGGACCGTTCTAGTGGCTTGTATTGGTTGACTCCTTGTTGAATTTTGTGGCTTATAGAGACCCAGAGATCTTTGAAAACAAGATTACCTCTTTAATGTTTCATACCACTGAATTCAGACACCAAACTGCAGCTCACCAAAAGAGTCACTAAATATCACTTTGAGCCCAATTATCAAGCAAAAACCTAAGACAAATTGCTTGTTTTCCAAGAGCATTTACTCATTGCTGAAAGGTTGTGGAGTGTGAATTTGTGGCATCTATAAGGCAGGACCTCTCTTTGCTGGCTTCTGCTCTGCATTCTAGGTCCCCTCAAAGTTGATTGGATATGTGGCTTCAAAAAAATTCTGCCAGCTGCACCATTAAATTGGCCTAGAATAAAATTCCCAGAGAGTTATAATATTAAAGCACGAAGAACAATTATATTCAGCTTATGTTCCAAGGGGAAACCCTGGTGTTGTAGTGGGTTAAGTAGCAGTTCAAATCTGCTGCGTGCTCCTTGGAAACTCTGTCGGGCAGTTCTACTCTGACCTCTAGGGCTGCTATAAGTTGGACCCAACTGGACCGCAGTGGGGGTTATATTTCAAGAGGCAAGAGTGGGGAATGGACAAGTATGCTATTAAAGCCATGCCTGCCCAAGTCCAAGGAATGTTACAGAAACATCAGTGTACATTGACATTAAAAATGGGAAAAGTCATTAAAAGTTTCACCTCTTCACAGATTGGCTAAAAACCGCTGAATTGCTGTACTTCTACATTTTTGTCTTTCATAATAATCATTGACACAAATTTCAGTAATAACAGCCAGGAGGGCCTTCAGTGGTCCAACAAATCTTAGTGTTTACTAAATGCTAGTAGAAAAAGGTGAGACTGGAAAATATGTGGGTCTTTTATGTTCTATCTAAGTACTTGCTTATGTGAACTGTTCCCTGAAAAAGATGTTTTCCAAGACTGTCCTAGCTGTTGTTTTTGGACCTCAGGGCCCAATCGATGAGTCCTTGTGAGTCCAATTCCTAATGGGTTGCATCCTTCATATGCAAAGACGGGGGATAGTGGTCCAATTTTGACTCCTAAGTCAGAAGTGTGGCAAAAAGTGAGAGGGACTTAGACTTCATTGAGATAGATGCCAGGAAAGGAAGAGTGAGAGGGCAGAGATACTGTATGAGGTGGGGCTGTAGAAGAGGCACTTAAGCAGTAGGACTCACTGTGGAGGCAACACGGAGGGCTTGGAGCCGTCAAAGCAGGTGTGAAGAGATGAGTGATGGTGGCGGTACTGTAACGTGAATTGACCCTCCCCCTCGCCCCCCACCCCCACAGAAATTGCATCTCCACAGATCCTTCACGTCTGGGCCTACGGTCAACTCACTGTGCCCTTGGCCATAGCAGGAGGGAGGCTCTGGGGATTCAGGATACAAAGTCACACAGAGGGATAGTTTCACAGCCTAGCAGTCTCTTGGGAAATAAAGAACGTAAGCTACAGAAGTGACCAAGTTCCAAACTGCAGTGGCTATGTGGAGCACAGTTAGATGCCCAGTTTGCCTGCATGCAGACTGAATGTGGTTAGTGTCACTGAAAGCATGTCCAGACACAGGCTCTTTGCAGCCTTGCTCAGGTCGTGTTAACCCTTTGGGGCCTCTGTTTGCTCAAGATCTTCTCAATCTTGTTCACCAGGTTATTGAATATCAGCTGAGAAAAATGGCTTGAAAGGGATAACTATTCATCTCAGTCTATTGTTAGTCGTGTCAAGAGGGAAAGATTGTTACTAAAATTACTGGATCAAACCACTGTGTGTTTAAAGTTCTGTTTCTGGTGAGGAAATTTAGGGAGTGAAGGCCACACTGGTGACTGGGCAGTGACTTAAAACAAGAACAGTTATAAGTCAGAGAGAAAAGAAGAGCACGCCAAGCCCATCACAGTGAGTTATCAGTTCACTCGCCTCTGAGCAAGTGCCATTTGGCTTCCTAAGGTCAGCTGGGAGGGAGGGCCACTGCTGTTAGTGGGTTCCGTACCCAGCAGCCACCACTGCAATAACCACAGCTGTCTCTTGACTCTTACAATGCAAAAACAGATAAGCCCATGTGTTTTCAGCCACACAGAGGTAATAATTATCAGTAATAATCATCTTGCACTTCCATGCATTACATAATAAATATCTCAAGCTTTTTAAGACATGAACTTGCTGTGTAAGACAGAACATAATCTTACTGTTTGTTGCCACAGTGCTCAGAGACTGTGGTGTTTTGTTTTTTATTTCTTTGTTTTAAACCAATTTCCTTTCCTAAAATATATGACCAAGAAATCGTAGCTCATGAACAGGAAATAGGAGTGAATTATTCTCAGCTATGGGAAATGAATGAGGAACTGATGATTTGGTGGTAGAATTCCCTCTCTCTTTTTGTTTTTGTGATTGTGCTTAAGTGAAAATTTACAACTAGTGTCAGTTTCTCATAGAAAAACTTACATACACTTTGCTGTGTGACCCTAGCCTTACGCTTCTCACACTGTGACAGCACATTCCTCTCCTCCAGCCCACATTTCTGATGTCCAATTTGACCAGCTCTTGTATTCCTCCAATGCTCCCTCTGACCTCCAAGCAAAAGCAGTCTGTTTATTCTCCTGTATGTGCCCAAGTCAAGAAGCACACTCTTCACCAGTATCATGTTATGTCTTACATGTCAGTTCACTCTTTGTCTGAAGAGCTGGCTTCCAGAAAGATTTCAGCTCTGGGTTAACAGAGAGTTCAGGAATCATGTCTTCTGGGGACCCCCCCAGTCCATTAAACGATCAAGTCTGGCCTTTATACTAGATTTTGAGTTCTGGATACCACATTTCTCCCACTCCATCAGGGATTCTTCACTGAATTCCCTACAAGTGTGGTCTTTGGTTTTGGCCAGGCACCATCTAGTTCTTCTGGTCTCATGGTGGTGTAGTCTCCTTTGTATGTTGTGTTTTCTTTCTCTTGGTCTCGCAGTTTCCTCTTGGCATTGGTGCTCTTCTTTCTCCTTTGTTCCAGGCGAGTTGAGATCAACTAGTGCTTCTTAGATGACCATTTGCTAGCTTTTAGTACCCCAGACATCACTCACCAATGTGTGATGCGGAACATTTGCCTGAAATACTTTCTTATGCCATTTGACCTTGATGTCCCCTAAACTCGTGGTTCCCAGACCTCTGACCCTGGTACTCTGTCCCTGGAAATGATTGATTTTGTTTAGAATACTGCTAAGCTTTGAGTTTAGTCCATTTGTGCGGACTTCTCTTCTGCTATTTGTTGTCTCTCCCTTCACCTAAAATAGATCTTGTCAATTATCTAATTAGTGAACACCCTGCTCCCTCCCACCTCCCTCATAACCATCAAAGAATGTTTTCTTTTGTGTTTAAATTGTTACTCGAGTCTTTATAACAGTGATCTCATACACTGTTTGTCCTTTTTGCAACTAACGAATTTCACCCAGCATAGTGTCCTCCAGATTATTCCATTTCATGAACTATTTCCCAAACTGGTTTTTTCTCTTTTGATAGTACTCCATTGTGTAAATGTGACATAGTTTATCCATTCTTCTGTTGAAGGGCATCTGGGTTGATTTCATCTTTTCTGCTAATGTGAACAATGTTGTGATGAACATTTGGTGTATATTTATTTGTGTTGCAGTTCTTATTTCTCTAGGGTATATTCCAAGAAGCGAGATTGCTGGATCATATAGTATGCCTACTTCTAGCTTTTCAAGTACCCGATTGATTTCCAAAGTGGTTGTACCATTTTACATTCTCATCAGCAGTGTAGAAGGATTCCAGTCCTCCCACAGCCTTTCCAACATTTATTATGTTGTGTTTTTTGGGGGTGTTTTGTGTATGTTTTGTTGAGGTGAGGTGGTATCTCATTGTAGTTTTAATGTGTGTTTGATATTTAGGTCTATGAGCCATTTTGAATTAGTTTTTGTGCATGGTGTGAGATATGGGTCTCATCTGACTTTTTGCTGATGGATATCCAGTTACGCCAACACCATTTGTTAAAGAGACCGTCTTTTCCCCGGTTTATAGGGTTTGGGCCTTTGTCAAGTATCAGCTATGAACAGGTGGATGATTTTTATGTCTGGATTCTCAGCTCTGTTCCATTGGCCTATTTGTCTGTTGTGCCAGTACCAGGCTGTTTTGACTCCTGTAGTAGTGTAATAGGTTCTAAAGTCAGGTAGTACAAGTGCTCCCACTTTGTTACTCTTCTTCAATAATGCTTTACTTATCCAGGGCTTCCTCCCTTTCCATATGCAGTTGGTGGTTTTTTTCTTCATCTCAAAAAAAAAAAAGTCCAATTTGTATTAGAATTGCATTGTATCTACAGATCACTTTGAATAGAATAAATGTTTTCACAATGTAGAGTCTTCACACCCATGAACAAGGTAAGTGTCTCCACTTATATAGATCCCTTTTGGTTTCTTGCAGTGCTGGCTTGTAGTTTTCTTTGTAGAAGTCCTTTACATCTCTGGTTAGATTTATTCCTAAGTATGTTTTCTTCTTGGGGCTATTGTAAATGTTATTCATTTCATGATTTTTTCTTTGACATTCTCTTTGTCGGTGTAGAGGAATCCAACTTATTTTTGTAACTTTATCTTGTATCCTGATAGTTTGCTGAACTGTTCTATCAATTCCAGTAGTTTTTTGTTTGTTTGTTTGTTTTGTTTTTTATTTTTTCGTGTTCTGATTCTTTAGAGTTTTCTCTGTGTAGGACCATATCATCTGAAAATAGAGATAATTTGACTACTTTCTTAGCAACTTGGGTGCCCTTTATTTCTTTTTCTAGCCTGATTGCTCTGGCTAGAACCTACAGCACAGTGCTGAATAGAAGTGGTGACAGAGGGCATCCATATCTGGCTCCTATTCTCAAGGGAAAGACTTTCAGAGTTTCTCCATTTAGGACAGTGTTGGCTATTGGCTTTGTATAGATACCCCTTATTATATTGAAAAGTTTCTCTTCCATTCCTATTTTGCTGAGAGTTTTTAACATGAATGGACTTTGTCAAGTGCCTTTTCTGCATCAATTGATAAAGACAAGTGGTTCTTGGCTCTTGTTTTATTTGTGTTTGAGTGCATTTACAGTTTTTCTGATGCTGAACCAGCCCTGCATCCCCAGGGTGAATCTCACTTAGTCTTGGTGAATTATTTTTTTACTATGTTGTTGAATTCTATTGGCTAGAATTTTTTATTCTATTTTATTTTTATTATTGTGATTAAGTGAAAGTATACAACACAAATCAACTTTGCATGCCTGCTTATCTACAGCTCTTCTGCTCTCCTTGCCCCGCGACAGTACACTTCTCGTTTTCATTTTATTCTTCTCGTATCCTCTTCATAAGCTCCTGCTCCCTCCCCTCCACCCTCTTCTCTCCCATCTACAAAGAGGCCAGTGGGACAGCCTCCTATCAATGCATAAAACCATAGCATGCACCCGCCATATAGTCACATTGTGTCTCCAGGTCCACTCCATTTTTGTCCGAAGAGTTGACCTCAGTAATATTTTCTGGACAGGGGCAGCAGCAGGTCTGGAGCCATGCTCCCAAAGGATCCCCCAGGCCATTGGACCACCACCATTGGTGGTCTTTTAGTAAAGTTCTTGATCTGTACCCTTCTGTCATGGATTGAATTGTGTCCCCTCAAAAATATGTGTAGCCATGTGGCTGGGCCATGACTTCCAGCTTCTTGTGACCATCCTCCATTTTGTGGTTTTCCTATGCTGTGTATTAAAGGATTAGGGTGGGACGGGAAGTCTCTTTATAAGATTACCTCCCTGCTCCACTGTAAAGGGAGTCTGGAGTATGGCTTGCCCCACCCTTAATCTTTTCAGCCTGCAAGGGATAAAAGGAAAGGGAGACAGGCTGAGAATTGGAAACCTCAAATCAAGAAGCAAGCAGCACCTGGAGAAGAACATGTCCTTCAGACCAGAGGTAAATGCACCAAGATGCTCCCTGGACAAAGACTGATGCAATACCGGACTTGCCTCCCGAGCCGACGAGGGAGAAAGCGCTCCCCTGGAGCGAACACCCTGAATATGGACTTGTAGCCTACCAGACTGTAAGAATGAACCTTCCTTTGTTAAAACAATCCATTCTGTGATATTCCTGTTAGAGTAGCCCTAGCTGACTGAAACACCTTCTTTTTCTTACGTTGTCTATTGACAAGAATTTTCTTTAAGATTTTTTCATCTAAGTTCATGAGAGATATTGGTCTGTAATTTTCCTTTTTCGTCCTGTCTTTACCTGATTTTGGTATTAGGATTATGCTGTCTCCATAGAATGAATTTAGGAGTATTCCATCCTTTTCTGTGCTCTGAAATACCTTCAGTAATAGTAGTGCTATTCTCTAAAAGTTTAGTAGAGTTCTCCAGTGAAGCCATTAGAGACAGAACATTTTTGTTGTTGTTGTTGCTAAGCATTTTCAAATTATTTTTTCAATCTCTTCTTTTGTTATGGGTTTATTTAGGTGTTCTACCTCTGTTTGCGTCAGTTTAGGTAGGTAGTAAATCTCTAAAAATGTCTCCATTTCCTTTAGGTTTCCAAATTTGTTAAGAGTACAATCTTTCAAAGTATTCTGTTATGATTTTTTTTTTTAATTTCAGTTGGTTTTATTGTGGTATTACCCATCTCACTTCTTACTTAGTTTATTTGTTTCTTCTCTTGGTTTTGTTTCATCAGTTTGTCCAGTGGTTTGTTGATTTAATTGATCTTGTCAAAGAACAAGCTGTTGGTCTTCTTAAATCTTTCAATCATTTTTCCAGTCTCTAACTTATTTAGTTTTGCACTAATTTTCACTTGCTTTCTTCTTTTGCCCAGGGGGTTCCTTTACTGTTCTCTGCTTGTTCAAATTGTAGGGTTAGTGCTTTGATTTGGGCCTTTTCTTCTTTTTGGATGTATGCATTTATGGAGATAAACTGACCTCTCAGCACTATTTTTGCTGGGTCCCAAAGGTTCTGGTTAGTGTTTGCTTTCATTCTCATTTGTTTCTGTGAATGTTCTATTCCATCTTTGATTTCTTCTATAACTCAGTAGTTTTTGAACAAGGTGTTAGTCAATTTCCATGTGTTAGATTTTTTCCCTTGCTTTTTTGCTGTTGATTTCAACTGATGACTTTATGGTCTAAAAAGATACTTTGCAACTTTTCAGTGCTTTGGATTTTGTTGAGGTTTGTTCTATGGCTTAATATGTAGTCTATTCTGAGAATGTTCCAAGTGCATTGGAAAAGAAGGTATACAAGTCTGCTGTTCGATGGAGTGTTCTGTGTATGTCCATGAAGTCAAGTTGGTTGATTGTGGTATTTAGATCTTCCATGTTTTTATTGAGCTTCTTTCTGGATGTTCGATCCATTACCAAAAGTGGTATGTTGAAGCCTCCTGCTATTATTGTAGAGCTGTCTATTTCACTTTTTAATGCTGGTACAATTCATTTGATGTTATTAGAATCCCTGTTGTTGGTTTTGTAAATATTTAGTATGGCTATGTCTTCATGACTTATGGATCCTTTAATGAGTATGTAGTGTCCTTCCTTGTCCAATGTAGTGGATTTTACTTTAAACTTTATTCTATCTTAAATTAATATGCTAGTCTTGCTGTAGTGGTCGAATTCTTGCCTCCAACCTGAGGGGCCTGGGGGATCTAGGTTCACTTTCCAGCCAATGCATCCCATGTTCATCTACCACTTGTAGGCGGAGTTCAGAGTTTTGCTGTGATGGCAAACAGGTTTGAGTGGAGTATCCATGCTATGAAAAACTAGGAAGAAAGGCTGAAGATCCCAGAGATGATAATGGCCCATCCTCAACTGATCACGAGGATGGTGCAGGAGCAGGCAGTACTTCCTTCCATTGTCCATGAGGTCACCATGAGTCAAGGCCAACTTGAAGACAGCCAACAACAACAGCAGAGGTATATAACAGTAAAATGCCAGATGTTATAATCATCCATTCATTCAACCAAGTAGTGTTTATGGATCAGGTATCGTGTGATAGGCACTGTGCTGGGTGCTGCAAAGAGTTGGGATTATTTCCGACTAAGAAATACCTAGATAGAAACCTCACATCTCCCTTGCAGTCCTGACACAAATTCCATGGTGTTTTACATTATCATGTAACTTCCTGAATAGCAGCTTCCCGCATGCTTTAGATACATCCAAACCATATTCCATGCAGTTGCTCAGTCTATAATAGAAAAATAAAAGAAGGAGGGAAAAAAGGAGTATTAGAAACTTAAAAATCAGATTTAAATTCTGAACTCCGAAGAATCAGATAAGAATAAAGATATTTCTTTCTATCAATGATGTAACAAAGATTGCCTTCAGTGAGTATAGTCGTATATATATGAAAGACTGGGATGAGCATTATGTATTAAACAAGAGGGTCCTCTCTTTGGAGACACAGTCCTTGAGGCAGGGGATGAAATAATACTCCAAAGGCTCTTTCTTCTCGCAGAAGGATTTGCGTATAACCTTCCTCAGACACATATCACAAAACCAGCATTCAGCAATGTCCATAAGGTTTAAAAACAGTGTAAACCTGCTCCCCAAATCAAATAAGTAACCTTCCATATTATTATACCAAGTAATGTAAAACTAAGGCTAGAAATCTTTCTTTTCAGAGAAAAGAGCATTAAAACTTAGAAAAATAATGACAGAATTCTCTTTTAATTCCTTTAATATCTCACCTTCTTTCAAGTGAAGGAGTCTAGCTTTGATGTTTTCTGTTTTATTTTTTTTTTCATTTTTAGATCCCTAGGTGTCACAAACACTTTGTGATTGATTACTAACCTGAAGATTGGAAGTTCAAATCCACCCAGTGATGTTACAAAAGCAAGGCCTGCCAATCTGCTTCCATAAAGATTACTTTCTACACTGAGCACACAAGTTCTCATGAGTCAGAATTGACATGAAGACAAGTTTTTGTTTTTGTCTTTTTTCTCCTTTTGTTGTTCATTTTTTTTGTGATCATTTTAGATGGCACAGGAATATAATAAAGTAAGATTCTTAGGGAGCAACGTGAGCTCTCTGTAGACTGAGGCTTGTTCTTTCATTCCTCAGGTGACTTCAGAGAACTTGCTAGTTTTTTAAAAATACAAAACCGTGGCTGTCGAATCAATTCTGGCCCATAGTGGTCCTGTAGGAAACAATACAGCTGCCAAAAAGCACCCGGTGGATTCAAACTGTTGATTTTCTGCTGAGCAGGTATAGTTCTTAACCACTATGCTACCAGGGTTTCCAATGAGAGTTAGATGAGCACAGTTTCCTAAGATAGGGGTTATTCTTGTCCCCTTGCTGAAGTCAATTCAGTTACACCTGCAGCACAATGTCCACCAGTCTCGGCAGAGCAGGTAGTATGTGTGTGGGGAAGGACAGTGCCAGGCTCTGAAGTAGACCTTCAGTTTATCTGAAAACACTTGTTTTGTCATTAATTACTTATTTTGTTCAGATTCTCAACCACTGACTTGGTTTATCTGCATACTTTGGACACTGCTTTTCCCTTTCTTTCTGTGGGTTAGCCTCATACAATTTACCCAATCAATTATAAATCAAGAGTTTTAAAAATATTGATGTGATTTGACTCAGTTCAGCTTCCAGAATTCTTAAATACACAAAATAATATAAAAACTCCTGGATAATGTTCAAGCTCAAAGATACTCACCACATTGCTATTTATGATTCAAAAATATTGAAAGTCTCTAAATGACTAATTCCTTCAGTTACTGATTATTAAAACTCTGCTACGTGCCCAGAATTATACAATGTATTTAGGATACTTACATGTCAGCTTTGGTGTATGGCTTAACGGAAACAGGCAGAATGTGCACTTATTTACAGAATATGTTTAAAAGTATGGAAAATAGTATCTGGGAACATTTAGCTCAATCGGTGTAATGCAGTTGATAAAGAAGATGTTCTACATTCTACCTTGGTGCGTAACATCTGAGTTGTTGAAAGCTTTTGAGCTGCCATCTAAGATATTCCACTGGTCCTACCCCATCTGGAGCAAGGGAGAATGAAGAAAACCAAAGACACAAGGCAAAGATTAGTTCAGAGGACTAATAGATCCCACCTACCCCAGCCTCTACGAGACTGGGTCTAGCACAACTAAATGGTGCCTGGCTACCACTACTGACTCCTCTGACTGGGATCACAATAGAGGGTGCTGGACAGAGCTGGAGCAAAATACAGTACAAAATTCTAACCTAAAGAAAAAACCACACTTACTGATCTGACAGAGACTAGTGAAACTCCAAGCATGTAGCCCCCGGACACCCTTTTAGCTCAGTACTGAGGCCACTCCTAAGATTTACCCTTCAGCCAAAGATTAGACAGGGCCGTAAAACAAAAATGATTAAATGGTCACACCAGTCCAGGGGCAAGGATAAGAAATCAGGACAGGTTGGGAAAGCTGGTGATGGTAACCTAAGGTTGGGACAGGGGGACTGTTGACATGTTGTGGGGTTGGCAACCAGTGTCACAAAACAACGGGTGTGTTAAGCATTTAGTGAGAAACTGCTTTGCTCCATAAACCTTTATCTAAAGTGCAATTTTAAAAAGTATGCAAAATAATAAAAAGGGAAAAACGAAAACAAACACTGTTTTAGTCAGCTGGGGCTGCTCTAACAGGAATACCAGAGTGGATGACTTTAACAAAGGAAGGTTTATTCTTACATAGTCCGGTAGGCTGCAAGTCCATATTCAGAGTGTCTGCTCCAGGGGAAGGCTCTCCCCTTGTTGGCTCAAGAGGAAAGTCTGGTGTTGCATCAGTCTTTGTCCAGGGAGCATCTTGGCACAGGAGCCTCAGGTCTGAAGGACACGCTCTTCTCCTGGTGCTGCTTTCTTGATGGTACAAGGTTCCCAATTCTCTGCCTGCTTCTGTCCTTTTATCTCTCATAGGATGAAAGGATTAAGGGTGGGGCAAGCCGTAACCCAGGGAAACTCTCTTTACAGTGGAGCAGGAGGGTGATCCTATGAAGGGATTTACAGTCCCACCCTAATCCTTTAACACACAGTGTAGGGAAACCACAAAATGCGGGACAGTCACGAGATACTGGGAATCATGGCCCAGCCACACGGCTACACATATTTTTGGGGGGGACACCATTTGATCCATGACAAACACCTTATGAGTATATACTCAGACAGCCAAGACTGAATCAGGCTTATGTTTATTTTTTCTTTCTACTTTTGTATTTTTCAATTACATATTCCCTTCACACTGAAAAACAGAAATATTTACAAAATAATGAAGCTACCTTCTATATGCACACTGAACAAAATATATCAAAAGTAAACTAGCTGCAAAAAGTACAACATGTTGTTGAGGATGGTATGTCAAAGGGACACAGGAGCCAACTGAAAGAGCTCTTGATGGCCAAACTGGGAACAAAGTAAGCAACAAGGTAAAGAAAGTAACACTGAGTTATAACCCAAAATACAAAGTACATGTCCAGGAGCCCACAGTGAAATAAACAGATAGTTACTTAAGTAAGTAAACGGGAAAAGAGACAAATCTCTGGTGTAGAAGAATTTCAAAAGATTTATGTAAGTCTTTAGTCCTCAAGGAGATGGAACATAACTCTGCTCCTAGGTGTGGCTATTCACAGTGACTTTCTTCCAAGAAAGGCTTTTTTAAAAAAAGTAACTTTGCAGTAGAGAAACCTGTACCTCAGTCAGATGATCAAGGTCAATATTACGAGTGATTAGTCGTGTCGATGGTATGTACCCTTGGTGTGATGTGATGAAAATGGCCAATCTTCCAAAACCTGTAGCCTCAGTCTAATAGTGAGAAGAACACCAGATGAGTTGCAACACAGGGCCTTCTTACGATATACGTGACTTAAAAAAAAAAACAAACCATTGCTGTCAGTTCTGACTCATAGTGACCCTGTAAGGACAGAGTAGAATCGTTCCATATGTAGTGTACCCAAGGGGCAGCTGGTGGATTTGAACTGTCTACATTTTGGTTACAGGTTATCACTCTTAACCACTGCTCCACCAGGGCTCCCACACCTGATTAATCTGCTGCTGTTGACTCAATCCCAGTTCATAGCGACCCTATAACTCTCGAGGTCATCATAAACAAGGGAAGTCTGAGAAAACGGTCACAGTCATAAAGATCCTAAGGAGACACGATGGCTAAATGTAATGCAGTATCCTAGATGTGATCTCAGAATAGAAAAAGAAATTACATAAAATCTAATGAAATTTGAATAAAATATGAACTTCAGTTCATGGTAACATGTCAGTGTTGGATCATTAACCATGATGGAGGTAGGTAGCATAGTAAGGTAAGACGCTGTACACAGGAGTTGATACAAAATCTGTGTACTATCTTCGCAGTTTTTCTGTGAAATTGTTCTAAAAAATAAGGTTTATTTGTTGAAAACCACAGAACTATACAGCACAAAAAGTGAACCCCAATGTAAGCTATAGCCTTTAGTTAATACTAACGTATAATAATGTAGCACTATTGGTTCATCATTGTAACAAATGTGCTGTGTAATGACAAGATGTTACAAACAGGAGAATCTGTGCAGAGTGGAGAGGGAGCCCGTGAAATCTCTCTATACTTTTTGAGCAACTTTTGTGTAAACCTAAAATTGCTTTAAAAAAAAAAAAAAAGTGCTAAAGTTGCTTTGAAAAAAAAAAAAAGTGCACCAGGTCCAGAAGTTAATTCTTGCTAATGTGAAGCTACACTATTATTTACCTTTACCTTTATCCAACATTTCATTTAAATAGTTATATCATTTAGTAAGCCCATGCTTATTGTAATTATAGATGGTTATTCATAAAGTTAAAACTTCATTAAGAGCAAAACGTAAAGTATTTTTCTCCAGAACTAGGTGAAAAGGTGCTTTGTCTGCCATTCTGGTCAATTTTCCAATGAAATGGCACCACCTAGTGTTCTGTCAAGTAAATAAGCTAGTTACTTCCCTTCTGTCAGATAAAAACAAAACAAAAAATAAACCTGTTGCCATAGAGTCGATTCCAACTCATAGTGACCCAATAGGCTGAAAACTCTCCCATAGAGTTTCCAAGGAGCAACTGGTAGATTCCAGCTGCTGATCTTTTGGTGGGAACCAAGTTCTTAACATCTTTGCCACTAGTGCTCTTTTGTCGGCTATATTACTTAAAAACCTGTTGCCATGGAGTCCGTTTTGACTCATGGCAACCCTCACTTGTGTCATAGTAGAACTATGCTCCATAGAGTTTTCAATGACTGATTTTTCAGAAGTACATCACCAGGCCTTTCTGTTAAGGTGCCTCTGGACGAACTTGAACCTCTAATTTTTCAGTTAGCAGATGAGCGTGTTAACCATTTGCACCAGCCAGGGACTCCTCTTAGCTTAGACAGCATTTCCAAATTTAAAAGAAGAATGAAGCAGAAGCATTTTTTTTCCTCCTGGGAGCTTCTCATATTCTAAAGATGACTGAGTAATAAAATTTAAATAACTTGGTTTCTGTTTTACAACTTGAGCCCAGAATCTTTCTGTTTATAAAATACTACTTTATTCAAAAATTTAATCCAAAAATATTGTACATGAAAGAGATTTTATCAAAACTATAAACTTAAGGAAAAATGCAAAAATATACTCACTTTCTAAAAGTAACAAAACCATTTAAACCTTAAAAGAGCAGATTTTATTTCCAAGTGTCAGCTGGAACAGAGTTAAAGCTGTCACTGTAAAGCCATAACAAGTTAACATTGTGTTATTTAACTTTAACCCAACACTTTCAATGAAGCATCCTTGGTTAAGAAGACCGTGCTTATTCTAATATTAGATGGTTATTTGTAAGAATAAACAGTGGAGGGAGATGGTGCTGAGATGGTCGAGTAGCCACAGGTGTTTTCTGATCCCTCTAACAACAAAGAGACAGAAAAACATCTGAATGGATTATATAGGCTATTTTAGGAACCCTGAATATCAGGCGAAAGCTGAGAAACCAGACTTCATGACAAGAAAGAAATGGCAGGCTCAGGAGCAATTATTTTGGCCAGATTTAAATTCAATCATGACGGAGGGACCCACTTCAGCCAGCCAAGCAGAGCTCTCACATGGCAGCAGGAACCCAGAGCAACACCACCACAAACAGAATGAGTCTTTCTCAGCAAACAAGAAGCAAAATCAAGAAGTCTCAGCAAATATAAAACCAAACAACAATGAGAAGAAAATGTAAGAAAATAATTCACCATGACTGAATAGTATTCATACTAGGAATGCAGGAATGATTGAATGCTAGAAAAACAATGAATATGATCAACCATATATATGAAACAAGGCCAGTATCTCACACCATGCACAAAAACTAATTCAAAATCTATCAAAGACCTTAATATAAAATCTAAAGCAATAAAGATCATGGAAGAAAATCTTGGTGCAACACTGGGAGCCCCATCACGTGGCATAAACAGACTACAAAATATTACTAACAATGCACAAACACCACAAGAGAAAATAGATAAATGGGAACTCCTAAAAATCAAACACTTATGCTTATCCAAAGATTTCACCAAAAGAGTAAAAATACTACCTGTAGACTGGGAAAAAAATTGTGGCAGCTACAAATCTGACCAGCATCAAATCTCTATAATCTGCAAGGTAGTCTAAAACCCCAACAAGAAAAGACAAATAACTCAGTTTAAAAAATGGCAAAGGATATGAACAGACACTTCACCAAAGAAGACATCCAGGACACTAACTGATACACAAAGCAACCCTCACAATCATTAGCTATTAGGGAAGTTCAAATCAAAACTACGATGAGATACCATCTCACCTCAACAAGGCTGGTATTAATCCAGAAGACTCAAAACGATAAATGTTGGAGAGGTTGTGGAAAGACCGGATCTCTTCTACACTGCTGATGTGAATGTGAAATGATACAATCACTTTGGAAATTGATTTTTTTTTTTTATTAAAAAACTATAAAGAGAAAGACCATATGATCCAGCAATCTCACATCTTGGAATATATCCTAGAGAAATAAGTGCTGTTACATGCACACCAATGTTTTGTATGCAGCACTTTTAACAATAGCAAAATGATGAACCACCCTAGGTGCGCATCAACAGATGAGTGTACTTGCAGCCTACCAGACTACGTAAGAATAAATTTTCCTTTATTAAAGCCACCCATTCTGTGGTATTTCTGTTAGATCAGCCCTAGCTGACTAAAACAGAATTTGGTACCTGGAGTGAGGTCCTGCTCTAGCAAATACTTAAAATGTGGGGGCCATTTTGAAACTGTGAATGGTTAGAAGATTCAGAAGGAACCTAGGAGAACTGCTAACAATGAAGAAGGTGCAGATGGTGAGAATCGAACAGCAGAGCACTGGCTGCGGCAGCGGCAGCAACAGAACCAGAGGCAGCACTGGAGCCGACCCATGGAGTAAGAGAGCTGAGTGCCTGTGCAGAGAGTTTTCCTTGCAGAATGGGGTGCCTCTGGCCACTTCAATTGGTGGAGCTGGCCTTGCTGACCCACAGAGTGAGAGAGCTGAGTGCCTTCGGGCGGGATGCATTCCAGCAAGTATGGGGTGCCTCCGGGCTCTTGAATCAGTGGAGCTACAGGGCTTTGGAACACTTGCCTGGCAGGGCAGATGTGGGCCTGAGGCCTGACAGGAAACTGAAGCTGAAGAGACAAATAGCATCAGAAGGTGAGCTGCCTCAGGGGAAGTGTGCTGCCACAGGGTTGGGAGAGCACCTAGAGTCGCATAGAGGTACATGCGTAGGATTTTATATGGCAATTTATTTAAATTGCAAACTTTTACTTAAAGCACAATAAAATTCATTTTTAAAAAAGAATAAACAGTGGAAGAAAAAAAATGGGCTTCATTGAGGTCTAAAATGTCCCAAATTAAATCAAATTAAAAAACTAATTATTAATATATTGCTTTATAAACTGAAATTATTGTTTCAAAATGTGTCATGAAAGACAACACAGCTGAAATAACTGGTAGCCTTCAGCAGTTCACCTCTAATAAAAGTGGCAAAAATTTAGGGTTTTTTTCCTTAATTTCTTATCCATTTGTCATAGAGAACAGGCATTAAAAAGAAAAAATAATTACAGTTAGGTATTTGACTGAAACACCATGCTCTTTCCCAACCACAAAGCCCTCAGAGCAATTATTTCCATCACACCTAGACTGTGATGTTGGTCCTTGTGTTTGAATGTCATTTTTAGAATCAGGTTGTTGAGGTTTGATTTAGTTGCCAGAGTGCATAAATACATGGATAATAACTTACTACAGGTTACAAATTATTCTAGGTTTTTTGTTTTGGTTTGGATTGTCACATAAAAGCATCTATTATTGCTGCTGTTGTTAGCCACTATCCAGTTGGTTCTGACTCATAGTGACCAGGTTTAAGGATTAAACATTTTCCTGAAATCAAGCTACTTACTGTCCAATTTAAATGACAAGGTACAAGGTTTAAGTTATATCTGCTAAAAATTTGCCCCATTTTGTATTAAAATCATATTTTTTTTTAAAAAAAAGTCAATATAGAAACAGAAAATGTTCTAAAATGTAAAACATGTAGCAATGAATTTTGAAATACTTTCTCCTGAAAGATTTAACCTCAAAAGAACTATAGTACTATCAGGTGATTACTGGGGATGGTTTTACCTCTGACCATGGCTTTGGCCTGAACGCCTTCTCATCTGGAGACTTGGTCACTTCCTTGCATTCGCCATCTACAGATCTAACCTTGAAGGGGCTGAGCATGCGGTGGGCAGTTAGCACCCCGATGTCCACTCCACGTGGCAATGAGTCTTTTTGCTGGAACAATGTTTAAAGCATGCTTGTACCGAGACACCAAACAAGAGCAAAGCACAGAGCCGGCTGCAGGCTGCTGCCCAGAGTGTAGCTCAGCCAGCTGTGCTGTTTTCTGTGGTTGTTAAGTGACCTTGAGGAGTTTCTGGCTCTAAGCACATCCGAGCTCAGTCTTGTGCCATCCTCACAACTTTTGTCTTAGTCATCTAGTTCTGCTATAACAGAAATACCACAAGTGGATGGCTTTAACAAAGAGAAATTTTATTTGGCACAATTCGGTAGGCTGAAAGTCCAAATTAAATGTGTCAAATCCAGGTGAAGTCTTTCTCTGTCCGCTCTGGAGGAAGGTACTTGTCAATTTTCCTCTCAGCTGGAAGCTTCTGAGGTACAGGGATTTCAGTCCTTTCCAAAGGACACACTCAGTTCGCAGCACTGCTTCTCAGTGCCATGAGGTCCCCAAATCTCTGCTTGCTGCCCTTTCCTTTATTTTCCAAGAGGCTGCCCCAAGGCAAAATGTACCTCCACAGATGAGTCCTGCCTCACCAACGCGGCTGTCACTCATCATCCCTCAGTAACATCACAGAGGCAGGGTTTACAAAGGAATGTCACGCAGTATCAGGAATCATGGCTCAGCCAAACTGCTACATACATACTTGGAGGGTGGAGGGGGGACATAATTCAGTCCACTACATGCATTGCCGCAGCTACCACAGCAATCCACCTCATCGAGAATCTTCTTTTTCCCTGATCTTCTGTTTATGAAGCATAGTGTTCTCCTCCAGAGACTGGTTCCTCCAGATAACATGTCCAAATTGTGTAAGATGAAGTCTTGTCATCCTCACGTCTAAGGAGCATTCTGGCTGCACTTCTTCCAAGACAGATTTGTCTGTTCTTCTGGAAGCCTGCAGTATACTCAGTATTCTTCACAAATACCGTATTAAAATGCACTAATTCTTCTTCAGTCTTCTTTATTCAGTGTCCAGCTTTCACACGCACATGAGGTGATTGAAAATGCCATGGCTTGGGTCAGGCCCACTGTGGTCCTCAAAGTGACATCTTTGCTTTTCACCACTTTTATAAAGGTCTTTTGTATCAGGGTTGTCCAGTGCAGTAATACATTGTTTGATTTCTTGACTGCTGCCTCCATGGATATTGATTGTGGATCCAAGTAAATTAAATCCTTGAGAACATCAAGCTTTTCTCTGTTTATCATGGTGTTCCTCACTGGTCCAGTTGTAAGGATTTTTGTTTTCCTTATGTTGAAGTATAATCCATCTGGAATCCATATTAACCCATATTGATCTTCGTCCTAAGTGCTTCAAGTCCTCCTCACTTTCAACATCCAATGTTTGGTCGTCTGCATGTCACAAGTTGTTAAAAAGTCTTCCTCCAGTCCTGATGCCATGTTGTCAGATTATTTGCCTAGCATACAGCTTATATAAGTAAGTATAATGGAAGGATACAACTTTGATGCATGTTCTTCCTGAATTTAAACATGTAATGTCCCCTTGTTTGGTTCAAACCACATGTTCAAACCACTGCTTCTTGGTCTATGTAGATTCCACATGAACACAATTAAGTGTTCTCACACTTCACAATGTTACCCATAATTTGCTATGACCCACAAAGTAAATAAAACACAGGTAAGCATCCTTCTGGTATTCTTTGCTTTCAGGCAAGATCCGTCTGACATCAACAATGATATCCTTCCTTCCACATCCTCTTCTGAATACACTTTGATTTTCTAGAAGTTTCTTTTCTGTATAATGTTGTAACTGTTTTTGAATTATCTTTAGCAAAATTTTACCCATGTGTGATATTAATGTTGTATTTGATAATTTCCACATTATGTTGAATCATTTCTCTTTGGAATGGGCACAAATACGAATCTCTCCCAGACAACAGGCCAGGTAATGGTCTTCCCAATTTCTTGGCATAAGCAAACGAGCACTTCCAGCATTGTTGAAGCATCTCCATTAGTATTCCGTCAATTCCTGAAGCTTTGTTTTTGGCCAATACCGTCAGTGCAGCTTGGTTTATTGCCTCATTGCTGTCAATTCTTGACTGTATACTGCCTGAGGGCTGACCGCTGAAACGGCTGAGTGTTGACCATACATTTTTGTTAGAGTGACTCTGTGTTCCTTCCATCTTCTTTTGATCCTTTCTCCATTGTTCAACACTTTGTCCATTGAGTCTTTCAGTTTTTGCAGCTCGAGGTTTGACTTTTTCTTCTCCGACGGCACTTGGCTGGCTTTGGCTTAGTTCTTTTAGCTTGATAAATGCTGAGTGTGTTTCTTCCTTTTGGTTTTCTAACTTCAGATCTTTGCCCACTTCATTTACTTTGTCTTCTAGAGTAATCTGAAATCTTTGAAATCAGTTCTTTTACTTCATATTTCTTCTTTTTCTTTATTTCTTGATGTTCGAAAGCAAGTCTCAGAGTTTTGTCTGACACCTCTCTTGTTCTTTTCTTTCTTTCTTGTCTTTTTAATGACCTCGTGCTTTCCTCATGTGTAATATCCGTGATGTCATCCAACAACTCATCTGGTTTTTAGTCATTAATGCCCAGTGCATCGAATCGACTCTTGAGGTGGTCTCTACCTTCAGGTGGAATTTACTCAAGGTTGTACTTTGGCACTTGTAGAGTTATATTAGTTTTCTTCAGGTTCACCTTCAACTTGTCTATGATCAGTCGATGGTCTGTACTGCAGTTGGCCTCTGGCCTTGTTCTGACTGATGACATTGAACTTCCCCATCATCTCTTTCCACAGTCAGTTGGATTCTTGTGTATTCCGTCTGGTGAGTCCCCATGTATAGCTGTTGTTTTGTTGTTAAGAAAGGGTGTTTGCAATGAATAGGTCATTGGCCTTGCAAAATTCTGTCGTGCCCTCTCCGGCATCGTTGATACCACCGTCATCGTGTTTTCCAGCTACTGATCCATTTCTTTGTTTCCAACTCCCACATTCCAATCACCAGTAAATATCAGTGCATGTTGATTACATGTTGGTTAATTTCAAACTGCAGAAGTTGCTAAAATCTTCAGTCTCTTCATCTTTGACATTAATGGTTGGTGCATAAATTTGAATAATAGTTGTATTAATTGATCTTCTTTGTAGATCAATGGATGTTATCCGATCATTGACATTATTATATGTTAAGATAGATCTTGAGGTTTTCTTTTTGATAAGGAATGCCATGTCACATCTCTTCATGTTGTCATTCCCAGTATAATAGACTATATGATTGTCTGATTCAAAATGGCCAGTTTTGGCTCACCAGAGCCCAGGATATCAAAGTTTATGTTTTCCATTTCATTTTTAATGATTTCCAGTTTTTCTAGATTCATACTTTGTGCATTTCTTGTACCAAGCAATATTTACTAGGACACAATTATTTTAAGTAATTTTGGAAATATTTTTCTTTTCACTACATAAACATATCCAAATAACTATCATTTGATCACATTACTGTCCTTCTTCTATTGAAATGGACAAGTTACAAGCCTTAGCACGTATTCTACAGAGGCAAAAACTGGTCTACATTGCAAGAAAACACCTTCATGGCCCTTATATGCCAAAGAAGGAGAATGTTGTTCTTAGTCGGCATGGAGTCATGTTGCGATATATATGGTTTTCATTGGTTAATTTTTGGAAGAAGTCTTTCTTCCTAGTCTGTTTTATTCTAGAAGCTCCCCTGAAACCTGTCTACCATGGGTGACCCTACTGGCATTTGAAATACCAGTTGCATAGCTTCCAGCTTGATAGCAACAACAAGCAGCCACAGTGAGACAAACTGACAGAGGGGTGGCAAAAAAAGGCAAGAGCTTGGGTTTTAAAATGACCAAAGGGAGACCAGCCTTTTATTTGACAATGCTTTAGTCACCTGGTACTGCTCTAACCGCAAGTAAAGAAAACTTTATTCTTGCACAGTCTGGTAGGCCACAAGTCTGAATTCAGGGTGTCAGCTCCAAGGGAAAGTTTGCTCTCTCTGTCCATTCTGGAGGAAGTTCCTTGTGTTGCATTAGTCTTTCTCTGGTCTGAGAACATCATGGCACAGAATCCTCAAGTCCAAGGGATGTGCTTTGCTCTCGACATTACCTTCTTGATGGTATGAGATCCCCACTGTCTGCTTGCTTCCCTTTCCTTTCATCTCTTGAAGAATAAAAGGTGGTACAAGCCACGCTTTGGGGAAATTCCCTTTGCATTGGAGCAGGTAGGTGAGCTTAGGCTGAGTGTACAGCCCCACCCTAGTCCTCTGTAACATTATGCATTCTATTAACCACAAGTAGAGATCAGGATTTACAGCATAGAAAAATCACTAGATGGAGGGCAATCACACAATAGTGGGAATCTTGCCCCAGCCAAATCGCTACACACATTTTTGGGGGGACACAATTCAATCCATGACTTAGAGCAATACAGTTCTATAACTGTGAAGATTTTGCTTTATTTTCTCAAATTCCAGGGTATTACAAGGAAAAGACTGGTGGTACTCACTTGCTTACCAGTCTAACAAATCTTAGTCTTGGTGATTTTTTTTTTTCACCTGTGTACAAATGCTCTGTGTTTTCAAATAAAACATTGACAACCATGAAGAGCTCTTGACATCACAGGTTTTGGTGCTTCAAGATGAAAATGTGAAACAGGTCTCCAAGGCATGTCAAGAAGAACAATAATTTTACTCAGAATAAGGAGGTGAGGAACTGAGGAGAAAGTGCTATGAGAAGGTATGCTCCTCACCAGCCCCTGAAATACAACAAGACAAAGCAGAACAGAACAAGGGCAAGCTTTTAAAAAGAAGGGTTGGAAACTGTTACTGGGAAACTGTTGGAAACTGTTACTGTTACTGGGATGGAACAGCCTTTTGCTATGCTGAGGTATTCTCATCAACAATAGTGAGTCTTTGGGTGAAGACAGAATTCTTCTGAGACAGCAAAGATGCACCAGCAAAGGGTCAAGAGGGCTACTCCCTGGAGGACAAGCTATGGGTACGTTGGGGAGGGACTCATGTGGGCTGTATGTTGGCACTATGGAAACCTCCATCCTCTACCTATGGGGGAATTGGGATATCTGTTGTTCCTGATTTTTGTTAGTTAAACATCATTGCAAACTGGAGGTGATGCCATCTGCCTCGCTGGGCTACAAGGAGTAAACAAAGATGTTTGAAGATATTTAACACAATACCTGACACAGAACCAGAAAGAAAAAGAAAAAACCAAACTAGTTACCAACAAATCAACTGCAATTCATAGCAACCCAACAGGACAGTGCGGAACTACCCCACAGGATCTCCAAGGAGCAGCTGACTGGTGAATTCGAACTGCTGACCTGCTGGTTAGCAGCCATGCTCTTAAGCATGGTGTCACCAGGGCTCTATTTAACACAAAACGGGCACTCCAAAAAAGATTACTCTTCCTGTCTAAGAAAAAGATGTGAAGGACATCTGCAGGTAAGAAGGGCTGGACATCCAATAGACACATTCTTCCAGGTGTTACGTGGGCTCCAGCCAAGAGAAACATGACGACTCCCCTCTCCGGAGGCAGCTAAGAGCCCTCTGGCCCATGGGCATCTCCCAGCACTGTAACTCAGAGAGGGAAGTACTCCTCCCAGTGGCTACCACTCATTCTACCCTTTGGGTCTTCCTCCACAGTAGGGTTCTTCACAGTGTCCACTTGCTTCCTCTCTCCAAAGATGAATATAAGGCTCTTTGCAGTTTAATAAGCTTTATTACAAGAAATAGACATTATAAAGCAAGAATTCACCACATTCTGACATTGTGGACTCTGATCTGGGGCCACAAATTCTGGAGCCAGCACACAAAAGACCCAGTGAACTCTGCTCTCCTAAGAGGGGAGCCAGCATATGAGGTCCGGCATTTAAGTTAGCGAAAATAATTGTTCTAAGTGCTACATACCTCATAGCTGAATATCGCTACAGTCACCTTCAAAGTACTCCCCTTTGGAAGCTATGCACCGATGCCAGTGCCTAGTCCATCTTTCAAAGCAACTGTGAAACTATTTCTGGAATGGCCACTGTGCATGGTCGCAAGATGGCAAGTTTGCAAACTAAATTGTATAGCTGTCTATGAGGGAGTTTTTACCCAGTAAACAAATATGTGCATTGGGACATCTTTCCTGCTCACCTGATCTGGCCTCCAATGAGTTTTTTCCTTACCAAAAGATAAAGGAAATATTAAAAGGAAGACATTTTGACAACATTCAGGACATCAAGGCTCGTACAATAGCTCTGACAGCCATTCCAGAGAAAGAGTTCCAAAATTTCTTTGAAAGGTGGACTAGGCACTGGCTTAGATGCATAGCTTCCCAAAGGGAGTACTTCGAAGGTGACCGTAGTGATATTCAGCAATGAGGTATGCAGCACTTTCTCTAGGATGAATTTATAAACTTAACCGTCAGTTCTCATGTACAACTCCTTCATTTCCCATGGAGTACCAAATCTACTGCTGTCAAGTTGATTCTGATTCACAATGACCCTATAGGACAGAGTAGAACTATCCCACAGAGTTTCCAAGGAGTACCTGGTAGATTCAAACTGCTGACATTTTGAATAGCAGCTGTAGCATTTAACCACCACTCCACAGTTGCAGGTTGGTGCAGGTGTCTAATGGGCTTGGCTGGTAACTGAAAGGCTGGAGGTTCAAGTCCACCCAGAAGTGTCTTGGAAGAAAGCCTTGGTGATCTACTTCAGCAAAATCTACCAGTGAAAAACCTGGGGAACACAGTTCCACTCTGATACACCTTGGGTCACCACCGTGTGCCTGAACCCACTCTGAGCAGCTAGACTGGTTCAATCCTATCTAAAAACGGAAGATGGATTTAGTAAAGTGTTCTTTGACAAATGTCCTTTCGTAATGGTTGTAAATTGATTTAAAAACGAAAGATAATAATGAGACTTACTATTGATCTAAAGAGGCAGCATTTCACATGAGCAGGATACAGAAGGGGCCATATGATGAGGAAACTTCGTCAGAATGAGACCAGAAGAACTAAATGTTGCCTGGCCACCACCAGTGACCGTGCTGGCAGGCAGCATAGTGTAGAGTCCCTGCAAGTAGCAGGAGAAAAATGGGTGTACAGAGCTAGAACACTGTTAAAAGATCAAACTTGATAGCCTGACAGACTGAAGAGTCTTCTGAGGACATGGTCCCCAGACTCTCTGTTAGCCCAGAGCTGAAACCAGTACCAAAGCCAACTCTTCAGACAAAGACTGGACTGGACTATAAGACACAGGGTGATGCTGGTGAAATATGTGCTCCTTGCCCTAAATATAAGCACTGAAGCTGTCTGAGCAGATTCTGTCCAGGGACGAGATGAGAGGATGGAGGGGGACAGGAGTTTGCTGAATGAATGAGAGAAATCCAGGTTGGAAAGCAGGAGGGTTCTGTCACAGGAAGGGGAGAGCAGCTAGAATTGCTTAGCAGTGGGAGTGCAGGGTTTTATACAGCAAATTTACTTGGATTGTAAGCCTACACTTAAAGCACAATAAAATATTTTGTTTTTAAAAAGTAGCATTTCAGTTTTAGTGCAACTCCTCATCATTTTGGTTTTTGCTGCATAGTAACTCCAGGAATTGTTCATTGATTTTTCAGAATGTCCTACGTAACTAAAATTGTAACAAAATTCCTTAAGAATTGGGTATCAAATTGCTGTGATGAAAGGAAATTACTTTAGGTAAAATATTTAAAGTACTTGTAACATTTGAATGACTTTCAGTAACACAGGTTACGGAGGTCTAGGGTTGACCATAGAGCCCTGGTGACCCAAGGGTTAAATCCTAGGGTGCTAACAGAAAAGGCAGCAATTCAAACCCACCAATAGCTTCATAGGAGAAAACATCTGGCAATCTGCTTCCATAAAGATCACAGACTAGTTCCAGACCATTCTATGGGGTTGGTATGAGTTAAAATTGATTCAGTGGCACACAAACCAGGATGACTGAAATCTGGAGTTCATGTCACTGCAGCTGTGAATATGTTTACCACCACTGCCCAGCAAGACTAATGACTAATGACTTACGAAGTTTTCAAGGACAAAACCCCGCCCCTCAAGAATCTCTTCAAAGTCGCAATTAAGTTATGTACTGACTCAAGTCATTTAAATTTGCTCTAATAAACTTATACCAATCCTAAGTACCTGGTATTAATAAAAATGTATAAAGTTATGCTGTGCTATAAGTGAATTCTGGATCCTTGCAAAGAATTAAAGAGATTCTCAAAGAAGCCAGATGAGTGGAGAAGGCAGAGTGAATTGGAGTGCCAGTTGAAAGTCACTGATCCCTGTAAGAGCCCAAGGCATGTTAGGGTAGGAGATGGTGTCCTGCAGTCCCCAAAATGACAGAAGAGAAGGAACACCATTGTCCCTTATGCAGAAAGTTTCAGTAATAGTCTAGTTGGCTCTCATGAAGGCCAGGGAGGACAGAGAAGAACACAGGAGCCACATGCATTTTGCTAGTACAGTGTGTGCTATCACCCTCCAAAGCGTCCGGAGAGCCTCAGTGGAGGAGCAAAATTCTTAACTTCATTTGGCCTCATTTTCTGGGGATCTTCTTGGGCAACATCCAGGAACTCATGATGACCAGTCTCTAAAGGAGTCTGCAACCTGGGTGAGGAAAGTAACAGAGGGGCTGTTTCTGCTTGCTCCTTCTGCTCTCCCACCTGGTTTAAGGTGAGGGCTTTTATTTTTGTTTTTGTTTCAGCTTTTAATTATTTCACTGTGTCTTAGGTGAAAGTTTACATAGCAGATTAGGCCCCCATTTAACAATTTTTATACAAATTCTCCCATAACACTGGCTGTGTTTTTCATGATGTGTCAGCATTCTCGTTATTTCCATTCTGTTTGTTCTGTTTTGTTAATCTAGCTTCCTTGCCCTCCCTTACCTTTTCATCTTTGTTTTAGAGTAAATGTTGATTGTGTGGTCTCACATAGCTGATTATTTTGTGGAGCATAGCATTTATGGGTGATATTTACTTCATAACCCAGTGTATTATTTGGGTGAAATGTAGCCATAAGGACTGACTTCAGGTTCGAGTTCAAAGGGTATCTTAAGGTGACAGTCTCAGGGATTACTCTCGTCTCTGCCAGTCTACTAAGTCTGGCTTTTGTTCATTTGTTTGTTTGCTTTAGGAATTTGAGTTTTGCTCTACATTTTTCTCCCTTTCACTTGGGACTTTCTACTGGGTCCCTGGTCAGAATTGTTGGTGACTGTAGCGAGGCACCGTCTAGTTTTGGTCTCAGGCTAGAAGAGGATAGGCTGTTAGTCCGTGGACTAGTTTCTTCTTTGAGCCATTGGTTTCTTTCTGTTTTGTTCCACATGTGTAGAGACCCACGGTTGTATCTTAAATGACTGCTTGAAAGTTTTTAAGACCACAGATGTTACTGACCAAACTAGGAAGCAGAAAATTATCTTATGAACTCAGTTATGTCACTTGACTGAGTTGTCCCACGAAGCCGTGGTTCTAAGCCTTCAAGCCCAGTAGTAATCCAATCTCAAGAAGTATTTGGTTACATCTAGGAAGTATCCATAACTGTGGCAGCTGTGTTCTTTATTAAATGTGTGTGTCTCTATATAGACACATACAAGGTCTGTCAATTAAGTTTGTGAACTCATCCTTGAAAAAGTGCTACATAACTCATTGCTGAATATCACTATGGTCACCTTTGAAGTACTCACCTTGGGAAGCTATGCACCGAAGCCAGTGCCTAGTCTACCCTTCAAAGCAGTTTTGGAGCTCTTCCTGGAATAGCCATCAGAGCTGTTGTCATATGACCCTTGATGTCTTGAATGCCATCAAAACGTCTTCTCTTCAATATTTCCTTTATCTTTGGGTAAAGGCTCCCCTCATTGGGGGCCAGGTCAGGTAAGTAGGTAGAGTATTCCAACACATTTGTTCACTAGCTGGAAACTGCCTCACAGACAACTATACAATTAAGTTGGTGAACTTGCCACCTTGCCACCGTGTGCAATGGCCGTTCCAGAAAGAGTTCCAAACCTGCTCTGAAACCTGGTCTGGGTGCTGGCATCAGTGCTTAGCTCCCCAAGGCAGTACTTTGAAGGTGGCCATAGTGATATTAAGCAATGAGTTAAGTAGCATTTAGAACAATTAAGTTCACGAACTTAATTGTCAGACACCATATATATATATGTGTGTGTGTGTGTGTGTGTGTGTGTCTACATGTAACCACACACACACACACACACACACCCCACACACGCATACACACTGATGTATGCCTTCCTATACACGCTGGAGAAATGGTTAAGTGCTACAGCTGTTAACCAAGGGTCAGTGGTTCAAATCCATCTGGTGCTCCTTCAAAACTCTGTGGGGCAGTTCTACTCTGTCCTGTAGGGTCACAGTGAGTAAGAATGGACTCAACAGCAGTGGATTTATACACATATCTACCCATGTAAGCACTCACAGATTTTTTTTCATTGCTACTGCTATTATGGGAACATTTTTACTGCTTTTCTATACATCACTTTTGCTGAAGGATAATTTTAAATGTACAATGTGTTGAGTCTTGACAAAATTTTTCATCCCGAAAATTTCTTTACACTCCTTTATAGCCTGCTATACTTTCTGTCACTTTAGTTTTGCCTTTCCTTAAGTTTCACATAAATGGAATAATTGAGCACAAAGACCTTATTTCCTTCTGTTCTATCTGCCTTGCAGTCTTGCCCATTCCGCCCTGGGTTTCCACTGCTCTCAGTGGTACACTTTTCTGGCAACGGTACCTCTGGTGCTGTGAATGCCAACCAGTCCTACTAACAGTCGAGCATCTTACAAAGTTGAGAATGAACCCCGTGCTGTGTTTCTTAGCGATAGACACCAGTCTTTCATAATCTTCAGAATGGAGCACTTAGAATTGTTGCTAGGACTATCACAACCAAGTTTGGATGATTCTTCACTTGGTCTTTTCAAAGATCCTCTTGAAGCAGGCGTAAGGAAGGGAAGAATAGAGAGGCGTGAAAGGACAGGAAGTCGTGTACTGATGTATTTTGCAATAGTTGGAGAGAGGTTCTAAAAATTGTTATTGTAAGGTTTAGATCAGAGAGAGAGAATAAGTGTGTGTGTGAGAGAGAGAGCGAGATAAAATCCCCACGCTCAAGCTGAGTTCTCCCTCATCTCCCCCATCAAAATCTGTATCAACTTAAATTGTCTTAAGATAAAACAAGTCTTAAAAGATTTATCCTGGATGAAGAGACTGGGAAGAAAATTTTCCCTTAGTGTTAGGGCCGTGAGGGGAGAATGGGGACGAAGAAGAGTGTTGCTATCTCACTCTTCTCAGACGTGGCGGACTTTGATAGAGAGGCTAGAGGCCAGCTTGGCCAGTGAGGGTCCCCACACTCAAGGCTCTCTGGTGTGGTCCTCTGGGCTGCAGTGGGTGGAACTGTGAGCACTGAGGGACTACAGCAAAGACAGGAAGAGAGGGCCCCTTGATATAATTAGGATTTTCACATTATTCTTGATGTACCTTTCTTCCAGGAGAATCAGCGGGGAAAGCCAGAAAGCAAGAAGCTTTGTTTTCATTTGTCTGAGGAAAGGTGATAAAAATCAGCCTGCACTGCCCATCCACTACATGTCAGTGCTGTGCTTAGTGCCTCATGTCCGTGTTCTCATTATATAGAAAAGACAAATCATAGGTATGGGTTTTCTTTTTTTTCTTTGAGAAAAGAAAGCTCACACGGCATTAAAAGTAATCAGAATAAGGAGAGGATGATGTGACGGCTATGACTCTGTTGGGCCTTGGTTCTCAGTGTTTGGGCAGTTGTATAATGTTATGATCACCCCTATGAAGGAATCGGCTGGGCTTTCCTGGCAGGGATGGGGCCTGCGGTGGCTCACTGTCCCCTCAGTCTTTATCTCTCGGCCTTCTGCTGCCTACTCCTATCCTGCTCAATTTAACAAGGATTTTGCCTTGTTGTGGATCCAGTAGCTGCCTTTCTTGTTTTCTGATGTCCAGTTCTTGGAGCTTGAGCTAGCAGCTTTCCTGTCAATCTTGGGATTAATCAGTCTTCACAGCCTGCAAGAGTCCCATTCCCCGGTGTGCCAGTCTTGGCTCTTGCAGCTATGTAAGCGAACCAGGGAAACCTTACAGTCTCGCCTGTCAGCTTGGGATTCATCAACCTTCACAGCCTGGGAACAGGAACTCTGCTCTCCAACCTACCAACCTTGGGTTTGCCACATTCCTCAGCTGTGTGAGGCCTGTATCTTAGTCCAGGACTTGGAATGTTCTAGTCTCTACAATTGTGTGAACGTTTCCTTGATACAAATCTTTCTCTCTTTATATTTATGCTCTTTACTGGTACTGAGAGTGGTTCTGGAGAAACAAAATTGTAAGGATGAGTTTTCTAAACTGGTTCTCAAGCCAGACTAGTCTAAAAGATGTTGATGACTCTGCTTCCAGCAGTAAACAGTGCACTGCTAATCGGTGGTGTGAGGTGGTAATACAAATACACAGAATATCACCACCAGGCTTTGTTGAAAGGTGCTGCTCCTGGAAAACACATGAGTGGTATCTTTCCACAGTTTTGTCAGAATGAGAAGTATAAGAAAGCTGGTTCGTTGGTGCTGCTTTCTCTAGGCAAACTGGTGAAAGAAAGAGATGCAGGTGGGGCTTCAGAGTCAAAGCTCAAGTGCAGAATAAGTTACCTCAAAGCTTTCACTTGTGCCTTGAAAGAAAGCCTTATTTCTCATAGTAAGAGCTAATACTGCTGAAAGCCAAACCCAGATCTCAATAAGAGTATTTGAATTACAGTGCCAGCTCAATTGCCAGCCTCAAGAGGTATCTAAAGTTAAAGTAAGGGCACTGATTAGGAAGAAATGGGATTCTGAAACTTGGACTTTACTAGACTTAAGTCTTAGCAAGCCCCAGACTTGGAAACTTGTGGGCAGATAATCAGGAAGCTGGAGACACTGAGCCCCTAAAATCTGGTAAATCATTCCTGCCAGCAGAATCACATCTATGTGAAGAAATTACTTTGGTATTTGTTTGCTACACTACTCTGTCCAGAAAAACCATTAGCTCTACCACTTTACCTACTGAAATTTGTTCTAGCCCCGATGCCTCTAAATAGCCCTTGCCTGAGTCATTGCATGGGGCACTGCCTGAGACAGACACTTTACAAAACAATGCTGAAAGTTGGAAAAAAAAAATCAACACTACCAGTTCTGGCTTCTAGATCTATGACTAGACTGAAGTCTCAGTGAGCCCTAAATGGTAATGTACAAAATGTGATCCACAAGGAGGTACCCTACACCGTAAAGGAACTGCTTGTATTTTCTAATGTGTACAAACAGAAACTTGGGGAACGTGTATGGAAACAGCTGTGAAGGAGAACCCAGTGTGAGGGATGTAAAGATGGATCAGTCTGAGTTTACTGATGTGACTCCACTAAATGCAGATTCTTCCTTCAATATTTCAGCTCAAGTTAGAAAAGGGTCTAATAATTTGTCTGGCTGGGTTGCTAAGGCATGTTATGTGGTGGCCCACACTAAATCAAGTGGAAGTAGCAGATGTGCACTGGTGTACTGTAGAGGAAGGTATCCTTAAGGCTTCGGTATGCTAGAGTGAATTTATCTGCACACACTTCAAATCTATACACAGAAGGCCCAGAGGACCCACTTTTCACCACAACTGTGAGGAACAAATTTGCGAAGGAGTGCCGGCAACCTTGAAGACTGCTGTGGGAGCTATTTTATGTAGGTCAAATCTGACACTGAAACTGCCCTAATCGAACTAAGACTCGTAACTGCAAAGCGGCTGACTGGACCCTGTTTTAGTCACCTAGTGCTGCTGTAACAGAAGCATCACAAGTGCATGGCTTTAACAAACAGAAATTTATTTCCTCACAGTTGAGTAGGTTAAAGGTCCAAATTCAGGGCATCAGGCCCAGGAGGTGGCTTTCTGGAGGCAAGTCCTTGTCTTCAATCTTCCCCAGGACTGGAAGTTGCTGAGGCACAGGGATCCCGGGTCCAAAGGACAAGCTTTGTTGCTAGCACTGCTTTCTTGGTGGTGTGAGAGTCCCCAACTGTCTGCTTGCTCCCCGTTCCCTTATACCCCAAGAGATTGCTGCAAGGCACAGCACAGTTTTACTCATTTAGTCCGGCTGCACAAATGCAACTGCTGCCCATCCTGCTCATTTCACATCATAGAGACAGAGTTTACAGAAAATAGGAACATCACACAATACTGGGAATTATGGCTCAGACAAATTGCTACAGATTCTTTGAAGGGAGTGAATTCAATCCATGACAGACCCCAAAGTGGTAGGGGCCAAGTGGCTGCTCTCAGTCAACAAAGACAAGGTGTGTGTGGTTAACTGTAACTGACAGTGGAGTCAAAACAGTAGTCACAAGTGTCTGACTCTTACGGAGTCGGCTGCTTAGCTGTGGTATACCTACAAGTGAAATAGATAGGAACTGTGCTAAATATTTACCTCATCTATACAAACAGATGAATTCTAGGGGAGGTGAACAGCAGGCTAACTCAAATCACTGGAATACAGAGTCACAGTTCCTCAATCAGTTCTCAAACTTGAGCAGATTCAAAGACCTGCATCCCCTTGAAGGAAGGGGTTACCTTCATATGCCTGCCCCAAATTTATACTAGTTAACCTGTCTCCTAGCCTTTCCCAAAGGGATCTGCGGCCTTTTATGAGAGTGACTGTTCACTGAGGAAAGGGAAGTAATCAGATTTTGGGGAGATTACTGGATAGTGGCTCTAAAATGATACTAATGCCAAGAGATCCAAAGTGTGACACGTGGTCCACCAGTCACAGTGGGAGCATACGGAGGTCAGATTATTAATGGAGTTTTGACTCATGTGTGTTTTACAATAGGTCCAATGGTCTCTGAACCTGTCCTGTAGTGATTTCTCCGGTTTCAGATGCGTAATTCGAATAGACACGCTCAGCAACCGGCAGAACCCTGACAGTGGATCTTTGACAAACAGAGTAAGGGCTACTATGGTGGGAAAAGCTAAGTGGACCCTATTAGAACTCCCACTACCTAGGAAAATAGTAAACCAAAAGACTATCACATTGCCAGGGGGGCTGCAAAGATTACTGCCACCATCAAAGGCTTGAAGGATGCATGGGTGGTGATTCCCACCACATCTCCATTCAACTCGCCTGTTTGGCCTGCATGGAAAATGGATGGATCATGGAGAACCACAATATTTAATCAAAAATTTAACCAGGTGGTAATTCCGATTGCAGCTGCTGTTTCAGATGCAGTTTCATTGCTTGAGTAAAGTAATATGTTTGCTGATACTTGGTATGCAGCCACTGATCTGGCTAATGCCTTTTTCTTCATACCTGTTTCAAAGGACCATCAGAAGCAGTTCATCTTCAACTGGCAAAGCCAGTAATACACTTTCACTTGCCTACCTCAGAGCTAAATTAACTCTCCAGACCTATGTCACAGATTAGTCTTCAGGAACCTTGATTGCCTCCCCCTTCTGCAAGATCTCTCCCTGGTCCATTGTATTACATTGATCGGATCTAGTAAGGAAGAAGTGTCAGTGACTGTGGACTTATTGGTCAAATACCTGTATACTAGAAAAGGGAAAATAATTCCCACAAAAATTCAGGCACTTTGCCTGTCGTTGAAATTTCAAGGGGACCAATGGTATGGGATATGTTGAGATATTACTTCTATAGTGAAGGATAAGTTATTGCATCTGGCTGCTCCCAGAACTAAAAAAGAGTCACAGTACCTAGTGGGCCTCTTTGGACTTTGGAAGGAACACGTTTCTTATTTAGGTGTGCTACTCCCGTCTATTTATTAAGTGACTCAAAAAGCTGCTCATTTTGAATGGAGCCCAGAACAGGAGAGGACTCTGCAACAGTTTCAGGTGGTTAGGCAAACTGCTCTGCCACTTGGACCACATAATCCAGCTGATTCAGTGGGCTGGCTTGAAGTGGCAGTGGCAGATAGAGATGCTGTATGGAATCTTTGGCAGGTCCCTATTAGTGAATCACAGTGCAGATCCTTAGGATTTGGGGCAAAGCCTTGCTATACTCTGCAGATAACTACTCTCCTTTGGAGAACAGCTTTTGGCTTGTCAATAGGCCTTAATAGGGACTGAATGCTTAACCATGGCACACCAACTAACCATCTGCCTGTCACAAACTGGGTGTTGTCTGACCACAGTCATAAATTTGGATGTGCACCACAGCACTCCATCATGAAATGGAACAGGTTGGTATGGAAACTCTGGTGGCCTAGTGGCTAAGGGCTATAGCTGCTAACCAAAGGGTAAGCACTGCAAATCCAGCAGATGCTCCTCAGAAACTCTATAGGGAAGTTCTACTCTGTCCTATAGGGTCACTATGAATTGAAATCAACTCAAAGGCAATGAGTTTGGTTTGGTTTTGGGGTTGGTATATATCAGATTGGGCCAGTGTAGGACCTGAAAGCACAAGTAATTTGCACAAGAAGTTGCAAAAATGCCCATGTTCTCCACTCCTGTCATGTTATCTTCTGTTTCCCAGTTTGCACATAAGACCTCAAGGGGAGTTCCTTATGACCAACTGACTAAAGAAGAGAAAACCTGTCCCTGGTTTACAGGTGGTTCTGTAAAATACGCAGAAAGTGGGTAGTGGCAGCACAATAGCCTCTTTCTGGGCACTCTCCGAATGAAATCCTCCCAAGGGCAGAACTTCAATCAGTGTCTCTGGTTGTTCACTTTGCTTGGAAGAAGAAATGGCCAGATGTATGACTGTACACTGATTCACGGGATGTGGCCAACAGCTTGGCTGGATGGTCAGGGACTTGGAAGAAACATAACTGGAAAGCTGGAAATGGATCAGAATTAATGGGGAAGATGTACGTGGATTGACTGGGCCAAAAAAGTGAAGATACTTGTGTCTCTTGTGAATGTTCACCAAAAGGTGACTTCAGCAGAGGTTGAATTTAACAGTCAAGTGGATAGGACGATGTATTCTGTGAAAACCATCTTCCTCTTTCCATGGCTACTATCAGCATTCCTCCATAGGATCGTAAACAAAGTGGCCTTGGTGGCAAGGATGGAGGTTATGCATGAGCCCAGCAACAGGGACTTCCATTCATCAAAGCTGACTTGGCTATTGCCACTGCTGAGTGCCCAATCTGCCTGCAGCAGAGACCAATATCGAGTCCTCACTATGACATCATCTGTCAAGGTGATCAGCCAGCAACCTGGTGGCAAGTTGATTACATTTGGCCACTTCCATCACGGAAAGGGCAGCATTTTGTCCATATTGGAATTGATACTTACTCTGGATATGGGTTTTCCTTCCATGCACATCACACTTCAGCCAAAACTACCATGCGTGGCCTAACAGGATGCCTTATTTACCATCATGGTACTCCACACAGTATTGCCTCTGACCAAGGGACACACTTCAGAACAGCTGAAGTGTGCAGTGGGCCCATACTCATGAAATTCACTTGTCCTACCATGTTTCCCATCATCCAGAAGTAGCCGACTTGATAGAACAATGCAATAGCCTCCTAAAGACACAATTATGATGCCAACTAGGTGACAATATCTTGTAGGGTTGGGACACTGTGCTCCAAACCAAACAAACCCACTGCCATCGAGTTGATTGTGACTCATAGCTACTCTATAGGACAGAGTAGAACTGCACACAGTTTCCAAGGAGCACCTGGTAGATTCAAACTGCTGACTTTTTGGTTAGCAGATGTAGCACTTAACACCACCAGGTGTTCCCAGTGTGCTCCAGGACGCTGCATGTGTTCTAGACTTGAGTCCAATATATGGCGTTACTTCTCCCATAACCAGGATTGATGAGATCAGGAATCAAGGGGTGGAAATAGGAGTGGCACAACTAATACCCCTATTGACCCGCTTGCAAGATTTTTGCTTATTGTCCCTGTGACTTCATGATCTGCAGGTTTCAAGGTCTTAGTTCCACAGGGAGGCATGCTCCCACCTGGGGACACATTATTGATTTCACTGAATTGGAAGCTAAGAAAGCCACTAGGCCACTTTGTGCTCCTTATGCCTCTGGATCAACAGGCAAAGAATAGAGTTACCATACTTGCTGATGTGATTGATCCTGGTTACCAAGAGGAAATTGGATTGATATTACATAATGGAGGTAAAGATGAGTATGTCTGGAATACAGGAGATCCCTTAGGGCTTCTGTTGGTACTACCATGTCCTGTGATTAAAGTCAGTGGAAAACTAAAGCCTCCCAATTCTGACACGACTGCTAATGGCCTAGATGCTTCAGGAATGAAGATTTGAGACACTATACCAGGCAAAGAACCATGACCACTTGAGATGCTTGCTGAGGGCAAAGGGAATACATAATGGATGGTGGAAAAAAGTAGTTCTAAAAATCAGTTACAGCTGCATGACCCACTACAGAAACAGGAACTGTAATTGTTATGAGTATTTCTGCTTTGTATGTGTGCACCAGATATTTTTGTTTTCCTTATAAAATATAAGATGTAAATCGGGCTAGTGTGTTTTTGTTTGCACAAGTGTTAGTTTTACCTTGTTGGGTAAAAGTATAACTTTGTAATTGTGTTTATTTAGAGATTATGTCTGGTATAGGGAGATGTGTATAGATACCAAGTTGACAAGGGGTGGACTTACGATGGTTAAGACTGTATCAACTTGGGTTGGCCATGATTCTCAGTGTTTTGACAGTTGTATAATGTTGTGATCATCGCTACGATGGAACTAGCTGACAGGTACCAGCAAGAACAGGGCATATAGAGGCTTACTGTCCCTTCAGCCTTCGTCTCTCTGCCTTCTGCCACCTACTTCCTTCCTGCTCACTTTGCCAAGGTTTTTAGCAGCTACCTCTCTCTTGTCTTCTGACATAAGTTTCTTGGGACTTTAACTAGCAGATCACCTGTAGATCTTGGGATTCATTGATCTTTGCAGCCTGTAAGAGTTTTGTTCCTCAACCTGCCAGTCTTCGGTTCACCAGCTCCTGTAGCTATGTGAACCAGGAGAAACACTGTACTCTTGACTGCCATCTTGGCATTCACTGGCCTACATACCCTGTGAGCAGGAACCTTGCTCTCTCTCTGCCCTGCCAGCTTTGGGTCCACCAGCATGAGGCCTGCATCCTGACCCAGGGCCTGACATGTTTCATCTTCCACAATTGTGTGAGCTGCTTCCATGATGTAAATCTCTCTCTCTATATATGTTTCACTGGTTATCATAGATTGAATTGTGTCCCCTCAAAAATATGTGTATCAATTTTGCTGGGCTGTGGTTCACAATATTGTGTAGTTGTCCCCATTTTGTGGTAGTCCTATGTTGTAAATCCTGATCTTTGTCTGTGGTTAACAGAGCAAGATTGGATTTTGTTAAAGTGGATTAGAATGGGACTGTGGCACCCTTGCTAAGGTCACCTTCCTGATTTAATGTAAGGGTTTTCTCCACGGTGTGGCTTGCACCACCCTTTGTCCTATAAGCGATAAATGAAAGGGAACCAAGCAGAGAGTTGGGGACCTCATACCACCAAGAAAGCAGTGCTGGTAGCTGAGTGTATCCTTCGGACCTGAGGTTCCAGCACTGAGATTCTCCCAGACTGAGGAAAGACTGATGCATCATGAGGAGCCAACAGACAGAAAAAGCTTCACTAGGAGCTGTTGCCCTGAATCTGGACTTGATGCCTACTGGATTGTGAGAGAATAAACTCCTAGTTGTTAAAATCATCCACTTTTGGTGTTTCTGTTATAGCAGCGCTAGATGACTAAGACATTGGTTTTGTTTCTTTATGAGAACCTAGCCTAAAACAGATGAGAAAAGCTGTTTATAAATATAAGGCAATCAAATCGCGGCAAGCATACTCTAGGTTCCACTATGTTTTAGGACAATCAACTCTGTTGGATCAACCAGTTAATGGTAGAACTTTTAGATGTAACTAGGGGAAGACAAAGTTTTATTCTGTGTCATCACAGAAACAAGAATGTTAAAGATAAGCCTAGACAGTTACCTCCAGAATTGTGTTTATGTTGTGATGGTTGCACACAATGAACCCTATTAATGTCATTGAACTATACATGTGAAGAATGTTGAAATGACAAATGTCTTGTTACATATATATTCATGTGGTACAATGAATTACTTTTATATGACCTTTCTAGCCAAAGTATTCTAACTCCTACAAAATGATCAGCTGTGCCACAATCTTGCAAGTAGTTGACCAATTAATTTTGCAAATAATGGCAGGAAAGTTTACCCAATAAGACTCAGCCCTTTTCAGGCCAACTAGCGGATTTGTTGCTTTTGCCATCCTGCTAGGCTTGTATAAGGATCAATCCCACAGACACTGAGTGAATAGGAGTGGTACTTCACTGCCATCAAAGAGAGTCCCTAGGACCTGGGGTCACTGCACTGAGATGCATGGAGAGTGCTGAATGGGTAGTTGAATCTATCATTCTAGAGTTCAGGAGTGAGCTAGAGATATATAATTGAGTCATTAGCATATACTCAATAGTTGCTGTTGAGTCACTTCCAACTCATGGCAACACCGTATGTGTCAGAGTAGAACTGTGCACCAAAGGATTTTCAATGGCAGATTTTCCAGAAGTAGGTCTTTCTTCTTTATTCCCATCTTTTAGTGTCCAAGTGCATTAACCATTTATACCACCCAGTGACTCCCACCAGCAAATAACTAGTACTAATGCCAAGGGATCAGGTGAGTTCACCATCAGAGAAAGACTGGGTAGAGAGAGACTGAGACAGGACTCTTGGGGACTTCAACTTTGGTTTTGTAGAGACAAGAGAAAAAGGGATTGAGAAAGAACTGTGTGTGATATAGGAGTTTAGTGTCACAAATCTAGAGAAGAAATTATCTTCAAGAAGTAGAGTGGTTTTGTAGAGACGAGAGAAAAAGGGACTGAGAAAGAATTGTGTGTGAGATAGGAGCTTAGTGTCACAAAAGTCTAAAGATATTATCATCAAAAAGAAGTAGAGTGCATAATTGGTATTTTGCTTTCACAAAATGTGAATACTGTCAACCTGGATAATAGCCATTTCAAAGGAAGGATAGGAATGAAACACCAACTGGAAAGAAGCAAAGAGAATAGTAGATGAAGAAGTGGATATAGCTGAATGTCTACAAATCTTTGAAAATATTTTCTTTTTTTAATGACGGAGGTCAAAGAAATGGAATGACAACTGTAGGGAAAATGTGGGGTCAAAGGAGAATTTTTTTTTTTTTGGTATTTATTGTACTTCAAGCGAAAGTTTATAACCCAAGTCAGCTCCTCATACAGAAACTTACACACACATTGTTATGCGACTGTCATAGCTCTGCCCACAATGTGACAGCACATTCTTCCCCTCTAACCAGTATTTACCATGTCCATTCAACCAGCCTGTCCCCCTGTGCCTTCCCATCTCACCCCCAGTCAGGAGCTGGCCACTTAGTCTGATGTGTCTGCTTGAGCTAAGATGCACCCTCCTTACCAGTATCATTCTGTGTCTCACAGTCCAAACTAACATTTGTCTGAAGAGGTGACTTAGAGAATGGTTTCAGTCCTGAGCTAACTGAGAATTTGGGAGACATGTCCTCTGGGTCCCTCCTGTCTCAGTCAGACCATTAAGTCTGGTCTTTTTACTAAAATTTGAGTTCCTCTTCCCACTTTTCTCCTGCTCCATAAGGTATTCTCTGTTGTGTTCTCTGTCAGGGAAGTCATTTGTAGAAGTCAGGCACCAGCCCAGTCTCAGACTGATGAGTCTCTGGAAGAGAATTTTTAAAATTTATAAAAATTTTAAAATTTTTATAGGGGCCAGTGATAGTTCAGTGGTAGAATTCTTACCTCCCACATGGGAGAATCAGGTTCAGTTCCTAGCCAATGCACTTCATGAACACCCACTACCCTACCTGCTATGATGTGGAACAGGTTTAGTGGAGCTTGCAGACTAAGACAGACTAGAAAGAAAGGCCTGGTGATCTACTTTCAAGAATCAGCCACTGAAAAACTCTATGGATCACAACAGTCTGACCTTGTTGTTCATGGGGTCTTTATGAGTCAGCGGCTGCTTAGTGGTAGCTAATAATAGCAAAAGGCCATTTGTAAAGTAGTTGGAATAATTCACTACAGGAAGAGAAACTGATGGTATTGTAGTCATCTAGTGCTGCTATGGAAGCCCTGGTGGCACGCTGGCTAAGTGGTACAGCTGGTAACCAAAAGGTCGGCAGTTCAAATCTGTCAGGCGCTCCTTGGAAATTCTATGGGGCAGTTCTACTCTGACCATAGGGTCGCTATGAGTCAGAATCGATTTCATGGCACTAGGCTTCACTGGGCTAGTGCTGCTGTATCAGAAATGCCACAAGTGGGTGGCTTTAAAAAGAGGAATTTTATTCTGTCACAGTCCAGTAGGCTACAAGTTCAAATTCAGGGCATCAGATCCAGAGGAAGGCTTTCTCGGTTGGATCTGAAGAAACAACTTGCCTGACTGGCAGTGTCTAAGGTGCAGGGACCCCAGGTCCTTTCCAAAGGACACACTCTTATCCCGTCACAGCTTCTTGGTGGTATAAGGTCCCCAAATCTCTGCTTACTTCTCTTTTATTATCTCAAGAGATTGCCTGAAGGCACCATACAGTCTTACACACTGAAATCCTGTCCCATCAACACAACTGCTGCCCATCTGCCCTCATTAGCATCACAGAGGGAGGGCTTACGGCATATAAGAACATAAGGCAATGCCAGGAATCACGGCCTAGCCCAACTGCTACGCACATTTTTGGAGGGGACTCAATGTGTTACGTGACGAATGGCCTAACAAAGAAAAGGGGTAGCTCTAGGAGGATGTTCTCAAGGAAGTGAAAACTCAGGAAACACAGGTTCATCTTAAATAACAGAAAGAGTTTTTCCACTCTAAAAGGAGAGAGGGAAGAATATTGCAGGTATAGGTTCAGGTACGTTGGTGAAATTCCTGGTGGGAAGATGACAGTCATTTTCTGATTGTATCACTTTTGTGAAGTATGAGGTAAGGTTACCAGCCAAGAATAGTTGGAAAGAGGATATTGGAGAGGTGTGAAATAGTTGTCTCAGAGGCTAAGAAAGTAAACTTAGATGTCTGATGAAAGTGGCAGTGTTTAGTGGCCATTTGATATTAGTGTCGAAAGTCTGAAGGAAATTCCCTGTTGTGTGCTTTTCCTCAGCATATTTATCTTTCTGAGACAGGTGCTAAGCACACAGATGGTTTTGCTAAACCTGAGTTGGAGCTTCACCAGGTAGGTAAGACATACAGAGAGAAGGTAAAGTAAGTTAAAGGAACGGCTTCAATGGTGGCCCACGGAATCAGCGTTAGATAAGGAAGAAAGTACGACACGAGGGGGGTAATGGCGAGTGAGAGGCAGCAGCAGGAGGTCAGTGCACTGAAGGTTCCAGCGAGTTAGAAGCTGCTGGAGAGGAAGACTGGTGTGAGTGACCTCAAGAACAGTTTTACTTTGTCTTATAGGGTTGCTACAAGTTGGAATTGACTTGACAGCAACAGGCAGTGGCAGTAAACCTGTTTTAAAAAATTGAAAGAAAAAGTTTCACATTCACAGCGTAAAATTTGGAAAACATAAGGAAAGGGAAGAGAAAAAAAACATTTTTCATTACCTAGAAAGAAGTTTTTGATTTTTAGTTATCTCACAGAAGGAAATAAGAATCCTCAGAATTACAGAAGTCAGAATGAAATTACTGCTTAGTGCAAGTAAAAACAATAGAAGTCATCTGTTTTTAAAGAAATAAGTGAGACTCCAATAACTTTCATTACACACTGTTTGATCAAAGTGAAATTATCTTTCTAGGAAACATTAAAATTTAAGTATAACCCTTAAGGAATACATAAAATCAATCCCTCATTTTACTAAAGGAGAATGAAATGAAGTAGGCATTTGTTACTTGAATAACGGAATCATAACCATGGATTTTAAAAAGTTTTAATACAGCAAAATGGTCCCAACTCAGCAGGAACGGATGCTCACCGAGGACCAAAATGACATGGGGTAAAGACAACCCAGAGGATAGAGAGACCCACATGAGTGGGTGCCTGCATCGACTTGGGACTGGAAGATCCGGATGGTGCCCGGCCACCACCAGTGATAGTCGCAATGCAGTTCACAAAGTTGAGTCTCACTGGCAACACAAGAATAAAAAGGGGTGCATCCTGAAATCTCCAATAAAAGACCTCAATTAATGGTCCAGCGGTCTCGGGGTTCCCCTGGGAGCATGGCCCCTGGCCCTGATGCTGCCCTTGCCCATAAATCATAACAAACGTCCATTCTTTGGACATGAATGGACTGGACTTGGTTATGCAGTGTGGCCATGTATTGGATGCACTTTATGGTTCTATGCATCTGTAGGATATCATCCTGCTGCCCTCTGGCTGGAGGAAGGGGAGTGGACGGAGAGGAGGGGAAAGGAGGCTGTTGGGAGGATGAGATATGTATGGAGCAGAGAGGAACAGTGTGCAGTCACTGGACAGGGAGAGCAGTGGAAGCTGCATATAGGTGGGCATGTAAATTTATATGGGAATGTACATTTTCACACAGTCCTATTAAATAAAAAAAAAAGGCGGGGGGAAAAAAAGTTTTAAAACAGTCAACTTAGTAAGTGCTCCACTAAAGGCTATTTAGTAATAGTGAAGAAGAAAAAAATTAAGAGATATTAAAATGGCAACTGAGAGAAGTGTTCCAAGGACAGACAAAGTGCATCATGTGCCTGCACAAAATAGCCAAAACATGGTTAGGCAGATGTCTTATTTATCTATTATTTTTATCACAGAAATACCACAAGTGGGTGCCTTTAACAAGAAGAAATTTATTTTCTCAGAGTTAGGAAGCTAGAAATCTGAGACCAGGGTGCCAGCTCTAGGGGAATGCTTTCTGTTTGCCCTAGGGGATGGTTCTTGTCTCTCAGGCTTGTTTCCTGGTTCCTCGGAGATACGTGTCAGCCTTCCCACATCTCTGCTAACTTGCTTGCTTACTCTCTTTTGTATGTCAAAAGAGACTGACTCAAGACATACCCTATACTAATCCTCATTAACATAACAGAGAACTCATTCCCAAATGAGATTATAACCACAAGCATAGATATTAGGATTTACAACACATATTTTGGGGAACACACTTCAACCGTAACATTCCACCGCTTGTTGTTGTTAGGTGCCATCAAGTCGGCTCATACAACCCTATGCACAACAGAACAAACACTGCCGGTCTTGCACCATGCCCATAATCACTGCTATGCTTCAGCCCATTGTTGCAGCTACTGTGTCAATCCATCTTGCCAAGGGTCTTCCTTTTTTCCGCTGACCCTCCACTCTACTAAGCGTGATGTCCTCCAGGAACTGACCCTTCTGGTAACACAGCTGCTCCTTAGAAACTACAATGCAGGTCAACTCTGTTGGCTGCTGTGTTGCATGGCAACAAGCTCTTGGTTTTATACTTGTAAGTACGTAAAAAGTTCTGAAGAACACACATTAGCTGTACCTTTTGAGGGGGGTTCTTTTTAAGTCAATAACCACAATACACAAACGGTGAGGGGAGGAGAGGGCAATTTACAGAACAAGTGTATAAAAGAATTCCATTCCCTGGTTCTACGAGTTCAGGCTGCTGTGAAACTGAAATACACTGCTCTCCAAGTGAAGAAAATAAGGATTTAGCTACCTTTCAAAACAGAAAACTTCCTTGGGTTTGCTGGGTTCTTTGTGAAGGATGCATTTAAAAAGGCAATGTCCCTAGGATTCAAGCACAGATCTCTAAGTACCCTTGTAAGTAATGTGACTCAGTTATCACCTGCCAAAGGAGCCCTGATGGCACGCTGGTTAAGCACTCAGCTGCAAACTAAAAGGTCAACAGTTTAAATCCACCGGGAGCTCCAGGGTGGAAAGATGTGGCAGTCTGCTTCCTTAGAGACGGACAGCTTTGGAAACGCCATGGCACAATTCCACTCTGTGGGGTTGGAAACAACTTGATGGCAATGGGATAGGTTTAACCTACACGGCTTTCTCCCATGGACCCAGTGGGTTACCAGTGGCAGTACTTAGTAAGAGTGAGCCTTTTGGTTAGCAATGAACTTTTAGCCACTGCACCCAACAGAGCTCATTTGGTGTTACTGCCATTTAGAATATCTTAACTCATTATTACCAATATTCTAAAGTCCTGCAGAGGCTTTGTTCGCAAGTGAATTCTTTTAAGATGTTAAGATTTAATAGCAACTGCCCAAATTTTAAATACTGTACTTTAAGTGTTTACAAGCTCTCAGACATAACATCAAACCAACTCCTTCAGCTACTGGGATGTGGAAAAATACAACTGCTGATACACCAGTTACTTCGGTACATACTGGCTAGGATTCAACTGCATGAAAGCCAAAAAGCTGTTCAGTATCTTTTAATGTACTGATTCAGATTTTTCACAAGATACTATTTGCTGATTAAGTAGCTAAAAATGCCTTCCACGAATTAAGTTTTCTTCTTGACTAGTTCTCAGGATACTGACTACACTAAGATTATTGTCTTATTTCTCAGAAACCTTGGTGGTGTAGTGGTTAAGTGCTCTGGCTGGTAACCAAAAAGCTGGCAGTTCAAATCCACCAAAATCCTATGGTGCAGTACTACTCTTCCTATAGGGTTGCTGAGTTGGAATTGACTGACAGCAGTGGGTGGATATTATTTCTGAAAGGGAAGTTAGTTTCAACATACACTAGCTACATCATTAAAACAAGCCTGTAGATCCATTTATTTGATGGCTACACACTACCAGGAACCACTGCCAACCAAAAGGCCAGCAGTTCAATCTGCCAACTTCTCCTTGGAAAGCCCATGGAGCAGTTCCATTGTCCCATAGGCTAGCTGAGTCTAGTCAATAGCAAAGGGTTTATGGTTTTTCAGTGTGTTCAAACTAGGCAGTAAGTCTGTAGAATTCTAACACGGCTCCTGGTTATCTTCTTGAGTTCATCGCCTTTCTATTTCTATTGCTTTGATATTTTCCACCATCAAATTTTTAAAGTCAAATTAGTTACAATTAAATCTTTAAACAATCTGCTTCCCCAAGCTTGCTAGTTTCAAAAATTGCTAATGTGGAGTCATGTTTTGAATTACAATGGGGTAACCTGAAATTTCAGCATGTAGTACAAGTCTACATTTTGCTTGTTTTGGGTTCAGTCAACTTGGCATAGTTCCATTCACAAAGAATCTGCTAAAAGTAAAAAGGCTTTGGTTCTGGGCAGGAGGGATCAGAGTTCTCACATCTGGCCAAATGTGTAGCTAGATGGACCATGGGCCAAGATGACAGCACAAGTGTCCCTGGGAAAATGAAATTCACTTTAAACGTATCAACCTCACCTTCTTGTGTGAGGTTCAGGTGCCTAGGATCAAGTTGCATGTATGGAGAAATCTGAGCTGAAGGTCAAATTGAAGATAGATTCTGAGGTCACAGGAGTGAATGAGACAGCTGAGGGCCTGGTTCAAAATGCAGAGTAAAGGCATGAATTACCTCATGACTGTAAATTGAATTTAACAAAATTCAAAGCCTTTGCTGTAAATCCCGAGTTAGAGTAGAACTATGTGCCACAGGCTTTGCCTGTCTTTACAGCACACAACCATGTCCTTCTCTACAGCACTACTAGGTTCTAACCCTCCATTAACAGTCACGCACAAACTGCTGTTTTGGAACCTTCAGAGTAGTAAATGTAGGAGCATTAATTCTCAGAACTACGGATTTCTGGAAATTTTCTGTATGGAAAATTAGTCATATTGATGTTTTACTAAGTATGGCCAACACAAATTTTAATGCCAAAACTTAAAAACCAGATGGGCCTTCAAGTATCTACCACCTAAAAAACCCAATGCTGTTGAGTCAATTCTGTCTCAGAGCAAAGCTATACAGAGTAAAGCTGCCTCATAGTTTTCCAAGGAGCACCTGGCAGAGTTGAACTGCCCACCTGGTTAACAGCCACAGTACTTACCAACTACACCATACCACACAGCACGTAAGGCTAATACCACAGAGCCCAGTAGTTGAATGAACACTGTCCATCACTACACAAATAAAGGTCTGACCAAACTGTGGCCTGCTTTTGTTCTCATAAAGTTACTACAGCGTCATACTGACATAAAAAGCAATCTGTGTATACATATTAAAAGATTAAGACAAGTTTCCCAAACATTTTCAATGTCACCAAGTATAGTCTTCAGCCTAAAGTATTTATAACAGAAAAAAGATTTATTAATTGGTAGTTGAGACTAGAACATAGCATGACTTTCTTGGTTAGCACTTGCTTGATCGCTAGATTCAATCGTTAGTATTACCCCAGCAATCTTTTACAAAGCCTGTAGCACCCATCATTAAATCAGAATTTTTCAAGCAGAAACCGTGCATCACTCATACCTGCTTCTGAATCTGTTGGTATTCCAAATAAAGGTCAATAAAATTTACCAACCAACAATAACTTTATTAAAACAGTTGATTTAAGCATCTGCAATGGTGACTTCCACCTCAACCCCAGGCTCAATACTGATGGAAGTGATCTGCTTAACAATCTCGGAAGGACTGTGCAAGTCAATGAGTCGCTTATGAATTCTCATCTGGAAACGATCCCAGGTCTTAGAACCTTCACCACAAGGTGTTTTCCTCGTAGTGATTCTCAGAGTCTGCAAAAGAAAACAAAGCCAAGCATTTACAGTTTCAGGTTTCCAGTTATTATCAATTTAAAACAACTCCATCTTCCACCCTGCCCACCATCCTGTGACTGCTAATAACAGTACAGACACCAAGACACAGCAAGTACATATGAACCAATTATTGTCAATGCATTCAACTCTGTGACCCCAGGTGTCTGCTCTACAAGTTTTTCCATGGTTGCCAGCAAGTTTTATTTTGCTTGTGTTGTTAGTATCAGAGCATATAGTTAATCCGACTTACTTTACCTTGGTAGGCATCCTAACAGGTCCCTTTACTTTGAGGTTTTTCTCCTTTGCACCTCTAATCAAGTCAGCACACACTACAGAAAAACAAAATGTAACTTTCAGTTCATTCAGTACGACTGTAAGTCTTCTAAAAAGTCAGTTGATGCTGGCTCAGAATAGCGTATAAATTCATCACTTTAACTCAACCCCTACATTCTCTCCTCATTGCCAGCCACCCTAACGAAGCCATGATGCAAACGACAGACTAAGAACTCTAGAGGAAATGACTTGTTGCTTTTTCTTAGAAGTCAACTTTGTATAACACGAACAAGTCAGATTCACTATTTTAACGTCCAAAGGCCTCATCCAGAAACTACTGTACTGACCCTTCTCCAAAGATTTTACGTTGCGGCTAGTTAGAGTAATTCTAATCCGATGAATTGCTACCTCCGGCTCCACGGGTGTCTTTCCGGTGTCCTTAAAAGCCTGTCAATTGCACAAAAGAACATTAAAGCACGTTAACTATCAATCACAGAGGCAAGTTCTTTACCCTCCTTGGGTACCTGCACCATGGCTAGAAATCCTCTATCTGGAGTTTTCTCTCCCACTGTGGTAACATAGAATTTGGTTATTAAAAACCCTTAACTATATAAGTGACCTCCGTCTCCTCAACTCCCGCCTCCGGCAGCGTACCCAGACCCGAGCAATCCCGGGGCCGAAACAAGGGACGGCGACCCAGCGTCCGGTATTGGCGCCCTGAGCAGCTCGTCCACGTCCCTGTCCTCACCATGGTTGCGATGCGGCTTCCTGACCGACTTGTTCCTCGGCGAGAGCGAACAGCGGTGAGTCAGGAGCAGAACCGGGCGGGCAGGCGCCACCAGCCCAAAACAGCAACCACGTCTTCTCCAAAGAGGAAGGACTGGAGCGTGCGTGGAGCTTATATAGTCTCTCTCGCGCCCGCATCCGGGTCCTGCACGGCGCCCCGACGCTGCCCCGGAAGAGGAACTGCCCTACCTCTCCCAGAGCGGCAGAGCTGGCTGGGGATGGAGGGCCCGCCCATCGGCCGGAAAACGGCCGAGGAGCCCCGTGGTGTTGCTGGCTGATGTCGGGTGCCAGCTCGTCACCATCCGTGTGATCGCCGCTTTTCTGTGATCACCTGACGGAGGTGACAGGCGACACGCAGGGAGAAATCCTTCTGCATGTGCGTGTGCCTGCTAGTGCCCGTAAAGTTCAAAAGCCCGCGTGGTTTTTGCAACCGTACAGTTAAGAGATTGCAGATGCTAACTTACCTGAGTATGACACACCCGTGCGTGTTAGGAAACATGGCTGGATAATTTAGAAATGTCGGATCCGACTCGACGGCACTTGGCTTGGCTTGGCTATTATAAACTTTGTGGACGGTTATTTTTCATAGCCTGAAAAAGCCTGTCATGATAGTTTAGCTTCTGGCTGACTTCTGTTTTTAATCACCAGTTGCTGTCAATGCACTCTCAACCTTTGGTGACCCCATTTGTGTCAGAATTCAATGGGGAATATTTTCAAAGTGGACCACTAGGTCTTTCTTCCCAGGTGCCTCTGGTGGCCTTACGTCTCCATCCTTCACACACCCTTTCAGTCAACCGCCAAGTATATTGACAATTTACACCACTCAAGGTACTCTCCAGATAACATGGTACAGATATAATGAAAAGCATCACTAATTTTAAAGTCTGTTTCAGTTTTAGACATTTTAAAAATATTTGCTCTTGACAGTTGGCAGCTGCTGTAGCCCCTAAATACCATATTTAAAATGGAATCTGATTTTAGATCCAAGATGTTAATAGGAAAAAATGTAAAATTAAACAAAAATAAAATAATTCCACTATATGGGGATAACCATTGTTTGCACCTTCAGTTATGCTTATATCTCTTTTAAAAATGAGAGTATACTCTGTGCTGTTTGGTGACTTCACAGAACATTTTGTCACAATGAATGTACTTCTGCAACCTCCTTTTTAGTAAGACTGCATAATCATGAATCATTCGAACATTTTCTTTGTAGTTTATTGAGCCAGTCCTCCATTTTCATTCAGTTACACTTATTTTCATATTTTGCATTCTTAGGAAAACAGACAAACAAACCATGAAGTACATACTTGTAGATTAAGGTCTCAGTACTACTGACATTGTGGTCTGTGTAATTCTTCCTTGTGAGGGCTGCCCTGTCACTGTAGGATATTGAACAGCATCCCTATTCTGTACCAGCTAAATACCAGTAGCAACTCTTCCAGTCTCTGTGACAGCCAAAAAAAAGTCTCTGGATATAGTCATGTATTATATCCTGTAAGGCAGATCACACCCAATTGAGAACCCGTGTAAAGGAATTTTTTTTAGCACATCTTTAATGCCTTAGATTAAGTTCCTAGATATACCTGTTCTTTGATGGCCTAATCAAGAATGAGTATATTTTGAATACTTTAATCTCTCCAGTTAAGTTGCCTTCTGGGAAGGTTGTATCTAAATAGATACCTCTATGTAAGGCTGATTCAGTGCAGAAAAAAGGTGGAATTAAGAACCCTTTTCATTATAAAGTTTAAAGACATTCCTAAGACTATTACACAACTTGTGTTTTTGATGTCTTTACCTATACCTCCGCATTGTACTAATTTCTGTAGTTCTTTTAGATATACCTTGTAAGGATTTTTATTCCAGGTATCAGTTGGCTCTATGGGCAGCCATCTACTGGTCTTCTGCCGCAATGACAGTGTCATTCTTCCAAGTCCAAAAGGCAGTTTGCATTGGTTAAAAGCTTCTTAGGAGCCCTGGTGACACAGTAGTTAAGCAGTAGCAGCTGAGAAATCTGTGAAGGCTGCATCTACGCAACTGAGGTATCCTAGGTGTGTCAGGAAGATCAGTGACCTTTTTGGCCAAGAAAAAATAATTGCTCTGCTAGTGCAGGAAAAAAAAAAGAAGAGGAAGGAGCCATGATGTCACAATAGTTAAAGCACTTGGCTGAAAAGCAGAAGTTAGGCAGTTCAAATCTATAAACTACTCTGTGGAAGAAAGATGTGGCTGTCTGCTTCTGTAAAGATCACAGCCTCAGAAACTCTGTGAGCAGTCCTACTCTGCCCTGGAGGGTCACCGTAAGTTAATCTACTTGACAGCAGTGTGTCCAAACCAAAACTAAATTTTGGTTTGGAAAAATAACAAATGTTGTTTTAGTCACCTAATACTGCTATAACAGAAACACTGTAAGTGGATGGCTTTAACAAACAGAAGTTCATTCTCTCACAGCCTAGTAGACTACACCTCTGATTTCAGGGTACCAGCTCCTGGGGGGATGGTTTCTGTCTCTGTTGGCCCTGTAAGTCCTTGTTGTCAGTCTCCGCTAGGCCTGGGGACCATCTCATTGCAGGAATTCAAGGTCCAAAGGCCAGGCTGTGCTCCCAGTGCCGCTTGGTGTTACGCAGTTCCCAGATCTCTCTGCTTCTCTCTTGTATGTCTCAAAAGAGATTGGCTTAAGACACGACCTAATCTTGCACATCTCATAAATGTAACTGCCACTAATTCATCTGGTTACATCACAATGATAGGATTTACAACATACAGGAAAATCACATGAAACAGTGGATAATCAGACAGTACTTGGAATTAGGACCTAGCCAAGTTGACAGATATTTTGGAGGGACAAAATTCCATCCTTGGCAAAGGTAGATTGTCAAATGCAGATAAGTATGTTTAGCTACATTTTTTTGTAGTATTTTCTTTAATATAAATGAAATATTAAAACTTTTTGCTCTGAAATTGAAGAATGAAATTGGAAAGAGCTCTAAACCTTCTCTTCTAATTATCCATGTTGGTAAGGGAGTGGAATATGAAGGCAATTATTTGAAGTTCCTTAGAGTTATATGTAAGAGCTTAGAACAGTACTTGGCATATAGTAGTAGACAGCACTGTCTGAAGTCCTCTACTTTTGTTAATAGCAATTCATTTGACCCTCACAGCAACTCTAGGAAATAAGTACTGTTATTGATGTTTTATACACAAGGAAGCTGAGGCACAGAGCGGACAGGTAACTTGCTTAAATTCACAGGAAAAGCCAGTGTTTGAACCCACACAATCTAAATCTAGTCTGTATTCTTGGCCCCTATGCTAGATTCTCAGTGTATGTTAGCTTTTATCTTTATCACTAGTTGTAATACTGTATCCAAATAGATGCAAAATCCTATTCTTGTAAATACTGTGACATAGAGGGGCTTTATGTATTCCATTTTAGTAGAGGTTACAAATAGTATTGAGCTACCGTTTTGCGACTGAGGGATCCTGATAGCACAATCATTAAGAGCTGTGGCTGCTAACTAAAAGGTCAGTAGTTCAAATCCACTCTGTCCTATAGGCTGGTATGAGTTAGAATTGACTCACTAGTAAAGGGTTTTCTGGTTTTGCAATGTGTCCAGAGTCCCTGGGTGGTACAAATGGTTAACGTGGTCGGCTGCTATCTGAAAGATTGGTGTCCACTCAGAGGTAGCACAGAAGAAAGGCCTGATGATCTGCTTCTGAAAGGTTGCAGCCATTTGAAAGCCTGTGAAGCACAGTTCTACTCTGGCACACATGGGATCACCATGAGTTGGAATGATGCAGCAGCAACTGGTATTATATGTTCACTATAAGTTACAATCTCTATTTGTTTTTCAACTCTTTCTTTAATTGAAAGTTCTAGTAGTGTCACTAGGGTTGGTGTCACATGCCCTCTCCCCGTAATAATTGCCAAAGTATTGTGGCTAAAACACCAGAAAATTTGGCAAAGTCAGCAACTAAAAAAACACCAGTGGCAAGGAAAACAGCAGTGGGTGCTGATAGTGCGAGCAGACCAAAGTGCACACTTGTGAGCGTTGTTGTAAGTGAGTAGTAACGACACTGGCTGGGGCACATTGCAAGGTTTAAAAGTAAAGTAGCGTAGAAGTTTCGCTTCACAGGTATGTCGATATATGTAAGCTGAGCTTACAAACTTTTTTGTTGTTAGAATTATGGTGATATTTTTATTAAAAAATAGATTTCTGCTGAGACACTGCACAAAATTTTACAGTCATCCTCTCTGACAGTATCACCCAGTGAAGTCTGCACATCCTCTCCCCTCCCCAACCAAGCTCCTAAGTTACACCACTGTGACGTTTCATGTATACTCAAGGCTGGTTAGCTATTTGCTCATTAAAATTATTGCGCTAAATTGAGCAATGGAACAGAAATAGAGACACAGTAGGAGCTTTTCTCTGAGAGTGATTCATAGAGAACTTGCTTTCAGTTGATAATTTTTGATCACATTTTACTGCAGAGCTCACAGAATTCTCTGGGGAGTGGAAAGCACAATGTCCTGTCTACTATGCCTGAGTGTTGCCCCTCCTGCTTCTCCAGCTTCCTGGTTTACGATCCTTGAGATTCTAAAGTTAACTGAAATACAGTCTGAGAAATCACCGTTCTACTTCTGTGATGCAACACCGTTGCCTAGCTTTGGCAGATAAAGAGTCTGTAGAGCCTCCCCCAAACCACTTATGAGACCCTGATACCATTTAGGGAGTCAGGGATACATTTATTAATCAGCCACTGTTTCCTGAGCTTGGATTTTTCATATTGTGTAGAATTAGTACAACTTTTCGGAAAATATTTCAACTGTTTGCCTGCCTTTACAAGAGGAACTGAATCTGTGTCTCTAACCATGCACTCATTCTCTTGGGTTGCTCAGCTGTGGTGCTCAGACTCTCAGATGACTCCCAGTGATCTCACCTCCGATTATTCATGCCCTTGTGTAATCTCCTCCTCTTGAACGTGGGGACTTCTGACTTGCTTCTAAACACTGGCATTCCGCAACTATAATGGGCTAGCACTTCTGTGAATTGCTTAAATAAGATTCTGACTTCTGTCTTCTTAGCATACCCTCTTCCTTGCTGGCTTCTATAATGCAAGCTACCATGTTGGTACAAATGTGTATATTTATGAATAAAATAATATAGAGCTGCTGGGTAGAAGGCTTTTGTGCAACAGAGGTGAGAATGAACCGTGGCTGACAGAAACAAATGCCTCAAGCCCACATCCCAAAAGGAACTGAACTTGCACCCAATGCCTCAAGCCCACATCCCAAAAGGAACTGAACTTGCACCCATAGCCACCCATAGTCACATGATCTCTGAAGTGTAAACTTTGCTCACTTGAGTCTTTAGATGAGACCTCAGTACTCTTACCTGCAGACTTGTGAGAGACTCTGAAGCACAAGACTCAGCTAAGGCATGACTGGATTCCTGATCCACAGCAATTGGAAGACAATAAATATATATTTTTTTAAGCTGCTAAGTTTCTGGTAGTTTGTTACTCAACAGTTGATAACTAAGTCATGTGTATACACATTTTTTTTTTTAACTTTTTGATGAAATGGTCAAATGAGAACTAGTGTAGCCTCAGGAACTATATAGCTAAGAAGACTTCAGGGGATATTTGTGATTTAAGGTTTAAAGAATATCTTGGGGCAGTGGTTTTAGATGTTCGTTGCAGCTTCTGTGGCTCTAGGAATATTAAACTGCATGAGAAGCTGAAATTTGTACCTTTTTTATCAGCATTCTTCTATAGAAACTTTGATCAAAATTTCAGTAATGGTAGTCAGGCATCATCCTGTTCTCCTGGTCTCATGGCAAAGAAGACAGTTGTTTATGGAGGCAATTAGCCAAACATTCCACTTCCGCCTCTTTTTCTTGACTTTCCTTCTTCCTCTGTTTCAGGTGAATAAACCAAAACCAAACTCATTGTCACTGAGTCAGATCGGACTCAGAGGGACCCTACAGAACAGAGTAAAACTACCCCACATAGTTTCCAAAATAGACACTAGTTATTGTGCCTTGGATGGCCAATTGCAAGCTTTTGTCCTGAACACTACACAACGAACTGTGGGGTCAAACAGAATCACCATAAGTGATTTATTTTTAAATAAATTGTCATGGATCAAATTGTGTTCCTCCTAAAAATGTGTTCAGTAATTTGGCTAGGTCATGATTTCCAATATTGTGTGATGTTCCATTGTTTTACTTAGCTAGGGTCACTCTAACAGAAATACTACAGAGTGGATGGCTTTAACAAAGGAAGGTTTATTCTTACACAGTCTGGTAGGCTACAAGTCCATATTCCGGGTGTCTGCTCCAGGGGAAGGCTTTCCTCCTTGTCAGCTCTGGAGGAAAGTCCAGTATTGCATCAGTCTTTGTATTTATAGTAGTTGATTTGAAACCTAACTGTGGCCATACACACTGCATAAGGTAACTCCCATATCAAAAATTAAACATAAAAGGACTTGAAGGGATTTTGTAATCCCAATAGCACAGACTGGAAAAAGTGAATACTGTGCTTAGATAAGAGCATCATTATAAGTGATTTATTTTTAAATAAATTGTCATGGATCAAATTGTGTTTTCCCAAAAATGTGTTCAGCAATTTGACTAGGTCATGATTTCCAATATTGTGTGATGTTCCGTTATTTTGTAAATCCTGCTTCTGTGATGTTAATGAGGGAGAATGGTTGGTAGTTATGTTAGTGAGACAGGACTTGATGTTTAAGATGGTATTGTGCCTTGAGGCAGTCTCTTGGGATATAAAGGAAAGGGAAGCAAGCAGAAATTTGGGGACTTCATACTATCAAGAAGCAGTTCTGAGAGCACAGTGCATCTTTTGGAAAGGACCTGGGGTTCCTGTGCCTCAGAAGCTCCCAGTCCAGGTGAAGATTGATGATGAATACCTTCCTGTAGAGCCAACAGAGAAAGCCTTGCCCTGGAGCTGATGCCCTAAACTTGGACTTGTAGCCTGGTGGACTGGACAGAGTAAAATTTCTCTTCTTAAAGCCATCTACAGTTTTCCTGTTATAGCAGCACTAGATGATGCAGATGTAAGTGGAATTTTTGGAAATTGGAAAATAAGAAAAGTAAAAAACATAAATGAATAAATGAGACATCCATACCATCCCTGGATAACCAACTATTATAAAACTTTGTTTTCACTCTTTTTATCTGTATACATTAGGAAAATTTTGTTAATTTAGAAATAGAGTTATACTCAGAATATGTAATTTTGTGTTCTATCCCACTTACATTGCAGCCTAATCACTGCTTTACTACCACAATTATGACAACATTTTGAATCAACTCCTCCACTGTAAACATTTTTTGGACATATAAACAGTTTGGGGCATTTACTTTGTTTCCAATTTTCACCGTTGTAAATGATTCTTAGTGAACACTTTTTCATTTCAAGTTCTTATGTTATGGGGACTGCCAATTAAGTTCACTAACTCATCCTAGAAAAAGTGCTACATACTTCATTGCTGAGTATCAATCACTGCAGCCGCCTTCGAAATACTCCCTTGCAAACCTATGCACTGATGCCAGTGCCTAGTTCATCCTTCAAAGTACTTTTGGAACCATTTTCCTGGAATGACCATCAGAGCTGTTGTCACATTATCCTTGATGTCCTGAATATCATCAAAATGTTCTCCTTTCAATATTTCCTTTATGGCCATCAGGTGAGTAGGGAAGGTATTCTAATACAGTTAGTTGTTTACTGGCTAAAAACTCCCTCACAAACAACTATATAATTCAATTTGTGAACTTGCCACTGTGCTGCCGTGCCACCATGTGCAATGTCCATTCCAGCAAGAGTTCCAAAATTGCCTTGAAGGGTGAACTAGATGCTGGCATCGGTGCAGAGCTTCCTAAGGGGGGGGGGTACTTCCAAGGTGACTGTAGTGATATTCAGCAATGAGGTTATTAGCACGTAGATGAATTAAGTTTGTGGACTTAATTGTCAGACCTCGAGTATCCAGTAAGAATTTAATAACCGACATAAAAGACAACCTAATCTCAAAATAAGCAAAGGATTTTAATAGACATTTCACCAAAAAGAACATTCAAATGGCCAGTAACGATGCAAATCAAAACCACAATGAGTTAGCATTTCATCCCCATTAGAATGAGTAGGATTTCAACAAAACAAGACAAGCTGCTCACTTATATCCTAGGAACCTGAGGTCAGACAATGACCATCTGGATGCCAGACTGAGTCACCTCACAAGTAAGCCAGAGTAGCACATTCAAATGAGGGATATGTTGCTTCTAAAATGCAAAGAATCCCATCAGACATTGTGCCTTCTTTTTAGTTGTGGGAGAGGCAAGATTTAACAAGTTGTTTTTTCGCTTGAATATCTCATCATGCTCTCCACCTCTGAACCCCTAGAAATTTCGCTAAAGTGGAATCAAAAACCAAATCCATTACCGTGGAGTCGATTCTGCATAATAGCAACCCTATAAGCAAAGTAGAAATGTCTCATAGAGTTTCCAAGAGCACCTGGTGGATTCAAACTGCCAACCTTTTGGTTAGCAGCTGTAGCACTTAACCACTATACCACCAGGGTTTCCGCTAAAGTGGAAGGTGCCTGAAGTTTTGTCACGTTAATTTCCCACGCTCTAACATGCAAGTGGAAAATCTGGTGGTGTGGTGGGTAAGTGCTGTGGCTGAAAGCCAAAGATCAGCAGTTCAAAACCAACAGGTGTTCCTTGGAAAGTCTCTGCAGCAATTCTACTCTGTTCTGTAGGGTCACAACGAGTCAGAATTGACTCAACTGCAGTTAGGGTTATTTTTTGCATGCAAATACAGCTGTTAAGTCTAGTCATCGATACCTCTTACTTATTAGGTCCAATCAGCATAATGCCACTAACATAATGGATCAATGTGATGTCTTGTGGAAGGGAAAAGTGATCAAAGTCCCTTCAGCACTATATGAGGTAGCACTAGACAGCAGATATACCTCTGTGACAGGACAGTGAAGGTGTATCGCTGGCTTTCACAGCTAAAGGGAAACTGCTTTTGGTCATCTTTAACAAGATGTACTAGGTAATAAGGGATGTGTTAATTTGTCCGAGCAATGAAATCATATGTGAAATAGCAACTGCAATTAAAACCACCTTGTAGTCCAGTTTATAATAATACCCTGTCATTCTTCATGATTCGTTTGTTTTTTCTACAGACTAAATAGAAAAGTTGAATGGAAATGTGGTGGGAATCACCACCCCTGCATCCTTCAAGAACTTGATGGCAGCACCTACTTCTGCAGACACTTGAGGAAGCACTCACCACTTATGCCAAGAAATTTGGAAGACAGCTACCTGGCTAACTGACTGAAAGTGATCCATATTTGTGCCCATTCTAAAGAAAGGTGATCTAACACAATGTGAAGCTATCAAACAATAATCATTAATATTACACGCAAGTGAAATTTGGCTGAAGATAATTAAAAAATTGTTGCAGCAGCACATTAACAGGGAACCGCTAGAAATCCAAGCAAGATTTAGAAGTAGATGTTGAATGAGGGGTGTTATTGCTGATGTTAGATGGATTTTGGCTGAAAGCAGGGAATACCAGAAAGATACTTACCTGAGTGGTTTTTTGACTATGCAAAAGCTTCCAGCTGCGTGAAGCATAACAAATTACGGATAATATGATGAAGAATGAGAATTCTGGAACACTTGATTATGCTCATGTGGAATCTGTACATAGTGATGGTTAATATTCTGTTTCAGCTTAGCTGGGCCATGATTCTCAGTGCTGTGTAATTGTCTCCTGTTTGTGATCTGATATAATTGTCCTCCTAATTTTAGGGTCGCCATGAGTCGGATCCGACTCGACGGCACTTGGCTTGGCCTTATGATGTTGTGCAGTTATCCTCCATTGTTTGTGTGATAAATCCTACACCTCTATATGATAATGAGGTAGGATTAATGTGGGGTCTCTCAAGTTATACATTTACTAAAGGGCTTGATTTAAGTTACATCTTTACTCAAGTCGTGTCCTTACTCAAGTCACAGCTTTACTCAAGTATCTGGTGTACAGGGAAATTGAGGTGTGGCCTACATTCAATATATACGACCTGCCTGGAAAAGCTTGCTCTTGGTGTGGACCCTGCATCATCTGAGCTCTGGTTCTCGGGATTTGAGCAAGCAGCCTGCTGTCTGACCTGCCAATTCTGGCATTTGCTAGCTTTGGCCAGCTTCCACAGCCCAGTGAGCCAGAGCCACATGTCTGACATGCTGCTTCAGAATTTGTTAGCCCCTGCAGCCACATGAGTCAGGAGAAACGTTCAAGCCAATGGCTGATCCATGAATTTGGACTTTCCAGCCTCCACAGCTGTGTAAGCCATTTGCTTGAGATAAATCTTCATATACACACACACATATATATATACAGACATATATAAGTATATACGAATACTGCATCACTAGAATTTTTAAAGTGTGTATACATATACATATGTATATATACACACACAATATGTGTACATAAATACATATACTCTTCAAAAACCTTATGCTAGCCATAAGGTCAGCAGTTTGAATCCACCAGATGATCCTTGGAAACTCTGTGGGGCAGTTCTACTCTATCCTATAGTGTCTCTGTGAGTTGGAATTGACTCGATAGCCTTGGGTACAAGTGTACACTTCATTGGTTTTGCTTCTTTAGAGAACTTAACCTAAGACATAGACTAAAAGGCAGTCATTCAAACAGAATAGGAGAATACTTCATGATTAAAACAAGGAAAGGTGTGCTTCAGGGTTGCGTTCTCTTACCTCACTTGTTCTATCTACATGCTGTGCAAATAATCAGAGAAGCTGAACTATGTGAAGAACATGGCATCAGGATTGCAGGCAAGCTAACTAACAACCTACATTATGAAGAATACACAATCTTGCTTGCTGAAAGTGAAGGAAGGAGACTAGAAATAATGACAAAGATCAAAGACTACAGCCTTCAGTATGGACTTTACCTCAACATAAAGAAAACACATATTCTCACAGATGGACCAATAAGCAACATCACAATAAGCAGAAAAATGTTGAAATTATCAAGGATTTCATTTTACTTGGGTTCACAATCAATGACCACAGAAGCAGCCAGTCATGAAATCAAATGATATATTACACTGGGTAAATCTGCTTCTTTAAAGTGTTACACAGCAAAGATGTCACCTTGAGGACTAAGGTGCACCTGATTCAAGTCATGGTATTTTTAATTGCTGTATGTGCGTGTAAATGCTGAACAATGAATAAGGAAGACAGA